>OZ024730.1:19200907-24122270 GCA_964016875.1 Fallopia convolvulus
CGAATTTTGCCTCCACTTCCCATCATCAAAACAGGGAAGATCACTTGAACTCAACTCATTTCCATTCTCCCGGGATTTTTGCTCAAGGGGTTCCAATTAGCCAATTACCCTCTCCCGCTAGGGAAGGGCGAAATCGTGCTAATGAATTTCATGATTTTCAGGGACATAGGAGAGCTCCGGGCCAAGAAGACCATTTCGATGAGTATGACGCCGAAGATGATGAACATTGGGAGCGCTATTCAAGGCGCGAAGACAGAGAGAGGCGTCCAAGGCGGCCTAGAGAGCCCGAGCAAGATGGAGTAGGAAAAATCAAGGTGAAGATCCCAGCCTTTGACGGCAAGTGTGATCCGGACGTCTACATGGAGTGGGAGACGAAAATTGAACAAATATGGAATTGCCATAACTTTGCCGAGCATAAAAAGGTACAACTCGCCACCCTTGAATTTTCCGGTTATGCACTAATCTGGTGGGATAATCTAGTAAAGGAAAGGAGAAGAGCTCTTGACGCACCAATAGGAACTTGGGAGCAAATGAAGGCCCTCATGAGGAGGCGTTTCATTCCCCAACATTATGCACGTGAGCTGCGTCAAAGATTGGAGAATCTCAAGCAAGGTTCAATGAGTGCCGAGGAAACTTACAATGCCATGCAAGTGGCAATGGTAAGAGCCAATGTGGATGAGGATGAAGAGTCCACAATGGCACGTTTCCTTCGAGTTTTACATCCTTCTTTAGCTAATGAGGTCGATTTATATCCATATACTACTATGACTGGTTTGTTACATTTAGCTATGAAGGTTGAGAAAAAGAACAAGGCACGGATTCTAGGAGGCCGAGGCACGAGTAACCAGCCCAACTCATGGAGGAACAACCGTGGTCAGGCCATGTCTTATGGAAAGGAAGGCGCGCCTACAAAGGAACGAGGAAGCACCGCCGGCGCCTATGGAGATCAAGCTGGCCGGACCAAGTCTTCCGCGGGCACCGCGCCATCCTACAACAAGGGCCCCAATAGTGGAGCTTCGGCAGCTCCTAAGGGCAGTACCTCTAACCCTTCCTCTAGAGCTAGGGATACTGTGTGTTTTAAGTGCCAAGGTAGAGGCACATGATGAAAGATTGCCCTAACAAGAAAACACTTTTAATCAATCATTTAGGCCAATATGAATCTGAGGAAGAAATTGATGATGTGCATGAAAATGAGCCTAATAATGATGATTTGCATGATGATGAGGATGAGATAGAGTATGAATCAGGGGAATCTTTAATTGCTAGACGTAACATGCATATAAAACCAGCCCCTTGTGAAGATAATCAACGTGAAAATCTATTTCATACTCGATGTTTAATTAAGGGTAAGGTTTGCAACATGATAATAGATAGTGGAAGTTGTTCTAACATTGCTAGTCTTGAAATGGTACAAAAACTGCAATTATCTATGACTCAACACCCTAGACCTTATAAATTGCATTGGATGAACGATTGTGGAGAACTTAAAGTGAACAAGCAAGCGCATGTTTCTATTAAATTAGGGCATTACGAGGATGTTGTTCTTTGTGATGTAGTTCCTATGCAGGCTTGTCACATTTTATTAGGTCGCCCATGGCAATATGATAGGAAGGTCACGCATGATGGATTCACCAACCGGAACACCTTCACCTACAATGGCCAAACCATAGTGCTCAAACCCATGACGCCTATGCAGGTGGCCGAGGAGTTTGACAAAAAGAAGGTAAGTAAGGTAAGTGGAGAAGGTGAGGGAAAGAAGGGGACAGCTCGGGGTAAGACGAGCTCACATAACAATCTCCCACCCTCCAGCGCACTTTTGGCTTCCAAGCGGGAGTTAGAGACCGAGTATTTGGATGGGCAAACAACACTCATGCTCTTGTGCAAGGAGCTGAGTTTGTTGAATGAGGAACTTAGAGCCTCTTTGCCCCCACAAATTTTGGGGCTCATTGAGGAATACAATGACGTATTTCCCGATGAGATACCGGCTGGCTTACCTCCAATTAGAGGAATCGAGCATCAAATTGATCTCATTCCCGGAGCATCTTTGCCTAATAGGCCAGCCTATCGTATGAACCCCAAGGAGACTCAAGAAGTCCAATCCCAAGTCCAAGAGTTATTGGATAAGGGATACATTAGGGAAAGTTTAAGCCCTTGTGCTGTACCGGTGTTGCTAGTGCCTAAGAAAGACAACACATGGCGTATGTGTGTCGATTGTAGGGCTATTAACAACATAACGGTAAAGTATAGGCACCCCATCCCTCGTCTAGACGACATGCTAGATGAATTGCATGGAGCCACTATCTTTTCAAAGATAGTTTTAAAAAGTGGCTACCATCAAATAAGGATGAAGGAGGGGGACGAATGGAAAACAGCCTTCAAGACCAAGTTTGGCCTCTATGAATGGCTTGTTATGCCATTCGGGCTTACAAACGCCCCAAGTACTTTCATGCGTCTAATGAATCATGTGCTTAGAAACTTCATAGGGAAATTTGTTGTTGTTTATTTTGATGATATTCTGATTTATAGCAAATCCCTAGAAACGCATGAAGATCATTTGAGGGAAGTACTCTCTACACTTAGATTAGAGCACTTGTATGCAAATTTGAAGAAATGTGAATTGTGCACTAATCATGTCACTTTTCTTGGGTTTGTAGTGAGCTCCAAAGGATTACAAGTAGACGAAGCCAAGATAAAGGCGATTCAAGAGTGGCCAACGCCTACCTCCATTGGCCAAGTCAGGAGCTTCCACGGCCTCGCCAGCTTCTATAGGAGATTTGTGAGGGATTTTAGCACCATTGCTGCTCCCTTGACCGAAATCACTAAGAAGAGGAGTGAGTTTAAGTGGGAGAAGGCACAAGAAAGGGCATTCAACGCCCTAAAGGACAGATTGACGCATGCCCCACTGCTGGCCTTGCCCGACTTCACTCGGCCCTTCGAAGTGGAGTGTGATGCGAGTGGCATTGGAATTGGAGGCGTTCTCATGCAAGAAGATCTTACCCCATTTCCAATGAGGGAGCATGAAAGTTTTGATGCAGGAAAGCACGTTGAATTTATTAAGGAGCTGCATGCTCGAACCAAGACTCGGTTGGAGCAAAAGGCCGAGTACAATGCTAGGCGCGCCAACCATGGGCGGCGCCGCGTGATTTTCCAGCCCGGCGATTTGGTATGGGCGCATCTCAGGAAGGAGCTGTTTCCGGAGCTAAGGAAGAACAAACTGTCTCCAAGAAGCGATGGACCTTTCAAGGTGCTTCAACGGATTGGAGACAATGCTTACAAGTTAGAGCTGCCCGGGGATTATGGTGTGAGCGCCACCTTCAATGTCGCTGATCTTACGCCGTACTTAGCCGTGGATGAAGAGTTGGATTCGGGGTCGAATCCTTTCCAAGAAGGGGAGGTTGATGAGGGACCATCTAGGCAGCCTCCACCGGGCGCGCCTACACTCTTTGATGGACCACTCACCCGTGCTCGAGCTAAGAAGCTACAACGCGAGATGAATGCTTTTGTAGGCTACACTATGGCTAAGGAGGCAGGAGCTTGTATGGAGTCCAAGGCCAGGGCGGTGTGTATCTTGAGCGCCGACGGAGGCTGCAGCGGCGCGCTCCAATTCCAGCGATGCGACACGCCCCGCGATGCAACGGCGCGCTCGTTCCAGTGCAGCAACGATACGGCGCGCCCCTGAGCGCGCCTGTCCGCGTGTGTGCGTGCAAGTCCGGGCACGAGCATGCTATCTTTTAGTTTTGTTGGATTTGTTTTATTGGGCCATTTCCATTTTGGGCCTTAGTTATCTTTTAGTTTTAATTAGACATTATTTCTATTGTTATTTTGTCAAGACATATAAATAGCTTAGGATGTTTTATTTTCAGGGTAGACAACTCAGAATTTGCATTTGCTTTCTCATTGAATAGAGAGAAAACGAGAGCCTTTGGCTTTCAAACCGTGTGTGTGTTTGCAGCTTGGTTTGTTTTGGATTGTGTCAATTTCATAGAAGATTGGTGCCTTTCAACAATCACGAGCCCCTTTCTCGTGCTACAAGGCTTGCTCCTTGTTTGTGTGAGATCGTAAAGGTTGGTTTCTCGATCATTCTAGTTGGTTCTTGTCTCGTCGAGCCAAGGGTCTTCTAGTTGTTTCTAGGAGTTGATCTTCAGTCCTTTATTGAGTCGTTTCCTTGTTTCTTTGTTGCATTTGTTTGTTGTCATCGAGTCTGTTTTGTGTCTTTGATTCGTTGCTTCCATTGTTCTCATTGAGTCGCTTTCGTTTGAATCCATTTCTGACCACTTTGTTCTTGTTTCTTTTGTTTGAGTCACGAACGTCGAAGATCGGGCATCAAGCGGTTTATCCCCGCATCACATTGCACGCCAAGTGTTCGATGAAATGTCCATGTAAATGTCACTCCTAAATGTGGCTTTCGGTTTCTAGGTTCGAATTTATGCTTTTATTCGATCGTTCTTTATTTTATAGTGCAGAATATGCTTATTGGCATTATACTATCCTCATTTTTTATGCTTATGCCTAGGTGACTTTAAAGTTCACTTGGTTTTTCTTCTTTTGAATTTAAAATTACTTGTGATCTAACATTGCACGCCAAGTGTTCGATGAAATGTCCATGTAAATGTCACTAATAAATGTGGATTTGGTTTCTAGGTTTGAAGTTATGCTTTTATTCGATCAAGTCTTGATTTTGTAGTGCAGAATGTGCTAATTGCCTTGACACTATACTCATTTTGTATGCTTATGCCTACATATATTTAAAGTTCACTTGCTTTTTCTCCTTTTGCCTTTAAAATGACTTGTAATCTAACATTGCACACCAAGTGTTCGATGAAATGTACATGTAAATGTCACTCCTAAATGTGGATTTTTGTTTCAAGGTTCGAATTTATGCTTTTATTCGATCGGTCTTGATTTTGTAGTGTAGAATGTGCTAATTGGCTTGATACTATCCTCATTCATTATGCTTATGCCTAGATGTCTTTAAAGTTCACTTTTTTTTTCTCCATTGGCCTTTAAAAATTGACTAGTGATCTAATACTGCGCGACACGTGTTCGATAAAATGTCCATGTAAATGTCACTCCTAAATGTGGATTCGGTTTCTAGGTTTGTATTTATGGTTTTATTCGATCAAGTCTTGATTTTTTAGTGCAGAATGTGCTAATTGCCTTGACACTATACTCGTTTTGTATGCTTATGCCTAGATATATTTAAAGTTCACTTGCTTTTTCTCCTTTTGCCTTTAAAATGACTTGTAATCTAACATTGCACGCCAAGTGTTCGATGAAATGTACGTGTAAATGTCACTCCTAAATGTGGATTTTTGTTTCAAGGTTCGAATTTATGCTTTTATTCGATCGGTCTTGATTTTGTAGTGTAGAATGTGCTAATTGGCTTGATACTATCCTCATTCATTATGCTTATGCCTAGATGTCTTTAAAGTTCACTTTTTTTTTTCTCCATTGGCCTTTAAAAATTGACTAGTGATCTAACACTGCGCGGCACGTGTTCGATAAAATGTCCATGTAAATGTCACTCCTAAATGTGGATTCGGTTTCTAGGTTTGTATTTATGGTTTTATTCGATCAAGTCTTGATTTTTTAGTGCAGAATGTGCTAATTGGCTTGTCACTATACTCATTTTTTATGCTTATGCCTAGATATATTTAAAGTTCACTTTCTTTTTATCCTTTTCCCTTTAAAAGGACTTGTGATCTAACATTGCACGCCAAGTGTTCGATGAAATGTTCGTGTAAATGTCACTCCTAAATTTGGCTTTCGTTTTCTAGGTTCGAATTTATGCTTTTATTCGATCAGTCTTTATTTTGTAGTGCAGAATGTGCTTATGGGCTTTATACTATTCTCATTTTTTATACTTATTCCTAGAAATATTTAAAGTTCACTAGCTTTTTCTCCTTTTGCCTTTAAAATGACTTGTGATCTAACATTGCACGCCAAGTGTTTGATGAAATGTCCATGTAAATGTCACTCCTAAATGTGGATTCGGTTTCTAGGTTTGAAGTTATGCTTTTATTCGATCAAGACTTGATTTTGTAGTGCAGAATGTGCTAATTGGCTTGACACTATCCTCATTCTTTATGCTTTTTCCTAGATATATTTAAAGTTCACTTGCTTTTTCTCCTTTTGCCTTAAAAATGACTTGTGATCTTACACCGCACGCCAAGTGTTCGATGAAATATCCATGTAAATGTCACTCCTAAATGTGGAATTCGGTTTCTAGGTTCGAATTTATGCTTTTATTCGATCGGTCTTGATTTTGCTGTGTAGAATGTGCTTAATGGCTTGATACTATCCTCATTCTTTATGCTTAAGCCTAGATGTCATTAAAGTTCACTTGTTATTTCTCCATTGGCCTTTAAATATTGACTAGTAATCTATCATTGCGTGCCAAGTGTTCGATGAAATGTCCATGTAAATATCACTCCTAAATGTGGATTCGGTTTCTAGGTTTGAAGTTATGCTTTTATTCGATCAAGTCTTGATTTTGTAGTGCAGAATGTGCTAATTGGCTTGACACTATACTCTTTTTTTTATGCTTTTTCCTAGATATATTTAAAGTTCACTTGCTTTTTCTCCTTTTGCCTTTAAAATGACTTGTGATCTAACATAGCACTCCAAGTGTTCGATGAAATATCCATGTAATGTCACTCCTAAATGTGGAATTCGGTTTATAGGTTCGAATTTATGCTTTTATTCGATCGATCTTGATTTTGTAGTGTAGAATGCGCTTATTGGCTTTATACTATCCTCATTTTTTATGCTTATGCCTAGATGTCTTTAGAGTTCACTTGATTTTTCTCCTTTTGAATTTAAAATGACTTGTGATCTAACATTGCGCGCCAAGTGTTCGATGAAATGTCCATGTAAATGTCACTCCTAAATGTGGATTCGGTTTCTAGGTTTGAAGTTATGGTTTTATTCGATCAAGTCTTGATTTTGTAGTGCAGAATTTGCTAATTGGTTTGACACTATACTCTCTTTTTATGCTTTTTCCTAGATATATTTAAAGTTCACTTGTTTTTTCTCCTTTTGCCTTTAAAATGACTTGTGATCTAACATAGCACGCCAAGTGTTCGATGAAATATCCATGTAAATGTCACTCCCAAATGTGGAATTCGGTTTATAGGTTCGAATTTATGCTTTTATTCGATCGATCTTGATTTTGTAGTGCAGAATGTGCTTATTGGCTTTATACTATCCTCATTCTTTATGCTTATGCCAAGATGTCTTTAAAGTTCACTTGATTTTTCTCCATTGGCCTTTAAAAATTCACTAGTGATCTAACATTGCGCGCCAAGTGTTCGGTGAAATGTCCATGTAAATGTCACTCCTAAATGTGGATTCGGTTTCTAGGTTTGAAGTTATGATTTTATTCGATCAAGTCTTGATTTTGTAGTGTAGAATGTGCTAATTGGCTTGACACTATACTCATTTTTTTATGCTAATGCCTAGATATATTTAAAGTTCAATTGCTTTTTCTCCTTTTACCTTTAAAATGATTTGTGATCTAACATTGCACGCCAAGTGTTCGATGAAATGTCCATGTAAATGTCACTCCTAAATGTGGCTTTCGGTTTCTAGGTTCGAATTTATGCTTTTATTCGATCGTTCTTTATTTTATAGTGCAGAATATGCTTATTGGCATTATACGATCCTCATTTTTTATGCTTATGCCTAGGTGACTTTAAAGTTCACTTGGTTTTTCTTCTTTTGAATTTAAAATGACTTGTGATCTAACATTGCACGCCAAGTGTTCGATGAAATGTCCATGTAAATGTCACTAATAAATGTGGATTTGGTTTCTAGGTTTGAAGTTATGCTTTTATTCGATCAAGTCTTGATTTTGTAGTGCAGAATGTGCTAATTCCCTTGACACTATACTCATTTTGTATGCTTATGCCTAGATATATTTAAAGTTCACTTGCTTTTTCTCCTTTTGCCTTTAAAATGACTTGTAATCTAACATTGCACGCCAAGTGTTCGATGAAATGTACATGTAAATGTCACTCCTAAATGTGGATTTTTGTTTCAAGGTTCGAATTTATGCTTTTATTCGATCGGTCTTGATTTTGTAGTGTAGAATGTGCTAATTGGCTTGATACTATCCTCATTCATTATGCTTATGCCTAGATGTCTTTAAAGTTCACTTTTTTTTTCTCCATTGGCCTTTAAAAATTGACTAGTGATCTAACACTACGCGACACGTGTTCGATAAAATGTCCATGTAAATGTCACTCCTAAATGTGGATTCGGTTTCTAGGTTTGTATTTATGGTTTTATTCGATCAAGTCTTGATTTTTTAGTGCAGAATGTGCTAATTGCCTTGACACTATACTCATTTTGTATGCTTATGCCTAGATATATTTAAAGTTCACTTGCTTTTTCTCCTTTTGCCTTTAAAATGACTTGTAATCTAACATTGCACGCCAAGTGTTCGATGAAATGTACATGTAAATGTCACTCCTAAATGTGGATTTTTGTTTCAAGGTTCGAATTTATGCTTTTATTCGATCGGTCTTGATTTTGTAGTGTAGAATGTGCTAATTGGCTTGATACTATCCTCATTCATTATGCTTATGCCTAGATGTCTTTAAAGTTCACTTTTTTTTTCTCCATTGGCCTTTAAAAATTGACTAGTGATCTAACACTGCGCGGCACGTGTTCGATAAAATGTCCATGTAAATGTCACTCCTAAATGTGGATTCGGTTTCTAGGTTTGTATTTATGGTTTTATTCGATCAAGTCTTGATTTTTTAGTGCAGAATGTGCTAATTGGCTTGTCACTATACTCATTTTTTATGCTTATGCCTAGATATATTTAAAGTTCACTTGCTTTTTATCCTTTTCCCTTTAAAAGGACTTGTGATCTAACATTGCACGCCAAGTGTTCGATGAAATGTTCGTGTAAATGTCACTCCTAAATTTGGCTTTCGTTTTCTAGGTTCGAATTTATGCTTTTATTCGATCAGTCTTTATTTTGTAGTGTAGAATGTGCTTATGGGCTTTATACTATTCTCATTTTTTATACTTATTCCTAGATATATTTAAAGTTCACTAGCTTTTTCTCCTTTTGCCTTTAAAATGACTTGTGATCTAACATTGCACGCCAAGTGTTTGATGAAATGTCCATGTAAATGTCACTCCTAAATGTGGATTCGGTTTCTAGGTTTGAAGTTATGCTTTTATTCGATCAAGACTTGATTTTGTAGTGTAGAATGTGCTAATTGGCTTGACACTATCCTCATTCTTTATGCTTTTTCCTAGATATATTTAAAGTTCACTTGCTTTTTCTCCTTTTGCCTTAAAAATGACTTGTGATCTTACACCGCACGCCAAGTGTTCGATGAAATATCCATGTAAATGTCACTCCTAAATGTGGAATTCGGTTTCTAGGTTCGAATTTATGCTTTTATTCGATCGGTCTTGATTTTGTCGTGTAGAATGTGCTTAATGGCTTGATACTATCCTCATTCTTTATGCTTAAGCCTAGATGTCATTAAAGTTCACTTGTTATTTCTCCATTGGCCTTTAAATATTGACTAGTAATCTATCATTGCGTGCCAAGTGTTCGATGAAATGTCCATGTAAATGTCACTCCTAAATGTGGATTCGGTTTCTAGGTTTGAAGTTATGCTTTTATTCGATCAAGTCTTGATTTTGTAGTGCAGAATGTGCTAATTGGCTTGACACTATACTCTTTTTTTTATGCTTTTTCCTAGATATATTTAAAGTTCACTTGCTTTTTCTCCTTTTGCCTTTAAAATGACTTGTGATCTAACATAGCACTCCAAGTGTTCGATGAAATATCCATGTAATGTCACTCCTAAATGTGGAATTCGGTTTATAGGTTCGAATTTATGCTTTTATTCGATCGATCTTGATTTTGTAGTGTAGAATGCGCTTATTGGCTTTATACTATCCTCATTTTTTATGCTTATGCCTAGATGTCTTTAGAGTTCACTTGATTTTTCTCCTTTTGAATTTAAAATGACTTGTGATCTAACATTGCGCGCCAAGTGTTCGATGAAATGTCCATGTAAATGTCACTCCTAAATGTGGATTCGGTTTCTAGGTTTGAAGTTATGTTTTTATTCGATCAAGTCTTGATTTTGTAGTGCAGAATTTGCTAATTGGTTTGACACTATACTCTTTTTTTATGCTTTTTCCTAGATATATTTAAAGTTCACTTGTTTTTTCTCCTTTTGCCTTTAAAATGACTTGTGATCTAACATAGCACGCCAAGTGTTCGATGAAATATCCATGTAAATGTCACTCCCAAATGTGGAATTCGGTTTATAGGTTCGAATTTATGCTTTTATTCGATCGATCTTGATTTTGTAGTGCAGAATGTGCTTATTGGCTTTATACTATCCTCATTCTTTATGCTTATGCCAAGATGTCTTTAAAGTTCACTTGATTTTTCTCCATTGGCCTTTAAAAATTCACTAGTGATCTAACATTGCGCGCCAAGTGTTCGGTGAAATGTCCATGTAAATGTCACTCCTAAATGTGGATTCGGTTTCTAGGTTTGAAGTTATGATTTTATTCGATCAAGTCTTGATTTTGTAGTGTAGAATGTGCTAATTGGGTTGACACTATACTCATTTTTTTATGCTAATGCCTAGATATATTTAAAGTTCAATTGCTTTTTCTCCTTTTACCTTTAAAATGATTTGTGATCTAACATTGCACGCCAAGTGTTCGATGAAATGTCCATGTAAATGTCACTCCTAAATGTGGATTCGGTTTCTAGGTTTGAAGTTATGTTTTTATTCGATCAAGTCTTGACTTTGTAGTGCAGAATTTGCTAATTGGTTTGACACTATACTCTTTTTTTATGCTTTTTCCTAGATATATTTAAAGTTCACTTGTTTTTTCTCCTTTTGCCTTTAAAATGACTTGTGATCTAACATAGCACGCCAAGTGTTCAATGAAATATCCATGTAAATGTCACTCCCAAATGTGGAATTCGGTTTATAGGTTCGAATTTATGCTTTTATTCGATCGATCTTGATTTTGTAGTGCAGAATGTGCTTATTGGCTTTATACTATCCTCATTCTTTATGCTTATGCCAAGATGTCTTTAAAGTTCACTTGATTTTTCTCCATTGGCCTTTAAAAATTCACTAGTGATCTAACATTGCGCGCCAAGTGTTCGGTGAAATGTCCATGTAAATGTCACTCCTAAATGTGGATTCGGTTTCTAGGTTTGAAGTTATGATTTTATTCGATCAAGTCTTGATTTTGTAGTGTAGAATGTGCTAATTGGCTTGACACTATACTCATTTTTTTATGCTAATGCCTAGATATATTTAAAGTTCAATTGCTTTTTCTCCTTTTACCTTTAAAATGATTTGTGATCTAACATTGCACGCCAAGTGTTCAATGAAATGTCCATGTAAATGTCACTCCTAAATGTGGCTTTCGGTTTCTAGGTTCGAATTTATGCTTTTATTCGATCGTTCTTTATTTTATAGTGCAGAATATGCTTATTGGCATTATACTATCCTCATTTTTTATGCTTATGCCTAGGTGACTTTAAAGTTCACTTGGTTTTTCTTCTTTTGAATTTAAAATGACTTGTGATCTAACATTGCACGCCAAGTGTTCGATGAAATGTCCATGTAAATGTCACTAATAAATGTGGATTTGGTTTCTAGGTTTGAAGTTATGCTTTTATTCGATCAAGTCTTGATTTTGTAGTGCAGAATGTGCTAATTGCCTTGACACTATACTCATTTTGTATGCTTATGCCTAGATATATTTAAAGTTCACTTGCTTTTTCTCCTTTTGCCTTTAAAATGACTTGTAATCTAACATTGCACGCCAAGTGTTCGATGAAATGTACATGTAAATGTCACTCCTAAATGTGGATTTTTGTTTCAAGGTTCGAATTTATGCTTTTATTCGATCGGTCTTGATTTTGTAGTGTAGAATGTGCTAATTGGCTTGATACTATCCTCATTCATTATGTTTATGCCTAGATGTCTTTAAAGTTCACTTTTTTTTTCTCCATTGGCCTTTAAAAATTGACTAGTGATCTAACACTACGCGACACGTGTTCGATAAAATGTCCATGTAAATGTCACTCCTAAATGTGGATTCGGTTTCTAGGTTTGTATTTATGGTTTTATTCGATCAAGTCTTGATTTTTTAGTGCAGAATGTGCTAATTGCCTTGACACTATACTCATTTTGTATGCTTATGCCTAGATATATTTAAAGTTCACTTGCTTTTTCTCCTTTTGCCTTTAAAATGACTTGTAATCTAACATTGCACGCCAAGTGTTCGATGAAATGTACATGTAAATGTCACTCCTAAATGTGGATTTTTGTTTCAAGGTTCGAATTTATGCTTTTATTCGATCGGTCTTGATTTTGTAGTGTAGAATGTGCTAATTGGCTTGATACTATCCTCATTCATTATGCTTATGCCTAGATGTCTTTAAAGTTCACTTTTTTTTTTCTCCATTGGCCTTTAAAAATTGACTAGTGATCTAACACTGCGCGGCACGTGTTCGATAAAATGTCCATGTAAATGTCACTCCTAAATGTGGATTCGGTTTCTAGGTTTGTATTTATGGTTTTATTCGATCAAGTCTTGATTTTTTAGTGTAGAATGTGCTAATTGGCTTGTCACTATACTCATTTTTTATGCTTATGCCTAGATATATTTAAAGTTCACTTGCTTTTTATCCTTTTCCCTTTAAAATGACTTGTGATCTAACATTGCACGCCAAGTGTTCGATGAAATGTCCATGTAAATGTCACTAATAAATGTGGATTTGGTTTCTAGGTTTGAAGTTATGCTTTTATTCGATCAAGTCTTGATTTTGTAGTGCAGAATGTGCTAATTGCCTTGACACTATACTCATTTTGTATGCTTATGCCTAGATATATTTAAAGTTCACTTGCTTTTTCTCCTTTTGCCTTTAAAATGACTTGTAATCTAACATTGCACGCCAAGTGTTCGATGAAATGTCCATGTAAATGTCACTAATAAATGTGGATTCGGTTTCTAGGTTTGAAGTTATGCTTTTATTCGATCAAGACTTGATTTTGTAGTGCAGAATGTGCTAATTGGCTTGACACTATCCTCATTCTTTATGCTTTTTCCTAGATATATTTAAAGTTCACTTGCTTTTTCTGCTTTTGCCTTAAAAATGACTTGTGATCTTACACCGCACGCCAAGTGTTCGATGAAATATCCATGTAAATGTCACTCCTAAATGTGGAATTCGGTTTCTAGGTTCGAATTTATGCTTTTATTCGATCGGTCTTGATTTTGTCGTGCAGAATGTGCTTATTGGCTTTATACTATCCTCATTCTTTATGCTTATGCCAAGATGTCTTTAAAGTTCACTTGATTTTTCTCCATTGGCCTTTAAAAATTCACTAGTGATCTAACATTGCGCGCCAAGTGTTCGGTGAAATGTCCATGTAAATGTCACTCCTAAATGTGGATTCGGTTTCTAGGTTTGAAGTTATGATTTTATTCGATCAAGTCTTGATTTTGTAGTGTAGAATGTGCTAATTGGCTTGACACTATACTCTTTTTTTTATGCTTTTTCCTAGATATATTTAAAGTTCACTTGCTTTTTCTCCTTTTGCCTTTAAAATGACTTGTGATCTAACATAGCACTCCAAGTGTTCGATGAAATATCCATGTAATGTCACTCCTAAATGTGGAATTCGGTTTATAGGTTCGAATTTATGCTTTTATTCGATCGATCTTGATTTTGTAGTGTAGAATGCGCTTATTGGCTTTATACTATCCTCATTTTTTATGCTTATGCCTAGATGTCTTTAGAGTTCACTTGATTTTTCTCCTTTTGAATTTAAAATGACTTGTGATCTAACATTGCGCGCCAAGTGTTCGATGAAATGTCCATGTAAATGTCACTCCTAAATGTGGATTCGGTTTCTAGGTTTGAAGTTATGTTTTTATTCGATCAAGTCTTGATTTTGTAGTGCAGAATTTGCTAATTGGTTTGACACTATACTCTTTTTTTATGCTTTTTCCTAGATATATTTAAAGTTCACTTGTTTTTTCTCCTTTTGCCTTTAAAATGACTTGTGATCTAACATAGCACGCCAAGTGTTCGATGAATTATCCATGTAAATGTCACTACCAAATGTGGAATTCGGTTTATAGGTTCGAATTTATGCTTTTATTCGATCGATCTTGATTTTGTAGTGCAGAATGTGCTTATTGGCTTTATACTATCCTCATTCTTTATGCTTATGCCAAGATGTCTTTAAAGTTCACTTGATTTTTCTCCATTGGCCTTTAAAAATTCACTAGTGATCTAACATTGCGCGCCAAGTGTTCGGTGAAATGTCTATGTAAATGTCACTCCTAAATGTGGATTCGGTTTCTAGGTTTGAAGTTATGATTTTATTCGATCAAGTCTTGATTTTGTAGTGTAGAATGTGCTAATTGGCTTGACACTATACTCATTTTTTTATGCTAATGCCTAGATATATTTAAAGTTCAATTGCTTTTTCTACTTTTACCTTTAAAATGATTTGTGATCTAACATTGCACGCCAAGTGTTCGATGAAATGTCCATGTAAATGTCACTCCTAAATGTGGCTTTCGGTTTCTAGGTTCGAATTTATGCTTTTATTCGATCGTTCTTTATTTTATAGTGCAGAATATGCTTATTGGCATTATACTATCCTCATTTTTTATGCTTATGCCTAGGTGACTTTAAAGTTCACTTGGTTTTTCTTCTTTTGAATTTAAAATGACTTGTGATCTAACATTGCACGCCAAGTGTTCGATGAAATGTCCATGTAAATGTCACTAATAAATGTGGATTTGGTTTCTAGGTTTGAAGTTATGCTTTTATTCGATCAAGTCTTGATTTTGTAGTGCAGAATGTGCTAATTGCCTTGACACTATACTCATTTTGTATGCTTATGCCTAGATATATTTAAAGTTCACTTGCTTTTTCTCCTTTTGCCTTTAAAATGACTTGTAATCTAACATTGCACGCCAAGTGTTCGATGAAATGTACATGTAAATGTCACTCCTAAATGTGGATTTTTGTTTCAAGGTTCGAATTTATGCTTTTATTCGATCGGTCTTGATTTTGTAGTGTAGAATGTGCTAATTGGCTTGATACTATCCTCATTCATTATGCTTATGCCTAGATGTCTTTAAAGTTCACTTTTTTTTTTCTCCATTGGCCTTTAAAAATTGACTAGTGATCTAACACTGCGCGGCACGTGTTCGATAAAATGTCCATGTAAATGTCACTCCTAAATGTGGATTCGGTTTCTAGGTTTGTATTTATGGTTTTATTCGATCAAGTCTTGATTTTTTAGTGCAGAATGTGCTAATTGGCTTGTCACTATACTCATTTTTTATGCTTATGCCTAGATATATTTAAAGTTCACTTGCTTTTTATCCTTTTCCCTTTAAAAGGACTTGTGATCTAACATTGCACGCCAAGTGTTCGATGAAATGTTCGTGTAAATGTCACTCCTAAATTTGGCTTTCGTTTTCTAGGTTCGAATTTATGCTTTTATTCGATCAGTCTTTATTTTGTAGTGCAGAATGTGCTTATGGGTTTTATACTATTCTCATTTTTTATACTTATTCCTAGATATATTTAAAGTTCACTAGCTTTTTCTCCTTTTGCCTTTAAAATGACTTGTGATCTAACATTGCACGCCAAGTGTTTGATGAAATGTCCATGTAAATGTCACTCCTAAATGTGGATTCGGTTTCTAGGTTTGAAGTTATGCTTTTATTCGATCAAGACTTGATTTTGTAGTGTAGAATGTGCTAATTGGCTTGACACTATCCTCATTCTTTATGCTTTTTCCTAGATATATTTAAAGTTCACTTGCTTTTTCTCCTTTTGCCTTAAAAATGACTTGTGATCTTACACCGCACGCCAAGTGTTCGATGAAATATCCATGTAAATGTCACTCCTAAATGTGGAATTCGGTTTCTAGGTTCGAATTTATGCTTTTATTCGATCGGTCTTGATTTTGTCGTGTAGAATGTGCTTAATGGCTTGATACTATCCTCATTCTTTATGCTTAAGCCTAGATGTCATTAAAGTTCACTTGTTATTTCTCCATTGGCCTTTAAATATTGACTAGTAATCTATCATTGCGTGCCAAGTGTTCGATGAAATGTCCATGTAAATGTCACTCCTAAATGTGGATTCGGTTTCTAGGTTTGAAGTTATGCTTTTATTCGATCAAGTCTTGATTTTGTAGTGCAGAATGTGCTAATTGGCTTGACACTATACTCTTTTTTTTATGCTTTTTCCTAGATATATTTAAAGTTCACTTGCTTTTTCTCCTTTTGCCTTTAAAATGACTTGTGATCTAACATAGCACTCCAAGTGTTCGATGAAATATCCATGTAATGTCACTCCTAAATGTGGAATTCGGTTTATAGGTTCGAATTTATGCTTTTATTCGATCGATCTTGATTTTGTAGTGTAGAATGCACTTATTGGCTTTATACTATCCTCATTTTTTATGCTTATGCCTAGATGTCTTTAGAGTTCACTTGATTTTTCTCCTTTTGAATTTAAAATGACTTGTGATCTAACATTGCGCGCCAAGTGTTCGATGAAATGTCCATGTAAATGTCACTCCTAAATGTGGATTCGGTTTCTAGGTTTGAAGTTATGTTTTTATTCGATCAAGTCTTGATTTTGTAGTGCAGAATGTGCTAATTGGTTTGACACTATACTCTTTTTTTATGCTTTTTCCTAGATATATTTAAAGTTCACTTGTTTTTTCTCCTTTTGCCTTTAAAATGACTTGTGATCTAACATAGCACGCCAAGTGTTCGATGAATTATCCATGTAAATGTCACTACCAAATGTGGAATTCGGTTTATAGGTTCGAATTTATGCTTTTATTCGATCGATCTTGATTTTGTAGTGCAGAATGTGCTTATTGGCTTTATACTATCCTCATTCTTTATGCTTATGCCAAGATGTCTTTAAAGTTCACTTGATTTTTCTCCATTGGCCTTTAAAAATTCACTAGTGATCTAACATTGCGCGCCAAGTGTTCGGTGAAATGTCCATGTAAATGTCACTCCTAAATGTGGATTCGGTTTCTAGGTTTGAAGTTATGCTTTTATTCGATCAAGTCTTGATTTTGTAGTGCAGAATGTGCTAATTGGCTTGACACTATACTCTTTTTTTTATGCTTTTTCCTAGATATATTTAAAGTTCACTTGCTTTATCTCCTTTTGCCTTTAAAATGACTTGTGATCTAACATAGCACTCCAAGTGTTCGATGAAATATCCATGTAATGTCACTCCTAAATGTGGAATTCGGTTTATAGGTTCAAATTTATGCTTTTATTCGATCGATCTTGATTTTGTAGTGCAGAATGTGCTTATTGGCTTTATACTATCCTCATTCTTTATGCTTATGCCAAGATGTCTTTAAAGTTCACTTGATTTTTCTCCATTGGCCTTTAAAAATTCACTAGTGATCTAACATTGCGCGCCAAGTGTTCGGTGAAATGTCCATGTAAATGTCACTCCTAAATGTGGATTCGGTTTCTAGGTTTGAAGTTATGATTTTATTCGATCAAGTCTTGATTTTGTAGTGTAGAATGTGCTAATTGGCTTGACACTATACTCATTTTTTTATGCTAATGCCTAGATATATTTAAAGTTCAATTGCTTTTTCTCCTTTTACCTTTAAAATGATTTGTGATCTAACATTGCACGCCAAGTGTTCGATGAAATGTCCATGTAAATGTCACTCCTAAATGTGGCTTTCGGTTTCTAGGTTCGAATTTATGCTTTTATTCGATCGTTCTTTATTTTATAGTGCAGAATATGCTTATTGGCATTATACTATCCTCATTTTTTATGCTTATGCCTAGGTGACTTTAAAGTTCACTTGGTTTTTCTTCTTTTGAATTTAAAATGACTTGTGATCTAACATTGCACGCCAAGTGTTCGGTGAAATGTCCATGTAAATGTCACTCCTAAATGTGGATTCGGTTTCTAGGTTTGAAGTTATGCTTTTATTCGATCAAGTCTTGATTTTGTAGTGCAGAATGTGCTAATTGGCTTGACACTATACTCTTTTTTTTATGCTTTTTCCTAGATATATTTAAAGTTCACTTGCTTTTTCTCCTTTTGCCTTTAAAATGACTTGTGATCTAACATAGCACTCCAAGTGTTCGATGAAATATCCATGTAATGTC
This sequence comes from Fallopia convolvulus, assembly GCA_964016875.1. NCBI lineage: Eukaryota > Viridiplantae > Streptophyta > Magnoliopsida > Caryophyllales > Polygonaceae > Fallopia > Fallopia convolvulus. The sequence goes on from OZ024730.1 coordinate 19,219,124, forward strand.
ACTCCTAAATGTGGAATTCGGTTTATAGGTTCGAATTTATGCTTTTATTCGATCGATCTTGATTTTGTAGTGTAGAATGCGCTTATTGGCTTTATACTATCCTCATTTTTTATGCTTATGCCTAGATGTCTTTAGAGTTCACTTGATTTTTCTCCTTTTGAATTTAAAATGACTTGTGATCTAACATTGCGCGCCAAGTGTTCGATGAAATGTCCATGTAAATGTCACTCCTAAATGTGGATTCGGTTTCTAGGTTTGAAGTTATGTTTTTATTCGATCAAGTCTTGATTTTGTAGTGCAGAATTTGCTAATTGGTTTGACACTATACTCTTTTTTTATGCTTTTTCCTAGATATATTTAAAGTTCACTTGTTTTTTCTCCTTTTGCCTTTAAAATGACTTGTGATCTAACATAGCACGCCAAGTGTTCGATGAAATATCCATGTAAATGTCACTCCCAAATGTGGAATTCGGTTTTATACTATCCTCATTCTTTATGCTTATGCCAAGATGTCTTTAAAGTTCACTTGATTTTTCTCCATTGGCCTTTAAAAATTCACTAGTGATCTAACATTGCGCGCCAAGTGTTCGGTGAAATGTCCATGTAAATGTCACTCCTAAATGTGGATTCGGTTTCTAGGTTTGAAGTTATGATTTTATTCGATCAAGTCTTGATTTTGTAGTGTAGAATGTGCTAATTGGCTTGACACTATACTCATTTTTTTATGCTAATGCCTAGATATATTTAAAGTTCAATTGCTTTTTCTCCTTTTACCTTTAAAATGATTTGTGATCTAACATTGCACGCCAAGTGTTCGATGAAATGTCCATGTAAATGTCACTCCTAAATGTGGATTCGGTTTCTAGGTTTGAAGTTATGCTTTTATTCGATCAAGTCTTGATTTTGTAGTGCAGAATGTGCTAATTGGCTTGACACTATACTCTTTTTTTTATGCTTTTTCCTAGATATATTTAAAGTTCACTTGCTTTTTCTCCTTTTGCCTTTAAAATGACTTGTGATCTAACATAGCACTCCAAGTGTTCGATGAAATATCCATGTAATGTCACTCCTAAATGTGGAATTCGGTTTATAGGTTCGAATTTATGCTTTTATTCGATCGATCTTGATTTTGTAGTGTAGAATGCGCTTATTGGCTTTATACTATCCTCATTTTTTATGCTTATGCCTAGATGTCTTTAGAGTTCACTTGATTTTTCTCCTTTTGAATTTAAAATGACTTGTGATCTAACATTGCGCGCCAAGTGTTCGATGAAATGTCCATGTAAATGTCACTCCTAAATGTGGATTCGGTTTCTAGGTTTGAAGTTATGTTTTTATTCGATCAAGTCTTGATTTTGTAGTGCAGAATGTGCTAATTGGTTTGACACTATACTCTTTTTTTATGCTTTTTCCTAGATATATTTAAAGTTCACTTGTTTTTTCTCCTTTTGCCTTTAAAATGACTTGTGATCTAACATAGCACGCCAAGTGTTCGATGAATTATCCATGTAAATGTCACTACCAAATGTGGAATTCGGTTTATAGGTTCGAATTTATGCTTTTATTCGATCGATCTTGATTTTGTAGTGCAGAATGTGCTTATTGGCTTTATACTATCCTCATTCTTTATGCTTATGCCAAGATGTCTTTAAAGTTCACTTGATTTTTCTCCATTGGCCTTTAAAAATTCACTAGTGATCTAACATTGCGCGCCAAGTGTTCGGTGAAATGTCCATGTAAATGTCACTCCTAAATGTGGATTCGGTTTCTAGGTTTGAAGTTATGCTTTTATTCGATCAAGTCTTGATTTTGTAGTGCAGAATGTGCTAATTGGCTTGACACTATACTCTTTTTTTTATGCTTTTTCCTAGATATATTTAAAGTTCACTTGCTTTTTCTCCTTTTGCCTTTAAAATGACTTGTGATCTAACATAGCACTCCAAGTGTTCGATGAAATATCCATGTAATGTCACTCCTAAATGTGGAATTCGGTTTATAGGTTCGAATTTATGCTTTTATTCGATCGATCTTGATTTTGTAGTGCAGAATGTGCTTATTGGCTTTATACTATCCTCATTCTTTATGCTTATGCCAAGATGTCTTTAAAGTTCACTTGATTTTTCTCCATTGGCCTTTAAAAATTCACTAGTGATCTAACATTGCGCGCCAAGTGTTCGGTGAAATGTCCATGTAAATGTCACTCCTAAATGTGGATTCGGTTTCTAGGTTTGAAGTTATGATTTTATTCGATCAAGTCTTGATTTTGTAGTGTAGAATGTGCTAATTGGCTTGACACTATACTCATTTTTTTATGCTAATGCCTAGATATATTTAAAGTTCAATTGCTTTTTCTCCTTTTACCTTTAAAATGATTTGTGATCTAACATTGCACGCCAAGTGTTCGATGAAATGTCCATGTAAATGTCACTCCTAAATGTGGCTTTCGGTTTCTAGGTTCGAATTTATGCTTTTATTCGATCGTTCTTTATTTTATAGTGCAGAATATGCTTATTGGCATTATACTATCCTCATTTTTTATGCTTATGCCTAGGTGACTTTAAAGTTCACTTGGTTTTTCTTCTTTTGAATTTAAAATGACTTGTGATCTAACATTGCACGCCAAGTGTTCGGTGAAATGTCCATGTAAATGTCACTCCTAAATGTGGATTCGGTTTCTAGGTTTGAAGTTATGCTTTTATTCGATCAAGTCTTGATTTTGTAGTGCAGAATGTGCTAATTGGCTTGACACTATACTCTTTTTTTTATGCTTTTTCCTAGATATATTTAAAGTTCACTTGCTTTTTCTCCTTTTGCCTTTAAAATGACTTGTGATCTAACATAGCACTCCAAGTGTTCGATGAAATATCCATGTAATGTCACTCCTAAATGTGGAATTCGGTTTATAGGTTCGAATTTATGCTTTTATTCGATCGATCTTGATTTTGTAGTGTAGAATGCGCTTATTGGCTTTATACTATCCTCATTTTTTATGCTTATGCCTAGATGTCTTTAGAGTTCACTTGATTTTTCTCCTTTTGAATTTAAAATGACTTGTGATCTAACATTGCGCGCCAAGTGTTCGATGAAATGTCCATGTAAATGTCACTCCTAAATGTGGATTCGGTTTCTAGGTTTGAAGTTATGTTTTTATTCGATCAAGTCTTGATTTTGTAGTGCAGAATTTGCTAATTGGTTTGACACTATACTCTTTTTTTATGCTTTTTCCTAGATATATTTAAAGTTCACTTGTTTTTTCTCCTTTTGCCTTTAAAATGACTTGTGATCTAACATAGCACGCCAAGTGTTCGATGAAATATCCATGTAAATGTCACTCCCAAATGTGGAATTCGGTTTTATACTATCCTCATTCTTTATGCTTATGCCAAGATGTCTTTAAAGTTCACTTGATTTTTCTCCATTGGCCTTTAAAAATTCACTAGTGATCTAACATTGCGCGCCAAGTGTTCGGTGAAATGTCCATGTAAATGTCACTCCTAAATGTGGATTCGGTTTCTAGGTTTGAAGTTATGATTTTATTCGATCAAGTCTTGATTTTGTAGTGTAGAATGTGCTAATTGGCTTGACACTATACTCATTTTTTTATGCTAATGCCTAGATATATTTAAAGTTCAATTGCTTTTTCTCCTTTTACCTTTAAAATGATTTGTGATCTAACATTGCACGCCAAGTGTTCGATGAAATGTCCATGTAAATGTCACTCCTAAATGTGGATTCGGTTTCTAGGTTTGAAGTTATGCTTTTATTCGATCAAGTCTTGATTTTGTAGTGCAGAATGTGCTAATTGGCTTGACACTATACTCTTTTTTTTATGCTTTTTCCTAGATATATTTAAAGTTCACTTGCTTTTTCTCCTTTTGCCTTTAAAATGACTTGTGATCTAACATAGCACTCCAAGTGTTCGATGAAATATCCATTTAATGTCACTCCTAAATGTGGAATTCGGTTTATAGGTTCGAATTTATGCTTTTATTCGATCGATCTTGATTTTGTAGTGTAGAATGCGCTTATTGGCTTTATACTATCCTCATTTTTTATGCTTATGCCTAGATGTCTTTAGAGTTCACTTGATTTTTCTCCTTTTGAATTTAAAATGACTTGTGATCTAACATTGCGCGCCAAGTGTTCGATGAAATGTCCATGTAAATGTCACTCCTAAATGTGGATTCGGTTTCTAGGTTTGAAGTTATGCTTTTATTCGATCAAGACTTGATTTTGTAGTGCAGAATGTGCTAATTGGCTTGACACTATCCTCATTCTTTATGTTTTTTCCTAGATATATTTAAAGTTCACTTGCTTTTTCTCCTTTTGCCTTTAAAATGACTTGTGATCTAACATAGCACTCCAAGTGTTCGATGAAATATCCATGTAATGTCACTCCTAAATGTGGAATTCGGTTTATAGGTTCGAATTTATGCTTTTATTCGATCGATCTTGATTTTGTAGTGCAGAATGTGCTTATTGGCTTTATACTATCCTCATTCTTTATGCTTATGCCAAGATGTCTTTAAAGTTCACTTGATTTTTCTCCATTGGCCTTTAAAAATTCACTAGTGATCTAACATTGCGCGCCAAGTGTTCGGTGAAATGTCCATGTAAATGTCACTCCTAAATGTGGATTCGGTTTCTAGGTTTGAAGTTATGATTTTATTCGATCAAGTCTTGATTTTGTAGTGTAGAATGTGCTAATTGGCTTGACACTATACTCATTTTTTTATGCTAATGCCTAGATATATTTAAAGTTCAATTGCTTTTTCTCCTTTTACCTTTAAAATGATTTGTGATCTAACATTGCACGCCAAGTGTTCGATGAAATGTCCATGTAAATGTCACTCCTAAATGTGGATTCGGTTTCTAGGTTTGAAGTTATGCTTTTATTCGATCAAGTCTTGATTTTGTAGTGCAGAATGTGCTAATTGGCTTGACACTATACTCTTTTTTTTATGCTTTTTCCTAGATATATTTAAAGTTCACTTGCTTTTTCTCCTTTTGCCTTTAAAATGACTTGTGATCTAACATAGCACTCCAAGTGTTCGATGAAATATCCATTTAATGTCACTCCTAAATGTGGAATTCGGTTTATAGGTTCGAATTTATGCTTTTATTCGATCGATCTTGATTTTGTAGTGCAGAATGTGCTTATTGGCTTTATACTATCCTCATTCTTTATGCTTATGCCAAGATGTCTTTAAAGTTCACTTGATTTTTCTCCATTGGCCTTTAAAAATTCACTAGTGATCTAACATTGCGCGCCAAGTGTTCGGTGAAATGTCCATGTAAATGTCACTCCTAAATGTGGATTCGGTTTCTAGGTTTGAAGTTATGCTTTTATTCGATCAAGTCTTGATTTTGTAGTGCAGAATGTGCTAATTGGCTTGACACTATACTCTTTTTTTTATGCTTTTTCCTAGATATATTTAAAGTTCACTTGCTTTTTCTCCTTTTGCCTTTAAAATGACTTGTGATCTAACATAGCACTCCAAGTGTTCGATGAAATATCCATGTAATGTCACTCCTAAATGTGGAATTCGGTTTATAGGTTCGAATTTATGCTTTTATTCGATCGATCTTGATTTTGTAGTGCAGAATGTGCTTATTGGCTTTATACTATCCTCATTCTTTATGCTTATGCCAAGATGTCTTTAAAGTTCACTTGATTTTTCTCCATTGGCCTTTAAAAATTCACTAGTGATCTAACATTGCGCGCCAAGTGTTCGGTGAAATGTCCATGTAAATGTCACTCCTAAATGTGGATTCGGTTTCTAGGTTTGAAGTTATGCTTTTATTCGATCAAGTCTTGATTTTGTAGTGCAGAATGTGCTAATTGGCTTGACACTATACTCTTTTTTTTATGCTTTTTCCTAGATATATTTAAAGTTCACTTGCTTTTTCTCCTTTTGCCTTTAAAATGACTTGTGATCTAACATAGCACTCCAAGTGTTCGATGAAATATCCATGTAATGTCACTCCTAAATGTGGAATTCGGTTTATAGGTTCGAATTTATGCTTTTATTCGATCGATCTTGATTTTGTAGTGCAGAATGTGCTTATTGGCTTTATACTATCCTCATTCTTTATGCTTATGCCAAGATGTCTTTAAAGTTCACTTGATTTTTCTCCATTGGCCTTTAAAAATTCACTAGTGATCTAACATTGCGCGCCAAGTGTTCGGTGAAATGTCCATGTAAATGTCACTCCTAAATGTGGATTCGGTTTCTAGGTTTGAAGTTATGATTTTATTCGATCAAGTCTTGATTTTGTAGTGTAGAATGTGCTAATTGGCTTGACACTATACTCATTTTTTTATGCTAATGCCTAGATATATTTAAAGTTCAATTGCTTTTTCTCCTTTTACCTTTAAAATGATTTGTGATCTAACATTGCACGCCAAGTGTTCGATGAAATGTCCATGTAAATGTCACTCCTAAATGTGGCTTTCGGTTTCTAGGTTCGAATTTATGCTTTTATTCGATCGTTCTTTATTTTATAGTGCAGAATATGCTTATTGGCATTATACTATCCTCATTTTTTATGCTTATGCCTAGGTGACTTTAAAGTTCACTTGGTTTTTCTTCTTTTGAATTTAAAATGACTTGTGATCTAACATTGCACGCCAAGTGTTCGGTGAAATGTCCATGTAAATGTCACTCCTAAATGTGGATTCGGTTTCTAGGTTTGAAGTTATGCTTTTATTCGATCAAGTCTTGATTTTGTAGTGCAGAATGTGCTAATTGGCTTGACACTATACTCTTTTTTTTATGCTTTTTCCTAGATATATTTAAAGTTCACTTGCTTTTTCTCCTTTTGCCTTTAAAATGACTTGTGATCTAACATAGCACTCCAAGTGTTCGATGAAATATCCATGTAATGTCACTCCTAAATGTGGAATTCGGTTTATAGGTTCGAATTTATGCTTTTATTCGATCGATCTTGATTTTGTAGTGTAGAATGCGCTTATTGGCTTTATACTATCCTCATTTTTTATGCTTATGCCTAGATGTCTTTAGAGTTCACTTGATTTTTCTCCTTTTGAATTTAAAATGACTTGTGATCTAACATTGCGCGCCAAGTGTTCGATGAAATGTCCATGTAAATGTCACTCCTAAATGTGGATTCGGTTTCTAGGTTTGAAGTTATGTTTTTATTCGATCAAGTCTTGATTTTGTAGTGCAGAATTTGCTAATTGGTTTGACACTATACTCTTTTTTTATGCTTTTTCCTAGATATATTTAAAGTTCACTTGTTTTTTCTCCTTTTGCCTTTAAAATGACTTGTGATCTAACATAGCACGCCAAGTGTTCGATGAAATATCCATGTAAATGTCACTCCCAAATGTGGAATTCGGTTTTATACTATCCTCATTCTTTATGCTTATGCCAAGATGTCTTTAAAGTTCACTTGATTTTTCTCCATTGGCCTTTAAAAATTCACTAGTGATCTAACATTGCGCGCCAAGTGTTCGGTGAAATGTCCATGTAAATGTCACTCCTAAATGTGGATTCGGTTTCTAGGTTTGAAGTTATGATTTTATTCGATCAAGTCTTGATTTTGTAGTGTAGAATGTGCTAATTGGCTTGACACTATACTCATTTTTTTATGCTAATGCCTAGATATATTTAAAGTTCAATTGCTTTTTCTCCTTTTACCTTTAAAATGATTTGTGATCTAACATTGCACGCCAAGTGTTCGATGAAATGTCCATGTAAATGTCACTCCTAAATGTGGCTTTCGGTTTCTAGGTTCGAATTTATGCTTTTATTCGATCGTTCTTTATTTTATAGTGCAGAATATGCTTATTGGCATTATACTATCCTCATTTTTTATGCTTATGCCTAGGTGACTTTAAAGTTCACTTGGTTTTTCTTCTTTTGAATTTAAAATGACTTGTGATCTAACATTGCGCGCCAAGTGTTCGGTGAAATGTCCATGTAAATGTCACTCCTAAATGTGGATTCGGTTTCTAGGTTTGAAGTTATGCTTTTATTCGATCAAGTCTTGATTTTGTAATGCAGAATGTGCTAATTGGCTTGACACTATACTCTTTTTTTTATGCTTTTTCCTAGATATATTTAAAGTTCACTTGCTTTTTCTCCTTTTGCCTTTAAAATGACTTGTGATCTAACATAGCACTCCAAGTGTTCGATGAAATATCCATGTAATGTCACTCCTAAATGTGGAATTCGGTTTATAGGTTCGAATTTATGCTTTTATTTTGTAGTGTAGAATGCGCTTATTGGCTTTATACTATCCTCATTTTTTATGCTTATGCCTAGATGTCTTTAGAGTTCACTTGATTTTTCTCCTTTTGAATTTAAAATGACTTGTGATCTAACATTGCGCGCCAAGTGTTCGATGAAATGTCCATGTAAATGTCACTCCTAAATGTGGATTCGGTTTCTAGGTTTGAAGTTATGTTTTTATTCGATCAAGTCTTGATTTTATAGTGCAGAATTTGCTAATTGGTTTGACACTATACTCTTTTTTTATGCTTTTTCCTAGATATATTTAAAGTTCACTTGTTTTTTCTCCTTTTGCCTTTAAAATGACTTGTGATCTAACATAGCACGCCAAGTGTTCGATGAAATATCCATGTAAATGTCACTCCCAAATGTGGAATTCGGTTTTATACTATCCTCATTCTTTATGCTTATGCCAAGATGTCTTTAAAGTTCACTTGATTTTTCTCCATTGGCCTTTAAAAATTCACTAGTGATCTAACATTGCGCGCCAAGTGTTCGGTGAAATGTCCATGTAAATGTCACTCCTAAATGTGGATTCGGTTTCTAGGTTTGAAGTTATGATTTTATTCGATCAAGTCTTGATTTTGTAGTGTAGAATGTGCTAATTGGCTTGACACTATACTCATTTTTTTATGCTAATGCCTAGATATATTTAAAGTTCAATTGCTTTTTCTCCTTTTACCTTTAAAATGATTTGTGATCTAACATTGCACGCCAAGTGTTCGATGAAATGTCCATGTAAATGTCACTCCTAAATGTGGATTCGGTTTCTAGGTTTGAAGTTATGCTTTTATTCGATCAAGTCTTGATTTTGTAGTGCAGAATGTGCTAATTGGCTTGACACTATACTCTTTTTTTTATGCTTTTTCCTAGATATATTTAAAGTTCACTTGCTTTTTCTCCTTTTGCCTTTAAAATGACTTGTGATCTAACATAGCACTCCAAGTGTTCGATGAAATATCCATTTAATGTCACTCCTAAATGTGGAATTCGGTTTATAGGTTCGAATTTATGCTTTTATTCGATCGATCTTGATTTTGTAGTGTAGAATGCGCTTATTGGCTTTATACTATCCTCATTTTTTATGCTTATGCCTAGATGTCTTTAGAGTTCACTTGATTTTTCTCCTTTTGAATTTAAAATGACTTGTGATCTAACATTGCGCGCCAAGTGTTCGATGAAATGTCCATGTAAATGTCACTCCTAAATGTGGATTCGGTTTCTAGGTTTGAAGTTATGCTTTTATTCGATCAAGACTTGATTTTGTAGTGCAGAATGTGCTAATTGGCTTGACACTATCCTCATTCTTTATGCTTTTTCCTAGATATATTTAAAGTTCACTTGCTTTTTCTCCTTTTGCCTTAAAAATGACTTGTGATCTTACACCGCACGCCAAGTGTTCGATGAAATATCCATGTAAATGTCACTCCTAAATGTGGAATTCGGTTTCTAGGTTCGAATTTATGCTTTTATTCGATCGGTCTTGATTTTGTCGTGCAGAATGTGCTTATTGGCTTTATACTATCCTCATTCTTTATGCTTATGCCAAGATGTCTTTAAAGTTCACTTGATTTTTCTCCATTGGCCTTTAAAAATTCACTAGTGATCTAACATTGCGCGCCAAGTGTTCGGTGAAATGTCCATGTAAATGTCACTCCTAAATGTGGATTCGGTTTCTAGGTTTGAAGTTATGATTTTATTCGATCAAGTCTTGATTTTGTAGTGTAGAATGTGCTAATTGGCTTGACACTATACTCTTTTTTTTATGCTTTTTCCTAGATATATTTAAAGTTCACTTGCTTTTTCTCCTTTTGCCTTTAAAATGACTTGTGATCTAACATAGCACTCCAAGTGTTCGATGAAATATCCATGTAATGTCACTCCTAAATGTGGAATTCGGTTTATAGGTTCGAATTTATGCTTTTATTCGATCGATCTTGATTTTGTAGTGTAGAATGCGCTTATTGGCTTTATACTATCCTCATTTTTTATGCTTATGCCTAGATGTCTTTAGAGTTCACTTGATTTTTCTCCTTTTGAATTTAAAATGACTTGTGATCTAACATTGCGCGCCAAGTGTTCGATGAAATGTCCATGTAAATGTCACTCCTAAATGTGGATTCGGTTTCTAGGTTTGAAGTTATGTTTTTATTCGATCAAGTCTTGATTTTGTAGTGCAGAATTTGCTAATTGGTTTGACACTATACTCTTTTTTTATGCTTTTTCCTAGATATATTTAAAGTTCACTTGTTTTTTCTCCTTTTGCCTTTAAAATGACTTGTGATCTAACATAGCACGCCAAGTGTTCGATGAATTATCCATGTAAATGTCACTACCAAATGTGGAATTCGGTTTATAGGTTCGAATTTATGCTTTTATTCGATCGATCTTGATTTTGTAGTGCAGAATGTGCTTATTGGCTTTATACTATCCTCATTCTTTATGCTTATGCCAAGATGTCTTTAAAGTTCACTTGATTTTTCTCCATTGGCCTTTAAAAATTCACTAGTGATCTAACATTGCGCGCCAAATGTTCGGTGAAATGTCCATGTAAATGACACTCCTAAATGTGGATTCGGTTTCTAGGTTTGAAGTTATGCTTTTATTCGATCAAGTCTTGATTTTGTAGTGCAGAATGTGCTAATTGGCTTGACACTATACTCTTTTTTTTATGCTTTTTCCTAGATATATTTAAAGTTCACTTGCTTTTTCTCCTTTTGCCTTTAAAATGACTTGTGATCTAACATAGCACTCCAAGTGTTCGATGAAATATCCATGTAATGTCACTCCTAAATGTGGAATTCGGTTTATAGGTTCGAATTTATGCTTTTATTCGATCGATCTTGATTTTGTAGTGTAGAATGTGCTTATTGGCTTTATACTATCCTCATTCTTTATGCTTATGCCAAGATGTCTTTAAAGTTCACTTGATTTTTCTCCATTGGCCTTTAAAAATTCACTAGTGATCTAACATTGCGCGCCAAGTGTTCGGTGAAATGTCCATGTAAATGTCACTCCTAAATGTGGATTCGGTTTCTAGGTTTGAAGTTATGATTTTATTCGATCAAGTCTTGATTTTGTAGTGTAGAATGTGCTAATTGGCTTGACACTATACTCATTTTTTTATGCTAATGCCTAGATATATTTAAAGTTCAATTGCTTTTTCTCCTTTTACCTTTAAAATGATTTGTGATCTAACATTGCACGCCAAGTGTTCGATGAAATGTCCATGTAAATGTCACTCCTAAATGTGGCTTTCGGTTTCTAGGTTCGAATTTATGCTTTTATTCGATCGTTCTTTATTTTATAGTGCAGAATATGCTTATTGGCATTATACTATCCTCATTTTTTATGCTTATGCCTAGGTGACTTTAAAGTTCACTTGGTTTTTCTTCTTTTGAATTTAAAATGACTTGTGATCTAACATTGCACGCCAAGTGTTCGGTGAAATGTCCATGTAAATGTCACTCCTAAATGTGGATTCGGTTTCTAGGTTTGAAGTTATGCTTTTATTCGATCAAGTCTTGATTTTGTAGTGCAGAATGTGCTAATTGGCTTGACACTATACTCTTTTTTTTATGCTTTTTCCTAGATATATTTAAAGTTCACTTGCTTTTTCTCCTTTTGCCTTTAAAATGACTTGTGATCTAACATAGCACTCCAAGTGTTCGATGAAATATCCATGTAATGTCACTCCTAAATGTGGAATTCGGTTTATAGGTTCGAATTTATGCTTTTATTCGATCGATCTTGATTTTGTAGTGTAGAATGCGCTTATTGGCTTTATACTATCCTCATTTTTTATGCTTATGCCTAGATGTCTTTAGAGTTCACTTGATTTTTCTCCTTTTGAATTTAAAATGACTTGTGATCTAACATTGCGCGCCAAGTGTTCGATGAAATGTCCATGTAAATGTCACTCCTAAATGTGGATTCGGTTTCTAGGTTTGAAGTTATGTTTTTATTCGATCAAGTCTTGATTTTGTAGTGCAGAATTTGCTAATTGGTTTGACACTATACTCTTTTTTTATGCTTTTTCCTAGATATATTTAAAGTTCACTTGTTTTTTCTCCTTTTGCCTTTAAAATGACTTGTGATCTAACATAGCACGCCAAGTGTTCGATGAAATATCCATGTAAATGTCACTCCCAAATGTGGAATTCGGTTTTATACTATCCTCATTCTTTATGCTTATGCCAAGATGTCTTTAAAGTTCACTTGATTTTTCTCCATTGGCCTTTAAAAATTCACTAGTGATCTAACATTGCGCGCCAAGTGTTCGGTGAAATGTCCATGTAAATGTCACTCCTAAATGTGGATTCGGTTTCTAGGTTTGAAGTTATGATTTTATTCGATCAAGTCTTGATTTTGTAGTGTAGAATGTGCTAATTGGCTTGACACTATACTCATTTTTTTATGCTAATGCCTAGATATATTTAAAGTTCAATTGCTTTTTCTCCTTTTACCTTTAAAATGATTTGTGATCTAACATTGCACGCCAAGTGTTCGATGAAATGTCCATGTAAATGTCACTCCTAAATGTGGATTCGGTTTCTAGGTTTGAAGTTATGCTTTTATTCGATCAAGTCTTGATTTTGTAGTGCAGAATGTGCTAATTGGCTTGACACTATACTCTTTTTTTTATGCTTTTTCCTAGATATATTTAAAGTTCACTTGCTTTTTCTCCTTTTGCCTTTAAAATGACTTGTGATCTAACATAGCACTCCAAGTGTTCGATGAAATATCCATTTAATGTCACTCCTAAATGTGGAATTCGGTTTATAGGTTCGAATTTATGCTTTTATTCGATCGATCTTGATTTTGTAGTGTAGAATGCGCTTATTGGCTTTATACTATCCTCATTTTTTATGCTTATGCCTAGATGTCTTTAGAGTTCACTTGATTTTTCTCCTTTTGAATTTAAAATGACTTGTGATCTAACATTGCGCGCCAAGTGTTCGATGAAATGTCCATGTAAATGTCACTCCTAAATGTGGATTCGGTTTCTAGGTTTGAAGTTATGCTTTTATTCGATCAAGACTTGATTTTGTAGTGCAGAATGTGCTAATTGGCTTGACACTATCCTCATTCTTTATGCTTTTTCCTAGATATATTTAAAGTTCACTTGCTTTTTCTGCTTTTGCCTTAAAAATGACTTGTGATCTTACACCGCACGCCAAGTGTTCGATGAAATATCCATGTAAATGTCACTCCTAAATGTGGAATTCGGTTTCTAGGTTCGAATTTATGCTTTTATTCGATCGGTCTTGATTTTGTCGTGCAGAATGTGCTTATTGGCTTTATACTATCCTCATTCTTTATGCTTATGCCAAGATGTCTTTAAAGTTCACTTGATTTTTCTCCATTGGCCTTTAAAAATTCACTAGTGATCTAACATTGCGCGCCAAGTGTTCGGTGAAATGTCCATGTAAATGTCACTCCTAAATGTGGATTCGGTTTCTAGGTTTGAAGTTATGATTTTATTCGATCAAGTCTTGATTTTGTAGTGTAGAATGTGCTAATTGGCTTGACACTATACTCTTTTTTTTATGCTTTTTCCTAGATATATTTAAAGTTCACTTGCTTTTTCTCCTTTTGCCTTTAAAATGACTTGTGATCTAACATAGCACTCCAAGTGTTCGATGAAATATCCATGTAATGTCACTCCTAAATGTGGAATTCGGTTTATAGGTTCGAATTTATGCTTTTATTCGATCGATCTTGATTTTGTAGTGTAGAATGCGCTTATTGGCTTTATACTATCCTCATTTTTTATGCTTATGCCTAGATGTCTTTAGAGTTCACTTGATTTTTCTCCTTTTGAATTTAAAATGACTTGTGATCTAACATTGCGCGCCAAGTGTTCGATGAAATGTCCATGTAAATGTCACTCCTAAATGTGGATTCGGTTTCTAGGTTTGAAGTTATGTTTTTATTCGATCAAGTCTTGATTTTGTAGTGCAGAATTTGCTAATTGGTTTGACACTATACTCTTTTTTTATGCTTTTTCCTAGATATATTTAAAGTTCACTTGTTTTTTCTCCTTTTGCCTTTAAAATGACTTGTGATCTAACATAGCACGCCAAGTGTTCGATGAATTATCCATGTAAATGTCACTACCAAATGTGGAATTCGGTTTATAGGTTCGAATTTATGCTTTTATTCGATCGATCTTGATTTTGTAGTGCAGAATGTGCTTATTGGCTTTATACTATCCTCATTCTTTATGCTTATGCCAAGATGTCTTTAAAGTTCACTTGATTTTTCTCCATTGGCCTTTAAAAATTCACTAGTGATCTAACATTGCGCGCCAAATGTTCGGTGAAATGTCCATGTAAATGACACTCCTAAATGTGGATTCGGTTTCTAGGTTTGAAGTTATGCTTTTATTCGATCAAGTCTTGATTTTGTAGTGCAGAATGTGCTAATTGGCTTGACACTATACTCTTTTTTTTATGCTTTTTCCTAGATATATTTAAAGTTCACTTGCTTTTTCTCCTTTTGCCTTTAAAATGACTTGTGATCTAACATAGCACTCCAAGTGTTCGATGAAATATCCATGTAATGTCACTCCTAAATGTGGAATTCGGTTTATAGGTTCGAATTTATGCTTTTATTCGATCGATCTTGATTTTGTAGTGCAGAATGTGCTTATTGGCTTTATACTATCCTCATTCTTTATGCTTATGCCAAGATGTCTTTAAAGTTCACTTGATTTTTCTCCATTGGCCTTTAAAAATTCACTAGTGATCTAACATTGCGCGCCAAGTGTTCGGTGAAATGTCCATGTAAATGTCACTCCTAAATGTGGATTCGGTTTCTAGGTTTGAAGTTATGATTTTATTCGATCAAGTCTTGATTTTGTAGTGTAGAATGTGCTAATTGGCTTGACACTATACTCATTTTTTTATGCTAATGCCTAGATATATTTAAAGTTCAATTGCTTTTTCTCCTTTTACCTTTAAAATGATTTGTGATCTAACATTGCACGCCAAGTGTTCGATGAAATGTCCATGTAAATGTCACTCCTAAATGTGGCTTTCGGTTTCTAGGTTCGAATTTATGCTTTTATTCGATCGTTCTTTATTTTATAGTGCAGAATATGCTTATTGGCATTATACTATCCTCATTTTTTATGCTTATGCCTAGGTGACTTTAAAGTTCACTTGGTTTTTCTTCTTTTGAATTTAAAATGACTTGTGATCTAACATTGCACGCCAAGTGTTCGGTGAAATGTCCATGTAAATGTCACTCCTAAATGTGGATTCGGTTTCTAGGTTTGAAGTTATGCTTTTATTCGATCAAGTCTTGATTTTGTAGTGCAGAATGTGCTAATTGGCTTGACACTATACTCTTTTTTTTATGCTTTTTCCTAGATATATTTAAAGTTCACTTGCTTTTTCTCCTTTTGCCTTTAAAATGACTTGTGATCTAACATAGCACTCCAAGTGTTCGATGAAATATCCATGTAATGTCACTCCTAAATGTGGAATTCGGTTTATAGGTTCGAATTTATGCTTTTATTCGATCGATCTTGATTTTGTAGTGTAGAATGCGCTTATTGGCTTTATACTATCCTCATTTTTTATGCTTATGCCTAGATGTCTTTAGAGTTCACTTGATTTTTCTCCTTTTGAATTTAAAATGACTTGTGATCTAACATTGCGCGCCAAGTGTTCGATGAAATGTCCATGTAAATGTCACTCCTAAATGTGGATTCGGTTTCTAGGTTTGAAGTTATGTTTTTATTCGATCAAGTCTTGATTTTGTAGTGCAGAATTTGCTAATTGGTTTGACACTATACTCTTTTTTTATGCTTTTTCCTAGATATATTTAAAGTTCACTTGTTTTTTCTCCTTTTGCCTTTAAAATGACTTGTGATCTAACATAGCACGCCAAGTGTTCGATGAAATATCCATGTAAATGTCACTCCCAAATGTGGAATTCGGTTTTATACTATCCTCATTCTTTATGCTTATGCCAAGATGTCTTTAAAGTTCACTTGATTTTTCTCCATTGGCCTTTAAAAATTCACTAGTGATCTAACATTGCGCGCCAAGTGTTCGGTGAAATGTCCATGTAAATGTCACTCCTAAATGTGGATTCGGTTTCTAGGTTTGAAGTTATGATTTTATTCGATCAAGTCTTGATTTTGTAGTGTAGAATGTGCTAATTGGCTTGACACTATACTCATTTTTTTATGCTAATGCCTAGATATATTTAAAGTTCAATTGCTTTTTCTCCTTTTACCTTTAAAATGATTTGTGATCTAACATTGCACGCCAAGTGTTCGATGAAATGTCCATGTAAATGTCACTCCTAAATGTGGATTCGGTTTCTAGGTTTGAAGTTATGCTTTTATTCGATCAAGTCTTGATTTTGTAGTGCAGAATGTGCTAATTGGCTTGACACTATACTCTTTTTTTTATGCTTTTTCCTAGATATATTTAAAGTTCACTTGCTTTTTCTCCTTTTGCCTTTAAAATGACTTGTGATCTAACATAGCACTCCAAGTGTTCGATGAAATATCCATTTAATGTCACTCCTAAATGTGGAATTCGGTTTATAGGTTCGAATTTATGCTTTTATTCGATCGATCTTGATTTTGTAGTGTAGAATGCGCTTATTGGCTTTATACTATCCTCATTTTTTATGCTTATGCCTAGATGTCTTTAGAGTTCACTTGATTTTTCTCCTTTTGAATTTAAAATGACTTGTGATCTAACATTGCGCGCCAAGTGTTCGATGAAATGTCCATGTAAATGTCACTCCTAAATGTGGATTCGGTTTCTAGGTTTGAAGTTATGCTTTTATTCGATCAAGACTTGATTTTGTAGTGTAGAATGTGCTAATTGGCTTGACACTATCCTCATTCTTTATGCTTTTTCCTAGATATATTTAAAGTTCACTTGCTTTTTCTGCTTTTGCCTTAAAAATGACTTGTGATCTTACACCGCACGCCAAGTGTTCGATGAAATATCCATGTAAATGTCACTCCTAAATGTGGAATTCGGTTTCTAGGTTCGAATTTATGCTTTTATTCGATCGGTCTTGATTTTGTCGTGCAGAATGTGCTTATTGGCTTTATACTATCCTCATTCTTTATGCTTATGCCAAGATGTCTTTAAAGTTCACTTGATTTTTCTCCATTGGCCTTTAAAAATTCACTAGTGATCTAACATTGCGCGCCAAGTGTTCGGTGAAATGTCCATGTAAATGTCACTCCTAAATGTGGATTCGGTTTCTAGGTTTGAAGTTATGATTTTATTCGATCAAGTCTTGATTTTGTAGTGTAGAATGTGCTAATTGGCTTGACACTATACTCTTTTTTTTATGCTTTTTCCTAGATATATTTAAAGTTCACTTGCTTTTTCTCCTTTTGCCTTTAAAATGACTTGTGATCTAACATAGCACTCCAAGTGTTCGATGAAATATCCATGTAATGTCACTCCTAAATGTGGAATTCGGTTTATAGGTTCGAATTTATGCTTTTATTCGATCGATCTTGATTTTGTAGTGTAGAATGCGCTTATTGGCTTTATACTATCCTCATTTTTTATGCTTATGCCTAGATGTCTTTAGAGTTCACTTGATTTTTCTCCTTTTGAATTTAAAATGACTTGTGATCTAACATTGCGCGCCAAGTGTTCGATGAAATGTCCATGTAAATGTCACTCCTAAATGTGGATTCGGTTTCTAGGTTTGAAGTTATGTTTTTATTCGATCAAGTCTTGATTTTGTAGTGCAGAATTTGCTAATTGGTTTGACACTATACTCTTTTTTTATGCTTTTTCCTAGATATATTTAAAGTTCACTTGTTTTTTCTCCTTTTGCCTTTAAAATGACTTGTGATCTAACATAGCACGCCAAGTGTTCGATGAATTATCCATGTAAATGTCACTACCAAATGTGGAATTCGGTTTATAGGTTCGAATTTATGCTTTTATTCGATCGATCTTGATTTTGTAGTGCAGAATGTGCTTATTGGCTTTATACTATCCTCATTCTTTATGCTTATGCCAAGATGTCTTTAAAGTTCACTTGATTTTTCTCCATTGGCCTTTAAAAATTCACTAGTGATCTAACATTGCGCGCCAAATGTTCGGTGAAATGTCCATGTAAATGACACTCCTAAATGTGGATTCGGTTTCTAGGTTTGAAGTTATGCTTTTATTCGATCAAGTCTTGATTTTGTAGTGCAGAATGTGCTAATTGGCTTGACACTATACTCTTTTTTTTATGCTTTTTCCTAGATATATTTAAAGTTCACTTGCTTTTTCTCCTTTTGCCTTTAAAATGACTTGTGATCTAACATAGCACTCCAAGTGTTCGATGAAATATCCATGTAATGTCACTCCTAAATGTGGAATTCGGTTTATAGGTTCGAATTTATGCTTTTATTCGATCGATCTTGATTTTGTAGTGCAGAATGTGCTTATTGGCTTTATACTATCCTCATTCTTTATGCTTATGCCAAGATGTCTTTAAAGTTCACTTGATTTTTCTCCATTGGCCTTTAAAAATTCACTAGTGATCTAACATTGCGCGCCAAGTGTTCGGTGAAATGTCCATGTAAATGTCACTCCTAAATGTGGATTCGGTTTCTAGGTTTGAAGTTATGATTTTATTCGATCAAGTCTTGATTTTGTAGTGTAGAATGTGCTAATTGGCTTGACACTATACTCATTTTTTTATGCTAATGCCTAGATATATTTAAAGTTCAATTGCTTTTTCTCCTTTTACCTTTAAAATGATTTGTGATCTAACATTGCACGCCAAGTGTTCGATGAAATGTCCATGTAAATGTCACTCCTAAATGTGGCTTTCGGTTTCTAGGTTCGAATTTATGCTTTTATTCGATCGTTCTTTATTTTATAGTGCAGAATATGCTTATTGGCATTATACTATCCTCATTTTTTATGCTTATGCCTAGGTGACTTTAAAGTTCACTTGGTTTTTCTTCTTTTGAATTTAAAATGACTTGTGATCTAACATTGCACGCCAAGTGTTCGGTGAAATGTCCATGTAAATGTCACTCCTAAATGTGGATTCGGTTTCTAGGTTTGAAGTTATGCTTTTATTCGATCAAGTCTTGATTTTGTAGTGCAGAATGTGCTAATTGGCTTGACACTATACTCTTTTTTTTATGCTTTTTCCTAGATATATTTAAAGTTCACTTGCTTTTTCTCCTTTTGCCTTTAAAATGACTTGTGATCTAACATAGCACTCCAAGTGTTCGATGAAATATCCATGTAATGTCACTCCTAAATGTGGAATTCGGTTTATAGGTTCGAATTTATGCTTTTATTCGATCGATCTTGATTTTGTAGTGTAGAATGCGCTTATTGGCTTTATACTATCCTCATTTTTTATGCTTATGCCTAGATGTCTTTAGAGTTCACTTGATTTTTCTCCTTTTGAATTTAAAATGACTTGTGATCTAACATTGCGCGCCAAGTGTTCGATGAAATGTCCATGTAAATGTCACTCCTAAATGTGGATTCGGTTTCTAGGTTTGAAGTTATGTTTTTATTCGATCAAGTCTTGATTTTGTAGTGCAGAATTTGCTAATTGGTTTGACACTATACTCTTTTTTTATGCTTTTTCCTAGATATATTTAAAGTTCACTTGTTTTTTCTCCTTTTGCCTTTAAAATGACTTGTGATCTAACATAGCACGCCAAGTGTTCGATGAAATATCCATTAAATGTCACTCCCAAATGTGGAATTCGGTTTTATACTATCCTCATTCTTTATGCTTATGCCAAGATGTCTTTAAAGTTCACTTGATTTTTCTCCATTGGCCTTTAAAAATTCACTAGTGATCTAACATTGCGCGCCAAGTGTTCGGTGAAATGTCCATGTAAATGTCACTCCTAAATGTGGATTCGGTTTCTAGGTTTGAAGTTATGATTTTATTCGATCAAGTCTTGATTTTGTAGTGTAGAATGTGCTAATTGGCTTGACACTATACTCATTTTTTTATGCTAATGCCTAGATATATTTAAAGTTCAATTGCTTTTTCTCCTTTTACCTTTAAAATGATTTGTGATCTAACATTGCACGCCAAGTGTTCGATGAAATGTCCATGTAAATGTCACTCCTAAATGTGGATTCGGTTTCTAGGTTTGAAGTTATGCTTTTATTCGATCAAGTCTTGATTTTGTAGTGCAGAATGTGCTAATTGGCTTGACACTATACTCTTTTTTTTATGCTTTTTCCTAGATATATTTAAAGTTCACTTGCTTTTTCTCCTTTTGCCTTTAAAATGACTTGTGATCTAACATAGCACTCCAAGTGTTCGATGAAATATCCATGTAATGTCACTCCTAAATGTGGAATTCGGTTTATAGGTTCGAATTTATGCTTTTATTCGATCGATCTTGATTTTGTAGTGTAGAATGCGCTTATTGGCTTTATACTATCCTCATTTTTTATGCTTATGCCTAGATGTCTTTAGAGTTCACTTGATTTTTCTCCTTTTGAATTTAAAATGACTTGTGATCTAACATTGCGCGCCAAGTGTTCGATGAAATGTCCATGTAAATGTCACTCCTAAATGTGGATTCGGTTTCTAGGTTTGAAGTTATGTTTTTATTCGATCAAGTCTTGATTTTGTAGTGCAGAATTTGCTAATTGGTTTGACACTATACTCTTTTTTTATGCTTTTTCCTAGATATATTTAAAGTTCACTTGTTTTTTCTCCTTTTGCCTTTAAAATGACTTGTGATCTAACATAGCACGCCAAGTGTTCGATGAAATATCCATGTAAATGTCACTCCCAAATGTGGAATTCGGTTTTATACTATCCTCATTCTTTATGCTTATGCCAAGATGTCTTTAAAGTTCACTTGATTTTTCTCCATTGGCCTTTAAAAATTCACTAGTGATCTAACATTGCGCGCCAAGTGTTCGGTGAAATGTCCATGTAAATGTCACTCCTAAATGTGGATTCGGTTTCTAGGTTTGAAGTTATGATTTTATTCGATCAAGTCTTGATTTTGTAGTGTAGAATGTGCTAATTGGCCTGACACTATACTCATTTTTTTATGCTAATGCCTAGATATATTTAAAGTTCAATTGCTTTTTCTCCTTTTACCTTTAAAATGATTTGTGATCTAACATTGCACGCCAAGTGTTCGATGAAATGTCCATGTAAATGTCACTCCTAAATGTGGATTCGGTTTCTAGGTTTGAAGTTATGCTTTTATTCGATCAAGTCTTGATTTTGTAGTGCAGAATGTGCTAATTGGCTTGACACTATACTCTTTTTTTTATGCTTTTTCCTAGATATATTTAAAGTTCACTTGCTTTTTCTCCTTTTGCCTTTAAAATGACTTGTGATCTAACATAGCACTCCAAGTGTTCGATGAAATATCCATGTAATGTCACTCCTAAATGTGGAATTCGGTTTATAGGTTCGAATTTATGCTTTTATTCGATCGATCTTGATTTTGTAGTGTAGAATGCGCTTATTGGCTTTATACTATCCTCATTTTTTATGCTTATGCCTAGATGTCTTTAGAGTTCACTTGATTTTTCTCCTTTTGAATTTAAAATGACTTGTGATCTAACATTGCGCGCCAAGTGTTCGATGAAATGTCCATGTAAATGTCACTCCTAAATGTGGATTCGGTTTCTAGGTTTGAAGTTATGTTTTTATTCGATCAAGTCTTGATTTTGTAGTGCAGAATTTGCTAATTGGTTTGACACTATTCTCTTTTTTTATGCTTTTTCCTAGATATATTTAAAGTTCACTTGTTTTTTCTCCTTTTGCCTTTAAAATGACTTGTGATCTAACATAGCACGCCAAGTGTTCGATGAAATATCCATGTAAATGTCACTCCCAAATGTGGAATTCGGTTTTATACTATCCTCATTCTTTATGCTTATGCCAAGATGTCTTTAAAGTTCACTTGATTTTTCTCCATTGGCCTTTAAAAATTCACTAGTGATCTAACATTGCGCGCCAAGTGTTCGGTGAAATGTCCATGTAAATGTCACTCCTAAATGTGGATTCGGTTTCTAGGTTTGAAGTTATGATTTTATTCGATCAAGTCTTGATTTTGTAGTGTAGAATGTGCTAATTGGCTTGACACTATACTCATTTTTTTATGCTAATGCCTAGATATATTTAAAGTTCAATTGCTTTTTCTCCTTTTACCTTTAAAATGATTTGTGATCTAACATAGCACTCCAAGTGTTCGATGAAATATCCATGTAATGTCACTCCTAAATGTGGAATTCGGTTTATAGGTTAGAATTTATGCTTTTATTCGATCGATCTTGATTTTGTAGTGTAGAATGCGCTTATTGGCTTTATACTATCCTCATTTTTTATGCTTATGCCTAGATGTCTTTAGAGTTCACTTGATTTTTCTCCTTTTGAATTTAAAATGACTTGTGATCTAACATTGCGCGCCAAGTGTTCGATGAAATGTCCATGTAAATGTCACTCCTAAATGTGGATTCGGTTTCTAGGTTTGAAGTTATGTTTTTATTCGATCAAGTCTTGATTTTGTAGTGCAGAATTTGCTAATTGGTTTGACACTATACTCTTTTTTTATGCTTTTTCCTAGATATATTTAAAGTTCACTTGGTTTTTCTTCTTTTGAATTTAAAATGACTTGTGATCTAACATTGCACGCCAAGTGTTCGATGAAATGTCCATGTAAATGTCACTAATAAATGTGGATTTGGTTTCTAGGTTTGAAGTTATGCTTTTATTCGATCAAGTCTTGATTTTGTAGTGCAGAATGTGCTAATTGCCTTGACACTATACCCATTTTGTATGCTTATGCCTAGATATATTTAAAGTTCACTTGCTTTTTCTCCTTTTGCCTTTAAAATGACTTGTAATCTAACATTGCACGCCAAGTGTTCGATGAAATGTACATGTAAATGTCACTCCTAAATGTGGATTTTTGTTTCAAGGTTCGAATTTATGCTTTTATTCGATCGGTCTTGATTTTGTAGTGTAGAATGTGCTAATTGGCTTAATACTATCCTCATTCATTATGCTTATGCCTAGATGTCTTTAAAGTTCACTTTTTTTTTCTCCATTGGCCTTTAAAAATTGACTAGTGATCTAACACTGTGCGACACGTGTTCGATAAAATGTCCATGTAAATGTCACTCCTAAATGTGGATTCGGTTTCTAGGTTTGTATTTATGGTTTTATTCGATCAAGTCTTGATTTTTTAGTGCAGAATGTGCTAATTGCCTTGACACTATACTCATTTTGTATGCTTATGCCTAGATATATTTAAAGTTCACTTGCTTTTTCTCCTTTTGCCTTTAAAATGACTTGTAATCTAACATTGCACGCCAAGTGTTCGATGAAATGTACATGTAAATGTCACTCCTAAATGTGGATTTTTGTTTCAAGGTTCGAATTTATGCTTTTATTCGATCGGTCTTGATTTTGTAGTGTAGAATGTGCTAATTGGCTTGATACTATCCTCATTCATTATGCTTATGCCTAGATGTCTTTAAAGTTCACTTTTTTTTTCTCCATTGGCCTTTAAAAATTGACTAGTGATCTAACACTGCGCGGCACGTGTTCGATAAAATGTCCATGTAAATGTCACTCCTAAATGTGGATTCGGTTTCTAGGTTTGTATTTATGGTTTTATTCGATCAGGTCTTGATTTTTTAGTGCAGAATGTGCTAATTGGCTTGTCACTATACTCATTTTTTATGCTTATGCCTAGATATATTTAAAGTTCACTTGCTTTTTATCCTTTTCCCTTTAAAAGGACTTGTGATCTAACATTGCACGCCAAGTGTTCGATGAAATGTTCGTGTAAATGTCACTCCTAAATTTGGCTTTCGTTTTCTAGGTTCGAATTTATGCTTTTATTCGATCAGTCTTTATTTTGTAGTGCAGAATGTGCTTATGGGCTTTATACTATTCTCATTTTTTATACTTATTCCTAGATATATTTAAAGTTCACTAGCTTTTTCTCCTTTTGCCTTTAAAATGACTTGTGATCTAACATTGCACGCCAAGTGTTTGATGAAATGTCCATGTAAATGTCACTCCTAAATGTGGATTCGGTTTCTAGGTTTGAAGTTATGCTTTTATTCGATCAAGACTTGATTTTGTAGTGCAGAATGTGCTAATTGGCTCGACACTATCCTCATTCTTTATGCTTTTTCCTAGATATATTTAAAGTTCACTTGCTTTTTCTCCTTTTGCCTTTAAAATAACTTGTGATCTAACATAGCACGCCAAGTGTTCGATGAAATATCCATGTAAATGTCACTCCTAAATGTGAAATTAGGTTTATAGGTTCGAATTTATGCTTTTATTCGATCGATCTTGATTTTGTAGTGCAGAATGTGCTTATTGGCTTGACACTATACTCATTTTTTATGCTAATGCCCAGATATATTTAAAGTTTACTTGCTTTTTATCCTTTTGCCTTTAAAATGACTTTTGATCTAATATTGCACGCCAAGTGTTCGATGAAATGTCCATGTAAATGTCATTTCTAAATGTGGAATTCGGTTTCAAGGTTCGAGTTTATGCTTTTATTTGATCGGTCTTGATTTTGTAGTGTAGAATGTGCTTAATGGCTTGATACTATCCTCATTCTTTATGCTTATGCCTAGATATATTTAAAGTTCACTTGCTTTTTCTCCTTTTGCCTTAAAAATGACTTGTGATCTTACACCGCACGCCAAGTGTTCGATGAAATATCCATGTAAATGTCACTCCTAAATGTGGAATTCGGTTTCTAGGTTCGAATTTATGCTTTTATTCGATCGGTCTTGATTTTGTCGTGTAGAATGTGCTTAATGGCTTGATACTATCCTCATTCTTTATGCTTAAGCCTAGATGTCATTAAAGTTCACTTGTTATTTCTCCATTGGCCTTTAAATATTGACTAGTAATCTATCATTGCGTGCCAAGTGTTCGATGAAATGTCCATGTAAATGTCACTCCTAAATGTGGATTCGGTTTCTAGGTTTGAAGTTATGCTTTTATTCGATCAAGTCTTGATTTTGTAGTGCAGAATGTGCTAATTGGCTTGACACTATACTCTTTTTTTTATGCTTTTTACTAGATATATTTAAAGTTCACTTGCTTTTTCTCCTTTTGCCTTTAAAATGACTTGTGATCTAACATAGCACTCCAAGTGTTCGATGAAATATCCATGTAATGTCACTCCTAAATGTGGAATTCGGTTTATAGGTTCGAATTTATGCTTTTATTCGATCGATCTTGATTTTGCAGTGTAGAATGCGCTTATTGGCTTTATACTATCCTCATTTTTTATGCTTATGCCTAGATGTCTTTAGAGTTCACTTGATTTTTCTCCTTTTGAATTTATAATGACTTGTGATCTAACATTGCGCGCCAAGTGTTCGATGAAATGTCCATGTAAATGTCACTCCTAAATGTGGATTCGGTTTCTAGGTTTGAAGTTATGCTTTTATTCGATCAAGTCTTGATTTTGTAGTGCAGAATTTGCTAATTGGTTTGACACTATACTCTTTTTTTATGCTTTTTCCTAGATATATTTAAAGTTCACTTGCTTTTTCTCCTTTTGCATTTAAAATGACTTGTGATCTAACATAGCACGCCAAGTGTTCGATGAAATATCCATGTAAATGTCACTCCCAAATGTGGAATTCGGTTTATAGGTTCGAATTTATGCTTTTATTCGATCGATCTTGATTTTGTAGTGCAGAATGTGCTTATTGGCTTGACACTATACTCATTTTTTATGCTAATGCCCAGATATATTTAAAGTTTACTTGCTTTTTATCCTTTTGCCTTTAAAATGACTTTTGATCTAATATTGCACGCCAAGTGTTCGATGAAATATCCATGTAAATGTCACTCCTAAATGTGGATTTCTGTTTCTAGGTTCGAATTTATGCTTTTATTCGATCGGTCTTGATTTTGTCGTGTAGAATGTGCTTAATGGCTTGATACTATCCTCATTCTTTATGCATAAGCCTAGATGTCATTAAAGTTCACTTGTTATTTCTCCATTGGCCTTTAAATATTGACTAGTAATCTATCATTGCGTGCCAAGTGTTCGATGAAATGTCCATGTAAATGTCACTCCTAAATGTGGATTCGGTTTCTAGGTTTGAAGTGATGCTTTTATTCGATCAAGTCTTGATTTTGTAGTGCAGAATGTGCTAATTGGCTTGACACTATACTCTTTTTTTTATGCTTTTTCCTAGATATATTTAAAGTTCACTTGCTTTTTCTCCTTTTGCCTTTAAAATGACTTGTGATCTAACATAGCACTCCAAGTGTTCGATGAAATATCCATGTAATGTCACTCCTAAATGTGGAATTCGGTTTATAGGTTCGAATTTATGCTTTTATTCGATCGATCTTGATTTTGTAGTGTAGAATGCGCTTATTGGCTTTATACTATCCTCATTTCTTATGCTTATGCCTAGATGTCTTTAGAGTTCACTTGATTTTTCTCCTTTTGAATTTAAAATGACTTGTGATCTAACATTGCGCGCCAAGTGTTCGATGAAATGTCCATGTAAATGTCACTCCTAAATGTGGATTCGGTTTCTAGGTTTGAAGTTATGCTTTTATTCGATCAAGTCTTGATTTTGTAGTGCAGAATTTGCTAATTGGTTTGACACTTTACACTTTTTTTATGCTTTTTCCTAGATATATTTAAAGTTCACTTGCTTTTTCTCCTTTTGCCTTTAAAATGACTTGTGATCTAACATAGCACGCCAAGTGTTCGATGAAATATCCATGTAAATGTCACTCCCAAATGTGAAATTCGGTTTATAGGTTCGAATTTATGCTTTTATTCGATCGATCTTGATTTTGTAGTGCAGAATGTGCTTATTGGCTTTATACTATCCTCATTTTTTATGCTTATGCCTAGATGTCTTTAAAGTTCACTTGATTTTACTCCTTTTGAATTTAAAATGACTTGTGATCTAACATTGCGCGCCAAGTGTTCGATTAAATGTCCATGTAAATGTCACTCCTAAATGTGGATTCGGTTTCTAGGTTTGAAGTTATGCTTTTATTCGATCAAATCTTGATTTTGTAGTGCAGAATGTGCTAATTGGCTTGACACTATACTCTTTTTTTTATGCTTTTTCCTAGATATATTTAAAGTTCACTTGCTTTTTCTCCTTTTGCCTTTAAAATGACTTGTGATCTAACATAGCACGCCAAGTGTTCGATGAAATATCCATGTAAATGTCACTCCGAAATGTGGAATTTGGTTTATAGGTTCGAATTTATGCTTTTATTCGATCGGTCTTGATTTTGTAGTGCAGAATGTGCTTATTGGCTTTATACTATCCTCATTTTTTATGTTTATTCCTAGATGTCTATAAAGTTCACTTGGTTTTTCTCCTTTTTCCTTTGAAATGACTTGTGATCTAACATTGCGCGCCAAGTGTTCGATGAAATGTCCATGTAAATGTCACTCCTAAATGTCGATTCGATTTCTAGGTTTGAAGTTATGCTTTTATTCGATCAAGTCTTGATTTTGTAGTGCAGAGTGTGCTAATTGGCTTGACACTATACTCATTTTTATGCTAATGCCTAGATATATTTAAAGTTCACTTGCTTTTTGTCCTTTAGCCTTTAAAATGAATTTTGATCTAACATTGCACGCCAAGTGTTCGATGAAATGTCCATGTAAATGTCACTCCTCAATGTGGAATTCGGTTTCAAGGTTCGAGTTTATGCTTTTATTTGATCGGTCTTGATTTTGTAGTGTAGAATGTGCTTAATGGCTTGATACTATCCTCATTCTTTATGCTTATGCCTAGATGTCTTTAAAGTTCACTTGATTTTTCTCCATTGGCCTTTAAAAATTCACTAGTGATCTAACATTGCGAGCCAAGTGTTCGGTGAAATGTCCATGTAAATATCACTCCTAAATGTGGATTCGGTTTCATGGTTTGAAGTTATGCTATTATTCGATCAAGTCTTGATTTTGTAGTGTAGAATGTGCTAATGGGCTTGACAATATACTCATTTTTTTTATGCTTATACCTAGATATATTAAAGGTTCACTTGCTTGTTCTCCTTTTGCCTTTAAAATGATTTGTGATCTTACATTGCACGCCAAGTGTTCGATGAAATGTCCATGTAAATGTCACTCCTAAATGTGGAATTCGGTTTCAAGCCTTGAATTTATGCTTTTATTCGATCGGTCTTTATTTTGTAGTGTAGAATATGCTTAATTGCTTGGTACTATCCTCATTCTTTATGCTTATGCCTAGATGTCTTTAAAGTTCACTTGTTTTTTCTCCATTGGCCTTTAAAAATTGACTTGTGATCTAACATTGCACGCCAAGTGTTCGATGAAATGTCCATGTAAATGTCACTCCTAAATGTGGATTCGGTTTCTAGGTTTGAAGTTATGCTTTTATTCGATCAAGTCTTGATTTTGTAGTATAGAATTTGCTAATTGGCTTGACACTATACTCATTTTTTATGCTAATGCCCAAATATATTTATTGTTCATTTGCTTTTTGTCCTTTTGCCTTAAAAATGACTTTTGATCTAACATTGCACGCCAAGTGTTCGATGAAATGTCCATGTAAATGTCACTTCAAAATGTGGAATTCGGTTTCAAGGTTCGAGTTTATGCTTTTATTTGATCGGTCTTTGTTGGGAGGTTGTTGGGACCTCTGGTTCTAAACAACGGATCAACGATGTAATTCTCTTAAGTTTTGATAATGACAAACACCATAGGGAACTAATGTGGTTTGTTCAAGTATTTCTAAGGAACAGAGGTACAGCCAAGAACTCCTATGAATGACCAAAAGCCACTGCAGGCCACAATGCAGAGTTTCCATCAAGGGAACTCACAGAAAAAATCAAGAGAGCACAAGCTTACAACGATGAAGAGTTTCCATCAAGGGAACTTTGAAGAAGACAGTTCCCATGACATGGGAACTCACATGTGAGGACAACGACCGTTCAGCGCAGATCGCGGGATTCTGTCTCAGACAGCCCGAAGGAACAGTCTGAGGATCAGACTGTCACGCTTCATCCAACGGTCCGATTGATCCAAGAAGTGGACCTAGTTCAAACCAAAGTCACATGTGAAGAAAGTACAACCTGGGCATCAAGCAAAGGGCATTTTGGACACAAACGAAAGATGCGACTGCCCAAGCTCATCTGGACTATAAAGCCAAATGAATAGTACTCGAATTGAGTACTTCTCCCAGAACTCTCAAACACCCACATCTGAGAAAAAGAAAGAAAAGGAAGAGAAGTCCCCGCCGGCGAGTGTGTGATCTCAACGACGGTGAAGCCGAAGTTCCCAAGGACAAGGGAACTGAGAAGTCGGTGTAAGGTCTGACTTGTTTGTATTTTGTTGTTGTGATGAAAGGATCGATTGAGGGGATGATGGTGCAAAGAGATCGCCACGGGAATCCAAGGAATTCCGACAACAAACACGACGCAACTGACCCGTCTTCAAATGGATGGATCTTCCTCGTCCGAACTCGGATTTGAGTGATTCTAATTCGAGAAGTTAGATCTCTGAGTCTAGTTTACTCCCTCAAAATATGAGAGAAAGATGATGAGTTGATTGAATGTTATGTTGAATTTACTGAGATGGTGCAGAAACCTTCGAGATGGATGATGGTTCGAAAATGGAGAGAACAAGGGGATATGGATACTTGATAACTTGGATATGACTCACCAAGCTCTCAAACAAACTAGGATGCTCGAATTGTCGCATATGACTCACCAACAATTGAACAACGAGAATTGTACGAAACAAAACAAGAACTTTGAATTGAAAATGCAAGGAAAAGAGAAGCAAATTTCGTCCAAGTCTCCAAGGGAGGAGGGGGATGGGCGACCATATAACCTAGAAAACAAGCCTCACAAAATCATCTCCCTCATTTAAAGAAAATTACATAAACAACCCATAAATACCGAGAGCACATTAATCGTCCTTAACCGTTAAGTTGTCACTTATCGAACCATGATGTATCATAAGACTCCAACTTTCACCTTTGCTAACCAAAGTCCAACTTATGAGCCATGAGCTCCTCCTTGATATTGTCAAGAATTTCCCTAGCATGTGCTCGAGTGATGCGCCAAAGATAGGGCGTGGTACCTTGACTTGGCTTCTTAGCGCCTCGGACACCGGCCTTGGATATTTGTCCAAGTGAAGACCCTCCTTTGTCGTGCAAATTGAACTTGTCTTTAGGGCTGAGATCTTCACTCAAATCATGGAGCATAGTCCCTTTAAAAGTGCCCGAAGAAGTGGTACCATTCATCAAAGGCCAAGGCGCGCCAAGGTCGGAAATCAACGTGTGCAACGGCACCCCAATATGCACCGTACTGTGGGGCCATGACTCGATAGATGGAATCACATCCTCCTCCTCCCGGTCCTTGAATCTATCAAGCCTGTAAAACAATGGACACATCGAGGGAAGCACAAGCAAGTACACTCTATAGAAGTCAAGTTAAGAATAACATTTCGAATCTCAATATGATAGGCCAGAAAGTATGCACTATCTACACCACTTCTCTTCCTATTCATACGGGTACATCTCATAATAAAGCAATGAAGAGATTGAGTGTAAGTAGGCATCAATGGAATTCTATAACCTATATGCATCCTAGATGACATGTATTGGGCAAGAGAACTAAAATGGAAGCAAGAGTACTTAGTCCTAGATGTCACAAATGCATGAAAGAAAACTGAAATTATTTGATCAAATGCATGTGACACAACCAACACGTAGTCATAAATATAGAATAGAGGAGGGCAAGAAACTTCCCTGAGAAGTGCACTCATATCACCTTGTGAGCTCAACAATGGAGGTAGGGCTTCTATCTCCCTTGGTGTGGCATTCTCCATGACAAAGACATCTTTCTTGGCCTCCACAAGACAAGGAATGTAATCACCGCTTGGAGTGACTAAAACAGCCTCGTCCTCCTCATGGAGCAAGAAGGGCAAACTTGAAGGAATCATAGGAAACACACCATACATGGTTTAGCCAACGAGTTCATGGAGCTAGGAGTGATGGTAGGACGACACTTGATTTTAGGAGATGATTCCACAACTTGCTCCTCTTCTTGCAATATGTGCATTAGTCTTATCGGACACT
Source organism: Fallopia convolvulus (assembly GCA_964016875.1). Lineage (NCBI taxonomy): Eukaryota > Viridiplantae > Streptophyta > Magnoliopsida > Caryophyllales > Polygonaceae > Fallopia > Fallopia convolvulus. The sequence continues at coordinate 19,250,478 of OZ024730.1, forward strand.
TGACGGTGATGAGTTATTCCAATTCATGGAAAAGAATCTCTCTTTTTGGTCGTTCTATGTCACTCATCAATCTTTGTTGGAAGGAAGTCTTATCCCCTTCAAAAGGGTGCGTCCACGAACCCAGCTGACCTACAAAAAAGGTCAACACACAAACCTCCTTTCCAAGCACAACATGATATGACAAAATATAAGCACAAGCTATGCCACTTTTCTTTGCAATCCTATTGGTATGGTACATGACAAAGCCATCCAAAATATGAGAGTAATTCTGCCAAGATGTCAAGTTTTGAGATAAAAGTAAGGAAGAAGTGTTACTTCCCCGAATGGCATGCACATCGTAGCTTGGGACAGTTTTCAACTCTAAACTGTTCAAGGTCGTTCTCTTAGTTCGAGCTCCAAATTGAGAGATTCCAAGTTCCAGATTGAGCTTAAGGAGTCTACTTCATTTCCTCCAAATTTGAGCATCATTCGACCACTGAGTTGTATGTTACACAATTTTTTCCAAGGTGGTGCAGATTTATCCGAGAAGGAAGTTTCACTTTCCTCTTTCGGGTTGACCAAAAATAGGGGAGTAGAGGGCCCCCCTTTGGCTATATTCTTGTCCTTATTTTCCTCTCCTTGAGCAAGCTTCTTCCTTTGCTCCTTGGCTGCGTAATCCAACATTATCTCATGGGAAGACATCGGGTGCAAAATCACCTTCTTTCCCTCCATTTGGAAGTGGTATTCGTTGGATATTCCATCATGGATCGCTTTCTTGTCAAATTGCCAAGGGCGTCCCAATAGTAGATGACAAGAGGTCATCGGGACAATGTCACACTCCACCTCATCCTTGTATGGTCCTATAGAAAAAGAAACACGAGCCCTCTCCTTGACTTGGATAGGGGCGTTAGAGTTCAACCAACACAAAGGGTAAGGTAAAGGTTGAGGAGTAGTATTCAAAGAAAACCTATCCACCACCTCTTGACTAATAACATTGCAACATGAACCGCTATCAATAATCACACTACATACCTTATCCACGATCTTGCATCGAGTGTGAAAGATAACTTCCCGTTGACTAGGCCTGGTGGTATTCTCCGTCATGAAAAGTGTTCGTGGGACCACCAAGCACTCTCCATCCTCTCGTGTCTTCTTGAGCTCCCCCTCTTGAGGTACTTTTGTCCTCTCGTCCAACGACTCCACTTGGTTAGAGCTTTGTAGCACACTTGGTAGAGCCCCCGTTTGAGGCACTCGTGCTCTATCATCTCGGTTGCGCACTTGGCTCTCCAAATCAGTCAACCTAGTTCCCAAAGCCTCAATGGATTGTTGCAAGGATTGTTGCATGGTTTGCAACATGGCAGCCACTGAACTAGTGGACGTCTCCTCAACTTGTTCCTTATTCCTGTCATCACCTACACTTGTCATTGTAAAAACAAGGCAAAAATCAAGGTATAGAGGTCACACGAATTAATCACCAAGACTTGCCCGAGATGAAAATCCGACAAGTTGCAAGTAGGCAAAAACAACAAAGACAACAAAGAGAGAATTCATCACACACCTGCTTAGGAAAACAATGCTAGGAAGCTACTAAACCACCAAGACTCAACACCAAGTATTACGAAATTAATTAATTAATTTTATTTTTTTTTTGTTTTGGGTAGGCCTTTTCTAGGCACTACTAGAAGACGACTTTTGTAGGCCTTTGCTAGGCACTACAAGATGACTACTCTTTCCGTGCCCGGCCCCTTATTAGCTTTACGCCGCCGGGCAAGGTTTTTCTAATCTTTAATCTTTCTTTCGGTGCCTGACCCCTTATTAGCTTTACGCCGCCGGCAAGGTTTTTCTGATTATTCAACAAAAGATTTCAAGACACTTAAACAACAACACAAGATGTCTCGTCTTGGTGTCGTAACCGACAACAAGCATGTAATGATATAAAGCGATCAAAAGAAAGCTGAATTATGGACTCAAATCCCACGTTTTTCACTCAGCCAATTTCAGCAATACACACTTAAATCGAGCACTAAATGAAGGCATTACTCAAGCATTAAAGGCAACCTTTCAACTACCAAATTAAGGACCTTTGGAGTTCAATCCATGGACGTTTTTTTGGGCATGGTTTTCAGACATGGTTGAGCACCAAACTCGACCAAACAACAACAATTTCAAGATAAGAAAACGTCCACAACACAAGACAACAATTCGGACAAGGCCGAACACAACAACAACAACGCAACCCTAGAGAGTTCAAACCTAAAACTTGCAACAAGTGGAAATTCAAGGTCGGAACAAGGTTTAGATGGCGATACCTTCGCGTGGCTCTGATACCACTTGATGAGAGGATCGATGGAGGGGATGATGGTGCAAAGAGATCGCCACGAGAATCCAAGGAATTCCGACAACAAACACCACGCAACGGACCCATCTTCAACTGAATGGATCTTCCTCTTCCGAACTCGGATTTGAGTGATTCCAATTCGAGAAGTTAGATCTCTGAGTCTAGTTTAATCCCTAATAATATGAGAGAAAGATAATGAGTGGATTGAATGTTATGTCGAATTTACCGAGATGGTGCAGAAACCTCCGAGATGGATGATGGTTCGAAAATGGAGAGAACAAGGGGATATGGATGCTTGATAACTTGGATATGACTCACCAATCTCTCAAAAAAACTAGGATGCTCGAATTGTCGGATATGACTCACCAACAATTGAACAACGAGAATTGAACGAAACAAAACAAGAACTTTGAATTGAAAATGCAAGGAAAGGAGAAGCAAATTTCGTCCAAGTCTCCAAGGGAGGAGGGGGATGGACGACCATATAACCTAGATAACAAGCCTCACAAAATCATCCCCCTCATTTAAAGAAAATTACAAAAACAACCCATAAATACCGAGAGCACATTAATTGTCCTTAACCGTTAAGTTGTCACTTATCGAACCATGATGTATCATAAGACTCCAACTTTCACCTTTGCTAACCAAAGTCCAAATTATGAGCCATGAGCTCCTCCTTGATCTTGTCAAGAATTTCCCTAGCATGTGCTCGAGTGATGCGCCGAAGATAGGGCGTGGTACCTTGACTTGGCTTCTTAGCGCCTCGGACATCGACCTTGGATATTTGTCCAAGTGAAGACCCTCCTTTGTCGTGCAAATTGAACTTGTCTTTAGGGATGAGATGTTCACTCAAATCATGGAGCATAGTCCCTAAAAGTGCCCGAAGAAGTGGTACCATTCATCAAAGGCCAAGGCGCGCCAAGGTCGGAAATCAGCGTGTGCAACGACGCCCCAATATGCACGGTACTGTGGGGCCATGACTCGATAGATGGAATCACATCATGTTGTGAGCTTAGGAACTCAGTTGAGAGGATTTGCTAGTGTTGCTAGAGTTAGGAAGAACTCGTAGGAACAGAGAAGTGTGAATCCGGCTGTGTAACTAATGAACAAAGCAATTAATATAAGTAAGTCATTAAAAATCCTCCAAGCGGAGGTAGAGGTTTACCCATACAACTAGTTGGTTGTAGTGGGGTTCCTCTATAAAGGAACTGCGTTCTTTACTGTCTTTATTACTTGCGATTGTTTACTTCCGTTGCCTTGGGAACAACTTAATTGCCAATTCCCAAGCTCTTTGCTAACCGTTTACGATCCAACAATTGGTATCAGAGCTTGCGCTCTAGATTTGTGTTAGCATCGCAGGTATCAAATGGCTCAGGAACTTACTCAAGTGGGGAACAACACTAGTAAGCCACCAAGGCTTATTACAGGAAGATTTGAAAGTTGGCAACGCGATATGAAGGATTGGATGCGTGGCCAAGACTACCAAGCCTGGTGTGTTATCGAGAGAGGAAACTTCGAAATCGATCCAGCTATAGTCAACGACCTCTCAAAGTGGGGACCCAACGAATACAAGTGCATGGAGGCAAACTACAAAGCCACACAATACCTGAAGAGGTCCATGTGCGTACAAGACTGTGACAGGGTAGCAAACCCTGACACAGCCAAGGAAATGTGGGAAGCCATCCAATAAATGCACGTTGGGAACTCAGATCTCCGAGAAGATCTTCAGATGAATGCAAAAAGGGAGTTCTACAACTTCCAAATGGAGATGGGAGAGTCTGTCGATAGCTACCAGTCCCGATTTGAAGGACTTTGCACCAAAATGGAAGGCTTGGGGATCACAAAAGAAGAAATCACCCATAAGATGAAGCTCCAACAACTCTTCAACGGATTGACTGGAGAATGGGCAAACGAGAGAACAATGTTCAAGGAAAATCCGGAAAATAGAACACTCATGCTCCATCAAGTGTTTGGAAAGCTAGTAGGACACGAGAAGAGAAAGATCGATGATAAGGAACAGACTCGAGCTCATCGAGGGATCACACTCAAGATCGAGAAGATGCTCAAATCAACCCAAGAACAACATGAAGACTCCGAAGAAGAAGAGGATGAGGAGATAGTTCTCGTAACAAAGGATCTTCGAAACTTCTACAAAGGGAAGTCTCAAAGGAATAGTGGGAATTGGGGAAAAGGGCAGAGTTCCCAAAGAAAACCTGCGGAAAAGGACCTCTCCGATGTCACATGCTACAAGTGCAACAAGAAAGGACACTTCGCTAAGGAATGCCCACAGGGAACTGACGGCCGGAATCAAGGGAAGAAGGCTTACATCGCCACCTCGAGCGATGATGAAGAGGAAGATCTTGAGTCATGGGCACTCCCAGACATGTGTGGCATGGCCATAGGAGAAACCACTGGGGAACAACCCAGTGAGGTAACCACAGAAACTGTTCTTGATTCTTTAAATAACTATGAAAAACCTGAGTTGTTGAAAATCCTTTCAAGTCTTGTCAAAGATAACATAAAACTGCAAAACAAGTTGGAAAAACAGGAACACATAAATGCTCAATTAGTTGGTCTTGAACCTTGTCCCAACTACATATCCCTTCTTGAAAAACTCAAGTCTCATGTGTCTCACATCGTAGATCTAGAAAATGAAATCAAAACTCTAGAGAAAGATGAAAACACCCTCTTGCAAAACCTGAGTAAGACTCCTGACCATCTTGAAGCCTCGAGTTCCCAAATTAAGTTTGTCCCAGCCAAACACGGCATAGGATACAAAGGCGAATGCTCAAAGAATGGAAAGTCACCCCTGAGTGAACATGAAATCCATGAGTGTAGGGCCTTAGAACTACAATGTGAGAAACAGAAAAATGCTCATCTTGAAGAAAAAATCAGGGTCCTAGAAAGTGGGAACGGTGGTGAGAGAGATTATTACACTGGGAACACTGGACATAGACTTTATGTCCAAATTGCTAAGGGAAACGGGTCACGGGTGTACAACAAGGAAACCATGGATAGGAACAGAATCTAGAGACCACACCAAAGTACTACCTGGGAGAATACTACAAGACGTGCTGGAACTGTGGTTCTCATGGGCACTACAAGGAAGCATGTCCCAAGAAGAGAGCCCAAACCCTTAGAAACCGTGAGTTCCTAAACAAACAAAAACATCATGCCAATTATCAAAGGAACTCCAACTCTCATGATATCAACATTGCTGACTACGTTTCAAATGAGAATATTTTCCCTTGCAAGGGACCGGGCAAGAGTCATCTTGCCTGGGTCTCAAAACACTAACTTTACCTTGTAGGTGGCAGTGAGAGGGAACAATGCATGGTTCATAGACAGTGGATGCTCGAACCATATGACCGGAAACAAGGATATCCTCATCTCACTCCACACTCATGCCAAAGGAGGCCATGTCTCATTTGGCAATAAAAACAAGGGAGAAGTAATTGGAAAGGGAGAAGTATTGCTAAATAGATCAATCAAAATCAGCAATGTCAACTTGGTGAAAGATCTGGGATATAATCTCTTAAGTGTTGCCCAGATATGTGATCAAGGGAATAACGTTGTCACCTTCGACTCAGACGAATGCCTGGTCATCAACAAAAAGACCAACAAAGTGATTCTAAGAGGAAGAAGGCACAACAGCGTTTATGTAGTAGATACAAAATTTGAACCACCAATGAAGCTGTGTCTTGCAAGTTCCCAAGATGATACGGAACTCTGGCATAGACGACTGGGACATGCAGGTGTAAATCAAATCCTGAAGCTTTATCTACAGGATCTGGTCATTGGTCTTCCACGGATCAATCTCGAAGGAGTCAAAATGTGTGAAGCATGTGTTCGAGGGAAACAGACCAGGAGCTCCTTCAAACCCAAAAAGGTGGTGAGCACAACCAGGCCTTTAGAGCTAATTCACATGGATCTCTGTGGTCCCATGAGAACGGCTAGCTACGGTGGAAAAAGGTATTGTATGTTTTAATCGATGATTTTTCAAGATTCACCTCAGTTATTTTCTTGAAGGTAAAATCACAAGCATTTGAAGAATTCGAACCCTTCATCAAAAGAACAGAAGTAAGCTTGGGACTCAAACTGAAAGCAATCAGATCTGATCACGGAACTGAGTTTCAAAACTCAGAGTTCCTACACTTCTGCGAGAAAAATGGGATCTCTCACAATTTCTCAGCTCCTCGCACCCCTCAGCAAAATGGAGTGGTCGAGAGAAAGAACAGAACCCTGGAGGACATGGCCAGAACCATGATGATTGAAAGTGGAGTTCCTGAGTACTTCTGGAGTGAAGCCATCTCCACAGCTACGTACATCTTGAACCGAGCCATGACAAGGCCCCTGATCAACAAAACGTCCTATGAGCTCATCAAAGGGAGAAAACCAAACATCTCACACTTGAGAACATTTGGTTGCACGTGCTTTGTTCACAACAATGGCAAAGACAACCTTGGAAAATTCGACCCCAGAAGCGATGAAGGGATCTTCCTGGGATACTCAGCACAAAGCAAGGCTTACAGAGTCTATAATAAGAGGACCAAGAAGATAGAAGAAAGCATCCATGTCGTATTCAATGAGAAATCCGTAAAGATGGGAACAGAGACCCAAGGGAAGGGAACTCTGTTCAAGCTGGTAAGACAAGAAGACGATGATGATGATGATGATGAGCCAAGGAAGAGGGATGAAGACTATCCAAGTGCAAGCAACATCCGACAACCAGGAAACAACGACGGTGATACCACTCTCACTGATCAAATCTCCCTCGAAGTTCCCTCCTCAGATGAATTACAAGACACATTCAACTCTCTTGTTCCCCAAGACAATACCCTGCCAGAATCAAGTATTCAGGGGGAACAAAGAGGGAACTTGCCAGAAATCTCTAAAGAAGCCTTAAATGAAGAAGCTGAAGATGAGTGTTCCCATGACAAAGAAACAGCTACTGAAGATGACGCACATGCAAGGGAACCCGCTCATACAAGAAATTTTCAACAAAGGAAGGACCACCTCATTGAGAACATCATCACCCCTTATGATAAAGGTGTACAAACTCGTTCCTCTCTCAATAATTTTTGTGCATTTAACGCATTTGTTTCAATGGTGTAACCCAAAAATATCAAAGAAGCTTTGAAGGACCCAGATTGGATTCAAGCTATGCAAGAGGAACTCCACCAATTCGAGAGGAACAAAGTTTGGAAGCTAGTTCCTAGGCCCAAGAACAAGAACATCATAGGAACTCGATGGGTCTTTAGGAACAAGCTCGATGATACTGGGGCTGTAGAAAGGAACAAGGCTAGGCTAGTGGCACAAGGCTACAAGTAAGAGGAAGGAATCGACTACGATGAGACCTTCGCACCGGTTGCCAGGATCGAGGCCATCCGACTTCTAATTGCCTATGCTGCTCACAAGGGATTCAAGCTTTATCAAATGGATGTGAAAACAGCCTTCCTCAATGGACATCGTAAGGAAGAAGTATATGTAGCTCAACCCCCAGGATTCGAAGATGAGAAGCTACCCAACCATGTATACATCCTGGAGAGGGCACTCTATGGACTCAAACAAGCTCCCCGAACTTGGTATGTCAGGTTTGCTCAATTCCTCTTGTCCCATGGATACCTTCGCGGTTCCATAGACAAGAATTTGTTTTTAAAGAAAGAGTCTAAAGACATTTTGATTGTGCAAGTATATGTTGATGACATTGTGTTCGGAGCAACTAACGAAACTCTTGTAGAGAAATTTAAGGACCTCATGAGCAGTAAGTTTGAGATGAGTCTCATTGGGGAACTCACGTTTTCCTGGGACTTCAAATATCCCAAACAAAGGAGGGAACAAAGATTCATCAACAGAAATACATTAAGGAAATGATCGTGAAGTATGGGATGGAACACTCCAAGTCCATTGACACTCCCATCTCACCAAATTCAAGGCTCAATGCGGATGAATCAGGTATTAGTGTGGACCAACGGAACTATCGAGGTATGATCAGGTCCCTTCTCTACTTAACAGCTAGTAGACCTGATATTATGTTCTCCGTATGTCTTTGTGCTCGTTTTCAAGCTAACCCTAAGGAATCACACCTGAAAGAGGTGAAGAAAATTTTCAGGTATCTCAAAGGGAATGATAACTTGTGCCTCTGGTATCCAAGGAACAATTCCCTTGAGCTCATTGCATACACAGATGCGGACTTTGCAGGGCACCTGGTTGATAGAAAGAGCACATCTGGAATGGCCCAGTTCCTAGGGTCATGCTTAGTCTCATGGGGATCTAAAAAGCAAAACTCAGTGGCACTCTCCACAGCTGAAGCAGAATATGTGGTTGCCGCATCTTGTTGTTCCCAAGTTCTATGGCTTCAGTCACAACTCCAGGATTACGGTATGTCTTTTGGCCCAGTTCCCATACTATGTGATAACACTAGCGCTATAAACATTTCCAAAAATCATGTGCATCATTCTAGAACTAAGCATATTGATATAAGGCATCACTTTCTACGTGACAATGTTGAAAGTGGGAACATCTCGATGGAACACTGTAGAACTGAAGAGCAAATTGCGGACATTCTCACCAAAGCTTTAGACAGACGTCCCTACCAACGTTTTCGAATGCTTCTAGGGATGATAACTCTAAACTAAACAAGTCCCTGCTTGTTTCTCCCGCAATGCCTGACTAGTTTATACAAGATTGTATGCTAGGGAACTTGGACTTATTGCTTTCACTATGCCATGATTACTAGTCTAAAGATAAATATGTACAAAGGAACTCTATTTCTTTTGGCCCAAAATGATCAACTAGAGTTCCCCTTATCCCTCCTTACAAGCCACCATGACGGTTGATCATATGACCCACCCTAAGCTAGGGACCAGACAAACGCTTCTCATGATCAAAAATCTTCATTCCTTTATCGAGTCGCAAATTGTCTGGTTCCCTTTTGAGTTCCCTAGCCCCACAAAAGGATGAGTGTGAAGTTCCCTTGACCACTTCACTCTCCTTGACCTTGATATGATCATGGGAACTGATATAAACTAGCAAGGGAACGCTGACTCATCTACGAAGACGAACCGTCACTTGGGAAACGGACTTTTGTGTTAGAGGCTCAGAAGCGTTACAGGCCAAGTATTCAAATTTTGAAAAGGACTTCCCTAGAGATCATGACGCGTGTCCAGAAGCGTGCTATGGAATTTGAAATGATGCCCCACATTCATTGGGCGACGGTTATCGAGGTTTTCCACTTCCCTTTCTACCCCTCGCCCCCTCTCTCCTTAAAACCCTCATTTGCCATTTTTGGGATCTTATTCCATCTTCCATCTCTGCAATTCTTCTTCTCCACATCCCTTTCACTCCCTTTTTCAAGAAACCTCAAAAACCTTCAACAACCCTACAAAAATGGCCCCTCAACACACCTTTGCCCAGATCAAAGCGTGGGTACATGCCAATCCTCGCATCCTCTTCATCTCTCAATGGAAAGAGATTGAGCAAGAACCAGACCCAACCATGAAGGATGTTCTTATCCAAGGGCTATACATCCAAGTAAGCCCTTTCTTGCCCCCTCCTCCTCCTCTGGCCGACGACACTGTCGCCTGGACTTCCTCCTCTTCCGAATCCCTTCCTCCTCCTTCAACCACCAACACCTCCTCCGGAGTTATCATCGTTGACAATTTCGGAGATGCTCGTCCTTCCATCAACGAAAAACCCCGAAAATCCAAACACCGCCATTCATCCAAACGACGCCACTCCTCAAAAGACCCCTCAAAACCCAAAAAATCCAAACATTCCCACGATCCCTCCAAATCCAAAAAACGCAAACATTCTGAGGTCTCTGAATTTTCGGAGCCTAGAAAGAAAGCCTTCTTCAAGTGTGAGGACTACTTGAACTGCTCCAAGGAGAGTTCATGTGCCCCCAAACCTCCTTATGCTTTCCCCTCCGACGATGGGACCTCCCAATCCCAGAGTATACTCCCTTCCTCTTCCTCTCTCCCTCTTCCCATCACTGAGGGACCTCCCAAACCTCCTCCCACAAAACAACAAACTCCTCCACCACCACCTCCTTCTATTTCCACTTCAAAAGGAACTCCACCGCCTTCACTACCTTCCGTTCCCACCACAACGGGAACTCCAACTCCACCACCTCACAAAACTCCCTCTCCTCCTTCCTCACCAAAACACACCTCCACCTCTCCCATTCCTACCTCGGGGATCTCTACTCCCCAGGTTACCAAAACCATTCCTCCTCCATCTACCCAACTCTCCACTCCCCTTCCTTCTTCTCTTCCTTCTTCCACCACATCCCCCACCACAACAAAACTCCCCTCTCCCTCACCATCCAAAAGTACCGTCGCTCTCACCTCAGACGACGACGATCTCCCTCTCTCCGTGGTCATAGGCAAAATGACCAAGGACCCTCCTCCTATCATAATGGGAACTGTGGAGGAGGAGGCCCAGCTCAAGGAAATCGAAGCAGAGCTCAACCGGGACCCCTCTGAGCACACAGTCTCCCAAGGAACAAAGTCCCCAGAGAAGGTGGCTCCTGAAGACCCCACGGAGAGAAGGGACCCCGCACCAGCTGGTGGTGCTAGGGCAACAACAAGTAATCCTGAAGATGACGCGAAGGGCTCAAGCTCGAGCTCCTCCGACGAAGAAGGGACCTCCCAAGATGAGGTCCAGGAAGAAGAAGAAGCTCCAGCTGCTAAGGAGCAAGCACAAATCCCAACACCTGGACACCAAATGGTGGTGTCCACGAGTTCCCAACTGCCAAGGGATCGCGTGCTCATGATCGAAGCGGTTGCACCTCCTCAGCTGAAAGGACCTCGAACGGTCTCTAGGGGGAACACGTCAAAGAGAACAACAAAGAAGGGGAAGGGGACCTCTTCCACAAAGCACCATGTGGATGAGCGCAGGAAGCTCCTTCCTCCACTTATCGTTTCAGAAGAAGTGCTAAACGACAACGGTCTTGGGGAACTGTGGGACCTTATCAAGGCCCAAGGCTGGGAGAATCTCTGCAAATAGACTGTGAGCGTAGATCCCTCACAAGTGTGTCAATTTTACAACAACTGCACTATCACCAACGACTGCAGTCAGGGAACTCTCTCCCACGAAGGCGACGAGTTCATTTTCACAACGTCAACCATCCGCCTTCAACTCTAGGTCCCCGGTCAAGGGCTCAACGAGTTGCCCAGCAAGCTCTGGGGCGACTTCAATAGCACTAAGGTGTGCAACGCCAGGAGAAGCGTCTGGTCGTCAACATCCCTGATGCCATCATCCTCTATCACTTCCTCCTCAAGAAGCCAATAAACCTTCCCAGAATAATCCTTGGGAACATGGAGAAGTGTATGGCTTCCAAATCCCACTCCCTTCCCTAGTCTGGGCTGATAAAGAAGCTCCTACAAAAAGAGGGTCTCTACGACGCCTCTAAGGACGAAATCGAGCTTGGAAGGGAACTGGACATTTCAGTTGTCCAGAAGATGAGGCACTCTGAGCCTGTAGAGGAAGCGGCTCAACTGGAGTCTGGTGAACAAGAGGGGAACTCTCAAGTGTTGCTCCGTATTGCCAACACCCTCGACCAGATTGCCAAGGACCAAGCTACGTTGGCCAGAGGACAAGAAAAGCTTACACAAGTCCTTACGCGCCTCTGTGACGCCCTGTTCCCTCAAGCCCCATGATCTCTCCCTTCTTTTTCCCTTAATCCAAAAATGACCACAAATTGTACTTCAGTTCATATTGTATATATTTTCTTAAGTAATGAATTGGTCTTTATCTTGATTGCGTGTTCCCTTCTTCCCTATTATTGTTTTGCTTGTTTTCGATGATGTGAAAAGGGGGAAAGACAAAAAATGCGAGATGAGTTAAAAGTTTAAGTTATCACAGACCACGCATAAGCAAAGGGGGAACAAGTGCATAAAAAGCTTAGTAAGAACTAAATGTCTCACCAGAAGTGGTTCCCTAAATCTAATTGTTTCACTAAAAGTGACTTCCCAAAATCATACTTAGGAACTTATCAGCATATCATTCATTGAAATACTTGCATATTTTGTGATGGGTTTGTCATCATCAAAAAGGGGGAAATTGTTGGGACGTTGTTGGGACCTCTGGTTCTAAACAACGGATCAACGATGTAATTCTCTTAAGTTTTGATAATGACAAACACCATAGGGAACTAATGTGATTTGTTCAAGTATTTCTAAGGAACACAGGTACAGCCAAGAACTCCTATGAATGACCAAAAGCCACTGCAGGCCACAATGCAGAGTTTCCATCAAGGGAACTCACAGAAACAATCAAGAGAACACAAGCTTACAACGATGAAGAGTTTCCATCAAGGGAACTCTGAAGAAGACAGTTCCCTTGACATGGGAACTCACATGTGAGGACAACGACCGTTCAGCGCAGATCGCGGGATTCTGTCTCAGACAGCCCGAAGGAACAATCTGAGGATCAGACTGTCACGCTTCATCCAACGGTCCGATTGATCCAAGAAGTGGACCTAGTTCAAACCAAAGTCACATGTGAAGAAAGTACAACTTGGGCATCAAGCAAAGGGCATTTTGGACACAAACGAAAGATGCGACTGCCTAAGCCAACTTGGACTATAAAGCCAAATGAATAGTACTCGGATTGAGTACTTCTCCCAGAACTCTCAAACACCCACATCTGAGAAAAAGAAAGAAAAGGAAGAGAAGTCCCCTCCGGCGAGTATGTGATCTCAACGACGGTGAAGCCGAAGTTTTTAAGGACAAGGGAACTGAGAAGTCGGTGTAAGGCTTGACTTGTTTGTATTTTGTTGTTGTGAGCTTAGGAACTCAATTGAGAGGATTTGCTAGTGTTGCTAGAGTTAGGAAGAACTCGTAGGAACAGAGAAGTGTGAATCCGGCTGTGTAACTAAGGAACAAAGCAATTAATATAAGTAAGTCATTCAAAATCCTCCAAGCGGAGGTAGAGGTTTACCCATACAACTAGTTGGTTGTAGTGGGGTTCCTCTATAAAGGAACTGCGTTCATTACTGTCTTTATTACTTGCGATTGTTTACTTCCGCTGCCTTGGGAACAGCTTAATTGTCAGTTCCCAAGCTCTTTGCTAACCGTTTACGATCCAACAGTCTTGATTTTGTAGTGTAGAATGTGCTTAATTGGTTGATATTATCCTCATTCTTTATGCTTATGCCTAGATATATTTAAAGTTCACTTGCTTTTTCTTTTTTTGCCTTAAAAATGACTTGTGATCTTACACTGCACGCCAAGTGTTTGATGAATTATCCATGTAAATGTCACTCCTAAATGTGGAATTCGGTTTCTAGGTTCAAATTTATGCTTTTATTCGATCGGTCTTGATTTGTAGTGTAGAATGTACTTAATGGCTTGATACTATCTTCATTCTTTATGCTTAAGCCTAGATGTCTTTAAAGTTCACTTGTTATTTCTCCATTGGCCTTTAAAAATTGACTAGTAATCTAACATTGCGGGCCAAGTGTTCGATGAAATGTCCATGTAAATGTCACTCCTAAATGTGGATTCGGTTTCTAGGTTTGAAGTTATGCTTTTATTCGATCAAGTCTTGATTTTGTAGTGCAGAATGTGCTAATTGGCTTGACACTATACTCTTTTTTTTATTCTTTTTCCTAGATATATTTAAAGTTCACTTGCTTTTTCTCCTTTTGCCTTTAAAATGACTTGTGATCTAACACAGCAAGCCAAGTGTTCGATGAAATATCCATGTAAATGTCACTCCTAAATGTGGAATTCGGTTTATAGGTTCGAATTTATGCTTTTATTCGATCGATCTTGATTTTGTAGTGCAGAATGTGCTTATTGGCTTTATACTATCCTCATTTTTTATGCTTATGCCTAGATGTCTTTAAAGTTCACTTGAATTTTCTCCTTTTGAATTTAAAATGACTTGTGATCTAACATTGCGTGCCAAGTGTTCGATGAAATGTCCATGTAAATGTCACTCCTAAATGTGGATTCGGTTTCTAGTTTTGAAGTTATGCTTTTATTCGATCAAGTCTTGATTTTGTAGTGCAAAATGTGCTAATTGGCTTGACACTATACTCATTTTTTATGCTAATGCCCAAATATATTTAAAGTTCACTTGCTTTTTGTCCTTTTGCCTTTAAAATGACTTTTGATCTAACATTGCACGCCAAGTGTTCGATGAAATGTCCATGTAAATGTCACTTCTAAATGTGGAATTCGGTTTCAAGGTTCGAGTTTATGCTTTTATTTGATCGGTCTTGATTTTGTAGTGTAGAATGTGCTTAATGGCTTGATACTATCCTCATTCTTTATGCTAATGCCTATATGTCTTTAAAGTTCACTTGTTTTTTCTCCATTGGCCTTTAAAAATTCACTAGTGATCTAACATTGCGCGCCAAGTGTTCGGTGAAATGTCCATGTAAATGTTACTCCTAAATGTGGATTCGGTTTCTAGGTTTGAAGTTATGCTTTTATTCAATCAAGTCTTAATTTTGTAGTGTAGTATGTGCTAATTAGCTTGACACTATACTCATTTTTTTATGCTGATGCCTAGATATATTTAAAGTTCAATTGCTTTTTCTCCTTTTACCTTTAAAATGATTTTTGATCTAACATTGCACGCCAAGTGTTCGATGAAATGTCCATGTAAATGTCACTCCTAAATGTGGCTTTCGGTTTCTAGGTTCGAATTTATGCTTTTATTCGATCGGTCTTTATTTTTTAGTGCAGAATATGCTTATTGGCATTATACTATCCTCATTTTTTATGCTTATGCCTAGGTGACTTTAAAGTTCACTTGGTTTTTCTCCTTTTGAATTTAAAATGACTTGTGATCTAACATTGCACGCCAAGTGTTCGATGAAATGTCCATGTAAATGTCACTAATAAATGTGGATTCGGTTTCTAGGTTTGAAGTTATGCTTTTATTCGATCAAGTCTTGATTTTGTAGTGCAGAATGTGCTAATTGCCTTGACACTATACTCATTTTTTATGCTTATGCCATGATATATTTAAAGTTCACTTGCGTTTTCTCCTTTTGCCTTTAAAATGACTTGTAATCTAACATTGCACGCCAAGTGTTCGATGATTTGTCCATGTAAATGTCACTCCTAAATGTGGATTTCGGTTTCAAGGTTCGAATTTATGCTTTTATTCGATCGGTCTTGATTTTGTAGTGTAGAATGTGCTAATTGGCTTGATACTATCCTCATTCATTATTCTTATGCCTAGATGTCTTTAAAGTTCACTTGTTTTTTCTCCATTGGCCTTTAAAAATTGACTAGTGATCTAACACTGCGTGACACGTGTTCGATGAAATGTCCATGTAAATGTCACTCCTAAATGTGGATTCGGTTTCTAGGTTTGAATTTATGCTTTTATTCGATCAAGTCCTGATTTTTTAGTGCAGAATGTACTAATTGGCTTGACACTATACTCATTTTTTATGCTTATGCCTAGATATATTTAAAGTTCACTTGCTTTTTATCCTTTTCCCTTTAAAAGGACTTGTGAGCTAACATTGCACGCCAAGTGTTCGATGAAATGTCCGTGTAAATGTCACTCCTCAATTTGGCTTTCGTTTTCTAAGTTCGAATTTATGCTTTTATTCGATCGGTCTTGATTTTGTAGTGCAGAATGTGCTTATTGGTTTTATACTATTCTCATTTTTTATGCTTATTCCTGGATATATTTAAAGTTCACTAGCTTTTTCTCCTTTTGCCTTTAAAATGACTTGTGATCTTACATTGCACGCCAAGTGTTTGATGAAATGTCCATGTAAATGTCACTCCTAAATGTGGATTCGGTTTCTAGGTTTGAAGTTATGCTTTTTTCGATCAAGACTAGATTTTGTAGTGCAGAATGTGCTAATTGGCTTGACACTATACACATTTTTTATGCTTATGCCTAGATATATTTAAAGTTCACTTGCTTTTTCTCCTTTTGCCTTTAAAATGACTTTTGATCTAACGTTGCACGCCAAGTGTTCGATGAAATGTCCATGTAAATATGACCCCTAAATGTGGAATTCGGTTTCAAGGTTCGAATTTATGCTTTTATTCCATCGGTCTTGATTTTGTAGTGTAGAATGTGCTTATTGGCTTTATACTATCCTCATTTTTTATGCTTATGCCTAGGTGTCTTTAAAGTTCACTTGGTTTTTCTCCTCTATTTCATAGATCGGTTTGATGCTTGATCATTCATTTTCCTATACATGCACCCTAGGTGTTATCTTCAGAAGCGAGTTCTAAACATCTCAATGATGAGGACAATTGTGGAGAATTACATGCACCGACTGAAAAAAAGGGAGTACGCTTCTATGATGAGGACAATTGTGGAGAATTAAGTTCTCTTCAGATCTCTATCTTCTACTAAGTTGACAAAATTTGAGAAGGTTGTTGGCCTTTTTTCTAAATGAGGGACATGACCATTGAGCTCTAGCACTGTTCTGAAGATGGTAATTGAAGGTTTTTTTGTATGAAACTTTGAATTTACAAGGTTTTAGTTTTTAGTGTATTCTTCATGAGGAAATCTTTGTGACATTGCAAATCGTATCTGGATGACTTTTATGTCTTTTATCACTTTGTTGGCATGCTTGTTTCTCTTTGCTAAATGGCTTTATCACTTTGCTAATTGGCTTGACACTATACTCATTTTTTATGGTTATGCCTAGATATATTTAAAGTTCACTTGCTCTTTCTCCTTTTGCCTTTAAAATGACTTGTGATCTAACATTGCACGCCAAGTGTTCGATGAAATGTCCATGAAAATGTCACTCCTAAATGTGGCATTCGGTTTCTAGGTTCGAATTTATACTTTTATTCGATTGGTCTTGATTTTGTAGTGCAGAATGTGCTTATCGGCTTGATACTATCCTCATTTTTTATACTTATGCCTAGATGTCTTTAAAGTTCACTTGTTTTTCTCCATTGGCCTTTAAAAATTGACTAGTAATCTAACATTGCGCGACAAGTGTTCGATTAAATGTCCATGTAAATGTCACTCCTTAATGTGGATTCTGTTTCTAGGTTTGAAGTTATGCTTTTATTCGATCAAGTCTTGATTTTGTAGTGCAGAATGTGCTAATTGGCTTGACACTATACTCATTTTTTATGGTTATGCCTAGATATATTTAAAGTGCACTTGCTTTTTCTCCTTTTGCCTTTAAAATGACTTGTCATCTAACATTGCACGCCAAATGTTCGATGAAATGTCCATGTCAATGTCACTCCTAAATGTGGATTCGGTTCCTAGGTTTGAAGTTATGCTTTTATTCGATCAAGTCTTGATTTTGTAGTGCAGAATGTGCTAATTGGCTTGACACTATACTCATATTTTTATGCTTTTGCCTAGATATATTTAAGTTCACTTGCTTTTTCTCCTTTTGCCTTTAAAATGACTTGTGATCTAACATTGCACGCCAAGTGTTCGATGAAATGAACATGTAAATGTCACTCCTAAATGGGGCTTTCGGTTTCTAGGTTCAAATTTATGCTTTTATTCGATCGGTCTTGATATTGTAGTGCAAAATGTGCTTATTGGCTTTATACTATCCTTATTTTTTATGCTTATTCCTAGATATATTTAAAGTTCACTAGCTTTTTCTCCTTTTGCCTTTAAAATGACTTGTGATCTAACATTGCACTCCAAGTGTTCGATGAAATGTCCATGTAAATGTCACTCCTAAATGTGGAATTCGGTTTTTTGGTTCGAATTTATGCTTTTATTCGATCGGTCTTGATTTTGTAGTGCAGAATGTGCTTATCGGCCTTATACTATCTGATGCAGTGAAGCTTGCCATGTCTCCAACCGACGTCGATGAGTTGATTCGAGTGCCTTCTGATGGACCGATTACAAGAAGTCGAGCTAAGAAGATTGCTCAAGGCACAACAACAATCTTGGTTTGATTGGATGCAGTTCTTGAAGAGCCAACCAAGCCGAAGTGGGTCTCATGCATTCGACATCAATTGAGCCCGGATTCCATGGATTAATTCAAGAGGGCCGAAATTCACCTTATTTCTTTATTTAGAAACACTTATTTGCTTGTCTCACTTTAGGGCTGAATTTAGTAGGTGACCGGGTGAGATAAGTTGGTATGTGGGTCAAAGTCAACCCTTTGACTTGACCATTCTAAATGAAGAAAATATCTAGCTATTATATTAATTATAGGCGTGTTTACTATTTTTAATAATGTAGAGAAATCAGCAAATAGGCTTATGTTAGTTGGTTGATCTTCTCTCTCCTGGTTGTTAGTTTGCATGGCATTCCTTGTTCTATTGTTTCAGATCGTGATGCTATGTTTTTGAGTTATTTTTGGAAGAGTCTATGGTCTAAATTAGGAACTAAATTGTTGTTTTCTACCTCATGTCATCCACAAACTGATGGGCAAACTGAAGTTACCAATAGAACGTTAGGGGTTTTACTTAGAACTATGCTTAAAGCTAACCTCAAACGTTGGGAAGATGTTTTGCCTTTTGTGGAGTTTGCTTATAACAGGTCAATCCATTCAGCTACAAAAATGACCCCTTTTGAGGCTATTTATGGGCTGAATCCGAGGACTCCGGTGGACTTGACGCCTCATCCATACAAGGGAAAAGAGAGTTTTGAAGCTGACAAGAGGGTTGAGTTTGTGAAGAAGTTACATGAGAGAACCAAGATGCACTTGGAGCGGAAATCCATGAAGTATAAGGCCCATGCTGATAAGGGTCGGAAACATGTTAACTTTGAAGAAGGAGATCTCGTTTGGGTGCATTTTAGGAAGGAAAGGTTCCCAAATCAAAGGAAGAACAAGTTAGATCAACAAGGAGATGGACCATTCAGAATTCTCAAGAGGATCGGCCCTAATGCTTACCATGTCGACTTCCCTGGTGAGTATAATGTCCATTCGACGTTTAATGTGGCTGATCTATCTCTTTATGTGCCAGATTTTGATTCCGACGTCGAATCAGAGACGATTGGAGCTCAAGTGGAGGAGAATGATGCAGTGAAGCCTGCCATGTCTCCAACCGACGTCGATGAGTTAATTCGAGTGCCTTCTGACGGACCGATTACAAGAAGTCGAGCTAAGAAGAATGCTCAAGTCACAACAGCAATCTTGGTTCGATCGGCTGCAGTTCTTGAAGAGCCAACCAAGCCGAAGTGGGTCTCGTGCATTCGACATCAATTGAGCCCGGATTCCATGGATTAATTCAAGAGGGCCGAAATTCACCTTATTTCTTTGTTTAGAAACACTTATTAGCTTGTCTCACTTTAGGGCTGAATTTAGTAGGTTACTCGATGAGATAAGTTGGTATGTGGGTCAAAGTCAACCCTTTGACCTGACCATTCTAAATGAAGAAAATATCTAGCTATTATATTAATTATAGGCTTGTTTTCTATTTTTAATAATGTAGAGAAATCAGCCAATAGGCTTATGCTAGTTGGTTGATCTTCTCTCTCCTGGTTGTTAGAGATATTTTTAGTTTGTTAGAGATATTTTGAGTTTGTTAGGTTATTTTCTTAAATAAATAAATCAGCCATGATTTATTTTATTTAAGGGGATCTAGATAGATTTAATTAGATATTTCATTATATCTTGGAAAGCAAGACAAGGAGGCCTCATCTATCTAATTAGGGTCGGCCATGTACTTGACTTGCTCTCCAAGGATTAGCTTTTGTATTCTCTATTTATACTTTGCATTTTCATTCAATAAAAATCAGCTTGAAAGAGATTAAACCCAAATTGGTTTAATCTGTCTCTTGGGCTCCAAAAAATTACAATTGTGTCTTGTGTGGTTCGAGCATCATCATCCATCATCGATCATCATCTCTCGCCGAATTCTCTCTCTCTTAATTCGTTTGTGTTGTGTTTGATTCATTGAATTGATCAATTAAGTTTGGTTCTAGTCGATTTATATCAACTAGTTTATCTATTTGGATTAGCGTTCGAGCCATCCAAGTTGAACTATCTTATTTGAATCAAATTAGTGTTTCGAAATCAGTTTGCTAATAATTCAAGTTCGAGTTCTTCAATTCCTTGTGAAGCAAGTTTCTGACTTTGAAAGTGTTGTAGGGAAGAAATTGGTATTACAAGGCAAGATCGGGATCGTGTGGGTCATATACGAGGTTTCTACGGAGGATTCCGGGGCAATCACGTATCACTATCCTCATTTTTTATGCTTATGCCTAGATGTGTTTAATGTTCACTTGCTTTTTCTCTTTGTGCATAAAGACAAAAAAAAAATCAGAAAAGAAAAGTGATCTACCCCAGCTAGTTTTAAGCCACTTTCAACCCTAGTGACTGCTTGCTTAAAAAAATAGCTAAGTAGAAATCACTTTGAAGAAAAGAGTGACGAAATAAAAGTCACTTAGCCCACCATATTTCTGTCCTTGCATGCTTAAATTTGGCTTTATTAACTTGCATAGAGTCAATTGAGAGATTGCATGTGTTTAGAAGGTCATAAAAGGATTATTTGCATTGCTTGTCTTATTGCATACTTTATTTATCATTAGTATTCCATACCTAAACTATATCTACCCATTTTACTCCCTCAAATCAGCCCAAAAACTGAATTAAGTTGATTGGATTGCTTTGAGGCAAGTTTTGTCTTGATCAAGGTGTGATATTGCTTGTTGTGATTTGCTTTAGAACGCACTACTCTCTCTACTTTCTTGCTTGTTTCAGGAACAATGGTGATCCCATTAGAGCCTAACCCGACTGAATTGAATCTCACTAAGAAGGCATCGATTTCATTAGGTTGTCCATTAGTGATGGTGTGCGAGATGGCCAGGCTGGAGCTGTAGAGTTGGCCACGGCTGCATTGGCTCCACAAATGAAGCGTTTAGAGGAGCAACTTGCAACGTTGATTGAATCATCTCAAGCAAGTCGTAAGAGCCCCTCTGCAGTCGAGCTTAATAGTGACCCAAATCAGGCCTCGGGTAGCGACAAAGGCAAGCAACAACTAGTTGATGAAGAGCATGATGTGCTTGCTAGCTACAACAAAGATAACGATCCCCCAGCGCACTACTCCCCCATAACAAGACGAGGCAGAGGAAGAGGCATAGGGTCGAGGACTCCACCGGTTACTCATCAACAATTCTATAATCAGCCACAAAACCGGTATCCTCAAGCCACTCATCAACAATATCAACAATACAACAATCCTTTTGATGATGTGACTTATGGCTATCCCGGGGAAGAAAGGCGCCCATGGCATCCTCCCCTTGATGATTTCTATAACCAAGCTGAGGTTGTAGAAGATCTCCTACCAACTTATGGAGTACAAAGGCCGAACAACAACAACAATGCTAACCAACAAATCAATCAGATTGGTAAGCGTGATATTAAGATCAAGATAGAGCCATTCAGTGGAGAGCTCAATCCGGAGAAGTATCTAGAGTGGGAACAAGCTACAAATTTCATTCTAGATCACATGGGCTATGAAGAATGGGAGAATGATGTGATTCCATCTACCAAGTCATGGCCCCATGATTTGAGTGAAGATTCCAGCCCTAAAGACAAGTCCTATTTGCACGACTAGGGAGAGTCTTCATTTGGACACATATCCAAGGCCGGTGTCCGAGGTGCTAAGGAGCCGAGTCAAGGCACAACGCTCTATTATGGGCGCATCACTCGAGAACATGCTAGGGAAATGCTTGACAAGATCAAGGAGGAGCTCATGGATCATAAGTTTCCAAAGGTTTACAAAGAAGAAGGTTGGAGTCTCCTTTTGACTCGTGTTCCGACAAGTGACTTTTTTGACGATTAAGGATACTTTATAAGTTTTCGGGATTTTGGGTTAATTTATGTAATTTCCTTAAGTGAGAGGTTAATTTTGTAAGGCTTTGTATTAGGTTTAAGGTCGGCCTCCTCCTCCTCATTCTAGAGATTTGAACGAAAAACCTTGTTGCTTACTTTCCTTGCATCTTTCAATTCAAGTTCTTGTTCTTGTTTTCGTTCGTTTCTCGTTGTTCAAGTTGTTGGTGAGTAATATCTGACAATCTCGGGCATCTTAGTTTGTTTGAGAGCTTGGTGAGTCATATCCAAGTTGTCAAGCATCCATATCCCCTTGTTCTCTCCATTTCGATCCATCATCCATCTCGGTGGTTTCTGCACCCCCTCAGTAAAATCAACATATCTTTCAATCCACTCATCATATAGGTCTGAAATTTTGAGGGGTTAAACTAGACGCAGAGATGAAGATCCATCCAGTTGAAGACGGGTCAGTTTGCGTGGTGTTCGTTGTCGGAATTCCTTGGATTCTCGTGGAGATCTTTTTGCACCATCATCCCCTCCATCGATCCTTTCATCAAGTGGTATCAGAGCCACATGAAGGTATCGCCATCTAAATCTTGTTTCGACCTTGAATTTCCACTTGTTGCAAGTTTTAGGTTTGAACTCTTTAGTGGCTGAGTTGTTGTTGTTGTGTTTGGCCTTGTCCGAATTGTTGTCTTGAGTTGTGGCGTTTTTGAGTCCTTGAATTGTTGAAGTTCTTGACCGATTTTGATGTTCAACCATGGCTGAAATGCTTCTCAAAAAACGTCCCTAATGGAACACCAATGGCCTTCATTAATCGGTAGTTGAAAGGTTGCTTTTGTTGCTTGATTAATGCCTTCCTTTAGTGCATGAATTGAAAGAGCCTTTGGTGATTTTTGTTGAGTAAAAAAATGTGGGATTGAAACTAAAAACCAGCCTTGATTTTTTGTTCGTTACATGCTTGAAAGAATCAGTGCTAGGATACGAGAACCACACCGAGAATTGCTAGTCTTGCTTGGTTGTTTCTTTTCTTGTTGTTGTTTTTGAGTTTTTCTTGTTCCATTTTGTTGGTCATCTCCTACTTGCAACTTGTCGGATTTTCATCTCGGGCAAGTCTTGGTGGTTAATTCAAGTGCACTCTATACCTTGATCTTTGCCGTGTTTTTAAGATGACAAGTGTAGGTGATGAAAAAGAAAAACAAAAGTTTGACGAGGAGTTCTCCAACTCGGTGGTTGCCATGTTACAATCTTTTCAACAATCCATGCAACAATCCGTGGAAGCTTTGGCAACGCGCATGGATGCCTTGGAGCGCCGAATCCTAGGGCTGGACGAGAGGACACAAGTGCCTCAAGTGGTGAAAATCAAGGGGATACGAGAAGAGGATCAAGGTTCGAGGACGACCCCTTGTAAAGGGGAGGAGACTTCCTTCCAACAAAGAGTGATGAGTGACACAAAACAACCAAAAAGAGAGACTCCTTTCCATGGATTGGAACAACTCAGTACCATCAAGTGTCCAATAGAATTGATGCACATATTGCAAGAAGAGGAGGAAGTTGTGGAATTGTCTCCTAAAATCAAGCATCGTCCTACCATCACTCCTAGCTCCATAAACTCGTTGGCGACACCATGGATGGATGCATTTCCTACGATTCCTTCATGTTTGCCCTTCTTCCTCCATGAGGAGGACGAGGCTGTTTTAGTCACTCCAAGCGGTGATTACATTGCCTTTCTTGTGGATGCCAAGAAGGATGTCTTTGTCATGGAGAATGCCACACCAAGGGAGCTAGAAGCCCTACCTACTTTGTTGAGCTCACAAGGCTTGATAGATTCGAGGAGGAATCTTTTTGAAGGGGATGATGATGATGTGATTCCATCTACCAAGTCATGGCCCCATGATTTGAGTGAAGATTCCATCCCTAAAGACAAGTCCTATTTGCACGACAAGGGAGAGTCTTCATTTGGACACATATCCAAGGCCGGTGTCCGAGGCGCTAAGGAGCCGAGTCAAGGCACGACGCTCTATTATGGGCGCATCACTCGAGAACATGCTAGGGCAATGCTTGACAAGATCAAGGAGGAGCTCATGGATCATATGTTTCCAAAGGTTTACAAAGAAGAAGGTTGGAGTCTCCTTTTGACTCGTGTTCCGACAAGTGACTTTTTTGACGATTAAGGATACTTTATAAGTTTTTGGGATTTCGGGTTAATTTATGTAATTTCCTTAAGTGAGAGGTTAATTTTGTAAGGATTTGTGTTAGGTTTAAGGTCGGCCTCCTCCTCCTCATTCTAGAGATTTGAACAAAAAACCTTGTTGCTTAATTTCGTTCGTTCAATTCTCGTTGTTCAAGTTGTTGGTGAGTAATATCCGACAATCTCGGGCATCTTAGTTTGTTTGAGAGCTTGGTGAGTCATATCCAAGTTGTCAAGCATCCATATCCCCTTGTTCTCTCCATTTCGATCCATCATCCATCTCGGTGATTTCTGCACCCCCTCAGTAAAATCGACATATCTTTCAATCCACTCATCATATACGTCTGAACTTTTGAGGGGTTAAACTAGACTCAGAGATATAACTTCTCGAATTGGAATCACTCAATTCCGAGTTCGGAAGAGGAAGATCCATCCAGTTGAAGACGAGTCAGAATGTGCTTATTGGCTTTATACTATCCTCATTTTTTATGCTTATTCCTAGGTGTCTTTAAGGTTCACTTGGTTTTTCTCCTTTTGAATTTAAAATGACTTGTGATCTAACATTGCACACCAAGTTTTCGATGAAATGTCCATGTAAATGTCACTAATAAATGTGGATTCGGTTTCTAGGTTTGAAGTTATGCTTTTATTCGATCAAGTCTTGATTTTGTAGGGAAGAATGTGCTAATTGGCATGACACTATACTCATTTTTTATGCTTATGCCTAGATATATTTAAAGTTCACTTGCTTTTTCTCCTTTGCCTTTAAAATGACTTTTGATCTAACATAGCACGCCAAGTTTTCGATCAAATGTCCATGTAAATGTCACTCCTAAATGTGGAATTCGGTTTCAAGGTTCGAATTTATGCTTTTATTCGATCGGTCTTGATTTTGTAGTGTAGAATGTGCTTAATAGCTTGATACTATCCTCATTCTTTATGCTTATGCCTAGATGTCTTTAAAGTTCATTTGTTTTTTCTCCATTGGCCTTTAAAAATTGACTAGTGATCTAACATTGCGCGCCAAGTGTTTGATGTGCCTTTAAAATGACTGGTGATCTAACATTGCACGCCAAGAGTTCGATGAAATGTCCATGTAAATGTCACTCCTAAATGTGGAATTCGGTTTCAAGGTTCGAATTTATTCTTTTATTCGATCGGTCTTGATTTTGCATTGTAGAATGAGCTAATTGGCTTAACACTATACTCATTTTTTATGCTTATGCCTAGATATATATAAAGTTCACTAGCTTTTTCTCTTTTTGCCTTTAAAATAACTTGTGATCTAACATTGCACACCAAGTTTTCGATGAAATGTCCATGTAAATGTCACTAATAAATGTGGATTCGGTTTCTAGGTTTGAAGTTATGCTTTTATTCGATCAAGTCTTGATTTTGTAGGGAAGAATGTGCTAATTGGCATGACACTATACTCATTTTTTATGCTTATGCCTAGATATATTTAAAGTTCACTTGCTTTTTCTCCTTTGCCTTTAAAATGACTTTTGATCTAACATAGCACGCCAAGTTTTCGATCAAATGTCCATGTAAATGTCACTCCTAAATGTGGAATTCGGTTTCAAGGTTCGAATTTATGCTTTTATTCGATCGGTCTTGATTTTGTAGTGTAGAATGTGCTTAATAGCTTGATACTATCCTCATTCTTTATGCTTATGCCTAGATGTCTTTAAAGTTCATTTGTTTTTTCTCCATTGGCCTTTAAAAATTGACTAGTGATCTAACATTGCGCGCCAAGTGTTTGATGTGCCTTTAAAATGACTGGTGATCTAACATTGCACGCCAAGAGTTCGATGAAATGTCCATGTAAATGTCACTCCTAAATGTGGAATTCGGTTTCAAGGTTCGAATTTATCCTTTTATTCGATCGGTCTTGATTTTGCATTGTAGAATGAGCTAATTGGCATAACACTATACTCATTTTTTATGCTTATGCCTAGATATATATAAAGTTCACTAGCTTTTTCTCTTTTTGCCTTTAAAATAACTTGTGATCTAACATTGCACGCCAAGTGTTCGATGAAATGTCCATGTAAATGTCACTCATAAATGTGGATTCGGTTTTTAGGTTTGAAGTTATGCTTTTATTCGATGAAGTCTTGATTTTGTAATGTAGAATGTGCTAATTGGCTTGACACTATACTCATCTTTTATGCTTATGCCTAGATATATATAAAGTTCACTTGCTTTTTCTCATTTTGCCTTTAAAATGACTATTGATCTAACATTGCACGCCAAGTGTTCGATGAAATGTCCATGTAAATGTCACTCCTAAATGTGGATTCAGTTTCTAGGTTTGAAGTTATGCTTTTATTCGATGATGTCTTGGTTTTGTAGTGTAGAATGTGCTAATTGGCCTCACACTATACTCATTTTTTATGCTTATGCCTAGATATATTTAAAGTTCACTTGCTTTTTCTCCTTTTGCCTTTAAAATGACTTGTGATCTAACATTGCACGCCAAGATTTCAATGAAATGTCCATGTAAATGTCACTCCTAAATGTGTAATTCGGTTTCAAGGTTCGAATTTATGCTTTTATTCGATCTGTCTCGATTTTGTAGTGTAGAATGTGCTAATTGGCTTGACACTATACTCATTTTTTATGCTTATGTCTAGATATATATAAAGTTCACTAGCTTTTTCTCCTTTTGCCTTTAAAATGACTAGTGATCTAACATTGCACGCCAAGTGTTCGATGAAATTTCCATGTAAATGTCACTCCTAAATGTGGATTCAGTTTCTAGGTTTGAAGTTATGCTTTTATTCGATGATGTCTTGGTTTTGTAGTGTAGAATGTGCTAATTGGCTTGACACTATACTCAATTGTTATGCTTATGCCTAGATATATTTAAAGTTCACTTTCTTTTTCTCCTTTTGCCTTTAAAATGACTTTTGATCTAACATTGCACGCCAAGTGTTCGATGAAATGTCCATGTAAATGTCACTCCTAAATGTGGAATTCGGTTTCAAGGTTCGAATTTATGCTTTTATTCGAACAGTCTTGATTTTGTAGTGTAGAATGTGCATAATGGCTTGAGACTATCCTCATTATTTATGTTTATGCCTAGATGTCTTTAAAGTTCACTAGCTTTTTCTCCTTTTGCCTTCAAAAATTGACTTGTGTTATAACTTTGCACGTCAAGTGTTCGATGAAATGTCCATGTAAATGTCACTCCTAAATGTGGCTTTCGGTTTCTAGGTTCGAATTTATGCTTTTATTCGATCGGTCTTGATTTTCTAGTGCAGAATGTGCTTATTGGCTTTATACTATCCTCATTTTTTATATTGTTTCCTAGGTGTCTTTAATGTTCACTTGGTTTTTCTCCTTTTGAATTTAAAATGACTCGTGATCTAACATTGCATGCCAAGTGTTTGATGAAATGTCCATGTAAATGTCACTAATAAATGTGGATTCGGCTTCTAGGTTTGAAGTTATGCTTTTATTCGATCAAGTCTTTATTTTGTAGTGCAGAATGTGCTAATAGGCTTGACACTATACTCATTTTTTATGCTTATGCCTAGATATATTTAAAGTTCACTTGCTTTTTCTCCTTTTGCCTTTAAAATGACTTTTGATCTAACATTGCATGCCAAGTGTTCGATGAAATGTCCATATATATGTCCCTCCTAAATGTGGAATTCGGTTTCAAGCTTCGAATTTATGCTTTTATTCAATCGGTCTTGATTTTGTAGAATGTGCTTAATGGCTTGATACTATCCTCATTCTTTATGCTTATTGCTAGATGTATTTAAAGTTCACTTGTTTTTCTCCATTGGCCTTTAAAAATTGACTAGTAATCTAACATTGCGGGCCAAGTGTTCGATGAAATGTCCATGTAAATGTCACTCCTAAATGTGGATTCGGTTTCTAGGTTTGAAGTTATGCTTTTATTCGATCAAGTCTTGATTTTGTAGTGCAGAATGTGCTAATTGGCTTGACACTATACTCATTTTCTTATGCTTATGCCTAGATATATTTAAAGTTCAATTGCTATTTTTCCTTTTACCTTTAAAATGACTTGTGTTCATACTTTGCACACCAGGTGTTCGATGAAATGTCCATGTAAATGTCACTCCTAAATGTGGATTCGATTTCTAGGTTTGAAGTTATGCTTTTATTCGATCAAGTCTTGATTTTGTAGTGCAGAATGTGCTAATTGGCTTGACACTATACTCATTTTCTTATGCTTATGCCTAGATATATTTAAAGTTCAATTGCTTATTTTCCTTTTACGTTTAAAATGACTTGTATTCTAACTTTGCACGCCAAGTGTTCGATGAAATGTACATGTAAATGTCACTCCTAAATGTTGCTTTCGGTTTCTAGGTTCGAATTTATGCATTTATTCGATCGGTCTTGATTTTCTAGTACAGAATGTGCTTATTGGCTTTATACTATCCTCGTTTTTTATGCTTATTCCTAGGTGTCTTCAATGTTCACTTGGGTTTTCTCCTTTTGAATTTAAAATGACTCGTGATCTAACATTGCATGCCAAGTGTTCGATGAAATGTCCATGTAAATGTCACTAATAAATGTGGATTCGGCTTCTAGGTTTGAAGTTATGCTTTTATTCGATCAAGTCTTGATTTTGTAGTGCAGAATGTGCTAATTGGCTTGACACAATACTCATTTTTTATGCTTATGCCTAGATATATTTAAAGTTCACTTGCTTTTTCTCCTTTTGTCCTTAAAATGACTTTTGATCTAACATTGCATGCCAAGTGTTCGATGAAATGTCCATGTATATGTCCCTCCTAAATGTCGAATTCGGTTTCAAGGTTCGAATTTATGCTTTTATTCGATCGGTCTTGATTTTGTAGTGTAGAATGTGCTTAATGGCTTGATACTATCCTCATTCTTTATGCTTATGCCTAGATGTCTTTAAAGTTCACTTGTTTTTTCTCCATTGGCCTTTAAAAATTGACTAGTAATCTAACATTGCGGGCCAAGTGTTCGATGAAATGTCTATGTAAATGTCACTCCTAAATGTGGATTCGGTTTCTAGGTTTGAAGTTATGCTTTTATTCGATCAAGTCTTGATTTTGTAGTGCAGAATGTGCTAATTGGCTTGACACTATACTCATTTATGATGGTTATGCCAAGATATATTTAAAATTCACTTGCTTTATCTCCTTTTGCCTTTAAAATTACTTGTGATCTAACATTGCACGCCAAGAGTTCGATGAAATGTCCATCTAAATGTCACTCCTAAATGTGTAATTCAGTTTCAAGGTTCGAATTTATGCTTTTATTCGATCGGTCTTGATTTTGTAGTGTAGAATGTGCTTAATTGATACTATCCTCATTCTTTATGCTTATGCCTAGATGTCTTTAAAGTTCACTTGTTTTTCTCCATTGCCCTTTAAAAATTGACTAATAATCTAACATTGCGCTCGAAGTGTTCGATGAAATGTCTATGTAAATGTCACTCCTTAATGTGGATTCGGTTTCTAGGTTTGAAGTTATGCTTTTTTTCGATCAAGTCTTGATTTTGTAGTGCAGAATGTGCTAATTGGCTTGACACTATACTCATTTTCTTATGCTTATGCCTAGATATATTTAAAGTTCAATTGCTATTTTTCCTTTTACCTTTAAAATGACTTGTGTTCATACTTTGCACACCAGGTGTTCGATGAAATGTCCATGTAAATGTCACTCCTAAATGTGGCTTTCGGTTTCTACGTTCGAATTTATGCTTTTATTCGATCGGTCTGGATTTTCTAGTGTAGAATGTGCTTATTGGCTTTATACTATCCTCATTTTTTTTATACTTATTCCTAGGAGTCTTTAATGTTCACTTGGTTTTTCTCCTTTTGAATTTAAAATGACTCGTGATCTAACATTGCATGCCAAGTGTTCGATGAAATGTCCATGTAAATGTTTCTAATAAATGTGGATTCGGTTTCTAGGTTTGAGGTTATGCTTTTATTCGATCAAGTCCTGATTTTGTAGTGCAGAATGTGCTAATTGGATTGACACTATACTCATTTTTTATGCTTATGCCTAGATATATTTCAAGTTCACTTTCTTTTTCTCCTTTTGCCTTTAAAATGACTTTTGATCTAACATTGCTGGCCAAGTGTTCGATGAAATGTCCATGTATATGTCCCTCCTAAATTTGGAATTCGGTTTTAAGGTTCGAATTTAAGCTTTTATTCGATCGGTCTTGATTTTGTAGTGTAGAATGTGCTTAATGGCTTGATACTATCCTCATTCTTTATGCTTATGCCTAGATGTCTTTAAAGTTCACTTGTTTTTTCTCCATTGGCCTTTAAAAATTGACTAGTAATCTAACATTGCGGGCCAAGTGTTCGATGAAATGTCCATGTAAATGTCACTCCTAAATGTGGATTCGGTTTCTAGGTTTGAAGTTATGCTTTTATTCGATCAAGTCTTGATTTTGTAGTGCAGAATGTGCTAATTGGCTTGACACTATACTCATTTTCTTATGCTTATGCCTAGATATATTTAAAGTTCAATTGCTTATTTTCCTTTTACGTTTAAAATGACTTGTATTCTAACTTTGCACGCCAAGTGTTCGATGAAATGTCGATGTAAATGTCACTCCTAAATGTTGCTTTCGGTTTCTAGGTTCGAATTTATGCTTTTATTCGATCGGTCTTGATTTTCTATTACAGAATGTGCTTATTGGCTTTATACTATCCTCGTTTTTTATGCTTATTCCTAGGTGTCTTCAATGTTCACTTGGGTTTTCTCCTTTTGAATTTAAAATGACTCGTGATCTAACATTGCATGCCAAGTGTTCGATGAAATGTCCATGTAAATGTCACTAATAAATGTGGATTCGGCTTCTAGGTTTGAAGTTATGCTTTTATTCGATCAAGTCTTGATTTTGTAGTGCAGAATGTGCTAATTGGCTTGACACTATACTCATTTTTTATGTTTATGCCTAGATATATTTAAAGTTCACTTGCTTTTTCTCCTTTTGCCTTTAAAATGACTTGTGATCTAACATTGAACGCCAAGAGTTCGATTAAATGTCCATGTAAATGTCACTCCTAAATGTGTAATTCCGTTTCAAGGTTCGAATTTATGCTTTTATTCGATCGGTCTTGATTTTGTAGTGTAGAATGTGCTTAATGGCTTGATACTATCCTCATTCTTTATGCTTATGCCTAGATGTATTTAAAGTTCACTTGTTTTTCTCCATTGGCCCTTAAAAATTGACAAGTAATCTAACATTGCGCGCCAAGTGTTCGATGAAATGTCCATGTAAATTTCATTCCTTAATGTGGATTCGGTTTCTAGGTTTGAATTTATTCTTTTATTCGATCAAGTCTTAATTTTGTAGTGTAGAATGTGCTAATTGGCTTGACACTATACTCATTTTTTTATCCTTATACCTAGATATATTTAAAGTGAACTTGCTTTTTATCCTTATTCCTTTAAAATGACTTGTGATCTAACATTGCACGCCAAGTATTCGATGAAATGTCCATGTAAATGTCACTTCTAAATGTGGCATTCGGTTTCTAGGTTCGAATTTATGCTTTTATTCGATCGGTCTTGATTATTATGTGCAGAATGTGCTTATTTGCTTTATACTATCCTCATTTTTTTTCTTATGCCTAGATGTCTTTAAAGTTCACTTGGTTTTTCTCCTTTTGCCTTTAAATTGACTTGTGATATAACATTGCACACCAAGTGTTCGATGAAATGTCCATGTGAATGTCACTCCTAAATGTGGATTCGGTTTCTAGGTTTGAAGTTATGCTTTTATTCAATCAAGTCTTGATTTTGTAGTGTAGAATGTGCTAATTGGCTTGACACTATACTCATTTTTTTTTGCTTATGCCTAGATATATTTAAAGTGCACTTGCTTTTTATCCTTTTGCCTTTAAAATGACTTGTGATCTAACATTGCACGCCAAGTGTTCGATGAAACGTCTATGAATATGTCACTCCTAAATGTGGCATTCGGTTTCTAGGTTCGAATTTATGCTTTTATTTGATCGGTCTTGATTTTGTAGTGCAGAATGTTCTTATCGGCTTGATACTATCCACATTTTTCATGCTTATGCCTAGATGTCTTTAAAGTTCACTTGGTTTTTCTCCTTTTGCCTTTAAAATGACTTGTCATCTAACATTGCACGCCAAATGTTCGATGAAATGTCCATGTCAATGTCACTCCTAAATGTGGATTCGGTTTCTAGGTTTGAAGTTATGCTTTTATTCGATCAAGTGTTGATTTTGTAGTGCAAAATGTGCTAATTGGCTTGACACTATACTCATTTTTTTATGCTTTTGCCTAGATATATTTAATGTTCACTTTCTTTTTCTCCTTTTGCCTTTAAAATGACTTGTGATCTAACATTGCACGCCAAGTGTTCGATGAAATGAACATGTAAATGTCACTCCTAAAAGGGGCTTTCGATTTCTAGGTTCGAAATTTATGCTTTTATTCGATCGGTCTTGATATTGTAGTGCAAAATGTGCTTATTGGCTTTATACTATCCTCATTTTTATGCTTATTCCTAGATATATTTAAAGTTCACTAGCTTTTTCTCATTTTGCCTTTAAAATGACTTGTGATCTAACATTGCACGCCAAGTGTTCGATGAAATGTCCATGTAAATGTCACTCCTAAATGTGGATTCGGTTTTTAGGTTTGAAGTTATGCTTTTATTCGATGATGTCTTGGTTTTGTAGTGTAGAATGTGCTAATTGGCCTCACACTATACTCATTTTTTATGCTTATGCCTAGATATATTTCAAGTTCACTTTCTTTTTCTCCTTTTGCCTTTAAAATGACTTGTGATCTAACATTGAACGCCAAGAGTTCGATTAAATGTCCATGTAAATGTCACTCCTAAATGTGTAATTCCGTTTCAAGGTTCGAATTTATGCTTTTATTCGATCGGTCTTGATTTTGTAGTGTAGAGTGTACTTAATGGCTTGATACTATCCTCATTCTTTATGCTTATGCCTGGATGTATTTAAAGTTCACTTGTTTTTCTCCATTGGCCCTTAAAAATTGACAAGTAATCTAACATTGCGCGCCAAGTGTTCGATGAAATGTCCATGTAAATGTCATTCCTTAATGTGGATTCGGTTTCTAGGTTTGAATTTATTCTTTTATTCGATCAAGTCTTAATTTTGTAGTGTAGAATGTGCTAATTGGCTTGACACTATACTCATTTTTTTATCCTTATACCTAGATATATTTAAAGTGAACTTGCTTTTTATCCTTATTCCTTTAAAATGACTTGTGATCTAACATTGCACGCCAAGTATTCGATGAAATGTCCATGTAAATGTCACTTCTAAATGTGGCATTCGGTTTCTAGGTTCGAATTTATGCTTTTATTCGATCGGTCTTGATTATTATGTGCAGAATGTGCTTATTTGCTTTATACTATCCTCATTTTTTTTCTTATGCCTAGATGTCTTTAAAGTTCACTTGGTTTTTCTCCTTTTGCCTTTAAATTGACTTGTGATATAACATTGCACACCAAGTGTTCGATGAAATGTCCATGTGAATGTCACTCCTAAATGTGGATTCGGTTTCTAGGTTTGAAGTTATGCTTTTATTCAATCAAGTCTTGATTTTGTAGTGTAGAATGTGCTAATTGGCTTGACACTATACTCATTTTTTTTTGCTTATGCCTAGATATATTTAAAGTGCACTTGCTTTTTATCCTTTTGCCTTTAAAATGACTTGTGATCTAACATTGCACGCCAAGTGTTCGATGAAACGTCTATGAATATGTCACTCCTAAATGTGGCATTCGGTTTCTAGG
The DNA here is from genome assembly GCA_964016875.1 of Fallopia convolvulus. Classification (NCBI taxonomy): domain Eukaryota; kingdom Viridiplantae; phylum Streptophyta; class Magnoliopsida; order Caryophyllales; family Polygonaceae; genus Fallopia; species Fallopia convolvulus. The sequence goes on from OZ024730.1 coordinate 19,284,473, forward strand.
TTCGAATTTATGCTTTTATTTGATCGGTCTTGATTTTGTAGTGCAGAATGTTCTTATCGGCTTGATACTATCCACATTTTTCATGCTTATGCCTAGATGTCTTTAAAGTTCACTTGGTTTTTCTCCTTTTGCCTTTAAAATGACTTGTCATCTAACATTGCACGCCAAATGTTCGATGAAATGTCCATGTCAATGTCACTCCTAAATGTGGATTCGGTTTCTAGGTTTGAAGTTATGCTTTTATTCGATCAAGTGTTGATTTTGTAGTGCAAAATGTGCTAATTGGCTTGACACTATACTCATTTTTTTATGCTTTTGCCTAGATATATTTAATGTTCACTTTCTTTTTCTCCTTTTGCCTTTAAAATGACTTGTGATCTAACATTGCACGCCAAGTGTTCGATGAAATGAACATGTAAATGTCACTCCTAAAAGGGGCTTTCGGTTTCTAGGTTCGAAATTTATGCTTTTATTCGATCGGTCTTGATATTGTAGTGCAAAATGTGCTTATTGGCTTTATACTATCCTCATTTTTATGCTTATTCCTAGATATATTTAAAGTTCACTAGCTTTTTCTCCTTTTGCCTTTAAAATGACTTGTGATCTAACATTGCACGCCAAGTGTTCGATGAAATGTCCATGTAAATGTCACTCCTAAATGTGGATTCGGTTTTTAGGTTTGAAGTTATGCTTTTATTCGATGAAGTCTTGATTTTGTAATGTAGAATGTGCTAATTGGCTTGACACTATACTCATCTTTTATGCTTATGCCTAGATATATATAAAGTTCACTTGCTTTTTCTCATTTTGCCTTTAAAATGACTATTGATCTAACATTGCACGCCAAGTGTTCGATGAAATGTCCATGTAAATGTCACTCCTAAATGTGGATTCAGTTTCTAGGTTTGAAGTTATGCTTTTATTCGATGATGTCTTGGTTTTGTAGTGTAGAATGTGCTAATTGGCCTCACACTATACTCATTTTTTATGCTTATGCCTAGATATATTTCAAGTTCACTTTCTTTTTCTCCTTTTGCCTTTAAAATGACTTTTGATCTAACATTGCTGGCCAAGTGTTCGATGAAATGTCCATGTATATGTCCCTCCTAAATTTGGAATTCGGTTTTAAGGTTCGAATTTAAGCTTTTATTCGATCGGTCTTGATTTTGTAGTGTAGAATGTGCTTAATGGCTTGATACTATCCTCATTCTTTATGCTTATGCCTAGATGTCTTTAAAGTTCACTTGTTTTTTCTCCATTGGCCTTTAAAAATTGACTAGTAATCTAACATTGCGGGCCAAGTGTTCGATGAAATGTCCATGTAAATGTCACTCCTAAATGTGGATTCGGATTCTAGGTTTGAAGTTATGCTTTTATTCGATCAAGTCTTGATTTTGTAGTGCAGAATGTGCTAATTGGCTTGACACTATACTCATTTTTGTTGGTTATGCCAAGATATATTTAAAGTTCACTTGCTTTTTCTCCTTTTGCCTTTAAAATTACTTGTGATCTAACATTGCACGCCAAGAGTTCGATGAAATGTCCATCTAAATGTCACTCCTAAATGTGTAATTCAGTTTCAAGGTTCGAATTTATGCTTTTATTCGATCGGTCTTGATTTTGTAGTGTAGAATGTGCTTAATGGCTTGATACTATCATCATTCTTTATGCTTATGGCTAGATGTCTTTAAAGTTCACTTGTTTTTCTCCATTGGCCTTTAAAAATTGACTAGTAATCTAAAATTGCCGGCCAAGTGTTCGATGAAATGTCCATGTAAATGTCACTCCTAAATGTGGATTCGGTTTCTAGGTTTGAAGTTATGCTTTTATTCGATCAAGTCTTGATTTTGTAGTGCAGAATGTGCTAATTGGCTTGACACTATACTCATTTTCTTATGCTTATGCCTAGATATATTTAAAGTTCAATTGCTTATTTTCCTTTTACGTTTAAAATGACTTGTATTCTAACTTTGCACGCCAAGTGTTCGATGAAATGTCCATGTAAATGTCACTCCTAAATGTTGCTTTCGGTTTCTAGGTTCGAATTTATGCTTTTATTCGATCGGTCTTGATTTTCTATTACAGAATGTGCTTATTGGCTTTATACTATCCTCGTTTTTTATGCTTATTCCTAGGTGTCTTCAATGTTCACTTGGGTTTTCTCCTTTTGAATTTAAAATGACTCGTGATCTAACATTGCATGCCAAGTGTTCGATGAAATGTCCATGTAAATGTCACTAATAAATGTGGATTCGGCTTCTAGGTTTGAAGTTATGCTTTTATTCGATCAAGTCTTGATTTTGTAGTGCAGAATGTGCTAATTGGCTTGACACTATACTCATTTTTTATGTTTATGCCTAGATATATTTAAAGTTCACTTGCTTTTTCTCCTTTTGCCTTTAAAATGACTTTTGATCTAACATTGCATGCCAAGTGTTCGATGAAATGTCCATGTATATGTCCCTCCTAAATGTCGAATTCGGTTTCAAGGTTCGAATTTATGCTTTTATTCGATCGGTCTTGATTTTGTAGTGTAGAATGTGCTTAATGGCTTGATACTATCCTCATTCTTTATGCTTATGCCTAGATGTCTTTAAAGTTCACTTGTTTTTTCTCCATTGGCCTTTAAAAATTGACTAGTAATCTAACATTGCGGGCCAAGTGTTCGATGAAATGTCTATGTAAATGTCACTCCTAAATGTGGATTCGGTTTCTAGGTTTGAAGTTATGCTTTTATTCGATCAAGTCTTAATTTTGTAGTGTAGAATGTGCTAATTGGCTTGACACTATACTCATTTTTTTATCCTTATACCTAGATATATTTAAAGTGAACTTGCTTTTTATCCTTATTCCTTTAAAATGACTTGTGATCTAACATTGCACGCCAAGTATTCGATGAAATGTCCATGTAAATGTCACTTCTAAATGTGGCATTCGGTTTCTAGGTTCGAATTTATGCTTTTATTCGATCGGTCTTGATTATTATGTGCAGAATGTGCTTATTTGCTTTATACTATCCTCATTTTTTTTCTTATGCCTAGATGTCTTTAAAGTTCACTTGGTTTTTCTCCTTTTGCCTTTAAATTGACTTGTGATATAACATTGCACACCAAGTGTTCGATGAAATGTCCATGTGAATGTCACTCCTAAATGTGGATTCGGTTTCTAGGTTTGAAGTTATGCTTTTATTCAATCAAGTCTTGATTTTGTAGTGTAGAATGTGCTAATTGGCTTGACACTATACTCATTTTTTTTTTTGCTTATGCCTAGATATATTTAAAGTGCACTTGCTTTTTATCCTTTTGCCTTTAAAATGACTTGTGATCTAACATTGCACGCCAAGTGTTCGATGAAACGTCTATGAATATGTCACTCCTAAATGTGGCATTCGGTTTCTAGGTTCGAATTTATGCTTTTATTTGATCGGTCTTGATTTTGTAGTGCAGAATGTTCTTATCGGCTTGATACTATCCACATTTTTCATGCTTATGCCTAGATGTCTTTAAAGTTCACTTGGTTTTTCTCCTTTTGCCTTTAAAATGACTTGTCATCTAACATTGCACGCCAAATGTTCGATGAAATGTCCATGTCAATGTCACTCCTAAATGTGGATTCGGTTTCTAGGTTTGAAGTTATGCTTTTATTCGATCAAGTGTTGATTTTGTAGTGCAAAATGTGCTAATTGGCTTGACACTATACTCATTTTTTTATGCTTTTGCCTAGATATATTTAATGTTCACTTTCTTTTTCTCCTTTTGCCTTTAAAATGACTTGTGATCTAACATTGCACGCCAAGTGTTCGATGAAATGAACATGTAAATGTCACTCCTAAAAGGGGCTTTCGGTTTCTAGGTTCGAAATTTATGCTTTTATTCGATCGGTCTTGATATTGTAGTGCAAAATGTGCTTATTGGCTTTATACTATCCTCATTTTTATGCTTATTCCTAGATATATTTAAAGTTCACTAGCTTTTTCTCCTTTTGCCTTTAAAATGACTTGTGATCTAACATTGCACGCCAAGTGTTCGATGAAATGTCCATGTAAATGTCACTCCTAAATGTGGATTCGGTTTTTAGGTTTGAAGTTATGCTTTTATTCGATGAAGTCTTGATTTTGTAATGTAGAATGTGCTAATTGGCTTGACACTATACTCATCTTTTATGCTTATGCCTAGATATATATAAAGTTCACTTGCTTTTTCTCATTTTGCCTTTAAAATGACTATTGATCTAACATTGCACGCCAAGTGTTCGATGAAATGTCCATGTAAATGTCACTCCTAAATGTGGATTCAGTTTCTAGGTTTGAAGTTATGCTTTTATTCGATGATGTCTTGGTTTTGTAGTGTAGAATGTGCTAATTGGCCTCACACTATACTCATTGTTTATGCTTATGCCTAGATATATTTCAAGTTCACTTTCTTTTTCTCCTTTTGCCTTTAAAATGACTTTTGATCTAACATTGCTGGCCAAGTGTTCGATGAAATGTCCATGTATATGTCCCTCCTAAATTTGGAATTCGGTTTTAAGGTTCGAATTTAAGCTTTTATTCGATCGGTCTTGATTTTGTAGTGTAGAATGTGCTTAATGGCTTGATACTATCCTCATTCTTTATGCTTATGCCTAGATGTCTTTAAAGTTCACTTGTTTTTTCTCCATTGGCCTTTAAAAATTGACTAGTAATCTAACATTGCGGGCCAAGTGTTCGATGAAATGTCCATGTAAATGTCACTCCTAAATGTGGATTCGGATTCTAGGTTTGAAGTTATGCTTTTATTCGATCAAGTCTTGATTTTGTAGTGCAGAATGTGCTAATTGGCTTGACACTATACTCATTTTTGTTGGTTATGCCAAGATATATTTAAAGTTCACTTGCTTTTTCTCCTTTTGCCTTTAAAATTACTTGTGATCTAACATTGCACGCCAAGAGTTCGATGAAATGTCCATCTAAATGTCACTCCTAAATGTGTAATTCAGTTTCAAGGTTCGAATTTATGCTTTTATTCGATCGGTCTTGATTTTGTAGTGTAGAATGTGCTTAATGGCTTGATACTATCATCATTCTTTATGCTTATGGCTAGATGTCTTTAAAGTTCACTTGTTTTTCTCCATTGGCCTTTAAAAATTGACTAGTAATCTAAAATTGCGGGCCAAGTGTTCGATGAAATGTCCATGTAAATGTCACTCCTAAATGTGGATTCGGTTTCTAGGTTTGAAGTTATGCTTTTATTCGATCAAGTCTTGATTTTGTAGTGCAGAATGTGCTAATTGGCTTGACACTATACTCATTTTTTATGTTTATGCCTAGATATATTTAAAGTTCACTTGCTTTTTCTCCTTTTGCCTTTAAAATGACTTTTGATCTAACATTGCATGCCAAGTGTTCGATGAAATGTCCATGTATATGTCCCTCCTAAATGTCGAATTCGGTTTCAAGGTTCGAATTTATGCTTTTATTCGATCGGTCTTGATTTTGTAGTGTAGAATGTGCTTAATGGCTTGATACTATCCTCATTCTTTATGCTTATGCCTAGATGTCTTTAAAGTTCACTTGTTTTTTCTCCATTGGCCTTTAAAAATTGACTAGTAATCTAACATTGCGGGCCAAGTGTTCGATGAAATGTCTATGTAAATGTCACTCCTAAATGTGGATTCGGTTTCTAGGTTTGAAGTTATGCTTTTATTCGATCAAGTCTTAATTTTGTAGTGTAGAATGTGCTAATTGGCTTGACACTATACTCATTTTTTTATCCTTATACCTAGATATATTTAAAGTGAACTTGCTTTTTATCCTTATTCCTTTAAAATGACTTGTGATCTAACATTGCACGCCAAGTATTCGATGAAATGTCCATGTAAATGTCACTTCTAAATGTGGCATTCGGTTTCTAGGTTCGAATTTATGCTTTTATTCGATCGGTCTTGATTATTATGTGCAGAATGTGCTTATTTGCTTTATACTATCCTCATTTTTTTTCTTATGCCTAGATGTCTTTAAAGTTCACTTGGTTTTTCTCCTTTTGCCTTTAAATGGACTTGTGATATAACATTGCACACCAAGTGTTCGATGAAATGTCCATGTGAATGTCACTCCTAAATGTGGATTCGGTTTCTAGGTTTGAAGTTATGCTTTTATTCAATCAAGTCTTGATTTTGTAGTGTAGAATGTGCTAATTGGCTTGACACTATACTCATTTTTTTTTGCTTATGCCTAGATATATTTAAAGTGCACTTGCTTTTTATCCTTTTGCCTTTAAAATGACTTGTGATCTAACATTGCACGCCAAGTGTTCGATGAAACGTCTATGAATATGTCACTCCTAAATGTGGCATTCGGTTTCTAGGTTCGAATTTATGCTTTTATTTGATCGGTCTTGATTTTGTAGTGCAGAATGTTCTTATCGGCTTGATACTATCCACATTTTTCATGCTTATGCCTAGATGTCTTTAAAGTTCACTTGGTTTTTCTCCTTTTGCCTTTAAAATGACTTGTCATCTAACATTGCACGCCAAATGTTCGATGAAATGTCCATGTCAATGTCACTCCTAAATGTGGATTCGGTTTCTAGGTTTGAAGTTATGCTTTTATTCGATCAAGTGTTGATTTTGTAGTGCAAAATGTGCTAATTGGCTTGACACTATACTCATTTTTTTATGCTTTTGCCTAGATATATTTAATGTTCACTTTCTTTTTCTCCTTTTGCCTTTAAAATGACTTGTGATCTAACATTGCACGCCAAGTGTTCGATGAAATGAACATGTAAATGTCACTCCTAAAAGGGGCTTTCGGTTTCTAGGTTCGAAATTTATGCTTTTATTCGATCGGTCTTGATATTGTAGTGCAAAATGTGCTTATTGGCTTTATACTATCCTCATTTTTATGCTTATTCCTAGATATATTTAAAGTTCACTAGCTTTTTCTCCTTTTGCCTTTAAAATGACTTGTGATCTAACATTGCACGCCAAGTATTCGATGAAATGTCCATGTAAATGTCACTCCTAAATGTGGAATTCGGTTTATTGGTTCGAATTTATGCTTTTATTCGATCGGTGTTAATTTTTTTAGTGAAGAATATGCTTATCGGACTGATACTATCTGATGCTTTTATTCGAAAACGGGGCTATATCCCAAACCACTCTAGCGTTCTGGCTCAAATGTTTGGAGCAATTCAGAGAATATAAGAGCTACAGATCTGGAAAAAGAACGCCTACAGAAAGAGCCAAAAAAGGCTTAAAAGGCAGTGTAGAAAAGCGCTCTCTAGTTGCACAATCTAGTGTTTCTTTCCCTAACTCTTATTGTTTACTTCTTATGAGGAGAGAGATACTTATTATTAGTCAAGATATTTCACATCTTCCAAAGTGTATAAAGGATCTATCACAGGAGTTTGAAGATGTGATGCCTGAAGAGTTGCCACAAGGCCTTCCACCAATTAGAGGCATTGAGCATCAAATCGATTTGGTGCACGACGCTTCTTTACCAAACCGTGCAGCCTATAGAGCAACTCCAGAGGAGACCGCTGAGCTTCACAGACAAGTGCAATATCTCATGGACAAAGGCTATGTGCGTGAATCCCTCAGCCCATGCACGATTCCTGATAGCGATCAAAGGACCATGAAGATTAAAGTTGAAAAAAAGGTGTCTAGAAGACCAAGACCGAAACCTTTCCCAAGGCCAAGGGCGTTCAAGTTCAAAGAGGTTTTCATGGATTCAATATTATCTCTTACATATATTCATAAATGGCGCCAAAGACCACCAAGGAAGAGGATCAAGTCAATGGGCCGAGTTTCAACATTTCTTTATTTAGAAACATGTATTAATTTGTATCACTTTAGGGCTGAATTTAGTAAGTGACCGGGTGAGATGAATTGGTATATGGGTCAAAGTCAACCCTTTGACTTGACCATTCTAAATTGAAGAAAATATCTTATTTATTTTATTATGAACAATTTCTATTTATTTTAATAATGTAGAGAAATCAGCCAATAGGCTTATGTTAGTTGGTTGATCTTCTCTCTCCTGGTTGTTAGAGATATTTTTAGTTTGTTAGAGATATTTTAAGTTTGTTAGGATTATTTCCTTAAATAAATAATTCAGCCATGATTTATTTATTTAAGGGAATCTAGTTAGATTTATTTAGATATTATTATATCTTGGGAAGCAAGCAAAGGAGACCCCTTCTCCCCTTCTAGGGCCGGCCAACCTCTCTCCCTTGCTCCCCAAGTATTAGCTTTTGTATTCTCTATAAATACTTTTCAGTTTCATTAATAAAAATCAGCTTGAGATTAGATAAACCCAAATTGGTTTATCTAGTCCTGGGGCTCAAAAACAATTGTGTTGTGTGCAATACTCGGCCGATCATCATCACCATACTCTCGATCTCTCTCTCTCTTGTGTTGTTAAATTGGTTTGTTGATTTAGTCAATTAGATTGTTCTAGTTGTGATTGTTAAAGATCAAACTAGTTAATCAATTGGATTTAGCGTTAGAGCCAATCCAATTGAACTATCAAGTTGACTCCTTCAACCTATCAATTCTGTTCGTTACTTCAATTTTCGGATCTGTTTGTTACTTGGATCGCAAGTTTCTTAATTTGAGAGTTTTTGTAGGTTTGATTCATAATTGCTGGCAAGATCGGGTTCCTGTGTGGTCAAATACGAGGTTTCTGAGGAGTAATCCGAGGCGATCACGTATCAAGTGGTATCAGAATCCAGCGTCTCGGCAAGTAATTGTTTCTTTCCTTAATTTGCTTTCTAATTAATTTAATTCAGTTTTTGATCCCAAAATTTGAACCTTTAACCAAGTTACAATTTTTGAGATCCAAAGGCTGAATTTGCACCACAACCACCACATAGTTCCGCCAACACCACCACTCCGCCACCACCTGCACACCCCGACTTGGTGTCGCTCTCACCAGCCGCACCACCCACCACCACCGTCCGATCACAACCCCACCAACCCCATCCAAATCGGAGCATCCAAACCCTAGTTCGCCACCCTCATTCTCGAACCCTAACCCTAATTTTTCGAGAACTCAACCCTAACCCTAACCCTAATCTGGCGGCAGTCCAAACCCAAACCCTAACCCTAGTTGCGAGAAACCCTAGGTAACCCTAATTCTCGCAAACCCTAGTCCGAAACCCTACCAAACCCAAACCCTCGAACCGAACCCTAATAGCCCTAATCCAGCCGTGATCTCCCAAACCCTAAATCCCTTAGTTGTTCCTTGCCCTCCAAGCAATTACCAATTAGGAGATTTTTATGGGATTTGTGCATGTTTATTGGCTGAATTGGTTGAGTTGTATTGCAATTTAGATTAGCAATTGTTTTTCCTACAGTTTTATGAGTTTTCATTCATATTGCATGATTGATTGCGATTCATATTGCTTGATTAATACTTGCTGATTTCTGTCATTGCACCCCATCAATTCGACCTACCCTTCTTCTTTTGTTAATTTGGCTTCTAGTTGGTTTCATTGGTAGCAAAAGTCACTTAGTTTAAAAAAAAAAAAAAAAAAAGAGGTTCGTATATACCCTTTTAATTTCGTCCTTAGCATTGTTGCATTGCTTTGCTTGTTTCTTCATTATAGCACAAGAGTAGTTTGTGCATAAAAATCAAAAAAAAAAAAAAAAAGAAAAGAAAAAGTGATCTACCCCAGCTAGTTTTAAGCCACTTTCAACCCTAGTGACTGCTTGCTTAAAAAGATAGCTAAGTAGAAATCACTTTGAAGAAAAAGAGTGACGAAATAAAAGTCACTAAGCCTACCATATTTTCGGTCCTTGCATGCTGAATTTTGGTTTTATTAACTTGCATAGAGTCAATTGAGAGATTGCATGTGTTTTAGAGCTCATAAAGGGATTATTTGCATTGCTTGTCTTATTGCATACTTGCCATTTGCTTGAACTGCATATTTCCTTTATTTATCATTAGTATACCATACCTATACTATATCTACCCATTTACTCCCTCAATCCAACCGAAAAACTGAATTAAGTTGATTGGATTGCTTTGAGGCAAGTTTTGGCTTGATTAAGGTGTGGTATTGCTTGTTGTGATTGCTTTTAGACCACACTACTCTCTCTACTTCTTGCTTGTTTCAGGATGTCCCAACAATATGTTCCACACCGAATAGAGCCTTTTTATGGGATTATTGACCCTACATGGTATTTTGAATGGGAAGACGACACCAGCTCTTTCCTTGAGTACCATAATTACACTGAACAAGAGAAGTTGTATGCAGTAACAACTTGTCTTGTGGGAGCTGCACGTTTTTGGTGGGATCATGTACAGAGAGATCGTTGGAACCGAGGTCTTAAGCCCATTTCAACTTGGCATCAACTGAAATTCTATATGCGCCAGAAGTTTGTTCCATATGAGCATTCTGAACGGTTGAAAAGAGTGGCTAGTTGTAAGCAAGGTTCTAGATCTCCACTTGACTTCTTCATGGAGCTTGAAGAATTGATGTGTTTTGCTGGAGTTGATGTATCACCAAGGTATATATGTATACAATTCCTAGATGGACTGAATTCTCAATTCCAAGAACATCTTGAAAGCTATACAGACCACAATGATGTTGATGCCTTGGTTCGAGCTGCTCAGAAGTATTTTTATCAACTCCAACGAAAGAATGAGGCTTTGGCTAATTCTAGTCAAATGAGGTACATTTCTAACTCTTCTTCCATTGTTTTGGATACTAACTCTTTTTTGCAGGAATTGGGAGTTTCTGACTCACCAAAACCAGGAATGTTCACTCAAGAAGAGAAAGTTATAACCCCACATAGCCAAGAGACCTCTAAAGAAGGAAGTAACCTCCTATGTGATCTTCAAAGCCATATTGATAAGGAAAGTTTGAAGGAGGAGGTGCCAGCTGAGGAAACCATGCAAAATGAGAGCATGGAGGAAGAAGTGGATGTCTCAAATGGAGTTTTAGTCAACGAGAGCCCTACTGCCCAAGAGATGATTCCATGTCTTCCATCAGCTTTGCTTGTTTTACAACCTTCTTTATTAACCATGGTACCTTTAATATTTCCATCTTTTCAGGATAATTCTCCTCTTACGCTTACATGCAACGTCGAATTGAGGACGATTCGAAGCCAAGTGGGGGAGAATGATAGCGATCAAAGGACCATGAAGATTAAAGTTGAAAAAAAGGTGTCTAGAAGACCAAGACCGAAACCTTTCCCAAGGTCAAGGGCGTTCAAGTTCAAAGAGGTTTTCATGGATTCAATATTATCTCTTACATATATTCATAAATGGCGCCAAAGACCACCAAGGAAGAGGATCAAATCAATGGGCCGAGTTTCAACATTTCTTTATTTAGAAACATGTATTAATTTGTATCACTTTAGGGCTGAATTTAGTAAGTGACCGGGTGAGATGAATTGGTATATGGGTCAAAGTCAACCCTTTGACTTGACCATTCTAAATTGAAGAAAATATCTTATTTATTTTATTATGAACAATTTCTATTTATTTTATTAATGTAGAGAAATCAGCCAATAGGCTTATGTTAGTTGGTTGATCTTCTCTCTCCTGGTTGTTAGAGATATTTTTAGTTTGTTAGAGATATTTTAAGTTTGTTAGGATTATTTCCTTAAATAAATAATTCAGCCATGATTTATTTATTTAAGGGAATCTAGTTAGATTTATTTAGATATTATTATATCTTGGGAAGCAAGCAAAGGAGACCCCTTCTCCCCTTCTAGGGCCGGCCAACCTCTCTCCCTTGCTCCCCAAGTATTAGCTTTTGTATTCTCTATAAATACTTTTCAGTTTCATTAATAAAAATCAGCTTGAGATTAGATAAACCCAAATTGGTTTATCTAGTCCTGGGGCTCAAAAACAATTGTGTTGTGTGCAATACTCGGCCGATCATCATCACCATACTCTCGATCTCTCTCTCTCTTGTGTTGTTAAATTGGTTTGTTGATTTAGTCAATTAGATTGTTCTAGTTGTGATTGTTAAAGATCAAACTAGTTAATCAATTGGATTTAGCGTTAGAGCCAATCCAATTGAACTATCAAGTTGACTCCTTCAACCTATCAATTCTGTTCGTTACTTCAATTTTCGGATCTGTTTGTTACTTGGATCGCAAGTTTCTTAATTTGAGAGTTTTTGTAGGTTTGATTCATAATTGCTGGCAAGATCGGGTTCCTGTGTGGTCAAATACGAGGTTTCTGAGGAGTAATCCGAGGCGATCACGTATCAATTCCGGTGATTTTGGTGCCAAAGAAGGATGGCACTTGGAGAATGTGTGTTGATTGTAGGGCGATCAACCAAATAACAGTTAAGTACCGTCATTCCATCTCTAGATTAGACGATATGCTTGATGAATTGCATGGTGCTAATTTCTTTTCTAAGATTGATTTAAGAAGTGGGTACCATCAAATTAGGATGAGGGAAGGGGATGAATGGAAAACTGCTTTTAAAACTAAGTATGGCTTATATGAATGGTTAGTAATGCCTTTTGGATTAACTAATGCACCTAGTACTTTCATGAGGCTTATGAACCATGTTTTAAGAAGATACTTAGGCAAATTCGTTTTAGTCTACTTTGATGATATCTTAGTCTATAGGAAAACCATGCATGAACATGTAGATCACCTTAGGGCTGTTTTGGACACTTTAAGGTTAGAAAAGCTTTATGTTAACTTGAAAAAGTGTTCTTTTTGCTCGGAGTCTACCATTTTTCTTGGCTTTGTTGTGTCTAAAGGTGGATTGAAGGTAGATGAAGACAAGATCAAAGCAATCAAGGAGTGGCCTCAGCCGACTACACCAACCATGGTGCGCTCTTTTCTCGGCTTGGCTGGCTTCTACAGGAGATTTGTGCTTGATTTTAGCACAATTGCAGCCCCTCTCCACGAGCTTACAAAGAAGGATACAACCTTTAAATGGAGAGAACAACAAGAGAACGCCTTCAACACTTTGAAGGACAGGTTATGCCATGCCCCGGTGCTCCAACTCCCTGACTTCTCCAAAGCTTTTGAGATAGAGGTGGACGCTTTTGGCCATGGCATAGGAGGCGTGCTCTTGCAAGACAAGAAACCCATAACTTACATCAGTGAAAAGATTAGTGGGGCTGAGTTGAATTACCCTACTTATGATAAAGAGTTGTATGCTTTAATTAGGGTTTTGAAGACTTGGTCTCATTATTTGTGGCCTAAGGAATTTGTAATCCATTCTGATCATGAGGCCTTGAAGTATCTCAAAGGCCAATCCGGACGCAGTAGGCGACATGCAAGATGGGTTGAGTTTATGGAGACCTTTCCTTATGTTGTAAAGCATAAGAAAGGCAAAGAGAATGTGGTAGCTGACGCCCTTTCTCGGATGTACGTTCTCTTGAACCAATGTGATTTTAAGATCCTTGGATTTGCAATGATTAGGGACTTATATGCTAGTGATCCTCACTTTGCTGAAATCTATAAGAATTGCATGTCTAGGGGAGAAATAGATTCCTACTTTATTGATGATGGATACTTGTTTAAAGCTGGTAAATTGTGCATTCCTTCATCTAGTATATGTAGGCTTCTAACTAAAGAGGTTCATGAATCAAGAGGACATAGGGGTTTAGAAAAGACTTTAGAAGGTTTAAAAGAGCATTACTATTGGCCTAAGATGAGTAATTATGTGCTGAGATTTGTCAAGAGTTGTGTTGTTTGTGCTAAAGCTAAGTCTAGACTTCACCCCCATGGTTTGTACTAGCCTTTGCCTATTCCTAGTTCACCTTGGGAAGATATTTCTGTGGATTTCATTGTAGGATTGCCTAGAACTAGGAAAGGTAGAGATTCTATCTTTGTAGTGGTAGATAGATTTTCCAAAATGGCTCACTTTATTCCATGTCACACGATTGATGATGTTGTGCATATTGCTGATTTGTTCTTTAGGGAAATTGTTAGCTTGCATGGCATTCCTTGTTCTATTGTTTCAGATCGTGATGCTATGTTTTTGAGTTATTTTTGGAAGAGTCTATGGTCTAAATTAGGAACTAAATTGTTGTTTTCTACCTCATGTCATCCACAAACTGATGGGCAAACTGAAGTTACCAGTAGAACGTTAGGGGTTTTACTTAGAACTATGCTTAAAGCTAACCTCAAACGTTGGGAAGATGTTTTGCCTTTTGTGGAGTTTGCTTATAACAGGTCAATCCATTCAGCTACAAAAATGACCCCTTTTGAGGTTATTTATGGGCTGAATCCGAGGACTCCGGTGGACTTGACGCCTCATCCATACAAGGGAAAAGAGAGTTTTGAAGCTGACAAGAGGGTTGAGTTTGTGAAGAAGTTACATGAGAGAACCAAGATGCACTTGGAGCGGAAATCCATGAAGTATAAGGCCCATGCTGATAAGGGTCGGAAACATGTTAACTTTGAAGAAGGAGATCTCGTTTGGGTGCATTTTAGGAAGGAAAGGTTCCCAAATCAAAGGAAGAACAAGTTAGATCAGCAAGGAGATGGACCATTCAGAATTCTCAAGAGGATCGGCCCTAATGCTTACCATGTCGACTTCCCTGGTGAGTATAATGTCCATTCGACGTTTAATGTGGCTGATCTATCTCTTTATGTGCCAGATTTTGATTCCGACGTCGAATCAGAGACGATTCGAGCTCAAGTGGAGGAGAATGATGCAGTGAATCCTGCCATGTCTCCAACCGACGTCGATGAGTTAATTCGAGTGCCTTCTGACGGACCGATTACAAGAAGTCGAGCTAAGAAGAATGCTCAAGGCACAACAACAATCTTGGTTCGATCGGCTGCAGTTCTTGAAGAGCCAACCAAGCCGAAGTGGGTCTCGTGCATTCGACATCAATTGAGCCCGGATTCCATGGATTAATTCAAGAGGGCCGAAATTCACCTTATTTCTTTGTTTAGAAACACTTATTAGCTTGTCTCACTTTAGGGCTGAATTTAGTAGGTTACTCGATGAGATAAGTTGGTATGTGGGTCAAAGTCAACCCTTTGACCTGACCATTCTAAATGAAGAAAATATCTAGCTATTATATTAATTATAGGCTTGTTTTCTATTTTTAATAATGTAGAGAAATCAGCCAATAGGCTTATGCTAGTTGGTTGATCTTCTCTCTCCTGGTTGTTAGAGATATTTTTAGTTTGTTAGAGATATTTTGAGTTTGTTAGGTTATTTTCTTAAATAAATAAATCAGCCATGATTTATTTTATTTAAGGGGATCTAGATAGATTTAATTAGATATTTCATTATATCTTGGAAAGCAAGACAAGGAGGCCTCATCTATCTAATTAGGGTCGGCCATGTACTTGACTTGCTCTCCAAGGATTAGCTTTTGTATTCTCTATTTATACTTTGCATTTTCATTCAATAAAAATCAGCTTGAAAGAGATTAAACCCAAATTGGTTTAATCTGTCTCTTGGGCTCCAAAAAATTACAATTGTGTCTTGTGTGGTTCGAGCATCATCATCCATCATCGATCATCATCTCTCGCCGAATTCTCTCTCTCTTAATTCGTTTGTGTTGTGTTTGATTCATTGAATTGATCAATTAAGTTTGGTTCTAGTCGATTTATATCAACTAGTTTATCTATTTGGATTAGCGTTCGAGCCATCCAAGTTGAACTATCTTATTTGAATCAAATTAGTGTTTCGAAATCAGTTTACTAATAATTCAAGTTCGAGTTCTTCAATTCCTTGTGAAGGAAGTTTCTGACTTTGAAAGTGTTGTAGGGAAGAAATTGGTATTACAAGGCAAGATCGGGATCGTGTGGGTCATATACGAGGTTTCTACGGAGGATTCCGGGGCAATCACGTATCACTATCCTCATTTTTTATGCTTATGCCTAGATGTGTTTAATGTTCACTTGCTTTTTCTCTTTTTGCCTTCAAAATGACTTGTGATCTAACATTGCACACCAAGTGTTCGATGAAATGTCCATGTAGATGTCACTCCTAAATGTGGAATTCGGTTTCAAGGTTCGAATTTATGCTTTTATTCGATCGGTCTTGATCTGGTAGTGTAGAATGTGCTTAATGGCTTGATATTATCCTCATTCCTTATGCTTATGCCTAGATGTCTTTAAAGTTCACTTGTTTTTTCTCCATTGGCCTTTAAAAATTGACTAGTGATCTAACATTGCGCACCAAGTGTTCGATGAAATGTCCATGGCCTTGTTTCACTTTGTTCCAAAGATCCATTTCTACCCAAAATCAACTTTTAACACTCTTGAAATCCTTGCATCTCTCTCTACTTTTTACGTTTTTCAAGACATAAAAATTAACTTTTCACCCAAAACCCATTTTCCACCATAAGTGAAACACACCCCATGTAAATGTCACTCCTAAATGTGGATTCGTTTTCTAGGTTTGAAGTTATGCTTTTATTCTATCAAGTCTTGATTTTGTAGAGCAGAATGTGCTAATTGGCTTGATACTATACTCATTTTTTTGTGCTTATGCCAAGATATATTTAAGGTTCACTTGCTTTTTCTCCTTTTTCCTTTAAAATGACTTTTGATCTAACATTGTTGGCCAAGTGTTCGATGAAATGTCTATGTAAATGTCACTCATAAATGTGGCTTTCAGTTTCTAGGTTCGAATTTATGCTTTTATTCGATCGGTCTTGATTTTGTAGTGCAGAATGTGCTTATTGGCTTTATTCTATCCTCATTTTTTATGCTTATTCTGAGATATATTTAAAGTTCACTAGCTTTTTCTCCTTTTGCCTTTAAAATGACTTGTAATCTAACATGGCACGCCAGGTGTTCGATGAAATGTCCATGTAAATGTCACTCTTAAATGTAGAATTCGGTTTATGGGTTCGAATTTATACTTTTATTCGAACGGTCTTGATTTTGTAGTGCATAATGTGCTTATTGACTTTATACAATCCTCATTTTTTATGCTTATTCCTAGATATATTTAAAGTTCACTAGCTTTTTCTCCTTTTGCCTTTAAAATGACTTGTGATCTAACATTGCATGCCAAGTGTTCGATGAAATGTCCATGTAAATGTCACTCCTCAATGTGGCTTTCGGTTTCTATGTTCGAATTTATGCTTTTATTCGATCTGTCTTGATTTTGTAGTGCAGAATGTGCTTATTGGCTTTATACTATCCTCATTTTTTATGCTTATTCCTAGATTTATTTAAAGGTCACTTGCTTTTTCTCCTTTTGCCTTTAAAATGACTTGTAATCTAACATTGCACGCCAAGTGTTCGATGAAATGTCCATGTAAATGTCACTCCTAAATGTGGAATTCGGTTTCAAGGTTCGAATTTATGCTTTTATTTGATCGATCTTGATTTTGTAGTGTAGAATGTGCATAATGGCTTGATACTATCCTCATTTTTTTATGCTTATGCCTAGATATATTTAAAGTGCACTTGCTTTTTATCCTTTTGCCTTTAAAATGACTTGTGATCTAACATTGCACGCCAAGTGTTCGATGAAATGTCCATGAAAATGTCACTCCTAAATGTGGCATTCGGTTTCTAGGTTCGAATTTATACTTTTATTCGATTGGTCTTGATTTTGTAGTGCAGAATGTGCTTATCGGCTTGATACTATCCTCATTTTTTATACTTATGCCTAGATGTCTTTAAAGTTCACTTGTTTTTCTCCATTGGCCTTTAAAAATTGACAAGTAATCTAACATTGCGTGCCAAGTGTTCGATGAAATGTCCATGTAAATGTCATTCCTTAATGTGGATTCGGTTTCTAGGTTTGAAGTTATGCTTTTATTCGATCAAGTCTTAATTTTGTAGTGTAGAATGGTTTTATTCGGTCTCTTGGTTTTTCTCCTTTTGCCTTTAAAATGACTTGTGATCCAACATTGCACGCCAAGTGTTCGATGAAATGTCCATGTAAATGTCACTCCTAAATGTGGCATTCGATTTCTAGGTTCGAATATATACTTTTATTCTATCGGTCTTGATTTTGTAGTGCAGAATGTGGTTATTGGTGTTATACTATCCTCATTTTTTATGCTTATGGCTAGATATATTTAAAGTTCACTTGCTTTCTCAACTTTTGCCTTTAAAATGACTTTTGATCTAACACTGCGCGCCAAGTGTTCGATGAAATGTCCATGTCAATGTCACTCCTAAATGTGGTTATGCTTTTATTTTATCGATCTTGATTTTGTAGTGTAGAATGTGCATAATGGCTTGATACTATCCTCATTCTATATGCTTATGCCTAGATGTCTTTAAAGTTCACTTGTTTTTTCTCCTTTGGCCTTTAAAAAGTGACTAGTAATCTAACATTGCGCGCCAAGTGTTCGATGAAATGTCCTTGTAAATGTCACTCCTAAATGGGGCTTTCGGTTTCTAGGTTCGAATTTATGCTTTTATTCGATCGGTCTTGATATTGTAGTGCAGAATGTGCTTTTTGGCTTTATATTATCCTCATTTTTTATGCTTAATCCTAGATATATTTAAAGTTCACTAGCTTTTTCTCCTTTTGCCGTTAAAATGACTTGTGATCTAACACTGCACGCCAAGTGTTCGATGAAATGTCCAATTAAAATTGTCACTCTTAAATTTGGAATTCGGTTTATAGGTTCGAATTTATGCTTTTATTCGACCGGTCTTGATTTTGTAGTGCAGAATATGCTTATCAGCTTCATATTATCCTCATTCTTTATGCTTATTCCTAGATGTCTTTAAAGTTCACTTGGTTTTTCTCGTTTTGCCTTTAAAATAACTTGTGATCTAACATTGCACACCAAGTGTTCGATGAAATGTCCATGTGAATGTCACTCCTGAATGTGGATTCGGTTTCTAGGTTTGAAGTTATGCTGTTATTCGATCAAGTCTTGATTTTGTAGTGCAGAATGTGCTAATTGGCTTGACACTATACTCATTTTTTTATGCTTATGCCTAGATATATTTAAAGTGCACTTGCTTTTTATCCTTTTGATAATATCCTCATTCTTTATGCTTATGACAAGATATCTTTAAAGTTCACTTGTTTTTTCACCTTTTGCCTTTAAATATTTACTTGTGATCCAACATTGCGGGTCAAGTGTTTGATGAATTGTCCATGTAAATGTCACTCCTAAATGTGGATTCGGTTTCTAGGTTTGAAGTTATGCTTTTATTCAATCAAGTCTTGATTTTGTTGTGCAGAATGTGCTAATTGGCTTGACACTATACTCATTTTTTATGCTTATGTCTAGATATGTTTAAAGTTCACTTGCTTTTTGTCCTTTTGCCTTTAAAATGACTTTTGATCTAACATTGCACGCCAAGTGGTCAATGAATTGTCCATGTAAATGTCACTCCTAATGTGGAATTCGGTTTCAAGGTTCGAATTTATGCTTTTATTCGATCAGTCTTGATTTTGTAGTGTAGAATGTACTTAATGACTTGATACTATCCTCATTCTTTATGCTTATGCCTAGATGTCTTTAAAGTTCACTTGTTTTTTCTCCATTGGCCTTTAAAAATTGACTAGTGATCTAACATTGCACGCCAAGTGTTCGATGAAATGTCCATGTAAATTTCACTCCTAAATGGGGTTTTCGGTTTCTAGGTTCGAATTTATAATTTTATTCGATCGGTCTTGATATTGTAGTGTAGAATGTGCTTATTGGCTTTATACTATCCTCATTTTTTATGTTTATTCCTAGATATATTTAAAGTTCTCTTGGTTTTTCTCCTTTTGCCTTTAAAATGACTTGTAATCTAACATTGCACGCAAAGTGCTCGATGTAATGTCCATGTAAATGTCACTCCTAAATGTGGAATTCGATTTATAGATTCGAATTTATGATTTTATTCAATCGGTCTTGATTTTGTAGTGCAGAATGTGCTTGTTCGCTTTATACTATCCTCATTTTTTATGCTTATGCCTAGATGTCATTAAAGTTCACTTGGATTTTCTCCTTTTGCCTTTAAAATGACTTGTGATCTAACATTGCACGCCAAGTGCTCGATGAAATTGATAGCGATCAAAGGACCATGACGAAGATGCTTGCAAAGAAGGTGTTTAGGAGGCCAAGAACAAGACCTTTTCCAAGGTCCCGAGCGTTCAAATTCAAAGAGGTGTTCATGGACTTGATACTATCTCTTCAAAATATCCATCCATGGCGTCCAAGGCCAGCAAGGAAGAGAATCAAGACACAAAAGTTTGGAAAGTAAGAAGTCCGTCAAATGGAAAATAGTGCTCAGTAAACTGGTCATAACTTGGGCTAGAAAATTCATCTCAAGTCCGCTAAGTACTCGTTGCAAAGATAATTAAAGGTTCTACAACTTTGTAGTTTAAATCAAATTCAGAATCCAACAGTAAAGGGCCGAAAACCGGATTTTAATGAGAGTTGTTCAAGTCTTACGGGAATCTTATCTTTAGTCTAAATTTTTATCTTTATTTATTTTATTTATGAACGATTTTCTATTTTAAAAATGTAGAGAAATTCAATCAATAGGCTGATGTTAGTTGGTTGAATATTCTATCTCCTGGTTGTTAGAGATATTTTTAGATATTTTTAGTTTGTTAGAGATATTTTCTTAATTAAATAAGTCAGCCATGATTTATTTAATTAAGGGAATTTAGTTAGATATACTTATAGATATTTTATTATATCTTTGGAAGCAAGATAAGAGGTTATCTTCTATCTATAGGGCCAGCCTCCTAGTTGCCTTGCTCTCCAAGTATTAGCTTTTGTATTCTCTATTTATACTTTGCATTTTCATTCAATAAAAATCAGCTTGAGATTAGATAAACCCTAAGAAAGGTTTATCTAGTCTTTGGGCTCCAAAAATACAAGTGTTCTTATGCTATTTCGGTCGATCATCATCATAGAATTCTCGATCTCTCTCTCTCTTGTGATTGTTCAATTGGTGTGTTGATTTAGTCAATTAGATTGTTCTAGTTGTGATTGTTAAAGATCAAACTAGTTAATCAATTGGATTTAGCGTTAGAGCCAATCCAATTGAACTATCAAGTTGATTTCTTCAACCTATCAATTCAGTTTGTTACTTTAATTTTCGGATCCATTGTTACTTGCACCGCAAGTTTCTTACTTTGAAAGCTTTTGTAGGATTGAATTGATTTGCTGGCAAGATCGGGACTTTTGTGGGTCATATAAGAGGTTTCAACAGAGGATCCCGGAATCACGTATCAGAAATGTCCGTGTAAATGTCAATCCTAAATGTGGATTTGGTTTCTAGGTTCGAATTTATGCTTTTATTCGATCGATTTTGATTTTGTAGTGCATAATGTGCTTATTTGGCTTCATACTATCCTCATTCTTTATTCTTTTGCCTAGATGTCTTTAAAGTTCACTTTTTTTTCTCCTTTTCCCTTTTAAAATTAACTTGTGATCTAACATTGCACGCCAAGTGTTCGATGAAATGTTCATGTATATGTCACTCCTAAATGTGGAATTCGGTTTCAAGGTTCGAATTTTTGCTTTTATTTAATCGATCTTCATTTTGTAGTGTAGAATGTGCATAATGGCTTGATACTATCCTCATTCTTTATGCTTATGCCTAGATGTCTTTAAAGTTCACTTGTTTTTTCTCCTTTGGCCTTTAAAAATTGACTAGTAATCTAATATTGCGCGACAAGTGTTCGATGAAATGTCCATGTAAATGTCAGTCCTAAATGTGGTATTCGGTTTCTAGGTTCGAATTTATGCTTTTATTCGATCAGACTTGATTTTGTAGTGCAGAATGTGCTTATTGGCTTTATACTATCCTCATTTTTTATGCTTATGCCTAGATATCCTTAAAGTTCACTTGGTTTTTCTCCTTTTGCCTTTAAAATGACTTGTGATCTAACATTGCACGCCAAGTGTTCGATGAAATGTCCATTTAGATGTCACTCCTAAATGTGGAATTCGGGTTCATGGTTCGAATTTATGCTTTTATTCGATCGGTCTTGATTTTGTAGTGTAGAATGTGCTTAATGGCTTGATACTATCCTCATTCTTTATACTTATGCATAGATGTCTTTAAAGTTCACTTGTTTTTTCTCCATTGGCCTTTAAAAATTGACTAGTGATCTAACGTTGCGCACCAAGTGTTCGATGAAATGTCCATGTAAATGTCACACCTAAATGTGGATTCGGTTTCTAGGTTTGAATTTAGAGCAGAATGTGCTAATTGGCTTGACACTATGCTCATTTTTTTATGCTTTTTCCAAGATATATTTAAGGTTCACTTGCATTTTCTCCTTTTGCCTTTAAAATGACTTGTGATCTAAAATTGTAGGCCAAGTGTTCGATGAAATATCTTTGTAAATGTCACTCCTAAATTTAGCTTTCGGTTTCTAGGTTCGAATTTATGCTTTTATTCGATCGGTCTTGATATTGTAGTGCAGAATGTGCTTATTGGCTTGATACTCTCCTCATATTTTATGCTTATTCCTAGATATATTTAAAGTTCACTAGCTTTTTCTCTTTTTGCTTTTAAAATGACTTGTGATCTAACCTGGCACGCCAAGTATTCGATGAAATGTCCATGTAAATGTCACTCCTAAACATGGAATTCGGTTTATAGGTTCAAATTTATGCTTTTATTCGATCGGTCATGATTTTGTAGTGCATAATGTGCTTATTGACTTTATACTAACCTCATTTTTTATGCTTATGCCTAGATGTCTTTAATAATCACTTGGTTTTTCTCCTTTTGCCTTTAAAATGACTTGTCATGTAACATTGCACGCCAAGTGTCCGATGAAATGTCCATGAAAATGTCACTCCTCAATGTGGCTTTCGGTTTCTAGGTTCGAATTTATACTTTTATTCGATCGGTCTTGATTTTGTAGTGCAGAATGTGCTTATTGGCTTTATACTATCCTCATTTTTTATGCTTATTCCTAGATATATTTAAAGTTCACTTGCTTTTTCTCCTTTTTCCTTTAAAATGACTTCTGATCTAACATTGCACGCCAAGTGTTCGATGAAATGTCCATGTAAATGTCACTCCTAAATGTGGAATTTGGTTTCAAGGTTCAAATTTATGCTTTTATTTGATCGATCTTGATTTTGTAGTGTAGAATGTGCATAATGGCTTGATACTATCCTCATTCTTTATGCTTATGCCTAGATGTCTTTAAAGTTCACTTGTTTTTTCTCCTTTGGCCTTTAAAAATTGACTAGTAATCTAACATTGCGCGACAAGTGTTCGATGAAATGTCCATGTAAATGTCACTCCTAAATGTGGCATTCGGTTTCTACGTTCGAATTTATGCTTTTATTCGATCAGACATAATTTTGTAGTGCAGAAAGTGCTTATTGGCTTTATACTATTCTCATTTTTTATGCTTATGCCTAGATGTCTTTAAAGTTCACTTGGTTTTTCTCCTTTTGCCTTTAAAATGACTTGTGATCTAACATTGCACGCCAAGTGTTCGATGAAATGTCCATGTAAATGTCACTCCTAAACATGGAATTCGGTTTATAGGTTCAAATTTATGCTTTTATTCGATCGGTCTTGATTTTGTAGTGCATAATGTGCTTATTGACTTTATACTATCCTCATTTTTTATGCTTATGCCTAGATGTCTTTAAAGTTCACTTGGTTTTTCTCCTTTTGCCTTTAAAATGACTTGTCATGTAACATTGCACGCCAAGTGTTCGATGAAATGTCCATGAAAATGTCACTCCTCAATGTGGCTTTCGGTTTCTAGGTTCGAATTTATGCTTTTATTCGATCGGTCTTGATTTTGTAGTGCAGAATGTGCTTATTGGCTTTATACTATCCTAATTTTTTATGCTTATTCCAAGATTTTTTTTAAAGTTCACTTGCTTTTTCTCCTTTTGCCTTTAACATGACATGTGATCTAACATTGCACGCCAAGTGTTCGATGAAATGTCCATGTAAATGTCACTCCTAAATGTGGAATTCGGTTTCAAGGTTCGAATTTATGATTTTATTTGATTGATCTTGATTTTGTAGTGTAGAATGTGCATAATGGCTTGATACTATCCTCATTCTTTATGCTTATGCCTAGATGTCTTTAAAGTTCACTTGTTTTTTTCTCCTTTGGCCTTTAAAAATTGACTAGTAATCTAACATTGCGCGCCAAGTGTTCGATGAAATGTCCATGTAAATGTCACTCCTAAATGTGGCATTCGGTTTCTAGGTTCGAATTTATGCTTTTATTCGATCAGACTTGATTTTGTAGTGCAGAATGTGTTTATTGGCTTTATACTATCCTCATTCTTTATGCTTATGCCTAGATGTCTTTAAAGTTCACTTGGGTTTTCTCCTTTTGCCTTTAAAATGACTTGTGATCTAACATTGCACACCAAGTCTTCGATGAAATGTCCATGTGAATGTCACTCCTAAATGTGGATTCGGTTTCTAGGTTTGAAGTTATGCTTTTATTCGATCAAGTCTTGATTTTGTAGTGCAGAATGTGCTAATTGGCTTGACACTATCACTACTACAATAACGTCCTGTTGGAGCGGTTATTTGCGGCGGTTATCCCAATTGCGGCGGTTTTTTGTGGCGGCCAAGATATTGCGGCGGTTTTTGGAGCGGTTTAGGCTTTTGTGGCGGTTTGTGCAGCGGTTTCTAACATTTATATATGCCAAATTGGTGTTATAATTATATAAGGGCGGTCTTTGAAACTTTCGGGGCGGTTTTTAGAATTTTTAGCAATTGACGCGCGCGGGGTAATTAATATTTGCACGCGCGCCCAAAAATAAAACTCAAAAAGTTTGTAAAAAAAACAATGAAAATCAAAACATTTTGTGTGCCTGATAGTGGAGCTCCAGCGTAAACACTCCTAGGGTTTTTGAGCGAGTTCTTACGGCAATCAAAGCTCCTACCCCATCGATCGAACCACACATCGATCATCTCTTTCCTCGAAATAGGGCTTTCTGTGATCGGTTCTTGGAGACTCCAATCGTTGCTGGCCTCGACCCCTAGCGCTTTTATGTTCAGTTGCGAACTCCAATCGTTGACTCCAATCGTTGCGAACTCTTAGTCGACCTCGACTCCTCTTTTCAATATTATTGAGGTGGATGCCAAAATTCGTGGATTCAATTGGTTCAAGCCCCATCTTTGGTTGAGAAATTGGTTGAAACTTTACTATCTGTACAGCTTAGTTGGGAAATTGTTTTTTCATTTGATATTAGCTTGAATTTTGTAGACTAGTTCTTAAAATGAGCAATTTCAAATGATCCATTACAATGCCTCTCCTCTGAAAGATAGTCCACATCTTAGGAGGAGCCCAGTAGTGCGCAGGTCATCTTCTAGGGAAGGAACTCCTATTGAACAGATTCTCTTAGTCATGTGGTCGTTTGACAGATTCTCTTAGTCAGCCTTCTCGTCAAGTCTGATACTGATGTAAGTCCTTTGCGTGTTGTTTGTCTGTGGAGCCTTGAAACTTATTTGTTGAACTTCCTGCACTTGCTAGGTATCATCCTTTGTTTAAATGTAACTAATCTGCTTTTTATTGATTCTTAGTTCTATACTTGAGATGGTGATATTAAGTTCTCTTATTTTAATGGTGTGTATTATTTTAATGGCATCTAACTAGCTGAGAAATTAGTATGGGAAAAAATACTTTGAATGATGTTTATTAAAGAAACTTTCAATTTATGTGTGCTGGTGCTATAAATTAAGTACTATATAAGTGAATGTTAAAACATTGGATAATTTGTTGACGAGATCAAAACAGAAGTTGACTATTTTCTAGAATGTGGAAGCTGTTTTTTTTATATTTTATATAATATATATGGTTATGTTACAATATTTTTATGTTAATTAATCATGCTAGAATTAATCATACATGTCTCTATATGTGTAGGTAAGAAAGGAGAAGCTTGGAGAAAGAATTGCAGCCCTTCACCAATTGCTACAGCTGGAAGCCCATCCAGACTTGGTGTGCAATTATTTATGGTGTATAAACGCAGCTTCTGTTGGTAGGAATTAGGCAAGGTACCATGGTCTTGTTCCATTTTGTTACCAATTTAAACTTGAATAAAAGAGGTGTTAAATTTCTTCTGGATGCTACTTACAATTCTATTATGCAGGTTATTTTCTTACCATTCTTCTAGACTTTAATTTGAGTGCTTTTGACAAGAATGCTTCAACTTGATCAGTGAAAGCAGTGCTTCTATTTTGAAACACAAATGGGGAAAGGCACACCACCTGTTGAAACACCAAAATTTGGATGAAAAATATGGCAGCAAATGATTCAAGGATGAAGGCTAAGGGTTTTGGAAGCTTAGTTAGTAAAGATTTGCAAAAGAAGTATGGAGAGATTGCTAATTCTATTGTGAATGAAAATTCTCAATCAGCCAAAGATATAAATGATCCTGCACCAACATTGGGTGAAGCTGATTCGGTACATATTATCTTTCTTTCATGTTTTACATTAATTATCTTTGACATGAAAATTTATATTACTAGTAATTTGACATGTTATGTAGGTTCAAGTGGATGCTACTAATGCAAGAGGTGGAAAACAAAAGCAACAATTGATCCAAACATTACCCATGGCTGATTTTGTGAAAGTAAAAGCTCAAGAGCGACAACTTAGAAAAAGGAAAATTCAGCCATCTGAGCCACTGAATTTGATTCATGAAAAAGGTCCAAAACTTGTTGAGCTGCAAAATTTGCCCCGTCAACAAGAAAACCAGCAAAGGAAACCAGAGGAAGTTCGTAAGAATTTAAACCAAGAGAAAAATGAGAAGAACTATTGTCCCCCTGGGTCTTATTCAAGATATTTGCAATTTAAAAAAATGCAAGTTACAAAAGGACATCAAAGCGTTGATGCAGAATTAGAAAGTCTGGAAGCTAAATTGGTAGGAAGTTCTGAAGGTTTGAGACAACCAGGAATTGATAGAGATGTCTATGAGAATGATATCCCGGAAAATGCATCACATAACCATGAAGATGCAAGAGAACCTGATGTGGTAGTTGAAAGTGAAAATCCAAGTACTTTTTAATCACATGTTTGATTAATTGCACTTATTATTTTCTAATTTTTTATTGAGTTAACATTTGTTCCAAATCCTAATTAGTTACTCAAAAGAAACGGGGTAGAGGAAGGACCAATATGGAAGAACTTAATTATGATAGGGAATATGCTTCAAATAACCAAAATGAAGTTGCAAGTGAACCTGATGTGCTAGTAGAAAATGAAAATCCAGGTATTTTTAATCATGGTTTTGAATATTTTTTTTTCTGATTTCTTATAAAATTAACATTTGTTCCATTTTTAATTAGTTATTCAAAAGAAGAAAGGTAGAGGGAAAACCATTTTGGCAGAAGTTCATAATCGTGATATGGAAGAGCATGATCCTATCATTTTTTAGGAACTGTGGCAAAAAATGCAAGTCTTATACCTCTAAATTTCGTAACATGGAAATACGTTCCGGACAAGACAAAGGAAAAAGTCTGGGAGTATGTAAAGGTAATATAGTTGTATTTTTTTAGTAATTACTATCATATAGATGTGGAAACTAAATGAAGTGTGTATATTGTAATTTTAGAGGAGATTCATTGTTCCGGAAGAGGGAAAGGAACATGTGTTGAGTAGTATTTCTACCTTATGGCGCAATCACAAATGTCAACTAAAGGCGGATTAATACATCGACTTCGAACCCATGGAAGAGAGATTGGCCCATCAACCCAATGATGTACCTGAACAACAATGGAAAGAGCTTACAATGTATTGGGACACACCAGAAGCACAAGTACGCATTCTTACTAATATTACAAGTTGATATGTTTTTAACACTTTTATAATTTTATTGCTTTCAATTCTGATTTTTACATCCTTCATAAACAGGAAATGAGCAAGAAAAACAAAGACAATCTCAAGAAGCAAGGTGACATGCATACTATGGGGTCAATTCCATTTTCTATGTTGCGCCATGAAATGGTAAATTTTTTTATTGCAATCATGAATATAAATCAGTTGAATAATTATTATACTTAATAAAACTCAATATTTTTATTTTTATTTTATCCATTTGTTTTGTGTGTAATGATAGCAACAAAATGACCCAAACAAGAGAGAACCGTCTCTAGCTGATATTTACATTGAATCTAGAATGCGAAAAGTTGGGCGCACATACTTAACACCAAATGATGAGACCTTGCAAAACATTGTGAGCTTCAATTCACTTACACTTGTTTTTAGTCTATACATTCAGCTATTACTCTACACATGGCTGAATTTCATTTACGTTATATTATGGGTTTACTAATGTAGTGCATATCAATTTTGGGGGCATATTGCTGTTCGTTTTTTGCTAAATTAGGAGAAAATGAAGGCACTTAAAGCTCAAGATGATGGAAGTGGTACAAGTGATCCATATTTCGCTGTTATCACCAAGAAGGAACATAGTGGACGTTTGCGTTTGCATGGGAGAGGTGTCACCAAGTCAAGTTTAAAGAAGGATGTCAATACTCCATTTGTACTTCCGTCGGTGTTCACAAAAAGCATCACACAAAAATTGGAGAAAAAACTAGAGGATCAATTCGAGAGAAAATTGTCTTATATTTTTTCTAAGATACGAGCTGCCAACCCAGGAATGAATATAGTTATCCTAGACTTCCAAACAGTGTAAGGAGATGCAAGTCCAGATGATATTGAAGGTGAATCAACGGATTGATTTTATCCACCAAAAAGGTACCACCCGAAACCTGAAATTTACTCATTGAATGCTGTTGCTGGATTAAAATGAAAATATATGCTGCTACTAATACTCATGGATATACATTTGTGATGATTCTGAGGCTGAAATGAGGGGTGATCTAGGAAGGAAGGAAATAATGGATTTGATTGAGACTCTACTTCTAAACATTAGCTAGGATATAATTTCTAGTTTGTTGACATCTTAGATGTTCTCTGTTATTGCTATTTGGGATTTTGATTATAAGATTGATGATATAGGAGGATATATATATCTAACTAATTAGGTTGAAGCAGCACCTTTATCGACACCCTTTCAAGTAGCTGCTGGATTAAAATTTATGCATTGAATATATGTTGGGCTGATTGAATGCTGCTGGATTTTTATATTCTGAATAGCGATCACATAGACTTAAAATGTCTGATTTAGTTTTCTTAGGTAACTATTGTGTGCTTATTTAATTCCTCTTCTTTTTGGTATGTCTTAGGCTCCCTTGTTTTTATGCTTTGTGGCTGGATTGCTTATCTTCTTATTCTAATCATAGTAGTTTTAGGTTTGAAGTGGAATTTAGTGATGGGAATAAGATCTGTTGGTGAATTGAGATCAAATGGAAAGAGTAGTGTAGTGTAAATTGGAGGTTTGAATGCTAGAGAGCACAAGATCTGATTGTGTTGGAATTGAATAGAAAGAGAAACAGAAGGGTAAAACAAATGGCCTTTTTCTTACCTCTGTAGCTTTATAAGAAAGAGGAAAACTTTCAAATTGGACAAAAATGATATGTTGGTTGGAGGGTATGAGTGTTAGTAATTTTAGACCTGAAAGCTGGACTTTTAAAAAAATTGGAACATTGGTATGTAAATATGGATTTAGGTTCCTCTAGACTCCTCATTTTGTTAATTACCATAGAGGACACAATATAAGGAGTCAAATGAACTTTTTTAAATGTCCTCTTTTATTGCCAATTATTTTCTCTATTTATGGTTGTGCAATTTATTTGTTGATGTTGCTATAAGATTGAACAAAATATAAGGATCGAACACTTGAATTTCACCGGGCTGCCCCTTATGCTAATCTTGAAGTTGCATGTTGAGCAAGCCTTTTCTAGGAAATATTAAGTTACAAGATTACATCTCCTCTTGAAGCTTATCAATCTATACTTGGCATAGGAGTGCTTGCTGGTGCATTTTGTTTTATACTTGGTAGTTCATGTTGGTCTCTGCTCTTTATAACGCTTATAGCTAATTTTAATTTGCTTGCTATATTTTGTTTTTTATATGCAGGTGCATTTGGTGTGAGATTTTTTGAGCATGGAGCATTTGGTGTGTATATTTTGGTATTAGCTAGCTAGCTAGGTTAGGATTCATAATTATATTTCTAGAAAAGTCATTTTGAATAGGCTACTCATTATGAACCATTTTATGTTTAGGTAGTTAAAGTTAAATCTAGACTTATGATCAATTAGCAAGCTAACTAGTTTAATTAGTTAGAACCATTTTGATGTATGGTTAACTAACGTTTGATATTGTTGCATCACTTTAGGTTATATATTATATATTTAACATATGGTGTATCATATGTTTTATGCATTGCGCATAAGTTATTATTATTATACCAAATTTTAAATTAAATATTGAATGTGCTAAATTTTATATAAAAGAAATAAAAACCTCTATAATAAATCAAATGGACTAAAAACACTTACAAAATCCGCCACAATAGGGTATAAAAAATGTCACCAAAAGCAGTTAAAACTGTCGCGTTATGTTTGAATAGGACAATCTTTACTTGTAAACCGCAGCAATATTATAAATGGTGGCGATTGCTTAACATATTGCAGTGGTTATGCCATGGGTATGAAAACCGCCACAATAGGTCTAAAAACCGCCACAAGAGCCCTATTGCAGCGCCGGTATCTGTGGCGGTTGAAAACCGCATCCATAACTCATTCGTGGCGGTTTTAGTACATATAGAAGCGGTTTTTAACCGCTGGCTTACATCGATATTGTAGTAGTGTATACTTATTTTTTTATGCTTATGCCTAGATATATTTAAAGTGCACTTGATTTTTATCCTTTTTCCTTTAAAATGACTTGTGATCTAACATTGCACGCCAAGTGTACGATGAAACGTCCATGAGAATGTCACTCCTAAATGTGGCATTTGGTTTCTAGGTTCGAATTTATGCTTTTATTCGACCGGTCTTGATTTTGTAGTGTAGAATGTGCTTATCGGTTTATGCCTAGATGTCTTTAAAGTTCACTTGGTTTTTTCTCCTTTTTCCTTTAAAATGACTTGTGATCTAACATTGCACGCCAAGTGTTCGATGAAATGTCCATGTAAATGTCACTCCTAAATGTGGCATTCGGTTTCTAGGTTCGAATTTATACTTCTATTCGATCGGTCTTGATTTTGTAGTGCAGAATGTGCTTATTGGCATTATACTATCCTCATTTTTTATGCTTATTCCTAGATATATTTAAAGTTCACTAGATTTTTCTCCTTTTGCCTTTAAAATGACTTGTGATCTAACATTGCCAGCCAAGTGTTCGATGAAATGTCCATGTAAATGTCACTCCTACATGTGGAATTCGGTTTCAAGGTTCGAATTTATGCTTTTATTTGATCGATCTTCATTTTGTAGTGTAGAATGTGCATAATGGCTTGATACTATCCTCATTCTTTATGCTTATGCCTAATGTCTTTAAAGTTCACTTGTTTTTTCTCCTTTGGCCTTTAAAAATTGGAGTTTGATTCAAATAAAACAACTCCTTATCCTATAAAGTAAGGAGTGTTTAGAGCCCTTAGATCTCCTTGATCCAAGGGTAAGGGCTGATATTCTCGGAAATTAGGACGCGGTGGCATTTTTGTAATTTCTCTGAAATTACAAAAGTGCATCGTTATGGTGAAAAAGTGCATTACTAAACCCAAAAAGTGCATTACTAAACCCAAATATTTTGGGCGATTGAGTTCAATCAGAATCGAGTTAATTGGACACCCAAGATGATGCACTTTTTAGGTTTAGTAATGCACTTTTTGGTATTTCGCATTGCACTTTTCCACCATAACGATGCACTTTTACAATGAACCAAACATGGAGTGTGCCCTGCTGGCCTCATTTTTGCTTGCACTTTTTCAACTTACTAATGCACTTTTTCGGCTTAGCAATGCACTTTTTTACGATAGCGATGCACTTTTGTAATTTTTGAGAAATTACCGAAATGCCACCACGCCCCTAAAGGGGATAGAATATCAGCCCTTGGATCAAGGTGATCCAAGGGCTCTAAACGCTCCTTATTTTATAGGATAAGGAGTTGTTTTATTTGAATCTTACTCTTAGAAATTGACTAGTAATCTAACATTGCGCGACAAGTGTTCGATGAAATGTCCATGTGAATGTCACTCGTAAATGTGGCATTCGGTTTCTAGGTTCGAATTTATGCTTTTATTCGATCAGACTTGATTTTGTAGTGCAGAATGTGCTTATTGGCTTTATACTATCCTCATTTTTTATGCTTATGCCTAGATGTCTTTAAACTTCACTTGGTTTTTCTCCTTTTGACTTTAGAATGACTTGTGATCTAACATTGCACGCCAAGTGTTCGATGAAATGTCTATGTAGATGTCACTCCTAAATGTGGAATTCGGTTTCAAGGTTCGAATTTATGCTTTTATCCGATCGGTCTTGATTTTGTAGTGTAGAATGTGCTTAATGGCTTGATACTATCCTCATTCTTTATGCTTATGCCTAGATGGTCTTTAAAGTTCACTTGTTTTTTCTCCTTTGGCCTTTAAAAATTGACTAGTGATCTAATATTGCACGCCAAGTGTTCGATGAAATATCCACGTAAATGTCACTCCTAAATGTGGATTCGAGTTCTAGGTTTGAAGTTATGCTTTTATTTGATCAAGTCTTGATTTTGTAGTGTAGAATGTGCTAATTGGCTTGATATTATACTCATTTTTTATGCTTATGCCTAGATATATTTAAAGTTCACTTGCTTTTTCTCCTTTTGCCTTTAAAATGACTTGTGATCTAACATTGCACGCCAAGTATTCGAAGAAATGTCCATTTAAATATCACTCCTAAAAGTGGATTCAGTTTCTAGCTTCAAATTTATGCTTTTATTCGATCGATCTTTATTTTGTTTTGTGCAGAATGTGCTTATTAGCTTGTTACTATCCTCATTCTTTAAGCTTATGCCTAGATGTCTTTAAAGTTAACTTGTTTTTTCTTCTTTTGCAGATAAAAATTGACTTGTGATGTAACATTGCACGCCAAGTGTTCGATGAAATGTCCAAGTAAATGTCAGTACTAAATGTGAAATTTGTTTTCAAGGTTCTAATATATGCTTTTATTCGATCGGTCTTGATTTTGTAGTGTAGAATGTCCTTTTTGGCTTGATACTATCCTCATTCTTTATGCTTATGCCTAGGTGTCTTTAAAGTTCACTTGTTTATCCTCCTTTGGCCTTTATAAATTGACTAGTGATCTAACATTGCACACCAAGTGTTCGATTAAATGTTCATGTAAATGTCACTCCTAAATGTGGATTTGGTTTCTAGGTTTGAAGTTATGCTTTTATTCGATCAAGTCTTGATTTTGTAGGGAACAATGTGCTTAATGGCTTTACACTTTACTCATTTTTTATGCTTATGCCTAAATATATTTAAAGTTCACTTGCTTTTTCTCATTTTGCCTTCAAAATGACTTGTGATCTAACCTTGCACGCCAAGTGTTCGATGAAATGTCCATGTAAATGTCACTCCTAAATGTGGATTCGGTTTCTAGGTTCGAATTGATGCTTTTAATCGATCGGTCTTGATTTTGTAGTGCAAAATGTGCTTATTGGCTCTATACTTTCTTCATTCTTTATGCTTATCCCTAGATGTCTTTAAAGTTCACTTGTTTTTTTGTCCTTTTTCCTTTACAAAATTGACTTGATATCTACGATTGCATGCCAAGTGTTCGATGAAATGTTCATGTATATGTCACTCCAATATGTGGCATTCGGTTTCTAGGTTTGAGTTTATGCTTTTATTCGATTGGTCTTGATTTTGTAGTGTAGAATGTGCCTATTGGCTTGATACTATCCTCATTCTTTATGCTTATACCTATATGTCTTTAAAGTTCACTTGTTTTTTCTCCTTTGGCCTTTAAAAATTGACTAGTGATCTAATATTGCACGCCAAGTGTTCGATGAAATATCCACGTAAATGTCACTCCTAAATGTGGATTCGAGTTCTAGTTTTGAAGTTATGCTTTTATTTGATCAAGTCTTAATTTTGTAGTGTAGAATGTGATAATTGGCTTGACACTATACTCATTTTTTTATGCTTTTGCCTAGATATATTTAAAGTTCACTTG
Source organism: Fallopia convolvulus (assembly GCA_964016875.1). Lineage (NCBI taxonomy): Eukaryota > Viridiplantae > Streptophyta > Magnoliopsida > Caryophyllales > Polygonaceae > Fallopia > Fallopia convolvulus. The sequence goes on from OZ024730.1 coordinate 19,318,407, forward strand.
CTTTTTCTCCTTTTGCCTTTAAAATGACTTGTGATCTATCATTGCAAGCCAAGTGTTCGATGAAATGTCCATGTAAATGTCACTCCTAAATGTGGAATTCGGTTTCAAGGTTCGAATTTATGCTTTTATTCGATCGGTCTTGATTTTGTAGTGTAGAATGTGCTTAATGGCTTGATACTATCCTCATTCCTTATACTTATGCCTAGATGTCTTTAAAGTTCCCTGTTTTTATCCATTGGCCTATAAAAATTGACTAGTGATCTAACATTGCGCGCCAAGTGTTCGATGAAATGTCCATGTAAACTGAGATGTGGTAAATATATGAACGAGAGTCTGTACAAAAGCTCCTTAACCATGCAAGGTTAAGGCGCAAAAGCGAGGTATGGCGGATCAAAATGACCGTACAACCCCCAAGATTTCTAGGCGAACAAAACACCCCGAAGGGTCCTATACTTGTCAATCTAGCCCCAAATCCCTAGAGTAGGACTAGGGGTAACAAAACAAGTAAGCTAAGCAAAAATTCCATGAAGGCAATCAGAGCAACCAAGGCAAAATCATCGAGGCCAAGAAGCCGCCTATCAAGACAACTACAAACCAACAAGACGGATACAAAATGACGCAAGAGAGGGTGAGAAGTCTTACGTGCGCATGACTCTTCGGAGTCTAACACCTCTCCTTTCGCTGATTTTGCAAGTGAAGGAGATCCTTGTTTTCAAAGCATGAATTGTCTTTAGAGCACAATCAATGGCGTTGGGTGTGGCCCCTCGGAAATATGTGTCATTCCTAGCATCCCAAGTGTGATGTACGATGCCAAGAAGGGTGATAAGTCTTGCTTTGAAGATATGGTTGTCTTGCCTAGGGGACATCAAGAACCAATCCACCCATTCTTGTAGGCTTGACTTCCTAGTTTGGATTCCATGCCACGTCCAAACTCTATCCATGACCTCTTGAACAAAATTGCAATTCCCCAAAAGGTGGTCGGTGGTTTCATTGTCATTCCCACAAAGGACACAAGTGTCATTATTTAAAAGGCCACGGTCCTTGAGCCGGCTTAAAGTAGGGAGTTTCCCTTGATATGCAAGCCAAAATCTGAAGCTCAACTTCTTAGCTTTTACGCGAGTCCAAATCAGCTCACTCCAAGCAAGAGTGGGACCACGATCACTGAGCAAATCATAGAGGGCTCTCGCATCGAGTTGTCCATTCGTCTTGGTGAGAGAATAAAGGTCGGTCGGGTCCTCATTTGTTGCTCTTGCGAGAACCGCTTTAACCACCGGTTCCCGTAGCTTGAGAAGTGATTTCCAAATCCAAGTGTCGGTATTTTTGACTCTCAAATTCCAGAAATTGGCTCTTCTCGTGTGGTTCTAAGTAAACCAATTCGTCCAAAGAGACGGTTTGTTCATATGTATCTCGTGGCCAAGCTTAAAGAGGACCGCTTGATTCCATGCAAGGAGCTGTTTGATATTGAGGCCACCCTGTTCATAAGGCCTAGTCACTTCTTTCCAAGAGACAAGTGCTTTTTTCCCCTCTACTTTGCCACTCGAAAGGAAGGAGCGACAAAGCGCTTCTATGCGTTTGAGTACCTTTCTTGGGATGATGGTAGATTTGACCCAATAAGAGAGGAGACCCTCAAGCATGGAGCGAATTGCTTGAGCTCGCCCTTCATAAGAAAGCATACGTGCCCCACATCTATTAATGACCTCAGTGATCTTGTTGAGAAGAGGCCCATAATCCCCTATCTTGAGCTTATTAGGGTGAAGTGGCATTCCCAAGTAGCGGACTGGGAAGGTTCCAATCTCAAAGCCCATGATTGCCGCAAGAGAGGCCCGGTCATCAAGTGCCACACCTCCAAAGAAGATTCGGCTTTTGTGGCTATTAGCTATGAGCCCTGAGGATCTACCAAAGGAGAGAAGGCTAGTTTTTATGGAATTAAGGGTCGTGATGGTGGGTTTCCAAAAAATGAGGAGGTCATCGGCAAAGGTGATATTTGTGAGTTTGAGTCGGTGGCATTTAGGGTGAAAGGCAAAGCCTCGGGTGGTGCTAGCCTTTTGAAGATTTTGGCTAAGGATTTCCATAATCATGACGAAGAGGAAGGGTGAGAGGGGATCACCTTGGCGGAGGCCTCTCTTGCCCGGAAAGAAGCCCTTTGCCTCACCATTGATGAGGATGGAGTAGCGTAGAGTGGTGACATTTTGAAGAATGAGTTGGGTTAGCCAAGGTGATATGCCAAAGTAGTGGAGTGTTTGTTCAAGGAACCCCCAATCAACACAATCAAAAGCCTTTTGGAGGTCCACTTGCATGAGGCACCTTTTGGAGGTACGCCTTTTCTCATAGGTGGCAACTAGTTCTTGGGCAACCGCGGCATTGTGGGAAATGGAACGGCCGGGGACAAAAGCACCTTGCCCAACCGAGACAATTTGGTCAAGGAGTGGTCGAATACGGCTCACTAAGATTTTGGAGATGGCTTTTAGAAAGGTGTTGCAACAAGAGATGGGTGGAATGTCTTTTATGTGGAAGGGGTTGTAAACTTTGGGAATGAGGCTCACAAACGTGTTGTTCCAATATCTAAGTAATCTCCCGGATTGAAAGAATTCTTGTACCGCTTTTACCACATCAAATTTCACTATGCTCCAACATTCTTTGAAGAAGTGACTACTAAAGCCATCGGGCCCCGGTGATTTGTTGGAGCCAATGTCCACGAAAGCCTTTCTTATCTCTTCTTCATTAGGCATGAGGGTGAGATTTGCCACATTTCTTGGTTGACGGTTGGCCCTTCGAGTTGGCTAAAGTCAAAAGCTTGGGTTGGAGCTAGTGTACCAAAAAGCTTCTCATAGAACCCTACAACCTCATTGACAATATCACGGGGCTCTTTAATCTTGTTGCCATTTTCATCCTCAAGCATACGGATGGTGTTGCCCTCCTTCCTTTCTTTGATTCTATTGAAAAAGAAGGAGGAAGTCTCCTCTCCCATGCTCATCCAATCTAGCTTAGCTCTTTGAGTTGTAGCACTCAACAAAATTTTCACATTGAGCTCAACCTCTTTCTTGGCTTCGAAAACGACTCTTTGTTTTGCAAGGCTTCCAAAGTCGTCATGAAGGGCTTGTTGTGCTTTCTTCAACTTTTCCACACTTTCTTCCGCTTGTGCTTCAAGATTCCTAAATTTGGAACGGTGCCAAGCCTTCAAAGCCCCCTTAAGTTTGGTTATCTTGGAGAAGAGGACGAATTGATCCGTCCCTACTATGTGCTCATTCCAAGTGCGGCTCACCAAGCTCTCAAAATCGGCATCGTCGGTCCAAAAATTGTAGAACCGGAAGGGATTTTTTCGGATAGTGTTTGTAGGGTTAATGTGAACAAGGCCGGGTGAGTGGTCGGAAAGGTTTGGGTCTCCAAAAAAGACGAAGGAATGCCTAAAAGTGGTTTCCCAAAGGGGGTTAACAAGGGCTCGGTCTATTTATTATGGCTACTCGGGAGATACCCATTTGTTGGTTGGACCAAGTATATTTGGCTCCGGAGTAGGTGAGGTCATGGAGGTCACAAGGGCCAAGGGCATTGGCTAGCTCATCCGGCTCATCATCATCATTAGGATTCCTCAAAGAGAATCTCTCCGTGGAGTCAAGCAAACAATTCAAATCACCCATCACAAGCCATGGTGCATTCATCCCCCCGATAAGGGTTCTCAACAAGTTCCACAAAGGCTTTCTTTCCCTAGGATACTTGAAAGCATAAACAAAGGTTAGATAGAAGCTCAAGCTAGAATTTTTGTCACTAAATGGATCGCTTGGGTGGTGTTCAATAAGACTTCCAAATGCACAACCCAGGGGTTCCAAGCAATTCTCATACGTCCCCTCTCTTGGGAGCTATCTTCGGTGCAATAATTCCAACCTCTTAGTAAGAAAAAGGCAAGGAGGTCTTCCCTAGTTCGTAGGGTTTTGGTCTCCAAAATTCCCATCACACTAACTCGATTTTTATGGACAAAGTTATTGACCATATTTATTTTGGAGGGGTCACTACTCCCTCTCACATTCCAACAACCGATTTTGAGCTCGGTCATGGAGCACCCGTTTTGGGGCTACTACAACCCTCGATTAGGCCCTCAAGAAGGCCTTCAAAGCTGTTTTTGTGAACATTGCCTCCCTCTTTGCTTGTTATCGTGTGTAGGGTGGTGGGAGATGCAATTGTTGAGGAGCGTGCTTGTTGTTTCCTTGATGGTAATTTGAAGGCTTGTTTGGCTTCATCTTCAGGATTCTTGACTTTGAGAGCTAGATCATGTCATTGTCATGCAAGTCTTCCGACATCATACTGGTATTTTTAGCACTCGTGGCCCCCGTGGGGTTCAAGCTATCGTCTCCATGGCCAAGTGAGTCGAATTCCGGGTTGGGTGATGTTCCGTGCGACCCATTTTCAGATACAACAGGGGCGGGTTGGTCTTTTTTCTCAACAGTGACATGCTCACGGTTGAAGTTATGCTTTTATTCGATCAAGTCTTGATATTGTAGTGCAGAATGTGCTAATTTGCTTGACACTACTCATTGTTTTATGCTTATTCCTAGATATATTTAAAGTTCACTTGCTTTTTCTCCTTTTGCCTTTAAAATGACTTGTGATCTAACATTGCACGCCAAGTGTTCGATGAAATGTCCATGTAAATGTCACTCCTAAATGCGGCTTTCGGTTTCTAGGTTCAAATTTATGCTTTTATTCGATCGGTCTTGATTTTGTAGTGCAGAATGTGCTTATTGGCTTGATACTATCCTCATTTTTTATTCTTATGCCTATATATATATATATAAAGTTCACTTGTTTTTTCTCCTTTATACTTTAAAAAATTGATTTGAGATCTAGCGTTGCATGGCAAGTGTTCGATGAAATGTTGATGTGAATGTCACTCATAGATTTGACATTCGGTATCTTTGTTAGAATTTGTTTTTTTTCCGATTGGTCATGATTTTGTAGTGCAAAACGTGCTTATTGGCTGGATACTATCCTTATTCTTTATGCTTATGCCTCGATTTTGTAGTGCAAAACGTGCTTATTAACTTGTGATCTAACATTGCGCGCCAAGTGTTGGATGAAATGTCCATGTAAATGTCACTCCTAAATGTGGATTCGGTTTCTAGGTTTGGAGTTATGCTTTCATTCGGTTGGTCTTGATTTTATTGTGCAGAATGTGCTTATTGGCTTGATACTATCCTCATTTTATATGCTTATGCCTAGATGTCTTAAGAGTTCACTTGTTTTTTCTCTTTTTGCCTTTAAAAATTAACTTGTGAGCTAATATTGCACGCCAAGTGTTCGATTAAATGTCCATATAAATGTCACTCCTAAATGTGGCATTCGAATTCTAGGTTCGAATTTATGCTTTTATTCGATGGGTCTTATTTTGTAGTGTAGAATGTGCTTATTGGCTTGATACTACCCTCATTCTTTATGATTATGCCTAGATGTCTTTAAAGTTCACTAGTTTTTTCTCTTTTTGCCTTTTAAAATTAACTTGTGAGCTAACATTGCACGCCTAGTGTTGGATGAAATGTCCATGTATATGCCACTCCTAAATGTGGCATTCGGTTTATAGGTTCGAATTTATCCTTTTATTTGATCGGTCTTGATTTATTAGTGCATAATGTGCTTAATGACTTAATACTATACTCATTCTTTATGCCTATGCCTAGATGTCTTTAAAGTTCACTTGTTTATTCTCCTTTTGCATTTAAAAATTAACTTGTGATGTAACATTGCACTCCAAGCGTTCGATGAAATGTCCATGTAAATGTCATTCCTAATATGGAATTCGGTATCTATGTTTGAATTTATTCTTTTATCCGATCAGTGTGTATTTTTTAGTGTAGAACGTGCTTATTGGCTTGATACTATCCTCATTTTTAATGCTTATGCCTAGATATATTTAAAGGTCACTTGTTTTTTTTCTTTTTTCCTTTGAAAAATGGACTTGAGATCAAACATTGCATGCCAAGTGTTCGACGAAATGTCCATGTAAATGTCACTCCCAGATATGGCATTCGGTTTCTTTGTTTGAATTTATTTTTTTAACCGATCAGTCTTGATATTGTAGTGCAGAACGTGCTTATAGGCTGGATACAATCCTTATTCTTTATGCATATGCCTAGATGTCTTTAAAGTTCACTTGTTTTTACTCCTTTTTCTTTAAAAAATGGACTTGAGATCTAACATTGCACGCCAAGTGTTCGATGAAATGTCCATGTAAATTTCACTCTTTAATATGGCATTCGGTATCTATGTTTGAATTTATTCTTTTATCCGATCAGTCTTGATTTTGTAGTGCAAAACGTGCTTATTGGATTGATACTATCCTCATTCATTATGCTTATGCCTAGATGTTTGTAAAGTTCACTTGTTTTTTCTCTTTTTGCATTTAAAAATTAACTTGTGAGCTAACATTGCACGCCAAGTGTTCGATGTAATGTCCATGTTAATGTCACTCCTAAATGTGGCATTCGATATCTTTGTTTGAATTTGTTTTTTTATCCAATCGGTCTTGATTTTGTAGTGCAGAACGTGCTTTTTGGCTGGATACAATCCTTATTCTTGATGCTTATGCCTAGATGTCTTTAAAGTTCACTTGTTTTTTCTCCTTTTTCCTTTAAAAAATTGACTTGAGATCTAACATTTCATGCTAAATGTTCGATGAAATGTCCATGTAAATGTCACTCCTAAATGTGGCATTTGGTTTATAGGTTCGAATTTATGCTTTTATCCGATCGGTCTTGATTTTGTAGTGCAGATTGTGCTTATTGGCTTGATACTATACTCATTCTTTATGCTTGTGCCTAGATGCCTTTAAGGTTCATTTGTTTTTTCTCTTCTTGCCTTTAAAAAGTAACTTGAGATCTAACATTGCACGCCAAGTGTTCGATGAAATGTCCATGTAAATGTGACTCCTAAATGTGGTATTCGGGTTCTAGGCTCGAATTTATGATTTTATTCGATCGGTCTTGATTTTGTAGTGCAGAATGTGCTTATTGGCTTGATACTATCCCCATTCTTCATGCTTATGCCTAGATGTCGTTAAAGTTCACTTATTTTTTCTCCTTTTATCTTTAAAAATTAACTTCTGATCTAACATTGCACGCCAAATGTTCGATGAAATGTCCAAGTAAATGCACTCCTAAATATGGCATTCGATTTCTATGTTCGAATTTATTCTTTTATCCGATCGGTCTTGATTTTGTAGTGTTGAACGTGCTTATTGGTTTGATACTGTCCTCATTCTTTATCCTTATGCCTAGATATCTTTAAAGTTCACTAGATTTTTCTCCTTTTGCCTTTAAAAATTGACTTGTGATCTAACATTGCACGCGAAGTGTTCGATGAAATGTCGATGAAAATGTCACCCCAAAATGTGGCATTCGGTTTCTAGGTTCGAATTTATGCTTTTCTTCGATTCGTTTTGATTTTCGATCGGTCTTGATTTTGTAGTGCAGAATGTGGTTATTGGCTTGATACTATCATCATTCTTTATGCTTATGCTTAGATGTCTTTAAAGTTCACTTGTTTTTTTCTCTTTTTGCCTTTAAAATGACTTGTGATATAACATTGCATGCCAAGTGTTCGATGAAATGTCCATGTGAATGTCACTCCTAAATGTGGCATTCGGTTTCTAGGTTCGAATTTATGCTCTTATTCGATCGGTCTTTATTTCGTAGTGTAGAATGTGCTTATTGGCTTGATACTATCCTCATTCTTTATGCTTATGCCTACATGTCTTTCAAGTTCACTTGTTTTTTCTCTTTTGGCCATTAAAAATTGACATGTGATCTAACATTGCACGCCAAGTGTTGGATGAAATGACCATGTAAATGTCACTCGTAAATGTGGCATTTAGTTTATAGGTTCGAATCTATGCTTTCATTCGATCGGTCTTGATTTTGTAGTGCAGAATGTGCTTATTGGCTTGATACTATCCTCATTCTTTATGCTTATGCCCAGATGTCATTAAAGTTCACTTGTTTTTTCTGTTTTTTCCTTTAAAAATTAACTTGTGAGCTAACATAGCACGCCAAGTGTTCGACGAAATGTCAATGTAAATGTCACTCCTAAATGTGGAATTCGGTTTCTAGGTTCGAATTTATTCTTTTATCCGATCGGTCTTGATTTTGTAGTGCTGAACGTGCTTATTGGTTTGATATTGTCCTCATTCTTTATGCTTATGCCTAGATATCTTTAAAGTTCACTAGATTTTTCTCCTTTTGCCTTTAAAAATTGAGTTGAGATCTAACATTGCACGCCAAATGTTCGATGAAATGTCCATGTAAATGTCACTCCTAAATATGGCATTCGATTTCTATGTTCTAATTTATTCTTTTATCCGATCGGTCTTGATTTTGTAGTGCAGATTGTGTTTATTTGATCGATACTATACTCATTCTTTATGCTTGTGCCTAGATGCCTTTAAAGTTTATTTGTTTTTTCTCCTTTTCCCTTTAAAAATTAACTTGTGATCTAACATTGCACGCCAAGTGTTCGATGATATGTCCATGTAAATGTCTATCCTTAATGTGGCTTTCGGTTTCTTAATGTGGCTTTCGATGAAATGTCCATTAAAATGTCTATCCTTAGTGTAGAATGTGCTTATTGGCTTAATACTATCCTCATACTTTATGCTTATGCCTAGATGTCTTTAAAGTTCACTTTTTTTTTCTCCTTTGGCCCTTAAAAATTGATTTGTGATCTAACATTGCACAGCAAGTGTTGGATGAAATGTCCATGTAAAGGTCACTCCTAAATGTGGTATTTAGTTTCTAGGTCCGAATTTATGCTTTTATTCGATCAGCCTTGATGCTTATGCCTAGATGTCTTTAAAGTTCACTTATTTTTTCTCCTTTTATCTTTAAAAATTAACTTGTGATCTAACATTGCACGACAAATGTTCGATGAAATGTCCAAGTAAATGTCACTCCTAAATATGGCATTCGATTTCTATGTTCGAATTTATTCTTTTATACGATCGGTCTTGATTTTGTAGTGCTGAACGTGCTTATTGGTTTGATACTGTCCTCATTCTTTATGCTTATGCCTAGATATCTTTAAAGTTCACTAGATTTTTCTCCTTTTGCCTTTAAAAATTGAGTTGAGATCTAACATTGCACGCCAAATGTTCGATGAAATGTCCATGTAAATGTCACTCCTAAATATGGCATTGGATTTCTATTGTCTAATTTATTCTTTTATCCGATCGGTCTTGATTTTGTAGTGTTGAACGTGCTTATTGGCTTCATACTTGTAATCTAACATCGCACGCCAAGTGTTCGATGAAATGTCGATGTAAATGTCACCCGAAAATGTAGCATTCGGTTTCTAGGTTCGAATTTATGCTTTTCTTCGATTCGTTTTGATTTTCGATCGGTCTTGATTTTGTAGTGCAGAACTTGCTTTTTGGCTGGATACAATCCTTATTATTGATGCTTATGCCTAGATGTCTTTAAAGTTCACTTGTTTTTTCTCCCTTTTCCTTTAAAAAAATGACTTGAGATCTAACATTGCATGCTAAATGTTCGTTGAAATGTCCATGTAAATGTCACTCCTAAATGTGGCATTTGGTTTATAGGTTCGAATTTATGCTTTTATCCGATCGATCTTGATTTTGTAGTGCAGATTGTGCTTATTGGCTTGATACTATACTCATTCTTTATGCTTGTGCCTAGATGCCTTTAAGGTTCATTTGTTTTTTCTCTTCTTGCCTTTAAAAATTAACTTGTGATCTAACATTGCATGCCAAGTGTTCGATGAAGTGTCCATGTAAATGTCACTCCTCGATGTGGTATTCGGGTTCTAGGTTCGAATTTATGCTTTTATTCGATCGGTCTTGATTTTGTAGTGCAGAATGTGCTTATTGGCTTGATACTATCCTCATTCTTCATGCTTATGCCTAGATGTCTTTAAAGTTCACTTATTTTTTGTGCTTTTATCTTTAAAAATTAACTTGTGATCTAACATTGCACGCCAAATGTTCGATGAAATGTCCAAGTAAATGTCACTCCTAAATATGGCATTCGATTTCTATGTTCGAATTTATTCTTTTATCCGATCGGTCTTGATTTTGTAGTGCTGAACGTGCTTATTGGTTTGATATTGTCCTCATTCTTTATGCTTATGCCTAGATATCTTTAAAGTTCACTAGATTTTTCTCCTTTTGCCTTTAAAAATTGACTTGTGATCTAACATTGCACGCGAAGTGTTCGATGAAATGTCGATGAAAATGTCACCCCAAAATGTGGCGTTCGGTTTCTAGGTTCGAATTTAAGCTTTTCTTCGATTCGTTTTGATTTTCGATCGGTCTTGATTTTGTAGTGCAAAATGTGGTTATTGGCTTGATACTATCGTCATTCTTTATGCTTATGCTTAGATGTCCTGAAAGTTCACTTGTTTTTTTTTCTTTTTGCCTTTAAAATGACTTGTGATATAACATTGCACGCCAAGTGTTCGATGAAATGTCCATTTAGATGTCACTCCTAAATGTGGAATTCGGGTTCATGGTTCGAATTTATGCTTTTATTCGATCGGTCTTGATTTTGTAGTGTAGAATGTGCTTAATGGCTTGATACTATCCTCATTCTTTATGCTTATGCCTACATGTCTTTAAAGTTCACTTGTTTTTTCTCTTCTGGCCATTAAAAATTGACCTGTGATTTAACATTGCACGCCAAGTGTTGGATGAAATGACCATGTAAATGTCATTCGTAAATGTGGCATTTAGTTTATAGGTTCGAATCTATGCTTTCATTCGATCGGTCTTGATTTTGTAGTGCAGAATGTGCTTATTGGCTTGATACTATCCTCATTGTGTATGCTTATGCCTAAATGTCATTAAAGTTCACTTGTTTTTTCTCTTTTTTCCTTTAAAAATTAACTTGTGAGCTAACATAGCACGCCAAGTGTTCGACGAAATGTCCATGTAAATGTCACTCCTATATGTGGCATTCGGTTTCTAGGTTCGAATTTAAGCCTGTATTCGATCGGTCTTGATTTTGTAGTGTAGAATGTGTTTATTGGCTCGATACTATCCTCATTCTTTATGCTTATGCCTAGATTTCGGTAAAGTTCACAAGTTTTTTCTCTTTTTGCCTTTAAAAATTAACCTGCGAGCTAACATTGCACGCCAAGTGTTCGATGTAATGTCCATGTTAATTTCACTCCTAAATGTGGCATTCGATATCTTTGTTTGAATTTAATTTTTTATCCGATCTGTCTTGATTTTGTAGTGCAGAACGTGCTTATTGGTTGGATACAATCCTTATTCTTGATGCTTATGCCTAGATGTCTTTAAAGTTCACTTAATTTTTCTCCTTTTTCCTTTAAAAAATTGACTTCAGATCTAACATTGCATGCCAAATGTTCGATGCAATGTCCATGTAAATGTCACTCCTAAATGCGGCATTTGGTTCATTGGTTTGAATTTATGCTTTTATGCGATCGGTCTTGATTTTGTAGTGCAGATTGTGTTTATTGGATTGATACTATACTCATTCTTTATGCTTGTGCCTAGATGCCTTTAAAGTTTATTTGTTTTTTCTCCTTTTGACTTTAAAAATTAACTTGTGATCTAACATTGTACGCCAAGTGTTCGATGAAATGTCCATGTAAATGTCTATCCTTGATGTGGCTTTCGGTTTCTTTATGTGGCGTTCGATGAAATGTCCATGTAAATGTCTTTCCTTAGTGTAGAATGTGCTTATTGGCTTAATAATATCCTCATAATTTATGCTTATGCCTAGATGTCTTTAAAGTTCACTTTTTATTTCTCCTTTGGCCCTTAAAAATTGACTTGTGATCTAACATTGCACGCCAAGTGTTGGATGAAATGTCCATGTAAAGGTCACTCCTAAATGTGGTATTCGGTTTCTAGGTCCGAATTTATGCTTTTATTCGATCAGCCTTGATGCTTATGCCTAGATGTCTTTAAAGTTCACTTGTTTTTTCTCTTCTTGCCTGTAAAAAGTAACTTGTGATCTAACATTGCACGTCAAGTGTTCGATGAAATGTCCATGCAAATGTCACTCCTAAATGTGGCATTCGAGTTCTAGGTTCGAATTTATGCTTTTATTCGATCGGTCTTGATTTTGTAGTGCAGAATGTGCTTATTGGCTTTATAATATCCTCATTCTTTATGCATATACCTAGATGCCTTTATAGTTTACTTGTTTTTTCTCCGTTTTCCTTTAAAAATTGACTTGAGATCTAACATTGCACGCCAAATGTTCGATGAAATGTCCATGTAAATGTCACTCCTAAATATGGCATTCGATTTCTATGTTCTAATTTATTCTTTTGTCCGATCGGTCTTGATTTTGTAGTGCTGAACGTGCTTATTGGCTTGATACATCCTCATTCTTTATGCTTATGCCTAGATATCTTTAAAGTTCACTAGTTTTTTCTCCTTTTGCCTTTAAAAATTTACTTGTAATCTAACATTGCACGCCAAGTGTTCGATGAAATATCGATGTAAATGTCACCCCAAAATGTGGCATTCGATTTCTAGGTTCGAATTTATGCTTTTCTTCGATTCGTTTTGATTTTCGATCGGTCTTGATTCTGTAGTGCAGAATGTGTTTATTGGCTTGATACTATCGTCATTCTTTATGCTTATGCTTAGATGGCTTTAAAGTTCACTTGTTTTTTCTCTTTTTGCCTTTAAAATGACTTGTGATATAACATTACACGCCAAGTGTTCGATGAAATATTTTTGTAAATGTCACTCCTAAATGTGGCATTCGGTTTCTTGGTTCAAATTTATGCTCTTATTCGATCGGGTCTTGATTTTGTAGTGTAGAATTGTTGAAAGATTTTCTTGACAACAAATAAATTTGTAATCAAGACCACGTTGAGTACAGGGAGGTCAGGTTCGTCCACAAAAATTAGAAGTATCTAAATCTAGTTATTAATCCTAACTAAATAAAACAAAACACACACAGCAGGTGCTCGGCACCGACCCACACCAGGTCGTCACCGACCTACGAGGGGTCGTAACCGACCTATCCGGGTAACAAATAAACTTTGAAAAATCAAATTAAAAGAGATCTAGAGCAAAGGATTCACCACAACAAGCTATGCATGCAAACATGAATCAAAATCAACCCATAGTAATCTCATGAATGACTTTCTCCATGAATAATCATGTAAAAATCTCAACTTTCATAAAGATCTAAACTTGCAACCCTACTTGTTTACTAAAGGTTTTAACTTTCGTTTCAACCTAATTATTATCCAAATTCACAATTTAACCTTTCGATTCAATTATAAACATGAACATGCCTTAACTTTCATCAAGGAATTGATAGAAAACAAGAGGATAAAGGATAGAGATTCAAAAGAGTGGTTTAATCAAAGATTCATGCTTTAATCATGCACAACTCGTCGGGTTTCACCCCAACCCTAGAAAAATAGACTACTCACGATCCATGGCACAATCAATAATCCTAAATAAAAGAGAAGACATAATTCAAATCCAAACAAACTTCAATTAAAAAGAAAACTTACAAAACTCAAGTAAACTTCCAAGTCTCCCGTAAAATTGTCCAAGAGCTTGGAATCAAAGTTGACCTAGAAAACAAACTTGCAACTTGTTCTGTTTCTCCACAAATAACGTCTCCTTCAAAAACCTCTAAGCGTCTCCCCCCAAAATAAACCCTAAGAGAACCTTATATAGTAGTGGGAATGTCTTCATAAGGAAACTAAATTCTATCTTAAAAAGGCACATAAATAAAACATTTACTAAATCTAACTTAAGGTGCAAGTTTTATTCTCGCTAGACACGGAGGTGGTCATCTCCGACCTAGAGTAGGTCGTCTCCGACCAAGGCAACACTTGATTTCTTCACTTCTGCGCTCAAAACTCGCTCCAAAGCTTGGTTCTTCTTCAATGTTCCTTCTTTAATCGCTCTTGGCCTTCTAAGACTCCCTTTAGCTCCTTCTTAAAGCACCTTGATCTTGAAATCTTCACCTCTGAATCATCAACCCTTCAAATGCACCGACTCTCGCCCTTCTATCAACATCACAACAAAACAACTCTAACGCCACCTTCCTGAAAGCTTGAAAACTCGGGATATCTCCTCCTCAACGCTTCAAATACCTACAAAACATCAAACAAGCTTATGTAGACTCCATATCTCAAGATAATAGGAAAGCCTACAAAAACGACTTAAGATAACACAATAAACCTAGAAAAGATTCAATTCTAGCTAGAAAACTACCCACAAAAACCAACTAAAAAGTGGGACATCAAAATACCCCATACTTAGACTTGCTTGTCCTCAAGTAATCACTTAACATGCATCAATACCAACAAACAAAACTCAAGAATCACCTTTATAGAAAAAGAAGCACAAGTAGAATAGTGAGCAAACAACTTCCACGTCCTAGCACACATGAACATTCTAAGCAATCACAATCCAACCTCACCAAGGAATGTATTTAACTCAACTCTCAAAGTGTTTAGGGTATCGCAATGATCACTCGACTCAAATTCCAAACACAAAACCGCATTGGAACTTATATAAACAAACTCTCCAACGAAGAAGTCAAAACAAGTCAAATCATCAAATGAACTCAGGGGGGCTCAATGAAAACTTCAAAGAAGTCTCCATTCGGCCGGGTTGTAATGGGGCTTGGTAATAACAAAGGGTGTGGAAATATTCTGGCCTTGTGGTGCTAACTAATTCGGGAATCAAAACTCCTAGACTACACATCACTTAACCAACATTCTTTCCTCTTACTTCAATCACCAAACACTTAAAACTTTACAATGCACTACCGTTTTCACCTATCATCATTGTCTTTCTTCTATTCTTTGAAAGCCTTGTACTCTTGTACTTATTATTTGACGTTCCCATTTTTTTCAATTTCTTTTTATGTGGGGGGGAGGGGGGTGGGCACCGACCTTCTTTGGGTCGGTGTCTAGCTATATATGTGTACTTTGAGCCCAACACACTTCATATTTATGATTTTCCAAAGACAACACTTTTTATCTACCTTCCACAATCACTTTGTTTTCACCCTATCACTCCGTAACAATCTTCAACAATTTCTTCTAAGTCCTAATTCCTGGATCAAAGGGGTCAAGCTGATCATGGCTGGGAATTTTTTGTGGAGCTAGAAATAGGCTTTAAGCTCAAAATAAGGGGCTACAAAAGAGGGATCATGTATAGGTAGGAAAAGGAATATAATAGGCTTATAAAAATGAGTTCAAAATCATTTGATTCAATCAATTAATGAGCATATCTCCATTGGTCTCAAGTTTAAAATAACCATGCCATTGTCAATTGGTATATTGCATTTGGAAGAGTAATTCACACATGAAAGAGAAAGGAGTAAGAATGTACATCCTTTATAGGCCAAAAATATCTCACTTAGGTTAAATTTTTGTTGGATTGCTTTCACTTAGAAATATGCATGCTCAATATCCATTATAAGCTCAAAATTCAAAAAGCAAGATCATGGTTTAGGCAATTCTTAAAGCATGTCATAGGATTTACATGATGATGCATGCAATTTCCATCCTAGAACATCTAAGGAATAGGGCATTTATCCATCTAAAATCATAAAGAAAAAGACTCAAAACTAGAATCAAACAATGCTAAACACACACATCAATCAAAACACAAAACAACACATGACTCAAACAAGTAATCTCCCAAACCACCCCATACTTAAACATCAATGTCCCCATTGATTAAGAAAGGAAAGAGAAAGGAAAGAGAAACTAACTTGGACACTTTGAAGCGTTGGCAAAGGAGGAGAATCACTCTTGACGAGGCGATGGTGGAGCGGGAAAGAGTTGTTGTGCCAACCAATTGTTATATTCCACTTGAGCATTCCATCTTACAACGTCTTGCTTGTGATCTACATAGTACTCAATGCGGAAGTCCTGAAGCTCATGTTGGTGGTTGACAAATTGGTTGTGGTGGTGGTTGAGCGCCCCATAAAGATGGTGTTGGTGAAGCATAAGGGCGTCCATCTTAGCCGAGAGAAGGGAGATATCGGGATTGCCACCCGATCTTGAACCGGTATGATATGTGTCTTGTCCTTGAAAATGAGAGCCGCCGGACCCATCAAAACCATAGGGGTGGGAGTAGTAAGGGACCATGTCGGTTTGAGGTCCCATTGTGAGGTCCATAGGGTCGACACCGGACTGATTTTGGTCGTAGCCGCCCCCTGTGTGGTCGTCACCGACCCCCTGGTGATTCCCACTCGAAGTCCGCCTCTCTCGGCGGTGGGTTGGGCTCGGCTCTCGGAAACTTGTTAGGCTGGCGTCTAATCCTTTCATCACGTCGGACATTTGGCACCAAAGGATAAGGAGTGGGGGCCCATACATCGTACCAATTAGGGAGGTAGAAAAGCTCAAGATTTTCAGGGGTAAGAACTACATCATGAGTCACATCCGTACTAATATAGAACTTGTTGATGAAACCGGCAGAAGATTGAGCAAGCGCTTTAGTATTTAAGAAGTACTTCACATCCAAAGCATTGACTTTTCTTGAAGAATAGGCGAAAAGATTGACTTTCAAGGACTTGGCAAGGAGAGCCACAAGCCAACCAAAGTATGTACTAGTCTGGGTCTTGAGGCCTTGGTGGCTTATGACGACATTAGCAAACTCAAACCCCAAATTCATGTGAATGGTCGGCTCAAAGAGCATAGTGGATAAGCATGCAATCTCTTGCTTATGGGGGCGCGAGAGCTCGTACCTTGACCAAATTTTGGATCCGAGGATGCGTAAGATAATGCGGAAAACCGGGCTAGCAATGAATCGACCGGGAAGGTGGTTGGTGGGGAATTCAACCTTATCGGTGAGGTAAAGCCACAAATCCTTGGTGGGAAAACTCGTTGTTGTGTACGCTCCGGATGGGGCGCGGAAGCCAAGATGTTGGTTGAATCTTTTAATGCTCATCTCGTGGTCCCTATTGCCGAGTTGAAAAGTGACCTTTGACTTGTTGAAGTCTGTTTCAAGCCGGTACAAGCGGAAGTTGGACATGAACTCACATGTGAGCGCCACATAGTGTTCCTCAATAGGATGCAAGATAAGGTGTTGAGCACCGATCCAAGAGAAAGCCTCAAGCACCTCCCTATGAAAACCAATCTTCATTGCGCCCTCCCTTTGATAAGCTCGCACTCTAACGTCCCCACGCCACATTTCAAGAAACCGTTCCTTTTGCTCCTCAGAGTCAAACACCACACTATCCAGCTTTTGCTTGTCTTTCTTGTGCTTCTTGGCGGGGTGATGAGAAGAAGAAGCCATTGTCCTACAAAACGTTCAAGCTTCCAAGATAAGTTCCAAAGTTTTAAAGAACAATGCCAAAACAAAGAACACACATGTCACCTCCCAAAGAAGTACCCCATACATACTCAAAGAAACATGCTCAAATTTAGAAAGAATCTCAACCTAGCATGCTTAATCATTAAGAGTAGGTAAGTAGAGGGAAAGATCATGCTAAAAGTACTCAAATCATTGTGAAAGTAGCTCAATAAGCATGCACTGAATGAGGAATACGAGTCAACCGGGGTCGGAACCGACCCTTGGAGGCTCGGTACCGAGCAAATACACACTAAAGCCCTATAATAGGACGTTGTTGGGTCGTCACCGACCCCTAATGGGTTGACACCGACCTCCCCGGGCAAAATCAAGTCCGCAATTTCATCACGATGTCCTTGGAAGGGTACCAAAAATTCCGAAATTTCATATACTCTCCCAATCAACCAAACAACCAAGTATGTATCAAAAATTCCACTTACAACCCACAATTCATCTTCATATCATGTAGATCTAACCACTTAAGCATGCAAACAACCCATAGTTCCATGTTCAAACTCAAGAACACCCAAAACCTAGATTTTTAACTAATCCCTCAAACATAAATCAAGTAAACTTGAATTTAACATCAAAGGAGTAGAAAAACATACCAAAGATGAGTGAAAATAAAGGAATGAAAGTAGAAGGGGGGTCGTAGACGAGCACTAGAGCGGTTCCAAAATTTGAAAAATTGTGGGAAAGGGGTAGATTTTCCGGTTTTTGGTGGAGGAATTGGAGGATTTATGTAGCACAAGGCAGGATTTTGGTAGATTTCGGATCGGGATGAAGAATTGGTGAGATTTGAGAGGCAATGACAGATTAATGAAGGCTATGGGTTTTGAGAGGGGAGAGGGTCGGCGGTGTAAATGTGACCCCAAAATGTGACCCCAAAATGTGGCAATCGGTTTCTAGGTTCGGTCTTAATTTTGTAATGCAGAATGTGCTTATTGGCTTGATACTATCCTCATTCTTTATGCTTATGCCTAGATGTCTTTAAAGTTCACTTGTTTTTTCTCCTTTTGCCTTTAAAATGACTTGGTATCTAACCTAGCACCCCAAGTGTTCGATGAAATGTCCATGTAAATGTCACCTCTAAATATGGCACTTGGTTTCTAGGTTCGAATTTATCCTTTTGTTTGACCGTTCATGATTTTGTAGTGCAAAATGTGCTTATTGGCGTGATAATATCCTCATTATTTATGCTTATGCTTAGATGTCTTTAAAGTTCACTTGTTTTTTCTCCTTTTGCCTTTAAAAATTGACTTGTGGTCTAACATTTCATGCCAAGTGTTCAATGAAATTTTCATGTAAATATCACTCCTAAATGTTGCATTTAGTTTCTAGGTCCGAATTTATGCTTTCATCCAATCGGTCAAGATTTTGTAGTGCAGAATGTGCTTATTGGCTTGATGCTATCCTCATTCATTATGCGTATGCCTAGATGTCTTTAAAGTTCACTTGTTTTTCTCCTTTTGCCTTTAAAAATTAACTTGTGATCTAAAATTGCACACCAAGTGTTCGATGAAATGTCCATGTAAATGTCACTCCTAAATGTGGCATTCGGTTTCTTGGTTCGAATTTATCCTTTTATTCGATCGGTCTTGGCTTTGTAGTGCAGAATGTGCTTATTGGCTTGATACTATTCTCACTCTTCATGCTTATGCCTAGATGTCTTCAAAGTCACTTATTTTTTCTCCTTTTACCTTTGAAAATTAACTTGTTATCTAACATTGCACGCCAAGTGTTCGATGAAATGTCCATGTAAATGTCACCGCTAAATGTGACACTCGATTTCTAGGTTTGAATTTATGCTTTTATTCGATCGGTCTTAATTTTGTAAAGCACATAATTTTGTAATGCATAATGTGCTTATTGGCTTGATAGTATCCTCATTCTTTATGCTTATGCCTAGATGTCTTTAAAGTTCACTTGTTTTTTCTCCTTTTGCCTTTAAAAATTGACTTGTGATCTAACATTGCCCGCCAAGTGTTCGATGAAATGTCCATGTAAATGTCACTCCTAAATGTGGCATTCGGTTTGATGTGATTCCATCTACCGAGTCATGGCCCCATGATTTGAGAGAAGATTCAAGCCATAAAGACAAGCCCAATGTGCATGATAAAGGGGAGCATATACTTGGACAAGCAACCAAGAACGATGTTCGAGGCGCTAAGAAGCCGAGACAAGGAGACATGCCCTATCTTGGGCGCATCACACAAGCCCTAGCGAAGTCAATACTAGACAAAATCAAAGAGGAGCTCATGGGTCATAAGTTTCCGATGGCTAATGACGGTAAAGGTTGGAATGTTCTTGTGACTATTGGTTCAACTAGTGCTAAAACTTGACTTATGTTTTGTTAAGGGTTGTTAGTTGAATTTCTTTAAAATTAAGGGTGTTTTATGTAATTAGAGATAAGTGTGGGATGATTTGTGTGAGGCGTGGATCTAGGTTATATGGTCGTTATTGGCCTCCATTTTGATGTAGACTTGAACGATGAAAATGTTTTGTCTTTACTTGTTTTCCATCTGAAGTTCTTTTGTTTGTTTTTCATTCAATCTCGTTGTTGGATCGTTGGTGAGTCATATCCGAAGCTCTTTCAACCTAGTTTGTTGATCTTGGTGCATAATATCCAAGTTTCAACATCTATATCCAACAATCCATCAATCTACTTCCAATCGCTCCATCCATCGATCCATCTCCATCACGGTGTACTTCTGCAACATGTCAGTATATTCGCCATAACGTCTACATTACAACTCTTATAGATCTGAAACTTTGAGGGGTCAAACTAGAATCATTGATCTAAATTCCCGTTTTGGAATCACCCAATTCGGAGTTCGGACAATGAAGATCTAGCCAGTTGAAGACGGGTCATATTCCTTGGTGTTTGTTGTCGGAATTCCTTGGATTCTTTGAAGGCGATCCCTTTGCATCATCTACACCATCGATCCGGCCATCAAGTGGTATCACAGCCACGCGAAGGTATCGCCATTTCAATCTTCTCTCGAGCTTGGTTAACCACTCGTTGCAAGTTGTTTTGCAAGTCGTTCATCCATTTTTGTGGTGCACGAGTTTTCCTTTATGTCTTGTGTCTTTGTGTCACCTTTTCCATCCTTGATTTGTTGTTTGATGGAGGTCGAAATTTTCATGAGCTATGGCTGAGTTGTTGTGTACACGAAATTGAAGAAGAAACCCCAAAGGTCCTTTGTTTGGTTGAGTAGTTAAAAGGTTGTGTGATTAATCCTTGAATTTACTCTTCCACTTAAGTGTGTCTTGAATTTTTGTTGGCTAAATTTGTGTGCTGAAACGAGTGGTTGAGGGAGAGGAAAAACGTTCCCTTTGTTGGTCATTGCATGGCTATTGAAATAGGTTCAACTCTAGGATACGGGAACGACACCGAAAATTGCTAGTCTTGCTTGTTTGTGTCTACTCTTGGTGTTCGAGTCCTCTAGTTGTCATTTGGTTCTCATCTCCTACTTGCAACTTGTCTTCCAATTTGAGCAAGTTTTGGTGATTAATTCATGGGCACTCTATACTCTTTCTCTTCATATGGTTTGTGAAGATGACAAGTGTAGTTGATGAAAAAGAAAAACAAAAGCGCCTCTTTGACATAATGCGATCCTTGCAACAATCCATGCAATCCATGGAGACATGCATGGAGGCATGCTTTGATGCCTTGGAGAGCCGATTCCTAGGGCTGGATGAGAGAGCACAAGTGCCTCAAGTGGGGAAGATCAACAAGAAACGAGAAGAGGATGTGCACACTTTCAAGGAACGAGGCGACCATGAGGTATTCAGCGTTTTTTCCTTCGTTTTATAATGATTATGTTGAGGATGTTCAAGATCAAGGTTCGAGGATGGCCACTTGCAAAGGGGAGGAGACTTCCTTCCAACAAAGGGTGATGAGCGACACAGAACAACCAAAAAGGGAGACTCCTTTTCATGGATTGGAACAACTCATTACCATCAAGTGTCCAATAGAACTGATGCACATATTGCAAGAAGAGGAGGAAGTTGTGGAATTGTCTCCTAAAATCAAGCATCGTCCTATCATCACTCCTAGCTCCATGAACTCGTTGGCTACACCATGGATGGATGCATGTCCTATGATTCCTTCAAGTTTGCCCTTCTTGCTCCATGAGGAGGACGAGGCTGTTTTAGTCACTCCAAGCAATGATTACATTCCTTTTCTTGTGGAGGCCAAGAAGGATGTCTTTGTCATAGAGAATGTCGAACCATGGGAGCTAGAAGCCCTACCTTCATTGTTGAGCTCACAAAGCATGATAAATCCGAGGAAGAATCCTTTTCAAGGGGAGGATGATGATGTGATTCCATCTACCGAGTCATGGCCCCATAATTTGAGAGAAGATTCCACTCCTAAAGGCCCAATGTGCACGATAAAGGGGAGCCTATACTTGGAAAAGCAACCAAGGATGATGTTCGAGGCTCTAAGAAGCCGAGATAAGGAGCCATTCCCTATCTTGGGCGCATCACACAAGCCCTAGCTAAGTCAATACTAGACAAAATCAAGGAGGAGCTCATGGCTCTTAAGTTTCCGATGGCTAATGACGGTGAAGGTTGGAATGTTCTTGTGACTATTGGTTCAACTAGTGCTAATACTTTACTTATGTTTTGTTAAGGGTTGTTAGTTGAATTTCTTGAAACTTAAGGGTGTTTTATGTAATTAGAGATAAGTGTGGGATGATTTGTGTGAGGCGTGGATCTAGGTAATATGGTAGTCATTGGCCTCCATTTTGAGGTAGACTTGAACGAAAATTTGCCTTGTTTCCTAGTTTTCAATCAAATTTCTTGTTTGTTTTCTTCGTTCAATCTCTTATCAGAGTGTTGGTGCATAATATCCGACGTTCTTTCAATCTAGTTTGTTGTTCTTGGTGAGTCATATCCAAGGGAAACATCCATATCCATCACTCCTCCGTTCCATTTGCATCGCTCCATTTCCATCTCGGTGGTTTCTGCACCACTTCAGTATAATCAAACATATCATTCAATCTACACAACATCTGACTCTCAATATTTTCGAGGTTATACTATACTCAAAGATCTAACTCTAGGATTTAGAATCACTCAATTCCGAGTCCGGACAAGGGAGATATACCCTTTTTATCCCAGACGAAATTCAGCCACCGAGCTCCACCAATTCGAACCAAGTGACGATTTCCTACCATTCTTCGGCGATCTCTTTGCACCATCATCCACACCATGGATCCTCTCATCATGGTTTCTAGGTTTGAATTTATGCTTTTATTCGATACGTCTTTATTTTGTAGTGCAGAATGTGCTTATTGGCTTGATACTATCCTCATTCTTTATGCTTATGCCTAGATGTTTTTATAGTTCACCTGTTTTTTCTCCTTTTGCGCTTAAAATGATTTGTTATTTAACATTGAACGCAAAGTGTTCGATGAAATATCCATGTAAATGTCACCAATAAATGTGGCATTCAGATTCTAGGCTCGAATTTATGCTTTTACTCGATTGGTCTTGATTTTGTAGTGCAGAATGTGCTTATTGGCTTGATACTATGCTCATTCTTTATGCTTATGCCTAGAGGTATTTAAAGTTCACTTGTTTTTTCTCAGTTTTCTTTTAAAAATTAAATTATGATCTAACATTGTACGCCCAATGTTCAATGAAATGTCCATGTAAATGTCACTCCTAAATGTGGCATTCGGTTTCTACGTTCAAATATATGCTTTTATTCGATACGTCTTGATTCTGTAGTGCAGAATGTGTTTATTGGTTTGATGCTATCCTCATTATTTATGCTTATGCCTAGATGTCTTTAAAAATCACTTCTTTTTTTTCTCCTTTTGCCTTTAAAATGACTTGTGATCTAACAATATTGCACGCAAAGTGTTCGATGAAATGTCCATGTAAATGTCACTCCTAAATATGGCATTCGGTTTCTAGGTTCGAATTTATGCTTTTATTCGATTGGTCTTCTTTTTGTAGTGAGGAATGTGCTTATTCGCTTGATACTATCTTCATTCTTTATGCTTATACCTAGATGTCTATAAAGTTCACTTGTTTTTCTCCATGTGGCATTCGGTTTCTTGGTTCGAATTTTTGCTTTTATTCGATCGGTCTTGATTTTGTAGTGTGGAATGTGCTTATTGGCTTGATATTATCCTCATTCTTTATGCTTATGCATAGATGTCTTTAAAATTCACTTGTTTTTTCTCCTTTTGCCTGTAAAAATTAACTTGTGATCTAACATTGCACGCCAAGTGTTCGATGAAACGTCCATGATAATATGACTCCTGAATGTGGCATTCGGTTTCTAGGTTCGAGTTTATGCTTTTATGCGATCGGTCTTGATTTAGTAGTGTAGAATATCTTTATTGGCTTGATACTATCCTCATTTTTTATGCTTATGCCTAGATTTCTTTAATGTTCACTTGTTTTTTCTCCTTTTGCCTTTAAAAAATTGACTTGAGATCTAACATTGCATGTCAAGTGTTCGATGAAATGTCCATGTAAATGTCACTCCTAAATATGGCATTCGGTATCTAGGTTCGAATTTATGCTTTTATCCGATCGGTCTTGATTTTGTAGTGTAGAACGTGCTTATTGGTTTTTTAGTATCGTCATTCTTTTTGCTTATGCCTATATGTCTTTAAAGTTCACTTGTTTTTTCTCATTTTGCCTTAAAAATGACTTGTGGTCTAACACTCCATGCCAAGTGTTGAAAACCATGTATGCACAACTCTCCATATGCAAACAACCCAAACTAGCTCTTTGAAACAACCACTTACTTTCACAAGTGCTTAAAAAATACTCAAGCCAAATCAAAACAATAACCTTGTACAACAACCCGACACATCCTATGACACGCCACGTCGAGTTGACCCACCATTATCTTGGAAGAGTTTCCTTGAAGCTTATTTCGCATATGTTTGAATCCTCTTGATTTGAAATTTCAACTCTTGAATAGAACACGGACTTGTCAGAATGATTTCAAAGACGAAAGGGTTGTTCCTTTAATGGGTTGAGCACCAAAAGACCACTACATAGAGAACGGTTTGCTTTTGCACTCGAAAGGCACGTTAGTTGTTCCAAATCAAGACTCCTCTCCAATTTTTTTGAAGAAGAAAGACAAGATGGTCATTGTGGACGAAAATAAAGAGAGGAAGAGAAGGAAGAGGGTGAAAATGAGAGGAAGGGTGGAACGATCAAATATGTAAGGGAGGGGTCGCTTTATATTGAAGAAATGGAAGAAGACAAATTCCATTTAGCTTGTATAAGAGATAAAGATCATGTTCAACAAAAAAAAGAGATAAAGATCATGACACACAAATCTAGAAGATATACCACAAATATTAAGAAAGAAAAATAAGCATGACACACAGATCTAGAACATAAGATAACATGACCCGCATATTGAGGAAGATTGATTAGCATGGCAACATATCTAGAAGATAAGATAACATGACAAGAATATTGAGGAAGAAAGATAAGCATAGCACACATATTTAGAAGATAAGATAACATGGCACGGATATTGAGGAAAAAACATAAGCATAGCACACAAATTTATATGATAAGATAACACACCACGAATATCTAAGAATACGGATGAGATCAAAACTCTTACAAGTCTATCTTCATTCTATTAAGAAACGGGATTTCTTAACGACTAACAAACGAACTAATGGATAACTTTGATAACTAGATAACTTTTAATATATAAAGTCTTGGTAAAAACGAGGTTATCCAAGATTACTTAATGATGTCTCTTTATTTGGTGGTGTTTTCATATGTGATTTCCTTTGTAAATATGTTTCTTTTTCCCCTTTTCTTGCGTGTTTTGTTCCTTTTTTAGCTTAGTTCCCGTATTTCTATGAGATTCGGAGACTACGCGCATTTTATGTGTTTTGTAGGTAATTTTGCGTGAATCGAGGATCTATTTGAAGGAGGATCGAGACATGGAGCAAAGGCCGAGCTAAAGCGGGAAAGGGAGGAGCAAGCCATGAAGAAGAACAAGAGAGGCCAACAAGAAGAAGGTGGAACGAGGTTCGGACCGAGTTGCAACAATGCCGGACCCGACTTGGGAGTTTCCATCCTTGGACCGAGATGCACAGTACCTCGGGCCCGATGTCCTCCGTGTCGGTCCGAGTCAGTCACCGGACTACTTGGGCTCCAAGGCACGAATTTGTGGACTTCCACTTTTGCCTCTCATCTAATCTATAAAAGGCCCTCTTGTCTTCTAATTTGGGCCCCCCTCTCAGACACACACAAAAGGGTCCACACACTTGAGAAGGAACCAAGAGGATACTTGGAGAGCAAGGAGGAAGGAGAAGAGGAGGAAGAGAGAGAGAATCGGCCAAGAGAGAGGAAGGCTTGATAGGTTTTGTTGATTGTTTAGCTTTGCTTTGTTTTCATCTTGTGGATTTGAAAACCCTTGATTGGAATTTGTGGATTGCTTTGGATTTGAATGAAACTTTGCTTTGTTTTGAGATTGATGATGTTGATTGCTTTCCCTTTTGATTTGTTTGCTTTCTTTGCTTGCCACATGGAGTAGATCTCCTTGATCTTGGGTTATGGGGGAAAACCCTAGCTAGGTTTGGGCTAGAAACCCCAATTCCATAGCCTTGAGTGTTTGATCTAAGGAAACCACTCTACATAGAGCTACAATTCCTTGCGAAAGTTGGGAATCAAGGCTTGAGATTGGCAAAGTAGCGAAAGTGAACATGTGTCAATCTCAAGGCCTTGCTTCGAAGGGGATTTCCCCATGGATCGAGGTGTATATGTGGTTGGAACGAGGGCGAAAGCACTCGATCCTAGTCCGATCATCACTCATTGCTTGAATTGGGGTGGAAAAGCCTAAATCTACTAGTGAAGGAACCCAAAAGCCCAAGATCTACTTTTAATCCTTGAAGTTCGACAACCCCAGCTACCTCGGGCCCGACTTACCCAGTGTCGGTCCCGACTTCCTCTTGTCGCCAACATCGGGCCCGACGTGACCTCAGTGTCGGTCCCGACTGTTTTCTTTGTTTTCCTTTGTTTTACGCTCTCCTTTCTAGCTTTCTAGTATCTAGGCACATCGATCGAGTAGACTTCCCGAGTGTTCGACACCCACCACGTGCTACAACGGGTTCGGGTTATAAATTGTATCTCTAGACCCTCGCACCACCGAGAGGCGATCACTTAATAGCTAAGCAATCTCGACACGACTTTCGAGAAACTCTAAAATATTAAAATATTCTTCGAATATTACATTCTACCACCCTTAAAGAATGTTTCGACCCGAAACTCTAGGAATATACTATAACAAATCCACAACGCTTCTTGAGGTCTTAGACAAACAAGTAAAACAACATGTAAATCAAATTTTTAGTACACTACAAGCAACGATTTGGCATTTTAAGCACGCAAAGCCAAATCACACAAAGCACACAATTAGTTACCATCCACAAGGCTCTCACTTCTTCTTCTCACCAAGGCCGTATCATTTTTTTTGTTAAGCCCTTCTTGCAAATGCTCACAAATTATTATACTTAAATATGTGCATGATCACATATACTTTCGTTGGTAAGTTCCTTGTGCCTTTGTTGTCAACCATTCTCTGATACCAATTTGTAACACCCCGGTTTTTCTAACCGGAATGCTACTCGGTAGTGGACCTCACGTGAGTCCACTTAAGGTAGTCTGACAACAAATTCACAATATGGATCTTGCAACAAAGGCACGACGAGAAAATAAGGAAAACATCCAACTCGGATATTACTAAAATAGGAATGAAAACCATGTATGCACAACTCTCCATATACAAACAACCCAAACCAGCTCTTTGAAACAACCACTTACTTTCACAAGTGCTACAAAAATACTCAAGCCAAATCAAAACAATAACCTTGTACAACAACCTGACACATCCTATGACACGCCACGTCGAGTTGACCCACCATTATCTTGGAAGAGTTTTCTTGAAGCTAATTTTGCATATGTTCGAATCCTCTTGATTTGAAATTTCAACTCTTGAATAGAACATAGACTTGTCAGAATGATTTCAAAGACGAAAGGGTTGTTCCTTTAATGGCTTAAGCACCAAAAGACCACTACTTAGAGAACGGTTTGCTCTAACACTCGAAAGGCACGTTGGTTGTTCCAAATCAAGACTCCTCACCAGAAAGACAAGATGGTGATGGTGGACAAAAATAAAGAGAGGAAGAGAAGGAAGAGGGTGAAAATGAGAGGAAGGGTGGAATTATCAGATATGTAAGGGAGGGGTCGCTTTATATAGAAGAAATGGAAGAAGAAAAATTCAATTTAGCTTATATAAGAGATAAAGATCATGTTCAACAAAAAAAGAGATAAAGATCATGACACACAAATCTAGAAGATATAGCATGAATATTAAGAAAGAAAAATAAGCATGACACACAGATCTAGAAGATAAGATAACATGAAACGAATATTGAAGAAGATAGATAAGCATGGCAACATATCTAGAAGATAAGATAACATGACACGAATATTGAGGAAGAAAGATAGGCATATCACACATATCTAGAAGATAAGAAAACATGACACGGATATTGAGGAAGAAAGATAATCATAGCACACAAATTTATAAGATAAGATAACACGACATGAATATCTAAGAATACGAATGAGATCAAAACTGTTACAAGTCTATCTTCATTCTATAAAGAAACGGGATTTCCTAACGACTAAGTAAAAAACTAATGGTAACTTTCATAACTAGATAACTTTTATTATATAAAGTCTTGGTAAAAATGAGGTTATTTGAGATTACTTAATAGCTAAGCACAACCGACATGACTATCGAGAAACTCAAAAATATTAAATTATTCTCGGATATTACACTTTTGCCTTTAAAATGACTTGTGATCTAATATTGCACGCCAAGTGTTCGATGAAATGTCGATGTAAATGTCACTCCTAAATGTGGAATTCGGTTTCTTGGTTCGAATTTGTTGCTTTTATTCGATCGGTCATGATTTTGTGGTGCAGAATATGCTTATTTGCTTGATATTTTCCTCATTCTTTATGTTTATGCCTAGATGTCTTTAAAGTTCACTTGTTTTTTCTCCTTTTGCCTTTAAAAATTAACTTGTGATCTAACATTGCACACCAAGTTTTCGATGAAATATCCATGTTAATATGAATGTGGCATTCGGTTTCTAGGTTTGAATTTATGCTTTTATGCGATCGATCTTGATTTAGTAGTGCAGAATGTGTTTATTGGCTTGATACTATCCTCATTCTTTATACCTAAGCCTATATGTCTTTAAATTTCACTTATTTTTTCTCTTTTTGCCTTTAAAAGTTGACTTGTGATCTAACATTGCGAGCCAAGTGTTCGATGAAATGTCCATGTAAATGTCACTCCTAAATGTGGCATTCAATTTCTAGGTTCGAATTTGTGCTTTTATTTGATACGTCTTGATTTTGTAGTGAATGTACTTATTGATACTATCCTCATTCTTTATACTTATGCCTAGATGTCTTTAATGTTCACGTGTTTTCCTCCTTTTGCCTTTAAAGTGACTTGTTATCTAACAATGCATGCCAAGTGTTCGATGAAAAGTCCATGTACATGTCACTACTAAATGTGGCATACTGTTTCTAGGTTCGAAGTTATTCTTTTTTTCGATCGGTCAAGATTTTCTAGTGCAGAATGTGCTTATTGGCTTGATACTATCTTCATTCTTTATGCTTATGCCTAGATGTCTTTAAAGTTAACTTGTTTTTTCTCCTTTTACCTTTAAAATGACTTGTGACCTAACATTGCACGCCATGTGTTCGATGAAATGTCCATGTAAAAGTCACTCCTAAATGTGGCATTCAATTTCTTGGTTCGAATTTTCGCTTTTATTCGATCGGTCTTGATTTTGTAGTTCGAATTTATTCATTTTTCAATCGATCTTGATTTTCCAGCGTAGAATGTGCTTACTGGCTTCATACTATCCTCATTCTTTATGCTTATGCCTAGATGTCTTTAAAGTTCACTTGTTTTTTCTCCTTTTGCCTTTAAAAATTAACTTGTAATCTAACATTGCACGCCATGTGTTCGATGAAATGTCAATTTATGCTTATGCCTAGATGTCTTTAAAGCTCACTTTTTTTTTCTCCTTTAGCCTTCAAAATGTATTATGATCTAACCTGGCGCACCAAGTGTTCGATGAAATGTCCATGTAAATGTCACTCCTAAATGTGGCATTCGGTTTATAAGTTCGTATTTGTGCATCTATTCGATATGTCTTGATTTTGTAGTGCAGAATGTGCTTATTGGCTTGATACTATCCTCTTCCTTTATGCTTATTCCTAGATGTCCCTAATGTTCACTTGTTTTTTCTTTTATCTTTAAAAATTAACATGTGATCTAACATTGCACACCAATTGTTCCATGAAATGTCGATGTAAATGTCACTCTTAAATATGGTATTCGGTTTCTAGGTTCGAATTTATTCTTTTATTAGATCGGTCTTGATTTTGTAATGCAGAATGTGATTATTGGCTTGATACTATCCTCATTCTTTATGCTTATGCCTAGATGTCTTTAAACTTCACTTGTTTTTTCTCCTTTTGCCTTTAAAATGCCTTGTTATCTAACATTGCACGCCAAGTGTTCGATGAATTGTCAATGTAAATGCCACCACCAAATGTGGCATTCGGTTTCTAGGTTCGAATTTAATTTTTATTAGATCGGTCTTGATTTTGTAGTGCAGAACGTGATTATTGGCTCGATACTATCCTCATTCTTTATGCTTATACCTAGATGTCTTTAAACATCACTTCTTTTTTCTCCTTTTGCCTTCAAAATGTATTATGAAATAACATTGCGCGTCGTGTGTTCGACAAAATGTCCATTTAAATGTCACTCCTAAATGTGGCATTCGGTTTCTAGGTTCGTATTTGTACTTTTATTCGATACGTCTTGATTTTGTAGTGTAGAATGTGCTTATTGGGCTTGATGCTATCCTCCTCCTTTATGCTTATGCCTAGATGTCACTAATGTTCACTTGTTATTTCTCCTTTTATCTTCAAAAATTCACATGTGATCTAACATTGCACACCAATTGTTCGCTGAAATGTCCATGTAAATGTCACTCCTAAATATGGTATTCGGTTTCTAGATTCGAATTTATTCTTTTACTAGATCGGTCTTTATTTTGTACTTCAAAATGTGCTTATTAGCTTGATACAATCCTCATTCTTTGTGCTTATGCCTAGATGTCTTTAATGTTCACTTGTTTTTTCTCCTTTTGCCTTTAAAATGTCTTGTTATCTAACATTGCACGCCATGTGTTCGATGAATTGTCAATGTAAATTCCACCACCAAATGTTGCATTCTGTTTCTAGGTTCGAATTTATTCTTTTATTCGATCGATCTTAATTTTGTAGTGCAGAATGTGCTTATTGGCTTGATGCTATCCTCATTCATTATGCGTATGCCTAGATGTCTTTAAAGTTCACTTGTTTTTCTCCTTTTGCCTTTAAAAATTAACTTGTGATCTAAAATTGCACACCAAGTGTTCGATGAAATGTCCATGTAAATGTCACTCCTAAATGTGGCATTCGGTTTCTTGGTTCGAATTTATCCTTTTATTCGATCGGTCTTGGCTTTGTAGTGCAGAATGTGCTTATTGGCTTGATACTATTCTCACTCTTCATGCTTATGCCTAGATGTCTTCAAAGTTCACTTATTTTTTCTCCTTTTACCTTTGAAAATTAACTTGTGATCTAACATTGCACGCCAAGTGTTCGATGAAATGTCCATGAAAATGTCACTCCTAAACATGGCATTCGATTTCTAGGTTCGAATTTATTCTTTTATTAGATCGGTCTTGATTTTGTAGCGCAGAACGTGATTATTGACTCGATACTATCATCATTCTTTATGCTTATGCCTAGATGTCTTTAAAGGTCACTTCTTTTTTCTCTTTTTGCCTTCAAAATGTATTATGATCTAACATTGCGCGCCAAGTATTTGATGAAATGTCCATGTAAATGTCACTCCTAAATGTGGCATTCGGTTTCTAGGTTCGTATTTGTACTTTTATTCAATAAGTCTTGATTTTGTAGTGCAGAATGTGCTTATTGGGCTTTATACTATCCTCCTCCTTTATGCATATGCCTAGATGTCACTAATGTTCACTTGTTTTTTCTCCTTTTATCTTTAAAAATTAACATGTGATCTAACATTGCATGTCAAGTGTTCGATGAAATGTCCATGTAAATGTCACTCCTAAATGTGGCATTTGGTTTCTTGGTTTGAATTTTTGGCTTTAATCGATCGGTCTTGATTTTGTAGTGCTGAATGTGCTTATTGGCATGATAATATCCTTATTCTTTATGCTTATGCCTAGATGTCTTTAAAGGTCACTTCTTTTTTCTCTTTTTGCCTTCAAAATGTATTATGATCTAACATTACGCGCCAAGTGTTCCCTGAAAGGTCCATGTAAATGTCACTCCTAAATGTGGCATTTTGAATTTTTGCTTTTAATCGATGGGTCTTGATTTTGTACTGCACAATGTGCTATTTGGCTTGATATTATCCTCATTCTTTATGCTTATGCACAAATGTCTTTGAAGTTCACTTGTTTTTTCTCTTTTTGCCTTTAAAAATTAACTTGTGATCTAAAATTGCACACCAAGTGTTCGATGAAATGTCCATGTAAATGTCACTCCTAAATGTGGCATTCGGTTTCTTGGTTCGAATTTATCCTTTTATTCAATCGGTCTTGGCTTTGTAGTGCAGAATGTGCTTATTGGCTTGATACTATCCTCACTCTTCATGCTTATGCCTAGATGTCTTTGAAGTTCACTTGTTTTTTCTTGTTTTGCCTTTAAAAATTAACTTGTGATCTAACCGTGCACGCCATGTGTTCGATGAAATGTAAATGAAAATGTCACTCCTAAATGTGGAATTCGGTTTCTTGGTTCGAATTTATCCTTTTATTCAATCGGTCTTGATTTTGTAGTGCAGAATGTGCTTATTGGCTTGATACTATCCTCATTCTTCATGCTTATGCCTAGATGTCTTTAAAGTTCACTTATTTTTTCTTCTTTTACCTTTAAAAATTAACGTGTGATCTAACATTGCATGCCAAGTGTTCGATGAAATATCCATGCATATGTCACTCCTAAAGGTGGCATTCGGTTCTAGGTGGGAATTTATGCTTTTATTTGATCAGTCTTGATTTTGTACTGAAGAATGTGCTTATTGGCTTGATACTATCCTCATTATTTATGCTTATGCCTAGATGTCTCTAATGTTCACTTGTTTTTTCTCATTTTATCTTTAAAAATTAACTTGTGATCTAACATTGCACCAAATGTTCGATGAAATGTCCATGTAAATGTCACTCCTAAATGTGGCATTCGGTTTCTAGGTTCGAATTTATGCTTTTATTAGATCGGTCTTGATTTTGTAGTGCAGAATGTGCTTATAGACTCGATACTATCCTCATTCTTTATGCTTATGCCTAGATATCTTTAAAGCTCAATTCAGTTTTCTCCTTTTTCCTTCAAAATGTATTACGATCCAACATTGCGCACCAAGTGTTCGATGAAATGTCCATGTAAATGTCATTCCTAAATGTGGCATTCAGTTTCTAGGTTCGTATTTGTTCTTTTAATCGATACGTCTTGATTTTGTAGTGCAGAATGTGCTTATTGGCTTGATACTATCCTCCTTCTTTATGCTTATGCCTAGATGTCACTAATGTTCACTTTTTTTTTCTCCTTTTATCTTTAGAAATTAACATGTGATCCAACATTGCACACAAATTGTTCGATGAAATGTCCATGTAAATGTCACTCCTAAATATGGTATTCGGTTTCTAGGTTTGAATTTATTCGTTTATTAGATCGGTCTCGATTTTGTAGTGCAGAATGTGCTTATTGGTTTGATAATATCCTCATTCTTTATGCTTATGCACAGATGTATTTAAAGTTCACTTGTTTTTTCTCGTTTTGCCTTTAAAATGTCTTTTTAATTTAACATTGCACGCCAAGTGTTCGATTAATTGTCAATGTAAATGCCACCACCAAATGTGGCATTGTGTTTCTAGCATCGTATTTATTCTTTTATTCGATCGGTCTTGATTTGGTAGTGCAGAATGTGGTTATTCTCTTGAAACTATCGTCATTCTTTATGCTTATGCCTACATGACTTTAAAGTTCACTTGTTTTTTCTTCTATTGCCTTTAAAATGACTTGTTATCTAACATTGCACGCAAAGTGTTTGATCAAATGTCAATGTAAATGTCACCACTAAATGTGGAAATCGGTTTCTAGGTTAGAATTCATGCTCTTATTCGAACGGTCTACATTTTGTAGTGCAGAATGTGCTTATTGGTTCGATACTATCCTCATTCTTTGTGCTTATTCCTAGATGTATTTATAGTTCACTTGTTTTTTCTCCTTTTGCCTTTAAAAATTCACTTCTGATCTAACATTGACTTGTGATGAAATGTCCATGTAATTGCCAATCCTAAATGTGGCATTCGGTTTCTAGGTTCGAATTTACGTTTTTATTCGATCGGTCTGTATTTTGTAGTACAGAATGTGGTTATTGGCTTGATACTATCCTCATTCTTTATGCTTATGCATAGATGTCTTTAATATTCACTTGTTTTTTCTCTGTTTGCCTTTAAAAATTGACTTGTGACCTAACATTGCACCCCAAGTGTTCGATGAAATGTCCGTGTAAATGTCACTCGTAAATGTGGTATTCGATTTCTAGGTACGAATTTATGCTTTTATTCGATAATCTTGATTTTGTAGTGCAAAATGTGCTTATTGGCATGATGCTATCCTCATTCTTTATGCTTATGCCTAGATGTTCTTAAAGTTCACTTCTTTTTCTCTTTTTGCCTTTAAAATGACTTGTGATCTAACATTGGACGCCAAGTGTTCGATGAAATGTCCTTGTAAATGCCACTCCTAAATGTCGCATTCGGTTTCTAGGTTCGAATATATGCTTTTATTTGACCGTTCTTGATTTTGTGGTGCGGAATGTGCTTATTGGCTTGATATTATAATCATTTTTTATGCTTATGCCTAAATGTCTTTAAACTTCACTTGTTTTTTTCTTCTTTTGCCTTTAAAAATTAACGTGTGATCTAAAATTTCACGCCAAGTGTTCGATTAAATGTCCATGTAAATGTCACTCCTAAATTTGGCATTCGGTTTCTATGTCCGAATTTATGCTTTCATCCGATCGGTCAAGATTTGGTAGTGCAGAATGTGCTTATTGGCTTGATACTATCCTCATTGTTTATGCTTATGCATAGATTTCCTTAAAGTTCACTTGTTTTTTTTCCTTTTGCCTTTAAAATGACTTGTTATCTTACATTGCACGCCAAGTGTTCGATGAAATATCCATGTAAATGTCACCGCTAAATGTGACACTCGATTTCTAGGTTTGAATTTATGCTTTTATTCGATCGGTCTTAATTTTGTAATGCGGAATGTGCTTATTGGCTTGATACTATCCTCATTCTTTATGCTTATGCCTAGATGTCTTTAAAGTTCACTTGTTTTTTCTCCTTTTGCCTTTAAAAATTGACTTGTGATCTAACATTGCCCGCCAAGTGTTCGATGAAATGTCCATGTAAATGTCACTCCTAAATGTGGCATTCAGTTTGATGTGATTCCATCTACCGAGTCATGGCCCCATGATTTGAGAGAAGATTCAAGCCCTAAAGACAAGCCCAATGTGCATGATAAAGGGGAGCATATACTTGGACAAGCAACCAAGAACGATGTTCGAGGCGCTAAGAAGTCGAGACAAGGAGACATGCCCTATCTTGGGCGCATCACACAAATCCTAGCTAAGTCAATACTGGACAAAATCAAAGAGAAGCTCATGGCTCATAAGTTTCCGATGGCTAATGACGGTAAAGGTTTGAATGTTCTTGTGACTATTGGTTCAACTAGTGCTAAAACTTGACTTATGTTTTGTTAAGGGTTGTTAGCTGAATTTCTTTAAAATTAAGGGTGTTTTATGTAATTAGAGATAAGTGTGGGATGATTTGTGTGAGGCGTGGATCTAGGTTATATGGTCGTTATTGGCCTCCATTTTGAGGTAGACTTGAACGATGAAAATGTTTTCTCTTTACTTGTTTTCCATCTAAAGTTCTTTTGTTTGTTTTTCGTTCAATCTCGTTGTTTGATCTTTGGTGAGTCATATCCGAAGCTCTTTCAACCTAGTTTGTTGATCTTGGTGCATAATATCCAAGTTTCAACATCCATATCCAACAATCCATCAATCTACTTCCAATCGCTCCATCCATCGATCCATCTCCATCATGGTGTACTTCTGCAACACGTCAGTATATTCGCCATATTTTCTACATTACAACTCTTCTAGCTCTGAAACTTTGAAGGGTCAAACTAGAATCAGTGATATAAATTATCGTTTTGGAATCACCCAATTCGGAGTTCGGACAATGAAGATCCAGCTAGTTGAAGACGGGTCGTATTCCTTGGGGTTTGTTGTCGGAATTCCTTGGATTCTTTGAAGGCGATGCCTTTGCATCATCTACACCATCGATCCGGCCATCAAGTGGTATCAGAGCCACGCGAATGTATCGCCATTTCAATCTTGTCTCGAGCTTGGTTAACCGCTCGTTGCAAGTTGTTTTGCAAGTGGTTCATCCATTTTTGTGGTGCATGAGTTTTCCTTTATGTCTTGTGTCTTTGTGTGACCTTTTCCATCCTTGATTTGTTGTTTGATGGAGGTCAAAATTTGCATGAGCTATGGCTGAGTTGTTGTGTACACGAAATTGAAGAAGAAACCCCAAAGGTCCTTTGTTTGGTTGAGTAGTTGAAAGCTTGTGTGATTAATCCTTGAATTTACTCTTGCACTTAAGTGTGTCTTGAATTTTTGTTTGCTAAATTTGTGTGCTGAAACGAGTGGTTGAGGGAGAGGAAAAACGTTCCCTTTGTTGGTCATTGCATGGCTATTGAAATAGGTTCAACTCTAGGATACGGGAACGACACAGAAAATTGCTAATCTTGCTTGTTTGTGTCTACTCTTGGTGTTCAAGTCCTTCTAGTTGTCATTTGTTGCTCATCTCCTACTTGCAACTTGTCTTTCAATTTGAGCAAGTTTTGGTGATTAATTCATGGGCACTCTATACTCTTTCTCTTCATATGGTTTGTTAAGATGACAAGTGTAGTTGATGAAAAAGAAAAAGAAAAGCACCTCTTTGATATATTGCGATCCTTGCAACAATCCATGCAATCCATGGAGACATGCATGGAGGCATGCTTTGATGCCTTGGAGAGCCGATTCCTAGGGCTGGATGAGAGGGCACAAGTGCCTCATGTGGGGAAGATCAACAAGAAATGAGAAGAGGATGTGCACACTTTCAAGGAACGAGGCGACCATGAGGTATTCAACGTTTTTTCCTTCGTTTTATAATGATTATGTTGAGGATGTTCAAGATAAAGGTTTGAGGACGGCCCCTTGCAAAGGGGAGGAGACTTCCTTCTAACAAAGGGTGATGAGCGACACAGAACAACCAAAAAGGGTCTACAAAAGAAGGTCAACGGAAGATACTCAAATGGCTCTCACTGAGACCATCTACGAGAAGGTGAAGTCGTCGTTCTTTCCAGCCGACATACTGCCTTAAAGACGGAGAAGGGGAAGAGCAGTTTCCTTTCCATGGATTGGAACAACTCATTACCATCAAGTGTCCAATAGAACTGATGCACATATTGCAAGAAGAGGAGGAAGTTGTGGAATTGTCTCCTAAAATCAAGCATCGTCCTATCATCACTCCTAGCTCCATGAACTCATTGGCTACACCATGGATGGATGCATTTCCTATGATTCCTTAAAGTTTGCCCTTCTTGCTCCATGAGGAGGACGAGGCTGTTTTAGTCACTCCAAGCAGTGATTACAATCCTTTTCTTGTGGAGGCCAAGAAGGATGTCTTTGTCATGGAGAATGCCACACCAAGGGAGCTAGAAGCCCTACCTTCATTGTTGAGCTCACAAAGCATGATAAATCCGAGGACGTATCCTTTTCAAGGGGAGTAGGATGATGTGATTCCATCTACCGAGTCATGGCTCCATAATTTGAGAGAAGATTCCAGTCCTAAAGACAAGCCCAATGTGCACGATAAAGGGGAGCCTATACTTGGACAAGCAACCAAGGAAGATGTTCGAGGCTCTAAGAAGCCGAGATAAGGAGCCATTCCCTATCTTGGGCGCATCACACCAGCCCTAGCTAAGTCAATACTAGACAAAATCAAGGAGGAGCTCATGGCTCATAAGTTTCCGATGGCTAATGATGGTGAAGGTTGGAATGTTCTTGTCACTATTTGTTCAACAAGTGCTAATACTTGACATATGTTTTGTTAAGGGTTGTTAGTTAAATTTCTTGAAACTTAAGGGTGTTTTATGTAATTAGAGATAAGTGCGGGATGATTTTTGTGAGGCGTGGATCTAGGTAATATGGTCGTCATTGGCCTCCATTTTGAGGTAGACTTGAACGAAAATTTGCCTTGTTTCCTAGTATTCAATCAAATTTCTTGTTTGTTTTCTTCGTTCAATCTCTTGTCAGAGTGTTGGCGCATAATATCCGACATTCTTTCAATCTAGTTTGATGTTCTTGGTGAGTCATATCCAAGGGAACCATCCATATCCATCACTCCCCCGTTCCATTTGCAATCGCTCCATTTCCATCTCGGTGGTTTCTGCACCACTTCAGTATAATCGACATATCATTTAATCTACACAATATCTGACTTTCAACATTTTGAGGTTATACTAGACTAAACGATCTAACTCTAGGATTTGGAATCACTCAATTCCGAGTCCGGACAAGGGAGATATACCCTTTTTATCCCAGACGAAATTCAACCACCGAGCTCCACCACTTTCGAACCAAGTGATGATTTCCTACCAATCTTCGGCGATCTCTTTGCACCATCATCCACACCATGGATCCTCTCATCATGGTTTCTAGGTTTGAATTTATGCTTTTATTCGATACGTCTTTATTTTGTAGTGCAGAATGTGCTTATTGGCTTGATACTATCCTCATTCTTTATGCTTATGCCTAGATGTCTTTATAGTTCACTTGTTTTTTCTCCTTTTGCCCTTAAAATGATTTGTTATCTAACATTGAACGCAAAGTGTTCGATGAAATGTCCATGAAAATGACACCAATAAATGTGGCATTCGGATTCTAGGCTCGAATTTATGCTTTTATTCGATTGGTCGTGATTTTGTAGTGCAGAATGTGCTTATTGGCTTGATACTATGCTTATTCTTTATGCTTATGCCTAGAGGTATTTAAAGTTCACTTGTTTTTTCTCCTTTTTCTTCTGAAATTAAATTATGATCTAACATTGCACGCCCAGTGTTCAATGAAATGTCCATGTAAATGTCACTCCTAAATGTGGCATTCGGTTTCTAGGTTCAAATATATGCTTTTATTCGATACGTCTTGATTCTGCAGTGCAGAATGTGTTTATTGGTTTGATACTATCCTCATTATTTATGCTTATGCCTAGATGTCTTTAAAAATCTCTTCTTTTTTTCTCCTTTTGCCTTTAAAATGACTTGTGATCTAACAATATTGCACGCAAAGTGTTCGATGAAATGTCCATGTAAATATCACTCCTAAATATGGAATTCGGTTTCTAGGTTTTAATTTATGCTTTTATTCGATTGGTCTTCATTTTGTAGTGCGAAATGTGCTTATTCGCTTGATACTATCCTCATTCTTTATGCTTATGCCTAGTTGTCTTTAAAGTTCAATTGTTTTTCTCCATTTGCCTTTAAAATGACTTATGATATAACATTGCACGCCAAGTGTTCGATGAAATATCCATCTAAATGTCACTCTTAAATGTGGCCTTGGGTTTCTCGGTTCGAATTTTTGCTTTTATTCGATCGGCCTTGATTTTGTAGTGTAGAATGTGCTTATTGGCTTGATATTATCCTCATTCTTTATGCTTATGCATAGATATCTTTAAAGTTCACTTGTTTTTTCTCCTTTTGCCTTTAAAAATCAACTTGTGAGCCAACATTGCACCCCAAGTGTTCGATGAAACGTCCATGGTAATATGACTCCTGAATGTGGCATTCGGTTTCTAGGTTCGAGTTTTCCTTTTATGCGATCGGTCTTGATTTAGTAGTGTAGAATGTGTTTATTAGCTTCATACTATCCTCATTTTTTATGCTTATGCCTAGATTTCTTTAATGTCACTTGTTTTTTCTCCTTTTGCCTTTAAATAATTGACTTGAGATCTAACATTGCATGTCAAGTGTTCGATGAAATGTCCATGTAAATGTCACTCCTAAATATGGCATTCGGTATCTAGGTTCGAAGTTATGCTTTTATCCGATCGGTCTTGATTTTGTAGTGTAGAACGTGCTTATTGGCTTGATAGTATCGTCATTCTTTTTGCTTATGCCTATATGTCTTTAAAGTTCACTTGTTTTTTGTCATTTTGTCTTAAAAATGACTTGTATGCACAACTCTCCATATGCACAACTCTCATGCCAAGTGTTGAAAACCATGTATGCACAACTCTCTATATGCAAACAACCCAAACTAGCTCTTTGAAACAACCACTTACTTTCACAAGTGCTTAAAAAATACTCAACCCAAATCAAAACAATAACCTTGTACAACAACCCGACACATCCTATGACACGCCACGTCGAGTTGACCCACCATTTTCTTGGAAGAGTTTCCTTAAAGCTTATTTCGCATATGTTTGAATCCTCTTGATTTGAAATTTCAACTCTTGAATAGAACACGGACTTGTCAGAATGATTTCAAAGACGAAAGGGTTGTTCCTTTAATGTGTTGAGCACCAAAAGACCACTACATAGAGAACGGTTTGCTCTAACACTCGAAAGGCACGTTGGTTGTTCCAAATCAAGACACCACTTCAATTTTTGTGAAGAAGAAAGACAAGATGGTGATGGTGGACGAAAATAAAGAGAGGACGAGAAGGAAGAGGGTGAAAATGAGAGGAAGGGTGGAATGATCAAATATGTAAGGGAGAGGTCGCTTTATATAGAAGGAATGGAAGAAGAAAAATTCAATTTAGCTTGTATAAGAGATAAAGATCATGTTCAACAAAAAAAAAGAGATAAAGATCATGACACAAAAATCTAGAAGATATAGCACGAATATTAAGAAAGAAAAATAAGCATGACACACAGATCTAGAATATAAGATAACATGACACGAATATTGAGGAAGATAGATAAGCATGCCAACATATCTAGAAGATAAGATAACATGACAAGAATATTGAGGAAGAATGATAAGCATAGCACACATATTTCGAAGATAAGATAACATGGCACGGATATTGAGGAAAAAACATAAGCATAGCAAACAAATTTATATGATAAGATAACACGACACGAATATCTAAGAATACGGATGAGATCAAAACTCTTACAAGTCTATCTTCATTCTATTAAGAAACGAGATTTCTTAACGACTAACAAAAGGACTAATGGATAACTTTGATAACTAGATAACTTTTAATATATAAAGTCTTGGTTAAAACGAGGTTATCCAAGATTACTTAATAGGTAAGCAATCTCAACACGACTTTCGAGAAACTCTAAAATATTAAAA
Organism: Fallopia convolvulus; assembly: GCA_964016875.1. Taxonomy (NCBI): domain Eukaryota; kingdom Viridiplantae; phylum Streptophyta; class Magnoliopsida; order Caryophyllales; family Polygonaceae; genus Fallopia; species Fallopia convolvulus. The sequence continues at coordinate 19,359,338 of OZ024730.1, forward strand.
TATTCTTCGAATATTACATTCTACCACCCTTAAAGAAAGTTTCATCCCGAAACTCTAGGAATATACTATAACAAATCCCCAACGCTTCTTGTTGTCTTAGACACACAAGTAAAACAACATGTAAATCATATTTTTAGTACACAACAAGCAACGATTAGGAAAGTTAAGCATGCAAAGCCAAGTCACACAAAGCACACAATTAGTTACCATCCACAAGGCTCTCACTTCTTCTTCTCACCAAGGCCGTATCATTTTTTTTGTTAAGCCCTTCTTGCAAATGCTCACAAATTATTATACTTAAATATATGCATGATCGCATATAACAACAAACAAGGGGATGCTTTAGGGCTTCAATCCAATAGATGGTGGCGTCTCGACGTGTCCTTCTACCCAACAATGCATAATGCTTCCCCATTAGGAAACATTGAAAGTTGAAAACATCGGCCAAATTTTTATTTCCATGTTGGACCTCGAATACTTTTGTTGGTAAGTTCCTTGTGCCTATGTTGTTAACCATTCTCTGATACCAATTTGTAACACCGCGGTTTTTCAAACAGGAATGCTACTTGGTAGTGGACCTCACGTGAGTCCACTTAAGGTAGTCTGACAACAAATTCACAATATGGATCTTGCAACAAAGGCACGACGAGAAAATAAGGAAAACATCCAACGCCGATATTACTAAAATAGGATTGAAAACCATGTATTCCCAACTCTCCATATACAAACAACCCAAACCAGCTCTTTGAAACAACCACTTACTTTCACAAGTGCTAAAAAAAATACTCAAGCCAAATCAAAACAATAACCTTGTACAACAACCCGACACATCCTATGACACGCCACGTCGAGTTGACCCACCATTATCTTGGAAGAGTTTCCTTGAAGCTTATTTTGCATATGCTCGAATCCTCTTGATTTGAAATTTCAACTCTTGAATAGAACAAGGACTTGTCAGAATGATTTCAAAGACGAAAGGGTTGTTCCTTTAATGGCATAAGCACCAAAAGACCACTACTTAGAGAACGGTTTGCTCTAACACTCGAAAGGCACGTTGAATGTTCCAAATCAAGACTCCTCAACAATTTTTACGAAGAAGAAAGACAAGATGGTGATGGTGGACAAAAATAAAGAGAGGAAGAGAAGGAAGAGGGTGAAAATGAGAGGAAGGGTGGAATTATCAGATATGTAAGGGAGGGGTCGCTTTATATAGAAGAAATGGAAGAAGAAAAATTCAATTTAGCTTATATAAGAGATAAAGATCATGTTCAACAAAAAAAAGAGATAAAGATCATGACACACAAATCTAGAAGATATAACACGAATATTAAGAAAAAAAAATAAGCATGACACACAGATCTAGAAGATAAGATAACATGACACGAATATTGAAGAAGATAGACAAGCATGGCAACATATCTAGAAGATAAGATAACATGACACGAATATTGAGGAAGAAAGATAAGCATAGCACACATATCTAGAAGATAAGATAACATGACACGGATATTGAGGAAGAAAGATAATCATAGCACACAAATTTATAAGATAAGATAACACGACATGAATATCTAAGAATACGGATGAGATCAAAACTCTTACAAGTCTATCTTCATTCTATTAAGAAACGGGATTTCCTAACGACTAAGTAATGAACTAATGGGTAACTTTCACAACTAGATAACTTTTATTATATAAAGTCTTGGTAAAATGAGGTTATCCGAGATTACTTAATAGCTAAGCAATCCCGACACGACTATGGAGAAACTCTAAAATATTAGAATATTATCGGATATTACACTTTTGCCTTTAAAATGACTTGTGATCTAACATTGCACGCCAAGTGTTCGATAAAATGTCCATGTAAATGTCACTCCTAAATGTGGCATTCGGTTTCTTGGTTCGAATTTTTTGCTTTTATTCGATCGGTCATGATTTTGTAGTGTAAAATGTGCTTATTTGCTTGATATTTTCCTCATTCTTTACGTTTATGCATAGATGTCTTTAAATTTCACTTTTTTTTCGCCTTTTGCCTTTAAAAATTAACTTGTGATCTAACATTGCACGCCAAGTTTTCGATGAAATATCCATGTTAATATGACTCCTGAATGTGGCATTCGGTTTCTAGGTTTGAATTTATGCTTTTATGCGATCGGTCTTGATTTAGTAGTGCAAAATGTGTTTATTGGCTTGATACTATCCTCATTCTTTATGCCTAAGCCTATATGTCTTTAAAGTTCACTTGTTTTTTCTCCTTTTGCCTTTAAAAATTGACTTGTGATCTAACATTGCAAGCCAAATGTTCGATGAAATGACCATGTAAATCTCACTCCTAAATGTGGCATTCAATTTCAAGGTTCGAATTTGTGCTTTTATTCGATACGTCTTGATTTTGTAGTGAAGAATGTACTTATTGATACTATCCTCATTCTTTATACTAATGCCTAGATGTCTTTAATGTTCACGTGTTTTTCTCCTTTTGCCTTTAAAATGACTTGTTATTTAACAATGCACGCCAAGTGTTCGATGAAAAGTCCATGTAAATGTCAGTACTAAATGTGGCATTCTGTTTCTAGGTTCGAATTTATTCTTTTTTTCGATCGGTCATGATTTTCTAGTGCAGAATGTGCTTATTGGCTCGATACTATCCTCATTCTTTATGCTTATGCCTAGATGTCTTTAAAGTTCACTTGTTTTTTCTCCTATTGCCTTTAAAAAATAACTTGTGATCTAACATTGCACGCCATGTGTTCGATGAAATGTCCATGTTAATATGACTCCTAAATGTGGCATCCGGTTTCAAGGTTTGAATTTATGCTTTTATGCGATCGGTCTTGATTTAGTAGTGCATAATGTGTTTATTGGCTTGATACTATCCTCATTCTTTATGCCTATGCCTAGATGTCTTTAAAGTTTACTTATTTTCTCTCATTTTGTGTTTAAAAATTGACTTGTGATCTAACATTGCACGCCAAGTGTTTGATGAAATGTCGATGTAAATGTCACTCCAAAATGTGGCATTCGGTTTCTAGGTTCGTATTTGTTCTTTTATTCGATACGTCTTGATTTTGTAGTGAAGAATGTACTTATTGGCTTGATATTATCCTCATTCTTTATGCTTATGCCTACATGTCTTTAAAGTTCACTTGTTTTTTCTCCTTCTGCCTTTAAAATGACTTGTTATCTAACATTGCACGCCAAGTGTTCGATGAATTGTCAATGTAAATGCCACCACCAAATGTGGCATTCTCTCTCTAGGTTCGAATTTATTCTTTTATGCATATGCCTAGATGTCTTTAAAGCTCACTTCTTTTTTCTCCTTTAGCCTTCAAATTGTATTATGATCTAACCTTGCGCACCAAGTGTTCGATGAAATGTCCATGTAAATGTCACTCCTAAATGTGGCATTCGGTTTATAGGTTCGTATTTGTGTATCTATTCGATATGTCTTGATTTTGTAGTGCAGAATGTGCTTATTGGCTTTATACTATCCTCTTCCTTTATGCTTATTCCTAGATGTCACTAATGTTCACTTGTTTTTTCTACTTTTATCTTTAAAAATTAACATGTGATCTAACATTGCACACCAATTGTTCCATGAAATGTCGATGTAAATGTCACTCCTAAATATGGTATTCGGTTTCTAGGTTCGAATTTATTCTTTTATTAGATCGGTCTTGATTTTGTAGTGTAGAATGTGATTATTGGCTTGATACTATCCTCATTCTTTATGCTTATGCCTAGATGTCTTTAAACTTAACTTGTTTTTTCTCCTTTTTCCTTTAAAATGTCTTGTTATATAACATTTCATGCCAAGTGTTCGATGAATTGTCAATGTAAATGCCACCACCAAATGTGGCATTCGGTTTCAACGTTCAAATTTATTTTTTATTAGATTGGTCTTGATTTTGTAGTGCAGAACTTGATTATTGGCTCGATATTATCCTCATTCTTTATGCTTATACCTAGATGTCTTTCAACATCACTTCTTTTTTCTCCCTTTGCCTTCAAAATGTATTATGATATAACATTGCGCGCCAAATGTTCGACGAAATGTCCATTTAAATGTCACTCCTAAATGTAGTGTAGAATGTGCTTATTTGTACTTTTATTCGATACGTCTTGATTTTGTTCGCTGAAATGTCCACGAAATGTCACTCCTAAATATGGTATTCGGTTTCTAGGTTCGAATTTATTCTTTTATTAGATTGTTCTTTATTTTGTACTGTAGAATGTGCTTATTGGCTTGATACAATCCTCATTCTTTGTGCTTATGCCTAGATGTGTTTAAAGTTCAGTTGTTTTTTCTCCTTTTGCCTTTAAAATGTCTTGTTATCTAACATTGCACGCCAAGTGTTCGATGAATTGTCAATGTAAATTCCACCACCAAATGTTGCATTTTGTTTCTAGGTTCGAATTTATTTTTTTATTCGATCGGTCTTGATTTTGAAGTGCAGAATGTGGTTATTGGCTTGATAATATCCTCATTCTTTATGCTTATGCCTACATGTCTTTAAAGTTCACTTGTTTTTTCTCCTTTTGCCTTTAAAATGACTTGTTATATAACATTGCATGCCAAGTGTTCGATGAATTGTCAATGTAAATTCCAACACCAAATGCGGCATTCTGTTTCTAGGTTCGAATTTATTCTTTTATTCGATCAATCTTAATTTTGTAGTGCAGAATGTGCTTATTGGCTTGATGCTATCCTCATTCTTTATGCGTATGCATAGATGTCTTTAAAGTTCACTTGTTTTTCTCCTTTTGCATTTAAAAATTAACTTATGATCTAACATTGCACGCCAAGTGTTCCCTGAAAGGTCTATGTAAATGTTACTCCTAAATGTGGCATTCGGTTTCTTGGTTTGAATTTTTGCTTTTATTCGATGGGTCTTGATTTTGAAGTGCACAATGTTCTATTTGGCTTGATATTATCCTCATTCTTTATGCTTATGCATAGATGTCTTTGAAGATCACTTCTTTTTTCTCTTTTTGCCTTTAAAAATTAACTTATGATCTAACATTGCACGCCAAGTGTTCGATGAAATGTCCATGAAAATGTCACTCCTAAATGTGGAATTCGGTTTCTTGGTTCGAATTTATCGTTTTATTCGATCGGTCTTGATTTTGTAGTGCAGAATGTGCTTATTGGCTTGATACTATCCTCAATCTTCATGCTTATGCCTAGATGTCTTTAAAGTTCACTTATTTTTTCTCCTTTTACCTTTAATAATTAATATGTGATCTAACATTGCACGCCAAGTGTTCGATGAAATATCCATGAAAATGTCACTCCTAAAGGTGGCATTCGGTTTCTAGGTGCGAATTTATGCTTTTATTTGATCGGTCTTGATTTTGTAATGAAGAATGTGCTTTGGGCTTGATACTATCCTCATTATTTATGCTTATGCCTAATTGTCTCTAATGTTCACTTGTTTTTTCTCCTTTTATCTTTAAATATTAACTTGTGATCTAACATTGCACCAAGTGTTTGATGAAATGTCCATCTAAATGTCACTCCTAAATGTGGTAATCGATATATAGGTTCAAATTTTTGCTTTTATTAGATCGGTCTTGATTTTGTAGTGCAGAATGTGCTTATAGACTCGATACTATCCTCATTCGGTTTCTATGTTTAAATTTATTCTTTTATTAGATCGGTCTTGATTTTGTAGTGTAGAACGTGCTTATTGGCTTGATTCTATCCTCATTCTTTTTGCTTATGCCTAGATGTCTTTAAAGTTCACATGTTTTTCTCATTTTGCTTTAAAAACGACTTCTGATCTAACACTGCACGCTAAGTGTTGGATGAAATGTCCATGTAAATGTCAGTCCTAAATGTGGCATTCGGTTTCTTGGTTCGTATTTTTGCTTTTATTCGATACGTCTTGATTTTGTAGTGCAGAATGTGCTTATTGGCTTGATATTATCCTCTTCCTTTATGCTTATGCCTAGATGATACTAATGTTCACTTGTTTTTTCTCCCTTTATCATTAAAAATTAACATGTGATCTAACATTGCCCACCAGTTTTTCGATGAAATGTCCATGTAAATGTCACTCATAAATATGGTATTCTGTTTCTAGGTTCGAATTTATTCTTTTATTCGATCGATCTTTATTTTGTAGTGTAGAATGTGCTTATTGGCTTGATACTATCCTCATTCTTTATGCATATGCCTAGATGTCTTAAAAGTTCACTTGGTTTTCTTCTTTTGCCTTTAAAAATTAACTTGTGATCTAACATTGCACGCAAAGTGTTCGACGAAATGCCTATTTAAATGTCACTCCTAAATGTGGCATTCGGTTTCTAGGTTCAGATTTGTGCTTTTATTCGATACATCTTGAATTTATAGTGAAGAATGTACTAATTGGCTTTGATACTATCCTCATTCTTTATGCTTATGCCGAGATGTCTTTAATGTTTACATGTTTTTTCTCCTTTTGCCTATAAAATGACTTGTTATCTGACATTGCACGCCAAGTGTTCGATGAAAAGTCCATGTAAATGTCACTACTAAATGTGGCATTCTGTTTCTAGGTTCGAATTTATTCATTTTTCGATCGGTCTTGATTTTCTAGTGCAAATGTGCTTATTGGCTTAATACTATCCTCATTCTTAATACTATCCTCATCCATGTAAATGTCACTTGTTTTTTTCTCCTTTTACCTTTAAAATGACTTGTGATCTAACATTGCACACCAAGTGTTCGATGAAATGTCCATGTAAATGTCACTCCTAAATGTGGCATTCGGTTTCATGGTTCGTATTTGTGCTTTTATTCGATACGTCTTGATTTTGTAGTGCAGAATGTGCTTATTGGCTTGATATTATCCTCTTCCTTTATGCTTATGCCTAGATGATACTAATGTTCACTTGTTTTTTCTCCCTTTATCATTAAAAATTAACATGTGATCTAACATTGCACACCAGTTTTTCGATGAAATGTCCATGTAAATGTCACTCATAAATATGGTATTCTGTTTCTAGGTTCGAATTTATTCTTTTATTCGATCGGTCTTAATTTTGTAGTGCAGAATGTGCTTATTGGCTTGATACTATCCTCATTCTTTATGCATATGCCTAGATGTCTTAAAAGTTCACTTGGTTTTCTTCTTTTGCCTTTAAAAATTAACTTGTGATCTAACACTGCACGCAAAGTGTTCGACGAAATGTCTATTTAAATGTCACTCCTAAATCTGTCATTCGGTTTCTAGGTTCAGATTTGTGCTTTTATTCGATACGTCTTGATTTTATAGTGAAGAATGTACTAAAATGACTTGTGATCTAACATTGCACGCCAAGTGTTCGATGAAATGTCCATGTAAATGTCACTCTTAAATGTGGCATTCGATGTGTTGGTTCGAATTTTTGCTTTTATTCGATCGGTCTTGATTTTGTAGTGCAAAATGTTCTTATTTGGTTGATATTATCCTCATTCTTTATTCGTATGCCTAGATGTCTTTAAAGTTCACTTGTTTTCTTCCTTTTGCCTTTAAAAATTAACTTGTGATCCAACATTGCACGACAAGTGTTCCATGAAAGGTCCATGTAAATGTCACACCTAAATGTGGCATTCGATTTCTTGGTTCGAATTTATCCTTTTATTCGATCGGTCTTGATTTTGTAGTGTAGAATGTGCTTATTGGCTTGATACTATCCTCATTCTTCATGCTTATGCCTAGATGTCTTTAGTGCTCACTTATTTTTTCTCCTTTTATCTTTAAAAATTAACTTGTGATCTAACATTGCAAGCCAAGTGTTCGATGAAATGTCCTTGGAAATGTCACTCCCAATGGTGGCATTCAGTTTCTAGGTCTGAATTTATGCTTTTATTCGATACGTCTTGATTTTGTAGTGCAGAATGTGCTTATTGGCTTGATACTATCCTCCTCCTTTATGCTTATGCCTAGATGTTACTAATGTTCACTTGTTTTTTCTCCATATATCTTTAAATATTAACATGTGATCTAACATTGCACACCAATTGTTCGATGAAATGTCCATGTAAATGTCACTCCTAAACATGGCATTCGGTTTCTAGGTTTAAATTTATTCTTTTATTAGATCGGTCTTGATTTTATAGTGTAGAACGTGCTTATTGGCTTGATTCTATCCTCATTCTTTTTGCTAATGCCTAGATGTCTTTAAAGTTCACATGTTTTTTCTCATTTTGCTTTAAAAATGACTTGTGATCTAACACTGCACGCCAAGTGTTCGATGAAATGTCCATGTCAATGTCACTCCTAAATATGGCATTCGGTTTCTAGGTTCGAATTTGTGCTTTTATTCGATATGTCTTGATTTTGTAGTGAAGAATGTACTTATTGGCTTTGATACTATCCTCATTTTTTATGCTTATGCTTAGATGTCTTTAATGTTCACGTGTTTTTTCTCCTTTTGCCTTAAAAATGACTTGTTATCTAACATTGCACGCCAAGTGTTCGATGAAAAGTCCATGTAAATGTCACTACTAAATGCGGCATTCGGTTTCTAGGTTCGAATTTATGCTTTTATTCGATCGGTCTTGTTTATGTAGTGGAGAATGTGCTTATTGGCTTGATACTATCCTCATTCTTTATGCGTATGCCTAGATGTCTTTAAAGTTCACTTGTTTTTCTGCTTTTGCCTTTAAAAATTAACTTGTGATCTAATATTGCACGCAAAGTGTTCGACGAAATGTCCATTTAAATGTCACTCCTAAATGTGGCATTCGGTTTCTAGGTTCAGATTTGTGCTTTCATTCGATAGGTCTTGATTTTGTATTGAAGAATGTAGTTATTGGCGTTGATATTGTCCTCATTCATTATGCTTATGCCTAGATGTCTTTAATGTTCACATGTTTTTTCTCCTTTTGCCTTTAAAATGACTTGTTATATAACATTGCACACCATGTGCTCGATGAAAAGTCCATGTAAATGTCAGTACTAATTGTGGCATTCTATTTCTAGGTTCAAATTTATTCTTTTTTCGATTGATCTTGATTTTCTAGTGCAGAATGTGCTTATTGGCTTGATACTATCCTCATTCTTTATGCTTATGCCTAGATGTCTTTAATTTTCACGTGTTTTTTCTGCTTTTGCCTTTAAAATGACTTGTTATCTAACATTGCATGTCAAGTGTTCGATGAAATGTCCATGTAAATGTCACTCCTGTATGTGGCATTCGGTTTCTAGGATCGAATTTGTGCTTTTATTCGATACGTCTTGATTTTGTAGTGAAGAATGTACTTATTGGCTTTGATACTATCCTCATTCTTTATGCTTATGCCTAGATGTCTTTTATGTTCATGTGTTTTTTCTCCTTTTGCCTTTAAAATGACTTGGTATCTAACATTGTACGCAAAGTGTTCGATGAAAAGCTAGTCCATATAAATTTCACTACTAAATGTGGCATTTGGTTTCTAGGTTCGAATATATGCTTTTATTCAATCGGGGTCTTGTTTTCGTAGTGCAGAATGTGCTTATTGGCGTGGTACTATCCTCATTCTTTATGCTTATGCCTAGATTTCTTTAATGTTCACTTGTTTTATTCTCATTTCGCCTTTAAAAATTGACTTGTGATCTAAAATTGCACGCCAAGTGTTCGATGAAACGTCCATGTAAATGTCACTCCTAAATGTGCATTTGGTTTCTACGTTCGAATTTGTGCTTTTATTCGATCGGTCTTGTTTATGTAGTGCAGAATGTGCTTATTGGCTTGATACTATCCTCATTCTTTATGCTTATGCGTGAATGTCTTTAAAGTTTACTTGTTTTTTCTCATTTTGCCTTTAAAAATAGACTTGTGATCTAACATTGCACGCCAAGTGTTCGATGAAATGTCCATGTAAATGTCACTCCTAAATGTGGCGTTCGTTTTGTAGGTTCAAATCTGTGCTTTTATTCGATACGTCTTGATTTTCTAGTGAAGAATGTACTAATTAACCATGTAAATGTCACTACTAAATGTGGCATTCTGTGTCTAGGTTTGAATTGATTCTTTTTTTCGATCGGTCTTGATTTTCTAGTGTAGATGTGCTTATTGGCTTGATATTATCGTCATTCTTTATGCTTATGCCAATATGTGTTTATACTTGACTTGTTTTTTCTCTGTTTACATTTAAAATAACTTGTAATCTAACATTGCACGCCAAGTGTTCGATAAAATGTCCATGTAAATGTCACTTCTAAATTCGGCATTCGGTGTCTTGGTTCGAATTTTTTCTTTTATTCGATCGGTCTTGATTTTGTAGTGCAGAATGTGCTTATTTGCTTGATATTATCCTCATTCTTTATGCGTATGCCTAGATGTCTTTAATGTTCACATGTTTTTCTCCTTTTGCCTTTAAAAATGAACTTGTGATCTAACATTGCATGCCAAGTGTTCGATGAAAGGTCCATGTAAATGTCACTCCTTAATGTGGCATTCGGTTTCTTGGTTTGAATTTTTGCTTTTATATGATGGGTTTTGTTTTTGTAGTGCAGAATGTGCTTATTGGCTTGATAGTATCATCATTCTTTATGCTTATGCCTAGATGTCTTGAATGTTCACTTGTTTTTTCTCCTTTTACCTTAAAATGACTTGTGATCTTTCATTGCACGCCAAGTGTTCGATGAAAAGTCCTTGTAAATATCACTCCTAAATGTAGCATTCGGTTTCTTGGTTCGAATTTTTGCCTTTATTCGATCGGTCATGATTTTGTAGTGCAGAATGTGCTTATTGGCTTGATAATATCCTCATTCTTTATGCTTATGCATCGATGTCTTTAAAGTTCACTTTTTTTTTCTCCTTTTGCTTTTAAAAATTAACTTGTGATCTAACATTGCATGCCAAGTGTTCGATGAAATGTCCATGTAAATGTCACTCCTAAATGAGGTTTTCGGTTTCTAGGTCTGAATTTAGGCTTTTATTCGATACGTCTTGTATTTGTAGTGCAGAATGTGATTATTGGCTTGATACAATCCTCCTCCTTTATGCTCATGCCTAGATGTCACTAATGCTCACTTGTTTTTTCTCCATTTATCTTCAAAAATTAACATGTGATCTAACATTGCACACGAATTGTTTGATGAAATGTGCATGTAAATGTCACTCCTAAATACAGTATGGCATTCGGTTTCTAGGTTCGAATTTATTCTTTTATTAGATCGGTCTTGATTTTGTAGTGTAGAATGTGCTTATTGGCTTGATCCTATCCTCATTGCACGCCAAGTGTTCGATGAAAAGTCCATGTAAATGTCAGTACTAAATATGGCATTCTATTTCTAGGTTCGAATTTATTCGTTTTTCGATCGATCTTGATAATCTAGTGCACAATGTGCTTATTGGCTTGATACTATCCTCCTCCTTTATGCTTTTGCCTAGATGTCACTAATGTTCACTTGCTTTTTCTCCTTTTATCTTTAAAATATAACATGTGATATAACATTGCATGCCAAGTGTTCGATGAAATGTCCATGTAAATGTCACTCCTAAATGTGGCATTTGGTTTCTTGGTTTGAATTTTTGGCTTTAATCGATCGGTCTTGATTTTGTAGTGCTGAATGTGCTTATTGGCATGATAATATCCTTATTCTTTATGCTTATGCCTCGATGTCTTTAAAGTTCTGTTGTTTTTTCTCCTTTTGCCTTTAAAAATTAACTTGTGATCTAACATTGCATGCCAAGTGTTCGATGAAATGTCCTTGTAAATGTCACTCCTAAATGGGGTATTTGGTTTTTAGGTCTGAATTTAGTCTTTTATTCGATATGTCTTGATTTTGTAGTGCAGAATGTGCTTATTGGCTAGATACTATCCTCTTCCTTTATGATTATGCCTAGATGTCACTAATGTTCACTTGTTTTTTCTCCATTTAACTTTAAAAATTAACATGTGATCTAACATTGCACACCAATTGTTTGATGAAATGACCATGAAAATGTCACTCCTAAACTTCGCATTTTGTTTCTTGGTTCGAATTTATTCTTTTATTAGATCGGTCTTGATTTTGTAGTGTAGAACGTGCTTATTGGCTTGATCCTATCCTCATTATTTTTCCTTATGCGTAGATATCTTTAAAGTTCACATGTTTTTTCTCATTTTTCCTTAAAAATGACTTGTGATGTAACACTGCACGCCAATTGTTCGATGAAATGTCCATGTAAATGTCACTCCTAAATGTGGAATTCGGTTTCTAGGTTCGAATTTATGCTTTTATTCGATCGTTCTTGTTTTTGGAGTGAAGAATGTGCTTATTGGCTTGAAATTATCCTCATTCTTTATGCTTATGCCTAGATGTCTTGAAAGTTCACTTGTTTTTTCTGATTTTGCCTTTAAAAATTTACTTGTGACCTAACATTGCACCTCAAGTGTTCGATGAAATGTCCATGTAAATGTCACTCCTAAATGTTACATTCGGTTTCTAGGTTCGAATTTGTGCTTTTATTCGATACGTCTTGATGTGTAGTGAAGAATGTACATATTGGCTTTGATACTATGCTCATTCTTTATGCTTATGCCTAGATGTCTTTAATGTTCAAGTGTTTTTTCTCCTTTTGCTTTTAAAATGACTTGTTATCTAACATTGCACGCCAATTGTTCGATGAAAAGTCCATGTAAATGTCAATACTAAATCTGGCATTCTGTATCTAGGTTCGAATTTATTCTTTTTTCGATCGATCTTGATTTTCTAGTGCAGAATGTGCTTATTGGCTTGATATTATCCTCATTCTTTATGCTTATGCCTAGATGTCTTGAAAGTTCACTTATTTTTTCTCATTTTGCCTTTAAAAATTGACTTGTAATCTAACCTTGCACACCAAGTGTTCAATGAAATGTCCATGTAAATGTCACTCCTAAATGTGGCATTCGGTTTCTAGGTTCGAATTTGTGCTTTTATTCGATACGTCTTGATTTTATAGTGAAGAATGTACTTATTGGCTTTGGTACTGTCCTCATTCTTTATGCTTATGCCTATATGTCTTTAATGTTCACGTGTTTTTTTCTCATTTTGCTTTAAAAATAACTTGTGATCTAACATTGCACACCAAGTGTTCGATGAAAGGTCCAAGTAAATGTCACTTCTAAATGTGGCATTCGGTTTCTTGGTTTGAATTTTTGCTTTTATTCGATAGGTCTTGTTTTTGTAGTGCAGAATGTGCTTATTTGGCTTGATATTATCCTCATTCTTTATGCTTATGCCTAGATGTCTTGAAAGTTCACTTGTTTTTTCTCATTTTGCCTTTAAAAATTGACTTGTTATCTAACATTGCACACCAAGTGTTCGATGAAATGTCCATGTAAATGTCACTTCTAAATGTGGCATTCCGTTTCTAGGTTCGAATTTGTGCTTTTATTCTATACGTGTTGATTATGTAGTGAAGAATGTAATTATTGGTTTTGATACTATCCTCATTCTTTATGATTATGCCTAGATGTCTTTAATGTTCAAATGTTTTTTATCCTTTTGCCTTTAAAATGACTTGTTATTTAACATTGCAGGCCAAGTGTTCGATGAAAAGTCCATGTAAATGTCAGTAATAAATGTGGCATTCTGTTTTTAGGTTCGAATTTATTCTTTTTTCGATCGATTTAGATTTTCTAGTGCAGAATGTGCTTATTGGCTTGATACTATCTTCATTCTTTATGCTTATTGCTAGAAGTCTTTAATGTTCACTTGTTTTTTCTCCTTTTACCTTTAAAATTGACTTGTGATCTAACATTTCACACCAAGTGTTCGATGAAATGTCCATATAAATGTCACTCCTAAATGTGGCATTCGTTTTTTAGCTTAGAATTTATGCTTTTATTCGATCGTTCTTGTTTTTGTAGTGCAGAATGTGCTTATTGGCTTGATACTATCCTCATTGTTTATGCTTAAACCTAGATGTCTTTAAAGTTCACTTGTTTTTTTCTCATTTTGCATTTAAAAATTGACTTGTGATCTAAGATTGCACGCCAAGTGTTTGATGAAATGTTCATGTAAATGCCACTCCTAATTGTGGCATTCGTTTTCTAGGTTTGAATTTGTGCTTTTATTCGATAAGTCTTGAATTTGTAGTGCATAATGTGCTTATTGGCTTGATATTACCCTCATTCTTTATGCATATGCCTATATGTCTTGAAAGTTCACTTGTTTTTTCTCATTTTGCCTTTAAAAATTGACTTGTGATCTAACATTGCAGGCCAAGTGTTCGATGAAATGTTCATGTAAATGTCACTCCTTAATGTTGCATTTTGTTTTTAGGTTCAAATTTGTGCTTTTATTCGCTACGTCTTGATTTTGTAGTGAAAAATGTACTTATTTGCTTTGATACTATCCTCATTCGTTATGCTTATGCCTAAATGTCTTTAATGTTCACGTGTTTTTTCTCTTTTTGCATTTAAAATGACTTGTTATCAAACATTGCACGCCAAGTGTTGGATAAAAATGTCAGTACTAAATGTGGCATTCTGTTTCTAGGTTCGAATTTATTATTTTTTCGATTGATCTTGATTTTCCAACGCAGAATGTGCTTATTGGCTTCATCCTATCCTCATTCTTTATGCTTATGCCTAGATGTCTTTAGAGTTCACTTGTTTTTTCTCCTTTTACCTTTAAAATGACTTGTGATCTAACATTGCACGCCTAGTGTTCGATGAAATGTCCATGTAAATATTACTCCCAAATGTGGCATTCGGTTTCTTGGTTCGAATTTTTGCTTTTATTCGATCGGTCTTGAATTTGTAGTGCATAATGTGCTTATTGGCTTGATATTACCCTCATTCTTTATGCATATGCCTAGATGTCTTGAAAGTTCACTAGTTTTTTCTCATTTTGCCTTTAAAAATTGACTTGTGATCTAACATTGCAGGCCAAGTGTTCGATGCAATGTCCATGTAAATGTCACTCCTTAATGTTGCATTTTGTTTCTAGGTTCGAATTTGTGCTTTTATTCGCTACGTCTTGATTTTGTAGTGAAAAATGTACTTATTGGCTTTGATACTATCCTCATTCATTATGCTTATGCGTAGATGTCTTTAATGTTCACGTGTTTTCTCTTTTTGCATTTAAAATGACTTGTTATCTAACATTGCACGCCAAGTGTTCGATAACAATGTCAGTACTAAATGTGGCATTCTGTTTCTAGGTTCGAATTTATTATTTTTTCGATCGATCTTGATTTTCTAGCGCAGAATGGGCTTACTGGCTTCATACTATCCTCATTCTTTATGCTTATGCCTAGATGTCTTTAAAGTTCACTTGTTTTTTCTCCTTTTACCTTTAAAATGACTTGTGATCTAACAATGCATGCGAAGTGTTCGATGAAATCTCCATGTAAATGTCACTCCTAAATGGGGTATTCGGTTTCTAGGTCTGAATTTAGGCTTTTATTCGACACGTCTTGATTTTGTAGTGCAGAATGTACTTATTAGCTTGATACTATCCTCCTCCTTCATGCTTATGCCTAGATGTCACTAATGTTCACTTGTTTTTTCTCCATTTATCATTAAATATTAACATGTGATCTAACATTGCACACGAATTGTTCGATGAAATGTCCATGTTAATGTCACTCCTAAATGCGGCATTCGGTTTCTAGGTTCGAATTTATGCTTTTATTAGATCGGTCTTGATTTTGTAGTGAAGAATGTGCTTATTGGCTTGATATTATTCTCATTCTTTATGCTTATGCCTATATGTCTTTAAAGCTCACTTCTTTTTTCTCCTATTGCCTTCGAAATGTCTTATGATCTAACATTGCACGCCAAGTGTCCGATGAAATGTCCATGTAAATGTCACTCCTAAATGGGGTATTCGGTTTCTAGGTCTTAATTTAGGCTTTTATTCGATATGTCTTGATTTTGTAGTGAAGAATGTGCTTATTGGCTTGATACTATCCTCCTCCTTTATGCTTATGCCTAGATGTCACTAATGTTCACTTGTTTATTCTCCATTTATCTTTAAAAATTAACACGTGATCTAACATTGCACACGCATTGTTTGATGAAGTGTCCATGTAAATGTCACTCCTAAATATGGCATTTGGTTTCTATGTTCGAGTTTATTCTTTTATTAGATCGGTCTTGATTTTGTAGTGTAGAACGTGCTTATTGGCTTGATATTTTCTTTATTCTTTTTGCTTATGCCTAGATGTCTTTAAAGTTCACATGTTTTTCTCATTTTGCTTTAAAAATGACTTGTGATCTAACACGGCACGCCAAGAGTTCGATGAAAGGTCCATGTAAATGTCACTCGTAGTTGTGGCATTCGGTTTCTTGGTTCGAATTTGTGCTTTTATTCGATACGTCTTGATTTTGTAGTGAAGAATGTACTTATTGGCTTTTATATTATCCTCATTCGTTATGCTTATGCCTAGATGTCTTTAATGTTCACGTGTTTTTTCTCCTTTTGACTTTAAAATGACTTGTTATCCAACATTGCACGCCAAGTGTTCGATAAAAATGTCAGTACTAAATGTGGCATTCTTTTTCTAGGTTCGAATTTATTCATTTTTCAATCGATCTTGATTTTCCAGCGCAGAATGTGCTTATTGGCTTCATACTATCCTCATTCTTTATGCTTATGCCTAGATGTCTTTAAAGTTCACTTGTTTTTTCTCCTTTTACCTTTAAAATGACTTGTGATCTAACATTGCACGCCTAGTGTTCGATGAAATGTCCATCTAAATTTTACTCCTAAATGTGGCATTTGGTTTCTTGGTTCGAATTTTTTCTTTTATTCGATCAGTCTTGATTTTGTAGTGTAGAATGTGCTTATTGGCTTGATAATATCCTCATTCTTTATGCTTATGCCTCGATGGCTGTAAAGTTCACTTGTTTTTTCTCCTTATGCCTTTAAAAATTAACTTGTGATCTAACACGGCATGCCAGGTGTTCTATGAAATCTCCATGAAAATGTCACTCCTAAATGGGGTATTCGGTTTTCTAAGTCTGAATTTAGGCTTTTATTCGATACGTCTTGATTTTGTAGTGCAGAATGTACTTATTGGCTTGATACTATCCTCCTCTTTTATGGTTATGCCTAGATGTCACTAATGTTCACTTGTTTTTTCTCCATTTATCTTTAAAAATTAACATGTGATCTAACATTGCACACGAATTGTTCGATGAAAAGTCCATGTAAATGTCACTCCTAAATGTGGCATTCGATTTCTAGGTTCGAATTTATGCTTTTATTAGATCGGTCTTGATTTTGTAGTGCAGAATGTACTTATTGACTCGATATTATCCACATTCTTTATGCTTATGCCTAGATGTCTTTAAAGCTCACTTCTTTTTTCTCCTTTTGCCTTCTGATCGCCTTGAAATGCGAGGGTCTAGAGATACAATTTATAACCCGACCCCGTTGTAGCACGTGGTGGGTGTCGAACACTCGGGAAGTCTACTCGATCGATGTGCCTAAATACTAGGAAGCTAGAAAGGAGAGCATAAAACAAAGGAAAACAAAGAAAACAAAGGGGACCGACACTGAGGTCACGTCGGGCCCGAGGTTGGCAACAAGAGGAAGTCGGGACCGACACTGGGTAAGTCGGGCCCGAGGTAGCTGGGGATGTCGAACTTCAAAGATTTAAAAGTAGACCTTGGGCTTTTGGGTTCCTTCCCTAGTAGATTTAGGCTTTTCCACCCCAATTCAAGTAATGAGTGATGATCGGACTAGGATCGAGTGATTTCGCCCTCGTTCCAACCACTTCTACACCTCGATCATTGGGAAAATCCCCTTCGAAGCAAGGTCTTGAGATTGACACATCTTCACTTTCGCTACTTTGCCAATCTCAAGCCTTGATTCCCAACTTTCGCAAGGAATTGTAGCTCTATGTAGAGTGGGTTCCTTAGATCAAACACTCAAGGCTATGGAATTGGTGTTTCTAGCCTAAACCTAGCTAGGGTTTTCCTCATAACCTAAGATCAAGGAGATCTACTCCATGTGACAAGCAAAGAAAGCAATCAAATCAAAAGGGAAAGCAATCATCATAATCAATCTCAAAACAAAGCAAAGTTTCATTCAAATCCAAAGCAATCCACAAATTCCAATCAAGGGTTTTCAAATCCACAAGAACAAAGCAAATCAAAGCAAATCTACCAACAAAACCTATCAAGTCTTCCTCTCTTGGCCGATTCTCTCTCTCTTCCTCTTCCTCTCCTTCCTCCTTTCTCTCCAAGTATCCTCTTGGTTCCTTCCCTAGGTGTGGGAACCCTTTCCCCCCTTTTGTGTGTGTGTGAGGGAACCCTTTCTTAGAAGACAAGAGGGCCTTTTATAGATTAGATGAGTGGCAAAAGTGGAAGGCCACAAATTCGTGCCTTGGAGCCCAAGTAGTTCGGTGACCGACTCGGACCGACACGGAGGACCTCGGGCCCGAGTTACTGTGCATCTCGGTCCGAGGTTGGAGTCTCCCAAGTCGGGCCCGGTGTGGTTGCAACTCGGTCCGGACCTCGTTCCACCTTCTTCTTGTTGGCTTCTCTTGTTCTTCTCCATGGCTTCCTCCTCTCTTTCCCTCTTTAGCTCGACCTTTGCTCCATGGAGGTCCTCAAAGAGGTTCCATTCGGCCGGGTTGTAATGGGGCTTTTGGTATTTCTCAAGGTGGGAATTATTTGGTCTTGTGGTGCTTACAATGGGGATTGAACAACCTAAACTCTCACCAACTTCACCAAAATTCCACAATTACTTTTACACTCACCCAAAAGACTTAACATTTTTCCTTTCAACCCAAAATTTCACTTAACATTCCACTTCATCTTTGCTCTTATGCTTTTTGTTGGATTTTCCACACTTTCTACATTTGGACTGACTTTCTTATGACATCGGGCCCGATGTTGCTTGTAACACGGTCGGACCATTTTCTTCACTTAAGCTCTTTGCTTTATTCCACTTTACATTTCCAACATTTTCTTCCTTTCTTTTCTTTCTTTTTTTCATTTTTGTACAACAAAGATGCACTACCCACATGATTCATAACACCATTCTTTGCCCTTAAACCCAAGAGAATCTCAACTCTTCAAATACAATCCCAACCTATCTTCTAAAGTCCAATCCCATAAGGGTCAAGTCATATAAGGCTAGGAATAATATTTTTGAGGAGTTCCAAACAAAGGCTTAGGCTAGAACGGGGCTACAAACAAAGGATTAACTTCATGGTAGGATATGGAACATTTATGTGACTAGAAGAATAAAGTTCAAAATCAATGTGACAATGCTAGGACAATTCTCATGACGGTCTAGGAAAATAGATAAACAACGCAATAGCAAGTTTTACTAAGCATGAATGAGCTAATCACACAAGAAACATGAGGGATATGCAAATATGAACAAGCATCCCTAAAATGGCCAAAAATCAATCTCACAAGGGTCACTCATACTTAGTTGAATAAGAACTCATCCTAGAACTCACATGTTCAATAAAACAAGCAAGATATCATGATCACATCAAAAGCAACATCATTTTAGAGGCTAAACTATCCAAAAATATGCAAAGGAATTTACATGCTCACATCATCATTAGCTTTTATTTTGGCAATCTAAGATGGGAATTTCTAGTCCAAAACCTACAGAACACAAAATCTTTTTGTTGTTTTTAACACAATTTTTCAATTTTTTTTTATGGATTTTTTTTTATTGCAAAAATTTCTCTAAAACCAAGAACTCATCCATTCAAGACCAAATTAATCATCCATGTCTTTCATCAAACCACAAACCAAGAAACAAACATCCCAAATACAAACTAGAAACAAAAAACAAATATCCTCAAAATAACAAACAAACATAAACAAGTGAAATCATGAACACACTTACCCCCACCCCATACTTAAAATTTTGATGTCCCCATCAAACAAGGAAACCAAAACTTAAAAGCAAGAGAGAAGAGTATGAAAAGCTCACAATTTCTTATTCTTCAATGGCATGTATAGGATCACCCGAAGGGGTTGTCACGTCTACGTCCTCTTTGGAGCCTTGCTTGCCGCTCCCTCTCGTCCACTTGCTCTTGGTAGAAGTCTTGTGGTGGTGGTTGAAGTTGAGGCTCCGGGCGTGTCCAATGGTCCTCACGGGAAGGGAAGTTCCCGCTCATCCACGTGTTGTAGCTATCTTGGACCCGCCAACTTTGGTCTTCCACCTCCCTAAGCTCCTCCACCTCTTGTCTAGTGTAGCCGAGGGCTCGGTTCATCTCTTGTTGGCTAGATTGGAAAGAACTTTGTTGTTGAAGCATTTGTTGTTGTTGTTGGTACATTTGTTGTTGATGTTGGTACATTTGTTGTTGTTGGAGATTCACTTGATGGACCTCTTGGAGAACATTTTCTTGTTGAAGTTGGAGATGGGCCATTTGGTTGGCTAAGAAGGACATGTCCACCGGTTGTTGTTGCTCGGGAAACACCATCCCGGACCGTACCATTGGGCATAGCCTTCATAACCGCCACCTTGAGCTTGCTCTCACCTTGCACCGCTCCCTTCTCCACGTTCATAATGCCTCGGGACCTCACCACCATGGAATGAACTGGACCGACGTTGAGGGAAGTCGGGCCCGACTTGGTGTGTACCTCGGTCCGCCAGTGTTGGAGCTTGGTGCGTGGCTCGGAGGTTGGCCATCAAACCTTGGAAGCGCTCATCTTCTTCATTTAGCTCTTGATCGACTTCCATGTCTTCCCCATGAGGTGCAAACACAAAGTTGTCTTGGTCGGAATCCGGTGTAGATGGAGGGGAGGTAAACCGAATGTGTTGAGATTGTTGTCGCCGCCCCTCTCTTGCACCTTCGGGGTCACCAAATGAGTGTGGCT
Organism: Fallopia convolvulus; assembly: GCA_964016875.1. Taxonomy (NCBI): domain Eukaryota; kingdom Viridiplantae; phylum Streptophyta; class Magnoliopsida; order Caryophyllales; family Polygonaceae; genus Fallopia; species Fallopia convolvulus. The sequence continues at coordinate 19,380,066 of OZ024730.1, forward strand.
TGCCGGCCCACACTTGATACCAATTTTGATACCGAGAAAGATCATAGAGGTTGTGCACTAACCGGATTGACACACCATCATAGTTTGAGTGAGGGGCCAAGGAAATCATGTAGAGCTTCTCCTTGATGATGTTGGCCTTCTTGAAATACTTCATGTTCATGAACTCAACACCATTCGGAGCCGGAGAATACTTGTCAAGATCAACTCTTAGACGCATGGCGAGCCTTTCTATCATCCCGCCGAAGTAGATCCAAGAGGAGCTTTGGAAGTCTCGCACCATCTTGACCCACTCCCATGCAAGGTTCATGGGCTTCTCGGTGTTGAAGAGCATCTCATGGAGCAACATGATATCCTCCTTCATCGGGTTGCTCAACTCATGACGAGCATAGATTGCACACCCCAAGACTCGCACCATGACCCGAAAAAGAGGGCTAGCAATCTCGGTTGTGGAGGCGCCCTTTCTCATCTCACTCTTCCCGGCCACATGAAGCCATACTTGGTTCACCTTCTCATTGTTGACGCCGGTCTCTTCTCTTGGGCATGGAAACCCGAAGTAGGTAGCCAAATCCCTAAGAGTGAGATTGTGGTCCTCATTGCCCAATCGGAAAGTGATCGCCCCTTCCTCATCCTCCACATTATCATAAGTGCACTCGAATGTGGCCATGAATTCCGACGTGAGGGCGGGGTAGTGAGTGTTGTCCCACCTTAGCATCCCATTGAGACCGATGTGGGAGTAGCACCTTGGAAGGGCTTGATACATATCCATCTTCCTCATGGCTTTCCAATCAAGCCACCTTGTGTGATGCTCAAGCGCCATATATCTTTCATAACTCTCCACTTGCTCATCATCCTCCAAATAGACATCATCCAACTTCGACTCTCTCCTTGACTTCTTGGACTTCTTCCTTGGCCTTTCCGCATGAGAGGATGAAGCTCTAGTCTCCATGGTACCTACACACATCCAAACAAACAAAAGGGTCCAAAATAAACTCCATACAACTCAACAAAAGCACTCATCAACACACAACAACACTTCAACACAAAGGGAACCTCATACTTAGTCTCTAGACACACATGCATCTCAATCCAACATAAATCATCATGGACATCTTCTAACAATGGCTAAGCAAAATGATCATTCTACATCATGATTAGACTATAGCCAACAATGAAACACATGAATCCACATGATATCACGAGAAGAGAGCAAAAACAACATGGATCGACTTCCAACCCATGTCGGGCCCGACTTATTCAACCTCGGTCCGACTTGTTGGACCGACTTCCACAGCTCGGGCCCGACTCTCCTGGGCACGTCGATCTCGACCTAGTTCATGCTTCGACTTTAACCTCAAATCAACCCAAATCACTCTATCATGCACTTAAATTTCAAATTCGACCATCAAACATCCCTAATTGAAGTTCTAAATGGATCTAAGCATGCATAAACAACTTTAAAGCTCAATTTCACAAATCATGCAAATCCACCATTGATGCTCAAGCTCAAGCTCTCAATCAAACATGGCATTACTCAATCTATGCAATGAAAGCACACAATTTTCAAAGAAATAAGTAGAGATCGAGTAACACATACTGGATTCGAAGAGTATTGAACTTTTAAACAAATAAGCACTTAGAACTCAAATTTCCTAGATCTAGATCTAGATGGGGGACGAAGGACTATATTGAACTCGATATTTCTACTTGGATTCGGGTTTGGGAGGCCTTTTTGTGGTTGGAACGACATGAAGTAGGGAGTGTGTGGATCGAGTATGGAAGGGGAGGGGCGGCCGACTTTGAGAGTGTTTGAGGGAGATGGGTTGTATTTTGGGAATGGTAGTTGATAATGAAGATGGTAGGTAGGTGGGGGATAATATTTAATGGGGGAAAGGGACAAATTAGGTCAAGGGCAAAATTGGCATTCCAACTAGTCAAATCGGGTCGGACCGACTTCATGGACTGACGTCCCTATGCCAAGCCCGACTTACCTAGGCTCGATGTGGGAGTATTCGGGTCACCAATTTTACTCCATCCTCTTGCAACTTCTTTCCCATATTTCCATTTAAATATTTCACCTCAAATCCTACACAACTTTGAAGGATGCACGACACCATAAATCCACATTACACTAGATAGAGATCGGTTAGAGAAAAGCTAAGCTAAACTAAAAAAATCAAACTAAAATTACGAAAAGAAAGCTACTAGCTCGGGTTGCCTCCCGAGAAGCGCTCGTTTAGAGTCACTAGCTTGACTTCCTAACCTCAACCTTATGGCGGGTGAAACACGGTGAATTGCTCGCCATTGTTATGCCCATTCCCATTGCCTTCATACCCATAAAACCACCAACGATGGTCTATATAGGCATGGCTCTCCGATCTCGGGCCTCTCTCATCATACTCCTCCAACGGATGAGATTTCTCCTCCTTACTTGCTCCATCATGTTTTTCTTTTCCTACACCAAAGTTATCCAAAGAATTCCTAGGAGATTCTACCAATTCATCTTTCAAATCACTAAGGCAAATGTAGGAGTCTCCTAAGTCATCGGTCAAATCACTTAAACAAATGTAGGAATCAAAATTTTGGGAAGAATTGTGGTCATCACCAACATTAAAAGGATATAAGTAAGGATACTCTTCATCTCTTCTTGGGCTAGCATTGATCCCTGACTCATTTTGATCCTTGAATTGCTCCAACAACTCCCTTACTTGTATTTGTTCATTGAACCCTTCATCACTTCTTAACACAACAACCTCTCTAGCAACTTCCACTTCTTCACTTTCCCTCTTGGCACTCTCTTCAAGTTTAAGGATGGCCAAGGCGTCCGGCTCATTCAAAGCTTTGTTGAAGTGAAAATCGACCTTTTCTTCACCTATCTCAGAGGAAACCTTGCCATTTTTGACATCAAACCTTGCCCCCGCCGTAGCTAAGAATGGTCTTCCTAAGATTATTGGTACCAAGGGATCCTCATGCATGTCCAAGATCACGAAATCATCGGGGACAAAGTACTTTCCAACTCGCACCGGAACATCATCCAATATTCCCTTAGCCTTGATGATGGAACCGTCGGCCATAGTTAGGGACATATCGGCCGGCTCCATTTTACCCAAATTTTCTCTTCTCCAAATGCTAGCGGGCATCACCGAAACACTTGCCCCAAGGTCACATAAGGCTTGGAAGTTTTGAGACCCCACACTAATGGTTATAGCAAAGAGACCGAGATCTCCTAGCTTTTGTGGTAACTCCAAGGTCTTGACCTCATCTTGCATTTCAACTATGGACCTCTTCTTGATCAAAATCTCCTTTAAAAACTTGGCATAAGATGGCATCTCGCTCAATGCATCGGTGAACAGGATAGAGATGTTCAAGCCTGCAAGAGTTTGAGAAACCTCTTGAACTTGTTCTCAACAACATCTTTCGGCTTCTTCGAGGGATATGGAAGAATTGTTGCACCTTGAATCATGCTTGGATCAACCTCTTTGGACTTCCCCACTTCACTTGCATCATTTCCTGGTTGGACCGACTTGGGCACCATGTCGGGCCCGATGTTGTGAATCTCGTTCCTGGGCAGAGGAGTCGGATCGAGGTCTGGGTACGTCGGTCCCGAGTTTCTCTCGACCTCGGTCCGTGGTAAAGGAGTCGATCTTCTTGCTGGGTCGACTTCGGGGGACGTTGGACCCGACTTGCTGGGTAAGTTGGTCCGACTCTCTTCATTCTTCTTAGGCACATGGGGCTCTGGTAGGTTTTGGCCACTTCTCAATCCAATTGCCCGGACTTCATTTTGATTGTTTTGAGCTCGAGGATTCTCCTCGGGTCGGCACGGAAGTCTCCCATTCTCTCTCGGGGCTTGAGTCACAATTTGGGCAAATTGATTGTCGACTTGCCTCCTCCATGCACCAAACTCATTAAATTGGGTCCTCATCTCCTTGAACCCATCTCTCATCTCTTGAGCGAATGATTGTAGCTCATTGAATCCCGGTGGTCTATATGGTGGTGGTGGCGCCCTTGGCTCGTTTTGGTTGAAGTTGTTGTTGTAACCTTGAGCTTGACCGTTGTTGTAACAAAAAGAGGGTCTCTACGACGCCTCTAAAGATGAAATCGAGCTTGGAAGGGAACTGGACATTACAGTTGCCCAGAAAATGAGGCACTCGGAGCCTGTAGAGGACGGCTCCACTAGAGTCTGGTCCACAAGAGGGGAACTCTCCAGTGCTGCTCCGCATCGCCAACACCCTCGACCAGATTGCTAGGGACCAAGCAGCGTTGGCCAGAGGACAAGAAAAGCTTACACAAGTCCTTACGCGCCTTTGTGACGCCCTGTTCCCTCAGAACCCATGATCTCTCCCTTCTTGTTCCCTTAATCCAAAAATGACCACAAATTGTACTTGGGTTCCCATTGTACATATTATCTTAAGTAATGAAATGGTCTTTATTTTGATTGCGTGTTCCTTTCTTTCCTAATATTGCTTTGCTTGTTTTCGATGATGTCAAAAGGGGGAAAGATAAAAAATGTGAGATGAGTTAAAAGTTTAAGTTATCACAGACCACGCATAAGCTAAGGGGGAATAATTGCATAAAAAGCTTAATAGGAACTATGTGTCTCACCAGAAGTGGCTCCCTAAATCTAAATGTTTCACTAAGAGTGACTTCCCAAAATCATACTTAGGAACTCATCAGCATATCATTCATTGAAATACTTGCATTTTTATGATGGGTTTGTCATCATCAAAAAGGGGGAAATTGTTGGGACGTTGTTGGGACCTCTGGTTCTAAACAACGGATCAACGATTCAATTCTCTTATGTTTTGATAATGACAAACACCATAGGGAACTAATGTGGTTTGTTCAAGTATTTCTAAGGAACACAGGTACAGCCAAGAACTCCTACGAATGACCAAAAGCCACTGCAGGCCACAATGAAGAGTTTCCCATCAAGGGAACTCTGAAGAGGAAAGTTTCCATGAAGTGGGAACTCCCAGAAACAATCAAGAGAACACAAGCTTACAACGATGAAGAGTTTCCATCAAGGGAACTCTGAAGAAGTCAGTTCCCATGACATGGGAACTCACATGTGAGGACAACGACCGTTCAGCACAGATCGCGGGATTCTGTCTCAGACAGCCCGAGGGAACAGTCTGAGGATCAGACTGTCACGCTTCATCCAACGGTCCGATTGATCCAAGAAGTTGACCTAATTCAAACCAAAGTCACATGTGAAGAAAGTACAACTTGGGCATCAAGCAAAGGGCATTTAGGACACAAACGAAAGATGCGACTGCCCAAGACAAATGGACTATAAAGCCAAATGAATAGTACTCGGTCTGAGTACTTCTCCCAGAACTTACAAATACCCACATAAGAGAAAAGAAAGAAAAGGAAGAGAAGTCCCCGCCGGCGAGTGTGTGATCTCGACGACGGTGAAGCTGAAGTTCCCTGGAGCAAGGGAACTGAGAAGTCAGCGTAAGGTTTGAGTTACTTGTGTTTTGCTGTTGTGAGCATAGGAACTCAGTTGAGAGGATTTACTAGTGTTGCTAGAGTTAGGAAGAACTTGTAGGAACAGAGAATTGTAAATCCGGCTGTGTAACTAAGGAACAAAGCAATCAATATAAGTAAGTCATTCAAAATCCTCCAAGCGGAGGTAGAGGTTTACCCATACAACTAGTTGGTTGTAGTGGGGTTCCTCTATAAAGGAACTGTGCCTTTTGTTGTTTTTATTACTTGCGATTATTTACTTCCGCTGCCTTGGGAACAGCTTAATTGCCAGTTCCCAAGCTCACTGCTAACCGATTACTATCCAACAGTGGTGGTGGCGCCCTCGGTTCGTTTTGGTTGAAGTTGTTATCGTAACCTTGAGCTTGACCGTTGTTCCACCGGCCATTGCCACCATTGTTGAAGTTGCCTCTTCCACCGAAATTTCCTTGAACATAGTTTGCCTCCTCAATTCGCTCGGCCAAGCGCACTTGGCTCTCATTCGGACAAACTTGTGTAGCATGTGCAAAGGATCCACACTCCCCACAAGCTCTAGCATTTTGCTTGTAGTAGTGGACTTGCCTCTTAAGTTTACTCACTTCACCTTCAAGGAATTGGAGCTTCACATCCCTATCGATGTCTTCTCCCTTTGGATCATATAACTTCCTTGCACCTTCACCTTGAACTTTCACCTCCTTGCTAGCTTGACTCACCCCATACATGGCCTCATAATCGGATAGCTTGTCAAGTAGCTCCCAAGCTTGATCCGGTGTCAAGTCTATGAACCCACAATCGGTGTGGAGATTGAGCTTGTCCTTCGTTACCGGATTGATGCCTTGGAAAAAGATATCTTGAAGCACATATGGTTGTTGGCCATGAGTAGGACATTGGCGCAACATCTCCTTGAAACGGTCCCATGCTTCGAAGAGAGGCTCATTCGGACCTTGTTGAAAGCTTGCAATCTTCCTTCTTAGCTCGGTTGTCTTTGAGGGCGGGAAGAATTTCATCAAGAAAGCATCATAGAGTGTCTTCCAAGTTGTGATTGACCTAGGAGCTTGACTCTCGAGCCAATGTATGGCCTTGCCCCCAAGTGACCATTTGAACGCCTTTAGAAGCACATACTCTAATGTCTCCTCGTCGGTAGAGATCGTCTCACACATGTCCACAAAGCGTTTGACGTGCTCTATGGGACACTCATGTGGACGGCCCTCGAATTGATCACCCTTGATGAGGGAGATGAATTGCGTCTTGATCTCAAAATTCTTGGCAACCTTGGGAAGCACAATAGCCGGCTCGGGTACCCTCAACTCCGGATGCATGTATTGGCGTGCATTCCGGGGTAGAGCGTTGAGTTGAGCCTCGGCTCTCATTCGTTGCTCCCGTTCTCTTCTTGCTACCTCCTCTTGATTGTCCTTCTCAAGTTGCAATCTAGCCATTTCGACCCTAAGTTGAGCCAACTCCTCATCAACATGGAGAGCTTGATTCGCCATCCTTTTCCTTCTTCGGGCTTCTTTGAGGATACTTTCCGGATCACTCACAAACTCAAGCTCAAGTGTTCCTCGGGAGGAACGAGCTAGCATACACCTACGAAACAAAAACACAAACCAAAACAAATCAAAAACAAACAAAGGGTTTGAGCTATTCCCTCACCCAAATCACTACCAAAACAAAAGAAACTCAACAAATTGGCACTCAATGCACTTAGACTTCTCCAGCAACGGCGCCAATCTTTTGATCGCCTCGAAATGCGAGGGTCTAGATATACAATTTATAACCTGACCCCGTTGTAGCACGTGATGGGTGTCGAACACTCGGGAAGTCTACTCGATCGATGTGCCTAGATACTAGGAAGCTAGAAAGGAGAGCATAAAACAAAGGAAAACAAAGAAAACAAACGGGACCGACACTGAGGTCACGTCGGGCCCGAGGTTGGCAACAAGAGGAGGTCAGGACCGACACTGGGTAAGTCGGGCCCGAGGTAGCTAGGGATGTCGAACTTCAAAGATTTAAAAGTAGACCTTGGGCTTTTGGGTTCCTTCCCTAGTAGATTTAGGCTTTTCCACCCCAATTCAAGCAATGAGTGATGATCGGACTAGGATCGAGTGCTTTCGCCCTCGTTCCAACCACTTCTACACCTCGATCATTAGGGAAATCCCCTTCGAAGCAAGGTCTTGAGACTGACACATGTTCACTTTCGATACTTTGCCAATCTCAAGCCTTGATTCCCAACTTTCGCAAGGAATTGTAGCTCTATGTAGAGTGGGTTCCTTAGATCAAACACTCAAGGCTATGGAATTGGGGTTTCTAGCCTAAACCTAGCTAGGGTTTTCCCCCATAACCCAAGATCAAGGAGATCTACTCCATGTGACAAGCAAAGAAAGCAATCAAATCAAAAGGGAAAGCAATCATCATAATCAATCTCAAAATAAAGCAAAGTTTCATTCAAATCCAAAGCAATCCACAAATTCCAATCAAGGGTTTTCAAATCCACAAGAACAAAGCAAAGCAAAGCAAATCTACCAACAAAACCTATCAAGTCTTCCTCTCTTGGCCGATTCTCTCTCTCTTCCTCCTCCTCTCCTTCCTCCTTGCTCTACAAGTATCCTCTTAGTTCCTTCCCTAGGTGTGGGAACCCTTTCCCCCCTTTTGTGTGTGTGTGAGGGAACCCTTTCTTAGAAGACAAGAGGGCCTTTTATAGATTAGATGAGGGGCAAAAGTGGAAGTCCACAAATTCGTGCCTTGGAGCCCAAGTAGTTCGGTGACCGACTCGGACCGACACGGAGGACCTCGGGCCCGAGTTACTGTGCATCTCGGTCCGAGGTTGGAATCTCCCAAGTCGGGCCCGGCGTGGTTGCAACTCGGTCCGGACTTCGTTCCACCTTCTTCTTGTTGGATTCTCTTGTTCTTCTCCATGGCTTGCTCCTCTCTTTCCCGCTTTAGCTCGACCTTTCCTCCATGTCTCGACCCTCCTTCAAATTGATCCTTGATGCATGCCAAATCACCTACAAAACACATAAAATGCGCATAGTCTCCGAATCTCATAGAAATACGGGCACTAAGCTAAAAAGTAACAAAACGCACAAGAAAAGGGGAAAAAGAAACATATTTACAAAGGAAATCACATATGAAAACACCACCAAATAGAGAGACATCACCTTCCAAATGACTTGTTCAAGTGTTCGATAAAAACGTCAAGTGTTCGATGAAATGTCCATGTAATGTCCATGTAAATGTCACTCCTAAATGAGGTATTTGGTTTCTAGGTCTGAATTTAGGCTTTTATTCGATACGTCTTGATTTCGTAGTGCAGAATGTGCTTATTGGCTTTATACTATCTTCTCCTTTATGCTTATGCCTAGATGTCACTAATGTTCACTTGTTTTTTCTCCTTTTATCTTTAAAAATTAACATGTGATCTAACATTGCACACGAATTGCTTGATGAAATGTCCATGTAAATGTTTCTCCTAAATATGGCATTCGGTTTCTAGGTTCGAGTTTATTCTTTTATTAGATCGGTATTGATTTCGTAGTGTAGAACATGCTTATTGGCTTGATAATGTCCTCATTCTTTTTGCTTATGCCTAGATGTCTTTAAAGTTCACATGTTTTTCTCATTTTGCTTTAAAAATTACTTGTGATCTAACACGGCACGCCAAGATTTCGATGAAAGGTCCATGTAAATGTCACTCCTAAATGTGGCATTCGATTTCTTGGTTTGAATTTGTGCTTTTATTCGATACGTCTTGATTTTGTAGTGAAGAATGTACTTATTGGCTTTGATAGTATCCTCATTCTTTATGCTTATGCCTAGATGTCTTTAAAGTTCACTTGTTTTTTTCTCCTCTTACCTTTAAAATTACTTGTGATCTAACATTGCACGCCAAGTGTTCGATGAAATGTCCATGTAAATGTCACTTCTAAATGTCGCATTCGGTTTCTTGGTTCGAATTTTTGCTTTTATTCGATCGGACTTGATTTTCTAGTGTAGAATATGGTTATTGGCATGATAATATCCTCATTCTTTATGCTTATGCCTCGATGTCTTTAAAGTTCACTTGTTTTTTTCTCATTTTGCCCTTAAAATTTAACTTGTGATCTAACATTACATGCCCTGGGTTCGATGAAATATCCATGTAAATGTCACTCCTAAATGGGGTATTCGGTTTCTAGGTCTGAATTTAGGCTTTTATTCGATATGTCTTGATTTTGTAGTGCAAAATGTGCTTATTGGCTTGATACTATCCTCCTCCTTTATGTTTATGCCTAGATGTCACTAATGTTACTTGTTTTTTCTCCATTTCTTTTTAAAAATTAGAATGTGATCTAACATAGCAAACCAATTGTTTGATGAAATGACCTTGTAAATGTCACTCCTAAACATGGTATTCAGTTTCCAGGTTCGAATTTATTCTTTTATTAGATCGGTCTTGATTTTGTAGTGTAGAACGTGCTTATTGGCTTGATCCTATCCTCATTCTTTTTGCTTATGCCTAGATATCTTTAAAGTTCACATGTGTTTTCTCATTTTCCTTTAAAAATGACTTGTGATCTAACACTGCACGCCAAGTGTTCGATGAAATGTCCATGTAAATGTCACTTCTAAATGTGGCATTGAGTTTCTAGGTTCGAATTTATGCTTTTATTAGATCGTTCTTGTTTTTGTAGTGAAGAATGCTTATTCTCTTGATACTATCCTCATTCTTTATGCTTATGCCTAGATGTCTTTAAAGTTCACTTGTTTTTTCTCATTTTGCCTTTAAAAATTGACTTGTGATCTAAAATTGCACGCCAAGTGTTCGATGAAATGTCCATGTAAATGTCACTCCTAAATGTGGCATTCGTTTTCTAGGTTCGAATTGCTTTTATTCGATAATTCTTGATTTTGTAGTGTAGACTTTGCTTATTGGCTTGATATTATCCTCATTCTTTATTCTTATGCCTAGATGTCTTGAAACTTCACTTGTTTTTTCTCATTTTGCCTTTAAAAATTGACTTGTGATCTAACATTGCACGCCAAGTGTTCGATGAAATGTCCATGTAAATGTCACTCCTTAATGTGGCATTTTGTTTCTAGGTTCGAATTTGTGCTTTTATTCTATACGTCTTGATTTTGTATTGAAGAATTAATGTACTTATTGGCTTTGATACTATCCTCATTCGTTATGCTTATGCCTATATGTCTTAAATGTTCAAGTGTTTTTTCTCCTTTTGCCTTTAAAATGACTTGTTATCTAAATGTGTTCAAGTGTTTTTTCTCCTTTTGCCTTTAAAATGACTTGTTCAAGTGTTCGATAAAAATGTCAGTACTAAATGTGGCATTCTGTTTCTAGGTTCGAATTTATTCTTTTTTCGATCGATCTTGATTTTCCAGCGCAGAATGTATCGACCCACATAGGGTCGTTCTCTAGCCCCCTGGGGTCGGTCCTGAGGCTTACAATTTTGGGTGGGTCTAGCACGACCCCCCCTGGGGTCGGTCCTGAGAGCTTGTTCGAACAACCTTGAGTAAAACTTGCGTAGAAGATTCGTTACAACTCCGTTTGACTCGATTCTTTTTCCTATATTCTTGTAACGAATTTCTCTATCTTTTTCCAAGCTCAAACATGATCTTAAATGACTTTACTTGAGCGCTTCATCTCCATCTTCTCTTGCAATGCTCCAAACTCTTCTTCTAAGCTCCAAAACTCCTACAAAATGACACAAAAGGTGCGTAGCTTCCGAATCTCAAGGAAATACGAAAACTAAAGCAAAAAGACTCAAAAGCATAAAACTCAAGCACAAAAACTAACTAAACCTAATCTATCTAGATACTAAAAACGTACCTAAAAAGCGGATATCAAAATACCCCATACTTAGACTAGTTTGTCCTCAAGCAATAATCATACAAAATCAAGACCAATAACACAATCTTCAAGCATAGCCTTTTGTCAAAACATTTTAAACATAAGTGAAAATGTAGACAAATAATTTTAACGTCATCACATATGTATGAGTCTCAAGCATAGGCAATCACAATCCAACCTCACAAGGGATTTTAACGTGTTTCACTCATCTCTCATGTGTTTAGGCTTTTAATATCAACTCTCATCTCAATCTCTATGCAACATCAACTATATCATTGAGACTTATATCACCAATCTCTCCACCTAGAGAATAGGTGTGGAAAATATTTGGCCATGACAAATAGGTGTGGAAAATATTGGGGCTTGGTAATGACAAATAGGTGTGGAAAATATTTGGCTATGTGGTGCTAATAATATCAGGGAATCAAAGACTCCTAAAACTCACACATCACCAAAACTCTCATAAGATAACATATACCAAACTCACTCTCATTATGCCCAAACTCACTTATTTCTTCAACCCTTTGAAATCCCAACTTATCTTGCTTATAAATACTAAGGAATTTTGGCTCATGCACACTTTCACTTTCAACACTTTGCTTTATTTTTCTCCCTTTTTATTTTCATTTTTTTTTATGGGAGATCTATATCGATATCTTTCTCTCTTTTTTTTCCTTCAACTCTTTTGTAAGTGCATTCAGGGAACCAAACTCCTTTTACATGACAAACTGCAAGATTTTTTTACTTTTCCCAACCCATAATTACCCCACACTTGAACCAAGCAATCTCACTCAACAAAACTATCACAAACCAATACTAAGTCCTAATCCCCGGATAGGGTCAAGCTTATTTTGGCTAGGGAATAATTTTGTGGAGCTAAAAATAAAAGGCTTAAGGCTCAACTTGGCTATCAAAAAGAGGATAATGTAAAGGTAGGTAAAAGCGAGGATAAAAATGGCTTATGAAAAATAAGTTCTTAATCATAATTAACATGCATGATCGAACTCATAACGGCTCAAGAAATAGATAACCATATCAACAACAAGAGATTAATGCACAAAGAGAGCAAATCACACATATTACGAAGAGGGATTTTTTATGTTCTCCCTTTAAGGCGAAAATTCCTCACTAGGTGAAAAGTTTGTTGGATTGCAACTACTTCTACTCAAGACGCATATGCTCAATTTCATCAGAAGTCAATTTTCACAATCAAAAGTAATTTCTCAAGACTTAGGCTATACTATCCAAATATGCCAAAGCAATTATATGATAAGCATGAAAATTAGTTCTTATCATAGGATATCTAAGATGGAGCATTCTTCTATCTAAAACAAACAAAGAAATATTTTTGGATTTTTCAACATTTTTCAATTTTTTTTATTTTTTTAATTTTTTTTTAACAAAACAAACCAACAAGCAAACAAGCAGAGCAAACAACTAACACAAAGACTCAAGCAAACACAACATGTGAGATTTCTTCTTCCCCTACCCCATACTTAAATCATGCAATGTCCCCATGCATGAAAAAAATGATGTGAAAAAGTAAAGAGATAAAAGAAGAAAAGTCACAAAGAACTCTTGGAAGCTTTGAAGGAGGTGGAGCTCAGCATGGTGAAGGTGGAGTGGTTGAAGCTTACGGCCCTGCAAAAATCCCACAAAATTCCTTTCCAAAAATATATATTCTATCCTAATCTAAGGAAGGTTAGAAAAAGAACCTAATCTAAAAAGCAAAAACAAAAGAAAAATCTAGTCTAAAGACCGGGTTGCCTCCCGTAAGCGCTTGTTTAACGTCATTAGCTTGACGACTTACCTTAGCTCATCAGGGCGGTTTCCATCCAGCGTTGTCGGGATCATGGGAAACCCCATACTTAGATGGAAAAGTTTCAAAGCTTCTCTCTAGGACATTCGGTCCTCTATCATCCACAAGTATGCTTGGAAGTCCTATATTAGGGTTAGAAAAATCCGAAAACCAAGGAGGCTTCGACTCTTTCACAGTATGCTCAATAGTAGGATTTGTAAAAGAAGGATGAAAGAAAGGATCATGACCAGAATCAAATAGATCAGAGCAAGGAGACTTACCTTTGTTATTTTGAGGAGGAGTCGTTACCAAGGGTATGTGGGTCGTTATCGACCCCACTGAATCAAGGAATGCCTCGGTATCGTGCCTATCACCCACATCGATGTGATTTTTAAGAGAATGGTCAGTACCGACCCACCATGAAGCTTCGGTATGCTCCTCGTTGATGCTTTTAACGACTGTGGGCTCATTCACATCGGGATTGAAACGGAACTCGACCTTCTCCTCCCCAATATCAAATGTGAGGAGGCCCTTTCTAACATCAATTCTTGCCCCTGCGGTGGCTAAGAATGGTCTTCCAAGTATGATTAGCACCACAGGGTCCTCTGGCATATCTAGAACAATGAAGTCGTTTGGGACAAAAAATTTGCCAACTTTAACTGGAACATCCTCAACGACTCCGGTTGCCTTTACACGAGATCCGTTCGCCATGTAAAGATTCATATTTATAGGCTCCAGTGGTCCCATGTTGGTCTTGGACCAAATTGAAAGTGGAAGCAAGTTTGCACTAGCACCTAGATCACACAAAGCTTTGAAACGGTAAGCTCCAATACCAATAGTAATAGCAAACTTACCGAGATCGCCTAGCTTTTCAGGGAGCTTTATGGAATGGACCTCATTATGCAACTCTGAGATTGATTGCTTCCTAGATAAAATCTCCTTCAAGAATTTAGTATAAGCATGCATTTCATTCAAAGCATCAACGAAAGGAATGGAAAGGTTTAAACCTTGAAGCAACTTAACAAAGCGCTTAAACTTACCTTCTGTCGGGTCCTTCGGTTTATTAAAAGGGAATGGAAGTACCTTAGATGAAGATGGAATGGAAAGAGAAGGGTTAGAAGACTTACCTGGCGAAGGGTGGTCGAGCTCGACCCTTGGAGGGTTGATCGCCTCTTCTTCCTCGTTAATAGCCTCCTCAGGAACGACCCTTGAGGGGGTCGTGCACGACACTAAGGGGGTCTTGCACGACCCTAAGGGGGTCTTGCACGACCGTAACGGGGTCGGTCTTGAGGCTTGCTCCTTCTCTTTTTGCTTGGTTGGCTCGGGCAAAGCTTTGCCACTCCTTAAATTCATGGCTCGGACTCCACCATTCCTTGCTTGGCCTCTAGGATTCTCTTCGGGACGGCCCGGGAGTTGTCCATGAGGTCTCTGGATCTGAGTAGCCAGTTGTCCAAGTTGGGAATCGATGTTCTTTATCCATGAGTCAAATTCTCCAAACCTCACATGAACACCTTTCATTTGAGTGGTAAGATCGACTTGGACATCATTGATCTTGTTATGAACTCTGTTGATCTCGGTTCGGACGCCATTGATTCCTTCTTGCAGCCCTTGAACCCATGAGGGTGGCTCTTGATAGCCCGGAGGACGGTAGGGAGGGGGACGTTGCTCTTGTTGGGGTTGCTTGTATTGGTCATAATTGGAATTTCCCCAAGATGATTGAGCATTGTTCCTCCCAACATAATTGTTTTGGTTCTTATAGCAACCTCTCATGTAATTCGCCTCCTCATAAGCTTCATCGGCTCGCACTTGCTGCAAGTTAGTGCAATTGGAAGTAGTATGGGCAGAAGACCCACATTCCTGACAAGATTGAGAAGATTGATAGTAACTTACTTGCTTTTTCAGACGGTTGATCTCATCTTTGCATGAATTGGAACTTCACATCCTGATCTACCACATCAGATTGTGGCTCATACAGCTTCCTCTCCGTTGGCTTAGCTTGTTGGGTTCCGTACATGGCATCATAATTGGTTAGCTTGTTCAATAATGCCCATGCTTCTTCTGGAGTCATGTCGATGAACCCACAATCAGTGTGAAGGTTAATGCGATCTTTGGTAGCCGCATTAATGCCTTGAAAGAAGATCTCTTGGAGAGCATAGGAGGTTGCCCATGAGTAGGGCATTGGCGTAGAAGCTCTTGGAATCGTTCTCATGTCTCCACAAGCGTCTCGTTTGGAAGTTGATGGTAGGAGGTGATGCGCTTCCTAAGCTCCGTTGTTTTTGCCGGTGGAAAGAACTTGGTCATGAATAAATCATGCAAAGCCTTCCACGTTGTAATTGACCTTGGTGGCAAACTCTCCAACCAACTCAAAGCTTTTCCTGCAAGAGACCACTTAAAAGCCTTCAAGAGAACATATTCAAGTGCGACATTGTCAGCAGCAATGGTGTCGCATAAATCAATAAAGTTCTTAATATCCTCCATTGGGCATTCAGTGGGTTTCCCCTCAAATTGAGAACGCTTTATTAAGGATATGAAGTGAGATTTAATCTCAAAAGTGCGGTTAATCTCCGGGAGCACTATCGCTGATTCGGGCACCCTCAGTTCTGGGTGCATATATTGCTTGGCATTCGTCGGGATAGCGTCCAGTTGTGCCTTAGCTCGCCGCGCATTTGTAGCCTGTGCATCTCGGTCCATTCGTATGCGCTGCATCTCAGCACGGAGTTCCTCCATTTGTTGAGCAAGAGTCTCAGCGTCGCCCATTGCTCGTTGTTCTCTCAAACGTCTATGGAAGGACCTCTCAGGTTTCACTGTAGTAGTCAATATCAAGATTTCTCCGGGAAGAACGAGATGACATATACTGCGAACAAAAACAAAGAAAACAAAATTAAATAAAAACAAAGGGGTAAGGGCTAGTCCCAAACCCCAAATATCAACTAAACTAGGCACTATTGCTCACTCCCCGGCAACGGCGCCAATTTGTTGAAGGGATTCTTGAACAAATAAATTTATATTCAAGACCCCGCTGAGTATAGCGGAGTCAGGTTCGTCCACGGGAATGAGAATAGGGCCAAAGATTAGTTGATAATCTAAGAAAAGCAAAATAACACAAACAAAGCAAGGGTTCAGCAAGGGTTCGAGCACGACTTTGGGGGTCGAGATCGAAGCAAAATCACAAGTTTTAAATCAAATATATAAAAAGGTAATCCTAGGGCTAGGGATACCACAACAACAACCATTCATGCTTTCAACAACAATTCACAACTATCATGCAATCTAGATCATAGAAAAGTCAACTGTCGCAAACAATTCAACTTATTCAATCAACTGTCGCAAATTAAACAACTTTCTATCTATCCTTAAACCTAGGAATATCAACTTTCGCAAATAATCCTATTTAGATCTAATCAAGCAATCAACTTTACACTTTCGCTTTTAGGTTAATTGCAAGATATTGCCTCAACTTTCGTAAAGGTATTAAGCAGAAGATAGATAGATATGATCTTCAAGCATTCAAGTCATGAATTCAAATTTAGACATGCATGATTGTGTTGAGTTTTCACCTAACCCTAGAATTTAAGAAGACTGCTCACACATGAAAAAGAAAGAAGAAGACATGATCATAAAAATAAAGAGGTCGTACAAAATTTCTCCAACTTGTCTTCCAAGTCTTCCTCTTAATCTCCAAATAACCTCCAAACAAAGCTAGCAAAAAATCTCCCTCAACTAGAAGGTCTAGCCCCCTTTTATAGAGAAAAAGGAGCCTTAATTACACTAGGAAACAAGATAAAACTACTTCCTAAAATAAAAGATAGAATATATCCATAAAGATCTCGGAATAAGGGAGAGTCGGTGCCCCGATCCACCCACATAGGGTCGTTCTCGATCCCCCTGGGGTCGGTCCTGATGCTTACAATTTTGGGTGGGTCTAGCACGATCCTAATAGGGTCGTTCACGACCCCCCTGGGGTCGGTCCTGAGAGCTTGTTCGAACAACCTTGAGTAAAACTTGCGTAGAAGATTCGTTACAACTCCGTTTGACTCGATTCTTTTTCCTATGTTCTTGTAACGAATTTATATATCTTTTTCCAAGCTCAAACTTGATCTTCAATGACTTTAATTGAGCGCTTCATCTCCATCTTCTCTTGCAATGCTCCAAACTCTTCTTCTAAGCTCCAAAACTCCTACAAAATGACACAAAAGGTGCGTAACTTCCGAATCTCAAGGAAATACGAAAACTAAAGCAAAAAGAATCAAAAGCATAAAACTCAAGCACAAAAACTAACTAAACCTAATATATCTAGATACTAAAAACCTACCTAAAAAGCGGATATCAGTCGGGTTGTAATGGGGATTGGTAAAAGCAAATAGGCGTGGAAATATTTTGGCTATGTGGTGCTAATAATATCCGGGAATCAAAGACTCTTAAGAACTCACACAGTACCAAAACTCTCAAAAAGAACATACCAAACTCACTCTTCTTTATGCACTTTCCTTTCACTCACCCAATATATCCTAAGAAGTCTCATAAAACATACTCAAAAGAATCTGTGGCCTATCTTTGAAACACAACTGCACATATTCTCTTCTTCTTTCACCCTTTCTTTATATATTTAACTTTCAAGCTTTTTTCATTTTTTTCTCGAATAGCCTCGTATAGCCTCGTTAACGAACCTACTAGGTCGTTAACGAGCTTCATCGTGCACTCATTGTTCTTCGTTTTTTTCTACAACAACAACTTTCTTTTGTGCATCCTTTCTTTACGAAGAGATATTTCTTTTTACAAAATAAAACAAGAGACTTTCAATCTATCCTTCCCAAAAACCATTAAATTTCGAAACTATTACAACATTTCACTCAACAAAACAATCCTCTCCAATTTAAGTCCTAATCCTCGGATAGGGTCAAGCTTATCTCGGCTAGGGAACAATTTTGTGGAGCTAAAAATAAAAGGCTTTAAGGCTCAAATTGGTTGTCAAAATAAGGATAATGTAAGGGTGGATACGGATAAATACGGCTTAAGAAAATAAGTTCTCTATCATATGACTTTCACAAGTAATGAACTATAAATCTCATATAGGCCTCAAGAAATAGATAACCATCAGAATTCCAAGTGATAATATACATAAAGAGAGTAAATCACACTAGAAAAGAAGAGGGATTTTTAATGATCTCCCTATAAGGCCAAAAATAACTCACAAGGTAAATTTTTGTTCAATTGCATCACTTATTCTAAAAAGTATACACGCTCAGTTTCATCAAATGCTATTCCTCTATAAAAACAACTTCATATTAAGAATCAGGCTATACTCTCAAAGACATGCTTGCAAGGATTTACATGATCATGCTAGTAACTGCTATCATAGAACCAAAAGAAAGGGTATTTATTCATTCTAAAACTCTTTTTGGGATTTTTTTCAGTTTTTCGATTTTTTTTGTGATTTTTGATTTTATAAAACAAAGAACTACTTAAAACACACAAGACACATAAAGCAAAGAAGACACAAGCTTTCTACCCTTTCCCACCCCATACTTAATATTACAGTGTCCCCACTATAATAAAAATAAGCAGAAGAAAAGAATAGAAAAGAAAAAAAAAAAAAAGAAAAACTTACAAGATTTTTAAAGCAGAAAAGAAGCAACTCTCAAAAGCTGGATCAGCGCCTTTGTGGTGGGAACCGGTGCTCGAAGTTCCCCATAAAATCGTACATCTTCCTCCAACGCTCTGCATCATCTGCCACTCTCTACTGGTGCCTCACATCATCTAGCGCCATACGAGAAGAATAAACACTCTCCCACCTTTCCATCCTCTACTGGATGTGTCTACTATAGGTGAAGCTGCTGCATCTGAGATGATAGATCTTTGGCCCATGGAGGTGGGACACGCGATCCAGTGTAAGTGGGCTAAGGAGGTGGTTGGTAGTGGTTGTGAGGCTGGAAGTGGTCTTGAAAAATTACTGTATTTTAGGGCATAAGAACATAGGAATGGGACTCGACAGGTGGCGGTGGGGGTCGTTACTAAAGTTGTGTGCCTCGGTAGTAGCCTCGAATTAGTCGTTAACGACCCTGGGTGGCTCATTAACGAAGCTGCCAGTGTTCCCCAGAACCTCGGTATCGAGGTCATCATCCTCGATGTTGAGCTCTTTCGTGGCTGCCTCTATTCCTGCCTCAGATTCTTCATCATCTTCATCTATTGCCTCTCCTTCTTTAGTAAACCCTGTCACAGAAGGCCTCAATGATGGCTCATCCTACGGTTTATGCTCTACCGAGAATGCATGGCCCGTCCATGTCTCATACCAATTTGGTACATAAAGAAGCTCCAACTTATCTCGGGTGGGGATAACATCTCGGCCTTGTACTTAAGTGGTATACCCCACACAACCTGGGTAAAAATGCTGGAGGCGAACCAGTAATTCCTATTGAGCAATTGGGCACGAGACGGCGTGTTGAGGGAGAGACCGACTCCGAGGTTGGCCGCCAAGAGACTAACCAAATTACCGCACCATACCTCCTTGGACTTGGCCCCTTGCTTCTCGACATATTGTAGCCACTCATACCTCAAGTTCAATGGGGTGGGATCCTCAAAGAGTATGGTTCAGAGGCATGCAACTTCCGTCTATGTTGGCCTATTCAACTCTCTCTTGGGCCAAAAAGTAGAAGCTAGGACACGGAGAATGATCCGAAAAATGGGGTTGATGATGCTTGCCCCGAAAAGTGTTGTAGTGGAAGGTTCAACTTCCCCGATAATGTAGCTCCAAGTCCTTATAACCTTGTAGTCCTTGCGGTTGTAATCCCGAGAAGGATTAGGAAGCTCGAGAAAACCGTTGAACTCCTCCATAGTGAGATCGTGATTGACATTGCCCAAACGGAATCCTATCCGTCCTTCCGAGGTCTTGGATGGGAATCTCTTCTCAAGTGTGGCCAAGAACTCGGAAGTAAGAGTTGGGTAATGCGGTACCTCTTGATTCTTCAAAACTTGAGGCACTCTTAGAATTGCAAAGGCCTCCTTGATATCCTCGTATATCCTTATTGCCTAAGTGCTCGACCTTGAGAACCACCTAGTGTAGTGGTACCTCTTCTTTAAATGTCAATCTTTCATGTGGTATTCGGTTTTTAGGTACGAATATATGCTTTTATTTGATACGTCTTGATTTTGTAGTGTAGAATATGTTTATTGGCTTGATACTATCTACATTCTTTATGCTTATGGCAAGATGTCTTTAAAGTTCACTTGTTTTTTCTCCTTTTGCCTTTAAAATGACTTGTGATATAACATTGCAGGGCAAGTGTTCGATGAAATGTCCATGTAAATGTCACTCCTAAATGTGGCATTCGGATTCTAGGTTCAAATTTAAGCTTTTATTAGATCGGTCTTGATATTGTAGTGTAGAATGTGCTTATTGGATTTATACTATCCTCATTCTTTAAGCTTATACCAAGATGTCTTTAAAGTTCACTTGTTTTGCTCCTTTTTCCATTAAAAGTTGACTTGTGATCTAACATTGCACGCCAAGATTTCGATGAAATGTCCATGTAAATGTCACTCCTAAATATGGCATTCGGTTTCTAGGTTCGAATTTATGCTTTTATCCGACCGGCCTTGATTTTGTAGTGTAGAATGTGCTTATTGGCTCGATACTATCCTCATTCTATATGCTTAGGCCTAGATGACTTTAAAGTTCACTTGTTTTTTCTCCTTTTGCCATTAAAAATTGACATGTGATCTAGCATTGCACACCAAGTGTTCGACTAAATGTCCATTTAAATGTCACTCCTAAATGTGATATTCGGATTCTAGGTACGAATTTATCCTTTAATTCGATACGTGTTGATTTTATAGTGTAGAATTTGCTTATTTGCTTGATACTATCCACATTCTTTATGCGCATGCCTAGATATCTTTAAAGTTCACTTGTTTCAGCTCCTTTTGCCTTCAAAAAGACTTGGCATCTAACATTGAATGCCAAGTGTTCGATGAAATGACCATGTAAATGTTACTTCTAAATGTGGCATTCGGTTTCTAGGTTTGAATTTATGCTTTTATTCGATCGGTCTTGATTTTGTAGTGCAAAATGTTCTTATTGACTTCATACTATCCTCATTCTTTATGCTTAAGCCTAGATGTGTTTATAATTCACTTGTTTTTTCTCCTTTTGCTTATAAAAATTTACTTGTGATCTAACATTGCACGCCAAGTGTTTGATGATATGTCCATGTAAATGTCACGCCTAAATATGGCATTCGGATTCTAGGTTTGAATTTATGCTTTTATTCGATCGGTCTTGATTTTGTAGTGTAGAATATGCTTATTCGCTTTATACTATCCTCATTCTTTAAGCTTTTACCAAGATGTCTTTAAAGTTCACTTGTTTTTTCTCCTTTTTCCTTTAAAAAATTTACTTGAGATCTAACATTGCACGCCAAGTGTTCGATGAAATGTCCATGTAAATGTCACTCCTAAATGTGGCATTGGGTTTCTAGGTTCAAATTTATGCTTTTATCCGACCGATCTTGATTTTGTAGTGCAGAACGTGTTTATTGGGCTGATACTATCCTCATTCTTTATGCTTATGCCTAGATATCTTTAAAGATCACTTGTTTTTTCTTCTTTTTCCTTTAAAAGTTGACTTGTGATCTACTATTACACGCCAAGTGTTCGATGAAATGTCTATGTAAATGTCACTCCTAAATGTTGCATTCGGTTTCTAGGTTCGAATTTCTGCTTTTATTCGATTGGTCTTTATTTTCGATCGGTCTTTATTTTGTAGTGCAGAATGTGTATATTGGCTTGATACTATCCTTATTCTTTATGCTTCTGCCTAGATGTCTTTAAAGTTGACTTGTTTTTTCTCCTTTCTCCTTTAAAAATTAACTTGCTATCTAACATTGCACGCCAAGTGTTCAATAAAATGTCCATGTAAATATCACTCCTAAATGTGGCATTCGGTTTCTAGGTTAAAGTTTATGCTTTTATTAGATCGGTCTTGATTTTGTAGTGTAGAATGTGCTTATTGGCTCGATACTATCGTCATTCTTTCTGCTTATGCCTAGATAACTTTAATGTTCAGTTGTTATTTCTCTATTAGTCTTTAAAAATTGTCTTGTGACCTAACATTGCACGCAAAGAGTTCAATGAAATATCCATGTAAATATCACTCCTATATGTGTCGTTCGGTTTCTAGGTTAGAATTTAGGCGTTTATCAATCGTTCTTGAATTTTTAGTGCAGAATGTGCTTATTGGCTCGATACTATCCTCATTCTTTATGCTTAGGCCTAGCTGACGTTAAAGTTCACTTGTTATTTCTCCTTTTGCCATTAAAAATTTACTTGTGATCTAGCATTTCATGCCAAGTGTTCGACTAAATGTCCATTTAAATGTCACTCCTAAATGTGGTATTCGGTTTCTAGGTACGAATTTATGCTTTTATTTGATACGTCCTGATTTTGTAGTGTAGAGTTTGCTTATTGGCTTGATACTATCCACATTCTTTATGCTTATACCTCGATGTCTTTAAAGTTCATTTTTTTTTCTCCTTTTGCCTTTAAAATGACTTGGCATCTAACATTGAAGGCCAAGTGTTCGATGAAATGACCATGTAAATGTCACTTCTATATATGGCATTCGGTTTCTAGGTTCGAATTTATGCTTTTATTCGTTCAGTCTTGATTTTGTAGTGCAAAATGATCTTATTGACTTGATACTATCCTCATTCTTTATGCTTAAGCCTAGATGTGTTTAAAGTTCACTTGTTTTTTCTCCTTTTGCCTATAAAAATTGACTTGTGATCTAACATTGCACGCCAAGTGTTCGATTAAATGTCCATGTAAATGTCACTGCTATATGTGGCATTCGGATTCTAGGTTTGAATTTCTGCTTTTATTCGATCGGTCTTGATTTTGTAGTGCAGAATGTGCTTATTGGCTTTATACTATCCTCATTCTTTAAGGTTATACCAAGATGTCCTTAAAGTTCACTTGTTTTTTCTCCTTTTTCCTTTAAAAAATTTACTTGAGATCTAACATTGCACGCCAAGTGTTCGATGAAATGGCAATGAAAATATCACTCCTAAATGTGGCATTCGGTTTCTAGGTTAGAATTTATGCTTTTATTCGATCGGTCTTGATTTTGTAGTGTAGAATGTGCTTATTGGCTCGATACTATCCTCATTCTTTATGCTTATGCGTAGATGAGTTTAAAGTTCACTTGTTTTTTCTCCTTTTGCCTATAAAAATTGACTTGTGATCTAACATTGCACGCCAAGTGTTCGATGAAATGTCCATGTAAATATCGATCCTGAATGTGGCATTCGGTTTCTGGGTTTGAATTTATGCTTTTATTCGATCGGTCTTCATTTTTTAGTGCAGAATGTGCTTATTGGCTCGATACTATCCTCATTCTTTTTGCTTATACGTACATGAGTTTAAATCTCACTTGTTATTTTTCCTTTTGCCTTTAAAAATTTACTTATGCCTAACATTGCACGCCAAGTGTTCGATGAAATGTCCATGTAAATGTCACTCCTAAGCGTGGCATTCGATTTCTAGGTTTGAATTTATGTTTTTATTCGATCGGCCTCGATTTTGTAGTGCAGAATGTGCTTATTGGCTTTGATACTATCCTCATTCTTTATGCTTATGCCTAGATGTCTTTAAAGTTCACTTGTTTTTTCTCCTTTTTCCTTTAAAAAATTGACTTGAGATCTAACATTGCACGCCAAGTGTTCGATGAATGTCCATGTAAATGTCACTCCTATATATGGCATTCAGTTTCTATGTTCGAATTTATTCTTTAATTGGATAGGTCTTGATTTTGTTGTGCAAAACGTGCTTATTGGCTGATACTATCCTCATCCTTTATGCTTTCGCCTTTAAAAATTAACTTGTGATCTAACATTGCACACCAAGTGTTCGATGAAATGTCCATGTAAATGTCACTCCTAAATGTGGATTCGGTTTCTAGGTTCGAATTTATGCTTTGATTCGATCGGTCTTTATTTTGTACTGCAGAATGTGCTTATTGGCTTGATACTATCCTCATTCTTTATGCTTATGCCTTGATGTTTTTAAAGTTCACTTGTTTTTTCTCCTTTTTCCTTTAAAAAGTGTATTATGATCTAACATTGCACGCCAAGTGTTCAATGAAATGTCCATGTAAATGTGATATTCATGTTTTAGGTCTAGTTTTTAGTGTGTTTTCTTAGTTTGTTTAGTTTAGTTTTAGTAGTTTTGGAGTTAGTTTTTATGTGTTTTTGGATAAGTTTGCATATTTTGTGAGAAGTATGGAAGCTACTCCGTTTTGTGTCTTTTTGTAGGTTTTTAGAAGGAAAGAGTGATTTTGGAGCTGAATTTGAGTACTATGGTGAAGGACAGAAGAGCATGAGGATAAGAAATCGAAGTCCAGGCTTTTAGAGTTCAAGAGTTGAAGAAGAGCGAAATCCACACACGTTAACGAGGCTATGAAGGGTCGTTAACGAAGCTTAGAGATAGAAGTTTTTCGAGAGATCTTTGTGATGACTACCGAACTTGTGCGGAAATCTATCTTGATAATTCCGTGTCGGTAGGGTTTTTAATGAGTCTTGGGTCTATTATATTTTATGTTCTATATCTTGTTATCTTTCTAGATTATCTTTCAATCTTTTTAGAGTTAGTTTCTATCTTTTAGGAAAGTTTTTATTTTCTAGCCTTTTTATTAGATAGCTTTATTAGTATAAATACCCTTCTTTTCTAGCTTAGAAGGGGAGTTGGAGGAGAGACGATTATTTTCTAGGAGAGCCGACACGAGAGAAGTCGAGTGGGAAGATCATCGAGCCAGGTCGATCGAGAGAGATTATTGGGTCGTTAATCAGTTCGTCTGCTCGATATTGTCTTGTTTGTTTTCGGTTTCTTCGGGATATTGTAAGACAATATTTTTCCTAGTAATTTCAACTAAGGTTGTTTTGTTTTCAATGTTCTCTCTTATTGAAGTTGTTTGTTTTATTACTATGAGTAGTGAGTAGTTTCCTATCTATGGTCGGGGTTGAAACCAGGCATAGTTATGCATGTTTGATGAGTAAGTTGATCTGTTGAATGCCTTTTATCCATTTTAAATTGCTTGTTGTGCTTATGCCTAGACGATAGTCGAAGTAATTTGAGTTCTTAACTTGATCGAGAGAGAAAGTTATTGACTTGAATTTTGATATTGTTCGATTACGAAAGTTTCGAGCTTTGGATCAAAAACAAGTGATTGAGTGAATTGATTTATGAGAATTGATTGATTTGCTTGCTAATCAGCGAAAGTTGATGAATTTATCTTTTTAAAGGCATGATCTTTATCTTCTTACGAGTTTGTGTGCATGTCTGCGTTGTGGTAACCCTTGTCCTAGGTTTTTATTCTTAATTGAGTTTGTTTTCGGTATACTCGTTATCCATATTCGATGCCTCGGTACCGAAGATGAGTTTCTAGTCGTTAATCCGCATTCGTAGTGTATTCAGGCTCGTTAACGACCTTGGCAAAGTCGTTAACGAGGTTGGTCGTAGGTGTTTTGTTCTGTTTTGTTTTGTTTCATTTTTAGTAGTTGATAGACAAACAACAGTGCTTCGCGTGGAACGATCCTGACTTTGCTATACTCAGCGGGGTCTTGACTTATAAATTTATTTGTTGTCCAGTTAGTCAAGAAAACACCCGTCAACAAATTGGCGCCGTTGCCGAGGAAGCAACAAATTCGTTTGTTTATCTGTGGGTCTGGGAATAGCTCGGCCCCGTTTTTTTGTTTTAATTTTGTTTTCTTTGTTTTTTTTCTCAGCGTATGCCAGCTGGACGTCGAAGGCTTGAATTTGACAATACCGGCTATTATTCTGAACCTGAACGTTCCCTGCACCGTAGACGCCGAGAGAACCAAGTCATGGCTACGCAGGAGGAGATGACTCGTCAAATGGCCGAACACCAAAAGCAGATGGAGGCGTTACAAACCGAAAAAGATGTCGTTGTTGCCGAGGATGAACGTGATCGAGTCAACAACACTCGTTTACAGGAAGAGCTTAATGCCTATCCGAGCAATGCCAAGCAATACATGCATCTAGAACTGAGGGTGCCATAGTCTCCAATTGCTCTTCCGAAGATAGAGAAACCTTTTAGGATTAAGTCTCAATTTATATCCTTGATTAAACGAGCTCAGTTTGAAGGGAAACCTACTGAGTGCCCTATGGAACATATTAGAAATTTTCTTGATTTGTGTGACACAATAGCTGCTGAAGCTGTCTCACTTGAATATGTTTTGTTAAAAGCTTTTAGGTGGTCTCATTTTGGAAAGGCCCTGAGCTGGTTGGAGAGCTTACCTCATAAGTCTATCAGGACTTGGAAGGCTTTGTATGATCAATTTCTCAAAAAGTTTTTCCCTCCTCCCAAGACAATGGAGTTGAGAAAACGCATCACCTCCTATCACCAGCTGCCTAATGAGACCTTTGTAGAAAAATGGGAATGATTTAAAGAAATGCTTAGACATTGTCCTACTCATGGACAACCTTTATATGTGCTCCAAGAAATCTTTTTCCAGGGTATTAATGCAGAAACAAAGAACCGCATCAACACGCTTACAACGTGCGGTTTTATAGAGATGGATCCCACGGCTGCATGGGAATTGTTGGACAAGCTGTCTAACTATGTGTTCGGTTTCTTCGGGATATTTTAAGACAATATTTTTCCTAATAATTTCAAGTAAGGCTGTTTTGTTTTCAATGTTCTCTCTTATTGAAGTTGTT
The DNA here is from genome assembly GCA_964016875.1 of Fallopia convolvulus. Lineage (NCBI taxonomy): Eukaryota > Viridiplantae > Streptophyta > Magnoliopsida > Caryophyllales > Polygonaceae > Fallopia > Fallopia convolvulus. The sequence continues at coordinate 19,406,900 of OZ024730.1, forward strand.
TGTTTTATTACTATGAGTAGTGAGTAGTTTTCCTATCTAGGGTCAGGGTTCAAACCCGGCATAGTTATGCATGTTTGATGAGTAAGTTGATGTGTTGAATGCCTTTTATCTATTTTAGATTGCTTGTTGTGCTTATGCCTAGACGATAGTCGAAGCAATTTGAGTTCTTAACTTGATCGAGAGAGAAAGTTATTGACTTGAATGTTGATATTGTTCGATTACGAATGTTTCGAGCTTTGGATCCAAAACAAGTGATTGAGTGAATTGATTTATGAGAATTGATTGATTTGCTTGCTAATCAGCAAAAGTTGATGAATTTATCTTTTTAAAGGCATGTTCTTAATCTTCTTACGAGTTTGTGTGCATGACTGTGTTGCGGTAACCCTTGTCATAGGTTTTTATTCTTAATTGAGTTTGTTTTTTGTATACTGGTTATTCAGATTCATTGCCTCGGTACCGAACTTTAGTTTCTAGTCGTTAATCCTCATTCGTAGTGTATCTAGGCTAGTTAATGACCTTGACAAAGTCATTAACGAGGTTGGTCGTAGGTGTTCTGTTCTGTTTTGTTTTGTTTCATTTTTAGTAGTTGATAGACCAACAATATTGCTTTTCGTGGAACGATCCTGACTTCGCTATACTCAGCGGGGTCTTGACTTATAAATTTATTTGTTGTCCAATTAGTCAAGAAAACACCCGTCAACAAATTGTCTCTCCTAATGTGGATTCGATTTCTAGGTTTGAATCTATGCTTTTATTCGAGCGGTCTTGATTTTGTAGTGCAGAATGTGCTTATTGGCTTGATAGTATCCTCATTCTTTTTGCTTATGCATAGATGTCTTTAATGTTCACTACTTTTTTCTCCTTTTACATTTGAAAATTAACTTGTGATCTAACATTGAACGCCAAGTGTTGGATGAAATGTCCTTGTAAATATGACTCCTAAATCTGGCATTCGGTTTCTAGGTTAGAACTTTTGCTTTTATTCGATCGATCTTGATTTTTTATTGCCGAATGTGCTTATTGGCTCGATACTATCCTCACTCTTTATGCTTATGCCTCGATGACTTTAAAGTTCACTTGTTATTTCTCCTTTTTCCTTTAAAAATTGACTTGTGATCTAACATTTCATGCCAAGTGTTCGATGAAATGACCATGAAAATGCCACTACTAAATGTGGCATTCGGTTTCTAGGATTGAATTTATGCTTTGATTCGACCGGTCTTGATTTTGTAGTGCAGAATGCGCTTATTGACTGGATACTATCCTCATTCTTTATGCTAAAGCCTACATGTGTTTAAAGTTCACTTGTTTTTTCTCCTTTTGCCTTTAAAATGACTTGTGATCTAACATTGCACGCCAAGTGTTGGATGAAATTTCCTTGTAAATGTCACTCCTAAATGTGGCATTCGGTTTATAGGATAAAGTTTATGCTTTTATTCGATCGTTCTTGATTTTGTAGTGCAGAATGTGCTTATTGGCTGGATACTATCCTCATTCTTTATGCTTAAGCCTAGATGTGTTTAAAGTTCACTTGTTTTTCTTCTTTTCCCTCTAAACATTGACTTGTGATCTAACATTGCACGCCTAGTGTTGGATGAAACGTCCATGTAAATGTCTAAATGTGGCATTCGGTTTCTAGGTTCGAATTTATGAGTTTATTCGATTGGTCTTGATTTTGTAGTGCAAAATGTGCTTATTGGCTTGATACTACACTCATTCTTTATGCTTATGCCTAGATGTCTTTAAAGTTCACTTGTTTTTCCCCTTTTGCCTTTTAAAATTAACTTGTGATTTAAAATTACACGCCAAGTGTTCGATGAAATGTCGAGGTAAATGTCACTCCAAAATTGGCGTTCGGTTTCTAGGTTCGAAATTATGCTTTTATTTCATCGGTCTTGATTTTATAGTGTAGAATACGCTAATTGGCTTGATACTATCCTCATTCTTTATGCTTATGCCTACATGTCTTTAATCTTCACTTGTTTTTTCTCATTTTGCCTTTAAAAACAAAATTGTGATCTAACATTGCACGCCAAGTGTTCGATGAAATATACATGTAAATGTCACATTTAAATGTGGCATTCAATTTTAGGTTCGAATTTATACTTGTATTCGATTGGTCTTGATTTTGTAGTGCAAAATGTACTTATTGTCTTTATACTATCCTCATTCTTTATGCTTATGCCTAGATCTCTTTAAAGTTCACTATGTTTTTTCTCCTTTCTCCTTTAAAAAATTGACTTGAGATCTAACATTGCACGCCAAGTGTTCGATGAAATGTCCATGTAAATGTCGCTATAAATATGGCATTCGGTTTCTATGTTCAAATTTATTCTTTTATTGGATAGGTCTTGATTTTGTAGTGCAAAACATGCTTATTGGCTTGATACTATCCTCATAGTTTATGCTTATGCCTAGATGTCTTTGCAGTTCACTTGTTTTTTTCTCTTTTTTCCTTTAAAAACAAAATTGATATCTAACATTGCACGCCAAGTGTTCGATGAAATGTCTATGTGAATTTCACTCCTAAATGTGTCATTCGGTTTCAAGGTTCGAATGTATGCTTTTATTCGATCGGTCTTGATTTTGTAGTGCAGAATGTTCTTATTGGCTCGATACTATCCTCATTCTTTATGCTTATGCCTAGATGACTTTAAAGTTCACTTGTTATTTCTCCTTTTACGTTTAAAAATTGACTTGTGATCTAGCATTGCACGCCAAGTGTTAGACCAAATGTCCATTTAAATGTCAATGCTAAATCTGGTATTCTGTTTTTAGGTACGAATTTCTGCTTTTATTTGATACGTCTTGATTTTGTAGTGTAGAATGTGCTTATTAGCTTGATACTATCCACATTCTTTACGCTTATGCCTAGATGTCTTTACAGTTCACTTGTTTTTTTCTCCTTTTGCCTTTAAATTGACTTGTCATCTAACATTGCATGCCAAGTGTTTGATGACATGACCATGTAATTTTCACTCCTAAACGTGGCATTCGGTTTATAGGTTCGATCGGTCTTGATTTTCTAGTGCAAAATGTGCTTACTGGCTCGATACTATCCTCATTGTTTATGCTTATGCCTTGATGACTTTACAGTTCACTTGTTATTTCTCCTTTTGCCTTTAAAAATTGACTTGTGATCTAACAATTCACGCTAAGTGTTCGACTCAATGTACGTTTAAATTTCACTCTTAAATTTGGTATTTGGTTTCCAGGTACGAATTTATGCTTTTATTCGATACGTCTTGATTTTGTAGTGTAGAATGTGCTTATTGGCTTTATACTATCCATATACTTGTTGCTTATGTCTAGATGTCTTTAAAGTTCACATGTTTTTTCTCCTTTTGCCTTTAAAATGACTTGTAATCTAACATTGCATACCAAGTGTTCGATGAAATGTCCATGTAAATGTCACTCATAATTGAGGCATTCAGTTTCTAGATTTGAATGTATACTTTTATTCGTTCGGTCTTATTTTGTATTGCGGAATGTGCTTATTGGCTTGATACTATTCTCATTCTTTATGCCTATGCCTAGATATCTTTAATGTTCACTAGTTTTTTCTCCTTTTACCTTTAAAAATTAACTTTTGATCTAACATTGCACGCCAAGTGTTCGATTAAATGTCCATGTAAATATTACTTCTAAATGTGGCATTCGGTTTCTAGGTTAGACCTTATGCTTTTATTCGATCGGTCTAGATTTTGTAGTGCGGAACGTGCTTATTGGCTTGATACTATCCTCATTATTTATGCTTATGCCTAGATGACTTTAAAGTTCACTTGTTATTTCTCCTTTTGCCTTTAGAAATTGACTTATGATCTAGCATTGCACGCCAAGTGTTCGACTAAATGTCCATTTAAATGACACTCCTAAATGTGGTATTCGGTTTCTAGGTACAAATTTATGCTTTTATTTGATGCGTCTTGATTTTGTAGTCTAGAATGTGCTTATTGGCTTGATACTATCCACATTCCTTATGCTTATGCCTAGATGTCGTTACAATTCACTTGTTTTTTTCTCCTTTTCCCTTTAAAATGGCTTGTCATCTAACATTGTATGCCAAGTGTTCGATGAAATGACCATGTAAATGTCACTCTTAAATGTGGCATTCGGTTTCTAGTTTCGAATTTATGCTTTTATTAAATCGGTCTTGATTTTGTAGTGCAGAATGGGCTTATTGAATTGATACTATCCTCATTCTTTATGCTTAAGCCTAGATGTGTATAAAGTTCACTTGTTTTTTCACGTTTTCCCTTTAAAAATTGACTTGTGATCTAACATTGCACACTAAGTGTTGGATGAAATGTCCATGTAAATGTCACTCCTAAATGTCGCATTCGGTTTCTAGGTTAGCGTTTATGCTTTTATTCGATCGGTCTTGATTTTGTAGTGCATAATGTGCTTATTGGCTTGATACTATACTCATTCTTTGTGGTTATACCTAGATGTATTTAAAGTTCACTTGTTTTTTATCCTTTTGCCTTTAAAAATTGTCTTGTGATGTATCATTGCACGCCAAGTGTTGGATGAAATGTCCATGTAAATGTCACTCCTAAATGTGGCTTTCGGTTTCTAGGTTCGAATTTATGCATTTACTCGACCGGTCTTGATTTGGTAGTGCAGAATGTGCTTATTGGCTTGTTACTATACTCATTCTTTATGGTTATGCCTAGATCTCTGTAAAGTTCACTTGTTTTTTCTCCATTGGCCTTTAAAAATTAACTTGTGATTTAACATTACACGCCAAGTGTTCGATGAAATGTCCATATAAATGTCACTCCAAAATGTGGCATTGGGTTTCTAGGTTCGAATTTATGCTTTTATTCTATCGGTCTTCATTTTGTAGTGCAGAATGTGCATATTGGCTTGAAAATATCCTCATCTTTATGCTTATGCCTAGATATCTTTAAAGTTCACTTGTTTTTTCTCTTTTTGACTTTAAAAACAAAATTTTGATCTAACATTGCATGCCCAATGTTCGATGAAATGTCCAAGTAAATGTCACTCCTAAATTTTGCATTCGGTTTCTATGTTTGAATTTATGCTTTTATTAGATTGGTCTTGATTTTGTAGTGCAGAATGTGCTTATTGGCTTTATATTATCCTCATTCTTATGCTTATGCCTAGATGTCTTTAAAGTTCACTTGTTTTTTCTCCTTTTTCCTTCAAAAAATTGACTTGAGATCTAACATTGCACGCCAAGTGTTCGATGAAATGTCAATGTAAATTCACTCATAAATATGGCATTCGGATTCTATGTTTGAATTTATTATTTTGTTGGATAGGTCTTGATTTTGTAGTACAGAACGTGCTTATTCGCTTGATACTATCCTCATTCTTTATGCTTAAGCCTAGATGTCTTTAAAGTTCACATATTTTTTTCTTTTTTTGCCTTTAAAAATTGACTGGTGATCTAACATTACAAGACAAGTGTTGGATGAAATGCCCATGTAAATGTCACTCCTAAATGTGGCATTCGGTTTCTAGGTTCGAATCTATGCTTTTACTCGACCGGTCTTAATTTTGTAGTGTAGAATGTGCTTATTGGCTTGATACTATACTCATTCCTTGTGTTTATGCCTAGATGTCTTTAAAGTTTACTTGTTTTTTCTTCTTTTGCTTCTAAAAGTTAACTTGTTATTTAACATTACACGCCAAGTGTTCGATGAAATATCCATGTAAATGTCACTCCTAAGTGTGGCATTCGATTTCCAGGTTCGAATTTATGCTTTTATTTGACCGGTCTTGATTTTATAGTGCTGAATGTGCTTATTGGCTTGATATTATCCTCATTCTTTATGATTAAGCCTAGATGTGTTTAAAGTTCACTTATTTTTTTCTTCTTTTGCCTTTAAATATTGACTTGTGATCAAACATTACACGCTAAGTGTTGGATGAAATGTCCATGTGAATGTCACTCCTAAATGTGGTATTCGGTTTCTAGGTTCGAATTTATGCTTTTATTCGTTCGGTCTTGATTTTGTAGTGCAAAATGGTCTTATTGACTTGATACTATCCTCATTCTTTATGCTTATGCCTAGATGTCTTTAAAGTTCACTTGTTTTTTCTTCTTTTGTTTCTAAAAATTAACTTGTGATTTAACATTAAACGCCATGTGATCGATGAAATGTGCAGAATGTACTTATTGTCTTTATACTATCCTCATTCCTTATGCTTATGCCCAGATGTCTTTAAAGGTCACTTTTTTTTTCTCCTTTTTCCTTTAAAAAATTGATTTGAGATCTAACATTGCACGCCAAGTGTTCGATGAAATGTCCATTAAATATCACTCCTAAATATGACATTCGGTTTCTATTATTCGAATTTATTCTGTTACTGGATAGGTCTCTATTTTGTAGTGCAGAACATGCTTATTGGCTTGATACTATACTCATTCTTTATGCTTATGTCTAGATGTCTTTAAAGTTAACTTGTTTTTTCTCTTTTTTCCTTTAAAAACAAAATTGTGATCTAACATTGCACGCCAAGTGTTCGATGAAATGTCCAATTAAAAATAACTCCTAAATTTGGCATTCGGTTTCTAGGTTCGAATTTTTGCTTTTATTCGATCAGTCTTGATTTTGTAGTGCATAATGTGCTTATTCGCTTGATACTATACTCATTCTTTATGGTTATAACTAGATGTCTTTAAAGTTCACTTGTTTTTTCTCCTTTTTCTTCTAAAAATTATCTTGTGATTAAACATTACACGCCATGTGATTGATCAAATGTCCATGTAAATGTCACTCCAAAATGTGGCATTCGGTTTCTTGGTTCCAATTTATGCTTTTATTCGATCGGTCTTGATTTTGTAGGGCAGAATGTACATATTGTCTTTATACTATCCTCATTCTTTGTACTTACTTCCAGATGTCTTTAAAGTTAACTTTTTTTTTCTCCTTTTTCCTTTAAAAAATTGATTTGAGATCAAACATTGCACGCCAAGTGTTTGATGAAATGTCCATTAAATATCACTCCTAAATATGAGATTCGGTTTCTATTTTTCGAATATATTCTGTTATTGGATAGGTCTCTATTTTGTAGTGCAGAACGTGCTTATTGGCTTGGTACGATCCTCATTCTTTATGCTTATGTCTAGATGTCTTTAAAGTTAACTTGTTTTTTCTCTTGTTGCCTTTAAAACAAATTGTGATCTAACATTGCACGCCAAGTGTTCGATGAAATGTCCAAGTAAATGTCACTCCTAAGTTTGGCATTCGGTTTCTAGGTTCAAATTTATGCTTTTATTCGATCGGTCATTATTTTGTAGTGCATAATGTGCTTATTGGCTTGATACTATCCTCATTCTTTATGCTTATGTCTAGATATCTTTAAAGTTCACTTATTTTTTCTCCTTTTGCCTTTAAAAATTGACTTGTGATCCAACATTGCACGCCAAGTGTTCAATGAAATGTTCATTAAATGTCACTCCTAAATATCGCATTCGGTTTCTATTTTTCTAATTTATTCTCTTATTGGAAAGGTCTATTTTTTAATGCAGAACGTGCTTATTGGCTTGATATTATCCTCATTCTTTATGCTTATGTCTATATGTCTTTAAAGTTAACTTGTTTTTTTCTCTTTTTGCCTTTAAAAACAAAATTGTGATCTAACATTGCACGCCAGGAGTTCGATGAAATGTCCAAGTAAATGTCACTCCTAAATTTGGCATTCGGTTTCTAGGTTCGAATTTATGCTTTTATTCGATCGGTCTTGATTTTGTAGTGCAGTATGTGTTTATTTGCTTGATATTATCCTCATTCTTTATGCTTATGTCTAGATATCTTTAAAGTTCACTTATTTTTTCTCCTTTTGCCTTTAAAAATTGACTTGTGATTTAACATTACACGCCAAGTATTCGAAGAAAAGTCCATGAAAATGTCACTCCTAAATGTGGCATTTGGTTTCTAGGTTCGAATTTATGCTTTTATTCGATCGGTCTTTATTTTGTAGTGTAGAATGTGCTTATTGGCTTGAAACTGTCCTCATTCTTTATGCTTATGCCTATATGTCTTTAAAGTTCACTTGTTTTTTCTCCTTTTTCCTTTAAAAAATTGACTTCAGATCTAACATTGCACGCCAAGTGTTCGATGAAATGTCCATGTAAATGTGACTCCTAAATATGGCATTCGGTTTCTATGTTCGAATTTCTTCTTTTATCGGATATGTCTTGATTTTGTAGTGCAGAATGTGCATATTGGCTTGATACTCTCCTCATTCTTTATGCTTATGTCTAGATGTCTTTTAAGTTAACTTGTTTTTTCTCTTTTTGCCTTTTAAAACAAAATTGTGTCTTTTAAGATAACATATTGTCTTGATACTCTCCTCATTCGATCGGTCTTGATTTTGTAGTGCAGAATGTGCTTATTGGCTCGATACTATCCTCATTCTTTATGCTTATGCCTAGATGACTTTACAATTCACTTGTTATTTCTCCTTCTCCCTTTCAAAATTGACTTGTGATCTAACAATTCACGTTAAGTGTTTGACTCAATGTACATTTTAATGTCTCTCCTAAATGTGGTATTCAGTTTCTAGTTACGAATTTATGCTTTTATTCAATATGTCTTGATTTTCTAGCGTAGAATGTGCTTATTGGCTTGATACTATCCACATTCTTTTTGCTTTTGTCTAAATGTCTTTAAAGTTCAATTGTTTTTTCTCCTTTTGCCTTTGAAATGACTTGTCATCTAGCATTGCATGCAAAGTGTTCGATGAAATGTCCAAGTAAATGTCACTCTTAAATGTGGCATTCGGTTTCTAGGTTAGAATTTATGCTTTTATTCGATCGGTCTTGATTTTGTGATGTAATTATTGGCTCGATACTCTCCTCATTCTTTATGCTTATGTCTAGATGACTTTAAAGTTCACTTGTTATTTCTCATTTTGCGTTTAAAAATAAAATTGTGATCTAACATTGCACACCAAGTGTTCGATGAAATGTCCATGTGAATTTCACTCATAAATGTGTGTTGGGACGTTGTTGGGACCTCTGGTTCTAAGCAACGGATCAACGATTCACTTCTCTTTAAGTTTTGATAATGACAAATACCATAGGGAACTAATGTGGTTTGTTCAAGTATTTCTAAGGAACACAGGTACAGCCAAGAACTCCTATGAATGACAAAGCCACTGCTAGCCACAATGAAGAGTTTCCATCAAGGGAACTCTGAAGAGGAAAGTTCCCATGAAGTGGGAACTCCCAGAAACAAACAAGAAAACACAAGCTTACAACGATGAAGAGTTTCCATCAAGGGAACTCTGAAGAAGTCAGTTCCCATGAAATGGGAACTCACATGTGAAGACAACGACCGTTCAGCGCAGATCGCGGGATTCTGTCTCAGACAGCCAGAGGGAACAGTCTGAGGATCAGACTGTCACGCTTCATCCAACGGTCCGATTGATTCAAGAAGTTGACCTAGTTCAAACCAAAGTCACATGTGAAGAAAGTACAACTTGGGCATCAAGCAAAGGGCATTTTGGACACAAACGAAAGATGCGACTGCCCAAGACAAATGGACTATAAAGCCAAATGAATAGTACTCGGTCTGAGTACTTCTCCCAGAACTTACAAACACCCACATCAGAGAAAAGAAAGAAAAGGAAGAGAAGTCCCCGCCGGCGAGTGTGTGATCTCGACGACGGTGAAGCTGAAGTTCCCTGGAGCAAGGGAACTGAGAAGTCAGCGTAAGGTTTGAGTTACTTGTGTTTTGCTGTTGTGAGCTTAGGAACTCAGTTGAGAGGATTTACTAGTGTTGCTAGAGTTAGGAAGAACTTGTAGGAACAGAGAAGTGTAAATCCGGCTGTGTAACTAAGGAACAAAGCAATCAATATAAGTAAGTCATTCAAAATCCTCCAAGCGGAGGTAGAGGTTTACCCATACAACTAGTTGGTTGTAGTGGGGTTCCTCTATAAAGGAACTGCGCCTTTCACTGTTTTTATCACTTGCGATTATTTACTTCCGCTGCCTTGGGAACAGCTTAATTGCCAGTTCCCAAGCTCACTGCTAACCGATTACGATCCAACAATTGGTATCAGAGCAAGGCGCTCTAGATTTGTGTTAGCATCGCAGGTGCCAAAATGGCTCAAGAACTTACTCAGGTGGGGAACAATACCAGCAAGCCGCCAAGGCTTATAACAGGAAGATTTGAAAGGTGGCAACGCGACATGAAAGGGGGAACTTCGAAATCGATCCAGCTATTGTCAACGATCTCTCAAAGTGGGATCCCAACGAGTACAAGTGCATGGAGGCAAACTACAAAGCAAAACAGTATCTAAAAAGGTCCATGTGCGTACAAGATTGTGACAGGGTTGCCAACCTTGACACAGCCAAGGAAATGTGGGAAGCCATCCAACAAATGCACGTTGGGAACTCGGATCTCAGAGAAGATCTTCAAATGAACGCAAAGAGGGAGTTCTACAACTTCCAAATGGAGATGGGAGAGTCCGTCGATAGCTACCAATCTCGGTTTGAAGGACTTTGCACTAAGATGGAAGGATTGGGGATCACAAAAGAAGAAATCACCCACAAAATGAAGGTCCAACAGCTCTTCAATGGATTGACTGGAGAATGGGCAAATGAAAGAACGATGTTCAAGGAAAACCCAGAAAATCGAACGCTTATGCTCCATCAAGTATTTGGAAAGTTAGTGGGACATGAGAAGAGGAAGATCGATGATAAGGAACAAAGTCGAGCTCATCGAGGGATTGCACTCAAGATCGAAAAAAATGCTCAAATCAACCCAAGAACAACATGAAGACTCCGAAGAAGAAGAGGATGAAGAGCTAGTCCTTGTGACAAGAGCTCTTCGAAATTTCTACAAAGGAAAGTCTCAACGGAACAGTGGGAACTGGGGAAAGGGAAAGAGTTCCCAAAGAAAGCCCACAGAGAAGGATCTCTCAGAAGTGACTTGCTACAAATGCAACAGGAAAGGACATTTTGCGAAGGAATGTCCACAAGGAACTGAAGGCAGAAAGCAAGGAAAGAAGGCCTACATCGCTACTTGGAGCGATGATGAAGACGAAGATCCTGAAGCATGGGCACTCCCAGACATGTGTGGCATGGCCATAGGAGAAACCACTGGGGAACAACCCAGTGAGGTAACCACTGAAACTGTTCTTGATTCCTTGAGTAATTATGAAAAACCTGAATTGTTGAAAATTCTTTCAAGTCTTGTTAAAGATAACATAAAACTGCAAAACAAGTTGGAAAAACAGGAACACATAAATTCTCAATTAGTTGGTCTTGAGCCCTGTCCCAACTGCATATCCCTTCTAGAAAAACTCATGTCCCATGTGTCTCACATCGTAGATCTAGAAAGAGAAATCAAAACTTTAGAGAAAGATGAGAACACCCTCCTGCAAAACCTGAGTAAGACTCCCGAACATCCTGAAGCCTCTAGTTCCCAAATTAAGTTTGTCCCAGCCAGACATAGCATAGGATACAAAGGTAAGTGCTCCAAGAACAGAAAGTCACCCCTGAGCGAACATGAGATCCATGAGTGTAGGGCCTTAGAACTCCAATGCGAGAAACAGAAAAATGCTCATCTCGAGGAGAAAATCAGGGTCCTAGAGAGTGGAAACAATGGTGAGAAAGACTACTATACTGGGAACTCTGGACATAGAATCTATGTCAAAATTGCTAAGGGAAATGGGTCTCGAGTGTACAACAAAGAAACCATGGATAGGAACCGTATCCAGAGACCACACCCAAAATACTACCTGGGAGAATACTACAAGACATGTTGGCACTGTGGTGCTCATGGACACTACAAGGATGCATGTCCCAAGAAGAGAGCCCAAACCCCTAGAAGCCATGAGTTCCCAAACAGACAAAAACGTCATACTCATCACCAAAGGAACTCCAACTCTCAAAATTCCAAAGACATCAACATTTCTGACTATATCTTAAATGAAAATGTTTTCCCTTGCAAGGGACCTAGCAAGAGTCATCTTGCCTGGGTCTCAAAACACTAACTTTTCCTTGTAGGTGGCAGTGAGAGGGAACAGTACATGGTTCATAGATAGTGGATGCTCGAACCATATGACAGGAAACAAGGATATCCTCATCTCACTCCACACTCATGCCGAAGGAGGCCACGTCTCATTTGGCAACAAGAACAAAGGAGAAGTTATTGGAAAAGGAGAAGTGTTGCTCAATAAATCTATCAAAGTCAGCAACGTAAATCTGGTAAAGGATCTGGGATACAATCTGTTGAGTGTCTCCCAGATGTGTGATCAAGGGAACAACATCGTCACTTTCGACTCAGATGAATGTCTCGTCATCAACAAGAAGACCAACAAAGTAATTCTGAGAGGAAGAAGATACAACAATGTGTATGTGGTGGACACCAACTTTGAACCACCAATGAAGTTGTGCCTTGCGAGTTCCCAAGATGACACGGAACTCTGGCATCGAAGATTGGGACATGCTGGTGTAAATCAAATCTTGAAGCTTTATCTACAGGATCTGGTCATTGGTCTTCCACGAATTAATCTCGAAGGAGTCAAAATGTGTGAAGCATGTGTTCGAGGGAAACAGACCAGGACCTCCTTCAAACCGAAGAAGGTGGTAAGCACAACCAGGTCCCTGGAGTTAATTCACATGGATCTCTGTGGTCCCATGAGAACAGCTAGCTACGGTGGAAAAAGGTACATGTATGTTTTAATTGATGATTTTTCAAGATTCACCTGGGTTATTTTCTTGAAGGCAAAATCACAAGCGTTTGAAGAATTTGAGCCCTTCATCAAAAGAACAGAAGTAAGCTTGGGGCTGAAACTGAAAGCAATCAGATCTGATCACGGAACTGAGTTTCGAAAATCGGAGTTCCTAAACTTCTGTGAGCAAAATGGGATCTCTCACAACCTTTCAGCTCCTCGCACTCCTCAGCAAAATGGAGTGGTCGAGAGAAAGAACAGAACTCTGGAGGATATGGCTAGAACCATGATGATCGAAAGTGGAGTTCCTGAGTACTTCTGGACTAAAGCAATCTCCACAGCTACATACATCCTGAATCGAGCCATGACAAGGCCCCTGATCAACAAGACTTCCTATGAGCTCATCAAAGGAAGAAAACCAAACATCTCACACTTGAGAACATTTGGTTGCACATGCTTTGTTCACAACAACGGCAAAGACAATCTTGGAAAATTCGACCCCAGAAGCGACGAAGGGATCTTCCTGGGATACTCATCACAAAGCAAGGCTTACAGGGTCTACAATAAAAGAACCAAGAAGATAGAGGAAAGCATTCATGTCGTCTTCAATGAAAAGTCTATAAAGATGGGAACCGAGACCCAAGGGAAGGGAACTCTGTTCAAGTTAGTCGGACATGAAGACGATGATGATGACGAGGATGAGCCAAGGAAAAGGGATGAAGACTATCCAAGTGCAAGCAATATCCCACAACCATGGAACAACGACGAAGGTCCAACCCTCACTGATCAAACCTCCCTCGAGGCTCCTTCCTCAGAAGAACCACAAGACACCTCCAACTCTCTCGAGGTCCCCTCTTCAGGGAACAACTCTGCTGTCCCCCAAGACAATACCCTGCCAGAATCAAGTATTCAAGGGGAACAAAGAGGGAACCTGCCAGAAATCTCTGAAGAAACATCAAATGAAGAAGCTGGAGATGAGAGTTCCCATGACAAAGAAACACCGACTGAGGATGATACACATGCAAAGGAACTCACTCATACAAGAACCTTTCAACAAAGGAAGGACCACCCTCTTGAGAACATCATCTCCCCTCTTGTTAAAGGTGTGCAGACTCGTTCCTCTCTCAATAATTTTTGTGCTTTTAACGCGTTTGTTTCAATGGTGGAACCCAAAAATATCAAAGAAGCATTAAAGGACCCAGATTGGATTCAAGCCATGCAAGAGGAACTTCACCAATTCGAGAGAAACAAAGTTTGGAAGCTAGTTCCTAGGCCCAAAAACAAGAACATCATAGGAACCCGATGGGTTTTTAGGAACAAGCTCGATGATACTGGAGTTGTAGCAAGGAACAAGGCTAGGTTAGTAGCACAAGGATACAAGCAAGAGGAAGGGATTGACTATGATGAGACCTTCGCACCAGTTGCCAGGATCGAGGCAATCAGACTCCTCATCGCCTATGCTGCTCACAAGGGATTCAAACTTTATCAAATGGATGTGAAAACAGCCTTCCTAAATGGACATCTCAAGGAAGAAGTGTATGTGGCCCAACCTCCAGGATTCGAAGATGAGAAAATGCCCAACCATGTCTATTTCCTGGAAAGGGCCCTTTACGGACTCAAACAAGCTCCCCGAGCTTGGTATGACAGGTTTGCTCAATTCCTCTTGTCCCATGGATACATTCGTGGTTCCATAGACAAGACTTTGTTTTTAAAGAAAGAATCTAAAGACATTTTGATTGTGCAAGTATATGTTGATGACATTGTGTTTGGAGCAACTAACGAAACTCTTGTATAAAAGTTCAAGGACCTCATGAGCAATGAGTTTGAGATGAGTCTCATTGGGGAACTCACGTTCTTCTTGGGACTTCAAATATCCCAAACAAAGGAGGGAACAAAGATCCATCAACAGAAATACATCAAGGAAATGCTCGTGAAGTAAGGGATGGAACATTCAAAGCCCATTGACACTCCCATCTCACCAAATTCAAGGCTAAATGCAGATGAAACAGGTATCAGTGTGGACCAAAGGAACTATCGAGGTATGATCGGGTCCCTTCTCTACTTAACAACTAGTAGACCTGATATCATGTTCTCCGTATGTCTTTGTGCTCGTTTTCAAGCTAACCCTAAGGAATCACACCTGAAAGAGGTGAAGAGAATTTTCAGGTATCTCAAAGGGAACAATAACTTGTGCCTTTGGTATCCAAGGAACAGTTCCCTTGAGCTCATTGCATACACAGATGCTGACTTTGCAGGGCATTTGGTTGACAGAAAGAGCACTTCAGGAATGGCCCAGTTCCTAGGGTCTTGCTTAGTTTCGTGGGGATCTAAAAAGCAAAACTCAGTGGCACTCTCCACAGCTGAAGCTGAATATGTGGCTGCCGCATCATGCTGTTCCCAGGTTCTGTGGCTTAAGTCACAACTCCAGGATTACGGTATGTCTTTTGGCCCAGTTCCCATACTCTGTGATAACACTAGTGCCATAAACATTTCCAAAAATCCTGTGCATCATTCTAGAACTAAGCATATTGATATAAGGCATCACTTTCTACGTGACAATGTTGAGAATGGGAACATTTCGATGGAACACTGTAGAACTGAAGAGCAAATTGCGGATATTCTTACCAAAGCTTTAGACAGACGTCCCTACCAGCGTTTTCGAATGCTTCTAGGGATGATAACTCTAAACTAAACAAGTCCCTGTTTATCTCTCTCTCAATGCCTGACTAGTTTATCTGAAATTGCATGATAAGGAACTTGGATTCATTACTTTCACTATGCCATGATTACTAGTCTAGAGAAAAATGTGTACAAAGGAACTCTATTTCTTTTGGCCCAAAATGATCAACCAGAGTTCCCTTTATCCCTCATTACAAGCCACCATGACGGTTGATCATATGACCCACCTTAAGCTAGGGACCAGACAAATGCTTCTCATGAGTCAAAACATTTCCTTTATCGAGTTGCAAATTGTCTGGTTCCCTTTGAGTTCCCTAGCCCCACAAAAAGATGAGTGTGAAGTTCCCTCAACCACTTCACTCTCCCTGACCTTGAAAAGATCATGGGAACTGCTGCATCTACAAAGGGAACACTGACTAATCTTTAAAGAAAAACCGTCACTTGGGAAACGGACTTTCGTGTCAGAAGCTCTGAAGCGTTACAGGCCAAGTATTCAAAATTTGAAAAGGACTTCCCAAGAGATTGTGACGCGTGTCCAGAAGCGTGCTTGAGAAGTTGAAACGGCGCCCCACGTTCATTGGGCAACGGTTATCGAGGTTATTCCACTTCCCTTTCTACCCTTCACCTCCTCTCTCCTTTAAAACCCCTCTTTGCCATTTTTAGGCCCTTTACTCCATCTTACATCCCTGTCATTCGTCTTCCCCAAATCCTCTTCACTCTCTTTTCAAGAAACCTCCAAAGCCTCCCAAATTCTTACAAAAATGGCCCCTCAACACACATTCGCACAAATCAAAGAGTGGGTACTTACCAATCCTCGCACTCTCTTCATCACTCAACTAAACGAGATCGAGCAAGAACAAGACCCAACCATGAAGGATGTCCTCATTCAAGGGCTATACAATCAAGTAAGCCCCTTCTTGCCCCCTCCTCCTCCTCAGGTCGACGAAACCGTCTCCTGGACCTCTTCCTCCTCCGAATCTCTTCCTCTTCCACCTCCAACCACCAACACCTCCTCCGGAGTTGTCATCGTTGACAACTTCGGAGATGCTCGCCCCTCCATCAATGAAAAACCCCATAAATCCAAACATCGCCACTCATCCAAACATCGCCACTCATCCAAACATCGCCACTCATCAAAAGATCCCTCAAAATCCAAAAAATCCAAACACTCCCACGACCCCTCCAAATCCAAAAAGCGTAAACACTCTGAGGCCTCTGAATTCTCGGAGCCCAGAAAGAAGGCTTTCTTCCGATTTGAGGACTACCTGAACTGCTCCAAGGAGAGTTCTTGTGCTCCCAAACCTCCCTACCCTTTTCCTTCCGACGATGGGAACTCCGAACCCCAGAGTCTACTTCCCTCTTCCTCCTCCATCCCTCTTCTTCAAATCGAGGGACCTCCTCCGCCACCTCCTCCAGTTCCCGCCACGATGGGGACTCCAACATCCCAACCTCCTTCACTTCCTCTCGTTCCCATCATTACGGGATCTCCAACTCCACCTTCACCTCACAAAACGCCTCCTCCTTCCACTCAACTCACAACCCCTATTCCTTCTTCTCCTCTCCCCTCTTCCATCACGTCTCCCACCACCACCAAACTCCCCTCTCCCTCACCATCCAAAAATACCGTCGCCCTCTCCTCAGACGACGACGATCTTCCTCTTTATGTGGTCATCGACAAAATGACCAAGGACCCTCCTCCGATCATCATGGGAACTTTGGAGGAGGAAGCCCAGCTCAAGGCCATCGAGGAAGAACTCAACAGGGGTCCCTCTGAGCACACAGTCTCCCAAGGGACAAAGTCCCCAGAAAAGGTTGCTCCTCAAGAGACCACAGAGACAAGGGACCTCGCACCAGCTGGAGGTGCTGAGGCAACAACAAGTCATCCTGGAGATGACGCGGAGGGCTCCGGTTCGAGCTCCTCTGAGGAAGAAGGGACCTCCCATGATGAGGTCGAAGAAGAAGAAGAAGCTCCAGCTACAAAGGAGCCAGCACGTATCCCTACACCTGGACACCAAATGTTGGTGTCCGCGAGTTCCCCACCACCAAGGGATCGCGTGCTTATGATCGAAGCGGCTGCACCCCCTCAGCAGAAAGGACCTCGCACAGTCTCTAGGGGGAACAAATCCAAAAGCAAGTCAAGGAAGGGGAAGGGGACCACCAAGCATCATGTCAATGAGCGCCGAAAGCTTCTCCCTCACCTCATTGTTTCCAAAGAGGTGCTAACTGAAAATGGTCTGGAGGAACTGTGGGAACTGATCAAGGCACAGGGCTGGGAGAGACTCTGCCAAGAAACTGTGAGAGTAGATCCCTCACAAGTGCGTCAATTCTACAACAACTTCACTATCACCAACGACGGCACTCAGGGAACTCTCTCCCACGAAGGCGACGAGTTCATTTCTACAACGTCTACGATCCGCCTTCAACTCCAAGTCCCTGTTCAAGGGCTTAGCGAGGTGCCCAGCAAGCTCTGGGGCGACTTCAACAGCGCCGAGGTGTACAACACAATTTTTGAGGGTCGGGTTCCCTCTAAGGTCCTCTCGACGCATCATCTGTCCTTGGTCGCCAAGCTCGCTCACCAATTCATCATCAACGTGGTGATCCCACGCCAAGAAAAGCGCCTGGTCGTCAACATCCCCGATGCCATCATCCTCTACCACTTCCTCCTCAAGAAGCCCATAAATCCTCCCCGAATTATCCTTGGGCACATGGAAAAGTGCATGGCCTCCAAGTCCCACTCCCTTCCCTACTCCGGGCTGATCAAGAAACTCCTACAAAAAGAGGGTCTCTACGATGCCTCTAAAGACGAAATCGAGCTTGGTAGGGAACTGGACATTACAGTTGCCCAGAAGATGAGGCACTCGGAGCCTGTAGAGGAGGCGGCTCCCCTAGAGTCTGGTACACAAGAGGGGAACTCTCCAGTGTTGCTCCGCATCGCCAACACCCTCGATCAGATTGCTAGGGACCAGGCAGTGTTGGCCAGAGGACAAGAAAAGCTTACACAAGTCCTTACGCGCCTTTGTGTCGCCTAGTTCCCTTAGAGCCCATGATCTCTCCCTTCTTGTTCCCTTAATCCAAAAATGACCACAAATTGTACTTGGGTTCCCATTGTACATATTCTCTTAAGTAATGAAATGGTCTTTATTTTGATTGCGTGTTCCATTCTTTCCTAATATTGCTTTGCTTAATTTTCGATGATGTCAAAAGGGGGAAAGATAAAAAATGTGAGATGAGTTAAAAGTTTAAGTTATCACAGACCACGCATAAGCTAAGGGGGAACAATTGCATAAAAAGCCTAATAGGAACTATGTGTCTCACCAGAAGTGGCTCCCTAAATCTAAATGTCTCACTAAGAGTGACTTCCCAAAATCATACTTAGGAACTCATCAGCATATCATTCATTGAAATACTTGCATTTTTGTGATGGGTTTGTCATCATCAAAAAGGGGGAAATTGTTGGGACGTTGTTGGGACCTCTGGTTCCAAGCAACGGATCAACGATCAACTTCTCTTTAAGTTTTGATAATGACAATTACCATAGGGAACTAATGTGGTTTGTTCAAGTATTTCTAAGGAACACAGGTACAACCAAGAACTCCTATGAATGACAAAGCCACTGCTAGCCACAATGAAGAGTTTCCATCAAGGGAACTCTGAAGAGGAAAGTTCCCATGAAGTGGGAACTCCCAGAAACAAACAAGAAAACACAAGCTTACAACGATGAAGAGTTTCCATCAAGGGAACTCTGAAGAAGTCAGTTCCCATGAAATCGGAACTCACATGTGAAGACAACGACCGTTCAGCGCAGATCGCGGGATTCTGTCTCAGACAGCTAGAGGGAACAGTCTGAGGATCAGACTGTCACGCTTCATCCAACGGTCCGATTGATTCAAGAAGTTGACCTAGTTCAAACCAAAGTCACATGTGAAGAAAGTACAACTTGGGCATCAAGCAAAGGGCATTTTGGACACAAACGAAAGATGCGACTGCCCAAGACAAATGGACTATAAAGCCAAATGAATAGTACTTGGTCTGAGTACTTCTCCCAGAACTTACAAACACCCACATCAGAGAAAAGAAAGAAAAGGAAGAGAAGTCCCCGTCGGCGAGTGTGTGATCTCGACGACGGTGAAGCTGAAGTTCCCTGGAGCAAGGGAACTGAGAAGTCAGCGTAAGGTTTGAGTTACTTGTGTTTTGCTGTTGTGAGCTTAGGAACTCAGTTGAGAGGATTTACTAGTGTTGCTAGAGTTAGGAAGAACTTGTAGGAACAGAGAAGTGTAAATCCGGCTGTGTAACTAAGGAACAAAGCAATCAATATAAGTAAGTCATTCAAAATCCTCCAAGCGGAGGTAGAGGTTTACCCATACAACTAGTTGGTTGTAGTGGGGTTCCTCTATAAAGGAATTGCGCCTTTCACTGTTTTTATCACTTGCGATTATTTACTTCCGCTGCCTTGGGAACAGCTTAATTGCCAGTTCCCAAGCTCACTGCTAACCGATTAAGATCCAACAATGTGGCATTCGGTTTCTAGGTTCGAATGTATGCTTTTATTCGATCGGTCTTGATTTTGTAGTGCAGAATGTGCTTATTGGCTCGATACTATCCTCATTCTTTATGCTTATGCCTAGATGACTTTACATTTCACTTGCAATTTCTCCTTTTGCCTTTAAAAATTGAGTGGTGATCTAATAATTCACGCCAGGTGTTCGACTCAATGAAAAGTTAAATGTCACTCCAAAATGTGGTATTCGGTTTCTATGTACGAATTTATGCTTTTATTTGATACGTCTTGATTTTTAGTGTAAAATGTGCTTATTGGCTTGATTCTATCCACATTCTTTTTGCTTATATCTAGATGGTTTTGAAGTTCACTTGTTTTTTCTCCTTTTGCCTTTAAAATGACTTGTAATCTAACATTGCATGCCAAGTGTACGATGAAATGTCCATGTAAATATCACTCCTAAATGTAGTATTCGGTTTCTAGGTTATAATTTAGAGGAAATTGCACTAAACCACCCGTTAAATAGGCGAATTTACACTTAACCACCCGTTATACACGAATTTGTTTTAAACCACCCAAAACTTTCATTCCGTTAGCAAATAGCCACCCACGAGCCTTTTCCGTCAAAAAATCCGTTAAATCCTATCCTTTGACAGTTTTGCCCTCAATTGTTCATCATTTCTTCTTCTTCTTCCGTCTTTGGACGAAGATAAAGAGCAAGCCAAGAAATCTTCCCTTCTAACGACCACCACCAGGTCCACCATCATCATCTGATCTTCGCTGATAAGCCCCTCCTTCACCTTCGATCAGAGCCTCAAAGCCGTCGCCTGATAATCATCGGCACTGAGATCCATATCATCCGCCGGATGAAGGTTCAGATCCCGCTCGACGCCGGCCTGTGGATTGTGTAATACTCCCTCGCCTGATGATCCACGTCTCCTGGAAAATACGCCCCGCCGTTAAATCCGGCGCCGGTCGAGGCAAAGGGAGGGTACTGGCTAGGGTTCATAGACGAAATCGACAACGAGATCGGGAAATTCGTCTTCGCCTTGGGGCCGCGGAGGTTGCGAGCGGCGGCGTCCTCGGCGGAGTCGAAGGTGCCGAGCCATACACGAGTCTTCTTCAACGGATCTCGGATCTCGGCGGCGTACCTCCCCCATGGACGCTTCCGCACGCCTCTAAACTTAATATGTGCAGATCCGTTGGTCATCGGAGCCTCCGCCGCTAAGGTGGTGGTTCTTCCCCTCCGCATGATGAAATCTGAGCCGGAAAAGATGGGATCGATATATTGAGATTGAGATTGGATTTGGGGGAAGATTGGTAGTTGGATGAATGAGAATTAAAGGGGGACGATTGGGGGTTCGAAATCCAAGGTGTTCGGCGGCCTCCAGAACCTGTGTGGTTGGCGAGCGAGGTTAGAGGCCAGACAAGACGGAAGAAGAAGAAGAAATGATGAACAGTTGAGGGCAAAACTGTCAAAGGATAGGATTTAACGGATTTTTTGACGGAAAAGGCTCGTGGGTGGCTATTTGCTAACAGAATGAAAGTTTTGGGTGGTTTAAAACAAATTCGTGTATAACGGGTGGTTAAGTGTAAATTCGCCTATTTAACGGGTGGTTTAGTGCAATTTTCTCTATAATTTATGCTTTTATTCGATCGGTCTTGATTTTGTTGTATAGAATGTTCTTATTGGCTTGATACTATCCTCATTCTTTAAGCTTATGTCTAGATGACTTTAAAGTTCACATGTTATTTCTCCTTTTGCCTTTAAAAATTGTCTTGTGATCCAGCATTGCACGCCAAGTTTTCAACTAAATGTGTATTTAAATGTCACTCCTAAATGTGGTATTCGGTTTCTAGGTACGAATTTATGCTTTTATTTGATACGTCTTGATTTTGAAGTGTAGAATGTACTTATTGGCTTGACACTTTCCACATTCTTTATGCTTATCCCTAGATGTCTTTAATGTTCACTTGCTTTTTTCTCTTTTTGCCTTTAAAAACAAAATTGTGATCTAACATTGCACACCAAGTTTCCGATGAAGTGTCCATGTGAATTTCACTCCTAAATGTTGCATTCGCTTTTTAGGTTTGAATGTATGCTTTTATTCGATCAGTCATGATTTTGTAGTGCAGAATTTGATTATTGGCTTGTTACTATCGTCATTCTTTATGCTTATACCTAGATGACTTTACAATTCACTTGTTATTTCTCTTTTTGCCTTTAAAAATTTACTTGTGATCTAACAATTCACGCCAAGTGTTGGACTCAATGTACATTTAAATGTCACTTCTAAATATGGTATTCGGTTTCTAGGTACAAATTTATGCTCTTATTTGATACGTCTTGATTTTGTAGTGTAGAATGTACTTATTGGCTTGATACTATCCACATTTTTTTTCTTATGTCTAGATGTCTTTAAAGTTCACTTGTTTTTTCCCATTTTTCCTTTAAAATGACTTGTCATCTAACACTGCATGCCTAGTGTTCGATGAAATGACCATGTAAATGTCATTCCTAAATATGGCATTCGGTTTCTAGGTTCAAATTTATGCTTTTATACGATCGGTCTTGATTTTGTAATGCAGAATGTGCTTACTGGATTCATAGTATCCTCATTGTTTATGCTTATGCCTTGATGTCTTTAAAGTTCACTTGTTTTTTCTCTTTTTGCCTTTTAAAACAAATTTGTGATCTAACATTGCACGCCAAGTGTTCGATGAAATGTCCATGTAAATGTCACTCCTAAATGTGGGATTGGTTTCTGGGTTCAAATTTATGCTTTTTATTCGATCGGTCTTGATTTTGTTGTGCAAAATGTGCTTATTGGCTGGCTTGAGAGTATACTCATTCTTTATGCTTATGCCTAGATGTTTTTAAAGTTCACTTTTTTTTCTCCATTTGCCTTTGAAAATTGACTTGAGATCTAAGATTGCACGACAATGTTGGATGAAATGTCCATGTAAATGTCACTTCTAAACGTGGCATTCGGTTTCTAGGTTCGAATTTATGCTTTTATTGGATCGGTCTTGATTTTGTAGTGCAGAATGTGCTTATTGGCTTGATACTATACTCATTCTTTATGCTTATGCCTAGATTTCTTTAAAGTAAACTTATTTTTCTCCTTTTGCCTTTAAAAATGGACTTATGATCTAAAATTGCACGCCAATTTTTGGATGAAATGTCCATGTAAATGTCATTCCTAAATGTGGCATTCTGTTTCTAGGTTCGAATTTATGCTTTTATTTGATACGTCTTGATTTTTAGTGTAAAATGTGCTTATTGGCTTGATTCTATCCACATTCTTTTTGCTTATATCTAGATGTGTTTGAAGTTCACTTGTTTTTTCTTCTTTTGCCTTTAAAATGACTTGTAATCTAACATTGCATGCCAAGTGTACGATGAAATGTCCATGTAAATGTCACTCCTAAATGTAGTATTCGGTTTCTAGGTTATAATTTATGCTTTTATTCGATCGGTCTTGATTTTGTTGTGCAAAATGTGCTTATTGGCTGGCTTGATAGTATACTCATTCTTTATGCTTATGCCTAGATGTTTTTAAAGTTCACTTTTTTTTCTCCATTTGCCTTTAAAAATTGACTTCAGATCTAAGATTGCACGACAATGTTGGATGAAATGTCCATGTAAATGTCACTTCTAAATGTGGCATTCGGTTTCTAGGTTCGAATTTATGCTTTTATTGGATCGGTCTTGATTTTGTAGTGTAGAATGTGCTTATTGGCTTGATACTATACTCATTCTTTATGCTTATGCCTAGATTTCTTTAAAGTAAACTTATTTTTCTCCTTTTGCCTTTAAAAATGGACTTATGATCTAAAATTGCACGCCAATTGTTGGATGAAATATCCATGTAAATGTCATTCCTAAATGTGGCATTCTGTTTCTAGGTTCGAATTTATGCTTTTATTTGATTGGTCTTGATTTTGTAGTGCAGAATGTGCTTATTGGCTATATACTATTCTCATTTTTATGCTTATGCCGAGATATCTTTAAAGTTCATTTATTTTTTCTCTTTTTGCCTTAAAAAATTAACGTGTGATCTAACATTACACGCCAAGTGTTCGATGAAATGTCCATGTAAATGTCACTCTCAAATGTGGATTCGGTTTCTAGGTTCAAATTTCTGAATTATTCGATCGGTCTTGATTTGTAGAGCAGAATGTGCTGATTGGCTTGATATTATACTCATTCTTTATGCTTATGCCTAGATGTCTTTAAAGTTCACTTGTTTCTTCTTCTTTTGCCATTAAAATTTGACTTGTGATCTGACATTACACGCTAAGTGTTGGATGAAATGTCCATGTAAATGTCACTCCAAAATGTGGCGTTTGGTTTCTATGTTCGAATTTATTCTTTTATTCGATCGGTCTGGATTTTGTAGTGCTGAATTTTCGATGAAGGGAGCTTGATGTTGTACGCAGTGCAAGGCAATCCTAGGATGACCCTAGCAATCTTGATGGAGGAACTTCTATTCTGGTATCACGACGGCAGATCTCCCTCGTCCGCACTAGAAATTGGGTGATTTTAAATCCCAGAGTTAGATCTACGTGTCTTCTTTAATACCTCAAAATTTTAGATCCAAATCTCTTGTGGATCGAGTGTTATGCCAGTTTTACTGAGGTATTGCAGAATCCACCGAGAAGAGATTTCGACTTGTGTTGATGTTTTTTTTGAAGGGGATTATGGATCCGAGTTTGAAGGAGGAGGAGATGGTGATATTGAGGATTATAAGTGATGGGAATGTTGATGGTGATGGTGAATTGAGGATTGGATATGGACAAGCAAAACTCAAGGATATGACTCACCTTGTATCTAACTTGAACTAGGAGGCTCGGGCTAGTATGTGGCTCACCTAGATCGAAACTCCAGGCTTGGATCGATATGGATCATGATCCACAAGATCTAAACTGAAAATTGAAAGAAAAACAACGAAAAAACGTGCTTAAGAGGAGACAAAAGATTGGGATGTATTCATCAATTCTTGTCTACTAGAAAACTAGAGCCCTAGTGGCTTATAAAGATAGACCTAAGGGCAAAACTGACATTTGCCTTAGGAAAAATTTAACAAATAACAAAATAGACCCAAAATCTGGCCTTCTAACCAGACACGCAAGCATCACTATTTCACGATGTGATGACCTTAGCATAATCACATCCTCCTCCCTCCCTTTAAAAAGGATTCGTCCTAGAATCCGAGTGCACTTCCAAGTGAAAATCTCATGAACACCATAACTCTATCCCAAAAGTGTTAAAGTAGACACGTCTGTTCAAGGGGATCTCCTCGGTGTTGTTGGGAACAGTTTTCAGCTTGCACTTGTTTAGGGTTGTTCTTTGAGCTCCGAACTCCAAATTGAGTGATTCCAAGTCCCAGTTTGAGCTCAAGAAGTCTTCTTTATTTCCTCCAAATGTGAGCAGCATTAGACCATTGATTTGAATGTTACACCATGTTTTCCAAGGTGGCGCATATTGATTCGAGAAGAAAGTTTCACATTCCTTTAAAAAATGAGAGATGGGTGAGGAAAAATGACCTAATTCTTTATTAGAAAACAAAGATTCATGAAAGATAAGTAGAAAGAAAATTTTACTCCCTTTGATGGTGTGAAAAATTTCCTTTGGTTTGGCGAGTCGAATAGTCTTCCCTTTCTCTTCATTCTTGGTGGGATTCTCCTCATGGTATAGGAAGGGTAAACTGGAGGGAACCATAGGGAAAGCATCCATCCATGGGGTAGCCAAAGAATGGATGGAGCTAGGACTGATGGAAGGATGAAGCTTGATTTTAGGAGATAATTCCACAACTTCCTCCACTTTTTCCTTCGAATCAACCTTCTCTTCAATTTTTGTTGGAGGTTCATGAAATGGCTCTTTTGAAGTAGCTTCATCCATGAATTGAAAGGTAAGGTTAACCACAACTTCTTGGATGAGAGGTTCCTCGATTGATTTTGAAACATCCACCTTAGGTGAAGATTCAAAGACTTGATGTGGTGCAACCAAGCAAGATGAATGCTCTTTACCTCTCTCTTGGACTTTTTGTGGCTCCACACTCATTGAAGGACAATAAGGTGGTTCTTCAAATGTGGCTTGTCCTCTAGGTGTTGGATACCAAGGCTCATTTGGCGCCCCTCATGGAAGATGGGTCTTGATGATGAAAATCCCAAGCTTGATAAGAAATTCCCATGCTCCATGTCCTACAACGTTAGTGTCGCAAGAAGAATATGAAGGTTAAAAAGGATAATCCTCAACATACACTTGTGGTACATACCTCTCCATGAGCGCTTGTTTGAGCTCTTGCAACGTACTAATGAGATTGTATCCTTTACGCCTCCTTCTCTCCTTGTGATCATACCACCAATTACAAGCCCTATGGATTAAGCGTTAGTGGCATAAGTAACTTTCATATCTTCAAGATAGCCGCCATAATAGTCAAAAAATGATCGAGTTTCAAGATCCAAGCTAAGCAAGCATTGACATCGGATCGACCGTCAAAATATGAAATATAAGACCTTTTAAAATGGAACTCCTCATAATATGTACTTGTTCTTGACATCTTGCACACACTCAACAAACAAGATTATCCCACAAATCACAAGTAATGCCAAAACACAAGTTCCTCCTAAATCAACCAAGAAAGAGCAAACGAATGCAAGTGCATGGTCAAGGCAAGGAGTTCGGTATGGCTAGGCAAAGAACAATACAATGCACACACAAGCACCCGAACTCAACAAGGACTTATAGGAAAAGAAGCTACTAGGCACCAAGTGTTTTACACAACAACAATTTATGCAAAGATTAGGCCATTGCTAGGCTCCACAGATGGACTACTCTTTCCGTGCCCGGCCCCTTATTAGCTTTACGCCGCCGACAAGGTTTCTCTAGCCTCGTTTCTTTTTCTATGTCTGGCCCCTTATTAGCTTTACGCCGCCGGCAAGGTTTTTCTGATTTTTTTAAAAAAAAAAGTAAGAAACAACCACAATTCACACTACAAGCAACAATCAATTTATTTTCGAAGTTTAACAACTCGATGCCATTCTTGTATCTTAAACCATGCCTATACAAGTCCAAATGCAAGACATGTGCAAGGAAAATGGGAAGGGACGTGGCTGTTTTGAGGCTGGTTTGGGTTTGGACACAACCCACACAAGACACCCTTAAATGCACCAAAAATGAAAGGTTGTTTCAAAGGGGTTTGGAGGCTTTTCGGTTTGAGAATTGAATTGGACAACCCTTGGGGTATCTTCTTGAACCTTTAGACAAAAATCCTTGGATGAATTCAGAAATGTTCGTGCACCACTCATCCAACACAACAACAACACACAACAAAGACAACAACCACAATTCTAGGGCAATTCGCAAGCAATTTCGAAAATGGAAATAATGGTGGATCCTATGAACACTTTCAACCCTAGATTGCTCAATCAAAGATCAAAAGAAGGAGTACCTTGCATGGCTCTAATACCACGTGATGAAGGGATCTTGATGTTGTAAGCGGTGCAAGGCAATCCTAGGAAGACCCGAGCAATCTTGATGTAGGAACTTCTATTCTGGATTCACGAGGGCCGATCTCCATCGTCCGGACTTGAAATTGGGTGATTCCAAATTCCAGAGTTAGATCTACGAGTCTTATTTAATACCTAAAAATTTGAGATCCAAATCTCTTGTCGATCGAAAGTTATGCCAGTTTTACCGAGGTGTCGCAGAATCCACCGAGAAAAGATTTCGACTTGTGTTGATGTTGTTTTTGAAGGGGATTATGGATCCGAGTTTGAAGGAGGAGGAGATGGTGATGTTGAGGATTAAAAGTGATGGGAATGTTGATGGTGATGGTTAATTGAGGATTGGATATGGACAAGAAAAACTCAAGGATATGACTCACCTTGAATCTAACTTGAACTAGGAGGCTCGGGCTAGGATGTGACTCACCTAGATCGACACTCCAGGCTTGGATCGATATGACTCACGATCCACAAGATCTAAACTGGAAATTGAAAGAAAAAACAAAGGAAAAACGTGCTTAAGAGGAGACAAAAGATTGGGATGTGTTCATCAATTCTTGTCTACTAGAAAACTAGAGCCCTAATGGCTTATAAAGATAGACATAAGGGCAAAATTGACATTTGCCTTAGGAAAAGTTTAACAAATAAAAAAATAGAACCAAAATCTCCAAATGTCATAAAACACTCTCACAAGCCAAGCAATTAACTACACAAGTCGTGGCCTTCTAACCAGTCACGCACAATCACTATTTCACGATGTGATGGCCTTAGCAGAGTCACATCAATGTGCTTATTGGCTTGATAATTTACTCATTCTTTATGCTTATGCCTAGATGTTTTTAAAGTTCACTTGATCTAACATTGCACGCCAATGTTGGATGAAATGTCCATGTAAATGTTACTTCTAAATGTGGCATTTGGTTTCTAGGTTCAAATTTATGCTTTTATTCGATCGGTCTTGATTTTGTAGTGCGGAATGTGCTTATTGGCTTGATACTATACTCATTCCTTATGCTTATGCCTAGATGTCTTTAAAGTTCACTTGTTTTTTCTCCTTTTGCCTTTAAAAATTGACTTGTGATCTAACATTGCACGCCTAATGTTGGATGAAATGTCCATGTAAATGTCACTCCTAAAAGTGGAATTCGGTTTCTAGGTTCGAATTTATGCTTTTATTCGATCGGTCTTTGTTTTGTAGTGCAGAATGTGCTTATTGGCTTGATACTATACTCATTCTTTACGCTTATGCCTAGATGTCTCTAAAGTTCATTTGTTTTTTCTCTTTTTGCCTTTAAAAATTAACGTGTGATCTAACATTACACGCCAAGTGTTCGATGAAATGTCCATGTAAATGTCACTCCTAAATGTAACATCGGTTTCTATGTTCGAATTTATTCTTTTATTCGATCGGTCTTGATTTTGTAGTGCAGAACAAGCTTATTGGCTTGATACTATCCTCATTCTTTATGCGTATGCGTAGATACCTTTAAAGTTCACTTGTTTTTTCTCCTTTTGCCTTTAAAAATTAACTTGTGATGAAACATTTCACACCAAGTGTTCGACGGTCCACATAAATGTCACTCCTAAATGTGACATTCGGTTTCTAGATTCGAATTTATGCTTTTATTCGATCGATCTTGATTTTGTAGTGCAAAATGTGCTTATTGGCTTGATATTATCCTCATTCTTTATGCTTATACCTAGATGTCTGATACGCTGTGTTTTGTACAGCGTAACTAGGACTTTTTAGTACATATTTCTGTAGTGTTTTAGGCCTATTGTGAGCATTATGGAGCATCAGAGTTGAAGGCCGAAGTTTAGAGTTAGCGTCATTTGGAGACGTCGGAGGATTCTGAAGGCCGCGATCGCCGCCTATGCTCAGGGCGGTCGCGGTGGACGTCGCCGAGGAGGGAAAGGTCGCCATGTATGGGTGGCGATCGCGGTTGTCAGAAGTCACCGATGGGTCGCGGTTTGCAGCCAGGCAGTGATCGCGGCTAGGAAGAGGTGGCGATCGCGGCTCTGTGGATCTGACACGCGTTTATATTTATCCTGTTTATCCTTGTTCTTAATGCTAATATCCTTATTATTTATGATCGTTTCATGAATTGTTTGGATGTTAAGTTGCATGTCTCGTTGCCATGTTATAATTCTGATCAGGATAGGAATAACTGAAAGAAATAACTTGTTTATATCTAGGATCAATAACTTGAGAAATAAAAGTGGATACTTGAATAGGATTGCTTTTCCTTAATTGATAAAAATCCAACTTTTGCTTTGTTTGATTGATTGTTTTGCTTGTTTCAATTCCTAGTGTTAGTTTAAATAATCAAAATCCCCCCTTTGTTACTTCTTTGAGTTGATAACAATAAAACTTAGGATACAAGTGTCTCTTGGGTTCGACCCTGACTTACCGACTATACTAGTTGAGTAACTAGGGAATGATTTTTTATTTGGCATCAACGATTTCCAGCCAGTCAAATTTTGGCGCCGTTGCCGGGGACACTTTGTTTAATTCTAAGTTTTTATTGTTACCAACTCTGGTGTGGACCCTAGTTTATGGTCCAACTCGTGCTACTGATTCTTCTATTTTGCCTCTTGATTCAGAAATCGAAAGGACTCTTTCCAGGTTGAGACGTGAAGCTCGGGAACTACTCCGTGAATTACCTTTCAACTTGGATTCTGCTGAAGCTGAGACAGTGGGAGATCAGACTTTGAGGCAGCTGACTGCCCCAAATTTTCAACAGCAGCCCCTGGCTGTTGAGTTCCCTGCGCTGAATGAAGGTGTTAAGTTTGAGTTGAAGTCTGGATTGATCCATCTCTTACCCCAATTCCATGGGCATGGTGGAGAATATCCAAATAAGCATCTTGCTGAATTTGATCAGGTCTGCTCAAGTATGAAGCCTGCAGATGTAACTAAGGATCAGATCAAGCTGAGGGCATTTCCTTTCTCTCTGAAGGATTCAGCCAACGAGTGGCTCTACTATCTTTCTCCAGGATCCATAAATACCTGGACTAAGATGAAAGCGGCATTCTTGGAGAAATACTTTCCTGCCACCAAACAGAACAGTCTGAAGAAGAGCCTGAGCAACATTGAGCAATAGGCTGGAGAGAGTCTGTATGATTATCATGAGCGATTCAAGAGACTATGTGCTAGCTGTCCATATCATGGGTATTCTGATCAAGACCTGGTACTGTACTTCTTTGGTGGATTACTGGATGAAGAGCGTAGAATGGTGAATGCTGCTTGTGGTGGAAGCCTGATGAACAAGACACCAGCAGATGCCCTTGAGCTCTTTTCTGAGCTATCTGAGAACTCACGGCAATTCAACAAAAGAACTGGCACTAAAGGAGTCAATGATATGGACTCCTCTTCTGTTATAAAAGTTGAGATGGCGGAGTTGAAAGATATGATGAAGAGGTTCATGCTGTCAGGAAACCCTCAACAACTAAAGGCATGTGAAATCTGTGCTGATACACTTCACCCTACTGATGCCTGTCCACAACTCCAGGAACCTCAGGCTGAGGTTAATGCTGTAGGAGGCTATGGACCTCTTAGACCTTGTTTTGATCCCTCTTCTAATAAATATAATCCAGGCTGGGCACATCATCCAAATATTAGATATGGGAATCAGAATCAGCCCCAATACAATAATCAAGGAGGAAGCCAGCAAACCAGGCCACCTTATGTTCCTAGACCTCCAGTTCAAAATCGGAACAACTCCTTCAATGTTGAAGAGATGTTTGCAAGGCTAGCAAACACGGTAGACCAGATGGGACAGAATACTCAGGCCAGTATCAAGAATATAGAGACTCAGATCAGTCAACTGGATAATGTAGTAAGAAAGATAGAGGCCAGAGAATCTGGAAAATTGCCAGCACAGCCCATCAATCCTAGGGAGAATGTGAGTGCGATCATATTACGAAGCAAAAAAGAATTATCGAGAACTGACGAGATGTATGCGGAACCGCGATCGCCGCCACAATCAGAGGCGATCGCGGCTGAAGAGACCGCGATCGCGGCCCCTACCATCGGCGATCGCGGCCTCCTCACTGAGGCCTCGGGATTTGGAAAAATCGAAGACGCGATCGCGTCCACATCGGGAAGCGATCGCGGTGGCGGTGATTCCCGAAAATCTGAAGAACCGTGATCGCGGCTTTCTGATGGCGATCGCGGCCTGGCTCCAGAATCCAGTGACCAATATGTTTGTCCGGATTTCCCTTCTATGGTTTCACAGAAGCCACCTCCTCCTTTTCCTGAAGCACTGAAAGACACAAGGAAGCCATAGAATGACAAGGAGATCTTTGAGACGTTTTCCAAATGTGAGGTAAATATCCCTTTGCTCAATCTGATTAAAAGTGTTCCTAGATTTACTAAATTTCTGAAAGAGTTATGCACTATCAAAAGGAACCAAAAATTAAAAGGGAAACAGAAAGTTAAGGTCAGTGAACATGTCTCTGCTGTATTTCAAAGGCGAATGCCTAAAAAATGCAGTGATCCAGGCATGTTCAGCATTCCCTGCATAATAGGAGACACTAAAATAGATAAATCCATGCTTGATTTAGGTGCTTCTATTAATTTTATGCCTTACTCTGTTTACACTTCACTAGGCTTAGGACCTTTGCATGAAACTGGTGTTATTGTTTAATTAGCTGATAGGTCCACAGTCTACCCGAAAGGGGTTGTTGAAGATGTCCTTGTTATGGTAGATAATATGATTTTCCCTGCTGATTTTTATGTGCTTGATATGGATCATGATGTGCATGTTGCACCCATTCTGTTAGGACGTCCTTTCATGAAAACTGCTAGAACAAAATTGATATGTGTAAAGGTGTCCTAACTATGGAATTTGATGGGGAGAAATTTGAATATAGTATGGATAATGCTATAAATACCCCCAGGATGATCATTCTCTGTGTTCTATTGATGTAATTGATCCCATTGTGCAAGAATTCTTTGATACTACTTATGGTGATGAGTTACAATCCGTTTTAGAGAATGACATTGAAATTTCATGCTTGGATTACAATTTGCCTGATAGATATCATGAAATCCTTGCTGATCTGAGTGCTTGCTGTGGATCCTCTGCTGATGCTTTGGCCATTGGGCCCATACCACTAACTCTCCCTAGCGAGAAATTACTCCCTTCTGTAGTACAGGCACTTGAAATTGAGCTTAAACAGCTCCCTTAGCATTTAAAATATGCCTTTCTTGGAGATGGTGACACTTTGCCTATCAGAGGCGATCGCGGATGAAGAGACCGCGATCGCGGCCCCTACCTTCGGCGATCGCGGCCTCCTCACTGAGGCCTCGGGATTTGGGAAAATCGAAGACGCGATCGCGTCCACATCGGGAAGCGATCGCGGTGGCGGTGATTCCCGAAAATCTGAAGAATCGTGATCGCGGCTTTCTGATGGCAATCGCGGCCTGGCTCCAGAATCCAGTGACCAATATGTTTGTCCGGATTTCCCTTCTATGGTTTCACAGAAGCCACCTCCTCCTTTTCCTGAAGCACTGAAAGACACAAGGAAGCCATAGAATGACAAGGAGATCTTTGAGACATTTTCCAAATGTGAGGTAAATATCCCTTTGCTCAATCTGATTAAAAGTGTTCCTAGATTTGCTAAATTTCTGAAAGAGTTATGCACTATCAAAAGGAACCAAAAATTAAAAGGGAAACAGAAAGTTAAGGTCAGTGAACATGTCTCTGCTGTATTTCAAAGGCGAATGCCTAAAAAATGCAGTGATCCAGGCATGTTCAGCATTCCCTGCATAATAGGAGACACTAAAATAGATAAATCCATGCTTGATTTAGGTGCTTCTATTAATTTTATGCCTTACTCTGTTTACACTTCACTAGGCTTAGGACCTTTGCATGAAACTGGTGTTATTGTTTAATTAGCTGATAGGTCCACAGTCTACCCGAAAGGGGTTGTTGAAGATGTCCTTGTTATGGTAGATAATATGATTTTCCCTGCTGATTTTTATGTGCTTGATATGGATCATGATGTGCATGTTGCACCCATTCTGTTAGGACGTCCTTTCATGAAAACTGCTAGAACAAAATTGATATGTGTAAAGGTGTCCTAACTATGGAATTTGATGGGGAGAAATTTGAATATAGTATGGATAATGCTATAAATACCCCCAGGATGATCATTCTCTGTGTTCTATTGATGTAATTGATCCCATTGTGCAAGAATTCTTTGATACTACTTATGGTGATGAGTTACAATCCGTTTTAGAGAATGACATTGAAATTTCATGCTTGGATTACAATTTGCCTGATAGATATCATGAAATCCTTGCTGATCTGAGTGCTTGTTGTGGATCCTCTGCTGATGCTTTGGCCATTGGGCCCATACCACTAACTCTCCCTAGCGAGAAATTACTCCCTTCTGTAGTACAGGCACTTGAAATTGAGCTTAAACAGCTCCCTTAGCATTTAAAATATGCCTTTCTTGGAGATGGTGACACTTTGCCTATCAGAGGCGATCGCGGCTGAAGAGACCGCGATCGCGGCCCCTACCTTCGGCGATCGCGGCCTCCTCACTGAGGCCTCGGGATTTGGGAAAATCGAAGACGCGATCGCGTCCACATCGGGAAGCGATCGCGGTGGCGGTGATTCCCGAAAATCTGAAGAACCGTGATCGCGGCTTTCTGATGGCAATCGCGGCCTGGCTCCAGAATCCAGTGACCAATATGTTTGTCCGGATTTCCCTTCTATGGTTTCACAGAAGCCACCTCCTCCTTTTCCTGAAGCACTGAAAGACACAAGGAAGCCATAGAATGACAAGGAGATCTTTGAGACGTTTTCCACATGTGAGGTAAATATCCCTTTGCTCAATCTGATTAAAAGTGTTCCTAGATTTGCTAAATTTCTGAAAGAGTTATGCACTATCAAAAGGAACCAAAAATTAAAAGGGAAACAGAAAGTTAAGTTCAGTGAACATGTCTCTGCTGTATTTCAAAGGCGAATGCCTAAAAAATGCAGTGATCCAGGCATGTTCAGCATTCCCTGCATAATAGGAGACACTAAAATAGATAAAGCCATGCTTGATTTAGGTGCTTCTATTAATTTTATGCCTTACTCTGTTTACACTTCACTAGGCTTAGGACCTTTGCATGAAACTGGTGTTATTGTTTAATTAGCTGATAGGTCCACAGTCTACCCGAAAGGGGTTGTTGAAGATGTCCTTGTTATGGTAGATAATATGATTTTCCCTGCTGATTTTTATGTGCTTGATATGGATCATGATGTGCATGTTGCACCCATTCTGTTAGGACGTCCTTTCATGAAAACTGCTAGAACAAAATTGTATGTGTAAAGGTGTCCTAACTATGGAATTTGATGGGGAGAAATTTGAATATAGTATGGATAATGCTATAAATACCCCCAGGATGATCATTCTCTCTGTTCTATTGATGTAATTGATCCCATTGTGCAAGAATTCTTTGATACTACTTATGGTGATGAGTTACAATCCGTTTTAGAGAATGACATTGAAATTTCATACTTGGATTACAATTTGCCTGATAGATATCATGAAATCCTTGCTGATCTGAGTGCTTGTTGTGGATCCTCTGCTGATGCTTTGGCCATTGGGCCCATACTTCTAACTCTCCCTAGCGAGAAATTACTCCCTTCTGTAGTACAGGCACTTGAAATTGAGCTTAAACAGCTCCCTTAGCATTTAAAATATGCCTTTCTTGGCGATGGTGACACTTTGCCTGTCATTATTTCCAACAAACTGTCCAAGGAGCAAGAAGAAAAATCGGTGCAGGTACTGAAAGAGCACAAGACAACTCTAGGATGGACTATTGCTGACATTAAAGGGATTAGTCCTTCTACATGTATGCATAGGATCCTCCTAGACGATGGTACCAAGCCATCCAGACAACCACAGAGAAGGCTCAACCCACCTATGATGGAGGTAGTCGAAAAGGAGGTATTGAAGCTCCTACAGGCAGGTATGATCTATCCCATCTCTGATAGTCAGTGGGTTAGTCCGACCCAAGTTGTGCCCAAAAAGGGAGGCATTACAGTGGTAGAGAATGTGCATGGGGAACTAGTCCCCACACGAGTTCAGACAGGTTGGAGAGTCTGCATTGATTACCGTAAGCTGAATGCGGTAACCAGAAAAGATCACTTTCCCTTGCCATTCATTGATCAAATGCTTGAGCGACTTGCCGGTCGTTCCTATTATTGCTTTTTAGATGGCTATTCAGGGTACTTTCAGATTGCTATTGCACCGGAGGATCAAGAGAAAACGACATTTACATGTCCGTTTGGCACTTTTGCATACCGCAGAATGCCATTCGGATTGTGATACGCACCCGGTACGTTCCAACGGTGTATGGTAAGCATCTTTTCTGAGTATATTGAAAATTTTATAGAGGTTTTTATGAATGACTTTACAGTACATGGAGACAACTTTGATGCTTGTTTAAACCATCTCTCCTTAGTCCTTCAAAGATGTGTAGAAACCAATTTGGTTCTAAACTCTGAGAAAGTGTCACTTTATGGTTGAGCAAGGCATTGTGTTAGGTCACATAGTGTCATCCAGGGGTATTGAGGTCGATAAGGCAAAGATTGATGTCATTCAGTCTTTGCCTTATCCTACTAATGTGCGTGAAGTGCGTTCTTTTCTAGGCCATGCAGGTTTCTATCGCAGGTTTATTAAAGACTTTTCCAAGATCTCAGCCCCATTGTGTGATCTATTGAAGAAAGATGTGCCTTATGAGTTCAATGAGGCATGCAAAAAGGCGTTTGATGAGCTGAAAACACGCCTAATAAGTGCTCCAATAATTCAAGCCCCGGATTGGTCTCAACCTTTTGAGATCATGTGTGATGCAAGTGACTACGCTGTTGGGGCTGTTTTGGGTCAAAAGGAAGCTAGAGCATTTCATGTCATACATTATGCTTCCATGACTCTAAACGATGCCCAAAGGAACTACTCCACCACTGAGAAGGAAATGCTTGCTGTAGTGTTTGCCTTGGAGAAGTTCAGACAGTATTTACTGGGAACAAAGGTGATAGTTTATTCAGACCATGCAGCACTTCGTTATATAATGACGAAAAAGGAGGCTAAGCCGAGATTGATAAGATGGATCCTCTTGCTGAGCGAGTTTGATATTGAGATACGGGATAAAAAGGGAGCCGAAAATCTGGTAGCTGATCACCTGAGCCGACTTGTACATGTGGAAACCAAGTCAGAAAGCCAAGAACAAATCCAAGGACGATTCCCCGATGACATGCTTTTCGGAGTCACCACTGGTATCCAACCGCGATCGCCACCAGAAGACGAGGCGACCGTGGCCAAGACAACCGCGATCGCGGCCAATATCGGCGGCGATCGCGGCCCTGGTGGCGACAGCGACAATGAGCCGCGATTCGAGGAGTTTATTTATGGGATCCACTCGTTCAGGCCATGGTACGCAAATCTAGTCCACTACCTCGTCTCCGGGGAGTTTCCGCCTAATTTTACCAAGGCTCAGAAGGAGAAGGTGCGTCATGAATCCCGATTCTATGTCTGGGATGATCCTTATTTACGGAAGCACTACATAGATCAGGTAATCCGACGATGTGTCCCGGATTCTGAGGTACAATCTATCTTGTCTTTTTGTCATTCCTATGCATGTGGGGGTCATTTTGGGACTAATAAAACTGCTAGGAAGGTCTTAGAAGCTGGTTTTTATTGGCCTCATATTTTTAGGGATGCATTTGCTTTTTGTAAATCATGTGATCGTTGTCAGAGGGTGGGTAATATTTCTAAAAGACATGAGATGCCTCAATCTCGCATGATATTCTGTGAAGTTTTTGATATTTGGGGCATTGATTTTATGGGACCCTTCCCCTCTTCCAATGGGAATCTGTATATTTTACTTGGTGGACTATGTTTCCAAGTGGGTGGAAGCAAAGGCCACCAGTACTGATGATTCAAAACAAGTTGCAGGTTTCCTTAACGACAATATTTTTTCCAGATTTGGGATTCCAAAAGCTCTAATAAGTGACAAGGGTACTCATTTTTGCAACAAGACTGTGAGCGCTTTATTAAAGAATTACCATGTCACTCAGAAGATCTCTACAGCCTATCATCCCCAGACCAATGGACAAGCTGAAGTGTCCAACAGGGAGATAAAATCTATTCTGGAGAAGACGGTGGCACCTAATAAGAAAGATTGGAGTTTGAGACTCAATGATGCTTTGTGGGCCTACCGTACTGCTTACAAGACACCCATCGGGATGTCTCCTTTCAGATTGGTTGATGGCAAAGGTTGTCACTTGCCGGTTGAGCTTGAGCATAAAGCTTATTGGGCGGTCCAGAAGTGCAATTTTAACATTAAAGAGAATGGAGAGTTCAGGAAATTACAATTGCAAGAGTTGGAAGAGTTGAGATTGGATGCCTATGATAATGCTGTGAATTACAAGAACAAAACCAAAGCATGGCATGACAAAAACATCCTAAGGAAGGAATTCAAGGTTGGAGACAAGGTCCTTCTATTTTAGTCTCGTCTCACACTCTTCCCAGACGAACTCCGTTCCAGATGGTCTGGACCGTATACAATTACTCAAGTTTTTCCACATGGGGCTGTGGAATTATTGGATGGGGATTCCCAAAAGGTGTTCAAGGTTAATGGTCAAAGATTAAAGAAATACCATGAGGGAGTCAGCTATGAAGTGCTAGAAGAGATGGGTCTTGATGATCCAACCCCAAATGCCAACTAAAAAGGCACCAATGTCGAGCCAACGACATTAAACAAAGGCGCTGCTCGGGAGGCAACACGAGGTAAGTTTTCTTTTTCTTTTTCTATTTTTGTTTTTGTTTAGTTTTTCTTTTCAATCTCGTGAGGCTAACACGCAGGTACTAGGTTCGAAAGAACATTACTAAAAACAAACCACGATCGTTCCTTCAACAGGGCGATTACGGGGCGTTTTTCGAAAAAGGAATTGACGGTGCCTTGCGCAGGCCGCGATCGCTGCCCCTGAGATATATAAAAAAAAACCTAATTACACGAGGCAGTGGGGCCACTCCCACCGCCGACCCCACTCTTCATTCCGCTTCTCCTTCTCCTTCCTCCTCTATTCTTCATTCTTCTTCAACCTCCATCAAACCTCCATTAAAACCCTCTTCAAGCTCTCATACCCACCTCAAAAATTTCTTCCAAACTCAAAACAAAACCCGGATCTACAATCCTCATTCCGTCCTCAATCCAAATCCGTTCACAAAATTTCTTTTACCTCTCTATTTCTTCCTTAAAATCAAATCTATAAAAATCCCAAAATTTCCCCCACACCTTTCAAATCTACCATATACAACACTCTTAGCCCATTGACGAGTCGGTGAAGGCGTACCAAGGAAGCGACCGCAGCTCGGAGTTGAAGAGAACCGCAGTTTGGAGTAACGACGAAGTGGAATATCGCCGATCGCCACCAGCCGCGATCGCTGCCTCTGTTCAACCGCGATCGCGGCCTTGCCAGAAACCGCGAGCGCTGCCTCATCTGCTCGGCGATCGCGGCCCACCAACAGAATCGAATTTTCCAGCTTCTGTAAGTTGTTTCTTCGCCTCCACTGTTGATCTGATTAGCTGCATTTATTAGATGGAGTATCCTGTTCAGAAGCTAACTCCTGCTCAGAAGAAAAAAAGGAACTCTCTGGCTAAGAGGAAATTCACTAGTACTAAATTCTTTGATGTTGAGATGCTTGGTACACTAGGCATGTATAACTTTACTAGAGGGTTTCTGATGAATGGTGGATTAGGGGGTTTTATTGAGCTGAATGCCCCTACTTATAGGAACATATTGCTAGAGTTTCTGTCTACATTTAAGGAGGATGAGGGTTTGTTCAAATTTAACATTCTGGATGAGCCGTATTATATAGACAGAGAGGGGTTGAGAGGTGTGTTTGGGATTACTGGTGTCCCTACTGAGAACTGGAAGGCAGTTAGTAAAGAGGCAGGCCTTAATGATTTCTGGGAGGCAATTACAGGTTTTGGGTTTTCACCTTAGAGGGGAGAGTATAACTACTGCATTACCCACCCCTGTATTAGATTGTGTCATAAGGTGCTGTCTATGTGTTTTCTGGGGCAAGGGGAGGTCAACAAGGCATCTCGATTTGACTTGAGCATGATCTGGTGGTTGATGCCTATGAAGGCTACAGTTTCCGATTGGGTTGAGTTATTTATCGGGAGTATTAAGAAGATCTTGAAGAAGGATACATGCAAGATTGCTATAGGTGGCATGATTACTCTGATTGCCAGAGAGTTTGTGGGTGAGGAGCGATTTGGACGACCTGACAGTGTAGAGTTTAAGTTTAATGAAAATCAGCTGAAGAGGGCGCATTGTTTGAAAGGATCAGCTGAGCATGGTTATATCTGGACCA
This sequence comes from Fallopia convolvulus, assembly GCA_964016875.1. Taxonomy (NCBI): domain Eukaryota; kingdom Viridiplantae; phylum Streptophyta; class Magnoliopsida; order Caryophyllales; family Polygonaceae; genus Fallopia; species Fallopia convolvulus. The sequence continues at coordinate 19,446,630 of OZ024730.1, forward strand.
TAGGTCATCCAGCTCAGGGTTATTTGCGTCTTCCTAGAGTCATGCCTACTGGCCCTGCCTTAGCTTATCTATACATCGCATCTGATTTTGTTGGTGGGGGCGGGGTTCAGCAGGAGGAGCCTTCAGCTGATGTAGAGATGGAGGATCAGGAGGACCATGATGGTCATGATGATGATGATGGTGATGATGGAGACGATGGAGGAGATGATAGAGATGGTGGTGCTGGTTTTGTGCCTGGAGGTGGTGTTGGTACATCATCTGCTTGATGGGGTGGCAGTTTTAGTACATCACCATCGAGTACATCGAGTTGGGGACCAGGAGGATATACTGGCTATGTGACGGTGGAGCTGCTGCTTACAGAGGTGGTTGTGGAGGATATGGAGATACCTCTGCATGGGATGCTGCTGCAGGTAGAGCTCGCTGGAGTGGACATTCTAATTCAGATTGGCAGAACCGGATGCTCTGGGAGATGGGACGACTTACTGTGTCCTAGAATGAGATAGTGTCAGTTCCAAAGAGATATTGTGGCACAACGGAGAGAGTTAGCAGCTCAGCAGAGTGCTATTGCATTCACAGTTCAGGACATGCAATGGATGCAGGGGCAGCACCATGAGTTTTTCAGTCATATGTGGCCAGGTTTTCCTGATTGGTCACAGTATCAGCCGCCACCAGGTTCCCCACAGTGAGTCTTCTGATTTACCTTTCCTTTATTTTTATCTGATTTGTCTTTATTTCATTAAGGGCAATGAAAGATTTAAGTATGGGGGAGGGCGTACTCATGGTTGTATACATGTACAGATGCATTTCAGTTTTTGCATTTCAGATTAAGAAAAAAATAAATAAAAAAAAGCCATAAAAAATGAGAAAAAAAGCATAAGAATCCTAAGATGAGCTGAAAACCCGAAAGGGCGACTCAGGTAATAAGCAGGTAACCCGGACCAGCATTAGGCTGGGGTAATAAGAGGTTAATGAGAGATGTGAGTATTTGTGAGCACACCTAAAGAAAAATGAAAAGAGTGATTAGGTGAAAACCCGAAAGGGCGCCTAAGTAGAATGAGTGGTAAAATCAGAGCATTTAGGATTCATATTCTACTTTGGGGTTTGGGGACTACATTTTAGATGTCGGGTAGATCCTAGGTTGCTCTACACTTTTTGGAGCTCGAGTGTTATATTTTGTATCTATGAGGTGTGTGATTTGAGCTTTCATGTTTTAGCTCATTATTTCTCTACATGGGTTCGGGTTGTGAGATTATTTTGAGTGCTTTTTAGTTTTAGATCATTTTCTCCCATTGCTGTCTGTAGACCTTTGTTGATTTGTCATGTTTGATTTTATTTTTGAGCTTACTCGAGGACGAGCAAGGTCTAAGTATAGGGGAATTTGATACGTTGTGTTTTGTACAGCGTAACTAGGACTTTTTAGTACATATTTATGTAGTGTTTTAGGCCTATTGTGAGCATTATGGGGCATCAGAGTTGAAGGCCGAAGTTTAGAGTTAGCGACATTTGGAGACGTCGGAGGATTCTGAAGGCCGCGATTGCCGCCTATGCTGAGGGCGGTCGCGGTGGACGTCATCGAGGAGGGAAAGGTCGCCATTTTGAGGATCGCGAGATATTGAAGGTCGCGATCGCGGCCATGTATGGGTGGCGATCGCGGTTGCCAGAAGTCACCGATGGGTCGCAGTTTGCAGCCAGGCAGCGATCGCGGCCTTTACTCTCTTTGAATCTCATGCCTCTCCTTCTCTTCAATTCTCTCTTGCAAATCTCTCATACAAAACACAAACAACAACCTTGTTCTCGGATTCTTCGGCGCTCATTCGTGTGGATCTCGGGAAGGCTTACAAGGACAATCCTTCGGAGTTATCAATTGGTATCAAGATCCACTTGTATGTCATTCTAAACTCTCGTAGATCCACGTCATCTCCTGCAAAAATCCAACACCATGTTCATTGTTTGAGAATTCCGACCTTGAATCCTTGTCCTTGTCGTCGTAAGCAAGCCTTACGAAGGCGTTTTTGTTGAAATTTTCTTTCTCTACCCTTATTATGATAAGAAGTGATGTGAATTTGATTCATGTATGCATGTTCATTGATTAAAAAATTTACTACTTCAAATTGTTCAATTCGAAATGCTGTCTTGTTCGACCCTAATTGTTGTACCGATCTTGCTAATGCTAGTTATTCTATCCATCCCACTTTAATTGCCGATTTCATATATTTCAAGTGCAAGATTCTTGTTCTCTAACTTCGGCCATGAGTATCATGCAAATCTCTTTTTCCTAATTGCCAATTCTCATCTTAATTAATTTGCATGATTTGTGCCTTGACTTTCGGCCTTCTTATTCCACTAGCTACGTACAGATTATATCTTTTACTTGCCATTTTCAAGTGCATGATTTGCTAGCTACTTATTGGCCATTTACTGGTATTTTATTGTACTTGCCATATCACACGTTAATACATACATAGCCAATTAAACTTTTTATGTTATTAATTGTGTATTAGTTGAGCCACATTTAAAAAAAATAAAAAAAATTGCAAGTCGAAAGCCGAAATAAGGTAACTTCTTGCATTTAAAAAAAATAGTTAGAAGCGGAATAGCCAAAATAAGTCAAACCCACTTCTTTGTGTCGTTTGGGCTAGTTTTCAGTTTCTCTCCATTTCACCTCTTTTCTTGGCTTTTTGAATCTGAATTTTTGAAGTGTGGAGTCTTTCTTGACTTGCATTATATTAATCATAATATCACTCTTTCATACATAACCTTAAGCCGCTCTCACGGAATTCCTAAATAAGCCATCCTACGTGGTTTTGCTTGAGTTTAGGGTGCTTTGTTGGTTTGTAGACCCTTTTGTGCTCCTTTACTTGTTGCCCTATGGCTACAGGTAACCTTTCCGCCCTTGGAAATGAGAGTAACACTATACATGACCCTCCCCTAGCGCATGTAGTTCCTCCCGAGGTCCGAGATGCCGGAAATGTGCAGCCGGGAGTAGTCTTGACTCCCGAGCAGCAGGAGATTGCAGATTTGAGACGTGAGCTTACTGAATCACGAGCTCAACAACAGCAACTCCAAGCGCAATTGACGAGCGCGACGAATGCGACTAATGGAGTCACCGCTAACCGCGCTTCGGAGCGTGGTAAGGGGCATATGTTTCCGGAGATTTCTACTCAGCCGGTCATCCGACGTCTCCCATCTTATTCAGAGTCAATAGCTTCCGACTCAAGACCGTCGACATGAGCGCGTTGTTCGTGAGGATTATGTGGAGGACACTTACTCCAACGAGGGAGACCGGGACTATGACCACCGCGGTGAAATTTCTACCCATCGCAATCCCTTGTACTTTAGTTATAGGAATGCCCCCGGGAGTAGACATCACCAATCGGTGTTGCCTACCACGCACGGTCAGCTTTCGAGGGCTAACCTAGAGGCAAGCGCGCCGCGCGCCTCGGGTCGCTATGATGAGCATCTCATGATGCCTCATCGTGGCCCTACCACTACTACTGAGCCACATCGTGGACAAGGTCGTTTAGGTCGCTCTATGGCACCTACGCCATGATTTGGGGCCGAGTGGTGTTATGATGCCACCCCGATCCCTATGGACGACTTTCACGAGTTCGAAGACGATGAACTCCACTTGGCGGGGTTAGATAACCCCTATGACTTGCCACCTTTGGGCGATCCTCCAGGCTTGGATGGCCGTCCATCGGATTGGGTCCCACCCCCGATGAACGTCGGGAACCGTGGGCAAACTAGGGGCCATGACACCCATGGCCGCCCTTCTGATTAGGTTCCACCCCCATGCCATGGGGATCATAGACCCGAGCAAAACTATTACGAGCCCGCTCAGCGAGTGCCTCGTAATCATGGTCATCGAGACTATGGTGGTCACACCGATGTGCAAAAACCACGGGGCCACGATGACGACAATAGGCACCGCGTCGGCCGTGATGATGATTACTCGTTGTCGCCCGATGCACGTGCCTATAGGGGCGACCGATACCGCTACCCTCATCTTGACTATGACCACCCTTGCACGCTCAGGTAGGAGGTCAAAGTCAAGATTGAGCCCTTTCATGGTCTACATGATCCGGCTACGTGTCTTGAGTGGATTCAGTCCACCGAGTACATGCTCCACTATTGTCGGACATCACCCGAGGACTACGTCGCAGCTGCCACCCTACACTTTCAAGGTGCAGCCCGCATTCGGTGGAATAGATTTGTTGCTGATAGGTCTAGGCAAGGCTAATTTCCTATCACTAAATGGAACCAATTGGTATACATAATGCATAGGAAATATGTACCCCCGACTGTAGGGACCGAATGAGGTTAGAGATTGCCATGGCTCGTGATGTTCGTGTTTTTGGTATAGTTTTTAGTGTGTTTTCATAGTTTAATAGGTTTAGTTTTAGTAGTTTTAGAGTTAGTTTTGTGTGTTTTTGGATAAGTTTGCATATTTTGTGAGAAGTATGGAAGCTACTCTATTTTGTGTCTTTTTGTAGGTTTTAGCAAGAAAACAGTGCTTTTTGGAGCTGATTTGAGTGCTATGGTGGAGGACGGAAGAAGACGAGGATAAAAGAGTCGAAGTCCAGATTTTTAGAATTGAAGTGTTGAAGAAAGCCCAATCCAGGGTCGTTAACGAGGCTTAGAGATAGAGTTTTTCGAGAGTTCGTTGTGATGTCTACAGAACCTGTGCGAAAATTTATTCCATGTCGGTAGGGTTTTTAATGAGTTTTAGGGTATTTATATTTTATAATTTAGGTCTTGTTATCTTTTAGGAAAGTTTTTATCTTCTAGTCTTTTTTATTAGATAGCTTTATTAAGATAAATACCCTTCTTTTCGAGTCTAAAAAGGGGTGTTCGAGTAGTAGACGGATTGGAAGAGCCGAGAGAGAGAGTCGAGTCAGAGGAGAGGTCGAGCCGAGGTGGAGCAAGAGTGAAGCTAAGGTCGTTACTCGTGTTTTCGATTCGGTATTCTTGTTGTTTTCGGGTTTCTTATGAAGTCTGTAAGACAATATTTTCTTATCAATTTGAAGTAGTTTGTTTTGTTTTCAATTATTTCTCTTATTGATGTTGTTTGCTTTATAGTTATGAGTAGTGAGAAGTTTTCTATCTAGGGTCGGGGATAAACCCGACATAATTATGCATGGTTTTAAGAGTATGATGATGTGTTGAATGGCTTCTATCTATTTTTAGATTGCTTGTTGTGTTTATGCCTATATGAGAATCGGGGTGATTTGAGTTTTAACTTGATTGAAAGAGAAAGTTATAGACTTGAAGGTTGATATTGTTCGATTGTGAAAGTTTCGATCATTGCATCCAAAACAAGTGATTCAGTGAATTAGTTTATGAGAGTAGATTGATTTGCTTGCTAATCAGCGAAAGTGGATGAATTGATCTATTTAAAGGCATGATCTTTATCTTCTTACGAGTTTATATGCATGGCTATGTTGTGGTAACCCTAGTCCTAGATTTTTGTTATTATTTGAATTTCTTCGATTATATTTGTTACTGAGTTTGTTACCTCGGTACCGAACCTATTCTTAGGTCGTTAGTGTGTGTTTTAGTAGTTTATCCAGGTTCGTTAACGACTCTGACAAAGTCGTTAACGAGGTTGGTCGTAGGTGTGTTGTGTTGTTTTGCTTTGTTTTATTTTTCTTAGTAGTTTGATAGACAAACAATCGTGCTTCCCGTGGAACGATCCTGACTCCCCTATACTCAGCGGGGGTCTTGACTATAAATTTTATTTGTTGTCAAACAAACCCTCTCAACAAATTGGCGCCGTTGCCGGGGAAGCAACAGTGTTTGTTTGTTTATTATATGTGGGTCTGGGAATAGCCCGACCCCGTTCTTGTTTTTAATTTTTGTTTTCTTTGTCTGTTTTCTCAGCGTATTTCGGTAGGACGTTGAAGGCTTGAATTTGACAACGTCGGTTATTATTCAGAACCTGAACGTTCCCTGCACCGTAGACACCGAGAGAACCGAGCTATGGCTACGCCCGAGGAGATGACTCATCAGATGGCCGACCTACAGAGGCAGATGGAGGCTTTAAAGACCGAGAAAGAAGCCACTTGCGACGAGGTTGAGCGTGAACGAGTCAGCAGTGCTCGTCTATAGGAAGAGCAGAATGCCTATCCGAGGAATGCCAAAGAATACATGCATCCGGAAGTGAGGGTGCCAGAGTCTCCAATTGTGCTTCCGGAGATAGACAAACCATTTGAGATTAAGTCTCAATTTATGTCCTTGATCAAACGGGCTCAGTTCGAAGGGAAACCTACTTATTGCCCAATGGAACATATTAGGGATTTTCTTGATTTTTGTGAAACCATAGATGTTGAAGGTGTCTCCCTTGAATATGATCTATTAAAAGCTTTCTGGTGGTCTCTTACTGGAAAGGCCCTGAGCTTATTGGAGAGCTTACCTCCTAAGTCTATCAGGACTTGGACGAACTTGTATGATCAATTTCTTACAAAGTTTTTCCTTCGTGCCAAGACGACGGAGTTGAGAAAACGTATCACCTCCTATCACCAGCTGCCTAATGAGACTTTTGTTGAAACATGGGAAAGATTTAATGAGATGCTTCGACAGTGCCCCACTCATGGGCAACCCTTATATGTGCTTCAAGAAATCTTTTTCCAAGGTATGAATGCAGAGACGAAGAACCGCCTCAACACGCATACAGTGTGCGGTTTTATAGACATGGAGCCCACGGCCGCATGGGAATTGTTGGACAAGCTGTCTAACTATGATGCCATGTATGGTACCCAGTAATCTCCCCAGCCCCAGAGGCGTCTCTACATGCCCAACAAGGACGATGTTGACCCAGATGTAAAAAATCAATTTCTGCAAGACGAGGTCAACTGCCTGAAAAAGCAAGTAAGTTTTGTGAAATCCTCTCAATCTTGTCAAGATTGTGGTTCTTCTGCCCATAGTACTTCTTCTTGCACTAACATAGAGTAGGTAAGAGTCGCTGAGACCTATGCTGAAGTGAACTATATGAGAGGCCCATACAGAAACCAGCCGAGTAATTTTGACAGGTCGAACAATTATCCAGCATGGGCAACCAAAATCCGAATGTCAACTATGCAGCGCCCCCACCTGATAGGAGACTTGGACCATATCGACCTCCAGGCTATCAAGTGCCACCATCATGGGTACAAGGGTTACAGGAAGGCATTAGCAGAATCCAAGCCAACCTTTTCAATCAAAACAAAAGATGGGGAGAGTTTGATGTATGGAAGAAGAATGTCGAATCGCAACTAGGGAACCTTCCTGCACAGATTCCAAGACCACAAGGGCAACTCTAGGGCCGTCCCAAGGAGAACACTAGGGGACAAATAGCAGCGGTACACCTTAGAAGTGGAAAGACACTACCGGAGCGTGTCCAAGCTAAGGACAAGACCGAAGAGGACATCACGGTTCAGCTCGGTAACGACCCAACGAGAGCGAGTACCGAACCAGCACACCATGGTGACGAGGCTCCTAGGGTCATCAACGACCCTAATCCAGGTAAGTTTTCTGATCCGAGCCCTCCTCTAAATCCCAGGGTAGTTAACGACCCCATCAGGGTCGATAACGACCCGCCGAGGACACGTAACGACCCTAGTGTCGACCCGATAACTTCACCTCCCGAGCCTAACTTCGTTCCGAGGATGGTGAAATCTCTTCCTTTTCCTATTAAGAAATCAAAGAACTCTACTGAAAGTAAGTTCAAGCATTTTGTAAAGATTCTCCAGGGCATTAATATTTCCACCCCGTTCGTTGAGTCCCTAAGCGAAATGCCGGCTTACACGAAATTTTTGAAAGATATTCTTAGCAGGAAAAAAATCCATCAGAGAGTTGCGAGATGAAGTTCGATCTATTGCTCTACCAGAAAAGCTAGGAGACCCAGGGAGGTTTGCCATAACAATTGGCATAGTCGACCACAAATTCAAAGCTCTATGTGACCTGGGTGCCAGTGCTAGTTTTCGAATCAACTCATCGACGTCGGTCGGAGACATGGCTGGCTTCACTGCATCACTATGGTTATTAGCTTGATACTATCCTCATTTTTTATGTTTATGCCTAGATGTCTTTAAAGTTCACCTGCTTTTTTGCCTTTTGCCTTTAAACTGACTTGTGATGTAACATTGCACGCCAAGTGTTCGACGAAATGTCAATGTAAATCTCAATCCTAAATGTGGTATTCGGTTTCTAGGTACGAATTTATCCTTTTATTCGATACATCTTGATTTTGTAGTGTAGAATGAGCTTATTGGCTTGATACTATCCTCATTTTTTATGCTTATGCCTAGATGTCTTTAAAGTTCACTTGTTTTTTCTCCTTTTGCATTTAAAATGACTTGTGATCTAACATTGCATGCCAATTAAGTGTTCGATAAAATGTCCATGTAAATGTCACTCCTAAATGTGGCATTCGGTTTCTAGGTTCGAATTTATGCTTTTATTCGACCGTTCTTGATTTTGTAGTGCAGAATGTGGTTATTGGCTTAATACTATCCTCATTCTTTATGCTTATTCCTAGATGTCTGTAATATTCAATTGTTTTTTCTCCTTTTACCTTTAAAAATTAACTTCTGATCTAACACTGCACGCCAAGTGTTCGATGAAATGTCCATGTAAATGTCACTCCTAAATTTTGCATTCGGTTTCTAGATACGAATTTATGCTTCTATTCGATTGGTCTTGATTTTATAGTCCAGAATGTGCTTATTGGCTTGATACTATCCTCATTCTTTATTCTTATGCCTAGATGTCTTTAAAGTTCACATGTTTTTTCCTTTTAGCTTTAAAATGACATGTCATCAAACATTTCATGCCAATTTAGTGTTCGATGAAAGGTCCATGTAAACGTCACTCCTAAATGTGGCATTCCGTTTCTAGGTTGGAATTTATGCTTTTTTTCGATACGTCTGTAGTGCAAAATGTGCTTATTGGTTTGATACTATCCTCATTCTTTATGCTTATGCCTAGATGTCTTTAACGTTCACTTGTTTTTTCTCCTTTTATCTTTAAAAATTAACTTCTGATCTAACAATGCACGCCAAGTGTTCGATGAAATGTGCTTATAAATGTCACTCCTAAATGTGGCATTCGGTTTCTAGGTTCCAATTTACACTTTTTTTGATCGGTCTTGATTGTGTTGCAGAATGTGCTTATTGGCTTGATACTATCCTCATTTTTTATGCTTATGCCTAGATGTATTTAAAGATTACTTGTTTTTTTCATCTTTTGTCTTTAAAATGACTTGTGATCTAACATTGCATGCCAATTAAGTGTTCGATAAAATTTCCATGTAAAAGTCACCCCTAAATGTGGCATTTGGTTTCTAGGTTTGAATTTATGCTTTTATTCGATCGGTCTTGATTTTGTATTGCAGAATGTGGTTATTGGCTCGATACTATTAGATGTCTTTAAAGTTCACTTGTTTTTTCTCCTTTTGCCTTTAAAAATTGACTTGTGATCTAACATTGCACGCCAAGTGTTCGATGAAATCTGCATTTAAATGTCACTCCTAAATATGGCATTCGGTTTCTAGGTTCAAATTTATGCTTTTATTTTATCGGTCTTGATTTTTTCTTGCAGAATGTGCATATTCGCTTGATACTATCCTCATTTTTTATGCTTATGCCTAGATGTCTTTAAAGTTCACTTGTTCTTTCACCTTTTGGCTTTAACATGACTTGTGATCAAACATTGCATGCCAAATAAGTGTTGGATGAAATGTCCATGTAAATGTCACTCCTAAATGTGGCATTCGGTTACTAGGTTCGAATACATGCTTTTATTCAATCGGTCATCATTTTGTAGTGTGATTTCCACTTTTTAGGAAGGATTTTTAGTGTCTAAATATATTAGATTGAGTTAGTTTTCGTACTCGATTCTTATGTTTTTGAGTCTTTTTGCTTTAGTTTTCGTATTTCCTTGAGATTCAGAAGCTACGCACCTTTTTTGTTATTTTATAGGAGTTTTGGAGCTTGAAAGAAGAGTTTGGAGCATTGCAAGAGAGTGTAGACAAGCTATGAGGAAGATTTGAAATTGACAAGCTAAGAAAGAAGAGCCAAGAATAGTGAAAACATGAACAAAGGTGAAGAAATCGACCCAAGATCGAGCTAGGAAGGGGTCGTACACGAACCAAGCTAAGGAAGCCAGAGAACAAGCCCTAGGACCGACCCTATGAGGGTCCTGCGTGGCACCGAATTTCTCTCTATTCCGATATCTTTTGTGATTTATTCTATCTTTGAATTTTAGGAAGGTTGTTTTATCTTGTTTCCTAGTTAATTAGGGCTCCTTTTCTTATAAAAGGGGAGGATAAACCCTTTGGCTTAGATCTATCGTTTATTTTGGCGTTGAAAAGTACTCTCTAGGGCAAAAGGGAGACTTGGTGAATAAGTTTGAGACTTTTGTAAGATTTCTTCTTAGTTTAATTTAAATTTCAGTTTGGATTGATCATGTCTTCTTCTTCCTTTTTCTCGTCTATCTATGCCATGAGTGATTAGTTTTCTTAAATTCTAGGGTTGGGTGAAAACCTAACACAATCATGCATGTCTAAAACATGAATTCATAATTTGAGTGCTTGATGATCATATCCATCTATCTGGTGCTGATTTCCTTTACGAAAGTTGAGGCATATCTTGCGATTAACCTTAGCGAAGGTGTAGGGTTGATTGTTTGATTAGTTCTAATAGGATTATTTGCAAAAGTTGATATTCCTAGGTTGAAGGATAGATAGAAAGTTGTTTAATTTACGAAAGTCGATTGAATAACTTGAATTGTTTGCGAAAGTCGATTCTTCTATGATCTAGTTGCATGATGGTTGTGAGTTCTTGTTGGAAGCATGTATGATTGTTGTTGTGGTAGCCCTAGCCTTGGGATTCGTCTTTTATATTGATTAAAACTCTTGTCTTTGCTTTGATCTCGACCCATAACTTCGTGCTCAACCCTTTAGTGGTGTTTGTGTGTGTTCGTGTGTTTTACTGTGCCCAGGACCGACCCTCTTAAGGTCGTGAATGACCCACTTTGGTTCGGTCCTCGCTTGGTTTGCTTGTGATTTCTTTGCTTTATGTAGTTTCTCGACTAATCTTTCGCCCTATTCTCATTCCCGTGTACTAACCTGACTCCGCTATACTCAGCGGGGTCTTCACTATAAATTTATTTGTTCAAGAAACCCTTCAACAAATTGGTGTCGTTGCCGGGGAGTGTGGAATAGTGCCTAGTTTAGTTGATATTTGGGTTTGGGACTAGCCCTTGTCCTTTTGTTATTTTCTAATTTTTTTTTCTTTGTCTTTGTTCGTAGTGTATGCGATCTAGTTTTTCCCGGAGAACCATTGGGATAGACTACGATATCGAACCCGAAAGATCCTTCCATCGACATTTGAGAGAAAGACGAGCAATGGCTGACGCTGAGACTCTTGCACGTCAAATGGAGGAACTCCATGCTGAGATGCAGCGCATGCTAGTGGACCGAGACGCTCAAGCTGCAGCTGCGCAGCGACTTCAGGAGCGACTGAACGCTATCCCAACGAATGACAAGCAATACATGCATCCCGAATTTAGGGTTCCCGAATCCGCTATTGTCCTCCCAGAAATTGAGCGCACCTTTGAGATCAAGTCTCATTTCATCACTCTTATCAAGCGATCTCAATTTGAGAGAAAGCCCACTGAGTATCCCATGAAACATATCAAGAACTTCAGTGACTTATGTGACACCATCGCTACCGATGGCGTGTCACTTGAATATGTTCGCTTGAAGGCATTTAAGTGGTCTTTGTCCAGAAAGGCACTTACTTGGATCGAAAGCTTACCTCCTAGGTTGATTACTACATGGAAAGCTTTGCACGACCTGTTTCTAACAAAGTTCTTTCCACCGACCAAGACTACAGAGCTAAGAAAGCTCATCACTTCTTATCATCAACTTCCCAATGAAACTTTTGTGGAAACTTGGGAGCGGTTTAAGGAACTTCTTCGGCAATGTCCTACTCATTGACAACCACCCTATGTGCTTCAGGAGATTTCCTTTCAGGGGATTAATGCCGCTACAAAGGACAGAATCAACCTTCACACCAATTGCGGGTTCATTGAGATGGATCCCGATCAAGCTTGGGCTTTGTTGGACAAACTAACCAACTATGATGCTATGTACGGTACCTAACAAGCTAAGCTGACGGAGAGGAAGATTTATGAACCACAATCCGATGTGGTTGATCGGGATGTGAAGTTCCAATTCATGCAGGATGAGATCAACCGATTAAAAAAGAAAGTAAGTTACTTTAAATCTTGTCAATCTTGCCAAGAATGCGGGTCTTCCGCCCATACTACTTCCAATTGTACTAACTTGTAGCAAGTGCGAGTCGTTGAGGCTTATGACGAGGCAAATTACATGAGAGGTTCCTATAGGAACCAAAACAACTATGCAGGGAAGAACAATGCTCAACCATCTTGGGGCAATCCTAATTATGACCAATACAAGTAACCCCCTCAACAAGATTAACGTCCCCCTCCCTACTAGCCTCTGGGCTATCAAGAGCAAACATCATGGGTACAAGGGCTGCAAGAAGGAATCAACGGAGTCCAGAACGGGATCAATGGAGTTCGAACCGAGCTTACCACGCAGATGAAAGGTGTTCATGCAAGGTTGGGAGAATTTGACTCATGGAGAAAGAACGTCGATTCCCAACATGGCCAGCTAGCTACTCAAATACCGAGACCTCATGGACAACTCCCGGGCCACTCCGACGAGAATCCTAGTAGCCGACCAAGCGATGGTGAAGTCCGAGCCATGCACCTAAGGAGTGGCAAGGTGTTTCCCGAGCCACCTAAGCATAAGGAGAAGGAACAAGCCTCAGGACCGACCTAATCAGGGTCGTGCACGACCCCCTCATGGGTCATTCCTGAGGATGCTACTAATGAGAAAGAAGGGGCGATCGACCAAACTAGGGTCGAGCTCGAACCCCCTTCGCAAGGTAAGTCTTCTAACCCTTCTCCTTCTATTCAATCCCGATCTAAGGTACTACCTTTCCCTTCTAAGAAACCCAAGGACTCGACGAAAGGAAAATTTAAGCGCTTCGTTAAGTTGCTTCAAGGCTTGAATCATTCCATTCCTTTCACCGAGGCCTCGAATGAAATGCCTGCTTATACTAAATTCTTGAAAGAGATTTTATCTAGAAAGCAATCAATGTCAGAGTTAACGGATGAGGTGAGGTCGTTGGAGCTCCCCGAGAGCTAGACGATCCCGGTAAGTTTGCTATTACTATTGGTATTGGAGCTTACCGTTTCAAAGCTTTGTGTGATCTAGGTGCTAGTGAAAGCTTGCTTCCACTTTCAATTTGGTCCAAGACCAACATGGGGCCATTAGTACCGGTAAACATGACGCTATACATGGCGGATGGGTCATGTGTCAAGCCAACGGGAGTGGTAGATGACTTCCCAGTTCAAGTGGGGAAATTCTTTGTGCCCAACGATTTCATAGTGATGGAGATGCCTGAGGACTCGTGGTACCCATCATTCTCGGACGGCCATTCTTAGCCACCGCGGGAGCTATCATCGATGTGAAGAGCGGTCTTCTCACCTTTAACATTGGAGAAGAAGTGGTTGAGTTCCGATTCAACCCAACTATGAAGGAGTCAAGTCATGAGGACGTCAACATGCTAAACACACACTCCGACTACATTGAGTGCAACAACCCAACGGAGCAATTATTGACTTGGGAGCCTCTACCGCACGTTTCTGGGGTCTCAGGACCGACCCTCCAAGGGTCATGCACCACCCTCCTGGACGAAAGTGAGGATCCCTACCTTGTCTTGCAAGCACTCATGGCGGAGCATGAGGAGGAAGTTAGCTTGCCCGAGCCTACTCCCGAGCTTAAAGAGCTCCCCGACTCCTTGAGGTATGCTTTTCTTGGTCCTAATTCTACTCTTCCCGTCATTATTAATGCTAACTTGAGTAAGGAAGAGGAGAACAAATTGCTTGACGTGCTTAAGACTCATAGGAAAGCCATAGGATATTCAATAGAGGAACTTAGTGGTATTTCATACTCATTGTGCATGCATATGATTTATATGGAGGATGATCATAAACCCACTATTGAGCATCAATGTAGGCTAAACCCTAACATTAAAGAGGTAGTGAAGAAATAAATTCTTAGGATGCTAGATGTCGGTATTATATTTCCTATCTCAGACAGTAAATGGGTTAGCCCTGTACATGTAGTTCCTAAGAAAGGGGGGATGACGGTTGTAGAGAGTGAAAAAGGGGAGTTGATTCCAACTAGGACCACCACTAAGTGGAGAATGTGCATAGACTATAGGAAACTTAATAGGGCCACTAGGAAGGATCACTTTCCACTCCCCTTCATTGACAAAGTCCTAGAACGCTTAGCCCAACACGATTACTTTTGTTATTTGGATGGCTATAGTGGTTTTTGGCAGATTCCTATTCACCCCGATGATCAAGAGAAGACGACATTAACTTGTCCATACGGGACGTTTGCTTATAGGAGAATGCCATTTGGGCTTTGCAACGCCCCGGCTACCTTTCAAAGATGCATGATGGAGATTTTCTCCGACATGATTGAGGAAATAGTGGATGTATTCATGGATGATTTTTCAGTTTATGGTTCCGCTTTTGATTCATGTCTTGCTAATCTTTCTAGGCTCCTTAAAAGATGTGAGGAGACTAACCTTGTGCTCAATTGGGAGATGTGTCATTTCATGGTTAGAGAGGGAATTGTCTTAGGTCATCTAGTGTCTAAACGTGGGATTGAGGTGGACAAGGCAAAAATTGAGCTTATTGAGAGGTTGCCCCCTCCATCCTCCGTGAAGGACGTTAGGAGTTTCTTGGGGCATGCCGGTTTTTATAGACGCTTCATTGAAGACTTTCCTAAAATTGTTAAACCATTGACTAACCTACTAATGAAAGATGTAGTATTTAGCATGTCTCCAGATTGTCTTGAAACATTTTACAGATTGAGGAAAGCTCTCGTGACGGCCCCCATCATGCAATCACCGGATTGGACACTTCCCTTCGAAATCATGTGTGATGCTAGCGACTATGCCATAGGAGCGGTACTTGGGCAGCGGAAGGACAAGAAGCTTCATGCCATCTACTATGCAAGCAAGACGCTTGATGAAGCCCAAAGTAAGTACACCACAACCGAGAAAGAATTTCTCGCCATGGTGTTTGCTTTTGAGAAATTCAGCTCTTATCTCGTGGGTTCTAAGGTGATTCTGTATACTGACCATGCCGTTGTTAGATTTCTAATGGAGAAGAAAGACGCCAAGCCAAGGTTGCTTCGTTGGATGCTTTTATTGCAGGAATTCGATCACGAAATCGGGGACAAGAAAGGAGCGGAGAACATAGTGGCGGATCACCTATCTAGACTGCCCCATGAGCACATCATGGAGTTCGGCGAATCAATCCCAATCAATGATACAGGCCCAGATGAGTCTCTTTTGCACGACAACAATGAGCACTATGGAGACAATGGCGGCAAAGTAGCTGAGGTCTCAGGACCGACCCAATCAGGGTCGTGCTCGACCCAACCAAAAAAACTAGCCTTCAGGACCGACCCTGCCTCGACCACTTTAGGGTCAATCTCTACCCTTGATTCAACACTCGAGCACGACCCAAATGGGTCATGCACGACCCTCTCCCTGGGTCGAGCAGGTAAATCCTCTTCATTCTCTTTGGTTCTTTCGAGTTCTAAAGATCTTCCATCTTTATCTTCTCTCCCTGCTTCTATTCTTGTTGTACGTTGGTCAAGTACCCCTTGGTTTGCGGATTTTGCTAACTATATTGTAGGAGGAGAGATCCCGGCGGGTTTAACCCCTCAAGCCAAGAAAATATTCCTCCACGACGTCAATCAATACTATTGGGATGATCCTTACTTGTTCAAACAAGGAAGCGATCACATCTTTCGACGTTGTATTCCGGATGATGAGATTGAGAGCGTCATTCGCCATTGCCACACTCTACCAACGGGAGGCCATGCTAAGGGATTCAAGACCACGACGAAGATTCTTCAAAGCGGCTTGTATTGGCCAACGCTTTACAAGGATGTACATGATATTATGACAAGGTGTGACGAGTGCCAGCGTTCCGGAAACATCACATGGAGAAATGAGAATCCGCTCAACGGTATCTTGGAAGTCGAGCTTTTTGATGTTTGGGGGATAGACTTTGTGGGACCCCTCCCTTCCTCGGGTCCTTATAAATACATCCTTGTGGCGGTTGATTATGTTTCAAAGTGGGTGGAGGCTATTGCTACAAGAACAAATGATGCCCGAGTGGTTGCTAAGTTCATGAAATCAAACATCTTCTCTCGTTTTAGAGTCCCCCGAGTACTTATAAGTGATGGCGGTTCGCACTTCATTGAGAGGATCTTTGAAGCTCTTTTGACTATGTATGGGGTCTCTCACAGGGTGGCAACGCCTTATCACCCTCAAACAAGTGGTCAAGTAGAGGTCTCAAACCATCAAATAAAGAGCATCTTGGAGAAGACGGTATCCCGGTCAAGGAAATATTGGTCATCAAAGCTTGAGCCTATGGGCATACCGCACCGCCTACAAAACGCCACTCCGCACCACTCTTTACAATTTGGTGTATGGAAAGTCATGTCACTTGCCCGTCGAGCTCGAACACAAAGCTTTATGGGCTATCAAGGAGCTCAACATGGACCTCGATGCGGCTGGAGCAAAACGTTTCATGGACTTGCAAGAACTAGAACAATTGAGGCTCAAGGCGTATGAAAACGCCAAGATCTACAAGGAGAGAACCAAGAAGTGGCACGATAAGAAGCATGTCCCAAAACTCTTCAAAGTCGGTGACCAAGTACTCCTTTTCAACTCAAGGCTTCGACTCTTCCCCGGAAAGCTACGGACCCGATGGAGTGGACCATTCACGGTTCATCACATTTATCCACATGGGGCGGTCGATCTTATAGACAAGAACGGTGAGATTTTCAAGGTCAATGGGCATCGCTTGAAGAAGTACTATGCAAAAGTGGAACCCAATGAAGAAATACGAGCCACATGGGCTCTCACCACCTCGGACTGAGCTAAGATAAGTCGTCAAGCTAATGACGTTAAACAAGGCTTACGGAAGGCAACCCGATGTTTTTTTTTATTATTTTTGTTTTTGTTGTTTTGTTTTTTAGATTATATTTTTCTAACCTTCTTTAGACTATGATAGAATACACTTGTTTGGGATAGAATTTTTGTGGGATTTTTGCAGGGTCCTAAGCTTCAAATACGGGCTCAAAAAGACGAGAAAAGACGACTTTACATGCGGTGTAACTATGGGTAATTTCCGAACACTTACAGGGGGGTCGAGATCGACCCTATAAGGGTCGTGCGAGACCCTAACAGGAAGTTCCGAAATTGCCCTTCTCCATTAAGGTAAGTCTTCTTTCTCCTATTTTTAACCCAGATCTAAAACCCACCTCTCTCTCTCTTTCTTCTTTCTCTGCCCCGACCCTCTTGCTCTCTAGCCTCCATTGCTTTTCCCTTCCTCTCTCACCTCTCGTTAGCCAAAACCACTACCTACTCCACCAAATCACCACCGTCCCTCGCCGCCACTCCACCACCTCTTGCCACCACTACGCCGCTGCACACTAGCCCCTTTCACGCCCAAATCTGGTTCGATCTCAACCCCTCCTTCCTTCCCCCTTCTAGATCTAGTTCGAGATCGACCCAAATTTCAATTTCTTTCACTCTTAACTCGGAATTTCGGTATGGGTTTCTAACCCTCTACTCTTAATTCTGATTCTTCTTAATTGGAATTGGATTTTTGGGTTGAATGTGCATTACTAGGATTTTGACTTAGGGTTGAGAATTTGGAAATTACTTGCATGAGTGTGTTGTTATGATTTTGCATGCTTGGGTGATTTTAGATTCGAACTTCATGAGCTATTATGGTTGTATTTCAATGTTTGGTGCCAATTGGGGCCATAATCGAACTTTAGGGGTGAAGATAGAAGACGATGAACAGTAAAAGTGGTCGTGCACGACCCTAAAGTAGGTCGTGCCCGAGTGCATTAGGGGTATTGTTGTGTGGTTTTCGAGAATTATTGCATGCTAGGTTGTGATTTGATTCATGCTTTCATGATCACTTCCTTATGAATCATGTCCTTCCATTGTTGTGACTCGTTTGAATGACATGCTTGCAATACATATCTTTGAATAAGTATGGGGTGGATTATGTGGATTTTGTGTTTGGATTGATGTAGGTACTATGTCGGCTTCATGCTCTAGACCCACAACAAAGCCAAGGAAAGGCGACAAGACAGAGAAAGGTGGGCAGCCAGAGCTTAATGATTGCCAACTTGCCTCCGAATTCAGGAAAAAGTGCAATGCGTGCATTCGTATGAGACACAAGACGAGATGGTGTTGCGAGGCGGATGGGCAACGCTTGCATACTCATGATGACTTAGTTTAGGCCTTCTCTTATATTGGGGGTGAGAAGTTGCTTATGTAGAATGATCATCATTATCCGGTCCTTACTTCCGAGTTCTTGGCTACTTTCTCCACCAAAATCAAGAGTCCCGATACCGGTGGGAAGATGGAGTTTCAGTTGGGCAACAAGTGGTTCAAACTCACTTTGCAAAATCTCAACGATGCATTTGAGTTCCCTAACCAGATATATGATGAAAAGATTGTGTACCCGACCCTAGAGACATGTGGCTATCTATCCGGAGATCGGGAGTCCAGTTTCCATAACTTGGCCAACAAGAACCTCGCCGACCCGCTTTTACGGATCATCTTGCGCATTCTTGGGAGCACGGTCTTCCCGAGAACCGAGTTGTCTCGGTCAAACAAAAGGGAGGTGAAAATGTTGGGAACCATGTTGTTTTCCTCCCCCGATCTGATAAACATTGGCTTTGAATGGATGAGGAGTGTGGCGGATTTCAAGGCAGGATCGGAGGCTGTTTTCTTTGGAGGTATGATCGCTTGTCTTGCCCGGAACCTTGGGGTAAATATGATCGCTTATTCAAGGGAGAAGCCTATCTTTGTGGACATCCCGTTCCTCATCAATGCTCAGCTGATAGAGAGGCACCTCAATGATCACAACAAGTTTTGCTCTACTTTTAATTAAAAGAAGGTCGTCACTACTCAAGAGCGGACCGATTTGCTTCACTTGCCTAATTGGTATGATGTGTGGTCCGACGACATATATTCTTTAACGGTTTGCCCCGAGCATGATGAGTGTTTGAGAACCCGCCCCCACCGCTATCCGAGTCCCTAGTCAGCGTTCCTTGCTTTGTCCGCCCCTCTTTCACCTCTCAAGCACGACCCTTATGGGGTCGTGCACGACCCATATGGGTTGTTCCAGCCCACTATGCCGACTATGCAGCCTACTTTTTGGGGCGATTTTTGAGTTTGGGACATCTTCGGCTGCCTCTCCTGGTTCCGGAGATATAGAGCCGATGCAGTACGATGAGCCACCGGTGTATGACGTGGCATTCTTATCTAGAGAGATGGCGGCCCTGCGGGGTGATCAAAGGCAACAACATGAGGCGGTAATGCGTGGACAAGCATCCATAATGGAGGATCAACGATAAATGCGGGCTTTGATGGAACAACATCATCAAGAGTTCCAACAATTCCGGACTTACTATTTGGCTCAACAAGACATGGATGACTATCGTTGGGCTCACATGGAGAGCTTCATGCATTGGACCCAAGGGAACTACCCGGATAGAGATGCATGGGTTCCCCCGGCGCATCTACCATTCAGGCCACGACGACGGGCTCCATCTTCACCATGTGAGTTCCACCTCCTTCCAAGCTTCTAAGAGTCCTTTGTGAGTTTTCTTCTTCTTTTCTCTTTACTTTTTCATATCATTTTCATGCATGGGGACATTGCATAAGTTAAGTATGGGACAGCGGAAGAAGAAATCTCACACACTACCACAATTAAGGCTTTATGAAACGCTTTTAGGAAACGGTTTAAATATAATGAAACGGGTTAGTGCAACGGTCTATCCTATTGAAACGGTTTGAGAAACGGTTCTAACTAATAAAACACTGGATGAAACGGTCCTTATTAATGAAACGGTTTATTATAGATATTGAAACGGGCCATTTTTCAGAAATTATGCGCCAATATTTTCACATCCCCGCCTCAACGCGATAAAAGATAACCCTACTCGCGCCCACTTTAATTCATTCAAATTTCCCAATCCCTAAAAAACATTTACGCCCTTCTTCATTCTCCCTTTGCCCTTCATCTTCATTGAAAGCTTCCCGACGGCGATTCCATCTCCCTCCTCGTCATTCTTCTCGTTCGGTGAATCTTTCTCCCCCCGACCATCATCCGTCGTCTGATAGAGTCGGGTTTTGATTCCTTCGCCTCTATAACCCTCTACAACCCTCTCTCAAAGCCTACTTTTGTTCTTCTTTTTCATCTTCAGGTGAGTTGAATTCGGTTCTCATGCTATCATTGCGATTGATTTCCTTTGGTTTGTTCTTAATGTTGATATGTATTAGACTTTTGCCCTATATGTCTTCCAGTCGTCACTCATTTCGTCCTCTTCTTCATCGTCTTCTCCAACCAATTCGGCCAAGGTCGTCATTGAGATTTTGCTCTCCCTTTCCGTCTTCTGAAGCAACAGGGACTGTCACAATCTACAAATTAAAAGGTTTTGATTTGGTTAGTTCTTCAACCAATTTTAATTTCTGTCCACCAAAATTACTATGCTTTATGTTCAAAGTCAAATCTAGGTTTTTCTCATGTGCAATTTATCAAATGTGAGGCTTTGGCATGTATTTATGTTTATTCTGGAGCAATTTTTCCCTTCTCATCTCTACAAATTAGGGTTTAGTTCAGGCTTTGTATAAGTTATAATTGAAAAAGCATGCATTTCATTTTTTTGTAGGCAGCATATAGGTTTATTGGGTTTCAAGGGTGATAGCTTCAAAAACTAATTGTTTTGTTTTTTCTCTTATCCCAATCTTAAATTTAGTCTTATGGACATCAATCCTGAAAGTAGTCCCGAAATCATGTAGCAAAGGTGGCTTTTTTGTTGATTGAGAGTAATGGTAATTTAAAACAATAAGAGTTGGTAATTTACCCCTTAAATTCATCAAGCCATGTGTGAAGAGGTTTCCTACTTAATGATTTTGAATAACCTTATCATTGTTTGTTCGTATGTTCCCCTGTAAATGTTAAGTAATATGAAATCTGGTTTGATACTTGACATTAGTCTCTATGTATTGTGTTTGTGTTGTGATTTTCTGCTTGGACTGATTTCTCTAAAGTACTTGACAGTTTTATGCTTAGACCAATATATGGTGTTTGTTTGCCCTTTTGATGATATATATGGTCTTGGTTGGATGACATTTTTTCTTTGATTAACTTTTCCAATGTTGATGTTGCTTTAAATGTTCTTTGTTGGTTCTCCATATATGGAAGTTCTTGTTGGATCGTAAACCGTTAGCAAAGAGCTTGGGAACTGGATGTTAAGCTGTTCCCAAGGCAGCGGAAGTAAATTAAGCGCAAGTATTAAAAGCAGTAAAGAACGCAGTTCCCTTATAGAGGAACCCCACTACAACCAACTAGTTGTATGGGTAAACCTCTACCTCCTCTTGAAGGATTTTGAATGACTTACTTATATTGATTGCTTTGTTCCTTAGTTACAACAGCCGGATGCACACTTCTCTGTTCCTACGAGTTCTTCCTAACTCTAGCAACACTAGTAAATCCTCTCAACTGAGTTCCTAAGCTCACAACAACAAAATACAAGTAACTCAAACCTTAGACCGACTTCTCAGTTCCCTTGCCCGTGGGAACTTCGGCTTCACCGTCGTCGAGATCACACACTTGCCGGCGGGGACTTCTCTTCTTTTTCTTTCTTTTCTCTGGTGTGGGTGTTTGTAAGTTCTGGGAGAAGTACTCAATCCGAGTACTATTCATTTGGCTTTATAGACCAGGTGAGCTTGGGCAATCGCATCTTTTAATTGTGTCCAAAATGCCCTTTGCTTGATGCCCAAGTTGTACTTTCTTCACATGTGACTTTGGTTTAAACTAGGTCAACTTCTTGAATCAATCGGACCGTTGGATCAAACGTGACAGTCTGTTCTTCACACTGTTCCTTCGGACTGTCCAGCACAGGATCCCGCAATTTGTGCTGAATGGTCTTGTCCTCACATGTGAGTTCCCATTTCATGGGAACTGTCTTCTTTAGAGTTCCCTTGATGGAAACTCTTCATCGTTGTAAGCTTGTGTTCTCTTGATCATTCCTGAGAGTTCCCATTGCATGGGAACTTTCCTCTTCAGAGTTCCCTTGATGGGAACTTCTGCATTGTGAGCTTCTATGGCTTTTGGTCATTCATGAGAGTTCTTGGTTGTACCTGCATTCCTTAGAAATACTTGAACAAACCACATTAGTTCCTCATGGTGTTTGTCATTATCAAAACTCGGAGAATGGCATCGTTGATCCGTTGTTTAGAACCAGAGGTCCCAGCAACGTCCCAACAATTTCCCCCTTTTTGATGATGACAAACCCATTACAAAATATGCAAGTATTTCAATGAATGATATGCGAATGAGTTCCTAAGTTTGATTTTGGGGAGTCACTTCTAGTGAAACACTTGGATTGGGGAGCCACTTCTGGTGAGACACTTAGATCTTACTTAGCTTTTTATGCAATTGCTCCCCCTTAGCTTATGCATGTTCTGTGATAACTTAAACTTTTAACTCATCTCGCATTTTTTGTCTTTCCCCCTTTTGACATCATCGAAAACAAGCAATGCAATTGTAAGGAAGAAAAGGAACACGCGTTCAAATTAAAGGCCATTTCATTACTTGAGAAAATATGTACAAGGGGAACTCAAGTACATTTTTGTGGTCATTTTTGGATTAAGGGAAAAGGAGAGGGTAGATCATGGCCTTCTTGGGAATAGGGCATCACAGAGATGCGTCAGGACTTGTGTAAGCTTTTCTTGTCCCCTGGCCAATGTTGCTTGGTCCCTGGCAATCTGATCGAGGATGTTGGCGATGCGGAGCAAAACTTGAGAGTTTCCCTCTTCACCAGATTCCAGTTGAGCCCTTTCCTCTACAGGCTCAGAGTGCCTCATCTTCTGGACCACTGAGATGTCCAGTTCCCTCCCAAGCACAATTTCTTCCTTAGAGGCGTCGTAGAAACCCTCTTTTTGTAGCAGCTTCTTGATCAGCCCGGAGTAGGGAAGGGATTGGGACTTGGAAGCCATACACTTCTCCATATGCCCAAGTATGATTCTGGAAAGGTTGATGGGCTTCTTGAGGAGGAAGTGATAGAGGATGATGGCATCAGGGATATTGACGACCAGACGCTTCTCTTGGCGAGGGATCACCATATTGATGATGAATTGATGAGCAAGCTTGGCGACGAGGGACAGATGATGAGTCGAAGGCACTTTAGTGGGAACTCGGCCCTCCAAAATGGTGTTGTACACCTCGGCGTTGTTGAAGTCGCCCCAAAGCTTGTTAGGCAACTCTTTGATTTCTTGAACTGAGACCTGGAGCTGAAGGCGGATTGTGGACGTAGTAAATATAAACTCGTCGCCTTCGTGGGAGAGAGTCCCACGAGTGTCGTCATTGTTTATGATGAAGTTGTTGTAGAATTGACACACTTGGGAGGGATCTACACTCACAACTTCCTTGCAAAGGTTCTCCTAGCCCTGGGCCTTGATTAGGTCCCACAGTTCCCCTAGGATGTTGTTGTTGAGCACTTCTTCAGAAATTATAAGAGGGGGGAGGAGTTTCCGGCGTTCATCCACAGGGTACCTTGTTGATGAAGTTCCCTTCCCCTTCTTTGTGGTGCTTTTAGAAGTGTTCCCCCTAGAGACCGTGCGAGGTTCTTTCTGCTGAGGGGGTGCAGCCGCTTCAATCATCAGCACTCGTTCCCTTGGAGGATGGGAACCCGTGGACATCACCATTTGGTGTCCAGGTGTTGGGATCTGTGCTTGCTCCTTAGCAGCTGGAGCCTCTTCTTCTTCTTCGACCTCATCATTGGAGGTCCCTTCTTCCTCGGAGGAGCTCGAGCTTGAGCCCTCCGCGTCATCTTCAGGATGACTTGTACTTGCCCCAGCACCACCAGCTGGTGCTGGGTCCCTTTTCTCCGTGGGCTCTTCAGGAGCCACCTTCTCTGTGGACTTGGTCCTTTGGTCAGTTGTTGCTTCAGTGGGGACCCGGTTGAGCTCTTCCTCGACATCCTTGAGCTGGGCCTCCTCCTCGACAGTTCCCATGATGAGAGGAGGAGGGTCCTTGGTCATTTTCCCGATGAAAACGGAGAGGGGAAGGTCATCGTCGTCCGAAGTAAGGACGACAGCAGTTTTGGATGGAGAGGGAGTGGGGAGTTTTGTGGTAGTGGGGGATGTGGTGGAAGAAGGTAGAGGAGAGGAGAGAGGAGTGGAAAGTTGTGTAGAAGGGGGAGGAGGAGTGGATTTGGAAAACCTGAGGAGTAGAGGTCCCTGAGGCAGGAGTTGGAGGGACAAAAGTGTTTTTGGGTGAGGAAGGAGGAGAAGGAGTTTTGTGGGGTGGAGGTGGAGTTCCCGTTGTTGTGGGAACA
Source organism: Fallopia convolvulus (assembly GCA_964016875.1). Classification (NCBI taxonomy): domain Eukaryota; kingdom Viridiplantae; phylum Streptophyta; class Magnoliopsida; order Caryophyllales; family Polygonaceae; genus Fallopia; species Fallopia convolvulus. The sequence goes on from OZ024730.1 coordinate 19,471,165, forward strand.
GGTGGAGGTGGAGTTCCCTTTGTTGTAGGAACAGAGGGAGGTGGTGGAGGAGTCTTGTGTTTTGGGGGAAGGGGTTTGGGAGGTCCCTCACTTATGGGAAGAGGGAGGGAAGAAGAAGTGAGTTGGCTCTGGGATTGGGAGGTCCCAGAGTCTGAATGGAAGACGAATGGGGGTTTGGCTATACAAAAGCTTTCCTTGGAGCAGTTCAAGTACTCCTCGAATTTGAAGTGGGGCTTCTTCCTGGGCTCCGAAAATTCAGAGACCTCAGTGTGTTTGCGTTTTTTGGATTGTGAGGGATCTTTGGAGTGTTTGGATTTTTTGGAATGTTTGGATTTTGAGGGGTCTTTGGATGAACGGTGTTTTTTGGATGAATGGTGGTGTTTGGATTTTCTGGGCTTCTCGTTGATAGAGGGACGAGCATCTCCGAAACTGTCAACAATGACAATGCCGGAGGAGGTGTTGGTGGTTGAAGGAGGAGGAAGGGATTCAGAGGAGGTGGCGGAAGAGGAAGTCCCGGCCAAGGTTTCGTCGGCCGGAGGAGGAGGTGGTAAGAAAGGGCTTACTTGGTTGTAGAGCCCTTGGATGAGGACGTCCTTCATCATTGGATCTTCCTCTTTCTCAATCTTGTTTAGTTGCGAGACGAAGAGAATTCTGGGATTTGCAGGAACCCAGGCTTTAATCTGGGCGAAGGTGTGTGGTGTGGCCATTTTTGGGAGAATTTGGGGAAGAGAGAAGGTTTTGGAGGTTTCTTGAAAAAGAGAGTGAAAGGGATGTGGAGAGGATGAAAGACAGAGGTTGAAGACGAAATAAGAGCCCAAAAATAGCAAATGAGGGTTTTAAGGAGAGAAGGGGCGAATGGTAGAAAGGGAAGTGGAAAAACCTCGATAATCGTTGCCCAATGAAGGTGGGGCATCGTTTCAACTTCCGTAGCACGCCTCTTGACACGCGTCACGATATCTAGGGAAGGCCTTTCAAAATTTGAATACTTGGCCCTTAACGCTTCAGAGCTTCTGACACAAAGTTCCGCTTCCCAAGTGACGGTTCTTCTTCTCAGATGAGTCAGCGTTCCCTTGCTAGTATGTATCAGTTCCCATGATCTTATCAAGGTCAGGGAGAGTGAAGTAGTTAAGGGAACTTCACACTCATCCTTTTGTGGGGCTAGGGAACTCAAAGGGAACCAGACAATTTACGACTCGATAAAGGAGTAAACATTTTGGCTCATGAGAAGCGTTTGTCTGGTCCCTAGCTTAGGGTAGGTTATATGATCAACCGTCATAGTGGCTTGTAAGGTGGGATAAAGGGAACTCTGGTTGATCATGTAGGGCCGAAAAAAATAAAGTTCCCTTGTACACATTTATCTTTAGAAAAACTAGTCATGCATTCTCAGAAAGCAATAAATCCAAGTTCCCTATCATGCATTCTTAGAAAAACTAGTCAGGCATTGAGGGAGAGACAAACAGGGACTTGTTTAGTATAGAGTAATCATCCCTAGAAGCATTCCAAAACGCTGGTAGGGACCTCTATCTAAAGCTTTGGTGAGAATGTCCGCAATTTGCTCTTCAGTTCTACAGTGTTCCATCAAGATGTTCCCACTTTCAACATTGTCACGTAGAAAGTGATGCCTTATATCTATATGCTTAGTCCTAGAATGATGCACATGATTTTTGGAAATGTTTATGGCACTAGTATTATCACAAAGTATGGGAACTGGGCCAAAAGACATACCGTAATCCTGGAGTTATGACTTAAGCCATAGAACTTGGGAACAACAAGATGCGGCAGCCACATATTCTGCTTCAGCTGTGGAGAGTGCCACTGAGTTTTGCTTTTTAGATCCCCATGAATACAAGCATGACCCTAGGAACTGGGCCATTCCTGATGTGCTCTTTCTATCCACAAGGTGCCCTGCAAAATTCGCATCTGTGTATGCAATGAGCTCAAGGGAACTGTTCTTTGGATACCAAAGTCACAAGTTATCGTTCCCTTTGAGATACCTGAAAATCCTCTTCACCTCTTTCAGGTGTGATTCCATAGGGTTAGCTTCAAAACGAGCATAAAGGCATACGTAGAACATGATATCAGGTCTACTAGTTTTTAAGTAGAGAAGGGACCCAATCATACCACGATAGTTCCTTTGGTCCACACTTATACCTATTTCATCCGCATTGAGCCTTGAATTTGGTGAAATTGGAGTGTGAATAGGCTTGGAGTGTTCCATCCCATACTTTACGAGTATTTCCTTGATGTATTTCTGTTGATGAATCTTTGTTCCCTCCTTGGTTTGAGATATTTGAGGTCCCAAGAAGAACGTGAGTTCCCCAATGAGACTCATCTCAAACTCACTGCTCATGAGGTCCTTAAATTTTTCTACAAGAGTTTCGTTAGTTGCTCCAAAAACAATGTCGTCAACATATACTTGCACAATCAAAATGTCTTTAGACTCTTTCTTTAAAAACAAAGTCTTGTCTATGGAACCACGAAGGTATCCATGGGACAAGAGGAATTGAGCAAACCTGTCATACCAAGCTCGGGGAGCTTGTTTGAGTCTGTAGAGGGCCCTCTCCAGGAAATAGACATGGTTGGGTAGCTTCTCATCTTCGAATCATGGGGGTTGGGCCACATATACTTCTTCCTTGAGATGTCCGTTGAGGAAGGCTGTTTTCACATCCATTTGATGAAGCTTGAATCCCTTGTGAGCAGCATAGGCAATTAAGAGTCGGATGGCCTCGATCCTGGCGACTGGTGCGAAAGTCTCTTCGTAACCGATTCCTTCTTCTTGCCTATAGCCTTGTGCAACCAGTCTAGCCTTGTTCCTTGCTATAGCTCCAATATCATCGAGCTTGTTTCTAAAGACCCATCGAGTTCCTATGATGTTCTTGTTCTTGGGCCTAGGAACTAGCTTCCAAACTTTGTTCCTCTCGAATTGGTGGAGCTCCTCTTGCATGGCTTGGATCCAATCTGGGTCCTTCAGGGCTTCTTTGATATTTTTGGGTTCCACCATTGAACAAACGCGTTAAAAGCACAAAAATTATTGAGAGAGGAACGAGTTTGTACACCTTTATCATAAGGGGAGATGATGTTCTCAATGGGGTGGTCCTTCCTTTGTTGAAAGTTTCTTGTATGAGTGGGTTCCCTTGCACTTGTGTCATCTTCAGTAGAGGCTTCCTTTTCATGGGAACACTCATCTTCAGCTTCTTCATTGAGTGTTTCTTCAGAAATTCCTGGCAAGTTCCCTCTTTGTTCCCCATGAACACTTGATTCTGGTAGGGTATTGTCTTGGGGAACAAGAGAGTTGGAGGTGTCTTGTAGTTCTTCTGAGGAGGGAACCTCGAGGGAGATTTGATCAGTGAGAGTTGGATCTCCTTCATTGTTCCTTGGTTGTGGAATGTTACTTGCACTTGGATAGTCTTCATCCCTCTTCCTTGGCTCATCATCGTCATCGTCATCGTCTTCTTGTCTGACCAGTTTGAGCAGAGTTCCCTTTCCCTGGGTCTCTGTTCCCATCTTTACAGATTTTTCGTTGAAAATGACATGTATGCTTTCTTCTATCTTCTTAGTCCTCTTGTTATAGACCTTGTAAGCCTTGCTTTGTGATGAGTATCCCAGGAAGATCCCTTTATCGCTTCTAGGATCGAATTTTCCAAGGTTTTCTTTGCCATTGTTGTAGAAAAGCATGTGCATCCGAAGGTCCTTAGGTGGGAGATGTTTGGTTTTCTCCCCTTGATGAGCTCGTAGGATGTCTTCTTGATCAAAGGCCTTGTCATGGCTCGGTTCAAGATGTATGTAGTTGTGGCGATGGCTTCGGCCCAAAAATACTTAGGAACTCCGCTTTCAAGCATCATGGCTCTGGCCATGTCCTCCAAGGTCCTATTCTTTCTCTCGACCACTCCGTTCTGCATGAGGAGTGCGAGGGGCTGAGAAGTTGTGAGAGATCCCATGTTTGTCACAAAAGTTGAGGAACTCTGAGTTTTGAAACTCAGTTCCATGGTCAGATCTGATGGCTTTCAGCTTTAGCCCCATGCTTACTTCTGTTCTTTTGATGAAGGGCTCGAACTCTTCAAAACCTTGTGATTTTGCCTTCAAGAAAATAACCCAAGTGAATCTAGAAAAATCATCAATTAAGACATACATGTACCTTTTTCCACCATAGTTGACAGTTCGCATGGGACCACAGAGATCCATGTGAATTAGCTCTAAAGGCCTGGTTATGCTCACCACCTTTTTGGGTTTGAAGGAGTTACTAGTCTGTTTCCCTCGAACGCATGCTTCACACATTTGGACTCCTTCGAGATTGATTCGTGGAAGACCAATGACCAGATCCTGTAGATAGAGCTTCATGATTTGATTGACACCTGCATGTCCTAGTCTTCGGTGCCAGAGTTCCGTATCATCATGGGAACTCGCAAGACACAGCTTCATTGGTGGTTCAAATTCTGTATCAACTACGTACACATTGTTGTGCCTTCTTCCTCTCATAATCACTTTGTTGGTCTTTTTGTTGATGACGAGGCATTCTTATGAGTCGAAGGTGACAACGTTGTTCCCTTGATCACACATTTGGGCAACACTTAAGAGATTGTATCCCAGATCTTTCACCAGATTGACATTGCTGATTTTGATTGATCTATTTAGCAACACTTCTCCCTTTCCAATTACTTCTCCCTTGTTTTTATTGCCAAACGAGACGTGGCCTCCTTCGACATGAGTGTGGAGTGAGATGAGGATATCTTTGTTTCCGGTCATATGGTTCAAGCATCCACTATCTATGAACCATGCATTGTTCCCTCTCACTGCCACCTACAAGGTAAAGTTAGTGTTTTGAGTCCCAGGCAAGATGACTCTTGCCAGGTCCCTTGCAAGGGAAAATATTCTCATTTAAAACATAGTCAGCGATGTTGATATCATGAGTGATTTAAGAGTTGGAGTTCCTTTGGTGATTAGCATGATGTTTTTGTTTGTTTAGGAAATCACGGTTTCTAAGGGTTTGGGCTCTTTTCTTGGGACATGCTTCCTTGTAGTGCCCATGAGCACCACAATTCTAGCACGTCTTATAGTATTCTCCCAGGAAGTATTTTGGGTGTGGTCTCTGGATTCTGTTCCTATCCATGGTTTCCTTATTGTACACCCGTGACCCGTTTCCCTTAGCAATTTGGACATAAAGTCTATGTCCAGTGTTTGCAGTGTAATAATCTTTCTCACCACCTTTCCCACTTTCTAGGACCCTGATTTTCTCATCGAGATGAGCATTTTTCTATTTCTCACATTGGAGTTCTAAGGCCCTACACTCATGGGTTTCGTGTTCACTTAGGGGTGACTTCCCGTTCTTTGAGCTCTCAGTTTTGTATCCTATGCCGTGTTTGGCTGGGATAAACTTGATTTGGGAACTAGAGGCTTCAAGATGTTCGGGAGTCTTACTCAGGTTTTGTAAGAGGGTGTTCTCATCTTTCTCTAGAGTTTTGATTTCATTTTCTAGATCTACGATGTGAGATACATGGGACTTGAGTTTTTGCAGAAGGGATATGCAGATGGGACAGGGTTCAAGATCAACTAATTGAGCATTTATGTGTTCCTGTTTTTCCAACTTGTTTTACAGTTTTATATTATCTTTGACAAGACTTGAAAGAATTTTCAACAGCTCAGGTTTTTCATAGTTATTCAAAGAAGCAAGAACAGTTTCAGTGGTTACCTCACTGGGTTGTTCCCCAGTGGTTTCTCCTATGGCCATTCCACACATGTTTGGGAGTGCCCATGACTCGGGACCTTCGTCCTCATCATCGCTCCAGGTGGTGATGTAGGCCTTTTTCCCTTGCTTCCGACCGTCAGTTCCCTGTGGGCATTCCTTAGCGAAGTTTCCTTTCTTGTTGCACTTGTAACATGTGACATTCGAGAGGTCCTTCTCTGCGGGTTTTCTTTGGGAACTCTGTCCTTTTCCCCAGTTCCCATTGTTCCTTTGGAGCTTCCCTTTGTAGAAGTTCCGAAGAGCCTTTGTTACGAGAACTAGCTCCTCATCCTCTTCTTCTTCGGAGTCTTCATGTTGTTCTTGAGTTGATTTGAGCATCTTCTCAATCTTGAGTGCGATCCCTATGTGCTCGAGTCTGTTCCTTATCATCGATCTTTCTCTTCTCGTGTCCCACTAGCTTTCCAAACACTTGATGGAGCATGAGAGTTCTATTTTCCGGATTCTCCTTGAACATTGTTCTCTCGTTTGCCCATTCTCTAGTCAATCCGTTGAAGAGCTGTTGGACCTTCATCTTATGGGTGATTTCTTCTTTGGTGATCCCCAAGCCTTCCATTTTGGTGCAAAGTCCTTCAAATCGGGACTGATAGCTATCGACAGACTCTCCCTTCTCCATTTGGAAGTTGTAGAACTCCCTTTTTGCATTCATCTGAAGATCTTCTCGGAGATCTGAGTTCCCAACGTGCATTTGTTGGATGGCCTCCCACATTTCCTTAGTTGTGTCAAGATTTTCTACCCTGTCACAGTCTTGCACGCACATGGACCTTTTCAGGTATTGTTTGGCCTTGTAGTTGGCTTCCATGCACTTGTATTCGTTGGGTCCCCAGAGGTCGTTGACTATAGCTGGATGAATTTCGAAGTTCCCTCTCTCGATAACACACCAGGCTTGGTAGTCCTGGCCACGCATCCCATCCTTCATGTCCCGTTGCCAGATTTTGAATCTTCTTGTATTAAGCCTCGGCGGCTTACTAGTGTTGTTTCCTACCTGAGTAAGTTCCTGAGCCATTTGATACCTGCGATGCTAACACAAATCTAGAGCAAACCTGCTCTGATACCAATTGTTGGATCGTAAACCATTAGCAAAGAGCTTGGGAACTGGTTGTTAAGCTGTTCCCAAGGCAGCGGAAGTAAAATAAGCGCAAGTATTAAAAGCAGTAAAGAACGCAGTTCCCTTATAGAGGAACCCCACTACAACCAACTAGTTGTATGGGTAAACCTCTACCTCCTCCTGGAGGATTTGAATGACTTACTTATATTGATTGCTTTGTTCCTTAGTTACAACAGCCGGATTCACACTTCTCTGTTCCTACGAGTTCTTCCTAACTCTAGCAACACTAGTAAATCCTCTCAACTGAGTTCCTAAGCTCACAACAACAAAATACAAGTAACTCAAACCTTACACCGACTTCTCAGTTCCCTTGCCCCTGGAAACTTCGGCTTCACCATCGTCGAGATCACACACTCGCCAGCGGGGACTTCTCTTCTTTTTCTTTCTTTTCTCTGGTGTGGGTGTTTGTAAGTTATGGGAGAAGTACTCAATCCGAGTACTATTCATTTGGCTTTATAGACCAGGTGAGCTTGGGCAATCGCATCTTTCAATTCTGTCCAAAATGCCCTTTGCTTGATACCCAAGTTGTACTTTCTTCACATGTGACTTTGGTTTGAACTAGGTCAACTTCTTGAATCAATCGGACCGTTGGATCAAACGTGACAGTCTGTTCTTCAGACTGTTCCTTCGGACTGTCCAGGACAGGATCCCGTGATCTGCAATGAATGGTCTTGTCCTCACATGTGAGTTCCCATTTCATGGGAACTGTCTTCTTCAGAGTTCCATTGATGGAAACTCTTCATCGTTGTAAGCTTGTGTTCTATTGATCATTCCTAAGAGTTCCCATTGCATGGGAACTTTCCTCTTCAGAGTTCCCTTGATGGGAACTTCTGCGTTGTGAGCTTCTGTGGCTTTTGGTCATTCATGAGAGTTCTTGGTTGTACCTGCGTTCCTTAGAAATACTTGAACAAACCACATTAGTTCCTCATGGTGTTTGGTGGCATCGTTGATCCGTTGTTTAGAACCATAGGTCCCAACAACGTCCCAACAGTTCTATTTGGTGGGCAATTAAGTTTAAGATAAATAATTGTCTTGAAGTCTTCCCTTGTTCCATACATGCTCTTTAATAGAATTTTCTATGGAATCAACTAAACTGAAAAGAAGAATCCTTTGTTTCCGTCTAAGAGAAACTATTTTGCTAGCAACTAAGCTAAAGAAAGTTCTAAAGTTGATTGAATTGTTGGCTCAACAATCTATAGGTTTTTTGTCCTTTTTATTTTTTATTTTGATGGTTTCTTAGTGTGTATCTCTACAAAATCCAGTAGATGATGTGTGACTAGGTGTTGAAGTAGATCCATTGTAGTTAATTTGGCCAATCATACTCCTCTGTTACTACTTTTGTTCATTTGCCCTGCCATTCTTATTGCTTCATTTCGAGTAAATAGATTCACTCTCTTTGCATTCACAAGTTGTTTGTAAAAATGCAGAGAAGTAATGCTCTATTTTTTTTATCATTTGTGTGGATCAGTTGTCAGTTGGAAATGTAAATATGAAATGCTAGATTTCTTAAGAAAGGTTCCTTCTTTTCTTTTCCACTCAATTCGATCTCCAACTTAACTGATTCATTAATTTACTTGCTTCAAACTTAAAATGTGGTTTTCCACCAAACTTCACGAAAAATTATTTTTAAGATATTATCTTGTAACTTTAACCTGCATTAATGTAAGGATTAAATTAAATTCTTAAATTATATTAAAAAACTATCTTTGTAGATGTTCAAATTTAACTAATTTACGAGGTTGTGATCATCTTATTTTTTTGGAGCTTTGGACATTGTGACAGGTGAAAGTTCTATATAAGGCTTGAGCTTTGGATTCATAGCAAAACAGTAAACGAAGATCTTCTTATGGGTTTTGCGAATTGTTTTTTATTATCTCATTATCAGTTTCCTATGGTTCAATTTCCTATTGTTCAGTTTCTGATTAAACTAATTCATTGCCCTAATTTTATGCTTGGTGTTTCTTTCATTCATGTTACCTAATCAATAGCATGTAAACTGGACAATTTTTCTTGCTTCGGACATGAAATGTTGCAGGACAACACACAAAATATATAGTATATTTGTTATTCATAAATCCCATAAGCATTTAATCAATAGGCCAAATTAGCTAAGGTATGAACTAGAGGTAGACATAAGGAGAAGCATTAGGCTTATAATAAATATTCTATCATGCATTATTAGGATACTTTGTCATTTTCATTACATTAAATATTTTTCTAACCAACAGTAGTTGAATATTTTGTTGATCATTAATGGCCCTTGAAATTTGGAATGTTTGGCTTATCATTCTTAATTTGCACTTGACTTGGTTGTAGGAAGATCTTTTATACTCTCTCTGTATAAGTCTACTTGTCTTTTAAGCATTTTACACATATATTAAGACAAAAGCTAGTATTACTACATTACCCCTATAATCTACCTATTTTATTTCTTGAGATATGTGTGTGCAATTAATTGCATGAGTTGTTTGAGGGTAAAGTTGGAAAATTTTGGATAAAATACTTAAAAAGACAAGTAAAATTAGACAACTAGTTAAGGCTAGAAAGACAAGTAGACTCATACGGAGGGAGTATCTTATAAGGATAGGTGCTATCATTCTTAATTGGCAGTTGACTTGGTTCCTGCTGTGTTGACAGCTTCTTGTGGTTAGGCTAGCTGCTGAGGTTTTTTTTGTTTGCTTCAGGCTTGTTTTAATAACCTATGCAAATTGGCTCATTTGTTTTTGGCAAAATTTATCTTCCTTGGATCAACAATAGGTTTTTCTGTTACGACTTTTTTTGCCTTTGAGTGGTTGATATACACCAGATTCTTGGATTTGTTTCTTGGATTGTTTTAGTTGTTATTTTTGATTGTTATTGTTTAGATTGGTTTTGTGGTGTTGATCTCTAATGGTAGTGGGGATTTTGTTGTGTTATTTGATCTTGAGTTAGTTGTTGATGATATATATATGTCATTGGCTTGTTTATTTCGAGTCGATTTTTCGAAAAGCTTATTAGATTATGAAGGATGTTTGAGATTTTTTTTTTGTTTCTACTAATAATAGTATTTGGCCAAACATGGACGAAATTGGTAGCATTGAGTTGGTTCATCTTATGTTGATTGTTTGTATGGAATTGAACTCATTTAGGTTGAATCCATACTCTGATTGTTTGTTCAAAGTTGTTCGCTAACGAGTTGTGTGGCCTTGATTAGAAATTGACGTGTTAAAGTGATATTGATTCTTTTAGCTAGATAGCCTTCCAGCGGTGGTAACAGTTCGATAATTATCACACATCTTTTGCGTCTTAGTGGAAGCTTTTGTTGGATGGATATGTCTGTTTCCATCAGATGAAGGCTTTTGCAGGCAATCATATGTTGCCTTTGATGTCTACTACTATGTTTCAAGTAATGCATCTCAGATCAAACTAGAAGTATGTGATAATATGTATGCAGATGCCCTGCCTAGATGGGACAATGCAGTTGTTGCATATGAACCTGTATGGGCTATTAGAACCGGCAAAGTGGCCTCTCCAGAACAGGCTCAGAAGGTTCATATTGCTGTCTGTGATTGGCTTAAAAAGAATGTGTCTGAAGAAGTTGCATCGAAGACACGCATAATATATGGAGGTATAATTTGACCAACTTCTGACATTTGTTTGTTTACTTTTTGTTTTTCATACATCGGTCTGTGAGCACCTCGGCCAGGCTTAAGCAGTATTTTTTTCATGTAAAACGTGTCCTTGTTTTTAGCTGCTTTGAAAATTTTCAGGGAATTACTTCTGCCTCTAGTATTGTCCTTTAATTTCTGGTTACTTTTTTCATCTCTGTAACACATATTAAATCACTTGTATTACTTAAGTCTTTGATGGTTGATTCCTAATGACCATGTTTCCTGCACTAATATTTTTGATATTGTTGTTATTTATCCCCTTTATTTGACTATTATATATTTTATTATCTGAGTTGCCTCCAATTATTTGTATAGTATTGTTGTCTCTTATTGCTGATATATTGTTTGGAAATATATTACATGCTGACATTCTAATATTTTATCTCTCTTATTGGATGCTTGCTCCTGCCTGCCAGTTCATCAGACTAGTTATAATTGAAGCTTCCTTTTTTTCCTTTTTTTGTTAGGAAGTGTGTGTTTCGTGTACATTGTGGCCTGACTTTCTTTGTGTTTTTTGTAGGTTTGTTAAGTTGAAAAGTCAGTCCAAGAGGTTAAAACAAAAAAGGTATGTATTTTTTTTGCCTTAATGGTCTTTTTTACCTTTTTTGTTTTTGTGTTAATCTTTCCCTTGATGATCATGCATATATGCTATGAGTAACTGGAATTAATCATGCTTTTTTGTGTTCTCTGTAGATGGACTGTTTTAGTTGCCATTCTTAATTGTTTAGCTTGGTTTTTGGTGTGTTGGTCTCTAAAGCTAGTGCAATTTTTTGTTGTGTTATTTGATCTTGAGTTAGTTTTTGATGATGTATGCTGTTGTCTTGTTTATATCGAGTCAATATGAGATGGGATGTTTGAGATTTTTTTATCTACTCAAAATAGCAGTTGACTAGCTAGCTCGACATGCACTAAATTGGTAACATTGAGAGGGGATTTGTTGAAGAGCTCATTAGATTATGAGAGAGAATATGATTCAGATTTTTTTTTGGTTTCTACTGAAAACAACATTTGGTTGGACATGCACGAAATTAATTGGTAGCATTGAATTGATTCATCTTATGTATATTGTTTAATATGTAAGGAATTGAACTCATTCCATTTAGGTTGAACATAACCCATGCTTATTGTTTGTTGTGCCAATTTTTTCACTCACGAGTTGTGTGATCTTGATTAGAATGATGTGTTGAATGATATATATATTCTTGCAGCTATATACATAGCCTTCCAGTGGTGGCAACATGCAATTCGAGTAGTTATCACGTACACATACATCTTTTGGGTCTTGATGGAAAGCTTTTGTTGGATGGATATCGATCATGTACGTTAAAGCTTTTGTGTTATCTCCTTGAATTGTTTGCTATATGCATTACATGTAATCTTCCTAACTAGCGTGCTATTTCAGATCACATAGACATTGCTATATATCTTCTATTTCATGTTGATCGATCAATCTTTATATGTAATTAATTGACTTTTATATTTATCAATTCCAAAAAATTAGCTCCATATTGTTTCATTTTATTCATATATATATATATAATATTTGTTACATTAAATATAATAGTTTAAAGTAATTAATATATATAATATTACATTGAAAACGAAGGTTTCATTATTAATTAATTATATATATATATTAATTGACATCATTAGAAACAATCAACCGTTTCACTAGTTCTTATATATGTTTCATAAAAACAACTACGACAACCGTATCACAATCTCTAACATAACGTTTCATTAGCTCAATAAAATGAAACGGGTCTTGATAGCTGAAACGGATTATTCAAGAAACAGTTTTTTATAGCTAATGAAACGGTTGGTAGCTGCAATGATATAACCGTTTCATTAGTTTATATCAACTGTTTCATTTTCTCTAATGCTACGCGAGCGGATAAAACACGTACAAACCGTTTCCTTATATAAAATGAAACGGTTTTGTAGCCTTTATGAAACAAATTTTGATCGTTTTCTAAGGCCTTAATTGTGGTAGTTACATGTTGTACATAATTGAGTCTTTTTGTGTTGGCTTTGCTTGTTTGTTTGTTAGTTTGTTTTGTTAAGAAAAAGAAATAAAAAAAACCAAAAATTTAAAAAAATGTCGAAAAATCCAAAAATATTTGTTTCATTGTTTGTTTTAGGAGAGAGGAATGCTCCATCTTAGATGTCCTATGATGAGATCTAATTTTCATGCTTATCATATAATTCCTTTGGCATATTTGGATAGTATAGCCCAAGTTTTCAGAAATTGCTTTTGATTGTGAAAATTGACTTGTGATGAAATTGAGCATATGTGTCTTGAGTAGAAGTAATTGCAATCCAACAAATTTTTTTACCTAGTGAGGAATTTTGGCCTTATAGGGAGACCTTCATGAAATCCCTCTTCTTTATATGTGTGATTTGCTCTCTTTAAGCATTTATCTCTTGTTATTGATATGGTTATCTATTTCTTGAAGCCGCTATGAGTTCGTTCATGCATGTTAATTATGATTAAAAACTTATTTTTCATAAGCCCTATTAATCCCTATCCACCCTTACATTATCCTCTTTTTGAAGTCAAATTTGAGCCTGGAGCCTTTTATTTCTAGCTCCACAAAAATTATTCCCTAGCCGAAATAAGCTTGACCCTATCCGGGGATTAGGACTTAGTATTGGTTGTTGTGATGATTTTGTTGAGTCAGATTGTTTGGTTCAAGTGTGGGGTAATTTTTGGTTGGGTATTTGAGAATCTTGCATTTTATTATAAAAGGAGTTTGGTTCCCTGAATGCACTTACAAAGAAAATGAAATCGGTACCGACTCCCACAGAAAAAAATGAAGATCAAAAGGGAGCAAGAAAAAGAAAAAAAAAAGAAAGAGTTGAATAGTAATAATGTGCGTGAGCCAAATTTCCTTAATGATTAGAAGCAAGATAAGTTGGGATATTGAAGGGGATGAAAGAAAAAGAGAGTGTATAATGTTGAGAGAGTTTGGTATATGTTCTTTTTGAGAGAGTTTTGGTAATGTGAGAGTTTTTAGGAGTTTTTGATTCCCGGATTCAGCACCACATGGCCAAATAACTCCCTACCTAATGTTATTACCGAGCCCCATTGCAACTCGGCCGAATGGAGTCTTCTATGAAGATTTCATTGAGCCTAAGTTCTTATGATGATTGATGTGTTTTGACTTCTCTAGGTAGAGAGATTGGTGATATAAGTCTCAATGATAAAGTAGATGTTGCATAAAGACTGAGTTGAGAGTTGATATTAATAGCCTAAACTCATGAGAGTTGAGAGAAACACATTAATATCCCTTGTGAGGTTGGATTGTGATTGCGTACGCTTGAGACTCACACATTTGTGATGACATTAAAATTACTTGTCTACTTTTTCACTTGTGTTTAAAATGTTTTGACAAAGGCTATGCTTGAAGACTATGTTATTGGTCTTGATTTTGCATGATTACTGCTTGAGGACAAGCAAGTCTAAGTATGGGGTGTTTTGATGTCAGCTTTTTAGGAAGGATTTTTAGTGTCTAAATAGATTAGATTGAGTTAGTTTTCGTATTTGAGTCTTATGTTTTTTAGTCTTTTTGCTTTAGTTTTCGTATTTCCTTGAGGTTCGGAAGCTACGCACCTTTTGTGTTATTTTGTAGGAGTTTTGGAGCTTGAAAGAAGAGTTTGGAGCATTGCAAGAGAGGGTGGACAAGCTATGAGGAAGATTTGAAGTTGACAAGCTAAGAAAGAAGAGCCAAGAAGAGTGAAAACATGAAGAAAAAGGTGAAGAAATTGACCCAAGATCGAGCTAGGAAGGGGTAGTACACGAACCAAGCTAAGAAAGCCAGAGAACAAGCCCCAGGACCGACCCTATGAGGGTCTTACACGAACCATTTGGGTCGTGCATGGCGTCGACTTTTTCTCTATTCCGAGATCTTTTGTGATTTATTCTATCTTTGTATTTTAGAAAGGTTGTTTTATCTTGTTTCCTAGTTAATTAGGGCTCCTTTTCTTATAAAAGGGGATGATAAACCCTTTGACTTAGATCTATCGTTTATTTTGGTGTTGAAAAGTACTCTCTAGGGCGGAAGGGAGACTTGGTTAACAAGTTTGAAACTTTTGTAAGATTTCTTCTTAGTTTAATTTGAATTTCAGTTTAGATTGATCATGTCTTCTTCTTCCTTTTTCTCGTTTCTCTATGCCATGAGTGAGTAGTTTTCTTAAATTCTAGGGTTGGGTGAAAACCCAACACAATCATGCATGTCTAAAACATGAATTCATAATTTGAGTGCTTGATGATCATATCCATCTATCTTGTGCTAATTTCCATTACGAAAGTTGAGGCATATCTTCCGATTAAACTCAACGAAGGTGTAGGGTTGATTTTTTGATTTGTTCTAATAGGATCATCTGCGAATGTTGATATTCCTAGGTTGAAGGATAGATAGAAAGTTGTTTAATTTATGAAATTTGATTGAATAGCTTGAATTGTTTGCGATAGTCGATTCATCTATGATCTAGATTGCATGATGGTTGTGAGTTCTTGTTGGAAGCATGTATGATTGTTGTTGTGGCAGCACTAGCCCTGGGATTTGTCTTTTATATTGATTAAAACTCTTGTCTTTGCTTTGATCTCGACCCATAACGTCGTGATCAATCCTTTAGTGGTGTTTGTGTGTGTTCGTGTGTTTTTCTGTGCCCAGGACCGACCCTCTTAAGGTCGTGAATGACCCACTTTGGTTCGGTCCTGGCTTGGTTTGCTTGTGATTTCTTTGCTTTTTGTAGTTTATCGACTAATATTTAACACTATTCTCATTCCCCTGGACGAATCTAACTCCGCTATACTCAGCGGGGTCTTCAATATAAATTTATTTGTTCAAGAAACCCCTCAACATAGTGTAGAATGTGCTTATTGGCTTGATATTATCCTCATTCTTTATGCTTATGCCTAGATGTCTTTAATGTTCACTTGTTTTTTCTCCTTTTACTTGTAAAAATTAAGTTGTGATGTAACATTGCACGCCAAGTGTTTGATGAAATGTCCATATAAATGTCACTCCTAAATGTGGCATTCGGTTTCTATTTTCGAATATATGCTTTTATTTGATCGGTCTTGATTTTGTAGTGCATAATGTGCTTATTGGCTTGATACTATCTAATATGTGACTGCCTCGGATTGCTCCTTAGAAATCTCGTATATGACCCACACGATCTCGATCTTGCCGTGTAACTTGAATTTCGATCCTATAAAACCTTCAAAGTCAATAACTTGTTGCACAAGAAATAATGAATTCGAATTGATTAATGACGAAACTTAATTGGATAGGTTGAAGAAATCAACTTGATAGTTCAATTGGATTGGCTCTAACGCTAAATCCAATTGATTAACTAGTTTGATCTTTAACAATCACAACTAGAACAATCTAATTGACTAAATCAACAAACCAACTTTAACAAACACAAAGATAAAGATCGATTGATGTAAGAATGATGATCGAAAGAGGCTGGTGAAGTTCGAACTTGCAAGCATACAATTCACATGTGTTTTTGAGCCCAAGGACGAGATAAACATTTCTTAGGGTTTATCTCATCTCAAGCTAATTTTTATTAATATAAACCAAAGTATAAATAGAGAATACAAAAGAGTCTTACTTGGAGAGCAAGGCATACATGTGGCCGACCCTAATAGATAGAATTAGGCCCCATGTCTTGCTCCTCAAGATATAATAAAATATCTAGACCTATAACAAACTAGATTCCCTTAAATAAAATAAAGAATAAATTTAGCCCAAAAGCATTTTGGGCCACCCTAATTAGGCCCTTGTTAAGCTCCCCTATAGTTGTTTGTGATGATAGTTGTTTGTGATGACGGTTGAAACATGTTGTATTTGCTTGTGATTACATTGGCTTTTTTAATGTATAGGGGTTGTGATGACAGTTGTTGCTATTGATGATAGTATATTGATTATAATTGTGTTTTATTGACATTAGTTATGGCAGTTGCCTTTCTTATGTTTTATTGACATTAGTGATGACAGTTGCCTTTCTTGTGATGATAGTTGTTTGTGATGACAGTGTCTCTTTCTAATGTTTCTATGTTGTGATGACACTTGTTTAATATTGATGATAATATATTGATTATAATTGTGTTTTATTCACATTAGTGATGACAAAGACTTTTTTGACTTTTTTTTATGTTTAGGGGTATGATGAAAGTTGTCTTTTCTTATGTTTTATATGCTGTGATGAAAGTGTTGCTAATGATAATAATATATTGTTTCTAATTGTTTTATAGTGACATATTAGTGATGAAAAAGTGTTTACTTGAGAGTTGAAACATGTGGTATTTTTGCTTTATGATGATAGTTGTTTGTGATCACATTGTCTCTTTATTTTGTTTTCTAGGATAAAGAATGGAGCCTAAGCAATTGCAATATATGGTACCTGTATCAAAACGATATAATGGAAGAGCAAACTAGTATCACACTCCAGATGTTTTCCACCTCATCAAGTGTCATCTTACATCTGATGAGTTTAGTAGGTTAGGTCAGGGGTGCTTTGGTGCAGTGTTAAAGTTAGGTGGTACTATACCACTTCGTTACAAAGTTATGCATTATGCAATCATGTGTGAGTTAAAAACTTCATATAAGAATGAGATGTGGCTTAGAATAGGGGGTAATGTGTGTCGTTATTCTTTGATGGACTTCGCTGTTGTCACTGGTATGAATTGTGAGAATTTAAGTGATGTTGATATCCCTAAAGTTGACCCAGTAGATGTCGTAGGTGTGGATAAGTGTGATTTGGATCATTTACGGTCTGTTTTTTTAGGAGTGACATTTACGTGGACGTTTCATCGAACACTTGACGTGCAATGTTAGATCACACGTCAATTTTTAAAGGCAAAAGGAGAAAAAACAAGTAAACTTTAAAGACATTTACGCATAAGCATAAAGATTGAGGATAGTATCAAGCCAATAAGCACATTCTGCACTACAAAATAAGGACTGATCGAATAAAAGCATAAATTCGAACCTAGAAACCGAAAGCGAACTTTAGGAGTGTCATTTACATGGACATTTCATCTAACACTTGGCTTGGAATGTTAGATCACAAGTCAATTTTTTAAGGCAAAAGGAGAAAATAACAGTGAACTTTAAAGACATCGAGGCATAATAAGCATAAAGAATGAGGATAGTATCAAGACAAAAAGCACATTGTGCACTAGAAAATGAAGACCGATCGAATAAAAGCATAAATTTGAACCCAGAAACCGAATCCACATTTACGGGTGACATTTACATGGACATTTCATCGAACACTTGGCGTGCAATGTTATATCACAAGTCAATTTTTAAATGCAAAAGGAGAAACAACAAGTGAATTTTAAAGACATCTAGGCATAAGCATACAGAATGGGGATAGTATGAAGCAAATATGCACATTCTACACTACAAAATGAAGATCGACCGAATAAAAGCATAAATACGAACCTAGAAACCGAATGCCACATTTAGGAGTGACATTTACATGGACATTTAATTGAGCACTTGGCGTGCAATGTTAGATCTCAAGGAAAATTTTAAAAGAAAAAGGAGAAAAAACAAGTGAACTTTAAAGACATCTAGGCATTAGCATAAAGAATGAGGATAGTATCAAGCCAATAAGCACATTCTACACTACAAAATAATGACCGATCTAATAAAAGTACAAATTCGAACCTAGAAACCGAAAGCCAACTTTAGGAGTGACATTTGGATTGACATTTCATCGAACACTTGGCGTGGAATGTTAGATCACAGTCAATTTTTAAAGGCAAAAGGAGAAAAAAACAAGTGAACTTTAAAGGAATAAGCATAAGGAATGAGGGTAGTATCAAGCCAATAAGCACATTTTGCACTACAAAATCAAAACCGATCGAGTAAAAGCATAAATACGAACCTAGAAACCGAATGCCACATTTAGGAGTGACATTTATATGGACATTTCATCGAACACTTGGCGTGGAATGTTAGATCACAAGTCAATTTTTATAGGCAAAAGGAGAAAAAACAAGTGAACTTTAAAGAAATCTAGGCATAAGCATAATGAATGAGGAAAGTATCAATCACATAAGCACATTGTACACTAGAAAATCAAGACTGATCGAATAAAAGCATAAATTCAAACCTAGAAACCGAATCCACATTTACGAGTGACAATTAAATTCATATTTAATCGACTACTTGGCGTGCAATGTTAGATCACAAGTCCATTTTTAAAGGCAAAAGGAGAAAAAACTAGTGAGCTTTGAAGACATCTAGGAATAAGCATAAAGAATGAGGATAGTATCAAGCCAATAAGCTTATTCTACACTACAAAATCAAGACCGATCGAATAAAAGAGTAAATACGAACCTAGAAACCGCAAGCCACATTTAGGAGTGACATTTACATGGACATTTCATCGAACACTTGGCGTGCAATGTTACATCACACGTCAATTTTTAAAGGCAAAAGGAGAAACAACAAGTGAACTTTAAAGACATTTAGGCATAAACATAAAGATTGAGGATAGTATCAAGTAAATAAGCACATTCTGCACTACAAAATAAAGACTGATCGAATAAAAGCATAAATTCGAACCTAGAAACCGAAAGCGAACATTAGAGTGTCATTTACATGGAAATAACATCGAACACTTGGCGTGAAATGCTAGATCACAAGTCAATTTTATTAAGGTAAAAGGAGAAAAAAACAGTGAACTTTAAAGACATCTAGGCATAATAAGCATAAAGAATGAGGATAGTATCAAGACAAAAACCACATTGTGCACTAGAAAATGAAGACCGATCGAATAAAAGCATAAATTCGAACCCAGAAACCGAATCCACATTTACGGTTGACATTTACAAGGATATTTCATCGAACACTTGGCGTGGAATGATAGATATCAATTCAATTTTTAAAAGCAAAAGGAGAAAAAACAAGTGAACTTTAAAGACATCTAGGCATAAGCATAAAGAATGAGGATAGTATCAAGCCAATAAGCACATTCTGCACTACAAAATAAAGGCCGATCTAATACAAGTATAAATTCGAACCTAGAGACCGAAAGTCAACTTTAGGAGTGAAATTTGCATGGACATTCATCGAACACTTGGCGTGGAATGTTAGATCAGAAGTCAATTTTAACGGCAAAAGGAGAAAAAAACAAGTGATCTTTAAAGAAATCTAGGCATAAGCATAAAGAATGAGGATAGTATCAAGCCAATAAGCACATTGTACACTAGAAAATCAAGACTGATCGAATAAAAGCATATATTCAAACCAAGAAACCGAATCAACAATTACTGATAAGGATCGAATCGGTGGAGTGGGTGCAAGGTAATTTCGGTTGCTCTCTTCTTTGCAAGGGAACGGATGGAGTGCCTCGGAATTGGTGAAGGTGGACGTGTAAAGTTTTGGAAAACCATTAATGGATGGTGCTTGATCGCTCGGGAATGCGAGGGTCTAGAGATACAATTTATAACCCGACCCCGTTGTAGCACGTGGTGGGTGTCGAACGCTCGGGAAATGTACTCGATTTAGGTGCCTAGACACTAGAAAGATGGAAAGGAGAACTTAAAACAAAGGAAAACAAAGAGAATAGTCGGGACCGAAACAAGTGTCACGTCGGGCCCGATGTTGGCGACAAGAGGGAAGTCGGGACCGACGTAGAGCAAGTCGGGCCCGATGTAGCTGGGTTTTGTTGAACTCAAAGATTGAAAGTAGATCTTGGGCCTTTGGGTTCCTTCTCTAGTAGATTAAGGCTTTTCCACCCCAATTCAAGCAATAAGTGATGATCGGAATAGGATCGAGTGCTTTCGCCCTCGTTCCAACCACTTCTACACATCGATCATTGGGGAAATCCCCTTCGAAGAAAGGTCTTGAGATGGACAAATGTTCACTTTCGCTACTTTGCCAATCACAAGCCTTGATTCCTTACTTTCATAAGGAATTGTAGCTCTATGTAGAGTGGGTTCCTAGATCATGCACTCAAGGCTTATGGAATTGGGGTTTCTAGCCCAACCTAGCTAGAGTTTTCCCCCATAACCCAATATCAAGGAGATCTACTCCATATGACAAACAAAGAAAGCAAACAAATCAAAAAGCAAAGCAATCAACATCATCAATCTCAAACCAAAGCCAAATTTCATTCACAAATCAAAAGCAATCCACAAACTCCAATCAAAGGTTTCCAAATCCACAAAATCAAAACAAGTCAAAGCTAATCTATCAACCAAACCTATCAAATCTCCTAGAAATCCCCTCTCCTTGGCCGATTCCCTCTCTTCTCCTTCTCCTCTCCTTCCTCCTTGCTCTCCAAGTATCCTCTTGAGAGTTTTTGAGGGTTGGTTCCTTGCTAAGTGTGGGAACCTCTTCCAATTAGAAGACAAGAGAGCCTTTATAGATGAGGGGCAAAAGTGGTAGTTTACAATTTTGTGCCTTGGAGCCCAATCCACCAAGTGACCGACTCGGACCGACACGGAGCACCTCGGGCCCGACTTACTGGGCAAGTCGGCCCGAGGTAGAGAAATTCATCTTGGGTCCGGCGTTGGTTCCAGCTCGATCCGTACCTCGTTCCACCTTCTTCTTGTTGGTTTTTCTCTTGTTCTTCTTCATGGCTTGCTCCTCTCTTTCCCTCTTAAGCTCGGGCCTTGTTGCAACTCGGTCCGGACCTCGTTCCACCTTCTTCTTGTTGGCTTTCATCTTGTTCTTCTTCATGGCTTGCTCCTCTCTTTCCCGCTTTAGCTTGGGCCTTGCTCCATGTCTCGACTCTCCTTCTAATCGATCCTCGATTTATGCCAAATTACCTACAAAACACATAAAATGCGCATAGTCTCCGAATCTCATAGAAATACGGGAACTAAGCTAAAAAGGAACAAAATTCGCAAGGAAAGGGAAAAAAGAAACATATTTACAAAGGAAATCACATATGAAAACACCACCAAATGAAGAGACATCAAAATACCCCATACTTAAACTTGCTTGTCCTCAAGCAATAACAATGTAAGCAAGACCAAAACATAATCTTCAAGTAAAGCCTCGTATGAAAACACATTTTAAGCACAAGTGATTGATATTCAAGCAAGATTACATCATCACACATGATTAAGTGTTCCAAGGAATTGAGTCAATGCAACTAAGCCTCACTTTAGGGATATGTGAATGTGTATCACTCATCATGTGTTTGGGTTTAGCAATGAACACTCAAGCTCAAAAATCATTCAAGTAAGGACTTTACTATTGAAGCTAATATCACCAATTCCTCCACCTAGAGATGCCTAATACAAAGTACACAAAGAATTTTGAACTTGGCTCAATGGAGGTCCTCAAAGAGGTTCCATTCGGCCGGGTTGTAATGGGGCTTTTGGTATTTCTCAAGGTGGGAATTATTTGGTCTTGTGGTGCTTACAATGGGGATTGAACAACCTAAACTCTCACCAACTTCACCAAAATTCCACAATCAATTTCACACTCATCCAAAAGACTTAACATTTTTCCTTTCAACCCAAAATTTCACTTAACATTCCACTTCATCTTTGCTCTTAGGCTTTTTGTTGGATTTCCACACTTTCTACACTGGACTGACTTTCTTATGACATCGGGCCCGATGTGGTGTGTAACTCGGTCGGAACCTTTTTCTTCACTTAAGCTCTTTACCTTCATTCCACTTTCCATTTCCAACATTTTCTTTCTTTCTTTCTTTCTTTTTTTTTCATTTTCTTTTTGCACAATAAAGATGCACTACCCACATGATTCATAACACCATTCTTTGCCCTTAAACCAAAGAGAATCTCAACTCTTCGAATACAATCCAAACCTCTCTTCTAAAGTCCAACCCCATAAGGGTCAAGTCATATAAGGCTAGGAATAATATTTTTGAGGAGTTTCAAACAAAGGCCTAGGCTAAAACGGGGCTACAAACAAAGGATTCACTTCATGGTAGGATATGGAACTTTTATGTGACTAGAAGAACAAAGTTCAAAATCAATGTGACAATGCTAGGATAAATCTCATGACGGTCTTGGAAAATAGATAAAAACCGCAATAGCAAGTTTTACTAAGCATGCATGAGCTAATCACACAAGAAACATGAGCGATATGCAAATATGAACAAGCATCCCTAAAATGGCCAAAAATCAATCTCACAAGGGTCACTCATACTTAGTTGCATAAGAACTCATCCTAGAACTCACATGTTCAATAAAACAAGCAAGATACAATGATCACATCAAAAGCAACATCTTTTTAGAGGCTAAACCATCCAAAAATATGCAAAGGAATTTACATGCTCACATCATCATTAGCTTTCATTTGGCAATCTAAGATGGGAATTTCTAGTCCAAAAACTACAAAACACAAAATCTTTTTGTTGTTTTCAACACAATTTTTCAAAGTTTTATGGATTTTTGCAAAAATTTCTCTATACAAAACCAAAAACAAAGACTCATCCATTCAAAACCAAATCAATCATCCATGTCGTTCATCAAACCACAAACCAAGAAACAAACATCCCAAACACAAACTAGAAACCGAAAACCAAATATCCTCAAAATAACAAAAACACACAAGCAAGTGAAATCATGAGCACACTTACCCCCACCCCATACTTAAAATTTTGATGTCCCCATCAAACAAGGAAACCAAAACTTCAAAGCAAGAGAGAAGAGTACAAAGAGCTCACAATTTTTTTATTCTTCAATGGCAAGTCTAAAATCACTCGAAGGGGTTGTCACGCCTACGTCCTCTTTGGAGTCTCGCTTGCCGCTCCCTCTCGTACACTTGCTCTTGGTAGAAGTCTTCTGGTGGTGGTTGGAGTTGAGGATCTGGGCGCGTCCATTGGTCCTCACGGGAAGGGAAGTTCCCGCTCATCCATGTGTTGAAGCTATCTTGGACCCGCCACCTTTGGTCCTCCACCTCTCTAAGCTCATCCACCTCTCGCCTAGTGTAGCCAAGGGTTCGGTTCATCTCTTCTTGGCTAGCTTGGAAAGCACCTTGTTGTTGAAGCAATTGTTGTTGTTGTTGGTACATGTATTGTTGTTGAAGATTCACTTGATGGACCTCTTGAAGAACATTTTCTTGTTGAAGTTGAAGATGGGCCATTTGGTTGGCCAAAAAGGACATGTCCACCGTTTGTTGTCGCTCGGGAAACTCCATTCCCGAACCATACCATTGGGCGTAGCCTTCATAACCGCCACCTTGAGCTCGTTCTTGCCTTGCACCACTCCCCTCTCCATGCTCATAGTGCCTCGGGACTTCATCACCATAGAAGGCATCGGACCGACGTTGATGGAAGTCGGGCCCGATGTCACGTGTACCTCCGTCCGCCAATGTTGGAGCTTGGTGCGTGGCTCGGAGGTTGGCCATCAAGCCTTGGAAGCGTTCATCTTCTTCATTTTGCTCTTGATCGACGTCCATGTCTTCCCCACGAGGTGCGAACACAAAGTTATCTTGGTCGAAATCCGGTGAAGATGGAGGGGAGGTAAACCGAATGTGTTGAGGTTGTTGTCGCCGGCCCTCTCTTGCACCTTCGGGGTCACCAAATGAGTGTGGCTTGCCGGCCCACACTTGGTACCAATTGTGATACCGAGAAAGATCATAGAGGTTGGGCACCAACCGGATCAACACACCATCATAGTTCGAGTGAGGGGCCAAAGAAATCATGTAAAGGTTCTCCTTGATGATGTTGGCCTTCTTGAAATACTTCATGTTCATATACTCAACACCATTCGGAGCCGGAGAATACTTGTTAAGGTCGACTCCTAGACGCACGGCTAGCCTTGCTATCATCCCGCCGAAGTAGATCCAAGAGGAGCTTTGGAAGTCTCGCACCATCTTGACCCACTCCCATGCAAGGTTCATGGGCTTCTCGGTGTCGAAGAGCATCTCATGTAGCTGATCGCTCGGAAATGCGAGGGTCTAGAGATACAATTTATAACTCGACCACGTTGTAGCACGTGGTGGGTGTCGAACACTCGGGAAGTCTACTCGATTGATGTGCCTAGACACTAGAAAGCTAGAAAGGAGAGCTTAAATCAAAGAAAAACAAAGAAAACAGTCGGGACCGACACTGAGGTCACGTCGGGCCCGATGTTGGCGACAAGAGGAAGTCGGGACCGGCACTGGGTAAGTCGGGCCCGAGGTAGCTGGGTTTGTCGAACTTCAAAAATTAAAAGTAGATCTTGGGCTTTTGGGTTCCTTCTCTAGTAGATTAAGGCTTTTCCACCCCAATTCAAGCAATGAGTGATGATCGGACTAGGATCGAGTGCTTTCGCCCTCGTTCCAACCACTTCTACACCTCGATCCTTGGGGAAATCCCCTTCGAAGCAAGGTCTTGAGATTGACACATGTTCACTTTCGCTACTTTGCCAATCACAAGCCTTGATTCCCAACTTTCGCAAGGAATTGTAGCTCTATGTAGAGTGGGTTCCTTAGATCAAACACTCAAGGCTATGGAATTGGTGTTTCTAGCCCAAACCTAGCTAGGGTTTTCCCCCATAACCCAAGATCAAGGAGATCTACTCCATGTGGCAAACAAAGAAAGCAAACAAATCAAAAGGGAAAGCAATCAACATCATCAATCTCAAAACAAAGCAAAGTTTCATTCAAATCAAAAGCAATCCACAAATTCCAATCAAGTGTTTCCAAATCCACAAGATCAAAACAAAGCAAAGCTAGTCTATCAACAAAACCTATCAAGTCTTCCTCTCCCTTGGCCGATTCTCTCTCTCTTCCTCCTCCTCTCCTTCCTCCTTGCTCTCCAAGTATCCTTTTGAGGGTTGTTGTGTGTGAGAGAACCCCCAATTTAGAAGACAAGAGGGCCTTTTATAGATTAGATGAGGGGCAAAAGTGGAAATCCACAATTTCGTGCCTTGGAGCCCAAGTAGTCTGGTGACCGACTCAGACCGACACGGAGGACCTCGGGCCCGAGTTACTGTGCATGTCGGTCCGAGGTTGGAAACTTCCAAGTCGGGCCCGGCATTGTTGCAACTCGGTCCGGACCTCGTTCCACCTTCTTCTTGTTGGCTTTCCTCTTGTTCTTCTTCATGGCTTGCTCCTCTCTTTCCCGCTTTAGCTTGGGACTTGCTCCATGTCTCGACTCTCCTTCTAATCGATCCTCGATTTATGCCAAATTACCTACAAAACACATAAAATGCGCATAGTCTCCGAATCTCATAGAAATACGGGAACTAAGCTAAAAAGGAACAAAATTCGCAAGGAAAGGGAAAAAAGAAACATATTTACAAAGGAAATCACATATGAAAACACCACCAAATGAAGAGACATCAAAATACCCCATACTTAAACTTGCTTGTCCTCAAGCAATAACAATGTAAGCAAGACCAAAACATAATCTTCAAGTAAAGCCTCGTATGAAAACACATTTTAAGCACAAGTGATTGATATTCAAGCAAGATTACATCATCACACATGATTAAGTGTTCCATGGAATTGAGTCAATGCAACTAAGCCTCACTTTAGGGATATGTGAATGTTTATCACTCATCATGTGTTTGGGTTTAGCAATGAACACTCAAGCTCAAAAATCATGCAAGTAAGGACTTTACTATTGAAGCTAATATCACCAATTCCTCCACCTAGAGATGCCTAATACAAAGTACACAAAGAATTTTGAACTTGGCTCAATGGAGGTCCTCAAAGAGGTTCCATTCGGCCGGGTTGTAATGGGGCTTTTGGTATTTCTCAAGGTGGGAATTATTTGGTCTTGTGGTGCTTACAATGGGGATTGAACAACCTAAACTCTCACCAACTTCACCAAAATTCCACAATTACTTTTACACTCACCCAAAAGACTTAACATTTTTCCTTTCAACCCAAAATTTCACTTAACATTCCACTTCATCTTTGCTCTTAGGCTTTTTGTTGGATTTTCCACACTTTCTACATTTTGGACCGACTTTCTTATGACATCGGGCCCGATGTGGCTTGTAACTCGGTCGGACCATTTTTCTACAATTAGGCCCTTTTCTTTCATTCCACCTTACATTTCCAACATTTTCTTTCTTTCTTTTCTTTCTTTTTTCATTTTTGTACGACAAAGATGCACTACCCACATGATTCATAGCACCATTCTTTGACCTTAAACCCAAGAGAATCTCAACTCTTCAAATACAATCCAAACCTCTCTTCTAAAGTCCAATCCCATAAGGGTCAAGTCATATAAGGCTAGGAGTAATATTTTTGAGGAGTTTCAAACAAAGGCTTAGGCTAGAACGGGGCTACAAACAAAGGATTAACTTCATGGTAGGATATGGAACATTTATGTGACTAGAAGAATAAAGTTCAAAATCAATGTGACAATGCTTAGGACAAATCTCATGACGGTCTTGGAAAATAGATAAACACCGCAATAGCAAGTTTTACTAAGCATGAATGAGCTAATCACACAAGAAAAATGAGGGATATGCAAATATGAACAAGCATCCCTAAAATGGCAAAAAATCAATCTCACAAGGGTCACTCATACTTAGTTGCATAAGAACTCATCCTAGAACTCACATGTTCAATAAAACAAGCAAGATATCATGATCACATCAAAAGCAACATCATTTTAGAGGCTAAACTATCCAAAAATATGCAAAGGAATTTACATGCTCACATCATCATTAGCTTTTATTTTGGCAATCTAAGATGGGAATTTCTAGTCCAAAATCTATAAAACACAAAATCTTTTTGTTGTTTTTAACACAATTTTTTTCAATTTTTTTTTAGATTTTTGCAATAATTTCTCTAAAACCAAAAACTCATCCATTCAAGACCAAATTAATCATCCATGTCTTTCATCAAACCACAAACCAAGAAGCAAACATCCCAAACACAAACTAAAAACAAAAAACAAATATCCTCAAAATAACAAACAAACATAAGCAAGTGAAATCATGAACACACTTACCCCCACCCCATACTTAAAATTTTGATGTCCCCATCAAACAAGGAAACCAAAACTTTAAAAGTAAGAGAGAAGAGTATGAAGAGCTCACAATTTCTTATTCTTCAATGGCTTGTTTAGGATCATTCGAAGGGGTTGTCACGTCTACGTCCTCTTTTGAGCCTTGCTTGCCTCTCCCTCTCATCCACTTGCTCTTGGTAGAAGTCTTGTGGGGGTGGTTGGAGTTGAGGCTCCGGGCGTGTCCATTGGTCCTCACAGGAAGGGAAGTTCCCGCTCATCCACGTGTTAAAGCTATCTTGGACCCGCCACCTTTGTTCTTCCACCTCCCTAAGCTCCTCCACCTCTCGTCTAGTGTAGCCGAGGGCTCGGTTCATCTCTTGTTGGCTAGCTTGGAAAGAACTTTGTTGTTGAAGCATTTTTTGTTGTTGTTGGTACATTTGTTGTTGATGTTGGTACATTTGTTGTTGTTGGATATTCACTTGATGGACCTCTTGGAGAACACTCTCTTGTTGAAGTTGGAGATGGGCCATTTGGTTGGCCAAGAAGGACATGTCCACCGTTTATTGTTGCTCGGGAAACACCATTCCCGGACCGTACCATTGGGCATAGCCTTCATAACCCCCACTTTGAGCTTGTTCTCGCCTTGCACCGCTCCCTTCTCCACGCTCATAATGCCTCGGGACCTCACCACCATGGAATGAACTGGACCGACGTTGAGGGAAGTCGGGCCCGACTTGGTGTGTACCTCGGTCCGCCAGTGTTGGAGCTTGGTGCGTGGCTCGGAGGTTGGCCATCAAACCTTGGAAGCGCTCATCTTCTTCATTTTACTCTTGATCGACATCCATGTCTTCCCCACGAGGTGCAAACACAAAGTTGTCTTGGTCGAAATCCGGTGTAGATGGAGGGGAGGTAAACCGAATGTGTTGAGATTGTTGTCGCCGTCCCTCTCTTGCACCTTCGGGGTCACCAAATGAGTGTGGCTTGCCGGCCCACACTTGGTACCAATTTTGATACCGAGAAAGATCATAGAGGTTGTGCACTAACCGGATCGACACACCATCATAGTTTGAGTGAGGGGCCAAGGAAATCATGTAGAGCTTCTCCTTGATGATGTTGGCCTTCTTGAAATATTTCATGTTCATGAACTCAACACCATTCGGAGCCGGAGAATACTTGTCAAGATCAACTCCTAGACGCATGGCGAGCCTTGCTATCATCCCGCCGAAGTAGATCCAAGAGGAGCTTTGGAAGTCTCGCACCATCTTGACCCACTCCCATGCAAGGTTCATGGGCTTCTCGGTGTTGAAGAGCATCTAATGGAGCAACATAATCTCTTCCTTCATCGGCTTGCTCAACTCATGACGTGCGTAGATTGCACACCCCAAAACTCGCACCATGACCCAAAAAAGAGGGCTAGCGATCTCGGTTGTGGAGGAGCCTTTTCTCATCTCGCTCTTTCTGGCCACATGACGCCACACTTGGTTCACCTTTTCATTGTTGACGCGGCCTCTTCTCTTGGGCATGGAAACCCGAAGTAGGTAGCCAAATCCCTAAGAGTGAGATTGTGGTCCTCATTGCCCAATTGGAAAGTGATCGCCCCTTCCTCATCCTCCACATTGTCATAAGTGCATTCGAACGTGGCCATGAATTCCGAGGTGAGGGCGGGGTAGTGGGTGTTGTCCCACCTTAGCATCCCATTGAGACCGATGTGGGAGTAGCACCTTGGAAGGGCTTGATCCATGTCCATCTTCCTCACGGCTTCCCAATCAAGCCACCTTGTGTGATGCTCAAGCGCCATATATCTTGCATAACTCTCCACTTGCTCATCATCCTCCAAATAGACATCCTCCAACTTTGGCTTTTTCCTTGACTTCTTGGACTTCTTCCTTGGCCTTTCCGCATGAGATGATGAAGCTCTAGTCTCCATGGTACCTACACACATCCAACCAAACAAAAGGGTCCAAGATAAACTCCATACAACTCAACAAAAGCACTCATCAACACACAACAACACTTCAACACAAAGGGAACCCCATACTTAGTCTCTAAACACACATGCATCACAATCCAACATAAATCATCATGGATATCTTCTAACAATGGCTAAGCAAATGATCATACTACATCATGATTAGGCTATAGCCAACAATGAAACACATGAATCCACATGATATCACAAAAAGAAAGCAAAAACAACAAGGATCGACTTCCAACCTATGTCGGGCCCGACTTACTCAACCTCGGTCCGACTTGTTGGACCGACTTCCACAACTCGGGCCCGACTCTCCTGGGCATGTCGATCTCAACCTAGTTCGTGCTTCGACTCTAACCTCAAATCAACCCAAATCACTCTATCATGCACTTAAATTTCAAATTCAACCATTAAACATCCCTAATCGAAGTTCTAAATGGATCTAAGCATGCATAAACAACTTTAAATCTCAATTTCACAAATCATGCAAATCCACCATTGATGCTCAAGCTCAAGATCTCAATCAAACATGGCATTACTCAATCTATGCAATGAAAGCACAAAATTTTCAAAGAAATAAGTAGAGATCGAGTAGCACATACCGGATTCGAAGAGTATTGAACTTTTAAGCAAATAAGCAACTTAGAACTCAAATTTCCTCAATCTAGATCTAGATGGGGGATGAAGGACTATATTGAACTCGAAATTTCTACTCGGAATCGGGTTAGGGAGGTCTTTTTGTGGTTGGATCGGGATGAAGAAAGGAAGTGTGTGGATCGAGTATGGAAGGGGGAGGGGCGGCCGACTTTGAGAGTGTTTGAGGGAGATGGGTTGTATTTTGGGAATGGTGGTTGATATGAAGATGGTAGGTAGGTGGGGGATGGTATTTAATGGGGGAAAGGGACAAATTAGGTCAAGGGCAAAATTGGCATTCCAACTAGTCAAATCGGGTCGGACCGACTTCATGGACCGACGTCCCTATGTCGGGCCCGACTTACCTGGGCTCGAAGTTGGAGTATTCGGGTCACCAATTTTACTCCATCCTCTTGCAACTTCTTTCCCATATTTCCATTTAAATATTTCACCTCAAATCCTACACAACTTTGAAGAATGCACGACACCATAAATCCACAAAACACCAGATAGAGAATGGTTAGAGAAAAGCTAGGCTAAACTAAGAAAAATCAAACTAAAATTACGAAAAGAAAGCTACTAGCTCGGGTTGCCTCCCGAGAAGCGCTCGTTTAGAGTCACTAGCTTGACTTCCTAACCTCAACCTTATGGCGGGTGAAACACGGTGAATTGCTCACCATTGTTATGCCCATTCCCATTGCCTTCATACCCATAAAACCACCAACGATGGTCTATATAGGCATGGCTCTCCGATCTCGGGCCTCTCTCATCATCATCATCCAATGAATGAGATTTCTCCTTCTTACTTGCTCCATCATGTTCCCCTTTTCCTACACAAAAGTTATCCAAAGAATTCCTAGGGGATTCTACCAATTCATCTTTCAAGTCACTAAGGCAAATGTAGGAGTCCCCTAAGTCATCGTTTAAATCACTTAAACAAATGTAGGAATCAAAAGTGTGGGAAGAATTGTGGTCATCACCAATATCAAAAGGATATAAGTAAGGATACTCTTCATCTCTTCTTGGGCTAGCATTGATCCTTGACTCATTTTGATCCTTGAATTGCTCCAACAACTCCCTTACTTGTATTTGTTCATTGAAGCTTTCATCACTTCTCAACACAACGACCTCTCTAGCAGCTTCCACTTCTTCACTTTTTCTCTTGGCACTCTCTTCAAGTTTAAGGATGGCCAAGGCGTCCGACTCATTCAAAGCTTTGTTGAAGTGAAAATCGACCTTTTCTTCCCCAATCTCAAAGGAAACCTTGCCGTTTTTGACATCAAACCTTGCCCCCGCCGTAGCTAAGAACGGTCTTTCTAAGATTATTGGGACCAAGGGGTCCTCATGCATGTCCAAGATCACGAAATCATCGGGGACAAATTACTTTCCAACTCGCACCGGAACGTCATCCAATATTCCCTTAGCCTTGATGACGGAACCGTCGGCCATAGTTAGGGACATATCGGCCGGCTCCATTTCACCCAAATTTGCTCTTCTCCAAATGCTAGCGGGCATCACCGAAACACTTTCCCCAAGGTCACATAAGGCTTGGAAGTTTTGAGACCCCACACCAATAGTTATAGCAAAGCGACCGGGATCTCCTAGCTTTTGTGGTAACTCCAAGGTCTTGACCTCATCTTGCATTTCAACTATGGATCTCTTCTTGCTCAAAATCTCCTTTAAAGACTTGGCATAAGATGGCATCTCGCTCAATGCATCGGTGAACGGGATAGAGATGTTCAAACCTTGCAAGAGTTTGAGAAACCTCTTGACCTTGTTCTCAACAACATCTTTCGGCTTCTTCGAGGGATATGGAAGAATTGTTGCACCTTGAATCTTGCTTGGATCAACCTCTTTGGACTTCCCCACTTCAATTGCAACATTTCTTGGTTGGACCGACTTTGGCACCATGTCGGGCCCGATGTTGTGACTCTCAGTCCGAGGCAAAAGTGTCGGATCGAGGTCTGGGTACGTCGGTCCCGAGTTGCTCTCAACCTCGGTCCGGGGTGAAGGGGTCGATCTTCTTGCTGGGTCGACTTCGGGGAACGTCGGACCCGACTTGCTGGGTAAGTTGGTCCGACTCTCTTCATTCTTCTTAGGCATGTGTGGCTCGGGTAGGTTTCGGACACTTCTCAATCCAATTGCCCGGACTTCATTTTGATTGTTTTGAGCTCGAGGGTTCTCCTCGGGTCGGCCCGGAAGTCTCCCATTCTCTCTCGGGGCTTGATTTGCAATTTGGGCAAATTGATTGTCGACTTGCCTCCTCCATGCACCAAAGTCATTGAATTGGGTCCTCATCTCCTTGAACCCATCTCTCATCTCTTGAGCAAATGATTGTAACTCATTGAATCCCGGTGGTCTATATGGTGGTGGTGGCGCCCTTGGCTCGTTTTGGTTGAAGTTGTTGTTGTAACCTTAAGCTTGACCGTTGTTCCACCGGCCATTACCACTATTGTTGAAGTTGCCTCTTCCACCGAAATTTCCTCGAACATAGTTTGCCTCCTCAATTCGCTCGGCCAAGCGCACTTGGCTCTCATTCGGACAAACTTGTGTAGCATGTGCAAAGAATCCACACTCCTCACAAGCTCTAGCATTTTGCTTATAGTAGTGGACTTGCCTCTTTAGTTTGCTCACTTCACCTTCAAGGAATTGGAGCTTCACATCCCTATCAATGTCTTCTCCCTTTGGATCATATAACTTCCTTGCACCTTCACCTTGAACTTTCACCTCTTTGCTAGCTTGACTCACCCCATACATGGCCTCATAATTGGATAGCTTGTCAAGTAGCTCCCAAGCTTGATCCGGTGTCAAGTATATGAACCCACAATCGGTGTGGAGATTGAGCTTGTCCTTCGTTACCGGATTGATGCCTTGGAAAAAGATGTCTTGAAGCACATATGGTTGTTGGCCATGAGTAGGACATTGGCGCAACATCTCCTTGAAACGGTCCCATGCTTCGAAGAGAGGCTCATTCGGACCTTGTTGAAAGCTTGCAATCTTCCTTCTTAACTCGGTTGTCTTTGAGGGCGGGAAGAACTTCATCAAGAAAGCATCATAGAGTGTCTTCCAAGTTGTGATTGACCTAGGAGCTTGGATATCGAGCCAATGTGTGGCCTTGCCCCCAAGTGACCATTTGAACGCCTTTAGAAGCACATACTCCAACGTCTCCTCGTCGGTAGAGATCGTCTCACACATGTCCACAAAGCGTTTGACGTGCTCTATGGGACACTCATGTGGACGGCCCTCGAATTGATCACGCTTGATGAGGGTAATGAATTGCGTCTTGATCTCAAAATTCTTGGCAACCTCGGGAAGCACAATAGCCGGCTCGGGTACCCTCAACTCGGGATGCATGTATTGGCGTGCATTCCGGGGTAGAGCATTGAGTTGAGCCTCAGCTCTCATCCGTTGCTCCCGTTCTCTTCTTGCCACCTCCTCTTGATTGTCCTTCTCAAGTTGCAATCTAGCCATTTCGGCTTTAAGTTGAGCCAACTCCTCATCAACATGGAGAGCTTGATTCGCCATCCTTTTCCTTCTTCGGGCTTCCTTGAGAACACTTTCCGGATTACTCACAAACTCAAGCTCAAGTGTTCCTCGGGAGGAACGAGCTAGCATACACCTACGAAACAAAGACAAAAACCAAAACAAATCAAAAACAAACAAAGGGTTTGGGCTATTCCCTCACCCAAATCACTACCAAAACACAAGAAACTCACCAAATTGGCACTCAATGCACTTAGACTTCCCCGGTAACGGCGCCAATCTTTTGATCGCTCGGAAATGCGAGGGTCTAGAGATACAATTTATAACCCCACCCCGTTGTAGCACGTGGTGGGTGTCGAACACTTGGGAAGTCTACCCGATTGATGTGCCTAGACACTAGAAAGCTAGAAAGGAGAGCTTAAAACAAAGGAAAACAAAGAAAACAGTCGGGACCGACACTGAGGTCACGTCGGGCCCGATGTTGGCGACAAGAGGAAGTCGGGACCGACACTAGGTAAGTCGGGCCCGAGGTAGCTGGGTTTGTCGAACATCAAAGATTAAAAGTAGATCTTGGGCTTTTGGGTTCCTTCTCTAGTAGATTAAGGCTTTTCCACCCCAATTCAAGCAATGAGTGATGATCGGACTAGGATCGAGTGCTTTCGCCCTCATTCCAACCACTTCTACACCTCGATCCTTGGGGAAATCCACTTCGAAGTAAGGTCTTGAGATTGACACATGTTCACTTTCGCTACTTTGCCAATCACAAGCCTTGATTCCCAACTTTCGCAAGGAATTGTAGCTCTATGTAGAGTGGTTTCCTTAGATCAAACACTGAAGGCTATGGAATTGGGGTTTCTAGCCCAAACCTAGCTAGGGTTTTCCCCCATAACCCAAGATCAAGGAGATCTACTCCATGTGGCAAACAAAGAAAGCAAACAAATCAAAAGGGAAAGCAATCAACATCATCAATCTCAAAACAAAGCAAAGTTTCATTCAAATCAAAAGCAATCCACAAATTCCAATCATGTGTTTCCAAATCCACAAGATCAAAACAAAGCAAAGCTAATCTATCAACAAAACCTATCAAGTCTTCCTCTCCCTTGGCCGATTCTCTCTCTTCTCCTTCTCCTCTCCTTCCTCCTTGCTCTCCAAGTATCCTTTTGAGGGTTGTTGTGTGTGAGAGAGCCCTTTCCAACTCCCTTGGAACCCCCCAAATTAGAAGACAAGAGGGCCTTTTATAGATTAGATGAGGGGCAAAAGTGGAAGTCCACAATTTCGTGCCTTGGCGCCCAAGTAGTCCGGTGACCGACTCGGACCGACATGGAGGACCTCGGGCCTGAGTTATTGTGCATGTCGGTCCGAGGTTGAAAGCTTCCAAGTCGGGCCCGACTTGGTTGCAACTCGGTCCGAACCTCGTTCCACCTTCTTCTTGTTGGCTTCTCTTGTTCTTCTTCATGGCTTGCTCCTCTCTTTCCCGCTTTAGCTCGGACCTTGCTCCATGTCTCGACCCTCCTTCAAATCGATCCTTGATCCATGCCAAATTACCTACAAAACACATAAAATGTGCATAGTCTCCGAATCTCATAGAAATACGGGAACTAAGCTAAAAAGGAACAAAACACGCAAGAAAAGGGGAAAAAGAAACATATTTACAAAGGAAATCACATATGAAAACACCACCAAATAAAGAGACATCAATATGTTAGGGAGAAAGTGAAAAACATGTCGAATGGTTTGTACTAGACCCTGTCCATTCCTAACGCACCATGGAATGATATTTCGATGGAATTCATTGTGGGTTTACCTAAGACGATGCAAGGTCGAGATTCAATTTTTGTTCTTGTAGACCATTTTCTAAGATGGCTCACATCATCCCAAGTAATAAAATTGATGATGCATTGCATGTAGCTGATTTATTCCTTAGGGAAATTGTCAAGTTGCATGGCGTGTCATGTGCTATTGTGTCTGATAGGGATGCTATATTTTTGGGTTTCTTTTGATGACCTTTTTATTTTCTACATTTCATCCCCAAACTGATAGCGAAACTTAGATCACAAATAGGACTCTAGGAGCATTATTACAATCTATTTTATAGACTAATCTAAAGTAGTGGGAAGATTTTCTTCCCATTATTGAGTTTGCCTATAAGGTCAGTGTAAGCAGCAACAAAGATGATGCCATTTGAGATTATCTACGGGAGGAATTCACATGCCCCTATTGATCTATTCCCATGGCCTATAAGGGAAAAGGATCATTTTGATGCTTCCAAACAGGTTGAGTTTGATTTGAAGCTCCATGAGAGTATGAGATTGTAGCTTGAGCGAAAAAGTGTTAAGTATAAGGAAGTCGTCGACAAGAATAGAAAGAACAATCAATTTGAAGTTGGCAACTTGGTTTGGCTACATTTGAGAAAAGAGAGGCTTACTCAACAACGAAAATCCAAGCTTGATTAAAAGGGAGATGGACCATTTCGAGTAGTTCATTGGGTCGGGCCAAATGCCTAAAAGTTTGAACTCATACAACTTTTAATGCGAATGATATCTCCTTGTTTGTTCCAAAGGATGAATCTGACGATAATTTGAGGACAATTCATGGACAAGTGGAGGAGAATGATGCCAAGCATCCATCCATGACATGGAGAGACATGGAGGACAAGTTTAAGGTTCCATTTGATGATCTAATCACCTGAGCTCTTGTGAAGCAAATCAAGGAAGCTTCCCATGCTCTTTTGGCACAACTTAAGGCCACCATGGATGCAGCCATATACGCACCAGGGATCACCATTCTCACTCATCGACTCGACACCACCTTAGTCATAACTTCCATTCCATTAAGCCATGCTTGGTGTTTGTTTTCATTCCACCTTCATGCAAAGGTTGTTTACATCCCTATCTAGACAACTTTCTATTTTTACTAAGGTTTGCTTTGTTAGAACTATTTTAGGGAACTTTCTATTTGTGGTTATTACTAGCATGGTTCATCCAAGAGTGTAACTTTCCACAAGGAAGAAGAAGGCCACGCCTAAGTCTATTGGGCCTCATCCTCCTTTGGCTTATCTAGTGAGAAGTTGTTTTGATTATGATAATAATTCATCAACGGGGCATTTAGTTTCTAGGTTTTTACCATTGTTTTAGGGCCATCTCGTGTGTTCAGTTTACTCGATCTTGCATTCAATCTACAACTAGTGATAGGTATTCTTCTAAGGTTTATTTGTGTGTTAAGCAAAAGAATAATCATCCCCAAGGGCAATCCATTCCAGCCAAGAATGTGCTTATTGACTTGATACTATCCTCATTCTCTATGCTTATGCTTAGATTTCTTTAAAGTTCACTTGTTCTTTCTCCTTTTGCCTTTAATATGACTTGTGATCTAACATTGCATGCCATGTGTTCGATGAAATGTACATGTAAATGTCACTCCTAAATGTGGCATTAGGTTTCTAGGTTCAAATTTATGCTTTTATTCGATCTGTCTTGATTTCATAGTGCATAATGCGCTTATTGGCTTCATACTATCCTCATTCTTTGTACTTATGCCTAGATTTCTTTAAAGTTCACTTATTTTTGTCCTTTTGCCTTTAAAATGGCTTGTGATCTAAAATTGCACGCAAGTGTTCGATGAAATGTCCATGTAAATGTTACTCCTAAATGTGGCATTCAGTTTCTAGGTTTGAATTTATGCTTTCATTTGATCGGACTTGGTTTTGTAGTGTAGCATGTGCTTATTGGCTTCATACTATCCTCATTCTTTGGGCTTATGCCTAGATTTCTTTAAATTTCACTAGTTTATTCTACTTTTGCCTTTAAAATGACTTGGGATCTAACATTGCACGCTAAGTGTTCGATGAAATGTCCATGTAAATGTCACTTCTAAATGAGGCATTCGGTTTCTAGGTTCGAATTTATGCTTTTATTTGATCGGTCTTGGTTTTGTAGTGTAGAATGTGCTTATTGGCTTGATACTATCCTCATTCTTTGTGCTTATGCCTAAATAACTTTAAAGTTCACTCGTTTTTTCTACTTTTGCCTTTAAAATGACTTGTGATCTAACATTTCACGCCAAGTGTTCGATTAAATGTCCATGTAAATGTCACTCCTAAATGTGGCATTCGGTTTCTAGGTTCGAATTCATGCTTTTATTCGATCGGTCTTGATGTTGAAGCGCAGAATTTGCTTATTGGCTTGATACTATCCTCATTCTCTTTGCTTATGCCTAGATTTCTTTAAAGTTCACTTGCTTTTTCTCCTTTTGCCTTTAAAATGACTTTTGATCTAACATTGCACGACAATTGTTCGATGAAATGTCCACGTAATGTCACTCCTAAATATGGCATTCGGTTTCTCGGTTCGAATTTATGCTTTTATTCGATCCGTCTTGAATTTGTAGTGCAGAATGTGCTTATTGGCTCGATATTATCCTCATTCTCTATGGTTAAGCCTAGATTTCTTTAAAGTTCACTTGTTTTTTCACCTTTTGCCTTTAAAATGACTTGTGGTCTAACATTGCAATGCAAGTGATCGATGAAATATCAATGTAAATGTCACTCCTAAATGTGGCATTCGGTTTCTAGGTTCGAATTTATGCTTTCATTCGATCGGTCTTGATTTTGTAGTGCAGAATGAGCTTATTGGCTTGATACTATCCTCATTCTCTTTGCTTATGCCTAGATGTGTTTAAAGTCCACTTGTTTTTTATCCTTTTGCCTTTGAAATGACTTGTGATCTAACATGTCCATGTAAATGTCACTCCAAAATGTGGGATTCGGTTTCTAGGTTTATATTTATCCTCTTATTTGTAGTGCAGAATGTGCTTATTGACTTGATCATGTCCTCATTCTTTATGCTTATGCGTAGGTGTCTTTACAATTCACTTATTTTTTCTCCTTTTGCCTTTAAAATGACTTGTGATCTAACATTGCACACCACGTGTTCGATGAAATGTCCTTGTAAATGTCACTCCTAAATGTGGCATTCGGTGTTTAGGTTTGAGTTTATTGTTTTATTCGATCCGTCTTCGTTTTGTAGTGTATAATGTGTGTTGATACGTTGTTGGGACGTCTGGTTCTAAACAACGGATCAACGATGTCATTCTTTGTGTTTTGATAATGACAAACACCATAAGGAACTAATGTGGTTTGTTCAAGTATTTTCTAAGGAACGCAGGTACATCCAAGAACTCCCATGAATGACCAAAAGCCACAGAAGCTCACAATGAAGAGTTTCCACCAAGGGAACTCTGAAGAGGAAAGTTCCCATGAAATGGGAACTCCCAGAAATGATCAAGAGAACACAAGCTTACAACGATGAAGAGTTTCCATCAAGGGAACTCTGAACAAGACAATTCCCATGATATGGGAACTAACATGTGAAGACAACGGTCGTTCAACGTAGATCGCGGGATTCTGTCTTGGACAGCCCGAAGGAACAGTCTGAGGATCAGACTGTCACGCTTGATCCAACGGTCCGATTGATTCAAGAAGTTGACCTAGTTCAAACCAAAGTCACATGTGAAGAAAGTACAACTTGGGCATTAAGCAAAGGCATTTTGGACACAAACGAAAGATTTGACTACCCAAGCTCACCTGGACTATAAAGCCAAATGAATAGTACTCAGTTTGAGCACTTCTCCCAGAACTCACAAACACCCACACTAGAGAAAAGAAAGAAAAGGAAGAGAAGTCCCCGCCGACGAGTGGGTGATCTCGACGACGAAGAAGCCGAATTTCCCAGAGGCAAGGGAACTGAGAAGTCGGTGTAAGGTTTGAGTTATTTGTATTTTGCTGTTGTGAGCTTAGGAACTCAGTTGAGAGGATTTGCTAGTGTTGCTAGAGTTAGGAAGAACTCGTAGGAACAGAGAAGTGTGAATCCGGCTGTTGTAACTAAGGAACAAAGCAATCAATATAAGTAAGTCATTCAAAATCCTCCAAGCGGAGGTAGAGGTTTACCCATACAACTAGTTGGTTGTAGTGGGGTTCCTCTATAAGGGAACTGCGTTCTTTACTGCTTTTAATACTTGCGCTTAATTACTTCCGCTGCCTTGGGAACAACTTAACAGCCAGTTCCCAAGCTCTTTGCTAACGGTTTACGATCCAACAATTGGTACTAGAGTAGGTTTGCTCTAGATTTGTGTTAGCATCGCAGGTATCAAATGGCTAAGGAACTTACTCAGGTGGAGAACAACACTAGTAAGCCGCCTAGGCTTATTACAGGAAGATTCGAGAGGCAACTTTGAAATTGACCCAGCTATAGTCAATGACCTCACCAAGTGGGGACCCAACGAATACAAGTGTATGGAGGCAAACTACAAGGCCAAAAAGTACCTGAAGAGGTCCATGTGCGTACAAGACTGTGACAAGGTAGCAAATCTTGACACAGCTAAGGAAATGTGGGAAGCCATCCAACAAATGCACGTTGGGAACTCAGATCTCCGAGAAGATCTTCAAATAAATGCAAAAAGAGAGTTCTACAACTTCCAAATGAAGATGGGAGAGTCTGTTGATAGCTACCAATCCCGATTTGAAGGACTTTAGGGGGAACACTTCTAAGAGCACCACAAAGAAGGGGAAGGGGACTTCTTCAACAAGGCACCCTATGGACGAACGCCGGAAGATCCTTCCTCCAATTATCATTTCTGAAGATGTGCTCAACGACAATGGCCTAGGGGAACTGTGGGACCTAATCAAGGCCCAGGGTTGGGAGAACCTCTGCAAGGAAACTGTGAGTGTAGATCCCTCACAAGTGCGTTAGTTCTAAAATAACTTCACCATCTCCAATGACTGCACTCAGGGAACTCTCTCCCACGAAGGCGACGAGTTTATATTTACTACGTCCACCATCCGCCTTCAGCTCTAGGTCCCAGTTCAAGGACTCAACGAGCTGCCCAACAAGCTCTAGGGCGACTTCAACGGTGCCGTGGTGTACAACACTATCTTTGAGGGTCGAGTTCCCTCAAAAGTGCCCTCGACTCACCATTTGTCCCTGGTCGCCAAGCTTGCTCACCAATTCATCATCAATGTGGTGATCCCTCGCCAGGCGAAGCGTCTGGTCGTCAATATCCCCGATGCCATCATCCTCTATCACTTCCCTCAAGAAGCCCATCAACCTTCCCAGAATCATACTTGGGCATATGGAGAAGTGCATGGCTTCCAAGTCCAATTACCTTCCCTACTCTGGGCTGATAAAGAAGCTACTACAAAAGGAGGGTCTCTACGACGCCTCTAAGGAAGAAATAGTGATTGGAAGGGAACTGGACATCTCAGTTGTCCAGAAGATGAGGCACTCAGAGCCTGTAGAGGAAGCGGCTCAACTGGAATCTGGTGAAGATGGGAACTCTCAAGTTTTGCTCCGCATCGCCAACACCCTTGATCAGATTGCCAGGGACCAAGCCGCATTGGCCAGGGGACAAGAAAAGCTTACACAAGTCCTGACGCGTCTTTGTGATGCCTTGTTCCCACGAAGCCCATGATCTACCCTTTCTTTTTCCCTTAATCCAAATATGACAACAAAAATGTACTTGAGTTCCCCTTGTACATTTTTTTTCTTAAGTAATGAATTGGTTTTTAATTTGATAGCGTGTTCCCTTCTTCCCTACTCTTTCTTTGCTTATTTTCGATGATGTCAAAAGGGGGAAAGACAAAAAAATGCGAGATGAGTTAAAATTTTAAGTTATCACAGAACATGCATAAGCTAAGGGGGAACAATTGCATAAAAAGCTAAGTAAGAACTAAGTGTCTCACCAGAAGTGGCTCCCTAAATCTAAGTGTTTAACTAAGAAGTGACTCCACAAAATCATACTTAGGAACTCATCAGCATATCATTCATTGAAATACTTGCATATTTTGTGATGGGTTTGTCATCACCAAAAAGGGGGAAATTGTTGGGACGTTGTTGGGACCTCTGGTTCTAAATAACGGATCAACGATGTCATTCTCCGTGTTTTGATAATGACAAACACCATAAGGAACTAATGTGGTTTGTTCAAGTATTTTCTAAGGAACGCAGGTACATCCAAGAACTCCCATAAATGACCAAAAGCCACAGAAGCTCACAATGAAGAGTTTCCACCAAGGGAACTCTGAAGAGGAAAGTTCCCATGAAATGGGAACTCCCAGAAATGATCAAGAGAACACAAGCTTACAACGATGAAGAGTTTCCATCAAGGGAACTCTGAACAAGACAGTTCCCATGATATGGGAACTCACATGTGAAGACAGCGACCGTTCAGCGCAGATCGCGGGATTCTGTCTTGGACAGCCCGAAGGAACAGTCTGATAGTCTGAGGAT
Source organism: Fallopia convolvulus (assembly GCA_964016875.1). Lineage (NCBI taxonomy): Eukaryota > Viridiplantae > Streptophyta > Magnoliopsida > Caryophyllales > Polygonaceae > Fallopia > Fallopia convolvulus. Next base: position 19,512,935 of record OZ024730.1, read on the forward strand.
CAGACTGTCACGCTTGATCCAACGGTCCGATTGATTCAAGAAGTTGACCTAGTTCAAACCAAAGTCACATGTGAAGAAAGTACAACTTGGGCATCAAGCAAAGGGCATTTTGGACACAAACAAAAGATGCGGCTGCCCAAGCTCACCTGGACTATAAAGCCAAATGAATAGTACTCAGTTTGAGCACTTCTCCCAGAACTCACAAACACCCACACTAGAGAAAAGAAAGAAAAGGAAGAGAAGTCCCCGCCGACGAGTGGGTGATCTCGACGACGAAGAAGCCGAATTTCCCAGAGGCAAGGGAACTGAGAAGTCGGTGTAAGGTTTGAGTTATTTGTATTTTGCTGTTGTGAGCTTAGGAACTCAGTTGAGAGGATTTGCTAGTGTTGCTAGAGTTAGGAAGAACTCGTAGGAACAGAGAAGTGTGAATCCGGTTGTTGTAACTAAGGAACAAAGCAATCAATATAAGTAAGTCATTCAAAATCCTCCAAGCGGAGGTAGAGGTTTACTCATACAACTAGTTGGTTGTAGTGGGGTTCCTCTATAAGGGAACTGCGTTCTTTACTGCTTTTAATACTTGCACTTAATTACTTCCGCTGCCTTGGGAACAGCTTAACAGCTAGTTCCCAAGCTCTTTGCTAACCGTTTACGATCCAACAATGTGCTTATTGGCTTGATACTATCCTCATTCTTTGTGCTTATACCTAGACGTCTTTAAAGTTCACTTATTTTTTCTCGGTTTGCCTTTAAAATGACTTGTGATCTAACATTATACGCCAAGTGTTCGATGAAATTTCCATGTAAATGTCACTCCTAAATGTGGCATTCGGTTTCTAGATTGAATTAATGCTTTTATTCGATCTGTCTTGGTTTTGTTGTGAAGTATGTCCTTATTGGCTTGATATTATCCTCATTGTTTGTGCTTATGCCTAGATGTCTTTAAAGTTCACTTGTTTCTCCCCTTTTGCCTTTAAAAATGACTACTGATCTAACATTCCACGCCAAGTGTTCGATGAAATGCCCATGTACATGTCACTGCTAAATGTCGCATTCGATTTCTAGGTTCGTATTTCTGCTTTTATTCGATCGGTCTTGGTTTTGTAGTGCAGAATATGCTTATTGGCTTGATACTATCCTCATTCTTTATGCTTATGCCTAGATGTCTTTAAAGTCCACTTCTTTTTTCTCCTTTTGCCTTTAAAATGACTTGTGATCTAACAATGCACGCCAAGTGTTCGATTAAATGTCCATTTAAATGTCACTCCTAAATGTGGCATTCAGTTTCTAGGTTTGAATTCATGCTTTTATTCGATCGGTATTGATTTTGAAGCACAGAATTTTCTTATTGGCTTGATATTATCCTCATTCTCTTTGCTTATGCCTAGATTTCTTTAAAGTTCACTTTCTTTTTCTCCTTTTGCCTTTAAAATGACTTTTGTTGGGACGTTGTTGGGACCTCTGGTTCTAAGACAACGAATCAACGATGACATTCTCCGAGTTTTAATAATGACAAACACCATAGGGAACTAATGTGGTTTGTTCAAGTATTTCTAAGGAATACAGGTACAACCAAGAACTCCTATGAATGACCAAAAGCCACAGAAGCTCACAATGCAGAGTTTCCATCAAGGGAACTCTGAAGAGGAAAGTTCCCATGAAGTGGGAACTCCCATAAATAATCAAGAGAACACAAGCCTACAACGATGAAGAGTTTCCATCAAGGGAACTCTGAACAAGACAGTTCCCATGACATGGGAACTCACATGTGAGGACAACGACCGTTCAGCGTAGATCGCGGGATTCTGTCTCGGACAGCCCGAAGGAACAGTCTGAGGATCAGACTGTCACGCTTCATCCAACGGTCCGATTAATCAAAGAAGTTGACCTAGTTCAAACCAAAGTCACATGTGAAGAAAGTACAACTTGGGCATCAAGCAAAGGGCATTTTGGACACAAACGAAAGATGCGACTGCCCAAGCTCACCTGGACTATAAAGCCAAATGAATAGTACTCAGATTGAGCACTTCTCCCAGAACTCACAAACACCCACACTTGAGAAAAGAAAGAAAAGGAAGAAGTCCCCGCCGGCGAGTGTGTGATCTCGACGACGGTGAAGCCGAAGTTCCCAAGGACAAGGGAACTGAGAAGTCGGTGTAAGGTTTGAGTTATTTGTATTTTGCTGTTGTGAGCTTAGGAACTCAGTTGAGAGGATTTACTAGTGTTGCTAGAGTTAGGTAGAACTCGTAGGAACAGAGAAGTGTGAATCCGGCTGTTGTAACTAAGGAACAAAACAATCAATATAAGTAAGTCATCAAAATCCTCCAAGTGGAGGTAGAGGTTTACCCTTACAACTAGTTGGTTGCAGTGGGGTTCCTCTATAAAGGAACTGTGTTTTTACTGTCTTTAATACTTGCGAACTGTTTACTTCCGCTGCCTTGGGAACAACTTAATTGCCATTTCCCAAGCTCTTTGCTAACGGTTTACGATCCAACAATTGGTATCAGAGCGAGGTTGCTCTAGATTTGTGTTAGCATCGCAGGTATCAGATGGCTCAGGAACTTACTCAGGTGGGAAACAACACTAGTAAGCCGCCAAGGCTTATTACAGGAAGATTTGAAAGCTGGCAAAGTGACATGAAAGATTGGATGGGTGGCAAAGACTACCAAGCCTGGTGTGTTATCGAGAGAGGCAACTTCGAAATCGATCCAGCTATAGTCAACGACCTCTCAAAGTGGGGACCCAACAAATACAAGTGTATGGAGGAAAACTACAAAGCCAAACAATATTTGAAGAGGTCCATGTGCGTACAGGACTGTGACAGGGTAGCAAACCTTGACACAGCTAAGGAAATGTGGGAATCTATCCAACAAATGCACGTTGGGAACTCAGATCTCCGAGAAGATCTTCAGATGAATGCAAAAAGGGAGTTCTACAACTTCCTAATGGAGATGGGAGAGTCTGTCGATAGCTACCAGTCCCGATTTGAAGGACTTTGCACCAAAATGGAAGGCTTGGGGATCACCAAAGAAGAAATCACCCATAAGATGAAGGTCCAACAACTCTTCAACGGATTGACTAGAGAATGGGAAAACGAGAGAACAATGTTCAAGGAAAATCCAGAAAATAGAACACTCATGCTCCATCAAGTGTTTGGAAAGCTAGTACGACATGAGAAGAGAAAGATCGATGAAAAGGAACAAACTCGAGCTCATCGAGGGATCGCACTCAAGATTGAGAAGATGCTCAAATCAACTCAAGAACAACACGAAGACTCCGAAGAAGAAGAGGATGAGGAGCTAGTTCTCGTAACAAAGGCTCTTCGAAACTTCTACAAAGGGAAGTCCCAAAGAAACAATGGGAATTGGGGAAAAGGATAGAGTTCCCAAAGAAAACCCGCAGAGAAGGACCTCTCCGATGTCACATGTTACAAGTGTAACAAGAAAGGACACTTCGCTAAGGAATGTCCACAGGGAACTGATGGCCGGAAGCAAGGGAAAAAGGCCTACAACGCCACCTGGAGCGATGATGAAGACGAAGATCCCGAGTCATGGGCACTCCCAGACATGTGTGGCATGGCCATAGGAGAAACCACTGGGGAACAACCCAGTGAGGTAACCACTGAAACTGTTCTTGATTCTCTAAATAACTATGAAAAACCTGAGCTGTTGAAAATCCTTTCAAGTCCTGTCAAAGATAACATAAAACTGCAAAACAAGTTGGAAAAACAAGAACACACATAAATGCTCAATTAGTTGGTCTTGAACCCTGTCCCAACTGCATATCCCTTCTCGAAAAACTCAAGTCCCATGTGTTTCACATCGTAGATCTAGAAAAAGAAATCAAAACTATAGAGAAAGATGAGAACACCCTCTTGCAAAACCTGAGTAAGACTCCCGAGCATCTTGAAGCCCCTAGTTCCCAAATTAAGTTTGTCCCAGCCAGACATGGCATAGGATAAAAAGGAGAGTGCTCAAAGAACGATAAGTGACCCCTGAGTGAACATGAAATCCATGAGTGTAGGGCCTTAGAACTTCAATGTGAGAAACAAAAAAATGCTCATCTTGAGGACAAATCAAGGTCCTAGAAAGTGGGAACTGTGGTGAGAGAGATTATTACACTGGGAACATTGGACATAGACTTTATGTCCAAATTGCTAATGGAAACGGGTCACGGGTGTATAACAAGGAAACCGTGGATAGGAACAGGATCCAGAGACCACACCCAAAGTATTACCTGGGAGAATACTATAAGACGTGTTGGAACTGTGGTGCTCATGGGCACTACAAGGAAGCATGTCCCAAGAAGAGAGCCCAAACCCTTAGAAACCGTGAGTTCCTAAATAAACAAAAACATCATGATAATTATCAAAGGAACTCCAACTCTCTAAATTCTCAAAACATCAACATTGCTGACTATATCTTGAATGATAATGTTTTCCCTTGCAAGGGACCGGGCAAGAGTCATCTTGCCTGGGTCTCAAAACACTAACTTTTCCTTGTAGGTGGCAGTGAGAGGGAACAATACATGGTTCATAGATAGAGGATGCTCGAACCATATGACAGGAAACAAAGATATCCTCATCTCACTCCACACTCATGCCGAAGGAGGCCACGTCTCATTTGGCAACAAAAACAAGGGAGAAGTTCTTGGAAAAGAAGAAGTGTTGCTCAATAGATCTATCAAAGTTAGCAACGTGAATTTGGTAAAGGATTTGGGATACAATCTTTTGAGTGTCTCCCAGATGTGTGATCAAGGGAACAACATCGTCACTTTCGACACAGAAGAATGCCTCGTCATCAACAAGAAGACCAACAAAATAATTCTGAGAGGAAGAAGATACAACAATGTGTATGTGGTGGATACTGACTTTGAACCAACAATGAAGCTGTGCCTTGCGAGTTCCCAAGATGACACGGAACTCTGGCATCGAAGACTAGGACATGCAGGTGTGAATCAAATCCTGAAGCTTTATCTCCAGGATCTGGTCATTGGTCTTCCACGGATCAATCTCGAAGGAGTCAAAATGTGTGAAGCATGTGTTCGAGGGAAACAAACCAGAAACTCCTTTAAACCCAAGAAGGTGGTAAGCACAACCAGGTCCTTAGAGCTAATTCACATGGATCTTTGTGGTCCCATGAGAACGGCCAACTACGGTGGAAAAAGGTACATGTATGTTTTAATTGACGATTTTTCAAGATTCACCTGGGTTATTTTCTTGAAGGCCAAATCACAAGCATTTGAAGAATTCGAGCCCTTCATCAAAAGAAGAGAAGTAAGCTTGGGGCTAAAGCTGAAAGCCATCAGATCTGACCATGGAACTGAGTTTCAAAACTCAGAGTTCCTGAACTTCTGTGACAAAAATAGGATCTCCCACAATTTCTCAGCTCCTCGCACTCCTCAGCAAAATGGAGTTGTCGAGAGAAAGAACAGAACCCTGGAGGACATGGCGAGGACCATAATGATTGAAAGCGGAGTTCCTGAGTATTTCCGGGCTGAAGCCATCTCTACAGCTACATACATCTTGAACCGAGCCATGACAAGGCCCTTGATCAAGAAGACATCCTACGAGCTCATCAAGGGGAGAAAACCAAACATATCCCATCTAAGGACCTTCGGATGCACATGATTTGTCCATAACAATGGCAAAGACAATCTTGGAAAATTCGATCCCAGAAGCGACGAAGGGATCTTCCTGAGATACTCATCTCAAAGCAAAGCTTACAGGGTTTTCAACAAAAGAACCAAGAAGATAGAAGAAAGCATCCATGTCGTCTTCAACAAGAAATTTGTAAAGATGGGAACAGAGACCCAAGGGAAGAGAACTCTGTTCAAACTGGTAAGACAAGAAGACGATGATGATGATGATGATGAGCCAAGGAAGAGGGATGAAGACTATCCAAGTGCAAGCAACATCCCACAACCAGGGAACAACGACGGAGATCCAACTCTCACTGATAAAATCTCCCTCGAAGTTCCCTCCTCAGAAGAATTACAAGACACCTCCAACTCTCTTGTTCCCCAAGATAATACCCTGCCAGCATCAAGTATTCAGGGGGAACAAAGAGGGAACTTTCCAGGAATATCTGAAGAAACACTCAATGAAGAAGATGAAGATGAGTGTAAGGGAACCCACTGAAGATGACGCAAGTGCAAGGGAACCCACACATACAAGAAACTTTCAACAAAGGAAGGATCACCCCATTGAAAACATCATCTCCTCTTATGATAAAGGTGTACAAACTCGCTCCTCTCTCAATAATTTTTGTGCTTTTAACGCGTTTGTTTCAATGGTGGAACCCAAAAATATCAAAGAGGCTTTGAAGGACCCAGATTGGATCCAAGCCATGCAAGAGGAGCTCCACCAGTTCGAGAGGAACAAAGTTTGGAAGCTAGTTCCTAGGCCCAAGAACAAGAACATAATAGGAACTCGATGGGTCTTTAGGAACATGCTCGATGATACTGGGGTTGTAGCAAGAAACAAGGCTAGGCTAGTGGCACAAGGCTACAGGCAAGAGGAAGGAATCGACTACGATGAGACCTTCGCATCGGTTGCCAGGATCGAGCCCATCAGACTTCTAATTGCCTATGCTGCTCACAAGGGATTCAAGCTTTATCAAATGGATGTGAAAACAGCCTTCCTCAATGGACATCTCAAGGAAGAAGTATATGTGGCCCAAGCCCCAGGATTCGAAGATGAGAAGCTACCCAACCATGTCTACTTCCTGGAGAGGGCACTCTACGGACTCAAACAAGCTCCCCGTGCTTGGTATGACAGGTTTGCTCAATTCCTCTTGTCCCATGGATACCTTCGAGGTTCCATAGACAAGACTTTGTTTTTAAAGAAAGAGTCTAAAGACATTTTGATCGTGCAAGTATATGTTGATGACATTGTTTCTGGAGCAACTAACGAAACTCTTGTAGAGAACTTTAAGGACCTCATGAGCAGTGAGTTTGAGATGAGTCTCATTGGGGAACTCACGTTCTTCCTGGGACTTCAAATATCCCAAACCAAGGAGGGAACTAAGATTCATCAACAGAAATACATCAAGGAAATGCTCGTGAAGTATGGGATGGAACACTCCAAGCTCATCGACACCCCCATCTCACCAAATTCAAGGCTCAATGCGGATGAAACAGGTATTAGTGTGGACCAACGGAACTATCGAGGTATGATTGGGTCCCTTCTCTACTTAACAGCTAGTAGACCTGATATCATGTTCTCGGTATGTCTTTGTGCTCGTTTTCAAGCTAACCCTATGGAATCACACCAGAAAGAGGTGAAGAGAATTTTCAGGTATCTCAAAGGGAACGATAACTTGTGCCTCTGGTATCCAAGGAACAATTCCCTTGAGCTCATTGCATACACAAATGCGGACTTTGCAGGGCACCTGGTTGATAGAAAGAGCACATCTGGAATGGCCCAGTTCCTAGGGTCATGCTTAGTTTCATGGGGATCTAAAAAGCAAAACTCAGTGGCACTCTCCACAGTTGAAGCAGAATATGTGGCTGCCACATCGTGTTGTTCCCAAGTTCTATGGCTTAAGTCACAACTCCAGGATTATGGTATGTCTTTGGGCCCAGTTCTCATACTTTGTGATAATACTAGTGCCATAAATATTTCCAAAAAACTTGTGCATCATTCTAGAACTAAGCATATAGATATAAGGCATCACTTTCTACGTCACAATGTTGAAAGTGGGAACATCTCGATGGAACACTGTAGAACTGAAGAGCAAATTGCGGACATTCTCACCAAAGCTTTAGACAGACGTCCCTACCAGCGTTTTCGAATGCTCCTAGGGATGATAACTCTAAACTAAACAAGTCCTTGTTTGTTTCTTCCTCAATGCCTGACTAGTTTATACAAGATTGCATGATAGGGAACTTGGACTTATTGCTTTCACTATGCCATGATTACTAGTCTAAAGATAAATGTGTACAAAGGAACTTTATTTCTTTCGGCCCAAAATGATCAACCAGAGTTCCCTTTATCCCTCTTTACAAGCCACTATGACGATTGATCATATAACCTACCCCAAGCTAGAGACCAGACAAACGCTTCTCATGAGCCAACATGTTTCCTTTATCGAGTCGCAAATTGTCTGGTTCCCTTTGAGTTCCCTAGCCTCACAAAAGGATGAGTGTGAAGTTCCCTTAACCACTTCACTCTCCCTGACCTTGATAAGATCATGGGAACTGATGCATACTAGCAAGGGAACGCTGACTCATCTACTAAGCAGAACAGTCACTTGGGAAGCGGACTTATGTGTCAGACTCTCTGAAGTGTTAAGAGCCAAGTATTCAAATTTTGAAAAGGACTTCCCAAGAGATCGTGACCCGTGTCCAGAGGCGTGCTATGGAAATTGAAACGATGCCCCATGATACACTCTATTTAGTATAGGTTAACTCTTGTATTTTAGGTATGATTTGAGTGTGTTTAGGTTAGTTTTGAGCATAATTGTCATATGAAGACCGAAGACACGATTTGAAGAATTGCAAGAGTTTTGAAGACAAGTGTTGATTTGGAGTTGTTTCGACACCACTTTCTTGTAACGCTTATTTCGGGAGCTACAGTGATCGGATGAAGCTGAATTTGGTACCATTGGAAATATAACTCGAAGAGCTACAATTCATCTTTTTACGACGAGTTCAAATTCCAACTCTATGTGGGTCAAAATTACCTCCGAAGTTGACACCAGTAAGCTGTCAGAAGATCCGCGGACGCGGATTATTTCCACGCTCGCGGATCGAGGAGTTTCCGCGCCCGAGGATATTTTCCGAGCTCGCGGATGGACGAGTATCCGCGACCTCGGACATCAAGCAGATCCGCGCCCGCGGAAATATTCCGCGCTCGCGGATCGAGGGTTTCAGCGCCGCCTTCGTTTCATCTTTATTTTATCTTTTGTGTTTTTATATTTTTATATTTTCGGACTTATTTTCTACTATTTAAGGTTTGTTTCGAGTTTCACTTTAGGGTTACAACACAATTTAGAGACAATTTCTAGCATATTTTCAGTATTATGGAGAACTAATTTCCCTTTGGAGTTTGTTTAATCAAGGAAGCCTTTTTATGTATTTTGTGAGATTCTGGTAACTTTTCTATCCCTTGGTTAATATCAAAACTCTTGTGCTTAATTTATGATTATCAATTGATTTCTCTTGGTGTGCAACTTGTTGAATTTGATTGATATTCTACAGTTTGGATTAGTTTGATTGTTGTCTGTGCAATCTTATTTATCCTTGAAACAACTCTTTTCTAGGACCGTGGACTAGAATTGAGAAAGAGTGTTTGATTGTTATTTTATGCATGAGACTCGTAGCTTGATTGCATAATTTAATATCCTTCTATCCTTAATACTTTGCATGATTTGAATTAAGCATTCTTGTTCATATCATAATTCTGCTTGGACCGTGGACAAGCGGAAATCTTTTATAAGGATTGGAATTAACTAGGGAATTAATAGAAAAGTGGATGAATCAATGATCGAATGATTAAAAAGGTGGAATTGGTTGAATGAACTCTACTTTCTTCCAATTGATTTAATTCCAACAATATTTGCTTGTTTGTTTGTTTGCCTGAACTTCCATAAACCCCTGTCTTTACTCTTTGTTGATTGATCAGAATCCCGATTCTCTTGGGTTCGACCCCTTGCTTGCTTGCTATACTAGTTAGTAATTTAGGGTTATTTATCTTTGATCTTGGCAACAACGATTTTAGCCAAGTCAAATTTTGGCGCCGTTGCCGGGTACACTTTGTTTAATTCTAAGTTTTTATTGTTAACAACTTCTGTGTGGACCTATCTTACGGTCCACGCCTGTGCTACTAATCAATGGCTATGTTTGAATGTAGACAACTACAGGATGAACTTTTTCATGTGTACTTCTCTAGAGTGCAACAATATTTTCATACACTTGGTGCTTGGGGCTATCACCCTTGTGAGAGGGATTTATGTCAGTGCATCCTGGATGGGATGAATTTTGAGACTCTGCAGTTGGCTGAGTACATGAGCAATTTTAGGTTATGGTGTATGGTACCAGAAGAGTGTTGGGATTTCTTTTGCTACATGAGCGATCAGTGCGAGCAGGTTGAACAACAGCCGCCTATGCTTCATCCAGTTGAGAACTCCTCTTTCAATGCTGAGGAGGTGTTTGCAAGGCTTGCTAACACAGTAGACCAGTTGGGACAGAACACTCAAGCTAGTCTCAAGAACATGGAGACTCAAATCAGTCTCAAGAACATGGAGACTCAGATCAGTCAAATGATCACCATTGTGAGTAGACTGGAAGCAAGAGACTCTGAGAATTTGCCTTCACAACCCATAGACCCGATGGAGAATGTGAGTGCCATTACATTGAGGAGCAAAAAGGAGGAGATCAAAGATGATCTGAATTCTGGTGAAGAACCGCAACCGATGTTATACATCCGTGATCATGGATCTACCCTAGAAGCTGATGATGATTATATGCATTCGGATTTTCCTCTTCTTGAATCTCAAAAGTCAATGCTCATATATCCAGAGGCACTCAATGACACTATGAAGCCTATAGAACCAAGTGAGCCTAAGATTGATGCAAGAGATTACATGGAGTTCACCTTTGGTAAAAGTGGTAATGTTGATGATTTCTTTGACCCATACAGTAAGTATTTTCTAACATCACCACTTGTGTTGAATTTGTTTGAGCATATGCCATCTCATGAAAATTGGTCTCACAAGTTTGATAAGTTGCAGCGGTTTTTAAATGGGTTATTGTTTAATTTGAATTTATCCTTGTGCTACTTATGTTTTTGTGAGATGTGTTCCAAGGCTTTTGACAGGTTATTAAGGGCATTGACAATGTCTAGTCTTGTGAATTCATTGCTCTCCATCTATCTTGTGTCCTCACCACCAGACTGTTGCCACTTTGAACCTCCTCCATATTCAAAAGAGTAGATGATTTTGTGAGTGTTCTCTCTTCCTTTCTCTTTTATTTTATACATTGGGGACAATGTATTATTTAAGCATGGGGGAGGGGAACATTTACATGTTAGTATAGTTTTGCATTGCATATAGTTTAAATTCTTGAAAAGCACGTTTAAATTTTTTGCCTTCATAATTGCATAAAAAAAATCAGAATAATTTAAAAAAATACAAAAAAAAATGCCTTTTAGGTTTGTCATATTTCCCCAAGCAAAGAAACCACTTGTCCTCTAATATTTTTTTATGATGATTTTTGCCCCTTAACTTGCTTGGATTGCTTGAAGCTTGATAATGTTTATTTCTTTAAGAGCATATTTGATAATTTGATTGAGAATGTATATCCTTAAGATCTAAGTTACACAGAAGTTCTAGGCAAATTTTACCTTGTGAGATTATTTTGTTCTGGCCTTTCTAGGACTATGCATCTATGAGTCCTCTTTTTCATTGTATGTGCTCACTTTGATTGCTTCCTCTAGAACTTGCATTTAAATATCTTTTTCAAGGCTGCATTCATGACTTTTGCATATGACATTAAAATGATTGAGGCAATGTTTCTTATAAGCTTATTATTTCCCTTCCTACCTTATAAGATCCATGTTCTTGACACCCCATTTCTTTTAAGCTTTAAGCCTATTTTTGATAGCTCCACAAAATTTTCCTAGCCTAATAAGCTTGACCCAGGATCCGGGATTTAGGACTTTAGGTTGTGTTTTTGTTTCGTGTGAGTTATGTATAAGTATGGGGGAGTTGGAAGAAAAGGAGGAAAAGAGGAAATAAAAGTCTTGTGTGTAAGTGAAAAAAAATGAAGATGAAAAGAAAAAGTCAAGTACAATTGTTACTAGTCTTCATAAAGCAAAGAAAGAGTTGAACAAGAGGCAAGAAAAAAAAGTGAAGAAAGAAACAATGTGTTTAATTGTGGTTTGGAGTTGAGAAAGAAGAGTTTGGGAGAAGTAAGAAAAGAAAGTGTTGAAGCTTGGGTTTAGGATTAGTTCTTTATCCCGGATTTAGCACCACATGCCAAATATTATCCCTTCCAAGTTTTTCTTTACCTTGGCCCCATTACAAGCCTTAAAAAGACCTCATGATTTTTGTTGTATGCATAGTCTCTAGCGGTGGAGAATTAGAACACTGATGCAAGCCTATGGTAGCTAGGCTTTCAAAGTTGAGTTTTGAGCGAAACACATATATACCTTCAAACACATGAGTGAGAGTGAAAACACATATTCTTGTTCCTAGTGAGGTTTAGAATGGATGTGTTTACATGATCTTGTTGGATGCCAAAATACATGCTATGATGTCAATTGTTGAATCATGTATCTTTTTATTCTTGCTTAAGCATTTATCAAAGTGGATGCATGAATTGCTTGTTTGTGGGGTGTTAAATCTATTTCTTGCTTGAGGAAAAGCAAGGTTTAAGCATGGGTGGAATTTGATAGCATGCATTTAGGTGTTAGTTTTAGGGCATATTTATGTTTAAATCATAGGTAGTTGCATGCATTTTGCTTAGTTTTTGTAGTTTTTGCATTTCGGTGTCTACTCTTGCACTTTTGTGTTTTTAGGTCGTTTTGAGGAGCAAGGATTGGTTAAGTTGAAGGATTCAAGATTAGAGATATTCAAGTGTCTTTTCCAAGGATATTCAAGCCACTTGAGATGATCATTAAGATCCAAGAGGTTGTGGAAAAGAACGCTTAGAACCGGGCAATCCATTGAAGTTGTTGTTTTGACACCACTTTCTTGTGACGCTTAGTTCGGGAGATACGGTGATCGGATGAAGCTGAATTTGGTATCATTGGAAAGCTAACTCGAAGAGATACAATTCATATTTTTACTCCGAGTTCAAATTCCAACTTTAAGTGGGTCAAAACAGCATCCGAAAGTACCGTCAGAATGCTGTCAAAGACAGGCCGCGATCGCGGCTAGGTTTGGGGGCGATCGCGGCCTAGCTGGATCGGACGCGTTCATATTTATCCTCTTAGTTTAATATTTAATATTTTATATCTTTTTAATTCCGACTTGTTCGAGACTATATTAGGTTATTTTTCAGACTTTGTTTTGTATTCTCTCTAAGACCTAATTTCAGACTTTTAGTTTTTCTCTCTTATGGAGAACTAAACTCCTTAATTCTATTCGAGTTGAAGCTTTTCAGACTCAAGTTGTTGTGAGATTCGTCTTTACAGGTTTATTTCTACAGGTTATTTCAATTCTCTTGTGCGTAATTTATATTGATTATATTGATTTCTACTTGATTGATCACCTTGTTGGAGTTGATATTATCTATTGCTAGATCTAGGTTTTCTCGTAGCAAAGCCTGATCTTTGTAGCAACTCAATTGATTTAGGACTCGTTGGACTAAAACAATTGAGAAGAGATTTGAATGCATGTTGATTGTTTGACTCGTTGGAATTCAATTGCATGTATCCCGTTTATCCTTGCTCTTAATGCTGATATCCTTATTATTTATGATCGTTTCATGAATTGTTTGGATATTAAGTTGCATGTCTCGTTGCCATGTTATAATTCTTATCAGGATAGGAATAACTGAAAGAAATAATTTGTTTGAATCTAGGATCAATAACTTGAGGAAGAAAAGTGGATACTTGAATATGATTGATTTCCTTTAACTTGATAAAAATCCAATCTTTGTCTTGTTTGATTACTTGCTTTGTTTGTTTCAATTCATTAGTATTAGTTTAATAACCAAAATCCCCCTTTTTGTTACCTTTCTGAGTTGATAATAATAAAACTTAGGATACAAGTGTCTCTTGGGTTCGACCCCGACTTACCGACTATACTAGTTGTGTAACTAGGGATTTATTTTTGATTTGGCACGACGACTTTCAGCCAGTCAAATTTTGGCGCCGTTGCCGGGGAATCGGTTTTTAATTTTCTGTTTAATCGGCGTTTCTGACGAATCCGCGCCCTCGGAATTTTTCCGCGCCCGCAGCAGATCCGCGCCCTCGGAATTTTTCCGCGCCCTCGGAATTTTTCCGCGCCCGCGGATCGGTTCGTCCAAAATCCCTGAATCTGTGTAGACCTATCTTACGGTCTACACTTGTATATACTAATGTCTGCATTTTGTCTTGTTCAGTTGCAGGATGAACCCTTTCATGAGTACTTCACTAGGTGCCAGGAAATCTTGCATGATCTCTCTAATTGGGGATTACACATAGGGCTTGATGATGCTTGCTATCACATCTTTATGGGGATGACTCTTGAGTCCCAACTAAGGATGTACCACGAGAGCGATGCAAAATACGTCCTTTGGAAACCCATTGACCGATGGGATTTCTTTTGTTACATCCGAGCCAAAGAGATCGAGATGCAGAAATTGGAGAACCAAATTGCTGAACAAAGAAAATTAGAGGAGGTGTTGGCCATCAAGACGGAAATTCATGAAAAACCAACAGATCTCCTTGAAGAGCCAGTTCCATCCTCTCCAGAGGCATTCAGAGACCCTTCATTGGATGAAGAGATGGATGATCATAGTCATGTAATGACGGAGGAGGAATATTTCCTTAAGTTTGATAACTCCTAGAGTGATGACGATGAGCCTGATGACTCAGAGAAGGAGCTAGATGATGATATGGAGATTGCCCTTCCACTTGAGGAGATGTCTATGTCTCCTACTGTGGATCCCTTTGTTATGATCGATCATGATACCTGTATCCTTCCCTCTTCTCCCTTACTTATTCTTGATATTTGTTTGTCTGATGTGTCTGAGAAAGGTCCTGAGCATGATAGATTACCTAGTGATTTCTCTAATTCTAAAGGTGGTAGTGTAGAGATAAACATCATAAAATTTTGATAAACTACCTCATCCTTTCAACTGGTTCTATTCTAAACCTGCTAATTCTGATTTCTCTAGTGGGTTTGATATACTGAAACGGTGTCTAAATGCTATATTATTTAGTTTCCAAGTATTATTGTGTTATATTTGCCTGCATGAGAGTTGTTCGCAGGATTTTGATAGACTTCTCAGGGCTTTGACGATGTCCGAGTTTTGAGACAATAAGGACGTCGGGCCAACTGACGTTAAACAAAGGCGCTGCTCGGGAGGCAACCCGAGGTAAGTTTTTCTTTTTCTTTTATTTTTATCTTTTTAGTTTAGTTTTAGTTTTAGTTTTAGTTTTGGTTTTGTCGGGCTAACTTGCAGGTATAATTTTTCTCATCAAAAGAAGCCAGTCCGAGGCGAGTCCGAGCCCGCGGCTCCATCCGCGCCCATGGAAATTTTCTGCGCCCGTGAAAAATCCGCGCCCACGGAAATTTTCCGCGCCCTCGGAATTTTTTCGCGCTCGCGGATCGGCCTGGCGGAATTAAAATTTTATTTAAAAAAATAAAAAAAAATAAAAGGCTTTCAGGTGAAACCCCTGAAATAAAAAGGTTTCGGGTGAAACCCCTGAGATAAGTCAGGAAAAAGAAGAGAAAAAAAAAGAGTGTTCTTCCATATTCTACCATCACCCACCAATCCACTTTTCTAATTCTTTCCATGTCTAGTTCCTTGGAATTCCTCAAGTATGGGGGAATATTCCTGTTCAAGGCTCGTACTACATTAATGCTTAAGGCGAGATTCAGAGTTCGTTTGTGAGTTCGTGTTCAGTTTTGTTGATCGTGTTCTCTAACCATTTTAACACGATCGAAGCACCACCCGCACCCGCGGCCTAGCCACCGCGCCCGCGGTTTTTCCTGACGATGGATCATCTGGAGATTTCTGAGCTATACATCCAAGCCTTTGAAGAGTTCTTCTATCTCTTCTTTCGTATGTGAGTCTTCTGATTTTCCTCTTCTATGCTTAATTCCTTTCTCTTTACTTCATTGAGGACAATGATGGATTTAAGTATGGGGGAGGAAGTACTCACTACGCCTATCCTAGTTAGTTGCGTTTTTAGTTTATTTTTCATTATTTTATGGGATCCTTATTCCATGTTTTGTATAGAGAAATTTTTGAAAAAAAAATAAAAAATAAAAAAGCCATAAAAAATATGAAAAAAGGCATATAAAATCCTGGGATGAGTTGAAAACCCGAAAGGGCAGCTCCGGTAATAAGCAGGTAACCCGGACCAGCATTAGGCTGGGGTAATATGAGGTTTATGAGAGATGTGAGTATTTGTGAGCACACCTAAGAAAAATGAAAAGAGTGATTAGGTGAAAATCCGAAAGGGCGCCTAAGTAGAATGAGTGGTAAAATCAGAATGTTTAGGATCATATTCTACTTTGGGGCTTGGGGATTACATTTTAGATGTTGGGTAGATCCTAGGTTGCTATACACTTTTTGGAGCTTGAGTGCTATATCTTGTATTTGTGAGGTGTGTGATTTGAGCTTTCATGTTTTTGCTCACTATTTCTCTACATGGGTCTGGGTTGTGAGTTGATAGTAGATTTTTCATATTTCCCTTGTACTATGCTGTAAACCTTGATAGGAGATCTTGTTAGATTTATTTTGAGCTTACTCGAGGACGAGCAAGGTTTAAGTATGGGGGAATTTGATACACTCTATTTAGTATAGGTTAACTCTTGTATTTTAGGTATAATTTGAGTGTGTTTAGGTTAGTTTTGAGCACAATTGTCATATGAAGACCGAAGACACGATTTGAAGAATTGCAAGAGTTTTGAAGACAAGTGTTAATTTGGAGTTGTTTCGACACCACTTTCTTGTAACGCTTATTCCAGGAGCTACAGTGATCGGATGAAGCTGAATTTGGTACCATTGGAAAGATAACTCGAAGAGATATAATTCATCTTTTTACGGCGAGTTCAAATTCCAACTCTAAGTGGGTCAAAATTACCTCCGAAGTTGACACCAGTAAGCTGTCAGAAGATCCGCGGACGCGGATTATTTCCGCGCTCGCGGATCGAGGAGTTTCCGCGCCCGAGGATATTTTCCGAGCTCGCGGATGGAGGAGTATCCACGACCTCGGACATCAAGCAGATCCGCGCCCGCGGAAATATTCCGCGCTCGCGGATCGAGGGTTTCAGCGCCGCCTTCGTTTCATCTTTATTTTATCTTTTTTGTTTTTATATTTTTATATTTTCGGACTTATTTTCTACTATTTAAGGTTTGTTTCGAGTTTCACTTTAGGGTTACAACACAATTTAGAGACAATTTCTAGCATATTTTCAGTATTATGGAGAACTAATTTCCCTTTGGAGTTTGTTTAATCAAGGAAGCCTTTTTATGTATTTTGTGAGATTCTGGTAACTTTTCTATCCCTTGGTTAATATCAAAACTCTTGTGCTTAATTTATGATTATCAATTGATTTCTCTTGGTGCGCAACTTGTTGAATTTGATTGATATTCTACAGTTTGGATTAGTTTGATTGTTGTATGTGCAATCTTATTTATCCTTGAAACAACTCTTTTCTAGGACCGTGGACTAGAATTGAGAAAGAGTGTTTGATTGTTATTTTATGCATGAGACTCGTAGCTTGATTGCATGATTTAATATCCTTCTATCCTTAATACTTTGCATGATTTGAATTAAGCGTTCTTGTTCATATCATAATTCTGCTTGGACCGTGGACAAGCGGAAATCTTTTATAAGGATTGAAATTAACTAGAGAATTAATAGAAAAGTGGATGAATCAATGATCGAATGATTAAAAAGGTGGAATTGGTTGAATGAACTCTACTTTCTTCCAATTGATTTAATTCCAACAATATTTGCTTGTTTGTTTGTTTGCCTAAACTTCCATAAACCCCTGTCTTTACTCTTTGCTGATTGATCAGAATCCCGATTCTCTTGGGTTCGACCCCTTGCTTGCTTGCTATACTAGTTAGTAATTTAGGGTTATTTATCTTTGATCTTGGCAACAACGATTTTAGCCAAGTCACCCCACGTTCATTGGGCAACGGTTATCGAGGTTTTCCACTTCCCTTTCTACCCTTCGCCCCTTCTCTCTTTAAAACCCTCATTTGCCATTTTTGGGCTCTTATTCCATCTTCCACATCTGTCATTCGTCTTCTTCACATCCCTTTCACTCTCTTTTTCAAGAAACCTCCCAAAACCTTACAAAAATGGCCCCTCAACACACTTTCTCCCAAATCAAAGCGTGGGTACTTGCCAACCCTCGAATCCTCTTCATCTCTCAATTACGAGAGATCGAAAAAGAGCAAGACCCCGTCATAAAAGACGTCCTAATCCAAGGGCTTTACAACCAAGTAAGCCCATTCTTGCCCCCTCCTCCTCCGGCTGACGACATTGTGGCCTGGACCTCTTCCTCCTCTGAATCCCTTCCTCCTCCCTCAAACACCAACACCTCCTCCGGAATTATCATTGTTGACAGTTTCGGAGATGCACGACCATCCATCAATGAAAAACCCAAAAAATCCAAACATCGTCATTCATCCAAACGACGCCACTCCTCAAAAGACCCCTCAAAACCCAAAAAATCCAAACATTCCCACGATCCCTCCAAATCCAAAAAACGCAAACATACTGAGGTCTCCGAATTCTCGGAGCCTAGGAAAAAGCCCCACTTCAAGTTTGAGGAATACTTGAACTACTCTAAGGATAGTTCCTGTATGACCAAACCTCCTTACGCTTTCCCTTCCGACGATGGGACCTCCCAATCCCAGAGTCTACTCCCTTCTTCTTCCTCTCTCCCTCTTCCCATAACTAAGGGACCTCCCCAACCTCCTCCTACGAAACAACCCACTCCTCCACCACCTCCTTCTACTCCCACCCCAAAGGGAACCCCACCTTCTTCACTCCCTTCCGTTCCCACAACAACGGGAACTCCAACTCCACCTCCACCTCACAAAACTCCTTCTCCTCCTTCCTCACCAAAAGACACATCCACCTCTCCCATTCCTACCTCGGGGATCTCTACTCCCTAGGCTACCAAAATCATTCCTCCTCATTTTACCCAACTCTCTACTCCCATTTCTTCTTCTCTTCCTTCTTCCACCACATCCCCTACCACCACAAAACTCCCCTCTCCCTCACCATCCAAAAGTGTCGTCGCTCTTATCTCGGACGACGATGATCTCCCTCTCTCCGTGGTCATCGGCAAAATGACCAAGGACCCTCCTCCTATTATCATGGGAACCGTAGAGGAGGAGGCCCAGCTCAAGGCCTTAGAAGAAGAGCTCAATAGGGACCCCTCTGAGCACACAGCTGACCAAGGGACAAAGTCCCCAGAGAAGGTGGCTCCTGAAGAGCCAACGGAGACAAGGGACCCCGCACCAGATGGTGGTGTTGGGGCAACCACAAGTCATCCCGAAGATGACGCGGAGGGCTCAAGCTTGAGCTCCTCCGAGGAAGAAGGGACCTCCCATGATGAGGTCGAAGAAGAAGAAGAGGCTCCAGCTGCTAAAGTTCAAGCACAAATCCCAACACCTAGACACCAAATGGTGGTGTCCACGAGTTCCCAACAGCCAAGGGACCGCGTGCTCATGATTGAAGCGGTTGCACCCCCTCAGCAGAAAGGACCTCGCACGGTCACTAGGGGGAACACGTCCAAGAGCACTACCACAAAGAGGAAGGGGACTTCTTCCACAAAGCACCATGTGGATGAGCGCAGGAAGCTCCTTCCTCCACTTATCGTTTCCGAAGACGTGCTAAACGACAACGGCCTAGGGGAACTGTGGGACCTGATCAAGGCCTAGGGCTGGGAGAATCTCTGCAAAGAAATTGTGAGCGTAGATCCCTCACAAGTGCGTCAATTCAACAATAACTTCACTATCACCAATGACTGCACTCAGGGAACTCTCTCCCACGAAGGCGACGAGTTCATTTTTACCACGTCAACGATCCGCCTTCAGCTCCAGGTCCAGGTCAAGGGCTCAACGAGTGGTCCAACAACCTCTGGGGCGACTTCAATAGCGCCAAGGTGTGCAACACTATCTTTGAGGGTCGAGTTCCCTCGAAAGTGCTCTCGACGCACCATCTGTCCCTCGTCGCCAAGCTCGCTCACCAATTCATCATCAATGTGGTGATCCCTCGCCAGGAGAAGCGTCTGGTCGTCAACATCCCTCATGCCATCATCCTCTATCACTTCCTCCTCAAGAAGCCCATCAACCTTCCCAGAATAATCCTTGGGCACATGGAGAAGTGCATGGCTTCCAAGTCCCATTCCCTTCCCTACTCTAGGCTGATAAAGAAGCTCCTACAAAAAGAGGGTCTCTACGACGCCTCTAAGGACGAAATAGAGCTTGGAAGGGAACAGGACATTTCAGTTGTCCAGAAGATGAGGCACTCTGAGTCTGTAGAGGAAGCGGCTCAACTGGAGTCTGGTGAACAAGAGGGGAACTCTCAAGTGTTGCTCCGTACCGCCAACACCCTCAACCAGATTGCCAGGGACCAAGCCGCGTTGGCCAGAGGACAAGAAAAGCTTACACAAGTCCTGACGCGCCTCTGTGACGCCCTGTTCCCTCAAGCCCCATGATCTCTCCCTTCTTTTTCCCTTAATCCAAAAATGACTACAAAAATTGTACTTGAGTTCCCATTGTAAATATTTTCTTAAGTAATTCATTGGTCTTTAATTTGATTGCGTGTTCCCTTCTTCCCTATTATTACTTTGCTTGTTTTCGATGATGTCAAAAGGGGGAAAGACAAAAAATGCGAGATGAGTTAAAAGTTTAAGTTATCACAGACCAGCATAAGCTAAGGGGGAACAATTGCATAAAAAGCTAAATAAGAACTAAGTGTCTCACCAGAAGTGGCTCCCAAAATCTAATTGTTTCACTAAGAAGTGACTTCCCAAAATCTAACTTAGGAACTCATCAGCATATCATTCATTGAAATACTTGCATATTTTGTGATGGGTTTGTCATCATCAAAAAGGGGAAAATTGTTGGGACGTTGTTGGGACCTCTGGCTCTAAAACAACGGATCAACGATGACATTCTCCGAGTTTTGATAATGACAAACACCATAGGGAACTAATGTGGTTTGTTCAAGTATTTCTAAGGAACACAGGTACAGCCAAGAGCTCCTATGAATGACCAAAAGCCACAGAAGCTCACAATGCAGAGTTTCCATCAAGGGAACTCTGAAGAGGAAAGTTCCCATGAAGTGGGAACTCCCAGAAATCATCAAGAGAACACAAGCCTACAACGATGAAAAGTTTCCATCAAGGGAACTCTGCACAAGACAATTCCCATGACATGGGAACTCACATGTGAGGACAACGACCGTTCAGCGCAGATCGCGGGATTCTGTCTCGGATAGCCCGAAGGAACAGTCTGAGGATCAGACTGCCACGCTTCATCCAACGGTCCGATTGATCCAAGAAGTTCACCTAGTTCAAACCAAAGTCACATGTGAAGAAAGTACAACTTGGGCATCAAGCAAAGGGCATTTTGGACACAAACGAAAGATGCGACTGCCCAAGCTCACCTGGACTATAAAGCCAAATGAATAGTACTCGGATTGAGCACTTCTCCCAGAACTCACAAACACCCACACCTGAGAAAAGAAAGAAAAGGAAGAGAAGTCCCCGCCGGCGAGTGTGTGATCTCGACGATGGTGAAGCCGAAGTTCCCAAGGACAAGGGAACTGAGAAGTCGGTGTAAGGTTTGAGTTATTTGTATTTTGCTGTTGTGAGCTTAGGAACTCAGTTGAGAGGATTTACTAGTGTTGCTAGAGTTAGGAAGAACTTGTAGGAACAGAGAAGTGTGAATCCGGCTGTTGTAACTAAGGAACAAAGCAATCAATATAAGTAAGTTATTCAAAATCCTCCAAGTGGAGGTAGAGGTTTACCTAAACAACTAGTTGGTTGTAGTGGGGTTCCTCTATAAAGGAACTGTGTTTTTATTGTCTTTAATACTTGCGAATTGTTTACTTCCGCTGCCTTGGGAACAACTTAAATGCTAGTTCCCAAGCTGTTTGCTAACGGTTTACGATCCAACAACTTTTGATCTAACATTGCACGACAATTGTTCGATGAAATGTCCATGTAAATGTCACTCCTAAATATGGCATTCGGTTTCTCGGTTCGAATTTATGCTTTTATTCGATCGGTCTTGAATTTGTAGTGCAGAATGTGCTTTTTGGCTCGATACTATCCTCATTCTCTATGCTTAAGCCTAGATTTCTTTAAAGTTCACTTGTTTTTTCACCTTTTGCCTTTAAAATGACTTGTGATCTAACATTGCAATGCAAGTGATCGATGAAATGACAATGTAAATGTCACTCCTAAATGTGACATTCGATTTCTAGGTTCGAATTTATGCTTTCATTCGATCGGTCTTGATTTTGTAGTGCAGAATGAGCTTATTGGCTTGATACTATCCTCATTCTCTTTGCTTATGCTTAGATGTCTTTAAAGTCCACTTGTTTTTTATCCTTTTGCCTTTGAAATGACTTGTGATCTAACATTGCCCGCCAAGTGTTCGATGAAATGTCCATGTAAATGTCACTCATAAATGTGGGATTCCGTTTATAGGTTTATATTTATCCTCTTATTCGATCGGTCTTGATTTTGTAGTGCAGAATGTGCTTATTAGCTTGATCATGTCCTCATTCTTTATGCTTATGCGTAGGTGTCTTTACAATTCACTTGTTTTTTCTCCTTTTGCCTTTAAAATGACTTGTGATCTAACATTGCACACCACATGTTCGATAAAATGTCCTTGTAAATGTCACTCCTAAATGTGGCATTCGGTTTTTAGGTTTGAGTTTATTGTTTTATTCGATCCGTCTTCGTTTTGTAGTGTATAATGTGCTTATTGGGTTGATACTATCCTCATTCTTAGTGCTTATACCTAGATGTCTTTAAAGTTCACTTGTTTTTTCTCCTTTTGCCTTTAAAATGACTTGTGATCTAACATTATACGCCAAGTGTTCGATGAAATTTCCATGAAATGTCACTCCTAAATGTGGCATTCGGTTTCTAGATTGAATTAATGCTTTTATTCGATCTGTCTTGGTTTTGTAGTGAAGTATGTGCTTATTGGCTTGATATTATCCTCATTCTTTATGCTTATGCCTAGATGTCTTTAAAGTTCACTTGTTTTTCCCCTTTTGCCTTTAAAAATGACTACTTATCTAACATTCCACGCCAAGTGTTCGATGAAACACCCATGTACATGTCACTGCTAAATGTCGTATTCGGTTTCTAGGTTCGTATTTCTGCTTTTATTCAATCGGTCTTGGTTTTGTAGTGCAGAATATGCTTATTGGCTTGATACTATCCTCATTCTTTATGCTTATGCCTGGATGTCTTTAAAGTCCACTTGTTTTTTCTCCTTTCGCCTTTAAAATGACTTGTGATCTAACATTACACACCAAGTATTTTATGAAATGTGCATGTAAATGTCACTCCTAAATGTGGGATTCGGTTTCTAGATTTATATTTATCCTCTTATTCGATCGGTCTTGATTTTGTAGTGTAGAATGTGCTTATTGGCTTGATCATATCCTCATTCTTTATGCTTATGCCTAGGTGTCTTTACAATTCACTTATTTTTTCTCCTTTTGCCTTCAAAAGGACTTGTCATCTAACATTACACACCAAATGTTTGATTAAATGTCCATGTAAACATTACTCCTAAATGTGGCATTCGGTTTCTAGGTTTGAGATTATTCTTTTATTCGATCGGTCTTGGTTTTGTACTGTATAAAATGCTTATAGGCTTGATACTATCGTCATTCTTTGTGCTTACGCCGAGATGTCTTTAAAGTTCACTTGTTTTTTTTCTCATTTTTCCTTTAAAATGACTTGTGATCTAACATTATACGTAAGAGTTCGATGAAATTTCCATGTAAATGTCACTCCTAAATGTGGCATTCGTTTTCTAGATTGAATTTATGCTTTTATTAGATCGGTCTTGGTTTTGTAGTGAAGTATGTGCTTATTGGCTTGATATTATCCTCATTATTTGTGCTTATGCCTAGATGTCTTTAAAGTTCAATTGTTTTTTCTCCTGTTTCCTTTAAAAATGAGGATCTAACATTTCACGCCAAGTGTTCGATGAAATGTCCATGTAAATGTCATTGCCAAATGTGGCATTCGGTTTCTAGGTTCGTATTTATGCTTTTATTCGATCGGTCTTGGTCTTGTAATGCAGAATGTGCTAATTGGCTTGATACCATCCTCATTCTTTATGTTTATGGAAAGATGTCTTTAAAGTCCACTTGTTTTCTCTCCTTCTGCCTTTAAAATGACCTGTGATCTAACATTGCACGAGAAGTGTTTGATGAAATGTTCATGTAAATGTCACTCCTAAATGTGGCATTCGGTTTCTAGGTTTGAATTTATGCTTTTATTCGATCGATCTTGGTTTTGTAGTGTAGAATGTGTTGATTGGGTTGATACTATCCTCATTCTTTGTGCTTATGCCTAGATAACTTTAAAGTTCACTTGTTATTTTTTTCTTTTGTCTTTAAAATGACTTGTGATCTAACATTGCACGCCAAGTGTTCGATGAAATGTCCATGTAAATGTCACTCCTAAATGTGGCATTCGGTTTCTAGGTTTGAGTTTGTTCTTTTATTCGATCGGTCTTGGTTTTGTAGTGTATAATTTGCTTATTGGCTTGATACTATCGTCCTTCTTTGTGCTTATGCCTATATGTCTTTAAAGTATACTTGGGTTTTTCTACTTTTGCCTTTTAAATGTCACTCCTACAATGTGGCATTCGTTGTCTAGATTGAATTTATGCTTTTATTCGATCGGTCTTGGTTTTGAAGTGAAGTATGTGCTTATTGGCTTGATATTATCCTCATTCTTTGTGCTTATGCCTAGATGTCTTTAAAGTTCACTTGTTTTTCTCCTTTTACCTTTAAAAATGACTTGTGATCTAACATTCCACGCCAAGTGTTCAATGAAATGTCCATGTAAATGTCATTGCTAAATGTGGAATTCGTTTTCTAGGTTCGTATTTCTTCTTTTATTCGATCGGTCTTGATTTTGTAGTGCAGAATGTGCTTATTGCCTTGATTATATCCTCATTCTTTATGCTTATGCGTAGGTGTCTTTAATGTTCACTTGTTTTTCTCCTTTTGCCTTTAAAAATGACTAGTGATCTAACCTTCCACGCCAAGTGTTCGATGAAATGTCCATGTAAATGTCACTCCTAAATGTGGCATTCGGTTTCAAGGTTCGTATTTATGCTTTTATTCGATCGGTCTTGGTTTTGTAGTGTAGAATGTGCTAATTGGCTTGATACTATCCTCATTCTTTATGCTTATGCGTATATGTCTTCAATGTCCACTTGTTTTCTCTCCTTTTGCCTTTAAAAATTACTTGTGATCTAACATTCCACGCCAAGTGTTCGATGAAATGTCCATGTAAATGTCATTGCTAAATGTGGCATTCGGTTTCTAGGTTCGCATTTCTTCTTTTATTCGACCGGTCTTGGTTTTGTAGTGCAGAATGTACTTACTGGCTTGATACTATCCTCATTCTTTAATGCTTATCCTTAGATGTCTTTAAAGTCCACTTGTTTTTTCTCCATTTGCCTTTAAAATTACTTGTGATCTAACATTGCATGCCAAGTGTTTGATGAAATGTCCATGTAAATATCACTCCTAAATGTGGGATTCGGTTTCTAGGTTTATATTTAACCTTTTATTCGATCGGTCTTGATTTTGTAGTGCAGAATGTGCTTATTGGCTTGATTATATCCTCATTCTCTATGTTTATGCCTAGGTGTCTTTACAGTTCACTTGTTTTTTCTCCTTTTGCCTTTAAAAAGACTTGTGATCTAACATTGCACGCCATGTGTTCGATGAAAAGTCCATGTAAATGTCACTCTTAAATATGGCATTCGGTTTCTAGGTTCGAATTTATTCTTTTATTAGATCGTTCTTTATTTTGTAGTGCGGAATGTGCTTATTAGCTTGATACTATCCTCCACCTTTGTACTTATGCTTAGATTTCTTTAAAGTTCTCTTGCTTTTTCTCCTTTTGCCTTTAAAAATGACTAGTGATCTAACATTCCACGCCAAGTGTTCAATGAAATGTCCATGTAAATGTAACTATTAAATGTGGAATTCGGTTTCTAGGTTCGTATTTATGCTTTAGTTCGATCGGTCTTGGTTTTGTAGTTCAGAATATGCTAATTGGCTTGATACTATCCTCATTCTTTATGCTTATGTCTTGATGCTTTTAAAGTCCACTTGTTTTCTCTCCTTCTGCCTTTAAAATGACCAGTGATCTAACATTGCACGCCAAGTGTTTGATGAAATGTTCGTGTAAATGTCACTCCTAAATGTGGCATTCATTTTCTAGGTTTGAATTTATGCTTTTATTCGATGGATCTTAGTTTTGTAGTGTAGAATGTGCTTATTGGCTTGATATTATCCTCATTCTTTGTGCTTATGTCTAGATAACTTTAAAGTTCAAATGTTTTTCTCCTTTTGCCTTTAAAATGACTTGTTATCTAATATTGCACGCCAAGTGTTCGATGAAATGTCCATGTAAATGTCACTCCTAAATATGGCATTCGGTTTCTAGGTTTGAGTTTATTCTTTTATTCAATCGGTCTTGGTTTTGTAGTGTGTAATGTGCTTATTGGCTTGATACTATCATCATTCTTTGTGCTTATGCTTAGATGTCTTTAAAATTCACTTGTTTTTTTCTCCTTTTGCCTTTAAAATGACTTGTGATCTAACATCATACGCCAAGTGTTCGATGAAATTTCTACGTAAATGTCACTCTTAAATGTGGCATTCGTTTTCTAGATTGAATTTATGCGATTATTCGATCGATATTGGTTTTGTAGTGAAGTATGTGCTTATTGGCTTCATATTATCCTCATTCCTTGTGCTTTTGCCTAGATGTCTTTAAAGTTCACTTGTTTTTTCTCCTTTTTGATACGTGATTGCCCCAGAATCCTCCGTTGAAACCTCGTATATGACCACACAGGAACCCGATCTTGCCTAGTAATCCTTGATTCAACCTGAATTTGCTAACAAAGTCAATAACTTGCGATCCAAGTAACACAATAACGAACTGATTGAATGAATGAAAGCACTCGATCTGATTTATTGATATTCAATTTGATAGTTCAAACGGATTGGCTCTAACGCTAAATCCGAATGATTAACTAGTTTGATCTTTAACAATCACAACTAGAACAATCTAATTGAATGAACTATAACTCAGATTCGAACAAGAGAGGGAGATCGAGAATGCTATGATCGACGAAGGTTGCTGATGCTCGAACCACACACAAGACACAAATTGTATTTTTTGGAGCCCAAGGACTAGATAAACCTTTCTTAGGGTTTATCTAATCTCAAGCTGATTTTTATTGAATGAAAATGCAAAGTATAAATAGAGAATACAAAAGCTAATCCTTGGGGAGCAAGCAAAGTACATGGCCGGCCCTAGTAGGGTTAGAATGGTCCTTTTCTTGCTTCCCAAGATATAATAAAATATCTAGCTAATATCTATCTAGATCCCCTTAATTAAATAAATCATGGCTGACTTATTTAAATAAGGAAATATCTCTATCAAACTAAAAATATTCAAAACAAACTAAAAATATCTCTAACAACCAGGAGAGAGAATATTCAACCAACTAACATCAGTCTATTGATTGAATTTCTCTACATTATTTAAAATAGAAAATCGTTCATAAATAAAATAAATAAAGATAGAAATTTAGACTAAATATAAGATTCCCGTAAGACTTGAACAGCTCTCAGTAAAACCCAGTTTGCGGCCCTTTACTTTTGGATTTTGAATTTGATGTAAACTAAAACATTGTATAACTTTTAATTTTCTTTCCAACGAGTACTTAACGGACTTGAGATGAATTTTCAAGACCAAGTTATGACCCGTTTACTGAGCACTGTTTTCTATTTGACGGGTTTCTTAACTTTCCGAACTTTGAAGACTTCATCCTTTTCCTTGGTGGCCTTGGACGCCATTGATGAATATCTTCAACAAATAAGATCAAGTCCTTGAATTTATTCTTGAACTTGAATGCTCGAGACCTTGGGAAAGGTCTTAGTTTTGGCCTTTTACACACCTTCTTTGCAAGCATCTTCTTCATGGTCCTTTTATCGCTATCACTTTTGCCTTTAAAAATGACTTGTGATCTAACATTCCACGCCAAGTGTTCGATGAAATGTCCATGTAAATGTCAGTGCTAAATGTGGCATTCGGTTTCTAGGTTCTTATTTCTTCTTTTATTCGATCGGTCTAGGTTTTGTAGTGCAGAATGTGCTTATTGGCTTGCTACTATCCTCATTCTTTATGCTTATCCTTAGATGTCTTTAAAGTCCACTTGTTTTTTCTCCTTTTTCCTTTAAAATGACTTCTGATCTAACATTGCATGACAAGTGTTTGATGAAATGTCCATGTAAATATCACTCCTAAATGTGGGATTCGGTTTTTAGGTTTATATTTAACCTTTTATTCGATCGGTCTTGATTTTGTAGTGTACAATGTGCTTATTGGCTTGATTATATCCTCATTCTTTATGCTTATGCCTAGGTGTCCTTACAGTTCACTTGTTTTTTCTCCTTTTGCCTTTAAAAGGACTTGTGATCTAACAGTGCACGCCATGTGTTCGATGAAAGGTCCATGTAACTATCACTCTTAAATATGGCATTCGGGTTCTAGGTTCGAATTTATGCTTTTATTAGATCGTCCTTTAAAATGACTTGTGAGCTAACATTATACGCCAAATGTTCGATGAAATTTCCACGTAAATGTCACTCTTAAATGTAGCATCCGTTTTCTAGATTGAACTTATGCTTTTATTCGATCGGTCTTGGTTTTGTAGTGAAGTATGTGCTTATTGGCTTGATATTATCCTCATTCTTTGTGCTTTTGCGTAGATATCTTTAAAGGTCACTTGTTTTTTCTCCTTTTGCCTTTAAAAATTACTTGTGATCTAACATTCCACGCCAAGTGTTCGATGAAATGTCCATGTAAATGTCATTGCTAAATGTGGCATTCGGTTTCTAGGTTCGTATTTCTTCTTTTATTCGATCGGTCTTGGTTTTGTAGTGCAGAATGTGCTTATTGGCTTGATACTATCCTCATTCTTTATGCTTATGATTAGATGTCTTTAAAGTCCACTTATTTTTTCTCTTTTCTCCTTTAAAATGACTTGTGATCTAACATTGCATGCCAAGTGTTTGATGAAATGTCCATGTAAACATTACTCCTAAATGTGGGATTCGGTTTCTAGGTTTATATTTATCCTTTTATTCGAACGGTCTTGATATTGTAGTGCATAATGCGCTTATTGGCTTGATTATATCCTCTTTCTTTATGCTTATGCCTAGGTGTCTTTACAGTTCACTTGTTTTTTCTCCTTTTGCCTTTAAAAGGACTTGTGATCTAACATTGCACGCCATGTGTTCAATGAAAGGTCCATGTAACTGTCACTCTTAAATATGGCATTCTGGTTCTAGGATCGAATTTATGCTTTTATTAGATCGTCCTTTAAAATGACTTGTGAGCTAACATTATACGCCAAATGTTCGATGAAATTTCCACGTAAATGTCACTCTTAAATGTGCCATACGTTTTCTAGATTGAATTTATGCTTTTATTCGATCGGTCTTGGTTTTGTAGTGAAGTATGTGCTTATTGGCTTGATATTATCCTCATTCTTTGTGCTTTTGCCTAGATGTCTTTAAAGTTCACTTGTTTTTCTCCTTTTGCGTTTAAAAATGACTAGTGATCTAACATTCCACGATAAGTGTTCAATGAAATGTCGATGTAAATGTCATTGCTAAATGTGGAATTCGGTTTCTAGGTTCGTATTTATGCTTTTATTCGATCGGCCTTGGTTTTGTAGTGTAGAATGTGCTTATTGGCTTGATACTATCCTCATTCTTTATGCTTATGCTTAGATGTCTTTAAAGTCCAATTTTTTTTCTCCTTTTGCCTTTAAAAGGACTTGTGATCTAACATTGCACGCCATGTGTTCGATGAAAAGTCCATGTAAATGCCACTCTTAAATATGGCATTCGGTTTCAAGGTTCGAATTTATGATTTTATTAGATTGTTCTTTATTTTGTAGTGCGGAATGTGCTTATTAGCTTGATACTATCCTCCACCTTTGTACTTATGCTTAGATTTCTTTAAAGTTCTCTTGCTTTTTCTCCTTTTGCCGTTAAAAATGACTAGTGATCTAACATTCCACGCCAAGTGTTCGATGAAATGTCCATGTAAATGTCACTCCTAAATGTGGCATTCGGTTTCTAAGTTCGTATTTATGCTTTAGTTCGATCGGTGTTGGTTTTGTAGTTCAGAATGTGCTAATTGGCTTGATATTATCCTCATTCTTTATGCTTATGCCTTGATGTTTCTAAGATTGCACGCCAAGTGTTTGATGAAATGTTCATGTAAATGTCACTCCTAAATGTGGCATTCAGTTTCTAGGTTTGAATTTATGCTTTTATTCGATCGATCTTGGTTTTGTAGTGTAGAATGTGCTTATTGGCTTGATATTATCCTCATTCTGTGTGCTTATGCCTAGATAACTTTAAACTTTACTTGTTTTTTCTCCTTTTGCCTTTAAAATGACTTGTGATCTAACATTGCACGCCAAGTGTTCGATGAAATGTCCATGTAAATGTCACTCCTAAATATGGCATTCGGTTTCTTGGTTTGAGTTTATTCATTTATTCGATCGGTCTTGGTTTTGTAGTGTATAATGTGCTTATTGGCTTGATACTATCGTCATTCTTTGTGCTTATGCCAAGATGTCTTTAAAGTTCTTTTTATTTTTTCTCCTTTTGCCTTTAAAAATTACTTGTGATCTAACATTCCACGCCAAGTGTTCGATGAAATGTCCATGTAAATGTCATTGCTAAATGTGGCATTCGGTTTCTAGGTTCGTATTTCTTCTTTTAGTCGATCGGTCTTGGTTTTGTAGTGTAGAATGTGCTTATTGGCTTGATATTATCCTCATTCTTTATGCGTATCCTTAGATGTCTTTAAAGTCAACTTATTTTTTCTCCTTTTTCCTTTAAAATGACTTATGATCTAACATTGCATGCCAAGTGTTTGATGAAATGTCCATGTAAATATCACTCCAAAATGTGGGATTCGGTTTCTAGGTTTATATTTAACCTTTTATTCGATCGCTCTTGATTTTGTATTGTAGAATGTGCTTATTGGCTTGATTATATCCTCATTCTTTATGCTTATGCCTAGGTGTCTTTACAGTTCACTTGTTTTTTCTCCTTTTACCTTTAAAAGGACTTGTGATCTAACATTCCACCCCATATGTTCGATGAAAGGTCCATGTAACTATCACTCTTAAATATGGCATTCGGGTTCTAGGTTCGAATTTATGCTTTTATTAGATCGTCCTTTAAAATGACTTGTGAGCTAACATTATACGCCAAGTGTTCGATGAAATTTCCACGTAAATGTCACTCTTAAATGTAGCATACGTTTTCTAGATTGAATTAATGCTTTTATTCGATCGGTCTTGGTTTTGTAGTGAAGTATGTGCTTATTGGCTTGATATTATGCTCATTCTTTGTGCTTTTGCCTAGATGTCTTTAAAGTTCACTTGTTTTTTCTCCTTTTGCCTTTAAAAATTACTTGTGATCTAACATTCCACGCCGAGTGTTCGATGAAATGTCCATGTAAATGTCATTGCTAAATGTGGCATTCGGTTTCTAGGTTCGTATTTCTTCATTTATTCGATCGGTCTTGGTTTTGTAGTGCAGAATGTGCTTATTGTTTTTTCTCCTTTTGCCTTTAAAATGACTTGTTATCTAATATTGCACGCCAAGTGTTCGATGAAATGTCCATGTAAATGTCACTCCTAAATATGGCATTCGGTTTCTAGGTTTGAGTTTATTCTTTTATTCATTCGGTCTTGGTTTTGTAGTGTGTAATCTGCTTATTGGCTTGATACTATCATCATTCTTTGTGCTTATGCTTAGATGTCTTTAAAGTCCACTTGTTTTTTCTCCTTTCTCCTATAAAATGACTTGTGATCTAACATTGCATGCCAAATGTTTGATTAAGTGTCCATGTAAACATTACTCCTAAATCTGGGATTCGGTTTCTAGGTTTATATTTATCCTTTTATTCGATCGGTCTTGATTTTGTAGTGCATAATGTGCTTATTGGCTTGATTATATCCTCATTCTTTATGCTTATGCCTAGGTGTCTTTACAGTTCACTTGTTTTTTCTCCTTTTGCCTTTAAAAGGACTTGTGATCTACATTGCACGCCTTGTGTTCGATGAAAAGTCCATGTAAATGTCACTCTTAAATATGGCATTCGGGTTCTAGGTTCGAATTTATGCTTTTATTAGATCGTTCTTTATTTTGTATTGAAGTATGTGCTCATTGGCTTGATATTATCCACATTCTTTGTGCTTATGCCTAGATGTCTTTAAAGTTCACTTGTTTTTCTCCTTTTGCCTTTAAAAATGACTAGTGATCTAACATTCCACGCTAAGTGTTCAATGAAATGTCCATGTAAATGTCATTGCTAAATGTGGAATTCGGTTTCTAGGTTCGTTTTTATGCTTTTATTCGATCGGCCTTGGTTTTGTAGTGTAGAATGTGCTTATTGGCTTGATACTATCCTCATTCTTTATGCTTATGCTTAGATGTCTTTAAAGTCCACTTTTTTTTCTCCTTTTGCCTTTAAAAGGACTGGTGATCTAACATTGCACGCCATGTGTTCGATGAAAAGTCCATGTAAATGTCACTCTAAAATATGGCATTCGGGTTCAAGGTTCGAATTTATGCTTTTATTAGATCGTTCTTTATTTTGTAGTGCAGAATGTGCTTATTAGCTTGATACTATCCTCCACCTTTGTACTTATGCTTAGATTTTCTTAATGTTCTCTTGCTTTTTCTCCTTTTGCCGTTAAAAATGACTAGTGATCTAACATTCCACGCCAAGTGTTCGATGAAATGTCCATGTATATGTCACTCCTAAATGTTTCATTCGGTTTGTAAGTTCGTATTTATGCTTTAGTTCGATCGGTCTTGGTTTTGTAGTTCAGAATGTGCTAATTGGCTTAATACTATCCTCATTCTTTATGCTTATGCCTTGATGTTTTTAAAGTCCACTTGTTTTCTCTCCTTCTGCCTTTAAAATGACCAGTGATCTAAGATTGCACGTCAAGTGTTTGATGAAACGTTCATGTAAATGTCACTCCTAAATGTGGCATTCAGTTTCTAGGTTTGAATTTATGCTTTTATTCGATCGATCTTGGTTTTGTAGTGTAGAATGTGCTTATTGGCTTGATACTATCCTCATTCTTTGTGCTTATGCTTAGATAACTTTAAAGTTCACTTGTTTTTTGTCCTTTTGCCTTTCAAATGACTTGTTATATAATATTTTACGCCAAGTGTTCGATGAAATTTCCATGTGAATGTCACTCCTAATTGTGGCATTCGTTATCTAGATTGAATTTATGCTTTTATTCGATCGGTCTTGGTTTTGAAATGAAGTATGTGCTTATTAGCTTGATACTATCCTCATTCTTTGTGCTTATGCCTAGATAACTTTAAAGTTCACTTGTTTTTTTTCCCTTTTGCCTTTAAAATGACTTGTGATCTAACATTGCACGTCAAGTGTTCGATGAAATGTCCATGTAAATGTCACTCCTAAATGTGGCATTCGGTTTCTAGGTTTGAGTTTATTCTTTTATTCGATCGGTCTTGGTTTTGTAGTGTATAATGTGCTTATTGGCCTGATACTATCATCATTCTTTGTGCTTATGCCTAGATGTCTTTGAAGTTCACATGTTTTTTTCTACTTTTGCCTTTAAAATGACTTGTGATCTAACATTATACGCCAAGTGTTCGATGAAATTTCCATGTAAATATCACTCCTAAATGTGGTAGTCGTTATCTAGATTGAATTTATGCTTTTATTCGATCGGTCTTGGTTTTGAAGTGAAGTATGTGCTTATTGGCTTGTTATTATCCTCATTCTTTGTCCTTATGCCTAGATGTCTTTAAAGTTCACTTGTTTTTCTCCTTTTGCCTTTAAAAATGACTAGGGATCTAACATTCCACGCCAAGTGTTCGATGAAATTTTCATGTAAATGTCACTCCTAAATGTGGCATTCGGTTTCTAGATTGAATTTATGCTTTTATTCAATCATCTTGGTTTTGTGGTGATGTATATGCTTATTCGCTTGATACTGTCCTCATTGTTTGTGCTTATGCCTAGATGTCTTTCAAGTTCACTTGTTTTTTCTGCTTTTGCCTTTAAAATGACTTGTGATCTAACATTGCACGCCAAGTGTTCGATGAAAAGTCCATGTAAATGTCACTCCCAAATGTGGCATTCGGTTTCTAGGTTCGATTTTATGCTTTTATTAGATCGGTCATGATTTTGTAGTGCAGAATGTGCTTATTGGCTTGATACTATCCTCATTCTCTATGCTTATGCCTAAATTTCTTTAAAGTTCACTTGTTTTTACACCTTTTGCCTTTAAAATGACTTGTGATCCAACATTGCACGCCAAGTGTTCGATGAAATGTCCATGTAAATGTCACTCTCAAATGTGGCATTCGGTTTCTATGTTCGAATTTATGCTTTTATTCGATCGGTCTTTATTTTGTAGTGAAGAATGTGCTTATTGGCTTGATTATATCCTCATTCTTTATGCTTATGCCTAGGTCTCTTTACAGTTCACTTGTTTTTTCTCCTTTTGCCTTTAAAAGGACTTGTGATCTAACATTGCACGACATGTGTTCGATGAAAAGTACATGTAAATGTCACTCCTAAATGTGGCATTCGGTTTCTAGGTTTGAATTATGCTTTTATTCGATCGATCTTGGTTTTGTAGAGTAGAATGTGCTTATTGGCTTAATACTATCGTCATTCTTTGTGCTTATGCCTAGATAACTTTAAAGTTCACTTGTTTTTTTTCCTTTTGCCTTTAAAATGACTTGTGATCTAACATTGCACGCCAAGTGTTCGATGAAATGTCCATATAAATGTTACTCCTAAATGTGGCATTCGGTTTCTAGGTTTCAGTTTATTCTTTTATTCGATCGGTCTTGGTTTTGTAGTGTATAATGTGCTTATTGGCTTGATACTATCGTCATTCTTTGTGCTTATGCCTAGATGTCTTTAAAGTTCACTTGTTTTTTCTACTTTTGCCTTTAAAATGACTTGTGATCTAACATTATACGCCAAGTGTTCGATGAAATTTCCATGTAAATATCACTCCTAAATGTGGTATTCATTATCTAGATTGAATTTATGCTTTTATTCGATCGGTCTTGGTTTTGAAGTGAAGTATGTGCTTATTGGCTTGATATTATCCTCATTCTTTGTGCTTATGCCTAGATGTCTTTAAAGTTCACTTGTTTTTCTCCTTTTGCCTTTAAAAATGACTAGGGATCTAACATTCCACGCCAAGTGTTCAAAGAAATGTCCATGTAAATGTCAATTCTAAATGTGGCATTCGGTTTCTAGGTTAGTATTTCTTCTTTTAATTATTCGATCGGTCTTGGTTAAGTAGTGTAGAATGTGCTTATTGGCTTGATACTAACCTCATTCTTTATGCTTATGCTTAGATATCTTTAAAGTCCACTTGTTTTTTTACCTTTTTGCTTTAAAATGACTTATGATCTAACATTGCACGCCAAGTGTTTGATGAAATGTCCATGTAAATGTAACTCGTAAATGTGGGATTCGTTTTCTAGGTTTATATTTAACCTTTTATTCAATCGATCTTGATTTTTTAGTGTAGAATGTGCTTATTGGCTTGATTATATCCTCATTATTTATGCTTATGCCTAGGAGTCTTTACAGTTCACTTGTTTTTTCTCCTTTTGCCTTCAAAAATGACTAGTGATCTAACATTCCATGCCAAGTGTTCGATTAAATATCCATGTAAATGTCACTCCTAAATGTGGCATTCGGTTTCTAGGTTCGTATTTATGCTTTTATTCGATCAGTCTTGGTTTTGTACTGTAGAATGTGCTAATTGGCTTGATACTATCTTCATTCTTTGTGCTTATGCCTAGATGTCTTTAAAGTCCACTTGCCTTTAAAGTGACTAGTGATCTAACATTGCACGCCAAGTGTTTGATGAAATGTTCATGTGAATTATTGGATCATAAACTGTTAGCAAAGAGCTTGGGAACTGGTTGTTAAGCTGTTCCCAACGCAGCGGAAGTAAAGTAAACGCAAGTATTAAAAACTGTAAAGAACGCAATTCCTTATAGAGGAACACCACTACAACCAACTAGTTGTATGGGTAAACCTCTACCTCCGCTTGGAGGATTTTGAATGACTTACTTATATGGATTGCTTTGTTCCTTAGTTACAACAACCGGATTCACACTTCTCTGTTCCTACGAGTTCTTCCTAACTCTAGCAACTCTAGCAAATCCTCTCAACTGAGTTCCTAAGCTCACAACAGCAAAATACAAATAACTCAAACCTTACACCGACTTCTCAGTTCCCTTGCCTCTGGGAACTTCGGCTTCTCCGTCGTCGAGATCACACACTCGCCGGCGGGGACTTCTCTTCCTTTTCTTTCTTTTCTCTGGTGTGGGTGTTTGTGAGTTTTGGGAGATGTGCTCAATCCGAGTACTATTCATTTGGCTTTATAGTCCAGGTGAGCTTGGGCAGTCGAATCTTTCGTTTGTATCCAAAATGCCCTTTGCTTGATGCCCAAGTTGTACTTTCTTCACATGTGACTTTGGTTTGAACTAGGTCAACTTCTTGAATCAATCGGACCGTTGGATCAAGCGTGACAGTCTGATCCTCAGACTATTCCTTCGGGCTGTCCAAGACAGAATCCCGCGATCTACGCTGAACGGTCGTTGTCTTCACATGTTAGTTCCCATATCATGGGAACTGCCTTGTTCAGAGTTCCCTTGATGGAACCCCACTACAACCAACTAGTTGTATGGGTAAACCTCTACCTCCGCTTGGAGGATTTTGAATGACTTACTTATATTAATTGCTTTGTTCCTTAGTTACAACAACCGGATTCAAACTTCTCTGTTCCTATGAGTTCTATCTAACTCTAGCAACACTAATGAATCCTGTCAACTGAGTTCCTAAGCTAATAACAACAAAACACAAGTAACTCAAACCTTACACCGACTTCTTAGTTGCCTTGCTCCTGGGAACTTCGGCTTCTCCGTCGTCGAGATCACACACTCGCCGTCGGGGACTTCTCTTCTTCTTCTTTCTCTTTTCTCTGATATGGGTATTTGTGAGTTCTGGGAGAAGTACTCAATCCGAGTACTATTGGGCTTTATAAACCAGGTGTGCTTGGGCAATCGCGTCTTTCATTTGTGTCCAAAATGCCCTTTGCTTGATGCCCAAGTTGTAATTGGGTCAACTTCTTGAATCAATCAGACCGTTGGATCATTCGTGACAGTCTGATCCTCAGAATGTTCCTTCGGAATGTCCAAGACAAAATCTCGTGATTTGCACAGAAAGGTCGTTGTCCTCACATGTGAGTTCCCATATTATGGGAACTGTCTTCTTCAGAGTTCCCTTGATGGAAACTCTTCATCGTGTAAACCTGTGTTCTCTTCATCATTCTTGGGAGTTCCTAATTTATGGGAACTTTTCTCTTCAGAGTTCCCTTGATGGAAACTCTGCATTGTGAGCTTCTGTGGCTTTTGGTCATTCATGAGAGTTCTTGGCTATACCTGCGTTCCTTCGAAATACTTGAACAAACCACATTAGTTCCTCATGGTGTTTGTCATTATCAAAACTCGGAGAATGGCATCGTTGATCCGTTGTTTAGAACCAGAGGTCCGAACAACGTCCCAACATAAATGTCGCTCCTAAATGTGGCATTCAGTTTCTAGGTTTGAGTTTATTCTTTTATTGGATCGGTGTTGGTTTTGTAGTGTATAATTTGCTTATTTGCTTGATACTATCGTCATTCTTTGTGCTTATGCCTAGATGTCTTTAAAGATTACTTGTTTTTTTCTCCTTTTGCCTTTAAAATGACTTTTGATCTAACATTATACGCCAAGAGTTTGATGAAATTTCCATGTAAATGTCACTCCTAAATGTGGCATTCGTTTTCTAGATTGAATTTATGCTTTTATTCGATCGGTCTTGGTTTTGTAGTGAAGTATGTGCTTA
Organism: Fallopia convolvulus; assembly: GCA_964016875.1. Classification (NCBI taxonomy): domain Eukaryota; kingdom Viridiplantae; phylum Streptophyta; class Magnoliopsida; order Caryophyllales; family Polygonaceae; genus Fallopia; species Fallopia convolvulus. Next base: position 19,550,866 of record OZ024730.1, read on the forward strand.
TTGGCTTGATATTATCCACATTCTTTGTTCTTATGCCTAGATGTCTTTAATGTTCAATTGTTTTTCTCCTTTTGCCTTTAAAAATGACTAGTGATCTAACATTCCACGCTAAGTGTTCAATGAAATGTCCATGTAAATATCATTGCTAAATGTGGCATTCAGTTTCTAGGTTCGTATTTTTGCTTTTATTCGATCGGCCTTGGTTTTGTAGTGTAGAATGTGCTTATTGGCTTGATACTATCCTCATTCTTTATGCTTATGCTTAGATGTCTTTAAAGTCCACTTATTTTTCTCCTTTTTCCTTTAAAATATAGCATTCGATTTCTAGGTGTCACTTTTAAATATAGCATTCGATTTCTAGGTTTGAATTTATGCTTTTATTAGTTCGTTCTTTATTTTGTAGTGCGGAATGTGCTTATTAGCTTGATACTATCCTCCACCTTTGTACTTATGCTTAGATTTCTTTAAAGTTCTCTTGCTTTTTCTCCTTTTGCCTTTAAAAATGACTAGTGATCTAACTTTCCACGCCAATTGTTCGATGAAATGTCCATGTAAATGTCGCTCCTAAATGTGGCATTCGGTTTCTAGGTTCGTATTTATGCTTTTGAACGATCGGTCTTTGTTTTATAGTGTAGAATGTGATTATTGGCTTGATTATATCCTCGTTCTTTATGCTTATGCCAAAGTCTCTTTACAGTTCACTTGTTTTTTCTCCTTTTGCCTTTAAAATGACTTGTGATCTAACATTGCACGCCAAGTGTTCGATGAAATGTCCATGTAAATGTCACTCCTAAATGTGGCATACGGTTTCTAGGTTTGAGTTTATTCTTTTATTCGATCGGTCTAGGTATTGTAGTGTATAATGTGCTTATTTGTTTGATACTATCGTCATTCTTTGTGCTTATGCCTAGATGTCTTTAAAGTTCACTTGTTTTTTTCGCCTTTTGCCTTTAAAATGACTTGTGATCTAACATTATACGCCAAGTGTTCGATGAAATTTCCATCTAAATGTGGCATTCGGTTTCTAGGTTTGAAATTATGATTTTATTCAATCGGTCTTGGTTTTGTAGTGAAGAATGTGCTTATTGGCTTGATATTATCCTCATTCTTTGTGCTTATGCCTAGATGTCTTTAAAGTTCAATTGTTTTTTCTGCTTTTGCCTTTTAATATGACTTGTGATCGAACATTATACGCCAAATGTTCGATGAAATGTCCATGTAAATGTCACTTCTAAATGTGGCATTTGGTTTCTAGGTTTGTCTTTCTGCTTTTATTCGATCGGTCTTGGTTTTGTAGTGTAGAATGTTCTTATTGCTTGATACTATCCTCATTCTCGATGGTTATGCTTATATGTATTTAAAGTCCACTTGTTTTTTCTATTTTTGCCTTTAAAATGACTTGTGATCTAACATTGCACGCCAAGTGTTCGATGAAATGTCCATGTAAATGTCACTCCTAAATGTGGGATTCGGTTTCTAGGTTTATATTTATCCTTTTATTCGATCGGTCTTTATTTTGTAGTGAAGAATGTGCTTATTGGTTTGATTATATCCTCATTCTTTATGCTTATGCCAAAGTCTCTTTACAGTTCACTTGTTTTTTCTCCTTTTGCCTTTAAAAGGACTTGTGATCTACATTGCACGCCTTGTGTTCGATGAAAAGTCCATGTAAATGTCACTCTTAAATATGGCATTCGGGTTCTAGGTTCGAATTTATGCTTTTATTAGATCGTTCTTTATTTTGTATTGAAGTATGTGCTCATTGGCTTGATATTATCCACATTCTTTGTGCTTATGCCTAGATGTCTTTAAAGTTCACTTGTTTTTCTCCTTTTGCCTTTAAAAATGACTAGTGATCTAACATTCCACGCTAAGTGTTCAATGAAATGTCCATGTAAATGTCATTGCTAAATGTGGAATTCGGTTTCTAGGTTCGTTTTTATGCTTTTATTCGATCGGCCTTGGTTTTGTAGTGTAGAATGTGCTTATTGGCTTGATACTATCCTCATTCTTTATGCTTATGCCTAGATGTCTTTAAAGTCCACTTCTTTTCTCTCCTTCTGCCTTTAAAATGACTAGTGATCTAACATTGCACGCCAAGTGTTTTCATGTAAATCTTACTCCTAAATGTGGCGTTCGGTTTCTAGATTGAATTTATGCTTTTATTAAATCGGTCTTGGTTTTGTGGTGAAGTATATGCTTATTCGCTTGATACTGTCCTCATTCTTTGTGCTTATGCCTAGATGTTTTTAAAGTTCACTTGTTTTTTCTGCTTTGGCCTTTAAAATGACTTACGATCTAACATTGCACGCCAAGTTTTCGATGAAAAGTCCATGTAAATGTCACTCCTAAATGTGGCATTCGGTTTCTAGGTTCGAATTTATGCTTTTATTCGATCGGTCTTGATTTTGTAGTGCAGAATGTGCTTATTGGCTTGATAATATCCTCATTCTCTATGCTTATGCCTAGATTTCTTTAAAATTCACTTGTTTTTTCTCCATTTGCCTTTAAAATTACTTTTCATCTAACATTGCACGCCAAGTGTTCGATGAAATGTCCATGTAAATGTCACTCCTAAATGTGGCATTACCTTCTAGGTTTGAGTTTATTCTTTTATTCGATCGGTCTTGATTTTGTAGTGTATAATGTGCTTAATGGCTTGAAACTATTGTCATTCTTTGTGCTTATGCCTAGATGTCTTTAAAGTTCACTTGTTGTTTTCGCCTTTTGCCTTTAAAATGACAAGTGATCTAACATTATACGCCAAGTGTTCGATGAAATTTCCATGTAAATGTCACTCCTAAATGGGCATTCGGTTTCTAGGTTTGAAATTATGCTTTTATTCGATCAGTCTTGGTTTTGTAGTGAAGAATGTGCTTATTGGATTGATATTATCCTCATTCTCTATGCTTATGCCAAGATGTCTTTAAAGTTCACTTGTTTTTTCTCCTTTTGCCTTTAAAAGGACTTGTGATCGAAGATTGCACGCCAAATGTTCGATGAAATGTCCATGTAAATGTCACTGCTAAATGTGGCATTTGGTTTGTAGGTTCATATTTCTTCTTTTATTCGATCGGTCTTGGTTTTGTAGTGTAGAATGTGCTTATTGGCTACATACTATCCTCATTCTTTATGGTTATCCTTAGATGTCTGTAAAGTCCACTTGTTTTTTCTATTTTTGCCTTTAAAATGACTTGTGATCTAACATTGCACGTCAAGTGTTCGATGAAATGTCCATGTAAATTTCACTCCTAAATGTGGGATTCGGTTTCTAGGTTTATTTTTATCCTTTTATTCGATCGGTCTTGATTTTGTAGTGAAGAATGTGCTTATTGGCTTGATTATATCCTCATTCTTTATGCTTATGCCAAAGTCTCTTTACAATTCACTTGTTTTTTCTCCTTTTTCCTTTAAAAGGACTTGTGATCTAAGATTGCACGCCAAGTGTTCGATGAAAAGTCCATTTAAATGTCACCCCAAAATATGGCATTCGGTTTCTAGGTTCGAATTTATGCTTTTATTCAATCGTTCTTTATTTTTTTAGTGCGGAATGTGCTTATTGGCTTGATACTATCCTCATTCTTTGTGCTTATGCCTAGATGTCTTTAAAGTTCACTTGTTTTTTCTCCTTTTGCCTTTTAATATGACTTGTGATCTAACATTATACTCCAAGTGTTCAATGAAATTTTCATGTAAATCTTACTCCTAAATGTGGCGTTCGGTTTCTAGATTGAATTTATGCTTTTATTAAATCGGTCTTGGTTTTGTGGTGAAGTATATGCTTATTCGCTTGATACTGTCCTCATTCTTTGTGCTTATGCCTAGATGTTTTTAAAGTTCACTTGTTTTTTCTGCTTTGGCCTTTAAAATGACTTACGATCTAACATTGCACGCCAAGTTTTCGATGAAAAGTCCATGTAAATGTCACTCCTAAATGTGGCATTCGGTTTCTAGGTTCGAATTTATGCTTTTATTCGATCGGTCTTGATTTTGTAGTGCAGAATGTGCTTATTGGCTTGATAATATCCTCATTCTCTATGCTTATGCCTAGATTTCTTTAAAATTCACTTGTTTTTTCTCCATTTGCCTTTAAAATTACTTTTCATCTAACATTGCACGCCAAGTGTTCGATGAAATGTCCATGTAAATGTCACTCCTAAATGTGGCATTCGGTTTCTAGGTTTGAGTTTATTCTTTTATTCGATCGATCTTGATTTTGTAGTGTATAATGTGCTTAATGGCTTGAAACTATCGTCATTCTTTGTGCTTATGCCTAGATGTCTTTAAAGTTCACTTGTTTTTTCGCCTTTTGCCTTTAAAATGACTTGTGATCTAACATTATATGCCAAGTGTTCGATGAAATTTGCATGTAAATGTCACTCCTAAATGTGGCATTCGGTTTCTAGGTTTGAGATTATGCTTTTATTCGATCGGTCTTGGTTTTGTAGTGAAGAATGTGCTTATTGGCTTGATATTACCCTCATTCTTTGTGCTTATGCCTAGATGTCTTTAAAGTTCAATTGTTTTTTCTGCTTTTGCCTTTTAATATGACTTGTGATCGAACATTATACGCCAAATGTTCGATGAAATGTCCATGTAAATGTCACTGCTAAATGTGGCATTTGGTTTCTAGGATTGGCTTTCTGCTTTTATTCGACCGGTCTTGGTTTTGTAGTGTAGAATGTTCTTATTGGCTTGTTACTATCCTCATTCTCGATGGTTATGCTTATATGTCTTTAAAGTCCACTTGTTTTTTCTATTTTTGCCTTTAAAATGACTTGTGATCTAACATTGCACACCAAGTGTTCGATGAAATATCCATGTAAATGTCACTCCTAAATGTGGGATTCGGTTTCTAGGTTTATATTTATCCTTTTATTCGATCAGTCTTGATTTTGTAGTGAAGAATGTGCTTATTGGCTTCATTATATCCTCATTCTTTACGCTTATGCCAAAGTCTCTTTACAGTTCAATTGTTTTTTCTCCTTTTGCCTTTAAAAGGACTTGTGATCTAAGATTGCACGCCAAGTGTTCGATGAAAAGTCCATTTAAATGTCACTCCAAAATAAGGCATTTGGTTTCTAGGTTCGAATTTATGCTTTTATTCAATCGTTTTTTATTTTTTAGTGCGGAATGTGCTTATTGGCTTGATACTATCCTCATTCTTTGTGCTTATGCCTAGATGTCTTTAAAGTTCACTTGTTTTTTTCGCCTTTTGCCTTTAAAATGACAAGTGATCTAACATTATACGCCAAGTGTTCGATGAAATTTCCATGTAAATGTCACTCCGAAATGTGGCATTCGGTTTCTAGGTTTGAAATTATGCTTTTATTCGATCAGTCTTGGTTTTGTAGTGAAGAATGTGCTTATTGGATTGATATTATCCTCATTCTTTATGCTTATGCCAAGATGTCTTTAAAGTTCACTTGTTTTTTCTCCTTTTGCCTTTAAAAGGACTTGTGATCGAAGATTACACGCCAAATGTTCGATGAAATGTCCATGTAAATGTCACTGCTAAATGTGGCATTTGGTTTGTAGGTTCGTATTTCTTCTTTTATTCGATCGGTCTTGGTTTTGTAGTGTAGAATGTGCTTATTGGCTTCATACTATCCTCATTCTTTATGGTTATCCTTAGATGTCTGTAAAGTCCACTTGTTTTTTCAATTTTTGCCTTTAAAATTACTTGTGATCTAACATTGCACGCCAAGTGTTCGATGAAATGTCCATGTAAATTTCACTCCTAAATGTGGGATTCGGTTTCTAGGTTTATTTTTATCCTTTTATTCGATCGGTCTTGATTTTGTAGTGAAGATTGTGCTTATTGGCTTGATTATATCCTCATTCTTTATGCTAATGCCAAAGTCTCTTTACAGTTCACTTGTTTTTTCTCCTTTTTCCTTTAAAAGGACTTGTGATCTAAGATTGCACGCCAAGTGTTCGATGAAAAGTCCATTTAAATGTCACCCCAAAATATGGCATTCGGTTTCTAGGTTCGAATTTATGCTTTTATTCAATCGTTCTTTATTTTGTAGTGCGGAATGTGCTTATTGGCTTGATACTATCCTCATTCTTTGTGCTTATGCCTAGATGTCTTTAAAGTTCACTTGTTTTTTCTCCTTTTGCCTTTTAATATGACTTGTGATCTAACATTATACTCCAAGTGTTCAATGAAATTTTCATGTAAATCTTACTCCTAAATGTGGCGTTCGGTTTCTAGATTGAATTTATGCTTTTATTAAATCGGTCTTGGTTTTGTGGTGAAGTATATGCTTATTCGCTTGATACTGTCCTCATTCTTTGTGCTTATGCCTAGATGTTTTTAAAGTTCACTTGTTTTTTCTGCTTTGGCCTTTAAAATGACTTACGATCTAACATTGCACGCCAAGTTTTCGATGAAAAGTCCATGTAAATGTCACTCCTAAATGTGGCATTCGGTTTCTAGGTTCGAATTTATGCTTTTATTCGATCGGTCTTGATTTTGTAGTGCAGAATGTGCTTATTGGCTTGATAATATCCTCATTCTCTATGCTTATGCCTAGATTTCTTTAAAATTCACTTGTTTTTTCTCCATTTGCCTTTAAAATTACTTTTCATCTAACATTGCACGCCAAGTGTTCGATGAAATGTCCATGTAAATGTCACTCCTAAATGTGGCATTACCTTCTAGGTTTGAGTTTATTCTTTTATTCGATCGGTCTTGATTTTGTAGTGTATAATGTGCTTAATGGCTTGAAACTATTGTCATTCTTTGTGCTTATGCCTAGATGTCTTTAAAGTTCACTTGTTGTTTTCGCCTTTTGCCTTTAAAATGACAAGTGATCTAACATTATACGCCAAGTGTTCGATGAAATTTCCATGTAAATGTCACTCCTAAATGGGCATTCGGTTTCTAGGTTTGAAATTATGCTTTTATTCGATCAGTCTTGGTTTTGTAGTGAAGAATGTGCTTATTGGATTGATATTATCCTCATTCTCTATGCTTATGCCAAGATGTCTTTAAAGTTCACTTGTTTTTTCTCCTTTTGCCTTTAAAAGGACTTGTGATCGAAGATTGCACGCCAAATGTTCGATGAAATGTCCATGTAAATGTCACTGCTAAATGTGGCATTTGGTTTGTAGGTTCATATTTCTTCTTTTATTCGATCGGTCTTGGTTTTGTAGTGTAGAATGTGCTTATTGGCTACATACTATCCTCATTCTTTATGGTTATCCTTAGATGTCTGTAAAGTCCACTTGTTTTTTCTATTTTTGCCTTTAAAATGACTTGTGATCTAACATTGCACGTCAAGTGTTCGATGAAATGTCCATGTAAATTTCACTCCTAAATGTGGGATTCGGTTTCTAGGTTTATTTTTATCCTTTTATTCGATCGGTCTTGATTTTGTAGTGAAGAATGTGCTTATTGGCTTGATTATATCCTCATTCTTTATGCTTATGCCAAAGTCTCTTTACAATTCACTTGTTTTTTCTCCTTTTTCCTTTAAAAGGACTTGTGATCTAAGATTGCACGCCAAGTGTTCGATGAAAAGTCCATTTAAATGTCACCCCAAAATATGGCATTCGGTTTCTAGGTTCGAATTTATGCTTTTATTCAATCGTTCTTTATTTTTTTAGTGCGGAATGTGCTTATTGGCTTGATACTATCCTCATTCTTTGTGCTTATGCCTAGATGTCTTTAAAGTTCACTTGTTTTTTCTCCTTTTGCCTTTTAATATGACTTGTGATCTAACATTATACTCCAAGTGTTCAATGAAATTTTCATGTAAATCTTACTCCTAAATGTGGCGTTCGGTTTCTAGATTGAATTTATGCTTTTATTAAATCGGTCTTGGTTTTGTGGTGAAGTATATGCTTATTCGCTTGATACTGTCCTCATTCTTTGTGCTTATGCCTAGATGTTTTTAAAGTTCACTTGTTTTTTCTGCTTTGGCCTTTAAAATGACTTACGATCTAACATTGCACGCCAAGTTTTCGATGAAAAGTCCATGTAAATGTCACTCCTAAATGTGGCATTCGGTTTCTAGGTTCGAATTTATGCTTTTATTCGATCGGTCTTGATTTTGTAGTGCAGAATGTGCTTATTGGCTTGATAATATCCTCATTCTCTATGCTTATGCCTAGATTTCTTTAAAATTCACTTGTTTTTTCTCCATTTGCCTTTAAAATTACTTTTCATCTAACATTGCACGCCAAGTGTTCGATGAAATGTCCATGTAAATGTCACTCCTAAATGTGGCATTCGGTTTCTAGGTTTGAGTTTATTCTTTTATTCGATCGATCTTGATTTTGTAGTGTATAATGTGCTTAATGGCTTGAAACTATCGTCATTCTTTGTGCTTATGCCTAGATGTCTTTAAAGTTCACTTGTTTTTTCGCCTTTTGCCTTTAAAATGACTTGTGATCTAACATTATATGCCAAGTGTTCGATGAAATTTGCATGTAAATGTCACTCCTAAATGTGGCATTCGGTTTCTAGGTTTGAGATTATGCTTTTATTCGATCGGTCTTGGTTTTGTAGTGAAGAATGTGCTTATTGGCTTGATATTACCCTCATTCTTTGTGCTTATGCCTAGATGTCTTTAAAGTTCAATTGTTTTTTCTGCTTTTGCCTTTTAATATGACTTGTGATCGAACATTATACGCCAAATGTTCGATGAAATGTCCATGTAAATGTCACTGCTAAATGTGGCATTTGGTTTCTAGGATTGGCTTTCTGCTTTTATTCGACCGGTCTTGGTTTTGTAGTGTAGAATGTTCTTATTGGCTTGTTACTATCCTCATTCTCGATGGTTATGCTTATATGTCTTTAAAGTCCACTTGTTTTTTCTATTTTTGCCTTTAAAATGACTTGTGATCTAACATTGCACACCAAGTGTTCGATGAAATATCCATGTAAATGTCACTCCTAAATGTGGGATTCGGTTTCTAGGTTTATATTTATCCTTTTATTCGATCAGTCTTGATTTTGTAGTGAAGAATGTGCTTATTGGCTTCATTATATCCTCATTCTTTACGCTTATGCCAAAGTCTCTTTACAGTTCAATTGTTTTTTCTCCTTTTGCCTTTAAAAGGACTTGTGATCTAAGATTGCACGCCAAGTGTTCGATGAAAAGTCCATTTAAATGTCACTCCAAAATAAGGCATTTGGTTTCTAGGTTCGAATTTATGCTTTTATTCAATCGTTTTTTATTTTTTAGTGCGGAATGTGCTTATTGGCTTGATACTATCCTCATTCTTTGTGCTTATGCCTAGATGTCTTTAAAGTTCACTTGTTTTTTTCGCCTTTTGCCTTTAAAATGACAAGTGATCTAACATTATACGCCAAGTGTTCGATGAAATTTCCATGTAAATGTCACTCCGAAATGTGGCATTCGGTTTCTAGGTTTGAAATTATGCTTTTATTCGATCAGTCTTGGTTTTGTAGTGAAGAATGTGCTTATTGGATTGATATTATCCTCATTCTTTATGCTTATGCCAAGATGTCTTTAAAGTTCACTTGTTTTTTCTCCTTTTGCCTTTAAAAGGACTTGTGATCGAAGATTACACGCCAAATGTTCGATGAAATGTCCATGTAAATGTCACTGCTAAATGTGGCATTTGGTTTGTAGGTTCGTATTTCTTCTTTTATTCGATCGGTCTTGGTTTTGTAGTGTAGAATGTGCTTATTGGCTTCATACTATCCTCATTCTTTATGGTTATCCTTAGATGTCTATAAAGTCCACTTGTTTTTTCTATTTTTGCCTTTAAAATTACTTGTGATCTAACATTGCACGCCAAGTGTTCGATGAAATGTCCATGTAAATTTCACTCCTAAATGTGGGATTCGGTTTCTAGGTTTATTTTTATCCTTTTATTCGATCGGTCTTGATTTTGTAGTGAAGATTGTGCTTATTGGCTTGATTATATCCTCATTCTTTATGCTAATGCCAAAGTCTCTTTACAGTTCACTTGTTTTTTCTCCTTTTTCCTTTAAAAGGACTTGTGATCTAAGATTGCACGCCAAGTGTTCGATGAAAAGTCCATTTAAATGTCACCCCAAAATATGGCATTCGGTTTCTAGGTTCGAATTTATGCTTTTATTCAATCGTTCTTTATTTTGTAGTGCGGAATGTGCTTATTGGCTTGATACTATCCTCATTCTTTGTGCTTATGCCTAGATGTCTTTAAAGTTCACTTGTTTTTTCTCCTTTTGCCTTTTAATATGACTTGTGATCTAACATTATACTCCAAGTGTTCAATGAAATTTTCATGTAAATCTTACTCCTAAATGTGGCGTTCGGTTTCTAGATTGAATTTATGCTTTTATTAAATCGGTCTTGGTTTTGTGGTGAAGTATATGCTTATTCGCTTGATACTGTCCTCATTCTTTGTGCTTATGCCTAGATGTTTTTAAAGTTCACTTGTTTTTTCTGCTTTGGCCTTTAAAATGACTTACGATCTAACATTGCACGCCAAGTTTTCGATGAAAAGTCCATGTAAATGTCACTCCTAAATGTGGCATTCGGTTTCTAGGTTCGAATTTATGCTTTTATTCGATCGGTCTTGATTTTGTAGTGCAGAATGTGCTTATTGGCTTGATAATATCCTCATTCTCTATGCTTATGCCTAGATTTCTTTAAAATTCACTTGTTTTTTCTCCATTTGCCTTTAAAATTACTTTTCATCTAACATTGCACGCCAAGTGTTCGATGAAATGTCCATGTAAATGTCACTCCTAAATGTGGCATTACCTTCTAGGTTTGAGTTTATTCTTTTATTCGATCGGTCTTGATTTTGTAGTGTATAATGTGCTTAATGGCTTGAAACTATTGTCATTCTTTGTGCTTATGCCTAGATGTCTTTAAAGTTCACTTGTTGTTTTCGCCTTTTGCCTTTAAAATGACAAGTGATCTAACATTATACGCCAAGTGTTCGATGAAATTTCCATGTAAATGTCACTCCTAAATGGGCATTCGGTTTCTAGGTTTGAAATTATGCTTTTATTCGATCAGTCTTGGTTTTGTAGTGAAGAATGTGCTTATTGGATTGATATTATCCTCATTCTCTATGCTTATGCCAAGATGTCTTTAAAGTTCACTTGTTTTTTCTCCTTTTGCCTTTAAAAGGACTTGTGATCGAAGATTGCACGCCAAATGTTCGATGAAATGTCCATGTAAATGTCACTGCTAAATGTGGCATTTGGTTTGTAGGTTCATATTTCTTCTTTTATTCGATCGGTCTTGGTTTTGTAGTGTAGAATGTGCTTATTGGCTACATACTATCCTCATTCTTTATGGTTATCCTTAGATGTCTGTAAAGTCCACTTGTTTTTTCTATTTTTGCCTTTAAAATGACTTGTGATCTAACATTGCACGTCAAGTGTTCGATGAAATGTCCATGTAAATTTCACTCCTAAATGTGGGATTCGGTTTCTAGGTTTATTTTTATCCTTTTATTCGATCGGTCTTGATTTTGTAGTGAAGAATGTGCTTATTGGCTTGATTATATCCTCATTCTTTATGCTTATGCCAAAGTCTCTTTACAATTCACTTGTTTTTTCTCCTTTTTCCTTTAAAAGGACTTGTGATCTAAGATTGCACGCCAAGTGTTCGATGAAAAGTCCATTTAAATGTCACCCCAAAATATGGCATTCGGTTTCTAGGTTCGAATTTATGCTTTTATTCAATCGTTCTTTATTTTTTTAGTGCGGAATGTGCTTATTGGCTTGATACTATCCTCATTCTTTGTGCTTATGCCTAGATGTCTTTAAAGTTCACTTGTTTTTTCTCCTTTTGCCTTTTAATATGACTTGTGATCTAACATTATACTCCAAGTGTTCAATGAAATTTTCATGTAAATCTTACTCCTAAATGTGGCGTTCGGTTTCTAGATTGAATTTATGCTTTTATTAAATCGGTCTTGGTTTTGTGGTGAAGTATATGCTTATTCGCTTGATACTGTCCTCATTCTTTGTGCTTATGCCTAGATGTTTTTAAAGTTCACTTGTTTTTTCTGCTTTGGCCTTTAAAATGACTTACGATCTAACATTGCACGCCAAGTTTTCGATGAAAAGTCCATGTAAATGTCACTCCTAAATGTGGCATTCGGTTTCTAGGTTCGAATTTATGCTTTTATTCGATCGGTCTTGATTTTGTAGTGCAGAATGTGCTTATTGGCTTGATAATATCCTCATTCTCTATGCTTATGCCTAGATTTCTTTAAAATTCACTTGTTTTTTCTCCATTTGCCTTTAAAATTACTTTTCATCTAACATTGCACGCCAAGTGTTCGATGAAATGTCCATGTAAATGTCACTCCTAAATGTGGCATTCGGTTTCTAGGTTTGAGTTTATTCTTTTATTCGATCGATCTTGATTTTGTAGTGTATAATGTGCTTAATGGCTTGAAACTATCGTCATTCTTTGTGCTTATGCCTAGATGTCTTTAAAGTTCACTTGTTTTTTCGCCTTTTGCCTTTAAAATGACTTGTGATCTAACATTATATGCCAAGTGTTCGATGAAATTTGCATGTAAATGTCACTCCTAAATGTGGCATTCGGTTTCTAGGTTTGAGATTATGCTTTTATTCGATCGGTCTTGGTTTTGTAGTGAAGAATGTGCTTATTGGCTTGATATTACCCTCATTCTTTGTGCTTATGCCTAGATGTCTTTAAAGTTCAATTGTTTTTTCTGCTTTTGCCTTTTAATATGACTTGTGATCGAACATTATACGCCAAATGTTCGATGAAATGTCCATGTAAATGTCACTGCTAAATGTGGCATTTGGTTTCTAGGATTGGCTTTCTGCTTTTATTCGACCGGTCTTGGTTTTGTAGTGTAGAATGTTCTTATTGGCTTGTTACTATCCTCATTCTCGATGGTTATGCTTATATGTCTTTAAAGTCCACTTGTTTTTTCTATTTTTGCCTTTAAAATGACTTGTGATCTAACATTGCACACCAAGTGTTCGATGAAATATCCATGTAAATGTCACTCCTAAATGTGGGATTCGGTTTCTAGGTTTATATTTATCCTTTTATTCGATCAGTCTTGATTTTGTAGTGAAGAATGTGCTTATTGGCTTCATTATATCCTCATTCTTTACGCTTATGCCAAAGTCTCTTTACAGTTCAATTGTTTTTTCTCCTTTTGCCTTTAAAAGGACTTGTGATCTAAGATTGCACGCCAAGTGTTCGATGAAAAGTCCATTTAAATGTCACTCCAAAATAAGGCATTTGGTTTCTAGGTTCGAATTTATGCTTTTATTCAATCGTTTTTTATTTTTTAGTGCGGAATGTGCTTATTGGCTTGATACTATCCTCATTCTTTGTGCTTATGCCTAGATGTCTTTAAAGTTCACTTGTTTTTTTCGCCTTTTGCCTTTAAAATGACAAGTGATCTAACATTATACGCCAAGTGTTCGATGAAATTTCCATGTAAATGTCACTCCGAAATGTGGCATTCGGTTTCTAGGTTTGAAATTATGCTTTTATTCGATCAGTCTTGGTTTTGTAGTGAAGAATGTGCTTATTGGATTGATATTATCCTCATTCTTTATGCTTATGCCAAGATGTCTTTAAAGTTCACTTGTTTTTTCTCCTTTTGCCTTTAAAAGGACTTGTGATCGAAGATTACACGCCAAATGTTCGATGAAATGTCCATGTAAATGTCACTGCTAAATGTGGCATTTGGTTTGTAGGTTCGTATTTCTTCTTTTATTCGATCGGTCTTGGTTTTGTAGTGTAGAATGTGCTTATTGGCTTCATACTATCCTCATTCTTTATGGTTATCCTTAGATGTCTATAAAGTCCACTTGTTTTTTCTATTTTTGCCTTTAAAATTACTTGTGATCTAACATTGCACGCCAAGTGTTCGATGAAATGTCCATGTAAATTTCACTCCTAAATGTGGGATTCGGTTTCTAGGTTTATTTTTATCCTTTTATTCGATCGGTCTTGATTTTGTAGTGAAGATTGTGCTTATTGGCTTGATTATATCCTCATTCTTTATGCTAATGCCAAAGTCTCTTTACAGTTCACTTGTTTTTTCTCCTTTTTCCTTTAAAAGGACTTGTGATCTAAGATTGCACGCCAAGTGTTCGATGAAAAGTCCATTTAAATGTCACCCCAAAATATGGCATTCGGTTTCTAGGTTCGAATTTATGCTTTTATTCAATCGTTCTTTATTTTGTAGTGCGGAATGTGCTTATTGGCTTGATACTATCCTCATTCTTTGTGCTTATGCCTAGATGTCTTTAAAGTTCACTTGTTTTTTCTCCTTTTGCCTTTTAATATGACTTGTGATCTAACATTATACTCCAAGTGTTCAATGAAATTTTCATGTAAATCTTACTCCTAAATGTGGCGTTCGGTTTCTAGATTGAATTTATGCTTTTATTAAATCGGTCTTGGTTTTGTGGTGAAGTATATGCTTATTCGCTTGATACTGTCCTCATTCTTTGTGCTTATGCCTAGATGTTTTTAAAGTTCACTTGTTTTTTCTGCTTTGGCCTTTAAAATGACTTACGATCTAACATTGCACGCCAAGTTTTCGATGAAAAGTCCATGTAAATGTCACTCCTAAATGTGGCATTCGGTTTCTAGGTTCGAATTTATGCTTTTATTCGATCGGTCTTGATTTTGTAGTGCAGAATGTGCTTATTGGCTTGATAATATCCTCATTCTCTATGCTTATGCCTAGATTTCTTTAAAATTCACTTGTTTTTTCTCCATTTGCCTTTAAAATTACTTTTCATCTAACATTGCACGCCAAGTGTTCGATGAAATGTCCATGTAAATGTCACTCCTAAATGTGGCATTACCTTCTAGGTTTGAGTTTATTCTTTTATTCGATCGGTCTTGATTTTGTAGTGTATAATGTGCTTAATGGCTTGAAACTATTGTCATTCTTTGTGCTTATGCCTAGATGTCTTTAAAGTTCACTTGTTGTTTTCGCCTTTTGCCTTTAAAATGACAAGTGATCTAACATTATACGCCAAGTGTTCGATGAAATTTCCATGTAAATGTCACTCCTAAATGGGCATTCGGTTTCTAGGTTTGAAATTATGCTTTTATTCGATCAGTCTTGGTTTTGTAGTGAAGAATGTGCTTATTGGATTGATATTATCCTCATTCTCTATGCTTATGCCAAGATGTCTTTAAAGTTCACTTGTTTTTTCTCCTTTTGCCTTTAAAAGGACTTGTGATCGAAGATTGCACGCCAAATGTTCGATGAAATGTCCATGTAAATGTCACTGCTAAATGTGGCATTTGGTTTGTAGGTTCATATTTCTTCTTTTATTCGATCGGTCTTGGTTTTGTAGTGTAGAATGTGCTTATTGGCTACATACTATCCTCATTCTTTATGGTTATCCTTAGATGTCTGTAAAGTCCACTTGTTTTTTCTATTTTTGCCTTTAAAATGACTTGTGATCTAACATTGCACGTCAAGTGTTCGATGAAATGTCCATGTAAATTTCACTCCTAAATGTGGGATTCGGTTTCTAGGTTTATTTTTATCCTTTTATTCGATCGGTCTTGATTTTGTAGTGAAGAATGTGCTTATTGGCTTGATTATATCCTCATTCTTTATGCTTATGCCAAAGTCTCTTTACAATTCACTTGTTTTTTCTCCTTTTTCCTTTAAAAGGACTTGTGATCTAAGATTGCACGCCAAGTGTTCGATGAAAAGTCCATTTAAATGTCACCCCAAAATATGGCATTCGGTTTCTAGGTTCGAATTTATGCTTTTATTCAATCGTTCTTTATTTTTTTAGTGCGGAATGTGCTTATTGGCTTGATACTATCCTCATTCTTTGTGCTTATGCCTAGATGTCTTTAAAGTTCACTTGTTTTTTCTCCTTTTGCCTTTTAATATGACTTGTGATCTAACATTATACTCCAAGTGTTCAATGAAATTTTCATGTAAATCTTACTCCTAAATGTGGCGTTCGGTTTCTAGATTGAATTTATGCTTTTATTAAATCGGTCTTGGTTTTGTGGTGAAGTATATGCTTATTCGCTTGATACTGTCCTCATTCTTTGTGCTTATGCCTAGATGTTTTTAAAGTTCACTTGTTTTTTCTGCTTTGGCCTTTAAAATGACTTACGATCTAACATTGCACGCCAAGTTTTCGATGAAAAGTCCATGTAAATGTCACTCCTAAATGTGGCATTCGGTTTCTAGGTTCGAATTTATGCTTTTATTCGATCGGTCTTGATTTTGTAGTGCAGAATGTGCTTATTGGCTTGATAATATCCTCATTCTCTATGCTTATGCCTAGATTTCTTTAAAATTCACTTGTTTTTTCTCCATTTGCCTTTAAAATTACTTTTCATCTAACATTGCACGCCAAGTGTTCGATGAAATGTCCATGTAAATGTCACTCCTAAATGTGGCATTCGGTTTCTAGGTTTGAGTTTATTCTTTTATTCGATCGATCTTGATTTTGTAGTGTATAATGTGCTTAATGGCTTGAAACTATCGTCATTCTTTGTGCTTATGCCTAGATGTCTTTAAAGTTCACTTGTTTTTTCGCCTTTTGCCTTTAAAATGACTTGTGATCTAACATTATATGCCAAGTGTTCGATGAAATTTGCATGTAAATGTCACTCCTAAATGTGGCATTCGGTTTCTAGGTTTGAGATTATGCTTTTATTCGATCGGTCTTGGTTTTGTAGTGAAGAATGTGCTTATTGGCTTGATATTACCCTCATTCTTTGTGCTTATGCCTAGATGTCTTTAAAGTTCAATTGTTTTTTCTGCTTTTGCCTTTTAATATGACTTGTGATCGAACATTATACGCCAAATGTTCGATGAAATGTCCATGTAAATGTCACTGCTAAATGTGGCATTTGGTTTCTAGGATTGGCTTTCTGCTTTTATTCGACCGGTCTTGGTTTTGTAGTGTAGAATGTTCTTATTGGCTTGTTACTATCCTCATTCTCGATGGTTATGCTTATATGTCTTTAAAGTCCACTTGTTTTTTCTATTTTTGCCTTTAAAATGACTTGTGATCTAACATTGCACACCAAGTGTTCGATGAAATATCCATGTAAATGTCACTCCTAAATGTGGGATTCGGTTTCTAGGTTTATATTTATCCTTTTATTCGATCAGTCTTGATTTTGTAGTGAAGAATGTGCTTATTGGCTTCATTATATCCTCATTCTTTACGCTTATGCCAAAGTCTCTTTACAGTTCAATTGTTTTTTCTCCTTTTGCCTTTAAAAGGACTTGTGATCTAAGATTGCACGCCAAGTGTTCGATGAAAAGTCCATTTAAATGTCACTCCAAAATAAGGCATTTGGTTTCTAGGTTCGAATTTATGCTTTTATTCAATCGTTTTTTATTTTTTAGTGCGGAATGTGCTTATTGGCTTGATACTATCCTCATTCTTTGTGCTTATGCCTAGATGTCTTTAAAGTTCACTTGTTTTTTTCGCCTTTTGCCTTTAAAATGACAAGTGATCTAACATTATACGCCAAGTGTTCGATGAAATTTCCATGTAAATGTCACTCCGAAATGTGGCATTCGGTTTCTAGGTTTGAAATTATGCTTTTATTCGATCAGTCTTGGTTTTGTAGTGAAGAATGTGCTTATTGGATTGATATTATCCTCATTCTTTATGCTTATGCCAAGATGTCTTTAAAGTTCACTTGTTTTTTCTCCTTTTGCCTTTAAAAGGACTTGTGATCGAAGATTACACGCCAAATGTTCGATGAAATGTCCATGTAAATGTCACTGCTAAATGTGGCATTTGGTTTGTAGGTTCGTATTTCTTCTTTTATTCGATCGGTCTTGGTTTTGTAGTGTAGAATGTGCTTATTGGCTTCATACTATCCTCATTCTTTATGGTTATCCTTAGATGTCTGTAAAGTCCACTTGTTTTTTCTATTTTTGCCTTTAAAATTACTTGTGATCTAACATTGCACGCCAAGTGTTCGATGAAATGTCCATGTAAATTTCACTCCTAAATGTGGGATTCGGTTTCTAGGTTTATTTTTATCCTTTCATTCGATCGGTCTTGATTTTGTAGTGAAGATTGTGCTTATTGGCTTGATTATATCCTCATTCTTTATGCTAATGCCAAAGTCTCTTTACAGTTCACTTGTTTTTTCTCCTTTTTCCTTTAAAAGGACTTGTGATCTAAGATTGCACGCCAAGTGTTCGATGAAAAGTCCATTTAAATGTCACCCCAAAATATGGCATTCGGTTTCTAGGTTCGAATTTATGCTTTTATTCAATCGTTCTTTATTTTGTAGTGCGGAATGTGCTTATTGGCTTGATACTATCCTCATTCTTTGTGCTTATGCCTAGATGTCTTTAAAGTTCACTTGTTTTTTCTCCTTTTGCCTTTTAATATGACTTGTGATCTAACATTATACTCCAAGTGTTCAATGAAATTTTCATGTAAATCTTACTCCTAAATGTGGCGTTCGGTTTCTAGATTGAATTTATGCTTTTATTAAATCGGTCTTGGTTTTGTGGTGAAGTATATGCTTATTCGCTTGATACTGTCCTCATTCTTTGTGCTTATGCCTAGATGTTTTTAAAGTTCACTTGTTTTTTCTGCTTTGGCCTTTAAAATGACTTACGATCTAACATTGCACGCCAAGTTTTCGATGAAAAGTCCATGTAAATGTCACTCCTAAATGTGGCATTCGGTTTCTAGGTTCGAATTTATGCTTTTATTCGATCGGTCTTGATTTTGTAGTGCAGAATGTGCTTATTGGCTTGATAATATCCTCATTCTCTATGCTTATGCCTAGATTTCTTTAAAATTCACTTGTTTTTTCTCCATTTGCCTTTAAAATTACTTTTCATCTAACATTGCACGCCAAGTGTTCGATGAAATGTCCATGTAAATGTCACTCCTAAATGTGGCATTACCTTCTAGGTTTGAGTTTATTCTTTTATTCGATCGGTCTTGATTTTGTAGTGTATAATGTGCTTAATGGCTTGAAACTATTGTCATTCTTTGTGCTTATGCCTAGATGTCTTTAAAGTTCACTTGTTGTTTTCGCCTTTTGCCTTTAAAATGACAAGTGATCTAACATTATACGCCAAGTGTTCGATGAAATTTCCATGTAAATGTCACTCCTAAATGGGCATTCGGTTTCTAGGTTTGAAATTATGCTTTTATTCGATCAGTCTTGGTTTTGTAGTGAAGAATGTGCTTATTGGATTGATATTATCCTCATTCTCTATGCTTATGCCAAGATGTCTTTAAAGTTCACTTGTTTTTTCTCCTTTTGCCTTTAAAAGGACTTGTGATCGAAGATTGCACGCCAAATGTTCGATGAAATGTCCATGTAAATGTCACTGCTAAATGTGGCATTTGGTTTGTAGGTTCATATTTCTTCTTTTATTCGATCGGTCTTGGTTTTGTAGTGTAGAATGTGCTTATTGGCTACATACTATCCTCATTCTTTATGGTTATCCTTAGATGTCTGTAAAGTCCACTTGTTTTTTCTATTTTTGCCTTTAAAATGACTTGTGATCTAACATTGCACGTCAAGTGTTCGATGAAATGTCCATGTAAATTTCACTCCTAAATGTGGGATTCGGTTTCTAGGTTTATTTTTATCCTTTTATTCGATCGGTCTTGATTTTGTAGTGAAGAATGTGCTTATTGGCTTGATTATATCCTCATTCTTTATGCTTATGCCAAAGTCTCTTTACAATTCACTTGTTTTTTCTCCTTTTTCCTTTAAAAGGACTTGTGATCTAAGATTGCACGCCAAGTGTTCGATGAAATGTCCATGTAAATGTCACTCCTAAATGTGGCATTACCTTCTAGGTTTGATTTTATTCTTTTATTCGATCGGTCTTGATTTTGTAGTGTATAATGTGCTTAATGGCTTGAAACTATTGTCATTCTTTGTGCTTATGCCTAGATGTCTTTAAAGTTCACTTGTTTTTTTCGCCTTTTGCCTTTAAAATGACAAGTGATCTAACATTATACGCAAAGGGTTCGATGAAATTTCCATGTAAATGTCACTCCTAAATGTGGCATTCGGTTTCTAGGTTTGAAATTATGCTTTTATTCGATCAGTCTTGGTTTTGTAGTGAAGAATGTGCTTATTGGATTGATATTATCCTCATTCTCTATGCTTATGCCAAGATGTCTTTAAAGTTCACTTGTTTTTTCTCCTTTTGCCTTTAAAAGGACTTGTGATCGAAGATTGCACGCCAAATGTTCGATGAAATGTCCATGTAAATGTCACTCCTAAATGTGGCATTTGGTTTGTAGGTTCGTATTTCTTCTTTTATTCGATCGGTCTTGGTTTTGTAGTGTAGAATGTGCTTATTGGCTTCATACTATCCTCATTCTTTATGGTTATCCTTAGATGTCTGTAAAGTCCACTTGTTTTTTCTATTTTTGCCTTTAAAATGACTTGTGATCTAACATTGCACGCCAAGTGTTCGATGAAATGTCCATGTAAATTTCACTCCTAAATGTGGGATTCGGTTTCTAGGTTCGAATTTAAGCTTTTATTCTATCGTTTATTTTTTAGTGCGGAATGTGCTTATTGGCTTCATACTATCGTCATTCTTTGTGCTTATGCCTAGATGTCTTTAAAGTTTACTTGTATTTTCTGCTTTTGCCTTTTAATATGACTTGTGATCGAACATTATGTGCCAAATGTTCGATGAAATGTCCATGTAAATGTCACTGCTAAATGTGGCATTTGGTTTCAAGGTTCGTATTTCTGCTTTTATTCGATCGGTCTTGGTTTTTTAGTGTAAAATGTGCTTATTGGCTTGATACTATCCTCATTCTTTATGGTTATGCTTAGATGTCTTTAATTTCCACTTGATTTTTCTATTTTTGCCTTTAAAATGACTTGTGATCTAACATTGAACGCCATGTGTTCGATGAAATGTCCATGTAAATGTCACTCCTAAATGTGGGATTCGGTTTCTAGGTTTATATTTATCCTTTTATTCGATCGGTCTTTATTTTGTAGTGTAGAATGTGCTTATTGTTTGATTATATCCTCATTCTTTATGCTTATGCCAATGTGTCTTTACAGTTCACTTGTTTTTTCTCCTTTTGCCTTTAAAAGGACTTGTGAGCTAACATTGCACACCATGTGCTCGATGAAAAGTCCATGTAAATGTCACTCTTAAATATGGCATTCGTTTTCTAGGTTCGAATTTATCCTTTTATTAGATCGTTCTTTATTTTGTAGTGCGGAATGTGCTTATTAGCTTGATACTATCTTCCACCTTTGTACTTATGCTTACATTTCTTTAAAGTTCTCTTGCTTTTTCTCCTTTTGCCTTTAAAAATGACTAGTTACCTAACATTCCACGCCAAGTGTTCGATGAAATGTCCATGTAAATGTCACTCCGAAATGTGGCATTCGGTTTTTAGGTTCGTATTTTTGCTTTTGTTCGATCGGTCTTGGTTTTGTAGTGCAGAATGTGCTAATTGGCTTGATACTATCCGTATTCTTTATGCTTATGCCTAGATGTCTTTAAAGTCCACTTCTTTTCTCTCCTTTTGCCTTTAAAATGACTAGTGATCTAAGATTGCACGCCAAGTGTTCGATGAAAAGTCCATTTAAATGTCACTCCAAAATATGGCATTCGGTTTCTAGGTTCGAATTTATGCTTTTATTCAATCGTTTTTTATTTTTTAGTGCGGAATGTGCTTATTGGCTTGATACTATCCTCATTCTTTGTGCTTATGCCTAGATGTCTTTAAAGTTCACTTGTTTTTTCGCCTTTTGCCTTTAAAATGACAAGTGATCTAACATTATACGCCAAGTGTTCGATGAAATTTCCATGTAAATGTCACTCCGAAATGTGGCATTCGGTTTCTAGGTTTGAAATTATGCTTTTATTCGATCAGTCTTGGTTTTGTAGTGAAGAATGTGCTTATTGGATTGATATTATCCTCATTCTCTATGCTTATGCCAAGATGTCTTTAAAGTTCACTTGTTTTTTCTCCTTTTGCCTTTAAAAGGACTTGTGATCGAAGATTGCACGCCAAATGTTCGATGAAATGTCCATGTAAATGTCACTCCTAAATGTGGCATTTGGTTTGTAGGTTCGTATTTCTTCTTTTATTCGATCGGTCTTGGTTTTGTAGTGTAGAATGTGCTTATTGGCTTCATACTATCCTCATTCTTTATGGTTATCCTTAGATGTCTGTAAAGTCCACTTGTTTTTTCTATTTTTGCCTTTAAAATGACTTGTGATCTAACATTGCACGCCAAGTGTTCGATGAAATGTCCATGTAAATTTCACTCCTAAATGTGGGATTCGGTTTCTAGGTTCGAATTTAAGCTTTTATTCTATCGTTTATTTTTTAGTGCGGAATGTGCTTATTGGCTTCATACTATCGTCATTCTTTGTGCTTATGCCTAGATGTCTTTAAAGTTTACTTGTATTTTCTGCTTTTGCCTTTTAATATGACTTGTGATCGAACATTATGTGCCAAATGTTCGATGAAATGTCCATGTAAATGTCACTGCTAAATGTGGCATTTGGTTTCAAGGTTCGTATTTCTGCTTTTATTCGATCGGTCTTGGTTTTTTAGTGTAAAATGTGCTTATTGGCTTGATACTATCCTCATTCTTTATGGTTATGCTTAGATGTCTTTAATTTCCACTTGATTTTTCTATTTTTGCCTTTAAAATGACTTGTGATCTAACATTGAACGCCATGTGTTCGATGAAATGTCCATGTAAATGTCACTCCTAAATGTGGGATTCGGTTTCTAGGTTTATATTTATCCTTTTATTCGATCGGTCTTTATTTTGTAGTGTAGAATGTGCTTATTGGCTTGATTATATCCTCATTCTTTATGCTTATGCCAATGTGTCTTTACAGTTCACTTGTTTTTTCTCCTTTTGCCTTTAAAAGGACTTGTGATCAAACATTGCACGCCATGTGCTCGATGAAAAGTCCATGTAAATGTCACTCTTAAATATGGCATTCGTTTTCTAGGTTCGAATTTATGCTTTTATTAGATCGTTCTTTATTTTGTAGTGCGGAATGTGCTTATTAGCTTGATACTATCTTCCACCTTTGTACTTATGCTTACATTTCATTAAAGTTCTCTTGCTTTTTCTCCTTTTGCTTTTAAAAATGACTAGTGATCTAACATTCCACGCCAAGTGTTCGATGAAATGTCCATGTAAATGTCACTCCTAAATGTGGCATTCGGTTTTTAGGTTCGTATTTATGCTTTTGTTCGATCGGTCTTGGTTTTGTAGTGCAGAATGTGCTAATTGGCTTGATACTATCCTCATTCTTTATGCTTATGCCTAGATTTCTTTAAAGTTCACTTGTTTTTTTCCTTTTGCCTTTAAAAGGACTTGTGATCTAACATTGCAAGCCAAGTGTTCGATGAAAAGTCCATGTAAATGTCACTCCAAATTATGGCATTCGTTTTCTAGGTTCGAATTTATGCTTTTATTTGATCGGTCTTGATTTTGTAGTTCAGAATGTGCTTATTGGCTTGATACTATCCTCATTCTCTATGCTTATGCCTAGATTTCCTTAAAGTTCACTTGTTTTTTCTCCTTTTGCCTTTAAAAGGACTTGAGATCTAACATTGCACGCCAAGTGTTCGATTAAATGTCCATGTAAATGTCACTCCTAAATGTGGCATTCGGTTTCCAGGTTTGAGTTTATTCTTTTATTCGACCGGTCTTGGTTTTGTAGTGTATAATGTGCTTAATGGGTTGATACTATCGTCATTATTTGTGCTTATGCCTAGATGTCTTTAAAGTTCACTTGTTTTTTTCGCCTTTTGCCTTTAAAATGACTTGTGATCTAACATTATACGCCAAGTGTTCGATGAAAATTCCATATAAATGTCACTCCTAAATGTGGCATTCGGTTTCTAGGTTTGAAATTATGCTTTTATTCGATCGGTCTAGGTTTTGTAGTGAAGAATGTGCTTATTGGCTTGATATTATCCTCATTCTTTGTGTTTATGCCTAGATGTCTTTAAAGTTCACTTGTTTTTTCTGTTTTTTCCTTTTAATATGACTTGTGATCGAACATTATACGCCAAATGTTCAATGAAATGTCCATGTAAATATCACTGCTAAATGTGGCATTTGGTTTCTAGGTTCATATTTCTGCTTTTATTCGATCTGTCTTGGTTTTTTAGTGTAAAATGTACTTATTGGCTTGATACTATCCTCATTATTTATGGTTATGCTTAGATGTCTTTAATGTCCACTTGTTTTTTCTATTTTTTCCATTAAAATGACTTGTGATCTAACATTGCACGCCAAGTTATCGATGAAATGTCCATGTTAATGTCACTCCTAAATGTGGGATTCGGTTTCTTGGTTTATATTTATCCTTTTATTCGATCGGTCTTTATTTTGTAGTGCAGAATGTGCTTATTGGCTTGATTATATCCTCATTCTTTATGCTTATGCCAATGTGTCTTTACAGTTCACTTGTTTTTTCTCCTTTTGCCTTTAAAAGGACTTGTGAGCTAACATTGCACACCATGTGCTCGATGAAAAGTCCATGTAAATGTCACTCTTAAATATGGCATTCGTTTTCTAGGTTCAAATTTATCCTTTTATTAGATCGTTCTTTATTTTGTAGTGCGGAATGTGCTTATTAGCTTGATACTATCTTCCACCTTTGTACTTATGCTTACATTTCTTTAAAGTTCTCTTGCTTTTTCTCCTTTTGCCTTTAAAAATGACTAGTTACCTAACATTCCACGCCAAGTGTTCGATGAAATGTCCATGTAAATGTCACTCCGAAATGTGGCATTCGGTTTTTAGGTTCGTATTTTTGCTTTTGTTCGATCGGTCTTGGTTTTGTAGTGCAGAATGTGCTAATTGGCTTGATACTATCCGTATTCTTTATGCTTATGCCTAGATGTCTTTAAAGTCCACTTCTTTTCTCTCCTTTTGCCTTTAAAATGACTAGTGATCTAAGATTGCACGCCAAGTGTTCGATGAAAAGTCCATTTAAATGTCACTCCAAAATATGGCATTCGGTTTCTAGGTTCGAATTTATGCTTTTATTCAATCGTTTTTTATTTTTTAGTGCGGAATGTGCTTATTGGCTTGATACTATCCTCATTCTTTGTGCTTATGCCTAGATGTCTTTAAAGTTCACTTGTTTTTTCGCCTTTTGCCTTTAAAATGACAAGTGATCTAACATTATACGCCAAGTGTTCGATGAAATTTCCATGTAAATGTCACTCCGAAATGTGGCATTCGGTTTCTAGGTTTGAAATTATGCTTTTATTCGATCAGTCTTGGTTTTGTAGTGAAGAATGTGCTTATTGGATTGATATTATCCTCATTCTTTATGCTTATGCCAAGATGTCTTTAAAGTTCACTTGTTTTTTCTCCTTTTGCCTTTAAAAGGACTTGTGATCGAAGATTGCACGCCAAATGTTCGATGAAATGTCCATGTAAATCTCACTGCTAAATGTGGCATTCGGTTTCTAGGTTTGAGTTTATTCTTTTATTCGATCGGTCTTGATTTTGTAGTGTATAATGTGCTTAATGGCTTGAAACTATCGTCATTCTTTGTGCTTATGCCTAGATGTCTTTAAAGTTCACTTGTTTTTTTCGCCTTTTGCCTTTAAAATGACTTGTGATCTAACATTATATGCCAAGTGTTCGATGAAATTTGCATGTAAATGTCACTCCTAAATGTGGCATTCGGTTTCTAGGTTTGAAATTATGCTTTTATTCGATCGGTCTTGGTTTTGTAGTGAAGAATGTGCTTATTGGCTTGATATTATCCTCATTCTTTGTGCTTATGCCTAGATGTCTTTAAAGTTCAATTGTTTTTTCCGCTTTTGCCTTTTAATATGACTTGTGATCGAACATTATACGCCAAATGTTCGATGAAATGTCCATGTAAATGTCACTGCTAAATGTGGCATTTGGATTCTAGGATTGGCTTTCTGCTGTTATTCGACCGGTCTTGGTTTTGTAGTGTAGAATGTTCTTATTGGCTTGTTACTATCCTCATTCTCGATGGTTATTCTTATATGTCTTTAAAGTCCACTTGTTTTTTCTATTTTTGCCTTTAAAATGACTTGTGATCTAACATTGCACACCAAGTGTTCGATGAAATATCCATGTAAATGTCACTCCTAAATGTGGGATTCGGTTTCTAGGTTTATATTTATCCTTTTATTCGATCAGTCTTGATTTTGTAGTGAAGAATGTGCTTATTGGCTTGATTATATCCTCATTCTTTACGCTTATGCCAAAGTCTCTTTACAGTTCAATTGTTTTTTCTCCTTTTGCCTTTAAAAGGACTTGTGATCTAAGATTGCACGCCAAGTGTTCGATGAAAAGTCCATTTAAATGTCACTCCAAAATATGGCATTCGGTTTCTAGGTTCGAATTTATGCTTTTATTCAATCGTTTTTTATTTTTTAGTGCGGATTGTGCTTATTGGCTTGATACTATCCTCATTCTTTGTGCTTATGCCTAGATGTCTTTAAAGTTCACTTGTTTTTTTCGCCTTTTGCCTTTAAAATGACAAGTGATCTAACATTATACGCCAAGTGTTCGATGAAATTTCCATGTAAATGTCACTCCGAAATGTGGCATTCGGTTTCTAGGTTTGAAATTATGCTTTTATTCGATCAGTCTTGGTTTTGTAGTGAAGAATGTGCTTATCGGATTGATATTATCCTCATTCTTTATGCTTATGCCAAGATGTCTTTAAAGTTCACTTGTTTTTTCTCCTTTTGCCTTTAAAAGGACTTGTGATCGAAGATTGCACGCCAAATGTTCGATGAAATGTCCATGTAAATCTCACTGCTAAATGTGGCATTCGGTTTCTAGGTTTGAGTTTATTCTTTTATTCGATCGGTCTTGATTTTGTATTGTATAATGTGCTTAATGGCTTGAAACTATCGTCATTCTTTGTGCTTATGCCTAGATGTCTTTAAAGCTCACTTGTTTTTTTCGCCTTTTGCCTTTAAAATGACTTGTGATCTAACATTATATGCCAAGTGTTCGATGAAATTTGCATGTAAAAGTCACTCCTAAATGTGGCATTCGGTTTCTAGGTTCGAAATTATGCTTTTATTCGATCGGTCTAGGTTTTGTAGTGAAGAATGTGCTTATTGGTTTGATATTATCCTCATTCTTTGTGCTTATGCCTAGATGTCTTTAAAGTTCAATTGTTTTTTCTGCTTTTGCCTTTTAATATGACTTGTGATCGAACATTATACGCCAAATGTTCGATGAAATGTCCATGTAAATGTCACTGCTAAATGTGGCATTTGGTTTGTAGGTTCGTATTTCTTCTTTTATTCGATCGGTCTTTGTTTTGTAGTGTAGAATGTGCTTATTGGCTTCATACTATCCTCATTCTTTATGGTTATCCTTAGATGTCTTTAAAGTCCACTTGTTTTTTCTATTTTTGCCTTTAAAATGACTTGTGATCTAACATTGCACGCCAAGTGTTCGATGAAATGTCCATGTAAATGTCACTCCTAAATGTGGGATTCGGTTTCTAGGTTTATATTTATCCTTTTATTCGATCGGTCTTGATTTTGTAGTGAAGAATGTGCTTATTGGCTTGATTATATCCTCATTCTTTATGCTTATACCAAAGTCTCTTTACAGTTCACTTGTTTTTTCTCCTTTTGCCTTTAAAAGGACTTGTGATCTAAGATTGCACGCCAAGTGTTCGATGAAAAGTCCATGTAAATGTCACTCCAAAATATGGCATACGGTTTCTAGGTTCGAATTTAAGCTTTTATTCTATCGTTCTTTTTTGTAGTGCGGAATGTGCTTATTGGCTTGATACTATCGTCATTCTTTGTGCTTATGCCTAGATGTCTTTAAAGTTTACTTGTATTTTCTGCTTTTGCCTTTTAATATGACTTGTGATCGAACATTATGCGCCAAATGTTCGATGAAATGTCCATGTAAATGTCACTGCTAAATGTGGCATTTGGTTTCAAGGTTCGTATTTCTGCTTTTATTCGATCGGTCTTGGTTTTTTAGTGTAAAATGTGCTTATTGGCTTGATACTATCCTCATTCTTTATGGTTATGCTTAGATGTCTTTAATTTCCACTTGATTTTTCTATTTTTGCCTTTAAAATGACTTGTGATCTAACATTGAACGCCATGTGTTCGATGAAATGTCCATGTAAATGTCACTCCTAAATGTGGGATTCGGTTTCTAGGTTTATATTTATCCTTTTATTCGATCGGTCTTTATTTTGTAGTGTAGAATGTGCTTATTGGCTTGATTATATCCTCATTCTTTATGCTTATGCCAATGTGTCTTTACAGTTCACTTGTTTATTCTCCTTTTGCCTTTAAAAGGACTTGTGATCAAACATTGCACGCCATGTGCTCGATGAAAAGTCCATGTAAATGTCACTCTTAAATATGGCATTCGTTTTCTAGGTTCGAATTTATGCTTTTATTAGATCGTTCTTTATTTTGTAGTGCGGAATGTGCTTATTAGCTTGATACTATCTTCCACCTTTGTACTTATGCTTACATTTCTTTAAAGTTCTCTTGCTTTTTCTCCTTTTGCTTTTAAAAATGACTAGTGATCTAACATTCCACGCCAAGTGTTCGATGAAATGTCCATGTAAATGTCACTCCTAAATGTGGCATTCGGTTTTTAGGTTCGTATTTATGCTTTTGTTCGATCGGTCTTGGTTTTGTAGTGCAGAATGTGCTAATTGGCTTGATACTATCCTCATTCTTTATGCTTATGCCTAGATTTCTTTAAAGTTCACTTGTTTTTTTCCTTTTGCCTTTAAAAGGACTTGTGATCTAACATTGCAAGCCAAGTGTTCGATGAAAAGTCCATGTAAATGTCACTCCAAATTATGGCATTCGGTTTCTAGGTTCGAATTTATGCTTTTATTTGATCGGTCTTGATTTTGTAGTTCAGAATGTGCTTATTGGCTTGATACTATCCTCATTCTCTATGCTTATGCCTAGATTTCCTTAAAGTTCACTTGTTTTTTCTCCTTTTGCCTTTAAAAGGACTTGAGATCTAACATTGCACGCCAAGTGTTCGATTAAATGTCCATGTAAATGTCACTCCTAAATGTGGCATTCGGTTTCCAGGTTTGAGTTTATTCTTTTATTCGACCGGTCTTGGTTTTGTAGTGTATAATGTGCTTAATGGGTTGATACTATCGTCATTATTTGTGCTTATGCCTAGATGTCTTTAAAGTTCACTTGTTTTTTTCGCCTTTTGCCTTTAAAATGACTTGTGATCTAACATTATACGCCAAGTGTTCGATGAAAATTCCATATAAATGTCACTCCTAAATGTGGCATTCGGTTTCTAGGTTTGAAATTATGCTTTTATTCGATCGGTCTAGGTTTTGTAGTGAAGAATGTGCTTATTGGCTTGATATTATCCTCATTCTTTGTGCTTATGTCTAGATGTCTTTAAAGTTCACTTGTTTTTTCTGTTTTTTCCTTTTAATATGACTTGTGATCGAACATTATACGCCAAATGTTCAATGAAATGTCCATGTAAATATCACTGTTAAATGTGGCATTTGGTTTCTAGGTTCATATTTCTGCTTTTATTCGATCTGTCTTGGTTTTTTAGTGTAAAATGTGCTTATTGGCTTGATACTATCCTCATTATTTATGGTTATGCTTAGATGTCTTTAATGTCCACTTGTTTTTTCTATTTTTTCCATTAAAATGACTTGTGATCTAACATTGCACGCCAAGTTATCGATGAAATGTCCATGTTAATGTCACTCCTAAATGTGGGATTCGGTTTCTTGGTTTATATTTATCCTTTTATTCGATCGGTCTTTATTTTGTAGTGCAGAATGTGCTTATTGGCTTGATTATATCCTCATTCTTTATGCTTATGCCAATGTGTCTTTACAGTTCACTTGTTTTTTCTCCTTTTGCCTTTAAAAGGACTTGTGAGCTAACATTGCACACCATGTGCTCGATGAAAAGTCCATGTAAATGTCACTCTTAAATATGGCATTCGTTTTCTAGGTTCGAATTTATGCTTTTATTAGATCGTTCTTTATTTTGTAGTGCGGAATGTGCTTATTAGCTTGATACTATCTTCCACCTTTGTACTTATGCTTACATTTCTTTAAAGTTCTCTTGCTTTTTCTCCTTTTGCCTTTAAAAATGACTAGTTACCTAACATTCCACGCCAAGTGTTCGATGAAATGTCCTTGTAAATGTCACTCCGAAATGTGGCATTCGGTTTTTAGGTTCGTATTTTTGCTTTTGTTCGATCGGTCTTGGTTTTGTAGTGCAGAATGTGCTAATTGGCTTGATACTATCCATATTCTTTATGCTTATGCCTAGATGTCTTTAAAGTCCACTTCTTTTCTCTCCTTTTGCCTTTAAAATGACTAGTGATCTAACATTGCACGCCAAGTGTTCGATGAAATGTCCATGTAAATGTCACTCCTAAATGTGGATTCGGTTTCTAGGTTTATATTTATCCTTTTATTCGATCGGTCTTTATTTTGTAGTGTAGAATGTGCTTATTGGCTTGATTATATCCTCATTCTTTATGCTTATGCCTAGATTTCTTTAAAGTTCGCTTGTTTTTTCTCCATTTGCCTTTAAAATGACTTGTGATCTAACATTGGACGCCAAGTGTTCGATGAAATGTCCATGTAAATGTCACTCCTAAATGTGGGATTCGGTTTCTAGGTTTATATTTATCCTTTTATTCGATCGGGTCTTGATTTAATAATGCAGAATGTGCTTATTGGTTTGATTATATCATTATTCTTTATGCTTATGCCAAACTGTCTTTGCAGTTCACTTGTTTTTTTCCTTTTTCCTTTAAAAGGACTTGTGATCTAACATTGCACGCCAAGTGTTCGATGAAAAGTCCATGTAAATGTCACTTCAAAATATGGCATTCGGTTTCTAGGTTCGAATTTATGCTTTTATTCGATCGGTCTTGATTTTGTAGTTCAGAATGTGCTTATTGGCTTGATACTATCCTCATTCTCTATGCTTATGCCTAGATTTCTTTAAAGTTCACTTGTTTTTTCTCATTTTGCCTTTAAAAGGACTTGAGATCTAACATTGCACGCCAAGTGTTCGATTAAATGTCCATGTAAATGTCACTCCTAAATGTGGCATTCGGTTTCCAGGTTTGAGTTTATTCTTTTATTCGATCGGTCTTGGTTTTGTAGTGTATAATGTGCTTAATGGCTTGATACTATCGTCATTCTTTGTGCTTATGCCTAGATGTCTTTAAAGTTCACTTTTTTTTCGCCTTTTGCCTTTAAAATGACTTGTGATCTAACATTATACGCCAAGTGTTCGATGAAATTTCCATGTAAATGTCACTCCTAAATGTGGCATTCGGTTTCTAGGTTTGAAATTATGCTTTTATTCGATCGGTCTAGGTTTTGTAGTGAAGAATGTGCTTATTGGCTTGATATTATCCTCATTCTTTGTGCTTATGCCTAGATGTCTTTAAAGTTCACTTGTTTTTTCTGCTTTTGCCTTTTAATATGACTTGTGATCGAACATTATACGCCAAATGTTCAATGAAATGTCCATGTAAATGTCACTGCTAAATGTGGCATTTGGTTTCTAGGTTCATATTTCTGCTTTTATTCGATCTGTCTTGGTTTTTTAGTGTAAAATGTGCTTATTGGCTTGATACTATCCTCATTCTTTATGGTTATGCTTAGATGTCTTTAATGTCCACTTGTTTTTTCTATTTTTTCCATTAAAATGACTTGTGATCTAACATTGCACGCCAAGTTATCGATGAAATGTCCATGTAAATGTCACTCCTCAATGTGGCATTCGGTTTCTAGGTTTATTTTGTAGTGCAGAATGTGCGTATTGGCTTGATTATATCCTCATTATTTATGCTTATGCCAATGTGTCTTTGCACTTCACTTGTTTTTTCTCCTTTTGCCTTTAAAAGGACTTGTGATCTAACATTGCACGCCAAGTGTTCGATGAAAAGTTCTTGTAAATGTCACTCCAAAATATGGCATACGGTTTCTAGGTTCGAATTTAAGCTTTTATTCTATCCTTCTTTTTTGTTGTGCGGAATGTGCTTATTGGCTTGATACTATCCTCATTCTTTGTGCTTATGCCTAGATGTCTTTAAAGTTCACTTGTTTTTTCTCCTTTTGCCTTTTAATATGACTTGTGATCTAACATTGCACGCCAAGTGTTCGATGAAATGTCCATGTAAATGTCACTCCTAAATGTGGCATTCGGTTTCTAGGTTCGAATTTATGCTTTTATTGGATCGGTCTTGATTTTATAGTGCAGAATGTGCTTATTGGCTTGATACTATCCTCATTCTCTATGCTTTAGCCTAGATAACTTTAATGTTCAATTGTTTTTTCTCCTTTTGCCTTTAAAATGACTTGTGATCTAACATTGCACGCCAAGTGTTCGATGAAATGTCCATGTAAATGTCACTCCTAAATGTGGCATTCGGTTTCTAGGTTCGAGTTTATGCTTTTATTCGATCGGTCTTGATTTTGTATTGTAGAATGTGCTTATTGGCTTGATATTATCCTCATTCTCTATGCTTATGCCTAGATAACTTTAAAGTTCAATTGTTTTTTCTCCTTTTGCCTTTAAAATGACTAGTGATCTAACATTGCACGCCAAGTGTTCGATGAAATGTACATGTAAATGTCACTCCTAAATGTGGCATTCGGTTTATAGGTTCGTATTTATGCTTTTATTCGATATGTCTTGATTTTGTAGTGGAGAATGTGCTTATTGGCGTGATACTATCCTCATTGTTTGTACTTATGCCTAGATTTCTTTCAGGTTCACTTGTTTTTTCTGCTTTTGCCTTTAAAATGACTTGTGATCTAAAATTGCATGTCAAATGTTGATGAAATGTCCATTTAAATGTCACTCCTAAATGTGGCATTCAGTTTCTAGGTTTGAATTTATTCTTTTATTCAATCGGTCTTGGTTTTGTAGTGTAGAATTTGCTTATTGGCTTGATACTATCCTCATTATTTGTGCTTATGCCTAGATGTCTTTAAAGTTCACTTGTTTTTTCTCCTTTTTCCTTTAAAATGACTTGTGATCTAACATTATACGTCAAGTGTTTGATGAAAAATCTATGTAAATGTCACTCCTAAATGTGGCATTCGGTTTCTAGGTTCGAATTTATGCTTTTATTCGATCGGTCTTGATTTTGTAGTGCAGAATGTGCTTATTGGTTGATACTATCCTCATTCTCTATACTTATGCCTAGATAACTTTAATGTTCAATTATTTTTTCTCCTTTTGCCTTTAAAATGACTAGTGATCTAACATTGCATGCCAAGTGTTCGATGAAATGTCCATGTAAACTGAGATGTGGTAAATATATGAACGAGAAATTGTAAAAAAGCTCCTTAACCATAAAAGGGTTAAGGCGCAAAAGTGAGGCATGGTGGATCAACATGACCCTATATCCCTCAATAGCACAAGGCGAACAAAACACCCCTAGAGGAGGACTAGGGGTAACAAACGGGCAAGTCAAGCAAAAGTGCCTAAAAGGCAATCAAAGCAACAAGGCAAAAGTCAACATGACAACCAAGTCATTAGCCATTAAAGTCAACAAGGCGCCTACCAAGGCGGTCACGAGCCAACATGACATCCAAACAACGGAAGAGAGAAAGTGAGAAGCCTTACATGAGAAGCCTTACGTTTGTATGATCCTTCGAAGTCTTGCACGTCTCCTTCCACTAATTTTGCAAGTGAAGGAGATCCTTGTTTTACAAGCATGGATTGTTTTGAGAGCACAATCAATGGCGTTGGGTGTGGCCCCTCAGAACTATGCATCATTCCTAGCGTCCCAAGTGTGGTAGACGATACCAAGAAGGGTGAGTAGTCTTGATTTGAAGATGTGGGTGTCTTGCCTTGGGGACAACAAGAACCACTCAACCCATTCTTGTAGGCTTGACTTCCTAATTTGAATTCCATTCCACGTCCAAACTCTTTCCATGACATCTTGAACAAAATTGCAATTCCCCCAAAGGTGGTCGGTGGTCTCATTGTCATTCCCACAAAGGACAGAAGTGTCATTATTTAAGAGGCCACGATCCTTGAGCCGGCTTAACGTGGGGAGTCTTCCTTGGTATGCTAGCCAAAATCTAAAGCTCCACTTCTTGGCTTTTACACGAGTCCAAATCAACTCGCTCCAAGCAAGAGTGGGACCTCGGTGACGGACCAAGTCGTAGAGGGCTCTCGCGTCGAGTTGGCCATTCGGCTTGGTGATGGAATTAAGGCCGGTCGGGTCCTCGTTTGTTGCCCTTGCAAGAACTGCTTCAACCACCAGTTCCCGTAGCTTGAGAAGTGATTTCCAAATCCAAGAGTCGGTGCTTTTAACTCTCAAATTCTAGAAATTGGCCCCTCTCGTGTGGTTTTGAGTGACCCAATTCGTCCAAAGAGACGGTTTGTTCATGTGTATCTCATGGCCAAGTTTAAAGAGGATCGATTGATTCCAAGCAAGGAGCTCTTTGATATTGAGACCACCCTCCTCATAAGGCCTAGTCACTTTTTTCCAAGAAACAACTGCTTTTTTCCCCTCAATTTGCCACTCCAAAGGAATGAGCGACAAAGTGCTTCTATGCGTTTGAGTACCTTTTTTGGGATGATGGTTGATTTGACCCAAAAGGAGAGGAGACCCTCAAGCATGAGCGAATTACTTGAGCTCGTCCTTCATAAGAGAGCATTCGTGCCCCACATCTATTGATGACCCCGGTGATCTTGTTGAGGAGAGGCCCATAATCCCCTACCTTGAGTTTGTCGGTATGGAGTGGCATTCCCAAGTAGCGGACCGGGAAGGTTCCAATCTCAAAACCAATAATTGCCGCAAGGAGACCCGGTCATCGAGTGTCACACCGCCAAAGAAGATTCGACTTTTGTGGTTATTGGCTATAAGCCCTGAGGATCTACCAAAAGAGACAAGGCCTGTTTTTATGGAATTGAGGGTAGAGATGGTGGGTTTGCAAAAAAGGAGGAGGTCATCGGCAAAGGTGATATTTGTGAGTTTGAGTCGGTTGCATCTGGGGTGAAAGGCAAATCCTCGGGTGGTGCTAGCCTTTTGAAGATTCCGGCTATGGATTTCCATAATCAAGACGAAGAGGAAGGGTGAGAGAGGATCACCTTGGCGGAGGCCTCTCTTGCCCGAAAAGAAACCCTTGGCCTCGTCATTGATGAAGATGGAGTATCGTGGGGTGGTGACATTTTGCAAAATGAGTTGGGTTAGCCAAGGTGGGAAGCCAAAGTAATGGAGGGTTTTTTCAAGGAAGCCCCAATCAACACAATCAAAAGTCTTTTTTGAAGGTCCACTTGCATGAGGCACCTTTTAGAGGTGCGCCTTTTCTCATAGGTGGCAATTAGTTCTTGGGCAACCGTGGCATTATGGGAAATGGAGCGGCCCCGGACAAAAGCACGTTGCCCAACCGAGACAATCTTGTCAAGAAGGGGTCGAATTCGGATTACTAGGATTTTGGAGATGGCTTTTAGAAAGGTATTGCAACAAGAAATGGGTCGAAAGTCTTTTATGTGGAAGGGGTTGTCAACTTTGGGTATGAGGCTCACAAACGTGTTGTTCCAATCTCTAAGTAATCTCCCGGATTGAAAGAATTCTTGCACCGCTTTAACCACATCAAACTTCACAATGCTCCAACATTCTTTGAAGAAGTGACTACTAAAGCCATCGGGCCCTGGAGATTTGTTGGAACCAATGCCCACAAATGCTTTTCTTATCTCTTCTTCGCAAGGCATAAGGGTGAGGTTTGCAACATTTCCTTGATTGAGGGTTGGCCCTTTGAGTTGGCTAAAGTCAAAAGCTTGTGTTGGGAATAGTGAACCAAAAAGCTTCTCATAGAACCCTACAACCTCATTCACAATATCACGGGGCTCTTCAATCTTGTTACCATTTTCATCCTCAAGCATTCGGATGGTGTTGCCCTCCTTCCTCTCCTTGATCCTATTGAAGAAGAAGGAGGAGGTCTCCTCTCTCATGCTCATCCAATCTAGCTTGGGTCTTTGGGTTGTAGCACTCAACAAGATTTTCACATTGAGCTCAACCTCTTTCTTGGCTTCGGAAACGGCTCTTTGTTTTTCAAGGTTCCCAAAGTCATCATGGAGAGCTTGTTGCACTTTCTTCAACTTTTCCACACTAGCTACCGCTTGTGCCTCAAGATTCTTGAATTTAGTACGGTGCCAAGCTTTTAAAGCCCCCTTTAATTCTGAAAGCTTGGAGAAGAGGATGAATTGAGCTGACCCTATTATGTGCTCGTTCCAAACACGGCTCACCAAGCTCTCAAACTCGGAATCTTCGATCCAAAAGTTGTAGAACCGGAAGGGAATTTTTCGGATAGCGTTTGTGGGGTTTATGTGGACAAGGCCGGGTGAGTGGTCGGATAGGTTTGAGTCTCCAAAAAAAGGCAAAGGAATGCCTAAAAGTGGTTTCCCAAAGGGGGTTGACAAGGGCTCGGTCTATTTTTGTGGCTACTCGGGAGATACACATTTGTTGATTGGACCAAGTGTACTTGGCTCCGGAGTAGCTAAGGTCGTGGAGGACACAAGGGCCAAGGGCATTGGCTAGTTCGTCCGGCTCATCATCATCATTAGTATTTCTCAAAGAGAATCTCTCCGTGGACTCAAGCAAACAATTCAAATCACCTATCACAAGCCATGGTGCATTCATCCCCCCGGCAAGAGTTCTCAACAAGTTCCACAACGACTTTCTTTCCCTAGGATAATTGAAAGCATAAACAAAGGTGAGATAAAAACTTAAACAAGAGTTTCTATCACTAACCTTGCAATGTATCGCTTGGCTAGTATTCAACAAGATATCCAAGTGCACAACAAGAGAGTTCCAAGCGATTCTCATTCGACCTCTTTCTTGGGGGCTAACCTCGGTGCAATATCTCCATCCCCGTAGAAAACAAAAAGCAAGCAAGTCTTCCCTAGTTCGTTGGGTCTTGGTTTTAAGAATTCCCATCACACTAATGCGGCTTTTACGGACATATTCATTGACCATGTTTATTTTAGAGGGGTCACTACTCCCTCTCACATTACAACATCCCACTTTGAGCTCGGTCATGGTTCACCATTTTTAGGGCTACTACAACCCTCAATCAAGCCCTCAAGAAGGCGTTCAAAGCTGTTTTTTGTGGAGCTATGCCCCTCTTTGTAAGGGGTCGCGGTGGGAATTGTGGATGGTCGAAGCTTAGGTGAGCTGGCTCGATGCTTTTTCTTCGGGAATTTGAAGGCACGATTAGCTTCTTCTTACAAGTTTCTAGCCTTGAGTGCAAGGATCATGCTTTGCTAAATATCAGCTTGCTCTATCAAGTGCGGTCTTCCCTCTGTCGGGTCAACAATAAGTGACAAACTCAGTTCAACAACAGGGTTTCCTGAATTTTCAGCATACAAAATTTGTTGTGAGGTGTTACTTTCAGCAGTATTTGTTGTGGCCTTTGAAGCAACTTCCACCTTGTCATTTTTAGCACTAAATTGCCCAATGGTAACATCCTTTTCCAGCAGCAAAATGGGGTGTACAACTGTGCTAACAACATCAGATGCGGTCGGCTTTTTGAGAGGCTGGTTCGAAGGAGGGGTGGGATCTTTGGTTTTGGTTTGGTTAAGGCTGGCTTCAGCGAGGGCGTGGGCAAGTGCTTCGTGGAATTGGCATTCAGCTGGCTTTTATTCGGTTTGGGGACCCACATTTTGGCTTTTGATTTTTTCCAATCAGCCTCTTTAGCATTGTTGGCACTATTCTTGCAAAACGCCTTGAGGTGGCCAAAATTCTTACAAAAAGTGCAGCACCATGGCATCCATTCAAATTCCACACCATATTCAATGGTCTTACCACATTTTCTCAAGAGCTTAATGGTTTTCCGGTTTGCTTCCTCGGTGGTGATATCAACAAGCATCCTAGCAAAGGATATCCTCTCAAGGGAGGATGTCATTTTGTCAACACAAATGGGGTTGCCAATCATATTGTTGATAGCGCTAAGCATACGTTTAGACGAGAGAATAACCGGATCAATTTCATGTATCTTTACCCATACCGGGATTAAAGCAAAGCTAGTCCAATCAATAGCCATGCCCATGGTCCATTTCTTCAAGACAAGTGACTTATTTCCATGAAGTAGCCAAGGTCCATTTTCTTGGACCCAATCTCGTTCTTCAAGTGTGCCAAAGCTGAATGTGAACACACTGTTTTCTTTCATGAAAATCTTCGGCATAGTCACCTCCCAAGCATTCTCCACAAAATCAGTTAGACCCCTTAGAGAGGCCTTTTCACCAGCCACAAAACCAATTAAGGTTGCTTTCCATGAGTCTACCTCTTGAGAAAGATCAGCCATATCAAATTCGAAGACATCCTTGCTTGGAAGCTGCATTTTCTCTAATCTTTCACAATCTTTGATGCACCTATTGCCATTTGTTGGGTTGCGTGAAGAGGAGGCTCCCAGCTGCTGCATATCTCCAAAAGAAAGATGTTGTTTTGAGATCACATGACTTGGTTTAGGAGATAGCCTTTCGAAGATTAATTTCTTGGTCCAAAGCTGTCCGAATTTGGGTGTTTGGGGGTGTGGTGGTTTGGGATTTGTGGTGGGAGGCTTAGTGTTTGGTGGTGGTGGATTTTTGAGAGGGTTTTTCGGACAAGAGTGGCAAAGAAATGGCTAAACTGGTAGGAGTAGATGCTCGAACAGCTTTTGAAAGGGAGGGGATAGGGTTTTGCACCGATTTGGCATGGTCAATAAATGGCTTTTCTAAAGACGTGTTGCCAAGAGAGGCAAAAGGTGGACATGTGACTTGGCCTCCATCTTTGACCAGATTTGGACCCTTGGGGGTATAATCGACTTTGTTGTTGTCTTCTCCAAAGGGTAGATTTGCCATGCCCGGCGCTGCAGCCAATTACGCCGCCTCATCACCGCCGGTCACGTCCGACGCCGGTAGGGGGTTTTCCATGGCGTTCTTCATCGATTTTGATAGACTCTTCATAAAATTGGGCATTTTGCCGGATCTATCTCCCCATCAACAGAATCAACGGGGGAAGCCTCGAAATGGCTTGAGATTGAAGACGCCTCTGATGATTTTTGCAGTTGACCACATCTAAGCTCAAGAACAATGTTGCTAACGACAAAATGGTGACGATTTTCTTAGATCCAGACATTGTAGCAACAGATCTGACTTTGGAAGTGCTCAAGAAGCCAGATTCAAATCGAACCACAGTAGGAACACAAGGTCCAAACACTAGAACTAAATTTGTGCACACAACTCGCAAGACTCTGATCTCCCTCACGTATCCCACTAGATCCAAGTGGTTCTAGTAGAATTTCGCCTCACAAGATGTCCCTACACTCAAAACGATGGCAGCTGTCGCAAAGAACGCCGGAACCACCATAGGAGACCCGTGTTTGACCCTCAAGCTCACAAACTCCAATCTCCCTCTCGTATCTCGGCCGCCCAAGGAGGCCCCACCGAGATTTCTTCCTCACGTGATGTCACCGGTCACTCGCTCTCACCCCCAACCCACTAGAGGTGGGTGGCGCCGCAAGGCCGCCGGAAAAGACGGGAAAAGGAGAAACCCTAGGTAGAGAGAGAAACCCTAGGTAAAATGTCCATGTAAATGTCACTCCTAAATCGAAATGTCCATGTAAATGTCACTCCTAAATGTGGCATTCGGTTTATAGATTCGAATTTATGCTTTTATTCGATACGTCTTGATTTTGTAGTGGAGAATGTGCTTATTGGCTTGATACTATCCTCATTTTTTGTGCTTATGCCTAGATGTCTTTAAAGTTCACTTGTTTTTTCTGCTTTTGCCTTTAAAATGACTTGAGATCTAACATTGCACGCCAAGTGTTCGATGAAAAGTCCATGTAAATGTCACTCCTAAATATGGCATTCGGTTTCTAGGTTCGAATTCATGCTTTTATTCGATCGGTCTTGATTTTGAAGTGCGGAATGTGCTTATAGTCTTGATACTATCCTCATTCTTTATGTTTATGCCGATATGTCTTTAAAGTTCACTTGTTTTTTCTCCTTTTTCCATTAAAATGACTTGTGATCTAACATTGCCTGCCGAGTGTTCGATTAAATGTCAATATAAATGTCACTCCTAAATGTGGCATTCGGTTTCAATGTTATTCGATACGTCTTGATTTTGTAGTGGAGAATGTGCTTATTGGCCTGATATTATCCTCATTCTTTATGCTTATGCTTAGATGTCTTTAAAGTTCTCTTGTTTTTTCTCATTTTTCCTTTAAAATGACTTTTGATCTAACTGTATAGGCCAAGTGTTTGATGAAATGTCAATCTAAATGTCACTGCTAAATGTGGCATTCGGTTACTAGGTTCGTATTTATGCTTTTATTCGATCTGTCTTGGTTTTATAGTGCAGAATGTGCTTATTGGCTTGATAATATTCTCCTTCATTATGCTTATGCCTAGATGTCTTTAAAGTCCACTTGTTTTTTCTCCTTTTTCCTTTAAAATGACTTGTGATCTATCATTGCCCGCCAAGTGTTCGATAAAATGTCCATGTAAATGTCACTCCTAAATGTGGCATTCGGTTTCTAGGTTCGAAATTATGCTTTTATTCGATCGGTCTTGATTTTGTACTGCAGAATGTGCTTATTGGCTCGATACCATCCTCATTCTCTATGCTTATGTCTAGATAACATTAAAGTTCACTTGTTTTTTCTACTTTTTCCTTTAAAATGACTAGTGATCTAACATTGAACGCCAAGAGTTCGATGAAATGTCCATGTATATGTCAATCCTAAATGTAGCATTCGGTTTCTAGATTCGAATTTATGCTTTTGTTCGATCTGTCTTGATTTTGTAGTGTAGAATATGCATATTGGCTTGATACTATCCTCATTCTTTGTGCTTATGCCTAGATGTCTTTAAAGTTCACTTGTTTTTTCTCCTTTTACCTTTAAAAATGACTTGTGATCTAACATTATACGCAAAGTGCTCGATGAACTATCCATGTAAATGTGGCATTCGATTTCTAGGTTCGTATTTATGCTTTTATTCAATCGAGCTTGATTTTGTAGTAAAATATGTACTTATTGGCTTGATACTATCCTCATTCTCTATGTTTATGCTTAGATTTCTTTAAAGTTCACTTGTTTTTTCTCCTTTTGCCTTTAAAAATGACTCGTGATCTAACATTGCCTATCGAGTGTTCGATTAAATGTCCAGATAAATGTCTCTCCTAAATGTGGCATTCAGTTTCTATGTTCGAATTTATGCTTTTATTAGATACGTCTTGATTTGTAGTGGAGAATGTGCTTATTGGCTTGATACTATCCTCATTCCTTATGCTTATGCTTAGTGTCTTTAAAGTTCTCTTGTTTTTTCTCCTTTTGCCTTTATAAATGACTAGTGATCTAACATTATACGCCAAGTGTTCGATGAAATGTCCATCTAAATGTCACTGCTAAATGTGGCATTCGGTTTCTAGGTTCGTATTTATGCTTTTATTCGATCTATCTTGGTTTTATAGTGCAGAATGTGCTTATTGGCTTGATAATATTCTCCTTCATTATGCTTATGCCTAGATGTCTTTAAAGTGCACTTGTTTTTTCTCCTTTTTTCCTTTAAAATGACTAGTGATCTAACATTGCACGTCAAGAGTTCGATGAAATGTCCATGTAAATGTCAATCCTAAATGTAGCATTCGGATTCTAGATTCGAATTTATGCTTTTGTTTGATCTGTCTTGATTTTGTAGTGCAGAATGCATATTGGCTTGATACTATCCTCATTCTTTGTGCTTATGCCTAGATGTCCTTAAAGTTCACTTGTTTTTTCTCCTTTTGCATTTAAAAATGACTTGTGATCTGACATTATACGCAAAGTGCTCGATGAAATATCCATGTAAATGTCACTCCTAAATGTGGCATTCGGTTTCTAGGTTAGTATTTATGGTTTTATTCGATCGGGCTTGATTTTGTAGTACAATATGTACTTATTGGCTTGATACTATCCTCATTCTCTAAGTTTATGCTCAGATTTCTTTAAAGTTCACTTGTTTTTTCTCCTTTTGCCTTTAAAATGACATGTGATCTAACATTGCATGTCGAGTGTTTGATTAAATCAGTCTCTTCAGAGGTTAGAGACTCACCAGGATACATGATCCTAGGCGTCCATATAAATGTCACTCCTA
This sequence comes from Fallopia convolvulus, assembly GCA_964016875.1. Classification (NCBI taxonomy): domain Eukaryota; kingdom Viridiplantae; phylum Streptophyta; class Magnoliopsida; order Caryophyllales; family Polygonaceae; genus Fallopia; species Fallopia convolvulus. The sequence continues at coordinate 19,592,981 of OZ024730.1, forward strand.
AATGTGGCATTCGGTTTCTAAGTTCGAATTTATGCTTTTATTCGATACGTCTTGATTTTGTAGTGGAGAATGTGCTTATTGGCTTGATACTATCCTCATTCTTTATGCTTATGCTTGGATGTCTTTAAAGTTCTCTTGTTTTTTCTCCTTTTGCCTTAAAAAATGACTAGTGATCTAACATTATACGCCAAGTGTTCGATGAAATGTCCATCTAAATGTCACTACTAAATGTGGAATTCGGTTTCTAGGTTCGTATTTATGCTTTTATTCGATCTGTCTGGTTTTATAGTGTAGAATGTGCTTATTGGCTTGATAATATTCTCAGTCATTATGCTTATGCTTAGATGTCTTTAAAGTCCACTTGTTTTTTCTCCTTTTTCCTTTAAAATGACTTGTGATCTAATATTGCACGCCAAGTGTTCGATGAAATGTCCATGTAAATCTCACTCATCAATGTGGCATTCGGTTTCTAGGTTCGAATTTATGCTTTTATTCGATCGGTCTTGATTTTGTAGTGAAGAATGTGCTTATTGGCTTGATACTATCCTCATTCTCTATGCTTATGCCTAGATATCTTTACAGTTCACTTGTTTTTTCTCCTTTTCCATTTAAAATGACTTGTGATCTAACATCGCACGCCAAGTGTTCGATGAAATGTCCATGTAAATGTCACTCCTAAATGTTGCATTCGGTTTCTAGGTTCGAATTTATGCTTTGGTTCGATCGGTCTTGATTTTGTATTGTAGAATGTGCTTATTGGCTTGATACTATCCTCATTCTCCATGCTTATGCCTAGATAACTTTAAAGTTCACTTGTTTTTTCTACTTTTGCCTTTAAAATGACTTGTGATCTAACATTGCACGCCAAGAGTTCGATGAAATGTCCATGTAAATGTCAATCCTAAATGTGGCATTCGGTTTCCAGATTCGAATTTATGCTTTTATTCGATCTGTCTTGATTTTGTAGTACAGAATATGGTAATTGGCTTAATACTATCCTCATTCTTTGTGCTTATGCTTGGATGTCTTTATAGTTCAGTTATTTTTTCTCCTTTTGCCTTTAAAAATGACTTGTGATCTAACATTGTACCTCAAGTGCTCAATAAAATATCCATGTAAAAGTCACTCGTAAATGTCGCATTCGGTTTCTAGGTTCCTATTTATGCTTTTATTTGATCGGCCTTAATTTTTTACTGTAGTATGTACTTATTGGCTTAATACTTTCCTCATTATTTATGCTTATGCGTAGATGCCTTTAAAGTTCACTTGTTTTTTTCCTTTTGCGTTTAAAAATTGACTTGTGATCTAAAATTTCACTCCGAAATGTAGCATTTGGTTTCTAGGTTAGAATTTATGCTTTTATTCGATCGGTCTTGATTTTGTAGTGCAGAATGTGTTTATTGGCTTGATACTATCCTCATTCTCTATGCTTATGCCTAGATTTCTTTAAAGTTCACTTCTTTTTTCTCCTTTTGCATTTAAAATGACTTGTGATCTAACATCGCACGCCAAGTGTTCGATGAAATGTCCATGTAAATGTCACTCCTAAATGTGGCATTCGGTTTGTAGGTTCGAATTTATGCTATTGTTCGATCGGTCTTGATTTTGTAGTGCAGAATGTGCTTATTGGCTTGACACTATCCTTAATCTTTATGCTTATGCCTAGATGTTTTTAAAGTTCTCTTGTTTTTTCTCGTTTTGCCTTTAAAAAATTGACTTGAGTTCTAACATTGCACGCCATGTGTTCGATGAAATGTCCATGTAAATGCCAGTTCTAAATGTGGCACACGGTTTCTGGGTTCGTATTTATGCTTTTATTAGATCGGTCTTGATTTTATACTGCGGAATGTGCTTATTGGCTTTGATGTGATTCCATTTATCGAGTCATGGCCCCACAATACCGTGCATATTGGGGCGCCGTTGCACACGTTGATTTCCGACATTGGCGCGCCGTGGCCTTTGATGAATGGTACCATTTCTTCGGGCACTTTTAAGGGGACTATGCTCCATGATTTGAGTGAAGATCTCAACCCTAAAGACAAGTTCAATTTGCACCACAAAGGAGGGTCTTCACTTGGACAAATATCCAAGGCCGGTGTTCGAGGCGCTAAGAAGCCAAGTGAAGGTACCACGCCCTATCTTGGGTGCATCACTCGTGCATATGCTAGGAAAATGCTTGACAAGATCAAGGAGGAGATCATGGCTCATAAGTTGGACATTGGTTAGTAAAGGTGAAGGTTGGAGTCTCATTTTAAGTAGTGGCCCGACAAGTGACTATTTCGTGGTTAAGGACAATCAGCGTGTTCTCGGGTTTTATGGGTTCTTTTTGTAATTTTCTTTAAGTGAAGGGGCTGGTTTTGGGAGATCAATTCTCTAGGTTATATGGTCCGCCTCCCTTCCTTGGTTTCTTAGACTTGGACGAAATTTGCTTCTCTTTTCCTTGCATTTTCAATTCAAAGTTTCTTGTTTTTGCTTCGTTCAATTCTCGTTGTTCAAGTTGTTGGTGAGTAATATCCGACAATCTCGGACATCTTAGTTTGTTTGAGAGCTTGGTGAGTCATATCCAAGTTGTCAAGCATCCATATCCCCTTGTTCTCTCCATTTCGATCAATCATCCATCTTGGTGGTTTCTGCACCCCCTCAGTAAATCGACATATCTTTCAATCCACTCATAATCTAGGTCTGAAATGTTGAGGGGTTAAATTAGACTTAGAGATATAACTTCTCGAATTGGAAGCACTCAATTCCGAGTTCGGAATAGGAAGCTCCATCCAGTTGAATACGGAACAGCTGTGTGGTGTTTGTTGTTGGAATTCCTTGCATTCTCGTGGCGATCTCTTTGCACCATCATCCCCTCCATCGATCCGGCCATCAGGCTTGATACTATCCTCATTCTTTATGCTTATGCTTATATGTCTTTAAAGTTCACTTGTTTTTTCTCCTTTTTCCTTTCAAAATTGACTTGTGATCTAACATTTCACGCCAAGTTTTTTATGAAATTTCCATGTAAATGTCACTCCTAAATGTGGCATTCGGTTTCTAGGTTCGAATTAATGCTTTTATTCGATATGTCTTGGTTTTGTAGTGTAGAATGTGTATATTCGCTTGATACTTTCTGCGTAAATATCCTCATTCTTCTTTTCCCTTAAAAAACGACTTGTGATCTAACATTATACGTAAAGTGCTCGAAGAAATATCCATGTAAATGTCACTTCTAAATGTGGTATTTGGTTTCTAGGTTTGTATTTATCCTTTTATTCGATCGGTCTTGATTTTGTAGTGCAAAATGTGCATATTGGCTTGATATTATCCTCAATCATTGTGCTTATGCCTAGATGTCTTTAAAGTTCATTTTTTTTCTGTTGCCATTGAAAATTGAATTGTGATCTAACATTGCACGCCAAATATTCGATGAAATGTCCATGTAAATGTCACTCCTAAATGTGGCATTCGGTTTCTAGGTTCGAGTTTATGCTTTTATTCGATTTGTCTTGATTTTGTAGTGATGAATGTGCATATTGGCTTGATATTATCCTCAATCTTTGTGCTTATGCCTAGATGTCTTTAAAGTTCATTTTTTTTCTTTTGCCATTGAAAATTGAATTGTGATCTAACATTGCACGCCAAATATTCGATGAAATGTCCATGTAAATGTCACTCCTAAATGTGGCATTCGGTTTCTAGGTTTGAGTTTATGCTTTTATTCGATTTGTCTTGATTTTGTAGTGCAGAATGTGCTTGTTGGCTTGATACTATCCTTATTCTTTGTTCTTATGCCTAGATTTCATTTAAAGTCCACTTGTTTTTTGTACTTTTGCCTTTAAAATGACTTGTGATCTAACATTGCATGCCAAGTATTCGATGAAATGTCCATGTAAATGTCACTCCTAAATGTAGCATTCGGTTTCTTGGTTTGATGTTATGCTTTTATTCGATCGGTCTTGGTTTTGTAGTGGAGAATGTGCTAATTGGCTTCATACTATCCTCATTCTCTATGCTTATGCCTAGATTTCTTTAAAGTTCACTTGTTTTCTACTTTTGCCTTTAAAATGACTTGTGATCTAACATGGCACGCCAAGTGTTCGATGAAATGTCCTTGTAAATGTCACTGCTAAATGTGGCATTCGGTTTCTAGGTTCGTATTTATGCTTTTATTCGATCTGTCTTTGTTTTAGAGTGCAGAATGTGCTTATTGGATTGATAATATTCTCATTCATTATGCATATGCCTAGATGTCTTTAAAGTCCACTTGTTTCTTCTCCTTTTTCCTTTAAAATGACTTGTGATCTAACATCGCACGCCAAGTGTTCGATGAAATGTCCATGTAAATGTCACTCCCAAATGTGGCATTCGGTTTCTAGGTTCGAATTTATGCTTTTGTTCGATCGTTGTTGATTTTTTAGTGTAGAATGTGCTTATTGGCTTGATACTATCCTCATTCTCTATGCTTATGCCTAGATTACTTTAAAGTTCACTTGTTTTTCTACTTTTGCCTTTAAAATGACTTGTGATCTATCATGGCACGCCAAGTGTTTAATGAAATGTCCATGTAAATGTCATTGCTAAATGTGGCATTCGGTTTTTAGGTTCGTATTTATGCTTTTATTCGATCTGTCTTTGTTTTAGGGTGCAGAATGTGCTTATTGGCTTGATAATATTCTCATTCATTATGCATATGCCTAGATGTCTTTAAAGTCCACTTGTTTTTTCTCCTTTTCCCTTTAAAATGGCTTGTGATCTAACATTGCACGCTAAGTGTTCGATGAAATGTCCATGTAAATGTCACTCCTAAATGTAGCATTTGGTTTATAGGTTGGAATTTATGCTTCTATTCGATCGGTCTTGATTTTGTAGTGCAGAATGTGCTTATTGGCTTGATACTATCCTCATTCTCTATGCTTATGCCTAGATTTCCTTAAAGTTCAGGTGATTTTTCTCCTTTTGCATTTAAAATGACTTGTGATCTAACATCGCACGCCAAGTGATCGATGAAATGTCCATGTAAACGTCACTCCTAAATGTGGCATTCGGTTTCTAGGTTCGAGTTTATGCTTTTGTTCGATCGGTGTTGATTTTGTAGTGTAGAATGTGCTTATTGGCTTGATACTATCCTCATTCCCTATGCTTATGCCTAGATAAATTTAAAGTTCCCTTGTTTTTTCTACTTTTGCCTTTAAAATGACTTGTGATCTAACATTGCACGCCAAGTCTTTGATGAAATGTCCATGTAAATGTCAATCCTAAATGTGGCATTCGTTTTCTAGATTCGAATTTATGCTTTTATTCGATCTGTCTTGATTTTGTAGTGTAGAATATGCTTATTGGCTTAATACTATCCTCATTGTTTGTGCTTATGCCTGGATGTCTTTATAGTTCAGCTGTTTTTTCTCCTTTTGCCTTTAAAATGACTTGTGATCTAACATTGTACGTCAAGTGCTCAATAAAATATCCATGTAAATGTCACTCCTAAATGTGGCATTCTTTTTTTAGGTTCGTATTTATGCTTTTATTCGATCGGGCTTGATTTTTTACTGTAGTATGTACTTATTGGCTTAATACTTTCCTCATTCTTTATGCTTATGCGTAGATGCCTTTAAAGTTCACTTGTTTTTTTCCTTTTGCCTTTAAAAATTGACTTGTGATCTAAAACTGCACGCTAAGTGTTCGATTAAATTTCCATGTAAATGTCACTCCGAAATGTAGCATTTGGTTTCTAGGTTCGAATTTATGCTTTTATTCGATCGGTCTTGATTTTGTAGTGCAGAATGTGTTTATTGGCTTGATACTATCCTCATTCTCTATGCTTATGCCTAGATTTCTTTAAAGTTCACTTCTTTTTTCTCCTTTTGCATTTAAAATGACTTGTGATCTAACATCGCACGCCAAGTGTTCGATGAAATGTCCATGTAAATGTCACTCCTAAATGTGGCATTCGGTTTGTAGGTTCGAATTTATGCTATTGTTCGATCGGTCTTGATTTTGTAGTGCAGAATGTGCTTATTGGCTTGACACTATCCTTAATCTTTATGCTTATGCCTAGATGTTTTTAAAGTTCTCTTGTTTTTTCTCGTTTTGCCTTTAAAAAATTCACTTGAGTTCAAACATTGCACGCCATGTGTTCGATGAAATGTCCATGTAAATGCCAGTTCTAAATGTGGCACACGGTTTCTGGGTTCGTATTTATGCTTTTATTAGATCGGTCTTGATTTTATAGTGCGGAATGTGCTTATTGGCTTTGATGTGATTCCATTTATCGAGTCATGGCCCCACAATACCGTGCATATTGGGGCGCCGTTGCACACGTTGATTTCCGACATTGGCGCGTCGTGGCCTTTGATGAATGGTACCATTTCTTCGGGCACTTTTAAGGGGACTATGCTCCATGATTTGAGTGAAGATCTCAACCCTAAGGACAAGTTCAATTTGCACCACAAAGGAGGGTCTTCACTTGGAAATATATCCAAGGCCGGTGTTCGAGGCGCTAAGAAGCCAAGTCAAGGTACCACGCCCTATCTTGGGTGCATCACTCGTGCACATGCTAGGAAAATGCTTGACAAGATCAAGGAGGAGATCATGGCTCATAAGTTGGACATTGGTTAGTAAAGGTGAAGGTTGGAGTCTCATTTTAAGTAGTGGCCCGACAAGTGACTATTTCGTGGTTAAGGACAATCAGCGTGTTCTCGGGTTTTATGGGTTCTTTTTGTAATTTTCTTTAAGTGAAGGGGCTGGTTTTGGGAGATGAATTCTCTAGGTTATATGGCCGGCCTCCCTTCCTTGGTTTCTTAGACTTAGACGAAATTTGCTTCTCTTTTCCTTGCATTTTCAATTCAAAGTTTCTTGTTTTTGCTTCGTTCAATTCTCGTTGTTCAAGTTGTTGGCGAGTTATATCCGACAATCTCGGACATCTTAGTTTGTTTGAGAGCTTGGTGAGTCATATTCAAGTTGTCAAGCATCCATATCCCCTTGTTCTCTCCATTTCGATCCATCATCCATCTCGGTGGTTTCTGCACCCTCTCAGTAAATCGACATATCTTTCAATCCACTCATCATCTAGGTCTGAAATGTTGAGGGGTTAAATTAGACTTAGAGATATAACTTCTCGAATTGGAAGCACTCAATTCCGAGTTCGGAATAGGAAGCTCCATTCAGTTGAATACGGAACAGTTGCGTGGTGTTTGTTGTTGGAATTCCTTGGATTCTCGTGGCGATCTCTTTGCACCATCATCCCCTCCATCGATTTGGCCATCAGGCTTGATACTATCCTCATTCTTTATGCTTATGCTTATATGTCTTTAAAGTTCACTTGTTTTTCTCCTTTTTCCTTTCAAAATTGACTTGTGATCTAACATTTCACGCCAAGTTTTTTATGAAATTTCCATGTAAATGTCACTCCTAAATGTGGCATTCGGTTTCTAGGTTCGAATTAATGCTTTTATTCGATAGGTCTTGGTTTTGTAGTGTAGAATGTGCATATTGGCTTGATACTATCCTCATTCTACGTGCTTATCCTCATTCTGCTTTTCCCTTTAAAAACGACTTGTGATCTAACATTATACGTAAAGTGCTCGAAGAAATATCCATGTAAATGTCACTTCTAAATGTGGTATTTGGTTTCTAGGTTTGTATTTATCCTTTTATTCTGTAGTGCAAAATGTGCATATTGGCTTGATATTATCCTCAATCTTTGTGCTTATGCCTAGATGTCTTTAAAGTTCATTTTTTTCTTTTGCCATTGAAAATTGAATTGTGATCTAACATTGCACGCCAAATATTCGATGAAATGTCCATGTAAATGTCACTCCTAAATGTGGCATTCGGTTTCTAGGTTCGATTTATGCTTTTATTCGATTTGTCTTGATTTTGTAGTGCTGAATGTGCTTATTGGCTTGATACTATCCTTATTCTTTGTGCTTATGCCTAGATTTCTTTTAAAGTCCACTTGTTTTTTCTCCTTTTGCCTTTAAAATGACTTGTGATCTAACATTGCATACCAAGTATTCGATGAAATATCCATGTAAATGTCACTCCTAAATGTGGCATTCAGTTTCTAGGTTCGAATTTATGCTTTTATTCAATCGGTCTTGATTTTGTAGTGTAGAATGTGCTTATTGGCTTGATACTATCCTCATTCTCTACGCTTATGCCTAGATTTCTTTAAAGTTCACTTGTACTTTCTCCTTTTGCCTTTAAAATGACTTGTGATCTTACATTGCACGCCAAGTGTTCGATGAAATGTCCATTTAAATGTCACTCTTAAATGTGGCATTCGGTTTCTAGGTTCGAATTTATGCATTTATTCGATCGGTCTTGATTTTGAACAGCAGAATGTGCTTATTGGCTTGAGAGTATCCTCATTCTCTATCCTTATGCCTAGAGTTCTTTAATGTTCACTTGTTTTTTCTTCTTTAGCCTTTAAAATGACTTGTGATCTAACATTGAACGCCAAGTGTTCGAGGAAATGTCCATGTAAATGTCACTCCTAAATGAGGCATTCGATTTCTAGGTTTGAGTTTATGCTTTTATTCGATCGATCTTGGTTTTGTAGTGTAGAATTTGCTTATTGGCTTGATACTATCCTCATTCTTTGTGCTTATGCCTAGATGGCTTTAAAGTTCGCTTGTTTATTCTCCTTTTGCCTATAAAATGAGTTGTGATCTAACATTATACGCCAAGTGTTTGATCATATGTCCACGTAAATGTCACTCCTAAATGTGGCATTCGGTTTCTAGGTTTGAATTTATGATTTTATTTTATTCGATCGGTCTTCATTTTGTAGTGCAAAATGTGCTTATTGGCTTGATACTATCCTCATTCTCTATGCTTATGCCTAGATTTCTTTAAATTTCACTTGTTTTTTCTGCTTTTGCCTTTAAAATGACTTGTGATCTAACAATGCACGCCATGTGTTCGATGAAATGTCCATGTAAATGTCACTCCTAAATGTGGCATTCAGTTTCTAGGTTTGAATTTATGCTTTTATTCGATCGGGCTTGGTTTTGTAGTGTAGAAGGTGCTTATTATCTTGATATTATCCTCATTCTTTGTGCTTATGCCTAAATAACTTTAAAGATCACTTGTTTTTTCTCCTTTAGCCTTTAAAATGACTTGTGATCTAACATTGTTCGCCAAGTGTTCGATGTGATGTCTATGTAAATGTCACTCCCAAATGTGGCATTCAGTTTCTAGGTTTCAGTTTATGCTTTTACTCGAACGGTCTTGGTTTTGTAGTAGATAATGTCCTTATTGGCTTGATATTATCCTCATTCTTTGTGCTTATGTCTAGATGTCTTTAAAGTTCACTTGTTTTTTCTCCTTTTTCCTTTAAAAAGACTTGTGATCTAATGTTATACCCTAAGTGTTCGATGAAATGTCCATTTAAATGTCAGTCCTAAATGTGGCATTCGGTTTCTAGGTTCGAATTAATGCTTTTATTCGATCGATCTTGGTTTTGTAGTGTAGAATGTGCATATTGGCTTGATACTATCCTCATTCTGCGTGCTTATCCTCATTCTGCTTTTCCCTTTAAAAACGACTTGTGATCTAACATTATACGTAAAGTGCTCGAAGAAATATCCATGTAAATGTCACTTCTAATGTGGTATTTGGTTTCTAGGTTTGTATTTATCCTTATATTCGATCTGTCTTGATTTTGTAGTGCGGAATGTGCATATTGGCTTGATATTATCCTCAATCTTTGTGCTTATGCCTAGATGTCTTTAAAGTTCATTTTTTTTCTTTTTCCATTGAAAATTGAATTGTGATTTAACATTGCACGCCAAATATTCGACGAAATGTCCATGTAAATCTCACTCCTAAATGTGGCATTCGGTTTCTAGGTTCGAATTTATGCTTTTGTTCGATCGGTCTTGATTTTGTAGTGTAGAATGTGCTTATTGGCTTGATACTATCCTCATTCTCTATGCGTATGCCTAGATAACTTGAAAGTTCACTTGTTTTTTCTACTTTTGCATTTAAAATGACTTGTGATCTAACATCGCACGTCAAGTGTTCGATGAAATGTCCACGTAAATGTCAATCCTAAGTGTTCGATGAAATGCTTTTATTCGATCTGTCTTGATTTTGTAGTGCAAAATATGCTTATTGGCTTAATACTATCCTCATTATTTGTGCTTATGCCTGGATGTCCTTATAGTTCAGTTGTTTTTTCTCCTTTTGCCTTTAAAAATGACTTGTGATCTATCATTGTACGTCAAGTGCTCAATAAAATATCCATGTAAATGTCACTCCTAAATGTGGCATTCGGTTTCTAGGTTCGTATTTATGCTTTTATTCGATCGGGCTTGATTTTTTTACTGAAGTATGTACTTATGGCTTAATACTTTCCTCATTCTTTATGCTTATGCGTAGATGCCTTTAAAGTTCACTTGTTTTTTTCCTTTTGTATTTAAAAATTGACTTGTGATCTAAAATTGCACGCCAAGTGTTCGATGAAATGTCCATGTAAATGTCACTCCGAAATGAAGCATTTGGTTTCTAGGTTCGAATTTATGCTTTTGTTCGATCGGTCTTGATTTTGTAGTGCAGAATGTGCTTATGGGCATGACACTATCCTCAATCTTTATGCTTATGCCTAGAATGTCTTTAAAGTTCTCTTGTTTTTTCTCATTTTGCCTTTAAAAAATTGAATTGTGATCTAACATTGCACGCCAAATATTCGATGAAATGTCCATGTAAATGTCACTCCTAAATGTGGCATTCGGTTTCTAGGTTCGAGTTTATGCTTTTATTCGATCTGTCTTGATTTTGTAGTGCAGAATGTGCTTATTGGCTAGACACTATCCTCATTCTTTGTTCTTATGCCTAGATGTCCTTAAAGTTCACTTGTTTTTTCTTTTTTTTTTTCCTTTAAAATGACTTGTGATCTAACATTATACACCAAGTGTTCGATGAAATGTCCATGTAAATTTCACTCCTAAATGTGGCATTCGATTTCTGGGTTTTGATTGATGCTTTTATTCGAATGGTCTTGATTTTGTAATGCATAATGTGCTAATAGGTCTGTATTTTGTAGTGTAGAATGTGCTTATTGGCTTGATACTATCCTCATTCTCTATGCTTATGCCTAGATTCGTTTAAAGTTCACTTGTACTTTCTCCTTTTGCCGTTAAAATGGCTTGTGATCTTACATTGCACGCCAAGTGTTCGATGAAATGTACATGTAAATGTCACTCTTAAATGTGGCATTCGGTTTCTAGGATCGAATTTATGCATTTATTCGATCGGTCTTGATTTTGAACTGCAGAATGTGCTTATTGGCTTGATAATATCCTCATTCTCTATGCTTATGCCTAGAGTTCGTTAATGTTCACTTGTTTTTTCTCCTTTGGCCTTTAAAATGACTTGTGATCTAACATGGAACGCCAAGTGTTCGATGAAATGTCCATGTAAATGTCACTCCGAAATGAAGCATTTGGTTTCTAGGTTTGAATTTATGCTTTTATTCGATCGGTCTTGATTTTGTAGTACAGAATGTGTTTATTGGCTTGATACTATCCTCATTCTCTATGCTTATGCCTAGATTTCTTTAAAGTTCACTTCTTTTTTCTCCTTTTGCATTTAAAATGACTTGTGATCTAACATTGCACGTCAAGTGTTCGATGAAATGTCCATGTAAATGTCACTCCTAAATGTGGCATTCGGTTTCTAGGTTCGAATTTATGCTTTTGTTCGATCGGTCTTGATTTTGTAGTGCAGAATGTGCTTATTGGCTTGACAATATCCTCAATCTTTATGCTTATGCCTAGATGTCTTTAAAGTTCTCTTGTTTTTTCTCATTTTGCCTTTAAAAATTGAATTGTGATCTAACATTGCATGCCAAATATTCGATGAAATGTCCATGTAAATATCACTCCGAAATGTGGCATTCGGTTTCTAGGTTCGAGTTTATGCTTTTATTCGATCTGTCTTGATTTTGTAGTGCAGAATGTGCTTATTGGCTAGATACTATCCTTATTCATTGTGCTTATGCCTAGATTTCTTTTAAAGTCCACTTGTTTTTTCTCCTTTTGCCTTTAAAATGACTTGTGATCTAACATTGCATGCCAAGTGTTTGATGAAATGTCCATGTAAATGTCACTCCTAAATGTAGCATTTGGATTCTCGGTTTGACTTTATACTTTTATTCGATCGTTCTTGGTTTTGTAGTGGAGAATGTGCTAATTGGCTTCATACTATCCTCATTCTCTATGCTTATGCCTAGCTTTCTTTAAAGTTCACTTGTTTATTCTCATAATGCCTTTAAAATGAGTTGTGATCTAAAATTGCACTCCAAGTGTTCGATGAAATGTCCATGTAAATGTCACTACTAAATGTGGCATTTAGTTTCTAGTTTCGAATTTATTCTTTTTTAGTGCAGAATGTGCTTATTGGCTTGATACTATCCTCATTCTTTGTTCTTATGCCTAGATGTCCTTAAAGTTCACTTGTTTTTTCTTTTTTTTTTCCCTTAAAATGACTTGTGATCTAACATTATACACCAAGTGTTCGATGAAATGTCCATGTAAATTTCACTCCTAAATGTGGCATTCGATTTCTGGGTTTTGATTGATGCTTTTATTCGATTGGTCTTGATTTTGTAATGCATAATGTGCTAATTGGCTTCATACTATTTTCATTCTCTCTGCTTATGCCAAGATTTCTTTAAAGTTCACTTGTTTTTCTACTTTTGCCTTTAAAATGACTTGTGATCTAACATGGCACGCCAAGTGTTCGATGAAATGTCCATGTAAATGTCACTCCTAATAGTGGCATTCGGTTTCTAGGTTCGAATTTATGCTTTTATTCAATCGTTCTTGATTTTGTAGTACAAAATGTGCATATTGGCTTGTTACTATCCTCATTCTCTATGCTTATGCCTAGATTTCCTTAAAGTTAACTTGTTCTTTCTCCTTTTGCCTTTAAAATGACTTGTGATCTAACATTGCACGCCAAGTGTTCGATGAAATGTCCATGTAAATGTCACTCCTAATTGTGGCATTAGGTTTTTAGGTTTGAGTTCATTTTTTTTTCTCGATCGGTCTTGGTTTCGTCGTGTAGAATATGCTTATTGGCTTGATACTATCGTCATTCTTCATGCTTATGCCTAGATAACTTTACTGTTCACTATTTTTTCTCCTTTTGCCTTTAAAATGACTTGTGATCTAACATTGCTCGCCAAGTGTTCGATGAAATGTCTATGTAAATGTCACTCGTAAATGAGGCATTCAGTTTCAAGGTTTGAGTTTATGCTTTTGATCGAATGGTCTTGGTTTTATAGTGTATAATGTGCTTATTGGCTTGATATTATCCTCATTCCTTATGCTTATGCCTAGATGTCTTTCAAGTATTCGATGAAATGTCCATGGAAATGTCACTCCTAAATGCGGCATTCGGTTCCTAGGTTCAAATTTATGCTTTTATTCAATCGGTCTTGATTTTGTAGTGCAGAATGTGCTTATTAGCTTGATACTATCCTCATTCTCTATGCTTATGCCTAGATTTCTTTAAAGTTCACTTGTTTTTTCTCCTTTTGCCTTTAAAATGACTAGTTATCTAACATTATACGCCAAGTGCTCGATGAAATATCCATGTAAATGTCACTCCTAAATGTGGCAATCGGTTTCTAGGTTCGTACTTATGCTCTTATTCGATCGGTCTTGATTTTCTAAAGCAGAATGTACTTATTGGCTTCATACTATCCTCATTATTATTTCTTATGCCTAGATGTCTTTGAATTTCACTTTTTTTTTCCGTTTGCATTTAAAAATTGACTTGTGATCTAACATTGTACGCCAAGTGTTCGATGAAATGTCTATGTAAATGTCACTCCTAAATGTGGCATTCGTTTTCTAGGTTCGAATATATGATTTTATTCGATCGGTCTTCATTTTGAAGTGCAGAATGCGCTTATTGGCTTGATACTATCCTCATTCTTTGTGCTTATGCGTAGATGTCTATAAAGTTCACTTGTTTTTTCTCCTTTTGCCTTTAAAATGACTTGTGATCTAACATTGTTCGCCAAGTGTTCGATGAAATGTCCTTGTAAATGTCACTCCTAAATGTGGCATTTAGTTTCATGTTTGAGTTTATGCTTTTATTCGAACGGTCTTGGTTTTGTAGTGTATAATGTGCTTATTGGCTTGATACTATCCTCATTCTTTGTGCTTATGCCTGGATGTCTTTAAAGCTCACTTGTTGTTTCTCCTTTTGCCTTTCAAATGACTTGTGATCTAACATTATTGATAGCTTGCATATAGGAGTAGTTTAGATGCATGTTTTATATATGTTTTAGTTAGTTTTAGGTTAGTTTATATGTAGTTTTTAGGTTTTTGTGTTGTCGGGTATTATGCGCTGGTTTGCTCGGTTTTGCAGGTTTATAGGTTAAGGAGCTACAGCGGGGCGAGATCTTGATTGACCATGGCGGTGGTGGACGAGTAAAATAAGCTAGGAGGTGTTGCAATGAAGATTGAAGAAGTAGATGTGAAGAACTAAAGTCCAACGGGATGAAGCAACAAGCGAGACACGCCAACATTGGTGGCGCGGACTGGTGATGGACATGGCACGGCCGCGCCACCCTGGGAATGCCCGCGCCACTCTGTTCCGTTGCGAGAGGATTGGGCCGATCAAATGGGCTTCGAGTTGGGCTTTGGTTATGTGTTTTCCGACTAGTTGATGTAATTTCGGGGTAATTTGATATTTGGATATTTTAGGGTATTTAAACCTTGTTTTTAGTTTTCTCTCTGAATGATTATCATAACTTGGGGAGGCTAGGGTTTCTTTGGAGAGAGTTTTCTCAAAGGAGTAATCTTTGAACCTCTTGTAAGTTTGTTTTTAATTTCAATTATGCATTGCTAATTTCCTTTGTGTTTGACTAGATATTGAAATCATAGATTGCATAATATTGTGAAGTTTGATTGATTCTCAACAACTTGAATAGGTTTTATTCCCTGTGCTTAATTGAATCAAAATTATTCTAGGGTTTTTGTTAGACTGGCCACCTAATAGAATTTCTAGGTTAATTTACAACTAATCTGATCAAGTCTCGTTCGGGATTGATTAGATAAAGTAGCAACTATAATTGTTTGGACCCGTTCGGGCTATTCAGTTGTAGAGGGAATAAACCACAAATAACTTGATTACCTGTTTGCGTTGAGTATTTGTTTCTATCGATACTTTGAACTTAAAGTTGTCGTTTAATTGAATCTAGACGTTGTTCTAGGTTGTTAGATGATTAGGGTTGTTCAGATTGTTAGCTCTTTCAACTAATTATAAAGTTTTGGATAATAATCCACGGTAGATTATTCAAGGGAATTGAGAATCGAAAGAATCAATGATCAATAAGCATATCTATGATGGATTTAACTAGTTGAACACGCTTGTCTCTTATTTGATTAAAACCATCTTTTGCATTCTTAGATAGTTTTCTATTTTGCATATTAGTTTAGAATTTCAATCCTTAAAACCCCCCTTTAGTTCTATTACTTGGCACATAAGTAATAACATTAATACACGAGTCGCTGTGGGATCGACCCTTACTTGCCGCTCTACTAAGTTGGTTAGGTTAGGATTCTTTGATAGGTAAACGACCGAAAAATTCCTCATCAAATTTGGCGTCGTTGCCGGGGACTCGTCGCTATTTGTGTTTATTACTTTGGTGCTGTTTTGGGTGTGAACCTGTTATATGGTTCATACCCGTGCTACTAACTCATCTCGCCTGTTGTTTGATCCAGATATTGATAGGACACTCTTCAAGCTAAGGAAGGAAATCCGGAATCACTTTCAGGCCTTACCGTTCTTTCTTGAAGAATTTGACTCTGAATCTGAATCTGCTGAATCTGCCAAGATGGGTGACCAAACTCTGAGACAGTTGACTGCACCAAATCTCACACAACAGCGGTTGGCGGTGCAATTCCCTACTCTCGGTGAGGGATCAAGTTTGAGCTGAAATCCGGGTTGATCCACCTTTTGCCTTCATTCCATGGGCATAGTGGTGAAGACCCCAACAAACATCTTTCTGAATTTCATGCTGTGTGCTCCAGCATGAAGCCTGCTGATGTGACTCATGACCAGATCGCGCTGAGAGCCTTTCCTTCTTCTCTCAAGGATTAGGCTAAAGACTGGTGTTACTACTTGCCTCCGGGAAGTATTGATACATGGTATAAGATGAAGGAAGCTTTTCTGGAGAACTACTTCCTTGCTACAAGGCTCAACGATCTGAAAAAGCGAATCAGTAACATCGAACAAGAAGCTAATGAGTCCTTGTACGAATACTATGAGAGGTTCAAGAGGTTGGTAGCCAGCTGTCCTTTCCATGGCTACACTGATCAAGACCTGATTCTATACCTTTTCAATGGCCTATTGGATGATGAGAGAAGAATGGTCAATGCAGCTTGCCAGGGTCATATTCTCAACAAAACTCCTGCTGCTGTGTTTGACCTGTTTACACAACTGTCTGAGGGCACAAGACAGTTCAAAAAAGAGACTAGCTGGAGAGCTGCAAATTCAGTGGTGGCTAATACAAGAATCCAAGATGAAGTCACTGAATTAAAAATGATGATGAAGCAACTGTTGCAACAAGGTGGTAGACAGCAGGTGAAATCCTGTGAGATTTGTTTTGATACCATGCATCTCACTGATTCATGCCCTACACTTCAAGATCAAAACGCTGAGGTGAATGCATTGGGAGGCTATGGACCACCTAGGCCGAGGTATGACCCCTTCTCCAACACGTACAATCCAGGTTGGAGGGATCATCCTAATCTAAGGTATGGCAATTCAAACAATCATCAATTCAACAATCAAGGTGGCCAAGCTCAGTACAGACCACCTTTCCAACCCCGTCCTCAGGGGGCCAATCAGAATGCTATGTCCACTGAAGATATGATTCGGACTCTTGCACAAACTGTGACTACAATGCAAGGCTCAATGAGCCAATTTCAACAAGAGACCAAGTCTAGTATCCACAACTTGGAGACCCAAGTAAGCCAAATTGCCAATGTTGTGTAAAAAATGTTTTGCCTTACTCTGTGTACAAAATGCTTGAATTGGGTCCTTTGCAAGAAACTGGTGTGGTTATACAATTAGCTGATAGGTCAAATGCTTACCCTAGAGGAATAGTTGAAGATGTGCTTGTAATGGTTGATAATCTGATATTTCCTGCTGATTTCTATGTCTTAGATATGGACCATGATAAGCATGCTGCACCTATTTTGCTAGGTAGACCTTTTCTGAAAACAGCTAAAACTAAGATTGATGTCTGTAGTGGCTCTCTTACTATGGAATTCGACGGGGAAAGGGTAGAGTATAATATTTATGATGCAATGAAATACCCTCCCGAAGATTCCTCACTGTGCTTAGTTGATGTAGTAGAGCCACTTGCTCAAGAATTTTTCAACATGCATGAATCTGAAGCTTTCAAATCCACCTTGGAAAATGCTATTATGAATGAAACTTCGGATTTGGAATTAAAGACTGACCTGCAGGAAGTGGTGGCAGAGTTGAATGCTCACTTTGAGCATCCGCTTATGCCACCGGGCTCAAACCCATACCACTAACCTTGCCAAGCGAGAAGCTTTTGCCATCTATTGTGCAGGCACCAATGGTAGAATTGAAGCAACTTCCAGATCATCTCAAGTATGCTTTCTTAGGTGAAGGGGACACTTTGTCAGTAATTATATCCAACAAGCTTAGCAATGAGCAAGAAGGAAGATTAGTGGCAGTTTTCAGGGAGCACAAGACGGCCATAGGATGGACCATTGCACACATTAAAGGGATTAGTCCCTCAACATGTATGCATAGGATTCTATTAGAAGATGAAGCTACACCATCTAGACAGCCCCAAAGAAGACTGAATCCCCCGATGATGGAGGTGGTGAAGAAGGAGGTGTTGAAGCTCCTTCAGGCAGGTATGATCTTTCCTATTTCCGATAGCAAATGGGTCAGCCCAACTCAGGTTGTCCCTAAAAAGGGTGGTATCACAGTGGTTGAGAATCACAAGGGTGACCTCATTCCCACTAGAGTTCAGACCGGGTGGCGAGTGTGCATTGATTATCGCAAGCTGAATGCGGTAACCTGGAAGGACCATTTCCCATTACCTTTCATTGACCAAATGCTGGAGTGACTTGCCGGTCGTTCATTCTATTGTTTCTTGGATGGATATTCTGGATATTTTCAGGTAGCCATAGCACCAGAGGATCAGGAGAAGACAACATTCACTTGTCCTTTTGGCACCTTTGCATACTGAAGGATGCCTTTTGGACTGTGTAATGCCCCAGCTACATTCCAACGACATATGGTTAGTATCTTTTCTGAGTACATAGAGAAATTTATTGAGGTATTTATGGATGATTTTACCGTCCATGGGGATGGCTTTGATTCATGCTTAACTCATTTGACACTAGTACTTAAAAGATGTGAAGATACTAATCTTGTTCTCAACTCTGAAAAGTGTCATTTTATGGTAGAACAAGGTATAGTATTAGGCCATGTAGTGTCTTCTAGGGGAATTGAGGTCGATAAGGCTAAGGTTGAAGTAATTCAATCTTTGCCTTATCCTACTAATGTGCGTGAAGTTCGTTCTTTTTTAGGCCATGCAGGATTAAACCGCAGGTTTATCAAAGACTTCTCCAAAATTGCCTCCCCCTTATCTGAGTTGTTGAAGAAGGAAGCAGAATTTGAGTTTGGTGATGCATGCAAGACGGCGTTTGATGAGCTAAAACTCCGCCTCACCACAGCTCCCATTATTCAAGCCCAGATTGGTCTCTCCCTTTTGAGATCATGTGTGATGCCAGTGATTATGCAGTGGGGCCTGTTTTGGGACAGAAGAAGGGCAAGGCGTCTCATGTGATTCACTACGCCTCTATGACATTAAATGAGGCTCAAAGGAACTACTACACCACAGAAAAGGAGCTCCTAGCAGTTGTGTTTGCATTGGAGAAATTTCGCTCTTACTTGCTGGGAACAAGAGTGATTGTTTATACAGATCATGCAGCACTCCGTTATCTGTTAACAAAAAAGGAGGCCAAGCCCAGGTTAATAAGGTGGATCTTGTTGTTGAGTGAGTTCAACATTGAGATCAAGGATAAAAAGGGGGCTGAGAATGTGGTTGTTGATCATTTGAGTCGTCTGGTGATGGAAGAACAGAAGAGGCCAACAAGTTCACCCATTCAGGAGGAATTTCCAAATGATACTTTGTTTGCTATTAAGGTTGTAAAACCTTGGTATGCACACTTGGTTAATTTCCTGGTTACAGGTGAATTCCCACCAACTTTTACAAAAGCTTAGAAGGATAAGTTAAGAAGTGAAGCAAGATACTACATCTGGGATGATCCATATTTGTGGAAACACTGCATTGATCAGGTAATCCGACGATGTATCCCGGATAATGAGGTAACTTCTATCTTAACTTTCTGTCATAATTATGCATGTGGGGGCCATTTTAGTTCTAACGAAACTGCTAGGAAGGTATTGGATGCGAGATTTTACTAGCCAAGCATTTTTAGGGATGCTCATGGTTTTTGTAAATCCTGTGACCGATGTCAAAGGGTTGGGAATATGTCCCAAAAGAATGAGATGCCTCAATCTCCTATGATTTTTTGTGAAATTTTTGATGTTTGGGGCATTGACTTTATGGGTCCATTGCCCAACTCTTTTGGGAACTATTATATCTTACTTGCGGCGGACTACGTTTCCAAATGGGTGGAAGCGAAGGCCACCAGGACTGACGACTCTAAAGTGGTGACAGATTTCTTGAAGACCAACATTTTTACTAGATTTGGAGTCCCTAGAGCTTTAGTTAGTGACAAGGGATCCTACTTCTGTAACAAGATGGTGAGTGCATTGTTAAAAAAATATCATGTCACACACAGGGTTTCTACAGCATACCATCCTCAGACAAATGGTCAAGCAGAGGTGTCCAACAGAGAAATCAAGTCTATTCTAGAGAAAATTGTGGCACCAAACTGAAAGGACTGGAGTGTTAGGTTGGATGATGCACTATGGGCGTACAGGACTGCTTATAAAACACCAATTGGGATGTCACCATTCCGTTTGGTGTTTGGGGAAGCATGTCATCTACCGGTGGAAATTCAACACAAAGCATATTGGGCGGTAAAAAAAATGCAACATGCAGTCCAATGAGGTGGGCGAATTCAGGAAACTTCAACTCCAAGAATTGGAAGAGATTAGGCTTGAGTCTGATGATAATGCATCAATCTATAAGGAAAAGACAAAAGCCTGGCATGACAAGCATATTTGGAGGAAGAATTTCAAAGTGGGTGACAAAGTCCTCTTATTTCATTCCCGCCTGAAGCTATTCCCTGGGAAGCTGAGATCTCGATGGATGGGTCCTTATGTGGTTGCTCGTGTTTATCCACACGGTGTTGTGGACATTTATGACAGTACCACTTGTGCCCTGTCTAAAGTTAATGGTCAGAGATTGAAGCCATACTTTGAAGGATTCAACAACGCCATCATAGAAGAAACGGCTTTACAAGAGCCGGAGCAAGAGCCTTAATATCCTTTTTGCGTCAAGCTAATGACGTTAAACAAGCGCTTCTTGGGAGGCAACCCAAGGTTTAGAGTAGATTAAATTCTCAGTTAATCTTTTCCTTATAGGTAGTTTTTGTGTGTGTCTTAGATACCCCAGGTTCGAAAATCAATACTCCGAGGCATTTTAGAGTGGCGCGGTCTTAACAAGAAGTGGCGCGCCCGCGCCCGATCTGGTCAGACCACGTAAAGTCGCCAGTGTAGGTGACGCGAGCGGAGAGGTGGAGTGACGCGGCCGCGTCATGCTGGGCCCGAGCCCGCGGCACGTTGAATTTTTTTGCGTCTTAAATACCCTTGGCCGAGTCATTCACCCCCCCCCCCCCCCCATATACCACTTCTCCTCCTTCCTCACTCCCCCTCCTCCCCAAAACCTCCATTGAAGGCCCCTCAAGCTCGGATTTGTCATCAAAATTGCATAAAAATCCATCCAACAACAAGATTCAAGTAAGCTTTTCCACTCTCTACTCCAAATTACTTCAAATTAAGCTTAAATTCGAATTAGGGGCATGCTCTAGGTTTTTAGAAAAGCTTAGATCTAGTCTAATTTAGTTCGATTTTGGCTTAATTCCTTCACAAAAGTTTGTTCCTTGCTTGATTATGAGCTAGATTTGTGCTCATTTTGCTAATTTGTGAAGATTTGAGATTAACCCAAGAATTTTTGATTAAAATTGATTAAAATATTCTAGGTAGTGGGGGAAGAGAGTGATTGAGAGCTTATTTGTGAATATTGTTGTGGTTGTCCTTGCCAGGACAACAAAAATTGCATTTGTGTTGTTTGGTGGTGCTTGTGCAGGAATTTGATATGATTTAGGTACAATGGGTCCTAAAAAAGCTAGTCAGGGTGCTTCTACCTCCCGTGCTGCTGCATCTAGAGCGAGGGGAAACACTGGGTCACGACCGGTTCGTACTTTTACTACAAGAAGGCGAGCTCCAGAGGTGCCTGATCCATTACCCATTGTAGGAGAAGCTAGCCCTGAGCAGTATGGGTTTAGCTTGAATGAAAGATGGAGCCGGGTTATGTTTAAACATCTTACAGAAAGGGTGTGGAAACCTACCCGCTTTATTGATTGGGAGTTTATGGAGGAGTTGGGAATTCAGGGAAAGTTGAATGAGGTTGCTAGTGCTTTGGGATTTAAGGAGTTTATTCATTTGAGGGAGGCCACTTACAAAGGTCTTACATTGGAATTTCTGAGCACTCTGAAATGTGATATCATTGATGGGCCTAAAATTAAAGCAGGTTTATGTACGTTCCGACTGAGGAATGTGCAAAGGAGGATGACACTGAATGACATTAATGTCATGTTTGGCTTTCCTGATATAGATGATGAAGAAGTAACTCGTTGTGAGGCACATGCTACTTGGTTGACTGTAGATTTTTGGCGGCATATCACAGGGCAGGTTGTTTACAAGCCTTCAAGGGCTAAGTCATCTTTTATTTCCAATCCAGTCATTCGTATTCTTTAGAGATTCATAGCTCACACCATTAGGGGGAGAGGGGATGGGGAAAACAATTGCCCCAAGAAGGATCTATTGCTATTATGTGCATGTTTAATGAAAGAAAAAGTCAACCTAGCTGGTTTGTTGATGACTCAGTTGTCTCAAGTGGCTCGAGTTCCAGGCACTTCTATTGCTATTGGCGGGATTGTTACTAGATTTGCTCGCCATTTTAACATTGATCTGAGGGGATATCAGCCTGACATTCAGCCTTTACCCATGAGCTTTAAGATGTTTCATAGTATGAATGTGTGCTACAGAGTTAGGGGCACATACTATTGGGTTTTAGGAGATTCAGGGCGTGCCATGAAGATGCCTAATAATGTAAGGACTAAGATCGAGATTGGGAGCCAGAAATGGAAGACATGGATGATCGAAGTGCTAGATACTGATTTGCCTCTGGAGCAAGTAAGACGTCAGGATACAAGGGTCAGACAGCCTAGAGATTATCATGCACAGTATGAGGTATTAGAGGATGTTGATGATGATGTGGATTATGCGATGGAGGTAGATTCTGATGCTGATGATGATGATGATGAGAGTGAGGAGGAGCAGCCAGCCACTGATGATGATGCATTACATGGTATGGGCTATTATACAGCAGATGCAGTTGAGTCAGACTTAGGGTTTCACGGGATTACATGATTTTGTGGATGAGCGTTTCACCACATTTCAGACACATTAGGATCAAAGGATTTCTGCCCTTCAGACTCATCAGGATCAGCAGTTTGCTGCTTTCCAGGATCAGCAGGAGGCATTCCAAACACGTCATGATGAGTAGTTTAGGGTGCTCCATTCTAGATTGGATGGTTGGAGTTCCACCGGATATCCGTCTCATCCATATTATCCTCAGTACAGCTTTCCGGATCCACCGTATCCTCAGTTCCCACCATACCACCCACCACCAGCTCAGAAGATTCCACCGTACTATCCACCGCCGCCGGAGTATCAGCCACCGCCACCACAGGATTTTCCGCCCTATTACCTGGATAACAAGTTTTTGTGAGTTTTTCTCTTTCCTTACCTTTTTACTATACTTTGGGGACAAAGTTCCGCCCTATTACCATTTCATCGGACACCAAGTGTTCGATGAAATGTCCATGTAAATGTCACTCCTAAATGTGGCATTCAGTTTCTATGTTCGAATTTATACTATTATTCGATCGGTCTTGATTTTGTAGTGCAAAATGTGCTAATTGGCTTGATACTATCCTTATTCTCTATGTTTATGCCTAGATTTCTTTAAAGTTCACTTGTTTTTTCTCCTTTTGCCTTTAAAATGACTAGTTATCTAACATTATACGCCAAGAGCTCGATGAAATATCCATGTAAATGTCACTCCTAAATGTGGCAATCGGTTTCTAGGTTTGTACTTATGCTCTTATTCGATCGGTCTTGATTTTCTAAAGAAAAATGTACTTATTGGCTTGATACTATCCTCTTTATTATTGCTTATGCCTAGATGTCTTTAAAGTTCACTTGTTTTTTTCCATTTGGATTTAAAAATTGACTTGTGATCTAACATTGCACGCCAAGTGTTCGATGAAATGTCTATGTAAATGTCACTCCTAAATGTGGCATTCGGTTTAATATATGATTTTATTCGATCGGTCTTCATTTTGAAGTGCAGAATGCGCTTATTGGCTTGATACTATCCTCATTCTCTATGCTTATGCCTAGATTTCTTTGAATTTCACTTGTTTTTTCTATTTTTGCCATTAAAAGGACTTGTGACCTAACATTGCATGCCAAGTGTTTGATGAAATATCTATGTAAATGTCACTCCTAAATGTGGCATTCGGTTTCTAGGTTTGAATTTATGCTTTTATTCGATCGGCAGAATGTGCTTATTGGCTTGATACTATCCTCATTCTTTGTGCTTATGCCTAGATGTCTATAAAGTTCACTTGTTTTTTCTCCTTTTGCCTTTAAAATGACTTGTGATCTAACATTGTTCGCTAAGTGTTCGATGAAATGTCCTTGTAAATGTTACTCCTAAATGTGGCATTCAGTTTCAGGTTTGAGTTTATGCTTTTATTCGAACGGTCTTGGTTTTGTACTGTATAATGTTCTTATTGGCTTGATACTATCCTCATTCTTTGTGCCTATGCCAAGATGTCTTTAAAGTTCACTTGTTTTTTCTTCTTTTGCCTTTAAAATCACTTGTGATCTAACATTATACACCAAGTGTTCGATGAAATGTCCATGTAAATGTCACTCCTAAATACGGCATTCGGTTTCTATGTTCGAATTTATGCATTTATTCGATCGGTCTTGATTTTGTAGTGCAGAATGTGCTTATTGGCTTGATACTATCCTCATTCTATATGCTTATGCCTAGATTTTTTTAAAGTTCACTTGCTTTTCTCCTTTTGCCTTTAAAATCACTTGTGATCTAACATTGCACGCCAAGTGCTCGATGAAATATCCATGTAAATGTCACTCCTAAATGTGACATTCGGTTTTTAGGTTCCTATTTATGCTTTTATTCGATCTGTCTTGATTTCATAGTGCAGAATGTGCTTATTGGCTTGATAATATCCTCATTCTCTATGCTTACGCCTAGAGTTCTTTAATGTTCACTTGTTTTTTCTCCTTTTCCCTTAAAAATGACTTGTTATCTAACATTATACGCCAAGTGCTCGATGAAATATCAATGTAAATGTCACTCCTAAATGTGACATTCGGGTTCAAGGTTCGTATTCATCCTTTTATTCGATCGGTCTTGACTTTTTAGTGCAGAATGTGCATATTGGCTAGATACTATCCTCATTCTTTGTGCTTATGCCTAGATGTTTGTAAAGTTCACTTATTTTTTCTCCTTTCGCCTTAGTGACTTGTGATCTAACATTGCACGCCAAGTGTTCGATGAAATGTCCGTGTAAATGTCACTCCTAAATGTGGCATTCGGTTTCTAGGTTCGAATTTATGATTTTATTTTATTCGATCGGTCTTCATTTTGTAGTGCAGAATGTGCTTATTGGCTTTATAATATCCTCATTCTCTATGCTTATGCCTAGATTTCTTTAAATTTCACTTGTTTTTTCTACTTTTGCCTTTAAAATGACTTGTGATCTAACATTGCACGCCAAGTGTTCGATGAAATATCCATGTAAATGTCACTCCTAAATGTGGCATTCGGTTTCTAGGTTCGAATTCATGCTTTTATTCCATCGGTCTTGATTTTGTTGTGCAGAATGTGCTTATTGGATTGATACTATCCTCATTCTTTGTGCTTATGCCTAGATGTCTTTAAAGTTCACTTGTTTTCTCTCCTTTTGCCTTTAAAATGACTTGTGATCTAACATTATTCACCATGTGTTCGATGAAATGTCCTTGTAAATGTGTAATATCCGCAATATTCCAAGGTTTTAAAACCAAATATAATATAATATTTATCTTTATAATTATTTTCTCTATGTAAAAGAGAATTTTTAGTGTATTATAATAACCCTTATTTTCTCTTTAAAAAGAGATTATTAAGTAACTAAATCAAAAAAAATCAAGAATTTGATTATAAGGGTTATGAAGAGTTGAAAGCATTTAAATAAAAATAATGCTTCATTATTTCGAATTTGTTTAAATAAAAAGATGTACAACAAGCTAGTAAAAATACAATGAAAATTCAATAAGAGGATGCAAGAGCCGGGACTTGAACCCGAGACCTCTTACAATCCCGTCTCACACGCCCCTCCCCTCTTCCGCTAGACCAATGTGACTTTCTTGTCACCTACCCCACTCCTTTCATTTTATAATAATATTTATCTTCTTCTTCTTCAAACAAGTCAAAGAAGCTTGATTGATTTGACATGGGACCATTGCATGCTTCTCTTCATCCTCCTTGGTTTGCAAGGCAACCTTGTTGCATCATCATCTCATCACCATCAAACAAACACACATATGACCAATAGATGATCATCCTCTTCTTCTCCATTGGCTCATATTCATTGCCATGGATCACTCCCTTCCTCCCCTTGGCCTATAAAAAGGGCCTCCATCTTCTCCTAACACTCACACATTCATCCTTCTCTTCTCCTTCTTGCAAATTGCTCTCAAGGTTCCCAAAAATCAGCCCCTTTCAATTTAAGTTCTTCCATTCAAAAGCCCTCCAAAAAGCCTTCGGAGCTCTTGTTGTTGCCGCCCCTGCCTGCCACCGGAGTGCCGCCCGACGACCCCCGCGCGCCGCCACTGTCCCGCCGGAGCTCTTGTTGTTGCCGCCCCCTACACCGCCGATCCCCCCATGCCCTTCTCCTCAGTATTATGTAAAATAGAATACTACTAGGGTATATCTTTAACCCTTTAAATTATTTAATCAATTTATAATAGTTGAGTTTTTATGTTAAGTAGAGTAAAACAAATTAGATAAGGGTTAATTTTTCAAAGTTATAATATAATAAAATTTATTGAAGAGATCTTGCTAGTTGAAAATATTTATTAGATCAAATAGTTAAAGTAATGATAATTTCTTATCATATTATAATAAGTTGCAAGACATGATTATTTTAAATGATTTTAAGAACTCCTAAAAAAAAGTATTTGTATAAAGTTATTAGCATAAAAAAATTGTAGTTCTATTATATATTAAATATTATTTTTTTAATAAAATTAATAGTATAAAGGTTGTAGCTTTTCATGTTAAACATTATTTTATAAAGAATATCAAGCTATATGAACTTAAAAATAATGATGATAGATATGTTAATGAATCTATTGTTTAATAAAAATATTAGTTTGACCTACCTCTAAGTGTAGAGATTTCTAAGAGATATAAGCTTTAATTATAAATATATAAGTTGTGACAATAAGTTAATATATAATATGTTATTATATTACTAAGTTATAAAAGTTGACTTGCATGACAAGATATTGGAGAAATATGGGGAAGATGTTATAATTTGAATTGAGATATCATAATGGCCTAGACATAAGATTTATTTAATAATAATGATAGTGATGATTAAATAATTATGACATGGTATAATTATAATTAATTTAAATACTTCTTATAAAAATATTATTATTTACAAAGAGTGTAGTCATGGACTATAGTTGACATTAGACATTGATTTTTATAAAAGAATAATATTATTAACAATTATATTACTAAAGTCATCATATGATTGATATTGGAGAAATATGGGAAAGATGTTATAATTTGAATTGAGATATCATAATGGCCTAGACATAAGATTTATTTAATAATAATGATAGTGATGATAAAATACTTATGACATGGTATAATTATAATTAATTTAAATACTCCTTATAAAAATATTATTATTTACAAAGAGTGTAGTGATGGACTATAGTTGACATTAGACATTGATTTTTATAAGAGAATAATATTATTAACAATTATATTACTGAAGTCATCATATGAGAAAAGTATTAATTTAATAATCTCTAAGTGTAGAGAATTATTACAAGACATAAGTTCTAGGTTAAGTACAAGAAATATGATCTTATAATGAGTCTATGATATTATATAGCATAAAGTTGACTTGTAAGGAAAGAAATCTTTCAGATATAGAAAAGATATTATTTTATAGACTACAATATGATATAGTGGACTATAAATATGAAGTAGGATATTTTTATAAGCCATGATCATATATTTATAGGTTACGATCATATACTTTATAAAGTCATACAATATGAAAAGAATATGAGAATAAAATAAATAACATTAATTTCAAATATGTTAATTTTAGGAAGTTACTTTATAAAGAAAGTAGAAAGCCCTAAGTATGGAAATTTCCAAGAAAAGAAAATTACAACTAGTTAATATGAATTATAAAATCAAACAATATGTTAGCAAGAGAATATCCTTAACGAAATCTTCTAGTAAGGAAATAAAACTTTGAATTCACTAAAAGAAGTTTTGGAAATTTAAAGACAATATTTTAAATTAAGACAAGTATATAAAATTGTGAAAGTGATCTCTTATAATTTAAGGAAAACTTATAGTTTTATAAGAAAAATACTTCTAGGAAAAGTATAGTATTTTATGAAATTTTACTTGCTTACTTATATTAAAGAAATAGAAAATTAAAGTTAAAATAGATTATTTTAATAAAGGTTTTATGGAATAATAAGGATATTACAAAACCAAAATAATAATGAAGGAATATTATTATTTTAAATAATCTTCTAAATTATTACCATAATAGTTTAGAATTCCACTTCTCTTATAGAAAGTATTATAAGAGAGAATCCATATTTAAAACCATTCGTAAATCTCGTGTCTTTAGGTCGGGATTCGTGCTCGAAGTTGCAAACCCCTTAATCCGTCAAGAATCGATAGCATACGCTCGTAAGCTAAGGCAAGTGGAATTTCCCCTTGTGACCTTTACATTTCATTCCGTGAAAATGCTCGATGTTGGGAACAACGTGTATGCTTAAATAAAAATGAACCTAGGAAATATCGATTGCTAGAAATAACGACTATTGTTAGCATAGTACGCTTTACATTCCTATGTTAGGGTTATTATGCTAGTGTGTTTGTTATCTTGATTGTTTGCGATCTCGCTCAGAGATCAACGTCGAACGAACTAGAGAGGGGCGCGGAATAGCCGACGCCTCTATATCACCTTACGAAGTCGTACGTCCATACGACTTTCGGGATCATGATCCCATCCGCGCCCATTGCAAGGAGGGATGAGCGCACTCTAGCTAAGTGTTGGGAAACTGAGTTTTTCCCCCGGGTGGCTCGGATTATCCGTGTCCCACCACTTTCTTTTCAAAATCATAACTGAAATCGAACGTCTTTTTGTCACTAAAGAAGATAAGTGCCCAATGCACAATTAAGACACCAAAATCGAATCGGTCTGAAATGATCGACCTGACTCTCGGTCCGCTCAGGGCGCGAGAGGTTTTTGACTTGTATAAATTAATCACATTCCCCACATACTTTCTACTCCAAAGAAGTCTACAATCTAGTAGCTCTTCTGTTGCTCATCGAGTTATCTTCGTTTAAGATATACTCTCCTTTGAACCATTAAAGCTCCACATAAACAAGCCTTATCGTATAGCCCCATCGTAAACACAACCCTAATATCTCTTTCGATAATACTTGAAATTACCAAAATACCCTCGGGAAGTTCCATTCACGCTTGCTTAGTCTCTTAGACTAATTCTTCTTTTCCGCGTGTTTGCCTGGCATTCTCTCGCCCCTCGCAAATTATGTCAGAATCTAGGAATCTCATCAAGGCGTGAAGTGAAGACGAAGGAAGGACGAGGATTTTCAAGATGTACTTCTCATATCATTTTGTTTTACTGTCGCTATGTTTCAAGGACAAGTTGGTTTTGCATTTCATTTCCGAACATCATTATGTTTAAAGCACTGTAAGATGTTTTGTACAAACCAAGTCTCTTTCGAGAGCACCCTTTTTATTTTATGAATTATGTTTATTTCCGCATTTAATAACGTTCTATATCATTCTAAAAGCCTTGGGTGACTTTGGACGGTAAAGTCCGAGGTCACTGGCGGTAATACCCAATGTTGTAAAATAGGGGTGTTACAATTCTGGTATCAGAGCTAAACGTTTTTATTTTCAAACCGAAAAGTTTTAAAACCGAAAATTTTCAAAAACCGAGAACTTTTAAAACCTTAACTTTTACTTCCGCTATTTGAGACTTTCAATCATAGAAAAATTTCCTTCTATACTCCTTGAAGAAAACTTAGGATTAATAACTTTCCCTCTTGAAACTTCGTAGATAAGAATATCCCTCTAATTTGAAAACTTTAATACTAAGTACTTAGTTCTAGAACTACTATCTTTATAAACTCCCTTTATCTTTTAAAAACTTAAGTAGTATAAGTGTTTCAACTTTTAAACTCTAGACATTTTCGATATAACTTTTTGGTAAACTTAACTTCTACCTTAGTAAACTTGTTGGTAAAGCAAGAAATTTCCGTCTTAAGTAACGTGTTCAAAAAGAATTTCCTAAACTCCTTAATAGGGCCAAGAAAATGAAAAGTCTTAAAGTAAACATTTTATATGTGATTTTTATAAACAATGCCTTAACTTCCTTCAACATGTCTTCGCCTTATAGAATCAAAGGATATTCTATATAAACGCCTTCTTCTCCTCTACAGAAATGGTACTCACTAGAAGCCAAACCCGAATCAGGGAAGAAGCCAAAAAGGCCGCTCAAGAGCTTGATGAGGCTTTCTCTCAATGGCCGTTTTTGCCAAATGGATACCCCGAGGACAACCCCGAGCTAACACTACAAGAGGAGATGCATGAAAATACACCCGAGGTGAATCTCGAGGAAGAGAACCTTGAAGAAGCATTCCTCGAGGGAGGAGTTAATAATTCACTTCACGGCCAAACAAGTCCGGAAATCACTGAGCAAGAATTCTCGGGATATCATCCATGGGGACACATGACGGAGACTCCACGTCACCAAATCACAAGTCAAGCTCCAATGACCTATTAAGCGGGTGGATGGGCTAACTGGACTCAGGGAGAGTCATCCCATCACCAAGCAAATGGTCAAGCAAGAAAACCATCTCCAATCAGAGGCCCAAACCCAACAAGGGTTCGTCAACCAAAGTACAACTACCTCATTCAACGCAAGGAAGTGTGGTTGGATGAATTGAGGTCATACCAAAATGAGGACGCCCAACTCCATGCTTGTCTTGCAGTCAACCGTGGCTATATAGCTGCAACCCGTCGGCACATCGAGCAAGCTCAATTACTGTTGAACCACGAAGGAGGCGCCCTCGATCAAAGTTTGTTCGATGAAGGATTCTTGGACACTTTTTGTTTCCTAAGCACACCCTAGGGCTAAAATTCGGTTGTTTATCATTAAGTAGTGTGAAACTCTAAGTAGTCCACTTAACTCGACTATTCATTTTGTCCTTGAGTAGTCAGGTCGATAGTAGCTTTGTTTTCGTCCCTAGTGTAATGGCTTATTATATAGAGCGTTTTGTAATCCGTTTCCATAAAAGTTCTAATAAAAAAATTCTCTCTTTTCTGAACTTACGCTCATTTCTTGCCTATACTTGGTAACAAAAACAACTATATCCTTCTTCAATATATAGAATTACGGATATTCTATATGAATGTCGATTATTAGCCATTTATAGAAAAAGGTTCTAACAGAAGATAAATTCATGCTCATGGGGAATTATAAGAAGTCACGCCAACTAAAGGTAATACTTACGTTTCCATAGAGCCTAAATTACCAAGCCAGTGACTCACGGGAAGATAGAAATTTACAAAGAGGACACCAAGGAAGGCTTAGTCGACTAAAGATCTAACATGTCTCCACGTAACCCGATCTTGAAACAGATCATCGAGAGATATGTGAGGGGCAAACAATGATCTAGCAATAATGGAGTGGTAGAGAATTCCTACCAATGAAAGATATATTAATCCGACGTACCGACAAGCAGTTAGGAATTGCTCAACTAACATATGGAAGCTTGGCGTGATATTTGATTTTGTCAACCGATTAAGCCAACCACAATAAAGCTATGCGAAAGCCACATCATGGACTTTTCTTCGCCTCGATTTTGATAAGTCAACACGGTGACAGATGAAGTTAGAAAAGAAGTTGCTAGGACCAAGATATTTTGGACATGGATCCCTATGACATCATTCTCGGAAGAGACTG
Organism: Fallopia convolvulus; assembly: GCA_964016875.1. Classification (NCBI taxonomy): domain Eukaryota; kingdom Viridiplantae; phylum Streptophyta; class Magnoliopsida; order Caryophyllales; family Polygonaceae; genus Fallopia; species Fallopia convolvulus. The sequence continues at coordinate 19,624,643 of OZ024730.1, forward strand.
GTTGTCTCGTCATGGAGCGATAAACTGTAACCATCAACTCAGGAGAGAAGCACATATGTAAGTTCAAGGGAAAACGAGAAGAAGAAAATGGAAAGGTGATCAACGATAAGAAGGCTGGGAAGCTACACCGACAAGGCTGTGTTGGGTATATTTGTTACCTCGAGCCGACGGAGAAAAAGGTCGTGGATATTCAAGAGATTCCGGTAGCCAGAGAATTCCCCGACGTCTTCCTAGAAGAACTCCCAGGATTACCTCCCCGACGAGAAGTCGAGTTTTCAATAAGCCTCGAGCCAGGAACCGCGCCAATCCCCAAGGCACCCTATAGAATGGCCCCGCTAGAGATGAAAGAACTCAAGAGTCAGCTCGAAGAGCTGCTTGAGAAGGGTTTCATCCGGCCAAGTGCTTCGCATTGGGGAGCACTGATGCTCTTTGAAAAGAAGAAGGATAGGACTTTTCGCTTATGCATCGACTACAGAGAGGTGAATAAAGTCACCATCAAGAACAAATATCCGCTACACGATCTCCTAGACCAGCTCCAAGGTGCAAAAGTCTTCACAAAGATTGACCTAAGATCAGGGTATCATCAACTTCGGATCCACGAGGAGGACATACCAAAGACTGCTTTCCACACCCGCAATGGCCACTAGGAGTTTGTAGTGATGCCAATTGGAATGACCAATGCACCTGCGGTGTTCATGGACCTGATGCACCGATGCTTCCATAAATACCTCGACAAGTTTGTCATCGTCTTCATCGACGACATTCTAATCTACCCCGAAAATCAAGCTGAGCATGAAGAACATTCCTAACTGTGCTACAGATTTTAAGGCACAACCAACTTTACACCAAATTGTCCAAGTGTGACTTATGGCTTAAAGAAGTGGCATTCTTAGGCCACATCATCAACCCAGACGGAGTTATGGTGGACCCGAAGAAAATTAAAAAAGTCTCAGAATGGAAGCAACCAAAGAATGTCAAAGAAGTTCGCAACTTCCTAGGACTCGCAGGGTACTACTGAAGATTCATCGAAGGGTACTCAAAGATCGCCCTACCCATGACGAAACTACTCGGGAAAACCCACAAGAAGTTTTGTTTGGGATGAAAAATGCGTAGAGAGCTTCCGAGAATTCAAGAAGCGTCTCACAAGTGCACCCGTGCTGACTCTGCCCGATGGACACGAATATTATGTGGTACACAGTGATGCCTCAAAGCAAGGCTGGGGATGCGTGCTAATGTAGAAAGGGAAAGTAATCTCTTATGTATCCCGACAGATCAAGGTCTATGAGGTGAACTATCCGACGCATGACCTCTAACTAACATCAGTGGTGTTTGCCTTAAAGATTTGGCGACATTACTTGTACGAGGTAAAATGTATTTTCACCGACCAAAAGAGTTTGAAGTACATGTTCACTCAAAAGGAACTGAATATGAGGCAAAGGAGATGCCTCGAACTATTGAAAGACTACGACATCGAGCAGCTCTACCACCCAGGCAAAGCTAACGTCATAGTCGACGCTCTCAGTCGTAAGACACACCAAGAGGGCTTAATCGCAATGCTAACAGTTCAGCCAAAGCTCCAACAAGAACTGATAAGAGAAAGGCATCAAGGTCTGGTTTGGAAGACAACAAGGTTGTCTAAACACCTTGGAAATCTATTCCGACCTGTTAGCCGAAATCAGAGAGAAGCAAACAAATGACATCATGCTAATCAGGATTAGTGGCGAAGTACAAGAAGACAAGCACCTGGGTTCGTCATTCAAGATGACGGTTCCCTTTGGTTCCAAAATCGGATTTGTGTGCCAACAGTGGACGAGCTTCGAAAGATCATCCTGAAAGAAGCCCACGCACCTGCCTATTCTATACACCTAGGAGCAAGTAAGATGTACAAAGATGTATGAAGAAACTTCTGGTGGCCAAACATGAAACAAGATATCGCAGAGTTCATATCCAATTACTTAGTTTGTCAGAAAGTAAAAAAAAAAATATCGAGCACAGAAGACCTGGAAGAAAATTGCAATCCCTTCCCGTACCAGAATGAAAATGGGAGGATATCGCAATGGACTTTGTGATCCACCTACCCAAGACTCAGCAGAAAAAGGATTTCATCCAGGAAATAGTCCGCCTCCAGGGAACCCCGAAGACAAATATCTCCGATCGAGACGGTCGTTTCATGGCCTCCTTCTGGAAAGAATTACATAAGGCCATGGGCACCGAACTGAAGTTTAGCAAAGCTTTCCATCCTCAAAACGATGGTCAATCGGAAAGGATCATCCAAACCCTTGAAGATATGCTTCGAGCCTGTGCGCTAGACCGCACAACGAGTTGGGATGACAACCCGAATATTATAGAATTCACCTTCAACAACAAACTGGCATTCCACCATCAAGATGGCTCCTTTCGAGGCCTTGTACGGCCAGAAATGTCGTTCTCCGCTCTGTTGGGACGACAACGTTGACAAGATACTTCTCGGACCGGAGCTAGTGGAAAGGACTGCCTCAGAGGTTGCCCTCATCCGTCAAAGAATGATTGATTGCTCAGAGTTGACAAAAATCTTACGCAGACCTGAAGAGGCGAGACATCGAGTTCATAGTGGGATATAAGGTTTTCGTCAAGGTATCTCCCTCAAAGGGCGTTTTCCGCTTCGAAAAGCGAGGCAAGCTTAATCCTCGATATGTAGGACCCCTTTGAGATCCTAGATAGAATCGACAACCTAGCTTATCGAGTTGCCTTACCGCCTTAAGCTCACCCCATTCATAACATGTTCCACGTGTCACTCCTAAGGGAGTATGTGCCCGATGAATCACACATAATCAATTTCGACGACGTCAGAGTCCAATCGGATGTCACTTATGAGGAGAGACCGCTAAAAATAGTAGAGCACTGAGTAAAGCAGCTACGCAACAAAGAAGTACCTTTAGTTCGGGTACTTTGGTCCAAATATGGCAATGAAGGTACAACTTAGGAAACTTGGGAAAACCGAGCAAGACATGCAAAGACGTTTTTCCTAGTTAATGTCGTCATAAGCACAACTAGTATTGTCCTTTAAGGGGGTACTAGACCCCGTAATGTCCTCATAGTGTGAGTTCGGTAGCTATACTTCCTATCCGAGTTTAATCTTTGTAATCATATTAGTTTTGCCCTTAAGGCACTTTTGTATCGCAGCGGTAGTTGAAATGTCGAACCCTGCCGAAGACACTCTTCCTCGCAAGGGTGTCCCCTTCTGAAATCTAGATTAGGATTATGGACTATCATATTATATCCTTAAGTGTTGAACCATCGACCTTGTTCCATCCTTAGCTTAAAAAAAGAGAAAGTTCGAGGTAAACCCTGATTTATCTTTATGACATATTCATGGTACTACTAAGACCGCCACAAGATGATATACTTGAAATGTAATTATAAGTTATAAATGAAAAGTTCAATATTCATGGTAGCGAATAAGAGTCGACTTCTACCTCCCATCTTGGCCACATGGTAGAGGTAGGACCCCAGGTCTTATTCCTATGAAGATATACACTTTAGGCGATTGTATTGGATATAGTTCCTCGATACTGATCACATTGGTGGAACTAACCATGCAGTCCCTCGAGTTTGACCTTGCTTACAAAAAAAACATTTTTATAAATATTGTAAAAAGAATAATATAAAGGGACGCTCGAACCACTTCTCGGTAGTATTATATACTCGAATACGACATCGTAAAGATGGTTACTCCCTCACGGGAGATAGCCATCACCTACCCTTATAGTAACTTCTTTAGAAATCGCAACTCGAGATTCTTCTTCCAAAGCATGTCCCTTACTCTTTCAAAAACTTCGAATTCATTTCGAAAGTTATTGAATATCCATCATAAAAGAATTCTTCCGCAATGACTCTATTCTAAAAGTATAGAATGGATTAGTCATTTTCTTACTCGCTTCCTAGAAACAATTAAGCACTCGTTTCAGTTAGGATGCTTACTCTATAAGCAGTGCAACTTTTATTTTGGGAAAGTCAACCTAGCACTTTCATAGGTATGACTCAAATTAATAAATAAACCATTCCTATTTCTTGATTTCGTTTGACCCCATAAGTTCAATGATGAGAATCTTTTTACGGAATACTAAGTTAGCGATTCCTTAAGAAGACGGTGCAATAGTAACTCTCCCCCTTGTGACCTTTACATTTCATTCCGTGAAAATGCTCGATGTTGGGAACAACGTGTATGCTTAAATAAAAATGAACCTAGGAAATATCGATTGCTAGAAATAACGACTATTGTTAGCATAGTACACTTTACATTCCTATGTTAGGGCTATTATGCTAGTGTGTTTGTTATCTTGATTGTTTGCGATCTCGCTCAGAGATCTACGTCGAACGATCTAGAGAGGGGCGCGGAATAGCCGACGCCTCTATATCACCTTACTAAGTCGTACGTCCATACGACTTTCGGGATCATGATCCCATCCGCGCCCATTGCAAGGAGGGATGAGCGCAATCTAGCTAAGTGCCGGGAAACTGATTTTTTCCCCCGGGTGGCTCGGATTATCCGTGTCCCACCATTTTCTATTCAAAACCGTAAATGAAATCGAACGTCTTTTTGTCACTAAAGAAGATAAGTGCCCAATGCACAATTAAGACACCAAAACCGGACCGGTCTCAAATGATCGACCCGGCTCTCGGTCCGCTAAGGGCGCGAGATATTTTTGACTTGTATAAATTAATCACATTCCCAACATACTTTCTACTCCAAAGAAGTCTACAATCTAGTAGCTCTTCTGTCGCTCATCGAGTTATCTTCGTTTAAGGTATACTCTCCTTTGAACCATTAAAGCTCCACATAAACAAGCCTTATCGTATAGCCCCATCGTAAACACAACCCTAATATCTCTTTCGATAATAGTTGAAATTATCAAAATACCCTCGGGAAGTCCATTCCCTCTTGCTTAGTCTCTTAGACTAATTCTTCTTTTTCGCGTGTTTGCCTGGCATTCTCTCACCCCTCGCGAATTATGTCAGAATCTAGGAATCTCATCAAGGCGTGAAGTGAAGACGAAGGAAGGATTTATGCTTTTATCAAGATGTACTTCTCATATCATTTTGTTTTACTGTCGCTATGTTTCAAGGACATGTTGGTTTTGCGTTTCATTTCCGAACAGCATTATGTTTAAAGCACTGTAAGATGTTTTGTACAAACCAAGTCTCTTTCGAGAGCACCCTTTTTATTTTATGAATTATGTTTATTTCCGCATTTAATAACGTTCTATATCATTCTAAAAGCCTTGGGTGACTTTGGACGGTAAAGTCCGAGGTCACTGGCGGTAATACCCAATGTTGTAAAATAGGGGTGTTACAATTCTGGTATCAGAGCTAAACGTTTTTATTTTCAAACCGAAAAGTTTTAAAACCGAAAATTTTCAAAAACCGAGAACTTTTAAAACCTTAACTTTTACTTCCGCTATTTGAGACTTTCAATCATAGAAAAATTTCCTTCTATACTCCTTGAAGAAAACTTAGGATTAATAACTTTCCCTCTTGAAACTTCGTAGATAAGAATATCCCTCTAATTTGAAAACTTTAATACTAAGTACTTAGTTCTAGAACTACTATCTTTATAAACTCCCTTTATCTTTTAAAAACAGAAGTAGTATAAGTGTTTCAACTTTTAAACTCTAGACATTTTCGATATAACTTTTTGGTAAACTTAACTTCTACCTTAGTAAACTTGTTGGTAAAGCAAGAAATTTCCGTCTTAAGTAGCGTGTTCAAAAAGAATTTCCTAAACTCCTTAATAGGGCCAAGAAAATGAAAAGTCTTCAAGTAAACATTTTATATGTGATTTTTATAAACAATGCCTTAACTTCCTTCAACATGTCTTCGCCTTATAGAATCAAAGGATATTCTATATATGTAATAACTGCGGTTTTTGAGGATATTTTCGAATTTTTCTCGGATATCCTTTTAACCTTTTTGGTCCATTTTAACGCTTAATCCGATATTTTTGTTGGAGATTAAATCCTAGAAAATTGTTGGTGGTATCCTAAAATCACAAAGAAATGATTTTATGGATCGGTGTAAATTCTAGGATTTTTCAGTGGAAAAAGAATATTTATTGGATAAGCCGTCTTTTTAATTATGTACCGGAAAGGATTTAAAATACGAAACGGAAGCCTTAAAAATTGAAGGTAGCGTGATAAAATCATGGAAAATTGATTTTATTGGTCTACATAATTTACGGGACGTTTTTCGTTTAGTAAGCTTTTCCACCCGAGGTACATAATTTTACCGCTTTAACGCGAGTCCCGTTCCGAGACGGGAAATTCCATTTTAAACCGCCTTCTCTTGCTTGTTAAGGAAGGAGCAGAGATTGAGATAAGAGAGGGGGGCGAGACTTATCACTTTGACTTGTCAAAGTCTTCATTTCATTTCAAACCAAATGAGTGAAGGTTGAAGGCGACGACGTTCGGACTCGGGGAAGGAATTCAAAGCTCCACCGCCGGCCACCGTCTTCCCCTACCCCCAACACGACCACCACCTCACCTCTTCTTCTTCCCCTTGCTGGGCTCGTGTGCTGCAGCAGAACCATGGAAGAATCAGGCCGGAACGACGCACCAGGGAGAAAGAATTCGGTCTTCACCGCCGGCGCTCACTTCCTCTGCCTCGCCCCTGTTTTGGGTGGCAACCATCGGCGTCCTCCTTGGCCACCTGGGCTTCAACCACCAGGCGGAACCACCAGCGTAGCTGCTGCCAAGTTCATGGGAGAGAGCGAAATCAGGTCGGAACATTGGCTCGGGAGAAGGATTCGATCACCGCCGGTCTCCTTTTCGCCTTGCCAAAGTGACGCCGCCGGCGACCACCAGGCCATCCGACCACCACCCACTGCAAGGCCTGCTGTCGGGCAATGCCCAGCCACCCTCGGGCTCGAGGATCGAGCCATGATCGAGCCACACGAGCCATGGGCTCGAGTGAAGGTATATACGATCGAAATTAATTAGCGGTTTGATTGCGGAGCCACCGCAAGGGCCTTTCGGTGCCGCTTTGCTAATTAAACTTATGATTTTTATGATCTTGACGTTAATACGGTTCTACAGGTTCGAACCGCTCATGAAACGGACGTCGGGATCTTCCGTTATAGCGAAGACAAGTTTTGGATACCGATTGTCAGGTAAAGGACTTCGGATAATTACTTGGGATTCGTCGTTAATCCGTTTGAGCTGAATTTTGGTAATCTTTTAGAATTGTTGCTGATGAACAATTTTTATTTAGAAAATTGTTTCAAAAGAGAAGCGGATAATTAGTTATAATTCCGCCAAGATGGCTCCTTGAAGCATGATAACTAAGGATTTATTATATATCGATATTCGGAAATTAAATCGTTTATCGATTAGGAAGTTGTGGGAGTTGAGAATAGAACTAAGAAGTATTTCTGTGAGCTCGTTGCTGAGAAATCCTTTGGTTATATTTGTCAGAGGGATGATACAGATTACTGTTGGAATTGCTAAGGACGTCGAGCACGCCTTATAAGGCAAGTGGACGATTCTCTCTTGCGTTATTGTTATTAAATCAAGAATTGGATCCCATTTAATATTTGCATTGGGAACAACTTGTATGATTAATAAAATATGATAGGTCGTTATATTTGTTAGAAATAATGACCATGTTGTTTATTCAGTTTTGCGCTAGAACTGGATTTAGGTCCGTTATGGGTGACCTTGTATGCTGTCTCACGCTGAGACTTTGTTGTGATTAAGATAGTTCAGGGAGTGGTTTTATACCCTCTCTTTAAAACAATATTACATTAGGAGGGGCCTAATCCTAATGGTGAGTCATGACTCTTTTCCCCTACTCTTCGTGTGAGAGGGTTGATAGGCACTCTAGCTAAGTGCAGGTTCAGCACGGTGTAGTGTAGACGACATGGTAATAGGCCTCTGTGATCTCTACCTCACCATATGCAAATGAAAGATCAAGAATAGCTTAAGTCTTATGATCTTGGTGTTGAGATGATTATGGATGAAACAGGCCCTCTAATCTCTACAACATCGGGACTCGTGCTATTCGGGTTGTTCAAGGATGAAATAAGCCCTCTGACCTCGGTAGCATTGTGTTCCTTCGGCAGTAGTTCGGGCCGATTAAAAGCCACCAACTTGTTGTGAAAAGTTTTGAAAGTAATATAAGATAAGTGCGTTAGGCACATTAATATACCTAAATGGTTCGTCCAGTCGGAAAGCCATTCTTGCTCCCGGTTATGAATGATCCTTAATCAAACTTTGATTAAGTTAATCTAAATAGTCGATGGAGGCTTTTCAAAATGTGATGTGATTAATATGAATTCCCAACAATTGTTCATTTTCTGTAAAGGAAACCACAAGCGGTGGTATTCTCTCTTGATTATGCGAATCTCATTCTTATTCTCTATAAGACTGCTAACTGTTGGATCATAATCCGAGTCTATCCGGATTTGGAGGCCAATATGTTTAATTACAACCATAAGAACCAAGTTAGATTCTCCGCTTGCTAGTCTTTCATTAGACTAACCCGTCCATTTTCTTTTCTTTTATATTGTCGACTGGTGTCCACCGTTGTATACGATACATCAGGTTCTTCTTAGAAGTTGATTCAAGAGGCGGATTCAGATGTTTGAAGTTCCAAAAGTTGAAGAAAGGTTTTCAATGGCTATACTTGAGTGAAGATCATTGAACTACTTCAAAGCGAAGCTGAGTTTCAGAAATAAGAACTCAAGGAAGACTTGATGAAGATTTCATTTAAATAGAAGGTTGTTCTATTTATTAATTTCTTTTTGAGTTAAGGTTTGTATAAGACCAATTGTATTTATTCCGCTGTAATGTTTTTAGTTTGTTCAGTCAGTTTAAAGCCTTGGGTAGCTTCGGTTTAGTCTTAATCGGGGTTACTGGCGGTAATACCTCCAGGGTAGGAAGGGGGTGTTACAGAAGTGGTATCAGAGCTAAAAGTTCCAAGTCTTGATTAAGACTTTCATCCTTCCATATGGAATTGTGGAAAATTCTATATTGGTGTTGTCTTAGAACCATTTACGGAAAGTGGTTAAGATTGGAGGTCAGACTCGTGAAGAGATAGGAAGAGGAAAGGGAATTGGAGAACATGAGGTAATAAGTTTTGTCCTATGGTGGACATTTGATTCCCTGGAGATGGGAATGGATTCCGAGAAGGATCCAGAGCATGATTAAGTGAAGATTCCTGAAGTTGAACCGATTCTAGACCAAGTTCTCAATAAATTCCTATTCTCTCTTGAGTCTGGAGAGTCTGAATTTGGTGTACCCTCGTCGTTTCTTCCATATTAGGAAACTTCTTGTGAGATTTTGAAGGTATCCTAATTTAAGCTTGTATGATGGAAGATTTCAAGTTAAGAATTTTTGTTAGAAAGTTTATGATTCAAAGTTATGTGAAAGAAATTGTTAATTCTTTTCTTGAAATATGAAAGTTCAAGTGTTGTCTTTAAAAAAGGAAATTTTTAAGGTGAGTTTCTTGGAAAAGTAAGTGTTTTTCCGAGAATATTTTTCTTAGGAATTTCTGAATTTGGTTGAAATTCGATTATCAATAGAAGTTTGGAGTTGGAACCTCTACTTCTCAATGTTAAGATTTGGAGAATCTTATGAGCCTTGAGTGATTCTGAAAAGATCAGTATGGATCATGAAGTGAGGTAAGAGAATCCTGAAAAGAAAAGGATTGCCTTTGGAAACTTTCTTCAACAACTATGTTTGTGAATCTATAGTATAGAATCATGGGTATTCTGTACTTTTCCTTGTCAGTTGGAAGTTAAAGAGCTTTGAAGTGCTCAAGTGTTGGATCACTTGAATTGTTAATCTATTGGAAAATGCAGTTTAATTTTAAATCTGATAGTGTTCAAACTCGGATGTTCATATATGTTGTTATCCTTTGAGTTAAGAGGATTGAGATTCCTAAATGGAATGCGGATTTCTTATGATTATAGTAAGGAAGAAAGGAAGAATGTTGGTTCAGTTCAAGTTGTTAACAAGTGGTTAATCATCAAGGTTGTTGTGAATAAGGTTGATTGGTCAAAATGGATTTAACAGGTAAAAGTTCATCAGTAATGTGTTTATGTTCAATTAACTACTTAGTATAAGTGTTAATTGATTACATGAGTTGTCGATATTCCAAATGATTAACCTATGTGACAACGTTATTGGAGTTTCGTTGTATGATACCCAACTCGGGATAATGATAAGAGACTTGAGGTCTATATTTGACTAGTAATGGAATCAGTAGTAAGATGTTCTAAATTGCCAATGGTATTGACTTATGTTTCTTCAAGGATGGAAATGCTAAAGTTCTGTTTTGAGAAGATCATTCAAGGAATGATTTTGGTAGGTTCGTTGTGATTTTTTTAAACAGTTGGGCGAAAAATACCAATCATTCAGTATTGTGGTTAATAAGGCTTAGCCCTTATCGCTGAAAAATAATTTCAGTTGTGTAGGATTTTGAAGATTTTATATCTGTCAAATCTAATGCCTAAGGTGGTACTGGTGAGACTGTTAAGTTGTCGGCAAGTCTCCTAACCACAAGCTCTTCCTTTGCAATGTGGTTTGAACTTGAGATAATAAAAAGGTATATGTCTTCTCCTTATGGTTAAGTAATAAGACAAGGGAATGATGGAGAAGTTTAGTTTGTTCACCAATGTTGAATTGAGAAAGGTTTGAGAATACCTTGTTTGGTCATGTGCATTCTTCTGCTAAAAGAAATTGGAAATTAAAGGAATTTCCTTATATGTAGAGAGATATAAGGATGGGATGTTTTGAACTAGATGTAAAGTTTGAAAGTTCACTTTTTATATTGAGAGGATTAAGTTGTAAAAGGAGGGAAAGTCCTTAAAATCGTCAAAAGAGTTTAATAGTCACTCTTGGATATCGGAATTTAAATGACTATTAACCTGCAGAAGGCTTGTTGTTTTGTGAATGGATGAACTCAAGTATTGAAATTTTGTCAATGGGTCATAATTGCCTAACTTTAAAGTAGTATGTCAAGGAGGCATACAAGTTGAGAATATGTTTTTCTACGGTTTTCATAGTGGTGAGTAAGAATGTATTTTGTCTTCCATCTTGATCACATGGTAAGGCAAGATTACATGTCTTATTCCTATGAGTAAAGGATTATGTTTATTTTATGTCCCCATCTTGATCACATGGTGGAATAAGATCACATGATTCCTTGGGTTTTAAAGAATAGTTTCTAGCATGATTTGGCAATCATATAAGTTTTGCAATTATATGAGTTTTGCAAGTATAGTTGGTCGATATGAAAAGATGCAAGCTTTCTTTTGCATTATAGCAATTCCTATATCTAGTATCTTGTAACACTCCTTAGAGTTAATACATCCTTGGTATCTTATACCATTTAAGGAGTATGGTCAAACTTCCCAATACAGTTCGATTATAAGTAAAGAAATTGGTAAGATTCTTTACACATCTTTGAAGGTCTCCGAAGGATCTGGAGTAACTCTGTACTTCTCTAAAAGTTTGGGATTGTTTTCAGTCAACGATTATTGTAATTCTCTAAGCAGTTCGCTAGTAGTTCATATTGGTTGACGTCATGACCTAAGAAAGTCATTGCCTTTTTAGCGGAATTATCTTTGAAAGTAAGTTGATATGGACTCCTGGGATGGAACCCTTTTTAAGGAATGACATTGTAGTAATCCTTTCTTTGGAATAAAGGATGTACTAGTAATTTCTCCATTAGTTGTTATTTGTTTTCATGTTATCTTGAAAACATAAATCTCTTTGAAATAAGATAGTCAAGTGAGAACTTTAAGCAGAACTCCAATGAGTCTGGAGTTTGGATATGTAAATTAGTATTGATATTCAATCTCAGCCTGATAAGTTGTTGGATGTAGAGAGTGGACATGTGAGGATATGTTTTTAATCCTAAGAGTTAGGTTGCTCAACAAGTCAGAATGTTAAATAAAGTCTAAACAATTCTTTGATGAAAAAGACTGAAAATTGTCAATGGAGACAATTTTGTTAGAAATTATTGGACTAAAGGTATTATTGTCTAATATGTTGGTATAGTAATGCGTAAGAGTGCAGTTTGAAGTAGTTGAGAGAGATAAATACTTTTGAATGTCAGTATGCTCAAGCTGAGTTTTGGTTGAGAAAAGGATGTAAAGGATTGACAAGATAGGTTATTATCTTGTCATGTGTTGGATAAATCTCATATTCTTGGTTAAAATAATACTGAGATTTTATCTCAATAAGGAAATTGAGTAAGGATTTTAAGTAATCTTTGTAAAGAAACTGATTTGTGAAGGACTAAAGATTTAGTTTGGATGACAACAAGGTTGTGTGAATCCCCTAGGATTTTATTCAAAATCTGTTGACTAGATCAAGGAAAAGTAGTATGGGGAAAGTAATATTATTTAAGATCAATGGAGAAGATCAAGAAAGTAAGACACCAGGAATTGTTATTCAAGATTATGGATTGCTTGATTTTGAAACTGTTCATGTGTATTTGTGGTTGATGAGCTTTGAAAGCTTATTTCAAAGGAGGAATAGTTATTTGCTTAATTAGTTCATCCTGGAACAAGTAAATGTATAAGGTTTTTAAGATAAACTTTTTATGGAATGACATGAAGCGAAATGTCACCGAGCTTGTTGTGATGTGTTTGGTTTGTTTGGAAGTCCTAATTAGCATAGAAGACTAGATGAAATGTTATAGTCTCTTCCTTTTCCAGAATGGAAGTGGGAAGATATTACAATGGATTCTTGTCATTAGTCGTTTAAGACTTAATGAAAGAAGGATGTAAGAAGGATTCAATATGGAGGTTGTTAATAAACTCATTTAGAGTGTTCTTTTAATGCATTTAAGCTGACTTAAAGAGTATAAAAGTTAGCTGAGGTGTTCAGGCATGAAGTTTTTGATCCTCATAAAACTCCAAAGACTTTTGTCTCTGATTGAGATAGGTGGTTCATGTCAAAGTTTTGAAAGGAGTGACATCAAGCCTGGTGGAGTGAATTGAATTATAGCGTTGGCTTCCCTCATGAAACTGATGAGTAATGCAAAGAAACAAATTCAAACTCCTGAGGACATGTATTCTGGATTCCACATGAGTTGGAATGGTAGTTTGAGTTTGAGTGAATTCACATTCAAGAATTTTGATTACACGATAAACAAAATGACTCTTTTTGAGGTTTGTAAGGCCGGGAGTGTTGATTGTCAATTTGTTGGAATGACAATGGTGACAAGGTTTTTCATGGGCCAGACTTGGCCAAGAGAACAACAACTGATATCGCACTAACATGTTCAAGGGTGTTAACTGCTCAAAAGCGACAACAGTCGTGTGTTGTTTTAAAGCGAGAGCATGTTAAGTTCATTGTAAAGAACGATGTTTTTATTCTAGTATCCGCCTTGAAAGGCGTATTCCGCAGAGGAAAGCAAGGCAACGTAAATGCTCGCTATGTTGGATCTTTTGAGATACTGGAAAGAACTGGTAAACTTGTTTATCGATTGGCATTGCCACCTTCAGTACATTCTATCCGGAATGTTTTCCTTGATAGTATGCGTTCAATATATCTCTGGTTAGGCTACCTTGGCCTATAAATGGAGGTAAAGAAAAGACTTGAGAAACCAGACAAGAGATGTCGAGTCATTTTCCAAAGTCAATGAACGTTGTAAAAGAAGAAACTTGGTAATTAAGCAGTGGTTGTTCTGTGCTTGGTGCAGAAGTAACAGTATGTTTTTAAGGGGGTACTACAAACTTCTGTATAGGTTTGTAGTGGTTGTGTGTATGTGTGCTTATGCTATCCTTCCTTGTGATCTGAGTTCTCCTTGGTTTCGAGGACGAAACCATTTTTAAGGGGGTACTAATGTAATAACTGCGGTTTTTGAGGATATTTTCGAATTTTTCTCGGATATCCTTTTAACCTTTTTGGTCCGTTTTAACGCTTAATCCAATATTTTTGTTGGAGATTAAATCCTAGAAAATTGTTGGTGGTATCCTAAAATCACAAAGAAATGATTTTATGGATCGATGTGAATTCTAGGATTTTTCAGTGGAAAAAGAATATTTATTGGATAAGCCGTCTTTTTAATTATGTACCGGAAAGGATTTAAAATACGAAATGGAAGCCTTAAAAATTGAAGTTAGCGTGATAAAATCATGGAAAATTGATTTTATTGGTCTACATAATTTACGGAACGTTTTTCGTTTAGTAAGCTTTTCCACCCGAGGTACATAATTTTACCGCTTTAACGCGAGTCCCGTTCCGAGACGGGAAATTCCATTTTAAACCGCCTTCTCTTGCTTGTTAAGGAAGGAGCAGAGATTGAGATAAGAGAGGGGGGCGAGACTTATCACTTTGACTTGTCAAAGTCTTCATTTCATTTCAAACCAAATGAGTGAAGGTTGAAGGCGGCGACGTTCGGACTCGGGGAAGGAATTCAAAGCTCCACCGCCGGCCACCGTCTTCCCCTACCCCCATTACGACCACCACCTCACCTCTTCTTCTTCCCCTTGCTGGGCTCGTGTGCTGCAGCAGAACCATGGATGAATCAGGCCGGAACGACGCACCAGGGAGAAAGAATTCGGTCTTCACCGCCGACGCTCACTTCCTCTGCCTCGCCCCTGTTTTGGGTGGCAACCATCGGCGTCCTCCTTGGCCACCTGGGCTTCAACCACCAGGCGGAACCACCAGCGTAGCTACTGCCAAGTTCATGGGAGAGAGCGAAATCAGGTCAGAACGTTGGCTCGGGAGAAGGATTCGATCACCGCCGGTCTCCTTTTCGCCTTGCCAAAGTGACGCCGCCGGAGACCACCAGGCCATCCGACCACCACCCACCGCAAGGCCTGCTGTCGGGCAATGCCCAGCCACCCTCGGGCTCGAGGATCGAGCCATGATCGAGCCACACGAGCCATGGGCTCGAGTGAAGGTATATACGATCGAAATTAATTAGCGGTTTGATTGCGGAGCCACCGCAAGGGCCTTTCGGTGCCGCTTTGCTAATTAAACTTATGATTTTTATGATCTTGACGTTAATACGGTTCTACAGGTTCGAACCGCTCGTGAAACGGACGTCCGGATCTTCCGTTATAGCGAAGACAAGTTTTGGATACCGATTGTCAGGTAAAGGACTTCGGATAATTACTTGGGATTCGCCGTTAATCCGTTTGAGCTGAAATTTGGTAATCTTTTATAATTGTTGCTGATGAACAATTTTTATTTAGAAAATTGTTTCAAAAGAGAAGCGGATAATTAGTTATAATTCCGCCAAGATGGCTCCTTGAAGCATGATAACTAAGGATTTATTATATATCGATATTCGGAAATTAAATCGTTTATCGAATAGGAAGTTGTGGGAGTTGAGAATACAACTAAGAAGTATTTCTGTGAGCTCGTTGCTGAGAAATCCTTTGGTTATATTTGTCAGAGGGATGATACAGATTACTGTTGGAATTGCTAAGGACGTCGAGCACGCCTTATAAGGCAAGTGGACGATTCTCTCTTGCGTTATTGTTATTAAATGAAGAATTGGATCCCATTTAATATTTGCATTGGGAACAACTTGTATGATTAATAAAATATGATAGGTCGTTATATTTGTTAGAAATAATGACCATGTTGTTTATTCAGTTTTGCGCTAGAACTGGATTTAGGTCCGTTATGGGTGACCTTGTATGCTGTCTCACGCTGAGACTTTGTTGTGATTAAGATAGTTCAGGGAGTGGTTTTATATCCTCTCTTTAAAACAATATTACATTAGGAGGGGCCTAATCCTAATGGTGAGTCATGACTCTTTTCCCCTACTCTTCGTGTGAGAGGGTTGATAGGCACTCTAGCTAAGTGCAGGTTCAGCACGGTGTAGTGTAGACGACATGGTAATAGGCCTCTGTGATCTCTACCTCACCATATGCAAATGAAAGATCAAGAATAGCTTAAGTCTTATGATCTTGGTGTTGAGATGATTATGGATGAAACAAGCCCTCTAATCTCTACAACATCGGGACTCGTGCTATTCGGGTTGTTCAAGGATGAAATAAGCCCTCTGACCTCGGTAGCATTGTGTTCCTTCGGCAGTAGTTCGGGCCGATTAAAAGCCACCAACTTGTTGTTAAAAGTTTTGAAAGTAATATAAGATAAGTGCGTTAGGCACATTAATATACCTAAATGGTTCGTCCAGTCGGAAAGCCATTCTTGCTCCCGGTTATGAATGATCCTTAATCAAACTTTGATTAAGTTAATCTAAATAGTCGATGGAGGCTTTTCAAAATGTGATGTGATTAATATGAATTCCCAACAATTGTTCATGTTCTGTAAAGGAAACCACAAGCGGTGGTATTCTCTCTTGATTATGCGAATCTCATTCTTATTCTCTATAAGACTGCTAACTGTTGGATCATAATCCGAGTCTATCCGGATTTGGAGGCCAATATGTTTAGTTACAACCATAAGAACCAAGTTAGATTCTCCGCTTGCTAGTCTTTCATTAGACTAACCCGTCCATTTTCTTTTCTTTTATATTGTCGACTGGTGTCCACCGTTGTATACGATACATCAGGTTCTTCTTAGAAGTTGATTCAAGAGGCGGATTCAGATGTTTGAAGTTCCAAAAGTTGAAGAAAGGTTTTCAATGGCTATACTTGAGTGAAGATCATTGAACTACTTCAAAGCGAAGCTGAGTTTCAGAAATAAGAACTCAAGGAAGACTTGATGAAGATTTCATTTAAATAGAAGGTTGTTCTATTTATTAATTTCTTTTTGAGTTAAGGTTTGTATAAGACCAATTGTATTCTCTCAATGGCCGTTTTTGCCAAATGGATACCCCGAGGACAACCCCGAGCTAACACTACAAGAGGAGATGCATGAAAATACACCCGAGGTGAATCTCGAGGAAGAGAACCTTGAAGAAGCATTCCTCGAGGGAGGAGTTAATAATTCACTTCACGGCCAAACATTGCACGCTAAGTGTTCGATGAAATTTCCATGTAAATGTCACTCCTAAATGTGGCATTCGGTTTCTAGGTTTGAGTTTATTCTTTTATTCGTTCGGTCTTTGTTTTATAGTGTATAATGTGCTTATTCGCTTCATACTATCCTAATTATTTGTGCTTATTCCTAGATGTATTTAAAGTTTACTTGTTTTTTCTCCTTTTTCCTTTAAAATGACTTGTGATCTAACATTATACGCCAAGTGCACTATGAAATATCCATGTAAATGTCACTCCTAAATGTGACATTCGGTTTCTAGGTTCGTATTTATCCTTTTATTTGATCGGTCTTGACTTTTTAGTGTAGAATGTGCATATTGGCTAGATACTATCCTCATATATTGTGCTTATGCCTAGATGTCTGTAAAGTTCACTTATGTTTTCTCCTTTCGCCTTAAAAATGACTGATCTAACATTATACTTCAAGTGTTCGATGAAATGTCCATGTAAATGTCACTCCTAAATGTGCATTCGGTTTCTAGGTTCGTATTTATGCTCTTCTTCGATCGGTCTTGATTTTCTAGTGCAGAATGTACTTATTGGCTTGATACTATCCTCATTATTATTGATTATGCCTAGATGTCTTTAAAGTTCACTTGTTTTTTCTCCTTTAGCCTTTAAAATGACTTGTGATCTAACATTGTTCGCCATGTGTTCGATGAGATGTCTATGTAAATGTCACTCCCAAATGTAGCATTCAGTTTCTAGGTTTTAGTTTATGCTTTTACTCTAACGGTCTTGGTTTTGTAGTGTATAATGTGCTTATTGGCTTGATACTATCCACATTCTTTGTGTTTATGCCTAGATGTCTTTAAAGTTCACTTGTTTTTTCTCCTTTTGCCTTTAAAAATGACTTGTGATCTAACATTATACACCAAGCGTTCGATGAAATGTCCATGTAAATGTCACTCCTAAATGTGGCATTCAGTTTCTAGGTTCGAATTTATGCTTTTATTCGATCGGTCTTGATTTTGTAGTGCAGAATGTGCTAATTGGCATGCCTATATTTCTTTAAAGTTCACTTGTTTTTTCTACTTTTGCCTTTAAAATGACTTGTGATCTAACATTGCACGCCAAGTGTTCGATGAAATTTCCATGTAAATGTCACTCCTAAATGTGGCATTCGGTTTCTAGGTTTGAGTTTATTCTTTTATTCGATCGGTCTTGGTTTTGTAGTGTATAATGTGCTTATTGGCTTCATAATATCCTAATTCTTTGTGCTTATGCCTAGATGTCTTTAAAGTTTACTTGTTTTTTCTCCTTTTGCCTTTAAAATGACTTGTGATCTAACATTATACGCCAAGTGCTCCATGAAATATCCATGTAAATGTCACTCCTAAATGTGACATTCGGTTTCTAGGTTCGTATTTATCCTTTTATTCGATCGGTCTTGACTTTTTAGTGCAGAATGTGCATATTGGCTAGATACTATCCTCATTCATTGTGCATATGCCAAGATGTCTATAAAGTTCACTTATTTTTTCTCCTTTCGCCTTAAAAATGACTTGTGATCTAACATTATACGTCAAGTGTTCGATGAAATGTCCATGTAAATTTCACTCCCAAATGTAGCATTCAGTTTCTAGGTTTTAGTTTATGCTTTTACTCGAATGGTCTTGGTTTTGTAGTGTATAATGTGTTTATTGGCTTGATACTATCCTCATTCTTTGTGCTTATGCCTAGATGTCTTTAAAGTTTACTTATTTTTTCTCCTTTTTCCTTTAATATGACTTGTGATCTAACATTATACGCCAAGTGCTCTATGAAATATCCTTGTAAATGTCACTCCTAAATGTGGCATTCGGTTTCTAGGTTCAAATTTATGCTTTTATTCAATCGGTCTTGATTTTGTAGTGCAGAATGTGCTTATTGGCTTCATAATATCCTAATTCTCTATGCTTTTGCCTAGAGTTCTTTAATGTTCACTTGTTTTTTGTCCTTTTGCCTTTAAAATGACTTGTGATCTAACATTGCACGCCATGTGTTCGATGAAATGTCCATGTAAATATCACTCCTAAATGTGGCATTCGGTTTCTAGGTTTGAATTTATGCTTTTATTCGTTCGGTCTTGGTTTTGTAGTGTAGAAGTTGCTTATTGGCTTGATATTGTCCTCATTCTTTGTGCTTATGCCTAGATAACTTTAAAGTTCACTTATTTTTTCTCCTTTTGCCTTTAAAAGAACTTGTGATCTAACATTGTTCTCCAAGTGTTCGATGGGATGTCTATGTAAACGTCACTCCCAAATGTGGCATTCATTTTCTAGGTTTGAGTTATGCTTTTACTCGAACGGTCTTGGTTTTGTAGGGTATAATGTGCTTATTTGATTGATACTATCCTCATTCTTTGTGCTTATGCCCAGATGTCTTTAAAGTTCACTTGTTTTTTCTCCTTTTGCCTTTAAAATGACTTGTGATCTAACATTAGACACCAAGTGATCGATGAAATGTCCATGTAAATGTCACTCCTAAATGTGGCAATCAGTTTCTAGGTTCGAATTTATGCTTTTATTCGATCGGTCTTGATTTTGTAGTGCAAAATGTGCTAATTGCCTTGATACTATCCTCATTCTCTATGCTTATGCCTAGATTTCTTTAAAGTTCACTTGTTTTTTATACTTTTACCTTTAAAATGACTTGTGATGTAACATTGCACGCCAAGTGTTCGATGAAATTTCCATGTAAATGTCACTCCTAAATGTGCCATTCGGTTTCTAGGTTTGAGTTTATTCTTTTATTCGATCGGTCTTGGTTTTGTAGTGTATAATGTGCTTATTGGCTTGATACTATCCTAATTCTTTGTGCTGATGCCTAGATGTCCTTAAAGTTCACTTGTTTCTCCTATTGCCTTTAAAATGACTTGTGATCTAACATTATATGCCAAGTGCTCTATGAAATATCCATGTAAATGTCACTCCTAATGTGACATTCGGTTACTAGGTTCGTATTTATGCTTTTATTCGATCTGTCTTTATTTCATAGTGCATAATGTGCTTATTGGCTTGATAATACCTCATTCTCTATGCTTATGCCTAGAGTTCTTTAATGTTCACTTGTTTTTTCTCCTTTTTCCTTTAAAATGACTTGTTATCTAACATTATACGCCAAGTGCTCGATGAAATATCCATGTGAATGTCACTCCTAAATGTGACATTCTGTTTTTAGGTTCGTATTTATCCTTTTATTCGATCGGTCTTGACTTTTTAGTGTAGAATGTGCATATTGGCTAGATACTATCATCATTCATTGTGCTTATGCCTAGATGTCTGTATAGTTCACTTATTTTTTCTCCTTTCGCCTTAAAAATGACTTGTGATGTAACATTATACGTCAGTGTTCGATGAAATGTCCATGTAAATGTTACTCCTAAATGTGGCATTCGGTTTCTAGGTTCGTATTTATGCTCTTATTCGATCGGTCTTGATTTTCTAGTGCAGAATGTACTTATTGGCTTGATACTATCCTCATTATTATTGCTTATGCCTAGATGTCTTTAAAGTTCACTAGTTTTTTTTCCGTTTGCATTTAAAAATTGACTTGTGATCTAACATTGCACGCTAAGTGTTTGATGAAATGTCTATGTAAATGTCACTCCTAAATATGGCTTTCGGTTTCTAGGTTCGAATTTATGATTTTATTCGATCGGTCTTTATTTTGTAGTGTAGAATGTGTTTATTGGCTTGATACTATCCTCACTAGTTATGCTTACATATAGATGTCTTTAAAGTTCACTTATTTTTTCTCCTTTTTCCTTTAAAAGTTGACTTGAGATCTAACATTGCATGCCTAGTGTTCGATGAAACACCCATGTAAATGTCACTCTTAAAAATTGCATTCTGTTTCTAGAATCGAATTTATACATTTATCGGTTCGGTCTTGATTTTGTAGTGCAGAATATGCTTATTGGCTTGATACTATCCTCATTCTTTATGCTCATGCCTATATGTCTTCAAAGTTCACTTGTTTTTTCTCCTTTTTCCTATAAATATTGACTTGAGATCTAACATTGCATGCCAAGTGTTCGATGAAACATCCATGTAAATGTCACTCTTGAAAATTGCATTCTGTTTCTAGGTTCGAATTTATGCTTTTATCGGATCGGTCTTGATTTTTTAGTGCAGAATATGCTTATAGGCTTGATACGATCCTCATTCTTTATGCTTATGCCTAGATGTCTTTAAAGTGCACTTGTTTTTTCTCCTTTTTCCTTTAAAATAACTTGTGATCTAACATTGCACGGAAAGTTTTCGCTAAAATGTCCATGTAAATGTCACTCCTACTTGTGGCATTCGATTTCTAGGTTTGAATTGAAACTTTTATTCGATCGGTTTTATTTTGTAGTGCAGAATGTGTTTACTGCCTTGATGTCTTTGACGTTCACTTGTTTTTCTCGTTTTGCGT
The DNA here is from genome assembly GCA_964016875.1 of Fallopia convolvulus. Taxonomy (NCBI): domain Eukaryota; kingdom Viridiplantae; phylum Streptophyta; class Magnoliopsida; order Caryophyllales; family Polygonaceae; genus Fallopia; species Fallopia convolvulus. The sequence continues at coordinate 19,645,992 of OZ024730.1, forward strand.
TTAAATATTGACTTGAGATCTTACCTTGCACACCAAGTGTTCGATGAAATGTCAATGTAAATGTCACTCTTAACTGTGGCATTTGGTTTCTAGGTTTGAATTTATGCTTTTATTTCATCGTTATTGATTTTGTTAGTGCAGTTAGTGCTTATTGGCTTGATTTTATCCTTATTCTTTATGTTTATGCCAAGATGTCTTTAAAGTTCACTTGTTTTTTCTCCTTTTGCCTTTAAAAATTGAGTTGAGATCTAACATTGCACGTCAAGTGTTCGATGATGTGTCCATGTAAATGTCACTCCGAAATGTGACATTCGATTTCTCGGTTCGAATTTATGCTTTTGTCCGATCGATCTTTGTTTTGTAGTGAAGAACGTGCATATTGGCTTGATACTACACTCATTTTATATGCTTATGCCTAGATATCTTTAAAGTTCACTTGTTTTTTCTTCGTTTGCCTTTAAAGTGACTTCTGATCTAACCTTGCACGCCATGTGTTCGATGAAATGTCCATGTTAATGTCACTCCTAAATTTGGCATTCGATTTCTAGGTTCAAATTTATGCTTTTATTCGATCGTTGTTTGTTTTGTAGTGCAGATCGTGCTTATTGGCTTGATACTATCTTCATTCTTTATGCTTATGACTAGATGTCTTTCAAGTTCACTTGTTTTTTTTATCCTTTTGGCTTTAAAATGACTTGTGATCTAACATTGCACACCCATGTGTTCAATTAAGTGAGCAAGTAAATGTCACTCCTAACTGTGGCATTCGGTTTCTAGGTCTGAATTTATGCTTTTATTCTATCGGTCTTGATTTTGAAGTCCGTATCTTGCTTATTGGCTTGATATTGTCCTCATTCTTTATGCTTTTGCCTAGATGTCTTTAAAGTTCACTTGTTTTTTCTCCTTTTTTCTTTATAAATTGACTTGAGATCTAACATTTGACGCCAAGTGTTCGAGGAAACGTCCATGGCCTTGTTTCACTTTATATACAAATGCCCTTTTTACCCAAAAACCACTTTTAATACCCTTGAAATCCGTGTAACTCTCTCTACTTTTTACGTTTTTCAAGACATTAAAAATCAATTTTCAACCAAAAAACTTATTCTACCTAAAAGTGAAACACACCCCATGTAAATGTCACTCCTAAAAATTGCATTCTGTTTCTAGGTTCGAATTTATGCTTTCATCCGATCGGTCGCGATTTTGTAGTGTAGAATGTGCTTAATGGCTTCATATTATCCTCATTATTTATGCTTAAGTCTAGATGTTTTCAAAGTTCACTTCTTTTTTCTCCTTTTGCCTTTAATAATTGACTTGAGATCTAACATGTCACGCCATGTATTCGATGAAATGTAAATGTCACTCATAAGAATGGCACTCGGTTTCTAGGTTCGAATTTATGTGTTTATCAAATCGGTCTTGATTTTGAGGAGCAGAACGTGCTTATTGGCTTGTACTATCCTCATTCTTTATGCTTATGCCAAGATGTCTTTAATGTTCACTTGTTTTGTCTCCTTTTCCCTTTCAAAATTGACTTGAGATCTAACATTGCATTCCAAGTCTTCGAAGAAATGTATAGGTAAATCTCACACCTAAAAATGGCATTCGATATCTAAGTTTGAATTTAAGGTTTTATTCGATCGGTCAATATTTTGTAGTGAAGAATGTGCTCATTGGCTTGATACTATCCTCTTTCTTTATGCTTATGCCTAGATGTTTTTAAAGTTCACTTGTTTTTTCTCCTTTTTCCTATAAAATGACTTGTTATCTAACATTGCACGCCAAGTTTTCGCTGAAATGTCCATGTAAATATCTCTCCTAACTGTGGCATTCGATTTCTAGGTTTGAATTTAAGCTTTTATTCGATCGGTTTTATTTTGTAGTGAAGAATGTGTTTATTGCCTTGATACTATCCTCATTATTTATGCTTATGCCTAGATGTCTTTGAAGTTCACTTCTTTTTCTCTTTTTGCGTTTAAATATTGACTTGAGATCTTACATTGCACACCTAGTGTTCGATGAAATGTCAATGTAAATGTCACTCACTCACTCTTAACTGTGGCATTTGGTTTCTAGGTTTGAATTTATGCTTTTATTTGATCGTTTTTTATTTTGTTAGTGCAGTTAGTGCTTATTGGCTTGATTTTATCCTTATTTTTTATGTTTATGCCAAGATGTCTTTAAAGTTCACTTGTTTTTTCTCCTTTTGCCTTTAAAAATTGAGTTGAGATCTAACATTGCACGTCAAGTGTTCGATGATGTGTCCATGTAAATGTCACTCCGAAATGTGACATTCGATTTCTCGGTTCGAATTTATGCTTTTGTACGATCGATCTTTGTTTTGTAGTGTAGAACGTGCATATTGGCTTGATACTACACTCATTTTATATGCTTATGCCTAGATATCTTTAAAGTTCACTTGTTTTTTCTTCTTTTGCCTTTAAAGTGACTTGTGATCTAACCTTGCACGCCATGTGTTCAATGAAATGTCCATGTTAATGTCACTCCTAAATGTGGCATTCAATTTCTAGGTTCGAATTTTTGCTTTAATTCGATCGGTCTTTGTTTTGTAGTGCAGATCGTGCTTATTAGCTTGATACTATCTTCATTCTTTATGCTTATGACTAGATGTCTTTCAAGTTCACTTGTTTTTTTTATCCTTTTGGCTTTAAAATGACTTGTGATCTAAGATTGCACACCCATGTGTTCAATTAAGTGAGCAAGTAAATGTCACTCCTAACTGTGGCATTCGGTTTCTAGGTTTGAATTTATGCTTTTATTCTATCGGTCTTGATTTTGTAGTCCATATCTTGCTTATTGGCTTGATATTATCCTCATTCTTTATGCTTATGCCTAGATGTCTTTAAAGTTCACTTGTTTTTTCTCCTTTTTCCTTTAAAAATTTACATGAGATCTAACATTGGACGCCAAGTGTTCGAGGAAACGTCCATCGCCTTGTTTAACTTTATATACAAAAGCCCTTTTTACCCAAAAACAACTTTTAATACTCTTGAAATCCACTCTCTCTACTTTTTACGTTTTTCAAGACACTAAAAATCAATTTTCACCCAAAAACTCTTTCTACCTAAAAGTGAAACACACCCCATGTAAATGTCACTCCTAAAAATTGCATTTTGTTTCTAGGTTCGAATTTATGCTTTCATCCGATCGGTCGCGATTTTGTAGTGTAGAATGTGCTTAATGGCTTGATACTATCCTCATTATTTATGCTTAAGTCTAGATGTCTTCAAAGTTCACTTCTTTGTTCTCCTTTTGCCTTTAATAATTGACTTGAGATCTAACTTTTCACGCCAAGTATTCGATGAAATGTCCATGTAAATGTCACTCATAAGAATGGCACTCGGTTTCTAGGTTCGAATTTATGTGTTTATCAAATCAGTCTTTATTTTGAAGAGCAGAACGTGCTTATTGGCTTGTACTATCCTCATTCTTTATGCATGCCAAGTGTTCGATGAAATGTGCATGTAAATGTCACTCCTAAATGTGGCATTTGGTTTCTAGGTTCGAAGTTATGCTTTTATTCGATCGGTCTTGATTTTTTAGTGCAGAATGTGCTTATTGGTATGATACTATCCACATTCTTTATGCTTATGCCTAGATGTCTTTAATGTTCATTTGTTTTCTCTCCTTTTTCCTTTAAAATGACTTGTGATCTAACATTGCATGCCAATTGTTCGATGAAATGTCCACGTAAATGTCACTCCTAAATGTGGCATTCGGTTTCTAGGTTCAAATTTATGTTGTAATCCGATCTGTTTTGATTTTTTAGTTTCGAATGTGCTAATTGGCTTGATACTATCCTCATTCTTTATGCTTATTCCAAGATGCCTTTAATGTTCAATTGTTTTTTCTCCTTTTGCCTTTTAAAATTGACTTGTGATCTAACATTGCACGCCAAGTGTTCGATGAAATGTCCATGTAAATGTCACTCTTAACCGTGGCAATCGGTTTCTATATTTGAATTTATGCTTTTATTGGATCGGTCTTGATTTTGTAGTGCAGAATGTGTTTATTGGATTGATACTATCCTCATTCTTTATGCTTATGCTTAGATGTCCTTAAGTTAACTTATTTTTTCTTCTTTTGCCTTTAAAATGACTTGTGATCTAACATTGCATGCCAAGTGTTCGATGAAATGTCTATGTAAATGTCACTCCTAAATGTGGCATTTGGTTTCTAGGTTTGAGGTTATGCTTTTATTCGATCGGTCTTGATTTTTTAGTGCAGAATTGCTTATTGGTATGATACTATCCACATTCTTTATGCTTATGCAAAGATGTCTTTAAAGTTCACTAGATTTTTCTCCTTTTTCCTTTCAAATGACTTGTGATCTAACATTGCACACCCAGTGTTGGATGAAATGTCCATGTAAATGTCACTCCTAAATATGGCATTCAGTTTCTAGGTTTGAATTTATGCTTTTATTGGATCGGTCTTGATTTTGTAGTGCAGAACGTGTTTATTGGATTGATACTATCCTTATTCTTTATGCTTATGCCAAGATGTCTGTAATGTTCAATTGTTTTTTCTCCTTTTGCCTTTCAAAATTGACTTGTGATCTAACATTGCACGCCAAGTGTTCGATGAAATCTCCATGTAAATGTCACTCCTAACCGTGGCAATCGGTTTCTAGGTTTAAATTTATGCTTTTATTGGATCGGTCTTGATTTTGTATTGCAGAACGTGTTTATTGGATTGATACTATTCTCATTCTTTATGCTTATGCCAAGATGTCTTTAATGTTCACTTGTTCTTTCACCTTTTCCCTTTAAAAATTGACTTGTGATCTAACCTTTTTTGGGACGTTGTTGGGACCTCTGGTTCTAAACAACGGATCAACGATTCAATTCTCTTAAGTTTTGATAATGACAAACACCATAGGGAACTAATGTGGTTTGTTCAAGTATTTCTAAGGAACACAGGTACAACCAAGAACTCCTACGAATGACCAAAAGCCACTGCAGGCCACAATGAAGAGTTTTCATCAAGGGAACTCTGAAGAGGAAAGTTCCCATGAAGTGGGAACTCCCAGAAACAATCAAGAGAACACAAGCTTACAACGATGAAGAGTTTCCATCAAGGGAACTCTGAAGAAGTCAGTTCCCATGACATGGGAACTCACATGTGAGGACAACGACCGTTCAGCGCAGATCGCGGGATTCTGTCTCAGACAGCCCGAGGGAACAGTCTGAGGATCAGACTGTCACGCTTCATCCAACGGTCCGATTGATCCAAGAAGTTGACCTAGTTCAAACCAAAGTCACATGTGAAGAAAGTACAACTTGGGCATCAAGCAAAGGGCATTTTGGACACAAACGAAAGATGCGACTGCCCAAGCTCATTGGACTATAAAGCCAAATGAATAGTACTCGGTCTGAGTACTTCTCCTAGAACTTACAAACACCCACATCAGAGAAAAGAAAGAAAAGGAAGAGAAGTCCCCGCCGGCGAGTGTGTGATCTCGACGACGGTGAAGCTGAAGTTCCCAGGAGCAAGGGAATTGAGAAGTCAGCGTAAGGTTTGAGTTACTTGTGTTTTGCTGTTGTGAGCTTAGGAACTCAGTTGAGAGGATTTACTAGTGTTGCTAGAGTTAGGAAGAACTTGTAGGAACAGAGAAGTGTAAATCCGGCTGTGTAACTAAGGAACAAAGCAATCAATATAAGTAAGTCATTCAAAATCCTCCAAGCGGAGGTAGAGGTTTACCCATACAACTAGTTGGTTGTAGTGGGGTTCCTCTATAAAGGAACTGTGCCTTTTACTGTTTTTATTACTTGCGATTATTTACTTCCGCTGCCTTGGGAACAACTTAATTGCCAGTTCCCAAGCTCACTGCTAACCGGTTACGATCCAACAATTGGTATCAGAGCCTGTGCTCTAGATTTGTGTTAGCATCGCAGGTGTCAATGGCTCAGGAACTTACTCAGGTGGGGAACAATACCAGTAAGCCGCCAAGGCTTATCACAAGAAGATTTGAAAGTTGGCAACGCGACATGAAGGATTGGATGCGTGGCCAAGACTACCAAGCCTGGTGTGTCATCGAAAGGGGGAACTTCGAAATCGATCCAGCTATTGTCAACGACCTCTCAAAGTGGGGTCCCAACGAGTACAAGTGCATGGAGGCAAACTACAAAGCAAAACAGTATCTAAAGAGGTCCATGTGTGTACAAGATTATGACAGGGTTGCAAACCTTGACACAGCCAAAGAAATGTGGGAAGCCATCCAACAAATGCACGTTGGGAACTCAGATCTCAGAGAAGATCTTTAGATGAATGCAAAAAGGGAGTTCTACAACTTCCAAATGGAAATGGGAGAGTCCGTCGACAGCTACCAATCCCGGTTTGAAGGACTTTGCACTAAGATGGAAGGATTGGGGATCACAAAAGAAGAAATCACCCACAAAATGAAGGTCCAACAGCTCTTCAATGGATTGACTGGAGAATGGGCAAACGAGAGAACAATGTTCAAGGAAAACCCAGAAAATCGAACGCTTATGCTCCATCAAGTATTTGGAAAGCTAGTGGGACATGAGAAGAGGAAGATCGATGATAAGGAACAAACTCGAGCTCATCGAGGGATCGCACTCAAGATCGAAAAGATGCTCAAATCAACCTAAGAACAACATGAAGACTCCGAAGAAGAAGAGGATGAAGAGCTAGTTCTTGTAACAAAGGCTCTTCGAAACTTCTACAAAGGAAAGTCTCAACGGAGCAGTGGGAACTGGGGAAAGGGACAGAGTTCCCAAAGAAAGCCCACAGAGAAGGATCTCTCAGAAGTGACTTGCTACAAATGCAACAGGAAAGGAAATTTTGCGAAGGAATGTCCACAAGGAACTGATGGCAGGAAGCAAGGAAAGAAGGCCTACATCGCTACCTGGAGCGATGATGAAGACGAAGATCCTGAGTCATGGGCACTCCCAGACATGTGTGGCATGGCCATAGGAGAAACCACTGGGGAACAACCCAGTGAGGTAACCACTGAAACTGTTCTTGATTCCTTGAGTAACTATGAAAAACCTGAGTTGTTGAAAATTCTTTCAAGTCTTGTCAAAGATAACATAAAACTGCAAAACAAGTTGGAAAAACAGGAACACATAAATTCTCAATTAGTTGGTCTTGAGTCCTATCCCAACTGCATATCCCTTCTAGAAAAACTCAAGTCTCATGTGTCTCACATCGCAGACCTAGAAAGGGAAATCAAAACTCTAGAGAAAGATGAGAACACCCTCTTGCAAAACCTGAGTAAGACTCCAGAACATCTTGAAGCCTCTAGTTCCCAAATTAAGTTTGTCCCAGCCAGATATGGCATAGGATACAAAGGTGAGTGCTCCAAGAACGGAAAGTCACCCCTGAGCGAACATGAGATCCATGAGTGTAGGGCCTTAGAACTCCAGTGCGAGAAACAGAAAAATGCTCATCTCAAGGAGAAAATCAGGGTCCTAGAGAGTGGAAACAATGGTGAGAAAGACTACTATACTGGGAACTCTGGACATAGAATCTATGTCAAAATTGCTAAGGGAAATGAGTCTCGAGTGTACAACAAAGAAACCATGGATAGGAACCGTATCCTGAGACCACACCCAAAATACTACCTGGGAGAATACTACAAGACATGTTGGCACTGTGGTGCTCATGGGCACTACAAGGATGCATGTCCCAAGAAGAGAGCCCAAACCCCTAGAAGCCATGAGTTCCCAAACAGACAAAAACGTCATGCTCATCACCAAAGGAACTCCAACTCTCAAAATTCCAAAGACATCAACATTTCTGACTATATCTTGAATGGAAATGTTTTCCCTTGCAAGGGACCTGGCAAGAGTCATCTTGCCTGGGTCTCAAAACACTAACTTTTCCTTGTAGGTGGCAGTGAGAGGGAACAGTACATGTTTCATAGATAGTGGATGCTCGAACCATATGACAGGAAACAAGGATATCCTCATCTCACTCCACACTCATGCCGAAGGAGGCCACGTCTCATTTGGCAACAAGAACAAGGGAGAAGTTATTGGAAAAGGAGAAGTGTTGCTCAATAGATCTATTAAAGTTAGCAACGTAAATCTGGTAAAGGATCTGGGATACAATCTGCTGAGTGTCTCCCAGATATGTGATCAAGGGAACAACATCGTCACTTTCGACTCAGATGAATGTCTCGTCATCAACAAGAAGACCAACAAAGTAATTCTCAGAGGATGAAGATACAACAATGTGTATGTGGTGGACACCAACTTTGAACCACCAATGAAGCTGTGCCTTGCGAGTTCCCAAGATGACACGGAACTCTGGCATCGAAGACTGGGACATGCTGGTGTAAATCAAATCCTGAAGCTTTATCTCCAGGATCTGGTCATTCGGCTTCCACGGATCAATCTCGAAGGAGTCAAAATGTGTGAAGCATGTGTTCGAGGGAAACAGACCATGCCCTCCTTCAAACCCAAGAAGGTGGTAAGCACAACCAGGTCCCTGGAGTTAATTCACATGGATCTCTGTGGTCCCATGAGAACAGCTAGCTACGGTGGAAAAAGGAACATGTATGTTTTAATTGATGATTTTTCAAGATTCACTTGGGTTATTTTCTTGAAGGCAAAATCACAAGCGTTTGAAGAATTTGAGCCCTTCATCAAAAGAACAGAAGTAAGCTTGGGGATGAAACTGAAAGCAATCAGATCTGATCACGGAACTGAGTTTCGAAACTCGGAGTTCCTAAACTTCTGTGAGCAAAATGGGATCTCTCACAACTTTTCAGCACCTCGCACTCCTCAGCAAAATGGAGTGGTCGAGAGAAAGAACAGAACTCTGGAGGACATGGCTAGAACCATGATGATCGAAAGTGGAGTTCCTGAGTACTTCTGGACTGAAGCCATCTCCACAGCTACATACATCCTAAATCGAGCCATGACAAGGCCCTTGATCAACAAGACCTCCTATGAGCTCATCAAAGGGAGAAAACCAAACATCTCACACTTGAGAACATTTGGTTGCACATGCTTTGTTCACAACAACGGCAAAGACAATCTTGGCAAATTCGACCCCAGGAGCGACGAAGGGATCTTCCTGGGATACTCATCACAAAGCAAGGCTTACAGGGTCTACAATAAAAGAACCAAGAAGATAGAGGAAAGCATTCATGTCGTCTTCAATGAAAAGTCTATAAAGATGGGAACCGAGACCCAAGGGAAAGGAACTCTGTTCAAGTTAGTCAAACATGAAGACGAGGATGATGACGAGGATGATCCAAGGAAAAGGGATGAAGACTATCCAAGTGCAAGCAATATCCCACAACCAGGGAACAACGACGAAGGTCCAACCCTCACTGATCAAACCTCCCTCGAGGCTCCTTCCTCAGAAGAACTACAAGACACCTCTAACTCTCTCGAGGTCCCCTCTTCAGGGAACAACTCTGCTGTTCCCCAAGACAATACCCTGCCAGAATCAAGTATTCAAGGGGAACAAAGAGGGAACCTGCCAGAAATCTCTGAAGAAACATCAAATGAAGAAGCTGGAGATGAGAGTTCCCATGACAAAGAAACACCAACTGAGGATGATACACATGCAAAGGAATTCACTCATACAAGAACCTTTCAACAAAGGAAGGACCACCCCCTTGAGAACATCATCTCCCCTCTTGATAAAGGTGTGCAAACTCGTTCCTCTCTCAATAATTTTTGTACTTTTAACGCGTTTGTTTCAATGGTGGAACCCAAAAATATCAAAGAAGCATTAAAGGACCCAGATTGGATTCAAGTCATGCAAGAGGAACTCCACCAATTCGAGAGGAACAAAGTTTGGAAGCTAGTTCCTAGGCCCAAAAACAAGAACATCATAGGAACTTGATGGGTCTTTAGGAACAAGCTCGATGATACTGGAGTTGTAGCAAGGAACAAGGATAGGTTAGTAGCACAAGGATACAGGCAAGAGGAAGGGATTGAATACGATGAGACCTTCGCACCAGTTGCCAGGATCGAGGCAATCAGACTCCTCATTGCCTATACCGCTCACAAGGGATTCAAACTTTATCAAATGGATGTGAAAACAGCCTTCCTAAATGGACATCTCAAGGAAGAAGTGTATGTGGCACAACCTCCAGGATTCGAAGATGAGAAACTACCCAACCATGTCTACTTCCTGGAGAGGGCCCTTTATGGACTCAAACAAGCTCCCCGAACTTGGTATGACAGGTTTGCTCAATTCCTCTTGTCCCATGGGTACATTCGTGGTTCCATAGACAAGACTTTGTTTTTAAAGAAAGAATCTAAAGACATTTTGATTGTGCAAGTATATGTTGATGACATTGTGTTTGGAGCAACTAACGAAACTCTTGTAGAGAAGTTTAAGGACCTCATGAGCAGTGAGTTTGAAATGAGTCTCATTGGGGAACTCACGTTCTTTCTGGGACTTCAAATATCCCAAACCAAGGAGCGAACAAAGATTCATCAACAGAAATACATCAAGGAAATGCTTGTGAAGTATGGGATGGAACATTCAAAGCCCATTGACACTCCCATCTCACCAAATTCAAGGCTCAATGCAGATGAAACAGGTATCAGTGTGGACCAAAGGAACTATCGAGGTATGATCGGGTCCCTTCTCTACTTAACAGCTAGTAGACCTGATATCATGTTCTTCGTATGTCTTTGTGCTCGTTTTCAAGCTAACCCCAAGTAATCACACCTGAAAGAGGTGAAGAGAATTTTCAGGTATCTTAAAGGGAACGATAACTTGTGCCTATGGTATCCAAGGAACAGTTCCCTTGAGCTCATTGCATACACAGATGCAGATTTTGCAGGGCACTTGGTTGACAGAAAGAGCACATCAGGAATGGCCCAGTTTCTAGGGTCATGCTTAGTCTCGTGGGGATCTAAAAAGCAAAACTCAGTGGCACTCTCCACAGCTAAAGCCGAATATGTGGCTGCCGCATCATGCTGTTCCCAGGTTCTATGGCTTAAGTCAAAACTACAGGATTACGGTATGTCTTTTGGCCCAGTTCCCATACTCTGTGATAACACTAGTGCCATAAACATTTCCAAAAATCTTGTGCATCATTCTAGAACTAAGCATATTGATATAAGGCATCACTTTCTACGTGACAATGTCGAAAATGGGAACATCTCGATGGAACATTGTAGAACTGAAGAGCAAATTGCGGACATTCTTACCAAAGCTTTAGACAGACGTCCCTAACAGCGTTTTCGAATGCTTCTAGGGATGATAACTCTAAACTAAACAAGTCCCTGTTTGTCTCTCTCTCAATGCCTGACTAGTTTATATAAGATTGCATGATAGGGAACTTGGATTTATTGCTTTCACTATGCCATGATTACTAGTCTAGAGAAAAATGTGTACAAAGGAACTCTATTTCTTTTGGCCCAAAATGATCAACCAGAGTTCCCTTTATCCCTCATTACAAGCCACCATGACGGTTGATCATATGACCCACCCTATGCTAGGGACCAGACAAATGCTTCTCATGAGCCAAAATATTTCCTTTATCGAGTTGCAAATTGTCTGGTTCCCTTTGAGTTCCCTAGCCCCACAAAGAGATGAGTGTGAAGTTCCCTTAACCACTTCACTCTCCCTGACCTTGATAAGATCATGGGAACTGATGCATCTACAAAGGGAACGCTGACTAATCTGCAAAGAAAAACCGTCATTTGGGAAGCGGACTTTTGTGTCGGAGGCTCTGAAGCGTTAAAGGCCAAGTATTCAAAATTTGAAAAGGACTTCCCAAGAGATCGTGACGCGTGTCCAGAGGCGTGCTTGAGAAGTTGAAACGGCGCCCCACGTTCATTGGGCAACGGTTATCGAGGTTATTCCACTTCCTTTTCTACCCTTCACCTCCTCTCTCCTTTAAAACCCCTCTTTGCCATTTTTGGGCCCTTTATTCCCTCTTACATCTCTGTCAATCGTCTTCCCCAAATCTCTTTCACTCTCTTTTCAAGAAACCTCCAAAACCTCCCAATCTCTTACAAAAATGGCCACTCAACACACCTTCGCCCAGATCAAAGCGTGGGTACATGCCAATCCTCGCATCCTCTTCGTCTCTCAACTAAAAGAGATCGAGTAAGAATCGGACCCAACGATGAAGGATGTTCTTATCCAAGGGCTATACAATCAAGTAAGCCCCTTCTTGCCCCCTCCTCCTCCTCAGGCCGACGAAACCGTCTCCTGGACCTCTTCCTCCTCCGAATCTCTTCCTCTCCCTCCTTCCCACACCAACACCTCCTCCGGAGTTGTCATCGTCGACAACTTCGGAGACGCTCGCCCCTCAATCAATGAAAAACCCCACAAATCCAAACACCGCCATTCATCCAAACGCCGTCACTCATCAAAAGACCCCTCAAAACCCAAAAAATCCAAACACTCCCATGACCCCTCAAAATCCAAAAAGCGTAAACACTCTGCGGCCTCTGAATTCTCGGAGCCCAGAAAGAAGGCTTTCTTCAAGTTTGAGGAATACCTGAACTGCTCCAAGGAGAGTTCTTGTGCTCCCAAACCTCCTTACCCTTTCCCTTCCGACGATGGGACCTCTGAACCTCAGAGTCTACTCCCCTCTTCCTCCTCCATCCCTCCTCTTCAAATCGAGGGACCTTCCAAACCTCCTCCCACAAAACGACCAACTCCCCCTCCACCACCTCCCTCAGTTCCCACCACATTGGGAACTCCACCTCCCCAACATTCTTCACTTCCTCCACCTCCCTCAGTTCCCGCCACGATGGGAACTCCATCTTCACCTCACAAAACTCCTTCTCCTCCCTCTTCACCCAAACACATCTCCACCTCTCTCACTTCTACTTCGGGGATCTCTACTCCCCAAGTCACCACAACCCTTCCTCCCCCTTCCACACAACTCTCCACACCTCTTCCTTCTTCTCCTCTCCCCTCTTCCACCACATCCCCCACCACCACCAAACTCCCCTCTCCCTCACCATCCAAAAGTGTCGTCGCTCTTACCTCAGACGACGACGATCTTCCTCTCTCTGTGGTCATCGGCAAAATGACCAAGGATTCTCCTCCAATCATCATGGGAACTCTGGAGGAGGAAGCCCAGCTCAAGGCCATCGAGGAAGAACTCAACAGGGGTCCCTCTGAGCACACAGTCTCCCAAGGGACAAAGTCCCCAGAAAAGGTGGCTCCTGAAGAGCCCAAGGAGAGAAGGGACCTCGCACCAGCTGGAGGTGCTGAGGCAACAACAAGTCATCCTGGGGATGACGCGGAGGGCTCAAGTTAGAGCTCCTTCGAGGAAGAAGGGACCTCCCAAGATGAGGTCGAAGAAGAAGAAGAAGCTCCAGCCACTAAGGAGCCAACACGGATCCCTACACCTGGACACCAAATGGTGGTGTCCACGAGTTCCCAACCACCAAGGGACCGCGTGCTTATGATTGAAGCGGCTGCACCTCCTCAGCAGAAAGGACCTCGCACGGTCTCTAGGGGGAACACATCTAAAAGCACTTCAAGGAAGGGGAAGGGGACCACCAAGCATCATGTCGATGAGCGCAGGAAGCTTCTCCCTCACCTCATTGTTTCAGAAGAAGTGCTGACTGAAAAATGGTTTAGGGGAACTGTGGGACCTGATCAAGGCCCAGGGCTGGAAGAGACTCTGCCAAGAGACTGTGAGTGTCGATCCCTCACAAGTGCGTCAGTTCTACAACAACTTCAATATCACCAATGACTGCACTCAGGGAACTCTCTCCCATGAAGGCGACGAGTTTATTTTTACAACGTCGACGATTCGCCTTCAACTCCAGGTCCCTGTACAGGGGCTTAGTGAGTTGCCTAGCAAGCTATGGGGCGACTTCAATAGTGCCGAGGTGTGCAACACAATCTTAGAGGGTCGGGTTCCCTCCAAGGTGCTCTCAACGCACCATCTGTCCTTGGTCGCCAAGCTCGCTCACCAATTCATCATCAACGTGGTGATCCCACGCCAAGAGAAGCGTCTGGTGGTCAACATCCCTGATGCCATCCTCCTCTACCATTTCCTTCTCAAGATGCCCATCAACCTCCCCAGAATCATCCTTGGGCACATGGAGAAGTGCATGGCTTCCAAGTCCCACTCCCTTCCCTACTCCGGGCTGATAAAGAAGCTCCTACAAAAAGAGGGTCTCTACGACGCCTCTAAAGAAGAAATCGAGCTTGGAAGGGAACTGGACATTTCAGTTGTCCAGAAGATGAGGCACTCGGAGCCTGTAGAGGAGGCGGCTCCATTAGAGTCTGGTACACAAGAGGGGAACTCTCCAATGTTGCTCCGCATTGCCAACACCCTCGACCAGATTGCTCGGGACCAAGCAGCGTTGGCCAGAGGACAAGAAAAGCTTACACAAGTCCTTACACGCCTCTGTGACGCCCTGTTCCCTCAGAACTCATGATCTCTCCCTTCTTGTTCCCTTAATCCAAAAATGACCACATATTGTACTTGGGTTCCCATTGTACATATTATCTTAAGTAATGAAATGGTCTTTATTTTGATTGCGTGTTCCCTTCTTTCCTATTATTGCTTTGCTTGTTTTCGATGATGTCAAAAGTAGGAAAGACAAAAAATGCGAGATGAGTTAAAAGTTTAAGTTATCACAGACCACGCATAAGCTAAGGGGGAACAATTGCATAAAAAGCTTAATAGGAACTATGTGTCTCACCAGAAGTGGCTCCCTAAATCTAAGTGTTTCACTAAAAGTGACTTCCCAAAATCATATTTAGGAACTCATCAGCATATCATTCATTGAATTACTTGCATTTTTGTGATGAGTTTGTCATCATCAAAAAGGGGAAAATTATTGGGACATTGTTGGGACCTCTGGTTCTAAACAACGGATTAACGATTCAATTCTCTTAAGTTTTGATAATGACAAACACCATAGGGAACTAATGTGGTTTGTTCAAGTATTTCTAAGGAACACAGGTACAACCAAGAACTCCTACGAATGACCAAAAGCCACTGCAGGCCACAATGAAGAGTTTCCATCAAGGGAACTCTGAAGAGGAAAGTTCCCATGAAGTGGGAACTCCCAGAAACAATCAAGAGAACACAAGCTTACAACGATGAAGAGTTTCCATCAAGGGAACTCTGAAGAAGTCAGTTCCCATGACATGGGAACTCACATGTGAGGACAACGACCGTTCAGCGCAGATCGCGGGATTCTGTCTCAGACAGCCCGAGGGAACAGTCTGAGGATCAGATTGTCACGCTTCATCCAACGGTCCGATTGATCCAAGAAGTTGACCTAGTTCAAACCAAAGTCACATGTGAAGAAAGTACAACTTGGGCATCAAGAAAAGGGCATTTTGGACACAAACGAAAGATGCGACTGCCCAAGCTCATTGGACTATAAAGCCAAATGAATAGTACTCGGTTTGAGTACTTCTCCCAAAACTTACAAACACCCACATCAGAGAAAAGAAAGAAAAGGAAGAGAAGTCCCCGCCGGCGAGTGTGTGATCTCGACGACGGTGAAGCTGAAGTTCCCAGGAGCAAGGGAACTGAGAAGTCAGCGTAAGGTTTGAGTTACTTGTGTTTTGCTGTTGTGAGCTTAGGAACTCAGTTGAGAGGATTTACTAGTGTTGCTAGAGTTAGGAAGAACTTGTAGGAACAGAGAAGTGTAAATCCGGCTGTGTAACTAAGGAACAAAGCAATCAATATAAGTAAGTCATTCAAAATCCTCCAAGCGGAGGTAGAGGTTTACCCATACAACTAGTTGGTTGTAGTGGGGTTCCTCTATAAAGGAACTGTGCCTTTTACTGTTTTTATTACTTGCGATTATTTACTTCCGCTGCCTTGGGAACAGCTTAATTGCCAGTTCCCAAGCTCAGTGCTAACCGGTTACGATCCAACAACCTTGCACGCCATTTGTTCGATGAAATGTCCATGTAAATGTCACTCCCAAATGTGGCATTCGGTTTCTAGGTTTGAATTATGCTTTTATTCATCGGTCTTGATTTTGTAGTGCAGAACGTGCTTATTGGCTTGATACTATCCTCATTCTTTATGATTATACCTAAATGGCTTAGAGTTCAATTGTTTTTTCTTCTCTTGCCTTTAAAATGACTTGTGATCTAACATTGCACGCCAAGTGTTCGAACAAATGTCCATGTAAATGTCACTCCTAAATGTGGCATTCGGTTTCTAGGTTCTTATGCTTTTATTCGATCGGTCTTGATTTTGTAGCGCAGAATGTGCTTATTGGCTTGATATACTCCTCATTCATTTTTCGTATGCTTAGATGTCTTTAAAGTTCACTTGTTTTTTCTGCTTTTTCCTTTAAAAATTGACTTGAAATCTTACATTGCACGACAAGTGTTCGATGAAATTTTCATTTAAATGTCACTCCTAAAAATTGCATTCGGTTTCTAGGTTCGAATTTATGCTTTTATCCGATCGGTCTAGATTTTATAGTGCAGAATGTGCTTATTGGCTTGATATTATCCTCATTCTTTATACTTATGCCTGATGTCCCAAAGTTCACCTGTTTTTTCTCCTTTTTCCTTTAAAATTAACTTGAGATCTAACATTGCACGTCAAGTGTTCGATGAAATGTCCATTTAAATGTCACTCCTAAATGTCGTATTCGGTTTCTAGGTTCTTATGCTTTTAATCGATCGGTCTTGATTTTGTTGTGCAGAATGTGCTTATTGGCATGATACTATCCTCATTGTTTATGCTTATGCCTAGATGTCTGTAAAGTTCACTTATTTATTCTCCTTTTGCCTTTAAAATGACTTGTGATCTAACATTGCACGCCATGTGTTCGATTAAATGTCCATGTAAATGTGACTCCTAAATGTGGCATTCGGTTTCTAGGTTCTTATGCTTTTATTTGATCGGTCTTGATTTTGTAGTGCAGAGTATGCTTATTGGCTTGATATAGTCCTCATTCATTATGCTTATGCTTAGATGTCTTAAAAATTCCTTGTTTTTTCTTCTTTTTTCTTTCAAAATTGACTTGAAATCTGACATTGCACGCCAAGTGTTCGATAAAAAGTCCATTTTAATGTCACTCCAAAAAATTGCATTCGGTTTCTAGGTTCGAATTTATGCGTTTATCCGATCGGTCTTGATTTTGTAGTGCAGAATGTGCTTATTGGCTTGATAATATCCTCATTCTTTATACTTATGCCTAGATGTCCCAAAGTTCACTTGTTTGTTCTCCTTTTTCCCTTAAAATTAACTTGAGATTTAACATTGCACGCCAAGTGTTCGATGAAATGTCCATTTAAATGTCACTCCTAAATATCATTCGATTTCTAGGTTCTTATGCTTTTAATCTATCGGTCTTGATTTTGTTGTGCAGAATGTGCTTATTGTATTGATACTATCGTCATTGCTTATGCTTATGCCTAGATGTCTTAAAAGTTCACTTGTTTTTTCTACTTTTTCATTTAAAATGACTTGTGATCTAACATTGCATGCCAAGTGTTCGATGAAATGTCCATGTAAATATCACTCCTAAATGTGGCATTCGTTTTCTAGGTTCAAATTTATGCTTTTATTCGATCTTTCATGATATTGTAGTGCAGAATGTGCTTATTGACATGATACTATCCTCTTTGTTTATTCTTATGCCTAGATGTCTTAAAAGTTCACTTGTTTTTTCTCCTTTTGCCTTTAAAATGACTTGTGATCTAACATTGCATGCCAAGTGTTCGATGAAATGTCCATGTAAATGTCACTCCTAAATGTGGCATTCGGTTTCTAGGTTCGAATTTAAGCTTTAATCCGATCGGTCTTGATTTTGTAGTTTCGAATGTGCTAATTGGCTTGATAACATCCTCATTCTTTATACTTATTCCTAGATGTCCCAAAGTTCACTTGTTTGTTCTCCTTGTTCCTTTAAAGTTAACTTGAGATCTAACATTGCACGCCAAGTGTTCGATGAAATGTCCATTTAAATGTCACACCTAAAT
This sequence comes from Fallopia convolvulus, assembly GCA_964016875.1. Classification (NCBI taxonomy): domain Eukaryota; kingdom Viridiplantae; phylum Streptophyta; class Magnoliopsida; order Caryophyllales; family Polygonaceae; genus Fallopia; species Fallopia convolvulus. The sequence goes on from OZ024730.1 coordinate 19,663,899, forward strand.
GTGGCATTCGATTTCTAGGTTCTTATGCTTTTAATCGATCGGTCTTGATTTTGTTTTGCAGAATGTGCTTATTGGCTTGATACTATCCTCATTGTTTATGCTTATGCCTAGATGTCTTAAAAGTTCACTTGTTGTTTCTCCTTTTGCCTTTAAAATGACTTGTGATCTAACATTGCATGCCAAGTGTTCGATGAAATGTCCATGTAAATGTCACTCCTAAATGTGACATTCAGTTTCTAGGTTCGAATTTATGCTTTTATTCGATCAGTTTTGATTTTGTAGTGCATATCGTGCTTATTAGCATGATACTATGCTCATTGTTTATGCTTATGCCCGGATGTCTTAAAAGTTCACTTGTTTTCTCTCCTTTTTCATTTGAAAATTGACTTGAGATCTAACATTGCACTCCAAGTGTTCGATGAAATGTCCACGTAAATGTCACTCCTAATGTGGCATTCGGTTTCTAGGTTCGAATTTATGCTTTAATCCGATCGGTCTTGATTTTGTAGTTTCGAATGTGCTAATTTGCTTGATAACATCCTCATTCTTTATACTTATGCCTAGATGTCCCAAAGTTCACTTGTTTGTTCTCCTTGTTCCTTTAAAATTAACTTGAGATCTAACATTGCACGCCAAGTGTTCGATGAAATGTCCATTTAAATGTCACTCCTAAATGTGGCATTCGGTTTCTAGGTTCTTATGCTTTTATTCGATCGGTCTTAATTTTGTAGTGCAGAATGTGCTTATTGGCTTGATACTATCCTCATTGTTTATGCTTATGCCTAGACGTCTTTAAAGTTCACTTGTTTTTCTTCTTTTGCCTTTAAATTGAGTTGTGATCAAACCTAGCACGCCATGTATTCAATGAAATGTCCATGTAAATGTCACTCCTAAATGTGACATTCGGTTTCTAGGTTTGAATTTATATTTTTATTCGATCGGTCTAGCATTGCATGCCAAATGTTGATTAAAATGTCCATGTAAATGTCACTGCTAAATGTGGCATTCGGTTTCTAGGTTCGAGTTTATGCTTTTATTCAATCGGTCTTCATTTTGTAGTATAGAATATGCTTATTGGCTTGATACTATCCACATTCTTTATGCTTATGCCTAGATGTCATTAAAGTTTACATCTTTTTTCTCCTTTTGCCTTTAAAATATGACTTGAGATCTAACATTACACACCAATTGTTCGATGAAATGTCGATGTAAATGTCACTCCTAACTGTGGCATTCGGTTTCTAGGTTTGAATTTATATTTTTATTCGATCGGACTTGATTTTGCAGTGCAGAACGTGTTTATTGGCTTGATATTATCCTCATTCTTTATTCTTATGCCAATATGTCTCTAATGTTCACTTGTTTTTTCTCCTTTTCCTTTTAAAAATTGACTTGAGATCTAACATTGCACGCCAAGTGTTCGCTGAAATGTCCATGTAAATGTCACTCCTAAAAATGGCACTCGGTTTCTAGGTTTGAATTTATGCTTTTATCCAATTTGTCTTGATTTTGTAGTGTAAGAACGTACTTATTTGCTTGATACTATCCTTATTCTCTATGCTTATGCCAAGATGTCTTTAAAGTTCACTTGTTTTTTCTCCTTTGGCCTATAAAATTTGACTTAAGATCTAACTTTGCACGTCAATTGTTCGATGAAATGTCCATGTAAATGTCACACCTAAAAATGGCACTCGGTTTCTAGGTTCGAATTTATGCTTTTATCCAATCGGTCTTGATTTTGTAGTAAAGAACGTGCTTATTGGCTTGATACTATCCTCATTATTTATGCTTATTCCTAGATGTCTTTAAAGTTCACTTGTGTTCTATCCTTTTGCCTTTAAAAATTGACTTGAGATCTAACATTGCACGCCCAGTGTTCGATGAAATGTCCATGTAAATGTCACTCCTAAAAATGGCATTCGGTTTCTAGGTTTGAATTTATGCTTTGATTCAATCAGTCTTGATTTTTTAGTGTAGAATATGCAAACTGGCTTGATACTATCCACATTCTTTATGCTTATGCCTAGATGTCTTTAATGTTCACTTGTTTTTTCTACTTTTGCCTTTAAAATGACTTGTGATCTAACATTGCACGCCAAGTGTTCGATGAAACGTCGATGTAAATGTCACTCCTAACTGTGACATTCGGTTTCTAGGTTTGAATTTATGCTTTTATTCGATTGGTCTTGACTTTGTAATGCAGAATGTTCTTATTGGCTAGATAATATCCTCAGTCTTTATGTTTATGCCAAAATGTCTTTAATGTTCACTTGTTTTTTCTCCTTTTACCTTTAAAATTTTTCTTGAGATCTAACATTGCAGGCCATGTGTTCGATGAAGTGTCCATGTAAATGTCCCTCCTAAATGTGGCATTCGATTTCCCTGTTCGAATTTATTCTTTTATCCGATCGAGCTTTATTTTGTAGGGTAGACGTGCATATTGGCTTGAAATTACCCTAGTTGTATATGCTTATGCCTAGATGACTTTAAGGTACACTTGTTTTTTCTTCTTTTGTCGTTAAAGTGACTTGTGATCTAACCTTACACGCCATGTGTTCGATGAAACGTCGATGTAAATGTCAGTCCTAACTGTGGCATTCGGTTTCTAGGTTCGAATTTATGCTTTTATTCGATCGGTCTTGATTTTGTAATGTAGAATGTGCTTATTGGCTTGATACTATCCTCATACTTGATGCTTATGGCTAGATGTTTTTAAAGTTCAATTGTTTTTCTCTCCTTTTGCCTTTAAAAATTGACTTCAGATCTAACATTGCGTGCCAAGTGTTCGATGAAATGTCCATGTAAATCTCACTCGTAAAAATTGCATTGGGTTTCTAGGTTAAAATTTATGCTTTTATCCGATCGGTCTTGATTTTGTAGTGCAGAACGTGCTTATTGGATTGATACTATCCTCGTTCTTTATGCTTATGCCTAAATGTCTTTAAAGTTCACTTGTTTTTTCTTCTTTTGCCTTTAAAATGACTTGTGATCTAACATTGCACGCCAAGTGTTCGATGAAATGTCCATGTAAATGTCACTTGTAACTGTGGCATTCGGTTTCTAGGTTTGAATTTATGCTTCTGTTCGATCGGTCTTGATTTTGTATTACAGAACCTGTTTGTTGGCTTGATACTTTCCTCATTGTTATGCTTATGCCAAAATGTCTTTAATGTTCACTCGTTTCTTCTCCTTTTCCTTCTAAAATTTGAATTGAGATCTAACATTGCACGCCAAGTGTTCGATGAAGTGTCCATGTAAATGTCATTCCTAAATGTGGCATTCGGTTTCTAGGATCGAATTTATGCTTTTATCCAATCAGGCTTTATTTTAGTAGTGCAGAACGTTCATATTGTCCTGAAACTATCCTCCTTCTATATGCTTATGCCTAGATGACTTTAAAGTACACTTGTACATCATGTGTTCGATTAAATGTCCATGTAAATGTCACTCCTAATTGTGGCATTTGATTTCTAGGTTCGAATTCATGCTTTGTTTCGATTTGTCTTTATTTTGTAGTGCAGAATGTTCTTATTGGCTTGATACTATCCTCATTCTTTTTGTTGATTGCTAGATGTCGTTAAAGTTCACTTATTTTTTTTTCTTTTGCCATTAAAATGACTTGTGATTTAACTATACATGCTTAGTGTTCGATGACATGTCCATATAATTGTCACTCCTAAATGTGGCATTCGGTTTCTAGGTTCGAATTTATGATTTTATTCGATCGGTCCTGATTTTGTAGTGATAAACATGCTTATTGGGTTGGTACTATCCTCATTCTTTATGCTTATGCCTAAATGTCTTTAAAGTTCACTTGTTTTTTCTTCTTTTGCCTTTAAAATGACTTGTGATCTAACATTGCACGCCAAGTGTTCGAAGAAATGTCCATATAAATGTCACTCCTAATTGTGGCATACGGTTTCTAGGTTTAAATTTATGTTATTATTCGATCGGTCTTGATTTTGTAGTGTAGAACGTGCTTATTGGGTTCATACAATCCTCATTCTTTATGCTTATGCCTAGATGTCTTTAATTTTCACTTCTTTTCTCTCCTTTTGCCTTTAAAATGACTCGTGATCTAACATTGCACGCCAAGTGTTCGATAAAATGTCGACATAAATGTCACTCCTAACTGTGGCATTCGGTTTCTAGGTTCGAATTTATGCTTTTATTCGATCGGTCTTGATTTTGTAATGTAGAATGTGCTTATTGTCTTGATACTATCCTCACACTTTATGCTTATGGATAGATGTTTTTAAAGTTCAATTGTTTTTTTCTCCTTTTGCCTTTAAAAATTGACTTGAGATCTAACATTGCGTGCCAAGTGTTCGATGAAATGTCCATGTAAATCTCACTCCTAAAAATTGCATTGGGTTTCTAGGTTAAAATTTATGCTTTTATACGATCGGTCTTGATTTTGTAGTGCAGAACGTGCTTATTGGGTTGATACTATCCTCGTTCTTTATGCTTATGCCTAGATGTCTTTAATTTTCACTTCTTTTCTCTCCTTTTGCCTTTAAAATGACTCGTGATCTAACATTGCACGCCAAGTGTTCGATAAAATGTCGACATAAATGTCAGTCCTAACTGTGGCATTCGGTTTCTAGGTTCGAATTTATGCTTTTATTCGATCGGTCTTGATTTTGTAATGTAGAATGTGCTTATTGTCTTGATACTATCCTCACACTTTATGCTTATGGATAGATGTTTTTAAAGTTCAATTGTTTTTTTCTCCTTTTGCCTTTAAAAATTGACTTGAGATCTAACATTGCGTGCCAAGTGTTCGATGAAATGTCCATGTAAATCTCACTCGTAAAAATTGCATTGGGTTTCTAGGTTAAAATTTATGCTTTTATCCGATCGGTCTTGATTTTGTAGTGCAGAACGTGCTTATTGGGTTGATACTATCCTCGTTCTTTATGCTTATGCCTAAATGTCTTTAAAGTTCACTTGTTTTTTCTTCTTTTGCCTTTAAAATGACTTGTGATCTAACATTGCACGCCAAGTGTTCGATGAAATGTCCATGTAAATGTCACTTGTAACTGTGGCATTCGGTTTCTAGGTTTGAATTTATGCTTCTGTTCGATCGGTCTTGATTTTGTATTGCAGAACCTGTTTATTGGCTTGATACTTTCCTCATTATTATGCTTATGCCAAAATGTCTTTAATGTTCACTCGTTTCTTCTCCTTTTCGTTTTAAAATTTGAATTGAGATCTAACATTGCACGCCAAGTGTTCGATGAAGTGTCCATGAAAATGTCATTCCTAAATGTGGCATTCGGTTTCTAGGATCGAATTTATGCTTTTATCCAATCGGGCTTTATTTTGTAGTGCAGAACGTTCATATTGTCCTGAAACTATCCTCCTTCTATATGCTTATGCCTAGATGACTTTAAAGTACACTTGTACATCATTTGTTCGATTAAATGTCCATGTAAATGTCACTCCTAATTGTGGCATTTGATTTCTAGGTTCGAATTCATGCTTTTATTCGATTTGTCTTTATTTTGTAGTGCAGAATGTTCTTAGTTGGTTGATACTATCCTCATTCTTTTTGTTGATTGCTAGATGTCGTTAAAGTTCACTTATTTTTTTTTCTTTTGCCATTAAAATGACTTGTGATTTAACTATACATGCTTAGTGTTCGATGACATGTCCATATAATTGTCACTCCTAAATGTGGCATTCGGTTTCTAGGTTCGAATTTATGATTTTATTCGATCGGTCCTGATTTTGTAGTGATAAACATGCTTATTGGGTTGGTACTATCCTCATTCTTTATGCTTATGCCTAAATGTCTTTAAAGTTCACTTGTTTTTTCTTCTTTTGCCTTTAAAATGACTTGTGATCTAACATTGCACGCCAAGTGTTCGAAGAAATGTCCATATAAATGTCACTCCTAATTGTGGCATACGGTTTCTAGGTTTAAATTTATGTTATTATTCGATCGGTCTTGATTTTGTAGTGCAGAACGTGCTTATTGGGTTCATACAATCCTCATTCTTTATGCTTATGTCTAGATGTCTTTAATTTTCACTTCTTTTCTCTCCTTTTGCCTTTAAAATGACTCGTGATCTAACATTGCACGCCATGTGTTCGATGAAATGTCCATATAAATGTCACTACTAAATGTGGCATTCGGTTTTGATGTTCGAATGTATGCTTTTATTCGATCGGTCTTGATTTTGTAGTGCAAAATGTGCTTATTGGCTTGATACTATCCTCATTCTTTATGCTTATGCCTATATGTCTTCAAAGTTCAGTTGTTTTTTCTCCTTTTTCCTTTAAAAATTGACCTCATATCTAACATTGCACGCCAAATGTTCGATGAAATGTTCATGTAAATGTCACTGCTAAAAATGGCATTCGGTTTCTAGGTTCGAATTTATGCTTTTTTCTGATCGGTCTTGATTTTGTAGTGCAGAACGAGCTTATTGGCTTGATACAATTCTCATTCTTTATGTTTATGCCTAGATATCTAACATTGCGTGCGAAGTGTTCGATGAAATGTCATTTTAAATGTCACTCCTTAATGTGGCATTCGGTCTCTAGGTTTGAATTATGCTTTTATCCGATCAGTCTTTATCTTGTAGTGTAGAACGTGCTTATTGGCTAGATACTATCCTCATTCTATATGCTGATGCCTAGTTGTCTCTAAAGTTTAATTTTTTTTTCTTGTTATGCCTTTAAAATGACTTGTGATCTGACATTGCACGCCAAGTGTTCGATGAAATGTCCATGTAAATTTTACTCCTAATAATGGCATTCGATTTCTAGGTTCGAATTTATACTTTCATTCGATTGGTCTTGATTTTGTAATGTATAATGTGCTCATTGGCTTGATACTATCCTCACTCTTTATGCTTATGCCTAGATGTCTTTAAAGCTCACTTGTTTTTTCTCCTTTTGCCTTTAAAAATTCACTTGAGATCTAACGTTGCGTGCCAAGTGTTCGGTGAAATGTCCATGTAAATGTCACTCCTAAAAATGGCATTCGGTTTCTAGGTTAGAATTTACGCTTTTATCCGATCGGTCTTGATTTTGTAGTGAAAAACGTGCTTATTGGGTTGGTACTATCCTCATTCTTTATGCTTATGCCTAAATGTCTTTAAAGTTCACTTGTTTTTTTCTTCTTTTGCCTTTGAAATTACTTGTGATATATCATTGCACGCCAAGTGTTCGAAGAAATGTCCATGTAAATGTCACTCCTAACCGTGGCATTCGGTTTCTAGGTTTGAATTTATGTTATTATTCGATCGGTCTTCATTTTGTAGTGCAAAACCTGTTTTTTGGCTTGATACTATCCTCATTCCTTATGCTTATGCCAAGTTTTCTTTAATGTTCGCTTGTTTCTTCTCCTTTTCCTTTTAAAAATTGACTTGAGATCTAACATTGCACGCCAAGTGTTCGATGAAGTGTCCATGTAATGTCACTCCTAAATGTGGCATTCGGATTCTAGGTTCGAATTTATGATTTTATCAAATCGGGCTTTAGTTTGTAGTGCAGAACGCGCATATTAACTTGAAAATATCCTCATTCTATATGCTTATGCCTAGATGACTTAAAAGTACAGTTATTTTTTCTTCTTTTGTCATTAAAGTGACTTGTGATCTGACCTTGCACGCCATGTGTTCGATGAAATGTCCATGTAAATGTCACTCCTAACTGTGGCATTCAGTTTATAGGTTCGAATTTATGGTTTTATTCGATAGGTCTTGATTTTGTAGTGTAGAATGTGCTTATTGGCTTGATACTATCCTCATTCTTTTTGCTGATGGCTAGATGTCTGTAAAGTTCACTTATTTTTTTTTTCCTTTTGCCTTTAAAATGACTTTTAATTTAACATTGCACGCCAAGTGTTCGATGAAATGTCCATGTCCATGTTACTCCTAAAAATGGCATTCGGTTTCTATTTTCGAGTTCATGATTTTAATCGATCAGTCTTGATTTTGTAATGTAGAATGTGCTTATTGGCTTGATACTATGCTAACTCTTTATGCTTATGCCTAGATGTCTTTAAAGTTCACTTGTTTTTTCTCCTTTTGCCTTCAAAAACTGACTTGAGATCTAACATTGCGTGCCAAGTGTTCGATGAAATGTCCAGGTAAATATCACTCCTAAAAATGGTTCTCGGTTTCTTCGTTGGAATTTATAATTTTATACAATCGGTCTGGATTTTATAGTGTAGAACGTGCTTATTGGGTTGATACTATCGTCATTCTTTATGCTTATGCCCAGATGTCTTTAAAGTACACTTGTTTTTTCTTCTTTTGCCTTTAAAATGACTTGTGATCTAACATTCCACACCAAGTGTTCGATGAAATGTCCATGTAAATGTCACTCCTAAATGTGGCATTCGGTTTCTAGGTTTGACTTTATGCTTTTATTCGATCGGTCTTGATTTTGTAGTGTAGAATATGCTTATTGGCTTGCTACTATACTTTTTCTTTATGCTTATGCCTAGATGTCTTTAAAGTTCACTTGTTTTTTCTCGTTTTGCCATTAAAAGTGGAATTGAGATCTAAAATTGCATTCCAAGTGTTCGATGAAAAGTCAAAGTAAATGTCACTCCTAAATGTGGCATTCTGTTTCTAGGTTCGAATTTATGCTTTTATTCGATCGGTCTTGATTTTATAGTGCAGAACGAGCTTATTGGCTTGATACTATCCTCATTCTTTATGCTTATGACTTGATGTCTGTAAAGTTCATATGTTTTTTTTCTTTTGCCTTTAAAATGACTTGTGATCTAACATTGCACACCAAGTGTTCGATGAAATGTCTATGTAAATGTCAGTCCTAAACGTGGCATTCAGTTTCTAAGTTAGTATTTATTCTTTTATTCAATCGATCTTGATTTTGTAATGCAAAATGTGCTTATTCGCTTGATACTATCCTCATTCTTTATGCTTATGCCTAAATGTCTTTAAAGTTAACTTGTTTTTTCTCCTTTTGCCTTCAAAAATTGACTTGTGATATAACATTGCATGCAAAGTGTTCGATGAAATGTCCATGTAAATGTCACTCCTAAAAATGGCATTCGGTTTCTAGGTTCGAATTTATGCTTTTATCCGATCGGTCTTGATTTTGTTATGCAGAACGCGCTTATTAACTTGATACAATCCTAATTCTTTATGCTTATGCCTAGATGTCTATAATGTTCACTTGTGTTTTATCCTTTTGCATATAAAATAACTTGTGATCTGCACGCCAAGTGTTCGATAAAATGTCGACATAAATGTCACTCTTAAATGTGGCATTCGGTTTCTAGGTTCGAATTTATACTTTCACGTAATTTTTTTATTCCTTCGATCCATGCCATAATTGTTCACAAAATTAAGAAAAAAGAAATTGTCGGTACTTGTTCGGATTAAGCAAGCCTTGATCTGATTTTTTTTGCCATATTTTTTTCTTGTCTTACGTGATTGTGGTGTGCTCGAATTAATCACTTGCATGTTCCTTGTTATTTCTTTCATGCGTGTATGTAATTGTTCTTCATCCTCCATATTCGCAATCTTTTTGATGGGCAATATCTTCTTTTAATATTATATCCTCATAGATTGCCTATCATATATTAGTGCGTGATATATCTCTTTCTACCTAAATTAAACGCATGCAGAGAGAAACTTGCCATTCTTTTATTTCTAATCACATCTTCTTGTTAGCATAATTAGATGCATTCCCTAATAAATCTAGCCATAATCGGATACCATCTCTTTTGGTTAGTTATTATCGTTGCCTAATTCACAGAGAGAGAGAGAGAGAGAGAGAGAGAGAAGGCATATCTTCTCTAGATTACCATATCTTCTATTTTCGGTTAGCACTGGTGGTTTTGCAAAAACAAGAGTCGGTTGTTTGATTAAAAAAAAAAGAGAACAGCTAAAGTGGTGTGAAAAAAAAAGAGTTTCGGTTTATCAAAAAAAACGGTAGTTCATTTAAAAAAAAACGAAAGAGGAATTACATGCAAAGTTTTGGTTGAATAGCTTGTCTTGCAATTTGTTTAATTCTAACGCCACATATCGTGTTTAGCCTTAAGTCGCCCTCTCGGCAAGCCAAATTAGCCTTGACCTTGCGTGTTCAATTGTTTGGGTGCTTATATTGATTGTGAGTCTCTATATCATTGGTTCGCTTTTACTCTCGTCTTGTCATGTCTCATATAGGACTTCACCGAAGACGCTTTGCCGGGTATGATGACCCCGAGGTGTTTTTGGATTGGAAATGGCCAACTACTTCGGCCAACGAGACTACGACAAATTTGAGCAATGTGACATTGCCATTGGTTGCTTCACTAGCTACGCTCGAGATTGGTTTGAGCGTTTGGAGGATGATCGATGGTATAGGAAGCGACCCCCAATTGAGACATGGTGTCAACTTGTGTACTATATGGCTCGAGACTTTGCGCCTAATGTGGACATCGTAGCCTTTCAAGAGTATCTTTTGAGGCGCATGGCCAAACAACGAGATATGTCCAGGTTCGACATGGCGAAGGAATCAAAGCAAGCATCATTGGACACAGGTCGTGTGACATTGACACCATTGCCAGTGGTCACGCCACCGCTACCCAGGTCTATCGCGTCCGCTGGCGTGTCGGTCGTGCCACCCGTGGCCATGGTCGAGGCCTTCGAGGTGCCAACCGAGCCTATTGGCACGCCCATGGCCGATCCACACATGGTCGTGGTCGAGGACACCAAGGAGTCAGTCGCGCCTTTTGTCTCGCCCATCAACATGCCACATGTGCCCGTGGTCGAGGCCACCGAGGAGCCAACTGAGTATGTTGGCAGGCCCGTGAACGTGCCGATCTTCGAGTTGATACCCGAGTCCGCTCCGACACCACAGTTGATTCCAATCCTGGAGTACATCGAGGCCACCACGCCTTCTATCTCGAGTCCCGCTCTTGAGGCCGAAGAAGCTCCGCAATCGCTACCAGCACCAGCACCTTTCTTGGACTTGTCTTCGATGTTGGATTGGCCACATCCCATGCCCTTACCTTTGTTTTCAGACGCCGAGTCCGATATCCAGTTTGAGCCTACATCATCCCCATACATATTGACTTTCGAGAAGACTGAGGTGGATGACAAGCTTCACTTTTTTGTTGTTTTGGTTGCCTTTTCCTTCACCAACTCGAAGCGAGGACGCTTCGAATCTAAGCGGGGGAGAATGATGCGACCTTCCCTAGGCTCGGACTCGATCCCGGCCAGCCCGCGACTCCCTAGGCCTAGGCGTCCCTCTTGGCGTAGGACTTAGTTATATTTTATGTATATCCCTATTTTAGCATATTTCTATTTATGTCTTTCTGTTTAGTTATTTCTATTTTTAGTATTACTATTTATGTTTTATGGGCTTTTGACGTTGGGCCTTGCTTGCATGCAAACCCTAGTCCATTAAGCCATGTTGGTTGTTAGGGTTTCGAGAGCCACCTCTTTATAAGGAGCTCTCGAGCTCATTTATTATTCAGCGCACATTTTAGGGTTTAATAGAGTCGAGGTTGTCTCCTTATTTCTCCCTTTGTGCTTGCGCCGCCACTTAATTCTCTCAAAGCTTTCGTGTTCTCAATTTTTTCGCTCACTCCAACGGTGATTCAAGCTCATTCAAAGCCTTCCGCCGCACTCTTTGAGACATACTACTCAAACACCGCAAAGATCCGTCACATCCCATACGAGGGACGCATCAGAATAGCCCGACCATGTTCGTGTTTTTAATTTTGTTTTCTTTTGTTTGTTTTCTCAGCTTATGCCAGTAGGACGTCGAAGGCTCGAGTTTGATAACACTGGTTATTATTCTGAACTTGAACGCGCCCTCCACCGCAGAAGAAGAGGAAACCAAGCTATGGCTCAACAGATGACTCATGAAGAGATGGATCAACGGATGGAAGAGCTCCAGAGGCAGCTTAATGCCACACAGATTCAGAACACCAGTCTACAGAAGCAACTTAATGCTTATCTAGGGAATGTCAAACAGTACATGAATCCAGAACTGAGGGTGTCAGAGTCTGCAATCGTGCTTCTAGAGATAGAGAAGACTGTTGAGATTAAATCTAAATTTAAATCCTTAATAAAAACGGGCTCATTTTGAAGGAAAACCTATTGAGTACCCTATGGAACATATTAAAAATTTTCTTGATTTATGTGACACTATTGCTGCTGAAGGTGTCTCACTAGAATATGTTGTATTAAAAGCTTTCAGGTGGTCTCTTACTGAAAGGCCCTGAGCTGGTTGGAGAGCTTACATCCTAAGTATATCGGGACTTGGAAGGCTTTGTATGACCAGTTTCTAAAAAAGTTTTTCCCTCCTGCCGAGACAACAGAGTTGAGAAAACGAATCACCTCCTATCATCAGCTGCCTAACGAGACCTTTGTAGAGACATGGGAGAGATTTAAGGAGATGCTCGGAGAGTGACCCACTCATGGGCAACCACCTTATGTGCTCCAGGAAATCTTCTTCCAGGGGATTACTGCAGAAACCAAGAACCGCATTAACATGCACCCTGCCTGCGGTTTTATCGAGATGGATCCCACCGTTGCATGGGAATTGCTGGACAAGTTGACCAATTACGATGCTATGTATGGAGCCCAGCAGCCACTGCAGCCACAAAAGCGTCTCTACGTGCCTAATAAAGAAAATGTTCATCATGATATCAAAAATCAATTTCTACAAGATGAGATAAACCGTCTAAAGAAATAGGTAAGTTTTCTCAAAACCTCTCATCCGTGTCAAGAGTGTACGATACAAGCATTGAGTGCACCGTCCACCAATCTTCAATTTAGGTTGAATTTTTGGCTGGCTTAGGCAGAGATCCATCGATGAAACCCCACTTCTTCCTAGCACGAAGAGAAACGCTGTAATATCCATGATTCTTAGGATAAATTTGAAAATTTTCCAGATGCCTTTCTAAGAGCCGCTTAGCAAAGGTGTTACCCTTGTTGATCGTAAATTAGGAACCAATGTCTAAAAATTTACAAGTGACAAGTAGTAATCATGTAAAATGATTTTCTTAGTTCACAAAAATTATAAGACCGCTCGGACAATTTTTAGAATTTTCCGAACAAGTTTCGAAGACCCGATTTATAAACTCGTTACGCGTTACGATCGTATTAATGGAATTTATTCCTAGAAAATTCAAGGTGACAGAATAAAATCATTCGAGTTGATTTTATTAACCAATATAACTTTTAGGATCACTTCCATGAAAGAAGTGTCTTGATCGGGTGAGACCCGCTTAATTAATTATGTACTCGTTAAGGTAATGCTCTAACAAAAGTATGCTTTAAAAATTCAAAGTAGCGAATAAAAATCACATGAGTTGATTTTATTAATCTACATAATTCTTAATACTATTTCTATAAAAGGAGTATTTTTATCCGAAGTATATAATTTTACCGTCCTAAATACAAATTCCCACATTCTGCACTAAAAAATCATGACCGATTTAATAAATAGATAAATTCGAACCTAGAAATCGAATGCCACATTTAGGAGTGAAATTTACATGGACATTTCATCGAACAATTGGCGTGCAATATTAGATCACAAGTCATTTTATAGGCAAAAGGAGAAAAAACAAGTCAACTTTAAAGTCATCTAGGCATAAGCATAAAGAATTAGTATAGTATCAAACCAAATAAGCACATTCTTCACTACAAAATAGAGACCAATCGAATAAAACCATAAATTCAAACTTAGAAACCGAATGTCACATTAAGGAGTGACATTTACATGGACAATTCATCGAACACTTGGCATGCAATGTTAGATCACAAGTCGTTTTAAAGGTAAAAGGAGAAAAAACAAGTGAAGTTTAAATATATCTAGGAATAAGCATAAAAAATGAGGATAGTATCAAGCCAATAAGCACATTCTGCACTATAAAATCATGACCGATTGAATAAAAGCATAAATTCGAAACTGGAAACCAAATGCCACATTCAGGAGTGACATTTACAAGGACATTTTATCGAACACTTGGCTTGAAATGTTAGATCAAAAGTCAATTTTTAAAGGCAAAAGGAGAAAAATAATCTAGGCGGATAGTATCAAGCCAATAAGCACATTCTGCACTACAAAATCATGACCGGTTTAATAAAAATATAAATTCGAACCTAGAAACCGAATGCCACATTTAGGACTGACATTTACATGGACATTTCATCGAACAATTAGCGTGCAATGTTAGATCATAAGTCATTTTAAAGGCAAATGGAGAAAAAACAAGTGAAATTTAACGACATCAAGGTATAAGCATAAGGAATGAGTATAGTATCAAACCAAATAAGCACATTCTTCACCACAAAATAAAGACAAATCGAATAAAGCATAAGCATAAAAAAATGAGGATAGTATCAAGCCAAATAAGCACATTCTTCACCACAAGTGAAGTTTTAATATATCTAGGCATAAGCATAAAAAATGAGGATAGTATCAAGCCAATAAGCATATTCTGCACTACAAAATCAAGACCGATCCAATAAAAGCATAAATTCTAACCTAGAAACCGAATGCCACATTTACGAGTGAAAATTACATGGACATTTCATTGAAAAATTGGCGTTCAATGCTAGATCACAAGTCATTTTAAAGGCAAAAGGACAAAAAACAAGTGAACTTTAAAGGCATCTTGGCATAAGCAGAACGAATGAGTATAGTATCAAACCAATAAGCACATTTTTCACTACAAAATCAAGACCGATCGAATAAAACCATAATTTCAAACATAGAAACCGAATGCCGCATTTAGGAGTGACATTTACATGGACATTTCATCGAACACTTGGCGTGCAAAGTGAGATCACATTTGTTTTTAAGGGCAGAAGGAGAAAAAATAAGTGAACTTTAAAGACATCTAGGCATAACTAAAAAGAATGAGGATAGTATCAAGCCAATAAGCGCATTCCACACTCATAATCATGACCGATCGAATAAAAGCATAAATTCGAACCTAGAAATCGAATGCCCCAATTAGGAGTGATATTTATATGGACATTTCATCGAACAATTGTCGTGCAATGCTAGATCACAAGTCATTTTAAAGGCAAAAGGAGAAAAAACAAGTGACCTTTAAAAATATCTAGGCATAAACATAAAGATGAGTATAGAAGGAAGCCAATAAGCACAATCTGCCCTACAAAATCACGACAGATCGAATGAAAGCATAAATTTAAACATAGAAACCGAATGCCTCAATTAGGAGTGACATTTACATATACATTTCATCGAACACTTGGCGTGCAATGTTAAATAACAAGGCATTTTAAAAGGAAAAGGAGAAAAACAAGTGAATTTACAAGACATCTAGGCATAAGCATAAAAAGTGAGGATAGTATCAAGCCAATAAGCACATTTTATACTACAAAATCAAGATCGATCGAATAAAAGCATAAATTCGAACCTATAAACCGAATGCCACATTTAGGAGTAACTTTACATGGACATTTCATCGAACAATTGGCATGCAATGTTAGATCACAAGTCATTTTAAAAGGCAAAAGGAGAAAAAACAAGTTAAATTTAAAGACATCTAAGCATGAGCATAACGAATGAGTATAGTATCAAGCCAATAAGCAGATTCTACACTACAAAATCAAGACCTATCGAATAAAACCATAAATTGTGGGGAGTGGAGAACCAAGACGACCAGGGGTAGGTGACGACAGAGAAATGAAAAAACGAAAAATGATTGGTCGGTCTTATGAGAAGGATAGGCTGGCACCAAACATAGAAACGGAATACCACAAAGAGGAGTGACAAATACATGGACATTTCATCGAACACTTGGTGTGCAAAGTGAGATCACAAGTCTTTTTAAGGCAGAAGGAGAAAAATGAGTGAACTTTAAAGACATCTAGGCATAACCAAAAAGAATGAGGATAGTATCAAGCCAATAAGCACATTCTACACTACATAATCACGACCGATCGAATAAAAGCATAAATTCGAACTTAGAAACCGAATACCACATTTGGGAGTGACATTTACATGGACATTTCATCGAACACTTTGCGTGCAATGTTAGATCACAAGTCAATTTTTAAAGGCAAATGGAGAAAATAATCTAGGTATAAGCATAAAGAATGAGGATAGTATGAAGCCAATAAGCACATTCTACACTAAAAAATCATGACCGATTTAATAAATATATAAATTCGAAACTAGAAATCGAATGCCACATTTAGGAGTGACATTTACATGGACATTTCATCAAACAATTGGCGTGCAATGTTAGAATACAAGTCATTTTATAGGCAAACGGATAAAAAACAAGTGAACTTTAATGTCATCTAGGCATAAGCATAAAGAATGAGTATAGTATCAAACCAAATAAGCACATTCTTCACTACAAAATCAAGACCGATCGATTAAAACCATAAATTTAAACTTAGAAACCGATGTCACATTAAGGAGTGAGATTTACATGGACATTTCATCGAACACTTGGCATAAGCATAAAGAATGAGGATAGTATCAAGCCAATAAGCACATTCTACACTACAAAATCATGACCGGTTTAATAAAAATATAAATTCGAACCTAGAAACCGAGTGCCACATTTAGGAGTGACATTTACATGGGCATTTCATCGAACAATTAGCGTGCAATGTTAGATCATAAGTCATATTAAAGGCAAATGGAGAAAAAAACAAGTTAAGTTTCAATATATCTAGGCATAAGCATAAAAAATGAGGATAGTATCAAGCCAATAAGCACATTCTGCAATACAAAAACAAGACCGATCGAATAAAAGAATAAGTTCGAAACTAGAAACCGAATACTACATTAAGGAGTGACATATACATGGACATTTCATCAAACACTTGGCGTGCAAAGTGAGATCACAAGTCTTTTTAAGGCAGAAGGAGAAAAAATAAGTGAACTTTAAAGACATCTAGGCATAACCAAAAAGAATGAGGATAGTATCAAGCCAATAAGCACATTCTACACTACAAAATCACGACCGATCGAATAAAAGCATAAATTCGAACTTAGAAACCGAATACCACATTTAGGAGTGACATTTACATGGACATTTCATCGAACACTTTGCGTGCAATGTTAGATCACAAGTCACTTTTAAAAGGCAAAAGAAGAAAATAATCTAGGCATAAGCATAAAGAATGAGGATAGTATGAAGCCAATAAGCACATTCTGCACTAAAAAATCATGACCGATTTAATAAATATATAAATTCGAAACTAGAAATCGAATGCCATATTTAGGACTGACATTTACTTGGACATTTCATCGAACAATTGGCGTGCAATGTTAGATCACAAGTCGTTTTATAGGCAAACAGATAAAAAACAAGTGAACCTTAATGTCATCTAGGCATAAGCATAAAGAATGAGTATAGTATCAAACAAAATAAGCACATTCTTCACTACAAAATCAAGACCGATCGAATAAAACCATAAATTTAAACATAGAAACCGATGTCACATTAAGGAGTGACATTTACATGGACATTTCATCGAACACTTGGTGTGCAATGTTAGATCACATGTCATTTTTAAGGCAAAAGGAGAAAAAAACAAGTTAAGTTTCAATATATCTAGGCATAAGCATAAAAAATGAGGATAGTATCAAGCCAATAAGCACATGTCATTTTTAAGGCAAAAGGAGAAAAAACAAGTGAAATTTGAAGACATCAAGGCATAAGCATAAGGAATGAGTATAGTTTCAAACCAAATAACCACATTCTTCACTACAAAATCAAGACCGATCGAATAAAACCTTAAATTCAAACTTAGAAACCTAATGCCACATTTAGGAGTGACAATTACATGGACGTTTCATCGAACACTTGGCATGCAATGTTAGATCACAAGTCATTTTAAAGGCAAAAGGACAAAAAGTGAACTTTCAAAACATCTTGGCATATGCATAACGAATGAGTATATTATCAAAACAATACGCACATTCTGCACTACAAAATCAAGACCGATCGAATACAACCATAATTTCAAACATAGAAACCGAATGCTGCATTTAGGAGTGACATTTACATGGACATTTCATCGAACACTTGCCGTGCAAAGCGAGATCAGAAGTCTTTTTAATGGGAAAAGGAGAAAAAACAAGTGAACTTTAAAGACATCTACGGATAACCAAAAAGAATGAGGATAGTATCAAGTCAATAAGAACATTCTGCACTAGAAAATCACAACCGATCGAATGAAAGTATAAATTCGAACCTAGAAACCGAATGCCACATTTAGGAGTGACATTTACAATGACATTTCATTGAACAATTGGCGTTCAATGTTAGATCACAAGTCATTTTAAAGGCAAAAGGAAAAAAAACAAGTGAACTTTAAAGATATCTTGGCATAAGCATAACGAATGAGTATAGTATCAAACCAATAAGCACATTCTGCACTACAAAATCAAGACCGATCGAATCAAACCATAATTTCAAACTTAGAAACCGAATACCACATTAAGGAGTGACATATACATGGAAATTTCATCGAACACTTGGCGTGCAAAGTGACATCACAAGTGTTTTTAAAGGCAGAAGGAGAAAAAAGAAGTGAACTTTAAAGACATCTAGGCATAACTAAAAAGAATAAGGATAGTATCAAGCCAATAAGCGCATTCTAAACTACATAATCATGACCGATCGAATAAAAGCATAAATTCGAACCTAGAAATCGAATGCCCCAATTAGGAGTGATATTTACATGGACATTTCATCGAACAATTGTCGTGCAATGCTAGATCACAAGTCATTTTAAAGGCAAAAGGAGAAAAAACAAGTGAACTTTAAAAATATCTAGGCATAAGCATAAAGAATGAGTATAGAAGGAACCAATAAGCACATTCTGCACTACAAAATCACGACAGATCGAACGAAAGCATAAATTCGAACATAGAAACCGAATGCCTCAATTAGGAGTGACATTTACATGTACATTTCATCAAACACTTGGCGTGCAATGTTAAATCACAAGGCATTTTAAAAGGAAAAGGAGAAAAAACAAGTGAATTTGCAAGACATCTAGGTATAAGCATAAAAAGTGAGGATAATATCAAGCCAATAAGCACATTTTATACTACAAAATCAAGATCGATCGAATAAAAGCATAAATTCGAACCTATAAACCGACTGCGACATTTAGGAGTAACATTTACATGGACATTTCATCGAACAATTGGCGTGTAATGTTAGATCACAAGTCATTTTAAAACGCAAAAGGAGAAAAAACAAGTTAAATTTAAAGACATCTAGGCATGAGCATAACGAATGAGTATAGTATCAATCTAATAAGCAGATTCTGCACTCCAAGATCAAGACAAATCGAATAAAACCATAAATTCAAACTTAGAAACAGAATACCACAATGAGGATTGACAAATACATGGACATTTCATCGAACACTTGGCTTGCAAAGTGAGATCACAAGTCTTTTTAAAGAAGAAGGAGAAAAAATAAGTAAAGTTTAAAGACATATAGGCATAACCAAAAAGAATGAGGATAGTATCAAGCCAATAAGCACATTCTACACTACATAATCACGACCGATCGAATAAAAGCATAAATTCGAACTTAGAAACCGAATACCACATTTAGGAGTGACATTTACATGGACATTTCATCGAACACTTTGTGTGCAATGTTAGATCACAAGTCAATTTTTAAAGGCAAAAGGAAAAAATAATCTAGGCATAAGCATAAAGAATGAGGATAGTATGAAGTCAATAAGCACATTCTGCACTAAAAAATCATGATCGATTTAATAAATATATAAATTCGAAACTAGAAATCGAATGCCACATTTAGGAGTGACATTTACATGGACATTTCATCGAACAATTGGCGTGCAATGTTAGATCACAAGTCATTTTATAGGCAAACGGATAAAAAACAAGTGAACTTTAATGTCATCTAGGCATAAGCATAAAGAATGAGTATAGTATCAAAGCAAATAAGCGCATTCTTCACTACAAAATCAAGACCGGTCGAATAAAACCATAAATTTAAACTTAGAAACCGATGTCACATTAAGGAGTGACATTTACATGGACATTTCATCGAACACTTGGCGTGCAATGTTAGATCATAAGTCATTTTAAAGGCAAAAGGAAAAAACACAAGTGAAATTTGAAGACATCAAGGCATAAGCATAAGGAATGAGTATAGTATCAAACCAAATAAGCACATTCTTCACAACAAAATCAAGACAGATCGAATAAAACCATAAATTCCAACTTAGAAACCTAATGCCACATTTAGGAGTGACATTTACATAGACATTTCATCGAACATTTGGCGTGCAATGTTAGATCACAAGTCATTTAAAAGGCAAAAGGACAAAAAACAAGTGAACTTTAAAGACATCTTGGCATAAGCATAACGAATGAGTATAGTATCAAAACAATAAGCACATTCTGCACTACAAAATAAAGACCGATCGAATTCAACCATAATTTCAAACATAGAAACCGAATGCCGCATTTAGGAGTCACATTTACATGGACATTTCATTGAACGCTTGTCGTGCAAAGCGAGATCAGAAGTCTTTTTAATGGGAAAAGGAGAAAAAACAGGTGAACTTTAAAGACATCTACGGATAACCAAAAAGAATGAGGATAGTATCAAGTCAATAAGAACATTCTGCACTAGAAAATCACAATCGATCGAATGAAAGTATAAATTCGAACCAAGAAACCGAATGCCACATTTAGGAGTGACATTTACAATGACATTTCATTGAACAATTGGCGTGCAATGTTAGATCACAAGTCATTTTAAAGGCAAAAGGAAAAAAAAACAAGTGAACTTTAAAGATATCTTGGCATAAGCATAACGAATGAGTATAGTATCAAACCAATACGCACATTCTGCACTACAAAATCAAGACCGATCGAATCAAACCATAATATCAATCTTAGAAACTGAATACCACATTAAGGAGTGACATATACAAGGAAATTTCATTGAACACTTGGCGTGCAAAGTGACATCACAAGTGTTTTTAAAGGCAGAAGGAGAAAAAATAAGTGAACTTTAAAGACATCTAGGCATAACTAAAAAGAATAAGGATAGTATCAAGCCAATAAGCGCATTCTACACTACATAATCATGACCGATCGAATAAAAGCATAAATTCCAACCTAGAAATCGAATGCCCCAATTAGGAGTGATATTTACATGGACATTTCATCGAACAATTGTCGTGCAATGCTAGATCACAAGTCATTTTAAAAGCAAAAGGAGAAAAAACAAGTGAACTTTAAAAATATCTAGGCATAAGCATAAAGAATGAGTATAGAAGGAAGCCAATAAGCACATTCTGCACTACAAAATCACGACAGATCGAATGAAAGCATAAATTCGAACATAGAAACCGAATGCCTCAATTAGGAGTGACATTTACATGTACATTTCATCAAACACTTGGCGTGCAATTTTCAATCGCAAGGCATTTTAAAAGGAAAAGGAGAAAAAACAAGTGAATTTACAAGACATCTAGGTATAAGCATAAAAAGTGAGGATAATATCAAGCCAATAAGCACATTTTATACTACAAAATCAAGATCGATCGAATAAAAGCATAAATTCGAACCTATAAACCGAATGCCACATTTAGGATTAACATTTACATGGACATTTCATCGAACAACTGGCGTGCAATGTTAGATCACAAGTCATTTTAAAACGCAAAAGGAGAAAAAACAAGTTAAATTTAAAGACATGTAGGCATAAGCAAAACAAATGAGTATAATATCAATCCAATAAGCAGATTTTGCACTCCAAAATCAAGACCGATCGAATAAAACCATAAATTCAAACTTAGAAACGGAATACCACAATGAGGAGTGACAAGTACAAGGACATTTCATCGAACACTTGGCGTGCAAAGTGAGATCACAAGTCTTTTTAAAGATGAAGGAGAAAAAATAAGTAAACTTTAAAGACATCTAGGCATAACCAAAAAGAATGAGGATAGTATCAAGCCAATAAGCACATTCTACACTACATAATCACGACCGATCGAATAAAAGCATAAATTTGAACTTAGAAACCGAATACCACATTTAGGAGTGACATTTACATGGACATTTCATCGAACATTTTGCGTGCAATGTTAGATCACAAGTCAATTTTTAAAGGCAAAAGGAAAAAATAATCTAGGCATAAGCATAAAGAATGAGGATAGTATGAAGCCAATAAGCACATTCTGCACTAAAAAATCATGACCGATTTAATAAATATATAAATTCGAAACTAGAAATCGAATGCCACATTTAGGAGTGACATTTACATGGACATTTCATCGAACAATTGGCGTGCAATGTTAGATCACAAGTCATTTTATAGGCAAACGGATAAAAATCAAGTGAACTTTAATGTCATCTAGGCATAAGCATAAATAATGAGTATAGTATCAAACCAAATAAGCGCATTCTTCACTACAAAATCAAGACCGGTCGAATAAAACCATAAATTTAAACTTAGAAACCGATGTCACATTAAGGAGTGACATTTACATGGACATTTCATCGAACACTTGGCGTGCAATGTTAGATCACAAGTCATTTTAAAGGCAAAAGGAGAAAAAACAAGTGAAATTTGAAGACATCAAGGCATAAGCATAAGGAATGAGTATAGTATCAAACCAAATAAGCACATTCTTCACAACAAAATCAAGACAGATCGAATAAAACCATAAATTCCAACTTAGAAACCTAATGCCACATTTAGGAGTGACATTTACATGGACATTTCATCGAACATTTGGCGTGCAATGTTAGATCACAAGTCATTTAAAAGGCAAAAGGACAAAAAACAAGTGAACTTTAAAGACATCTTGGCATAAGCATAACGAATGAGTATAGTATCAAACCAATGAGCACATTCTGCACTACAAAATCAAGACCGATCGAATCAAACCATAATTTCAAACTTAGAAACCGAATGCTGCATTTAGGAGTGACATTTAAATGGACATTTCATCGAACACTTGGCTTGCAAAGCGAGATTAGAAGTCTTTTTAATGGCAAAGGGAGAAAAAACAAGTGAACTTTAAAGATATATAGGGGTAACCAAAAAGAATAAGGATAGTATCAAGGCAAAAAGGACATTCTGCACTACAAAATCACGATCGAATAAAAGTATAAATTCTAACCTAGAAACCGAATGCCACATTTAGGAGTGACATTTACAAGTAAATTTCATTGAACAATTGGCGTGCAATGTTAGATCACAAGTCATTTTAAAACGCAAAAGGAGAAAAAACAAGTTAAATTTAAAGACATCTAGGCATGAGCATAACAAATGAGTATAATATCAATCCAATAAGCAGATTCTGCACTCCAAAATCAAGACCGATCGAATAAAACCACAAATTCAAACTTAGAAACGGAATACCACAATGAGGAGTGACAAGTACATGGACATTTCATCGAACACTTGGCGTGCAAAGTGAGATCACAAGTCTTTTTAAGGAAGAAGGAGAAAAAATAAGTGAACTTTAAAGACATCTAGGCATAACAAAAAAGAATGAGGATAAGATCAAGCCAATAAGCACATTCTACACTACATAATCACGATCGATCGAATAAAAGCATAAATTCAAACATAGAAACCGAATACCACATTTAGGAGTGACATTTACATGGACATTTCATCGAACACTTTGCATGCAATGTTCTATCACAAGTCAATTTTTAAAGGCAAAAGGTAAAAGGAGAATAAACAAGTGAATTTTATAGATATCTAGGCATAAGCATCAAAAATGATGATAGTATCAAGAAAATAAGCACTTTCTCCACCACTAAAAAATCAAGTCTTATCGCATAAAAGCATAAATTCGAACCTAGTAACCGAATGCCCCTAGTAGGAGTGACATTTACATGGACATTTCATCGAACACTTGGCGTGCAATGTTAGATCACAAGTCATTTCAGAGGCAAAAGGAGAAAAAACAACTGAACTTTATAGATATCTAGGCATAAGCATCAAAAATGAGGATAGTATCAAACCAATATGCACATTCTTCATTACAAAATCAAGACCGATCGAATAAAGACATAAATTCAAACCTTGAAACCGAATGGCACATTTAGGAGTGACATTTACATGGACATTTCATCGAACACTTGGCGTGCAATGTTAGATCACAAGTCATTTCAAAGGCAAGAGGAGAAAAAACAACTGAACTTTATAGACATCTAGGCATAAGCATAAAAAATGAGGATAGTATCAAGCCAATAAGCACATTCTACACTACAAAATCACGACCGATCGAATGAAAGCATAAAATCGAACCAAGAAACCGAATGCCATATTTAGGAGTGACATTTACATGGACATTTCATTGAACAATTGGCGTGCAATGTTAGATCTTAAGTCATTTTTAATGCAAAAGGAGAAAAAACAATTGAACTTTAAAGACATCTAGGCATGAGCATAACGAATGAGTATAGTACCAAGCCCATAAGCACATTTTGCACAACAAAATCAAGATCGATCGAATGAAAGCATAAATTCGAACCTAAAAAATGAATGCCACATTTAGGAGTGATATTTACATGGACATTTCATCGAACACTTGGCGTGCAAAGTGAGATCACAAGACATTCTAAAGGTAAAAGGTTAATAAACCAATGAACTTTAAGGACATCTAGACATAACCAACAAGAATGAGCATAGTATCAAGCCAATAAGCACATTCTGACTCTATAATCACGGCCGATCGAATAAAAGCATAAATTTGAACCTAGAAACTGAATGCCATATTTAAGAGTGAATATTACTTGGACATTTCATCGAACAATTGGCGTGCAATGTTAGATCACAAGTCAATTTTTAAAGCCAAAAGGAGAAAAAACAAATGAACTGTAATTACATCTAGGCATAAGCATAAAGAATGAGGATACTATCAAGCCAATAAGCACATTCTACACTACAAAATCACGTCCGATTGAATGAAAGCATAAAATCGAACCTAGAAACCGAATGCAATATTTAGGAGTGACATTTACATGGACATTTCATTGAACAATTGGCGTGCAATGTTAAATCTTAAGTCATTTTTTATGCTAAAGGAGAAAAAACAATTGAACCTTAAAGACATCTAGGCATGAGCATAACGAATGAGTATAGTACCAAGTCAATAAGCACATTTTGCATTACAAAATCAAGACCGATCGAATAAAAGCATAAATTTGAACCTAAAAACTGAATGCCACATTTAGTAGTGACATTTACAAGGACATTTAATCGAATACTTGGCGTGCAAAGTGAGATCACAAGACTTTGTAAAGGCAAAAGGTTAAAAAACAAATGAACTTCAAAGACATCTAGGCATAACTAAAAATAATGAGCATAGTATCAAGCCAATAAGCACATTTTGACTATATAATCACGACCGATCGAATAAAAGCATAAATTTGAACCTAGAAACTGAATGCCACATTTAGGAGTGAACTTTACTTGGACATTTCATCGAACTCTTGGCGTGCAATGTTAGATCACACGTCAATTTTTAAAGCCAAAAGGAGAAAAAACAAGTGAACTGTAAATACATCTAGGCATAAGAATAAAGAATGAGGATACTATGAAGCCAAGAAGCACATTCTACACTACAAAATCACGACCGATCGAATTAAAGCATAAATTCAAACCAAGAAACCGAATGCCACATTTAGGAGTGACATTTACATGGAGATTTCATCGAACACTTGGCCTGCAAAGTGAGATCACAAGTCATTTTAAAGGCAAAAGGAGAAAAAACA
The DNA here is from genome assembly GCA_964016875.1 of Fallopia convolvulus. Taxonomy (NCBI): domain Eukaryota; kingdom Viridiplantae; phylum Streptophyta; class Magnoliopsida; order Caryophyllales; family Polygonaceae; genus Fallopia; species Fallopia convolvulus. The sequence goes on from OZ024730.1 coordinate 19,689,627, forward strand.
AGTGAACTTTAAAGACACTTAGGCATAAGCATAAAGAATGAGGATATAATCAAGCCAATAAGCACATTGTGCACTACAAAATCAAGACCGATCGAATAAAAGCATAAATTCGAACCTAGTGAACTTTACGATATTTGATCAAACAATATTGGGGTGGAATGTTACATAACAAGTCATTTTATAGCAAAAGGAGAAAAAACAAGTGAACTTTACGACATCTAGGCATAAGCATAACGAATGAGTATAGTATCAAGCCAATGAGCACATTCTCCACTACAAAATCATGACCGATCGAATAAAACCATAAATTCAAACATAGAAACCGAATGACACAATCAGAAGTGACATATACATGGACATTTCATCGAACACTTGGCGTGCAAAGTGAGATCACTAGTCTTTCTAAAGGCAAAAGGAGAAAAAACAAGTGAACTCTAAAGACATCTAGGCATAACAAAAAAAAATAAGGATAGTATCATGCCAATAAGCACATTCTACACTACATAATCACGACCGGTCGAATAAAAGCATAAATTCGAACCTTGAAATCCAATGCCCTAATTAGGAGTAGCATTTACATGGACATGTCATCGAACACTTGGCTTGCAATGTTAGATCACAAGTCATTTTAAAGGTAAAAGGAGAAAAAAACAAGTGAACTTTAAAGGCATCTAGGCATAAGCATAAAAAAGGAGGATAGTATCATGAAAATAAGCACATTCTGCACTACAAAATCAAGACCGATCGAATAAAAGCATACATTCGAACCTAACTGAATGCCATATTTAAGAGTGACATTTACATGGATATTTAATCGAACACTTGGCGTGAAATACTAGATCACAAGTCAATTTTTAAAGGCAAAAGGAGAAAAAACAAGTCAACTTTAAATACATCTAGGCATAAGCATAAAGAATGAGGTTACTATAAAGCCAATAAGCACATTCTACACTACAAAATCACGACCGATCGAATGAAATTATAAATTCGAACCTAGAAATCGAAAGCCATATTTAGGAGTGACATTTACATGGACATTTCATTGAACACTTGGCGTGCAAAGTGAGAAAAACAAGTGAACTTTAAAGACATCTAGGCATAACCAAAAAGAATGATGATAGTTTCAAGACAATAAGCACATTCTGTACTACAAAATAACGACCGATCGAATAAAAGCATAAATTCGAACCTAAAAACCGAATGCCACAATTAGGAGTGACATTTGCATGGACATTGCATCGAACACTTATCCTGCAATGTTAGATCACATTTCATTTTAAAGGCAAAAGGAGAAAAAACAAGTGAACTTTAAAGACCTCTAGGCAAAAGCATCAAAAATGAGGATAGTATCAAGCCAATAAGCACATTCTGCACTAAAAAATCAAGACCGATCGAATAAAAGCATAAATTTGAACCTAGAATCCGAATGCCACATTTAGGAGTAACATTTAGATGGACATTTCATCGAGCAATTGGCGTGCAATTTAGATCACAAGTCATTTTAAAGGCAAAAAGAGAAAAAACAAGTGAACTTTAAATACATCTAGGCATTAACATCAAAAACGAGGATAGTATCAAGCCAAAATACACATTCTGACTACAAAATCAAGACCGATTTAATAAAAGCACAAATTCTATCCTAGAAACTGAATCCCACATATAGGAGTGAAATTTACATGCAAATTTTATCTAACAATTGGCGTGCAATGTTAGATCACAAGTCATTTTAATTTAAAGAAGAAAAAACAAGTGAACTTTAAAGACATCTAGGCATGAGCATAACGAATGAGTACGTATCAAGCCAATAAGCACATTCTGCCCTACAAAATCACGACCGATCGAATAAAACCATAAATTCAAACTTAGAAACCGAATGACACATTAAGGAGTGATATTTACATGGACATTTTATCGAACACTTGGCGTGCAATGTGAGATCACAAGTCTTTCTAAAGGCAAAAGCAGAAAAAACAAGTGAACTTTAAAGACTTCTAGGCATAAGCATAAAAAATTAGGATAGTATCAAGCCAATAAGCACATTCTGCACTAAAAAATCAAGAACGATCGAATAAAAGAATAAATTTGAACCTAGTATCTGAATGCCACATTTAGGATTGACATTTACATGGACATTTCATCGAATAATTGGCGTGCAATGTTAGATCACAAGTCATTTTAAAGGCAAAAGGAGAAAAAAAGTGAACTTTAAAGACATCGAGGCATTAGCATCAAAAACGAGGATTGTATCGAGCCAAAATGCACATTCTGACTACAAATTCAAGACCAATTTAATAAAAGCATAAATTTTAGCCAAGAAACCGAATCCCACATATAGGAGTGAAATTTACAAGCAAATATTATCTAACAATTGGCGTGCAATGTTAGATCACAAGTCATTTTAAAGTAAAAGTAGAAATAACAAGTAAACTTTAAAGACATCTAGGCATGAGCATAACGAATGAGTATAGTATCAAGTCAATAAGCACATTCTGCCCTACAATATGACGACCCCGATCGAATAAAACCATAAATTCAAACTTAGAAATCGAATGACACATTTAGGAGTGATATTTACATGGACATTTCATCGAACACTTGGCGTGCAAATTGAGATCACAAGTCTTTCTAAAGGCTAAAGGAGAAAAAACAAGTGAAGTTTAAAGACATCCAGGGATAACCAAAAAGAATGAGGATACTATCAAGCAAACTGCACTACAAAATCAAGACCGATCGAATAAAACAATAAATTAAAACTTAGAAAGAGAATGCCACATTTAGGAGTGACATTTACATGGACATTCATCCAACACTTGGCGTGCAAAGCGAGATCACAAGTCCTTTTAAAGGCAAAAGAAGAAGCTGAATGGCACATTTAGGAGTGACATTTACATGGACATTTCATCGAACACTTGGCGTGCAATGTTGGCTCACAAGTCAATTTTTAAAGGCAAAAGGAGAAAAAGCATGAGAACTTTAAATACATCTAGGCATAAGCATAAACAAGGAGGATAGTATCAAGCCAATTAGCACATTCTGCACTACAAAATCACGACAGATAGAATAAAAGCATAAATTCGAACCTAGAAACCGAATGCCACATTTAGGAGTGACATTTACATGGACATTTCATCGAACACTTGGCGTGCAATGTTAGATCACATGTGCAATTTTTAAAGGATAAAGGATAAAAAATAAGTTAACTTTAATGACATCTAGGCATAAGTATCAAAAAATAGGATAGTATCAAACCAAAATGCACATTCTGCACTACAAAATCAAGACAGATCGAATAAAAGTATATATTCTAACCTTGAAACCGAATGCCACATTCAGGAGTGACACTTACATGGAAATTTCATCGAACAATTGGCATGCAATGTTAGATCACAAGTCCTTTTAAAGGAAAAAGGAGAGAAAACAAGTGTACTTTAAAGACATCTAGGCATGAGCAAAACGAAAGAGTATGGTATCAAGCCAATAAGCACATTCTGTACTACTAAATCACAACCGATCGAATGAGAGAATAAATTCGAACAAAGAAACCGAATTCCACATTTAGGAGTGACATTTACATGGAAATTTCATTGAACAATCGACGTGCAATGTTAGATCTTAAGTCATTTTAATGCAAAAGCAGAAAAAACAAGTGAACTTTAAAGACATCTAGCCATAAGCATATTGAATGAGTGTAGTATCAAGCCAATAGGCACATTCTACACTACAATATCAAGACCGATCGAATAAAACCGTAAATTCAAACTTAGAAAACGAATGACACATTCAAGAGTGAAATTTACATGGACATTTCATCGAACTTTTGGCGTGCAAAGTGACATCACAAGTCTTTCTAAAGGCAAAAGGAAGAAAAACAAGTGAACTTTAAAGACATCTAGGCAAAATCAAAAAGAATGAGGATAATATCAAGCTAATAAGCACATTCTGCACTACATAGTCACGACCGATCGAATAAAAGCATAAATTCAAACCTAGAAACCGAATGCCCCAATTAGGAGTGACATTTACATGGACATTTCATCAAACACTTGGCGTGCAATGTTAGATTAGAAGTCAATTTTTAAAGGCAAAAGGAGTAAAAACAAGTGAACATTAAAGACATCTAGGTATAAGCATTAAAAATGAGGATAGTATCAAGCCCATAAGCACATTTTGCACTGCAAAATCAAGACCGATCGAATAAAAGCATAAATTCGAACATAGAAACCGAATGCCACATTTAGGAGTGACATTTACAAGGACATTTAATCGAACACTTGGCGTGCAATGTTAGATCAGAAGTCAATTTTTAAACGCAAAAGGAGAAAAAGCAAGTGAACTTTAAATACATCTAGGCATAAGCATAAAGAATGAGGATAGTATCAAGCCAATAAGCACATTCTGCACTACAAAATCACGACCCATCGAAGGAAAGCATAAATTCGAACCTAGAAACCGAATGCCACGTTTAGGAGTGACATTTACATGGACATTTCATTGAACAATTGGCGTGTAATGTTAGATCTTATGTCATTTTTAATGCAAAAGGAGAAAAAACAAGTGAACTTTAAAGACATCTAGGCAGGAGCATAAAAAATGAGTGTAGTATCAAGCCAATAAGCATATTCTGCACTACAAAATCAAGACCGATCGAATAAAAACATAAATTCGAACCAAGAAACCGAATGCCACATTTAGAAGTAACAATTACATGGACATTTGAGGGAACACTTGGCGTTCAATGTTAGATCACAAGTAAATTTTTAAAGGATAAAGGAGAAAAAACAATTGAACTTTAAAGACAACTAGGAATAAGCATAAAAAATGAGGATAGTATCAAGCCAAAATGCACATTCTGAACTACAAAATAAAGACCGATTGAATAAAAACATAAATTCGAACCAAGAAACCGAATGCCACATTTAGAAGTAACAATTACATGGACATTTGAGGGAACACTTGGCGTTCAATGTTAGATCACAAGTAAATTTTTAAAGGATAAAGGAGAAAAAACAAGTGAACTTTAAAGACATCTAGGCATGAACATAATGAAAGAGTATAGTATCAAGCCAATAAGCATATTCTACACTACAAAATCACGACCAATCCAATGAAAGAATAAATTCGAACCTAGAAACCGAATGCCACATTTAGAAGTGACATTTACATGGATTTTTTCATTGAGCAATTGGCGTGCAATGTTAGATCTTAAATCATTTTTAAAGCAAAAGGAGAAAAAACAAGTGAACTTTAAAGATATATAGGAATAGGCATAAAGAATGAGTGTCGTTTCTAGGGGTGGCAATTCAGTAAATCGGTCGGATTTCGGTCGGTTTATTCGAATTTCGGATCATTCGGGTTTCGATCAGTATCGGAAATGATCGGTAATCGGGTATTTCGGGTCAGATCGGATTGGGTCGGATGTGTAAATTGTCGGTTCTATCGGGGTTATCGGGTCAAAATCGGTCAAGCAAATCCGGATTTCAGTTTAGGCGATTTTATGTTGAGTCAGTTTTTGTAATTTTTGATTGAATCGGATTTCTGTTGAATCGGATTTCGGTTAAATCAGTTCGGTTAAATCGGTGTTCGGTTAAATCGATATTAAGAGTTCAAAATAATTGTATTTAAAGCGATAAAAGTTATATGATTTTAATGAATGGGCCATGATAATATTAAGAATTGTTGTATTTATAATATACTATTTGTATTTGAATTTGAATTTGATTTTGATTTTGATTTTTTAAAGATGAAATTTACCACTTGTATAATAAATCAATTAGTATTTGACCGGAAAATTCAATCAAATTAATAGATGATCACAATTTACAAATTCATAAGATACAATCATACAATTTTCACAAATCACAAGTAAAGATTGTATGCTATTAAACATATGTAAGATTTTATATTCATAAAAAATTCTTATGATATTGCAATCAACTAATTACATGTTACAAATAATGATTATATGATGTTATACTACAATAATTTAAAATGATCTAAGTTCACAAATAATAATTTTATAGTCACATACAATTTCAAGATCATATACATAAATAAATAAAATATTTATATTTTATTGAAGAAATATATCATTTGTGATGAATAATAATATTGGAATCCATGACTATATGAGACTATGGTAAGTAGTTCTAAAGTTATTAAAATATTCAATCATTACTATATACTAAAGCAAAGGTTAAAATAATATATAAAATGATTCCATATTAATATAGAGTTTGGTTCAAATGAAATAAACTCTTATCCTAAAACGAACTCTTATCCTAAAACGAATACACTTTTTGTAGTTAGTAGTGCACTTTTCATACATCAGAGTGCACTTTTTCGTACTTGTACTTTTCGTACTTTTTAGTGCACTTTTCAAAATTTTTTAGTGCACTTTTTCGTAATGCACTTTTTGTATTTTTCAATGCACTTTTATATGAAAAGTGCATTACTATCTATGAAAAGTGCATTCGTTTTAGGATAAGAGTTCATTTTAGGATAAGAGTTTGTTTCATTTGAACCAAACTCTATTAATATATCATTCATCTTTTTTAAATCAAGCTGATTAGTTGAAATTTAATTAAATTATTTCTAAATATTTATATTTATATATATTAAAAAGTATATTAGTTTTATTTTTGGATAATATTATTTTTTAGATAAGAATATAAGATATATATAATTTTTAAAATATCCTTTCTTGTATCAATTTTTAATGATTATTTTTAGAAACGATAGGTTTTTTTAAATAAGATATTTATAGTTTTTCTAAAATATTCTTCTTTATATCATCAGTTTGATAAAAATTTAACAAGTACAAATACATAATACAATAATTTTATAAAATTTCGTAAAAGGTGCGAGAACTGACACTATTTTATAACTAAATGATTATACGATCTCTTATATTCATATGATCTTACATTATTAATAACATATAAGATCTTATATTTTATCAATCAGTAGTTTTGAAAACTCAAAACATAAATATTATAAAATCTCATATTGATTTTGGTATAACTATGATAATAAATAAGATCTTAATAGACTATTATTAAATAAATATAGCTTTTTGTGATGAATGCTGATATCTACCTAATACATTATAAAACAGAAACCATATTTGTTGAAACAATTGCGCCATGTGACATTACTAGAATGAAATAATGTCAAGCTTTTAAATAATAACGTATACATTATTCTTTTTATACATCCATATCTTATTGAAAGATTTGGAACAATCTACTATATGTATAAAAGCAAAAAGGATTGGAGCCTCCACTTTGCGCCATCTCATCATTTCCCACATGTCGTTCCGAAAATATGCCACGTAGGATTTGCCACATGTCTTCACCATATTAATCCATATATTTTATTTTTAAATTACAATTTTTGAAAAATCTAAAAGATAATTTTCCTTTTTATCTTATGATACACTTGAAAAATAAAAGAAAATATAATACCAAAATGGAGAAAATATTATCAAACAAAGTTATAGAATATTCAATATAATATCTAAGGAAAAAATAACAAAAAATATTTAAACATATCTTTCAATTGATTCTAACAACCATATTAGATAATCTAATTATAATTTTGAATATTATATTTTTAATTAATTATTTTATGATCTATTGGAAACAAAAATTTATATTCAAATTAACAAAAAAGTTTATACACAAAATAATTATGTTTACCCTAATATTTCACAGAATATTTTGAATAATTATTTTATGGGACAATATTTCACAGATATTATAAAATAAATTGGTAGTTTTGGAAACAAATCATATAATATCAGTCAATATTTTAGAAAGAATTCAAATTGGAATTTTGGAAGTTTTTAGCATATCTACTATATACATTAATTATTCTTACCACTTCATATTCCACCTGACAAATTTTTTTCACTTAATTGAAATTTATTTTTATTTCCCAAATTTGGATAATATCTTAATTATTGGTAGGAGATAATATCTTAACTAAAAAAATTTAACTAATGATTGATTTTTTTTCTTTTTTTTTTTGATAAGGAAAGGGGTTACGGGAACCACTAGTATATTGGTGGTCGCCCTAGAGCATCATGTCGGATGAGGGTCATCAAACCCGGATCAGCTACGAGTGGGGTGGAGGAAACGCGTCAGAAGGAACCCGCGATGAAGTCCGCCGCAGAATTACACTCCCGCAAGACGTGAGAGATACTCCAATCCTGAAAGTGGGCCAGCAAACAATGGATGTCCGAACGCAGCAGCTCAATTTCCCACAGGCAGTGCCAGTCGCCAAGCACGGCCTTGACCAGCTGAACATTATCGCCTTCAATCTGAATTCGGGAGACGCCACAATGGATGGCTTCGAGCAGTCCCTGGCGTAAGGCGATGGTCTCGGAGATATATGCTCAATCTCATCTCTTCCATATTTTCAAAATATATCTTTTTTGCTTTATTTTCTTCATATTTTATCAACTTCTTTTAAATTGAACCTATTTATCAAATATTGTCAAGGAAAATGAGAAATGTAGATTATTTTATGTTAATAATCTATGTTTATTCTCAATTTTAAACTTAATAATCTATATTTATTTGATTTGATTTGATTTAAAAAAAATAATTTTTATACATATTACGACCAATAAATTACTTACATTAAATTTTATATTATATTTTTTGTAATATCCGTATTCGTTTTAGGTCTCGTAGGTCGAAAACGGGTTCCTTCGCTTACAAGCATTTAAGTTCGGGATCCGCAAGTAACCCTCGGAAAAGAGTATTTATTAGTAAAACCGATTTGATAATCCGTTGGAACACCTAGCTAATAATTAGTTTATCTATATGATAACTAATTAGATTTGCTAAATCTAATACCAATCCTATCTAATCAAAATTTACCCTTTTAAACCGAATTAGTTATTAGATATATCTAATATTAATTCCAGCTAACCTTTTGACCCACCCCTATCTTTTAAATTAGCTATATCTAATATCTAATCAAAATCCTATCGTTTATAAAGATGCTTGATCCCGATCGATTTCTTTTAACCAACTCATAGCTGGCCTGAAACAGTTCTTTTTAAACGCCGGATCAACCCTTTTCTCTTGGATGCCATCAATTTCGAACCTGTCGACGTGATCGATGACGATCGGGGCAAGGTCGATCCAGATTTTTTTTCGGTAAGCTTGAACTTCTTTAAACAATTCATTCCTTTGTTTTTCTTGTTGATTTTGGGTCGGGAATTGGGATGGGCTGGAGTCGAAGTCGTCGCTAGCCCGAACGAGGGTCGTGGGGGAGGTGTGCGCTGAACGTCGCCGGCGGAAGTGGCCAGAGTGGCCGTGAACAAGGGGCAGCAGCAGGGTCGTCCCTGACTTTTGTTTTTCTGAAATCGCCGGACGGGGAAGGGAGACAACCGAGCGGAGTTAGGAGCGGTGGTGGGTCGGAAAAGGGAGAGGAGTTGAGGCATGGGTGTCGCTGCAGATTTGCCGGCAGGGGAAGATTCGAAAATTTCCGGGTCGCGAGGTCGAAGAAGGCAAGGAGCGGGGCGAAGGCGAAACCAGAGGGCGAGGCCGGAGTTGCGTGGAGCGGGGCGAAGGCGAAATTTCCGGACGAGAGGCTCTCGTTTGCAGTGGTTTGAAGAGGAGGATGACGCGGCGGACTTGCAGGCCTTCGTTAGGTTGAAGATGAAGGAAGGGTGGGGCCAAACACTTGGGTCAAATCTGGGTTGGTTTGGTCAAACCAGGTTGAGGAGGGAGATGGGCCAAACCATTGGCCCAAAAACGGGGTGGAGAGGGTTAGAGGAATTCCGCCCAATTGGGCCGGATGGCTCTAATTTTTTTTTAAGTAGCAATTGGGCCAAATGGGGTAATTTGGGGTGTGTTTGTGTGTCTTTTAAAATTAATAGTGGGTTGGGGTAGACAAGTGATTAAATGGATTAGCTATCCATTCAGTTTTTAGTTGGGTCGAGATTCATAAATTAATGTAGATAGCTTGATAGGATTAAAAGCTTGAATTTAGTATTTCAATTTGCAAACCTCGTTATAAAGGTTCGGTTGCTTAATCTGTCCCTTTATAATTCTTTAGGGAACCATTCCGTTTGAGATCGTAGTTTCGTCTGTCCGAGGATTCTTCATTCGAGGTAAGTCGTTTTTCGACTTGCTCGGTTCTTTTCTCCCTTGTTAGATTGCGTATCGATATTGTAGGATGGGTTTTGGGAACTAGTCCCGAATACCTTTTAAAAAATTTTGAGCTCCTTGTGTGTGTTGTGTGCGTTAATGATTTTAAATGTGTTTATCGGAAATTATTTTGGAACGTTTTCGTTGTGTTGGTACCGTTTCCGACACGGCCCATTCTAGCTGGTGTTGAGGAAGAGTTGGCTACTTTGACCCGTGTGATTGGGAAAATCGTACCCCTTCAAACGAAAATTATTATCTGTGTGTTTTGGCAAGCGCTCTAGTGGAGGCTTAGCCAGGAGTTAGAAGGGAGATTGGGAAGTGGAGTGGGAAGGCCTGTCTCTGCACTCGGCGCGGTGATGAGCGCCTTGGAAGACAGATTGTGGACAAAGGAAGAATTGCATTGTTGTATGACTGTGATTGTAAATGCGTATGTGACTTGTGTGACTGATATAACTAATTTAGGTATTGGCCTTTAGAGTTATGATTGCGGTTGTGGAATTGTATGCTGATTATAGATAAATGATTTTAATAGCGTTCTACAGTTTCATATTCTTTCTAGCTTGGTGGATTAGACGCTGACCCTTCGGGGAACATTTTTCAGTTCCAAGTATGAACCAGGGAGCCGTGGAGGAACCTAGGCAAGATGTCGGGCCGAAGCGGTAAAGAGCGCGTGTCACAGTGGGTTTGGTTTATACTAGTTTATAATAGTTAGAATATTGATCTTAATATTTGTTAGACGGAGTTGGTATTTTGTTTCGGCTATTATCTTTTTGGTTCAGATAGTTCAGTTTCAGTAGGCGTTGTGACGTATTTGAATATTTATAATTTTCGGGGATTCATGCATAATTACGTTTTCTAAGTTTTATTAAATAAAGGTTGGATGTTTTATTATATTTTCTCGTCGTGGTAGGGGTAGAGGAGAGGCCCCTGTAGCTGCTGAGCCAGAGGTACAACAGGATAACCATCATGAGGAGGTTGCTGAGAGTCAGGATGTGGCTGCTGCTGTTCATCGAGAGGACAGTGCCTCTGTTGCTGGAGGAGGTCTCCCAGCAAACGGGGCTCAGGTGGGAGGAGGAGTACCACCAGCAGGATTGGCCCCGGAGGTGACTGCTGCGATCCAGCCGTTATTGCAGACTTTGATGGGTGCGGGAGCTGCATCGAATCTGAACGCATTTGTTGGGCAACAAGGAGCTGAAAGGAGGGCACCAGGACCAGATTCTATTTTGGCTGCCCAGTTAGGAGCAGCGCCAGCTTCGGGAGGACCAGTGATAGCTGATCATGTGGTCGAACCGAGGAGACAGTATCGTGAGCCTCAGCCTGATAAGTGGCTCGCGGAGTTTAGGAAGACTGGAGTACCGAACTTTGCTGGAGCTCAAGGTTCTGACGTAGAGCAGTGGCTGAGGAGGGTGAAATCTGCGTTGGATTCTATTAAGGCACCGGAGGAGCGGAAGATGTCCTTAGTACAGAGTCTGCTACAGGAGAGCGCTTTTGACTGGTGGGAACTATGTAGGGACCACCGGACTGAGGTTACTTTCGAGGAGTTTGAGAGACAGATTCGAGATCAGTATTGTCCTCCGGTGGTGAGGGCGGCTCGGGAGGTTGGCAACGAAAATATCACAGTATCTGAGACTATTCTGAAGTTTCAACAAGAGTTGGCAGCGGTGCCAAATGCTGCCCCTACTGAGGAGTTGAAGATTGCGACTTTTCTGAAAAGGTTGCAACCGCATCTACGTGCTTATGTGTCTGGTCTCCGACTTACGACATTGGCAAACGTTCAGTAGTCTACTTTGGCTTATGCTATGGCCACGACCCGACAGAGTCAGCTGGAGGTGCATACCACGGGAAGCAAGAGGCAGAAGTTGTCTGCCCCGGCAGAATCTAGGAGAGATAGTCGTCCCGGCTCTTCTCAGCTGCAACGATCAGGGTTTCAGCCACAGGGTCGTTAGGATCATCGTCGTCAGAGTCAGTCCACTGGAGGGCAGAGAGAGTGCTTCAACTGTGGAAGCACTGCTCATTTGAGGAGTCAGTGTCCGAAGCCGGTCAGGAGTTGCTTCAATTGTGGGAAGCCTGGCCATTTGCAGCAGTATTGTACTGTGGGGGCACCTTCACAGGGATCTTCACCGGGAACGGTGAATCAGATGTCTCGTCGTCAGCCTCAGCAGTTTCAGCAGGCACCGAGCCAGGGCAGAGGACGCGGCGCTGGAGTTAGCAACACCGGGGGTAATCAGCCCCGAGTGTTTGAGATGAGGAGGGTCGATGCCCTACACACGCCGACTGCTACAGGTACGATTTGGATTCAGTCTAGACCTGTTCACATACTGTTTGATACGGGTGCTACCCATTCTTTTATGTCTTCTGCTTGCGTGGCTAGACTAGGACTAACTTGCACTGAGGGGGTATCTTTTGTTGTGGGGCTGCCTGACGGCAGTAAAGTAAGAGGGAATAAGGAGATTTGACAATGCCCTATTAGAATAGGGAATAGGGATTGGTATGCAGATTTCATAGTAATGCAGCTGTCGCCAGATGATGATGTGATTCTGGGATGGATTGGATGATGCGTTACCGAGCAGTTTTGGATACACACAGAGGTACGGTTACAGTGACCGCAGATGATGGGACCAAACATGTGTTTCAGGAGGTAGAGCAGGAGGGGCCCGGATCGGTGATTAGTATGGTGAAGGCCGCCAAGTTGCTCAATGACGGATGTGTAGGATACTGGTGTTATGTCCTTCAGGGGGACAAGGCGAAACCGTACATTCAATACCAGTAGTGTGCGAGTTTGAGGACGTTTTTCCTGACGAACTTCCAGGATTACCTCCTCAGAGGGAGGTGGATTTTGGGATCGAATTGGAGCCTGGAACAAGGCCGATTTCGAGAGCCCCATATCGCATGGCCCCGATGGAGATGCAGGAGCTGAAGGCACAACTGGAGGAACTGTTGGAGAAGGGCTACGTACGACCGAGTGCGTCGCCATGGGGAGCTCCAGTTCTGTTTGTGAAGAAGAAGGATGGTTCTCTCCGACTGTGTATCGATTATCGGGAGTTGAATCGAGTTACCATCAAGAACAAGTATCCGTTGCCACGTATTGATGATTTGTTGGATCAGTTGCAGGGGGCTACTGTGTTCTCCAAAGTAGATTTGAGGTCAGGTTATCACCAGCTGAGGATTAGGGAGGAAGATATACCTAAGACGGCTTTCTGAACGAGATATGGACATTATGAGTTTGTAGTGATGCCGTTCGGACTGACGAATGCACCCGCTGTATTTATGGAGTTGATGAACCGGGTGTTTATAGACTACTTGGACAAATTTGTAGTAGTATTCATCGACGACATTCTGATCTACTCTCGGAGTAATGAGGAGCACGCCGAGCATCTTAGGCTGGTGTTGGGAGTATTGAGACAACATCGATTGTTTGCTAAGCTGTCCAAGTGTGAGTTCTGATTGCCTGAAGTTACCTTTTTAGGGCATGTGGTATCTTCTCAGGGAGTTATGGTGGATCCTGCGAAGATTGAAGCTGTAAAAGCATGGGAACCTCCGAAGAATGTGAAGGAGGTGCGGAGTTTTCTGGGATTAGCAGGGTATTACAGGAGGTTTGTGGAAGGGTTTTCCCGGATAGCCCAACCACTTACCAACCTGCTTAAGAAGACGACTCACTTTGAGTGGAATGAAGCCTGCCAGGGGAGTTTTGATGAGCTGAAGAGAAGGTTAACTTCGGCTCCTATATTAGCTCTTCTTCAGGGGAATGAGGATTTTGTGATTTACAGTGACGCCTCCAAGGTAGGTTTGGGCTGTGTGCTGATGCAGAGGGACAAAGTGATTGCTTATGCTTCTAGACAGTTGAAGCCGAACGAGCAGAATTACCCTACTCATGATTTGGAGTTGGCAGCTGTGGTACACACTCTGAAAATTTGTCGTCATTACTTCTATGGGAGTACCTGCAAAGTGATGACAGATCACAAGAGTCTCAAGTATATCTTCATTCAGAGGGAGTTGAATATGCGACAGAGGAGATGGCTGGAGTTACTGAAAGATTACGAACTTGAGATTCTTTACCACTCAGGGAAAGCGAATGTAGTCGCTGATGCCCTTAGCAGAAAGACGCCTCAGGAGAGTATGTTGGCTCATCTGACGGCTTAGCCAGAGTTACAGAGAGAGCTGATGAGGTACGGAATCGAAGTGCAGATTCAGCGTTATCAGGGTAGTCTAAAAACCCTAGAATGTCGGCCGTCTTTACTTGAGGAAGTAAGGCAGAAGCAGGAAGATTGCCCGATGATTCAGGATTTGAGACAGAGATTGAGCCGTGGAGAGGCACCCGACTTTGCAGAGAGAGCAGATGGTATTTTGTGTTTACATGGTCGGATTTGTGTACCTCGAGATGCAGAGTTGAGGCAGAGGATTTTGCAAGAGGCTCATGCTACACCTTACTCAATCCACCCCGGGGCGAGTAAGATGTACAAGGATTTGCGGCAGTTTTATAGGTGGGATGGCATGAAGCCGGATGTAGCGAGATTCGTCGCTAAATGTCAGGTCTGCCAACAGGTGAAGATCGAGCATCAGAGACCCGGAGGAATGCTTTAGTCGCTTCCTATTCCAGAGTGGAAATGGGAGGACATCTCCATGGATTTTGTCACCGGTTTGAGACTCAGCAGAGGCCATGATGCCATTTGGGTAGTGGTGGATAGACTGACGAAGACTGCTCACTTTTTGCCTATCAGGGAGACATGGCAAGTGAGCAAGTTAGTAGAGGTGTTTATTAATCAAATAGTTAGACTGCATGGAGTGCCTAAGACGATTGTGTCAGACCGAGATGGGTGTTTCACTTCCAGATATTGGCAGCAAGTGCATGAGGCATTGGGGACGAGATTACATTTCACGACTGCTTACCATCCGCAGTCAGATGGTCAGACAAAGAGGACGATTCAGACGCTAGAGGACATGCTGAGGTCATGTGTATTAGACTGGGGAGGTCAGTGGTCGGATCACTTGGCTTTGGTAGAGTTTGCCTATAATAACAACCGTCATTCGTCGATTCAAATGGCTCCGTATGAGGCTTTATATGGTCGGAAGTGTAGGACACCGCTGTGTTGGGATGATCCCTCGGATGTAGTAGGAGAGAGGCCACATATGATTGAGGAGACGATCGGGAGAGTGGCCTTAATCAGAGAGAGAATGTTAGCTGCTCAGAGTCGCCAGAAGTCCTATGCAGACAAGAGGCGTAGACCGTTGGAGTTTGAGGTCGGAGACCACGTCTGGTTGAGAGTATTGCCTACCCGCGGGGTAAGAAGATTCGGGGTGAAAGGGAAGCTGAGTCCCCGATATATCGGTCCGTTCGAGATTCTAGAGAGAGTAGGCGAAGTGGCTTAAAGGCTAGCATTGCTGCCTGCTTTAGAAGGAGTGCACCCTGTATTCCATGTTTCTCAGCTGAGACAGTATGTTCCAGATCCTAGTCACAGACTGAATTATGAGGATTTGGTGGTAGAACCAGATCACACTTTCCGGGAACAACCGCTGAAGATTTTAGATCGACGAATGAAGAAGCTACGGAACAAGGAGATTCCTCTGGTATTGATCCAGTGGTCTCGACGGGGAGTCGAGGAGGCCACTTGGGAGACGGAGTCCAGAATGAGTGAGAGCTATCCAGAGATCTACCCGGGTTTAGTAGAGGCGTTTGAGGGGAAGGTTAGTAATTAGTGTGTTGTTTTTGGATTCGATGTTTGCTTCGTGATTCTTGGTTGCTTGATTTGTTTGTTTGACTGTTCAATTTTTATTGATGTACTATATGTTTTGGATAGCTAATATTGGTTATGATTATCGTTATCAATCGATTCTGGTTCGAGGACGAACCTCTCTAAGGGGGAGAGGTTTGTGAAAACCTCGAATATCTTTTCTTTCGTTATAGAAGTTTCGGGACGAAACTTCCTTAAGGGGGGTAGTATGTAATATCCGTATTCGTTTTAGGTCTCGTAGGTCGAAAACGGGTTCCTTCACTTACAAGCATTTAAGTTGGGATCCGCAAGTAACCCTCGGAAAAGAGTATTTATTAGTAAAACCGATTTGATAATCCGTTGGAACACCTAGCTAATAATTAGTTTATCTATATGATAACTAATTAGATTTGCTAAATCTAATACCAATCCTATCTAATCAAAATCTACCCTTTTAAACCGAATTAGTTATTAGATATATCTAATATTAATTCCAGCTAACCTTTTGACCCACCCCTATCTTTTAAATTAGCTATATCTAATATCTAATCAAAATCCTATCGTTTAAATAGATGCTTGATCCTGATCGTTTTCTTTTAACCAACTCATAGATGGCCTAGAACAGTTCTTTTTAAATAGATGCTTGATCCCGATCGATTTTTTCGGTAAGCTTGAACTTCTTTAAACAATTCATTCCTTTGTTTTTCTTGTTGATTTTGGGTCGGGAATTGGGACGGGCTGGAGTCGAAGTCGTCGCTAGCCCGAACGAGGGTCGTGGGGGAGGTGTGTGCTGAACGTAGCCGGCGGAAGTGGCCAGAGTGGCCGTGAACAGGGGGCGGCAGCAGGGTCGTCCCTGATTTTTGTTTTTCTGAAATCGCCGGACAGGGAAGGGAGACAACCGAGCAGAATTAGGAGCGGTGGTGGGTCGGAAAAGGGAGAGGAGTTGAGGCATGGGTGTCGCTGCAGATTTGCCAGCAGGGGAAGATTCAGAAATTTCCGGGTCGCGAGGTCGAAGAAGGCAAGGAGCGGGGCGAAGGCGAAACCAGAGGGCGAGGCCGGAGTTGCGTGGAGCGGGGCGAAGGCGAAATTGTCGGACGAGAGGCTCTCGTTTGCAGCGGCGTGAAGAGGAGGATGACGCGGCGGACTTGCAGGCCTTCGTTAGGTTGAAGATGAAGGAAGGGTGGGGCCACACACTTGGGTCAAATCTGGGTTGGTTTGGTCAAACCAGGTTGAGGAGGGAGATGGGCCAAACCATTGGCCCAAAAACGGGGTGGAGAGGGTTAGAGGAATTCCGCCCAATTGGGCCGGATGGCTCTAATTTTTTTTTAAGTAGCAATTGGGCCAAATGGGGTAATTTGGGCTGTGTTTGTGTGTCTTTTAAAATTAATAGTGGGTTGGGGTAGACAAGTGATTAAATGGGTTAGCTATCCATTCAGTTTTTAGTTGGGTCGAGATTCATAAATTAATGTAGATAGCTTGATAAGATTAAAAGCTTGAATTTAGTATTTCAATTGGCAAACCTCGTTATAAAGGTTCAGTTGCTTAATTTGTCCCTTTATAATTCTTTAGGAAACCATTTGTTGGGACGTTGTTGGGACCTTTGGTTCTAAACAACGGATCAACGATTCAATTCTCTTAAGTTTTGATAATGACAAACACCATAGGGAACTAATGTGGTTTGTTCAAGTATTTCTAAGGAACACAGGTACAGCCAAGAACTCCTACGAATGACCAAAAGCCACTGCATGCCACAATGAAGAGTTTCCATCAAGGGAACTCTGAAGAGGAAAGTTCCCATGAAGTGGGAACTCCCAGAAACAATCAAGAGAACACAAGCTTACAACGATGAAGAGTTTCCATCAAGGGAACTCTGAAGAAGTCAGTTCCCATGACATGGGAACTCACATGTGAGAACAACGACCAATCAGCGCAGATCGCGGGATTCTGTCTCAGACAGCCCGAGGGAACAGTCTGAGGATCAGACTGTCACGCTTCATCCAACGGTCCGATTGATCCAAGAAGTTGACCTAGTTCAAACCAAAGTCACATGTGAAGAAAGTACAACTTGGGCATCAAGCAAAGGGCATTTTGGACACAAACGAAAGATGCGACTGCCCAAGCTCATTGGACTATAAAGCCAAATGAATAGTACTCGGTCTGAGTACTTCTCCCAGAACTTAAAAACACCCACATCAGAGAAAAGAAAGAAAAGGAAGAGAAGTCCCCGCCGGCGAGTGTGTGATCTCGACGACGGTGAAGCTGAAGTTCCCAGGAGCAAGGGAACTGAGAAGTCAGCGTAAGGTTTGAGTTACTTGTGTTTTTGCTGTTGTGAGCTTAGGAACTCAGTTGAGAGGATTTACTAGTGTTGCTAGAGTTAGGAAGAACTTGTAGGAACAGAGAAGTGTAAATCCGGCTGTGTAACTAAGGAACAAAGCAATCAATATAAGTAAGTCATTCAAAATCCTTCAAGAGGAGGTAGAGGTTTACCCATACAACTAGTTGGTTGTAGTGGGGTTCCTCTATAAAGGAACTGTGCTTTTTACTGTTTTTATTACTTGCGATTATTTACTTTCGCTGCCTTGGGAACAGCTTAATTGCCAGTTCCCAAGCTCACTGCTAACCGGTTACGATCCAACAATTGGTATCAGAGCTTGCGCTCTAGATTTGTGTTAGCATCGCAGGTGTCAAAATGGCTCAGGAACTTACTCAAGTGGGGAACAATACTAGTAAGTCGCCAAGGCTTATCACAGGAAGATTTGAAAGCTGGCAACGCGACATGAAGGATTGGATGCGTGGCCAAGACTACCAAGCCTGGTGTGTCATCGAAAGGGGGAACTTCGAAATCGATCCAGCTATTGTCAACGACCTCTCAAAGTGGGGTCCCAACGAGTACAAGTGCATGGAGGCAAACTACAAAGCAAAACAGTATCTAAAGAGGTCCATGTGTGTACAAGATTGTGACAGGGTTGCAAACCTTGACACAGCCAAGGAAATGTGGGAAGCCATCCAACAAATGCACGTTGGGAACTCAGATCTCAGAGAAGATCTTTAGATGAATGCAAAAAGGGAGTTCTACAACTTCCAAATGGAGATGGGAGAATCCGTCGATAGCTACCAATCCCGGTTTGAAGGACTTTGCACTAAGATGGAAGGATTGGGGATCACAAAAGAAGAAATCACCCACAAAATGAAGGTCCAACAGCTCTTCAATGGATTGACTGGAGAATGGGCAAACGAGAGAACGATGTTTAAGGAAAACCCAGAAAATCGAACGCTTATGCTCCATCAAGTATTTGGAAAGCTAGTGGGACATGAGAAGAGGAAGATCGATGATAAGGAACAAACTCGAGCTCATCGAGGGATCGCACTCAAGATCGAAAAGATGCTCAAATCAACCCAAGAACAACATGAAGACTCCGAAGAAGAAGAGGATGAAGAGCTAGTTCTTGTAACAAAGGCTCTTCGAAACTTCTACAAAGGAAAGTCTCAACGGAACAATGGGAACTGGGGAAAGGGACAGAGTTCCCAAAGAAAGCCCACAGAGAAGGATCTCTCAGAAGTGACTTGCTACAAATGCAACAGAAAAGGACATTTTGCAAAGGAATGTCCACAAGGAACTGATGGCAGGAAGCAAGGAAAGAAGGCCTACATCGCTACCTGGAGCGATGATGAAGACGAAGATCCTGAGTCATGGGCACTCCCAGACATGTGTGGCATGGCCATAGGAGAAACCACTGGGAAACAACCTAGTGAGGTAACCACTGAAACTGTTCTTGATTCCTTGAGTAACTATGAAAAACCTGAGTTGTTGAAAATTCTTTCAAGTCTTGTCAAAGATAACATAAAACTACAAAACAAGTTGGAAAAACAGGAACACATAAATTCTCAATTAATTGGTCTTGAGCCCTGTCCCAACTGCATATCCCTTCTAGAAAAACTCAAGTCTCATGTGTCTCACATCGTAGACCTAGAAAGAGAAATCAAAACTCTAGAGAAAGATGAGAACACCCTCTTGCAAAACCTGAGTAAGACTCCAGAACATCTTGAAGCCTCTAGTTCCCAAATTAAGTTTGTCCCAGCCAGATATGGCATAGGATACAAAGGTGAGTGCTCCAAGAAAGAAAAGTCACCCCTGAGTGAACATGATATCCATGAGTGTAGGGCCTTAGAACTCCAGTGCAAGAAACAGAAAAATGCTCATCTCGAGGAGAAAATCAGGGTCCTAGAGAGTGGAAACAATGGTGAGAAAGACTACTATACTGGGAACTCTGGACATAGAATCTATGTCAAAATTGCTAAGGGAAATGGGTCTCGAGTGTACAACAAAGAAACCATGGATAGGAACCGTATCCAGAGACCACACCCAAAATACTACCTGGGAGAATACTACAAGACATGTTGGCACTGTGGTGCTCATGGGCACTACAAGGATGCATGTCCTAAGAAGAGAGCCCAAACCCCTAGAAGCCATGAGTTCCCAAACAGACAAAAACGTCATGCTCATCACCAAAGGAACTCCAACTCTCAAAATTCCAAGGACATCAACATTTCTGACTATATCTTGAATGAAAATGTTTTCCCTTGCAAGGGACCTGGAAAGAGTCATCTTGCCTGGGTCTCAAAACACTAACTTTTCCTTGTAGGTGGCAGTGAGAGGGAACAATACATGGTTCATAGATAGTGGATGCTCGAACCATATGACAGGAAACAAGGATATCCTCATCTCACTCCACACTCATGCCGAAGGAGGCCACGTCTCATTTGGCAACAAGAACAAGGGAGAAGTTATTGGAAAAGGAGAAGTGTTGCTCAATAGATCTATTAAAGTTAGCAACGTAAATCTGGTAAAGGATCTGGGATACAATCTGCTGAGTGTCTCCCAGATGTGTGATCAAGGGAACAACATCGTCACTTTCGACTCAGATGAATGTCTCATCATCAACAAGAAGACCAACAAAGTAATTCTGAGAGGAAGAAGATACAACAATGTGTATGTGGTGGACACCAACTTTGAACCACCAATGAAGCTGTGCCTTGCGAGTTCCCAAGATGACACGGAACTCTGGCATCAAAGACTGGGACATGCTGGTGTAAATCAAATCCTGAAGCTTTATCTACACGATCTGGTCATTGGTCTTCCACGGATCAATCTCGAAGGAGTCAAAATGTGTGAAGCATGTGTTCGAGGGAAACAGACCAGGACCTCCTTCAAACCCAAGAAGGTGGTAAGCACAACCAGGTCGCTGGAGTTAATTCACATGGATCTCTGTGGTCCCATGAGAACAGCTAGCTACGGTGGAAAAAGGTACATATATGTTTTAATTGATGATTTTTCAAGATTCACCTGGGTTATTTTCTTGAAGGCAAAATCACAAGCGTTTGAAGAATTTGAGCCCTTCATCAAAAGAACAGAAGTAAGCTTGGGGCTGAAACTGAAAGCAATCAGATCTGATCACGGAACTGAGTTTCGAAACTCGGAGTTCCTAAACTTCTGTGAGCAAAATGGGATCTCTCACAACTTTTCAGCACCTCGCACTCCTCAGCAAAATGGAGTGGTCGAGAGAAAGAACAGAACTCTGGAGGACATGGCTAGAACCATGATGATCGAAAGTGGAGTTCTTGAGTACTTCTGGACTGAAGCCATCTCCACAGCTACATACATCCTAAATCGAGCCATGACAAGGCCCCTGATCAACAAGAACTCCTATGAGCTCATCAAAGGGAGAAAACCAAACATCTCACACTTGAGAACATTTGGTTGCACATGCTTTGTTCACAACAACGGCATAGACAATCTTGGCAAATTCGACCCCAGGAGCGATGAAGGGATCTTCCTGGGATACTCATCACAAAGCAAGGCTTACAGGGTTTACAATAAAAGAACCAAGAAGATAGAGGAAAGCATTCATGTCGTCTTCAATGAAAAGTCTATAAAAATGGGAACCGAGACCCAAGGGAAAGGAACTCTGTTCAAGTTAGTCAGACATGAAGACGATGATGATGACGAGGATGAGCCAATAAGAAGGGATGAAGACTATCCAAGTGCAAGCAATATCCCACAACTAGGGAACAACGACGAAGGTCCAATCCTCACTAATCAAACCTCCCTCGAGGCTCCTTCCTCAGAAGAACTACAAGACACCTCCAACTCTCTAGAGGTCCCCTCTTCAGGGAACAACTCTGTTGTTCCCCAAGACAATACCCTGCCAGAATCAAGTACTCAAGGGGAACAAAGAGGGAACCTGCCAGAAATCTCTAAAGAAACATCAAATGAAGAAGCTGGAGATGAGAGTTCCCATGACAAAGAAACACCAACTGAGGATGATACACATGCAAAGGAACTCACTCATACAAGAACCTTTCAACAAAGGAAGGACCACCCCCTTGAGAACATCATCTCCCCTCTTGATAAAGGTGTGCAAACTCGTTCCTCTCTCAATAATTTTTGTGCTTTTAACGCGTTTGTTTCAATGGTGGAACCCAAAAATATCAAAGAAGCATTAAAGGACCCAGATTGGATTCAAGCCATGCAAGAGGAACTCCACCAATTTGAGAGGAACCAAGTTTGGAAGCTAGTTCCTAGACCCAAAAACAAGAACATCATAGGAACTCAATGGGTCTTTAGGAACAAGCTCGATGATACTGGAGCTGTAGCAAGGAACAAGGCTAGGTTAGTAGCACAAGGATACAGGCAAGAGGAAGGGATTGACTACGATGAGACCTTCGCACCAGTTGCCAGGATCGAGGCAATTAGACTCCTCATCGCCTATGCCGCTCACAAGGGATTCAAACTTTATCAAATGGATGTGAAAACAGCCTTCCTCAATGGACATCTCAAGGAAGAAGTGTATGTGGCTCAACCTCCAGGATTCGAAGATGAAAAACTACCCAACCATGTCTACTTCCTGGAGAGGGCCCTTTACGGACTCAAACAAGCTCCCCGAGCTTGGTATGACAGGTTGGCTCAATTCCTCTTGTCCCATGGGTACATTCGTGGTTCCATAGACAAGACTTTGTTTTTAAAGAAAGAATCTAAAGACATTTTGATTGTGCAAGTATATGTTGATGACATTGTGTTTGGAGCAACTAACGAAACTCTTGTAGAAAAGTTTAAGGACCTCATGAGCAGTGAGTTTGAAATGAGTCTCATTGGGGAACTCACGTTCTTTCTGGGACTTCAAATATCCCAAACCAAGGAGGGAACAAAGATTCATCAACAGAAATACATCAAGGAAATGCTTGTAAAATATGGGATGGAACATTCAAAGCCCATTGACACACCCATCTCACCAAATTCAAGGCTCAATGCGGATGAAACAGGTATTAGTGTGGACCAAAGGAACTATGGAGGTATGATCGGGTCCCTTCTCTACTTAACAGCTAGTAGACCTGATATCATGTTCTTTGTATGTCTTTGTGCTCGTTTTCAAGCTAACCCCAAGGAATCACACCTGAAAGAGGTGAAGAGAATTTTCAGGTATCTCAAAGGGAATGATAACTTGTGCCTATGGTATTCAAGGAACAGTTCCCTTGAGCTCATTGCATACATAGATGCAGATTTTGCAGGGCACTTGGTTGACAGAAAGAGCACATCAGGAATGGCCCAGTTTCTAGGGTCATGCTGAGTCTCGTGGGGATCCAAAAAGCAAAATTGCGGACATTCTTACCAAAGCTTTAGACAGACGTCCCTACCAGCATTTTCGAATGCTTCTAGGGATGATAACTCTAAACTAAACAAGTCCCTGTTTGTCTCTCTCTCAATGCCTGACTAGTTTATATAAGATTGCATGATAGGAACTAGGATTTATTGCTTTCACTATGCCATGATTACTAGTCTAGAGAAAAATGTGTACAAAGGAACTCTATTTCTTTTGGCCCAAAATGATCAACCAGAGTTCCCTTTATCCCTCATTACAAGCCACCATGACGGTTGATCATATGACCCACCCTAAGCTAGGGACCAGACAAATGCTTCTCATGAGCCAAAATATTTCCTTTATCGAGTTGCAAATTGTCTAGTTCCCTTTGAGTTCCCTAGCCCCACAAAAAGATGAGTGTGAAGTTCCCTTAACCACTTCACTCTCCCTGACCTTGATAAGATCATGGGAACTGATGCATCTACAAAGGGAACGTTGACTAATCTGCAAAGAAAAACCGTCACTTGGGAAGCGGACTTTTGTGTCAGAGGCTCTGAAGCGTTAAAGGCCAAGTATTCAAAACTTGAAAAGGACTTCCCAAGAGATCGTGACGCGTGTCCAGAGGCGTGCTTGAGAAGTTGAAACGGCGCCCCACGTTCATTGGGCAACGGTTATCGAGGTTATTCCACTTCCCTTTCTACCCTTCACCTCCTCTCTCCTTTAAAACCCCTCTTTGCCATTTTTGGGCCCTTTATTCCCTCTTACATCTCTGTCAATCGTCTTCCCCAAACCTCTTTCACTCTCTTTTCAAGAAACCTCCAAAACCTCCCAATCTCTTACAAAAATGGCCCCTCAACACACCTTCGCCCAGATCAAAGTGTGGGTACATGCCAATCCTCGCATCCTCTTCGTCTCTCAACTAAAAGAGATCGAGCAAGAATCGAACCCAACGATGAAGGATGTTCTTATCCAAGGGCTATACAATCAAGTAAGCCCCTTCTTGCCCCCTCCTCCTCCTCAGGCCGACGAAACCGTCTCCTGGACCTCTTCCTCCTCCGAATCTCTTCCTCTCCCTCCTTCCCACACCAACACCTCCTCCGGAGTTGTCATCGTCGACAACTTCGGAGACGCTCGCCCCTCAATCAATGAAAAACCCCACAAATCCAAACACCGCCATTCATCCAAACGTCGTCACTCATCAAAAGACCCCTCAAAACCCAAAAAATCCAAACACTCCCACGACCCCTCAAAATCCAAAAAGCGTAAACACTCTGCGGCCTCTGAATTCTCGGAGCCCAGAAAGAAGGCTTTCTTCAAGTTTGAGGAATACTTGAACTGCTCCAAGGAGAGTTCTTGTGCTCCCAAACCTCCTTACCCTTTCCCTTCCGACGATGGGACCTCTGAACCTCAGAGTCTACTCCCCTCTTCCTCCTCCATCCCTCCTCTTCAACTCAAGGGACCTTCCAAACTTCCTCCCACAAAACGACCAACTCCCCCTCCACCACCTCCCTCAGTTCCCACCACGTTGGGAACTCCACCTCCCCAACCTTCTTCACTTCCTCCACCTCCCTCAATTCCCGCCACGATGGGAACTCCATCCTCACCTCACAAAACTCCTTCTCCTCCCTCTTCACCCAAACACATCTCCACCTCTCTCACTTCTACTTCGGGGATCTCTACTCCCCAAGTCACCACAACCCTTCCTCCCTCTTCCACACAACTCTCCACACCTCTTCCTTCTTCTCCTCTCCCCTCTTCCACCACATCCCCCCCCCACCAAACTCCCCTCTCCCTCACCATCCAAAAGTGTCGTCGCTCTTACCTCAGACGACGACGATCTTTCTCTCTCTGTGGTCATCGGCAAAATGACCAAGGATTCTCCTCCAATCATCATGGGAACTCTGGAGGAGGAAGCCCAGCTCAAGGCCATCGATGAAGAACTCAACAGGGGTCCCTCTGAGCACACAGTCTCCCAAGGGACTAAGTCCCCAGAAAAGGTGGCTCCTGAAGAGCCCACGGAGAGAAGGGACCTCGCACCAGCTGGAGGTGCTGAGGCAACAACAAGTCATCCTGGAGATGACGCGGAGGGCTCAAGTTCGAGCTCCTCCGAGGAAGAAGGGACCTCCCAAGATGAGGTCGAAGAAGAAGAAGAAGCTCCAGCCACTAAGGAGCCAGCACGGATCCCCACACCTGGACACCAAATGGTGGTGTCCACGAGTTCCCAACCACCAAGGGACCGCGTGCTTATGATTGAAGCGGCTGCACCTCCTCAGCAGAAAGGACCTCGCACGGTCTCTAGGGGGAACACATCTAAAAGCACTTCAAGGAAGGGGAAAGGGACCAAGCATCATGTCGATGAGCGCAGGAAGCTTCTCCCTCACCTCATTGTTTCAGAAGAAGTGCTGACTGAAAATGGTCTAGGGGAACTGTGGGACCTGATCAAGGCCCAGGGCTGGGAGAGACTCTGCCAAGAGACTGTGAGTGTCGATCCCTCACAAGTGCGTCAGTTTTACAACAACTTCAATATCACCAATGACTGCACTCAGGGAACTCTCCCCCATGAAGGCGACGAGTTTATCTTTACAACGTCGACGATTCGCCTTCAACTCCAGGTCCCTGGACAGGGGCTTAGTGAGTTGCCTAGCAAGCTATGGGGCGACTTCAATAGTGCCGAGGTGTGCAACACAATCTTCGAGGGTCGGGTTCCCTCCAAGGTGCTCTCAACGCACCATCTGTCCTTGGTCGCCAAGCTCGCTCACCAATTCATCATCAACGTGGTGATCCCACGCCAAGAGAAGCGTCTGGTGGTCAACATCCCTGATGCCATCCTCCTCTACCATTTCCTTCTCAAGATGCCCATCAACCTCCCCAGAATCATCCTTGGGCACATGGAGAAGTGCATGGCTTCCAAGTCCCACTCCCTTCCATACTCCGGGCTGATAAAGAAGCTCCTACAAAAAGAGGGTCTCTACGACGCCTCTAAAGAAGAAATCGAGCTTGGAAGGGAATTGGATATTTCAGTTGTCCAGAAGATGAGGCACTCGGAGCTTGTAGAGGAGGCGGCTCCACTAGAGTCTGGTATACAAGAGGGGAACTCTCCAGTGTTGCTCCGCATTGCCAACACCCTCGACCAGATTGCTCGGGACCAAGCAGCGTTGGCCAGAGGACAAGAAAAGCTTACACAAGTCCTTACACGCCTCTGTGACGCCCTGTTCCCTCAGACCCCATGATCTCTCCCTTCTTGTTCCCTTAATCCAAAAATGACCACAAATTGTACTTGGGTTCCCATTGTACATATTATCTTAAGTAATGAAATGGTCTTTATTTTGATTGCGTGTTCCCTTCTTTCCTATTATTGCTTTGCTTGTTTTCGATGATGTCAAAAGGGGGAAAGACAAAAAATGCGAGATGAGTTAAAAGTTTAAGTTATCACAGACCACGCATAAGCTAAGGGGGAACAATTGCATAAAAAGCTTAATAGGAACTATGTGTCTCACCAGAAGTGGCTCCCTAAATCTAAGTGTTTCACTAAAAGTGACTTCCCAAAATCATACTTAGGAACTCATCAGCATATCATTCATTGAAATACTTGCATTTTTGTGATGGGTTTGTCATCATCAAAAAGGGGGAAATTGTTGGGACGTTGTTGGGACCTCTGGTTCTAAACAACGGATCAACGATTCAATTCTCTTAAGTTTTGATAATGACAAACACCATAGGGAACTAATGTGGTTTGTTCAAGTATTTCTAAGGAACACAGGTACAGCCAAGAACTCCTACGAATGACCAAAAGCCACTACATGCCACAATGAAGAGTTTCCATCAAGGGAACTCTGAAGAGGAAAGTTACCATGAAGTGGGAACTCCCAGAAACAATCAAGAGAACACAAGCTTACAACGATGAAGAGTTTCCATCAAGGGAACTCTGAAGAAGTCAGTTCCCATGACATGGGAACTCACATGTGAGGACAACGACCGTTCAGCGCAGATCGCGGGATTCTGTCTCAGACAGCCCGAGGGAACTGTCTGAGGATCAGACTGTCACGCTTCATCCAACGGTCCGATTGATCCAAGAAGTTGACCTAGTTCAAACCAAAGTCACATGTGAAGAAAGTACAACTTAGGCATCAACCAAAGTCACATGATCCAAGAAGTTTTCCGTTCATCAAGAAGGCGAGCGCCGTGATTGATGTTGCAAAGGTTTATTATCAATGGCACATGAGGGCAAGAAGGTCCAGTTTCAGTTAGATGAGGACCTATTTTGAGCTATAAAATGACGTCGAGCCATCGATGTTAAACAAAGGCGTTGCTCGGGAGGCAACCCAAGGTAAGTTTTTCTTTTCTTTTCTTTTTGTTCTTATAGTTTTAGTTTTAGTTTCATTTTTGGTTCTGTTGGGCTAACTTGCAGGCTAAAATTTCATATCTCGAAGACAAAGCAAGGCGAGGATGGATCCGAGGTCGCGGCTGGACCCGCGCCCGCGGTCCAGGACCCGTGCTCGTGGGTCTGTCCCTCACGGAATTAAGTTTTTGATTTTCGAAATAAATAAACAATAAAAATAAAAATGAATAAAAATAAAAGGTTTTCGGGTGAAACCCCGAAATAAAAGGTTTTCGGGTGAAACCCCCGAGATTCTACCTTCTATTTTCCATCCTTCTATCATTTCCATCTTCTTCTATCTCCATCCTTTTTGGGAGATTTATGTCCGCCCATGGTCATCCTCTAGTATGGGGGAATCTTCTTCTTCAAAGCTTGTACTACATTGATGCTTAAGGCGAGATTAAGAGTTCGTTTGTGAGTTTGTGTTCATTGTTATTGATCGTGTTTTCTGTTGTCGCTTCAAACCATGTATGCGGTATATGCCCAGAATGAACACATTTTTTCGCGATCGAAGCACCCGCGCCCACATCCTATCCACTGCGCCCGCGGTTTTTCCTGACGACGGATCTTCTGAAAATTTTTGAGCTGCTATCTGAAGAGTTCTTCCATATTTTCTTTCGTATGTGAGTCTTCTGATTTTCCTCTTCTATGCTTAATTCCTTTTTCTTTAGTTCATTGAGGACAATGAAGGATTTAAGCATGGAGGAGGAAGTACTCACTACGCCTATCATAGATAGTTGCATTTCAGTTTATTTTTCGTTATTTTTATGGGATTTTTGTGCCATGTTTTGCATAGAGAAAAGTTTTTTTTTCAAAAAAGAAAATAAAATAATAAAAAAGAAAAAAAGACATAAAAATTGAAAAAGGCATAGAAAATCTTGGGATGAGCTGAAAACCCGAAAGGGCGGCTCAGGTAATAAGCAAGTAACCCGGACCAGCATTAGGCTGGGGTAATAAGAGGTTAATGAGAGATGTGAGCATATGTGACCACACCTAAAGAAAAATGAAATGAGTGATTAGGAGAATACACCAAAGGGCGCCTAAGTAGAATTGAGTGGAAAAATCAGAGTGTTTAGGATTTCATTCTACTTTGGGGTCTGGGGATTATATTTTAGATGTCGGGTAGATCCTAGGTTGCTCTACACTTTTTAGAGCTTGAGAGATGATCTTATTTTGTATTATGGTGAGGTGTGTATTTGAGCTTTCATGTCTTTGCTCATTATTTTCTCTACATGGGTTCGGGTTGTGAGTTTATACTTTTTATTTTTCATATTCCCTTATTACTTCATGTGGATATTATTTGTACTGATTGTTAGATTTATTTTGAGCTTACTCGAGACGAGCAAGATCTAAGTAACTATGTATTTTTATAAGGATTTGTGAGTGTTTTAGGCTAGATTAAGGTGCTTAATTGTAAAATTAGTGAAGCCTACAGTTGAAGACTTTGAAGACAGAGATCCGAGTTTGAGCTGAAGACCCTCTTTACAGCGGTTGCTAAGGAAATACAAGATTGAAGATCATACAAAAAAGAAGACCCGCGCCCACGGGTATGGAGCCGAGACCGCCGGAGATCGAGATTCCGAGAGCGCCAAGAGCTCGGAGGACCCGCGCTCGCGGGTCAAGATCTGAGACCACGATGGATCTGAATCTTCGAGGAGCTAATTCAAGGATGACCCACGCTCGCGGCTGCTGACCTACGCTCGCGGGTGGCTTTTTGTGCCGACTTCGTTTCGTTTTATTTTATCTTTTTATTATATTATTATATCTAGTTTTATTTCGGATGTTTCTAGTAATTAAGCCTTGTTTTCGTACTTAGTTGGGGAGGATACTTTTGGAGACTACTTTTACTTTTAACCTAGTTTTTATTTCTGTTATTATGGAAAACAAATCTTCCTTGGAGTTTGTTTGATCAAGGAAGCCTTTTTATTGAATTGGTGAGATTTTGGTAACTTTTCTATCCTTTGATTAATATCAAAAACTCTTGTTTTAATTCCATGATCTATGTTTGATTTTATGAGCCTGATCAACTTGTTTGATTGACTTAGATCTACTGTTTGGATTAGGTTTGATTGTTGTTTTTGCAATCTTATTTATCCTTGAAACAACTCTTTTCCAGCACCGTGGACTGGAATTGAGAAAGAGTATTTGATGGTTATTTTATGCATGAGACTCGTTGTTTGATTGCATGAATTGATTTCCTTTTATCCTTAATACTTTGCATGATTTGAATTAAGCGTCCTTGTTCATATCTTAGTTTCGCTTGGACCGTGGACAAGCGGAAATCTGTTATAAGGATTGGAATTAACCTAGGAAATATAGAAAAGTGCATGAATCAATGATCGAATGATTAAAAAGGTGGAATAGATTGAATGAACTCTTCTTTCCTTTAATTGATTTGAAACGTAATTATGGTTGCTTGCTTAAATCTCAAACCCCCGTTCTTTGTTGATTGTTTGGAAATCCTGATTCCCTTGGGTTCGATCCCTTACTTGCATGCTATACTTGGTTTGTAATTTAGGGTAATTTATTTTTGATCTCGACACAACGACTTTAGTCGATTCAACATTTCATCGAAGACTTGTCGTGCAAAGTGAGATCACAAGTATTTTTAAAGGCAAAAGGAGAAAAAACAAGTGAACTTTAAAGACATCTAGGCATAACCAAAAAGAATGAGGATAGTATCAAGCCAATAAGCACATTCTGCAGTACATAATCACGACCGATTGAATAAAAGCATAAATTCGAACCTAGAAACCGAATACCACATTTGAGAGTGACATTACATGGACATTTCATCGAACACATAGCGTGCAATGTTAGATCACAAATCAATTTTTAAAGGCAAAAGGAAAAAAAACAAGTGAACTTTAAATACATCTAGGCATAAGCATAAAGAATGAGGATACTATCAATGCAGTAAGCACATTCTGCACTACAAAATCACGACCGATTGAATGAAAGCATAAATTCAAACCAAGAAACCGAATGCCAAAATTAGAAGTGACATCTACATGGATATTTCATCGAACACTTGGCGTGCAAAGTGAGATCACAAGTCTTTTTAAAGGCAAAAGGACAAAAAACAAGTAAACTTTAAAGACATCTAGGCATAACCATAAAGAATGAGGATAATATCAAGCCAATAAGCACATTCAACACTACAAAATTACGATCGATCGAAAAAAGCATAAATTCGAACCTATAGTCCGAATGCCACAATTAGGAGTGACATTTACATGGACATTTCATCGAACACTTGGCGTGCAAAGTGAGATCACAAGTCATTTTCAAGGCAGAAGGAGAAAAAACAAGTGAACTTTAAAGACATATATCTAGACATAAGCATAACGAATGTTTATAGTATCAAGCCAATAAGCACATTTTGCACTACAAAATCTAGACCGATCGAATAAAACCATAAATTCAAACTTAGAAACCGAATGCCACATTTAGGAGTGAGTTTTACATGGAAATTTCATCGAACACTTAGCGTGCAATGTTCGATCACAAGTCATTTTAACGGCAAAAGGAGAACAAACAAGTGAACTTTAAAACTTTCTAGGTATTAGCATAACGAATGAGTATAGTATCAAGCGAATAAGCACTTTTCCTAAGGCAAATGTCAGTTTTGCCCTTAGGTCTTTCTTTATAAGCCACTAGGGCCTAATTTTCTAGTAGACAAGATTGAAGCCAAATTCCAACTCTTTGTCTCTCCTCTTTGCACTAGTACAGAAATGGGCTCGCATGGCGCTATTTTTACACATCACATGGCGCTTTTTTTGGCGCATTAACTACGAGTGCATTAACAAATGCGGATGGCGCTTTTAAAAAAGCGCCATAAAAAACATACAGATGGCGCTTTTTTACAAAAAAGCGCCATAAATGTTCTATTTTAAAAAAAAATACATGACGCGCATGGCGCTTTTTTAGTAAAAAGCGCCATGCTTGTGATTCTTATTTATGACGCTTTTTTTAAATAAAAGCGCCATAAGTGTTTATCCATTTTTAAAATGCTTTCAATCTATTTTTACAGCCTAGCTAGCACATTAAATTGCAGTAACGAAATTTCATTAACTCCACACGTACAATTACCTTAATAAAAAAATTCAATTCCACATATATAGATCACAAATACATAATTTAATCAAATTTCCATGTATCTCCTCAAAAATAAGAGAAATAGCTACAAATTAGATCCTGCTAGCTCCAGTTGATCCATGAAATTACATACTAGAACTTGTTCCCTTCCTCAGCCTACAAACCTTGCTCCCTTCCTCGTATTCTTCCTGTCAAACCAAAATTCAGATCTTCACAACTTCAGCACAAGTTTTCTGTTTTCCTATGTGTTGGCTAAATAGCTACAAATTCAGGAACAATAAATTGATGGAAATTTTTTTGTAAACTAGAATCAATTCATGAACTATTTCACCATTATCTTGAAAATAAAGATCATTAGAGTGGCCCACAAGGAAATGAAAGCTTTCAAGATATTAAACTGAAAGGGGAAAGAAAATTTGTGATAGTTACAAAAGATCACCTGACAAATGCATCATTTGATGTCATCTGCTTCTCCAACCACATTTTGTTCATCAGTGGTAGTTGGTATGGATGCTCTTCTTAATGCAGTTCCTGACAAATGCATCTTAAGGCACTGTACCCATTCTCTCCTCCAAGGCTAATAGTTCCTGGTAACCAACCATATACAAAAAAGAATCATGCTCCATACTTCCACAATGAGGGTTAAAATAAAGAAGATTCAAAGAAATGAAAGAAGAGCAGGGACCCTCATATGACATGTCATCAATGTCCAATCTCATGTCTATGTGTTGATCACGAAACATACTAAAAAATAGATTTTTTTTATCCAAAAAATTGCATGAGACATTCTAACAACCAGAAAAAGGGTAAACTTATCTAAGATTAGTACCACAGAAGAACAGTCGAAAAGCCAAGCTACCTGCTGTGTTTTTTGAACTGCATTCAATGCACGCAGGTGCGCCAATTTGCATCCTCAACTCCTGACCCTAAATGACACCATTCACAAATCAATAAAATGTGTTGTTATAGCCAAGTAAGTCGGAAGATGCAGCATTATTGGAATTGTTATAGCAATAATCAATTTGATAATATGGCGTTGAAAATTAGAGCAATTTAAGAGTAATTGCTGATTGGGAACAAATTACGTGAGGGAGTGTGTCACACTCAAGTTGAGTTTTGATCCAGATCGAGATCGAAAGACAAAATTGTCCGCATAATTTATATTTGATCATTATTATAATTAGTGACTTTAGGTCAAATCAAAGAGCCAAATGCTGTTAAAAGGGTGAAATTAGTCAACTAAAGTGGTAAATTGCGAAATTACAAGTTATAATTGAGCAATTAAGCGTCAGATTCAATCAAACATGGAACACAAATTACAAGTTATAATCGAGCAATCAAGCATCAGATTCAACAGAA
This sequence comes from Fallopia convolvulus, assembly GCA_964016875.1. Taxonomy (NCBI): domain Eukaryota; kingdom Viridiplantae; phylum Streptophyta; class Magnoliopsida; order Caryophyllales; family Polygonaceae; genus Fallopia; species Fallopia convolvulus. Next base: position 19,722,970 of record OZ024730.1, read on the forward strand.
TTTTCGAGAACAGATGATACCTAGGGTTTGCCGGAGAAGAATGTAGAATTAATCTCCACCGATTGAAGAAGAAATGCTACCATCAGCCTCTGGCTGCCGACGAATCAATCGATCAGCGCCAGTGGAGGATCCAAAGGCTAGACAATTACTCGTTGGCGATCACCGAGCGAGTATATCGATCTTCTCCCCAAATAATACTTGAACAAGATGGTGGATCCGATGCCAGAATATATGGTGGATTCGTACCTAGATCTGGACTTCTCAGTAGATCCGAAGGCGGGAGAACTAACCAGCGCTAGCGCCGATTGCGTGGAAGCGTTGATGAAGAAAGGCAGTGAGAAGCAAGGGGCGTGGTTGACGAAGAATGGCAGAGAGGAAATGGGTTGACTAAGAAAAGCGGAGGAAGAAGGAAGAAGTGAAGAACCCTAGTACGCAAGACCTAAGGGATCGGGCGTCGGACTCCTTAAAATAATTTAATTATGTAGATTTTCTTATGACGCTTTTTTCATATAGCGCCATCCGCATTTTTACACTTTATGGCGCTTTTAAAAAAACGCCCTATTAAGGGTATTATTTATTTTATTAAAAAAGATTTAATAGTTTAGAGCGCTTTATTTGTTAAAGCGCCATCCGCGTTGTTTAAATAACAACGCTTTTAAAAAGCGTCATAATATTTGCGCTATGTATAACGATTTTTGTACTAGTGTTGGAAAACGTTTTTAAGCTTTGTTTTTGAATCAAAATTCAGATTTTAGTTCCTTGGATCGTAAGTCATATCAATCCAAATCCGAAGGTAGATCGTGGTGAGTCATATCCTCGATTGATCTTCATAGTTCAAGTTCAATTCAAGGTGAGTCATATCCTTGAGTTTTTCTTGTCCATATCCAAACCTCAATTTTCCATCACCATCCACTTTTCCATCACCTATCATCCTCAAAATCTCCATCTCATCCTCCATCAAAATCGGATCCATAAACCCCATCAATAACTCCATAAAAACTAGTCGAAGTTCAATCCCGGTGGACTCTACAACGCCTCAGTAAAAGAGGCATAACTTTCGAACCATAAAAGATTTTGTTCTTAATTTTTGAGGGATTAAATAAGACTCGTAGATCTAACTCTGGGCTTTGGAATCTCCTAATTCCAAGTCCGGACAAGGGAAATCTTCTCTTGCGAAGTCAGAATAGAAGTTCTTCCATCAAGATTGATCGGGTCTTCCTCGGATTGCCTTGCACCGCTTACAACATCAAGATCCTTCATCATGTGTTATTAGATCCATGCAAGGAACTCCTTATTTTTACCTTTGATTGAGCAATCTAGGGTTGCAAGTGCTCATAGGAGTTGTGTTGGATCGTAAACGGTTAGCAAAGAGCTTGGGAACTGGCAATTACTCTGTTCCCAAGGCAACGGAAGTAAACAATCGCAAGTAATAAAGACAGTAAAGAACGTAGTTCCTTTATAGAGGAACCCCACTACAACCAACTAGTTGTATGGGTAAACCTCTACCTCCGCTTGGAGGATTTTGAATGACTTACTTATATTAATTGCTTTGTTCCTTAGTTACACAGCTGGATTCACACTTCTATGTTCCTACGCGTTCTTCCTAACTCTAGCAACACTAGCAAATCCTCTCAACTGAGTTCCTAAGCTCACAACAACAAAATACAAACAAGTCAGACCTTACACCAACTTCTCAGTTCCCTTGTCCTTGGGAACTTCGGCTTCACCGTCGTTGAGATCACACACTCGCCGGCGGGGACTTTTCTTCCTTTTCTTTCTTTTTCTCAGATGTGGGTGTTTAAGAGTTCTGGGAGAAGTACTCAATCCGAGTACTATTCATTTGGCATTATAGTCCAGGTGAGCTTGGGCAGTCGCATCTTTCGTTTGTGTCCAAAATGCCCTTTGCTTGATGCCGAAGTTGTACTTTCTTCACATGTGACTTTGGTTTGAACTAGGTCAACTTCTTGGATCAATCGGACCGTTGGATGAAGCGTGACAGTCTGATCCTCAAACTGTTCCTTCGGGTTGTCTAACACAGAATCCCGCGATCTGCGCTGAACGGTCGTTGTCCTCACATGTGAGTTCCCATGTCATGGGAACTGTCTTCTTCAAAGTTCCCTTGATGGAAACTCTTCATCGTTGTAAGCTTGTGTTCTCTTGATTGTTTCTGGGAGTTCCCACTTCATGGGAACTTTCCTCTTCAGAGTTCCCTTGATGGAGACTCTGCATTGTGGCCTGCTGTGGCTTTTGGTCATTCATAGGAGTTCTTGGTTGTACCTTTGTTCCTTAAAGATACTTGAACAAACCACATTAGTTCCCTATGGTGTTTGTCATTATCCAACTTAAGAGAATTACATCGTTGATCCGTTGTTTAGAACCAGAGGTCCCAACAACGTCCCAACAATTTCCCCCTTTTTGATGATGACAAACCCATCACAAAATATGCAAGTATTTCAATGAATGACATGCTGATGAGTTCCTAAGTATGATTTTGGGAAGTCACTTTTAGTGAAACACTTAGATTTAGGGAACCACTTCTGGTGAGACACTTAGTTCTTACTTAGCTTTTTATGCAGTTGTTCCCCCTTATCTTATGCGTGGTCTGTGATAACTTAAACTTTTAACTCATCTCGCATTTTTTGTCTTTCCCCCTTTTGACATCATCGAAAACAAGCAAAGCAATAATAGGGAAGAAGGGAACACACAATCAAAATAAAGACCAATTCATTACTTAAGAAAATATATACATAGGAACTTGAGTACAGTTTATGGTCATTTTTGGATTAAGGGAAGAAGAAGGGAGAGATCATGGGGCTTGAGGGAACAGGGCGTCACAGAGGCGCATAAGGACTTGTGTAAGCTTTTCTTGTCCTCTGGCCAACGCTGCTTGGTCCTTGGCAATCTGGTCGAGGGTGTTGGCGATTCGGAGCAACACTTGAGAGTTCCCCTCTTGTTCACCAGACTCCAGTTGAGCCGCTTCCTCTACAGGCTCAGAGTGCCTCATCTTCTAGACAACTGAAATGTCCAGTTCCCTTCCAAGCTCTATTTCGTCCTTAGAGGCTTCGTAGAGACCCTCTTTTTGTAGAAGGTTCTTTATCAGCCCAGAGTAAGGAAGGGAATGGGACTTGGAAGCCATGCACTTCTCCATGTGCCCAAGGATGATTCTGGGAAGATTGATGGGCTTCTTGAGGGGGAAGTGATAGAGGATGATGGCATCAGGGATGTTGACGACCAGACGCTACTCCTGGCGAGGGATCACCACATTGATGATGAATTGGTGAGCAAGCTTGGCGACCAGGGAGAGATGGTGCGTCGAGGGAACTATGGAGGGAACCCTACCCTCAAAGATGGTGTTGTACACTTCAGCGCTATTGAAGTCCCCCCAGAGCTTGCTAGGCAACTCGTTGAGCCCTTGACCGAGGACCTGGAGTTGAAGGCGGATTGTCGACGTTGTAAAAATGAATTCGTCGCCTTCGTGGGAGAGAGTTCCCTGAGTGCAGTCGTTGGTGATAGTGAAGTTGTTGTAAAACTGATGCACTTGTGAGGGATCTACGCTCACAGTCTCTTTGCAGAGGTTCTCCCAGCCCTGGGCCTTGATCAGGTCCCACAGCTCCCCTAAGCCGTTGTCAACCAACACGTCCTCACTGATGATGAGTGGAGGGAGGAGCTTTCGGCGTTCATCCACTGGATGCTTTGTAGAAGAGGTCCCCTTTCCCTTCTTTGTGGTGCTCCTTGACGTGTTCCCCCCTAGAGACCGTGCGAGGTCCTTTCAACTGAGGAGGTGCAGCCGCTTCGATCATGAGCACGCGATCCCTTGGCGGTTGGGAACTCGTGGACACCACCATTTGGTGTCCAGGTGTTGGGATCTGTGCTTGCTCCTTAGCAGTTGGAGCTTCTTCTTTTTCTTCGACCTATTCTTGGGAGGTCCCTTCTTCCTCGGAGGAGCTCGAGCTTGAGCCCTCCGCGTCATCTTCGGGATGACTTGTTGTTGCCTCAGCACCACCAGCTGGTGCGGGGTCCCTTCACTCCGTGGGCTCTTCAGGAGCCACCTTCTCTGGGGACTTTGTCCCTTGGGAGACTGTGTGCTCAGAGGGGTCCCGGTTGAGCTCTGCTTCGATTTCCTTGAGTTGGGCCTCCTCCTCCACAGTTCCCATTATGATAGGAGGAGGGTCCTTGGTCATTTTGCCTATGACCACGGAGAGAGGGAGATCGTCGTCATCTGAGGTGAGAGCGACGGTACTTTTGGATGGTGAGGGAGACGGGAGTTTGGTGGTGGTGGGGGATGTGGTGGAAGATGGAAGAGAAGAGGAAGGAAGAGGAGTGGAGAGTTGTGTAGAAGGAGGAGGAACGGTTTTGGAAACCTGGGGAGTAGAGATCCCCGAGGTAGGAATTGGAGAGGTGGAGGTGTGTTTTGGTGAGGAAGGAGGAGGAGTTTTGTGAGGTGGAGGTGGAGTTGGAGTTCCCGTTGTTGTGGGAACAGAAGGTAGTGAAGGCGGTGGAGTTCCTTTTGAAGTGGGAATAGAAGGAGGTGGTGGTGGAGGAGTCTTTTGTTTTGTGGGAGGAGGTTTGGGAGGTCCCTCGGTTAGAGGAGGAGGGAGAGAGGAAGAGGAAGGGAGTAGACTTTGGGATTGGGAGGTCCCATCGTCAGAGGGGAAAGCATAAGGAGGTTTGGGCGCACAGGAACTCTCCTTGGAGCAGTTCAAGTATTCCTCAAACTTGAAGAAGGCCTTCTTTCTGTGCTCCGAAAATTCAGAGACCTCAGAATGTTTGCGTTTTTTGGATTTGGAGGGATCGTGGGAATGTTTGGATTTTTTGGGTTTTGAGGGGTCTTTTGAGGAGTGGCGTCGTTTGGATGAATGGCGGTGTTTGGATTTTCAGGGTTTTTCGTTAATGGAAGGATGAGCGTCTCCGAAGTTGTCAACGATGACAACTCCGGAGGAGGTGTTGGTGGTTGAAGGAGGAGGAAGAGATTCAGAAGAGGAAGACGTTCATGCGACAATGTCGTCGGCCGGAGGAGGAGGAGGGGGCAAGAAAGGGCTTACATGGTTGTAGAGCCCTTGGATAAGAACATCCTTCATGGTTGGATCTGGTTCTTGCTCAATCTCTTTTAATTGAGAGATGAAAAGGATGCGAGGATTGGCATGTACCCACGCTTTGATCTGGGCAAAAGTGTGTTGAGGAGCCTTTTTTGTAAGATTTTGAAGGTTTTGGAGGTTTCTTGAAAAAGGGAGTGAAAGGGATGTGGAGAAGAAGAATTGCAGAGATGGAAGATGGAATAAGATCCCAAAAATGGAAAATGAGGGTTTTAAGGAGAGAGGGGGCGAGGGGTAGAAAGGGAAGTGGAGAACCTCGATAACCGTCGCCCAATGAACGTGGGGCATCGTTTCAACTTCCATAGCACGCTTTTGGACACGCGTCACGATCTCTAGGGAAGTCCTTTTCAAATTTTGAATACTTGGCCTCTAACGCTTCAGAGCCTCTGACACAAAAGTCCGCTTCCCAAGTGACGGTTCGTATTTGTAGATGAGTCAGCGTTCCCTTGCTATGTTGTACCAGTTCCCATGATCATATCAAGGTCAGGGAGAGTGAAGTGGTTAAGGGAACTTCACACTCATCCTTTTGTGGGGCTAGGGAACTCAAAAGGGAACCAGACAATTTGCTACTCGATAAAGGAGTGAAGATTTTGGCTCATGAGAAGCGTTTGTTTGGTCCCTAGCTTAGGGTGGGTCATATGATCAACCGTCATGGTGGCTTGTAAAGAGGGATAAAGGGAACTCTGGTTGATCATTTTGGGCCAAAAGAAATAGAGTTCCTTTGTACACATTTATCTTTAGACTAGTAATCATGGCATAGTGAAAGCAATAAGTCCGAGTTCCCTATCATGCAATCTTGTATGAAGTAGTCAGGCATTGAGGGAGAAACAAACAGGGACTTGTTTAGTTTAGAGTTATCATCCCTAGAAGCATTCGAAAACGTTGGTAGGGACGTCTGTCTAATGCTTTGGTAAGAATGTCCGCAATTTGCTCTTCAGTTCTACAGTGTTCCATCGAGATGTTCCCACTTTCAACATTGTCACGTAGAAAGTGATGCCTTATATCTATATGCTTAGTTCTAGAATGATGCACATGATTTTTGGAAATGTTTATGGCACTAGTGTTATCACAAAGTATGGGAACTGGGCCAAAAGACATACCGTAATCCTGGAGTTGTGACTTAAGCCATAGAACTTGGGAACAACAAGATGCGGCAGCCACATATTCGGCTTCAGCTGTGTAGAGTGCCACTGAGTTTTGCTTTTTAGATCCCCATGAAACTAAGCATGACCCTAGGAACTGAGCCATTCCATATGTGCTCTTTCTATCAACCAGGTGCCCTGCAAAGTCCGCATCTGTGTATGCAATGAGCTCAAGGGAACTGTTCCTTGGATACCAGAGGCACAAGTTATCGTTCCCTTTGAGATACCTGAAAATTCTCTTCACCTCTTTCATGTGTGATTCCATAGGGTTAGCTTGAAAATGAGCACAAAGACATACGGAGAACATGATATCAGGTCTACTAGCTGTTAAGTAGAGAAGGGACCCGATCATACCTCGATAGTTCCGTTGGTCCACACTAATACCTGTTTCATCCGCATTGAGCCGTGAATTTAGTGAGATGGGAGTGTCAATGGGATTGGAGTGTTCCATCCCATACTTCACGAGCATTTCCTTGATGTATTTCTGTTGATGAATCTTTGTTCCCTCCTTGGTTTGGGATATTTGAAGTCCCAAGAAGAACGTGAGTTCCCCAATGAGACTCATCTCAAACTCACTGCTCATGAGGTCCTTAAATTTCTCTAAAAAAGTTTCGTTAGTTGCTCCAAACACAATGTCATCAACATATACTTGCACAATCAAAATGTCTTTAGACTCTTTATTTAAAAACAAAGTCTTGTCTATGGAACCTCGAAGGTATCCATGGGACAAGAGGAATTGAGCAAACCTGTTATACCAAGCTCGGGGAGCTTGTTTGAGTCCATAGAGTGCCCTCTCCAGGAAGTATACATGGTTGGGTAGCTTCTCATCTTCGAATCCTGGGGGTTGAGCTACATATACTTCTTCCTTGAGATGTCCATTGAGCATAGGCAATTAGAAGTCGGATGGCCTCGATCCTGGCAACTGGTGCGAAGGTCTCATCATAGTCGATTCCTTCCTCTTGCTTGTAGCCTTGTGCCACTAGCCTAGCCTTGTTCCTTGCTACAGCCCCAGTATCATCGAGCTTGTTCCTAAAGACCCATCGAGTTCCTATGATGTTCTTGTTCTTGGGCCTAGGAACTAGCTTCCAAACTTTGTTCCTCTCGAATTGGTGGAGTTCCTCTTGCATAGCTTGAATCCAATCTGGGTCCTTCAAAGCTTCTTTGATATTTTTGGGTTCCACCATTGAAACAAACGCGTTAAATGCACAAAAATTATTGAGAGAGGAACGAGTTTGTACACCTTTATCATAAGGTTGCTACAAGCGTGAGATCACCAAGGAACTCAACGGGTGATGATGTTCTCAATGGGGTGGTCCTTCCTTTGTTGAAAATTTCTTGTATGAGCGGGTTCCCTTGCATGTGCGTCATCTTCAGTAGTTGTTTCTTTGTCATGGGAACACTCATCTTCAGCTTCTTCATTTGAGGTTTCTTCAGAGATTTCTGGCAAGTTCCCTCTGTGTTCCCCCTGAATACTTGATTTTGGCAGGGTATTGTCTTGGGGAACAAGAGAGTTGGATGTGTCTTGTAATTCATCTGAGGAGGGAACTTCGAGGGAGATTTGATCAGTGAGAGTTGTATCTCCGTCGTTGTTTCCTGGTTGTGGGATGTTGCTTGCACTTGGATAGTCTTCATCCCTTTTCCTTGGCTCATCATCATCATCATCATCATCGTCTTCTTGTCTTACCAGCTTGAACAGAGTTCCCTTCCCTTGGGTCTCTGTTCCCATCTTTACGGATTTCTCATTGAAGACGACATGGATGCTTTCTTCTATCTTCTTGGTCCTCTTATTATAGACTCTGTAAGCCTTGCTTTGTGTTGAGTATCCCAGGAAGATCCCTTCATCGCTTTTGGGGTCGAATTTGCAAAGGTTGTCTTTGCCATTGTTGTGAACAAAGCACGTGCAACCAAATGTTCTCAAGTGTGAGATGTTCGGTTTTCTCCCTTTGATGAGCTCATAGGACGTTTTGTTGATCAGGGGCATTGTCATGGCTCGGTTCAAGATGTACGTAGTTGTGGAGATGGCTTCAGTCCAGAAGTACTCAGGAACTCCACTTTCAATCATCATGGTTCTGGCCATGTCCTCCAGGGTTCTGTTCTTTCTCCCGACCACTCCATTTTGTTGAGGGGTGCGAGGAGCTGAGAAATTGTGAGAGATCCCATTTTTCTCGCAGAAGTGTAGGAACTCTGAGTTTTGAAACTCAGTTCCGTGATCAGATCTGATTACTTTCAGTTTGAGTCCCAAGCTTACTTTTGTTCTTATGATGAAGGGTTCGAATTCTTCAAATGCTTGTGATTTTGCCTTCAAGAAAATAACCCAGGTGAATCTTGAAAAATCATCGATTAAAACATACATGTACCTTTTTCCACCGTAGCTAGCCGTTCTCATGGGACCACATAGATCCATGTGAATTAGCTCTAAAGGCCTGGTTGTGCTCACCACCTTTTTGGGTTTAAAGGAGTTCCTGGTCTGTTTCCCTCGAACACATGCTTCACACATTTTGACTCCTTCGAGATTGATCCGTGGAAGACCAATGACCAGATCCTGTAGATAAAGCTTCAGGATTTGATTTACACCTGCATGTCCCAGTCGTCTATGCCAGAGTTCCGTGTCATCTTGGGAGCTTGCAAGACACAACTTCATTGGTGGTTCAAATTCTGTATCTACTACATAAATGTTGTTGTGCCTTCTTCCTCTCAGAATCACTTTGTTGGTCTTTTTGTTGATGACTAGGCATTCGTCTGAGTCGAAGGTGACAACGTTGTTCCCTTGATCACATATCTGGGCAACACTTAAGAGATTGTATCCCAGATCTTTCACCAAGTTGACATTGCTGATTTTGATTGATCTATTTAGCAATACTTCTCCCTTTCCAATTACTTCTCCCTTGTTTTTATTGCCAAATGAGACATGGCCTCCTTCGGCATGAGTGTGGAGTGAGATGAGGATATCCTTGTTTCCTGTCATATGGTTCGAGCATCCACTGTCTATGAACCATGCATTGTTCCCTCTCACTGCCACCTACAAGGTAAAGTTAGTGTTTTGAGACCCATGCAAGATGACTCTTGCCCGGTCCCTTGCAAGGGAAAATATTCTCATTTAAAACGTAGTCAGCGATGTTGATATCATGAGAGTTGGAGTTCCTTTGATGATTGGCATGATGTTTTTGTTTGTTTAGGAACTCACGATTTTTAAGGGTTTGGGCTTTCTTCTTGGGACATGCTTCCTTGTAGTGCCCATGAGCACCACACTTCCAGCACGTCTTGTAGTATTCTCCCAGGTAGTACTTTGGGTGTGGTCTCTGGATTCTGTTCCTATCCATGGTTTCCTTGTTGTACACCCGTGACCCGTTTCCCTTAGCAATTTGGACATAAAGTCTATGTCCAGTGTTCCTAGTGTAATAATCTCTCTCACCACCGTTCCCACTTTCTAGGACCCTGATTTTTTCTTCAAGATGAGCATTTTTCTGTTTCTCACATTGAAGTTCTAAGGCCCTACACTCATGGATTTCATGTTCACTCAGGGGTGACTTTCCATTTTTTGAGCATTCACCTTTGTATCCTATGCCGTGTTTGGCTGGGACAAACTTAATTTGGGAACTCGAGGCTTCAAGATGGTCAGGAGTCTTACTCAGGTTTTGCAACAGGGTGTTTTCATCTTTCTCTAGAGTTTTGATTTCATTTTCTAGATCTACGATGTGAGACACATGAGACTTGAGTTTTTCAAGAAGGGATATGCAGTTTGGACAAGGTTCAAGACCAACTAATTGAGCATTTATGTGTTCCTGTTTTTCCAACTTGTTTTGCAGTTTTATGTTATCTTTGACAAGACTTGAAAGGATTTTCAACAACTCGGGTTTTTCATAGTTATTTAAAGAATCATGAACAGTTTCAGTGGTTACCTCACTGGGTTGTTCCCCAGTGGTTTCTCCTATGGCCATGCCACACATGTCTGGGAGTGCCCATGACTCGGGATCTTCGTCTTCATCATCGCTCCAGGTGGCGATGTAAGCCTTCTTCCCTTGCTTTTGACCGTCAGTTCCCTGTGGGCATTCCTTAGCGAAGTGTCCTTTCTTGTTGCACTTGTAGCATGTGACATCGGAGAGGTCCTTCTCGGTGGGTTTTCTTTGGGAACTCTGCCCTTTTCCCCAGTTCCCACTGTTCCTTTGAGACTTCCCTTTGTAGAAGTTTCGAAGAGCCTTTGTTACAAGAACTAGCTCCTCATCCTCTTCTTCTTTGGAGTGTTCGTGTTGTTCTTGGGTTGATTTGAGCATCTTCTCGATCTTGAGTGCGATCCCTCGATGAGCTCGAGTCTGTTCCTTATCATCGATCTTTCTCTTCTCATGTCCTACTAGCTTTCCAAACACTTGATGGAGCATGAGTGTTCTATTTTCCGGATTTTCCTTGAACATTGTTCTCTCGTTTGCCCATTCTCCAGTCAATCCGTTGAAGAACTGTTGGACCTTCATCTTATGGGTGATTTCTTCTTTGGTGATCCCCAATCCTTCCATTTTGGTGCAAAGTCCTTCAAATCGGGACTGGTAGCTATCGACAGACTCTCCCATCTCCATTTCGAAGTTGTAGAACTCCCTTTTTGCATTCATCTGAAGATCTTCTCGGAGATCTGAGTTCCCAACGTGCATTTGTTGGATGGCTTCCCATATTTCCTTGGCTGTGTCAAGGTTTGCTACCCTGTCACAGTCTTGTACGCACATGGACCTCTTCAGGCAATGTTTGGCTTTGTAGTTTGCCTCCATACACTTGTATTCGTTGGGTCCCCACTTTGAGAGGTCGTTGACTATAGCTGGATCGATTTCGAAGTTGCCTCTCTCGATAACACACCAGGCTTGGTAGTCTTGGCCACGCATCCAATCCTTCATGTCGCGTTGCCAGCTTTCAAATCTTCCTGTAATAAGCCTTGGTGGCTTACTAGTCTTGTTCCCCACTTGAGTAAGTTCCTGAGCCATTTGATACCTGCGATGCTAACACAAATCTAGAGCGCAGGCTCTGATACCAATTGTTGGATCGTAAAAGGTTAGCAAAGAGCTTGGGAACTGGCAATTAAGCTGTTCCCAAGGCAGCGGAAGTAAACAATCGCAAGTAATAAAGATAGTAAAGAATGCAGTTCCTTTATAGAGGAACCCCACTACAACCAACTAGTTGTATGGGTAAACCTCTACCTCCGCTTGGAGGATTTTGAATGACTTACTTATATTAATTGCTTTGTTCCTTAGTTACACAGCCGGATTCACACTTCTCTGTTCCTACGAGTTCTTCCTAACTCTAGCAACACTAGCAAATCCTCTCAACTGAGTTCCTAAGCTCACAACAGCAAAATACAAACAAGTCAGACCTTACACCGACTTCTCAGTTCCCTTGTCCTTGGGAACTTCGGCTTCACCGTCGTTGAGATCACACACTCGCCGGCGGGGACTTCTCTTCCTTTTCTTTCTTTTTCTCAGATGTGGGTGTTTAAGAGTTTTGGGAGAAGTACTCAATCCGAGTACTATTCATTTGGCTTTATAGTCCAGGTGAGCTTGGGCAGTCGCATCTTTCGTTTGTGTCCAAAATGCCCTTTGCTTGATGCCCAAGTTGTACTTTCTTCAAATGTGACATTGGTTTGAACTAGGTCAACTTCTTGGATCAATCAGACCGTTGGATGAAGCGTGACAGTCTGATCCTCAAACTGTTCCTTCGGGCTGTCTAAGACAGAATCCCGCGATCTGCGCTGAACGGTCGTTGTCCTCACATGTGAGTTCCCATCTCATGGGAACTGTCTTCTTCAGAGTTCCCTTGATGGAAACTCTTCATCGTTGTAAGCTTGTGTTCTCTTGATTGTTTCTGGGAGTTCCCACTTCATGGGAACTTTCCTCTTCAGAGTTCCCTTGATGGAGACTCTACATTGTGGCCTGTTGTAGCTTTTGGTCATTCATAGGAGTTCTTGGTTGTACCTTTGTTCCTTAAAGATACTTGAACAAACCACATTAGTTCCCTATGGTGTTTGTCATTATCAAAACTTAAGAGAATTACATCGTTGATCCGTTGTTTAGAACCAGAGGTCCCAACAACGTCCCAACAAGCTGCCCTTGTTACCATTTTCGAAATTGCTTGCGAATTGCCCTAGAATTGTGGTTGTTGTCTTTGTTTAGTGTTGTTGTTGTGTTTGCTGAGTGGTGCACGACCATTTCTGGATTCATCCAAGGATTTTTGTCTAAAGGTTGAAGAAGATAGACCAAGGGTTGTCTAATTCAATTCTCAAACCGAAAAGCCTCAAAACCCCTTGGAAACAACCTTTCATTTTATTTGATTTAAGGGTGTCTTGTGTGGGTTGTGTCCAAATCCGAACCAGCCTCAAAACAACCACGTCCCTTCCCATTTTCCATGCACATGTCTTGCATTTGAGCTTGTATAGGCTTGTTTTAAGATACGGGAACGACATCAAGTTGTTAACCTTCGAAAAGAAATTGCTTGTTGCTTGCAGTGTGAATTGTGGTTGTTTGTTACTTTGTTTTTAAAAACATCACAAAAAACCTTGCCGACAGTGTAAAGCTAATAAGGGGACAGGCACAGAAAAAGAAACGAGTCTAGAAAAACCTTGCCGGCGGCGTAAAGCTTATAAGGGGTCGGGCATGGAAAGAGTAGTCCAACTGTGAAGCCTAGCAATGGCCTAAATCTTTGCATAAATTTGTTGTGTAAAACACTTGATGCCTAGTAGCTTCTTTTCCTATAAGTCCTTGTTGAGTTTGGGTGCTTGTGTGTGCATTGGATTGTTCTTTGCCTAGCCATACCTAACACCTTGCCTTGACCTTGCACTTGCATTCCTTTGCTCTTTCTTGGTTAATTTAGGAGGAACTTGTGTTTTGGCATTACTTGTGATTTGTGGGATAATCTTGTTTGTTGAGTGTGTGCAAGATGTCAAGAACAAGTACATATTATGAGGAGTTCCTATTTAAAAGGTCTTATATTCCATATTTTGATGGCCGATCCGATGCCAATGCTTGCTTAGCTTGGATCTCCAAGCTCGATCGTTTTTTTGACTATTATGGCGGCTATCTTGAAGATATGAAAGTTACTTATGCCACTAAACACTTAATCCATAGGGCTTGTAATTGGCTGAAATGAGAGAGAGAGAGAGAGAGAGAGAGAAAGAGAGGCGTGACCTAGGGTATTAAATCTCATTTGTGGCCTCCTTTGAGGTTAGACTTGAACGATGAAAATGTTTTCCCTTTACTTGTTTTCAATCTAAAGTTCCTTTGTTTGTTTTTCGTTCAATCTCTTGTTAGAACGTTGGTGAGTCATATCCGACGCTCTTGCAATCTAGTTTGTTGTTCTTGGTGAGTCATATCCAAGGGCAACATCCATATCCATCACTCCGCCATTCCATTTGCAATTGCTCCATTTCCATCTTGGTGGTTTTTGCACCACTTCAGTATAATCGACATATCTTTCAATCTACACATCATCTTCCTCTCAAATTTTGTGGGATTAAATAGACTCAGAGATCTAAATTTTCGTTTTGGAATCACCCAATTCCGAGTTCGGACAAGGAAGATCTATCCAGTTGAAGACGGGTCAGATTCCTTGGTGTTTGTGGTCGAAATTCCTTGGATTCTCTTCGGTGATCTCTTTGCACCATCATCTATACCATCGATCCTTCTCATCAAGTGGTAAGCGGTGCAAGGCAATCGAGGAAGACCCGAGCAATCATGATGGAAGAACTTCTATTCTGGCTTCACAAGGGAAGATTTGCCTTGTCCGTACTCGGAATTAGGTGATTCCAAAGCCTAGAGTTAGACCTACGAGTCTTATTTAATCCCTCAAAAATTGAGAACAAAATCTTTTGTGGTTCGAAAGTTATGCCTCTTTTACAAAGGCGTTGCAGGTCCAGCGGGATTGAATTTCGACTTGTTTTTATGGAGTGTTTGATGGGGTTTATGGATCCGATTTTGATGGAGGATGTGATGGAGATTTTGAGGATGATAGGTTATGGAAAGTGGATGGTGATGGAAAATTGAGGTTTGGATATGGACAACAAAAACTAAAGGATATGACTCACCTTGAATTCAACTTGAACTATGAAGATCAATCGAGGATATGACTCACCATGACCTACCTTCGAATTTGGATTGATATGACTCACAATCCAAGGAACCAAAATCTGAATTTTGATTCAAAAACAAAGCTTAAAAACGTTTTCCAAAGAGGAGAGACAAAGAGTTGGAATTTGGCTTCAATCTTGTCTACTAGAAAATTAGAGCCCTAGTGGCTTATAAAGAAAGACCTAAGGGCAAAACTGACATTTGCCTTAGGAAAAGTTTAACAAATAAAAAAATAGACCCAAAATCTCCAAATGTCATAAAACACTCTCACAATCCAAGCAATGAACCACACAAGTCGTGACTTTCTAACCAGACACGCACGCATTACTATTTCAAGCATAAATTCGAACCAAGAAACCGAATACCCCAAATAGGAGTGACATTTATAGGGACATTTCATTAAACACTTGGCGTGCAATGTTTGATCACAAGTCATTTCAAAGGCAAAAGGAGAAAAAACAAGTGAAGTTTAAATATATCTAGGCATAAGCATAAATAATGAGAATAGTATGAAGCCAATAAGCACATTCTGCACTACAAAATCACAACCAATCGAACAAAAGCATAAATTCGAACTTAGAAACCGAATGCCACATTTAGGAGTGATATTTACATGGACATTTCATCAAACACTTGGCGAGCAATGTTAGATCACAAGTCAATTTTTAAAGGCAAAAGGAGAAAAAACACATGAACTTAATTATATCGAAGCATAAGAATAAAAATCTAGACAGATCGAATAAAACCATAAATTCAAACCTAGAAACCGAATGCCACATTTAGGATTGATTTTTTTAAATCCACATTTCATCGAACACTTGGCGTGCAATTTTATATCACTAGTCATTTTAAACGCAAAAGGAGAAAAAACAAGTGAACCTTAAAGACATCTAAGCGTAACAAAAAAGAATGAGGATAGTATCAAGCCTATAAGCACATTCTACAGTACAAAATCAAGACCGATCGAATAAAAACATAAATTCGAAGCAAGAAACCGAATGTCACATTTAGGAGTGACATTTACATGGACATTTCATCGAACAATTGGCGTGCAATGTTCTATTACAAGTCATTTTAAAGGCAAAAGGAGAAAAAACAAATGAACTTTAAAGACATCTAGGCATAAGCATAACGAATGAGTATAGTATCAAGCACATAAGCACATTTTGTACTACAAAATCACGACTGATCAAATAAAACAATAAATTCAAACTTAGAAACCGAATGCCACATTTAGGAGTGCCATTTCTATTACAAGTCATTTTAAAGGCAAAAGAAGAAAAAACAAGTGAACTTTAAAGACATCTAGGCATAAGCATAAAGAATGAGTATAGTATCAAGCCAAATAAGCACATTCTTCACTACAAACTATAGACCGATTGAATAAATCCATATATTCAAACTTAGATAATGAATGCCACATTTAGAAGTGACATTTACATGGACATTTCAACGAACACTTGCGTGCAATGTTAGATAAGAAGTCATTTTAAAGGCAAAAGGAGAAAAAACAATTTAACTTTAAAGACATCTAGGCATAAGCATATAGGATGAGTTTAGTATCAAGTAAAATAAGCACATTCTTCACTACAAAATATAGACCGATTGAATAAAACCATGAATTCAAACATAGATAATGAATGCCACATTTAGGAGTGACATTTACATAGACATTTCATCGAATAACTGGAATGTAATGTTAGATCACAAGTCATTTTAAAGGTAACAGGAGAAAAAACAATTGAACTTTAAAGACCTTTAGGCATAAGAATAAAGAATGAGTTTAGTATCAAGCCAAATAAGCACATTCTTCAGTACAATATAGAGACCGATTGAATAAAACCATAAATTCAAACTTAGATAATGAATGCCACATTTAGGAGTGACATTTACATGGACATTTCATCAAATAATTGGCATGCAATGTTAGATCACAAGTCATTTTAAAGGCAAAAGGCGAAAAAAACAGTGAACTTTAAAGACATTTAGGCATAAGCATAAAGAATGATCAAGCCATATAAGCACATTCTTCACTACAAAATATAGACCGATCGAATAAAAACATAAATTCAAACTTAGATACCGAATGCCACATTTAGGAGTGACTTTTACATGGACATTTGATCGAACCCTTGGAGTGCAAAGTCAGATCACAAGTCTTTTTAAAGACGAAAGGAGAAAAAACAAGTGAACTTTAATGACATCTAGGCATATCCAAAAAGAATGAGGATAGTATCAAGCCAATATGCACATTTTGCAATTTTAAATCAAGACCGATCGAATAAAACCGAAAATTCAAACCTAGAAACTGAATGCCACAATTAGGAGTGACATTTACATGGACATTTCATCGAATAATTGGAATGCAATGTCAGATCACAAGTCATTTTAAAGGCAAAAGAAGAAAAAATAAGTGAACTTTAAAGACATCTAGGAATAAACATAAAGAATGAGTTTAGTATCAAGCCAAATAAGCACATTATTCACTACAAAATATAGACCGATTGAATAAAACCATAAATTCAAACTTAGATAATGAATGCCACATTTTGGAGTGACATTTACATGGACATTTCATCGAATAATTGGCATGCAATGTTAGATCACAAGTCATTTCAAAGACAAAAGGAGAAAAAACAAGTGAACTTTAAAGACATCTAGGAATAAACATAAAGAATGAGGATAGTATCAAGCCAATAAGCACATTCTGCACTTCAAAATCAAGACCGATCTAATAAAACCATAAATTCAAACCTAGAAACAGAATGCCACAATTAGGAGTGACATTTACATGGACATTTCATCTTACAATGGGCATGCAATGTTAGATCACAAGTCATTTTAAAGGCAAAAGGAGAAAAAACAAGTGAACTTTAAAGACATCTAGGCATAAGCATAAAAAATGAGCATAGTATCAAGCCAAATAAGCACATTCTTCACTACAAAATATAGACCGATCAAATAAAACTATAAATTCAAACTTAGGTACCGAATGCCACATTTAGGAGTGATATTTACATGGATATTTCATCGAACACTTGGCGTGCAATGTTAGATCACAAGTCATTTTAAAGGCAAAAGGAGAAAAAACAAGTGAAGTTTAAATATATCTAGGCATAACCATAAATAATGAGGATAGTATCAAGCCAATAAGTACATTCTACACTACAAAATAACGATCGATCGAGTAAAAGCATAAATTCGAACCTAGAAACCGAATGCCCCAATTAGGAGTGACATTTACATGGACAATTCATCGAACACTTGGCGTGCAATGTTAGATCACAAGTCATTTTAAACGCAAAAGGAGAAAAAACAAGTGAACGTTTTTGACATCTAGGCAGAATCATAAAGAATGAGTGTAGTATTCAAGCCAATAATGTTAGATCACAAGTCATTTTAAACGCTAAACAAGTGACCTTTTTTGACATCTAGGCAGAATCATAAAGAATGAGTGTAGTATTCAAGCCAATAAGCACATTCTACACTACCAAACCAAGACCGATCGAATAAAACCAAAAATTCAAACTTAGAAACCGAATGACACGTTCAAGAGTGACATTTAAATGGACATTTCATCGAACAATTTGCGTGCAATGTGAGATCACATGTCTTTCTAAAGGCAAAAGGAGAGAAAACAAGTGAACTCTAAAGATATCTAGGCATAAGCATAAAGAAAAAGCATAGTTCAAGAGTGATGTTCGCATTTTTAGTATAGTTTTTAGTAGGTTTTCTTTGCTTATTAGGTTTAGTTTTGTTAATTTTAGGATTAGTTTTGAGTGTTTTTAGGTAGTTTTGTATATTTCTATGGAAAGAGTGGAAGCTACGCTATTTTGTGTATTTTGTAGGTTTTAGCAAGAAAAGAAGCTATATGGAGCTGAATTTGGAGCATTACAGTGAAAGACGGAGGAGTACAAGATTGAAGAAGTCAGAGCTTAAGATTACGAGAGGAAGTATGGAAGAAAACAAAGCCCAGGCTCGTTAAAGAGGCTGTGAGGGCTCGTTAACGAGGCCACGAAGGAGAAGAATTGAAGATTTATTTTATAATTCACCGATCCTGAGCGGGAATTTATTTCCGTGTCGGTTGAGTATCTTTTTAGAATCTTTTGGGGTTATTAGAATATGTATTTTAGGTCTTAATATCTTTTTAGATTTTATTTCTATCTTTTAGGGTTTGTTTCTATCTTTTTAGAAAAGTTTATATCTTTTAGCTTTTTTAAAAAAAATTTTTAGCTTTTTAGTATAAATACCCTTCTATCTAGCATAGAAAAGGGGGAAGTTTTTGGAAGAGATTTTCAAAGGGCCGAGAGAGGAGAAGTCGGATCGGAGTCGGATCGAAGAGGCTCGGTAGACGACAATCACCGGGGTCGTTAGTTGTGATTTTGATTCGGTATTTTGATGTTTTCGGTTTCTTCTGAATCTCTGTAAGACGATATTTTCTTATTAATTTGAGTTTTGTTTTGTTTTCAATGTTTCCTTTGATTGAAGTTATTAGTTTCTTAGTTATGAGTAGTGAGTAGTTTTTTTTTCTAGGATCGGGGTTCAGCCCGACATAGTTGAGCATGTTTGATGAGTAAGATTGTTTGTTGAATGCCTTTTATCTTTTATTGAGGATTGTTTGTTGTGCTTATACCGAAACGAAAGTTGAGGTAATTTAGGTTTTTAACTTGATTGAAAGAGAAAGTTAGTAACTTGAAGGTTGATATTGTTTGAATACGAAAGTTTCAAGCTTTAGATCCAAAACAAGCAATTAAGTGAATTAGGATGCGAAAGTTTGTTAATTTACTTGTTAAGTCAACGAAAGTTGATGACTCTATCTATTTAAAGGCATGATCTTATCTTCTTACGAGTTTTTATGCTTGGCTATGTTGTGGTGTCCCTAAATCCTAGATCTTTGTTTTATTTGAATTATCTCTAGTGAATTTTCGTTGCTGAGTACTTGCCTCGGTACCGAATTTAATTTAGATTTTAATTAGGTCGTTATTTGAAGTGTTCTTGTGTTCGGTGGTTCGTTAACGACCCTGACAACGTCGTTAACGAGGCTGCTTGTGAGTGTTTTTATTTGTTTTTGTTTGCTTTTTAGTAGATTGATAAACGAACAACCTTGCTTCCTATGGAACGATCCTGACCTCTCTATACTCAGCGGGGTCTTGATTATAAATTTATTTGTTGTCAAGAAACCCTCTCAACAACTATCAAGCCAATAAGCACATTTTTCTCTACAAAATCATGACCGATCGAATAAAAGCATAAATTCGAACCTAGAAACCGAATGCCACCTTTAGAAGTGACATTTACATGGACATTTCATCGAACACTTGACGTGCAATGTTAGATCACAAGTTATTTCAAAGGAAAAAGGAGAAAAAACAAATGAACTTTAAATATATCTAGGCATAAGCATAAATAATGAGGATAATACCAAGCCAATAAGTACATTCTGCACTACAAAATAACGACCGATCGAAAAAAAGCATAAATTCGAACCTAGAAACTGAATGCCCCAATTAGGAATGGCATTTACATGGACATTTCATCAAACACTTGGCGTGCAATGTTAGATAACAAGTTATTTCAAAGGCAAAAGGAGAAAAAACACATGAACTTAATTATATCGAAGCATAAGAATAAATAATGAGGATAGGATCAAGCCAATGAGCATATCCTGCACTACAAAATCACGACCGACTGAATAAAAACATAAATTCGAACCTAGAAACTTATTCGTCCCTCGTATGGAATGCGACGGTTCAACTCAGTGTTTGAGTATTGGGTCTCGAGAATTCGCAACGGAAGGCTTGCAAGTCTCGGATCAATGTTGGATTGATCGAGTGTGGCACGAACAACTTTGAATTAATGCAAGAACACGAGAGTTTGAAGAGAATTGAGTGGCGGCGCAAGCACAAAGGGAAAATAAGGAGACAAACCTCAACTTCAATTAACCCTAAAATGTGCGCTGAATGAAAACAAGCATAAACCCCCCCTTATAATGTATAGGCTGAACAAAGAAAAACACAAGAAACTTGACTGGCTTAAAATCGTTGATGCCAAATCAAAAATAATTCCCTAGTTACTCAACTAGTATAGTCGGTAAGTCGGGGTCGAACCCAAGAGACACTTGTATTCTAAGTAGTATTATTATTAACTCAGAACGGTAATAAAGGGGGGTTTTGGAATTGTAAACTACAAATAGGGAAAATTAAACAAAACAAAGCAATGAGTTAAACAAGGACAAGATTGGATTTTTATCAATTAGGGAAAACAATCTTATTCAAGCATCCACTTTTCTTCCTCAAGCAATTGATCGTAGATTCAAACGAGTTATTCCTTTGGTCATTCCTATCCTGATCAGAAATATAACATGTTAACCAGACATGCAAACTTAATATCCAAATAACTCATGAAACGATCATAAATAATATGGATATTAGCAATGAGAACAAGGATAAACAGGATATATGCAATTGAATTCCAACGAGTCAAACAATTAACATGCATTCAAATCTCTTTCTCAATTGTTTTAGTCCAACGAGTCCTAAACCAATTGAGTTGCTACAAAGATTAGGTTTTGCTACGAGAAAACCTAGATCTATCAATAGATAATATTAATACCAACAAGTTGGCCAAACAAGCAGAAATCAACACAATCAATAATAATTATGCACAAGAGAATTGAAATAACCTGTAGAAATAAACTTGAATAGAAGAATCTCACAACAACTTGAGTCTGTAAAGCTTCAACTTGAATAGAATTTAGGGAGTTTAGTTCTCCATAAGAGAGAAAAACACAAAAGTCGGAATAATGGAAACTAGGTCTAAGAGCGAATCCCAAAACAAAGAATGAAAAATAACCTAATATAGTCTCGAACCAGTCGGAATTAAAAAGATAAAAATATAAAATAAATAAACTAAGCAGATAAATATGAGCGTGCGTCAGATCCAACAGGGCCGCGATCGCCACCCAATCCTAGCCGCGATCGTTGCCTGGCTGCAAACCGCGACCCATCGGCGACCTCTGGCAACCGCGATCGCCACCCAAACATGGCCGCGATCGCGGCCTTCAATAGCATTGTTGTCCTCAAATGGCGACCTTGTCCTCCTCGACGACGTCCACCGTGACCGCCGTCAATAGCGGCGGCGATCACAACCTTCAGAAACCTTCGAGATCTTCAAATCTTACTAATCTGATCTTCCGGCCTTCAACTCTGTTCTTCAATAATGCTCATAATAGGCCTAAAACACTACAAAAATATGTACTAAAAAGTCCTAGTTATGCTGTACAAAACACAGCATATCAAATTCCCCCATACTTAGACCTTGCTCTTCCTCGAGTAAGATCAAAAATAAAAATCAAGCATGACAAATCAACGAAGGTCTACAGACAACAATAGGAGAAGATAATCTAAAACTAAAAAGCACTCAAAATAATCTCACAACCCGAACCCATGTATAGAAATAATGAGCAAAAACATGAAAGCATAAATCACACACCTCACAAATACAAGATATAACACTCGAGCTCCAAAAAGTGTAGAGCAATCTAGGATCTACCCGACATCTAAAATGTAATCCCCAAGCCCCAAAGTAGAATATGATCCTAAACACTCTGATTTTACCACTCATTCTACTTAGGCGCCCTTTCGGGTTTTCACCTAATCACTCTTTTCATTTTTCTGAGGTGTGCTCACATATACTCACATCTCTCATTAACCTCTTATTAACCCAGCCTAATGCTGGTCCGGGTTACCTGCTTATTACCTGAGCCTCCCTTTAGGGTTTTCAGCTCATCCCAGGATTTTCTATGCCCTTTTTATATTTTTTATGGCTTTTTTTTAGTCAAATTTGAAATGCAAAAACTGAAATGATGCATCTGTACATATATACAACAGTGAGTACTCCCTCCCCCATACTTAAACCTTTCATTGCCCTCAATGAAATAAGAACAAATCAGATAAAAATAAAGGAAAGGAAAACAGAAGACTCACTGTGGGGAACCTGGTGGCTGCTGATACTGTGACCAATCAAGAAAGCCTGGCCACATATGATTGAAAAACTCATGTTGCTGCCCCTGCACCCGTTGCATGTCCTGCACGGTGGATTCAATAGCGCTCTGTTGAGCTTCCAACTCTCTCTACTACGCCACAATATCTCTCTAGGCGGACACTATCTCATTCAGGGACATAGTAAGTCGTCCCATCTCCCACAACATCCGGTTCTGCCAATCCAAATCAGAATGCCACCCCATCCAGCTCTACCTGCAGTAGCATCCCATGCAAAGGTATCTCCAAAACCTCCATATCCACCTCTATAAGTAGCAGCTCCTCCATCACCATAGCCAGTATATCCTCCTGTCGCCCAACACGATGTACTAGCTGGTGTTGTAGTAGAACTAGCACCCCAGCCAGAAGACGACGAACCAACACCACCGCCAGGCACAAAACTAACACCACCATCTCTAACATCTCCTCCTCCGTCCCCATCATCACCATCATCAGCATCATCATCATCCTGATCCTCCATGTCTACATCATCAATTGCAGGCTCCTCCTGCTGAACCCCGCCTCCACCAGCAAAATCAGAAGTGATGAACAGATAAGCTAAGGCAGGGCCAATGGGCATGGCTCTGGGAAGATGCAAATAATCTTGAGTTGGATGACCTATAGTCCAGATATATCCCTGCTCAGCTGATCCCTTCAAACAATGCGCCTTCTTCAGCTGGTTCTCATTATATTTAAACTCAGCACTATCAGGCCGTCCAAATCACTCCTCACTCACAAACTCTCTGGCAATCAGAGTAATCATCCCACCGATAGCAATGTTGCCTGTATCCTTCTTCAGGATCTTCTTAATACTCCCGATAAATAACTCAACCCAATCAGGAATTGTAGCCTTCATAGGCATCAAACACCAGATCATGCTCATGTCAAAGTGAGATGCCTTGTTAACCTCTCCTTGCCCCAGAAAACTCATAGACAACACCTTATGACATAATCTAATACAGGGATGGGTAATGCAATTGTTATACTCCCCCTTCTTAGGCAAAAACCCAAAACCTGTAATCGCCTCCCAGAAATCATTAAGGCCTGCCTCTTTACTAACTGAAGCCCAATTCTTAGTAGGCACACCAGTAATCCCAAAAACTCCTCTCAACCCCTCTCTGTCTATATAATACGGTTCATCCAGAATGTTAAATTTTAACATACCCTCATCATCCTGAAATGTAGACAGAAACTCCAGACATATGTTC
Source organism: Fallopia convolvulus (assembly GCA_964016875.1). Taxonomy (NCBI): domain Eukaryota; kingdom Viridiplantae; phylum Streptophyta; class Magnoliopsida; order Caryophyllales; family Polygonaceae; genus Fallopia; species Fallopia convolvulus. The sequence goes on from OZ024730.1 coordinate 19,746,548, forward strand.
CTATAAGTAGGGGCATTCAACTCAATAAAAACCCCTAATCCACCATTGATCAGAAACCCTCTAGTACAGTCATACATGCTTAGAGTCCCAAGCATCTCAACATCAAGGAATTTAGTACTAGTGAATTTTCTCTTAGCCAGAGAATCCCATTTTTTCTTCTGTGCAGGAGTTAACTTCTTAACAGGATACGCCGTCTTTTAAAATCAAGCTATTCAGATCGGTCGAGGCGAAAAATAACAACTTACAGAAGCTGAAACTCGATGGAACTGTTGTCGGGCCACGATCGCCGAAAACAAGGGTGGCGATCGCCTTCTGGCAAGGCCGCGATCGCCGAGTAAAGGAGGTGGCGATCGCCTTCTGGTGGGAGGTCGCGATCGCAGTGCTCTGTGGGAAGCGATCGCAGTTATGCGCGATCGGCGACTCCATGGTGGCGATGCAACTCCGACACCGCGGTTTTCTTCAACTCCGAGCCGCGGTCGCCTCTCTGGTTCACCTTCAACAACCCGTCAATGGACCAAGAGGGATGGCTATGGTGGACTGAAAGTTATGGAAGAAAATTTTGGGATTTTTGTAGATTTGATTTTTGGGGAGAAATAGAGAGGTAAGAGAAATTTTGTGAACGGATTTGGATTGAGGACGGGATGAGGATTGTAGATCCGGGTTTTGTATTGAGTTTGGAAGAAATTTTTGAGGAGGGTAATGGAGGTTGAAAAGGATTTTAATGGAGGTTTTTGATGGAGGTTGAAGAAGAAGTGAGAAATAGAGGAGGAAGGAGAAATAGAATGTGGATGAAGAGGGGTGAGGCCGGCGGTGGGAGTGGCCCCACTGCCTCGTGTAAATTTATATTTTTTTTTTATTTTTTTATTTTTTTTATATATCTCGAGGGCCGCGATCGCTGCCTTGTGGGGGACGCGATCGCGTCTTTTGCAAGGTGCCGTCAATTCCTTTCGAAAAACGCCCCGCAATCGCCCTTTTGAAGGGGCGATCGCGGTTTGTCCAAAGTAATGTTCTTTCGAACGTAGTACCTGCGTGTTAGCCTCACGAGATCAAAAAGAAAAACTAAACAAAAACAAAAACAGAAAAAGAAAAGAGAAACTTACCTCGGGTTGCCTCCGGAGCAGCGCCTTTGTTTAATGTCGTTGGCTCGACATTAGTGCCCTATTTTAGTTGGCAATTGGGTTTGGATCATCAAGACCCATCTCTTCTAGCACTTCATGGCTGAATCCCTCATGGTATTTTTTTAATCTCTGACCATTAAATTTGAACACCTTCTGGGAGTCCCCATCCAATAATTCCACAGCCCCATGTGGAAAAACTTGAGTAATTGTATACGGTCCAGCCCATCTAGAACGGAGTTTGCCTGGGAAGAGTGTGAGACGATACTGAAATAGGAGGACCTTGTCTCCGACCTTCAATTCCTTCCTTAGGATGTTTTTATCATGCCATGCTTTGTTTTTGTTCTTGTAATTCACAGCTTTCCAACTCTTGCAATTGTAATTTCCTGAAGTCTCCATTCTCTTTAATGTTGAAATTTCACTTTTGGCAAGTGACAGCCTTTGCCATAAACCAATCTGAAGGGAGACATCATGATGGGTGTCTTATGAGCAGTACGGTAGGCCCACAAAGCATCATTGAGTCTCAAACTCCAATCTTTCCTGTTAGGCGCCACCGTCTTCTCCAAAATTGATTTTATCTCCCTGTTGGACACTTCAGCTTGTCCATTGGTCTGGGGATGATAGGTTGTAGAGATTTTCTGAGTGACATGGTACTTCTTCAATAAAGTGCTCACAGTCTTGTTGCGAAAATGAGAACTCATGTCACTTATTAGAGCTTTTGCAATCCCAAATATGGAAAAAATGTTATCCTTAAGGAAACCTGCAACTTCTTTTGAATCATCAGTTCTGGTGGCCTTTGCTTCCACCCACTTGGAAACATAGTCCACCGCAAGTAAAATATAAAGATTCCCATAGGAAGAGGGGAAGGGTCCCATAAAATCAATGCCCCAAACATCAAAAACTTCACAGAATATCATGTGAGATTGAGGCATCTCATGTCTCTTAGAAATATTACCCACCCTCTGACAACGATCACATGATTTACAGAAAGCATATGCATCCCTAAAAATATGAGGCCAATAAAAACCAGCTTCTAAGACTTTCCTAGCAGTTTTATTAGTCCCAAAATGACCCCCACATGCATAGGAATGACAAAAAGATAGGATAGATTGTACCTCAGAATCCGGGACACACCGTCAGATTACCTAATCTGTGCAGTGCTTCCATAAATAAGGATCATCCCAGACATAGAATCGGGATTCATGACGCACCTTGTCCTTTTGATCCTTGGTAAAATTAGGAGGAAACTCCCCTGAGAGGAGGTAGTTGACTAGATTTGCATACCATGGCCTAAACGAGTGGATCCCGAAAGCAAACTCCTCGAATTGCGGCTCACCGTCGCCGTCGCCACCAGGGTCGCGATCGCCGCTGATTTTGGCCGCGATCGCGGTTGTCTGAGACATGGTCGCCTATTGTTCTGGTGGCGATCGCGGTAGGACACCAGTGTCGACTCCGAACAGCATGTCATCGGGGAATCGTCCTTGAATTTGTTCTTGGCTTTCTAACTTGTTTTCCACATGTACAAGCCGGCTCAGGTGGTCAGCTACAAGATTTTCGGCTCCCTTTTTATCCCGTATCACAATATCAAACTCACTCAGCAAGAGGATCCATCTTATCAATCTCGGCTTAGCCTCCTTTTTCGTCATTAAATAACAAAGTGCTGCATGGTCTGAATAAACTATCACCTTTGTACCCAGCAAATATTGTCTGAACTTCTCCAAGGTGAACACTATAGCAAGCATTTCCTTCTCAGTGGTGGAGTAGTTCCTTTGGGCATCGTTTAGAGTCATGGAAGCATAATGTATGACATGAGATGCTCTAGCTTCCTTTTGACCCAAAACAGCCCCAACAGCGTAGTCACTTGCATCACACATGATCTCAAAAGGTTGAGACCAATCCGAGGCTAGAATTATTGGTGCACTGATTAGGCATGTTTTCAACTCATCAAACGCCTTCTTGCATGCCTCATTGAACTCATAAGGCACATCCTTCTTCAGCAAATCACACAATGGGGCTCAGATCTTGGAAAAATATTTAATAAACCTGCGATAGAATCCTGCATGGCCTAGAAAAGAACGCACTTCACGCACATTAGTAGGATAAGGCAAAGACTGAATGATATCAATCTTTGCCCTATCGACCTCAATACCCCTGGATGACACTATGTGACCTAACACAATGCCTTGCTCAACCATAAAATGACACTTCTCAGAGTTTAGAACCAAATTGGTTTCCACACATCTTTGAAGGACTAAGGAAAGATGGTTTAAGCAAGCATCAAAGTTGTCTCCATGTATTGTAAAGTCATCCATAAAAACCTCTATAAAATTTTCAATATACTCAGAAAAGATGCTTACCATACACCGTTGGAACGTACCGGGTGCGTTACACAATCCGAATGGCATTCTACGGTATGCAAAAGTGCCATAGGGACATGTAAATGTCGTTTTCTCCTGGTCCTCCGGTGCAGTAGCAATCTGAAAGTACCCTGAATAGCCATCTAAAAAGCAATAATAGGAACGACCGACAAGTCGCTCAAGCATTTGATCAATGAATGGCAAGGGAAAGTGATCTTTTCTGGTTACCGCATTCAGTTTACGGTAATCAATGCAGACTCTCCAACCTGTGTGAACTCGTGTGGGGACTAGTTCCCCATGCACATTCTCTACCACTGTAATGCCTCCCTTTTTGGGCACAACTTGGGTCGGACTAACCCACTGACTATCAGAGATGGGATAGATCATACCTGCCTGTAGGAGCTTCAGCACCTCCTTTTTGACTACCTCCATCATAGGTGGGTTGAGCCTTCTTTGTGGCTGTCTGGATGGCTTAGCACCATCTTCTAGGAGGATCCTATGCATACATGTAGAGGGACTAATCCCTTTAATGTCAGCAATTGTCCAACCTAGGGCTGACTTGTGCTCTTTCAGTACCTGCACCAATTTTTCTTCTTGCTCCATGGACAGTTTATTAGAAATAATGACAAGCAAAGTGTCACCATCTCCAAGGAAGGCATATTTTAAATGCTCAGGGAGCTGTTTAAGCTCAACTTAGGTGTTTGTACTACAGAAGGAAGCAACTTCTCGCTAGGGAGAGTTAGTGGTATGGGCCCAATGGCCAAAGCATCAGCAGGAGATTCACAGCAAGCACTTAATTCAGCAAGGATTTTATGATATCTATCAGGCAAATCATAATCCATGCATGAAGTTGTGATGTCATTCTCTAAAACAGATTGTAACTCATCACCATAAGTAGTATCAAAGATATCTTACACAATGGGATCAATTACATCAATAGAACAAAGAGAATGGTCATCCTTGGGGTATTTTATAGCATTATCCATACTATATTCAAATTTCTCCCCATCAAACTCCATAGTTAGGACACCTTTACACATATCAATTTTTGTTCTAACAGTCTTCATGAAAGGTCGTCCTAACAGAATGGGTGCAGCATCCACATCATGATCCATGTCAAGCACATCAAAATCACCAGGGAAAATCAGATTATCAACCATGACAAGGACATCTTCAACAACCCCTTTCGGGTAGACTGTGGACCTATCAGCTAATTGAACAATAACACTAGTTTCATGCAAAGGTCCTAAGCCTAGGAATTATAAACAGAATAAGGCATAACATTAATAGAAGCACCTAAATCAAGCATGGATTTATCCATTTTAGTGTCTCCTATTATGCAGGGAATGCTGAACATGTCTGGATCACTACACTTCTTAGGCATTCGCCTTTGAAATACAACTGAGACATGTTCACTAACCTTAACTTTCTGTTTCCCTTTTAATTTTTGGTTCCTTTTGATAGTGCACAACTCTTTCAGAAATTTAGCAAATCTAGGAACACTTTTAATCAGATTGAGCAAAGGGATATTTACCTCACACTTGGAAAACGTCTCAAAGATCTCCTTGTCATTCTCTGGCTTCCTTGTGTCTTTTAGTGCTTCAGGAAAAGGAGGAGGTGGCTTCTGGGAAACCATAGAAGGGAAATCCAGACGAACATATTGATCGCTGGAATCTGGAGCCAGGCCGCGATCGCCATCAGAAAGCCGCGATCGCGGATCTTCGATTTTTCGGGAATCACCGCCAACGCGATCGCTGCCCGATGTGGACGCGATCGCGTCTTCAATTTTCTCAAATCCCGAGGCCTCAGATAAGGGGCCGTGATCGCCGATGGTTGGGGCCGCGATCGCCGCCTCTTCAGCCGCGGTCGCCTCTAGTTGTGGCGGCGATCGCGGTTCCGCAGATCTCTCGTCAATTCTCGGTAATTCTTTTCCACTTCGTAATGTGATCGCACTCACATTCTCCCGAGGATTGATGGGTTGTGCTGACAATTTTCCAGAATCTCTGGCCTCCATTTTGCTTACTGCATTAGCTAGTTGACTGATCTGAGTCTCCATATTCTTGATACTGGCCTGATTGGTCTGTCCCATCTGATCTACCGTGTTGGCTAGCCTTGCAAACATCTCTTCAGCATTGAAGGAGTTGTTTTGATTTTGAACTGGAGGTCTAGGAACATAAGGTGGTCTGGGTTGTTGATTTCCTCCTTGATTATTATATTGGGGCTGATTCTGATTCCCATATCTCAGATTTGGATGATGTGCCCAACCTGGATTGTATGTATTAGAATAGGGATCAAAACGAGGTCTAGGAGGTCCATAGCCTCCTACAACATTAACCTCAGCCTGAGGTTCCTGGAGTTGTGGACAGGCATCAGTAGGGTGAAGTGTATCAGCATAGATTTCACATGCCTTCAGTTGTTGAGGGGTTCTTGACAGCATGAACCTCTTCATCATATCTTTCAACTCCGCCATCTCAGCTTTTATAACAAAAGAGGAGTCCATAGCATTGACTCCATTAGTGCCAGTTCTTTTGTTGAATTGCCTTGAGTTCTCAGATAGCTCAGAAAAGAGCTCAAGGGCATCTTCTGGTGTCTTGTTCATCAGGCTTCCACCACAAGCTGCATTCACCATTCTACGCTCTTCATCCAGTAATCCACCAAAGAAATACAGTACCAGGTCTTGATCAAAATACCCATGATACAGATAGCTAGCACACAGTCTCTTGAATCGCTCATGATAATCATATAGGCTCTCTCCAGCCTGTTGCTCAGTGTTGCTCAGGCTCTTCTTCAGACTGTTCTGTTTGGTGGCAGGAAAGCATTTCTCCAAGAATGTCGCTTTCATCTTAGTCCAGGTATTTATGGATCCTGGAGAAAGATAGTAGAGCCACTCATTGGCTGAATCCTTCAAAGAGAAAGGAAACGCCCTCAGCTTGATCTGATCCTCAGTTACATCAGCAAGCTTCATACTTGAGCAGATCTGATCAAATTCAGCAAGATGCTTGTTTGGATCTTCTCCACCATGCCCATGGAATTGGGGTAAGAGATGGATCAATCCAGATTTCAATTCAAACTTGACACCATCATTCAGCGCAGAAAATTGAACAGCCAGGGGCTGTTGTTGAAAGTTTGGAGCAGTTAGCTGCTTCAGAGTCCGATCTCCAATTGTCCCAGTTTCAGCACAATTCAAGTTGAAAGGTAATTCACGGAGTAGTTCCCGAGCTTCACGTCTCAACCTGGAAAGGGTCCTTTCAATCTCTAAATCAAGAGGCAAAATAGAAGAATCAGTAGCACAAGTGAGGACCATAAACTAGGGTGCACACCAGAGTTGGTAACAATAAAAACACAGAATTAAACAAAAGTGTCCCCGGCAACGGCGCCAAAATTTGACTGGCTGAAAATCGTTGATTCCAAATCAAAAATAATTCCCTAGTTACTCAACTAGTATAGTCGGTAAGTCGGGGTCGAACCCAAGAGACACTTGTATTCTAAGTAGTATTATTATCAATTCAGAAAGGTAATAAAGGGGGATTTTGGAATTGTAAAATACAACTAGGGAAAATTAAACAAAACAAAGCAATGAATCAAACAAGGACAAGATTGGATTTTTATCAATTAGGGAAAACAATCCTATTCAAGCATCTACTTTTCTTCCTCAAGCAATTGATCATAGATTCAAACAAGTTATTCCTTTGGTTATTCCTATCCTGATCAGAAATATAACATGTTAACGAGACATGCAAACTTAATATCCAAATAACTCATGAAACGATCATAAATAAAATGGACATTAGCAATGAGAACAAGGATAAACAGGATACATGCATTCAAATTTCTTTCTCAATTGTTTTAGTCCAACGAGTCCTAAACCAATTGAGTTGCTACAAAGATTAGGTTTTGCTACGAGAAAACCTAGATCTAGCAATAGATAATATTAATTCCAACAAGTTGGCCAAACAAGCAGAAATCAACACAATCAATAATAATTATGCACAAGAGAATTGAAATAACCTGTAGAAATAAACCTGAATAGAAGAATCTCACAACAACTTGAGTCTGAAAAGCTTCAACTTGAATAGAATTTAGGGAGTTTAGTTCTCCATAAGAGAGAAAAACACAAAAGTCTGAATAATGGAAACTAGGTCTAAGAGCGAATCCCAAAACAAAGTTTGAAAAATAACCTAATATAGTCTCGAACCAGTCGGAATTAAGAAGATAAAAATATAAAATAAATAAACTAAGCGGATAAATATGAACGCGCGTCAGAGCCAATCAGTGCCGCGATCGCCACCCAATCCTAGCCGCGATCGTTGCCTGGCTGCAAACCGCGACCCATCGGCGACCTCTAGCAACCGCGATCGCCACCCAAACATGGCCGCGATTGCGGCCTTCAATAGCATCGCGGTCCTCAAATGGCGACCTTGTCCTCCTCGGCGGCGATCGCAACCTTCAGAAACCTTCAAGATCTTCAAATCTTACTAACTCTGATCTTCCGGCCTTCAACTCTGTTTTTCAATAATGCTCATAATAGGCCTAAAACACTACGGAAATATGTACTAAAAAGTCCTAGTTATGCTGTACAAAACACAGCATATCAAAACCCTAAAAACCCTGCGGCGCGCCTAGGGCTAGTACGCAGACTAGGCCCAGCGGCACGAGTCCAAAAGCCATAGGCACAAGGCCCATTAAATGCTTACTAAATCCATAAAACCAGTAATAGTAATGTTCTAGAGTGGAAACAATGCAAAAAATACTATAAAAAGGATAGGTCGTCCGTGAATTCTCGAAGTGTCGCGACGAAGCTGGCGCGGCGTTGGCGAGGTCAAGACACGGCACTGGCGAGCTGGCGAGTGTCATGGCGCAGGCGAGGGCGCTGGCGAGGACGCTGGCATGGACGCTGGTGCGCGGGTCACGAGAACCTCAAGTTGCAGTCCATGGCACGGTGCTAGGCTCGAGTCCGATGGTGCCAAGGTGTTGGAGGTTGGAATCGTTGGCTGGAGTTGAGGTTCCTCGACGCCGAGGACGCACAAGGCAGTGTGCGTCGGCGTAGCGAGTGGTGTGCCGTGGCCTGCGGTGAGGCGCGCCACGAGTGACTGTATCGCGGCCTGGATTGCTAGAGTCCTGGCACGGGTGACGGGGCCATCCGAGCAAAGTGTGAATGCGTCATCCTCCTAGCTAGCATCCATGACGGGGTCGCATCACCCTCCCCCACTTGGTTGGGAAACGTCCCCGTTTCCTTATAAGCAGGCTCAATGTAGGGAGAGATTTCGACAACATTGAAAGAAGAATGCACCGAATACTTGCCTGGGAGGTCGATTTTTGTAAGCGTTGTCCCTGATCCGTTCCAAGACTTTAAAAGGGACATGATGTGATTCCATCTACCGAGTCATGGCCCCATGATTTGAATGAAGATTCCAGCCCTAAAGACAAGTCCAATTTGCACGACAAGGGAGAGTCTTCATTTGGACACATATCCAAGGTCAGTGTCCGAGGCGCTAAGGAGCCGAGTCAAGGCACGACGCTCTATTATTGGCGCATCACTCAAGAACATGCTAGGGAAATGCTTGACAAGATCAAGGTGGATCTCATGGATCATAAGTTTCCAAAGGTTTACAAAGAAGAAGGTTGGAGTCTCCTTTTGACTCGTGTTCCGACAAGTGACTTTTTTTACGGTTAAGGACACTTTATAAGTTTTTGGGATTTCGGGTTAATTTTTGTAATTTCCTTAAGTGAAGGGGCTAACTTTGTGAGGTTACTTTCTAGGTTATATGGTCGGCCCCCTCACCCTTTGTTCGAGGAGATTTGAACGAAAAACCTTGTTGCTTACTTTCCTTGCATCTTTCAATTCAAGTTCTTGTTCTTGTATTTCGTTCGTTCAATTCTCGTTGTTCAAGTTGTTGGTGAGTAATATCCGACAATTTGGGCATCTTAGTTTGTTTGAGAGCTTGGTGAGTCATATCCAAGTTGTCAAGCATCCATATCCCCTTGTTCTCCCCATTTCGATCCATCATCCATCTCGGTGGTTTCTGCACCCATTTTTGGTCATCTCGGGCAAGTCTTGGTGATTAATTCGTGTAACCTCTATACCTTGATCTTTGCCTTGTTTTTACGATGACAAGTGTAGGTGATGACAAGAATAACGAACAAGTTGAGGAGACGTCCACTAGTTTGGTGGCTGCCATATTACAAATTTTTCAACAATCCATGCAACAATCCGTGGAAGATATGAATACACACATGGATTCCTTGGAGCGCCGAATCCTAGGGTTGGATGAGAGGACACAAGTGCCTCAAGTAGTGAAGATCAAGGAGACACGAGAAGTGGATCAAGATTCGAGGACGACCCCTTGTAAAGGGGAGGAGACTTCCTTCCAACAAAGAGTGATGAGTGACACAGAACAACCAAAAAGAGAGACTCCTTTCCATAGATTGGAACAACTCATTACCATCAAGTGTCCAATAGAAATGATGCACATATTGCAGGAAGAGGAGGAAGTTGTGGAATTGTCTCCTAAAATCAAGCATCGTCCTACGATCACTACTAGCTCCATGAACTCGTTGGCTACACCATGGATGAATGCATTTCCTATAATTCCTTCATGTTTGCCCTTCTTGCTCCATGAGGAGGACGAGGCTGGTTTAGTCACTCAAAGCGGTGATTACATTCCTTTTCTTGTGGAGGCCAAGAAGGATGTCTTTGTCATAGAGAATGCCACACCAAGGGAGCTAGAAGCCCTACCTACTTTGTTGAGCTCACAAGGCTTGATAGATTCGAGGACGAATCTTTTTGAAGGGGAGGAGGATGATGTGATTCCATCTACCGAGTCATGGCCCCATGATTTGAGTGAAGATTCTAGCCCTAAAGACAAGTCCAATTTGCACGACAAGGGAGAGTCTTCATTTGGACACATATCCAAGGCCGGTGTCCGAGGCGCTAAGGAGCCGAGTCAAGGCACGACGCTCTATTATTGGCACATCACTCGAGAACATGCTAGGGCAATGCTTGACAAGATCAAGGACGAGCTCATGGATCATAAGTTTCCAAAGGTTTACAAAGAAGAAGGTTGGAATCTCCTTTTGACTCTTGTTCAGACAAGTGACTTTTTTTACGGTTAAGGACACTTTATAAGTTTTTGGGATTTCGGGTTAATTTTTGTAATTTCCTTAAGTGAAGGGCTAACTTTGTGAGGTTGCTTTCTAGGTTATATGGTCGGCCCCCTCACCCTTTGTTGGAGGAGATTTGAACGAAAAACCTTGTTGCTTACTTTCCTTGCATCTTTCAATTCAAGTTCTTGTTCTTGTATTTCGTTCGTTCAATTCTCGTTCTTCCAATTGTTGGTGAGTAATATCTGAAAATTTGGGCATCTTAGTTTGTTTGAGAGCTTGGTGAGTCATATCCAAGTTGTCAAGCATCCATATCCCCTTGTTCTCCCCATTTCGATCCATCATCCATCTCGGTGGTTTCTGCACCCCTTTAGTAAAATCGAGATATCTTTCAATCCACTCATCATCTAGGTCTGCATTTTGAGAGATTAAACAAGACTCAGAGATCTAACTTCTCGAATTGGAATCACTCAATTCCGAGTTCGGAAGAGGAAGATCCAGCCAGTTGAAGACGGGTCAGTTGCGTGGTATTTGTTGTCGGAATTCCTTGGATTCTCGTGGCGATCTCTTTGCACCATAATCTACACCATCGATCCTCCCATCAAGTGGTATCAGATCCACGCGAAGGTATCGCCATCTAAATCTTGTTCCGACATTGAATTTCCACTTGTTGCAAGTTTTAGGTTCGAACTCCTTAGGGTTGTGTTGTTGTTGTTGTGTTCGGCCTTTTCCAAATTGTTGTCTTGAGTTGTGGCATTTTTTAGTCCTTGAATTGTTGAAGTTCTTGGCCGAGTTTGATGCTCAACCATGGCTGAAAAGCTGCTCAAAAACGTCCCTAATAGAACACCAATGGCCTTCATTAGTTGGTAGTTGAATGGTTGCTTTTGTTGCTTGTTTAATGCCTTCCTATAATGCATGAATTGAAAGAGCCATTGCTGATTTTTTTTGTTGTGGAAAAAACGTGGGAATGGAGACCAAAAACCAGCTTTAATTATGTGTTCGTTACATGCTTGTTGAATTGGATCTACTCTAGGATATGGGAACGACACCAAGAATTGATAATCTTGCTTGGTTGTTTCTTTTCTTGTTGTTGTGTTTGAGTTTTTCTTGTTCCATTTTTTTGGTCATCTTCTACTTGCAACTTGTCGGATTTTCATCTCGGGCAAGTCTTGGTGATTAATTCGTGTGACCTCTATACCTTGATCTTTGCCTTGTTTTTACGATGACAAGTGTAGGTGATGACAAGAATAACGAACAAGTTGAGGAGACGTCCACTAGTTTGGTGGCTGCCATATTACAAATTTTTCAACAATCCATGCAACAATCCGTGGAAGATATGAATACACACATGGATTCCTTGGAGCGCCGAATCCTAGGGTTGGATGAGAGGACACAAGTGCCTCAAGTAGTGAAGATCAAGGAGACACGAGAAGTGGATCAAGGTTCGAGGACGACCCCTTGTAAAGGGGAGGAGACTTCCTTCCAACAAAGAGTGATGAGTGACACAGAACAACCAAAAAGAGAGACTCCTTTCCATAGATTGGAACAACTCATTACCATCAAGTGTCCAATAGAAATGATGCACATATTGCAAGAAGAGGAGGAAGTTGTGGAATTGTCTCCTAAAATCAAGCATCGTCCTACGATCACTACTAGCTCCATGAACTCGTTGGCTACACCATGGATGAATGCATTTCCTATGATTCCTTCATGTTTGCCCTTCTTGCTCCATGAGGAGGACGAGGCTGGTTTAGTCACTCAAAGCGGTGATTACATTCCTTTTCTTGTGGAGGCCAAGAAGGATGTCTTTGTCATAGAGAATGCCACACCAAGGGAGCTAGAAGCCCTACCTACTTTGTTGAGCTCACAAGGCTTGATAGATTCGAGGACGAATCTTTTTGAAGGGGAGGAGGATGATGTGATTCCATCTACCGAGTCATGGCCCCATGATTTGAGTGAAGATTCTAGCCCTAAAGACAAGTCCAATTTGCACGACAAGGGAGAGTCTTCATTTGGACACATATCCAAGGCCGGTGTCCGAGGCGCTAAGGAGCCGAGTCAAGGCACGACGCTCTATTATTGGCACATCACTCGAGAACATGCTAGGGCAATGCTTGACAAGATCAAGGACGAGCTCATGGATCATAAGTTTCCAAAGGTTTACAAAGAAGAAGGTTGGAATCTCCTTTTGACTCTTGTTCAGACAAGTGACTTTTTTTACGGTTAAGGACACTTTATAAGTTTTTGGGATTCGGGTTAATTTTGGTAATTTCCTTAAGTGAAGGGGATAACTTTGTGAGGTTGCTTTCTAGGTTATATGGTCGCCCCCCTCACCCTTTGTTGGAGGAGATTTGAACGAAAAACCTTGTTGCTTACTTTCCTTGCATCTTTCAATTCAAGTTCTTGTTCTTGTATTTCGTTCGTTCAATTCTCGTTGTTCAAGTTGTTGGTGAGTAATATCCGACAATTTGGGCATCTTAGTTTGTTTGAGAGCTTGGTGAGTCATATCCAAGTTGTCAAGCATCCATATCCCCTTGTTCTCCCCATTTCGATCCATCATCCATCTCGGTGGTTTCTGCACCCCTTTAGTAAAATCGAGATATCTTTCAATCCACTCATCATCTAGGTCTGCATTTTGAGAGATTAAACAAGACTCAGAGATCTAACTTCTCGAATTGGAATCACCCAATTCCGAGTTCGGAAGAGGAAGATCCAGCCAGTTGAAGACGGGTCAGTTGCGTGGTATTTGTTGTCGGAATTCCTTGGATTCTCGTGGCGATCTCTTTGCACCATAATCTACACCATCGATCCTCCCATCAAGTGGTATCAGATCCACGCGAAGGTATCGCCATCTAAATCTTGTTCCGACATTGAATTTCCACTTGTTGCAAGTTTTAGGTTCGAACTCCTTAGGGTTGCGTTGTTGTTGTGTTCGGCCTTTTCCAAATTGTTGTCTTGAGTTGTGGCATTTTTTAGTCCTTGAATTGTTGAATTTCTTGGCCGAGTTTGATGCTCAACCATGGCTGAAAAGCTGCTCAAAAACGTCCCTAATAGAACACCAATGGCCTTCATTAGTTGGTAGTTGAATGGTTGCTTTTGTTGCTTGTTTAATGCCTTCCTGTAATGCATGAATTGAAAGAGCCATTGCTGATTTTTTTTTGTTGTGGAAAAAACTTGGGAATTGAGACCAAAAACCAGCTTTAATTATGTGTTCGTTACATGCTTGTTGAATTGGATCTACTCTAGGATATGGGAACGACACCAAGAATTGCTAATCTTGCTTGGTTGTTTCTTTTCTTGTTGTTGTGTTTGAGTTTTTCTTATTCCATTTTGTTGGTCATCTTCTACTTGCAACTTGTCGGATTTTCATCTCGGGCAAGTCTTGGTGATTAATTCGTGTGACCTCTATACCTTGATCTTTGCCTTGTTTTTACGATGACAAGTGTAGGTGATGACAAGAATAACGAACAAGTTGAGGAGACGTCCACTAGTTTGGTGGCTGCCATATTACAAATTTTTCAACAATCCATGCAACAATCCGTGGAAGATATGAATACACACATGGATTCCTTGGAGTGCCGAATCCTAGGGTTGGATGAGAGGACACAAGTGCCTCAAGTAGTGAAGATCAAGGAGACACGAGAAGTGGATCAAGGTTCGAGGACGACCCCTTGTAAAGGGGAGGAGACTTCCTTCCAACAAAGAGTGATGAGTGACACAGAATAACCAAAAAGAGAGACTCCTTTCCATAGATTGGAACAACTCATTACCATCAAGTGTCCAATAGAAATGATGCACATATTGCAAGAAGAGGAGGAAGTTGTGGAATTGTCTCCTAAAATCAAGCATCGTCCTACGATCACTACTAGCTCCATGAACTCGTTGGCTACACCATGGATGGATGCATTTCCTATGCTTCCTTCATGTTTTCCCTTCTTGCTCCATGAGGAGGACGAGTCTGGTTTAGTCACTCAAAGCGGAGATTACATTCCTTTTCTTGTGGAGGCCAAGAAGGATGTCTTTGTCATAGAGAATGCCACACCAAGGGAGCTAGAAGCCCTACCTACTTTGTTGAGCTCACAAGGCTTGATAGATTCGAGGACGAATCTTTTTGAAGGGGAGGAGGAGGATGTGATTCCATCTACCGAGTCATGGCCCCATGATTTGAGTGAAGATTCTAGCCCTAAAGACAAGTCCAATTTGCACGACAAGGGAGAGTCTTCATTTGGACACATATCCAAGGCCGGTGTCCGAGGCGCTAAGGAACCGAGTCAAGGCACGACGCTCTATTATTGGCACATCACTCGAGAACATGCTAGGGCAATGCTTGACAAGATCAAGGACGAGCTCATGGATCATAAGTTTCCAAAGGTTTACAAAGAAGAAGGTTGGAGTCTCCTTTTGACTCTTGTTCAGACAAGTGACTTTTTTTACGGTTAAGGACAGTTTATAAGTTTTTGGGATTTCGGGTTAATTTTTGTAATTTCCTTAAGTGAAGGGGCTAACTTTGTGAGGTTGCTTTCTAGGTTATATGGTCGCCACCCTCACCCTTTGTTGGAGGAGATTTGAACGAAAAACCTTGTTGCTTACTTTCCTTGCATCTTTCAATTCAAGTTCTTGTTCTTGTATTTCGTTCGTTCAATTCTCGTTCTTCCAGTTGTTGGTGAGTAATATCCGACAATTTGGGCATCTTAGTTTGTTTGAGAGCTTGGTGAGTCATATCCAAGTTGTCAAGCATCCATATCCCCTTGTTCTCCCCATTTCGATCCATCATCCATCTCGGTGGTTTCTGCACCCCTTCAGTAAAATCGAGATATCTTTCAATCCACTCATCATCTAGGTCTGCATTTTGAGAGATTAAACAAGACTCATAGATCTAACTTCTCGAATTGGAATCACTCAA
Organism: Fallopia convolvulus; assembly: GCA_964016875.1. Classification (NCBI taxonomy): domain Eukaryota; kingdom Viridiplantae; phylum Streptophyta; class Magnoliopsida; order Caryophyllales; family Polygonaceae; genus Fallopia; species Fallopia convolvulus. The sequence goes on from OZ024730.1 coordinate 19,762,024, forward strand.
TTCCGAGTTCGGAAGATGAAGATCCAGCCAGTTGAAGACGGGTCAGTTGCGTGGTATTTGTTGTCGGAATTCCTTGGATTCTCGTGGCGATCTCTTTGCACCATAATCTACACCATAGATCCTCCCATCAAGTGGTATCAGATCCACGCGAAGGTATCGCCATCTAAATCTTGTTCCGACATTGAATTTCCACTTGTCGCAAGTTTTAGGTTCGAACTCCTTAGGGTTGCGTTGTTGTTGTTGTGTTCGGCCTTTTCCGAATTGCTGTCTTGAGTTGTGGCATTTTTTAGTCCTTGAATTGTTGAAGTTCTTGGAAGAGTTTGATGCTCAACCATGGCTGAAAAGCTACTTAAAAAACGTCCCTAATAGAACACCAATGGACTTCATTAGTTGGTAGTTGAATGGTTGCTTTTGTTGCTTGTTTAGTACCTTCCTTTAATGCATGAATTGAAAGAGCCTTTGATGATTTTTTTTGTTGTGGAAAAAACATGGGAATTGAGACCAAAAACCAGCTTTAATTTGTGTTCGTTACATGCTTGTTGAATTGGATCTACTCTAGGATATGGGAACGACACCAAGAATTGCTAATCTTGCTTGGTTGTTTCTTTTCTTGTTGTTGTGTTTGAGTTTTTCTTGTTCCATTTTTTTGGTCATCTTCTACTTGCAACTTGTCGGATTTTCATCTCGGGCAAGTCTTGGTGATTAATTCGTGTGACCTCTATACCTTGATCTTTGCCTTTTTTTTACAATGACAAGTGTAGGTGATGACAAGAATAACGAACAAGTTGAGGAGACGTCCACTAGTTTGGTGGCTGCCATATTACAAATTTTTCAACAATCCTTGAAACAATCCGTGGAAGATATGAATACACACATGGATTCCTTGGAGCGCCGAATCCTAGGGTTGGATGAGAGGACACAAGTGCCTCAAGTAGTGAAGATCAAGGAGACACGAGAAGTGGATCAAGGTTCGAGGACGACCCCTTGTAAAGGGGAGGAGACTTCCTTCCAACAAAGAGTGATGAGTGACACAGAACAACCAAAAAGAGAGACTCCTTTCCATAGATTGGAACAACTCATTACCATCAAGTGTCCAATAGAAATGATGCACATATTGCAAGAAGAGGAGGAAGTTGTGGAATTGTCTCCTAAAATCAAGCATCGTCCTACCATCACTACTAGCTCCATGAACTCGTTGGCTACACCATGGATGAATGCATTTCCTATGATTCCTTCATGTTTGCCCTTCTTGCTCCATGAGGAGGACGAGGCTGGTTTAGTCACTCAAAGCGGTGATTACATTCCTTTTCTTGTGGAGGCCAAGAAGGATGTCTTTTTCATAGAGAATGCCACACCAAGGGAGCTAGAAGCCCTACCTACTTTGTTGAGCTCACAAGGCTTGATTGATTCGAGGACGAATCTTTTTGAAGGAGAGGAGGATGATGTGATTCCATCTACCGAGTCATGGCCCCATGATTTGAGTGAAGATTCCAGCCCTAAAGACAAGTCCAATTTGCACGACAAGGGAGAGTCTTCATTTGGACAAATATCCAAGGTCGGTGTCCGAGGCGCTAAGGAGCCGAGTCAAGGCACGACGCTCTATTATTGGCACATCACTCGAGAACATGCTAGGGCAATGCTTGACAAGATCAAGGAGGAGCTCATGGATCATAAGTTTCCAAAGGTTTACAAAGAAGAAGGTTGGAGTCTCCTTTTGACTCTTGTTCAGACAAGTGACTTTTTTTACGGTTAAGGACACTTTATAAGTTTTTGGGATTTCGGGTTAATTTTTGTAATTTCCTTAAGTGAAGGGGCTAACTTTGTGAGGTTGCTTTCTAGGTTATATGGTCGGCCCCCTCACCCTTTTTTGGAGGAGATTTGAACGAAAAACCTTGTTGCTTACTTTCCTTGCATCTTTCAATTCAAGTTCTTGTTCTTGTATTTCGTTCGTTCAATTCTCGTTCTTCCAATTGTTGGTGAGTAATATCCGACAATTTGGGCATCTTAGTTTGTTTGAGAGCTTGGTGAGTCATATCCAAGTTGTCAAGCATCCATATCCCCTTGTTCTCCCCATTTCGATCCATCATCCATCTCGGTGGTTTCTGCACCCCTTTAGTAAAATCGAGATATCTTTCAATCCACTCATCATCTAGGTCTGCATTTTGAGAGATTAAACAAGACTCAGAGATCTAACTTCTCGAATTGGAATCACTCAATTCCGAGTTCGGAAGAGGAAGATCCAGCCAGTTGAAGACGGGTCAGTTGCGTGGTATTTGTTGTCGGAATTCCTTGGATTCTCGTGGCGATCTCTTTGCACCATCATCCCCTCCATCGATCCGGCCATCAGGACATCTCCTCTTTGATGAAGTTTTGTCTTCCTTGAGTCCGGAAAGCGGTCCTTGCGAAGATGCAACCATACGAGATCGCCGGGATTGAACACGAGCCGCTTGCGACCTTTGTTATGCTCCGCCTCGTATTGTGCTGCCCGACGCTCCAATTGAGTCCTTGTCCTTTCGTACAATTTGCGTATGGCATCGGCGCGGTTGGCCGCGTCGATGTGCTCGCCATTCTTCAAGGGCCAAGGGACTAGATCCATCGGAGAATGCGGGTTGAGGCTGTAGACGATCTCGAACGGCGTCTTCCTAGTTGCCGAGTGTTTGGACCTGTTATATGCAAACTCAACAAACAATATTAGATCCTCCCACCGGCGTGGGTTATGTTTGAGCACCGTACAAAGAAGGGTGCCCAGGGTCTGATTGGTCATCTCAGTCTGACCATCGGTTTTGGGATGATAAGATGTAGAAAACAGTAATTGCGTCCCTAGCTTTCCCCAAAGCGTTCTCCAGAAGTGGCAACAAAATTTTGTGACTCGATCACTAAAAATAGTGCGAGGCACACCATGAGCTTCATGACATGCTCAAAAAACAAGTTTGTGATTTCGGTCGCATTGTTGTTTCCTTTGCATGGCACGAAGTGAGCCACTTTGGAGAAGCGGTCCACAATCACAAAGATTGAATTTTTTCGCGCCTTGTCATTGGAAGGCCCGTGATAAAATCCATGGAGAGATCTTCCCACGGTGTATCCGGAATGGGCAAGAGCGTGTATAGGCCATGAGGTTGGGACCTCGATTTATCGGTTTGAGACGACACGCAACCGCGACAATACTTTTGAACATCGGATGCCATGTGTGGCCAGAAGAAATGCTCACGAAGTGCTGCTAGGGTCTTGGCTATGCGAAAATGGTCTCGGCCGTCATGAGCTTCTTTGAGCAATAGATGCCTCACAGACAATGTCGGAATGCAAAGCTTTCCGGCTCGGTAGAGGTATCCATTGTCCAAAAAATAGGACTCATGGATTCGACTTTGCTCGAGGTTCTCCATGATCGGTTTAAAAAATTGATCATGCATATATAATTCCTTAATCAAGGAGAACCCGAGCAAATTGGCCCGAAGTTGAGTTAAGAGAATATACCTGCGGGAGAGAGCGTCGGCCACGACGTTCTCCTTACCTTTCTTGTGGGCGATGGTGTACGGAAAGGTTTCCATAAACTCCACCCATCGAGCATGGCATCTATTGAGAGTCGTTTGACTCTTGAGATATGCTAAGGCCGCGTGGTCCGTATGGATTACGAACTCGCTAGGCCATAGGTAATGCTGCCATGTTTTCAAAACCCGAATAAGTGTGTTCAATTTCTTGTCATACGTCGTAATTTAAATTTGCCCCCGTAAGTTTCTCACTAAAGTATGCAATGGGGCATCTATCTTGGAGGAGTATGCCGCCTATGCCATAGTCAGAGGCGTCGCACTCGACCTCGAAGCGCTTAGTGAAGTCTGGAAATTGTAAGACCGGAGCGCTACACAAAGCAAATTTTAAGGCCTGAAAGGCGGCTTCATGGTGTGGCATCCACTTGATTGTGGTTGCCTTCTTGGTGAGGTTGTGGAGTGGACCGACGATGGAACTAAAGTCCTTGACAAAAACGCCGATAAAACCCTACGAGCCCTAATAAGAAACGAACCATCGTAGGGGTCGTAGGGGTGGGCCACTCTCGGATGGCGCGGATCTTGTCGTCATCCACTTTTAGCCCATCCATGGACACGACGAAACCAAGAAAGTTCGTCGTGTCCGTGTAAAACGAACACTTGTCCAAATTTACAAATAAAGAATGTTCGCGAAGGAAATCTAACACCATCCTAAGGTGCCTCGCGTGTGACTCCAAGTCCTTAGAAAAAACCAAAATGTCGTCAAAATACACGACGACAAAACGTCCTAAAATTTTTCTAAAAACAAAGTTCACTAACGATCGAATATAGTATCAAGCCAAATAATGAATGAGGATACCGATCGAATATAGGCATAAGCATAACGAATGAGGATAGTATCAAGCCAATAAGCACATTATGCACTACAAAATCACGACTGATCAAATAAAAGCATAAATTCTAACCTAGAAACCGAATGCCACTGTTAGGAGTGACATTTACATTGACATTTCATTGAACAATTAGCGTGCAATGTTAGATCACAAGTCATTAAAGGCAAAAGTAGAAAAAACAAGTGAACTTTAAAGACACCTAGGCACAAGCATAACGAATGAGTATAGTATCAAACCAATAAGCACATTCTGCAGTACAAAATCAAGACCGATCCAATAAAACCATATATTCAAACATAGAAACCGAATGCCACATTTAGGAGTGACATTACATGGACATATCATCAAACACTTGGCGTGCAAAGCGAGATCACTAGTCTTTTTAAAGGCAAAAGGACAAAAACAAGTGAACTTTAAAGACATCTAGGAATAACCAAAAAGAATGAGGATAGTATCAAGCCAGTCAGCACATTCTGCACTACAAAATCAAGACCGACCGAATAAAAGCACAAATTTAAACCTAAAAACGGAATGCCATATTTATGAGTGACATTTACATTAAAATTTCATCGAACACCTGGCGTGCAATGTTAGATCACAAGTCAATTTTTTAAGGCAAAAGGAGAAAAAACAAATGAACTTTACAGACATCTAGGCATAACCAAAAAGAATCAGGATAGTATCAAGCCAATAAGCACATTCTACACTACAAAATCAAGTCCGATCGAATAAAAGCATAAATTCGAACCGAGAAACCGAATGCCACATTTAGGATTGACATTTACATGGACATTTAATCGAACACTTGGCGTGCAATGTTTGATCACAAGTCAATTTTTAAAGACAAAAGGATAAAAAACAACCTAGGCATAAACATAACGAATGATCATAGTATCAAGCCAATAAGCACATTCTGCACTACAAAAGCACAACCGACCGAATAAAAGCATAAATTCGAACCTACAAACCGTATTCCACATTTAGGAGTGACATTTACATGGACATTTCATCGAACAATTAGTGTGCAATGTTAGATCACAAGTCATTTTAAAGGCAAAAGGAGAAAAAACAAGTGAAATTGATGTGATTCCATCGACATTCGATTGAACAATGGAGCACACGACGGAACACTTGGAGGAGCCACGACCTGCCCTAGATGCACCAGCCCAAAGCGCGCCTACAAGCTTGGATGCAGAGCCCTTGCGAAGGGATGGTGGCGCGCCCTTGCAACCACTCGGTGCGTCCTTGAGTAGTGATGATAGTGCACCTTTGCCAAGGGACGGAGAGCCCTTGCCTGGGGTTGGAGAGCCTGGACACAAGGCGGATTCCGGGCTTGATGGTGCCAAAGCTCAAGGAACTACACCACCTTATCTAGGGAGTATTACGCAATCCCGAGCTAAGGCCATTCTATATCAAAGTAAAAGATGAGCTCATGGGGTGTAGCTTTCCGAAAGAGTGCATTGAAGATGGTTGGAGTTTTATTTTGCTTCATGGTTCTAAGTGACAATTCTACGGTTGAGGACACTTTTTAAGTTTTCGGGTTAATTTTTGTAATTTTCTTAAGTGAAGGGGCTAGCTTTGTGAGGATGGTTTTCTAGGTTTATATGGCCGCCCCCCTCATTCTCTTTGGTTAGACACCGAATACCACATTTAGGAGTGACATTTACATGAACATTTCATCGAACACATGGCGTGCAATGTTAGATCACAAGTCTTTTCAAAGGCAAAAGGAGAAAAAACAAGTGAACTTTATAGACATCAAGGCATAAACAAAAAGAATGAGGATAGTATCAAGCCAATAAGCACATTCTGCACTACAAAATCATGACCGATCGAATAAAAGCATAAATTCGAACCTAGAAACCGAATGCCCCAATTAGGAGTGACATTTACATGGACATTTCATCAAACACTTGGCGTGCAATGTTAGATCACAAGTCATCTTAAAGACAAAAGGAGAAAAAACAAATGAACTTTAAAGACATCTAGGCAAAAAAAAAAGAATGAGGATAGTATCAAGCTAATAAGCACATTCTGCACTAGAAAATCACGATCGATCGAATAAAAGCATAAATTCGAACCTAGAAACCGAATGCCCCAATTAGGAGTGACATTTACATGTACATTTCATATAACACTTGGTGTTCAATGTTAGATCACAAGTTATTTAAAAGTCAAAAGGAGAAAAAACAAATGAACTTTATACACATCTAGGCATAAGCATAAGAAATGAGGATAGTATCAAGCCGATAAGCAAATTCTGCACTAAAAAATCAAGACCGATCGAATAAAAGCATAAATTTGAACCTAGAAACCGAATGCTCCAATTAGGAGTGACATTTACATGTACATTTCATCTAACACTTGGCGCTCAATGTTAGATCACAAGTTATTTGAAAGTCAAAAGGAGAAAAAACAAATGAACTTTATACACATCAAGGCATAAGCATCAAAAATGAGGATAGTATCAAGCCGATAAGCACATTCTGCACTAAAAAATCAAGACCGATCGAACAAAAGCATAAATTCGAACCTAGAAACTGAATGCTACATATAAGAGTGACATTTACATGGACATTTCATCAAACACTTGGCGTGCAAAGCGTGATCACTAGTTTTTTTAAGGCAAAAACAGAAAAAACAAGTGAACTTTAAAGACATCTAGGCATAAGCATAAAGAATGAGTATAGTATCAAGCCAAATAAGCACATTCTTTACTACAAAATATAGGCCGATCGAATAAAACCATAAATTCAAACATAGATACCGAATGCCACATTTAGGAGTGACATTTACATGGACATTTCATCGAACACTTGGCGTGCAATGTTAGATCACAAGTCATCTTAAAGGCAAAAGGAGAAAAAACAAATGAATTTTAAAGACATCTAGGCATAAACAAAAAGAATGAGGATAGTATCAAGCTAATAAGCACATTCTGCACTAGAAAATCACGATCGATCGAATAAAAGCATAAATTCGAACCTAGAAACCGAATGCCCCAATTAGGAGTGACATTTACATGTACATTTCATATAACACTTGGTGTTCAATGTTAGATCACAAGTTATTTGAAAGTCAAAAGGAGAAAAAACAAATGAACTTTATACACATTTAGGCATAAGCATCAGAAATGAGGATAGTATCAAGCCGATAAGCAAATTCTGCACTAAAAAATCAAGACCGATCGAATAAAAGCATAAATTCGAACCTAGAAACTGAATGCCACATTTAAGAGTTACATTTACATGGACATTTCATCAAACACTTGGCGTGCAAAGCGAGATCACTAGTCTTTTTAAAGGCAAAAAGAGAAAAAAAACAAGTGAACTTTATAGACATCTAGGCATAAGAATAAAGAATGAGTATAGTATCAAGCCAAATAAGCACATTCTTTACTACAAAATATAGGCCGATCGAATAAAACCATAAATTCAAACTTAAATACCGAATGCCACATTTAGGAGTGACATTTACATGGACATTTCATGGAACACTTTGCGTGCAATGTTAGATCTCAAGTCATCTTAAAGGCAAAAGGAGAAACAACAAATGAACTTTAAGGACATCTAGGCATAAACAAAAAGAATGAGCATAGTATCAAGCCAATAAGCACATTCTGCACTACAAAAGTACAACCGATCGAATAAAAGCATAAATTCGAACCTAGAAACCGTATTCTACATTTAAGAGTGACATTTACATGGAAATTTCATCTAACAATTAGCGTGCAATGTTAGATCACAAGTCATTTCAAAGGACAAAGGAAAAAAAACAGGTGAACTTTAAAGACATCTAGGCATAAGCATAAAGAATGAGTATAGTATCAATCCAAATAAGCACATTCTTCACTACAAAATATAGACCGATCGAATAAAACCATAATTTCAAACACTTGGCGTGCAATGTTAGATCACAAGTCAATTTTTAAAGGCAAAATGAGAAAAAACAACCTAGGCATAAGCATAAAGAATGAACATAATTTCAATCCAATAAGCACATTTTACACGACAAAATCACGACTAATTGAATAAAAGCATAAATTCAATCTTAGAAACCAAATTCCACATTTAGGAGCGACATGTACATGGACATTTCATCGAACAATTGGCGTGCAATGTTAGATCACAGGTCATTTTAAAGGCAAAACAAGAAAAAACAAGTCAACTTCAAAGACATAAAGGCATAAGCATAACGAATGAATATAGTATCAAGCCAATAAGCACATTCTGCACATTCAAGACTGATCAAATAAAACCATAATTTTAAACTTAGAAACCGAATGCCACATTTAGGAGCGACATTTACATGAACATTTCATCGAACACTTGGCGTGCAAAACGATATCACAAGTCTTTTTAAAGGCAAAAGGAGAAAAAACAACTTTAAAGTCATCTAGGCATAACGGAAAAGAATGAGGATAGTATCAATCCAATGAGCACATTCTACACTACAAAATCACGACCGATCGAATAAAAGCATAATAGATCACAAGTCATTTCATCGAACACTTGGCTTGCAATGATAGATCACAAGTCATTTCTAAACCAAAAGGAGAAAAAACAAGTGAACTTTAAAGACATCTAGGCATAAGCATAAAATATGAGGATAGTGTCAAGCGAATATGCACATTCTACACTACAAAATCAAGACCGATCCAATAAAAGCATAAATTCTAACCTAGAAACCGAACACCACAGTTAGGAGTGACATTTACATGGACATTTCATTGAACAATTGGCGTGCATTGTTTGATCAAAAGCCATTTAAAAGGCAAAAGGAGAAAAAACAAGTGAACTTTAAAGACATCTAGGCATAAGCATAACGAATGAGTATAGTATCAAGCCAATAAGCACATTCTTCACTACAAAATCAAGACCGATCGAATAAAACCATAAATTCAAACCTGGAAACCGAATGTCACATTTAGCAGTGACATTACATGGATATTTAATCGAACACTTGGCGTGCAAAGCGAGAACAAACAAGTGAAGTTTAAAGACACCTAGGAATAACCAAAAAGAATGAGGATAGTATCAAGCCAATAAGCACATTCTGCACTACAAAATCATGACCGGTCGAATAAAATCATAAATTCGAACCTAGAAACCGAATGCCCCATTTAGGAGTGACATTTACATGTACATTTCATCGAACACTTGGAGTGCAATGTTAGATCACAAGTTATTTCAAAGGCAAAAGGAGAAAAAACAAATGAACTTTATAGACATCTAGGCATAAGCATAACGAATGAGTATAGTATCAAGCCAATAAGTACATTCTGCACTACAAAATCAAGACCGATCAAATAAAACCATAATTTCAAACATAGAAATCGAATGCCACATTTAGGAGTCACATTTACATGGACATTTCATCGAACACTTGGTGTGCAAAGCGAGATCACAAGTCTTTTTAAAGGCAAAAGGAGAAAAAACAAAAGAACTTATAGACATCTAAGCGTTTGTGTTGAAGGGTTTGTTGAACAAATAAATTTATATCAAGACCCCACTGAGTACAGGGAGTCAGGTTCGTCCACGGGAATGAGAATAGTGCTTAAGATTAGTTGACAAACTACGAAAAACAAAGCAAACACGAACAAAACAAGGCCAGGACCGAGTTGATTGGGGTCGTGCACGACCCTATTAGGTCGGTCCTGGGTACTTAAACACACGAACTAGCACAAACGAGAGCTAGGATCGAGCACGGCCTTGGTGGGGTCGAGATTGAGTCAAATTAACGTGTTTTAATCAATATAAGAAGACAATCCTAGGGCTAGGGCTACCACAACAACAACCATACATGCCTGCAACAAGAATTCACAACTATCATGCAATTATGATCATAGAAAAGTCAACTTTCGCAAACAATTCAAGTTATTCAATCGACTTTCGCAAATCAAACAACTCTCTATCTATCCTTCAACCTAGGAATATCAATTTTCGCAAATAATCCTATTAGATCTAATCAAGCAATCAACTTTACACTTTTGCTTTTAGGTTAATTGCAAGATATTGCCTCAACTTTCGCAAAGGAATTTAGCACAAGATAGATAGATATGATTATCAAGCATTCAAATCATGAATTCAAATTTTAGACATGCATGATTGTGTTGGGTTTTCACCCAACTCTAGAATCTAAGAAAACTACTCACACATGGTAAAGAAGAACGAAGACATGATCATAATAGACAAACCGAAAATTCAAATTAAAACTAAGAAGTCTTACAAATTTCTCCAACTTGTTCCCCAAGTCTTCCTCTCAATCCAAAAGCGAATAAAAATGGAATAAAAGTCGAACCCCTAAAACAAAGGGTTTAGCCTCCTTTTATAGTGAAAAAGGAGTCCTAATTAAACTAGGAAACAAGATAACACAACTTCCTAAAATAAAAGATAGAATATATCCATAATGATCTCGGAATAAAGAAAAGTCGGCGCCATGATTGACCCAAATGGGTCATGCACGACCCTCCAAGGGTCGGTCCTGGGTGCTTGAATCTTGATTGGGTCGAGCAAGGCTTGTGTTAGCTCGTGCATGACCTAGTTTGATCGGTCTTAGGTCGTTCTTGCTCATGCATGAGCTCCTTTGGCTCGATTTCACTCCTCTTTTTGCCTTTCTTCATTAGCTTCTCCACTCGTAGCTCCTTCCTAGCTTGTCCTCCTCCTCTCGTAACGCTCCAAATCCTTCATTTGAACTTCAAGACTCCTATAAAAAAACATAAAAGATGCGTAGTTTCTAAATCTCACGGAAATACGAAAACTAAAGCAAAAAGACTCAAAAACATAAGACTCTAGCACAAAAACTAACTAAACCTAATCTATCTAGACACTAAAAACCTACCTAAAAAGCGGACATCAAAACACCCCAATACTTAGACTTGCTTGTCCTCTAGCAATAATCATGCAAAATCAAGACCAATAGCACAATCTTCAAGCATAGCCTTCGTAAAAACATTTTAAGCACAAGTGAAAAAGTAGAAAAGCAATTTTAACGTCATCACATATGTATGAGTCTCAAGCGTAGGCAATCACAATCCAACCTCACAAGGGATATTGATGTGTTTCACTCGACTCTCATGTGTTTAGGCTATTAAATCAACTCTCATCTCAATCTTTATGCAACATCTACTTTATCATTGTGACTTATATCACCAATCTCTCCACCTAGAGAAGTCAAAACACATCAATCATCATAAGAACTTAGGCTCAATGAAATCTTCATAGAAGACTCCATTTGGTTGGGATGTAATGGGGCTTGGTAAAGACAATAAGGTGTGGAAATATTTTGTCCATGTGGTGCTAATAACATCCGAGAATCAAAGACTCCTAAAAACTCTCACATTACCAAAACTCTCATAAAAACATTACCAAACTCACTCTCATTATTGCACACTCTCTTATTTCTTCCACCCTTTTAATATCCCAACTTATCTTGCTTTTTAATTTTTAAGGAAATTCGGCTCATGCACACTTCCACTTTTCAGCTCTTTTTTTTCTTTTTCTTTTTTTTCCTCCCTTATGATTTTTATATTTTTTCTCTATCAAGGTTAGGCCGATTTCTTTATTTTTTCAACTTCTTTTTGTAAGTGCATTCAGGGAACCAAACTCCTTTTACATGACAAACTGCAAGATCTTTTAACTTTACCCAACCCAATATTACCCCACATTTGAACCAAACAATCTCACTCAACAAAACCATCACAAACGAACCAATACTAAGTCCTAATACCCGGATAGGGTCAAGCTTACCTAAGCTAGGGAATAACTTTGTGGAGCTAAAAATAAAAGGCTTTAAAGGATCAAATGGGCTTCAAAAAGAGGATAATGTAAAGGTAGGTAAAAGAGAGGATAAAAAGTGGCTTATGAAAAATAATTTCTTAATCATAATTAACATGCATGAACGAACTCATAGTGGCTTTAAAAAAATAGATAACCATATCAATGACAAGAGATATATATGCATAAAGAGAGCAAATCACACAAGAAAAAGAAGAGGGATTTTTGATGTTCTCCCTTTAAGGCCAAAATTCCTCACTAGGTAAAAATTTTGTTGGATTGTAATTACTTCTACTAAAGACACATATGCTCAATTTCATCACAAGTCAATTTTCACAATCAAAAGCAATTTCTCAAGACTTAGGCTGTACTACCCAAATATGCCAAAGGAATTATATGATAAGAATGAAAATTAGTTCTCATCATAGGACATCTAAGATGGAGCATTCTTCTATCCTGAAACAAAGAAAGAAATATTTTTGGATTTTTTGACATTTTTCAAATTTTTTTCTTAATAAAAAAAACTAACAAACAAGCAAGCAAAACCAACACAAAAGACTCAATTATGTACAACAAGTGAGATTTCTTCTTCCGCCACCTCATACTTAAATCATGCAATGTCCTCATGCACAAAAATGATATGACAAAGTAAAGAGATAGAAGAAGAAACTCACAAAAGAACGCTTGAAGCTTGGAATGGTGGTGGAGCTCATCACTGAGAAGGTGGAGGTCGACGACGAGGTCTGAACGGTGGATGCGTCGGGGGTACCCATTCATCACATTCCGGGTAGTTCCCTTGGTTCCAATGCATGTAGCTCTCCATATGAGCCCAACGGTAATCATCCATTTCTTGTTGGGCCTCATAGTATGTCTGCAACTGCTGGAACTCCTGATAATGTTGATCCACCACAACCCGGGTTTGCCTTTGGTTCTCCATCATGGACGCTTGCCCCCGCATCACGGCCTCGTGTTGTTGCCTTCGATCGACCCTCATGGTCGCCATCTTTCGAGACAAATAAGCCATGTCATACACTGGAGCCTCATCATGCTGCATTAGCTCTTCATTTTTGGGACGGTGTAAGCATCTGAGGAGGTCCCGAACTCGTAGGTGGCCCAAAAGTCGGTTGAAAAGGTGGCATAAGGGCTTCAAACAGGCCTTTAGGGTCGTGCTCGACCCCATAAGGGTCGTTCACAAACTGCTAGGCTGGCTGGAATGACCTTGTTGGGTCGTGCATGGGGGTTTGGTACGACCCAGATGGGTTGTGCTCGACCCCAGCAGGGTCGTGCCTGAGGGGAGGAGGGGCGGGCAAGGCTAGAATGTCATACCCAAGCTCGGGACTCCGATAACAACGGGGGCGTCTTCTCAAACACTCATCATGCTCGGGGCATTTCTTCAACCGATATGTGTTGTTGGACCACACCTCAAACCAATTTGGCAAATGAAGCAAATCAACCCGCTCTTTAGTGATGACAACCTTGTGGCAATGAAAAGTGGAGCAATACTTGTTGGGAGCATCGGGGTGCTTATCTATCATCTTTGCATTAACGAGGAACGGGATGTCCAAAAATATCGGCTTCTCCCCTAAATAAGCTCTAATGAATACCCTATGACTTTCCTATTGGTCCTAAGCACATCAAGCAGTTTGTTATCTTCTTCCATACTTAAGTTAGCATTAATAATGACGGGAAGAGTAGAATTAGGACCAAGAAAAGTGTACCTCATGGAGCCAGGGAGCTCCTTAAGCTCGGGAGTAGGCTCGGGCAAGCTAACTGCCTCCTCATGCTCCGCCTTAAGTACATCTAAGACAAGGTAGGACTCCTCGCCATCTTCCAAGAGGGTCGTGCACGACCCTCGGAGGGTCGGTCCTGAGACCCCAAAAACGTGTGGTAGAGGATCCCAAGTCAATAACTTCTTTGTTGGGTTGTTGCACTCAATGTAGTCAGAGCGTGTGTATAGCATCTTGACCTCTTCCTGATTTGACTCCTTCATTGTTGGGTTGAATCGGAACTCAACCACTTCTTATCCAATGTTAAAGGTGAGAAGACCGTTCTTGACGTCAATGATGGCTCCTGTTGTGGCTAAGAATGGCCGTCCGAGAATAATGGGCACCACGGGATCCTCAGGCATCTCCATCAATATGAAATCGTTGGGCACAAAGAACTTTCCCACTTGAACCGGGAAATCATCTACCACTCCCGTTGGCTTGACGCACGACCCATCCGCCATGTATAACCTCATGTTTACCGGTACTAATGGGCCCATGTTGGTCTTGGACCAAATTGAAAGTGGAAGTAAGCTTGTACTAGCACCTAGAGCACACAAAGCTTTGAAACGGTAAGCTCCAATACCAATTGTAATAGCTAACTTACCTGGGTCGCCTAGCTTCTCGGGAGCTCCAACGATCTCACTTCATCTGTCAATTCTGACATAGATCGCTTCCTAGATAAAATCTCCTTCAAGAATTTAGTATAGGCAGTCATTTCATTCAAAGCCTCAGCGCAAGGAATGGAAAGATTTAAACCTTGAAGCAACTTAACAAAGTGCTTAAACTTACCTTCCGTCGAGTCCTTGGATTTCTTAGAAGGGAAAGGAAGCACCTTAGATGGAGATTGAATAGAAAGAGAAGCGTTAAATGACTTAACTGGCGAGGGGTGGTCGAGCTCGACACTTGGAGGGTCGATCGTCTCTTATTCTTCATTAATAGTGCCCTCAAGATCGACCCTTGAGGGGGTCGTGTTCGACCTTAAAGGGGTCGCGCTCGACCCAGAGTAGGTCGTGCTTGACCCTAATGGAGTCATGGCAGAGTCGGTCCTAAGAGGTCCAACCTCTGTTGGGGTCGTGCTCGACCTTGACAAGGTCGGTCTTGAGGCTTCTTCTTCCTCCTTATGCTTGGATGGCTCGGGAAACGCCTTGCCACTCCTTAGGTGCATGGCTCAGATTTCACCATCGCTTGCTCGGCCGCTAGGATTCTCCTCTAGGCGGCCCGAGAGTTGTCCATGAGGTCTCAGGATTTGGGTAGCTAGTTGGCCAAGTTGGGAATCTACGTTCTTTTTAAATGAGTCAAATTCTCCCAACTTTGCATGAACACCTTTCATCTCGTCTCGTACTCCATTGACCTTAGCTCGGACTTCGTTGATCCCTTTCTGGACACCATTGATCCCTTCTTGCATCCCTTGCACCCATGATGGTGGCTCTTGATAGCTCGGAGGACGGTAGGGAGGGGGACGTTGCCCTTGTTGGGATTTCTTGTATTGGTCATAATTGGAATTGCCCCAAGATGATTGAGCATTGTTCCTCCCTGCATAGTTGGTTTGGTTCCTATAGGAACCTCTCATGTAGTTTGCCTCCTCATAAGCCTCGGCGGCTCGCACTTGCTGCAAGTTAGTGCAATTGGAAGTAGTATGGACGGAAGACCCGTATTCTTTACAAGATTGAGAAGATTTAAAGTAGCTTACTTGCTTTTTTAAACGGTTGATCTCATCTTGCATGAAATGGAACTTCACATTCCGATCAACTACATCGGATTGTGGCTCATACAGATTCCTCTCCGTCGGCTTAGTTTGTTGGCTTTCGTACATGGCATCATAGTTGGTTAGCTTATTCATTAACGCCCATTCCTCATCTAGAGTCATCTCAATGAACCCACAATCAGTGTGAAGGTTAATGCGATCCTTGGTAGCCGCATTAATGCCTTGAAAGAAGATCTCTTGGAGAACATAGGGAGGTTGCCCATGAGTAGGGCATTGGCGTAGAAGCTCTTGGAATCATTCTCATGTCTCCACAAGCGTCTCGTTTGGAAGTTGATGGTAGGAGGTGATGCGCTTCCTAAGCTCCGTTGTTTTTGCCGCTGGAAAGAACTTGGTCATGAATAAATCATGCAATTCTTTCCACGATGTAATAGACCTCGGTGGCAAGCTCTCCAACCAACTTAAAGCTTTTCCTGTAAGAGACCACTTAAAAGCCTTCAAAAGAACATATTCAAATGAGACATTGTCAGCAACAATAGTGTCACATAAATCTATAAAGTTCTTAATATGCTCCATGAGGCATTCAATGGGTTTCCCCTCAAATTGAGAACGCTTGATTAAGGATATAAAACGAGATTTAATCTCAAAAGTGTGGTCGATCTCAAAAGTGTGTTAGATCACATGTTATTTCAAAGGCAAAAGGAGAAAAAACAAATGAACTTTATAGACATCTAGGCATAAGCATAACGAATGAATATAGTATCAAGCCAATAAGCACATTCTGCACTACAAAATCAAGACCGATCAAATAAAACCATAATTTCAAACTTAGAAACCGAATGCCACATTTAGGAGTGACATTTACATGGACATTTCATCGAACACTTGGTATGCAAAACGATATCACAAGTCTTTTTAAAGGCAAAAGGAGAAAAAACAAGTTAACTTTAAAGACATCTAGGCATAACGAAAAAGAAAGAGGATAGTATCAAGCCAATAAGCACATTCTACACTACAAAATCAAGACCGATCGAATAAAAGCATAAATTCTAACCTAGAAACCGAATGCTATAATTAGAGTGACATTTACTTGGACATTTCATTGAACAATTGGCATGCAATGTTAGACCAAAAGTCATTTAATAGGCAAAAGGAGAAAAAAATAAGTGAACTTACATGGACATTTCATCGAACAATTGGCGTGCAATGTTAGATCACAAGTCATTTTAAATGCAAAACAAGAAAAAACAAGTGAACTTTAAAGACATAAAGGCATAAGCATAACGAATGAGTATAATGTCAAGCCAATAAGCACATTCTCCACTACAATATCACGACCGATCAAATAAAACAATAATTTCAAACTTAGAAACCGAATGCCACATTTAGGAGTGACATTTACATGGACATTTCATCAAACACTTGGTATGCAAAACGATATCACAAGTCTTTTTAAAGGCAAAAGGAGAAAAAACAAGTTAACTTTAAAGACATCTAGGCATAACGAAAAAGAAAGAGGATAGTATCAAGCCAACAAGCACATTCTGCACTACAAAATCACGACCGATCGAATAAAAGCATAAATTCGAACCTAGAAATCGAATCCACATATAGGAGTAACATTTTGATGGACATTTCATCGAACCCTTGGCGTGCAATGTTAGATCACAAGTCATTTCTAAGCCAAAAGGAGAAAAAACAAGTGAAATTTATAGACATCTAGGCATAATCATAAAAAATGAGGATAGTATCAAGCCAATAAGCACATTCTGCACTACAAATTACGACCGATCGAATAAAAGCATAAATTCGAACCTTGAAACCGAATGCCCCAACTAGGAGTGACATTTACATGGACATTTCATCGAACAATTGGCATGCAATGTTAGACCAAAAGTCATGTAATAGGCAAAAGGAGAAAAAAAAAGTGAACTTTAAAGACATCTAGGCATAAGCATAAGGAAGGAGTATAGTATCAAGCCAAATAAGCACATTCTTCATTACAAAATATAGACGATCGAATAAAACCATAAATTCAAACATCGATACCGAATGTTACATTTAGGAGTGACATTTACATGGACATTTCATCGAACACTTGGCGTTCAATGTTAGATCACAAGTCAAATTTTAAAGGCAAAAGGAGAAAAAATAACCTAGGCATAAGCATAAAGAATGAGCATAGCATCAAGCCAATAAGCACATTTTACACTATGAAATCACGACCTATCGAATAAAAGCATAAATTGGATCTTAGAAACCGAATTCCACATTTACGAGCGACATGTACCTGGACCTTTCATCGAACACCTGGCGTGCAATGTTAGATCACAAGTTATTTCAAAGGCAAAAGGAGAAAAAACAAATGAACTTTATAGACATCTAGGCATAAGCATAACGAATGAATATTGTATCAAGTCAATAAGCACATTCTCCACTACAAAATCACGATCGATCAAATAAAACCATAATTTCAAACATGGAAACCGAATGCCACATTTAGGAGTGACATTTACATGGACATTTCATCGAACACTTGCCGTGCAAAACGATATCACAAGTCTTTTTAAAGGCAAAAGGAGAAAAACAAGTTAACTTTAAAGGCATCTAGGCATAACGAATAAGAATGAGGATAGTATCAAGCCAATAAGCACATTCTGCACTACAAAATCACGACCGATCGAATAAAAGCATAAATTCGAACCTTGAAACCGAATGCCCCAACTAGGAGTGACATTTACATGGACATTTCATCGAACATTTGGCGTGCAATGTTAGATCACAAGTCATTTCTAAGCCAACAAGAGAAAAAACAAGTGAACTTTATAGACATCTAGGCATAAGCATAAAAAATGAGGATAGTATAAAGCCAATATGCACATTCTACACTACAAAATCAAGACCGATCGAATAAAAGAATAAGTTCTAACATAGAAACCGAATGCTACAATTAGAGTGACATTTACATGGACATTTCATTGAACAATTGGCATGCAATGTTAGACCAAAAGTGATTTAATAGGCAAAAGGAGAAAAAAATAAGTGAACTTTAAAGACATCTAGGCATAAGCATAAAGAAAGAGTATAGTATCAAGTCAAATAAGCACATTCTTCACTACAAAATATAGACGATCGAATAAAACCATAAATTCAAACATCGATACCGAATGTTACATTTAGGAGTGACATTTACATGGACATTTCATCGAATACTTGGCGTTCAATGTTAGATCACAAGTCAAATTTTAAAGGCAAAAGGAGAAAAAACAACCTAGGCATAAGCATAAAGAATGAGCATAGCATCAAGCCAATAAGCACATTTTACACTACAAAATGACGACCTATCGAATAAAAGCATAAATTCGATCTTAGAAACCGAATTCCACATTTAGGAGCGACATGTACCTGGACATTTCATCGAACACCTGGCGTGCAATGTTAGATCACAAGTTATTTCAAAGGCAAAAGGAGAAAAAACAAATGAACTTTATAGACATCTAGGCATAAGCATAACGAATGAATATAGTATCAAGCCAATAAGCACATTCTACACTACAAAATCAAGACCGATCAAATAAAACCATAATTTCAAACTTAGAAACCGAATGCCACATTTAGGAGTGACATTTACATGGACATTTCATCGAACACTTGGCACGATATCACAAGTATTTTTAAAGGCAAAAGGAGAAAAAAACAAGTTAACTTTAAAGACATCTAGGCATAACGAAAAAGAAAGAGGATAGTATCAAGCCAATAAGCACATTCTGCACTACAAAATCACGACCGATCGAATAAAAGCATAAATTTGAACCTTGAAACCGAATGCCCCAACTAGGAGTGACATTTACATGGACATTTCATCGAACACTTGGCGTGCAATGTTAGATCACAAGTCATTTCTAAGCCAAAAGGAGAAAAAACAAGTGAACTTTATAGACATCTAGGCATAAGCATAAAAATTGAGGATAGTATAAATCCAATATGCACATTCTACACTACAAAATCAAGACCGATCGAATAAAAGAATAAGTTCTAACATAGAAACCGAATGCTACAATTAGAGTGACATTTACATGGACATTTCATTGAACAATTGGCATGCAATGTTAGACCAAAAGTGATTTAATAGGCAAAAGGAGAAAAAAATAAGTGAACTTTAAAGACATCTAGGCATAAGCATAAAGGAGTATAGTGTCAAGCCAAATAAGCACATTCTTCACTACAAAATATAGATGATCGAATAAAACCATAAATTCAAACAACGATACCGAATGTTACATTTAGGAGTGACATTTACATGGACATTTCATCGAACACTTGGCATTCAATGTTAGATCACAAGTCAAATTTAAAAGGCAAAAGGAGAAAAAATAACCTTGGAATAAGCATAAAGAATGAGCATAGCATCAAGCCAATAAGCACATTCACACTACAAAATCACGACCTATCGAATAAAAGCATAAATTCGATCTTAGAAACCGAATTCCACATTTACGAGCGACATGTACCTGGACATTTCATCGAACAATTTGCATGCAATGTTGGATCACAAGTCATTTTAAAGGCAAAACAAGAAAAAACGAGTGAACTTTAAAGACATAAAGGCATAAGCATAACGAATGAGTATAGTATGAATCCAATAAGCATATTCTCCACTACAAAATCACGACCGATCAAATGAAACCATAATATTAAACTTGGAAACCGAATGCCACATTTAGGAGTGACATTTACATGGACATTTTATCGAACACTTGCCGTGCAAAACGATATCACAAGTCTTTTTAAAGGCAAACGGAGAAAAAACAAGTTAACTTTAAAGACATCTAGGCATAAAGAATAAGAATGAGGATAGTCTCAAGCCAATAAGCACATTCTGCATTACAAAATTAAGACCGATCGAATAAAAGCATAAATTCGAACCTTGAAACCGAATACCCCAATTAGGAGTGACATTTACATGGACATTTCATCGAACACTTGGTGTGCATTGTTAGATCACAAGTCATTTCTCAGCCAAAAGGAGAAAAAACAAGTGAACTTTATAGACATCTAGGCATAAGCATAAAAAATGAGGATAGTATCAAGCCAATATGCACATTCTGCACTACAAAATCAACACTAATCGAATAAAAGCATAAATTCTAACCTAGGAACTGAATACCACAGTTAGGAGTGACATTTACATGGACGTTTCAATGAACAATTGGCGTGCAATGTTAGATCAAAACTCATTTAAAAGGAAAAAGGAGAAAAACAAGTGAACTTTAAAGACATCTAGGCATAAGAATAACGAATAAGTATAGTATCAAGCCAATAAGCACATTCTGCACTACAAAATCAAGACCGATCGAATAAAAGCATAAATTCAAACTTAGAAACTAAATGCCACATTTAGGAGTGACATTACATGGACATTTCATCGAACACTTGGCATGCAAAGCGAGATCACAAGTGTTTTTAAAGGAAAAAGGAGAAAAAACAAGTTAACTTTAAAGACATCTAGGCATAACGAAAAAGAATGAGGATATTATCAAGCCAATAAGCACATTCTGCACTACAAAATCACGACCGATCGAATAAAAAAATAAAATCGAACCTAGAAACCGAATGCCCCAATTAGGAGTGACATTTACATGGACATTCATCGAACACTTGGCGTGCAATGTTAGATCACAAGTTATTTCAAAGGCAAAAGGAGAAAAAACAAATGAACTTTATAGAAATCTAGTCATAAGCATAAAAAATGAGGGTAGTATCAAGCCAATAAGCACATTCTACACTAAAAAATAAAGATCGATCGAATAAAAGCATAAATTCGAACCTAGAAACCGGATGCCACATTTAGGAGTAACATTTACATGGACATTTCATCGAACACCTGGCGTGCAATGTTAGATCACAAGTCAATTTTTAAAGGCAAAAGGAGAATAAATGAGTGAACTTTAAAGACATCTAGGAATAACCAAAAAGAATGAGGATAGTATCAAGCCACTAAGCACATTGTACAGTACATAATCAAGTCCGATCGAATAAAAGCATAAATTCGAACCCAAAAACCGAATGCCACGTTTAGGACTGACATTTACAAGGACATTTTATCCAACACTTGGCGTGCAATGTTAGATCACAAGTAAATTTTTAAAGGCAAAAGGAGAAAATCAATATAGGCATATGCATAAAGATTGAGCATAGTGTCAAGCCATAAAGCACATTCTACACTAAAAAATCACGACCGATCGTATCAAAGCATAAATTTGAACCTAGAAACCGAATTCCACATTTAAGAGCGACATGTACATGGACATTTCATCGAACAATTGGTGTGCAATGTTATATCACAAGTCATTTTATAAGCAAAAGGAGAAAAAACAAGTGAACTTTAAAGAAATCTAGTCATAAGCATAAAGAATGAGTGTAGTATCAAGCCAAATAAGCACAGTCTTCACTACAAAATCAAGACCGATCGAATAAAACCATAAATTCAAACTTGAAAACCGAATGCCACATTTAGGAGTGACATTTACATGGACATTCATCGAACACATGGCGTGCAATGTTAGATCATAAGTCATTTTAAATGCAAAAGGAGTAAAAACAAGTGAATTTTAAATATATCTAGGCATAAGCATACAAAATGAGGATGGTATCAAGCCAATAAGCACATTCTACACTACAAAATCACGATCGATCGAATAAAAGCATAAATTCGAACATAGAAACTGAATGCCACATTTAGGAGTGACATTTACGAGGACATTTCATCGAAAAATTGGCGTACAATGTTAGATCACAAGTCATTTTAAAGGCAAAACAAAAAAAAGCAAGTGAACTATAAAGACATAAAGGCATAAGCATAAGGAATGAGTATAGTATCAGCCCAATAAACACATTTTGCACTACAAAATCAAGACCGATTGAATCAAAGCATAAATTCGAACCTAAAAACCGAATGCCACATTTAGGAGTGACATTTACATGGATATTTCATCGAACACCTGTCGTCCAATGTTAGATAACAAGTCAATTTTTAAAGGCAAAAGGAGAAAAAACAAGTGAACTTTAAAGACATCTATGCATAAGCATAAAGAATGAGGATAGTATCAAGCCAATAAGCACATTCTGCACTAGAAAATCAAGACCGATTGAATAAAAGCATAAATTCGAACCTAGAAACTGAATGACATACTTAGGAGTGACATTTACGTGGATGTTTCATCGAACACTTAGTGTGCAATGTTAGATCACAAGTCATTTTAAGGCAAAATGAGAAAAAACAAGAGCAAAAATTCGAACCGAGAAACTGAATGCCACATTTAGGAGTGAAATTTACATGGACATTTCATCGAACACTTGGCGTGCAATGTTAGATCACAGTCATTTTAAAGGCAAATGGACAAAAAACAAGTTAACTTTAGACATCTAGGCATAAGCATAAGAATGAGGATAGTATCAAACCAATATGCACAATCTTCACTACAAAATCAATACCGATCGAATAAAAGAATAAATTCGAACCAAGAAACCGAATGCCACATTTAGGAGTGACATTTACATGGAAATTGCATCGAACACTTCGCGTGCAATGTTACATCACATGTCATTTTAATGGCAAAAGGAGAAAAAATAGGTGAACTTTAAAGACATCTAGGCATAAGCATAAAGAATGAGTATAGTATCAAGCCAATAAGCACATTCTGCACTACAAAATCAAGAGCAATCAAATAAAAGTATAAATTCGAAACTAGAAACCGAATGCCACATTTAGCAGTGACATTTACAAGGACATTTCATCGTACACTAGGCGTGCAATGTTAGATCACAAGTCATTTTAAAGGCAAAAGGAGAAAAAAAAGGTGAACTTTAATGACACCGGGCTTATGCAAAAAAGAATGAGGATAGTATCAAGCCAATAAGCACATTCTGCACTACAAAATCTAGATTGATCGAATAAAAGCATAAATTCGAACCTAGAAACCGAATGCTACATTTAGGGGTGACATTTACATGGACATTTCATCGAACACTTGGCGTGCAATCTTAGATCACAGTCATTTTACAGGCAAATGGACAAAAAACATGTGAACTTTAAACACATCTACGCATAAGCACAAACAATGAGTATAGCATCATGCCAATAAGCACATTCTTCACGACAAAATCTAGACCTATCGATTAAAAGCATAAAATCGAACCTAGATACCGAATGCCACATTTAAGAGTGACATTTACATGGACATTTTATCGAACAACTAGCACAATGTTAGAAAACAAGTCAATTTTTAAATGCAAAAGGAGAAAAAACAAGTGAACTTTAAAGACATCTAGGCATAACAAAAAAGAACGAGCATAGTATCAAGCCAATAAGCACATTCTACACTACAAAATCAAGACTGATGGAATAAAAGAATAAATTCGAACCTAGAAACCGAATGCCACATTTAGGAGAGACATTTACATGGACATTTTATCGAATACTTGGTGTGCAATGTTAGATCACAATTCAATTTTAAAGGCAAAAGGAGAAAAGACTATCTAGGCATAAGCATAAAGAATGAGGATAGTACAAGCCAAAAAGCACATTCTGCACTACAATATCACGACCGATCAATTAAAAGCATAAATTCAAACATAGAAACCGAATGCCACATTTAGGAGTGACACTCATATGTATTCATCGAACACTTGGCGTGCAATATTAGATCACAAGTCATTTTAAAGGTAAAAGTAGAAAAAACAAGTGAAGTTTAAATATATATTATTATCAAGCCAATAAGTGTTGAAAGGGTTTTAATTGGCAACAAATAAATTTATAGTCAAAACCCCGTTGAGTACAGCGAAGTCAGGATCGTTCCACAAGAAGCAAGGTTGTTCGTTTATCAACCTATTAAAAAGAAAACAAAAACAAACAAAAAAACTCACAAGTAGCCTCGTTAACGACGTTGTCATGGTCGTTAACGAACCACCGTAAACAAAAACACTTAAATAACGACTTATATAAAATCGGTACCGAGGCAAGTAACAAAGCAACGAAAATTCACTTAAAATAATTCAGATAAAACAAAGATCTAGGACTAGGGACACCACAACATAGCCAAGCATATAAACTCGTAAGCAGATAAGATCATGCCTTTAAACAGATAGAGTCATCAACTTTCGTTGACTATTAAGTAAATTAACCAACTTTCGCATCCTAATTCACTTAATTGCTTGTTTTGGATCTAAAGCTTTAAACTTTCGTATTCAAACAATATCAACCTTCAAGTTACTAACTTTCTCTTTCAATCAAGTTAAAAACTCAAATTACCTCAACTTTCGTTTCGGTATAAGCACAACAAACAATCTCAATAAAAGATAAAAGGCATTCAACACACAATCTTACTTATCAAACATGCTCAACTATGTCGGGCTTAACCCCGATCCTAGAAAAGAAGACTACTCACAAATCATAATTGCTAAACAAAAAAACTCAATATAAGAAAACATTGAAAACAAATCACTACTAAATTAAATAGAAAAATTTGTCTTACAGAAGTTAAGAAGAAAACCGAAAAAGAACAAAACACCGAACCAAAACCTCGATCAACGAACTTGGTAACTTTCGTCCACCGACCTTCGAACTCGACTCACCTCCTCGGTTCTTCCTCTTCTTCTCTTCTCTAATTCGACTCCTAAAAAATTCTCCCCCTCCTCTATGCTAGATAGAAGGGTATTTATACTAAAAAAGCTAAAAACTAAAAAGGCAAAAAGATATAAACTTTCCTAAAAATATAGAAATAAAACTCTAAAAGATAGAAACAAAATCTAAGAAGATAATAAGACCTAAAATACATACTTTAATAACCCTAAAAGATTCTAAAAAGATACATAACCGACACGGAATAAATTCCCGCTCAAGATCGGTGAATCATAAGGTCAACCTTCAAATCTTCTCTTTCGTGGCCTCGTTAACGAGCCCTCACAGCCTCGTTAACGATCCTGGGCTTTGTTTTCTTCCACATTGCCTCTCGTAAATCTTGAACTCTGACTTCTTCAATCTTGTATTCCTCCGTCTTTCACTGCACCGCTCCAAATTCAGCTCCATATAGCTCTTTTCCTTGCTAAAACCTACAAAATACACAAAATAGCGTAGCTTCCACTCTTTTCATAGAAATATGCAAAACTATCTAAAAACACTCAAAACTAAACCTAAACTTAACAAAACTAAACCTAATAAACAAAGAAAACCTACTAAAAACTATACTAGAAATGCGAACATCAAAATACCCCATACTTAAACTTGCTTGTCCTCAAGCAATCAATAGACATTAACCAAAACCAAAACAAACATACTCATCAAGACATAGCCGTCTTCTAAAAAGCAACATCTACACATGAGAAAAATATAGCAAAAGACTATTAACAGCCTCACACATATATGTACTTAAATAGACATAAGACAATACAATCCAACCTTACAAGGGATATTGTGTTTCTCTCAACTCCAAGTGTTTAGGCTTATAAATTCAATCTCTCAACTCATTTTATATACAAAAACTCATAGAAATTGGAACTTATATCACCAATACTCTCCACCCAAGATCTGTCAAAACAAGCAAAAAAATCATCAAGAGAACTTAGGCTCAATGAAAAACTTCATAGAAGCTTCCATTCGGCTGGGTTGTAATGGGGCTTGGTAAAGACAATAAGGTGTGGAAATATTTTGGTCATGTGGTGCTAATAATATCCGGGAATCAAAGACTCCTAAAAACTCACACATTACCAAAACTCTCATAAAAACAATATATCAAACTCACTCAACATTATGCACTTATTCTCACTCACCTTATATCATCCTAGAAAGTCTCATAACAAATAAAAGAATCTCTGATATTATCTATAAATACAAATGCACTTCAACTCTTCACTCCCTTTTATAATTTTTCTTCTTCTTTTTCTCTTTTTTTTTTATATTCGCTGCCTCGTTAACGAACCCACTTCAGGGTCGTTAACGAGCTTCCGTGTACATTCTTTCCTTTCTTTCTCACCTCCATCAAATACTTTATTTTGTCCATCTTTTGCTTATCAAGAGATCTTTCTTATTACAAGTAAAAACAAGAGACTTCCAATCTACCCTTCCCAAATATCCTTCAATTAAAGAAAAAAATTTATAAGAAACTCCTCTCTTTTTAACACACAACAAAACATACCTCTCCAATCTAAGTCCTAATTCCCGGATAGGGTCAAGCTTATCTCGGCTAGGGAATAATTTTGTGGAGCTATAAATAAAGGCTTCAGGCTAGAATTGGTTATCAAAAGAAGGATCATGTAAAGGGGGATAGGGAATAATAGGGCTTATAAAAATAAGTTCTTCATCATATGATATTCACAAATAATGAACTAAAAATCTCATACGGGTCTCAAGAAATAGATAACCATCACAATTCCAAGAGATAATATGCATATAAAGAGTAAATCACACAAGAAAAGAAGAGGGATTTATGATGTTCTCCCTATAAGGCCAAAATAACTCACAAGGTAATTTTTGTTGGATTGCATCACTTATGCTATAAAGTATATGTGCTCAATTTCATCAAATGCTATCTTCTTCTAAAAGAAATAATTTCAAGTTGAGAATCTGGCTATACTTAAAGACATGCTTGCAAGGAATTATATGATTAAGTTAGCGACTACTATCATAGAACCTAAGAAAGGGATATCTATCAATTCTAAAACTCTTTTTTTAGATTTTTCAAAAAAAATCGATTTTTTTTTCGATTAAATAGAAAACTACTAAAAACATAACAACTAACATAACAAAAGACAACTAACATTCTATTTTATCCCACCCCATACTTAAAATTACAGTGTCCCCACTATGAAAAAAAAATAAGAAGAAGGAAAAGAGATAGAAAAGAAAACAAATAAAGATAAAAATAAGAAAAAGAAAAACATAAAAACTTACAAAGTTTCAAAAGTGGGAAACAAGGAAAAACTTCATCTTCAGGCTGAATCAACGGTTTGGTGGAGGAAAGTAGTGCTCAAAGTTCCCCATGAAGTCGTACATCGTCCTCCAACGCTCAGCCTCATCCGCCTCTCTCTGACGATGCCTCTCATCCTCCATCGACATACGAGCAGAATAGACGGATTCCCATCTATCCATCCTCCTATGAATATGATCCTGCTGGAGGTGAAGCTGTTGCATCCGTGCAGAAAGATCCTCGGCCCATGGTGGTGGTATACTCGATCCTGTGTACTAGGGTTGAGGAGGTGGTGGGTAGTGAGGCTGGAAATGATCTTGATACATCACCGGGTTGTAAGGCATGAGTCCATAGGAATGAGGGTCGACAGGGGCTGGTGGTGGGTCGACAGAAGCTCTCGGCACCTCGTTAACGAAGCTGGGTGCCTCGTTAACAGTGTTGGGAGGGGGCTGGAAATGGTCGTTAACGAGCCTGGTGGGATCGTCAATGAGGACATTGCTCCCTAAGACTTCCGTGTCGATGTCTTCGTCCTCGAAATTTAGCTCCTCAGTTCCGCCCTCGGTATCGGCCTCTTCAGTGTCGTTGGGATTCACATGGCCTAAGCGAAAGCTCATCCTCCGGCTTAGGTTCCAATGGGTAAGCATGTCCCGTCCACGCCTCGTACCAATTCGGTACATAGAGAAGCTCAAACTTGTCGAGGGTCGGTGTAACGATGCGATCTTTTACTTTCACCTTGAATCCTCCCTCGGCTTGAATGAAGACACCGGAGCTATACCAATAATTCTTGTTGAGGAGTTGGATGTGAGCCGGTGTGTAGCGAGTGACATCGACTCCAAGGTTTTTAGCCAAGAGGCTAACCAAGTTGCCACACCAAACCTCCTTAGACTTGATTGATTTCCCGATGTAGTAAAGCCATTCGTACCCCAAATTCAAGGGGCCGTGCTCCTCGAAGAGGATAGTGCGGAAACAAGCAACTTCCGTCCTTGTTGGCCTGTTCAACTCTGTCTTCGGCCAAAACGTCGCGGCTAGGACTCTGCGAATAATCCTGAAGATGTGGTTGATGATGTTTGCCCC
Organism: Fallopia convolvulus; assembly: GCA_964016875.1. Classification (NCBI taxonomy): domain Eukaryota; kingdom Viridiplantae; phylum Streptophyta; class Magnoliopsida; order Caryophyllales; family Polygonaceae; genus Fallopia; species Fallopia convolvulus. The sequence continues at coordinate 19,790,676 of OZ024730.1, forward strand.
GGAAAATGCCGCGGTGGAGGATTGAACCTCCCCGGTGATGTAGCTCCAAGTGCGAGTCACTCTGTAGTCCTTCAAGCTGTAGTCTCTAGACGGGTTCAGGAGCTCTAAGATTGCGTTGAACTCTGCCATGGTGAAATCACGACTCTCATTACCGAGCCGAAACCGGATTCGTCCCGCCGAGGTTTTCGACAAGAAGCTAGTCTCCAAGGTGGCCAAAAACACGGATGTGAGGGCCGGATAGTGTGGTAAATTCTCCTACTTCAGGAGATGAGCGGCACCAAGGATAACTAAGGCCTCCTTGACGTCCGTGTAGATCCCCGTGTTGACAGCACTAGACTTTGAGAACTAGCGGGTGTAGTGGTCCTTCTCCAGAATATCACGGTAACGACGTACTTGGCCTTGAGTGCTAAAAATCACGTCATCCACGCGAGGTGGGGATGGGGGCCTATGGTTTCTCCTCTTCTTATGAGCTCGGGTAGCGGGCCTTCTTGAACTTTCCATGGGATCCGGAGAATCGAGAAATTGAAGAACAATAGGTCGGAATTAGGTGGTTAACGAGCTCGGATCTCGTCGGTGAGAAAATCGGGTTTCCGAGCTTCGGTAACGACGACCTCTCGGTGGTAGTTGGTGCGAGATTCCGAACGGTGGGAGAGGGATTTTGAGCTCTTTTGTTGGGTTTTTGAGAAGTTTGGAAATGGGAGAGTGTGGTGGTAGATTTTTGGAAGGGGTAAAAGGGTTTTTATAGGAGAGGGAAGGGATAGGAAGGGGTAGAGGGTGGCGGCTAGGGTAGTAAAAGATAGATTAGGTTAAAAAATCTTACCTGCCCGTTTTTGACGAGTCGGGTCGTCGAACCGGGTCGTTAACGACCCTGGGTGGGTCGTTAACGAGTTGCCGCAACCTCTTGGAGTGATTTTCGATCCCTTCTCCTGCGTATTGTTAGCTTAAAAATTCTAATTTCTATCCTAACTAAAACTTAAAAAGAAAAAAAAAGAAAGCTAAGAAAAATAATCCAAAAAAAAGGAAAAAGAGAAACTAAATCTATTCTAAAAGCGGGTTGCCTCCCGTAAGCGCTATTTTTAACGTCGTTAGCCCGACGAACTCCTTTGGCTCACGGTGGCTCATGTGTATCCATGTTGGGGTCTTGAGGTGCCCCATACTTAGCCTTGCAGCCTTTGTGTGCTTGAGTTGCTAAATTAGGACCCTTTTCTTCTATCAGTACGCCCGATATTCCTACATGATGGTTAGTGAAGTCCGAAAACCAAGGTGGTTTGGACTTTTCTGTAGTGCATATAATAGGGCGTGGTGTAGGAACAAAAGATAAGGAACAATCCTGCTCCTTTTTAGCCGATTCATACTTACCTTGGTTGTACTTTTGCACGTGGGACTCTGTGATTGGCCAATGAGACTCGGTAGTGACGGTTGTGTTGAGTTCTGGTTGAGTCAACTCGATTTGTGCGAATCCAACTAGGTCGTTGGCTTTTTTATCTAAGTTGAATTCTACCCGTTCCTCTCCGATATCAAAAGTGAGGAGTCCTTTCCGCACATCAACTCTTGCTCCTGCTGTGGCTAAAAATGGTCGACCGAGAATTATGGGGACATGAGGGTCTTCAGGCATATCAAGGACGATAAAATCGTTCAGTATAAAGAATTTCCCGACTTGAATAGGATAGTCATCCACCACTCCTGTGGCCTTGACACATGACCCATCTGCCATGTACAGATTCATGTCTACCGGCTCTAGTGGTCCCATATCTTGTAGCTGTGTAATGGATCTTTTCCTGCTAAGAATATCTTTCAAAAACTTTGCGTAAGCCGGCATTTCGCTTAGGGCCTCAGCGAATGGGATGGAAATATTAATGCCTTGAAGATTTTTTACGAAACGCTTGAACTTACTCTCAGTAGAGTCCATAGATTTCTTAGTTGGAAATGGAAGAGATTTAACCATTCTCGGAACCAAGTTAGGCTCGAGAGGTGAGAGTACCGGGTCGACACTAGGGTCATTTATTGTCCTCGGCGGGTCGTTACCGACCCTGGTTGGGTCGTTAACTACCCTGGGGTTGAGAGGAAGGCTCGGTTTAGAGAACTTACCTGTGGTAGGGTCGTCAAGAACCCTAGGAGCCTCGTCATCCTCGTTTGTGGGCTCGTTATTTGCCCTCGCTGGCTCGTTAACGAGCCGTTTTGTGAGGTCTTGTTCCTCCTTGTCTTCAGCTTGAAATCTCTCCGGTAATGTCTTCCCGCTTCTGAGGTGTACCGTTGCTATTTGGCCTCTATGGTTCTCCTCGGGGCGGCCCGGGAGTTGTCCTTGTGGTCTTGGAATCCGTGCAGCTAGGTCCCCTAGTTGGGAATCAACACTCCTCTTCCAAAAATCGAACTCTCCCCATCTTTTATCTTGTCGGTTCAGTTTGGCTTGAACTTCATCAACTTTGTTGTTCACTCCGTTAATGCTTTCCTTTATTTCCTGAACCCATGAATCATGATGGCGTCTCCTGATGGCCTGGAGATCGATATGGTGCAGGTCGTCTATCTGGTGGGGGCACTGCATAGTTTTGACTTGTATTTTGATTGCCCCATGATTGATAGTTGTTCGACCTGTCCTGGTAACTAGGCTGGTTCTTGTATGGTCCTCTCATATAATTCATCTCAGCTATTGTCTCAACGGCTCTAACCTGCTCGATGTTAGTGCAAGCAGAAGTACTATGTGCAGAAGAACCACATTCTTGACATGTTTGAGAGGATTTCAGAAAACTTACCTGTTTCTTCAGACGATTGACCTCGTCTTGTAAGAATTGATTTTTAACATCTGGGTCAACTTCTTCTCGGTTAGGTATGTAGAGACGTTTTTGAGTTTGTGGAGCTTGCTGTGTTCCGTACATAGCATCGTAATTATCCATCTTATCCAGCAATTCCCACGCAACAGTAGGTTTCATCTCTATAAAACCGCACGCAGTATGCGTGTTGATGCAGTTCTTGGTCTCTGCATTAATGCCCTGGAAAAAGATCTCTTGTAAAACATATAAAGGTTGCCCATGAGTGGGGCATTGCCGCATCTCCTTAAATCTTTCTCAAGTTTCAACGAATGTTTCATTAGGCAGCTGGTGATAGGAGGTGATTCGTTTCCTTAACTCCGTAGTCTTAGCAGGAGGGAAGAACTTTGTAAGAAATTGATCGTACAAAGTTTTCCAATTCCTGATAGACTTAGAAGGTAGGCTCTCCAACCAGCTCAGGGCCTTTCTAGTAAGAGACCATCAAAAAGCTTTTAACAAAACATATTCTAGTGAGACACCTTCAGCAGCTATGGTGTCACATAAATCAAGAAAGTTTCTAATATGCTCCATAGGGCACTCAGCAGGTTTCCCTTCAAACTGAGCCCGTTTGATTAAAGATATAAATTGAGATTTGATCTCAAAAGGTTTCTCTATCTTTGGAAGCACAATAGGAGATTCTAGCACCCTCAATTCCGGATGCATGTATTGTTTGGCATTCCTCGAATAGGCATCAAGCTCTTCTTGTAAATGAGCCTTGTCAGCTCGTTGACGCTCAACTTCGGCGTCTGCGCCGTCCTTCTCGACTTTAAGTGCCTCCATCTGAGTTCGGAGGATTTCCAACTATTGAGCCATCTCTTCTGTCGTGGCCATGGCTCGGTTTTCTCGGAGTCGACGGTGTAGGGAACGTTCGGGTTCTGAGTAATAACCAGTGTTATCAAACTGAAGCCTTCGTCGTCCTACCGGCATACACTGAGAAAAACAGACAAAGAAAACAAAAATCAAAAACAAAAACGGGGTCGGGCTATTACCGAAATCAAAGATAAACTAACAAACTCGTTGCTTCCCCGGCAACGGCGTCAATTTGTTGAGAGGGTTTTAATTTGACAACAAATAAATTTATAGTCAAAACCCCGCTGAGTACAGCGAATTCAGGATCGTTCCACAGGAAGCAAGGTTGTTCGTTTATCAATCTATTAAAAAGCAAACAGAAACAAACAAAAACACTCACAAGTAGCCTCGTTAACGACGTTGTCAAGGTCGTTAACGAACCACCGTAAAGAAAAACACTCAAATAACGACCTAAATAAATTCGATACCGAGGCAAGTAACTCAGAAACGAAAATTCACTTAAAATAATTCAGATAAAACAAAGATCTAGGACTAGGGACACCACAACATAGCCAAGCATATAAACTCGTAAGAAGATAAGATCATGCCTTTAAACAGATAGAGTCATCAACTTTCGTTGACTATCAAGTAAATTAACCAACTTTCGCATCCTAATTCACTTAATTGCTTGTTTTGAATCTAAAGCTTGAAACTTTTGTATTCAAACAATATCAACCTTCAAGTTACTAACTTTCTCTTTCAATCAAGTTAAAAACTCAAATTATCTCAACTTTCGTTTCGGTATAAGCACAACAAACAATCTCAATAAAAGATAAAAGGCATTCAACACACAGTCTTACTTATCAAACATGCTCAACTATGTCGGGCTTAACCCCGATCCTAGAAAAGAAGACTACTCACAAATCATAATTGCTAAACAAAAAAACTCAATATAAGAAAACATTGAAAACAAATCACTACTAAATTAAATAGAAAAATCTGTCTTACAGAAGTTAAGAAGAAAACCGAAAAAGAACAAAACACCGAACCAAAACCTCGATCAACGAACTCGGTAACTTTCGTCCACCGACCTTCGAACTCGACTCGCCTCCTCGGTTCTTCCTCTTCTTCTCTTCTCTAATTCGACTCCTAAAAAATTCTCCCCCTCCTCTATGCTAGATAGAAGGGTATTTATACTAAAAAGCTAAAAACTAAAAAGGCAGAAAGATATAAACTTTCCTAAAAAGATAGAAATAAAACTCTAAAAGATAGAAACAAAATCTAAGAAGATAATAAGACCTAAAATACATACTTTAATAACCCTAAAAGATTCTAAAAAGATACTCAACCGACACGGAAATAAATTCCCGCTCAGGATCGGTGAATCATAAAGTCAACCTTCAAATCTTCTCTTTCGTGGCCTCGTTAACGAGCCCTCACAGCCTCGTTAACGAGCCTGTGCTTTGTTTTCTTCCACACTTCCTCTCGTAAATCTTGAACTCTGACTTCTTCAATCTTGTATTCCTCCGTCTTTCACTGGACCGCTCCAAATTCAGCTCCATATAGCTCTTTTCCTTGCTAAAACCTACAAAATACACAAAATAGCGTAGCTTCCACTCTTTTCATAGAAATATGCAAAACTATCTAAAAACACTCAAAACTAAACCTAAACTTAACAAAACTAAACCTAATATACAAAGAAAACCTACTAAAAACTATACTAGAAATGCGAACATCAATAAGCACATTCTACACTACAAAATCTAGAGCGATCGAATAAAACAATAATTTCAAACCTAGAAACCGAATGCCACATTTTGGAGTGACATATACATCGATATTTCATCGAACACTTGGCGTGCAATGTTAGATCACAAATCATTTTAATGGAAAAAGGAGAAAAACAAGTGAACTTTAAGCCAATCCTCGCATCCTTTTCATCTCTCAACTAAAAGAGATCGAGCAAGAACAAGACCCAACGATGAAGGATGTTCTTATCCAAGGGCTATACAATCAAGTAAGCCCCTTCTTGCCGCCTCCTCCTCCTCAGGCCGACGAAACCGTCTCCTGGACCTCTTCCTCCTCCGAATCTCTTCCTCTCCCACCTCCAAACACCAATACCTCCTCCGGAGTTGTCATCGTTGACAACTTCGGAGACGATCGCCCCTCAATCAATGAAAAACCCCATAAATCCAAACATCGCCATTCATCCAAACGTCGCCACTCATCAAAGATCCCTCAAAATCCAAAAAATCCAAACACTCCCACGACCCCTCCAAATCCAAAAAGCGTAAACACTCTGAGGCCTCTGAATTCTCGGAGCCTAGAAAGAAGGCTTTCTTCAAGTTTGAGGACTACCTGAACTGCTCCAAGGAGAGTTCTTGTGCTCCCAAACCTCCTTACCCTTTCCCTTCCGACGATGGGACCTCTGAACCCCAGAGTCTACTTCCCTCTTCCTCCTCCATCCCTCCTCTTCAAATCAAGGGACCTTCCAAACCTCCTCCCACAAGACGACCAACTCCCCCTCCACCACCTCCCTCAGTTCCCGCCACGATGGGAACTCCACCTCCCCAACCTTCTTCACTTCCTCCACCTCCCTCAGTTCCCACCACGATGGGAACTCCACCTCCTCAACCTTCTTCACTTCATCCCGTTCCCATAATTACGGGATCTCCAACTCCACCTTCACCTCACAAATCTCCTTCCTCCTCACCAAAACACATTTCCACCACTCCCATCTCTGCTTCGGGGATCTCTCCTCCCCAGGTCACCAGATCCCTTCCTCCTCCTTCCACTTAACTAACCACCCCTCTCCCTTCTTCTCCTCTCCCCTCTTCCACCACATCTCCCACTACCACCAAACTCCCCTCTCCCTCACCATCCAAAAGTACCGTCGCTCTCACCTCAGACGACGACGATCTTCCTCTCTCTGTGGTCATCGGCAAAATGACCAAGGATCCTCCTCCAATCATCATGGGAACTCTGGAGGAGGAAGCCCAGCTCAAGGCCATCGAGGAAGAACTCAACAGGGGTCCCTCTGAGCACACAGTCTCCCAAGGGACAAAGTCCCCAGAAAAAGTGGCTCCTGAAGAGCCCACGGAGAGAAGGGACCTCGCACCTGCTGGAGGTGCTGAGGCAACAACAAGTCATCCTGGAGATGACGCGGAGGGCTCAAGTTCGAGCTCCTCCGAGGAAGAAGGGACCTCCCAAGATGAGGTCGAAGAAGAAGAAGAAGCTCCAGCTACAAAGGAGCCAGCACGGATCCCTACACCTGGACACCAAATGGTGGTGTCCACGAGTTCCCAAACACCAAGGGACCGCGTGCGTATGATTGAAGCGGCTGCACCCCCTCAGCAGAAAGGACCTCGCACGGTCTCTAGGGGGAACACATCTAAAAGCATTTCAAGGAAGGGGAAGGGGACCACCAAGCATCATGTCGATGAGCGCCGGAAGCTTCTTCCTCACCTCATTGTTTCAGAAGAAGTGCTGACTGAAAATGGTCTGGAGGAACTGTGGGACCTGATCAAGGCCCAGGGCTGGGAGAGACTCTGCCAAGAAACTGTGGGACCTCTGGTTCTAAACAACGGATCAACGATTCAATTCTCTTTAAGTTTTGATAATGACAAACACCATAGGGAACTAATGTGGTTTGTTCAAGTATTTCTAAGGAACACAGGTACAGCCAAGAACTCCTACGAATGACCAAAAGCCACTGCAGGCCACAATGAAGAGTTTCCATCAAGGGAACTCTGAAGAGGAAAGTTCCCATGAAGTGGGAACTCCCAGAAACAAACAAGAAAACACAAGATTACAACGATGAAGAGTTTCCATCAAGGGAACTCTGAAGAAGTCAGTTCCCATGACATGGGAACTCACATGTGAGGACAACGACCGTTCAGCGCAGATCGCGGGATTCTGTCTCAGACAGCCCGAGGGAACAGTCTGAGGATCAAACTGTCACGCTTCATCCAACGGTCCGATTGATCCAAGAAGTTGACCTAGTTCAAACCAAAGTCACATGTGAAGAAAGTACAACTTGGGCATCAAGCAAAGGGCATTTTGGACACAAACGAAAGATGCGACTGCCCAAGACAAATGGACTATAAAGCCAAATGAATAGTACTCGGTCTGAGTACTTCTCCCAGAACTTACAAACACCCACATCAGAGAAAAGAAAGAAAAGGAAGAGAAGTCCCCGCCGGCGAGTGTGTGAACTCGACGACGGTGAAGCTGAAGTTCCCAGGAGCAAGGGAACTGAGAAGTCAGCGTAAGGTTTGAGTTACTTGTGTTTTGCTGTTGTGAGCTTAGGAACTCAGTTGAGAGGATTTACTAGTGTTGCTAGAGTTAGGAAGAACTTGTAGGAACAGAGAAGTGTAAATCCGGCTGTGTAACTAAGGAACAAAGCAATCAATATAAGTAAGTCATTCAAAATCCTCCAAGCGGAGGTAGAGGTTTACCCATACAAGTAGTTGGTTGTAGTGGGGTTCCTCTATAAAGGAACTGTGCCTTTTACTGTTGTTACTACTTGCGATTATTTACTTCCGCTGCCTTGGGAACAGCTTAATTGCCAGTTCCCAAGCTCACTGCTAACCGATTACGATCCAACAAGTCATTTAAAAGGAAAAAGGAGAAAAAAAGTGGAATTTAAAGACATCTAGGCATAAGCATAGAGAATGAGGATAGTATCAAGCCAATAAGCAAATTTTGCACTACAAAATCAAGACCGATCGAATAAAAGCATAACGTCGAACCTAGAAACCGAATGTCATATTTAGGAGTGACATTTACATGGACATTTCATCGAACACTTGGCATGCAATGTTAGATCACAAGTCATTATAAAGGAAAAAGGAGAAAAAAAAGTGGACTTTAAAGACATCTAGGCATAAGCATAAAGAATGAGGATAGTATCAAGCCAATAAGCACATTCTGCACTACAAAATCAAGACCGATCGAATAAAAGCATAAATACGAACCTAGAAACCGAATGCCACATTTAGGAGTGACATTTACATGGACATTTAATCGAACACTAGGCATGAAATGTTAGATCACAAGTCATTATAAAGGCAAAAGGAGAAAAAACAAGTGAACTTTAAAGATATCTAGGCATAAGCATAGAGCAGTAGGATAGTATCAAGCCAATAAGCACATTCATCACTACAAAATAAAGACTGATTGAGTAAAAGCATAAAGTCGAACATAGAAACCGAATGCCACAATTAGGAGTGACATTTACATGGACGTTTCATCAAACACTTGGCGTGCAATGTTAGATCACAAGTCATTATAAAGGAAAAAAGAGAAAAAAAACAAATGGACTTTAAAGACATCTAGGCATAAGTATAAAGAATGGGGTTAGTATCAATCCAATAAACACATTCTACATTACAAAACCAAGACCGAACGAATAAAATCATAAATACAAACCTAGAAACCGAATGCCACATTTAGCAGTGACATTTACATGGACATTTCATCGAACACTTGGCGTATAATGTTAGATCACAAGTCATTTTAAGGGCAAACGTAGAAAAAACAAGATACCTTTAAGGACATCTAGGAATAAGCACAAACAATGAGGATAATAGCAAGCCAATAAGCACATACTTCACTACAAGACCAAGACAGACGGAATAAAAGCATAAATTCATACCTAGAAACCGAATGCGACATTTAGGAGTGACATTTACATGGACATTTTATCGAACACTTGGTGTATAATGCTAGATCACAAGTCATTTTAAAGGCAAAAGGAGAAACAACAAGTGAACTTTAAAGAAATCAAGGCATAAGCATAGAGAATGAGGATAGTATCAAGCCAATAAGCACATTCTGCACTAGAAAATCAAGACCGATCGAATAAAAGCATAAATTCGAACCTAAAAAATGAATGCCACATTTAGGAGTGACATTTACATGGACATTTCATCGAACACTTGGCGTGCAATGTTAGATCACAAGTCATTTTAAAGGTAAAAGGAGAAAAAACAAGTGAACTTTAAAGAAATCTAGGCATAAACATAGAGAATGAGGATAGTATCAAGCCAATAAGCACATTCTGCACTACAAATCCAAGACCGATCGAATAAAAGCATAAATACGAACCTAGAATCCGAATTCCAAATTTAGGAGTGACATTTACGTGGACATTACATCGATCACTTGGCGTGCAATGTTACATGGACATTTCATCGAACACTTGGCGTATAATGTTAGATCACAAGTCATTTTAAAGGCAAACGTCGAAAAAACAAGTGACCTTTAAGGACATCTAGGCATAAGCACAAAGAATGAGGATAATATCAAGCCAATAAGCACATACTTCACTACAAGACCAGGACAGACCGAATAAAAGCATAAATTCATACCTAGAAACCGAATGCGACATTTAGGAGTAACATTTACATGGACATTTCATCGAACACTTGGTGTATAATGCTAGATCACAAGTCATTTTAAAGGCAAAAGGAGAAAAAACAAGTGAACTTTAAAGAAATCAAGGCATAAGCATAGAGAATGAGGATAGTATCAAGCCAATAAGCACATTCTGCACTTGAAAATCAAGACCGATCGAATAAAAGCATAAATTCGATCCTAGAAACCGAATGCCACATTTAGGAGTGACATTTACATGGACATTTCATCGAACACTTGGCGTGCAATTTTAGATCACAAGTAATTTTAAAAGTAAAAGGAGAAAAAACAAGTGGACTTTAAAGATATCTAGGCATAAGCATAGAGAATGAGGATAGTATGAAGCCAATAAACACATTCATCACTACAAAATCAAGACCGATCGAATAAAAGCATAAATTCGCACCTAGAAACCGAATGCCACATTTAGGAGTGACATTTACATGGACATTTCATCGAACACTTGGCGTTTGATGTTAGATCACAAGTCATTTTAAAGCTAAAAGGATAAAAATAATTGAACTTTAAAGAAATCTAGGCATAAGCATAGAGAATGAGAATAGTATCAAGCCAATAAGCACATTCTGCACTACAAAATCAAGACCGATCGAATAAAAGCATAAATTCGAACCTAGAAACCGAATGCCATATTTAGGAGTGACATTTACATGGACATTTCATCGAACACTTGGCATGCAATGTTAGATCACAAGTCATTATAAAGGAAAAAGGAGAAAAAAGTGGACTTTAAAGACATCTAGGCATAAGCATAAAGAATGAGGATAGTATCAAGCCAATAAGCATATTCTGCACTACAAAACCAAGACCGAACGAATAAAACATAAATAAGAACCTAGAAACCGAATGCCACATTTAGCAGTGACATTTATATGGACATTTCATCGAACACTTGGCATGCAATGTTAGATCACAAGTCATATTAAAGGCAAAAGGAGAAAAAACAAGTGAACTTTAAGGAATCTAGGCATAAGCATAGAGAATGAGGATAGTATCAAGCTAATAAGCACATTTTGCACGACAAAATCTGGACCGATTGAATAATAGTATAATTCAAACCTAGAAACCGAATGCTACATTTAGGAGTGATATTTACACGGACATCAAACACTTGGCGTGCAATGTTAGTTCTCAAGTCATTTTAAAGGCAAAAGGAGAAAAAACAAGTGAACTTTAAAGATATCTAGGCATAAGCATAGAGAAGTAGGATAGTATCAATCCAAAAAGCACATTCATCACTACAAAATCAAGACCGATTGAGTAAAAGCATAAAGTCGAACTTAGAAACCGAATTCCACAATTAGGAGTGACATTTACATGGACATTTCATCAAACACTTGGCGTGCAATGTTAGATCACAAGTCATTATAAAGGAAAAAAGATAAAAAAAAACAAATGGACTTTAAAGGCATCTAGGCATAAGTATAAAGAATGGGGATAGTATCAAGCCAATAAGCACATTCTGCATTACAAAAGCAAGACCGAACGAATAAAATCATAAATACGAACCTAGAAACCGAATGCCACATTTAGCAGTGACATTTACATGGACATTTCATCGAACACTTGGCGTATAATGTTAGATCACAAGTCATTTTAAGGGCAAACGTAGAAAAAACAAGTGACCTTTAAGGACATCTAGGAATAAGCACAAAGAATGAGGATAATAGCAAGCCAATAAGCACATACTTCACTACAAGACCAACACAGACCGAATAAAAGCATAAATTCATACCTAGAAACCGAATGCGACATTTAGGAGTGACATTTACATGGACATTTCATCGAACACTTGGTGTATAATGCTAGATCACAAGTCATTTTAAAGGCAAAAGGATAAACAACAAGTGAACTTTAAAGAAATCAAGGCATAAGCATAGAGAATGAGGATAGTATCAAGCCAATAAGCACATTCTGCACTAGAAAATCAAGACCGATCGAATAAAAGCGTAAATTCGAACCTAAAAAATGAATGCCACATTTAGGAGTGACATTTACATGGACATTTCATCGAACACTTGGCGTGCAATGTTAGATCACAAGTCATTTTAAAGGCAAAAGGAGAAAAAACAAGTGAACTTTAAAGATATCTAGGCATAAGCATAGAGAAGTAGGATAGTATCAAGCCAATAAGCACATTCTGCACTACAAATCCAAGACCGATCGAATAAAAGCATAAATACGAACCTAGAATCCGAATTCCAAATTTAGGAGTTACATTTACGTGGACATTACATCGATCACTTGGCGTGCAATGTTATATCACAAGTCATTTTAAAGGAAAAAAGAGAATAAAAAAAGTGGACTTTAAAGACTTCTAGGCATAAGCATAGAGAATGAGGATAGTATCAAGCCAATAAGCACATTCTGCATTACAAAACCAAGACCGATCGAATAAAAGCATAAATACGAACCTAGAAACCAAATGCCACATTTAGGAGTGACATTTACATGGACATTTTATCGGACACTTGGCATGCAATGTTAGATCACAAGTCATTTTAAAAGTAAAAGGAGAATAAACAAGTGGACTTTAAAGATATCTAGGCATAAGCATAGAGAATGAGGATAGTATCAAGCCAATAAGCACATTCATCACTACAAAATCAAGACCGATCGAATAAAAGCATAAATTGGAACCTAGAAATCGAATGCCACATTTATGAGTGACATTTACATGGACATTTCATCGAAAACTTGGCGTTTGATGTTAGATCACAAGTCATTTTAAAGCTAAAGGGAGAAAAAATAATTGAACTTTAAAGAATTCTAGGCATAAGCATAAAGAATGAGGATAGTATCAAGCCAATAAGCACATTCTGCACTACAAAATCAACACCGATCGAATAAAAGCATAAATTCGAACCTAGAAAACGAATGCCATATTTAGGAGTGACATTTACATGGACATTTCATCGAACACTTGGTGTGCAACGTTAGATCACAAGTCATTTTAAAGGAAAAAGGAGAAAAAAAGGTGGACTTCAAGACATTTAGGCATAAGCGCAATGAATGAGGATAGTATCAAGCCAATAAGCATAATCTGCAATACAAAACCAAGACCGAACGAATAAAAGCATAAATACGAACCTAGAAACCGAATGCCACATTTAGCAATGACATTTACATGGACATTTCATCGAACACTTGGTGTGCAATGTTAGATCATAAGTCATATTAAAGGCAAAAGGAGAAAAAACACATGAACCTTAAAGAACTCTAGGCTTAAGCATAGAGAATGAGGATAGTATGAAGCCAATAAGCACATTCTGCACGACAAAATCAAGACAGATCGAATAAAAGCAGAAATTCGAACCTAGAAACCGAATGCGACATTTAGGAGTGATATTTACACGGACATTTCATCAAACACTTGGCGTGCAATGTTAGATATCAAGTCATTTTAAAGGCAAAAGGAGAAAAAACAAGTGAACTTTAAAGATATCTAGGCATAAGCATAGAGAATGAGGATAGTATGAAGCCAATAAGCACATTCATTACTAAAAAATCAAGACCGATCGAGTAAAAGCATAAAGTCGAACCTAGAAACCGAATGCAACATTTAGGAGTGACATTTACATGGATATTTCATCGAACACTTGGCGTGCAATGTTAGATCACAAGTCATTATAAAGAAAAAAAGAGAAACAAACAAGTGGACTTTAAAGACATCTAGGCATAAGTATAAAGAATGAGGATAGTATCATGCCAATAAGCACATTCTGCACCACAAAACCAAGACCGAACGAATAAAAGCATAAATACGAACCTAGAAACCAAATGCCACATTTAGCAGTGACATTTACATGGACATTTCATCTAACACTTGGCGTCCAATGATAGATCACAAGTCACATTAAAGGCAAAAGGAGAAAAAGCAAGTGAACTTTAAACAAATCTAGGCATAAGCATAGAGAATGAGGATAGTATCAAGCCAATAAGCACATTCTGCACGACAAAATCAAGACCGATCGAATCAAAGCATAAATTCGAACCTAGAAACCGAATGCTACATTTAGGAGTGATATTTACACGGACATTTCATCGAACACTTGGCGTGCAATATTAGATCTCAAGTCATTTTAAAGGCAAAAGGAGAAAAAACAAGTGGACTTTAAAGATATCTAGGCATAAGCACAGAGAATGAGGATAGTATCAAGCCAATAAGCACATTCATCACTACAAAATGAAGACCGATCGAATAAAAGCATAAATTCGAACCTAGAAACCGAATGCCACATTTAGGAGTGACATTTACATGGACATTTCATCGAACACTTGGCGTTTGATGTTAGATCACAAGTCATTTTAAAGCTAAAAGGAAAAAAATAATTGAACTTTAACCAAATCTAGGCATAAGCATAGAGAATGAGAATAGTATCAAGCCAATAAGCACATTCTGCACTACAAAATCAAAACCGATCGAATAAAAGCATAAATTCGAACCTAGAAACCGAATGTCATATTTAGGAGGGACATTTACATGGACATTTCATCGAACACTTGGCATGCAATGTTAGATCACAAGTCATTATAAAGGCAAAAGGAGAAAAAACAAGTGAACTTTAAAGATATCTAGGCATAAGCATAGAGCAGTAGGATAGTATCAAGCCAATAAGCACATTCATCACTACAAAATAAAGACTGATTGAGTAAAAGCATAAAGTCGAACATAGAAACCGAATGCCACAATTAGGAGTGACATTTACATGGACGTTTCATCAAACACTTGGCGTGCAATGTTAGATCACAAGTCATTATAAAGGAAAAAAGAGAAAAAAAACAAATGGACTTTAAAGACATCTAGGCATAAGTATAAAGAATGGGGATAGTATCAAGCCAATAAACACATTCTACATTACAAAACCAAGACCGAACGAATAAAATCATAAATACAAACCTAGAAACCGAATGCCACATTTAGCAGTGACATTTACATGGACATTTCATCGAACACTTGGCGTATAATGTTAGATCACAAGTCATTTTAAGGGCAAACGTAGAAAAAAAAAGATACCTTTAAGGACATCTAGGAATAAGCACAAACAATGAGGATAATAGCAAGCCAATAAGCACATACTTCACTACAAGACCAAGACAGACCGAATAAAAGCATAAATTCATACCTAGAAACCGAATGCGACATTTAGGAGTGACATTTACATGGACATTTTATCGAACACTTGGTGTATAATGCTAGATCACAAGTCATTTTAAAGGCAAAAGGAGAAACAACAAGTGAACTTTAAAGAAATCAAGGCATAAGCATAGAGAATGAGGATAGTATCAAGCCAATAAGCACATTCTGCACTAGAAAATCAACACCGATCGAATAAAAGCATAAATTCGAACCTAAAAAATGAATGCCACATTTAGGAGTGACATTTACATGGACATTTCATCGAACACTTGGCGTGCAATGTTAGATCACAAGTCATTTTAAAGGTAAAAGGAGAAAAAACAAGTGAACTTTAAAGAAATCTAGGCATAAACATAGAGAATGAGGATAGTATCAAGCCAATAAGCACATTCTGCACTACAAATCCAAGACCGATCGAATAAAAGCATAAATACGAACCTAGAATCCGAATTCCAAATTTAGGAGTGACATTTACGTGGACATTACATCGATCACTTGGCGTGCAATGTTACATGGACATTTCATCGAACACTTGGCGTATAATGTTAGATCACAAGTCATTTTAAAGGCAAACGTCGAAAAAACAAGTGACCTTTAAGGACATCTAGGCATAAGCACAAAGAATGAGGATAATATCAAGCCAATAAGCACATACTTCACTACAAGACCAGGACAGACCGAATAAAAGCATAAATTCATACCTAGAAACCGAATGCGACATTTAGGAGTAACATTTACATGGACATTTCATCGAACACTTGGTGTATAATGCTAGATCACAAGTCATTTTAAAGGCAAACGGAGAAAAAACAAGTGAACTTTAAAGAAATCAAGGCATAAGCATAGAGAATGAGGATAGTATGAAGCCAATAAGTACATTCTGCACTTGAAAATCAAGACCGATCGAATAAAAGCATAAATTCGATCCTAGAAACCGAATGCCACATTTAGGAGTGACGTTTACATGGACATTTCATCGAACACTTGGCGTGCAATTTTAGATCACAAGTAATTTTAAGAGTAAAAGGAGAAAAAACAAGTGGACTTTAAAGATATCTAGGCATAAGTATAGAGAATGAGGATAGTATGAAGCCAATAAACACATTCATCACTACAAAGTCAAGACCGATCGAATAAAAGCATAAATTCGCACCTAAAAACCGAATGCCACATTTAAGAGTGACATTTACATGGACATTTCATCGAACACTTGGCGTTTGATGTTAGATCACAAGTCATTTTAAAGCTAAAAGGATAAAAATAATTGAACTTTAAAGAAATCTAGGCATAAGCATAGAGAATGAGAATAGTATCAAGCCAATAAGCACATTCTGCACTACAAAATCAAGACCAATCGAATAAAAGCATAAATTCGAACCTAGAAACCGAATGCCATATTTAGGAGTGACATTTACATGGACATTTCATCGAACACTTGGCATGCAATGTTAGATCACAAGTCATTATAAAGGAAAAAGGAGAAAAAAGTGAACTTTAAAGACATCTAGGCATAAGCATAAAGAATGAGGATAGTATCAAGCCAATAAGCATATTCTGCACTACAAAACCAAGACCGAACGAATAAAACATAAATAAGAACCTAGAAACCGAATGCCACATTTAGCAGTGACATTTATATGGACATTTCATCGAACACTTGGCATGCAATGTTAGATCACATGTCATATTAAAGGCAAAAGGAGAAAAAACAAGTGAACTTTAAGGAAATCTAGGCATAAGCATAGAGAATGAGGATAGTATCAAGCTAATAAGCACATTCTGCACGACAAAATCTGGACCGATTGAATAATAGTATAATTCAAACCTAGAAACCGAATGCTACATTTAGGAGTGATATTTACACGGACATCAAACACTTGGCGTGCAATGTTAGTTCTCAAGTCATTTTAAAGGCAAAAGGAGAAAAAACAAGTGAACTTTAAAGATATCTAGGCATAAGCATAGAGAAGTAGGATAGTATCAATCCAATAAGCACATTCATCACTACAAAATCAAGACCGATTGAGTAAAAGCATAAAGTCGAACTTAGAAACCGAATTCCACAATTATGAGTGACATTTACATGGACATTTCATCAAACACTTGGCGTGCAATGTTAGATCACAAGTCATTATAAAGGAAAAAAGATAAAAAAAACAAATGGACTTTAAAGGCATCTAGGCATAAGTATAGAGAATGAGGATAGTATCAAGCCAATAAGCACATTCTGCACGACAAAATCAAGACCGATCGAATCAAAGCATAAATTCGAACCTAGAAACCGAATGCTACATTTAGGAGTGATATTTACACGGACATTTCATCGAACACTTGGCGTGCAATATTAGATCTCAAGTCATTTTAAAGGCAAAAGGAGAAAAAACAAGTGAACTTTAAAGATATCTAGGCATAAGCATAGAGAATGAGGATAGTATCAAGCCAATATGCACATTCATCACTACAAAATAAAGACCGATCGAGTAAAAGCATAAAATTGAACCTAGAAACCGAATGCAACATTTAGGAGTGACATTTACATGGACATTTCATCGAACCGTTGGTGTGCAATATTAGATCACAAGTCATTATAAAGGATAAAGAAGAAAAAAACAAGTGGACTTTAAAGACATCTAGGCATAAGTATAAAGAATGAGAATAGTTTCAAGCCAATAAGCACATTCTGCACTACAAAACCAAGACCGATAGAATAAGAGCATAAATACGATCCTAGAAACCGAATGCCACATTTAGCAGTGATATTTACATGGAAATTTCATCGAACACTTGGCGTATAATGTTAGATAACAAGTCATTTTAAAGGCAAAAGCAGAAAAATTAAGTGAACTTTAAGGACATCTAGGCATAAACACAAAGAATGAGGATAGTATCAAGCCAATAAGCACATTCATCACTACAAAATCAAGACCGATCGACTAAAAGCATAAAGTCGAATCTACAAACTGAATGCCACAATTAGGAGTGACATTTACATGGATGTTTCATCGAACACTTGGCGTGTAATGTTAGATGACTAGTCATTATAAAGGAAAAAAGAGAAAAAAACAAGTGGACTTTAAAGACATCTAGGCATAAGTATAAAGAATGAGGATAGTATCAAGCCAATAAGCACATTCTGCATTTCAAAACTAGGACCGAACGCATAAAAGCATAAATACGAACCTAGAAACCGAATGCTACATTTAGGAGTGATATTTACACGGACATTTCATCGAACACTTGGCGTGCAATATTAGATCTCAAGTCATTTTAAAGGCAAAAGGAGAAAAAACAAGTGGACTTTAAAGATATCTAGGCATAAGCACAGAGAATGAGGATAGTATCAAGCCAATAAGCACATTCATCACTACAAAATGAAGACCGATCGAATAAAAGCATAAATTCGAACCTAGAAACCGAATGCCACATTTAGGAGTGACATTTACATGGACATTTCATCGAACACTTGGCGTTTGATGTTAGATCACAAGTCATTTTAAAGCTAAAAGGAAAAAAATAATTGAACTTTAACCAAATCTAGGCATAAGCATAGAGAATGAGAATAGTATCAAGCCAATAAGCACATTCTGCACTACAAAATCAAAACCGATCGAATAAAAGCATAAATTCGAACCTAGAAACCGAATGTCATATTTAGGAGGGACATTTACATGGAACTTTCATCGAACACTTGGCATGCAATGTTAGATCACAAGTCATTATAAAGGCAAAAGGAGAAAAAACAAGTGAACTTTAAAGATATCTAGGCATAAGCATAGAGCAGTAGGATAGTATCAAGCCAATAAGCACATTCATCACTACAAAATAAAGACTGATTGAGTAAAAGCATAAAGTCGAACATAGAAACCGAATGCCACAATTAGGAGTGACATTTACATGGACGTTTCATCAAACACTTGGCGTGCAATGTTAGATCACAAGTCATTATAAAGGAAAAAAGAGAAAAAAAACAAATGGACTTTAAAGACATCTAGGCATAAGTATAAAGAATGGGGATAGTATCAAGCCAATAAACACATTCTACATTACAAAACCAAGACCGAACGAATAAAATCATAAATACAAACCTAGAAACCGAATGCCACATTTAGCAGTGACATTTACATGGACATTTCATCGAACACTTGGCGTATAATGTTAGATCACAAGTCATTTTAAGGGCAAACGTAGAAAAAAAAAGATACCTTTAAGGACATCTAGGAATAAGCACAAACAATGAGGATAATAGCAAGCCAATAAGCACATACTTCACTACAAGACCAAGACAGACCGAATAAAAGCATAAATTCATACCTAGAAACCGAATGCGACATTTAGGAGTGACATTTACATGGACATTTTATCGAACACTTGGTGTATAATGCTAGATCACAAGTCATTTTAAAGGCAAAAGGAGAAACAACAAGTGAACTTTAAAGAAATCAAGGCATAAGCATAGAGAATGAGGATAGTATCAAGCCAATAAGCACATTCTGCACTAGAAAATCAACACCGATCGAATAAAAGCATAAATTCGAACCTAAAAAATGAATGCCACATTTAGGAGTGACATTTACATGGACATTTCATCGAACACTTGGCGTGCAATGTTAGATCACAAGTCATTTTAAAGGTAAAAGGAGAAAAAACAAGTGAACTTTAAAGAAATCTAGGCATAAACATAGAGAATGAGGATAGTATCAAGCCAATAAGCACATTCTGCACTACAAATCCAAGACCGATCGAATAAAAGCATAAATACGAACCTAGAATCCGAATTCCAAATTTAGGAGTGACATTTACGTGGACATTACATCGATCACTTGGCGTGCAATGTTACATGGACATTTCATCGAACACTTGGCGTATAATGTTAGATCACAAGTCATTTTAAAGGCAAACGTCGAAAAAACAAGTGACCTTTAAGGACATCTAGGCATAAGCACAAAGAATGAGGATAATATCAAGCCAATAAGCACATACTTCACTACAAGACCAGGACAGACCGAATAAAAGCATAAATTCATACCTAGAAACCGAATGCGACATTTAGGAGTAACATTTACATGGACATTTCATCGAACACTTGGTGTATAATGCTAGATCACAAGTCATTTTAAAGGCAAACGGAGAAAAAACAAGTGAACTTTAAAGAAATCAAGGCATAAGCATAGAGAATGAGGATAGTATGAAGCCAATAAGTACATTCTGCACTTGAAAATCAAGACCGATCGAATAAAAGCATAAATTCGATCCTAGAAACCGAATGCCACATTTAGGAGTGACGTTTACATGGACATTTCATCGAACACTTGGCGTGCAATTTTAGATCACAAGTAATTTTAAGAGTAAAAGGAGAAAAAACAAGTGGACTTTAAAGATATCTAGGCATAAGTATAGAGAATGAGGATAGTATGAAGCCAATAAACACATTCATCACTACAAAGTCAAGACCGATCGAATAAAAGCATAAATTCGCACCTAAAAACCGAATGCCACATTTAAGAGTGACATTTACATGGACATTTCATCGAACACTTGGCGTTTGATGTTAGATCACAAGTCATTTTAAAGCTAAAAGGATAAAAATAATTGAACTTTAAAGAAATCTAGGCATAAGCATAGAGAATGAGAATAGTATCAAGCCAATAAGCACATTCTGCACTACAAAATCAAGACCAATCGAATAAAAGCATAAATTCGAACCTAGAAACCGAATGCCATATTTAGGAGTGACATTTACATGGACATTTCATCGAACACTTGGCATGCAATGTTAGATCACAAGTCATTATAAAGGAAAAAGGAGAAAAAAGTGAACTTTAAAGACATCTAGGCATAAGCATAAAGAATGAGGATAGTATCAAGCCAATAAGCATATTCTGCACTACAAAACCAAGACCGAACGAATAAAACATAAATAAGAACCTAGAAACCGAATGCCACATTTAGCAGTGACATTTATATGGACATTTCATCGAACACTTGGCATGCAATGTTAGATCACATGTCATATTAAAGGCAAAAGGAGAAAAAACAAGTGAACTTTAAGGAAATCTAGGCATAAGCATAGAGAATGAGGATAGTATCAAGCTAATAAGCACATTCTGCACGACAAAATCTGGACCGATTGAATAATAGTATAATTCAAACCTAGAAACCGAATGCTACATTTAGGAGTGATATTTACACGGACATCAAACACTTGGCGTGCAATGTTAGTTCTCAAGTCATTTTAAAGGCAAAAGGAGAAAAAACAAGTGAACTTTAAAGATATCTAGGCATAAGCATAGAGAAGTAGGATAGTATCAATCCAATAAGCACATTCATCACTACAAAATCAAGACCGATTGAGTAAAAGCATAAAGTCGAACTTAGAAACCGAATTCCACAATTATGAGTGACATTTACATGGACATTTCATCAAACACTTGGCGTGCAATGTTAGATCACAAGTCATTATAAAGGAAAAAAGATAAAAAAAACAAATGGACTTTAAAGGCATCTAGGCATAAGTATAGAGAATGAGGATAGTATCAAGCCAATAAGCACATTCTGCACGACAAAATCAAGACCGATCGAATCAAAGCATAAATTCGAACCTAGAAACCGAATGCTACATTTAGGAGTGATATTTACACGGACATTTCATCGAACACTTGGCGTGCAATATTAGATCTCAAGTCATTTTAAAGGCAAAAGGAGAAAAAACAAGTGAACTTTAAAGATATCTAGGCATAAGCATAGAGAATGAGGATAGTATCAAGCCAATATGCACATTCATCACTACAAAATAAAGACCGATCGAGTAAAAGCATAAAATTGAACCTAGAAACCGAATGCAACATTTAGGAGTGACATTTACATGGACATTTCATCGAACCGTTGGTGTGCAATATTAGATCACAAGTCATTATAAAGGATAAAGAAGAAAAAAACAAGTGGACTTTAAAGACATCTAGGCATAAGTATAAAGAATGAGAATAGTTTCAAGCCAATAAGCACATTCTGCACTACAAAACCAAGACCGATAGAATAAGAGCATAAATACGATCCTAGAAACCGAATGCCACATTTAGCAGTGATATTTACATGGAAATTTCATCGAACACTTGGCGTATAATGTTAGATAACAAGTCATTTTAAAGGCAAAAGCAGAAAAATTAAGTGAACTTTAAGGACATCTAGGCATAAACACAAAGAATGAGGATAGTATCAAGCCAATAAGCACATTCATCACTACAAAATCAAGACCGATCGACTAAAAGCATAAAGTCGAATCTACAAACTGAATGCCACAATTAGGAGTGACATTTACATGGATGTTTCATCGAACACTTGGCGTGTAATGTTAGATGACTAGTCATTATAAAGGAAAAAAGAGAAAAAAACAAGTGGACTTTAAAGACATCTAGGCATAAGTATAAAGAATGAGGATAGTATCAAGCCAATAAGCACATTCTGCATTTCAAAACTAGGACCGAACGCATAAAAGCATAAATACGAACCTAGAAACCGAATGCCACATTTAGGTGTGACATTTACATGGACATTTCATCGAACACTTGGCGTGCAATGTTAGATCTCAAGTCATTTTAAAGGCAAAAGGAGAAGAAACAAGTGAACTTTAAAGATATCTAGGCATAAGCATAGAAAAAGAGGATAGTGTCAAGCCAATATGCACATTCATCACTACAAAATCAAGACCGATCGAGTAAAAGCATAAAGTCGAACCTAGAAACCGAATGCAACATTTAGGAGTGACATTTACATGGACATTTCATCGAACCTTTGGCGTGCAATGTTAGATCACAAGTCATTATAAAGGATAAAGGAGAAAAAAACAAGTGGACTTTAAAGACATCTAGGCATAAGTATAAAGAATGAGAATAGTTTCAAGCCAATAAGCACATTCTACACTACAAAACCAAGACCGATCGAATAAGAGCATAAATACGATCCTAGAAACCGAATGCCACATTTAGCAGTGACATTTAAATGGAAATTTCATCGAACACTTGGCGTATAATGTTAGATAACAAGTCATTTTAAAGGCAAAAGCTGAAAAATTAAGTGAACTTTAATGACATCTACGCATAAACACAAAGAATGAGGATAATATCAAGCCAATAAGCACATACTTCACTACAAGACCAAGACCGATCGAATAAAAGCATAAATTCAAACCTAGAAACTGAATGCTACATTTAGGAGTGACATTTACATGGACATTTCATCGAACACTTGGTGTATAATGTTAGATCACGAGTCATTTTAAAGGCAATAGAAAACAAAACAAGTGAAATTTAAAGACATCAAGGCATAAGCATAGAGAATGAGGATAGTATCAAGCCAATAAGCACATTATGCACTACAAAATCAACACCGATCGAATATTAAATTCGAACCTAGAAACCGAATGCCACATTTAGGAGTGACATTTACATGGATATTTCATCGAACACTTGGCGTGCAATGTTAGATGAAAAGTCATTTTAAAGGTAAAAGGAGAAAAAACAAGTGAACTTTAAAGATATCTAGGCATAAGCATAGAGGAGTAGGATAGTATCAAGCCAATAAGCACATTCATCACTACAAAATCAAGACCAATCTAGTAAAAGCATAAAGTCGAATCTAGAAACCGAATGCCATAATTAGGAGTGACATTTACGTGGACGTTTCATCGAACACTTGGCGTGTAATGTTAGATCACTAGTCATTATAAACGAAAAAAGAGAAAAAAACAAGTGGACTTTAAAGACATATAGGCATAAGTTTATACAATGAGGATAGTATCAATCCAATAAGCACATTCTACATTTCAAAAACAAGACCGAACGAATAAAAGCATAAATACGAACCTAGAAACCGAATGCCACATTTAGATTTGACATTTCTTGGACATTTCATCGAACACTTGGCGTGCAATGTTAGATCACAAGTTATTTTAAAAGTAAAAGGAGAAAAACCAAGTGGACTTTAAAGATATCTAGACATAAGCATAGAGAATGAGGATAGTATCAAGCCAATAAGCACATTCATCACTACAAAATCAAGACCGATCGAATAAAAGCATAAATTCGAACCTAGAAACCGAATGGCACATTTAGGAGTGACATTTACATTGACATTTCATCGAACACTTGGCGTGCAACGATAGATCACAAGTCAATTTAAAGGAAAAAGGAGAAAAAGAAGTGGACTTTAAAGACATTTAGGCATAAGCATAAAGAATGAGAATAGTATCAAGCCAATAAGCATATTCTACACTACAAAACAAAGATCGAACGAATAAAAGCATAAATACGAACCTAGAAACCGAATGCAACATTTAGCAGTGACATTTACATGGAAATTTCATCGAACACTTGGCGTATAATGTTAGATAACAAGTCATTTTAAAGGCAAAATTAAAAAAATTAAGTGAACTTTAAGGACATCTAGGCATAAACACAAAGAATGAGGATAATATCAAGCCAATAAGCACATACTTCACTACAAGACCAAGACCGATCGAATAAAAGCATAAATTCAAACCTAGAAACTGAATGCTACATTTAGAAGTGACATTTACATGGACATTTCATCGAACACTTGGTGTATAATGTTAGATCACAAGTCATTGTAAAGGCAAAATCAGAAAAAAAAAAACAAGTGAACTTTAAAGACATCAAGACATAAGCATAGAGAATGAGGATAATATCAAGCCAATAAGCACATTATGCACTACAAAATCAACACAGATCGAATAAAAGCATAAATTCGAACCTAGAAACCGAATGCCACATTTAGGAGTGACATTTACATGGACATTTTATCGAACACTTGGCGTGCAATGTTAGATCACAAGTCATTTTAAAGGTAAAAGGAGAAAAAACAAGTGACATTTAAAGATATCTAGGCATAAGCATAGAGGAGTAGGATAGTATCAAGCCAATAAGCACATTCATCACTACAAAATCAAGACCAATCGAGTAAAAGCATAAAGTCGAATCTAGAAACCGAATGCCACAATTAGAAGTGACATTTACGTGGACGTTTCATCGAACACTTGGCGTGTAATGTTAGATCACTAGTAATTATAAAGGAAAAAAGAGAAAAAAACAAGTGGACTTTAAAGACATCTAGGAATAAGTATAAAGAATGAGGATAGTATCACGCCAATAAGCACATTCTGCATTTCAAAACTAGGACCGAACGAATAAAAGCATAAATACGAACCTAGAAACCGAATGCCACATTTAGGTGTGACATTTACATGGACATTTCATCGAACACTTGGCGTGCAATGTGAGGTCTCAAGTCATTTTAAAGGCAAAAGGAGTGAATTTTAAAGATATCTAGGCATAAGCATAGAGAATGAGGATAGTATCAAGCCAATATGCACATTCATCACTACATAATCAAGACCGATCGAGTAAAAGCATAAAGTCGAACCTAGAAACCGAATGCAACATTTAGGAGTGACATTTACATGGACATTTCATCGAACCTTTGGCGTGCAATGTTAGATCACAAGTCATTATAAAGGATAAAGGAGGAAAAAACAAGTGGACTTTAAAGACATCTAGGCATAAGTATAAAGAATGAGAATAGTTTCAAGCCAATAAGCACATTCTACACTACAAAACCAAGACCGATCGTAAGAGCATAAATACGATCCTAGAAACCGAATGCCACATTTAGCAGTGACATTTACATGGAAATTTCATCGAACACTTGGCGTATAATGTTAGATAACAAGTCATTTTAAAGGCAAAAGCAGAAAAATTAAGTGAACTTTAAGGACATCTAGGCATAAACACAAACAATGAGGATAATATCAAGCCAATAAGCACATACTTCACTACAAGACCAAGACCGATCGAATAAAAGCATAAATTCAAACCTAGAAACTGAATGCTACATTTAGGAGTGACATTTACATGGACATTTCATCAAACACTTGGTGTATAATGTTAGATCACAAGTCATTTTAAAGGCAAAAGCAGAAAAAAAACAAGTGAACTTTAAAGACATCAAGGCATAAGCATAGAGAATGAGGATAGTATCAAGCCAATAAGCACATTATGCACTACAAAATCAACACCGATCAAATAAAAGCATAAATTCGAACCTAGAAACCGAATGCCACATTTAGGAGTGACATTTACATGGATATTTCATCGAACACTTGGCATGCAATGTTAGATCACAAGTCATTTTAAAGGTAAAAGGAGAAAAAACAAGTGAACTTTAAAGATATCTAGGCATAAAACACAATGAATGAGGATAATATCAAGCCAATAAGCACATACTTCACTACAAGACCAAGACTGATCGAATAAAAGCATAAATTCAAACCTAGAAACCGAATGCCACATTTAGGAGTGACATTTACATGTACATTTCATCGAACACTTGGTGTATAATGTTAGATCACAAGTCATTTTTAAGGCAAAAGCTGAAAAAAAACAAGTCAACTTTAAAGACATCAAGGCATAAGCATAGAGAATGAGGATAGTATCAAGCCAATATGCACATTATGCACTAAAAAATCAACACCGCTCGAATAAAAGCATAAATTCGAACCTAGAAACCGAATGTTACATTTAGGAGTGACATTTACATGGACATTTCATCGAACACTTGGCGTGCAATGTTAGATGAAAAGTCATTTTAATGGTAAAAGGAGAAAAAACAAGTGAACTTTAAAGATATCTAGGCATAAGCATAGAGGAGTAGGATAGTATCAAGCCAATAAGCACATTCATCACTACAAAATCAAGACCAATCGAGTAAAAGCATAAAGTCGAATCTAGAAACCGAATGCCACAATTAGGAGTGACATTTACGTGGACGTTTCATCGAACACTTGGCGTGTAATGTTAGATCATTAGTCATTATAAACGAAAAAATAGAAAAAAACAAGTGGACTTTAAAGACATATAGGCATAAGTATATAGAATGAGGATAGTATCAATCCAATAAGCACATTCTACATTTCAAAACCAAGACCGAACGAATAAAAGCATAAATACGAACCTAGAAACCGAATGCCACATTTAGATTTGACATTTCTTGGACATTTCATCGAACACTTGGCATGAAATGTTAGATCACAAGTTATTTTAAAAGTAAAAGGAGAAAAAACAAGTGGACTTTAAAGATATCTAGACATAAGCATAGAGAATGAGGATAGTATCAAGCCAATAAGCACATTCATCACTACAAAATCAAGACCGATCGAATAAAAGCATAAATTCGAACCTAGAAACCGAATGGCACATTTAGGAGTAACATTTACATGGACATTTCATCGAACACTTGGCGTGCAACGATAGATCACAAGTCAATTTAAAGGAAAAAGGAGAAAAAAAAGTGGACTTTAAAGACATTTAGGCATAAGCATAAAGAATGAGGATAGTATCAAGCCAATAAGCATATTCTACACTACAAAACAAAGATCGAACGAATAAAAGCATAAATACGAACCTAGAAACCGAATGCCACATTTAGCAGTGACATTTACATGGACATTTCATTGAATACTTGGCGTGCAATATTAGATCACAAGTCATATTAAAGGCAAAAGGAGAAACAACAAGTTAACTTAAAAGAAATCTAAGCATAAGCATAGAGAATGAGGATAGCATCAAGCCAATAAGAACATTCTGCACGACAAAATAAAGACGGATCGAATAAAAGCAGAAATTCGAACCTAGAAACCGAACGCTACATTTAGGAGTGATATTTACACGGACATTTCATCAAACACTTGGCGTGCAATGTTAGATCTCAAGTCATTTTAAAGGCAAAAGGAGAAAAAACAAGTGAACATTAAACATATCTAAGCATAAGCATAGAGAATGAGGATAGTATCAAGCCAATAAGCACATTCATCACTAAAAAATCTAGACCGATCGAGTAAAAGCATAAAGTCGAACCTAGAAACCGAATGCAGCATTTAGGAGTGACATTTACATGGACATTTCATCGAACCTTTGGCGCGCAATGTTAGATCACAAGTCATTATAAAGCAAAAAAAAGAAAAAAAACAAGTAGACTTTACAGACATACAGGCATAAGTATAAAGAATGAGGATAGTATCAAGCCAATAAGCACATTCTGCACTACAAAACCAAGACCGAACGAATAAAAGCATAAATACGAACCTAGAAACCGAATGCCACATTTAGGAGTGACATTTACATGGACATTTCATCGAACACTTGGCGTGCAATGTTAGATCACAAGTCATTTTAAAGGTAAAAGGAGAAAAAACAAGTGAACTTTAAAGAAATCTAGGCATAAACATAGAGAATGAGGATAGTATCAAGCCAATAAGCACATTCTGCACTACAAATCCAAGACCGATCGAATAAAAGCATAAATACGAACCTAGAATCCGAATTCCAAATTTAGGAGTGACATTTACGTGGACATTACATCGATCACTTGGCGTGCAATGTTATATCACAAGTCATTTTAAAGGAAAAAAGAGAATGAAAAAGTGGACTTTAAAGACTTCTAGGCATAAGCATAGAGAATGAGGATAGTATCAAGCCAATAAGCACATTCTGCATTACAAAACCAAGACCGATCAAATAAAAGCATAAATACGAACCTAGAAACCAAATGCCACATTTAGGAGTGACATTTACATGGACATTTTATCGGACACTTGGCATGCAATGTTAGATCACAAGTCATTTTAAAAGTAAAAGGAGAATAAACAAGTGGACTTTAAAGATATCTAGGCATAAGCATAGAGAATGAGGATAGTATCAAGCCAATAAGCACATTCATCACTACAAAATCAAGACCGATCGAATAAAAGCATAAATTGGAACCTAGAAATCGAATGCCACATTTATGAGTGACATTTACATGGACATTTCATCGAACACTTGGCGTTTGATGTTAGATCACAAGTCATTTTAAAGCTAAAGGGAGAAAAAATAATTGAACTTTAAAGAATTCTAGGCATAAGCATAAAGAATGAGGATAGTATCAAGCCAATAAGCAAATTCTGCACTACAAAATCAACACCGATCGAATAAAAGCATAAATTCGAACCTAGAAAACGAATGCCATATTTAGGAGTGACATTTACATGGACATTTCATCGAACACTTGGCGTGCAATGTTAGATCACAAGTTATTTTAAAAGTAAAAGGAGAAAAAACAAGTGAACTTTAAAGATATCTAGGCATAAGCATAGAAAAAGAGGATAGTGTCAAGCCAATATGCACATTCATCACTACAAAATCAAGACCGATCGAGTAAAAGCATAAAGTCGAACCTAGAAACCGAATGCAACATTTAGGAGTGACATTTACATGGACATTTCATCGAACCTTTGGCGTGCAATGTTTGATCACAAGTCATTATAAAGGATAAAGGAGAAAAAAACAAGTGGACTTTAAAAACATCTAGGCATAAGTATAAAGAATGAGAATAGTTTCAAGCCAATAAGCACATTCTGCACTACAAAACCAAGACCGATCGAATAAGAGCACAAATACGATCCTAGAAACCGAATGCCACATTTAGCAGTGACATTTAAATGGAAATTTCATCGAACACTTGGCGTATAATGTTAGATAACAAGTCATTTTAAAGGCAAAAGCAGAAAAATTAAGTGAACTTTAAGGACATCTAGGCATAAACACAAAGAATGAGGATAATATCAAGCCAATAAGCACATACTTCACTAAAAGACCAAGACCGATCGAATAAAAGCATAAATTCAAACCTAGAAACTGAATGCTACATTTAGGAGTGACATTTACATGGACATTTCATCGAACACTTGGTGTATAATGTTAGATCACAAGTCATTTTAAAGGCAAAAGAAAAAAAAACAAGTGAACTTTAAAGACATCAAGGCATAAGCATAGAGAATGAGGATAGTATCAAGCCAATAAGCACATTATGCACTACAAAATCAACACCGATCGAATAAAAGCATAAATTCGAACCTAGAAACCGAATGCATTTAGGAGTGACATTTACATGGATATTTCATCGAACACTTGGCGTGCAATGTTAGATCACAAGTCATTTTAAAGGTAAAAGGAGAAAAAACAAGTGAACTTTAAAGATATCTAGGCATAAAACACAATGAATGAGGATAATATCAAGCCAATAAGCACATACTTCACTACAAGACCAAGACCGATCGAATAAAAGCATAAATTCAAACCTAGAAACCGAATGCCACATTTAGGAGTGACATTTACATGGACATTTCATCGAACACTTGGTGTATAATGTTAGATCACAAGTCATTTTTAAGGCAAAAGCAGAAAAAAAAACAAGTGAACTTTAAAGACATCAAGGCATAAGCATAGAGAATGAGGATAGTATCAAGCCAATAAGCACATTATGCACTAAAAAATCAACACCGTTCGAATAAAAGCATAAATTCGAACCTAGAAACCGAATGCAACATTTAGAAGTGACATTTACATGGATATTTCATCGAACACTTGGCGTGCAATGTTAGATCACAAGTCATTTTAAAGGTAAAAGGAGAAAAAACAAGTGAACTTTAAAGATATCTAGGCATAAAACACAATGAATGAGGATAATATCAAGCCAATAAGCACATACTTCACTACAAGACCAAGACCGATCGAATAAAAGCATAAATTCAAACCTAGAAACCGAATGCCACATTTAGGAGTGACATTTACATGGACATTTCATCGAACACTTGGTGTATAATGTTAGATCACAAGTCATTTTTAAGGCAAAAGCAGAAAAAAAAACAAGTGAACTTTAAAGACATCAAGGCATAAGCTTAGAGAATGAGGATAGTATCAAGCCAATAAGCACATTATGCACTAAAAAATCAACACCGTTCGAATAAAAGCATAAATTCGAACCTAGAAACCGAATGCCACATTTAGGAGTAGCATTTACATGGACATTTCATCGAACACTTGGCGTGCAATGTTAGATGAAAAGTCATTTTAATGGTAAAAGGAGAAAAAACAAGTGAACTTTAAAGATATCTAGGCATAAGCATAGAGGAGTAGGATAGTATCAAGCCAATAAGCACATTCATCACTACAAAATCAAGACCAATCGAGTAAAAGCATAAAGTCGAATCTAGAAACCGAATGCCATAATTAGGAGTGACATTTACGTGGACGTTTCATCGAACACTTGGCGTGTAATGTTAGATCACTAGTCATTATAAACGAAAAAAGAGAAAAAAACAAGTGGACTTTAAAGACATATAGGCATAAGTTTATACAATGAGGATAGTATCAATCCAATAAGCACATTCTACATTTCAAAAACAAGACCGAACGAATAAAAGCATAAATACGAACCTAGAAACCGAATGCCACATTTAGATTTGACATTTCTTGGACATTTCATCGAACACTTGGCGTGCAATGTTAGATCACAAGTTATTTTAAAAGTAAAAGGAGAAAAACCAAGTGGACTTTAAAGATATCTAGACATAAGCATAGAGAATGAGGATAGTATCAAGCCAATAAGCACATTCATCACTACAAAATCAAGACCGATCGAATAAAAGCATAAATTCGAACCTAGAAACCGAATGACACATTTAGGAGTGACATTTACATGGACATTTCATCGAACACTTGGCGTGCAACGATAGATCACAAGTCAATTTAAAGGAAAAAGGAGAAAAAGAAGTGGACTTTAAAGACATTTAGGCATAAGCATAAAGAATGAGAATAGTATCAAGCCAATAAGCATATTCTACACTACAAAACAAAGATCAAACGAATAAAAGCATAAATACGAACCTAGAAACCGAATGCCACATTTAGCAGTGACATTTACATGGAAATTTCATCGAACACTTGGCGTATAATGTTAGATAACAAGTCATTTTAAAGGCAAAATTAAAAAAATTAAGTGAACTTTAAGGACATCTAGGCATAAACACAAAGAATGAGGATAATATCAAGCCAATAAGCACATACTTCACTACAAGACCAAGACCGATCGAATAAAAGCATAAATTCAAACCTAGAAACTGAATGCTACATTTAGGAGTGACATTTACATGGACATTTCATCGAACCTTTGGCGCGCAATGTTAGATCACAAGTCATTATAAAGAAAAAAAAAGAAAAAAAAACAAGTAGACTTTACAGACATACAGGCATAAGTATAAAGAATGAGGATAGTATCAAGCCAATAAGCACATTCTGCACTACAAAACCAAGACCGAACGAATAAAAGCATAAATACGAACCTAGAAACCGAATGCCACATTTAGGAGTGACATTTACATGGACGTTTCATCTAACACTTGGCGTGCAATGATAGATCACAAGTCATATTAAAGGCAAAAGGAGAAAAAGCAAGTGAACTTTAAACAAATCTAGGCATAAGCATAGAGAATGAGGATAGTATCAAGCCAATAAGCACATTCTGCACGATAAAATCAACACCGATCGAATCAAAGCATAAATTCGAACCTTGAAACCGAATGCTACATTTAGGAGTGACATTTACATGGACATTTCATCGAACACTTGGTGTATAATGTTAGATCACAAGTCCTTTTGAAGGCAAAAGCAGAAAAAAAAACAAGTGAGCTTTAAAGACATCAAGGCATAAGCATAGAGAATGAGGATAGTATCAAGCCAATAAGCACATTATGCACTACAAAATCAACACCGATCGAGTAAAAGCATAAAGTCGAACCTAGAAACCGAATGCAGCATTTAGGAGTGACATTTACTTGGACATTTCATCGAACACTTGGCGTGCAATGTTAGATCACATGTCATTATAAAGCAAAAAAGAGAAAAAAACAAGTAGACTTTAAAGACATATAGGCATAAGTATAAAGAATGAGGATAGTATCAAGCCAATAAGCACATTCTGCACTACAAAACCAAGACCGAACGAATAAAAGCATAAATAGGATCCTAGAAACCGAATGCCACATTTAGCAGTGACATTTACATGGAAATTTCATCGAACACTTGGCGTATAATGTTAGATAACAAGTCATTTTAAAGGCAAAAGCAGAAAAATTAAGTGAACTTTAAGAACATCTAGGCATAAACACAAAGAATGAGGATAATATCAAGCCAATAAGCACATACTTCACTACAAGACCAAGACCGATCGAATAAAAGCATAAATTCAAACCTAGAAACTGAATGCTACATTTAGGAGTGACATTTACATGGACATTTCATCGAACGCTTGGTGTATAATGTTAGATCACAAGTCATTTTAAAGGCAAAAGCAGAAAAAAAACAAGTGAACTTTAAAGACATCAAGGCATAAGCATAGAGAATGAGGATAATATCAAGCCAATAAGCACATTATGCACTACAAAATCAACACCGATCAAATAAAAGCATAAATTCGAACCTAGAAACCGAATGCCACATTTAGGAGTGACATTTACATGGACATTTCATCGAACACTTGGCGTGCAATGTTAGATCACAAGTCATTTTAAAGGTAAAAGGAGAAAAAACAAGTGAACTTTAAAGATATCTAGGCATAAAACACAATGAATGAGGATAATATCAAGCCAATAAGCACATACTTCACTACAAGACCAAGACCGATCGAATAAAAGCATAAATTCAAACCTAGAAACCGAATGCCACATTTAGGAGTGACATTTACATGTACATTTCATCGAACACTTGGTGTATAATGTTAGATCACAAGTCATTTTTAAGGCAAAAGCAGAAAAAAAACAAGTGAACTTTAAAGACATCAAGGCATAAGCATAGAGAATGAGGATAGTATCAAGCCAATAAGCACATTATGCACTAAAAAATCAACACCGCTCGAATAAAAGCATAAATTTGAACCTAGAAACCGAATGCCACATTTAGGAGTGACATTTACATGGACATTTCATCGAACACTTGGCGTGCAATATTAGATGAAAAGTCATTTTAATGGTAAAAGGAGAAAAAACAAGTGAACGTTAAAGATATCTAGGCATAAGCATAGAGAAGTAGGATAGTATCAAGCCAATAAGCACATTCATCACTACAAAATCAAGACCAATCGAGTAAAAGCATAAAGTCGAATCTAGAAACCGAATGCCACAATTAGGAGTGACATTTACGTGGACGTTTCATCGAACACTTGGCGTGTAATGTTAGATCACTAGTCATTATAAACGAAAAAAGAGAAAAAAACAAGTGGACTTTAAAGACATATAGGCATAAGTATATAGAATGAGGATAGTATCAATCCAATAAGCACATTCTACATTTCAAAACCAAGACCGAACGAATAAAAGCATAAATACGAACCTAGAAACCGAATGCCACATTTAGATTTGACATTTCTTGGACATTTCATCGAACACTTGGCGTGCAATGTTAGATCACAAGTTATTTTAAAAGTAAAAGGAGAAAAAACAAGTGGACTTTAAAGATATCTAGACATAAGCATAGAGAATGAGGATAGTATCAAGCCAATAAGCACATTCATCACTACAAAATCAAGACCGATCGAATAAAAGCATAAATTCGAACCTAGAAACCGAATGGCACATTTATGAGTAACATTTACATGGACATTTCATCGAACACTTGGCGTGCAACGATAGATCACAAGTCAATTTAAAGGAAAAAGGAGAAAAAAAAGTGGACTTTAAAGACATTTAGGCATAAGCATAAAGAATGAGGATAGTATCAAGCCAATAAGCATATTCTACACTACAAAACAAAGATCGAACGAATAAAAGCATAAATACGAACCTAGAAACCGAATGCCACATTTAGCAGTGACATTTACATGGACATTTCATTGAATACTTGGCGTGCAATATTAGATCACAAGTCATATTAAAGGCAAAAGGAGAAACAACAAGTTAACTTTAAAGAAATCTAAGCATAAGCATAGAGAATGAGGATAGCATCAAGCCAATAAGAACATTCTGCACGACAAAATAAAGACGGATCGAATAAAAGCAGAAATTCGAACCTAGAAACCGAACGCTACATTTAGGAGTGATATTTACACGGACATTTCATCAAACACTTGGCGTGCAATGTTAGATCTCAAGTCATTTTAAAGGCAAAAGGAGAAAAAACAAGTGAACATTAAACATATCTAGGCATAAGCATAGAGAATGAGGATAGTATCAAGCCAATAAGCACATTCATCACTAAAAAATCTAGACCGATCGAGTAAAAGCATAAAGTCGAACCTAGAAACCGAATACAGCATTTAGGAGTGACATTTACATGGACATTTCATCGAACCTTTGGCGCGCAATGTTAGATCACAAGTCATTATAAAGCAAAAAAAAGAAAAAAAAACAAGTAGACTTTACAGACATACAGGCATAAGTATAAAGAATGAGGATAGTATCAAGCCAATATGCACATTCTGCACTACAAAACCAAGACCGAACGAATAAAAGCATAAATACGAACCTAGAAACCGAATGCCACATTTAGGAGTGACATTTACATGGACGTTTCATCTAACACTTGGCGTGCAATGATAGATCACAAGTCATATTAAAGGCAAAAGGAGAAAAAGCAAGTGAACTTCAAACAAATCTAGGCATAAGCATAGAGAATGAGGATAGTATCAAGCCAATAAGCACATTCTGCACGATAAAATCAACACCGATCGAATCAAAGCATAAATTCGAACCTTGAAACCGAATGCTACATTTAGGAGTGACATTTACATGGACATTTCATCGAACACTTGGTGTATAATGTTAGATCACAAGTCCTTTTGAAGGCAAAAGCAGAAAAAAAAACAAGTGAGCTTTAAAGACATCAGGGCATAAGCGTAGAGAATGAGGATAGTATCAAGCCAATAAGCACATTATGCACTACAAAATCAACACCGATCGAGTAAAAGCATAAAGTCGAACCTAGAAACCGAATGCAGCATTTAGGAGTGACATTTACTTGGACATTTCATCGAACACTTGGCGTGCAATGTTAGATCACATGTCATTATAAAGCAAAAAAGAGAAAAAAACAAGTAGACTTTAAAGACATATAGGCATAAGTATAAAGAATGAGGACAGTATCAAGCCAATAAGCACATTCTGCACTACAAAACCAAGACCGAACGAATAAAAGCATAAATTCAAACCTAGAAACCGAGTGCCACATTTAGGAGTGACATTTACATGTACATTTCATCGAACACTTGGTGTATAATGTTAGATCACAAGTCATTTTTAAGGCAAAAGCAGAAAAAAAACAAGTGAACTTTAAAGACATCAAGGCATAAGCATAGAGAATGAGGATAGTATCAAGCCAATAAGCACATTATGCACTAAAAAATCAACACCGCTCGAATAAAAGCATAAATTCAAACCTAGAAACCGAATGTTACATTTAGGAGTGACATTTACATGGACATTTCATCGAACACTTGGCGTGCAATGTTAGATGAAAAGTCATTTTAATGGTAAAAGGAGAAAAAACAAGTGAACTTTAAAGATATCTAGGCATAAGCATAGAGGAGTAGGATAGTATCAAGCCAATAAGCACATTCATCACTACAAAATCAAGACCAATCGAGTAAAAGCATAAAGTCGAATCTAGAAACCGAATGCCACAATTAGGAGTGACATTTACGTGGACGTTTCATCGAACACTTGGCGTGTAATGTTAGATCATTAGTCATTATAAACGAAAAAATAGAAAAAAACAAGTGGACTTTAAAGACATATAGGCATAAGTATATAGAATGAGGATAGTATCAATCCAATAAGCACATTCTACATTTCAAAACCAAGACCGAACGAATAAAAGCATAAATACGAACCTAGAAACCGAATGCCACATTTAGATTTGACATTTCTTGGACATTTCATCGAACACTTGGCATGAAATGTTAGATCACAAGTTATTTTAAAAGTAAAAGGAGAAAAAACAAGTGGACTTTAAAGATATCTAGACATAAGCATAGAGAATGAGGATAGTATCAAGCCAATAAGCACATTCATCACTACAAAATCAAGACCGATCGAATAAAAGCATAAATTCGAACCTAGAAACCGAATGGCACATTTAGGAGTAACATTTACATGGACATTTCATCGAACACTTGGCGTGCAACGATAGATCACAAGTCAATTTAAAGGAAAAAGGAGAAAAAAAAGTGGACTTTAAAGACATTTAGGCATAAGCATAAAGAATGAGGATAGTATCAAGCCAATAAGCATATTCTACACTACAAAACAAAGATTGAACGAATAAAAGCATAAATACGAACCTAGAAACCGAATGCCACATTTAGCAGTGACATTTACATGGACATTTCATTGAATACTTGGCGTGCAATATTAGATCACAAGTCATATTAAAGGCAAAAGGAGAAACAACAAGTTAACTTTAAAGAAATCTAAGCATAAGCATAGAGAATGAGGATAGCATCAAGCCAATAAGAACATTCTGCACGACAAAATAAAGACGGATCGAATAAAAGCAGAAATTCGAACCTAGAAACCGAACGCTACATTTAGGAGTGATATTTACACGGACATTTCATCAAACACTTGGCGTGCAATGTTAGATCTCAAGTCATTTTAAAGGCAAAAGGAGAAAAAACAAGTGAACATTAAACATATCTAGGCATAAGCATAGAGAATGAGGATAGTATCAAGCCAAAAAGCACATTCATCACTAAAAAATCTAGACCGATCGAGTAAAAGCATAAAGTCGAACCTAGAAACCGAATGCAGCATTTAGGAGTGACATTTACATGGACATTTCATCGAACCTTTGGCGTGTAATGTTAGATCACAAGTCATTATAAAGCAAAAAAAACAAAAAAAACAAGTAGACTTTACAGACATACAGGCATAAGTATAAAGAATGAGGATAGTATCAAGCCAATAAGCACATTCTGCACTACAAAACCAAGACCGAACGAATAAAAGCATAAATACGAACCTAGAAACCGAATGCCACATTTAGGAGTGACATTTACATGGACGTTTCATCTAACACTTGGCGTGCAATGATAGATCACAAGTCATATTAAAGGCAAAAGGAGAAAAAGCAAGTGAACTTTAAACAAATCTAGGCATAAGCATAGAGAATGAGGATAGTATCAAGCCAATAAGCACATTCTGCACGATAAAATCAAGACCGATCGAATCAAAGCATAAATTCGAACCTTGAAACCGAATGCTACATTTAGGAGTGACATTTACATGGACATTTCATCGAACACTTGGTGTATAATGTTAGATCACAAGTCCTTTTGAAGGCAAAAGCAGAAAAAAAACAAGTGAACTTTAAAGACATCAAGGCATAAGCATAGAGAATGAGGATAGTATCAAGCCAATAAGCACTATATGCAATACAAAATCAACACCGATCGAGTAAAAGCATAAAGTCGAACCTAGAAACCGAATGCAGCATTTAGGAGTGACATTTACATGGACATTTCATCGAACACTTGGCGTGCAATGTTAGATCACATGTCATTATAAAGCAAAAAAGAGAAAAAAACAAGTAGACTTTAAAGACATATAGGCATAAGTATAAAGAATGAGGATAGTATCAAGCCAATAAGCACATTCTGCACTACAAAACCAAGACCGAACGAATAAAAGCATAAATACGATCCTCGAAACCGAATGCCACATTTAGCAGTGACATTTACATGGAAATTTTATC
Organism: Fallopia convolvulus; assembly: GCA_964016875.1. Taxonomy (NCBI): domain Eukaryota; kingdom Viridiplantae; phylum Streptophyta; class Magnoliopsida; order Caryophyllales; family Polygonaceae; genus Fallopia; species Fallopia convolvulus. The sequence continues at coordinate 19,829,471 of OZ024730.1, forward strand.
GAACACTTGGCGTATAATGTTAGATAACAAGTCATTTTAAAGGCAAAAGCAGAAAAATTAAGTGAACTTTAAGGACATCTAGGCATAAACACAAAGAATGAGGATAATATCAAGCCAATAAGCACATACTTCACTACAAGACCAAGACCGATCGAATAAAAGCATAAATTCAAACCTAGAAACTGAATGCTACATTTAGGAGTGACATTTACATGGACATTTCATCGAACACTTGGTGTATAATGTTAGATCACAAGTCATTTTTAAGGCAAAAGCAGAAAAAAAACATGTGAACTTTAAAGACATCAAGGCATAAGCATAGAGAATGAGGATAGTATCAAGCCAATAAGCACATTATGCACTAAAAAATCAACACCGCTCGAATAAAAGCATAAATTCGAACCTAGAAACCGAATGCCACATTTAGGAGTGACATTTACATGGACATTTCATCGAACACTTGGCGTGCAATGTTAGATGAAAACTCATTTTAATGGTAAAAGGAGAAAAAACAAGTGAACTTTAAAGATATCTAGGCATAAGCATAGAGGAGTAGGATAGTATCAAGCCAATAAGCACATTCATCACTACAAAATCAAGACCAATCGAGTAAAAGCATAAAGTCGAATCTAGAAACCGAATGCGACAATTAGGAGTGACATTTACGTGGACGTTTCATCGAACACTTGGCGTGTAATGTTAGATCACTAGTCATTATAAACGAAAAAAGAGAAAAAAACAAGTGGCCTTTAAAGACATATAGGCATAAGTATATAGAATGAGGATAGTATCAATCCAATAAGCACATTCTACATTTCAAAACCAAGACCGAACGAATAAAAGCATAAATACGAACCTAGAAACCGAATGCCACATTTAGATTTGACATTTCTTGGACATTTCATCGAACACTTGGCGTGCAATGTTAGATCACAAGTTATTTTAAAAGTAAAACAAGTGGATTTTAAAGATATCTAGACATAAGCATAGTGAATGAGGATAGTATCAAGCCAATAAGCACATTCATCACTACAAAATCAAGACCGATCGAATAAAAGCATAAATTCGAACCTAGAAACCGAATGGCACATTTAGGAGTGACATTTACATGGACATTTCATCGAACACTTGGCGTGCAACGATAGATCACAAGTCAATTTAAAGGAAAAAGGAGAAAAAAAAAGTGGACTTTAAAGACATTTAGGCATAAGCATAAAGAATGAGGATAGTATCAAGCCAATAAGCATATTCTACACTACAAAACAAAGATCGAACGAATAAAAGCATAAATACGAACCTAGAAACCGAATGCCACATTTAGCAGTGACATTTATATGGACATTTCATTGAATACTTGGCGTGCAATATTAGATCACAAGTCATATTAAAGGCAAAAGAAGAAACAACAAGTGAACTTTAAAGAAATCTAAGCATAAGCATAGAGAATGAGGATAGCATCAAGCCAATAAGAACATTCTGCACGACAAAATAAAGACGGATCGAATAAAAGCAGAAATTCGAACCCAGAAACCGAACGCTACATTTAGGAGTGATATTTACACGGACATTTCATCAAACACTTGGCGTGCAATGTTAGATCTCAAGTCATTTTAAAGGCAAAAGGAGAAAAAACAAGTGAACATTAAACATATCTAGGCATAAGCATAGAGAATGAGGATAGTATCAAGCCAATAAGCACATTCATCACTAAAAAATCTAGACCGATCGAGTAAAAGCATAAAGTCGAACCTAGAAACCGAATGCAGCATTTAGGAGTGACATTGACATGGACATTTCATCGAACACTTGGCGTGCAATGTTAGATCACAAGTCATTATAAAGCAAAAAAAAAGAAAAAAACAAGTAGACTTTAAAGACATATAGGCATAAGTATAAAGAATGAGGATAGTATCAAGCCAATAAGCACATTCTGCACTACAAAACCAAGACCGAACGAATAAAAGCATAAATACGAACCTAGAAACCGAATGCCACATTTAGCAGTGACATTTACATGGACGTTTCATCTAACACTTGGCGTGCAATGATAGATCACAAGTCATATTAAAGGCAAAAGGAGAAAAAGCAAGTGAACTTTAAACAAATCTAGGCATAAGCATAGAGAATGAGGATAGTATCAAGCCAATAAGCACATTCTGCACGATAAAATCAAGACCGATCGAATCAAAGCATAAATTCGAACCTTGAAACCGAATGCTACATTTAGGAGTGACATTTACATGGACATTTCATCGAACACTTGGTGTATAATGTTAGATCACAAGTCATTTTAAAGGCAAAAGCAGAAAAAAAAAACAAGTGAACTTTAAAGACATCAAGGCATAAGCATAGAGAATGAGGATAGTATCAAGCCAATAAGCACACTATGCACTACAAAATCAACACCGATCGAGTAAAAGCATAAAGTCGAACCTAGAAACCGAATGCAGCATTTAGGAGTGACATTTACATGGACATTTCATCGAACACTTGGCGTGCAATGTTAGATCACATGTCATTATAAAGCAAAAAAGAGAAAAAAACAAGTAGACTTTAAAGACATATAGGCATAAGTATAAAGAATGAGGATAGTATCAAGCCAATAAGCACATTCTGCACTACAAAACCAAGACCGAACGAATAAAAGCATAAATACGAACCTAGAAACCGAATGCCACATTTAGCAGTGACATTTACATGGACGTTTCATCTAACACTTGGCGTGCAATGATAGATCACAAGTCATATTAAAGGCAAAAGGAGAAAAAGCAAGTGAACTTTAGACAAATCTAGGCATAAGCATAGAGAATGAGGATAGTATCAAGCCAATAAGCACATTCTGCACGATAAAATCAAGACCGATCGAATCAAAGCATAAATTCGAACCTTGAAACCGAATGCTACATTTAGGAGTGATATTTACACGGAAATTTCATCGAACACTTGGCGTGCAATGTTAGATCTCAAGTCATTTTAAAGGCAAAAGCAGAAAAAACAAGTGAACCTCGAGGACATCTAGGCATAAACACATATAATGAGGATAATATCAAGCCAATAAGCACATAATTCTATACAAGACCAAGACTGATCGAATAAAAGCATAAATTCAAACCCAGAAACCGAATGCCATGTTTAGGAGTGACATTTACATGGACATTTCATCGAACAATTGGCGTATAATGTTAGGTCACAAGTCATTTTGAAGGCAAAAGGAGAAAAATCAAGTGAACTTTAAAGAAATCAAGGCAAAAGCATAGAGAATGAGGATAATATCAAGCCAATAAGCACATTATGCACTACAATATCAAGACCGATCGAATAAAAGCATAAATTCAAACCTAGAAACCGAATGCTAGATTTAGGAGTGACATTTACATTGACATTTCATCGAACACTTGGCGTGGAATGTTAGAACACAAGTCATTTTAAAGGCAAAAGAAGAAAAAACAAGTGATCTTTAAAGAAATCTAGGCATAAGCAAAGAGAATGAGGATAATATCAAGCCAATAAAAACATACTTCACTACAAAACCAAGACCGATCGAATAAAAGCATAAATTCAAAGCTATAAACCAAATACCACATTTAGGAGTGATATTTACATGGACATTTCATCAACCACTGCCATTATATTGTTAGATCACAAGTCATTTTAAAGGCAAAAGGAGAAAAAACAAGTGAACTTTAAAGACATCTAGTCATAAGCACAAAGAATGAGGATAATATCAAGCCAATAAGCACATTATACACTACAAAACCAAGACCGATCGAATAAAAGCATAAACTCAAACCTAGAAGCCGAATGCCACATTTAGAACTGACATTTACATGGACATTTCATCAAACACTTGGCATATATTGTTCGATCACAAGTCAATTCAAAGGAAAAAACAGAAAAAACAAGTCAAGTTTAAGGACATCTAGGCATAAGCACAAAGAATGAGGATAATATAAAGCCAATAAGCACATACTTCACTACAAGACCGAGATCAATCGAATAAAAGCATAAATTCAAACCTAGAAACCAAATGCCACAATTAGGAGTGACATTTACATGGATATTTCATCGAACACTTGGTGTATAATGTTAGATCACAAGTCTTTTTAAAGGCAAAAGGAGAAAAAACAAGTGAACTTTAAAGAAATCTAGGCATAAGCATACAGAATGAGGATAATATCAAGCCAATAAGCACATTATGCACTACAAAATCAAGACCGATTGAATAAAAGCATAAATTCGAACCTAGAAACCGAATGCTAGATTTAGGAGTGACATTTACATTAACATTTCATCGAACACTTGGCGTGGAATGTTAGAACACAAGTCATTTTAAAGGCAAAAGAAGAAAAAACAAGTGATCTTTAATGAAATCTAGGCATAAGCAAAGAGAATGAGGATAATATCAAGCCAATAAAAACATACTTCACTACAAAACCAAGACCGATCGAACAAAAAGCATAAATTCAAACCTAGAAACCAAATACCACATTTAGGAGTGATATTTACATGGACATTTCATCAACCACAGCCAGTATATTGTTAGATCACAAGTCATTTTAAAGGCAAAAGGAGAAAAAACAAGTGAACTTTAAAGACATCTAGGCATAAGCAGAAAGAATGAGGATAATATCAAGCCAATAAGCACATTATACACTACAAAACCAAGACCGATAGAATAAAAGCATAAACTCAAACCTAGAAACCGAATGCCACATTTAGGACTGACATTTACATGGACATTTCATCGAACACTTGGCGTATATTGTTAGATCACAAGTCAATGCAAAGGAAAAAGCAGAAAAAACAAGTCAACTTTAAGGACATCTAGGCATAAGCACAAAGAATGAGGATAATATAAAGCCAATAAGCACATACTTCACTACAAGACCGAGACCGATCAAATAAAAGCATAAATTCAAACCTAGAAACCGAATGCCACATTTAGGAGTGACATTTACATGGATATTTCATCGAACACTTGGCATGTAATTTTAGATCACAAGTCTTTTTAAAGGCAAAAGGAGAAAAAACAAGTGAACTTTAAAGTTATCTAGGCATAAGAAAAGAGAATGAAGATAGTATCAAGCCAATAAGCATATTCTGCACTACAAAATCCAGACTGATCGAATAAAAGCATAAATTCGAACCTAGAAACTGAAAGCCACATTTAGGAGTGACATTTACATGGACATTTCATCGAACACTTGGCGTGCAATGTTAGATCACAAGTCATTTTAAAGGCAAAAGGAGAAAAAATAAGTGGACTTTAAAGTTATCTAGGCATAAGAATAGAGAATGAGGATAGTATCAAGCCAATAAGCACATTCTGCACTACATAATCCAGACTGATCGAGTAAAAGCATAAATTCAAACCCAGAAACCGAATGCCACATTTAGGAGTGACATTTACATGGACATTTCATCGAACAATTGGCGTATAATGTTAGATCACAAGTCATTTTGAAGGCAAAAGGAGAAAAATCAAGTGAACTTTAAAGAAATCTAGGAATAAGCATAGAGAATGAGGATAATATCAAGCCAATAAGCACATTATGCACTACAAAATCAAGACCGATCGAAAAAAAGCATAATTTCGAACCTAGAAACCGAATGCTAGATTTAGGTGTGACATTTACATTGACATTTCATCGAACACTTGGCGTGGAATGTTAGAACACAAGTCATTTTAAAGGCAAAAGAAGAAAAAACAAGTGAACTTTAAAGAAATCTAGGCATAAGCAAAGAGAATGAGGATAATATCAAGCCAAGAAAAACATACTTCACTACAAAACCAAGACCGATCGAATAAAAACATAAATTCAAACCTAGAAACCAAATACCACATTTACTAGTGACATTTACATGGACATTTCATCAACCATTGCCAGTATAATGTTAGATCACAAGTCATTTTAAAGGCAAAAGGAGAAAAAACAAGTGAACTTTAAAGACATCTAGGCATAAGCACAAAGAATAAGGATAATATCAAGTCAATAAGCACATTATACACTACAAAACAAAAACCGATCGAATAAAAGCATAAACTCAAACCTAGAAACCGAATGCCACATTTAGGACTGACATTTACATGGACATTTCATCGAACACTTGGCGTATATTGTTAGATCACAAATCAATTCAAAGGAAAAAGCAGAAAAAATAAGTCAACTTTAAGGACATCTAGGCATAAGCACAAAGAATGAGGATAATATCAAGCCAATAAGCACATACTTCACTACAAGACAAAGATCGATCGAATAAAAGCATAAATTCAAACCTAGAAACCGAATGCCACATTTAGGAGTGACATTTACATGGATATTTTATCGAACACTTGGCGTGCAATTTTATATCACAAGTCTTTTTAAAGGCAAAAGGAGAAAAAAACAAGTGAACTTTAAAGATCTAGGCATAAGAAGAGAGAATGAGGATAGTATCAAGCCAATAAGCATATTCTGCACTACAAAATCCAGACTGATCGAATAAAAGTATAAATTCGAACCTAGAAACCGAAAGCCACATTTAGGAGTGACATTTACATGGACATTTCATCGAACACTTGGCGTGCAATGTTAGATCACAAGTCATTTTAAAGGCAAAAGGAGAAAAAATAAGTGGACTTTAAAGTTACCTAAGCATAAGAATAGAGAATGAGGATAGTATCAAGCCAATAAGCACATTCTGCACTACATAATCTAGACTGATCGAGTAAAAGCATAAATTAAACCCTGAAACCGAATGCCACATTTAGGAGTGACATTTACATGGACATTTCATTGAACAATTGGCGTATAATGTTAGATCACAAGTCATTTTGAAGGCAAAAAGAGAAAAATCAAGTGAACTTTACAGAAATCTAGGCATAAGCATAGAGAATGAGCATAATATCAAGCCAATAAGCACATTCTGCACTACATAATCCAGACTGATCGAGTAAAAGCATAAATTCGAACTTAGAAACCGAATGCCATAATTAGGAGTGACATTTACATGGACATTTCATCGAACACTTGGCGTGAAATTGTAGATCACAAGTCATTTTAAAGGAAAAAGTAGAAAGTAACTAGTGGACTTTAAAGACGTCTAGGCATAAGTATAAAAAATGAGGATAATATCAGGCCAATAAGCACATTATACACTACAAAACCAAGACCGATCGCAAAAAAGCATAAACTCAAAACTAGAAACCGAATGCCACATTTAGGAGTGACATTTAAATGGACATTTCATCGAACACTTGGCCTGCAATGTTAGATCACAAGTCGTTTTAAAGGCAAAAGGAGAAAAAACAAGTGAACTTTAAAGAAATCTAGGCATAAGCATAGAGAATGAGGATAGTATCAAGCCAATAAGCACATACTTCACTACAGAACCAAGACTGATCGAATAAAAGCATAAATTCAAACCTAGAAACCGAATGCCACATTTAGGAGTGACGTTTACATGGACATTTCATCGAACACTTGGCGTATAATGATAGATCACAAGTCATTTTAAAGGCAAAATGAGAAAAACAAGTGAACTATAAAGAAATTCGGGCATAAGCATAGTGAATGAGGATAGTATCATGCCAATAAGCACATTCATCACTAAAAAATCAAGACCGATCAAATAAAAGCATAAATTCGAACCTAGAAACCGAAAGCCGCATTTAGTAGTGACATTTACATGGACATTTTATCGAACACTTTGAGTGCAATGTTAGATCACAAGTAATTTTAAAAGAAAAAGGAGAAAAAAACAAGTGGACATTAAACACATCTAGGCATAAATATAAAGAATGAGAATAGTATCAAGCCAACAAGCACATTCTACACTACAAAACCAAGACTGATCGAATAAAAGCATAAACTCAAACCGAGAAACCGAATGCAACATTTAGGAGTGACATTTACATGGACATTTCATCGAACACTTGGCGTATAATGTTAGATCACAAGTCATTTTAAACACAAAAGTTGAAAAAACAAGTGAACTTTAATGTTATCTAGGCATAAGCATAGAGAATGAGGATAGTATCAAGCCAATAAGCACATTCTGCACTACAAAATCAAGACGGATCCAATAAAAGCATAAATTCGAACCTAGAAACCGAAAGCCACATTTAGGATTGACATTTACATGGACATTTCATCGAACACTTTGCGTGCTATGTTAGATCACAAGTCATTTTAAAGGCAAAAAGAGAAAAAATAAGTGGACATTAAAGTTATCTAGGCATAAGAATAGAGAATGAGTAATCAAGCCAATAAGCACATTCTGCACTACATAATCCAGACTGATCGAGTAAAAGCATAAATTCGAACCTAGAAACCGAAAGCCACATTTAGGAGTGACATTTACATAGACATTTCATCGAACACTTGGGGTGCAATGTTTAATTACAAGTCATTTTAAAGGCAAAAGCAGAACAAACAAGTGAACTTTAAAAAAAATCTAGGCATAAGCATAGAGAATCATGATAGTATCAAGCCAATAAGCACATTCATCACTACAAAATCAAGACCGATCGAATAAAATCATAAATTCGAACCTAGAAACCGAATGCCACAATTAGGAGTGACATTTACATGGACATTTCATCGAACACTTGACGTGCAATGTTAGATCACAAGTCATTTTAAAGTTAAAAGTAGAAAAAAAACAAGTGGACTTTAAAGACGTCTAGGCATAAGTATAAAAAATGAGGATAATATCAAGCCAATAAGCACATTATACACTACAAAACCAAGACCGATCGAATAAAAGCATAAATTCAAACCTAGAAACCGAATGCCACATTTAGGAGTGACGTTTACATGGACATTTCATCGAACACTTGGCGTATAATGTTAGATCACAAGTCATTTTAAAAGCAAATAAAATAAGTGAACTTTAAAGACATCTAGGCATAAGCACAAAGAATGAGCATAATATCAAGCCAATAAGCACATACTTCACTACAACACCAAGACCGATCGAATAAAAGCATAAAGTTAGATCACAAGTCATTTTAAAGGCAAAAGAAGAAAAAACAAGTGTACTTTAAAGACATCTAGGCATAAGTACAAAGAATGAGGATAATATCAAGCCAATAAGCATATTATGCACTACAAAATCAGGACCGATCGAATAAAAGCATAAACTCAAACCTAGAAACCGAATGCTACATTTAGGAGTGACATTTACATGGACATTTCATCGAACACTTGGCGTGCAATGTTAGATCACAAGTCATTTTAAAGGCAAAAGAAGAAAAAACAAATGAACTTTAATGATATCTAGGCATAAGCATAGAGAATGAGGATAGTGTCAAGCCAATAAGCACATTCATCACTACAAAATCAAGACCGATCGAATAAAAGCATAAAGTCGAACCTTGAAACCAAATGCCACATTTAGGAGTGACATTTACATGGACATTTCATCGAACACTTGGGGTATAATGTTAGATCACAAGTGATTTTAAAGGCAAAAGCAGAAAAACAAGTGAACTTTAAAGACATCTAGGCATAAGCAAAAAGAATAAGGATAATATCAAGCCAATAAGCACATACTTCACTACAAAACAAAGAACGATCGAATAAAAGCATAAATTCAAACCTAGAAACCGAATGCCACATTTAGGAGTGACATTTACATGGACATTTCATCGAACACTTGGCGTATAATGTTAGATCACAAGTCATTTTAAAGGAAAAAGGAGAAAAAAACAAGTGGACTTTAAAAACATCTAGGCATAAGTATAAAGAATGAGAATAGTATCAAGCCAATAAGCACATTCTACACTACAAAACCAAGACCGGTCGAATAAAAGCATAAATACGAACATAGATACCGAATGCCATATTTAGCAGTGACTTTTACATGGACATTTCATCGAACACTTGGCGTCAAATGTTAGATCACAAGTCATTTGAAAGGAAAAAGGAGAAAAAAACAAGTGGACTTTAAATACATCTAGGCATAAGTACAAAGAATGAGCATAATATCAAGCCAATAAGCACATACTTCACTACAACACCAAGACCGATCGAATAAAAGCATAAATACGAACCTAGAAACCATATTCCACATTTAGCAGTGACATTTACATGGAGATTTCATCAAACACTTGGCGTATAAATTAGATCACAAGTCATTTTAAAGGCAAAAGGAGAAAAAACAAGTATACTTTAAAGACATCTAGGCATAAGCACAAAGAATGAGGATAATATCAAGCCAATAAGCATATTATGCACTACAAAATCAGGACCGATCGAATAAAAGCATAAACTCAAACCTAGAAACCGCATGCTACATTTAGGAGTGACATTTACATGGACATTTCATCGAACACTTGGCGTGCAATGTTAGATCACAAGTCATTTTAAAGGCAAAAGAAGAAAAAACAAGTGAACTTTAATGATATCTAGGCATAAGCATAGAGAATGAGGATAGTATCAGGCCAATAAGCACATTCATCACTACAAAATCAAGACCGATCGAATAAAAGCATAAAGTCGAACCTAGAAACCAAATGCCACATTTAGGAGTGACATTTACATGGACATTTCATCGAACACTTGGGGTATAATGTTAGATCACAACTCATTTTAAAGGCAAAAGCAGAAAAAACAAGTGAACTTTAATGACATCTAGGCATAAGCAAAAAGAATGAGGATAGTATCAAGCCAATAAGCACATTCATCACTACAAAACAAAGAACGATCAAATAAAAGCATAAATTCAAACCTAGAAACCGAATGCCACATTTAGGAGTGACATTTACATGGACATTTCATCGAACACTTGGCGTATAATGTTAGATCACAAGTTATTTTAAAGGAAAAAGGAGAAAAAAACAAGTGGACTTCAAAGACATCTAGGCCTAAGTATAAAGAATGAGAATAGTATCAAGCCAATAAGCACATTCTACACTACAAAACCAAGACCGATCGAATAAAAGCATAAATACGAACATAGAAACCAAATGCCACATTTAGGAGTGACATTTAAATGGACATTTCATCCAACACTTCGGGTATAATGTTAGAACACAAGTGATTTTAAAGGCAAAAGCAGAATAAACAAGACAACTTTAAAGACATCTAGGCATAAGTACAAAGAATGACGATAATATCAAGCCAATAAGCACATACTTCACTACAAAACAAAGACCGATCAAATAGCATAAATTCAAACCTAGAAACTGAATGCCACATTTAGGAGTGACATTTACATGGACATTTCATCGAACACTTGGCGTATAATGTTAGATCACAAGTCATTTTAAAGGAAAAAGGAGAAAAAAAGAAGTGGACTTTAAAAACATCTAGGCATAAGCATAGAGAATGAGGATATTATCATGCCAATAAGCACATTCTGCACTACAAAACCAAGACCGTTCGAATAAAAGCATCAATTCGAACCTAGATACCGAATGCCACATTTAGGAGTGACATTTACATGGACATTTTATCGAACACTTGGCGTATAATGTTCCATCATAAGTCATTTTAAAGGAAAAAGGAGAAAAAAACAAGTGGACTTTAAAGACATCTAGACATAAGTATAAAGAATGAAAATAGTATCAAGCCAATAAGCACATTCTGCACTACAAAACCAAGACCGGTCGAATAAAAGCATAAATACGAACCTAGAAACCAAATGCCACATTTAGCAGTGACATTTACATGGACATTTCATAGAACACTTGGCGTAAAATCTTAGATCACAAGTCATTTTAAAGGCAAAAGGAGAAAAAACAAGTGAACTTTAAAGAAATCTAGGCATAAGCATAGAGAATGAGGATAGTATCAAGCCAATAAGCACATTCTACGCTACAAAACCAAGAACGATCGAATACAAGAATAAATACGAACCTACAAACCGAATGCCACATTTAGCAGTGACATTTACATGGACATTTCATCGAACACTTGGCGTATAATGTTAGATCAGAAGTCATTTTAAAGGCAAAAGTAGAAAAAACAAGTGATCTTTAAAGACATCTAGGCATAAGCTCAAAGAATGAGGATAATATCAAGCCAATAAGCACATACTTCACTAGAAAACCAAGAACGATCGAATAAAAGCATAAATTCAAACCTAGATACCGAATGCCACATTTAGGAGTGACATTTACATGGAGATTTCATCGAACACTTGGCGTATAAAGTTAGATCACAAGTTATTTTAAAGGCAAAATGAGAAAAAATAAGTGAACTTTAAAGACATCTAGGCATAAGCACAAAGAATGAGGATAATGTCAAGCCAATAAGCACATTATACACTTTAAAACCAAGACTGATCGAATAAAAGCATAAACTCAAACCTAGAAACCGAATGCCACATTTAGGAGTGACATTTACATGGACATTTCATTGAACACTTGGCGTGTAATGTTAGATCACAAGTCATTTTAAAGGCAAAAGAAGAAAAAATGTAATATTCGAGAATATTTCAGTATTTTTATCCTATTTTTATGCTCCTTGAATATCGTGTTGGGATTCCTTAGCTTATAAGTAATCTCCGATATATAAAAGTATTAAATTTTTTATTTTTGATTTAAATTAATTAAAATTTGAAAAGTTTTTCAAGATAAAAGTAATTAATAATAATTTCAGGGTAAAGTTTGTAGTAAAAGAGATTTGAGGGTAGAAATTGTGAAATTTCTAAATATAAGCCGACATCCTCTTCTGATATATAATATGTACATGTTCATGTACATTCTCATGAGAAATGAAAGACCGGGAGGAAGGAAGGGAGAGAGAGAGAGAGAGAGAGAGAGAGAGAGAGAGAGAGAGAGGAGGGAATTAGCTAGGTGTTGGGTTCGTTCGTCGGGTAGGATTTTGGAGTTCATGCATTATTTGGTAAGTTTTAATTTGTTAATAGTTTGTTTAGATTTTACTAATTTTTTCCGATCTGGGTTTATAATTGATTTTGAATTGGAAATCGGTTGATTTATAGTTCTATGGGGGTATTTTTGATATTTGATTTATATTCGATAAAAGATTTCAGAATAATTTTAGGGTATTGCTTTGTTATGATATTAGGGAGACCATTGGTCCAGTTTTTCAAAAAGGTTTGAACTAAAAAAATGTTCTTTTATATATCTAGTATATTTACATCAAGTTTTAAAGGATTTGGAATTATATAAAAGAAGTTATAAAGCATCCTAGCTTTTTGTTGATTTTAGGGTTAGAGTTTGTAAGAGTTAAAAGGCTATTATTATTCATTGCTCTATATATATGCATATAGGAGCGTGGGTCCTAGGTCGTGATCAGAGAGAAGGGGAAGAGACAAACTATATGTTTTAGACAGGGGCCCACTTTGCGTCTTAGTTATTGTTTGTTGGCCTAGAGAATTCGTCTTCAAGGTAAGTCGTTTACGACTTGCTCAGTTGTTGTTCAATACTTGTTAGACTTCATGTGGTGCTTGTAGGATTGGTTTTGGGGAACTAGTCCCTAGATGATTAGTTTATGAAAAAGGTTTACTTGTGTGTGATATGTGTGAAAAGAATTTCATTGGGCTTTCATAGAATGTGAAATTTTCGAATATTTTCTCTATGTTGGTACCGTTCTCAGCATGGCCATGTGCGTAGTCCTCTGGGTTGAAGTGACGGCTACGTATTGTTATGTGACAGAGAATCGTTCCCTTTCAAAAGAAAATTTATTTGTGTTTTGGGCAAGTGCTTCCGAGGAGGCTTGACACGGGGTTAGAAGGATGGAATTATACAGGGTGGGAGGTCGTGCCTCGACACCTGGGGCGTAGGGTTGATAAGCGACATGGAATGGAACGGTGAAAGAATGGTTGTATTGTTCTGCTTGGACATGTATGTATGACTGTGTATGGAAGTTTGATATGTTGTTTATGCTTATGATCTAAGGGAACTTAATGTATGGATTTAGAACTGATATGTGTTGTATTCATGTGAATCGTGCTTGTGTGTGTGTTAGGTACTTGATTGGTTTTTAAACGTCTTACTAGTACCGTATGGATTCTAGCTTGTATTAGAATGTTAGCTGACCCATCGGGGACTTGTTTTTTTAGTTTCAGGTAAGGACAAGGGACCCATGATGGATCCTCGGCTGAATGATGGAACAGGTCGTTGAAGGTTGTGTCATTAGGATGGGTTCAGTTGGGTGAAATGGTAGTATACTTTTTGTTATCTTTTGAATAATGTGTTGTTTTGATAAAGATAGGGCAGTGGTATGTTAATGAAATGTTTCTAGGTGGTGGTGTAAGTTATGTTGTTTGGGTTTCATGCATGTTTTTTGTACTTGGATTCTATAAATATCGGTTGGATGTTTTATTCATGTTTTTCTCTTCGTGCCCGAGTTGAAAGATCCAAGTGAAATCGTTGTCAAACTAGCCTAGGTAGTACCTAGTAAGGTCTACTACCGAGTAGCGCCCAGTGTAAAGATGGGGTGTTACAAATTGGTATCAGAGCCAGGTTGACAACAAGGGCACATGGAACTGAACAACGAGTGTACTCGAGGTCCAACCTAAAACTAAAACCGGCCGATTATTTCAAATTATTTCAATGGGGGTAGTCATAATGCATTTACAGGGTAGATGACATGCCTCGACTTTGTCGTCATCAGCCGAAGGACCTCATGTAGACTAGTAAGTTATTTTGTTAATATCAGTTAAAGATAGTTTAAATAGTAAAACATCCGTTTACAAATGGCTCCACAAACTAGAGTTGGAGCAACTAAAGCAGGAAGGAAAGGTGGTGGTAGAGGACGTGGTAGGGGCCGTGTTGGAAACAGAGAAGAGGCTCCTGTCGTGGGAGAGCCACACCCTCCTCAAGAGGAGGTTGTTGAGAATGTTGGACCTGCAGTGAATAACCATCAAAGGGGAAATGTGTCAGTTGCTGGAAACGGGCTCCTTGCTAATGGAGTCAACAATAGGGCAGATGGGGAAGTACGTGGGCCAACTCAAGTGCCACCAGTTGAGTTACCACCAGAGACGAATGTTGTTATTCGAGCTACACTTGCCGAGCTATTACAAAATCTGGTAGGTATTGGATTTTTGCCTAATCATAATGCAACCAATTCTGGCTATCAAGGGGCTGAGGTTAGGGTACCAAGACAAGTTTTTGCACAACCGGGTCAGTCAAGGAGACCACCACGTATTCCAAGGCCAGTAGCGGCTGATGGCATGGCTGAGCAAGGAAGGGGATATCGCGAGCCTCTTCCTGATAAGTGGCTTGCAGAATTCAAGAAGACTAGGGTACCGAACTTTCCTTGGGATCAGGAAGCTGATGTTGAGCAGTGGTTGAGAGTGGCATCTACTCTCGACTCTATCCAGGCACTGGAAGAAAGAAGGATGTCTCTAGTACAGAGTTTGTTACAGGAGGATGCATTTGATTGGTGGGAGTTGAGTCATGATCACCAAGTAAATGTTACTTTTGAGGAATTTCAGGAGAGGATTCGAGATAACTATTGTCCTAAGGTCGTGAGAGCGGCTCGTGAGACTACTTTTCTGGATGCAGGGCCCGAGAACATTACTGTAGGTGAGACTATCCAAAAGTTTCAACGAGGTTTGGCAGCGGTGCCCAATGCCTCTCCTACAGAGTATCTGTTGATTGCAACCTTTCTTAAGCGGTTGCAACCCCAATTGCGTGCATACGTATCTGGACTTCGACTCAAGACTTTGAAGGAGGTTCAAGATTCTGCTTTAGCTTATTCTATGTCCACCTTGGGGACGGAACAATTGAATGTACAAGGTAGTAGAAATAAGAAGCAGAGGTTGTTTGCTCCATCAGACTCTAGGAGAGATAATCGTTCGGGTGTGTCTCAACAAAACCGATCTGGATTTCAATCACAAGGTCGTCAAGACCAACCTCAACAAAGTCAGTTTACTGGAGGGTTGAGGGAGTGCTTCAACTGTGGAGACACTAGTCGCATGAGGAATTAGTGTCGGAAACTAGTTCGTAATTGTTTCAAATGTGGGAAGCCAGGCCACTTACAAAGATATTGTAAGGTTGGAACACCCTCACAAGGATCTTCGCCGGGGTCGGTGAACCAAGGGATTCGTCGTCAATTCCAACAGACTCAACATGCACCAAGCCAGGTTAGAGGCCGTGGTGCGGGAGCTAGCACTACCGGGGGCAACCAGCCTCGGGTATTTGAGATGAGAAGGCCAGATGCCTTGAATGCTCCGACTGCCACAAGTACGATTTGGATTAAGTCTAAACCTATGCATATCTTGTTTGATACGGGTGCTACGCACAATTTGTGTCCTCTGCATGCGTTGATAGACTAGGGTTGACTTGCTCGGAGGGTACATCTTGTATGGTGGGATTGCCCGATGGTAGTAAGGTGAGAGGAAATAGAGAGATACTTCATTGTCCTATTAGGATTGGGGGTAGGGATTGGTTTGCAGACTTTATTGTGATAGAGTTGTCGCCTAGTGATGATGTTATTTTGGGGATGGACTGGATGAGACGTTATAAAGCAGTATTAGATGCACATAAGGGTACAGTCACTGTGACTGCAAATGATGGGACAATACATGTATGTCAAGATCCAGAGAAGGAGGGTCCAGGATCAGTGATCAGTGTGGTGAAAGCCGCTGAGTTGCTTAATGATGGGTGTGTGGGTTATTGGTGTTATGTTCTAGAAGGAGACAAGAAAGGACCGTGTATTCAAGATATACCAGTAGTCTGTGAGTTTGAAGACATTTTTCCAGAGGAACTTCCAGGATTGTCTCCTCAAGGAGAGGTGGACTTTAATATTGAATTAGAGCCAGGAACCAGACAAATCTCAAAAGCCCCGAACCGTATGGCTCTAATGGAGATGCAAGAGCTGAAGGCTCAGTTGGAGGAGTTACTAGAGAAGGGATATGTACGTCCAAGTGCATCACCATGGGGAGCTCCAGTATTGTTTGTGAGAAAGAAGGATGGTTCCCTACGTTTATGTATTGATTATCGGGAGCTAAACCGAGTTACTATTAAGAATAAGTACCCTTTGCCTCGTATTGATGACTTGTTAGACCAGTTGCAAGGGGTTATTGTGTTCTCAAAGGTGGACCACAGATCGGGCTATCATCAATTGAGGATTCACGAAGGGGATATTCCCAAGAGGGTTTCCGAACAAGATACGGGCATCATGAGTTTGTAGTAATGCCGTTCAGATTGACTAATGCACCTGCGGTGTTCATGGAATTAATGAATCGGGTGTTTATAGACTATTTGGATAAATTTGTGGTTGTCTTTATTGATGATATATTGATTTATTCTCAAAGCATTGAGGAGCATGCAAAGTATCTTAGATTAGTTTTGGAAGTGCTAAGACACCACCGACTGTTTGCTAAACTGTCCAAATGTGAGTTCTGGCTACCAGAAGTTACTTTCCAGGGTCATGTTGTATCCGCTAAGGGAGTCATGGTAGACCCCTTAAAAATTGAAGCTGTGAAGGCTTGGGAACCCCCGAAGAATGTGAAGGAGGTACGGAGTTTCTTAGGATTGGCAGGGTACTACAGGAGGTTTGTGGATGGGTTTTCGCGAATAGCTCAACCACTTACCAACTTACTGAAAAAGACCACTCATTTTGACTGGAATGATGCTTGTCAAAGGGGCTTTGATGAGTTGAAGGAGAAGTTGACTTCATTTCCAATACTTGATTTTCCTCAAGGGAATGTAAGCTTTGTGATTTAGAGTGACTACTAGAATATGTGTTGAATACCGACGTTTTTGGGTCCACACTTTACAATTGTGTGGAGAAAAAATAGAGAGCGGGAGTTAAAAAGCTCAATTGCTGGACACATTTTAATTTAAAAAAAATTAATAGAAAATATATAAAGGCAACTAGGGAAAAGGGGAAAAGGGGCGGACACTTTGTTTACAATCTCTCACCCGCCGCACGATAGAACATGAACCCTAACTCAGCTTTCTCGTACGTTCGTCAATCTCCGTCTTCACCATACCACTGAATCTCTTCACTCGGCCAGTTCAACCACTTCACCATCATCGATTCAACCAGCAATTCCTCTCACCTGCGCAATTAAGGTTAGATCCGCTTGCTCTTCTTCCTTTGTCTCCCTCCAACTTCTGTTAAATTTCCTAACTTTCCCAACTTTCTAGAAACCGAGGATCCGAGAACCCGAGGAGCAAGAGGTGGAGAAATTTCTCAAGTTTCCGACTGAAGGCCATATACCCTTACTTGTTGAAGGTTATGTTGATGTGCCAGTATATGCTTGTAAGTTTATATTCATGTTTAATCTCTTTCAGACAACACAGAATAAAAGAACGACTAGGATTAATTAATTGATGGAGTTTCCAAGCCCAACAATGCTCATAATATCACTCATGAGTAGGGCTTATACTGTACACGATTGAGTAAGCTTGTACTAACAAACTAAAGACCTCTTATAATAAAAAGCATTAAACTAGAAAGAAGATTTGATTCAAACATGTGAAGTGGCAAGACTCAATTTTTTAGATCATCTGGATTTTTTTATCCTGAAGCACATTTTTTACAAACAAGACAACACTCTTCTTTAACTTTACTTGACTCATATTTTTCCTAGTGTGAGCAAAGGACAAGTTAAATGAAATTAGAGTGCAACATTGTTTACCAAAAGTGACCCTTTAAAGTAAGAAATGGTAATTTGAATGGTAGAATTGTTCTTTGCTCACACTAGGAAAAATATGAGTCAAGTAAAGTTATATGCATAAATGATAGAATTGTTCAAACCTTCTTTCATGAACTGAAAACAGTAAGAAATGGTAATTTGATTAGAATCCCTTCATTTCTTGAAAAGCTATCAGCTGGACCCTTGTCTACATGATTAATTATGTAGAGTGTGGGCTTGATCTTGGTGTATGCTGAATTAGGGTTTGACTTATTTATACTAGTAGAGTGTGGGCCTTGTCTTATTGTATTGGTTTTCCATATGATTTCAAGTAAAGTATAAATTAATGGGCATGTTTTTATATAATTCAATTACTTGCAGCAACTAAGAGCCTCATTTAAATGTCAACAATCCCTGCGAAATTTGGAGGAGCTGCTAGAAGAGCTTGTTGCTATTGTTGTAAGTTCCTTTTTATCCTATGTTTAATATGATATGTCGATACCATGAATAATTTAGTACAAAGTATATGAAATAGATGAAAATTCACAATAATATAAAATCATAGGTGAATAAAAAATGATAGTATTTACACACTTGAGGATATCTTAGGCTTTATGAAGTTCTCTATGTCTATAGTTATTTACTTTCATATGCAAAATAATTTTGTGAATAGAATAATAGTTTTTTCTACAATTACTGAATTGACAAAGTATGTGGTGAAAAATCAAACACTAATATGCAAGGTAACTTTAAAAAATAAAAACTTTTTATACATAGACAAATCTCTTATATATAAAGTTTTAATAATATGAAAAAATAGGAAAAAGTATCTCCTGAACATGCCATAGCCTACTATTTGTAGTTATCAAACATTCCTAATGAAGGGCTCATCATATCTCTGAAATCTTCACTTGAGTAAATTATAAAGCAACTCATCGGTGTACATTTCCAGGTATGCCCCATTCAATTTTATTACTTTGTATGAAAGGCTAGTAATGTTGTACTATGTTTCAAGTGAGCACATGACCAGAATCTGAATTTCTTTTTGAATTTATGAAATTTTGCTTTTATTAGATTCTGTGCATGAATAATATGAGTTTGGTTCAAATGAAACTAACTCTTATCCTAAAACGAATGCACTTTTCCTAATTTATAGTGCACTTTTCCTACTTCAGAGTGCACTTTTTCCCATTTGCGCTTTTCGTACTTTTCAGTGCACTTTTCGTATTTTTTGTAGTGCACTTTTTCGTATTGCACTTTTTGTATTTTTCAATGCACTTTTGTATGAAAAGTGCACTATGAACTAGGAAAAGTGCATTCGTTTCACGTTTTAGAATAAGACCTTGTTTCATTTGAACCAAACTCTGAATAATATAGTCTGAAATCCCTTATTTTGAATTACTAACAAATCCGAGAAATCATCAATAGAATATGAAATTAGTAACAAAATCTGAAATTTCTTTTCTGAAAGTAATAGATCCAATCTGAATTTCCTTTTTGAATTTATGCCTTTTTGGTTAGTGTAGGCATGTAGCAGCATAAAGGACTGTATACCGACCAGCGCATTGTATTATTAGCTGATATTAAAGTTTTGTATGAGACGACAAAAGCTTCAGCTGCTTGCTTTAGTCTGTAAAATTTAGCTCTGATTGCATTCATTAATCTACATATATTTTTACCTTGTTCTGAATTAGTAACATATCTGACAAATTCAATAAAAGAATTTGAAATTAGTAACAAAATCTGAAATTTCTTCTTGAGTATGTGCATGAATGTTGGTTGATGTAGGCAGGACTATGAAATTTCTTTTTGAATTTATGCCTTTCTTTTTAAAATTTCAGATTCTAATAGAATTTGAAATTTCAGATTGTATGTTTCTCAATGAGTAGTTGAATTGTAGTGTATTGAATAGGTCATGTTTACATGTAGGTATGTATACAAGTTGGATTGAACTACCTAATAATCATATAGATTATATCAATGGAGTCGTTGAGTTCATGAAATTAGCTAAAGAAAATCTTGTAGAAGGTAGAACTTGATGTTCGTGCAAAACTTGTAAGGTGGATAAATGGTTGTTGGTAGATGAAGTCGAGCAACATATTCTGTTCAAAGGATTTTACAAGCCGTATAAGAATTGGATTCATCATAGAAGAGATGATGTAATTCGTAGAGGTGGGTTAGAAAGTGTTAGCCAAAGAACCATAAGTAGTCAACCAATGGTTGTGGGTCAAGATGATATGAGAGGGTTATTTGATGCTGCTTTTGGTCCTAATATGCAACATGCTGCTGACTATATGAATGATTTACCTGTACCTGAGGGGGAAGAATATTCTGATGAGCCTACATCATCTGACATCTATGTTGACAATGTAGAATATGCTAAGTATGAAAATTTGCTAAAAGTTGCAGATGAGGAGCTTTATTCTAGTTGTAGCTCATTTTCAAAATTGTCGTTTCTTCTTAATCTGTTCCATTTGAAAGCAACATTTCATTGGAGTGATGAATCTTTCAATATGTTGTTAAAACTTCTCCTTGATGCATTTCCTCACATTTTGGAGTTTCCAACTTCCTATTATGAATGCAAGAAAATGATAAAGGACTTGGGTCTTGGATATGAAAAAATTGATGCGTGTCCAAATAATTGTACCTTGTATTGGGGTGATTCATCAAAATTAGATAGGTGTCCTCACTACTAAATTAACGAGCTAATGCAGCAGTTCATTTGCAGCGGTTCACTCTAATGAAGCGGTTTTTGCAACGTTGGAGCTAATGCAGCGGTTTTGCAGCGATTTTAGGTGATTTATTAAGTTTTGACGGGTGATGGCAGAATACAACTCTAATTCAACGGCTAAAATAATCTAATGAAGCGGGTCTTACATAATTCTTTAAAAAAAGAGAAAAAAAAGCTAATAAGGCGCGTTGTTTGCCCGCCCTTCCCAAATAATCCCCGCTTCCCCCAAACCCTTCCAGATATATCCATCTCAAAAAATTTCCCAACCCTAGTAGAAGCCCCATCGACTTGCCCCATCATCGGCTGCACACCATCTTGCAACCTTCAACAAATCTCTATCTCCTTCTTTTATTGAAAGCTCCTGCCGCCATTTTGATCCTGCTCGTTGCCATTTAATGGCTGAATTATAAAGATGGATGCTCCTGGCTCTTTCGTTTGGTCTTGTCTTTCTCCTCTTGTCAAAGCTCATGGCTCTTTCGTTGCTCTGAAAATCTGAGCCTCATATGTCCAGGTTTGTTCTTGATTTTGGTTTGTGAAATTTTTAGGGTTTTCCATAATCAAATCCGATATTAAGATGTAAGCTGCTAGATTTTTAAAGTTCTTCATAATTGGAAACAAATGATTTTTATTTTTGGATATGTCATTCACGAACAAACCGTAGGCAAGATCTTAAGATGAGAGGCCTGCTTTTAAGCTAATAGGAGATTTAGGAAGTTGGTTGTTTTGACTGCAATGGCTAAGCTCTTCCTTTTGATGTGGGTACTTTTTATACAGAGGTTTTCAGATTCATCTATGTTCATTGAAGGCTTCTATAAAGATATCAAAGAAGCATCTATTAGCATCTAAAAAATAGTAAGTTCAAGCTTAACCCTAAACTGTTGCTTGGATGATAATTATACCTTTGTTCAACTATTATAGAAATGTAAAGTCTGAATGTATGTTGGTGAGATTGCAAATCGCACAGGTTTTGACAGTGATTTCGCAGAAGCAAAAGTCGGCATTGAGAGAAGCTTTAAGAACAAGAAGCTTATACTGGTATGTATTTCAGAAAACCACATTACTAATTACCAATTCTTTTAGTGGTTAGGCAAAGAGGGACATAATTAGCTAACTTGTATGACCATACTTGGATGTGGAATATTTCCTATAAACACCTGTCAATTTCCCTGTTCCTGCCCTCTAGTGTTAACCTACCATCAACCTTGAGCATTCTCTGCAATCAAACAACACACACACACACACAAAATTAGCATTAAGATTTAGGTCATTTGCAAGTGAAATAGCTTATCAACTTAGGATAATGATGCTAGATGGGTTTTCGGGATATAAAATGGGTATGTGATAGAATTAAGGAAGAGTAAACTGTTTGGGTGTATAAATTGAGATGTATAAACTGCAGCTATATAAACTGTATAAAATGCAGCTGTATAAACTGTAACCGCTTCTAGGAGTGATGGTGGGAAATTGAGCATCTCATCTTCCACGATTGATAGCTCAGTATGAAAAAGGACAAGAGATCAAGTTGTTCCAAAAAGCAGTTATCAGTAATTATATATGTATATAAATATTTGTCCCCCTTTTCTTACCAATCTCATAATACAATGCTTTTAAATAAATAAATAAAGCAAAATGTACCCACTGCTAATTCACTAATGTAATGAAATTGATAAGTTATTTTTTTTGTAATTGACCTTAATTATTTGAAGGGGTAAAATCAGGCACATATTGTGCCTTTGTACTAATGAAATTAGATATTTTGAATCTCAGTATCCTCATTTATTTGAGTATAAAAACTTTTGTGTGAGCACTCCTTCCAGTTTTAACTTTTAATTGCTTGGCATCATACATTCATGCATATGGTGGATGACTAATCATACATATGGCTGGCTGATGTCCAAGTATTATTGGCTTGTCTGATGAGCAGATACGTGATGAGCAAGGCTCAAACATCAGCAGTATATTTGAAGATGGTTGTCATTTTATTAATGATGTGGAGCGTGCAGGTGGGAAAGTTTTGGTTCACTGTTTTGAAGGGAGAAGTAGGAGTGCAACAATGGTTGTAGCTTATCTAATGCTACGAAAGTAAGTTTAATTTATGCACACCCTCACTTGACAAATGATTTTTTGAGAAAGATGGGGATGGATGCTTGTTGCAGGAACTTAACGTTGTTGGAAGCATGGAACAAGTTGAAGAAAGTACACAGGAGAGCACATCCTAACGACGAGTTTGCTAGGATCCTACTGGAATTGGACAAGACCGTCATTGAAGGTGTGTCCCATTTGTGGAAAGAATGCTAGATTAAGCAGCAGTTAACTTAAACTTCACTTACAGAAATCTCACAAGAGATTGTGATCAGGTAGTGTGGACATCGCGATAACTTTGGAGATAGAGAGGACTATTACAGCACTCAAGATTTTGTGAAACCGATACGCTGATGGATAATTTTGGTGAGTCTGCATTCCTCCAATTCTCGCTTATTTATCTATAATTCTATATGTTCCAAGATTTTTACTCTCTTTTGTCCCCAAAACCGTATGCTGAATTTTGCTTCTTGAGACTCTTCTTAGTGACTGAATCATTAGGCCATACATACTTCTTGAACTTTTAAGTTGAATATGCACAAATCCATTTATGTGTTATAATTACCTTTTGGTTGTGCATACCATAGATGATGAATGAGTTAGTGCAGTATTACTCTCTATTTTCTGTGCACTGATCCCACATGAATTGGCCTATTTGGATTTCTTTAGTTTCTTAATAACTTGCTAGGTTCCAGAATTCTTTTCAGCTGGGTCATGTTATCTTTCTATCTGAACCCAATTCTTAGAACATCCACCTTTATATCATATGTGTTGGATTTTTAGGCAGATTAGGTGCATTTTATAACATCCACTTATATAATTTGATTGCATCATTGTGTAATGTGTTGAAATTCATGCATAAAGAGAAGAATTTGATCAGAGTTCTTCTGGTGGAAGCTGATGATTCTACTCGTCAAATCATTACTGCTTCTACGTAAATTCAATTACACAGGTCATCTCTTCTCTTTTCTAGATCGTTCAAGATGTGTTCTCTGATTTCTTGTGTGTTGTTGATTTTTAATATCTACCTTTAGATCATGATTTGGATTATTTTCGTGCTGTTTAGTGGATTTATTTTCTTAAATTGACATGCGTGCCTGGTTTCTGAGGGGATTTTGAATGGGGTAAGGTTTTCTTTCAAGTTGGAAGTTGAATCTTTTTGGTGTCGGATGCTGCTTGATTTTGAGGAAGAATGAGGCAAATAATGTGATTAAGTAGGGATTTAAGAAGGTGGGTTTCATAGAAGCTCTAATTAACTTGCTGATCATTTATTGGAGATAAAGCACTTCATTGTAGACGGTGGTTCTTATGATTTTTAGTGCTAATGCAGGGTTGGGTTTGTAATGTCCATGGGATGCTCTAGAGACCCTAGCTTATCAAACAAATTCTAAAAGAGAGTGGGTAAAAACACATAGATTTATATTGTATATGCACTTGAATTCATTTCAGGATCTTTGTTTGTAGAAGTTTTTTTCCTAAAAAAGATGTTGGCTTGTTACCCCTTTGATGCTACTAAGCTCATCATTTTAATCTTTAGTTCTTATTCTCTAGTATGGCTTCTTTTTTCCACTTCATTTCATCGGCACATCAGTACATTGTCAATGTCTTCTTAAGAGTTAAGACCCTTATAGTTCATGGAGCACGTTTGATTTACGAATAAGAGTTGCAACAATCCTAACCCATGGAGATATCCTCTGATGCTCGACATGATTTTTTTGATATGCAGTTGCTGTAATTCCTGAAGCTTTAAAGGCCTGGGAAATTCTGAAGCAAAAACACAATATTATTGACCTTATTTTTACTGAGGTGGATTTGCCATCTATATCAAGCTATGCACTGCTTACGCTAATCATGGAGCACGATGGATGCAAGAACATTCTTGTCATAAGTAAGTCTTCTGAGTGAAAAATGAGTGTAAATATACAAGAATTTGTTTCTTCTGAAACTTGCGTCTTTAGGTTGGTAAAAATGTAAATTTACATGTATCTTCTTGTAATTGACAGTGATTTCTTCCAGTGACTGCATGGTGTTTAAATGCATGCTAAAGGGTGCAGTTGACTTTCTTATAAAGCCCGTGAGGAGAAATGAACTGAAAAACCTCCGGCAGCATGTTTGGAAGAGGATTTCTGCGAGTCCATTACCTTATTTCTCCTCAAAAAATTCTCTGTTTTCCCACTAATGATTTCTGAATTCTCTATTGTTTTTCTGGATTTTATACATGCTGCATTGTTCCTAAATTCATGCTAGATTTTATTAAAAATCTGAAGTTGGACTGGATGTTCCTGAATTCATGCTGGATCTTATTGATAATATGTGTAATTGGATTGGATTTTATTGAAATTCATGCAGCTTGATGAATAAATTAACTAATAGGCATTTTAAAACTATCCTTGTATGAATTTGCTTGCTACCAGCAAAGTGATTAATTTCCGCATTTTTGACTTAAATCTTGCCTGGTTTTTTTTCTTGGGTTTTATTGTTGGTTATGGAAGATCCATTGATTTCCCGCTTGTTCAATGTCTTGTATTCTTCATGTTCCAATCCTGATGTGATGATTTGAAAAAAAAAATTGCATGCGGAGCTTCAATTAACCTTTGTTCAAACTCTTAGGCCATCAGCTAACCTCAGTATTAAATCTTGTGAAGTAGCCCATCATCTATGTTGGTGTTGCTACTTTGTTGTTTTGCTGGTGCTATTATGCTGCTATCTTCTTGTCTTCTAGCTATTGTCTTGTTGTTTTTTGGCTATAATTTTTTTATTTGCTATTGTTGTTGAGTTGGTATGTTTTTAGGCATCTAATGAGTACATAAGAAGTTTTCTATTGTTTTCTCACTCATTCGGGCAATTCCTTATGAAATGGATGGTCTCATAAACCTCTTCATCCTCAAATCTTTTCATACATTTCTATGTGATATATTTCTATGTTTACTGTCCCTTTTCTTACTTCCAGCTACTTTTTGTTGATGTTGTTAGTGCCTTTTTTTGGTATTTTCTATACTTGCATCTAGTCTTGTTTTCATACTACTATTTTGCTAATTTGAGGTTGTTCTTGTGTTGGTATCTTGTTGCAGGTGTTTTGTCCTCGGTAGTGCCATGTTAATGTGTTTTTTTTGCAATTTTACAAGTTTGTTACTCTTACTTAGTTGGCTTATGTTGTCAACGCTCGACTAAAACCGTGCAAGTTTGCTACTCTTGCTTTTTATTCTAAGTCTAGATTGATCAAGCAATGTATGAATAGATGATAGTTTTGTAAATACATGAAACTTTTCCTAATCTAATATTAAATTTAATTCTATGTGATTAATGTTATTATATTTTTGGTTTGTCTTTAAAAATGCGAAATCAGCGAACGGTTTATATTTTTGGTGCATATTAGATTTTCATATAATATTCTTGTTTTTTAAAACCGTTGCATTAAAGTTAAATGACCGTTTCATTAGATAAACGATTCTGCTTCAATTGCTTTTTAAACCGCTTCATTAGATATAAAAAACCGTTGCATTAGAAACATGGACTGCTGCATGAGATTGAAAAACCGCTGCATTAGCTTATGTTAAAACTGCTTCATTACATATTAAGCAGCGGTTTTTATACCAAATGCAGCGGTTCATATTTAATATGAAACCGCTACATTATACCTAAAAAACCGCTTCATTAGATCTAATGCAACACGATCAGATGAAGAAGTCAAACACCGTTGCATTAGGTCTAATGAAGTACTTTTTTCACATAATAAAGCGGTTTTTGACCGCTGCTTTAGCCTATTAATCTAGTAGTGCCTGTTTGTAAAACTTCAAGGTGGAAAACGGATAAAGGTAGAGAGGATGATATCATAGATGAAAATGTTGTAGTGAAGAGAGGTGAAGCTGCCAAGGTCATGCGTTACTTTCCTCTTATCCCAAGGCTGAAAAGGATTTACATGTCGTCTAAGACTGCTGAAAATATGTTATGGCATGATAGGGATCGTGTGAAAGATGGAAAGTTACGATATCCCGCTGATGCTTTGGTTTGGTTGAATTTTGATTCCAAATATCTTGAATTTTCTTTAGAGCCACGTAATGTAAGGCTTGGTCTTGCTAGTGATGGATTTAATCCTTACCGTCTCATGAACACTAACTACAGTACATGGCCTGTGGTACTAATTCCTTACAACTTGCCACCATGGTTGGTTATGAAGCCATCATCATTTATCTTGTCATTAATTATTCCTGGAAAATCAAGCCATGGCATTGATATTGATGTGTATTTGCAACCATTAATACATGAGCTGAAAGTATTATGGGATGGGATTGAAGTCTTTGATGCTTATAAGAGAGAATGGTTTCAGATGCGTGTTGCTTTGATGTGGACTATTAATGACTTCCCGGCTTATGCTATGTTATCTGGTTGGAGTACTAAGGGTTATAAAGCATGCCCCTCGTGTGGAGATTCTAATAATTCTTATAAGTTTTGGGGGGAAATTTGTTATGTTGGGTGTCGAAAATGGCTATCAAATGATCATTCTTATCGATTCGAAGACCATCTATTTGATGGTTCTACTGAGTATGGCCATGCTCCAATTCTTGCATCTAGGACAACCATCTTGAGGCAACAAGAGCAAATAAATTATGTTTATGGAACATCAAAAAAGTCCTCAAAGAAAAAGAGATCGAGACGAGATGTTGATACATGTGATGATGAAGAGGATGGTATTCGTTGGAACAAAAGGAGCATTTTTTTTACTTGCCATATTGGGAGTTTAATGGTCTAAGGCATAATTTAGATGTTATGCACATAAAGAAAAATATGTGTAACATTTTATTAGGGATCATTCTTGGTACAGAGAAAAGCAGGGATGATAGAAATGCTAGAATAGCTATCAAAGAGTTGGGGGCAAAGCCCCATCTTTGGCTTCAACCTCGTCCTAATCAAGAACCAGTCATGCCTCTTGCAGTCTTGCTCCATATACTATGTCACCAAAAGAAAAAGAGAGATTTTTAAGAGTCTTGAAAAAGCTTAGAGTTCCAGATGGATACGGATCTAATTTGTCTCGATGTGTAAATATGATGCAAAGAAAGCTGATGAGCCTTAAAAGTCATGACAATCATGTTTTGATGCAAGATATTCTGCCTGTTTCCTGGCATGCATCAAAGGCGACACATGTTGTTGATTTACTTTCAGAGATGTCTTCTTTTTTCAAGGCATTGTGTACTACAACTCTCGATTTAGATGAGCTAGATGTTATTCATGACAAGCTGATCTTGACTCTTTCTGAAATGGAAAAGATGTTTCTTCCAACCTTTTTTACTATCATGGTTCACCTACTAATTCACTTAGTAGAAGAAGCTAAGTTAGGCGGACCTGTTCAAGGAAGATGGATGTATCCTATTGAGAGGTGAATTTCTACACCTATAATTATAATTTTCTCTTTTTCATAATTTTACTTAGTATTAACCAATAAAATTTTCTAAAAGGTATTTGGCCCATTTGAAGTCATATGTTGGCAATAAAGCCCAACCGGAAGGATCAATTGCTGAAGGATATATCATAGAAGAGACAACTATTTGTTCAAGATACTTGGAAGGGGTTGAGACAATTTTTAATAAGGCCAAAAGGAATGATGACACAATACAAAGTGGGAGTAATTATCTATATGGCTCAGGTGGTCGAGTAGTTGGCCAGTCAAAGATTGTTCGACTTGATGAAAGAAGTTTAAAGCAAGCACATCGTTATGTTTTACTACATATTGATGAGATAAACGAGTTAAAGGCGTAAGTAATAGTTACAAAATAAGTATTAGTTATTAATTATGAATATAATGTTACATCTAACTAAATTTTCTCCTTCCATTGAAGTGAATTCATTCATCAAGAACATCAACAAAATCTTAGAGTTCAAGTAAATGCATCCATTGAGAATGGATGGATTATTAATGAGTTTTCCGAATGGCTACAAAATAAGGTTATTTTAATTCACAATGAAATTAATAATTATAATTATATAATTTATATTTGACTTAATTTTATTTTCGTAGGTTCATAGTATAGATACCAACACTAAACATGGAAGATAAAGGATAGCTTTAGCGGGTGGTTTGAAAGAATATGCAAACAGATTCAAAGCTTTTATGAATAATGGGTATAAATTTCACACCGTTGATCGAGAACAATTTCGAAAGACTCAGAATTTTGGTGTGATGGTGGAAGCTGATGGAGCATCATATTTTGGGAAACTCAAGGACATTTATGAGTTAAGTTATTATGGAGGATATAAAGTTGTGGTCTTACGTTGTATGTGGGTTGATATAGAAAAAGGTGTGATGACAAGCGACAATGGAGGAGTTTGTGTCAACTTCTCTAAGTTGATGCATATCAGTAGATTGTTGCAAGATGATCCATTCATATTTTCATCTCAAGCTAAGAATGTTATATATGTTGAAGATGAGCTACGAAAGGGATGGTTTCATGTCATTCGAACTAAGCCTAGAGATTTGTTCGATTTAGGCACTACATCGTAATGTATGTAGTTTTAGATGAGTTTGGTATCCTAGTTTTATTTTGGATTGTGTCTTTGATGATATATTTCAAGTTTGTTCGGATCTTTTGAAGCAATTGTAGGATCTTTGATGATGTATTTTCCAGTTATGTATTATCTAAATTATGAACAGAATCTGAAATTTTCAATGCTGTAATTTTCAATTCTGTACTATCTGAAATTTTAATTTCTGTATGTTTCAGTTCTGTAATTTTTGAAATTTTCAGTACTGTATTTTTCAATTATGTATTATCTGAAATTTTCAGTTCTATATTTTTCAGTTTTGTATTATCAATAGAATGTGAGACGGAATCTGAATTATCAATAGAATCTGATTTTTTTTGTTCTGTATTTTTCAGTTCTGTATTTCTTCATGAATTTATGCCTTTTTGCTTCTGTTATTGTATGAATGTTGGTTGATATATGAAGGAATCTTAAGCATACGAACATGAGTTCTAGAAGCAAAAGGACAACAATAAATGGTGAACAAGCGGTGCAGGCAAATATTACTCCATTTGGTGCATTATCCAAGCCCGTAGGGAAAAAACCTAGATGCTTGCCTCAAAAATCAGCCACTACTTCTAGGTATCTTGTCTCATCAAAAGAAGTTTGTCCCGCTACTTCCAAGGACATGGCTCCATCCAAAAAACCACCCATTGAAAATCGATCTCAACCTTCTAAAGTGCCACATAAATTTACATTCCCGCCACATCTCGATCCATCATTTGTTAGGTTGTCTAAAAATTCTATGTCCCTTGTCTCATCTAAAGAAAATACGGGAAACAAGTCTACTCCCATAGAAGTGCCGCAAAAAACCACCCAACCATCAATACACGAGCCTTCACCGGAGCTATATTAGTCCTCACCAGAAATACATGATTCCGCACCAGAAATACTCGTAGATGATGCACAAGACTTGCCTCATACACAAGAAAATGTGGGTGAAGATGATGAATCTGATGGTGAACCCCTCCTAGAAGTTAATGGGCAAGATAGTTTGAGAAAGAAAAGGCCATCCAAAGCTAGACGCATGATTTCAAGAAATGTGGCATCTCATTGGCCAGATTCCTTAAACATTGATCACAAGGAGGATGTTTTGACCATTGGTAAGATTTGTTTGTTTTTTGGTTCTTTGTGTGCAAATTCACTCAATTATGTAATTTTCAGTTTTGTGTGAAAATCTAAAATTTTCAGTTCTGTGTGCGAATCTCAATTTTTCAGTTCTGAATTTTTTTTGTGTAGATGCTGAAAAGAACTATAAAATATTGAGTGGGTCAATATAAACTAGGGACATCGATAATCTTGAAGATGGAGTGAGATGCATAGTCCATTTTAATGAGTTCAATCAACCAATCCGTAGAGGTGGGTCCATTCTAATAAAATATCTTGGATCTTTGGTAAGGATCGGGGCACTTTGTCCTATTGGAGTAGACAATTGGCACCATGTTAATGCAATTTATAAAGTTGAGATTGTACAACGAGTTCGAGTAAGTATTTTTCGTTCTAAACCTACACTTTTATGAATTTAAAGTTATATTTTCTTGTTATTGCATAATCGAATATGCTTTTTTTTGTACAGGAAAAATTTGTCATTCTAGAAGAAAAGGTATTTAATGATGCAATCCTCAAACGAGTTGGTAACTCTTGGAGACATTACAAAAATGAATTGAAGGTCGAAAGATTTCATCCAGAAGAAAAGACAAAGGAATAGATCATCAATAATGTGCCCCCTGGACATACAAAAGACAATTGGATTCGTTTGGTTGAGTTTTGGTATTCGCCTAAAAGCCAGGTTAATTTTATTATATTTCAAAGGGTTAATGAAAATCATTGAACAATACTTATATTGAATACTTAATCTAACACTTTCTTTTCAAATGTGATAGAAGTTGTCAAACAATGGTAAAAAGACAAGGGCATCAAAAAGTCATGTGCATACTACTGGTTCCATAAGCTATGCTAATAAGAGGGCTGATTTGTAAGATCTCTTTCATATGATAAGTATTTCAATTATTTAAATCGTGTTCAATAACATCTCTTTCTTATGCATATGTCTATAGGTTGAATCTAAGGGAAAAGAACCAAGCCACTGGGAATTCTTTGAATTGTCACCACACCAAAATTGGAGTAGGCTTTGTTGAAAATACGTCATCCTCACAATTATTGGTACATATTTCATTTGGTAGCTTATTTCAAATGGTTATATTTTTATATGTTTCCATTTTATACTTATAGAAAAAACATGCACTAATATTTTTTAGTTCTGTATTATCTGAATTAACAACATAATCTAAAATTTTCAGTTCTGTATCATGAACAAAATTTGAGACAGAATCTGAATTTTTCAGATCTGTATTATCTGAATTATCAACACAGTTTTAAATTTTCAGTTCTGTATTATCAATAAAATCTAAAAACATGCACTGATTTTTTTCTCATGTAAATATAGGAAAATGCAAACTCTAAGGTTGATGAGCTAGTTCTTACCTCTTCTTCAAAGTCTCGTTCAGAAATTGAAAATGATGTGTTTCACAAACTAATGTACAAGGAAGATAAACCTAAGCGACCAGTTGGCTTTGGATTTGGAGTCAAACAAAGTCAAGTGTTTTGAGTACATGGTATTTTGAGTAAAGAAGGATATAGGCCAGCCACTACCACCAACAATTCTGTTGAAATGGAAATGATGAAGGGAAAAATGGTGGATATGGCGAAGGAAAATCAAGAACTTCATGCAAGACTTGATCAAAGTAATCAAGTTCTATTACAAGCACTTAGTGCATTACGTAGTGGCAAGGTTACTGATGAGTTTACTGAATCTGCTCAATTGGCATTACGTGGGCCCAATTCTCAGGTGAATTGTTTTAGTAGTTTCTATTTGTCTCTTTTCCATCATTCACTAGATCTTTTTTTATTATATATATGTAGGTTGGTTCAGCTGGAAGTGGAAAGAGTGGTCAAAATGCACCGGGTGATCTACCCCCTTCAAACATGCCTAATTCTCAAGTTTGTTGTTTATACATTGTGAATGATATAGTTTTTGTTTCTCGTTTATCCTCGATATTGTTTGTGTTAAAAATGAAGCAACGTAAATGCTATGAATGTTCTGTTTTTGGTACTATGAATGTTCTGTTTTTGGTGGAAATGCTATAGCCTATAGATATGGCAAAGACAATACCTACATATATATGTTCTGTTTCTGGTTGTTTGTTTGTGCTCATGAACTTGTGCAATTTCTTGGATTTAGAAGCTAACTAGGCGTGTTGGGATACCCATCATAAATATCCTCGTACTAATTTCCAATTCAAAACAAATAAATATCATATTGGATATTGGCTTAAAATGCCATATTGGCTTAAAATGCAATTTTTTTCCTCTTCTTTTCTTCATGGGCATGTGAGAATAAATATCATATTGAATATGTGTGATCTTGACTTGTGTTCTCAATGGATCAATTATATATAGTGAAAGGATAGATTTTCAGCTTTTAGAAAACATTGAGCTTTTAATAATTGTAATAGGTGTAAGCAATGTCTTACTAGGTTTTTTGTTTCTCTTGCCTTGTGTTCTTGCCTTGTGCTCTCACTAGGTTTTTTGTTTCTCTTTTCTATTATTTACAAGTTCTTTTATTATTATATATATGTAGGTTGGTTC
The DNA here is from genome assembly GCA_964016875.1 of Fallopia convolvulus. Lineage (NCBI taxonomy): Eukaryota > Viridiplantae > Streptophyta > Magnoliopsida > Caryophyllales > Polygonaceae > Fallopia > Fallopia convolvulus. Next base: position 19,862,991 of record OZ024730.1, read on the forward strand.
AGCTGCAAGTGGCAGGAGCAGTCACACTGGATCGGGTGATCTCCCCTCATAAAACATGCCGCATTCGAACTAGAGTATTATTTATGACCATATATTTTGTGTTCCACACTTTTGGATTTAGATGTCTCTAGATAGATACAATACTAGTTAGCACGTAGTACTAATCTTGTTGATCTTCTACATATGTTGCACTACTTTTGTACAACTACTAACCAACAACATTGTGCGGAATTAGACTTGCCAATGGGCTGATTTTTGTGCTGACTTAGAAAGCTCTTGCTAGTAGAGGGAAAAGAAGGTTGAATGTGTGCTTGGGAGAGATGAATAGGAACCTATTTATAGACAATTTAGTGGAGTCTTCTGTAATATCTGCTAAATTTTAAATAAAACAAAATAGATAATTATCCCAATAATTTTTTTTCCTCTAAAGTAGAGAACTTAATAATCTTTATAATCCCATATTAAATTATAAAGAGATTATAGAAGTTTATTACAATGACAATTGAGAATTTCGGTAAATATATTATACAAGTCGTTTATCTAATTAAATAATTGCTCATAAAAAGAGAGTTTAATTATAATCTTAATAAATTATAAAGCTAACATCCACAATGTTCCAATGTCGTAAAAACCACAATAATATAATTTATAACCCTTTTTCTCTATAACAAGAGAACTTAAATAATTTAAATAAATTAAATTCAATAAAATTCAAGAGTTTTATTATAAGGGTTATAAAGAGATGAAAAGATTTAAATAGAAATGATGCTATGTAAAATTCTGAAATTTTATTAAGTATAAAGAGGTACCACAAGGCATTAAAAATACAATGGGAATTTAGTAAAAATAATGCAAGAGCCGGGACTTGAACCCGAGACCTCTTGCAACCCCTCTCACACGCCCAACCCCTTCAAACCCGCTAGACCAATTGCAATTTCTTACTCAATCACCCCACCTCCTTTATTTTATATCAACTATTCTCCTCCTTCTTCAAAATAGACATCAGACTTATGTCTGATGAATTGACGTTGATTTGAGATGCTCCATTGCATGCCCTTCTTATATTCCTTTGCTTGCAAGACTTCCTATACCACATCACCACTTCATCATCCTTACATCATCATCAACTAGCACAAACTCCACCAATCACCTTCAATCCTCTTCTTCCTCATTGGTCAATTTCCATTGACATGGATCCATGGAAGCTTCAAAATTCATTATTTAAGGGGCTGAAATTTCATTCTTTCAAAACTTTTCTTCCCTTCTCTTTTTCTAAGTGATTTTTGCTCTCCTTCAATCAAATTTTCAGCCTAAGAAGCCACAATTTACTTGCTGATTTTTTTTATAAATCTCCACAAAACCCTAATTTTTTTGGCCTAAATCCCACCGGACCACCGCCTGTCCGCTCTTGCCTCCAGCCACCGTCCTCGCGCGCACCCGTCGCCGCCCAAGAGCCGCCGTCGCCAGCCTCCATCACCGGCCTCCCCTGCTGCTCATCCCCGAAGTCGTCGTTCCTGTCCTGATTGCTCTCTACTGGCTCCTGTACGTGAAAGAAGAAGAAGGCAAGGAGGTTGGCCCTAATCCAATTTTTTCTTTTAGGCATTATAATTAAAACTTGGGCCATTAACTTTAGGCCCAAAATATCAATTAAAAGCAGATTTTAATCTTATTAATTTATATAACATTAAAAATCTGATTTATATACTTTAATGGCTTGTACACAATTTTGTTTTAAAATAACATGCATGCATAAGATTCAAGAGAAAATAAATTTAATAGATTATAAAATAAATCCTAATAAATTGTAAGAATTATAATAATGTTTTAAGCATATAAATGTTGAAATTTAAAACTATATTAACTTGGTTGTATGTCATTTTAATGATTAAAGAAATATATTAAGATAAAAAGGAGGTGTCAAAAATAAGACTATATTAATAGAAAAATACTTGCTTTTCTTTCAAATTCACATTATAAACTTAGAAATAATATGGATAAGATATTCTTATCATAAGATAAACTTTATATGATTAAGTTGAAGACTAAAAAGGATATATAAATAATTTGCATGAACTTTTATATAGAGAAATACGTTATAATAAAATTATGACATTTATATGAGAAGTAATAGAAATAATATTATTACCCTATTGGGAAGTTATTGCAAAAATATAAAGGTCTAAATTGTTAGAAAAGATATGCTAAAGATATTATTCATAATTATAGAGATAAATAAATAGTTGCATGCTCCTATTTTTATAATATAATGTTCTAGACGTGAAACTTATTAAATAAAAATAATGGATATGATAAGAGTATTATATATATATGTATTTATAATTAATGCCATAAGATTTTGAGCATGCAAGTTTTCTTAAAAGAATTATTATATAAAAAAATATTATAATATGGCATAGCTCTAAGTGTAGAGAAATTTATGATATATGAACTTAATAACGATGATAGATTTATTACAAATGTTATGGATAATAAAATATTAGTTTAATCTATCCATAGGTGTAGAGATTTTTCCTACAAGACATATGTATTATTATAAATACAATAATTGTGACTTTAAGAGGATATATACAATATCATTATATTGCCTAGTATGAAGGTGTCTTGCATTAAAAGATATTGTAAGATATATAAAAGATATTATTTTGTTACCTAAGATATCATAATAGTATACTATAGTTATAAAGTAAGATATTTTTTTAAGTCATGATCATGTACAATATAAACTATAAGATATGGAAAGAAATATGAGAATAAATAAATTAGATTGATTTAATATTACATTAGTTTTGGAAAGCTTACTTTATAAAGCAATTAGGAAGTTCTAAATATAACAATTTCTAAGAAAATGGTTCATAATTATTCCATCTTTATTTAATATAGTTTATGTAATTAAATAAGATTCAATTAAGAGAATATTATTAATAAAATATTCTTAGAGGGAAAATAATACTTTAAGCCCCTTAATAAACTTTTTGAAAATAAAAAGTTATATTGTAATTAAGAGAAGTTTGGTAAAAAGGTTAAAATAGATTCTTTATAATTTTAAAGAGAAAAGGTATTTTTAAAATACCTTTTTAAGTAGAATATGTTATCATACATTTTTATGAAATTATAAGTGCTTAATTATATTAAGAGGTTAGCAAGTGAAATTAAAAGAAATTATTTTAATAAATTAAATAATGATTTTTGAGGAATAAAAAGGATATTACAAAGTCAAAATAATAATAAAGGAATATTATTATTTTAAGAAAAATAACTTTCTAAATTATTATCTTAATAATTTAGGATTCCAACTCTCTTATAAAATATTATAAGAGGTAATCCAAACTTTAGGAGGAATTCATAATTAAAGTTCGCTCGTAAATTCCGTGTCGATAGGTCGGGATTCTCGCTCGGAGTCGCGAATCGCATTAGTTCCGTCAAAGCTCGATTGTTAGGACTCGCCAAAGCTAAGGCAAGTGGAATTTCCCCTTGCGACCTTTATACTTCATTCCGTAAAAATTCTCGATGTTGGGAACTTCTTGTATGCTTAATAAAAATGAACCTAGGAAATATCGATTGCTAGAAATAACGACCCTTGTTAGCATAGTAAATATTATATTCCTTGCTAGGATTATATTTGCTAGTGTGTGTACTCTTGATTGATTGCAATTGAATAAACTAGAAAGGGGTGCGAGTTAGTCGACACCTCTATATAACCTTACTAAGTCGTAAGTCCATACGACTTTCGGGATCATGATCTCCATCCGCTCCGATTGCAAGGAGGGATTGAGCGCACTCTAGCTAAGTGCAGGAGAATTGATGTTCTCCTTCGGGTGGCTCGGTTTATCCGTGTCCCACCACTCTCTTGTAAAAGTCATCAACAAGATTGAATATTTTCGTCACTATTTAAGATAAGTGCGTATGCACATCTAAGATACCAAAACCGGACCGGTCTCAAATAATCGTTCCGGCTCTCGGTCCGCTCAAAAGCGCGAGAGGTTTTCACTTGTATGAATTAATAAATGTTCCCAACATTCTATTGAAATCCTAGAGAAGTCTACAATCTAGTAGTTCTTCTACCGCTTTTCGAGTTATCTTTGCCTAAGATATACTCTTCTTCTAACCATTAAAGCTCCACATAAACAAGCCTTATCTTATAGCCTCATCGTAAACACAACCCGATTATCTCTTTCGACAATAATTTGAAGTTACCAAAATTACCCTCGGGAAGTTCCATTCCCGCTTGCTTAGTCTCTTAGACTAATTCTTCTTTTCCGCATGTTTGCCTGGCATTCTATCGCCCCTCGCGAATTATGTCAGAATCTAGGAATCCCCACAAGGCGTGAAGTGAAGTGAAGCGAAGACGAAGGAAGAACAAGGATTTTCAAGATGTACTTCTTATATCATTTTGCTTTAGTTTCATTATGTTTCAAGGACAAGCTGGTTTCGCATTTAAATTTCCGAACAACCTTATATTTGAAAACGATGTAAGATGTTTTGTAAGAACCAAGTCTCCCTCGGGAGCACCTTTAATCATTATGTATTATGTTTTATTCCGCATTTTAATTGTTCTATATCATTCTAAAAGCCTTGGGTGACTTTAGACGGTAAAGTCTGAGGTCACTGGCGGTAATACCCAGTGTTGTAAAATAGGGGTGTTACAATTGTGGTATCAGAGCCAAACGTTTTTGTTTTAAAACCGAAAAGTTTTAAAACCAAGAATTTTAGAAAACCGAGAACTTTTAAAATCTTAACTTTTACTTCCGCTATTTAGGACTTCCAATTTTAGAAGATTTCCTTCTTTACTCTTTTAAAGAAAACCTAGGAATAGTACCCTTCCAATTTCAAATTATTAGCTAAGAAAATATTTCCCGAAAATATTAGAAACCTTAAATAGCAAATACTTAGTTCTAGAACTAACTAACTTTTTCTCAAAACCTTTTCTATCTTTTGAAAAACTTAAGTAGTATGAACTTTTCAACTTATCAAGAATGTAAGTGTTCCTTTAGGAAACTTATAACTAGAACCTTATACCTTCACCCTAGGAAACTTGTTAGTAATCCCAAAATTTACTTCATAAAGTCACATGTTGTAGGAGAAAAATCTTAAGACCTTTAATAGGACCAAGAAAGTGAAAAGTATTAAATAAAACTTTGTTTTAGTAATTTTCAAAACCTCAACTTCCTTCAACATGTCTTCGCCTTATAGAATCAAGGATATTCTATATAAACGCCTTCTTCTCCTCTACAGAAATGGTTCTCACTAGAAGCCAAACCCGAATCGGGGAAGAAGCCAAAAAGGCCGCTCAAGAGCTTGTCGATGCTTTCGCTCAATGGCCGTTTTTGCCAAATGGATACCCCGAAGACAACCCCGAGCTAGCTCCACAAGAAGAGATGCATGAAAATGCACCCGAGGCGAATCTCGAGGAAGAGAACCTTGAAGAGGCATTCCTCGAGGGAGGAGTTAATAAATCATTTCCCGGCCAAGCAAATCCGGAAATCACTGAGCAAGAATTCTCGGAATATCATCCTTGGGGACACATGACGGAGACTCCGCATCACCAAATCACAAGTCAAGTTCCAATGACCTATCAAGTAGGTGGATGGGCTAATTGGACTCAGGGAGAGTCATCCAATCACCAAGAAAAGGGTCAAGCAAGAAACCCATCTCCAATCAACGACCCAAACCCAACGAGAATTCGTCATCCAGATTACGATGATCTCCTCCAACATAAGGGGGGAGGGTCGGAAGAAATAAGGTCCTACCAGAATGTGGATGTTTCTCACCCTAAAGGCGTCCGTCCAAGACGAACACGTTACATGAACTATGACCTCTTAGAGAAACGCAAAGAAGGTTGGCTAAACAAACAAATGGCCGAACAAGACGAAATGTTCAAAGTCGAAGTCCGACTAAGCGAACTTCGCGCAAGGAGTGCGTATCGTCTCAGGCAGATTGAGCAAGCCAACTTAGTATTGGATAATGAGAGCGGGATTCTTGATGAGAATCTCTTTGACGACCATTTCCTCGATAAGTATAGTTACCCCAACCGTCCCTAGGTTTTGTCTTAATTGTATCTTCTCGTTGTAAAGGAGGGAGCTAGTCCGCTCCTCTCGACTTTCGTTTTTGTCTTTGAAAGGTCGAGTCGACATTGTTTCTTTTCCGTCCCTAGTGTAATGGCTTTTTATATGAAGCCTTTGTAATCAGTTTCCATAAAAGTTCTAATAAATTTTTCCTCTCTTCTCTAAACTTACGCGTCATCCCTTGCCTATACTTGGCAACAAAAACAACTGTATCCTTCTTTAATATATAGAATTACGGATACTCTATATGAATGTCGATTATTAGCCATTTTCAGAAAAAGGTTCTACCAAAAGATAAATTCATGCTCATAGGGAATTAGAAGAAGTCACGCCAACTAAGGGGAACACTTATGTCTGCAGAGAGTCAAACTTACTGAGCCAGTGACTCACGGAAAAATAGAAATTTCCAAGAAGGACACCAAGGAAGGCTTAGTCGGCTAAGGATCTAACATGTCTCCACTTAACCCGATCTTGAAATAGATTATCGAGAGGGTTGTGGAGGACAAACAATGATCTAGCAATAAAGGAGTGGTAGGGGATTCTTACCCATGAAAGATATATTAATCCGACGTACCGCCAAGTAGTAAGGAATTGCTCGACTAACAGATGGGAACTGGGCCTGACATTTGATGTCGTCAACCGAATAATCAACCATAGTAAAGCTACAACCACGTCATAGACTTCTTTAGCTTCCATCTTGGTAAGTCAACACGGTGATAGATGAAGTTAGAAAACAAGTTGCTAGGACCAAGACATTTTGGACATATAAATTCGCTAAGTTGCCCGACATGCCTAGTGAGTCATGAAGTTGCTTCATCATTGGGACAATTAGTGGACACGTGTTCCTATTCGTCACAACTAAAGTAGTAACTCTCCCCTACTCGACGTTATTTATTCCAACCTTTGTTTTCCATTTGTTAGGATGGTCCTCTTGCACCTTGTTAACCATCCCTTCCTTGTAGACATTAGAAGAACATCAGAATCTCAACGTTAAAAGATGGCAAACGCTAACGAAAACGACAATAGGAGCACATTTGCTTACAATCCGCCTCAAGAAAATGATGAAGGGTCTAAGCGCTCTGGTCAAAATCAAGAAGACCCACTTCAACACGTCCCTTGGCCGCCAAGGACAGAGGAAAGTGGTCCTTTAAGGATCGAAGCTGCAAGAGTCCACATGGAACAATTCACTCATGAGATGGTTCCAACAACATTACCCTACAAGAAGAAGATAGCGGGAGGAGATCAAACTACCAATGCAAAGGATAATATCGTTCCGACTTCTTCATCAATAATTTGCTCAGAGTGTGACAAGAACCTGGAAACTTTTTCCTCATTGAAGCCAGACATTTATGACAGTACGGGAGAAACCCCCGAGATAGTCAGATGGTTCTTTCAAATGGAGCGCCTCCTAAGCACGCTTAAGTGAAAAGAAGTGGAAAAGGTATACCTTGCCTCCCTTCAGCTAAGAGGAGAAGCACGAAAATGGTGGGAAAGTTCAAACATGACAGGACAACCATGGTTGAACTGGGCAATGTTCAAAGCGAAGATGTTGGATCACTTCTGGACAATTTGGGGAAAAGAGAAGTTTTTCAAGGTTCCTTACCAAAATTTTGGTGGGCCAAGCATACATGAGACAACAAAGCTTAAACCCCAAGGAGATCCACAAAGAAAGCCCCCACCAAGGCAGAGAGAATTCAACGGTTCCATGAATTACTGAGCCCAGAAATAAAAATTCTGATGAGTTATCACAAGTGCACAACGTTGGGAGAATACGTGGATGCGGCCCACATGGCAAAATCCTTGCTCGAGGAACCCGCACCAAGGGTAGAAGATTGGGGACAACCTCATGAAAAGGAGAATGGCAAATTTAAGAGGCCAGTCTCTCCACAAAGTTCAGGCTGGTCAAAGAGGAGCAAGACTAGGTCCGATCCAACTAAGTCTAAATCATTTCAAGGCTCGAAAACCAAGAAGGGCTCTATAGTCTGTCACAACTGCAAAGAACCGGGACACCTCAACCGAAACTGTACCAAGAATCCTAGGAAGTGCTACAACTGCGGGAAATACGGACATCTCCTCCAATTTTGTAGGCAACCAGCAAATAAGTCAGGACCAACTCGCTCCGACACAGTGTCCCAATACCCTTAGTTTTCCAGCGGAATTACGGTTACTGCTTCTGTGCAGTCTACAACTCTGGATGAAGGAAAGAGGTAGATTACACCCCAGCGTCAAAGATCAATAAGTTCTATGAGATGCACCGCAGTGACAAACCTTTTGCATCAGATGTTCAAAAGGAATAGTTGGACCCTCTTTCCTATCTGCGTTTAATCTTCATAATCATATTAGTTTTGCCGTTAAGGCACTTTTGTATCGCAACAGTAGATGCTAATGTCGAACCATTCCGGTGACACTCTTCCTCGTGAGAGTGTCTCATTTTGAAATCTATATTATGATTATGGTTATCATATTATATCCTTGCGTATCAAACCAAAGACCGTGTTCCATCGTTAGCTTAATATAAGAGAAAATTCGAGCTAAACCCTGATTTAACTTTATGACATATTCATAGTATTACTAAGTTCGCCTCAAAATGCTACTCTTTATACCATAATGAAATTGTAAGCTAATCCAAAGTTTCAATATAGATTCATGGTGGTGAATAAGAATGGACTTTTACCTCCCACCTTGGCCACGTAGTTGAGGTAGAATTTCTGGTCTTACTCCTATGAAGATATACACTTTAGGCGATTATGTTGGAAATCGCTCCCCGGTACTGATCACATCGGTGGAATGAAACCACGTAGTCCCTCGAGTTTAAACTTGCTTTAAAAAACAAAAAAAAATTTACATTTTTGATAAATACTGTATAATATAAAATAAAGGGACGCTCGAACCACTCCTCGGTAGTATAATATGTTCCTTTATGACATCGTAAAGATGGTTACTCCCTCTTGGTATATAACCATCACCTATCCCAATAATAATCTCTTTAGAAACCATAATTCGAGGTCCTTCTTCCAAGGCATGGGTACCCCTATTCAAAACTTCGATTCCATATCGACAGTTATCGAATATCCAACTTAAAAGAATTCCTCCGCAATGACTCTATTCTAGAAGTATAGAATGGATTAGTCATTTTCCTACTCGCTTCCTAGAAACACTTAAAGAGCTCGTTTCAGCTTGGATGCTTGATCTATAAACTGTCCAACTTTTATGTCTGGGAAGGACAACCCAAAAGATCCGTAGGCATGACACCAAGCTAATAGATAAACTGCTTGATCGGCAGCCTACTTCGTTGACAAGTCTAAATTAGGATTTTTACAAGGAATAAAAATCATTTTAATTGGATTCATTAAACCACATAAGTTCAAATGTGGGAATCTTTCCAAGGAATACTAAGGTGATGATTCCTTAAGAAAAATGTCAGTAATTCTTCTAATTGTACAATCATCTTAACTAAAGAACGAAATGTTCTTTAAGGGTGTACTAGACCCTTTATGATTTCCTCACAGTTGTGAGTAGCTTTCCGTGTTAACCTAGGTACTGCCCTAAGCCTTTCCTAGTTTCGGGGACGAAACTAATTTTAAGAGGGTACTATTGTAATATCTGCTAAATTTTAAATAAAACAAAATAGATAATTATCCCAATAATTTTTTTTTCTCTAAAGTAGAGAACTTAAAAATCTTTATAATCCCATATTAAATTATAAAGAGATTATAGAAGTTTATTACAATGACAATTAAGAATTTCGGTAAATATATTATACAAGTCGTTTATCTAATTAAATAATTGCTCATAAAAAGAGAGTTTATTATTATCTTAATAAATTATAAAGCTAACATCCACAATGTTCCAATGTCGTAAAAACCACTATAATATAATTTATAACCCTTTTTCTCTATAACAAGAGAACTTAAATAATTTAAATAAATTAAATTCAATAAAATTCAAGAGTTTTATTATAAGGGTTATAAAGAGATGAAAAGATTTAAATAGAAATGATGTTATGTAAAATTCCGAAATTTTATTAAGTATAAAGAGGTACCACAAGGCATTAAAAATACAATGGGAATTTAGTAAAAATAATGCAAGAGCCGGGACTTGAATCCGAGACCTCTTGCAACCCCTCTCACACGCCCAACCCCTTCAAACCCGCTAGACCAATTGCAATTTCTTACTCAATCACCCCACCTCCTTTATTTTATATCAACTATTCTCCTTCTTCTTCAAAATAGACATCAGACTTATGTCTGATGAATTGACGTTGATTTGAGATGCTCCATTGCATGCCCTTCTTCTACTCCTTTGCTTGCAAGACTTCCTCTACCACATCACCACTTCATCATCCTTACATCATCATCAACTAGCACAAACTCCACCAATCACCTTAAATCCTCTTCTTCCTCATTGGTCAATTTCCATTGACATGGATCCATGGAAGCTTCAAAATTCATTATTTAAGGGGCTGAAATTTCATTCTTTCAAAACTTTTCTTCCCTTCTCTTTTTCTAAGTGATTTTTGCTCTCCTTCAATCAAATTTTCAGCCTAAGAAGCCACAATTTACTTGCTGATTTTTTTATAAATCTCCACAAAAACCCTAATTTTTTTGGCCTAAATCCCACCGGACCACCGCCTGTCCGCTCTTGCCTCCGGCCACCGTCCTCGCGTGCACCCGTCGCCGCCCAGGAGCTGCCGTCGCCAGCCTCCATCACCGGCCTCCCCTGCTGCTCGTCCCCGAAGTCGTCGTTCCTGTCCTGATTGCTCTCTACTGGCTCCTGTACGTGAAAGAAGAAGAAGGCAAGGAGGTTGGGCCTAATCCAATTTTTTCTTTTAGGCATTATAATTAAAACTTGGGCCATTAACTTTAGGCCCAAAATGTCAATTAAAATTAGATTTTAATCTTATTAATTTATATAACATTAAAAATCTGATTTATATACTTTAATGGCTTGTACACAATTTTGTTTTAAAATAACATGCATGCATAAGATTCAAGAGAAAATAAATTTAATAGATTATAAAATAAATCCTGTGAGCGGGTAAAACAAACATAATTACCATAGTTATTTTCGCTATAAAGGTATTTATTAAAATTACTGCGTAGTTATTTTCATTATTTTCTATATAAAATTATATGGCGGTTATGCAACTTAATGGAAGAGTCTATCTTTTATTAAGGATAGAATTAAAACTGGAGAGAGGGTGGAATATTCCCGACTTGGGCTTTAAGGCAGTTGGCCATCCCCGGAAGGATAATATTTTCGGCCGTACGGATAGAATTTTCGGCCCTCTTCTCTCCTTCTTCCATTATAAATACATGCCCTAGGCATGTAGGGAGAGACACATGTGCATAGCATATTCAGAGATCCTAGGCAGGCTAATATTCGCTTAGCTCGACTGTTTAGGGTTTCATCGCTCTCTTGTTGTACCTCGACGCTCAAACGACAATTGCTCTTCTGACTTAGGCATCGGAGGTGGATTAGGGGGTCCCCGCCCCCTGTGTCCATTGTTTTGCAGGTTTTCTAGGTCAAGAGATTGAAGACGGAGCGGAAGAGGAGGAGTTCTTAATTGGTGTATTAAATACGAATTGAAGACGAGATTTTGTACACCAACAATTGGCGCCGTCTGTGGGAACGAGGATTAAATCCATGAGTAATCGTTCCTAGAAGAAAAAGAAGTGAATTTTCGAAACCTATATCGATCGAACAATTTGCGGAGGCCCTCAGCGACGAAACCGCGGGCGCGGAACCCAACCGTGGGCGCGGTTTACCGGAGTGCGCCTCCAGAAATTTGCGAACTCCGGATTTTCGACTGGAGTGCCCCTCCGGAAATATGTGGCTTCGGAAAATTGCGTTTTTAGGTTTTTTCTAGCCTAAGGGCGTCCCCAAAAATCAACAAAAAAGATCCGCTTTGGGATTTGTTTGAACCCTAAGTAAAAGCATGATCGGATCACCACAACTAGTGTCGATCGCAGTGCGTGCTGCGAAATCGACGACACTGGGGGCAAGGAGCAACATTGTCGGATCCTTGTCGAATTCAATCCTACCAAAGGTTGGTCGTCGACTACCAATTGACGGATTAGGCTCCGGGTGCGTGCCCGGAAGCCCAAAGTTGAAAACTTGATTGTGAACCAACGCCCAGCCACAATCAAAGCAGTGGAAAGCAATTTTGGAAAAAAAAGTACTCGATCTACGCAATTATGGTGTTGGAATCAATCCCTGAAGATTAAGAAGTCGTTGTTTGTAAACCCTGGGGCACCGCCGCAAAGCGAATCGCGCGAGGTACGCCCAGCGAGCAAAGCCGTGACCGCGTTACCATACACCACGATCGCGGATCGGCGATCGAACCCGAGATTTCCGAAAATCGCTCGGAAAGTACCCTAATGAAAATGGATCAATCTGATTCCGATATTCGCTCGGAAGGTGAGACCTTTGTGCTCGTAAACGACTTGAACCATGACCCGGCCCCTCTCGTTGATATGGTTGTTCATCGCACAGACCATTCAGGGTCCGAGTCGAGCGACGGAATCGTCAGTCATGGCACTTCAAGGCCTGAATCAATTAAAATTGATCAAGCTTGGGAAACGGCAATGCGTGTTGCCAAATACGAGAATAATCAAATGGTTCAAGAGCAAGGCGGGTCGATCCGAGAGATCGTGATCGCCGAACCGAACCGCAACCGCGGCCAGGAGGGCCGCGATCGCGGCCTGTCAAACCGTGCCCACGGTTCAGAAACCGCGATCGCGGAATGCGTATTTCGAAGCATTCTATCTATTTCGCGAGACAAACCTTAATTTGGTTAGTCCTCGTTTAGAGCAAGGCCAATCTAATGCCGAGACCGATCCCGTTAGAGATGACAATCGCATCACCTTGTTATCCGCTCCAAACGGTAGGAATAGGGCGTCCACAACCGCTAGAGATGAAGAAGAAGGCGAACCAAAAGGAAGTTCTCTCTTCATTGGGGCAAGCTCGACAGGCTTTCAACAATCGTGAACTTATTGCGGGGTAATCATGACCTCTCCGCATAATGCCCGTGCAATGTGCCTGAAATCGAATCGGATCTTACTTGCCATAGGCTGAACGTCCTCCTGAAACGTAAAGCCGATCGTAAAAGCAAGATAAACGATCCTATCTAGCAATCAGAAGCCTTAGTCGCTGAAATAAGGGTTGAAGATAAATCAAGAGATTTGGAGAGTCTGAGCGGACTTTACCAATCCTAATAGAGCGAATCCAACAACTTGTTCTCGCTTTCAAAGATCAACCAATAAATGGATTCCAAGTCAAGCCACAAGAGAAGTTCTCAAGAAGATGTCAAAAAACGATCAATCCATGCAATCGTGAGGCCGGAATCGATCTCTGACAAACAAGAAACAACCTTTCTTATCCCCGAGGAAACAACGAACTCGCCAACCCTAAATCACCAGCGAGCTCTATCGCCACCGTGATCGCGACACCATCGGCCGCGACCATGGCCTCAGGAACCGCGACCGCGGTACATTCCTCCACAACCGCGGCCCATGCGATAGCAATCGCCGTTTGGTTTTTTCGAAACCCGAAAACCCTAAAAGCACTGGGGGCAAAAATTCGATCTTCGCTCGGATGATCAAACCCTAGAAAAGTTACAAGGAGAACAACTTGCTTAAAGATGATCAAATCTATGACCCGACCTCACCATCAAAGCATGGTTGCTCTTCATGCAAGCCAAGCAAGGTTTGGATCAAGCGACGGAATCAAGGGTCTTGGCGCTACACAGTTTGATGAAATCAATCTTCTCTTAGAATCAGCGATGCGAGTCGCTGAACCCGAAAGCAATCAAGATAGTGGGGCATCGACCACCATCAAGAATAAAGACGAGATTGTGCTCAATACGCACTCTAGCTTCCACTTTAAGAGAGAACCAGTGGATTCAAGACAAGCATAATCGGATCAAGCCTTGTTGCCATCAAGCCTTGGAGAAATCGCTAGGCTAAAAGCTTTCTTTGTAGAGATCCAAGAGAAGCGCCTCATCAATGAATCGGCGATCGAATGGACCAATCGACGGCTCGTTAGTGTTCTCGAATTCGCCGATAACCGCCGCGGTCCCAAGCCGGTAAAATGCTGATGAAAAGATCGAAGAAGTATACAAGCCAAGTACGAGGGAAAATTACCGCAATCGCAGAACCTTGAGAACGACGAAGACCGCGATCGCAGCCAGCAAGGCCGCGGCCGCGTCCAAGATTCCGCGATCGCGGCGCCCAAAGGCCGCAGTCGCGACCAGCCTCCAAGAGTGTTCATGCCTTATTTTACAAGCACGCGCCCTCGGGTCCCTAAACGGCGACCGCAGTTCGCCCCCGAGAACTTCAAATTGAATATCAATCCTTGAAATCGAACGACGCGTGTCGGAATCAAGGAATCGAAAATAAATGCTGGGGCATTGTAAAACCGAAAAGTCAACGATGGTCGAATATGATAGAAGAGTCCGAGTTATTTAAGACCGGACAACGATCAAGCGATCAAAACGAGTCCATTGATGCATTAGCAACATTAGCCACTCGTGCAAGAATCATCTAAGACCTCAATGCGTGTTGAGGCAACGGGTTATCGCCGGGGCACGAGAAGTTCTCCTAAGGGCTCATAGGTTTTGGCAATCGCCGGGGAAGACACTACATTGTCGTTCTTTTTCCGGGCCAAACTTGAGAAGCGTACCCTCAAGCAGGGTTGAGCCTACAATTGAAACAAGATCGATAAACGCCTACATGAGATGTACACCGAGGATTATCGGGACATTGTCACTACACGAAACGCATCCTACCAACGGGCGACCGTAGCGTAATGCGTGGAGGCCTATACATCAAAAGGTCATGGAAAAACACACGCATATGGCGTAATTCGGCCCGAGTTGTAAGGGATAATATTAAGTGACTCAACACATGGACAGAGAGCGTATGAGTGAGAATAGTCTCGACGGGGGAGATGTCCCCCATACTTGTAAATCTCGCTCGTTTGAAGAGGTTTTCCCTTAAAAAGGAAAACCGTAGACGCTAGATCGTCGAAGACTACCGCGAAATAAGTCGACAGCGGCCGGGGCTCGTAAACCGCGAGCGTCGGTTCGCCGATAGTTGCTTCTTGCGTGGATGTTGAGCTTAGGCTGGGATCGCTAGGATGAATCACTTTATATATTTTCTTTTTGTTTTCTTAAAATTAGAAGGTTTGGCCAAGCACTTTTTTCAACATAAACGTTCTATTCTCCCCAGTCTAATTTTGTTCGTTCTAGAGATTCCATCTTATACCTCGACAGAGATACGACTCGAAAAGATAGCTCTCGCCCCATGATAATCGCTCATGGATGTACGAATATACGAATATACGAAAGCGCTAGGGGACCAATTGACCAATCTGCATGGCCACTTTGATTAGAAACCCTCTGTACCCTACGTCGCCTAACACGGTGGGTCGTGTAAGGGCGGTGTAGGTGGGGCATTTGTGAGCGGGTAAAACAAACATAATTACCATAGTTATTTTCGCTATAAAGGTATTTATTAAAATTACTGCGCAGTTATTTTCATTATTTTCTATATAAAATTATATGGCGGTTATGCAACTTAATGGAAGAGTCTATCTTTTATTAAGGATAGAATTAAAACTGGAGAGAGGGTGGAATATTCCCGACTTGGGCTTTAAGGCAGTTGGCCATCCCCGGAAGGATAATATTTTCGGCCGTACGGATAGAATTTTTGGCCCTCTTCTCTCCTTCTTCCATTATAAATACATGCCCTAGGCATGTAGGGAGAGACACATGTGCATAGCATATTCAGAGATCCTAGGCAGGCTAATATTCGCTTAGCTCGACTGTTTAGGGTTTCATCGCTCTCTTGTTGTACCTCGACGCTCAAACGACAATTGCTCTTCTGACTTAGGCATCGGAGGTGGATTAGGGGGTCCCCGCCCCCTGTGTCCATTGTTTTGCAGGTTTTCTAGGTCAAGAGATTGAAGACGGAGCGGAAGAGGAGGAGTTCTTAATTGGTGTATTAAATACGAATTGAAGACGAGATTTTGTACACCAACAAATCCTAATAAATTGTAAGAATTATAATAATGTTTTAAGCATATAAATGTTGAAATTTAAAACTATATTAACTTGGTTGTATGTCATTTTAATGATTAAAGAAATAGATTAAGATAAAAAGGAGTTGTCAAAAATAAGACTATATTAATAGAAAAATACTTGCTTTTCTTTCAAATTCACATTATAAACTTATGGATAAGATATTCTTATCATAAGATAAACTTTATATGATTAAGTTGAAGACTAAAAAGGATATATTAAATAATTTGCATGAACTTTTCTATAAAGAAATACATTATAATAAAATTATGAGATTTATATGAGAAGTATAATATAAATAATATTATTACCCTATTGGGAAGTTATTGCAAAAATATAAAGGTCTAAATTGTTAGAAAAGATATGCTTAAGATATTATTCATAATTATAGAGATAAATAAATAGTTGCATGCTCCTATTTTTATAATATAATGTTCTAGACGTGAAACTTATTAAATAAAAATAATGGATATGATAAGAGTATTATATATATATATGTATTTATAATTAATGCCATAAGATTTTGAGCATGCTAGTTTTCTTAAAAGAAATATTATATAAAAAAAATATTATAATATGGCATAGCTCTAAGTGTAGAGAAATTTAAGATATATGAACTTAATAACGATGATAGATTTATTACAAATGTTATGGATAATAAAATATTAGTTTAATCTATCCATAGGTGTAGAGATTTTTCCTACAAGACATATGTATTATTATAAATATAATAATTGTGACTTTAAGAGGATATATAAAATATCATTATATTGCCTAGTATGAAGGTGTCTTGCATGAAAAGATATTGTAAGATATATAAAAGATATTATTTTGTTACCTAAGATATCATAATAGTATACTATAGTTATAAAGTAAGATATTTTTTTTAAGTCATGATCATGTACAATATAAACTATAAGATATGGAAAGAAATATGAGAATAAATAAATTAGATTGATTTAATATTACGTTAGTTTTGGAAAGCTTACTTTATAAAGCAATTAGGAAGTTCTAAATATAGCAATTTCTAAGAAAATGGTTCATAATTATTCCATCTTTATTTAATATAGTTTATGTAATTAAATAAGATTCAATTAAGAGAATATTATTAATAAAATATTCTTAGAGGGAAAATAATACTTTAAGTCCCTTAATGAACTTTTTGAAAATAAAAAGTTATATTGTAATTAAGAGAAGTTTGGTAAAAAGGTTAAAATAGATTCTTTATAATTTTAAAGAGAAAAGGTATTTTTAAAATACCTTTTTAAGTAGAATATGTTATCATACATTTTTATGAAATTATAAGTGCTTAATTATATTAAGAGGTTAGCAAGTGAAATTAAAAGAAATTATTTTAATAAATTAAATAAGGATTTTTTAGGAATAAAAAGGATATTACAAAGTCAAAATAATAATAAAGGAATATTATTATTTTAAGAAAAATAACTTTCTAAATTATTATCTTAATAATTTAGAATTCCAACTCTCTTATAAAATATTATAAGAGGTAATCCAAACTTTAGGAGGAATTCATAATTAAAGTTCGCTCGTAAATTCCGTGTCGATAGGTCGGGATTCTCGCTCGAATTCGCAAATCGCATTAGTTCCGTCAAAGCTCGATTGTTAGGACTCGCCAAAGCTAAGGCAAGTGGAATTTCCCCTTGCGACCTTTATACTTCATTCCGTAAAAATTCTCGATGTTGGGAACTTCTTGTATGCTTAATAAAAATGAACCTAGGAAATATCGATTGCTAGAAATAACGACCCTTGTTAGCATAGTAAATATTATATTCCTTGCTAGGATTATATTTGCTAGTGTGTGTACTCTTGATTGATTGCAATTGAATAAACTAGAAAGGGGTGCGAGTTAGTCGACACCTCTATATAACCTTACTAAGTCGTAAGTCCATACGACTTTCGGGATCATGATCTCCATCCTCTCCGATTGCAAGGAGGGATTGAGCGCACTCTAGCTAAGTGCAGGAGAATTGATGTTCTCCTTCGGGTGGCTCGGTTTATCCGTGTCCCACCACTCTCTTGTAAAAGTCATCAACAAGATTGAATATTTTCGTCACTATTTAAGATAAGTACGTATGCACATCTAAGATACCAAAACCGGACCGGTCTCAAATAATCGTTCCGGCTCTCGGCCCGCTCAAAAGCGCGAGAGGTTTTCACTTGTATGAATTAATAAATGTTCCCAACATTCTATTGAAATCCTAGAGAAGTCTACAATCTAGTAGTTCTTCTACCGCTTTTCGAGTTATCTTTGCCTAAGATATACTCTTCTTCTAACCATTAAAGCTCCACATAAACAAGCCTTATCTTATAGCCTCATCGTAAACACAACCCGATTATCTCTTTCGACAATAATTTGAAGTTACCAAAATTACCCTCGGGAAGTTCCATTCCCGCTTGCTTAGTCTCTTAGACTAATTCTTCTTTTCCGCATGTTTGCCTGGCATTCTATCGCCCCTCGCGAATTATGTCAGAATCTAGGAATCCCCACAAGGCGTGAAGTGAAGTGAAGCGAAGACGAAGGAAGAACAAGGATTTTCAAGATGTACTTCTTATATCATTTTGCTTTAGTTTCAATATGTTTCAAGGACAAGCTGGTTTCGCATTTAAATTTCCGAACAACCTTATATTTGAAAACGATGTAAGATGTTTTGTAAGAACCAAGTCTCCCTCGGGAGCACCTTTAATCATTATGTATTATGTTTTATTCCGCATTTTAATTGTTCTTATCATTCTAAAAGCCTTGGGTGACTTTAGACGGTAAAGTCTGAGGTCACTGGCGGTAATACCCAGTGTTGTAAAATAGGGGTGTTACATCTTCAATCCATGTCAATGGTGGATGCCCAATGAGGAGAGGGAGGATGCTATGGGATTGGTCAAGCTTGTGCTTTCTAGATGATGATGGAGGAGTGATGCAACAATGAAGGTCAAGCAAGGCAATGGAGGTGGAGGAGACATGCAATGGCCACTTTTTAAATCAACGTAAATCAATCAGACATTAGTCTGATGTTCAAATTGGAAGAAGGAAGCTTATTTGATATAAGATTAAAAGGTTGGGTTAAGTGAACAAGAAATTGTAATGGTCTAGCGGGATTTGGTGAGGGGCGTGTGAGGTTGGAGTGCAAGAGATCTCGGGTTCAAATCCCGGCTCTTGCATTCTTTTTGCAAGGCTTGTAAACTAATTTCCTAGGCCTTTGTATAATCTATTTTATGAAATAAAATAAATTTCTTATTTTTATCCAATGCTCTTTTTAATAATTTACCTCACTTATTAATCGATACCCCTCGAGTTATTTTATTGCATTTTTATCTATTTTAATTCTCTTGATAAACTCTTTCAAACGAAAGAGAAATAATAGAAGTTTAGTTGATTTTCTAGAAATTAGAGAAATAAAATAATTGATAATAAATATTATAAAAAGAACTTGGAATATCGCAGGTATTACAATAGTACCCTCTTAAATAAGTTTCGTCCCCGAAACTTAGAGAAAACAGGGTAGTACTAGGATGTAGAGACAAAAGCAATTACAGTCTAAGACTTGCAAGGATTCTATGGGGTCTAGTACCCCCTTAAAAGGATCACACTAGTGGTGTTCAAGAAGACATTAACTCTGGGAAACGCCTCTGCATGTCTTGCTTGGTTTCCCAGGTTTCCCAAGTTGTACCTTCGTTGCCATCCTTGGACCAGAGTACACGGACTAAAGGTACTTCTTTGTTGCGCAATTGCTTGATTCGGTGCTCTACAATCTTGATCGGTCTCTCTTCGTATGTGCCATCCGACTGGATCTCGACATCGTCGAAATTGATCACGTGGGATTCGTCGGGCACATACTTCCTTAAGAGTGACACATGGAAAACATTGTGCACAGGGTGAGCAGAAGGTGGTAAAGCAACTCGATAGGCCAGGTTGCCGACTCTTTCTAGGACTTCGAAGGGTCCTACATAGCGAGGGTTAAGCTTGCCTCGCCTTCCGAAGCAGAACACGCCCTTTGAAGGAGATACTTTGATGAAAACTTTGTCTCCTACAGTAAATTCTATGTCTCGTCTCTTTAGGTCTGCATAAGACTTCTGTCGACTCTAAGCGGTCAATATTCTTTGACGGATGAGGGCGACTTCGGATGCAGTTTGCTCTATTAGGTTTGGGCCTAGGAGAATCTTGTCGGCGTTATCGTCCCAACAGAGCGGAGAACGACATTTCCGGCCGTACAAGGCTTCAAAGGGAGCCATCTTGATGGAAGAATGCCAGCTATTATTGTAAGTGAATTCTATGAGGTGTAAGCTGTCATCCCAACTTGTGGTGCGGTCTAGCACGCAAGCTCGTAGCATATCCTCGAGAGTTTGGATGGTCCTTTCTGATTGACCATCAGTTTGAGGATGAAATGCGGTGCTGAATTTAAGTTCTGTGCCCATGGCCTTATGTAGTCCTTTCCAGAAAGAGGCCATGAAGCGACCGTCTCGATCGGAGGTGATCGTCTTAGACGTCCCATGGAGGCGGACTATTTCCTTGACGAAAACTGTTGCTAGCTTTGGAGCTTTCCACTTCTTTTGAATGGGGATGAAGTGGGAACACTTGGTGAGTCGGTCTACAATAACCAAGATAGAATCCTTTTGCTTTTGGGTCTTTGGTAGATCGGTCACAAAGTCCATTGCAATATCTTCCCATTTCCATTCGGGGAAGGAAAGGGATTGCAACTTTCCTCCAGGTCTTCGATGTTCGATCTTTACTTTCTGGCAGACCAAGCATTTAGATATGAACTCTGCGACATCTTGCTTTAGATTGGGCCACCAGAAATTCTTGCGTACATCATTGTACATTTTACTTGCTCCTGGATGTACTGAATAGGCAGATGAGTGGGCTTCTTTTAGGATGCTCTTTCGAAGCTCGTCCACTGCTGGCACACAAATCCGGTTCTGGAACCGAAGGGAACCGTCATCTTGGATGACGAACCCAGGTGCTTTTCCTTCTTGTACTTCGCCACTGATTCTGATCAGCATGATATCGTCAACCTGCTTTTTTTTTGATCTCTGTCAGCAAATCGGATTGGATTTCTAGAGTGTTGAGACAACCTTGTTGCCTTTCGAACCAAACTTCAATGCCCTCTCTGATGAGTTCTTGCTGCAACCTTGGTTGGGCGGTTAACATTGCTACAATGCCCTCCTGTTGCGTCTTTCGACTGAGAGCGTCTGCTACGACGTTAGCCTTACCCAGATGGTAGAGTAGTTCTATGTCGTAGTCCTTCAACAATTCTAGCCATCTTCTTTGTCTCATGTTCAACTCCTTCTGCGTGAACACATACTTCAAACTCTTGTGGTCCGTGTATATCTGACACTTAACCCCGTACAAGTAGTGTCGCCAAATCTTTAACGCGAAAACTACTACTGCCAGTTCGAGGTCGTGCGTCGGATAATTTACTTCATAGATTTTGAGTTGTCGAAACGCGTAGGCAATCACCTTCCCATTCTGCATGAGTACGCATCCCAACCCTTGCTTGGAGGCGTCACTGTAGACCACATAATCGTCGTGTCCGTTGGGCAATGTTAGCACTGGAGCACTGGTGAGGCGCTTCTTGAGTTCTTGGAAACTCTCTTCGCACTTCTCATCCCATACGAACTTCTTATGAGTCTTTCGTAGTAACTTTGTCATGGGAAGAGCAATCTTTGAAAACCCTTCAACGAACCTTCTATAGTACCCGACGAGTCCTAGGAAGCTGCGAATTTCCTTTACATTCTTGGGTTGCTTCCATTCTGAGACTGCCTCAATCTTCTTTGGGTCCACTAATACTCCGTCTTGATTAATGACGTGGCCTAAGAAAGCCACTTCTCTAAGCCATAGGTCGCACTTGGATAGCTTGGCGTAGAGTTGGTTGTGCCTTAGGATCTGTAGCACGGTTCGGAGATGTTCTTCATGGGCTGCTTGATCTCCGGAGTATACCAGGATGTCGTCTGTTAAAACGATGACGAATTTGTCGAGGTATTCATGGAAGCATCGGTGCATTAGATCCATGAATATCGCAGGTGCATTGGTCAGCCCGAATGGCATCACTACAAACTCGTAGTGACCATAATGGGTACGGAAGGCGGTCTTCGGAATGTCTTCCTAGCGGATCCGAAGCTGGTGATAGCCTGACCTCAGGTCGATCTTTGAGAAAACTTTTGCACCTCTGAGTTGATCTAAGAGATCGTCTATGCTTGGAAGAGGATACTTGTTCTTGATGGTGACCTTGTTCAGTTCTCTGTAGTCGATGCACAAACGGAAGGTTCCGTCCTTCTTCTTCACAAATAGCACGGGCGCTCCCCAAGGTGAAGCACTCGGTCGAATGTAACCCTTCTCAAGCAGTTCTTCGAGCTGACTCTTGAGTTCTTTCATCTCCAACGGGGCCATTCTGTATGGCGCCTTAGAGATTGGGCCAGTACCCGGCTCGAGGCTTATTAAAAACTCGACTTCTCGTCGAGGAGGTAACCCGGGGAGTTCGTCTGGGAAGACGCCGGGAAACTCTCTAGCCACGGGGATCTCTTGCACGTTTACTATCTTCTTCTATGTTGACTCGAGATAGCAAAGATATCCAACGCAACCCTGCCTTAGTAGTTTACTGGCTTTCATGGCGTTGATCACCTTTCCATTTTCTTCTTCCCGTTTCCCTTTGAACTTGCAGATGTGTTTTCCTCCCGAGTTGATGGTCACAGTTCGGGTGTAGAAATCAATGATTGCTCCATGCTCAGACAACCAATCTCTTCCGAGTATTATGTCATTGGGATCCATCGGGATGCATATCAAATTGGAGCAGAAGTTCACTCCCTGAATGCATAAGGGAAATTTTTCTAATTGTTTGGCTCCTAAAATCTTTTCTCCATTTGGAAGGTTCACTATGAACGGCTCACACTTCTCGAGGTTATCTAAACCTAGAAGTTCTATGCATTTTTCGGATATGAATGAATGTGATGCACCGGAATTGAAGAGTATAAACACGTCTTTAGAACGGATATGGAGAGTACCTTGGTAGATGGGTTCTTCTGGCTTGTCAGTGGTACGCATCTCGTACAATCTCTATCCTTGTCCTTGCGGGTTCACAGGCCCTTTGCCTTTCTGGTTGGCCGTAGACTGAACTGAAGTGGTTCCTGCTGGCCTGTTTGACGCCTGAGGTCGCTGGGAAACTGTTTTTGAGCGGGTCTGACCTAATGTGTTCGCTGGTTGTCTGCAGAATTGCCGGAGATGTCCGTCCTTGTTGCAGTTGTAACATCTTCTTGGCGGCTTGGGACACTTCCGGTTTATATGCCCGGGCTCAGCACAGTTGTGACAGACAATTGGGGTCCTCGTGGATTCAGTCCCATGGCTTGGTCTTGTACCAACCGACGAGGCCTTGTGCTTGCTTTTCTTTGACCACTGAGATCCTTGCGGCGATGCTGGCCTCTTAAACCCACTGTGACTAGAGTGGTGAGGCTTTCCTCCACCGAACTTCTTGCGTTCGGGAACTTTCAGAGTCGACTCCATTTTATGCGCATGATCCACATATTCTTCCATGGTTGTGAAGGAGCGGTTTTCCATCCAAGGTTTAATGTGATCACTCATCCATCGATGAAAGTCTTTGATCTTCTGATTTTCTGTGGTGATCTCCTCATCAGCATACTGTAACAAGTGGTTAAACTTCTTACCTCTTTCTAGCACATTCAACCCATGCAGCTTTGGGGAGTGGAATTCATCCAGCTTCTCATCTCTCATTGATTCTGTGAAGAATTTGCGCATCATCTTGCTTTTGAACATTGCCCAGCTTAAGTCTGGGCGGTCGGCTAGACTAGAGCTCTCCCACCACTCGCCTGCTTCATCTTTCAATTTGAGTGCAGCCATGTGCACTTTATCCGTTTCCGAGCATGGTATGTTGCGTAAGAGTCGCTCCATATGAGAGAACCAGTATTGCACTCCTGACGGATCCCCAATTCCGTCGTACGAATCAGGCTTCATGGCATTGAAAGCCTTGATTCCCTCAGTGAAGCTAACCAGAACCTGTTTCACGGGAACCACCTCTACCGTTTGTCCTACTTCTTCCAGCCCTTCTTCTGGCACAACGTTTGGGGCTTCGGGGTCCACGGGTTTAGGAACTCCAGCAGGAATCTCCTCTCGTATCAATTGTTGTACGAGAGTGCGTAGCGCATTCACAGTTTCTACGTTGAATGCAATTGGCGCTACTGGTGCATGAGGTGGGTTCACTCCTGGCTCTCTTCTAGTTTCGGACTCAACATCGTCATTGCCATCTCTAGGTTTAGTGGTACTGCGATTAGTGGCTCTCGTGTTGACCATCTGAAGGTTTTGGGTTTGTTTCCACTTGTTAATTCGGTGTAGTATGAAGAAAGAATAGATAGATCAAGTGCTAATAATTAAAAGAGGAACTTTATTAATAAGTTCATAATAGTGAGTACAAGGCTTTTATAACTTAAGCCGTTTCAACTAGAAAAGGAAATTAAACCGCTTCGACTTTCTAAAGACAAAAATGAAGTCGAAAGAAGTGGTCTATGCTCACTTCTTGAAAAGAGAAATACAACCCTAAGGAAATCTAAATACGGTCGGCATAAGTATCGAGGAATCCTTCCTCGAAGAGGGTCTCGTCAATAATCCCTGTGTCGTTACCAAGGAGGATGTTGGCCTGCTCAATCCTACGATGGCGACGATTTTCACGGGCCTGAAGCTCCGCGATGCAAATCCGAAGTTGGAGCCTCTCCGCTCGCTCCCTTTCCATCTCCATAATCCATTCTCTTTGGTGGCTCTCAAGCAGGCCACGGTTCACCCTCCAACTTCTGGTAGGGACCACGCCGGATGGTGGGGGCGCGTTTACTAAGGGTTGACGAGCCTGGCGGTTGGAAGATTCCCCCTCCATCCAAGTGGTGAATCCTTCCATCTGTATCTCCCTAGGTGCCTTCCTTGCCCGCTCAAATAGAGAGGGCGGTCCATAGCGTCTCTCCCGAGAGTGATCAACATTCATGGATTGGAGCTGTCGTAGGAGCTCCTCGTCCTCGTGACACCAAAAGTGTCTCATCGGTGGCATAGGCTCTTCGGGCTCGTACGCCCATGGTGGGGAGACGACTTCCATTCTCGGCATGACCCTTGGGACCTCGATCATAGGGGGCATCGGGGCCGGAGGAACATATTCCCATTCGGGGCTCGCAGGCGGCGGTGGTGGAGGTGGTGTTTCTGGGTCAATTACCACCCCGTCTTCGTCTTCTTCTTCCGACGCTTCGATCATAGCGTCCCAATCTGCTTGTGCCTGCCACAATAGCTCCATCTCCTCGTCATCAAACTCGTCCTCTTCTCCATGCTCAAAGTCATGTTCTGGCACCAACTCCTCGTTCTCCTCATCGGAGTAATCTTCGGGTTCATACCCCGGTGCCATCTCCTCATCTTCCGAGGGGAAATCCTTGGGCTCGTACACGGGTGATGGGGGCAATTCGACGGGTGCTAGTTCATCATCTGATAGATCTATGGGCAGGTTAGGATCTTCCTCAGGATCTTCTTCCGACTCCTCCCATGGCTCACCGATTTGGTCGATCTCCATATTGACCCCGAGGTGACCATCCTCGTCAATGTAGGGAAAGTACGGGTTCGGGGCTTGCATCCCGAAGTTGGCTTCGTTGAAGTGATTCTCAAGGTGGTTGTGGTTCGGGCTAGCCATGGTTTTTCTGAGGAAAGAAAGAAAAAGAAAAGGCGTTATTAGAGAACCTCCTTAGTTTCTATGAAAGGAAGATGTAGTGAACGAAGTCAAAACCTTGAAAATTGCTAAATCAAAAATTTCACTTTATGCTTTTCATTTTCTTGGCCCTATTATGACGCTAAGGTTTTCTTCTTTTAACCTAATGACTTTATGAAGTGAGTTTTGTGATCACTAATCAAATTTTCTCGTATAAGAGTATAAGTTCTTCTAAGGTGAAAGTATAAGATTCTAGTGATAAGTTTCCTAAAGGAACACTTACATTATTGATAAGAAAAGTTCATACCATTTTAAGTTTTTCAAAAGGTAGAAAAGGTCTTTGAGAAAAGTTAGTTAGTTCTAGAACTAAGTATTTGCTATTTAAGGTTCCTAATATTTTAGGGAATCATTTTTCTTAGCTAAGAATTTGAAATTGTAAGAGTACTATTCCTAGGTTTTCTTTAAAAGCGTAAAGAAGGAAATCTTCTAAAATTGAAAGTCCTAAATAGCGGAAGTAAAAGTTAAAGTTTTAAGAGTTCTTGGTTTTCGAAAATTCTTGGTTTTAAAACCTTTCGGTTTTAAAACGAAAACGTTTGGCTCTGATACCACAATTATAACCCCTATTTTACAACATTGGGTACTACCGCCAGTGACCTCAGACTTTACCGTCCAAAGTCACCCAAGGATTTTAGAATGATATAGAACAATTAAAATGCTGAATAAAAACGTAATACATAAATAGGAAAGCATGCTCCCGAAGGAGACTTAGTTCATTACAAAATATCCTACATTGTCTTTAACTTTAAGACTACTTGAAAACAAATACCAAATCCATCATGTCTCGGAGATAAAGTAATATTAAAACCAAAATGGAAATAAAAGTACATCTTGAGCAATCTTGACTTCCTTCACTTCCCTTCACTTCGCCTTGCTATGGTTTCCTAAATCTGACATAATTCGCGAGGGGCGATAGAATGCTAGGCAAACATGCGGAAAGAAGAATTAGTCTAGGAGACTAAGCAAGCGGGAATAGAACTTCCCGAGGGTAATTTGGTGAATTCAACTTATCGGTGTAATGAGAGGAAAGAGGGTTGTGTTTACGATGGGCTTGATTATGTGGAGCTAAGATACGAACGATAGCGATAGCATATCCAAAAGGGATAGCTTGATGAGCAAGAGAGGTACTACTAGATTGTAGACTTCTCTAAGATTTCGATAGGATGTTGGGAACATTTTTTTAATTCATACAAGTGAAAACCTCTTGCGCTTTTGGGCGGACCGAGAGCCGGAACGATCATTTGAGACCGGTCCGGTTTTGATATCTTAAATGTGCATACACACTTATCTTAATTAGTGATGAAAATATTCAATCTTGTTGATGACTTTTACAAGAGAGAGTGGTGGGACACGGATAAACCGAGCCACCCGAAGGAGAACATCAATTCCCCTGCACTTAGTTAGAGTGCGCTCAATTCCTCCTTGCAATTGGAGCGGATGGAGATCATGATCCCGAAAGTCGTATGGACGTACGACTTAGTAAGATTATATAGAGGTGTCGACTAACTCGCACCCCTTTCTAGTTTATTCAATTCAAATCTCTGAACGAGATTGCAATCAATCAAGAGTACACACACTAGCAAATATAATCCTAGCAAGGAATATAATATCTACTATACTAACAAGGGTCGTTATTTCTAACAATCGATATTTCCTAGGTTCATTTTTATTAAACATACAAGAAGTTCCCAACATCGAGAGATATCATAAAGACGGATATAAAAGGGCACAAGGGGAAATTCCACTTGCCTTTGCGTAACGAGTTTAGCAACGAGCTTTTGACGAAAATTAGGCGAGTTCCTACTACGAGCGAGGATTCCGACCTAATGATATGGAATTTACGAAAAAGCTCAAAATACGATTTTCTTTCTAGAGTTCGAATTACCTCTTATACTATTTATAAGAGGGTTTAAGTTTCTAAATTATTATAATAATAATTTAGAGAGTCATTTTCCTAAAATAATAATATTCCTTTATTATTATTTTAGTTTTGGTAATATCCTTATTATTCCGAAAAATCTTTATTAAAATAATTATTAAATTAATTCTTTTAAAAGAATTGTATTTACTTTCATAATTCTTATTACCTAAAAATATTATACTCATAGTTCCTCCACTTGGAAGTTTCCAAAAATAGAAATTCCTAATTGCTTGATTAGGTAACTTACTAATATTACTATTTGTTACACTATTTTTATTTATATTATTCCTAGAATCTTTTATAAAATAATGTTTATAAAAATATCCTTGATCAAATACTTTAATATCCTCATGTCTTGTATAAGGTATATTCCTCACTTGTTGATATCTCACCTCATGATCATAAACTATTATTTTAATATTTTTAATTTATAAACTAATATCTAACTTATATAAAAAGGTTTTCTTTTCAAACAAATCACTTATGCTATAAATATATTAGAATATTTGTAATATTCTACCTAACATATTTAATTCACAACTTTGGTCTTGTGACTAAACTTTATACTTAGAGGTTATTTAATATTTTTCCCATTGGTTTTCTAGTACTAATCCACTTAAAATAATATGTTTTCATGATAATAAAAATCAAGGTCAACTAAAGTCTATGTCATCAAATCTTTGAACAATAATACTTTTATAAAGTTTCTTCATAATTTTATTACTATAGTATGACAAGTATTCTAACCTCACCATCACTTCTTAAGACTAATATTACAATTCATCCTAGTCTACTTTTATAGTCACATTTATTTATATATAAATAAATTCTCATTTGTAGTAACTTTTCACCTAGGGATAAACTATCATACAACTTATTAAATAAGGAGTTTATTTAATAAACTTAGCATTATTATTAAGATCATATAATTTGGTGTCATCTATAATCTAAGACATTCAACACCTCATAACTTCTAGAATTCTTATCTTCTTTTATCATGAAAAAGATAGTGTTAACTCATTATTTTGTATGCTATGATAATTTTATAAGAATCTATTTATTCTATGTAAAAAGACATTCTTGTAATAAATTCAATAAAATTTGTCTACTTGCTTTATAAGAAGTCCCTTAATACTATGTAGAGAGCATGCTTTTTATAAAATACAATATTAATTTGGATATATTAATAAGATTTAATTTTACCATGGTAACTAACATATTCTTCTAATTTATTCCAACTAACAAGATCTACTTACCATATAGATTTGATCTCATACTAATTTATTTATTCCACTTAAAAAAACAATAACTATTAAAAAAAAAGGTTGAAGAATATATACTGATTTTGGTATTCTATAATACAGAACATAGGAGAAAAGCAGAGAAGGGAACCGGCGGGCAGGGGCGGCGCGACCAGGGGGCTCCGGCGTGGCTCGGCGGCGCAGGGTCGGCGTGCTGGTGGCATTCCCCGTGGGGTTGGGCAGTCCGGCGACTCCAAAAGGGGAGAAGGAGGAAGTTTGATGGTGTTTTGGTGGTGTTTTAATGGGGAATTAGACTTGCCAATGGGCTGATTTTTGTGCTGACTTAGAAAGCTCTTGCTAGTAGAGGGAAAAGAAGGTTGAATGTGTGCTTGGGAGAGATGAATAGGAACCTATTTATAGACAATTTAGTGGAGTCTTCAATCCATGTCAATGGTGGATGCCCAATGAGGAGAGGGAGGATGCTATGGGATTGGTCAAGCTTGTGCTTTCTAGATGATGATGGAGGAGTGATGCAACAATGAAGGTCAAGCAAGGCAATGGAGGTGAAGGAGACATGCAATGGCCACTTTTCAAATCAACGTAAATCAATCAGACATCAGTCTGATGTTCAAATTGGAAGAAGGAAGCTTATTTGATATAAGATTAAAAGGTTGGGTTAAGTGAACAAGAAATTATAATGGTCTAGCGGAATTTGGTGAGGGGCGTGTGAGGTTGGAGTGCAAGAGATCTCGGGTTCAAATCCCGCTATTGCATTCTTTTTGCAAGGCTTGTAAACTAATTTCCTAGGCCTTTGTATAATCTATTTTATGAAATAAAATAAATTTCTTATTTTTATCCAATGCTCTTTTGATTAATTTACCTCACTTATTAATCGATACCCCTCGAGTTATTTTATTGCATTTTTATCTATTTTAATTCTCTTGATAAACTCTTCCAAAAGAAAGAGAAATAATAGAAGTTTAGTTGATTTTCTAGAAATTAGAAAAATAAAATAATTGATAATAAATATTATAAAAAGAACTTGGAATATCGCGGATATTACAGAGGGTAGAAATCGTGAAATTTCTAAATAAGCCGACATCCTCTTCTTATATATAATATGTACATGTTCATGTACATTCTCATGAGAAAAGAAAGACCGAGAGGAAGGAAGGGAGAGAGAGAGAGAGAGAGAGAGAGAGGGAGGAGGGAATTAGCCCGGTGTTGGGTTCGTTCGTCGGGTCGGATTTGGAGTTTAGGCATTATTTGGTAAGTTTTATTAGTTAATAGTTTGTTTAGATTTTACTAATTTTTTCAGATTTGGGTTTATAATTGATTTTAAATTGGAAATCGGTTGATTTATAGTTCTCAGAGGGTATTTTTGATATTTGATTTATATTCGATAAAAGATTTCAGAGTAATTTTAGGGTATTGCTTTGTAATAATATTAGGGAGACCTTTGATCCAGTTTTTCAAAAAGGTTTAAACTAGAAAAATGTTCTTTTATATATCTAGTATATTCATGTCAAGTTTTAAAGGATTTGAAATTATATAAAAGAAGTTTTAAAGAATCCAGGCTTTTTGTTAATTTTAGGGCTAGAGTTTGTAAGAGTTCAAAGGCTATTATTATTCATTGCGGTATATATATGCATATAGGAGCGTGGGTCCTAGGTCGTGATCAAAGAAAGGGGAAGAGACAAACTATATGTTTTAGACAGGGGCCCACTTTGCGTCTTAGTTATTGTTTGTTGGCCTAGAGAATTCGTCTTCAAGGTAAGTGGTTTACGACTTGCTTAGTTGCTGTTCAATACTTGTTAGACTTCATGTGGTGCTTGTAGGATTGGTTTTGTGGAACTAGTCCCTAGATGATTATTTTATGAAAAAGGTTTACTTGTATATGATATGTATGAAAAGAATTTCATTGGGCTTTAATAGAATGTGAAATTTTCGATTATTTTCTCTATGTTGGTACCGTTCTCGACATGGCCATGTGCGTAGCCCTCTGGGTTGAAGTGACGGCTACGTATGGTTATGTGACAGAGAATCGTGCCCTTTCAAAAGAAAATTTATTTGTGATTTGGGCAAGTGCATCCGAGGAGGCTTGACCCGGGCTTAGGAGAATGGAATTGTGCAGGGTGGGAGGTTGCGCCTCGACACCTAGGGTGTAGGGTTGATAAGCGCCATGGAATGGAACGGTGAAAGAATGGTTGTATTGTTCTGCTTGGACTTGTATGTATGACTGTGTATGGAAGTTTGATATGTGGTTTGTGCTTATGATCTAAGGGAAGTTAATGTATGGATTTAGAACTGATATGTGTTGTATTCATGTGAACCGTGCTTGTGTGTGTGTTAGGTACTTGATCGGTTTTTAAACGTCTTACTAGTACCGTATTGATTCTAGCTTGTATTAGAATGGTAGATGACCCTTCGGGGACTTGTTTATTTAGTTTCAGGTAAAGAAAAGGGACCCATGATGGAACCTCGGCTGAACGATGGAGAGGTCGTTGAAGGTTGTGTCAATAGGATAGGTTCAGTTGGGAGAAATGGTGGTATACTTTTTCTATCTTTTGAATAATGTGTTGTGTTGATAAAGATAGGGTAGTGGTATGTTAATGAAATGTTTATAGGTGGTGTTGTAAGTTATGTTGTTTGGGTTTCATGCATGTTTACTATACTTGGATTCTATAAATATCGGTTGGATGTTTTATTCATGTTTTTCTCGTCGTACCCGAGTTGAAAGATCCAAGTGAACTCGTTGTCAAACTAGCATAGGTAGTACCTAGTAAGGTCTACTACCGAGTAGCGCCCGGTGTAATGACGGGGTGGTACAAAAAACAAGTGAACTTTAAAGATATCTAGGCATAAGCATAGAGAATGAGGATAGTATCAAACAAATAAGCACATTTATCACTACAAAATCAAGACCGATCGAGTAAAAGCATAAAGTCGAACCTAGAAACCTAATGCCACATTTAGGAGTGACATTTACATGGACATTTCATCGAACACTTGGCGTATAATTTTAGATCACAAGTGATTTTAAAGGCAAAAGCAGAAAAAACAAGTGAACTTTAAAGACATCTAGGCATAAGCACAAAGAATGAGGATAATATCAAGCCAATAAGCACATACTTCACTACAAAACCAATACCGATCCAATAAAAGCATAAATTCAAACCTAGAAACCGAATGTCACATTTAGGAGTGACATTTACATGGACATTTGATCGAACACTTGGCGTATAATGTTAGATCACAAGTCATTTTAAAGGCAAAAGGAGAAAAAACAAGTGAACTTTACAGAAATCTAGGCATAAGCATATAGAATGAGCATAGTATCAAGCCAATAAGCACATTTTGCACTACAAAATCAAGACCGATCGAATAAAAGCATTAATTCGAACCTAGAAACCGAATGCTACATTTGGGAGTGACATTTACATGGACATTTCATCGAACACTTGTCGTGCGATGTTAGATCACAATTCATTTTAAAGCTAAAAGGAAAAAAAAACAAGTGAAAATTAAAGATATCTAGGCATAAGAATTGAGAATGAGGATAGTATCAAGCCAATAAGTACATTCTGCACTACAAAATCAAGACCGATCGAATAAAAGCATAAATTCGAACCTAGATACCGATAGCCACATTTAGGAGTGATATTTCATTGAACACTTGGCGTGCAGTGTGGGATCACTAGTCATTTTAAAGGAAAAAGGAGAAGAAACAAGTGGAATTTAAAGACATCTAGGCATAAGAATAAAGAATGAGGATAGTATAAATCCAATAGGCACATTTTGCACTACAAAACCAAGACCGATCGAATAAAAGAATAAATACGAACCTAGAAACCAAACGCCACATTTAGCAGTGACATTTACATGGACATTTCATCGAACACTTGGCGTATAATGTTAGTTCACAAGTCATTTTAAAGGCAAAAGTAGAAAAAACAAGTGAACTTTAAAGACATCTAGGCGTAAGCACAAAGAATGAGGATAATATCAAGCCAATAAGCACATACTTCACTACAAAACCAAGAATGATCGAATAAAAGCATTAATTCAAACCTAGAAACCGAATGTCACATTTAGGAGTGACATTTACATGGAGATTTCATCGAACACTTGGCGTATAAAGTTAGATCACAAGTCATTTTAAAGGCAAATGGAGAAAAAATAAGTGAACTTTAAAGACATCTAGGCATACGAGATTATAAGATACAAATCTTGACGTATTTAAAATTCACTGGTTTTTCTCCTTTTAAACCGAATGTCACAAGTCATTTTAAACCGAATGTCACATTTATCCTTTTATTCGACCGGTCGTGATTTTGTAGTGTACAATGTGCTTATGCCTAGATGTATTTAAAGTTCACTTGTTTTTTCTTCTTTTGCCTTTAAAAATTGACGTGTGATCTAAGGCATGCCAAGTGTTCGATGAAATGTCCATGAAAATGTCACTCCTAAATTTGGCATTCGGTTTCTAGGTTCGAATTTATGCTTTCATTCGACCGTTCGTGATTTTGTAGTGCAGAATGTGCTAATTGACTTGATACTATCCTCATTCTTTATGCTTATGCCTAGATGTATTTAAAGTTCACTTGTTTTTTCTCCTTTTGCCTTTAAAAATTGACTTGTGATCTAACATTACACGCCATGCGTTTAATGAAATGTCTATGTAAATGTCACTCCTAAATGTGGCATTCGGTTTCTAGGATCGAATTTATGCAATCATTCGACGGGTCGTGATTTTGTAGTGTATAATGTGCTTATTGACTTGA
Organism: Fallopia convolvulus; assembly: GCA_964016875.1. Taxonomy (NCBI): domain Eukaryota; kingdom Viridiplantae; phylum Streptophyta; class Magnoliopsida; order Caryophyllales; family Polygonaceae; genus Fallopia; species Fallopia convolvulus. The sequence continues at coordinate 19,896,850 of OZ024730.1, forward strand.
TATTATCCTCATTCTTTATGCTTATGCCTAAATGTCTTTAAAGTTCACTTGTTATTTCTCCTTTTTCCTTTAAAAAGACTTGTGATCTCATTTTGCACGCCAAGTGTTCGATGAAATGTCCAATTAAATGTCACTCCTAAATGAGTCATTCGGTTTCTAAGTTTGAATTTATGGTTTTATTCGATCGGTCTTGATTTTGTAGTGTAGAATGTGCTTATTTGCTTGATACTATACTCATTCGTTATGCTCATGCCTAAATGTAATTAAAGTTCACTTGTATTTTGTCCTTTTGCCTTTAAAATGACTTGTGATCTAACATTGCACGCCAATTGTTCGATAAAATTTCCATGTAAATGTCACTCCTAAATGTGGCATTCGGTTTCTAGGTTCGAATTTATGCTTTTATTCGATCAGTCGTGATTTTGTAGAGTAGAATGTGCTTATTAGCTTGATACTATCCTCATTCTTTTTGATTATGCCTAGATGTCTTTAAAGTTCACCTGTTTTTCTCCTTTTGCCTTTAAAAAGACTTGTGATCTCACTTTGCATGCCAAGTGTTCGATGAAATGTCAATTTAAATTTCGCTCCTAAATGTGGCATCCGTTTTCTAGGTTCGAATTTATGCTTTCATTCGATCGGTCGTGATTTTGAAATGCAGAATGTGCTTATTGGCTTGATAATATCCTCATTCTCTATGCTTATGCCTAGATTTCTTTAAAATTCACTTGTTTTTTCTCCATTTGCCTTTAAAATTTCTTTTCATCTAACATTGCACGCCAAGCGTTCGATGAAATGTCCATGTAAATGTCATTCCTAATTGGGGCATTCGGTTTCAAGGTTCAAATTTATGCTTTTATTCGATCGGTCGTGATTATGTAGTGTAGAATGTGCTTATTGGCTTGATACTATACTCATTCTTTTTTTTTATGCCTAGATGTCTTTAAAGTTCACTTGTTTTTCTCCTTTTGCCTTTAAAATGACTTATTATCTAACATTGCACGCAAATAGTACGATAAAATTTCCATGTAAATGTCACTCCTAAATGTGGCAATCGGTTTCTAGGTTCGAATTTATGCTTTTATTCGAACAGTCGTCATTTTGTAGTGCATAATGTGCTTATTAAATTGATACTATCCTCATTCGTTTTGGTTATGCCTAGATGACTTTACAGTTCACTTGTTTTTTTCTCCTTTCGCCTTTAAAAAGACTTGTGATCTCACTTTGCACGCCAAGTGTTCGATGAAATATCCATGTAACTAACAATCCTAAATTTGGCATTCGGTTTCTAGGTTCGAATTTATGCTTTTATTCGATCGGTCGTGATTATGTACTGCAGAATATGCTTATTGGCTTGATATTATCCTCATTCTTTTTGGTTATGCCTAGATGTCTTTAAGGTTCACTTGTTTTTTCTCCTTTTGCCTTTAAAAAAGACTTGTGATCTATGTTTGCACGCAAGTGATCGATGAAATGTCCACATAAATGTCACCAACAATGACAATTCTGAATCCCTTCCTCCTCCCTCAACCACCAACACCTCCTCCAGAATTGTCATTGTTGACAGTTTTGGAGATGCTCGTTCCTCCATCAACGAGAAACCCAGAAAATCCAAATACCACCATTCATCCCAAAAACGCCACTCATCCAAAGACCCCTCAAAATCCAAAAATTCCAAACATTCCAAAGATCCCTCCAAATCCAAAAAACGCAAACACACTGAGGTCTCTGAATTTTCGGAGCCCAGAAAGAAATCCTTCTTCACCATTGACGATTACTTGAACTGCTCCAAGGACAGTTCCTGTGTTTCCAAACCCCCCTTTATCTTTCATTCGGACTCTGGGACCTCCCAATCCCAGAGCCAACTCACCTCTTCTTCCCTCCCTCTTCCCATAAGTGAGGGACCTCCCAAGCCTCTTCCCTCGAAACAAAAGACTCCTCCACCACCTCCTTCTGTTCCCATAACAAAGGGAACTCCCCCTCCACCACTCCCCTCTGTTCCCACAACAACGGGTTCTCCAACTCTACCTCACAAAACTCCTTCCCCTCCTTCCTCACCAAAACACACATCTATCTCTCCCACTCCTACCTCGGGGATCTCTACTCCCCAGGTTACCAAATCCACTCCTCCTCCCCCTTCTACACAACTCTCTACTCCCTTTCTTCTTCTCTTTCTTCTTCCACCACATCCCCCACCACCACAAAACTCCCCACTCCCTCTCCATCCAAAACTGTCGTCGTCCTTACTTCGGACGACGATGACCTTCCCCTCTCCGTCGTCATCGGGAAAATGACCAAGGACCCTCCTCCTCTCATCATGGGAACTGTCGAGGAGGAGGCCCAGCTCAAGGCCATAGAAGAAGAGCTCACCAGGGACCCCTCTGAACACACAACTGACCAAGGGACCAAGTCCCAAGAGAAGGTGGCTCCTGAAGAGCCCACGGAGAAAAGGGACCCAGCACCAGCTGGTGGTGCTAGGGCAAGTACAAGTTATCCCGAAGATGATGCGGAGGGATCAAGCTCGAGCTCCTCCGAGGAAGAAGGGACCTCAAATGATGAGGTCGAAGAAGAAGAAGAGGCTCCAGCTGCTAAGGAGCAAGCACAGATCCCAACACTTGAACACCAAATGGTGGTGTCCACGGGTTCCCAACCGCCTAGGGAACGAGTGCTAATGATCGAAGCGGCTGAGCCCTCTCAGTAGAAAGGACCAAGAATGGTCTCTAGGGGGAACAATTCGAATATCACCAATGACTGCACTTAGGGGACTCTCTCCCACGAAGGCGATGAGTTTATATTTACTACGTCCACAATCCGCCTTCAGCTCCAATTCCCAGTTCAAGGACTCAATGAGTTGCCAAACAAGCTCTGGGGCGACTTCAACAGCGCCGAGGTTTATAACACTATTTTTAAGGGTCGAGTTCCCACTAAAGTGCCTTCGACTCATCATATGTCCCTCGTCGCCAAGCTTGCTCATCAATTCATCATCAATGTGGTGATCCCTCGCCAAGAGAAGCGTTTGGTCGTCAATATCCTCGATGACATCATCCTCTATCACTTCATCCTCAAGAAGCCCATCAACCTTCCCAGAATCATACTTGGGCATATGGAGAAGTATATGGCTTCCAAGTCCCATTCCCCTCCCTACTCTGGGCTGATCAAGAAGCTGCTACAAAAAGAGGGTCTCTACGACTCCTCTAAGGAAGAAATAGTGCTTGGAAGGGAACTGGACATCTCAGTTTGTTTCCATTATTTATTATCTTCTCTCTTACCTTTGTTTGTGTTGAGTCTATGGTGTTGAAGATCGGGCCATCCTTCGGGCTAATACCACTTTGATACGAGGATTAGCCCGAAGGATGGCCCGATCTTCAACACCATAGACTCAACACAAACAAAGGTAAGAGAGAAGATAATAAATAATGGAAACAAACTGAATTGGAGGACAAAACATGGATGTATAAATGGATAATAAGAAGAACCAATTGAAACAACAAATAGACCCTCATTGCTTTGAAAACGAGAACCTAGATGAATGATCAAAAGACCCATCTTTCTACAACTTGACACAATCAAGGACGAATCTTTGAAGCACCAAGAGGATGCGTTGTGATTGCTTGGAGAACACCATTTCTACCAAGAAACGACATAAACCAATACAACCCAAGGCTACACATAGATCGACCTCACCATGGAGGACCTCTCGGGTCTCTCTCCATTCCTAATCTGATTTTCTCAAAAACTAGAAATGAAACTAAATAAGGCTATTTATAAGCCTCCTAAAACAATTAAAGAAAATAACAAATAAAAGAAAATAGCAAATATTGTCTTAAAGCTAATAAAAACCCATCTAATTTCTTATGGCCCAAAATGATGCATGACCCAAAACAACACAAGGTTGGAAATTGGCGTGCTCCTTGGATGTTCTCGGATGATCCTTCATCAGATGTATTTAAAGTTCACTTGTTTTTTCACATTTTGCCTTTAAAAATGACATGTGATCTAACATTGCACGCTAAGTGTTCGAGTAAATGTCCATGTAAATGTAACTCTTAATTTGGGCATTCGGTTTTTAGGTTCGAATTTATGCTTTTATTCGATCGGTCGTGGTTATGTACTGTAGAATATGCTTATTGGCTTGATATTATCCTCATTCTTTTTGTTTATGCCTAGATCTCTTTAAAGTTGACTTGTTTTTTCTCCTTTTGCCTTTAAAAAAGACTTGTGATCTATGTTTAAACGCAAGTCATCGATGAAATGTCCACATAAATGTCACTCCTAAATGTGTCATTCCGTTTCTATGTTTGAATTTATGGTTTTATTTGATCAGTCTTGATTTTGTAGTGCAGAATGTGCTTATTGGCTTGATACTATACTCATTATTTATGCTCATGCCTATATGTCTTTAATGTTCACTTGTTTTTTCTCCTTTTGCCTTTAAAAACACTTGTGATCCCACTTTGCACGCCAAGTGTTCGATGAAATGTATATGTAAATGTCAGTCCTAAATGTGGCATTCGGTTTCTAGGATCGAATTTATACTTTCATTCGACAGGTCGTGATTTTGTAGTGTAGAATGTGCTTATTGGCTTGATACTATCTTCATTCTTTATGCTTATGCCTAGATGTATTTAAAGTTCACTTGTTTTTTCTCCTTTTGCCCTTAAAAATTGACTTGTGATTTAACATTGCACGACAAGTGTTCGATGAAATGTCCTTGTAAATGTCACTCCTAATTGTGGCATTCGGTTTCTAGGATCGAATTTATGCTTTAATTTGACCGGTCGTGATTTTGTAGTGCAGAATGTCCTTGTTGGCTTGATACTATCCTCATTCTTCATGCTTATACTTAGATGTATTTAAAGTTCACTTGTTTTTTCTCCTTTTGCTTTTAAAAATGGACTTGTGATCTAACATTACACGCCAATTGTTCGATGAAACGTCCAAGTAAATGTCACTCCTAAATGTGGCATTCGGTTTCTAGGTTTGAATTTAGGCTTTTATTCGATCGGTCGTGATTTTGTAGTGTAGAATGTGCTTATTGGCTTGATACTATACTCATTCTTTATGCTTATGCTTTAAAGTTTACTTGTTTTTTTTCTAGTTTTGCCTTTAAAATGACTTGTGATGTATCATTGCACGCCAAGTGTTCTATGCAATTTCCATGTAAATGTCAATCCTAAATGTGGCATTCGGTTTCTAGGTTCGAATTCATGCTTTCAATCAATCGATCATGATTTTTTAGTGCAGAATGTCCTTATTGGCTTGATACTATCTTCATTCTTTATGCTTATGCCTAGATGTATTTAAAGTTTACATGTTTTTTCACCTTTTTCCTTTAAAAATTGACTTGTGATCTAACATTCCACACCATGTGTTCGATGAAATGTCTATGTAATTGTCACTCCTAAATGAGGCATTCGGTTTCTAGGATCGAATTTATGCTTTCATTCGACCGATCGTGATTTTGTAACGTAGAATGTGCTTATTGGCTTGATACTATCCTCATTGTTTTTGGTTATGCCTAGATGTCTTCAAAATATGCCTAGATGTATTTAAAGTTCACTTGTTTTTTCTCATTTTGGGTTTAAAAATTGACTTGTGATCTAACATTGCAAGCCAAGTGTTCGATGAAATGTCCATGTAAATGTCACTCCTAAATATGGAATTCCGCTTCTAGGTTTGAATTTATGCTTTCATTCGATAGGTCGTTATTTTGTAGTGTAGAATGTGCTTATTAGCTTGATACTATCCTCATTCCTTTTGGTTATTCCTAGATATCTTTAAATTTCACGTGTTTTTTTCTCATTTTGCCTTTAAAAAGACTTGTGATCTCACTTTGCACGACAAGAGTTCGATGAAATGTCAATGTAAATGTCACATCAAAATGTGGCATTTAGTTTCTAGGTTCGAATTTATGCTTTTATTCTATCGATCTTGATTTTGTAGTGCAGAATGTGCTAATTGGATTGATACTATTCCATTCTTTATGCTTATGCCTAGATGTATTTAAAGTTCACTTGTTTTTTTTCCTTTTGCCTTCAAAAATGGCATGTGATCTAACATTGCACGCTAAGTGTTCGATGAAATGTCCATGTAAATGTAACTCTTAATTTGGGCATTCGGTTTTTAGGTTCGAATTTATGCTTTTATTCGATTGGTTGTGATTATGTACTGCAGTATATGCTTATCGGCTTGATATTATCCTCATTCTTTTTGTTTATGCCTACATGTCTTTAAAGTTCACTTGTTTTTTCTCCTTTTGCCTTTAAAAAAGACTTGTGATCTATTTTGCACGCAAGTGATCGATGAAATGTCCACATAAATGTCACTCCTAAATGTGTCATTCCGTTTCTATGTTTGAATTTATGGTTTTATTTGATCAGTCTTGATTTTGTAATGCAGAATGTGCTTATTGGCTTGATACTATACTCATTATTTATGCTCATGCCTATATGTCTTTAAAGTTCACTTGTTTTTTCTCCTTTTGCCTTTAAAAACACTTGTGATCCCACTTTGCACGCCAAGTGTTCGATGAAATGTATATGTAAATGTCAATCCTAAATGTGGCATTCGGTTTCTAGGATCGAATTTATGCTTTCATTCGACCGGTCGTGATTTTGTAGTGTAGAATGTGCTTATTGCTTGATACTATCCTCATTCTTTATGCTTATGCCTAGATGTATTTAAAGTTCACTTGTTTTTTCTCCTTTTGCCTTTAAAAATTGACTTGTGATCTAACATTGGACGCCAAGTGTTCGATGAAATGTCCCTGTAAATGTCACTCCTAATTGTGCCATTCGGTTTCTAGGTTTGAATTTATGCATTCATTTGACCGGTCGTGATTTTGTAGTGCAAAATGTCTTTATTGGCTTGATACTATCCTCATTCTTCTTGCTTATGCCTAGATGTATTTAAAGTTCACTTGTTTTTTCTCCTTTTGCTTATAAAAATGGACTTGTGATCTAACATTACACGCCAATTGTTCGATGAAACGTCCAAGTAAATGTCACTCCTAAATGTGGCATTCGGTTTCTAGGTTCGAATTTAGGCTATTATTCGATCGGTCGTGATTTTGTAGTTGTTGGATCATAAACGGTTAGCAAAGAGCTTGGGAACTGGCAATTAAGCTGTTTCCAAGGCAGCGGAAGTAAATAATCGCAAGTAATAAAGACAATAAAGAACGCAGTTTCTTTATAGAGGAACCCCACTACAACCAACTAGTTGTATGGGTAAACCTCTACCTCGCTTGGAAGATTTTGAATGACTCACTTATATTAATTGCTTTGTTCCTTAGTTACACAGCCGGATTCACACTTCTCTGTTCCTACGAGTTCTTCCTAACTCTAGCAACACTAGCAAATCCTCTCAACTGAGTTCCTAAGCTCACAACAGCAAAATACAAACAAGTCAGACCTTACACCGACTTCTCAGTTCCCTTGTCCTTGGGAACTTCGGCTTCACCGTCGTTGAGATCACATACTCGCCGACGGGGACTTCTCTTCCTTTTCTTTCTTTTTCTCAGATGTGGGTGTTTGAGAGTTCTGGGAGAAGTACTCAATCCGAGTACTATTTATTTGGCTTTATAGTCCAGGTTGGCTTGGGCAGTCGCATCTTTCGTTTGTGTCCAAAATGCCCTTTGCTTGATGCCCAAGTTGTACTTTCTTCACATGTGACTTTGGTTTGAACTAGGTCCACTTCTTGGATCAATCGGACCGTTGGATGAAGCGTGACAGTCTGATCCTCAGATTGTTCCTTCGGGCTGTCTGAGACAGAATCCCGCGATCTGCGCTGAACGGTCGTTGTCCTCACATGTGAGTTCCCATGTCATGGGAACTGTCTTCTTCAGATCCCTTGATGGAAACTCTTCATCGTTGTAAGCTTGTGTTCTCTTGATTGTTTCTGTGAGTTCCCTTGATTGAAACTCTGCATTGTGGCCTGCAGTGGCTTTTGGTCATTCATAGGAGTTCTTGGTTGTACCTGTGTTCCTTAGAAATACTTGAACAAACCACATTAGTTCCCTATGGTGTTTGTCATTATCAAAATTGAAGAGAATTACATCGTTGATCCGTTGTTTAGAACCAGAGGTCCCAACAACGTCCCAACAATTTCCCCCTTTTTGATGATGACAAACCCATCACAAAATATGCAAGTATTTCAATGAATGATATGCTGATGTGTTCCTAAGTATGATTTTGGGAAGTCACTTTTAGTGGAACTCTTAGATTTAGGAAACCACTTCTGGTGAGACACTTAGTTCTTACTGAGCTTTTTATGCAAGTGTTCCCTGCGTGGTCTGTGATAACTTAAACTTTTAACTCATCTCGCATTTTTTGTCTTTCCCCCTTTTGACATCATCGAAAACAAGCAAAGCAACAATAAGGAAGAAAGGAACACGCAATCAAAATAAAGACCATTTCATTACTTAAGATAATATGTACAATGGGAACTCAAGTACAATTTGTGGTCATTTTTGGATTAAGGGAAAAAGAAGGGAAAGATCATGGGGATTGAGGGAACAAGGCGTCACAGAGGCGCGTAAGGACTTGTGTAAGCTTTTCTTGTCCTCTGGCCAATGCTGCTTAGTCCTTGGCAATCTGGTCGAGGGTGTTGGCAATACGGAGCAACACTTGAGAGTTCCCCTCTTGTTCACCAGACTCCAGTTGAGCCGCTTCCTCTACGGGCTCAGAGTGCCTCATCTTCTGGACAACAGAAATGTCCAGTTCCCTTCCAAGCTCTATTTCGTCCTTAGAGGCGTCGTAGAGACCCTCTTTTTGTAGGAGCTTCTTTATCAGCCCAGAGTAGGGAAGGGAGTGGGACTTGGAAGCCATGCATTTTTCCATGTGCCCAAGGATTATTCCGGGAAGGTTTATGGGCTTCTTGAGGAGGAAGTGGTAAAGGATGATGGCATCAGGGATGTTGACGACCAGACGCTTCTCTTGGCGCGGGATCACTACGTTGATGATGAATTGGTGAGCGAGCTTGGCGACCAAGGACAGATGGTGCGTCGAGAGCACTTTAGAGGGAACCCGACCCTCAAAGATTGTGTTGCACACCTCGACGCTATTGAAGTCGCCCCAGAGCTTGCTGGGCAACTCGTAGAGCCCTTGACCGGGGACCTGGAGTTGAAGGCGGATTGTCGACGTTGTAAAAATGAACTCGTCGCCTTCGTGGGAGAGAGTTCCCTGAGTGCAGTCGTTGGTGATAGTGAAGTTGTTGTAAAACTGACGCACTTGTGAGGGATCTACGCTCACAGTCTCTTTGTCCCAGCCTTGGGCCTTGATCAGGTCCCATAGTTCCCCTAGGCCATTTTCATTTAGCACGTCTTCTGAAACGATGAGTGGAGGAAGGAGCTTCCTGCGCTCATCCACATGGTGCTTTGTGGAAGAGGTCCCCTTCCCCTTCTTTGTTGTGCTTCTGGACGTGTTCCCCCTAGAGACCGTGCTGAGGGGGTGCAGCCGCTTCGATCATGAGCACGCGATGCCTTGGCAGTTGGGAACTCGTGGACACCACCATTTGGTGTCCAGGTGTTGGGATCCGTGCTGGCTCCTTAGCAGCGGGAGCTTCTTCTTCTTCTTCGACCTCATCTTGGGAGGTCCCTTCTGCCTCGGAGGAGCTCGAACTTGAGCCCTCCGCGTCATCTTCAGGATGACTTGTTGTTGCCCCAACACCACCAGTTGGTGCGGGGTCCCTGCTCTCCGTGGGCTCTTTAGGAGCCACCTTTTCTGGGGACTTTGTCCCTTGGGAGACTGTGTGCTCAGAGGGGTCCCGGTTGAGCTCTTCCTCTATTGCCTTGAGTTGGGCCTCCTCCTCCAGAGTGCCCATGATGATAGGAGGAGGGTCCTTGGTCATTTTGCCTATGACCACGGAGAGGGGAAGATCGTCGTCGTCTGAGATGAGAGCGACGACACTTTTGGATGGTGAGGGAGAGGGAAGTTTGGTGGTGGTGGGGGATGTGGTGGAAGAGGGAAGAGAAGAGGAAGGAAGAGGAGTGGAGAGTTGTGTAGAAGGGGGAGGAATGGATGTGGTGACTTGGGGAGTAGAGATCCCCGAAGTAGAGATGTGTTGTGGGGAGGAAGGAGGAGGAGTTTTGTGAGGTGGAGGTGGAGTTGGAGTTCCCGTAGTTGTGGGAACCGAAGGAAGTGAGGAGGGTGGAGTTCCCTTTGAGGTGGGAACTGAAAGAGGTGGTGGAGGAGGAGTCTGCCGTTTTGTGGGAGGAGGTTTGGGAGGTCCCTCGGTTAGAAGAGGATGGAGAGAGGAGGAAGAGGGGAGTAGACTTTGGGGTTGAGAGGTCCCATCGTCGGAAGGGAAATGATAAGGAGGTTTGGGCGCACAGGAACTCTCCTTGGAGCAGTTCAAGTATTCCTCAAATTTGAAGAAGGCTTTCTTTCTGGGCTCCGAAAATTCAAAGACCTCAGAATGTTTGCGCTTTTTGGATTTGGAGGAATCTTTAGAATGTTTGGATTTTTTGGGTTGTGAGGGGTCTTTGGATGAGTGTCGTCGTTTGGATGAATGGCGGTGTTTGGATTTGTGGGGTTTCTCGTTTATGGAAGGACGAGCATCTCCGAAATTGTCAACGATGACAACGCCGGAGGAGGTGTTGGTGGTTGAGGGAGGAGGAAGGGATTCGGAGGAAGAAGAAGTCCAGGCGACAGTGTCGTCGGCCGGAGGAGGAGTTGGCAAGAAGGGGCTAACTTGATTGTAGAGCCCCTGGATTAGAACGTCTTTCATGACGGGGTCTGGTTCTTGTTCAATCTCTCGTAGTTGAGAGGTGAAGAGGATGCGAGGGTTGGCAAGGACCCACGCTTTGATCTGGGCAAAGGTGTGTTGAGGGGCCATTTTTGTAAGGGTTTGGGAGGTTTTGGAGTTTTCTTGAAAAAGAGAGTGAAAGGGATGTGGAGAAGACGAATGACAGAGGTGGAAGATGGAATAAGATCCCAAAAATGGCAAATGAGGGTTTTAAGGAGAGAGGGGGCGAGGGGTAGAAAGGGAAGTGGAAAACCTCGATAACCGTCGCCCAATGAACGTGGGGCATCATTGTTCAACTTCCATAGCATGCTTCTGGACACGTGTCACAATCTCTTGGGAGGTCCTTTTCAAAATTTGAATACTTGGCCTCTAACGCTTCAGAGCCTCTGACACAAAAGTCCGCTTCCCAAGTGACGGTTCGTCTTTATAGCTGAGTCAGCGTTCCCTTGCTAGTTTATATCAATTCCCATGATCATATCAAGGTCAGGGAGAGTGAAGTGGTTAAGGGAACTTCACACTCATCCTTTTGTGGGGCTAGGGAACTCAAAAGGAACCAGACAATTTGCAACTCGATAAAGGAAATATTTTGGCTCATGAGAAGCGTTTGTCTAGTCCCTAGCTTAGGGTGGGTCATATGATCAACCATCATGGTGGCTTGTAAAGAGGGATAAAGGTAACTCTTGTTGATCATTTTGGGCCAAAAGAAATAGAGTTCCTTTGTACACATCTATCTTTAGACTAGTAATCATGGCTTAGTGAAAGCAATAAGTCCAAGTTCCCTAGCATGCAATCTTGTATAAACTAGTCAGGCATTGAGGGAGAAACAAACAGGGACTTGTTTAGTTTAGAGTTATATCCCGAGAAGCATTCGAAAACGCTGGTAGGGACGTCTGTCTAAAGCTTTGGTGAGAATGTCCGCAATTTGCTCTTTAGTTCTACAGTGTTCCATCAAGATGTTCCCATTTTCAACATTGTCACGTAGAAAGTGATGCCTTATATCAATATGCTTAGTTCTAGAATGATGCATAGGATTTTTGGAAATGTTTATGGCGCTAGTGTTATCACATACTATGGGAACTGGGCCAAAAGACATACCGTAATCCTTGAGTTGTGACTTAAGCCATAGAACTTGGGAACAACAAGATGCGACAGCCACATATTCTGCTTCAGCTGTGGAGAGTGCCACTGAGTTTTGCTTTTTAGATCCCCATGAGACTAAGCATGACCATAGGAACTGGGCCATTCCAGATGTGCTCTTTCTATCAACCAAGTGCCCTGCAAAGTCCGCATCTGTGTATGCAATGAGCTCAAGGGAACTGTTCCTTGGATACCAGAGGCACAAGTTATCTGATACGTGATCGCCTCGGATTACTCCTCAGAAACCTCGTATTTGACCACACAAGAACCCGATCTTGCCAGCAATTATGATTCAAACCTACAAAAGCTCTCAAAGTAAGAAACTTGCGGTGCAAGTAACAACAGATCCGAAAAATTAAAGTAACGAACTGAATTGATAGGTTGAAGGAATCAACTTGATAGTTCAATTGGATTGGCTCTAACGCTAAATCCAGTTGATTAACTAGTTTGATCTTTAACAATCACAACTAGAACAATCTAATTGATTGAAACAATAAACCAGATTCGAACAAAGAGAGAGAAGAGAATTCTCGAAAATTATGGTGTTGATCGATCAATGAACTTGAATGCTAGACACTTGTGTTTTTGGGCCCAAGAGATAGATTAAACCAATTTGGGTTTAATCTCTCTCAAGCTGATTTTTATTGAAGGAAAATGCAAAGTATAAATAGAGAATACAAAAGCTAATCCTTGGAGAGCAAGGCAACTAGGAGGCTGGCCCTATAGATAGAAGATAGCCTCTTATCTTGCTTCCAAAGATATAATAAAATATCTATAAGTATATCTATCTAGATTTCCTTAATTAAATAAATCATGGCTGATTTATTTATTTAAGGAAACAACCTAACAAACTTAAAATATCTCTAACAAACTAAAAATATCTCTAACAACCAGGAGAGAGAATATTCAACCAACTAACATCAGCCTATTGATTGAATTTCTCTACATTATTTAAAAATAGAAAATCGTTCATAAATAAAATAAATAAAGATAGAAATTTAGACTAAAGATAAGATTTCCGTAAGACTTGAACAACTCTCAGTAAAACCCAGTTTTCGGCCCTTTACTGTTGGATTCTGAATTTGATGTAAACTACAAAGTTGTAGAACTTTTAATTATCTTTCCAACGAGTACTTAACGGACTTGAGATGAATTTTTCTAGCTCAAGTTATGACCAATTTACTGAGCATTGTTTTCCATTTGACGGACTTCTTACTTTCCGAACTTTTGTGACTTGATTCTCTTCCTTGTTGGCCTTGGACGCCATGGATGGATATTTTGAAGAGATAGTATCAAGTCTATGAACACCTCTTTGAATTTGAACGCTCTTAACCTTGGGAAAGGTCTCGGTTTTGACCTTCTAGACACCTTCTTTTCAACTTTAATCTTCATGGTCCTTTTATCGCTATCATTCTCCCCCATTTGACCTCGAATCGTCCTCGATTCGAAGTTGCATGTAAAATTAAGAGGAGAAAAATCTTGAAATGTTGGAAATACTAAAGGCACCATGGTTAGTATATAAGGTTTTGGAGCAAACATAATTGATGGAAGACATTGAATCATCTCTTGGACAGTAGGGCTCTCGTTGACTAAAACTCCATTTGAGACATCCACTTGTTCCTCCATGCTCTCATCTTGCATGGTTTCCTCAGCTGGAACCTCCTCCTTCAAACTTTCCTTATCAATATGGCTTTGAAGATCACATAGGAGGTGACTTCCTTTTTTAGAGGTCTCTTGGCTATGTGGGGTTATAACTTTCTCTTCTTGAGTGAACATTCCTGGTTTTGGTGAGTCAGAAACTCCCAATTCATGCAAAAAGGAGTTAGTATCCAAAACAATGGAAGAAGAGTTAGAATTGTACCTCATCTGACTAAAATTAGCCAAAGCCTCATTCTTTCGTTGGAGTTGGTAAAAATACTTCTGAGCAGCTCGAACCAAGGCATCAACATCATTGTAGTCTGTATAGCTTTCAAGATGTTCTTGGAATTGAGAATTCAGTCCATCTAAGAATTGTAGACATATATACCTTGGTGATACATCAACTCCAGCAAAACACATCAATTCTTCAAGCTCCATGAAGAAGTCAAGTGGAGATCTAGAACCTTGCTTACAACTAGCCACTCTTTTCAACCGTTCAGAATGCTCATATGGAACAAACTTCTGGCGCATGTAGAATTTCAGTTGATGCCAAGTTGAAATGGGCTTAAGACCTCGGTTCCAACGATCTCTCTGTACATGATCCCACCAAAAACGTGCAGCTCCCACAAGACAAGTTGTTACTGCATACAACTTCTCTTGTTCAGTGTAATTATGGTACTCAAGGAAAGAGTTGGTGTCGTCTTCCCATTCAAAATACCATGTAGGGTGTTGATAGGGTTTCTTGACAACAAATAAATTTATAATCAAGACCCCGCTGAGTATAGCAGAGTCAGGTTCGTCCACAGGAGATAGTCAGTGCTAAGTTCTATTACTTGTTATGCAAGCAATCAAAAAGTAGAGGTTTTTAACAAAGGAAAGAGAAATTCTAAGGTTTAGGGTATTCCCACAACAACAATCATGCAATGCTAACACTCATGAAACACATAGATCATGCTTTTATCACATAAAGTTGTCAACTTTCGTCAACCTAAGCAAGTAAATCAACTAACTTTCGTTCAATTAATAAACTTACTATCTATCTCTTCTACTTCAACTAGGATAGATCTACTTTCGCTTCAAAACCCTAATTTGACTATTCTGATTCAAAGTCTCGCCTTCGCTTCAACTATGAATGAGAAATTCCTTTCAACTTTCGTCTCAAGGATTAAGAACAAGAGAATAGATTCATGCAATAAAAACAATCAAGACATGATCATAAACAAGCATGCACAACCATTGTTGGGTTCAACCCCAACCTTAGAGAGAGAGACTACTCACAATTCATAATAATTGAAAACATCTAAATTAAATTAAAAAGAAAGCTTACAACTTGAATTCAAAACAAAACTTGTTCTCCAAGCTATCTTCTCTACTCGTCCTCTCGCCCCTCTCTCTTCTCTCCTCCTCCTCCTCTTACTTGCCCTCCAAGGCAATTGATTGTGTAGAGAATAACAAAGGGTAGACAAGAGTATTTATAGAGAAACTATTCTATCTTAAATCTATCTATAAGGAAATAAATCTATCTTAAATCTAACTATAAGGAAATAATATCTTCTAATAAAATATATCACTTCCATCTATCTAATAACATAAAAGGAAACAAGATAGAAGCCCATAAATAGCACCGACTCGGATCTCTGCTGCTCTCGCTGCCTCGTTAACGACCTTGACAGGGTCGAAAACAGCCTTGAGTAAAACTTGCGTAGAAGATTCGTTACAACTCAGTTTGGCTCGATTCTTTTTCCCATGTTCTTGTAACGAATTTATCTTTCTCTTTCCAATCTCAAACTTGATCTTCAATGACTTTACTTGAGCACTTAATCTTTATCTTCTCTTCATTCTTGAGTGCTATCTTCACCGGTTTTACTCCTTTCTTCAAAATATTACTCCAAAAAGCTTCTAAAAACCTACAAAACACCACAAAAGCTTATGTAGACTCCATATCTCAAGAAAATACGAAAACGTACATAAATGACTCAAAACAAAACCCAAAACTAAAGAAAAAGACTCAAAAGACACAAAAACACACCCTAAAACATGACTAAAAAGGCAGACATCAAAATACCCCATACTTAGACTTGTTTGTCCTCAAGCAATAAACAAGACATCAACCAAAATCACCAACACATATATCAAGTCAATGCCCTCATCAAAAAGCAACATCAAAGCACAAGTAGAAAATAGATAGACAAGTGAATCTAACGTCATCACACATATATGAGCAACCTCAAGCAAAAGCAACCAAAAATCCAACCTCACAAGGGATATGTGTTTCACTCAACTCTCAAGTGTTTGGGCTTATAATAACAACTCTCAACTCAATCCAATATACAAATATCAACATAGTCATTGTTACTTATATCGCCAAACTCTCCACCAGAGATGTCAAAACACATAAAAATCATCAAGAGAACTTAGGCTCAATGAAAAACTTCATAGAAGCTTCCATTCGGCCGGGTTGTAATGGGGCTTGGTAACAGACAATAGGGAGTGGAAATATTTTGGCTATGTGGTGCTAATAATATCCGGGAATCAAGGACTCCTAAAAACTCACATCTCACCAAAACTTTTCATATAAGATAACCAAAATCACTCTTCTTTATGCACACTTCTCTCATTAACCCCTTTTATCTCAACAAATCTTGCTTACAAACACTTAGGAAATTTTGGCTCATGCACATTTTCACTCTTCAACTCTTCACTTTGGATTTCTCAAGTCCTTTCTTTTCTTTTCTTTTTTTTCTTTCCGCGGGGGCTCGGTACCGAACCCTTTTAGGGTCGGTAACGACTCTGGATTATTTTTCTTTTGTTTTCCCCTTTACTTTCCACTTCATTTCTTTTGTAAGTGCATTTAGGGAACCAAACTCCTTTTACATAACAAACTGCAAGATACTATCACTTTACCCAACCCAAATTACCCCACACTTGAACCAAAACATCTCACTCAACAAAACCATCACCATAACCAACACTAAGTCCTAATCCCCGGAAAGGGTCAAGCTTTCATCGGCTAGGGATTAATTTTGTGGAGCTAAAAATAAAGGGCTTCAGGCTCAAATTGGCTTCAAAAAAGAGGATAATGATAAGGGTGGATAAGGATTAATAGGGCTTATGAAAATAAGTTCTCTATCATATGATTTCACATGCAATGAACTAATATCTCATATAGGTCTCAAGTAATAGATAACCATGCAATGACAAGAGATAATATGCATAAGGAGAGTAAATCACACAAAAAAAGAAGAGGGATTTTTGATGTTCTCCCTATAAGGCCAAAAATAACTCACAAGGTAGATTTTGTTGGATTTCAGTCACTTCTACCTAAGATCATATGTGCTTAATTTCATCACAAGCTAAATATCCACATAAAAACAATTTTCAACATGATTCAGGCAAAGCTCTCCAAACATGCTATGGAATTACATGATCAAGTAAGTTAAAGCATATCATAGGACAGCTAAGTGGAATATTATCAATCCTAAAAACACAAACAAAGAAAAAAACTGACACAAAACTGAGTTACCTTTTCCCATACCCCATACTTAAACCAAACAGTGTCCTCACTGTTTAAAGCAAAGACAAGAAAAATAAAGAGGATAAGGAAAAAGATACTCACAAAATAAAACCGAAGCTTATTTGGAACCATTGATCACTTGAGGAGTATTGCTGATTTTTTTTATTTGTTTTTTCTTCGGTTTGGTAGAGGTCGGTACCGACCCTATGAAGGTCGGTAACGAGCTTGCGTGCTTGTACACCGATTGTCTTTGATTGTAGCACTTCTTCTTTTTGTACCTGAGTCACATTAGAAAAACTTCTATCCTACTACACTAATCTAACCTAAAAACAAGTCAAAAGAAAGCTAGCAAAAAGAACTAGGAAAGCAAAAACTAAAACAAAAACAAAAAGCGGGTTGTCTCCCATAAGCGCTATTTTTAACGTCGTTAGCCTGACGAACTTACCTTGGCAGATCAAGGTGGTTTCCATCCAAATATGTTGGGATTAAGAGGGACCCCATACTTAGCCGAAACAACATTCTCCAAGATATTTGGTCCTCTATCATCCACAAGAATGCTTCGTAATCCTACAACAGGGTTAGTAAAATCCAAAAACCAAGGAGGTTTTGACTCCTTCACAGTACTAAAAGTAGGATATGAAATAGAGCAGGGATAGGAGAAAGGATCATGGCCAAAATTGATTGGATAAGAACAAGAAAAGTCACTAGGATCGAGCAGAAAGGAGCTCGTTACCGAGGCTATGTGGGTCGTTAAAGACCCTGCTGGATTTGGAAGTGGCTCGATGTCGTGCCTGGATCCACCTCCCACCTTGTTTTTCTTCAGATAAGGGTCGTTACCGACCTCAGAGTTGAGAGTGGGGTCTGATTTAGAAGACTTAACTGGCCTGGAGGACTCGGTATCGAGCTGGGGAGCCTCGTTAACGACCCTGTTAGGGTCGGTAACGAGCCTAACTGGGGCATTATCTTCATCACCGTGCTCAGTGTCTTTAGGCTTAGCTCGATCTGGCAACTCTTTGCCACTTCTGAGGTGTATGGCTGCAATTTGTACTCTCGGGTTCTCTTCGGGTCGGCCTGAAAGTTGCTCTTGAGGTCTTGGAATCCGTGCAGCTAGGTTACAAAGTTGTGAGTCAACGCTCTTTTTCCAAATCTCAAACTCGTCCCATCTTTATATTTGATTGTTAAGATTGACTTGGACTCCATCAATCTTTCTATGGACGTCATTAATGCCCTCTTGTAACCCTTGTACCCACGATGGTGGCTCTTGGTAGGTCGGGGGTCTATAAGGTGGAACTATCTGTTCTTGCCGAGGAAGTTGGCTCTCTTGGCCGTATTCATAATTGCCCCAGGTGGGCTGATTGTAATTCCTCCATGCATAAAAAGTGTCAACTTGGTTCCCATAGGGACCTCTCATGTAATTATCCTCTTCATATGCCTCAGCAGCTATGATTTCCCTTTCTCTCTGGATCTCCTCTATCTCTAAACAGAGTTCAATGATCTGCTTAGCTAGTTCTTCATGTGTAGCCATGACTTTGTTAGCTTGACGACCTTCAGCTGACATACACTGTAAGCAAAAACAAAAACAAAAACGAAATCAAAAAGCAAAAACGGGGTCTCGGACAGGGTCGGTAATGAACCTGGGGGTCGTTAACGAGCCTGGAGTGATCCCGTAAAACAGAAACTAAAAAGAAAGAGACAACTACCTGTCGATAGGGTCGTTACCGAGCCTGGGTAGGGTCGGTAACGACTTGACAATGGCCTAGAAAATAAAAATAAAAACACAGAAAAATAGGTTACCCAGCAGGGTCGGTACCGACCCTGGGGGGTCGTTACCGACTCGGCGGAGTCCCAAAAACGCAAAAAGAACAAAACTTGGCACTATTGAAATCTCCCCGGCAACGACGTCAATTTGTTGAAAGGGTTTCTTGACAACAAATAAATTTATAATCCAGACCCCGCTGTTGTATAGCAGAGTCAGGTTCGTCCGCAAGGAGAAAGTCAGTATCAAGTTTTGTTACTTGTTACGCAAGCAATCAATTAAAGCAAGAGTTTTTATCAAGAGAAAGAGGAATTCTAAGGTAAAGGTATCACCACAACAACAATTATGCATGCCAAACGCTAATGAAACATAAAGATCATGCTTTTATCACATAAAGGTGCCAACTTTCGTCAACCAAAGCAAGTAAATCAATCAACTTTCGCTAAATCAATAAACTTATTATCTAATCTCTTCTACTTCAACTAGGATAGATCTGCTTTCGCTTCAACATCCTAATTTGACTATTCTGATCCAAGGTTTCTGTTTTCGCTTTAACAATGAATAAGAAATTCCCTTCAACTTTCGTCTCAAGGATTAAGAACAAGAGAATAGACTCATGCAATAAAAACAATCAAATCATGATCACAAACAAGCATGCACAACCATTGTTGGGTTCAACCCCAACCTTAGAAAGGGAGACTATTCACAATTCATAATAATTGAAAACATCTAAATTAAATTAAAAAGAAAGCTTACAACTTGAATTCAAAACAAAACTTGTTCTCCAAACTATCTTCTCTACTCGTCCTCTCGCCCCTCTCTCTTCTCTCCTCCTCCTCCTCCTCTTACTTGCCCTCCAAGGCAATTGATTGTGTAGAGAATAACAAAGGGTAGACAAGAGTATTTATAGAGAAACTATTCTATCTTAAATCTATCTATAAGGAAATAAATCTATCTTAAATCTAACTATAAGGAAATAATATCTTCTAATAAAATATATCCCTTCCATCTATCTAATAACATAAAAGGAAACAAGATAGAAGCCCATAAATAGCACCGACTCGGATCTCTGCTGCTCTCGCTGCCTCGTTAACGACCTTGACAGGGTCGAAAACAGCCTTGAGTAAAACGACCCTGTCACAGTCTTGTACGCACATGGACCTCTTTAGGTATTGTTTGGCTTTGTAGTTTGCCTCCATACACTTGTATTCGTTGGGTCCCCACTTTGAGAGGTCGTCGACTATAGCTGGATCGATTTCGAAGTTTCCTCTCTCGATAACACACCAGGCTTGGTATTCTTGGCCACGTATCCAATCCTTCATGTCGCGTTGCCAGCTTTCAAACCTTCCTGTAATAAGCCTTGGTGGCTTACTAGTGTTGTTCCCCACTTGAGTAATTTCCTGAGCCATTTGATACCTGCGATGCTAACACAAATCTAGAGCGCAAGCTCTGATACCAATTGTTGGATCGTAAATGGTTAGCAAAGAGCTTGGGAATTGGCAATTAAGTTGTTCCCAAGGCAGCGGAAGTAAATAATCGCAAGTAATAAAGACAGTAAAGAACGCAGTTCCTTTATAGAGGAACCCCACTACAACCAACTAGTTATATGGGTAAACCTCTACCTCCGCTTGGAGAATTTTGAATGACTCACTTATAGTAATTGCTATGTTCCTTAGTTACACAGCCGGATTCACACTTCTTTGTTCCTACGAGTTCTTCCTAACTCTAGCAACACTAGCAAATCCTCTCAACCGAGTTCCTAAGCTCACAACAGCAAAATACAAATAAGTCAGACCTTACACCGACTTCTCAATTCCCTTGTCCTTGGGAACTTCGGCTTCACCGTCGTTGAGATCACACACTCGCCGGCGGGGACTTCTCTTCTTTTTCTATCTTTTTCTCATATGTGGGTGTTTGAGAGTTTTGGGAGAAGTGCTCAATCCGAGTACTATTCATTGGGCTTTATAGTCCAAGTCAGCTTGGGCAGTCGCATCTTTCGTTTGTGTCCAAAATGCCCTTTGCTTGATGCCCAAGTTGTACTTTCTTCACATGTGACTTTGGTTTGAACTAGGTCAACTTCTTGGATCAATCGGACCGTTGGATGAAGCGTGACAGTCTGATCCTCAGACTGTTCCTTCGGGCTGTCTGAGACAGAATCCCGCGATCTGCGCTAAACGGTCGTTGTCCTCTCATGTGAGTTCCCATGTCATGGAAACTGTCTTCTTTAGAGTTCCCTTGATGGAAACTCTTCATCGTTGTAAGCTTGTGTTCTCTTGATTGTTTCTGGGAGTTCCCACTTCATGGGAACTTTCTTCTTCAAAGTTCCCTTGATGGAAACTCTTCATTGTGGCTTGCAGTGGCTTTTGGTCATTCATAGGAGTTCTTGGTTGTACCTGTGTTCCTTAGAAATACTTGAACAAACCACATTAGTTCCCTATTGTGTTTGTCATTATCAAAACTGAAGAGAATTACATCGTTGATCCGTTGTTTAGAACCAGAGGTCCCAACAACGTCCCAACAGTAGTGTAGAATGTGCTTATTGGCTTGATACTATACTCATTCTTTATGCTTATGCCTAGATGTCTTTAAAGCTTACTTGTTTTTTTTCTAGTTTTTCCTTTAAAATGACTTGTGATGTGTCATTGCACGCCAAGTGTTCTATGCAATTTCCATGTAAATGTCAATCCTAAATGTGGCATTCGGTTTCTAGGTTCGAATTCATGCTTTCATTCAATTGGTCACGATTTTCATTCTTTATGCTTATGCCTAGATGTATTTAAAGTTCACATGTTTTTTCACCTTTTTCCTTTAAAAATTGACTTGTGATCTAACATTACACACCATGTGTTCGATGAAATGTCTATGTAATTGTCACTCCTAAATGAGGCATTCGGTTTCTAGGATCGAATTTATGCTTTCATTCGACCGATCATGATTTTGTAGTGTAGAATGTGCTTATTGGCTTGATACTATCCTTATTCTTTTTGGTTATGCCTAGATGTATTTAAAATTCACTTGTTTTTTCTCCTTTTGGGTTTAAAAATTGACTTGTGATCTAACATTGCAAACCAAATGTTCGATGAAATGTCCATGTAAATGTCACCCCTAAATATGGAATTCCGTTTCTAGGTTTGAATTTATGCTTTCATTCGATCGGTCGTTATTTTGTAGTGTAGAATGTGCTTATTAGCTTGATACTATCCTCATTCCTTTTGGTTATTCCTAGATATCTTTAAAGTTTACGTGTTTTTTTCTCATTTTGCATTTAAAAAGACTTGTGATCTCACTTTGCACGACAAGAGTTCGATGAAATGTCCATGTAAATGTCACACCTAAATGTGGCATTCAGTTTTTAGGTTCGAAATTATGCTTTTATTCTATCGATCTTGATTTTGTAGTGGAGAATGTGCTAATTGGATTGATACTATCCTCATTCTTTATGCTTATGCCTAGATGTATTTAAAGTTCACTTGTTTTTTCTCCTTTTGCCTTTAAAAATGACATGTGATCTAACATTGCACGCTAAGTGTTCGATGAAATGTCCATGTAAATGTCATTCCGTTTCTATATTTGAATTTATGGTTTTATTTGATCAGTCTTGATTTTGTAGTGTAGAATATGCTTATTGGCTTGATACTATACTCATTATTTATGCTCATGTCTATATGTCTTTAAAGTTCACTTGTTTTTTCTCCTTTTGCCTTTAAAAACACTTGTGATCCCACTTTGCACACCAAGTGTTCGCTAAAATGTCTATGTAAATATCAGTCCTAAATGTGGAATTCGGTTTCTAGGATCGAATTTATGCTTTCATTCGACCGGTCGTGATTTTGTAGTGTAGAATGTGCTTTTTGGCTTGATACTATTCTCATTCCTTATGCTTATGCCTAGATGTATTTAAAGTTCACTTGTTTTTTCTCCTTTTGCCTTTAAAAATTGACTTGTGATCTAACATTGCACGCCAAGTGTTCGATGAAATGTCCCTGTAAATGTCAATCCTAAAGGTGGCATTCGACTTCTAGGATCGAATTTATGCTTTCATTTGACGGATCGTGATTTTGTAGTGCAGAATGTCCTTTATTGGCTTGATACTATCCTCATTCTTTATGCTTATGCCTAGATGTATTTAAAGTTCACTTATTTTTTCTCCTTTTGCCTTTAAAAATGGACTTGTGATCTGTTTTTGTTAGCTTAGGAACACAGTTGAGAGGATTCATTAGTGTTGCTAGAGTTAGGTAGAACTCGTAGGAACAGAGAAGTTTGAATCCGGCTGTTGTAACTAAGGAACAAAGCAATTAATATAAGTAAGTCATTCAAAATCCTCCAAGCGGAGGTAGAGGTTTACCCATACAACTAGTTGGTTGTAGTGGGTTTCCTCTATAAGGGAACTGCGTTCTTTACAGTTTTTAATACTTGCATTTATTTTACTTCCGCTGCCTTGGGAACAGCTTAACAGCCAGTTCCCAAGCTCTTTGCTAGTGGTTTACGATCCAACAATTGGTATCAGAGCTGGTTTGCTCTAGATTTTTGTTAGCATCGCAGGTATCAAATGGCCCAGGAACTTACTCACGTAGGGAACAACACTAGTAAGCTGTCAAGGCTTATTACAGGAAGATTCGAAAGCTGGCAATGCGACATGAAGGATTGGATGCGTGGCCAGGACTACCAAGCCTGGTGTGTTATTGAGAGAGGGAACTTCGAAATTGATCCAGCTATAGTCAACGACCTCACCAAATGGGGACCCAACGAATACAAGTGTATGGAGGCCAACTACAAGGCCAAACAGTACCTGAAAAGGTCCATGTGCGTGCAAGACTGTGACAGGGTAACAAATCTTAACACAGTTAAGGAAATGTGGGAAGCCATCCAACAAATGCACGTTGGGAACTCAGATTCCGAGAAGATCTTCAGATGAATGCAAGAAGGGAGTTCTCCAACTTCCAAATGGAGATGGGAGAGTCTGTCGATAGCTATCAGTCCCGATTTGAAGGACTTTGCACCAAAATGGAAGGCTTGGGGATCACCAAAGAAGAAATCACCCATAAGATGAAGGTCCAACAGCTCTTCAACGGATTGACTGGAGAATGGGCAAACGAGAGAACAATGTTCAAGGAGAATCCGGAAAATAGAACTCTCATGCTCCATCAAGTGTTTGGAAATCTAGTGGGACACGAGAAGAGAAAGATCGATGATAAGGAACAAAAGCGAGCACATCAAGGGATCGCACTCAAAATTGAAAAGATGCTCAAATCAACTCAAGAACAACATGAAGACTCCGAAGAAGAAGAGGATGAGGAGCTAGTTCTCGTAACAAAGGCTCTTCGGAACTTCTACAAAGGGAAGCTCAAAAGGAACAGTGGGAACTGCGGAAAAGGACAGAGTTCCCAAAGAAAACCCGCAGAAAAGGACCTCTCGGATGTCACATGCTACAGGTTTTTCATAGTTATTTAAAGAATCAAGAACAGTTTCAGTGGTTACCTCACTGGGTTGTTCCCCAGTGGTTTCTCCTATGGCCATGCCACACATGTCTGGGAGTGCCCATGACTCGGGATCTTCGTCTTCATCATCGCTCCAGGTGGCGATGTAAGCCTTCTTCCCTTGCTTCCGGCCATCAGTTCCCTGTGGGCATTCCTTAGCGAAGTGTCCTTTCTTGTTGCACTTGTAGCATGTGACATCGGAGAGGTCCTTCTCTGCGGGTTTTCTTTGGGAACTCTGCCCTTTTCCCTAGTTCCCACTGTTCCTTTGAGACTTCCCTTTGTAGAAGTTTCGAAGAGCCTTTGTTACGAGAACTAGCTCCTCATCCTCTTCTTCTTCGGAGTCTTCGTGTTGTTCTTGGGTTGATTTGAGCATCTTCTCGATCTGAGTGCGATCCCTCGATGAGCTCGAGTCTGTTCCTTATCATCGATCTTTCTCTTCTCGTGTCCTACTAGCTTTCCAAACACTTGATGGAGCATGAGTGTTCTATTTTCCGGATTTTCCTTGAACATTGTTCTCTCGTTTGCCCATTCTCTAGTCAATCCGTTGAAGAGCTGTTGGACCTTCATCTTATGGGTGATTTCTTCTTTGGTGATCCCCAAGCCTTCCATTTTGGTGCAAAGTCCTTCAAATCGGGACTGGTAGCTATCGACAGACTCTCCCATCTCCATTTGGAAGTTGTAGAACTCCCTTTTTGCATTCATCTGAAGATCTTCTCGGAGATCTGAGTTCCCAACGTGCATTTGTTGGATGGCTTCCCACATTTCCTTGGCTGTGTCAAGGTTTGCTACCCTGTCACAGTCTTGTACGCACATGGACCTCTTCAGGTATTGTTTGGCTTTGTAGTTTGCCTCCATACACTTGTATTCGTTGGGTCCCCACTTTGAGAGGTCGTTGACTATCGCTGGATCGATTTCAAAGTTTCCTCTCTCGATAACACACTAGGCTTGGTAGTCTTGGCCACGCATCCAATCCTTCATGTCGCGTTGCCAGCTTTCAAATCTTCCTGTAATAAGCCTTGGTGGCTTACTAGTGTTGTTCCCCACTTGAGTAAGTTCCTGAGCCATTTGATACCTGCGATGCTAACACAAATCTAGAGCGCAGGCTTTGATACCAATTGTTGGATCGTAAACGGTTAGCAAAGAGCTTGGAAACTGGCAATTAAGCTGTTCCCAAGGCAGCAGAAGTAAACAATCGCAAGTAATAAAGACAGTAAAGAACGCAGTTCCTTTATAGAGGAACCCCACTACAACCAACTAGTTGTATGGGTAAACCTCTACCTCCGCTTGGAGGATTTTGAATGACTTACTTATATTAATTGCTTTGTTCCTTAGTTACACAGACGAATTCACACTTCTCTGTTCCAACGAGTTCTTCCTAACTCTAGCAACACTATCAAATCCTCTCAACTGAGTTCCTAAGCTCACAACAACAAAATACAAATAAGTCAGACCTTACACCGACTTCTCAGTTCCCTTGTCCTTGGGAACTTCGGCTTCACCGTCGTTGAGATCACACACTCGCCGGCGGGGACTTCTCTTCCTTTTCTTTCTTTTTCTCAGATGTGGGTGTTTGAGAGTTCTGGAAGAAGTACTCAATCCGAGTACTATTCATTTGGCTTTATAGTTCAGGTGAGCTTGGGTAGTCGCATCTTTCGTTTGTGTCCAAAATGCCCTTTGCCTGATGCCCAAGTTGTACTTTCTTCACATGTGACTTTGGTTTGAACTAGGTCAACTTCTTGGATCAATCGGACCATTGGATGAAGCATGCCAGTCTGATCCTCAAACTGTTCCTTCGGGCTGTCTGAGACAGAATCCCGCGATCTGCGCTGAACGGTCGTTGTCCTCACATGTGAGTTCCCATGTCATGGGAACTGTCTTCTTCAGAGTTCCCTTAATGGAAACTCTTCATCGTTGTAAGCTTGTGTTCTCTTAATCATTTCTGTGAGTTCCCACTTCGTGTGAACTTTCCTCTTCAGAGTTCCCTTGATGGAAACTCTGCATTGTGGCCTGCAGTGGCTTTTGGTCATTCATAAGAGTTCTTAGTTCCCTATGGAGTTTGTCATTATCAAAACTTAAGAGAATTACATCGTTGATCCGTTGTTTAGAACCAGAGGTCCCAACAACGTCCCAACACTAATGCCTAGATATATTTAAAGTTCACTTGTTTTTTCTCCTTTTGCCTTTAAAAAATTGACTTGTGGTCTAACATTGCACGCCAAGTGTTCGATGAAATGTCCCTGTAAATGTCACTCCTAAATGTGGCATTCGACTTCTAGGATCAAATTTATGCTTTCATTTGACCGGTCGTGATTTTGTAGTGCAGAATGTCCTTTATTGGCTTGATACTATCCTCATTCTTTATGCTTATGCCTAAATGTATTTAAAGTTCACTTGTTTTTTCTCCTTTTGCCTTTAAAAATGGACTTGTGATCTAACATTACACGCCAATTGTTCTATGAAAAGTCCAAGTAAATGTCATTCCTAAATGTGGCATTCGGTTTCTAGGTTCGAATTTATGCTTTTATTCGATCGGTCGTGATTTTGTAGTGTAGAATGTGCTTATTGGCTTGATACTATACTCATTCTTTATGCTTATGCCTAGATGTCTTTAAAGTTTACTTGTTTTTTTCTAGTTTTGCCTTTAAAATGACTTGTGATGTATCATTGCACGCCAAGTGTTCTATGCAATTTCACTGTAAATGTCAATCCTAAATGTGGCATTCCGTTTCTAGGTTCGAATTTATGCTTTCATTCAAACGGTCATGATTTTGTAGTGCCTAACACTAACACCTAAATGCATGCTATTAATTGATTCTTCTCCTTTTGCCTTTAAAAATTGACTTGTGATCTAACATTAAACGCCAAGTTTTCAATGAAATCTCCATGTAAATGTCACTCCTAAATGTGGCATTCGGTTTCTAGGTTCAAATTTATGCTTTTATTCAATCGGTCTTGTTTTCGTAGTGTATAAAGTGCTTATTGGCTTGATACTATCCTCATTCTTTTTGGTTATGCCTAGATGTCTCTAAAGTTCACTTGTTTTTTTCTCCTATTGCTTTTAAAATGACTTGTGATGTATCATTGCACGCCAAGTTTTCTATGAAATTTCCATGTAAATGTCAATCCTAAATGTGGCATTCGGTTTCTAGGTTCGAATTTATGCTTTCATTCAATGTGTCATGATTTTGTAGTGCCTAAAACTAACACCTAAATACATGCAATCAATTGATTCTTCTCCTTTTGCCTTTAAAAATTGACTTGTGATCTAACATTAAACGCCAAGTGTTCGATGAAATCTCTATGTAAATGTCACTCCTAAATGTGACATTCGGTTTCTAAGTTTGAATTTATGGTTTTATTCGATCGATCTAGATTTTATAGTGCAGGATGTGCTTATTGGTTTGATACTATCTCATTCTTTATGCTTATGCTTAGATGTCTTTAAAGTTCACTTGTTTTTTCTCACTTTGCCTTTAAAATGACTTGTGATCTAACATTATTCGCCAAGTGTTAGATGAAATGTCCAAGTAAATGTCACTCATAAATGTGGCATTCGGTTTCTAGGTTTGAATTTATGCTTTTATTCGATCGGTCTTGGTTTTGTAGTGAAGTATGTGCTTATTGGATTGATACTATCCTCATTCTTTATGCTTATGCCTAGATGTATTAAACGCCATGTGTTCGATGAAATGTCTATGTAAATATCACTCCTAAATGTGGCATTCAGTTTCTAGGATCGAATTTATGCTTTCATTCGACCGGCCGTGATTTTTTAGTGTAGATTGTGCTTATTGACTTGATACTATCCTCATTCTTTATGCTTATGCCTAGATGTATTTAAAGTTCACTTGTTTTTTCTCCTTTTGCCTTTAAAAATTGACTTGTGGTCTAACATTGCACGCCAAGTGTTCGATGAAATGTCCCTGTAAATGTCACTCCTAAAGGTGGCATTCGACTTCTAGGATCGAATTTATGCTTTCATTTGACGGATCGTGATTTTGTAGTGCAGAATGTCCTTTATTGGCTTGATACTATCCTCATTCTTTATGCTTATGCCTAGATGTATTTAAAGTTCACTTATTTTTTCTCCTTTTGCCTTTAAAAATGGACTTGTGATCTAACATTACACGCCAATTGTTCTATGAAAAGTCCAAGTAAATGTCATTCCTAAATTTGGCATTCGGTTTCTAGGTTCGAATTTATGCTTTTATTCGATCGGTCGTGATTTTGTAGTGTAAAATGTGCTTATTGGCTTGATACTATCCTCATTCTTTTAGGTTATGCCTAGATGTCTCTAAAGTTCACTTGTTTTTTTCTCCTATTGCTTTTAAAATGACTTGTGATCTAACTTTGCACGCCAACTGTTCGATGAAATGTCTAAGTAAATGTGACTCCTAAATGTGACATTCGGTTTCTAAGTTTGAACTTATGGTTTTATTCGATCGATCTAGATTTTGTAGTGCCGGATGTGCTTATTGGTTTGATACTATCTCATTCTTTATGCTTATGCTTAGATGTCTTTAAAGTTCACTTGTTTTTTCTCTCTTTGCCCTTAAAATGACTTGTGATTTAACATTGCACGCCAATTGTTCAATGAAATATCCATGTAAATGTCACTCCTAAATGTGGCATTCGGTTTCTAGGTTAAAATTTATGCTTTCATTCGATCTGTCGTGATTTTGTAGTGCAAAATGTGCTTATTGGCTTGATGCTAAACTCATTCTTTATGCTTATGCTTAGATGTCTTTAAAGTTCACTTGTGTTTCCTCCTTTTGCGTTTAAAAAGACACGTAATCTCACTTTCCACGCCAAGTGTTCGATGAAATGTCCATATAATTGTCACTCCTAAATGTGTCATTCGGTTTGTAAGTTTGAATTCATTGTTTTATTTGATCAGTCTTGATTTTCTAGTGCAGAATGTGCTTATTGGCTTGATACTATCCTCATTCTTTATGCTTATGCCTAGATGTATTTAAACGCCATGTGTTCGATGAAATGTCTATGTAAATATCACTCCAAAATGTGGCATTCAGTTTCTAGGATTGAATTTATGCTTTCATTCGACCGGTCGTGATTTTTTAGTGTAGAATGTGCTTATTGACTTGATAGTATCCTCATTCTTTATGCTTATGCCTAGAGGTATTTAAAGTTCACTTGTTTTTTCTCCTTTTGCCTTTAAAAATTGACTTGTGGTCTAACATTGCACGCCAAGTGTTCGATGAAATGTCCCTGTAAATGTCACTCCTAAATGTGGCATTCGACTTCTAGGATCGAATTTATGCTTTCATTTGACCGGTCGTGATTTTGTAGTGCAGAATGTCCTTTATTGGCTTGATACTATCCTCAATCTTTATGCTTATGCCTAGATGTATTTAAAGTTCACTTGTTTTTTCTCCTTTTGCCTTTAAAAATGGACTTGTGATCTAACATTACACGCCAATTGTTCTATGAAAAGTCCAAGTAAATGTCATTCCTAAATTTGGCATTCGGTTTCTAGGTTCGAATTTATGCTTTTATTCGATCGATCGTGATTTTGTAGTGTAGAATGTGCTTATTGGCTTGATACTATACTCATTCTTTATGCTTATGCCTAGATGTCATTAAAGTTTACTTGTTTTTTTTCTAGTTTTGCCTTTAAAATGACTTGTGATGTATCATTGCACGCCAAGTGTTCTATGCAATTTCCATGTAAATGTCAATCCTAAATGTGGCATTCGGTTTCTAGGTTCGAATTTATGCTTTCATTCAATCGGTCATGATTTTGTAGTGCCTAAAACTAACACCTAAATGCATGCTATTAATTGATTCTTCTCCTTTTGCCTTTAAAAATTGACTTGTGATCTAACATTAAACGCTAAGTTTTCGATGAAATCTCCATGTAAATGTCACTCCTAAATGTGGCATTCGGTTTCTAGGTTCAAATTTATGCTTTTATTCAATCGGTCTTGTTTTCGTAGTGTATAAAGTGCTTATTGGCTTGATACTATCCTCATTCTTTTTGGTTATGCCTAGATGTCTCTAAAGTTCACTTGTTTTTTTCTCCTATTGCTTTTAAAATGACTTGTGATGTATCATTGCACGCCAAGTGTTCTATGCAATTTCCATGTAAATGTCAATCCTACATGTGGCATTCGGTTTCTAGGTTCAAATTTATGCTTTCATTCAATGTGTCATGATTTTGTAGTGCCTAAAACTAACAACTAAATGCATGCAATCAATTGATTCTTCTCCTTTTGCCTTTAAAAATTGACTTGTGATCTAACATTAAACGCCAAGTGTTCGATGAAATCTCCATGTAAATGTCACTCCTAAATGTGACATTCGGTTTCTAAGTTTTAATTTATGGTTTTATTCGATCGATCTAGATTTTGTAGTGCAGGATGTGCTTATTGGTTTGATACTATCTCATTCTTTATGCTTATGCTTAGATGTCTTTAAAGTTCACTTGTTTTTTCTCACTTTGCCTTTAAAATGACTTGTGATCTAACATTATTCGCCAAGTGTTAGATGAAATGTCCAAGTAAATGTCACTCATAAATGTGGCATTCGGTTTCTAGGTTCAAATTTATGCTTTTATTCAATCGGTCTTGTTTTCGTAGTGTATAAAGTGCTTATTGGCTTGATACTATCCTCATTCTTTTTGGTTATGCCTAGATGTCTCTAAAGTGGTGCGGTGTATGTTAGCGAAACATGTTCGTGGTGGCGGAGGGTGGTTCGTGGTGGTGGGTGGCGGAAATATGGTGGTGGTGGTGAAAAATTCAAGCTTTGGTCTCAAAAATTCAAACTTTAGGTAAAGATGGGATTTTTTGGGATCAAAAACTAAATCAAATTAATTAGAAAGCAAATTAAGGAAAGAAACAATTACTTGGCGAGACGCTGGATTATGATACCACTTGATACGTGATCGCCTCGGATTACTCCTCAGAAACCTCGTATTTGACCACACAAGAACCCGATCTTGCCAGCAAATCAATTCAATCCTACAAAAGCTTTCAACTTTAGAACTCCTTGTGATGCAAGTAACAAACTGATTTGAATGATTATGAATTGAATGGATCGAAATTGATAGGAAGATTCAAATAGATAGTTCAATTGAATTGGCTCTAACGCTAAATTCAATTGATGAACTAGGATCGATCTTTAACAATCAACCTAGAACTAAACTAGATGAATAACTTATCAACACAATCTGAATTTTCGAATTTAAGAACACGAGAGAGAGAAAATTCGAATTCTGGTGATGACGATCTCGAGATTGCAATGCACACAACACAATTGTATTTTTGAGCCCAAGGACTAGATAAAACTTTCTTAGGGTTTATCTAATCTCAAGCTGATTTTTATTAATGAAACTGAAAAGTATTTATAGAGAATACAAAAGCTAATACTTGGGGAGCAAGGGAGGAAGGTTGGCCGGCCCTAGAAGGGGAGAAAGAGTCTCCTTTGCTTGCTTCCCAAGATATAATAATATCTAATTAAATCTAACTGATGCAAATCAAGGGAGGAGCAAAGCGAATGATTCGTTGAAGACGAATGGAGGCCAAACACCAAGACCTTTACTAAGGTCCCAATCATTTAAATTTAAGAAGGTGTTCATGGATCTGATATTATCCTTTGATTATGTTCATCAATGGCGTCCAAGGCCACCAAGGAAGAGGATGAAGCTTTGAAAGTTCGAAAAGTTATGAAACCCGTCAAATGGAAAACAATGCTTAGTAAAATGGTCATAACATGGGCTAGAAAATTGATCTCAAGTCCGTTCAAATTGCGTTCGATAGATAATTAAAATATCTACAACTTTGTAGTTTACGTCGAAAGCCGAATCCAAGAGCAAAGAGCCGAAATTGTGATTTACTGAGAGCTGTTCAAGTCTTACGTGAATCTTATCTTTAGTTTTAATTCTATCTATTTCTAGATATTATATTTATGATAATTTCGGCCATAGGAGTTTGTTAGGGCTGAAATATATCTTACTTTATTATTATTTATATCTTTTTGAGTTTTAGGATTAGCTTTTTATTTTTCTTATCTAAATAAGTCAAATATTTATCTATTTGATTTAATTAAGATAAGGGGACTTAGATAGATGTTTTTATATTATTATATGTTATCTTGGAAAACAAGAAAAGGACCTTTCTACCCTTCTAGGGCTGATCTGCTTGACTTTTTCTTGTAGTTTCTTTAAATAGCTTTGTTATTCATTCAATAAAATTCAACCTGAATTAGATAAACCCCTATTGGTTTATCTAGTTTATGGGCCATTAAAGCAACCATTGTTCATGCATTCAATCTCTACAATCGTCATCACCAATTCGTTTTCTGTCAATTCAGATTTGATTTGTTAATTTGATTAATTAAGTTAGTTCTAGTTTGGTTGTTAAAGATCAAACCTAGTTCATCAATTGAATTTAGCGTTAGAGCCAATTCAATTGAACTATCTCTTTAATTATCTTAACCCTTCAAATCAGATTCATTCTCATTCATATTTCAAGTTTCTTGTTCATCAAGTTATTAACTTTGAAGGCAAATCAGGTTGGAAAGAGAATTACTTGTCAAGATCGGGCCAACACAAGACCGAATTGTCATCATCGAGCAATCGAGGAGATAATTCCGTATCACTAACTAGATTCCCTTAAATAAATAAATCATAGCTGAATTATTTATTTAAGGAAATAATCCTAACAAACTTAAAATATCTCTAACAAACTAAAAATATCTCTAACAACCAGGAGAGAGAAAATATCTCTAACAACCAGGAGAGAGAAAATATCTCTAACAACCAGGAGAGAGAAAATCAACCAACTAACATAAGCCTATTGGCTGATTTCTCTTCATTATTAAAATAGATAGAAATTGTTCATAATAAAATAAATAAGATATTTTCTTCAATTTAGAATGGTCAAGTCAAAGGGTTGACTTTGACCCATATACCAATTCATCTCACCCGGTCACTTACTAAATTCAGCCCTAAAGTGAGACAAATTAATACATGTTTCTAAATAAAGAAATAGTGAATTTCGGCCCTCCTATGATCAATCCATGGAATCCGGGCTCAATTGATGTCGAATGCACGAGACCCACTTCGCCTTGCTAGGCTCTTCAATAACCGTTGCCAATCGAACCAAGATCGCAGTGCCTTGAGCAATCTTCTTAGAACTCCTTCAAACCTACAAAAGCTTTCAACTTTAGAACTCCTTGTGATGCAAGTAACAATGAAACTGATTTGAATGAATGAAGTTGAACCGATCTGATTGATAGAATAAATCAACTTTGATAGTTCAAACGGATTGGCTCTAACGCTAAATCCGAATGATTAACTAGTTTGATCCTTAATAATCACAACTAGAACAATCTAATTGACTAAACTAAGAAACCAGATTCGAACAAGAGAGATTGAGAATTTCTCGAAATTGTGAGGATGATGATCGGCTATGATAATTGCAAGCAAACTCAGATTGTTGTTTTTGGGCCCAAGAGATAGATTAAACCAATTAGGGTTTAATCTCTCTCAAGCTGATTTTTATTAATGAAACTGAAAAGTATTTATAGAGAATACAAAAGCTAATACTTGGGGAGCAAGGAAGGGGGGGTGGCCGGCCCTAGATGGGGAGAATGAGCCTCCTTTGCTTGCTTTCCAAGATATAATAATATCTAAATAAATCTAACTAGATTCCCTTAAATAAAATAAATCATGGCTGATTTATTTATTTAAGGAAATAATCCTAACAAACTCAAAATATCTCTAACAACCAGGAGAGAGAAGATCAACCAACTAACATAAGCCTATTGGCTGATTTCTCTACATTATTAAAATAAATAGAAATCGTTCATAATTAATAAATAAGATATTTTCTTCAATTTAGAATGGTCAAGTCAAAGGGTTGACTTTGACCCATATACCAATTCATCTCACCCGGTCACTTACTAAATTCATCCCTAAAGTGAGACAAATTAATACATGTTTCTAAATAAAGAGATAGTGATTTTCGGCCCTCATATAATCAATCCATGGAATCCGGGCTCAATTAATGTCGAATGCACGAGACCCACTTCGCCTTGCTAGGCTCTTCAATAACCGCTGTTAATCGAACCAAGATCGTTGTTGTGCCTTGAGCAATCTTCTTAGCTCGACTTCTTGTGATAGGTCCGTTAGAAGGCACTCGAATCAACTTATTGACGTCGGTTGGAGACATGGCAGGCTTCACTGCATCATTCTCCTCCACTTGAGCTCGAATCGTCTCTGATTCGACGTCGGAATCAAAATCTGACACATAAAGAGATAGATCAGCCACATTAAAAGTCAGATGGACACCATACTCACCAGGCATGTCAACATGATATGCATTAGGGCCGATTCTCCTGATGATACGAAATGGTCCATCTCCTCTCTGATCTAACTTGTTCTTCCTTTGATTTGGGAACCTTTCCTTCCTTAGATGCACCCAAACAAGATCTCCTTCTTCAAAGATAACCTGTTTCCGACCCTTATCAGCATGGGCCTTGTACTTCATGGATTTCCTCTCCAAGTGCATCTTCGTCCTCTCATGTAGCTTCTTCACAAACTCAGCCCTCTTGTTAGCTTCAAAACTCTCTTTTCCCTTGTATGGCTGAGGCGTCATATCCACTGGTGTCCTCGGATTCAGCCCATAAACAACCTCAAAAGGGGTCATCCTTGTGGCTGAATGGATTGACCTGTTATAAGCAAACTCCACAAAAGGCAAAACATCTTCCCAACGTTTGACGTTAGCTTTAAGCATAGTTCTAAGTAAAACCCCTAACGTTCTATTAGTAACTTCCGTTTGCCCATCAGTTTGTGGGTGACACGAGGTAGAAAACAACAATTTAGTTCCCAATTTAGACCATAGACTCTTCCAAAAATAACTCAAAAATTTAGCATCACGATCTGAAACAATAGAACAAGGAATGCCATGCAATCTAACAATTTCCCTAAAGAACAAATCAGCAATATGCACAGCATCATCAATCGTGTGACATGGAATAAAGTGAGCCATTTTGGAAAATCTATCTACCACTACAAAGATAGAATCTCTACTCTTCCTAGTTCTAGGCAAACCTACAATGAAATCCATAGAAATGTCTTCCCAAGGTGAACTAGGAATGGGTAAAGGCTGGTACAAACCATGGGGGTGAAGTCTAGACTTAGCTTTAGCACAAACAACACAACTCTTGACAAATCTCAGCACATAATTACTCATTTTAGGCCAATAGTAGTGTTCTTTTAAACCTTCTAAAGTCTTTTCTAAACCCCTATGTCCTCTTGATTCATGAACCTCTTTAGTTAGAAGCCTACGTATACTAGATGAAGGAATGCACAATTTTCCAGCTTTAAACAAGTATCCATCATCAATAAAGTAGGTATCTATTTCACCCCTAGACATGCAATTCTTATAGATTTCAGCAAAGTGAGGATCACTAGCATATAGTTCCCTAATCATTGCAAATCCAAGGATCTTAACATCACATTGGTTCAAGAGTACATACCTCCGAGAAAGGGCGTCAGCTACCACATTCTCCTTGCCTTTCTTATGTTTCACAACATAAGGAAAAGTCTCCATAAATTCAACCCATCTTGCATGTCGCCTGCTGAGTCTGGATTGGCCTTTCAAGTACTTCAAGGCCTCATGATCAGAATGGATTACAAACTCTTTAGGCCACAAATAATGAGACCAAGTTTTCAAAACCCTAATTAAAGCATACAACTCTTTATCATAAGTAGGGTAATTCAACTCAGCCCCACTAAGCTTTTCACTAAAGTAAGCGATGGGTTTCTTGTCTTGTAAGAGCACGCCTCCTATGCCATGTCCAGAAGCGTCCACCTCTATCTCGAATGCCTTGGAGAAGTCAGGGAGTTGAAGCACTGGGGCGTGGCATAATCTGTCCTTCAAAGTGTTGAAGGCGTTCTCTTGTTGCTCCCTCCATTTAAAGGCTGTATCCTTCTTTGTAAGCTCGTGGAGGGGGGCAACAATTGTGCTAAAATCACGCACAAATCTCCTGTAGAAACCAGCCAAGCCGAGAAATGATCTGACCATTGTTGGTGTAGTCGGCTGGGGCCATTCTTTGATTGCCTTGATCTTGTCTTCATCTACCTTCAATCCACCTTTATACACAACAAAACCAAGAAAAATGGTAGACTCCGAGCAAAAAGAACACTTTTTCAAGTTAACATAAAGCTTTTCTAACCTTAAAGTGTCCAAAACAGCCCTAAGATGATCTACATGTTCATGCATGGTTTTGCTATAGATTAAGATATCATCAAAGTAGACTACAACAAATCTGCCTAAGTATCTTCTTAAAACATGGTTCATAAGCCTCATAAAAGTACTAGGTGCATTAGTTAATCCAAAAGGCATTACTAACCATTCATATAAGCCATACTTAGTTTTAAAGGCAGTTTTCCATTCATCCCCTTCCCTCATCCTAATTTGATGGTACCCACTTCTTAAATCAATCTTAGAAAAGAAATTAGCACCATGCAATTCATCAAGCATATCATCTAATCTAGGGATGGGATGACGGTACTTAACTGTTATTTGGTTGATCGCTCTACAATCAACACACATTCTCCATGTGCCATCCTTTTTTGGCACCAAAATCACCGGAACCGCGCATGGGCTGAGTGATTCACGCACATAACCTGGATCTTGCACTTGTCTTTGAAGCTCAGCGGTCTCTTCTGGACTTGCTCTATAGGCTGCACGGTTTGGTAAAGAAGCGCCGGGCACCAAATCGATTTGATGCTCAATGCCTCTAATTGGTGGCAGGCCTTCTGGCAACTCTTCAGGCATCACATCTTCAAACTCCTGTAATAGATCCTGTAGACACTTTGGAAGATGTGAAATATCTTGACTAATAATAAGTATCTCTTTCCTCATAAGAAGTAAGCAATAAGAGTTAGGGAAAGAAATACTAGACTGAGTCACAAGAGAGCGCTTTTCTACACTGCCCTTCAAGCCGATTTTTGGCTCTTTCTGTAGGCGTTCTTTTTCCAGATTTGTATCTCTATGAGTCTCTGAAATGCTCCCAAAATTTGAGCCAAAACGCTCGAGTGGATTGGGAGATATCCCCATTTTCGTCCCAGATGCACTGCTGGTAGTGTTGCTCGGCACTTTGGACGTTTTAGGGTGCTTTTCTCGGCGTTTTTTGTCCCAAACAGTAGCTCCACCTGTGTTTGATGTTGTCCCAAAATTTGAGACAGAACGCTCGGGTGGAGACTGGGAAACGCCGCTTGGCTTTGTCGACGTGTCGGGCGTCGAACGCCGGGCCGCAGCTTTGGCCGTGGAATCAGCCTCTTCTTTCTCTTCCTTGGCACGCCTAAGTGCCCTAGCTTGATCTCGCCGTACCTGATCCTGTAAAACTTGTTGAGGAGACAAAGGTAGAAGAGAAACTCTCCTCCCATCATAGTTAAAGGAATAGGTGTTTAACATGCCATCATAAATCACTCTCCTATCAAATAACCATGGTCTTCCTAACAAGATATGAGTGCATTCCATGTTAACTACATCACACATAATATCATCAACATAAGTACCAATAGCAACACGGACTAAACACTGATGAGTGACAAGATTAGGACCTTCTGAATCATTAATTCCATTGAGACCATAACTAGTAGCCCTAGGTTGGGTTTTTAATTGCAAGTGATCAACTACCTTAGCATTAATAATGTTACAGCAGCTACCACTATCAATTATCATGCATAACACTTGATTCTTTACTGTACACCTAGTATGAAAAATGTTTTCCCTTTGATCTAGCCTAGGTGTTTCTTATAAAGTAAGAGTACGCATTGTTACCAAAGTTAGAGGCTGTTCGGTGCAATCTGGTTCAATGGCCTCTATGCCCTCCTCTTCTTGTCCATTGCTGTCCTCCTCCACTTGATTTGGAGGTATATCTTCATCACTCACATATCCTCCATTGGTAGTGAGAAGCACTTGCTTTAGATTTGGACAATCCTTGGCATAATGACCTCGTCCTTGACACTTGTAGCACACTAAATCACGTGCCCTAGGCTGATTTGGAGGTCCATTGGTGGGACGCCTTTGGCCTTGAAAACCTGTTGTTTTAGGTGAGCTAGAAGCTCCCTTTTGCTGCATAGAAGGGTTAGAAGAATAAGAATTGGAATTTGAACTAGGATTAGAACCATACCTTTTTGGAGCATTCCAAGCTTCCTTCTTCTTCCTTTGATGCTTCTCATAGAGTAGTTGGGCTGAATGTACTAAGGCATTGAGATCCTTGATTTGTTGAATCTCCAATGTGTCTTGAATGCTTTGATTTAGTCCAGCCATGAATTGGGTCCTTAGAGACCGTTGGGAATGATGAATTCCCGCTTTAAAACTCAGATCCTCTAGCTCATTGAAGTACTCGGTTGGAGACTTGGTGCCTTGTTTGCAAGTTACAACTTTCAATCTCATGTGCTCGGTATGCTCTTCAGGCACATATTTCTTCCTCATTACAAACTTCAGCTGGCCCCAAGTTTCAATTGGTGGTAAGGCCTTTCTAATTCGATCCTCCTTCATTCTAAACCACCAATTTCTAGCGGTCCCAATAAAGTGGATGACAACAACAACAACTTTCTCCCATTCTTCATAACCCATGTGATCTAGAATGAAATTTGTAGCCTGTTCCCACTCTAGATACTTCTCCGGATTAAGCTCTCCATTGAATGGCTCTATCTTGATCTTTATATCACGTTTCCCAATCTGATTTACAGCTTGGTTAACGTTGTTGTTGTTGTTCGGCCTTTGTACTCCATAGGCTGGTGGGAGATCCTCTACAACCTCAGCTTGGTTATAGAAATCATCTAGGGGAGGATGCCATGGGCGCCTTTCTTCCCCGGGATAGCCATACGTCACATCATCAAAAGAGTTGTTGTATTGTTGATATTGTTGATGAGTGGCTTGAGGATACCGGTTTTGTGGCTGATTATAGAATTGTTGATGAGTAACCGGTGGAGTCCTCAACCCGATGCCTCTTCCTCTACCTCGGCCTGCTGTGGGGGAGTAGTGAGCCGGGGGATCATTATCTTTGTTGTAGTTAGCAAGCACATCATGCTCTTCATCAACTAGTTGTTGCTTGCCTTTGTCGCTACCCGACGCTTGATTTGGGTCACTTGTAAGATCGACTGCAGGGGTGCTCTTGCGACTAGCTTGAGATGAATCAACCAATGTTGCAAGTTGTTCCTCTAAATGCTTCAGTTGTGGAGCCAATGCAGCCGTGGCCAATTCTACAGCTCGAGCCTGGCCATCTCGCACACCATCCCTAATGGACAACCTAATGAAGTCGATTGCCTCCTTAGTGAGACTCAATTCAGTTGGGTTAGGTTCTAATGGAATCACCATTGTTCCTGAAACAAGCAAGAAAGTAGAGAGAGTAGTGTGTTCTAAAGCAAATCACAACAAGCAATACCACACCTTGATCAAGCCAAAACTTGCCTCAAAGCAATCCAATCAACTTAATTCAGTTTTTGGGCTGATTTGAGGGAGTAAAATGGTAGATATAGTGTAGGTATGGAGTACTAATGATAATTAAAGGAAATATGCAGCTTAAGCAAAGGGCAAGTATGCAATAAGACAAGCAATGCAAATAATCCCTCTATGAGCTCTAAAACACATGCAATCTCTCAATTGACTCTATGCAAGTTAATAAAGCCAAAATTCAGCATGCAAGGACAGAAAATATGGTAGGCTTAGTGACTTTTATTTCGTCACTCTTTTTCTTCAAAGTGATTTCTACTTAGCTATCTTTTTAAGCAAGCAGTCACTAGGGTTGAAAGTGGCTTAAAACTAGCTGGGGTAGATCACTTTTTCTTTTCTGTTTTTTTTTTTGATTTTATGCACAAACTACTCTTGTGCTATAATGAAGAAACAAGCAAAGCAATGTAACAATGCAAGGACGAAATTAAAAAGGGTATACACGAACTGATTTTTTTTTTTAGACTAAGTGATTTTTGCTACCAATGAAACCAACTAGAAGCCAAATTAACAAAAGAAGAAAGGGGTAGGTCGAATTGATGGGATGCAATAGCAAAAATGAGCAAATACTAACAAGCAATATGAATCTCTATTGATCATGCAACATGAAATAAAAACTCATAAAAATTGTAGGAAGACAATTGCTAATCTATATTGCAACACAACTCAACCAATTCAGCCAATAAACATACACAAATCCCATAAAAATCTCCTAATTGGATAATTGCTTGAGGGGCAAGGAACAACTAAGGGATTTAGGGTTTGGGGTTCTCGGCTGGATTAGGTTTTTTTTTTGTTTTTAGGGTTTTCGGTTCTAGGGTTTGGGTATGGTAGGGTTTCAGATTAGGGTTTGCGAGAATTAGGGTTTCCTAGGGTTTCTCGCAAATTAGGGTTAGGGTTAGGGTTCACGAGAATAGGGCGGGGTGCGATCTAGGGTTTAGGGTCTCCGAATTGGTTAGGGTTTGTGGGGGTGGGTTCAGACAGGGCTGGGAGGTGGTGCGGTGTATGTTAGCGAAACATGTTCGTGGTGGCGGAGGGTGGTTCGTGGTGGTGGGTGGCGGAAATATGGTGGTGGTGGTGAAAAATTCAAGCTTTGGTCTCAAAAATTCAAACTTTAGGTAAAGATGGGATTTCTTGGGATCAAAAACTAAATCAAATTAATTAGAAAGCAAATTAAGGAAAGAAACAATTACTTGGCGAGACGCTGGATTATGATACCACTTGATACGTGATCGCCTCGGATTACTCCTCAGAAACCTCGTATTTGACCACACAAGAACCCGATCTTGCCAGCAAATCAATTCAATCCTACAAAAGCTTTCAACTTTAGAACTCCTTGTGATGCAAGTAACAAACTGATTTGAATGATTATGAATTGAATGGATCGAAATTGATAGGAAGATTCAAATAGATAGTTCAATTGAATTGGCTCTAACGCTAAATTCAATTGATGAACTAGGATCGATCTTTAACAATCAACCTAGAACTAAACTAGATGAATAACTTATCAACACAATCTGAATTTTCGAATTTAAGAACACGAGAGAGAGAAAATTCGAATTCTGGTGATGACGATCTCGAGATTGCAATGCACACAACACAATTGTATTTTTGAGCCCAAGGACTAGATAAACCTTTCTTAGGGTTTATCTAATCTCAAGCTGATTTTTATTAATGAAACTGAAAAGTATTTATAGAGAATACAAAAGCTAATACTTGGGGAGCAAGGGAGGAAGGCTGGCCGGCCCTAGAAGGGGAGAAAGAGTCTCCTTTGCTTGCTTCCCAAGATATAATAATATCTAATTAAATCTAAATAGATTCCCTTAAATAAATAAATCATAGCTGAATTATTTATTTAAGGAAATAATCCTAACAAACTTAAAATATCTCTAACAAACTAAAAATATCTCTAACAACCAGGAGAGAGAAAATATCTCTAACAACCAGGAGAGAGAAAATCAACCAACTAACATAAGCCTATTGGCTGATTTCTCTTCATTATTAAAATAGATAGAAATTGTTCATAATAAAATAAATAAGATATTTTCTTCAATTTAGAATGGTCAAGTCAAAGGGTTGACTTTGACCCATATACCAATTCATCTCACCCGGTCACTTACTAAATTCAGCCCTAAAGTGAGACAAATTAATACATGTTTCTAAATAAAGAAATAGTGAATTTTGGCCCTCCTATGATCAATCCATGGAATCCGGGCTCAATTGATGTCGAATGCACGAGACCCACTTCGCCTTGCTAGGCTCTTCATTAACCGCTGCCAATCGAACCTAGATCGCTGTTGTGCCTTGAGCAATCTTCTTAGCTCGACTTCTTGTGATTGGTCCGTCAGAAGGCACTCGAATCAACTCTTCGACGTCGGTTGGAGACATGGTAGGCTTCACTACATCAATACTATCCTCATATTTTATGCTTATGCCTAGATGTCTTTGAAGTTCACTTGTTTTTTATCCTTATGCCTTTAAAATGACTTGTGATCTGACATTGCACGCCAAGTGTTCAATGAAATGGCCATGTACATGTCACTGTTAATTGTGGCATTTGGTTTCTAAGTTCGAATTTATGGTTTTATTCGATCGGTTGTGATTTTGTAGTGTTGAATGTGCTTATTGGCTTGATACTATCTCATTTCATTTAATTATACCTAGATGTCTTTAAAGTTCACTTGTTTTTTCTCCTTTTTCTTTTAAAAATTGACTTGTGATCTAACATTGCACGCCAATTGTTCGATGAAATCTCCATGTAAATATCACTCCCAAATATGGCATTCAGTTTCTAGGTTCAAATTTATGCTTTTATTCAATCAGTCTTGATTTTGTAGTGTATAATGTGCTTATTGGCTTGATGCTATACTCATTCTTTTTGGTTATGCCTAGATGTCTTTATACTTCACTTGTTTTTTCTCCTTTTGCTTTTAAAATGACTTGTGATCTAACTTTGCACGCCAAGTGTTCGATGAAATATCCAAAAAAATGTCACTCCTAAATGTGGCATTCGGTTTCTAAGTTTGAATTTATAGTTTTATTCGATGGATTTAGATTTTGTAGTGCAGAATGTGATTATTGGCATGATACCATACTCATACTTTATGCTTATTCCTAGATGTCTTTAAAGTTCACTTGTTTTTTCTCCTTTTCCCTTTAAAATGACTTGTGATTTAACATTGCACGCCAATTGTTAGATGAAATATCCATGTAAATGTCACTCCTAAATGTGGCATTCGGTTTCTAGGTTCTAATTTATGCTTTCATTCGATCGGTCGTGATTTTGCAATGCAGAAATGCTCATTCGTTATGCATATGCATAGATGTATTTAAAATTCACTTGTTTTTCACCTTTTTCCTTTAAAAATTTACTTGTGATCTAACAATACACGCCAATTGTTCGATGAAATGTCCAAGTAAATGTCACCCCTAAATGTGACATTCGGTTTCTAGTTTCTAATTTATGCTTTTATTCACTCGGTCGAGATTTTGTGGCGCAGAATGTGCTAATTGGCTTGATACTATACTCATTCTTTATGGTTATGCCTAGATATCCTTAAAGGTCACTTGTTTTTTCTATGTTTGCCTTTAAAATGACTTCTGATCTAACATTATACGCCAAATGTTCGATCAAATATCCATGTAAATGTCACTGCTAAATGTGGCATTCAGTTTCTAGGTTCGAATTTTATGCTTTTATTCGATCGGTCTGGATTTTTAGTGT
Organism: Fallopia convolvulus; assembly: GCA_964016875.1. Taxonomy (NCBI): domain Eukaryota; kingdom Viridiplantae; phylum Streptophyta; class Magnoliopsida; order Caryophyllales; family Polygonaceae; genus Fallopia; species Fallopia convolvulus. The sequence continues at coordinate 19,940,327 of OZ024730.1, forward strand.
AGAATGTGCTTATAGGCTTGATACTATACGCATTCGTAATGCTTATGCCAAGATGTCATTAATGTTCACTTGTTTTTTCTTCTTTTGCTTTTAAAATGACATGTGATCTAACATTGTATGCCATGTGTTTGATGAAATGACCATGTAAAATGTCACTCCCAAATGTGGCATTCGATTTCTAGGTTTGAATTTATGGTTTTATTCGATCGATCTAGATTTTGTAGTGCAGAATATGCTTATTGGCTTGATACTATCCTCATTCTTTATGCTTAGGCCTCTATATATTTACAATTCACTTGTTTTTTCTCCTTTTGCCTTTAAAATGACTTGTGATCTAACATTGCACATCTAGTGTTCGATGAAATGTCCATGTAAATATCACTCCAAAATGTGGCATTCGGTTTCTAGGTTCGAATTTATGGTTTTATTCGATCGGTCTTCATTTTGTAGTTTAAAATATGCTTATTGGCTTGATACTATCCTTTTTCTTTTTGGTTATGCCTAGATGTCTTTAAAGTTCACTTGTTTTTCCTCCTTTTGCATTTAAAACTTGAATTGTGATCTAACATTGCGCGCCAAGTGTTCGATGAAATCTCCATGTAAATGTCACTTCTAAATGTGGCATTCGATTTCTAGGTTCGAATTTATTCTTTTATTCTACCGATCTTGATTTTGTAGTGTAGAATGTACTTATTGGCTTGGTACTATCCTCATTTTGTGTGCTTATGCCTAGATGTCTTTAAAGTTCACTTGTTTTTTCTCCTTTTGTTTTTAAAATGACTTGTGATCTGACATTGCAGGCCAAGTGTTCAATGAAATGTCCATGTTAATGTCACTCCTAATGTGGCATTCGGTTTCTATGTTCGAATTTATGCTTTTATTCGATCGGTCGTGATTTTATTGTACAGAATGTGCTTATTGGCTTGATACTGTCCTCATGCTCTATGCTTATGTCTAGGTTTATTTAAAGTTCACTTTTTTTTCTCCTTGTGCAATTAAAATGACTTGTGATCTAACATTGCACGCCAAGTGTTCGATGAAATGTCCTTGTAAATGTCACTCCTAAATGTGACATTCGGTTTTTAGGTTCGAATTTATGCTTTTATTCGATCAATCATGATTTTGTAGTGCAGAATGTACTTATTAGCTTGATACTATACTCATTCTTTTTGGTTATGCCTAGATGTCATCAAAGTTCGCTTATTTTTTCTCCTTTTGCCTTTAAAAGGAGTTGTGATCTATCTTTGCACGCCAAGTGTTCGATGAAATGTCCATGTAAATGTCACTCCTAAATCTGTCATTCGGTTTCTATGTTTCAATTTATGGTTTTATTCGATCAATCTTGATTTTGTAGTGCAGAATGTGCTTATTGGCTTGATTCTACACTCATTCTTTATGCTCATGACTAGATGTCATCAAAGTTCACTTATTTTTTCTCCTTTTATCTTTAAAAGGAGTTCTGATCTATGTTTGTACGCCAAGTGTTCGATGAAATGTCCATGTAAATGTCACTCCTAAATCTGTCATTCGGTTTCTAAGTTTCAATTTATGGTTTTATTTGATCAGTCTTGATTTTGTAGTGCAGAATGTGCTTATTGGCTTGATACTACACTCATTCTTTATGCTCATGCCTAGATGTCTTTAAAGTTCACTTGTTTTTTCTCCTTTTGCCTTTAAAAACACTTGTGATCCCACTTTGCACGCCAAGTGTTCAATGAAATGTCCATGTAAATGTCACTCCTAAATGTGGCATTCGGTTTCTAGGATCAAATTTATGATTTCATTCGACCGGTCGTGATTTTGTAGTGCAGAATGTGCTTATTGGCTTGATACTATTCTCATTCCTTATGCTTATGCCTAGATGTATTTAAAGTTCACTTGTTTTTCTCCTTTTTCCTTTAACAATTGACTTGTGATCTAACATTGCACGCCGATTGTTCGATGAAATGTACATGTAAATGTCACTCCTAATGTGGCATTCGATTTCTATGTTCGAATTTATGATTTTATTCGATCGGTCGTGATTTTGTTGTACAGAATGTGCTTATTGGCTTGATACTGTCCTCATGCTCTATGCTTATGTCTAGGTTTATTTAAAGTTCACTTTTTTCTGCTTTTTCCATTAAAATGACTTGTGATCTAACATTGCACGCCAAATGTTCGATGAAATGTCCTCGTAAGTGTCACTCCTAAATGTGACATTCGGTTTCTAGGTTCGAATTTATTCTTTTATTCGATCAGTCATGATTTTGTAGTGCAGAATGTTCTTCTTAGCTTGATACTTTACTCATTCTTTTTGGTTATGCCTAGATGTCATCAAAGTTCACTTGTTTTTTCTCCTTTTGCCTTTAAAAGGAGTTGTGATCTATGTTTGCACGCTAAGTGTTCGATGAAATGTCCATGTAAATGTCACTCCTAAATCTGTCATTCGGTTTCTAAGTTTCAATTTATGGTTTTATTCGACCATTCTTGATTTTGTAGTGCAGAATGTGCTTATTGGTTTGATACTACACTCATTCTTTATGCTCATGCCTAGATGTCTTTAAAGTTCACTTGTTTTTTCTCCTTTTGCCCTTAAAAACACTTGTGATCCCACTTTGCACGCCAAGTGTTCGATGAAATGTCGATGTAAATGTCACTCCTAAATGTGGCATTCGGTTTCTAGGATCAAATTTATGATTTCATTCGACCGGTCGTGATTTTGTAGTGCAGAATGTGCTTATTAGCTTGATACTATTCTCATTCCTTATGCTTATGCCTAGAGGTATTTAAAGTTCACTTGTTTTTTCTCCTTTTGCATTTAAAAATTAACTTGTGATCTAACATTGCACACCAAGTGTTCGATTAAATGTACATGTAAATGTCACTCCTAAATGTGGCATTCGGTTTCTAGGATCGAATTTATGCTTTCATTCGACCGGTCGTGATTTTATAGTGCAGAATGTACTTATTGGCTTGATACTATCCTCATTCTTTTTGCTTACGCCTAGATGTATTTAAAGTTCACCTGATTTTTCAACTTTTTGCTTTAGAAATTGACTTGTGATCTAACATTACACGCCAATTGTTCGATGAAATGTCCAAGTAAATGTCACCCCTAAATGTGGCATTCGATTTCTAGGTTCGAATTTATCATTATTCGATCGGTCGTGATTTTGTTGTGCAGAATGTGCTTATTGGCTTAATGTTATACTCATTATTTATGCTTATGCCTAAATGTCTTTAAAGTTCACTTGTTTTTTCTCCTTTTTCCTTTAAAATAAATTGTGATGTAACATTGCACTCCAAGTGTTCGATGCAATTTCCATGTCAATGTCAATCCTAAATGTGGCATTCGGTTTCAAGGTTCGAAGTTATGGTTTTATCCAATCGGTCGTGATTTTGTAGTGCGGATACTCATTCTTTATGCTTATGCCTAGATGTCTTTAAAGTTCACTTGTTTTTTGTCCTTTTCCCTTTAAAATCACTTGTGATCTAACGTTGCACGCTAATTGTTCAATAAAAAGGTCCATGTAAAAGTCACTGCTAATTGGGGCATTCGGTTTCTAGGTTCGAATTTAAGCTTTTATTCGATCGGTCGTGATTATGTAGCGCGGAATGTGCTTATTGGCTTGATACTATCCTCATTCTTTTTGGTTATGCCTAGATGTCCTTAATGTTCACTCCTTTTTTCTCATTTTGCCTTTAAAAAGAGCTGTAATCTCACTTTGCACGCCAAGTGTTCGATGAAATGTCCATGTAAATGTAACTCCTAAATGTGTCATTCGGTTTTCTATGTTTGAATTTATTGTTTTATTCGAATGGTCTTGATTTTGTAGTGCAGAATGTGCAAATTGGCATGATACTATACTCATTGCTTATGCTCATGCCTAGATGTCTTTAAAGTTCACTTGTTTGATCTCCTTTTTCCTTTAAAAAGACTTGTGATCTCACATTTCACGCCAAGTGTTCGATAAAATGTCCATGTAAATGTCACTCCTAATTGTGGCATTCGGTTTCTAGGTTCGAATTTATGCTTTCATTCGATCGGTCGTGATTTTGTAGTGCAGAATGTGCTTATTGGCTTGATGCTATACTGATTCCTTATGCTCATGACTAGATGTCCAAAAAGTTCACTTGTTTTTGATGCGGGATTAAGGCCGCTTGATGCCCGATCTTCGACGTTCGTGACTCAAACAATAGAAAGAAGAACAAAGTGGTCAGAAATGGATTCAAACGAAAGCGACTCAATGAGAACAATGGAAGCAACGACTCAAAGACACAAAACAGACTCGGTGACGTCAAACAAACGCAACAAAGAAACAAGGAAACGACTCAATAAAGGACTGAAGATCATCTCCCAGAAACAACAAGAAGACCCTTGGCTCGAAGAGACAAGAACCAACTAGAATGATCGAGAAACCAACCTTTACGATCTCACACAAACAAGGAGCAAGCCTTGTAGCACGACAAAGGGGCTCGTGATTGTTGAAAGGCACCAATCTTCTATGAAATTGACACAATCCAAAACAAACCAAGCTGCAAACACACACACGTTGAAAGCCAAAGCTCTCGTTTTCTCTCTATTGCAAGGAGAATTGGAAATTACAAATGAGTTGTCTAATCTGAAAATTAACTACCTAAAAGCTATTTATATGTCCATAAATTACAAGGGAATAATAATTAAAGTCTAATTAAAATAAAAGATAGTCAATAGCCCAAAATGGCCCAATTCAGAAATAAGCCCAACATAGGCCGACGTCGCATGCTTGCTCATGCTCGGACAAGCGCGCACACACGCGGACAGGCGCGCTCAGGGGCGCGCCGTTGCATCGCTACGCTGGAGAAGGCGCAGCGCTGCATCGCTGGAGTTAGGACGCGCCGTTGCAACGTCGGTTTGGTGCGCGTCGCTACAGCCTTGGCTCGAAGATCCCTCGGCGCTCAAGACGCACACCGCCCTAGCTTTGGACTCCATACATGCTCCTGCCTCCTTAGCCATAGTGTAGCCCACAAAAGCATTCATCTCATGTTGTAGCTTCTTGGCTCGAGCACGAGTGAGTGGTCCATCAAAGAGTGTAGACGCGCCCGGTAGAGGCTGCCTAGATGGTCCCTCATCAACCTCCTCTTCTTGGAAAGGATTCGACCCCGAATCCAGCTCCTCATCCAAGGCTAAGTACGGCGTAAGATCAGCGACATTGAAGGTGGCGCTCACACCATAATCCCCGGGCAGCTCTAACTTGTAAGCATTGTCTCCAATCCGTTGAAGCACCTTGAAAGGTCCATCGCCTCTTGGAGACAACTTGCTCTTCCTTAGCTCCGGAAACCGCTCCTTCCTTAGATGTGCCCATACCAAATCGCCGGGTTGGAAAATCACGCGGCGCCGCCCATGGTTGGCGCGCCTAGCATTGTACTCGGCCTTTTGCTCCAACCGAGTCTTGGTGCGAGCATGCAGCTCCTTAATAAATTCAACGTGCTTTCCTGCATCAAAACTTTCATGCTCCCTCATTGGAAATGGGGTAAGATCTAAGGGGGTGAGTGGGTTAGTACCATAAACACATTCAAATGGAGTTAACATAGTAGATGAGTGCATAGAGCGATTGTAAGCAAACTCCACATGAGGTAAAGCTTCTTCCCACATTTTCAAATTCTTTTTAATAATGGTTCTAAGGATAGTAGCTAACGTCCTATTGGTCACTTCGGTTTGCCCATCAGTTTGTGGGTGGCTAGATGTAGAGAACATTAGCTTAGTTCCTAGCTTATTCCATAAAGTCCTCCAAAAATGGCTAAGGAACTTGGTATCCCTATCACTCACTATTGTTTTTGGTATGCCATGAAGCCTAACTATTTCCCTAAAGAACAAGTTAGCTACATTACTAGCATCATCAGTTTTATGGCATGGCACAAAATGTGCCATTTTGGAAAATCGGTCAACTACCACCATAATTGAATCTCTCCCCTTCTTAGTCCTAGGCAACCCTACTATAAAGTCCATGGATAAATCCTCCCACGGGGCCGTAGGCGTAGGCAAAGGGGTGTAAAGTCCATGTGGCATCAACCTAGATTTGGCTCTTAAACAATCAACACAACGCTTAACTACATTTTCAACGTCTCTAAGCATGTGTGGCCAGTAAAAATGAGCCCTAAGAGTATGATAAGTCTTATCCCTCCCAAAATGTCCCATTAGGCCGCCCTTATAGGCTTCCTCAACCAACAATAAACGCAAAGAGCAACGAGGAATGCAAACTTTATCTACTCTAAATAAAAATCCATCATGAATGTAGTATTTCTCATCCGAACCCTTTTGCATGCAGCACTTAAAAGCATCACCAAAATCAATATCATTCTCATATAATTCACGAATGTAAGTAAATCCTAACACTCTAGAATCTAATGAGACAAGCAAAGCATGGCGACGTGACAAGGCATCGGCTACTACATTATCCTTTCCCTTTTTATATTTTATGACATATGGAAATGTCTCAATGAATTCCATCCACCTACCATGCCTTCTATCCAATTTATCTTGACTCTTGAAATGTTTTAAGGATTCATGGTCAGTTTTCAAGACAAATTCACTAGGCCAAAGATAATGTTGCCATGTTTTTAACACTCGAAACAAAGCATATAACTCTTTATCATAAGTCGAGTAGTTTAAACATGCACCTTTCAATTTTTCAGAAAAGAAGGCAATAGGCTTACCTTCTTGCATGAGAACGCCTCCAATTCCAATGCCACTCGCATCACACTCCACTTCGAAGGGACGAGTGAAGTCGGGCAAGGCCAACAATGGGGCATGCGTCAATCTGTCCTTTAGGGCGTTGAATGCCCTCTCTTGTGCCTTCTCCCACTTGAACTCACTCCTCTTCTTAGTGATTTCGGTCAAGGGAGCAGCAATGGTGCTAAAATCCCTCACAAATCTCCGATAGAAGCTGGCGAGGCCGTGGAAGCTCCTGACTTGGCCAATGGAGGTAGGCGTCGGCCACTCTTGAATCGCTTTTATTTTGGCTTCGTCTACTTGTAATCCTTTGGAGCTCACTACAAACCCAAGAAAAGTGACATGATTAGTGCACAATTCACATTTCTTCAAATTTGCATACAAGTGCTCTAATCTAAGTGTAGAGAGTACTTCCCTCAAATGATCTTCATGCGTTTCTAGGGATTTGCTATAGATCAGAATATCATCAAAATAAACAACAACAAATTTCCCTATGAAGTTTCTAAGCACATGATTCATTAGACGCATGAAAGTACTTGGGGCGTTTGTAAGCCCGAATGGCATAACAAGCCATTCATAGAGACCAAACTTGGTCTTGAAGGCTGTTTTCCATTCGTCCCCCTCCTTCATCCTTATTTGATGGTAGCCACTTTTTAAATCTATCTTTGAAAAGATAGTGGCTCCATGCAATTCATCTAGCATGTCGTCTAGACGAGGGATGGGGTGCCTATACTTTACCGTTATGTTGTTAATAGCCCTACAATCGACACACATACGCCACGTGTTGTCTTTCTTAGGCACTAGCAACACCGGTACAGCACAAGGGCTTAAACATTCCCTAATGTATCCCTTATCCAATAACTCTTGGACTTGGGATTGGACTTCGTGAGTCTCTTTGGGGTTCATACGATAGGCTGGCCTATTAGGCAGAGATGCTCCGGGAATGAGATCAATTTGATGCTCGATTCCTCAAATTGGAGGTAAGCCAGCCGGTATCTCATCGGGAAACACGTCATTGTATTCCTCAATGAGCCCCAAAATTTGTGGGGGCAAAGAGGCTCTAAGTTCCTCATTCAACAAACTCAGCTCCTTGCACAAGAGCATGAGTGTTGTTTGCCCATCCAAATACTCGGTCTCTAACTCCCGCTTGGAAGCCAAAAGCGCGCTGGAAGGTGGGAGATTGTTAGGTGAGCTCGTCTTACCCCGAGTTGTCCCCTTCTTTCCCTCACCTTCTCCACTTACCTTACTTACCTTCTTTTTGTCAAACTCCTCGGCCACCTGCATAGGTGTCATGGGTTTGAGCACTATGGTTTGGCCATTGTAGGTGAAGGTGTTCCGGTTGGTGAATCCATCATGCGTGACCTTCCTATCATATTGCCATGGACGACCTAATAAAATGTGACAAGCTTGCATAGGAACTACATCACAAAGAACAACATCCTCGTAATGCCCTAATTTAATAGAAACATGCGCTTGCTTGTTCACTTTAAGTTCTCCACAATCGTTCATCCAATGCAATTTATAAGGTCTAGGGTGCTGAGTCATAGATAATTGCAGTTTTTGTACCATTTCAAGACTAGCAATGTTACAGCAACTTCCACTATCTATTATCATGTTGCAAACTTTACCCTTAATTAAACATCGAGTATGAAATAGATTTTCTCGTTGATTATCTTCACAAGGGGCTGGTTTTATATGCATGTTACGTCTAGCAATTAAAGACTCCCCTGATTCATACTCTATCTCATCCTCATCATCATGCAAATCATCATTATTAGGCTCATTTTCATGCACATCATCAATTTCTTCCTCCGATTCATATTGGCCTAAATGATTGATTAAAAGTGTTTTCTTGTTAGGGCAATCTTTCATCATGTGACCTCTACCTTGGCACTTAAAACACACAATATCCCTAGCTCTAGAGGAAGGGTTAGAGGTACTGCCCTTAGGAGTTGCCGAAGCTCCACTATTGGGGCCCTTGTTGTAGGATGGCGCGGTGCCCGCGGAAGGCTTGGTTCGGCCAGCTTGATCTCCATAGGCGCCGGCGGTGCTTCCTCGTTCCTTTGTAGGCGCGCCTTCCTTTCCATAAGACATGGCCTGGCCACGGTTGTTCCTCCATGCGTTGGGCTGGTTACTCGTGCCTCGGCCTCCTAGAATCCGTGCCTTGTTCTTTTTCTCGACCTTCATAGCTAAATGTAACAAACCAGTCATAGTAGTATATGGATATAAATCGACCTCATTAGCTAAAGAAGGGTGTAAAATTCGAAGGAAACGTGCCATTGTGGACTCTTCATCCTCATCCACATCGGCCCTTACCATTGCCACCTGCATGGCATTGTAAGTTTCCTCGGCACTCATTGAACCTTGCTTGAGATTCTCCAATCTTTGACGCAGCTCACGTGCATAATGTTGGGGAATGAAACGCCTCCTCATGAGGGCCTTCATTTGCTCCCAAGTTCCTATTGGTGCGTCAAGAGCTCTTCTCCTTTCCTTTACTAGATTATCCCACCAGATTAGTGCATAACCGAAAAATTCAAGGGTGGCGAGTTGTACCTTTTTATGCTCGGCAAAGTTATGGCAATTCCATATTTGTTCAATTTTCGTCTCTCACTCCATGTAGACGTCCGGATCACACTTGCCTTCAAAGGCTGGGATCTTCACTTTGATTTTTCCTACTCCATCTTGCTCGGGCTCTCTAGGCCGCCTTGGACGCCTGTCCCTATCGTCGCGCCGTGAGTAGCGCTCCCATGGATCCTCGTCCTCGGCTTCATACTCGTCAAATGGGTATCCTTGGCCTGGAGCTCTCCTATGTCCCTGAAAATCTTGAAAATTATTAGCACGATTTTGCCCTTCCCTAGCGGGAGAGGGTAATTGGCTAATTGGAATCCCTTGAGCAAAAATCCCGGGAGAATGGAAATGAGTTGAGTTCAAGTGATCTTCCCTGTTTTGATGATGGGAAGTGGAGGCAAAATTCGGATCCATGCTGGACGGATGGAACGTAGGCGCGGACTCACGAGCGCGCCCTTGCTCTTGGCTCGCCGCTGTGGCTGGATCGTGCGCCGTTGGCGCGGTACCTGGCGCGACGCTCGGTGCGGCCCCCGGTTGAGGCGTCGTAATTGTTTGCGCCTCCAAGGCAGCCATGCGTGAATTGAGGCGCGCCATGTTGCTGTTGAGAGAGCTCAACAAGTTGAACACATCGGGGTGAACCGGGTCGGGGCTCCTGGATCGGTGGGATCCTCTCTCGTCTCCTGACATGATCACACACAATGCACTACAAGCAAATGGTTAATGTTAGTCAAATCAATAAACTCCTCGCTTGTGTTTCACTCGCTCTCACTCTCGGGTGGTGTGATCGAGCTTGTTGTTGCAATCTGCTTTGAAATGATCAAAATCAAGTTGAAGTTTAGTAGATCAATCAAACACGAGCAAAGACAAGGTTGGAGAGACAAGAAATTAAACAAAGAAGACTCGAATGTAGCATAGAAGAATTAGAGAAAATGAGAAGATGACTCGATTATAAACAAGGATGAAATGAAAAGACAAGGAAGAGATCAACCTGATTAAGTCCTTTTCACCTTGAATTCCTTAACCAAGTGCGACTTGGAATGGTTTGTTAGGTGAGGATAAGGGTGGCTCTTTGTGGAGGTAGGTCTCGTCAATGGCGTCCAAAGAATGAAAAAGGAGAGAAGACACAATGCTTGCACTGAATGAAATATACTTAGACTATGCAGTAGTATGAAATGCAACTTGATGTATGAAACGTAAGAGATATTTCTGATTTTCGATTATTTTTTTTTTGATTCTCTTTTTCTTTTCTTTTTTTTTAAACAGAAATAATTACAAGAATAATCACGAAATAAAATACTAATGCAAGATATGAATATTATGTGCAGGAATGAGGTGAATTTTGGACGTTGAGTGGGTTGTGGGTTGAATCGGTCTCAAGGCTGAAATGTAGGAGGTGGGGTATGAATTTGGACGTTGGGAGAGTGTGGGAATGGATTTGAATGGGTCTTGCTACTTTGTAGGAGGTGGGTGTAGCTTTTGTGGCTGAAATGAAGGTTGTTAGAATCTTTGAACTAGTCAACCTTAAATGTAGGAGGTGGGAAAGGTAATTGAATTTCTGACTTAATTAAATTAAATCAGCTCCTCCTTACTTAATTAAACGTGGTTGATGGTTCTAGGAAGGTGGTGGACGTTTTTGTGAAGGTGGTGGGCAGGAGGTGGTGTTGGTGACGGTTACTTGAAGTTTAGGGTGTGTTTGGCTGGGCAAAAACAAACCACTACACAAGCAACAAATGGTTAGTACTATCAAGTTAATTAAAGCAAAGGAATTAATCAACCTGACCTTGAGGACGTTTTTCTTTTTGGATTTTGTGGACTCTAATGGCGGATCGACTCGAACACAAGAAGAACGTCTACAACGAAGCTCTGATACCAATTTGATGCGGGATTAAGGCCGCTTGATGCCCGATCTTCGACGTTCGTGACTCAAACAATAGAAAGAAGAACAAAGTGGTCAGAAATGGATTCAAACGAAAGCGACTCAATGAGAACAATGGAAGCAACGACTCAAAGACACAAAACAGACTCGGTGACGACAAACAAACGCAACAAAGAAACAAGCAAACGACTCAATAAAGGACTGAAGATCAACTCCCAGAAACAACAAGAAGACCCTTGGCTCGAAGAGACAAGAACCAACTAGAATGATCGAGAAATCAACCTTTACGATCTCACACAAACAAGGAGCAAGCCTTGTAGCACGAGAAAGGGGCTCGTGATTGTTGAAAGGCACCAATCTTCTATGAAATTGACACAATCCAAAACAAACCAAGCTGCAAACACACACACGTTGAAAGCCAAAGCTCTCGTTTTCTCTCTATTGCAAGGAGAATTGGAAATTACAAATGAGTTGTCTAATCTGAAAATTAACTACCTAAAAGCTTTTTATATGTCCATAAATTACAAGGGAATAATAATTAATGTCTAATTAAAATAAAAGATAGTCAATAGCCCAAAATGGCCCAATTCAGAAATAAGCCCAACATAGGCCGATGTCGCATGCTTGCTCATGCTCGGACAAGCGCGCACACACGCGGACAGGCGCGCTCAGGGGCGCGCCGTTGCATCACTACACTGGCGAAGGCGCAACGCTGCATCGCTGGAGTTAGGACGCGCCGTTGCAATGTCGGTTTGGTGCGCGTCGCTACAGCCTTGGCTCGAAGATCCCTCGGCACTCAAGACGCACACCGCCCTAGCTTTGGACTCCATACATGCTCCTGCCTCCTTAGCCATAGTGTAGCCCACAAAAGCATTCATATCATGTTGTAGCTTCTTGGCTCGAGCACGAGTGAGTGGTCCATCAAAGAGTGTAGGCGCGCCCGGTGGAGGCTGCCTAGATGGTCCCTCATCAATTTTGTCTCCTTTTGCCTTTAAAAATACTTGTGATCTCACTTTGCACGCCAAGTGTTTGATGAAATGTCAATGTAAATGTCACTCCTAATTCGGGCATTCGGTTTCTAGGTTCAAATTTATGCTTTTATTCAATCGGGTGCGTGATTATGTAGTGCAAAATGTGCTTATTGGCTTGATACTATCCTCATTCTTTTTGGTAATGCCTAGATGTCTTTAAAGTTCACTTTCTTGTTCTCCTTTTGCCTTTAAAAAGACTTGTAATCTCACTTTGCACGCCAAGTGTTCGATGAAATGTCCATGTAAATGTCACCCCTAAATGTGTCATTTGGTTTCTAAGTTTTAATTTATGCTTTTAGTCAATCAGACTTGATTTTGTAGTGCAAAATGTGCTTATTGGCTTGATTCTATCCTCAATTTTGATGTTTATGCCTAGATGTCATTAAAGTTCACTTCTTTTTTTTACTTTTGCCATTAAAATGACTTGTGATCTAACATTGCACGCCAATTGTTCGATGAAATGTCCATGTAAATGTTACTCCTAAATGTGGCTTTCAGTTTATAGGTTCGAATTTATGTTTTTATTCGATCGGTCTTGATTTTGTAGTATAGAATGTGCTTATTGGCTTGATATTATCCTCATTTTTATGCTTATGCGTCGATGTCTTTTAAGATCATTTGTTTTTTCTCCTTTTGCCTTTAAATTGACTTGTGATCTAACATTTTACGTCAAGTGTTCGATGAAATGTCCATGTAAATGTCAATCCTAAATGTGGCATTCGGTTTCTAGGTTCCAATTTATGCTTTTATTCAATCCGTCGTGATTTTGTAGTGCAGAATGTACTTATTGGCTTGATACTATACTCATTTTTTATGCTTATGTCTAGATGTTTTTAAAGTTCACTTGTTTTTTCTCCTTTTGCCTTTAAAATGACTTGTGATGTAACATTTCACTCCAAGTGTTTGATGCAATTTCCATGTAAATGTCAATCCTAAATGTGGCATTCGGTTTCAAGGTTCGAATTTATGCTTTTATCCAATCGGTAGTGATTTTGTAGTGCAGATACTCACTCTTTATGCTTATGCCTAGATGTCTTTAAAGTTCACTTATTTTTTGTCCTTTTCCCTTTAAAATGACTTGTGATCTAACGTTGCACGCTAATTGTTCAATGAAATGTCCATGTAAAAGTCACTGCTACTTGGGGCATTCGGTTTCTAGGTTCGAATTTAAGCTTTTATTCGATCGGTCGTGATTATGTAACGCAGAATGTGCTTATTGGCTTGATACTATCCTCATTCTTTTTGGTTATGCCTAGATGTCCTTAATGTTCACTGGTTTTTTCTCATTTTGCCTTTAAAAAGAGCTGTAATCTCACATTGCACGCCAAGTGTTCGATGATATGTCCATGTAAATGCAACTCCTAAATGTGTCATTTGGTTTCTATGTTTGAATTTATTATTTTATTCGATTGGTCTTGATTTTGTAGTGCAGAATGTGCAAATTGGCATGATATTATACTCATTCCTTATGCTCATGCCTAGATGTCTTTAAAGTTCACTTGTTTGGTCTCCTTTTGCCTTTAAAAAGACTTGTGATCTCACATTGCACGCCAAGTGTTCGATAAAATGTCCATGTAAATGTCACTCCGAATTGTGGCATTCGGTTTCTAGGTTCGAATTTATGCTTTCATTCGATCGGTCATGATTTTGTAGTGCAGAATGTGCTTATTGGCTTGATTTTATACTGATTCCTTATGCTCATGCCTAGATGTCTTTAAAGTTCACTTGTTTTGTCTCCTTTTGCCTTTAAAAATACTTGTGATCTCACTTTGCACGCCAAGTGTTTGATGATATGTCAATATAAATGTTGGATCGTAAACGGTTAGCAAAGAGCTTGGGAACTGGCAATTAAGTTGTTTCCAAGGCAGCGGAAGTAAACAATCGCAAGTAATAAAGACAGTAAAGAACGCAGTTCCTTTATAGAGGAACCCCACTACAACCAACTAGTTGTATGGGTAAACCTCTACCTCCGCTTGGAGGATTTTGAATGACTTTCTTATATTAATTGCTTTGTTCTTTAGTTACACAGCCGGATTCACACTTCTTTGTTCCTACGAGTTCTTCCTAACTCTAGCAACACTAGCAAATCCTCTCAACTGAGTTCCTAAGATCACAACAGCAAAATACAAATAAGTCAAACCTTACACCGACTTCTCAGTTCCCTTGTCCTTGGGAACTTCAGCTTCACCGTCGTTGAGATCACACACTCGTCGGCGGGGACTTGTCTTCCTTTTCTTTCTTTTTTCTCAGATGTGGGTGTTTGAGAGTTCTGGGAGAAGTGCTCAATCCGAGTACTATTCATTTGGCTTTATAGTCCAGTGAGCTGGGGCAGTCGCATCTTTCATTTGTGTCCAAAATGCCCTTTGCTTGATGCCCAAGTTGTACTTCCTTCACATGTGACTTTGGTCAACTTCTTGGATCAATCGGACCGTTGGATGAAGCGTGACAGTCTGATCCTCAAACTGTTCCTTCGGGCTGTCTGAGACAGAATCCCGCGATCTGCGCTGAACGGTCGTTGTCCTCACATGTGAGTTCCCATGTCATGGGAACTTTCTTCTTCAGTGTTTCCTTGATGGAAACTCTTCATCGTTGTAAGCTTGTGTTCTCTTGATGGAGTTCCCACTTCATGGGAACTTTCCTCTTCAGAGTTCCCTTGATGGAAACTCTGCATTGTGGCCTGCTGTAGCTTTTGGTCATTCATAGGAGTTCTTGGCTGTACCTGTGTTCCTTAGAAATACTTGAACAAACCACATTAGTTTCCTATGGTGTTTGTCATTATCAGAACTCGGAGAACGATATCGTTGATCCGTTGTTTAGAACCAGAGGTCCCAACAACGTCCCAACAATTTCCCCCTTTTTGATGATGACAAACCCATCACAAAATATGCAAGTATTTCAATGAATGATATGCTGATGAGTTCCTAAGTATGATTTTGGGAAGTCACTTTTAGTGAAAAATTTAGATTTTGGGAACCACTTCTGATGCGACACTTAGTTCTTACTTAACTTTTTATGCAGTTGTTCCCCCTTAGCTTATGCGTGGTCTGTGATAACTTAAACTTTTAACTCATCTCGCATTTTTTGTCTTTCCCCCTTTTGAAATCATCGAAAACAAGCAAAGCAATAATAGGGAAGAAAGGAACACGCAATCAAAATAAAGACCAATTCATTACTTAAGAAAATATATACAATGGGAAATCAAGTACAATTTGTGGTCATATTTGGATTAAGGGAAAAAGAAGGGAGAGATCATGGGGCTTGAGGGAACAAGGCGTCACAGAGGTGCGTAAGGACTTGTGTAAGCTTTTCTTGTTCTCTGGCCAACGCTGCTTGGTCCTTGGCAATCTGGTCGAGGGTGTTGGTAATGCGGAGCAACACTTGAGAGTTCCCCTCTTGTGCACCAGACTCCAGTTGAGCCGCTTCCTCTACGGGCTCAGAGTGCCTCATCTTCTGGACAACTGAAATGTCCAGTTCCCTTCCAAGCTCTATTTCGTCCTTAGAGGCGTCGTAGAGACCCTCTTTTTGTAGAAGCTTCTTTATCAGCCCAGAATAGGGAAGGGAATGGGACTTGGAAGCCATGCACTTCTCCATGTGCCCAAGGATAATTCTGGGAAGATTGATGGGCTTCTTGAGTAGGAAGTGATAGAGGATGATGGCATCGGGGATGTTGACGACCCGACGCTTCTCCTGGCCAGGGATCACCACATTGATGATGAATTGGTGAGCAAGTTTGGCGACCAGGGAGAGATGTTGCGTCGAGGGAAGTTTGGAGGGAACCCGACCCTCAAAGATGGTGTTGTACACTTCAGCGCTATTGAAGTCCCCCCAAAGCTTGTTGGGCAACTCATTGAGCCCTTGACCTGGGACCTGGAGCTGAAAGCGGATTGTCGACATTGTGAAAATAAACTCGTCGCCTTCATGGGAGAGAGTTCCCTGAGTGCAGTCGTTGGTGATTGTGAAATTGTTGTAAAATTGACGCACTTGTGAGGGATCTACGCTCACAGTCTCTTTGTAGAGATTCTCCCAACCCTGGGCCTTGATCAGGTCCCACAGTTCCCCTAAGCCGTTGGCAATCAACACGTCCTCACTGATGATGAGCGGAGGGAGGAGCTTGCGGCGTTCATCCACTGGATGCTTTGTAGAAGAGGTCCCCTTCCCCTTCTTTGCTGTGCTCCTAGACGTGTTCCCCCTAGAGACCGTGCGAGGTCCTTTCTGCTGAGGGGGTGCAGCCGCTTCAATCATAAGCACGCGGTCCCTTGGCGGTTGGGAACTCGTGGACACCCCACCATTTGGTGTCCAGGTGTTGGGATCCGTGCTTGCTCCTTAGCAGCTGGAGCTTCTTCTTCTTCGACCTCATCTTGGGAGGTCCCTTCTTCCTCGGAGGAGCTCGAGCTTGAGCCCTCCACGTCATCTTCAGGATGACTTGTTGTTGCCCCAACACCACCAGCTGGTGCGGGGTCCCTTCTCTCCGTGGGCTCTTCAGGAGCCACCTTTTCTGGGGACTTTGTCCCTTGGGAGACTGTGTGCTTAGAGGGGTCCCGGTTGAGCTCTTCCTCTATTGCCTTGAGCTGGGCCTCCTCCTCCAGAGTTCCCATGATGATAGGAGGAGGGTCCTTGGTCATTTTGCCTATGACCATGGAGAGAGGGAGATCATCGTCGTTTGAGGTAAGAGCGACGACACTTTTGGATGGTGAGGGAGAGGGAAGTTTGGTGGTGGTGGGTGATGTTCGCATTTTTGGTATAGTTTTTGATAGGTTTTCTTTGTTTATTAGGATTAATTTTGTCTAGTTTAGGTTTAGTTTTGAGTGTTTTTAGTTACTTTTGTATAAATCTGCGAAAAGAGTGGAATCTACGCTATTTTGTGTATTTTGCAGGCTTTAGCTAGGAAAGGAGCTAAATGGAGCTAAATTTGGAGCATCACAATGAAGGACGGGAAAGTGCAAAATTTAAGAAGTCGAAGCTCAAGAAAACGAGAGGAGGTGTTGAAGAAAACGAAACCTCAGGCTCGTTAACGAGGCTGTGAAGGGTCGTTAACGAGGCCACGATGAAGAAGATTTCGGAGTATTATTTTATTATTTACCGATCCTGAGCGGGAATTTATTTCCGTATCGGTTGAGTATCTTTTTAGAATCTTTATGGGTTGATAGAATATGTATTTTAGGGTTTAATATCTTTTTAGATTTTATTTCTATCTTTTAGAGATTGTTTCTATCTTTTTAGGAAGTTTTTATCTTTTAGCTTTCTAGTTTTTTAGGATTTTCTAGTATAAATACCCTTCTATCTAGCATAGAAAGGGGGGGGGCTAAATTTTTGGAGTAGAGTTTTAGAGTTAGTTTTGGAGAAGGCCGAAGGAAAGGCTGCCGGATCGGAAGTCGGTGACGAGGGGTCGGTGACGACAGTTTCCGAGGTTCGTTGATCGAGTTTGTGGTTCGGTGATTGTTTTCTTCTGATTCTCTGTAAGACGATATTTTTGTTATTAATTTAAGTTGGAGTTTTGTTTTCATGTTTGTTTTTATTGAAGTTTTTAGTTTGTTTATCATGAGTAGTGAGTAGTCTATTTTTCTAGGGTCGGGGTTAAGCCCGACATAGTTGAGCATGTTTGATGAAGTAAGGTAGTGTTTTGAATGCTTTTATTTTTATTGAGATTGTTTGTTGTGCTTAATACCGAAACGGGAGTTGAGGTAATTTGAGTTTTAACTTGATTGAAAGAGAAAGTTAGTAACTTGAAGGTTGATATTGTTTGAAAACGGAAGTTTCAAGCTTTAGATCCAAAATAAACAATTGAGTGAGTTAGTTTATGAAAATAGATTAATTTACTTGTCTAGTCAATGAAAGTTGATGACTCTATCTATTTAAAGGCATGATCTTATCTACTTACGAATTCTTATGCTTGGCTATGCTGTGGTGTCCCTTATCCTAGATATTTGTTTTTATTTGAATTATTTCTGATAAATCTTCGTTGCTGAATGCTTGCTTCGGTACCGAGTGTTAATTAGAATTTTATTAGTTCGTTAATAGATGTTTTTATATTCGGTGGTTCGGTAACGATCCTGACAAGGTCGTTAACGAGGCATCTCGTGAGTAATTGTGTTTGATTTTGTTTGATTTTCATTAGATTGATAAACCAACAACCTTGCTTCCTGTGGAACGATCCTGACTCCACTGTACTCAGCGGGGTCTTGACTTATAAATTTATTTGTTGTCAAGAAACCCTATCAACAAATTGGCGCCGTTGCCGGGGAAGCAACGAGTTGTTAGTTTATCTTTGGGATCGGGACTAGCCCGACCCCGTTTTTGTTTTTAATTTTTGTTTTCTTTGTTTGTTTTCTCAGTGTATGCCGGTAGGACGAAGAAGGCTTCAGTTTGATAGCTCCAGTTATTACTCAGAACCCGAACGTTCCCTGCACCGACGACTCCGAGAAAACCGAGCCATGGCCACAGCTGAAGAGATGGCTCGAGAGCTAGAGATCCTCCGGACCCAGATGGAGGCACTGAAAGCCGAGAAGGACGGCGCTAATGCAGACAAGGCTCGACTGCAAGAAGAGCTAAACGCCTATCCAAGGAATGCCAAGCAATACATGCATCCGGAACTGAGTGTGCCAGAATCTCCTATTGTGCTTCCTGTGATAGAGAAATCTTTTGAGATCAAGTCTCAATTTATATCCTTGATTAAACGGGCTCAGTTTGAAGGGAAACCTGCTGAGTGCCCTATGGAACATATAAAATTTTTTCTTGATTTATGTGACACCATAGCTGCTGAAGGTGTCTCACTAGAATATGTTCTGTTGAAAGCTTTTAGATGGTCACTTACTGGAAAGGCCCTGAACTGGTTAGAGAGCCTACCTTCTAAGTCTATCAGGACTTGGAAAGCTTTGTATGATCAATTTCTTACAAAGTTTTTCCCTCCTGCTAAGACAACGGAGTTAAGGAAACGCATCACCTCTTATCACCAGTTGCCTAATGAGACCTTTGTTGAAACATGGGAAAGATTTAAAGAGATGCTTAGACAATGCCCTACTCATGGGCAACCATTATATGTATTGCAAGAAATCTTTTTCCAGGGTATCAACGCAGAGACCAAGAACCGCATCAACACGCATACTGCGTGCGGTTTTATAGAGATGAACCCGACAGAGGCGTGGGAACTGTTGGACAAGCTGGCGAATTACGATGCTATGTACGGAACCCAGCAGGCTCCACAAACTCAAAAACGTCTCTATGTGCCCAATCGAGATGAAGTTGACCCCGATGTTAAAAATCAATTCTTACAAGATGAGGTCATCCGTTTGAGGAAACAGGTAAGTTTTCTGAAATCCTCTCAATCATGTCAAGAATGTGGTTCTTCTGCGCATAGCACTTCTGCTTGCACTAACATTGAGCAGGTTAGAACCGCTGAGACGATAGCTGAGATGAATTACATGAGAGGACCCTACAGGAACCAACCTAATTACAATGACAGGTCGAACAACTATCAATCATGGGGCAATCAGAATGCAAACCATAATTACACATGGCCCCCGCAAGATAGACGACCTGCACCATATCGACCTCCAAGCCACCAGGAGACACCATCATGGGCTCAAGAGATTAAAGAGGGCATCAATAGATTGGATAAAAGATGGGGAGAGTTCGATATTTGGAAGAAGAGTGTTGATTCCAAACTAGGAGACCTTGCTGCACGGATTCCAAGACCACAAGGGCAACTCCCGGGTCGTACCGAAGAGAACCCTAGAGGCCAAATAGCAGCAGTACACCTTAGAAGCGGGAAGACACTACCGGAGAGAATTCAAGCTGAAGAGAAGGAGGAACACGATCTCGCCAGCCAGCTCGTTAACGAGCCAGCGAGAGCTAGTACCGAACCTACAAGCCAGGATGACGAGGCTCCGAGGATTCCTGACGAGCTCAGCCCAGGTAAGTTTTCTAAACCGAGTCCTCCTCTCAATCCCAGGCTCGTTAACGACCCCACCAGGGTCGGTAACGACCCGCCGAGGACATCAAACGACCCTAGTGTCGACCCGGTACTCTCACCTCTCGAGCCTAACTTGGTTCCGAGAATGGTGAAAACTCTTCCATTTCCAGTTAAGAAATCTATGGAATCTACTGAGAGTAAGTTCAAGCGTTTCGTTAAGATTCTTCAGGGCATTAATATTTCCATCCCATTCGCTGAGGCCCTAAGCGAAATGCCGGCTTACACAAAATTTTTGAAAGATATTCTTAGTAGGAAAAGATCTATTACAGAGCTGCAGGATGAGGTCAGATCCATAGCTCTACCAGAAAAGCTTGGAGATCCTGGGAGGTTTGCAATCACAATCGGCATAGGCAACCACAAGTTCAAAGCTTTATGCGATCTTGGTGCCAGTGCTAGTCTTGTTCCACTCTCAATTTGGTCTAAAGCCAATATGGGACCACTGGAACCAGTAGACATGAATCTGTACATGGCAGATGGGTCAAGTGTCAAAGCAACAGGAGTAGTGGACGATTACCCTATTCAAGTCGGGAAATTCTTCATACCCAATGATTTTATTGTCCTTGATATGCCTGAAGACCCTCATGTCCCCATAATTCTCGGGCGACCATTCTTAGCCACAGCAGGAGCAAGAGTTGATGTGTGTAAGGGACTCCTCACTTTTGATATAGGAGAGGAACGGGTGGAATTCAATTTAGATCAGAAAGCTAACGACCCAATTGGAGTGGCACAGCTAGAGTTGACTCAACCCGAACCAGACACCACAGCCCCTACCGAGCCACATCTGCCGATCAATGATGCTCCCATGCACAAAAGCCCTACTACAAAGGTTACAGAAAAGTCCAAACCACCTTGGCTTTCGGACTATACCATTAACCCAGGGATATCGAGCTTACTAATAGAAGAAGAAGGTCCCAATTTAGCAATTCAAGTGCACAGAGGCAGTAAGGCTACAGGCACGGTATTTGAAGACCCTAACATGGCCAGACATGAACCACCATGAGACTAGCAAGAAAGCTCGTCGGGCTAACGACGTTAAACATAGCGCTTACGGGAGGCAACCCGCTTTTTAGAATAGGTTTATTTTATTTTATTTTATTTTTCTTTTAGATTATTTCCTAGCTTTCTTTTATTTTTCTTTTTTTTTTAGTTTAAATAGGATAGAAATAAGATTTTTTGAGCTAACAAGATTTCAGGAAAAAAGGGGTCGAAATGCACTCGAGGAGGCTACGGTGGCTCGTTAACGACCCACTCAGGGTCGTTAACGACCCAGTTCGGACGACCCGATTCGTCACAATACGGGGCAGGTAAGTAATTCTAACCTAGTTAACTTTTTCTAACCCTAGCCGCCATCCCCTCTATCTTTACCCCTCCTATAAAAACCCTTCTACCCCTCCCAAAATTCTACCACAATCTCTCCCAACTTTCACTCTCAAACCCAAACTCTCTCAATCCCTTTTCTCCTACCGAGTCGGAAATCCCACATTAACGACCACCGGAGACGCCATCGTTACCGGAGTTCGAAGGCCCTTTCACCGTCGACGACGAGCTCGTTAACCTACTTCGATCCCGACCCTTGTCCTTTTAATTCTCGGTTCTCCGGTATGATTTCTAAACCCTTGCTTAAAATTGCATGATTGAGTATCTATAGGGTTAAATTTCATATCTTGAATCATGATTTTTAGGGAGATCGATGAGCATGCCTAAATTCCGTTCTAAAAATTCTTGATTATGCTTAGTTGTTCATGTTTTAGGTAAGATTATTCATGATAGATTAGCTATTGTAACCCTTTAGTTAAGAAAGCATGAATTTTTCTTGTTCTAGATCTAAAAGTTCGAACTTTGCATGTCAAAATTTTGGGAAATTTATAGCATGTTCGGGATGGGTAATTGAGTAAGTATGGGGTGCTTTTACCCTATGAGGGAATTGTGGAGAATAATATAAGATTGCATGCTTGATTTGTGCTGAATTAGAGGTAGATTCAATTTCGGACCTTACTGGTTTCGCTCTCGGTGGCTCGTTAACGACCCACCCAGGCTCGTTAACGACCCTGCACTTCATCAATGCTTAATCCGAGGCCAGCTTCGTGAACAACCCAATTGGGTAGTTTATGAATAATTTCGAGGTTAATTTTGAGACCAAGTATGGGGTCTCGTACCTAATATTTTTGAGTGGATCTTATCTTGGAAAATTTTCGATTATTTTTATAGGATCCATGGCTAGTTCAAGCAGACCCGCTACCCGAGCCCAGAAGAAGAGGAGAAACCACAGGTCTCCATCTCCACCCCAAGTGCACAATGTGATTTTGAGCAGTCAGAGCCAAGTACGACGCTACCGGGATTTCTTGGAGAAGGACCATTACACCCGATGGTTCTCGAAGTCTAGCGCCGTCTCTACAAGCATCTATACGGATGTCAAGGACGCTTTTGCCATCCTTGGGACCGCACACTTATTGAAGCAAGAGAGCTTGCCACATTATCCGGCCCTCACATCCGAGTTCTTGGCCACCTTACAGACCAACTTCTCGTCGAAAATCTCGGCGGGACGCATACGGTTTCGGCTCGGTAACGAGGACCGTGACTTCACCATGGCGGAGTTCAACGCAATCTTGGAGCTCCCAAACCCGTCTAGAGACTATAGCTTGAAGGACTACCGAGTGACCCGCACTTGGAGCTACATCACCGGAGAGGTTCAATCCTCCACCGCGGCGCTATCCGGGGCAACCATAGTCAACCCCATCTTCCGGATCATCTTGAGAGTCCTCGCCGCACTATTCTGGCCGAAGAAAGAGTTGAACCGGTCTACAAGGACGGAGGTCGCTTGCTTCCGCACCATCCTCTTCGAGGAGCCCGGCCCCTTGAATTTGGGGTACGAATGGCTCTACTACGTCGAGAAGTCCCACAAGTCCAAGGAGGTATGGTGTGGCAATTTGGTTAGCCTCTTGGCTAAGAATCTTGGAGTGGATCTCACCCGCTACACACCGGCCCACGCTCAACTCCTCAACAAGAACTATTGGTATAGCGCCGGGATCTTCGTGCAAGCCGAGGGAGGCTACAAAGTGAAGGTTCGAGATCAAGTCGTCATACCTTCCCTCGACATGTACGAGCTACTCTACGTACCAAATTGGTACGAGGTGTGGACGGGCCAGCCTTACCCATTGGAGCCAAAACCGGAAGATGAGCTCTCGCTTCGACCCTGTCACACCCGGTTTGAGCGGGACAATGTGGACGAATATGAAGAAGAAGCTGAGCAAGAGGATACCGAGGTCGTAGGCAATGACACCGAGGAAGCCGACACCAAGGGCGGCACTGAGGAACTCAACTTTACAGAAGAAGACATGGAGACGGAGGAATTAGGAGGCAACATCTTCGTCAACGAGCCAAACAGGGTCGTTAACGACCATTTCCAGCCACCACCCAACACTGTTAACGAGGCAACCAACTTCGTTAACGAGGTGCCGCAAGCTCCTGTCGACCCTCCACCAGCTCCTGTCGACCCTCATGCATATGGCTTAATGCCTTACAACCCGGTGATGTATCAAGACCATTTCCAGCCTCACTATCCACCACCTCCTCAGCCCGAGTACGCAGGATCGAGCATACCACCACCATGGGCCGAGGATCTTTCTGCACAGATGCAGTAGCTTCACCTCCAGACCGATCACATTCATCGGAGGATGGATAGATGGGAAACCGTCTATTCCGCACGCATGTCGAGGGAGGACGAGCAGCAACGTCAGAGAGAGGCGGAGGATGCTGAGCGTTGGAGGACGATGTATGACTTCATGGGGCACTTTGAGCACTATTTTCCTCCACCGAACCGTTGATCAAGCTCAAGATGAAGCTTCCTTTCCTTGTTTCTACTTTTGTAAGTTTTATGTCTTTCTTTTTCTTTTTAATTTTTTTTGTTTTCTTTTCTATTTCTTTTCCCTATTCTTCTTATTTTTCTTACAGTGGGGACACTGTAATTTTAAGTATGGGGTGGGAAGAAAGTAGAAAAATTATGTCCTAGGTGTTTTTATGTTTTATGTAGTTGTTACTTTTGTTAAATCGGAAAAAACCAAAAAAAAATTGAAAAAACCAAAGAAAATTGAAAAATTTGAAAAATCCAAAAAGAGTTTAGAATTGATAGATATCCCTTCTTAAAAGTTCTATGATAGCAATCATTAGCTTGACCATATAATTCCTTGCAAATATGTCTTTGAAAGTATAACCGGATTCTTAAAAATTGAAATTATTGTTTTTTTAGAAGAGAATAGCATTAAATGAAATTGAGCACATATACTTTATAGCATAGATGATGCAATCCCACAAAATCTACCTTGTGAGAAATTTTTGGCCTTATAGGGAGAACATTTATAAATCCCTCTTCTTTTTTTTGTGTGATTTACTCTCCTTATGCATATTATCTCTTGGAATTGTGATGGTTATCTATTTCTTGAGACCCTTATAGGATTTTTAGTTCATTACTTGTAAAGATCATATGATAGAGAACTTATTTTCATAAGCCCTATTAATCCATATCCACCCTTATCATTATTCTTCTTTTTGATAGCCAATTTGAGCCTGAAGCCTTTTATTTTTAGCTCCACAAAATAATTCCCTAGCCGATATAAGCTTGACCCTATCCAGGGATTAGGACTTAGTGTTGGTTATGGTGATGGTTTTGTTGAGTAAGATGTTTTGGTTCAAGTGTGGGGTAATATGGGTTGGGTAAGTGATAAGTCTTGCAGTTTGTTATGTAAAAGGATTTTGGTTCCCTGAATGCACTTACAAAAGAAATGAAGTGAAAAGTAAAGGGAAAAACAAAAGAAAAATAATTCAGAGTCGTTACCGACCCTAAAAGGGTTCGGTACCGAGCCCCCGCGGAAAGAAAGAAAAAAGAAAAAAAAAAGGAAGAAAAGAAAAGAAAGGACTTGAGAAATCCAAAGTGAAGAGTTGAAAAGTGAAAATGTGCATGAGCCAAATTTCCTAAGTGTTTGTAAGCAAGATTTATTGGGATATAAATAGGTGAGTGAAAATAAGTGTGCATAATATGAGAGTGAGTTTGGTTATTTTATATGAGAGTTTTGATATTATGTGTGAGTTTTTAGGAGTCTTTGATTCCCGGATATTATTAGCACCACATGACCAAAATATCTCCATGCCTTATTGTTATTACCAAGCCCCATTACAACCCGGCCGAATGGAAGCTTCTATGAAGTTTTTCATTGAGCCTAAGTTCTCTTGATGATTCTCTGCTTGTTTTGACAAATCTTGGGTGGAGAGTATTGGTGATATAAGTTCCAATTTCTATGAGTTTTTGTATATAGGATGAGTTGAGAGATTGAAATTATAAGCCCAAACACATGAGAGTTGAGTGAAACACATTATATCCCTTGAGAGGTTGGATTGTATTATTTTATGTCTATTTAAGTGCATATATGTGTGAGGATGTTAATAGTCTTTTGCTATAATTTTCTTATGTATATATGTTGCTTTTTGAAGTTGGCTATGTCTTGATAAACATGATTTGTTTTGGTTTTGGTTAGTATCTTGATTATTGCTTGAGGACAAGCAAGTCTAAGTATGGGGTATTTTGATGTTCGCATTTTTGGTATAGTTTTTGATAGGTTTTCTTTGTTTATTAGGATTAATTTTGTCTAGTTTAGGTTTAGTTTTGAGTATTTTTAGTTAGTTTTGTATAAATCTGCGAAAAGAGTGGAATCTACGCTATTTTGTGTATTTTGCAGGTTTTAGCTAGGAAAGGAGCTAAATGGAGCTAAATTTGGAGCATCACAATGAAGGACGGGAAAGTGCAAGATTTAAGAAGTCGAAGCTCAAGAAAACGAGAGGAGGTGTTGAAGAAAACGAAACCTCAGGCTCGTTAACGAGGCTGTGAAGGGTCGTTAACGAGGCCACGATGAAGAAGATTTCGGAGTATTATTTTATTATTCACCGATCCTGAGCGGGAATTTATTTCCGTATCGATTGAGTATCTTTTTAGAATCTTTATGGGTTGATAGAATATGTATTTTAGGGTTTAATATCTTTTTAGATTTTATTTCTATCTTTTAGAGATTGTTTCTATCTTTTTAGGAAGTTTTTATCTTTTAGCTTTCTAGTTTTTTAGGATTTTCTAGTATAAATACCCTTCTATCTAGCATAGACAGGGGGGCTAAATTTTTGGAGTAGAGTTTTAGAGTTAGTTTTGGAGAAGGCCGAAGGAAAGGCTGCCGGATCGGAAGTCGGTGACGAGGGGTCGGTGACGACAGTTTCCGAGGTTCGTTGATCGAGTTTGTGGTTCGGTGATTGTTTTCTTCTGATTCTCTGTAAGACGATATTTTTGTTATTAATTTAAGTTGGAGTTTTGTTTTCATGTTTGTTTTTATTGAAGTTTTTAGTTTGTTTATCATGAGTAGTGAGTAGTCTATTTTTCTAGGGTCGGGGTTAAGCCCGGCATAGTTGAGCATGTTTGATGAAGTAAGGTAGTGTTTTGAATGCTTTTATTTTTATTGAGATTGTTTGTTGTGCTTAATACCGAAACGGGAGTTGAGGTAATTTGAATTTTAACTTGATTGAAAGAGAAAGTTAGTAACTTGAAGGTTGATATTGTTTGAAAACGGAAGTTTCAAGCTTTAGATCCAAAACAAACAATTGAGTGAGTTAGTTTATGAAAATAGTTTAATTTACTTGTCTAGTCAATGAAAGTTCATGACTCTATCTATTTAAAGGCATGATCTTATCTACTTACGAATTCTTATGCTTGGCTATGCTGTGGTGTCCCTTATCCTAGATATTTGTTTTTATTTGAATTATTTCTGATAAATCTTCGTTGCTGAATGCTTGCTTCGGTACCGAGTGTTAATTAGAATTTTATTAGTTCGTTAATAGATGTTTTTATATTCGGTGGTTCGGTAACGATCCTGACAAGGTCGTTAACGAGGCATCTCGTGAGTAATTGTGTTTGATTTTGTTTGATTTTTATTAGATTGATAAACCAACAACCTTGCTTCCTGTGGAACGATCCTGACTCCACTGTACTCAGCGGGGTCTTGACTTATAAATTTATTTGTTGTCAAGAAACTCTCTCAACAATGGGGGATGTGGTGGAAGAGGGAAGAGAAGAGGAAGGAAGAGGAGTGGAGAGTTGTGTAGAAGGGGGAGGAATGGATGTGGTGACTTGGGGAGTAGAGATCCCCGAAGCAGAAATGGGAGAGGTAGAGATGTGTTGTGGGGAGGAAGGAGGAGAAGGAGTTTTGTGAGGTGGAGGTGGAGTTGGAGTTCTCGTAGTTATGGGAACCGAAGGAAGTGAGGAGGGTGGAGTTCCCTTTGAGGTGGGAACTGAAGGAGGTGGTGGAGGAGGAGTCTGCTGTTTTGTGGGAGGAGGTTTGGGAGGTCCCTCGGTTAGAAGAGGAGGGAGAGAGGAGGAAGAGGGGAGTAGACTTTGGGGTTGAGAGGTCCCATCATCGGAAGGGAAAGGGAAAGGAGGTTTGGGAGCACAAGAACTCTCCTTGGAGCAGTTCAAGTAGTCCTCAAACTTGAAGAAGGCTTTCTTCCTGGTCTCCGAAAATTCAGAGGCCTCAGAGTGTTTGCGTTTTTTGGATTTGGAGGGATCGTGGGAATGTTTGGATTTTTTGGGTTTTGTGGGGTCTTTGGAGGAGTGGCGTCGTTTGGATGAATGGCGGTGTTTGGATTTTCGGGGTTTTTCGTTGATGGAAGGACGAGCGTCTCCGAAGTTGTCGACGATGACAACTCCGGAGGAGGTGTTGGTGGTTGAAGGAGGAGGAAGGGATTCAGAAGAGGAGGAAGTCCAGGCGACAGTGTCGTCGGCCGGAGGAGGAGGAGGGGGCAAGAAAGGGCTTACTTGGTTGTAGAGCCCTTGGATAAGAACATCCTTCATTGTTGGGTCTGGTTCTTTCTCAATCTCTTTCAATTGATAGATGAAGAGGATGCGAGGGTTGGCATGTACCCATGCTTTGATCTGGGCAAAGGTGTGTTGAGGAGCCATTTTTGTAGGGTTATTGAAGGTTTTGGAGGTTTCTCGAAAAAGGGAGTGAAAGGGATGTGGAGAAGAAGAATTGCAGAGATGGAAGATGGAATAAGATCCCAAAAATGGCAAATGAGGGTTTTAAGGAGAGAAGGGGCGAAGGGTAGAAAGGGAAGTGGAAAACCTCGATAACCGTCGCCCAATGAACGTGGGGCATCATTTCAACTTCCATAGCATGCTTCTGGACACGTGTCACGATCTCTTGGGAGGTCCTTTTCAAAATTTGAATACTTGGCCTCTAACGCTTCAGAGCCTCTGACACAAAAGTCCGCTTCCCAAGTGACCGTTCATCTTTGTAGATGAATCAGCGTTCCCTTGCTAGTTTGTATCAGTTCCCATGATCATATCAAGGTCAAGGAGAGTGAAGTGGTTAAGGGAACTTCACACTCATCCTTTTGTGGGGCTAGGGAACTCAAAAGGGAACCAGACAATTTGCATTTCGATAAAGGAAATATTTTGGCTCATGAGAAGCGTTTGTCTGGTCCCTAGCTTAGGGTGGGTCATATGATCAACCGTCATGGTGGCTTGTAAAGAGGGATAAGGGTAACTCTGGTTGATCATTTTGGGCCAAAAGAAATAGAGTTCCTTTGTACACATCTATCTTTAGACTAGTAATCATGGCATAGTGAAAGCAATAAGTCCAAGTTCCCTAGCATGCAATCTTGTATAAACTAGTCAGGCATTGAGGGAGAAACAAACAAGGACTTGTTTAGTTTAGAGTTATCATCCCTAGAAGCATTTGAAAACGCTGGTAGGGACGTCTATCTAAAGCTTTGGTGAGAATGTCCGCAATTTGCTCTTCAGTTCTACAGTGTTCCATCGAGATGTTCCCATTTTCAACATTGTCACGTAGAAAGTGATGCCTTATATCAATATGCTTGGTTCTAGAATGATGCACAGGATTTTTGGAAATGTTTATGGCGCTAGTGTTATCACATAGTGTGGGAACTGGGCCAAAAGACATACCGTAATCCTAGAGTTGTGACTTAAGCCATAGAACTTGAGAACAACAAGATGCGGCAGCCACATATTCTGCTTCAACTGTGGAAAGTTCCATTGAGTTTTGCTTTTTAGATCCCCATGAGACTAAGCATGACCCTAGGAACTGGGCCATTCTAGATGTGCTCTTTCTATCAACCAGGTGCCCTGCAAATCCGCATTTGTGTATGCAATGAGCTCAAGGGAACTGTTCCTTGGATACCAGAGGCACAAGTTATTGTTCCCTTTGAGATACCTGAAAATTCTCTTCACCTCTTTCAGGTGTGATTCCTTAGGGTTATCTTGAAAACGAGCACAAAGACATACGGAGAACATGATATCAGGTCTACTAGCTGTTAAGTAGAGAAGGGACCCGATCATACCTCGATAGTTCCTTTGGTCCACACTAATACCTGTTTCATCCGCATTGAGCCTTGAATTTGGTGAGATGGGAGTGTCAATGGGCTTGGAGTGTTCCATCCCATACTTCACGAGCATTTCCTTGATGTATTTCTGTTGATGAATCTTTGTTCCCTCCTTGGTTTGGGATATTTGAAGTCCCAGGAAGAACGTGAGTTCCCCAATGAGACTCATTTCAAACTCACTGCTCATGAGGTCCTTAAATTTCTCTACAAGAGTTTCGTTAGTTGCTCCAAACACAATGTCATCAACATATACTTGCACAATCAAAATGTCTTTAGACTCTTTCTGTAAAAACAAAGTCTTGTCTATGGAACCGCGAAGGTATCCATGGGACAAGAGGAATTGAGCAAACCTGTCATACCAAGCTCTGGGAGCTTGTTTGAGTCCGTAGAGGGCCCTCTCCAGGAAATAGACATGGTTGGGTAACTTCTCATCTTCGAATCCTGGAGGTTGGGCCACATACACTTCTTCCTTGAGATGTCTATTGAGGAAGGCTGTTTTCACATCCATTTGATAAAGCTTGAATCCTTTGTGAGCAGCATAGGCAATTAGAAGTCGGATGGCCTCGATCTTGGCAACCGGTGCGAAGATCTCATCGAAGTCGATTCCTTCCTCTTGCCTGTAGCCTTGTGCCACTAGCCTAGCCTTGTTCCTTGCTACAGCCCCAGTATCATCGAGCTTGTTCCTAAAGACCCATCGAGTTCCTATGATGTTCTTGTTTTTGGGCCTAGGAACTAGCTTCCAAACTTTGTTCCTCTCGAATTGGTGAAGTTCCTCTTGCATGGCTTGAATCCAATCTGGGTCCTTCAAAGCTTCTTTGATATTTTTGGGTTCCACCATAGAAACAAACGCGTTAAAAGCACAAAAATTATTAAGAGAGGAACGAGTTTGTACACCTTTATCATAAGGGGAGATGATGTTCTCAATGGGGTGGTCCTTCCTTTGTTGAAAGGTTCTTGTGTGAGTGGGTTCCCTTGCATGTGTGTCATCTTCAGTAGCTGTTTCTTTGTCATGGGAACACTCATCTTCAGCTTCTTCATTTGATGTTTCTTCAGAGATTTCTAGCAAGTTCCCTCTTTGTTCCCCTTGAATACTGGATTCTAGCAGGGTATTGTCTTGGGGAACAACAGAGTTGTTCCCTGAAGAGGGAACCTCGAGAGAGTTGGAGGTGTCTTGTAGTTCTTCTGAGGAGGGAGCCTCGGAGATTTGATTAGTGAGAGTTGGATCTCCGTCGTTGTTCCCTGGTGGTGGGATGTTGCTTGCACTTAGATAGTCTTCATCCCTTTTCCTTGGCTCATCATCGTCTTCTTGCCTGACTAGCTTGAACAGAGTTCCCTTCCCTTGGGTCTCTGTTCCCATCTTTACAGACTTTTCGTTGAAGACGACATGAATGCTTTCCTCTATCTTCTTGGTCCTCTTATTGTAGACCTTGTAAGCCTTGCTTTGTGATGAGTATCCTAGGAAGATCCCTTCGTCGCTTCTGGGGTCGAATTTGCCAAGATTGTTTTTGTCGTTATTGTGAACAAAGCATGTGCAACCAAATGTTCTCAAGTGTGAGATGTTTGGTTTTCTCCCTTTGATGAGCTCATAGGACGTTTTGTTGACCAGGGGCCTTGTCATGGCTCGGTTCAAGATGTACGTAGCTGTGGAGATGGCTTCGGTCCAGAAGTACTCGGGAACTCCACTTTCAATCATCATGGTTCTGGCCATGTCCTCCAGGGTTCTATTCCTTCTCTCGACCACTCCATTTTGCTGAGGGGTGCGAGGAGCTGAGAAATTGTGAGAGATCCCATTTTTCTCACAGAAGTTTAGGAACTCTGAGTTTTGAAACTCAGTTCTGTGATCAGATCTGATTGCTTTCAGTTTGAGTCCCAAGCTTACTTCTGTTCTTTTGATGAAGGGTTCGAATTCTTCAAATGCTTGTGATTTTGCCTTCAAGAAAATAACCCAGGTGAATCTTGAAAAATCATCGATTAAAACATACATGTACCTTTTTCCACCGTAGCTAGCCGTTCTCATGGGACCACAGAGATCCATGTGAATTAGCTCTAAAGGCCTGGTTGTGCTCACCACCTTTTTGGGTTTGAAGGAGTTCCTGGTCTGTTTCCCTCGAACACATGCTTCACACATTTTGACTCCTTCGAGATTGATCCGTGGAAGACCAATGACCAGATCCTGTAGATAAAGCTTCAGGATTTGATTTACACCTGCATGTCCCAGTCGTCTATGCTAAAGTTCCGTGTCATCTTGGGAACTTGCAAGACACAGCTTCATTGGTGGTTCAAATTCTATATCTACTACATAAAAGTTGTTGTGCCTTCTTCCTCTCAGAATCACATTGTTGGTCTTTTTGTTCATGACTAGGCATTCGTCTGAGTCGAAGGTGACAAAGTTGTTCCCTTGATCACATATCTGGGCAACACTTAAGAGATTGTATCCCAGATCTTTCACCAAGTTGACATTGCTGATTTTGATTGATCTATTTAGCAATACTTCTCCCTTTCCAATTACTTCTCCCTTGTTTTTATTGCCAAATGAGACGTGGCCTCCTTCAGCATGAGTGTGGAGTGAGATGAGGATATCCTTGTTTCCGGTCATATGGTTCGAGCAACCACTGTCTATGAACCATGCAGTGTTCCCTCTCACTGCCACCTACAAGGTAAGGTTAGTGTTTTGAGGCCCAAGCAAGATGACTCTTGCCCGGTCCCTTGCAAGGGAAAATATTCTCATATAAAACGTAGTCAGCGATGTTGATATCATGAGAGTTGGAGTTCCTTTGATGATTGGCATGATGTTTTTGTTTGTTTAGGAACTCACGGTTTCTAAGGGTTTGGGCTTTCTTCTTGGGACATGCTTCCTTGTAGTGCCCATGAGCACCACAATTCCAGCACGTCTTGTAGTATTCTCCCAGGTAGTACTTTGGGTGAGGTCTCTGGATTCTGTTCCTATCCATGATTTCCTTGTTGTACACCCGTGACCCGTTTCCCTTAGCAATTTGGACATAAAGTCTATGTCCAGTGTTCCCAGTGTAATAATCTCTCTCACCACCGTTCCCACTTTCTAGGACCCTGATTTTTTCTTCAAGATGAGCATTTTTCTGTTTCTCACATTGAAGTTCTAAGGCCCTACACTCATGGATTTCATGTTCACTCAGGGGTGACTTTCCGTTCTTGGAGCACTCACCTTTGTATCCTATGCCATATCTGGCTGGGACAAACTTAATTTGGGAACTAGAGGCTTCAAGATGTTATGGAGTCTTACTCAGGTTTTGCAAGAGGGTGTTTTCATCTTTCTCTAGAGTTTTGATTTCATTTTCTAGATCTACGATGTGAGACACATGAGACTTGAATTTTTCAAGAAGGGATATGCAGTTGGGATAAGGTTCAAGACCAACTAATTGAGCATTTATGTGTTCCTATTTTTCCAACTTGTTTTGCAGTTTTATGTTATCTTTGATAAGACTTGAAAGGATTTTCAACAGCTCAGGTTTTTCATAGTTATTTAAAGAATCAAGAACAGTTTCAGTGGTTACCTCACTGGGTTGTTCCCCGGTGGTTTCTCCTATGACCATGCCACACATGTCTGGGAGTGCCCATGACTCGGGATCTTCGTCTTCATCATCGCTCCAGGTGGCGATGTAAGCCTTCTTCCCTTGCTTCCGGCCGTCAGTTCCCTGTGGGCATTCCTTAGGGAAGTGTCCTTTCTTGTTGCACTTGTAGCATGTGACATCAGAGAGGTCCTTCTCTGCTGGTTTTCTTTGGGAACTCTGCCCTTTTCCCCAGTTCCCACTGTTCCTTTGAGACTTCCCTTTGTAGAAGTTTCGAAGAGCCTTTGTTACGAGAACTAGCTCCTCATCCTCTTCTTCTTCGGAGTCTTCGTGTTGTTCTTGGGTTGATTTGAGCATCTTCTCGATCTTGAGTGTGATCCCTCGATGAGCTCGAGTCTGTTCCTTATCATCGATCTTTCTCTTCTCGTGTCCTACTAGCTTTCCAAACACTTGATGGAGCATGAGTGTTCTATTTTCCAGATTTTCTTTGAACATTGTTCTCTCGTTTTCCCATTCTCCATTTAATCCGTTGAAGAGGTGTTGGACCTTCATCTTATGGGTGATTTCTTCTTTGGTGATCCCCAAGCCTTCCATTTTGGTGCAAAGTCCTTCAAATCGGGACTGGTAGCTATCGACAGATTCTCCCATCTCCATGGGAACTTTCCTCTTCACGGGAACTTTCCTCTTCAGAGTTCCCTTGATGAAAACTCTGCATTGTGGCCTGCTGTAGCTTTTGGTTATTCATAGGAGTTCTTGGTTGTACATGTGTTCCTTAGAAATACTTGAACAAACCACATTAGTTCCCTATGATGTTTGTCATTATCAAAACTCGGAAAACGATATCGTTGATCCGTTGTTTAGAACCAGAGGTCCCAACAACGTCCCAAAAGTAAATGTCACTCCTAATTCGGGCATTCGGTTTCTAGGTTCAAATTTATGCTTTTATTCGATCGGGTTCGTGATTATGTAGTGCAAAATGTGCTTATTGGCTTGATACTATCCTCATTCTTTTTGGTAATGCCTAGATGTCTTAAAGTTCACTTTCTTGTTCTCCTTTTGCCTTAAAAAAGACTTGTAATCTCACTTTGCACGCCAAGTGTTCGATGAAATGTCCATGTAAATGTCACCCCTAAAAGTGTCATTTGGTTTCTAAGTTTTAATTTATGCTTTTAGTCAATCAGACTTGATTTTGTAGTGCAGAATGTGCTTATTGGCTTGATTCTATCCTCAATTTTGATGTTTATGCCTAGATGTCTTTAAAGTTCACTTGTTTTTTCTCCTTTTGCCATTAAAATGACTTGTGATCTAACATTGCACGCCAATTGTTCGATGAAATGTCCATGTAAATGTTACTCCTAAATGTGGCTTTCGGTTTATAGGTTCGAATTTATGTTTTTATTCGATCATTCTTGATTTTGTAGTATAGAATGTGCTTATTGGCTTGATACTATCCTCATTTTTATGCTTATGCGTAGATATCTTTTAAGATCATTTGTTTTTTCTCCTTTTGCCTTTAAATTGACTTGTGATCTAACATTTTACGCCAAGTGTTCGATGAAATGTCCATGTAAATGTCAATCCTAAATGTGGCATTCGGTTTCTAGGTTCCAATTTATGCTTTTATTCAATATGTCGTGATTTTGTAGTGCCGAATGTGCTTATTGGCTTGATACTATACTCATTTGATGCAAATCAAGGAAGGATCAAAGCGAATGATTCGTTGAAGACGAATGGAGGCCAAACACCAAGACCTTTACTAAGGTCCCGATCCTTTAAATTTAAGAAGGTGTTCATGGATCTGAAATTATCCTTTGATTATGTTCATCAATGGCGTCCAAGGCCACCAAGGAAGAGGATGAAGCTTTGCAAGTTCGAAAAGTTATGAAACCCGTCAAATGGAAAACAATGCTCAGTAAAATGGTTATAACTTGAGCTAGAAAATTGATCTCAAGTCCGTTCAAATTGCGTTGGATAGATAATTAAAAGATCTACAACTTTGTAGTTTACGTCGAAAGTAGAATCCAAGAGCAAAGAGCCGAAAATTGTGATTTACTGAGAGCTGTTCAAGTCTTACGGGAATCTTATCTTTAGTTTTAATTCTATCTATTTTTAGATATTATATTTATGATAATTTCGGCCATAGGAGTTTGTTAGGGCTGAAATATATCTTGCTTTATTATTATTTATATCTTTTTGAGTTTTAGGATTAGCTTTTTAGTTTTCTTATCTAAATAAGTCAAATATTTATCTATTTGATTTAATTAAGATAAGGGGACTTAGATAGATATTTTTATATTATTATATGTTATCTTGGAAAACAAGAAAAGAACCTTTCTACCCTTCTAGGGCTGATCTCCTTGACTTTTTCTCCAAGACAACTTTACCTTGTATTTTCTTTAAATAGCTTTGTTATTCATTCAATAAAATTCAGCCTGAATTAGATAAACCCCTATTGGTTTATCTAGTTTATGGGCCATTAAAGCAACTATTGTGTTAAAGCAATTTCGATCATAATCATCACCAATTCGTTTTCTTTCAATTCATATTTGATTTGTTAATTTGATTAATTAAGTTAGTTCTAGCTTGATTGTTAAAGATCAAACCTAGTTCATCAATTGAATTTAGCGTTAGAGCCAATTCAATTGAACTATCTCTTTAATTATCCTAACCCTTCAAATTAGATTCGTTCTTCACCATTCATTGATATTTCGAGTTACTTGTTCATAAAGTTATTAACTTTGAAGGCAATTCAGGTTGGAAAGAGAATTACTTGTCAAGATCGGGCCAACACAAGACCGAATTGTCATCATCGAGCAATCGAGGAGATAATTCCGTATCATCATTCTTTATGCTTATGTCTAGATATCTTTAAAGTTCGCTTGTTTTTTCTCCTTTTGCCTTTAAAATGACTTGTGATGTAATATTGCACTCCAAGTGTTCGATGCAATTTCGATGTAAGTGTCAATACTAAAGGTGGCATTCGGTTTCAAGGTTCGAATTTATGCTTTTATCCAATCGGTCGTGATTTTGTAGCGCAAATACTCATTCTGTATGCTTATGCCTAGATGTCTTTAAAGTTCACTTGTTTTTTCTCCTTTTCCCTTTAAAATGACTTGTGATCTAACGTGGCACGCTAATTGTTCAACGAAATGTCCATGTAAAAGTCACTCCTAATTGGGGCATTCGGTTTCTATGATCGAATTTAAGCTTTTATTCGATCTATCGTAATTATGTAGCACAGAATGTGCTTATTGGCTTCATACTATCCTCATTCTTTTTGCTTATGCCTAGATGTCCTTAATGTTCACTCGTTTTTTCTCCTTTTGCCTTTAAAAAGACTTGTAATCTCAAATTTGCACGCCAAGTGTACGATGAAATGTCCATGTAAATGTCACTCCTAAATGTGTCATTCGGTTTATAAGTTGAATTTATTGTTTTATTCGAATGGTCTTGATTTTGTAGTGTAGAATGTGCAAATTGGCTTAATACTATACTCATTCTTTATGCTCATGCCTAGATGTCTTCAAAATTCACTTGTTTGGTCTCCTTCTGCCTTTAAAAAGACTTGTGATCTCACATTGCACGCCAAGTGTTCTATAAAATGTCCATGTAAATGTCACTCCTAATTGTGGCATTCGGTTTCTAGGTTCGAATATATGCTTTCATTCGATCGGTCGTGATTTTGTAGTGCAGAATGTGCTTATTGGCTTGATGCTATACTCATTCCTTATGCTCATGCCTAGATGTCTTTAAAGTTCACTTGTTTTATCTCCTTTTGCCTTTAAAAAGACTTGTGATCTCACTTTTCACACCAAGTGTTTGATGAAATGTCAATGTAAATGTCACTCCTAATTCGGGCATTCGGTTTCTAGGTTCAAATTTATGCTTTTATTCTATCGGGGTCGTGATTATGTAGTGCAAAATGTGCTTATTGGCTTGATACTATCCTCATTCTTTTTGGTAATGCCTAGATGTCTTTAAAGTTCACTTTCTTCTTCTCCTTTTGCCTTTAAAACGACTTGTAATCTCACTTTGCACGCCAAGTGTTCGATGAAATGTCCATGTAAATGTCACTCCTAAATGTGTAATCTCACTTTGAATTTATGCAGAATGTGCTTATTGGATTGATACTATACTTATTGTTTATGCT
The DNA here is from genome assembly GCA_964016875.1 of Fallopia convolvulus. NCBI lineage: Eukaryota > Viridiplantae > Streptophyta > Magnoliopsida > Caryophyllales > Polygonaceae > Fallopia > Fallopia convolvulus. The sequence continues at coordinate 19,977,589 of OZ024730.1, forward strand.
CATGCCTAGATGTATTCGATCAGTCTTGATTTTGTAGTTCACTTGTTTTTTCTCCTTTTGCCTTTAAAAGGACTTGTGATCTAACATTGCATTCCAATTGTTCAATAAAATTTCCATGTAAATGTCACTCCTAAATGTGGCATTCGGTTTCTAGGTTCGAATTTATGCTTTTATTCGATCAGTCGTGATTTTGTAGTGTAGAATGTGCTTATTAGCATGATACTATCCTCATTCTTTTTTATTATGCCTAAATGACTTTAAAGTTCACCTGTTTTTTTTTTCTTTTTGCCTTTAAAAATTGACATGTGATCTAACATTACACACCAAGTGTTCGATGAAATATTTATGTAAATGTCACTCCTAAATGTGACATTCGGTTTCTAGGTTCAAATTTATGCTTTTATTCGATCGGTCTTGATTTTGTAGTGCAGAATGTGCTTATTGGCTTATATCTATCCTCATTTTTGATGTTTATGCCTAGATGTCTTTAAAGTTCACTTGTTTTTTCTCCTTTTGCCATTAAAATGACTTGTGATCTAACATTGCACGCCAATTGTTCGATGAAATGCCCATGTAAATGTTACTCCTAAATGTGGCTTTCGGTTTATAGTTTCGAATTTATGTTTTTATTCGATCAGTCTTGATTTTGTAGTATAGAATGTGCTTATTGGCTTGATACTATCCTCATTTTTATGCTTATGCCTAGATGTCTTTTAAGATCATTTGTTTTTTCTCCTTTTGCCTTTAAACTGACTTGTGATCTAACATTTTACGCCAAGTGTTCGATGAAATGTCCATGTAAATGTCAATCTTAAATGTGGCATTCAGTTTCTAGGTTCGAATTTATGCTTTTATTCAATCCGTCGTGATTTTGTAGTGTAGAATGTGCTTATTGGCTTGATATTATACTCATTCTTTATGCTTATGTCTAGATGTCTTTAAAGTTCACTTGTTTTTTCTCCTTTTGCCTTTAAAATGTTTTGTGATGTAACATTGCACTCCAAGTGTTCGATGAAATTTCCATGTAAATGTCAATCCTAAACGTGGCATTCGTTTTCAAGGTTCGAATTTATGCTTTTATCCAATCGGTCGTGATTTTGTAGTGAGAATGTGCTTATTGGCTTGATACTATACTCATTCTTTATGCTTATGCCTAGATGTCTTTAAAGTTCACTTGTTTTTTCTCTTTTTCCCTTTAAAATGACTTGTGATCTAACATTGTACGCCAAGTGTTCGATGAAATGTCCACGTAAATGTCACCCCTAAATGTGTCATTCGATTTCTAGGTTTGAATTTATGCTTTTAGTCGATTAGTCTTGATTTTGTAGTGCAAAATGTGCTTCTTTTGTAGTCGATCAGTCTTGAGGAAAACAATCTTACTCAAGCATCCACTTTCATCATCAAGTTATTGATCAAAGATTCAAACAAATTATTCGTTTTGGTTATTCCTATCCTGATTAGAAATATAACATGGAAATGAGACATGCAAACTTAATATCCAAACAACTCATGAAACTATCATAAATAATAGGGATGTTAACAATTAGAACAAGGACAAGCAAGATACATGCAATTAAATTCTAACGAGTCAAACAATCAACATGCATTCAAATCTCTTTCTAAATTGTATTAGTCCAACGAGTCCTAAATAAATTGAGTTGCTACAAAAATTAGGTTTTTCTATGAGAAAACCTAGATCTTGCAATAGAGAGTATTTAATTCCAACTAGTTGGCCAGACAAGCAAAAATAAACACAATCAATATAAATTACGCACAAGAGAATTGAAATAACCTGTAGAAATAAACCTGTAAAGTAGAATCTCACAACAACTTGAGTCTGAAAAGCTTCAACTTGAATAAGATCTAAGAATTTAGTTCTCCGTAAGAGAGAAAATACAAAAGTCTGAAAATATTGGTAACTAGGTCCAAGAGAGATTCTCAAAACAAAGGCTAAAAATTAGGCTATTCATATTTTTACTCCGAGTTGAAATTCCGCTTCATCTGATCACAGTTGCTCCCGAACAAATCGTCACAAGAAAGTGGTGTCGAAACAACAACTTCAATGGATAGCCTAGTTTTAAGCGTTCTTTTCCACAACCTCTTGGGCCTTAATAATCATCATAATTCCAATCTTGAATCCTTCAACTTAACCAATCCTTGCTCATCAAACGACCTAAAAACACGAAAGCACAAGAGTAGACACCGAAATGCAAAAACTACTAAAACTAAGCAAAATGCATGCAACTACCAAAGATTTAAACATAAATATGGCCTAAAACTAACACCTAAATGCATGCTATCAATTGATTTTTCTCCTTTTACCTTTAAAAATTGACTTGTGATCTAACATTAAACGCCAAGTATTCGATGAAATCTCCATGTAAATGTCACTCCTAAATGTGGCATTCGGTTTCTAAGTTCAAATTTATGCTTTTATTCAATCGGTCTTGTTTTCGTAGTGTATAATGTGCTTATTGGCTTGATGCTATTTTCATTCTTTTTGGTTTTGCCTAGATGTCTTTATAGTTCACTTGTTTTTTGATGCGGGATTAAGGCCGCTTGATGCCCGATCTTCGACGTTCGTGACTCAAACAATAGAAACAAGAACAAAGTGGTCAGAAATGGATTCAAACGAAAGCGACTCAATGAGAACAATGGAAGCAACGACTCAAAGACACAAAACAGACTCGGTGACGACAAACAAACGCAACAAAGAAACAAGGAAACGACTCAATAAAGGACTGAAGATCAACTCCCAGAAACAACTAGAAGACCCTTGGCTCGAAGAGACAAGAACCAACTAGAATGATCGAGAAACCAACCTTTACGATCTCACACAAACAAGGAGCAAGCCTTGTATCACGAGAAAGGGGCTCGTGATTGTTGAAAGGCGCCAATCTTCTATGAAATTGACACAATCCAAAACAAACCAAGCTGCAAACACACACACGTTGAAAGCCAAAGCTCTCGTTTTCTCTCTATTGCAAGGAGAATTGGAAATTACAAATGAGTTGCCTCCCCTGAAAATAAAACATCCTAAGCTATTTATATGTCTTGACAAAATAACAATAGAAATAATGCCTAATTAAAACTAAAAGATAACTAAGGCCCAAAATGGAAATGGCCCAATAAAACAAATCCAGCAAAACTAAAAGATAGCATGCTCGTGCTCGGACTCGCGCGCACACACGCGGACAGGCGCGCTCAGGGGCGCGCCGTATCGTTGCCGCGCTGGAACGAGCACGTCGTTGCATCGCTGCGCGCCGTTGCATCGCGGGGCGCGTCGCATCGCTGAGGTTGGGGCGCGCCGCTGCAGCCTCGATACGATGATCCGTCGGCGCTCAAGACACACACCGCCCTAGCCTTGGACTCCATACATGCTCCTGCCTCCTTAGCCATAGTGTAGCCCACAAAAGCATTCATCTCATGTTGTAGCTTCTTGGCTCGAGCACGGGTGAGTGGTCCATCAAAGAGTGTAGGCGCGCCCGGTGGAGGCTGCCTAGATGGTCCCTCATCAACCTCCCCTTCTTGGAAAGGATTCGACCCCGAATCCAGCTCTTCATCCTTGGCTAAGTACGGCGTAAGATCAGCGACATTGAAGGTGGCGCTCACACCATAATCCCCGGGCAGCTCTAATTTGTAAGCGTTGTCTCCAATCCGTTGAAGCACCTTGAAAGGTCCATCGCCTCTTGGAGACAGTTTGTTCTTCCTTAGCTCCGAAAACCGCTCCTTCCTTAGATGCGCCCATACCAAATCGCCGGGCTAGAAAATCACGCGGCGCCGCCCATGGTTGGCGCGCCTAGCATTGTACTCGGCCTTTTGCTCCAACCGAGTCTTGGTTCGAGCATGCAGCTCCTTAATAAATTCAACGTGCTTTCCTGCATCAAAACTTTCATGCTCCCTCATTGGAAATGGGGTAAGATCTAAGGGGGTGAGTGGGTTAGTACCATAAACACATTCAAATGGAGTTAACATAGTAGATGAGTGCATAGTGCGATTGTAAGCAAACTCCACATGAGGTAAAGCTTCTTCCCACATTTTCAAATTCTTTTTAATAATGGTTCTAAGGATAGTAGCTAACGTCCTATTGGTCACTTCGGTTTGCCCATCAGTTTGTGGGTGGCTAGATGTAGAGAACATTAGCTTAGTTCCTAGCTTATTCCATAACGTCCTCCAAAAATGGCTAAGGAACTTGGTATCCCTATCACTCACTATTGTTTTTGGTATGCCATGAAGCCTAACTATTTCCCTAAAGAACAAGTTAGCTACATTACTAGCATCATCAGTTTTATGGCACGGCACAAAGTGTGCCATTTTTGAGAATCGGTCAACTACCACCATAATTGAATCCCTCCCCTTCTTAGTCCTAGGCAACCCTACTATAAAGTCCATGGATAGATCCTCCCAAGGGGCTGTAGGCGTAGGCAAAGGGGTGTAAAGTCCATGTGGCATCAACCTAGATTTGGCTCTTAAACAATCAACACAACGCTTAACTACATTTTCAACGTCTCTAAGCATGTGTGGCCAATAAAAATGAACCATAAGAGTATGATAAGTTTTATCCCTTCCAAAATGTCCCATTAGGCCGCCCTTATGGGCTTCCTCAACCAACAATAAACGCAAAGAGCAACGAGGAATGCAAACTTTATCTACTCTAAATAAAAATCCATCATGAATGTAGTATTTCTCATCCGAACCCTTTTGCATGCAGCACTTAAAAGCATCACCAAAATCAATATCATTCTCATATAATTCACGAATGTAAGTAAATCCTAACACTCTAGAATCTAATGAGACAAGCAAAGCATGGCGACGTGACAAGGCATCGGCTACTACATTATCCTTTCCTTTTTTATATTTTATGACATATGGAAATGTCTCAATGAATTCCATCCACCTACCATGCCTTCTATCCAATTTATCTTGACTCTTGAAATGTTTTAAAGATTCATGGTCAGTTTTCAAGACAAATTCACTAGGCCAAAGATAATGTTGCCATGTTTTTAACACTCGAAACAAAGCATATAACTCTTTATCATAAGTCGAGTAGTTTAAACATGCACCTTTCAATTTTTCAGAAAAGAAGGCAATAGGCTTACCTTCTTGCATGAGAACGCCTCCAATTCCAATGCCACTCGCATCACACTCCACTTCGAAGGGACGAGTGAAGTCGGGCAAGGCCAACAATGGGGCATGCGTCAATCTGTCCTTTAGGGCGTTGAATGCCCTCTCTTGTGCTTTCTCCCACTTGAACTCACCCCTCTTCTTAGTGATTTCGGTCAAGGGAGCAGCAATGGTGCTAAAATCCCTCACAAATCTCCGATAGAAGCTGGCGAGGCCGTGGAAGCTCCTGACTTGGCAAATGGAGGTAGGCGTCGGCCACTCTTGAATCGCCTTTATCTTGGCTTCGTCTACTTGTAATCCTTTGGAGCTCACTACAAACCCAAGAAAAGTGACATGATTAGTGCACAATTCACATTTCTTCAAATTTGCATACAAGTGCTCTAATCGAAGTGTAGAGAGTACTTCCCTCAAATGATCTTCATGCGTTTCTAGGGATTTGCTATAAATCAGAATATCATCAAAATAAACAACAACAAATTTCCCTATGAAGTTTCTAAGCACATGATTCATTAGGCGCATGAAAATACTTGGGGCGTTTGTAAGCCTGAATGGCATAACAAGCCATTCATAGAGACCAAACTTGGTCTTGAAGGCTGTTTTCCATTCGTCCCCCTCCTTCATCCTTATTTGATGGTAGCCACTTTTTAAATCTATCTTTGAAAAGATAGTGGCTCCATGCAATTCATCTAGCATGTCGTCTAGACGAGGGATGGGGTGCCTATACTTTACCGTTATGTTGTTAATAGCCCTACAATCGACACACATACGCCACGTATTGTCTTTCTTAGGCACTAGCAACACCGGTACAGCACAAGGGCTTAAACTTTCCCTAATGTATCCCTTATCCAATAACTCTTGGACTTGGGATTGGACTTCGTGAGTCTCCTTGGGGTTCATACGATAGGTTGGCCCATTAGGCAGGGATGCTCCGGGAATGAGATCAATTTGATGCTCGATTCCTCGAATTGGAGGTAAGCCAGCCGGTATCTCATCGGGAAAACGTCATTGTATTCCTCAATGAGCCCCAAAATTTGTGGGGGCAAAGAGGCTCTAAGTTCCTCATTCAACAAACTCAGCTCCTTGCACAAGAGCATGAGTGTTGTTTGCCCATCCAAATACTCGATCTCTAACTCCCGCTTGGAAGCCAAAAGTGTGCTGGAGGGTGGGAGATTGTTAGGTGAGCTCGTCTTACCCCGAGCTGTCCCCTTCTTTCCCTCACCTTCTCCACTTACCTTACTTACCTTCTTTTTGTCAAACTCCTCGGCCACCTGCGTAGGCGTCATGGGTTTGAGCACTATGGTTTGGCCATTGTGGGTGAAGGTGTTCCGGTTGGTGAATCCATCATGCGTGACCTTCCTATCATATTGCCATGGACGACCTAATAAAATGTGACAAGCCTGCATAGGAACAACATCACAAAGAACAACATCCTCGTAATGCCCTAATTTAATAGAAACATGCGCTTGCTTGTTCACTTTAAGTTCTCCACAATCGTTCATCCAATGCAGTTTATAGGGCCTAGGGTGTTGAGTCATAGATAATTGAAGTTTTTGTACCATGTCTAGACTAGCAATGTTACAACAACTACCACTATCTATTATCATGTTGCAAACTTTACCCTTAATTAAGCATCGAGTATGAAATAGATTTTCACGTTGATTATCTTCACAAGGGGCTGGTTTTATATGCATGTTACGTCTAGCAATTAAAGACTCCCCTGATTCATACTCTATCTCATCCTCATCATCATGCAAATCATCATTATTAGGTCCATTTTCATGCACATCATCAATTTCTTCCTCCGATTCATATTGGCCTAAATGATTGATTAAAAGTGTTTTCTTGTTAGGGCAATCTTTCATCATGTGACCTCTACCTTGGCACTTAAAACACACAATATCCCTAGCTCTAGAGGAAGGGTTAGAGGTACTGCCCTTAGGAGCTGCCGAAGCTCCACTATTGGGGCCCTTGTTGTAGGATGGCGCGGTGCCCGCGGAAGGCTTGGTTCGGCCAGCTTTATCTCCATAGGCGCCGGCGGTGCTTCCTCGTTCCTTTGTAGGCGCGCCTTCCTTTCCATAAGACATGGCCTGGCCACGGTTGTTCCTCCATGAGTTGGGCTGGTTACTCGTGCCTCGGCCTCCTAGAATTCGTGCCTTGTTCTTTTTCTCAACCTTCATAGCTAAATGTAACAAACCAGTCATAGTAGTATATGGATATAAATCGACCTCATTAGCTAAAGAAGGATGTAAAACTCGAAGGAAACGTGCCATTGTGGATTCTTCATCCTCATCCACATTGGCCCTTACCATTGCCACTTGCATGGCATTGTAAGTTTCCTCGGCACTCGTTGAACCTTGCTTGAGATTCTCCAATCTTCGACGCAGCTCACGTGCATAATGTTGGGGAATGAAACGCCTCCTCATGAGGGCCTTCATTTGCTCCCAAGTTCCTATTGGTGCGTCAAGAGCTCTTCTCCTTTCCTTTACTAGATTATCCCACCAGATTAGTGCATAACCGGAAAATTCAAGGGTGGCGAGTTGTACCTTTTTATGCTCGGCAAAGTTATGGCAATTCCATATTTGTTCAATTTTCGTCTCCCACTCCATGTAGACGTCCGGATCACACTTGCCTTCAAAGGCTGGGATCTTCACCTTGATTTTTCCTACTCCATCTTGCTCGGGCTCTCTAGGCCGCCTTGGACGCCTATCTCTGTCTTCGCGCCTTGAATAGCGCTCCCAATGTTCCTCATCTTCGGCGTCATACTCATCGAAATGGTCTTCTTGGCCCGGAGCTCTCCTATGTCCCTGAAAATCATGAAATTCATTAGCACGATTTCGCCCTTCCCTAGCGGGAGAGGGTAATTGGCTAATTGGGACCCCTTGAGCAAAAATCCTGGGCGAATGGAAATGAGTTGAGTTCAAGTGATCTTCCCTGTTTTGATGATGGGAAGTGGAGGCAAAATTCGGATCCATGCTGGACGGATGGAACGTAGGCGCAGACTCATGAACGCGCCCTTGCCCTTGGCTCGCCGCTGCGGCTGGATCGTGCGCCGTTGGCGTGGTGCCTGGCGCAATGCTCGGTGCGGCCCCCGGTTGAGGCGTCGTAATTGTTTGCGCCTCCAAGGCAGCCATGCGCGAGTTGAGGCGCGCCATGTTGCTGTTGAGAGAGCTCAACAAGTTGAACACATCGGGGTGAACCGGGTCGGGGCTCCTGGATCGGTGGGATCCTCTCTCGTCTCCTGACATGATCACACACAACGCACTACAAGCAAATGGTTAATGTTAGTCAAAACAATAAACTCCTCGCTTGTGTTTCACTCGCTCTCACTCTCGGGTGGTGTGATCGAGCTTGTTGTTGCAATCTGCTTTGAAATGATCAAAATCAAGTTGAAGTTTAGTAGATCAATCAGACACGAGAAGAGACAAGGTTGGAGAGGCACGAAATTAAACAAAGAAGACTCGGATGCAAACAGAAGCAAGAAGTAGAGAAAAGGAAAGACTCGCTTATGAACAAAAACGAATGGAAAGACAAAGAAGAAATCAAACCTTGATTAAGCCCTCTCTCGCCTTGATTTCCTAAACCAAGAGTGTCACTCGGTGTGGTTTGTAGGACAAGGTAGATGGCTCTTTTGTGGAGGTAAGATGGCTTCAATGGCGTCCACTAGATAAGAAGTAGAGAAGATGGAAGCTTGCACTTAAATGAAATAACACTTAAACTATGCACTAGTATAAAATGCAACTATATGTACGAGATGTATTTCTGATGTACTCCTTTTTTTTTGACATCTTTTTTTTTTTTTTGAATTTCTTTTCTTTTTTTTTTGATCAGAAATAATTCACTTAATAAATGCAAAATAAAATGCTAATGCAAAGTGCAGACTATATGTGCAAGATATGAAATAGAAGTGGACGTTTGAACTTGGCTGGTGGAAAGAGTCTCAAGGCTGAAAAATAGGGATATGGATGACTTGGGCGTTGGAGAGAGGTGGGGATAGGAGTTGGGGTGAATCTGCTACAAAGTAGGAGGCGGGTGTGGGTTTTATGGCTGAAAATGAGTTTGTTGCTCAACTTTGAAAGTCAACCTGATTTTTAGGAGGCTGAGTAGGAGTGGGTTGAAAATGATTTAATTTTAATTAAACAACTCCTACTAACTTAATAAAAACGTGGCTGAGAAGGGGTTGGCTTGGGTCTCCCTTAAAGTTAGGAGATTGGATAGGAGCTGAATTTTGACTTTAAATAAATCAACTACTCCTATAATTAATAGAACGTGGCTGGTATTTTGAGAGGGTGGTGGTGAGTTTGAATGGAAATGGTGGTCGTGAGTGGTTCTGAACTGATTGGGAGTGGCGGTTACTCGGTTTTAAGGGTGTGTTTGGCTGGGGCGAAACAAACCACTACAACAAGTAACAAACCTGGTTAGTAATCTCAATAATGATTAAACGAGATCGGATTAACCAAACCTGATTTCACAAGGACTTCTTTTTGTGATTTTGCAGACTCTAATGGTGAGATCGACTCGGAATTGAAATGGGACGTCGTTAACGCAGCTCTGATACCTATTTGATGCGGGATTAAGGCCGCTTGATGCCCGATCTTCGACGTTCGTGACTCAAACAATAGAAACAAGAACAAAGTGGTCAGAAATGGATTCAAACGAAAGCGACTCAATGAGAACAATGGAAGCAACGACTCAAAGACACAAAACAGACTCGGTGACGACAAACAAACGCAACAAAGAAACAAGGAAACAACTCAATAAAGGACTGAAGATCAACTCCCAGAAACAACTAGAAGACCCTTGGCTCGAAGAGACAAGAACCAACTAGAATGATCGAGAAACCAACCTTTACGATCTCACACAAACAAGGAGCAAGCCTTGTAGCACGAGAAAGGGGCTCGTGATTGTTGAAAGGCACCAATCTTCTATGAAATTGACACAATCCAAAACAAACCAAGCTGCAAACACACACACGTTGAAAGCCAAAGCTCTCGTTTTCTCTCTATTGCAAGGAGAATTGGAAATTACAAATGAGTTGCCTCCCCTGAAAATAAAACATCCTAAGCTATTTATATGTCTTGACAAAATAACAATAGAAATAATGCCTAATTAAAACTAAAAGATAACTAAGGCCCAAAATGGAAATGGCCCAATAAAACAAATCCAGCAAAACTAAAAGATAGCATGCTCGTGCTCGGACTCGCGCGCACACACGCGGACAGGCGCGCTCAGGGGCGCGCCGTATCGTTGCCGCGCTGGAACGAGCACGCCGTTGCATCGCTGCGCGCCGTTGCATCGCGGGGCGCGTCGCATCGCTGAGGTTGGGGCGCGCCGCTGCAGCATCGATACGATGATCCGTCAGCGCTCAAGACACACACCGCCCTAGCCTTGGACTCCATACATGCTCCTGCCTCCTTAGCCATAGTGTAGCCCACAAAAGCATTCATCTCATGTTGTAGCTTCTTGGCTCGAGCACGGGTGAGTGGTCCATCAAAGAGTGTAGGCGCGCCCGGTGGAGGCTGCCTAGATGGTCCCTCATCATTTTTTCTCCTTTTGCTTTTAAAATGACTTGTGATCTAACTTTGCACGCCAAGTGTTCGATGAAATGTCCAAGTATATGTCACTCCTAAATGTGGCATTCGGTTTCTAAGTTTGAATTTATAGATTTATTCGATGGATTTAGATTTTGTAGTGCAGAATGTGCTTATTGGCATGATACCATACTCATACTTTATGCTTATTCCAAGATGTCTTTAAAGTTCACTTGTTTTTTCTCATTTTCCCTTTAAAATTACTTGTGATTTAACATTGCACGCCAATTGTTTGATGACATATCCATGAAAATGTCACTCCTAAATCTGGCATTCAGTTTCTAGGTTCGAATTTCTGCTTTCATTCGATCGGTCGTGATTTTGCAGTGCAGAAATGCTCATTCGTTATGCATATGCATAGATGTATTTAAAGTTCACTTGTTTTTTCACCTTTTTCCTTTAAAAATTTATTTGTGATCTAACAATACACGCCAATTGTTCGATGAAACGTCCAAGTAAATGTCACCCCTAAATGTGGCATTCAGTTTCTAGTTTCAAATTTTTCCTTTTATTCACTCGGTCGTGATTTTGTGGCGCAGAATGTGCTAATTGGCTTATGCTAATTGGCTTGATACTATACTCATTCTTTATGCTCATGCCTAGATGTCTTCAAAATTCACTTGTTTGGTCTCCTTCTGCCTTTAAAAAGACTTGTGATCTCACATTGCACGCCAAGTGTTCTATAAAATGTCCATGTAAATGTCACTCCTAATTGTGGCATTCGGTTTCTAGGTTCGAAAATATGCTTTCAATCGATCGGTCGTGATTTTGTAGTGTAGAATGTGCTTATTGGCTTGATGCTATACTCATTCCTTATGCTCATGCCTAGATGTCTTTAAAGTTCACTTGTTTTGTCTCCTTTTGCCTTTAAAAAGACTTGTGATCTCACTTTTCACGCCAAGTGTTTGATGAAATGTCAATGTAAATGTCACTCCTAATTCGGGCATTCGGTTTCTAGGTTCAAATTTATGCTTTTATTCTATCGGGGTCGTGATTATGTAGTGCAAAATGTGCTTATTGGCTTGATACTATCCTCATTCTTTTTGGTAATGCCTAGATGTCTTTAAAGTTCACTTTCTTGTTCTCCTTTTGCCTTTAAAGACTTGTAATCTCACTTTGCACGCCAAGTGTTCGATGAAATGTCCATGTAAATGTCACTCCTAAATGTGTAATCTCACTTTGAATTTATGCAGAATGTGCTTATTGGCTTGATACTATACTCATTCTTTATGCTCATGCCTAGATGTATTCGATCAGTCTTGATTTTGTAGTTCACTTGTTTTTTCTCCTTTTGCCTTTAAAACGACTTGAGATCTAACATTGCACGCCAATTGTTCGATAAAATTTCCATGTAAATGTCACTCCTAAATGTGGCATTCGGTTTCTAGGTTCCAATTTATGCTTTTATTCGATCAGTCGTGATTTTGTAGTGTAGAATGTGCTTATTAGCATGATACTATCCTCATTCTTTTTGATTATGCCTAGATGACTTTAAAGTTCACCTGTGTTTTTTTTCTTTTGCCTTTAAAAATTGACGTGTGATCTAACATTACACACCAAGTGTTCGATGAAATATTTATGTAAATGTCACTCCTAAATGTGACATTCGGTTTCTAGGTTCAAATTTATGCTTTTATTCGATCGGTCTTGATTTTGTAGTGCAGAATGTGCTTATTGGCTTAATTCTATCCTCATTTTTTATGTGTATGCCTAGATGTCTTTAAAGTTTACTTGTTTTTTCTCCTTTTGCCATTAAAATGACTTGTGATCTAACATTGCACACCAATTGTTCGATGAAATATCCATGTAAATGTTACTCCTAAATGTGGCTTTCGGTTTCTATGTTTGAATTTATTATTTTATTCGATCAGTCTTGATTTTAAGATCATTTGTTTTTTCTCCTTTTGCCTTTAAATTGACTTGTGATCTAACATTTTACGCCAAGTGTTCGATGAAATGTCCATGTAAATGTCAATCCTAAATGTGGCATTCGGTTTCTAGGTTCGAATTTATGTTTTTATTCAATCCGTCGTGATTTTGTAGTGTAGAATGTATGTGCTTATTGGCTTGATACTATACTCATTCTTTATGCTTATGTCTAGATGTCTTTAAAGTTCACTTGTTTTTTCTCCTTTTGCCTTTAAAATGACTTATGATATAACATTGCACTCCAAGTGTTCGATGCAATTTCCATGTAAATGTCAATCCTAAATGTGGCATTCGGTTTCAAGGTTCGAATTTATGCTTTTATCCAATCGGTCGTGATTTTGTAGTGAGAATGTGCTTATTGGCTTGATACTGATGCAGTGAAGCCTGCCATGTCCCCAACCAACGTCGATGAGTTGATTCGAGTGCCTTCTGACGGACCAATTACAAGAAGTCGAGCTAAGAAGATTGCTCAAGGCACAACAGCGATCTTGGTTCGATTGGCAGCGGTAATTGAAGAGCCTAGCAAGGCGAAGTGGGTCTCGTGCATTCGACATCAATTGAGCCTGGATTCCATGGATTGATTATATGAGGGCCGAAAAATCATCATTTCTTTATTTAGAAACATGTATTAATTTGTCTCACTTTAGGGCTGAATTTAGTAAGTGACCGGGTGAGATGAATTGGTATATGGGTCAAAGTCAACCCTTTGACTTGACCATTCTAAATTGAAGAAAATATCTTATTTATTTAATTATAGGCGATTTCTATTTATTTAATAATGTGGAGAAATCAGCCAATAGGCTTATGTTGGTTGGTTGATCTTATCTCTCCTGGTTGTTAGAGATATTTTTAGTTTGTTTTAGATATTTTAAGGTTGTTAGAGATATTTCCTTAATTAAATAAGTCAGCCATGATTTATTTAATTAAGGGGGAATCTAGATAGATATAGTTAGCTATTTTATTATATCTTGGGAAGCAAATAAGGAGACCTACTCCCCTCTAGGGCCGGCCACTCCTCTTGCTTGCTACCCAAGGATTAGCTTTTATATTCTCGATTTATACTTTGCATTTTCATTCAATAAAAATCAACTTGAGATTAGATAAACCCTAAGAAAGGTTTATCTAGTCCTTGGGCTAAAAAATACACAAGTGAGAGTTCTTAATTTCAGCAATTGCAATCGATCATCAACAAGACCATTCGATCATCATCATTCTCGATCTCTTCTCTCTTTGTTCGATTCTGATTGTGTTTAATTCAATTAGATTGTTCTAGTTGTGATTGTTAAAGATCAAACTAGTTAATCAATCGGATTTAGCGTTAGAGCCAATCCGTTTGAGCTATCAAGTTGAACTATTCTATCAATCTGATCGGTTCTTTTGTTTCATTCATTCGAATCAGTTTGTTACTTGCATCACAAGGAGTTCTAAAGTTGAAAGCTTTTGTAGGTTTGATTTGTTTACTGGCAAGATCGGGATCCTGTGTGGTCAAATACGAGGTTTCTGAGAAGTAATCCGAGGCGATCACGTATTAAGTGGTATCATAATCCAGCGTCTCGCCAAGTAATTGTTTCTTTCCTTAATTTGCTTTCTAATTGATTTAATTCAGTTTTTGATCCCAAAAATCCCACCTTTACCTAAAATTTGAATTTTTGAGACCAAAGATTGAATTTTTCACCACCACCACCATATTTCCGCCACCCAACCACCACCACCACCCCAAACTGGTGTCGCTCTAGGGCACCGCACCACCCCCCAGCCCTGCTCGAACCCACCCTCACAAACCTTAGCCAATTCGGAGACCCTAAACCCTAGATCGCACCCCACCCTTCTCGTAAACCTAACCCTAGTTGCGAGAAACCCTAACCCTATTCTCGTAAACCCTAGGCCGAACCCTACCAATCCCTCAAACCCTAGATCCAAATCCGCAAACCCTAACCCTAACCCTCAGCCGAGAACACCAAACCCTAATTCCTTGTTGTTGCTTGCCCTTCAAGTAATAACCCATCTAGGAGATTTTAAGGGATTTGTTGCATGCTTTTGGTTGAATTGGTTGAGTTTTGTTGCAATTAAGATTAGCAATTGTCTTCCTACAATTTTTATGAGTTTTTATTTCATGTTGCATGATCAATAGAGATTCATATTGCTTGTTAGTATTTGCTGATTTTTGCTATTGCATCCTTTCAATTTCGACCTAGCCCTTCTTCTTTTGTTAATTTGGCTTCTAGTTGGTTTCATTGGTAGCAAAAGTCACTTAGTTAAAAAAAATCAGATTAGTTTCGTTTTTTGCCTTGCATTCAATTATTGCATTGCTTGTTTGTTTCTCAATTCTAGCACAAGAGTAGATTGTGCATAAAGTAAAAAAAAAACAGAAAAGAAAAGTGATCTACCCCCAGCTAGTTTTAAGCCACTTTCAACCCTAGTGACTGCTTGCTTAAAAAATAGCTAAGTAGAAATCACTTTGAAGAAAAAGAGTGACGAAATAAAAGTCACTAAGCCTACCATATTTCTGTCCTTGCATGCTTAAATTTGGCTTTATTAACTTACATAGGGTCAATTGAGAGATTGCATATGTTTTAGAGCTCATAGAGGGATTATTTGCATTGCTTGTCTTGTTGCATACTTGCCATTTGCTTAAGCTGCATATTTCCTTTCTTAATCATTAGTATACCATACCTATACTATATCTACCCATTTACTCCCTCAATCCAACCCAAAAACTGAATTAAGTTGATTGGATTGCTTTGAGGCAAGTTTTGGCTTGATCAAGGTGTGTATTGCTTGTTGTGATTTGCTTTAGAACACACTACTCTCTCTACTTTCTTGCTTGTTTCAGGAACAATGGTGATCCCATTAGAGCCTAACCCAGCTGAATTGAACCTCACTAAGGAGGCAATCGACTTCATTAGGTTGTCCATTAGTGATGGTGTACGTGATGGCCAGGCTCGAGCTGTAGAGCTGGCCACGGATGCATTGGCTCCACAAATGAAGCGTTTAGAGGAGCAACTTGCAACATTGATTGAATCATCTCAAGCAAGTCGTAAGAGCACCCCTGCAGTCGATCTTACAAGTGACCCAAATCAGGCCTCGGGTAGCGACAAAGGCAAGCAACAACTAGTTGATGAAGAGCATGATTTGCTTGCTAGCTACAACAAAGATAATGATCCCCGACTCACTATTCACCCACAACAGGCCGAGGTAGAGGAAGAGGCATCGGGTCGAGGACTCCACCGGTTACTCATCAACAATGCTATAATCAGCCACAAAACCGGTATCCTCAAGCCACTCATCAACAATATCAACAATACAACAATTCTTTTGATGATGTGACGTATGGCTTTCCCGGGGAAGAAAGGCGCCCATGGCATCCTCCCCTAGATGATTTCTATAACCAAGCTGAGATTGTAGAGGATATCCCACCAGCTTATGGAGTACAAAGGCCGAACAACAACACCGTTAACCAAGCTGTAAATTAGATTGGGAAACGTGATATAAAGATCAAGATAGAGCCATTCAATGGAGAGCTTAATCTGGAGAAGTATCTAGAGTGGGAACAAGCTACAAATTTCATTCTAGATCACATGGATTATGAAGAATGGGAGAAAGTTGCTGTTGTTGTCATCCACTTTATTGGGACCGCTAGAAATTGGTGGTTTAGAATGAAGGAGGATCGAATTAGAAAGGCCTTAGCACCAATTGAAACTTGGGACCAGCTGAAGTTTGTAATGAGGAAGAAATATGTGCCTGAAGAGCATACCGAGCACATGAGATTGAAAGTAGTAACTTGCAAACAAGGTACCAAGTCTCCAACCGAGTACTTCAATGAGCTAGAGGACCTGAGTTTTAAAGCGGGAATTCATCATTCCCAACGGTCTCTAAGGACCCAATTCATGGCTGGACTGAATCAAAGCATTCAAGACACATTGGAGATTCAACAAATCAAGGATCTCAATGCCTTAGTACATTCAGTCCAATTACTCTATGAGCAGCAACAAAGGAAGAAGAAGGAAGCTTGGAATGCTCCAAAAAGGTATGTCCCTAATTCTAGTGCTAATTCCAATTCTTATTCTTCTAACCCTTCTTTGCAGCAAAAGGGAGCTTCTAGCTCACCTAAAACAACAGGTTTTCAAGGCCAAAGGCGTCCCAATAATGGACCTCCAAACCAGCCAAGGGCACGTGATTTAGTGTGCTATAAATGTCAAGGAAGAGGTCATTATGCCAAGGATTGTCCAAATCAGAAACAAGTGCTACTCACCACCAATGGAGGATATGTGAGTGATGAAGATATACCTCCAAATCAAGTGGAGGAGGATAGCAATGGACAAGAAGAGGAGGACGTGGAGGCCATTGAACCAGATTGCACCGAACAGCCTCTAACTTTGGTAACAATGCGTACTCTTACTTTACAGGAAACACCTAGGCTAGATCAAAGGGAAAAGATTTTTCATACTAGGTGTACAGTAAAGAATCAAGTGTTATGTTGGTGATTTGTGCAAGTCATCAAATCCCTAGTAGAGCATGTTGAGGTTTAGAGTCATATTGGGAATGTCGACATGGTGTGTTGACATATATGACTTTCCATGGTTTAATTGTTATCATAAGATCCAATAGGTTGATCGCACACCACCACCGAGACGAGGAACCTCGTATGCACCGTCGCATGGCAAGGGCGCGCCTTGTGTGGTGACGCACGGTGCAACGGCGCGAGTGCGAGGCTCGGTTTTGACCTCGGTTTTGAGGTTCAAGGATCGGCATTGTGTGGGGCGCGCCTATGAGTGAACTTGAGGTTCATCTCAAGGTTGCAAGGGCGCGCCTAGGTGGTGCGATGGCACGGTGAAGCTAGGGACTCGGTTACGAGGCTGCGGTGGAGCTCTCGGCGCGCCTATGGCACGTGTCCGAGGCTTCAAGCATGAAATGTGAGGCTAAGGTATGGTTTTAAGCTTATACATTGAGTCTTATAACTTTGTGCATGTTCTAATGTGAATTAGGAAGCTTCTCTAAGCTTGGTAGATGCTTTGAGCAAGAACCAAAGCTTGAGTTTAGCTTGGCACATAGTTAAATATGCTAGAAAGAAGTTTGCAAGCTTCATACTAGCTTAGAGTGAACTCTAGGAGCTTCGACAAGCTCAAGACTCATTATACATGCTTTATAAGAAGCTCATGTAGCTTGGAAGTAGCTCATGGAAGCTCAATGTAGCTCACACTAGCTCAAGTTAGCTCAACTATCTAGAAATTCAGCTCAACCTAGCTCACACTAGCTCACGCCAACTCAACTCACTATAAACTAGCTCATGGAGCTAAGGGGTAGTGACACTCCTAGGTGACCTAGCTTGGTACCTAGCTATGCTAGCTAGGTGGTGGGGCTGGTGGGCCGGCCCAAGGGGCGCGCCTGATGGGCTGGTGGGCCGCACATGCACGCGCATGGCATGGGCTGTTGGCCTTGCCATTGGGCCGTGTACATGGGCCTTTTAGATTGGATTTTTGGACTCTTTGATGGGCCTCTCCTTTGCTGAATTGGATAAGCATTTGGAGTCCAAGGGGGGAAGTATGTAGACGCCCCAAATGATGACAAGGAGAGAGGGAAGGGAAGTTATAACAAACTCCCTAAAATTGCTCTCATCCACTCAATATTGTAACCGTTTTGTAACCGCCGGTCTTGGCAGTTTTTGGACAGATTTGGGACGCCTATATAAGGGCAAAATGTCGGCCATTTGATGGTAAGAAAGACACAAGAAAATCAGTCCTTTAGTCCAAAGAAATCGGTGAGAATTAAACACACAAAGTCGAGAAGACTAGTCGTGTTTTGAGTGGGAATTCACAAGTGGTTCAAGCACTTCGTGGGCATCATGGATGGATCTTCTACTTCAAGGAAGGAACCTCAAGATGGATGGGAAGGGCAGAATGTTCAAGTCAAGGACGAGCCCCAAACGTCCATGGAAGACGGCTTCGTTCAAGTCAAGAGCGAAGAGGAATCGATGGACTCGAACAAGGTACGCTTGTCTTCAATGGTTGTGTCTTGCCAACACTCCATTGGTTTATTAATTACGTTTTATCCCACAACGATATTGCACAACCCTTGGCATGGAATAGGGGCAATATACGTTGAAGGAAAGATTGATCTAATCATTCGACTCGTAGTCTTATATCCAAGTCAAATTACTTAACATGATTAAGGGGTCGATGGTGATTGCCTTCATGGCCTACACCCACGAGACTACCCTTCAATGGGTCTACTCGTCATGCCTTGATTATCCATTGGATCTACAAGGATCGACTTTCCTTCAACAAGATAAGCAAACATAGTAAAACGATAGCATGAAAACCCTATTAGTAGACAACTACGAAAACCAACAATCTTCAACGTATATTTGTATTTATTTGCTTTCGTTTTGTTCATGTCCTTGTTTGCTTTGTTGGTTTATGTTGTTAAGTTTGAGGATAAGACTCAACGAGGGGATAAGACGGTGCATGACATTACCTCACAATTGAGGGAAGTCAAGATAGAGCCTCCGAGTCCCATTCGACCCATCGAAGTGCAAGGCGGACTCATGGACTTTGATGAATGGGTAGAAGAGTACAACAAGAGCAATCTTTATTGGGATTGGGTCCTTACTAACGTAAGGTGTGAACCTGATTTCAATGATGCCCTACAAGGTGAGGTTTTAAGGCCTCAACCCTCCATGGTAATGGAGAATCATGGTCCAAGGCGAGATCATGAGGTTAGGCATATGTACTCGTCATTCAAGCGCCATGGCAAGTCAAGGGTGAAGCACTCGCGTGCTAAACCAAGAAGAAACGTCCCTAGGGGCGTGGCCTTGAGAGATGGTGGGGCGTCGGTAGGAGGAAAGTATTGGCAAGTGGTCTATGGGGACCAAAGTGATACGTGATTGCCCCAGAATTCTCCGTTGAAACCTCGTATATGACCCACACAAGTCCCGATCTTGCCAGCAAATCAATTCAATCCTACAAAAGCTTTCAAAGTAAGAAACTTGTGATCCAAGTAACACAAAGAACGAAACTGATTGATTGAAGACGAGTTGGATAATTGAAGAAGTCAACTTTGATAGTTCAATTGGATTCGAATCAAACAATGATGAACGAATGAGGATGATGAATCTCGAATTGCAATTGCACACAAACACAAAGTCGTATTTTTTTGGAGCCTAAAGACTAGATAAACCTTTCTTAGGGTTTATCTAATCTCAAGCTGATCTTTATTGAATGAAAATGCAAAGTATAAATAGAGAATACAAAAGCTAATCCTTGGGGAGCAAGCAAAGTACATGGCCGGCCCTAATAGGGGTAGAATGGTCCTTTTCTTGCTTCCCAAGATATTATAAAATATCTAGCTAATATCTATCTAGATCCCCTTAATTAAATAAATCATGGCTGACTTATTTAAATAAGGAAATATCTCTAACAAACTAAAAATATCCAAAAAAAACTAAAAATATCTCTAACAACCAGGAGAGAGAATATTCAACCAACTAACATCAGCCTATTGATTGAATTTCTCTACATTATTTAAAATAGAAAATCGTTCATAAATAAAATAAATAAACATAGAAATTTAAGATTCCCGTTAGACTTGAACAGCTCTCAGTAAAACCCAGTTTTTGGCCCTTTACTGTTTGATTCTGGATTTGATGTGAACTACAAAGTTGTAGAACTTTTAATTATCTTTCCAACGAGTACTTAACCGACTTGAGATGAATTTTCTAGCCCAAGTTATGACCAGTTTACTGAGCACTGTTTTCCATTTGAAGGGCTTCTTACTTTCCGAACTTTTGTGACTTGATTCTCTTCCTTGCTGGCCTTGGACGCCATAGATGGATATTTTGAAGAGACAGTATCAAGTCCATGAAGTTATCCTTGTACTTGAATGCCCGAGACCTTGGAAAAGGTCTTGGCCTTGGTCTCCTAAACACCTTCTTTGCAAGCGTCTTCTTCATGGTCCTTTGATCGCTATCACAAAGGCCAAAGAAGCCCGTTTATTGTTCTCTTTGTGGCGTAAGTGATACAAATCAAGGGAGGATCCAAGTGAATGATTTGTTGAAGACGAATGGAGGCCAAACACCAAGACCTTTACTAAGGTCCCGATCATTTAAATTTAAGAAGGTGTTCATGGATATGATATTATCCTTTGATTATGTTCATCAATGGCGTCCAAAGCCACCAAGGAAGAGGGTGAAGCTTTCAAAGTTCGAAAAGTTATGAAACCCGTTAAATGGAAAACAGTGCTCAGTAAAATGGTCATAACTTGGGCTAGAAAATTGATCTCAAGTCCGTTCAAATTGCGTTGGATAGATAATTAAAAGATATACAACTTTGTAGTTTACATCGAAAGCAGAATCCAAGAGCAAAGAGCCGAAAATTGTTTCAAGTCTTACGGGAATCTTATCTTTAGTTTTAATTCTATCTATTTCTAGATATTATATTTATGATAATTTCGGCCATAGAAGTTTGTTAGGGCTTAAATATATCTTGTTTTAGTATTATTTATATCTTTTTGAGTTTTAGGATTAGCTTTTTAGTTTTCTTATCTAAATAAGTCAAATATTTATCTATTTGATTTAATTAAGATAAGGGGACTTAGATAGATGTTTTTAAATTATTATATGTTATCTTGGAAAATAAGAAAAGGACCTTTCTACCCTTCTAGGGCTGATCTCCTTGACTTTTTCTCCAAGACAACTCTACCTTGTATTTTCTTTAAATAGCTTTGTTATTCATTCAATAAAATTCAGCCTGAATTAGATAAACCCCTATTGGTTTATCTAGTTTATGGGCCATTAAAGCAACCATTGTTCATGCATGCAATCTCTACGATCATCATCACCAATTCATTTTCTTTCAATTCAGATTTGATTTGTTAATTTGATTAATTAAGTTAGTTCTAGTTTGGTTGTTAAAGATCAAACCTAGTTCATCAATTGAATTTAGCGTTAGAGCCAATTCAATTGAACTATCTCTTTAATTATCTTAACCCTTCAAATCAGATTCGTTCTTCACCATTCATTGATATTTAGAGTTACTTGTTTATAAAGTTATTAACTTTGAAGGCAATTCAGGTTGGAAAGAGAATTACTTGTCAAGATCGGGCCAAAACAAGACCGAATTGTCATCATCGAGCAATCGAGGAGATAATTCCGTATTAGTAAGACGCCAAGGCTGAATTTTACTTGTATTTGTTTCCTATTGTACGTGTGTGTATGTATGTAGCATTAGATGTGTGCTAAAACTATGTGTGGTGTGTATGCCTTAACTAAAGGGCTATTAGTGTGTGTGTTGATCTTGGTAAAAGATCATGTAATTGTTTATGTTATGAAATAAACTATGGTTTGATTAAAAGTTAATTTTAACGACATGTGTGCAAGAAAGGACTTGAGTCTAATTCTTGGAATCAACTTGAAAAGTTTGATTGTTGGTTTCGTTCTCTAAAGAATGATCCAATCTAGATTACCCTTGAGTCGACCATTCTTTGATTGGGACGACTCATGCTCAAGACTACCTTCGGGTCTACTAGAGTAATTAGATTACCTTCGGGTCTACTAATGAAAGGGTCTACTAGATTGCCCCCCACGTGAGAGGGCATGCACATGTTGGCCATGTATGCACTAAAGAACACATACTAGAGATGGTAAGAGTCTCTTGATAAGATACATGTGGAATTCAGTAAGTGATTTCATGAAATTCATGTTTCTTATGGAAAAGGGAAACAAGGAAGTCTTGATTGGTTTAGATTAAGATTTGTAGTATAATTGTAAGAGAGAAATGGTTGTATGAGAGTGTGATCTCTCATGGCTAAGTCAAATAAGTTTGACAAGGCATGAAAAGTGTCAAATGGAAGTTCGATACTTAGACATGATGAACAATGTTCATGTCTAGACCGTTTTATCATATGGTTGAATCCTAAATGAATATGACTTGTCTAAAGTGTAAATGTGGTTTGATGTTGACAATATGAATGTTAGCATGTTAGTTTGCCTTAAGAAAGACATAGAAATGTCAAAAGAAATTGCTTTGCAAAGAAGATTGGGATCGGTGCGTAAGGTGGCTAGGGTTTGAACCTAGACACGCCTAGGCTAAGCCATAGGCGCGTCGAGCGGTGTCGAGACTCGACATCTATCCTCGGAGTGTTGGGCGCTCGGGATAGGATCCCATGGAGCATCCGAGGCACGCCCTAGGAGGGGTCGTTGCCAAGAACCCCTTGGTGCTTGGCACTAGACGAGGATCGTCGCATGGGGGAGGTGTTGGATCAATTGCAACACCATGGCCTTAGCCTTGGCACGATCTCGGGATCGAGCACGCCAAGGCACGCCGAGTCGAAGCACTCGGCACATGGCAAGGCCAAGGATGCGAGGCGAGGCTGGATCGCACAGACCCGATGCGTCGCAATCCAAGTCCGAAGCACTCGGCACGCAGCGACGCGGTACGAGGTTTGAACCTCGACACGGCCAGTGCACACAAGGACGCGCCACGGCTGGGTGACGCCGTCACCTTGGCACAACCGGGTGTGCAAGGCGCGCCGAGGCTGGTTGAAACCAAGCCTTGGCTTCGATGAAGCGCTCGACGCACGGCGTCGGTGTGCCTACGATTGGCACAATAGGCGCGCCTACCATAAGGCAATGGTTTGATTTGTTTAAATCAATGAAACCATGTTTGAAGTCATATTTGGCTTTCCTATTTTAGGGTTTAATTTATTTTGTGATTGAAGTAGAGTAAACTTGGTCTATCACATGTTCCATATGATTGATTAGATTGCTCATGTTGATGTCACTGGTTTGGATGGTTAGAACTTGTGTGAAAATTTGAAAGGCTGGTTTTATGACTTTCAAATAGACAAGTTATGGTCTAGGAAAGACTAAGAGGAAAGTCTTAAATCCTCGGATCCAAGGAAAGTGTCAAGAGTCATAAAGGCTTGAAATTGACAACTTTGATTGATTAGTCTTATGGTAGAGAAACCATTGGAAGGATTAATGGGAATAATGACATGGTAGATAAAAGACAAGTCTTAACATGTGTGAAAGCACTTGTGGATAAGATGATTGTCATATGAGAATAATTCTTCTAGTTTACTTTAATGGAAATTTAATGAAAGAAGAATTGAATCATCTAATTGGAAAGATGATGATCCTATGGGAACTTCCAATGAATTGGTGGTTAGGATGAAGGAAACATAAAGTGGACTACTTTGTGTTTGAATGGCCAAGAGAAAAGTAATGTCGTTAGGAAGTCTTTTAAAGATTCTATATGCTTTGCATGATGAGATATAGAAAGTTTAGCCACTTGTGTTTTGATTAGTGTCTAATGAATCTATATGTAATGATATGATATACTTGGTAGAAACCAAGTTATAATGTTAAGATGATAAGACCTTGTTCTTCATTGGTTAAATATGAAGATGTCAATGTACAAAGGTGAAGGTGGATTAGATTGTTCTAAATCTTTATCTTGGTAGAAATACATTGAGATGGAATTGAGAATTCCATGGTTATACACATGATTGGAAAACATCTTTGGATTTATGAACACATGGTTGTAAATTGGATGTGTCATGACTTGGGGACGCTCAAGTGGATATTAAGATGTGGATATCTTGACATAGGCCATTTGTCAAAGATATGATTGATGCATGAGGCATTAGATGTATATGAAACTTCCTATTATGGAAAAGTTTGAAAGCAAATTGGATCACTCAATTTAGGAAGACCTTTTGTCGCGCGTTTGGGTCATAAATTCCTTTTGAGTGATGGGTCGGCGTTCTTGGAGTTTCCAAGAGGCAATTTGCGATACTCCAACTTCTAAAGTTGGAAAGTGACATCTAAGTATGAGGGAACCTTGTAATGAGGCACATGCCATAACTTAGAGTCAACTCGTTTGATTTTTGATAAGCACAACGAGGTTGTTGACTTCTCTCCGAGGAGATTGACATAAGTGTTTTGTGTTAATTTCAATCGAGGGATGGGGGTAACAATCCTTGCAACTCTTAGATTTGGATACCCAATTCCCCTACATCGAAAGGTGTGGGCTGAATTCAATGTGGAAAGCCAAATTGTGGAGTTGGAGAGCATTCATAATATTTTAAGATATTAATATTACCCATCAAGGTTTATGCTCTAGGCCACATGAAACCTAGTCTTGAAACGGAGTTTTCATTAATGAGTTTTGGTTGCTAATGTGGAGCATGATAGGAAACTCAACTATGCATATGTGCAAGTATGAGGCTTCTTCCAAGTTAGAGTAAGTAAGGATGACTCAACTAATACATATGTGAGAGGATATGGGACGAAAGAGCCTTGTTTATAAAAGCGTCAAAAGGATAAGATAAGCGTAAGAGACTCATGTGTGAAAGTTACTACGTGTACTTAGACAAGTTGATGTGGTTCAAACCTTATGAGCACCACGATTCTTTAGTGCATGAATGTGATGATCACAAGGTGTAAATTCAAGTCTACGGACATTTACACTTATACATAGAGTTTGTTTATTAAACTTCGAGTCTTGATGACATGGCTCAAATGGGGTAGGAATGTTGGTGATTTGTGCAAGTCATCAAATCCCTAGTAGAGCATGTTGAGGTTTAGAGTCTTGATGACATGGCTCAAATGGGGGAGGAATGGGGGAGGAATGCATGATAATTGATAGTGGTAGCTGCTGTAACATTATTAATGCTAAGGTAGTTGATCACTTGCAATTAAAAACCCAACCTAGGGCTACTAGTTATGGTCTCAATGGAATTAATGATTTAGAAGGTCCTAATCTTGTCACTCATCAGTGTTTAGTCCGTGTTGCTATTGGTACTTATGTTGATGACATTATGTGTGATGAGTAAACATGGAATGCACTCATATCTTGTTAGGAAGACCATGGTTATTTGATAAGAGAGTGATTTATAATGACATGTTAAACACCTATTCCTTTAACTATGATGGGAGGAGAGTTTCTCTTCTACCCTTGTCTCCCCAACAAGTTTTACAGTATCAGGTACGTCGAGATCAAGCTAGGGCACTTAGGCGTGCCAAGGAAGAGAAAGAAGAGGTTGATTCAACGGCCAAAGCTGAGGCCCGACGTTCGGCGCCCGACGCGTCGACAAAGCCAAGCGGTGTTTCCCAGTCTCCACCCGAGCGTTCTGGCTCAAATTTTGGTACAACATCAAACACAGGTGGAGCTACTGTTTGGGACGAAAAACGCCGGGAGAATATCCCTAAAACGTCCAAAGTGCCGAGCAACACTACCAGCAGTGCATCTGGGACAAAAACGGGGCTAACTCCCAATCCACTCGAGCGTTTTGGCTCAAATTTTGGGAGCACTTCAGAGACTCAGAGAGATACAAATCTGGAAAAAGAACGCCTACAGAAAGAGCCAAAAATCGGCTTGAAAGGCAGTGTAGAAAAGCGCTCTCTTGTGACTCAGTCTAGTATTTCTTTCCCTAACTCTTATTGCTTACTTCTTATGAGGAAAGAGATACTTATTATTAGTCAATATATTTCACATCTTCCAAAGTGTCTACAGGATCTATTACAGGAGTTTAAAGATGTGATGCCTGAAGAGTTGCCAGAAGGCCTTCCACCAATTAGAGGCATTGAGAATCAAATCGATTTGGTGCCCGTCGCGTCTTTACCAAACCGTGCAGCCTATAGAGCAAGTCCAGAGGAGACCGCTGAGCTTCAAAGACAAGTGCAAGATCTCATGGACAAAGGCTATGTGCGTGAATCGCTTAGCCCATGCGCGGTTCCGGTGATTTTGGTGCCAAAGAAGGATGGCACATGGAGAATGTGTGTTGATTGTAGAGCGATCAACCAAATAACAATTAAGTACCGTCATCCCATCCCTAGATTAGATGATATGCTTGATGAATTGCATGGTGCTAATTTCTTTTCTAAGATTGATTTAAGAAGTGGGTACCATCCAATTAGGATGAGGGAAGGGGATGAATGGAAAACTGCCTTTAAAACTAAGTACGGCTTATATGAATGGTTAGTAATGCCTTTTGGATTAACTAATGCACCTAGTACTTTTATGAGAATTATGAACCATGTTTTAAGAAGATACTTAGGCAAATTTGTTGTAGTCTACTTTGATGATATCTTAATCTATAGCAAAACCATGCATGAACATGTAGATCATCTTAGGGCTGTTTTGGACACTTTAAGGTTAGAAAAGCTTTATGTTAACTTAAAAAAGTGTTCTTTTTGCTCGGAGTCTACCATTTTTCTTGGTTTTGTTGTGTCTAAAGGTGGATTGAAGGTAGATGAAGACAAGATCAAGGCAATCAAAGAATGGCCCCAGCCGACTACACCAACAATGGTCAGATCATTTCTCGGCTTGGCTGGCTTCTACAGGAGATTTGTACGTGATTTTAGCACAATTGCAACCCCCCTCCACGAGCTTACAAAGAAGGATACATCCTTTAAGTGGAGGGAGCAACAAGAGAACGCCTTCAACACTTTGAAGGACAGATTATGCCACGCCCTAGTGCTTCAACTCCCTGACTTCTCCAAGGCATTCGAGATCGAGGTGGACGCTTCTGGACATGGCATAGGAGGCGTGCTCTTGCAAGACAAGAAACCCATTGCTTACTTTAGTGAAAAGCTTAGTGTGGCTGAGTTGAATTACCCTACTTATGATAAAGAGTTGTATGCTTTAATTAGGGTTTTGAAAACTTGGTCTCATTATTTGTGGCCTAAAGAGTTTGTAATCCATTCTGATCATAAGGCCTTGAAGTATTTGAAAGGCCAATCCAGACTCAGCAGGCGACATGCAAGATGGGTTGAATTTATGGAGACCTTTCCTTATGTTGTAAAACATAAGAAAGGCAAGGAGAATGTGGTAGCTGACGCCCTTTCTCGGAGGTATGTTCTCTTGAACCAATGTGATGTTAAGATCCTTGGATTTGCAATGATTATGGAATTATATGCTAGTGATCCTCACTTTGCTGAAATCTATAAGAATTGCATGTCTAGGGGTGAAATAGATACCTACTTTATTCATGATGGATACTTGTTTAAAGCTGGAAAATTATGCATTCCTTCATCTAGTATACGTAGGCTTCTAACTAAAGAGGTTCATGAATCAAGAGGACATAGGGGTTTAGAAAAGACTTTAGAAGGTTTAAAAGAACACTACTATTGGCCTAAAATGAGTAATTATATACTGAGATTTGTCAAGAGTTGTGTTGTTTGTGCTAAAGCTAAGTCTAGACTTCACCCCCATGGTTTGTACCAGCCTTTACCTATTCCTAGTTCACCTTGGGAAGACATTTCTATGGATTTCATTGTAGGATTGCCTAGAACTAGGAAGGGTAGAGATTCTATCTTTGTAGTGGTAGATAGAGTTACCAAAATGGCTCACTTTATTCCATGTCACACGATTGATGATGCTGTGCATATTGCTGATTTGTTCTTTAGGGAAATTGTTAGATTGCATGACATTCCTTGTTCTATTGTTTCAGATCGTGATGCTAAGTTTTTGAGTTATTTTTGGAAGAGTCTATGGTCTAAATTGGGAACTAAATTGCTGTTTTCTACCTCATGTCACCCACAAGCTGATGGGCAAACTGAAGTTACTAATAGAACGTTAGGGGTTTTACTTAGAACTATGCTTAAATCTAACCTCAAACGTTTGGAAGATGTTTTGCCTTTTGTGGAGTTTGCTTATAACAGGTCAATCCATTCAGCCACAAAAATGACCCCTTTTGAGGTTGTTTATGGGCTGAATCCGAGGACACCAGTGGACATGACGCCTCAGCCATACAAGGGAAAAGAGAGTTTTGAAGCTAACAAGAGGGCTGAGTTTGTGAAGAAGCTACATGAGAGGACTAAGATGCATTTGGAGCGAAAATCCTTGAAGTATAAGGCCCATGCTGATAAGGGTCGGAAACAGGTCATCTTTGAAGAAGGAGATCTCGTTTGGGTGCATTTTAGGAAGGAGAGGTTCCCAAATCAAAGGAAGAACAAGTTAGATCAGCGAGGAGATGGACCGTTCAGAATTCTTAAGCGGATCGGCCCTAGCTTACCATGTCGATTTGCCTGGTGAGTATAATGTCCATCTGACGTTTAATGTGGTTGATCTATCTCTTTATGTGCCAGATTTTGATTCCGACGTCGAATTAGAGACGATTCGAGCTCAAGTGGAGGAGAATGATGCAGTGAAGCCTGCCATGTCCCCAACCGACGTCGATGAGTTGATTCGAGTGCCTTCTGACGGACCAATTACAAAAAGTCGAGCTAAGAAGATTGCTCAAGGCACAACAGCGATCTTAGCTCGATTGGCAGCGGTAATTGAAGAGCCTAGCAAGGTGAAGTGGGTCTCGTGCATTCGACATCAATTGAGCTCAGATTCCATGGATTGATTATATGAGGGCCGAAAAATCATCATTTCTTTATTTCGAAACATGTATTAATTTGTCTCACTTTAGGGCTGAATTTAGTAAGTGACTGGGTGAGATGAATTGGTATATGGGACAAATTCAACCCTTTGACTTGACCATTCTAAATTGAAGAAAATATCTTATTTATTTAATTATAGACGATTTCTATTTATTTAATAATGTGGAGAAATCAGCCAATAGGCTTATGTTAGTTGGTTGATCTTCTCTCTCCTGGTTGTTAGAGATATTTTTAGTTTGTTTTAGATATTTTAAGGTTGTTAGAGATATTTCCTTAATTAAATAAGTCAGCCATGATTTATTTAATTAAGGGGGAATCTAGATAGATATAGTTAGATATTTTATTATATCTTAGGAAGCAAATAAGGAGACCTACTCCCCTCTAGGGCCGACCACTCCTCTTGCTTGCTCCCCAAGGATTAGCTTTTGTATTCTCTATTTATACTTTGCATTTTCATTCAATAAAAATCAGCTTGAGATTAGATAAACCCTAAGAAAGGTTTATCTAGTCTTTGGGCTCAAAAATACACGTGTGAGAGTTCTTAATTTCAGCAATTGCAATCGATCATCAACAAGACCATTCGATCATCATCATTCTCGATCTCTTCTCTCTTTGCTCAAAAATACACGTGTGAGGAATGCATGATAATTGATAGTGGTAGCTGCTGTAACATTATTAATGCTAAGGTAGTTGATCACTTGCAATTAAAAACCAACCTAGGGCTACTAGTTATGGTCTCAATGGAATTAATGATTCAGAAGGTCCTAATCTTGTCACCCATCAGTGTTTAGTCCGTGTTGCTATTGGTACTTATGTTGATGACATGGCAGGCTTCACTGCATCATTCTCCTCCACTTGAGCTCGAATCGTCTCTGATTCGACGTCGGAATCAAACTCTAGCACATAAAGAGATAGATCAGCCACATTAAACGTCGGATGGACATTATACTCACCAGGCAAATCGACATGGTAATCATTAGGGCCGATCCGCTTAAGAATTCTGAACGGTCCATCTCCTCGCTGATCTAACTTGTTCTTCCATTGATTTGGGAACCTCTACTTCCTAAAATGCACCCAAACGAGATCTCCTTCTTCAAAGATGACCTGTTTCCGACCCTTATCAGAATGGGCCTTATACTTCAAGGATTTTCGCTCCAAATGCATCTTAGTCCTCTCATGTAGCTTCTTCACAAACTCAGCCCTCTTGTTAGCTTCAAAGCTCTCTTTTCCCTTGTATGACTGAGGCGTCATGTCCACTGGTGTCCTCGGATTCAGCCCATAAACAACCTCAAAAGGGGTCATTTTTGTGGTTGAATGGATTGACCTGTTATAAGCAAACTCCACAAAAGGCAAAACATCTTCCCAACGTTTGAGGTTAGCTTTAAGCATAGTTCTAAGTAAAACCCCTAACGTTCTATTAGTAACTTCAGTTTGCCCATCAGTTTGTGGGTGACATGAGGTAGAAAACAGCAATTTAGTTCCCAATTTAGACCATAGACTCTTCCAAAAATAACTCAAAAATTTAGCATCACGATCTGAAACAATAGAACAAGGAATGCCATCTAACAATTTCCCTAAAGAACAAATCAGCAATATGCACAGCATCATCAGTCGTGTGACATGGAATAAAGTGAGCCATTTTGGTAACTCTATCTACCACTACAAAGATAGAATCTCTACCCTTCCTAGTTCTAGGCAATCCTACAATGAAATCCATAGAAATGTCTTCCCAAGGTGAACTAGGAATAGGTAAAGGCTGGTACAAACCATGGGGGTGAAGTCTAGACTTAGCTTTAGCACAAACAACACAACTCTTGACAAATCTCAGTATATAATTACTCATTTTAGGCCAATAGTAGTGTTCTTTTAAACCTTCTAAAGTCTTTTCTAAACCCCTATGTCCTCTTGATTCATGAACCTCTTTAGTTAGAAGCCTACGTATACTAGATGAAGGAATGCATAATTTTCCAGCTTTAAACAAGTATCCATCATGAATAAAGTAGGTATCTATTTCACCCCTAGACATGCAATTCTTATAGATTTCAGCAAAGTGAGGATCACTAGCATATAATTCCATAATCATTGCAAATCCAAGGATCTTAACATCACATTGGTTCAAGAGAACATACCTCCGAGAAAGGGCGTCAGCTACCACATTCTCCTTGCCTTTCTTATGTTTTACAACATAAGGAAAGGTCTCCATAAATTCAACCCATCTTGCATGTCGCCTGCTGAGTCTGGATTGGCCTTTCAAATACTTCAAGGCCTTATGATCAGAATGGATTACAAACTCTTTAGGCCACAAATAATGAGACCAAGTTTTCAAAACCCTAATTAAAGCATACAACTCTTTATCATAAGTAGGGTAATTCAACTCAGCCACACTAAGCTTTTCACTAAAGTAAGCAATGGGTTTCTTGTCTTGCAAGAGCACGCCTCCTATGCCATGTCCAGAAGCGTCCACCTCGATCTCGAATGCCTTGGAGAAGTCAGGGAGTTGAAGCACTAGGGCGTGGCATAATCTGTCCTTCAAAGTGTTGAAGGCGTTCTCTTGTTGCTCCCTCCACTTAAAGGTTGTATCCTTCTTTGTAAGCTCGTGGAGGGGGGTTGCAATTGTGCTAAAATCACGTACAAATCTCCTGTAGAAGCCAGCCAAGCCGAGAAATGATCTGACCATTGTTGGTGTAGTCGGCTGGGGCCATTCTTTGATTGCCTTGATCTTGTCTTCATCTACCTTCAATCCACCTTTAGACACAACAAAACCAAGAAAAATGGTAGACTCCGAGCAAAAAGAACACTTTTTTAAGTTAACATAAAGCTTTTCTAACCTTAAAGTGTCCAAAACAACCCTAAGATGATCTACATGTTCATGCATGGTTTTGCTATAGATTAAGATATCATCAAAGTAGACTACAACAAATTTGCCTAAGTATCTTCTTAAAACATGGTTCATAATTCTCATAAAAGTACTAGGTGCATTAGTTAATCCAAAAGGCATTACTAACCATTCATATAAGCCATACTTAGTTTTAAAGGCAGTTTTCCATTCATCCCCTTCCCTCATCCTAATTGGATGGTACCCACTTCTTAAATCAATCTTAGAAAAGAAATTAGCACCATGCAATTCATCAAGCATATCATCTAATCTAGGGATGGGATGACGGTACTTAATTGTTATTTGGTTGATCGCTCTACAATCAACACACATTCTCCATGTGCCATCCTTCTTTGGCACCAAAATCACCGGAACCGCGCATGGGCTAAGCGATTCACGCACATAGCCTTTGTCCATGAGATCTTGCACTTGTCTTTGAAGCTCAGCGGTCTCCTCTGGACTTGCTCTATAGGCTGCACGGTTTGGTAAAGACGCGACGGGCACCAAATCGATTTGATTCTCAATGCCTCTAATTGGTGGAAGGCCTTCTGGCAACTCTTCAGGCATCACATCTTTAAACTCCTGTAATAGATCCTGTAGACACTTTGGAAGATGTGAAATATATTGACTAATAATAAGTATCTCTTTCCTCATAAGAAGTAAGCAATAAGAGTTAGGGAAAGAAATACTAGACTGAGTCACAAGAGAGCGCTTTTCTACACTGCCTTTCAAGACGATTTTTGGCTCTTTCTGTAGGCGTTCTTTTTCCAGATTTGTATCTCTCTGAGTCTCTGAAGTGCTCCCAAAATTTGAGCCACAACGCTCGAGTGGATTGGGAGTTAGCCCCGTTTTCGTCCCAGATGCACTGCTGGTAGTGTTGCTCGACACTTTGGACGTTTTAGGGATATTCTCCCGGCGTTTTTCGTCCCAAACAGTAGCTCCACCTGTGTTTGATGTTGTCCCAAAATTTGAGCCAGAACGCTCGGGTGGAGACTAGGAAACGCCGCTTGGCTTTGTCGACGCGTCGGGCGCCGAACGTCGGGCCTCAACTTTGGCCGTTGAATCAACCTCTTCTTTCTCTTCCTTGGCACGCCTAAGTGCCCTAGCTTGATCTCGACGTACCTGATCCTGTAGAACTTGTTGAGGAGACAAGGGTAGAAGAGAAACTCTCCTCCCATCATAGTTAAAGGAATAGGTGTTTAACATGCCATCATAAATCACTCTCCTATCAAATAACCATGGTCTTCCTAACAAGATATGAGTGCATTCCATGTTTACTACATCACACATAATGTCATCAACATAAGTACCAATAGCAACACGGACTAAACACTGATGGGTGACAAGATTAGGACCTTCTGAATCATTAATTCCATTGAGACCATAACTAGTAGCCCTAGGTTGGTTTTTAATTGCAAGTGATTAACTACCTTAGCATTAATAATGTTACAGCAGCTACCACTATCAATTATCATGCATAACACTTGATTCTTTACTGTACAACTAGTATGAAAAATGTTTTCTCTTTGATCTATCCTAGGTGTTTCTTGTAAAGTAAGAGTACGCATTGTTACCAAAGTTAGAGGCTGTTCGGTGCAATCTGGTTCAATGGCCTCTACGTCCTCCTCTTCTTGCCCATTGCTGTCCTCCTACACTTGATTTGGAGGTATATCTTCATCACTCACATAGCCTCCATTGGTGGTGAGAAGCACTTGCTTCAGATTTGGACAATCCTTGGCATAATGACCTCTTTCTTGACACTTGTAGCACACTAGATCACGTGCCCTAGGCTGATTTGGAGGTCCATTGGTGGGACGCCTTTGGCCTTGAAAATTTGTTGGTTTAGGTGAGCTAGAAGCTCCCTTTTGCTACATAGAAGGGTTAGAAGAATAAGAATTGGAATTTGAACTAGGATTAGAACCATACCTTTTTGGAGCATTCCAAGCTTCCTTCTTCTTCCTTTGTTGCTGCTCATAGAGTAGTTGGGCTAAATGTACTAAGGCATTGAGATCCTTGATTTGTTGAATCTCCAATGTGTCTTGAATGCTTTGATTCAGTCCAGCCATGAATTGGGTCCTTAGAGACCGTTGGGAATGATGAATTCCCGCTTTAAAACTCAGATCCTCTAGCTCATTGAAGTACTCGGTTGGAGACTTGGTACCTTGTTTGCAAGTTATAACTTTCAATCTCATGTGCTCGGTATGCTCTTCAGGCACATATTTCTTCCTCATTACAAACTTCAGCTGACCCCAAGTTTCAATTGGTGCTAAGGCCTTTCTAATTCGATCCTCCTTCATTCTAAACCACCAATTTCTAGCGGTCCCAATAAAGTGGATGACAACAACAGCAACTTTCTCCCATTCTTCATATCCCATGTGATCTAGAATGAAATTTGTAGCCTGTTCCCACTCTAGATACTTCTCCGGATTAAGCTCTCCATTGAATGGCTCTATCTTGATCTTTATATCACGTTTCCCAATCTGACTTACAGCTTGGTTAACGTTGTTGTTGTTGTTCGGCCTTTGTACTCCATAAGCTGGTGGGAGATCCTCTACAACCTCAGCTTGGTTATAGAAATCATCTAGGGGAGTATGCCATGGGCGCCTTTCTTCCCCGGGATAGCCATACGTCACATCATCAAAAGAATTGTTGTATTGTTGATACTGTTGATGAGTGGCTTGAGGATACCGGTTTTGTGGATGATTATAGAATTGTTGATGAGTAACCGGTGGAGTCCTCGACCCGATGCCTCTTCCTCTACCTCGGCCTGCTGTGGGGAATAGTGAGTCGGGGGATCATTATCTTTGTTGTAGCTAGCAAGCACATCATGCTCTTCATCAACTAGTTGTTGCTTGCCTTTGTCGCTACCCGAGGCTTGATTTGGGTCACTTGTAAGATCGACTGCAGGGGTGCTCTTACGACTTGCTTGAGATGAATTAATCAATGTTGCAAGTTGCTCCTCTAAACGTTTCATTTGTGGAGCCAATGCAGCCGTGGCCAGTTCAACAGCTCGAGCCTGGCCTTCTCGCACACCATCACTAATGGACAACATAATGAAGTCGATTGCCTCATTAGTGAGGTTCAATTCAGTTGGGTTAGGTTCTGATGGAATCACCATTGTTTCTGAAACAAGCAAGAAAGTAGAGAGAGTAGTGTGTTCTAAAGCAAATCACAACAAGCAATACCACACCTTGATCAAGCCAAAACTTGCCTCAAAGCAATCCAATCAACTTAATTCAGTTCTTGGGCTGATTTGAGGGAGTAAAATGGGTAGATATAGTATAGGTATGGAATACTAATGATAAATAAAGGAAATATGCAGCTTAAGCAAATGGCAAGTATGCAATAAGACAAGCAATGCAAATAATCCCTTTATGAGCTCTAAAACCATGCAATCTCTCAATTAACTCTATGCAAGTTAATAAAGCCAAATTTCAGCATGCAAGGACAGAAAATATGGTGGGCTAAGTGACTTTTATTTCGTCACTCTTTTTCTTCAAAGTGATTTCTACTTAGCTATTTTTTTAAGCAAGCAGTCATTAGGGTTGAAAGTGGCTTAAAACTAGCTGGGGTAGATCACTTTTCTTTTCTGTTTTTTTTATTATTTTTATGCACAAACTACTCTTGTGCTATAATGAAGAAACAAGCAAAGCAATGCAACAATGCAAAGGACGAAATTAAAAGGGTATACACGAACTGTTTTTTTAACTAAGTGATTTTTGCTACCAATGAAACCAACTAGAAGCCAAATTAATAAAAAGAAGAAGGGGTAGGTCGAATTGATGGGATGCAATGACAGAAATCAGCAAGTATTAATCAAGCAATATGAATCGCAATCAATCATGCAATATGAATGAAAAACTCATAAAACTGTAGGAAAACAATTGTTAATCTAAATTGCAATACAACTCAACCAATTCAGCCAATAAACATGCACAAATCCCATAAAAATCTCCTAATTGGGTAATTGCTTGGAGGGCAAGGAACAATTAAGGAATTTAGGGTTTGGAAGCTCACGGCTGGATTAGGGTTTTTAGGGTTCGTTTCTAGGGTTTAGGGTATGGTAGGGTTTCGGTTTAGGGTTTGCGAGAATAGGGTTTGGGGTTCTCGCAACTAGGGTTAGGGTTTGGGATTAGGGCTGCCGTCAGATTAGGGTTAGGGTTAGGCTAAGGTTCTCGAAAAATTAGGGTTAGGGTTTCGAGAATGAGAGTGGGCGATTTAGGGTTTGGATGCTCCGATTTGGATGGGGTTGGTGGGGTTGTGATAGGACGGTGGTGGTGGGTGGTGCAGCTGGTGAGAGCGACACCAGGTCGGGGTGGGTAGGTGGTGGCGGGGTGGTGGTGTTGGCGGAATTATGTGGTGGTTGAGGTGAAAATTCAGCCTTTGGATCTCAAAAATTGTAACTTGGTTAAAGGTTCAAACTTTGGGATCAAAAACTGAATTAAATTAACTAGAAAGCAAATTAAGGAAAGAAACAATTACTTGGCGAGACGCTGGATTATGATACCACTTGATACGTGATCGCCTCGGATTGCTCCTCATAAACCTCGTATTTGACCACACAGGATCCCGATCTTGCCAGTAAACACTTCAAACCTACAAAAGCTTTCAACTTTAGAACTCCTTGTGATGCAAGTAACAAACTGATTTGAATGATGGTGAATTGAATGGGTCGAAATTGATAGGAAGATTCAAATAGATAGTTCAATTGAATTGGCTCTAACGCTAAATTCAATTGATGAACTAGGATCGATCTTAACAATCAACCTAGAACTAAACTAGATGAACAACTTATAAACACAATCTGAATTTCGAATTTAAGAACACGAGAGAGAGAAATTTCGGCTGTTATGATGATGATGATCTCGAGATTGCAAGAACACAACACAATTGTATTTTTGAGCCCAAGGACTAGATGAACCTTTCTTAGGGTTTATCTAATCTCAAGCTGATTTTTATTAATGAAACTGAAAAGTATTTATAGAGAATACAAAAGCTAATACTTGGGGAGCAAGGGAGGAGTGGCCGGCCCTAGAAGGGGAGATTAGGTCTCCTTTGCTTGCTTCCCAAGATATAATAATATCTAAATAAATCTAACTATATTCCTTAAATAAAATAAATCATGGCTGATTTATTTATTTAAGGAAATAATCCTAACAAACTCAAAATATCTCTAACAAACTAAAAATATCTCTAACAACTAGGAGAGAGGAGATCAACCAACTAACATAAGCCTATTGGCTGATTTCTCTACATTATTAAAATAAATAGAAATTGTTCATAATAAAATAAATAAGATATTTTCTTCAATTTAGAATAGTCAAGTCAAAGGGTTGACTTTGACCCATATACCAATTCATCTCACCCGGTCACTTACTAAATTCAGCCCTAAAGTGAGACAAATTAATACATGTTTCTAAATAAAGAAATAGTGATTTTCGGCCCTCATATAATTAATTCATGGAATCCGGGCTCAATTGATGTCGAATGCACGAGACCCACTTCGCCTTGCTAGGCTCTTCAATAACCGCTGCCAATCGAACCAAGATCGTTGTTGTGCCTTGAGCAATCTTCTTAGCTCGACTTCTTGTGATTGGTCCATCAGAAGGCACTCGAATCAACTCATCGACGTCGGTTGGAGACATGGCAGGCTTCACTACATCAGATACCATACTCATACTTTATGCTTATTCCAAGATGTCTTTAAAGTTCACTTG
This sequence comes from Fallopia convolvulus, assembly GCA_964016875.1. Taxonomy (NCBI): domain Eukaryota; kingdom Viridiplantae; phylum Streptophyta; class Magnoliopsida; order Caryophyllales; family Polygonaceae; genus Fallopia; species Fallopia convolvulus. The sequence goes on from OZ024730.1 coordinate 20,015,209, forward strand.
TTTTTTCTCCTTTTCCCTTTAAAATGACTTGTGATTTAACATTGCACGCCAATTGTTTGATGAAATATCCATGTAAATGTCACTGCTAAATCTGGCATTCGGTTTCTAGGTTTGAATTTCTGCTTTCATTCGATCGGTCGTGATTTTGCATTGCAGAAATGCTCATTCGTTATGCATATGCATAGATGTATTTAAAGTTCTCTTGTTTTTTCACCTTTTTCCTTTAAAAATTTACTTGTGATCTAACAATACATGTCAATTGTTCGATGAAACGTCCAAGTAAATGTCACCCCTAAATGTGACATTCGGTTTCTAGTTTCGAATTTATCCTTTTATTCACTTGGTCGTGATTTTGTGGTGCAGAATGTGATAATTGGCGTGATACTATACTCATTCTTTATGGTTATGCCTAGATGTATTTAAAGTTCACTTATTTTTTCTCCTTTTCCCTTTAAAATGACTTGAGATCTAACATTGCACGCCAATCGTTCGATCAAATATCCATGTAAATGTCACTTCTAAATGTGGCATTCAGTTTCTAGGTTCGAATTTATGCTTTAATTCGATCCGTCTTGATTTTTAGTGTAGAATGTGCTTATAGGCTTGATACTATACGCATTCGTTATGCTTATGCCAAGATCTCTTTAAATTTCACTTCTTTTTTCTCCTTTTGCCTTAAAAATGACTTGTGATCTAACATTGCAAGCCAAGTGTTTGATAAAATGACCATGTAAATGTCACTCCCAAATGTGGCATTTTATTTCTAGGTTTGAATTTATGGTTTTATTCGATCGATCTAGATTTTGTAGTGCAGAATGTGCTTATTGGCTTGATACAATCCTCATTCTTTATGCTTAGGCCTATATATTTTTACACTTCACTTGTTTTTTCTCCTTTTGCCTTTAAAATGAGTTGTGATCTAACATTGCACGCCTAGTGTTCGATGAAATGTCCATGTAAATGTCACTCCAAAATGTGGCATTCGGTTTCTAGGTTCGAATTTATGCTTTTATTCGATCGGTCTTGATTTTGTAGAGTAGAATGTACTTATTGGCTTGATACTATCCTCATTGTTTTTGGTTACGCCTAGATGTCTTTAAAGTTCACTTGTTTTTTCTCCTTTTGCATTTAAAAATTGACTTGTCATCTAACATTGCGCACCATGTGTTCGATGAAATGTCCATGTGAATGTCGCTTCTAAATGTGGCATTCAATTTCTAGGTTCGAATTTATGATTTTATTCGATCGGTCTTGATTTTGTAGTGTAGAATGTGTTTATTGGCTTGATACTCTCCTCATTCTTTTTGGTTATGCCTAGATGTCTTTATAGTTCACTTGTTTTCTCTCATTTTGCTTTTAAAATGACTTATGATCTGACATTGCACGCCAAGTGTTAGATGAAATGTCCAAGTAATTGTCACTCATAAATGTGGCATTCGGTTTCTAGGTTCAAATTTATGCTTTTATTCAATCAGTCTTGATTTTGTAATGTATAATGTGCTCATTGGCTTGATGCTATCCTCATTCTTTTTGGTTATGCCTAGATGTCTTTATAGTTCACTTATTTTCTCTCATTTTGCTTTTCAAATGACTTATGATCTGACATTGCACGCCAAGTGTTAGATGAAATGTCCAAGTAATTGTCACTCCTAAATGTGGCATTCAGTTTCTAAGTTTGAATTTATGGTTTTATTCGATTGGTTGTGATTTTGTAGTGTAGAATGTGCTTATTGGCTTGATACTATCTCATTTCTTTAAAGTGTTCGATGAAATCTCCATGTAAATGTCACTCCTAAATGTGGCATTCGGTTTCTAGGTTCAAATTTATGCTTTTATTCAATCAGTCTTGATTTTGTAGTGTATAATGTGCTCATTGGCTTGATGCTATCCTCATTCTTTTTGGTTATGCCTAGATGTCTTTATAGTTCACTTGTTTTTTCTCCTTTTGCTTTTAAAATGACTTATGATCTGACATTGCACGTCAAGTGTTAGATGAAATGTCCAAGTAAATGTCACTCCAAAATGTGGCATTCGGTTTCTAAGTTTGAATTTATAGTTTTATTCGATGGATTTAGATTTTGTAGTGCAGAATGTGCTTATTGGCATGATACCATACTCATACTTTATGCTTATTCCTAGATGTCTTTAACGTTCACTTGTTCTTTCTCCTTTTCCCTATAAAATGACTTGTGATTTAACATTGCACGCCAATTATTTGATGAAATATATGTAAATGTCACTCCTAAATGTGGCATTCGGTTTTTAGGTTCGAATTTTTGCTTTCATTCGATCGGTCGTGATAGTGCATTGCAGAAATGCTCATTCGTTATGCATATGCATAGACGTATTTAAAGTTCACTTGTTTTTTCACCTTTTTCCTTTAAAAATTTACTTGTGATCTAACAATACACACCAATTGTTCGATGAAATGTCCAAGTAAATATCACCCCTAAATGTGGCATTCGGTTTCTAGTTTCGAATTTATGCTTTTATTCACTCGGTCGTGATTTTGTTGCGCAGAATGTGCTAATTGGCTTGATACTATACTCATTCTTTATGGTTATGCCTAGATGTCTTTAAAGTTCACTTATTTTTTCTCATTTTCCCTTTAAAATGACTTGTGATCTAACATTGCACGTCAATTGTTCGATCAAATGTCCATGTAAATGTCACTTCTAAACGTGGCATTCAGTTTCTAGGTTCTAATTTATGCTTTTATTCGATCGGTCTTGATTTTTAGTGTAGAATGTGCTTATAGGCTTGATACTATACGCATTCGTAATGCTTATGCCAAGATGTCTTTAACATTCACTTGTTTTTTCTCCTTTTGCCTTTAAAATGACTTTTGATCTAACATTGTACGCCAAGTGTTTGATGAAATGACCATGTAAATGTCACTTCCAAATGTGGCATTCAGTTTCTAGGTTTGAATTTATGGTTTTATTCGATCGATCTAGATTTTGTAGTGCAGAATGTGCTTATTGGCTTGATACTATCCTCATTCTTTATGCTTAGGCCTTTATATTTTTACACTTCACTTGTTTTTTCTCCTTTTGCCTTTAAAATGACTTGTGATCTAACATTGCACGCCTAGTGTTCGATGAAATGTCGATGTAAATGTTACTCCAAAATGTGGCAATCGGTTTCTAGGTTCGAATTTATGCTTTTATTCGATCGGTCTTGATTTTTTAGAGTAGAATGTACTTATTGGCTTGATCCTCATTGTTTTTGGTTATGCCTAGATGTCCTTAAAGTTCACTTGTTTTTTCTCCTTTTGCTTTGAAAAATTGACTTGTCATCTAACATTGCACACCAAGTGTTCGATGAAATGTCCATGTGAATGTCACTTCTAAATGTGGCATTCGATTTCTAGGTTCGAATTTATGATTTTATTCGATCGGTCTGGATTTTGTAGTGCAGAATGTGCTTATTGGGTTGATACTCTCCTCATTCTTTTTGCTTATGCTTAGGTGTCTCTAAAGTTCACTTGTTTTTACTCCTTTTGTCATTAAAATGACTTGTGATCTAACATTGCATGCCAAGTGTTCGATGAAATGTCGATGTAAATGTCACTCTAAAATGTGGCATTCGTTTTCTAGGTTCGAATTTATGCTTTTATTCGATCGGTCTTGATTTATAGTACAGAATGTGCTTATTGGCTTGATACTATCCTCATTCTTTTTGGTTATGCCTAGATGTCTTTAAAGTTCATTTTTTTTCTTCTCCTTTTGCATTTAAAAATTGACTTGTGATCTAACATTGCGCGCCAAGTGTTTGATGAAATGCCCATGTAAATGTCACTTCTAAATGTGGCATTCGCTTTCTAGGTTCGAATTTATTCTTTTATTCGATCGGTCTTGATTTTGTAGTGTAGAATGTGCTTATTGGCTTGATACTCTCCTCATTCTTTTTGCTTATGCTTAGGTGTCTCTAATGTTCACTGTTTTTTTCTCCTTTTGTCATTAAAATGACTTGTGATCTACATTGCATAGCAAGTGTTCGATGAAATGTCGATGTAAATGTCACTCCAAAATGTGGCATTCGGTTTGTAAGTTCGAATTTATGCTTTTATTCGATCGGTCTTGATTTTATAGTACAGACTGTGCTTATTGGCTTGATACTATCCTCATTCTTTTTGGTTATGCCTAGATGTCTTTAAAGTTCACTTGTTTTTTCTCCTTTTGCATTTAAAAATTGACTTGTGATCTAACATTGCGCGCCAAGTGTTCGATTAAATGTCCTTGTAAATGTCACTTCTAAACGTGGCATTCGATTTCTAGGTTCGAATTTATGCTTTTATTCGATCGATCTTGATTTTGTAGTGCAGAATGTGCTTATTGGCTTGATACTCTCCTCATTCTTTTTGCTTATGCCTAGGTGTCTTTAAAGTTCACTTGTTTTTTCTCCTTTTGCGTTTAAATATTGACTTGTGATCAAACATTGCACGCCAGGTGTTCGATGAAATGTCCATGTAAATGTCACTCCTAAATGTGGCATTCGGTTTCTAGGTTTGAACTTATGCTTTTATTCGATAGGTCTAGATTTTGTAGTGCCGAATGTGCTTATTGGCTTGATACCATACTCATTCTTTGTCCTTATGCGTAGATTTCTGTAATGTTCAATTATTTTTTCTCCTTTTGCCTTTAAATTAACTTGTGATCTTACATTGCACGCCAATTTTTCGATGAAATGTCCATGTAAATGTTGCATTCTGTTTCTAGGTTTGAATTTATGCTTTTAATCGATCAATCGTTATTTTGTAGTGCAGAATGTGCTTATTGGCTTGATACTATCCTCATTCTATATGCATATGCCTAGATTTATTTAAAGTTCACTTGTTTTTTCTCCTTTTGCCTTTAAAAATTGACTTCTAATCTAAGATTGCACGCTAAGTGTTCGATGAAATGTCCATGTAAATGTCACCCCTAAATGTGGCATTCGGTTTCTAGGTTCGAATTTATGCTTTTATTCGATCGGTCTAGATTTTGTAGTGCAGAATGTGCTTATTGGCTTGATATTATCCTCATTCTTTTTGCTTAAGCCTAGGTGTCTTTAAAGTTCACTTGTTTTTTCTACGTTTGCCTTTAAAATGACTTGTGATCTAACATTGCACGCCTAGTGTTCGATGAAATATCCATGTATATATATATGTCACTGCTAAATGTGGCATTCGGTTTGTAGTGCATAATGTGCTTATTGGGTTGATACTATACTCATTCTTATGCTTCTACCTAGATGTCTTTAAAGTTCATTCGTCTTTTCTCCTTTTTCCTTTAAAATGACTTGGGATATAACATCGCACGCCAAGTGTTCCATGAAATTTCCATGTAAAAGTCATTCCTAAATGTGGCGTTCGGTTTCTAAGTTCGAATTTATACTTTTATTCGATCGATCTTGATTTTGTAGTGCACAATGTGCTTATTTCCTTGATACTATCCTCATTCTTTTTGCTTATGCCTAGATGTCTACTTGGTTTTTCTCCTTTTTCCTTTAAAATGACTTGGGATATAGCATCGCACGCCATGTGTTCCATGAAATGTCCATGTCAATTTCACTCCTAAATGTGGCATTCGATTTTTAGGTTCGAATTTATGCTTTGATTCAATCGGTCTTGATTTTGTAGTGTAGAATGTGCTTATTGGGTTGATATTATACTCATTCGTTATGCTTATGCCTTTATGTCTTTGAAGTTAACTTGCTTTTTCTTGTTTTGCCTTTAAAATGACTTGTCATCTAACATTAAACGCCAATTGTTCGATATAATGTCCTCGTAAATGTCACTCCTAAATGTGGCATTCGGTTTCCAGGTTTGAGATTATGCTTTTACTCGATCGGTCTTGATTTTGTAGTGCAGAATGTGCCTATTGGCTTGATATTATACTCATTTTGTATGCTTATGCCTAGATATATTTACAATTCACTTGTTTTTTCTACTTTTGCCTTTAAAATGACTTGTGATTTAACATTGCACGCCATGTGTTCGATGAATGTCCATGTAAATTTCACTTCTAAATGTGGCATTCTTTTTCTAAGTTTGAATATATGGTTTATTTGATCGGTCTTGATTTTGTAGTGAAGAATGTGCTTATTTGGCTTGATACTACACTCATTCTTTATGCTTATGCCTAGATGTCTTTCAAGTTCACTTGTTTTTTCTCCATTTGCCATTAAAATGACTTGTGATCTAGCATTGCACACCAATTGTTCGATTAAATGTCCATGTACATTTCGCTCCTAAATGTGGAATTCGGTTTCTAGGTTCGAATTTATGCTTTTATTCGATCGGTCGTGATTTTTTAGTGTAGAATGTGCTTATTGGCTTGACACTATGCTCATTCTTTATGCTTATGCCTAGATTGTTTTTCTCCTTTTGCCTTTAAAAATTTACTTGTGATCTAACATTGCACCCCAACTGTTGGATGAAATGTCCATGCAAATGTCAGTCCTAAACATGGCATTCTGTTTCTAGGTTCGAATTTATGCTTTTATTCAATCGGACTTGATTTTGTAGTGTAGAATGTGCTTAGTGGCTTGATACTATCCTCATTCTTTTTGTTTATGCTTAGATGTCGTTAAAGTTCACTCGTTTATTCTCCTTTTGCCTTTAAAAATTGACTTGTGATCTAACATTGCACGCCAGTTGTTACATGAAATGTCCATGTAAATGTTACTCTTAAATGTGGCATTCGGTTTCTAGGATCGAATTTATGCATTTTGTAATATTCGGGAATATTTCGATATTTTTTTTATTATTCTATTTTTACGCTTTTTGAATTTCGTGTTGGGATTACTTTGCGTATAAGTAATCTTGGATACATAGAAGTATTTAATTTTTAATTTTTAAGTTAAAATAATTATATTTTGAAAAGTTTTTAAGGTAAAAGTAATTAATAATTATTTCAGGGTAAAGTTTGTAGTAAAGGAGATTACAGGGTAGAAACCGTAAATTTTTATAAAGATAAACCGACTTTCTCATTTGCACATATATATGTACATGTTTATGTACAATTCTCACAAGTAGAAGACCGAGAGGAAGGAAGTGAGAGAGAGAGAGAGAGAGAGGGGAGGAGGGAATTAGTCGGTGTTGGGTTCGTTTGTCGGGTCGGATTTTGGTGTTCAGGCATTATTTGGTAAGTTTTAATTAGTTAATAGTTTGTTTAGATTTTACTAATTTTTCCAGATCTGGCTTTACAATTGATTGGATTTAAAAATCAGTCGATTTATTGTTCTCAGAAGGTATTTTTGATATCGGATTTATAATCGGTAAAAGATTTCAGAGTAATTTTAGGGTATTGTTTTGTAATGATATTAGGGAGACCTTTGATCCAGTTTTTCAGAAAGGTTTAATGTGAAGCTTTCGAATATTTTCTCTATGTTGGAACCGTTCTCGGCATGGCCATGTGCCTAGTCCTCTGGGTTGAAGTGACGGCTACGTATGGTTATGTGACAGAGAATCGTGCCCCTTCAAAAGAAAAGTTATCATTGTTTTGGGAAAGTGCTCCCGAGGAGGCTTGACCCGGGGTTAGGAGGATGGAATTGTGCAGGGTGGGAGGTCGCGCCTCGACACGTGGGGTGTAGGGTTGATAAGCGCCATGGAATGGAACGGTGAGAGAATGGTTGAATTGTTCTGCTTGGACTTGTATGTATGACTATGTATGGAAGTTTGATATGTAGTTTGTGCTTATGATCTATGGGAAGTTAATAAATGGATTTAGAACTAATATGTGTTGTATTCAAGTGAACTATGCTTGTGTGTATGTTAGATACTTGATTGGTTTTTAAATGTCTTACTAGTACCGTATGGATTTTAGCTTGTATTAGAATGGTAGCTGACCCTTCGGGGACTTGTTTTTTTAGTTTCAAGTAAAGACAAGGGACCCATGATGGAACCTCGGCTGAATGATGGAAAAGGTCATTGAAGGCCGTGTCATTAGAATGGGTTCAGTTTGGAGAAATGGTGGTTACTTTTTGATATCTGTTGTATAATGTGTGGTTTTGATATAAAAAAAAAAGGGTAGTGGTATATTAATGAAATGTTTCCACGAAGTGTTGTAAATTATGTTGTTTTGGGTTTCATGCATGTTTTTTATACTAGGGTTTTATAAATATCGGTTGGATGTTTTATTCATGTTTTCTCGTCGTGCCCGAGTTGCAAGATTCAAGTGAACTCGTTGTCAAACTAGCCTAGGTAGGACCTAGTGAGGTCTAATACCGAGTGACATCCCGGTGTAATGACGGGGTGTTAAACTTTTATTCAATCGGTCTTTATTTTGTAGTGTAGAATGTGCTTATTGGCTTGATACTACCCTCATTTTTGAAATAACTTGTGATCTAACATTGCACCCCAAGTGTTCGATGAAATGTCCATGTAAATGTCGCTCCTAAATGTGGCATTCGATTTCTAGGGTCGAATCTATGCTTTTATTCGATCGCTCTTGATTTTGTAGTGCAGAATGTGCTTATTGGCTTGATACTATCCTCATTCTTTTTGGTTATGCCTAGATGTCTCTAAAGTTCACTTGTTTTTTCTCCTTTTGCCTTTAAAAATTGAGTTATGATCTAACATTGCACGCCAACTGTTCAATGAAATTTCCATGTAAATGTCACTCCTAAATGTTGCATTCGGTTTCTAGGTTCGAATTTATGCTTTTATTCGATCGGCCTTGATTTTGTTGTGTAGAATGTGCTTATTGGCTTGATACTCTTCTCATTCGTTTTGCTTATGCTTAGGTGTCTTTAAGTTCACTTGTTTTTTCTCCAGTTGCTATTAAAATTTGACTTGTAAATTGCACGCTAGGTGTCGATGAAATGTCCAATAAAATGTCACTCCTAAATGTGGCATTCGGTTTCTAGGTTTGAATTTATGCTTTTATTCGATCGGTTTTGATTTTGTAGTGCAGAATGTGCTTATTGGCTTGATACTCTTTTCATTCTTTTTGCTTATGCCTAGGTGTCTCTAAAGTTCACTTGTTTTTTCTCCTTTTGCCATTAAAATGACTTGTGATCTAACACTGCACGCCAAGTGTTCGATGAAATGTCCATGTAAATATCAGTCCAAAATGTGGCATTCGGTTTCTAGATTCGAATTTATGCTTTTATTCGATCGGTCTTGATTTTGTAGTGTAGAATGTGCTAATTGGCTTGATACTATCCTCATTCTTTTTGGTTATGCCTAGATGGATTTAAAGTTCACTTGTTTTTTCTCCTTTTGCATTTAAAAATTGACTTGTGATCTAACATTGCTTGCCAAGTGTTCGATGAAATGTCCATGTAAATGTCACTCCTAGATGTGGCATTCGATTTCTAGGTTCGAATTTATGCTTTTTATTCGATCGGTTTTGATATTGTAGTGAAGAATGTGCTTATTGGCTTGATACTATCCTCATTCTTTTTCATTATGCCTAAATGTCTCTAAAGTTAACTTGTTTTTTCTCCTTTTTCCTTTAAAAACACTTGTGATCTCGCTTTGCATGCCTAGTGTTCGATGAAATGTCCAGGTAAATGTCACTCCAAAATGTGGTATTCGGTTTCTAAGTTTGAAATTATGGTTTTATTTGATCGGGCTTGATTTTGTAGTGCAGAATGTGCTTATTTGGCTTAATTCTATCCTCATTCTTTTTGCTTATGCCTAGGTGTCTTCAAAGTTCACTAGTTTTTTCTACTTTAGCCTTTAAAATGACTTGTGATCTATCATTGCACGCCTAGTGTTCGATGAAATGTCCATGTTAATGTCACTCCTAAATCTGGCATTCAGTTTCCTCGTTCGAATTTATGCTTTTATTCGATCGGTCGTGATTTTGTAGTGCAATGGCTTGATCCTCTTTTCATTGTTTTTGCTTATGTCTAGGTGTCTCTAAAGTTCATTTGTTTTTTCTTCTTTTGCCATTAAAATGACTTGCGATCTAACATTCCACGCCAAGTGTTCGATGAAATGTCCATGTAAATATCACTCCAAAATGTGGCATTCGGTTTCTAGATTCGAATTTATGCTTTTATTCGATCGGTCTTGATTTTGTAGTGTATAATGTGCTAATTGGCTTGATACTATCCTCATTCTTTTTGGTTATGCCTTGATGTATTTAAAGTTCACTTGTTTTTTCTTCTTTTTCATTTAAAAATTGACTTGTGATCTAACATTGCGCGCAAAGTGTTCGATGAAATGTCTTTGTAAATGTCACTCCTAGATGTGGCATTCGATTTGTAAGTTCAAATTTATGCTTTTTTCGATTGGTCTTGATTTTGTAGTGCATAATGTGCATATTGGCTTGATACTCTCCTCCTTCTTTTTGCTTATGCCTAGGTGTCTTTAAAGTTCATTTGTTTTTTCTCCTTTTGCGTTTAAAAATTGACTTCTGATCTAAGATTGCACGCCAAGTGTTCGATGAAATGTCCATGGTAATGTCACTCCTAAATGTGGAATTCGGTTTCTAGGTTCGAATTTATGCTTTTATTCGATAGGTGTTCGATAAAATGTCCATAAAATGCAGAATGTGCTTATTGGCTTGATGCTATACTCATTCTTTGTGCTTATGCGTAGATGTTTTAAAGTTCAATTGTTTTTTCTCCTTTTGCCTTTAAAATAACTTGTGATCTAACATTGCACGCCAATTTTTCGATGAAATGTCCTAGTAAATGTCAGTCTTAAATGTGGCATTCGGTTTCTAGGTTTGAATTTATGCTTTCATTTGATCAATTGTTATTTTGTAGTGCATAATGTGCTTATTGGCTTGATATTATCCTCATTCTTTATGCATATGCCTAGATGTATTTAAAGTTCACTTGTTTTTTCTCCTTTTGCCTTTAAAAATTGACTTGTGATCTAAGATTGAATGCCAAGTGTTCGATGAAATGTCCATATAAATGTCACCCTTAAATGTGGCATTAGGTTTCTAGGTTCGAATTTATGCTTTTATTCGATCTGTCTTGATTTTGTACTGCAGAATGTGCTTATTGGCTTGATACTATCCTCATTTTGTATGCTTATGCCTAAATACATTTAAAATTCACTTGTTTTTTCTACTTTTGCCTTTAAAATGACTTCTGATCTATCATTGCACGCAATGTGTTCGATGAATGTCCATGTAAATGTCACTCCTAAATTTGACATTCGGTTTCTAAGTTTGAATTTATGGTTTTATTCGATCGGTCTTGATTTTGTAGTGAAGAATGTGCTTATTTGGGTTGATTCTACACTCATTCATTATGCGTATGCCTAGATGTCATTAAAGTTCACTTGTTTTTCTCTTTTTCCCTTTAAAATGACTTGTGATCTAGCAGTGCACACCAATTGTTCGATGAAATGTCCATATACATGTCGCTCCTAAATGTGGAATTCGGTTTATAGGTTCGAATTTATGCTTTTATTTGATCGGTCGTAAATTGTTTTGCGTAGAATATGCTTATTGGCTTGACACTATGCTCATTCTTTAAGCTTATGCCTAGATTGTTTTTCCCCTTTTGCCTTCAAAAATTTACTTATGATCTAACATTGCACGCCAAGTGTTGGATGAAATGTGCATGTAAATGTTAGTCCTAAACGTGGCATTCGGTTTCTAGGTTCGAATTAATGCTTTTATTCGACCGGACTTGATTTTTTAGTGTAGAATGTGCTTAGTGGCTTGATACTATCCTCATTCTTTTTGGTTATGCCTATATGTCTTTAAAGTTCTCTGGTTTATTCTCATTTTGCCGTTAAAAATTGACTTGTGATCTAACATTGCACGCCAGGTGTTCGATGAAATGTCCATGTAAATGTTACTCCTAAATGTGGCATTCGGTTTCTAGGTTTGAATTTATGCTTTTATTCGATCGGTCCATGTAAATGTCAGTCCTAAATGTGGCATTCGATATCTCGGTTCGAATTAATGCTTTTATTCGATCGGACTTGATTTTGTAGTGTAGAATGTGCTTATTTGCTTGATATTATCCTTATTCTTTTTGGTTGTGCCAAGATGTCTTTGAAGTTCACTTGTTGTTTCTTCTTTTGCTTTAAAAAATTGACTTATGATCTAACATTGCACACCAAGTGTTCAATGAAATGTCCATGTAAAAATCACTCATAAATGTGGCATTCGGTTTCTAGGTTCGAATTTATGATTTTATTTGAACGGTCTTGATTTTGTAGTGCAAAATGTGCTTATTGGCTTGCTACTATCCTCATTTTATATGCTTATGCCTAGATGTCTATAAAGTTCATTTGTTTTTTTCTCCTTTTTCCTATAAAATAACTTGTTATCTAACATTGCACGCCAAGTGTTCGATGTAATGTCCATGTAAATGTCACTCCTAAATTGGGCATTCGGTTTCTAGGTTCAAATTTATACTTCTATTCAATCGGTCTTGATTTTGTAGTGCAGAATATCCTTATTGTCTTGATACTATCATTATTATTTTTTGTTATGCCTAGATGTCCTTGAAGTTCACTTGTTTTTTCTTCTTTTGTCTTTAAAAAGACTAATGATCTCGCTTTGCACGCCAAGTCTTTTATGACATGTCCATGTAATGTTAATCCTAAATGTGGTATTTGGTTTCTATGTTTGAATATATGGCTTTATAGGATCGGTCTTGATTTTGTAGTGCAAAATGTGCTTATTGGCTTGATACTATACTCATTCGTTATGCTTATGTCTCGGTGTCTTTAAAGTTCATTTATTTTATCTCCTTTTGCCTTTAAAATTACATGTGATCTAACATTGCACGCCATTTGTTCAATGAAATGTCCATGTAAATGTCACTCTTAACTGTGGCATTCAGTTTCTAGGTTAGAATTTATGCTTTTATTCGATCGGTCTTGATTTTGTAGTGCAGAATGTGCATATTGGCTTGATTCTATCCTCATTTTTTATGCTTATGCCTAGATGTCTATAAAGTTCACTTGTTTTTTCTCCTTTTGGCTTAGAAATGAGTTGTGATCTAACATTGCACGCCAAGTGTTCGATGAAATGTCCATGTAAATGTCACTCCTAATTGGGGCATTCAGTTTCAAGGTTCGAATTTATGATTTTATTCGATCGGTCGTGATTTTGTGGTGCAGAATGTGCTTATTGGCTTGATACTATCATCATTCTTTTTCGTTATGCCAAGATGTCTTTAAAGTTAACTTGTTTTTTCTCCTTTTGCCTTTAAAAAGACTTGTGATATCGTTTTGCACGCCAAGTGTTCGATGAAATGTCCATGTAAATGTCACTCCTAAATGTGTATTCGGTTTCTAAGTTTAAATTTATGGTTTTGTTCGATTGGTCTATATTTTATAGTGAAGAATGTTCTTATTGGCTTGATACTATTCTCATTCTTTATGCTTATGCCTAGATGTCTTTAAAGTTCACCTGTTTTTTATTCTTTTGCCTTTAAAATGACTTGTGATCTAACATTGCACACTAATTGTTGGATGAAATGTCCATGTAAATGTCACTCTTAAATGTGGAATACGGTTTCTAGATTCGAATTTATGCTTTTATACGATCGGTTTTGCTTTTGTAGTACAGAATATGCTTATTGGCATGATACTATGCTCATTCCTTATGCTTATCCGTAGGTTGTTTTTTCTCCTTTTGCCTTTAAAAATTGACTTGTGATCAAACATTGCACGCCAAGTGTTCGATTAAATGTCCATGTAAATGTCAGTCCTAAATGTGGCATTCGGTTTCTTGGTTCGAATTTATGCTTTTATTCGATCGGACTTGATTTTGTAGTGTAGAATGTGCATATTGGCTTGATACTATCCTTATTCTTTTTGGTTATGCCAAGATGTCTTTAAAGTTCACTTGTTGTTTCTCCTTTTGCCTTACAAAATTGACTTGTGATCTAACATTGCACACCAGGTGTTCAATGAAATGTCCATGTAAAAATCACTCATAAATGTAGCATTCGGTTTCTAGGTTCGAATTTATGATTTTATTTGAACGGTCTTGATTTTGTAGTGCAGAATGTACTTATTGGCTTGCTACTATCCTCATTTTATATGCTTATGCCTAGATGTCTATAAAGTTCATTTGTTTTTTTCTCCTTTTTCCTATAAAATAACTTGTTATCTAACATTGCACGCCAAGTGTTCGATGTAATGTCCATGTAAATGTCACTCCTAATGTCCATGTAGTGCAGAATATCCTTATTGTCTTGATACTATCATTATTATTTTTGGTTATGCTTAGATGTCCTTAAAGTTCACTTGTTTTTTCTTCTTTTGTCTTTAAAAAGACTAATGATCTCGCTTTGCACGCCAAGTGTTTATGACATGTCCATGTAATGTTATTCCTAAATGTGGTATTTGGTTTCTATGTTTGAATATATGGCTTTATAGGATCGGTCTTGATTTTGTAGTGCAAAATGTGCTTATTGGCTTGATACTATACTCATTCGTTATGCTTATGTCTCGGTGTCCTTAAAGTTCATTTATTTTATCTCCTTTTGCCTTTAAAATTACATGTGATCTAACATTGCACGCCATTTGTTCAATGAAATGTCCATGTACATGTCACTCTTAACTGTGGCATTCAGTTTCTAGGTTAGAATTTATGCTTTTATTCGATCGGTCTTGATTTTATAGTGCATAATGTGCATATTGGCTTGATACTGTCCTCATTTTTTATGCTTATGCCTAGATGTCTATAAAGTTCACTTGTTTTTCTCCTTTTGGCTTAGAAATGACTTGTGATCTAACATTGCACGCCAAGTGTTCGATGAAATGTCCATGTAAATGTCACTCCTAATTGGGGCATTCAGTTTCAAGGTTCGAATTTATGATTTTATTCGATCGGTCGTGATTTGTGGTGCAGAATGTGCTTATTGGTTTGATACTATCATCATTCTTTTTCGTTATGCCAAGATGTCTTTAAAGTTAACTTGTTTTTTCTCCTTTTGCCTTTAAAAAGACTTGTGATATCGTTTTGCACGCCAAGTGTTCGATTAAATGTCCATGTAAATGTCACTCCTAAATGTGTATTCGGTTTCTAAGTTTAAATTTATGGTTTTGTTCAATCGGTCTATATTTTATAGTGAAGAATGTTCTTATTGGCTTGATACTATTCTCATTCGTTATGCTTATGCCTAGATGTCTTTAAAGTTCACCTGTTTTTTATTCTTTTGCCTTTAAAATGACTTGTGATCTAACATTGCACACTAATTGTTGGATGAAATGTCCAAGTGTTTTATGACATGTCCATGTCATGTTAGTCCTAAATGTGCAAAATGTGCTTATTGGCTTGATACTATACTCATTCGTTATGCTTATGCCTCGGTGTCTTTAAAGTTCATTTATTTTATCTCCTTTTGCCTTTAAAATGACTTGTGATTTAACATTGCACGCCATTTGTTCAATGAAATGTCCATGTAAATGTCACTCTTAACTGTGGCATTCAGTTTCTAGGTTAGAATTTATGCTTTTATTCGATCGGTCGTGATTTTGTAGTGCAGAATGTGCTTATTAGCTTGATACTATCCTCATTCTTTTTGGTTATGCCTAGATGTCCTTAAAGTTCATTTGTTTTTTCTCCTTTTTCCTTTAAAATGACTTGTGATCTAACATTGCACTCCAAGTGTTTGATCAAATGTCCATGTAAATGTCATTCCTAAATGTGGCATTCGGTATCTAAGTTTGGATTTATGGTTTTATTCGATCGGTCTATATTTTGTAGTAAAGAATGTTCTTATTTGGCTTGATACCACACTCATTCTTTATGCTTATGCGTAGATGTCTTTAAAGTTGACTTGTTTTTTCTCCTTTTGCCTTTAAAAAGACTAATGATCTCGCTTTGCAGACCAAGTGTTCGATGATATGTCCATGTAAATGTCACTCCTAAATGTGGCATTCAGTTTCTAGGTTCGAAATAATGCTTTTATTCGATCGGCCTTGATTTTGTAGTGTAGAATGTGCTTATTGGCTTGATAATGCTTATGCCTAGATGTCTATAAAGTTTATTTGTTTTTTCTCCTTTTTCCTTTAAAATGACTTGTGATCTAACATTACACGCCAAGTGTTCGATGAATCCATGTGAATGTCACTCTTAAATGTGGCATTCGGTTTCTAGGTTCGAATTTATGCTTTTAATCAATCGATCGGGATTTTGTAGTGCAGAATGTGCTTATTGGCTTGATACTTTCCTCATTCTTTATGCTTATGCCTAGATTCGACGGAACTAGTGGACGTCTCCTCAACTTGTTCCTTATTCAATCCTAAATGTGGTATTCAGTTTCTAGGTTTGAATTTATGCTTTTATTCGATCGGTCTTGATTTTGTAGTGTAGAATATGCTTATTGACTTGATACTATCCTCATTCTTTTTGGTTATGTCTAGATGTCTTTAAAGTTGACTTGTTTTTTCTCCTTTTTGATGAGAGGATCGATGGAGGGGATGATGGTGCAAAGAGATCGCCACGAGAATCCAAGGAATTCCGACAACAAACACCACGCAACTGACCCGTCTTCAACTGGATGGATCTTCCTCGTCCAAACTCGGATTTGAGTGATTCTAATTCGAGAAGTTAGATCTATGAGTCTAGTTTAATCCCCCCAAATATGAGAGAATGATGATGGGTGGATTGAAAGTTATGTCGAATTTACTGAGATGGTGCAGAAACCTCCGAGATGGATGATGGTTCGAAAATGGAGAGAACAAAGGGATATGTGATGCAGTGAAGCCTGCCATGTCTCAAACCGACGTCGATGAGTTGATTCGAGTGCCTTCTGACGGACCAATCACAAGAAGTCGAGCTAAGAAGATTGCTCAAGGCACAACAGCGATCTTGGTTCGATTGGCAGCGGTTATTGAAGAGCCTAGCAAGGCGAAGTGGGTCTCGTGCATTCGACATCAATTGAGCCCGGATTCCATGGATTGATAATATGAGGGCCGAAATGCACTATTTCTTTATTTAGAAACATATATTAGTTTGTCTCACTTTAGGGCTGAATTTAGTAAGTGACCGGGTGAGATGAATTGGTATATGGGTCAAAGTCAACCCTTTGACTTGACCATTCTAAATTGAAGAAAATATCTTATTTATTTTATTATGAACAATTTCTATTTATTTTAATAATGTAGAGAAATCAGCCAATAGGCTTATGTTAGTTGGTTGATCTTCTCTCTCCTGGTTGTTAGAGATATTTTTAGTTTGTTAGAGATATTTTGAGTTTGTTAGGATTATTTCCTTAAATAAATAAATCAGCTATGATTTATTTTATTTAAGGGAATCTAGTTAGATTTATTTAGATATTATTATATCTTGGGAAGCAAGCAAAGGAGACCCATTCTCCCCATCTAGGGCCGGCCACTCCCCTCCCTTGCTCCCCAAGTATTAGCTTTTGTATTCTCTATAAATACTTTTCAGTTTCATTAATAAAAAACAGCTTGAGATTAGATAAACCCTAAGAAAGGTTTATCTAGTCCTTGGGCTCAAAAATTACAAGTGTGTTTGTGTGATTACAATCTCGAGATCATCATCATCATAGCAGCCGAAATTTCTCTCTCTTGAACTGAATGAATCACCCTAAATCACCCTAAATCACCCTAAATCAAACACAGGTGGGGCTACTGTTTGGGACGAAAAACGCCGAGAAAATCACCCTAAATCGTCCAAAGTGCCGTGCAACAATACCAGCAATGCATTTGGGACGAAAACTGGGCTATCTCCCAATCCACTCGAGCGTTTTGGCTCAAATTTTGGGAGCAATTCAGAGACTCAGAGAGCTACAAATATGGAAAAAGAACGCCTACAGAAAAAGCCAAAAATCGGCTTGAAAGGCAGTGTAGAAAAGCGCTCTCTTGTGACTCAATCTAGTATTTCTTTCCCTAACTCTTCTTGCTTACTTCTTATGAGGAAAGAGATACTTATTATTAGTCAAGATATTTCACATCTTCCAAAGTGTCTACAGGATCTATTACAGGAGTTTGAACATGTGATGCCTGAAGAGTTGCCAGAAGGCCTTCCACCAATTAGAGGCATTGAGCATCAAATCGATTTGGTGCCCGTCGCTTCATTACCAAACCGTGCAGCCTATAGAGCAAGTCCAGAAGAGACCGCTGAGCTTCAAAGACAAGTGCAAGATCTCATGGACAAAGGCTATGTGCGTGAATCTCTCAGCCCATGCGCGGTTCCGGTGATTTTGGTGCCAAAGAAGGATGGCACATGGAGAATGTGTGTTGATTGTAGAGCGATCAACCAAATAACAGTTAAGTACCGTCACCCCATCCCTAGACTAGATGATATGCTTGATGAATTACATGGTGCTAATTTCTTTTCTAAAATTGATTTAAGAAGGGGGTACCATCAAATTAGGATGAGGGAAGGGGATGAATGGAAAACTGCCTTTAAAACTAAGTATGGCTTATATGAATGGTTAGTAATGCCTTTTGGATTAACTAATGCACCTAGTACCTTTATGAGGCTTATGAACCATGTCTTAAGAAGATATTTAGGCAGATTTGTTGTAGTCTACTTTGATGATATCTTAATCTATAGCAAAACCATGCATGAACATGTAGATCATCTTAGGGCTGTTTTGGACACTTTAAGGTTAGAAAAGCTTTATGTTAACTTGAAAAAGTGTTCTTTTTGCTCGGAGTCTACCATTTTTCTTGGTTTTGTTGTGTCTAAAGGTGGATTGAAGGTAGATGAAGACAAGATCAAGGCAATCAAAGAATGGCCCCAGCCGACCACACCAACAATGGTCAGATCATTTCTCGGCTTGGCTGGCTTCTACAGGAGATTTGTGCGTGATTTTAGCACAATTGCAGCCCCCCTCCACGAGCTTACAAAGAAGGATACGGCCTTTAAATGGAGGGAGCAACAAGAGAAAGCCTTCAACACTTTGAAGGACAGATTATGCCACGCCCCAGTGCTTCAACTCCCTGATTTTTCCAAGGCATTTGAGATAGAGGTGGACGCTTCTGGACATGGCATAGGAGGCGTGCTCTTACAAGACAAGAAACCCATTGCTTATTTTAGTGAAAAGCTTAGTGGGGCTGAGTTGAATTACCCTACTTATGATAAAGAGTTGTATGCTTTAATTAGGGTCCTGAAAACTTGGTCTCATTATTTGTGGCCTAAAGAGTTTGTAATCCATTCTGATCATGAGGCCTTGAAGTACTTGAAAGGCCAATCCAGACTCAGCAGGCGACATGCAAGATGGGTTGAATTCATGGAGACCTTTCCTTATGTTGTTAAACATAAGAAAGGCAAGGAGAATGTGGTAGCTGACGCCCTTTCTCGGAGGTATGTACTCTTGAACCTATGTGATGTTAAGATCCTTGGATTTGCAATGATTAGGGAATTATATGCTAGTGATCCTCACTTTGCTGAAATCTATAAGAATTGCATGTCTAGGGGTGAAATAGATACTTACTTTATTGATGATGGATACTTGTTTAAAGCTGGAAAATTGTGCATTCCTTCATCTAGTATACGTAGGCTTCTAACTAAAGAGGTTCATGAATCAAGAGGACATAGGGGTTTAGAAAAGACTTTAGAAGGTTTAAAAGAACACTACTATTGGCCTAAAATGAGTAATTATGTGCTGAGATTTGTCAAGAGTTGTGTTGTTTGTGCTAAAGCTAAGTCTAGACTTCACCCCCATGGTTTGTACCAGCCTTTACCCATTCCTACTTCACCTTGGGAAGACATTTCTATGGATTTTATTGTAGGTTTACCTAGAACTAGGAAGGGTAGAGATTCTATCTTTGTAGTGGTAGATAGATTTTCCAAAATGGCTCACTTTATTCCTTGTCACACGACTGATGATGCAGTGCATATTGCTGATCTGTTCTTTAGGGAAATTGTTAGATTGCATGGCATTCCTTGTTCTATTGTTTCAGATCGTGATGCTAAATTTTTGAGTTATTTTTGGAAGAGTCTATGGTCTAAATTGGGAACTAAATTGCTGTTTTCTACCTCATGTCACCCACAAACTGATGGGCAAACGGAAGTTACTAATCGAACGTTAGGGGTTTTACTTAGAACTATGCTTAAAGCTAACCTCAAACGTTGGGAAGATGTGTTGCCTTTTGTGGAGTTTGCTTATAACAGGTCAATCCATTCAGCCACAAAGATGACCCCTTTTGAGGTTGTTTATGGGCTGAATCCGAGGACGCCGGTGGATATGACGCCTCAGCCATACAAGGGAAAAGAGAGTTTTGAAGCTAACAAGAGGGCTGAGTTTGTGAAGAAGCTACATGAGAGGACGAAGATGCACTTGGAGAGGAAATCCATGAAGTACAAGGCCCATGCTGATAAGGGTCGGAAACAGGTTATCTTTGAAGAAGGAGATCTTGTTTGGGTGCATCTAAGGAAGGAAAGGTTCCCAAATCAAAGGAAGAACAAGTTAGATCAGAGAGGAGATGGACCATTTCGTATCATCAGGAGAATCGGCCCTAATGCATATCATGTTGACATGCTTGGTGAGTATGGTGTCCATCCAACTTTTAATGTGGCTGATCTATCTCTTTATGTGCCAGATTTTGATTCCGACGTCAAATCAGAGACGATTCGAGCTCAAGTGGAGGAGAATGATGCAGTGAAGCCTGCCATGTCTCAAACCGACGTCGATGAGTTGATTCGAGTGCCTTCTGACGGACCAATCACAAGAAGTCGAGCTAAGAAGATTGCTCAAGGCACAACAGCGATCTTGGTTCGATTGGCAGCGGTTATTGAAGAGCCTAGCAAGGCGAAGTGGGTCTCGTGCATTCGACATCAATTGAGCCCGGATTCCATGGATTGATAATATGAGGGCCGAAATGCACTATTTCTTTATTTAGAAACATATATTAGTTTGTCTCACTTTAGGGCTGAATTTAGTAAGTGACCGGGTGAGATGAATTGGTATATGGGTCAAAGTCAACCCTTTGACTTGACCATTCTAAATTGAAGAAAATATCTTATTTATTTTATTATGAACAATTTCTATTTATTTTAATAATGTAGAGAAATCAGCCAATAGGCTTATGTTAGTTGGTTGATCTTCTCTCTCCTGGTTGTTAGAGATATTTTTAGTTTGTTAGAGATATTTTGAGTTTGTTAGGATTATTTCCTTAAATAAATAAATCAGCTATGATTTATTTTATTTAAGGGAATCTAGTTAGATTTATTTAGATATTATTATATCTTGGGAAGCAAGCAAAGGAGACCCATTCTCCCCATCTAGGGCCGGCCACTCCCCTCCCTTGCTCCCCAAGTATTAGCTTTTGTATTCTCTATAAATACTTTTCAGTTTCATTAATAAAAAACAGCTTGAGATTAGATAAACCCTAAGAAAGGTTTATCTAGTCCTTGGGCTCAAAAATTACAAGTGTGTTTGTGTGATTACAATCTCGAGATCATCATCATCATAGCAGCCGAAATTTCTCTCTCTTGTTCTTAATTTCGAAATTCAGATTGTGTTATTCATATAGTCTAGTTCTAGGTTGATTGTTAAAGATCGATCCTAGTTCATCAATTGAATTTAGCGTTAGAGCCAATTCAATTGAACTATCTATTTGAATTATCCTATCAATTTCGATTCATTCAGTTCACCATTATTCAAATCTGTTTGTTACTTGCATCACAAGGAGTTCTAAAGTTGAAAGCTTTTGTAGGATTGAATTGACTTGCTGGCAAGATCGGGTTCCTGTGTGGTCAAATACGAGGTTTCTGAGGAGTAATCCGAGGCGATCACGTATCAATATGGATGCTTGATAACTTGGATATGACTCACCAAGCTCTCAAACAAACTAGGATGCTCGAATTGTCGGATATGACTCACCAACAATTGAACAACGAGAATTGAACAAAACAAAACAAGAACTTTGAATTGAAAATGCAAGGAAAAGAGAAGCAAATTTCGTCCAAGTCTCTAAGGGAGAAAGGAGGCCAAAAATGGGCCTTATAACCCTAATGCCACGCCTCTCTCAACTCAGCCACCCTCACTTCTCTCTAATTACATAAAACACCCTTAAATTTCAAGAAATTCAACTAAAAACCCTTAACAAAACATAATTCAAGTTTTAGCACTAGTCGAACCAATAGTCACAAGAACACTCCAACCTTCACCGTCATTAGCCATCGGAAACTTATGAGCCATGAGCTCCTCCTTGATTTTGTCTAGTATAGACTTAGCTAGGGCTCGTGTGATGCGCCCAAGATAGGGTATGGCTCCTTTTCTCGGCTTCATAGCGCCTCGAACATCGTCTTTGGTTGCTTGTCCAAGTATTGGCTCCCCTTTATCGTGCAGATTGGGCTTGTCTTTAGGGATGGATTATTCACTCAAATCATGACTCGGTAGATGGAATCACATCATCCTCCTCCCCTTCAAAAAGATTCGTCCTCGAATCTATCAAGCCTTGTGAGCTCAACAAAGAAGGTAGGGCTTCTAGCTCCCTTGGTGTGGAATTCTCAATGACAAAGACATCCTTCTTGGCCTCCACAAGAAAAGGAATGTAATCACCTCTTTTAGTGACTAAAACAGCCTCGTCCTCTTCATGGAGCATGAAGGGTAAACATGAAGGAATCATAGGAAATGCATCCATCCATTGTGTAGCCAACGAGTTCATGGAGCTAGGAGTGATGGCAGGACGATGCTTGATTTTAGGAGACAATTCCACAACTTCCTCCTATTCTTGCAATATGTGCATCATTTCTATTGGACGCTTGATGGTAATGAGTTGTTCCAATCCATGGAAAGGAGTCTCTCTTTTTGGTTGTTCTGTGTCACACATCACTCTTTGTTGGAAGGAATTCTCCTCCCCTTTACAAGGGGTCGTCCTCGAACCTTGATCCTCTTCTCGTATATCCTTGATCTTCACCACTTGAGGCACTTGTGTCCTCTCGTCCAGCCCTAGGATTTGGCGCTCCAAGGCATCCATGCGTGTCGCCAAAGCTTCCACGGATTGCTGCATGGATTGTTGAAAAGTTTGTATCATGGCAACCAACGAACTAGTGGACGTCTCCTCAACTTGTTCCTTATTCTTGTCATCACCTACACGTGTCATCGTAAAAACAAGGGAAAGATCAAGCTATAGAGGTCACACGAATTAATCACCAAGACTTGTCCGAGATGAAAATCCGACAAGTTGCAAGTAGGAGATGACCAACAAAATGGAACAAGAAAAGCTCAAACACAACAACACAAGATGTCTCGTCTTGGTGTCGTTCCCGTATCATAGCACCGTAACCAACAACAAGCATGTAATGATATAAAGGGGTCAAAAGAAAGCTAGATTATTGATACAATTCAAGGGAGGATCCAAGCGAATGATTCGTTGAAGACGAATGGAGGCCAAACAACAAGACCTTTATTAACGTCCCGAACATTCAAGTTCAAGAAGGGTTTCATGGATAACATATTATCCTTTAATTATGTTCATCAATGGCGTCCTCGACCACCAAGGAAGAGGATGAAGTCACAAAAGTTCGGAAGTTAAGAAGCCCGTCAAATTAAAAACAATGCTCAGTAAACTGGTCATAACTTGGTCTAGAAAATTCATCTCAAGTCCGATAAGTACTCGTTGGAAAGATAATTAAAAGTTCTACAACTTTTTAGTTTACTTCAAATTCAGAATCCAAAATCAAAGGGCCGAAAACTGGGTTTTACTGAGAGTTATTCAAGTCTTACGGGAATCTTAAATTTCTATGTTTATTTATTTTATTTATGAACGATTTTCTATTTTAAATAATGTAGAGAAATTCAATCAATAGGCTGATGTTAGTTGGTTGAATATTCTCTCTCCTGGTTGTTAGAGATATTTTTAGTTTGTTTTGGATATTTTAAGTTTGTTAGAGATATTTCCTTATTTAAATAAGTCAGCCATGATTTATTTAATTAAGGGGATCTAGATAGATATTAGCTAGATATTTTATTATATCTTGGGAAGCAAGAAAAGGACCATTCTAAACCTATTAGGGCCGACCATGTACTTTGCTTGCTCCCCAAGGATTAGCTTTTGTATTCTCTATTTATACTTTGCATTTTCATTCAATAAAAATCAGATTGAGAGAGATTAAACCCAAATTGGTTTAGTCTATCTCTCGGGCCCTTAAAATTTCAGATTTCTTGTGTGATTAATTGCATTGAAATCCACCTTGTTTTCATTCCAAATTTCAGATTTGAGTTTATAGAATCATCAATTTGATTGTTCTAGTTGGATTGTTAAAGATCTCAACTAGTTTGTCAATTGAAATAGCGTTCGAGCCTTTCAATTGAACTATCATCTTGAGAAGTTCTATTCGTTCGAATCTCCCTTCTCTTACTCTTCAATTTTTGATTCGTTCTTTGTTCCATGTGTGTCAAGTACAAAGATGCCTATTCAACCGAAACTCAGTCACGGTGACTACAATTACCCTCTACAGGCTTGGGTTGAAACTTCTCTCAATCCTTGGTTTGATCGCATAGAGGCGCAACTCGCAACACTAATGAAGATTTTTCAACCAGTCCAAAAAGAAGTCCACAAAGTTGATCAAGATGAAGACATCACTATTGCAAAGCTTCCTGACATAGTAATTGCTCCCGATTGGTGTGGTGAACCAATAATCTTAGAAGAAGTCTATCAAGAGCACCCTACTCTTGATGAAGGGTCATCGACACCGCATCAAATTCAGTCATGCAAGTTGTTGCAATGCCTAGCTCGGATACTTCCACGGGTTTGTCTCTTTCTGATTTCAAATTATTAATTACTGAATCTCCCGTTGCATCTACATACATCGTCGAATCGAGGACGATTCGAGGCCAAGTGGGGGAGAATGATACAATTCAAGGGAGGATCCAAGCGAATGATTCGTTGAAGACGAATGGAGGCCAAACAACAAGACCTTTATTAAGGTCCTGAGCATTCAAGATCAAGAAGGGTTTCATGGATAACATATTATCCTTTAATTATGTT
The DNA here is from genome assembly GCA_964016875.1 of Fallopia convolvulus. Lineage (NCBI taxonomy): Eukaryota > Viridiplantae > Streptophyta > Magnoliopsida > Caryophyllales > Polygonaceae > Fallopia > Fallopia convolvulus. The sequence continues at coordinate 20,040,047 of OZ024730.1, forward strand.
CATCAATGGCGTCCTCGACCACCAAGGAAGAAGATGAAGTCACAAAAGTTCGGAAGTTAAGAAGCCCGTCAAATTAAAAACAGTGTTCAGTAAACTGGTCATAACTTGGTCTAGAAAATTCATCTCAAGTCCGATAAGTACTCGTTGGAAAGATAATTAAAAGTTCTACAACTTTTTAGTTTACTTCAAATTCAGAATCCAACAGCAAAGGGCCGAAAACTGGGATTTACTGAGAGTTGTTCAAGTCTTACGGGAATCTTAAATTTCTATGTTTATTTATTTTATTTATGAACGATTTTCTATTTTAAATAATGTAGAGAAATTCAATCAATAGGCTGATGTTAGTTGGTTGAATATTCTCTCTCCTGGTTGTTAGAGATATTTTTAGTTTGTTTTGGATATTTTTAGTTTGTTAGAGATATTTCCTTATTTAAATAAGTTAGCCATGATTTATTTAATTAAGGGGATGTAGATAGATATTAGGTAGATATTTTATTATATCTTGGAAAGCAAGAAAAGGACCATTCTAAACCTATTAGGGTCGGCCATGTACTTTGCTTGCTCCCCAAGGATTAGCTTTTGTATTCTCTATTTATACTTTGCATATTCATTCAATAAAAATCAGCTTGAGATTAGATAAACCCTAAGAAAGGTTTATCTAGTCCTTGGGCTCGAAAAACTCATGTCTATGCTTGCAAGTGTTCGAGATCAATATCATCATCAATCCGACTTCTCTCTCCTTGTTCTTTGTGATTAAATCCGTTTGATCATCCAAGTTGATCAATTGATTAGTTCTAGTTTTGATTGTTAAAGATCAATCTAGTTTATCAATTGGATTTAGCGTTAGAGCCAATCCAATTGAACTATCCCTTTTGATTCAAACTAAAGTGTTCGAACCAGTTTGATCATATTCAATTTTCGTAATTCTCCATTACTTGCGCAAGAAGAAACTAATTTGGAAGCTTTGTAGGATCGAAATCAAGGTTGCTGGCAAGATCGGGACTTGTGTGGTCATATACGAGGTTTCAACGGAGGATTCCGGGGCAATCACGTATCAATTATGGACTCAATTCCCACGTTTTTACTTAGCCAAATTCAGTAAGACACACTTAAATCAAGCACTAAAGGAAGACATTAATCAAGCAACAAATGCACCCTTTCAACTACCAGCTTTTGATAACTCTTTTGAGTGTTCTATTGGAACGTTTTTTGAGCATGGTTGGCAGCCATGGCTGAACACATACTCAGCCAAGACAACCACAAGATCAAGACAAAGCAACGACCACAACAACACACAACAAGGACACTATGGTCGCACACAACAGCACAACGCAACCAATAAAGAGTTCGAACCTAAAACTTGCAACAAGTGGAAATTCAAGGTCAGAACAAGGTTTAGATGGCGATACCTTCGTGTGGCTCTGATACCACTTGATGAGAGGATCGATGGAGGGGATGATGGTTCAAAGAGATCGCCACGAGAATCCAAGGAATTCCGACATCAAACACCACGCAACTGACCCGTCTTCAACTGGATGGATATTCCTCGTCCGAACTCGGATTTGAGTATTCCAATTCGAGAAGTTAGATCTCTGAGTCTAGTTTAATCCCTCAAAATATGAGAGAAAGATGATGAGTGGATTGAAAGTTATGTCGAATTTACTGAGATGGTGCAGAAACCTCCGAGATGGATGATGGTTCGAAAATGGAGAGAACAAAGGGATATGGATGCTTGATAACTTGGATATGACTCACCAAGCTCTCAAACAAACTAGGATGCTCGAATTGTCGGATATGACTCACCAACAATTGAACAACGAGAATTGAACGAAACAAAACAAGAACTTTGAATTGAAAATGCAAGGAAAAGAGAAGCAAATTTCGTCCAAGTCTCTAAGGGAGAAAGGAGGCCAAAATGGGCCTTATAACCCTAATGCCACGCCTCTCTCAACTCAGCCACCCTCACTTCTCTCTAATTACATAAAACACCCTTAAATTTCAACAAATTCAACTAAAAACCCTTAGCAAAACATAATTCAAGTTTTAGCACTAGTCGAACCAATAGTCACAAGAACACTCCAACCTTCACCGTCATTAGCCATCGGAAACTTATGAGCCATGAGCTCCTCCTTGATTTTGTCTAGTATAGACTTAGCTAGGGCTCGTGTGATGCGCCCAAGATAGGGTATGGCTCCTTTTCTCGGCTTCATAGCGCCTCGAACATCGTCTTTGGTTGCTTGTCCAAGTATTGGCTCCCCTTTATCGTGCAGATTGGGCTTGTCTTTAGGGATGGAATCTTCACTCAAATCATGGGGCCATGACTCGGTAGATGGAATCACATCACTTTTGCATTTAAAAATTGACTTATGATCTAACATTGCGCGCCATCGGTTCGATGAAATGTCCATGTAAATGTCAATCCTAAATATGGCATTCGGTTTCTAGATTTGAATTTATGCTTTTATTCGATCGGTCTTGATTTTATTGTGTAGAATGTGCTTTTTGGCTTGATACTCTCCTCATTCATTTTGCTTATGCCTAGGTGTCTTTAAATTTCACTTGTTTTTTCTCCTTTTGCCTTTAAAAATTGACTTGTGATCTATCATTGCACGCTAGGTGTTCGATGAAATGTCTATGTAAATGTCACTTCTAAATGTGGCATTCAGTTCTAGGTTTGAATTTATGGTTTTATTCAATCGGTCTAGATTTTGTAGTGCAAAATGTGCTTATTGGCTTCATACTATCCTCATTTTTTATGCTTATGCCTATATATATATATATATTTAAAGTTCACTTTTTTTTTCTTCTTTTGCCTTTAAAATTGATGCAGTGAAGCCTGCCATGTCTCAAACCGACGTCGATGAGTTGATTCGAGTGCCTTCTGACGGACCAATCACAAGAAGTCGAGCTAAGAAGATTGCTCAAGGCACAACAGCGATCTTGGTTCGATTGGCAGCAGTTATTGAAGAGCCTAGCAAGGCGAAGTGGGTCTCGTGCATTCAACATCAATTGAGCCCGGATTCCATGGATTGATCATAGGAGGGCCGAAAATTACTATTTCTTTATTTAGAAACATGTATTAATTTGTCTCACTTTAGGGCTGAATTTAGTAAGTGACCGGGTGAGATGAATTGGTATATGGGTCAAAGTCAACCCTTTGACTTGACCATTCTAAATTGAAGAAAATATCTTATTTATTTTATTATGAACAATTTCTATTTATTTTAATAATGAAGAGAAATCAGCCAATAGGCTTATGTTAGTTGGTTGATTTTCTCTCTCCTGGTTGTTAGAGATATTTTAAGTTTGTTAGGATTATTTCCTTAAATAAATAATTCAGCTATGATTTATTTATTTAAGGTAACCTAGTTAGATTTAATTAGATATTATTATATCTTGGGAAGCAAGATAAGGAGGCTGATTCCTCTCTCCTAGGGCCGGCCACACCCCCTTGCTTGCTCCCCAAGGATTAGCTTTTGTATTCTCTATTTATACTTTGCAATTTCATTAATAAAAATCAGCTTGAGATTAGATAAACCCAAATTGGTTTATCTAGTCCTTGGGCTCAAAAAATTACAAGTGTGTTTGTGTGATTACAATCTCGAGATCATCATCTTCATAGCAGCCGAAATTTCTCCCTCTTGTTCGAATCTGAGTTATAGTTCATTCAATTGGATTGTTCTAGTTGTGATTGTTAAAGATCAAACTAGTTAATCATTCGGATTTAGCGTTAGAGCCAATCCGTTTGAACTATCAAATTGAATATCAATAATTCAGATCGAGTGCTTTCATTCATTCAATCAGTTCGTTATTGTGTTACTTGGATCGCAAGTTTCTTACTTTGAAAGCTTTTGTAGGTTTGAATCATAATTGCTGGCAAGATCGGGTTCCTGTGTGGTCAAATACGAGGTTTCTGAGGAGTAATCCGAGGCGATCACGTATCAAGTGGTATCATAATCCAGCGTCTCGCCAAGTAATTGTTTCTTTCCTTAATTTGCTTTCTAATTGATTTGATTCAGTTTTTGATTCCAAAAATCCCACCTTTACCTAAAGTTACAATTTTTGAGATCCAAAGGCTGAATTTGCACCACAACCACCACATAGTTCCGCCAACACCACCACTCCGCCACCACCTGCACACTCCGACTTGGTGTCGCTCTCACCAGCCGCACCACCCACCACCACCGTCCGATCACAACCCCACCAACCCCATCCAAATCGGAGCATCCTAAACCCTAGATCGCACTCCACCCTTCTCGTAACCCTAACCCTAAATTGGCACCCTAACCCTAACCCTAACCCTAATTGGCGGCCAAACCCTAATCTGAAACCCTAAACCTAGTTCGAACCCTACCAATCCCTCAAACCCTAGATCCAAATCCGCAAACCCTAACCCTAGCCCTCAGCCGAGATCACCAAACCCTAATTTCCTTGTTGTTGCTTGCCCTCCAAGTAATAACCCATCTAGGAGATTTTAAGGGATTTGTTGCATGCTTTTGGTTGAATTGGTTGAGTTTTGTTGCAATTAAGAGTAGCAATTGTCTTCCTACAATTTTTATGAGTTTTTATTTCATGTTGCATGATCAATAGAGATTCATATTGCTTGTTTGATATTTGCTAATTTCTGTCATTGCATCCCATTAAATTCGACCTACCCCTTCTTCTTTTGTTAATTTGGCTTCTAGTTGGTTTCATTGGTAGCAAAAGTCACTTAGTTTAAAAAAAATAAAATAAAATAAAAATTCAGTTCGTGTATACCCTTTTTAATTTCGTCCTTTGCATTGTTGCTTTGCTTTGCTTGTTTCTTAATTATAGCACAAGAGTAGTTTGTGCATAAAATCAAAAAAAAAAAAAAAAGAAAAGAAAAGTGATCTACCCCAGCTAGTTTTAAGCCACTTTCAACCCTAGTGACTGCTTGTTTAAAAAGATAGCTAAGTAGAAATCACTTTGAAGAAAAAGAGTGACGAAATAAAAGTCACTAAGCCTACCATATTTTCTGTCCTTGCATGCTGAATTTTGGCTTTATTAACTTGCATAGAGTCAATTGAGAGATTGTATGTGTTTTAGAGCTCATAGAGGGATTATTTGCATTGCTTGTCTTATTGCATATTTGCCATTTGCTTAAGCTGCATATTTCCTTTAAATATCATTAGTATTCCATACCTACACTATATCTACCATTTTACTCCCTCAAAACAGCCCAAAAACTGAATTAAGTTGATTGGATTGCTTTGAGGCAAGTTTTGGTTTGATCAAGGTGTGGTATTGCTTGTTGTGATTTACTTTAGAACACACTACTCTCTCTACCTTCTTGCTTGTTTCAGGAACAATGGTGATTCCATCAGAACCTAACCCAACTGAATTGAGTCTCACTAAGGAGGCAATCGACTTCATTAGGTTGTCCATTAGTGAAGGTGTGCGCGATGGCCAGGCTCGAGCTGTAGAACTGGCCACGGCTGCATTGGCTCCACAACTAAAGCATTTAGAGGAACAACTTGCAATATTGGTTGATTCGTCTCAAGCTAGTCGCAAGAGCACCCCTGCAGTCGATCTTACAAGTGACCCAAATCAAGCCTCGGGTAGCGACAAAGGCAAGCAACAACTAGTGGATGACGAACATGATGTGCTTGCTAGCTACAACAAAGATAATGATCCCCCGGCTCACTACTCCCCCACAGCAGGCCGAGGAAGAGGAAGAGGCATCGGGTCGAGGACTCCACCGGTTACTCATCAACAAGTCTATAATCAGCCACACAACCGGTATCCTCAAGCCACTCATCAACAATATCAACAATACAACAACTCTTTTGATGACGTGACATATGGTTATCCCGGGGAAGAAAGGCGCCCATGGCATCCTCCCCTAGATGATTTCTATAACCAAGCTGAGGTTGTAGAAGATCTCCCACCAGCCTATGGAGTACAACGGCCGAACAACAATAACAACGTTAACCAAGTTGTAAATCAGATTGGGAAACGTGATATAAAGATCAAGATAGAACCATTCAATGGAGAGCTTAACCCGGAGAAGTATCTAGAGTGGGAACAAGCTACAAATTTCATTCTAGATCACATGGGATATGAAGAATGGGAGAAAGTTGTTGTTGTTGTCATCCACTTTATTGGGACCGCTAGAAATTGGTGGTTTAGAATGAAGGAGGATCGAATTAGAAAGGCCTTACCACCAATTGAAACTTGGGGCCAACTGAAGTTTGTAATGAGGAAGAAATATGTGCCTGAAGAGCATACCGAGCACATGAGATTGAAAGTTGTAACTTGCAAACAAGGCACCAAGTCTCCAACCGAGTACTTCAATGAGCTAGAGGATCTGAGTTTTAAAGCGGGAATTCATCATTCCCAACGGTCTCTAAGGACCCAATTCATGGAGGGACTGAATCAAAGCATTCAAGACACATTGGAGATTCAACAAATCAAGGATCTCAATGCCTTAGTACATTCAGCCCAACTACTCTATGAGCAGCAACAAAGGAAGAAGAAGGAAGCTTGGAATGCTACAAAAAGGTATGGTTCTAATCCTAGTTCAAATTCCAACTTTTATTCTTCTAACCCTTCTATGCAGCAAAAGGGAGCTACTAGCTCACCTAAAACAACAGGTTTTCAAGGCCAAAGGCGTCCCACCAATGGACCTCCAAATCAGCCTAGAGCACGTGATTTAGTGTGCTACAAGTGTCAAGGACGAGGTCACTATGCCAAGGATTGTCCAAATCTAAAGCAAGTACTTCTCACCACCAATGGAGGATATGTGAGTGATGAAGATATAACTCCAAATCAAGTGGAGGAGGACAGTACTGGACAAGAAGAGGAGGACGTAGAGGCCATTGAACCAGAATGCACCGAACAGCCTCTAACTTTGGTAACTATGCGTACTCTTACTTTACAAGAAACACCTAGGCTAGATCAAAGGGAAAACATTTTTCATACTAGGTGTACAGTAAAGAATCAAGTGTTATGTATGATAATTGATAGTGGTAGCTGCTGTAACATTATTAATGCTAAGGTAGTTGATCACTTGCAATTAAAAATCCAACCTAGAGCTACTAGTTATGGTCTCAATGGAATTAATGATTCAGAAGGTCCTAATCTTGTCACCCATCAGTGTTTAGTCCGTGTTGCTATTGGTACTTATGTTGATGACATTATGTGTGATGTAGTAAACATGGAATGCACTCATATATTGTTAGGAAGACCATGGTTATTTGATAGGAGAGTGATTTATGATGGCATGTTAAACACCTATTCTTTTAACTATGATGGGAGGAGAGTTTCTCTTCTACCCTTGTCTCCCCAACAAGTTCTACAGGATCAGGTACGTCGAGATCAAGCTAGGGCACTTAGGCGTGCCAAGGAAGAGAAAGAAGAGGCTGATTCAACGGCCAAAGCATCGGCCCAGCGTTCGGCGCCCGACGCGTCGACAAAGCCAAGCGGCGTTTCCCAGTCTCCACCCGAGCGTTCTGGCTCAAATTTTGGGACAACATCAAAAACAGGTGGAGCTACTGTTTGGGACGAAAAACGCCGAGAGAATGTCCCTAAAACGGCCAAAGTGCCGAGCAACACTTCCAGCAGTGCATCTGGGACGAAAACTGGGCTATCTCCCAATCCACTCGAGCGTTTTGGTTCAAATTTTGGGAGCAATTCAGAGACTCAGAGAGCTACAAATATGGAAAAAGAACGCCTACAGAAAGAGCCAAAAATCGGCTTGAAAGGCAGTGTAGAAAAGCGCTCTCTTGTGACTCAGTCTAGTATTTCTTTCCCTAACTCTTCTTGCTTACTTCTTATGAGGAAAGAGATACTTATTATTAGTCAAGATATTTCACATCTTCCAAAGTGTCTACAGGATCTATTACAGGAGTTTGAAGATGTGATGCCTGAAGAGTTGCCAGAAGGCCTTCCACCAATTAGAGGCATTGAGCATCAAATCGATTTGGTGCCCGGCGCTTCATTACCAAACCGTGCAGCCTATAGAGCAAGTCCAGAAGAGACCGCTGAGCTTCAAAGACAAGTGCAAGATCTCATGGACAAAGGTTGTGTGCGTGAATCTCTCAGCCCATGCGCGGTTCCGGTGATTTTAGTGCCAAAGAAGGATGGCACATGGAGAATGTGTGTTGATTGTAGAGCGATCAACCAAATAACAGTTAAGTACCGTCACCCCATCCCTAGACTAGATGATATGCTTGATGAATTACATGGTGCTAATTTCTTTTCTAAAATTGATTTAAGAAGTGGGTAGCATCAAATTAGGATGAGGGAAGGGGATGAATGGAAAACTGCCTTTAAAACTAAGTATGGTTTATATGAATGGTTAGTAATGCCTTTTGGATTAACTAATGCACCTAGTACTTTTATGAGGCTTATGAACCATGTTTTAAGAAGATACTTAGGCAGATTTGTTGTAGTCTACTTTGATGATATCTTAGTCTATAGCAAAACCATGCATGAACATGTAGATCATCTTAGGGCTGTTTTGGACACTTTAAGGTTAGAAAAGCTTTATGTTAACTTGAAAAAGTGTTCTTTTTGCTCGGAGTCTACCATTTTTCTTGGTTTTGTTGTGTCTAAAGGTGGATTGAAGGTAGATGAAGACAAGATCAAGGCAATCAAAGAATGGCCCCAGCCGACTACACCAACAATGGTCAGATCATTTCTCGGCTTGGCTGGCTTCTACAGGAGATTTGTGCGTGATTTTAGCACAATTGCAGCCCCCCTCCACGAGCTGACAAAGAAGGATACGGCCTTTAAATGGAGGGAGCAACAAGAGAACGCCTTCAACACTTTGAAGGACAGATTATGCCACGCCCCAGTGCTTCAACTCCCTGACTTCTCCAAGGCATTTGAGATAGAGGTGGACACTTCTGGACATGGCATAGGAGGCGTGCTCTTACAAGACAAGAAACCCATTGCTTATTTTAGTGAAAAGCTTAGTGGGGCTGAGTTGAATTACCCTACTTATGATAAAGAGTTGTATGCTTTAATTAGGGTCCTGAAAACTTGGTCTCATTATTTGTGGCCTAAAGAGTTTGTAATCCATTCTGATCATGAGGCCTTGAAGTACTTGAAAGGCCAATCCAGACTCAGCAGGCGACATGCAAGATGGGTTGAATTCATGGAGACCTTTCCTTATGTTGTTAAACATAAGAAAGGCAAGGAGAATGTGGTAGCTGACGCCCTTTCTCGGAGGTATGTACTCTTGAACCTATGTGATGTTAAGATCCTTGGATTTGCAATGATTAGGGAATTATATGCTAGTGATCCTCACTTTGCTGAAATCTATAAGAATTGCATGTCTAGGGGTGAAATAGATACTTACTTTATTGATGATGGATACTTGTTTAAAGCTGGAAAATTGTGCATTCCTTCATCTAGTATACGTAGGCTTCTAACTAAAGAGGTTCATGAATCAAGAGGACATAGGGGTTTAGAAAAGACTTTAGAAGGTTTAAAAGAACACTACTATTGGCCTAAAATGAGTAATTATGTGCTGAGATTTGTCAAGAGTTGTGTTGTTTGTGCTAAAGCTAAGTCTAGACTTCACCCCCATGGTTTGTACCAGCCTTTACCCATTCCTACTTCACCTTGGGAAGACATTTCTATGGATTTTATTGTAGGTTTACCTAGAACTAGGAAGGGTAGAGATTCTTTCTTTGTAGTGGTAGATAGATTTTCCAAAATGGCTCACTTTATTCCTTGTCACACGACTGATGATGCAGTGCATATTGCTGATCTGTTCTTTAGGGAAATTGTTAGATTGCATGGCATTCCTTGTTCTATTGTTTCAGATCGTGATGCTAAATTTTTGAGTTATTTTTGGAAGAGTCTATGATCTAAATTGGGAACTAAATTGCTGTTTTCTACCTCATGTCACCCACAAACTGATGGGCAAACGGAAGTTACTAATCGAACGTTAGGGGTTTTACTTAGAACTATGCTTAAAGCTAACCTCAAACGTTGGGAAGATGTGTTGCCTTTTGTGGAGTTTGCTTATAACAGGTCAATCCATTCAGCCACAAAGATGACCCCTTTTGAGGTTGTTTATGGGCTGAATCCGAGGACGCCGGTGGATATGACGCCTCAGCCATACAAGGGAAAAGAGAGTTTTGAAGCTAACAAGAGGGCTGAGTTTGTGAAGAAGCTACATGAGAGGACGAAGATGCACTTGGAGAGGAAATCCATGAAGTACAAGGCCCATGCTGATAAGGGTCGGAAACAGGTTATCTTTGAAGAAGGAGATCTTGTTTGGGTGCATCTAAGGAAGGAAAGGTTCCCAAATCAAAGGAAGAACAAGTTAGATCAGAGAGGAGATGGACCATTTCGTATCATCAGGAGAATCGGCCCTAATGCATATCATGTTGACATGCCTGGTGAGTATGGTGTCCATCCAACTTTTAATGTGGCTGATCTATCTCTTTATGTGCCAGATTTTGATTCCGACGTCGAATCAGAGACGATTCGAGCTCAAGTGGAGGAGAATGATGCAGTGAAGCCTGCCATGTCTCAAACCGACGTCGATGAGTTGATTCGAGTGCCTTCTGACGGACCAATCACAAGAAGTCGAGCTAAGAAGATTGCTCAAGGCACAACAGCGATCTTGGTTCGATTGGCAGCGGTTATTGAAGAGCCTAGCAAGGCGAAGTGGGTCTCGTGCATTCGACATCAATTGAGCCCGGATTCCATGGATTGATAATATGAGGGCCGAAATGCACTATTTCTTTATTTAGAAACATATATTAGTTTGTCTCACTTTAGGGCTGAATTTAGTAAGTGACCGGGTGAGATGAATTGGTATATGGGTCAAAGTCAACCCTTTGACTTGACCATTCTAAATTGAAGAAAATATCTTATTTATTATTTTATGAACAATTTCTATCTATTTTAATAATGAAGAGAAATCAGCCAATAGGCTTATGTTAGTGGTTGATTTTCTCTCTCCTGGTTGTTAGAGATATTTTCTCTCTCCTGGTTGTTAGAGATATTCTCTCTCTCCTGGTTGTTAGAGATAGTTTTAGTTTGTTAGAGATATTTTAAGTTGTTAGGATTATTTCCTTAAATAAATAATTCAGCTATGATTTATTTATTTAAGGGAATCTAGTTAGATTTATTTAGATATTATTATATCTTGGGAAGCAAGCAAAGGAGGCTCATTCTCCCCATTTAGGGCCGGCCACCTCCCCTTCCTTGCTCCCCAAGTATTAGCTTTTGTATTCTCTATTTATACTTTGCAATTTCATTAATAAAAATCAGCTTGAGATTAGATAAACCCTAAGAAAGGTTTATCTAGTCCTTGGGCTCCAAAAAAGACTCGAGTTTGTTTGTGTTTGTCGATCAACATCATCATCATCAATCGATCTCTCTCTCTCTCCTTGTTCGAATCTGGTTTGTTGGTTTAATCAATTAGATTGTTCTAGTTGTGATTGTTAAAGATCAAACTAGTTAATCAATCGGATTTAGCGTTAGAGCCAATCCGTTTGAACTATCAAGTTGGACTATTCTATCAAATCTGATCGGTTTTCATTCAATCAATTCAAATCCGTTTGTTACTTGTTGTGCACGATTTCTCATATTGATTGCAAATTCAGGTTGATTCAAGGATTACTAGGCAAGATCGGGACTTGTGTGGGTCATATACGAGGTTTCTACGGAGGATTCCGGGGCAATCACGTATCATGATTGTCATGAAAAACAGAGCAATATGTGTTGGGATCATTGGGGTGCCTCGATATCAGCTTTGAATTAATGACAAACGGGATATCAATAAATATCGGCTTCTCTCTTGAATAAGCTCTCATGTCGACTCTATGGTTGTGGGCGAGCCGAGCAATCATCCCCCCAAAGTAGACCGAATCCGATTTAGCCTTAAAATCATCCACACTTCTCATCCACTTGAAGCCAAGGTTGAGAGGCTCGGGGGAAGAGAATAACATCGTCCTCAGCATGATGACCTCCCTCTTGTTTAGCCTAGATAACTCGGTCCTCGGGTAGACCGTGCTCCCTAGGATGCGAAGAATAATTTGAAAGAGCGGATTGGTTATATCCTTGCTAGGCAAGTTGTGGAAGGCGCGCTCTTGTTTCCCGGATAGATAACTCCATGTCACTAGGGGGTCGGGCTCACGCTTGGCATCATAAATCGGGTTAGGGAACCCGAATGCATCATTGAGCTCTTGCAAGGTGAGCTTGAACCATTTGTTCCCTAGCTGAAATTGGATCTTACCACCAGTGTGAGGGCTCTTGATAGAGGTAGTGAAGGTGGCCAAAATCTCACAAGTGAGTATAATATAATGGTGATTTTTCCACTAAAGCAAATTCTCGCCCCCTATGTAAGTGAAAGCCTCCATCAAATCATCGTGTATGTGCAAGCATTGCCCATCCTCTTTGCAATACGAACGGGTTCTATGCTTGAGCTCAAGGGAAGCATTGTACGTCTTTCTGAATTCGTTGGCTAGGGTGCATTGCTTAATCTCGGGCTTGTCACTTTTCTTTGACTTCTTGGTGGGTCGAGAAGTAGAGGCCATGGTACCTACATTCATCAAACACAAACTCCACATAATACACCCCATACTTATTCAAAAGTAAGTACTGCAACCATATCAATTAAGCACGGCACAACGAAGGCGAGACATAGTATATAAAGACATAAAAGCATGGATCAAATCTGAACCTAGCATGCAATACTTAGCAAAAACCACCCAATTCCACACAAAAAGAGTGCAAGGGTCGTGCACGACCCCTTAGGGGGTCGGTCATGGGTGCTCGTTTTCTAGTTGGGTCGTGCAAGACCCTAAGGGGGTTGTGCACGACCACCTGGAAATACACTTCATCTTCAACCTCCACCCAAAATTCGAATCTAGCCCCAATGGCCCCAAGTATCAGATTTCAACAACAATATTCTCTAAATTTCAAGTCAAAACACACCAAAGCATGCACAAATCTAAACAACAACAATTATGCAAGCAATTTCCAAATTTCTACCCAAAATCAAAAAAATCCCAAATAATGCAAATCCAACCCAAAAATTCAATATCAACCATGAATAATCCCGATTAAGATTAGAGGGTTAGGGTGGAAAACGATATTCAAGCAAAAAGGGTGGAAAACGGGGCGTGTTCGACCTAGATCTAGACTTGGGACGAGGGGGATGGGTCGGGCACGAACGGCTTGGGCTCGATTTGGGCTGGTGGTGCTCGTGCGAGGCTGCAGTGGTGTGGTGGTGGCGATTTGGTGGTGGTTTGGTGGTTATGGTGGGGTGGTTTGTGAATTTTGGCAAGGATCCTTTGTGAGGGAGAGAAAGATTGAGGGAGGCAATGGAGGAGGAGGTTGTCGGGGTAGGAATGAGGGAGAAGAGAGGGGTATTGGGTTTTGTTTGGATGGAATTAAAAAGAAGGGATAATAATACTTACCTTTGTGGAGAAGGGCAAAGTCGTAATATCCGACTAGGGTCGAGCACGACCCCTTTAGGGTCGTGCTCGACCCCCCTTGGAGATGGTCAAAAAGTACATTAAATTGCTCCTTTTTAAAAGTCGTCTTTTCCTGTCTTTTTGATCCCGTCTTTTAAGCTTATGACCCTGCAAAAACCCCACAAAATTCCTTGCCAAAAATATATATTCTATCCTAGTCTAAGGAAGGTTATAAAAATCTAACCTAAAAATTTCAAATAAAATAAAAATTAAATGAAAAATAATGAAAAAAACTAATCTAAAAACCGGGTTGCCTCCCGAAAGCGCTTGTTTAACGTCATTAGCTTGACGACTTACCTGAGCTCAGTCCTAGGTGGTGAGAGCCCATGTGGCTCGGATCTCTTCATCTAGTTCCAGCTTTGCATAGTACTTCTTCAAGCGATGCCCGTTGACTTTGAAAATCGCTCCGTTCTCATCTATAACGTCGACCGCCCCATGTGGATAAATGTGATGAACCGTGAATGATCCACTCCATCTAGTCTTTAGCTTCCCGGGAAAAAGTCGGAGCCTCGAGTTGAAAAGGAGTACTTGGTCACCGGCTTTGAAGTGTTTTGGAACGAGCTTCTTGTCATGCCACTTTTTAGTTCTCTCTTTGTAGATCTTGGCATTCTCATAGGCTTTAAGCCTCAATTCTTCCAATTCTTGCAAGTCCATAAAACGTTTTGATGCGGCCGCATCGAGGTCCATGTTGAGCTCTTTGAGAACCCATAAAGCTTTGTGTTCAAGCTTGATGGGCAAGTGACATGACTTGCCATACACCAAGTTGTAAGGAGTGGTGCGGAGTGGCGTCTTGTAAGCGGTGCGGTATGCCCATAGTGCATCATCAAGCTTTGAAGACCAATCTTTCCTTGACCGGGACACCGTCTTCTCTAAGATGCTCTTTATTTGACGGTTTGAGACCTCCACTTGACCACTTGTTTGAGGATGATATGGTGTGGCCACCCTGTGAGAGACCCCATACTTGGCCAAAAGAGCTTCAAAGCTCCTTTCAATGAAGTGTGAGCCGCCATCACTAATAAGAACTCGGGGGACTCCAAAATGAGGGAAGATATTGGATTTCATGAACTTAGCAACCACTCGAGCATCATTTGTTTTTGTGGCAATGGCCTCCACCCATTTGGAGACATAATCAACCGCTACAAGCATATACTTATAAGGACCCGATGAAGGGAAGGGCCCCATAAAGTCTATCCCCCATACATCAAAAACCTCGACCTCCAAGATACCGGTGAGCGGGTTCTCATTTATCCAAGTAATGTTGCCGGAACGCTGGCACTCGTCACACCTTATCACAAACTCATGTACATCCTTGAAAAGCGTTGGCCAATACAAGCCACTTTGAAGAATCTTCGCCGTGGTCTTGAATCCCTTAGCATGGCCCCCCGTTGTAGAGTGGCAATGGCGAATGACGCTCTCAATCTCATCATCCGGAATATAACGCCGCAAGATGTGATCACTTCCTTGCTGGAACAAGTAAGGATTATCCCAATAATATTGCTTGACGTCGTGGAGAAATTTTCTCTTGGCTTGAGAGGTTAAACCCGCCGGAATCTCGCCTCCTACAATATAGTTAGCAAAATCCGCAAACCAAGGGGTCTTTGACCCATGTAAAGCAAGAATAGAAGTAGAGGGAGAAGGCAAAGTTGGGAGATCATCAGAACTCGAAAGAACCGAAAAGGGTGAAGAAAACTTACCTGCTCGACCGAGGGTGTGGGTCGTGCACGAGCCTGTGGGGTCGTGCTCGAAGCTTGACTCGAGGGCTGGGGTCTTACTCGACCCTTCTAGGGTCGTGCACGACCTTATGACGACCCTAAGAGGGTCGGTCCTGAGAGGGCCAAATTCCAATGGGGTCGTGCACGAGCCTGGAGGGGTCGATCCTAAGAGCTTGATTTCTCCACCATTCTTGTCTCCATAGGGCTCTTTGTCGCCTTGCAAAAGAGTCTCATCAGGGCTTGTATCATTGATGGGGATTGATCCGCCGGACTCCTGGATATGCTCAAGGGGCAGTCTTGATAGGTGATCCACCACTAAGTTCTCTGCTCCTTTCTTGTCTTGGATATCATGATCGAATTCCTGCAATAAAAGCATCCAACGAAGCAACCTAGGCTTGGCGTCTTTTTTCCCCATTAGAAATCTAACCGCAGCATGGTCAGTATAAACTATCACCTTAGAACCTACTTAGTAAGAGAGAAATTTCTCAAAAGAAAACACCACAGCAAGAAACTCTTTCTCGGTTGTAGTGTACTTACTCTGGGCTTCATCAAGCGTCTTACTTGCATAGTAGATGGCATGAAGCTTTTTGTCCTTCCTTTGCCCAAGAACCGCTCCTATGGCATAATCACTAGCATCACACATGATTTCGAATGGAAGTGACCAATCCGGTGATTGCATAATGGGTGCCGTCACAAGAGCTTTCCTTAACCTGTAAAACGCTTCAAGACATTCTGGAGACATGCTAAACACTACATCTTTCATAGTAGGTTAGTCAATGGTTTAGCAATCTTAGAAAAGTCCTGAATAAAGCGTCGATAAAAACCTGCATGACCCAAAAAGCTCCTAACGTCTTTAACGGAGGATGGAGGGGGCAACTTCTCAATAAGCTCAATCTTTGCCTTGTCCACCTCTATCCCGCGTTTAGACACTAGATGTCCTAAGACAATACCCTCTCTAACCATGAAATGACACTTTTTCCAATTAAGCACATGGTTAGTCTCTTAATATCTCTTAAGGACTCTAGAGAGATTAGCAAGACATGAATCAAAAATGGAACCATAAACTGAGAAATCTTCCACAAATACCTCCACTATTTCTTCAATCATGTCGGAGAAGATGGCCATCATGCATCGCTGAAAGGTGGCCGGGGCGTTGCACAATCCAAAAGGCATCCTCCTATAGGCAAATGTCCCATATGGACAAGTAAATGTCGTCTTCTCCTGATCATCGGGGTAAATGGGAATCTGTCAGAAACCACTATAGCCATCCAAATAGCAAAAGTAATCATGTTGGGCTAACCGTTCTAGGACTTGGTCAATGAAGGGAAGTGAAAAGTGATCCTTCCTAGTGGCACTATTAAGTTTCCTATAGTCTATGCACATTCTCCACTTAGTGGTGGTCCTAGTTGGAATCAACTCCCCCTTTTCATTTTCAACAACCGTCATTCCCCCTTTTTTAGGAACTACATTTACGGGGCTAACCCATTTACTATCGGAGATAGGAAATATGATACCGGCATCTAGCATCCTAAGAATTTCCTTTTTCACTACCTCTTTCTTGTTAGGGTTTAGCCTACGTTGATGCTCAATAGTGGGTTTATGATCATCCTCCATATAAATTCAATGCATGCACAATAAGGGTGAAATACCACTAAGTTCCTCTAATGAATACCCTATGGCTTTCCTATGGGTCCTAAGCACATCAAGCAATTTATTCTCTTCTTCCACACTCAAGTTAGCATTAATAATAACGGGAAGAGTAGAATTAGGACCAAGAAAAGCGTACCTTAAGGAGTCGGGGAGCTCTTTAAGCTCGAGAGTAGGCTCGGGCAGGCTAACTTTCTCCTCAAGCTCCGCTTTGAGTACATCCAAGACAAGACATTGCTCCTCACTCTCGTCCAGGAGGGTGGTGCACGACCCTTGGAGGGTCGGTCCTGAGACCCCTAAAACGTGTGGTAGAGGATCCCAAGCCAAGAATTTCTCTATTGGGTTTTTGCACTCAATGTAGTCAGAGCGTGTGTATAGCATCTTGACCTCCTCCTGATTTGACTCCTTCATTGTTGGGTTGAACCGGAACTCAACCACCTCCTCTCCAATGTTGAAGGTGAGAAGACCGTTCTTGACATCTATGATGGCTCCCGCTGTGGCTAAGAATGGCCATCCGAGAATAATGGGCACCATAGGATCTTCAGGTATCTCCATCACTATGAAATCATTGGGCACAAAGAACTTCCCAACTTGAACCGGGAAATCATCCACCACTCCCGTTGGCCTGACACATGACCCATCCGCCATGTATAGCCTCATGTTCACCGGTACTAAAGGTCCCATGTTGGTCTTGGACCAAATTGAAAGTGGAAGCAAACTCATACTAGCACCTAGATCACACAAAGCTTTGAAACGGTAAGATCCAATGCCAATTGTAATAGAAAACTTACCTGGGTCGCCTAGCTTCTCATAAAGCTCCAACGATCTCACTTCATTTGTCAATTCCGACATGGATCGCTTCCTAGATAAGATCTCCTTTAAGAATTTAGTATAAGCAGGCATTTCATTCAAAGCCTCAACGAAAGGAATGGAAAGATTTAAACCTTGAAGCAACTTAACAAAGCGCTTAAACTTACCTTCCGTGGAGTCTTTGGGTTTCTTAGAAGGGAAAGGAAGTACTTTAGATGGAGAGTGAATGGAAGGAGAAGGGTTAGAAGACTTACCTGGCGAAGGGTGATCGAGCTCGACCCTTGGAGGGTCGATCGCCTCTTCTTCTTTGTTATTAATGCCCTCCGGATCGCCCCCTGAAAGGGTCGTGCTCGACCTTAATGGGGTCGTGCTCGACCCTATTGGAGGCATGGCAGGGTCGGTCCTGAGAGGTCCAAATTCTGCTGGGGTCGTGCACGAGCCTAGCGGGGTTGGTCCTGAGGCTTCTTCTTTCTCCTTATTCTTGAATGACTCGGGTAAAGCTTTGCCACTCCTTAAGTGCATGGCCCGGATTTCTCCATCACTTGCTCAGCCTCTAGGATTCTCCTCAGGGCGGCCCGGGAGTTGTCCATGAGGTCTCGGGATTTGAGTCGCTAGATGGCCAAGTTGGGAATCGACATTCTCTCTCCATGAGTCAAATTCTCCCAACCTAGCATGAACACCTTTCATTTGCGTGGTAAGCTTGGCTCGCATTCCATTGATTCCTTCTTGCAGCCGTTGCACCCATGACGGTGGCTCTTGATAGCCCGGAGGACGGTAGGGAGGGGGATGTTGCTCTTGTTGAGTGGGTTGCTTGTATTGATCATAATTTGGATTGCCCCAAGATGGTTGAGCATTGTTCCTCCCTGCATAATTGTTTTGGTTCCTAAAGGAACCTCTCATATAATTCGCCTCCTCATAAGCCTCGGCGGCTCGTACTTGCTGGAAGTTAGTGCAATTGGAAGTAGTATGGGCAGAAGATCCGCATTCTTGACAAGATTGTGAAGATTTAAAGTAACTTACTTGCTTTTTCAAACGTTTAATCTCATCTTGCATGAATTGGAACTTCACATCCCGATCTACAACATCAAATTGTGGCTCATACACTCTCCTCTCCGTTGGCTTAGCTTGTTGGGTTCCGTACATGGCATCATAGTTGGTTAGCTTATCCAACAAAGCCCAAGCTTGATCGGGATCCATCTCAATGAACCCACAATCGGTGTGGAGGTTGATTCTGTCCTTTGTAGCGGCATTAGTCCCCTGAAATCTCTTGAATCACATAGGGTGGTTGTCCATGAGTAGGACATTGCCGAAGAAGTTCCTTAAACCGCTCCCAAGTTTCCACAAGCGTCTCGTTTGGAAGTTGATGGTAGGAGGTGATGCGCTTCCTAAGCTCCGTTGTTTTTGCCGGTGGAAAGAACTTGGTCATGAATAAATCATGCAAATCCATCCACGTTGTGATAGATCATGGTGGCAAGCTCTCCAACCAACTCACAGCTTTTCCTGCAAGAGACCACTTAAAAGCCTTCAAGAGAACATATTCAAGTGCGACACCGTCAGCAGCAATAGTGTCACATAAATCAGTAAAATTCTTTATATGCTCCATGGGGTTTTCAGTGGGTTTCCCCTCAAATTGAGAACGCTTGATTAAGTATATGAAATGAGATTTAATCTCAAAAGTGCGGTCAATCTCCGGGAGCACTATCGCCGATTCGGGCACCCTCAGTTCTGGGTGCATTTATTGCTTGGCATTCGTCGGGATAGCGTTCAGTTGCGCTAGGAATCGCTGCGCATTGGCGGCCTGAGCGTCTCGGTCCGCTTGCAAACGCTGCATCTGAGTGCAGAGTTCCTCCATTTGTTGAGCAAGGGTCTCAGTGTCGCCCATTGCTTGTCGTTCTCTCAAACGACTATGGAAGGACCTATTAGGTTCGTTGTAGTAGTCAATCTCAAGAGTTCTCCGGGAAGAACGAGATGGCATATACTGCGAACAAAAACAAAGAAAACAAAATTAAATAAAAACAAAAGATTAGGGCCAAAGATTAGTTGATAAACTAAGAAAAGCAAATAAACACAAAGGGGCAGAAACACACAAGGGCTCGAGCACGACTTTAGGTGGGTCGAGATCGATGCAAATTAGCTAGACTTAATCAAATATAAAAAGAAATCCGAGGGCTAGGGCTACCACAACAACAACCACACATGCTTTCAATGAGAACTCACAACTATCATGCAATCTAGATCATAGAAAAGTCAATTGTCGCAAACAATTCAAGTTATTCAATCAACTATCGCAAATTAAACAACTTTCTATCTATCCTTCAACCTAGGAATATCAACTTTCGCAAATAATCCTATTAGATCTAATCAAGCAACCAATTTTACACTTTCGCTTTTAGGTAAATTGCAAGATATTGCCTCAACTATCGCAAAGGATTTTAGCACAAGATAGATAGATATGATCTTTCAAACATTCAAGTCATGAATTCAAGTTTAGACATGCATGATCGTGTTGGGTTTTCACCCAACCCTAGAATCTAAGAGAATTACTCACTCATGGTGAAATAAAACGCAAACATGATTGATTAATGAAACCCAAAATTGCAAATAAACTAGAAAGAAGTCTTACAATTTTCTCCAACTTGTCTCCAACTATGGCAAAAAGACTCAAAAACCTAAAACTCTACCCTAAAAACTAACCAAATCTAATATAACTAGACACTAAAAACCTACCTAAAAAGCGGATATGAATCACAAGTCATTTTAAAGGCAAAAGAAGAAAAAACAAGAAACTTTTAAGTTATTGAGGCATAAGCACAAAGAATGAGGATAGGATTAAGCCAATAAGCACATTCTACACTACAAAACCAAGACCGATCGAATAAAAAGCATAAATTCAAACCTAGAAACTGAATGCCTCATTTAGGAGTGACATTTACATGAACATTTCATCGAACACTTGGCGTGCAATGTTAGATCACAAGTCATTTTAAAGACAAAAGGAGAAAAAACAAGTGGACTTTAAAGAAATCCTGGCATAATAAGCATAAAGAATGAGGATAGTATCAAGCCAATAAGCATTCTACACTACAAAACCAAGACTGATCGAATAAAAGCATAAATTCAAACCTAGAAACTGAATGCCAGATTTAGGAGTGACATTTACATGAACATTTCATCGAACACTTGGCGTGCAATGTTAGATCACAAGTCATTTTAAAGGCAAAAGGAGAAAAAACAAGTGGACTTTAAAGAAATCTTGGCATAAGCATAAAGAATGAGGATAGTATCAAGCCAATAAGCACATTCTACACTACAAAACCAAGACCGATCGAATAAAAGCATAAATTCAAACCTAGAAACCGAATGCCACATTTAGGAATGACATTTACATGAACATTTCATCGAACACTTGGCGTGCAATGTTAGATCACAAGTCATTTTAAAGGCAAAAGGAGATAAAACAAGTGGAATTTAAAGAAATCCTGGCATAAGCATAAAGAATGAGGATAGTATCAAGGCAATAAGCACATTCTGTACTACAAAACTAAGACCGATCGAATAAAAGCAGAAATACGAACCATAGAAACCGAATGACACATTTAGGAGTGACATTCACATGGATTCATCGAACACAAGTGAACTACAAATCACGACCGATCGAATATAAGAATGAGGATAGTATAAAGCCAATGAGGATATTCTGCACTACAAATCACGACCGATCGAATATAAGAATAAATTCGATCCTAGAAACTGAATGCCACAATTAGGAGTGACATTTACATGTACATTTCATCTAATACTTGGCGTGCAATGTGAGATCACAAGTTATTTCAAAGGAAAATGTAGAAAAAACAAATGAACTTTATAGACATCTAGGCATAAGCATGATCAAGCCAATAAGCACATTCTGCACTACAAAATCAAGGCCGGTCAAATAAAAGCATAATTTCGAACCTAGAAACTGAATGCCACATTTAGGAGTGACATTTACATGGACATATCATCGAACACTTGGCCTGCAAAGCGAGATCAGTAGTCTTTTTAAAGGCAAAAGGAGAAAAAACAAGTCAACTTTAAAGACATCTAGGCATAAGCATAAAGAATGAGTGTGGTATCAAGCCAAATAAGCACATTCTTTACTACAAATATAGGTTGATCGAATAAAACCATAAATCCAAACTTAGATACCGAATGCCACATTTAGGAGTGACATTTACATGGACATTTGATCGAACACTTGGCGTGCAATGTTAGATCACAAGTCATTTTACAGGCAAAAGGAGAAAAAACAAATGAACATTAAAGGCATCTAGGCATAACCAAAAAGATTGAGGATAGTATCAAGCTAATAAGCACATTCTGCACTACAAAATCACGACCGATCGAATAAAAGCATAAATTCTAACCTAGAAACCGAATGCCACAGTTTGGAGTGACATTTACATGGACATTTCATTGAACAAATGGCGTGCAATGTTAAATCACAAGTCATTTTAAAGGCAAAAGGAGATAAAATAAATGAACTTTAAAGACACCGAGGCATAAGCATAACGAATGAGTATAGTATCAAGCCAATAAGCACATTTTGCACTACAAAATCAAGACCGATCCAATAAAGTCCTAAATTCAAACATAGAAACCAAATACCACATTTAGGACTTACATTACATGGACATGTCATAAAACACTTGGCGTGCAAAGCGAGATCACTAGTCTTTTTAAAGGCAAAAGGAGAAAAAACAAGTGAACTTTAAGGACATCTAGGCATAACCAAAAAGAATAATGATAGTAACAAGACAATAAGGACATTCTGCACTACAAAATCAAGACCGATTGAATAGAAGCATAAATTTGAACCTAGAAACCGAATTCCCCATTTAGGAGTGACATTTACATGGACATTTAATCGAACACTTGGCGTGCAGTGTTTGATCACAAGTCAATTTTTAAAGGCAAATGGAGAAAAAACAACCTAGGGATAAGCATAAAGAATGAGCATAGTATCATGCCAATAAGCACATTCTGTACTACAAAAGCACAACCGATCGTATAAAAGCATAAATTCGAACCTAGAAACTGTATTCCACATTTAAGAGTGACATTTACATGGACATTTCATCGAACAATTATTGTGCAATGTTAGATCACAAGTCATTTTAAAGGCAAAAGGAGAAAAAACAGGTGAACTTTACAGACATCTGGGCATAAGCATAAAGAATGAGTATAGTATTAAGCCAATAAGAACATTCTTCACTATAAAATATAGACCGATCGAACAAAACCATAAATTTAAACTTAGAAACCGAATGCCACATTTAGGAGTGACATTTACATGAACATTTCATCGAACACTTGGCGTGCAAAACGATATCACAAGTCTTTTTAAAGGCAAAAGGAGAAAAAACAAGTTAACTTTAAAGACATCTTGGCATAACGAAAAAGAATGATGATAGTATCAAGCCAATAAGCACATTCTACACCACAAAATCACGACCGATCAAATAAAAGCAGAAATTCGAACCTTGAAACCGAATGCCACATTTAGGAGTGACATTTACATGGAAATTGCATCAAAAACTTGGCGTGCAATGTTACATCACAAGTCATTTTAAAGACAAAAGGACTAAAAATAAGTGATTTTTAAAGACATCTAGGCATAAGCATAAAGAATAAGTATAGTATCAAGCCAATAAGCACATTCTGCACTACAAAATCAAGAGCGATCAAATAAAAGCATAAATTCGAACCTAGAAACCGAACGCTACATTTAGCAGTGACAATTATGATACGTGATTGCCCGGAATCCTCCGTTGAAACCTCGTATATGACCCACACAAGTCCCGATCTTGCCTAGTAATCCTTGATTCAACCTGAATTTGCAATCAATATGAGAAATCGTGCACAACAAGTAACAACGGGTTTGAATTGATTGAATGAAAACCGATCAGATTTGATAGATTAGTCCAACTTGATAGTTCAAACGGATTGGCTCTAACGCTAAATCCGATTGATTAACTAGTTTGATCTTTAACAATCACAACTAGAACAATCTAATTGATTAAACCAACAAACCAGATTCGAACAAGGAGAGAGAGATCGATTGATGATGATGATGATGATCGAACAAATACAAACAAACTCGAGTCTTTTGGAGCCCAAAGACAAGATAAACCTTTCTTAGGGTTTATCTAATCTCAAGCTGATTTTTATTAATGAAACTGAAAAGTATTTATAGAGAATACAAAAGCTAATACTTGGGGAGCAAGGAAGAGGAGGTGGCCGACCCTAGATGGGGAGAATGGGTCTCCTTTGCTTGCTTCCCAAGATATAATAATATCTAATTAAATCTAACTAGATTCCCTTAAATAAATAAATCATAGCTGAATTATTTATTTAAGGAAATAATCCTAACAACTTAAAATATCTCTAACAAACTAAAAATATCTCTAACAACCAGGAGAGAGAAAATATCTCTAACAACCAGGAGAGAGAAAATATCTCTAACAACCAGGAGAGAGAAAATATCTCTAACAACCAGGAGAGAGAAAATCAACCAACTAACATAAGCCTATTGGCTGATTTCTCTACATTATTTAATTAAGTTCACACGCCTATAATAAAATAAATAGATAGATATTTTCTCCATTTAGAATGGTCAAGTCAAAGGGTTGACTTTGACCCATATACCAATTTATCTCACCCGGTCACTTACTAAATTCAGCCCTAAAGTGAGACAAATTAATACATGTTTCTAAATAAAGAAATAGTGAATTTCGGCCCTCCTATGATCAATCCATGGAATCCGGGCTCAATTGATGTCGAATGCACGAGACCCACTTCGCCTTGCTAGGCTCTTCAATAACCGCTGCCAATCGAACCAAGATCGTTGTTGTGCCTTGAGCAATCTTCTTAGCTCGACTTCTTGTGATTGGTCCGTCAGAAGGCACTCGAATCAACTCATCGACGTCGGTTTGAGACATGGCAGGCTTCACTGCATCAAATTACAAGGACATTTCATTGAACACTAGGCGTGCAATGTTAGATCACAAGTCATTTTAAAGGCAAAAGTAGGAAAAACAAGTGAACTTTAAAGACACGTAGGCTTAAGCAAAAAAGAATGAGGATAGTATCAAGCCAATAAGCACATTCTGCACTACAAAATCTAGTTCTATCGAATAAAAGCATAAATTCGAACCTAGAAACCGAATGCCACATTTAGGGGTGACATTTAAATGGACATTTCATCGAACACCTAGCGTGCAATGTTTGATCACAAGTCAATTTTTAAACGCAAAAGGAGAAAAAATAAGTGAACTTTAAAGACATCTAGGCATAAGCAAAAAGAATGAGGAGAGTATCAAGCCAATAAGCACATTCTACACTACAAAATCAAGACCAATCGAATAAAAACATAAATTCGAACCTAGAAATCGAATGCCACTTTTAGGAGTGACATTTACATGGACATTTCATCGAACACCTAGCGCAATGTTAGAACACAAGTCAATTTTTAAATGCGAAGGAAGAAAAAACAAGTGAACTTTAAAGACATCTAGGCATATCCAAAAAGAACGAGGATAGTATCAAGCCAATAAGCACATTCTACACTACAAAATCAAGACTGATCGAATAAAGGCATAAATACGAATCTAGAAACCGAATGCTACATTTAGGAGTGACATTTACATGGACATTTAATCGAAAAATTGGCGTGCAATGTTAAATCACAATTCAATTTTAATGGCAAAAGGAGAAAAGACAATATAGGCATAAGCATAAAGAATGAGGATAGTACAAGCCAATAATCACATTCTGCACTACAAAATCATGACCGGTCGATTAAAAGCATAAATTCGAACATAGAAACCGAATGCCACATTTAGGAGTGACATTCATATGGATTCATTGAACACTTGGCGTGCAATATTAGATCACAAGTCATTTTAAAGGCAAAAGGAGAAAAACAAGTGAACTTTAAATATATATATATATAGGCATAAGCATAAAAAATGAGGATAGTATGAAGCTAATAAGCACATTCTACACTACAAAATCTAGACCGATTGAATAAAACCATAAATTCAAACCTAGAACTGAATGCCACATTTAGGAGTGACATTTACATAGACATTTCATCGAACACCTAGCGTGCAATTATAGATCACAAGTTTAATTTTTAAAGGAAAAAGGAGAAAAAACAAGTGAAATTTAAAGACACCTAGGCATAAGCAAAATGAATGAGGAGAGTATCAAGCCAAAAAGCACATTCTACACAACAAAATTAAGACCGATCGAATAAAAGCATAAATTCAAATCTAGAAACCGAATTCCATATTTAGGATTGACATTTACATACACATTTCATCGAACCGATGGCGCGCAATGTTAGATCATAAGTCAATTTTTAAATGCAAAAGGAGAAAAAACAAGTCAACTTTAAAGACATCTAGACTTAACCAAAAAGAATGAGGATAGTATCAAGCCAATAAGCATATTCTACACTACAAAATCAAGACCGATCGAATAAAAGCATAAATTCGAACCTAGAAATCGAATACCAAATTTAGGATTGACATTTACATGGACATTTAATACAAAACTTGGTGTGCAATGTTAGATCACAAGTCAATTTTTAAAGGCAAAAGGAGAAAAAACAATCTAGGCATAAGCATAAAGAATGAGGATAGTACAAGCCAATAAGCACATTCTGCACTACAAAATCACGACCGGTCTATTAAAGCATAAATTCGAACATAGAAACCGAATGTCACATTTAGGAGTGACATGCATATGGATTCATTGAACACTTGGCGTGCAATATTAGATCACAAGTCATTTTTGATATGTGATCGCCTCGGATTACTCCTCAGAAACCTCGTATTTGACCACACAGGAACCCGATCTTGCCAGCAATTATGATTCAAACCTACAAAAGCTTTCAAAGTAAGAAACTTGCGATCCAAGTAACACAATAACGAACTGATTGAATGAATGAAAGCACTCGATCTGAATTATTGATATTCAATTTGATAGTTCAAACGGATTGGCTCTAACGCTAAATCCGAATGATTAACTAGTTTGATCTTTAACAATCACAACTAGAACAATCCAATTGAATGAACTATAACTCAGATTCGAACAAGAGGGAGAAATTTCGGCTGCTATGAAGATGATGATCTCGAGATTGTAATCACACAAACACACTTGTAATTTTTTGAGCCCAAGGACTAGATAAACCAATTTGGGTTTATCTAATCTCAAGCTGATTTTTATTAATGAAATTGCAAAGTATAAATAGAGAATACAAAAGCTAATCCTTGGGGAGCAAGCAAGGGGGTGTGGCCGGCCCTAGGAGAGAGGAATCAGCCTCCTTATCTTGCTTCCCAAGATATAATAATATCTAATTAAATCTAACTAGGTTACCTTAAATAAATAAATCATAGCTGAATTATTTATTTAAGGAAATAATCCTAACAAACTTAAAATATCTCTAACAACCAGGAGAGAGAAAATCAACCAACTAACATAAGCCTATTGGCTGATTTCTCTTCATTATTAAAATAAATAGAAATTGTTCATAATAAAATAAATAAGATATTTTCTTCAATTTAGAATGGTCAAGTCAAAGGGTTGACTGTGACCCATATACCAATTCATCTCACCCGGTCACTTACTAAATTCAGCCCTAAAGTGAGACAAATTAATACATGTTTCTAAATAAAGAAATAGTAATTTTCGGCCCTCCTATGATCAATCCAGGGAATCCGGGCTCAATTGATGTTGAATGCACGAGACCCACTTCGCCTTGTTAGGCTCTTCAATAACTGCTGCCAATCGAACCAAGATCGCTGTTGTGCCTTGAGCAATCTTCTTAGCTCGACTTCTTGTGATTGGTCCGTCAGAAGTGATGCAGTGAAGCCTGCCATGTCTCAAACCGACGTCGATGAGTTGATTCGAGTGCCTTCTGACGGACCAATCACAAGAAGTCGAGCTAAGAAGATTGCTCAAGGCACAACAGCGATCTTGGTTCGATTGGCAGCGGTTATTGAAGAGCCTAGCAAGGCGAAGTGGGTCTCGTGCATTCGACATCAATTGAGCCCGGATTCCATGGATTGATAATATGAGGGCCGAAATTCACTATTTCTTTATTTAGAAACATGTACTAATTTGTCTCACTTTAGGGCTGAATTTAGTAAGTGACCGGGTGAGATAAATTGGTATATGGGTCAAAGTCAACCCTTTGACTTGACCATTCTAAATGGAGAAAATATCTATCTATTTATTTTATTATAGGCGTGTGAACTTAATTAAATAATGTAGAGAAATCAGCCAATAGGTTTATGTTAGTGGTTGATTTTCTCTCTCCTGGTTGTTAGAGATATTTTCTCTCTCCTGGTTGTTAGAGATATTTTTAGTTTGTTAGAGATATTTTAAGGTTGTTAGGATTATTTCCTTAAATAAATAATTCAGCTATGATTTATTTATTTAAGGGAATCTAGTTAGATTTATTTAGATATTATTATATCTTGGGAAGCAAGCAAAGGAGGCTCATTCTCCCCATCTAGGGCCGGTCACCTCCCCTTCCTTGCTCCCCAAGTATTAGCTTTTGTATTCTCTATTTATACTTTGCAAATTCATTAATAAAAATCAGCTTGAGATTAGATAAACCCTAAGAAAGGTTTATCTAGTCCTTGGGCTCAAAAACAATTGTGTTTGTGTGCATGCTATTCGGCCGATCATCATCATCAAAATTTCGAGAATTCTCTTCTCTCTCTCTCGTTCGAATCTGAGTTATATTTCATCAATAAGATTGTTCTAGTCTTGATTGTTAAAGATCAAACTAGTTTATCATTCGGATTTAGCGTTAGAGCCAATCCGAGTGAACTATCAAGTTGATTTACTACAATTCTGTTCGATCTCCATTCATTCAATTCCAGATCAGTTTGGTTACTTGTTGTGTACGATTTCTCATATTGATTGCAAATTCAGGTTGAATCAAGGATTACTAGGCAAGATCGGGACTTGTGTGGGTCATATACGAGGTTTCAACGGAGGATTCCGGGGCAATCACGTATCAAGTGGTATCATTATCCAGCGTCTCGCCAAGTAATTGTTTCTTTCCTTAATTTGCTTTCTAATTGATTTGATTCAGTTTTTGATCCCAAAAATCCCACCTTTACCTAAAGTTTGAATTTTTGAGACCAAAAGATTGAATTTTTCACCACCACCACCATATTTCCGCCACCCAACCACCACGAACCACCACCACCACACCAAAATGGTGTCGCTCGTCTGGACCGCACCACCACTCACCACCAGCCGAGCCTAACCACACCACCCCCATCCAATTCGGACTAGCCAAACCCTAGTTCGCCCACCCCAGCCTTGTAACCCTAACTCTAAATTGGCGGCTAGACCTAGTTCGAACCCAAACCCTAGATCCAAATCCGCAAACCCTAACCCTAACCCAAACCCTAATCCCAAACCCTAACCCTAGTTCGAACCCTACCAATCCCCCAAACCCTAGATCCAAATCCGCAAACCCTAACCCTAGCCCTCAACCGAGATCACCAAACCCTAATTCCTTGTTGTTGCTTGCCCTCCAAGTAATAACCCATCTAGGAGATTTTAAGGGATTTGTTGCATGCTTTTGGTTGAATTGGTTGAGTTTTGTTGCAATTAAGAGTAGCAATTGTCTTCCGACAATTTTTATGAGTTTTTATTTCATGTTGCATGATCAATAGAGATTCATATTGCTTGTTTGATATTTGCTAATTTCTGTCATTGCATCCCATCAAATTCGACCTACCCCTTCTTCTTTTGTTAATTTGGCTTCTAGTTGGTTTCATTGGTAGCAAAAGTCACTTAGTTAAAAAAAAAAAAAAATTCAGTTCGTGTATACCCTTTTTAATTTCGTCCTGTGCATTGTTGCTTTGCTTTGCTTGTTTCTTCATTATAGCACAAGAGTAGTTTGTGCATAAAATCAAAAAAAAAAAAAAAACACAAAAGAAAAGTGATCTACCCCAGCTAGTTTTAAGCCACTTTCAACCCTAGTGACTGCTTGCTTAAAAAGATAGCTAAGTAGAAATCACTTTGAAGAAAAAGAGTGACGAAATAAAAGTCACTAAGCCTACCATATTTTCTGTCCTTGCATGCTGAATTTTGGCTTTATTAACTTGCATAGAGTCAATTGAGAGATTGCATGTGTTTTAGAGCTCATAGAGGGATTATTTGCATTGCTTGTCTTATTGCATACTTGCCATTTGCTTAAGCTGCATATTTCCTTTAAATATCATTAGCATTCCATACCTACACTATATCTACCATATTACTCCCTCAAAACAGCCCAAAAACTGAATTAAGTTGATTGGTTTGCTTTGAGGCAAGTTTTGGCTTGATCAAGGTGTGGTATTGCTTGTTGTGATTTACTTTAGAACACACTACTCTCTCTACCTTCTTGCTTGTTTCAGGAACAATGGTGATTCCATCAGAACCTAATCCAACTGAATTGAGTCTCACTAAGGAGGCAATCGACTTCATTAGGTTGTCCATTAGTGAGGGTGTGCGCGATGGCCAGGCTCGAGCTGTAGAACTGGCCACGGCTGCATTGGCTCCACAACTAAAGCATTTAGAGGAACAACTTGCAATATTGGTTGATTCATCTCAAGCTAGTCGCAAGAGCACCCCTGCAGTCGATCTTACAAGTGACCCAAATCAAGCCTCGGGTAGCGACAAAGGCAAGCAACAACTAGTGGATGACGAACATGATGTGCTTGCTAGCTACAACAAAGATAATGATCCCCCGGCTCACTACTCCCCCACAGCAGGCCGAGGTAGAGGAAGAGGCATCGGGTCGAGGACTCCACCGGTTACTCATCAACAAGTCTATAATCAGCCACACAACCGGTATCCTCAAGCCACTCATCAACAATATCAACAATACAACAACTCTTTTGATGATGTGACGTATGGTTATCCCGGGGAAGAAAGGCGCCGATGGCATCCTCCCCTAGATGATTTCTATAACCAAGCTGAGGTTGTAGAAGATCTCCCACCAGCCTATGGAGTACAACGGCCGAACAACAACAACAACGTTAACCAAGTTGTAAATCAGATTGGGAAACGTGATATAAAGATCAAGATAGAACCATTCAATGGAGAGCTTAACCCGGAGAAGTATCTAGAGTGGGAACAAGCTACAAACTTCATTCTAGATCACATGGGATATGAAGAATGGGAGAAAGTTGCTGTTGTTGTCATCCACTTTATGGGGACCGCTAGAAATTGGTGGTTTAGAATGAAGGAGGATCGAATAAGAAAGGCCTTACCACCAATTGAAACTTGGGGCCAGCTGAAGTTTGTAATGAGGAAGAAATATGTGCCTGAAGAGCATACCGAGCACATGAGATTGAAAGTTGTAACTTGCAAACAAGGCACCAAGTCTCCAACCGAGTACTTCAATGAGCTAGAGGATCTGAGTTTTAAAGCGGGAATTCATCATTCCCAACGGTCTCTAAGGACCCAATTCATGGCTGGACTGAATCAAAGCATTCAAGACACATTGGAGATTCAACAAATCAAGGATCTCAATGCCTTAGTACATTCAGCCCAACTACTCTATGAGCAGCAACAAAGGAAGAAGAAGGAAGCTTGGAATGCTACAAAAAGGTATGGTTCTAATCCTAGTGCAAATTCCAACTTTTATTCTTCTAACCCTTCTATGCAGAAGGGAGCTTCTAGCTCACCTAAACCAACAGGTTTTCAAGGCCAAAGGCGTCCCACCAATGGACCTCCAAATCAGCCTAGAACACGTGATTTAGTGTGCTACAAGTGTCTAGGACGAGGTCACTATGCCAAGGATTGTCCAAATCTAAAACAAGTGCTTCTCACCACCAATGGAGGATATGTGAGTGATGAAGATATAACTCCAAATCAAGTGGAGGAGGACAGTATTGGACAAGAAGAGGAGGACGTAGAGGCCATTGAACCAGATTGCACCGAACAGCCTCTAACTTTGGTAACAATGCGTACTCTTACTTTACAAGAAACACCTAAGCTAGATCAAAGGGAAAACATTTTTCATACTAGGTGTACAGTAAAGAATCAAGTGTTATGCATGATAATTGATAGTGGTAGCTGCTGTAACATTATTAATGCTAAGGTAGTTGATCACTTGCAATTAAAAACCCAACCTAGGGCTACTAGTTATGGTCTCAATGGAATTAATGATTCAGAAGGTCCTAATCTTGTCACCCATCAGTGTTTAGTCCGTGTTGCTATTGGTACTTATGTTGATGACATTATGTGTGATGTAGTAAACATGGAATGCACTCATATTTTGTTAGGAAGACCATGGTTATTTGATAGGAGAGTGATTTATGATGGCATGTTAAACACCTATTCTTTTAACTATGATGGGAGGAGAGTTTCTCTTCTACCCTTGTCTCCCCAACAAGTTCTACAGGATCAGGTACGTCGAGATCAAGCTAGGGCACTTAGGCGTGCCAAGGAAGAGAAAGAAGAGGCTGATTCAACGGCCAAAGCAGCGGCCCGGCGTTCGGCGCCCGACGCGTCGACAAAGCCAAGCGGCGTTTCCCAGTCTCCACCCGAGCGTTCTGGCTCAAATTTTGGGACAACATCAAAAACAGGTGGATCTACTGTTTGGGACGAAAAACGCCGAGAGAATGTCCCTAAAACGGCCAAAGTGCCGAGCAACACTTCCAGCAGTGCATCTGGGACGAAAACGAGGCTATCTCCCAATCCACTCGAGCGTTTTGGCTCAAATTTTGGGAGCAATTCAGAGACTCAGAGAGCTACAAATATAGAAAAAGAACGCCTACAGAAAGAGCCAAAAATCGGCTTGAAAGGCAGTGTAGAAAAGCGCTCTCTTGTGACTCAGTCTAGTATTTCTTTTCCTAACTCTTCTTGCTTACTTCTTATGAGGAAAGAGATACTTATTATTAGTCAAGATATTTCACATCTTCCAAAGTGTCTACAGGATCTATTACAAGAGTTTGAAGATGTGATGCCTGAAGAGTTGCCAGAAGGCCTTCCACCAATTAGAGGCATTGAGCATCAAATCGATTTGGTGCCCGGCGCTTCATTACCAAACCGTGCAGCCTATAGAGCAAGTCCAGAAGAGACCGCTGAGCTTCAAAGACAAGTACAAGATCTCATGGACAAAGGCTATGTGCGTGAATCTCTCAGCCCATGCGCGGTTCCGGTGATTTTGGTGCCAAAGAAGGATGGCACATGGAGAATGTGTGTTGATTGTAGAGCGATCAACCAAATAACAGTTAAGTACCGTCACCCCATTCCCAGACTAGATGATATGCTTGATGAGTTACATGGTGCTAATTTCTTTTCTAAAATTGATTTAAGAAGTGGGTACCATCAAATTAGGATGAGGGAAGGGGATGAATGGAAAACTGCCTTTAAAACTAAGTATGGCTTATATGAATGGTTAGTAATGCCTTTTGGATTAACTAATGCACCTAGTACCTTTATGAGGCTTATGAACCATGTCTTAAGAAGATACTTAGGCAGATTTGTTGTAGTCTACTTTGATGATATCTTAATCTATAGCAAAACCATGGATGAACATGTAGGTCATCTTAGGGCTGTTTTGGACACTTTAAGGTTAGAAAAGCTTTATGTTAACTTGAAAAAGTGTTCTTTTTGCTCGGAGTCTACCATTTTTCTTGGTTTTGTTGTGTCTAAAGGTGGATTGAAGGTAGATGAAGACAAGATCAAGGCAATCAAAGAATGGCCCCAGCCGACTACACCAA
This sequence comes from Fallopia convolvulus, assembly GCA_964016875.1. Taxonomy (NCBI): domain Eukaryota; kingdom Viridiplantae; phylum Streptophyta; class Magnoliopsida; order Caryophyllales; family Polygonaceae; genus Fallopia; species Fallopia convolvulus. Next base: position 20,073,470 of record OZ024730.1, read on the forward strand.
CAATGGTCAGATCATTTCTCGGCTTGGCTGGCTTCTACAGGAGATTTGTGCGTGATTTTAGCACAATTGCAGCCCCCCTCCACGAGCTGACAAAGAAGGATACGACCTTTAAATGGAGGGAGCAACAAGAGAACGCCTTCAACACTTTGAAGGACAGATTATGCCACGCCCCAGTGCTTCAACTCCCTGACTTCTCCAAGGCATTTGAGATAGAGGTGGACGCTTCTGGACATGGCATAGGAGGCGTGCTCTTACAAGACAAGAAACCCATTGCTTATTTTAGTGAAAAGCTTAGTGGGGCTGAGTTGAATTACCCTACTTATGATAAAGAGTTGTATGCTTTAATTAGGGTCCTGAAAACTTGGTCTCATTATTTGTGGCCTAAAGAGTTTGTAATCCATTCTGATCATGAGGCCTTGAAGTACTTGAAAGGCCAATCCAGACTCAGCAGGCGACATGCAAGATGGGTTGAATTCATGGAGACCTTTCCTTATGTTGTTAAACATAAGAAAGGCAAGGAGAATGTGGTAGCTGACGCCCTTTCTCGGAGGTATGTACTCTTGAACCTATGTGATGTTAAGATCCTTGGATTTGCAATGATTAGGGAATTATATGCTAGTGATCCTCACTTTGCTGAAATCTATAAGAATTGCATGTCTAGGGGTGAAATAGATACCTACTTTATTGATGATGGATACTTGTTTAAAGCTGGAAAATTGTGCATTCCTTCATCTAGTATACGTAGGCTTCTAACTAAAGAGGTTCATGAATCAAGAGGACATAGGGGTTTAGAAAAGACTTTAGAAGGTTTAAAAGAACACTACTATTGGCCTAAAATGAGTAATTATGTGCTGAGATTTGTCAAGAGTTGTGTTGTTTGTGCTAAAGCTAAGTCTAGACTTCACCCCCATGGTTTGTACCAGCCTTTACCCATTCCTAGTTCTCCTTGGGAAGACATTTCTATGGATTTCATTGTAGGTTTGCCTAGAACTAGGAAGGGTAGAGATTCTATCTTTGTAGTGGTAGATAGATTTTCCAAAATGGCTCACTTTATTCCATGTCACACGACTGATGATGCTGTGCATATTGCTGATTTGTTCTTTAGGGAAATTGTTAGATTGCATGGCATTCCTTGTTCTATTGTGTCAGATCGTGATGCTAAATTTTTGAGTTATTTTTGGAAGAGTCTATGGTCTAAATTGGGAACTAAATTGTTGTTTTCTACCTCATGTCACCCACAAACTGATGGGCAAACGGAAGTTACTAATCGAACGTTAGGGGTTTTACTTAGAACTATGCTTAAAGCTAACCTCAAACGTTGGGAAGATGTTTTGCCTTTTGTGGAGTTTGCTTATAACAGGTCAATCCATTCAGCCACAAAGATGACCCCTTTTGAGGTTGTTTATGGGCTGAATCCGAGGACGCCGGTGGATATGACGCCTCAGCCATACAAAGGAAAAGAGAGTTTTGAAGCTAACAAGAGGGCTGAGTTTGTGAAGAAGCTACATGAGAGGACGAAGATGCACTTGGAGAGGAAATCCATGAAGTACAAGGCCCATGCTGATAAGGGTCGGAAACAGGTTATCTTTGAAGAAGGAGATCTTGTTTGGGTGCATCTAAGGAAGGAAAGGTTCCCAAATCAAAGGAAGAACAAGTTAGATCAGAGAGGAGATGGACCATTTCGTATCATCAGGAGAATCGGCCCTAATGCATATCATGTTGACATGCCTGGTGAGTATGGTGTCCATCCAACTTTTAATGTGGCTGATCTATCTCTTTATGTGCCAGATTTTGATTCCGACGTCGAATCAGAGACGATTCGAGCTCAAGTGGAGGAGAATGATGCAGTGAAGCCTGCCATGTCTCAAACCGACGTCGATGAGTTGATTCGAGTGCCTTCTGACGGACCAATCACAAGAAGTCGAGCTAAGAAGATTGCTCAAGGCACAACAGCGATCTTGGTTCGATTGGCAGCGGTTATTGAAGAGCCTAGCAAGGCGAAGTGGGTCTCGTGCATTCGACATCAATTGAGCCCGGATTCCATGGATTGATAATATGAGGGCCGAAATTCACTATTTCTTTATTTAGAAACATGTACTAATTTGTCTCACTTTAGGGCTGAATTTAGTAAGTGACCGGGTGAGATAAATTGGTATATGGGTCAAAGTCAACCCTTTGACTTGACCATTCTAAATGGAGAAAATATCTATCTATTTATTTTATTATAGGCGTGTGAACTTAATTAAATAATGTAGAGAAATCAGCCAATAGGTTTATGTTAGTGGTTGATTTTCTCTCTCCTGGTTGTTAGAGATATTTTCTCTCTCCTGGTTGTTAGAGATATTTTTAGTTTGTTAGAGATATTTTAAGGTTGTTAGGATTATTTCCTTAAATAAATAATTCAGCTATGATTTATTTATTTAAGGGAATCTAGTTAGATTTATTTAGATATTATTATATCTTGGGAAGCAAGCAAAGGAGGCTCATTCTCCCCATCTAGGGCCGGTCACCTCCCCTTCCTTGCTCCCCAAGTATTAGCTTTTGTATTCTCTATTTATACTTTGCAAATTCATTAATAAAAATCAGCTTGAGATTAGATAAACCCTAAGAAAGGTTTATCTAGTCCTTGGGCTCAAAAACAATTGTGTTTGTGTGCATGCTATTCGGCCGATCATCATCATCAAAATTTCGAGAATTCTCTTCTCTCTCTCTCGTTCGAATCTGAGTTATATTTCATCAATAAGATTGTTCTAGTCTTGATTGTTAAAGATCAAACTAGTTTATCATTCGGATTTAGCGTTAGAGCCAATCCGAGTGAACTATCAAGTTGATTTACTACAATTCTGTTCGATCTCCATTCATTCAATTCCAGATCAGTTTGGTTACTTGTTGTGTACGATTTCTCATATTGATTGCAAATTCAGGTTGAATCAAGGATTACTAGGCAAGATCGGGACTTGTGTGGGTCATATACGAGGTTTCAACGGAGGATTCCGGGGCAATCACGTATCAAGAAGGCACTCGAATCAACTCATCGACGTCGGTTTGAGACATGGCAGGCTTCACTGCATCATTCTCCTCCACTTGAGCTCGAATCGTCTCTGATTCGACGCCGGAATCAAAATCTGGCACATAAAGAGATAGATCAGCCACATTAAAAGTCGGATGGACACCATACTCACCAGGCATGTCAACATGATATGCATTAGGGCCGATTCTCCTGATGATACGAAATGGTCCATCTCCTCTCTGATCTAACTTGTTCTTCCTTTGATTTGGGAACCTTTCCTTCCTTAGATGCACCCAAACAAGATCTCCTTCTTCAAAGATAACCTGTTTCCGACCCTTATCAGCATGGGCCTTGTACTTCATGGATTTCCTCTCCAAGTGCATCTTCGTCCTCTCATGTAGCTTCTTCACAAACTCAGCCCTCTTGTTAGCTTCAAAACTCTCTTTCCCCTTGTATGGCTGAGGCGTCATATTCACTGGCGTCCTCGGATTCAGCCCATAAACAACCTCAAAAGGGGTCATCTTTGTGGCTGAATGGATTGACCTGTTATAAGCAAACTCCACAAAAGGCAAAACATCTTCCCAACGTTTGAGGTTAGCTTTAAGCATAGTTCTAAGTAAAACCCCTAACGTTCGATTAGTAACTTCCGTTTGCCCATCCGTTTGCCTACGTATACTAGATGAAGGAATGCACAATTTTCCAGCTTTAAACAAGTATCCATCATCAATAAAGTAGGTATCTATTTCACCCCTAGACATGCAATTCTTATAGATTTCAGCAAAGTGAGGATCACTAGCATATAATTCCCTAATCATTGCAAATCCAAGGATCTTAACATCACATAGGTTCAAGAGTACATACCTCCGAGAAAGGGCGTCAGCTACCACATTCTCCTTGCCTTTCTTATGTTTAACAACATAAGGAAAGGTCTCCATGAATTCAACCCATCTTGCATGTCGCCTGCTGAGTCTGGATTGGCCTTTCAAGTACTTCAAGGCCTCATGATCAGAATGGATTACAAACTCTTTAGGCCACAAATAATGAGACCAAGTTTTCAGGACCCTAATTAAAGCATACAACTCTTTATCATAAGTAGGGTAATTCAACTCAGCCCCACTAAGCTTTTCACTAAAATAAGCAATGGGTTTCTTGTCTTGTAAGAGCACGCCTCCTATGCCATGTCCAGAAGCGTCCACCTCTATCTCGAATGCCTTGGAGAAGTCAGGGAGTTGAAGCACTGGGGCGTGGCATAATCTGTCCTTCAAAGTGTTGAAGGCGTTCTCTTGTTGCTCCCTCCATTTAAAGGACGTATCCTTCTTTGTAAGCTCGTGGAGGGGGGCTGCAATTGTGCTAAAATCACGCACAAATCTCCTGTAGAAGCCAGCCAAGCCGAGAAATGATCTGACCATTGTTGGTGTGGTCGGCTGGGGCCATTCTTTGATTGCCTTGATCTTGTCTTCATCTACCTTCAATCCACCTTTAGACACAACAAAACCAAGAAAAATGGTAGACTCGGAGCAAAAAGAACACTTTTTCAAATTAACATAAAGCTTTTCTAACCTTAAAGTGTCCAAAACAGCCCTAAGATGATCTACATGTTCTTGCATGGTTTTGCTATAGATTAAGATATCATCAAAGTAGACTACAACAAATCTGCCTAAATATTTTCTTAAGACATGGTTCATAAGCCTCATAAAGGTACTAGGTGCATTAGTTAATCCAAAAGGCATTACTAACCATTCATATAAGCCATATTTAGTTTTAAAGGCAGTTTTCCATTCATCCCCTTCCCTCATCCTAATTTGATGGTACCCACTTCTTAAATCAATTTTAGAAAAGAAATTAGCACCATGTAATTCATCAAGCATATCATCTAGTCTAGGGATGGGGTGACGGTACTTAACTGTTATTTGGTTGATCGCTCTACAATCAACACCATTCTCCATGTGCCATCCTTCTTTGGCACCAAAATCACCGGAACCGCGCATGGGCTGAGAGATTCGCGCACATAGGCTTTGTCCATGAGATCTTGCACTTGTCTTTGAAGCTCAGCGGTCTCTTCTGGACTTGCTCTATAGGCTGCACGGTTTGGTAATGAAGCGCCGGGCACCAAATCGATTTGATGCTCAATGCCTCTAATTGGTGGAAGGCCTTCTGGCAACTCTTCAGGCATCACATCTTCAAACTCCTGTAATAGATCCTGTAGACACTTTGGAAGATGTGAGATATCTTGACTAATAATAAGTATCTCTTTCCTCATAAGAAGTAAGCAAGAAGATTTAGGGAAAGAAATACTAGACTGAGTCACAAGAGAGCGCTTTTCTACACTGCCTTTCAAGCCGATTTTTGGCTCTTTCTGTAGGCGTTCTTTTTCCATATTTGTAGCTCTCTGAGTCTCTGAATTGCTCCCAAAATTTGAGCCAAAACGCTCGAGTGGATTGGGAGATCCCAGTTTTCGTCCCAGATGCACTGCTGGAAGTGTTGCTCGGCACTTTGGGCATTTTTGGGACATTCTCTCGGCGTTTTTTGTCCCAAACAGTAGCTCCATCTGTTTTTGATGTTGTCCCAAAATTTGAGCCAGAACGCTCGGGCGGAGACTGGGAAACGCCGCTTGGCTTTGTCGACGCGTCGGGCGCCGAACGCCGGGCCGCTGCTTTGGCCGTTGAATCAGCCTCTTCTTTCTCTTCCTTGGCACGCCTAAGTGCCCTAGCTTGATCTCGACGTACCTGATCCTGTAGAACTTGTTGGGGAGACAAGGGTAGAAGAGAAACTCTCCTCCCATCATAGTTAAAGGAATAGGTGTTTAACATGCCATCATAAATCACTCTCCTATCAAATAACCATGGTCTTCCTAACAAAATATGAGTGCATTCCATGTTAACTACATCACACATAATATCATCAACATAAGTACCAATAGCAACACGGACTAAACGCTGATGGGTGACAAGATTAGGACCTTCTGAATCATTAATTCCATTGAGACCATAACTAGTAGCCCTAGGTTGGGTTTTTAATTGCAAGTGATCAACTACCTTAGCATTAATAATGTTACAGCAGCTACCACTATCAATTATCATGCATAACACTTGATTCTTTACTGTACACCTAGTATGAAAAATGTTTTCCCTTTGATCTAGCCTAGGTGTTTCTTGTAAAGTCAGAGTACGCATTGTTACCAAAGTTAGAGGCTGTTCGGTGCATTCTGGTTCAATGGCCTCTACGTCCTCCTCTTCTTGTCCAATACTGTCCTCCTCCACTTGATTTGGAATTATATCTTCATCACTCACATATCCTCCATTGGTGGTGAGAAGTACTTGCTTTAGATTTGGACAATCCTTGGCATAGTGACCTCGTCCTTGACACTTGTAGCACACTAAATCACGTGCTCTAGGCTGATTTGGAGGTCCATTGGTGGGACGCCTTTGGCCTTGAAAACCTGTTGTTTTAGGTGAGCTAGTAGCTCCCTTTTGCTGCATAGAAGGGTTAGAAGAATAAAAGTTGGAATTTGAACTAGGATTAGAACCATACCTTTTTGTAGCATTCCAAGCTTCCTTCTTCTTCCTTTGTTGCTGCTCATAGAGTAGTTGGGCTGAATGTACTAAGGCATTGAGATCCTTGATTTGTTGAATCTCCAATGTGTCTTGAATGCTTTGATTCAGTCCCGCCATGAATTGGGTCCTTAGAGACCGTTGGGAATGATGAATTCCCGCTTTAAAACTCAGATCCTCTAGCTCATTGAAGTACTCGGTTGGAGACTTGGTGCCTTGTTTGCAAGTTACAACTTTCAATCTCATGTGCTCGGTATGCTCTTCAGGCACATATTTCTTCCTCATTACAAACTTCAGCTGGCCCCAAGTTTCAATTGGTGGTAAGGCCTTTCTAATTCGATCCTCCTTCATTCTAAACCACCAATTTCTAGCGGTCCCAATAAAGTGGATGACAACAACAACAACTTTCTCCCATTCTTCATATCCCATGTGATCTAGAATGAAATTTGTAGCTTGTTCCCACTCTAGATACTTCTCCGGGTTAAGCTCTCCATTGAATGGTTCTATCTTGATCTTTATATCACGTTTCCCAATCTGATTTACAACTTGGTTAACGTTGTTGTTGTTGTTCGGCCGTTGTACTCCATAGGCTGGTGGGAGATCTTCTACAACCTCAGCTTGGTTATAGAAATCATCTAGGGGAGGATGCCATGGGCGCCTTTCTTCCCCGGGATAACCATACGTCACGTCATCAAAAGAGTTGTTGTATTGTTGATATTGTTGATGAGTGGCTTGAGGATACCGGTTGTGTGGCTGATTATAGACTTGTTGATGAGTAACCGGTGGAGTCCTCGACCCGATGCCTCTTCCTCTTCCTCGGCCTGCTGTGGGGGAGTAGTGAGCCGGGGGATCATTATCTTTGTTGTAGCTAGCAAGCACATCATGTTCGTCATCCACTAGTTGTTGCTTGCCTTTGTCGCTACCCGAGGCTTGATTTGGGTCACTTGTAAGATCGACTGCAGGGGTGCTCTTGCGACTAGCTTGAGAAGAATCAACCAATATTGCAAGTTGTTCCTCTAAATGCTTTAGTTGTGGAGCCAATGCAGCCGTGGCCAGTTCTACAGCTCGAGCCTGGCCATCGCGCACACCTTCACTAATGGACAACCTAATGAAGTCGATTGCCTCCTTAGTGAGACTCAATTCAGTTGGGTTAGGTTCTGATGGAATCACCATTGTTCCTGAAACAAGCAAGAAGGTAGAGAGAGTAGTGTGTTCTAAAGCAAATCAAAACAAGCAATACCACACCTTGATCAAGCCAAAACTTGCCTCAAAGCAATCCAATCAACTTAATTCAGTTTTTGGGCTGTTTTGAGGGAGTAAAATGGTAGATATAGTGTAGGTATGGAATACTAATGATATTTAAAGGAAATATGCAGCTTAAGCAAATGGCAAATATGCAATAAGACAAGCAATGCAAATAATCCCTCTATGAGCTCTAAAACACATGCAATCTCTCAATTGACTCTATGCAAGTTAATAAAACCAAAATTCAGCATGCAAGGGCAGAAAATATGGTAGGCTTAGTGACTTTTATTTCGTCACTCTTTTTCTTCAAAGTGATTTCTACTTAGCTATCTTTTTAAGCAAGCAGTCACTAGGGTTGAAAGTGGCTTAAAACTAGCTGGGGTAGATCACTTTTCTTTTCTGTTTTTTTTTTTTTTTTTTTTTTGATTTTATGCACAAACTACTCTTGTGCTGTAATGAAGAAACAAGCAAAGCAAAACAACAATGCAAAGGACGAAATTAAAAGGTATACACGAACTGATTTTTTTTTTTTTTTTAACTAAGTGACTTTTGCTACCAATGAAACCAACTAGAAGCCAAATTAACAAAAGAAGAAGGGGCAGGTCGAATTTAACGGAATGCAATGACAGAAATTAGCAAATATCAAACAAGCAATATGAATCTCTATTGATCATGCAACATGAAATAAAAACTCATAAAAATTGTAGGAAGACAATTGCTACTCTTAATTGCAACAAAACTCAACCAATTCAACCAAAAGCATGCAACAAATCCCTTAAAATCTCCTAGATGGGTTATTACTTGGAGGGCAAGCAACAACAAGGAATTAGGGTTTGGTGATCTCGGCTGAGGGCTAGAGTTAGGGTTTGCGGATTTGGATCTAGGGTTTGAGGGATTGGTAGGGTTCGAACTAGGTTTAGGGTTTCAGATTAGGGTTTGCGAGAATTAGAGTTTCCTAGGGTTTCTCGCAATCTAGGGTTAGGGTTCTGCCGCCAAATTAGGGTTAGGGTTAGGGTTCACGAGAATAGGGCGGGGGGCGAACTAGGGTTTAGGGTCTCCGAATTGGCTAGGGTTTGTGGGGGTGGGTTCGGACAGGGCTGGGGGGTGGTGCGGTGCCCTAGAGCGACACCAGTTTGGGGGGTGGTGGTGGTTCGTGGTGGTAGGGTGGCGGAAATATGGTGGTGGTGGTGAAAAATTCAATCTTTTGGTCTCAAAAATTCAAACTTTAGGTAAAGGTGGGATTTTTGGGATCAAAAACTGAATCAAATCAATTAGAAAGCAAATTAAGGAAAGAAACAATTACTTGGCGAGACGCTGGATTATGATACGTGATTGCCCCGGAATCCTCCGTAGAAACCTCGTATATGACCCACACAAGTCCCGATCTTGCCTAGTAATCCTTGAATCAACCTGAATTTGCAATCAATATGAGAAATCGTGCACAACAAGTAACAAACGGATTTGAATTGATTGAATGAAAACCGATCAGATTTGATAAAATAGTCCAACTTGATAGTTCAAACGGATTGGCTCTAACGCAAAATCCGATTGATTAACTAGTTTGATCTTTAACATCACAACTAGAACAATCTAATTGATTAAACCAACAAACCAGATTCGAACAAGGAGAGAGAGAGAGATCGATTGATGATGATGATGTTGATCGACAAACACAAACAAACTCGAGTCTTTTTTGGAGCCCAAGGACTAGATAAACCTTTCTTAGGGTTTATCTAATCTCAAGCTGATTTTTATTAATGAAATTGCAAAGTATAAATAGAGAATACAAAAGCTAATACTTGGGGAGCAAGGAAGGGGAGGTGGCCGGCCCTAAATGGGGAGAATGAGCCTCCTTTGCTTGCTTCCCAAGATATAATAATATCTAAATAAATCTAACTAGATTCCCTTAAATAAATAAATCATAGCTGAATTATTTATTTAAGGAAATAATCCTAACAACTTAAAATATCTCTAACAAACTAAAAATATCTCTAACAACCAGGAGAGAGAAAATATCTCTAACAACCAGGAGAGAGAAAATATCTCTAACAACCAGGAGAGAGAAAATCAACCACTAACATAAGCCTATTGGCTGATTTCTCTTCATTATTAAAATAGATAGAAATTGTTCATAAAATAATAAATAAGATATTTTCTTCAATTTAGAATGGTCAAGTCAAAGGGTTGACTTTGACCCATATACCAATTCATCTCACCCGGTCACTTACTAAATTCAGCCCTAAAGTGAGACAAACTAATATATGTTTCTAAATAAGGAAATAGTGCATTTCGGCCCTCATATTATCAATCCATGGAATCCGGGCTCAATTGATGTCGAATGCACGAGACCCACTTCGCCTTGCTAGGCTCTTCAATAACCGCTGCCAATCGAACCAAGATCGCTGTTGTGCCTTGAGCAATCTTCTTAGCTCGACTTCTTGTGATTGGTCCGTCAGAAGGCACTCGAATCAACTCATCGACGTCGGTTTGAGACATGGCAGGCTTCACTGCATCATTCTCCTCCACTTGAGCTCGAATCGTCTCTGATTCGACGTCGGAATCAAAATCTGGCACATAAAGAGATAGATCAGCCACATTAAAAGTTGGATGGACACCATACTCACCAGGCATGTCAACATGATATGCATTAGGGCCGATTCTCCTGATGATACGAAATGGTCCATCTCCTCTCTGATCTAACTTGTTCTTCCTTTGATTTGGGAACCTTTCCTTCCTTAGATGCACCCAAACAAGGTCTCCTTCTTCAAAGATAACCTGTTTCCGACCCTTATCAGCATGGGCCTTGTACTTCATGGATTTCCTCTCCAAGTGCATCTTCGTCCTCTCATGTAGCTTCTTCACAAACTCAGCCCTCTTGTTAGCTTCAAAACTCTCTTTTCCCTTGTATGGCTGAGGCGTCATATCCACCGGCGTCCTCGGATTCAGCCCATAAACAACCTCAAAAGGGGTCATCTTTGTGGCTGAATGGATTGACCTGTTATAAGCAAACTCCACAAAAGGCAAAACATCTTCCCAACGTTTGAGGTTAGCTTTAAGCATAGTTCTAAGTAAAACCCCTAACGTTCGATTAGTAACTTCCGTTTGCCCATCAGTTTGTGGGTGACATGAGGTAGAAAACAGCAATTTAGTTCCCAATTTAGACCATAGACTCTTCCAAAAATAACTCAAAAATTTAGCATCACGATCTGACACAATAGAACAAGGAATGCCATGCAATCTAACAATTTCCCTAAAGAACAAATCAGCAATATGCACAGCATCATCAGTCGTGTGACATGGAATAAAGTGAGCCATTTTGGAAAATCTATCTACCACTACAAAGATAGAATCTCTACCCTTCCTAGTTCTAGGCAAACCTACAATGAAATCCATAGAAATGTCTTCCCAAGGTGAACTAGGAATGGGTAAAGGCTGGTACAAACCATGGGGGTGAAGTCTAGACTTAGCTTTAGCACAAACAACACAACTCTTGACAAATCTCAGCACATAATTACTCATTTTAGGCCAATAGTAGTGTTCTTTTAAACCTTCTAAAGTCTTTTCTAAACCCCTATGTCCTCTTGATTCATGAACCTCTTTAGTTAGAAGCCTACGTATACTAGATGAAGGAATGCACAATTTTCCAGCTTTAAACAAGTATCCATCATCAATAAAGTAGGTATCTATTTCACCCCTAGACATGCAATTCTTATAGATTTCAGCAAAGTGAGGATCACTAGCATATAATTCCCTAATCATTGCAAATCCAAGGATCTTAACATCACATATGTTCAAGAGTACATACCTCCGAGAAAGGGCGTCAGCTACCACATTCTCCTTGCCTTTCTTATGTTCAAGAGTACATAAGGAAAGCGGGTGGATTTGCTTCATTTGCCCAATTGTTTTGAGGTGTGGTCCAGCGACCGATACGGTTTGAAGAAACACCCTGAACAAGAAGAGTCCTTGAGAAGACGCCTCCGCCGCTATCCAAGTCCAGAGCCTGGGTCTGAAATTCTAGCTTTACCCCCTCCTCCTACCGTCAGGCACGACCCCACAGGGGTCGGGCATGACCCATTTGGGTCGTTCCAACCGGCGCGCCAGTCCGTACACGACCCTAGGGGGGTCATGCACAACCCGCCAGAATTGTTCGAGCCTGCCCGCCACTTCGTGCACGACCCCTATGGGGGGCGAACGACCCTCCACGGCCATACCACGTCCCTTTGCCACCCATGCATCCTACCTTTGGGGCGGTTTATGAGTTCGGGACCTCTTCTAATGCTAATACCGGTCCCGGGGATGAGGAGCCAATGCAACAAGATGAGGCTACGGTGTATGATATGAACTATTTGGCTCGGGAGATGGCGCCGATGCGGGTTGATCACCGGCAACAACATGAGGCTGTGATGCGTGGACAAGCATCTATCAGGGAGGACTTAAGGGAAACCCGGGGCGTGATGGATCAGTGTTACCAAGAGTTCCAGCAGTTTCAGTCTTACTATGAGGCCTAGCAAGAAGTGGATGATTATCGTTGGGCTCATACAGAGGGCTACATGCATTGGGACTACAAGAACTACCAGGGTAGAGAGGCGTATATTCCACCAGAGCAGCCACCATTCCGATCTCGTCGCCGACCTCCACAGTGTTGAGCTCCACCACCCTTCCAGCTTCAAGCGTTCGTTGTGAGTTTCTTCTTCCTATCTCTTTACTTTGTCATATATTTTTATGCATGAGGACATGGCATGATTTAAGTATGGGGTAGGGGAAGAAGAAACTTCATTAGTTGTATATAATTGAGTCTTTGCTTGATTTCTTGATTATTAGTTTGTCTTGTTAAGAAAAAGCTTTGAAATTTTTTTAAAAAAATTGAAAAAATGTCAAAACCCAAAAAAATTGAAAAATATCGAAAAATCCAAAAAAAAAATTACTTTTGTTTGTTTTAGGATAGAAGAATGTTCCATCCTAGATGTCCTATGATGAGAACTAATTTTCATGCTTATCATATAATTCCTTTTGCATATTTGGATAGTATAGCCTAAGTCTTTAGAAAATTGCTTTTAATTGTGAAAATGGACTTGTGATGAAATTGAGCATATGTGTCTTAAGTAGAAGTAGTTGCAATCCAACAAAAGTTTTCACCTAGTGAGGAATTTTGGCCTTATAGGGAGAATATCAAAAATCCCTCTTCTTTTTCTTGTGTGATTTGCTCTCTTTATGCATATATATCTCTTGTCATTGATATGGTTATCTATTTCTTGAAGCCGGTATGAGATCGTTCATGCATTTTAATTATGATTAAGAACTTATTTTTCATAAGCCACTTTTTATCCTCTCTTTTACCTACCTTTACATTATCCTCTTTTTGAAGCCAATCTGAGCCTTAAGCCTTTTATTGTAAGCTCCACAAAATTATTCCCTAGCCAAGATAAGCTTGACCCTTTCCGAGGATTAGGACTTAGTATTGGTTGTGATAATTTTGTTGAGTGAGATTGTTTGGTTCAAGTGTCGGGGTAATTATGGATTGGGAAAAAGTTAAAAAATCTTGCATTTTGTTATGTAAAAGGAGTTTGGTTCCCTGAATGCACTTGCAAAGAAAGAAAAAAAAATCGGTACCGATCTCCCATAACAAAAATGAAGATCATAAGGGAGTTAAATAAAAAAGAAAGAGCAAAGCAAAGTGTTGAATGTAAATAATGTGCATGAGCCAAATTTCCTTAATAATTGTAAGCAAGATTAAGTTGGGATATCAAAGGGGTTGAAAAGAAGTGAGTTTGAGCATAATGTTGAGTGAGTTTGGTATATGTTCTTTTATGAGAGTTTTGGCAATGTGTGAGTTTTTAGGAGTCTTTGATTCCCGGATATTATTAGCACCACATGGCCAATTATTTTCCACGCCTATTTGTCATTACCAAGCCCCATTACAACCTGACCGAATGGAGTCTTCTATGAAGATTTCATTGAGCCTAAGTTCTTATGATGATTGATGTGTTTTGACTTCTCTAGGTAGAGAGATTTGTGATATAAGACTCAATGATAAAGTTGATGTTCAATAAAGATTGAGTTGAGAGTTGATATTAATAGCCTAAACACATGAGAGATGAGTGAAACACATTAAAATCCCTTGTGAGGTTGGATTGTGATTGCCTATGCTTGAGACTCATACATATGTGATGACGTTAAAATTACTTGTCTACTTCTTCACTTATGTTTAAAATGTTTTGACAAGGGCTATGCTTGAAGATTGTGTTATTCGTTTTGATTTTGCATGATTATTGCTTGAGGACAAGCAAGTCTAAGTATGGGGTAGTTTGATATCCGCTTTTTAGGTAGGTTTTTAGTGTCTAGTTATATTAGATTTGGTTAGTTTTTAGGGTAGGGTTTTAGGTTTTTGAGTCTTTTTGCCATAGTTTTCGTATTTCTTTGAGATTCGTAAACTACGCGTATTTTGTAGGTATTTTAGAGCGTAAACGAAGGATTTGGAGTACCATACGAGGAGGTGGACGAGCTATGAGGAGAAGTTAAGGAAGGAAGCCCGAAAAGAGAGTAGAATCAAGCCAAAGGAGCTCATGCACGAGCCAAAGAAAGCCAAGAACGACCCAACAAGGTCATGCACGAGCCTATACTTGCCAAGATCGACCCACCCCAAAATCCAAGCTTCATGCACGACCCTAGGGGGGTCGTGCACTACCCATTTGGGGTCGATCGGGGTGCCGACTCTTGCTAGATTTCGTGATCTTTTGTAAAATATTCTCTCTTTTATTTTAGGAAGTTGTTTGATCTTGTTTCCTAGGTGATACGTGATTGCCTCGGATTACTCCTCAGAAACCTCGTATTTGACCACACAGGAACCCGATCTTGCCAGCAAATCAATTCAATCCTACAAAAGCTTTCAACTTTAGAATTCCTTGTGATGCAAGTAACAAACAGATTTGAATGATGGTGAATTGAACGGATCGAAATTGATAGGATGATTCAAATAGATAGTTCAATTGAATTGGCTCTAACGCTAAATTCAATTGATGAACTAGGATCGATCTTTAACAATCAACCTAGAACTAAACTAGATGAATAACTTCTCAACACAATCTGAATTTTCGAAATTAAGAACACGAGAGAGAGAAAATTCGAATTCTGGTGATGACGATCTCGAGATTGCAATGCACACAACACAATTGTATTTTTGAGCTCAAGGACTAGATAAACCTTTCTTAGGGTTTATCTAATCTCAAGCTGATTTTTATTAATGAAACTGAAAAGTATTTATAGAGAATACAAAAGCTAATACTTGGGGAGCAAGGGAGGAAGGCTGGCCGGCCCTAGAAGGGGAGAAGGAGTCTCCTTTGCTTGCTTCCCAAGATATAATAATATCTAATTAAATCTAACTAGATTCCCTTAAATAAATAAATCATAGCTGAATTATTTATTTAAGGAAATAATCCTAACAAACTTAAAATATCTCTAACAACCAGGAGAGAGAAAATATCTCTAACAACCAGGAGAGAGAAAATCAACCAACTAACATAAGCCTATTGGCTGATTTTTCTTCATTATTAAAATAGATAGAAATTGTTCATAATAAAATAAATAAGATATTTTCTTCAATTTAGAATGGTCAAGTCAAAGGGTTGACTTTGACCCATATACCAATTCATCTCACTCGGTCACTTACTAAATTCAGCCCTAAAGTGAGACAAATTAATACATGTTTCTAAATAAAGAAATAGTGAATTTCGGCCCTCATATAATCAATCCATGGAATCCGGGCTCAATTGATGTCGAATGCACGAGACCCACTTCGCCTTGCTAGGCTCTTCAATAACCGCTGCCAATCGAACCAAGATCGTTGTTGTGCCTTGAGCAATCTTCTTAGCTCGAGTTCTTGTGATTGGTCCATCAGAAGGCACTCGAATCAACTCATCGACGTCGGTTGGAGACATGGCAGGCTTCACTGCATCATTCTCCTCCACTAGAGCTCGAATCTTCTCTGATTCGACGTCGGAATCAAAATCTGGCACATAAAGAGATAGATCAGCCACATTAAAAGTCGGATGAACACCATACTCACCAGGCATGTCAACATGATATGCATTAGGGCCGATTCTCCTGATGATACGAAATGGTCCATCTCCTCTCTGATCTAACTTGTTCTTCCTTTGATTTGGGAACCTTTCCTTCCTTAGATGCACCCAAACAAGATCTCCTTCTTCAAAGATAACTTGTTTCCGACCCTTATCAGCATGGGCCTTGTACTTCATGGATTTCCTCTCCAAGTGCATCTTCGTCCTCTCATGTAGCTTCTTCACAAACTCAGCCCTCTTGTTAGCTTCAAAACTCTCTTTTCCCTTGTATGGCTGAGGCGTCATATCCACCGGTGTCCTCGGATTCAGCCCATAAACAACCTCAAAAGGGGTCATCTTTGTGGCTGAATGGATTGACCTGTTATAAGCAAACTCCACAAAAGGCAAAACATCTTCCCAACGTTTGAGGTTAGCTTTAAGCATAGTTCTAAGTAAAACCCCTAACGTTCGATTAGTAACTTCCGTTTGCCCATCAGTTTGTGGGTGACATGAGGTAGAAAACAGCAATTTAGTTCCCAATTTAGACCATAGACTCTTCCAAAAATAACTCAAAAATTTAGCATCACGATCTGAAACAATAGAACAAGGAATGCCATGCAATCTAACAATTTCCCTAAAGAACAAATCAGCAATATGCACAGCATCATCAGTCGTGTGACATGGAATAAAGTGAGCCATTTTGGAAAATCTATCTACCACTACAAAGATAGAATCTCTACCCTTCCTAGTTCTAGGCAAACCTACAATGAAATCCATAGAAATGTCTTCCCAAGGTGAACTAGGAATGGGTAAAGGCTGGTACAAACCATGGGGGTGGAGTCTAGACTTAGCTTTAGCACAAACAACACAACTCTTGACAAATCTCAGCACATAATTACTCATTTTAGGCCAATAGTAGTGTTCTTTTAAACCTTCTAAAGTCTTTTCTAAACCCCTATGTCCTCTTGATTCATGAACCTCTTTAGTTAGAAGCCTACGTATACTAGATGAAGGAATGCACAATTTTCCAGCTTTAAACAAGTATCCATCATCAATAAAGTAGGTATCTATTTCACCCCTAGACATGCAATTCTTATAGATTTCAGCAAAGTGAGGATCACTAGCATATAATTCCCTAATCATTGCAAATTCAAGGATCTTAACATCACATTGGTTCAAAAGTACATACCTCCGAGAAAGGGCGCCAACTACCACATTCTCCTTGCCTTTCTTATGTTTCACAACATAAGGAAAAGTCTCCATAAATTCAACCCCTCTTGCATGTCGCCTGCTGAGTCTGGATTGGCCTTTCAAGTACTTCAAGGCCTCATGATCAGAATGGATTACAAACTCTTTAGGCCACAAATAATGAGACCAAGTTTTCAAAACCCTAATTAAAGCATACAACTCTTTATCATAAGTAGGGTAATTCAACTCAGCCCAACTAAGCTTTTCACTAAAATAAGCAATGGGTTTCTTGTCTTGCAAGAGCACGCCTCCTATGCCATGTCCAGAAGCGTCCACCTCTATCTCAAATGCCTTGGAGAAGTCAGGGAGTTGAAGCACTGGGGCGTGGCATAATCTGTCCTTCAAAGTGTTGAAGGCGTTCTCTTGTTGCTCCCTCCATTTAAAGGTTGTATCCTTCTTTGTAAGCTCGTGGAGGGGGGCTGCAATTGTGCTAAAATCACGCACAAATCTCCTGTAGAAGCCAGCCAAGCCGAGAAATGATCTGGCCATTGTTGGTGTAGTCGGCTGGGGCCATTCTTTGATTGCCTTGATCTTGTCTTCATCTACCTTCAATCCACCTTTAGACACAACAAAACCAAGAAAAATGGTAGACTCCGAGCAAAAAGAACACTTTTTCAAGTTAACATAAAGTTTTTCTAACCTTAAAGTGTCCAAAACAGCCCTAAGATGATCTACATGTTCATGCATGGTTTTGCTATAGATTAAGATATCATCAAAGTAGACTACAACAAATCTGCCTAAGTATCTTCTTAAAACATGGTTCATAAGCCTCATAAAAGTACTAGGTGCATTAGTTAATCCAAAAGGCATTACTAACCATTCATATAAGCCATACTTAGTTTTAAAGGCAGTTTTCCATTCATCCCCTTCCCTCATCCTAATTTGATGGTACCCACTTCTTAAATCAATCTTAGAAAAGAAATTTGCACCGTGCAATTCATCAAGCATATCATCTAATCTAGGGATGGGGTGACGATACTTAACTGTTATTTGGTTGATCACTCGACAATCAACACACATTCTCCATGTGCCATCCTTTTTTGGCATCAAAATCACCGGAACCGCGCATGGGCTGAGAGATTCACGCACATAGCCTTTGTCCATGAGATCTTGCACTTGTCTTTGATATTTTATTATATCTTTTGAAGCAAGATTAGAGGCTATCTTCTATCTATAGGGCCAGCCTCCTAGTTGCCTTGCTCTCCAAGGATTAGCTTTTGTATTCTCTATTTATACTTTGCATTTTCATTCAATAAAAATCAGCTTGAGATTAGATAAACCCTAAGAAAGGTTTATCTAGTCTTTGGGCTCAAAAATAATTGTGTGTGTGCTTGCAATTTCGAGATTCATCACCATCATCAATCCGACTTCTCTCTCTTCATCCGAAATTCAATTGTGTTTGTTTAAGTTTGATTAATTGATTTATTCAATAGAGGTTGTTCTAGAATTGATTGTTAAAGATCGTTCTAGTTAATTAATCAGATTTAGCGTTAGAGCCAATCTGATTGAACTATCAACATTGAGTTTTTCAATCCATCAAATTCGTTTTTTTCAGACTCATTCAAATCAGTTTTGGTTACTTGTTGTGCACGACTTCTCACATTGATTGCAAATTCATGTTGATTCAAGGATTACTAGGCAAGATCGGGACTTGTGTGGGTCATATACGAGGTTTCAACGGAGGATTCCGGGGCAATCACGTATCAGAGGTCCCCTTTCCAATTATCGATGCGGGGACCGTGTTGAGCTCTTCCTCAACATCCTTGAGCTAGGCCTCCTCCTCGACAGTTCCCATGATGAGAGGAGGGGGGTCCTTGGTCATTTTCCCGATGACAACGGAGAGAGGAAGGTCATCGTCGTCCGAAGTGAGGACGACGACAGTTTTGGAGGGAGAGGGAGAGGGAAGTTTTGTGGTAGTTGGGGATGTTGTGGAAGAAGAGAGAGGAGAGGAGAAGGGAGTGGATATTTGTGTAGAAGGGGGAAGAGGGGTGGATATGAGAACCGGGTGAGTAGGGGTCCCCGAGGCAGGAGTGGGAGGGACAGAAGTGTTTTTGGGTGAGGAAGGAGGGGAAGGAGTTTTGTGAGGTGGAGGTGGAGTTCCCGTTGTTGTGGGAACAGAAGGGAGTGGTGGAGGTGGAGTTCCCTTTGTTGTGGGAACAGAGGGAGGTGGAGTTCCCGTTGTTGTGGCAACAGAGGGAGGTGGTGGAGGAGTCTTGTGTTTTGGGGGAAGGGTTTGGGAGGTCCCTCACTTATGGGAAGAGGGAGGGAAGAAAAGGTGAGTTGTCTCTGGGATTGGGAGGTCCCAGAGTCCGAATGAAAGATAAAGGGGGGTTTGGCGACACAGGAACTGTCCTTGGAGCAGTTCAAGTAATCGTCAATTGTGAAGAAAGATTTCTTTCTGGGCTCCGAGTATTCAGAGACCTCAGAGTGTTTGCGTTTTTTGGATTGTGAGGGATCTTTGGAGTGTTTGGATTTTTTGAAATGTTTGGATTTGGAGGGGTCTTTTGATGAACGACGTTTTTTGGATGAATGGTGGTGTTTGGATTTTCTAGGCTTCTCGTTGATAGAGGGACGAGCATCTCCGAAACTGTCAACAATGACAATGCCGGAGGAGGTGTAGGTGGTTGAAGGAGGAGGAAGGGATTCAAAGGAGGTGGCGGAAGAGGAAGTCCAGGCCAAGGTTTCGTCGGCCGGAGGAGGAGGTGGTAAGAAAGGGCTTACTTGGTTGTAGAGCCCTTGGATGAGGACCTCCTTCATGATTGGATATTCCTCTTTCTCAATCTCGTTTAGTTGCGAGACGAAGAGAATTCTGGGATTTGCAAGAACTCAGCCTTTAATCTGGGCGAAGGTGTGTGGTGTGGCCATTTTTGGGAGAATTTGGGGAAGAGAGAAGGTTTTGGAGGTTTCTTGAAAAAGAGAGTGAAAGGGATGTGGAGAGGACGAAAGACAGAAGTTGAAGACGGAATAAGAGCCCAAAAATAGCAAATGAGGGTTTTAAGGAGAGAAGGGGCGAAGGGTAGAAAGGGAAGTGGAAAAACCTCGATAACCGTTGCCCAATGAATGTGGGGCATCGTTTCAACTTCCGTAGCACGCCTCTTGCACGCGTCACGATCTCTAGGGAAGGCCTTTCAAAATTTGAATACTTGGCCCTTAATGTTTCAGAGCTTCTGACACAAAATTCCGCTTCACAAGTGACGGTTCTTCTTCTCAGATGAGTCAGCGTTCCCTTGCTAGTATGTATCAGTTCCCATGATCTTATCAAGGTCATGGAGAGTGAAGTGGTTGAGGGAACTTCACACTCATCCTTTTGTGGGGCTAGGGAACTCAAAGGGAATCAGACAATTTACGACTCGATAAAGGAGTAAACATTTTGGCTGATGAGAGGCATTTGTCTGGTCCCTAGCTTAGGGTAGGTTATACGATCAACCGTCATAGTGGCTTGTAAGGTGGGATAAAGGGAACTCTGGTTGATCATGTAGGGCCGAAAGAAATAAAGTTCCCTTGTACACATTTATCTTTAGACTAGTAATCATGGCATAGTGAAAGCAATAAATCCAAGTTCCCTATCATGTATTCTTAGAAAAACTAGTCAGGCATTGAGGGAGAGACAAACAGGGACTTGTTTAGTTTAGATTAATCATCCCTAGAAGCATTCGAAAACGCTGGTAGGGACCTCTGTCTAAAGCTTTGGTGAGAATGTCCGCAATTTTCTTTTCAGTTCTACAGTGTGATACGTGATTGCCTCGGATTACTCCTCAGAAACCTCGTATTTGACCACACAGGAACCCGATCTTGCCAGCAATTATGATTCAAACCTACAAAGCTTTCAAAGTAAGAAACTTGCGATCCAAGTAACAAACAGATCCGAAAATTGAAGTAACGAACAGAATTGATAGGTTGAAGGAGTCAACTTGATAGTTCAATTGGATTGGCTCTAACGCTAAATCCAATTGATCAACTAGTTTGATCTTTAACAATCACAACTAGAACAATCTAATTGACTAAATCAACAAACCAATTTAACAACACAAGAGAGAGAGAGAGAGAGAGAGTATGGTGATGATGATCGGCCGAGTATTGCACACAACACAATTGTTTTTGAGCCCCAGGACTAGATAAACCAATTTGGGTTTATCTAATCTCAAGCTGATTTTTATTAATGAAACTAAAAAGTATTTATAGAGAATACAAAAGCTAATACTTGGGGAGCAAGGGAGAGAGGTTGGCCGGCCCTAGAAGGGGAGAAGGGGTCTCCTTTGCTTGCTTCCCAAGATATAATAATATCTAAATAAATCTAACTAGATTCCCTTAAATAAATAAATCATGGCTGAATTATTTATTTAAGGAAATAATCCTAACAAACTTAAAATATCTCTAACAAACTAAAAATATCTCTAACAACCAGGAGAGAGAAGATCAACCAACTAACATAAGCCTATTGGCTGATTTCTCTACATTATTAAAATAAATAGAAATTGTTCATAATAAAATAAATAAGATATTTTCTTCAATTTAGAATGGTCAAGTCAAAGGGTTGACTTTGACCCATATACCAATTCATCTCACCCGGTCACTTACTAAATTCAGCCCTAAAGTGATACAAATTAATACATGTTTCTAAATAAAGAAATGTTGAAACTCGGCCCATTGACTTGATCCTCTTCCTTGGTGGTCTTTGGCGCCATTTATGAATATATGTAAGAGATAATATTGAATCCATGAAAACCTCTTTGAACTTGAACGCCCTTGACCTTGGGAAAGGTTTCGGTCTTGGTCTTCTAGACACCTTTTTTTCAACTTTAATCTTCATGGTCCTTTGATCGCTATCATTCTCCCCCACTTGGCTTCGAATCGTCCTCGATTCGACGTTGCATGTAAGCGTAAGAGGAGAATTATCCTGAAAAGATGGAAATATTAAAGGTACCATGGTTAATAAAGAAGGTTGTAAAACAAGCAAAGCTGATGGAAGACATGGAATCATCTCTTGGGCAGTAGGGCTCTCGTTGACTAAAACTCCATTTGAGACATCCACTTCTTCCTCCATGCTCTCATTTTGCATGGTTTCCTCAGCTGGCACCTCCTCCTTCAAACTTTCCTTATTAATATGGCTTTGAAGATCACATAGGAGGTTACTTCCTTCTTTAGAGATCTCTTGGCTATGTGGGGTTATAACTTTCTCTTCTTGAGTGAACATTCCTGGTTTTGGTGAGTCAGAAACTCCCAATTCCTGCAAAAAAGAGTTAGTATCCAAAACAATGGAAGAAGAGTTAGAAATGTACCTCATTTGACTAGAATTAGCCAAAGCCTCATTCTTTCGTTGGAGTTGATAAAAATACTTCTGAGCAGCTCGAACCAAGGCATCAACATCATTGTGGTCTGTATAGCTTTCAAGATGTTCTTGGAATTGAGAATTCAGTCCATCTAGGAATTGTAGACATATATACCTTGGTGATACATCAACTCCAGCAAAACACATCAATTCTTCAAGCTCCATGAAGAAGTCAAGTGGAGATCTAGAACCTTGCTTACAACTAGCCACTCTTTTCAACCGTTCAGAATGCTCATATGGAACAAACTTCTGGCGCATATAGAATTTCAGTTGATGCCAAGTTGAAATGGGCTTAAGACCTCGGTTCCAACGATCTCTCTGTACATGATCCCACCAAAAACGTGCAGCTCCCACAAGACAAGTTGTTACTGCATACAACTTCTCTTGTTCAGTGTAATTATGGTACTCAAGGAAAGAGCTGGTGTCGTCTTCCCATTCAAAATACCATGTAGGGTCAATAATCCCATAAAAAGGCTCTATTCGGTGTGGAACATATTGTTGGGACATCCTGAAACAAGCAAGAAGTAGAGAGAGTAGTGTGGTCTAAAAGCAATCACAACAAGCAATACCACACCTTAATCAAGCCAAAACTTGCCTCAAAGCAATCCAATCAACTTAATTCAGTTTTTCGGTTGGATTGAGGGAGTAAATGGGTAGATATAGTATAGGTATGGTATACTAATGATAAATAAAGGAAATATGCAGTTCAAGCAAATGGCAAGTATGCAATAAGACAAGCAATGCAAATAATCCCTTTATGAGCTCTAAAACACATGCAATCTCTCAATTGACTCTATGCAAGTTAATAAAACCAAAATTCAGCATGCAAGGACCGAAAATATGGTAGGCTTAGTGACTTTTATTTCGTCACTCTTTTTCTTCAAAGTGATTTCTACTTAGCTATCTTTTTAAGCAAGCAGTCACTAGGGTTGAAAGTGGCTTAAAACTAGCTGGGGTAGATCACTTTTCTTTTCTGTTTTTTTTTTTTTTTTTTTTGATTTTATGCACAAGCTACTCTTGTGCTATAATGAAGAAACAAGCAAAGCAAAGCAACAATGCAAAGGACGAAATTAAAAAGGGTATACACGAACTGAATTTTTTTTGTTTTTTTTTTTGTTTTTTTTAACTAAGTGACTTTTGCTACCAATGAAACCAACTAGAAGCCAAATTAACAAAAGAAGAAGGGGTAGGTCGAATTTGATGGGATGCAATGACAGAAATTAGCAAATATCAAACAAGCAATATGAATCTCTATTGATCATGCAACATGAAATAAAAACTCATAAAAATTGTAGGAAGACAATTGCTACTCTTAATTGCAACAAAACTCAACCAATTCAACCAAAAGCATGTAACAAATCCCTTAAAATCTCCTAGATGGGTTATTACTTGGAGGGCAAGCAACAACAAGGAATTAGGGTTTGGTGATCTCGGCTGAGGGCTAGGGTTAGGGTTTGCGGATTTGGATCTAGGGTTTGAGGGATTGGTAGGGTTCGAACTAGGTTTAGGGTTTCAGATTAGGGTTTGGCCGCCAACTAGGGTTAGGGTTAGGCTGCCAATTTAGGGTTAGGGTTACGAGAAGGGTGGAGTGCGATCTAGGGTTTAGGGTCTCCGAATTGGCTAGGGTTTGTGGGGGTGGGTTCGGACAGGCTGGGGGGTGGTGCGGTGCCCTAGAGCGACACCAGTTTGGTGTGGTGGTGGTTCGTGGTGGTTGGGTGGCGGAATTATGGTGGTGGTGGTGAAAAATTCAATCTTTGGTCTCAAAAATTCAAACTTTAGGTAAAGGGGGGATTTTTGGGATCAAAAACTGAATCAAATTAATTAGAAAGCAAATTAAGGAAAGAAACAATTACTTGGCGAGACGCTGGATTCTGATACCACTTGATACGTGATTGCCTCGGATTACTCCTCAGAAACCTCGTATTTGACCACACAAGAACCCGATCTTGCCAGCAATTATGATTCAAACCTACAAAGCTTTCAAAGTAAGAAACTTGCGATCCAAGTAACAAACAGATCCGAAAATTGAAGTAACGAACAGAATTGATAGGTTGAAGGAGTCAACTTGATAGTTCAATTGGATTGGCTCTAACGCTAAATCCAATTGATCAACTAGTTTGATCTTTAACAATCACAACTAGAACAATCTAATTGACTAAATCAACAAACCAATTTAACAACACAAGAGAGAGAGAGATCGAGAGTATGGTGATGATGATCGGCCGAGTATTGCACACAACACAATTGTTTTTGAGCCCCAGGACTAGATAAACCAATTTGGGTTTATCTAATCTCAAGCTGATTTTTATTAATGAAACTGAAAAGTATTTATAGAGAATACAAAAGCTAATACTTGGGGAGCAAGGGAGAGAGGTTGGCCGGCCCTAGAAGGGGAGAAGGGGTCTCCTTTGCTTGCTTCCCAAGATATAATAATATCTAAATAAATCTAACTAGATTCCCTTAAATAAATAAATCATGGCTGAATTATTTATTTAAGGAAATAATCCTAACAAACTTAAAATATCTCTAACAAACTAAAAATATCTCTAACAACCAGGAGAGAGAAGATCAACCAACTAACATAAGCCTATTGACTGATTTCTCTACATTATTAAAATAAATAGAAATTGTTCATAATAAAATAAATAAGATATTTTCTTCAATTTAGAATGGTCAAGTCAAAGGGTTGACTTTGACCCATATACCAATTCATCTCACCCGGTCACTTACTAAATTCAGCCCTAAAGTGATACAAATTAATACATGTTTCTAAATAAAGAAATGTTGAAACTCGGCCCATTGACTTGATCCTCTTCCTTGGTGGTCTTTGGCGCCATTTATGAATATATGTAAGAGATAATATTGAATCCATGAAAACCTCTTTGAACTTGAACGCCCTTGACCTTGGGAAAGGTTTCGGTCTTGGTCTTCTAGACACCTTTTTTTCAACTTTAATCTTCATGGTCCTTTGATCGCTATCACAGTGTTCCATCAAGATGTTCCCACTTTCAACATTGTCGCGTAGAAAGTGATGCCTTATATCTATATGCTTAGTCCTAGAATGATGCACAGGATTTTTGGAAATGTTTATGGCACTAGTATTATCACAAAGTATGGGAACTAGGCCAAAAGACATACCGTAATCCTGGAGTTGTGACTTAAGCCATAGAACTTGGGAACAACAAGATGCAGCAGCCACATATTCTGCTTCAGCTGTGGAGAGTGTCACTGAGTTTTGCTTTTTAGATCCCCATGAAACTAAGCATGACCCTTTGAGATACCTGAAAATCCTCTTCACCTCTCGATAGTTCCTTTGGTCCAGACTTATACCTGTTTCATCCGCATTGAGCCTTGAATTTGGTGAGATTGGAGTGTCAATAGGCTTGGAGTGTTCCATCCCATACTTTACGAGCATTTCCTTGATGTATTTCTGTTGATGAATCTTTTTTCCCTCCTTGGTTTGAGATATTTGAAGTCCCAAGAAGAACGTGAGTTCCCCAATGAGACTCATCTCAAACTCACTGCTCATGAGGTCCTTAAATTTCTCTACAAGAGTTTCGTTAGTTGCTCCAAAAACAATGTCATCAACATATACTTGCACAATCAAAATGTCTTTAGACTCTTTCTTTAAAAACAGAGTCTTGTCTATGGAACCTTGATGGTATCCATGGGACAAGAGGAATTGAGCAAACCTGTCATACCAAGCTCGGGGAGCTTGTTTGTGTCCGTAGAGGGTCCTCTCCAGGAAATAGACATGGTTGGGTAGCTTCTCATCTTCGAATCCTGGGGGTTGGGCCACATATACTTCTTCCTTGAGATGTCCGTTGAGGAAGGTTGTTTTCACATCCATTTGATAAAACTTGAATCCCTTGTGAGCAACATAGGCAATTAAGATTCAGATGGCCTCGATCCTGGCGACTGGTGCGAAAGTCTCTTCGTAATTGATTCCTTCCTCTTGCCTGTAGCCTTGTGCCACCAGTCTAGCCTTGTTCCTTGCTATAGCTCCAGTATCATCGAGCTTGTTTCTAAAGACCCATCGAGTTCCTATGATGTTCTTGTTCTTGGGCCTAGGAACTAGCTTCCAAACTTTGTTCCTCTCGAATTGGTGGAGCTCCTCTTGCATAGCTTGGATCCAATCTAGGTCCTTCAAAGCTTCTTTGATATTTTTGGGTTCCACCATTGAAACAAACGCGTTAAAAGCACAAAAATTATTGAGAGAGAAACTGATGCAGTGAAGCCTGCCATGTCTCAAACCGACGTCGATGAGTTGATTCGAGTGCCTTCTGACGGACCAATCACAAGAAGTCGAGCTAAGAAGATTGCTCAAGGCACAACAGCGATCTTGGTTCGATTGGCAGCAGTTATTGAAGAGCCTAGCAAGGCGAAGTGGGTCTCGTGCATTCAACATCAATTGAGCCCGGATTCCCTGGATTGATCATAGGAGGGCCGAAAATTACTATTTCTTTATTTAGAAACATGTATTAATTTGTCTCACTTTAGGGCTGAATTTAGTAAGTGACCGGGTGAGATGAATTGGTATATGGGTCAAAGTCAACCCTTTGACTTGACCATTCTAAATTGAAGAAAATATCTTATTTATTTTATTATGAACAATTTCTATTTATTTTAATAATGAAGAGAAATCAGCCAATAGGCTTATGTTAGTTGGTTGATTTTCTCTCTCCTGGTTGTTAGAGATATTTTAAGTTTGTTAGGATTATTTCCTTAAATAAATAATTCAGCTATGATTTATTTATTTAAGGTAACCTAGTTAGATTTAATTAGATATTATTATATCTTGGGAAGCAAGATAAGGAGGCTGATTCCTCTCTCCTAGGGCCGGCCACACCCCCTTGCTTGCTCCCCAAGGATTAGCTTTTGTATTCTCTATTTATACTTTGCAATTTCATTAATAAAAATCAGCTTGAGATTAGATAAACCCAAATTGGTTTATCTAGTCCTTGGGCTCAAAAAATTACAAGTGTGTTTGTGTGATTACAATCTCGAGATCATCATCTTCATAGCAGCCGAAATTTCTCCCTCTTGTTCGAATCTGAGTTATAGTTCATTCAATTGGATTGTTCTAGTTGTGATTGTTAAAGATCAAACTAGTTAATCATTCGGATTTAGCGTTAGAGCCAATCCGTTTGAACTATCAAATTGAATATCAATAATTCAGATCGAGTGCTTTCATTCATTCAATCAGTTCGTTATTGTGTTACTTGGATCGCAAGTTTCTTACTTTGAAAGCTTTTGTAGGTTTGAATCATAATTGTTGGCAAGATCGGGTTCCTGTGTGGTCAAATACGAGGTTTCTGAGGAGTAATCCGAGGCGATCACGTATCAAGTGGTATCATAATCCAGCGTCTCGCCAAGTAATTGTTTCTTTCCTTAATTTGCTTTCTAATTGATTTGATTCAGTTTTTGATCCCAAAAATCCCACCTTTACCTAAAGTTACAATTTTTGAGATCCAAAGGCTGAATTTGCACCACAACCACCACATAGTTCCGCCAACACCACCACTCCGCCACCACCTGCACACTCCGACTTGGTGTCGCTCTCACCAGCCGCACCACCCACCACCACCGTCCGATCACAACCCCACCAACCCCATCCAAATCGGAGCATCCTAAACCCTAGATCGCACTCCACCCTTCTCGTAACCCTAACCCTAAATTGGCAGCCTAACCCTAACCCTAACCCTAATTGACGGCCAAACCCTAATCTGAAACCCTAAACCTAGTTCGAACCCTACCAATCCCTCAAACCCTAGATCCAAATCCGCAAACCCTAACCCTAGCCCTCAACCGAGATCACCAAACCCTAATTTCCTTGTTGTTGCTTGCCCTCCAAGTAATAACCCATCTAGGAGATTTTAAGGGATTTGTTGCATGCTTTTGGTTGAATTGGTTGAGTTTTGTTGCAATTAAGAGTAGCAATTGTCTTCCTACAATTTTTATGAGTTTTTATTTCATGTTGCATGATCAATAGAGATTCATATTGCTTGTTTGATATTTGCTAATTTCTGTCATTGCATCCCATTAAATTCGACCTACCCCTTCTTCTTTTGTTAATTTGGCTTCTAGTTGGTTTCATTGGTAGCAAAAGTCACTTAGTTTAAAAAAAAAAAAAAAAAAAAAATTCAGTTCGTGTATACCCTTTTTAATTTCGTCCTTTGCATTGTTGCTTTGCTTTGCTTGTTTCTTCATTATAGCACAAGAGTAGTTTGTGCATAAAATCAAAAAAAAAAAAAAAAGAAAAGAAAAGTGATCTACCCCAGCTAGTTTTAAGCCACTTTCAACCCTAGTGACTGCTTGCTTAAAAAGATAGCTAAGTAGAAATCACTTTGAAGAAAAAGAGTGACGAAATAAAAGTCACTAAGCCTACCATATTTTCTGTCCTTGCATGCTGAATTTTGGCTTTATTAACTTGCATAGAGTCAATTGAGAGATTGTATGTGTTTTAGAGCATGAGAGGGATTATTTGCATTGCTTGTCTTATTGCATATTTGCCATTTGCTTAAGCTGCATATTTACTTTAAATATCATTAGTATTCCATACCTACACTATATCTACCATTTTACTCCCTCAAAACAGCCCAAAAACTGAATTAAGTTGATTGGATTGCTTTGAGGCAAGTTTTGGCTTGATCAAGGTGTGGTATTGCTTGTTGTGATTTACTTTAGAACACACTACTCTCTCTACCTTCTTGCTTGTTTCAGGAACAATGGTGATTCCATCAGAACCTAACCCAACTGAATTGAGTCTCACTAAGGAGGCAATCGACTTCATTAGGTTGTCCATTAGTGAAGGTGTGCGCGATGGCCAGGCTCGAGCTGTAGAACTGGCCACGGCTGCATTGGCTCCACAACTAAAGCATTTAGAGGAACAACTTGCAATATTGGTTGATTCGTCTCAAGCTAGTCGCAAGAGCACCCCTGCAGTCGATCTTACAAGTGACCCAAATCAAGCCTCGGGTAGCGACAAAGGCAAGCAACAACTAGTGGATGACGAACATGATGTGCTTGCTAGCTACAACAAAGATAATGATCCCCCGGCTCACTACTCCCCCACAGCAGGCCGAGGAAGAGGAAGAGGCATCGGGTCGAGGACTCCACCGGTTACTCATCAACAAGTCTATAATCAGCCACACAACCGGTATCCTCAAGCCACTCATCAACAATATCAACAATACAACAACTCTTTTGATGACGTGACGTATGGTTATCCCGGGGAAGAAAGGCGCCCATGGCATCCTCCCCTAGATGATTTCTATAACCAAGCTGAGGTTGTAGAAGATCTCCCACCAGCCTATGGAGTACAACGGCCGAACAACAACAACAACGTTAACCAAGTTGTAAATCAGATTGGGAAACGTGATATAAAGATCAAGATAGAACCATTCAATGGAGAGCTTAACCCGGAGAAGTATCTAGAGTGGGAACAAGCTACAAATTTCATTCTAGATCACATGGGATATGAAGAATGGGAGAAAGTTGTTGTTGTTGTCATCCACTTTATTGGGACCGCTAGAAATTGGTGGTTTAGAATGAAGGAGGATCGAATTAGAAAGGCCTTACCACCAATTGAAACTTGGGGCCAGCTGAAGTTTGTAATGAGGAAGAAATATGTGCCTGAAGAGCATACCGAGCACATGAGATTGAAAGTTGTAACTTGCAAACAAGGCACCAAGTCTCCAACCGAGTACTTCAATGAGCTAGAGGATCTGAGTTTTAAAGCGGGAATTCATCATTCCCAACGGTCTCTAAGGACCCAATTCATGGCGGGACTGAATCAAAGCATTCAAGACACATTGGAGATTCAACAAATCAAGGATCTCAATGCCTTAGTACATTCAGCCCAACTACTCTATGAGCAGCAACAAAGGAAGAAGAAGGAAGCTTGGAATGCTACAAAAAGGTATGGTTCTAATCCTAGTTCAAATTCCAACTTTTATTCTTCTAACCCTTCTATGCAGCAAAAGGGAGCTACTAGCTCACCTAAAACAACAGGTTTTCAAGGCCAAAGGCGTCCCACCAATGGACCTCCAAATCAGCCTAGAGCACGTGATTTAGTGTGCTACAAGTGTCAAGGACGAGGTCACTATGCCAAGGATTGTCCAAATCTAAAGCAAGTACTTCTCACCACCAATGGAGGATATGTGAGTGATGAAGATATAACTCCAAATCAAGTGGAGGAGGACAGTATTGGACAAGAAGAGGAGGACGTAGAGGCCATTGAACCAGAATGCACCGAACAGCCTCTAACTTTGGTAACAATGCGTACTCTGACTTTACAAGAAACACCTAGGCTAGATCAAAGGGAAAACATTTTTCATACTAGGTGTACAGTAAAGAATCAAGTGTTATGCATGATAATTGATAGTGGTAGCTGCTGTAACATTATTAATGCTAAGGTAGTTGATCACTTGCAATTAAAAACCCAACCTAGGGCTACTAGTTATGGTCTCAATGGAATTAATGATTCAGAAGGTCCTAATCTTGTCACCCATCAGTGTTTAGTCCGTGTTGCTATTGGTACTTATGTTGATGATATTATGTGTGATGTAGTTAACATGGAATGCACTCATATTTTGTTAGGAAGACCATGGTTATTTGATAGGAGAGTGATTTATGATGGCATGTTAAACACCTATTCCTTTAACTATGATGGGAGGAGAGTTTCTCTTCTACCCTTGTCTCCCCAACAAGTTCTACAGGATCAGGTACGTCGAGATCAAGCTAGGGCACTTAGGCGTGCCAAGGAAGAGAAAGAAGAGGCTGATTCAACGGCCAAAGCAGCGGCCCGGCGTTCGGCGCCCGACGCGTCGACAAAGCCAAGCGGCGTTTCCCAGTCTCCGCCCGAGCGTTCTGGCTCAAATTTTGGGAAAACATCAAAAACAGGTGGAGCTACTGTTTGGGAAAAAAAACGCCGAGAGAATGTCCCAAAAATGCCCAAAGTGCCGAGCAACACTTCCAGCAGTGCATCTGTGACGAAAACTGGGCTATCTCCCAATCCACTCGAGCGTTTTGGCTCAAATTTTGGGAGCAATTCAGAGACTCAGAGAGCTACAAATATGGAAAAAGAACGCCTACAGAAAGAGCCAAAAATCGGCTTGAAAGGCAGTGTAGAAAAGCGCTCTCTTGTGACTCAGTCTAGTATTTCTTTCCCTAAATCTTCTTGCTTACTTCTTATGAGGAAAGAGATACTTATTATTAGTCAAGATATCTCACATCTTCCAAAGTATCTACAGGATCTATTACAGGAGTTTGAAGATGTGATGCCTGAAGAGTTGCCAGAAGGCCTTCCACCAATTAGAGGTATTGAGCATCAAATCGATTTGGTGCCCGGCGCTTCATTACCAAACCGTGCAGCCTATAGAGCAAGTCCAAAAGAGACCGCTGAGCTTCAAAGACAAGTGCAAGATCTCATGGACAAAGGCTATGTGCGTGAATCTCTCAGCCCATGCGCGGTTCCGGTGATTTTGGTGCCAAAGAAGGATGGCACATGGAGAATGTGTGTTGATTGTAGAGCGATCAACCAAATAACAGTTAAGTACCGTCACCCCATCCCTAGACTAGATGATATGCTTGATGAATTACATGGTGCTAATTTCTTTTCTAAAATTGATTTAAGAAGTGGGTACCATCAAATTAGGATGAGGGAAGGGGATGAATGGAAAACTGCCTTTAAAACTAAATATGGCTTATATGAATGGTTAGTAATGCCTTTTGGATTAACTAATGCACCTAGTACCTTTATGAGGCTTATGAACCATGTCTTAAGAAAATATTTAGGCAGATTTGTTGTAGTCTACTTTGATGATATCTTAATCTATAGCAAAACCATGCAAGAACATGTAGATCATCTTAGGGCTGTTTTGGACACTTTAAGGTTAGAAAAGCTTTATGTTAATTTGAAAAAGTGTTCTTTTTGCTCCGAGTCTACCATTTTTCTTGGTTTTGTTGTGTCTAAAGGTGGATTGAAGGTAGATGAAGACAAGATCAAGGCAATCAAAGAATGGCCCCAGCCGACCACACCAACAATGGTCAGATCATTTCTCGGCTTGGCTGGCTTCTACAGGAGATTTGTGCGTGATTTTAGCACAATTGCAGCCCCCCTCCACGAGCTTACAAAGAAGGATACGGCCTTTAAATGGAGGGAGCAACAAGAGAACGCCTTCAACACTTTGAAGGACAGATTATGCCACGCCCCAGTGCTTCAACTCCCTGACTTCTCCAAGGCATTTGAGATAGAGGTGGACGCTTCTGGACATGGCATAGGAGGCGTGCTCTTACAAGACAAGAAACCCATTGCTTATTTTAGTGAAAAGCTTAGTGGGGCTGAGTTGAATTACCCTACTTATGATAAAGAGTTGTATGCTTTAATTAGGGTCCTGAAAACTTGGTCTCATTATTTGTGGCCTAAAGAGTTTGTAATCCATTCTGATCATGAGGCCTTGAAGTACTTGAAAGGCCAATCCAGACTCAGCAGGCGACATGCAAGATGGGTTGAATTCATGGAGACCTTTCCTTATGTTGTTAAACATAAGAAAGGCAAGGAGAATGTGGTAGCTGACGCCCTTTCTCGGAGGTATGTACTCTTGAACATATGTGATGTTAAGATCCTTGGATTTGCAATGATTAGGGAATTATATACTAGTGATCCTCACTTTGCTGAAATCTATAAGAATTGCATGTCTAGGGGTGAAATAGATACCTACTTTATTGATGATGGATACTTGTTTAAAGCTGGAAAATTGTGCATTCCTTCATCTAGTATACGTAGGCTTCTAACTAAAGAGGTTCATGAATCAAGAGGACATAGGGGTTTAGAAAAGACTTTAGAAGGTTTAAAAGAACACTACTATTGGCCTAAAATGAGTAATTATGTGCTGAGATTTGTCAAGAGTTGTGTTGTTTGTGCTAAAGCTAAGTCTAGACTTCACCCCCATGGTTTGTACCAGCCTTTACCCATTCCTAGTTCACCTTGGGAAGACATTTCTATGGATTTCATTGTAGGTTTGCCTAGAACTAGGAAGGGTAGAGATTCTATCTTTGTAGTGGTAGATAGATTTTCCAAAATGGCTCACTTTATTCCTTGTCACACGACTGATGATGCAGTGCATATTGTTGATCTGTTCTTTAGGGAAATTGTTAGATTGCATGGCATTCCTTGTTCTATTGTTTCAGATCGTGATGCTAAATTTTTGAGTTATTTTTGGAAGAGTCTATGGTCTAAATTGGGAACTAAATTGCTGTTTTCTACCTCATGTCACCCACAAACTGATGGGCAAACGGAAGTTACTAATCGAACGTTAGGGGTTTTACTTAGAACTATGCTTAAAGCTAACCTCAAACGTTGGGAAGATGTGTTGCCTTTTGTGGAGTTTGCTTATAACAGGTCAATCCATTCAGCCACAAAGATGACCCCTTTTGAGGTTGTTTATGGGCTGAATCCGAGGACGCCAGTGGATATGACGCCTCAGCCATACAAGGGGAAAGAGAGTTTTGAAGCTAACAAGAGGGCTGAGTTTGTGAAGAAGCTACATGAGAGGACGAAGATGCACTTGGAGAGGAAATCCATGAAGTACAAGGCCCATGCTGATAAGGGTCGGAAACAGGTTATCTTTGAAGAAGGAGATCTTGTTTGGGTGCATCTAAGGAAGGAAAGGTTCCCAAATCAAAGGAAGAACAAGTTAGATCAGAGAGGAGATGGACCATTTCGTATCATCAGGAGAATCGGCCCTAATGCATATCATGTTGACATGCCTGGTGAGTATGGTGTCCATCCGACTTTTAATGTGGCTGATCTATCTCTTTATGTGCCAGATTTTGATTCCGACGTCGAATCAGAGACGATTCGAGCTCAAGTGGAGGAGAATGATGCAGTGAAGCCTGCCATGTCTCAAACCGACGTCGATGAGTTGATTCGAGTGCCTTCTGACGGACCAATCACAAGAAGTCGAGCTAAGAAGATTGCTCAAGGCACAACAGCGATCTTGGTTCGATTGGCAGCAGTTATTGAAGAGCCTAGCAAGGCGAAGTGGGTCTCGTGCATTCAACATCAATTGAGCCCGGATTCCCTGGATTGATCATAGGAGGGCCGAAAATTACTATTTCTTTATTTAGAAACATGTATTAATTTGTCTCACTTTAGGGCTGAATTTAGTAAGTGACCGGGTGAGATGAATTGGTATATGGGTCAAAGTCAACCCTTTGACTTGACCATTCTAAATTGAAGAAAATATCTTATTTATTTTATTATGAACAATTTCTATTTATTTTAATAATGAAGAGAAATCAGCCAATAGGCTTATGTTAGTTGGTTGATTTTCTCTCTCCTGGTTGTTAGAGATATTTTAAGTTTGTTAGGATTATTTCCTTAAATAAATAATTCAGCTATGATTTATTTATTTAAGGTAACCTAGTTAGATTTAATTAGATATTATTATATCTTGGGAAGCAAGATAAGGAGGCTGATTCCTCTCTCCTAGGGCCGGCCACACCCCCTTGCTTGCTCCCCAAGGATTAGCTTTTGTATTCTCTATTTATACTTTGCAATTTCATTAATAAAAATCAGCTTGAGATTAGATAAACCCAAATTGGTTTATCTAGTCCTTGGGCTCAAAAAATTACAAGTGTGTTTGTGTGATTACAATCTCGAGATCATCATCTTCATAGCAGCCGAAATTTCTCCCTCTTGTTCGAATCTGAGTTATAGTTCATTCAATTGGATTGTTCTAGTTGTGATTGTTAAAGATCAAACTAGTTAATCATTTGGATTTAGCGTTAGAGCCAATCCGTTTGAACTATCAAATTGAATATCAATAATTCAGATCGAGTGCTTTCATTCATTCAATCAGTTCGTTATTGTGTTACTTGGATCGCAAGTTTCTTACTTTGAAAGCTTTTGTAGGTTTGAATCATAATTGCTGGCAAGATCGGGTTCCTGTGTGGTCAAATACGAGGTTTCTGAGGAGTAATCCGAGGCGATCACGTATCAAAAACGAGTTTGTACACCTTTATCATAGGGGAGATGATGTTCTCAATGGGGTGGTCCTTACTTTGTTGAAAGTTTCTTGTATGAGTGGGTTCCCTTGCACTTGTGTTATCTTCAGTAGAGGCTTCCTTTTCATGGGAACACTCATCTTCAGCTTCTTCATTGAGTGTTTTTTTAGAAATTCCTGGCAAGTTCCCTCTTTGTTCCCTCTGAACACTTGATTCTGGCAAGGTATTGTCTTGGGGAACAAGAGAGTTGGAGGTGTGTTGTAATTCTTCTGAGGAGGGAACCTCGAGGGAGATTTGATCAGTGAGAGTTGGATCTCCTTCGTTGTTCCCTGGTTGTGGAATGTTACTTGCACTTGGATAGTCTTCATCCCCTTCTTTGGCTCATCATCGTCATCATCATCGTCTTCTTGTCTGACTAGTTTGAACAGAGTTCCCTTCACTTGGGTCTCTGTTCCCATCTTTACAGATTTCTCGTTGAAGACGACATGGATGCTTTCTTCTATCTTCTTGGTCCTCTTGTTATAGACCTTGTAAGCCTTGCTTTGTGATGAGTATCCCAGGAAGATCCCTTCATCGCTTCTAGGATCGAGTTTTCCAAGGTTGTCTTTGCCATTGTTGTGGACAATGCATGTGCATCCGAAGGTCCTTAGGTGGGAGATGTTTGGTTTTCTTCCCTTGATGAGCTCGTACGATGTCTTCTTGATCAAAGGCCTTGTCATATCTCGGTTCAAGATGTATGTAGCTGTGGCGATGGGTTCAACCCAAAAATACTCAGGTTCTCCGCTTTCAAGCATCATGGTTCTGGCCATGTCCTCCCAGGTCCTATTCTTTCTCTCGACCACTCTGTTTTGCTGAGGAGTGCGGGGGGCTGAGAAGTTGTGAGAGATCCCATGTTTGTCACAGAAGTTGAGGAACTCTGAGTTTTGAAACTCAATTCCATGGTCAGACCTGATGGTTTTCAGCTTTACCCCCATGCTTACTTCTGTTCTTTTGATGAAAGGCTCGAACTCTTCAAACGCTTGTGATTTTGCCTTCAAGAAAATAACCTAGGTGAATCTAGAAAAATCATCAATTAAGACATACATGTACCTTTTTCCACCATAGCTGGCTGTTCGCATGGGACCACAGAGATCCATGTGAATTAGCTCTAAAGGCTTGGTTGTGCTCACCACCTTTTTGCGTTTGAACGAGTTCCTATTCTGTTTCCCTCGAACGCATGCTTCACACATTTGGACTCCTTCGAGATTGATCCGTGGAAGACCGATGACCAGATCCTGTAGATAGAGCTTCAGGATTTGATTGACACCTGCATGTCCTTGGTTTGAGATTGATCCTTGATGTATTTCTGTTGATGAATCTTTGTTCCCTCCTTGGTTTGAGATATTTGAAGTCCCAAAAAGAACGTGAGTTCCCCAATGAGACTCATCTCAAACTCACTGCTCATGAGATCCTTAAATTTCTCTACAAGAGTTTCGTTAGTTGCTCCAAAAACAATGTCATCAACATATAATTGCACAATCAAAATGTCTTTAGACTCTTTCTTTAAAAACAGAGTCGTGTCTATGGAACCTTGAAGGTATCCATGGGACAAAAGGAATTGAGCAAACCTGTCATACCAAGCTCGGGGAGCTTGTTTGAGTCCGTAGAGGGCCCTCTCCAGGAAATAGACATGGTTGGGTAGCTTCTCATCTTCGAATCCTGGGGTTGGGCCACATATACTTCTTCCTTGAGATGTCCGTTCAGGAAGGTTGTTTTCACATCCATTTGATAAAGTTTGAATCCCTTGTGAGCAACATAGGCAATTAAGATTCGGATGGCCTTGATCCTGGCGACTGGTGCGAAAGTCTCTTCGTAATTGATTCCTTCCTCTTGCCTGTAGCGTTGTACCACCAGTCTAGCCTTGTTCCTTGCTATAGCTCCAGTATCATCGAGCTTGTTTTTAAAGACCCATCGAGTTCCTATGATGTTCTTGTTCTTGGGCCTAGGAACTAGCTTCCAAACTTTGTTCCTCTCGAATTGGTGGAGCTCCTCTTGCATAGCTTGGATCCAATCTGGGTCCTTCAAAGCTTCTTTGATATTTTTGGGTTCCACCATTGAAATAAACGCGTTAAAAGCACAAAAATTATTGAGAGAGAAACGAGTTTGTACACCTTTATCATATGGGGAGATGATGTTCTCAATGGGGTGGTCCTTCCTTTGTTGAAAGTTCCCTTGCACTTGTGTTATCTTCAGTAGAGGCTTCCTTTTCATGGGAACACTCATCTTCAGCTTCTTCATTGAGTTTTTTTTTATATTCCTGGCAAGTTCCCTCTTTGTTTCCCCTGAACACTTGATTCTGGCAAGGTAATGTCTTGGGGAACAAGAGAGTTGAAGGTGTCTTGTAATTCTTCTGAGGAGGGAACCTCGAGGGAGATTTGATCAGTGAGAGTTGGATCTCCTTCGTTGTTCCCTGGTTGTGGAATGTTACTTGCACTTGGATAGTTTCATCCCTCTTCTTTGGCTCATCATCGTCATCATCATCGTCTTCTTGTCTGACTAGTTTGAACAAAGTCCCTTCACTTGGGTCTCTATTCCCATCTTTACAGATTTCTCGTTGAAGACGACATGGATGCTTTCTTCTATCTTCTTGGTCTTCTTGTTATAGACCTTGTAAGCCTTGCTTTGTGATGAGTGTCCCAGGAAGATCCCTTCATCGCTTCTAGGATCGAATTTTCCAAGGTTGTCTTTGCCATTGTTGTGGACAAAGCATGTGCATCCGAAGATCCTTAGGTGGGAGATGTTTGGTTTTCTTCCCTTGATGAGCTCGTAGGATGTCTTCTTGATCAAAGGCCTTGTCATAGCTCGGTTCAAGATGTATGTAGCTGTGGCGATGGCTTCAGCCCAGAAATACTCAGGTTCTCCGCTTTCAAGCATCATGGTTCTGGCCATGTCCTCCAAGGTCCTATTCTTTCTCTCGACCACTCTGTTTTGCTGAGGAGTGCGGGGGGCTGAGAAGTTGTGAGAGATCCCATGTTTGTCACAGAAGTTGAGGAACTCTGAGTTTTGAAACTCAATTCCATGGTCAGACCTGATGGTTTTCAGCTTTACCCCCATGCTTACTTCTGTTCTTTTGATGAAAGGCTCGAACTCTTCAAACGCTTGTGATTTTGCCTTTAAGAAAATAACCCAGGTGAATCTAGAAAAATCATCAATTAAGACATACATGTACCTTTTTCCACCATAACTGGCTGTTCGCATGGGACCACAGAGATCCATGTGAATTAGCTCTAAAGGCTTGGTTGTGCTCACCACCTTTTTGCGT
This sequence comes from Fallopia convolvulus, assembly GCA_964016875.1. NCBI lineage: Eukaryota > Viridiplantae > Streptophyta > Magnoliopsida > Caryophyllales > Polygonaceae > Fallopia > Fallopia convolvulus. The sequence continues at coordinate 20,112,219 of OZ024730.1, forward strand.
TTGAACGAGTTCCTAGTCTGTTTCCCTCGAACGCATGCTTCACACATTTGGACTCCTTCGAGATTGATCCGTGGAAGACCGATGACCAGATCCTGTAGATAGAGCTTCAGGATTTGATTGACACCTGCATGTCCTAGTCTTCGATGCCAGAGTTCTGTGCCATCATGGGAACTCGCAAGACACAGCTTCATTGGTGGTTCAAATTCTGTATCTACTACATAAACGTTGTTGTGCCTTCTTCCTCTCAGAATCACTTTGTTGGTATTTTTGTTGATAACTAGGCATTCTTCTGAGTCGAAGGTGACAACGTTGTTCCCTTGATCACACATCTAGGCAACACTTAAGAGATTGTATCCCAGATCTTTTACCAGATTGACATTGTTGACTTTGATTGATCTATTTAGCAACACTTCTCCCTTTCCAATTACTTCTCCCTTGTTTTTATTGCCAAATGAGACGTGGCCTCCTTCGGCATGAGTGTGGAGTGAGATGAGGATATCTTTGTTTCCAGTCATATGGTTCGAGCATCCACTATCTATGAACCATGCATTGTTCCCTCTCACTGCCACCTACAAGGTAAAGTTAGTGTTTTGAGATCCAGACAAGATGACTCTTGCCAGGTCCCTTGCAAGGGAAAATATTCTCATTTAAAACATAGTCAGCGATGTTGATATCATGAGTGATTTGAGAGTTGGAGTTCCTTTGGTGATTAACATGATGTTTTTGTTTGTTTAGGAACTCACGGTTTCTAAGGGTTTGGGCTCTCTTCTTGGGACATGCTTCCTTGTAGTGCCCATGAGCACCACAGTTCCAGCACGTCTTATAGTATTCTCCCAGGTAGTATTTTGGGTGTGGTCTCTGGATTCTGTTCCTATCCATGGTTTCCTTATTGTACACCCGTGATCCGTTTCCCTTAGAAATTTGGACATAAAGTCTATGTCCAGTGTTCCCAGTGTAATAATCTTTCTCACCACCTTTCCCACTTTCTAGGACCCTGATTTTCTCCTCGAGATGAGCATTTTTCTGTTTCTCACATTGGAGTTCTAAGGCCCTACACTCATGGATTTCATGTTCACTCAGGGGTGACTTCCCGTTCTTTGAGCTCTCAGTTTTGTATCTTATGCTGTGTTTGGCTGGGACAAACTTGATTTGGGAACTAGAAGCTTCAATATGTTCGGGAGTCTTACTCAGGTTTTGTAAGAGAGTGTTCTCATCTTTTTCTAGAGTTTTGATTTCATTTTCTAGATCTACGATGTGAGTACATGGGACTTGAGTTTTTCGAGAAGGGATATGCAGTTGGGACAGGGTTCAAGACCGACTAATTCAGCATTTATGTGTTCCTGTTTTTCCAACTTGTTTTGCAGTTTTATATTATCTTTGACAAGACTTGAAAGAATTTTCAACAGTTCAGGTTTTTCATAGTTATTCAAAGAAGCAAGAACAGTTTCAGTGGTTACCTCACTGGGTTGTTCCCCAGTGGTTTCTCCTATGGCCATTCCACACATGTTTGGGAGTGCCCATGACTCGGGATCTTCGTCCTCATCATCGCTCCAGGTGGCGATGTAGGCCTTTTTCCCATGCTTCCGGCCGTCAGTTCCCTATGGGCATTCCTTAGCGACGTGTCCTTTCTTGTTGCACTTGTAACATGTGACATTCGAGAGGTCCTTCTCTGCGGGTTTTCTTTGGGACTCTGTCCTTTTCCCCAGTTCCCACTGTTCCTTTGGAGCTTCCCTTTGTAGAAGTTCCGAAGAGCCTTTGTTACGAGAACTAGCTCCTCATCCTCTTCTTCTTTGGAGTCTTCGTGTTGTTCTTGAGTTAATTTGAGCATCTTCTCAATTTTGAGTGCGATCCCTCGATGTGCTCGAGTCTGTTCCTTATCATCGATCTTTCTCTTCTCGTGTCCCACTAGCTTTCCAAACACTTGATGGAGCATGAGAATTCTATTTTCCGGATTCTCTTTGAACATTGTTCTCTCGTTTGCCCATTCTCCAGTCAATCCGTTGAAGAGCTGTTGGACCTTCATCTCATGGGTGATTTCTTTTTTGGTGATCCCCAAGCCTTCCATTTTGGTGCAAAGTCCTTCAAATCGGGACTGATAGCTATCGACAGACTCTCCCATCTCCATTTGGAAGTTGTAGAACTCCCTTTTTGCATTAATCTGAAGATCTTCTCAGAGATTTGAGTTCCCAATGTGCATTTGTTGGATGGACTCCCACATTTCCTTAGTTGTGTCAAGATTTGCTACCCTGTCATAGTCTTGCACGCACAAGGACCTCTTCAGGTACTGTTTGGCCTTGTAGTTGGCTTCCATGCACTTGTATTCGTTGGGTCCCCACTTTGAGAGGTCGTTGACTATAGCTGGATCAATTTCGAAGTTCCATCTCTCGATAACACACCAGGCTTGGTAGTCCTGGCCACGCATCCAATCCTTCATATCGCGTTGCCAGCTTTCGAATCCTCCTGTAATAAGCCTCGACGGCTTACTAGTGTTGTTCCCTACCTGAGTAAGTTCTTGAGCCATTTGATACCTGCGATGCTAACACAAATCTAGAGCAAACCTGCTCTGATACCAATTGTTGGATCGTAAACCGTTAGAAAAGAGCTTGGGAACTGACTGTTAAGCTGTTCCCAAGGCAGCGGAAGTAAATTAAGCGCAAGTATTAAAAGCAGTAAAGAACGCAGTTCCCTTATAGAGGAACCCCACTACAACCAACTAGTTGTATGGGTAAACCTCTACCTCCGCTTGGAGGATTTTGAATGACTTACTTATATTGATTGCTTTGTTCCTTAGTTACAACAGCCGGATTCACACTTCTCTGTTCCTACGAGTTCTTCCTAACTCTAGCAACACTAGTAAATCCTCTCAACTGAGTTCCTAAGCTCACAACAACAAGATACAAGTAACTCAAACCTTACACCGACTTCTCAGTTCCCTTGCCCCTGGGAACTTCGGATTCACCGTCGTCGAGATCACACACTCGCCGGCGGGGACTTCTTTTCTTTTTCTTTCTTTTCTCTGGTGTAGGTGTTTGTGAGTTCTGGGAGAAGTACTCAACCCGAGTACTATTCATTTGGCTTTATAGTTCAGGCTTGCTTGGGCAATCGCATCTTTCATTTGTGTCCAAATGCCCTTTGCTTGATGCCCAAGTTGTACTTTCTTCACATGTGACTTTGGTTTGAACTAGGTCAACTTCTTGAATCAATCAGACCGTTGAATCAAACATGACAGTCTGTTCTTTAGACTGTTCTTTTGGACTATCCAGGACAAGATCCCGCGATTTGCGCTGAATGGTCTTGTCCTCACATGTGAGTTCCCATTTCATGGGAACTGTCTTCTTCAGAGTTCCCTTGATGGAATCTCTTCATCGTTGTAAGCTAGTGTTCTCTTGATCATTCCTGAGAGTTCCCATAGCATGGGAACTTTCCTCTTCATAGTTCCCTTGATGGGAACTTCTGCATTGTGAGCTTCTGTGACTTTTGGTCATTCATGAGAGTTCTTGGCTGTACCTGCGTTCCTTAGAAATACTTTAACAAACAACATTAGTTCCTCATGGTGTTTGTCATTATCAAAACTCGGAGAATGGCATCGTTGATCCGTTGTTTAGAACCAGAGGTCTCAACAATGTCCCGACAGAGTTTATTCTTTTATTAGATCGGTCTTGGTTTTGTAGTGTATAATGTGCTTATTGGCTTGATAATATCCTCATTCTTTGTACTTATGCCTAGATGTCTTTAAAGTTCACTTGTTTTTTTCTCCTTTTGACTTTAAAATGACTTGTGATCTAACATTATACGTCAAGTGTTCGATGAAATGTCCATGTAAATGTCACTCCTAAATGTGGCATTCGGTTTCTAGGTTTGAATTTATGCTTTTATTCGATCGGTCTTGGTTTCTTAGTGTAGAATGTGCTTATTGGCTTGATACTATCCTCATTCTTTGTGCTTATGCCTAGATAACTTTAAAGTTCACTTGTTTTTTGTCCTTTTGCCTTTAATATGACTTGTGATCTAACATTATACGTCAAGTGTTCGATGAAATGTCCATGTAAATGTCACTCCTATATGTGGCATTCGGTTTCTAGGTTTGAATTTATGCTTTTATTCGATCGGTCTTGGTTTCTTAGTGTAGAATGTGCTTATTGGCTTGATACTATCCTCATTCTTTGTGCTTATGCCTAGATAACTTTAAAGTTCACTTGTTTTTTGTCCTTTTGCCTTTAATATGACTTGTAATCTAACATTACACCCCAAGTGTTCGACGAAATGTCCATGTAAATGTCATTCCTAAATGTGGCATTCGATTTCTAGGTTTGAGTTTATTCTTTTATTCGATCGGTCTTGGTTTTGTAGTATATAATGTGCTTATTGGCTTGATATTATCCTCATTCTTTGTGCTTATGCCTAGAAAACTTCAAAGTTCACTTGTTTTTTCTCCTTTTGCCTTTAAAATGACTTGTGATCTAACATTGCACGCTAAGTGTTCGATGAAATGTCCATGTAAATGTCACTCCTAAATGCGGCATTCGGTTTCTAGGTTTGATTTTATGCTTAATTCGATCGGTCTTGGTTTTGTAGTGTAGAATGTGCTTATTGGCTTGATACTATCCTCATTCTTTGTGCTTATGCCTAGATAACTTTAAAGTTCACTTGTTTCTTCTCCTTTTGCCTTTAAAATGACTTGCGATCTAACATTGCACGCCAAGTGTTCGATGAAATGTCCATGTAAATATCACTCCTAAATGTGGCATTCGGTTTCTAGGTTTGAATTTATGCTTTTATTTGAACGGTCTTGGTTTTGTAGTGTAGAATGTGCTTATTGGCTTGATACTATCCTCATTCTTTGTGCTTATGCCTAGATGTCTTTGAAATTCACTTGTTTTTTCTCCTTTTGCATTTAAAATTACTTGTGATCTAACATTATACACCAATTGTTCGATGAAATGTCCATGTAAATGTCACTCCTAATTCTGGCATTCGGTTTCTAGGTTTGAGTTTATTCTTTTGTTCGATCGGTCTTGGTTTTGTAGTGAAGTATGTGCTTATTGGCTTGATACTATCCTCATTCTTTGTACTTATGCCTAGATGTCTTTGAAGTTCACTTGTTTTTTCTCCTTTTCCCTTTAAAATGACTTTTGATCTAACATTAAACGCCAAGTGTTCGATGAAATGACCATGTAAATGTCACTCCTAAATATCGCATTCGGTTTCTAGGTTCGTGATCGCGATCAAAGGACCATGAAGAAGATGCTTGCAAAGAAGGTGTGTAAGAGGACAAAACCAAGACCTTTCCTAAGGTCTCGAGCATTCAAGTTCAAGAAGGGTTTCATGGATAACATATTATCCTTTAATTATGTTCATCAATGGCGTCCTCGACCACCAAGGAAGAGGATGAAGTCACAAAAGTTCGGAAGTTAAGAAGCCCGTCAAATTAAAAACAATGCTCAGTAAACCGGTCATAACTTGGGCTAGAAAATTCAGCTCGAGTCCATTAAGTACTCGTTGGAAATATAATTAAAAGTTCTACAACTTTGTTGTTCACGTTAAATTAAGAATCCAACATCAAAGCGCCGAAAACTGGGTTTTACTGAGAGCTGTTCAAATCTTACGGGAATCTTAAATTTCTATGTTTATTTATTTTATTTATGAACGATTTTCTATTTTAAATAATATAGAGAAATTCAATCAATAGGCTGATGTTAGTTGGTTGAATATTCTCTCTCCTGGTTGTTAGAGATATTTTTAGTTTGTTTTGGATATTTTTAGTTTGTTAGAGATATTTCCTTATTTAAATAAGTCAGCCATGATTTATTTAATTAAGGGGATCTAGATAGATATTAGCTAGATATTTTATTATATCTTGGGAAGCAAGAAAAGGACCATTCTAACCCTATTAGGGCCGGCCATGTACTTTGCTTCCTCCCCAAGGATTAGCTTTTGTATTCTCTATTTATACTTTGCATTTTCATTCAATAAAAATCAGCTTGATATTAGATAAACCCTAAGAAAGGTTTATCTAGTCTTTGGGCTCCAAAAATACGACTTTGTGTTTGTGTGCAATTGCCATTCGAGATTCATCATTCGTCAACACTAGAATTCGAATTCTCTCTCTCTCCCTTCGTTGTTTGATTGATCTAGTTAATTTAGATTGTTCTAGAATTGATTGTTAAAGATCAGTCTAGTTAATCAATTGGATTTAGCAATCGAGCCAATCCAGTTGAACTATCAAAGTTGACTTCTTCAATTATCCAACTCGTCTTCAATCATTCAGTTTCCTTTCGTTTCGTTTCTAGGTTTGAGTTTATTCTTTTATTCAATCGGTCTTGGTTTTGTAGTATATAATGTGGTTATTGGTTTGATATTATCCTCATTCTTTGTGCTTATGCCTAGATAACTTTAAAGTTCACTTGTTTTTTCTCCTTTTGCCTTTAAAATGACTTGTGATCTAACATTGCACGTCAAGTGTTCGATGAAATGTCCATGTAAATGTCACTCCTAAATGTGCCATTCGGTTTCTAGTTTTGATTTTATGCTTTTATTCGATGGGTCTTGGTTTTGTAGTGTAGAATGTGCTCATTGGCTTGATACTATCCTCATTCTTTGTGCTTATGCCTATATAACTTTAAAGTTCACTTGTTTCTTCTCTTTTTGCCTTTAAAATGACTTGTGATCTAACATTGCACGCCAAGTGTTCGATGAAATGTCCATGTAAATGTCACTCCTAAATGTGGCATTCGGTTTCTAGGTTTGAATTAATGCTTTTATTTGAACGGTCTTGGTTTTGTAGTTTAGAATGTGCTTATTAGCTTGATACTATTCTCATTCTTTGTGCTTATGCCTAGATGTCTTTGAAGCACTTTTTTTTTTCTCCTTTTGCATTTAAAATTACTTGTGATCTAACATTATACGCCAAGTGTTTGATGAAATATCCATGTAAATGTCACTCCTAATTCTGGCATTCGGTTTCTAGGTTTGAGTTTATTCTTTTGTTCGATCGATCTTGGTTTTGAAGTGAAGTATGTGCTTATTGGCTTGATACTATCCTTATTCTTTGTGCTTATGCCTAGATGTCTTTGAAGTTCACTTGTTTTTTCTCCTTTTCCCTTTAAAATGACTTGTGATCTAACATTAAACGCCAAGTGTTCGATGAAATGTCCATGTAAATCTCACTCCTAAATGTCGCATTCGGTTTCTAGGTTCGTATTTATGCTTTTATTCGATCGGTCTTGGTTTTGTAGTGCAGAATGTGCTTATTGGCTTGATAATATCCTCATTCTTTGTGCTTATGCCTAGATAACTTTAAAGTTCACTTGTTTTTTCTCCTTTTGCCTTTAAAATGACTTGTGATCTAACATTGGACGCCAAGTGTTCGGTGAAATGTCCATGTAAATGTCACTCCTAAATGTGGCATTCGATTTCTAGGTTTGATTTTATTCTTTAATTCGATCGGTCTTGGTTTTGTAGTGTATAATGTGCTTATTGGCTTAATATTATCCTCATTCTTTGTGCTTATGCCTTGATGTTTTTAAAGTTCACTTGTGTTTTCTCCTTTTGCCTTTAAAATGACTTGTGAGCCAACATTGCACGCCAAGTGTTCGATGAAATATCCATGTAAATGTCACTCCTAAATGTGGCATTCGGTTTCTAGGTTTGAATTTATGCTTTTATTTGAACGGTCTTGGTTTCGTAGTGTAGAATGTGCTTATTGGCTTGATACTATCCTCATTCTTTGTGCTTATGCCTAGATGTCTTTGAAGTTCACTTGTTTTTTCTTCTTTTGCATTTAAAATTACTTGTGATCTAACATTATACGCCAAGTGTTCGATGAAATATCCATGTAAATGTCACTCCTAATTCTGGCATTCGGTTTCTAGGTTTGAGTTTATTCTTTTGTTCGATCGGTCTTGGTTTTGTAGTGAAGTATGTGCTTATTGGCTTGATACTATCCTCATTCTTTGTGCTTATGCCTAGATGTCTTTGAAGTTCACTTATTTTTTCTCCTTTTCCCTTTAAAATGACTTGTGATCTAACATTATACGCCAAGTGTTCGATGAAATGTCCATGTAAATGTCACTCTTAAATGTCGCATTCGGTTCTAGGTTCGTATTTATGTTTTTATTCAATCGGTCATGGTTTTGTAGTGCAGAATGTGCTTATTGGCTTGATACTATCCTCATTCTTTATACTTATGCCTAGATGTGTTTAAAGTCCACTTGTTTTTTCTCCTTCTGCCTTTAAAATGACTAGTGATCTAACATTGCACGTCAAGTGTTCGATGAAATGTCTATGTAAATGTTAGTCCTAAATGTGGCATTCGGTTTCTAGGTTTGAATTTATGCTTTATTCGATCGGTTTCGGTTTTTGTAGTGTAGAATGTGTTTCTTGGCTTGATACTATCCTCATTCTTTGTACTTATGCCTCGATAACTTTAAAGTTCACTTGTTTTTTCTCCTTTTGCCTTTAAAATGACTTGTGATCAAGCATTGCACGCCAAGTGTTCGATGAAATGTCCATGTAAATGTCACTCCCAAATGTGGTATTCGGTTTCTAGGTTTGATTTTATGCTTCTATTCGATCGTTCTTGGTTTTGTAGTGTAGAATGTGCTTTTTGGCTTGATACTATCCTAATTCTTTGTGCTTATGCCTAGATAACTTTAAAGTTCACTTGTTTTTTCTCCTTTTGCCTTTAAAAAGACTTGTGATCTAACATTATACCCCAAGTGTTCGATGAAATGTCCATGTAAATGTCAGTCCTAAATGTGGCTTTCGATTTCTAGGTTTGAGTTTATTCTTTTATTCGGTCGGTCTTGGTTTTGTAGTGTATAATGTGCTTATTGGCTTGATACTATTCTCATTCTTTGTGCTTATGCCTAGATAACTTTAAAGTTCACTTGTTTTTTCTCCTTTTGCCTTTATAATGACTTGTGATCTAACATTGCACGCCAAGTGTTCGATGAATTGTCCATGTAAATGTCACTCCTAAATGTGGCATTCGATTTCTAGGTTTGATTTTATGCTTTTATTCGATCGGTCTTGGTTTTATAGTGTAGAATGTGCTTATTGGCTTGATAATATCCTCATTCTTTGTGCTTATGCCTAGATAACTTTAAAGTTCACTTGTTTTTTCTCTTTTTGCCTTTAAAATGACTTGTGATCTAACAATACACACCAAGTGTTCGATGAAATTTCCATTTAAATGTCAGTCCTAAATGTGGCTTTCGATTTCTAGGTTTGTGTTTATTCTTTTATTCGATCGGTCTTGGTTTTGTAATGTATAATGTGCTTATTGGCTTGATACTATCCTCATTCTTTGTGCTTATGCCTAGATAACTTTAAAGTTCACTTGTTTTTTCTCCTTTTGCCTTTAAAATGACTTGTGAGCCAACATTGCACGCCAAGTGTTCGATGAAATGTCCATGTAAATGTCACTCCTAAATGTGGCATTCGGTTTTTAGGTTTGAGTTTATTCTTTAATTCGATCGGTCTTGGTTTTGTAGTTTAGAATGTGCTTATTGACTTGATACTATCCTCATTCTTTGTGCTTATGCCTAGATGTCTTTGAAGTTCACTTGTTTTTTCTCCTTTTGCATTTAAAATTACTTGTGATCTAACATTATACGCCAAGTGTTCGATGAAATATCCATGTAAATGTCACTCCTAATTCTGGCATTCGGTTTCTAGGTTTGAGTTTATTCTTTTGTTCGATCGGTCTTGGTTTTGTAGTGAAGTATATGCTTATTGGCTTGATACTATCCTCATTCTTTGTGCTTATGCCTAAATGTTTTTGAAGTTCACTTGTTTTTTCTCCTTTTACCTTTAAAATGACTTGTGATCTAACATTATACGCCAAGTGTTCGATGAAATGTCCATGTAAATTTCACTCCTAAATGTCGCATTCGGTTCTAGGTTCGTATTTATGCTTTTATTCGATCGGTCTTGGTTTTGTAGTGCAGAATGTGCTTATTGGCTTGATACTATCCTCATTCTTTGTGCTTATGCCTAGATAACTTTAAAGTCCACTTGTTTTTCTTCTTTTGACTTTAAAATGACTTATGATCTAACATTGGACGCCAAGTGTTCGATGAAATGTCCTTGTAAATGTCACTCCTAAATGTGGCATTCGATTTCGAGGTTTGAGTTTATTCTTTAATTCGATCGGTCTTGGTTTTGTAGTGTATAATGTGCTTATTGGCTTAATATTATACTCATTCTTTGTGCTTATGCCTAGATGTCTTTAAAGTTCACTTGTGTTCTCTCCTTTTGCCTTTAAAATGACTTGTGAGCTAACATTGCACGCCAAGTGTTCGATGAAATATCCATGTAAATGTCACTCCTAAATGTGGCATTCGGTTTCTAGGTTTGAATTTATGCTTTTATTTGAACGGCCTTGGTTTTGTAGTATAGAATGTGCTTATTGGCTTGATACTATCCTCATTCTTTGTGCTTATGCCTAGATGTCTTTGAAGTTCACTTGTTTTTTCTCCTTTTGCATTTAAAATTACTTGTGATCTAACATTATACGCCATGTGTTCGATGAAATATCCATGTAAATGTCACTCCGAATTCTGGCATTCGGTTTCTAGGTTTTAGTTTATTCTTTTGTTCGATCGGTCTTGGTTTTGTAGTGAAGTATATGCTTATTGGCTTGATACTATCCTCATTCTTTGTGCTTATGCCTAGATGTCTTTGAATTTCACTTGTTTTTTCTCCTTTTACCTTTAAAATGACTTGTGATCTAACATTACACCCCAAGTGTTCGATGAAATGTCCATGTAAATGTCAGTCCTAAATGTGGCTTTCGGTTTCTAGGTTTGAGTTTATTCTTTTATTCGATCTGTCTTGGTTTTTGATGCAGTGAAGCCTGCCATGTGTCCAACCGACGTCGATGAGTTGATTGGAGTGCCTTCTGATGGACCAATCACAAGAAGTTGAGCTAAGAAGATTGCTCAAGGCACAACAGCGATCTTGGTTCGATTGGCAACGGTTATTGAAGAGCCTAGCAAGGCGAAGTGGGTCTCGTGCATTCGACATCAATTGAGTCCGGATTCCATGGATTGATCATATGAGGGCCGAAATTCACTATTTCTTTATTTAGAAACATGTATTAATTTGTCTCACTTTAGGGCTGAATTTAGTAAGTGACCGGGTGAGATGAATTGGTATATGGGTCAAAGTCAACCCTTTGACTTGACCATTCTAAATTGAAGAAAATATCTTATTTATTTTATTATGAACAATTTCCATTTATTTTAATAATGTAGAGAAATCAACCAATAGGCTTATGTTAGTTGGTTGATCTTCTCTCTCCTGGTTGTTAGAGATATTTTTAGTTTGTTAGAGATATTTTAAGTTTGTTAGGATTATTTCCTTAAATAAATAATTCAGCCATGATTTATTTATTTAAGGGAATCTAGTTAGATTTATTTAGATATTATTATATCTTGGGAAGCAAGCAAAGGAGACCCCTTCTCCCCTTATAGGGCCGGCATCCTCTCTCCTTGCTCCCCAAGTATTAGCTTTTGTATTCTCTATAAATACTTTTCAGTTTCATTAATAAAAATCAGCTTGAGATTAGATAAACCCTAAGAAAGGTTTATCTAGTCCTTGGGCTCAAAAATAATTGTGTGTGCTTGCAATTTCGAAATTCTTCACCATCATCATTCCGACTTCTCTCTCTCTTCAAACGAAATTCAATTGTGTTTGTTTAAGTTTGATTCATTGATTTATTCAATAGAGGTTGTTCTAGAATTGATTGTTAAAGATCGTTCTAGTTAATCAATTAGACTTAGCGTTAGAGCCAATCTGATTGAACTATCAAAATTGAGTTTTTCAATCTATCAAATTCGGTTCTTTCAGATTCATTCAAATCAGTTTGGTTACTTGTTGTGCACGATTTCTCATATTGATTGCAAATTCAGGTTGAATCAAGGATTACTAGGCAAGATCGGGTTCCTGTGTGGTCAAATACGAGGTTTCTGAGGAGTAATCCGAGGCGATCACGTATCAAGTGGTATCATAATCCAGCGTCTCGCCAAGTAATTGTTTCTTTCCTTAATTTGATTTCTAGTTAATTTAATTCAGTTTTTGATCCCAAAGTTTGAACCTTTAACCAAGTTACTATTTTTGAGATCCAAAGACTGAATTTTTCCCACAACCATCACCTAATTCCGCCAACCACCACCTCGTTTCACCACCAACCACCACGACCTGGTGTCGCTCAACCTAGCCGCACCAACCACTTTCACCGTCCGATCACAACCACACCACCCTCAATCTGATCGGAGCAGCCAGACCCTAATTCGCCACCCTCATTCTCGAACCCTAACCCTAATTTTTCGAGAACCCTAGCCTAACCCTAACCCTAATCTGGCGGCAGCCAAACCCAAACCCTAACCCTAGTTGCGAGAAACCCTAGGTAACCCTAATTCTCGCAAACCCTAGTCCGAAACCCTACCATACCCCAAACCCTAGAACCGAACCCTAAAACCCTAATCTAGCCGTGAGCCTCCAAACCCTAAATCCCTTAGTTGTTCCTTGCCCTCCAAGCAATTACCCAATTAGGAGATTTTTATGGGATTTGTGCATGTTTATTGGCTGAATTGGTTGAGTTGTATTGGAATTTAGATTAGCAACTGTTTTCCTACAGTTTTATGAGTTTTCATTCATGTTGCATGATTGATTGCGATTCATATTGCTTGATTAATACTTGCTGATTTCTGTCATTGCATCCCATCAATTCGACCTACCCCTTCTTCTTTTATTAATTTGGCTTCTAGTTGGTTTCATTGGTAGCAAAAAATCACTTAGTTTAAAAAAAAACAGTTCGTCTATACCCTTTTTAATTTCGTCCTTTGCATTGTTGCATTGCTTTGTTTGTTTCTTCATTATAGCACAAGAGTAGTTTGTGCATAAAATCAAAAAAGAAAAAAAAGAAAAGCGATCTACCCCAGCTAGTTTTAAGCCACTTTCAACCCTAGTGACTGCTTGCTTAAAAAGATAGCTAAGTAGAAATCACTTTGAAGAAAAAGAGTGACGAAATAAAAGTCACTAAGCCTACCATATTTTCTGTCCTTGCATGCTGAATTTTGGCTTTATTAACTTGCATAGAGTCAATTGAGAGATTGCATGTGTTTTAGAGCTCATAGAGGGACTATTTGCATTGCTTGTCTTATTGCATACTTGCCATTTGCTTAAGTTGTATATTTCCTTTAATTATCATTAGTATTCCATACCTACACTATATCTACCATTTTACTCCCTCAAATCAGCCCAAAAACTGAATTAAGTTGATTGGATTGCTTTGAGGCAAGTTTTGTGATACGTGATCGCCTCGGATTACTCCTCAGAAACCTCGTATTTGACCACACAGGAACCCGATCTTGCCAGCAAATCAATTCAATCCTACAAAAGCTTTCAACTTTAGAATTTCCTTGTAACGCAAGTAACAAACAGATTTGAATGATGGTGAATTTAAAGGATCGAAATTGATAGGAAGATTCAAATAGATAGTTCAATTGAATTGGCTCTAACGCTAAATTGAATTGATGAACTAGGATCGATCTTTAACAATCAACCTAGAACTAAACTAGATGAATAACTTATCAACACAATCTGAATTTTCGAAATTAAGAACACGAGAGAGAGAAAAGTCGAATTCTGGTGATGACGATCTGGTGATGACGATCTCGAGATTGCAATGCACACACACAATTGTATTTTTGAGCCCAAGGACTAGATAAACCTTTCTTAGGGTTTATCTAATCTCAAGCTGATTTTTATTAATGAAACTGAAAAGTATTTATAGAGAATACAAAAGCTAATACTTGGGGAGCAAGGGAGGAAGGTTGGCCGGCCCTAGAAGGGGAGAAGGGGTCTCCTTTGCTTGCTTCCCAAGATATAATAATATCTAAATAAATCTAACTAGATTCCCTTAAATAAATAAATCATGGCTGAATTATTTATTTAAGGAAATAATCCTAACAAACTTAAAATATCTCTAACAAACTAAAAATATCTCTAACAACCAGGAGAGAGAAGATCAACAAACTAACATAAGCCTATTGGCTGATTTCTCTACATTATTAAAATAAATAGAAATTGTTCATAATAAAATAAATAAGATATTTTCTTTAATTTAGAATGGTCAAGTCAAAGGGTTGACTTTGACCCATATACCAATTCATCTCACCCGGTCACTTACTAAATTCGGCCCTAAAGTGAGACAAATTAATACATGTTTCTAAATAAAGAAATAGTGATTTTCGGCCCCCATATAATTAATCCATGGAATCCGGGCTCAATTGATGTCGAAAGCACGAGACCCACTTCGCCTTGCTAGGCTCTTCAATAACCGCTGCCAATCGAACCAAGATCGCTGTTGTGCCTTGAGCAATCTTCTTAGCTCGACTTCTTGTGATTGGTATGTCAGAAGGCACTCGAATCAACTCATCGACGTCGGTTTGAGACATGGCAGGCTTCACTGCATCATTCTCCTCCACTTGAGCTCGAATCGTCTTTGATTCGACGTCGGAATCAAAATCTGGCACATAAAGAGATAGATCAGCCACATTAAAAGTCGGATGGACACCATACTCACCAGGCATGTCAACATGATATGCATTAGGGCCGATTCTCCTGATGATACGAAATGGTCCATCTCCTCTCTGATCTAACTTGTTCTTCCTTTGATTTGGGAACCTTTCCTTCCTTAGATGCACCCAAACAAGATCTCCCTCTTCAAAGATAACCTGTTTCCGACCCTTATCAGCATGGGCCTTGTACTTCATGGATTTCCTCTCCAAGTGCATCTTCGTCCTCTCATTGATACGTGATCGCCTCAGATTACTCCTCAGAAATTTCATTACCCCCATAGAAATCTCTACCCTTCCTAGCTCTGATACCACTTGATACGTGATCGCCTCGGATTACTCCTCAGAAACCTCGTATTTGACCACACAGGAACCCGATCTTGCCAGCAATTATGATTCAAACCTACAAAAGCTTTCAAAGTAAGAAACTTGCGATCCAAGTAACACAATAACGAACTGATTGAATGAATGAAAGCACTCGATCTGAATTATTGATATTCAATTTGATAGTTCAAACGGATTGGCTCTAACGCTAAATCCGAATGATTAACTAGTTTGATCTTTAACAATCACAACTAGAACAATCCAATTGAATGAACTATAACTCAGATTCGAACAAGAGGGAGAAATTTCGGCTGCTATGAAGATGATGATCTCGAGATTGTAATCACACAAACACACTTGTAATTTTTTGAGCCCAAGGACTAGATAAACCAATTTGGGTTTATCTAATCTCAAGCTGATTTTTATTAATGAAATTGCAAAGTATAAATAGAGAATACAAAAGCTAATCCTTGGGGAGCAAGCAAGGGGGTGTGGCCGGCCCTAGGAGAGAGGAATCAGCCTCCTTATCTTGCTTCCCAAGATATAATAATATCTAATTAAATCTAACTAGGTTACCTTAAATAAATAAATCATAGCTGAATTATTTATTTAAGGAAATAATCCTAACAAACTTAAAATATCTCTAACAACCAGGAGAGAGAAAATCAACCAACTAACATAAGCCTATTGGCTGATTTCTCTTCATTATTAAAATAAATAGAAATTGTTCATAATAAAATAAATAAGATATTTTCTTCAATTTAGAATGGTCAAGTCAAAGGGTTGACTTTGACCCATATACCAATTCATCTCACCCGGTCACTTACTAAATTCAGCCCTAAAGTGAGACAAATTAATACATGTTTCTAAATAAAGAAATAGTAATTTTCGGCCCTCCTATGATCAATCCATGGAATCCGGGCTCAATTGATGTTGAATGCACGAGACCCACTTCGCCTTGCTAGGCTCTTCAATAACTGCTGCCAATCGAACCAAGATCGCTGTTGTGCCTTGAGCAATCTTCTTAGCTCGACTTCTTGTGATTGGTCCGTCAGAAGGCACTCGAATCAACTCATCGACGTCGGTTTGAGACATGGCAGGCTTCACTGCATCATTCTCCTCCACTTGAGCTCGAATCGTCTCTGATTCGACGTCGGAATCAAAATCTGGCACATAAAGAGATAGATCAGCCACATTAAAAGTCGGATGGACACCATACTCACCAGGCATGTCAACATGATATGCATTAGGGCCGATTCTCCTGATGATACGAAATGGTCCATCTCCTCTCTGATCTAACTTGTTCTTCCTTTGATTTGGGAACCTTTCCTTCCTTAGATGCACCCAAACAAGATCTCCTTCTTCAAAGATAACCTGTTTCCGACCCTTATCAACATGGGCCTTGTACTTCATGGATTTCCTCTCCAAGTGCATCTTCGTCCTCTCATGTAGCTTCTTCACAAACTCAGCCCTCTTGTTAGCTTCAAAACTCTCTTTCCCCTTGTATGGCTGAGGCGTCATATCCACTGGCGTCCTCGGATTCAGCCCATAAACAACCTCAAAAGGGGTCATCTTTGTGGCTGAATGGATTGACCTGTTATAAGCAAACTCCACAAAAGGCAACACATCTTCCCAACGTTTGAGGTTAGCTTTAAGCATAGTTCTAAGTAAAACCCCTAACGTTCGATTAGTAACTTCCGTTTGCCCATCAGTTTGTGGGTGACATGAGGTAGAAAACAGCAATTTAGTTCCCAATTTAGACCATAGACTCTTCCAAAAATAACTCTTAGCATCACGATCTGAAACAATAGAACAAGGAAAGCCATGCAATCTAACAATTTCCCTAAAGAACAGATCAGCAATATGCACTGCATCATCAGTCGTGTGACAAGGAATAAAGTGAGCCATTTTGGAAAATCTATCTACCACTACAAAGATAGAATCTCTACCCTTCCTAGTTCTAGGCAAACCTACAATGAAATCCATAGAAATGTCTTCCCAAGGTGAACTAGGAATGGGTAAAGGCTGGTACAAACCATGGGGGTGATCCGATACATGATCCGACCCTTATCAGCATGGGCCTTGTACTTCATGGATTTCCCAAGGATTACTCCTAGTTGCCAGAAGGCAACTAGGAGGCTGGCCACACCACCAATGGAGGATATGTGAATGATGAAGATATAACTCCAAATCAAGTGGAGGAGGACAGTATTGGACAAGAAGAGGAGGACGTAGAGGCCATTGAACCAGAATGCACCGAACAGCCTCTAACTTTGGTAACAATGCGTACTCTGACTTTACAAGAAACACCTAGGCTAGATCAAAGGGAAAACATTTTTCATACTAGGTGTACAGTAAAGAATCAAGTGTTATGCATGATAATTGATAGTGGTAGCTGCTGTAACATTATTAATGCTAAGGTAGTTGATCACTTGCAATTAAAAACCCAACCTAGGGCTACTAGTTATGGTCTCAATGGAATTAATGATTCAGAAGGTCCTAATCTTGTCACCCATCAGTGTTTAGTCCGTGTTGCTATTGGTACTTATGTTGATGATATTATGTGTGATGTAGTTAACATGGAATGCACTCATATTTTGTTAGGAAGACCATGGTTATTTGATAGGAGAGTGATTTATGATGGCATGTTAAACACCTATTCCTTTAACTATGATGGGAGGAGAGTTTCTCTTCTACCCTTGTCTCCCCAACAAGTTCTACAGGATCAGGTAAGTCGAGATCAAGCTAGGGCACTTAGGCGTGCCAAGGAAGAGAAAGAAGAGGCTGATTCAACGGCCAAAGCAGCGGCCCGGCGTTCGGCGCCCGACGTGTCGACAAAGCCAAGCGGCATTTCCCAGTCTCCGCCCGAGCGTTCTGGCTCAAATTTTGGGAAAACATCAAAAACAGGTGGAGCTACTGTTTGGGACAAAAAACGCCGAGAGAATGTCCCAAAAATGCCCAAAGTGCCGAGCAACACTTCCAGCAGTGCATCTGGGACGAAAACTGGGCTATCTCCCAATCCACTCGAGCGCTTTGGCTCAAATTTTGGGAGCAATTCAGAGACTCAGAGAGCTACAAATATGGAAAAAGAACGCCTACAGAAAGAGCCAAAAATCGGCTTGAAAGGCAGTGTAGAAAAGCGCTCTCTTGTGACTCAGTCTAGTATTTCTTTCCCTAAATCTTCTTGCTTACTTCTTATGAGGAAAGAGATACTTATTATTAGTCAAGATATCTCACATCTTCCAAAGTGTCTACAGGATCTATTACAGGAGTTTGAAGATGTGATGCCTGAAGAGTTGCCAGAAGGCCTTCCACCAATTAGAGGCATTGAGCATCAAATCGATTTGGTGCCCGGCGCTTCATTACCAAACCGTGCAGCCTATAGAGCAAGTCCAGAAGAGACCGCTGAGCTTCAAAGACAAGTGCAAGATCTCATGGACAAAGGCTATGTGCGTGAATCTCTCAGCCCATGCGCGGTTCCGGTGATTTTGGTGCCAAAGAAGGATGGCACATGGAGAATGTGGGTTGATTGTAGAGCGATCAACCAAATAACAGTTAAGTACCGTCACCCCATCCCTAGACTAGATGATATGCTTGATGAATTACATGGTGCTAATTTCTTTTCTAAAATTGATTTAAGAAGTGGGTACCATCAAATTAGGATGAGGGAAGGGGATGAATGGAAAACTGCCTTTAAAACTAAATATGGCTTATATGAATGGTTAGTAATGCCTTTTGGATTAACTAATGCACCTAGTACCTTTATGAGGCTTATGAACCATGTCTTAAGAAAATATTTAGGCAGATTTGTTGTAGTCTACTTTGATGATATCTTAATCTATAGCAAAACCATGCAAGAACATGTAGATCATCTTAGGGCTGTTTTGCACACTTTAAGGTTAGAAAAGCTTTATGTTAATTTGAAAAAGTGTTCTTTTTGCTCCGATTCTACCATTTTTCTTGGTTTTGTTGTGTCTAAAGGTGGATTGAAGGTAGATGAAGACAAGATCAAGGCAATCAAAGAATGGCCCCAGCCGACCACACCAACAATGGTCAGATCATTTCTCGGCTTGGCTGGCTTCTACAGGAGATTTGTGCGTGATTTTAGCACAATTGCAGCCCCCCTCCACGAGCTTACAAAGAAGGATACGGCCTTTAAATGGAGGGAGCAACAAGAGAACGCCTTCAACACTTTGAAGGACAGATTATGCCACGCCCCAGTGCTTCAACTCCCTGACTTCTCCAAGGCATTCGAGATAGAGGTGGACGCTTCTGGACATGGCATAGGAGGCGTGCTCTTACAAGACAAGAAACCCATTGCTTATTTTAGTGAAAAGCTTAGTGGGGCTGAGTTGAATTACCCTACTTATGATAAAGAGTTGTATGCTTTAATTAGGGTCCTGAAAACTTGGTCTCATTATTTGTGGCCTAAAGAGTTTGTAATCCATTCTGATCATGAGGCCTTGAAGTACTTGAAAGGCCAATCCAGACTCAGCAGGCGACATGCAAGATGGGTTGAATTCATGGAGACCTTTCCTTATGTTGTTAAACATAAGAAAGGCAAGGAGAATGTGGTAGCTGACACCCTTTCTCGGAGGTATGTACTCTTGAACCTATGTGATGTTAAGATCCTTGGATTTGCAATGATTAGGGAATTATACGCTAGTGATCCTCACTTTGCTGAAATCTATAAGAATTGCATGTCTAGGGGTGAAATAGATACCTACTTTATTGATGATGGATACTTGTTTAAAGCTGGAAAATTGTGCATTCCTTCATCTAGTATACGTAGGCTTCTAACTAAAGAGGTTCATGAATCAAGAGGACATAGGGGTTTAGAAAAGACTTTAGAAGGTTTAAAAGAACACTACTATTGGCCTAAAATGAGTAATTATGTGCTGAGATTTGTCAAGAGTTGTGTTGTTTGTGCTAAAGCTAAGTCTAGACTTCACCCCCATGGTTTGTACCAGCCTTTACCCATTCCTACTTCACCTTGGGAAGACATTTCTATGGATTTCATTGTAGGTTTGCCTAGAACTAGGAAGGGTAGAGATTCTATCTTTGTAGTGGTAGATAGATTTTCCAAAATGGCTCACTTTATTCCTTGTCACACGACTGATGATGCAGTGCATATTGCTGATCTGTTCTTTAGGGAAATTGTTAGATTGCATGGCTTTCCTTGTTCTATTGTTTCAGATCGTGATGCTAAATTTTTGAGTTATTTTTGGAAGAGTCTATGGTCTAAATTGGGAACTAAATTGCTGTTTTCTACCTCAAGTCACCCACAAACTGATGGGCAAACGGAAGTTACTAATCGAACGTTAGGGGTTTTACTTAGAACTATGCTTAAAGCTAACCTCAAACGTTGGGAAGATGTGTTGTTTTTTGTGGAGTTTGCTTATAACAGGTCAATCCATTCAGCCACAAAGATGACCCCTTTTGAGGTTGTTTATGGGCTGAATCCGAGGACGCCAGTGGATATGACGCCTCAGCCATACAAGGGGAAAGAGAGTTTTGAAGCTAACAAGAGGGCTGAGTTTGTGAAGAAGCTACATGAGAGGACGAAGATGCACTTGGAGAGGAAATCCATGAAGTACAAGGCCCATGCTGATAAGGGTCGGAAACAGGTTATCTTTGAAGAAGGAGATCTTGTTTGGGTGCATCTAAAGAAGGAAAGGTTCCCAAATCAAAGGAAGAACAAGTTAGATCAGAGAGGAGATGGACCATTTCGTATCATCAGGAGAATCGGCCCTAATGCATATCATGTTGACATGCTTGGTGAGTATGGTGTCCATCCGACTTTTAATGTGGCTGATCTATCTCTTTATGTGCCAGATTTTGATTCCGACGTCGAATCAGAGACGATTCGAGCTCAAGTGGAGGAGAATGATGCAGTGAAGCCTGCCATGTCTCAAACCGACGTCGATGAGTTGATTCGAGTGCCTTCTGACGGACCAATCACAAGAAGTCGAGCTAAGAAGATTGCTCAAGGCACAACAGCGATCTTGGTTCGATTGGCAGCAGTTATTGAAGAGCCTAGCAAGGCGAAGTGGGTCTCGTGCATTCAACATCAATTGAGCCCGGATTCCATGGATTGATCATAGAAGGGCCGAAAATTACTATTTCTTTACTTAGAAACATGTATTAATTTGTCTCACTTTAGGGCTGAATTTAGTAAGTGACCGGGTGAGATGAATTGGTATATGGGTCAAAGTCAACCCTTTGACTTGACCATTCTAAATTGAAGAAAATATCTTATTTATTTTATTATGAACAATTTCTATTTATTTTAATAATGAAGAGAAATCAGCCAATAGGCTTATGTTAGTTGGTTGATTTTCTCTCTCCTGGTTGTTAGAGATATTTTAAGTTTGTTAGGATTATTTCCTTAAATAAATAATTCAGCTATGATTTATTTATTTAAGGTAACCTAGTTAGATTTAATTAGATATTATTATATCTTGGGAAGCAAGATAAGGAGGCTGATTCCTCTCTCCTAGGGCCGGCCACACCCCCTTGCTTGCTCCCCAAGGATTAGCTTTTGTATTCTCTATTTATACTTTGCAATTTCATTAATAAAAATTAGCTTGAGATTAGATAAACCCAAATTGGTTTATCTAGTCCTTGGGCTCAAAAAATTACAAGTGTGTTTGTGTGATTACAATCTCGAGATCATCATCTTCATAGCAGCCGAAATTTCTCCCTCTTGTTCGAATCTGAGTTATAGTTCATTCAATTGGATTGTTCTAGTTGTGATTGTTAAAGATCAAACTAGTTAATCATTCGGATTTAGCGTTAGAGCCAATCCGTTTGAACTATCAAATTGAATATCAATAATTCAGATCGAGTGCTTTCATTCATTCAATCAGTTCGTTATTGTGTTACTTGGATCGCAAGTTTCTTACTTTGAAAGCTTTTGTAGGTTTGAATCATAATTGCTGGCAAGATCGGGTTCCTGTGTGGTTAAATACGAGGTTTCTGAGGATTAATCCGAGGCGATCACGTATCACTCATGTAGCTTCTTCACAAACTCAGCCCTCTTGTTAGCTTCAAAACTCTCTTTTCCCTTGTATGGCTGAGGCGTCATATCCACCGGTGTCCTCGGATTCAGCCCAAAAACAACCTCAAAAGGGGTCATCTTTGTGGCTGAATGGATTGACATGTTATAAGCAAACTCCACAAAAGGCAACACATCTTCCCAACGTTTGAGGTTAGCTTTAAGCATAGTTCTAAGTAAAACCCCTAACGTTCGATTAGTAACTTCCGTTTGCCCATCAGTTTGTGGGTGACATGAGGTAGAAAACAGCAATTTAGTTCCCAATTTAGACCATAGACTCTTCCAAAAATAACTCAAAAATTTAGCATCACGATCTGAAACAATAGAACAAGGAATGCCATGCAATCTAACAATTTCCCTAAAGAACAAATCAGCAATATGCACAGCATCATCAGTCGTGTGACATGGAATAAAGTGAGCCATTTTGGAAAATCTATCTACCACTACAAAGATAGAATCTCTACCCTTCCTAGTTCTAGGCAAACCTACAATGAAATCCATAGAAATGTCTTCCCAAGGTGAACTAGGAATGGGTAAAGGCTGGTACAAACCATGGGGGTGAAGTCTAGACTTAGCTTTAGCACAAACAACACAACTCTTGACAAATCAGCACATAATTACTCATTTTAGGCTAATAGTAGTGTTCTTTATCATAAGTAGGGTAATTCAACTCAGCCCCACTAAGCTTTTCACTAAAGTAAGCAATGGGTTTCTTGTCTTGCAAGAGCACGCCTCCTATGCCATGTCCAGAAGCGTCCACCTCTATCTCGAATGCCTTGGAGAAGTCAGGGAGTTGAAGCACTGGGGCGTGGCATAATCTGTCCTTCAAAGTGTTGAAGGCGTTCTCTTGTTGCTCCCTCCATTTAAAGGCTGTATCCTTCTTTGTAAGCTCGTGGAGGGTAATACGTGATTGCCCCGGAATCCTCCGTAGAAACCTCGTATATGACCCACACAAGTCCCGATCTTGCCTAGTAATCCTTGAATCAACCTGAATTTGCAATCAATATGAGAAATCCTGCACAACAAGTAACAAACGGATTTGAATTGATTGAATGAAAACCGATCAGATTTGATAGAATAGTCCAACTTGATAGTTCAAACGGATTGGCTCTAACGCTAAATCCGATTGATTAACTAGTTTGATCTTTAACAATCACAACTAGAACAATCTAATTGATTAAACCAACAAACCAGATTCGAACAAGGAGAGAGAGAGAGATCGATTGATGATGATGATGTTGATCGACAAACACAAACAAACTCGAGTCTTTTTGGAGCCCAAGGACTAGATAAACCTTTCTTAGGGTTTATCTAATCTCAAGCTGATTTTTATTAATGAAATTGCAAAGTATAAATAGAGAATACAAAAGCTAATACTTGGGGAGCAAGGAAGGGGAGGTGGCCGGCCCTAAATGGGGAGAATGAGCCTCCTTTGCTTGCTTCCCAAGATATAATAATATCTAAATAAATCTAACTAGATTCCCTTAAATAAATAAATCATAGCTGAATTATTTATTTAAGGAAATAATCCTAACAACTTAAAATATCTCTAACAAACTAAAAATATCTCTAACAACCAGGAGAGAGAAAATATCTCTAACAACTAGGAGAGAGAAAATATCTCTAACAACCAGGAGAGAGAAAATCAACCACTAACATAAGCCTATTGGCTGATTTCTCTTCATTATTAAAATAGATAGAAATTGTTCATAAAATAATAAATAAGATATTTTCTTCAATTTAGAATGGTCAAGTCAAAGGGTTGACTTTGACCCATATACCAATTCATCTCACCCGGTCACTTACTAAATTCAGCCCTAAAGTGAGACAAACTAATATATGTTTCTAAATAAAGAAATAGTGCATTTCGGCCCTCATATTATCAATCCATGGAATCCGGGCTCAATTGATGTCGAATGCACGAGACCCACTTCGCCTTGCTAGGCTCTTCAATAACCGCTGCCAATCGAACCAAGATCGTTGTTGTGCCTTGAGCAATCTTCTTAGCTCGACTTCTTGTGATTGGTCCGTCAGAAGGCACTCGAATCAACTCATCGACGTCGGTTTGAGACATGGCAGGCTTCACTGCATCATTCTCCTCCACTTGAGCTCGAATCGTCTCTAATTCGACGTCGGAATCAAAATCTGGCACATAAAGAGATAGATCAGCCACATTAAAAGTTGGATGGACACCATACTCACCAGGCATGTCAACATGATATGCATTAGGGCCGATTCTCCTGATGATACGAAATGGTCCATCTCCTCTCTGAACTAACTTGTTCTTCCTTTGATTTGGGAACCTTTCCTTCCTTAGATGCACCCAAACAAGGTCTCCTTCTTCAAAGATAACCTGTTTCCGACCCTTATCAGCATGGGCCTTGTACTTCATGGATTTCCTCTCCAAGTGCATCTTCGTCCTCTCATGTAGCTTCTTCACAAACTCAGCCCTCTTGTTAGCTTCAAAACTCTCTTTTCCCTTGTATGGCTGAGGCGTCATATCCACCGGCGTCCTCGGATTCAGCCCATAAACAACCTCAAAAGGGGTCATCTTTGTGGCTGAATGGATTGACCTGTTATAAGCAAACTCCACAAAAGGCAAAACATCTTCCCAACGTTTGAGGTTAGCTTTAAGCATAGTTCTAAGTAAAAACCCTAACATTCGATTAGTAACTTCCGTTTGCCCATCAGTTTGTGGGTGACATGAGGTAGAAAACAGCCATTTAGTTCCCAATTTAGACCATAGACTCTTCCAAAAATAACTCAAAAATTTAGCATCACGATCTGACACAATAGAACAAGGAATGCCACGCAATCTAACAATTTCCCTAAAGAACAAATCAGCAATATGCACAGCATCATCAGTAGTGTGACATGGAATAAAGTGAGCCATTTTGGAAAATCTATCTACCACTACAAAGATAGAATCTCTACCCTTCCTAGTTCTAGGCAAACCTACAATGAAATCCATAGAAATGTCTTCCCAAGGTGAACTAGGAATGGGTAAAGGCTGGTACAAACCATGGGGGTGAAGTCTAGACTTAGCTTTAGCACAAACAACACAACTCTTGACAAATCTCAGCACATAATTACTCATTTTAGGCCAATAGTAGTGTTCTTTTAAACCTTCTAAAGTCTTTTCTAAACCCCTATGTCCTCTTGATTCATGAACCTCTTTAGTTAGAAGCCTACGTATACTAGATGAAGGAATGCACAATTTTCCAGCTTTAAACAAGTATCCATCATCAATAAAGTAGGTATCTATTTCACCCCTAGACATGCAATTCTTATAGATTTCAGCAAAGTGAGGATCACTAGCATATAATTCCCTAATCATTGCAAATCCAAGGATCTTAACATCACATATGTTCAAGAGTACATACCTCCGAGAAAGGGCGTCAGCTACCACATTCTCCTTGCCTTTCTTATGTTTAACAACATAAGGAAAGGTCTCCATGAATTCAACCCATCTTGCATGTCGCCTGCTGAGTCTGGATTGGCCTTTCAAGTACTTCAAGGCCTCATGATCAGAATGGATTACAAACTCTTTAGGCCACAAATAATGAGACCAAGTTTTCAGGACCCTAATTAAAGCATACAACTCTTTATCATAAGTAGGGTAATTCAACTCAGCCCCACTAAGCTTTTCACTAAAATAAGCAATGGGTTTCTTGTCTTGTAAGAGCACGCCTCCTATGCCATGTCTAGAAGCGTCCACCTCTATCTCAAATGCCTTGGAGAAGTCAGGGAGTTGAAGCACTGGGGCGTGGCATAATCTGTCCTTCAAAGTGTTGAAGGCGTTCTCTTGTTGCTCCCTCCATTTAAAGGCCGTATCCTTCTTTGTCAGCTCGTGGAGGGGGGCTGCAATTGTGCTAAAATCACGCACAAATCTCCTGTAGAAGCCAGCCAAGCCGAGAAATGATCTGACCATTGTTGGTGTAGTCGGCTGGGGCCATTCTTTGATTGCCTTGATCTTGTCTTCATCTACCTTCAATCCACCTTTAGACACAACAAAACCAAGAAAAATGGTAGACTCCGAGCAAAAAGAACACTTTTTCAAGTTAACATAAAGCTTTTCTAACCTTAAAGTGTCCAAAACAGCCCTAAGATGATCTACATGTTCATGCATGGTTTTGCTATAGACTAAGATATCATCAAAGTAGACTACAACAAATCTGCCTAAGTATCTTCTTAAAACATGGTTCATAAGTCTCATAAAAGTACTAGGTGCATTAGTTAATCCAAAAGGCATTACTAACCATTCATATAAGCCATACATAGTTTTAAAGGCAGTTTTCCATTCATCCCCTTCCCTCATCCTAATTTGATGGTACCCACTTCTTAAATCAATCTTAGAAAAGAAATTAGCACCATGCAATTCATCAAGCATATCATCTAATCTAGGGATGGGATGACGGTACTTAACTGTTATTTGGTTGATCGCTCTACAATCAACACACATTCTCCATGTGCCATCCTTCTTTGGCACCAAAATCACCGGAACCGCGCATGGGCTGAGGGATTCACGCACATAGCCTTTGTCCATGAGATCTTGTACTTGTCTTTGAAGCTCAGCGGTCTCTTCTGGACTTGCTCTATAGGCTGCACGGTTTGGTAAAGAAGCGCCAAGCACCAAATCGATTTGATGCTCAATGCCTCTAATTGGTGGAAGGCCTTCTGCCAACTCTTCAGGCATCACATCTTCAAACTCCTATAATAGATCCTGTAGACACTTTGGAAGATGTGAAATATCTTGACTAATAATAAGTATCTCTTTCCTCATAAGAAGTAAGCAATAAGAGTTAGGGAAAGAAATACTAGACTGAGTCACAAGAGAGCGCTTTTCTACACTGCCTTTCAAGCCGATTTTTGGCTCTTTCTGTAGGCGTTATTTTTCCAGATTTGTAGCTCTCTGAGTGTCTGAAATGCTCCCAAAATTTGAGCGAAAACACTCGAGTGGATTGGGAGATAGCCCCGTTTTCGTCCCAGATGCAATGCTGGTAGTGTTGCTCGGCACTTTGGACGTTTTAGGGGGATTCTCTCGGCGTTTTTCATCCCAAACAGTAGCTCCACCTGTGTTTGATGTTGTCCCAAAATTTGAGCCAGAACGCTCGGGTAGAGACTGGGAAACGCCGCTTGGCTTTGTCGACGCGTCGGGCGCCGAGCGCCGGGCCGCAGCTTTGGCCGTGGAATCAGCCTCTTCTTTCTCTTCCTTGGCACGCCTAAGTGCCCTAACTTGATCTCGACGTACCTGATCCTGTAGAACTTGTTTGGGAGACAAGGGTAGAAGAGAAACTCTCCTCCCATCATAGTTAAAAGAATAGGTGTTTAACATGCCATCATAAATCACTCTCCTATCAAATAACCATGGTCTTCCTAACAAGATATGAGTACATTCCATGTTTACTACATCACACATAATGTCATCAACATAAGTACCAATAGCAACACGGACTAAACACTGATGGGTGACAACATTAGGACCTTCTGAATCATTAATTCCATTGAGACCATAACTAGTAGCCCTAGGTTGGGTTTTTAATTGCAAGTGATCAACTACGTTAGCATTAATAATGTTACAGCAGCTACCACTATCAATTATCATGCATAACACTTGATTCTTTACTGTACACCTAGTATGAAAAATGTTTTCTCTTTGATCTAGCCTAGGTGTTTCTTGTAAAGTAAGAGTACGCATTGTTACCAAAGTTAGAGGCTGTTCGGTGCAATCTGGTTCAATGGCCTCTACGTCCTCCTCTTCTTGTCCATTGTTGTCCTCCTCCACTTGATTTGGAGGTATATCTTCATCACTCACATATCCTCCATTGGTGGTGAGAAGCACTTGCTTTAGATTTGGACAATCCTTGGCATAGTGACCTCGTCCTTGACACTTATAGCACACTAAATCACGTGCCCTAGGCTGATTTGGAGGTCCATTGGTGGGACGTCTTTGGCCTTGAAAACCTGTTGGTTTAGGTGATCTAGAAGCTCCCTTTTGCTGCATAGAAGGGTTAGAAGAATAAAAATTGGAATTTGAACTAGGATTAGAGCCATACCTTTTTGTAGCATTCCAAGCTTCCTTCTTCTTCCTTTGTTGCTGCTCATAGAGTAGTTGGGCTGAATGTACTAAGGCATTGAGATCTTTGATTTGTTGAATCTCCAATGTGTCTTGAATGCTTTGATTCAGTCCAGCCATGAATTGGGTCCTTAGAGACCGTTGGGAATGATGAATTCCCGCTTTAAAACTCAGATCCTCTAGCTCATTGAAGTACTCGGTTGGAGACTTGGTGCCTTGTTTGCAAGTTACAACTTTTAATCTCATGTGCTCGGTATGCTCTTCAGGCACATATTTCTTCCTCATTACAAACTTCAGCTGGCCCCAAGTTTCAATTGGTGGTAAGGCCTTTCGAATTCGATCCTCCTTCATTCTAAACCACCAATTTCTAGCGGTCCCAATAAAGTGGATGACAACAACAACAACTTTCTCCCATTCTTCATAACCCATGTGATCTAGAATGAAATTTGTAGCCTGTTCCCACTCTACATACTTCTCCGGATTAAGCTCTCCATTGAATGGCTCTATCTTGATCTTTATATCACGTTTCCCAATCTGATTTACAGCTTGGTTAACGTTGTTGTTGTTGTTCGGCCTTTGTACTCCATAGGCTGGTGGGAGATCCTCTACAACCTCAGCTTGGTTATAGAAATCATCTAGGGGAGGATGCCATGGGCGCCTTTCTTCCTCGGGATAACCATACGTCACATCATCAAAAGAGTTGTTGTATTGTTGATGAGTAACCGGTGGAGTCCTCGACCCATTGCCTCTTCCTCTACCTTGGCCTGCTGTGGGGGAGTAGTGAGCCGGGGGATCATTATCTTTGTTGTAGCTAGCAAGCACATCATGCTCTTCATCAACTAGTTGTTGCTTGCCTTTGTCGCTACCCGAGGCTTGATTTGGGTCACTTGTAAGATCGACTGCAGGGGTGCTCTTGCGACTAGCTTGAGATGAATCAACCAATGTTGCAAGTTGTTCCTCTAAACGCTTCAGTTGCCATTGTTCCTGAAACAAGCAAGAAAAGCTTAGTGGGGTTGAATTGAATTACCCTACTTATGATAAAGAGTTGTATGCTTTAATTAGGGTTTTGAAAACTTGGTCTCATTATTTGTGGCCTAAAGAGTTTGTAATCCATTCTGATCATGAGGCCTTGAAGTACTTGAAAGGCCAATCCAGACTCAGCAGGCGACATGCAAGATGGGTTGAATTTATGGAGACCTTTCCTTATGTTGTGAAACATAAGAAAGGCAAGGAGAATGTGGTAGCTGACGCCCTTTCTCGGAGGTATGTGCTCTTGAACCAATGTGATGTTAAGATCCTTGGATTTGCAATGATTAGGGAATTATATGCTAGTGATCCTCACTTTGCTGAAATCTATAAAAATTGCATGTCTAGGGGTGAAATAGATACCTACTTTATTGATGATGGATACTTGTTTAAAGCTGGAAAATTGTGCATTCCTTCATCTAGTATACGTAGGCTTCTAACTAAAGAGGTTCATGAATCAAGAGGACATAGGGGTTTAGAGAAGACTTTAGAAGGTTTAAAAGAACACTACTATTGGCCTAAAATGAGTAGTTATGTGCTGAGATTTGTCAAGAGTTGTGTTGTTTGTGCTAAAGCTAAGTCTAGACTTCACACCCATGGTTTGTACCAGCCTTTACCTATTCCTAGTTCACCTTGGGAAGACATTTCTATGGATTTCATTGTAGGTTTGCCTAGAACTAGGAAGGGTAGAGATTCTATCTTTGTAGTGGTAGATAGATTTTCCAAGATGGCTCACTTTATTCCATGTCACACGACTGATGATGCTGTGCATATTGCTGATTTGTTCTTTAGGGAAATTGTTAGATTGCATGGCATTCCTTGTTCTATTGTTTCAGATCGTGATGCTAAATTTTTGAGTTATTTTTGGAAGAGTCTATGGTCTAAATTGAGAACTAAATTGTTGTTTTCTACATCATGTCACCCACAAACTGATGGACAAACTGAAGTTACTAATAGAACGTTAGGGGTTTTACTTAGAACTATGCTTAAAGCTAACCTCAAACGTTGGGAAGATGTTTTTTTGTGGAGTTTGCTTATAACAGGTCAATCCATTCAGCCACAAAAATGACCCCTTTTGAGGTTGTTTATGGGCTGAATCCGAGGACACCAGTGGACATGACGCCTCAGCCATACAAGGGAAAAGAGAGCTTTGAAGCTAACAAGAGGGCTGAGTTTGTGAAGAAGCTGCATGAGAGGACTAAGATGCATTTGGAGCAAAAATCCTTGAAGTATAAGGCCCATGCTGATAAGGGTCGAAAACAGGTCATCTTTGAAGAAGGAGATCTCGTTTGGGTGCATTTTAGGAAGGAGATGTTCCCAAATCAAAGGAAAAACAAGTTAGATCAGCGAGGAGATGGACCGTTCAGAATTCTTAAGCGGATCGGCCCTAATGCTTACCATGTTGATTTGCCTGGTGAGTATAATGTCCATCCGACGTTTAATGTGGCTGATCTATCTCTTTATGTGCCAGATTTTGATTCCGACGTCGAATCAGAGACGATTCGAGCTCAAGTGGAGGAGAATGATGCAGTGAAGCCTGCCATGTCTCCAATCGACGTCGATGAGTTGATTCGAGTGCCTTCTTGACGGAACAATCACAAGAAGTCGAGCTAAGAAGATTGCTCAAGGCACAACAGCGATCTTGGTTTGATTGGCAGCGGTTATTGAAGAGCTTAGCAAGGCGAAGTGGGTCTCGTGCATTTGACATCAATTCAGCCCGGATTCCATAGATTGATCATATGAGGGCCGAAATTCACTATTTCTTTATTTAGAAACATGTATTAATTTGTCTCACTTTAGGGCTGAATTTAGTAAGTGACCGGGTGAGATGAATTGGTATATGGGTCAAAGTCAACCCTTTGACTTGACCATTCTAAATTGAAGAAAATATCTTATTTATTTTATTATGAACAATTTCTATTTATTTTAATAATGAAGAGAAATCAGCCAATAGGCTTATGTTAGTTGGTTGATCTTCTCTCTCTTGGTTGTTAGAGATATTTTTAGTTTGTTAGAGATATTTTAAGTTTGTTAGGATTATTTCCTTAAATAAATAATTCAGCCATGATTTATTTATTTAAGGGAATCTAGTTAGATTTATTTAGATATTATTATATCTAGGGAAGAAAGCAAAGGAGACCCCTTCTCCCCTTCTAGGGCCGGCCATCCTCTCTCCTTGCTCCCCAAGTATTAGCTTTTGTATTCTCTATAAATACTTTTCAGTTTCATTAATAAAAATCAGCTTGCGATTAGATAAACCCTAAGAAAGGTTTATCGAGTCCTTGGGCTCAAAAATAATTGTGTGTGCTTGCAATTTCGAAATTCTTCACCATCATCATTCCGACTTCTCTCTCTCTTCATCCGAAATTCAATTGTGTTTGTTTAAGTTTGATTCATTGATTTATTCAATAGAGGTTGTTCTAGAATTGATTGTTAAAGATCGTTCTAGTTAATCAATCAGATTTAGCGTTAGAGCCAATCTGATTGAACTATCGAAATTCGGTTCTTTCAGATTCATTCAAATCAGTTTGGTTACTTGTTGTGCACGATTTCTCATATTGATTGCAAATTCAGGTTGAATCAAGGATTACTAGGCAAGATCGGGTTCTTGTGTGGTCAAATACGAGGTTTCTGAGGAATAATCCGAGGCGATCACGTATCAGTTTTGTAGTGTATAATGTGCTTATTGGCTTGATACTATCCTCATTCTTTGTACTTATGCCTAGATAACTTTAAAGTTCATTTGTTTTTTCTCCTTTTGCCATTAAAATGACTTGTGATCTAACATTACACCCCAAGTGTTCGATGAAATGTCCATGTAAATGTCAGCCCTAAATGTGGCTTTCGATTTCTAGGTTTGAGTTTATTCTTTTATTCGATCGGTCTTGGTTTTGTAGTGTATAATGTGCTTATTGGCTTGGTACTATCCTCATTCTTTGTGCTTATACCTAGATAACTTTAAAGTTCACTTGTTTTTTTTTCCTTTTGCCTTTAAAATGACTTGTGATCTAACATTGCACGCCAAGTGTTCGATGAATTGTCGATGTAAAAGTCACTCCTAAATGTGGCATTCGGTTTCTAGGTTTGAGTTTATTCTTTTATTCGATCGGTCTTGGTTTTGTAGTGTATAATGTGCTTATTGGCTTGTATTATCCTCATTCTTTGTGCTTATGCCTAGATAACTTTAAATTTCACTTGTTTTTTCTCCTTTTTGATAGCGATAAAAGGACCATGAAGATTAAAGTTGAAAAGAAGGTGTCTAGAAGGTCAAAACCGAGACCTTTCCCAAGGTCAAGAGCGTTCAAATTCAAAGAGGTGTTCATGGACTTGATACTATCTCTTCAAAATATCCATCCATGGCGTCCAAGGCCAGCAAGGAAGAGAATCAAGTCACAAAAGTTCGGAAAGTAAGAAGTCCGTCAAATAGAAAACAGTGCTCAGTAAATTGGTCATAACTTGGGCTAAACAATTCATCTCAAGTCCGTTAAGTACTCTTTGGAAAGATAATTAAAAGTTCTACAACTTTGTAGTTTACATCAAATTCAGAATCCAACAGTAAAGGGCCGAAAACTGGGTTTTACTGAGAGCTGTTCAAGTCTTACGGGAGTCTTATCTTTACTCTAAATTTCTATCTTTATTTATTTTATTTATGAACGATTTTCTATTTTTAAATAATGTAGAGAAATTCAATCAATAGGCTGATGTTAGTTGGTTGAATATTCTCTCTCCTGGTTGTTAGAGATATTTTGAGTTTGTTAGAGATATTTTAAGTTTGTTAGGTTGTTTCCTTAAATAAATAAATCAGCTATGATTTATTTATTTAAGGTAACCAAGTTAGATTTAATTAGATATTATTATATCTTGGGAAGCAAGATAAGGAGGCTGATTCCTCTCTCCTAGGGCCGGCCACACCCCCTTGCTTGCTCCCCAAGGATTAGCTTTTGTATTCTCTATTTATACTTTGCAATTTCATTAATAAAAATCAGCTTGAGATTAGATAAACCCAAATTGGTTTATCTAGTCCTTGGGCTCAAAAAATTACAAGTGTGTTTGTGTGATTACAATCTCGAGATCATCATCTTCATAGCAGCCGAAATTTCTCCCTCTTGTTCGAATCTGAGTTATAGTTCATTCAATTGGATTGTTCTAGTTGTGATTGTTCAAGATCAAACTAGTTAATCATTCGGATTTAGCGTTAGAGCCAATCCGTTTGAACTATCAAATTGAATATCAATAATTCAGATCGAGTGCTTTCATTCATTCAATCAGTTCGTTATTGTGTTACTTGGATCGCAAGTTTCTTACTTTGAAAGCTTTTGTAGGTTTGAATCATAATTGCTGGCAAGATCGGTTCCTGTGTGGTCAAATACGAGGTTTCTGAGGAGTAATCCGAGGCGATCACGTATCAAGTGGTATCAGAGCCCAGCGTCTCGCCAAGTAATTGTTTCTTTCCTTAATTTGCTTTCTAATTGATTTGATTCAGTTTTTGATCCCAAAAATCCCACCTTTACCTAAAGTTACAATTTTTGAGATCCAAAGGCTGAATTTGCACCACAACCACCACATAGTTCCGCCAACACCACCACTCCGCCACCACCTGCACACTCCGACTTGGTGTCGCTCTCACCAGCCGCACCACCCACCACCACCGTCCGATCACAACCCCACCAACCCCATCCAAATCGGAGCATCCTAAACCCTAGATCGCACTCCACCCTTCTCGTAACCCTAACCCTAAATTGGCAGCCTAACCCTAACCCTAACCCTAATTGGCGGCCAAACCCTAATCTGAAACCCTAAACCTAGTTCGAACCCTACCAATCCCTCAAACCCTAGATCCAAATCCGCAAACCCTAACCCTAGCCCTCAGCCGAGATCACCAAACCCTAATTTCCTTGTTGTTGCTTGCCCTCCAAGTAATAACCCATCTAGGAGATTTTAAGGGATTTGTTGCATGCTTTTGGTTGAATTGGTTGAGTTGTATTGCAATTTAGATTAGCAATTGTTTTTCCTACAGTCTTATGAGTTTTCATTCAGGTTGCATGATTGATTGCGATTCATATTGCTTGATTAATACTTGCTGATTTCTGTCATTGCATTCCATCAATTCGACCTACCCTTCTTCTTTTGTTAATTTGGCTTCTAGTTGGTTCATTGGTAGCAAAAGTCACTTAGTTTAAAAAAAAAAAAAAGAGGTTCGTATATACCCTTTTAATTTCGTCCTTAGCATTGTTGCATTGCTTTGCTTGTTTCTTCATTATAGCACAAGAGTAGTTTGTGCATAAAAATCAAAAAAAAAAAAAAAAAAGAAAAAAGAAAAAGTGATCTACCCCAGCTAGTTTTAAGCCACTTTCAACCCTAGTGACTGCTTGCTTAAAAAGATAGCTAAGTAGAAATCACTTTGAAGAAAAAGTGTGACGAAATAAAAGTCACTAAGCCTACCATATTTTCTGTCCTTGCATGCTGAATTTTGGTTTTATTAACTTGCATAGAGTCAATTAAGAGATTGCATGTGTTTTAGAGCTCATAGAGGGATTATTTGCATTGCTTGTCTTATTGCATATTTGCCATTTGCTTAAGCTGCATATTTCCTTTAAATATCATTAGTATTCCATACCTACACTATATCTACCATTTTACTCCCTCAAAACAGCCCAAAAACTGAATTAAGTTGATTGGATTGCTTTGAGGCAAGTTTTGGCTTGATCAAGGTGTGGTATTGCTTGTTGTGATTTGTTTTAGAACACACTACTCTCTTTACTTTCTTGCTTGTTTCAGGATGTCCCAACAATATGTTCCACACCGAATAGAGCCTTTTTTATGGGATTACTGACCCTACATGGTATTTTGAATGGGAAGAAGACACCAACTCTTTCCTTGAGTACCATAATTACACTGAACAAGAGA
Source organism: Fallopia convolvulus (assembly GCA_964016875.1). NCBI lineage: Eukaryota > Viridiplantae > Streptophyta > Magnoliopsida > Caryophyllales > Polygonaceae > Fallopia > Fallopia convolvulus. The sequence goes on from OZ024730.1 coordinate 20,147,194, forward strand.
AGTTGTATGCTGTAACAACTTGTCTTGTGGGAGCTGCACGTTTTTGGTGGGATCATGTACAAAGAGATCGTTGGAACCGAGGACTTAAGCCCATTTCAACTTGGCATCAACTGAAATTCTACATGCGCCAGAAGTTTGTTCCATATGAGCATTCTGAACGGTTGAAAAGAGTGGCTAGTTGTAAGCAAGGTTCTAGATCTCCACTTGACTTCTTCATGGAGCTTGAAGAATTGATGTGTTTTGCTGGAGTTGATGTATCACCAAGGTATATATGTCTACAATTCTTAGATGGACTGAATTATCAATTCCAAGAACATCTTGAAAGCTATACAGACTACAATGATGTTGATGCCTTGGTTCGAGCTGCTCAGAAGTATTTTTATCAACTCCAACGAAAGAATGAGGTTTTGGCTAATTCTAGTCAAATGAGGTACATTTCTAACTCTTCTTCCATTGTTTTGGATCCTAACTCCTTTTTGCAGGAATTGGGAGTTTCTGACTCACCAAAACCAGGAATGTTCACTCAAGAAGAGAAAGTTATAACCCCACATAGCCAAGAGACCTCTAAAGAAGAAAGTAACCTCCTATGTGATCTTCAAAGCCATATTGATGAGGAAAGTTTGAAGGAGGAGGTGCCAGCTGAAGAAATCATTCAAGAGACGAGCATGGAGGAAGAAGTTGATGTCTCAAATGGAGTTTCATTCAAAGAGAGCCTTAATGTCCAAGAGATGATTCAATGTCTTCCACCAACTGTGTTTGCTCCAAAACCTTCTTTACTAACCATGGTGCCTTTAGTATTTCCAACATTTCGAGATTTTTCTCCTCTTAATCTTACATGCAACTTCGAATCGAGGACGATTCGAGGTCAAGTGGGGGAGAATGATAGCGATAAAAGGACCATGAAGATTAAAGTTGAAAAGAAGGTGTCTAGAAGGTCAAAACCGAGACCTTTCCCAAGGTCAAGAGCGTTCAAATTCAAAGAGGTGTTCATGGACTTGATACTATCTCTTCAAAATATCCATCCATGGCGTCCAAGGCCAGCAAGGAAGAGAATCAAGTCACAAAAGTTCGGAAAGTAAGAAGTCCGTCAAATAGAAAACAGTGCTCAGTAAATTGGTCATAACTTGGGCTAAACAATTCATCTCAAGTCCGTTAAATACTCTTTGGAAAGATAATTAAAAGTTCTACAACTTTGTAGTTTACATCAAATTCAGAATCCAACAGTAAAGGGCCGAAAACTGGGTTTTACTGAGAGCTGTTCAAGTCTTACGGGAGTCTTATCTTTACTCTAAATTTCTATCTTTATTTATTTTATTTATGAACGATTTTCTATTTTTAAATAATGTAGAGAAATTCAATCAATAGGCTGATGTTAGTTGGTTGAATATTCTCTCTCCTGGTTGTTAGAGATATTTTGAGTTTGTTAGGTTGTTTCCTTAAATAAATAAATCAGCTATGATTTATTTATTTAAGGTAACCTAGTTAGATTTAATTAGATATTATTATATCTTGGGAAGCAAGATAAGGAGGCTGATTCCTCTCTCCTAGGGCCGGCCACACCCCCTTGCTTGCTCCCCAAGGATTAGCTTTTGTATTCTCTATTTATACTTTGCAATTTCATTAATAAAAATCAGCTTGAGATTAGATAAACCCAAATTGGTTTATCTAGTCCTTGGGCTCAAAAAATTACAAGTGTGTTTGTGTGATTACAATCTCGAGATCATCATCTTCATAGTAGCCGAAATTTCTCCCTCTTGTTCGAATCTGAGTTATAGTTCATTCAATTGGATTGTTCTAGTTGTGATTGTTAAAGATCAAACTAGTTAATCATTCGGATTTAGCGTTAGAGCCAATCCGTTTGAACTATCAAATTGAATATCAATAATTCAGATCGAGTGCTTTCATTCATTCAATCAGTTCGTTATTGTGTTACTTGGATCGCAAGTTTCTTACTTTGAAAGCTTTTGTAGGTTTGAATCATAATTGCTGGCAAGATCGGGTTCCTGTGTGGTCAAATACGAGGTTTCTGAGGAGTAATCCGAGGCGATCACGTATCACTTTTGCCTTTAAAATGACTTGTGATCTAACATTGCACGCAAAGTGTTCGATGAATAGTCCATGTAAATGTCACTCCTAAATGTGGCATTCGGTTTCTAGGTTTGATTTTATGCTTTTATTCGATCGGTCTTGGTTTTATAGTGTAGAATGTGCTTATTGGCTTGATAATATCCTCATTCTTTGTGCTTATGCCTAGATAACTTTAAAGTTCACTTGTTTTTTCTCCTTTTTCCTTTAAAATGACTTGTGATCTAACAATACACCCCAAGTGTTCGATGAAATATCCATCTAAATGTCACTCCTAAATGTGGCATTCGATTTCTAGGTTTGAGTTTATTCTTTAATTCGATCGGTCTTGGTTTTGTAGTGTATAATGTGCTTATTGGCTTAATATTATCCTCATTCTTTGTGCTTATGCCTAGATGTCTTTAAAGTTCACTTGTGTTTTCTCCTTTTGCCTTTAAAATGACTTGTGAGCTAACATTGCACGCCAAGTGTTCGATGAAATGTCCATGTAAATGTCACTCCTAAATATGGCATTCGGTTTCTAGGTTTGAATTTATGCTTTTATTTGAACGGTCTTGGTTTTGTAGTGTAGAATGTGCTTATTGGCTTGATACTATCCTCATTCTTTGTGCTTATGCGTAGATGTCTTTGAAGTTCACTTGTTTTTTCTCATTTTGCATTTAAAATTACTTGTGATCTAACATTATACGCCAAGTGTTCGATGAAATGTCCATGTAAATGTCACTCCTAATTCTGGCATTCGGTTTCTAGGTTCGAGTTTATTCTTTTGTTCGATCGGTCTTGGTTTTGTAGTGAAGTATGTGCTTATTGGCTTGATAATATCCTCATTCTTTGTGCTTATGCTTAGATGTCTTTGAAGTTCACTTGTTTTTTCTTCTTTTCCCTTTAAAATGACTTGTGATCTAACATTATACGCCAAGTGTTCGATGAAATATCCATGTAAATATCACTCCTAAATGTCTCATTCGGTTTCTGAGTTCGTATTTATGCTTTTATTCGATCGGTCTTGGTTTTATAGTGCAGAATGTGCTTATTTGCTAGATACTATCCTCATTCTTTGTGCTAATGGCTAGATAACTTTAAAGTTCACTTGTTTTTTCTTCTTTTGCCTTTAAAATGACTTGTGATCTAACATTATATGCTAAGTGTTCGATGAAATGTCCATGTAAATGTCACTCCTAAATGTCGCATTCGGTTTCTAGGTATGAATTTATGCTTTTATTCGATTGGCCTTCGTTTTGTAGTGTAGAATGTGCTTATTGGCTTGATAGTATCCTCATTTTTTGTGCTTATGCCTTGATAAATTTAAAGTTCACATGTTTTTTCTACTTTTGCCTTTAAAATGACTTGTGATCGAACATTATACGCCATGTGTTCGATGAAATGTCCATGTAAATATCACTGCTAATGTGGCATTTGGTTTCTAAGTTCGTATTTCTGCTTTTATTCAATCGGTCTTGCTTTTGTAGTGTAGAATGTGCTTATTGGCTTAATAACTTTAAAGTTCACTTATTTTTTCTCCTTTTGCCATTACAAATGACTAGTTATCCAATGTGCTTATTGCCATGATACTATCTTCATTTTTTGTGCTTATGCCTAGATGTTTTTACAGTTCACTTGTTTTTTCTCCTTTTGCCTTTAAAATGACTTGTGATCTAACATTATACGCCAAGTGTTCGATGAAATGTCCATGTATATGTCACTCCTAAATGTGGCATTCGGTTTCTAGGTTTGAATTTATGCTTCTATTCGATCGGTCTTGGTTTTTGTAATGTAGAATGTCCTTATACCTTGATAACTTTAAAGTTCACTTGTTTTTTCTCCTTTTGCCTTCAAAAATGACTAGTTATCTAACATTCCGCGCCAAGTGTTCGATGAAATGTCCCTTTAAATGTCACTCCTAAATGTGGCATTCGGTTTCTAGGTTCGTATTTATGCTTTTATTCAATCGGTCTTTGATACGTGATCGCCTTGGATTACTCCTTAGAAACCTCGTATTTGACCACACAGGAACCCGATCTTGCCAGCAATTATGATTCAAACCTACAAAGCTTTCAAAATAAGAAACTTGCGATCCAAGTAACAATGAATTCGAATGAACAGAACAACACAATCTGAATTATGGAAATAATCAATGTTGATAGAACAATCTAATTGATCCACAATAACTCAGATTTCGAACAAACAAAGAGAGAGAAATTTCGGCTGCTATGATGATGATGATCTCGAGATTGTAATCACACAAACACACTTGTAATTTTTGAGCCCAAGGACTAGATAAACCTTTCTTAGGGTTTATCTAATCTCAAGCTGTTTTTTTATTAATGAAACTGAAAAGTATTTATAGAGAATACAAAAGCTAATCCTTGGGGAGCAAGCAAGGGGGTGTGGCCGGCCCTAGGAGAGAGGAATTAGCCTCCTTATCTTGCCTCCCAAGATATAATAATATCTAATTAAATCTAACTAGGTTACCTTAAATAAATAAATCATAGCTGAATTATTTATTTAAGGAAATAATCCTAACAAGCTTAAAATATCTCTAACAAACTAAAAATATCTCTAACAACCAGGAGAGAGAAGATCAACCAACTAACATAAGCCTATTGGCTGATTTCTCTACATTATTAAAATAAATAGAAATTGTTCATAATAAAATAAATAAGATATTTTCTTCAATTTAGAATGGTCAAGTCAAAGGGTTGACTTTGACCCATATACCAATTCATCTCACCCGGTCACTTACTAAATTCAGCCCTAAAGTGAGACAAATTAATATATGTTTCTAAATAAAGAAATAGTGCATTTCGGCCCTCATATTATCAATCCATGGAATCCGGGCTCAATTGATGTCGAATGCACGAGACCCACTTCGCCTTGTTAGGCTCTTCAATAACCGCTGCCAATCGAACCAAGATCGTTGTTGTGCCTTGAGCAATCTTCTTAGCTCGACTTCTTGTGATTGGTCCGTCAGAAGGCACTCGAATCAACTCATCGACGTCGGTTTGAGACATGGCAGGCTTCACTGCATCAGTCTTGGTCTTGGTATTTATGTCACTCCTTTTGCCTTTAAAATGAGTTGTGATCTAACATTGCACGCCTAGTGTTCGGTGAAATGTTCATTTAAATGTCACTCTTAAATGTGGCATTCGGTTTTTAGGTTTAATTTTATGCTTTTATTCGATCGGTCTTGATTTCGTAGTGTAGAATGTGCTTATTGGCTTGATACTATCCTCATTCTTTGTGGTTATGCCTAGATAACTATAAAGTTCACTTGTTTTTTCTCCTTTTGCCTTTAAAATGACTAGTTATCTAACATTCCACGCCAAGTATTCGATGAAATGTCCATGTATATGTTACTCCTAAATGTGGCATTCGGTTTCTAGGTTCGTATTTATGCTTTTATTCGATTGGTCTTGGTTTTGTAGTGCAAAATGTGCTTTATTGACTTGATACTATCCTCATTCTTTATGCTTATGCCTAGATGTGTTTAAAGTCCACTTTTTTTTTCTCCTTCTGCCTTTAAAATGACTAGTGATCTAACATTGCATGCCAAGTGTTCGATGAAATGTCCATGTAAATGTCAGTCCTAAATGTGGCATTCGGTTTCTAGGTTTGAATATATGCTTTTATTCGATCGGTCTTGGTTTTTGTAGTGTAGAATGTGTTTATTGGCTTGATATTATCCTCATTCTTTGTGCTTATGCCTTGATAACTTTAAAGTTAACTTGTTTTTTCTCCTTTTGCCTTTAAAATGACTTGTGATCAAACATTGCACGACAATTGTTCGATGAAATGTCCATGTAAATGTCACTTCTAAATGTGGCATTAAACGTCGGATGGACATTATACTCATCAGGCAAATCGACATGGTAAGCATTAGGGCCGATCCGCTTAATAATTCTGAACGGTCCATCTCCTCGCTGATCTAACTTGTTTTTCCTTTGGTTTGGGAACCTCTCCTTCCTAAAATGCACCCAAACGAGATCTCCTTCTTCAAAGATGACCTGTTTTCGACCCTTATCAGCATGGGCCTTATACTTCAAGGATTTTCGCTCCAAATGCATCTTAGTCCTCTCATGCAGCTTCTTCACAAACTCAGCCCTCTTGTTAGCTTCAAAGCACTCTTTTCCCTTGTATGGCTGAGGCGTCATGTCCACTGGTGTCCTCGGATTCAGCCCAAAAACAACCTCAAATGGGGTCATTTTTGTGGCTGAATGGATTGACCTGTTATAAGCAAACTCCACAAAAGGCAAAACATCTTCCCAACGTTTGAGGTTAGCTTTAAGCATAGTTCTAAGTAAAACCCCTAACGTTCTATTAGTAACTTCAGTTTGCCCATCAGTTTGTGGGTGACATGATGTAGAAAACAACAATTTAGTTCCCAATTTAGACCATAGACTCTTCCAAAAATAACTCAAAAATTTAGCATCACGATCTGAAACAATAGAACAAGGAATGCCATGCAATCTAACAATTTCCCTAAAGAATAAATCAGTAATATGCACATCATCATCAGTCGTGTGACATGGAATAAAGTGAGCCATCTTGAAAAATCTATCTACCACTACAAAGATAGAATCTCTACCCTTCCTAGTTCTAGGCAAACCTACAATGTAATCCATAGAAATGTCTTCCCAAGGTGAACTAGGAATAGGTAAAGGCTGGTACAAACCATGGGTGTGAAGTCTAGACTTAGCTTTAGCACAAACAACACAACTCTTGACAAATCTCAGCACATAATTACTCATTTTAGGCCAATAGTAGTGTTCTTTTAAACCTTTTAAAGTCTTTTCTAAACCCCTATGTGATAGCGATCAAAGGACCATGAAGATTAAAGTTGAAAAAAAGGTGTCTAGAAGACCAAGACCGAAACCTTTCCCAAGGTCAAGGGCGTTCAAGTTCAAAGAGGTTTTCATGGATTCAATATTATCTCTTACATATATTCATAAATGGCGCCAAAGACCACCAAGGAAGATGATCAAGTCAATGGGCCGAGTTTCAACATTTCTTTATTTAGAAACATGTATTAATTTGTATCACTTTAGGGCTGAATTTAGTAAGTGACCGGGTGAGATGAATTGGTATATGGGTCAAAGTCAACCCTTTGACTTGACCATTCTAAATTGAAGAAAATATCTTATTTATTTTATTATGAACAATTTCTATTTATTTTAATAATGTAGAGAAATCAGCCAATAGGCTTATGTTAGTTGGTTGATCTTCTCTCTCCTGGTTGTTAGAGATATTTTTAGTTTGTTAGAGATATTTTAAGTTTGTTAGGATTATTTCCTTAAATAAATAATTCAGCCATGATTTATTTATTTAAGGGAATCTAGTTAGATTTATTTAGATATTATTATATCTTGGGAAGCAAGCAAAGGAGACCCCTTCTCCCCTTCTAGGGTCGGCCAACCTCTCTCCCTTGCTCCCCAAGTATTAGCTTTTGTATTCTCTATAAATACTTTTCAGTTTCATTAATAAAAATCAGCTTGAGATTAGATAAACCCAAATTGGTTTATCTAGTCCTTGGGCTCAAAAACAATTGAGTTTGTGTGCTTATTGATTTCGAGATCACCAACAGAATTCCGACTTCTCCCTTCTCTAGTTGTTTGATTGATCTAGTTAATTAGATTGTTCTAGAATTGATTGTTAAAGATCATTCTAGTTAATCAATTGGATTTAGCGATCGAGCCAATCCAATTGAACTATCAAAGTTGACTTCTTCAATTTTCCAACTCGTTCTTTAATCATTCAGTTTCATTATTTGTGTTACTTGGGTCGCAAGTTTCTTACTTTGAAAGCTTTGTAGGTTTGAATCATAATTGCTGGCAAGATCGGGTTCCTGTGTGGTCAAATACGAGGTTTCTGAGGAGTACTCCGAGGCAATCACGTATCACTATGTCCTCTTGATTCATGAACCTCTTTAGTTAGAAGCCTACGTATACTTGATGAAGGAATGCACAATTTACCAGCTTTAAACAAGTATCCATCATCAATAAAGTAGGTATCTATTTCACCCCTAGACATGCAATTCTTATAGATTTCAGCAAAGTGAGGATCACTAGCATATAATTCCCTGATAATTGCAAATCCAAGGATCTTAACATCACATTGGTTCAAGAGCACATACCTCCGAGAAAGGGCGTCAGCTACCACATTCTCCTTGCCTTTCTTATGTTTTACAACATAAGGAAAGGTCTTCATAAATTCAACCCATCTTGCATGTCGCCTGCTGAGTCTGGATTGGCCTTTCAAGTACTTCAAGGCCTCATGATCAGAATGGATTACAAACTTTTTAGGCCACAAATAGTGAGACCAAGTTTTCAAAAACCTAATTAAAGCATACAACTCTTTATCATAAGTAGGGTAATTCAACTCAGCCCCACTAAGCTTTTCACTAAACTAAGCTTTTCACGCCTCCTATGCCATGTCCAGAAGTGTCCACCTCTATCTCGAATGCCTTGGAGAAGTCAGGGAGTTGAAGCACTGGGGCGTGGCATAATCTGTCCTTCAAAGTGTTGAAAGCGTTCTCTTGTTGCTCCCTCCATATTAAGGCTGTATCCTTCTTTGTAAGCTCGTGGAGGGGGGCTGCAATTGTGCTAAAATCATGCACAAATCTCCTGTAGAAGCCAGCCAAGCCGAGAAATGATCTGACCATTGTAGGTGTAGTCGGCTGGGGCCATTCTTTGATTGCCTTGATCTTGTCTTCGTCTACCTTCAATCCACCTTTAGACACAACAAAACCAAGAAAAATGGTAGACTCCGAGCAAAAAGAACACTTTTTCAAGTTAACATAAAGCTTTTCTAACCTTAAAGTGTCCAAAACAGCCCTAAGATGATCTACATGTTCATCCATGGTTTTGCTATAGATTAAGATATCATCAAAGTAGACTACAACAAATCTGCCTAAGTATCTTCTTAAGACATGGTTCATAAGCCTCATAAAGGTACTAGGTGCATTAGTTAATCCAAAAGGCATTACTAACCATTCATATAAGCCATACTTAGTTTTAAAGGCAGTTTTCCATTCATCCCCTTCCCTCATCCTAATTTGATGGTACCCACTTCTTAAATCAATTTTAGAAAAGAAATTAGCACCATGTAACTCATCAAGCATATCATCTAGTCTGGGAATGGGGTGACGGTACTTAACTGTTATTTGGTTGATCGCTCTACAATCAACACACATTCTCCATGTGCCATCCTTCTTTGGCACCAAAATCACCGGAACCGCGCATGGGCTGAGAGATTCACGCACATAGCCTTTGTCCATGAGATCTTGTACTTGTCTTTGAAGCTCAGCGGTCTCTTCTGGACTTGCTCTATAGGCTGCACGGTTTGGTAATGAAGTGCTGGGCACCAAATCGATTTGATGCTCAATGCCTCTAATTGGTGGAAGGCCTTCTGGCAACTCTTCAGGCATCACATCTTCAAACTCCTGTAATAGATCCTGTAGACACTTTGGAAGATGTGAAATATCTTGACTAATAATAAGTATCTCTTTCCTCATAAGAAGTAAGCAAGAAGAGTTAGGGAAAGAAATACTAGACTGAGTCACAAGAGAGCGCTTTTCTACACTGCCTTTCAAGCCGATTTTTGGCTCTTTCTGTAGGCGTTCTTTTTCTATATTTGTAGCTCTCTGAGTCTCTGAATTGCTCCCAAAATTTGAGCCAAAACGCTCGAGTGGATTGGGAGATAGCCTCGTTTTCGTCCCAGATGCACTGCTGGAAGTGTTGCTCGGCACTTTGGCCGTTTTAGGGACATTCTCTCGGCGTTTTTCGTCCCAAACAGTAGCTCCACCTGTTTTTGATGTTGTCCCAAAATTTGAGCCAGAACGCTCGGGTGGAGACTGGGAAACGCCGCTTGGCTTTGTCGACGCGTCGGGCGCCGAACGCCGGGCCGCTGCTTTGGCCGTTGAATCAGCCTCTTCTTTCTCTTCCTTGGCACGCCTAAGTGCCCTAGCTTGATCTCGACGTACCTGATCCTGTAGAACTTGTTGGGGAGACAAGGGTAGAAGAGAAACTCTCCTCCCATCATAGTTAAAAGAATAGGTGTTTAACATGCCATCATAAATCACTCTCCTATCAAATAACCATGGTCTTCCTAACAAAATATGAGTGCATTCCATGTTTACTACATCACACATAATGTCATCAACATAAGTACCAATAGCAACACGGACTAAACACTGATGGGTGACAAGATTAGGACCTTCTGAATCATTAATTCCATTGAGACCATAACTAGTAGCCCTAGGTTGGGTTTTTTTTTTGATTTTATGCACAAACTACTCTTGTGCTATAATGAAGAAACAAGCAAAGCAAAGCAACCATGCAAAGGACGAAATTAAAAAGGGTATACACGAACTGAATTTTTTTTTTTTTTAAACTAAGTGACTTTTGCTACCAATGAAACCAACTAGAAGCCAAATTAACAAAAGAAGAAGGGGTAGGTCGAATTTAATGGGATGCAATGACAAAAATTAGCAAATATCAAACAAGCAATATGAATCTCTATTGATCATGCAACATGAAATAAAAACTCATAAAAATTGTAGGAAGACAATTGCTACTCTTAATTGCAACAAAACTCAACCAATTCAACCAAAAGCATGCAACAAATCCCTTAAAATCTCCTAGATGGGTTATTACTTGGAGGGCAAGCAACAACAAGGAAATTAGGGTTTGGTGATCTCGGCTGAGGGCTAGGGTTAGGGTTTGCGGATTTGGACCTAGGGTTTGAGGGATTGGTAGGGTTCGAACTAGGTTTAGGGTTTCAGATTAGGGTTTGGCCGCCAATTAGGGTTAGGGTTAGGGTTAGGCTGCCAATTTAGGGTTAGGGTTACGAGAAGGGTGGAGTGCGATCTAGGGTTTAGGATGCTCCGATTTGGATGGGGTTGGTGGGGTTGTGATCGGACGGTGGTGGTGGGTGGTGCGGCTGGTGAGAGCGACACCAAGTCGGAGTGTGCAGGTGGTGGCAGAGTGGTGGTGTTGGCGGAACTATGTGGTGGTTGTGGTGCAAATTCAGCCTTTGGATCTCAAAAATTGTAACTTTAGGTAAAGGTGGGATTTTTGGGATCAAAAACTGAATCAAATCAATTAGAAAGCAAATTAAGGAAAGAAACAATTACTTGGCGAGACGCTGGATTATGATACCACTTGATACGTGATCGCCTCGGATTACTCCTCAGAAACCTCGTATTTGACCACACAGGAACCCGATCTTGCCAGCAATTATGATTCAAACCTACAAAAGCTTTCAAAGTAAGAAACTTGCGATCCAAGTAACACAATAACGAACTGATTGAATGAATGAAAGCACTCGATCTGAATTATTGATATTCAATTTGATAGTTCAAACGGATTGGCTCTAACGCTAAATCCGAATGATTAACTAGTTTGATCTTTAACAATCACAACTAGAACAATCCAATTGAATGAACTATAACTCAGATTCGAACAAGAGGGAGAAATTTCGGCTGCTATGAAGATGATGATCTCGAGATTGTAATCACACAAACACACTTGTAATTTTTTGAGCCCAAGGACTAGATAAACCAATTTGGGTTTATCTAATCTCAAGCTGATTTTTATTAATGAAATTACAAAGTATAAATAGAGAATACAAAAGCTAATCCTTGGGGAGCAAGCAAGGGGGTGTGGCCGGCCCTAGGAGAGAGGAATCAGCCTCCTTATCTTGCTTCCCAAGATATAATAATATCTAATTAAATCTAACTAGGTTACCTTAAATAAATAAATCATAGCTGAATTATTTATTTAAGGAAATAATCCTAACAAACTTAAAATATCTCTAACAACCAGGAGAGAGAAAATCAACCAACTAACATAAGCCTATTGGCTGATTTCTCTTCATTATTAAAATAAATAGAAATTGTTCATAATAAAATAAATAAGATATTTTCTTCAATTTAGAATGGTCAAGTCAAAGGGTTGACTTTGACCCATATACCAATTCATCTCACCCGGTCACTTACTAAATTCAGCCCTAAAGTGAGACAAATTAATACATGTTTCTAAATAAAGAAATAGTAATTTTCGGCCCTCCTATGATCAATCCATGGAATCCGGGCTCAATTGATGTTGAATGCACGAGACCCACTTCGCCTTGCTAGGCTCTTCAATAACTGTTGCCAATCGAACCAAGATCGCTGTTGTGCCTTGAGCAATCTTCTTAGCTCGACTTCTTGTGATTGGTCCGTCAGAAGGCACTCGAATCAACTCATCGACGTCGGTTTGAGACATGGCAGGCTTCACTGCATCATTCTCCTCCACTTGAGCTCGAATCGTCTCTGATTCGACGTCGGAATCAAAATCTGGCACATAAAGAGATAGATCAGCCACATTAAAAGTCGGATGGACACCATACTCACCAGGCATGTCAACATGATATGCATTAGGGCCGATTCTCCTGATGATACGAAATGGTCCATCTCCTCTCTGATCTAACTTGTTCTTCCTTTGATTTGGGAACCTTTCCTTCCTTAGATGCACCCAAACAAGATCTCCTTCTTCAAAGATAACCTGTTTCCGACCCTTATCAGCATGGGCCTTGTACTTCATGGATTTCCTCTCCAAGTGAATCTTCGTCCTCTCATGTAGCTTCTTCACAAACTCAGCCCTCTTGTTAGCTTCAAAACTCTCTTTCCCCTTGTATGGCTGAGGCGTCATATCCACTGGCGTCCTCGGATTCAGCCCATAAACAACCTCAAAAGGGGTCATCTTTGTGGCTGAATGGATTGACCTGTTATAAGCAAACTCCACAAAAAACAACACATCTTCCCAACGTTTGAGGTTAGCTTTAAGCATAGTTCTAAGTAAAACCCCTAACGTTCGATTAGTAACTTCCGTTTGCCCATCAGTTTGTGGGTGACTTGAGGTAGAAAACAGCAATTTAGTTCCCAATTTAGACCATAGACTCTTCCAAAAATAACTCAAAAATTTAGCATCACGATCTGAAACAATAGAACAAGGAAAGCCATGCAATCTAACAATTTCCCTAAAGAACAGATCAGCAATATGCACTGCATCATCAGTCGTGTGACAAGGAATAAAGTGAGCCATTTTGGAAAATCTATCTACCACTACAAAGATAGAATCTCTACCCTTCCTAGTTCTAGGCAAACCTACAATGAAATCCATAGAAATGTCTTCCCAAGGTGAAGTAGGAATGGGTAAAGGCTGGTACAAACCATGGGGGTGAAGTCTAGACTTAGCTTTAGCACAAACAACACAACTCTTGACAAATCTCAGCACATAATTACTCATTTTAGGCCAATAGTAGTGTTCTTTTAAACCTTCTAAAGTCTTTTCTAAACCCCTATGTCCTCTTGATTCATGAACCTCTTTAGTTAGAAGCCTACGTATACTAGATGAAGGAATGCACAATTTTCCAGCTTTAAACAAGTATCCATCATCAATAAAGTAGGTATCTATTTCACCCCTAGACATGCAATTCTTATAGATTTCAGCAAAGTGAGGATCACTAGCATATAATTCCCTAATCATTGCAAATCCAAGGATCTTAACATCACATAGGTTCAAGAGTACATACCTCCGAGAAAGGGTGTCAGCTACCACATTCTCCTTGCCTTTCTTATGTTTAACAACATAAGGAAAGGTCTCCATGAATTCAACCCATCTTGCATGTCGCCTGCTGAGTCTGGATTGGCCTTTCAAGTACTTCAAGGCCTCATGATCAGAATGGATTACAAACTCTTTAGGCCACAAATAATGAGACCAAGTTTTCAGGACCCTAATTAAAGCATACAACTCTTTATCATAAGTAGGGTAATTCAACTCAGCCCCACTAAGCTTTTCACTAAAATAAGCAATGGGTTTCTTGTCTTGTAAGAGCACGCCTCCTATGCCATGTCCAGAAGCGTCCACCTCTATCTCAAATGCCTTGGAGAAGTCAGGGAGTTGAAGCACTGGGGCGTGGCATAATCTGTCCTTCAAAGTGTTGAAGGCGTTCTCTTGTTGCTCCCTCCATTTAAAGGTCGTATCCTTCTTTGTCAGCTCGTGGAGGGGGGCTGCAATTGTGCTAAAATCACGCACAAATCTCCTGTAGAAGCCATCCAAGCCGAGAAATGATCTGACCATTGTTGGTGTAGTCGGCTGGGGCCATTCTTTGATTGCCTTGATCTTGTCTTCATCTACCTTCAATCCACCTTTAGACACAACAAAACCAAGAAAAATGGTAGACTCCGAGCAAAAAGAACACTTTTTCAAGTTAACATAAAGCTTTTCTAACCTTAAAGTGTCCAAAACAGCCCTAAGATGACCTACATGTTCATCCATGGTTTTGCTATAGATTAAGATATCATCAAAGTAGACTACAACAAATCTGCCTAAGTATCTTCTTAAGACATGGTTCATAAGCCTCATAAAGGTACTAGGTGCATTAGTTAATCCAAAAGGCATTACTAACCATTCATATAAGCCATACTTAGTTTTAAAGGCAGTTTTCCATTCATCCCCTTCCCTCATCCTAATTTGATGGTACCCACTTCTTAAATCAATTTTAGAAAAGAAATTAGCACCATGTAACTCATCAAGCATATCATCTAGTCTGGGAATGGGGTGACGGTACTTAACTGTTATTTGGTTGATCGCTCTACAATCAACACACATTCTCCATGTGCCATCCTTCTTTGGCACCAAAATCACCGGAACCGCGCATGGGCTGAGAGATTCACGCACATAGCCTTTGTCCATGAGATCTTGTACTTGTCTTTGAAGCTCAGCGGTCTCTTCTGGACTTGCTCTATAGGCTGCACGGTTTGGTAATGAAGTGCTGGGCACCAAATCGATTTGATGCTCAATGCCTCTAATTGGTGGAAGGCCTTCTGGCAACTCTTCAGGCATCACATCTTCAAACTCCTGTAATAGATCCTGTAGACACTTTGGAAGATGTGAAATATCTTGACTAATAATAAGTATCTCTTTCCTCATAAGAAGTAAGCAAGAAGAGTTAGGGAAAGAAATACTAGACTGAGTCACAAGAGAGCGCTTTTCTACACTGCCTTTCAAGCCGATTTTTGGATCTTTCTGTAGGCGTTCCTTTTCTATATTTGTAGCTCTCTGAGTCTCTGAATTGCTCCCAAAATTTGAGCCAAAACGCTCGAGTGGATTGGGAGATAGCCTCGTTTTCGTCCCAGATGCACTGCTGGAAGTGTTGCTCGGCACTTTGGCCGTTTTAGGGACATTCTCTCGGCGTTTTTCGTCCCAAACAGTAGCTCCACCTGTTTTTGATGTTGTCCCAAAATTTGAGCCAGAACGCTCGGGTGGAGACTGGGAAACGCCGCTTGGCTTTGTCGACGCGTCGGGCGCCGAACGCCGGGCCGCTGCTTTGGCCGTTGAATCAGCCTCTTCTTTCTCTTCCTTGGCACGCCTAAGTGCCCTAGCTTGATCTCGACGTACCTGATCCTGTAGAACTTGTTGGGGAGACAAGGGTAGAAGAGAAACTCTCCTCCCATCATAGTTAAAAGAATAGGTGTTTAACATGCCATCATAAATCACTCTCCTATCAAATAACCATGGTCTTCCTAACAAAATATGAGTGCATTCCATGTTTACTACATCACACATAATGTCATCAACATAAGTACCAATAGCAACACGGACTAAACACTGATGGGTGACAAGATTAGGACCTTCTGAATCATTAATTCCATTGAGACCATAACTAGTAGCCCTAGGTTGGGTTTTTTTTTTGATTTTATGCACAAACTACTCTTGTGCTATAATGAAGAAACAAGCAAAGCAAAGCAACCATGCAAAGGACGAAATTAAAAAGGGTATACACGAACTGAATTTTTTTTTTTTTTAAACTAAGTGACTTTTGCTACCAATGAAACCAACTAGAAGCCAAATTAACAAAAGAAGAAGGGGTAGGTCGAATTTAATGGGATGCAATGACAGAAATTAGCAAATATCAAACAAGCAATATGAATCTCTATTGATCATGCAACATGAAATAAAAACTCATAAAAATTGTAGGAAGACAATTGCTACTCTTAATTGCAACAAAACTCAACCAATTCAACCAAAAGCATGCAACAAATCCCTTAAAATCTCCTAGATGGGTTATTACTTGGAGGGCAAGCAACAACAAGGAAATTAGGGTTTGGTGATCTCGGCTGAGGGCTAGGGTTAGGGTTTGCGGATTTGGACCTAGGGTTTGAGGGATTGGTAGGGTTCGAACTAGGTTTAGGGTTTCAGATTAGGGTTTGGCCGCCAATTAGGGTTAGGGTTAGGGTTAGGCTGCCAATTTAGGGTTAGGGTTACGAGAAGGGTGGAGTGCGATCTAGGGTTTAGGATGCTCCGATTTGGATGGGGTTGGTGGGGTTGTGATCGGACGGTGGTGGTGGGTGGTGCGGCTGGTGAGAGCGACACCAAGTCGGAGTGTGCAGGTGGTGGAAGAGTGGTGGTGTTGGCGGAACTATGTGGTGGTTGTGGTGCAAATTCAGCCTTTGGATCTCAAAAATTGTAACTTTAGGTAAAGGTGGGATTTTTGGGATCAAAAACTGAATCAAATCAATTAGAAAGCAAATTAAGGAAAGAAACAATTACTTGGCGAGACGCTGGATTATGATACCACTTGATACGTGATCGCCTCGGATTACTCCTCAGAAACCTCGTATTTGACCACACAGGAACCCGATCTTGCCAGCAATTATGATTCAAACCTACAAAAGCTTTCAAAGTAAGAAACTTGCGATCCAAGTAACACAATAACGAACTGATTGAATGAATGAAAGCACTCGATCTGAATTATTGATATTCAATTTGATAGTTCAAACGGATTGGCTCTAACGCTAAATCCGAATGATTAACTAGTTTGATCTTTAACAATCACAACTAGAACAATCCAATTGAATGAACTATAACTCAGATTCGAACAAGAGGGAGAAATTTCGGCTGCTATGAAGATGATGATCTCGAGATTGTAATCACACAAACACACTTGTAATTTTTTGAGCCCAAGGACTAGATAAACCAATTTGGGTTTATCTAATCTCAAGCTGATTTTTATTAATGAAATTGCAAAGTATAAATAGAGAATACAAAAGCTAATCCTTGGGGAGCAAGCAAGGGGGTGTGGCCGGCCCTAGGAGAGAGGAATCAGCCTCCTTATCTTGCTTCCCATGATATAATAATATCTAATTAAATCTAACTAGGTTACCTTAAATAAATAAATCATAGCTGAATTATTTATTTAAGGAAATAATCCTAACAAACTTAAAATATCTCTAACAACCAGGAGAGAGAAAATCAACCAACTAACATAAGCCTATTGGCTGATTTCTCTTCATTATTAAAATAAATAGAAATTGTTCATAATAAAATAAATAAGATATTTTCTTCAATTTAGAATG
The DNA here is from genome assembly GCA_964016875.1 of Fallopia convolvulus. Lineage (NCBI taxonomy): Eukaryota > Viridiplantae > Streptophyta > Magnoliopsida > Caryophyllales > Polygonaceae > Fallopia > Fallopia convolvulus. The sequence continues at coordinate 20,164,676 of OZ024730.1, forward strand.
GTCAAGTCAAAGGGTTGACTTTGACCCATATATCAATTCATCTCACCCGGTCACTTACTAAATTCAGCCCTAAAGTGAGACAAATTAATACATGTTTCTAAATAAAGAAATAGTAATTTTCGGCCCTCCTATGATCAATCCATGGAATCCGGGCTCAATTGATGTTGAATGCACGAGACCCACTTCGCCTTGCTAGGCTCTTCAATAACTGCTGCCAATCGAACCAAGATCGCTGTTGTGCCTTGAGCAATCTTCTTAGCTCGACTTCTTGTGATTGGTCCGTCAGAAGGCACTCGAATCAACTCATCGACGTCGGTTTGAGACATGGCAGGCTTCACTGCATCATTCTCCTCCACTTGAGCTCGAATCGTCTCTGATTCGACGTCGGAATCAAAATCTGGCACATAAAGAGATAGATCAGCCACATTAAAAGTCGGATGGACACCATACTCACCAGGCATGTCAACATGATATGCATTAGGGCCGATTCTCCTGATGATACGAAATGGTCCATCTCCTCTCTGATCTAACTTGTTCTTCCTTTGATTTGGGAACCTTTCCTTCCTTAGATGCACCCAAACAAGATCTCCTTCTTCAAAGATAACCTGTTTCCGACCCTTATCAGCATGGGCCTTGTACTTCATGGATTTCCTCTCCAAGTGAATCTTTGTCCTCTCATGTAGCTTCTTCACAAACTCAGCCCTCTTGTTAGCTTCAAAACTCTCTTTCCCCTTGTATGGCTGAGGCGTCATATCCACTGGCGTCCTCGGATTCAGCCCATAAACAACCTCAAAAGGGATCATCTTTGTGGCTGAATGGATTGACCTGTTATAAGCAAACTCCACAAAAAACAACACATCTTCCCAACGTTTGAGGTTAGCTTTAAGCATAGTTCTAAGTAAAACCCCTAACGTTCGATTAGTAACTTCCGTTTGCCCATCAGTTTGTGGGTGACTTGAGGTAGAAAACAGCAATTTAGTTCCCAATTTAGACCATAGACTCTTCCAAAAATAACTCAAAAATTTAGCATCACGATCTGAAACAATAGAACAAGGAAAGCCATGCAATCTAACAATTTCCCTAAAGAACAGATCAGCAATATGCACTGCATCATCAGTCGTGTGACAAGGAATAAAGTGAGCCATTTTGGAAAATCTATCTACCACTACAAAGATAGAATCTCTACCCTTCCTAGTTCTAGGCAAACCTACAATGAAATCCATAGAAATGTCTTCCCAAGGTGAAGTAGGAATGGGTAAAGGCTGGTACAAACCATGAGGGTGAAGTCTAGACTTAGCTTTAGCACAAACAACACAACTCTTGACAAATCTCAGCACATAATTACTCATTTTAGGCCAATAGTAGTGTTCTTTTAAACCTTCTAAAGTCTTTTCTAAACCCCTATGTCCTCTTGATTCATGAACCTCTTTAGTTAGAAGCCTACGTATACTAGATGAAGGAATGCACAATTTTCCAGCTTTAAACAAGTATCCATCATCAATAAAGTAGGTATCTATTTCACCCCTAGACATGCAATTCTTATAGATTTCAGCAAAGTGAGGATCACTAGCATATAATTCCCTAATCATTGCAAATCCAAGGATCTTAACATCACATAGGTTCAAGAGTACATACCTCCGAGAAAGGGTGTCAGCTACCACATTCTCCTTGCCTTTCTTATGTTTAACAACATAAGGAAAGGTCTCCATGAATTCAACCCATCTTGCATGTCGCCTGCTGAGTCTGGATTGGCCTTTCAAGTACTTCAAGGCCTCATGATCAGAATGGATTACAAACTCTTTAGGCCACAAATAATGAGACCAAGTTTTCAGGACCCTAATTAAAGCATACAACTCTTTATCATAAGTAGGGTAATTCAACTCAGCCCCACTAAGCTTTTCACTAAAATAAGCAATGGGTTTCTTGTCTTGTAAGAGCACGCCTCCTATGCCATGTCCAGAAGCGTCCACCTCTATCTCAAATGCCTTGGAGAAGTCAGGGAGTTGAAGCACTGGGGCGTGGCATAATCTGTCCTTCAAAGTGTTGAAGGCGTTCTCTTGTTGCTCCCTCCATTTAAAGGCCGTATCCTTCTTTGTCAGCTCGTGGAGGGGGGCTGCAATTGTGCTAAAATCACGCACAAATCTCCTGTAGAAGCCATCCAAGCCGAGAAATGATCTGACCATTGTTGGTGTAGTCGGCTGGGGCCATTCTTTGATTGCCTTGATCTTGTCTTCATCTACCTTCAATCCACCTTTAGACACAACAAAACCAAGAAAAATGGTAGACTCCGAGCAAAAAGAACACTTTTTCAAGTTAACATAAAGCTTTTCTAACCTTAAAGTGTCCAAAACAGCCCTAAGATGACCTACATGTTCATCCATGGTTTTGCTATAGATTAAGATATCATCAAAGTAGACTACAACAAATCTGCCTAAGTATCTTCTTAAGACATGGTTCATAAGCCTCATAAAGGTACTAGGTGCATTAGTTAATCCAAAAGGCATTACTAACCATTCATATAAGCCATACTTAGTTTTAAAGGCAGTTTTCCATTCATCCCCTTCCCTCATCCTAATTTGATGGTACCCACTTCTTAAATCAATTTTAGAAAAGAAATTAGCACCATGTAACTCATCAAGCATATCATCTAGTCTGGGAATGGGGTGACGGTACTTAACTGTTATTTGGTTGATCGCTCTACAATCAACACACATTCTCCATGTGCCATCCTTCTTTGGCACCAAAATCACCGGAACCGCGCATGGGCTGAGAGATTCACGCACATAGCCTTTGTCCATGAGATCTTGTACTTGTCTTTGAAGCTCAGCGGTCTCTTCTGGACTTGCTCTATAGGCTGCACGGTTTGGTAATGAAGCGCTGGGCACCAAATCGATTTGATGCTCAATGCCTCTAATTGGTGGAAGGCCTTCTGGCAACTCTTCAGGCATCACATCTTCAAACTCCTGTAATAGATCCTGTAGACACTTTGGAAGATGTGAAATATCTTGACTAATAATAAGTATCTCTTTCCTCATAAGAAGTAAGCAATAAGAGTTAGGGAAAGAAATACTAGACTGAGTCACAAGAGAGCGCTTTTCTATACTGCCTTTTAAGCCAATTTTTGGCTCTTTCTGTAGGCGTTCTTTTTCCAGATTTGTAGCTCTCTGAGTCTCTGAAGTGCTCCCAAAATTTGAGCGAAAACGCTCGAGTGGATTGGGAGATAGCCCCGTTTTCGTCCCAGATGCAATGCTGGTAGTGTTGCTCGGCACTTTGGACGTTTTAGGGGGATTCTCTCGGCGTTTTTCATCCCATACAGTAGCTCCACCTGTGTTTGATGTTGTCCCAAAATTTGAGCCAGAACGCTCGGGTGGAGACTGGGAAACGCCGATTGACTTTGTCGACGCGTCGGGCGCCGAACGCCGGGTCGCAGCTTTGGCCGTTGAATTAGCCTCTTCTTTCTCTTCCTTGGCACGCCTAAGTGCCCTAGCTTGATCTCGACGTACCTGATCCTGTAAAACTTGTTGAGGAGACAAGGGTAGATGATACGGGGTTAACCGTGATTGGCCTGATCTTCGACAATCAACGACTCGACAACAAAGAAAACAAGCGAATGGTTAGAGGTGAAACGAATGAGACTCGACACAAACTGGAAATTTCAGAAATAAAATAACAAGACTCAACGAAAGACAATATGGAAAGAAGATCAACCAAATGAAACAACAAAGAGACCCTCTTTGCTTTGAAAACGAGAACCAGATTGAATGATCAAGTGACCAACCTTGTACGACTTCACACAATCAAGGATCCAGCCTTGAAAGCACGAAGAAGATGCTCGTATTCGGCTAGCACACCAACTATGGACGATAATTGATGCAATCAAGACAAACCAAGCTGAAATTGCAATACTTTGAAGAACAAGTCTTCGATTCTCACTATGGAGAGAAAACACTCAGTTTTGTGATAAAAATAGTCTAATCTGAAATAATGAGCAACTAGAGCTATTTATATGTCCTTCTAATAATCAGAACTAGCTAGAAAAGTCTAAGTAAAACAAATAAAGGGGGGCGGCCCAAAATGGCCTAACAAGCCCAAGCAACGCACACATGTGCGGGGTGCCGCTGGCGCGCGCTTGTGCCGCAGCCTAGGCACCGTGGCGTCGGTGCCTCAATCTGGCACATCGTGGCTTGACTCCTTGGCAATGAGGCTCATGAGCAATGGCTTGCATTCAGGGGCGTTCTTGGCTTCCTTGACTCCATGATACGCCACGAATACGAACAAGTCCCTTTGAAGCTTCTTGGCTCGCGCCCTTGTCATCGGACCATCAAAGAGGATGGGCGTGCTCGGTGGTGACTTGATGGATGGTCCCTCATCATCCTCCCCTTCTTGAAAAGGATTCGACCTCGAATCAAGGTCTTCATCCACAGCAAGATAAGGAGTTAGATCAGCCACGTTGAATGTAGCACTCACGCCGTACTCTCCGGGCAACTCCAGTTTGTATGCATTATCACCAATGCGTTGAAGCATCTTGAAAGGCCCATCTCCACGTGGTGACAGTTTGGACTTTCGTTGCTCGGGGAACCTCTCCTTCCTCAAATGCACCCATACGAGATCTCCGGGCTGGAAAACAACCTTGCGTCGGCCCTTGTTAGCTCGATTGGCATTATACTCGGCCTTTTGTTCCAGCTTGATCCTTGTCCTCTCATGTAACTCCTTAATGAACTCAACCTGTTTTCCTGCATCAAAACTTTCTTTTTCCCTCATCGGAAATGGGGTAAGATCTAAAGGAGTTAGGGGGTTAGTACCATAAACGCACTCAAATGGAGTAAGCATAGCAGATGAATGCATTGTCCTATTGTATGCAAATTCCACATGAGGCAACATTTCTTCCCAAGATTTCAGGTTCTTCCTAATAATGGCTTTAAGGATGGTGGCTAGAGTCCTATTGGTGACCTCGGTTTGGCCGTCGGTTTGTGGGTGGCTAGATGTGGAAAATAACAGCCGAGTACCCAACTTACCCCAAAGAGTTCTCCAAAAGTGACTAAGAAACTTCACATCCCTATCACTAACTATGGTTTTCGGCACACCATGCAGTCTAACAATTTCCCTAAAGAATAAAGAAGCTACATTAGTGGCGTCGTCTGTTTTGTGACATGCTATGAAATGAGCCATCTTAGAGAATCTGTCCACAACTACAAAAATAGAGTCTCTCCCCCTCTTAGTTCTAGGTAATCCCACTATAAAATCCATGGATATGTCTTCCCAAGGGGCTGAAGGTATGGGCAAGGGCGTATACAGGCCATGAGGTTTCAATTTAGATTTAGCCTTTAAACAACCAATGCATCTCTTAATAGCATGTTCTACATCTCTAAGCATATGAGGCCAATAAAAATGTGCACGCAGCATATTATAAGTCTTATCCCTACCAAAGTGACCCATTAATCCACCCTTATGGGCTTCATCAACAAGTAACAATCTCAATGAACATCTAGGAATGCAAACTTTATCCATACGAAACAGAAATCCTTCATGCACATAATAAGACTCAAACGACCCCTTTTCATGACATGCTTTATATGCAACCCCAAAATCAGCATCATCCACATAAAGATCCTTAATATAAGCAAATCCAAGCACCCTAGAATCTAATGTGGTTAACAAGGTGTGGCGTCTAGACAAAGCATCAGCCACAACATTATCTTTGCCCTTTTTATACTTAATAACATATGAAAATGTTTCAATGAATTCCATCCATCTACCATGTCTCCTATCAAGTTTATCTTGGCTCTTAAAGTGTTTTAGAGATTCATGGTCAGTTTTAAGCTCAAATTCTTTTGGCCAGAGATAATGTTGCCATGTTTTTAACACTCGAAACAAAGCATACAATTCTTTATCATAAGTCGAGTAGTTTAACAGGTTTACCTTCTTGCATGAGTACACCACAATACCAATGTCGCTAGCGTCACACTCCACCTCGAAAGGCCTTGTGAAGTCCGGCAGCACCAACAATGGGGCGTGTGTCAATCTGTCCTTTAGGGCCTGAAATGCCCTCTCTTGCGCCTTTCCCCACTTGAACTCGCTCCTCTTCTTGGTGATCTCGGTTAATGGCGCGGCAATAGTGCTAAAGTCCCTCACAAACCGCCGGTAGAAACTGGCCAGTCCATGAAAACTCCTCACTTGTCCAATTGACGTAGGCGTCGGCCAATCCTGGATCGCCTTCACCTTAGCCTCATCAACTTGCAGCCCATTCTCATTCACTACAAAACCAACGAAAGTAACGGAAGTAGTGCACAATTCACATTTTTTCAAGTTAGCATATAAGTGCTCTAGACGCAATGTGTTAAGCACATTTTGCAAATGATCTTCATGCTCAGCTAAGACATACTATACACTAGGATATCATCAAAATACACCACTACAAACTTTCCTATGTAATGCCTCAAAACATGGTTCATTAATCTCATGAAAGTGCTTGGGGCGTTAGTAAGCCCGAATGGCATAACGAGCCATTCATATAGACCGAACTTGGTCTTGAAGGCTGTTTTCCACTCGTCCCCTTCCTTCATCCGAATCTGATGGTACCCACTTTTAAGATCGATTTTTGAAAAGATAGTGGAACCATGCAGCTCGTCCAACATATCATCAAGACGAGGAATGGGGTGTCTATACTTCACCGTTATATTGTTAATTGCCCTACAATCGACACACATCCGCCATGTGTTGTCTTTCTTAAGCACTAACAATACTGGTACAGCACAGGGGCTTAAACTCTCCCTTGTGTACCCCTTATCCAAGAGCTCTTGGACTTGGGATTGGACCTCTTTGGTCTCCATGGGGTTCATACGGTAGGCTGGTCGATTTGGCAAAGACGCCCCGGGAATGAGATCAATTTGATGCTCGATTCCTCTAATTGGGGATAGGTCAGCCGGTATCTCTTCGGGGAATACGTCTTTGTACTCCTCGATGAGCCCCAAAATGGGCGGGGGCAGTGAAGCTCTAAGCTCTTCACTTAACAAGCTCAGCTCCTTGCACAAGAGCATAAGCGTTGTTTCTCCGTCCAAGTAATTGTCCACTAACTCCCTCTTGGAAGCTAATAGGACGGAGGAGGGTGTAGGGCTGTCGGTTTGGCTCGTCTTACCCCGAGCTTTCCCCTTCTAGCACCAAGAGGATGCGTTGCGATTGCTTGGAGAACACCATTTCTAACAAGAAACGATATAAACCAATACAACCCAAGGCTACACATAGATCGACCTCACCATGGAGGACCTCTCGGGTCTCTCTCCATTCCTAATCTGATTTTCTCAAAAACTAAAACTCCACCTCAGCCACACATACTCCATTCCAACGTCCAAATCCCTATATTTTAGCTTTGACCCAGCCATCTTACTTGAATTTGAATTCAAATTGACTTCTAATTTTGAAGGAGACTTCCAGCTCTTAAATTAAATAGAAGTCAACTTCTCCTCCCATTTTATCCACGCCACTTCTCACCCCCTGCTCAGCCGCCAGCCAAGACACCCTCCCAACCAGCCACAACACATCTTTGGGTTGTTAATCACACACGAACATGTAAGTTTTTCATCCTTAGTTTCTTATTCTTTGTATTCCTTAGAGTCATCCACCAAAATCCAAACAAAGAGTCTAGAGTGTATAGGATTGAAGAAAAAAGGGTTTTTAAGTTGTTTCGTTGGGTTCATGTTCATGTGCCAACATGGGTTTTTCGATCATTCTTAAGGGTTCTTCTTATATCTATCCTATTTCTCTTAACTTTCAGTTTGTGAGTCATGCATTTGTTTCTATTTTGTATTGCATAAGGCCAATTGACTAAGTATGTTTCTCTTTGGGATTATGTGTATAGCGTCCTTGTGTCCAACCTCGTTTCGTAGCCTGTCCAAGCCAAGCACATATACAATGGAAGGGTTATCATGAAATCAGCTTTAGAGTGTAAACACATGAGCGAAACACTTGTGAGGATTTGAATTCTAACATTGCAAAGTGTTTGTAGCATTATGTCTTCTTCAGATCATACTTATTCCGAGATAGTTCATGAAAAGCCTGAAGAATCGTGTGGATCCAACGACTATTTTCCTCCCTATGAAGACGTAGAGGACACCCAAGATTCGAGGATGAATCTTCGCCAAGAAGGGGAGGATGATGAAGGATTATCAATGGCATTTCTACAAGGAATTCCACCGAGTATTCGTGCTGAATTCATGGAGGTCATGGATTCGTTGAGGGCTGCAAGTGACAAGTGCACCCGAGACATCCGCCAATTGGAGAAAAGGATACATTACTGAGAAGAAAAAGAATGGAGTGAAGAAGAGTCGTGCACCTAGGAGCCTTGGAGCCAGCCAAGGCGTGTTCGGAGGCCTGCTCGGAGCCAGCTTGGACGCACCTCGCCTCACCTAGTCTCTTAGCTTGTTAATGCTTAGGCTATTTGTTAGTATTTTCTATTTTATTGTATTTTTCTTTATTTAGCATTTTAGTATAAATAGCCTAGTTTCATTTTAGAGGTAGCTTAGTTTTGAGACATTTTAGTTGATTAAGAAAATCAGTTTGGAGAGTCTTCTCCTAGAGAGGGATCGATCTCCCTTGATGAGGGAATCGTCTTTGTTTTGGCTTGGTTCGTCCTATGTTATGTCGGCCCTGTGAGGTTAGGTGTTCGTAGGCGTTCACAATGCATCCTTCTCGTGCTTTAAGGATCCGTCCTTGATTGTCTGGGATTGTATAAAGATGGGTTTCTTGATCATTCTATTTGGTTCTTGTCCTCTTGAGACAAGGGTCTTCTAGTTGTTTCAAGTGGTTCTTCTTCTATCTTTTAATTGCTTATTTATTTTCCATTTCATTTGTTTTTCCATTGTTGAATCATCCTTCGTGTCTTGCTTTGAGTCATTTCTGACCATTGTTCCTTTGTTTCCTTTGCTTGAGTCTATGGTGTTGAAGATCGGGCCATCCTTCGGGCTAATCCCCGTATCAGTAGAAGAGAAACTCTCCTCCCATCATAGTTAAAGGAATAGGTGTTTAACATGTCATCATAAATCACTCTCCTATCAAATAACCATGGTCTTCCTAACAAGATATGAGTGCATTCCATGTTTACTACATCACACATAATGTCATCAACATAAGTACCAATAGCAACACGGACTAAACACTGATGGGTGACAAGATTAGGACCTTCTGAATCATTAATTCCATTGAGACCATAACTAGTAGCCCTAGGTTGGGTTTTTAATTGCAAGTGATCAACTACCTTAGCATTAATAATGTTACAGCAGCTACCACTATCAATTATCATGCATAACACTTGATTCTTTACTGTATACCTAGTATGAAAAATGTTTTCTCTTTGATCTAGCCTAGGTGTTTCTTGTAAAGTAAGAGTACGCATTGTTACCAAAGTTAAAGGTTGTTCGGTGCAATCTGGTTCAATGGCCTCTACGTCCTCCTCTTCTTGCCCATTGTTGTCCTCCTCCACTTGATTTGGAGGTATATCTTCATCACTCACATAGCCTCCATTGGTGGTGAGAAGCACTTGCTTTAGATTTGGACAATCCTTGGCATAATGACCTCTTCCTTGACACTTGTAGCATACTAGATCACGTGCCCTAGGCTGATTTGGAGGTCCATTGGTGGGACGCCTTTGGCCTTGAAAACCTGTTGTTTTAGGTGAGCTAGAAGCTCCCTTTTGCTGCATAGAAGGGTTAGAAGAATAAGAATTGGAATTTGAACTAGGATTAGAACCATACCTTTTTGGAGCATTCCAAGCTTCCTTCTTCTTCCGTTGTTGCTGCTCATAGAGTAGTTGGGCTGAATGTACTAAGGCATTGAGATCCTTGATTTGTTGAATCTCCAATGTGTCTTGAATGCTTTGATTCAGTCCAGCCATGAATTGGGTCCTTAGAGACCGTTGGAAATGATGAATTCCCGCTTTAAAACTCAGATCCTCTAGCTTATTGAAGTACTCGGTTGGAGACTTGGTGCCTTGTTTGCAAGTTACAACTTTCAATCTCATGTGCTCGGTATGCTCTTCATGCACATATTTCTTCCTCATTACAAACTTCAGCTGGCCCCAAGTTTCAATTGGTGCTAAGGCCTTTCTAATTCGATCCTCCTTCATTCTAAACCACCAATTTCTAGCGGTCCCAATAAAGTGGATGACAACAACAGCAACTTTCTCCCATTCTTCATATCCCATGTGATCTAGAATGAAATTTGTAGCCTGTTCCCACTCTAGATACTTCTCCGGATTAAGCTCTCCATTGAATGGCTCTATTTTGATCTTTATATCACGTTTCCCAATCTGATTTACAGCTTGGTTAACATTGTTGTTGTTGTTCGGCCTTTGTACTCCATAAGCTGGTGGGAGATCCTCTACAACCTCAGCTTGGTTATAAAAATCATCTAAGGGAGGATGCCATGGGCGCCTTTCTTCCCCGGGATAGCCATACGTCACATCATCAAAAGAATTGTTATATTGTTGATATTGTTGATGAGTGGCTTGAGGATGCCGGTTTTGTGGCTGATTATAGAATTGTTGATGAGTAACCGGTGGAGTCCTCGACCCGATGCCTCTTCCTCTACCTCGGCCTGCTGTGGGGGAGTAGTGAGCCGGGGGATCATTATCTTTGTTGTAGCTAGCAAGCACATCATGCTCTTCATCAACTAGTTGTTGCTTGCCTTTGTCGCTACCCGAGGCTTGATTTGGGTCATTTGTAAGATCGACTACAGGGGTGCTCTTACGACTTGCTTGAGATGAATCAACCAACGCTGCAAGTTGCTCCTCTAAACGCTTCAGTTGTGGAGCCAATGCAGCCGTGGCCAGTTCTACAGCTCGAGCCTGGCCATCTCGCACACCATCACTAATGGACAACCTAATGAAGTCGATTGCTTCCTTAGTGAGGTTCAATTCAGTTGGGTTAGGTTCTGATGGAATCACCATTGTTCCTGAAACGAGCAAGAAAGTAGAGAGAGTAGTGTGTTCTAAAGTAAATCACAACAAGCAATACCACACTTTGATCAAGCCAAAACTTGCCTCAAAGCAATCCAATCAACTTAATTCAGTTTTTGGGCTGATTTGAGGGAGTAAAATGGTAGATATAGTGTAGGTATGGAATACTAATGATAATTAAAGGAAATATGCAGCTTAAGCAAATGGCAAGTATGCAATAAGACAAGCAATGCAAATAGTCCCTCTATGAGCTCTAAAACACATGCAATCTCTCAATTGACTCTATGCAAGTTAATAAAGCCAAAATTCAGCATGCAAGGACAGAAAATATGGTAGGTTTAGTGACTTTTATTTCGTCACTCTTTTTCTTCAAAGTGATTTCTACTTAGCTATCTTTTTAAGCAAACAGTCACTAGGGTTGAAAGTGGCTTAAAACTAGCTGGGGTAGATCACTTTTCTTTTCTGTTTTTTTTTTGATTTTATGCACAAACTACTCTTGTGCTATAATGAAGAAACAAGCAAAGCAATGCAACAATGCAAAGGACGAAATTAAAAGGGTATACATGACTGTTTTTTTTTAACTAAGTGATTTTTGCTACCAATGAAACCAACTAGAAGCCAAATTAATAAAAAAAGAAGAAGGGGTAGGTCGAATTGATGGGATGCAATGACAGAAATCAGCAAGTATTAATCAAGTAATATGAATCCCAATCAATCATGCAACATGAATCAAAACTCATAAAACTATAGGAAAAACAATTGCTAATCTAAATTGCAATATAACTTAACCAATTCAGCCAATAAACATGCACAAATCCCATAAAAATCTCCTGATTGGGTAATTGCTTGGAGGGCAAGGAACAACTAAGGAATTTAGGGTTTGGAATCTCACGACTGGATTAGGATTTTTAGGGTTCGGTTCAAGGGTTTGGGGTATGGTAGGGTTTCGGTTTAGGGTTTGCGAGAGTAGGGTTAGGGTTTCTCGCAACTAGGGTTAGGGTATCTGCCGCCAGATTAGGGTCAGGGTTAGGCTAGGGTTCGCGCAAGGGTGGGTTGGCGAACTAGGGTTTGGTGGTGTCCGATTGGATAGGGGTGGTGGGGTTAGTGATACCTGATTGCCCCGGAATCCTCCGTTGAATCCTCGTATATGACCACACAAGTCCCGATCTTGCCAACAACCTTGATTTCGATCCTACAAAGCTTCCAAATTAGTTTCTTCTTGCGCAAGTAATGGAGAACTACGAAAATTGAATATGATCAAACTGGTTCGAACACTTTAGTTTGAATCAAAAGGGATAGTTCAATTGGATTGGATCTAACGCTAAATCCAATTAATAAACTAGATTGATCTTTAACAATCAAAACTAGAACTAATCAATTGATCAACTTGGATGAACAAACTGATTTAATCACAAAGAACAAGGAGAGAGAAGTCGGATTGATGATGATATTGATCTCGAACACTTGCAAGCATAGACACGAGTTTTTTGAGCCCAAGGACTAGATAAACCTTTCTTAGGGTTTATCTAATCTCAAGCTGATTTTTATTAATGAAACTGAAAAGTATTTATAGAGAATACAAAAGCTAATACTTGGGGAGCAAGGGAGAAGGAGTGGCTGGCCCTAGAAGGGGAGATTAGGTCTCCTTTGCTTGCTTCCCAAGATATAATAATATCAAAATAAATCTAGCTAGATTCCCTTAAATAAAGCCATGATTTATTTTATTTAAGGAAAGAATCCTAACAAACTCAAAATATCTCTAACAAACTAAAAATATCTCTAACAACCAGGAGAGAGAAGATCAACCAACTAACATAAGCCTAAAATTCGAACCTTTACAGAAAGCTAGAACTTTTAAGACCTAATCTGAATTTTTTCCCACAACCACCACCTAATTCCGCCAACCACCACCTCGCACCACCACTCTACACCACCAACTGGTGTCGCTCTTTGGAGCCGCACCACTGCCCACCACCTGACGAAACCAACACCACCACCCCCACCCCATTCGGTTTACCCTAAACCCTAATCGCCCTTTTCTCGTGAACCCTAACCCTAACCCTAATCTGGCGGCAGAAACCCTAACCCTAGATTTCAAGAAACCCTAACCCTAGTGTTCGAAACCCTAATCCCAACCCTAGACCGAACCCTAAACCTAATTCTCCCAAACCCTAGAGCCAAAACCCTAACCCTAACCCTAGAATTCAGCCTTGATCTCCCAAACCCTAAATCCCTTAGTTGTTCCTTGCCCTCCAAGCAATTACCCAATTAGGAGATTTTTATGGGATTTGTGCATGTTTATTGGCTGAATTGGTTGAGTTGTATTGTAATTTAGATTAGCAATTGTTTTCTACAGTTTTATGAGTTTTCATTCATGTTGCATGATTGATTGCGATTCATATTGCTTGATTAATACTTGTTGATTTCTGTCATTGCAATCCATCAATTCGACCTACCCCTTCTTCTTTTTATTAATTTGTCTTCTAGTTGGTTTCATTGGTAGCAAAAATCAATTAGTTAAGAAAAAAAACCAGTCGTGCATACCCTTTTAATTTTGTCCTTTGCATTGTTGCATTGCTTTGCTTGTTTCTTCATTATAGCACAAGAGTAGTTTGTGCATAAAGTCAAAAAAACAGAAAAGAAAAGTGATCTACCCCAGCTAGTTTTAAGCCACTTTCAACCCTAGTGACTGCTTGCTTAAAAAGATAGCTAAGTAGAAATCACTTTGAAGAAAAAGAGTGACGAAATAAAAGTCACTAAGCCTACCATATTTTCTGTCTTTGCATGCTGAATTTTGGCTTTATTAACTTGCATAGAGTCAATTGAGAGATTGCATGTGTTTTAGAGCTCATAGAGGGACTATTTGCATTGCTTGTCTTATTGCATACTTGCCATTTGCTTAAGCTGCATATTTCCTTTAATTATCATTAGTATTCCATACCTACACTATATCTACCATTTTACTCCCTCAAATCAGCCCAAAAACTGAATTAAGTTGATTGGATTGCTTTGAGGCAAGTTTTGGCTTGATCAAGGTGTGGTATTGCTTGTTTTGATTTGCTTTAGAACACACTACTCTCTCTACTTTCTTGCTTGTTTCAGGAACAATGCTGATTCCATTAGAACCTAATCCAACTGAATTGAACCTCACTAAGGAAGCAATCGACTTCATTAGGTTGTCCATTAGTGATGGTGTGCGAGATGGCCAAGCTCGAGCTGTAGAACTGGCCACGGCTGCATTGGCTCCACAACTGAAGCGTTTAGAGGAGCAACTTGCAACATTGGTTGATTCATCTCAAGCAAGTCGTAAGAGCACCCCTGCAGTCGATCTTACAAGTGACCCAAATCAAGCCTCGGGTAGCGACAAAGGCAAGTAACAACTAGTTGATGAAGAGTATGATGTGCTTGCTAGCTACAACAAAGATAATGATCCCCCGGCTCACTACTCCCCCACAGCAAGCCGAGGTAGAGGAAGAGGCATCGGGTCGAGGACTCCACCGGTGACTCATCAACAATTCTATAATCAGCCACAAAACCTTTATCCTCAAGCCACTCATCAAAAATATCAACAATACAACAACTCTTTTGATGATGTGACGTATGGCTATCCCGGGGAAGAAAGGCGCCCATGGCATCCTCCCCCTAGATGATTTCTATAACCAAGCTGAGGTTGTAGAGGATCTCCCACCAGCTTATGGACTACAAAGGCCGAACAACAACAACAACGTTAACCAAGCTGTAAATCAGATTGGGAAACGTGATATAAAGATCAAGATAGAGCCATTCAATGGAGAGCTTAATCCGGAGAAGTATCTAGAGTGGGAACAGGCTACAAATTTCATTCTAGATCACATGGGATATGAAGAATGGGAGAAAGTTGTTGTTGTTGCCATCCACTTTATTGGGACCGCTAGGAATTGGTGGTTTAGAATGAAGGAGGATCGAATTAGAAAGGTCTTACCACCAATTGAAACTTGGGGCCAGCTGAAGTTTGTAATGAGGAAGAAATATGTGCCTGAAGAGCATACCGAGCACATGAGATTGAAAGTTGTAACTTGCAAACAAGGCACCAAGTCTCCAACCGAGTACTTCAATGAACTAGAGGATATGAGTTTTAAAGCGGGAATTCATCATTCCCAACGGTCTCTAAGGACCCAATTCATGGCTGGACTGAATCAAAGCATTCAAGACACATTGGAGATTCAACAAATCAAGGATCTCAATGCCTTAGTACATTCAGCCCAACTACTCTATGAGCAGCATCAAAGGAAGAAGAAGGAAGCTTGGAATGCTCCAAAAAGGTATGGTTCTAATCCTAGTTCAAATTCCAACTCTTATTCTTCTAACCCTTCTATGCAGCAAAAGGGAGATTCTAACTGATGCAGTGAAGCCTGCCATGTCTCAAACCGACGTCGATGAGTTGATTCGAGTGCCTTCTGACGGACCAATCACAAGAAGTCGAGCTAAGAAGATTGCTCAAGGCACAACAGCGATCTTGGTTCGATTGGCAGCAGTTATTGAAGAGCCTAGCAAGGCGAAGTGGGTCTCGTGCATTCAACATCAATTGAGCCCGGATTCCATGGATTGATCATAGGAGGGCCGAAAATTACTATTTCTTTATTTAGAAACATGTATTAATTTGTCTCACTTTAGGGCTGAATTTAGTAAGTGACCGGGTGAGATGAATTGGTATATGGGTCAAAGTCAACCCTTTGACTTGACCATTCTAAATTGAAGAAAATATCTTATTTATTTTATTATGAACAATTTCTATTTATTTTAATAATGAAGAGAAATCAGCCAATAGGCTTATGTTAGTTGGTTGATTTTCTCTCTCCTGGTTGTTAGAGATATTTTAAGTTTGTTAGGATTATTTCCTTAAATAAATAATTCAGCTATGATTTATTTATTTAAGGTAACCTAGTTAGATTTAATTAGATATTATTATATCTTGGGAAGCAAGATAAGGAGGCTGATTCCTCTCTCCTAGGGCCGGCCACACCCCCTTGCTTGCTCCCCAAGGATTAGCTTTTGTATTCTCTATTTATACTTTGCAATTTCATTAATAAAAATCAGCTTGAGATTAGATAAACCCAAATTGGTTTATCTAGTCCTTGGGCTCAAAAAATTACAAGTGTGTTTGTGTGATTACAATCTCGAGATCATCATCTTCATAGCAGCCGAAATTTCTCCCTCTTGTTCGAATCTGAGTTATAGTTCATTCAATTGGATTGTTCTAGTTGTGATTGTTAAAGATCAAACTAGTTAATCATTCGGATTTAGCGTTAGAGCCAATCCGTTTGAACTATCAAATTGAATATCAATAATTCAGATCGAGTGCTTTCATTCATTCAATCAGTTCGTTATTGTGTTACTTGGATCGCAAGTTTCTTACTTTGAAAGCTTTTGTAGGTTTGAATCATAATTGCTGGCAAGATCGGGTTCCTGTGTGGTCAAATACGAGGTTTCTGAGGAGTAATCCGAGGCGATCACGTATCAAGTGGTATCATAATCCAGCGTCTCGCCAAGTAATTGTTTCTTTCCTTAATTTGCTTTCTAATTGATTTGATTCAGTTTTTGATCCCAAAAATCCCACCTTTACCTAAAGTTACAATTTTTGAGATCCAAAGGCTGAATTTGCACCACAACCACCACATAGTTCCGCCAACACCACCACTCTGCCACCACCTGCACACTCCGACTTGGTGTCGCTCTCACCAGCCGCACCACCCACCACCACCGTCCGATCACAACCCCACCAACCCCATCCAAATCGGAGCATCCTAAACCCTAGATCGCACTCCACCCTTCTCGTAACCCTAACCCTAAATTGGCAGCCTAACCCTAACCCTAACCCTAATTGGCGGCCAAACCCTAATCTGAAACCCTAAACCTAGTTCGAACCCTACCAATCCCTCAAACCCTAGGTCCAAATCCGCAAACCCTAACCCTAGCCCTCAGCCGAGATCACCAAACCCTAATTTCCTTGTTGTTGCTTGCCCTCCAAGTAATAACCCATCTAGGAGATTTTAAGGGATTTGTTGCATGCTTTTGGTTGAATTGGTTGAGTTTTGTTGCAATTAAGAGTAGCAATTGTCTTCCTACAATTTTTATGAGTTTTTATTTCATGTTGCATGATCAATAGAGATTCATATTGCTTGTTTGATATTTGCTAATTTCTGTCATTGCATCCCATTAAATTCGACCTACCCCTTCTTCTTTTGTTAATTTGGCTTCTAGTTGGTTTCATTGGTAGCAAAAGTCACTTAGTTTAAAAAAAAAAAAATTTCAGTTCGTGTATACCCTTTTTAATTTCGTCCTTTGCATGGTTGCTTTGCTTTGCTTGTTTCTTCATTATAGCACAAGAGTAGTTTGTGCATAAAATCAAAAAAAAAAAAAAAAAAAAGAAAAGAAAAGTGATCTACCCCAGCTAGTTTTAAGCCACTTTCAACCCTAGTGACTGCTTGCTTAAAAGATAGCTAAGTAGAAATCACTTTGAAGAAAAAGAGTGACGAAATAAAAGTCACTAAGCCTACCATATTTTCTGTCCTTGCATGCTGAATTTTGGCTTTATTAACTTGCATAGAGTCAATTGAGAGATTGTATGTGTTTTAGAGCTCATAGAGGGATTATTTGCATTGCTTGTCTTATTGCATATTTGCCATTTGCTTAAGCTGCATATTTCCTTTAAATATCATTAGTATTCCATACCTACACTATATCTACCATTTTACTCCCTCAAAACAGCCCAAAAACTGAATTAAGTTGATTGGATTGCTTTGAGGCAAGTTTTGGCTTGATCAAGGTGTGGTATTGCTTGTTGTGATTTACTTTAGAACACACTACTCTCTCTACCTTCTTGCTTGTTTCAGGAACAATGGTGATTCCATCAGAACCTAACCCAACTGAATTGAGTCTCACTAAGGAGGCAATCGACTTCATTAGGTTGTCCATTAGTGAAGGTGTGCGCGATGGCCAGGCTCGAGCTGTAGAACTGGCCACGGCTGCATTGGCTCCACAACTAAAGCATTTAGAGGAACAACTTGCAATATTGGTTGATTCGTCTCAAGCTAGTCGCAAGAGCACCCCTGCAGTCGATCTTACAAGTGACCCAAATCAAGCCTCGGGTAGCGACAAAGGCAAGCAACAACTAGTGGATGACGAACATGATGTGCTTGCTAGCTACAACAAAGATAATGATCCCCCGGCTCACTACTCCCCCACAGCAGGCCGAGGAAGAGGAAGAGGCATCGGGTCGAGGACTCCACCGGTTACTCATCAACAAGTCTATAATCAGCCACACAACCGGTATCCTCAAGCCACTCTTTTGATGACGTGACGTATGGTTATCCCGGGGAAGAAAGGCGCCCATGGCATCCTCCCCTAGATTGATTTCTATAACCAAGCTGAGGTTGTAGAAGATCTCCCACCAGCCTATGGAGTACAACGGCCGAACAACAACAACAACGTTAACCAAGTTGTAAATCAGATTGGGAAACGTGATATAAAGATCAAGATAGAACCATTCAATGGAGAGCTTAACCCGGAGAA
Organism: Fallopia convolvulus; assembly: GCA_964016875.1. NCBI lineage: Eukaryota > Viridiplantae > Streptophyta > Magnoliopsida > Caryophyllales > Polygonaceae > Fallopia > Fallopia convolvulus. The sequence goes on from OZ024730.1 coordinate 20,183,175, forward strand.
GTATCTAGAGTGGGAACAAGCTACAAATTTCATTCTAGATCACATGGGATATGAAGAATGGGAGAAAGTTGCTGTTGTTGTCATCCACTTTATTGGGACCGCTAGAAATTGGTGGTTTAGAATGAAGGAGGATCGAATTAGAAAGGCCTTACCACCAATTGAAACTTGGGGCCAGCTGAAGTTTGTAATGAGGAAGAAATATGTGCCTGAAGAGCATACCGAGCACATGAGATTGAAAGTTGTAACTTGCAAACAAGGCACCAAGTCTCCAACCGAGTACTTCAATGAGCTAGAGGATCTGAGTTTTAAAGCGGGAATTCATCATTCCCAACGGTCTCTAAGGACCCAATTCATGGCGGGACTGAATCAAAGAATTCAAGACACATTGGAGATTCAACAAATCAAGGATCTCAATGCCTTAGTACATTCAGCCCAACTACTCTATGAGCAGCAACAAAGGAAGAAGAAGGAAGCTTGGAATGCTACAAAAAGGTATGGTTCTAATCCTAGTTCAAATTCCAACTTTTATTCTTCTAACCCTTCTATGCAGCAAAAGGGAGCTACTAATTCACCTAAAACAACAGGTTTTCAAGGCCAAAGGCGTCCCACCAATGGACCTCCAAATCAGCCTAGAGCACGTGATTTAGTGTGCTACAAGTGTCAAGGACGAGGTCACTATGCCAAGGATTGTCCAAATGTAAAGCAAGTACTTCTCACCACCAATGGAGGATATGTGAGTGATGAAGATATAACTCCAAATCAAGTGGAGGAGGACAGTATTGGACAAGAAGAGGAGGACGTAGAGGCCATTGAACCAGAATGCACCGAACAGCCTCTAACTTTGGTAACAATGCGTACTCTGACTTTACAAGAAACACCTAGGCTAGATCAAAGGGAAAACATTTTTCATACTAGGTGTACAGTAAAGAATCAAGGAAATTAGGGTTCTTCCAAAAATAACTCAAAAATTTAGCATCACGATCTGAAACAATAGAACAAGGAATGCCATGCAATCTAACAATTTCCCTAAAGAACAGATCAGCAATATGCACTGCATCATCAGTCGTGTGACAAGGAATAAAGTGAGCCATTTTGGAAAGTCTATCTACCACTACAAAGATAGAATCTCTACCCTTCCTAGTTCTAGGTAAACCTACAATAAAATCCATAGAAATGTCTTCCCAAGGTGAAGTAGGAATGGGTAAAGGCTGGTACAAACCATGGGGTGAAGTCTAGACTTAGCTTTAGCACAAACAACACAACTCTTGACAAATCTCAGCACATAATTACTCATTTTAGGCCAATAGTAGTGTTCTTTTAAACCTTCTAAAGTCTTTTCTAAACCCCTATGTCCTCTTGATTCATGAACCTCTTTAGTTAGAAGCCTACGTATACTAGATGAAGGAATGCACAATTTTCCAGCTTTAAACAAGTATCCATCATCAATAAAGTAAGTATCTATTTCACCCCTAGACATGCAATTCTTATAGATTTCAGCAAAGTGAGGATCACTAGCATATAATTCCCTAATCATTGCAAATCCAAGGATCTTAACATCACATAGGTTCAAGAGTACATACCTCCGAGAAAGGGCGTCAGCTACCACATTCTCCTTGCCTTTCTTATGTTTAACAACATAAGGAAAGGTCTCCATGAATTCAACCCATCTTGCATGTCGCCTGCTGAGTCTGGATTGGCCTTTCAAGTACTTCAAGGCCTCATGATCAGAATGGATTACAAACTCTTTAGGCCACAAATAATGAGACCAAGTTTTCAGGACCCTAATTAAAGCATACAACTCTTTATCATAAGTAGGGTAATTCAACTCAGCCCCACTAAGCTTTTCACTAAAATAAGCAATGGGTTTCTTGTCTTGTAAGAGCACGCCTCCTATGCCATGTCCAGAAGCGTCCACCTCTATCTCAAATGCCTTGGAAAAGTCAGGGAGTTGAAGCACTGGGGCGTGGCATAATCTGTCCTTCAAAGTGTTGAAGGCTTTCTCTTGTTGCTCCCTCCATTTAAAGGCCGTATCCTTCTTTGTAAGCTCGTGGAGGGGGGCTGCAATTGTGCTAAAATCACGCACAAATCTCCTGTAGAAGCCAGCCAAGCCGAGAAATGATCTGACCATTGTTGGTGTGGTCGGCTGGGGCCATTCTTTGATTGCCTTGATCTTGTCTTCATCTACCTTCAATCCACCTTTAGACACAACAAAACCAAGAAAAATGGTAGACTCGGAGCAAAAAGAACACTTTTTCAAGTTAACATAAAGCTTTTCTAACCTTAAAGTGTCCAAAACAGCCCTAAGATGATCTACATGTTCATGCATGGTTTTGCTATAGATTAAGATATCATCAAAGTAGACTACAACAAATCTGCCTAAATATCTTCTTAAGACATGGTTCATAAGCCTCATAAAGGTACTAGGTGCATTAGTTAATCCAAAAGGCATTACTAACCATTCATATAAGCCATACTTAGTTTTAAAGGCAGTTTTCCATTCATCCCCTTCCCTCATCCTAATTTGATGGTACCCACTTCTTAAATCAATTTTAGAAAAGAAATTAGCACCATGTAATTCATCAAGCATATCATCTAGTCTAGGGATGGGGTGACGGTACTTAACTGTTATTTGGTTGATCGCTCTACAATCAACACACATTCTCCATGTGCCATCCTTCTTTGGCACCAAAATCACCGGAACTGCGCATGGGCTGAGAGATTCACGCACATAGCCTTTGTCCATGAGATCTTGCACTTGTCTTTGAAGCTCAGCGGTCTCTTCTGGACTTGCTCTATAGGCTGCACGGTTTGGTAATGAAGCGTCGGGCACCAAATCGATTTGATGCTCAATGCCTCTAATTGGTGGAAGGCCTTCTGGCAACTCTTCAGGCATCACATCTTCAAACTCCTGTAATAGATCCTGTAGACACTTTGGAAGATGTGAAATATCTTGACTAATAATAAGTATCTCTTTCCTCATAAGAAGTAAGCAAGAAGAGTTAGGGAAAGAAATACTAGACTGAGTCACAAGAGAGCGTTTTTCTACACTGCCTTTCAAGCCGATTTTTGGCTCTTTCTGTAGGCGTTCTTTTTCCATATTTGTAGCTCTCTGAGTCTCTGAATTGCTCCCAAAATTTGAGCCAAAACGCTCGAGTGGATTGGGAGATAGCCCAGTTTTCGTCCCAGATGCATTGCTGGTATTGTTGCACGGCACTTTGGACGATTTAGGGTGATTTTCTCGGCGTTTTTCGTCCCAAACAGTAGCCCCACCTGTGTTTGATGTTGTCCCAAAATTTGAGCCAGAACGCTCGGGTGGAGACTGGGAAACGCCGCTTGGATTTGTCGACGCGTCGGGCGCCGAACGCCGGGCCGCAACTTTGGCCGTGGAATCAGCCTCTGCTTTCTCTTCCTTGGCACGCCTAAGTGCCCTAGCTTGATCTCGCCGTACCTGATCCTGTAAAACTTGTTGAGGAGACAAGGGTAGAAGAGAAACTCTCCTCCCATCATAGTTAAAGGAATAGGTGTTTAACATGCCATCATAAATCACTCTCCTATCAAATAACCATGGTCTTCCTAACAAAATATGAGTGCATTCCATGTTAACTACATCACACATAATATCATCAACATAAGTACCAATAGCAACACGGACTAAACACTGATGAGTGACGAGATTAGGACCTTCTGAATCATTAATTCCATTGAGACCATAACTAGTAGCTCTAGGTTGGATTTTTAATTGCAAGTGATCAACTACCTTAGCATTAATAATGTTACAGCAGCTACCACTATCAATTATCATGCATAACACTTGATTCTTTACTGTACACCTAGTATGAAAAATGTTTTCCCTTTGATCTAGCCTAGGTGTTTCTTGTAAAGTAAGAGTACGCATTGTTACCAAAGTTAGAGGCTGTTCGGTGCAATCTGGTTCAATGGCCTCTATGTCCTCCTCTTCTTGTCCATTACTGTCCTCCTCCACTTGATTTGGAGTTATATCTTCATCACTCACATATCCTCCATTGGTGGTGAGAAGCACTTGCTTTAGATTTGGACAATCCTTGGCATAGTGACCTCGTCCTTGACACTTGTAGCACACTAAATCACGTGCTCTAGGCTGATTTGGAGGTCCATCGGTGGGACGCCTTTGGCCTTGAAAACCTGTTGTTTTAGGTGAGCTAGAAGCTCCCTTTTGCTGCATAGAAGAGTTAGAAGAATAAGAGTTGGAATTTGAACTAGGATTAGGGCCATACCTTTTTGTAGCATTCCAAGCTTCCTTCTTCTTCCTTTGTTGCTGCTCATAGAGTAGTTGGGCTGAATGTACTAAGGCATTGAGATCCTTGATTTGTTGAATCTCCAATGTGTCTTGAATGCTTTGATTCAGTCCAGCCATGAATTGGGTCCTTAGAGACCGTTGGGAATGATGAATTCCCGCTTTAAAACTCAGATCCTCTAGCTCATTGAAGTACTCGGTTGGAGACTTGGTGCCTTGTTTGCAAGTTACAACTTTCAATCTCATGTGCTCGGTATGCTCTTCAGGCACATATTTCTTCCTCATTACAAACTTCAGCTGGCCCCAAGTTTCAATTGGTGGTAAGGCCTTTCTAATTCGATCCTCCTTCATTCTAAACCACCAATTTCTAGCGGTCCCAATAAAGTGGATGACAACAACAGCAACTTTCTCCCATTCTTCATATCCCATGTGATCTAGAATGAAATTTGTAGCTTGTTCCCACTCTAGATACTTCTCCGGGTTAAGCTCTCCATTGAATGGTTCTATCTTGATCTTTATATCACGTTTCCCAATCTGATTTACAACTTGGTTAACGTTGTTGTTGTTGTTCGGCCGTTGTACTCCATAGGCTGGTGGGAGATCTTCTACAACCTCAGCTTGGTTATAGAAATCATCTAGGGGAGGATGCCATGGACGCCTTTCTTCCCCGGGATAACCATACGTCATATCATCAAAAGAGTTGTTGTATTGTTGATATTGTTGATGAGTGGCTTGAGGATACCGGTTGTGTGGCTGATTATAGAATTGTTGATGAGTAACCGGTGGAGTCCTCGACCCGATGCCTCTTCCTCTACCTCGGCCTGCTGTGGGGGAGTAGTGAGCCGGGGGATCATTATCTTTGTTGTAGCTAGCAAGCACATCATGTTCGTCATCCACTAGTTGTTGCTTGCCTTTGTCGCTACCCGAGGCTTGATTTGGGTCACTTGTAAGATCGACTGCAGGGGTGCTCTTGAGACTAGCTTGAGATGAATCAACCAATATTGCAAGTTGTTCCTCTAAATGCTTTAGTTGTGGAGCCAATGCAGCCGTGGCCAGTTCTACAGCTCGAGCCTGGCCATCGCGCACACCTTCACTAATGGACAACCTAATGAAGTCGATTGCCTCCTTAGTGAGACTCAATTCAGTTGGGTTAGGTTCTGATGGAATCACCATTGTTCCTGAAACAAGCAAGAAGGTAGAGAGAGTAGTGTGTTCTAAAGTAAACCACAACAAGCAATACCACACCTTGATCAAGCCAAAACTTGCCTCAAAGCAATCCAATCAACTTAATTCAGTTTTTGGGCTGTTTTGAGGGAGTAAAATGGTAGATATAGTGTAGGTATGGAATACTAATGATATTTAAAGGAAATATGCAGCTTAAGCAAATGGCAAATATGCAATAAGACAAGCAATGCAAATAATCCCTCTATGAGCTCTAAAACACATGCAATCTCTCAATTGACTCTATGCAAGTTAATAAAACCAAAATTCAGCATGCAAGGACAGAAAATATGGTAGGCTTAGTGACTTTTATTTCGTCACTCTTTTTCTTCAAAGTGATTTCTACTTAGCTATCTTTTTAAGCAAGCAGTCACTAGGGTTGAAAGTGGCTTAAAACTAGCTGGGGTAGATCACTTTTTCTTTTCTTTTTTTTTTTTTTTTGATTTTTATGCACAAACTACTCTTGTGCTATAATGAAGAAACAAGCAAAGCAATGCAACAATGCTAAGGACGAAATTAAAAGGGTATATACGAACCTCTTTTTTTTTTTTTTTTTAAACTAAGTGACTTTTGCTACCAATGAAACCAACTAGAAGCCAAATTAACAAAAGAAGAAGGGTAGGTCGAATTGATGGGATGCAATGACAGAAATCAGCAAGTATTAATCAAGCAATATGAATCGCAATCAATCATGCAACATGAATGAAAACTCATAAAACTGTAGGAAAAACAATTGCTAATCTAAATTGCAATACAACTCAACCAATTCAGCCAATAAACATGCACAAATCCCATAAAAATCTCCTAATTGGTAATTGCTTGGAGGGCAAGGAACAACTAAGGGATTTAGGGTTTGGGAGATCACGGCTGGATTAGGGCTATTAGGGTTCGGTTCGAGGGTTTGGGTTTGGTAGGGTTTCGGACTAGGGTTTGCGAGAATTAGGGTTACCTAGGGTTTCTCGCAACTAGGGTTAGGGTTTGGGTTTGGACTGCCGCCAGATTAGGGTTAGGGTTAGGGTTGAGTTCTCGAAAAATTAGGGTTAGGGTTCGAGAATGAGGGTGGCGAACTAGGGTTTGGATGCTCCGATTTGGATGGGGTTGGTGGGGTTGTGATCGGACAGTGGTGGTGGGTGGTGCGGCTGGTGAGAGCGACACCAAGTCGGGGTGTGCAGGTGGTGGCGGAGTGGTGGTGTTGGCGGAACTATGTGGTGGTTGTGGTGCAAATTCAGCCTTTGGATCTCAAAAATTGTAACTTGGTTAAAGGTTCAAATTTTGGGATCAAAAACTGAATTAAATTAACTAGAAAGCAAATTAAGGAAAGAAACAATTACTTGGCGAGACGCTGGATTATGATACCACTTGATACGTGATCGCCTCGGATTACTCCTCAGAAACCTCGTATTTGACCACACAGGAACCCGATCTTGCCAGCAAGTCAATTCAATCCTACAAAAGCTTTCAACTTTAGAACTCCTTGTGATGCAAGTAACAAACAGATTTGAATAATGGTGAACTGAATGAATCGAAATTGATAGGATAATTCAAATAGATAGTTCAATTGAATTGGCTCTAACGCTAAATTCAATTGATGAACTAGGATCGATCTTTAACAATCAACCTAGAACTAGACTATATGAATAACACAATCTGGATTCCGAAATTAAGAACAAGAGAGAGAAATTTCGGCTGCTATGATGATCTCGAGATTGTAATCACACAAACACACTTGTAATTTTTGAGCCCAAGGACTAGATAAACCTTTCTTAGGGTTTATCTAATCTCAAGCTGTTTTTTATTAATGAAACTGAAAAGTATTTATAGAGAATACAAAAGCTAATACTTGGGGAGCAAGGGAGGGGAGTGGCCGGCCCTAGATGGGGAAAATGGGTCTCCTTTGCTTGCTTCCCAAGATATAATAATATCTAAATAAATCTAACTAGATTCCCTTAAATAAAATAAATCATAGCTGATTTATTTATTTAAGGAAATAATCCTAACAAACTCAAAATATCTCTAACAAACTAAAAATATCTCTAACAACCAGGAGAGAGAAGATCAACCAACTAACATAAGCCTATTGGCTGATTTCTCTACATTATTAAAATAAATAGAAATTGTTCATAATAAAATAAATAAGATATTTTCTTCAATTTAGAATGGTCAAGTCAAAGGGTTGACTTTGACCCATATACCAATTCATCTCACCCGGTCACTTACTAAATTCAGCCCTAAAGTGAGACAAACTAATATATGTTTCTAAATAAAGAAATAGTGCATTTCGGCCCTCATATTATCAATCCATGGAATCCGGGCTCAATTGATGTCGAATGCACGAGACCCACTTCGCCTTGCTAGGCTCTTCAATAACCGCTGCCAATCGAACCAAGATCGCTGTTGTGCCTTGAGCAATCTTCTTAGCTCGACTTCTTGTGATTGGTCCGTCAGAAGGCACTCGAATCAACTCATCGACGTCGGTTTGAGACATGGCAGGCTTCACTGCATCATGTTCCCCCTAGAGACCGTGCGGAGTCCTTTCTGCTGAGAGGGCTCAGCCGCTTCGATCATAGCACTCGTTCCCTTGGCTGTTGGGAACTCTCGGACACCACCATTTGGTGTCCGGGTTGATACGGAATTATCTCCTCGACTGCTCGATGATGACAATTCGTTCTTGTTTTGGCCCGACCTTGACAAGTAATCTCTTTCCAACCTGATTTGCCTTCAAAGTTGATAACTTAATGAGCAAGAAACTTGAAATATAAATGAGAATGAAACTGATTTGAAGAGTTAAGATAACCAAAGAGATAGTTCAATTGAATTGGCTCTAACGCTAAATTCAATTGATGAACTAGGTTTGATCTTTAACAATCAAACTAGAACTAACTTAATTGATGAAATTAACAACTCAAATCTGAATTGAAACAAGAACGAATTGGTGATGATTATGATCGAAATTGCTTTAACACAATAGTTGCTTTAATGGCCCATAAAGTAGATAAACCAATAGGGGTTTATCTAATTCAGGCTGATTTTTATTGAATGAATAACAAAGCTATTTAAAGAAAATACAAGGTAGAGTTGTCTTGGAGAATAAGTCAAGGAGATCAGCCCTAGAAGGATAGAAAAGTCTTTTTCTTGTTTTCCAAGATAACATATAATAATATAAAAACATCTATCTAAGTCCCCTTATCTTAAATAAATCTAATAGATAAATATTTGACTTATTTAGATAAGAAAACTAAAAAGCTAATCCTAAAACTCAAAAAGATATAAATAATAATAAAGCAAGATATATTTCAGCCCTAACAAACTCCTATGGCCGAAATTATCATAAATATAATATCTAGAAATAGATAGAATTAAAACTAAAGATAAGATTCCCGTAAGACTTGAACAACTCTCAGTAAATCACAATTTTCGGCTCTTTTCTCTCGGATTCTGCTTTCGACATAAACTACAAAGTTGTAGATCTTTTAATTATCTATACAACGCAATTTGAACGGACTTGAGATCAATTTTCTATCCCAAGTTATGACCATTTTACTGAGCACTGTTTTCCATTTGACGGGTTTCATAACTTTTCGAACTTTCAAAGCTTCATCCTCTTCCTTGGTGGCCTTGGACGCCATTGATGAACATAATCAAAGGATAATATCAGATCTATGAACACCTTCTTAAATTTAAATGATCGGGACCTTAATAAAGGTCTTGGTGTTTGGCCTTCATTCGTTTTCAACGAATCATTCGCTTTGATCCTCTCTTGATTTGCATCATTCTCCCCCACTTGAATTCGACTTGTCCTCAAGGCAACGTTGGTAAAGAAAAAAAGGACATGGGACGAATTCTCCAATGGAGAAAGATCTTCATTGAATTGCATAGGCGCCAATTGAAGCACGCTTGGGCATACCATAGTTGTGTCGTTTGTTGATATCTCTTCTTCGTCCTCAACCATGGCCACAAGTGGGGTTGCCTTTGGTTACAAGGACTAGATAAACCTTTCTTAGGGTTTATCTAATCTCAAGTTGATTTTTATTAATGAAACTGAAAAGTATTTATAGAGAATACAAAAGCTAATACTTGGGGAGCAAGGGAGAGGAGTGGCCGGCCCTAGAAGGGGAGATTAGGTCTCCTTTGCTTGCCTCCCAAGATATAATAATATCTAAATAAAACTAACTAGATTCCCTTAAATAAAATAAATCATGACTGATTTATTTATTTAAGGAAATAATCCTAACAAACTCAAAATATCTCTAACAAACTAAAAATATCTCTAACAGCCAAGAGAGAGAAGATCAACCAACTAACATAAGCCTATTGGCTGATTTCTCTACATTATTAAAATAAATAGAAATCGTTCATAATAAAATAAATAAGATATTTAAGATTCCCGTAAGACTTGAACAGCTCTCAGTAAAACCCAGTTTTCGGCCCTTTGCTGTTGGATTCTGAATTTGAAGTAAACTACAAAGTTGTAGAACTTTTAATTATCTTTCCAACGATTACTTATCGGACTTGAGATGAATTTTCTAGCCCAAGTTATGACCAGTTTACTGAGCACTGTTTTCCATTTGACGGACTTCTTACTTTCCGAACTTTTGTGACTTGATTCTCTTCCTTGCTGGCCTTGGACGCCATGGATGGATATTTTGAAGAGATAGTATCAAGTCCATGAACACCTCTTTAAATTTGAACGCTCTTGTCCTTGGGAAAGGTCTCGGTCTTGACCTTCTCGACACCTTCTTTTCAACTTTAATCTTCATGGTCCTTTTATCGCTATCATTCTCCCCCACTTGACCTCGAATCGTCCTCGATTCGAAGTTGCATGTAAAATTAAGAGGAGAAAAATCTTGAAATGTTGGAAATACTAAAGGCACCATGGTTAGTATAGAAGGTTTTGGAGCAAACATAGTCGATGGAAGACATTGAATCATCTCTTGGACATTAAGGCTCTCTTTGACAAAGACTTCATTTAAGAGATCCGTTTCTTCCTCCATGCTCGTCCCTCGAATGATTTCTTCAGCTGGCACCTCCTCCTTCAAACCTTCCTCATCAATATGGCTTTGAAGATCACATAGGAGGTTACTTTCTTCTTTAGAGGTCTCTTGGGTTATAACTTTCTCTTCTTGAGTGAACATTCCTGGTTTTGGTGAGTCAGAAACTCCCAATTCCTGCAAAAAGGAGTTAGTATCTAAACCAATAGAAGAAGAGTTAAAATTGTACCTCATTTGACTAGAATTAGCCAAAGCCTCCTTAGTCAAGTCCAAAGACTCATACTTGTGATTCAAGGATCGAGTTGGAGCTCTCTTTTGGCAAGAAGGAGCACAAGCTTCCTTATAACGTCTATGCAACTTTTCATTAATTGTAACATAGATCTTTCGCATTACAAACTTCATTTGATCCCATATTGTAATTGGAATCAAGCCTTGACGTCTTCTAGATTGACATATCCATAACCAAAAGGAACGGGCAGAACCAACAAGGTAGTTAGTCACCCATGGAAGGATATCCCATTCATCATAACCATAGTACTCAAGGTAGTAATCAACAGTTCGCTCCCATGACAAATAATCATTCGGTCCATACTCTCCAAAAAAAGGCTCAATCTTTGGAGGTCTTTGTACCTTTGGAGTTGGTGGAATATCATGAACGGGATCACACCAATACATCTTAATCCTGAAAACAAAGCAATAAAACGAGAGAGAGTAGTGTTGATGCAGTGAAGCCTGCCATGTCTCAAACCGACGTCGATGAGTTGATTCGAGTGCCTTCTGACGGACCAATCACAAGAAGTCGAGCTAAGAAGATTGCTCAAGGCACAACAGCGATCTTGGTTCGATTGGCAGCAGTTATTGAAGAGCCTAGCAAGGCGAAGTGGGTCTCGTGCATTCAACATCAATTGAGCCCGGATTCCATGGATTGATCATAGGAGGGCCGAAAATTACTATTTCTTTATTTAGAAACATGTATTAATTTGTCTCACTTTAGGGCTGAATTTAGTAAGTGACCGGGTGAGATGAATTGGTATATGGGTCAAAGTCAACCCTTTGACTTGACCATTCTAAATTGAAGAAAATATCTTATTTATTTTATTATGAACAATTTCTATTTATTTTAATAATGAAGAGAAATCAGCCAATAGGCTTATGTTAGTTGGTTGATTTTCTCTCTCCTGGTTGTTAGAGATATTTTAAGTTTGTTAGGATTATTTCCTTAAATAAATAATTCAGCTATGATTTATTTATTTAAGGTAACCTAGTTAGATTTAATTAGATATTATTATATCTTGGGAAGCAAGATAAGGAGGCTGATTCCTCTCTCCTAGGGCCGGCCACACCCCCTTGCTTGCTCCCCAAGGATTAGCTTTTGTATTCTCTATTTATACTTTGCAATTTCATTAATAAAAATCAGCTTGAGATTAGATAAACCCAAATTGGTTTATCTAGTCCTTGGGCTCAAAAAATTACAAGTGTGTTTGTGTGATAACAATCTCGAGATCATCATCTTCATAGCAGCCGAAATTTCTCCCTCTTGTTCGAATCTGAGTTATAGTTCATTCAATTGGATTGTTCTAGTTGTGATTGTTAAAGATCAAACTAGTTAATCATTCGGATTTAGCGTTAGAGCCAATCCGTTTGAACTATCAAATTGAATATCAATAATTCAGATCGAGTGCTTTCATTCATTCAATCAGTTCGTTATTGTGTTACTTGGATCGCAAGTTTCTTACTTTGAAAGCTTTTGTAGGTTTGAATCATAATTGCTGGCAAGAACGGGTTCTTGTGTGGTCAAATACGAGGTTTCTGAGGAGTAATCCGAGGCGATCACGTATCAAGTGGTATCATAATCCAGCGTCTCGCCAAGTAATTGTTTCTTTCCTTAATTTGCTTTCTAATTGATTTGATTCAGTTTTTGATCCCAAAAATCCCACATTTACCTAAAGTTACAATTTTTGAGATCCAAAGGCTGAATTTGCACCACAACCACCACATAGTTCCGCCAACACCACCACTCCGCCACCACCTGCACACTCCGACTTGGTGTCGCTCTCACCAGCCGCACCACCCACCACCACCGTCCGATCACAACCCCACCAACCCCATCCAAATCGGAGCATCCTAAACCCTAGATCGCACTCCACCCTTCTCGTAACCCTAACCCTAAATTGGCAGCCTAACCCTAACCCTAACCCTAATTGGCGGCCAAACCCTAATCTGAAACCCTAAACCTAGTTCGAACCCTACCAATCCCTCAAACCCTAGATCCAAATCCGCAAACCCTAACCCTAGCCCTCAGCCGAGATCACCAAACCCTAATTTCCTTGTTGTTGCTTGCCCTCCAAGTAATAACCCATCTAGGAGATTTTAAGGGATTTGTTGCATGCTTTTGGTTGAATTGGTTGAGTTTTGTTGCAATTAAGAGTAGCAATTGTCTTCCTACAATTTTTATGAGTTTTTATTTCATCTTGCATGATCAATAGAGATTCATATTGCTTGTTTGATATTTGCTAATTTCTGTCATTGCATCCCATTAAATTCGACCTACCCCTTCTTCTTTTGTTAATTTGGCTTCTAGTTGGTTTCATTGGTAGCAAAAGTCACTTAGTTTAAAAAAAAAAAAAAAAAATCAGTTCGTGTATACCCTTTTTAATTTCGTCCTTTGCATTGTTGCTTTGCTTTGCTTGTTTCTTCATTATAGCACAAGAGTAGTTTGTGCATAAAATCAAAAAAAAAAAAAAAAAAGAAAAGAAAAGAAAAGTGATCTACCCCAGCTAGTTTTAAGCCACTTTCAACCCTAGTGACTGCTTGCTTAAAAAGATAGCTAAGTAGAAATCACTTTGAAGAAAAAGAGTGACGAAATAAAAGTCACTAAGCCTACCATATTTTCTGTCCTTGCATGCTGAATTTTGGCTTTATTAACTTGCATAGAGTCAATTGAGAGATTGCATGTGTTTTAGAGCTCATAGAGGGATTATTTGCATTGCTTGTCTTATTGCATATTTGCCATTTGCTTAAGCTGCATATTTCCTTTAAATATCATTAGTATTCCATACCTACACTATATCTACCATTTTACTCCCTCAAAACAGCCCGAAAACTGAATTAAGTTGATTGGATTGCTTTGAGGCAAGTTTTGGCTTGATCAAGGTGTGGTATTACTTGTTGTGATTTACTTTAGGACACACTACTCTCTCTACCTTCTTGCTTGTTTCAGGAACAATGGTGATCCCATCAGAACCTAACCCAACTGAATTGAGTCTCACTAAGGAGGCAATTGACTTCATTAGGTTGTCCATTAGTGAAGGTGTGCGCGATGGCCAGGCTCGAGCTGTAGAACTGACCACGGCTGCATTGGCTCCACAACTAAAGCATTTAGAGGAACAACTTGCAATATTGGTTGATTCATCTCAAGCTAGTCGCAAGAGCACCCCTGCAGTCGATCTTAGAAGTGACCCAAATCAAGCCTCGGGTAGCGACAAAGGCAAGCAACAACTAGTGGATGACGAACATGATGTGCTTGCTAGCTACAACAAAGATAATGATCCCCCGGCTCACTACTCCCCCACAGAAGGCCGAGGTAGAGGAAGAGGCATCGGGTCGAGGACTCCACCGGTTACTCATCAACAAGTCTATAATCAGCCACACAACCGGTATCCTCAAGCCACTCATCAACAATATCAACAATACAACAACTCTTTTGATGATGTGACGTATGGTTATCCCGGGGAAGAAAGGCGCCCATGGCATCCTCCCCTAGATGATTTCTATAACCAAGCTGAGGTTGTAGAAGATCTCCCACCAGCCTATGGAGTACAACGGCCGAACAACAACAACAACGTTAACCAAGTTGTAAATCAGATTGGGAAACGTGATATAAAGATCAAGATAGAACCATTCAATGGAGAGCTTAACCCGGAGAAGTATCTAGAGTGGGAACAAGCTACAAACTTCATTCTAGATCACATGGGATATGAAGAATGGGAGAAAGTTGCTGTTGTTGTCATCCACTTTATGGGGACCGCTAGAAATTGGTGGTTTAGAATGAAGGAGGATCGAATAAGAAAGGCCTTACCACCAATTGAAACTTGGGGCCAGCTGAAGTTTGTAATGAGGAAGAAATATGTGCCTGAAGAGCATACCGAGCACATGAGATTGAAAGTTGTAACTTGCAAACAAGGCACCAAGTCTCCAACCGAGTACTTCAATGAGCTAGAGGATCTGAGTTTTAAAGCGGGAATTCATCATTCCCAACGGTCTCTAAGGACCCAATTCATGGCGGGACTGAATCAAAGCATTCAAGACACATTGGAGATTCAACAAATCAAGGATCTCAATGCCTTAGTACATTCAGCCCAACTACTCTATGAGCAGCAACAAAGGAAGAAGAAGGAAGCTTGGAATGCTACAAAAAGGTATGGTTCTAATCCTAGTTCAAATTCCAACTTTTATTCTTCTAACCCTTCTATGCAGCAAAAGGGAGCTACTAGCTCACCTAAAACAACAGGTTTTCAAGGCCAAAGGCGTCCCACCAATGGACCTCCAAATCAGCCTAGAGCACGTGATTTAGTGTGCTACAAGTGTCAAGGACGAGGTCACTATGCCAAGGATTGTCCAAATCTAAAGCAAGTACTTCTCACCACCAATGGAGGATATGTGAGTGATGAAGATATAACTCCAAATCAAGTGGAGGAGGACAGTATTGGACAAGAAGAGGAGGACGTAGAGGCCATTGAACCAGAATGCACCGAACAGCCTCTAACTTTGGTAACAATGCGTACTCTGACTTTACAAGAAACACCTAGGCTAGATCAAAGGGAAAACATTTTTCATACTAGGTGTACAGTAAAGAATCAAGTGTTATGCATGATAATTGATAGTGGTAGCTGCTGTAACATTATTAATGCTAAGGTAGTTGATCACTTGCAATTAAAAATCCAACCTAGGGCTACTAGTTATGGTCTCAATGGAATTAATGATTCAGAAGGTCCTAATCTTGTCACCCATCAGTGTTTAGTCCGTGTTGCTATTGGTACTTATGTTGATGATATTATGTGTGATGTAGTTAACATGGAATGCACTCATATTTTGTTAGGAAGACCATGGTTATTTGATAGGAGAGTGATTTATGATGGCATGTTAAACACCTATTCCTTTAACTATGATGGGAGGAGACTTTCTCTTCTACCCTTGTCTCCCCAACAAGTTCTACAGGATCAGGTACGTCGAGATCAAGCTAGGGCACTTAGGCGTGCCAAGGAAGAGAAAGAAGAGGCTGATTCAACGGCCAAAGCAGCGGCCCGGCGTTCGGCGCCCGACGCGTTGACAAAGCCAAGCGGCGTTTCCCAGTCTCCGCCCGAGCGTTCTGGCTCAAATTTTGGGACAACATCAAAAACAGGTGGAGCTACTGTTTGGGACAAAAAACGCCGAGAGAATGTCCCAAAAATGCCCAAAGTGCCGAGCAACACTTCCAGCAGTGCATCTGGGACGAAAACTGGGCTATCTCCCAATCCACTTGAGCGTTTTGGCTCAAATTTTGGGAGCAATTTAGAGACTCAGAGAGCTACAAATATGGAAAAAGAACGCCTACGGAAAGAGCCAAAAATCGGCTTGAAAGGCAGTGTAGAAAAGCGCTCTCTTGTGACTCAGTCTAGTATTTCTTTCCCTAAATCTTCTTGCTTACTTCTTATGAGGAAAGAGATACTTATTATTAGTCAAGATATCTCACATCTTCCAAAGTGTCTACAGGATCTATTACAGGAGTTTGAAGATGTGATGCCTGAAGAGTTGCCAGAAGGCCTTCCACCAATTAGAGGCATTGAGCATCAAATCGATTTGGTGCCCGGCACTTCATTACCAAACCGTGCAGCCTATAGAGCAAGTCCAGAAGAGACCGCTGAGCTTCAAAGACAAGTGCAAGATCTCATGGACAAAGGCTATGTGCGTGAATCTCTCAGCCCATGCGCGGTTCCGGTGATTTTGGTGCCAAAGAAGGATGGCACATGGAGAATGTGTGTTGATTATAGAGCGATCAACCAAATAACAGTTAAGTACCGTCACCCCATCCCTAGACTAGATGATATGCTTGATGAATTACATGGTGCTAATTTCTTTTCTAAAATTGATTTAAGAAGTGGGTACCATCAAATTAGGATGAGGGAAGGGGATGAATGGAAAACTGCCTTTAAAACTAAATATGGCTTATATGAATGGTTAGTAATGCCTTTTGGATTAACTAATGCACCTAGTACCTTTATGAGGCTTATGAACCATGTCTTAAGAAAATATTTAGGCAGATTTGTTGTAGTCTACTTTGATGATATCTTAATCTATAGCAAAACCATGCAAGAACATGTAGATCATCTTAGGGCTGTTTTGGACACTTTAAGGTTAGAAAAGCTTTATGTTAATTTGAAAAAGTGTTCTTTTTGCTCCGAGTCTACCATTTTTTCTTGGTTTTGTTGTGTCTAAAGGTGGATTGAAGGTAGATGAAGACAAGATCAAGGCAATCAAAGAATGGCCCCAGCCGACCACACCAACAATGGTCAGATCATTTCTCGGCTTGGCTGGCTTCTACAGGAGATTTGTGCGTGATTTTAGCACAATTGCAGCCCCCCTCCACGAGCTTACAAAGAAGGATACGGCCTTTAAATGGAGGGAGCAACAAGAGAACGCCTTCAACACTTTGAAGGACAGATTATGCCACGCCCCAGTGCTTCAACTCCCTGACTTCTCCAAGGCATTCGAGATAGAGGTGGACGCTTCTGGACATGGCATAGGAGGCGTGCTCTTACAAGACAAGAAACCCATTGCTTATTTTAGTGAAAAGCTTAGTGGGGCTGAGTTGAATTACCCTACTTATGATAAAGAGTTGTATGCTTTAATTAGGGTCCTGAAAACTTGGTCTCATTATTTGTGGCCTAAAGAGTTTGTAATCCATTCTGATCATGAGGCCTTGAAGTACTTGAAAGGCCAATCCAGACTCAGCAGGCGACATGCAAGATGGGTTGAATTCATGGAGACCTTTCCTTATGTTGTTAAACATAAGAAAGGCAAGGAGAATGTGGTAGCTGACGCCCTTTCTCGGAGGTATGTACTCTTGAACCTATGTGATGTTAAGATCCTTGGATTTGCAATGATTAGGGAATTATATGCTAGTGATCCTCACTTTGCTGAAATCTATAAGAATTGCATGTCTAGGGGTGAAATAGATACCTACTTTATTGATGATGGATACTTGTTTAAAGCTGGAAAATTGTGCATTCCTTCATCTAGTATACGTAGGCTTCTAACTAAAGAGGTTCATGAATCAAGAGGACATAGGGGTTTAGAAAAGACTTTAGAAGGTTTAAAAGAACACTACTATTGGCCTAAAATGAGTAATTATGTGCTGAGATTTGTCAAGAGTTGTGTTGTTTGTGCTAAAGCTAAGTCTAGACTTCACTCCCATGGTTTGTACCAGCCTTTACCCATTCCTAGTTCACCTTGGGAAGACATTTCTATGGATTTCATTGTAGGTTTGCCTAGAACTAGGAAGGGTAGAGATTCTATCTTTGTAGTGGTAGATAGATTTTCCAAAATGGCTCACTTTATTCCTTGTCACACAACTGATGATGCAGTGCATATTGCTGATCTGTTCTTTAGGGAAATTGTTAGATTGCATGGCTTTCCTTGTTCTATTGTTTCAGATCGTGATGCTAAATTTTTGAGTTATTTTTGGAAGAGTCTATGGTCTAAATTGGGAACTAAATTGCTGTTTTCTACCTCATGTCACCCACAAACTGATGGGCAAACGGAAGTTACTAATCGAACGTTAGGGGTTTTACTTAGAACTATGCTTAAAGCTAACCTCAAACGTTGGGAAGATGTGTTGCCTTTTGTGGAGTTTGCTTATAACAGGTCAATCCATTCAGCCACAAAGATGACCCCTTTTGAGGTTGTTTATGGGCTGAATCCGAGGACGCCAGTGGATATGACGCCTCAGCCATACAAGGGGAAAGAGAGTTTTGAAGCTAACAAGAGGGCTG
The DNA here is from genome assembly GCA_964016875.1 of Fallopia convolvulus. Classification (NCBI taxonomy): domain Eukaryota; kingdom Viridiplantae; phylum Streptophyta; class Magnoliopsida; order Caryophyllales; family Polygonaceae; genus Fallopia; species Fallopia convolvulus. The sequence continues at coordinate 20,201,687 of OZ024730.1, forward strand.
AGTTTGTGAAGAAGCTACATGAGAGGACGAAGATGCACTTGGAGAGGAAATCCATGAAGTACAAGGCCCATGCTGATAAGGGTCGGAAACAGGTTATCTTTGAAGAAGGAGATCTTGTTTGGGTGCATCTAAGGAAGGAAAGGTTCCCAAATCAAAGGAAGAACAAGTTAGATCAGAGAGGAGATGGACCATTTCGTATCATCAGGAGAATCGACCCTAATGCATATCATGTTGACATGCCTGGTGAGTATGGTGTCCATCCGACTTTTAATGTGGCTGATCTATCTCTTTATGTGCCAGATTTTGATTCCGACGTCGAATCAGAGACGATTCGAGCTCAAGTGGAGGAGAATGATGCAGTGAAGCCTGCCATGTCTCAAACCGACGTCGATGAGTTGATTCGAGTGCCTTCTGACGGACCAATCACAAGAAGTCGAGCTAAGAAGATTGCTCAAGGCACAATAGCGATCTTGGTTCGATTGGCAGCAGTTATTGAAGAGCCTAGCAAGGCGAAGTGGGTCTCGTGCATTCAACATCAATTGAGCCCGGATTCCATGGATTGATCATAGGAGGGCCGAAAATTACTATTTCTTTATTTAGAAACATGTATTAATTTGTCTCACTTTAGGGCTGAATTTAGTAAGTGACCGGGTGAGATGAATTGGTATATGGGTCAAAGTCAACCCTTTGACTTGACCATTCTAAATTGAAGAAAATATCTTATTTATTTTATTATGAACAATTTCTATTTATTTTAATAATGAAGAGAAATCAGCCAATAGGCTTATGTTAGTTGGTTGATTTTCTCTCTCCTGGTTGTTAGAGATATTTTAAGTTTGTTAGGATTATTTCCTTAAATAAATAATTCAGCTATGATTTATTTATTTAAGGTAACCTAGTTAGATTTAATTAGATATTATTATATCTTGGGAAGCAAGATAAGGAGGCTGATTCCTCTCTCCTAGGGCCGGCCACACCCCCTTGCTTGCTCCCCAAGGATTAGCTTTTGTATTCTCTATTTATACTTTGCAATTTCATTAATAAAAATCAGCTTGAGATTAGATAAACCCAAATTGGTTTATCTAGTCCTTGGGCTCAAAAAATTACAAGTGTGTTTGTGTGATTACAATCTCGAGATCATCATCTTCATAGCAGCCGAAATTTCTCCCTCTTGGTCGAATCTGAGTTATAGTTCATTCAATTGGATTGTTCTAGTTGTGATTGTTAAAGATCAAACTAGTTAATCATTCGGATTTAGCGTTAGAGCCAATCCGTTTGAACTATCAAATTGAATATCAATAATTCAGATCGAGTGCTTTCATTCATTCAATCAGTTCGTTATTGTGTTACTTGGATCGCAAGTTTCTTACTTTGAAAGCTTTTGTAGGTTTGAATCATAATTGCTGGCAAGATCGGGTTCCTGTGTGGTCAAATACGAGGTTTCTGAGGAGTAATCCGAGGCGATCACGTATCAAGTGTGTTCCAAAAGCAAATCACACAAGCAATACCACACCTTAATCAAGCCAAAACTTGAATCAAATCAATCCAATCAACTTAATTCAGTTTTTGGGTTGGATTGAGGGAGTAAATGGTTGGATATAGTATAGGTATGGTATACTAATGATTAATAAAGGAAATATGCAGCTTAAGCAAATGGCAAGTATGCAACAAGACAAGCAATGCAAATAATCCCTCTATGAGCTCTAAAACATATGCAATCTCTCAATTGACTCTATACAAGTTAATAAAGCCAAATTTCAGCATGCAAGGACAGAAAATATGGTAGGCTTAGTGACTTTTATTTCGTCACTCTTTTTCTTCAAAGTGATTTCTACTTAGCTATTTTTTTTTAAGCAAGCAGTCACTAGGGTTGAAAATGACTTAAAACTAGCTGGGGTAGATCACTTTTCTTTTCTATTTTTTTTTAACTTTATGCACAATCTACTCTTGTGCTAGAATTGAGAAACAAACAAGCAATCAATAATTGAATGCAAGGAAAAAACGAAGCTAATCTGATTTTTTTTTTTTAAACTAAGTGACTTTTGCTACCAATGAAACCAACTAGAAGCCAAATTAATAAAAGAAGAAGGGGTAGGTCGAATTTTGATGGGATGCAATGACAGAAATCAGCAAATATCAATCAAGCAATATGAATCTCTATTGATCATGCAACATGAAATAAAAACTCATAAAAATTGTAGGAAGACAATTGTTAATCCTAATTGCAACACAACTCAACCAATTCAGCAAATAAACATGCACAAATCCCATAAAAATCTCATAATTGTGTAATTGCTTGAGGGGCAAGTAATCAACTAAGGAATTAGGGTTTGGCGTTCTCGTCTGGATTAGGGTTTTTAGGGTTCGGTTCTAGGGTTTGGGGTATGGTAGGGTTTTGGTTTAGGGTTTGCGAGAATAGGCTAGGGTTTCTCGCAACTAGGGTTAGGGTTTGGGATTAGGTCTGCCGCCAGATTAGGGTTAGGGTTAGGGTTCACGCAAGGGTTAGGTTGGGCGAACTAGGGTTTGTGGTGTCCGATTTGGATAGGGGTGGTGGGGTTAGTCTCGGCTGGTGGTGGTGAGTGGTGCGGCAGGGGAGTGCGACACCAGGTCGTGGTGTTGGAGGGTGGTTCGTGGTGGTGGGGTGGCGGAATTATGGTGGTGGTGCTGAAAAATTCAATCTTTGGTCTCAAAAATTCAAACTTTAGGTAAAGGTGGGAGTTTTGGGATCAAAAACTGAATCAAATCAATTAGAAAGCAAATTAAGGAAAGAAACAATTACTTGGCGAGACACTGGATTATGATACCACTTGATACGTGATTGCCCCAGATTACTCCTCAGAAACCTCGTATTTGACCACACAGGAACCCGATCTTGCCAGCAATTATGATTCAAACCTACAAAGCTCTCAAAGTAAGAAACTTGCGATCCAAGTAACAATGAATTCGAATGAACAGAATAACACGATCTGAATTATGGAAATAATCAATGTTGATAGTTCAAACGGATTGGCTCGATCACTAAATCCGAATGATAAACTAGTTTGATCTTTAATAATCAAAACTAGAACAATCTAATTGATCACACAATAACTCAGATTTCGAACAAACAAAGAGAGAGAGAGAGATCTCGAAATTTTGATGATGATCGAAGATGATGATGAACACGAGCTGATGAGGGACCATCTAGGCAGCCTCCACCGGGCGCGCCTACACTCTTTGATGGACCACTCACCCGTGCTCGAGCTAAGAAGCTACAACGCAAGATGAATGCTTTTGTAGGCTACACTATGGCTAAGGAGGCAGGAGCTTGTATGGAGTCCAAGGCCAGGGCGGTGTGTATCTTGAGCGCCGACGGAGGCTGCAGCGGCGCGCTCCAATTCCAGCGATGCGACACGCCCCGCGATGCAACGGCGCGCTCGTTCCAGCGCAGCAACGATACGGCGCGCCCCTGAGCGCGCCTGTCCGCGTGTGTGCGTGCGAGTCCGGGCACGAGCATGCTATCTTTTAGTTTTGCTGGATTTGTTTTATTGGGCCATTTCCATTTTGGGCCTTAGTTATCTTTTAGTTTTAATTAGACATTATTTCTATTGTTATTTTGTCAAGACATATAAATAGCTTAGGATGTTTTATTTTCAGGGTAGACAACTCAGAATTTGCATTTGCTTTCTCATTGAATAGAGAGAAAACGAGAGCCTTTGGCTTTCAAACCGTGTGTGTGTTTGCAGCTTGGTTTGTTTTGGATTGTGTCAATTTCATAGAAGATTGGTGCCTTTCAACAATCACGAGCCCCTTTCTCGTGCTACAAGGCTTGCTCCTTGTTTGTGTGAGATCGTAAAGGTTGGTTTCTCGATCATTCTAGTTGGTTCTTGTCTCGTCGAGCCAAGGGTCTTCTAGTTGTTTCTAGGAGTTGATCTTCAGTCCTTTATTGAGTCGTTTCCTTGTTTCTTTGTTGCATTTGTTTGTTGTCATCGAGTCTGTTTTGTGTCTTTGAGTCGTTGCTTCCATTGTTCTCATTGAGTCGCTTTCGTTTGAATCCATTTCTGACCACTTTGTTCTTGTTTCTATTGTTTGAGTCACGAACGTCGAAGATCGGGCATCAAGCGGTTTATCCCCGCATCAAATTGGTATCAGAGCTTCGTTGACGACGTTCTTTTCCATTTCCGAGTCGATTCACCATTAGAGTCTACAAAATACCAAAAAGAGGAGTAGCGTCTACAAGGATCCGATCAGGTTTGATTAATCTCAATCTCTTTAATTAAATTTGAAAGTACTGACCAGTTTGTTGCTTGCTGAAGTGGTTTGTTTCGCCCCAGCCAAACACACCCTAAACTTCAAGTAACCGTCACCAACACACCTCCTGCCCACCACCTTCACAAAAAACGTCCACCACCTTCCTAGAACCATCAGCCACGTTTGAATTAAGTAAGGAGGAGCTGATTTAATTTAATTAAGTCAGAAATTCAATTACCTTTCCCACCTCCTATATTTAAGGTTGACTAGTTCAAAGATTCTAACAACCTTCATTTCAGCCACAAAAGCTACACCCACCTCCTACAAAGTAGCAAGACCCATTCAAATCCATTCCCACACTCTCCCAACGTCCAAATTCATACCCACCTCCTACATTTCAGCCTTGAGACTTTCCCCACCAACCACAAAATCAGGGATTGCATCCCACCACTCCCACGCCCATCACATTAAATCTGCTACATTTCTATTTTATTTTCTTGCACTTTCATATTGCATATTATTTTAGCATTTTTTTTTTGTATTTTCGTATTTATCTTAATTATCTGAGTATTTCTGGAAAAAAAAAAAGAAAAGAAAGGAAAAGAAAAGAAAAGAAAAAAAAAAATTCAGAAAATCAGATTCTTTAATCTCTTATCTCTTCTTTAATTCATATCATAGTATAGCTTCCATTATTGCATACTTGTAAGTATTTTGTGTAAGTCAAAAAAAAAAAGTGCAAGAATCTTCCTTTTCTCTTCGTTTCTTCCCTATTGTCGGACGCCATTGGAGTACACCTCGAACCTTCACAAAAGAGCCACCCCACGCCTCACCTAACAAACCACTCCAAGTGCACTCTTGGTTAAGGAAATCAAGGTGAGACAGGCTTAATCAAGGTTTGATCTAACTCTTTGTTTGACAATTTTCTCTTTCTCAATTCTGGTCTTGTTTATAATCGAGTCTTCTTCTCATTTTCTCTACTTCCTGTTTCTGTTTTCACTCGAGTCTTCATTTGTTTAAACCCTCTTTCCTCCAACCTTCTCTTCTCGTGTTTGATTGATCTACTAAACTTCAACTTGATTTTGATCATTTCAAAGCAGATTGCAACAACAAGCTCGATCACACCACCCGAGAGTGAGAGCGAGTGAAACACAAGCGAGGAGTTTTTTTTTGATTTGACTAACACTAACCATTTGCTTGTAGTGCATTGTGTGTGATCATGTCAGGAGACGAGAGAGGATCCCACCGATCCAGGAGCCCCGACCCGGTTCACCCCGATGTGTTCAACTTGTTGAGCTCTCTCAACAGCAACATGGCGCGCCTCAACTCGCGCATGGCTGCCTTGGAGGCGCAAACACTTACGACGCTTCAACCGGGAGCCGCACCGAGCGCCGCGCCAGGTACCGCGCCAACGGCGCATGATCCAGCCGTAGCGACGAGCCAAGAGCAAGGGCGCGCTCGTGAGTCCGCGCCTACGTTCCATCCGTCCAGCATGGATCCGAATTTTGCCTCCACTTCCCATCATCAAAACAGGGAAGATCACTTGAACTCAACTCATTTCCATTCTCCCGGGATTTTTGCTCAAGGGGTTCCAATTAGCCAATTACCCTCTCCCGCTAGGGAAGGGCGAAATCGTGCTAATGAATTTCATCATTTTCAGGGACATAGGAGAGCTCCGGGCCAAGAAGACCATTTCGATGAGTATGACGCCGAAGATGATGAACATTGGGAGCGCTATTCAAGGCGCGAAGACAGAGAGAGGCGTCCAAGGCGGCCTAGAGAGCCCGAGCAAGATGGAGTAGGAAAAATCAAGGTGAAGATCCCAGCCTTTGACGGCAAGTGTGATCCGGACGTCTACATGGAGTGGGAGACGAAAATTGAACAAATATGGAATTGCCATAACTTTGCCGAGCATAAAAAGGTACAACTCGCCACCCTTGAATTTTCCGGTTATGCACTAATCTGGTGGGATAATCTAGTAAAGGAAAGGAGAAGAGCTCTTGACGCACCAATAGGAACTTGGGAGCAAATGAAGGCCCTCATGAGGAGGCGTTTCATTCCCCAACATTATGCACGTGAGCTGCGTCAAAGATTGGAGAATCTCAAGCAAGGTTCAATGAGTGCCGAGGAAACTTACAATGCCATGCAAGTGGCAATGGTAAGAGCCAATGTGGATGAGGATGAAGAGTCCACAATGGCACGTTTCCTTCGAGTTTTACATCCTTCTTTAGCTAATGAGGTCGATTTATATCCATATACTACTATGACTGGTTTGTTACATTTAGCTATGAAGGTTGAGAAAAAGAACAAGGCACGGATTCTAGGAGGCCGAGGCACGAGTAACCAGCCCAACTCATGGAGGAACAACCGTGGTCAGGCCATGTCTTATGGAAAGGAAGGCGCGCCTACAAAGGAACGAGGAAGCACCGCCGGCGCCTATGGAGATCAAGCTGGCCGGACCAAGTCTTCCGCGGGCACCGCGCCATCCTACAACAAGGGCCCCAATAGTGGAGCTTCGGCAGCTCCTAAGGGCAGTACCTCTAACCCTTCCTCTAGAGCTAGGGATACTGTGTGTTTTAAGTGCCAAGGTAGAGGGCACATGATGAAAGATTGCCCTAACAAGAAAACACTTTTAATCAATCATTTAGGCCAATATGAATCTGAGGAAGAAATTGATGATGTGCATGAAAATGAGCCTAATAATGATGATTTGCATGATGATGAGGATGAGATAGAGTATGAATCAGGGGAATCTTTAATTGCTAGACGTAACATGCATATAAAACCAGCCCCTTGTGAAGATAATCAACGTGAAAATCTATTTCATACTCGATGTTTAATTAAGGGTAAGGTTTGCAACATGATAATAGATAGTGGAAGTTGTTGTAACATTGCTAGTCTTGAAATGGTACAAAAACTGCAATTATCTATGACTCAACACCCTAGACCTTATAAATTGCATTGGATGAACGATTGTGGAGAACTTAAAGTGAACAAGCAAGCGCATGTTTCTATTAAATTAGGGCATTACGAGGATGTTGTTCTTTGTGATGTAGTTCCTATGCAGGCTTGTCACATTTTATTAGGTCGCCCATGGCAATATGATAGGAAGGTCACGCATGATGGATTCACCAACCGGAACACCTTCACCTACAATGGCCAAACCATAGTGCTCAAACCCATGACGCCTATGCAGGTGGCCGAGGAGTTTGACAAAAAGAAGGTAAGTAAGGTAAGTGGAGAAGGTGAGGGAAAGAAGGGGACAGCTCGGGGTAAGACGAGCTCACCTAACAATCTCCCACCCTCCAGCGCACTTTTGGCTTCCAAGCGGGAGTTAGAGACCGAGTATTTGGATGGGCAAACAACACTCATGCTCTTGTGCAAGGAGCTGAGTTTGTTGAATGAGGAACTTAGAGCCTCTTTGCCCCCACAAATTTTGGGGCTCATTGAGGAATACAATGACGTATTTCCCGATGAGATACCGGCTGGCTTACCTCCAATTAGAGGAATCGAGCATCAAATTGATCTCATTCCCGGAGCATCTTTGCCTAATAGGCCAGCCTATCGTATGAACCCCAAGGAGACTCAAGAAGTCCAATCCCAAGTCCAAGAGTTATTGGATAAGGGATACATTAGGGAAAGTTTAAGCCCTTGTGCTGTACCGGTGTTGCTAGTGCCTAAGAAAGACAACACATGGCGTATGTGTGTCGATTGTAGGGCTATTAACAACATAACGGTAAAGTATAGGCACCCCATCCCTCGTCTAGACGACATGCTAGATGAATTGCATGGAGCCACTATCTTTTCAAAGATAGATTTAAAAAGTGGCTACCATCAAATAAGGATGAAGGAGGGGGACGAATGGAAAACAGCCTTCAAGACCAAGTTTGGCATCTATGAATGGCTTGTTATGCCATTCGGGCTTACAAACGCCCCAAGTACTTTCATGCGTCTAATGAATCATGTGCTTAGAAACTTCATAGGGAAATTTGTTGTTGTTTATTTTGATGATATTCTGATTTATAGCAAATCCCTAGAAACGCATGAAGATCATTTGAGGGAAGTACTCTCTACACTTAGATTAGAGCACTTGTATGCAAATTTGAAGAAATGTGAATTGTGCACTAATCATGTCACTTTTCTTGGGTTTGTAGTGAGCTCCAAAGGATTACAAGTAGACGAAGCCAAGATAAAGGCGATTCAAGAGTGGCCAACGCCTACCTCCATTGGCCAAGTCAGGAGCTTCCACGGCCTCGCCCGCTTCTATAGGAGATTTGTGAGGGATTTTAGCACCATTGCTGCTCCCTTGACCGAAATCACTAAGAAGAGGAGTGAGTTTAAGTGGGAGAAGGCACAAGAAAGGGCATTCAACGCCCTAAAGGACAAATTGACGCATGCCCCACTGCTGGCCTTGCCCGACTTCACTCGGCCCTTCGAAGTGGAGTGTGATGCGAGTGGCATTGGAATTGGAGGCGTTCTCATGCAAGAAGGTAAGCCTATTGCCTTCTTTTCTGAAAAATTGAAAGGTGCATGTTTAAACTACTCGACTTATGATAAAGAGTTATATGCTTTGTTTCGAGTGTTAAAAACATGGCAACATTATCTTTGACCTAGTGAATTTGTCTTGAAAACTGACCATGAATCTTTAAAACATTTCAAGAGTCAAGATAAATTGGATAGAAGGCATGGTAGGTGGATGGAATTCATTGAGACATTTCCATATGTCATAAAATATAAAAAGGGAAAGGATAATGTAGTAGCCGATGCCTTGTCACGTCGCCATGCTTTACTTGTCTCATTAGATTCTAGAGTGTTAGGATTTACTTACATTCGTGAATTATATGAGAATGATATTGATTTTGATGATGCTTTTAAGTGCTGCATGCAAAAGGGTTCGGATGAGAAATACTACATTCATGATGGATTTTTATTTAGAGTAGATAAAGTTTGCATTCCTTGTTGCTCTTTGCGTTTATTGTTGGTTGAGGAAGCCCATAAGGGCGGCCTAATGGGACATTTTGGGAGGGATAAAACTTATCATACTCTTAGGGTTCATTTTTGATGCGGGGATAAACCGCTTGATGCCCGATCTTCGACGTTCGTGACTCAAACAATAGAAACAAGAACAAAGTGGTCAGAAATGGATTCAAACGAAAGCGACTCAATGAGAACAATGGAAGCAACGACTCAAAGACACAAAACAGACTCGATGACAACAAACAAATGCAACAAAGAAACAAGGAAACGACTCAATAAAGGACTGAAGATCAACTCCTAGAAACAACTAGAAGACCCTTGGCTCGACGAGACAAGAATCAACTAGAATGATCGAGAAACCAACCTTTACGATCTCACACAAACAAGGAGCAAGCCTTGTAGCACGAGAAAGGGGCTCGTGATTGTTGAAAGGCACCAATCTTCTATGAAATTGACACAATCCAAAACAAACCAAGCTGCAAACACACACACGGTTTGTTTAAAGTCCACTTGTTTTTTCTCCTTCTGCCTTTAATATGACTTGTGATCTAACATTGCACGCCTAGTGTTCGATGAAATGTCCATGTAAATGTCACTCCTAATTGTTGCATTCGGTTACTAGGTTTGAATTTATGCTTTTATTCGATATGTCTTGGGTTTTTTAGTGCAGAATGTGCTTATTAGCTTGATACTATCCTCATTCTTTATGCTTATGCCTAGATGTGTTTAAAGTCCACTTGTTTTTTCTCCTTCTGCCTTTAAAATGACTAGCGATCTAACATTGCAGGCCAAGTGTTCGATGAAATGTCCATGTAAATGTCAGTCCTAAATGTGGCATTCGGTTTCTAGGTTTGAATTTATGCTTTTATTCGATCGGTCTTGGTTTTTGTAGTGTATAATGTGTTTATTGGCTTGATACTATCCTCATTCTTTGTGGCCTTGATAACTTTAAAGTTGACTTGTTTTTTCTCCTTTTGCCTTTCACTGACTTGTGATCTAACAATATACGCAAAGCGTTCGATGAAATGTCCATGTAAATGTCATTTCTAACTGTCGCATTCGGTTTCTAGGTTTCTTATTTCTGCTTTTATTCGATCGGTCTTGGTTTTGTAGTGCAGAATGCGCTTATTGGCTTGATTAAATTCTCATTCTTTATGCTTATGCCTAGATGTCTTTAAAGTCCACTTGTTTTTTCTCCTTCTGCCTTTAAAATGACTAGTGATCTAACATTGGACGCCAAGTGTTCGATAAAATGTCCGTGCAAATGTCACTCCTAAATGTGGCATTCGGTTTCTAGGTTTGATTTTATGCTTTTATTCGATCGGTCTTGCTTTTGTAGTGTAAAATGTGCTTATTGGCTTGATTATATCCTCATTCTTTATGCTTATTCCTAGATGTCTTTAAAGTCCACTTGTTTTTTCTCCTTCAGAGTTTAAAATGACTTGTGATCTAACATTGCACGCCTAGTGTTCGATGAAATTTCCCTGTAAATGTCACTCCTAAATGTTGCATTCGGTTTCTAGGTTTGAATTTATGCTTTTATTTCATCGGTCTTAGTTTTGTAGTGTAGAATTTGCTTATTGGCTTGATACTATCCTCATTCTTTTTGCTTATGCCTTCATAACTTTAAAGTTCACTTATTTTTTGTCCTTTTGCGTTTAAAATGACTTGTCTAACATTGCACGCCTAGTGTTCGATGAAATATCCATGTAAATGTCAGTCCAAAATATGGCATTCGATTTCTAGGTTTGAGTTTATTCTTTTATTCGATCGGTATTGGTTTTGTAGTGTATAATGTGTTTATTGGCGTGATACTATCCTCATGCATTGTGCTTATGCCTAGATGTCTTTAAAGTTCATTTTTTTTCTCCTTTTGCCTTTAAAATGACTTGTGATCTAACATTATACGCCAAGTGTTCGATGGAATGCCCATGTAAATGTCGCTGCTAAATGTGGCATTCAGTTTCTAGGTTCGTATTTCTACTTTTATTCGATCGGTCTTGGTTTTGTAGTGGAGAATGTGCTTATTGACTTGATACTATCCTTATTCTTTATGCGTATGCCTAGATGTGTTTAAAGTCCACTTGTTTTTTCTCCTTCTGCCTTTAAAATGACTAGCGATCTAACATTGCACGCCAAGTGTTCGATGAAATGTCCCTGTAAATGTCACTCCTAAATGTGGCATTCGGTTTCTAGGTTTGAATTTATGCTTTTATTCGATCGGTCTTGGTTTTTGTAGTGTAGAATGTGATTATTGACTTGATACTATCCTCATTCTTTGTACTAATGTCTTGATAAATTTAGAGTTCACTTGTTTTTTCTCCTTTTTCCTTTAACTGACTTGTGATCTAATATTATACGCCAAGTGTTCGATGAAATGTCCATGTAAATGTCACTTCTAACTGTCGCATTCGGTTTCTAGGTTTCTTATTTCTGCTTTTATTCGATCGTTCTTGGTTTTGTAGTGCAGAATGCGCTTAATGGCTTGATTAAATTCTCATTCTTTATGCTTATGCCAGATGTCTTTAAAGTCCACTTGTTTTTTCTCCTTCTGCCTTTAAAATGACTAGTGATCTAACATTGGACGCCAAGTGTTCGATGAAATGTCCATGTAAATGTCACTCCAAAAAGTGGCATTCGGTTTCTAGGTTTGATTTTATGCTTTTATTCGATCAGTCTTGCTTTTGTAGTGTAAAATGTGCTTATTGGCTTGATTATATCCTCATTCTGTATGCTTATGCCTAGATGTCTTTAAAGTCCACTTGTTTTTTCTCCTTCTGCGTTTAAAATGACTTGTGATCTAACATTGCACGCCTAGTGTTCGATGAAATTTTCCTGTAAATGTCACTCCTAAATGTTGCATTCGGTTTCTAGGTTTGAATTTATGCTTTTATTTCATCGGTCTTGGTTTTGTAGTGTATAATGTGCTTATTGGCGTGATGCTATCCTCATTCATTGTGCTTATGCCTAGATGTCTTTAAATTTCACTTGTTTTTTCTCCTTTTGCCTTTAAAATGACTTGTGATCTAACATTATACGCCAAGTGTTCGATGAAATGTTCATGTAAATGTCACTCCTTAATGTGACATTCGGATTCTAGGTTTGAATTTATGCTTTTATTCGATCGGTCTTGGTTTTTGTAGGGAAGTATGTGCTTATTGGCTTGATATTATCCTCATTCTTTGTGCTTATGCCTAGATGTGTGTAAAGGTCACTTGTTTTTTCTAATTTTGCCTTTAAAAATGATGCAGTGAAGCCTGCCATGTCTCCAAACGACGTCGATGAGTTGATTCGAGTGCCTTCTGACGGACCAATCACAAGAAGTCGAGCTAAGAAGATTGCTCAAGGCACAACAACGATCTTGGTTCGATTGGCAGCGGTTATTGAAGAGCCTAGCAAGGCGAAGTGGGTCTCGTGCATTCGACATCAAATGAGCCCGGATTCCATGGATTGATCATATGAGGGCCGAAATTCACTATTTCTTTATTTAGAAACATGTATTAATTTGTCTCACTTTAGGGCTGAATTTAGTAAGTGACCGGGTGAGATGAATTGGTATATGGGTCAAAGTCAACCCTTTGACTTAACCATTCTAAATTGAAGAAAATATCTTATTTATTTTATTATGAACAATTTCTATTTATTTTAATAATGTAGAGAAATCAGCCAATAGGCTTATGTTAGTTGGTTGATCTTCTCTCTCTTGGTTGTTAGAGATATTTTTAGTTTGTTAGAGATATTTTTAGTTTGTTAGGATTATTTCCTTAAATAAATAATTCAGCCATGATTTATTTATTTAAGGGAATCTAGTTAGATTTATTTAGATATTATTATATCTTGGGAAGCAATCAAAGTGATACGTGATTGCCCCGGAATCCTCCGTAGAAACCTCGTATATGACCCACACAAGTCCCGATCTTGCCTAGTAATCCTTGATTCAACCTGAATTTGCAATCAATATGAGAACTCGTACACAACAAGTAACAAACGGGTTTGAAATGATTGAATGAAAACCGATCAGATTTGATAGAATAGTCCAACTTGATAGTTCAAACGGATTGGCTCTAACGCTAAATCCGATTGATTAACTAGTTTGATCTTTAACAATCACAACTAGAACAATCTAATTGATTAAACCAACAAACCAGATTCGAACAAGGAGAGAGAGAGAGATCGATTGATGATGATGATGTTGATCGACAAACACAAACAAACTCGAGTCTTTTGGGAGCCCAAGGACTAGATAAACCTTTCTTAGGGTTTATCTAATCTCAAGCTGATTTTTATTAATGAATTTGCAAAGTATAAATAGAGAATACAAAAGCTAATACTTGGGGAGCAAGGAAGGGGAGGTGGCCGGCCCTAGATGGGGAGAATGAGCCTCCTTTGCTTGCTTCCCAAGATATAATAATATCTAATTAAATCTAACTAGATTCCCTTAAATAAATAAATCATAGCTGAATTATTTATTTAAGGAAATAATCCTAACAACTTAAAATATCTCTAACAAACTAAAAATATCTCTAACAACCAGGAGAGAGAAAATATCTCTAACAACCAGGAGAGAGAAAATATCTCTAACAACCAGGAGAGAGAAAATCAACCAACTAACATAAGCCTATTGGCTGATTTCTCTACATTATTTAATTAAGTTCACACGCCTATAATAAAATAAATAGATAGATATTTTCTCCATTTAGAATGGTCAAGTCAAAGGGTTGACTTTGACCCATATACCAATTTATCTCACCCGGTCACTTACTAAATTCAGCCCTAAAGTGAGACAAATTAATACATGTTTCTAAATAAAGAAATAGTGAATTTCGGCCCTCCTATGATCAATCCATGGAATCCGGGCTCAATTGATGTCGAATGCACGAGACCCACTTCGCCTTGCTAGGCTCTTCAATAACCGCTGCCAATCGAACCAAGATCGCTGTTGTGCCTTGAGCAATCTTCTTAGCTCGACTTCTTGTGATTGGTCCGTCAGAAGGCACTCGAATCAACTCATCGACGTCGGTTTGAGACATGGCAGGCTTCACTGCATCATTCTCCTCCACTTGAGCTCGAATCGTCTCTGATTCGACGTCGGAATCAAAATCTGGCACATAAAGAGATAGATCAGCCACATTAAAAGTTGGATGGACACCATACTCACCAGGCAAGTCAACATGATATGCATTAGGGCCGATTCTCCTGATGATACGAAATGGTCCATCTCCTCTCTGATCTAACTTGTTCTTCCTTTGATTTGGGAACCTTTCCTTCCTTAGATGCACCCAAACAAGATCTCCTTCTTCAAAGATAACCTGTTTCCGACCCTTATCAGCATGGGCCTTGTACTTCATGGATTTCCTCTCCAAGTGCATCTTCGTCCTCTCATGTAGCTTCTTCACAAACTCAGCCCTCTTGTTAGCTTCAAAACTCTCTTTTCCCTTGTATGGCTGAGGCGTCATATCCACCGGTGTCCTCGGATTCAACCCATAAACAACCTCAAAAGGGGTCATCTTTGTGGCTGAATGGATTGATCTGTTATAAGCAAACTCCACAAAAGGCAAAACATCTTCCCAACGTTTGAGGTTAGCTTTAAGCATAGTTCTAAGTAAAACCCCTAACGTTCGATTAGTAACTTCCGTTTGCCCATCAGTTTGTGGGTGACATGAGGTAGAAAACAGCAATTTAGTTCCCAATTTAGACCATAGACTCTTCCAAAAATAACTCAAAAATTTAGCATCACGATCTGACACAATAGAACAAGGAATGCCATGCAATCTAACAATTTCCCTAAAGAACAAATCAGCAATATGCACAGCATCATCAGTCGTGTGACATGGAATAAAGTGAGCCATTTTGGAAAATCTATCTACCACTACAAAGATAGAATCTCTACCCTTCCTAGTTCTAGGCAAACCTACAATGAAATCCATAGAAATGTCTTCCCAAGGAGAACTAGGAATGGGTAAAGGCTGGTACAAACCATGGGGGTGAAGTCTAGACTTAGCTTTAGCACAAACAACACAACTCTTGACAAATCTCAGCACATAATTACTCATTTTAGGCCAATAGTAGTGTTCTTTTAAACCTTCTAAAGTCTTTTCTAAACCCCTATGTCCTCTTGATTCATGAACCTCTTTAGTTAGAAGCCTACGTATACTAGATGAAGGAATGCACAATTTTCCAGCTTTAAACAAGTATCCATCATCAATAAAGTAGGTATCTATTTCACCCCTAGACATGCAATTCTTATAGATTTCAGCAAAGTGAGGATCACTAGCATATAATTCCCTAATCATTGCAAATCCAAGGATCTTAACATCACATAGGTTCAAGAGTACATACCTCCGAGAAAGGGCGTCAGCTACCACATTCTCCTTGCCTTTCTTATGTTTAACAACATAAGGAAAGGTCTCCATGAATTCAACCCATCTTGCATGTCGCCTGCTGAGTCTGGATTGGCCTTTCAAGTACTTCAAGGCCTCATGATCAGAATGGATTACAAACTCTTTAGGCCACAAATAATGAGACCAAGTTTTCAGGACCCTAATTAAAGCATACAACTCTTTATCATAAGTAGGGTAATTCAACTCAGCCCCACTAAGCTTTTCACTAAAATAAGCAATGGGTTTCTTGTCTTGTAAGAGCACGCCTCCTATGCCATGTCCAGAAGCGTCCACCTCTATCTCAAATGCCTTGGAGAAGTCAGGGAGTTGAAGCACTGGGGCGTGGCATAATCTGTCCTTCAAAGTGTTGAAGGCGTTCTCTTGTTGCTCCCTCCATTTAAAGGCCGTATCCTTCTTTGTCAGCTCGTGGAGGGGGGCTGCAATTGTGCTAAAATCATGCACAAATCTCCTGTAGAAACCAGCCAAGCCGAGAAATGATCTGACCATTGTTGGTGTGGTCGGCTGGGGCCATTCTTTGATTGTCTTGATCTTGTCTTCATCTACCCTCAATCCACCTTTAGACACAACAAAACCAAGAAAAATGGTAGACTCCGAGCAAAAAGAACACTTTTTCAAGTTAACATAAAGCTTTTCTAACCTTAAAGTGTCCAAAACAGCCCTAAGATGATCTACATGTTCATGCACGGTTTTGCTATAGATTAAGATATCATCAAAGTAGACTACAACAAATCTGCCTAAGTATCTTCTTAAAACATGGTTCATAAGCCTCATAAAAGTACTAGGTGCATTAGTTAATCCAAAAGGCATTACTAACCATTCATATAAGCCATACTTAGTTTTAAAGGCAGTTTTCCATTCATCCCCTTCCCTCATCCTAATTTGATGGTACCCACTTCTTAAATCAATTTTAGAAAAGAAATTAGCACCATGTAATTCATCAAGCATATCATCTAGTCTAGGGATGGGGTGACGGTACTTAACTGTTATTTGGTTGATCGCTCTACAATCAACACACATTCTCCATGTGCCATCCTTCTTTGGCACCAAAATCACCGGAACCGCGCATGGGCTGAGAGATTCACGCACATAGCCTTTGTCCATGAGATCTTGCACTTGTCTTTGAAGCTCAGCGGTCTCTTCTGGACTTGCTCTATAGGCTGCACGGTTTGGTAATGAAGCGCCGGGCACCAAATCGATTTGATGCTCAATGCCTCTAATTGGTGGCAGGCCTTCCGGCAACTCTTCAGGCATCACATCTTCAAACTCCTGTAATAGATCCTGTAGACACTTTGGAAGATGTGAAATATCTTGACTAATAATAAGTATCTCTTTCCTCATAAGAAGTAAGCAAGAAGAGTTAGGGAAAGAAATACTAGACTGAGTCACAAGAGAGCGCTTTTCTACACTGCCTTTCAAGCCGATTTTTGGCTCTTTCTGTAGGCGTTCTTTTTCTATATTTGTAGCTCTCTGAGTCTCTGAATTGCCTCCAAAATTTGAGCCAAAACGCTCGAGTGGATTGGGATATAGCCTCGTTTTCGTCCCGGATGCACTGTTGGAAGTGTTGCTCGGCACTTTGGCCGTTTTAGGGACATTCTTTCGGCGTTTTTCGTCCCAAACAGTAGCTCCACCTATTTTTGATGTTGTCCCAAAATTTGAGCCAGAACGCTCGGGTGGAGACTGGGAAACGCCGCTTGGCTTTGTCGATGCGTCGGGCGCCGAACGCCGGGCCGCTGCTTTGACCGTTGAATCAGCCTCTTCTTTTTCTTCCTTGGCACGCCTAAGTGCCCTAGCTTGATCTCGCCGTACCTGATCCTGTAGAACTTGTTGGGGAGACAAGGGTAGAAGAGAAACTCTCCTCCCATCATAGTTAAAAGAATAGGTGTTTAACATGCCATCATAAATCACTCTCCTATCAAATAACCATGGTCTTCCTAACAAAATATGAGTGCATTCCATGTTTACTACATCACACATAATGTCATCAACATAAGTACCAATAGCAACACGGACTAAACAATGATGGGTGACAAGATTAGGACCTTCTGAATCATTAATTCCGTTGAGACCATAACTAGTAGCCCTAGGTTGGGTTTTTAATTGCAAGTGATCAACTACCTTAGCATTAATAATGTAACAGCAGCTACCACTATCAATTATCATGCATAACACTTGATTCTTTACTGTACACCTAGTATGGAAAATGTTTTCCCTTTGATCTAGCCTAGGTGTTTCTTGTAAAGTAAGAGTACGCATTGTTACCAAAGTTAGAACTGTTCGGTGCAATCTGGTTCAATGGCCTCTACGTCCTCCTCTTCTTGTCCATTACTGTCCTCCTCCACTTGATTTGGAGTTATATCTTCATCACTCACATATCCTCCATTGGTGGTGAGAAGCACTTGCTTTAGATTTGGACAATCCTTGGCATAGTGACCTCGTCCTTGACACTTGTAGCACACTAAATCACGTGTTCTAGGCTGATTTGGAGATCCATTGGTGGGACGCCTTTGGCCTTGAAAACCTGTTGGTTTAGGTGAGCTAGAAGCTCCCTTTTGCTGCATAGAAGAGTTAGAAGAAAAAGAGTTGGAATTTGAACTAGGATTAGGGCCATACCTTTTTGTAGCATTCCAAGCTTCCTTCTTCTTCCTTTGTTGCTGCTCATAGAGTAGTTGGGCTGAATGTACTAAGGCATTGAGATCCTTGATTTGTTGAATCTCCAATGTGTCTTGAATGCTTTGATTCAGTCCAGCCATAAATTGGGTCCTTAGAGACCGTTGGGAATGATGAATTCCCGCTTTAAAACTCAGATCCTCTAGCTCATTGAAGTACTCGGTTGGAGACTTGGTGCCTTGTTTGCAAGTTACAACTTTCAATCTCATGTGCTCGGTATGCTCTTCAGGCACATATTTCTTCCTCATTACAAACTTCAGCTGGCCCCAAGTTTCAATTGGTGGTAAGGCCTTTCTTATTCGATCCTCCTTCATTCGAAACCACCAATTTCTAGCGGTCCCAATAAAGTGGATGACAACAACAGCAACTTTCTCCCATTCTTCATATCCCATGTGATCTAGAATGAAATTTGTAGCTTGTTCCCACTCTAGATACTTCTCCGGGTTAAGCTCTCCATTGAATGGTTCTATTTTGATCTTTGTATCACGTTTCCCAATCTGATTTACCACTTGGTTAACGTTGTTGTTGTTGTTCGGCCGTTGTACTCCATAGGCTGGTGGGAGATCTTCTACAACCTCAGCTTGGTTATAGAAATCATCTAGGGGAGGATGCCATGGGCGCCTTTCTTCCCCGGGATAACCATACGTCACATCATCAAAAGAGTTGTTGTATTGTTGATATTGTTGATGAGTGGCTTGAGGATACCGGTTGTGTGGCTGATTATAGACTTGTTGATGAGTAACCGGTGGAGTCCTCGACCCGATGCCTCTTCCTCTACCTCGGCCTTCTGTGGGGGAGTAGTGAGCCGGGGGATCATTATCTTTGTTGTAGCTAGCAAGCACATCATGTTCGTCATCCACTAGTTGTTGCTTGCCTTTGTCGCTACCCGAGGCTTGATTTGGGTCACTTGTAAGATCGACTGCAGGGGTGCTCTTGCGACTAGCTTGAGATGAATCAACCAATATTGCAAGTTGTTCCTCTAAATGCTTTAGTTGTGGAGCCAATGCAGCCGTGGTCAGTTCTACAGCTCGAGCCTGGCCATCGCGCACACCTTCACTAATGGACAACCTAATGAAGTCAATTGCCTCCTTAGTGAGACTCAATTCAGTTGGGTTAGGTTCTGATGGGATCACCATTGTTCCTGAAACAAGCAAGAAGGTAGAGAGAGTAGTGTGTCCTAAAGTAAATCACAACAAGTAATACCACACCTTGATCAAGCCAAAACTTGCCTCAAAGCAATCCAATCAACTTAATTCAGTTTTCGGGCTGTTTTGAGGGAGTAAAATGGTAGATATAGTGTAGGTATGGAATACTAATGATATTTAAAGGAAATATGCAGCTTAAGCAAATGGCAAATATGCAATAAGACAAGCAATGCAAATAATCCCTCTATGAGCTCTAAAACACATGCAATCTCTCAATTGACTCTATGCAAGTTAATAAAGCCAAAATTCAGCATGCAAGGACAGAAAATATGGTAGGCTTAGTGACTTTTATTTCGTCACTCTTTTTCTTCAAAGTGATTTCTACTTAGCTATCTTTTTTAAGCAAGCAGTCACTAGGGTTGAAAGTGGCTTAAAACTAGCTGGGGTAGATCACTTTTTCTTTTCTTTCTTTCTTTTTTTTTTTTTTTTTGATTTTTATGCACAAACTACTCTTGTGCTATAATGAAAAACAAGCAAAGCAATGCAACAATGCTAAGGACGAAATTAAAAGGGTATATACGAACTGATTTTTTTTTTTTTTTTTTTAAACTAAGTGACTTTTGCTACCAATGAAACCAACTAGAAGCCAAATTAATAACAAGGAGAAGGGGTAGGTCGAATTGATGGAATGCAATGACAGAAATCAGCAAGTATTAATCAAGCAATATGAATCGCAATCAATCATGCAACATGAATGAAAACTCATAAAACTGTAGGAAAAACAATTGCTAATCTAAATTGCAATACAACTCAACCAAATCAGCCAATAAACATGCACAAATCCCATAAAAATCTCCTAATTGGTAATTGCTTAGAAGGCAAGGAACAACTAAGGGATTTAGGGTTTGGGAGATCACGGCTGGATTAGGGCTCTTAGGGTTTGGTTCGAGGGTTTGGGTTTGGTAGGGTTTGCGATTAGGGTTTGCGAGAATTAGGGTTTCCTAGGGTTTCTCGCAATCTAGGGTTAGGGTTCTGCCGCCAAATTAGGGTTAGGGTTAGGGTTCACGAGAATAGGGCGGGGGGCGAACTAGGGTTTAGGGTCTCCGAATTGGATGGGGGTGGTGTGGTTAGGCTCGGCTGGTGGTGAGTGGTGGTGCGGTCCAGACGAGCGACACCAGTTTGGAGTGGTGGTGGTGGTTCGTGGTGGTTGGGTGGCGGAAATATGGTGGTGGTGGTGAAAAATTCAATCTTTTGGTCTCAAAAATTCAAACTTTAGGTAAAGGTGGGATTTTTGGGATCAAAAACTGAATCAAATCAATTAGAAAGCAAATTAAGGAAAGAAACAATTACTTGGCGAGACGCTGGATTATGATACCACTTGATACGTGATTGCCCCGGAATCCTCCGTTGAAACCTCGTATATGACCCACACAAGTCCCGATCTTGCCTAGTAATCCTTGATTCAACCTGAATTTGCAATCAATATGAGAAATCGTGCACAACAAGTAACAAACGGGTTTGAATTGATTGAATGAAAACCGATCAGATTTGATAGAATAGTCCAACTTGATAGTTCAAACGGATTGGCTCTAACGCTAAATCCGATTGATTAACTAGTTTGATCTTTAACAATCACAACTAGAACAATCTAATTGATTAAACCAACAAACCAGATTCGAACAAGGAGAAATCGGATTGATGCTGGACGAATGATGATTCTCGAATTGCAAGCCACACGACACAAGTTGCTATTTTTGGAGCCCAAAAGCAACACTAAACCAAAGGGGTTTAATCTTACTTCAAGCTGATTTTTATTAATGAAACTGAAAAGTATTTATAGAGAATACAAAAGCTAATACTTGGGGAGCAAGGAAGAGGAGGTGGCCGGCCCTAGATGGGGAGAATGGGTCTCCTTTGCTTGCTTCCCAAGATATAATAATATCTAATTAAATCTAACTAGATTCCCTTAAATAAATAAATCATAGCTGAATTATTTATTTAAGGAAATAATCCTAACAACTTAAAATATCTCTAACAACCAGGAGAGAGAAAATATCTCTAACAACCAGGAGAGAGAAAATATCTCTAACAACCAGGAGAGAGAAAATCAACCAACTAACATAAGCCTATTGGCTGATTTCTCTACATTATTTAATTAAGTTCACACGCCTATAATAAAATAAATAGATAGATATTTTCTCCATTTAGAATGGTCAAGTCAAAGGGTTGACTTTGACCCATATACCAATTTATCTCACCCGGTCACTTACTAAATTCAGCCCTAAAGTGAGACAAATTAATACATGTTTCTAAATAAAGAAATAGTGAATTTCGGCCCTCCTATGATCAATCCATGGAATCCGGGCTCAATTGATGTCGAATGCACGAGACCCACTTCGCCTTGCTAGGCTCTTCAATAACCGCTGCCAATCGAACCAAGATCGCTGTTGTGCCTTGAGCAATCTTCTTAGCTCGACTTCTTGTGATTGGTCCGTCAGAAGGCACTCGAATCAACTCATCGACGTCGGTTTGAGACATGGCAGGCTTCACTGCATCAATTGGCGTGCTCCTTGGATGTTCTCGGATGATCCTTCATCATTCTCCCCTTCTTGACGAAGATTCGTCCTCGAATCTTGGCCTTCATCCAAAGCAAAGTAAGGAGCAAGATTAGCTTGTTTGAATGCGGCTTTAACATCATAATCTCTCGGAATTCACTTTTCTCCAATGCACCCAAACAAGATCTCTCCATGGGTATAATGTTGAATCCTTCACGAGATGGCTCGTTGTACGAGATAGATAACACACTACAAGGAACCTGTTAAGATTAGTGATAATCCAAAAACAAACAACCTCACATTGTGTTTACACTCGTCTCTCACACTCCTCACTACAACTTGACTCAAGAAGTGACTCGATTACAATCAAGATGAGAAAGTTTGAACAGAAATTGAGATAGGGTAAGAAGAACTAGACCTTGATCAAACAATTCTTGCTAGACCTACTAAACCAATGATTATGGCTTGTTGATGGTGTGCAAGGTGATGCTTGGTCGTTTGGGCTGGCTAGAATGTAGGAGGTGGAGGTTGTTGGTAAGTTTAGTGAAAATAGGAATGTGGGGCGTGGATATGGCTGATGTGGACAGTTGGTTAGGCTTTTGAACTAGTCAACCTAGAATTAAGGAGGTGGTGGGCGTGGATCTTGGCTGGTATGGAGTTTGTTGGAGGTTGAACAAGTCTTCCTTAAAAGTAGGGATTGAGTAGAGATTTGATTTGACTTTCAATTAAATTAAATCAACCCTTCCTCAAATAAAACGTGGTTGGTGGTTTCAAAGGGTAGTGGGCAAGTTTTAATGGAGTTTGTTGGAGGTTTGACTTGGCCACCTAAAAATAAGGAGATATATGTGGTAATTTGAATTTTCTTTCTCCCCTTCTTAATTTAAATTAAATAAAAACGTGGCTTGCCAATTTTCAAAGGGTGGTGGGTGGTTTTTCCGAAGTAGTGGAGATGGTGGTTACTTGGAGGAAGTTAAGGCTGGTTAGGGTGTGTTTGGTTAAGCTTAGACTAGTTTTAGCACAACTAGACAAAGGTGGTAGTGTTTGAGTTTCAAACGGGTGGTGACGGCTTTGGTGTGGTGGTTATGGATAGGCTAAGGCCATGTTTGGCTGAGGCACAACCAACAACAAACACAAATACATGGTTAGCAAATCAAATAGATTGAACGAGGAGAAATTGATCAAACCTGGACACGAAATAGATGAACAAGGTGACACTCTTTTTGTAGTTTTTTTTTTCGACTTTGAATGACTCAACAATGGTGTTGGCAACCGAAAGCTCTGATACCACTTTGATACGGGGATTAGCCCGAAGGATGGCCCGATCTTCAACACCATAGACTCAACACAACAAAGGCAAGAGAGAAGATAATAAATAATGGAAACAAACTGAATTGGAGGACAAAACATGGATGTATAAATGGATAATAAGAAGAACCAATTGAAACAACAAATAAACCCTCATTACTTTGAAAACGAGAACCTAGATGAATGATCAAAAGACCCATCTTTCTACAACTTGACACAATCAAGGACGAATCCTTGAAGCACCAAGAGGATGCGTTGTGATTGCTTGGAGAACACCATTTCTAACAAGAAACGACATAAACCAATACAACCCGAGGCTACATAGATCGACCTCACCATGGAGGACCTCTCGGGTCTCTCTCCATTCCTAATCTGATTTTCTCAAAAACTAAAACTAGAAATGAAACTAAATAAGGCTATTTATAAGCCTCCTAAAACAATTAAAGAAAATAACAAATAAAAGAAAATAGCAAATATTGTCTTAAAGCTAATAAAAACCCATCTAATTTCTTATGGCCCAAAATGATGCATGACCCAAAACAACACAAGGTTGGAAATTGGCGTGCTCCTTGGATGTTCTCGGATGATCTTTCATCAGTGATCTAACATTATACGCCAAGTGTTCGATGAAATGTCCATGTAAATGTCACTCCTAAATGTGGCATTCGGATTCTAGGTTTGAATTTATGCTTTTATTCGATCGGTCTTGGTTTTTGTAGGGAAGTTTGTGCTTATTGGCTTGTTATTATCCTCATTCTTTGTGCTTATGCCTAGATGTGTTTAAAGCTCACTTGTTTTTTCTAATTTTGCCTTTAAAATGACTTGTGATCGAACATTATACGCCAAGTGTTCGATGAAATGTCCATGTAAATGTCGTTGCTAAATGTGGCATTCAATTTCTAGGTTCGTATTTCTGCTTTTATTCGATAGGTTTTGGTTTTGTAGTGAAGAATTGATACGTGATTGCCCCGGAATCCTCCGTAGAAACCTCGTATTTGACCACACAGGAACCCGATCTTGCCTAGTAATCCTTGATTCAACCTGAATTTGCTAACAAAGTCAATAACTTGCGATCCAAGTAACACAATAACAAACTGATTGAATGAATGAAAGCACTCGATCTGATTTATTGATATTAAATTTGATAGTTCAAACGGATTGGCTCTAACGCTAAATCCGAATGATTAACTAGTTTGATCTTTAACAATCACAACTAGAACAATCTAATTGAATGAACTATAACTCAGATTCGAACAAGAGAGAGATCGAGAATGCTATGATCGACGAAGGTTGCTGATGCTCGAACCACACACAAGACACAAATTGTATTTTTGAGCCCAAGGACTAGATAAACCTTTCTTAGGGTTTATCTAATCTCAAGCTGATTTTTATTAATGAAACTGAAAAGTATTTATAGAGAATACAAAAGCTAATACTTGGGGAGCAAGAGAGAGGAGTGGCCGGCCCTAGAAGGGGAGATTAGGTCTCCTTTGCTTGCCTCCCAAGATATAATAATATCTAAATAAAACTAACTAGATTCCCTTAAATAAAATAAATCATGGCTGATTTATTTATTTAAGGAAATAATCCTAACAAACTCAATATATCTCTAACAAACTAAAAATATCTCTAACAACCAGGAGAGAGAAGATCAACCAACTAACATAAGCCTATTGGCTGATTCTCTACATTATTAAAATAAATAGAAATCGTTCATAATAAAATAAATAAGATATTTAAGATTCCCGTAAGACTTAAACAGCTCTCAGTAGCCCAAGTTATGACCAGTTTACTGAGCACTGTTTTCCATTTGACGGACTTCTTACTTTCCGAACTTTTGTGACTTGATTCTCTTCCTTGCTGGCCTTGGACGCCATGGATGGATATTTTGAAGAGATAGTATCAAGTCCATGAACACCTCTTTAAATTTGAACGCTCTTGACCTTGGGAAAGGTCTCGGTCTTGAACTTCTAGACACATTCTTTTCAACTTTAATCTTCATGGTCCTTTTATCGCTATCAAGAATGTGCTTATTGGCTTGATTATATCCTCATTCTTTATGCTTATGCCTAGATGTGTTTAAAGTCCACTTGTTTTTTCTCCTTCTGCATTTAAAATGACTAGTGATCTAACATTGCACGCCAAGTGTTCGATGAAATGTCCATGTAAATGTCACTCCTAAATGTGGCATTCGGTTTCTAGGTTTGAATTTATGCTTTTATTTCATCGGTCTTGGTTTTATAGTGTAGAATGTGCTTATTGGCTTGATACTATCCTCATTCTTTTTTCTTATGCCTTCATAACTTTAAAGTTCACTTGTTTTTTCTCCTTTTGCGTTTAAAATGACTTGTGATCTAACATTGCACGCCTAGTGTTCGATGAAATGTCCATGTAAATGTCACTCCTAAATGTGGCATTCGGTTTCTAGGTTTGAATTTATGCTTTTATTCGATATGTCATGGTTTTGAAGTGCAGACTATGCTTATTGACTTGATACTATCCTCATTCTTTATTCTTATGCCTAGATGTGTTTAAAGTCCACTTGTATTTTCTCCTTCTGCCTTTAAAATGACTAGTGATCTAACATTGCACACCAAGTGTTCGATGAAATGTCCATGTAAATGTCAGTCCTAAATGTGGCATTCGGTTTCTAGGTTTGAATCTATGCTTTTATTCGATCGGTCTTGGTTTTTGTAGTGTAGAATGTGTTTATTGGCTTGATACTATCCTCATTCTTTGTGCTTATGACTAGATGTGTTTAAAGTTCACTTGTTTTTTTCTCCTTTTGCCTTTAAAATGACTTGTGATATAGCATTGCACGCCAAGTGTTCGATGAAATGTCCATGTAAATGTCACTCCTAAATGTGGCTTTCGGTTTCTAGGTTTGATTTTATGCTTTTATTCGATCGGTCTTGGTGATGTAGTGTAGAATGTGCTTATTGGCTTGATACTATCCTCATTCTTTGTGCTTATGCCTAGATAAAATTAAAGTTCACTTCTTTTTTCTCCTTTTGCCTTTAAAATGACTTGTGATCTTACATTATACGCCAAGTGTTCGATGAAATGTCCATGCAAATGTCACTTCTAACTGTGGCATTCGGTTTCTAGGTTTCTTATTTCTGCTTTTATTCCATCAGTCTTGGTTTTGTAGTGCAGAATGAGCTTATTGGCTTGATTAAATTCTCATTCTTTATGCTTATGCCTAGATGTCTTTAAAGTCCACTTGTTTTTTCTCCTTCTGCGTTTAAAATGACTAGTGATCTAACATTGGACGCCAAGTGTTCGATGAAATGTCCATGTAAATGTCACTCCTAAATGTGGCATTCGGTTTCTAGGTTTGATTTTATGCTTTTATTCGATAGGTCTTGCTTTTGTAGTGTAAAATGTGCTTATTGGCTTGATACTATCCTCATTCTTTGTGCTTACCTTGATAATTTTAAAGTTCACTTGTTTTTTCTCCTTTTGCGTTTAAAATGACTTGTGATCTAACATTGCACGCCTTGTGTTCGATTAAATGTTCATTTAAATGTCACTCCTAAATGTGGCATTCGGTTTCTAGGTTTGAATTTATGCTTTGATTCGATCGGTCTTGGTTTTGTAGTGTAGAATGTGCTTATTGGCTTCATACTATCATCCACCTTTGTACTTATGCTTAGATTTCTTTAAAGTACACTTTTTTTTCTCCTTTTGCTTTAAAAATGACAAGTTATCTAACATTCCACGCCGATTGTTCGATGAAATGTCCATGTATATGTCACTCCTAAATATGACATTCGGTTTCTAGGTTCGTATTTATGCTTTTATTCAATCGGTCTTGGTTTTGTAGTGCAGAATGTGCTTATTGGCTTGATACTATCCTTATTCTTTATGCTTATGCCTAGATTTGTTTAAAGTCCACTTGTTTTTTCTCCTTCTGCATTTAAAATGACTAGTGATCTAACATTGCACGCCAACCAAGTGTTCGATGAAATGTCCATGTATATGTCACTCCTAAATGTGGCATTCGGTTTCTAGGTTTGAATTTATGCTTTTATTCGATCGGTCTTGATTTTAGTAATGTAGAATGTGCTTATTGGCTTGATACTATCCTCATTCTTTGTGCTTATGCGTTGATAACTTTAAAGTTCACTTGTTTTTTCTCCTTTTGCCTTTGAAATGACTTGTGATCTAAAATTGCACGCCAAGTGTTCGATGAAATGTCCATGTAAATGTCACTCCTAAATGTTGCATTCGGTTTCTCGGTTTGAATTTATGCTTTTATTCGATCGGTCTTGGTTTTATAGTGTAGAATGTGCTTATTGGCTTGATACTATCCTCATTCTTTGTGCTTATGCCTAGATAACTTTAAAGTTCACTTGTTTTTTGTCCTTTTGTCTTTAAAATGACTTGTGATATAACATTGCCCGCCAAGTGTACTACGAAATGTCCATGTAAATTTCAGTCCTCAATGTGGCATTCGATTTCTCGGTTTGAGTTTATTCTTTTATTCGATCGGTCTTGGTTTTGTAGATTATAATGTGCTTATTGGCTTGATATTATCCTCATTCTTTGTGCTTATGCCTAGATAACTTTAATGTTCACTTGTTTTTTCTCCTTTTGCCTTTAAAATGACTTGTGATCTAACATTGCCAGCCAAGTGTTCGATGAAATGTCCATGTAAATGTCAGTCCAAAATATGGCATTCGATTTCTAGGTTTGAGTTTATTCTTTTATTCGATCGGTATTGGTTTTGTAGTGTATAATGTGCTTTTTGGCTTGATACTATCCACATTCATTGTGCTTATGCCTAGATGTCTTTAAAGTTCACTTGTTTTTTCTCCTTTTTCCTTTAAAATGGCTTGTGATCTAACATTATACGTCAAGTGTTCGATGAAATTTCCATGGAAATGTCACTCCTAAATGTGGCATTCGTTTTTTAGGTTTGAATTTATGCTTTTATTCGATCGGTCTTGGTTTTGTAGGGAAGTATGTGCTTATTAGCTTGATATTATCCTCATTCTTTGTGCTTATGCCTAGATGTCTTTAAAGATCACTTGTTTTTTTCTACTTATGCCTTTAAAATGACTGGTGATCGAACATTATACGCCAAGTGTCCGATGAAATGTCCATGTAAATGTCGCTGCTAAATGAGACATTCGGTTTTTAGGTTCGTATTTCTACTTTTATTCGATCGGTGTTGGTTTTGTAGTGCAGAATGTGCTTATTGGCTTGATTAAATCCTCATTCTTTATGCTTATGCGTAAATGTCTTTAAAGTCCACTTGTTTTTTCTCCTTCTGCCTTTAATATGACTTGTGATCTAACATTGCACGCCTAATGTTCGATGAAATGTCCATGTAAATGTCACTCCTAATTGTTGCATTCGGTTACTAAGTTTGAATTTATGCTTTTATTCGATATGTCTTGGGTTTTTTAGTGCAGAATGTGCTTATTAGCTTGATACTATCCTCATTCTTTATGCTTATGCCTAGATGTGTTTAAAGTCCACTTGTTTTTTCTCCTTCCGCCTTTAAAATGACTAGTGATCTAACATTGCACGCCAAGTGTTCGATGAAATGTCCATGTAAATGTCAGTCCTAAATGTGGCATTTGGTTTCTATGTTTGAATTTATGCTTTTATTCGATCGGTCTTTGTTTTTGTAGTGCAGAATGTGTTTATTGACTTGATACTATCCTCAATCTTTGTGCTTATGCCTTGATAACTTTGAAGTGCACTTGTTTTTTTCTCCTTTTGCCTGTAAAATGACTTGTGATCTAGCATTGCACGTCAAGTGTTCGATGAAATGTCCATGTAAATGTCACTGCTAAATGTGGCATTCGGTTTCTAGGTTTGATTTTACGCTTTTATTCGATCGGTCTTGGTTTTGTAGTGTAGAATGTGCTTATTGGCTTGATACTATCCTCATTCTTTGTGCTTATGCCTAGATAACTTTAAAGTCCACTTGTTTTTTCTCCTTTTGCCTTTGAAATGACTTGTGATCTAAAATTGCACGCCAAGTGTTCGATGAAATGTCCATGTAAATGTCACTCCTAAATGTTGCATTCGGTTTCTCGGTTTGAATTTATGCTTTTATTCGATCGGTCTTGGTTTTATAGTGTAGAATGTGCTTATTGGCTTGATACTATCCTCATTCTTTGTGCTTATGCCTAGATAACTTTAAAGTTCACTTGTTTTTTGTCCTTTTGTCTTTAAAATGACTTGTGATCGAACATTATACACCAAGTGTTCGATGAAATGTCCATGTAAATGTCACTTCTAATTGTGGTATTCGGTTTCTAGGTTCGTATTTCTGCTTTTATTCGATCGATCTTTGTTTTGTAGTGCAGAATGCGCTTATTGGCTTGATTAAATTCTCATTCTTTATGCTTATGCCTAGATGTCTTTAAAGTTCACTTTTTTTTCTCCTTTTGCCTTTAAAATGACTTGTGATCTAACATTGCACGCCAATTGTTCGATGAATTGTCCATGTAAATGTGACTCCTAAATTTGGCATTCGGTTTCTAGGTTTGAGATTATGCTTCAATCGGACTTGGTTTTGTAGTGTATAATGTGCTTATTGCCTTGATATTATCCTCATTCTTTGTGCTTATGCCTAGGTGTCTTTAAATTTCACTTTTATTTCTCCTTTTGCCTATAAAATGACTTTTGATCAAACATTATATGCCAAGTGTTCGATGAAATGTCCATGTAAATGTCACTACTAAATGTGGCATTCGGTTTCTAGGTTCGTATTTTTTCTTTTATTGGATCAGTCTTGGTTTTGAAGTGCAGAATGTGCTTATTGGCTTTATATTGTCCTCATTCTTTATGCTTATGCTTAAATGTCTTTAAAGTGCACTTGTTTTTTCTATTTTTTCCTTTAAAATGACTTGTGATCTAACATTGCATGCCAAGTGTTCGATGAAATGTCCATGTAAATGTCACTCCCAAAAGTGGCATTTGGTTTCTAGGTTCGAATTTATGCCTTTATTCGATCGGTTTGGATTTTGTAGTGCAGAATCAGCTTATTGGCTTGATACTATCCTCATTCTCTATGCTTATGCCTAGATTTCTTTAACGTTCACTTATTTTTTTCTCGTTTTGCCTTTAAAGTGACTGGTGATCTAATATTGCACGCCAAGTGTTCGATGAATTGTCCATGTAAATGTCACTCCTATATTTGGCATTCAGTTTCTAGGTTTGAGTTGATGCTTTTATTCGATCGGTCTTGGTTTTGTAGTGTATAATGTGCTTATTGGCTTGATATTATCTGATGAAACCCGAAATAACAACTACGCTACGAGACAAGAAATAATATTATTATATTTGAGTGCAAACACTTGCTCCTTTATTTATGATTTTTCCGTGGTTGCGAGGTTACAAACCTACGAGGTTGATGTACAACTTCAAGAATCACACCTAGACCTCCTACAAGGTTCCGAGATCGCACCTATCGTTGCGAGGTCGATTATAGGGCGAGGTAGATTTGAGGATATGATGTAGGGAGTTTTGTGAGTTTCTGTAGTGAGGTTTTAGGCGTGAGCGAGGTCTTTGCGCGACTTTGGGGTCTTTTTGTGGGTTTCTCCTATCTGTAGCGAGGTCTTTTGACGATGTTCCTATCACGTCGATCTTTTACTAGCAAGAGGGTTCTTGAGTTCAAGTGGTTTTTCGACCCCATCTTCCTACGAGGTTCTTCTCTATTTATAGAGAATTGGGGGGCTGAGTTTAGACCAATGTTCGATGTGGGATACTCGAAATAAGGGCTTTTGATTGGTTCATGAGTGAGGTCACTTGTGATTGGTTTGGGAGTGAGGCTGCTGGTGATTGGTTCGAGCGGGCGGGCGCATTAGTAGAGTCGGTGGCGAGGTCAAGACCTCGTCCCGGGATGTTTGAGAGACCTCGCATCCGTCGGGAGTTTTGTTTTTAAATAACCGATCATGGACGTGGGTCCCTAACTTGCCTATGGGGGTCCTCCTGGGCCCACCTTTTGCTTTTACTGTTTTGGACATCATCACAACCCCATGGCCTGGGGGCCTCGCCCCGAGGGTCGCAGGGCATAAGTTTCCCGGATTCGCGAGATGCGAGGTGTTTTTTAGAGGTTTATGAAGTTCTCGAGGTTGGGAGGGCGCTTTGCGAGGTTTATGAAGTTTCCCTGTTCTGCGCGGATGAAGATCCTTGGGCCTTTTCGCCGTACTTTGCTTAGTGGGCCGTCCAGGTGAGACAGGCCCAAGAAGCCACTCGGGAGTGGGGGGAGGCTCAAATCTGCTCTATATAAGGGCGTATCCCACACGCCTCCCCCTCATCTTCTCTCTCCAATATTTTCGCTCCTTCTCTCTCTTTATCTCTTCGGTTTCTTCTGAGCGGTTTCTCCAGACGGTTTCCGACGAGCTTTTCGCCATTCGCTAGTTGCGCCACCGCCTCTCGTTCGCCAACCTTTAAACAAGTAAGTTATTGATCTTCTTCCTCCTGTCTTTTGGTATTTTTTGCCTTTGATTTTTCCTTTGTTCACTTTTTGCCCCGCGTTTCGTAAGGGCGACGGTGTGTCGCCCGGTGTTTCGCGCCGGTGTCACGGTGGCGAAGCGGCGGTGGCAGGGTTGTGTGGTTTTTGGCACTTGCCTTTGTTATTTTTCTTCATTCTTTCTTCGTTCCGTTTTGCATCTGGGTGGGTGTTTGTGATTTCTGGGTGTTTCTTTGTTCTTTCTTCGTTCCGTTTCGCATCTCGGTGGGTGTTTGTGATTTCTGGGTGTTTCTTTGTTGGCTGCGCGGCGGCGTTGTTGGTGGTTTTTGTTCCGTAGAGCCCTTGTCTCCCCTTGGTTTTTCGTCTTCTCTCCTTTCTTTTTTCTTTGCGTTACGCTCCGGGGAGCGGTGTTGCGGTGGTGAGACGGTGGTGAGACGGTGGTGGGGGGCGGTTGCCGCAGTGAAGGTATCGCTGGGCTTTTGGGTTTATCGCTTTTCTCTCTCTCTTTTTTGCTTGGGATGACGGTTGAACTTCCGTTCCTCCGCCCACTATTTTTCGAATTTCGAAAACCCTCGGGAGCCCAAACGTCAAGATGTCTGATTGACGGGACGTTTGGGCTTCCGCCGCTGGCTTCCACCGTTGGTTGGCCTTTTTTCTCTTTCCTTTCTTTTGGCGCTTCAAATTCTTCTTTGCCGTCCTATCATGTCAGAGTAGCCCATAGGATGCCACGTGGCCTTTTCCTCTACGACCTCGCGTTGCTTTGTCCCCCGAGGTTGCGACCTCGTGCCCATTTTCTCCCGAGGTTATGATCTCGTGTTTTTTCCTTTTCGAGGTTATGACCTCGTGCTCTTTTCTTTTCGAGGTTATGATCTTTGTGCTTTGATCTCGGGCTCGACCTCGTCCTTCCTTCTTTTCGAGGTTATGATCTTTGTGCTTTGATCTCGGGCTCGACCTCGTCCTTCCTTCTTTCCCGGGGTCATGATCTCGTTCTTCGATCTCGGGCTTGACCTCGTTCTTCCTTCATTCACGGGGTCATGATCTCGTGTTTGTCTCTTTGTTTGCCTTGCCTTTAGTGCTTTACTGACCTTTTCTTTTCCAGGTGCTAGCTTTTCGCGGCCTGGACGTTGTCTTTTCATGCCTAGGAGAGCCTCTGCGAGCCCACCGCCCGGCTTTGTCTTTAATTTCCAAGAGAATTTCTATCAGGAGGTCTCCGAGTCCGTAGGATGTGTAGAGCCTCGTGATTCTCAGAACTCAAGTTCCCCTTCGTTGGTCTTCAGCGAGCCCTCATCCAACGACTCCGCTGTTTCGATCAATTCGTACTTCCCCCGTCTGCGCATATATTGTGGTGTTGAAATGGCTTCCTCTTCTTCTCCTGATGTGATCGCCGCCGAGGTCGAGGCGAGGTTGGACGCGACAATTGCCTCAGCTTCGGCCGCGTATGTGCCATCGAACTTCCCCGAGGCCTATATTACCGACGATGTGTCCGGTATTCCCGTCGTCCTCAAAGAAAGGATTCCTATGAAACCGAGCACTCCCGAGGCCTTCTTGTCCGAGGGGGTGGCCACCGATTTGACGCTGGACGACCTCGCGGACATAGCTAAAGATTTCCCCTGGCCCGAGGGAGTCGAGCTGGCACTGCCAGAGGAGGAGGGGCGACCCCTGGCGTCCTACGAGGGGTGTGCGGTCGTGAACCTCGTCAGTCTCCAAGCGGGCTTTAGGATGCCCTTGGCCCAGCACATCGTTGATTTTTTGTGGGCCATGTGTGTCTGCCCCGCTCAGTTGTTCCCGAACGCCTGGCGGTTGTTATGTGCTTACACAATTCGAAGCCGGGAACTTCTGGACGAGCCGAATCTCAGTGACTTGTCGGCGTTAGTCTTGGCGAGGAGAGAACCTCGCTGTTCCCTGGTCAACCTCAGCACACTGATGCAGTGAAGCCTGCCATGTCTCAAACCGACGTCGATGAGTTGATTCGAGTGCCTTCTGACGGACCAATCACAAGAAGTCGAGCTAAGAAGATTGCTCAAGGCACAACAGCGATCTTGGTTCGATTGGCAGCGGTTATTGAAGAGCCTAGCAAGGCGAAATGGGTCTCGTGCATTCGACATCAATTGAGCCCGGATTCCATGGATTGATAATATGGGGGCCGAAATTCACTATTTCTTTATTTAGAAACATGTATTAATTTGTCTCACTTTAGGGCTGAATTTAGTAAGTGACCGGGTGAGATGAATTGGTATATGGGTCAAAGTCAACCCTTTGACTTGACCATTCTAAATTGAAGAAAATATCTTATTTATTTTATTATAAACAATTTCTATCTATTTTAATAATGAAGAGAAATCAGCCAATAGGCTTATGTTAGTGGTTGATTTTCTCTCTCCTGGTTGTTAGAGATATTTTCTCTCTCCTGGTTGTTAGAGATATTTTCTCTCTCCTGGTTGTTAGAGATATTTTAAGTTTGTTAGAGATATTTTAAGTTAATAGGATTATTTCCTTAAATAAATAATTCAGCTATGATTTATTTATTTAAGGGAATCTAGTTAGATTTAATTAGATATTATTATATCTTGGGAAGCAAGATAAGGAGGCTAAATCCTCTCTCCTAGGGCCGGCCACACCCCCTTGCTTGCTCCCCAAGGATTAGCTTTTGTATTCTCTATTTATACTTGTTATTTCATTCAATAAAATCAGCTTGAGATTAGATAAACCCTAAGAAAGGTTTATCTAGTCCTTGGGCTCAAAAATAATTGTGTTTGTGTGCATGCTATTCGGCCGATCATCATCATCAAAATTTCGAGAATTCTCTTCTCTCTCTCTCGTTCGAATCTGAGTTATATTTCATCAATAAGATTGTTCTAGTCTTGATTGTTAAAGATCAAACTAGTTTATCATTCGGATTTAGCGTTAGAGCCAATCCGAGTGAACTATCAAGTTGATTTACTACAATTCTGTTCGATCTCCATTCATTCAATTTCAGATCAGTTTGGTTACTTGTTGTGTACGATTTCTCATATTGATTGCAAATTCAGGTTGAATCAAGGATTACTAGGCAAGATCGGGACTTGTGTGGGTCATATACGAGGTTTCAACGGAGGATTCCGGGGCAATCACGTATCAAGTGGTATCATAATCCAGCGTCTCGCCAAGTAATTGTTTCTTTCCTTAATTTGCTTTCTAATTGATTTGATTCAGTTTTTGATCCCAAAAATCCCACCTTTACCTAAAGTTAGAATTTTTGAGACCAAAAGATTGAATTTTTCACCACCACCACCATATTTCCGCCACCCAACCACCACACCACCCCCATCCAATTCGGATTAGCCTAACCCTAGTTCGCCCACCCCAGCTGATACGTGATTGCCCGGAATCCTCCGTTGAAACCTCGTATATGACCCACACAAGTCCCGATCTTGCCTAGTAATCCTTGATTCAACCTGAATTTGCAATCAATATGAGAAATCGTGCACAACAAGTAACAAACGGGTTTGAATTGATTGAATGAAAACCGATCAGATTTGATAGAATAGTCCAACTTGATAGTTCAAACGGATTGGCTCTAACGCTAAATCCGATTGATTAACTAGTTTGATCTTTAACAATCACAACTAGAACAATCTAATTGATTAAACCAACAAACCAGATTCGAACAAGGAGAAATCGGATTGATGCTGGACGAATGATGATTCTCGAATTGCAAGCCACACGACACAAGTTGGTATTTTTGGAGCCCAAAAGCAAGACTAAACCAAAGGGGTTTAATCTTACTTCAAGCTGATTTTTATTAATGAAACTGAAAAGTATTTATAGAGAATACAAAAGCTAATACTTGGGGAGCAAGGAAGAGGAGGTGGCCGACCCTAGATGGGGAGAATGGGTCTCCTTTGCTTGCTTTCCAAGATATAATAATATCTAATTAAATCTAACTAGATTCCCTTAAATAAATAAATCATAGCTGAATTATTTATTTAAGGAAATAATCCTAACAACTTAAAATATCTCTAACAACCAGGAGAGAGAAAATATCTCTAACAACCAGGAGAGAGAAAATATCTCTAACAACCAGGAGAGAGAAAATCAACCAACTAACATAAGCCTATTGGCTGATTTCTCTACATTATTTAATTAAGTTCACACGCCTATAATAAAATAAATAGATAGATATTTTCTCCATTTAGAATGGTCAAGTCAAAGGGTTGACTTTGACCCATATACCAATTTATCTCACCCGGTCACTTACTAAATTCAGCCCTAAAGTGAGACAAATTAATACATGTTTCTAAATAAAGAAATAGTGAATTTCGGCCCTCCTATGATCAATCCATGGAATCCGGGCTCAATTGATGTCGAATGCACGAGACCCACTTCGCCTTGCTAGGCTCTTCAATAACCGCTGCCAATCGAACCAAGATCGCTGTTGTGCCTTGAGCAATCTTCTTAGCTCGACTTCTTGTGATTGGTCCGTCAGAAGGCACTCGAATCAACTCATCGACGTCGGTTTGAGACATGGCAGGCTTCACCTTTTTGTAGCATTCCAAGCTTCCTTCTTCTTCCTTTGTTGCTGCTCATAGAGTAGTTGGGCTGAATGTACTAAGGCATTGAGATCCTTGATTTGTTGAATCTCCAATGTGTCTTGAATGCTTTGATTCAGTCCAGCCATAAATTGGGTTCTTAGAGACCGTTGGGAATGATGAATTCCCGCTTTAAAACTCAGATCCTCTAGCTCATTGAAGTACTCGGTTGGAGACTTGGTGCCTTGTTTGCAAGTTACAACTTTCAATCTCATGTGCTCGGTATGCTCTTCAGGCACATATTTCTTCCTCATTACAAACTTCAGCTGGCCCCAAGTTTCAATTGGTGGTAAGGCCTTTCTTATTCGATCCTCCTTCATTCGAAACCACCAATTTCTAGCGGTCCCAATAAAGTGGATGACAACAACAGCAACTTTCTCCCATTCTTCATATCCCATGTGATCTAGAATGAAATTTGTAGCTTGTTCCCACTCTAGATACTTCTCCGGGTTAAGCTCTCCATTGAATGGTTCTATTTTGATCTTTATATCACGTTTCACAATCTGATTTACCACTTGGTTAACGTTGTTGTTGTTGTTCGGCCGTTGTACTCCATAGGCTGGTGGGAGATCTTCTACAACCTCAGCTTGGTTATAGAAATCATCTAGGGGAGGATGCCATGGGCGCCTTTCTTCCCCGGGATAACCATACGTCACATCATCAAAAGAGTTGTTGTATTGTTGATATTGTTGATGAGTGGCTTGAGGATACCGGTTGTGTGGCTGATTATAGACTTGTTGATGAGTAACCGGTGGAGTCCTCGACTCGATGCCTCTTCCTCTACCTCGGCCTTCTGTGGGGGAGTAGTGAGCCGGGGGATCATTATCTTTGTTGTAGCTAGCAAGCACATCATGTTCGTCATCCACTAGTTGTTGCTTGCCTTTGTCGCTACCCGAGGCTTGATTTGGGTCACTTGTAAGATCGACTGCAGGGGTGCTCTTGCGACTAGCTTGAGATGAATCAACCAATATTGCAAGTTGTTCCTCTAAATGCTTTAGTTGTGGAGCCAATGCAGCCGTGGTCAGTTCTACAGCTCGAGCCTGGCCATCGCGCACACCTTCACTAATGGACAACCTAATGAAGTCAATTGCCTCCTTAGTGAGACTCAATTCAGTTGGGTTAGGTTCTGATGGGATCACCATTGTTCCTGAAACAAGCAAGAAGGTAGAGAGAGTAGTGTGTCCTAAAGTAAATCACAACAAGTAATACCACACCTTGATCAAGCCAAAACTTGCCTCAAAGCAATCCAATCAACTTAATTCAGTTTTCGGGCTGTTTTGAGGGAGTAAAATGGTAGATATAGTGTAGGTATGGAATACTAATGATATTTAAAGGAAATATGCAGCTTAAGCAAATGGCAAATATGCAATAAGACAAGCAATGCAAATAATCCCTCTATGAGCTCTAAAACACATGCAATCTCTCAATTGACTCTATGCAAGTTAATAAAGCCAAAATTCAGCATGCAAGGACAGAAAATATGGTAGGCTTAGTGACTTTTATTTCGTCACTCTTTTTCTTCAAAGTGATTTCTACTTAGCTATCTTTTTTAAGCAAGCAGTCACTAGGGTTGAAAGTGGCTTAAAACTAGCTGGGGTAGATCACTTTTTCTTTTCTTTCTTTCTTTTTTTTTTTTTTTTTTGATTTTTATGCACAAACTACTCTTGTGCTATAATGAAAAACAAGCAAAGCAATGCAACAATGCTAAGGACGAAATTAAAAGGGTATATACGAACTGATTTTTTTTTTTTTTTTTTTAAACTAAGTGACTTTTGCTACCAATGAAACCAACTAGAAGCCAAATTAATAACAAGGAGAAGGGGTAGGTCGAATTGATGGAATGCAATGACAGAAATCAGCAAGTATTAATCAAGCAATATGAATCGCAATCAATCATGCAACATGAATGAAAACTCATAAAACTGTAGGAAAAACAATTGCTAATCTAAATTGCAATACAACTCAACCAAATCAGCCAATAAACATGCACAAATCCCATAAAAATCTCCTAATTGGTAATTGCTTAGAAGGCAAGGAACAACTAAGGGATTTAGGGTTTGGGAGATCACGGCTGGATTAGGGCTCTTAGGGTTTGGTTCGAGGGTTTGGGTTTGGTAGGGTTTGCAATTAGGTTTTGCGAGAATTAGGGTTTCCTAGGGTTTCTCGCAATCTAGGGTTAGGGTTCTGCCGCCAAATTAGGGTTAGGGTTAGGGTTCACGAGAATAGGGCGGGGGGCGAACTAGGGTTTAGGGTCTCCGAATTGGATGGGGGTGGTGTGGTTAGGCTCGGCTGGTGGTGAGTGGTGGTGCGGTCCAGACGAGCGACACCAGTTTGGAGTGGTGGTGGTGGTTCGTGGTGGTTGGGTGGCGGAAATATGGTGGTGGTGGTGAAAAATTCAATCTTTTGGTCTCAAAAATTCAAACTTTAGGTAAAGGTGGGATTTTTGGGATCAAAAACTGAATCAAATCAATTAGAAAGCAAATTAAGGAAAGAAACAATTACTTGGCGAGACGCTGGATTATGATACCACTTGATACGTGATTGCCCGGAATCCTCCGTTGAAACCTCGTATATGACCCACACAAGTCCCGATCTTGCCTAGTAATCCTTGATTCAACCTGAATTTGCAATCAATATGAGAAATCGTGCACAACAAGTAACAAACGGGTTTGAATTGATTGAATGAAAACCGATCAGATTTGATAGAATAGTCCAACTTGATAGTTCAAACGGATTGGCTCTAACGCTAAATCCGATTGATTAACTAGTTTGATCTTTAACAATCACAACTAGAACAATCTAATTGATTAAACCAACAAACCAGATTCGAACAAGGAGAAATCGGATTGATGCTGGACGAATGATGATTCTCGAATTGCAAGCCACACGACACAAGTTGGTATTTTTGGAGCCCAAAAGCAAGACTAAACCAAAGGGGTTTAATCTTACTTCAAGCTGATTTTTATTAATGAAACTGAAAAGTATTTATAGAGAATACAAAAGCTAATACTTGGGGAGCAAGGAAGAGGAGGTGGCCGACCCTAGATGGGGAGAATGGGTCTCCTTTGCTTGCTTCCCAAGATATAATAATATCTAATTAAATCTAACTAGATTCCCTTAAATAAATAAATCATAGCTGAATTATTTATTTAAGGAAATAATCCTAACAACTTAAAATATCTCTAACAACCAGGAGAGAGAAAATATCTCTAACAACCAGGAGAGAGAAAATATCTCTAACAACCAGGAGAGAGAAAATCAACCAACTAACATAAGCCTATTGGCTGATTTCTCTACATTATTTAATTAAGTTCACACGCCTATAATAAATAAATAGATAGATATTTTCTCCATTTAGAATGGTCAAGTCAAAGGGTTGACTTTGACCCATATACCAATTTATCTCACCCGGTCACTTACTAAATTCAGCCCTAAAGTGAGACAAATTAATACATGTTTCTAAATAAAGAAATAGTGAATTTCGGCCCTCCTATGATCAATCCATGGAATCCGGGCTCAATTGATGTCGAATGCACGAGACCCACTTCGCCTTGCTAGGCTCTTCAATAACCGCTGCCAATCGAACCAAGATCGGTGTTGTGCCTTGAGCAATCTTCTTAGCTCGACTTCTTGTGATTGGTCCGTCAGAAGGCACTCGAATCAACTCATCGACGTCGGTTTGAGACATGGCAGGCTTCACTGCATCACCAGCCTTGTAACCCTAACCCTAAATTGGCGGCTAGACCTAGTTCGAACCCAAACCCTAACCCTAACCCTAATCTGGCGGCAGTCCAAACCCAAAACCTAACCCTAGTTGCGAGAAACCCTAGGTAACCCTAATTCTCGCAAACCTAGTTCGAACCCTACCAATCCCTCAAACCCTAGATCCAAATCCACAAACCCTAACCCTAGCCCTCAGCCGAGATCACCAAACCCTAATTCCTTGTTGTTGCTTGCCCTCCAAGTAATAACCCATCTAGGAGATTTTAAGGGATTTGTTGCATGCTTTTGGTTGATTTGGTTGAGTTGTATTGCAATTTAGATTAGCAATTGTTTTTCCTACGGTTTTATGAGTTTTCATTCATGTTGCATGATTGATTGCGATTCATATTGCTTGATTAATACTTGCTGATTTCTGTCATTGCATCCCATCAATTCGACCTACCCTTCTTCTTTTGTTAATTTGGCTTCTAGTTGGTTTCATTGGTAGCAAAAGTCACTTAGTTAAAAAAAAAAAAAAAATTCAGTTCGTGTATACCCTTTTTAATTTCGTCCTTTGCATTGTTGTTTTGCTTTGCTTGTTTCTTCATTATAGCACAAGAGTAGTTTGTGCATAAAATCAAAAAAAAAAAAAAAAAAAAAAAAAAAAAACAGAAAAGAAAAGTGATCTACCCCAGCTAGTTTTAAGCCACTTTCAACCCTAGTGACTGCTTGCTTAAAAAGTTAGCTAAGTAGAAATCACTTTGAAGAAAAAGAGTGACGAAATAAAAGTCACTAAGCCTACCATATTTTCTGTCCTTGCATGCTGAATTTTGGCTTTATTAACTTGCATAGAGTCAATTGAGAGATTGCATGTGTTTTAGAGCTCATAAAGGGATTATTTGCATTGCTTGTCTTATTGCATACTTGCCATTTGCTTAAGCTGCATATTTCCTTTAAATAGCATTAGTATTCCATACCTACACTATATCTACCATTTTACTCCCTCAAAACAGCCCAAAAACTGAATTAAGTTGATTGGATTGCTTTGAGGCAAGTTTTGGCTTGATCAAGGTGTGGTATTGCTTGTTGTGATTTACTTTAGAACACACTACTCTCTCTACCTTCTTGTTTGTCTCAGGAACAATGGTGATTCCTTCAGAACCTAACCCAACTCAATTGAGTCTCACTAAGGAGGCAATCGACTTCATTAGGTTGTCCATTAGTGAAGGTGTGCGCGATGGCCAGGCTCGAGCTGTAGAACTGGCCACGGCTGCATTGGCTCCACAACTAAAGCATTTAGAGGAACAACTTGCAATATTGGTTGATTCATCTCAAGCTAGTCGCAAGAGCACCCCTGCAGTCGATCTTACAAGTGACCCAAATCAAGCCTCGGGTAGCGACAAAGGCAAGCAACAACTAGTGG
This sequence comes from Fallopia convolvulus, assembly GCA_964016875.1. Classification (NCBI taxonomy): domain Eukaryota; kingdom Viridiplantae; phylum Streptophyta; class Magnoliopsida; order Caryophyllales; family Polygonaceae; genus Fallopia; species Fallopia convolvulus. Next base: position 20,243,094 of record OZ024730.1, read on the forward strand.
ATGACGAACATGATGTGCTTGCTAGCTACAACAAAGATAATGATCCCCCGGCTCACTACTCCCCCACAACAGGCCGAGGTAGAGGAAGAGGCATCGGGTCGAGGACTCCACCGGTTACTCATCAACAAATCTATAATCAGCCACACAACCGGTATCCTCAAGCCACTCATCAACAATATCAACAATACAACAACTCTTTTGATGATGTGACGTATGGTTATCCCGGGGAAGAAAGGCGCCCATGGCATCCTCCCCTAGATGATTTCTATAACCAAGCTGAGGTTGTAGAAGATCTCCCACCAGCCTATGGAGTACAACGGCCGAACAACAACAACAACGTTAACCAAGTTGTAAATCAGATTGGGAAACGTGATATAAAGATCAAGATAGAACCATTCAATGGAGAGCTTAACCCGGAGAAGTATCTAGAGTGGGAACAAGCTACAAACTTCATTCTAGATCACATGGGATATGAAGAATGGGAGAAAGTTGCTGTTGTTGTCATCCACTTTATGGGGACCGCTAGAAATTGGTGGTTTAGAATGAAGGAGGATCGAATAAGAAAGGCCTTACCACCAATTGAAACTTGGGGCCAGCTGAAGTTTGTAATGAGGAAGAAATATGTGCCTGAAGAGCATACCGAGCACATGAGATTGAAAGTTGTAACTTGCAAACAAGGCACCAAGTCTCCAACCGAGTACTTCAATGAGCTAGAGGATCTGAGTTTTAAAGCGGGAATTCATCATTCCCAACGGTCTCTAAGGACCCAATTCATGGCTGGACTTAATCAAAGCATTCAAGACACATTGGAGATTCAACAAATCAAGGATCTCAATGCCTTAGTACATTCAGCCCAACTACTCTATGAGCAGCAACAAAGGAAGAAGAAGGAAGCTTGGAATGCTACAAAAAGGTATGGTTCTAATCCTAGTGCAAATTCCAACTTTTATTCTTCTAACCCTTCTATGCAGAAGGGAGCTTCTAGCTCACCTAAACCAACAGGTTTTCAAGGCCAAAGGCGTCCCACCAATGGACCTCCAAATCAGCCTAGAACACGTGATTTAGTGTGCTACAAGTGTCAAGGACGAGGTCACTATGCCAAGGATTGTCCAAATCTAAAGCAAGTGCTTCTCACCACCAATGGAGGATATGTGAGTGATGAAGATATAACTCCAAATCAAGTGGAGGAGGACAGTATTGGACAAGAAGAGGAGGACGTAGAGGCCATTGAACCAGATTGCACCGAACAGCCTCTAACTTTGGTAACAATGCGTACTCTTACTTTACAAGAAACACCTAGGCTAGATCAAAGGGAAAACATTTTTCATACTAGGTGTACAGTAAAGAATCAAGTGTTATGCATGATAATTGATAGTGGTAGCTGCTGTAACATTATTAATGCTAAGGTAGTTGATCACTTGCAATTAAAAACCCAACCTAGGGCTACTAGTTATGGTCTCAATGGAATTAATGATTCAGAAGGTCCTAATCTTGTCACCCATCAGTGTTTAGTCCGTGTTGCTATTGGTACTTATGTTGATGACATTATGTGTGATGTAGTAAACATGGAATGCACTCATATTTTGTTAGGAAGACCATGGTTATTTGATAGGAGAGTGATTTATGATGGCATGTTAAACACCTATTCTTTTAACTATGATGGGAGGAGAGTTTCTCTTCTACCCTTGTCTCCCCAACAAGTTCTACAGGATCAGGTACGTCGAGATCAAGCTAGGGCACTTAGGCGTGCCAAGGAAGAGAAAGAAGAGGCTGATTCAACGGCCAAAGCAGCGGCCCGGCGTTCGGCGCCCGACGCGTCGACAAAGCCAAGCGGCGTTTCCCAGTCTCCACCCGAGCGTTCTGGCTCAAATTTTGGGACAACATCAAAAACAGGTGGAGCTACTGTTTGGGACGAAAAACGCCGAGAGAATGTCCCTAAAACGGCCAAAGTGCCGAGCAACACTTCCAGCAGTGCATCTGGGACGAAAACGAGGCTATCTCCCAATCCACTCGAGCGTTTTGGCTCAAATTTTGGGAGCAATTCAGAGACTCAGAGAGCTACAAATATAGAAAAAGAACGCCTACAGAAAGAGCCAAAAATCGGCTTGAAAGGCAGTGTAGAAAAGCGCTCTCTTGTGACTCAGTCTAGTATTTCTCTCCCTAACTCTTCTTGCTTACTTCTTATGAGGAAAGAGATACTTATTATTAGTCAAGATATTTCACATCTTCCAAAGTGTCTACAGGATCTATTACAAGAGTTTGAAGATGTGATGCCTGAAGAGTTGCCAGAAAGCCTTCCACCAATTAGAGGCATTGAGCATCAAATCGATTTGGTGCCCGGCGCTTCATTACCAAACCGTGCAGCCTATAGAGCAAGTCCAGAAGAGACCGCTGAGCTTCAAAGACAAGTACAAGATCTCATGGACAAAGGCTATGTGCGTGAATCTCTCAGCCCATGCGCGGTTCCGGTGATTTTGGTGCCAAAGAAGGATGGCACATGGAGAATGTGTGTTGATTGTAGAGCGATCAACCAAATAACAGTTAAGTACCGTCACCCCATTCCCAGACTAGATGATATGCTTGATGAGTTACATGGTGCTAATTTCTTTTCTAAAATTGATTTAAGAAGTGGGTACCATCAAATTAGGATGAGGGAAGGGGATGAATGGAAAACTGCCTTTAAAACTAAGTATGGCTTATATGAATGGTTAGTAATGCCTTTTGGATTAACTAATGCACCTAGTACCTTTATGAGGCTTATGAACCATGTCTTAAGAAGATACTTAGGCAGATTTGTTGTAGTCTACTTTGATGATATCTTAATCTATAGCAAAACCATGGATGAACATGTAGGTCATCTTAGGGCTGTTTTGGACACTTTAAGGTTAGAAAAGCTTTATGTTAACTTGAAAAAATGTTCTTTTTGCTCGGAGTCTACCATTTTTCTTGGTTTTGTTGTGTCTAAAGGTGGATTGAAGGTAGATGAAGACAAGATCAAGGCAATCAAAGAATGGCCCCAGCCGACTACACCAACAATGGTCAGATCATTTCTCGGCTTGGCTGGCTTCTACAGGAGATTTGTGCGTGATTTTAGCACAATTGCAGCCCCCCTCCACGAGCTGACAAAGAAGGATACGGCCTTTAAATGGAGGGAGCAACAAGAGAACGCCTTCAACACTTTGAAGGACAGATTATGCCACGCCCCAGTGCTTCAACTCCCTGACTTCTCCAAGGCATTTGAGGTAGAGGTGGACGCTTCTGGACATGGCATAGGAGGCGTGCTCTTACAAGACAAGAAACCCATTGCTTATTTTAGTGAAAAGCTTAGTGGGGCTGAGTTGAATTACCCTACTTATGATAAAGAGTTGTATGCTTTAATTAGGGTCCTGAAAACTTGGTCTCATTATTTGTGGCCTAAAGAGTTTGTAATCCATTCTGATCATGAGGCCTTGAAGTACTTGAAAGGCCAATCCAGACTCAGCAGGCGACATGCAAGATGGGTTGAATTCATGGAGACCTTTCCTTATGTTGTTAAACATAAGAAAGGCAAGGAGAATGTGGTAGCTGACGCCCTTTCTCGGAGGTATGTACTCTTGAACCTATGTGATGTTAAGATCCTTGGATTTGCAATGATTAGGGAATTATATGCTAGTGATCCTCACTTTGCTGAAATCTATAAGAATTGCATGTCTAGGGGTGAAATAGATACCTACTTTATTGATGATGGATACTTGTTTAAAGCTGGAAAATTGTGCATTCCTTCATCTAGTATACGTAGGCTTCTAACTAAAGAGGTTCACGAATCAAGAGGACATAGGGGTTTAGAAAAGACTTTAGAAGGTTTAAAAGAACACTACTATTGGCCTAAAATGAGTAATTATGTGCTGAGATTTGTCAAGAGTTGTGTTGTTTGTGCTAAAGCTAAGTCTAGACTTCACCCCCATGGTTTGTACCAGCCTTTACCCATTCCTAGTTCACCTTGGGAAGACATTTCTATGGATTTCATTGTAGGTTTGCCTAGAACTAGGAAGGGTAGAGATTCTATCTTTGTAGTGGTAGATAGATTTTCCAAAATGGCTCATTTTATTCCATGTCACACGACTGATGATGCTGTGCATATTGCTGATTTGTTCTTTAGGGAAATTGTTAGATTGCATGGCATTCCTTGTTCTATTGTGTCAGATCGTGATGCTAAATTTTTGAGTTATTTTTGGAAGAGTCTATGGTCTAAATTGGGAACTAAATTGCTGTTTTCTACCTCATGTCACCCACAAACTGATGGGCAAACGGAAGTTACTAATCGAACGTTAGGGGTTTTACTTAGAACTATGCTTAAAGCTAACCTCAAACGTTGGGAAGATGTTTTGCCTTTTGTGGAGTTTGCTTATAACAGGTCAATCCATTCAGCCACAAAGATGACCCCTTTTGAGGTTGTTTATGGGCTGAATCCGAGGACACCGGTGGATATGACGCCTCAGCCATACAAAGGAAAAGAGAGTTTTGAAGCTAACAAGAGGGCTGAGTTTGTGAAGAAGCTACATGAGAGGACGAAGATGCACTTGGAGAGGAAATCCATGAAGTACAAGGCCCATGCTGATAAGGGTCGGAAACAGGTTATCTTTGAAGAAGGAGATCTTGTTTGGGTGCATCTAAGGAAGGAAAGGTTCCCAAATCAAAGGAAGAACAAGTTAGATCAGAGAGGAGATGGACCATTTCGTATCATCAGGAGAATCGGCCCTAATGCATATCATGTTGACATGCCTGGTGAGTATGGTGTCCATCCAACTTTTAATGTGGCTGATCTATCTCTTTATGTGCCAGATTTTGATTCCGACGTCGAATCAGAGACGATTCGAGCTCAAGTGGAGGAGAATGATGCAGTGAAGCCTGCCATGTCTCAAACCGACGTCGATGAGTTGATTCGAGTGCCTTCTGACGGACCAATCACAAGAAGTCGAGCTATGAAGATTGCTCAAGGCACAACAGCGATCTTGGTTCGATTGGCAGCGGTTATTGAAGAGCCTAGCAAGGCGAAGTGGGTCTCGTGCATTCGACATCAATTGAGCCCGGATTCCATGGATTGATAATATGAGGGCCGAAATTCACTATTTCTTTATTTAGAAAGATGTACTAATTTGTCTCACTTTAGGGCTGAATTTAGTAAGTGACCGGGTGAGATAAATTGGTATATGGGTCACAGTCAACCCTTTGACTTGACCATTCTAAATGGAGAAAATATCTATCTATTTATTTTATTATAGGCGTGTGAACTTAATTAAATAATGTAGAGAAATCAGCCAATAGGTTTATGTTAGTGGTTGATTTTCTCTCTCCTGGTTGTTAGAGATATTTTCTCTCTCCTGGTTGTTAGAGATATTTTTAGTTTGTTAGAGATATTTTAAGGTTGTTAGGATTATTTCCTTAAATAAATAATTCAGCTATGATTTATTTATTTAAGGGAATCTAGTTAGATTTATTTAGATATTATTATATCTTGGGAAGCAAGCAAAGGAGGCTCATTCTCCCCATCTAGGGCCGGTCACCTCCCCTTCCTTGCTCCCCAAGTATTAGCTTTTGTATTCTCTATTTATACTTTGCAAATTCATTAATAAAAATCAGCTTGAGATTAGATAAACCCTAAGAAAGGTTTATCTAGTCCTTGGGCTCAAAAACAATTGTGTTTGTGTGCATGCTATTCGGCCGATCATCATCATCATCATCAAAATTTCGAGAATTCTCTTCTCTCTCTCTCGTTCGAATCTGAGTTATATTTCATCAATAAGATTGTTCTAGTCTTGATTGTTAAAGATCAAACTAGTTTATCATTCGGATTTAGCGTTAGAGCCAATCCGAGTGAACTATCAAGTTGATTTACTACAATTCTGTTCGATCTCCATTCATTCAATTTCAGATCAGTTTGGTTACTTGTTGTGTACGATTTCTCATATTGATTGCAAATTCAGGTTGAATCAAGGATTACTAGGCAAGATCGGGACTTGTGTGGGTCATATACGAGGTTTCAACGGAGGATTCCGGGGCAATCACGTATCACACACCGGACGTTAAAATTATTACGACCCAGTCGAATGTCGGGACGTGGAAACCTAAATGGTTTTTGGTCCGAGACCTCAGCGGGAGATATCTTAATTTCCCTGTGGCACCGGGTAACTACGAGAGATGCGTGTGCCCGTATAAGGTCGCCGAGTTTCAGGCGCTCAAGGCCAAGTACGCCACAGCGTACCAGGCTCCATACGAGCGTTACCTTTCTCAGGACCGGCTGAAGCGGGCCGGGCTGAGCCTCAGTTTCCCTCCTCGCGAGGGCGGAGAGGGTATTTTATTATTACTATTTCCCTGATTTTTCTTTTTCCTTGTATGTTTGCGGGGTTATACACCTCGTTACATTCGTTTTTGACCTCGTCCTAACCTGCTTTTTTCTTTTTACTCCTTTCTTGACAGTGGATTTTCTGCACGCTCTTACCACGACGTCGAAGGGGAAACAGCCTATGACGTCTACTTCTAAGACCCCTGCTCCCCGGGTCCCCAAGGGGATTTCAATCAACGAGCCGAGCTCGCAGCCGAGCTCGCAGGCGAGGACAGGTACAACGCAGCCGGGACCTGTCCCGCCAACGGCCGCGGAAGGGGGAGCCCTGCCCAAGGGGAACGTCACGAGGGTGTCGCAGTGGGACGTCACGGGGCCGCCCCAAGGGGAAAAAAGGCCTGATGTGGTTCCGTCAAAAGGGGCCACCACGAAGGGGACCACCCATCCACCCCGGGCGTCCGACGACAAGGCCGGGCGGAAGAGGAAGGAAGCGGGGTCTTCCCTTGAGAAGAAAAAGAAACCCCGGTCGGGCGAGCACCAACGAAGCTCGCGGGATCTGGAACTCATTCCTGCTTTCAACTTCGAGGGGCGAAGCCGCGGGGATACAAGCCCCCATCCTGCCAGGTTTCACTGCCGTGGACCCATCAGAGGGGCCCCGTTGGATTGGGCCCGGGGAGATTACAAGGAGGAGGTCGCGTGGGCCAACAACCTCACCGAGGCGGCGCTCGACGACGAGGCCGCTCGGTATTCGGCCATGGTAAGCCTCTTCTTTTTTTTGTTTTTGTGTGTTTAATTCTTGTCTCTTTCTTGTTTCTTTTCTCATCCTTCTGTGAACCTGCAGCACACCTTTTTTGATAATTACAACCGAAGTCGCATCGTCCTCCTTCATTCGAGGATGGACAAGATGGAGGCGGCGCTTCGGGCCCGCAACGAGGTGTGCGAGCGACAGGCCAAGGAGCTGGCCGAGGTCACAGAGTCGTCCAAAGCCGCGGAGGCTGCGGCCAAGATGCGAGTCGAGGCCGCGGAGGCCACGGCAAGGGAGGAGGTGAAGGCGGCGAGGGAAGGGGAGAAGAGGGCGAGGGGCGAGGCCGAGGTTCTGCGGGGCGAGGTTGAAGGGCTTCGAGGCAAGCTCTCCGCCGAACATGAGTTCTTCAAGGCGAAGGAAGCGGAGTTCCTGAGGGCCGAGGAGGAGATCAGGCGCCTCGAGGGGCGCATTGTTGAGCTTAACGAGGAGGTCGTGGCCGCGGGTCCCTGGTATGTGGACTCGGAGGAGTACAAGGCGGAGCTGGTGGAGAGTGTGAGGACAATGTTCCACCAGACAGTCCGCATGGGCGTAAAGCAGGCGGTGGTCAAGTATGGGCACCTCAACCCCCAGATCGTCTTCTTCAACCCCAACTACAATGAAACCATGGGGGAGCTGGGGTCGAAGGATCCCGAGGGGGAATGCGAGTTCTTCCTCAACGAGGACGGGACTGTGTCCAGCACTGCGCCCCCCGAGGTAGAGCTTATTGGAGGGAACCCGGAGTTAACCTCTACGGGACCTCAGCCCGCGACCAGTGCGCCCGCGCCTCCTGCCTCCGCTGCCCCTGTTCCTGTTGAGCCTGCTCTTGCTGAAGCCTCGGCTGCCTCCGCCGAAACCCCTAAAACCATTGATCTTACCGGTCCCGAGGTTGAAACCTCGAAGAAATGATGATAACTTTTTCCTGGTGGCCCTACGGGGTTTGTAATTAAAACATCTTTTTCTCTTTTTTTTGTTTGGGTGACCCTACGGGGTCTGTAATCGAAACACCTGCTTTTGATTTTGTGCCCTTCGTCACTTTCTTTTCCTATGCTTGTTTGATTTAGACTTTCTTGCATACGTCAGTCCTTATCCGTCCAACCCTATGGTTCGAGTGTCACATCTTTTGTGGGGCTCGGACCACACCGGGCGTTGTAGTCCTGCGACGAGGTCGTGAGCCTCTGTTCGGACCTCATTTTTCTGGAAGTTCGTTCCAACCTAAAAATAGTCGTCCGCGAACCTCGTTCGTGTCCCAAACGGGAAGCGAGGGGTGGAACTTTTCACCGAGATTCTCCAAGCGCGAAGCGAGGGGGTGGAACTTTTCAACGAGACTCTCCAACCCCAAGAGGGGAGCGAGGGGTGGGAATTCTTCCAAACGAGTTTCTCCAACCCCAAGCGTGAAGTGAGGGGTAGAACTTTTCAACGAGACTCTCCAACCCCAAGCGGGGAGCGAGGGGTGGAATTTCTTTCGAACGAGATTCGCCAACCCCAAGCGGGAAGCGAGGGGTGGGAATTCTTCCAAACGAGTTTCTCCAACCCCAAGCGTGAAGCGAGGGGTGGAACTTTTCAACGAGACTCTCCAACCCCAAGCGGGGAGCGAGGGGTGGAATTTCTTTTGAACGAGATTCTCCAACCCCAAGCGGGAAGCGAAGGGTGGAATTTTTCAACGAGATTTGATACGTGATCGCCTCGGATTACTCCTCAGAAACCTCGTATTTGACCACACAGGAACCCGATCTTGCCAGCAATTATGATTCAAACCTACAAAAGCTTTCAAAGTAAGAAACTTGCGATCCAAGTAACACAATAACGAACTGATTGAATGAATGAAAGCACTCGATCTGAATTATTGATATTCAATTTGATAGTTCAAACGGATTGGCTCTAACGCTAAATCCGAATGATTAACTAGTTTGATCTTTAACAATCACAACTAGAACAATCCAATTGAATGAACTATAACTCAGATTCGAACAAGAGGGAGAAATTTCGGCTGCTATGAAGATGATGATCTCGAGATTGTAATCACACAAACACACTTGTAATTTTTTGAGCCCAAGGACTAGATAAACCAATTTGGGTTTATCTAATCTCAAGCTGATTTTTATTAATGAAATTGCAAAGTATAAATAGAGAATACAAAAGCTAATCCTTGGGGAGCAAGCAAGGGGGTGTGGCCGACCCTAGGAGAGAGGAATCAGCCTCCTTATCTTGCTTCCCAAGATATAATAATATCTAATTAAATCTAACTAGGTTACCTTAAATAAATAAATCATAGATGAATTATTTATTTAAGGAAATAATCCTAACAAACTTAAAATATCTCTAACAACCAGGAGAGAGAAAATCAACCAACTAACATAAGCCTATTGGCTGATTTCTCTTCATTATTAAAATAAATAGAAATTGTTCATAATAAAATAAATAAGATATTTTCTTCAATTTAGAATGGTCAAGTCAAAGGGTTGACTTTGACCCATATACCAATTCATCTCACCCGGTCACTTACTAAATTCAGCCCTAAAGTGAGACAAATTAATACATGTTTCTAAATAAAGAAATAGTAATTTTCGGCCCTCCTATGATCAATCCATGGAATCCGGGCTCAATTGATGTTGAATGCACGAGACCCACTTCGCCTTGCTAGGCTCTTCAATAACTGCTGCCAATCGAACCAAGATCGTTGTTGTGCCTTGAGAAATCTTCTTAGCTCGACTTCTTGTGATTGGTTCGTCAGAAGGCACTCGAATCAACTCATCGACGTCGGTTTGAGACATGGCAGGCTTCACTGCATCATTCTCCTCCACTTGAGCTCGAATCGTCTCTGATTCGACGTCGGAATCAAAATCTGGCACATAAAGAGATAGATCAGCCACATTAAAAGTCGGATGGACACCATACTCACCAGGCATGTCAACATGATATGCATTAGGGCCGATTCTCCTGATGATACGAAATGGTCCATCTCCTCTCTGATCTAACTTGTTCTTCCTTTGATTTGGGAACCTTTCCTTCCTTAGATGCACCCAAACAAGATCTCCTTCTTCAAAGATAACCTGTTTCCGACCCTTATCAGCATGGGCCTTGTACTTCATGGATTTCCTCTCCAAGTGCATCTTCGTCCTCTCATGTAGCTTCTTCACAAACTCAGCCCTCTTGTTAGCTTCAAAACTCTCTTTCCCCTTGTATGGCTGAGGCGTCATATCCACTGGCGTCCTCGGATTCAGCCCATAAACAACCTCAAAAGGGGTCATCTTTGTGGCTGAATGGATTGACCTGCTATAAGCAAACTCCACAAAAGGCAAAACATCTTCCCAACGTTTGAGGTTAGCTTTAAGCATAGTTCTAAGTAAAACCCCTAACGTTCGATTAGTAACTTCCGTTTGCCCATCAGTTTGTGGGTGACATGAGGTAGAAAACAACAATTTAGTTCCCAATTTAGACCATAGACTCTTCCAAAAATAACTCAAAAATTTAGCATCACGATCTGAAACAATAGAACAAGGAATGCCATGCAATCTAACAATTTCCCTAAAGAACAGATCAGCAATATGCACTGCATCATCAGTCGTGTGACAAGGAATAAAGTGAGCCATTTTGGAAAATCTATCTACCACTACAAAGATAGAATCTCTACCCTTCCTAGTTCTAGGCAAACCTACAATGAAATCCATAGAAATGTCTTCCCAAGGTGAACTAGGAATGGGTAAAGGCTGGTACAAACCATGGGGGTGAAGTCTAGACTTAGCTTTAGCACAAACAACACAACTCTTGACAAATCTCAGCACATAATTACTCATTTTAGGCCAATAGTAGTGTTCTTTTAAGCCTTCTAAAGTCTTTTCTAAACCCCTATGTCCTCTTGATTCATGAACCTCTTTAGTTAGAAGCCTACGTATACTAGATGAAGGAATGCACAATTTTCCAGCTTTAAACAAGTATCCATCATCAATAAAGTAGGTATCTATTTCACCCCTAGACATGCAATTCTTATAGATTTCAGCTAAGTGAGGATCACTAGCATATAATTCCCTAATCATTGCAAATCCAAGGATCTTAACATCACATAGGTTCAAGAGTACATACCTCCGAGAAAGGGCGTCAGCTACCACATTCTCCTTGCCTTTCTTATGTTTAACAACATAAGGAAAGGTCTCCATGAATTCAACCCATCTTGCATGTCGCCTGCTGAGTCTGGATTGGCCTTTCAAGTACTTCAAGGCCTCATGATCATAATGGATTACAAACTCTTTAGGCCACAAATAATGAGACCAAGTTTTCAGGACCCTAATTAAAGCATACAACTCTTTATCATAAGTAGGGTAATTCAACTCAGCCCCACTAAGCTTTTCACTAAAATAAGCAATGGGTTTCTTGTCTTGTAAGAGCACGCCTCCTATGCCATGTCCAGAAGCGTCCACCTCTATCTCGAATGCCTTGGAGAAGTCAGGGAGTTGAAGCACTGGGGCGTGGCATAATCTGTCCTTCAAAGTGTTGAAGGCGTTCTCTTGTTGCTCCCTCCATTTAAAGGCCGTATCCTTCTTTGTAAGCTCGTGGAGGGGGGCTGCAATTGTGCTAAAATCACGCACAAATCTCCTGTAGAAGCCAGCCAAGCCGAGAAATGATCTGACCATTGTTGGTGTGGTCGGCTGGGGCCATTCTTTGATTGCCTTGATCTTGTCTTCATCTACCTTCAATCCACCTTTAGACACAACAAAACCAAGAAAAATGGTAGACTCGGAGCAAAAAGAACACTTTTTCAAATTAACATAAAGCTTTTCTAACCTTAAAGTGTCCAAAACAGCCCTAAGATGATCTACATGTTCTTGCATGGTTTTGCTATAGATTAAGATATCATCAAAGTAGACTACAACAAATCTGCCTAAATATTTTCTTAAGACATGGTTCATAAGCCTCATAAAGGTACTAGGTGCATTAGTTAATCCAAAAGGCATTACTAACCATTCATATAAGCCATATTTAGTTTTAAAGGCAGTTTTCCATTCATCCCCTTCCCTCATCCTAATTTGATGGTACCCACTTCTTAAATCAATTTTAGAAAAGAAATTAGCACCATGTAATTCATCAAGCATATCATCTAGTCTAGGGATGGGGTGACGGTACTTAACTGTTATTTGGTTGATCGCTCTACAATCAACACACATTCTCCATGTGCCATCCTTCTTTGGCACCAAAATCACCGGAACCGCGCATGGGCTGAGAGATTCACGCACATAGCCTTTGTCCATGAGATCTTGCACTTGTCTTTGAAGCTCAGCGGTCTCTTCTGGACTTGCTCTATAGGCTGCACGGTTTGGTAATGAAGCGCCGGGCACCAAATCGATTTGATGCTCAATGCCTCTAATTGGTGGAAGGCCTTCTGGCAACTCTTCAGGCATCACATCTTCAAACTCCTGTAATAGATCCTGTAGACACTTTGGAAGATGTGAGATATCTTGACTAATAATAAGTATCTCTTTCCTCATAAGAAGTAAGCAAGAAGATTTAGGGAAAGAAATACTAGACTGAGTCACAAGAGAGCGCTTTTCTACACTGCCTTTCAAGCCGATTTTTGGCTCTTTCTGTAGGCGTTCTTTTTCCATATTTGTATCTCTCTGAGTCTCTGAATTGCTCCCAAAATTTGAGCCAAAACGCTCGAGTGGATTGGGAGATAGCCCAGTTTTCGTCCCAGATGCACTGCTGGAAGTGTTGCTCGGCACTTTGGGCATTTTTGGGACATTCTCTCGGCGTTTTTTGTCCCAAACAGTAGCTCCACCTGTTTTTGATGTTGTCCCAAAATTTGAGCCAGAACGCTCGGGCGGAGACTGGGAAACGCCGCTTGGCTTTGTCGACGCGTCGGGCGCCGAACGCCGGGCCGCTGCTTTGGCCGTTGAATCAGCCTCTTCTTTCTCTTCCTTGGCACGCCTAAGTGCCCTAGCTTGATCTCGACGTACCTGATCCTGTAGAACTTGTTGGGGAGACAAGGGTAGAAGAGAAACTCTCCTCCCATCATAGTTAAAGGAATAGGTGTTTAACATGCCATCATAAATCACTCTCTTATCAAATAACCATGGTCTTCCTAACAAAATATGAGTGCATTCCATGTTAACTACATCACACATAATATTATCAACATAAGTACCAATAGCAACACGGACTAAACACTGATGGGTGACAAGATTAGGACCTTCTGAATCATTAATTCCATTGAGACCATAACTAGTAGCCCTAGGTTGGGTTTTTAATTGCAAGTGATCAACTACCTTAGCATTAATAATGTTACAGCAGCTACCACTATCAATTATCATGCATAACACTTGATTCTTTACTGTACACCTAGTATGAAAAATGTTTTCCCTTTGATCTAGCCTAGGTGTTTCTTGTAAAGTCAGAGTACGCATTGTTACCAAAGTTAGAGGCTGTTCGGTGCATTCTGGTTCAATGGCCTCTACGTCCTCCTCTTCTTGTCCAATACTGTCCTCCTCCACTTGATTTGGAGTTATATCTTCATCACTCACATATCCTCCATTGGTGGTGAGAAGTACTTGCTTTAGATTTGTGATGCGGGGATAAACCGCTTGATGCCCGATCTTCGACGTTCGTGACTCAAACAATAGAAACAAGAACAAAGTGGTCAGAAATGGATTCAAACGAAAGCGACTCAATGAGAACAATGGAAGCAACGACTCAAAGACACAAAACAGACTCGATGACAACAAACAAATGCAACAAAGAAACAAGGAAACGACTCAATAAAGGACTGAAGATCAACTCCTAGAAACAACTAGAAGACCCTTGGCTCGACGAGACAAGAACCAACTAGAATGATCGAGAAACCAACCTTTACGATCTCACACAAACAAGGAGCAAGCCTTGTAGCACGAGAAAGGGGCTCGTGATTGTTGAAAGGCACTAATCTTCTATGAAATTGACACAATCCAAAACAAACCAAGCTGCAAACACACACACGGTTTGAAAGCCAAAGGCTCTCGTTTTCTCTCTATTCAATGAGAAAGCAAATGCAAATTCTGAGTTGTCTACCCTGAAAATAAAACATCCTAAGCTATTTATATGTCTTGACAAAATAACAATAGAAATAATGTCTAATTAAAACTAAAAGATAACTAAGGCCCAAAATGGAAATGGCCCAATAAAACAAATCCAGCAAAACTAAAAGATAGCATGCTCGTGCCCGGACTCGCACGCACACACGCGGACAGGCGCGCTCAGGGGCGCGCCGTATCGTTGCTGCGCTGGAACGAGCGCGCCGTTGCATCGCGGGGCGTGTCGCATCGCTGGAATTGGAGCGCGCCGCTGCAGCCTCCGTCGGCGCTCAAGATACACACCGCCCTGGCCTTGGACTCCATACAAGCTCCTGCCTCCTTAGCCATAGTGTAGCCTACAAAAGCATTCATCTCGCGTTGTAGCTTCTTAGCTCGAGCACGGGTGAGTGGTCCATCAAAGAGTGTAGGCGCGCCCGGTGGAGGCTGCCTAGATGGTCCCTCATCAACCTCCCCTTCTTGGAAAGGATTCGACCCCGAATCCAACTCTTCATCCACGGCTAAGTACGGCTTAAGATCAGCGACATTGAAGGTGGCGCTCACACCATAATCCCCGGGCAGCTCTAACTTGTAAGCATTGTCTCCAATCCGTTGAAGCACCTTGAAAGGTCCATCGCCTCTTGGAGACAGTTTGTTCTTCCTTAACTCCGGAAACCGCTCCTTCCTGAGATGCGCCCATACCAAATCGCCGGGCTGGAAAATCACGCGGCGCCGCCCATGGTTGGCGCGCCTAGCATTGTACTCGGCCTTTTGCTCCAACCGAGTCTTGGTTCGAGCATGCAGCTCCTTAATAAATTCAACGTGCTTTCCTGCATCAAAACTTTCATGCTCCCTCATTGGAAATGGGGTAAGATCTAAGGGGGTGAGTGGGTTAGTACCATAAACACATTCAAATGGAGTTAACATAGTAGATGAGTGCATAGTGCGATTGTAAGCAAACTCCACATGAGGTAAAGCTTCTTCCCACATTTTCAAATTCTTTTTAATAATGGTTCTAAGGATAGTAGCTAACGTCCTATTGGTCACTTCGGTTTGCCCATCAGTTTATGGGTGGCTAGAGGTAGAGAACATTAGCTTAGTTCCTAGCTTATTCCATAACGTACTCCAAAAATGGCTAAGGAACTTGGTATCCCTATCACTCACTATTGTTTTTGGTATGCCATGAAGCCTAACTATTTCCCTAAAGAACAAGTTAGCTACATTACTAGCATCATCAGTTTTATGGCACGGCACAAAGTGTGCCATTTTCGAGAATCGGTCAACTACCACCATAATTGAATCCCTCCCCTTCTTAGTCCTAGGCAACCCTACTATAAAGTCCATGGATAAATCCTCCCAAGGGGCTGTAGGCGTAGGCAAAGGGGTGTAAAGTCCATGTGGCATCAACCTAGATTTGGCTCTTAAACAATCAACACAACGCTTAACTACATTTTCAACGTCTCTAAGCATGTGTGGCCAATAAAAATGAACCCTAAGAGTATGATAAGTTTTATCCCTCCCAAAATGTCCCATTAGGCCGCCCTTATGGGCTTCCTCAACCAACAATAAACGCAAAGAGCAATGAGGAATGCAAACTTTATCTACTCTAAATAAAAATCCATCATGAATGTAGTATTTCTCATCCGAACCCTTTTGCATGCAGCACTTAAAAGCATCACCAAAATCAATATCATTCTCATATAATTCACGAATGTAAGTAAATCCTAACACTCTAGAATCTAATGAGACAAGTAAAGCATGGCGACGTGACAAGGCATCGGCTACTACATTATCCTTTCCCTTTTTATATTTTATGACATATGGAAATGTCTCAATGAATTCCATCCACCTACCATGCCTTCTATCCAATTTATCTTGACTCTTGAAATGTTTTAAAGATTCATGGTCAGTTTTCAAGACAAATTCACTAGGCCAAAGATAATGTTGCCATGTTTTTAACACTCGAAACAAAGCATATAACTCTTTATCATAAGTCGAGTAGTTTAAACATGCACCTTTCAATTTTTCAGAAAAGAAGGCAATAGGCTTACCTTCTTGCATGAGAACGCCTCCAATTCCAATGCCACTCGCATCACACTCCACTTCGAAGGGCCGAGTGAAGTCGGGCAAGGCCAGCAGTGGGGCATGCGTCAATCTGTCCTTTAGGGCGTTGAATGCCCTTTCTTGTGCCTTCTCCCACTTAAACTCACTCCTCTTCTTAGTGATTTCGGTCAAGGGAGCAGCAATGGTGCTAAAATCCCTCACAAATCTCCTATAGAAGCTGGCGAGGCCGTGGAAGCTCCTGACTTGGCCAATGGAGGTAGGCGTTGGCCACTCTTGAATCGCCTTTATCTTGGCTTCGTCTACTTGTAATCCTTTGGAGCTCACTACAAACCCAAGAAAAGTGACATGATTAGTGCACAATTCACATTTCTTCAAATTTGCATACAAGTGCTCTAATCTAAGTGTAGAGAGTACTTCCCTCAAATGATCTTCATGCGTTTCTAGGGATTTGCTATAAATCAGAATATCATCAAAATAAACAACAACAAATTTCCCTATGAAGTTTCTAAGCACATGATTCATTAGACGCATGAAAGTACTTGGGGCGTTTGTAAGCCCGAATGGCATAACAAGCCATTCATAGAGGCCAAACTTGGTCTTGAAGGCTGTTTTCCATTCGTCCCCCTCCTTCATCCTTATTTGATGGTAGCCACTTTTTAAATCTATCTTTGAAAAGATAGTGGCTCCATGCAATTCATCTAGCATGTCGTCTAGACGAGGGATGGGGTGCCTATACTTTACCGTTATGTTGTTAATAGCCCTACAATCGACACACATACGCCATGTGTTGTCTTTCTTAGGCACTAGCAACACCGGTACAGCACAAGGGCTTAAACTTTCCCTAATGTATCCCTTATCGAATAACTCTTGGACTTGGGATTGGACTTCTTGAGTCTCCTTGGGGTTCATACGATAGGCTGGCCTATTAGGCAAAGATGCTCCGGGAATGAGATCAATTTGATGCTCGATTCCTCTAATTGGAGGTAAGCCAGCCGGTATCTCATCGGGAAATACGTCATTGTATTCCTCAATGAGCCCCAAAATTTGTGGGGGCAAAGAGGCTCTAAGTTCCTCATTCAACAAACTCAGCTCCTTGCACAAGAGCATGAGTGTTGTTTGCCCATCCAAATACTCGGTCTCTAACTCCCGCTTGGAAGCCAAAAGTGCGCTGGAGGGTGGGAGATTGTTAGGTGAGCTCGTCTTACCCCGAGCTGTCCCCTTCTTTCCCTCACCTTCTCCACTTACCTTACTTACCTTCTTTTTGTCAAACTCCTCGGCCACCTGCATAGGCGTCATGGGTTTGAGCACTATGGTTTGGCCATTGTAGGTGAAGGTGTTCCGGTTGGTGAATCCATCATGCGTGACCTTCCTATCATATTGCCATGGGCGACCTAATAAAATGTGACAAGCCTGCATAGGAACTACATCACAAAGAACAACATCCTCGTAATGCCCTAATTTAATAGAAACATGCGCTTGCTTGTTCACTTTAAGTTCTCCACAATCGTTCATCCAATGCAATTTATAAGGTCTAGGGTGTTGAGTCATAGATAATTGCAGTTTTTGTACCATTTCAAGACTAGCAATGTTACAACAACTTCCACTATCTATTATCATGTTGCAAACCTTACCCTTAATTAAACATCGAGTATGAAATAGATTTTCACGTTGATTATCTTCACAAGGGGCTGGTTTTATATGCATGTTACGTCTAGCAATTAAAGATTCCCCTGATTCATACTCTATCTCATCCTCATCATCATGCAAATCATCATTATTAGGCTCATTTTCATGCACATCATCAATTTCTTCCTCAGATTCATATTGGCCTAAATGATTGATTAAAAGTGTTTTCTTGTTAGGGCAATCTTTCATCATGTGCCCTCTACCTTGGCACTTAAAACACACAGTATCCCTAGCTCTAGAGGAAGGGTTAGAGGTACTGCCCTTAGGAGCTGCCGAAGCTCCACTATTGGGGCCCTTGTTGTAGGATGGCGCGGTGCCCGCGGAAGACTTGGTCCGGCCAGCTTGATCTCCATAGGCGCCGGCGGTGCTTCCTCGTTCCTTTGTAGGCGCGCCTTCCTTTCCATAAGACATGGCCTGACCACGGTTGTTCCTCCATGAGTTGGGCTGGTTACTCGTGCCTCGGCCTCCTAGAATCCGTGCCTTGTTCTTTTTCTCAACCTTCATAGCTAAATGTAACAAACCAGTCATAGTAGTATATGGATATAAATCGACCTCATTAGCTAAAGAAGGATGTAAAACTCGAAGGAAACGTGCCATTGTGGACTCTTCATCCTCATCCACATTGGCTCTTACCATTGCCACTTGCATGGCATTGTAAGTTTCCTCGGCACTCATTGAACCTTGCTTGAGATTCTCCAATCTTTGACGCAGCTCACGTGCATAATGTTGGGGAATGAAACGCCTCCTCATGAGGGCCTTCATTTGCTCCCAAGTTCCTATTGGTGCGTCAAGAGCTCTTCTCCTTTCCTTTACTAGATTATCCCACCAGATTAGTGCATAACCGGAAAATTCAAGGGTGGCGAGTTGTACCTTTTTATGCTCGGCAAAGTTATGGCAATTCCATATTTGTTCAATTTTCGTCTCCCACTCCATGTAGACGTCCGGATCACACTTGCCGTCAAAGGCTGGGATCTTCACCTTGATTTTTCCTACTCCATCTTGCTCGGGCTCTCTAGGCCGCCTTGGACGCCTCTCTCTGTCTTCGCGCCTTGAATAGCGCTCCCAATGTTCATCATCTTCGGCGTCATACTCATCGAAATGGTCTTCTTGGCCCGGAGCTCTCCTATGTCCCTGAAAATCATGAAATTCATTAGCACGATTTCGCCCTTCCCTAGCGGGAGAGGGTAATTGGCTAATTGGAACCCCTTGAGCAAAAATCCCGGGAGAATGGAAATGAGTTGAGTTCAAGTGATCTTCCCTGTTTTGATGATGGGAAGTGGAGGCAAAATTCGGATCCATGCTGGACGGATGGAACGTAGGCGCGGACTCACGAGCGCGCCCTTGCTCTTGGCTCGTCGCTACGGCTGGATCGTGCGCCGTTGGCGCGGTACCTGGCGCGGCGCTCGGTGCGGCTCCCGGTTGAGGCGTCGTAAGTGTTTGCGCCTCCAAGGCAGCCATGCGCGAGTTGAGGCGCGCCATGTTGCTGTTGAGAGAGCTCAACAAGTTGAACACATCGGGGTGAACCGGGTCGGGGCTCCTGGATCGGTGGGATCCTCTCTCGTCTCCTGACATGATCACACACAATGCACTACAAGCAAATGGTTAGTGTTAGTCAAATCAAAAAAAACTCCTCGCTTGTGTTTCACTCGCTCTCACTCTCGGGTGGTGTGATCGAGCTTGTTGTTGCAATCTGCTTTGAAATGATCAAAATCAAGTTGAAGTTTAGTAGATCAATCAAACACGAGAAGAGAAGGTTGGAGGAAAGAGGGTTTAAACAAATGAAGACTCGAGTGAAAACAGAAACAGGAAGTAGAGAAAATGAGAAGAAGACTCGATTATAAACAAGACCAGAATTGAGAAAGAGAAAATTGTCAAACAAAGAGTTAGATCAAACCTTGATTAAGCCTGTCTCACCTTGATTTCCTTAACCAAGAGTGCACTTGGAGTGGTTTGTTAGGTGAGGCGTGGGGTGGCTCTTTTGTGAAGGTTCGAGGTGTACTCCAATGGCGTCCGACAATAGGGAAGAAACGAAGAGAAAAGGAAGATTCTTGCACTTTTTTTTTTGACTTACACAAAATACTTACAAGTATGCAATAATGGAAGCTATACTATGATATGAATTAAAGAAGAGATAAGAGATTAAAGAATCTGATTTTCTGAAAAAAAAAATTTCTTTTCTTTTCTTTTCCTTTCTTTTCTTTTTTTTTTCAGAAATACTCAGATAATTAAGATAAATACGAAAATACAAAAAAAAAATGCTAAAATAATATGCAATATGAAAGTGCAAGAAAATAAAATAGAAATGTAGCAGATTTAATGTGATGGGCGTGGGAGTGGTGGGATGCAATCCCTGATTTTGTGGTTGGTGGGGAAAGTCTCAAGGCTGAAATGTAGGAGGTGGGTATGAATTTGGACGTTGGGAGAGTGTGGGAATGGATTTGAATGGGTCTTGCTACTTTGTAGGAGGTGGGTGTAGCTTTTGTGGCTGAAATGAAGGTTGTTAGAATCTTTGAACTAGTCAA
Organism: Fallopia convolvulus; assembly: GCA_964016875.1. Classification (NCBI taxonomy): domain Eukaryota; kingdom Viridiplantae; phylum Streptophyta; class Magnoliopsida; order Caryophyllales; family Polygonaceae; genus Fallopia; species Fallopia convolvulus. The sequence continues at coordinate 20,263,503 of OZ024730.1, forward strand.
CCTTAAATATAGGAGGTGGGAAAGGTAATTGAATTTCTGACTTAATTAAATTAAATCAGCTCCTCCTTACTTAATTCAAACGTGGTTGATGGTTCTAGGAAGGTGGTGGACGTTTTTTGTGAAGGTGGTGGGCAGGAGGTGTGTTGGTGACGGTTACTTGAAGTTTAGGGTGTGTTTGGCTGGGGCGAAACAAACCACTTCAGCAAGCAACAAACTGGTCAGTACTTTCAAGTTTAATTAAAGAGATTGAGATTAATCAAACCTGATCGAATCCTTGTAGACGCTACTCCTCTTTTTGGTATTTTGTAGACTCTAATGGTGAATCGACTCGGAAATGGAAAAGAACGTCGTCAACGAAGCTCTGATACCAATTTGATGCGGGGATAAACCGCTTGATGCCCGATCTTCGACGTTCGTGACTCAAACAATAGAAACAAGAACAAAGTGGTCAGAAATGGATTCAAACGAAAGCGACTCAATGAGAACAATGGAAGCAACGACTCAAAGACACAAAACAGACTCGATGACAACAAACAAATGCAACAAAGAAACAAGGAAACGACTCAATAAAGGACTGAAGATCAACTCCTAGAAACAACTAGAAGACCCTTGGCTCGACGAGACAAGAACCAACTAAAATGATCGAGAAACCAACCTTTACGATCTCACACAAACAAGGAGCAAGCCTTGTAGCACGAGAAAGGGGCTCGTGATTGTTGAAAGGCACCAATCTTCTATGAAATTGACACAATCCAAAACAAACCAAGCTGCAAACACACACACGGTTTGAAAGCCAAAGGCTCTCGTTTTCTCTCTATTCAATGAGAAAGCAAATGCAAATTCTGAGTTGTCTACCCTGAAAATAAAACATCCTAAGCTATTTATATGTCTTGACAAAATAACAATAGAAATAATGTCTAATTAAAACTAAAAGATAACTAAGGCCCAAAATGGAAATGGCCCAATAAAACAAATCCAGCAAAACTAAAAGATAGCATGCTCGTGCCCGGACTCGCACGCACACACGCGGACAGGCGCGCTCAGGGGCGCGCCGTATCGTTGCTGCGCTGGAACGAGCGCGCCGTTGCATCGCGGGGCGTGTCGCATCGCTGGAATTGGAGCGCGCCGTTGCAGCCTCCGTCGGCGCTCAAGATACACACCGCCCTGGCCTTGGACTCCATACAAGCTCCTGCCTCAGCCATAGTGTAGCCTACAAAAGCATTCATCTCGCGTTGTAGCTTCTTAGCTCGAGCACGGGTGAGTGGTCCATCAAAGAGTGTAGGCGCACCCGGTGGAGGCTGCCTAGATGGTCCCTCATCAATTTGGACAATCCTTGGCATAGTGACCTCGTCCTTGACACTTGTAGCACACTAAATCACGTGCTCTAGGCTGATTTGGAGGTCCATTGGTGGGACGCCTTTGGCCTTGAAAACCTGTTGTTTTAGGTGAGCTAGTAGCTCCCTTTTGCTGCATAGAAGGGTTAGAAGAATAAAAGTTGGAATTTGAACTAGGATTAGAACCATACCTTTTTGTAGCATTCCAAGCTTCCTTCTTCTTCCTTTGTTGCTGCTCATAGAGTAGTTGGGCTGAATGTACTAAGGCATTGAGATCCTTGATTTGTTGAATCTCCAATGTGTCTTGAATGCTTTGATTCAGTCCCGCCATGAATTGGGTCCTTAGAGACCGTTGGGAATGATGAATTCCCGCTTTAAAACTCAGATCCTCTAGCTCATTGAAGTACTCGGTTGGAGACTTGGTGCCTTGTTTGCAAGTTACAACTTTCAATCTCATGTGCTCGGTATGCTCTTCAGGCACATATTTCTTCCTCATTACAAATTTCAGCTGGCCCCAAGTTTCAATTGGTGGTAAGGCCTTTCTAATTCGATCCTCCTTCATTCTAAACCACCAATTTCTAGCGGTCCCAATAAAGTGGATGACAACAACAGCAACTTTCTCCCATTCTTCATATCCCATGTGATCTAGAATGAAATTTGTAGCTTGTTCCCACTCTAGATACTTCTCCGGGTTAAGCTCTCCATTGAATGGTTCTATCTTGATCTTTATATCACGTTTCCCAATCTGATTTACAACTTGGTTAACGTTGTTGTTGTTGTTCGGCCGTTGTACTCCATAGGCTGGTGGGACCTTCTACAACCTCAGCTTGGTTATAGAAATCATCTAGGGGAGGATGCCATGGGCGCCTTTCTTCCCCGGGATAACCATACGTCACGTCATCAAAAGAGTTGTTGTATTGTTGATATTGTTGATGAGTGGCTTGAGGATACCGGTTGTGTGGCTGATTATAGACTTGTTGATGAGTAACCGGTGGAGTCCTCGACCCGATGCCTCTTCCTCTTCCTCGGCCTGCTGTGGGGGAGTAGTGAGCCGGGGGATCATTATCTTTGTTGTAGCTAGCAAGCACATCATGTTCGTCATCCACTAGTTGTTGCTTGCCTTTGTCGCTACCCGAGGCTTGATTTGGGTCACTTGTAAGATCGACTGCAGGGGTGCTCTTGCGACTAGCTTGAGACGAATCAACCAATATTGCAAGTTGTTCCTCTAAATGCTTTAGTTGTGGAGCCAATGCAGCCGTGGCCAGTTCTACAGCTCGAGCCTGGCCATCGCGCACACCTTCACTAATGGACAACCTAATGAAGTCGATTGCCTCCTTAGTGAGACTCAATTCAGTTGGGTTAGGTTCTGATGGAATCACCATTGTTCCTGAAACAAGCAAGAAGGTAGAGAGAGTAGTGTGTTCTAAAGCAAATCACAACAAGCAATACCACACCTTGATCAAGCCAAAACTTGCCTCAAAGCAATCCAATCAACTTAATTCAGTTTTTGGGCTGATTTGAGGGAGTAAAATGGTAGATATAGTGTAGGTATGGAATACTAATGATAATTAAAGGAAATGTGCAGCTTAAGCAAATGGCAAATATGCAATAAGACAAGCAATGCGAATAATCCCTCTATGAGCTCTAAAACACATGCAATCTCTCAATTGACTCTATGCAAGTTAATAAAGCCAAAATTCAGCATGCAAGGACAGAAAATATGGTAGGCTTAGTGACTTTTATTTCGTCACTCTTTTTCTTCAAAGTGATTTCTACTTAGCTATCTTTTTAAGCAAGCAGTCACTAGGGTTGAAAGTGGCTTAAAACTAGCTGGGGTAGATCACTTTTCTTTTCTTTTTTTTTTTTTTTTGATTTTATGCACAAACTACTCTTGTGCTATAATGAAGAAACAAGCAAAGCAAAGCAACAATGCAAAGGACGAAATTAAAAAGGGTATACACGAACTGAATTTTTTTTTTTTTTTTTTAAACTAAGTGACTTTTGCTACCAATGAAACCAACTAGAAGCCAAATTAACAAAAGAAGAAGGGGGAGGTCGAATTTAATGGGATGCAATGACAGAAATTAGCAAATATCAAACAAGCAATATGAATCTCTATTGATCATGCAACATGAAATAAAAACTCATAAAAATTGTAGGTAGACAATTGCTACTCTTAATTGCAACAAAACTCAACCAATTCAACCAAAAGCATGCAACAAATCCCTTAAAATCTCCTAGATGGGTTATTACTTGGAGGGCAAGCAACAACAAAGAAATTAGGGTTTGGTGATCTCGGCTGAGGGCTAGGGTTAGGGTTTGCGGATTTGGATCTAGGGTTTGAGGGATTGGTAGGGTTCGAACTAGGTTTAGGGTTTCAGATTAGGGTTTGGCCGCCAATTAGGGTTAGGGTTAGGGTTAGGCTGCCAATTTAGGGTTAGGGTTACGAGAAGGGTGGAGTGCGATCTAGGGTTTAGGATGCTCCGATTTGGATGGGGTTGGTGGGGTTGTGATCGGACGGTGGTGGTGGGTGGTGCGGCTGGTGAGAGCGACACCAAGTCGGAGTGTGCAGGTGGTGGCGGAGTGGTGGTGTTGGCGGAACTATGTGGTGGTTGTGGTGCAAATTCAGCCTTTGGATCTCAAAAATTGTAACTTTAGGTAAAGGTGGGATTTTTGGGATTAAAAACTGAATCAAATCAATTAGAAAGCAAATTAAGGAAAGAAACAATTACTTGGCGAGACGCTGGATTATGATACCACTTGATACGTGATCGCCTCGGATTACTCCTCAGAAACCTCGTATTTGACCACACAGGAACCCGATCTTGCCAGCAATTATGATTCAAACCTACAAAAGCTTTCAAAGTAAGAAACTTGCGATCCAAGTAACACAATAACGAACTGATTGAATGAATGAAAGCACTCGATCTGAATTATTGATATTCAATTTGATAGTTCAAACGGATTGGCTCTAACGCTAAATCCGAATGATTAACTAGTTTGATCTTTAACAATCACAACTAGAACAATCCAATTGAATGAACTATAACTCAGATTCGACCAAGAGGGAGAAATTTCGGCTGCTATGAAGATGATGATCTCGAGATTGTAATCACACAAACACACTTGTAATTTTTTGAGCCCAAGGACTAGATAAACCAATTTGGGTTTATCTAATCTCAAGCTGATTTTTATTAATGAAATTGCAAAGTATAAATAGAGAATACAAAAGCTAATCCTTGGGGAGCAAGCAAGGGGGTGTGGCCGGCCCTAGGAGAGAGGAATCAGCCTCCTTATCTTGCTTCCCAAGATATAATAATATCTAATTAAATCTAACTAGGTTACCTTAAATAAATAAATCATAGCTGAATTATTTATTTAAGGAAATAATCCTAACAAACTTAAAATATCTCTAACAACCAGGAGAGAGAAAATCAACCAACTAACATAAGCCTATTGGCTGATTTCTCTTCATTATTAAAATAAATAGAAATTGTTCATAATAAAATAAATAAGATATTTTCTTCAATTTAGAATGGTCAAGTCAAAGGGTTGACTTTGACCCATATACCAATTCATCTCACCCGGTCACTTACTAAATTCAGCCCTAAAGTGAGACAAATTAATACATGTTTCTAAATAAAGAAATAGTAATTTTCGGCCCTCCTATGATCAATCCATGGAATCCGGGCTCAATTGATGTTGAATGCACGAGACCCACTTCGCCTTGCTAGGCTCTTCAATAACTGCTGCCAATCGAACCAAGATCGCTGTTGTGCCTTGAGCAATCTTCTTAGCTCGACTTCTTGTGATTGGTCCGTCAGAAGGCACTCGAATCAACTCATCGACGTCGGTTTGAGACATGGTAGGCTTCACTGCATCATTAGAGACCGTTGGGAATGATGAATTCCCGCTTTAAAACTCAGATCCTCTAGCTCATTGAAGTACTCGGTTGGAGACTTGGTGCCTTGTTTGCAAGTTACAACTTTCAATCTCATGTGCTCGGTATGCTCTTCAGGCACATATTTCTTCCTCATTACAAACTTCAGCTGGCCCCAAGTTTCAATTGGTGGTAAGGCCTTTCTAATTCGATCCTCCTTCATTCTAAACCACCAATTTCTAGCGGTCCCAATAAAGTGGATGACAACAACAACAACTTTCTCCCATTCTTTATATCCCATGTGATCTAGAATGAAATTTGTAGCCTGTTCCCACTCTAGATACTTCTCCGGATTAAGCTCTCCATTGAATGGCTCTATCTTGATCTTTATATCACGGTTCCCAATCTGATTTACAGCTTGGTTAACGTTGTTGTTGTTGTTCGGCCTTTGTACTCCATAAGCTGGTGGGAGATCCTCTACAACCTCAGCTTGGTTATAGAAATCATCTAGGGGAGGATGCCATGGGCGCCTTTCTTCCCCGGGATAGCCATACGTCACATCATCAAAAGAGTTGTTGTATTGTTGATATTGTTGATGAATGGCTTGAGGATACCGGTTTTGTGGCTGATTATAGAATTGTTGATGAGTAACCGGTGGAGTCCTCGACCCGTTGCCTCTTCCTCTACCTCGGCCTGCTGTGGGGGAGTAGTGAGCCGGGGGATCATTATCTTTGTTGTAGCTAGCAAGCACATCATGCTCTTCATCAACTAGTTGTTGCTTGCCTTTGTCGCTACCCGAGGCCTGATTTGGGTCACTTGTAAGATCGACTGCAGTAGGGCTCTTATGACTTGCTTGAGATGAATCAATCAACGTTGCAAGTTGTTCCTCTAAACGCTTCAATTGTGGAGCCAATGCAGCCGTGGCCAGCTCTACAGCTCGGGACTGGCCTTCTCGTACATCATCACTAATGGACAACCTAATGAAGTCGATTGCCTCCTTAGTGAGACTCAATTCATTTGGGTTAGGTTCTAATGGAATCACCATTGTTCCTGAAACAAGCAAGAAAGTAGAGAGAGTAGTGTGTTCTAAAGCAAATCACAACAAGCAATACCACACCTTGATCAAGCCAAAACTTGCCTCAAAGCAATCCAATCAACTTAATTCAGTTTTTGGGCTGATTTGAGGGAGTAAAATGGTAGATATAGTGTAGGTATGGAATACTAATGATAATTAAAGGAAATGTGCAGCTTAAGCAAATGGCAAATATGCAATAAGACAAGCAATGCGAATAATCCCTCTATGAGCTCTAAAACACATGCAATCTCTCAATTGACTCTATGCAAGTTAATAAAGCCAAAATTCAGCATGCAAGGACAGAAAATATGGTAGGCTTAGTGACTTTTATTTCGTCACTCTTTTTCTTCAAAGTGATTTCTACTTAGCTATCTTTTTAAGCAAGTAGTCACTAGGGTTGAAAGTGGCTTAAAACTAGCTGGGGTAGATCACTTTTCTTTTCTGTTTTTTTTTTAAACTTTATGCACAATCTACTCTTGTGCTAGGATTGAGAAACAAACAAGCAATGCAATAATTGAATGCAAGGCAAAAACGAAACTAATCTGATTTTTTTTTTAAACTAAGTGACTTTTGCTACCAATGAAACCAACTAGAAGCCAAATTAATAAACAGAAGAAGGGGTAGGTCGAATTGATGGAATGCAATGACAGAAATCAGCAAGTATTAATCAAGCAATATGAATCGCAATCAATCATGCAATATGAATGAAAAACTCATAAAACTGTAGGAAAACAATTGCTAATCTAAATTGCAATACAAGTCAACCAATTCAGCCAATAAACATGCACAAATCCCATAAAAATCTCCTAATTGGATAATTGCTTGGAGGGCAAGGAACAACTAAGGGAATTAGGGTTTTGGAGGCTCACGGCTGGACTAGGGTTTTAGGGTTCGGTTCTAGGGTTTGGGGTATGGTAGGGTTTCAAATTAGGGTTTGCGAGAATTAGGGTTTCCTAGGGTTTCTCGCAATCTAGGGTTAGGGTTCTGCCGCCAAATTAGGGTTAGGGTTAGGGTTCACGAGAATAGGGCGGGGGCGAACTAGGGTTTAGGGTCTCCGAATTGGATAGGGTTTGTGGGGGTGGGTTCGGACAGGGCTGGGGGGTGGTGCGGTGCCCTAGAGCGACACCAGTTTGGCGTGGTGGTGGTGGTTCGTGGTGGTAGGGTGGCGGAATTATGTGGTGGTGGTGAAAAATTCAATCTTTGGTCTCAAAAATTCAAACTTTAGGTAAAGGTGGGATTTTTGGGATCAAAAACTGAATCAAATCAATTAGAAAGCAAATTAAGGAAAGAAACAATTACTTGGCGAGACGCTGGATTATGATACCACTTGATACGTGATCGCCTCGGATTACTCCTCAGAAACCTCGTATTTGACCACACAGGAACCCAATCTTGCCAGTAAACACTTCAAACCTACAAAAGCTTTCAACTTTAGAATTTCCTTGTAACGCAAGTAACAAACAGATTTGAATGATGGTGAATTTAAAGGATCGAAATTGATAGGATGATTCAAATAGATAGTTCAATTGAATTGGCTCTAACGCTAAATTCAATTGATGAACTAGGATCGATCTTTAACAATCAACCTAGAACTAAACTAGATGAATAACTTATCAACACAATCTGAATTTTCGAAATTAAGAACACGAGAGAGAGAAAAGTCGAATTCTGGTGATGACGATCTCGAGATTGCAATGCACACACACAATTGTATTTTTGAGCCCAAGGACTAGATAAACCTTTCTTAGGGTTTATCTAATCTCAAGCTGATTTTTATTAATGAAACTGGTTAGAATTCCTCGTAATGCAAGTAACAAACAGATTTGAATGATGGTGAATTTAATGGATCGAAATTGATAGGATGATTCAAATAGATAGTTCAATTGATGAACTAGGATCGATATTTAACAATCAACCTAGAACTAAACTAGATGAATAAGTTTATCAACACAATTCTGAATTTTCGAAATTAAGAACATGAGAGAGAGAAAAGTCGAATTCGGGTGATGACGATCTCGAGATTGCAATGCACACAACACAATTGTATTTTTGAGCCCAAGGATTAGATAAACCTTTCTTAGGGTTTATCTAATCTCAAGCTGATTTTTATTAATGAAACTGAAAAGTATTTATAGAGAATACAAAAGCTAATACTTGGGGAGCAAGGGAGGGAGGCTGGCCGGCCCTAGAAGGGGAGAAGGGGTCTCCTTTGCTTGCTTCCCAAGATATAATAATATCTAAATAAATCTAACTAGATTCCCTTAAATAAATAAATCATAGCTGAATTATTTATTTAAGGAAATAATCCTAACAAACTTAAAATATCTCTAACAAACTAAAAATATCTCTAACAACCAGGAGAGAGAAAATATCTCTAACAACCAGGAGAGAGAAAATATCTCTAACAACCAGGAGAGAGAAAATCAACCAACTAACATAAGCCTATTGGCTGATTTCTCTTCATTATTAAAATAGATAGAAATTGTTCATAATAAAATAAATAAGATATTTTCTTCAATTTAGAATGGTCAAGTCAAAGGGTTGACTTTGACCCATATACCAATTCATCTCACCCGGTCACTTACTAAATTCAGCCCTAAAGTGAGACAAATTAATACATGTTTCTAAATAAAGAAATAGTGAATTTCGGCCCTCCTATGATCAATCCATGGAATCCGGGCTCAATTGATGTCGAATGCACGAGACCCACTTTGTCTTGCTAGGCTCTTCAATAACCGCTGCCAATCGAACCAAGATCGCTGTTGTGCCTTGAGCAGTCTTCTTAGCTTGACTTCTTGTGATTGGTCCGTTAGAAGGCACTCGAATCAACTCATCGACGTCGGTTGGAGACATGGCAAGCTTCACTGCCTCATCTTTTTTCTCTTCCTTGGCACGCCTAAGTGCCCTAGCTTGATCTCGACGTACCTGATCCTGTAGAACTTGTTGGGGAGACAAGGGTAGAAGAGAAACTCTCCTCCCATCATAGTTAAAAGAATAGGTGTTTAACATGCCATCATAAATCACTCTCCTATCAAATAACCATGGTCTTCCTAACAAGATATGAGTACATTCCATGTTTACTACATCACACATAATGTCATCAACATAAGTACCAATAGCAACACGGACTAAACACTGATGAGTGACAAGATTAGGACCTTCTGAATCATTAATTTCATTGAGACCATAACTAGTAACCCTAGGTTGGGTTTTTAATTGCAAGTGATCAACTACCTTAGCATTAATAATGTTACAACAGCTACCACTATCAATTATCATGCATAACACTTGATTCTTTACTGTACACCTAGTATGAAAGATGTTTTCCCTTTGATCTAGCCTAGGTGTTTCTTGTAAAGTAAGAGTACGCATTGTTACCAAAGTTAGAGGTTGTTCGGTGCAATCTGGTTCAATGGCCTCTACGTCCTCCTCTTCTTGTCCATTGCTGTCCTCCTCCACTTGATTTGGAGGTATATCTTCATCACTCACATATCCTCCATTGGTGGTGAGAAGCACTTGCTTTAGATTTGGACAATCCTTGGCATAGTGACCTCGTCCTTGACACTTATAGCACACTAAATCACGTGCCCTAGGCTGATTTGGAGGTCCATTGGTGGGACGCCTTTAGCCTTGAAAACCTGTTGGTTTAGGTGAGCTAGAAGCTCCCTTTTGCTGCATAGAAGGGTTAGAAGAATAAGAGTTGGAATTTGAACTAGGATTAGAACCATACCTTTTTGTAGCATTCCAAGCTTCCTTCTTCTTCCTTTGTTGCTGCTCATAGAGTAGTTGGGCTGAATGTACTAAGGCATTGAGATCCTTGATTTGTTGAATCTCCAATGTGTCTTGAATACTTTGATTCAGTCCAGCCATGAATTGGGTCCTTAGAGACCGTTGGGAATGATGAATTCCCGCTTTAAAACTCAGATCCTCTAGCTCATTGAAGTACTCGGTTGGAGACTTGGTGCCTTGTTTGCAAGTTACAACTTTCAATCTCATGTGCTCTGTATGCTTTTCAGGCACATATTTCTTCTTCATTACAAACTTCAGCTGGCCCCAAGTTTCAATTGGTGGTAAGGCCTTTCTAATTCGATCCTCCTTCATTCTAAACCACCAATTTCTAGCGGTCCCAATAAAGTGGATGACAACAACAACAACTTTCTCCCATTCTTCATATCCCATGTGATCTAGAATGAAATTTGTAGCCTGTTCCCACTCTAGATACTTCTCCGGATTAAGCTCTCCATTGAATGGCTCTATCTTGATCTTTATATCACGTTTCCCAATCTGATTTACAGCTTGGTTAACGTTGTTGTTGTTGTTCGGCCTTTGTACTCCATAAAGGAAATGTGCAGCTTAAGCAAATGGCAAATATGCAATAAGACAAGCAATGCGAATAATCCCTCTATGAGCTCTAAAACACATGCAATCTCTCAATTGACTCTATGCAAGTTAATAAAGCCAAAATTCAGCATGCAAGGACAGAAAATATGGTAGGCTTAGTGACTTTTATTTCGTCACTCTTTTTCTTCAAAGTGATTTCTACTTAGCTATCTTTTTAAGCAAGTAGTCACTAGGGTTGAAAGTGGCTTAAAACTAGCTGGGGTAGATCACTTTTCTTTTCTGTTTTTTTTTAAAACTTTATGCACAATCTACTCTTGTGCTAGGATTGAGAAACAAACAAGCAATGCAATAATTGAATGCAAGGCAAAAACGAAACTAATCTGATTTTTTTTTTAAACTAAGTGACTTTTGCTACCAATGAAACCAACTAGAAGCCAAATTAATAAACAGAAGAAGGGGTAGGTCGAATTGATGGAATGCAATGACAGAAATCAGCAAGTATTAATCAAGCAATATGAATCGCAATCAATCATGCAATATGAATGAAAAACTCATAAAACTGTAGGAAAACTGATGAAGGATCATCCGAGAACATCCAAGGAGCACGCCAATTTCCAACCTTGTGTTGTTTTGGGTCATGCATCATTTTGGGCCATAAGAAATTAGATGGGTTTTTATTAGCTTTAAGACAATATTTGCTATTTTCTTTTATTTGTTATTTTCTTTAATTGTTTTAGGAGGCTTATAAATAGCCTTATTTAGTTTCATTTCTAGTTTTAGTTTTTGAGAAAATCATATTAGGAATGGAGAGAGACCCGAGAGGTCCTCCATGGTGAGGTCGATCTATGTGTAGCCTCGGGTTGTATTGGTTTATGTCGTTTCTTGTTAGAAATGGTGTTCTCCAAGCAATCACAACGCATCCTCTTGGTGCTTCAAGGATTCGTCCTTGATTGTGTCAAGTTGTAGAAAGATGGGTCTTTTGATCATTCATCTAGGTTCTCGTTTTCAAAGTAATGAGGGTTTATTTGTTGTTTCAATTGGTTCTTCTTATTATCCATTTATACATCCATGTTTTGTCCTCCAATTCAGTTTGTTTCCATTATTTATTATCTTCTCTCTTGCCTTTGTTGTGTTGAGTCTATGGTGTTGAAGATCGGGCCATCCTTCGGGCTAATCCTTCGTTCCATCCGTCCAGCATGGATCCGAATTTTGCCTCCACTTCCCATCATCAAAACAGGGAAGATCACTTGAACTCAACTCATTTCCATTCTCCCGGGATTTTTGCTCAAGGGGTTCCAATTAGCCAATTACCCTCTCCCGCTAGGGAAGGGCGAAATCGTGCTAATGAATTTCATGATTTTCAGGGACATAGGAGAGCTCCGGGCCAAGAAGACCATTTCGATGAGTATGACGCCGAAGATGATGAACATTGGGAGCGCTATTCAAGGCGCGAAGACAGAGAGAGGCGTCCAAGGCGGCCTAGAGAGCCCGAGCAAGATGGAGTAGGAAAAATCAAGGTGAAGATCCCAGCCTTTGACGGCAAGTGTGATCCGGACGTCTACATGGAGTGGGAGACGAAAATTGAACAAATATGAAATTGCCATAACTTTGCCGAGCATAAAAAGGTACAACTCGCCACCCTTGAATTTTCTGGTTATGCACTAATCTGGTGGGATAATCTAGTAAAGGAAAGGAGAAGAGCTCTTGACGCACCAATAGGAACTTGGGAGCAAATGAAGGCCCTCATGAGGAGGCGTTTCATTCCCCAACATTATGCACGTGAGCTGCGTCAAAGATTGGAGAATCTCAAGCAAGGTTCAATGAGTGCCGAGGAAACTTACAATGCCATGCAAGTGGCAATGGTAAGAGCCAATGTGGATGAGGATGAAGAGTCCACAATGGCACGTTTCCTTCGAGTTTTACATCCTTCTTTAGCTAATGAGGTCGATTTATATCCATATACTACTATGACTGGTTTGTTACATTTAGCTATGAAGGTTGAGAAAAAGAACAAGGCACGGATTCTAGGAGGCCGAGGCACGAGTAACCAGCCCAACTCATGGAGGAACAACCGTGGTCAGGCCATGTCTTATGGAAAGGAAGGCGCGCCTACAAAGGAACGAGGAAGCACCGCCGGCGCCTATGGAGATCAAGCTGGCCGGACCAAGTCTTCCGCGGGCACCGCGCCATCCTACAACAAGGGCCCCAATAGTGGAGCTTCGGCAGCTCCTAAGGGCAGTACCTCTAACCCTTCCTCTAGAGCTAGGGATACTGTGTGTTTTAAGTGCCAAGGTAGAGGGCACATGATGAAAGATTGCCCTAACAAGAAAACACTTTTAATCAATCATTTAGGCCAATATGAATCTGAGGAAGAAATTGATGATGTGCATGAAAATGAGCCTAATAATGATGATTTGCATGATGATGAGGATGAGATAGAGTATGAATCAGGGGAATCTTTAATTGCTAGACGTAACATGCATATAAAACCAGCCCCTTGTGAAGATAATCAACGTGAAAATCTATTTCATACTCGATGTTTAATTAAGGGTAAGGTTTGCAACATGATAATAGATAGTGGAAGTTGTTGTAACATTGCTAGTCTTGAAATGGTACAAAAACTGCAATTATCTATGACTCAACACCCTAGACCTTATAAATTGCATTGGATGAACGATTGTGGAGAACTTAAAGTGAACAAGCAAGCGCATGTTTCTATTAAATTAGGGCATTACGAGGATGTTGTTCTTTGTGATGTAGTTCCTATGCAGGCTTGTCACATTTTATTAGGTCGCCCATGGCAATATGATAGGAAGGTCACGCATGATGGATTCACCAACCGGAACACCTTCACCTACAATGGCCAAACCATAGTGCTCAAACCCATGACGCCTATGCAGGTGGCCGAGGAGTTTGACAAAAAGAAGGTAAGTAAGGTAAGTGGAGAAGGTGAGGGAAAGAAGGGGACAGCTCGGGGTAAGACGAGCTCACCTAACAATCTCCCACCCTCCAGCGCACTTTTGGCTTCCAAGCGGGAGTTAGAGACCGAGTATTTGGATGGGCAAACAACACTCATGCTCTTGTGCAAGGAGCTGAGTTTGTTGAATGAGGAACTTAGAGCCTCTTTGCCCCCACAAATTTTGGGGCTCATTGAGGAATACAATGACGTATTTCCCGATGAGATACCGGCTGGCTTACCTCCAATTAGAGGAATCGAGCATCAAATTGATCTCATTCCCGGAGCATCTTTGCCTAATAGGCCAGCCTATCGTATGAACCCCAAGGAGACTCAAGAAGTCCAATCCCAAGTCCAAGAGTTATTGGATAAGGGATACATTAGGGAAAGTTTAAGCCCTTGTGCTGTACCGGTGTTGCTAGTGCCTAAGAAAGACAACACATGGCGTATGTGTGTCGATTGTAGGGCTATTAACAACATAACGGTAAAGTATAGGCACCCCATCCCTCGTCTAGACGACATGCTAGATGAATTGCATGGAGCCACTATCTTTTCAAAGATAGATTTAAAAAGTGGCTACCATCAAATAAGGATGAAGGAGGGGGACGAATGGAAAACAGCCTTCAAGACCAAGTTTGGCATCTATGAATGGCTTGTTATGCCATTCGGGCTTACAAACGCCCCAAGTACTTTCATGCGTCTAATGAATCATGTGCTTAGAAACTTCATAGGGAAATTTGTTGTTGTTTATTTTGATGATATTCTGATTTATAGCAAATCCCTAGAAACGCATGAAGATCATTTGAGGGAAGTACTCTCTACACTTAGATTAGAGCACTTGTATGCAAATTTGAAGAAATGTGAATTGTGCACTAATCATGTCACTTTTCTTGGGTTTGTAGTGAGCTCCAAAGGATTACAAGTAGACGAAGCCAAGATAAAGGCGATTCAAGAGTGGCCAACGCCTACCTCCATTGGCCAAGTCAGGAGCTTCCACGGCCTCGCCCGCTTCTATAGGAGATTTGTGAGGGATTTTAGCACCATTGCTGCTCCCTTGACCGAAATCACTAAGAAGAGGAGTGAGTTTAAGTGGGAGAAGGCACAAGAAAGGGCATTCAACGCCCTAAAGGACAGATTGACGCATGCCCCACTGCTGGCCTTGCCCGACTTCACTCGGCCCTTCGAAGTGGAGTGTGATGCGAGTGGCATTGGAATTGGAGGCGTTCTCATGCAAGAAGGTAAGCCTATTGCCTTCTTTTCTGAAAAATTGAAAGGTGCATGTTTAAACTACTCGACTTATGATAAAGAGTTATATGCTTTGTTTCGAGTGTTAAAAACATGGCAACATTATCTTTGGCCTAGTGAATTTGTCTTGAAAACTGACCATGAATCTTTAAAACATTTCAAGAGTCAAGATAAATTGGATAGAAGGCATGGTAGGTGGATGGAATTCATTGAGACATTTCCATATGTCATAAAATATAAAAAGGGAAAGGATAATGTAGTAGCCGATGCCTTGTCACGTCGCCATGCTTTACTTGTCTCATTAGATTCTAGAGTGTTAGGATTTACTTACATTCGTGAATTATATGAGAATGATATTGATTTTGGTGATGCTTTTAAGTGCTGCATGCAAAAGGGTTCGGATGAGAAATACTACATTCATGATGGATTTTTATTTAGAGTAGATAAAGTTTGCATTCCTCGTTGCTCTTTGCGTTTATTGTTGGTTGAGGAAGCCCATAAGGGCGGCCTAATGGGACATTTTGGGAGGGATAAAACTTATCATACTCTTAGGGTTCATTTTTATTGGCCACACATGCTTAGAGACGTTGAAAATGTAGTTAAGCGTTGTGTTGATTGTTTAAGAGCCAAATCTAGGTTGATGCCACATGGACTTTACACCCCTTTGCCTACGCCTACAGCCCCTTGGGAGGATTTATCCATGGACTTTATAGTAGGGTTGCCTAGGACTAAGAAGGGGAGGGATTCAATTATGGTGGTAGTTGACCGATTCTCGAAAATGGCACACTTTGTGCCGTGCCATAAAACTGATGATGCTAGTAATGTAGCTAACTTGTTCTTTAGGGAAATAGTTAGGCTTCATGGCATACCAAAAACAATAGTGAGTGATAGGGATACCAAGTTCCTTAGCCATTTTTGGAGGACGTTATGGAATAAGCTAGGAACTAAGCTAATGTTCTCTACCTCTAGCCACCCACAAACTGATGGGCAAACCGAAGTGACCAATAGGACGTTAGCTACTATCCTTAGAACCATTATTAAAAAGAATTTGAAAATGTGGGAAGAAGCTTTACCTCATGTGGAGTTTGCTTACAATCGCACTATGCACTCATCTACTATGTTAACTCCATTTGAATGTGTTTATGGTACTAACCCACTCACCCCCTTAGATCTTACCCCATTTCCAATGAGGGAGCATGAAAGTTTTGATGCAGGAAAACACGTTGAATTTATTAAGGAGCTGCATGCTCGAACCAAGACTCGGTTGGAGCAAAAGGCCGAGTACAATGCTAGGCGCGCCAACCATGGGTGGCGCCGCGTGATTTTCCAGCCCGGCGATTTGGTATGGGCGCATCTCAGGAAGGAGCGGTTTCCGGAGCTAAGGAAGAACAAACTGTCTCCAAGAGGCGATGGACCTTTCAAGGTGCTTCAACGGATTGGAGACAATGCTTACAAGTTAGAGCTGCCAGGGGATTATGGTGTGAGCGCCACCTTCAATGTCGCTGATCTTACGCCGTACTTAGCCGTGGATGAAGAGTTGGATTCGGGGTCGAATCCTTTCCAAGAAGGGGAGGTTGATGAGGGACCATCTAGGCAGCCTCCACCGGGCGCGCCTACACTCTTTGATGGACCACTCACCCGTGCTCGAGCTAAGAAGCTACAACGCGAGATGAATGCTTTTGTAGGCTACACTATGGCTAAGGAGGCAGGAGCTTGTATGGAGTCCAAGGCCAGGGCGGTGTGTATCTTGAGCGCCGACGGAGGCTGCAGCGGCGCGCTCCAATTCCAGCGATGCGACACGCCCCGCGATGCAACGGCGCGCTCGTTCCAGCGCAGCAACGATACGGCGCGCCCCTGAGCGCGCCTGTCCGCGTGTGTGTGTGCGAGTCCGGGCACGAGCATGCTATCTTTTAGTTTTGCTGGATTTGTTTTATTGGGCCATTTCCATTTTGGGCCTTAGTTATCTTTTAGTTTTAATTAGACATTATTTCTATTGTTATTTTGTCAAGACATATAAATAGCTTAGGATGTTTTATTTTCAGGGTAGACAACTCAGAATTTGCATTTGCTTTCTCATTGAATAGAGAGAAAACGAGAGCCTTTGGCTTTCAAACCGTGTGTGTGTTTGCAGCTTGGTTTGTTTTGGATTGTGTCAATTTCATAGAAGATTGGTGCCTTTCAACAATCACGAGCCCCTTTCTCGTGCTACAAGGCTTGCTCCTTGTTTGTGTGAGATCGTAAAGGTTGGTTTCTCGATCATTCTAGTTGGTTCTTGTCTCGTCGAGCCAAGGGTCTTCTAGTTGTTTCTAGGAGTTGATCTTCAGTCCTTTATTGAGTCGTTTCCTTGTTTCTTTGTTGTCATCGAGTCTGTTTTGTGTCTTTGAGTCGTTGCTTCCATTGTTCTCATTGAGTCGCTTTCGTTTGAATCCATTTCTGACCACTTTGTTCTTGTTTCTATTGTTTGAGTCACGAACGTCGAAGATCGGGCATCAAGCGGTTTATCCCCGCATCAAAAACAATTGCTAATCTAAATTGCAATACAACTCAACCAATTCAGCCAATAAACATGCACAAATCCCATAAAAATCTCCTAATTGGATAATTGCTTGGAGGGCAAGGAACAACTAAGGGAATTAGGGTTTTGGAGGCTCACTGCTGGATTAGGGTTTTAGGGTTCGGTTCTAGGGTTTGGGGTATGGTAGGGTTTCAGATTAGGGTTTGCGAGAATTAGGGTTTCCTAGGGTTTCTCGCAATCTAGGGTTAGGGTTCTGCCGCCAAATTAGGGTTAGGGTTAGGGTTCACGAGAATAGGGCGGGGGGCGAACTAGGGTTTAGGGTCTCCGAATTGGCTAGGGTTTGTGGGGGTGGGTTCGGACAGGGCTGGGGGGTGGTGCGGTGCCCTAGAGCGACACCAGTTTGGGGGGGGGGGGGGGGTTCGTGGTGGTAGGGTGGCGGAATTATGTGGTGGTGGTGAAAAATTCAATCTTTGGTCTCAAAAATTCAAACTTTAGGTAAAGGTGGGATTTTTGGGATCAAAAACTGAATCAAATCAATTAGAAAGTAAATTAAGGAAAGAAACAATTACTTGACGAGACGCTGGATTATGATACCACTTGATACGTGATCGCCTCGGATTACTCCTCAGAAACCTCGTATTTGACCACACAGGAACCCAATCTTGCCAGTAAACACTTCAAACCTACAAAAGCTTTCAACTTTAGAATTTCCTTGTAACGCAAGTAACAAACAGATTTGAATGATGGTGAATTTAAAGGATCGAAATTGATAGGATGATTCAAATAGATAGTTCAATTGAATTGGCTCTAGCGCTAAATTCAATTGATGAACTAGGATCGATCTTTAATAATCAACCTAGAACTAAACTAGATGAATAACTTATCAACACAATCTGAATTTTCAAAATTAAGAACACGAGAGAGAGAAAAGTCGAATTCTGGTGATGACGATCTCGAGATTGCAATGCACACACACAATTGTATTTTTGATCCCAAGGACTAGATAAACCTTTCTTAGGGTTTATCTAATCTCAAGTTGATTTTTATTAATGAAACTGAAAAGTATTTATAGAGAATACAAAAGCTAATACTTGGGGAGCAAGGGAGGAAGGTTGGCCGGCCCTAGAAGGGGAGAAGGAGTCTCCTTTGCTTGCTTCCCAAGATATAATAATATCTAATTAAATCTAACTAGATTTCCTTAAATAAATAAATCATAGCTGAATTATTTATTTAAGGAAATAATCCTAACAAACTTAAAATATCTCTAACAACCAGGAGAGAGAAAATATCTCTAACAACCAGGAGAGAGAAAATATCTCTAACAACCAGGAGAGGGAAAATCAACCAACTAACATAAGCCTATTGGCTGATTTCTCTTCATTATTAAAATAGATAGAAATTGTTCATAATAAAATAAATAAGATATTTTCTTCAATTTAGAATGGTCAAGTTAAAGGGTTGACTTTGACCCATATACCAATTCATCTCACCCGGTCACTTACTAAATTCAGCCCTAAAGTGAGACAAATTAATACATGTTTCTAAATAAAGAAATAGTGAATTTCGGCCCTCATATAATCAATCCATGGAATCCGGGTTCAATTGATGTCGAATGCACGAGACCCACTTCGCCTTGCTAGGCTCTTCCATAATCGCTGCCAATCGAACCAAGATCGCTGTTGTGCCTTGAGCAATCTTCTTAGCTCGACTTCTTGTGATTGGTCCGTCAGAAGGCACTCGAATCAACTCATCGACGTCGGTTGGAGACATGGCAGGCTTCACTGCATCATGAGCCATTTTGGAAAATCTATCTACCACTACAAAGATAGAATCTCTACCCTTCCTAGTTCTAGGCAAACCTACAATGAAATCCATCGAAATGTCTTCCCAAGGTGAACTAGGAATGGGTAAAGGCTGGTACAAACCATGGGGGTGAAGTCTAGACTTAGCTTTAGCACAAACAACACAACTCTTGACAAATCTCAGCACATAATTACTCATTTTAGGCCAATAGTAGTGTTCTTTTAAACCTTCTAAAGTCTTTTCTAAACCCCTATGTCCTCTTGATTCATGAACCTCTTTAGTTAGAAGCCTACGTATACTAGATGAAGGAATGCACAATTTTTCAGCTTTAAACAAGTATCCATCATCAATAAAGTAGGTATCTATTTCACCCCTAGACATGCAATTCTTATAGATTTCAGCAAAGTGAGGATCACTAGCATATAATTCCCTAATCATTGCAAATCCAAGGATCTTAACATCACATTGGTTCAAGAGTACATACCTCCGAGAAAGGGCGTCAGCTACCACATTCTCCTTGCCTTTCTTATGTTTCACAACATAAGGAAAAGTCTCCATAAATTCAACCCATCTTGCATGTCGCCTGCTGAGTCTGGATTGGCCTTTCAAGTACTTCAAGGCCTCATGATCAGAATGGATTACAAACTCTTTAGGCCACAAATAATGAGACCAAGTTTTCAAAACCCTAATTAAAGCATACAACTCTTTATCATAAGTAGGGTAATTCAACTCAGCCCCACTAAGCTTTTCACTAAAGTAAGCAATTGGTTTCTTGTCTTGCAAGAGCACGCCTCCTATGCCATGTCCAGAAGCGTCCACCTCTATCTCAAATGCCTTGGAGAAGTCAGGGAGTTGAAGCACTGGGGCGTGGCATAATCTGTCCTTCAAAGTATTGAAGGCGTTCTCTTGTTGCTCCCTCCAATTAAAGGCTGTATCCTTCTTTGTAAGCTCGTGGAGGGGGCTGCAATTGTGCTAAAATCACGCACAAATCTCCTGTAGAAGCCAGCCAAGCCGAGAAATGATCTGACCATTGTTGGTATAGTCGGCTGGGGCCATTCTTTGATTGCCTTGATCTTGTCTGCATCTACCTTCAATCCACCTTTAGACACAACAAAACCAAGAAAAATGGTAGACTCCGAGCAAAAAGAATACTTTTTCAAGTTAACATAAAGCTTTTCTAACCTTAAAGTGTCCAAAACAGCCCTAAGATGATCTACATGTTCATGCATGGTTTTGCTATAGATTAAGATATCATCAAAGTAGACTATAACAAATCTGCCTAAGTATTTTCTTTAAACATGGTTCATAAGCCTTATAAAAGTACTAGGTGCATTAGTTAATCCAAAAGGCATTACTAACCATTCATATTTGACCACACAGGAACCCGATCTTGCCAGCAAATCAATTCAATCCTACAAAAGCTTTCAACTTTAGAACTCCTTGTGATGCAAGTAACAAACTGATTTGAATGATGGTGAATTGAATGGATCGATTGATATGAAGATTCAAATAGATAGTTCAATTGAATTGGCTCTAACGCTAAATTCAATTGATGAACTAGGATCGATCTTTAACAATTAACCTAGAACTAAACTAGATGAACAACTTATCAACACAATCTGAATTTCGAATTTAAGAACACGAGAGAGAGAAATTTCGGCTATTATGAAGATGATGATCTCGAGATTGCAAGCACACAAACACAATTGTATTTTTGAGCCCAAGGATTAGATAAACTTTTCTTAGGGTTTATCTAATCTCAAGCTAATTTTTATTAATGAAACTGAAAAGTATTTATAGAGAATACAAAAGCTAATACTTGGGGAGCAAGGAAGGGGGATGGCCGACCCTAGATGGGGAGAATGAGCCTCCTTTGCTTGCTTCCCAAGATATAATAATATCTAAATAAATCTAACTAGATTCCCTTAAATAAATAAATCATGGCTGAATTATTTATTTAAGGAAATAATCCTAACAAACTTAAAATATCTCTAACAAACTAAAAATATCTCTAACAACCAGGAGAGAGAAGATCAACCAATTAACACAAGCCTATTGGCTGATTTCTCTACATTATTAAAATAAATAGAAATTGTTCATAATAAAATAAATAAGATATTTTCTTAAATTTAAAATGGTCAAGTCAAAGGGTTGACTTTGACCCATATACCAATCCATCTCACCCGGTCACTTACTAAATTAACCCCTAAAGCGAGACAAATTAATACATGTTTCTAATAAATAAATAGTGAATTTCGGCCCCCATATAATTAATCCATGGAATCCGGGCTCAATTGATGTCGAATGCACAAGACCCACTTCGCCTTGCTAGGCTCTTCAATAACCGCTGCCAATCGAACCAAGATCGTTGTTGTGCCTTGAGCAATCTTCTTAGCTCGACTTCTTGTGATTGGTCCGTCAGAAGGCACTCGAATCAACTCATCGACGTCGGTTTGAGGCATGGCAGGCTTCACTGCATCATCTAGATGTCTTTAAAGTTCACTTATTTTTTCTCCTTTTGCCTATAAAATGACTTGTGATCAAACATTATATGCCAAGTGTTCGATGATATGTCCATGTAAATGTAACTGCTAAATGTGGCATTCGGTTTCTAGGTTCGTATTTTTGCTTTAATTGGATCGGTCTTGGTTTTGAAGTGCAGAATGTGCTTATTGGCTTGATATTGTCCTCATTCTTTATGCTTATGCTTAGATGTCTATAAAGTTCACTTGTTTTTTCTTCTTTTGCCTTTAAAATGACTTGTGATCTAACATTGCATGCCAAGTATTGGATGAAATGTCCATGTAAATTGATGCAGTGAAGCCTGCCTTGTCTCAAACCGACGTCGATGAGTTGATTCGAGTGCCTTCTGACGGACCAATCACAAGAAGTCGAGCTAAGAAGATTGCTCAAGGCACAACAGCGATCTTGGTTCGATTGGCAGCGGTTATTGAAGAGCCTAGCAAGGCGAAGTGGGTCTCGTGCATTCGACATCAATTGAGCCCGGATTCCATGGATTGATTATATGGGGGCCGAAATTCACTATTTCTTTATTTAGAAACATGTATTAATTTGTCTCACTTTAGGGCTGAATTTAGTAAGTGACCGGGTGAGATGAATTGGTATATGGGTCAAAGTCAACCCTTTGACTTGACCATTCTAAATTGAAGAAAATATCTTATTTATTTTATTATAAACAATTTCTATCTATTTTAATAATGAAGAGAAATCAGCCAATAGGCTTATGTTAGTGGTTGATTTTCTCTCTCCTGGTTGTTAGAGATATTTTCTCTCTCCTGGTTGTTAGAGATATTTTAAGTTGTTAGGATTATTTCCTTAAATAAATAATTCAGCTATGATTTATTTATTTAAGGGAATCTAGTTAGATTTAATTAGAAAATATTATATCTTGGGAAGCAAGCAAAGGAGACTCCCTCTCCCCTTCTAGGGCCGACAAGCTTTCCTCCCTTGCTCCCCAAGTAATAGCTTTTGTATTCTCTATTTATACTTGTTATTTCATTCAATAAAATCAGCTTGAGATTAGATAAACCCTAAGAAAGGTTTATCTAGTCCTTGGGCTCAAAAATACAATTGTGTTTGTGTGCATTGCAATCTCGAGATCATCATCATCAAATAGCCGAATTTTCTCTCTCTTGTTCTTAATTTCGAAATTCAGATTGGTTGATAAGTTGTTCATCTAGTTTAGTTCTAGGTTGATTGTTAAAGATCGATCCTAGTTCATCAATTGAATTTAGCGTTAGAGCCAATTCAATTGAACTATCTATTTGAATTCCTATATCAATTTCGATCAAATCATCATCAATCAATTTCAGATTCGTCATTCATTCATTCAATTGATTGTTCCTTGCGCATCAAGTTACTAAATTTGAAAGCTTTGTAGGATTGAATTGATTTGCTGGCAAGATCGGGTTCTTGTGTGGGTCATATACGAGGTTTCTACGGAGGATTCCGGGGCAATCACGTATCAAGTGGTATCATAATCCAGCGTCTCGCCAAGTAATTGTTTCTTTCCTTAATTTGCTTTCTAATTGATTTGATTCAGTTTTTGATCCCAAAAATCCCACCTTTACCTAAAGTTAGAATTTTTGAGACCAAAAGATTGAATTTTTCACCACCACCACCATATTTCCGCCACCCAACCACCACGAACCACCACCACCACACCAAACTGGTGTCGCTCGTCTGGACCGCACCACCACTCACCACCAGCCGAGCCTAACCACACCACCCCCATCCAATTCGGATTAGCCAAACCCTAGTTCGCCACCCTCATTCTCGAACCCTAACCCTAATTTTTCGAGAACTCAACCCTAACACTAACCCTAATCTGGCGGCAGTCCAAACCCAAACCCTAACCCTAGTTGCGAGAAACCCTAGGTAACCCTAATTCTCGCAAACCCTAGGCCGCAAACCCTACCAAACCCAAACCCTCGAACCAAACCCTAAGAGCCCTAATCCAGCCGTGATCTCCCAAACCCTAAATCCCTTGGTTGTTCCTTGCCTTCTAAGCAATTACCAATTAGGAGATTTTTATGGGATTTGTGCATGTTTATTGGCTGATTTGGTTGAGTTGTATTGCAATTTAGATTAGCAATTGTTTTTCCTACAGTTTTATGAGTTTTCATTCATGTTGCATGATTGATTGCGATTCATATTGCTTGATTAATACTTGCTGATTTCTGTCATTGCATTCCATCAATTCGACCTACCCCTTTCTCCTTGTTATTAATTTGGCTTCTAGTTGGTTTCATTGGTAGCAAAAGTCACTTAGTTAAAAAAAAAAAAAAATTCAGTTCGTGTATACCCTTTTTAATTTCGTCCTTTGCATTATTGTTTTGCTTTGCTTGTTTCTTCATTATAGCACAAGAGTAGTTTGTGCATAAAATCAAAAAAAAAAAAAAAAAACAGAAAAGAAAAGTGATCTACCCCAGCTAGTTTTAAGCCACTTTCAACCCTAGTGACTGCTTGCTTAAAAAGATAGCTAAGTAGAAATCACTTTGAAGAGTGACGAAATAAAAGTCACTAAGCCTACCATATTTTCTGTCCTTGCATGCTGAATTTTGGTTTTATTAACTTGCATAGAGTCAATTGAGAGATTGCATGTGTTTTAGAGCTCATAAAGGGATTATTTGCATTGCTTGTCTTATTGCATATTTGCCATTTGCTTAAGCTACATATTTCCTTTAAATATCATTAGTATTCCATACCTACACTATATCTACCATTTTACTCCCTCAAAACAGCCCAAAAACTGAATTAAGTTGATTGGATTGCTTTGAGGCAAGTTTTGGCTTGATCAAGGTGTGGTATTACTTGTTGTGATTTACTTTAGGACACACTACTCTCTCTACCTTCTTGCTTGTTTCAGGAACAATGGTGATTCCATCAGAACCTAACCCAACTGAATTGAGTCTCACTAAGGAGGCAATTGACTTCATTAGGTTGTCCATTAGTGAAGGTGTGCGCGATGGCCAGGCTCGAGCTGTAGAATTGGCCACGGCTGCATTGGCTCCACAACTAAAGCATTTAGAGGAACAACTTGCAATATTGGTTGATTCATCTCAAGCTAGTCGCAAGAGCACCCCTGCAGTCGATCTTACAAGTGACCCAAATCAAGCCTCGGGTAGCGACAAAGGCAAGCAACAACTAGTGGATGACGAACATGATGTGCTTGCTAGCTACAACAAAGATAATGATCCCCCGGCTCACTACTCCCCCACAGCAGGCCGAGGTAGAGGAAGAGGCATCGGGGCGAGGACTCCACCTGTTACTCATCAACAAGTCTATAATCAGCCACACAACCGGTATCCTCAAGCCACTCATCAACAATATCAACAATACAACAACTCTTTTGATGATGTGACGTATGGTTATCCCGGGGAAGAAAGGCGCCCATGGAATCCTCCCCTAGATGATTTCTATAACCAAGCTGAGGTTGTAGAAGATCTCCCACCAGCCTATGGAGTACAACGGCCGAACAACAACAACAACGTTAACCAAGTGGTAAATCAGATTGGGAAACGTGATATAAAGATCAAGATAGAACCATTCAATGGAGAGCTTAACCCGGAGAAGTATCTAGAGTGGGAACAAGCTACAAATTTCATTCTAGATCACATGGGATATGAAGAATGGGAGAAAGTTGCTGTTGTTGTCATCCACTTTATTGGGACCGCTAGAAATTGGTGGTTTAGAATGAAGGAGGATCGAATAAGAAAGGCCTTACCACCAATTGAAACTTGGGGCCAGCTGAAGTTTGTAATGAGGAAGAAATATGTGCCTGAAGAGCATACCGAGCACATGAGATTGAAAGTTGTAACTTGCAAACAAGGCACCAAGTCTCCAACCGAGTACTTCAATGAGCTAGAGGATCTGAGTTTTAAAGCGGGAATTCATCATTCCCAACGGTCTCTAAGGACCCAATTCATGGCTGGACTGAATCAAAGCATTCAAGATACATTAGAGATTCAACAAATCAAGGATCTCAATACCTTAGTACATTCAGCCCAACTACTCTATGAGCAGCAACAAAGGAAGAAGAAGGAAGCTTGGAATGCTACAAAAAGGTATGGCCCTAATCCTAGTTCAAATTCCAACTCTTATTCTTCTAACTCTTCTATGCAGCAAAAGGGAGCTTCTAGCTCACCTAAACCAACAGGTTTTCAAGGCCAAAGGCGTCCCACCAATGGACCTCCAAATCAGCCTAGAACACGTGATTTAGTGTGCTACAAGTGTCAAGGACGAGGTCACTATGCCAAGGATTGTCCAAATCTAAAACAAGTGCTTCTCACCACCAATGGAGGATATGTGAGTGATGAAGATATAACTCCAAATCAAGTGGAGGAGGACAGTATTGGACAAGAAGAAGAGGACGTAGAGGCCATTGAACCAGATTGCACCGAACAACCTCTAACTTTGGTAACAATGCGTACTCTTACTTTACAAGAAACACCTAGGCTAGATCAAAGGGAAAACATTTTTCATACTAGGTGTACAGTAAAGAATCAAGTGTTATGCATGATAATTGATAGTGGTAGCTGATGTAACATTATTAATGCTAAGGTAGTTGATCACTTGCAATTAAAAACCCAACCTAGGGCTACTAGTTATGGTCTCAATGGAATTAATGATTCAGAAGGTCCTAATCTTGTCACCCATCAGTGTTTAATCCGTGTTGCTATTGGTACTTATGTTGATGATATTATGTGTGATGTAGTTAACATGGAATACACTCATATCTTGTTAGGAAGACCATGGTTATTTGATAGGAGAGTGATTTATGATGGTATGTTAAACACCTATTCTTTTAACTATGATGGGAGGAGAGTTTCTCTTCTACCCTTGTCTCCTCAACAAGTTCTACAGGATCAGGTACGTCGAGATCAAGCTAGGGCACTTAGGCGTGCCAAGGAAGAGAAAGAAGAGGCTGATTCAACGGCCAAAGCAGCGGCCCGGCGTTCGGCGCCCGACGCGTCGACAAAGCTAAGCGGCGTTTCCCAGTCTCCACCCGAGCGTTCTGGCTCAAATTTTGGGACAACATCAAAAACAGGTGGAGCTACTGTTTGGGACGAAAAACGCCGAGAAAATGTCACTAAAACGCCCAAAGTGCCGAGCAACACTTCCAGCAGTGCATCTGGGACGAAAACTGGGCTATCTCCCAATCCACTTGAGCGTTTTGGCTCAAATTTTGGGAGCAATTCAGAGACTCAGAGAGCTACAAATATGGAAAAAGAACGCCTACAGAAAGAGCCAAAAATCGGCTTGAAAGGCAGTGTAGAAAAGCGCTCTCTTGTGACTCAGTCTAGTATTTCTTTCCCTTACTCTTCTTGTTTACTTATGAGGAAAGAGGTACTTATTATTAGTCAAGATATTTCACATCTTCCAAAGTGTCTACAGGATCTATTACAGGAGTTTGAAGATGTGATGCCTGAAGAGTTGCCAGAAGGCCTTCCACCAATTAGAGGCATTGAGCATCAAATCGATTTGGTGCCCGGCGCTTCATTACCAAACCGTGCAGCCTATAGAGCAAGTCCAGAAGAGACCGCTGAGCTTCAAAGACAAGTGCAAGATCTCATGGACAAAGGCTATGTGCGTGAATCTCTCAGCCCATGCGCGGTTCCGGTGATTTTGGTGCCAAAGAAGGATGGCACATGGAGAATGTGTGTTGATTGTAGAGCGATCAACCAAATAACAGTTAAGTACCGTCACCCCATCCCTAGACTAGATGATATGCTTGATGAATTACATGGTGCTAATTTCTTTTCTAAAATTGATTTAAGAAGTGGGTACCATCAAATTAGGATGAGGGAAGGGGATGAATGGAAAACTGCCTTTAAAACTAAGTATGGCTTATATGAATGGTTAGTAATGCCTTTTGGATTAACTAATGCACCTAGTACCTTTATGAGGCTTATGAACCATGTCTTAAGAAAATATTTAGGCAGATTTGTTGTAGTCTACTTTGATGATATCTTAATCTATAGCAAAACCATGCAAGAACATGTAGATCATCTTAGGGCTGTTTTGGACACTTTAAGGTTAGAAAAGCTTTATGTTAACTTGAAAAAGTGTTCTTTTTGCTCGGAGTCTACCATTTTTCTTGGTTTTGTTGTGTCTAAAGGTGGATTGAAGGTAGATGAAGACAAGATCAAGGCAATCAAAGAATGGCCCCAGCCGACTACACCAACAATGGTCAGATCATTTCTCGGCTTGGCTGGTTTCTACAGGAGATTTGTGCGTGATTTTAGCACAATTGCAGCCCCCCTCCACGAGCTTACAAAGAAGGATACGGCCTTTAAATGGAGGGAGCAACAAGAGAACGCCTTCAACACTTTGAAGGACAGATTATGTCACGCCCCAGTGCTTCAACTCCCTGACTTCTCCAAGGCATTTGAGATAGAGGTGGACGCTTCTGGACATGGCATAGGAGGCGTGCTCTTACAAGACAAGAAACCCATTGCTTATTTTAGTGAAAAGCTTAGTGGGGCTGAGTTGAATTACCCTACTTATGATAAAGAGTTGTATGCTTTAATTAGGGTCCTGAAAACTTGGTCTCATTATTTATGGCCTAAAGAGTTTGTAATCCATTCTGATCATGAGGCCTTGAAGTACTTGCAAGGCCAATCCAGACTCAGCAGGCGACATGCAAGATGGGTTGAATTCAT
Organism: Fallopia convolvulus; assembly: GCA_964016875.1. Classification (NCBI taxonomy): domain Eukaryota; kingdom Viridiplantae; phylum Streptophyta; class Magnoliopsida; order Caryophyllales; family Polygonaceae; genus Fallopia; species Fallopia convolvulus. The sequence goes on from OZ024730.1 coordinate 20,291,837, forward strand.
GGAGACCTTTCCTTATGTTGTTAAACATAAGAAAGACAAGGAGAATGTGGTAGCTGACGCCCTTTCTCGGAGGTATGTACTCTTGAACCTATGTGATGTTAAGATCCTTGGATTTGCAATGATTAGGGAATTATATGCTAGTGATCCTCACTTTGCTGAAATCTATAAGAATTGCATGTCTAGGGGTGAAATAGATACCTACTTTATTGATGATGGATACTTGTTTAAAGCTGGAAAATTGTGCATTCCTTCATCTAGTATACGTAGGCTTCTAACTAAAGAGGTTCATGAATCAAGAGGACATAGGGGTTTAGAAAAGACTTTAGAAGGTTTAAAAGAACACTACTATTGGCCTAAAATGAGTAATTATGTGCTGAGATTTGTCAAGAATTGTGTTGTTTGTGCTAAAGCTAAGTCTAGACTTCACCCCCATGGTTTGTACCAGCCGTTACCCATTCCTAGTTCACCTTGGGAAGACATTTCTATGGATTTCATTGTAGGTTTGTGATAGCGATAAAAGGACCATGAAGATTAAAGTTGAAAAGAAGGTGTCTAGAAGGTCAAAACCGAGACCTTTCCCAAGGTCAAGAGCGTTCAAATTCAAAGAGGTGTTCATGGACTTGATACTATCTCTTCAAAATATCCATCCATGGCGTCCAAGGCCAGCAAGGAAGAGAATCAAGTCACAAAAGTTCGGAAAGTAAGAAGTCCGTCAAATGGAAAACAGTGCTCAGTAAAATGGTCATAACTTGGTCTAGAAAATTCATCTCAAGTCCGTTAAGTACTCGTTGGAAAGATAATTAAAAGTTCTACAACTTTGTAGTTTACATCAAAATCAGAATCCAACAGTAAAGGGCTGAAAACTGGGTTTTACTGAGAGCTGTTCAAGTCTTACGGGAATCTTATCTTTAGTCTAAATTTCTATCTTTATTTATGAACGATTTTTTATTTTAAATAATGTGGAGAAATCAGCCAATAGGCTTATGTTAGTTGGTTGATCTTCTCTCTCCTGGTTGTTAGAGATATTTTCTCTCTCCTGGTTGTTAGAGATATTTTTAGTTTGTTAGAGATATTTTAAGTTGTTAGGATTATTTCCTTAAATAAATAATTCAGCTATGATTTATTTATTTAAGGGAATCTAGTTAGATTTAATTAGATATTATTGTATCTTGGGAAGCAAGCAAAGGAGACCCATTCTCCCCATCTAGGGCCGGCCACCTCCTCTTCCTTGCTCCCCAAGTATTAGCTTTTGTATTCTCTATAAATACTTTTCAGTTTCATTAATAAAAATCAGCTTGAAGTAAGATTAAACCCCTTTGGTTTAGTCTTGCTTTTGGGCTCCAAAAATACCAACTTGTGTCGTGTGGCTTGCAATTCGAGAATCATCATTCGTCCAGCATCAATCCGATTTCTCCTTGTTCGAATCTGGTTTGTTGGTTTAATCAATTAGATTGTTCTAGTTGTGATTGTTAAAGATCAAACTAGTTAATCAATCGGATTTAGCGTTAGAGCCAATCCGTTTGAACTATCAAGTTGGACTATTCTATCAAATCTGATCGGTTTTCATTCAATCAATTCAAACCCGTTTGTTACTTGTTGTGCACGATTTCTCATATTGATTGCAAATTCAGGTTGAATCAAGGATTACTAGGCAAGATCGGGACTTGTGTGGGTCATATACGAGGTTTCAACGGAGGATTCCGGGGCAATCACGTATCAGTTTGCCTAGAACTAGGAAGGGTAGAGATTCTATCTTTGTAGTGGTAGATAGATTTTCCAAAATGGCTCACTTTATTCCATGTCATACGACTGATGATGCTGTGCATATTGCTGATTTGTTCTTTAGGGAAATTGTTAGATTGCATGGCATTCCTTGTTCTATTGTGTCAGATCGTGATGCTAAATTTTTGAGTTATTTTTGGAAGAGTCTATGGTCTAAATTGGGAACTAAATTGCTGTTTTCTACCTCATGTCACCCACAAACTGATGGGCAAACGGAAGTTACTAATCGAACGTTAGGGGTTTTACTTAGAACTATGCTTAAAGCTAACCTCAAACGTTGGGAAGATGTGTTGCCTTTTGTGGAGTTTGCTTATAACAGGTCAATCCATTCAGCCACAAAGATGACCCCTTTTGAGGTTGTTTATGGGCTGAATCCGAGGACACCGGTGGATATGACGCCTCAGCCATACAAGGGAAAAGAGAATTTTGAAGCTAACAAGAGGGCTGAGTTTGTGAAGAAGCTACATGAGAGGACGAAGATGCACTTGGAGAGGAAATCCATGAAGTACAAGGCCCATGCTGATAAGGGTCGGAAACAGGTTATCTTTGAAGAAGGAGATCTTGTTTGGGTGCATCTAAGGAAGGAAAGGTTCCCAAATCAAAGGAAGAACAAGTTAGATCAGAGAGGAGATGGACCATTTCGTATCATCAGGAGAATCGGCCCTAATGCATATCATGTTGACATGCCTGGTGAGTATGGTGTCCATCCAACTTTTAATGTGGCTGATCTATCTCTTTATGTGCCAGATTTTGATTCCGACGTCGAATCAGAGACGATTCGAGCTCAAGTGGAGGAGAATGATGCAGTGAAGCCTGCCTTGTCTCAAACCGACGTCGATGAGTTGATTCGAGTGCCTTCTGACGGACCAATCACAAGAAGTCGAGCTAAGAAGATTGCTCAAGGCACAACAGCGATCTTGGTTCGATTGGCAGCGGTTATTGAAGAGCCTAGCAAGGCGAAGTGGGTCTCGTGCATTCGACATCAATTGAGCCCGGATTCCATGGATTGATTATATGGGGGCCGAAATTCACTATTTCTTTATTTAGAAACATGTATTAATTTGTCTCACTTTAGGGCTGAATTTAGTAAGTGACCGGGTGAGATGAATTGGTATATGGGTCAAAGTCAACCCTTTGACTTGACCATTCTAAATTGAAGAAAATATCTTATTTATTTTATTATAAACAATTTCTATCTATTTTAATAATGAAGAGAAATCAGCCAATAGGCTTATGTTAGTGGTTGACTTTCTCTCTCCTGGTTGTTAGAGATATTTTCTCTCTCCTGGTTGTTAGAGATATTTTCTCTCTCCTGGTTGTTAGAGATATTTTAAGTTGTTAGGATTATTTCCTTAAATAAATAATTCAGCTATGATTTATTTATTTAAGGGAATCTAGTTAGATTTAATTAGATATTATTATATCTTGGGAAGCAAGCAAAGGAGACTCCCTCTCCCCTTCTAGGGCCGGCCAGCTTTCCTCCCTTGCTCCCCAAGTAATAGCTTTTGTATTCTCTATTTATACTTGTTATTTCATTCAATAAAATCAGCTTGAGATTAGATAAAACCTAAGAAAGGTTTATCTAGTCCTTGGGCTCAAAAATACTGCATTGCAATCTCGAGATCATCATCATCAAATAGCCGAATTTTCTCTTTCTTGTTCTTAATTTCGAAATTCAGATTGGTTGATAAGTTGTTCATCTAGTTTAGTTCTAGGTTGATTGTTAAAGATCGATCCTAGTTCATCAATTGAATTTAGCGTTAGAGCTAATTCAATTGAACTATCTATTTGAATTCCTATATCAATTTCGATCAAATCATCATCAATCAATTTCAGATTCGTCATTCATTCATTCAATTGATTGTTCCTTGCGCATCAAGTTACTAAATTTGAAAGCTTTGTAGGATTGAATTGATTTGCTGGCAAGATCGGGTTCTTGTGTGGGTCATATACGAGGTTTCTACGGAGGATTCCGGGGCAATCACGTATCATAAATGTCACTCCCAAAAGTGGCATTCGGTGTCTAGGTTTGAAATTATGCTTTTATTCGATCGGTGTTGGTTCTGTAGTGACGTATGTGCTTATTGGCTTGATATTATCCTTATTCTTTGTGCTTATGCCTAGATGTCTTTAAAGCTCACTTGTTTTTTCTCCTTTTGCCTTTAAAATGACTTGTAATCGAACATTATGCGCCAAGTGTTTGATGAAATGTCCATGTATATGTCAATGCTAAATGTGGCATTCAGTTTCGAGGTTCGTATTTATGCTTTTATTCGATCGGTCTTGGTTTTGTAGTGCAGAATGTGCATATTGGCTTGATACTATCCTCATTCTTTATTCTTATGCCTAGATGTCCTTAAAGTCCACTTGTTTTTTCTCCTTTTTTCATTAAAATGACTTGTGATCTAACATTGCACGCCAAGTGTTCGATGAAATGTCCATTAAATGTCACTCCTAAATGTGGCATTCGGTGTCTAGGTTTGAATTTATGCTTTTATTCGATCGGTGTTGGGTCTGTAGTTACATATGTGCTAATTGGCTTGATATTATCCTTATTCTTTGTGCTTATGCCTAGATGTCTTTAAAGCTCACTTGTTTTTTCTCCTTTTGCCTTTAAAATGACTTTTGATCTAATATTGCACACCAAGTGTTCGATGAAATGTCCATGTAAATGTCATTCCTAAATGTGACATTCGGTTTCTAGGTTCGAATTTATTCTTTTATTCGATCGGTCTTGATTTTATAGTGAAGAATGTGCTTATTGGCTTGATACTATCCTCATTCTCTATGCTTATGCCTTGATTTCTTTAAAGTTCAATTGTTTTTTCTCCTTTTTCCCATAAAATGACTTGTGATGTAACATTATACACCAAGTGTTCGATGAAATGTCATGAAAATGTCACTCCTAAATGTGGCATTCGGTTTCCAGGTTTAAATTTATGTTTTTATTCGATCGGTCTAGGTCTTGTAGTGAAGTATGTGCTTATTGGCTTGATATTATCCTCATTCTTTGTGCTTATGCCTAGATGTCCTTAAAGTTCACTTGTTTTTTCTTCATTTGCCTTTAAAATGACTTGTGATCTAACATTATACGCCAAGTGTTCGATGAAATGTCCATGTAAATGTCACTCCTAAATGTGGCATTCGGTTTCTAGGTATTAGTTTATGCTTTTATTCAATCGGGCTGCAAAATGTGATACGGAATTATCTCCTCGATTGCTCGATGATGACAATTCGGTCTTGTGTTGGCCCGATCTTGACAAGTTATTCTCTTTCCAACCTGAATTGCCTTCAAAGTTAATAACTTTATGAACAAGTAACTCGAAATATCAATGAATGGTGAAGAACGAATCTAATTTGAAGGGTTAAGATAATTAAAGAGATAGTTCAATTGAATTGGCTCTAACGCTAAATTCAATTGATGAACTAGGTTTGATCTTTAACAATCAAACTAGAACTAACTTAATTAATCAAATTAACAAATCAAATATGAATTGAAAGAAAACGAATTGGTGATGATTATGATCAAAATTGCTTTAACACAATAGTTGCTTTAATGACCCATAAACTAGATAAACCAATAGGGGTTTATCTAATTCAGGCTGAATTTTATTGAATGAATAACAAAGCTATTTAAAGAAAATACAAGGTAGAGTTGTCTTGGATAAAAAGTCAAGGAGATCAGCCCTAAAAGGGTAGAAAGGTCCTTTTCTTGTTTTCCAAGATAACATATAATAATATAAAAACATCTATCTAAGTCCCCTTATCTTAATTAAATCAAACAGATAAATATTTGACTTATTTAGATAAGAAAACTAAAAAGCTAATCCTAAAACTCAAAAAGATTTAAATAATAATAAAGCAAGATATATTTCAGCCCTAACAAACTCCTATGGCCGAAATTATCATAAATATAATATCTAAAAATAGATAGAATTAAAACTAAAGATAAGATTCCCGTAAGACTTGAACAACTCTCAGTAAATCACAATTTTCGGCTCTTTTCTCTTGGATTATGCTTTTGACGTAAACTACAAAGTTGTAGAACTTTTAATTATCTATCCAACGCAATTTGAACGGACTTGAGATCAATTTTCTAGCCCAAGTTATGACCATTTTACTGAGCACTGTTTTCCATTTGACGGGTTTCATAACTTTTCGAACTTGCAAAGCTTCATCCTCTTCCTTGGTGGCCTTGGACACCATTGATGAACATAATCAAAGGATAATTTCAAATCCATGAACACCTTCTTAAATTTAAAGGATCGGGACCTTAGTAAAGGTCTTGGTGTTTGGCCTCCATTCGTCTCCAACGAATCATTCGCTTTGATCCTCCCTTGATTTGCATCAAAATGTGCTTTTTGGCGTGATATTATCCTCATTCTTTGTGCTTATGCCTATATGTCTTTAAAGTTCACTTGTTTTTTCTGCTTTTGCCTTTAAAATGACTTGTGATCTAACATTGCATGCCTAGTGTTCGATGAAATGTCCATGTAAATGTCACTCATAAATGTGGCATTCGGTTTCTTGGTTCGTATTTATGCTTTTATTCGATCGGTCTTGGTTTTATAGTGTAGAATATTGGCTTGATACTATATTCATTTTCTATGATATTGCCTAGATTTCTTTCAAGTTCACTTGTTTTTTCTCGTTTTGCCTTGAAAATGACTTGTGATCTAACATTGCACGCCAAGCGTTCGATGAAATGTCCCTGTAAATGTCACTCCTAAATGAAGAATTCCTTTTCTAGGTTCGAATTTATGCTTTTATTCGATCGGTCTTGATTTTGTAGTGCAGAACGTGCTTATTGGCTTGATACTATCCTCGTTCTCTAAGCTTATGCCTAGATTTCTTCAAAATTCACTTGTTTTTTCACCTTTTCCCTATAAAATGACTTTTGATCTAACATTGCACGCCAAGTGTTTGATGAAATGTCCATGTAAATGTCACTCCTAAATGTGGCATTCGGTTTCTAGGTTCGTATTTATGCTTTTATTCGATCGGTCTTGTTTTTGTAGTGCAGAATGTGCTTATTGGCTTGATACTATCCTCATTTTCAATGCTTATGCCTAGATTTCTTTAAAGTTCACTTGTTTTTACTCCTTTTACCTTTAAAATGACTTGTGATCTAACATTGCACGCCAAGTGTTCGATAAAATTTCCATGTATATGTCACTCCTAAATGTGGCATTCGGTTTCTAGGTTCGAATTTATGCTTTTATTCGATAGGTCTTGATTTTGTAGTGTAGAATGTGTTTATTGGCTTGATATTATCCTCACTCTCTATGCTTATGCCTTGATTTCTTTAAAGTTCATTTGTTTTTTCTTCTTTTGCCTATAAAATGACTTGTGATCTAACATTATACACCAAGTGTTCGATGAAATGTCATGTAAATGTCACTCCTAAACGTGGCATTCGGTTTCTAGGTTTGAATTTATGTTTTTATTCGATCGGTCTAGGTCTTTTAGTGAAGTACGTGCTTATTGGCTTGATATTATCCTCATTCTTTATGTTTTTATGTTTTTTCTTAGAACTATGCTTAAAGCTAACCTCAAACGTTGGGAAGATGTGTTGCCTTTTGTGGAGTTTGCTTATAACAGGTCAATCCATTCAGCCACAAAGATGACCCCTTTTGAGGTTGTTTATGGGCTGAATCCGAGGACACCGGTGGATATGACGCCTCAGCCATACAAGGGAAAAGAGAGTTTTGAAGCTAACAAGAGGGCTGAGTTTGTGAAGAAGCTACATGAGAGGACGAAGATGCACTTGGAAAGGAAATCCATGAAGTACAAGGCCCATGCTGATAAGGGTCGGAAACAGGTTATCTTTGAAGAAGGAGATCTTGTTTGGGTGCATCTAAGGAAGGAAAGGTTCCCAAATCAAAGGAAGAACAAGTTAGATCAGAGAGGAGATGGACCATTTCGTATCATCAGGAGAATCGGCCCTAATGCATATCATGTTGACATGCCTGGTGAGTATGGTGTCCATCCAACTTTTAATGTGGCTGATCTATCTCTTTATGTGCCAGATTTTGATTCCGACGTCGAATCAGAGACGATTCGAGCTCAAGTGGAGGAGAATGATGCAGTGAAGCCTGCCATGTCTCAAACCGACGTCGATGAGTTGATTCGAGTGCCTTCTGACGGACCAATCACAAGAAGTCGAGCTAAGAAGATTGCTCAAGGCACAACAGCGATCTTGGTTCGATTGGCAACGGTTATTGAAGAGCCTAGCAAGGCGAAGTGGGTCTCGTGCATTCGACATCAATTGAGCCCGGATTCCATGGATTGATAATATGAGGGCCGAAATTCACTATTTCTTTATTTAGAAACATATATTAGTTTGTCTCACTTTAGGGCTGAATTTAGTAAGTGACCGGGTGAGATGAATTGGTATATGGGTCAAAGTCAACCCTTTGACTTGACCATTCTAAATTGAATAAAATATCTTATTTATTTTATTATGAACAATTTCTATTTATTTTAATAATGTAGAGAAATCAGCCAATAGGCTTATGTTAGTTGGTTGATCTTCTCTCTCCTGGTTGTTAGAGATATTTTTAGTTTGTTAGAGATATTTTGAGTTTGTTAGGATTATTTCCTTAAATAAATAAATCAGCTATGATTTATTTTATTTAAGGGAATCTAGTTAGATTTATTTAGATATTATTATATCTTGGGAAGCAAGCAAAGGAGACCCATTCTCCCCATCTAGGGCCGGCCACTCCCCTCCCTTGCTCCCCAAGTATTAGCTTTTGTATTCTCTATAAATACTTTTCAGTTTCATTAATAACCCTAAGAAAGGTTTATCTAGTCCTTGGGCTCAAAAATTACAAGTGTGTTTGTGTGATTACAATCTCGAGATCATCATCATCATAGCAGCCGAAATTTCTCTCTCTTGTTCTTAATTTCGGAATTCAGATTGTGTTATTCATATAGTCTAGTTCTAGGTTGATTGTTAAAGATCGATCCTAGTTCATCAATTGAATTTAGCGTTAGAGCCAATTCAATTGAACTATCTATTTGAATTATCCTATCAATTTCGATTCATTCAGTTCACCATTATTCAAATCTGTGGTTACTTGCTTCACAAGGAGTTCTAAAGTTGAAAGCTTTTGTAGGATTGAATTGATTTGCTGGCAAGATCGGGTTCCTGTGTGGTCAAATACGAGGTTTCTGAGGAGTAATCCGAGGCGATCACGTATCATGTTCGATGAAATGTCCACGCCGATTGTTCGATGAAATGTCCATGTATATGTCACTCTTAAATATGACATTCGATTTCTAAGTTCGTATTTATGCTTTTATTCAATCGGTCTTGGTTTTGTAGGGTAGAATGTGCTTATTGGCTTGATACTATCCTCATTCTTTATGCTTATGCCTAGATGTGTTTAAAGTCCACTTGTTTTTTCTCCTTCTGCATTTAAAATGACTAGTGATCTAACATTGCACGCCAAGTGTTCGATGAAATGTCCATGTATATGTCACTCCTAAATGTGGCATTCGGTTTCTAGGTTTGAATTTATGCTTTTATTCGATCGGTCTTGATTTTAGTAATGTAGAATGTGCTTATTGGCTTGATACTATCCTCATTCTTTGTGCTTATGCCTTGATAACTTTAAAGTTCACTTGTTTTTTCTTCTTTTGCCTTTAAAATGACTTGTGATCTAAAATTGCACGCCAAATGTTCGATGAAATATCCATGTAAATGTCACTCCTAAATGTTGCGTTCGGTTTCTCGGTTTGAATTTATGCTTTTATTCGATCGGTCTTGGTTTTATAGTGTAGAATATGCTTATTGGCTTTATACTATCCTCATTCTTTGTGCTTATGCCTAGATAACTTTAAAGTTCACTTGTTTTTTGTCCTTTTGTCTTTAAAATGACTTGTGATCTAACATTGCCCGCCAAGTGTACGACGAAATGTCCATGTAAATGTCAGTCCTCAATGTGACATTCGATTTCTAGGTTTGAGTTTATTCTTTTATTCGATCGGTCTAGGTTTTGTAGATTATAATGTGCTTATTGGCTTGATATTATCCTCATTCTTTGTGCTTATGCCTAGATAACTTTAATGTTCACTTGTTTTTTCTCCTTTTGCCTTTAAAATGACTTGTGATCTAACATTGCCCGCCAAGGATTCGATGAAATGTCCATGTAAATGTCAGTCCAAAATGTGGCATTCGATTTCTAGGTTTGAGTTTATTCTTTTATTCGATCGGTATTTGTTTTGTAGTGTATAATGTGCTTATTGGCTTGATACTATCCTCATTCATTGTGCTTCTGCCCAGATGTCTTTAAAGTTCACTTGTTTTTTCTCCTTTTTTCCTTTAAAATGGCTTGGGATCTAACATTATACGCCAAGTGTTCGATGAAATTTCCATGTAAATGTCACTCCTAAATGTGGCATTCGTTTTTTAGGTTTGAATTTATGCTTTTATTCGATCGGTCTTGGTTTTGTAGGGAAGTATGTGCTTATTAGCTTGATATTATCCTCATTCTTTGTGCTTATGCCTAGATGTCTTTAAAGGTCACTTGTTTTTTTCTACTTTTGCCTTTAAAATGACGGGTGATCGAACATTATACGCCAAGTGTCCGATGAAATGTCCATGTAAATGTCGCTGCTAAATGTGGCATTCGGTTTTTAGGTTCGTATTTCTGCTTTTATTCGATCGGTGTTGGTTTTGTAGTGCAGAATGTGCTTATTGGCTTGATTAAATCCTCATTCTTTATGCTTATGCGTAGATGTCTTTAAAGTCCACTTGTTTTTTCTCCTTCTGCCTTTAATATGACTTGTGATCTAACATTGCACGCCTAGTGTTCGATGAAATGTCCATGTAAATGTCACTCCTAAATATGACATTCGGTTTCTAGGTTTGAATTTATGCTTTTATTCGATATGTCTTGGTTTTTTAGTGCAGAATGTGCTTATTAGCTTAATACTATCCTCATTCTTTATGCTTATGCCTAGATGTGTTTAAAGTCCACTTGTTTTTTCTCCTTCCGCCTTTAAAATGACTAGTGATCTAACATTGCACGCCAAGTGTTCGATGAAGTGTCCATGTAAATGTCAGTCCTAAATGTGGCATTTGGTTTCTATGTTTGAATTTATGCTTTTATTCGATCGGTCTTTGTTTTTGTAGTGCAGAATGTGTTTATTGGTTTGATACTATCCTCAATCTTTGTGCTTATGCCTTGATAATTTTGAAGTGCACTTTGATACGTGATTGCCCCGGAATCCTCCGTAGAAACCTCGTATATGACCCACACAAGTCCCGATCTTGCCTAGTAATCCTTGAATCAACCTGAATTTGCAATCAATATGAAAAATCGTGCACAACAAGTAACAAACGGATTTGAATTGATTGAATGAAAACCGATCAGATTTGATAGAATAGTCCAACTTGATAGTTCAAACGGATTGGCTCTAACGCTAAATCCGATTGATTAACTAGTTTGATCTTTAACAATCACAACTAGAACAATCTAATTGATCAAACCAACAAACCAGATTCGAACAAGGAGAGAGAGAGAGATCGATTGATGATGATGATGTTGATCGACAAACACAAACAAACTCGAGTCTTTTTGGAGCCCAAGGACTAGATAAACCTTTCTTAGGGTTTATCTAATCTCAAGCTGATTTTTATTAATGAAATTGCAAAGTATAAATAGAGAATACAAAAGCTAATACTTGGGGAGCAAGGAAGGGGAGGTGGCCGGCCCTAAATGGGGAGAATGAGCCTCCTTTGCTTGCTTCCCAAGATATAATAATATCTAAATAAATCTAACTAGATTCCCTTAAATAAATAAATCATAGCTGAATTATTTATTTAAGGAAATAATCCTAACAACTTAAAATATCTCTAACAACCAGGAGAGAGAAAATATCTCTAACAACCAGGAGAGAGAAAATCAACCACTAACATAAGCCTATTGGCTGATTTCTCTTCATTATTAAAATAGATAGAAATTGTTCATAAAATAATAAATAAGATATTTTCTTCAATTTAGAATGGTCAAGTCAAAGGGTTGACTTTGACCCATATACCAATTCATCTCACCCGGTCACTTACTAAATTCAGCCCTAAAGTGAGACAAACTAATATATGTTTCTAAATAAAGAAATAGTGCATTTCGGCCCTCATATTATCAATCTATGGAATCCGGGCTCAATTGATGTCGAATGCACGAGACCCACTTCGCCTTGCTAGGCTCTTCAATAACCGCTGCCAATCGAACCAAGATCGTTGTTGTGCCTTGAGCAATCTTCTTAGCTCGACTTCTTGTGATTGGTCCGTCAGAAGGCACTCGAATCAACTCATCGACGTCGGTTTGAGACATGGCAGGCTTCACTGCATCATTCTCCTCCACTTGAGCTCGAATCGTCTCTGATTCGACGTCGGAATCAAAATCTGGCACATAAAGAGATAGATCAGCCACATTAAAAGTTGGATGGACACCATACTCACCAGGCATGTCAACATGATATGCATTAGGGCCGATTCTCCTGATGATACGAAATGGTCCATCTCCTCTCTGATCTAACTTGTTCTTCCTTTGATTTGGGAACCTTTCCTTCCTTAGATGCACCCAAACAAGGTCTCCTTCTTCAAAGATAACCTGTTTCCGACCCTTATCAGCATGGGCCTTGTACTTCATGGATTTCCTCTCCAAGTGCATCTTCGTCCTCTCATGTAGCTTCTTCACAAACTCAGCCCTCTTGTTAGCTTCAAAACTCTCTTTTCCCTTGTATGGCTGAGGCGTCATATCCACCGGCGTCCTCGGATTCAGCCCATAAACAACCTCAAAAGGGGTCATCTTTGTGGCTGAATGGATTGACCTGTTATAAGCAAACTCCACAAAAGGCAAAACATCTTCCCAGCGTTTGAGGTTAGCTTTAAGCATAGTTCTAAGTAAAACTCCTAACGTTCGATTAGTAACTTTCGTTTGCCCATCAGTTTGTGGGTGACATGAGGTAGAAAACAACAATTTAGTTCCCAATTTAGACCATAGACTCTTCCAAAAATAACTCAAAAATTTAGCATCACGATCTGACACAATAGAACAAGGAATGCCATGCAATCTAACAATTTCCCTAAAGAACAAATCAGCAATATGCACAGCATCATCAGTCGTGTGACATGGAATAAAGTGAGCCATTTTGGAAAATCTATCTACCACTACAAAGATAGAATCTCTACCCTTCCTAGTTCTAGGCAAACCTACAATGAAATCCATAGAAATGTCTTCCCAAGGTGAACTAGGAATGGGTAAAGGCTGGTACAAACCATGGGGGTGAAGTCTAGACTTAGCTTTAGCACAAACAACACAACTCTTGACAAATCTCAGCACATAATTACTCATTTTAGGCCAATAGTAGTGTTCTTTTAAACCTTCTAAAGTCTTTTCTAAACCCCTATGTCCTCTTGATTCATGAACCTCTTTAGTTAGAAGCCTACGTATACTAGATGAAGGAATGCACAATTTTCCAGCTTTAAACAAGTATCCATCATCAATAAAGTAGGTATCTATTTCACCCCTAGACATGCAATTCTTATAGATTTCAGCAAAGTGAGGATCACTAGCATATAATTCCCTAATCATTGCAAATCCAAGGATCTTAACATCACATAGGTTCAAGAGTACATACCTCCGAGAAAGGGCGTCAGCTACCACATTCTCCTTGCCTTTCTTATGTTTAACAACATAAGGAAAGGTCTCCATGAATTCAACCCATCTTGCATGTCGCCTGCTGAGTCTGGATTGGCCTTTCAAGTACTTCAAGGCCTCATGATCAGAATGGATTACAAACTCTTTAGGCCACAAATAATGAGACCAAGTTTTCAGGACCCTAATTAAAGCATACAACTCTTTATCATAAGTAGGGTAATTCAACTCAGCCCCACTAAGCTTTTCACTAAAATAAGCAATGGGTTTCTTGTCTTGTAAGAGCACGCCTCCTATGCCATGTCCAGAAGCGTCCACCTCTATCTCAAATGCCTTGGAGAAGTCAGGGAGTTGAAGCACTGGGGCGTGGCATAATCTGTCCTTCAAAGTGTTGAAGGCGTTCTCTTGTTGCTCCCTCCATTTAAAGGCCGTATCCTTCTTTGTCAGCTCGTGGAGGGGGGCTGCAATTGTGCTAAAATCACGCACAAATCTCCTGTAGAAGCCAGCCAAGCCGAGAAATGATCTGACCATTGTTGGTGTAGTCGGCTGGGGCCATTCTTTGATTGCCTTGATCTTGTCTTCATCTACCTTCAATCCACCTTTAGACACAACAAAACCAAGAAAAATGGTAGACTCCGAGCAAAAAGAACACTTTTTCAAGTTAACATAAAGCTTTTCTAACCTTAAAGTGTCCAAAACAGCCCTAAGATGATCTACATGTTCATGCATGGTTTTGCTATAGACTAAGATATCATCAAAGTAGACTACAACAAATCTGCCTAAGTATCTTCTTAAAACATGGTTCATAAGTCTCATAAAAGTACTAGGTGCATTAGTTAATCCAAAAGGCATTACTAACCATTCATATAAACCATACTTAGTTTTAAAGGCAGTTTTCCATTCATCCCCTTCCCTCATCCTAATTTGATGGTACCCACTTCTTAAATCAATTTTAGAAAAGAAATTAGCACCATGTAATTCATCAAGCATATCATCTAGTCTAGGGATGGGGTGACGGTACTTAACTGTTATTTGGTTGATCGCTCTACAATCAACACACATTCTCCATGTGCCATCCTTCTTTGGCACTAAAATCACCGGAACCGCGCATGGGCTGAGAGATTCACGCACATAGCCTTTGTCCATGAGATCTTGCACTTGTCTTTGAAGCTCAGCGGTCTCTTCTGGACTTGCTCTATAGGCTGCACGGTTTGGTAATGAAGTGCCGGGCACCAAATCGATTTGATGCTCAATGCCTCTAATTGGTGGAAGGCCTTCTGGCAACTCTTCAGGCATCACATCTTCAAACTCCTGTAATAGATCCTGTAGACACTTTGGAAGATGTGAAATATCTTGACTAATAATAAGTATCTCTTTCCTCATAAGAAGTAAGCAAGAAGAGTTAGGGAAAGAAATACTAGACTGAGTCACAAGAGAGCGCTTTTCTACACTGCCTTTCAAGCCGATTTTTGGCTCTTTCTGTAGGCGTTCTTTTTCCATATTTGTAGCTCTCTGAGTCTCTGAATTGCTCCCAAAATTTGAGCCAAAACGCTCGAGTGGATTGGGAGATAGCCCAGTTTTCGTCCCAGATGCACTGCTGGAAGTGTTGCTCGGCACTTTGGCCGTTTTAGGGACATTCTCTCGGCGTTTTTCGTCCCAAACAGTAGCTCCACCTGTTTTTGATGTTGTCCCAAAATTTGAGCCAGAACGCTCGGGTGGAGACTGGGAAACGCCGCTTGGCTTTGTCGACGCGTCGGGCGCCGAACGCTGGGCCGATGCTTTGGCCGTTGAATCAGCCTCTTCTTTCTCTTCCTTGGCACGCCTAAGTGCCCTAGCTTGATCTCGACGTACCTGATCCTGTAGAACTTGTTGGGGAGACAAGGGTAGAAGAGAAACTCTCCTCCCATCATAGTTAAAAGAATAGGTGTTTAACATGCCATCATAAATCACTCTCCTATCAAATAACCATGGTCTTCCTAACAATATATGAGTGCATTCCATGTTTACTACATCACACATAATGATGAGGGACCATCTAGGCAGCCTCCACCGGGCGCGCCTACACTCTTTGATGGACCACTCACCCGTGCTCGAGCTAAGAAGCTACAACGCGAGATGAATGCTTTTGTAGGCTACACTATGGCTAAGGAGGCAGGAGCTTGTATGGAGTCCAAGGCCAGGGCGGTGTGTATCTTGAGCGCCGACGGAGGCTGCAGCGGCGCACTCCAATTCCAGCGATGCGACACGCCCCGCGATGCAACGGCGCGCTCGTTCCAGCGCAGCAACGATACGGCGCGCCCCTGAGCGCGCCTGTCCGCGTGTGTGCGTGCGAGTCCGGGCACGAGCATGCTATCTTTTAGTTTTGTTGGATTTGTTTTATTGGGCCATTTCCATTTTGGGCCTTAGTTATCTTTTAGTTTTAATTAGACATTATTTCTATTGTTATTTTGTCAAGACATATAAATAGCTTAGGATGTTTTATTTTCAGGGTAGACAACTCAGAATTTGCATTTGCTTTCTCATTGAATAGAGAGAAAACGAGAGCCTTTGGCTTTCAAACCGTGTGTGTGTTTGCAGCTTGGTTTGTTTTGGATTGTGTCAATTTCATAGAAGATTGGTGCCTTTCAACAATCACGAGCCCCTTTCTCGTGCTACAAGGCTTGCTCCTTGTTTGTGTGAGATCGTAAAGGTTGGTTTCTCGATCATTCTAGTTGGTTCTTGTCTCGTCGAGCCAAGGGTCTTCTAGTTGTTTCTAGGAGTTGATCTTCAGTCCTTTATTGAGTCGTTTCCTTGTTTCTTTGTTGCATTTGTTTGTTGTCATCGAGTCTGTTTTGTGTCTTTGAGTCGTTGCTTCCATTGTTCTCATTGAGTCGCTTTCGTTTGAATCCATTTCTGACCACTTTGTTCTTGTTTCTATTGTTTGAGTCACGAACGTCGAAGATCGGGCATCAAGCGGTTTATCCCCGCATCACATAATGTCATCAACATAAGTACCAATAGTAACACGGACTAAACACTGATGGGTGACAAGATTAGGACCTTCTGAATCATTAATTCCATTGAGACCATAACTAGTAGCTCTAGGTTGGATTTTTAATTGCAAGTGATCAACTACCTTAGCATTAATAATGTTACAGCAGCTACCACTATCAATTATCATGCATAACACTTGATTCTTTACTGTACACCTAGTATGAAAAATGTTTTCCCTTTGATCTAGCCTAGGTGTTTCTTGTAAAGTAAGAGTACGCATAGTTACCAAAGTTAGAGGCTGTTCGGTGCATTCTGGTTCAATGGCCTCTACGTCCTCCTCTTCTTGTCCAATACTGTCCTCCTCCACTTGATTTGGAGTTATATCTTCATCACTCACATATCCTCCATTGGTGGTGAGAAGTACTTGCTTTAGATTTGGACAATCCTTGGCATAGTGACCTCGTCCTTGACACTTGTAGCACACTAAATCACGTGCTCTAGGCTGATTTGGAGGTCCATTGGTGGGATGCCTTTGGCCTTGAAAACCTGTTGTTTTAGGTGAGCTAGTAGCTCCCTTTTGCTGCATAGAAGGGTTAGAAGAATAAAAGTTGGAATTTGAACTAGGATTAGAACCATACCTTTTTGTAGCATTCCAAGCTTCCTTCTTCTTCCTTTGTTGCTGCTCATAGAGTAGTTGGGCTGAATGTACTAAGGCATTGAGATCCTTGATTTGTTGAATCTCCAATGTGTCTTGAATGCTTTGATTCAGTCCCGCCATGAATTGGGTCCTTAGAGACCGTTGGGAATGATGAATTCCCGCTTTAAAACTCAGATCCTCTAGCTCATTGAAGTACTCGGTTGGAGACTTGGTGCCTTGTTTGCAAGTTACAACTTTCAATCTCATGTGCTCGGTATGCTCTTCAGGCACATATTTCTTCCTCATTACAAACTTCAGCTAGGCCCAAGTTTCAATTGGTGGTAAGGCCTTTCTAATTCGATCCTCCTTCATTCTAAACCACCAATTTCTAGCGGTCCCAATAAAGTGGATGACAACAACAACAACTTTCTCCCATTCTTCATATCCCATGTGATCTAGAATGAAATTTGTAGCTTGTTCCCACTCTAGATACTTCTCCGGGTTAAGCTCTCCATTGAATGGTTCTATCTTGATCTTTATATCACGTTTCCCAATCTGATTTACAACTTGGTTAACGTTGTTGTTGTTGTTCGGCCGTTGTACTCCATAGGCTGGTGGGAGATCTTCTACAACCTCAGCTTGGTTATAGAAATCATCTAGGGGAGGATGCCATGGGCGCCTTTCTTCCCCGGGATAACCATATGTCACATCATCAAAAGAGTTGTTGTATTGTTGATATTGTTGATGAGTGGCTTGAGGGTACCGGTTGTGTGGCTGATTATAGACTTGTTGATGAGTAACCGGTGGAGTCCTCGACCCGATGCCTCTTCCTCTACCTCGGCCTGCTGTGGGGGAGTAGTGAGCCGGGGGATCATTATCTTTGTTGTAGCTAGCAAGCACATCATGTTCGTCATCCACTAGTTGTTGCTTGCCTTTATCGCTACCCGAGGCTTGATTTGGATCACTTGTAAGATCGACTGCAGGGGTGCTCTTGCGACTAGCTTGAGATGAATCAACCAATATTGCAAGTTGTTCCTCTAAATGCTTTAGTTGTGGAGCCAATGCAGCCGTGGCCAGTTCTACAGCTCGAGCCTGGCCATCGCGCACACCTTCACTAATGGACAACCTAATGAAGTCGATTGCCTCCTTAGTGAGACTCAATTCAGTTGGGTTAGGTTCTGATGGAATCACCATTGTTCCTGAAACAAGCAAGAAGGTAGAGAGAGTAGTGTGTTCTAAAGCAAATCAAAACAAGCAATACCACACCTTGATCAAGCCAAAACTTGCCTCAAAGCAATCCAATCAACTTAATTCAGTTTTTGGGCTGTTTTGAGGGAGTAAAATGGTAGATATAGTGTAGGTATGGAATACTAATGATATTTAAAGGAAATATGCAGCTTAAGCAAATGGCAAATATGCAATAAGACAAGCAATGCAAATAATCCCTCTATGAGCTCTAAAACACATGCAATCTCTCAATTGACTCTATGCAAGTTAATAAAACCAAAATTCAGCATGCAAGGGCAGAAAATATGGTAGGCTTAGTGACTTTTATTTCGTCACTCTTTTTCTTCAAAGTGATTTCTACTTAGCTATCTTTTTAAGGAAGCAGTCACTAGGGTTGAAAGTGGCTTAAAACTAGCTGGGGTAGATCACTTTTCTTTTCTGTTTTTTTTTTTTTTTTTTTTATTTTATGCACAAACTACTCTTATGCTGTAATGAAGAAACAAGCAAAGCAAAACAACAATGCAAAGGACGAAATTAAAAGGTATACACGAACTGAATTTTTTTATTTTTTTTTTTTTAACTAAGTGACTTTTGCTACCAATGAAACCAACTAGAAGCCAAATTAACAAAAGAAGAAGGGGCAGGTCGAATTTGACGGAATGCAATGACAGAAATTAGCAAATATCAAACAAGCAATATGAATCTCTATTGATCATGCAACATGAAATAAAAACTCATAAAAATTGTAGGAAGACAATTGCTACTCTTAATTGCAACAAAACTCAACCAATTCAACCAAAAGCATGCAACAAATCCCTTAAAATCTCCTAGATGGGTTATTACTTGGAGGGCAAGCAACAACAAGGAATTAGGGTTTGGTGATCTCGGCTGAGGGCTAGAGTTAGGGTTTGCGGATTTGGATCTAGGGTTTGAGGGATTGGTAGGGTTCGAACTAGGTTTAGGGTTTAAGATTAGGGTTTGCGAGAATTAGAGTTTCCTAGGGTTTCTCGCAATCTAGGGTTAGGGTTCTGCCGCCAAATTAGGGTTAGGGTTAGGGTTCACGAGAATAGGGCGGGGGGCGAACTAGGGTTTAGGGTCTCCGAATTGGCTAGGGTTTGTGGGGGTGGGTTCGGACAGGGCTGGGGGGTGGTGCGGTGCCCTAGAGCGACACCAGTTTGGGGGGGGGTGGTGGTTCGTGGTGGTAGGGTGGCGAAAATATGGTGGTGGTGGTGAAAAATTCAATCTTTTGGTCTCAAAAATTCAAACTTTAGGTAAAGGTGGGATTTTTGGGATCAAAAACTGAATCAAATCAATTAGAAAGCAAATTAAGGAAAGAAACAATTACTTGGCGAGACGCTGGATTATGATACCACTTGATACGTGATTGCCCCGGAATCCTCCGTAGAAACCTCGTATATGACCCACACAAGTCCCGATCTTGCCTAGTAATCCTTGAATCAACCTGAATTTGCAATCAATATGAGAAATCGTGCACAACAAGTAACAAACGGATTTGAATTGATTGAATGAAAACCGATCAGATTTGATAGAATAGTCCAACTTGATAGTTCAAACGGATTGGCTCTAACGCTAAATCCGATTGATTAACTAGTTTGATCTTTAACAATCACAACTAGAACAATCTAATTGATTAAACCAACAAACCAGATTCGAACAAGGAGAGAGAGAGAGATCGATTGATGATGATGATGTTGATCGACAAACACAAACAAACTCGAGTCTTTTTGGAGCCCAAGGACTAGATAAACCTTTCTTAGGGTTTATCTAATCTCAAGCTGATTTTTATTAATGAAATTGCAAAGTATAAATAGAGAATACAAAAGCTAATACTTGGGGAGCAAGGAAGGGGAGGTGGCCGGCCCTAAATGGGGAGAATGAGCCTCCTTTGCTTGCTTCCCAAGATATAATAATATCTAAATAAATCTAACTAGATTCCCTTAAATAAATAACTCATAGCTGAATTATTTATTTAAGGAAATAATCCTAACAACTTAAAATATCTCTAACAACCAGGAGAGAGAAAATATCTCTAACAACCAGGAGAGAGAAAATCAACCACTAACATAAGCCTATTGGCTGATTTCTCTTCATTATTAAAATAGATAGAAATTGTTCATAAAATAATAAATAAGATATTTTCTTCAATTTAGAATGGTCAAGTCAAAGGGTTGACTTTGACCCATATACCAATTCATCTCACCCGGTCACTTACTAAATTCAGCCCTAAAGTGAGACAAACTAATATATGTTTCTAAATAAAGAAATAGTGCATTTCGGCCCTCATATTATCAATCCATGGAATCCGGGCTCAATTGATGTCGAATGCACGAGACCCACTTCGCCTTGCTAGGCTCTTCAATAACCGCTGCCAATCGAACCAAGATCGCTGTTGTGCCTTGAGCAATCTTCTTAGCTCGACTTCTTGTGATTGGTCCGTCAGAAGGCACTCGAATCAACTCATCGACGTCGGTTTGAGACATGGCAGGCTTCACTGCATCACACTTGTTTTTTCTCCTTTTGCCTTTAAAATGATTTGTGATCTAGCATTGCACGTCAAGTGTTCGATGAAATGTCCATGTAAATGTCACTCCTAAATGTGGCATTCGGTTTCTAGGTTTGATTTTACGCTTTTATTCGATCGGTCTTGGTTTTGTAGTGTAGAATGTGCTTATTGGCTTGATACTGTCCTCATTCTTTGTGCTTATGCCTAGATAACTTTAAAGTTCACTTGTTTTTTGTCCTTTTGCCTTTAAAATGACTTGTGATCTAACATTGCTAGCCAAGTGTTCGACGAAATGTCCATGTAAATGTCAGTCCTAAATGTGGCATTCGATTTCTAGGTTTAAGTTTATTCTTTTTATTCGATCGGTCTTGGTTTTGTAGTGTATAATATGCATATTGGCGTGATACTATCCTCATTCTTTGTGCTTATGCCTAGATAACTTTAATCTTCACTATTTTTTTCTCCTTTTGCCTTTAAAATGACTTGTGATCGAACATTATACGCCAAGTGTTCGATGAAATGTCCATGTAAATGTCACTTCTAATTGTGGTATTCGGTTTCTAGGTTCGTATTTCTGCTTTTATTCGATCGGTCTTGGTTTTGTAGTGCAGAATGCGCTTATTGGCTTGATTAAATTCATATTCTGTATGCTTATGCCTAGATGTCTTTAAAGTTCACTTTTGTTTCTCCTTTTGCCTTTAAAATGACTTGTGATCTAACATTGCACGCCAAGTGTTCGATGAATTGTCCATGTAAATGTGACTCCTAAATTTGGCATTCGGTTTCTAGGTTTGAGATTATGTTTTTATTCAATCGGACTTGGTTTTGTAGTGTATAATGTGCTTATTGCCTTGATATTATCCTCATTCTTTGTGCTTATGCCTAGGTGTCTTTAAATTTCACTTTTATTTCTCCTTTTGCCTACAAAATTGATACGTGATTGCCTCGGATTACTCCTCAGAAACCTCGTATTGACCACATAGGAACCCGATCTTGCCAGCAAATCAATTCAATCCTACAAAAGCTTTCAACTTTAGAACTCCTTGTGATGCAAGTAACAAACTGATTTGAATGATGGTGAATTGAATGGATCGAAATTGATAGGAAGATTCAAATAGATAGTTCAATTAAATTGGCTCTAACACTAAATTCAATTGATGAACTAGGATCGATCTTTAACAATCAACCTAGAACTAAACTAGATGAACAACTTATCAACCAATCTGAATTTCGAAATTAAGAACACGAGAGAGAGAAATTTCGGCTATTATGATGATGATGATCTCGAGATTGCAAGCACACAAACACAATTGCTTTTTTGAGCCCAAGGACTAGATAAACCTTTCTTAGGGTTTATCTAATCTCAAACTGATTTTTATTAATGAAACTGAAAAGTATTTATAGAGAATACAAAAGCTAATACTTGGAGAGCAAGGCAACTAGGAGGCTGGCCCTATAGATAGAAGATAGCCTCTTATCTTGCTTCCAAAGATATAATAAACTATCTAATTAGATCTATCTAGATTCCCTTAAATAAAATAAATCATAGCAGATTTATTTATTTAAGGAAATAATCCTAACAAACTCAAAATATCTCTAACAACTAGGAGAGAGAAGATCAACCAACTAACATAAGCCTATTGGCTGATTTCTCTACATTATTAAAATAAATAGAAATTGTTCATAATAAAATAAATAAGATATTTTCTTTAATTTAGAATGGTCAAGTCAAAGGGTTGACTTTGACCCATATACCAATTCATCTCACCCGGTCACTTACTAAATTCAGCCCTAAAGTGAGACAAATTAGTACATGTTTCTAAATAAAGAAATAGTGATTTTCGGCCCTCATATAATCAATCCATGGAATCCGGGCTCAATTGATGTTGAATGCACGAGACCCACTTCGCCTTGTTAGGCTCTTCAATAACCGCTGCCAATCAAACCAAGATCGCTGTTGTGTCTTGAGCAATCTTCTTAGCTTGACTTCTTGTAATTGGTCCGTCTGAAGGCACTCAAATCAACTCATCGACGTCGGTTTGAGACATGGCATGCTTTTATTCGATCGGTCTTTGTTTTGTAGTGTCTAATGTGCTTATTGGCTTGATATTATCCTCATTCTTTGTGCTTATGCCTAGGTGTCTTTAAAGTTCATATTTTTTTCTCCTTTTGCCTATAAAAAGACTTGTGATCAAACATTATATGCCAAGTGTTCGATGAAATGTCCATGTAAATTGATGCAGTGAAGCCTGCCATGTCTCCAACCGACGTCGATGAGTTGATTCGAGTGCCTTCTGACGGACCAATCACAAGAAGTCGAGCTAAGAAGATTGCTCAAGGCACAACAGCGATCTTGGTTCGATTGGCAGAGGTTATTGAAGAGCCTAGCAAGGCGAAGTGGGTCTCGTGCATTTGACATCAATTGAGCCCGGATTCCATGGATTAATTATATGAGGGCCGAAAATCACTATTTCTTTATTTAGAAACATGTATTAATTTGTCTCACTTTAGGGCTGAATTTAGTAAGTGACCGGGTGAGATGAATTGGTATATGGGTTAAAGTCAACCCTTTGACTTGACCATTCTAAATTGAAGAAAATATCTTATTTATTTTATTATGAACAATTTCTATTTATTTTAATAATGTAGAGAAATCAGCCAATAGGCTTATGTTAGTTGGTCGATCTTCTCTCTCCTGGTTGTTAGAGATATTTTTAGTTTGTTAGAGATATTTTGAGTTTGTTAGGATTATTTCCTTAAATAAATAAATCAGCCATGATTTATTTTATTTAAGGGAATCTAGTTAGATTTATTTAGATATTATTATATCTTGGGAAGCAAGCAAAGGAGACCTATTCTTTCCATCTAGGGCCGGCCACTCCCCTCCCTTGCTCCCCAAGTATTAGCTTTTGTATTCTCTATAAATACTTTTCAGTTTCATTAATAAAAATCAGCTTGAGATTAGATAAACCCTAAGAAAGGTTTATCTAGTCCTTGGGCTCAAAATAATTGTGTGTGTGCTTGCAATTTCGAAATTCATCATCTTCATTCGTTCATCACCAGAATTCGACTCTCTCTCTCTCTCAATTATTTGATTGATCTAGTCAAGTTAGATTGTCCTAGAATTGATTGTTAAAGATCATTAGTTAATCAATTGGATTTAGCGTTAGAGCCAATCCAATTGAACTATCGAAAGTTGATTCTTTCAATTATCCAATTCGTCCATTCACTTCAGATTTTCGTTCTTTGTGTTACTTGATCCGCAAGTCATTAACTTTGGAGCAATTTTAGGTTGAATCGAGAATTACTAGGCAAGATCGGGTTCCTGTGTGGTCAAATACGAGGTTTCTGAGGAGTAATCCGAGGCGATCACGTATCATAAATGTCACTGCTAAATGTGGCAGTCATCTTGACGAATGTAGGGCGTTAGAACTCCAGTGTGAGAAACAAAAGAATGCGCACTTAGAGGAGAAAATCCGTGACCTGGAAAGTGGAGTGAATGGAGAAAGAGATTATTAGACTGGGAACACTAGACATAAGCTGTATGTCGAAATGACCAAAGGAAGTGGGTCTAGAGTGTACAATAAGGAAACCATGGATAGGAACAGTATACAAAGACCTCATCCTAAGTACTACCTAGGAGAGTACTACAAGACCTGCTGGAACTGTGGTGCTCATGGGAACTACAAGAAAAGCTATCCCGAAGCCAAAGCCCAAACCCAGAGGAACCACGAGTATTGGAACAGGCAAAACCAAAAGGCCAACAAATCTGCTAGAGGTCCCACTCATGGGAACCAACATTAGAACTTTGCATATAACTCTAGGAACCCTCGTGACATTAATATTGCTGATTATGTTTTATGTGAAACTCTCTTTCCTTGTAAGGGACCAAGAAAGAGTCATATTGCCTGGGTCATCAAAAACTAACTCTCCTTGTAGGTGGCAGTGAAGGGGAACAACACATGGGTAATTGATAGCGGCTAGTCAAATCATATGACTAGAGACAAAGACAATCTCACCTCACTCCACGTAAAAGTTGAAGGAGGTCATGTGTCATTTGGAAACAAGAATAAAGGAGAAATCATAGGAACAGGGAAGTACTACTCAACAATTCAATCAAGATCAGCAATGTTAACTTGGTGAAGCACATGGGGTACAATCACTTGAGCGTATCACAAATATGTGATCAAGGGAACAACATCGTCACTTTTGATACAAAGGAGTGTCTGGTCATCAACAAGAAGACTAACAAAATCATCCTAAGAGGAAGGAGGTCCAACAACGTCTATGTGGTGGACACGGACTTTGAGCCACCAAGGAAACTATGCCTTGCGAGTTCCCATGACCAAACGGAACTCTAGCACAAATACTAGGCCACGCAAGCATTAGTCAGATCTTGAAACTCTACCTACAAGACCTGGTCATTGGTCTTCCAAGAATCAACATGGAGGGAGCTAAGTTGTGTGAGGCTTATGTTCTTGGCAAGCAAACTAGGAGTTCCTTCAAACCAAAAAGGGCGGTCAGTGATACGTGATTGCCCGGAATCCTCCGTTGAAACCTCGTATATGACCCACACAAGTCCCGATCTTGCCTAGTAATCCTTGATTCAACCTGAATTTGCAATCAATATGAGAAATCGTGCACAACAAGTAACAAACGGGTTTGAATTGATTGAATGAAAACCGATCAGATTTGATAGAATAGTCCAACTTGATAGTTCAAACGGATTGGCTCTAACGCTAAATCCGATTGATTAACTAGTTTGATCTTTAACAATCACAACTAGAACAATCTAATTGATTAAACCAACAAACCAGATTCGAACAAGGAGAAATCGGATTGATGCTGGACGAATGATGATTCTCGAATTGCAAGCCACACGACACAAGTTGGTATTTTTGGAGCCCAAAAGCAAGACTAAACCAAAGGGGTTTAATCTTACTTCAAGCTGATTTTTATTAATGAAACTGAAAAGTATTTATAGAGAATACAAAAGCTAATACTTGGGGAGCAAGGTAGAGGAGGTGGCCGGCCCTAGATGGGGAGAATGGGTCTCCTTTGCTTGCTTCCCAAGATATAATAATATCTAATTAAATCTAACTAGATTCCCTTAAATAAATAAATCATAGCTGAATTATTTATTTAAGGAAATAATCCTAACAACTTAAAATATCTCTAACAACCAGGAGAGAGAAAATATCTCTAACAATCAGGAGAGAGAAAATATCTCTAACAACCAGGAGAGAGAAAATCAACCAACTAACATAAGCCTATTGGCTGATTTCTCTACATTATTTAATTAAGTTCACACGCCTATAATAAAATAAATAGATAGATATTTTCTACATTTAGAATGGTCAAGTCAAAGGGTTGACTTTGACCCATATACCAATTTATCTCACCCGGTCACTTACTAAATTCAGCCCTAAAGTGAGACAAATTAATACATGTTTCTAAATAAAGAAAAAGTGAATTTCGGCCCTCCTATGATCAATCCATGGAATCCGGGCTCAATTGATGTCGAATGCACGAGACCCACTTCGCCTTGCTAGGCTCTTCAATAACCGCTGCCAATCGAACCAAGATCGCTGTTGTGCCTTGAGCAATCTTCTTAGCTCGACTTCTTGTGATTGGTCCGTCAGAAGGCACTCGAATCAACTCATCGACGTCGGTTTGAGACATGGCAGGCTTCACTGCATCATTCTCCTCCACTTGAGCTCGAATCGTCTCTGATTCGACGTCGGAATCAAAATCTGGCACATAAAGAGATAGATCAGCCACATTAAAAGTTGGATGGACACCATACTCACCAGGCAAGTCAACATGATATGCATTAGGGCCGATTCTCCTGATGATACGAAATGGTCCATCTCCTCTCTGATCTAACTTGTTCTTCCTTTGATTTGGGAACCTTTCCTTCCTTAGATGCACCCAAACAAGATCTCCTTCTTCAAAGATAACCTGTTTCCGACCCTTATCAGCATGGGCCTTGTACTTCCTGGATTTCCTCTCCAAGTGCATCTTCGTCCTCTCATGTAGCTTCTTCACAAACTCAGCCCTCTTGTTAGCTTCAAAACTCTCTTTTCCCTTGTATGGCTGAGGCGTCATATCCACCGGTGTCCTCGGATTCAACCCATAAACAACCTCAAAAGGGGTCATCTTTGTGACTGAATGGATTGACCTGTTATAAGCAAACTCCACAAAAGGCAAAACATCTTCCCAACGTTTGAGGTTAGCTTTAAGCATAGTTCTAAGTAAAACCCCTAACGTTCGATTAGTAACTTCCGTTTGCCCATCAGTTTGTGGGTGACATGAGGTAGAAAACAGCAATTTAGTTCCCAATTTAGACCATAGACTCTTCCAAAAATAACTCAAAAAATTAGCATCACGATCTGACACAATAGAACAAGGAATGCCATGCAATCTAACAATTTCCCTAAAGAACAAATCAGCAATATGCACAGCATCATCAGTCGTGTGACATGGAATAAAGTGAGCCATTTTGGAAAATCTATCTACCACTACAAAGATAGAATCTCTACCCTTCCTAGTTCTAGGCAAACCTACAATGAAATCCATAGAAATGTCTTCCCAAGGAGAACTAGGAATGGGTAAAGGCTGGTACAAACCATGGGGGTGAAGTCTAGACTTAGCTTTAGCACAAACAACACAACCCTTGACAAATCTCAGCACATAATTACTCATTTTAGGCCAATAGTAGTGTTCTTTTAAACCTTCTAAAGTCTTTTCTAAACCCCTATGTCCTCTTGATTCATGAACCTCTTTAGTTAGAAGCCTACGTATACTAGATGAAGGAATGCACAATTTTCCAGCTTTAAACAAGTATCCATCATCAATAAAGTAGGTATCTATTTCACCCCTAGACATGCAATTCTTATAGATTTCAGCAAAGTGAGGATCACTAGCATATAATTCCCTAATCATTGCAAATCCAAGGATCTTAACATCACATAGGTTCAAGAGTACATACCTCCGAGAAAGGGCGTCAGCTACCACATTCTCCTTGCCTTTCTTATGTTTAACAACATAAGGAAAGGTCTCCATGAATTCAACCCATCTTGCATGTCGCCTGCTGAGTCTGGATTGGCCTTTCAAGTACTTCAAGGCCTCATGATCAGAATGGATTACAAACTCTTTAGGCCACAAATAATGAGACCAAGTTTTCAGGACCCTAATTAAAGCATACAACTCTTTATCATAAGTAGGGTAATTCAACTCAGCCCCACTAAGCTTTTCACTAAAATAAGCAATGGGTTTCTTGTCTTGTAAGAGCACGCCTCCTATGCCATGTCCAGAAGCGTCCACCTCTATCTCAAATGCCTTGGAGAAGTCAGGGAGTTGAAGCACTGGGGCGTGGCATAATCTGTCCTTCAAAGTGTTGAAGGCGTTCTCTTGTTGCTCCCTCCATTTAAAGGCCGTATCCTTCTTTGTAAGCTCGTGGAGGGGGGCTGCAATTGTGCTAAAATCACGCACAAATCTCCTGTAGAAACCAGCCAAGCCGAGAAATGATCTGACCATTGTTGGTGTAGTCGGCTGGGGCCATTCTTTGATTGCCTTGATCTTGTCTTCATCTACCCTCAATCCACCTTTAGACACAACAAAACCAAGAAAAATGGTAGACTCTGAGCAAAAAGAACACTTTTTCAAGTTAACATAAAGCTTTTCTAACCTTAAAGTGTCCAAAACAGCCCTAAGATGATCTACATGTTCATGCATGGTTTTGCTATAGATTAAGATATCATCAAAGTAGACTACAACAAATCTGCCTAAGTATCTTCTTAAAACATGGTTCATAAGCCTCATAAAAGTACTAGGTGCATTAGTTAATCCAAAAGGCATTACTAACCATTCATATAAGCCATACTTAGTTTTAAAGGCAGTTTTCCATTCATCCCCTTCCCTCATCCTAATTTGATGGTACCCACTTCTTAAATCAATTTTAGAAAAGAAATTAGCACCATGTAATTCATCAAGCATATCATCTAGTCTAGGGATGGGGTGACGGTACTTAACTGTTATTTGGTTGATCGCTCTACAATCAACACACATTCTCCATGTGCCATCCTTCTTTGGCACCAAAATCACCGGAACCGCGCATGGGCTGAGAGATTCACGCACATAGCCTTTGTCCATGAGATCTTGCACTTGTCTTTGAAGCTCAGCGGTCTCTTCTGGACTTGCTCTATAGGCTGCACGGTTTGGTAATGAAGCGCCGGGCACCAAATCGATTTGATGCTCAATGCTTCTAATTGGTGGCAGGCCTTCCGGCAACTCTTCAGGCATCACATCTTCAAACTCCTGTAATAGATCCTGTAGACACTTTGGAAGATGTGAAATATCTTGACTAATAATAAGTATCTCTTTCCTCATAAGAAGTAAGCAAGAAGAGTTAGGGAAAGAAATACTAGACTGAGTCACAAGAGAGCGCTTTTCTACACTGCCTTTCAAGCCGATTTTTGGCTCTTTCTGTAGGCGTTCTTTTTCTATATTTGTATCTCTCTGAGTCTCTGAATTGCTTCCAAAATTTGAGCCAAAACGCTTGAGTGGATTGGGAGATAGCCTCGTTTTCGTCCCAGATGCACTGCTGGAAGTGTTGCTCGGCATTTTGGCCGTTTTAGGGACATTCTCTCGGCGTTTTTCGTCCCAAACAGTAGCTCCACCTGTTTTTGATGTTGTCCCAAAATTTGAGCCAGAACGCTCGGGTGGAGACTGGGAAACGCCGCTTGGCTTTGTCGACGCGTCGGGCGCCGAACGCCGGGCCACTGCTTTGGCCGTTGAATCAGCCTCTTCTTTCTCTTCCTTGGCACGCCTAAGTGCCCTAGCTTGATCTCGTCGCCTTGTTGGGGAGACAAGGGTAGAAGAGAAACTCTCCTCCCATCATAGTTAAAAGAATAGGTGTTTAACATGCCATCATAAATCACTCTCCTATCAAATAACCATGGTCTTCCTAACAAAATATGAGTGCATTCCATGTTTACTACATCACACATAATGTCATCAACATAAGTACCAATAGCAACACGGACTAAACACTGATGGGTGACAAGATTAGGACCTTCTGAATCATTAATTCCATTGAGACCATAACTAGTAGCCCTAGGTTGGGTTTTTAATTGCAAGTGATCAACTACCTTAGCATTAATAATGTTACAGCAGCTACCACTATCAATTATCATGCATAACACTTGATTCTTTACTGTACACCTAGTATGGAAAATGTTTTCCCTTTGATCTAGCCTAGGTGTTTCTTGTAAAGTAAGAGTACGCATTGTTACCAAAGTTAGAGGCTGTTCGGTGCAATCTGGTTCAATGGCCTCTACGTCCTCCTCTTCTTGTCCATTACTGTCCTCCTCCACTTGATTTGGAGTTATATCTTCATCACTCACATATCCTCCATTGGTGGTGAGAAGCACTTGCTTTAGATTTGGACAATCCTTGGCATAGTGACCTCGTCCTTGACACTTGTAGCACACTAAATCACGTGTTCTAGGCTGATTTGGAGGTCCATTGGTGGGACGCCTTTGGCCTTGAAAACCTGTTGGTTTAGGTGAGCTAGAAGCTCCCTTTTGCTGCATAGAAGAGTTAGAAGAAAAAGAGTTGGAATTTGAACTAGGATTAGGGCCATACCTTTTTGTAGCATTCCAAGCTTCCTTCTTCTTCCTTTGTTGCTGCTCATAGAGTAGTTGGGCTGAATGTACTAAGGCATTGAGATCCTTGATTTGTTGAATCTCCAATGTGTCTTGAATGCTTTGATTCAGTCCAGCCATAAATTGGGTCCTTAGAGACCGTTGGGAATGATGAATTCCCGCTTTAAAACTCAGATCCTCTAGCTCATTGAAGTACTCGGTTGGAGACTTGGTGCCTTGTTTGTAAGTTACAACTTTCAATCTCATGTGCTCGGTATGCTCTTCAGGCACATATTTCTTCCTCATTACAAACTTCAGCTGGCCCCAAGTTTCAATTGGTGGTAAGGCCTTTCTTATTCGATCCTCCTTCATTCGAAACCACCAATTTCTAGCGGTCCCAATAAAGTGGATGGCAACAACAGCAACTTTCTCCCATTCTTCATATCCCATGTGATCTAGAATGAAATTTGTAGCTTGTTCCCACTCTAGATACTTCTCCGGGTTAAGCTCTCCATTGAATGGTTCTATCTTGATCTTTATATCACGTTTCCCAATCTGATTTACCACTTGGTTAACGTTGTTGTTGTTGTTCGGCCGTTGTACTCCATAGGCTGGTGGGAGATCTTCTACAACCTCAGCTTGGTTATAGAAATCATCTAGGGGAGGATGCCATGGGCGCCTTTCTTCCCCGGGATAACCATACGTCACATCATCAAAAGAGTTGTTGTATTGTTGATATTGTTGATGAGTGGCTTGAGGATACCGGTTGTGTGGCTGATTATAGACTTGTTGATGAGTAACCGGTGGAGTCCTCGACCCGATGCCTCTTCCTCTACCTCGGCCTGCTGTGGGGGAGTAGTGAGCCGGGGGATCATTATCTTTGTTGTATCTAGCAAGCACATCATGTTCGTCATCCACTAGTTGTTGCTTGCCTTTGTCGCTACCCGAGGCTTGATTTGGGTCACTTGTAAGATCGACTGCAGGGGTGCTCTTGCGACTAGCTTGAGATGAATCAACCAATATTGCAAGTTGTTCCTCTAAATGCTTTAGTTGTGGAGCCAATGCAGCCGTGGCCAGTTCTACAGCTCGAGCCTGGCCATCGCGCACACCTTCACTAATGGACAACCTAATGAAGTCAATTGCCTCCTTAGTGAGACTCAATTCAGTTGGGTTAGGTTCTGATGGGATCACCATTGTTCCTGAAACAAGCAAGAAGGTAGAGAGAGTAGTGTGTCCTAAAGTAAATCACAACAAGTAATACCACACCTTGATCAAGCCAAAACTTGCCTCAAAGCAATCCAATCAACTTAATTCAGTTTTCGGGCTGTTTTGAGGGAGTAAAATGGTAGATATAGTGTAGGTATGGAATACTAATGATATTTAAAGGAAATATGCAGCTTAAGCAAATGGCAAATATGCAATAAGACAAGCAATGCAAATAATCCCTCTATGAGCTCTAAAACACATGCAATCTCTCAATTGACTCTATGCAAGTTAATAAAGCCAAAATTCAGCATGCAAGGACAGAAAATATGGTAGGCTTAGTGACTTTTATTTCGTCACTCTTTTTCTTCAAAGTGATTTCTACTTAGCTATCTTTTTTAAGCAAGCAGTCACTAGGGTTGAAAGTGGCTTAAAACTAGCTGGGGTAGATCACTTTTTCTTTTCTTTTTTTTTTTTTTTTTTTGATTTTTATGCACAAACTACTCTTGTGCTATAATGAAAAACAAGCAAAGCAATGCAACAATGCTAAGGACGAAATTAAAAGGGTATATACGAACTGATTTTTTTTTATTTTTTTTAACTAAGTGACTTTTGCTACCAATGAAACCAACTAGAAGCCAAATTAATAACAAGGAGAAGGGGTAGGTCGAATTGATGGAATGCAATGACAGAAATCAGCAAGTATTAATCAAGCAATATGAATCGCAATCAATCATGCAACATGAATGAAAACTCATAAAACTGTAGGAAAAACAATTGCTAATCTAAATTGCAATACAACTCAACCAAATCAGCCAATAAACATGCACAAATCCCATAAAAATCTCCTAATTGGTAATTGCTTAGAAGGCAAGGAACAACTAAGGGATTTAGGGTTTGGGAGATCACGACTGGATTAGGGCTCTTAGGGTTTGGTTCGAGGGTTTGGGTTTGGTAGGGTTTGCGATTAGGGTTTGCGAGAATTAGGGTTTCCTAGGGTTTCTCGCAATCTAGGGTTAGGGTTCTGCCGCCAAATTAGGGTTAGGGTTAGGGTTCACGAGAATAGGGCGGGGGGCGAACTAGGGTTTAGGGTCTCCGAATTGGATGGGGGTGGTGTGGTTAGGCTCGGCTGGTGGTGAGTGGTGGTGCGGTCCAGACGAGCGACACCAGTTTGGAGTGGTGGTGGTGGTTCGTGGTGGTTGGGTGGCGGAAATATGGTGGTGGTGGTGAAAAATTCAATCTTTTGGTCTCAAAAATTCAAACTTTAGGTAAAGGTGGGATTTTTGGGATCAAAAACTGAATCAAATCAATTAGAAAGCAAATTAAGGAAAGAAACAATTACTTGGCGAGACGCTGGGCTCTGATACCACTTGATACGTGATTGCCCGGAATCCTCCGTTGAAACCTCGTATATGACCCACACAAGTCCCGATCTTGCCTAGTAATCCTTGATTCAACCTGAATTTGCAATCAATATGAGAAATCGTGCACAACAAGTAACAAACGGGTTTGAATTGATTGAATGAAAACCGATCAGATTTGATAGAATAGTCCAACTTGATAGTTCAAACGGATTGGCTCTAACGCTAAATCCGATTGATTAACTAGTTTGATCTTTAACAATCACAACTAGAACAATCTAATTGATTAAACCAACAAACCAGATTCGAACAAGGAGAAATCGGATTGATGCTGGACGAATGATGATTCTCGAATTGCAAGCCACACGACACAAGTTGGTATTTTTGGAGCCCAAAAGCAAGACTAAACCAAAGGGGTTTAATCTTACTTCAAGCTGATTTTTATTAATGAAACTGAAAAGTATTTATAGAGAATACAAAAGCTAATACTTGGGGAGCAAGGTAGAGGAGGTGGCCGGCCCTAGATGGGGAGAATGGGTCTCCTTTGCTTGCTTCCCAAGATATAATAATATCTAATTAAATCTAACTAGATTCCCTTAAATAAATAAATCATAGCTGAATTATTTATTTAAGGAAATAATCCTAACAACTTAAAATATCTCTAACAACCAGGAGAGAGAAAATATCTCTAACAACCAGGAGAGAGAAAATATCTCTAACAACCAGGAGAGAGAAAATATCTCTAACAACCAGGAGAGAGAAAATCAACCAACTAACATAAGCCTATTGGCTGATTTCTCTACATTATTTAATTAAGTTCACACGCCTATAATAAAATAAATAGATAGATATTTTCTCCATTTCGAATGGTCAAGTCAAAGGGTTGACTTTGACCCATATACCAATTTATCTCACCCGGTCACTTACTAAATTCAGCCCTAAAGTGAGACAAATTAATACATGTTTCTAAATAAAGAAAAAGTGAATTTCGGCCCTCCTATGATCAATCCATGGAATCCGGGCTCAATTGATGTCGAATGCACGAGACCCACTTCGCCTTGCTAGGCTCTTCAATAACCGCTGCCAATCGAACCAAGATCGCTGTTGTGCCTTGAGCAATCTTCTTAGCTCGACTTCTTGTGATTGGTCCGTCAGAAGGCACTCGAATCAACTCATCGACGTCGGTTTGAGACATGGCAGGCTTCACTGCATCAGTCAGCACTACAAGGCCCTTGGAACTAATTGACACGGATCTCTGTGGTCCCATGGACACCATCAACTACGGAGGAAAGAGGTATATGCATGTTTTAATTGATGATTTTTCAAGGTTTACATGGGTTCTTTTCTTGAGATCAAATCAGATACCTTCAAAGAGTTTGAGACTCTAATCAAGAGGATGGAAGTTAGAGTGGGACGCAAGCTCAAGGCCCTCAGATCTCATCATGGAATTGAGTTCAAAAACTTAGAGTTCCTAAGGTACTCTAATGACAATGGTGTATCTCACAACTTCTTGGCCCCTCGCACTCCCCAACAAAATAGCGTGGTGGAAAGAAAAAACAGAACTTTAGAAGACATGGCACGGACCATGATGCTTGAGAGTGGAGTTCCTGAAAGTTTTTGGGCCGAAGCTATCTCCATAGCTACATACATTCTAAATTGTGCAAGATTCTTCCTATGATCAAGAAGACATCATATGAGTTGATCAAGGGAAGAAAGCCAAACATCTCTCATCTCAGGACTTTTGGGTGCAAATGCTTTGTCCACAACAATGGAAAAGACAACGTTGGGATGTTTGATCCTAGGAGTGTCGAAGGGATCTTCCTAGGATATTCCTCCCAAAGCAAGGCATACAGAGTATACAACAAAAGGACCAATAAATTAGAGGAAAGCATTCACGTCATCTTCGAAGACGAATTTGTAAATGTGGGAACCGAGTCATAAGGAAAGGGAACTCTGTTCAAACTGCTTAGACAAGAAGAGGAAGACGATGATGACGAGCCAAGAAATCAAGATGAGGAATATCCAAGTGGGAACACCATCCCGCAACAAGGGAACAACGAAGGAGATCGAAGTTCCACGGATCAAGATTCCTCTGAAGTTCCCTCCTCAACAGAAGAGCCTCAAGATGCATCAAACTCTCTTGTTCCCCAAAATGAAGTCATACCTGAGTCTAGTGTTCAGGGGGAATAACAAGAGAACCTTGAAGCAGATCGTGAAGAGACCCTCAGCGAAGAAGTTAAGAACATCTGTTCCCATGAAGAAGAAGAAGCCCAAGCTACAGATGAAGAAGAGACAAAGGAACAGGTTGATGTCTCACACATCTGAACTAGGAACTAACACCAGAAGAGGGATCACCCCATCGACAACATCATCACTCCCTATGATAAAGGCGTGCACACTCGCTCTTCCCTCAACAACTTCTGTGCCTTCAATGCCTTTGTCTCATTGGTGGAACCCAAGAGCATCAAAGACGCTCTAAAGGACCCAGCTTGGATTCAAGCCATGCAAGAGGAACTGCACCAATTTGAAAGGAACAAGGTGTGGAAATTGGTTCCTAGGCCCAAAAACCAGAACATCATAGGAACTCGATGGGTCTTCTGGAACAAGCTTGACGACACTGGAGATGTAGCTAGGAACAAAGCCTGTCTAGTTGCTCAAGGCTACAGGCAAGAGGAGGGAATCGACTACGATGAGACCTTCGCACCAGTTGCAAGAATTGAAGCAATCCGTCTCCTCATAGCCTACGCAGCCAACAAAGGATTTAAGCTATATCAAATGGATGTCAAGACGGCGTTCCTAAATGGGCACCTCAAGGAAGAAGTCTACGTGGCACAACAACCAGGATTTGAGGATGAGCACACCCCAAACCACGTTTACTTCTTGGAGAGGGCCCTATATGGTCTCAAACAAGCTCCCAGGGCATGGTACGACAAGTTTGCTCAATTTCTCTTGTCTCATGGATAACTTCATGGTTCCATAGACAAAACTCTCTTCATTAAGAAAGAATCAAAAGACATTTTAATTGTTCAAGTATATGTTGATGACATTGTCTTTGGTGCTACTAATGAGATTCTTGTTGAAAAGTGTAAGAACTTGATGAGTAGCGAATTTGAAATGAGTCTCAAACGGGAACTCACGTTCTTCCTGGGACTTTAAATATCCCAAACTAAGGAGGGAACAAGGATTCATCAGCAAAAATACATCAGAGAAATGCTTGTGGAGTATGGGATGGAACACTCCAGGCCAATCGATACTCCTATCTCACCAAATTCAAGGCTGAATGCAAACGAGACAGGTATAAGTGTAGATCAAAGGAACTTTCGAGGTATGATTGGGTCTCTTCTCTACTTGACTTCTAGTAGACCCGACATCACATTTTCAATGTGCCTATGTGCGCGCTCTTAGGCTAACACTAAAGAATCACACCTGAAAGAGGTGAAGAGAATTTTCATGTACCTCAAAGGGAACGACAACTTGTGCCTTTGGTATCCAAGGAACAACTCCCTTGAGCTAGTTGCATACTCAGATGTAGACTTTGTTGGGCACCTAGTTGATCCAAAGAGCACCTCTGGAATGGCCCATTTCCTAGGATCATGCCTAGTCTCATGGGGATGAAAGAAGCAAAACTCAGTGGCACTCTCCACAACAGAAGCTGAGTACGTGGCTTCCGCCTCATGCTGTACTCAGTGGCACTCTCCACAGTAGAAGCTGAGTACGTGCCCTACATTCGTTAATGTTTGATCTTGTTCCTATCCATGGTTTCCTTTTGTTTCTCACACTTGTGATCAAACATCAGAGGGTGTACCTTCTTTAGAGTTTTCTGTTGGTTCCTTTTGAGATAGATCCTTGTCAGTCATCTTGACGACGTTCTCCACATCAGCATCAATGTCGATGACTTTTGAGGAGTTATTGGCAGCATTTTCTTGAGGAGATAGCCGTTGTTTCTCCTCTTCACCACCCACTTCTTCTTTTTCCTTTAGAAACGACCCGACTACGTTCTGCGTTTCCTCAAACTCCATTGACCCCATAATCGGAGTCTTCACTATCTCTTCCTCTACAATCTCTGGGTTAGAGGGTTTGGGTAAGGAAGATTCACCAGTTTCTGGAAAAACCATTGGTTGCGCCATTTGGCGTGGTTTTCCATATTCTGGTGAAGCGGCTAGGGTTTCGGTTTCGATTTGGGGATTGGGATTTTGGGGTTTTTCGGTGGTAACGGGAGATGAGGGAGTGGTTTTTGGAGGAGAAGGGTTTGGATTTTGGTTTTGTGGAGGAGTGAGGTTTTGAGATGGAGGTTCCATGGCGGTTGGAGGGACAGTTGAGGAAGACAATTCACCATATAAAAGGGCTCGAAGAAAATCGTCGCCAAAAAGGGCGAGAATCTTCTTCTTTGCCGGTTCAGGGCTGTCGATTTTGGTGTTGAGAGAAGCAGGGATGGTTGAGTTGGAGGGAGACACCATTAGAGAAGGATGAAGGTTCGAAGGTTTTGGGTTTGAGTGAGAGAGAGAGTAGAAGTTGAGAGAGAGAAAGAATTGAGAAAAGCGTACCTTTAAGATTGACGGTTGAGGCATAAGAAAGGAATCCACTTCCATCATTAAGGAAGTTGTCACATCACAAGATCTTCTCTTTCCTCTCTCTTGAAATACACTTTCCAATTTCAAAAGATACTATAAGCCATGATCTTTTTCTTGCGCTAGAAATCACAGTCACTGACCTTGAGCACGTCGGCAACTTTCTACCATAAAACTGCTATCTTAGTATGTCTGTGACTTTTGTCCACACATGACTTTCTCTTTTAAGAACTTACTTGGTTATGGGTTTGCACAGGGAGTACCAAAGAGAACCAAGTAAAATTTTATTTTTGAGGATTTGTCGATCATGATGATAAGTCTCCGTTTAATAATAAAAATGATAAAAGATGGGCTCATAGAGACTCTCAAACATGATAGGTTAGGGACTGGTTTTAGAATCAACAATCATTTGGGCTTATAAAGAGGGTTAGGATCATCAAGTTTATTCTTTTGGGCCAAAACAAAGAGCTCAAAAAAGTTGCACAAATACTGAATATAGTGAAAGTCATTGACAATCAAAATGCATGGGGTTTCCCAAATATGATTTCTATCAAGTATGTCTAAGAATTATACCATATGAGCATGATTTCAAAACATATGTAAAGCAATCAATTCTAGCCAATCATCGAGAGAATTTATGTAGGGAAATAGATCATTGAAGAGCGGAGTTGTTCAAAGGGTTCACGATTCAAGGCCTTTGTGAAGATGTCTGCTCTTTGATCGCTTGTTCTACAGAATTCCATAGTGACCATGCCTTTATCAACACAATCTCGAAGAAAGTGGTGTCTTATCTCGATGTGTTTTGTCTTTGAATGTTGCACCAGATTCTTTGAGATGTTGATTGCACTAGTGTTGTCACATAGTATGGGTACTGACCCACACTGCACACCATAGTCACTGCCTTGTTGCTTGATCCATAATAGCTGTGAACAACACGTTGCAGTTGCGATGTACTCTGCTT
Source organism: Fallopia convolvulus (assembly GCA_964016875.1). Classification (NCBI taxonomy): domain Eukaryota; kingdom Viridiplantae; phylum Streptophyta; class Magnoliopsida; order Caryophyllales; family Polygonaceae; genus Fallopia; species Fallopia convolvulus. The sequence goes on from OZ024730.1 coordinate 20,330,389, forward strand.
CTGCCGTTGATAGAGCCACATAATTCTGCTTTCTAGATCCCCAAGAGACAAGACAAGGCCTAAGAAATTGAGCCATCCCTGAAGTGCTTTTTCTATCGACCCGGTTTCCAGCAAAATCAGCATCAGTGTAGCCGACAAGCTCAAAATCAAATCCTCTGGGAAACCATAAACACAGATTGTCAGTCCCCTTAAGATAGCGAATGATTCTTTTAACAGCTTTCAAGTGGGACTCTCTTGAATCGGCTTGAAACCTAGCACATAGACATACTCCAAACACAATATCCGGTCTGCTTGCAGTGAGATAGAGCAATGATCCAATCATACCCCTGTACATAGTAGCATTAACTTTTGGATCCTTGTCATCTTTTCCATGTGTGGTAGTCGGCAACATGGGAGTATCAAAAGGTTTAGCATTCCCCAAACCGAACTTCCTAACACATTCTCTAAGATACTTTTGTTGATGAACTCACGTCCCATCCTCACTTTGAACAACTTGAAGTCCTAAAAAGAACTTAAGCTCGCCAACCATACTCATCTCAAATTCACTAGACATGAGGTCAGCGAACTTCTTCACTAGCTTATCATCTGTTGAACCAAAGATGATGTCATCGACATAGACTTGAACAACTAGTGTGTGACTTCCTTCTCTTAACAAGAACAGAGTCTTGTCAACTTTTCCTCGAAAATAGCCATGTTGAATCAAAAACTGAGACAAATGGTCATACCAAGCACGCGGGGCTTGCTTCAATCCATAGAGTGCTTTGTCCAGTTTGTAGACATGATCCGGGTGGGCGACATCTTCAAAACCCGGAGTCTGTTCAACATACACTTCTTTTTTTAGATATCCATTCAAAAATGCAGTCTTGACATCCATTTGTTGTAGCTTGAATCCATGATGAGCAGAATAGGCAATGACCAATCATATAGCTTCAAGACGAGCCACTTGAGCAAATGTCTCATCATAGTCAATGCCCTCCTGTTGATTGTAGCCCTTAACTACCAGCCTTGCTTTGTTACTGACCACATTTCCTTCATCGTCCAGCTTAAATCTGAACACCCATCGTGTTCCAATCACAGATCTTCCCTTTGGCCTTGGGACCAAGTGCCAAACTTTGTTTCTCTCAAACTGATGAAGCTCCTCTTGCATGGCACCAACCCAATCCGAATCTTTCAACGCTTTTTCAACATTTTTAGGTTCCAACATTGAGATGAAAGCATTGTAAGAGAAGTTGTTTAGAGAAGATCTGGTTTGCACGCCCTTTGAGAAATCAGTGAGGATGTTAGTGACAGGATGAGCACTTTTCTTTTGATAAGTTTTGACTTGTATCTCTGTCAGGTGATGAGGGACCATCTAGGCAGCCTCCACCGGGCGCGCCTACACTCTTTGATGGACCACTCACCCGTGCTCGAGCCAAGAAGCTACAACATGAGATGAATGCTTTTGTGGGCTACACTATGGCTAAGGAGGCCGGAGCATGTATGGAGTCCAAAGCTAGGGCGGTGTGCGTCTTGAGCGCCGAGGGATCTTCGAGCCAAGGCTGCAGCGACGCGCACCAAACCGACGTTGCAACGGCGCGTCCTAACTCCAGCGATGCAGCGCCGCGCCCTCGCCAACGTAGCGATGCAACGACGCGCCCCTGAGCGCGCCTGTCTGCGTGTGTGCGCGCTTGTCCGAGCATGAGCAAGCATGCGACGTCGGCCTATGTTGGGCTTATTTCTGAATTGGGCCATTTTGGGCTATTGGCTATCTTTTATTTTAATTAGACTTTAATTATTATTCCTTGTAATTTATGAACATATAAATAGCTTTTAGGTAGTTAATTTTGAGATTAGACAACTCATTATTTATTTTCATTCTCATTGAATAGAGAGAAAACGAAGGCTTTGGCTTTCAAACGTGTGTGTGCTTTGCAGCTTGGTTTGTTTTGGATTGTGTCAATTTCATAGAAGATTGGTGCCTTTCAACAATCATGAGCCCCTTTCTCGTGCTTCAAGGCTTCAATCCTTGTTGTGTGAGATCGTAAAGGTTGGTTTCTTAGTCATTCTATCCGGTTCTTGGCTTAATCAAGTCAAGGGTTTGGTAGTTGTTCTAGGAGGTTATCCTTCTTGTCGTTCTTTGCTTGTTCAATTTTCGAGTTCCAGTTCTGTTTGTTTTCATCGTCGTGTCTTTCTTACATTGCACTTCGTGTTCGTTCTCTTGAGTCTTGTTTCCTCGAGTTTCTGATCATTTTGTTGTTTGTGTTTGTTGTTGAGTTGTGAACGTCGAAGATCAGGGCACCATACGGCTATCCCCGTATCAAATTGGTATCAGAGCTTCGTTGACGACGTCCGTTTCCATTTCCGAGTCGATTCACCATTAGAGTCTACAAAATACCAAAAGAGAAGTAGCGTCTTCAAGGATCCGATCAGGTTTGATTAATCTCCATCTCTTTAATTAAACTTGAAAGTACTAACCAGTTTGTTGCTTGCTGTAGTGGTTTGTTTCGCCCCAGCCAAACACGCCCTAAGCCAAGTAACCGTCACCACCCATTTGTCTAGAACCACCACCTCCATCAAAGTTCCGTTCCACTCTCTTAAATACCCAGCCACGTCTCTTTAATATTGGAGAGGAGTTGATTTAATTCAGCCAAGTCAAATTAAATCTTACTCAACTCCTATTTTTAAGGGAGATTTTGTCAACCCCTCATCTCAGCCAGAAAAGCCACGCCCCACCTTAACCAATTCTTTTCCAATCCTATTTTCAAGCAAAGACTCATTCAAACCTCATTCCCCACGCCCTATATTTCAGCCTTGAGACTTTCTCCACCAAACACATCTCCAACGTCCACTTCATAAATTCAGCCACATTTCTGTTTTAATTTCTTGCATTTAAATATTCTATCTTATCTTAGCATTTTATTTCTGTAATTATCTGATTATTCCGAAGAAAAAAAATACGAAATTCAAAAAAAAAAGAAAGAAGCAAAAATCAGAAATCAGATTTCATTTCCTCTCTTCTTAAATTCATATCATAGTATAGCATTCATTTATTGCATACTTGTAATTATTTCAACAAGTGCAAGAGTCTCCTTCATCTCGTCTCTTCTTCTTCTGGACGCCATTGGAGTACACCTCGAACCTTCATAAAAGAGCCACCCCACGTCTCACCTAACAAACCACTCCAAGTGCACTCTTGGTTAAGGAAATCAAGGTGAGAAGGGCTTAATCAAGGTTTGATCTCCTTCTTTGTCTTTCAATTTCCAATTTCAGTTTACAATCGAGTCTTCCCTTCTTGTTTTTGTTTGCATTCGAGTCTTCTTTGTTTAATTTCTTGTCTCTCCAACCTTGTCTCTGCTCGTGTTTGATTGATCTACTAAACTTCAACTTGATTTTGATCATTTCAAAGCAGATTGCAACAACAAGCTCGATCACACCACCCGAGAGTGAGAGCGAGTGAAACACAAGCGAGGAGTTTATTGATTTGACTAACATTAACCATTTGCTTGTAGTGCGTTGTGTGTGATCATGTCAGGAGACGAGAGAGGATCCCACCGATCCAAGAGCCCTGACCCGGTTCACCCCGATGTGTTCAACTTGTTGAGCTCTCTCAACAGCAACATGGCGCGCCTCAATTCGCGCATGGCTGCCTTGGAGGCGCAAACAATTACGATGCCTCAACCGGGGGCAGCACCGAGCGTCGCGCCAGGTACCGCGCCAACGGCGCACGATCCAGCCGCAACGGCGAGCCAAGAGCAAGGGCGCATTCGTGAGTCCACGCCTACGTTCCATCCGTCCAACATGGATCCGAATTTTGCCTCCACTTCCCATCATCAAAACAGGGAAGATCACTTGAACTCAACTCATTTCCATTCTCCCGGGATTTTTGCTCAAGGGGTCCCAATTAGCCAATTACCCTCTCCCGCTAGGGAAGGGCAAAATCGTGCTAATAATTTTCAAGATTTTCAGGGGCATAGGAGAGCTCCAGGCCAAGGATACCCGTTTGACGAGTATGACGCCGAGGACGAGGATCGATGGGAGCGCTACTCACGGCGCGACGATAGGGACAGGCGTCCAAGGCGGCCTAGGGAGCCCGAGCAAGATGGAGTAGGAAAAATCAAAGTGAAGATCCCAGTCTTTGAAGGCAAGTGTGATCCGGACGTCTACATGGAGTGGGAGACGAAAATTGAGCAAATATGGAATTGCCATAACTTTGCCGAGCATAAAAAGGTACAACTCGACACCCTTGAATTTTCCGGTTATGCACTAATCTGGTGGGATAATCTAGTCAAGGAAAGGAGAAGAGCTCTTGACGCACCAATAGGAACTTGGGAGCAAATGAAGGCCCTCATAAGGAGGCGTTTCATTCCCCAACATTATGCACGTGAGCCGCGTCAAAGATTGGAGAATCTCAAGCAAGGTTCAATGAGTGCCGAGGAAACATACAATGCCATGCAGGTGGCAATGGTAAGGGCCAACGTTTAATGTGGCTGATCGGCCCTAATGCTTACCATGTCGATTTGCCTTGTCAATATAATGTCCATCCGACGTTTAATGTGGCTGATCTATCTCTTTATGTGCCAGATTTTGATTCCGACGTCGAATCAGAGATGATTCGAGCTCAAGTGGAGGAGAATGATGCAGTGAAGCCTGCCATGTCTCCAACCGACATCTATGAGTTGATTCGAGTGCCTTCTGACGGACCAATCACAAGAAGTCGAGCTAAGAAGATTGCTCAAGGCACAACAGCGATCTTGGTTCGATTGGCAGCGGTTATTGAAGAGTCTAGCAAGGCGAAGTGGGTCTCGTGCATTCGACATCACTTGAGCCCGGATTCCATTGATTGATTATATGAGGGCCGAAATTCACTATTTCTTTATTTAGAAACATGTATTAATTTGTCTCACTTTAGGGCTGAATTTAGTAAGTGACCGGGTGAGATGAATTGGTATATGGGTCAAAGTCAACCCTTTGACTTGACCATTCTAAATTGAAGAAAATATCTTATTTATTTATTTTAATAATGTAGAGAAATCAGCCAATAGGCTTATGTTAGTTGGTTGATCTTCTCTCTCCTGGTTGTTAGAGATATTTTTAGTTTGTTAGAGATATTTTGAGTTTGTTAGGATTATTTAAGGGAATCTAGTTAGATTTATTTAGATATTATTATATCTTGGGAAGCAAGCAAAGGAGACCTATTCTCCCCATCTAGGGTCGACCACTCCCCTCCCTTGCTCCCCAAGTATTAGCTTTTGTATTCTCTATAAATACTTTTCAGTTTCATTATTAAAAATCAGCTTGAGATTAGATAAACCCTAAGAAACGTTTATCTAGTCCTTGGGCTCAAAAATACAATTTGTGTCTTGTGTGTGGTTCGAGCATCAGCATCCTTCGTCGATCATAGCATTCTCGATCTCTCTCTCTTGTTCGAATCTGAGTTATCGTTCATTCAATTAGATTGTTCTAGTTGTGATTGTTAAAGATCAAACTAGTTAATCATTCGGATTTGGCGTTAGAGCCAATCCGTTTGAGCTATCAAAATTGAATATCAATAAATCAGATCGAGTGCTTTCATTCATTCAATCAGTTCGTTATTGTGTTACTTGGATCGCAAGTTATTGACTTTGTTAGCAAATTCAGGTTGAATCAAGGATTACTAGGCAAGATCGGGACTTTGTGAGATTACTACGAGATTTCTAAGGAGGATTCCGAGGCAATCACGTATCAAGTGATGCAGTGAAGCCGGCCATGTCTCCAACCGACGTCGAAGAGTTGATTCGAGTGCCTTCTGACGGACCAATCACAAGAAGTCGAGCTAAGAAGATTGCTCAAGGCACAACAGCGATCTTGGTTCGATTGGCAGCGGTTATTGAAGAGCCTAGCAAGGCGAAGTGGGTCTCGTGCATTCGACATCAATTGAGCTCGGATTCCATGGATTGATCATAGGAGGGCCGAAATTCACTATTTCTTTATTTAGAAACATGTATTAATTTGTCTCACTTTAGGGCTGAATTTAGTAAGTGACCGGGTGAGATGAATTGGTATATGGGTCAAAGTCAACCCTTTGACTTGACCATTCTAAATTGAAGAAAATATCTTATTTATTTTATTATGAACAATTTCTATCTATTTTAATAATGAAGAGAAATCAGCCAATAGGCTTATGTTAGTTGGTTGATTTTCTCTCTCCTGGTTGTTAGAGATATTTTCTCTCTCCTGGTTGTTAGAGATATTTTCTCTCTCCTGGTTGTTAGAGATATTTTTAGTTTGTTAGAGATATTTTAAGTTTGTTAGGATTATTTCCTTAAATAAATAATTCAACTATGATTTATTTATTTAAGAGAATCTAGTTAGATTTAATTAGATATTATTATATCTTGGGAAGCAAGCAAAGGAGACTCTTTCTCCCCTTCTAGGGCCGGCCAGCCTTCCTCCCTTGCTCCCCAAGTATTAGCTTTTGTATTCTCTATAAATACTTTTCAGTTTCATTAATAAAAATCAGCTTGAGATTAGATAAACCCTAAGAAAGGTTTATCTAGTCCTTGGGCTCAAAAATACAATTGTGTTGTGTGCATTGCAATCTCGAGATCGTCATCACCAGAATTCGAATTTTCTCTCTCTCGTGTTCTTAAATTCGAAAATTCAGATTGTGTTGATAAGTTATTCATCTAGTTTAGTTCTAGGTTGATTGTTAAAGATCGATCCTAGTTCATCAATTGAATTTAGCGTTAGAGCCAATTCAATTGAACTATCTATTTGAATCTTCCTATCAATTTCGATCCATTCAATTCATAATCATTCAAATCAGTTTGTTACTTGCATCACAAGGAGTTCTAAAGTTGAAAGCTTTTGTAGGATTGAATTGATTTGCTAGCAAGATCGGGTTCCTGTGTGGTCAAATACGAGGTTTCTGAGGAGTAATCCGAGGCGATCACGTATCAAGTGGTATCATAATCCAGCGTCTCGCCAAGTAATTGTTTCTTTCCTTAATTTGCTTTCTAATTAATTTAATCTAGTTTTTGATCCCAAAAAATCCCATCTTTACCTAAAGTTTGAATTTTTGAGACCAAAGCTTGAATTTTTCACCACCACCACCATATTTCCGCCACCCACCACCACGAACCACCCTCCGCCACCACGAACTGGTTTCGCTAACATACACCGCACCACCTCCCAGCCCTGTCCGAACCCACCCCCACAAACCCTAACCAATTCGGAGACCCTAAACCCTAGATCGCACCCCGCCCTATTCTCGTGAACCCTAACCCTAACCCTAATTTGCGAGAAACCCTAGCAAACCCTAATTCTCGCAAACCCTAATCTGAAACCCTACCATACCCAAACCCTAGAACCGAAAACCCTAAAAAAAAAAACCTAATCCAGCCGAGAACCCCAAACCCTAAATCCCTTAGTTGTTCCTTGCCCCTCAAACAATTATCCAATTAGGAGATTTTTATGGGATTTGTGTATGTTTATTGGCTGAATTGGTTGAGTTGTGTTGCAATATAGATTAGCAATTGTCTTCCTATAATTTTTATGAGTTTTTATTTCATGTTGCATGATCAATAGAGATTCATATTGCTTGTTAGTATTTGCTGATTTTTGCTATTGCATCCCATCAATTCGACCTACCCCTTTCTTCTTTTGTTAATTTGGCTTCTAGTTGGTTTCATTGGTAGCAAAAATCACTTAGTCTAAAAAAAAAACCAGTTCGTGTATACCCTTTTTAATTTCGTCCTTGCATTGTTACATTGCTTTGCTTGTTTCTTCATTATAGCACAAGAGTAGTTTGTGCATAAAATCAAAAAAAAAAACAGAAAAGAAAAAGTGATCTACCCCAGCTAGTTTTAAGCCACTTTCAACCCTAGTGACTGCTTGCTTAAAAAGATAGCTAAGTAGAAATCACTTTGAACAAAAAGAGTGACGAAATAAAAGTCAATAAGCCTACCATATTTTCTGTCCTTGCATGCTGAATTTTGGCTTTATTAACTTGCATAGAGTCAATTGAGAGATTGCATGTGTTTTAGAGCTCATAGAGGGGTTATTTACATTGCTTGTCTTATTGCATACTTGCCATTTGCTTAAGCTGCATATTTCCTTTAATTATCATTAGTATTCCATACCTACACTATATCTACCATTTTACTCCCTCAAATCAGCCCAAAAACTGAATTAAGTTGATTGGATTGCTTTGAGGCAAGTTTTGGCTTGATCAAGGTGTGGTATTGCTTGTTGTGATTTGCTTTAGAACACACGACTCTCTCTACTTTCTTGCTTGTTTCAGGAACAATGGTGATTCCATTAGAACCTAACCCAACTGAATTGAGTCTCACTAAGGAGGCAATCGACTTCATTAGGTTGTCCATTAGTGATGGTGTGCGAGATGGCCAGGCTCGAGCTGTAGAACTGGCCACGGCTGCATTGGCTCCACAACTGAAGCGTTTAGAGGAACAACTTGCAACATTGGTTGATTCATCTCAAGCTAGTCGCAAGAGCACCCCTGCAGTCGATCTTACAAGTGACCCAAATCAAGCCTCGGGTAGCGACAAAGGCAAGCAACAACTAGTTGATGAAGAGCATGATGTGCTTGCTAACTACAACAAAGATAATGATCCCCCGGCTCACTACTCCCCCACAGCAGGCCGAGGTAGAGGAAGAGGCATCGGGTCGAGGACTCCACCGGTTACTCTTCAACAATTCTATAATCAGCCACAAAACCGGTATCCTCAAGCCACTCATCAACAATATCAACATTACAACAACTCTTTTGATGATGTGACGTATGGCTATCCCGGGGAAGAAAGGCGCCCATGGCATCCTCCCCTAGATGATTTCTATAACCAAGCTGAGGTTGTAGAGGATCTCCCACCAGCCTATGGAGTACAAAGGCCGAACAACAACAACAACGTTAACCAAGCTGTACATCAGATTGGGAAACGTGATATAAAGATCAAGATAGAGCCATTCAATGGAGAGCTTAATCCGGAGAAGTATCTAGAGTGGGAACAGGCTACAAATTTCATTCTAGATCACATGGGTTATGAAGAATGGGAGAAAGTTGTTGTTGTTGTCATCCACTTTATTGGGACCGCTAGAAATTGGTGGTTTAGAATGAAGGAGGATCGAATTAGAAAGGCCTTACCACCAAGTCACCAAGTCTCCAACCAAGTCTCCAACCGAATTAGAAAGGATCGAATTAGAAAGGACCGCTAGAAATCATGTGCCTGAAGAGCATACCGAGCACATGAGATTGAAAGTTGTAACTTGCAAACAAGGCACCAAGTCTCCAACCGAGTACTTCAATGAGCTAGAGGATCTGAGTTTTAAAGCGGGAATTCATCATTCCCAACGGTCTCTAAGGACCCAATTCATGGCTGGACTGAATCAAAGCATTCAAGACACATTGGAGATTCAACAAATCAAGGATCTCAATGCCTTAGTACATTCAGCCCAACTACTCTATGAGCAGCATCAAAGGAAGAAGAAGGAAGCTTGGAATGCTCCAAAAAGGTATGGTTCTAATCCTAGTTCAAATTCGAATTCTTATTCTTCTAACCCTTCTATGCAGCAAAAGGGAGCTTCTAGCTCACCTAAAACAACAGGTTTTCAAGGCCAAAGGCGTCCCACCAATAGACCTCCAAATCAGCCTAGGGCACGTGATTTAGTGTGCTACAAGTGTCAAGGACGACGTCATTATGCCAAGGATTGTCCAAATCTAAAGCAAGTGCTTTTTACCACCAATGGAGGATATGTGAGTGATAAAGATATACCTCCAAATCAAGTGGAGGAGGACAGCAATGGACAAGAAGAGGAGGGCGTAGAGGCCATTGAACCAGATTGCACCGAACAGCCTCTAACTTTGATAACAATGCGTACTCTTACTTTACAAGAAACACCTAGGCTAGATCAAAGGGAAAACATTTTTCATACTAGGTGTACAGTAAAGAATCAAGTGTCATGCATGATAATTGATAGTGGTAGCTGCTGTAACATTATTAATGCTAAGGTAGTTGATCACTTGCAATTAAAAACCCAACCTAGGGCTACTAGTTATGGTCTCAATGGAATTAATGATTCAGAAGGTCCTAATCTTGTCACTCATCAGTGTTTAGTCCGTGTTGCTATTGGTACTTATGTTGATGATATTATGTGTGATGTAGTTAACATGGAATGCACTCATATCTTGTTAGGAAGACCATGGTTATTTGATACGAGAGTGATTTATGATGGCATGTTAAACACCTATTCCTTTAACTATGATGGGAGGAGAGTTTCTCTTCTACCTTGTTTCCTCAACAAGTTTTACAGGATCAGGTACGGCGAGATCAAGCTAGGACACTTAGGCGTGCCAAGGAAGAGAAAGAAGAGGCTGATTTCACGGCCAAAGCTGCGGCCCGGCGTTCGGCGCCCGACGCGTCGACAAAGCCAAGTGGCGTTTCCCAGTCTCCACCCAAGCGTTCTGGCTAAAATTTTGGGACAACATCAAACACAGGTGTAGCTACTGTTTGGGACGAAAAACGCCAAGAAAAGCACCCTAAAACGTCCAACGTGCCGAGCAACACTACCAGCAGTGCATCTGGGACGAAAACGGGGCTATCTCCCAATCCACTCGAGCGTTTTGGCTCAAATTTTGGGAGCATTTCAGAGACTCAGAGAGCTACAAATCTGGCAAAAGAAAGCCTATAGAAAGAGCCAAAAATCGGCTTGAAGGGCAGTGTAGAAAAGCGCTCTCTGGTGACTCAGTCTAGTATTTCTTTCCCTAACTCTTATTGCTTACTTCTTATGAGGAAAGAGATACTTATTATTAGTCAAGATATTTCACATCTTCCAAAGTGTCTACAGGATCTATTACAGGAGTTTGAAGATGTGATGCCTGAAGAGTTGCCAGAAGGCCTGCCACCAATTAGAGGCATTAAGCATCAAATCGATTTGGTGTCCGGCGCTTCTTTACCAAACCGTGCAGCCTATAGAGCAAGTCCAGAAGAGACCGCTGAGCTTCAAAGACAAGTGCAAGATCTCATGGACAAAGGTTATGTGCGTGAATCACTCAGCCCATGCGCGGTTCCGGTGATTTTGGTGCCAAAAAAGGATGGCACATGGAGAATGTGTGTTGATTGTAGAGCGATCAACCAAATAACAGTTAAGTACCGTCATCTCATCCCTAGATTAGATGATATGCTTGATGAATTACATGGTGCTAATTTCTTTTCTAAGATTGATTTAAAAATGTGGGTACCATCAAATTAGGATGAGGGAAGGGGATGAATGGAAAATTGCCTTTAAAACTAAGTATGGCTTATATGAATGGTTAGTAATGCCTTTTGGATTAACTAATGCACCTAGTACTTTTATGAGGCTTATGAACCATGTTTTAAGAAGATACTTAGGCAGATTTGTTGTAGTCTACTTTGATGATATCTTAATCTATAGCAAAACCATGCATGAACATGTAGATCATCTTAGGGCTGTTTTGGACACTTTAAGGTTAGAAAAGCTTTATGTTAACTTGAAAAAGTGTTCTTTTTGCTCAGAGTCTACCATTTTTCTTGGTTTTGTTGTGTCTAAAGGTGGATTGAGGGTAGATGAAGACAAGATCAAGGCAATCAAAGAATGGCCCCAGCCGACTACACCAACAATGGTCAGATCATTTCTCGGCTTGGCTGGTTTCTACAGGAGATTTGTGCGTGATTTTAGCACAATTGCAGCCCCCCTCCACGAGCTTACAAAGAAGGATACGGCCTTTAAATGGAGGGAGCAACAAGAGAACGCCTTCAACACTTTGAAGGACAGATTATGCCACGCCCCAGTGCTTCAACTCCCTGACTTCTCCAAGGCATTCGAGATAGAGGTGGACGCTTCTGGACATGGCATAGGAGGCGTGCTCTTACAAGACAAGAAACCCATCACTTACTTTAGTGAAAAGCTTAGTGGGGCTGAGTTGAATTCAACCCTACTTATGCTTTAATTAGGGTTTTGAAAACTTGGTCTCATTATTTGTGGCCTAAAGAGTTTGTAATCCATTCTGATCATGAGGCCTTGAAGTACTTGAAAGGCCAATCCAGACTCAGCAGGCGACATGCAAGATGGGTTGAATTTATGGAGACTTTTCCTTATGTTGTGAAACATAAGAAAGGCAAGGAGAATGTGGTAGCTGACGCCCTTTCTCGGAGGTATGTACTTTTGAACCAATGTGATGTTAAGATCCTTGGATTTGCAATGATTAGGGAACTATATGCTAGTGATCCTCACTTTGCTGAAATCTATAAGAATTGCATGTCTAGGGGTGAAATAGATACCTACTTTATTGATGATGGATACTTGTTTAAAGCTGGAAAATTGTGCATTCCTTCATCTAGTATACGTAGGCTTCTAACTAAAGAGGTTCATGAATCAAGAGGACATAGGGGTTTAGAAAAGACTTTAGAAGGTTTAAAAGAACACTACAATTGGCCTAAAATGAGTAATTATGTGTTGAGATTTGTCAAGAGTTGTGTTGTTTGTGCTAAAGCTAAGTCTAGACTTCACCCCCATGGTTTGTACCAGCCTTTACCCATTCCTAGTTCACCTTGGGAAGACATTTCTATGGATTTCATTGTAGGTTTGCCTAGAACTAGGAAGGGTAGAGATTCTATCTTTGTAGTGGTAGATAGATTTTCCAAAATGGCTCACTTCATTCCATGTCACACGACTGATGATGTTGTGCATATTGCTGATTTGTTCTTTAGGGAAATTGTTAGATTGCATGGCATTCCTTGTTCTATTGTTTCAGATCGTGATGCTAAATTTTTGAGTTATTTTTGGAAGAGTCTATGGTCTAAATTGGGAACTAAATTGTTTTTTTCTACCTCATGTCACCCACAAACTGATGGGCAAACGGAAGTTACTAATCGAACGTTAGGGGTTTTACTTAGAACTATGCTTAAAGCTAACCTCAAACGTTGGGAAGATGTGTTGCCTTTTGTGGAGTTTGCTTATAACAGGTCAATCCATTCAGCCACAAAGATGACCCCTTTTGAGGTTGTTTATGGGCTGAATCCGAGGACACCGGTGGATATGACGCCTCAGCCATACAAGGAAAAAGAGAATTTTGAAGCTAACAAGAGGGCTGAGTTTGTGAAGAAGCTACATGAGAGGACGAAGATGCACTTGGAAAGGAAATCCATGAAGTACAAGGCTCATGCTGATAAGGGTCGAAAACAGGTTATCTTTGAAGAAGGAGATCTTGTTTGGGTGCATCTAAGGAAGGAAAGGTTCCCAAATCAAAGGAAGAACAAGTTAGATTAGAGAGGAGATGGACCATTTCGTATCATCAGGAGAATCGGCCCTAATGCATATCATGTTGACATGCCTGGTGAGTATGGTGTCCATCCGACTTTTAATGTGGCTGATCTATCTCTTTATGTGCCAGATTTTGATTCCGACGTCGAATCAAAGACGATTCGAGCTAAAGTGGAGGAGAATGATGCAGTGAAGCCTGCCATGTCTCCAACCGACGTCGAAGAGTTGATTCGAGTGCCTTCTGACGGACCAATCACAAGAAGTCGAGCTAAGATGATGAGGGACCATCTAGGCAGCCTCCACCGGGCGCGCCTACACTCTTTGATGGACCACTCACCCGTGCTCGAGCTAAGAAGCTACAACGCGAGATGAATGCTTTTGTAGGCTACACTATGGCTAAGGAGGCAGGAGCTTGTATGGAGTCCAAGGCCAGGGCGGTGTGTATCTTGAGCGCCGACGGAGGCTGCAGCGGCGCGCTCCAATTCCAGCGATGCGACACGCCCCGCGATGCAACGGCGCGCTCGTTCCAGCGCAACAACGATACGGCGCGCCCCTGAGCGCGCCTGTCCGCGTGTGTGCGTGCGAGTCCGGGCACGAGCATGCTATCTTTTAGTTTTGCTGGATTTGTTTTATTGGGCCATAGCTGAATTATTTATTTAAGGAAATAATCCTAACAACTTAAAATATCTCTAACAACCAGGAGAGAGAAAATATCTCTAACAACCAGGAGAGAGAAAATCAACCACTAACATAAGCCTATTGGCTGATTTCTCTTCATTATTAAAATAGATAGAAATTGTTCATAAAATAATAAATAAGATATTTTCTTCAATTTAGAATGGTCAAGTCAAAGGGTTGACTTTGACCCATATACCAATTCATCTCACCCGGTCACTTACTAAATTCAGCCCTAAAGTGAGACAAACTAATATATGTTTCTAAATAAAGAAATAGTGCATTTCGGCCCTCATATTATCAATCCATGGAATCCGGGCTCAATTGATGTCGAATGCACGAGACCCACTTCGCCTTGCTAGGCTCTTCAATAACCGCTGCCAATCGAACCAAGATCGCTGTTGTGCCTTGAGCAATCTTCTTAGCTCGACTTCTTGTGATTGGTCCGTCAGAAGGCACTCGAATCAACTCATCGACGTCGGTTTGAGACATGGCAGGCTTCACTGCATCATTCTCCTCCACTTGAGCTCGAATCGTCTCTGATTCGACGTCGGAATCAAAATCTGGCACATAAAGAGATAGATCAGCCACATTAAAAGTTGGATGGACACCATACTCACCAGGCATGTCAACATGATATGCATTAGGGCCGATTCTCCTGATGATACGAAATGGTCCATCTCCTCTCTGATCTAACTTGTTCTTCCTTTGATTTGGGAACCTTTCCTTCCTTAGATGCACCCAAACAAGGTCTCCTTCTTCAGAGATAACCTGTTTCCGACCCTTATCAGCATGGGCCTTGTACTTCATGGATTTCCTCTCCAAGTGCATCTTCGTCCTCTCATGTAGCTTCTTCACAAACTCAGCCCTCTTGTTAGCTTCAAAACTCTCTTTTCCCTTGTATGGCTGAGGCGTCATATCCACCGGCGTCCTCGGATTCAGCCCATAAACAACCTCAAAAGGGGTCATCTTTGTGGCTGAATGGATTGACCTGTTATAAGCAAACTCCACAAAAGGCAAAACATCTTCCCAACGTTTGAGGTTAGCTTTAAGCATAGTTCTAAGTAAAACTCCTAACGTTCGATTAGTAACTTCCGTTTGCCCATCAGTTTGTGGGTGACATGAGGTAGAAAACAACAATTTAGTTCCCAATTTAGACCATAGACTCTTCCAAAAATAACTCAAAAATTTAGCATCACGATCTGACACAATAGAATAAGGAATGCCATGCAATCTAACAATTTCCCTAAAGAACAAATCAGCAATATGCACAGCATCATCAGTCGTGTGACATGGAATAAAGTGAGCCATTTTGGAAAATCTATCTACCACTACAAAGATAGAATCTCTACCCTTCCTAGTTCTAGGCAAACCTACAATGAAATCCATAGAAATGTCTTCCCAAGGTGAACTAGGAATGGGTAAAGGCTGGTACAAACCATGGGGGTGAAGTCTAGACTTAGCTTTAGCACAAACAACACAACTCTTGACAAATCTCAGCACATAATTACTCATTTTAGGCCAATAGTAGTGTTCTTTTAAAACTTCTAAAGTCTTTTCTAAACCCCTATGTCCTCTTGATTCATGAACCTCTTTAGTTAGAAGCCTACGTATACTAGATGAAGGAATGCACAATTTTCCAGCTTTAAACAAGTATCCATCATCAATAAAGTAGGTATCTATTTCACCCCTAGACATGCAATTCTTATAGATTTCAGCAAAGTGAGGATCACTAGCATATAATTCCCTAATCATTGCAAATCCAAGGATCTTAACATCACATAGGTTCAAGAGTACATACCTCCGAGAAAGGGCGTCAGCTACCACATTCTCCTTGCCTTTCTTATGTTTAACAACATAAGGAAAGGTCTCCATGAATTCAACCCATCTTGCATGTCGCCTGCTGAGTCTGGATTGGCCTTTCAAGTACTTCAAGGCCTCATGATCAGAATGGATTACAAACTCTTTAGGCCACAAATAATGAGACCAAGTTTTCAGGACCCTAATTAAAGCATACAACTCTTTATCATAAGTAGGGTAATTCAACTCAGCCCCACTAAGCTTTTCACTAAAATAAGCAATGGGTTTCTTGTCTTGTAAGAGCACGCCTCCTATGCCATGTCCAGAAGCGTCCACCTCTATCTCAAATGCCTTGGAGAAGTCAGGGAGTTGAAGCACTGGGGCGTGGCATAATCTGTCCTTCAAAGTGTTGAAGGCGTTCTCTTGTTGCTCCCTCCATTTAAAGGCCGTATCCTTCTTTGTCAGCTCGTGGAGGGGGGCTGCAATTGTGCTAAAATCACGCACAAATCTCCTGTAGAAGCCAGCCAAGCCGAGAAATGATCTGACCATTGTTGGTGTAGTCGGCTGGGGCCATTCTTTGATTGCCTTGATCTTGTCTTCATCTACCTTCAATCCACCTTTAGACACAACAAAACCAAGAAAAATGGTAGACTCCGAGCAAAAAGAACACTTTTTCAAGTTAACATAAAGCTTTTCTAACCTTAAAGTGTCCAAAATAGCCCTAAGATGATCTACATGTTCATGCATGGTTTTGCTATAGACTAAGATATCATCAAAGTAGACTACAACAAATCTGCCTAAGTATCTTCTTAAAACACGGTTCATAAGTCTCATAAAAGTGCTAGGTGCATTAGTTAATCCAAAAGGCATTACTAACCATTCATATAAACCATACTTAGTTTTTAAGGCAGTTTTCCATTCATCCCCTTCCCTCATCCTAATTTGATGGTACCCACTTCTTAAATCAATTTTAGAAAAGAAATTAGCACCATGTAATTCATCAAGCATATCATCTAGTCTAGGGATGGGGTGACGGTACTTAACTGTTATTTGGTTGATCGCTCTACAATCAACACACATTCTCCATGTGCCATCCTTCTTTGGCACTATAATCTCCGGAACCGCGCATGGGCTGAGAGATTCACGCACATAGCCTTTGTCCATGAGATCTTGCACTTGTCTTTGAAGCTCAGCGGTCTCTTCTGGACTTGCTCTATAGGCTGCACGGTTTGGTAATGAAGCGCCGGGCACCAAATCGATTTGATGCTCAATGCCTCTAATTGGTGGAAGGCCTTCTGGCAACTCTTCAGGCATCACATCTTCAAACTCCTGTAATAGATCCTGTAGACACTTTGGAAGATGTGAAATATCTTGACTAATAATAAGTATCTCTTTCCTCATAAGAAGTAAGCAATAAGAGTTAGGGAAAGAAATACTAGACTGAGTCACAAGAGAGCGCTTTTCTACACTGCCTTTCAAGCCGATTTTTGGCTCTTTCTGTAGGCGTTCTTTTTCCATATTTGTATCTCTCTGAGTCTCTGAATTGCTCCCAAAATTTGAGCCAAAACGCTCGAGTGGATTGGGAGATAGCCCAGTTTTCGTCCCAGATGCACTGCTGGAAGTGTTGCTCGGCACTTTGGCCGTTTTAGGGACATTCTCTCGGCGTTTTTCGTCCCAAACAGTAGCTCCACCTGTTTTTGATGTTGTCCCAAAATCTGAGCCAGAACGCTCGGGTGGAGACTGGGAAACGCCGCTTGGCTTTGTCGACGCGTCGGGCGCCGAACGCTGGGCCGATGCTTTGGCCGTTGAATCAGCCTCTTCTTTCTCTTCCTTGGCACGCCTAAGTGCCCTAGCTTGATCTCGACGTACCTGATCCTGTAGAACTTGTTGGGGAGACAAGGGTAGAAGAGAAACTCTCCTCCCATCATAGTTAAAAGAATAGGTGTTTAACATGCCATCATAAATCACTCTCCTATCAAATAACCATGGTCTTCCTAACAATATATGAGTGCATTCCATGTTTACTACATCACACATAATGATGAGGGACCATCTAGGCAGCCTCCACCGGGCGCGCCTACACTCTTTGATGGACCACTCACCCGTGCTCGAGCTAAGAAGCTACAACGCGAGATGAATGCTTTTGTAGGCTACACTATGGCTAAGGAGGCAGGAGCTTGTATGGAGTCCAAGGCCAGGGCGGTGTGTATCTTGAGCGCCGACGGAGGCTGCAGCGGCGCGCTCCAATTCCAGCGATGCGACACGCCCCGCGATGCAACGGCGCGCTCGTTCCAGCGCAGCAACGATACGGCGCGCCCCTGAGCGCGCCTGTCCGCGTGTGTGCGTGCGAGTCCGGGCACGAGCATGCTATCTTTTAGTTTTGTTGGATTTGTTTTATTGGGCCATTTCCATTTTGGGCCTTAGTTATCTTTTAGTTTTAATTAGACATTATTTCTATTGTTATTTTGTCAAGACATATAAATAGCTTAGGATGTTTTATTTTCAGGGTAGACAACTCAGAATTTGCATTTGCTTTCTCATTGAATAGAGAGAAAACGAGAGCCTTTGGCTTTCAAACCGTGTGTGTGTTTGCAGCTTGGTTTGTTTTGGATTGTGTCAATTTCATAGAAGATTGGTGCCTTTCAACAATCACGAGCCCCTTTCTCGTGCTACAAGGCTTGCTCCTTGTTTGTGTGAGATCGTAAAGGTTGGTTTCTCGATCATTCTAGTTGGTTCTTGTCTCGTCGAGCCAAGGGTCTTCTAGTTGTTTCTAGGAGTTGATCTTCAGTCCTTTATTGAGTCGTTTCCTTGTTTCTTTGTTGCATTTGTTTGTTGTCATCGAGTCTGTTTTGTGTCTTTGAGTCGTTGCTTCCATTGTTCTCATTGAGTCGCTTTCGTTTGAATCCATTTCTGACCACTTTGTTCTTGTTTCTATTGTTTGAGTCACGAACGTCGAAGATCGGGCATCAAGCGGTTTATCCCCGCATCACATAATGTCATCAACATAAGTACCAATAGCAACACGGACTAAACACTGATGGGTGACAAGATTAGGACCTTCTGAATCATTAATTCCATTGAGACCATAACTAGTAGCTCTAGGTTGGATTTTTAATTGCAAGTGATCAACTACCTTAGCATTAATAATGTTACAGCAGCTACCACTATCAATTATCATGCATAACACTTGATTCTTTACTGTACACCTAGTATGAAAAATGTTTTCCCTTTGATCTAGCCTAGGTGTTTCTTGTAAAGTAAGAGTACGCATAGTTACCAAAGTTAGAGGCTGTTCGGTGCATTCTGGTTCAATGGCCTCTACGTCCTCCTCTTCTTGTCCAATACTGTCCTCCTCCACTTGATTTGGAGTTATATCTTCATCACTCACATATCCTCCATTGGTGGTGAGAAGTACTTGCTTTAGATTTGGACAATCCTTGGCATAGTGACCTCGTCCTTGACACTTGTAGCACACTAAATCACGTGCTCTAGGCTGATTTGGAGGTCCATTGGTGGGACGCCTTTGGCCTTGAAAACCTGTTGTTTTAGGTGAGCTAGTAGCTCCCTTTTGCTGCATAGAAGGGTTAGAAGAATAAAAGTTGGAATTTGAACTAGGATTAGAACCATACCTTTTTGTAGCATTCCAAGCTTCCTTCTTCTTCCTTTGTTGCTGCTCATAGAGTAGTTGGGCTGAATGTACTAAGGCATTGAGATCCTTGATTTGTTGAATCTCCAATGTGTCTTGAATGCTTTGATTCAGTCCCGCCATGAATTGGGTCCTTAGAGACCGTTGGGAATGATGAATTCCCGCTTTAAAACTCAGATCCTCTAGCTCATTGAAGTACTCGGTTGGAGACTTGGTGCCTTGTTTGCAAGTTACAACTTTCAATCTCATGTGCTCGGTATGCTCTTCAGGCACATATTTCTTCCTCATTACAAACTTCAGCTGGCCCCAAGTTTCAATTGGTGGTAAGGCCTTTCTAATTCGATCCTCCTTCATTCTAAACCACCAATTTCTAGCGGTCCCAATAAAGTGGATGACAACAACAGCAACTTTCTCCCATTCTTCATATCCCATGTGATCTAGAATGAAATTTGTAGCTTGTTCCCACTCTAGATACTTCTCCGGGTTAAGCTCTCCATTGAATGGTTCTATCTTGATCTTTATATCACGTTTCCCAATCTGATTTACAACTTGGTTAACGTTGTTGTTGTTGTTCGGCCGTTGTACTCCATAGGCTGGTGGGAGATCTTCTACAACCTCAGCTTGATTTTACGCTTTTATTCGATCGGTCTTGGTTTTGTAGTGTAGAATGTGCTTATTGGCTTGATACTGTCCTCATTCTTTGTGCTTATGCCTAGATAACTTTAAAGTTCACTTGTTTTTTGTCCTTTTGCCTTTAAAATGACTTGTGATCTAACATTGCTAGCCAAGTGTTCGACGAAATGTCCATGTAAATGTCAGTCCTAAATGTGGCATTCGATTTCTAGGTTTAAGTTTATTCTTTTTATTCGATCGGTCTTGGTTTTGTAGTGTATAATATGCATATTGGCGTGATACTATCCTCATTCTTTGTGCTTATGCCTAGATAACTTTAATCTTCACTATTTTTTTCTCCTTTTGCCTTTAAAATGACTTGTGATCGAACATTATACGCCAAGTGTTCGATGAAATGTCCATGTAAATGTCACTTCTAATTGTGGTATTCGGTTTCTAGGTTCGTATTTCTGCTTTTATTCGATCGGTCTTGGTTTTGTAGTGCAGAATGCGCTTATTGGCTTGATTAAATTCTTATTCTTTATGCTTATGCCTAGATGTCTTTAAAGTTCACTTTTGTTTCTCCTTTTGCCTTTAAAATGACTTGTGATCTAACATTGCACGCCAAGTGTTCGATGAATTGTCCATGTAAATGTGACTCCTAAATTTGGCATTCGGTTTCTAGGTTTGAGATTATGTTTTTATTCAATCGGACTTGGTTTTGTAGTGTATAATGTGCTTATTGCCTTGATATTATCCTCATTCTTTGTGCTTATGCCTAGGTGTCTTTAAATTTCACTTTTATTTCTCCTTTTGCCTACAAAATTGATACGTGATTGCCTCGGATTACTCCTCAGAAACCTCGTATTGACCACATAGGAACCCGATCTTGCCAGCAAATCAATTCAATCCTACAAAAGCTTTCAACTTTAGAACTCCTTGTGATGCAAGTAACAAACTGATTTGAATGATGGTGAATTGAATGGATCGAAATTGATAGGAAGATTCAAATAGATAGTTCAATTAAATTGGCTCTAACGCTAAATTCAATTGATGAACTAGGATCGATCTTTAACAATCAACCTAGAACTAAACTAGATGAACAACTTATCAACCAATCTGAATTTCGAAATTAAGAACACGAGAGAGAGAAATTTCGGCTATTATGATGATGATGATCTCGAGATTGCAAGCACACAAACACAATTGTATTTTTGAGCCCAAGGACTAGATAAACCTTTCTTAGGGTTTATCTAATCTCAAACTGATTTTTATTAATGAAACTGAAAAGTATTTATAGAGAATACAAAAGCTAATACTTGGAGAGCAAGGCAACTAGGAGGCTGGCCCTATAGATAGAAGATAGCCTCTTATCTTGCTTCCAAAGATATAATAAACTATCTAATTAGATCTATCTAGATTCCCTTAAATAAAATAAATCATAGCAGATTTATTTATTTAAGGAAATAATCCTAACAAACTCAAAATATCTCTAACAACTAGGAGAGAGAAGATCAACCAACTAACATAAGCCTATTGGCTGATTTCTCTACATTATTAAAATAAATAGAAATTGTTCATAATAAAATAAATAAGATATTTTCTTTAATTTAGAATGGTCAAGTCAAAGGGTTGACTTTGACCCATATACCAATTCATCTCACCCGGTCACTTACTAAATTCAGCCCTAAAGTGAGACAAATTAGTACATGTTTCTAAATAAAGAAATAGTGATTTTCGGCCCTCATATAATCAATCCATGGAATCCGGGCTCAATTGATGTTGAATGCACGAGACCCACTTCGCCTTGTTAGGCTCTTCAATAACCGCTGCCAATCAAACCAAGATCGCTGTTGTGTCTTGAGCAATCTTCTTAGCTTGACTTCTTGTAATTGGTCCGTCCGAAGGCACTCAAATCAACTCATCGACGTCGGTTTGAGACATGGCATGCTTTTATTCGATCGGTCTTTGTTTTGTAGTGTCTAATGTGCTTATTGGCTTGATATTATCCTCATTCTTTGTGCTTATGCCTAGGTGTCTTTAAAGTTCATATTTTTTTCTCCTTTTGCCTATAAAAAGACTTGTGATCAAACATTATATGCCAAGTGTTCGATGAAATGTCCATGTAAATTGATGCAGTGAAGCCTGCCATGTCTCCAACCGACGTCGATGAGTTGATTCGAGTGCCTTCTGACGGACCAATCACAAGAAGTCGAGCTAAGAAGATTGCTCAAGGCACAACAGCGATCTTGGTTCGATTGGCAGAGGTTATTGAAGAGCCTAGCAAGGCGAAGTGGGTCTCGTGCATTTGACATCAATTGAGCCCGGATTCCATGGATTAATTATATGAGGGCCGAAAATCACTATTTCTTTATTTAGAAACATGTATTAATTTGTCTCACTTTAGGGCTGAATTTAGTAAGTGACCGGGTGAGATGAATTGGTATATGGGTTAAAGTCAACCCTTTGACTTGACCATTCTAAATTGAAGAAAATATCTTATTTATTTTATTATGAACAATTTCTATTTATTTTAATAATGTAGAGAAATCAGCCAATAGGCTTATGTTAGTTGGTCGATCTTCTCTCTCCTGGTTGTTAGAGATATTTTTAGTTTGTTAGAGATATTTTGAGTTTGTTAGGATTATTTCCTTAAATAAATAAATCAGCCATGATTTATTTTATTTAAGGGAATCTAGTTAGATTTATTTAGATATTATTATATCTTGGGAAGCAAGCAAAGGAGACCTATTCTTTCCATCTAGGGCCGGCCACTCCCCTCCCTTGCTCCCCAAGTATTAGCTTTTGTATTCTCTATAAATACTTTTCAGTTTCATTAATAAAAATCAGCTTGAGATTAGATAAACCCTAAGAAAGGTTTATCTAGTCCTTGGGCTCAAAATAATTGTGTGTGTGCTTGCAATTTCGAAATTCATCATCTTCATTCGTTCATCACCAGAATTCGACTCTCTCTCTCTCTCAATTATTTGATTGATCTAGTCAAGTTAGATTGTCCTAGAATTGATTGTTAAAGATCATTAGTTAATCAATTGGATTTAGCGTTAGAGCCAATCCAATTGAACTATCGAAAGTTGATTCTTTCAATTATCCAATTCGTCCATTCACTTCAGATTTTCGTTCTTTGTGTTACTTGATCCGCAAGTCATTAACTTTGGAGCAATTTTAGGTTGAATCGAGAATTACTAGGCAAGATCGGGTTCCTGTGTGGTCAAATACGAGGTTTCTGAGGAGTAATCCGAGGCGATCACGTATCATAAATGTCACTGCTAAATGTGGCAGTCATCTTGACGAATGTAGGGCGTTAGAACTCCAGTGTGAGAAACAAAAGAATGCGCACTTAGAGGAGAAAATCCGTGACCTGGAAAGTGGAGTGAATGGAGAAAGAGATTATTAGACTGGGAACACTAGACATAAGCTGTATGTCGAAATGACCAAAGGAAGTGGGTCTAGAGTGTACAATAAGGAAACCATGGATAGGAACAGTATACAAAGACCTCATTCTAAGTACTACCTAGGAGAGTACTACAAGACCTGCTGGAACTGTGGTGCTCATGGGAACTACAAGAAAAGCTGTCCCGAAGCCAAAGCCCAAACCCAGAGGAACCACGAGTATTGGAACAGGCAAAACCAAAAGGCCAACAAATCTGCTAGAGGTCCCACTCATGGGAACCAACATTAGAACTTTGCATATAACTCTAGGAACCCTCGTGACATTAATATTGCTGATTATGTTTTATGTGAAACTCTCTTTCCTTGTAAGGGACCAAGAAAGAGTCATATTGCCTGGGTCATCAAAAACTAACTCTCCTTGTAGGTGGCAGTGAAGGGGAACAACACATGGGTAATTGATAGCGGCTAGTCAAATCATATGACTAGAGACAAAGACAATCTCACCTCACTCCACGTAAAAGTTGAAGGAGGTCATGTGTCATTTGGAAACAAGAATAAAGGAGAAATCATAGGAACAGGGAAGTACTACTCAACAATTCAATCAAGATCAGCAATGTTAACTTGGTGAAGCACATGGGGTACAATCACTTGAGCGTATCACAAATATGTGATCAAGGGAACAACATCGTCACTTTTGATACAAAGGAGTGTCTGGTCATCAACAAGAAGACTAACAAAATCATCCTAAGAGGAAGGAGGTCCAACAACGTCTATGTGGTGGACACGGACTTTGAGCCACCAAGGAAACTATGCCTTGCGAGTTCCCATGACCAAACGGAACTCTAGCACAAATACTAGGCCACGCAAGCATTAGTCAGATCTTGAAACTCTACCTACAAGACCTGGTCATTGGTCTTCCAAGAATCAACATGGAGGGAGCTAAGTTGTGTGAGGCTTATGTTCTTGGCAAGCAAACTAGGAGTTCCTTCAAACCAAAAAGGGCGGTCAGTGATACGTGATTGCCCGGAATCCTCCGTTGAAACCTCGTATATGACCCACACAAGTCCCGATCTTGCCTAGTAATCCTTGATTCAACCTGAATTTGCAATCAATATGAGAAATCGTGCACAACAAGTAACAAACGGGTTTGAATTGATTGAATGAAAACCGATCAGATTTGATAGAATAGTCCAACTTGATAGTTCAAACGGATTGGCTCTAAAGCTAAATCCGATTGATTAACTAGTTTGATCTTTAACAATCACAACTAGAACAATCTAATTGATTAAACCAACAAACCAGATTCGAACAAGGAGAAATCGGATTGATGCTGGACGAATGATGATTCTCGAATTGCAAGCCACACGACACAAGTTGGTATTTTTGGAGCCCAAAAGCAAGACTAAACCAAAGGGGTTTAATCTTACTTCAAGCTGATTTTTATTAATGAAACTGAAAAGTATTTATAGAGAATACAAAAGCTAATACTTGGGGAGCAAGGTAGAGGAGGTGGCCGGCCCTAGATGGGGAGAATGGGTCTCCTTTGCTTGCTTCCCAAGATATAATAATATCTAATTAAATCTAACTAGATTCCCTTAAATAAATAAATCATAGCTGAATTATTTATTTAAGGAAATAATCCTAACAACTTAAAATATCTCTAACAACCAGGAGAGAGAAAATATCTCTAACAATCAGGAGAGAGAAAATATCTCTAACAACCAGGAGAGAGAAAATCAACCAACTAACATAAGCCTATTGGCTGATTTCTCTACATTATTTAATTAAGTTCACACGCCTATAATAAAATAAATAGATAGATATTTTCTCCATTTAGAATGGTCAAGTCAAAGGGTTGACTTTGACCCATATACCAATTTATCTCACCCGGTCACTTACTAAATTCAGCCCTAAAGTGAGACAAATTAATACATGTTTCTAAATAAAGAAAAAGTGAATTTCGGCCCTCCTATGATCAATCCATGGAATCCGGGCTCAATTGATGTCGAATGCACGAGACCCACTTCGCCTTGCTAGGCTCTTCAATAACCGCTGCCAATCGAACCAAGATCGCTGTTGTGCCTTGAGCAATCTTCTTAGCTCGACTTCTTGTGATTGGTCCGTCAGAAGGCACTCGAATCAACTCATCGACGTCGGTTTGAGACATGGCAGGCTTCACTGCATCATTCTCCTCCACTTGAGCTCGAATCGTCTCTGATTCGACGTCGGAATCAAAATCTGGCACATAAAGAGATAGATCAGCCACATTAAAAGTTGGATGGACACCATACTCACCAGGCAAGTCAACATGATATGCATTAGGGCCGATTCTCCTGATGATACGAAATGGTCCATCTCCTCTCTGATCTAACTTGTTCTTCCTTTGATTTGGGAACCTTTCCTTCCTTAGATGCACCCAAACAAGATCTCCTTCTTCAAAGATAACCTGTTTCCGACCCTTATCAGCATGGGCCTTGTACTTCCTGGATTTCCTCTCCAAGTGCATCTTCGTCCTCTCATGTAGCTTCTTCACAAACTCAGCCCTCTTGTTAGCTTCAAAACTCTCTTTTCCCTTGTATGGCTGAGGCGTCATATCCACCGGTGTCCTCGGATTCAACCCATAAACAACCTCAAAAGGGGTCATCTTTGTGACTGAATGGATTGACCTGTTATAAGCAAACTCCACAAAAGGCAAAACATCTTCCCAACGTTTGAGGTTAGCTTTAAGCATAGTTCTAAGTAAAACCCCTAACGTTCGATTAGTAACTTCCGTTTGCCCATCAGTTTGTGGGTGACATGAGGTAGAAAACAGCAATTTAGTTCCCAATTTAGACCATAGACTCTTCCAAAAATAACTCAAAAATTTAGCATCACGATCTGACACAATAGAACAAGGAATGCCATGCAATCTAACAATTTCCCTAAAGAACAAATCAGCAATATGCACAGCATCATCAGTCGTGTGACATGGAATAAAGTGAGCCATTTTGGAAAATCTATCTACCACTACAAAGATAGAATCTCTACCCTTCCTAGTTCTAGGCAAACCTACAATGAAATCCATAGAAATGTCTTCCCAAGGAGAACTAGGAATGGGTAAAGGCTGGTACAAACCATGGGGGTGAAGTCTAGACTTAGCTTTAGCACAAACAACACAACTCTTGACAAATCTCAGCACATAATTACTCATTTTAGGCCAATAGTAGTGTTCTTTTAAACCTTCTAAAGTCTTTTCTAAACCCCTATGTCCTCTTGATTCATGAACCTCTTTAGTTAGAAGCCTACGTATACTAGATGAAGGAATGCACAATTTTCCAGCTTTAAACAAGTATCCATCATCAATAAAGTAGGTATCTATTTCACCCCTAGACATGCAATTCTTATAGATTTCAGCAAAGTGAGGATCACTAGCATATAATTCCCTAATCATTGCAAATCCAAGGATCTTAACATCACATAGGTTCAAGAGTACATACCTCCGAGAAAGGGCGTCAGCTACCACATTCTCCTTGCCTTTCTTATGTTTAACAACATAAGGAAAGGTCTCCATGAATTCAACCCATCTTGCATGTCGCCTGCTGAGTCTGGATTGGCCTTTCAAGTACTTCAAGGCCTCATGATCAGAATGGATTACAAACTCTTTAGGCCACAAATAATGAGACCAAGTTTTCAGGACCCTAATTAAAGCATACAACTCTTTATCATAAGTAGGGTAATTCAACTCAGCCCCACTAAGCTTTTCACTAAAATAAGCAATGGGTTTCTTGTCTTGTAAGAGCACGCCTCCTATGCCATGTCCAGAAGCGTCCACCTCTATCTCAAATGCCTTGGAGAAGTCAGGGAGTTGAAGCACTGGGGCGTGGCATAATCTGTCCTTCAAAGTGTTGAAGGCGTTCTCTTGTTGCTCCCTCCATTTAAAGGCCGTATCCTTCTTTGTAAGCTCGTGGAGGGGGGCTGCAATTGTGCTAAAATCACGCACAAATCTCCTGTAGAAACCAGCCAAGCCGAGAAATGATCTGACCATTGTTGGTGTAGTCGGCTGGGGCCATTCTTTGATTGCCTTGATCTTGTCTTCATCTACCCTCAATCCACCTTTAGACACAACAAAACCAAGAAAAATGGTAGACTCCGAGCAAAAAGAACACTTTTTCAAGTTAACATAAAGCTTTTCTAACCTTAAAGTGTCCAAAACAGCCCTAAGATGATCTACATGTTCATGCATGGTTTTGCTATAGATTAAGATATCATCAAAGTAGACTACAACAAATCTGCCTAAGTATCTTCTTAAAACATGGTTCATAAGCCTCATAAAAGTACTAGGTGCATTAGTTAATCCAAAAGGCATTACTAACCATTCATATAAGCCATACTTAGTTTTAAAGGCAGTTTTCCATTCATCCCCTTCCCTCATCCTAATTTGATGGTACCCACTTCTTAAATCAATTTTAGAAAAGAAATTAGCACCATGTAATTCATCAAGCATATCATCTAGTCTAGGGATGGGGTGACGGTACTTAACTGTTATTTGGTTGATCGCTCTACAATCAACACACATTCTCCATGTGCCATCCTTCTTTGGCACCAAAATCACCGGAACCGCGCATGGGCTGAGAGATTCACGCACATAGCCTTTGTCCATGAGATCTTGCACTTGTCTTTGAAGCTCAGCGATCTCTTCTGGACTTGCTCTATAGGCTGCACGGTTTGGTAATGAAGCGCCGGGCACCAAATCGATTTGATGCTCAATGCCTCTAATTGGTGGCAGGCCTTCCGGCAACTCTTCAGGCATCACATCTTCAAACTCCTGTAATAGATCCTGTAGACACTTTGGAAGATGTGAAATATCTTGACTAATAATAAGTATCTCTTTCCTCATAAGAAGTAAGCAAGAAGAGTTAGGGAAAGAAATACTAGACTGAGTCACAAGAGAGCGCTTTTCTACACTGCCTTTCAAGCCGATTTTTGGCTCTTTCTGTAGGCGTTCTTTTTCTATATTTGTATCTCTCTGAGTCTCTGAATTGCTTCCAAAATTTGAGCCAAAACGCTTGAGTGGATTGGGAGATAGCCTCGTTTTCGTCCCAGATGCACTGCTGGAAGTGTTGCTCGGCACTTTGGCCGTTTTAGGGACATTCTCTCGGCGTTTTTCATCCCAAACAGTAGCTCCACCTGTTTTTGATGTTGTCCCAAAATTTGAGCCAGAACGCTCGGGTGGAGACTGGGAAACGCCGCTTGGCTTTGTCGACGCGTCGGGCGCCGAACGCCGGGCCACTGCTTTGGCCGTTGAATCAGCCTCTTCTTTCTCTTCCTTGGCACGCCTAAGTGCCCTAGCTTGATCTCGTCGCCTTGTTGGGGAGACAAGGGTAGAAGAGAAACTCTCCTCCCATCATAGTTAAAAGAATAGGTGTTTAACATGCCATCATAAATCACTCTCCTATCAAATAACCATGGTCTTCCTAACAAAATATGAGTGCATTCCATGTTTACTACATCACACATAATGTCATCAACATAAGTACCAATAGCAACACGGACTAAACACTGATGGGTGACAAGATTAGGACCTTCTGAATCATTAATTCCATTGAGACCATAACTAGTAGCCCTAGGTTGGGTTTTTAGTTGCAAGTGATCAACTACCTTAGCATTAATAATGTTACAGCTGCTACCACTATCAATTATCATGCATAACACTTGATTCTTTACTGTACACCTAGTATGGAAAATGTTTTCCCTTTGATCTAGCCTAGGTGTTTCTTGTAAAGTAAGAGTACGCATTGTTACCAAAGTTAGAGGCTGTTCGGTGCAATCTGGTTCAATGGCCTCTACGTCCTCCTCTTCTTGTCCATTACTGTCCTCCTCCACTTGATTTGGAGTTATATCTTCATCACTCACATATCCTCCAATGTGTCTTGAATGCTTTGATTCAGTCCCGCCATGAATTGGGTCCTTAGAGACCGTTGGGAATGATGAATTCCCGCTTTAAAACTCAGATCCTCTAGCTCATTGAAGTACTCGGTTGGAGACTTGGTGCCTTGTTTGCAAGTTACAACTTTCAATCTCATGTGCTCGGTATGCTCTTCAGGCACATATTTCTTCCTCATTACAAACTTCAGCTGGCCCCAAGTTTCAATTGGTGGTAAGGCCTTTCTAATTCGATCCTCCTTCATTCTAAACCACCAATTTCTAGCGGTCCCAATAAAGTGGATGACAACAACAGCAACTTTCTCCCATTCTTCATATCCCATGTGATCTAGTATGAAATTTGTAGCTTGTTCCCACTCTAGATACTTCTCCGGGTTAAGCTCTCCATTGAATGGTTCTATCTTGATCTTTATATCACGTTTCCCAATCTGATTTACCACTTGGTTAACGTTGTTGTTGTTGTTCG
Source organism: Fallopia convolvulus (assembly GCA_964016875.1). Classification (NCBI taxonomy): domain Eukaryota; kingdom Viridiplantae; phylum Streptophyta; class Magnoliopsida; order Caryophyllales; family Polygonaceae; genus Fallopia; species Fallopia convolvulus. The sequence continues at coordinate 20,360,175 of OZ024730.1, forward strand.
GCCGTTGTACTCCATAGGCTGGTGGGAGATCTTCTACAACCTCAGCTTGGTTATAGAAATCATCTAGGGGAGGATGCCATGGGCGCCTTTCTTCCCCGGGATAACCATACGTCACATCATCAAAAGAGTTGTTGTATTGTTGATATTGTTGATGAGTGGCTTGAGGATACCGGTTGTGTGGCTGATTATAGACTTGTTGATGAGTAACCGGTGGAGTCCTCGACCCGATGCCTCTTCCTCTACCTCGGCCTGCTGTGGGGGAGTAGTGAGACGGGGGATCATTATCTTTGTTGTATCTAGCAAGCACATCATGTTCGTCATCCACTAGTTGTTGCTTGCCTTTGTCGCTACCCGAGGCTTGATTTGGGTCACTTGTAAGATTGACTGCAGGGGTGCTCTTGCGACTAGCTTGAGATGAATCAACCAATATTGCAAGTTGTTCCTCTAAATGCTTTAGTTGTGGAGCCAATGCAGCCGTGGCCAGTTCTACAGCTCGAGCCTGGCCATCGCGCACACCTTCACTAATGGACAACCTAATGAAGTCAATTGCCTCCTTAGTGAGACTCAATTCAGTTGGGTTAGGTTCTGATGGGATCACCATTGTTCCTGAAACAAGCAAGAAGGTAGAGAGAGTAGTGTGTCCTAAAGTAAATCACAACAAGTAATACCACACCTTGATCAAGCCAAAACTTGCCTCAAAGCAATCCAATCAACTTAATTCAGTTTTCGGGCTGTTTTGAGGGAGTAAAATGGTAGATATAGTGTAGGTATGGAATACTAATGATATTTAAAGGAAATATGCAGCTTAAGCAAATGGCAAATATGCAATAAGACAAGCAATGCAAATAATCCCTCTATGAGCTCTAAAACACATGCAATCTCTCAATTGACTCTATGCAAGTTAATAAAGCCAAAATTCAGCATGCAAGGACAGAAAATATGGTAGGCTTAGTGACTTTTATTTCGTCACTCTTTTTCTTCAAAGTGATTTCTACTTAGCTATCTTTTTTAAGCAAGCAGTCACTAGGGTTGAAAGTGGCTTAAAACTAGCTGGGGTAGATCACTTTTTCTTTTCTTTTTTTTTTTTTTTTTTTTTTTTTGATTTTTATGCACAAACTACTCTTGTGCTATAATGAAAAACAAGCAAAGCAATGCAACAATGCTAAGGACGAAATTAAAAGGGTATATACGAACTGATTTATTTTTTTTTTTTTTAACTAAGTGACTTTTGCTACCAATGAAACCAACTAGAAGCCAAATTAATAACAAGGAGAAGGGGTAGGTCGAATTGATGGAATGCAATGACAGAAATCAGCAAGTATTAATCAAGCAATATGAATCGCAATCAATCATGCAACATGAATGAAAACTCATAAAACTGTAGGAAAAACAATTGCTAATCTAAATTGCAATACAACTCAACCAAATCAGCCAATAAACATGCACAAATCCCATAAAAATCTCCTAATTGGTAATTGCTTAGAAGGCAAGGAACAACTAAGGGATTTAGGGTTTGGGAGATCACGACTGGATTAGGGCTCTTAGGGTTTGGTTCGAGGGTTTGGGTTTGGTAGGGTTTGCGATTAGGGTTTGCGAGAATTAGGGTTTCCTAGGGTTTCTCGCAATCTAGGGTTAGGGTTCTGCCGCCAAATTAGGGTTAGGGTTAGGGTTCACGAGAATAGGGCGGGGGGCGAACTAGGGTTTAGGGTCTCCGAATTGGATGGGGGTGGTGTGGTTAGGCTCGGCTGGTGGTGAGTGGTGGTGCGGTCCAGACGAGCGACACCAGTTTGGAGTGGTGGTGGTGGTTCGTGGTGGTTGGGTGGCGGAAATATGGTGGTGGTGGTGAAAAATTCAATCTTTTGGTCTCAAAAATTCAAACTTTAGGTAAAGGTGGGATTTTTGGGATCAAAAACTGAATCAAATCAATTAGAAAGCAAATTAAGGAAAGAAACAATTACTTGGCGAGACGCTGGGCTCTGATACCACTTGATACGTGATTGCCCGGAATCCTCCGTTGAAACCTCGTATATGACCCACACAAGTCCCGATCTTGCCTAGTAATCCTTGATTCAACCTGAATTTGCAATCAATATGAGAAATCGTGCACAACAAGTAACAAACGGGTTTGAATTGATTGAATGAAAACCGATCAGATTTGATAGAATAGTCCAACTTGATAGTTCAAACGGATTGGCTCTAAAGCTAAATCCGATTGATTAACTAGTTTGATCTTTAACAATCACAACTAGAACAATCTAATTGATTAAACCAACAAACCAGATTCGAACAAGGAGAAATCGGATTGATGCTGGACGAATGATGATTCTCGAATTGCAAGCCACACGACACAAGTTGGTATTTTTGGAGCCCAAAAGCAAGACTAAACCAAAGGGGTTTAATCTTACTTCAAGCTGATTTTTATTAATGAAACTGAAAAGTATTTATAGAGAATACAAAAGCTAATACTTGGGGAGCAAGGTAGAGGAGGTGGCCGGCCTTAGATGGGGAGAATGGGTCTCCTTTGCTTGCTTCCCAAGATATAATAATATCTAATTAAATCTAACTAGATTCCCTTAAATAAATAAATCATAGCTGAATTATTTATTTAAGGAAATAATCCTAACAACTTAAAATATCTCTAACAACCAGGAGAGAGAAAATATCTCTAACAACCAGGAGAGAGAAAATATCTCTAACAACCAGGAGAGAGAAAATCAACCAACTAACATAAGCCTATTGGCTGATTTCTCTACATTATTTAATTAAGTTCACACGCCTATAATAAAATAAATAGATAGATATTTTCTCCATTTAGAATGGTCAAGTCAAAGGGTTGACTTTGACCCATATACCAATTTATCTCACCCGGTCACTTACTAAATTCAGCCCTAAAGTGAGACAAATTAATACATGTTTCTAAATAAAGAAAAAGTGAATTTCGGCCCTCCTATGATCAATCCATGGAATCCGGGCTCAATTGATGTCGAATGCACGAGACCCACTTCGCCTTGCTAGGCTCTTCAATAACCGCTGCCAATCGAACCAAGATCGCTGTTGTGCCTTGAGCAATCTTCTTAGCTCGACTTCTTGTGATTGGTCCGTCAGAAGGCACTCGAATCAACTCATCGACGTCGGTTTGAGACATGGCAGGCTTCACTGCATCAGTCAGCACTACAAGGCCCTTGGAACTAATTGACACGGATCTCTGTGGTCCCATGGACACCATCAACTACGGAGGAAAGAGGTATATGCATGTTTTAATTGATGATTTTTCAAGGTTTACATGGGTTCTTTTCTTGAGATCAAATCAGATACCTTCAAAGAGTTTGAGACTCTAATCAAGAGGATGGAAGTTAGAGTGGGACGCAAGCTCAAGGCCCTCAGATCTGATCATGGAATTGAGTTCAAAAACTTAGAGTTCCTAAGGTACTCTAATGACAATGGTGTATCTCACAACTTCTTGGCCCCTCGCACTCCCCAACAAAATAGCGTGGTGGAAAGAAAAAACAGAACTTTAGAAGACATGGCACGGACCATGATGCTTGAGAGTGGAGTTCCCGAAAGTTTTTGGGCCGAAGCTATCTCCATAGCTACATACATTCTAAATTGTGCAAGATTCTTCCTATGATCAAGAAGACATCATATGAGTTGATCAAGGGAAGAAAGCCAAACATCTCTCATCTCAGGACTTTTGGGTGCAAATGCTTTGTCCACAACAATGGAAAAGACAACGTTGGGATGTTTGATCCTAGGAGTGTCGAAGGGATCTTCCTAGGATATTCCTCCCAAAGCAAGGCATACAGAGTATACAACAAAAGGACCAATAAATTAGAGGAAAGCATTCACGTCATCTTCGAAGACGAATTTGTAAATGTGGGAACCGAGTCATAAGGAAAGGGAACTCTGTTCAAACTGCTTAGACAAGAAGAGGAAGACGATGATGACGAGCCAAGAAATCAAGATGAGGAATATCCAAGTGGGAACACCATCCCGCAACAAGGGAACAACGAAGGAGATCGAAGTTCCACGGATCAAGATTCCTCTGAAGTTCCCTCCTCAACAGAAGAGCCTCAAGATGCATCAAACTCTCTTGTTCCCCAAAATGAAGTCATACCTGAGTCTAGTGTTCAGGGGGAATAACAAGAGAACCTTGAAGCAGATCGTGAAGAGACCCTCAGCGAAGAAGTTAAGAACATCTGTTCCCATGAAGAAGAAGAAGCCCAAGCTACAGATGAAGAAGAGACAAAGGAACAGGTTGATGTCTCACACATCTGAACTAGGAACTAACACCAGAAGAGGGATCACCCCATCGACAACATCATCACTCCTTATGATAAAGGCGTGCACACTCGCTCTTCCCTCAACAACTTCTGTGCCTTCAATGCCTTTGTCTCATTGGTGGAACCCAAGAGCATCAAAGACGCTCTAAAGGACCCAGCTTGGATTCAAGCCATGCAAGAGGAACTGCACCAATTTGAAAGGAACAAGGTGTGGAAATTGGTTCCTAGGCCCAAAAACCAGAACATCATAGGAACTCGATGGGTCTTCTGGAACAAGCTTGACGACACTGGAGATGTAGCTAGGAACAAAGCCTGTCTAGTTGCTCAAGGCTACAGGCAAGAGGAGGGAATCGACTACGATGAGACCTTCGCACCAGTTGCAAGAATTGAAGCAATCCGTCTCCTCATAGCCTACGCAGCCAACAAAGGATTTAAGCTATATCAAATGGATGTCAAGACGGCGTTCCTAAATGGGCACCTCAAGGAAGAAGTCTACGTGGCACAACAACCAGGATTTGAGGATGAGCACACCCCAAACCACGTTTACTTCTTGGAGAGGGCCCTATATGGTCTCAAACAAGCTCCCAGGGCATGGTACGACAAGTTTGCTCAATTTCTCTTGTCTCATGGATAACTTCATGGTTCCATAGACAAAACTCTCTTCATTAAGAAAGAATCAAAAGACATTTTAATTGTTCAAGTATATGTTGATGACATTGTCTTTGGTGCTACTAATGAGATTCTTGTTGAAAAGTGTAAGAACTTGATGAGTAGCGAATTTGAAATGAGTCTCAAACGGGAACTCACGTTCTTCCTGGGACTTTAAATATCCCAAACTAAGGAGGGAACAAGGATTCATCAGCAAAAATACATCAGAGAAATGCTTGTGGAGTATGGGATGGAACACTCCAGGCCAATCGATACTCCTATCTCACCAAATTCAAGGCTGAATGCAAACGAGACAGGTATAAGTGTAGATCAAAGGAACTTTCGAGGTATGATTGGGTCTCTTCTCTACTTGACTTCTAGTAGACCCGACATCACATTTTCAATGTGCCTATGTGCGTGCTCTTAGGCTAACACTAAAGAATCACACCTGAAAGAGGTGAAGAGAATTTTCATGTACCTCAAAGGGAACGACAACTTGTGCCTTTGGTATCCAAGGAACAACTCCCTTGAGCTAGTTGCATACTCAGATGTAGACTTTGTTGGGCACCTAGTTGATCCAAAGAGCACCTCTGGAATGGCCCATTTCCTAGGATCATGCCTAGTCTCATGGGGATGAAAGAAGCAAAACTCAGTGGCACTCTCCACAACAGAAGCTGAGTACGTGGCTTCCGCCTCATGCTGTACTCAGTGGCACTCTCCACAGTAGAAGCTGAGTACGTGCCCTACATTCGTTAATGTTTGATCTTGTTCCTATCCATGGTTTCCTTTTGTTTCTCACACTTGTGATCAAACATCAGAGGGTGTACCTTCTTTAGAGTTTTCTGTTGGTTCCTTTTGAGATAGATCCTTGTCAGTCATCTTGACGACGTTCTCCACATCAGCATCAATGTCGATGACTTTTGAGGAGTTATTGGCAGCATTTTCTTGAGGAGATAGCCGTTGTTTCTCCTCTTCACCACCCACTTCTTCTTTTTCCTTTAGAAACGACCCGACTACGTTCTGCGTTTCCTCAAACTCCATTGACCCCATAATCGGAGTCTTCACTATCTCTTCCTCTACAATCTCTGGGTTAGAGGGTTTGGGTAAGGAAGATTCACCAGTTTCTGGAAAAACCATTGGTTGCGCCATTTGGCGTGGTTTTCCATATTCTGGTGAAGCGGCTAGGGTTTCGGTTTCGATTTGGGGATTGGGATTTTGGGGTTTTTCGGTGGTAACGGGGGATGAGGGAGTGGTTTTTGGAGGAGAAGGGTTTGGATTTTGGTTTTGTGGAGGAGTGAGGTTTTGAGATGGAGGTTCCATGGCGGTTGGAGGGACAGTTGAGGAAGACAATTCACCATATAAAAGGGCTCGAAGAAAATCGTCGCCAAAAAGGGCGAGAATCTTCTTCTTTGCCGGTTCAGGGCTGTCGATTTTGGTGTTGAGAGAAGCAGGGATGGTTGAGTTGGAGGGAGACACCATTAGAGAAGGATGAAGGTTCGAAGGTTTTGGGTTTGAGTGAGAGAGAGAGAGAGTAGAAGTTGAGAGAGAGAAAGAATTGAGAAAAGCATACCTTTAAGATTGACGGTTGAGGCATAAGAAAGGAATCCACTTCCATCATTAAGGAAGTTGTCACATCACAAGATCTTCTCTTTCCTCTCTCTTGAAATACACTTTCCAATTTCAAAAGATACTATAAGCCATGATCTTTTTCTTGCGCTAGAAATCACAGTCACTGACCTTGAGCACGTCGGCAACTTTCTACCATAAAACTGCTATCTTAGTATGTCTGTGACTTTTGTCCACACATGACTTTCTCTTTTAAGAACTTACTTGGTTATGGGTTTGCACAGGGAGTACCAAAGAGAACCAAGTAAAATTTTATTTTTGAGGATTTGTCGATCATGATGATAAGTCTCCGTTTAATAATAAAAATGATAAAAGATGGGCTCATAGAGACTCTCAAACATGATAGGTTAGGGACTGGTTTTAGAATCAACAATCATTTGGGCTTATAAAGAGGGTTAGGATCATCAAGTTTATTCTTTTGGGCCAAAACAAAGAGCTCAAAAAAGTTGCACAAATACTGAATATAGTGAAAGTCATTGACAATCAAAATGCATGGGGTTTCCCAAATATGATTTCTATCAAGTATGTCTAAGAATTATACCATATGAGCATGATTTCAAAACATATGTAAAGCAATCAATTCTAGCCAATCATCGAGAGAATTTATGTAGGGAAATAGATCATTGAAGAGCGGAGTTGTTCAAAGGGTTCACGATTCAAGGCCTTTGTGAAGATGTCTGCTCTTTGATCGCTTGTTCTACAGAATTCCATAGTGACCATGCCTTTATCAACACAATCTCGAAGAAAGTGGTGTCTTATCTCGATGTGTTTTGTCTTTGAATGTTGCACCAGATTCTTTGAGATGTTGATTGCACTAGTGTTGTCACATAGTATGGGTACTGACCCACACTGCACACCATAGTCACTGCCTTGTTGCTTGATCCATAATAGCTGTGAACAACACGTTGCAGTTGCGATGTACTCTGCTTCTGCCGTTGATAGAGCCACATAATTCTGCTTTCTAGATCCCCAAGAGACAAGACAAGGCCTAAGAAATTGAGCCATCCCTGAAGTGCTTTTTCTATCGACCCGGTTTCCAGCAAAATCAGCATCAGTGTAGCCGACAAGCTCAAAATCAAATCCTCTGGGAAACCATAAACACAGATTGTCAGTCCCCTTAAGATAGCGAATGATTCTTTTAACAGCTTTCAAGTGGGACTCTCTTGAATCGGCTTGAAACCTAGCACATAGACATACTCCAAACACAATATCCGGTCTGCTTGCAGTGAGATAGAGCAATGATCCAATCATACCCCTGTACATAGTAGCATTAACTTTTGGATCCTTGTCATCTTTTCCATGTGTGGTAGTCGGCAACATGGGAGTATCAAAAGGTTTAGCATTCCCCAAACCGAACTTCCTAACACATTCTCTAAGATACTTTTGTTGATGAACTCACGTCCCATCCTCACTTTGAACAACTTGAAGTCCTAAAAAGAACTTAAGCTCGCCAACCATACTCATCTCAAATTCACTAGACATGAGGTCAGCGAACTTCTTCACTAGCTTATCATCTGTTGAACCAAAGATGATGTCATCGACATAGACTTGAACAACTAGTGTGTGACTTCCTTCTCTTAACAAGAACAGAGTCTTGTCAACTTTTCCTCGAAAATAGCCATGTTGAATCAAAAACTGAGACAAATGGTCATACCAAGCACGCGGGGCTTGCTTCAATCCATAGAGTGCTTTGTCCAGTTTGTAGACATGATCCGGGTGGGCGACATCTTCAAAACCCGGAGTCTGTTCAACATACACTTCTTTTTTTAGATATCCATTCAAAAATGCAGTCTTGACATCCATTTGTTGTAGCTTGAATCCATGATGAGCAGAATAGGCAATGACCAATCATATAGCTTCAAGACGAGCCACTTGAGCAAATGTCTCATCATAGTCAATGCCCTCCTGTTGATTGTAGCCCTTAACTACCAGCCTTGCTTTGTTACTGACCACATTTCCTTCATCGTCCAGCTTAAATCTGAACACCCATCGTGTTCCAATCACAGATCTTCCCTTTGGCCTTGGGACCAAGTGCCAAACTTTGTTTCTCTCAAACTGATGAAGCTCCTCTTGCATGGCACCAACCCAATCCGAATCTTTCAACGCTTTTTCAACATTTTTAGGTTCCAACATTGAGATGAAAGCATTGTAAGAGAAGTTGTTTAGAGAAGATCTGGTTTGCACGCCCTTTGAGAAATCAGTGAGGATGTTAGTGACAGGATGAGCACTTTTCTTTTGATAAGTTTTGACTTGTATCTCTGTCAGGTGATGAGGGACCATCTAGGCAGCCTCCACCGGGCGCGCCTACACTCTTTGATGGACCACTCACCCGTGCTCGAGCCAAGAAGCTACAACATGAGATGAATGCTTTTGTGGGCTACACTATGGCTAAGGAGGCAGGAGCATGTATGGAGTCCAAAGCTAGGGCGGTGTGCGTCTTGAGCGCCGAGGGATCTTCGAGCCAAGGCTGCAGCGACGCGCACCAAACCGACGTTGCAACGGCGCGTCCTAACTCCAGCGATGCAGCGCCGCGCCCTCGCCAACGTAGCGATGCAACGACGCGCCCCTGAGCGCGCCTGTCTGCGTGTGTGCGCGCTTGTCCGAGCATGAGCAAGCATGCGACGTCGGCCTATGTTGGGCTTATTTCTGAATTGGGCCATTTTGGGCTATTGGCTATCTTTTATTTTAATTAGACTTTAATTATTATTCCTTGTAATTTATGAACATATAAATAGCTTTTAGGTAGTTAATTTTGAGATTAGACAACTCATTATTTATTTTCATTCTCATTGAATAGAGAGAAAACGAAGGCTTTGGCTTTCAAACGTGTGTGTGCTTTGCAGCTTGGTTTGTTTTGGATTGTGTCAATTTCATAGAAGATTGGTGCCTTTCAACAATCATGAGCCCCTTTCTCGTGCTTCAAGGCTTCGTTCCTTGTTGTGTGAGATCGTAAAGGTTGGTTTCTTAGTCATTCTATCCGGTTCTTGGCTTAATCAAGTCAAGGGTTTGGTAGTTGTTCTAGGAGGTTATCCTTCTTGTCGTTCTTTGCTTGTTCAATTTTCGAGTTCCAGTTCTGTTTGTTTTCGTCGTCGTGTCTTTCTTACATTGCACTTCGTGTTCGTTCTCTTGAGTCTTGTTTCCTCGAGTTTCTGATCATTTTGTTGTTTGTGTTTGTTGTTGAGTTGTGAACGTCGAAGATCAGGGCACCATACGGCTATCCCCGTATCAAATTGGTATCAGAGCTTTGTTGACGACGTCCGTTTCCATTTCCGAGTCGATTCACCATTAGAGTCTACAAAATACCAAAAGAGAAGTAGCGTCTTCAAGGATCCGATCAGGTTTGATTAATCTCCATCTCTTTAATTAAACTTGAAAGTACTAACCAGTTTGTTGCTTGCTGTAGTGGTTTGTTTCGCCCCAGCCAAACACGCCCTAAGCCAAGTAACCGTCACCACCCATTTGTCTAGAACCACCACCTCCATCAAAGTTCCGTTCCACTCTCTTAAATACCCAGCCACGTCTCTTTAATATTGGAGAGGAGTTGATTTAATTCAGCCAAGTCAAATTAAATCTTACTCAACTCCTATTTTTAAGGGAGATTTTGTCAACCCCTCATCTCAGCCAGAAAAGCCACGCCCCACCTTAACCAATTCTTTTCCAATCCTATTTTCAAGCAAAGACTCATTCAAACCTCATTCCCCACGCCCTATATTTCAGCCTTGAGACTTTCTCCACCAAACACATCTCCAACGTCCACTTCATAAATTCAGCCACATTTCTGTTTTAATTTCTTGCATTTAAATATTCTATCTTATCTTAGCATTTTATTTCTGTAATTATCTGATTATTCCGAAGAAAAAAAATACGAAATTCAAAAAAAAAAGAAAGAAGCAAAAATCAGAAATCAGATTTCATTTCCTCTCTTCTTAAATTCATATCATAGTATAGCATTCATTTATTGCATACTTGTAATTATTTCAACAAGTGCAAGAGTCTCCTTCATCTCGTCTCTTCTTCTTCTGGACGCCATTGGAGTACACCTCGAACCTTCATAAAAGAGCCACCCCACGTCTCACCTAACAAACCACTCCAAGTGCACTCTTGGTTAAGGAAATCAAGGTGAGAAGGGCTTAATCAAGGTTTGATCTCCTTCTTTGTCTTTCAATTTCCAATTTCAGTTTACAATCAAGTCTTCCCTTCTTGTTTTTGTTTGCATTCGAGTCTTCTTTGTTTAATTTCTTGTCTCTCCAACCTTGTCTCTGCTCGTGTTTGATTGATCTACTAAACTTCAACTTGATTTTGATCATTTCAAAGCAGATTGCAACAACAAGCTCGATCACACCACCCGAGAGTGAGAGCGAGTGAAACACAAGCGAGGAGTTTATTGATTTGACTAACATTAACCATTTGCTTGTAGTGCGTTGTGTGTGATCATGTCAGGAGACGAGAGAGGATCCCACCGATCCAAGAGCCCTGACCCGGTTCACCCCGATGTGTTCAACTTGTTGAGCTCTCTCAACAGCAACATGGCGCGCCTCAATTCGCGCATGGCTGCCTTGGAGGCGCAAACAATTACGATGCCTCAACCGGGGGCAGCACCGAGCGTCGCGCCAGGTACCGCGCCAACGGCGCACGATCCAGCCGCAACGGCGAGCCAAGAGCAAGGGCGCATTCGTGAGTCCACGCCTACGTTCCATCCGTCCAACATGGATCCGAATTTTGCCTCCACTTCCCATCATCAAAACAGGGAAGATCACTTGAACTCAACTCATTTCCATTCTCCCGGGATTTTTGCTCAAGGGGTCCCAATTAGCCAATTACCCTCTCCCGCTAGGGAAGGGCAAAATCGTGCTAATAATTTTCAAGATTTTCAGGGGCATAGGAGAGCTCCAGGCCAAGGATACTCGTTTGACGAGTATGACGCCGAGGACGAGGATCGATGGGAGCGCTACTCACGGCGCGACGATAGGGACAGGCGTCCAAGGCGGCCTAGGGAGCCCGAGCAAGATGGAGTAGGAAAAATCAAAGTGAAGATCCCAGTCTTTGAAGGCAAGTGTGATCCGGACGTCTACATGGAGTGGGAGACGAAAATTGAGCAAATATGGAATTGCCATAACTTTGCCGAGCATAAAAAGGTACAACTCGACACCCTTGAATTTTCCGGTTATGCACTAATCTGGTGGGATAATCTAGTCAAGGAAAGGAGAAGAGCTCTTGACGCACCAATAGGAACTTGGGAGCAAATGAAGGCCCTCATAAGGAGGCGTTTCATTCCCCAACATTATGCACGTGAGCCGCGTCAAAGATTGGAGAATCTCAAGCAAGGTTCAATGAGTGTCGAGGAAACATACAATGCCATGCAGGTGGCAATGGTAAGGGCCAACGTTTAATGTGGCTGATCGGCCCTAATGCTTACCATGTCGATTTGCCTTGTCAATATAATGTCCATCCGACGTTTAATGTGGCTGATCTATCTCTTTATGTGCCAGATTTTGATTCCGACGTCGAATCAGAGATGATTCGAGCTCAAGTGGAGGAGAATGATGCAGTGAAGCCTGCCATGTCTCCAACCGACATCGATGAGTTGATTCGAGTGCCTTCTGACGGACCAATCACAAGAAGTCGAGCTAAGAAGATTGCTCAAGGCACAACAGCGATCTTGGTTCGATTGGCAGCGGTTATTGAAGAGTCTAGCAAGGCGAAGTGGGTCTCGTGCATTCGACATCACTTGAGCCCGGATTCCATTGATTGATTATATGAGGGCCGAAATTCACTATTTCTTTATTTAGAAACATGTATTAATTTGTCTCACTTTAGGGCTGAATTTAGTAAGTGACCGGGTGAGATGAATTGGTATATGGGTCAAAGTCAACCCTTTGACTTGACCATTCTAAATTGAAGAAAATATCTTATTTATTTATTTTAATAATGTAGAGAAATCAGCCAATAGGCTTATGTTAGTTGGTTGATCTTCTCTCTCCTGGTTGTTAGAGATATTTTTAGTTTGTTAAAGATATTTTGAGTTTGTTAGGATTATTTAAGGGAATCTAGTTAGATTTATTTAGATATTATTATATCTTGGGAAGCAAGCAAAGGAGACCTATTCTCCCCATCTAGGGTCGGCCACTCCCCTCCCTTGCTCCCCAAGTATTAGCTTTTGTATTCTCTATAAATACTTTTCAGTTTCATTAATAAAAATCAGCTTGAGATTAGATAAACCCTAAGAAACGTTTATCTAGTCCTTGGGCTCAAAAATACAATTTGTGTCTTGTGTGTGGTTCGAGCATCAGCATCCTTCGTCGATCATAGCATTCTCGATCTCTCTCTCTTGTTCGAATCTGAGTTATCGTTCATTCAATTAGATTGTTCTAGTTGTGATTGTTAAAGATCAAACTAGTTAATCATTCGGATTTGGCGTTAGAGCCAATCCGTTTGAGCTATCAAAATTGAATATCAATAAATCAGATCGAGTGCTTTCATTCATTCAATCAGTTCGTTATTGTGTTACTTGGATCGCAAGTTATTGACTTTGTTAGCAAATTCAGGTTGAATCAAGGATTACTAGGCAAGATCGGGACTTTGTGAGATTACTACGAGATTTCTAAGGAGGATTCCGAGGCAATCACGTATCAAGTGATGCAGTGAAGCCGGCCATGTCTCCAACCGACGTCGAAGAGTTGATTCGAGTGCCTTCTGACGGACCAATCACAAGAAGTCGAGCTAAGAAGATTGCTCAAGGCACAACAGCGATCTTGGTTCGATTGGCAGCGGTTATTGAAGAGCCTAGCAAGGCGAAGTGGGTCTCGTGCATTCGACATCAATTGAGCTCGGATTCCATGGATTGATCATAGGAGGGCCGAAATTCACTATTTCTTTATTTAGAAACATGTATTAATTTGTCTCACTTTAGGGCTGAATTTAGTAAGTGACCGGGTGAGATGAATTGGTATATGGGTCAAAGTCAACCCTTTGACTTGACCATTCTAAATTGAAGAAAATATCTTATTTATTTTATTATGAACAATTTCTATCTATTTTAATAATGAAGAGAAATCAGCCAATAGGCTTATGTTAGTTGGTTGATTTTCTCTCTCCTGGTTGTTAGAGATATTTTCTCTCTCCTGGTTGTTAGAGATATTTTTAGTTTGTTAGAGATATTTTAAGTTTGTTAGGATTATTTCCTTAAATAAATAATTCAACTATGATTTATTTATTTAAGAGAATCTAGTTAGATTTAATTAGATATTATTATATCTTGGGAAGCAAGCAAAGGAGACTCTTTCTCCCCTTCTAGGGCCGGCCAGCCTTCCTCCCTTGCTCCCCAAGTATTAGCTTTTGTATTCTCTATAAATACTTTTCAGTTTCATTAATAAAAATCAGCTTGAGATTAGATAAACCCTAAGAAAGGTTTATCTAGTCCTTGGGCTCAAAAATACAATTGTGTTGTGTGCATTGCAATCTCGAGATCGTCATCACCAGAATTCGAATTTTCTCTCTCTCGTGTTCTTAAATTCGAAAATTCAGATTGTGTTGATAAGTTATTCATCTAGTTTAGTTCTAGGTTGATTGTTAAAGATCGATCCTAGTTCATCAATTGAATTTAGCGTTAGAGCCAATTCAATTGAACTATCTATTTGAATCTTCCTATCAATTTCGATCCATTCAATTCATAATCATTCAAATCAGTTTGTTACTTGCATCACAAGGAGTTCTAAAGTTGAAAGCTTTTGTAGGATTGAATTGATTTGCTAGCAAGATCGGGTTCCTGTGTGGTCAAATACGAGGTTTCTGAGGAGTAATCCGAGGCGATCACGTATCAAGTGGTATCATAATCCAGCGTCTCGCCAAGTAATTGTTTCTTTCCTTAATTTGCTTTCTAATTAATTTAATCTAGTTTTTGATCCCAAAAAATCCCATCTTTACCTAAAGTTTGAATTTTTGAGACCAAAGCTTGAATTTTTCACCACCACCACCATATTTCCGCCACCCACCACCACGAACCACCCTCCGCCACCACGAACTGGTTTCGCTAACATACACCGCACCACCTCCCAGCCCTGTCCGAACCCACCCCCACAAACCCTAACCAATTCGGAGACCCTAAACCCTAGATCGCACCCCGCCCTATTCTCGTGAACCCTAACCCTAACCCTAATTTGCGAGAAACCCTAGCAAACCCTAATTCTCGCAAACCCTAATCTGAAACCCTACCATACCCAAACCCTAGAACCGAAAACCCTAAAAAAAAAACCTAATCCAGCCGAGAACCCCAAACCCTAAATCCCTTAGTTGTTCCTTGCCCCTCAAACAATTATCCAATTAGGAGATTTTTATGGGATTTGTGTATGTTTATTGGCTGAATTGGTTGAGTTGTGTTGCAATATAGATTAGCAATTGTCTTCCTATAATTTTTATGAGTTTTTATTTCATGTTGCATGATCAATAGAGATTCATATTGCTTGTTAGTATTTGCTGATTTTTGCTATTGCATCCCATCAATTCGACCTACCCCTTTCTTCTTTTGTTAATTTGGCTTCTTGGTTTCATTGGTAGCAAAAATCACTTAGTCTAAAAAAAAAAAACCAGTTCGTGTATACCCTTTTTAATTTCGTCCTTGCATTGTTACATTGCTTTGCTTGTTTCTTCATTATAGCACAAGAGTAGTTTGTGCATAAAATCAAAAAAAAAAACAGAAAAGAAAAAGTGATCTACCCTAGCTAGTTTTAAGCCACTTTCAACCCTAGTGACTTCTTGCTTGAAAAGATAGCTAAGTAGAAATCACTTTGAACAAAAAGAGTGACGAAATAAAAGTCAATAAGCCTACCATATTTTCTGTCCTTGCATGCTGAATTTTGGCTTTATTAACTTGCATAGAGTCAATTGAGAGATTGCATGTGTTTTAGAGCTCATAGAGGGGTTATTTACATTGCTTGTCTTATTGCATACTTGCCATTTGCTTAAGCTGCATATTTCCTTTAATTATCATTAGTATTCCATACCTACACTATATCTACCATTTTACTCCCTCAAATCAGCCCAAAAACTGAATTAAGTTGATTGGATTGCTTTGAGGCAAGTTTTGGCTTGATCAAGGTGTGGTATTGCTTGTTGTGATTTGCTTTAGAACACACTACTCTCTCTACTTTCTTGCTTGTTTCAGGAACAATGGTGATTCCATTAGAACCTAACCCAACTGAATTGAGTCTCACTAAGGAGGAAATCGACTTCATTAGGTTGTCCATTAGTGATGGTGTGCGAGATGGCCAGGCTCGAGCTGTAGAACTGGCCACGGCTGCATTGGCTCCACAACTGAAGCGTTTAGAGGAACAACTTGCAACATTGGTTGATTCATCTCAAGCTAGTCGCAAGAGCACCCCTGCAGTCGATCTTACAAGTGACCCAAATCAAGCCTCGGGTAGCGACAAAGGCAAGCAACAACTAGTTGATGAAGAGCATGATGTGCTTGCTAACTACAACAAAGATAATGATCCCCCGGCTCACTACTCCCCCACAGCAGGCCGAGGTAGAGGAAGAGGCATCGGGTCGAGGACTCCACCGGTTACTCTTCAACAATTCTATAATCAGCCACAAAACCGGTATCCTCAAGCCACTCATCAACAATATCAACATTACAACAACTCTTTTGATGATGTGACGTATGGCTATCCCGGGGAAGAAAGGCGCCCATGGCATCCTCCCCTAGATGATTTCTATAACCAAGCTGAGGTTGTAGAGGATCTCCCACCAGCCTATGGAGTACAAAGGCCGAACAACAACAACAACGTTAACCAAGCTGTACATCAGATTGGGAAACGTGATATAAAGATCAAGATAGAGCCATTCAATGGAGAGCTTAATCCGGAGAAGTATCTAGAGTGGGAACAGGCTACAAATTTCATTCTAGATCACATGGGTTATGAAGAATGGGAGAAAGTTGTTGTTGTTGTCATCCACTTTATTGGGACCGCTAGAAATTGGTGGTTTAGAATGAAGGAGGATCGAATTAGAAAGGCCTTACCACCAAGTCACCAAGTCTCCAACCAAGTCTCCAACCGAATTAGAAAGGATCGAATTAGAAAGGACCGCTAGAAATCATGTGCCTGAAGAGCATACCGAGCACATGAGATTGAAAGTTGTAACTTGCAAACAAGGCACCAAGTCTCCAACCGAGTACTTCAATGAGCTAGAGGATCTGAGTTTTAAAGCGGGAATTCATCATTCCCAACGGTCTCTAAGGACCCAATTCATGGCTGGACTGAATCAAAGCATTCAAGACACATTGGAGATTCAACAAATCAAGGATCTCAATGCCTTAGTACATTCAGCCCAACTACTCTATGAGCAGCATCAAAGGAAGAAGAAGGAAGCTTGGAATGCTCCAAAAAGGTATGGTTCTAATCCTAGTTCAAATTCGAATTCTTATTCTTCTAACCCTTCTATGCAGCAAAAGGGAGCTTCTAGCTCACCTAAAACAACAGGTTTTCAAGGCCAAAGGCGTCCCACCAATAGACCTCCAAATCAGCCTAGGGCACGTGATTTAGTGTGCTACAAGTGTCAAGGACGACGTCATTATGCCAAGGATTGTCCAAATCTAAAGCAAGTGCTTCTCACCACCAATGGAGGATATGTGAGTGATAAAGATATACCTCCAAATCAAGTGGAGGAGGACAGCAATGGACAAGAAGAGGAGGGCGTAGAGGCCATTGAACCAGATTGCACCGAACAGCCTCTAACTTTGGTAACAATGCGTACTCTTACTTTACAAGAAACACCTAGGCTAGATCAAAGGGAAAACATTTTTCATACTAGGTGTACAGTAAAGAATCAAGTGTCATGCATGATAATTGATAGTGGTAGCTGCTGTAACATTATTAATGCTAAGGTAGTTGATCACTTGCAATTAAAAACCCAACCTAGGGCTACTAGTTATGGTCTCAATGGAATTAATGATTCAGAAGGTCCTAATCTTGTCACTCATCAGTGTTTAGTCCGTGTTGCTATTGGTACTTATGTTGATGATATTATGTGTGATGTAGTTAACATGGAATGCACTCATATCTTGTTAGGAAGACCATGGTTATTTGATACGAGAGTGATTTATGATGGCATGTTAAACACCTATTCCTTTAACTATGATGGGAGGAGAGTTTCTCTTCTACCTTGTTTCCTCAACAAGTTTTACAGGATCAGGTACGGCGAGATCAAGCTAGGACACTTAGGCGTGCCAAGGAAGAGAAAGAAGAGGCTGATTTCACGGCCAAAGCTGCGGCCCGGCGTTCGGCGCCCGACGCGTCGACAAAGCCAAGTGGCGTTTCCCAGTCTCCACCCGAGCGTTCTGGCTAAAATTTTGGGACAACATCAAACACAGATGTAGCTACTGTTTGGGACGAAAAACGCCAAGAAAAGCACCCTAAAACGTCCAAAGTGCCGAGCAACACTACCAGCAGTGCATCTGGGACGAAAACGGGGCTATCTCCCAATCCACTCGAGCGTTTTGGCTCAAATTTTGGGAGTATTTCAGAGACTCAGAGAGCTACAAATCTGGAAAAAGAAAGCCTATAGAAAGAGCCAAAAATCGGCTTGAAGGGCAGTGTAGAAAAGCGCTCTTTGGTGACTCAGTCTAGTATTTCTTTCCCTAACTCTTCTTGCTTACTTCTTATGAGGAAAGAGATACTTATTATTAGTCAAGATATTTCACATCTTCCAAAGTGTCTACAGGATCTATTACAGGAGTTTGAAGATGTGATGCCTGAAGAGTTGCCAGAAGGCCTTCCACCAATTAGAGGCATTGAGCATCAAATCGATTTGGTGCCCGACGCTTCATTACCAAACCGTGCAGCCTATAGAGCAAGTCCAGAAGAGACCGCTGAGCTTCAAAGACAAGTGCAAGATCTCATGGACAAAGGCTATGTGCGTGAATCTCTCAGCCCATGCGCAGTTCCGGTGATTTTGGTGCCAAAGAAGGATGGCACATGGAGAATGTGTGTTGATTGTAGAGCGATCAACCAAATAACAGTTAAGTACCGTCACCCCATCCCTAGACTAGATGATATGCTTGATGAATTACATGGTGCTAATTTCTTTTCTAAAATTGATTTAAGAAGTGGGTACCATCAAATTAGGATGAGGGAAGGGGATGAATGGAAAACTGCCTTTAAAACTAAGTATGGCTTATATGAATGGTTAGTAATGCCTTTTGGATTAACTAATGCACCTAGTACCTTTATGAGGCTTATGAACCATGTCTTAAGAAGATATTTAGGCAGATTTGTTGTAGTCTACTTTGATGATATCTTAATCTATAGCAAAACCATGCATGAACATGTAGATCATCTTAGGGCTGTTTTGGACACTTTAAGGTTAGAAAAGCTTTATGTTAACTTGAAAAAGTGTTCTTTTTGCTCCGAGTCTACCATTTTTCTTGGTTTTGTTGTGTCTAAAGGTGGATTGAAGGTAGATGAAGACAAGATCAAGGCAATCAAAGAATGGCCCCAGCCGACCACACCAACAATGGTCAGATCATTTCTCGGCTTGGCTGGCTTCTACAGGAGATTTGTGCGTGATTTTAGCACAATTGCAGCCCCCCTCCACGAGCTTACAAAGAAGGATACGGCCTTTAAATGGAGGGAGCAACAAGAGAAAGCCTTCAACACTTTGAAGGACAGATTATGCCACGCCCCAGTGCTTCAACTCCCTGACTTTTCCAAGGCATTTGAGATAGAGGTGGACGCTTCTGGACATGGCATAGGAGGCGTGCTCTTACAAGACAAGAAACCCATTGCTTATTTTAGTGAAAAGCTTAGTGGGGCTGAGTTGAATTACCCTACTTATGATAAAGAGTTGTATGCTTTAATTAGGGTCCTGAAAACTTGGTCTCATTATTTGTGGCCTAAAGAGTTTGTAATCCATTCTGATCATGAGGCCTTGAAGTACTTGAAAGGCCAATCCAGACTCAGCAGGCGACATGCAAGATGGGTTGAATTCATGGAGACCTTTCCTTATGTTGTTAAACATAAGAAAGGCAAGGAGAATGTGGTAGCTGACGCCCTTTCTCGGAGGTATGTACTCTTGAACCTATGTGATGTTAAGATCCTTGGATTTGCAATGATTAGGGAATTATATGCTAGTGATCCTCACTTTGCTGAAATCTATAAGAATTGCATGTCTAGGGGTGAAATAGATACTTACTTTATTGATGATGGATACTTGTTTAAAGCTGGAAAATTGTGCATTCCTTCATCTAGTATACGTAGGCTTCTAACTAAAGAGGTTCATGAATCAAGAGGACATAGGGGTTTAGAAAAGACTTTAGAAGGTTTAAAAGAACACTACTATTGGCCTAAAATGAGTAATTATGTGCTGAGATTTGTCAAGAGTTGTGTTGTTTGTGCTAAAGCTAAGTCTAGACTTCACCCCATGGTTTGTACCAGCCTTTACCCATTCCTACTTCACCTTGGGAAGACATTTCTATGGATTTTATTGTAGGTTTACCTAGAACTAGGAAGGGTAGAGATTCTATCTTTGTAGTGGTAGATAGACTTTCCAAAATGGCTCACTTTATTCCTTGTCACACGACTGATGATGCAGTGCATATTGCTGATCTGTTCTTTAGGGAAATTGTTAGATTGCATGGCATTCCTTGTTCTATTGTTTCAGATCGTGATGCTAAATTTTTGAGTTATTTTTGGAAGAACCCTAATTTCCTTGATTCTTTACTGTACACCTAGTATGAAAAATGTTTTCCCTTTGATCTAGCCTAGGTGTTTCTTGTAAAGTCAGAGTACGCATTGTTACCAAAGTTAGAGGCTGTTCGGTGCATTCTGGTTCAATGGCCTCTACGTCCTCCTCTTCTTGTCCAATACTGTCCTCCTCCACTTGATTTGGAGTTATATCTTCATCACTCACATATCCTCCATTGGTGGTGAGAAGTACTTGCTTTACATTTGGACAATCCTTGGCATAGTGACCTCGTCCTTGACACTTGTAGCACACTAAATCACGTGCTCTAGGCTGATTTGGAGGTCCATTGGTGGGACGCCTTTGGCCTTGAAAACCTGTTGTTTTAGGTGAATTAGTAGCTCCCTTTTGCTGCATAGAAGGGTTAGAAGAATAAAAGTTGGAATTTGAACTAGGATTAGAACCATACCTTTTTGTAGCATTCCAAGCTTCCTTCTTCTTCCTTTGTTGCTGCTCATAGAGTAGTTGGGCTGAATGTACTAAGGCATTGAGATCCTTGATTTGTTGAATCTCCAATGTGTCTTGAATTCTTTGATTCAGTCCCGCCATGAATTGGGTCCTTAGAGACCGTTGGGAATGATGAATTCCCGCTTTAAAACTCAGATCCTCTAGCTCATTGAAGTACTCGGTTGGAGACTTGGTGCCTTGTTTGCAAGTTACAACTTTCAATCTCATGTGCTCGGTATGCTCTTCAGGCACATATTTCTTCCTCATTACAAACTTCAGCTGGCCCCAAGTTTCAATTGGTGGTAAGGCCTTTCTAATTCGATCCTCCTTCATTCTAAACCACCAATTTCTAGCGGTCCCAATAAAGTGGATGACAACAACAGCAACTTTCTCCCATTCTTCATATCCCATGTGATCTAGAATGAAATTTGTAGCTTGTTCCCACTCTAGATACTTCTCCGGGTTAAGCTCTCCATTGAATGGTTCTATCTTGATCTTTATATCACGTTTCCCAATCTGATTTACAACTTGGTTAACGTTGTTGTTGTTGTTCGGCCGTTGTACTCCATAGGCTGGTGGGAGATCTTCTACAACCTCAGCTTGGTTATAGAAATCAATCTAGGGGAGGATGCCATGGGCGCCTTTCTTCCCCGGGATAACCATACGTCACGTCATCAAAAGAGTGGCTTGAGGATACCGGTTGTGTGGCTGATTATAGACTTGTTGATGAGTAACCGGTGGAGTCCTCGACCCGATGCCTCTTCCTCTTCCTCGGCCTGCTGTGGGGGAGTAGTGAGCCGGGGGATCATTATCTTTGTTGTAGCTAGCAAGCACATCATGTTCGTCATCCACTAGTTGTTGCTTGCCTTTGTCGCTACCCGAGGCTTGATTTGGGTCACTTGTAAGATCGACTGCAGGGGTGCTCTTGCGACTAGCTTGAGACGAATCAACCAATATTGCAAGTTGTTCCTCTAAATGCTTTAGTTGTGGAGCCAATGCAGCCGTGGCCAGTTCTACAGCTCGAGCCTGGCCATCGCGCACACCTTCACTAATGGACAACCTAATGAAGTCGATTGCCTCCTTAGTGAGACTCAATTCAGTTGGGTTAGGTTCTGATGGAATCACCATTGTTCCTGAAACAAGCAAGAAGGTAGAGAGAGTAGTGTGTTCTAAAGTAAATCACAACAAGCAATACCACACCTTGATCAAGCCAAAACTTGCCTCAAAGCAATCCAATCAACTTAATTCAGTTTTTGGGCTGTTTTGAGGGAGTAAAATGGTAGATATAGTGTAGGTATGGAATACTAATGATATTTAAAGGAAATATGCAGCTTAAGCAAATGGCAAATATGCAATAAGACAAGCAATGCAAATAATCCCTCTATGAGCTCTAAAACACATACAATCTCTCAATTGACTCTATGCAAGTTAATAAAGCCAAAATTCAGCATGCAAGGACAGAAAATATGGTAGGCTTAGTGACTTTTATTTCGTCACTCTTTTTCTTCAAAGTGATTTCTACTTAGCTATCTTTTAAGCAAGCAGTCACTAGGGTTGAAAGTGGCTTAAAACTAGCTGGGGTAGATCACTTTTCTTTTCTTTTTTTTTTTTTTTTTTTTGATTTTATGCACAAACTACTCTTGTGCTATAATGAAGAAACAAGCAAAGCAAAGCAACCATGCAAAGGACGAAATTAAAAAGGGTATACACGAACTGAAATTTTTTTTTTTTTAAACTAAGTGACTTTTGCTACCAATGAAACCAACTAGAAGCCAAATTAACAAAAGAAGAAGGGGTAGGTCGAATTTAATGGGATGCAATGACAGAAATTAGCAAATATCAAACAAGCAATATGAATCTCTATTGATCATGCAACATGAAATAAAAACTCATAAAAATTGTAGGAAGACAATTGCTACTCTTAATTGCAACAAAACTCAACCAATTCAACCAAAAGCATGCAACAAATCCCTTAAAATCTCCTAGATGGGTTATTACTTGGAGGGCAAGCAACAACAAGGAAATTAGGGTTTGGTGATCTCGGCTGAGGGCTAGGGTTAGGGTTTGCGGATTTGGACCTAGGGTTTGAGGGATTGGTAGGGTTCGAACTAGGTTTAGGGTTTCAGATTAGGGTTTGGCCGCCAATTAGGGTTAGGGTTAGGGTTAGGCTGCCAATTTAGGGTTAGGGTTACGAGAAGGGTGGAGTGCGATCTAGGGTTTAGGATGCTCCGATTTGGATGGGGTTGGTGGGGTTGTGATCGGACGGTGGTGGTGGGTGGTGCGGCTGGTGAGAGCGACACCAAGTCGGAGTGTGCAGGTGGTGGCAGAGTGGTGGTGTTGGCGGAACTATGTGGTGGTTGTGGTGCAAATTCAGCCTTTGGATCTCAAAAATTGTAACTTTAGGTAAAGGTGGGATTTTTGGGATCAAAAACTGAATCAAATCAATTAGAAAGCAAATTAAGGAAAGAAACAATTACTTGGCGAGACGCTGGATTATGATACCACTTGATACGTGATCGCCTCGGATTACTCCTCAGAAACCTCGTATTTGACCACACAGGAACCCGATCTTGCCAGCAATTATGATTCAAACCTACAAAAGCTTTCAAAGTAAGAAACTTGCGATCCAAGTAACACAATAACGAACTGATTGAATGAATGAAAGCACTCGATCTGAATTATTGATATTCAATTTGATAGTTCAAACGGATTGGCTCTAACGCTAAATCCGAATGATTAACTAGTTTGATCTTTAACAATCACAACTAGAACAATCCAATTGAATGAACTATAACTCAGATTCGAACAAGAGGGAGAAATTTCGGCTGCTATGAAGATGATGATCTCGAGATTGTAATCACACAAACACACTTGTAATTTTTTGAGCCCAAGGACTAGATAAACCAATTTGGGTTTATCTAATCTCAAGCTGATTTTTATTAATGAAATTGCAAAGTATAAATAGAGAATAAAAAAGCTAATCCTTGGGGAGCAAGCAAGGGGGTGTGGCCGGCCCTAGGAGAGAGGAATCAGCCTCCTTATCTTGCTTCCCAAGATATAATAATATCTAATTAAATCTAACTAGGTTACCTTAAATAAATAAATCATAGCTGAATTATTTATTTAAGGAAATAATCCTAACAAACTTAAAATATCTCTAACAACCAGGAGAGAGAAAATCAACCAACTAACATAAGCCTATTGGCTGATTTCTCTTCATTATTAAAATAAATAGAAATTGTTCATAATAAAATAAATAAGATATTTTCTTCAATTTAGAATGGTCAAGTCAAAGGGTTGACTTTGACCCATATACCAATTCATCTCACCCGGTCACTTTGAACAACTTGAAGTCCTAAAAAGAACTTAAGCTCGCCAACCATACTCATCTCAAATTCACTAGACATGAGGTCAGCGAACTTCTTCACTAGCTTATCATCTGTTGAACCAAAGATGATGTCATCGACATAGACTTGAACAACTAGTGTGTGACTTCCTTCTCTTAACAAGAACAGAGTCTTGTCAACTTTTCCTCGAAAATAGCCATGTTGAATCAAAAACTGAGACAAATGGTCATACCAAGCACGCGGGGCTTGCTTCAATCCATAGAGTGCTTTGTCCAGTTTGTAGACATGATCCGGGTGGGCGACATCTTCAAAACCCGGAGTCTGTTCAACATACACTTCTTTTTTTAGATATCCATTCAAAAATGCAGTCTTGACATCCATTTGTTGTAGCTTGAATCCATGATGAGCAGAATAGGCAATGACCAATCATATAGCTTCAAGACGAGCCACTTGAGCAAATGTCTCATCATAGTCAATGCCCTCCTGTTGATTGTAGCCCTTAACTACCAGCCTTGCTTTGTTACTGACCACATTTCCTTCATCGTCCAGCTTAAATCTGAACACCCATCGTGTTCCAATCACAGATCTTCCCTTTGGCCTTGGGACCAAGTGCCAAACTTTGTTTCTCTCAAACTGATGAAGCTCCTCTTGCATGGCACCAACCCAATCCGAATCTTTCAACGCTTTTTCAACATTTTTAGGTTCCAACATTGAGATGAAAGCATTGTAAGAGAAGTTGTTTAGAGAAGATCTGGTTTGCACGCCCTTTGAGAAATCAGTGAGGATGTTAGTGACAGGATGAGCACTTTTCTTTTGATAAGTTTTGACTTGTATCTCTGTCAGGTGATGAGGGACCATCTAGGCAGCCTCCACCGGGCGCGCCTACACTCTTTGATGGACCACTCACCCGTGCTCGAGCCAAGAAGCTACAACATGAGATGAATGCTTTTGTGGGCTACACTATGGCTAAGGAGGCAGGAGCATGTATGGAGTCCAAAGCTAGGGCGGTGTGCGTCTTGAGCGCCGAGGGATCTTCGAGCCAAGGCTGCAGCGACGCGCACCAAACCGACGTTGCAACGGCGCGTCCTAACTCCAGCGATGCAGCGCCGCGCCCTCGCCAACGTAGCGATGCAACGACGCGCCCCTGAGCGCGCCTGTCTGCGTGTGTGCGCGCTTGTCCGAGCATGAGCAAGCATGCGACGTCGGCCTATGTTGGGCTTATTTCTGAATTGGGCCATTTTGGGCTATTGGCTATCTTTTATTTTAATTAGACTTTAATTATTATTCCTTGTAATTTATGAACATATAAATAGCTTTTAGGTAGTTAATTTTGAGATTAGACAACTCATTATTTATTTTCATTCTCATTGAATAGAGAGAAAACGAAGGCTTTGGCTTTCAAACGTGTGTGTGCTTTGCAGCTTGGTTTGTTTTGGATTGTGTCAATTTCATAGAAGATTGGTGCCTTTCAACAATCATGAGCCCCTTTCTCGTGCTTCAAGGCTTCGTTCCTTGTTGTGTGAGATCGTAAAGGTTGGTTTCTTAGTCATTCTATCCGGTTCTTGGCTTAATCAAGTCAAGGGTTTGGTAGTTGTTCTAGGAGGTTATCCTTCTTGTCGTTCTTTGCTTGTTCAATTTTCGAGTTCCAGTTCTGTTTGTTTTCGTCGTCGTGTCTTTCTTACATTGCACTTCGTGTTCGTTCTCTTGAGTCTTGTTTCCTCGAGTTTCTGATCATTTTGTTGTTTGTGTTTGTTGTTGAGTTGTGAACGTCGAAGATCAGGGCACCATACGGCTATCCCCGTATCAAATTGGTATCAGAGCTTTGTTGACGACGTCCGTTTCCATTTCCGAGTCGATTCACCATTAGAGTCTACAAAATACCAAAAGAGAAGTAGCGTCTTCAAGGATCCGATCAGGTTTGATTAATCTCCATCTCTTTAATTAAACTTGAAAGTACTAACCAGTTTGTTGCTTGCTGTAGTGGTTTGTTTCGCCCCAGCCAAACACGCCCTAAGCCAAGTAACCGTCACCACCCATTTGTCTAGAACCACCACCTCCATCAAAGTTCCGTTCCACTCTCTTAAATACCCAGCCACGTCTCTTTAATATTGGAGAGGAGTTGATTTAATTCAGCCAAGTCAAATTAAATCTTACTCAACTCCTATTTTTAAGGGAGATTTTGTCAACCCCTCATCTCAGCCAGAAAAGCCACGCCCCACCTTAACCAATTCTTTTCCAATCCTATTTTCAAGCAAAGACTCATTCAAACCTCATTCCCCACGCCCTATATTTCAGCCTTGAGACTTTCTCCACCAAACACATCTCCAACGTCCACTTCATAAATTCAGCCACATTTCTGTTTTAATTTCTTGCATTTAAATATTCTATCTTATCTTAGCATTTTATTTCTGTAATTATCTGATTATTCCGAAGAAAAAAAATACGAAATTCAAAAAAAAAAGAAAGAAGCAAAAATCAGAAATCAGATTTCATTTCCTCTCTTCTTAAATTCATATCATAGTATAGCATTCATTTATTGCATACTTGTAATTATTTCAACAAGTGCAAGAGTCTCCTTCATCTCGTCTCTTCTTCTTCTGGACGCCATTGGAGTACACCTCGAACCTTCATAAAAGAGCCACCCCACGTCTCACCTAACAAACCACTCCAAGTGCACTCTTGGTTAAGGAAATCAAGGTGAGAAGGGCTTAATCAAGGTTTGATCTCCTTCTTTGTCTTTCAATTTCCAATTTCAGTTTACAATCAAGTCTTCCCTTCTTGTTTTTGTTTGCATTCGAGTCTTCTTTGTTTAATTTCTTGTCTCTCCAACCTTGTCTCTGCTCGTGTTTGATTGATCTACTAAACTTCAACTTGATTTTGATCATTTCAAAGCAGATTGCAACAACAAGCTCGATCACACCACCCGAGAGTGAGAGCGAGTGAAACACAAGCGAGGAGTTTATTGATTTGACTAACATTAACCATTTGCTTGTAGTGCGTTGTGTGTGATCATGTCAGGAGACGAGAGAGGATCCCACCGATCCAAGAGCCCTGACCCGGTTCACCCCGATGTGTTCAACTTGTTGAGCTCTCTCAACAGCAACATGGCGCGCCTCAATTCGCGCATGGCTGCCTTGGAGGCGCAAACAATTACGATGCCTCAACCGGGGGCAGCACCGAGCGTCGCGCCAGGTACCGCGCCAACGGCGCACGATCCAGCCGCAACGGCGAGCCAAGAGCAAGGGCGCATTCGTGAGTCCACGCCTACGTTCCATCCGTCCAACATGGATCCGAATTTTGCCTCCACTTCCCATCATCAAAACAGGGAAGATCACTTGAACTCAACTCATTTCCATTCTCCCGGGATTTTTGCTCAAGGGGTCCCAATTAGCCAATTACCCTCTCCCGCTAGGGAAGGGCAAAATCGTGCTAATAATTTTCAAGATTTTCAGGGGCATAGGAGAGCTCCAGGCCAAGGATACTCGTTTGACGAGTATGACGCCGAGGACGAGGATCGATGGGAGCGCTACTCACGGCGCGACGATAGGGACAGGCGTCCAAGGCGGCCTAGGGAGCCCGAGCAAGATGGAGTAGGAAAAATCAAAGTGAAGATCCCAGTCTTTGAAGGCAAGTGTGATCCGGACGTCTACATGGAGTGGGAGACGAAAATTGAGCAAATATGGAATTGCCATAACTTTGCCGAGCATAAAAAGGTACAACTCGACACCCTTGAATTTTCCGGTTATGCACTAATCTGGTGGGATAATCTAGTCAAGGAAAGGAGAAGAGCTCTTGACGCACCAATAGGAACTTGGGAGCAAATGAAGGCCCTCATAAGGAGGCGTTTCATTCCCCAACATTATGCACGTGAGCCGCGTCAAAGATTGGAGAATCTCAAGCAAGGTTCAATGA
The DNA here is from genome assembly GCA_964016875.1 of Fallopia convolvulus. Lineage (NCBI taxonomy): Eukaryota > Viridiplantae > Streptophyta > Magnoliopsida > Caryophyllales > Polygonaceae > Fallopia > Fallopia convolvulus. The sequence continues at coordinate 20,388,172 of OZ024730.1, forward strand.
GTGCCGAGGAAACATACAATGCCATGCAGGTGGCAATGGTAAGGGCCAACGTTTAATGTGGCTGATCGGCCCTAATGCTTACCATGTCGATTTGCCTTGTCAATATAATGTCCATCCGACGTTTAATGTGGCTGATCTATCTCTTTATGTGCCAGATTTTGATTCCGACGTCGAATCAGAGATGATTCGAGCTCAAGTGGAGGAGAATGATGCAGTGAAGCCTGCCATGTCTCCAACCGACATCGATGAGTTGATTCGAGTGCCTTCTGACGGACCAATCACAAGAAGTCGAGCTAAGAAGATTGCTCAAGGCACAACAGCGATCTTGGTTCGATTGGCAGCGGTTATTGAAGAGTCTAGCAAGGCGAAGTGGGTCTCGTGCATTCGACATCACTTGAGCCCGGATTCCATTGATTGATTATATGAGGGCCGAAATTCACTATTTCTTTATTTAGAAACATGTATTAATTTGTCTCACTTTAGGGCTGAATTTAGTAAGTGACCGGGTGAGATGAATTGGTATATGGGTCAAAGTCAACCCTTTGACTTGACCATTCTAAATTGAAGAAAATATCTTATTTATTTATTTTAATAATGTAGAGAAATCAGCCAATAGGCTTATGTTAGTTGGTTGATCTTCTCTCTCCTGGTTGTTAGAGATATTTTTAGTTTGTTAAAGATATTTTGAGTTTGTTAGGATTATTTAAGGGAATCTAGTTAGATTTATTTAGATATTATTATATCTTGGGAAGCAAGCAAAGGAGACCTATTCTCCCCATCTAGGGTCGGCCACTCCCCTCCCTTGCTCCCCAAGTATTAGCTTTTGTATTCTCTATAAATACTTTTCAGTTTCATTAATAAAAATCAGCTTGAGATTAGATAAACCCTAAGAAACGTTTATCTAGTCCTTGGGCTCAAAAATACAATTTGTGTCTTGTGTGTGGTTCGAGCATCAGCATCCTTCGTCGATCATAGCATTCTCGATCTCTCTCTCTTGTTCGAATCTGAGTTATCGTTCATTCAATTAGATTGTTCTAGTTGTGATTGTTAAAGATCAAACTAGTTAATCATTCGGATTTGGCGTTAGAGCCAATCCGTTTGAGCTATCAAAATTGAATATCAATAAATCAGATCGAGTGCTTTCATTCATTCAATCAGTTCGTTATTGTGTTACTTGGATCGCAAGTTATTGACTTTGTTAGCAAATTCAGGTTGAATCAAGGATTACTAGGCAAGATCGGGACTTTGTGAGATTACTACGAGATTTCTAAGGAGGATTCCGAGGCAATCACGTATCAAGTGATGCAGTGAAGCCGGCCATGTCTCCAACCGACGTCGAAGAGTTGATTCGAGTGCCTTCTGACGGACCAATCACAAGAAGTCGAGCTAAGAAGATTGCTCAAGGCACAACAGCGATCTTGGTTCGATTGGCAGCGGTTATTGAAGAGCCTAGCAAGGCGAAGTGGGTCTCGTGCATTCGACATCAATTGAGCTCGGATTCCATGGATTGATCATAGGAGGGCCGAAATTCACTATTTCTTTATTTAGAAACATGTATTAATTTGTCTCACTTTAGGGCTGAATTTAGTAAGTGACCGGGTGAGATGAATTGGTATATGGGTCAAAGTCAACCCTTTGACTTGACCATTCTAAATTGAAGAAAATATCTTATTTATTTTATTATGAACAATTTCTATCTATTTTAATAATGAAGAGAAATCAGCCAATAGGCTTATGTTAGTTGGTTGATTTTCTCTCTCCTGGTTGTTAGAGATATTTTCTCTCTCCTGGTTGTTAGAGATATTTTTAGTTTGTTAGAGATATTTTAAGTTTGTTAGGATTATTTCCTTAAATAAATAATTCAACTATGATTTATTTATTTAAGAGAATCTAGTTAGATTTAATTAGATATTATTATATCTTGGGAAGCAAGCAAAGGAGACTCTTTCTCCCCTTCTAGGGCCGGCCAGCCTTCCTCCCTTGCTCCCCAAGTATTAGCTTTTGTATTCTCTATAAATACTTTTCAGTTTCATTAATAAAAATCAGCTTGAGATTAGATAAACCCTAAGAAAGGTTTATCTAGTCCTTGGGCTCAAAAATACAATTGTGTTGTGTGCATTGCAATCTCGAGATCGTCATCACCAGAATTCGAATTTTCTCTCTCTCGTGTTCTTAAATTCGAAAATTCAGATTGTGTTGATAAGTTATTCATCTAGTTTAGTTCTAGGTTGATTGTTAAAGATCGATCCTAGTTCATCAATTGAATTTAGCGTTAGAGCCAATTCAATTGAACTATCTATTTGAATCTTCCTATCAATTTCGATCCATTCAATTCATAATCATTCAAATCAGTTTGTTACTTGCATCACAAGGAGTTCTAAAGTTGAAAGCTTTTGTAGGATTGAATTGATTTGCTAGCAAGATCGGGTTCCTGTGTGGTCAAATACGAGGTTTCTGAGGAGTAATCCGAGGCGATCACGTATCAAGTGGTATCATAATCCAGCGTCTCGCCAAGTAATTGTTTCTTTCCTTAATTTGCTTTCTAATTAATTTAATCTAGTTTTTGATCCCAAAAAATCCCATCTTTACCTAAAGTTTGAATTTTTGAGACCAAAGCTTGAATTTTTCACCACCACCACCATATTTCCGCCACCCACCACCACGAACCACCCTCCGCCACCACGAACTGGTTTCGCTAACATACACCGCACCACCTCCCAGCCCTGTCCGAACCCACCCCCACAAACCCTAACCAATTCGGAGACCCTAAACCCTAGATCGCACCCCGCCCTATTCTCGTGAACCCTAACCCTAACCCTAATTTGCGAGAAACCCTAGCAAACCCTAATTCTCGCAAACCCTAATCTGAAACCCTACCATACCCAAACCCTAGAACCGAAAACCCTAAAAAAAAAACCTAATCCAGCCGAGAACCCCAAACCCTAAATCCCTTAGTTGTTCCTTGCCCCTCAAACAATTATCCAATTAGGAGATTTTTATGGGATTTGTGTATGTTTATTGGCTGAATTGGTTGAGTTGTGTTGCAATATAGATTAGCAATTGTCTTCCTATAATTTTTATGAGTTTTTATTTCATGTTGCATGATCAATAGAGATTCATATTGCTTGTTAGTATTTGCTGATTTTTGCTATTGCATCCCATCAATTCGACCTACCCCTTTCTTCTTTTGTTAATTTGGCTTCTTGGTTTCATTGGTAGCAAAAATCACTTAGTCTAAAAAAAAAAACCAGTTCGTGTATACCCTTTTTAATTTCGTCCTTGCATTGTTACATTGCTTTGCTTGTTTCTTCATTATAGCACAAGAGTAGTTTGTGCATAAAATCAAAAAAAAAAACAGAAAAGAAAAAGTGATCTACCCTAGCTAGTTTTAAGCCACTTTCAACCCTAGTGACTTCTTGCTTAAAAAGATAGCTAAGTAGAAATCACTTTGAACAAAAAGAGTGACGAAATAAAAGTCAATAAGCCTACCATATTTTCTGTCCTTGCATGCTGAATTTTGGCTTTATTAACTTGCATAGAGTCAATTGAGAGATTGCATGTGTTTTAGAGCTCATAGAGGGGTTATTTACATTGCTTGTCTTATTGCATACTTGCCATTTGCTTAAGCTGCATATTTCCTTTAATTATCATTAGTATTCCATACCTACACTATATCTACCATTTTACTCCCTCAAATCAGCCCAAAAACTGAATTAAGTTGATTGGATTGCTTTGAGGCAAGTTTTGGCTTGATCAAGGTGTGGTATTGCTTGTTGTGATTTGCTTTAGAACACACTACTCTCTCTACTTTCTTGCTTGTTTCAGGAACAATGGTGATTCCATTAGAACCTAACCCAACTGAATTGAGTCTCACTAAGGAGGAAATCGACTTCATTAGGTTGTCCATTAGTGATGGTGTGCGAGATGGCCAGGCTCGAGCTGTAGAACTGGCCACGGCTGCATTGGCTCCACAACTGAAGCGTTTAGAGGAACAACTTGCAACATTGGTTGATTCATCTCAAGCTAGTCGCAAGAGCACCCCTGCAGTCGATCTTACAAGTGACCCAAATCAAGCCTCGGGTAGCGACAAAGGCAAGCAACAACTAGTTGATGAAGAGCATGATGTGCTTGCTAACTACAACAAAGATAATGATCCCCCGGCTCACTACTCCCCCACAGCAGGCCGAGGTAGAGGAAGAGGCATCGGGTCGAGGACTCCACCGGTTACTCTTCAACAATTCTATAATCAGCCACAAAACCGGTATCCTCAAGCCACTCATCAACAATATCAACATTACAACAACTCTTTTGATGATGTGACGTATGGCTATCCCGGGGAAGAAAGGCGCCCATGGCATCCTCCCCTAGATGATTTCTATAACCAAGCTGAGGTTGTAGAGGATCTCCCACCAGCCTATGGAGTACAAAGGCCGAACAACAACAACAACGTTAACCAAGCTGTACATCAGATTGGGAAACGTGATATAAAGATCAAGATAGAGCCATTCAATGGAGAGCTTAATCCGGAGAAGTATCTAGAGTGGGAACAGGCTACAAATTTCATTCTAGATCACATGGGTTATGAAGAATGGGAGAAAGTTGTTGTTGTTGTCATCCACTTTATTGGGACCGCTAGAAATTGGTGGTTTAGAATGAAGGAGGATCGAATTAGAAAGGCCTTACCACCAAGTCACCAAGTCTCCAACCAAGTCTCCAACCGAATTAGAAAGGATCGAATTAGAAAGGACCGCTAGAAATCATGTGCCTGAAGAGCATACCGAGCACATGAGATTGAAAGTTGTAACTTGCAAACAAGGCACCAAGTCTCCAACCGAGTACTTCAATGAGCTAGAGGATCTGAGTTTTAAAGCGGGAATTCATCATTCCCAACGGTCTCTAAGGACCCAATTCATGGCTGGACTGAATCAAAGCATTCAAGACACATTGGAGATTCAACAAATCAAGGATCTCAATGCCTTAGTACATTCAGCCCAACTACTCTATGAGCAGCATCAAAGGAAGAAGAAGGAAGCTTGGAATGCTCCAAAAAGGTATGGTTCTAATCCTAGTTCAAATTCGAATTCTTATTCTTCTAACCCTTCTATGCAGCAAAAGGGAGCTTCTAGCTCACCTAAAACAACAGGTTTTCAAGGCCAAAGGCGTCCCACCAATAGACCTCCAAATCAGCCTAGGGCACGTGATTTAGTGTGCTACAAGTGTCAAGGACGACGTCATTATGCCAAGGATTGTCCAAATCTAAAGCAAGTGCTTCTCACCACCAATGGAGGATATGTGAGTGATAAAGATATACCTCCAAATCAAGTGGAGGAGGACAGCAATGGACAAGAAGAGGAGGGCGTAGAGGCCATTGAACCAGATTGCACCGAACAGCCTCTAACTTTGGTAACAATGCGTACTCTTACTTTACAAGAAACACCTAGGCTAGATCAAAGGGAAAACATTTTTCATACTAGGTGTACAGTAAAGAATCAAGTGTCATGCATGATAATTGATAGTGGTAGCTGCTGTAACATTATTAATGCTAAGGTAGTTGATCACTTGCAATTAAAAACCCAACCTAGGGCTACTAGTTATGGTCTCAATGGAATTAATGATTCAGAAGGTCCTAATCTTGTCACTCATCAGTGTTTAGTCCGTGTTGCTATTGGTACTTATGTTGATGATATTATGTGTGATGTAGTTAACATGGAATGCACTCATATCTTGTTAGTAAGACCATGGTTATTTGATACGAGAGTGATTTATGATGGCATGTTAAACACCTATTCCTTTAACTATGATGGGAGGAGAGTTTCTCTTCTACCTTGTTTCCTCAACAAGTTTTACAGGATCAGGTACGGCGAGATCAAGCTAGGACACTTAGGCGTGCCAAGGAAGAGAAAGAAGAGGCTGATTTCACGGCCAAAGCTGCGGCCCGGCGTTCGGCGCCCGACGCGTCGACAAAGCCAAGTGGCGTTTCCCAGTCTCCACCCGAGCGTTCTGGCTAAAATTTTGGGACAACATCAAACACAGATGTAGCTACTGTTTGGGACGAAAAACGCCAAGAAAAGCACCCTAAAACGTCCAAAGTGCCGAGCAACACTACCAGCAGTGCATCTGGGACGAAAACGGGGCTATCTCCCAATCCACTCGAGCGTTTTGGCTCAAATTTTGGGAGTATTTCAGAGACTCAGAGAGCTACAAATCTGGAAAAAGAAAGCCTATAGAAAGAGCCAAAAATCGGCTTGAAGGGCAGTGTAGAAAAGCGCTCTTTGGTGACTCAGTCTAGTATTTCTTTCCCTAACTCTTATTGCTTACTTCTTATGAGGAAAGAGATACTTATTATTAGTCAAGATATTTCACATCTTCCAAAGTGTCTACAGGATCTATTACAGGAGTTTGAAGATGTGATGCCTGAAGAGTTGCCAGAAGGCCTGCCACCAATTAGAGGCATTAAGCATCAAATCGATTTGGTGTCCGGCGCTTCTTTACCAAACCGTGCAGCCTATAGAGCAAGTCCAGAAGAGACCGCTGAGCTTCAAAGACAAGTGCAAGATCTCATGGACAAAGGTTATGTGCGTGAATCACTCAGCCCATGCGCGGTTCCGGTGATTTTGGTGCCAAAAAAGGATGGCACATGGAGAATGTGTGTTGATTGTAGAGCGATCAACCAAATAACAGTTAAGTACCGTCATCTCATCCCTAGATTAGATGATATGCTTGATGAATTACATGGTGCTAATTTCTTTTCTAAGATTGATTTAAGAAGTGGGTACCATCAAATTAGGATGAGGGAAGGGGATGAATGAAAAATTGCCTTTAAAACTAAGTATGGCTTATATGAATGGTTAGTAATGCCTTTTGGATTAACTAATGCACCTAGTACTTTTATGAGGCTTATGAACCATGTTTTAAGAAGATACTTAGGCAGATTTGTTGTAGTCTACTTTGATGATATCTTAATCTATAGCAAAACCATGCATGAACATGTAGATCATCTTAGGGCTGTTTTGGACACTTTAAGGTTAGAAAAGCTTTATGTTAACTTGAAAAAGTGTTCTTTTTGCTCGGAGTCTACCATTTTTCTTGGTTTTGTTGTGTCTAAAGGTGGATTGAAGGTAGATGAAGACAAGATCAAGGCAATCAAAGAATGGCCCCAGCCGACTACACCAACAATGGTCAGATCATTTCTCGGCTTGGCTGGTTTCTACAGGAGATTTGTGCGTGATTTTAGCACAATTGCAGCCCCTCTCCACGAGCTTACAAAGAAGGATACAGCCTTTAAATGGAGGGAGCAACAAGAGAACGCCTTCAACACTTTGAAGGACAGATTATGCCACGCCCTAGTGCTTCAACTCCCTGACTTCTCCAAGGCATTCGAGATAGAGGTGGACGCTTCTGGACATGGCATAGGAGGCGTGCTCTTACAAGACAAGAAACCCATCGCTTACTTTAGTGAAAAGCTTAGTGGGGCTGAGTTGAATTACCCTACTTATGATAAAGAGTTGTATGCTTTAATTAGGGTTTTGAAAACTTGGTCTCATTATTTGTGGCCTAAAGAGTTTGTAATCCATTCTGATCATGAGGCCTTGAAGTACTTGAAAGGCCAATCCAGACTCAGCAGGCGACATGCAAGATGGGTTGAATTTATGGAGACTTTTCCTTATGTTGTGAAACATAAGAAAGGCAAGGAGAATGTGGTAGCTGACGCCCTTTCTCGGAGGTATGTACTTTTGAACCAATGTGATGTTAAGATCCTTGGATTTGCAATGATTAGGGAACTATATGCTAGTGATCCTCACTTTGCTGAAATCTATAAGAATTGCATGTCTAGGGGTGAAATAGATACCTACTTTATTGATGATGGATACTTGTTTAAAGCTGGAAAATTGTGCATTCCTTCATCTAGTATACGTAGGCTTCTAACTAAAGAGGTTCATGAATCAAGAGGACATAGGGGTTTAGAAAAGACTTTAGAAGGTTTAAAAGAACACTACAATTGGCCTAAAATGAGTAATTATGTGTTGAGATTTGTCAAGAGTTGTGTTGTTTGTGCTAAAGCTAAGTCTAGACTTCACCCCCATGGTTTGTACCAGCCTTTACCCATTCCTAGTTCACCTTGGGAAGACATTTCTATGGATTTCATTGTAGGTTTGCCTAGAACTAGGAAGGGTAGAGATTCTATCTTTGTAGTGGTAGATAGATTTTCCAAAATGGCTCACTTTATTCCATGTCACACGACTGATGATGTTGTGCATATTGCTGATTTGTTCTTTAGGGAAATTGTTAGATTGCATGGCATTCCTTGTTCTATTGTTTCAGATCGTGATGCTAAATTTTTGAGTTATTTTTGGAAGAGTCTATGGTCTAAATTGGGAACTAAATTGTTTTTTTCTACCTCATGTCACCCACAAACTGATGGGCAAACGGAAGTTACTAATCGAACGTTAGGGGTTTTACTTAGAACTATGCTTAAAGCTAACCTCAAACGTTGGGAAGATGTGTTGCCTTTTGTGGAGTTTGCTTATAACAGGTCAATCCATTCAGCCACAAAGATGACCCCTTTTGAGGTTGTTTATGGGCTGAATCCGAGGACACCGGTGGATATGACGCCTCAGCCATACAAGGAAAAAGAGAATTTTGAAGCTAACAAGAGGGCTGAGTTTGTGAAGAAGCTACATGAGAGGACGAAGATGCACTTGGAAAGGAAATCCATGAAGTACAAGGCTCATGCTGATAAGGGTCGAAAACAGGTTATCTTTGAAGAAGGAGATCTTGTTTGGGTGCATCTAAGGAAGGAAAGGTTCCCAAATCAAAGGAAGAACAAGTTAGATTAGAGAGGAGATGGACCATTTCGTATCATCAGGAGAATCGGCCCTAATGCATATCATGTTGACATGCCTGGTGAGTATGGTGTCCATCCGACTTTTAATGTGGCTGATCTATCTCTTTATGTGCCAGATTTTGATTCTGACGTCGAATCAAAGACGATTCGAGCTAAAGTGGAGGAGAATGATGCAGTGAAGCCTGCCATGTCTCCAACCGACGTCGAAGAGTTGATTCGAGTGCCTTCTGACGGACCAATCACAAGAAGTCGAGCTAAGATGATGAGGGACCATCTAGGCAGCCTCCACCGGGCGCGCCTACACTCTTTGATGGACCACTCACCCGTGCTCGAGCTAAGAAGCTACAACGCGAGATGAATGCTTTTGTAGGCTACACTATGGCTAAGGAGGCAGGAGCTTGTATGGAGTCCAAGGCCAGGGCGGTGTGTATCTTGAGCGCCGACGGAGGCTGCAGCGGCGCGCTCCAATTCCAGCGATGCGACACGCCCCGCGATGCAACGGCGCGCTCGTTCCAGCGCAGCAACGATACGGCGCGCCCCTGAGCGCGCCTGTCCGCGTGTGTGCGTGCGAGTCCGGGCACGAGCATGCTATCTTTTAGTTTTGTTGGATTTGTTTTATTGGGCCATAGCTGAATTATTTATTTAAGGAAATAATCCTAACAACTTAAAATATCTCTAACAACCAGGAGAGAGAAAATATCTCTAACAACCAGGAGAGAGAAAATCAACCACTAACATAAGCCTATTGGCTGATTTCTCTTCATTATTAAAATAGATAGAAATTGTTCATAAAATAATAAATAAGATATTTTCTTCAATTTAGAATGGTCAAGTCAAAGGGTTGACTTTGACCCATATACCAATTCATCTCACCCGGTCACTTACTAAATTCAGCCCTAAAGTGAGACAAACTAATATATGTTTCTTAATAAAGAAATAGTGCATTTCGGCCCTCATATTATCAATCCATGGAATCCGGGCTCAATTGATGTCGAATGCACGAGACCCACTTCGCCTTGCTAGGCTCTTCAATAACCGCTGCCAATCGAACCAAGATCGCTGTTGTGCCTTGAGCAATCTTCTTAGCTCGACTTCTTGTGATTGGTCCGTCAGAAGGCACTCGAATCAACTCATCGACGTCGGTTTGAGACATGGCAGGCTTCACTGCATCATTCTCCTCCACTTGAGCTCGAATCGTCTCTGATTCGACGTCGGAATCAAAATCTGGCACATAAAGAGATAGATCAGCCACATTAAAAGTTGGATGGACACCATACTCACCAGGCATGTCAACATGATATGCATTAGGGCCGATTCTCCTGATGATACGAAATGGTCCATCTCCTCTCTGATCTAACTTGTTCTTCCTTTGATTTGGGAACCTTTCCTTCCTTAGATGCACCCAAACAAGGTCTCCTTCTTCAAAGATAACCTGTTTCCGACCCTTATCAGCATGGGCCTTGTACTTCATGGATTTCCTCTCCAAGTGCATCTTCGTCCTCTCATGTAGCTTCTTCACAAACTCAACCCTCTTGTTAGCTTCAAAACTCTCTTTTCCCTTGTATGGCTGAGGCGTCATATCCACCGGCGTCCTCGGATTCAGCCCATAAACAACCTCAAAAGGGGTCATCTTTGTGGCTGAATGGATTGACCTGTTATAAGCAAACTCCACAAAAGGCAAAACATCTTCCCAACGTTTGAGGTTAGCTTTAAGCATAGTTCTAAGTAAAACCCCTAACGTTCGATTAGTAACTTCCGTTTGCCCATCAGTTTGTGGGTGACATGAGGTAGAAAACAGCAATTTAGTTCCCAATTTAGACCATAGACTCTTCCAAAAATAACTCAAAAATTTAGCATCACGATCTGACACAATAGAACAAGGAATGCCATGCAATCTAACAATTTCCCTAAAGAACAAATCAGCAATATGCACAGCATCATCAGTCGTGTGACATGGAATAAAGTGAGCCATTTTGGAAAATCTATCTACCACTACAAAGATAGAATCTCTACCCTTCCTAGTTCTAGGCAAACCTACAATGAAATCCATAGAAATGTCTTCCCAAGGTGAACTAGGAATGGGTAAAGGCTGGTACAAACCATGGGGGTGAAGTCTAGACTTAGCTTTAGCACAAACAACACAACTCTTGACAAATCTCAGCACATAATTACTCATTTTAGGCCAATAGTAGTGTTCTTTTAAACCTTCTAAAGTCTTTTCTAAACCCCTATGTCCTCTTGATTCATGAACCTCTTTAGTTAGAAGCCTACGTATACTAGATGAAGGAATGCACAATTTTCCAGCTTTAAACAAGTATCCATCATCAATAAAGTAGGTATCTATTTCACCCCTAGACATGCAATTCTTATAGATTTCAGCAAAGTGAGGATCACTAGCATATAATTCCCTAATCATTGCAAATCCAAGGATCTTAACATCACATAGGTTCAAGAGTACATACCTCCGAGAAAGGGCGTCAGCTACCACATTCTCCTTGCCTTTCTTATGTTTAACAACATAAGGAAAGGTCTCCATGAATTCAACCCATCTTGCATGTCGCCTGCTGAGTCTGGATTGGCCTTTCAAGTACTTCAAGGCCTCATGATCAGAATGGATTACAAACTCTTTAGGCCACAAATAATGAGACCAAGTTTTCAGGACCCTAATTAAAGCATACAACTCTTTATCATAAGTAGGGTAATTCAACTCAGCCCCACTAAGCTTTTCACTAAAATAAGCAATGGGTTTCTTGTCTTGTAAGAGCACGCCTCCTATGCCATGTCCAGAAGCGTCCACCTCTATCTCAAATGCCTTGGAGAAGTCAGGGAGTTGAAGCACTGGGGCGTGGCATAATCTGTCCTTCAAAGTGTTGAAGGCGTTCTCTTGTTGCTCCCTCCATTTAAAGGCCGTATCCTTCTTTGTCAGCTCGTGGAGGGGGGCTGCAATTGTGCTAAAATCACGCACAAATCTCCTGTAGAAGCCAGCCAAGCCGAGAAATGATCTGACCATTGTTGGTGTAGTCGGCTGGGGCCATTCTTTGATTGCCTTGATCTTGTCTTCATCTACCTTCAATCCACCTTTAGACACAACAAAACCAAGAAAAATGGTTGAGTCCGAGCAAAAAGAACACTTTTTCAAGTTAACATAAAGCTTTTCTAACCTTAAAGTGTCCAAAACAGCCCTAAGATGATCTACATGTTCATGCATGGTTTTGCTATAGACTAAGATATCATCAAAGTAGACTACAACAAATCTGCCTAAGTATCTTCTTAAAACATGGTTCATAAGCCTCATAAAAGTACTAGGTGCATTAGTTAATCCAAAAGGCATTACTAACCATTCATATAAACCATACTTAGTTTTAAAGGCAGTTTTCCATTCATCCCCTTCCCTCATCCTAATTTGATGGTACCCACTTCTTAAATCAATTTTAGAAAAGAAATTAGCACCATGTAATTCATCAAGCATATCATCTAGTCTAGGGATGGGGTGACGGTACTTAACTGTTATTTGGTTGATCGCTCTACAATCAACACACATTCTCCATGTGCCATCCTTCTTTGGCACTAAAATCACCGGAACCGCGCATGGGCTGAGAGATTCACGCACATAGCCTTTGTCCATGAGATCTTGCACTTGTCTTTGAAGCTCAGCGGTCTCTTCTGGACTTGCTCTATAGGCTGCACGGTTTGGTAATGAAGCGCCGGGCACCAAATCGATTTGATGCTCAATGCCTCTAATTGGTGGAAGGCCTTCTGGCAACTCTTCAGGCATCACATCTTCAAACTCCTGTAATAGATCCTGTAGACACTTTGGAAGATGTGAAATATCTTGACTAATAATAAGTATCTCTTTCCTCATAAGAAGTAAGCAAGAAGAGTTAGGGAAAGAAATACTAGACTGAGTCACAAGAGAGCGCTTTTCTACACTGCCTTTCAAGCCGATTTTTGGCTCTTTCTGTAGGCGTTCTTTTTCCATATTTGTAGCTCTCTGAGTCTCTGAATTGCTCCCAAAATTTGAGCCAAAACGCTCGAGTGGATTGGGAGATAGCCCAGTTTTCGTCCCAGATGCACTGCTGGAAGTGTTGCTCGGCACTTTGGCCGTTTTAGGGACATTCTCTCGGCGTTTTTCGTCCCAAACAGTAGCTCCACCTGTTTTTGATGTTGTCCCAAAATTTGAGCCAGAACGCTCGGGTGGAGACTGGGAAACGCCGCTTGGCTTTGTCGACGCGTCGGGCGCCGAACGCTGGGCCGATGCTTTGGCCGTTGAATCAGCCTCTTCTTTCTCTTCCTTGGCACGCCTAAGTGCCCTAGCTTGATCTCGACGTACCTGATCCTGTAGAACTTGTTGGGGAGACAAGGGTAGAAGAGAAACTCTCCTCCCATCATAGTTAAAAGAATAGGTGTTTAACATGCCATCATAAATCACTCTCCTATCAAATAACCATGGTCTTCCTAACAATATATGAGTGCATTCCATGTTTACTACATCACACATAATGATGAGGGACCATCTAGGCAGCCTCCACCGGGCGCGCCTACACTCTTTGATGGACCACTCACCCGTGCTCGAGCTAAGAAGCTACAACGCGAGATGAATGCTTTTGTAGGCTACACTATGGCTAAGGAGGCAGGAGCTTGTATGGAGTCCAAGGCCAGGGCGGTGTGTATCTTGAGCGCCGACGGAGGCTGCAGCGGCGCGCTCCAATTCCAGCGATGCGACACGCCCCGCGATGCAACGGCGCGCTCGTTCCAGCGCAGCAACGATACGGCGCGCCCCTGAGCGCGCCTGTCCGCATGTGTGCGTGCGAGTCCGGGCACGAGCATGCTATCTTTTAGTTTTGCTGGATTTGTTTTATTGGGCCATTTCCATTTTGGGCCTTAGTTATCTTTTAGTTTTAATTAGACATTATTTCTATTGTTATTTTGTCAAGACATATAAATAGCTTAGGATGTTTTATTTTCAGGGTAGACAACTCAGAATTTGCATTTGCTTTCTCATTGAATAGAGAGAAAACGAGAGCCTTTGGCTTTCAAACCGTGTGTGTGTTTGAAGCTTGGTTTGTTTTGGATTGTGTCAATTTCATAGAAGATTGGTGCCTTTCAACAATCACGAGCCCCTTTCTCGTGCTACAAGGCTTGCTCCTTGTTTGTGTGAGATCGTAAAGGTTGGTTTCTCGATCATTCTAGTTGGTTCTTGTCTCGTCGAGCCAAGGGTCTTCTAGTTGTTTCTAGGAGTTGATCTTCAGTCCTTTATTGAGTCGTTTCCTTGTTTCTTTGTTGCATTTGTTTGTTGTCATCGAGTCTGTTTTGTGTCTTTGAGTCGTTGCTTCCATTGTTCTCATTGAGTCGCTTTCGTTTGAATCCATTTCTGACCACTTTGTTCTTGTTTCTATTGTTTGAGTCACGAACGTCGAAGATCGGGCATCAAGCGGTTTATCCCCGCATCAAATTGGTATCAGAGCTTCGTTGACGACGTTCTTTTCCATTTCCGAGTCGATTCACCATTAGAGTCTACAAAATACCAAAAAGAGGAGTAGCGTCTACAAGGATCCGATCAGGTTTGATTAATCTCAATCTCTTTAATTAAACTTGAAAGTACTGACCAGTTTGTTGCTTGCTGAAGTGGTTTGTTTCGCCCCAGCCAAACACACCCTAAACTTCAAGTAACCGTCACCAACACACCTCCTGCCCACCACCTTCACAAAAAACGTCCACCACCTTCACAAAAAACGTCCACCACCTTCCTAGAACCATCAGCCACGTTTGAATTAAGTAAGGAGGAGCTGATTTAATTTAATTAAGTCAGAAATTCAATTACCTTTTCCACCTCCTATATTTAAGGTTGACTAGTTCAAAGATTCTAACAACCTTCATTTCAGCCACAAAAGCTACACCCACCTCCTACAAAGTAGCAAGACCCATTCAAATCCATTCCCACACTCTCCCAACGTCCAAATTCATACCCACCTCCTACATTTCAGCCTTGAGACTTTCCCCACCAACCACAAAATCAGGGATTGCATCCCACCACTCCCACGCCCATCACATTAAATCTGCTACATTTCTATTTTATTTTCTTGCACTTTCATATTGCATATTATTTTAGCATTTTTTTTTTGTATTTTCGTATTTATCTTAATTATCTGAGTATTTCTGAAAAAAAAAAAAAAAGAAAAGAAAGGAAAAGAAAAGAAAAAAAAAAATTCAGAAAATCAGATTCTTTAATCTCTTATCTCTTCTTTAATTCATATCATAGTATAGCTTCCATTATTGCATACTTGTAAGTATTTTGTGTAAGTCAAAAAAAAAAAGTGCAAGAATCTTCCTTTTCTCTTCGTTTCTTCCCTATTGTCGGACGCCATTGGAGTACACCTCGAACCTTCACAAAAGAGCCACCCCACGCCTCACCTAACAAACCACTCCAAGTGCACTCTTGGTTAAGGAAATCAAGGTGAGACAGGCTTAATCAAGGTTTGATCTAACTCTTTGTTTGACAATTTTCTCTTTCTCAATTCTGGTCTTGTTTATAATCGAGTCTTCTTCTCATTTTCTCTACTTCCTGTTTCTGTTTTCACTCGAGTCTTCATTTGTTTAAACCCTCTTTCCTCCAACCTTCTCTTCTCGTGTTTGATTGATCTACTAAACTTCAACTTGATTTTGATCATTTCAAAGCATATTGCAACAACAAGCTCGATCACACCACCCGAGAGTGAGAGCGAGTGAAACACAAGCGAGGAGTTTTTTTTTGATTTGACTAACACTAACCATTTGCTTGTAGTGCATTGTGTGTGATCATGTCAGGAGACGAGAGAGGATCCCACCGATCCAGGAGCCCCGACCCGGTTCACCCCGATGTGTTCAACTTGTTGAGCTCTCTCAACAGCAACATGGCGCGCCTCAACTCGCGCATGGCTGCCTTGGAGGCGCAAACACTTACGACGCCTCAACCGGGAGCCGCACCGAGCGCCGCGCCAGGTACCGCGCCAACGGCGCACGATCCAGCCGTAGCGACGAGCCAAGAGCAAGGGCGCGCTCGTGAGTCCGCGCCTACGTTCCATCCGTCCAGCATGGATCCGAATTTTGCCTCCACTTCCCATCATCAAAACAGGGAAGATCACTTGAACTCAACTCATTTCCATTCTCCCGGGATTTTTGCTCAAGGGGTTCCAATTAGCCAATTACCCTCTCCCGCTAGGGAAGGGCGAAATCGTGCTAATGAATTTCATGATTTTCAGGGACATAGGAGAGCTCCGGGCCAAGAAGACCATTTCGATGAGTATGACGCCGAAGATGATGAACATTGGGAGCGCTATTCAAGGCGCGAAGACAGAGAGAGGCGTCCAAGGCGACCTAGAGAGCCCGAGCAAGATGGAGTAGGAAAAATCAAGGTGAAGATCCCAGCCTTTGACGGCAAGTGTGATCCGGACGTCTACATGGAGTGGGAGACGAAAATTGAACAAATATGGAATTGCCATAACTTTGCCGAGCATAAAAAGGTACAACTCGCCACCCTTGAATTTTCCGGTTATGCACTAATCTGGTGGGATAATCTAGTAAAGGAAAGGAGAAGAGCTCTTGACGCACCAATAGGAACTTGGGAGCAAATGAAGGCCCTCATGAGGAGGCGTTTCATTCCCCAACATTATGCACGTGAGCTGCGTCAAAGATTGGAGAATCTCAAGCAAGGTTCAATGAGTGCCGAGGAAACTTACAATGCCATGCAAGTGGCAATGGTAAGAGCCAATGTGGATGAGGATGAAGAGTCCACAATGGCACGTTTCCTTCGAGTTTTACATCCTTCTTTAGCTAATGAGGTCGATTTATATCCATATACTACTATGACTGGTTTGTTACATTTAGCTATGAAGGTTGAGAAAAAGAACAAGGCACGGATTCTAGGAGGCCGAGGCACGAGTAACCAGCCCAACTCATGGAGGAACAACCGTGGTCAGGCCATGTCTTATGGAAAGGAAGGCGCGCCTACAAAGGAACGAGGAAGCACCGCCGGCGCCTATGGAGATCAAGCTGGCCGGACCAAGTCTTCCGCGGGCACCGCGCCATCCTACAACAAGGGCCCCAATAGTGGAGCTTCGGCAGCTCCTAAGGGCAGTACCTCTAACCCTTCCTCTAGAGCTAGGGATACTGTGTGTTTTAAGTGCCAAGGTAGAGGGCACATGATGAAAGATTGCCCTAACAAGCAAACACTTTTAATCAATCATTTAGGCCAATATGAATCTGAGGAAGAAATTGATGATGTGCATGAAAATGAGCCTAATAATGATGATTTGCATGATGATGAGGATGAGATAGAGTATGAATCAGGGGAATCTTTAATTGCTAGACGTAACATGCATATAAAACCAGCCCCTTGTGAAGATAATCAACGTGAAAATCTATTTCATACTCGATGTTTAATTAAGGGTAAGGTTTGCAACATGATAATAGATAGTGGAAGTTGTTGTAACATTGCTAGTCTTGAAATGGTACAAAAACTGCAATTATCTATGACTCAACACCCTAGACCTTATAAATTGCATTGGATGAACGATTGTGGAGAACTTAAAGTGAACAAGCAAGCGCATGTTTCTATTAAATTAGGGCATTACGAGGATGTTGTTCTTTGTGATGTAGTTCCTATGCAGGCTTGTCACATTTTATTAGGTCGTCCATGGCAATATGATAGGAAGGTCACGCATGATGGATTCACCAACCGGAACACCTTCACCTACAATGGCCAAACCATAGTGCTCAAACCCATGACGCCTATGCAGGTGGCCGAGGAGTTTGACAAAAAGAAGGTAAGTAAGGTAAGTGGAGAAGGTGAGGGAAAGAAGGGGACAGCTCGGGGTAAGACGAGCTCACCTAACAATCTCCCACCCTCCAGCGCACTTTTGGCTTCCAAGCGGGAGTTAGAGACCGAGTATTTGGATGGGCAAACAACACTCATGCTCTTGTGCAAGGAGCTGAGTTTGTTGAATGAGGAACTTAGAGCCTCTTTGCCCCCACAAATTTTGGGGCTCATTGAGGAATACAATGACATATTTCCCGATGAGATACCGGCTGGCTTACCTCCAATTAGAGGAATCGAGCATCAAATTGATCTCATTCCCGGAGCATCTTTGCCTAATAGGCCAGCCTATCGTATGAACCCCAAGGAGACTCAAGAAGTCCAATCCCAAGTCCAAGAGTTATTGGATAAGGGATACATTAGGGAAAGTTTAAGCCCTTGTGCTGTACCGGTGTTGCTAGTGCCTAAGAAAGACAACACATGGCGTATGTGTGTCGATTGTAGGGCTATTAACAACATAACGGTAAAGTATAGGCACCCCATCCCTCGTCTAGACGACATGCTAGATGAATTGCATGGAGCCACTATCTTTTCAAAGATAGATTTAAAAAGTGGCTACCATCAAATAAGGATGAAGGAGGGGGACGAATGGAAAACAGCCTTCAAGACCAAGTTTGGCCTCTATGAATGGCTTGTTATGCCATTCGGGCTTACAAACGCCCCAAGTACTTTCATGCGTCTAATGAATCATGTGCTTAGAAACTTCATAGGGAAATTTGTTGTTGTTTATTTTGATGATATTCTGATTTATAGCAAATCCCTAGAAACGCATGAAGATCATTTGAGGGAAGTACTCTCTACACTTAGATTAGAGCACTTGTATGCAAATTTGAAGAAATGTGAATTGTGCACTAATCATGTCACTTTTCTTGGGTTTGTAGTGAGCTCCAAAGGATTACAAGTAGACGAAGCCAAGATAAAGGCGATTCAAGAGTGGCCAACGCCTACCTCCTTTGGCCAAGTCAGGAGCTTCCACGGCCTCGCCAGCTTCTATAGGAGATTTGTGAGGGATTTTAGCACCATTGCTGCTCCCTTGACCGAAATCACTAAGAAGAGGAGTGAGTTTAAGTGGGAGAAGGCACAAGAAAGGGCATTCAACGCCCTAAAGGACAGATTGACGCATGCCCCACTGCTGGCCTTGCCCGACTTCACTCGGCCCTTCGAAGTGGAGTGTGATGCGAGTGGCATTGGAATTGGAGGCGTTCTCATGCAAGAAGGTAAGCCTATTGCCTTCTTTTCTGAAAAATTGAAAGGTGCATGTTTAAACTACTCGACTTATGATAAAGAGTTATATGCTTTGTTTCGAGTGTTAAAAACATGGCAACATTATCTTTGGCCTAGTGAATTTGTCTTGAAAACTGACCATGAATCTTTAAAACATTTCAAGAGTCAAGATAAATTGGATAGAAGGCATGGTAGGTGGATGGAATTCATTGAGACATTTCCATATGTCATAAAATATAAAAAGGGAAAGGATAATGTAGTAGCCGATGCCTTGTCACGTCGCCATGCTTTACTTGTCTCATTAGATTCTAGAGTGTTAGGATTTACTTACATTCGTGAATTATATGAGAATGATATTGATTTTGGTGATGCTTTTAAGTGCTGCATGCAAAAGGGTTCGGATGAGAAATACTACATTCATGATGGATTTTTATTTAGAGTAGATAAAGTTTGCATTCCTCGTTGCTCTTTGCGTTTATTGTTGGTTGAGGAAGCCCATAAGGGCGGCCTAATGGGACATTTTGGGAGGGATAAAACTTATCATACTCTTAGGGTTCATTTTTATTGGCCACACATGCTTAGAGACGTTGAAAATGTAGTTAAGCGTTGTGTTGATTGTTTAAGAGCCAAATCTAGGTTGATGCCACATGAACTTTACACCCCTTTGCCTACGCCTACAGCCCCTTGGGAGGATTTATCCATGGACTTTATAGTAGGGTTGCCTAGGACTAAGAAGGGGAGGGATTCAATTATGGTGGTAGTTGACCGATTCTCGAAAATGGCACACTTTGTGCCGTGCCATAAAACTGATGATGCTAGTAATGTAGCTAACTTGTTCTTTAGGGAAATAGTTAGGCTTCATGGCATACCAAAAACAATAGTGAGTGATAGGGATACCAAGTTCCTTAGCCATTTTTGGAGGACGTTATGGAATAAGCTAGGAACTAAGCTAATGTTCTCTACCTCTAGCCACCCACAAACTGATGGGCAAACCGAAGTGACCAATAGGACGTTAGCTACTATCCTTAGAACCATTATTAAAAAGAATTTGAAAATGTGGGAAGAAGCTTTACCTCATGTGGAGTTTGCTTACAATCGCACTATGCACTCATCTACTATGTTAACTCCATTTGAATGTGTTTATGGTACTAACCCACTCACCCCCTTAGATCTTACCCCATTTCCAATGAGGGAGCATGAAAGTTTTGATGCAGGAAAGCACGTTGAATTTATTAAGGAGCTGCATGCTCGAACCAAGACTCGGTTGGAGCAAAAGGCCGAGTACAATGCTAGGCGCGCCAACCATGGGCGGCGCCGCGTGATTTTCCAGCCCGGCGATTTGGTACGGGCGCATCTCAGGAAGGAGCGGTTTCCGGAGCTAAGGAAGAACAAACTGTCTCCAAGAGGCGATGGACCTTTCAAGGTGCTTCAACGGATTGGAGACAATGCTTACAAGTTAGAGCTGCCCGGGGATTATGGTGTGAGCGCCACCTTCAATGTCGCTGATCTTACGCCGTACTTAGCCGTGGATGAAGAGTTGGATTCGGGGTCGAATCCTTTCCAAGAAGGGGAGGTTGATGAGGGACCATCTAGGCAGCCTCCACCGGGCGCGCCTACACTCTTTGATGGACCACTCACCCGTGCTCGAGCTAAGAAGCTACAACGCGAGATGAATGCTTTTGTAGGCTACACTATGGCTAAGGAGGCAGGAGCTTGTATGGAGTCCAAGGCCAGGGCGGTGTGTATCTTGAGCGCCGACGGAGGCTGCAGCGGCGCGCTCCAATTCCAGCGATGCGACACGCCCCGCGATGCAACGGCGCGCTCGTTCCAGCGCAGCAACGATACGGTGCGCCCCTGAGCGCGCCTGTCCGCGTGTGTGCGTGCGAGTCCGGGCACGAGCATGCTATCTTTTAGTTTTGCTGGATTTGTTTTATTGGGCCATTTCCATTTTGGGCCTTAGTTATCTTTTAGTTTTAATTAGACATTATTTCTATTGTTATTTTGTCAAGACATATAAATAGCTTAGGATGTTTTATTTTCAGGGTAGACAACTCAGAATTTGCATTTGCTTTCTCATTGAATAGAGAGAAAACGAGAGCCTTTGGCTTTCAAACCGTGTGTGTGTTTGAAGCTTGGTTTGTTTTGGATTGTGTCAATTTCATAGAAGATTGGTGCCTTTCAACAATCACGAGCCCCTTTCTCGTGCTACAAGGCTTGCTCCTTGTTTGTGTGAGATCGTAAAGGTTGGTTTCTCGATCATTCTAGTTGGTTCTTGTCTCGTCGAGCCAAGGGTCTTCTAGTTGTTTCTAGGAGTTGATCTTCAGTCCTTTATTGAGTCGTTTCCTTGTTTCTTTGTTGCATTTGTTTGTTGTCATCGAGTCTGTTTTGTGTCTTTGAGTCGTTGCTTCCATTGTTCTCATTGAGTCGCTTTCGTTTGAATCCATTTCTGACCACTTTGTTCTTGTTTCTATTGTTTGAGTCACGAACGTCGAAGATCGGGCATCAAGCGGTTTATCCCCGCATCATAAGAAGATTGCTCAAGGCACAACAACGATCTTGGTTCGATTGGCAGCGGTTATTGAAGAGCCTAGCAAGGCGAAGTGGGTCTCGTGCATTCGACATCAATTGAGCCCGGATTCCATGGATTGATCATAGGAGGGCCGAAATTCACTATTTCTTTATTTAGAAACATGTATTAATTTGTCTCACTTTAGGGCTGAATTTAGTAAGTGACCGGGTGAGATGAATTGGTATATGGGTCAAAGTCAACCCTTTGACTTGACCATTCTAAATTGAAGAAAATATCTTATTTATTTTATTATGAACAATTTCTATCTATTTTAATAATGAAGAGAAATCAGCCAATAGGCTTATGTTAGTTGGTTGATTTTCTCTCTCCTGGTTGTTAGAGATATTTTCTCTCTCCTGGTTGTTAGAGATATTTTTAGTTTGTTAGAGATATTTTAAGTTTGTTAGGATTATTTCCTTAAATAAATAATTCAACTATGATTTATTTATTTAAGGGAATCTAGTTAGATTTAATTAGATATTATTATATCTTGGGAAGCAAGCAAAGGAGACTCTTTCTCCCCTTCTAGGGCCGGCCAACCTTCCTCCCTTGCTCCCCAAGTATTAGCTTTTGTATTCTCTATAAATACTTTTCAGTTTTATTAATAAAAATCAGCTTGAGATTAGATAAACCCTAAGAAAGATTTATCTAGTCCTTGAGCTCAAAAATACAATTGTGTTGTGTGCATTGCAATCTCGAGATCGTCATCACCAGAATTCGAATTTTCTCTCTCTCGTGTTCTTAAATTCGAAAATTCAGATTGTGTTGATAAGTTATTCATCTAGTTTAGTTCTAGGTTGATTGTTAAAGATCGATCCTAGTTCATCAATTGAATTTAGCGTTAGAGCCAATTCAATTGAACTATCTATTTGAATCTTCCTATCAATTTCGATCCATTCAATTCATAATCATTCAAATCAGTTTGTTACTTGCATCACAAGGAGTTCTAAAGTTGAAAGCTTTTGTAGGATTGAATTGATTTGCTGGCAAGATCGGGTTCCTGTGTGGTCAAATACGAGGTTTCCGAGGAGTAATCCGAGGCGATCACGTATCATCAAGTGGTATCATAATCCAGCGTCTCGCCAAGTAATTGTTTCTTTCCTTAATTTGCTTTCTAGTTAATTTAATTTAGTTTTTGATCCCAAAGTTTGAACCTTTAACCAAGTTACAATTTTTGAGATCCAAAGATTGAATTTTTCCCACAACCACCACCTAATTCCACCAACCACCACCTCGCACCACCACTTTACACCACCAACTGGTGTCGCTCTTTGGAGCCGCACCACTGCCCACCACCAGACGAAACCAACCCCACCAACCCCACCCCATTCTGCCTACCCTAAACCCTAATCGCCCTATTCTCGTATACCCTAAATTCGCGAGAAACCCTAACCCTAACCCTAATCTGGCGGCAGAAACCCTAACCCTAACCCTAGTGTTCGAAATCCTAATCCCAACCCTCGACCGAACCCTAAACCTAATCCTCCCAAACCCTAGAGCCGAAACACTAACCCCAACCCTAAAATTCAGCCTTGATCTCCCAAACCCTAAATCCCTTAGTTGTTCCTTGCCCTCCAAGCACTTAACCAATTAGGAGATTTTTATGGGATTTGTGCATGTTTATTGGCTGAATTGGTTGAGTTGTATTGCAATTTAGATTAGCAATTGTTTTCCTACAGTTTTATGAGTTTTCTTTCATGTTGCATGATTGATTGCGATCCATATTGCTTGATTAATACTTGCTGATTTCTATCATTGCATCCCATCAATTCGACCTACCCCTTCTTCTTTTTATTAATTTGGCTTCTAGTTGGTTTCATTGGTAGCAAAAATCACTTAGTTAAAAAAAAAACAGTCGAGTATACCCTTTTCATTTCGTCCTTTGCATTGTTACATTGCTTTGCTTGTTTCTTCATTATAGCACAAGAGTAGTTTGTGCATAAAATCAAAAAAAAAACAGAAAAGAAAAGTGATCTACCCCAGGTAGTTTTAAGCCACTTTCAACCCTAGTGACTGCTTGCTTAAAAAGATAGCTAAGTAGAAATCACTTTGAAGAAAAAGAGTGACGAAATAAAAGTCACTAAGCCTACCATATTTTCTGTCCTTGCATGCTGAATTTTGACTTTATTAACTTGCATAGAGTCAATTGAGAGATGGAATGTGTTTTAGAGCTCATAGAGGGACTATTTGCATTGCTTGTCTTATTGCATACTTGCCATTTGCTTAAGCTGCATATTTCCTTTAATTATCATTAGTATTCCATACCTACACTATATCTACCATTTTACTCCCTCAAATCAGCCCAAAAACTGAATTAAGTCTACTTCCTTGCTTGTTTCAGGAACAATGGTGATTCCATTAGAACCTAACTGATACGTGATTGCCCGGAATCCTCCGTTGAAACCTCGTATATGACCCACACAAGTCCCGATCTTGCCTAGTAATCCTTGATTCAACCTGAATTTGCAATCAATATGAGAAATCGTGCACAACAAGTAAAAAACGGGTTTGAATTGATTGAATGAAAACCGATCAGATTTGATAGAATAGTCCAACTTGATAGTTCAAACGGAAAGGCTCTAACGCTAAATCCGATTGATTAACTAGTTTGATCTTTAACAATCACAACTAGAACAATCTAATTGATTAAACCAACAAACCAGATTCGAACAAGGAGAAATCGGATTGATGCTGGACGAATGATGATTCTCGAATTGCAAGCCACACGACACAAGTTGGTATTTTTGGAGCCCAAAAGCAAGACTAAACCAAAGGGGTTTAATCTTACTTCAAGCTGATTTTTATTAATGAAACTGAAAAGTATTTATAGAGAATACAAAAGCTAATACTTGGGGAGCAAGGAAGAGGAGGTGGCCGGCCCTAGATGGGGAGAATGGGTCTCCTTTGCTTGCTTCCCAAGATATAATAATATCTAATTAAATCTAACTAGATTCCCTTAAATAAATAAATCATAGCTGAATTATTTATTTAAGGAAATAATCCTAACAACTTAAAATATCTCTAACAACCAGGAGAGAGAAAATATCTCTAACAACCAGGAGAGAGAAAATCAACCAACTAACATAAGCCTATTGGCTGATTTCTCTACATTATTTAATTAAGTTCACACGCCTATAATAAAATAAATAGATAGATATTTTCTCCATTTAGAATGGTCAAGTCAAAGGGTTGACTTTGACCCATATACCAATTTATCTCACCCGGTCACTTACTAAATTCAGCCCTAAAGTGAGACAAATTAATACATGTTTCTAAATAAAGAAATAGTGAATTTCGGCCCTCCTATGATCAATCCATGGAATTCGGGCTCAATTGATGTCGAATGCACGAGACCCACTTCGCCTTGCTAGGCTCTTCAATAACCGCTGCCAATCGAACCAAGATCGCTGTTGTGCCTTGAGCAATCTTCTTAGCTCGACTTCTTGTGATTGGTCCGTCAGAAGGCACTCGAATCAACTCATCGACGTCGGTTTGAGACATGGCAGGCTTCACTGCATCATTCTCCTCCACTTGAGCTCGAATCGTCTCTGATTCGACGTCGGAATCAAAATCTGGCACATAAAGAGATAGATCAGCCACATTAAAAGTCGGATGGACACCATACTCACCAGGCATGTCAACATGATATGCATTAGGGCCGATTCTCCTGATGATACGAAATGGTCCATCTCCTCTCTGATCTAACTTGTTCTTCCTTTGATTTGGGAACCTTTCCTTCCTTAGATGCACCCAAACAAGATCTCCTTCTTCAAAGATAACCTGTTTCCGACCCTTATCAGCATGGGCCTTGTACTTCATGGATTTCCTCTCCAAGTGCATCCTCGTCCTCTCATGTAGCTTCTTCACAAACTCAGCCCTCTTGTTAGCTTCAAAATTCTCTTTTCCCTTGTATGGCTGAGGCGTCATATCCACTGGCGTCCTCGGATTCAGCCCATAAACAACCTCAAAAGGGGTCATCTTTGTGGCTGAATGGATTGACCTGTTATAAGCAAACTCCACAAAAGGCAAAACATCTTCCCAACGTTTGAGGTTAGCTTTAAGCATAGTTCTAAGTAAAACCCCTAACGTTCGATTAGTAACTTCCGTTTGCCCATCAGTTTGTGGGTGACATGAGGTAGAAAACAGCAATTTAGTTCCCAATTTAGACCATAGACTCTTCCAAAAATAACTCAAAAATTTAGCATCACGATCTGACACAATAGAACAAGGAATGCCATGCAATCTAACAATTTCCCTAAAGAACAAATCAGCAATATGCACAGCATCATCAGTCGTGTGACATGGAATAAAGTGAGCCATTTTGGAAAATCTATCTACCACTACAAAGATAGAATCTCTACCCTTCCTAGTTCTAGGCAAACCTACAATGAAATCCATAGAAATGTCTTCCCAAGGAGAACTAGGAATGGGTAAAGGCTGGTACAAACCATGGGGGTGAAGTCTAGACTTAGCTTTAGCACAAACAACACAACTCTTGACAAATCTCAGCACATAATTACTCATTTTAGGCCAATAGTAGTGTTCTTTTAAACCTTCTAAAGTCTTTTCTAAACCCCTATGTCCTCTTGATTCATGAAGCTCTTTAGTTAGAAGCCTACGTATACTAGATGAAGGAATGCACAATTTTCCAGCTTTAAACAAGTATCCATCATCAATAAAGTAGGTATCTATTTCACTCCTAGACATGCAATTCTTATAGATTTCAGCAAAGTGAGGATCACTAGCATATAATTCCCTAATCATTGCAAATCCAAGGATCTTAACATCACATAGGTTCAAGAGTACATACCTCCGAGAAAGGGCGTCAGCTACCACATTCTCCTTGCCTTTCTTATGTTTAACAACATAAGGAAAGGTCTCCATGAATTCAACCCATCTTGCATGTCGCCTGCTGAGTCTGGATTGGCCTTTCAAGTACTTCAAGGCCTCATGATCAGAATGGATTACAAACTCTTTAGGCCACAAATAATGAGACCAAGTTTTCAGGACCCTAATTAAAGCATACAACTCTTTATCATAAGTAGGGTAATTCAACTCAGCCCCACTAAGCTTTTCACTAAAATAAGCAATGGGTTTCTTGTCTTGTAAGAGCACGCCTCCTATGCCATGTCCAAAAGCGTCCACCTCTATCTCAAATGCCTTGGAGAAGTCAGGGAGTTGAAGCACTGGGGCGTGGCATAATCTGTCCTTCAAAGTGTTGAAGGCGTTCTCTTGTTGCTCCCTCCATTTAAAGGCCGTATCCTTCTTTGTAAGCTCGTGGAGGGGGGCTGCAATTGTGCTAAAATCACGCACAAATCTCCTGTAGAAACCAGCCAAGCCGAGAAATGATCTGACCATTGTTGGTGTAGTCGGCTGGGGCCATTCTTTGATTGCCTTGATCTTGTCTTCATCTACCCTCAATCCACCTTTAGACACAACAAAACCAAGAAAAATGGTAGACTCCGAGCAAAAAGAACACTTTTTCAAGTTAACATAAAGCTTTTCTAACCTTAAAGTGTCCAAAACAGCCCTAAGATGATCTACATGTTCATGCATGGTTTTGCTATAGATTAAGATATCATCAAAGTAGACTACAACAAATCTGCCTAAGTATCTTCTTGAAACATGGTTCATAAGCCTCATAAAAGTACTAGGTGCATTAGTTAATCCAAAAGGCATTACTAACCATTCATATAAGCCATACTTAGTTTTAAAGGCAGTTTTCCATTCATCCCCTTCCCTCATCCTAATTTGATGGTACCCACTTCTTAAATCAATTTTAGAAAAGAAATTAGCACCATGTAATTCATCAAGCATATCATCTAGTCTAGGGATGGGGGTGACGGTACTTAACTGTTATTTGGTTGATCGCTCTACAATCAACACACATTCTCCATGTGCCATCCTTCTTTGGCACCAAAATCACCGGAACCGCGCATGGGCTGAGAGATTCACGCACATAGCCTTTGTCCATGAGATCTTGCACTTGTCTTTGAAGCTCAGCGGTCTCTTCTGGACTTGCTCTATAGGCTGCACGGTTTGGTAATGAAGCGCCGGGCACCAAATCGATTTGATGCTCAATGCCTCTAATTGGTGGCAGGCCTTCCGGCAACTCTTCAGGCATCACATCTTCAAACTCCTCTAATAGATCCTGTAGACATTTTGGAAGATGTGAAATATCTTGACTAATAATAAGTATCTCTTTCCTCATAAGAAGTAAGCAAGAAGAGTTAAAGGAAAGAAATACTAGACTGAGTCACAAGAGAGCGCTTTTCTACACTGCCTTTCAAGCCGATTTTTGGCTCTTTCTGTAGGCGTTCTTTTTCTATATTTGTAGCTCTCTGAGTCTCTGAATTGCCTCCAAAATTTGAGCCAAAACGCTCGAGTGGATTGGGAGATAGCCTCGTTTTCGTCCCGGATGCACTGCTGGAAGTGTTGCTCGGCACTTTGGCCGTTTTAGGGACATTCTCTTGGCGTTTTTCGTCCCAAACAGTAGCTCCACCTGTTTTTGATGTTGTACCAAAATTTTTGCCAGAACGCTCGGGTGGAGACTGGGAAACGCCGCTTGGCTCTGTCGACGCGTCGGGCGCCGAACGCCGGGCCGCTGCTTTGACCGTTGAATCAGCCTCTTCTTTTTCTTCCTTAGCACGCCTAAGTGCCCTAGCTTGATCTCGTCGTACCTGATCCTGTAGAACTTGTTGGGGAGACAAGGGTAGAAGAGAAACTCTCCTCCCATCATAGTTAAAAGAATAGGTGTTTAACATGCCATCATAAATCACTCTCCTATCAAATAACCATGGTCTTCCTAACAAAATATGAGTGCATTCCATGTTTACTACATCACACATAATGTCATCAACATAAGTACCAATAGCAACACGGACTAAACACTGATGGGTGACAAGATTAGGACCTTCTAAATCATTAATTCCATTGAGACCATAACTAGTAGCCCTAGGTTGGGTTTTTAATTGCAAGTGATCAACTACCTTAGCATTAATAATGTTACAACAGCTACCACTATCAATTATTATGCATAACACTTGATTCTTTACTGTACACCTAGTATGGAAAATGTTTTCCCTTTGATCTAGCCTAGGTGTTTCTTGTAAAGTAAGAGTACGCATTGTTACCAAAGTTAGAGGCTGTTCGGTGCAATCTGGTTCAATGGCCTCTACGTCCTCCTCTTCCTGTCCATTACTGTCCTCCTCCACTTGATTTGGAGTTATATCTTCATCACTCACATATCCTCCATTGGTGGTGAGAAGCACTTGCTTTAGATTTGGACAATCCTTGGCATAGTGACCTCGTCCTTGACACTTGTAGCACACTAAATCACGTGTTCTAGGCTGATTTGGAGGTCCATTGGTGGGACGCCTTTGGCCTTGAAAACCTGTTGGTTTAGGTGAGCTAGAAGCTCCCTTTTGCTGCATAGAAGAGTTAGAAGAAAAAGAGTTGGAATTTGAACTAGGATTAGGGCCATACCTTTTTGTAGCATTCCAAGCTTCCTTCTTCTTCCTTTGTTGCTGCTCATAGAGTAGTTGGGCTGAATGTACTAAGGCATTGAGATCCTTGATTTGTTGAATCTCCAATGTGTCTTGAATGCTTTGATTCAGTCCAGCCATAAATTGGGTCCTTAGAGACCGTTGGGAATGATGAATTCCCGCTTTAAAACTCAGATCCTCTAGCTCATTGAAGTACTCGGTTGGAGACTTGGTGCCTTGTTTGCAAGTTACAACTTTCAATCTCATGTGCTCGGTATGCTCTTCAGGCACATATTTCTTCCTCATTACAAACTTCAGCTGGCCCCAAGTTTCAATTGGTGGTAAGGCCTTTCTTATTCGATCCTCCTTCATTCGAAACCACCAATTTCTAGCGGTCCCAATAAAGTGGATGACAACAACAGCAACTTTCTCCCGTTCTTCATATCCCATGTGATCTAGAATGAAGTTTGTAGCTTGTTCCCACTCTAGATACTTCTCCGGGTTAAGCTCTCCATTGAATGGTTCTATCTTGATCTTTATATCACGTTTCCCAATCTGATTTACAACTTGGTTAACGTTGTTGTTGTTGTTCGGACGTTGTACTCCATAGGCTGGTGGGAGATCTTCTACAACCTCAGCTTGGTTATAGAAATCATCTAGGGGAGGATGCCATGGGCGCCTTTCTTCCCCGGGATAACCATATGTCACATCATCAAAAGAGTTGTTGTATTGTTGATATTGTTGATGAGTGGCTTGAGGATACCGGTTGTGTGGCTGATTATAGACTTGTTGATGAGTAATCGGTGGAGTCCTCGACCCGATGCCTCGTCCTCTACCTCGGCCTGCTGTGGGGGAGTAGTGAGCCGGGGGATCATTATCTTTGTTGTAGCTAGCAAGCACATCATGTTCGTCATCCACTAGTTGTTGCTTGCCTTTGTCGCTACCCGAGGCTTGATTTGGGTCACTTGTAAGATCGACTGCAGGGGTGCTCTTGCGACTAGCTTGAGAAGAATCAACCAATATTGCAAGTTGTTCCTCTAAATGCTTTAGTTGTGGAGCCAATGCAGCCGTGGCCAGTTCTACAGCTCGAGCCTGGCCATCGCGCACACCTTCACTAATGGACAACCTAATGAAGTCGATTGCCTCCTTAGTGAGACTCAATTCAGTTGGGTTAGGTTCTGATGGAATCACCATTGTTCCTGAAACAAGCAAGAAGGTAGAGAGAGTAGTGTGTTCTAAAGTAAATCACAACAAGCAATACCACACCTTGATCAAGCCAAAACTTGCCTCAAAGCAATCCAATCAACTTAATTCAGTTTTTGGGCTGTTTTGAGGGAGTAAAATGGTAGATATAGTGTAGGTATGGAATACTAATGATATTTAAAGGAAATATGCAGCTTAAGCAAATGGCAAATATGCAATAAGACAAGCAATGCAAATAATCCCTCTATGAGCTCTAAAACACATGCAATCTCTCAATTGACTCTATGCAAGTTAATAAAGCCAAATTCAGCATGCAAGGACAGAAAATATGGTAGGCTTAGTGACTTTTATTTCGTCACTCTTTTTCTTCAAAGTGATTTCTACTTAGCTATCTTTTTAAGCAGTCACTAGGGTTGAAAGTGGCTTAAAACTAGCTGGAGTAGATCACTTTTCTTTTCTGTTTTTTTTTTTTTTTTTGATTTTTATGCACAAACTACTCTTGTGCTATAATGAAGAAACAAGCAAAGCAATGCAACAATGCTAAGGACGAAATTAAAAAGGGTATAAACGAACTGAATTTTTTTTTTTTTTAACTAAGTGACTTTTGCTACCAATGAAACCAACTAGAAGCCAAATTAACAAAAGAAGAAAGGGGTAGGTCGAATTTGACGGGATGCAATGACAGAAATTAGCAAATATCAAACAAGCAATATGAATCTCTATTGATCATGCAACATGAAATAAAAACTCATAAGAATTGTAGGAAAAACAATTGCTAATCTAAATTGCAATACAACTCAACCAAATCAGCCAATAAACATGCACAAATCCCATAAAAATCTCCTAATTGGATAATTGCTTGGAGGGCAAGGAACAACTAAGGAAATTAGGGTTTTGGAGGCTCACGGCTGGATTAGGGTTTTAGGGTTCGGTTCTAGGGTTTGGGGTATGGTAGGGTTTCAGATTAGGGGTTGCGAGAATTAGGGTTTCCTAGGGTTTCTCGCAATCTAGGGTTAGGGTTCTGCCGCCAAATTAGGGTTAGGGTTAGGCTTCACGAGAACGGGGCGGGGGCGAACTAGGGTTTAGGCTAATCCGAATTGGATGGGGGTGGTGTGGTTAGGCTCGGCTGGTGGTGAGTGCGGTCCAGACGAGCGACACCAGTTTGGTGTGGTGGTGGTGGTTCGTGGTGGTTGGGTGGCGGAATTATGGTGGTGGTGGTGAAAAATTCAATCTTTGGTCTCAAAAATTCAAACTTTAGGTAAAGGTGGGATTTTTGGGATCAAAAACTGAATCAAATCAATTAGAAAGCAAATTAAGGAAAGAAACAATTACTTGGCTAGACGCTGGATTTTGATACCACTTGATACGTGATTGCCCCGGAATCCTCCGTAGAAACCTCGTATATGACCCACACAAGTCCCGATCTTGCCTAGTAATCCTTGAATCAACCTGAATTTGCAATCAATATGAGAAATCGTACACAACAAGTAACAAACGGGTTTGAAATGATTGAATGAAAACCGATCAGATTTGATAGAATAGTCCAACTTGATAGTTCAAACGGATTGGCTCTAACGCTAAATCCGATTGATTAACTAGTGTGATCTTTAACAATCACAACTAGAACAATCTAATTGATTAAACCAACAAACCAGATTCGAACAAGGAGAGAGAGAGAGAATTCGGCGGTGAAGATGATGATGATCTCGAGATTGCAATGCACACAACACAATTGTATTTTTGAGCCCAAGGACTAGATAAACCTTTCTTAGGGTTTATCTAATCTCAAGCTGATTTTTATTAATGAAACTGAAAAGTATTTATAGAGAATACAAAAGCTAATACTTGGGGAGCAAGGAAGAGGAGGTGGCCGGCCCTAGATGGGGAGAATGGGTCTCCTTTGCTTGCTTCCCAAGATATAATAATATCTAATTAAATCTAACTAGATTCCCTTAAATAAATAAATCATAGCTGAATTATTTATTTAAGGAAATAATCCTAACAACTTAAAATATCTCTAACAAACTAAAAATATCTCTAACAACCAGGAGAGAGAAAATCAACCAACTAACATAAGCCTATTGGCTGATTTCTCTACATTATTTAATTAAGTTCACACGCCTATAATAAAATAAATAGATAGATATTTTCTCCATTTAGAATGGTCAAGTCAAAGGGTTGACTTTGACCCATATACCAATTTATCTCACCCGATCACTTACTAAATTCAGCCCTAAAGTGAGACAAATTAATACATGTTTCTAAATAAAGAAATAGTGAATTTCGGCCCTCCTATGATCAATCCATGGAATCCGGGCTCAATTGATGTCGAATGCACGAGACCCACTTCGCCTTGCTAGGCTCTTCAATAACCGCTGTCAATCGAACCAAGATCGTTGTTGTGCCTTGAGCAATCTTCTTAGCTCGACTTCTTGTGATTGGTCCGTCAGAAGGCACTCGAATCAACTCATCGACGTCGGTTTGAGACATGGCAGGCTTCACTGCATCATTGTTGTCATCCACTTTATTGGGACCGCTAGGAATTGGTGGTTTAGAATGAAGGAGGATCGAATTAGAAATGCCTTACCACCAATTGAAACTTGGGGCCAGCTGAAGTTTGTAATGAGGAAGAAATATGTGCCTGAAGAGCATACCGAGCACATGAGATTGAAAGTTGTAACTTGCAAACAAGGCACCAAGTCTCCAACCGAGTACTTCAATGAGCTAGAGGATATGAGTTTTAAAGCGGGAATTCATCATTCTCAACGGTCTCTAAGGACCCAATTCATGGCTGGACTGAATCAAAGCATTCAAGACACATTGGAGATTCAACAAATCAAGGATCTCAATGCCTTAGTACATTCAGCCCAACTACTCTATGAGCAGCATCAAAGGAAGAAGGAAGCTTGGAATGCTCCAAAAAGGTATGGTTCTAATCCTAGCTCAACTTCCAACTCTTATTCTTCTAACCCTTCTATGCAGCAAAAGGGAGCTTCTACCTCACCTAAAACAACAGGTTTTCAAGGCCAAAGGCGTCCCACCAATGGACCTCCAAATCAGCCTAGGGCACGTGATTTAGTGTGCTACAAGTGTCAAGGAAGAGGTCATTATGCCAAGGATTGTCCAAATCTAAAGCAAGTACTTCTCACCACCAATGGAGGATATGTGAGTGATGAAGATATACCTCCAAATCAAGTGGAGGAGGACAGCAATGGACAAGAAGAGGAGGGCGTAGAGGCCATTGAACCAGATCGCACCGAACAGCCTCTAACTTTGGTAACAATGCGTACTCTTACTTTACAAGAAACACCTAAGCTAGATCAAAGGGAAAAAAAATTTCATACTAGGTGTACAGTAAAGAACCAAGTGTTATGCATGATAATTGATAGTGGTAGCTGCTGTAACATTATTAATGCTAAGGTAGTTGATCACTTGCAATTAAAAACCCAACCTAGGGCTACTAGTTATGGTCTCAATGGAATTAATGATTCGGAAGGTCCTAATCTTGTCACTCATCAGTGTTTAGTCCGTGTTGCTATTGGTACTTATGTTGATGACATTATGTGTGATGTAGTAAACATGGAATGCACTCATATATTGTTAGGAAGACCATGGTTATTTGATAGGAGAGTGATTTATGATGGCATGTTAAATACCTATTCCTTTAACTATGATGGGAGGAGAGTTTCTCTTCTACCCTTGTCTCCTCAACAAGTTTTACAGGATCAGGTACGTCGAGATCAAGCTAGGGCACTTAGGCGTGCCAAGGAAGAGAAAGAAGAGGCTGATTCAACGGCCAAAGCAGCGGCCCGGCGTTCGGCGCCCGACGCGTCAACAAAGCCAAGCGGCGTTTCCCAGTCTCCACCAGAGCGTTCTGGCTCAAATTTTGGGACAACATCAGAAACAGGTGGAGCTACTGTTTGGGACGAAACACGCCGAGAGAATGTCCCTAAAACACCCAAAGTGCCGAGCAACACTTCCAGCAGTGCACCTGGGACGAAAACGGGGCTAACTCCCAATCCACTCGAGCGTTTTGGCTCAAATTTTGGGAGCCCTTCAGAGACTCAGAGAGCTACAAATCTGGAAAAAGAACGCCTACAGAAAGAGCCAAAACTCGGCTTGAAAGGTAGTGTAGAAAAGCGCTCTCTTGTGACTCAGTCTAGTATTTCTTTCCCTAACTCTTATTGCTTACTTCTTGTGGGGAAAGAGATACTTATTATTAGTCAAGACATTTCACATCTTCCAAAGTGTCTACAGGACCTATTACAGGAGTTTGAAGATGTGATGCCTGAAGAGTTGCCAGAAGGCCTTCCACCAATTAGAGGCATTGAGCATCAAATCGATTTGGTGCCCGACGCTTCCTTACCAAACCGTGCAGCCTATAGAGCAAGTCCAGAAGAGACCGCTGAGCTTCAAAGACAAGTGCAAGATCTCATGGACAAAGGCTATGTGCGTGAATCCCTCAGCCCATGCGCGGTTCCGGTGATTT
This sequence comes from Fallopia convolvulus, assembly GCA_964016875.1. NCBI lineage: Eukaryota > Viridiplantae > Streptophyta > Magnoliopsida > Caryophyllales > Polygonaceae > Fallopia > Fallopia convolvulus. The sequence continues at coordinate 20,422,837 of OZ024730.1, forward strand.
TGGTGCCAAAGAAGGACGGCACATGGAGAATGTGTGTTGATTGTAGAGCGATCAACTAAATAACAGTTAAGTACCGTCACCCCATCCCTAGATTAGATGATATGTTTGATGAATTGCATGGTGCTAATTTCTTTTCTAAGATTGATTTAAGAAGTGGGTACCATCAAATTAGGATGAGGGAAGGGGATGAATGGAAAACTGCCACCCTTGATTGTAGAGTGATCCGGACGTCTACATGGCACTGGGAGACGAAAATTGAGCAAATATGGAATTGCCATAACTTTGCCGAGCATACAAAGGTACAACTCGCCACCCTTGAATTTTCCAGTTATGCACTAATCTGGTGGGATAATCTAGTCAAGGAAAGGAGAAGAGCTCTTGACGCACCAATAGGAACTTGGGAGCAAATGAAGGCCCTCATAAGGAGGTGTTTCATTCCCCAACATTATGCACGTGAGCCGCGTCAAAGATTGGAGAATCTCAAGCAAGGTTCAATGAGTGCCGAGGAAACATACAATGCCATGCAGGTGGCAATGGTAAGGGCCAACGTTTAATGTGGCTGATCGGCCCTAATGCTTACCATGTCGATTTGCCTGGTGAGTATAATGTCCATCCGACGTTTAATGTGGCTGATCTATCTCTTTATGTGCCAGATTTTGATTTCGACGTCGAATCAGAGACGATTCGAGTTCAAGTGGAGGAGAATGATGTAGTGAAGCCTGCCATGTCTCCAACCGACGTCGATGAGTTGATTCGAGTGCCTTCTGACGGACCAATCACAAGAAGTCGAGCTAAGAAGATTGCTCAAGGCACAACAACGATCTTGGTTCGATTGGCAGCGGTTATTGAAGAGCCTAGCAAGGCGAAGTGGGTCTCGTGCATTTGACATCACTTGAGCCCGGATTCCATGGATTGATTATATGAGGGCCGAAATTCATTATTTCTTTATTTAGAAACATGTATTAATTTGTCTCACTTTAGGGCTGAATTTAGTAAGTGACCGGGTGAGATGAATTGGTATATGGGTCAAAGTCAACCCTTTGACTTGACCATTCTAAATTGAAGAAAATATCTTATTTATTTATTTTAATAATGTAGAGAAATCAGCCAATAGGCTTATGTTAGTTGGTTGATCTTCTCTCTCCTGGTTGTTTGAGATATTTTTAGTTTGTTAGAGATATTTTGAGTTTGTTAGGATTATTTCCTTAAATAAATAAATCAGCCATGATTTATTTTATTTAAGGGAATCTAGTTAGATTTATTTAGATATTATTATATCTTGGGAAGCAAGCAAAGGAGACCTATTCTCCCCATCTAGGGCCGGCCACTCCCCTCCCTTGCTCCCCAAGTATTAGCTTTTGTATTCTCTATAAATACTTTTCAGTTTCATTAATAAAAATCAGCTTGAGATTAGATAAACCCTAAGAAAGGTTTATATAGTCCTTGGGCTCAAAAATACAATTTGTGTCTTGTGTGTGGTTCGAGCATCAGCAGCCTTCGTCGATCATAGCATTCTCGATCTCTCTCTCTTGTTCGAATCTGAGTTATCATTCATTCAATTAGATTGTTCTAGTTGTGATTGTTAAAGATCAAACTAGTTAATCATTCGGATTTAGCGTTAGAGCCAATCCGTTTGAGCTATCAAAATTGAATATCAATAAATCAGATCGAGTGCTTTCATTCATTCAATCAGTTTGTTATTGTGTTACTTGGATCGCAAGTTATTGACTTTGTTAGCAAATTCAGGTTATATCAAGGATTACTAGGCAAGATCGGGACTTTGTGGGATTACTACGAGATTTCTAAGGAGGATTCCGAGGCAATCACGTATCACATGTCTTATGGAAAGGAAGGCGCGCCTACAAAGGAACGAGGAAGCACCGCCGGCACCTATGGAGATCAAGCTGCTCGAACCAAGCCTTTCGCGGGCACCACGCCATCCTACAACAAGGGCCCCAATAGTGGAGCTTCGGCAACTCCTAAGGGCAGTACCTCTAACCCTTCCTCTAGAGCTAGGGATATTGTGTGTTTTAAGTGCCAAGGTAGAGGGCACATGATGAAAGATTGCCCTAACAAGAAAACACTTTTAATCAATCATTTAGGCCAATATGAATCGGAGGAAGAAATTGATGATGTGCATGAAAATGAGCCTAATAATGATGATTTGCATGATGATGAGGATGAGATAGAGTATGAATTAGGGGAGTCTTTAATTGCAAGACGTAACATGCATATAAAACCAGCCCCTTGTGAAGATAATCAACGTGAAAATCTATTTCATACTCGATGTTTAATTAAGGGTAAAGTTTGCTACATGATAATAGATAGTGGAAGTTGTTGTAACATTGCTAGTCTTGAAATGGTACAAAAACTGCAATTATCTATGACTCAGCACCCTAGGCCTTATAAATTGCATTGTATGAACGATTGTGGAGAACTTAAAGTGAACAAGCAAGCGCATGTTTCTATTAAATTAGGGCATTACGAGGATGTTGTTCTTTGTGATGTAGTTCCTATGTAGGCTTGTCACATTTTATTAGGTCGTTCATGGCAATATGATAGGAAGGTCATGCATGATGGATTCACCAACCGGAACACCTTCACCCACAATGGCCAAACCATAGTGCTCAAACCCATGACGCCTATGCACGTGGCCGAGGAGTTTGACAAAAAGAAGGTAAGTAAGGTAAGTGGAGAAGGTGAGGGAAAGAAGGGGACATCTTGGGGTAAGACGAGCTCACCTAACAATCTCCCACCCTCCAGCGCGCTTTTGGCTTCCAAGCGGGAGTTAGAGGCCGAGTATTTGGATGGGCAAACAACACTCATGCTCTTGTGCAAGGAGCTGAGTTTGTTGAATGAGGAACTTAGAGCCTCTTTGCCCCCACAAATTTTGGGGCTCATTGAGGAATACAATGACGTGTTTCCCAATGAGATACCGGCTGGCTTACCTCCAATTCGAGGAATCGAGCATCAAATTGATCTCATTCCCGGAGCATCTTTGCCTAATAGGCCAGCTGATGCAGTGAAGCCTGCCATGTCTCAAACCGACGTCGATGAGTTGATTCGAGTGCCTTCTGACGGACCAATCACAAGAAGTCGAGCTAAGAAGATTGCTCAAGGCACAACAGCGATCTTGGTTCGATTGGCAGCGGTTATTGAAGAGCCTAGCAAGGCGAAGTGGGTCTCGTGCATTCGACATCACTTGAGCCCGGATTCCATGGATTGATAATATGAGGGCCGAAATGCACTATTTCTTTATTTAGAAACATATATTAGTTTGTCTCACTTTAGGGCTGAATTTAGTAAGTGACCGGGTGAGATAAATTGGTATATGGGTCAAAGTCAACCCTTTGACTTGACCATTCTAAATTGAAGAAAATATCTTATTTATTATTTTATGAACAATTTCTATCTATTTTAATAATGAAGAGAAATCAGCCAATAGGCTTATGTTAGTGGTTGATTTTCTCTCTCCTGGTTGTTAGAGATATTTTCTCTCTCCTGGTTGTTAGAGATATTTTCTCTCTCCTGGTTGTTAGAGATATTTTTAGTTTGTTAGAGATATTTTAAGTTGTTAGGATTATTTCCTTAAATAAATAATTCAGCTATGATTTATTTATTTAAGGGAATCTAGTTAGATTTATTTAGATATTATTATATCTTGGGAAGCAAGCAAAGGAGGCTCATTCTCCCCATTTAGGGCCGGCCACCTCCCCTTCCTTGCTCCCCAAGTATTAGCTTTTGTATTCTCTATTTATACTTTGCAATTTCATTAATAAAAATCAGCTTGAGATTAGATAAACCCTAAGAAAGGTTTATCTAGTCCTTGGGCTCCAAAAAGACTCGAGTTTGTTTGTGTTTGTCGATCAACATAATCATCATCAATCGATCTCTCTCTCTCTCCTTGTTCGAATCTGGTTTGTTGGTTTAATCAATTAGATTGTTCTAGTTGTGATTGTTAAAGATCAAACTAGTTAATCAATCGGATTTAGCGTTAGAGCCAATCCGTTTGAACTATCAAGTTGGACTATTCTATCAAATCTGATCGGTTTTCATTCAATCAATTCAAATCCGTTTGTTACTTGTTGTGCACGATTTCTCATATTGATTGCAAATTCAGGTTGATTCAAGGATTACAAGGCAAGATCGGGACTTGTGTGGGTCATATACGAGGTTTCTACGGAGGATTCCGGGGCAATCACGTATTAAGTGGTATCATAATCCAGCGTCTCGCCAAGTTGTTTCTTTCCTTAATTTGCTTTCTAATTGATTTGATTCAGTTTTTGATCCCAAAAATCCCACCTTTACCTAAAGTTTGAATTTTTGAGACCAAAAGATTGAATTTTTCACCACCACCACCATATTTCCGCCACCCTACCACCATGAACCACCACCACCCCCCAAACTGGTGTCGCTCTAGGGCACCGCACCACCCCCCAGCCCTGTCCGAACCCACCCCCACAAACCCTAGCCAATTTGGAGACCCTAAACCCTAGTTCGCCCCCCGCCCTATTCTCGTGAACCCTAACCCTAACCCTAATTTGGTGGCAGAACCCTAACCCTAGATTGCGAGAAACCCTAGGAAACTCTAATTCTCGCAAACCCTAATCTGAAACCATAAACCTAGTTCGAACCCTACCAATCCCTCAAACCCTAGATCCAAATCCGCAAACCCTAACTCTAGCCCTCAGCCGAGATCACCAAACCCTAATTCCTTGTTGTTGCTTGCCCTCCAAGTAATAACCCATCTAGGAGATTTTAAGGGATTTGTTGCATGCTTTTGGTTGAATTGGTTGAGTTTTGTTGCAATTAAGAGTAGCAATTGTCTTCCTACAATTTTTATGAGTTTTTATTTCATGTTGCATGATCAATAGAGATTCATATTGCTTGTTTGATATTTGCTAATTTCTGTCATTGAATTCCGTCAAATTCGACCTGCCCCTTCTTCTTTTGTTAATTTGGCTTCTAGTTGGTTTCATTGGTAGCAAAAGTCACTTAGTTAAAAAAAAAAATTCAGTTCGTGTATACCTTTTAATTTCGTCCTTTGCATTGTTGTTTTGCTTTGCTTGTTTCTTCATTACAGCACAAGAGTAGTTTGTGCATAAAATCAAAAAAAAAAAAAACAGAAAAGAAAAGTGATCTACCCCAGCTAGTTTTAAGCCACTTTCAACCCTAGTGACTGCTTGCTTAAAAAGATAGCTAAGTAGAAATCACTTTGAAGAAAAAGAGTGACGAAATAAAAGTCACTAAGCCTACCATATTTTTTGTCCTTGCATGCTGAATTTTTGGCTTTATTAACTTGCATAGAGTCCATTGAGAGATTGCATGTGTTTTAGAGCTCATAGAGGGATTATTTGCATTGCTTGTCTTATTGCATATTTGCCATTTGCTTAAGCTGCATATTTCCTTTAAATATCATTAGTATTCCATACCTCCACTATATCTACCATTTTACTCCCTCAAAACAGCCCAAAAACTGAATTAAGTTGATTGGATTGCTTTGAGGCAAGTTTTGGCTTGGTCAAGGTGTGGTATTACTTGTTGTGATTTACTTTAGAACACACTACTCTCTCTACCTTCTTGCTTGTTTCAGGAACAATGGTGATTCCATCAGAACCTAACCCAACTGAATTGAGTCTCACTAAGGAGGCAATCGACTTCATTAGGTTGTCCATTAGTGAAGGTGTGCGCGATGGCCAGGCTCGAGCTGTAGAACTGGCCACGGCTGCATTGGCTCCACAACTAAAGCATTTAGAGGAACAACTTGCAATATTGGTTGATTCATCTCAAGCTAGTCGCAAGAGCACCCCTGCAGTCGATCTTACAAGTGACCCAAATCAAGCCTCGGGTAGCGAGAAAGGCAAGCAACAACTAGTGGATGACGAACATGATGTGCTTGCTAGCTACAACAAAGACAATGATCCCCCGGCTCACTACTCCCCCACAGCAGGCCGAGGTAGAGGAAGAGGCATCGGGTCGAGGACTCCACCGGTTACTCATCAACAATTCTATAATCAGCCACACAACCGGTATCCTCAAGCCACTCATCAACAAAATCAACAATACAACAACTCTTTTGATGATGTGACGTATGGTTATCCCGGGGAAGAAAGGCGCCCATGGCATCCTCCCCTAGATGATTTCTATAACCAAGCTGAGGTTGTAGAAGATCTCCCACCAGCCTATGGAGTACAACGGCCGAACAACAACAACAACGTTAACCAAGTTGTAAATCAGATTGGGAAACGTGATATAAAGATCAAGATAGAACCATTCAATGGAGAGCTTAACCCGGAGAAGTATCTAGAGTGGGAACAAGCTACAAATTTCATTCTAGATCACATGGGATATGAAGAATGGGAGAAAGTTGCTGTTGTTGTCATCCACTTTATTGGGACCGCTAGAAATTGGTGGTTTAGAATGAAGGAGGATCGAATAAGAAAGGCCTTACCACCAATTGAAACTTGGGGCCAGCTGAAGTTTGTAATGAGGAAGAAATATGTGCCTGAAGAGCATACCGAGCACATGAGATTGAAAGTTGTAACTTGCAAACAAGGCACCAAGTCTCCAACCGAGTACTTCAATGAGCTAGAGGATCTGAGTTTCAAAGCGGGAATTCATCATTCCCAACGGTCTCTAAGGACCCAATTCATGGCTGGACTTAATCAAAGCATTCAAGACACATTGGAGATTCAACAAATCAAGGATCTCAATGCCTTAGTACATTCAGCCCAACTACTCTATGAGCAGCAACAAAGGAAGAAGAAGGAAGCTTGGAATGCTACAAAAAGGTATGGTTCTAATCCTAGTGCAAATTCCAACTTTTATTCTTCTAACCCTTCTATGCAGCAAAAGGGAGCTTCTAGCTCACCTAAACCAACAGGTTTTCAAGGCCAAAGGCGTCCCACCAATGGACCTCCAAATCAGCCTAGAACACGTGATTTAGTGTGCTACAAGTGTCAAGGACGAGGTCACTATGCCAAGGATTGTCCAAATCTAAAGCAAGTGCTTCTCACCACCAATGGAGGATATGTGAGTGATGAAGATATAACTCCAAATCAAGTGGTGAGGACAGTATTGGACAAGAAGAGGAGGACGTAGAGGCCATTGAACCAGATTGCACCGAACAGCCTCTAACTTTGGTAACAATGCGTACTCTTACTTTACAAGAAACACCTAGGCTAGATGAAAGGGAAAACATTTTTCATACTAGGTGTACAGTAAAGAATCAAGTGTTATGCATGATAATTGATAGTGGTAGCTGCTGTAACATTATTAATGCTAAGGTAGTTGATCACTTGCAATTAAAAACCCAACCTAGGGCTACTAGTTATGGTCTCAATGGAATTAATGATTCAGAAGGTCCTAATCTTGTCACCCATCAGTGTTTAGTCCGTGTTGCTATTGGTACTTATGTTGATGATATTATGTGTGATGTAGTTAACATGGAATGCACTCATATCTTGTTAGGAAGACCATGGTTATTTGATAGGAGAGTGATTTATGATGGTATGTTAAACACCTATTCTTTTAACTATGATGGGAGGAGAGTTTCTCTTCTACCCTTGTCTCCTCAACAAGTTCTACAGGATCAGGTACGTCGAGATCAAGCTAGGGCACTTAGGCGTGCCAAGGAAGAGAAAGAAGAGGCTGATTCAACGGCCAAAGCAGCGGCCCGGCGTTCGGCGCCCGACGCGTCGACAAAGCCAAGCGGCGTTTCCCAGTCTCCACCCGAGCGTTCTGGCTCAAATTTTGGGACAACATCAAAAACAGGTGGAGCTACTGTTTGGGACGAAAAACGCCGAGAAAATGTCCCTAAAACGCCCAAAGTTCTGAGCAACACTTCCAACAGTGCATCTGGGACGAAAACTGGGCTATCTCCCAATCCACTCGAGCGTTTTGCCTCAAATTTTGGGAGCAATTCAGAGACTCAGAGAGCTGCAAATATGGAAAAAGAACGCCTACAGAAAGAGCCAAAAATCGGCTTGAAAGGCAGTGTAGAAAAGCGCTCTCTTGTGACTCAGTCTAGTATTTCTTTCCCTAACTCTTCTTGCTTACTTCTTATGAGGAAAGAGATACTTATTATTAGTCAAGATATTTCACATCTTCCAAAGTGTCTACAGGATCTATTACAGGAGTTTGAAGATGTGATGCCTGAAGAGTTGCCAGAAGGCCTTCCACCAATTAGAGGCATTGAGCATCAAATCGATTTGGTGCCCGGCGCTTCATTACCAAACCGTGCAGCCTATAGAGCAAGTCCAGAAGAGACCGCTGAGCTTCAAAGACAAGTGCAAGATCTCATGGACAAAGGCTATGTGCGTGAATCTCTCAGCCCATGCGCGGTTCCGGTGATTTTGGTGCCAAAGAAGGATGGCACATGGAGAATGTGTGTTGATTGTAGAGCGATCAACCAAATAACAGTTAAGTACCGTCACCCCATCCCTAGACTAGATGATATGCTTGATGAATTACATGGTGCTAATTTCTTTTCTAAAATTGATTTAAGAAGTGGGTACCATCAAATTAGGATGAGGGAAGGGGATGAATGGAAAACTGCCTTTAAAACTAAGTATGGCTTATATGAATGGTTAGTAATGCCTTTTGGATTAACTAATGCACCTAGTACCTTTATGAGGCTTATGAACCATGTCTTAAGAAAATATTTAGGCAGATTTGTTGTAGTCTACTTTGATGATATCTTAATCTATAGCAAAACCATGCAAGAACATGTAGATCATCTGATGCAGTGAAGCCTGCCATGTCTCAAACCGACGTCGATGAGTTGATTCGAGTGCCTTCTGACGGACCAATCACAAGAAGTCGAGCTAAGAAGATTGCTCAAGGCACAACAGCGATCTTGGTTCGATTGGCAGCGGTTATTGAAGAGCCTAGCAAGGCGAAGTGGGTCTCGTGCATTCGACATCAATTGAGCCCGGATTCCATGGATTGATCATAGGAGGGCCGAAATTCACTATTTCTTTATTTAGAAACATGTATTAATTTGTCTCACTTTAGGGCTGAATTTAGTAAGTGACCGGGTGAGATAAATTGGTATATGGGTCAAAGTCAACCCTTTGACTTGACCATTCTAAATGGAGAAAATATCTATCTATTTATTTTATTATAGGCGTGTGAACTTAATTAAATAATGTAGAGAAATCAGCCAATAGGCTTATGTTAGTTGGTTGATTTTCTCTCTCCTGGTTGTTAGAGATATTTTCTCTCTCCTGGTTGTTAGAGATATTTTCTCTCTCCTGGTTGTTAGAGATATTTTCTCTCTCCTGGTTGTTAGAGATATTTTTAGTTTGTTAGAGATATTTTAAGTTGTTAGGATTATTTCCTTAAATAAATAATTCAGCTATGATTTATTTATTTAAGGGAATCTAGTTAGATTTAATTAGATATTATTATATCTTGGGAAGCAAGCAAAGGAGACCCATTCTCCCCATCTAGGGCCGGCCACCTCCTCTTCTTTGCTCCCCAAGTATTAGCTTTTGTATTCTCTATAAATACTTTTCAGTTTCATTAATAAAAATCAGCTTGAGATTAGATAAACCCTAAGAAAGGTTTATCTTGTCTTTGGGCTCCAAAAGACTCGAGTTTGTTTGTATTTGTTCGATCATCATCATCATCATCAATCGATCTCTCTCTCCTTGTTCGAATCTGGTTTGTTGGTTTAATCAATTAGATTGTTCTAGTTGTGATTGTTAAAGATCAAACTAGTTAATCAATCGGATTTAGCGTTAGAGCCAATCCGTTTGAACTATCAAGTTGGACTAATCTATCAAATCTGATCGGTTTTCATTCAATCAATTCAAACCCGTTGTTACTTGTTGTGCACGATTTCTCATATTGATTGCAAATTCAGGTTGAATCAAGGATTACTAGGCAAGATCGGGACTTGTGTGGGTCATATACGAGGTTTCAACGGAGGATTCCGGGCAATCACGTATCAAGTGGTATCATAATCCAGCGTCTCGCCAAGTAATTGTTTCTTTCCTTAATTTGCTTTCTAATTGATTTGATTCAGTTTTTGATCCCAAAAATCCCACCTTTACCTAAAGTTTGAATTTTTGAGACCAAAAGATTGAATTTTTCACCACCACCACCATATTTCCGCCACCCAACCACCACGAACCACCACCACCACTCCAAACTGGTGTCGCTCGTCTGGACCGCACCACCACTCACCACCAGCCGAGCCTAACCACACCACCCCCATCCAATTCGGAGACCCTAAACCCTAGTTCGCCCCCCGCCCTATTCTCGTGAACCCTAACCCTAACCCTAATTTGGCGGCAGAACCCTAACCCTAGATTGCGAGAAACCCTAGGAAACCCTAATTCTCGCAAACCCTAATCGCAAACCCTACCAAACCCAAACCCTCGAACCAAACCCTAAGAGCCCTAATCCAGCCGTGATCTCCCAAACCCTAAATCCCTTAGTTGTTCCTTGCCTTCTAAGCAATTACCAATTAGGAGATTTTTATGGGATTTGTGCATGTTTATTGGCTGATTTGGTTGAGTTGTATTGCAATTTAGATTAGCAATTGTTTTTCCTACAGTTTTATGAGTTTTCATTCATGTTGCATGATTGATTGCGATTCATATTGCTTGATTAATACTTGCTGATTTCTGTCATTGCATTCCATCAATTCGACCTACACCTTCTCCTTGTTATTAATTTGGCTTCTAGTTGGTTTCATTGGTAGCAAAATTCACTTAGTTAAAAAAAAAAAAAAATCAGTTCGTGTATACCCTTTTTAATTTCGTCCTTTGCATTGTTGCTTTGCTTTGCTTGTTTTCTTCATTATAGCACAAGAGTAGTTTGTGCATAAAATCAAAAAAAAAAAAAAAAAAAAAACAGAAAAGAAAAGTGATCTACCCCAGCTAGTTTTAAGCCACTTTCAACCCTAGTGACTGCTTGCTTAAAAAGATAGCTAAGTAGAAATCACTTTGAAGAGTGACGAAATAAAAGTCACTAAGCCTACCATATTTTCTGTCCTTGCATGCTGAATTTTGGTTTTATTAACTTGCATAGAGTCAGTTGAGAGATTGCATGTGTTTTAGAGCTCGTAAAGGGATTATTTGCATTGCTTGTCTTATTGCATATTTGCCATTTGCTTAAGCTGCATATTTCCTTTAAATATCATTAGTATTCCATACCTACACTGTATCTACCATTTTACTCCCTCAAAACAGCCCAAAAACTGAATTAAGTTGATTGGATTGCTTTGAGGCAAGTTTTGGCTTGATCAAGGTGTGGTATTACTTGTTGTGATTTACTTTAGGACACACTACTCTCTCTACCTTCTTGCTTGTTTCAGGAACAATGGTGATTCCATCAGAACCTAACCCAACTGAATTGAGTCTCACTAAGGAGGCAATTGACTTCATTAGGTTGTCCATTAGTGAAGGTGTGCGCGATGGCCAGGCTCGAGCTGTAGAACTGGCCACGGCTGCATTGGCTCCACAACTAAAGCATTTAGAGGAACAACTTGCAATATTGGTTGATTCATCTCAAGCTAGTCGCAAGAGCACCCCTGCAGTCGATCTTACAAGTGACCCAAATCAAGCCTCGGGTAGCGACAAAGGCAAGCAACAACTAGTGGATGACGAACATGATGTGCTTGCTAGCTACAACAAAGATAATGATCCCCCGGCTCACTACTCCCCCACAGCAGGCCGAGGTAGAGGAAGAGGCATCGGGTCGAGGACTCCACCGGTTACTCATCAACAAGTCTATAATCAGCCACACAACCGGTATCCTCAAGCCACTCATCAACAATATCAACAATACAACAACTCTTTTGATGATGTGACGTATGGTTATCCCGGGGAAGAAAAGCGCCCATGGCATCCTCCCCTAGATGATTTCTATAACCAAGCTGAGGTTGTAGAAGATCTCCCACCAGCCTATGGAGTACAACGGCCGAACAACAACAACAACGTTAACCAAGTTGTAAATCAGATTGGGAAACGTGATATAAAGATCAAGATAGAACCATTCAATGGAGAGCTTAACCCGGAGAAGTATCTAGAGTGGGAACAAGCTACAAATTTCATTCTAGATCACATGGGATATGAAGAATGGGAGAAAGTTGCTGTTGTTGTCATCCACTTTATTGGGACCGCTAGAAATTGGTGGTTTCGAATGAAGGAGGATCGAATAAGAAAGGCCTTACCACCAATTGAAACTTGGGGCCAGCTGAAGTTTGTAATGAGGAAGAAATATGTGCCTGAAGAGCATACCGAGCACATGAGATTGAAAGTTGTAACTTGCAAACAAGGCACCAAGTCTCCAACCGAGTACTTCAATGCGCTAGAGGATCTGAGTTTTAAAGCGGGAATTCATCATTCCCAACGGTCTCTAAGGACCCAATTTATGGCTAGACTGAATCAAAGCATTCAAGACACATTGGAGATTCAACAAATCAAGGATCTCAATGCCTTAGTACATTCAGCCCAACTACTCTATGAGCAGCAACAAAGGAAGAAGAAGGAAGCTTGGAATGCTACAAAAAGGTATGGCCCTAATCCTAGTTCAAATTCCAACTCTTTTTCTTCTAACTCTTCTATGCAGCAAAAGGGAGCTTCTAGCTCACCTAAACCAACAGGTTTTCAAGGCCAAAGGCGTCCCACCAATGGACCTCCAAATCAGCCTAGAACACGTGATTTAGTGTGCTACAAGTGTCAAGGACGAGGTCACTATGCCAAGGATTGTCCAAATCTAAAGCAAGTGCTTCTCACCACCAATGGAGGATATGTGAGTGATGAAGATATAACTCCAAATCAAGTGGAGGAGGACAGTAATGGACAAGAAGAGGAGGACGTAGAGGCCATTGAACCAGATTGCACCGAACAGCCTCTAACTTTGGTAACAATGCGTACTCTTACTTTACAAGAAACACCTAGGCTAGATCAAAGGGAAAACATTTTCCATACTAGGTGTACAGTAAAGAATCAAGTGTTATGCATGATAATTGATAGTGGTAGCTGCTGTAACATTATTAATGCTAAGGTAGTTGATCACTTGCAATTAAAAACCCAACCTAGGGCTACTAGTTATGGTCTCAATGGAATTAATGATTCAGAAGGTCCTAGTCTTGTCACCCATCAGTGTTTAGTCCGTGTTGCTATTGGTACTTATGTTGATGACATTATGTGTGATGTAGTAAACATGGAATGCACTCATATTTTGTTAGGAAGACCATGGTTATTTGATAGGAGAGTGATTTATGATGGCATGTTAAACACCTATTCTTTTAACTATGATGGGAGGAGAGTTTCTCTTCTACCCTTGTCTCCCCAACAAGTTCTACAGGATCAGGTACGACGAGATCAAGCTAGGGCACTTAGGCGTGCCAAGGAAGAGAAAGAAGAGGCTGATTCAACGGCCAAAGCAGCGGCCCGGCGTTCGGCGCCCGACGCGTCGACAAAGCCAAGCGGCGTTTCCCAGTCTCCACCCGAGCGTTCTGGCTCAAATTTTGGGACAACATCAAAAACAGGTGGAGCTACTGTTTGGGACGAAAAACGCCGAGAGAATGTCCCTAAAACGGCCAAAGTGCCGAGCAACACTTCCAGCAGTGCATCTGGGACGAAAACGAGGCTATCTCCCAATCCACTCGAGCGTTTTGGCTCAACTTTTGGGAGCAATTCATAGACTCAGAGAGCTACAAATATAGAAAAACAACGCCTACAGAAAGAGCCAAAAATCGGCTTGAAAGGCAGTGTAGAAAAGCGCTCTCTTGTGACTCAGTCTAGTATTTCTTTCCCTAACTCTTCTTGCTTACTTCTTATGAGGAAAGAGATACTTATTATTAGTCAAGATATTTCACATCTTCCAAAGTGTCTACAGGATCTATTACAGGAGTTTGAAGATGTGATGCCTGAAGAGTTGCCGGAAGGCCTGCCACCAATTAGAGGCATTGAGCATCAAATCGATTTGGTGCCCGGCGCTTCATTACCAAACCGTGCAACCTATAGAGCAAGTCCAGAAGAGACCGCTGAGCTTCAAAGACAAGTGCAAGATCTCATGGACAAAGGCTATGTGTGTGAATCTCTCAGCCCATGCGCGGTTCCGGTGATTTTGGTGCCAAAGAAGGATGGCACATGGAGAATGTGTGTTGATTGTAGAGCGATCAACCAAATAACAGTTAAGTACCGTCACCCCATCCCTAGACTAGATGATATGCTTGATGAATTACATGGTGCTAATTTCTTTTCTAAAATTGATTTAAGAAGTGGGTACCATCAAATTAGGATGAGGGAAGGGGATGAATGGAAAACTGCCTTTAAAACTAAGTATGGCTTATATGAATGGTTAGTAATGCCTTTTGGATTAACTAATGCACCTAGTACTTTTATGAGGCTTATGAACCATGTTTTAAGAAGATACTTAGGCAGATTTGTTGTAGTCTACTTTGATGATATCTTAATCTATAGCAAAACCATGCATGAACATGTAGATCATCTTAGGGCTGTTTTGGACACTTTAAGGTTAGAAAAGCTTTATGTTAACTTGAAAAAGTGTTCTTTTTGCTCGGAGTCTACCATTTTTCTTGGTTTTGTTGTGTCTAAAGGTGGATTGAAGGTAGATGAAGACAAGATCAAGGCAATCAAAGAATGGCCCCAGCCGACTACACCAACAATGGTCAGATCATTTCTCGGCTTGGTTGGTTTCTACAGGAGATTTGTGCGTGATTTTAGCACAATTGCAGCCCCCCTCCACGAGCTTACAAAGAAGGATACGGCCTTTAAATGGAGGGAGCAACAAGAGAACGCCTTCAACACTTTGAAGGACAGATTATGCCACGCCCCAGTGCTTCAACTCCCTGACTTCTCCAAGGCATTTGAGATAGAGGTGGACGCTTCTGGACATGGCATAGGAGGCGTGCTCTTACAAGACAAGAAACCCATTGCTTATTTTAGTGAAAAGCTTAGTGGGGCTGAGTTGAATTACCCTACTTATGATAAAGAGTTGTATGCTTTAATTAGGGTCCTGAAAACTTGGTCTCATTATTTGTGGCCTAAAGAGTTTGTAATCCATTCTGATCATGAGGCCTTGAAGTACTTGAAAGGCCAATCCAGACTCAGCAGGCGACATGCAAGATGGGTTGAATTCATGGAGACCTTTCCTTATGTTGTTAAACATAAGAAAGGCAAGGAGAATGTGGTAGCTGACGCCCTTTCTCGGAGGTATGTACTCTTGAACATATGTGATGTTAAGATCCTTGGATTTGCAATGATTAGGGAATTATATGCTAGTGATCCTCACTTTGCTGAAATCTATAAGAATTGCATGTCTAGGGGTGAAATAGATACCTACTTTATTGATGATGGATACTTGTTTAAAGCTGGAAAATTGTGCATTCCTTCATCTAGTATACGTAGGCTTCTAACTAAAGAGGTTCATGAATCAAGAGGACATAGGGGTTTAGAAAAGACTTTAGAAGGTTTAAAAGAACACTACTATTGGCCTAAAATGAGTAATTATGTGCTGAGATTTGTCAAGAGTTGTGTTGTTTGTGCTAAAGCTAAGTCTAGACTTCACCCCCATGGTTTGTACCAGCCTTTACCCATTCCTAGTTCTCCTTGGGAAGACATTTCTATGGATTTCATTGTAGGTTTGCCTAGAACTAGGAAGGGTAGAGATTCTATCTTTGTAGTGGTAGATAGATTTTCCAAAATGGCTCACTTTATTCCATGTCACACGACTGATGATGTTGTGCATATTGCTGATTTGTTCTTTAGGGAAATTGTTAGATTGCATGGCATTCCTTGTTCTATTGTGTCAGATCGTGATGCTAAATTTTTGAGTTATTTTTGGAAGAGTCTATGGTCTAAATTGGGAACTAAATTGCTGTTTTCTACCTCATGTCACCCACAAACTGATGGGCAAACGGAAGTTACTAATCGAACGTTAGGGGTTTTACTTAGAACTATGCTTAAAGCTAACCTCAAACGTTGGGAAGATGTTTTGCCTTTTGTGGAGTTTGCTTATAACAGGTCAATCCATTCAGCCACAAAGATGACCCCTTTTGAGGTTGTTTATGGGCTGAATCCGAGGACGCCGGTGGATATGACGCCTCAGCCATACAAGGGAAAAGAGAGTTTTGAAGCTAACAAGAGGGCTGAGTTTGTGAAGAAGCTACATGAGAGGACGAAGATGCACTTGGAGAGGAAATCCATGAAGTACAAGGCCCATGCTGATAAGGGTCGGAAACAGGTTATCTTTGAAGAAGGAGACCTTGTTTGGGTGCATCTAAGGAAGGAAAGGTTCCCAAATCAAAGGAAGAACAAGTTAGATCAGAGAGGAGATGGACCATTTCGTATCATCAGGAGAATCGGCCCTAATGCATATCATGTTGACATGCCTGGTGAGTATGGTGTCCATCCAACTTTTAATGTGGCTGATCTATCTCTTTATGTGCCAGATTTTGATTCCGACGTCGAATCAGAGACGATTCGAGCTCAAGTGGAGGAGAATGATGCAGTGAAGCCTGCCATGTCTCAAACCGACGTCGATGAGTTGATTCGAGTGCCTTCTGACGGACCAATCACAAGAAGTCGAGCTAAGAAGATTGCTCAAGGCACAACAACGATCTTGGTTCGATTGGCAGCGGTTATTGAAGAGCCTAGCAAGGCGAAGTGGGTCTCGTGCATTCGACATCAATTGAGCCCGGATTCCATGGATTGATAATATGAGGGCCGAAATGCACTATTTCTTTATTTAGAAACATATATTAGTTTGTCTCACTTTAGGGCTGAATTTAGTAAGTGACCGGGTGAGATGAATTGGTATATGGGTCAAAGTCAACCCTTTGACTTGACCATTCTAAATTGAAGAAAATATCTTATTTATTATTTTATGAACAATTTCTATCTATTTTAATAATGAAGAGAAATCAGCTAGTGGTTGATTTTCTCTCTCCTGGTTGTTAGAGCTATTTTCTCTCTCCTGGTTGTTAGAGATATTTTTAGTTTGTTAGAGATATTTTAAGTTGTTAGGATTATTTCCTTAAATAAATAATTCAGCTATGATTTATTTATTTAAGGGAATCTAGTTAGATTTATTTAGATATTATTATATCTTGGGAAGCAAGCAAAGGAGGCTCATTCTCCCCATTTAGGGCCGGCCACCTCCCCTTCCTTGCTCCCCAAGTATTAGCTTTTGTATTCTCTATTTATACTTTGCAATTTCATTAATAAAAATTAGCTTGAGATTAGATAAACCCTAAGAAAGGTTTATCTAGTCCTTGGGCTCCAAAAAGACTCGAGTTTGTTTGTGTTTGTCGATCAACATCATCATCATCAATCGATCTCTCTCTCTCTCCTTGTTCGAATCTGGTTTGTTGGTTTAATCAATTAGATTGTTCTAGTTGTGATTGTTAAAGATCAAACTAGTTAATCAATCGGATTTAGCGTTAGAGCCAATCCGTTTGAACTATCAAGTTGGACTATTCTATCAAATCTGATCGGTTTTCATTCAATCAATTCAAATCCGTTTGTTACTTGTTGTGCACGATTTCTCATATTGATTGCAAATTCAAGTTGATTCAAGGATTACTAGGCAAGATCGGGACTTGTGTGGGTCATATACGAGGTTTCTACGGAGGATTCCGGGGCAATCACGTATTACTGGTCCTCTAAAGCAATTGAGCTTGAAAAGATCTCATCTCCTAAGTTAGTAACTTGTGAGTTATGCTCAAATTCAAAGATCCAAGTCACTGACTTGCAAAAACAAGTTGGTATTGTGGCTACAACAAATATGTTGCCCTAAAGTCTCACAAAACATGTTGGTATTGTGGCAAACTTGGTCACTATCAACATGATTGTCACAAAAAGGCAAGAGATGATGAAAATGCAAGGTCACAGACTCTAAATGACAGTCACGATAGATCTAATGTCATTAACTGTCCTCCAGGATCTGTGTATACTAATTGTGATAAAATTTGTTCTAGGAGTTACTATGATGCCAAACCCAGAGTAGTTAAACTCATTAGGGTTCGTAAGAACTAATCCTTTCAATGCAGCTTGAAGTGGGTGACCAGGAGCCCTGGTTTATTGACAGTGCATGCTCAACTCATATGTCGGGAAACCCCTAGGATGTCATCTCACTTCAAGAGTACAAGGGAGGTAAGATTACCTTCGGCAACAACAGTAAATGTGGTATTTCTGGTATTGGTACGGTAAGATTTTCGGATAAGCTAACTATAGACAATGTGAATCTTGTTGATAATCTGAGTTTCAAGTTATTAAGTGTTTCCCAAATATGTGCTAATGGAAAACATCAAGTTGTTTTTGATAAGAATGGTTGTCAGGTGCAAGAGATTAGTTCAGGCAAAATTCTTCTGAAAGGGGTATGTGAAAACAATCTGTATAAGGTGGACCCCTGTTTTGAGCCTGAAGAAAAACTGTCTTATTACAGTTACAGATGTCGCCGACCTCTGGCACAAAAGGTTTGATCATGCGAGTTTTCAACTTCTTGACAAGCTTCATAAGCAAGAACTGGTCAGAGGACTACCCAAGATTGATCCAAACAAACAAGAAGTTTGTGAGACTTGTGTGAGAGGTAAGCAAGTAAAGTCATCCTTCAAATCCAAAAAGGAGGTAAGTACCACTAGACCGTTAGAACTCATTCATATTGATTTATGTGGCCCCATGCGAGTCCAAAGTTGTGGAGGAAATAGCTATATCTTTGTCATTGTTGATGACTTTTCACGGTATACTTGGACTATTTTTCTGTCTTCTAAAGATCAGGTCTTTGAAGAGTTTGAAGCATGAGTGAAGGTTGTTGAGAAAAAGCTTGGAGTTACACTTGTATCAGTCAGATCAGATCATAGAACATTATTCGACAACTCTGAGTTTCTGTCTTTTTGCAAGAAAAATGGCATAAGTCACAACTTCTTAGCGCCAAGAACTCCTCAACAGAATGTCGTTGTTGAGAGGAAAAATCGTGCCTTGGAGAACATGTCACGGACTATATCATCTCAAGTGGTCTGCCAAGAAATTTCTTGGGTGAAGCCACTAATACATCATGCTATGTGATGAATCATGCTATGCTTTGTCCACTTCTTGGAAAAACTCTGTATGAACTACTTAGAGGAGTCAGGCCCAGTATCGCCCACCTGCGCACTTTTGGATGTAAATGCTATGTCCACAACAACGGCAAGGACAGTCTGGGAAAATTCGATCCAAGGAGTGATGTTGGGACTTTTGTAGGGTACTCCCCTCATAGCAAAGCCTACAAAGTGTTCAATAAAAGGACAAGGAGGATTGAAGAAAGTGTTCATGTGGTGTTTGATGAGAACACTATGGGAGGATCGATGATTGAAGACCTTGATGATGGTGATCAAGGATACTATCTGGTTCAAGATGACTCTCTTCTAGTGTCTATAAAAGAATCAACAGTTAGTGACAACACTAGAGTCACCTACTCAGACAATACAGGAGGAAGGAGTCAAAATCAAAGTTCATGTGACAGTGAATCTGATGATGAGAAGACACCTGATAGGAGCTCAAGCGTGGAGGACTCAGAAGAAGATTCGAAGAGAACACCATAGACTCAAGTCGGTGACCTGATGATACGGGGATAGCCGTATGGTGCCCTGATCTTCGACGTTCACAACTCAACAACAAACACAAACAACAAAATGATTAGAAACTCGAGGAAACAAGACTCAAGAGAACGAACACGAAGTGCAATGTAAGAAAGACACGACGACGAAAACAAACAGAACTGGAACTCGAAAATTGAACAAGCAAAGAACGACAAGAAGGATAACCTCCTAGAACAACTACCAAACCCTTGACTTGATTCAGCCAAGAATTGGATAGAATGACTAAGAAACCAACCTTTACGATCTCACACAACAAGGAACGATGCCTTGAAGCACGAGAAAGGGGCTCATGATTGTTGAAAGGCATTAATCTTCTATGAAATTGACACAATCCAAAACAAACCAAGCTGCAAAGCACACACACGTTTGAAAGCCAAAGCCTTCGTTTTCTCTCTATTCAATGAGAATGAAAATAAATAATGAGTTGTCTAATCTCAAAATTAACTACCTAAAAGCTATTTATATGTCCATAAATTGCAAGGAAATAATAATTAAAGTCTAATTAAAATAAAAGATAGTCAATAGCCCAAAATGGCCCAATTCAGAAATAAGCCCAACATAGGCCGACGTCGCATGCTTGCTCATGCTCGGACAAGCGCGCACACACGCGCACAGGCGCGCTCAGGGGCGCGCCGTTGCATCGCTACGCTGGCAAGGGCGCGGCGCTGCGCGCCGTTGCATCGCTATGCTGGCGAGGGCGCGGCGCTGCATCGCTGGAGTTAGGACGCGCCGTTGCAACGTCGGTTTGGTGCGCGTCGCTGCAGCCTTGGCTCGAAGATCCCTCGGCGCTCAAGACGCACACCGCCCTAGCTTTGGACTCCATACATGCTCCTGCCTCCTGAGCCATAGTGTAGCCCACAAAAGCATTCATCTCATGTTGTAGCTTCTTGGCTCGAGCACGGGTGAGTGGTCCATCAAAGAGTGTAGGCGCGCCCGGTGGAGGCTGCCTAGATGGTCCCTCATCAACCTCCCCTTCTTGGAAAGGATTCAACCCCGAATCTAGCTCCTCATCCACGGCTAAGTACGGCGTAAGATCAGCGACATTGAAGGTGGCGCTCACACCATAATCCCCGGGCAGCTCTAACTTGTAAGCATTGTCTCCAATCCGTTGAAGCACCTTGAAAGGTCCATCGCCTCTTGGAGACAGCTTGCTCTTCCTTAGCTCCGGAAACCGCTCCTTCCTTAGATGTGCCCATACCAAATCGCCGGGTTGGAAAATCACGCGGCGCCGCCCATGGTTGGCGCGCCTAGCATTGTACTCGGCCTTTTGCTCCAACCGAGTCTTGGTGCGAGCATGCAGCTCCTTAATAAATTCAACGTGCTTTCCTGCATCAAAACTTTCATGCTCCCTCATTGGAAATGGGGTAAGATCTAAGGGGGTGAGTGGGTTAGTACCATAAACACATTCAAATGGAGTTAACATAGTAGATGAGTGCATAGTGCGATTGTAAGCAAACTCCACATGAGGTAAAGCTTCTTCCCACATTTTCAAATTCTTTTTAATAATGGTTCTAAGGATAGTAGCTAACGTCCTATTGGTCACTTCGGTTTGCCCATCAGTTTGTGGGTGGCTAGATGTAGAGAACATTAGCTTAGTTCCTAGCTTATTCCATAAAGTCCTCCAAAAATGGCTAAGGAACTTGGTATCCCTATCACTCACTATTGTTTTTGGTATGCCATGAAGCCTAACTATTTCCCTAAAGAACAAGTTAGATACATTACTAGCATCATCAGTTTTCTGGCACGGCACAAAATGTGCCATTTTGGAAAATCGGTCAACTACCACCATAATTGAATCCCTCCCCTTCTTAGTCCTAGGCAACCCTACTATAAAGTCCATGGATAAATCCTCCCAAGGGGTTGTAGGCGTAGGCAAAGGGGTGTAAAGTCCATGTGGCATCAACTTAGATTTGACTCTTAAACAATCAACACAGCGCTTAACTATATTTTCAACATCTCTAAGCATGTGTGGCCAATAAAAATGAGCCCTAAGAGTATGATAAGTTTTATCCCTCCCAAAATGTCCCATTAGACCGCCCTTATGGGCTTCCTCAACCAACAATAAACGCAAAGAGCAACGAGGAATGCAAACTTTATCTACTCTAAATAAAAATCCATCATGAATGTAGTATTTCTCATCCTAACCCCTTTGCATGCAGCACTTAAAAGCATCACCAAAATCAATATCATTCTCATATAATTCACGAATGTAAGTAAATCCTAACACTCTAGAATCTAATGAGACAAGCAAAGCATGGAGACGTGACAAGGCATCGGCTACTACATTATCCTTTCCCTTTTTATATTTTATGACATATGGAAATGTCTCAATGAATTCAATCCACCTACCATGCCTTCTATCCAATTTATCTTGACTCTTGAAATGTTTTAAAGATTCATGGTCAGTTTTCAAGACAAATTCACTAGGCCAATGATAATGTTGCCATGTTTTTAACACTCGAAACAAAGCATATAACTCTTTATCACAAGTCGAGTAGTTTACACATGCACCTTTCAATTTTTCAGAAAAGAAGGCAATAGGCTTACCTTCTTGCATGAGAACGCCTCCAATTCCAATGCCACTCGCATCACACTCCACTTCGAAGGGACGAGTGAAGTCGGGCAAGGCCAACAATGGGGCATGCGTCAATCTGTCCTTTAGGGGTTTGAATGCCCTCTCTTGTGCCTTCTCCCACTTGAACTCACTCCTCTTCTTAGTGATTTCGGTCAAGGGAGCAGCAATGGTGCTAAAATCCCTCACAAATCTCCTATAGAAGCTGGCGAGGCCGTGGAAGCTCCTGACTTGGCCAATGGAGGTAGGCGCCGGCCACTCTTGAATCGCCCTTATCTTGGCTTCGTCTACTTGTAGTCCTTTGGAGCTCACTACAAAACCAAGAAAAGTGACATGATTAGTGCACAATTCACATTTTTTCAAATTTGCATACAAGTGCTCTAATCTAAGTGTAGAGAGTACTTCCCTCAAATGATCTTCATGCGTTTCTAGGGATTTGGTATAAATCAGAATATCATTAAAATAAACAACAACAAATTTCCCTATGAAGTTTCTAAGCACATGATTCATTAGACGCATGAAAGTACTTGGGGCGTTTGTAAGCCCGAATGGCATAACAAGCCATTCATAGAGACCAAACTTGGTCTTGAAGGCTGTTTTCCATTCGTCCCCCTCCTTCATCCTTATTTAATGGTAGCCACTTTTTAAATCTATCTTTGAAAAGATAGTGGCTCCATGCAATTCATCTAGCATGTCGTCTAGACGAGGGATGGGGTGCCTATACTTTACCATTATGTTATTAATAGCCCTACAATCGACACACATACGCCACGTGTTGTGTTTCTTGGGCACTAGCAACACCGGTACAGCACAAGGGCTTAAACTTTCCCTAATGTATCCCTTATCCAATAACTCTTGGACTTGGGATTGGACTTCGTGAGTCTCCTTGGGGTTCATACGATAGGCTGGTAATACGTGATTGCCCCGGAATCCTCCGTAGAAACCTCGTATATGACCCACACAAGTCCCGATCTTGCCTAGTAATCCTTGAATCAACCTGAATTTGCAATCAATATGAGAAATCGTGCACAACAAGTAACAAACGGATTTGAATTGATTGAATGAAAACCGATCAGATTTGATAGAATAGTCCAACTTGATAGTTCAAACGGATTGGCTCTAACGCTAAATCCGATTGATTAACTAGTTTGATCTTTAACAATCACAACTAGAACAATCTAATTGATTAAACCAACAAACCAGATTCGAACAAGGAGAGAGAGAGAGATCGATTGATGATGATAATGTTGATCGACAAACACAAACAAACTCGAGTCTTTTTGGAGCCCAAGGACTAGATAAACCTTTCTTAGGGTTTATCTAATCTCAAGCTGATTTTTATTAATGAAATTGCAAAGTATAAATAGAGAATACAAAAGCTAATACATGGGGAGCAAGGAAGGGGAGGTGGCCGGCCCTAAATGGGGAGAATGAGCCTCCTTTGCTTGCTTCCCAAGATATAATAATATCTAAATAAATCTAACTAGATTCCCTTAAATAAATAAATCATAGCTGAATTATTTATTTAAGGAAATAATCCTAACAACTTAAAATATCTCTAACAAACTAAAAATATCTCTAACAACCAGGAGAGAGAAAATATCTCTAACAACCAGGAGAGAGAAAATATCTCTAACAACCAGGAGAGAGAAAATCAACCACTAACATAAGCCTATTGGCTGATTTCTCTTCATTATTAAAATAGATAGAAATTGTTCATAAAATAATAAATAAGATATTTTCTTCAATTTAGAATGGTCAAGTCAAAGGGTTGACTTTGACCCATATACCAATTCATCTCACCCGGTCACTTACTAAATTCAGCCCTAAAGTGAGACAAACTAATATATGTTTCTAAATAAAGAAATAGTGCATTTCGGCCCTCATATTATCAATCCATGGAATCCGGGCTCAATTGATGTCGAATGCACGAGACCCACTTCGCCTTGCTAGGCTCTTCAATAACCGCTGCCAATCGAACCAAGATCGCTGTTGTGCCTTGAGCAATCTTCTTAGCTCGACTTCTTGTGATTGGTCCGTCAGAAGGCACTCGAATCAACTCATCGACGTCGGTTTGAGACATGGCAGGCTTCACTGCATCATTCTCCTCCACTTGAGCTCGAATCGTCTCTGATTCGACGTCGGAATCAAAATCTGGCACATAAAGAGATAGATCAGCCACATTAAAAGTTGGATGGACACCATACTCACCAGGCATGTCAACATGATATGCATTAGGGCCGATTCTCCTGATGATACGAAATGGTCCATCTCCTCTCTGATCTAACTTGTTCTTCCTTTGATTTGGGAACCTTTCCTTCCTTAGATGCACCCAAACAAGGTCTCCTTCTTCAAAGATAACCTGTTTCCGACCCTTATCAGCATGGGCCTTGTACTTCATGGATTTCCTCTCCAAGTGCATCTTCGTCCTCTCATGTAGCTTCTTCACAAACTCAGCCCTCTTGTTAGCTTCAAAACTCTCTTTTCCCTTGTATGGCTGAGGCGTCATATCCACCGGCGTCCTCGGATTCAGCCCATAAACAACCTCAAAAGGGGTCATCTTTGTGGCTGAATGGATTGACCTGTTATAAGCAAACTCCACAAAAGGCAAAACATCTTCCCAACGTTTGAGGTTAGCTTTAAGCATAGTTCTAAGTAAAACCCCTAACGTTCGATTAGTAACTTCCGTTTGCCCATCAGTTTGTGGGTGACATGAGGTAGAAAACAACAATTTAGTTCCCAATTTAGACCATAGACTCTTCCAAAAATAACTCAAAAATTTAGCATCACGATCTGACACAATAGAACAAGGAATGCCATGCAATCTAACAATTTCCCTAAAGAACAAATCAGCAATATGCACAGCATCATCAGTCGTGTGACATGGAATAAAGTGAGCTATTTTGGAAAATCTATCTACCACTACAAAGATAGAATCTCTACCCTTCCTAGTTCTAGGCAAACCTACAATGAAATCCATAGAAATGTCTTCCCAAGGTGAACTAGGAATGGGTAAAGGCTGGTACAAACCATGGGGGTGAAGTCTAGACTTAGCTTTAGCACAAACAACACAACTCTTGACAAATCTCAGCACATAATTACTCATTTTAGGCCAATAGTAGTGTTCTTTTAAACCTTCTAAAGTCTTTTCTAAACCCCTATGTCCTCTTGATTCATGAACCTCTTTAGTTAGAAGCCTACGTATACTAGATGAAGGAATGCACAATTTTCCAGCTTTAAACAAGTATGCATCATCAATAAAGTAGGTATCTATTTCACCCCTAGACATGCAATTCTTATAGATTTCAGCAAAGTGAGGATCACTAGCATATAATTCCCTAATCATTGCAAATCCAAGGATCTTAACATCACATATGTTCAAGAGTACATACCTCCGAGAAAGGGCGTCAGCTACCACATTCTCCTTGCCTTTCTTATGTTTAACAACATAAGGAAAGGTCTCCATGAATTCAACCCATCTTGCATGTCGCCTGCTGAGTCTGGATTGGCCTTTCAAGTACTTCAAGGCCTCATGATCAGAATGGATTACAAACTCTTTAGGCCACAAATAATGAGACCAAGTTTTCAGGACCCTAATTAAAGCATACAACTCTTTATCATAAGTAGGGTAATTCAAATCAGCCCCACTAAGCTTTTCACTAAAATAAGCAATGGGTTTCTTGTCTTGTAAGAGCACGCCTCCTATGCCATGTCCAGAAGCGTCCACCTCTATCTCAAATGCCTTGGAGAAGTCAGGGAGTTGAAGCACTGGGGCGTGGCATAATCTGTCCTTCAAAGTGTTGAAGGCGTTCTCTTGTTGCTCCCTCCATTTAAAGGCCGTATCCTTCTTTGTCAGCTCGTGGAGGGGGGCTGCAATTGTGCTAAAATCACGCACAAATCTCCTGTAGAAGCCAGCCAAGCCGAGAAATGATCTGACCATTGTTGGTGTAGTCGGCTGGGGCCATTCTTTGATTGCCTTGATCTTGTCTTCATCTACCTTCAATCCACCTTTAGACACAACAAAACCAAGAAAAATGGTAGACTCCGAGCAAAAAGAACACTTTTTCAAGTTAACATAAAGCTTTTCTAACCTTAAAGTGTCCAAAACAGCCCTAAGATGATCTACATGTTCATGCATTGTTTTGCTATAGACTAAGATATCATCAAAGTAGACTACAACAAATCTGCCTAAGTATCTTCTTAAAACATGGTTCATAAGTCTCATAAAAGTACTAGGTGCATTAGTTAATCCAAA
The DNA here is from genome assembly GCA_964016875.1 of Fallopia convolvulus. NCBI lineage: Eukaryota > Viridiplantae > Streptophyta > Magnoliopsida > Caryophyllales > Polygonaceae > Fallopia > Fallopia convolvulus. The sequence goes on from OZ024730.1 coordinate 20,449,285, forward strand.
AGGCATTACTAACCATTCATATAAACCATACTTAGTTTTAAAGACAGTTTTCCATTCATCCCCTTCCCTCATCCTAATTTGATGGTACCCACTTCTTAAATCAATTTTAGAAAAGAAATTAGCACCATGTAATTCATCAAGCATATCATCTAGTCTAGGGATGAGGTGACGGTACTTAACTGTTATTTGGTTGATCGCTCTACAATCAACACACATTCTCCATGTGCCATCCTTCTTTGGCACTAAAATCACCGGAACCGCGCATGGGCTGAGAGATTCACGCACATAGCCTTTGTCCATGAGATCTTTCACTTGTCTTTGAAGCTCAGCGGTCTCTTCTGGACTTGCTCTATAGGCTGCACGGTTTGGTAATGAAGCGCCGGGCACCAAATCGATTTGATGCTCAATGCCTCTAATTGGTGGAAGGCCTTCTGGCAACTCTTCAGGCATCACATCTTCAAACTCCTGTAATAGATCCTGTAGACACTTTGGAAGATGTGAAATATCTTGACTAATAATAAGTATCTCTTTCCTCATAAGAAGTAAGCAAGAAGAGTTAGGGAAAGAAATACTAGACTGAGTCACAAGAGAGCGCTTTTCTACACTGCCTTTCAAGCCGATTTTTGGATCTTTTTGTAGGCGTTCTTTTTCCATATTTGTAGCTCTCTGAGTCTCTGAATTGCTCCCAAAATTTGAGCCAAAACGCTCGAGTGGATTGGGAGATATCCCAGTTTTCGTCCCAGATGCACTGCTGGAAGTGTTGCTCGGCACTTTGGCCGTTTTAGGGACATTCTCTCGGCGTTTTTCGTCCCAAACAGTAGCTCCACCTGTTTTTGATGTTGTCCCAAAATTTGAGCCAGAACGCTCGGGTGGAGACTGGGAAACGCCGCTTGGCTTTGTCGACGCGTCGGGCGCCGAACGCTGGGCCGATGCTTTGGCCGTTGAATCAGCCTCTTCTTTCTCTTCCTTGGCACGCCTAAGTGCCCTAGCTTGATCTCGACGTACCTGATCCTGTAGAACTTGTTGGGGAGACAAGGGTAGAAGAGAAACTCTCCTCCCATCATAGTTAAAAGAATAGGTGTTTAACATGCCATCATAAATCACTCTCCTATCAAATAACCATGGTCTTCCTAACAATATATGAGTGCATTCCATGTTTACTACATCACACATAATGTCATCAACATAAGTACCAATAGCAACACGGACTAAACACTGATGGGTGACAAGATTAGGACCTTCTGAATCATTAATTCCATTGAGACCATAACTAGTAGCTCTAGGTTGGATTTTTAATTGCAAGTGATCAACTACCTTAGCATTAATAATGTTACAGCAGCTACCACTATCAATTATCATGCATAACACTTGATTCTTTACTGTACACCTAGTATGAAAAATGTTTTCCCTTTGATCTAGCCTAGGTGTTTCTTGTAAAGTAAGAGTACGCATAGTTACCAAAGTTAGAGGCTGTTCGGTGCATTCTGGTTCAATGGCCTCTACGTCCTCCTCTTCTTGTCCAATACTGTCCTCCTCCACTTGATTTGGAGTTATATCTTCATCACTCACATATCCTCCATTGGTGGTGAGAAGTACTTGCTTTAGATTTGGACAATCCTTGGCATAGTGACCTCGTCCTTGACACTTGTAGCACACTAAATCACGTGCTCTAGGCTGATTTGGAGGTCCATTGGTGGGACGCCTTTGGCCTTGAAAACCTGTTGTTTTAGGTGAGCTAGTAGCTCCCTTTTGCTGCATAGAAGGGTTAGAAGAATAAAAGTTGGAATTTGAACTAGGATTAGAACCATACCTTTTTGTAGCATTCCAAGCTTCCTTCTTCTTCCTTTGTTGCTGCTCATAGAGTAGTTGGGCTGAATGTACTAAGGCATTGAGATCCTTGATTTGTTGAATCTCCAATGTGTCTTGAATGCTTTGATTCAGTCCCGCCATGAATTGGGTCCTTAGAGATCGTTGGGAATGATGAATTCCCGCTTTAAAACTCAGATCCTCTAGCTCATTGAAGTACTCGGTTGGAGACTTGGTGCCTTGTTTGCAAGTTACAACTTTCAATCTCATGTGCTCGGTATGCTCTTCAGGCACATATTTCTTCCTCATTACAAACTTCAGCTGGCCCCAAGTTTCAATTGGTGGTAAGGCCTTTCTAATTCGATCCTCCTTCATTCTAAACCACCAATTTCTAGCGGTCCCAATAAAGTGGATGACAACAACACCAACTTTCTCCCATTCTTCATATCCCATGTGATCTAGAATGAAATTTGTAGCTTGTTCCCACTCTAGATACTTCTCCGGGTTAAGCTCTCCATTGAATGGTTCTATCTTGATCTTTATATCACGTTTCCCAATCTGATTTACAACTTGGTTAACGTTGTTGTTGTTGTTCGGCCGTTGTACTCCATAGGCTGGTGGGAGATCTTCTACAACCTCAGCTTGGTTATAGAAATCATCTAGGGGAGGATGCCATGGGCGCCTTTCTTCCCCGGGATAACCATATGTCACATCATCAAAAGAGTTGTTGTATTGTTGATATTGTTGATGAGTGGCTTGAGGGTACCGGTTGTGTGGCTGATTATAGACTTGTTGATGAGTAACCGGTGGAGTCTTCGACCCGATGCCTCTTCCTCTACCTCGGCCTGCTGTGGGGGAGTAGTGAGCCGGGGGATCATTATCTTTGTTGTAGCTAGCAAGCACATCATGTTCGTCATCCACTAGTTGTTGCTTGCCTTTATCGCTACCCGAGGCTTGATTTGGGTCACTTGTAAGATCGACTGCAGGGGTGCTCTTGCGACTAGCTTGAGATGAATCAACCAATATTGCAAGTTGTTCCTCTAAATGCTTTAGTTGTGGAGCCAATGCAGCCGTGGCCAGTTCTACAGCTCGAGCCTGGCCATCGCGCACACCTTCACTAATGGACAACCTAATGAAGTCGATTGCCTCCTTAGTGAGACTCAATTCAGTTGGGTTAGGTTCTGATGGAATCACCATTGTTCCTGAAACAAGCAAGAAGGTAGAGAGAGTAGTGTGTTCTAAAGCAAATCAAAACAAGCAATACCACACCTTGATCAAGCCAAAACTTGCCTCAAAGCAATCCAATCAACTTAATTCAGTTTTTGGGCTGTTTTGAGGGAGTAAAATGGTAGATATAGTGTAGGTATGGAATACTAATGATATTTAAAGGAAATATGCAGCTTAAGCAAATGGCAAATATGCAATAAGACAAGCAATGCAAATAATCCCTCTATGAGCTCTAAAACACATGCAATCTCTCAATTGACTCTATGCAAGTTAATAAAACCAAAATTCAGCATGCAAGGGCAGAAAATATGGTAGGCTTAGTGACTTTTATTTCGTCACTCTTTTTCTTCAAAGTGATTTCTACTTAGCTATCTTTTTAAGCAAGCAGTCACTAGGGTTGAAAGTGGCTTAAAACTAGCTGGGGTAGATCACTTTTCTTTTCTGTTTTTTTTTTTTTTTTTTTGATTTTATGCACAAACTACTCTTGTGCTGTAATGAAGAAACAAGCAAAGCAAAACAACAATGCAAAGGACGAAATTAAAAGGTATACACGAACTGAATTTTTTTTTTTTTAACTAAGTGACTTTTGCTACCAATGAAACCAACTAGAAGCCAAATTAACAAAAGAAGAAGGGGCAGGTCGAATTTGACGGAATGCAATGACAGAAATTAGCAAATATCAAACAAGCAATATGAATCTCTATTGATCATGCAACATGAAATAAAAACTCATAAAAATTGTAGGAAGACAATTGCTACTCTTAATTGCAACAAAACTCAACCAATTCAACCAAAAGCATGCAACAAATCCCTTAAAATCTCCTAGATGGGTTATTACTTGGAGGGCAAGCAACAACAAGGAATTAGGGTTTGGTGATCTCGGCTGAGGGCTAGAGTTAGGGTTTGCGGATTTGGATCTAGGGTTTGAGGGATTGGTAGGGTTCGAACTAGGTTTAGGGTTTCAGATTAGGGTTTGCGAGAATTAGAGTTTCCTAGGGTTTCTCGCAATCTAGGGTTAGGGTTCTGCCGCCAAATTAGGGTTAGGGTTAGGGTTCACGAGAATAGGGCGGGGGGCGAACTAGGGTTTAGGGTCTCCGAATTGGCTAGGGTTTGTGGGGGTGGGTTCGGACAGGGCTGGGGGGTGGTGCGGTGCCCTAGAGCGACACCAGTTTGGGGGGTGGTGGTGGTTCGTGGTGGTAGGGTGGCGGAAATATGGTGGTGGTGGTGAAAAATTCAATCTTTTGGTCTCAAAAATTCAAACTTTAGGTAAAGGTGGGATTTTTGGGATCAAAAACTGAATCGAATCAATTAGAAAGCAAATTAAGGAAAGAAACAATTACTTGGCGAGACGCTGGATTATGATACCACTTAATACGTGATTGCCCCGGAATCCTCCGTAGAAACCTCGTATATGACCCACACAAGTCCCGATCTTGCCTAGTAATCCTTGAATCAACCTGAATTTGCAATCAATATGAGAAATCGTGCACAACAAGTAACAAACGGATTTGAATTGATTGAATGAAAACCGATCAGATTTGATAGAATAGTCCAACTTGATAGTTCAAACGGATTGGCTCTAACGCTAAATCCGATTGATTAACTAGTTTGATCTTTAACAATCACAACTAGAACAATCTAATTGATTAAACCAACAAACCAGATTCGAACAAGGAGAGAGAGAGAGATCGATTGATGATGATAATGTTGATCGACAAACACAAACAAACTCGAGTCTTTTTGGAGCCCAAGGACTAGATAAACCTTTCTTAGGGTTTATCTAATCTCAAGCTGATTTTTATTAATGAAATTGCAAAGTATAAATAGAGAATACAAAAGCTAATACATGGGGAGCAAGGAAGGGGAGGTGGCCGGCCCTAAATGGGGAGAATGAGCCTCCTTTGCTTGCTTCCCAAGATATAATAATATCTAAATAAATCTAACTAGATTCCCTTAAATAAATAAATCATAGCTGAATTATTTATTTAAGGAAATAATCCTAACAACTTAAAATATCTCTAACAAACTAAAAATATCTCTAACAACCAGGAGAGAGAAAATATCTCTAACAACCAGGAGAGAGAAAATCAACCACTAACATAAGCCTATTGGCTGATTTCTCTTCATTATTAAAATAGATAGAAATTGTTCATAAAATAATAAATAAGATATTTTCTTTAATTTAGAATGGTCAAGTCAAAGGGTTGACTTTGACCCATATACCAATTCATCTCACCCGGTCACTTACTAAATTCAGCCCTAAAGTGAGACAAACTAATATATGTTTCTAAATAAAGAAATAGTGCATTTCGGCCCTCATATTATCAATCCATGGAATCCGGGCTCAATTGATGTCGAATGCACGAGACCCACTTCGCCTTGCTAGGCTCTTCAATAACCGCTGCCAATCGAACCAAGATCGCTGTTGTGCCTTGAGCAATCTTCTTAGCTCGACTTCTTGTGATTGGTCCGTCAGAAGGCACTCGAATCAACTCATCGACGTCGGTTTGAGACATGGCAGGCTTCACTGCATCAACCAGTGTTCGTTATAATCAAAGAGATTGTAAATTGTTTCTTCATTATCTTCAACTTTTTCTCTTAACTCAATGACCTGAGTTCCAAGCTTTTCGATGATAGCAACCAACTGTTCTCTAGACTTTTTGGCTAAGAGTGAAGTAAGTTCATAGTCATTTACCTCTTGGGAAGATTTAAGTCCTACGACACAATAGACATGCAACATTTCCCTCTTGTTGGCGCCACCTCATCATCATCGTCAGACATATCCCAAGTTGCCATCATGCCTTTATCAGATTCTCCACTTTTTCTTTTTGGACAATGTTTGGCAAAGGGTCCTTTATCCTGATATTGGTAGCAAATTACATCCTTCATGTCCTTCCCTTCTATGGTTGTTTCTGGAGCCTTCAAGGGAGCCTTGTTACGATTCCACAGTCTCTTCATAGCTTTAGAGATGAGAGCCACATCCTCATCTACTCCGTCAGTGTCATCGTCTCCCTGAGCCAAGTCAAAGGCTCTTTCAACTTTGAGAGCAATGTTCTTTACTTTCTTTGAGTCGAGTCTTTCAACTCTTCTTTGTTGAATGCCTCCATACATAGTGAGTTGTCCAGCAAGGACCTCCAAGGTCAGCGACTTGGTTTCCTTTTGAGTGAGAAGGGACGAAGCCATGTTGTCCCAACTTTTGTTCAAACCAGAGATCAACTTGTTGGTGAGTTTCCATTGAGGAATCGTTTCACCAAGAAACCCTAGTTGATTCAGAATTGTTTGAAATCTGGAATGATAGTCACGAAGAGATTCTCCCTTTCCTTGAAAGATGTTGTCATACTCTGCTTTGAGACTAATGATCTTGTCCTTCTTTACGTCATCATTTCCTTGATGAAGTCTTTTGAGAGCGTCCCAGATTTCTTTAGTCGTTTTGTAGCCTATGACCTTCTTAAGATCATCATCAGTAAGAGCATGATGAAGCATATTTTTTTCTCTTGCGTTCTTCTCAAGCTTTTTGAAATCCACATCATCATACTCAGCTGTGGTCTTTTCAGTCTTTTCAGTCTTTCCATCCTTTCCAAGAAAGGTTTCTGGACCTAGTTCAATCACCTTCCATAGCTGACCGTCAAGTGAGCAGGCGTGAGTCTTCATTTGCTCAACCCACCAGTTATATTCTCCGACCTTGAGAATTGGAGGTTTCCAGAAAGAGTCATTAACAGAAGTGTTGGTGGACATCATTTTCCTTCAACAATAGTACTAAAACATAATTTAGAGCGTCGCTCTGATACCAATTGTAGGAGCGTTAGTACTAGGACGAGTCGGCAACTCCTACGAAGTCGTCGACTTTGAGTAATAAAGCAGAGGAATAAACACACAGAAAAGTAAACGTTACCAACTATCACTGACAAGCGATGTATAGTGGAAACTCTTCGTAAACCAACTAGTTTACTTAGAGAAAAACCACTCCCTTCCAAGTTTATCACTTGGTCGGATTTCAAGAGTCCTTAGACTCGCTCTATTGATTTCTTGAGTGATTACAAAGCTCTCCCGTGTACAAGAATGAATCCCACACCCTTGAACCACGCTCTACCTTTGCACTTACACTCTCAATCTCACGATATGCCAAAGATCTCTCAACTCACCACTTGTACGAATCTCATGCACAAGCACACTATCTCTTTCTTACACAAAATATGAAAATAAAGCTCTCAAGTCTTATGATTAGCCTAAACACACGAGTATTTAAACTAAGGTAAGAGAGATCTCATGTATATTATTTTCCATTCGATTAGGAAAACTATTTACACTCAATCTTTTTACAAATCTTTCCAAATAAACACTTGTACGCATACTCAAATATTCTAGGAGAATCACAAATATCTTTATCTTGATTTTAGCACTCTTTTGATGATCTTCTCCTAAAATAGAACACGCAGCTGTCTTCAATTAAACGCACAAGATCAGTGTGTTCCTTCTGTAAATAGATCGCTTCGCCAGCTGGTTATGTGAGTGACTTTGCCAAGTCGTTGACTCGACTTGCCAATACAGGGTCACTGACTCTGGAACCATCAAAACTTCAAATTTCCATCTTCTAACAAAGGCTATGCTAGACTTGGGTGCATCAATAAATGTTTTGCCTTATTCTATTTATGCATCTCTTGAGCTTGCTCTATTACGTGCAACGGATGTAGTAATTCAATTGGCTGATGGATCCAATGTTTACCCAAAGGGGATTGTAGAAGATGTGATTGTCATGGCTGATAAGTTAATCTTTCATGCTGATTTTTATGTACTTGATATGGAACATGACAAGCATGCGGCTCCAATTCTCTTAGGTAGACCATTCTTAAAAACATCCAATACAAAAATCGATGTGCATAGGCGCTCATTAACTATGGAGTTTGATGGGGAAAGGGTTGAGTATAACATCTCTAATGCAATGAAATTTCCCTACAATAACAATTCTTTGTGCTCTATTATTTGCGCTTGAAAATCCATTAGTTAATGATAAAGTGGATTGTATGCTTAACGCTGACATGAATGAAGTTGTAGCTAAGTTGAACGCTCACTATGAGCGACCATCCTTGCTACCAGGACTTAAGCCCAAGCCACTAACAAAGCCAAGCAAGAAGCTTTTTTCTTTTGCTTTACGTGGCCCTAAATGGAGATCAATCAATCACCCAGCCAATCTAAATCCATTTTCTAGATGATGAAGCCACCCATTAAATGCAAAAGGTGAACGGACAACGTTTGAAGCCGTATTTTCAAGAGTTTAGCAATGATATTCTTGAGGAAACAGTTTTAGACGAGCCTGACACGTGAGCGATAATGCGTCAAGCTAATGACGTTAAACAAGCGCTTCTTGGGAGGCAACACAAGCTTTATGTTTAGTTATTCTTTGTTTTCTGTTTGTTTTTGTTTTTTTTGTTTGTTTTTGTTCTTAGTTTTAGGTAAAGTCAGAAAACAGGTACACGCGGTCCGAGAAAACCAGGGCGCCCCCGTGCTCATAGTACCACCACCGCCATTTGAGGAGTAGACTCTGGTATTTTTCAAGCTCGTCTGATAAGGTTAGTTTTCTTTTACTCTTATGTTTTCTTTTACTTTGTGGACAAAGTAATGTTTAAGCATGGGGGAAGGGTATTATTTATTTTGTCATGAGTGCTTGGTTGTAGTTACATCATGTAGTTGCATTTGCATGTTTATATTTTTGCTTGCATTGATTAAAATTCTTGAAAAAATATCAAAAAAATTTGAAAAAAATACAAAAATATTGCATTTAGGTTCTTATTTCCCCATTGTTTGTTTTTTCTTTGTGAAGATTCTCCAATATTTCTATACCGTTCGCTGAGGACCTAAGCGAAATGCCGGCTTACACAAAAATTTTGAAGTATATTCTTAGCAGGAAACGATCAATAACAGAGCTGACAGATGAGGTCCGATCTATTACTCTTCCAGAGAAGCTAGGCGACCCAGGGAGATTCGCCATCACAATTGGGATTGGCACCCACCGATTCAAGGCTTTATGTGATCTCGGTGCCAGTGCCAGTTTACTACCATTGTCAATCTGGTCGAAATCCAACATAGGACCATTAGAGCCAATCAACATGCGGCTATATATGGCAGATGGCTCATGCGTCCGACCAACAGGAGTTGTAGAAGATTTTCCGTTTCAAGTGGGAAAATTCTTTGTTCCTAATGATTTTATTGTCATGGATGCCCGAAGATCCGGTGGTGCCTATTATCTTAGCGAGACTATTCCTCGCCACAGCCGGAGCCATAATTGACGTTACGAGGGGACTCCTAACTTTCGAAATTGGAGATGAGGTGGTGGACTTTAGGTTCAACCCGACAATGAAGGTGTTGGATCGTAATCGGTTAGCAGTGAGCTTGGGAACTGGCAATTAAGTTGTTCCCAAGGCAGCGGAAGTAAATAATCGCAAGTAATAAAAACAACAAAAGGCACAGTTCCTTTATAGAGGAACCCCACTACAACCAACTAGTTGTATGGGTAAACCTCTACCTCCGCTTGGAGGATTTTGAATGACTTACTTATATTGATTGCTTTGTTCCTTAGTTACACAGACGGATTTACAATTCTCTGTTCCTACAAGTTCTTCCTAACTCTAGCAACACTAGTAAATCCTCTCAGCTGAGTTCCTAAGCTCACAACAGCAAAACACAAGTAACTCAAACCTTACGCTGACTTCTTAGTTCCCTTGCTCCAGGGAACTTCAGCTTCACCGTCGTCGAGATCACACACTCGCCGGCGGGGACTTCTCTTCCTTTTCTTTCTTTTCTCTGATGTGGGTATTTGTAAGTTCTGGGAGAAGTACTCAGACCGAGTACTATTCATTTGGCTTTATAGTCCATTTGTCTTGGGCAGTCGCATCTTTCGTTTGTGTCCTAAATGCCCTTTGCTTGATGCCCAAGTTGTACTTTCTTCACATGTGACTTTGGTTTCAATTAAGTCAACTTCTTGGATCAATCGGACCGTTGGATGAAGCGTGACAGTCTGATCCTCAGACTGTTCCCTCGGGCTGTCTGAGACAGAATTCCGCGATCTGTGTTGAACGGTCGTTGTCCTCACATGTGAGTTCCCATGTCATGGGAACTGACTTCTTCAGAGTTCCCTTGATGGAAACTCTTCATCGTTGTAAGCTTGTGTTCTCTTGATTGTTTCTGGGAGTTCCCACTTCATGGAAACTTTCCTCTTCAGAGTTCCCTTGATGGGAAACTCTTCATTGTGGCCTGCAGTGGCTTTTGGTCATTCGTAGGAGTTCTTGGTTGTACCTGTGTTCCTTAGAAATACTTGAACAAACCACATTAGTTCCCTATGGTGTTTGTCATTATCAAAACTTAAGAGAATTGAATCGTTGATCCGTTGTTTAGAACCAGAGGTCCCAACAACGTCTATCGGTACCGAGTGGTTCAAGCTCGGTAATGACCCTCTTTGGCCCGTTGTCGACCTAAGCCGTGGCGTATTCTTTAGTAACGAGGTCCTTCTCTTTGGCTTTGGCATGATCTGATAACGTGTTCCCGCTCTTGAGTTGTACGGCCGCTATCTGTCCTATAGGGTTCTCCTCGGGGAGGCCCGGGAGTTGCCCTTATAGCCTCGAAATCTGTGTAGCCAGGTTCCCAAGCTGTGAGTCGACACTCTTCTTCCAAACATCGAACTCCCCCCATCTTTTCATATTATTGTTGAGGTTGGCTTGGACTCCAGTGATTACATTCTTTACGCCATTGATCCCTTCATAGAGTCCTTGCGCCCAAGATGGTGGCCCTTGATGGCTTGGAGGTCGATACGGCGCGGGCCGTTTATCCGGAGAGGGTGCTGCATAACTCGGATTTTTATTTTTATTTTGATTTTCCCAAGCCGAATAATTGTTTGGCATGTCAGAGTTATTAGGCGGGTTACTGTATTGTCCTCTCATATAGTTCATCTCAGCATTTGTCTTAGCGACTCTAACCTGCTCGATGTTAGTGCAAGAAGAAGTACTATGGGCAGAAGAGCCACACTCTTGACAAGGTTGAGTGGTTTTCAGAAAACTTATATGTTTATTTAGACGGTTGATCTCATCCTGTAGAAATTGATTTTTGACATCAGGATCAACTTCGTCTTTATTAGGCATGTAGAGATGCTTTTGTGGCTGGGGTGGCTGCTGGGTCCCATACATGGCATCGTAGTTAGACAACTTGTCCAACAGTTCCCATGAAGTAGTGGGATCCATCTCAATAAATCCGCAAGCAGTGTGCGTGTTGATGCAGTTCTTTGTTTCTGTATTAATCCCTTGGAAGAAGATTTCTTGGAGCACATATAGGGGTTTCCCATGAGTGGGGTACTGTTTTAGCATCTCCTTAAATCTCTCCCATGTCTCTACAAAGGTCTCGTTAGGCAGTTGGTGATAGGTGGTGATGAGTTTTCTCAACTCCGTTGTTTTGGCATGAGGGAAAAATTTTGTAAGAAATTGATCATACAAACCCTTCCAATTCCTGATAGACTTAGGAGATAAGCTCTCGAACTAGTTCAGGGCCTTTCCAGTAAGAGTCCACCTGAAAGCTTTTGATAGAACATATTCTAGTAAGACACCTTCAACAACAATAGTGTCACATAAATCAAGGAAATTTTTAATATGTTCCATAGGGCACTCAGTAGGTTTCCCTTCAAACTGAGCCCTTTTGATTAAGGATATAAATTGAGACTTGATCTCCAATGTCTTCTCTATCTCCGGAAGCACGATTGCAGACTTTGGCACCCTTAGTTCTAGATGCATATATTGTTTGGCATTCCTCGGAGAGGCATTCAACTGCTCTTGTAGATGGGCGTTGTCCTCTCGGTGACGTTCAACGTTTACTCGCTCTCGTTCAGCGGTAACGGTAGCAGCGTCTCGGTCAACTTATAATGCCTCCATCTGCTTCTGGAGAGCGGCCATCTGTTGTGCCATCTCTTCAGGAGTCATTTCCATGGCATTGTTTCCTTTTCTTCTACGGTGCAGGGTGCATTCAGGTTCAGAATAATAACCAGTACTATCAAACTCGAGCCTGCAACGTCCTATTGACATAAGATGAGAAAACAAACAAAGAAAACAAAATTAAAAATAAAAATAGGGTTGGGCTATTCCTAGACCCACAGGAAAACAAACAAACACTGTTGCTTCCCCGACAACGACGCCAATTTGTTGGGAGGGTTTCCCGACAACAAATAAATTTGTAGTCAAGACCCCGCTGAGTATAGTGAAGTCAGGATCGTCCACGAGAAGCAAGGTTATTTGTTTACTAAGCAAAGAAAACAAAGCAAAACAAAAGCAAACAGCTACGACAAACCTCGGTACCGACCTTGTCAGGGTCGGTAACGATGCTGTATTTCTAGTGAAACAGAGCAAATAACACGAAACAAGTGTAGGATCGGTACCGATCTAGGGGCCTCGATAACGAGTGTATACGAATGTAAAAATAAGGAAAATCAAATGATAAAAAGCTCTAGGACAAGGGTTACCACAACATAATTATGCATTCAAACTCATATGAAGGATAAAGATCATGCCTTTGAAGATAAATCGATCAACATTCATTGACTAAACAAGCAAATCAATCAACTTTCATAAATTAATTCACTCTTCTACTTGATTTGAATCCAAAGTTCAAAACTTTCATTTATCGAACAATATCAACATTCAAATTCACAACTTTCTCTTTCGATTAAGCAATAAAGTCAAATTACTTCGACTCTCGTCTAAGTATAAGCAGTAATTCAAAAGATAGAAGACAATCAAAACTCCAACATATTCATTCAACCATGCATAACTATGTCGGGTTTCAACCCCAACCCTAGAAAAGAAAACTACTCACTCATAATTGAATCAAAACAAACAACAAAGTTAAAAGAGAACAATGAAAAGTAAAGCTTACTTGAAATTAAAGAAATATCGTCTTACAACCAAGCTCGAAATCAAACTCAAAACAACGAAGAATAAGAACAACTACCTCGATCACGACACTCTTTCTCTCTCTCGATCGAACCAGAGTGAGGATCTCAAAACTACCGTCATTCTTCTCTCTCGACTTTCTAACCACCTACAACTCACGAAATCCCCCTCACCCTAGGCTAGAACAAGGGTATTTATACTATAGAAAGCTATCTAATAAAGATCTATAAGATAAAAACTTTCGAAACTAAAAAGATTAAAAGATAAAAAATATATTTTCCGAAAGTCGGTGCTGCTCTACCGACACAGGCCACCTCGGTAACGACCTGCACAGGGTCGGTAGACACTTGCTATATTTCTTGGACAAAAACTCGTTGCTCAACTCGGTACCGACCCTCACAGGTCGGTAACAAGCTCTCTATTTCGGCTCTTTTGAACTCTTTCCATGGCTTTTCTTGAACTTCAACGAGATCTTCAACATGCACTCTTCCTTTTCTTCTTCTATGCACTCCACCATTCACCACATGACTTTAGCTTCACTTGAAAATGCTCCTTTCCTCTTCAAAAACATACAAAAAGACACAAAACGGAGTAGCTTCCATACTTTTCACAAAAACTTTGTCCAAAAACACACAAAACTGACTCTAAAACTTCTAAAACTAAACTAAACAACATAAGAAAGACACCTAAAACTACACTAAGAACACGAACATTAGAAATCCATCACCTAATCTGTCAGTCAACAACCTCCTCAAGCATATGACACCCTCTGACCTCTCATCTATGGCGCACGGTCAACATTCATAGCTATACACGTGCCCATTCCATTCATTCACCCTTATTTTCATGGCTAAACGTCTACTAGAGCGTTTTCCAAAACAATTTATTTACAGCTGCATGATCATGCTCGGGGGCCTCTTCATCTCCAGCATACCCGCACCCATGATTATGCCGGAGGAACCCAGTGCACGCATAACGAAAACATTTAAGAACGATTTTACATAATTTCAAATACATATATAAGCACGTATTACAAAATCATTCCAAAAGAAGGGATACACATTGAATCTACTCATTCAACACATAACGAGTCGTAAGCTAAGTAAGTCGGCAAGCGACTTACCTCGAAGGAGAAACACAAACACTTAGCGGGAGAATGGAAGCTCGAATAAGTCACACACGAACGTTATCAAATCCTAACAATTTAATAACCAAAACTATAACACTCGAAAGGAAGTGAAACACAAAACTTTACGCCTTAAAAGCTAAAAGCTCTTTGTAAGCGATAATTGTTCATGTCGTCGAGTTTTGGTGAGCACTTACAATTACCTCATCTTAATCAACTAGTTGAACAAGATGGATTGATTGATGTAACCGGTTGATAACAAAAGAACAAGTGGTAGGCTAACTCACTACTATTCTCAATCCCACAATAACAAATATATGACAACGTTACTAAATAATAATTAAACAATTCAATAGCAAAATTACACTTAATCCCAAATCAGTGGCTCTGGAACTGTCAGATACACTAAAGAGTCAGCCCACCATAATATTAATTGTCATCTCTACTATAAACACAATTAACGCATTTAACCAGTTCGATCGACTCTTCACTTACAATACTAAGCCTACAAAACCTGACCAAACTTATCGTAAAACCAACATCAAATCTAATTTGAAAGGAAACGAGATTGGACAAGAGTACAACCTCCTGCACGTCGACTGATTGCAAAATGGAATGCATTTCGGCTTCGCACTCGATCAAAGATGGTGACGATGAACGGCGCTGGCGAACGACAAGCTTGACTGGGGAACGACGCTCGACAGAGGATAACCACCCATGATGACGACTTCTCTGAGGCTTGTGATGACGACTACCCATGGGAGAGGAGACTCGTATCCGCAATCAGCTTCTTAGAAGTTGACGATAGTCGTCACGGGCTGAAGGTAGGGCTAGCGAAGGAGTGTGTTCAATCGACAGCGAACTTGGGAGAACGGAAGCGGAAAAGGACGCTCGCGAGTACCGCCGGACTTCTCCGAGGTTGGCGACAGCGGCGACCTTCTAAAAGAGGCGAATGGAGGAGAGAAAACTATAAGATGTTTGTGAGGTAAGGGTGTTCAAGCTCGATCGAGAATGGGAACGAGGGTGTTCAGGCTCGAGTGTGAGTGAAATTCAGAGGAGATTGAGAGGGCAAGCGAAAATTAGAACTAAAGAGTTGGTGAGGTAAGTTGCGTCCGTTTGAAGAAGATGGTGAACAGTAGTGGTCTCCCGAAATTAGGGATAGAAGGGTGGAAAGCAGTGATGACAACGTGGAAAAAAAGTATGGGCTTCGGGCCATTAAAATATCAGGAAAAAAAAAGATAGCATATAAGAAATCAAACCCGATATTACACAAGCGTTGCAACCTCCATGGATTACCATGCTTAGACATCAAGTTTCGACAAACCCGAGCCTAAATCAAGAGGTCTCAATGCCCATATTTGTTTATTGATATAACCTTGTTTGATCATTGGTATACCATTATTTGTTGATTAATTTAGCCATATTTGTTCATTGATATACTCCTATTTGTTCATTGATATAACCTTGTTTGTTCATTGGTATACCATTATTTATTCATTGATTTACCCATATTTGTTCATTGATATACTTCTATTTGTTCATTGATATAACCTTGTGTGTTCATTGATATACCCAATTTGTTCATGGATATATCTCTATTTGTTCATTGATATAACCTCTTTTTGTTCATTGATATAACTTTATTTGACCATTGTTGTTCATTGATATACCCTATTTGTTCATGGATATTTTTGTTCATTGATATACAGTAACATTGTTTGTCCATTGTTTATTCATTGATATACCCTACTTGTTTATGTATATACTGCTATTTGTTCATTGATATAGCCTTATTTGTTCATTATTATACCCTTATTTTTGAATTGAAATAAACTTATGTTTATGTGTCAATATCATCAATTAGAACATTTAGGACTATCTATTTCTGCATTTTGCATTTATTTTGTGCTTTAAGGCTATTTTTGTTTCCTTACTCATATAATTAGTTCAGTCACATACTCATTTATTTTGTGCTTTAAGGCTATTTATCTAGTTTATGTAGTTGTTATACGATGTATGATAGGAAAATGAGCCAACTGCAAACCGAAGATGAGTGCTTGTACCTTATTTAGATACGTTCGGAGCCCATGAAGTAGTCACACGTTTCACATTAGCAACAATGACAAATCCAAAGGATTAAAAAAATACAATACCGAGACCGGCATCAAAACAATTAGTTTTGTCTTACATACGACTAATTATGATGCACACACATTTTTTAATGTATACAATTTCGATACACATTCGTCCATACTTTATATACAAGCAATAGATTTTTGATGCACAAACAATAGTTTATTTATGCACAAAAATCACAGTATTTATGAACAATCTAGACGCGCTTCCTATTTTTGTTTCTTATAATCATGGTGTTGATGAACATATTGCATACAATTTCGATACACATTTGTCCATTTTTCATGTACAAAAAATGGATTTTTGATGCACAAGCAATAGTTTATTTATGCACAAAATCACAGTTTTTATTAACAAATCCACAGTCTTGATGAACAAATCCATAGTCGTGATGAACAATCAGGGTGCGCGTTCCAAGTCCATTTTTTTCAAAAATACGTGAATAATTCGCCAAAAATTCGCCTGTGCCGTTTTTCCCCTTTTAAGTGAAATGATTAGTGCCTTTGATTTTTCTTCATCTAACGACTCTTGTTCTTTCTTATTTCGTACATGGGCGGCCATTCACAAGGAGAAAGAGGATCAAAATCAATTAATATAATTTATTTTGTACTCTCAATTGAAATATGAACTAGTTGGTTTCTTTGTATTTCCAATCCATCGAATATTTATTCTCACTTTTTCACAAGTATTTGGATTATTCAAGATTGTGAAGTTGAACATTTTGTTTTAATATTTATTAAATTATCACTATTATTTATATCTTGAATACTGTGAAAGCCTTGGGTGGCTTCAGAGTGTATATTCCGATGTCATTGGCAGTAATATCTCCGACGAAAAAAAGGTGGTGTTACAATTATGGTATTAGAGCTAAAAGTTTTTAAACCAAGACTTCATACTTGTTTTTGAAATATAATCATTTTCCTTTTTGATTGAAAACTGCACTTGAAAGTAGTAGTTGTTTTTATCTTTTATTCTTCAACGACTTCATATTCTCACTCTGTGACTATAGAATTATGGATTGTTCTATAAGTTTTTGACAATTCTTACCTTGTCTATGTGGCAGACAATGATATTCACCCTGAGTCAAGCCAAAGCTCTACGACCTGTCCACGAAGCTAGCCCTCCACGTTCCATCAAAACTGAGGACTTGCTGACCTCAGAGGAATTTATGGATGAAGAAGAGGTCGCCTCCGTGGAAGTTGAGTCTCCACCAGCTTTTGTGTTCCCCTTGGATCCAAAGGAGGAACCTAAGGAGGAGGACTTCAAGGAGGATCCTAAGAAGGACTTAGAAGAGGATGCTGAGGAGGATCTAGAAGAAGAATCCGAGGAGGTGTATTCTAATACGTGATTGCCCCGGAATCCTCCGTAGAAACCTCGTATATGACCCACACAAGTCCCGATCTTGCCTAGTAATCCTTGAATCAACCTGAATTTGCAATCAATATGAGAAATCGTGCACAACAAGTAACAAACGGATTTGAATTGATTGAATGAAAACCGATCAGATTTGATAGAATAGTCCAACTTGATAGTTCAAACGGATTGGCTCTAATGCTAAATCCGATTGATTAACTAGTTTGATCTTTAACAATCACAACTAGAACAATCTAATTGATTAAACCAACAAACCAGATTCGAACAAGGAGAGAGAGAGAGATCGATTGATGATGATGATGTTGATCGAACAAACACAAACAAACTCGAGTCTTTTTGGAGCCCAAGGACTAGATAAACCTTTCTTAGGGTTTATCTAATCTCAAGCTGATTTTTATTAATGAAATTGCAAAGTATAAATAGAGAATACAAAAGCTAATACTTGGGGAGCAAGGAAGGGGAGGTGGCCGGCCCTAAATGGGGAGAATGAGCCTCCTTTGCTTGCTTCCCAAGATATAATAATATCTAAATAAATCTAACTAGATTCCCTTAAATAAATAAATCATAGCTGAATTATTTATTTAAGGAAATAATCCTCACAACTTAAAATATCTCTAACAAACTAAAAATATCTCTAACAACCAGGAGAGAGAAAATATCTCTAACAACCAGGAGAGAGAAAATCAACCACTAACATAAGCCTATTGGCTGATTTCTCTTCATTATTAAAATAGATAGAAATTGTTCATAAAATAATAAATAAGATATTTTCTTCAATTTAGAATGGTCAAGTCAAAGGGTTGACTTTGACCCATATACCAATTCATCTCACCCGGTCACTTACTAAATTCAGCCCTAAAGTGAGACAAACTAATATATGTTTCTAAATAAAGAAATAGTGCATTTCGGCCCTCATATTATCAATCCATGGAATCCGGGCTCAATTGATGTCGAATGCACGAGACCCACTTCGCCTTGCTAGGCTCTTCAATAACCGCTGCCAATCGAACCAAGATCGCTGTTGTGCCTTGAGCAATCTTCTTAGCTCGACTTCTTGTGATTGGTCCGTCAGAAGGCACTCGAATCAACTCATCGACGTCGGTTTGAGACATGGCAGGCTTCACTGCATCATTCTCCTCCACTTGAGCTCGAATCGTCTCTGATTCGACGTCGGAATCAAAATCTGGCACATAAAGAGATAGATCAGCCACATTAAAAGTTGGATGGACACCATACTCACCAGGCATGTCAACATGATATGCATTAGGGCCGATTCTCCTGATGATACGAAATGGTCCATCTCCTCTCTGATCTAACTTGTTCTTCCTTTGATTTGGGAACCTTTCCTTCCTTAGATGCACCCAAACAAGGTCTCCTTATTCAAAGATAACCTGTTTCCGACCCTTATCAGCATGGGCCTTGTACTTCATGGATTTTCTCTCCAAGTGCATCTTCGTCCTCTCATGTAGCTTCTTCACAAACTCAGCCCTCTTGTTAGCTTCAAAACTCTCTTTTCCCTTGTATGGCTGAGGCGTCATATCCACCGGCGTCCTCGGATTCAGCCCATAAACAACCTCAAAAGGGGTCATCTTTGTGGCTGAATGGATTGACCTGTTATAAGCAAACTCCACAAAAGGCAAAACATCTTCCCAACGTTTGAGGTTAGCTTTAAGCATAGTTATAAGTAAAACCCCTAACGTTCGATTAGTAACTTCCGTTTGCCCATCAGTTTGTGGGTGACATGAGGTAGAAAACAACAATTTAGTTCCCAATTTAGACCATAGACTCTTCCAAAAATAACTCAAAAATTTAGCATCACGATCTGACACAATAGAACAAGGAATGCCATGCAATCTAACAATTTCCCTAAAGAACAAATCAGCAATATGCACAACATCCTCAGTCGTGTGACATGGAATAAAGTGAGCCATTTTGGAAAATCTATCTACCACTACAAAGATAGAATCTCTACCCTTCCTAGTTCTAGGCAAACCTACAATGAAATCCATAGAAATGTCTTCCCAAGGTGAACTAGGAATGGGTAAAGGCTGGTACAAACCATGGGGGTGAAGTCTAGACTTAGCTTTAGCACAAACAACACAACTCTTGACAAATCTCAGCACATAATTACTCATTTTAGGCCAATAGTAGTGTTCTTTTAAACCTTCTAAAGTCTTTTCTAAACCCCTATGTCCTCTTGATTCATGAACCTCTTTAGTTAGAAGCCTACGTATACTAGATGAAGGAATGCACAATTTTCCAGCTTTAAACAAGTATCCATCATCAATAAAGTAGGTATCTATTTCACCCCTAGACATGCAATTCTTATAGATTTCAGCAAAGTGAGGATCACTAGCATATAATTCCCTAATCATTGCAAATCCAAGGATCTTAACATCACATATGTTCAAGAGTACATACCTCCGAGAAAGGGCGTCAGCTACCACATTCTCCTTGCCTTTCTTATGTTTAACAACATAAGGAAAGGTCTCCATGAATTCAACCCATCTTGCATGTCGCCTGCTGAGTCTGGATTGGCCTTTCAAGTACTTTAAGGCCTCATGATCAGAATGGATTACAAACTCTTTAGGCCACAAATAATGAGACCAAGTTTTCAGGACCCTAATTAAAGCATACAACTCTTTATCATAAGTAGGGTAATTCAACTCAGCCCCACTAAGCTTTTCACTAAAATAAGCAATGGGTTTCTTGTCTTGTAAGAGCACGCCTCCTATGCCATGTCCAGAAGCGTCCACCTCTATATCAAATGCCTTGGAGAAGTCAGGGAGTTGAAGCACTGGGGCGTGGCATAATCTGTCCTTCAAAGTGTTGAAGGCGTTCTCTTGTTGCTCCCTCCATTTAAAGGCCGTATCCTTCTTTGTAAGCTCGTGGAGGGGGGCTGCAATTGTGCTAAAATCACGCACAAATCTCCTGTAGAAGCCAGCCAAGCCGAGAAATGATCTGACCATTGTTGGTGTAGTCGGCTGGGGCCATTCTTTGATTGCCTTGATCTTATCTTCATCTACCTTCAATCCACCTTTAGACACAACAAAACCAAGAAAAATGGTAGACTCCGAGCAAAAAGAACACTTTTTCAAGTTAACATAAAGCTTTTCTAACCTTAAAGTGTCCAAAACAGCCCTAAGATGATCTACATGTTCATGCATGGTTTTGCTATAGACTAAGATATCATCAAAGTAGACTACAACAAATCTGCCTAAGTATCTTCTTAAAACATGGTTCATAAGCCTCATAAAAGTACTAGGTGCATTAGTTAATCCAAAAGGCATTACTAACCATTCATATAAACCATACTTAGTTTTAAAGGCAGTTTTCCATTCATCCCCTTCCCTCATCCTAATTTGATGGTACCCACTTCTTAAATCAATTTTAGAAAAGAAATTAGCACCATGTAATTCATCAAGCATATCATCTAGTCTAGGGATGGGGTGACGGTACTTAACTGTTATTTGGTTGATCGCTCTACAATCAAAACACATTCTCCATGTGCCATCCTTCTTTGGCACTAAAATCACCGGAACCGCGCATGGGCTGAGAGATTCACGCACATAGCCTTTGTCCATGAGATCTTTCACTTGTCTTTGAAGCTCAACGGTCTCTTCTGGACTTGCTCTATAGGCTGCACGGTTTGGTAATGAAGCGCCGGGCACCAAATCGATTTGATGCTCAATGCCTCTAATTGGTGGAAGGCCTTCTGGCAACTCTTCAGGCATCACATCTTCAAACTCCTGTAATAGATCCTGTAGACACTTTGGAAGATGTGAAATATCTTGACTAATAATAAGTATCTCTTTCCTCATAAGAAGTAAGCAAGAAGAGTTAGGGAAAGAAATACTAGACTGAGTCACAAGAGAGCGCTTTTCTACACTGCCTTTCAAGCCGATTTTTGGCTCTTTCTGTAGGCGTTCTTTTTCCATATTTGTATCTCTCTGAGTCTCTGAATTGCTCCCAAAATTTGAGCCAAAACGCTCGAGTGGATTGGGAGATAGCCCAGTTTTCGTCCCAGATGCACTGCTGGAAGTGTTGCTCGGCACTTTGGCCGTTTTAGGGACATTCTCTCGGCGTTTTTCGTCCCAAACAGTAGCTCCACCTGTTTTTGATGTTGTCCCAAAATTTGAGCCAGAACGCTCGGGTGGAGACTGGGAAACGCCGCTTGGCTTTGTCGACGCGTCGGGCGCCGAACGCTGGGCCGATGCTTTGGCCGTTGAATCAGCCTCTTCTTTCTCTTCCTTGGCACGCCTAAGTGCCCTAGCTTGATCTCGACGTACCTGATCCTGTAGAACTTGTTGGGGAGACAAGGGTAGAAGAGAAACTCTCCTCCCATCATAGTTAAAAGAATAGGTGTTTAACATGCCATCATAAATCACTCTCCTATCAAATAACCATGGTCTTCCTAACAATATATGAGTGCATTCCATGTTTACTACATCACACATAATGTCATCAACATAAGTACCAATAGCAACACGGACTAAACACTGATGGGTGACAAGATTAGGACCTTCTGAATCATTAATTCCATTGAGACCATAACTAGTAGCTCTAGGTTGGATTTTTAATTGCAAGTGATCAACTACCTTAGCATTAATAATGTTACAGCAGCTACCACTATCAATTATCATGCATAACACTTGATTCTTTACTGTACACCTAGTATGAAAAATGTTTTCCCTTTGATCTAGCCTAGATGTTTCTTGTAAAGTAAGAGTACGCATAGTTACCAAAGTTAGAGGCTGTTCGGTGCATTCTGGTTCAATGGCCTCTACGTCCTCCTCTTCTTGTCCAATACTGTCCTCCTCCACTTGATTTGGAGTTATATCTTCATCACTCACATATCCTCCATTGGTGGTGAGAAGTACTTGCTTTAGATTTGGACAATCCTTGGCATAGTGACCTCGTCCTTGACACTTGTAGCACACTAAATCACGTGCTCTAGGCTGATTTGGAGGTCCATTGGTGGAACGCCTTTGGCCTTGAAAACCTGTTGTTTTAGGTGAGCTAGTAGCTCCCTTTTGCTGCATAGAAGGGTTAGAAGAATAAAAGTTGGAATTTGAACTAGGATTAGAACCATACCTTTTTGTAGCATTCCAAGCTTCCTTCTTCTTCCTTTGTTGCTGCTCATAGAGTAGTTGGGCTGAATGTACTAAGGCATTGAGATCCTTGATTTGTTGAATCTCCAATGTGTCTTGAATGCTTTGATTCAGTCCCGCCATGAATTGGGTCCTTAGAGACCGTTGGGAATGATGAATTCCCGCTTTAAAACTCAGATCCTCTAGCTCATTGAAGTACTCGGTTGGAGACTTGGTGCCTTGTTTGCAAGTTACAACTTTCAATCTCATGTGCTCGGTATGCTCTTCAGGCACATATTTCTTCCTCATTACAAACTTCAGCTGGCCCCAAGTTTCAATTGGTGGTAAGGCCTTTCTAATTCGATCCTCCTTCATTCTAAACCACCAATTTCTAGCGGTCCCAATAAAGTGGATGACAACAACAGCAACTTTCTCCCATTCTTCATATCCCATGTGATCTAGAATGAAATTTGTAGCTTGTTCCCACTCTAGATACTTCTCCGGGTTAAGCTCTCCATTGAATGGTTCTATCTTGATCTTTATATCACGTTTCCCAATCTGATTTACAACTTGGTTAACGTTGTTGTTGTTGTTCGGCCGTTGTACTCCATAGGCTGGTGGGAGATCTTCTACAACCTCAGCTTGGTTATAGAAATCATCTAGGGGAGGATGCCATGGGCGCCTTTCTTCCCCGGGATAACCATATGTCACATCATCAAAAGAGTTGTTGTATTGTTGATATTGTTGATGAGTGGCTTAAGGGTACTGGTTGTGTGGATGATTATAGACTTGTTGATGAGTAACCGGTGGAGTCCTCGACCCGATGCCTCTTCCTCTACCTCGGCCTGCTGTGGGGGAGTAGTGAGCCGGGGGATCATTATCTTTGTTGTAGCTAGCAAGCACATCATGTTCGTCATCCACTAGTTGTTGCTTGCCTTTATCGCTACCCGAGGCTTGATTTGGGTCACTTGTAAGATCGACTACAGGGGTGCTCTTGCGACTAGCTTGAGATGAATCAACCAATATTGCAAGTTGTTCCTCTAAATGCTTTAGTTGTGGAGCCAATGCAGCCGTGGCCAGTTCTACAGCTCGAGCCTGGCCATCGCGCACACCTTCACTAATGGACAACCTAATGAAGTCGATTGCCTCCTTAGTGAGACTCAATTCAGTTGGGTTAGGTTCTGATGGAATCACCATTGTTCCTGAAACAAGCAAGAAGGTAGAGAGAGTAGTGTGTTCTAAAGCAAATCAAAACAAGCAATACCACACCTTGATCAAGCCAAAACTTGCCTCAAAGCAATCCAATCAGCTTAATTCAGTTTTTGGGCTGTTTTGAGGGAGTAAAATGGTAGATATAGTGTAGGTATGGAATACTAATGATATTTAAAGGAAATATGCAGCTTAAGCAA
This sequence comes from Fallopia convolvulus, assembly GCA_964016875.1. NCBI lineage: Eukaryota > Viridiplantae > Streptophyta > Magnoliopsida > Caryophyllales > Polygonaceae > Fallopia > Fallopia convolvulus. Next base: position 20,473,376 of record OZ024730.1, read on the forward strand.
ATGGCAAATATGCAATAAGACAAGCAATGCAAATAATCCCTCTATGAGCTCTAAAACACATGCAATCTCTCAATTGACTCTATGCAAGTTAATAAAACCAAAATTCAGCATGCAAGGGCAGAAAATATGGTAGGCTTAGTGACTTTTATTTCGTCACTCTTTTTCTTCAAAGTGATTTCTACTTAGCTATCTTTTTAAGCAAGCAGTCACTAGGGTTGAAAGTGGCTTAAAACTAGCTGGGGTAGATCACTTTTCTTTTCTGTTTTTTTTTTTTTTTTTTTTTTGATTTTATGCACAAACTACTCTTGTGCTGTAATGAAGAAACAAGCAAAGCAAAACAACAATGCAAAGGACGAAATTAAAAGGTATACACGAACTGATTTTTTTTTTTTTTAACTAAGTGACTTTTGCTACCAATGAAACCAACTAGAAGCCAAATTAACAAAAGAAGAAGGGGCAGGTCGAATTTGACGGAATGCAATGACAGAAATTAGCAAATATCAAACAAGCAATATGAATCTCTATTGATCAATGCAACATGAAATAAAAACTCATAAAAATTGTAGGAAGACAATTGCTACTCTTAGAGTTTCCTAGGGTTTCTCGCAATCTAGGGTTAGGGTTCTGCCGCCAAATTAGGGTTAGGGTTAGGGTTCACGAGAATAGGGCGGGGGGCGAACTAGGGTTTAGGGTCTCCGAATTGGCTAGGGTTTGTGGGGGTGGGTTCGGACAGGGCTGGGGGGTGGTGCGGTGCCCTAGAGCGACACCAGTTTGGGGGGTGGTGGTGGTTCGTGGTGGTAGGGTGGCGGAAATATGGTGGTGGTGGTGAAAAATTCAATCTTTTGGTCTCAAAAATTCAAACTTTAGGTAAAGGTGGGATTTTTGGGATCAAAAACTGAATCAAATCAATTAGAAAGCAAATTAAGGAAAGAAACAATTACTTGGCGAGACGCTGGATTATGATACCACTTAATACGTGATTGCCCCGGAATCCTCCGTAGAAACCTCGTATATGACCCACACAAGTCCCGATCTTGCCTAGTAATCCTTGAATCAACCTGAATTTGCAATCAATATGAGAAATCGTGCACAACAAGTAACAAACGGATTTGAATTGATTGAATGAAAACCGATCAGATTTGATAGAATAGTCCAACTTGATAGTTCAAACGGATTGGCTCTAACGCTAAATCCGATTGATTAACTAGTTTGATCTTTAACAATCACAACTAGAACAATCTAATTGATTAAACCAACAAACCAGATTCGAACAAGGAGAGAGAGAGAGATCGATTGATGATGATGATGTTGATCGAACAAACACAAACAAACTCGAGTCTTTTTGGAGCCCAAGGACTAGATAAACCTTTCTTAGGGTTTATCTAATCTCAAGCTGATTTTTATTAATGAAATTGCAAAGTATAAATAGAGAATACAAAAGCTAATACTTGGGGAGCAAGGAAGGGGAGGTGGCCGGCCCTAAATGGGGAGAATGAGCCTCCTTTGCTTGCTTCCCAAGATATAATAATATCTAAATAAATCTAACTAGATTCCCTTAAATAAATAAATCATAGCTGAATTATTTATTTAAGGAAATAATCCTAACAACTTAAAATATCTCTAACAAACTAAAAATATCTCTAACAACCAGGAGAGAGAAAATATCTCTAACAACCAGGAGAGAGAAAATCAACCATTAACATAAGCCTATTGGCTGATTTCTCTTCATTATTAAAATAGATAGAAATTGTTCATAAAATAATAAATAAGATATTTTCTTCAATTTAGAATGGTCAAGTCAAAGGGTTGACTTTGACCCATATACCAATTCATCTCACCCGGTCACTTACTAAATTCAGCCCTAAAGTGAGACAAACTAATATATGTTTCTAAATAAAGAAATAGTGCATTTCGGCCCTCATATTATCAATCCATGGAATCCGGGCTCAATTGATGTCGAATGCACGAGACCCACTTCGCCTTGCTAGGCTCTTCAATAACCGGTGCCAATCGAACCAAGATCGCTGTTGTGCCTTGAGCAATCTTCTTAGCTCGACTTCTTGTGATTGGTCCGTCAGAAGGCACTCGAATCAACTCATCGACGTCGGTTTGAGACATGGCAGGCTTCACTGCATCATATTCCCCACTCCTCACTCCGCCTGCCAACGTGCAAATGACTAAAGTGTACTCAATAGAGGAGTATGAGGTTGCCAACCCACAAACACCTATGGGGCCTCAGAATATGGAGCACGAGAGCAATGCTAGGGTGAGGCGTTGGGTGGAGTTATTAGTTCAGGAATGCATTGAGCCCAGACATATTCGAGCCGAATTTGATGCCACCATCCCACAACTAGAGGAGTGGCATTACAAGATGAAATACCGTGAGCTCATGGCACAAAGATTCCAAGATCTTGCGGATGAGGAGCGCGAGCTGGCGCATAAACTCAAGGATAGCATCGAACAAGGGGAGATGTTGTTGAAGCGAGATGGTACCATGATGAGTCCCCTTATGTTTGACCCAAAGAATCTGGACAAGTGTTGCCATCCCCCATCCCCGAGTAGTCCAAGTGGGCCTGGAATCTAGTCGTTACCTATTTCAGTAGTTGTTATAAGTTTTATGCTCTATGTCATTCCGTTATCTAAGGATATGTTGTTCTCTTCTTTGTTGATGCTTGGAAGTGTTGAAACTTTTTTTTTTTTTGAACCATTATAAATAAATTTACTACGTTTATGAGATTCTGAGTTGGTGATAAAATATTTAAATGAATAGAACTTCGTTTAAGAATGTTCAGATGGTCAACACTCGCAACAAGAATAGAATTCAGTTGAGTGCCCGAAATTAGAACAACAACAGGGAAGGCACAAAGTCCCACAACCAAGGCACTCAACGTGATCTCCAACAAGATGTCAACCTTGAGGAGGTTGTGAACCTCAATGTTGCTACCTTAGAGGAAATCAAACCTATAGTTGTTCAAACCATGCAAGGGATGAACCAAACAGCTCCACTAGTAGAACCCGAGGTTGAGCTATGAGAGCAATCTACTAGCAATAGAGATCGTACTTTGCAAAACCCACCTCGTGACAATGGTTCTATCTTTGACAGAGCATTGAAAACATTTACATCCATGAGACCCGATAGCTATGATGGGACAAGAGAACCTGTTAAGATCACTTACTAGTTCTCGAACATGGAGAAGTTGCTACGCAATGTGGTGTGTACCCCTGCTGAAAAGGTGCACATTGTTGGTAGGGATTTACATAAGAACAAATAAAATTTGTAGTTAACCCGATGAGTATAGAGAAGTCAGGATCGTCCACGGGAAGCAAGGTTGTTTGATTACTAAACTACGAAAATGAGAACACACAGAAATAAAGCAAAACAGGAACAAACAAGGCTACGACAGCCCTCGGTACTGACCTTGTCAAGGTCCGTAAAAACGTTGGGTTTCAACTAAAACTAAGCAAACAAGACGAATCAACTGCAGGCTTGTTATCGACCTGTGTGCCTTTGTGACGAGTCTGTACACGAGTAAAAACGAAGGTAATTCAAATACGAAAACAACTAGGATAAAGGCTTACCACGACATAATCATGCATACAAACTTGTGTGAAGGATAATTATCATGCCTCAAAGATAAATCTATCAACTTTCATTGACCTAAACAAGTAAATAAATCAATTTTCAAAAATCAATTCACTTTCTACTTATTTTGGATCCAAAGCTCGAAACTTTCGTTACCGAACAATATCAATATTCAAGATTACAACTTTCTCTTTCGATCAAGCGATAAACTCAAATTATGTCGACTCTCGTCTAAGCATAAGCACAAATCAAGTAGCTTAAGGTAGAAGGCAATCAAACATTCAACACACACATTCAATCATGCATAACTATGTCGGGTTTCAATCCCGACCCTAGAAAAGTAAACTACTCACTCATGCTTCAAACAAAACAAACAACTAGAATGAATGAAAACATTGAAATAAAACTTACTTGAATTATAAAAATCTCGTCTTTCAATACAACCAAGCTCAAAATCAAGGGACACAAGATGAAGAACGAACTGAACTCTCTCCCTCTCTCAATCGAGCCAAAACAGTCGTCCCTCCTAAATTCCGAACTCTCCAACAAACGAACGAACTAACTCTACTAAAACTAACTAGAACAAGGGTATTTATACTAAAAGAAACTATCTAACAAGGGTCCTAAAAAATAGAAACTTTCCTAACTAAAAAGATTACGAGATAAAGATAGATTTCCTGAAAATCAGCGTCGCCTACCAACACACGCCACCTCGGTAATGACATGCACAGGGTCGGTAGACTCTTGCTGAATTCCTTGGACAAAACTCTGTTGCACAGCTCGGTACCGACACTCACAGATCGGTAACGAGCTCTCTGTTTTTGGTTTTTGTACACTCTTCATAGCTTCTTTTTGGATTTAACGGGAACTTCAAGGCATATTCTTTCTTCTCTTTCCTTCATGCACTCCACCATGAACCAATTGACTTCATCTCCTATCAAAATGCTCCCTTCTGCTTCAAAAAACTACGAAAAACACAAAAACGGAGTAGCTTCCATACTTTTCGCAAATATGCAAACTTATCCAAAAACACACAAAACTAACACTAAAACTTACTAAAACTAAACAAAACAGCCTAAAAAAACACCTAAAACTATACTAAAAATATGAACATCAAAATACCCCATACTTAAGCTTGCTTGTCCTCAAGCAATCACTAAATAATAACCAAAAGCAAACATCATGCTCATCAAGCAATAGCCTTTATCTAAAAAGCAATTTCAAAACCATAGCAAAAATAGAAAATGACTATTAACGTCATCACACATATATAAACACTAATAGACATAAGCAACTACAATCCAACCTCAACAAGGATAAAGTGTTTCACGCAACTCTCATGTGTTTGGGGTATAAATTCATTCTCTCAACTCAATCTCATATGAAAAAAATCATAGAAATTGAAACTCATATCACCAAACTCTCCACCAAAGATTTGTCTAAACAAGCAAAAATCATCAAGAGAACTTAGGCTTAATGAAAAACTTCATAGAAGCTTCCATTCGACCGAGTTGTAATGGGGCTTGGTAATAACAAATAGGCGTGGAAAATATTTGGCTTTGTGGTGCTAATAATATCCGGGAATAAAGACTCCTAAAAACTCCTAAAAACTTACACATATCCAAAAACTCTCATAAAGACATACCAAACTCACTCTTCCTTATACTCTTCGTTCACTCACCATAAAAATCCTAGAAAGCCTCATAAAAACTTAAAGAATCTCTTGTTTAAACTTAAACACTGCACATCTTTCTTATTCTTTCTTTTTTTTTCTACATTTTTCTTCACATTTTCACTCTACATACCTCGATACCGACCTGTGTGGGTCGATAACGAGCTGAAATTTTTGCTCTTTTTCTTTCTTCGGTACCGAGCCCACATAGGCTGGTATCGATCCAACCATTCCTTCTCTTTTTTCTCTGTGCATTCTTTTCAACCAAGAGATCTTTTTTACATAATTAAAAACAGGAGACTTCCAAATCTACCCCTCCCAAACCTTTATTTTTGAACAAAACATATCTTTGCAATCTACAAAACAACAACTCTCCAACTTAAGTCCTAATCCCCGGATAGGGTCAAGCTTATCTCGGCTAGGGAATAATTTTGTGCAACAATAATAAAAAGGCTAATGCTCAAATTGGCTATCAAAAGCAGAGATAATGCAAGGGATATTATGAAAAATAAGTTCTCTATCATATGACTTTCACAACTAATGAACTAAAAAATCTTATATAGGTCTTGAGAAATAGATAACCATCACAATTCCAAGACATAATATACATAAAGAGAGCAAATCACACATGAAAAATCAAGGCGAAAAAAAAAAAAGAACTCACAAGGTCAATTATTGTGTTGGATTGCAACTACTCATGTTAACAGTTATACATGCTCAATTTCATCATATGCTATTTCTTTATAAAAACAATTTCATTATAAGACTCAGGCTATACCATCAAAAATGCTGAAAGGAAATTATATGATCATGCCAGCAATCAACTATCATAGAACCAAAAGACAGGGTATTTATCCGTTCTAAAATCTTTTTTGAATTTTTTCAAAATTTTCAGTTTTTTGTGAATATTTTTTTAAAACTAGGACAAATAAAACAAATAACAGAACAAACTAACAAAACAAACAAACAAACAAGCAAGTTTTCTTTTCCCTCTCTACCCCAAACTTAAAATTACAGTGTCCCCACTATAATAAAGCAAATCAAAGGAAAAGATAGGAAAATAAAGAAACTCACAAGATAACAAATGAAGCAGAAGAAACATCCTGAAGGCAAATTCTTCATTAAGGTGGTGGTGGGAACTGGCGCTCAAAGTTGCCCATAAACTGCTACATCGTCCTCCAGCGCTCCTTATCAACCGTCACACGCTGCTCCATCGTCAACCAATGAGCATCATCCCGTTGCTGCCGGACATCTTCAAGAGCCATGCGAGCGGAATACATATCCACCCAACGATCCATCCGTTGGGTGAGCTGTGTTTGCTGCAAGCTCACCTGCTGCATCTGAGAAGACATATCTTGTGCCCAGTGAGGAGGGGCATTTGAACTAGCGTAGCTGGGTTGAGGTGGCGGCTGGTAGTGGGTGTGTTGCTGGAAATGGTCATGATAGATGACAGGAGCATAAGGCACCATGCCAAACGATGATGGCTCGGAGGAGCAAGTGCGGTATCAAAGTTGTAAGCTTCGGTGTTAGCCTCGTCTCGCATTCCCTCAATGTCGGCTCATCTTAAGGCTTCTTGTCCAAGGGGAAAGGATGAGACGTCCAAGCTTCATACCAGTTTGGCACATACAATAGCTCTAGCTTGGCTTGAGTAATTGTCATATTTTGTCCAAGCACCTTGGTGGCTACTCTACCTTGAATCCTCTAAAAAATACCAGAAGAACTCCAATACTTCGTATCCAGCTTCTGGGGACTGTGTGCAGTGTAGCGTGTGAGGTCGACATTAAGCGCCATCGCCAAGAGGCTCACCAAGTTACCACATCAAACTTCCTTCGAAGAGGCCCCATGCTTCTCCACAAACTTCAGCCATTCATACCCCAAGTTCATGGGGGTGGGGTCCTCGAAGAGAAGAGTCTGAAGGCATCCAACCTCCGTCCTCGTCGGCCTGGAAAGCTCCTTTCTGGGCCAAAAGGTGGCACCCAAAACTCGGAGGATTGTCCTGAAGATGGGGTTGATAATGTGTGCCCCTGGAAGTTCCAGTGCAGTCGGATTGACTTCCTTGGAAATTAACTCCATGTATCGGTGACTTTGAAATCATCGAGAGCCTAGTAATCCCGAGAGTGGTTGGGGAGGTTGAGGAGGCGGTTGAACTCGGCCATGGTGAACTGATGGTCGGCATTGCCCAAACAGAACCTAATCGGTCCTACCGATGTCTTGGTCTTGAAGCTGATTTGGAGAGTAGCAATGAACTCGACAATGAGGGCCGGGTACTGCAGGATATCCTCCTTTTGGAGGAGACGTGGCACACCGAGAATAGCAAAGGCGTGCTTGACATCCCCATAAATGCCGTTGGCCTTGGCACTTGACCTTGAGAACCATCTAGTGAAGTGGTCCTTCTGGATGACGGAATCAAAGACCGCCAGTTGCTCCCTAGTTGACAAAATGACCTCGTCCATTCTTGGAGGAGATGGAGATCTTTGAGTCCTCCTTTTCGTTCCTGCCTTAGAGGTGGCCCTGCTTGTGCTTACCATTTGGTACATGAAAACACCATAAAAATCCAAGGTAAGATCCACTCAAACCAACAAGAAAACCCCATACTTACACTCGGAAATGGCCTCGACCCACCTCGGTATCGAGCCAAAGGGGTCGGTATCGAGGTCCCTGGGTTTAGAACAGGTTTTGGAAAATCACAAGTCGTTACCGACATGTGAGGGTCGGTAACGAGCCTGGGCGAGCACTTTGCGCGAGCAATTCCGAGTCCCAAATCCCAAAACTTTTGACAATTTAGCACAATTTTAAGCAAGATTCCACACAAAAACACACCATCAAGTACATGCAAACCCATACTTGCTCAAAGCCCTATCTAATTATGCCAAAAATTGCCAAATCTCATGGTGAAAATTATGCAAATTAAGAGCAAGTTACTTCATGCTTTTCTATCATCAAAATTCAATGTAAATCGAGCATGAAGAACCGAGAATTAAACAAGAACAATCACCAATCATAGAAACAAGGAAGCACGATGCCATGTAGACATGCAATCTTGAATTCATACAAAGATCTTGATATGAAAACTACCCACTTTACGATGAATTTCCAAGAAAAGAGTTTAGGGTTCAAGAAATAATACCGTAGCCTTGTAGAAATTAAGTACGAAAATTCGAATTACAAGGTAACAAGGGCTTGAAGCTTCGGTAACGAACACACGAGGTGTTGTTCGATATTGAATGAGGTGCGGTTTTTAGGGGGTGGGTGGTGTGGTCGACAACGGTGAGAAATTCGGGTAGAACACGGCTTAGATTTTGAGAGTTTGATAAGGATTGGGGTGGGTTTTGTGGCTTGACAGTGTTTTGAAAGAATTGGGCAAGAAACGGCATGAGAAGGGAGGCAATGAAGGAAGGTTTTTTAGGTGTAGAAAAACATACGTGTCGCACGTCTCCGAGTCTGTGTGTGTCGCAGGTCGATACCGACCCTCTCAGCTCGGTAAAGAGCCCGAGCGACTCAATTTCCAGCGCCTTATCGTTCCCGACTTCTGTGACATGTTAGCTCAAAAAATATCCTATCTCGCAAACTTCTAATCTACTAAATGTTCAAAAGAAAGCTAAGAAAAAGGACTATAAAAAGAAAAGAAAACTAAACTAAAATTAGAACTAAAAACCAGGTTGCCTCCCGTATGTGCTATTTTTAACGTCGTTAGCCTGACGTACTTACCTGGCTAATCAAGGTGGCTTCTTTTCAGCTTGATCGGGGTTGTGGAAAACCCCGTACTTAGTGGTAAAGGCATTGTGATCTCTTGTCACTAAATTCGGTCCCTCATCTTCTAACAGTATGCACGGTATTCCTACACAAGGGTTAGTGAAGTCCGAGAACCATGGAGGTTTCCACTCATCTATAGCATGAATAGTAGGGTATGGTGTAGGAATATGATATAAGGAATGATCATGGCCGGTGACTGTTGAGAGGGTATATTTAACTTGACAACAAATAAATTTATAGTCAAGACCCCGCGGAGTATAGCGAAGTCAGGATCGTTCAACGGGAAGCATGGTTGTTAGTCTATCAACTACTAAAAATAAAACAAGGAAAAACAAAACAAAACACCCTATGACCAACCTCGTTAACGACCTTGTTAGGGTCGTTAACGAACCTGGGTAAAATACTAACACACACTAACGAACAATCTAAAACGCAGGTTCGGTACCGAGGCAAAGGAACTCGATAACGAATATTACGAATTAGAAACCTTATAAAATAAAAGACCTAGGACAAGGGTTACCTCAACATAGCTATACATATAAACTTATAAGAAGATAAAGATCATGCCTTTAATAAGATAAATTCATCAACTTTCGTTGATTAGCAAGCAAATCAATCAATTCTCATAAATCAATTCACTCAATCACTTGTTTTGGATCCAAAGCTCGAAACTTTCGTAATCGAACAATATCAACCTTCAAGTTAACAACTTTCTTTTTCGATCAAATTTAGAACTCAAATGACTTCGACTATCGTCTAAGTATAAGCACAACAAGCAATCTAAAGATAGATAAAACACACTCAAATCATCCGCTCACTCATCAAACATGCATAACTATGCCGGGTACGAACCCCGACCCTAGATTGGAAAACTACTCACTACTCATGGTAACAAAACAAACAACTTCAATAAAAGAAAACATAGAAAACAAAACAAACTTACTTGAAATTAATAAGAGAAATATCGTCTTACAATATCCAGAAGAAACCGAAAATACAGAACAAAACCCGACGAATTCCGATTAACGACCCTAGCTCTTCTCTCGAACAAACCAACTCGTTATCTTCTCTCGTCTCCTAAAAACCGATTGATCGATCCCCCTAAACAAAAGATGGAACAAGTTTATTTATAGAGAAACTATTTTGTCTAAAAATCTATCTTATTAAAAAGCCTAAAAGATAAAAACTAACCTTAAAAAGATAACAAGATATAAGATAGAGCTACCCAAAAGTCGGTTAAAACCGTACCGACACGAAGTCATCATTAACGACCTCCGCACAGGGTCGGTAGGAATCACAAAATCCATTCAAAAATCCTATCTTTAAGCCTCGTTAACGAGCCTGGGATTTGGCTTTTCTTCGACTTTCTTGACTTAAAACTTTGGACTTCACTTCATTCTTCCATGACATATTCCTCTATTACTTTAGATCTTCCACTCTTCACCACAATACTCCAGTTCAGCTCAAAAAGCGCTCTTTTTTGCTAAAAACCTACAAAAATACGCAAAACGGAGTAGCTTCCATACTTTTCACAAAATATGCAAACTTATCAAAAAAACACACAAAACTAACTCTAAAAACTGCTAAAAGTAAACTAAACAAACTAAGAAACATACTAAAAACTAGACCAAAAACATGAATATCAAAATACCCCATACTTAAACTTGCTTGTCCTCAAGCAATCACTAAACAATAACCAAAACCAAACAATCATGCTCATCAAGCTAATAGCCATCAACTAAAAAGAAACATCAAAACCATAGCAGAAAATAGCAAATAACCATTAACGTCATCACACATACATGAGCACTTAATAGACATAAGCGAATACAATCCAACCTCTCAAGGGATATATGTGTTTCACTCAACTCTCAAGTGTTTAGGCTTATAAATTCAATCTCTCAAATCATCATATATGCAAAAACTCATAGAAATTGGAACTTATATCACCAAACTCTCCACCTAAGATTTGTCAAAACAAGTAAAAATCATCAAGAGAACTTAGGCCTAATGAAAAACTTCATAGAAGCTTCCATTCGGCCGGGTTGTAATGGGGCTTGGTAAAAACAATAAGGCATGGAAATATTTTCGCCATGTGGGGCTAATAATATTCGGAAATCAAAGACTCCTAAAAACTCACACAATACTAAAACTCTCAAAAAGAACATACCAAACTCACTCACATTATGCACTTTCCTTTCATTCACCCAACATATCCTAGAAAGTCTCATAAAACATACTCAAAAGAATCTCTGGCCTATCTTTTAAACACAAATGCACATCTTCTCTTCTTCTTTCTTTTTTTTATATTTTTCTTTCATCTCTTTTTCAACTCTTTCTTCTCGAACAGCCTCGTTAACGAACCAACTAGGTCTTTAACGAGCTTCATCGTGTACTCATTCTCTTTATTTTCTTTCTTTTCTTCAACAACAACTCTTTTCTTTTGTGCATCCTTTCTTACCAAGAGATCTTTTTACAAAACAAAACAAGAGACTTTCAATCTACCCTTCCCAAAAACCCTTAATTTTCGAACCAATTACAACTTTTTCACTCAACAAAACAATCCTCTCCAATCTAAGTCCTAATCCCCAGATAGGGTCAAGCTTCTCTCGGCTAGGGAACAATTTCGGAGCTAAAAATAAAAGGCTTAAGGCTCAAATTGGCTTCAAAAAGAAGGATAATGTAAGGGTGGATAGGGATAAATAGAGCTTATGAAAAATAAGTTCTCTATCATATGACTTTCACAAGTAATGAACTATAAATCTTATATAGGCCTCAATAAATTGATAACCATCACAATTTCAAGAGATAATATACATAAAGAGAGTAAATCACACAAGAAAAGAAGAGGGAGTTTTTTTTTAAATGATCTCCCTATAAGGCCAAAAATAACTCACAAGGTAAATTTTTTTGTTAGATTGCATCACTTATGCTAAGTATACATGCTCAATTTCATCAAATGCTATTCCTCTATAAAAACAACTTCATATCAAGCATCAAGCTATACTATCAAGGACATGCTTGCAAGGAATTATAAGATCATGCTAGCAACTACTATCATAGAACCAAAAGAAAAGAGTATTTATCCATTCTAAAACTCTTTTTTGATGTTTTTTCAATTTTTCAATTTTTTTTTGTGATTTTTGATTTTTATAAGACAAAGAACTACTTAAAACACACAAGACACATAAAACAAACAAGACACAAGCTTTCTACCCTTTCCCACCCCATACTTAAAATTACAGTGTCCTCACTGAAATAAAAATAAGCAGAAGAAAAGAATAGAAAAGAAAAAGAAAAAGAAAAGAAAACAGAAAAACTTACAAGATTTTTAGAGCAGAAAAGAAGCAACTCGCATACTGGATCAGCGCCTTTGTGGTGGGAACCGGTACTCAAAGTTCCCCATAAAATTGTACATCGTCCTCCAGCGCTCTGCATCATCCGCCTCTCTCTGCTGATGCCTCGCAGCATCTAGCACCATACAAGCAGAATAAACACTCTCCCACCTATCCATCCTCCGGTGGATCTGTGTCTGTTGTAGGTGAAGCTGCTGCATCTGAGACGATAGATCTTCAGCCCATGGAGGTGGGATACTCGATCCAGTGTAAGCGGGATGAGGAGGTGGTTGGTAGTGGTTATGAGGCTGGAAGTGGTCTTGAAAGATTACCGGATTATAGGGCATAAGACCATAGGAATGGGGCTCGACAAGTGGCGGCGGGGGGTCGTTACCGAAGCTGTGTGCCTCGTAGTAGCCTCGAAGTGGTTGTTAACGAAGCTGGGTGGCTCGTAATCGAAGCTGCCAGTGTTCCCCTGAACCTCGGTATCGAGGTCATCATCCTCGATATTGAGCTCTTCCGTGGCTGCATCTGTTGTTGCCTCAGATTCCTCATCATCTTCATCCATTTCCTCTCCTTCTCTAGGAAACCGTGTCACACACGGCCTTAACGATGGCTCCTCCTGCGGTTTATGCTCTAACGGGAATGCATGACCCGTCCATGTCTTGTACCAATTTGGTAATAAAGAAGCTCCAACTTGTCCCGGGTGGGGATGACATCTCGGCCTTGTACTTTGGTGGTATACCCTCCCTTAACATGGGTAAAAATATTGGAGGCAAACCAGTAGTTCATGTTTAGCAATTGGGCACGGGAAGGCGTGTAGAGAGAAAGATCGACTCCGAAGTTGGCCGCCAAGAGACTAACTAAATTACCGCACCATACCTCCTTGGACTTGGCCTCTTTCTTCTCGACATATCGTAGCCACTCATACCCCAAGTTCAATGGGGCGGGATCCTCAAAGAGTATGGTTCGGAGGCATGCAACTTCCGTCCTTGTTGGCCTATTCAACTCTCTCTTGGGCCAAAAAGTAGCAGCTAAGACACGGAGAATGATCCGGAAAATGGGGTTGATGATGCTTGCCACGAAAAGCGCTGCAGCGGAGGGTTCAACTTCCCCGGTAATGTAGCTCCAAGTCCTTATAACCTTGTAGTCCTTGAGATTGTAATCCCGAAAAGGATTAGGAAGCTCGAGAAAACCGTTGAAGTCTCCCATAGTGAGCTCGTGATTGCCATTGCCCAAACAAAATCGTATCCGTCCTTCCGAGGTCTTTGTTGGGAATCTCGTCTCAAGCGTGGCCAAGAACTCGAAAGTAAGAGTCGGGTAGTGCGGTACCTCTTCTTTCTTCAACAACTGAGGCACTCCTAGAATTGCAATGGCATCCTTGATATCCTCGTATATGCTCATTGCCTTAGCACTCGACCTTGAGAACCACCTAGTGTAGTGGTCCTTCTCTAATATGGCATCATAGCGGTCGGCTTGAGCTTGGGTGCGAAAAATCACATTGTCCATGCGTGGGGGAGATGGGGACCGTTGAGTCCACTTCTTCTTTTGGGCCCTTGTTGGAGTTCTGCTAGTACTTGCCATATGGTCCTGTAAAATATGAATTGTCCAAGATAAGATCCATACACATCATTATAAAAGAAACCCCATACTTGGCCTCGAAATTGCTCTCGAAGTGCCTTGTTAACGACCCAATTGGTGTCATTAACGAGCCTAGGCTTGGGGTTAGAACCGGATAAATAGCAGGGTCGTTAACGAGCCTGGGCAGGTCGTTAACGAGCTTGGGCAGGTCGTTAACGAGCCTGGGCGATATTCATCCATTGTTTCTGAGTTCTAAAACTCCACTATTTCCGCAATAAATCAAGCATGAAACCAACACAATCCTACATAAGGCACACGATCATGCGCATGCAACCCCTACTAACTTTATTACCCACCTGAAACATGTCAAATTTGCCCAAAAACAACATAGTGAAGATCTAACTCAATTCAAAGAACAAGGTAGTTCATGCTTTTTCTAATCAAAATTCCTTATGCAAAATTGAGCAAGAACAAACCTTTAAAGATCATGATCGAACACCAATAGAAGTAGCACAAGATTATTGAGCAAAATAAACATGCACTTCAACCACTTCAAACAAGATCAAGATATGAAACTTTTACCCTATAGACCATGAATCTTGCAAATAGAGAGTTAGGGTTTATAAATCATACCGTTAGTTTGAGGAATTGAAGAACAAGATTGAAATCGGGAATGGTTAACGAGCATGTTTTTCTTGCCGGTAACGAATGCAAGGGTGGCAGGTTCGTTAAGGTGGTAAAGTTCCAGGGCTAGGGCATTCCGATCGGTGGTGAAGAAAACCGGTAGGATTTTGAGAGATTTGAGTTTTGGATTGAGAGATTTGAAGGTAGGATTTTAGGAGTTTAGGAAGGGATTTATAGGAGAGGGCTAGAGGTAGGGGAAGAGGGTAAGAGGCAGCACAATTAAAAGATATATGATAGATTTAGGTCAAAAGAACTTACCTGCCGGTTTCCTTTTCCGGGTCGCCAAACTGGGTCGTTAACGACCCTAGCTGGGGTTGTTAACGAGCTTGCGTAGCCTATTTCCAGTGATTTTCGAGCCCAACTCCTGTTTCAGGTTAGCCTAAAAATAATTCTATCTTGCTAACTTCTAAACTACTGAAAAACTCAAAAGAAAGCTCGGAAAAAGCTCCAAAAAGAAATAAAAAACTAAACTAAACTAAAACTAAAATGAGGTTGCCTCCCGTAAGCTCTATTTTTAACGTCGTCAGCCCGACGTACTTACCTCGGCTCAAGGTGGTTCTCTTGCACCTATGTTAGGGTTTTGAGGGACCCCAAACTTAGCTCTGTAAACATTATCGGCTCTCGTCACTAAATTTGGTCCTTTATCTTCGAATAATATGCCCGGTATACCGACACAAGGGTTAGCGAAATCCAAAAACTAAGGGGGTTTGGACTCCTCTATTGCATAAATGGTAGGGTACGGTGTAGGAACAGGATATGGAGAAGGATCATAACCAGTAATTGTGAATTCATGGTTAGAGTGCTCACCTTGATTTATTGGAAACGACGTTGACACCGAAGTTGTCGGGGTCGTTCACGAGCCTGTGCTGGTAAGGCTTCTGTCATTCTGTCGCATGAGAGACTCGGTTTTGGACAAGGGGGTTCGATAGGGATTTGTGTGAAAATCTCGTCTTCTGTATTTACTGGAGGAGAATCGTTAGAAACAGCTATCGAGTTCTGGATGGGCAACTCGATCTGTGCGGCCGCCGTTGGGTCGTTGGCGTCTGGTCAAGGCTGAATTCTACGTGGTCCTCTCCAATATCAAAAGTAAGGAGTCCTTTCCGCATGTCTACCCGGGCACCTGAATAGCTAGGAATGGCCTTCCTAAGATGATGGGGACTTGGGGGTCTTCAGGCATCTCCACGACTCCTATAGCTTTTACGCTTGATCCGTCCGCCATGTACAGATTCATGTCTATAGGCTCCAATGGTCCCATTTTAGCTTTTGACCAGATTGAAAGAGGAAGTAAACTGGCACTGGCTCCCAGATCACATAAAGCCTTGAATTTATGATCGCCTATGCGAATTGTTATGGCAAATCTCCTTGGCCGCCTCGTTTCTCTTGTAGAGCGATGGACCAGACTTCATCTTGTAGCTCTGTAATGGATCATTTACTGCTAAAAAATATCTGTCAAGAATTTTGTGTAAGCCGGCATTTCGCTTAGGGCCTCAACGAGTGGGATAAAAATATTTATGCCTTGGAGAATCTTTACGAAACGCTTGAACTTACTCTCAGTAGAGTCCTTTGATTTCTTAGTAGGAAAAGGAAGAGACTTCACCATTCTCGGAACCAAATCGGGCTCGAGGGGTGATGCTACCGGGTCGACATTAGGGTCGATTGGTGTTCTCGGAGGATCGTTACTGACCCTGGTGGGGTCGTTAACGAGCCTAGGATTGAGAGAGGAGCTCGGGATAGGAAACTTACCTGGAATGGGGTCGTTAACGACCCTGGGAGCATCGTCACCAACATTTTCAGGTTCGGTAACGACTCTCATTGGCTCATTACCGAGCTGAGCCGTAGCTTCATCATCAGTTGTGGGGCTCGTCTCTTTAGCTTGGACACGCTCCGTTAGTGTCTTTCCACTCCTAAGATGCACTCCTTCTATATGTCCTCTAGAGTTCTCCTCGGGATGGCCCGGGAGTTGCCCTTGTGGCCTTGGAATCTGTGCAGCAAGGTTCCCAAGTTGGGAGTCGACATTCTTCTTCCACACATCGAACTCTCCCCATATTTTTAATTGGCTACTTAGGTTGGCTTGAACTCCGTTAATGGCGTCCTGTAGCCCTTGTACCCATGATGGTGGCTCTTGATAGCCTGGAGATCGATATGGCGCAGGTCTTCAATCTGGTGGAGGTGCTGCGTAGTTGGAATTCGGATTTTGATTCCCCCACGTTGGATAATTGTTTGATCTGTCAAAATTACTAGGTTGGTTCTTGTATGGGCCTCTCATATAGTTCACTTCAGCATATGTCTCAACGGCTCTTACCGGTTCTATGTTAGTGCAAGCAGAAGTACTATGGGTAGAAGAGCCACATTCTTGACAATATTGAAAGGATTTCAGAAAACTTACTTGCTTCTTCAAACGGTTGAACTCGTCATGAAGAAATTGATTTTTAACATCTGGGTCAACATCTTCCAGGTTAGGCATCTAGAGACGTCTCTGGGGATGGGTTGATTGCTGGGAACCATACATGGCATCATAATTGGACGGCTAGTCCAGCAATTCCCATGCAGTTGTGGGATCCATCTTTATAAAACCGCACACTGTATGCGTGTTGATGCGGTTCTTCATCTCTGCATTAATACCCTGGAAAAAGATTTCTTGGAGAACACATAAAGGCTGGGGTGATGCGGTTCTCAACTCCGTTGTATTGGCAACAGGGAAAAAGTTTGTAAGAAATTGATCATACAAAGCCTTCTAAGTCTTGATAGACTTACGAGGTAAGCTCTCCAACCAGCTCAGGGCCTTTCCAATAAGAGACCACCTAAAAGCTTTAAAAAAAACATATTCAAGTCAGACACCTTCAACTGCTATGGTGTCACATAAATCAAGAAAATTTCTAATATGTTCCATAGGGCACTTAGTAGGTTTCCCTTCGAACTGAGCCCTTTTAATCAAGGATATAAATTGAGACTTAATCTCAAAGGTCTTCTCTATCTCTAGAAGCACAATTGCAAACTCCAGTGATGTCTCTTTATTTGGTGGTGTTTTCATATGTGATTTCCTTTGTGAATATGTTTCTTTTTCCCCTTTTCTTGTGTGTTTTGTTCCTTTTTAGCTTAGTTCTCGTATTTCTATGAGATTCGGAGACTATGCGCGTTTTATGTGTTTTGTAGGTGTTTTGGCATGAATCGAGGATCGATTTGAAGGAGGGTCGAGACATGGAGCAAGGCCCGAGCAAAGGAGGAAAGAGAGGAGCAAGCCATGAAGAAGAACAAGAGGAAAGCCAACAAGAAGAAGGTGGAACGAGGTTCGGACCGAGTTGCAACCAACCTCGGGCCCGACTTGAAGTTTCAACCTCACACCGACTTGCACAGTAACTCGGGCCCGAGGTCCTCCGTGTCGGTCCGAGTCGGTCACTGGACTACTTGGGCTCCAAGGCACGAAATTGTGGACTTCCACTTTTGCCCCTCATCTAAAATATAAAAGGCCCTCTTGTCTTCTAATTTAGGGGGGGTTCCACCACACACAAGGAGGAGGCTCTCTCACACACTAGAGGTTCCCACACTTGGCAAGGAACCCAACTCTCAAGAGGATACTTGGAGAGCAAGGAGGAAGGAGAGGAGAAGGAGAAGAGAGAGAATCGGCCCAAGAGAGAGAGAGATTTGATAGGTTTGGTTGATATATTAGCTTTGTTTTGTTTTGATCTTGTGGATTTGGAAAACCTTTGATTGGAGTTTGTGGATTGCTTTTGATTTGTGAATGAAACTTTGCATTGGTTTGAGATTGATGATGTTGATTGCTTTGCTTTTTGATTTGTTTTCTTTCTTTGTTTGCCATATGGAGTAGATCTCCTTGATCTTGGGTTATGGGGGAAAACCCTTGCTAGGTTTGGGCTAGAAACCCCAATTCCATAGCCTTGAGTGTTTGATCTAAGGAACCCACTCTACATAGAGCTACAATTCCTTGCGAAAGTTGGGAATCAAGGCTTGAGATTGGCAAAGTAGCGAAAGTGAACATGTGTCAATCTCAAGACCTTGCTTCGAAGGGAATTTCCCCAATGATCGATGTGTAGAAGTGGTTGGAACGAGGGCGAAAGCACTCGATCCTACTCCGATCATCACTCATTGCTTGAATTGGGGTGGAAAAGCCTTAATCTACTAGAGAAGGAACCCAAAAGCCCAAGATCTACTTTCAATCTTTGAGTTCCACAAACCCAGCTACCTCAGGCCCGACTTACCCTACGTCGGTCCCGACTTCCTCTTGTTGCCAACATCGGGCCCGACGTGACCTCTATGTCGGTCCCAACTGTTCTCTTTGTTTTCCTTTGTTTTAAGTTCTCCTTTCTAGCTTTCTAGTATCTAGGCACCTCAATCGAATAGATTTCCCGAGTGTTCGACACCCACCACGTGGTACAACGGGGTCGGGTTATAAATTGTATCTCTAGACCCTCGCACCACCGAGAGGCGATCAAAAGATTGGCGCCGTTGTCGGGGATCGAACCCGGGTCACCCGCGTGACAGGCGTGAGTCCCGTGCATGTAGTTCCTAAGAAAGGAGGTCTCACCGTTGTGCAAAATGAAAAGGGAGAAATGATACCTACTAGAACCACAACAAAATGGCGTATGTGTATTGATTACCGTAAGTTGAATAGTGGCACTCGCAAAGACCATTTTCCTCTTCCCTTCATAGACCAAGTCCTAGAAAGATTAGCACAACATGAATATTTTTGCTACCTTGACGGGTATAGCGGGTTTTGGCAAATCCCTATCCATCCCGATGATCATGAGAAGACGACATTCACATGTCTTTATGGGACTTTTGCCTATAGACGCATGCCTTTTGGTTTATGTAATGCGCCGACAACATTTCAAAGATGCATGATGTCCATGTTCTCCGATATGGTTGAGGATATAGTAGAAGTGTTTATGGATGATTTCTCCGTCTATGGTTCCTCATTTGATGTTTGCTTAGCTAACTTAGACAAGGTTTTGACTAGATGTGAGGAGACTAGCTTGGTGCTTAATTGGGAAAAATGCCACTTCATGGTGAAGGAGGGCATAGTACTAGGACACCTCGTTTCTAGTAGGGGGATAGAAGTAGATAAAACTAAAGTTGAAATAATTGAAAAACTACCTCCTCCCTCTTGTGTTCGTGATGTTAGGAGTTTCTTAGGTCATGCGGGATTTTATAGACGGTTCATCAAGGATTTTTTGAAGATTGCAAAACCATTGTCTAACCTCTTGATGAAGGATGTGCCCTTTGAGTTTTCCGAGGATTGCATGAGTTCTTTTTGTAGGTTGAGAGATGCCTTGATTTCGGCTCCAATAATGGCGGCACCCGATTGGAATCTTCCATTCGAGGTAATGTGTGATGCTAGTGATTTCGCCGTAGGGGCCGTCCTTGGGCAAAGGAAGGATGGAAAGTTGCATGCCATCTACTACGCAAGCAAAACTTCGGATGAAACTCAGTGCAATACACAACGACGGAGAAAGAGTTTCTTGCGATAGTGTTTGCATTTGAGAAATTCCGTTCATATCTTGTGGGATCAAAGGTGGTAGTCTTCACGGACCATGCGAGAATCAAATACCTCATGAAGAAGAAAGATGCAAAGCCGAGGCTTCTAAGGTGGATGCTCCTTCTCCAAGAGTTTGACCATGAGATCAAGGACGAAACCGGTGCGGAAAATGTGGTAGCTGATCATCTATCCCGTTTGCCCATTGAGTACATGTTGGAGATGGAGGATGGTTTGACTATAGATGATTCAAGGGCAAATGAAGTTCTCATGAGTGGAAAGGAGGAAAGGAAAGGTGGATCGACGAACCAAGTAAGTCGGGCCCGAGGTCCAGAACATCGGACCAAAGGCAGGGCAGGTACGAGTGAGTCGGGACCGAGGTCTTCAGAGTCGAGCCCGAGTTACTTGTGTGTCTGCGAAGCTAGACCGGCGTCCAACCATGTCGGGCTCGGTACACTTCAATGTCGGTCCGTGGAAGAAAGTAAGTTTCCTAACTCGATTTCCATTCCTTCACGTTCTCAATTGATTAATTCTTTCTCTCCCACTTGTCTTCTTTCTATTAGTGCCGTAAGACGAGGGGATTCCCCTTGGTTTGCGGACTTTGCTAACTTTGCCGTAGGGGGAGTGATCCCACCAAATTTGTCTTATCAAGCTAGAAAGAAATTCTTACATGATGCTAGACAATATTTTTGGG
Organism: Fallopia convolvulus; assembly: GCA_964016875.1. Classification (NCBI taxonomy): domain Eukaryota; kingdom Viridiplantae; phylum Streptophyta; class Magnoliopsida; order Caryophyllales; family Polygonaceae; genus Fallopia; species Fallopia convolvulus. The sequence continues at coordinate 20,494,169 of OZ024730.1, forward strand.
ATGATCCATATCTCTACAAGGAAGGAAGTGACCAAATCTATAGACGGTGTGTGTCAAGTGAAGAGGTTGAGAGCATAATTCACCATTTCCATTCCTTGCCTACGGGGGGCCACGCTAAGAGTTCCAAAACCACTTCAAAAATTCTTCAATGTGGTTATTATTGGCCAACCATGTTCAAGGATGTGCATGATTATGTGAGGAAGTGTGAGGAGTGCCAAAGAGAGGGGAACCTATCAAGGAGGAATGAGACTCCTCAAACTGGCATTCTAGAAGTTGAGTTATTTGATGTATGGGGTATCGATTTCATGGGACCATTTCCCACATCGGGGCCTTACAAGTACATCTTGGTAGCCGTGGACTATGTCTCAAAATGGGTGGAGGCCATACCAACAAGAACCAATGATGCTAGGGTGGTGATGAAGTTCTTGAAAAGCAACATTTTTGCAAGGTTTGGTGTGCCTAGGGTTCTCATAAGTGATGGCGGACCTCATTTCATTGAGAGGTGCTTCGAGAATGTGTTGATCAAGTATGGGGTGTCTCATCGAGTTGCTACTCCTTATCATCCTCAAACAAGAGGGCAAGTCGAGGTGTCAAACCGTCAAATCAAGGCTATCTTGGAGAAGACCGTATCTCGGTCAAGGAAAGATTAGGCCTCTAAGCTTGATGATGCACTTTGGGCTTATAGAACCGCCTTCAAGACACCTTTGGGAACTACACCCTTCAATCTAGTTTATTGCAAGTCATGCCATCTTCCGGTAGAGCTTGAGCACAAGGCAAAATGGGAACTCAAGGAGATGAATTGGGATATCAACTTGGCCGGTGAGAAGAGGTTTCTTGAGCTTCATGAGTTGGGAGAATTGAGGTTGAAAGCCTATGAGAACTCCAAGTTGTACAAGGAGAAGACCAAGAAGTGGCATGATAGGAAGTTAATTCCAAAGACCTATCAAACAGGTGACAAGGTTCTCCTTTTCAATTCAAGGCTTAAACTTTTCCCGGGGAAGTTAAGGACTAGGTGGAGTGGACCATTTGTGGTCCATCGTATCTATGCTCATGGTGCGGTGGACTTGGTTGATGAACGGGGACATATTTTCAAAGTGAATGGTCATCGAGTGAAGAAGTTCTATGACAAGGCCGATCCAAGCGAAGAAGTTAGAGCCTCATGGGCTCTCGTCCTCTCCAATTGACCTAGACATGCCATTGAAGAATAAAGAAATTGTGAGCTCTTCATACTCTTCTCTCTTGCTTATAAGTTTTGGTTTCCTTGTTTGATGGGGACATCAAAATTTTAAGTATGGGGTGGGGGTAAGTGTGCTCATGATTTCACTTGCTTGTGTGTTTGTTATTTTGAGGTTATTGGTTTTTGTAGTTTGTGTTTGGGATGTTTGTTTCTTGGTTCTTGGTTTGATGAAAGACATGGATGATTAATTTGGTTTTGAATGGATGAGTCCTTGTGTTTGGTTTTAGAGAAATTTTTGCAAAAATCCATAAAAAATTTTTTTGAAAAATTGTGTTAAAAACAACAAAAAGATTTTGTGTTTTGTAGTTTTTGGACTAGAAATTCCCATCTTAGATTGCCAAATAAAAGCTAATGATGATGTGAGCATGTAAATTCCTTTGCATATTTTTGGATGGTTTAGCCTCTAAAATGATGTTGCTTTTGATGTGATCATGATATCTTGCTTGTTTTTATTGAAAATGTGACTTCTAGGATGAGTTCGTATGAAACTAATTATGAGTGAACCTTGTGAGATTGATTTTTGGCCATTTTAGGGATGCTTGTTCATATTTGCATATCCCTCATGTTTCTTGTGTGATTAGCTCATTCATGCTTAGTAAAACTTGCTATTGCGGTGTTTATCTATTTTCCAAGACCGTCATGAGATTTGTCCTAGCATTGTCACATTGATTTTGAACTTTATTCTTCTAGTCACATAAATGTTCCATATCCTACCATGAAGTGAATCATTTGTTTGTAGCCCCGTTCTAGCCTAAGCCTTTGTTTGAAACTCCTCAAAAATATTATTTCTAGCCTTATATGACTTGACCCTTATGGGATTGGACTTTAGAAGAGAGGTTTGGATTGTATTTGAAGACTTGAGATTCTCTTGGGTTTAAGGGCAAATAATGGTGTTATGAATCATATGGGTAGTGCATCTTTGTTGTATAAAAAGAAAATGAAAAAAAGAAAGAAAGAAGGAAAGAAAATTGTTGGAAATGTAAAATGGAATGAAGGCAAAGAGCTTAAGTGAAGAAAAAGGGTCCGACCGAGTTACACACCACATCGGGCCCGATGTCATAAGAAAGTCGGTCCAATGTAGAAAGTGGGGAAAATCCAACAAAAAGCCTAAGATCAAAGATGAAGTGGAATGTTAAGTGAAATTTTAGGTTGAAAGGAAAAATGTTAAGTCTTTTGGAGGAATTTTAGGCATCTCTAGGTGGAGGAATTGGTGATATTAGCTTCAATAGTAAAGTCCTTACTTGCATGAATTTTGAGCTTGAGTGTTCATTGCTAAACCCAAACACATGATGAGTGATACACATTCACATATCCCTAAAGTGAGGCTTAGTTGCATTGACTCTATTCCTTGGAACACTTAATCATGTGTGATGATGTAATCTTGCTGGAATATCAATCACTTGTGCTTAAAATGTGTTTTCATACGAGGCTTTACTTGAAGATTATGTTTCGATCCTGCTTACATTGTTATTGCTTGAGGACAAGCAAGTTTAAGTATGGGGTATTTTGATGTCTCTTTATTTGGTGGTGTTTTCATATGTGATTTCCTTTGTGAATATATTTCTTTTTCCCCTTTTCTTGTGTGTTTTGTTCCTTTTTAGCTTAGTTCCCGTATTTCTATGAGATTCGGAGACTACGCGCGTTTTATGTGTTTTGTAGGTGTTTTGGCATGAATCGAGGATCGATTTGAAGGAGGGTCGAGACATGGAGCAAGGCCCGAGCAAAGGAGGAAAGAGAGGAGCAAGCCATGAAGAAGAACAAGAGGAAAGCCAACAAGAAGAAGGTGGAACGAGGTTCGGACCGAGTTGCAACCAACCTCGGGCCCGACTTGAAGTTTCAACCTCGGACCGACTTGCACAGTAACTCGGGCCCGAGGTCCTCCGTGTCGGTGCGAGTCGGTCACTGGACTACTTGGGCTCCAAGGCACGAAATTGTGGACTTCCACTTTTGCCTCTCATCTAAATTATAAAAGGCCCTCTTGTCTTCTAATTTAGGGGGGGGGGGTTCCACCACACACAAGGAGGAGGTTCTCTCACACACTAGAGGTTCCCACACTTGGCAAGGAACCCAACTCTCAAGAGGATACATGGAGAGCAAGGAGGAAGGAGAGGAGAAGGAGAAGAGAGAGAATCGGCCCAAGAGAGAGAGAGATTTGATAGGTTTGGTTGATAGATTAGCTTTGTTTTGTTTTGATCTTGTGGATTTGGAAAACCTTTGATTGGAGTTTGTGGATTGCTTTTGATTTGTGAATGAAACTTTGCTTTGGTTTGAGATTGATGATGTCGATTGCTTTGCTTTTTGATTTGTTTTCTTTCTTTGTTTGCCATATGGAGTAGATCTCCTTGATCTTGGGTTATGGGGGAAAATCCTAGCTAGGTTTGGGCTAGAAACCCCAATTCCATAGCCTTGAGTGTTTGATCTAAGGAAACCACTCTACATAGAGCTACAATTCCTTGCGAAAGTTGGGAATCAAGGATTGAGATTGGCAAAGTAGCGAAAGTGAACATGTGTCAATCTCAAGACCTTGCTTCGAAGGGGATTTCCCCAATGATCGATGTGTAGAAGTGGTTGGAACGAGGGCGAAAGCACTCGATCCTACTCCGATCATCACTCATTGCTTGAATTGGGGTGGAAAAGCCTTAATCTACTAGAGAAGGAACCCAAAAGCCCAAGATCTACTTTCAATCTTTGAGTTCCACAAACCCAGCTACCTCGGGCCCGACTTACCCTACGTCGGTCCCGACTTCCTCTTGTTGCCAACATCGGGCCCGACGTGACCTCTGTGTCGGTCCCGACTGTTCTCTTTGTTTTCCTTTGTTTTAAGTTCTCCTTTCTAGCTTTCTAGTATCTAGGCACCTCAATCGAGTAGATTTCCCGAGTGTTCGACACCCACCACGTGCTACAACGGGGTCGGGTTATAAATTGTATCTCTAGACCCTCGCACCACCGAGAGGCGATCATCCAACACCCTCAGTTCTGGATGCATATATTGCATGGCATTCCTCAGATAGGCATTCAGTTTTTCTTGTAGACAAGCACTGTTGACTCATTGACGTTCAGCCTCAGCAGCAACGTCATCTCGGTCGGTTTTAAACGTTTCCATCTGCCGCTGGAGTTCTTCCATCTAGCGAACCAGAAGAGATGCAGCCATCAGGCTCTGAATAGTAACTGGTGTTGGCAAATTCGAGCTTGCGCCATCCAACTGGCATACACTGAGAAAACAGACAAAGAAAATAAAAACGGGGTCGGGCTATTCCCAGACCACAAATAAAAAAACAAACACTATTGCTTCTCCGGCAACGACGCCAATTTGTTGAGAGGGTATATTTAACTTGACAACAAATAAGTTTATAGTCAAGACCCCGCTGAGTATAGCGAAGTCAGGATCATTCCACGGGAAGCACGGTTGTTTGTCTATCAACTACTAAAAATAAAACAAAGCAAAACAAAACAAAACACCCTACAACCAACCTCGTTAACGACCTTGTCACGGTCGTTAACGAACCTGGGTAAAATACGAACACACACTAACAAACAATCTAAAACGCAAGTTCGGTACCGAGGCAAAAGAACTCGATAACGAATATTACAAATGAGAAACCTTATAAAAAAAGACCTAGGACAAGGGTTACCACAACATAGCTATGCATATAAACTTATAAGAAGATAAAGATCATGCCTTTAAAAAGATAAATTCATCAAATTTCGCTGATTAGAAAGCAAATCAATCAATTCTCATAAATCAATTCACTCAATCACTTGTTTTGGATCCGAAGCTTGAAACTTTCGTAATCGAACAATATCAACCTTCAAGTTAACAACTTTTTCTTTCGATCAAATTGAGAACTCAAATTACTTCGACTATTGTCTAAGTATAAGCACAACAAGCAATCTAAAGATAGATAAAAGGCATTCAAAACATGCGCTCACTCATCAAACATGAATAACTATGCCGGGTTTCAACCCCGAACCTAGATGGGAAAACTACTCGCTACTCATGGTAACAAAGCAAATAACTTCAATAAAAGAAAACATTGAAAACAAAACAAACTTACTTGAAATTAATAAGAGAAATATCGTCTTACAATATCCACAAGATACCGAAAATACAGAATAAAACCCCAAGAATTCCGATTAACGACCCTAGCTCTTCTCTCGAACAAACCAGCTCGTTATCTTTTTTCTTCTCCTAAAAACTGATTGATCGATCCTCCTAAACCAAAGAGGGAACAAGTGTATTTATAGAGAAACTATTCTATCTAAAAATCTATCTTATTAAAAAGCCTAAAGGATAAAAACTAACCTTAAAAAGATAACAAGATATAAGATATAAGATAGAACTACCCAAAAGTCGGTTAAAACCCTACCGACAAGGAGTCATCGTTAATGACCTTCGCACAGGGTCGGTAGGAATCACAAAATCCATTCAAAAATCCTATCTTTAAGCCTCGTTAACGACCCTTCACAGGTTCGTTAATGAGGCTGAGATTTGGCTTTTCTTCGACTTTCTTGACTTAAAACTTTGGACGTCACTTCATTCTTCCATGCCATCTTCCTCTTTTACTTTAGTTCTTCCACCCTTCACCACAATACTCCAGTTCAACTCAAAAAGCGCTCTTTTTCCCTCAAAACCTACAAAAAGACACAAAACGGAGTAGCTTCCATACTTTTCACAAAATATGCAAACTTTTCCAAAAACACACAAAACTAACTCTAAAAACTACTAAAACTAAATTAAACAAACTAAGAAACATACTAAAAACTAGACCAAAACATGAATATCGGTGACATTAAATCTAGAGTTAAAATACTCACCTTGATCCGTTAGTGAGGGCGTCAATACTAAGGCAATTGGGGTCGTTATCGACCATTCTGAAGCAAGGCCTCCCACAGTGTTGTTCCAAAATGCGCCTCGTCATATTGCTATATGAAGGGTTCGGTACCGACCCTGGGGGGTCGGTAGTGGCTTAGTAGCGTTCTTATAATCCTTGTTGCTTGAAAGGGAAACTTCGGGCTTAGCAAAATCGAGCTATGGCTGGGGCGTCTCGATCTGTGCAGTCGCGAACATGTCATTGGCAGCTTGATTGAGGCTGAACTTGACCCGCTCTTCTCCAATGTCAAAAGTGAGGAGTCCTTTTTGAACGTCAACTCGAGCACCTGCTGTAGCAAGGAATGGTCAGCCTAGAATGATGGGCACTAACGGGTCTTCAGGCATATCAAGGACAATAAAGTCGTTTGGTATGAAGAATTTGCCCACTTGAATGGGATAATCATCAACGACTCCTGTAGCTTTTACACTAGATCCGTCTTCCATGTACAACCTCATATCCACTGGTTCCAGAGGTCCCATGTTAGCTTTTGACCAGATCGATAGGGGATGTAAACTGGCGTTGGCTCCCAAATTGCATAGTGCTTTGAATCGATGGTCACCAATCCCGATAGTGATAGCAAATCTCACTAGGTCACCTAGCTTTTTTGGAAGGGTTATGGATCGGACTTCATCTGTCAGCTCTGTTATTGAACTTTTTCTGCTAAGAATGTCTTTCAATAATTTTGTGTAAGCTGGCATTTCGCTTAGGTCCTCAGCGAATGGTATAGAAATATTTAAGCCCCGAATGATCTTAATGAAATGCTTAAACTTGCCTTCTGTTGAGTCCTTAGACTTCTTAGTAGGAAAGGGGAGAGACTTCACCAATCTTGGAAGCCAAGCGGAATCGAGAGGTGGTGCTACCGGGTCGACAATCCGGTCGATAGGTGCCATAGAAGGGTCGGTACTGACCCTGGTGGGTCGGTATCGAGCCTGGGACTAAGAGAATGGCTCGGTGTAGATAACTTACCTGGGTTGGGGTCGGTGACGAGATTGGGAGCATCGGTACCGAGTGGTTCAGGCTCGGTAATGACCCTCTTTTGCACGTTATCGATCTGGGTCGTGGCGTCTTCTTCAGCACCGGGGTCCCTTTCCTTAGTTTCGGCACAATCTTGTAGCATCTTTCCGCTCCAGAGGTGTAGGACCGCAATCTGTCCTCTTGGGTTCTCGTCAGGGTGGCCCGAGAGTTGCCCTTGCGGTCTCGGAATTTGTGCAGCTAGGTTGCCTAGTTGGGAGTTTACATTCTTTCTCCATGTCCCAATCTCTCCCAACTGTGCTCGTACACCTTTTAGGTCAGAACGGACTCCACTGATTTCATTTTTCACTCCATTGATCCCTTCATGGAGTCCATTCACCCATGATGGCGTTTCTTGATAGCGTGGTGGTCGATATGGTGCGGGCCGTCTATCTGGAGGAGGGACTGCATAGTTTTGATTTTGATTTTGATTCCCCCAAGCCGGGTAGTTGTTTGGCATGTCATATTTAGGAGGATTTTTGTACTGCCCTCTCTCAGCATATGTCTCAACGGCTCTAACCTGGTCGATATTAGTGCAAGCAGAAGTACTATGGGTAGATGAGCTAGACTCTTGACAATTTTGAGAGGTTTTTCAGAAAATGTACCTGTTTCTTCAGAGAGTTGATCTCATCTTGTAAAAATTGATTTTTGACTTCAGGACCAACTTCGTCTTTATTTGGGATGTAGAGACGTTTTTGTGGCTGAGGTGGTTGCTGGGATCCATACATAGCATTGTTATTGGTCAGTTTGTCTAGCAACTCCAGTGCAGTGGTGGGATCCATCTCAATAAAACCGCAATCAGTGTGCATGTTGATGCGGTTCTTCGTTTCAGCATTAATCCCTTGAAAGAAAATTTCTTGGAGCACATATGGTGGTTGCCCATGGATGGGGCACTGTCTCAGCATCTCCTTGAATATCCCTCAAGTCTCCATAAAGGTCTCGTTAGGCAGCTGATGATTGAAGGTGATGCGCTTTCTCAACTCCGTTGTCTTAGCAAGAGGGAAGAACTTTGTCAGAAATTGATCATACAAAGCCTTCCAAGTCCTGATAGACTTAGGTGGTAAGCTCTCCAACCAGCTCAGGGCATTTCCGTTAAGAGACCACTTGAAAGCTTTTAACAGAACATATTCTAGAGAGACACCTTCAGCAGCAATAGTGTCACATAAATCAAGAAATTTTTTGATATGTTCCATAGGACACTCAATAGGTTTCCCTTCAACCTGAGCCCGATTGATTACGGGTATAAATTGAGACTTAATCTCAAAAGTCTTCTCTATCTCCGGAAGCACAATTGCAGACTGTAGCACCCTCAGTTCTAGATGCATATACTGTTTCGCATTCCTCGGATAGGCATTGAGTTGCTCCTGTAGAGCGGTCTTCTCAATCTATGTGGCTTTGAGCTGCTTCTGGAGCACAGCCATCTGTTGATCCATCTCTTCAGGAGTCATATCCATGGCTTGGTTTTTTCTTCTTCTACGGTGAAGGGTGCGTTCAGGTTCAAAATAATAACCAGTGTTATCAAACTCGAGCCTGCGACATCTTGTTGGCATAAGTTGAGAAAATAGACAAAACAAAACGAAATTAAATCAAAAACGGGGTCGGGCTATTCCCAGCCAGACCCACGAGTAATCAAACAAACACTGTTGCTTCCTCGGGAGCTCGCTCGGTGCGGCGCACCATTGGTTGGATGCGTCGGCGCGCCCGAGGCCGTAGTTGCTTTGCTCGTGCCCGGATTTTCACACTCTCTACTACGTTCTACTACTTATGGCATGCTCGGAATGCTTGCATCTTCGATGGGAACCTCATTTCCCCCGAAGTGATAGTTAGATTGATTATTACTCATGTATTCCGTTTGCTTTATGATATTTCTCCCATTTGTATTGTGGAGAGATTGTAGTTTCACTTGTTGGTTGCGTAGTTTGGATGGCTTGCATGTTTTTCCATTTGCGCTTGTTTTAGCATAGTTAGGAAGGCATGCATGCTTGTCCTTTTATGCTCATTTCTTCTTGATTTTCTACCCTTTTAAGGGTCATATTTAATATGAATTTACCTTTAAACCAAAAAAAAACACTTTTGCTTCCCCGGCAACGGCGCCAAGACCCCGCTGAGTTTTAGGTGTTTGTCTTAGGTTGTTTAGTGTAGTTTTAGTTGGTTTTAAAGTTAGTTTTGTGTGTTTTTGGATAAGTTTACATATTTTGTGAAAAGTATGGAAGCTACTTCGTTTTGTGTCTTTTTGTAGGTTTTTGAGCGGAAAGCAGCGCTTTTGAAGCTGAGTTGAAGTCTTGTGGTGGAAGGTGGAATACATGGAAGTTAAGGAAGAAGATTGCATAGGCAAATCAAGTTAAAATCCAATTTAAAGCTAAAGAAGAGCTCGTTAGAAGCCAAAACAGAGGCTCGGTAACGATACTATGAAGGTCGTTAACGAGGCTGTAAAAGATAGTTTTTGTGAAGGATTCATCAAATTCTACCGACCCTGTGCGGGTCGTTAACGAGGGACCCGTGTCGGTAGAGGCCTAGCCGACTTTTCATTTTTATATCTTTTTTCTTGTTATCTTTTAAGTAAGGTAGGTTTTTATCTCTTAGCCTTTTTATTAGATAGTTTCTTAGTATAAATACCCTTGTTCTAAGCCTAGGCAAGGGGGGAGTCAGACTAGATTTAGGAGAACTCGAGAAAGAGAGAGGGTTGAACCTGAAGACGATCGAGAGGGAGAGAGAGTTTGGGTCGGTGATCAGTTCTTGCTCGGTGATTCTTAGTACTTTCGGATTCCACAAGTTTGTAAGACAATATTTTTCTTTTCAATTGCAAGTAAGTTTAGTTTTATTTTCAATGTCTTCTTCAAGTAAAGCTGTTTGCTTTATTTCAATGAAGAGTGAGTAGTCTTCTTATATAGGGGTGGGGTTGAAACCCGACATAGTTGTGCATGTTTGACTGATTAAGTTGATGTTTTGATTGCCTTTTATCTTTTAAATTGCTTGTTGTGCTTATGCTTAGATGAGAGTCGAAGTAACTCAAGTTTTTAACTTGATCGAAAGAGAAAGTTGTGAACTTGAATGTTGATATTGTTCGATAACGAAAGTTTCGAGCTTTGGATTCAAAACAAGTAATAAAGTAAATTGATTTATGAAAGTTGATTGATTTGCATGTTAGTCAGTGAAAGTTGATAGATTTATCTTTAAAGGCATGATCTTTATATTCATATGAGTTTTTATGCATAGCTATGTTGTGGTAAGCCTTGTTCTAGATCTTTTTATTCATTGAATTTTCTTAGTTTTGCTTTCGAATTATTCATTACCCAGTCAACATACCCTTGGTACCGAACCTGCTATTAGGTCGTTAGTTGCTCTGTGTTCGGTAGATTTCCAGGTTTGTTAACGACCTTGACAAGATCGTTAACGAGGATGGTCGTAGCTATTTTTGCTTGTTTTGCTTTGTTTTATTGTTTTTATAGTTGATAAACAGACAACCTTGCTTCCCGTGGACAATCCTGACTCTGCTATATACAACAGGGTCTTGACAACAAATTTTATTTGTTGTTAAGTAAATCCCTATCAAAAAATTAGCATTGTTGTCGGGGAAGCAACAATGTTTGTTTGTTTATCTTTGGGCCTGGGAATAGGTCGACCATGCTTTTGTTTTTAGCTTTGTTTTCTTTGTCTGTATTCTCAGCGTATGCCAGCAGGACGTCGCATGCTCGAATTTGACAACACCGATTACTATTCCGAACCTGAACGCACCCTAAACCCTAGACGGAGAGAAAACCGAGCCGTGGCTACACCTGAAGAGATGGCTCGACAAGTGGAAGTGCTCTAGAGACAAATGGAGGCGTTACAAGCTGATCGTGATGCCGTCATTGCAGCCGCTGAACGTGAATGAGCCAACAGTGCTCGTTTACAAGAAGAGCTAAATGCTTATCAGAGGAATGCCAAGCAATATATGCATCCAGAACTGAGGGTGCCAGAATCTGTAATCGTGCTTCCGGAGATAAAGAAGACATTTGAGATTAAATCTCAATTCATATCCTTGATAAAAAGGGCTCAATTTGAAGGGAAACCTATTGAGTGCCCTATGGAACATATTAGAAACTTTCTTGATTTATGTGACATTATAGCTGCCGAAGGTGTCTCACTCGAATATGTTCTTTTAAACGCTTTCAAGTGGTCTCTTACTGGAAAGGTCCTGAGCTGGTTGGAGAGCTTACCTCCTAATTCTATCAGGACTTGGAAGGCTTTATATGATCAATTTCTTACAAAGTTTTTCCCTCATGCCAAGACAACGAAGTTGAGAAAATGCATCACCTACTATCACTAGCTGCCTAACGAGACCTTGGTAGAGACATGGGAAAGGTTTAAAGAGATGCTCATACAGTGACCTACTCATGGGCAACCTTTATATGTGCTCCAAGAAATCTTTTTCTAGGGGATCATTGTAGAAACAAAGAACCGCATCAACACACACACTGTGTGCGGTTTCATAGAGATGGATCCCACTGATGCATGGGAATTGTTGGACAAGTTGTCTAACTACGATGCCATGTATGGTACCCAACAGTCATCCCAGCCCCAGAAGCGTCTCTACATGCCTAACAAGGATAAAGTTGATCTCGATGTCAAACATCAATTTCTACAGGAAGAGATCAACCGCCTTAAGAAACAGGTAAGTTTTCTGAAAACCTCTCATCTTTGTCAAGAATTGGTTCTTCTGCCCATAGTACTTCTTCTTGCACTAACATCGAGTAGGTAAGAGCCGCTGGGACTTACGCTGAGATGAATTACATGAGAGGTCCATACAGGAACCAGCCTAATAATTTTGATATGCCAAACAACTATCTGACATGGGGCAATCAAAATCTGAATCCAAACTACGCAGCTCCACCATCGGATAGACGACCTACGCCATATTGACCTCCAGGCTACCAAGAGCCACCATCCTGGGTACAAGGTTTACAAGAGGGCATTAGTGGAGTTAAAGCCAACCTTAATAACCAGATGAAAAAATGGGGAGAGTTTGATGTATGGAAGAAGAATGTCGACTCACAGCTAGGAATCTTGGCCGCACAGATTCCAAGACCGCAAAGGCAACTCCCGGGCCGCCCCGAGGAGAACCCTAGAAAACAAACAGCGGCCGTGCACCTTAGGAGTGGAAATACATTACCGGAGCGTGCCAAGGCTAAAGATAAGAGCCTCGAATCCGAAAAGGACACCATGGCCCAAGTCGATAATGAACCAAAGAGAGTCGTTACCGAGCTTGAACAATTTGGTATCGATGCTCCTAGGGTCGTTAACGACCCCAATCCAGGTAAGTTCTCTTCTCCTAGATTCTCTCTTGATCCCAGGCTCATTACCGACCCCAGCAGGGTCGGTACCGACACTTCGAATGCACCAATCGATCCTAATGTTGACCCGGTGTCATCACCTCTCGAGCCCACTTTGGCTCCGAGATTGGTGAAATCTCTTTCCTTTCCTACTAAGAAGTATATGGACTCCACTGAAGGCAAGTTTAAGTGTTTCGTTAAGATTCTCTAGGGTTTAAATATTTCTATACCATGCGCTGAGGCCCTAAGCGAAATGCCGACTTACACACAGTTCTTGAAAGACATTTTTAGCAGTAAACGATCTATTACAGAGCTTCAAGTAGAGGTCCGATCTATTACCCTTCTAGAGAAATTAGGCGACCAAGGGAGATTTGATATAACAATTGGCATAGGCGACCACCGATTTAAAGCCTTATGTGATCTCCGCGCCAGTACGAGTCTCCTACCATTGTCAATCTGGTCGAAAGCCAACATGGGACCATTGAAGCCAAACAACATGCGACAATACATGGTAGATGGCTCATGTGTGAGGCCAACAGGGTTCGTCGAAGATTTTCCGATTCAAGTGGGCAAATTCTTTGTTCTTAACAATTTTATAGTTATGGAGATGCCCGATGATCTGGTGGTTCCTATTATCTTAGGAAGACCATTCCTCGCCACAGCAGAAGCCATAATTGATGTTAGGAAGGGAATCCTAACTTTCAAAATTGGGGATGAGGCGGCAGAGTTTTGGTTCAACGCGACAATGAAAGAAACAGATAACGCTGAAGTTAGGATGCTCTACACCCACAATGAATTCATCGAATGTGGGGACCCCGTTGGAAGACTATTGGCGGGTGATGTATTCTCAGGTCGAAGATGGGCCGAGAGAGTTCATGTAGTCTCGGTAACGAGTCCACCAACCTTGGTACCGAGTCTCCTAGCAGATAAAGATATCTCGTTAACGACCTTGCCTGCATCGTTAACGACCCTGGCCGAGGATAATGCAATCTCGGCGTTTGAATACCTTGAAGAGGTGTTGAAGACGGAGCCAGAAGAACCTATTCTCATTCCAGCTGAGCCTTCTCTAACACTCAAACTACTTCCAGATTCTCTCAAGTATGAATTTCTTGGTCCTAATTTTACTTTCCATGTCATCGTCAATGCTAAATTAAAAGATGAGGAAGTAGAGAAGTTGCTTACTGTGCTTAGGACACATAAAAAAGCTATAGGTTACTCTCTAGATGATATAACCGGCATATCCCCTTCACTTTGCATGCATAGGATATACATGGAAGATAATCACAAACCCACTATAGAGCATCAACGTATGTTAAATCCTAACATGAAAGAAGTGGTTAAAAAGGGGGAATGACCGTAATAGAAAACGAAAAGGGAGAGCTAATCCCCACTAGGACCACAACTAGTTGGAGGATGTGCATTGATTACATGAAGCTCAATAGTGCTACTAGAAAAGATCATTTTCTGCTTTGTTTCATTGATCAAGTGTTAGAACGCTTATCCCAGCATGATTATTTTCTGTTATTTAGATGGCTATAGCGGTTTTTGGCAGATTCCCATTCATCCTTATAATTAGGAAAATACTACCTTTACATGTCCCTATGGGACTTTTGCTTATAAAAGAATGCCATTTGGGCTTTGCAATGCCCCCTCCACCTTCCAAAGGTGTGTGATGGCCATTTTTTCTGATATGATAGAGGATATTGTAGAGGTCTTTATGGATGATTTCTCTGTGTATGGTTCTTCCTTTAATGTTTGTCTTGCTAACCTTGCATGTGTTCTTAAAAGATGTGAAGAAACCAACCTTGTGCTTAATTAGTACTAGGACATCTTGTTACGAAAAGAGGGATAGAAGTAGATAAAGCAAAAATTGAGCTTATTGAAAAATTATCTCCTCCCTCTTCTGTAAAAGATTTTAGGAGTTTTCTAGGACATGTTGGCTTTTATAAACGCTTTATCAAGGATTTTTCTAAGATAGCTAAACCTCTGACTAACCTAGTAATGAAGGATGTAGTGTTTGAGTTGTCCCCAGAATGTCTTGAAGCATTTTACAGGTTAATAGCAGCCCTCATCTCCGCTCCTATTATGCAGTCCACAGATTGGACCTTGCCTTTTGAGATTATGTGTGACTCCAGTGATTATGTTGTTGGCGCAGTTTTTGGACAACGGAAAGATAAGAAGCTCCACACCATCTATTAAGCAAGTAAGACGCTTGATGAGGCGCAGAGTAAGTATACTACAACGGAGAAGGAATTCTTATCTATAGTATTTGCTTTTGAAAAAATCCGGTCCTATCTTGTTGGTTCAACAGTGATTGTTTATACTGACCATGAGGTTGTTAGATATCTAATGACCAAAAAGGATGCCAAGCCTAAGATGCTTCGTTGGATGCTCTTATTGCAGGAATTTGATCATGAAATTAGAGATAAAAAGGGAGCAGAAAACTTGGTGGCAGACCACTTATCTAGGTTGCCGGTTAAGCATATCACTGAATCCAACAACGAAGTGCCAATAAACAACTCCAGACCAGACGAACACCTCATGCTGAACGAGGTTGAACTCGACAAGACCCTCGTTACCGACCCTTTCAGGGTCGGTATTGAGCCACCGAGACTGGAGATCGTAGATCACAACTGCGATAACTCAAGGCACATCAATACTATAATCGGGAGGCTCGATACCAAGCCACATGAGGTTGTTACCGACGGGAATCCAACATCTCCAAGGTCGTTAACGACCCAATCAGATTCGATAATGACCAAGTCAGGTACGTTTTCTCAACCTAAACTCCTTCATTTTAATACAATTCCTTCCTCATCTCTTGCTTCCACTTCTCTACAATCGATTCATACTATTAGAGGGTCAAAAGCCCCTTGGTTTTCGGAATTTGCTAATTGATAGGCTATTTTCCTACACCGCAAGTATACGGTTCGGTTGTAGTAATCAAGGTGTCGAACTCAAGGAACTTTGTAGTACCAATTGATATTCGAACAAGTATATCAAGTCAAACAAATAAGAAAAAGAGTTTATCATTGAATTGAAAAGTTAACAAGTAATCGAAAATAACTAGGAAATATCAGTGGAGAAAAGCTTCCAAGGTTAGGATCCCCACAATGATGTTTCAATAGATTTTAAGCGATGTCTATTTGGATTTCAACTTGAATGTTGCTTGAAGGAACTCACTATCTAAAACCAACACAAATCTCTTTTTAGAAAATATGTGAATGTGCCTAAACTCAACTAACAATCGTTGTCACGTAAGGTTAATCAGTTTTAGACCCTTTAAACTCTTTAGAGACTAGGGACAAACAACCTAGCATTCGCTGTCGCGTTCCGCTAGAATTATCCAACCCTAAAACTACTACGATATTTGAAATTCATACAAGAGAAATTAAGTTATTGTCGCATAAATAACTCTCTAGTTTAATACCTAGGGATCTCATTCAGAACCAAATTTTGGTACTTATCAAATCAATATCCTGTTACGATTAGCTCCGGTTGGTCTCAAATTATAACAAGAATCCTATATGCGAAGCAAATAGGGAATAAAGTAACCTAGAATTAAATCAAGATTCAATCAAGTTTCAATTCAACCAAACATCACAATTCAGATCTACCTACTTCATCATTAGGTTCACCCAACCTCAGAATAAGCCAATGTAAGTTCGTCGAGCTAATGAAGTTAAAAATAAACCTTACGGGAGGCAACCCGGTTTTTAGTTTTAGTTTAGTTTTCTTTTCATTTTATATCTTTTTCTTAGCTTTCTTTTGAGTTTTTAGTAGTCTAGAAGTTAGCAAGATAGAATTGTTCGAAACTAACATGGTATAGGAAGTTAGGCTCGGAACAACGCTAAGAAAGAAGTCGCGCATGCTCGTTAACGACCCCACCAGGGTCGTTAACGACCCATGTCGATACCCGAATAGGCAGACATGGGTAGGGTAAGATTTCTAACCTAATCTAGCAGACGCGGGTTAGGTAAGATTTCTAACCTAATCTAGCAGACGCGGGTTAGGTAAGATTTCTAACCTAATCTATCTTCTATTCTATACTATACCCACGCCGCCTCTTTCTCTTCCTCTAGCCTCTTCCTATTTAAACACCTCAAAAACTCCCAATCCCACACCCAAAACTCAAGCCAAATCCTCAAATCTTCAAAACAATCCCACCGATTTCTCTCTACCCACCATCGATCGGAGCACCACAGCCCCTAACCTCAAAACTGTACCACGATAACGAGCCTCAACCTCTCTTGAGTTCGTTACCAGTGCACCACAAGCCTCGTTACCCCCCCCCCCCCCACCCCAAATTCAATCTTTGTTCTTCCATTCTTCGAATCAACGATATTAATTCTAAACACTAACTCTCTTTTTACAAGCTCCATGATTTTGGGGGTAAATTATCATATCTTGATCTTAATTGAGTGGTTGGTTTGTATGTCTAAATTGCATGATGATTCTAGTGCTTTTACGAATGGTAATTGATTTTTGATTTATATGTGGTTATTCTTGCTTAAGTTTGCATGAATTAAATTGTCCTTGAGTTGATTAAATCTTCACCATGAGTTTTGGAATTTTTTTAGCATGTTTGGATATGGTAATCGAGTAAGTATGGGGTTGCATGTGCTTGATTGTGTGTTTTATGTGGGATTGTGTTTGATTCATGCTTGATTGGTTGGAAGTATTTGGAGTTTAGAATTCGGGACACACTGTAAATGGTTCTCGCCCAAGCCCGTTAACGAGCTTGTCAGTCTCGTTAACGACCCTGTAATAGGCTCTGTTTCAAAATGAACCCAGATACCTCGTTAACGACCCAGTTGGTTTGTTAACGAGGCATGTCGAGAGCACTTCCGAGAGTAAGTATGGGGTTTCCTTTTGTTGGTTTGTGTGGATCTTATCTTGGACATTCATGTTTTTTTTAGGTACATATGGCAAGCACTAGCAGAGCTAACACGAGAGCCGTAAAGAAGAAGAGGACTCAACGGTCCCCATCCCCTCCATGCATGGACAATGTCATATTGGCTACCCAAGCTCAAGCTAACCTCTATGATGCCATTCTGGAAAAGGAACCTCTATGATGCCATTCTGGAAAAGGACCACTACACTAGGTGGTTCTCGAAGTCAAGCGCTAAATCAATGGGGATATATGAGGATGCCAAGCACCCTTTTTCCATTCTCGGAGTGCCTCAACTGTTGATGAAAGAGGAGATACCGCATTACCCGACTCTCATCGCCGAATTCTTGGCCACTCTCGAGACAAGCTTCAAAACCAAGACTTCGGTCGGGAGGATGAGGTTCCGGCTAGGTAATGTCAACCATGAATGTACAATGGCTAAGTTTAATGCATATCTTGAGCTTCCTCACCATTCTAGGAACTACAAGATCAAAGACTACATGGTTACCAAAACTTGGAGTTACATTTCCGTGGAAATTGAACCTTCCGCCGCAGCACTTTCTGGGGCAAGCATCATCAACCCCATCTTCCGGATCAATCTTCGAGCATTAGCTTCCACAATTTGGAGGAACCCGCGCACGTTGAACTTGGGATATGAATGGTTGAATTATATTGAGAAGCACGGGATCAAGTCTAAAGAAGTGTGATGCGGGAACCTAGTGAGTCTTCTAGCGGAAAACCCCGGCGTCGATCTCACACTCTATATGCGGAAACATGCTCAAAAGCTCAACAAGAATTATTGGTTTGTTTCCAGCATTTTTGTGAGGACCGAGAGAGGGCACGCCACCAAAGTCCTTGGCCAAGATGTGTTGGTTGATCGGTCAATGTTTGAGTTGCTTATGTGCCAAATTGGTACGAGACATGGATGGGCCATGCATTCCCGTTAGAGAAGAAGCCTCAACATGATCCGTTGTTGAGAGGTGTGTGACGAGGTTCGCTAGAGAAGCAGAACCCATGGATGAAGATGATGATCAAACGGAGGCAGCCACGGAGGAGCTCGATATCGAGGATGATGACCTCGGTACTGAGGTTCTGGGCGATGATAACATCGTTAACGACCCACCCAGGTTCGTTAACGACTACTTTGAGGCTACTAACGAGGCTGCTAGCGAGGCACACGACTTCGGTAACGACCCACCGCCACCTCCTACAGTGACGCAATCTTATGATATGATGCCCTATAACCCGGTGATTTTTCAAGACCACTTCCAGCCCCAAGATCATTACCAACCACCACCTTAGCACACCTACACTAGATCGAGTGTTCCACCTCCATGGGCAGATGATCTATCTTTTCAGATGCAACAGCTCAACCTGCAGCAGACACAGCTCCACCAATGGATGGATCGTTCGGAGGGTGTCTATTCAGCTCGCATGGCTTTGGATGATGCGAGGCATCAAGAGGCGGATGCTCGTTGGAGGACGATGGAGCAAAGGGTGACGGTTGATGAGGAGCGTTGGAGGACCGTGTACGAGTTCATGGGCAACTTTGAGCGTCAATTTCCACCACCACCACGAAGCTGATTAAGTTTTCAGAAGATTTTTTCTTTCCCGCTTCAGTTTATCTTGTGAGTTTCTTTCTTTTTCCTTCTTTCTTTTCTGCTTTGTTTTACTACATTGGGGACACTGTAATTTGAAGTATGGGGTGGGGAAGGGAAGAAAACTTGCTTGGTTGTTTGTTTTGTGTGTCTTGTTTGATTGTTTTAGTTGTCCTTTGTTTTAGAAAAAAAATTGAAAAAAAAATTTGAAAAAATTGAAAAAAAGAAGTATTTTAGAATGGATAAATACCCTTTCTTTTGGTTCTATGATAGTAATTGCTAGCATGCTCATGTAATTTCCTTTCAAGCATGTTTTTGATGGAATAGCCTGATTCTTGATATGAAATTATTTTATAGAGGAATAGGAATTTGATGAAATTGAGCATGTATAACTTTTAGCATGAGTAATGCAATCCAACAAAAATTGCTACCTTGTGAGATATTTTTTGCCTTATAGGTAGAACATAAAAAATCTTCTTCTTTTCTTGTCTGATTTACTCTCTTTATGTATATTATCTCTTGGAATTGTGATGGTTATCTATTACTTGAGACCTATATAGGATTTTTAGTTCATTACTTGTGGAAATCATATGATAGAGAACTTATTTTTATAAGCCTTCTTAATCCTTATCCACCCTATCATGATCCCTCTTTTTGTAGCCAATTTGAGCCTTTAAGCCTTTTATTTTCAGCTCCACAAAATTATTTCCCTAGCCGAGATAAACTTGACTCTATCCGGGGATTATGACTTAGTTGGAGAGGTTTGTTTTGTAGAGTAAAAAGTTATGTTTGGTTCAAAATAAGGGTTTTGGGAAGGGTAGATTGGAAGTCTCTTGTTTTGATTTGTAAAAGATCTCTTGGTAGTGAAAGGATGCATAAAGGAAATAAGTTGTATCGATGTTGAAAGAAAGAAAACGAGGAGAAAAAGTAGCTTGTTAACGACCTCTTCTTGGTCGTTAACGAGGCTGTTCGAGAAGAGAAAAAACACAAAAGAGTTGAGAAAGAAAAAATGATGAATAAAAAAAGGGCGAAAGAAGAGAAGTAAAGGTGCATTGTGTTTAAATTAAACCAGAGATTCTTTTCAATTTTTATAAGGCTTTCTAGGATAAAAGGTGAGTGAATGAGCATAATGTAGAGTTTGGTATATCTTTCTATGAGAGTTTTTTGGATATATGTGTCAGTTTTTAGGAATCTTTGATTCCCGGATATTATTAGCACCACATAGCCAAATATTTCCAC
Source organism: Fallopia convolvulus (assembly GCA_964016875.1). Taxonomy (NCBI): domain Eukaryota; kingdom Viridiplantae; phylum Streptophyta; class Magnoliopsida; order Caryophyllales; family Polygonaceae; genus Fallopia; species Fallopia convolvulus. The sequence goes on from OZ024730.1 coordinate 20,514,328, forward strand.
GCTTATTTGTCTTTACCAAGCCCCACTACAACCCGGCCGAATGGAAGCTTCTATGAAGTTTTTCATTGAGCCTATGTTCTCTTGATGATTTTTGCTTATTTTGACAAATCTTAGGTGGAGAGTTTGGTGATATAAGTTCCAATTTCTATGAGTTTTTGCAAATAAGGTTGAGTTGAGAGATTGAATTTATAAGCCTAAACAATTGAGAGTTGAGAGAAACACAAATATCCTTAGTGAGGTTGGATTGTATTTGCTTATGTCTATTAGTGCTTATATATGTGATGACGTTAATAGTCATTTGCTATTTTCTGCTATGTTTTGAAGTTGCTTTTTAGATGATGGCTATTGCTTAATAGGCATGATTGCTTGGTTATGATTATTGTATAGTGATTGCTTGAGGACAAGCAAGCTTAAGTATGGGGTATTTTGATGTTCGTGTTTTTAGTCTAGTTTTAGGTGTTTTTCTTAGGTTGTTTAGTAGGGTTTTAGTTTGTTTTAGAGTTAGTTTTGTGTGTTTTTGGATAAGTTTACATATTTTGTGAAAAGTTTGGAAGCTACTTTGTTTTGTGTCTTTTTGTAGGTTTTTAAGCGGAAAGGAGTGCTTTTCGAGCTGAGTTGAAGTCTTGTGGTGGAAGGTGGAATACATGGAAGTTAAGGAAGAAGATTGCATGGGAAGATCATATTAAAATCCAAGTTAAAGCCAAAGAAGAGCTCGTTAGAAGCCAAAACAGCGGCTCGGTAACGTTCATGTGAAGGTCGTTAACGAGGCTTTAAAAGATAGTTTTTGTGAGGAATTCAGCAAGACCCGTGTCGGTAGAGGCCTAGCCGACTTTTCATTTTTATATCTTTTATCTTGTTATCTTTTAAGTAAGGTAGGTTTTCATATTTTAGCCTTTTTTTTAGATAGTTTCTTAGTATAAATACCCTTGTTCTAAGCCTAGGCAAGGGGGGAGACAGACTAGATTTAGGAGAAGTCGAGAAAGAGAGAGAGTCGAACCTAAAGTCGATCGAGAGAGAGAGAGTTTGAGTCGGTGATCATTTCTTGCTCGGTGATTCTTAGTATTTTCGGATTCCACAAGTTTGTAAGACAATATTTTTCTTTTCAATTTCAAGTAAGTTTAGTTTTGTTTTCAATGTCTTCTTCAAGTAAAGTTGTTTGCTTTATTTCAATGAAGAGTGAGTAGTCTTCCTATATAGGGTTGGGGTTGAAACCCGACATAGTTGTGCATGTTTGAATGATTAAGTTGATGTTTTGATTGTCTTTTATCTTTTAAATTGCTTGTTGTGCTTATGCTTAGATGAGAGTCGAAGTAACTCAAGTTTTTAACTTGATCAAAAGAGAAAGTTGTGAACTTGAATGTTGATATTGTTCGATAACGAAAGTTTCGAGCTTTGGATTCAAAACAAGTAATAAAGTAAATTGATTTATGAAAGTTGATTAATTTGCATGTTATTCAGCGAAAGTTGATAGATTTATCTTTAAAGGCATGATCTTTATATTCATATGAGTTTTTATGCATAGCTATGTTGTGGTAAGCCTTGTTCTAGATCTTTTTATTCATTGAATTTTCTTAGTTTTGCTTTCGAATTATTCATTACCGAGTCAACATACCCTCGGTACCGAACCAGCTATTAGGTCGTTAGTTGTTCTGTGTTTGGTAGATTTCCAGGTTTGTTAACGACCCTGACAAGATCGTTAACAAGGTTGGTCGTAGCTGTTTTTGCTTGTTTTGCTTTGTTTTATTGTTTTTATAGTAGATAAACAGACAACCTTGCTTCCCGTGGACGATCCTGACTCTGCTGTACACAGTGTGGTCTTGACTACAAATTTTATTTTTTGTTAATTAAGGCTTCGTTTGGCGTAGGTTTGTGGAGGTTTTTGAAAGTTTTTACTATTTAAAACCTACCTAAATAGGTGTTCGACAAGACAAGGTTTTCTAGAAGGTTGAGGTTTTAGGAGGTTTTTGAGGAGGTTTGAAACCACAAAAATGAAACCTTTGGATAGATATGTTTGAGGAGGTTTGTAAAAATTAACAAACCATTTTTTTCCTTTTTGATAATTTAAAGCTAAAACCGAGTTAAAAACCTTATAATGACAAACACCCAATTAGGTTTTTGAAGGATTCAAATAAGAAAACCTCTACCTATTATAAAACCCCTACCTACCCAAAAACCTCTTACAAAACCTCCACCTCCTCAAAAACCTTGTTTTACCGCACACAGCCGAAATCCCTCTCAACATATGTAGGGTTAAACCCCGATCCTAGAAATGTAAACTATTCACTCATGATTGAAACAAAACAAACAATTAGATTGAATGAAAACATTGAAATATAACTTACTTGAATTATAAAAATCACGTCTTTCAATACCACCAAACTCGAAATCAAGGGACACAAGATGAACAACGAACTCGAACTCGAACTCTCCCTCTCTCGATTGAGCCAAAACAATCGTCCCACCTAAATTTCAAACTCTCCAACAACCGAACTAACTAACTCTCCTAAAACTAACTAGAACAAGAGTATTTATACTAAAAGAAACTATCTAACAAGGTTCCTAAAAGATAGAAACTTTTCTAACTAAAAGATTACGAGATAAAAGATAGATTTTCTAAAAGTCGGTGCCGCCTACTGACACAGGCCACCTCGATGACGACTTGCAAAGGGTCAGCTCGGTACCGAACCTCACAGATCGGTAACGAGCTCTCTATTTTGGGTTTTTGTACACTCTTCATAGCTTCTTTTTGGATTTAACGGGATCTTTAAGGCGTATTCTTTCTTCTCTTTCCTTCATGCACTCCACCATGAACTTCTTGACTTCAGCTCCTATCAAAGTGCTCCCTTCTGCTTCAAAAACCTATGAAAAACACAAAAACGGAGTAGCTTCCATTTTTTTACAAAATATGCAAACTTATCCAAAAACACACAAAATTTACACTAAAACTTACTAAAAATAAACTAAAAAACTTAATAAAAACACCTAAAACTATACTAAAAACATGAACATCACACATGATTTCTCTACATCTGAAAGAAGGAGCAAACAAGTGGTGGGAGAATTCTAGACTCTCCGAACATTCTCAACTAAGATGGGACTTGTTTAAGAACAAGATGTTGGATAGGTTCTTCTGGACGGCAATAAGAGAATAAATGATGGGAGGATCGATGGTGTACATGATGTTGCAAAGAGATCGCCAAGAGAACTCGGAAACTCATCACTTGGCTCGTAGCTGGTGGAGCTCGGTGGCTGAATTTTGTCTGGGATAAAATGGGTAGATCTCCCTCGTTCGAACTCGGAATTGGGTGATACAAAAGCCAAGAGTTAGAACTATGAGCTTAGGTTAACCACTCAAACTTTGAGAGCCAGATAATGTGTAGATTGAAAGATATGTTAATTATACTCAAGTGGTGCAGAAACCACCAAGATGGAAATGGAGCGATTGCAAATGGAATGGCGGAGTGATGGATATGGATGTTGCCCTTGGATATGACTCATGAAGAACAACAAACTATTGCAAGAACTTCGGATATTACGCTCCAACGCCCTAACAAGAGATTGAACGAAGGAAAAACAAGAAAGAACTTTGAATTGAAAACAAGGAAAATAAAGCAACACAATTTCGTTCAAGTCTAACGGAAAAATGGAGGCTTGGCACAAAATTATAACCTAGGTTTCACACTTCACCTAATCAGCCACCAATAGAAATTACAAAAAAACACCCCATAAAACCAATAACAAACTGATTATCCTTAACCGAAAAATAGTCACTTGTCGGGCCACTAGGTAAAACGAGACTCCAACCTTCACCTTTGCTAACCAAAGTCCAACTTATGAGCCATGATCTCCTCCTTGATCTTTTCAAGAATTGCCCTAGAATGTGCTAGAGTGATGCGCCCAAGATAGAGCGTAGTACCTTGACTTGCCTTCTTAGCGCCTCGGACACCGGACTTGGATATTTGTCCAAGTGAAGACCCACCTTTGTCGTGCAAATTGAACTTGTCATTAGGGATGAGATCTTCATTCAAAACATGGATCATAGTGCCTTTAAAAGTGCCCAAAGAAGTGGTACCATCCATCAAAGGCCAAGGCGCACCATGGTCGGAAATCAGCTTGTGCAACGACGCCCCGATTGGCATGGTACCGTGGGGCCATGACTCGGTGGATAGAATCACATCATCATCCTCCCTTTAAAAGGATTCGTCCTCGAATCGATCAAGCCTGTAAAACAAAGGATACATCGAGGGAAGCACAAGCAAGTACATTCTATAGAAGTCAAGTTAAGAATAACATTTCCAATCTCAATATGATAGGCTAGAAATTATGCACTAGCTACACCACTTCTTTTCCTATTCCTACGTGTACATCTCATAATAAAGAAATGAAGAGATTGAGTGTAAGTAGGCATCAATGGAATTCTATGACCTATATGCATTCTGGATGACATGTATTAGGCAAGAGAACTAAAATGGAAACAAGAGTACTTAGTCCTAGATGTCACAAATCATGACAGAAAAGTGAAATTATTTGATCAAATGCATGTGACACAACCAACACATAGTCATGAATATAGAATAGAGGAGTGCAAGAAACTTCCCTAAGAGGTGCAGTCATATCACCCTGTGGGCTCAACAATGGAGGTAGGGCTTCTAGCTCCCTTGGTGTGGCATTCTGCATGACAAAAACATCTTTCTTGGTCTCCACAAGAAAAGAATGTAATCACCGCTTGGAGTGACTAAAACAGCCTCGTCCTCCTCATGGAGCAAGAAGGGAAAACTTGAAGGAATCATAGGAAATGCATCCATCCATGGTGTAGCCAACGAGTTCATGGAGCTAGGAGTGATGGTAGGACGACGCTTGATTTTAGGAGATGATTCCACAATTTCCTCCTCTTCTTGCAATATGTACATCAGTTTACTGGACACTTGATGGTGATGAGTTGTTCCAATTCATGGAAAAGAGTCTCTCTTTTTGGTTTTTCTATGTCACTCATCAATCTTTGTTGGAAGGAACTCTTCTCCCCTTCAAAAGGGTTTGTTCACGAACCCAGCTAACCTACAAAACAAGTCAACACACAAACCTCCATTCCAAGCATAACATGATATAATAAAATATAAGCACAAGCTATGCCACTTTTCTTTGCAATCCTACTGGTATGGTACTTGACAAAGCTATCTAAAATATGAGAATAATTCAGCCAAGATGTTAAGTTTTGCGATAAAAGTAAGGAAGAATTGTTACTTACCCGAATGGCACGCACATCGTAGCTTGGGACAGTTTTCAGCTCCGACCTGTTCAAGGTCGATTTCAAGTCCCAGATTGAGATAAAGGAGTGTACTTTATTTCTTCCAGATTTGAGCATCATTCGACAACTGAGTTCCAAGTTACACCATTTTGGCTAAGGTGGTGCAGATTTATCCGAGATGAAGGTTTCACTTTCCTCTTTTGGTTTGGCCAAAAATAGGGGTGTAGAGGGGCCGTCTATGGCTAGCTTCTTGTCCTTCCTTTACTCTCGATGAGCAAGCTTCTTCATGTGCTCCTTGGCTGCGTAATCCAACATTATCTTATGGGAAGACGACAAGAGTGATATTCCATCATGGATCGCTCCCTTGTCAAATTGCCAAGGGCGTCTCAATAGTAGACGACAAGAGGTCATCGGGATAATGTCACACTCCACCTCATCCTTGTATGGCCCTATAGAAAAAGAAATACGAGCCCTCTTCCTGACTTGGATAGGGGCGTTAGAGTTCAACCAACACAAAGGGTCAGGTAAAGGTTGAGGAGTAGTACTTAAAGAAAATCTATCCACCACATCTTGACTAATAATATTGCAACATGAACTGCTATCAATAATCACACTACATACCTTATCCACGATCTTACATCGAGTGTCAAAGATAACTTCCCGTTGACTAGGTCTGATGGTATTCTCCGTCATGAAGAGTGTTCGTGGGACCACCAAGCACTCTCCATCCTCAGGTGTCTTGAGCTCCCTCTCTTGAGGCACTTTTGTCCTCTCGTCCAGCCCTAGGATTCGGCTCTCCAAAGCATCAAAACGATCAGCAAATCGAGTCTCCATAGCTTCCAAAGATTGTTGCAAGGATTGTTCCATGGATTGCATCATGGCAGCCACCGAACTAGTGGACGTCTCATCAACCTGTTGCTTATCCTTCTCCTTACCTACACTTCTCATCTTACAACCACGGAAAAAATCAAGGTATAGAGTGCACTTGAAATAACCACCAACGCTTCCCCGAGATGAAAATCCGACAAGTTGCAAGTATGCAAAGACAACAAAGGCAACAAAGAAGAGATTCACCACACACTTGCTTAGGATAACAATGCTAGGAAGCTACTAAACCACAAAGACAACAAGCATCAAGTATAATTAATTAATCAATTATTTTTTTGTTTGTTCGGGCAGGCCTTTTCTAGGCTCTACTAGATGACTACTCTTGTAACACCCCGTTTTTACACCGGGGCGCTACTCGGTAGTAGACCTCACCGGGTACTACATAAGCTAGTTTGACAACAAGTTCACTAGGATCTTGCAACTCGGGAACGACGAGAAAACATAAACAAAACATCGAACTTGTATTTATAAAATCCAAGTATACAAAACATGCATGTAAACCAAAATATCCTAACTTACATCACCATGTACATGTAAACATTTCTTTATCAAAACTACATGCTATACAAAAGATACCAAATATTAATCACCGTTTCTCCCAATTAAACCCAAATCTAATGACACGGCCTTCATTGACTCGTACCTTCGCCGAGGTTCCATCATGGTTCCCTTGTCTTTACCTGAAACTAAAAAAAAAACAAGTCCCCGAAGGGTCAGCTACCATTCTAATCCAAGCCAGATATCATACAGTACTAGTAAGACGTTTAAAAACCAATCAAGTTCCTATGACACATACCTGCAAGGTTCACATGAGTACAACACATATCAATTCTAAATCCATACTTAACTTCCCGATGATTACACATACAAACCACACATCACATATACACAAACAAACAAACCACACATACACAGATAGACACTCATACACATAAGTCCAAAAACAAAAATACAACCATCTGCTTTACATTCCATTCCATGGCGCTTACCAACCCTATGCCCCAGGTGTTGAGGCGCGACCTCCCACCCTTCACAATTCCATCCTTCTAACCCCGGGTCAGCCTCCACTGGCGCACTGCCCAAAACACAAATAGCTTTTCTTTTGAAAGGGCATGATTCTCTGTCACATGAACCATATGTAGCCGTCACTTCAACCCAGAGGACAACGCACATGGCCATGCCAAGAACGGTACCAGCATAGAGAAAACGGTTACAACCTTCTCATAAGATTAAACACTTTAAAATCCATTTACACACATATCACACACAGGTAAACACTTTTTCCATAAAATAATCGATTAGGGACTAGTTCCCCAAAATCAATCCTATGAGCACGACACGAAATCTAACATGAATTGAAAAGCAACCGAGCAAGTCGTAAACGACTTACCTCTTCACTTGAAATTCCAACTCTTGAATGGAACATGGACGTGTAAGAATGATTTCCTAAACAATAATATAAGGTCTTTTAAACAACATGAAGTCTGAGATTCAAAAGAATACGATAAAGGTTTAAAACTCGAAATCTCTCTAACCCTTTGATAATTTAACCCGACAACTCACATGGACATGAACTTTGAACCCACAACAAACCTCTTACTCGAAGTTACTACAAAACAACCCATCTAAAGACATTAAAACTAATAAGAACGTTCACCATAACTCAACCCCTTTATTGAGTCTATAACTCACGCCTTTAAGCTTAGAACTACACTTTACCAATCCATTTTTCTACACCATTTTCCAACATCGAATTCACCATAAATCCATCCATAAAAACTTCCTTACTATACCCACAACTCACACCATCCAACAAGAAAGAACAACTCACCAAAGAGGAGGAAAAAGACGTGCATTGTCTTCCAATGGAAGGGGCGAGTGGGCGAACAACAACAAGCAAGATGGTCGTGAAGGAGCATGAGAACGAGAGGAAGAGAGGGAGGCGAAAAATGGAAGGGAAGACATGGCTTTATATAGGAGAAATGGAAGAAGACAATTCAATTCATCTTGTATAAGAGATAAAGATCATGGCACACAAATCTAGAAGATATAGCACGAATATTGAGGAAGAAAGATAAGCACGGAACACAAATCTAGAAGATAAGATAACATGGCACGAATATCTATGAAAACGGATAAGATCAAAACTTTTACAAGTCTATCTTTATTCCACTAAGAAAAGGGATTACTTAAAAACTAAGAAACAAACTTATCCGAGCTTACTTACAAGCGAAGTAACCCAGACACGTTTTTCGAAACGCATCAAAATTACCCATTTACATCCAAATATCACTTAATTCAAGCATGCTTTTCCAAGCATATATTGTTTTAAGGTCTTCACGATATTACTTAATAGCTAAGAAATCCCAACACGAATTTCGAGAAACATTAAATTGTCCAAAAATTTTCGGAGTATTACATCATACCCCCCTTAAAGACAGTTTCGTCCCGAAACTTCCTAAGATATAGGAAAACAACTCATAACACTACTTAAAAGCATTCACATCAGTCAAACAACACGCAGATCATACCCTTAGTACATCAAAAGCAACAACTATCAAACAAGTCAAGCACACAAAGTCAAGTCAAACATAGCACACAGTTAGTTACCATCTATAAGCTAGGCTCTCGCACACTTATAACTTCTACTCTTTAAGGTCTTAACTAAACTGAACTACAACATTGCATAGCTTTATCTTATTCTCATATCAGACTCCCAAGCGGCCGTCTCAACTCCTCGTTGAGTCCACTGAATCAATATCATCAACATTTCTTTACTCTGCAATTTTCTTCATGAAGATATATTCCAATGCTCATTTGACATAGCTATCCAGGAAAAACCTACACTACAAGACTCTTGAAGGACATGTCTCAACTAAACCGTACACTTTACATTAAACCACACAACTCATGTTAACAGGCTAACTTCTCCTTACATATAGGATAATATCCCTAACTCACCTTGGATTAATCTTTCCTTATCATCATCCTTGTCCAAATTACTCATAAAGCCATTTATCTCTTGATCCTCATGTCCCTATTAGTTTTTTTACTAGGCTAGATCTCTTTCTATATTTTTCTCATATGTAGATGTTGCTTTTTAGAAGATGGCTATGTCTTGATGAGTATGTTTGTTTTAGTTTTGGTTAGTGTCTTGTTTATTGCTTAAGGACAAGCAAGTCTAAGTATGGGGTATTTTGATGTTCGCATTTTTAGTATAGTTTTTAGTAGGTTTTCTTTGCTTATTAGGTTTAGTTTTGTTAAGTTTAGGATTAGTTTTGAGTGTTTTTAGTTAGTTTTGCATATTTCTATGAAAAGAGTGGAAGCTACGCTATTTTGTGTATTTTGTAGGTTTTAGCAAGGAAAGGAGCTATATGGAGCTGAATTTGGAGCATTACAATGAAAGACGGAGGAGTACAAGATTGAAGAAGTCAGAGCTCAAGATTGAGAGAGGAAGTGTGGAAGAAAAAAAAAGCCCAGGCTCGTTAACGAGGCTGTGAGGGCTCGTTAACGAGGTTGTGAGGGCTCGTTAACGAGGCCACGAAGAAGAAGAATTGAAGATTTATTTTATAATTCACCGATCCTGAGTGGGAATTTAATTTCCGTGTCGGTTGAGTATCTTTTTAGAATCTTTTGGGGTTATTAGAATATGTATTTTAGGTCTTAATATCTTTTTAGATTTTATTTCTATCTTTTAGGGTTTGTTTTTTTCTTTTTAGGAAAGTTTATATCTTTTAGCCTTTTTAGTTTTTAGCTTTTTAGTATAAATACCCTTCTATCAAGCATAGAAAGGGGGAGACTTTTAGGGGGAGGCTTTTAGAAGAGATTTTCGAAGGGCCGAGAGAGGAGAAGTCGGATCGGAGTCAGATCGAAGAGGCTCGGTAGACGACAGTCACCGGGGTCGGTGGTTGTGATTTTGATTCGGTATTTTGATGTTTTCGGTTTCTTCTGAATCTCTATAAGACGATATTTTCTTATTAATTTGAGTTTTGTTTTCTTTTCAATGTTTCTTTTGGTTGAAGTTATTAGTTTCTTAGTTATGATTAGTGAGTAGTTTCCTTTTCTAGGATCGGGGTTAAGCCCGACATAGTTGAGCATGTTTGATGAGTAAGATTGTGTGTTGAATGCCTTTTATCTTTTATTGAGAATTGTTTGTTGTGCTTATACCAAAACGAAAGTTGAGGTAATTTAGGTTTTTAACTTGATTGAAAGAGAAAGTTAGTAACTTGAAGGTTGATATTGTTTGAATACGAAAGTTTCAAACTTTAGATCCAAAACAAGCAATTAAGTGAATTAGGATGCGAAAGTTTGTTAATTTACTTGCTAAGTCAACGAAAGTTGATGACTCTATCTGTTTAAAGGCATGATCTTATCTTCTTACGAGTTTTTATGCTTGGGTATGTTGTGGTGTCCCTAAATCCTAGATCTTTGTTTTATTTGAATTATTTCCAAGTGAATTTTCGTTGCTGAGTACTTGCCTCGGTACTGAATTTAATTAGAATTTAATAAGGTCGTTATTTGAAGTGTTCTTGTGTTCGGTGGTTCGTTAACGACCTTGACAACATCGTTAACGAGGTTGCTTGTGAGTGTTTTTATTTGTTTTTGTTTGCTTTTTAGTAGATTGATAAACGAACAACTTTGCTTCCTGTGGAACGATCCTGACTTCGCTATACTCAACGGGGTCTTGATTATAAATTTATTTTTTGTCAAGGAACCCTCATCAACAATATCTTATGCATATCCCTTCACAATCAATAACTTGCAACTCTCTAATAGCCCTACTAACATAGCCATAAACCCCTGCGATCGACTAAAACTGGATCCATTTCCATACTTTTCCCTTTCTCATTTTCACTTGCTTTTCTACTTATACTAAACCATTTGGTATAAGTTTCCAACCATGTGCTCCACTTTTGTGACCCTAGCCTACTTACATCTTCCTTTGGAACTCTTGGTCTTTGTGGTCCTGAGGAAATTTCAACTCACTCAAGTTTTCCTTACCCTCAATCATGGTATACCAACCCTTACTCTCTTATGAACCTTATGTGAAGCTTTAATTCTCACATAACTCTAACCAAAGTGTCCTTCAAATGCTTCCATCCATGGTTGGTGGCAATGCTAGCTTGTAGGCCACCTCACTTACCCTTTCGAGAATCTCAAATGGCCCGATGTACCAAGGACTAAACTTCCCTTTCATCCCAAATCTTTTAACTTCACGAGTAGGCAACCCTTTTTACTACACTTGTACTTCTACTTCACATGTTTAATGGTCGTCCCCCATATCTACCTATGATTGCTAGGAATTCTGTTCAAGTATCATACTCTCTAAAATTTTAACAACTGTCTCTATCAAATCTAATGGGTCATCCCAATTCAATGACGTTCTACACTTGTGGCCATACAAAACCTCATACGGTGCCATCTGTATCAAGGATTACCAATAAGTATGGTAACCAGGCTCTGCCAGTTTTGAAGTAATAAGACCGTTTACATCACCAATCCAACACACGAGATCTAAATATATCCTTTATCTGAATCTTCTTATAATCTAACAATCTGTCTACGGATGATATGATGACACGTTAAATGCAAACTCATTTCCATTGCATCATGCCAATGCTGCCAACATATAGAAATAACATATGCATCACAATACAATACATTCATTTTAGGTACCTCAAACAACCTTATAATGTCAGAAAACTTCCACTATCTTGTATACTAGCCACATCCCTATGATTGGCAAGAAACAGACAATCCTAGTCCATTTATCCACAACAACCCAAACATAATCTTAAACTTTGCTATTCTTTAGCCCAATGACAAAAATTCATGGAGATATTTTCCCTCTTTCATTCTGGAATGAAAAGTAATCGCAATTGTCTACCTGATTTCTGGGCTTGACCTTCATTTACTAACAACTTAACACTTAGCCACAATTCTAAATACATTCCGGCTTCATGTCGTTCCACCAATAATGCAGTCTCAAATCAAATTAAATTATACTTTCTCCAGGTTTAATTGAGGATAGTGTAACATATGCTTTCCGCAAAATCTGGTGCCTTAATTCCTCATCTCAAGGAACATAAATTTGACCATTAAACATCAAAGTACCATCAGCTCCTTTTGAAAAATCAGATATATCTCCACGACCCAACCCCTATCAAAAATCTTGCATATTGGGCATATCTCCTACTTCTGCTTTATTTCCTCTGGTAAGGTTGACTGACATTTCCACAAAACTCAATCTCCTTTAATATCATTGAATATGCACCTTAATCTCATACCTTATTAGTTCTTTCCCTTAACTCTAATTGTACAATCACCCAAACTAAAATACATTCTTGAAATGCCTTCCTACTAAGATCATAAATGATTACATTCTCTTTTCTAGGATGCTAAAAGATCTCTAAACTATAATCCTCTACAAATCAAGCCATCTTTGCTGCCTCTTACTCAGTTCCTACCGCATAAAGATATAACATTTCTAATCTATCATCACCTTTCATGTATATCCTTACTAACAATGACACCAATCTTCTAAGCATGCACCACTACTACTAATTCCAGATCATGCTTTAATCAATTTAACTCATTCGACTTCAACTATCTACAAGCATAAACACTAACTTTATCCCTTTACATCAACACACAATCGAGCTCTACCCTTGAGACATCACTAAATTATTCCCTTTTTTGCAACTTAACTTATATCATCAAGGTCCACTTTAACTCCTTTTGCGGACATCACATGTCCTAGTAAAGTTAGTTCTGATTATCAAAAATCCTACTTGTATCACATTGGAAACTTGTTGTCTCAATACTCCTTATACTAGTCTGAGATGCTCAACGTGATCCTTTTGACTCTAAGAGTAAATAAAAATGTCATCAATAAAAATCACCATGAACCTATCCAAGTAGTCAATGAATACCTTGTTCATCACACCATAACCACTATAGGGCATTAGTCCATCCAAACGACATCACTACACATTTATAATTCTCATATCTTGCTAAAAAAACCATCTTAGGAATGTCTTTTCTTCCACTAGTGATAACCTAATCTCCAATCCACTTTTGAAAACACCATGGCCCCTTGCAATTGGTCCAACAAGTCATCATTGTAGGACAATGTGTTCTTGTTCATAATAATCACTTAACTCAACTCTCAGTAATCAATACACCAGCATAGGAAATATCCTTCCTCGGGTCTATACGACTCAGAACTTTCGATATTGGTCTCATTCCTAACTCCACTTCACTACTATAACCTGCCCCACTCTAAGGTGGTAATCCTTAAAGCTAATCCCATAATAACATTCACAGCTTACAAACATTAGGTATATTCTAGATGTGTAGTCTTTCCTTGTCCTCTTTAAAGGCAGATCACTAGTATCTCATATATCCATCACTGTACAACTTGGGAGTCTTTGCCACACTCCTTACTAACCTAAATCCTTTGATCCCACTTCTTTGACATACAGTCAACTATTTTCAATATCGGTTCACTCTACAATTCCCCAAACTAACCTAGATGCCCCACAATAGCATTCTGATTAGGCGCAGCTCTCGTGTCCCTCAAATCTAGAAGAAATCCCACCCAGATGGCTCGATAACAACATTAGTATCTAGTGGTACTGCAAACTATGGAGCCACTACTAGTCCACAAACTCTCCCTACAATAGAAGCATCCTTATCCTAGAGTTTTCCATCTTCCACTCCCCACATTAGCACACATAATGTCATTCCTTTATTGACATAACTGTAAAGTTGTTCGACTGGTTAGTTAACCACTTTGACAAGGATGTTTCCAATGCTAGTTCATGCGATATACCCTACTGTGTCCTTCCTATTTTACCTTTCCTTAAACAACTTTGCAACATATGACATCAAAGTGGACACTCACATTATCTCGATCAGTTTGTGCATGTATGCTACATAGCTTAGCCTTGTCAACTCTTTGACCTAATCATATCTCATAATCTCCTATTATCAATTCCAAAGAAGTTTAACAACTTCTCTTCTTATTCTCCACGCTGCATTCTTAGTTCATTTCGTAAAACAATGCTCAAGTTTTCTCAAGTAAAACATCATTCATCTTCAATTGTCATTCTTAACTCAAATACGACTACCATCAGTCTTGAATCTTAAGTGCTTGAGTAGAATCCGCTCTAGAATTACCTTACACCTCCTGTTTTAGCCACTTCTTTTACCTTCTACCCAGGTTCAATCACTTGATTGCCAATAAGACCAATACCAAATATTAATTAGGAAACATGCCACCAACATATTACTCTTCTCTAAAAGAAACATTATGTGGTTCTCCAACAATAGGATTCCCTCTGGACCGTGATTCCTCCTTTACCATCTTTATCTACTTCATCTCTAGTTTGTGAAGCTATCTCCAAACGAGACTCTTACAATTAGAATATACTTTTAACTAAAGTTAGCAATTTAACTTACTATTCTACATAAGATCCTCGGCTGATGGCGGCGAAGTCGCGGTTTGTCATTTACCCACTTAGATGCAATATGACTACCCAATAGCAAACTATAAAATCGATGGCCAGGTTTTATTTAAAGTTGGACCTCGAGTACACTTGTTGGTCAGTTCCATGTGCCCTTGTTGTCAACCTCGCTCTGATACCAATTTGTAACACCCCGTTTTTACACCAGGGCGCTACTCGGTAGTAGACCTCACCGGATACTACCTAAGCTAGTTTGACAACAAGTTCACTAGGATCTTGCAACTCGGGCACGACGAGAAAACATAAACAAAACATCCAACTTGTATTTATAAAATCCAAGTATAGAAAACATGCATGTAAACCAAAATACCCTAACTTACATCACCATGTACATGTAAACATTTCTTTATCAAAACTACATGCTATACAAAAGATACCAAATATTAATCACCGTTTCTCCCAATTAAACCCAAATCTAATGACACAGCCTTCAACGACTCGTACCTTCGTCGAGGTTCCATCATGTTTCCCTTGTCTTTACCTGAAACTAAAAAAAAAAAGTCCCCGAAGGGTCAGCTACCATTCTAATCCAATCCAGATATTATACGGTACTAGTAAGACGTTTAAAAACCAATCAAGTTCATATGACACATACCTACAAGGTTCACAAGAGTACAAAAACCACACATCACACATACACAAACAAACAAACCACACATACACACATACACACACTCATACACATAAGTCCAAAAACCAAAATACAACCATCTGGTTTCCATTCCATTCCATGGCGCTTACCAACCCTACGCCCCAAGTGCTGAGGTGCGACCTCCCACCCTTCACAATTCCATCCTTCTAACCCCGGGTCAGCCTCCACTGGAGCACTGCCCAAAACACAAATAGCATTTCTTTTGAAAGGGCACGATTCTCTGTCACATGAACCATACGTAGTCGTCACTTCAACCCGGAGGAGTACGCACATGGCCATGCCGAGAACGGTACCAGCGTAGAGAAAACGTTTACAACATTCTCATAGGATGAAAACACTTTGAAATCCATTTACACACATATCACACAAAAGTAAACACTTTTTCTATAAAATAATCGATTAGAAACTAGTTCCCCAAAATCAATCCTACGAGCACGACACGAAATCTAACATGAATTGAACAGCAACCGAACATGTCGTAAACGACTTACCTCTTCACTTGAAATTCCAACTCTTGAATGGAACATGGACGTGTAAGAATGATTTCCTAAACAATAAGATAAGGTCTTTTAAACAACATGAAGTCTGAGACTCAAAAGAATACGATAAAGGTGTAAAACTCGAAATCTCTCTAACCCTTTGATAATTTAACCCGACAACTCACATGGACATAAACTTTGAACCCACAATCAACCTCTTACTTGAAGTTACTACAAAACAACCCATCTAAAGACATTAAAACTAATAAGAACGTTCACCATAACTCAACCCCTTTATTGAGTCTATAACTCACGCCTTTAAGCTTAGAACTACACTTTACCAATCCATTTTTCTACACCGTCTTCCAACATCAAAATTTACCATAAATCCAACCATAAAAACTTCCTTACTATACCCACAACTCACACCATCCAACAAGAAAGAACAACTCACCAAAGAGGAGGAAAAAGACGCGCATTGTCTTCCAATGGAAGGGGCGACCAACAACAAGCAAAAAGGTCGTGAAGGAGCATGACAACGAGAGGAAGAGAGGGAGGCGAAAAATGGAAGGGAAGACATGGCTTTATATAGGAGAAATGGAAGAAGACAAATTTAATTCATCTTGTATAAGAAATAAAGATCATGGCACAAAAATCTAGAAGATATAGCACGAATATTGAGGAAGAAAGATAAGCATGGAACACAAATCTAGAAGATAAGATAATATGGAACGAATATCTATGAAAACGGATAAGATCAAAACTTTTACAAGCCTATCTTTATTCCACTAGGAAATGGGATTACTTAAAAACTAAGAAACAAACTTATCTGAGCTTAATTACAAGCGAAGTAACCCATACACGTTTTTCGAGACGCATCAAAATTACCCATTTACATCCAAATATCACTTAATTGAAGCACGTTTTTCCAAGCATATATTGTTTTAGGGTCTTCACGAGATTACTTAATAGCTAAGAAATCCGAACACGAATTTCGAGAAACATTAAATAATCCAAAATTTTCCGGAGTATTACAACTCTTTACGTGCCCGACCCCTTATTAGCTTTACGCCGCCGGGCAAGGCTTTTCTAGTCTTAATCTTTTTTTCTATGCCTGGCCCCTTATTAGCTTTACGTTGCCGGCAAGGTTTTTCTGATTTTCAACAAAAGATTTCAAAGTCACTTAAATAACAACACAAGATGTTCCGTCTTGGTGTCGCTCTTGTATCCTAGCACCGAATCTTTCACAAGCATGTAATGAATAAATTTTAATGCTGGTTTTTGGACTCAATTCCCACGTTTTCAGCTCTCAAAAATCAGCACAAGTTCAATCAACACATCTACTAATTGTAGGCATTAAACAAGCAAGAGAAGCAACCCTTCAACTACCAATTTATAAGGACCTTTGATGTTCTATTCATGGAGTTTTTTCGTGCAGAATTTCAGCCATGGAACCCTCAAAAATTTGACCAAGACAACACAAAGACAACAACTCTCACACAACAAGACGAAAAACAACACACAACTCTCTCGCCACACACAAGAGATTTCGGACCAAAGAACTTGCAACAAGTGGAAATTCAAGGTCGGAACAATGATTATATGGAAATACCTTCGCGTGGCTCTAATACCACTTGATGGGAGGATCGATGGTGTAGATGATGTTGCAAAGAGATCGCCAAGAGAACTCGGAAACTCTTCACTTGGTTCGTAGGTCATGGAGCTCGATGGCTGAATTTCTTCTTGGATAAAAAGGATAGATCTCCCTTGTTAGGACTCGGAATTGGGTAATTCCAAAGCCAAGAGTTATATCTATTAGTCTAGTTTAATCCCTCAAAAGTTGAGAGCCAGATCATGTGTAGATTGAAAGATATATTTATTTCACTTAAGTGGAGATGAAACAACCGAGATGGAAATGAAGCGATTGCAAATGGAATGGCGGAGTGATGGATATGGATGTTTCCCTTGGATATGACTCACCATGAACAACAAACTAGATAGCAAGAACGTCGGATATTACACACCAACTCCCTAACAAGAGATTGAACGAAGGAAAAACAAGCAAGAACTTTTAATTGAAAACAAGGAAAAGAAGGCAACAAAATTTCGTTGAAGTCTAACGGAAAAATGGAGGCTTGGCACGAAATTATAACCTAGATTTCACACTTCACCTAATCAGCCACCAACCTTACAGAAATTACAAAAAAACACCCCATAAAACCAAGAACAAACTGATTATCCTTAACCGTAAAATAGTCACTTGTCGGGCCACTAGGTAAAACGAGACTCCAACCTGCACCTTTGCTAACCAAAGTCCAACTAATGAGCCATGATCTCCTCCTTGATCTTGTCAAGCATTGCCCTAGCATGTGCTCGAGTGATGCGCCCAAGATAGAGCGTAGTACCTTGACTTGGCTTCTTAGCGCCTTGGACACCGGCCTTGGATATATGCTACCCATACCCGTCCCATTACCCATCGGGGAATAAAATTTGACCTCGTACCCATCCCCATCGGGTCCACGTCCCCGTCGGGGATTCTCCATCTCCGTCGGGTCCACGTCCACTTTGGGGATTCTCCATCTCCGCTTGATTTCCCCATTTATAATCCCCGTCGGGGATTCCCCATCTCCACTTGATTTCCCCATTTATAATTCCCTTCGGGGATTCCCCATCCTCGTTTGGTTTCCCCATTTATACTCTCTATCAGGGACTCCACATCTTCGTTTGACTTTTACCTTGTATAATCTCCACTAGTTACGTATTTTGTTTTACATTTACTTTCATGTGTACTTTCCTAAAAACAAACAAGACAATAAGATCATACCATTCATACACGTATCAAGTACATAATATAAGGATATACCCCGGCGGGATTCCCCACGGGGTTCCCCTATGGGTCCCCCGACAGGGATTCCCCACGGGGTTCCCTAATGCGGTCGGGGTCAGGTCAGGTGGTGGGGCGGGGACACCTATCCTCGTCCCCGTGCCCATAGCGTAGCTGGTAATTACTTTCATCCCCATACTTGCCCCCATCCCCACTAAAAACCCCCATCCCCATACCCGTAACGGGGAATCCCAATGGGTAATGGGGAATCTCCTCCCCATTACCATCCATAGATGGGATGAAGGTACCAGAAACGGCTACCAAATTCAACCACCTGCTCCAATATGCTGGATTTGAGGTCTCCTTAGAGGAGCAAAAGATAATAAGGTTCCATGAGTGGATGAATCCGAAGGTCAAGCCACTCATTGTAACATCCCCGACCAAAGTGCATATGTCATTCAACATTCATATAAGATTAAGAGCATATGGATAGCATATTGGAACGATATATAGTGAGTTTTTAAAAGTAATATTTATTTTCTAATTAAGTTTATTATATTTTAAAAAGTTTTTAAGAAAAAGTTAATTATTAATTATTTCAGGGTAAAGTATGTAGTAAAGAAAATTTGAGGGTGGAAATCGTAATTTTTGCTAAAATTAAGCCGACATTCTCGTGTTTGTATATATTTCATGTTTGTGATATTGTTCTAGCCATAGAAATCAAAAGACCTGCATAGAGAGTTTTCGAAAGTGGGAAAAAAAAAAGATAAGTTTGATTTTTGTTGTTTTTATTGGATCTGGTACACGATCTCTTCAATCGGGTTTTAATCTTGAAGTACAAGCTTGATTTGGTAAGTTTTTAATTAGTTAATGGGTTATCTAGATTTTCCTAATTTTTCCAGATCTAGATCTACAGTTGATTTTGATTTGAAAATCAGTCGATTTATAGTTCTCAGAGGGTGTTTTCGATATCGGATTTATATTTGGTAAAAGATTTCAGAGTATTTTTAGGGTTTCTCTTTGTAATGATATTAGGGAGACCTTTGATCAAGTTTTTCAGAAAAGTTTGAACTAGAAAAATGTTCTTCTATATATATAGTTTATTGTTGTCAAGTTTTAAAGGATTTGGATATATATGCAAGAAGTTATAATGCATTCTGGCATTTTATTGCATTTGGGGTTAGAGTTTATAAGAGTAAATAACCTAATTTGCATTGGGTTACATATAGGAGCCCAAGTAATAGACCGTGGTCAGAGTCAAGGGGGAGAGATATAGGAATCGTCTTGAACAGGTGAGTATAGACCGGAGATTCAACCCTATGTGCTATATGAATATATGGATATATGTGCCTTATGTATATATGTGCTATATGAGTTATATGGATATATGTGTTATATGGATTATATGGATATATGTGTTATATGTGATAGCTTTGAAATTTCCAGAGTTGTTTGCACAAAAAGTATGATGACAGATGAATATGATATATGATTACAGAATGCACTTGATTGCATAGCATATTGCAATGAGATTAAAAGGACCTGTGACTGTCTTGCCCTGAACTGTAATTCAGGAAATCTACGGATTTCTTTGTTAAAGCGACCTACGGGTCATACAGGATCTACGGATCATACAGGACCTACGAGTCAATATTCAGAAGATCTTCGGATTTCTTTGTTAAAGGGGCCATTAGAGCCAATATTCAGGAAATCTTTGGATTTCTTTGCTAAAGGGACCATAAGAGTCCATATATAGTAAACCCGGGGCAGATTCAGGCTTGAACAGTTCACAGAATAATAAATCGGAAACATCAGCATTTGCATTTGCATAGTAAAATCTTATATGACATATGTATATTGACCAATTGATTGGCTTTGTGTGAAATAATTGATGATGGTTTATATTCACTGAGTATGCGACTCACGCAAATCGCAAAACAATTTTTCAGGTTCAGCTAGAATTTTCTAGCGTGTGTCTCTTTTAGAGGTCACATTCATACAGGTTGGCCGGCTGAAGCTCAATGCAACCTTCTCCTCCTCATTTTGCATCATAGACATATGACTTGTAATAGAAACTAGAGTAATAGATGTTTTAGTATGAGAAGTAACGACATAGATATGTGTATGCAACCCTTTATGGTTGTTGTTTTCTGCTTTGTGCTTCCATGGATAGTTGCTATATGTGAATTATTTGTTTATATAAGAAATAAGTTTTTACTAAGCATACGTCATAGGGTATAAGGGTGTCACAGTTAGTTTTTGGTATTAGAGCAGGGATATGATTCTTTAAGGGCATGCATTTATAAGCATATGTAATTGACAATAGATTGCATTCATGAGCATGATGCATAAAGGAGAGAAGGTTCAGCCGCGCCATGTCAGTCTATAAGAGCATTTCATACAGCACTACATGAGCATTCATTTCATATATATGAACCATTAGAAGAGGAAGTACAGTGGAAATGGTAAAGGTACCTACACTATATCAAAATTGTCTAATACAAGTGGATACAACAGAGTTATCAACTGCTCTGATTTTGTTATTCTTGCACGAGTTTGATATTATTTTGGATATGATTGGTTGTCAAGATACAATGCTAAGGTGGATTGTTTTACAAAGAGGTGGTGATAGACTCACTTGGGAAATCTAGAGTGATTTTCTATGGTAATAGACAAATGGTACCCACTTGCCTAATATCTGCAATAGCGGCTTTTCGCATGATCAGAGAGGTATGTGAGGCATATCTAGCCCATGTTATAGATAGTACAGTTGAATGTGATGATGTTGCAGATATTCAGTTGTTAGAGAATTTCTAGATGTGTTTCCAAAAGATCTTCCAGGATTGCCAACTGATAGAGAGATAGAGTTTATTATGAAATTAATGTCAGGTACTACACCGATTTCTATTCTTCCATATTGGATGACTCTTCTAGAATTACAGGAACTGAAGAAACAGTTACAGGATTTGTTGGACAAAGTATTCATTAGGACTTATATATCTTATGACTATGCATAGATTACAGAAAGTTGAATCAGGTAACAATGAAGAATAAGTATCCATTGCCAAGAATGATGATGTATTTGATCAACTTCAGGGAGCAAAGGTATTTTCGAAGATAGACATTCGGTCAGGATATCATCAGTTAAAGATAGCTAAAATGACATTATCAAGACAGCATTCAGAACTCGATATGGGCATTATGAGTTTCTGGTAATTCTATTTGGTTTGACTAATAAACCAGCAGAATTTATGGCTTTGATGAACAAGGTATTTCAATGTTTTCTAAACAAATTTGTGATTTTCATTATTCATTATATATTGGTATATTCGTGGAGTACAACTGAGCATGTTGATCATTTGTGTACTATGCTACAAGTCTTGAGGGAAAACAGTTGTTTGCTAAACTGAGAAAGTGTGAATTCTGGTTAGATCATATGGTATTTTAGGACATATATTATCTGGAAGAGGTATAGAGGATTGATTCTAAAAAGTTTGAAGAAGTGGTAAACTGGAAAGCATCAACTACCGTTATAGAAGTTCGTATCTTTCTTAGTATGGCTGGATAATACAGATTATTAGTGGAAGGTTTCTCTATTATAGCTACCCCACTCACTAAATTATTATGGAAGAATGCTTCATTCCATTGGTATTTTGCGTGCAAACTGGTCTTTAATGAGTTAAAGCTCCCACAGACTACAACATCAATACTAAGAATTCTTACAAGTACAAGAGGATTTGGTATTTTCAGTGATGTTTCATATCAGGGTCATGGTTATGTCTTAATGTTGGATGGAAAAGTAACTGCCTATGCATCATGACAGTATCAATCACATGATATTTCTTATCTGGTACATGATTTAGAGCTGACAACAATAGTATGTGTAGTAAAAGATTTGGCAACATTATCTATATGGAGAAACATTCTATATCCTTACATATCATAAGAGTTTGTAATATTTGATGAGCCAGAAGACAGAAGTGCTAGATAGAACTACTGAAAGATTATGATTGTACAATCGAGTATCATCCGAAAAAGGTCAATGTTGTAGCAGATGCTTTGAGGCAAAAGTCTAGTGATATGATAGAAAATATGCAAATGACTTCAGTGTTATATCTGATTGCTTTGCGAGGTCTAAATGCTAGACTATAGTTTGACACAGATGGAGTACTGATTGCTACTTTTGAGATTCGGCCAGTGCTGCGACAGAAAGTTAAAGATGCACAAGTAAGAGATGAGAAGTTGATAGAAATTATAGAACTTGTTTGACAAGGTAGAGATACACCATTTGTTATTCAGGATGGCATATTGATGTTTGGCATACAGATTCGCATTATCTTCATAATTAGCTCAGATTCATGATTTTTCCATGTTAGTATGTTACAACGATATCGATCTGATACGTCACATATGTTAAAAGATCAAAAGTACAACTTGTAGAAAATTTGAGCTACATAGAGGAACTGATCATGATAGCAGATTACAGTATCAAACAGTTACAGAGAGAGATTCTGAAAGTGGTTTAGAAGAATTATGGTATAGAGTACACAAGTTGTGAAACTAAAGATAAGATGAGAAAATCATATGAAAAGAGCGAATTTTGAGGACAAAATTCTTATAGAGGGGGAGAAATGTAACATCCCCGACCAAAGTGCATATGTCATTCGGCATTCATACAAGATTAAGAGCATATGCATAGCATATTGCAACGATATATAGTGAGTTTTTAAAAGTAATATTTATTTTCTAATTAAGTTTATTATATTTTAAAAAGTTTTTAAGAAAAAGTTAATTATTAATTATTTCAGGGTAAAGTTTGTAGTAAAGAAAATTTGAGGTGGAAATCGTAATTTTTGCTAAAATTAAGCCGACATTCTCGTGTTTGTATATATATCATGTTTGTGATATTGTTCTTGCCATAGAAATCAAAAGACAAGCACAGAGAGTTTTCGAAAGTGGGAAAAAAAAAGATAAGTTTGATTTTTGTTGTTTTTATTGGATCTGGTACACGATCTCTTCAATCGGGTTTTAATCTTGAAGTACAAGCTTGATTTGGTAAGTTTTTAATTAGTTAATGGGTTATCTAGATTTTCCTAATTTTTCCAGATCTAGATCTACAGTTGATTTTGATTTGAAAATCAGTCGATTTATAGTTCTCAGAGGGTGTTTTCGATATCGGATTTATATTTGGTAAAAGATTTCAGAGTATTTTTAGGGTTTCTCTTTGTAATGATATTAGGGAGACCTTTGATCAAGTTTTTCAGAAAAGTTTGAACTAGAAAAATGTTCTTCTATATATATAGTTTATTGTTGTCAAGTTTTAAAGGATTTGGATATATATGCAAGAAGTTATAATGCATTCTGGCATTTTATTGCATTTGGGGTTAGAGTTTATAAGAGTAAATAACCTAATTTGCATTGGGTTACATATAGGAGCCCAAGTAATAGACCTTGGTCAGAGTCAAGGGGGAGAGATATAGGAATCGTCTTGAACAGGTGAGTATAGACCGGAGATTCAACCCTATGTGCTATATGAATATATGGATATATGTGCCTTATGTATATATGTGCTATATGAGTTATATGGATATATGTGTTATATGGATTATATGGATATATGTGTTATATGTGATAGCTCTGAAATTTCCAGAGTTGTTTGCACAGAAAATATGATGACAAATGAATATGATATATGATTACAGAATGCACTTGATTGCATAGCATATTGCAATGAGATTAAAAGGACCTGTGACTGTCTTGCCCTGAACTGTAATTCTGAAAATCTACGGATTTCTTTGTTAAAGCGACCTACGGGTCATACAGGATCTACGGATCATACAGGACCTACGGGTCAATATTCAGGAGATCTTCGGATTTCTTTGTTAAAGGGGCCATAAGAGCCAATATTCAGGAAATCTTCGGATTTCTTTGCTAAAGGGACCATAAGAGTCCATATATAGTAAACTCGGGGCAGATTCAGGCTTGAACAGTTCACAGAATAATAAATCGGAAACATCAGCATTTGCATTTGCATAGTAAAATCTTATATGACATATGTATATTGACCAATTGATTGGCTTTGTGTGAAATAATTGATGATGGTTTATATTCACTGAGTATGCGACTCACGCAAATCGCAAAAAAAAAATTCAGGTTCAGCTAGAATTTTCTAGCGTGTGTCTCTTTTAGAGGTCACATTCATACAGGTTGGCCGGCTGAAGCTCAATGCAACCTTCTCCTCCTCATTTTGCATCATAGACATATGACTTGTAATAGAAGCTAGAGTAATAGATGTTTTAGTATGAGAAGTAACGACATAGATATGTGTATGCAACCCTTTATGGTTGTTGTTTTCTGCTTTGTGATTCCATGGATAGTTGCTATATGTGAATTATTTGTTTATATAAGAAATAAGTTTTTACTAAGCATACGTCATAGGGTATTAGGGTGTCACACTTATGGTGCATCATACCTGCACTACATTGGAGGAGTACGTCAATGCGGCGTGCAAGTTGGAAATAACACTGAAAGAGTCCGCTTCAAAGATGAAAGGTTGGGGAAAGCCACCTCAATCTCGTTCTCATTATAATATTTTCAAGCGGACAGCTCCACTTTTCAATACTTTGAGCGGTCCAATCGAGACAAGACTGAGTCAACTCATACCAAGACGACTCAAAATTCTGGATCATGGAAAGTATCATTTGTGTGCTACAATTGTGGTGAGCCATGCCACACCAGCAGAGGGTTTGCTCAAAAGAGGAGAAAATGTTATCATTGTGGGAAGGAGGGGCATGTTCAAACTTATTGCCCTTAGAAAAAGAATGGTCCAACATAGTCATGAAAAGGTTCAATGTCTTATAACAATCGAGCACGAACTGCATCTGGGAAATTGGCTCTCACACCCCCACTCAAAACAAGGATAATGCAACTTCAACGTCATCTGGCCAAAGACAAAGGTTGTATGAGATGCGTCGGACAGACAAGCCTAATGCCCTCGTTGCTTAAGGTACTTAGTATGTTCGTTCTACTCCTGCCTTTATGCTATTTGATTCCAAAGCCACTCATTCTTTTATATAAGAAAGTTGTGTAGATCAAATAGGGCTTGAATGTAATGTTATATGTGAGCCTTTTGTGGTGAATATCCCTAAAGGAGAGAAGATTGTTGATACCAAGTAACTCACCGAATTTCCAATCACCATCCAAGGGAGAAAGTTTGTTGCTGATCTTATATGTATACCGATGGCTCCATACGATATAATCTTTGGGATAGACTGGTTAACTCGTCATGGAGCTGTGATAGATTTTAACACAAGAACCGTAACCATCACAGTAGGAGGCAAATATGTTCGCAAGTTCAGGGGGAGACGAGAAGCTGAGAACGAGAAATGGTAAATGCTATGAAGGCAATGAAGATGCTACGACAAGGGTACACGAGATTCTTGTGTTTTATGGAAACGATTGAAAAGAAAGAGATAAAACTACAAGAGATCCCCATTGCTAGAGAATTTGCAGATATCTTCCCTGAGAAGATTCCAGGATTGCCACTTCATCGTGAAGTGGATTTCACCATTGAGTTGGAACCAAGGACCAGGCCTATTTCCAAGGGGCTCTACAAAATTTCCCCATTGGAAACGAAGGAATTGAAGGAGCAATTGGAAGAATTGCTAGAAAAAGGGTACATCAGACTAAGGGCTTCACCTTGGGGAGCACCTGTTCTGTTTGTAAAGAAGAAATATGGAACTTTTAGATTGTGCATTGACAACCGAGAGTTGAACAAGATCACCATCAAAAATAAGTATCCATTGCCAAGGATTGACGATCTTTTAGAGCAATTGCGAGGAGTAAGGGTATTCTCTAAGATCAATTTGAGGTCAGGATATCACCAAGTTCGAATTCGTGAGGAGGACATCCCTAAGACGGAATTCCGCAGTTAGAATGGACACTATGAATATGTAGTCATGCCTTTTGGCCTTACAAATGCCCTAGCAGTGTTTATGGATTTGATGCATCGGTGTTTTCGACGATATCTGGACAAATTTGTATTCGGTTCATAATCATTGATATGCTTTGATAATTCCAAATCACTAACAATTTCACTAAACATATTCGAGCTCTTTCAGACTCGACTCACCCACATTGACATCAATATTTAGTTGTTCAAAATTGCTCATGAAGATTATTTGAAGGCCCAATTGTTGACCTCTTACTTCTAATCTTAAATTTATCCATAATCTTGAATAAAAAAAATTAATTTAGTTACTCAAATAAACAATCAAATAGAATCCCTTTAAAAATTCTAACCTTCGACGCAAGCTAATTTAATTAAAGCATTCAATCAAATGAACCAATAATCAACTTATTTCAAACCAATAATATTGAAGAAAATCAACCCAATTCAAGAAAAAATATCCAATTCATTATTAAAATTTCATACTTTAACAAACACAACAATAAAAACTTCGAAGTCAAGTCTCCAAGAGGGTCGATCAGAAGAGGACGGTGGAATGGTAGGCATGGGCAGCAGGGCAATAGTCTGGTGGCGGCATGGATAGAGGGCCAAAAGCGGTTGCCATGAGGTAGGTCGGGCATGTGATAACCTTCACTGCTAGTATAATTCAGGTTGCAATTTTCACAGTCTGTTTACGATAATGGCACGTGCCAAGGATTTAGTTCATACTAGTACAACTATATTTTTTTCCTTTCCAATGTCTTCTTCCAAAATTAAATTTAAAGTTCTTTTGTTTTGTTTTCATAATTTCGTTGCTTTTTGGTTGGTCAAAAGCTTTTTTCCTAGACTAATAAGCGTTTTAAAGCAAAAGTCCTCATGTGTATCAAGATGAGTCACGAGCATGTCTTTTATTTTAACTTATTATATTTTTCCAATTCAAGTTGTGTTTGGTTTTTTTGGAGCAAATTGACATAATCTAATTTATCATATTCTTTCAAAGAATATTTTCCTACATTTTTTATACCTAGGTCATTCATCAAATTTTATTTTGGGATCCAGTTAAGGCTAATACGGCCAGTTGGGGAAGGCTTCATCGATCTCTTATACGACCCTTGCAACATTGTTTCTTATGTGAGTCGTCCTCATCGTCAATACATTGTTTGCCAAGATAGACAAGGTAAACATGGTTAGTAACATATAGAACATCCATAATTCTATAGTCATAGAGTGGAAGCACGATGTTTTAAGAACTTTTACCTCTGATATCATAAATCTAACACTCCCGTTTTTCATAGTAAAACCCCAATTTGCAGCCCACAGTATAAATAACAATTGTATACACTAATATTTATAACTCATACTTTGTTAAAATATTTATATTTATAACAAGGAATTTTATTAATTTTTTATAAATAAAATCACACAATTAATATTTTATTCATTTCTCGAAAACATTTTATATTTATTTATAAATTGAGGATAATTGCAAACATAAACTTAGTATTCACCATAATAGTTGAATCCATAATTTAGCGAGACTCCAATACCATGTAATTTTCTCATCCATTTTTTTTTGAATTTACACATATCAAATTTTTACTTTCAAATAAAGGTTGTGATACCATTTAAATAATCTAATTCCATTCTCGTTTTTATTAACATATAAATAATTCAAAAAACAAAATATTATAGATATGCATATTATTCTATAGTCATATAAATTTAATTTAAAATTCAAACAAATGAAATTAATATTTATAATATGAAAATATGATAACTAACAGATAATATTTTGTCTCTAATGGACTAAAAATTACAATACCTTGATTCAGGGTCCACCGAAATGTCACAAGAAAATACTTTAAACTGTTTTTCTTAAGAATAAACAACTTATCTATATATCTTATAAAATGGAAAAACCTGGCCATTTATGATGAGCCCCCTAATAAAGCAAAAGGAAAAAAAACTAATTGATTTTGATATATCATTTTAATTAATCACACTCAGATTTATCCTCTTGCCTTCTGTAACAGCTTTTGAATTTGATGGGTTGCCTAATTAAGCAAAATGAAAAAGATAAATGATTTTAAAATATCAATTTAATTGTCCAAAATCACATTTTCTCTCTTACCTTCTATAACAGTTTTTGAATCAAAGCAACACGTACGAAAAAGTCAAAATCATGTACTCTTAATATCATATTAATTGCATATAATTAGTATTGGCCTTTTCATGTTTGTAACTGTTTTTTAATTAAATTATCAATATAAATGAGAAATACACCTAGAAATGCCCTTTAACATTTTATGCCAGTTTTTGAATTAAACAATTTGTCACTATATATCCATCAGCACCTACTGGGCTGTTTACATCAAAACTTGCAAATCAAAAAGAGAAAATCTTATCATTCCATCTCCATGGTAAGACTTTCCCTATCAAAGGAAAGACTGTTTTTTTATATATTACAAACATTAACTTCTTCTTTTGTAATAGGAAGCAACAATGATTAGGGTCAGCTAACACGCATGGTGAAAACCCATAAGAGATTTCTGAAATGAACGGAAACAAAACTGGAATGAAGTAAGAGACATCAATGCAACCACAAGAAATATCCTTTACATAGTATATTTTGCTTAATTTTATAATTATAAATTTTGTTTGAACTCTATGATTTGTTATCTTTGAAATAGAACATTTGAATCCAAAAAAAAGTCAGAAAATGAAGAAGCAAAGGAAACTAATGACAATTAAATGAAAGCACAATATATGAACGACTAGATTGGTCAAAGAATACTCAAAAGATAATGCTTGTATTCATTTTTTTTACTACAATGTTATAACACATTCTCTTGAAACATTTAATTTGTTAAACCATTTGCTTACAACAACAAACAACATTTAGATGTGAAGGCATGATCACTAAAGTGCATAAAACACTTGGTTGGTATTACTACTTATGCCCGAGTAGAAAATGCAAAGACAAGTTGTTCATGATAGAGAAATAATTATGGTGTTAAACATGGAGAATTCATAACCTCTCCACATTTAAGGTAGTAAAATTTCTTAGAAAAATAATATCATAACTGATGAAAGGGTCGATGGTGTAGATGATGCAAAGGGATCGCCTTCAAAGAGTGCAAGGAATTCCGACAACAAACACCAAGGAATCTGACCCATTTTGAACTGGCTGTATCTTCCTGGTCCGAAATCAGATTTGAATGATTCCAAAACGATAAGTTAGATCTTTGATTCTAGTGGAATCCCTCCAAATTTCAGATCTAGATATTGTGTGGATTGGGTGTTATAGCTATTATACTAAGGTGACGCAGAATCCACCGTTATGAAAATTGAACGATTGATGGAGCGGATGGAATCGGATTGGATGGGGCGTTGGATATGAATGTTCAATCTTGGATATTACACACCACGATCAACAAACTAGATTGAAAGAGCGTCAGATATGAATCACCAACGATCAAACAAATGAGATTGAACGAAAACAACAAAGGAACTTAGATTGAAAAACAAGTAAAAAGCGAGCAAATCATCGTTCAAGTCTTAGTGAAAATGGCGGCATGGATGAGCCTATAACCCTAACACCCATGCCTCACGAAAACAGCCCCTTCTCTTAAAGAAATTACAAATAACGTCCCATTAGAACCAAAAACAAACTAATTGTCCTTAACCATCAAATAGTCACTTGTCGAACCATTAGATAAAATGAGACTCCACCCTTCTTCCTTATAAACCTTTGAAAACTTACGAACCATGAGCTCCTCTTGAATATGGAAAAGGATTGCTTTAGCTCGGGTTCATGTGATGCACCCAAGACAGGGCATGGCTCCTTGGCTCGGCTTCCTTGCGCCTTGAACACCGGCCTTGGTTGCTTGTCCCCGTGTAGACTCCCCTTTATCATGCACCATGGGCTTGTCTTTAGAGCTAGAATCCTCACTCGAGTCATGGGACAAGGCGCCATCACAAGTGCCCGAAGATTCGGAACCATCCATAAAAGGCCAAGGCGCGCCAAGGTCGGAATCTGGCGTAGCGCAAGGTGCGCCACCAGCCATGTGCAAGGGCTCCATCGGGCGCACCATCCACTTGAAAGGGCGCGCTTACTGGTGTCGGGGCGTGTAAGGGCTCGGTTGTTGGCTTGATTGTTAAATCGGTTGTCAATGAACTCTCATCATGCTCCTCCCCTTTAAAAGGGTTCCCCCACGAACCTGGATCCTGCTCAAACTCGACATCATCGTTACAAAAATAAGGAACAAGATCGGAAACGTTGAATACCTCATGGACTCCATAATTCGGAGGAAGATCAAGCTTGTAACCATTGTCGTTGATGCGCTCCAAAACCTGAAATGGTCCATCCCCACGCGGCTTAAGCTTAGAATTCCGAAGAGTGGGAAACCTCTCCTTCCTCAAATGAACCCAAACAAGGTCGTCGGGTTCAAAAATCAGCTCCTTGCGCCCTTTATCAGCCTGGCGCTTGTATTGCAAAGTTCGCCTTTCCAATTGAAGGCGAGTATCCTCATGAATCTGCTTAATATACTCAGCCCGGTCCCGTCCTTCACGACTCTCTCGATCGGACATAGCATAAGGCGCTAGATCAAGTGGTGTAACGAGATTGCGCCCATACACCACCTCAAAGGGCGTCTTCATTGTAGCGGAATGAACGGACCTATTATAAGCAAACTCAATGATAGGAAGACACTCTTCCCACCTGTGCAAGTTAGTTTTTTAAATAGAACGCAACAAGGCACCAAGGGTACGATTAACGACCTCAATTCGCCCATCCGTTTGCGGGTGGCAAGTAGTAGAAAACAAGAGCTTGGTTCCTAGCTTGGACCAAAGCGTCTTTCAAAAGAAACTTAAAAATTTAACATCACAATCAGAAAAAATAGACTTAGGGACCCCATGCAATCGAACAATATTATCAAAGAACAAAGTAGCAACATTAACAACATCGTCGATTTTGTGGCAAGCAATAAAATGTGCCATCTTAGAAAATCGATCAACCACCAAAAAGATAGTGCTCCCACGCTCCCACGCTCGACGATGAGCCATTCTAAGTATTTGAACCCGGCGAACTTGTTTGGGTTCATTTGAGGAAGGAGAGGTTTCCTACCCTTCAAAATTCTAAGCTTAAGCCACGTGGAGATGGGCCATTCCAAGTATTAGAGCGCATCAACGACAATGCTTACAAGCTTGATCTTCCTCCGAATTACGGTGTCCATGAGGTATTCAATGTATCCGATCTTGTTCCTTATTTTTCTAACGATGATGTTGAGTTTGAGCAGGATCCAGGTTCGAGGATGAACCCTTTTCAAGGGGAGGAGGATGATATGATTCCATCGACATCCGAGCCAACAATGGAGCACACGCCGGAACACATGGAGAAGCCACGGCATACTCTAGATGCGCCTGCCCTAGACGCGTCTACTTGTCGGGATACGGAGCCACTCAGTGCGCCCATGCGAAGGTATGGTGACACGCCCTTGTAGAGGGATGGTGGCGCGCCTTTGCCAAGGAATGGTGGCGCTCCTTTGCCAAGGAAAGGTGTGCCTTTGCACACGGTTGGAGGCGCGCTCTAGCCCGGGGTTGGCGCGCCTGGACGAAAGGCGGATTCCGGTCTTAATGGTGCCAAATCTCAAGGAGACACACCTTATCTAGGTCGTATTACGCGATCCTGAGCTAAAGCTATTCTTTGTCAAGTACAAGTGGAGCTCATGGGGTGCAGCTTTCCGAAGGAGTGTAATGAAGATGGTTGGAGTCTTTTGTTGCTTCATGGTTCGATAAGTGACAATTCTACGGTTAAGGACAATTATTAAGTTCTCGGGTTTTACGGGTTAATTTTGTAATTTTCTTATGTGAAGGGGGTAACTTTGTGAGGATGGCTTTTAGGTTTATATGGCCGGCCACCCTCTTCCTTCTCCTTTTAGATTTGCACGAAATTGTTTCTTTGAATTCAAAGTTCTTGTTTTTGCTTCGTTCAATCTCTTGTTAAGGCGTTGGTGCGTAATATCCGACGTTTCTAGCAATCTAGTTTGTTCATGTCTTGGTGAGTCATATCCAAGATCGAGCATCCATTTCCCTTTTCATCTACTTCGAACCATCATCCAAAGCAAGGAGTTATCGAGTTCTCTTGGTGATTCCTTTGCACCATCTCCATCTCCATCGATCCGGCCATCATAGATAGCAAGATGTGATATAGGAATATGATATAAGGAAGGATCATGATCAGTGATAGTGAATCTGGAGTTAGAATACTCACCTCGATCCATTAGTGAGGGTGTCAACACCGAGGTAGTTGAGGTCGTTATCGACCCAGTAGAAGAAAATCCACTCTCGGCGTCGTGCCAAAACGCGCCACCTTCGTCATATTGTTGTCCGAAGGGCTCGATAGCAGTGTTGCTCTCGTAATCCTTGCTAATGGGAAGGGAAACTCAAGACTCAACAATGTCGAGCTCGGGTTTTAGACATCTCGATCTGTGCAGTAGCTGTGGTGTCATTGGCATTTTGATTAAGGTTGAACTCTACCCGTTCCTCTCCTATGTCAAAGGTGAGGAGTCCTTTCCGAACATCAACTCTAGTGCCTGTTGTAGCAAGGAATGGCCTGCATAGAATGATGGGGACTAGAGGATCTTGAAGCATGTTGAGGATAATAAAGTCGTTTGGTATGAAGAATTTCCCCACTTGAATGGGATAATCATCAACGACTCCCGCAGCCTTTACACTTGATCCGTCTACCATATACAGTCTCATATCCACAGGTTCCAGAGGTCCCATGTTAGTTTTTGACCAGATTGATAAGGGAAGTAAACTGGCACTGGCTCCCAAATCACATTAAGCCTTTAATCGGTGGTCGCCTATGCCAATTGTGATAGCAAATCTCCCTGGGTGGCCTAGCTTCTCTGGAAGAGTAAAAGATCGGACCTCATCTGTAAGCTCTATTATTGATCGTTTCCTGCTAAGAATGTCTTTCAAAAAATTTATGTAAGTCGGCATGTCCCTTAGGGCCTCAACGAATGGTATGGAAATATTTAAGTCCTGGAAAATCGTAACGAAACGCTTAAACTTGCCTTCAGTTAAGTCCTTAGACTTCTTAGTAGGAAAGGGGAGAGACCATAAATCTCGGAGCCAAAGTGGGCTCGAGAGGTGATGCTACCGGGTCGAAAATAGGTTCGATCGGTGCCTTAGAAGGGTCGGTACCAACCCTGGTAGGGTCGGCATCAAGCCTGGGACTAAGAGAGGAGCTCGGTGTAGAAAACTTACCTGGGTTGGGGTCGGTGACGACCCTGGGAGTATCGGTACCGAGTGGTTTAGGCCCCTCTTTGCCCTGTTGTCGACCTAGGTCGTGGCGTCTTCTTTAGAATCGGGGTCTTTCTCCTTGGCTTTGGCACGATCTGGCAGCGTCTTCTCGCTCCGGAGGTGTACGACCGCTATCTGTCCTCCAGGGTTCTCCTCGGGGCGTCCTAGGAGTTGGCCTTGCCGCCTCGAAACCTGTGCAGCCAGGTTTCCTAGTTGTGAGTCAACACTCTTCTTCCAAACATCGAACTCTCCCCATCTTTTCATCTAGTTGTTAAGGTTGGCTTGGACACTAGTGATTTCATTCTTTACGCCATTAATCTCTTCATAGAGTCCTTGCACCCAAGATGGTGGCTCTTGATAGCTTGGAGGTCGATATGGCGCAGGCCATTTATCCACAAGGGGTGTTGCATAACTTGGATTTGGATTTTGATTTCCCCAAGCTGGATAAATGTTTGGCCTGTCAAAGTTATTAGGCGGATTCCTGTATTGGCCTCTCATATAGTTAATCTCAGCATATGTCTCAACGGGTCTAACCTGCTCGATGTTAGTGCAAGCAAAAGTACTATGGGCAGAAGAGCCACATTCTTGACAAGGTTGAGAGATTTTCAGAAAATTAACCTGTTTCTTTAGACGGTTGATCTCATCCTGTAGAAATTGATTTTTGACATCTGGATCAACTTTGTCCTTATTAGGCATGTAGAGACGCTTTTGTGGCTGGGACGGCTACTGGGTCCCATACATGGCATCGTTGTTAGACAACTTGTCCAACAGTTCCCATGCAGCGGTGGGATCCATCTCAATAAATCTACAAGTAGTGTGTGTGTTGATGTGGTTCTTTGTTTCTACATCAATCCCTTGGAAGAAAATTTCTTGGAGCGGGGGTTGCCCAAGCGTGGGGCACTATCTGAGCATCTCCTTGCATCTCTCCCATGTCTCTACAAAGGTCTCGTTAGGCAGTTGGTGATAGGACGTGATGCATTTTCTCAACTCCGTTGTCTTGAAAAGAGGGAAAAACTTTGTAAGAAATTGATCATACAAAGCCTCCCAAGTCGTGATAGACTTAGGAGGTAAGCTCTCCAACCAGATCAGGACCTTTCCAGTAAGAGACCACCTGAAAGCTTTTAATAGCCCATATTCTAGTGAGACACCTTCAGCCGCAATAGTGTCATATAAATGAAGAAAATTTTTAATATGTTCCATAGGGCACTCAGTAGGTTTCCCTTCAAACTGAGCCCTTTTAATTAAGGATATAAATTGAGACTTGATCTCAAATGTCTTCTCTATCTTCGGAAGCACGATTGCAAACTTTGGCACCCTCAGTTCTGGATGCATATATTGCTTGGCATTCCTCGAATAGGCATTCAACTGCTCTTGTAGACAGGCATTGTCCTCTCGGTGACGTGCAGTGTTTACTCGCTCTCGTTCAACTGTTGCGGCAGCGGCGTCTCGATCAACTTGTAACGCCTCCATCTGCCTCTAGAAAGTGGCCATCTATTGTTCCATCAGTTCAGGAGTCATTGACATGGCTTAGTTTCCTCTTCTTTTGCGGTGCAGGGTGCGTTCTGGTTCAGAATAATAACCAGTGTTATCAAACTTGAGCCTGCGGCGTCCTGCTAGCATAAGCTGAGAAAACAGACAAAAGAAAACAAAATTAAATAACGGGGTCGAGCTATTCCCAAACCCATAGGTAAACAAACAAACACTGTTGTTTCCCCAACAACGGCGCCAATTTGTTGATAGGGTTTTAACTGACAACAAATAAAATTTGTAGTCAAGACCCCACTGAGTATAGCGAAGTCAAGATCGTCCACGTGAAGCAAGGTTGTCTATTTACCGAACTAAGAAAACAAAAAAACAAAGCAAAACAAAAGAAAACAAATACGACAGACCTCGGTACCGACCTTGTCAAGGTCGGTAACGATGCTGGATTTCTAGTAAAATAGAGCAAATAACTAGATGCAGGTGTAGGCTCGATACCGATCAAATGGTAAAAAGTGTATACGAATGCAAAATGTAAGAAAATCAAATGGTAAAAAGCTCTAGGACAAGGGTTACCACAACATAGCTATGCATATATACTCATGTGAAGAATAAAGAACATGCCTTTGAAGATAAATCCATCAACTTTTGTTAACTAAACAAGCAAATCAATCAACTTTTATAAATCAATTCACTTTTCTACTTTTTTGAATCCAAAGCTCGAAAATTTCATTGTCGAACAATATCAACATTCAAGTTCACAACTTTCTCTTTCGATCAAGCAATAAACTCAAATTACTTTCACTCTCGTCCTGGTATAAGCACAAACTAGTAATTCAAAAGATAGAAGGCAGTCAAAACATCAACACATTCATTCAATCATGCACAACTATGTCGGGTTTCAACTCCGACCCTAGAAAAGTGAACTACTCACTCATCATTGAATCAAAACAAACAACTTTATTAAAAGAGAACATTGAAAAGTAAAACTTACTTGAAACTAAAGAAATATCATCTTACAATCACACATTCAAACTTGAAATAAAAAAAGAACAATAACAAACTCGGTTTCGACCTCCTTTCTCTCTCTCTCGATCGAAATCATGACCGAAATCTCCAACTAACGACGTCTCGTTCCTCTCACAACTTGCTAACCTTTAGAACTAGAACTAAAACAAGGTATTTACACTAGAGAAAGCTATCTAATAAAGATCTAAAAGATAAAAACTTTCTAAAGTAAAAAGATTACAAGATAAAAGATATAAATTCCGAAAGTCGGCGCTGCTCTACCTACACAAGTCACCTCGGTAACGACTTGCACAGAGTCAGTAGACACTTGCTGAATTCTTTGGAATAAAAACTCATTGCACAGGTCGGTAACGAGCTCTCTATTTCGGCTCTTTTTAACTCTTTCCATGG
This sequence comes from Fallopia convolvulus, assembly GCA_964016875.1. Lineage (NCBI taxonomy): Eukaryota > Viridiplantae > Streptophyta > Magnoliopsida > Caryophyllales > Polygonaceae > Fallopia > Fallopia convolvulus. The sequence continues at coordinate 20,551,098 of OZ024730.1, forward strand.
CTTTTCTTGAACTTCAACTTGATCTTTAACATGCAATCTTCCTTTCCTTCTTCTATGCATTCCACCCTTCACCGCTTGACTTCAGCTTCACATGAAAATGCTCCTTTCCGCTTGAAAAACCTACAGAAAGACACAAAACGGAGTAGCTTCCATACTTTTCACAAAATATGTAACGCTAAAACTTTCTAAAACTAAACCAAACAACCTAAGAAAGACACTTAAAACTAGACTAAAAACACGAACATCATATACCTACGTGACAACTCGTCGGTGACGACATTGTCCTTGTCGTTCTTGTGCTTGATGACATAGGGGAAAGACTCGATGAATTCCACCTATTTATCATGCCTTCATTTCTGTTTTGCTTGTCCTCTCAAGTACTTCAACGCCTCGTGTTGGAAATGGATGGCAAACTCCCGATGCAAAAGGTAATGCTCCCACGCCCGTAGAGCTCGGACAAGAGGAAGTAGCTCTTTGTCATACATGGGGTACTTGAGCTCGGATCCCCCTAACTTCTTACTATAGTAAGAAATAGGTCTCCCTTCTTTCATAAGCACCCCTCCGATCCCGATTCCCGATGCATCACACTCTATCTCAAACATCTTGCTAAAATCGGGAAGGGCATACAACGGCGCTTGTGTCAACTTAGCCTTAAGGGTTGCAAAAGCCTCTTCGTCCACCTCTCCCCATGTAAATGGGATTTTTTTCTTAGTAAGAAAGGTTAAGGTCACAGCCAAGGTGCTAAAATCTCGAACAAACCGGCGGTAGAATCCGGCTAACCCAAGGAAGCTCCAGACTTGTGTCATGGTCGTCGGTGTTGGCCATTCTTGAATCGCCTTCACCTTCTCTTCATCCAATTATAGTCCATTCCTACTCACAACAAAACCAAGAAATACCACGTGATCCGAACAAAAGTGGCACTTCTTGAAGTTAATTAACAAATAGGCTCTCCTTTTTCAAAGCATCAAGTACTTGCCTAAGGTGCTCGACATGGGATGGTAAATCCTGGTTGTAAATTAAAATGTCATCAAAGTACACAACCACAAACTTACCAATAAAAGGACGAAGAACGTGGTTCATCAAGCGCATGAAAGTGCTAGGAGCGTTGGTCAATCCGAAGGGCATGACCAACCACTCGTAGAGGCCTTGCTTGGTTTTGAACACCGTCTTCCATTCATCTCTCTCCTTCATTCTTATTTGATGGTATTCACTTTTAAGATCAATATTGGAGAAGAGACTCGCCCCATGAAGCTCATCAAGCATCTCCTCAAGCCTCGGAATCGGATGGCGATACTTGATGGTATTTTTGTTGATCATCCAACAATCAACGTACATCCTCCATGTGTCGTCCTTCTTAGGCACAAGAATGACGGGAACGGAACATGGGCTGAGGCTCTCATACACATATCCCTTATCTAGGAGCTCTTGTACTTGCCTTTGAAGCTCCTTAGTATCCTCGGGATTGGCTCGATATGCTGGACGGTTTGGTAGAGTAGCCGGGAACGAAACCAATTTTATGCTCTATTCCCCTTAGCTCTTGTATAAGGATTTGCACAAGAATATCTGGTGGCCAAACATTAAACATAATGTGGCTGAGTTTGTAGCGAGATGTTTGGTTTGCCAGAAATTGAAGATTGAGCATAGAAGACCAGGAGGTGAGTTTCAACCTTTACCAATACCAAAATGGAAATTGGAGGATATTCCTATGGATTTTGTGTCAAGGCTCCCTTAGACTCAAGGACAAAAGGATGCTATATGGGTAGTCATTGATAGACACACCAAGAGTGCACACTTCACCGCAATAAAGATGACTTGGGAAGTGAAGAAGTTGGCAGAGATATTCATACATGAGATCATTCTGTTATGTGGCACTCCGAAATCAATAGTGTTAGATCGGGATGGTCAATTCATGTCACATTTTTTGAAGGAATTGCACAAAGCCAACGGAACAAAGTTATGTTTTAGACTGCTTTTCATCCTCAAACAGATGGTCAATTATAGAGGACCATTCAAACACTAGAAGACATGCTCCGGGCTTGGGTGTTTGATCGATCTACTAGTTGGGGTGCTAGTTTAAGCCTGATAGAGTTCACCAACAACAATAGTAGGTATTCAACGATTAAGATGGCACCATTCTAGGCGTTGTATGGTCAAATGTCGCTCACTAATTTGTTGGGATGAAGATGCTGACAAAATTCTTCTCGGCCTAGAGTTGGTTGAAAGGACAGCCGTAGACATTGCACTAATCCGATAGAGGATGTTGATAGCTCAATATCGTCAGAAATTGATAGAGCATATAGGTATAGGTTTTAGAGCATATTTTTATTCCCATTTTATGCATGTTTACCTAGAATTTCGCTTTAAAGTGTAGTTTAAGTTTTATTTCGGTTTAGTTCGGAATCTACGCGTTTCTGTGCTATATTGCAGATTGGAAAGTGAAGCATGGCGGATATGAAGCTAAGGAACGGAGCTAGGAATGAGTGGAGAGATTTGAAGTGAATATTGAAAAAGCTAAGGCCCAAGAGCTTGTGTGAGAAGAACGCTTAAACTCGGGTCATGCATTGGAGTCTTGTTTTGACACCTCTATCTTGCAATGCTTGGTTTGGGAGCTATAGAGGTCGGGTGAAGTTAAATTTGGTATCACTGCAAAGCTAACTCGAAGAGCTACAATTCATATTTTTACTCCGAGTCCAAATTCCGACTCAAAGGGGGTCAAAACAGCCTCTTAAGTGTCACTAGAGTTGTTGTAGGCAAAACGCGAGCAAAGTAGCCATTCCGCGACCGCGCTTTGGGGGATCCAAACCGCCTTTGATGCATTGATCCGACGCTGACTTCGGGCCTCCGTGTGATCTTGTGGACCGACCTTTTTAGTGTTTTTGGATATTTCTAGTTACCATATAAATACTTTTCTTAGGGTTTATTTTAGGGAGGATGCTATCTATTATTCTAGTGTTCTAAGTTACTTTTGAATTTGGAGATTTGTGGGAGACAAAACCCTAGATTTACAATTAAGGAGAAATTTGACTCTTGTAAGTTTTATTCTTCTTTAATGTCAATTTCTAGGTAATTTTCTCATGTCCAACTAGTTAGTTGAAGTTGTATGCATGATTGTTTGTGAGATTTGAATTGTTTCTATTTGCCTTGACTAGATTGAATCTCTCCGTGCTTAATTGATTAAATTCACTTAGGATTATTATAGATTGGTCACCTATTCTATTTCTAGGTTGAATTATAACTAGAATAAATAAATAGACGGTGGAATTTGATTATTCATTGATGAATCCTTTGATTAAACTTATAGACGGTGGAATAAGGTTAATCAAAGGCGGAGAATTCAATCACAAAACTTTATGAATAGACGGTGGAATTCATGAACTATGTTTCTATTGAATGCTTTGAACTTAATTGCATGATCAATTTGACATAGAAGGTTTTCTAGGTTAATTGATTAAAAGGTTGTTAAAGAAGGTGTATATTAATAACCACCTTAAGCTTGAATTTCATAAATTCACAATAGAGTCAAGGGAAATCGAAATAAGAATAATCAAGGATCAAAACTGTAACACCCCGACTTCCGTCGAGGCGCTACTAGGAAATAGACCTTACAAGGTACTATTAATTAGGTTGACAACTACACTGTAGGACCTTACAACGCGGGCACGACGAGAAAACATAATAAAACATCCAACCTTTATTTAATAAAACTTATAAAACGTAATCATGCATGAATCCCCAAAAATCATAAACATTCAAATACGTCACAACGCCTACTGAAACTGAACTATCTGAACCAAAAAGATAATAACCGAAACAAAATACCAACTCCGTCTAACAAATATTAAAATCAACGTCCTAACTATTATAAGCAAACTAGTATAAAACCAAGCCCACTATGACACGCACTCTTTACCGCTCCGGCCCGCCATCTTGCCTCGGTTCCTGCACGGCTCCCTGGTTCATACCTGGAACTGTAAAATATTCCCCGAAGGGTCAGCGTCTAATCTACCAAGCTAGAAAGAGTACGGAAATTGTAGAACGCTTTGGAATCATTTATCTAAAGTCAGCATACAAATCCACAGTCGCAATCATAACTCTAAAGGCCAATACCTAAATTAGTTATATCAGTCACCCAGAGCCACATACGCATTTACAATCACAATCCATAGCAAAGCAATTCCTCCTTTTCGGCAATCCGACTTCCAAGGCGCTCATCACCGCGTCGAGTGTAGAGGCAGGCCCTCCCCCTCCACTTCACAATCTCCCTTCTAACCCCGGCTAAGCCTCCACTGGAGCACTTGCCAAAAACACACAGATAATAATTTTCGTATTGAAGGGGCACGATTTTTCAGTCACACGGGTCAAAAGTAGCCAACTCTTCCTCAACACCAGCTACGATGGGCCGTGTCGCAAACGGTACCAACACAGAGAAAACGTTCCAAAATATTTTCCAATAAATCACATTTAAAATCATTAACGCACACAACACACAAGGAGCTCAAAACAATTTAAAAGGTATTCGGGACTAGTTCCCAAAACCCGTCCTACAATATCGATACGCAGTCTAAAAAGGGAGAAAAGAACCGAGCAAGTCGAAAAACGACTTACCTCGAACATAGAAACCCTCTGGAGAAGACAAAATTTTAAGAACACGAGCGGAACCGATTCCCTAGAAAATTATAAAGTGATAAATTAGATTAAGTACAAGTCGAACCGAACTAACCCAATTAAGGGATCACTTTTATTGCCATTAACTAACCGATCCTATGTAAGGGGAGTCCCTAATAAGAATATATTAGTATCTCTAATATATGCCACTTATTAATTCCACTATTCTAACAAATACTAGTCTATCAAGACCAACCCGTAATTAATTGTCTTCTCCTTTGCCCAGGAAGAGCGACCCACCCCAACTAGTTAAAAGAATGGCCCAACCCAATCACTTTAGGCCCACAATTATTTTGATCCAGTTCATACGTTTTCCCCAGAATTCATTAAAGAGCAAAAACAAGGACCGCCAATATTTCAAAGAATGCTATTTTGTTAATCAAGTGGAGCCCACCCCCAATTCTTCTTCAACCTAACGAAGGCCTGCAAGTACGCCGCGTCTTCTTCTTCTTCACGCCGCTGCAATCGAGAGCCTCTCGTCCGACAAATTCGCCATCTCGCTTGGCCTCGTTATTCCTCCTGAACGCTCGTAATTCACGGCCCGTCCCTCACTTCGCCGGCGCCTCTGCGAGCCGATCTTCGCCCCTGCCTTCCACCTTAACCCATCACCGGCAGTAATGGAAGAGAGCAGCGCAATCCAAAATCCGCCGCCCTACTCGCGCCCCGCCGGCGCTTCCGCACCCTCTTCTCGGCCCCGCTAACCCATTCCGCTGGCGATCCTTCGAGCAGGCTTTCGCCCCTGCTGATCTACCCGCCCCTCTCGATTCGACCTCCTCCCTCACGTACAAGGAGCAGCGGCGATCTTCGATCCCCACCGCGGACGACACCGCAGCTTCCCTTGCTCAGCCTCGTCGACGACAGCCAGCCCCGACTGAAATCGTGGCTTCACCTAATCCCCTACCCCGGACTCGACCCTACGCTCTAACCGAAGCGGAAGGAAAACAGGGAGATAGAGTCTTACCGGTGCTGTCTTCCAACGGCAATCGGTGGCGGCGAATGACTCCGACGATCCTTCCTCGGATTTCCTGTGCAATTACGTCCTCTGTTCTTGCCCCTTTTTACGATAAATACCGCTCGAAGATTGGAGCCCTTAGTTTATACGTGTATTGGTTGCTTGGAATCGAGATAGAAGTTTATTGTTATCATTAGACGATAATGATAAGATTTTGTTGGAAGTTTGTTGGAAGTTTGTTTAGACATGTTCAACGGCATCTTGTGATTCGATTTCATTGAAAAATTAGGATTAATCTTCACAAAATATATATTTATATATGTGACCAAATCCGGATTTGTATATCGGATCATTAAGACCTATATTTTCCTAAAACGAGGTTGCCTGTGGTTCAAAAACTCGATTGTCTGTAATTCAAAGGACTCGTTTTTCTGACCCACGAGACCTACACGAATACGGATATTACATACTAACCCCCTTAAGAAAGTTTCGTCCCGAAACTCTTACACGAAAGAGAAAAATATATATTCGAGGTTTTCACAAAAACTCATGTATGCAATGGATACGAAACTAGTTGGACGCTTTTCCTTATATTTGAATCTTTAACTATTTTATTTACTTAAATTGTTAGCTTGAACCAATAAAAATTCCCCTTTCTCTTAGTAATATTATTTAAATACGAATAATATGGGTCCTTGTGAGTTCGGCCCTTGCTTCCACTTTACTCAGGTTAGGAAGTTAGGATAATTCTTTGACAGTGCTTTTACTGCGACATAAAAGTGCTCGTCAAATTTGGCGTCGTTGCCGGGGAGTCGACTATTTATTTGTGTTTACTTAGTATTACTATTGTTGGTGTTGTGAACCTATCTTATGGTTCATAACACATGTGCTACTGATCCATGGCTATGTTTGCATGTAGACAACTACAGGATGAATATTTTCATAGTATTTTGCTAGACTACAATAAAAGATTCATGAATTTGGTACGTTGATGGGTTATTATGCATGTGAGAGAGAATTATGTGAATGCGTCCTAGGCGGTTTGAATTCTCCGACTCGAGAGCTCGCAGAGTACATGAGCAATTATAGGCTTTGGTGTATGGGACCAAAAGAGTGTTGGGATTTCTTTTGCTACATGAGCCATCAATGTATGCTAGTCGAATTATCTCCACCAATTCCCTATCCAATGATAGGAGAGGTTGCATTGGAATCAAATGTCCTTCAGTTAGACACCCAAGTGCAAGTTGAGGAGGAATCCGCTAGAGTTGAGTTGGGTTATGAGGGTGACTTTAATGTCCAATATGATTTTATTCCTATAATTCAACTTGAAGAGAGCACCAAGGAGTCAAGTTCAATCTCTACTGACATGGGGAAGCCTATTGAACCAAGTGAGTTTAAGGTTGGTACTAGAGAATACTCACAATTCATCTTTGAGGAAAGTGGTGATGGTGACAAGTACTTTGACCCATACTGTAAGTATTTTCTGACATCACCACTTGTGTTGAATTTTTTTGAGCATATCCCATTTCATGAAAATTAGTCTCACAAGTTTGATAAGTTGAAGCGGTTTTTAAATGGGTTATTCAATTTAAATTTATCCTAGTGCTACTTATCTTCTTATGAGATGTGTTCACAGGTTTTTGACAGGTTGTTAAGGGCATTGACAATGTCTAATCTTGTCAATTCATGCTAAGCGTCAAGCTAATGACGTTAAACAAGCACTTCTTAATTGACAACCCAATGCTTAGATAGATTTCTTTTTTCAGTAATATTTTTCTTTTTAGGTAGTTTATGTGTGTTTAGATATCTCAGGTCCAAAGATTGATAACCCGAAGAACCACCACCACCGCCAAAGGAGTAGATTCTTGAGAGTGTCAGCTGTTGTGATGAGGTTAGTTTCTTTTTCTCTTATCTTTTATTTTATTTTGGAGACAAAGTAATGTTTAAGCATGGGGGAAGGGGATTCTTTATTTTTGTCATAAGTGCTTAGTTGTATATAGTTCATGTAGTTGCATTTGCATGTTTATTTTATTGTCATGCATTGATTAAAATCTTCAAAAAATGAAAAAAAAAATACAAAAATTTGAAAAAAAAATACAAAATATTCCATTTAGGTTCTTATTTCCCCATTGTTTGATTCCTCTTGTGTTTCTAAGCTAAGTATAAGTCCTAACCCATGATTTGCATTATATGCTGAAGTTGATACGATATAAGCATGATCATTGATTGATTACCTTGATTAAAGGATGGAGCATGTATTTAGCTTGAGTATTTGATTCATTCTGAAATTCTAGACAACAAATTGCCTTGTGAGATTTTTGGCCTTTCATGATATACTTGTTCTCTATATTTCTTGAGTGTATCACCATGATTATCTAGCTCTAGAACTTGCGTTATGACCCTTTGTCAAGGCTGCTTTATATGATTGAATACATGACATTAAAATGATTGAGGCAATGTTTCTTTTAGTCTATTATTTCCCTTCCTACCTTACAAGATCCATGTTCTTGACACCCCCTTTCTTTTGAGCTTTAAGCCTATTTTTGATAGTTCCACAAAAGTTTCCTAGCCGAATAAGTTTGACCCTTATCCAGGAATTACGATTTGACTATGGGAATTTTGTGGGTTATTTAATGTACTTTGGGGTTTGTGAGGAAGTTTGAAAAGGTATAATTGAGAGGAATGTGGAAAAATTGTTAAGAAAGTTGAGGATGTTGGGAATGTTTATTTAAAATCCTTTGAGGAAAGTTTGGTATGAATGGTTGATTGAGATGAGCTTTATGTATAAATTGTAAAGTTGTTCTTGTGAGAGAAGAATGAAAAAGAATGAATCGCAATTGGGTTTGTGGAAAGAAAATCAAAAGAAGAAAGAAGTGTTTTAAGTAAGTAATGGAAGAAAAGGGAAGAGCGAAGTTGGGAGTGTTAATGTAATTTGGGTTTTAGTTGATTCTAGTTCCCGGATTTAACACCACAAGCCAAAAAATGTTCCCTTCCAAATTTCTCTTTACCTTGGCCCCATTACAACCCTTAAAAAGAACTCTTGTTTTTTGTTATGTGTTTGATCCCCAGCGGTGCAGATTTAGAACTCTGATGCAAGCTTATGGTAGTCTAGTTTTCATGGTTGATTTTGAGTGAAACACATACCTTTAAAGACTTGAGAGTTTGAGTGCAAACACATTTACCTTGGTGAGGTCTAAAATGGATGAATGGTCTTTGCTCTTTGCTTCTTATAATGCATGCTAGGAAGTCTTGGTCGGGTCTTTGATTATATATGAAATGCTTGTTTGATTTGAGATGGATGTATGATTGCATTTCTGTGGTGTGTTTTGGATCTATGTTTTGCTTGAGGACAAGCAAGGTTCAAGCATGGGGGAATTTGATAGAGCATATAGGTATAGGTGTTAGAGCATATTTTTATTCCCGTTTTATTCATGTTTAGCTAGAATTTCGCTTTAAAGTGCAATTTAAGTTTTATTTCGGTTTAGTTCAGAATCTACGCGTTTCTGTGCTATATTGTAGATTGGAAGGTGAAGCATGGTGGATATGAAGCTAAGGAACAGAGCTAGGAATGTGTGCAGAGATTTGAAGTGAATATTGAAAGAGCTAGGGCCCAAGAGCTTGTGTGAGAAGAACGCTTAAACCCGGGTCATGCATTGGAGTCTTATTTTGACACCTCTATCTTGCAATGCTTGGTTTAGGAGCTATAGAGGTCGGATGAAGCTGAATTTGGTATCAATGTAAAGATAACTCGAAGAGATACAATTCATATGTTTACGCTGAGTCCAAATTTCAACTCAAAGGGGGTCAAAACAGCCTCTGAAGAGTCACTAGAGTTGTTGCAGGCAAAACGCCGGCAGAGTAGCCATTCCGCGACCACGCTTTGGGAGATCCTAACCGCGCTTTGGCGTGTTGATCCGAAGTTGAATTTGGGCCTCCGTGTGATCTTGTGGACCGGCCTTTTTAGTGTTTTTTGATATTTCTAGTTACCATATAAATACTTTCTTAGGGTTTATTTTATGGAGGATGCTATATATCTATTATTCTTGTGTTCTAAGTTACTTTTGAATTTGGAGATTTGTGGGAGACAAAACCCTAGATTTGCAATTAAAGAGAAATTTGACTCGTGTAAGTTTTATTCTTCTTTAATGTCAATTTCTAGCTAATTTTATCATGTCCAACTAGTTAGTTGAAGTTGTATGCATGATTGTTTGTGAGATTTGAATTGTTTCTATTTGCCTTGACTAGATTGAATCTCTCCGTGCTTAATTGATTAAATTCACTTAAGATTATTATAGATTGGCCACCTATTCTATTTCTAGGTTGAATTATAACTAGAATAATTAAATAGACGATGGAATTTGATTATTCATGGATAAATCCTTTGATTAAACTTATAGACGGTGGAATAAGGTTAATCAAAGGCGGAGAATTCAATCACAAAACTTTATGAATAGACGGTGGAATTCATGAACTATGTTTCTATTGAATGCTTTGGATTTAATTGCATTATCAATTTGACATAGAAGGTTTTCTAGGTTAATTGATTAAATGGTTGTTAAAGACGGTGTATATTAATAACCACCTTAACCTTGAATTTCATAAATTCACAATAGATTAGTCAAGGGAAATCGAAATAAGAATAATCAAGGATCAAAACTCATGTATGCAATGGATACGAAACTAGTTGGACGCTTTTCTCTATATTTGAATCTTTAACTGTTTTATTTACTTTGGTTTATTTACATAGATTGTTAGCTTGAACCCATAAAAATCCCCCTTTCTCTTAGTAATATTATTTAAATACGAATAATCTGAGTCCTTGTGGGTTCGACCCTTGCTTCCACTTTACTCAGGTTGGGAAGTTAGGATAATTCTTTGACAGTGCTTTTACTGCGACATAAAAGTGCTCGTCAGAAATCATATGCCGATTTGAAAAGAAGTGAGATTAAATTTGATGTTGGAGACAAGGTGTTTGTTCGGGTGTCCCCATCGAAGGGTGTGTACCGTTTTGGAAAACGAGGGAAGCTCAACCCTGATATGTTGGACCCTTTGAGATTTTGGAGAGAGTTAGCAAGCTTGCTTATCGACTTGCCTTATCCCCCATCCGCATATCCGGTCCACAACCTTTTCCTTGTGTCACTATTGTGCAACTATGTACCACATGAGTCTCATGTTCTTAATTATGATGACATCGAGATCCAATCTAATGGAACTTATGAGGAGAGACCCGTTCGCGTGCTAGAATGACACGTGAAAGGTTTACGCAATAAGAATGTGGCATTAGTGCGAATACTATGGTCAAGAAATGGTGGAGAAGAGGTGACGTGGGAAACATGTGAGACAGAGCAGGGTATGCATAATAAATTTCCGAAATTGTTTTGAAACTAGTTTCGGAGACGAAACTATTTTTACGGGGTACTACTGTAATAACCCTCTATTTCTAAGTGAGGTTAGTCTAGGTGTTATCTTTTCTTTCTCTAGTTGCAAGGAAGAAAATAATTTTAAGGGGGTATTATTGTAATAACCCTCAAATTTTATAATTATAAATAAAATATTAGCAAGTATGTTTTATTTACATCAACATAAGTAAAAATATATTGTTATAATAAAAGTATTTTTTAAAATTTAATTCAAGGTTCACCAAAATGTCACAAGAAAATACTTTAAAAATGTTGTTTTTAAGAATAAACAACTTATCTATCTATAAACCTATAATATTAAATCTTCATGACAATTAATGCCCCCACATTTTATGCATAATATATGTTTTTCATATAATTCCTACCCAATGTCATAATCTATTTTAATAAAAACTAAAATAAAATGAGAATTTTTTTGATCGGAATTTAATGCATTTAATTAAAACTCTCTCTCTCTATATATATATATATATCAAATATAAAGTAGAAAAATTGAATTTAGTAAGAAGAATCCAATGTGAAAATCACCTAATGAAAAAAACAATTGAATTTAGTAAGAAGAATCCAATGTGAAAATTACCTAAGTAATCCAATGTGATCCATTTGAGAGTAACAACTGAATTTAGTAACTAGAATCCAATGTAAAAATGACCTTAATAATCACCTAATAGACGGGGGGAGTACTATCTATAACTATATATTAAACCTATACCTTTTTGAGCCACCAGAACGATTATGGCCCCACCTCATATTTACAAAATCAATTTTTATTCCTAATATTTTAACTTTTTTCTAATAAATCCTTCTTTAACTATTTAAATTTATCTTTAACATCAAACAAATATCTATTTGTTATAAAAATATCTTTTGAAAACTTCCTTATACAAATATCTAAATTAAAAGACAACAAATTTAAAGTATTTTAAAATAAGTATACATATCTTTTGAAAGCTTACTTATAAAAGTATTTAAAACAAAAGATAAAATATTTTAAAATAAATATCAATCTTGTAACATATATCTTTTGATGAAATTATTATATATATATATATATATATATTGATTTCTTTTATAATAAAAAATTGATGATAAGTATTTAAAATGTTAAAATTAATAAAAATAGATAATAAAATATTTAATAAATATATTAAAATATTTGATAATCTCAAAATTTGCGTACATGGAAAGTAATAAAATATGAATAATATAATATTTAATCTTATCGAATCTTAACTTTATCAAACCACAAAATGAGTTTGGTCTCATCTTAAATTAAATTAATTAAAATATAAATATTTAATATAATTAAATTATCTTTAGCTTTCATACTTTATTGTATCTTATTTTTTAAGTTAACTAAAAAATTTCAAATTCTTATCTCTTCCACATTTGAATATATAAAAAAAATTTATTCATATTTTTTATATTATTTTTTAATTAAATATATATGAAATATTGTCAAGAAAAAAGATAAATGTAATTATTTTATCTTAATAATATATCTTCATTCCCAACATTAAATTTAATCATTTATATTGATTAAAAAATTATACATTTTACGAGCAATAAATTACTTATATTAAATTTACATAATATTTTTATTTATTAATATCATATTTATAATGTCTGTAAAATACCGAACCGCAGTCGTACATGGTACGACGGGTACAACTAGTATAAAATAAACTCCAACCAAAAACTAATTATTGTATTAAATATCTAATTAATTAGGCGTAGGTTACATATTTTTTTGAGACCCTTTGTTTCCTAAAGGCTAAAACGCCTATCAACCAAATATGGTCAACCAAATGAATGTGAAATTAATCACTTTGGTATACAATGTAAAACCTTGAAACCATCAAGCACGATATATAATCATGTCCACATCCTCTTCTCACATCATCTCTCCAAAATCACCTACCACAAACCACTTTAATGATCCTACACTTATGGGTAAACACTGATCTTATCAACTCTATTTCTTGATCCTCAATTTAAAATTATTAAAATTGCTAAAATGTGAGTACACATTCTATTTCAATGTTTATACAATTTTATTTAATATTCCACTATTATATTTTCAAGCGTATATTGTTTTCTTTTGATGTAGATACGCACAATAATTTCTAAATTTTCAAGAAGTTGGTACTAAATATTTATTGAAGGTAATCCCTCTTTAATTTTGTGATGAATTTCTTATTTCATGATATATCCAATACTTTTTAATCATATATACATTTCCAATTCAAGTTTTTAGAAGGAGATAATTGACATACTATCATGACTTTTTTTTGGTAATATAACTTACTAATAATGTTATGCTCATACTTTTCTTATTGATATAATCAAACAAATTTGATAACAAGCTTAGAGTTGATGATTAGAGACTCAAAGCGAATTCAAGTATTGAAATGCATTGTATAAGAGAACGTGATGCGACTCTGCCCTAGCTCGGACCCTGCTCCGACGGACCCGAGACGGCCTAGACCTTGGAGACCTCCTTGGATTAGGACTTAGTCTCGTTTATCTATTATTTATATTATTATTTCTATTTCCGTCATTTACATTCCGTCTTTTCTATTTTGGGCGTGTGTTCTCTTATGCTTAAGAGACCGGCCATTAAGCTATCATAAGGCCCATTAGGCCATTAGGGTTTGTTGCACCTTTCCATTTTTAGTAGTTACTATTATTAGTATTATGGGCTTGGATGTTGGGCCTTGCATGTTGCTAACCCTAATCCAGCCCATTTAGATCTAGGGTTTTGTGTGGACTCCTCTATATAAAAGATCCATGCCCCCTTGTATTATTTACATCAAGATGAAAAAAGCCAAGATTATAGTTGAGTCGAGAATCCTCCTAGTTTTGGCCCGACGTCACCCCGGTTCCTTTTGTCGAGTCTTTTGGACCGACGTTCTAGTCCCTTACCTCGCCCCACCCTCGTTCCGACGAGCACTAGAGGCCTGCGAGTCCACTTTTGTGGTCTCGTATTTATCCCGGTTACCCTTGTCGGAGAAGATCCGAACGTTTTGAGCCTAGATCTGCCCCTTGCCAATCGAGGGACACATCAGCTGGCATCAGAGCCAAGGTTTGAGTAAGTCTCGTTCAATCCTCGTTCGTTCATTCACACACGTTCTTTCCGCTGCATTTAACCCTAGATTCCATCCTCCACTTCGCACTTCCTCCATCTAGGGTCCCAAATTTTTTTCTTGCTTTCGTCAATTGTTAAAAAAAAAATAGCCTTGCCCTAACTCGCTAGATCTATTGATTTTGGTGAAAATTACTCATTGTCTTGCTAGTTGCATGCACATTAGGTTTTGTTTTGCCGATTTCTATCTTGCTCTTGCGTGTTGCTTGTGTTGAATTATTTGTTATTTGTTTGCTCTAGAGGAGAAATCCTAGAGTTGAATTGCTTCAAAAAAAAATATTTGTTCGACTATCAAAGCCAAAATAAGGTAAGGTAGTCGATCGAATTAAAAAAAAATAAAAATTTGGACGATCACAAGCCAAAATAAGGCAAGATCGATCCCCTTTGTGGTTCAAAAATTCGGCAACCTTAATCGCATATCCATTGCTTGTGGTTTTCGGTTTTGACTTGCCTTATTGTGTCTTGCCTTGCGACTTTGTGGTTTTCGTAGCCTTATTGATAGATCGAGATCGAGTGACCTAAGCCTAGCCAATCCTTGTTCGTGTGGTTTGAACTAAAGGGTCGGTCTGACTTAAGCGAACCGTAACTCGTTGCTTTTTGCTTCTGAACTTCTTACCGCTTTGATGACTGGTGTTACAATAGGTACTTTGTCGGAATCGGGTGATGGCAACAACGACAACAACAGTAACCCGCAGTTGCAAAATCCGAATCAAAACCAGCCCGGCGCCCAGCCAGCCTGCGTGCCGAGGATCCGATCCTTCCAACGCCGAGGCCTAAGGTCGAGGACCCGACCCAGCTAGACGAGCCTTTACCTACACCGGCACCCTCCTTAGAGTCTGACGCTGAAACCGAGCCCAAGCTCGAGCCTGCCCCTGTTTCGACACCATACTTATTCGAGACTACATATGTCGATGGCAAGGTTTTGCTGAGATCGTCGCCTTCTTCCTTGTCCGACCCACGTCGAAGCGAGGACGCTTCGAAGCTAAGCAGGGAGAATGTTGCGACTCTGCCCCACTCGGACCCTGCTCCGACGGACCCGAGACGGCCTAGACCTTGGAGACCTCCTTGGATTAGGACTTAGTCTCGTTTATCTATTATTTATATTATTATTTCTATTTCCGTCATTTACATTCCGTCTTTTCTATTTTGGGCGTGTGTTCTCTTATGCTTAAGAGATCGGCCCATTAAGCTATCATAAGGCCCATTAGGCCATTAGGGTTTGTTGCACCTTTCCATTTTTAGTAGTTACTATTATTAGTATTATGGGCTTGGATGTTGGGCCTAGCATGTTGCTAACCCTAATCCAGCCCATTTAGAAGTAGGGTTTTGTGTGGCCTCCTCTATATAAAGGAGCCATGCCCCCTTGTATTATTTACGTCAAGATGAATTAAGCCAAGATTATAGTTGAGTCGAGAATCCTCCTAGTTTTGGCCCGACGTCACCCCGATTCCTTTTATCGAGTCTTTTGGACCGACGTTCTAGTCCCTTACCTCGCCCCACCCTCGTTCCGACGAGCACTAGAGGCCCGCGAGTCCACTTTTGTGGTCTCGTATTTATCCCGGTAACCCTTGTCGGAGAAGATCCGGACGTTTCGAGCCTAGATCCGCCCCTTGCCAATCGAGGGACACATCAGAACGAGAAGATCTAGCATCGAAAAGAGGATATTTCTACGAGTAAGAACTTTATGTAATTTAGATGCATGATTTGTCTAAGAAATATTTTAGTAGTTTATAATAAATTTAAGTTTTATGATATTTTATCCTTTTAATATTATAATCTAAACTAAAATATGAATTTATTTTATTTGAACTCACTTAATCCTCTTTCAACCTACGAAGATTACAAAAAGAAGTTTAAGATATGTATTAAGTGCCCTCAAATCAATCATTAACCAAAAAACATCTATCATCACACAATTGTTTTTGTAAAAAACGTCTATTGATTTTAATATCCTCACCTTCTCAAAAGGATGACAGCCTACCTACATTTGTAATGTAATGGCAATTAACATTTCATTTTCAGATTACATAAACTTGCAATTAATTCTCTTTTATATGATACATTTAGTTATAATTTCATTTTAATTATTCAAAGGTTAATTACATGTTATGAAAATGTTATTGCAAGTATATCTATCTAACTATCTATATCTATCTATATCTATATCTATATGACATATAAAATTAAATATTTTGGTCATTTATAACCAACCCTATAATAAATACATAGAGAAAAAATAAAAAATATTTAATCCAATAATTATGTTTGTATGGAAAACTGACGGTTACAAAAATATATATTCAACTCTATTTATATTATTCATCTTAATAGCCTTAATTAATTACTTGGTGTCATATAAAATTGAAATTTTTGGTAATTTATGACCAACTCCGCAATAAATACATAGGGAAAAACTAAAAAAAAATTAATCCAACAATTAAGTTTGTATGGAAAAATAACGGTTACAAAAATATATATTCAACCCTATTTATATTATTCATCTTAATGGTATTATTTAATTACTTGGTGTCATCAATCTGTTGTGTAATTAGTGGGTCTTTTCGTTTTCCAATTTAACAATTAAAAGAAAGTTTGCAAACGGCTACCTTCGTATTAATTTTCTTTATTATGATAATAATCCTACCATTAAAAAATTTCAACATTTGACTCCTTTAAAAGCCACCTAAAAAATCTCTCTTTATCAGTTTTAAAAAGCTCAAAAAGTTAAAATTATACAGAAGCTCCTTTTTATCTGTTTATTCTCTTTTATACTAACCCAATTTTATATTTGTTATAGATTGAGCAAGTTAACCAAGATCGAAGCTATGTGTTTCATCGAGACTATAGGTTTCTCAAAGTGAAACTATATGCTTCATATATTGAGAGTTGAGACCATGCACTTTCCTTGATGAAACTATTTGTCTAATAAATTAAAACTATATATTTAGCCAAACCAAGATTACATTTTTTTTTTTGGAAATTGTGTGCCTCCAATTGCTACATGAACACCAAACTATAAGCTTAATACCAAGGTAATAATAGCGATCTATTATGGTGGTTTGATTGTATTATTTGTATGTATAGGCTTAACACCAAATTCTTATGCTATAGTTTATTTTCTAAATAAATTTTTAATCTTACTAATGTTATATAAGTATGAACTTTTTCTTGCAGTTGCAAAACTGGTGAATGAATCCTCAACTTTGAAAAGCCACATTTAATGTTTACAAACTTCTAAAAGATTTAGAAGAATGGGTTTGCTAAACAAAATATTAAAGCACTCTTATTCATTGGTAAATTATGTATCTAACAATATCATCTTTGTATTCACAATGGTTTACAAATCCATATAAATTCAATAATTAAAATTATCTAATCAATTGTATTACATTATATCGACTAATTTAATAAAATTTCAAATAATGACTAAATATAAATTAAATACGAGTTATTAAAATTAAACATTACATGACAAAAGTTTTGCTTTACCTAATAATACAAGACATAATTAAAAAATAATCCGTGCGTAGCACAGGTCATCCACCTAGTAATACTCTAAACTTAAATATTTGACAATTAATGTTCATACAAATAATAAGATAATTTATAATTTCATTTTAACCATATAATAAATCGATAACACTATAAGATTAAATATTCTCAATAATTAATGCTACTTTACTTAATTCATTTTCTCACATCTAAAATGTTTAAAATATAATAATTAATTAATATGTCATTTGTAATTTCATTATGAGTAATAAAAATATCTTCACTTGAATACTTGATTATAAAATTTCAAATGTTAATTATCATTATTAAATTTCTTTTGAAATATTATATTTTTTTATATTAAACTCATAGCAATGATATCGTCTATATATACTTAACAACATAGAATATTATTACAAAATATTTTGATTATGAACTTAATAATATATTAAAATATAATTAATAATATCCAGGAAAAAACATTTACACTTGAAAACTTGAGTAATTAATGTTCCATTCTTTTATTTCAAATTAAAAAGTTAATGGAAGAAATAGTAGAATATAAAAAGATTTGCAATGTCAACATAGAAAGTTTCTTACGTCTCTGGCTCCATTTCTTGCTCCAGTGTAATATGTAACATTTTTTAATTAAATTGTCTCAACTTATATTACAATTAATGTGTCCATCTTTAATGTCTCTTGCAATGTAACGTTTCTTTTTGACAAAAAAATGTACACTGCATTTGAACCATATTTAAGCTATTAATAAATTAAATTAAAAAATATTTAATGTGTAATCTATCTACACTTGTACATGGCCGCATTTATTGCGTCTAATAAATCTTTGGTCCTTAAATTACATGCCCACTCAATCAAAATATTTTGTATTTTTCCCTAATAAATTGTATGTAATGAGCTTGCGATGCTTTTCAAGTTTATAAAGATCATTTGACATATTCAATATATATATATATATATATAAAATGGATATATACCATATTATTAGTTATTACACATACATATCTGTAATACATATATATATTTTTGGCAATCAATTTACATATTATTAAAAAAAGAATTTTAAACTAAAGTTCTGTCATATCATAATTCACAATGTATATATTTTATGTATGAAAAAATGTTAAGTTTGATATTCATTGCCAAAAAGCTACAGTCTCATACAATATATTTGCTAGCATACTATTTATATAATGCGCTAAGTGGGAGAGAGTTTAACAAATAAGTACATTACAAATACGTAACATAATTATATTTATTATCATGAATCCAAAAATATGATAGAAAAAATTTAGCAAAACAATATCACCCCCTACATATAATTGTTATACGCATTAATTCATTTTTACACATGAATCCAAAAATATAACATGAGAAAAAAATAATAGAAAAAATACTCCATACATATTGAAGTTCTTGAAGCTTGAGTATGTACAATGTCATTTTTTTAATATGATAAAATAAAAATAAATAAAACTATAAACTTAAAATAAAATTGAAAATAAATGCTCATATATTTATATTTTTTATATTTATATATAATATGCTCTTTAACAAATTAAATAGTAAAAAACACTATATTTTTTAGAAAAAGATATTGACAATGAAAAAACCACTATGTTTTTTTATTTATTAGAATTATTTGATGCTATATGATTACAAATATAATAATCATTTCATTTTCTTATGAATGTTGACACTATTGAATTCTTGAAATCAAATTTATAACTCCAAGTCAAACCAAATTTCACCTTTTCATTTCACGGTTTAAATGCATTCTACCTAAAAAAAAGTTTAAATGCATGCAAATATTACTCCGTATGTTAATTAATTTTGACCCTAATATTTCTTTAGCATAACATTTTCGTAACAATTATTGCATTTTTTAAATCAATTTTCTAATTCCAATTCAAACCAAATTTCTCCTTTTAATTACAGGGTTTAAATGCATGCATATTATGGTTATTTATTTGACCCTATTAATTCTCTAGCATAACATTTTTAAGCTCTAAGAGGCTATTTATTTAAAAAATAAATGCTATGAAAACATTTCATAGGTAGATTAAAATAAAAAAGTTTCTTAATTTTATGCTTCCACTATTAAGACTAATTTTGGTTAGAAATCATAGCTATAAACACTTAAAATTTCATTTTGCCTATAAGTAATATCGTATAAGTGGAAGGAGGCATCTTCTAGATAACTTCTACCTCTTTAGTCAAGTCAATGATGCAAACATTCATGAGGTATGCATTATTAATTTTTATTCCTTTATTAGTGTATCTTAAATCTTAAATCTTAAAAATATTATCGATATATTATTTGTATCTCGCTTCATTTTGCAGAAAATAGTGTCGAATGGCTAAAGCACTCAATCGAGTTCTCCATCTTCAATCATTGAAGAGGTAAAATATGGTCATCTTTAAAATTATCTACTTATAGTAGTTTCTAACTTTTTATAATATGATGAAAAATCTAAGAATTGTAAATTCCTTATCATTATTTTCCGTTCCCGCTCCTACTCATTGTAATGTTTGCGGTTTCATTTGAGTTGTAGATTCTCAAGGAGTCTTTCTCGAAAATGTTCTTTGATTTTTATTTTTGGTATATTCTTATTTCAACAAAATTCCATTATATTACTCTTTAACCTAGTTATGTACATACTCCACGCTATTGAAAAAAAAAGCAAAAAAAATTAATAGATTAGCAAAAAAAAAAAAATACATTAAAAAAAATTCATGCAAATATAAGTGGGAATATAAAAAAATTGTCCCATCATATGCAATAAAAATTTATGAAGATCATAACGTAATCGTGTAATTACTATAAAATTGATCCAAAACTACACAAAAAAATTATAATTAAATTACAAATACCCATAGGCTTATCTACATTGTGGTCATCATTATTTATCATTAAATTATTTTCCAAACGCTTTTAAATCCATTGATTAAGAATCTTCACCTTAATCGTTAGATTTTTGTGTGTCAAAAAATTTATATAACTAATTAAATATAATTTTAATTAGAAAAAAGTTACATAGTCTTTAGTAGGGCTGTCAAAATTTGACCCGACCTGAGAAACCCGCCCGACCCGCCCGACTCCGAGCCCGACCCGACCCGAGAAAACAATAAAAAGTTTTATACCTGAGATATGTTTGACCCGAACTAATTTGACTCGAATCCGAAAAAACCCGAACTCGAGATTAACCCAAAACCAATTATACCCGAATGGACTAGCCTTATGCAACCCGATATCCGATGCTACCCGACCCAAAGTCATCCGAAAATCCGAAGTTACCCGACCCGAAACAATCTGAAAATCTGAAGTTACCCGACCCGAAACCATCCGAAAATTACATT
Organism: Fallopia convolvulus; assembly: GCA_964016875.1. Lineage (NCBI taxonomy): Eukaryota > Viridiplantae > Streptophyta > Magnoliopsida > Caryophyllales > Polygonaceae > Fallopia > Fallopia convolvulus. The sequence continues at coordinate 20,572,150 of OZ024730.1, forward strand.
ATGTTTTAAAATATTAATAATAGTGAATATTTATTATAATTATGTTTAAATTAAATGTTACATTAAATATTTAGACCCTAGAGTAGTTAAACTACAAAAAAAAAATCATTCGATATATGGTCTGAATCAAAATATGGCTTGCTCGAAATCATATTAACCGAAATTCGGCAAAAGTCGGAAGCAAATTCACCCAAAATCCGAAAAACTCGAAACCCGACTCACCCGAAATCCGACTTAACCCGAAACCGAACTAAACCCGAAACTGAACTTATCCGAAATCAAGTTGAACCGAAAACCGAATGACCCGACCGAAATTGACCCGAAACCCGACTTTGCCCGATTATTTGAGTACCCGACCCGAAATGATCCAACCCAATTTGACCCGGTTTTCAAAATATCCGAATTTGACCCGAATCCGAACTTACCCGAAATTGAATTGATCCGACCCAAACCCGACCCGACCCGCCCGATTGACACCCCTAGTTTTTACTAATAAATTTAGTTGCAAATATTAATTTAGGGGATATAATAGCAACCAACATTTTATTGTGATATATATATACCTAAATAATAAATTCGTATATGTCATGTGCAATGACAATTTATAAAGATCGAACAATTTTGGAATCATTGTTGAAAATAGTGTTTTTAAAAATATACACATGCAAAAAAAAAACCCGCCCCCTGCGTATGCACGGGTATGTCCCCTAGTATCTATTATAAAATAGAAAATTTTAGCTAATTAATGATCAAAGCATGTAATGTACTAATGATCAAAGCATGTAATGTACTAATGTGGGAAAATTTTAGCTAATTAATGATCTAAGCCCATAGAAAACCTTAAATCTAAATTGAACCCAATTATAAAAATCTGACATAAGAAAGCCTAATAATTACATTGGATTCCAAACTCTAATTACCCTTAAGCTAAATAAATATACTATTGGATTCCAAACTCTAATTGCAAAAAAATAATTTTCAATATTTTATACAAATTATATGCTTTTTATTATGTTTTTCATCTACCTTTTTTATGCATCTTTCTTTGGTGAAAAAATATCTATCTACTGTACAACATCTATCTATTATTTTAGGGTCTTTAACCTCAATCTAGGTGTAACACCCCGACTTTCCACGAGGCGCTACTAGGAAATAGACCTTACAAGGTACTATTAATTAGGTTGACAACTACACTGTAGGACCTTACAACGCGGGCACGACGAGAAAAACATAATAAAACATCCAACCTTTTATTTAATAAAACTTAGAAAACGTAATCATGCATGAATCCCCGATCATAAATATTCAAGTACGACACAACGCTTACTGAAACTGAACTTAACAACCAAAATAATAAATAAAATATACTGCTAATTTCATCTTATCAATACTAAAATCAATAACCTAACTATCATAAATGAACTAGTGTAAACCAATCCCATTATGACACGCGCTCTTTACCGCTCCGGCCCGCCATCTGGCCTCGATTCCTACACGGATCCCTGGTTCATACCTGGAACTGAAAAATATTCCTCGAAGGGTCAGCGTCTAATCTACCAAGTTAGAAAGAATACGGAAATTGTAGAACGCTTTGAAATCATTTCTAGAGTCAGCATACAAATCCACAACCGCAATCATAACTCTAAAGGCCAATACCTAAATTAGTTATATCAGTCACACAAAGCCACAAACGCTTTCACATTCATAATCTCATACAACGCAAAGCCTCCTTTTTCCACAATCTGTAAAACCTCAGAACAATTCTATACTTAGTTGTATTTCCGTTCCTTTCAAGTTTCTGGACGAAACTTTCTTAAGGAGGGTATAATGTAACATTCGGGACTTTGAAAACTCGCTAATTTTTCCTCCGTTCCAATCTACCTCTTTTAGTACATTTTTTTTACCTCCCATTTGTCTTTGACGCCAAAAAGCCCAATCTTTGTAAGAGCACCCAAGCCCGAGCCCAATTTCTCTTCCCCTTCCGTTTTGCCCTTTCTTGCCCTACGCTTCTATCTCATCACTTTTCTGGTTTGGTCGCCGCTCATCAACGAAAAAGGGAGAAAGCTGCCCATCTTTGTAAAACTCCGACCCTGTTTCTTTCTACTTCTCTTTTCCCCTCCCTTTACCCTACCACTCTTTCTGCTTCAAGACGCCATACCGGAGAATTCAAAGGGAGAGGTTCAAGAAAGGTTTTCGAGAAGGCGTCGCTCACCACCGCTCGCGCTCGTCTTCATTGTCGCCCGTCGCCTCACGATCATCCTTCGTCGCCATTCTCCAGTCTCCGGTGCGGTCGAGACAACAGGACGTTCAACCGCTCAAGACCGTACGTCGTCGTCGAGATCTAGGCGTTTCCGTTGTCGTTGTTCCCAAGCTCGTCGTGTCTCCCCTATTCCGACCAACCTTGGTTCGTCGACGGGCAGATTTGGGCTCGAACCCACACCCCGAGACTGCCCCATTTCAAGTGTGCTGCTTCAATCTCGAGCTCTTTGTTCACCACCGCTGATCGTCGACGACCGCCACCATTGCGAGGATCGGCTTGCGTCCCATTGTTGCAATCATTAGAAGTGCAGGATGTGGTGCTTCTTGCCCAATCTCGTTTTCATTCGATCGATTTACATGCTACTATTGTTGTTGTTATTGTCTTACAAGATTTGAACAATTAAGTTGGTGGGATGGTGGTGTTCATGGAGTTCGATCGTTTTCCATTTCAAAGTTTGAATTGTTGTTGATTCTACATTAACTTTAGTTAGCTTTTGGTAGGCTTATTGTTGTACTAGAGGAGTCGATCAATGTGGTTAAGGTCTTTGATCATTAATGGCATTCATAGTGGAGAGAGAGCAATTGAAATTGTTATTGGATGTTTCGGTCAACCTTGTGGTTTTCTTGTTGACTCTTTAGTTTACTGTTGGTGAACGATGGTCATTGATGTTGGGATGTGAGTGTATGACTACTGGATTTGATATGGTAACGTGGCCTGAAATTGTTGTTGGCTTTACTAGTTTGGTTATCAAATATAATGTGGTCAATTAATTGTCTAATTGTTCATTTAGTTTTGGTTAATAAATTGTTGTGGCTTTAAATGAATGTCTCGACCTAGGTTAGTAGGCTAAAATGCTATTGCATTGTTTTAAGTGGATCCTTCTCGTAAAATAAAAATGATGCGTTAGAAGCACGCTAGTAACTAGTAATCTAGATTGGAATCGAACGGGTGACAAGAATGGGTTGGGTTGGAAATGGTAAGTGTTCACCTAAAATCGACTAGGTCAATAATCCTCGATTAGAAAGAGCCCTTAACTTTTAGGGAGTTAAGTTTGGTGTTTCACTTCCTCTCGGGTGTGATAGTTTTGGTTATTGAATTGTTAGGATTCGATAACGTTCGTGTGCGACTTGTTCGAGCTTCCTTTCTCCCACTAAGCGTTTGTGTCTCGCTCTTGAGGTAAGTCGTTCTGCGACTTGCTCGGTTTCTATTCTAGTTCTTGTTAGACGTTATACTGTGCTTGTAGGATTGGTTTTGGGGAACTAGTCCCTCCTTGCATAATATTTTAAATCGGAATTCCATGGGTATTTGCAAGAACTGTAACTGTAATTGCTTGTGTGATTGCATTTGTGATTATGATTGTAAATATGATTGTGGTTGTAAATGAGATTGTATTTGTATATGTGATTGTGTTTTCAATTGAAACTGTGGTTGTGCTTGTTGTTGTGATTGTGATTGTAATTGTGATATTTGTATAATTCGTTTTTAAATAGTTTATCGTATGTGAAATGTTGTGAACGGTTTCTCTGTGCTTTAATTGAAAACCGGCATGCAAAGGTGAAGAAGGGTTGCATTGCTGGAATGACATGCAAAGGCGAAGAAGGGTTGCATTGTCGCGTAGAATGCAAAGGCGAAGAAGGGTTGCATTGCCGCAAAATAAATTATATGGGTGCGTGTGTGTGGACGTGTGGAGGAGAGTTGTAGGTGAATATTATGTGCATGAAAATGTGTGTCTGTAGGTATGAATGTGTTGATATGCATGTGTGATGATTATTTGGAAATTAGGTATGGATTGTAGTTGGTTTGTGTGTGCTAATCTTGGTTGTTGAGTGTTAGGAACTGTGTGTTGGTTTTTAAAACGTCTTACTGGTGTTGTATGATTTCTAACTTGGATTGGAATGGGAGCTGACCCCTCGGGGACTTATTTTTCAGTTGCAAGTACGAAGTAGGAACCGTGAGGGATCCCTAGCAGAGAGGTGGAGCAGATGTTGGAGCACGTGTCAATAGGTTTAGAGTGTATTAGAAGTTTAGTTTCTCCTTTTATCTTGCTGAGTAGTGAGAATTGTTTTAGAGTTGAAAAGAGTTTTGTGTTGTGAAGTCTGGTAAAAGTTGGTTTCCTTTTTAAGCTTAAGAGTTGGGTTATCATGTATGTTTTCTAACCTATTATTTGAGTAAATATTAGTTGGATGTTTTAAACGGTTTTCTCGTTGTGCCCGAGTTGCAAGATCCGAGTGAAATTTGTTGTGTGACTAATCTGAGTAGTACCCGGATAGGGTCTACCACCGAGTAGCGCCCCGGCGGAAGTCGGGGTGTTACAAATTGGTATCAGAGCGAGGTTGGCAACAAGGGAACATGGAACCGAACAACAAGTGTACACGAGGTCCAACTAGAAACAATAAAAACCGGCCGGTGTTTTCTAAAAAGTTTTAAAGGGGTAGTCATATTGCATACAGGGGTAGAGTACACGATGCGAGTCCACTTCCATCCGCCGAAGGACCTCACGTAGATTAGTAAGTAAATCTGTAAATTTTAGTCAAGTTTAAAGTTTTGACTGCGAGACTTTCTGTTATAGATGGCTCCACAAACCAAAGTCAGAGTTGCTGCTGCTAGTGTTAGAGGGCGTGGTAGGGGGCGTGGTAGAGGCCGTGGTAGGGGCCTTGGTAGAGGTAGAGGAGAGACTCTCTTGGTTGCTGAGCCAGAGGAGCATAACAACGTTCACCCCCAAGAAGAAGATGCTGAGAGTGATGGTGTGGCTGTGGGGATCCATCAGGACGCTAACGTGTCTGTTACTGGAAGAGGGCCCCCAGCTAATGGAGCCCATTTTAGAGCCATACACCGCAAGTTGGTTTATCACCAGAGATGGATCCTACGCTTCGAGCCACACTCGAAGGGATGCTACAGAATCTGTTGGGTACCGGAGTTTTTGACCAGAATGTTGTTGCTGGACTTCAAAGGACAGAAATGAGGGAACCAGGACAGAATGCAGTTGGAGCTACTCAATTAGGAGGGTTATCGGAAGTACAGAGACCAGAAGTAGTTGACCGCGTGGGAGAGCTACCAAGACGGTGCCACGAGCCCTAGCCTAACAAGTGGCTCCCGGAGTTCAGGAAGACTGGGGTGCCAAACTTTACTGGGGCCAAGGATTCAAATGTAGAACAGTGGTTGAGGAGAGTGGTGTCTACTTTGGACTCGATCCAAGCGCCAGAGGAGAGGAAGATGTCCTTGGTACAGAGTTTGCTGCAAGGAGATGCTTTTGATTGGTGGGACTTGAGTCGAGACGGTCGGACAGAGGTTACTTTTGAAGAGTTCCGAAGGAGGATTTGGGATTACTATTGTCCCCAGGTTGTTAGGATGGCTCGGGAGGCTGCATTTCGGGATGTTGGGCCCGAGAACATCACAGTAGCTGAGACTATTCTGAAATTTCAGCAAGAGTTGGCGGCAGTGCCTAACGCTGCCCCTACAGAGGACCTGCGAATTGCAACCTTCCTAAAGCGGTTGCAACCACAGTTGCGCGCTTATGTAGCAGGACTCCGACTTACGACTTTGGGAGCGGTTCAGGAGTCAGCTTTGGCTCATGAGATGGCCACGCTGAGGCTAGAACAGTTTGACACTCACATGGGAAGTAAGAGACATAAGTTGGCAGCATCAACAGATACTAGGGGAGAAGGTCGATGTTGGCAGTACCCGCAGAATAGATCGGAGTTTCACCCCAGGGACATCACGAGCAGTCACATCAAAGTCGGACTATAAGGAATTTGAGACATTGCCAAAATTGTGGTAGCACCGAGCACTTGAGGAGTCATTGTCCGTGGCCAGCGAGGGATGGTTTCACATGTGAGAAGCCTGGACATATCCAGAGGTTTTGCACGGCTGGTGCACCTTCGCAGGGATCGGTACCGGGGACGGAGAACCAAGGAGTCTGGTATCCTCCACCCCCATGGCAGACACCAGGTTAGAGTATGGGTCGGAGTGCAAGAGCTAGTAATTCGGGAGCCATCCCACCCAGGGCATTCGAGATGAGAATGGAAGAAGAACAAGATGACCCCCCTCGTCCTAATGATCTTTCTTGAGCGTTTTAGTAGCTAGTACTTTAGTTCTTTTTGCAAGACACCAAGACCTTTACTTATTTGGCTATCCCTTGGTTACTTACTCGACTGCTCGTTTTACTTGGTTGTTGCATAGACTATTGCTTGTTTAACTCATTTTGTTAGTTATGAGTGGGACTACGTTTCTAACGAATGACCTTGGTTTTGATTTAACTGAAATAGTATCCATGCTTGATGTTTATGTTGTGTTAGAAATTAGGTTTGCTTATAGTGGTTACATCTAAATTGCGGTTCGGGGACGAACTGCTTTGTAGGGGGAGTTATTTGTAAAACCTAAGAACAATTCCATACTTAGTTGTATTTCCGTTCCTTTCAAGTTTCGGGACGAAACTTTCTTAAGGAGGGTATAATGTAACATTCGGGACTTTGAAAACTCGCTAATTTTTCCTCCGTTCCAATCTACCTCTTTTAGTACATTTTTTTACCTCCCTTTTGTCTTTGAGGCCAAAAATCCCAATCTTTGTAATAGCACCCAAGCCCGAGCCCAATTTCTCTTCCCCCTCCGTTTTGCCCTTTCTTGCCCTACGCTTCTATCTCTTCACTTTTCTGGTTTGGGCGCCGCTCATCAACGACAAAGGGAGAAAGCTGCCCATCTTTGTAAAACTCCGACACTGTTTCTTTCTCCTTCTCTTTTCCCCTCCCTTTGCCCTACCACTCTTTCTACTTCAAGACGCCACACTGGAGAATTCAAAGAAAGAGGGTCAAGAAAGGTTTTCGGGAAGGCGTCGCTCACCACCGCTCGCGCTCGTCTTCGTTGTCGCCCGTCGCCTCACGATCATCCTTCGTCGCCATTCTCCAGTCTCCGGTGCGGTCGAGACAACAGGACGTTCAACCGCTCAAGACCGTACGTCGCCGTCGAGATCTAGGCGTTTCCGTTGTCGTTGTTCCCAAGCTCGTCGTGTCTCCCCTATTCCGACCAACCTTGGTTCGTCGACGGGCAGATTTGGGCTCGAACCCACACCCCGAGACTGCCCCGTTTCAAATGTGCTGCTTCAATCTCGAGCTCTTCGTTCACCACCGCTGATCGTCGACGACCGCCACCATTGCGAGGATCGGCTTGCGTCCCATTGTTGCAATCATTAGAAGTGCAGGATGTGGTGCTTCTTGCCCAATCTCGTTTTCATTCGATCGATTTACATGCTACTATTGTTGTTGTTATTGTCTTACAAGATTTGAACAATTAAGTTGGTGGGATGGTGGTGTTCATGGAGTTCGATCGTTTTCCATTTCAAAGTTTGAATTGTTGTTGATTCTACATTAACTTTAGTTAGCTTTTGGTAGGCTTATTGTTGTACTAGAGGAGTCGATCAATGTGGTTAAGGTCTTTGATCATTAATGGCATTCATAGTGGAGAGAGAGCAATTGAAATTGTTATTGGATGTTTCGGTCAACCTTGTGGTTTTCTTGTTGACTCTTTAGTTTACTGTTGGTGAACGATGGTCATTGATGTTGGGATGTGAGTGTATGACTACTGGATTTGATATGGTAACGTGGCCTGAAATTGTTGTTGGCTTTACTAGTTTGGTTATCAAATGTAATGTGGTCAATTAATTGTCTAATTGTTCATTTAGTTTTGGTTAATAAATTGTTGTGGCTTTAAATGAATGTCTCGACCTAGATTAGTAGGCTAAAATGCTATTGCATTGTTTTAAGTGGATCCTTCTCGTAAAATAAAAATGATGCGTTAGAAGCACGCTAGTAACTAGTAATCTAGATTGGAATCGAACGGGTGACAAGAATGGGTTGGGTTGGAAATGGTAAGTGTTCACCTAAAATCGACTAGGTCAATAATCCTCGATTAGAAAGAGCCCTTAACTTTTAGGGAGTTAAGTTTGGTGTTTCACTTCCTCTCGGGTGTGATAGTTTTGGTTATTGAATTGTTAGGATTCGATAACGTTCGTGTGCGACTTGTTCGAGCTTCCTTTCTCCCACTAAGCGTTTGTGTCTCGCTCTTGAGGTAAGTCGTTCTGCGACTTGCTCGGTTTCTATTATAGTTCTTGTTAGACGTTATACTGTGCTTGTAGGATTGGTTTTGGGGAACTAGTCCCTCCTTGCATAATATTTTAAATCGGAATTCCATGGGTATTTGCAAGAACTGTAACTGTAATTGCTTGTGTGATTGCATTTGTGATTATGATTGTAAATATGATTGTGGTTGTAAATGAGATTGTATTTGTATATGTGATTGTGTTTTCAATTGAAACTGTGGTTGTGCTTGTTGTTGTGATTGTGATTGTAATTGTGATATTTGTATAATTCGTTTTTAAATAGTTTATCGTATGTGAAATGTTGTGAACGGTTTCTCTATGCTTTAATTGAAAACCGGCATGCAAAGGTGAAGAAGGGTTGCATTGCTGGAATGACATGCAAAGGCGAAGAAGGGTTGCATTGTCGCGTAGAATGCAAAGGCGAAGAAGGGTTGCATTGCCGCAAAATAAATTATATGGGTGCGTGTGTGTGGACGTGTGGAGGAGAGTTGTAGGTGAATATTATGTGCATGAAAATGTGTGTCTGTAGGTATGAATGTGTTGATATGCATGTGTGATGATTATTTGGAAATTAGGTATGGATTGTAGTTGGTTTGTGTGTGCTAATCTTGGTTGTTGAGTGTTAGGAACTGTGTGTTGGTTTTTAAAACGTCTTACTGGTGTTGTATGATTTCTAACTTGGATTGGAATGGGAGCTGACCCCTCGGGGACTTATTTTTCAGTTGCAAGTACGAAGTAGGAACCGTGAGGGATCCCTAGCAGAGAGGTGGAGCAGATGTTGGAGCACGTGTCAATAGGTTTAGAGTGTATTAGAAGTTTAGTTTCTCCTTTTATCTTGCTGAGTAGTGAGAATTGTTTTAGAGTTGAAAAGAGTTTTGTGTTGTGAAGTCTGGTAAAAGTTGGTTTCCTTTTTAAGCTTAAGAGTTGGGTTATCATGTATGTTTTCTAACCTATTATTTGAGTAAATATTAGTTGGATGTTTTAAACGGTTTTCTCGTTGTGCCCGAGTTGCAAGATCCGAGTGAAATTTGTTGTGTGACTAATCTGAGTAGTACCCGGATAGGGTCTACCACCGAGTAGCGCCCCGGCGGAAGTCGGGGTGTTACAAATTGGTATCAGAGCGAGGTTGGCAACAAGGGAACATGGAACCGAACAACAAGTGCACACGAGGTCCAACTAGAAACAATAAAAACCGGCCGGTGTTTTCTAAAAAGTTTTAAAGGGGTAGTCATACTGCATACAGGGGTAGAGTACACGATGCGAGTCCACTTCCATCCGCCGAAGGACCTCACGTAGATTAGTAAGTAAATCTGTAAATTTTAGTCAAGTTTAAAGTTTTGACTGCGAGACTTTCTGTTATAGATGGCTCCACAAACCAAAGTCAGAGTTGCTGCTGCTAGTGTTAGAGGGCGTGGTAGGGGGCATGGTAGAGGCCGTGGTAGGGGCCTTGGTAGAGGTAGAGGAGAGACTCCCTTGGTTGCTGAGCCAGAGGAGCATAACAACGTTCACCCCCAAGAAGAAGATGCTGAGAGTGATGGTGTGGCTGTGGGGATCCATCAGGACGCTAACGTGTCTGTTACTGGAAGAGGGCCCCCAGCTAATGGAGCCCATTTTAGAGCCATACACCGCAAGTTGGTTTATCACCAGAGATGGATCCTACGCTTCGAGCCACACTCGAAGGGATGCTACAGAATCTGTTGGGTACCGGAGTTTTTGACCAGAATGTTGTTGCTGGACTTCAAAGGACAGAAATGAGGGAACCAGGACAGAATGCAGTTGGAGCTACTCAATTAGGAGGGTTATCGGAAGTACAGAGACCAGAAGTAGTTGACCGCGTGGGAGAGCTACCAAGACGGTGCCACGAGCCCTAGCCTAACAAGTGGCTCCCGGAGTTCAGGAAGACTGGGGTGCCAAACTTTACTGGGGCCAAGGATTCAAATGTAGAACAGTGGTTGAGGAGAGTGGTGTCTACTTTGGACTCGATCCAAGCGCCAGAGGAGAGGAAGATGTCCTTGGTACAGAGTTTGCTGCAAGGAGATGCTTTTGATTGGTGGGACTTGAGTCGAGACGGTCGGACAGAGGTTACTTTTGAAGAGTTCCGAAGGAGGATTTGGGATTACTATTGTCCCCAGGTTGTTAGGATGGCTCGGGAGGCTGCATTTCGGGATGTTGGGCCCGAGAACATCACAGTAGCTGAGACTATTCTGAAATTTCAGCAAGAGTTGGCGGCAGTGCCTAACGCTGCCCCTACAGAGGACCTGCGAATTGCAACCTTCCTAAAGCGGTTGCAACCACAGTTGCGCGCTTATGTAGCTGGACTCCGACTTACGACTTTGGGAGCGGTTCAGGAGTCAGCTTTGGCTCATGAGATGGCCACGCTGAGGCTAGAACAGTTTGACACTCACATGGGAAGTAAGAGACATAAGTTGGCAGCATCAGCAGATACTAGGGGAGAAGGTCGATGTTGGCAGTACCCGCAGAATAGATCGGAGCTTCACCCCAGGGACATCACGAGCAGTCACATCAAAGTCGGACTATAAGGAATTTGAGACATTGCCAAAATTGTGGTAGCACCGAGCACTTGAGGAGTCATTGTCCGTGGCCAGCGAGGGATGGTTTCACATGTGAGAAGCCTGGACATATCCAGAGGTTTTGCACGGCTGGTGCACCTTCGCAGGGATCGGTACCGGGGACGGAGAACCAAGGAGTCTGGTATCCTCCACCCCCATGGCAGACACCAGGTTAGAGTATGGGTCGGAGTGCAAGAGCTAGTAATTCGGGAGCCATCCCACCCAGGGCATTCGAGATGAGAATGGAAGAAGAACAAGATGACCCCCCTCGTCCTAATGATCTTTCTTGAGCGTTTTAGTAGCTAGTACTTTAGTTCTTTTTGCAAGACACCAAGACCTTTACTTATTTGGCTATCCCTTGGTTACTTACTCGACTGCTCGTTTTACTTGGTTGTTGCATAGACTATTGCTTGTTTAACTCATTTTGTTAGTTATGAGTGGGACTACGTTTCTGACGAATGACCTTGGTTTTGATTTAACTGAAATAGTATCCATGCTTGATGTTTATGTTGTGTTAGAAATTAGGTTTGCTTATAGTGGTTACATCTAAATTGCGGTTCGGGGACGAACTGCTTTGTAGGGGGAGTTATTTGTAAAACCTAAGAACAATTCCATACTTAGTTGTATTTCCGTTCCTTTCAAGTTTCGGGACGAAACTTTCTTAAGGAGGGTATAATGTAACATTCGGGACTTTGAAAACTCGCTAATTTTTCCTCCGTTCCAATCTACCTCTTTTAGTACATTTTTTTTACCTCCCTTTTGTCTTTGAGGCCAAAAATCCCAATCTTTGTAAGAGCACCCAAGCCCGAGCCCAATTTCTCTTCCCCCTCCGTTTTGCCCTTTCTTGCCCTACGCTTCTATCTCTTCACTTTTCTGGTTTGGGCGCCGCTCATCAACGACAAAGGGAGAAAGCTGCCCATCTTTGTAAAACTCCGACACTGTTTCTTTCTCCTTCTCTTTTCCCCTCCCTTTGCCCTACCACTCTTTCTACTTCAAGACGCCACACTGGAGAATTCAAAGAAAGAGGGTCAAGAAAGGTTTTCGGGAAGGCGTCGCTCACCACCGCTCGCGCTCGTCTTCGTTGTCGCCCGTCGCCTCACGATCATCCTTCGTCGCCATTCTCCAGTCTCCGGTGTGGTCGAGACAACAGGACGTTCAACCGCTCAAGACCGTACGTCGCCGTCGAGATCTAGGCGTTTCCGTTGTCGTTGTTCCCAAGCTCGTCGTGTCTCCCCTATTCCGACCAACCTTGGTTCGTCGACGGGCAGATTTGGGCTCGAACCCACACCCCGAGACTGCCCCGTTTCAAATGTGCTGCTTCAATCTCGAGCTCTTCGTTCACCACCGCTGATCGTCGTCGCCGTCGACGACCGCCACCATTGCGAGGATCGGCTTGCGTCCCATTGTTGCAATCATTAGAAGTGCAGGATGTGGTGCTTCAATCTCGTTTTCATTCGATCGATTTACATGCTACTATTGTTGTTGTTATTGTCTTACAAGATTTGAACAATTAAGTTGGTGGGATGGTGGTGTTCATGGAGTTCGATTGTTTTCCATTTCAAATTTAGAAGTGTTGTAGATTCTACAGTAACTTTAGTTAGCGTTTGGTATGCTTATTGTTGTACTAGAGGAGTCGATCAATGTGGTTAAGGTCTTTGATCATTAATGGCATTCATAGTGGAGAGAGAGCAATTGAAATTGTTATTGGATGTTTCGGTCAACCTTGTGGTTTTCTTGTTGACTCTTTAGTTTACTGTTGGTGAACGATGGTCATTGATGTTGGGATGTGAGTGTATGACTACTGGATTTGATATGGTAACGTGGGCTGAAATTGTTGTTGGCTTTACTAGTTTGGTTGTCAAATGTAATGTGGTCAATTAATTGTCTAATTGTTCATTTAGTTTTGGTTAATAAATTGTTGTGGCTTTAAATGAATGTCTCGACCAAGATTAGTAGGTTAAAATGCTATTACATTGTTTTAAGTGGATCCTTGTCATAAAATAAAAATGATGCGTTAGAAGCACGCTAGTAACTAGTAATCTAGATTGGAATCGAACGGGTGACAAGAATGGGTTGGGTTGGAAATGGTAAGTGTTCACCTAAAATCGACTAGGTCAATAATCATCGATTAGAAAGAGCCCTTAACTTTTAGGGCGTTAAGTTTGGTGTTTCACTTCCTCTCGGGTGTGATAGTTTTGGTTATTGAATTGTTAGGATTCGATAACGTTCGTGTGCGACTTGTTCGAGCTTCCTTTCTCCCGCTACGCGTTTGTGTCTCGCTCTTGAGGTAAGTCGTTCTGCGACTTGCTCGGTTTCTATTCTAGTTCTTGTTAGACGTTATACTGTGCTTGTAGGATTGGTTTTGGGGAACTAGTCCCTCCTTGCATAATATTTTAAATCGGAATTCCATGGGTATTTGCAAGAACTGTAACTGTAATTGCTTGTGTGATTGCATTTGTGATTATGATTGCAAATATCATTGTGGTTGTAAATGAGATTGTATTTGTATATGTGATTGTGTTTTCAATTGAAACTGTGGTTGTGCTTGTTGTTGTGATTGTGACTGTAATTGTGATTTTTGTATAATTCGTTTTTAAATAGTTTATCGTATGTGAAATGTTGTGAATGGTTTCTCTGTGCTTTAATTGAAAACCGTCATGCAAAGGCGAAGAAGGGTTGCATTGCTGGAATGACATGCAAAGGCGAAGAAGGGTTGCATTGTCGCGTAGAATGCAAAGGCGAAGAAGGGTTGCATTGCCGCAAAATAAATTATATGGGTGCGTGTGTGTGGACGTGTGGAGGAGAGTTGTAGGTGAATATTATGTGCATGAAAATTTGTGTCTGTAGGTACGAATGTGTTGATATGCATGTGTGATGATTATTTGGAAATTAGGTATGGACTGTAGTTGGTTTGTGTGTGCTAATCTTGGTTGTTGAGTGTTAGGAACTGTGTGTTGGTTTTTAAAACGTCTTACTGGTGTTGTATGATTTCTAACTTGGATTGGAACGGGAGCTGACCCCTCGGGGACTTATTTTTTAGTTGCAGGTACGAAGTAGGAACCGTGAGGGATCCCTAGCAGAGAGGTGGAGCGGATGTTGGAGCACGTGTCAATAGGTTTAGAGTGTATTAGAAGTTTAGTTTCTCCTTTTATCTTGTTGAGTAGTGAGAATTGCTTTAGAGTTGAAAAGAGTTTTGTGTTGTGAAGTCTGGTAAAAGTTGGTTTCCTTTTTAAGCTTAAGAGTTGGGTTATCATGTATGTTTTCTAACCTATTATTTGAGTAAATATTAGTTGGATGTTTTAAACGGTTTTCTGGTCCTGCCCGAGTTGCAAGATCCGAGTGAAATTTGTTGTCTGACTAATCTGAGTAGTACACGGACAGGGTCTACCACCGAGTAGCGCCCCGGCGGAAGTCGGGGTGTTACACAATCCGACTTCCAAGGCGCTCATCACTGCGCCGAGTGCAGAGGCAGTCCCTCTCTCTCCACTTCACAATATCCCTTCTAACCCCGGCTAAGCCTCCACTGGAGCACTTGCCAAAAATACACAGATAATAATTTTCGTTTGAAGGGGCACGATTTCCCAGTCACACGGGTCAACGTAGCCAACTCTTCCTCAACACCAGCTACGATGGGCCGTGTCGGAAACGGTACCAACACAGAGAAATCGTTCTAAAAATATTCTTCCGATAATTATATTCAAAACAATTTACGCACACAACAATTCAAAGATTTAAAAACAATTTAAAAAGGTATTCGGGACTAGTTCCCAAAACCCGTCCTACAATATCGACACGCAATCTAACAAGGTAGAGAAGAACCGAGCAAGTCGAAAAATGACTTAGCTCGAACGAAGGATCCTTAAAGAAGAAGACGGAATTGCGACCTCAAATGAGAACGATTTCCTACGGAATTATGAAGGGAAAGATTAACTTAAGTACAAGCCAATATACCTAACTTTTATTAAGAAAATTCTAATTAATAAATATTAGAATGTGCTAATTAGCCCCTTGATGTCTCTTTATTTGGTGGTGTTTTCATATGTGATTTCCTTTGTAAATATGTTTCTTTTTCCCCTTTTCTTGCGTGTTTTGTTCCTTTTTAGCTTAGTTCCCGTATTTCTATGAGATTCGGAGACTACGCGCATTTTGTGTGTTTTGTAGGCAATTTGGCATGAATCGAGGATCAATTTGAAGGAGGATCGAGACATGGAGCAAAAGCCGAGCTAAAGCGGGAAAGAGAGGAGCAAGCCATGAAGAAGAACAAGAGGAAAGCCAACAAGAAGAAGGTGGAACGAGTTCCGGACCGAGTTGAAACCACGCCGGACCCGACTTGGAAGTTTCCCACCTCGGACCGACATGCACAGTAACTCGGGCCCGAGGTCCTCCGTGTCCGTCCGAGTCGGTCACCGGACTACTTGGGCTCCAAGGCACGAAATTGTGGACTTCCACTTTTGCCCCTCATCTAATCTATAAAAGTCCCTCTTGTCTTCTAATTTGGGGTTCCCACACTTGGCAAGGAACCAAGAGGATACTTGGAGAGCAAGGAGAAAGGAGAAGAGGAGGAAGAGAGAGAGAATCGGCAAGAGAGAGGAAGACTTGATAGGTTTTGTTGATTAGCTTTGCTTTGTTTTGTTTTGATCTTGTGGATTTGGAAACACTTGATTGGAATTTGTGGATTGCTTTTGATTGAATGAAACTTTGCTTTGTTTTGAGATTGATGATGTTGATTGCTTTCCCTTTTAATTTGTTTGCTTTCTTTGCTTGCCACATGGAGTAGATCTCCTTGATCTTGGGTTATGTGGGAAAACCCTAGCTAGGTTTGGGCTAGAAACCCCAATTCCATAGCCTTGAGTGTTTGATCTAAGGAACCCACTCTACATAGAGCTACAATTCCTTGCGAAAGTTGGGAATCAAGGCTTGAGATTGGCAAAGTAGTAAAGTGAACATGTGTCAATCTCAAGACCTTGCTTCGAAGGGGATTTCCCCAATGATCGAGGTGTAGAAGTGGTTGGAACGAGGGTGAAAGCACTCGATCCTAGTCCGATCATCACTCATTGCTTGAGTTGGGGTGGAAAAGCCTAAATCTACTAGAGAAGGAACCCAAAAGCCCAAGATCTACTTTTAATCCTTGAAGTTCGACAACCCCAGCTACCTCGGGCCCGACTTACCCAGTGTCGGTCCCGACTTCCTCTTGTCGCCAACATCGGGCCCGACGTGACCTTAGTGTCGGTCCCGACTGTTTTCTTTGTTTTCCTTTGTTTTACGCTCTCCTTTCTAGCTTTTTTTTTAGTATCTAGGCACATCGATCGAGTAGACTTCCCGAGTGTTCGACACCCACCACGTGCTACAACGGGGTCGGGTTCTAAATTGTATCTCTAGACCCTCGCATAACCGAGAGGCGATCAAAAGATTGGCGCAGTTGCCGGGGAAGTCTAAGTGCATTGAGTGCCAATTTGGTGAGTTTCTTGTGTTTTGGTAGTGATTTGGGTGAGGGAATAGCCCAAACCCTTTGTTTTTTTTTGATTTGTTTTGGTTTGTGTCTTTGTTTCGTAGGTGTATGCTAGCTCGTTACTCCCGAGGAACACTTGAGCTTGAGTTTGTGAGTGATCCGGAAAGTATCCTCAAAGAAGCCCAAAGAAGGAAAAGGATGGCGAATCAAGCTCTCCATGTTGATTAGGAGTTGGCTCAACTTAGAGCCGAAATGGCTAGATTGCAACTTGAGAGGGACAATTAAGAGGAGGTGGCAACTCGGGACCGATGTACCCAAACCTCGATCCAACTCCTTTGCCTCGGACCGAGATTCACAACATCGGGCCCGACATGGTGCCTAAGTCGGTCCAACCAGGAAATGTTGCAAGTGAAGTGGGGAAGTCCAAGGAGGTTGATCCAAGCAAGATTCAAGGTGCAACAATTCTTCCATATCCCTCGAAGAAGCCGAAAGATGTTGTTGAGAACAAGTTCAAGAGGTTTCTCAAACTCTTGCAAGGCTTGAACATCTCTATTCCGTTCACCGATGCATTGAGCGAGATGCCATCTTATGCCAAGTTTTTAAAGGAGATTCTGAGCAAGAAGAGATCCATAGTTGAAATGCAAGATGAGGTCAAGACCTTGGAGTTACCGCAAAAGCTAGGAGATCCCGGTCGTTTTGCTATCACCATTAGTGTGGGGTCTCAAAACTTCCAAGCCTTATGTGACCTTGGGGCAAGTGTTTCGGTGATGCCCGCTAGCATTTGGAGAAGAGAAAATTTGGGTGAAATGGAGCCGGCCGATATGTCCCTAACTATGGCCGACGGTTCCATCATAAAGGCTAAAGGAATATTGGATGACGTACCGGTGCGAGTTGGAAAGTACTTTGTCCCCGATGATTTCGTGATCTTGGACATGCATGAGGACCCCTTGGTCCCAATAATCTTAGGAAGACCGTTCTTAGCTACGGCGGGGGCAAGGTTTGATGTCAAAAACGGCAAGGTTTCCTTTGAGATTGGGGAAGAAAAGGTCGATTTTCACTTCAACAAAGCTTTGAATGAGCCGGACGCCTTGGCCATCCTTAAACTTGAAGAGAGTGCCAAGAGAGAAAGTGAAGAAGTGGAAGTTGCTAGAGAGGTCGTTGTGTTAAGGAGTGATGAAGGGTTCAATGAACAAATACAAGTAAGGGAGTTGTTGGAGCAATTCAAGGATCAAAATGAGTCAAGGATCAAAATGAGTCAAGGATCAATGCTAGCCCAAGAAGAGATGAAGAGTATCTTTACTTATATCCTTTTGATATTGGTGATGACCACAATTCTTCCCAAACTTTTGATTCCTACATTTGTTTAAGTGATTTGAACGATGACTTAGGGGACTCCTACATTTGCCTTAGTGACTTGAAAGATGAATTGGTAGAATCCCCTAGGAATTCTTTGGATAACTTTGGTGTAGGAAAAGAAAAACATGATGGAGCAAGTAAGGAGGAGAAATCTCATCCGTTGGAGGAGGATGGTGAGAGAGGCCCGAGATTGGAGAGCCATTCCTATGTAGACCATCATTGGTGGTTTTATGGGTATGAAGGCAATGGGAATGGGCATAACAATGGCGATCAATTCACCGTGTTTCACCAGCCATAAGGTTGAGGTTAAGAAGTCAAGCTAGTGACTCTAAACGAGCGCTTCTCGGGAGGCAACCCGAGCTAGTAGCTTTCTTTTCGTAATTTTAGTTTGATTTTTCTTAGCTTAGCCTAGCTTTTCTCTAACCAATCTCTATCTAGTGTTTTGTGGATTTATGATGTCGTGCATTCTTCAAGGTTGTGTAGGATTTGAGGTGAAATATTTAAATGGAAATATGGGAAAGAAGTTGCAAGAGGATGGAGTAAAATTGGTGACCCGAATACTCCCACGACGTGCCCAGGTAAGTCGGGCCCGACATAGGGACGTCGGTCCATGAAGTCGGTCCAACCCGATTTGACTTGTTGGAATGCCAATTTTGTCCTTGACCTAATTTGTCCCCTTCCCCCATTAAATACCATCCCCCACCTACCTACCATCTTCATATCAACCACCATTCCCAAAATATAACCCATCTCCCTCAAACACTCTCAAAGTAGGCCGCCCTTCATCACCATACTCGATCCACACCCTTCCTTTCTTCATCCCGATCCAACCACAAAAAGACCTCCCTAACCCGATTCCGAGTAGAAATTTCGAGTTCAATATAGTCCTTCATCCCCCATCTAGATCTAGATTGAGGAAATTTGAGTTCTAAGTTGCTTATTTGTTTAAAAGTTCAACACTCTTCGAATCCGGTATGTGTTACTCGATCTCTACTTATTTCTTTGAAAATTTTGTGCTTACATTGCATAGATTGAGTAATGCCATGTTTGATTGAGAGATTGAGCTTGAGCATCAATGGTGGATTTGCATGATTTGTGAAATTGAGCTTTAAAGTTGTTTATGCATGCTTAGATCCATTTAGAACTTCGATTAGGGATGTTTGATGGTTGAATTTGAAATTTAAGTGCATGATAGAGTGATTTGGGTTGATTTGAGGTTAGAATCGAAGCATGAACTAGGTCGAGATCGACGTGCCCAGGAGAGTCGGGCCCGAGGTGTGGAAGTCAGTCCAACAAGTCGGACCGAGGTTGAGTAAGTCGGGCCCGACATAGGTTGGAAGTCGATCCATGTTGTTTTTGCTCTCTTCTTGTGATATCATGTGGATCCATGTGTTTCATTGTTGGCTAAAGCCTAATCATGATGTAGAATGATCATTTGCTTAGCCATTGTTAGAAGATGTCCATGATGATTTATGTTGGATTGAGATGCATGTGTGTCTAGAGACTAAGTATGGGGTTCCCTTTGTGTTGAAGTGTTGTTGTGTGTTGATGAGTGCTTTTGTTGAGTTGTATGGAGTTTATCTTGGACCCTTTTGTTTGGTTTGATGTGTGTAGGTACCATGGAGACTAGAGCTTCATCATCTCATGCGGAAAGGCCAAGGAAGAAGTCCAAGAAGTCAAGGAAAGAGCCAAAGTTGGATGATGTCTATTTGGAGGATGATGAGCAAGTGGAGAGTTACGCAAGATATATGGAGCTTGAGCATCACACAAGGTGGCTTGATTGGGAAGCCGTGAGGAAGATGGACATGGATCAAGCCCTTCCAAGGTGCTACTCCCACATCGGTCTCAATGGGATGCTAAGGTGGGACAACATCCACTACCCCGCCCTCACCTCGGAATTCATGGCCACATTCGAGTGCACTTATGATAATGTGGAGGATGAGGAAGGGGCGATCACTTTCCAATTGGGCAATGAGGACCACAATCTCACTCTTAGGGATTTGGCTACCTACTTCGGGTTTCCATGCCCAAGAGAAGAGACCGGCGTCAACAATGAGAAGGTGAACCAAGTGTGGCGTCATGTGGCCGGGAAGAGCGAGATGAGAAAAGACAACTCCACAACCGAGATTGCTAGCCCTCTTTTTCGGGTCATGGTGCGAGTTTTGGGGTGTGCATTCTACGCCCGTCATGAGTTGAGCAAGCTGATGAAGGAAGAGATCATGTTGCTCCATGAGATGCTCTTCAACACCGAGAAGCCCATGAACCTTGCATGGGAGTGGGTCAAGAAAGTGCGAGACTTCCAAAGCTCCTCTTGGATCTACTTCGGCGGGATGATAGCAAGGCTCGCCATGCGTCTAGGAGTTGATCTCGACAAGTATTCTCCGGCTCCGAATGGTGTTGAGTTCATGAACATGAAGTATTTCAAGAAGGCCAACATCATCAAGGAGAAGCTCTACATGATTTCCTTGGCCCCTCACTCAAACTATGATGGAGTGTCGATCCGGTTGGTGCACAACCTTTATGATCTTTCTCGGTATCAAAATTGGTACCAAGTGTGGGCCGGCAAGCCACACTCATTTGGTGACCCCGAAGGTGCAAGAGAGGGACGGCGACAACAACCTCAACACATTCGATTTACCTCCCCTCCATATTCACCGGATTCCGACCAAGACAACTTTGTGTTTGCACCTCGTGGGGAAGACATGGATGTCGATCAAGAGCAAAATGAAGAAGATGAGCGCTTCCAAGGCTTGATGGCCAACCTCCAAGCCACGCACCAAGCTCCAACACTGGCGGACCGAGGTACACACCATGTCGGGCCCGACTTCCCTCAATGTCCGTCCAGTTCTTTCCATGGTGGTGAGGTCCCGAGGCATTATGAGCTTGGAGAAGGGAGCGGTGCAAGGCGAGAACAAGCTCAAAGTGGCGATTATGAAGGCTATGCCCAATGGTACGGTCCGGGAATGGTGTTTCCCGAGCAACAACAAATGGTGGACATGTCCTTCTTGGCCAACCAAATGGCCCATCTCCAACTTCAACAAGAGAATGTTCTCCAAGAGGTCCATCAAGTGAATCTCCAACAACAACAAATGTACCAACATCAACAACAAATGTACCAACAACAACAACAAATGCTTCAACAACAAAGTGCTTTACAAGCTAGCCAACAAGAGATGAACCGATCCCTCGGCTACACTAGGCGAGAGGTGGAGGAACTTAGAGAGGTGGAAGATCAAAGGTGGCGGGTCCAAGATAGCTTCAACACATGGATGAGCGGGAACTTCCCTTCCCGTGAGGACCAATGGACACGCCCGGAGCCTCAACTCCAACCACCACCACAAGACTTCTACCAAGAGCAAGTGTATGAGAGGGATCGGCAAGCAAGGCTCCAAAGAGGACGTAGACGTGACAACCCCTTCGAGTGATCCTATACATGCCATTGAAGAATAAGAAATTGTGAGCTCTTCATACTCTTCTCTCTTACTTTTAAAGTTTTGGTTTCCTTGTTTGATGGGGACATCAAAATTTTAAGTATGGGGTGGGGGTAAGTGGGGTAAGTGTGTTCATGATTTCACTTGCTTATGTTTGTTTGTTATTTTGAGGATATTTGTTTTTTGTTTCTAGTTTGTGTTTGGGATGTTTGTTTCTTGGTTTGTGGTTTGATGAAAGACATGAATGATTAATTTGGTCTTGAATGGATGAGTTTTTGGTTTTAGAGAAATTTTTGCAAAAATCCATAAAATAAAATAAAATAAAATGAAAATAAAAATTGTGTTAAAAACAACAAAAAAGATTTTGTGTTTTGTAGATTTTGGACTAGAAATTCCCATCTTAGATTGCCAAAATAAAAGCTAATGATGATGTGAGCATGTAAATTCCTTTGCATATTTTTGGATAGTTTAGCCTCTAAAATGATGTTGCTTTTGATGTGATCATGATATCTTGCTTGTTTTATTGAGCATGTGAGTTCTAGGATGAGTTCTTATGCAACTAAGTATGAGTGACCCTTGTGAGATTGATTTTTGGTCATTTTAGGGATGCTTGTTCATATTTGCATATCCCTCATGTTTCTTGTGTGATTAGCTCATTCATGTTTAGTAAAACTTGCTATTGCGGTGTTTATCTATTTTCCGAGACCGTCATGAGAATTGTACTAGCATTGTCACATTGATTTTGAACTTTATTCTTCTAGTCACATAAATGTTCCATATCCTACCATGAAGTTAACCCTTTGTTTGTAGCCCCGTTCTAGCCTAAGCCTTTGTTTGAAACTCCTCAAAAATATTATTCCTAGCCTTATATGACTTGACCCTTATGGGATTGGACTTTAGAAGAGAGGTTTGAATTGTATTTGAAGAGTTGAGATTCTCTTGGGTTTAAGGGCAAAAGAATGGTGTTATGAATAATGTGGGTAGTGCATCTTTGTTGTACAAAAATGAAAAAAAGAAAGAAAAGAAAGAAAGAAAATGTTGGAAATGTAAAGTGGAATGAAAGCAAAGGGCCTAAGTGAAGAAAAAGGGTCCGACCAAGTTAAAAGCCACATCGGGCCCGATGTCATAAGAAAGTCGGTCCAAATGTAGAAAGGGTGGAAAATCCAACAAAAAGCCTAAGAGCAAAGATGAAGTGGAATGTTAAGTGAAATTTTGGGTTGAAAGGAAAAATGTTAAGTCTTTTGGGTGAGTGTGAAAGTAATTGTGGAATTTTGGTGAAGTTGGTGAGAGTTTAGGTTGTTCAATCCCCATTGTAAGCACCACAAGACCAAATAATTCCCACCTTGAGAAATACCAAAAGCCCCATTATAACCCGGCCGAATGGAACCTCTTTGAGGACCTCCATTGAGCCAAGTTCAAAATTCTTTGTGTACATTGTATTAGGCATCTCTAGGTGGAGGAATTGGTGATATTAGCTTCAATAGTAAAGTCCTTACTTGCATGAATTTTGAGCTTGAGTGTTCATTGCTAAACCCAAACACATGATGAGTGATACACATTCACATATCCCTAAACTAAGGCTTAGTTGCATTGACTCAATTCCTTGGAACACTTAATCATGTGTGATGATGTAATCTTGCTTGAATATCAATCACTTGTGCTTAAAATGTGTTTTCTTACGAGGCTTTACTTGAAGATTATGTTTCGGTCTTGCTTACATTGTTATTGCTTGAGGACAAGCAAGTTTAAGTATGGGGTATTTTGATGTCTCTTTATTTGGTGGTGTTTTCATATGTGATTTCCTTTGTAAATATGTTTCTTTTTCCCCTTTTCTTGCGTGTTTTGTTCCTTTTTAGTTTAGTTCCCGTATTTCTATGAGATTCGGAGACTACGCGCATTTTGTGTGTTTTGTAGGCAATTTGGCATGAATCGAGGATCAATTTGAAGGAGGATCGAGACATGGAGCAAAGGCCGAGCTAAAGCAGGAAAGAGAGGAGCAAGCCATGAAGAAGAACAAGAGGAAAGCCAACAAGAAGAAGGTGGAACGAGGTCCGGACCGAGTTGCAACCACGCCGGACCCGACTTGGAAGTTTCCCACCTCGGACCGACATGCACAGTAACTCGGGCCCGAGGTCCTCCGTGTCGTTCCGAGTCGGTCACCGGACTACTTGGTCTCCAAGGCACGAAATTGTGGACTTCCACTTTTTCCCCTCATCTAATCTATAAAAGTCCCTCTTGTCTTCTAATTTGGGGTTCCCACACTTGGCAAGGAACCAAGAGGATACATGGAGAGCAAGGAGAAAGGAGAAGAGGAGGAAGAGAGAGAGAATCGGCCAAGAGAGAGGAAGACTTGATAGGTTTTGTTGATTAGCTTTGCTTTGTTTTGTTTTGATCTTGTGGATTTGGAAACACTTGATTGGAATTTGTGGATTGCTTTTGATTTGAATGAAACTTTGCTTTGTTTTGAGATTGATGATGTTGATTGCTTTCCCTTTTGATTTGTTTGCTTTCTTTGCTTGCCACATGGAGTAGATCTCCTTGATCTTGGGTTATGTGGGAAAACCCTAGCTAGGTTTGGGCTAGAAACCCCAATTCCATAGCCTTGAGTGTTTGATCTAAGGAACCCACTCTACATAGAGCTACAATTCCTTGCGAAAGTTGGGAATCAAGGCTTGAGATTGGCAAAGTAGCGAAAGTGAACATGTGTCAATGTCAAGACCTTGCTTCGAAGGGGATGTCCCCAATGATCGAGGTGTAGAAGTGGTTGGAACGAGGGAGAAAGCACTCGATCCTAGTCCGATCATCACTCATTGCTTGAGTTGGGGTGGAAAAGCCTAAATCTACTAGAGAAGGAACCCAAAAGTCCAAGATCTACTTTTAATCCTTGAAGTTCGACAACCCCAGCTACCTCGGGCCCGACTTACCCAGTGTCGGTCCCGACTTCCTCTTGTCGCCAACATCGGGCCCGACGTGACCTCAGTGTCGGTCCCGACTATTTTCTTTGTTTTCCTTTGTTTTACGCTCTCCTTTCTAGCTTTTTTTTTTAGTATCTAGGCACATCGATCGAGTAGACTTCCCGAGTGCTCGACACCCACCACATGCTACAACGGGGTCGGGTTCTAAATTGTATCTCTAGACCCTCGCATAATCGAGAGGCGATCACCCCTTATAAAAATTTATCCCAAAACTAACAATCTAATTCACCCAACCCAACTAACCCCATTAACAATAAGGAACAAACCAACCCAAATTCGAAACCCATCTCCCATCCCAATATATATATAAAAAAATATATATATTTGCAAGCCAATCCAACCCAATTTCTGGGCCAATTCACCCGAATTCCCAGCCCATTTCTCCACCCTTTCAGCCTGTAGACCGGACTACTGCTTTGACCAAGCCAAGTGGGGTCCCTCCCACTCCATCTTCAACCTCGAGAAGAACTGGAGTTCGCCGGATTTTCTGTCCCTCTTCGACTGGCCATACACACCTGCCCGACTTCCATAGCCCCTTCACTGCGCTACCCCGACCCAGTATACCCGCCGGTGAATCTCGGCCCGTTCTACTTCAACGGCGAACCTGCGAAACAGGGCTTTCGCCCTTGCCGATTACCCCGCGCCCTCCCCCGACTCCACGGAAAGACTCGGCTTGGGTCCGATCGATGATACCTCCGACAGTGACCCCGCAAACGCCTCCCGTCCTTGCTGAAATCCTCACCCGTAACCTGGTGGCGACAACCGCGAGCGCCGACGAACATCTCTCTCACCGCCCCCTGTTTTTGCCCGCCGATGCTTCTCGGCTTCGACCCCACCCACTGGCTATCCTTTTTTGTAACGATGGCATCGAGAAAGAGCGGGGAGGAACATCGCCTGCCGCCCTTTTCGAGCCCAACCTGACTCGCTTTTACCGCACCCAACAACCGTCCCTACCGCCCCCTGCTATGATCGTCGGCCTCGCCCAACCCCCCTAACTAATACTAAACACAATAGAGGTACACAAGGCGGAATTACTTACTGTAGTATCGATCGAAACCTCGAGGCGATAGACGACCAAACAGGAGACTGAATTGGCGAGCTAAACGGAACAACGCTCAGACCGGATGGGACGGACTCCGTTCTCGGCGACGGAACGTTAGCGCAACTACCCAGTCGTTGATGGCGTCGAACACCGCTCTCGGCCTCCACCAATGCTAGCTACCGAAAAGTAACGAGAGAAAGATCGATTTTGCTCCACAAGTTCGATCAATTTGGTAATATGTGGCAGAGGTTTTGATGGCTTCCAGAAGCCAAAGGCCAGCGTTTTTAAAGACGTATTTTGATAGAATTTGTTAATTTTGATAATCTAAATAACAATTAGATTAGGATTTCGACTTCAAACATGATCGTGAGATCCGAACAATACGAGATTAGCTAACGGCTTCAAACGGGTTGAAGTGGGAATTATCTACTAGGATATAATTTGTTACTTTAAGATGGAATTAAAAGGGTCTAGATAGAATAAATTTAATTAGAATAAGTCTAGTTAAAAACAAAAAACAATGAGATAAGTGTTTTTAAAACAGGTTATGGACCATGGATGTCCTATTTATTTATTCATTTTTAGAACAAGTTTACCTGAAAGACCAGAAAGAGAAAGGAAGGAAAAATCCGACTAAAAACGAAATCGGGAATTACACTAGGGTTATATAATCTTCTTTTTATGGTCATATATCATTTTAAAAAAATTAAATGGGATTGATAAAATAAATAAATTGATAAAAGTGATCATCATATGAGTGGTTCATGGAATTGAAACGGCTAAATTTACTATAAGCAATTTCAATGGTTAATTGTGTATTCAATGCATAATTATGCTCACATACGTTTTATTCTTATCAATTAATCATAAAAAAACGTCTATGGTAACTAAATTTGGTGGATTTGAAGGTTTACAAAGTTAGGCGATTAATTGGATGCATTAAGTGTCCCCAAATCAATTTGATTGACCAAAACGGCTCACAAAAAGCGTTAATCACAATCACTAATTGAATATGTAGAATTGTCTATTGATTTTATTACCCTCAACTCAATTAATCACAAAAAAAACGTCTATGGAATAAATTTGTATTGTTTTGTGTAATTCACTTAGCTTTCTTTTCAAATTCTTACTCTAATTAATTCTCCTCCTTTAAATACATAGTGGCAAATGGCAATGGAGAGGGAATCCAATGCCTTTTGGATTTGAAGGCTTACAAAAGTTCAAAAAAAGATGAAAAAATTATAGAGAGAAATAAGAGAATAAAAAGATGAAGAGATTATAGAGAGAAATAAGAGAATTTATTTGATTTTTTTGTGATCAATTGAGAATCTAAGACTACATTAGAAGATGTTATATCTCTTTGTTATTTTTTTTTACTATGCTAACCATGACATGTTTCGTAATATGACAGGTTCATGTGTGGATCAAAGTGTGCCATTGCAGGAAAGATATGTAGTTGCCTTCAAATAAAAAATCACGACTCTACACGCAATACACATATTAGTATGGACGAGTGAATAGTTTATGTTTATTTCATTTGTATAATTAAACATTAATTTTCATCCATTTTCTAATTGAGTAAACTAAAGAAATTTGTTTCATCATAATAGCCCACGTGTATTTTTTTTACTTTCATTTTTTATATGCTTTTGGAATTCTACATTGTCGTAATCCTCTTTTGAAATAGCAATTTGGAGTGGAGGAGTGACTCAATTTTTTGCCTTTTTTTGAGGTGGTTTATGAATATTTAAGAAAACAAACAAAATAGTCCAGATACATATACACAAGATAGTGTTGTGTTTTACATTGGAAAATCGTAGTCACCTTGAAACAATTGATTATGATGTTATTGCTACACCAAAAATTGTAGAACCATGAGAAATATGTGATCATTAAACTCTTATAGCCCTTTTCAATAATAAAACTGATGAAACTCGAAATAATGGCTACGCTACGAGACAAGAAACAAAATTATTATATTTTTAGTGCAAACACTTGCTCCTTTATTTATGATTTTTCCGTGGTTGCGAGGTTACAAACCTACGAGGTTGATGTACAACTTCGAGAATCACACCTAGACCTCCTACATGGTTTCGAGATCGCACCTATTTTTGCGAGGTCTATTCTAGGGCGAGGTAGATTTGAGGATATGATGTAGGGAGTTTTGTGAGTTTCTGTAGTGAGGTTTTAGGCATGAGCGAGGTCCTTGCGCTACTTTGGGGTCTTTCTGTGAGTTTCTCCTATCTGTAGCGAGGTCTTTTGACGATGTTCCTATCACGTCGATCTTTAACAAGCAAGAGGGTTCTTGAGTTCAAGTGGTTTTTCGACCCCTTCTTCCTACGAGGTTCTTCTCTATTTATAGAGAATTGGGGGGCCGAGTATAGGCCAATGTTCGATGTGGGATGCTCGAAATAAGGGTTTTTGATTGGTCCCTGAGTGAGGTCACTTGTGATTGGTTTGGGAGTGAGGTTGTTGGTGATTGGTTCGGGAGTGAGGTCGCTTGTGATTGGTTCGAGCGGGCGGGCGTATTAATAGAGTCGGTGATGAGGTTGAGACCTCATCCCGGGATGTTTTGAGAGACCTCGCATCCGTCGGGAGTTTTGTTTTCAAATAACCTCCATGGACGTGGGTCCCTAATTTGCCTATGGGGGTCCTCCTGGGCCCACTTTTTTCTTTTACTGTTTTGGACATCATCACAACCCCATGGCCTGGGGGCCTCGCCCCGAGGGCCGCAGGGCATAAGTTCCCTGGATCCGCGAGATGCGGGGTGTTTTTTAGAGGTTATGAGGTTCTCGAGGTTGGGAGGGCGCTTTGCGAGGTGTGAGGCTCTGTACTTAGGTGTTCTTCTTGTTCTGCGCGGATGAAGATTCTTGGGCCTTTTCGCCGTACTTTGCTTAGTGGGCCGTCCAGGTGAGACAGGCTTTAAGAAGCCTTTCGGGAGTGGGGGAGGCTCAAATCTGCTCTATATAAGGGCGTATCTCACACGCCTCCCCCTCATCTTCTCTCTCCAACATTTTCACTTCTTCTCTCTCTTTATCTCTTCGGTTTCTTCTGAGCGGTTTCTCTAGACGGTTTCCGATGACCTTTAAACAAGTAAGTTCTTGATCTTCTTCCTCCTGTCTTTTGTTATTTTTTGCCTTTGATTCTTCCTTTGTTCGCTTTTTGCCCCGTGTTTTGTAAGGGCGACGGTGTGTCGCCCGGTGTGTCGCCCGGTGTTTCGCGCCGGTGTCACGGTGGCGAAGCGGCGGTGGCAGGGTTGTGTGTTTTTCGGCGTTTGCCTTTGTCATTTTTCTTTGTTCTTTCTTCGTTCCGTTTTGCATCTGGGTGGGTGTTGGTGATTTCTGGGTGTTTCTTCGTCGGCTGCGTGGTGGCGTTGGGGGTGGTTCTTGTTCCGTAGTGCCCTTGTCTCCCCTTGGTTTTTCGTCTCCTCTCCTTTCTTTTCGTTCTGCTTTTCTCCCCTTCTTTTTTCTTTGCGTTACGCTTCGAGGGGCGGTGTTGCGGTGGTGAGACGGTGGTGAGACGGTGGTGGGGGGTAGACCGGAACAAAGTCGGGCTAACCCGCCCAACCCGTACCGCCCGTCCGAAAAAATGGGCGGACTTGGACAAGATTTCTAACCCGAAAGTGTATTTTAGCCCGCCCGCCCGAATTCATGGACGGGACACGAACAATTTTTTTGACCGAATTTCCCGGATATATTGCCCGAATACCCGAATACATTTAATAATAAAATAAATATTTATAGTTAGAAAAAAAGTATATATATATAAATATTAAATGTTTACATATGTTGATCACCAATTCACCATGTTTCAGTGAGGTTTGATTTGGTTTGGAGTGCATGTTTCAGTGAGGGTTGTTTTACATAAGCTTCAATACATCATGGACACTTAAATTCATCAATTAAATTGTAATGGCATAATTATTTTCATCTAGGTATTAAATTACAGATTATGTATTAATTATATTTAACAGATTATGCGCTAAATTTTATATTGTTATATTAACTTTTTTAATGGGGCAGTAATTACGTACGGGACCCGTGGGTTGCCCGGGTCCGGATGTTTGGACGGGTCTGGACACCCTCGTCAGCCCGAATCTAAGGCTTGACCCGAACCCGCCCGGATAAATGGGCAGAATTTTTTATCAAAGCCCGTCCCCGATCCGGCCCGAACCCGGGTTTGTACAGGTCTAGTGGGGGCGGTTGCCGACGTGAGGGTACCGCTGGGCTTTTGGGTTTATTGCTTTTCTCTCTCTTCTTTTTTGCTTGGGGTGGCGGTTAAACTTCCGTATCTCCGCCCACCACTTTTCGAATTTCGAAAACCCTCGGGAGCCCAAACGTCATGATGTCTGATTGACGGGACGTTTGGGCTTCCACTGCTGGCTTCCACCGTTGGTTGGCCTTCTTTCTCTTTCCTTTCTTTTGGCGCTTCAAATTCTTCTTTGCCGTCCTATCCTGTCAGAGTAGCCCGTTGGACGCCACGTGGCCTTTCCTTTTACGACCTCGCGTTGCTTTGTCCCCCGAGGTTGCGACCTCGTGCTTATTTTCTCCCGAGGTTATGATCTCGCGCTTTTTCTTTTTCGAGGTTATGACCTCGTGCTCTTTTCTTTTCGAGGTTATGATCTTTGTGCTTTGATCTCGGGCTCGACCTCGTCCTTCCTTCTTTCCCGGGGTCATGATCTCGTGTTTTTCTCTTTGGTTTCCTTGCCTTTAGTGCCTTACTGACCTTTTCTTTTCCAGGTGCTAGGTTTTCGCGGCCTGGACGTTGTCTTTTCATGCCTAGGAGAGCCTCTGCGAGCCCACCGCCCGACTTTGTCTTTAATTTTCAAGAGAATTTCTATCAGGAGGTCTCCGAGTCCGTAGGAAGTGTAGAGCCTAGTAATTCTCAAAACCCAAGTTCCCCTTCGTTGGTCTTCAGCGAGCCCTCATCCAGCGACTCCGCTGTTTCGATCAATTCGTACTTTCCCCGTCTGTGCATATATTCTGGTGTTGAAATGGCTTCTTCTTCTTCTCCTGATGTGATCGCCGCCGAGGTCGAGGCGAGGTTGGACGCGGCAACTGCCTCATCCTCGGCCGCGTATGTGCCATCGAGCTTCCCCGAGGCCTATATTACCGACGCTGTGTCCGACATTCCTGTCGTCCTCAAAGAACGGATTCCTTTGAGTCCAAGCACTCCCGAGGCCTACCTGTCCGAGGGGGTGGCCACCGATTTGAAGCTGGACGACCTTGCGGACATAGCTAAAGATTTCCCCTGGCCCGAGGGAGTCGAGCTGGCACTGCCAGAGGAGGAGGGGCGACCCCTGGCGTCCTACGAGGGGTGTGCGGTCGTGCACCTCGTCAGTCTCCAAGCGGGCTTTAGGCTGCCCTTCGCCCAGCACATCGTTGATTTCTTGTGGGCCATGGGTGTCTGCCCCGCTCAGTTGTTCCCGAACGCCTGGCGGTTGTTGTGTGCCTACACAATTCGAAGCCGCAAGCTTCTGGACGAGCCGAACCTCAGCGATTTGTCGGCGTTAGTCTTGGCGAGGAGAGAACCTCGCTGTTCCCTGGTTAACCTCAGCACACCGAACGTCAAAATCATTACGATCCAGTCGAACGTCGGGACATGGAAACCTAAATGGTTTTTGGTCCGAGACCTCAGCGGGAGATACCTTAATTTCCCTGTGGCACCTGGTAACTACGAGAGATGCGTGTGCCCGTACAAGGTCGCTGAGTTCCAGGCGCTCAAGGCCAAGTACGCCACAACGTACCAGGCGCCATACGAGTGCTACCTTTCTCAGGACCGGCTTGAGCGGGCCGGGCTGAGCCTCAGTTTCCCTCCTCGCGAGGGCGGAGAGGGTATTTTATTGTCACTATTTCTCTGATTTTTTTCTTTTTCCTTGTAGGGTTGTGGGGTTATACACCTCGTTATATTTGTTTCTGACCTCGTCCTAACCTGCTTTTTCTTTTTACTCTTTTCTTGACAGTGGATCTTCTGCACGCTCTTACCACGACGTCGAAGGGGAAACAACCTTTGACGTCTACTTCCAAGACCCCTGCTCCCCGGGTCCCCAAGGGGATTTCAATCAACGAGCCGAGCTCGCAGCCGAGCTCGCAGGCGAGGACAGGTACAACGCAGCCGGAACCTGTTTCGCCAACGGCCGCGACAGGGGGAGCCCTGCCCAAGGGGAACGTCACGAGGGCGTCGCAGTGGGACGTCACGGGGCCGCCCCAAGGGGAAAAGAGGCCTGAGGTGGTTCCATCGAAAAGGGCCACAACGAAGGGGACCACCCATCCACCCCGGGTGTCTAACGACAAGGCCGGGCGGAAGAGGAAGGAAGCGGGGTCTTCCCTTGTGGAGAACAAGAAGAAACCCCGGTCGGGCGACTTTCAACGAGGCTCGCGGGATCTGGAACTCATCACTGCCTTTAACTTCGAGGGGCGAAGTCGCGGGGATATAGGCCCCCATCCTGCCAGGTTTCACTGCCCTGGACCTATCAGAGGGGCCCCGTTGGATTGGGCCCGGGGGGATTACAAGGAGGAGGTCGCGTGGGCCAACAACCTCACCGAGGCGGCGCTCGACGACGAGGCCGCTCGGTACTCGACCATGGTAAGCTTTTTTGTTTTTGTGTGTTTTATTCTTGTCTCTTTCTTGTTTCTTTTCTCATATTCCTGTGAACTTGCAGCACACCTTTTTTGACAATTACAACCGAAGTCGCATCGTCCTACTTCATTCGAGGATGGACAGGATGGAGGCGGCGCTTCGGGCCCGCAGCGAGGTGTCCGAGCGACAGGCCAAGGAGCTGGCCGAGGTCGCGGAGTCGTCCAAAGCCGCAGAGGCTGCGGCCAAGAAGCGGGTCGAGGCCGCGGAGGCCACGGCAAGGGAGGAGGTAAAGGCGGCGAGGGAGGGGGAGAAGAGGGCGAGGGGTGAGGCCGAGGTTCTGCGGGGCGAGGTTGAAGGGCTTCGAGGCAAGATCTCCGCCGAACATGAGTTCTTCAAGGCGAAGGAAGCGGAGTTTCTGAGGGCCGAGGAGGAGATCAGGCGCCTCGAGGGGCGCACTGTTGAGCTTAACGAGGAGGTCGTGGCCGAGGGTCCCAAGTATGTGGACTCGGAAGAGTACAAGGCGGAGCTGGTGGAGAGCGTGAGGAAAATGTTCCACCAGGCAGTTCGCATGGGCGTTAAGCAGGCGGTGGCCAAGTATGGGCACCTCGACCCCTAGATCGTCTTCTTCAACCCTAACTACAATGAAACCATGGGGGAGATGGGGTCGGAGGATCCCGAGGGGGAATGCGAATTCTTCCTCAATGAGGACGGGACTGTGTCCAGCACCGCGCCCCCCGAGGTAGAGCTTATTGGAGGGAACCCGGAGTTAACCTCCACGGGACCTCAGCCCGCGGCCGATGCGCCCGCGCCTCCGGCCTCTGCTGCCCCTACTCCTGCTGAAGCCTCGGCTGCCTCTGCCGAAACTCCTAAAACCATCGATCTTACCGATCCCGAGGCCGAAACCTCGAAAAAATGATGATAATTTTTCTTTGGTGGCCCTACGGGGTTTGTAATCAAAACATCTCTTTTTCTTTTTTTTTTGTTTGGGTGACCCTACGGGGTCTGTAATCGAAACACCTGCTTTTATATTTATGTCCTTCGTCACTTTCTTTTCCTATGCTTGTTTGCTTTAGACTTTCTTGCATATGTCAGTCCTTATCCGTCCAACCCCATGGTGCGAGTGTCACATCTTTTGTGGGGCTCAGACCACACCGGGCGTTGTAGTCCTGCGACGAGGTCGTGAGCCTCTGTTCGGACCTCGTTGTTCCGACCTAAAAATAGCCGTCCGCGAATCCTGGCGTCTTAGGGGGTTCACGAACCTCGCTCGTATCCCAAACGGGAAGCGAGGGGTGGAATTTTTCAACGAGATTCTCCAACCCCAAGCGGGAAGCGAGACCTTTCAAGCTTCCAAACGAGATTCTCCAACCCCAAGCGTGAAGCGAGGGGTGAAACCTTTTTTTTTTTTAACACGAGATTCTCCAACCCCAAGCGGGAAGCGAGGGGTGGAACCTTTCAACGAGATTCTCCAACCCCAAGCGGGAAGCGAGGGGTGGAACTTTTTCCAACGAGATTCTCCAACCCCAAGCGGGAAGCGAGGGGAGGGAATTCTTCCAAACGAGATTCTCCAACCCCAAGCGTGAAGCGAGGGGTAGAATTTTTTTATTTTTTTTCAAACGAGATTCTCCAACCCCAAGCGGGAAGCGAGGGGTGGAACTTTTTCCAACGAGATTCTCCAACCCCAAGCAGGAAGCGAGGGGTGGAAATTCTTCCAAACGAGATTCTCCAATCCCAAGAGTGAATCGAGGGGTGGAATTTTTCAACGAGATTCTCAAACCCCAAGCGGGAAGCGAGGGGTGGACCTTTTCAACGAGATTCTCCAACCCCAAGCGTGAAGCGAGGGGTGGACCTTTTCAACGAGATTCTCCAACCCCAAGCGGGAAGCGAGGGGTGGAACTTTTCAACGAGATTCTCCAACCCCAAGCGGGAAGCGAGGGGTGGAAGTTTTCAACGAGATTCTCCAGCCCCAAGCGGGAAGGGAGGGGTGGAATTTTTTTTTTCAAACGAGATTCTCCAACCCCAAGCGGGAAGCGAGGGGTGGAACTTTTTACAACGAGATTCTCCAACCCCAAGCGGGAAGGGAGGGGTGGAACCTTTCAACGAGATTCTCCAACCCCAAGCGGGAAGCGAGGGATGGACCTTTTCAACGAGATTCTCCAACCCCAAGCGTGAAGCGAGGGGTGGACCTTTTCAACGAGATTCTCCAACCCCACGCGTGAAGCGAGGGGTGGAACCTTTCAACGAGATTCTCCAACCCCAAGCGGGAAGCGAGGGGTGGAAATTCTTCCAAACGAGATTCTCCAACCCCAAGCGTGAAGCGAGGGGTTGAATTTTTCAACGAGATTCTCCAACCCCAAGCGGGAAGCGAGGGGTGGAACTTTTCAACGAGATTCTCCAACCCCAAGCGGGAAGCGAGGGGTGAAACTTTTCAACGAGATTCTCCAACCCCAAGCAGGAAGCGAGGGGTGAAACTTTTCAACGAGATTCTCCAACCCCAAGCGGGAAGCGAGGGGTGGAATTTTTTTTTTTTCAAATGAGATTCTACAACCCCAAGCGGGAAGCGAGGGGTGGAACCTTTCAACGAGATTCTCCATCCCCAAGCGTGAAGCGAGGGGTGGACCTTTTCAACGAGATTCTCCAACGTCAAGCGGGAAGCGAGGGGTGGAACTTTTCAACGAGATTCCCCAACCCCAAGCGGGAAGCGAGGGGTGGATTTTTTTTTTTCAAACGAGATTCTCCAACCCCAAGCGGGAAGCGAGCGGGTGGAACTTTTCAACGAGATTCTCCAACGTCAAGCGGGAAGCGAGGGGTGGACCTTTTCAACGAGATTCTCCAACCCCAAGCGTGAAGCGAGGGGTGGACCTTTTCAACGAGATTCTCCAACGTCAAGCGGGAAGCGAGGGGTGGAACTTTTCAACGAGATTCCCCAACCCCAAGCGGGAAGCGAGGGGTGGATTTTTTTTTTTCAAACGAGATTCTCCAACCCCAAGCGGGAAGCGAGCGGGTGGAACTTTTTCCAACGAGATTCTCCAACCCCAAGCGGGAAGCGAGGGGTGGAACCTTTCAACGAGATTCTCCAACCCCAAGCGGGAAGCGAGGGGTGGACCTTTTCAACGAGATTCTCCAACCCCAAGCGTGAAGCGAGGGGTGGACCTTTTCAACTCGATTCTCCAACCCCAAGCGGGAAGCGAGGGGTGGAAATTCTTCCAAACGAGATTCTCCATCCTCAAGCGTGAAGCGAGGGGTGGAATTTTTCAACGAGATTCTCAAACCCCAAGCGGGAAGCGAGGATTGGACCTTTTCAACGAGATTCTCCAACCCCAAGCGTGAAGCGAGGGGTGGACCTTTTAAACGAGATTCTCCAACCCCAAGCGGAAAGCGAGGGGTGGAACTTTTCAACGAGATTCTCCAACCCCAAGCGGGAAGGGAGGGGTGGAATTTTTTTTTTTCAAACGAGATTCTCCAACCCCAAGCGGGAAGCGAGGGGTCGAACTTTTTCCAACGAGATTCTCCAACCCCAAGCGTGAAGCAAGGGGTGGACCTTTTCAACGAGATTCTCCAACCCCAAGCGGGAAGCGAGGGGTGGATCTTTTTAACGAGATTCTCCAACCCCAAGCGGGAAGCGAGGGGTGGAATTTTTCAACGAGATTCTCCAGCCCCAAGCGGGAAGGGAGGGGTGGAATTTTTTTTTTTCAAACGAGATTCTCCAACCCCAAGCGGGAAGCGAGGGGTGGAACTTTTTCCAACGAGATTCTCCAACCCCAAGCGGGAAGCGAGGGGTGGAACCTTTCAACGAGATTCTCCAACCCCAAGCGGGAAGCGAGGGGTGGACCTTTTCAACGAGATTCTCCAACCCCAAGCGTGAAGCGAGGGGTGGAAATTCTTCCAAACGAGATTCTCCAACCCCAAGCGTGAAGCGAGGGGTGGAACTTTTCAACGAGATTCTCCAACCCCAAGTGGGAAGCGAGGGGTGAAACTTTTCAACGAGATTCTCCAACCCCAAGCGGGAAGCGAGGGGTGGAATTTTTTTTTTTTTTCAAACGAGATTCTCCAACCCCAAGCGGGAAGCGAGGGGTGGAACTTTTTCCATCGAGATTCTCCAACCCCAAGCGGGAAGCGAGGGGTGGAACCTTTCAACGAGATTCTCCATCCCCAAGCGTGAAGCGAGGGGTGGACCTTTTCAACGAGATTCTCCAACCCCAAGCGTGAAGCGAGGGGTGAACCTTTTCAACGATATTCTCCAACGTCAAGCGGGAAGCGAGGGGTGGAACTTTTCAACGAGATTCTCCAACCCCAAGCGGGAAGCGAGCGGGTGGAACTTTTTCCAACGAGATTCTCCAACCCCAAGAGGGAAGCGAGGGGTTGAACCTTTCAACGAGATTCTCCAACCCCAAGCGGGAAGCGAGGGGTGGACCTTTTCAACGAGATTCTCCAACCCCAAGCGGGAAGCGAGGGGTGGAAATTCTTCCAAACGAGATTCTCCATCCCCAAGCGTGAAGCGATGGGTGGAATTTTTCAACGAGATTCTCAAACCCCAAGCGGGAAGCGTGGATTGGA
Organism: Fallopia convolvulus; assembly: GCA_964016875.1. Taxonomy (NCBI): domain Eukaryota; kingdom Viridiplantae; phylum Streptophyta; class Magnoliopsida; order Caryophyllales; family Polygonaceae; genus Fallopia; species Fallopia convolvulus. The sequence continues at coordinate 20,608,457 of OZ024730.1, forward strand.
CCTTTTCAACGAGATTCTCCAACCCCAAGCGTGAAGCGAGGGGTGGACCTTTTCAACGAGATTCTCCAACCCCAAGCGGAAAGCGAGGGGTGGAACTTTTCAACGGAGTTCTCCAACCCCAAGCGGGAAGCGATGGGTGGAATTTTTCAACGAGATTCTCCAGCCCCAAGCGGGAAGGGAGGGGTGGAAATTTTTTTTTTTCAAACGAGATTCTCCAACCCCAAGCGGGAAGCGAGGGGTGGAACCTTTCAACGAGATTCTCCAACCCCAAGCGGGAAGCGAGGGGTGGACCTTTTCAACGAGATTCTCCAACCCCAAGTGTGAAGCGAGGGGTGGACCTTTTCAACGAGATTCTCCAACCCCAAGCGGGAAGTGAGGGGTGGAACTTTTTCCAACGAGATTCTCTAACCCCAAGCGGGAAGCGAGGGGAGAGATTCTACAACCCCAAGCGTGAAGCGAGGGGTTGAATTTTTCAACGAGATTCTCCAACCCCAAGCGGGAAGCGAGGGGTGGAACTTTTCAACGAGATTCTCCAACCCCAAGCGGGAAGCGAGGGGTGGACCTTTTCAACGAGATTCTCCAACCCCAAGCGTGAAGCGAGGGGTGGACCTTTTCAACGAGATTCTCCAACCCCAAGCGGGAAGCGAGGGGTGAAACTTTTTCCAACGAGATTCTCTAACCCCAAGCGGGAAGCGAGGGGAGAGATTCTACAACCCCAAGCGAGAAGCGAGGGGTTGAATTTTTCAACGAGATTCTCCAACCCCAAGCGGGAAGCGAGGGGTGGAACTTTCCAACGAGATTCTCCAACCCCAAGCGGGAAGCGAGGGGTGGAACCTTTCAACGAGATTCTCCAACCCCAAGCGGGAAGCGAGGGGTGGACCTGTTCAACGAGATTCTCCAACCCAAGCGGGAAGCGAGGGGTGGAACTTTTTCCAACGAGATTCTCTAACCCCAAGCGGGATCGAGGGGTGGAAATTTTTCCAAACGAGATTCTCCAACCCCAAGCGTGAAGCGAGGGGTGGAATTTTTCAACGAGATTCTCCAACCCCAAGCGTGAAGCGAGGGGTGAAACCTTTTTTTTTTTTAACACGAGATTCTCCAACCCCAAGCGGGAAGCGAGGGGTGGAACTTTTCAACGAGATTCTCCAACCCCAAGCGGGAAGCGAGGGGTGGAACTTTTTCCAACGAGATTCTCCAACCCCAAGCGGGAAGCGAGGGGAGGGAATTCTTCCAAACGAGATTCTCCAACCCCAAGCGGGAAGCGAGGGGTGGAATTTTTTTATTTTTTTTCAAACGAGATTCTCCAACCCCAAGCGGGAAGCGAGGGGTGGAACTTTTTCCAACGAGATTCTCCAACCCCAAGCGGGAAGCGAGGGGTGGAAATTCTTCCAAACGAGATTCTCCAATCCCAAGAGTTCGAGGGGTGGAATTTTTCAACGAGATTCTCAAACCCCAAGCGGGAAGCGAGGGGTGGACCTTTTCAACGAGATTCTCCAACCCCAAGCGTGAAGCGAGGGGTGGACCTTTTCAACGAGATTCTCCAACCCCAAGCGGGAAGCGAGGGGTGGAACTTTTCAACGAGATTCTCCAACCCCAAGCGGGAAGCGAGGGGTGGAAGTTTTCAACGAGATTCTCCAGCCCCAAGCGGGAAGGGAGGGGTGGAATTTTTTTTTTCAAACGAGATTCTCCAACCCCAAGCGGGAAGCGAGGGGTGGAACTTTTTACAACGAGATTCTCCAACCCCAAGCGGGAAGCGAGGGGTGGAACCTTTCAACGAGATTCTCCAACCCCAAGCGGGAAGCGAGGGATGGACCTTTTCAACGAGATTCTCCAACCCCAAGCGTGAAGCGAGGGGTGGACCTTTTCAACGAGATTCTCCAACCCCACGCGTGAAGCGAGGGGTGGAACCTTTCAACGAGATTCTCCAACCCCAAGCGGGAAGCGAGGGGTGGAAATTCTTCCAAACGAGATTCTCCAACCCCAAGCGTGAAGCGAGGGGTTGAATTTTTCAACGAGATTCTCCAACCCCAAGCGGGAAGCGAGGGGTGGAACTTTTCAACGAGATTCTCCAACCCCAAGCGGGAAGCGAGGGGTGAAACTTTTCAACGAGATTCTCCAACCCCAAGCAGGAAGCGAGGGGTGAAACTTTTCAACGAGATTCTCCAACCCCAAGCGGGAAGCGAGGGGTGGAATTTTTTTTTTTTTCAAACGAGATTCTCCAACCCCAAGCGGGAAGCGAGGGGTGGAACCTTTCAACGAGATTCTCCATCCCCAAGCGTGAAGCGAGGGGTGGACCTTTTCAACGAGATTCTCCAACCCCAAGCGTGAAGCGAGGGGTGGACCTTTTCAACGAGATTCTCCAACGTCAAGCGGGAAGCGAGGGGTGGAACTTTTCAACGAGATTCCCCAACCCCAAGCGGGAAGCGAGGGGTGGATTTTTTTTTTTTCAAACGAGATTCTCCAACCCCAAGCGGGAAGCGAGCGGGTGGAACTTTTTCCAACGAGATTCTCCAACCCCAAGCGGGAAGCGAGGGGTGGAACCTTTCAACGAGATTCTCCAACCCCAAGCGGGAAGCGAGGGGTGGACCTTTTCAACGAGATTCTCCAACCCCAAGCGTGAAGCGAGGGGTGGACCTTTTCAACGCGATTCTCCAACCCCAAGCGGGAAGCGAGGGGTGGAAATTCTTCCAAACGAGATTCTCCATCCTCAAGCGTGAAGCGAGGGGTGGAATTTTTCAACGAGATTCTCAAACCCCAAGCGGGAAGCGAGGATTGGACCTTTTCAACGAGATTCTCCAACCCCAAGCGTGAAGCGAGGGGTGGACCTTTTAAACGAGATTCTCCAACCCCAAGCGGAAAGCGAGGGGTGGAACTTTTCAACGAGATTCTCCAACCCCAAGCGGGAAGGGAGGGGTGGAATTTTTTTTTTTTTCAAACGAGATTCTCCAACCCCAAGCGGGAAGCGAGGGGTCGAACTTTTTCCAACGAGATTCTCCAACCCCAAGCGTGAAGCAAGGGGTGGACCTTTTCAACGAGATTCTCCAACCCCAAGCGGGAAGCGAGGGGTGGAACTTTTCAACGAGATTCTCCAACCCCAAGCGGGAAGCGAGGGGTGGAATTTTTCAACGAGATTCTCCAGCCCCAAGTGGGAAGGGAGGGGTGGAATTTTTTTTTTTCAAAGGAGATTCTCCAACCCCAAGCGGGAAGCGAGGGGTGGAACTTTTTCCAACGAGATTCTCCAACCCCAAGCGGGAAGCGAGGGGTGGAACCTTTCAACGAGATTCTCCAACCCCAAGCGGGAAGCGAGGGGTGGACCTTTTCAACGAGATTCTCCAACCCCAAGCGTGAAGCGAGGGGTGGAAATTCTTCCAAACGAGATTCTCCAACCCCAAGCGTGAAGCGAAGGGTGGAACTTTTCAACGAGATTCTCCAACCCCAAGTGGGAAGCGAGGGGTGAAACTTTTCAACGAGATTCTCCAACCCCAAGCGGGAAGCGAGGGGTGGAATTTTTTTTTTTTTTCAAACGAGATTCTCCAACCCCAAGCGGGAAGCGAGGGGTGGAACTTTTTCCATCGAGATTCTCCAACCCCAAGCGGGAAGCGAGGGGTGGAACCTTTCAACGAGATTCTCCATCCCCAAGCGTGAAGCGAGGGGTGGACCTTTTCAACGAGATTCTCCAACCCCAAGCGTGAAGCGAGGGGTGAACCTTTTCAACGATATTCTCCAACGTCAAGCGGGAAGCGAGCGGTGGAACTTTTCAACGAGATTCTCCAACCCCAAGCGGGAAGCGAGCGGGTGGAACTTTTTCCAACGAGATTCTCCAACCCCAAGCGGGAAGCGAGGGGTGGAACCTTTCAACGAGATTCTCCAACCCCAAGCGGGAAGCGAGGGGTGGACCTTTTCAACGAGATTCTCCAACCCCAAGCGGGAAGCGAGGGGTGGAAATTCTTCCAAACGAGATTCTCCATCCCCAAGCGTGAAGCGATGGGTGGAATTTTTCAACGAGATTCTCAAACCCCAAGCGGGAAGCGAGGATTGGACCTTTTCAACGAGATTCTCCAACCCCAAGCGTGAAGCGAGGGGTGGACCTTTTCAACGAGATTCTCCAACCCCAAGCGGAAAGCGAGGGGTGGAACTTTTCAACGGAGTTCTCCAACCCCAAGCGGGAAGCGAGGGGTGGAATTTTTCAACGAGATTCTCCAGCCCCAAGCGGGAAGGGAGGGGTGGAAATTTTTGTTTTTTCAAACGAGATTCTCCAACCCCAAGCGGGAAGCGAGGGGTGGAACCGTTCAACGAGATTCTCCAACCCCAAGCAGGAAGCGAGGGGTGGACCTTTTCAACGAGATTCTCCAACCCCAAGCGTGAAGCGAGGGGTGGACCTTTTCAACGAGATTCTCCAACCCCAAGCGGGAAGTGAGGGGTGGAACTTTTTCCAACGAGATTCTCTAACCCCAAGCGGGAAGCGAGGGGAGAGATTCTACAACCCCAAGCGTGAAGCGAGGGGTTGAAGTTTTCAACGAGATTCTCCAACCCCAAGCGGGAAGCGAGGGGTGGAACTTTTCAACGAGATTCTCCAACCCCAAGCGGGAAGCGAGGGGTGGACCTTTTCAACGAGATTCTCCAACCCCAAGCGTGAAGCGAGGGGTGGACCTTTTCAACGAGATTCTCCAACCCCAAGCGGGAAGCGAGGGGTGGAACTTTTTCCAACGAGATTCTCTAACCCCAAGCGGGAAGCGAGGGGAGAGATTCTACAACCCCAAGCGTGAAGCGAGGGGTTGAATTTTTCAACGAGATTCTCCAACCCCAAGCGGGAAGCGAGGGGTGGAACTTTCCAACGAGATTCTCCAACCCCAAGCGGGAAGCGAGGGGTGGAACCTTTCAACGAGATTCTCCAACCCCAAGCGGGAAGCGAGGGGTGGACCTTTTCAACGAGATTCTCCAACCCAAGCGGGAAGCGAGGGGTGGAACTTTTTCCAACGAGATTCTCTAACCCCAAGCGGGATCGAGGGGTGGAAATTCTTCCAAACGAGATTCTCCAACCCCAAGCGTGAAGCGAGGGGTGGAATTTTTCAACGAGATTCTCCAACCCCAAGCGTGAAGCGAGGGGTGAAACCTTTTTTTTTTTTAACACGAGATTCTCCAACCCCAAGCGGGAAGCGAGGGGTGGAACTTTTCAACGAGATTCTCCAACCCCAAGCGGGAAGCGAGGGGTGGAACTTTTTCCAACGAGATTCTCCAACCCCAAGCGGGAAGCGAGGGGAGGGAATTCTTCCAAACGAGATTCTCCAACCCCAAGCGGGAAGCGAGGGGTGGAATTTTTTTATTTTTTTTCAAACGAGATTCTCCAACCCCAAGCGGGAAGCGAGGGGTGGAACTTTTTCCAACGAGATTCTCCAACCCCAAGCGGGAAGCGAGGGGTGGAAATTCTTCCAAACGAGATTCTCCAATCCCAAGAGTGAATCGAGGGGTGGAATTTTTCAACGAGATTCTCAAACCCCAAGCGGGAAGCGAGGGGTGGACCTTTTCAACGAGATTCTCCAACCCCAAGCGTGAAGCGAGGGGTGGACCTTTTCAACGAGATTCTCCAACCCCAAGCGGGAAGCGAGGGGTGGAACTTTTCAACGAGATTCTCCAACCCCAAGCGGGAAGCGAGGTGTGGAAGTTTTCAACGAGATTCTCCAGCCCCAAGCGGGAAGGGAGGGGTGGAATTTTTTTTTTCAAACGAGATTCTCCAACCCCAAGCGGGAAGCGAGGGGTGGAACTTTTTACAAGGAGATTCTCCAACCCCAAGCGGGAAGCGAGGGGTGGAACCTTTCAACGAGATTCTCCAACCCCAAGCGTGAAGCGAGGGATGGACCTTTTCAACGAGATTCTCCAACCCCAAGCGTGAAGCGAGGGGTGGACCTTTTCAACGAGATTCTCCAACCCCACGCGTGAAGCGAGGGGTGGAACCTTTCAACGAGATTCTCCAACCCCAAGCGGGAAGCGAGGGGTGGAAATTCTTCCAAACGAGATTCTCCAACCCCAAGCGTGAAGCGAGGGGTTGAATTTTTCAACGAGATTCTCCAACCCCAAGCGGGAAGCGAGGGGTGGAACTTTTCAACGAGATTCTCCAACCCCAAGCGGGAAGCGAGGGGTGAAACTTTTCAACGAGATTCTCCAACCCCAAGCAGGAAGCGAGGGGTGAAACTTTTCAACGAGATTCTCCAACCCCAAGCGGGAAGCGAGGGGTGGAATCTTTCAACGAGATTCTCCATCCCCAAGCGTGAAGCGAGGGGTGGACCTTTTCAACGAGATTCTCCAACCCCAAGCGTGAAGCGAGGGGTGGACCTTTTCAACGAGATTCTCCAACGTCAAGCGGGAAGCGAGGGGTGGAACTTTTCAACGAGATTCCCCAACCCCAAGCGGGAAGCGAGGGGTGGATTTTTTTTTTTTCAAACGAGATTCTCCAACCCCAAGCGGGAAGCGAGCGGGTGGAACTTTTTCCAACGAGATTCTCCAACCCCAAGCGGGAAGCGAGGGGTGGAACCTTTCAACGAGATTCTCCAACCCCAAGCGGGAAGCGAGGGGTGGACCTTTTCAACGAGATTCTCCAACCCCAAGCGTGAAGCGAGGGGTGGACCTTTTCAACGCGATTCTCCAACCCCAAGCGGGAAGCGAGGGGTGGAAATTCTTCCAAACGAGATTCTCCATCCTCAAGCGTGAAGCGAGGGGTGGAATTTTTCAACGAGATTCTCAAACCCCAAGCGGGAAGCGAGGATTGGACCTTTTCAACGAGATTCTCCAACCCCAAGCGTGAAGCGAGGGGTGTACCTTTTCAACGAGATTCTCCAACCCCAAGCGGGAAGCGAGGGGTGGAACTTTTCAACGAGATTCTCCAACCCCAAGCGGGAAGCGAGGGGTGGAAGTTTTCAACGAGATTCTCCAACCCCAAGCGTGAAGCGAGGGGTGGACCTTTTCAACGAGATTCTCCAACCCCAAGCGGGAAGCGAGGGGTGGAACTTTTCAACGAGATTCTCCAACCCCAAGCGGGAAGCGAGGGGTGGAAGTTTTCAACGAGATTCTCCAGCCCCAAGCGGGAAGGGAGGGGTGGAATTGTTTTTTTCAAACGAGATTCTCCAACCCCAAGCGGGAAGCGAGGGGTGGAACTTTTTACAACGAGATTCTCCAACCCCAAGCGGGAAGCGAGGGGTGGAACCTTTCAACGAGATTCTCCAACCCCAAGCGGGAAGCGAGGGATGGACCTTTTCAACGAGATTCTCCAACCCCAAGCGTGAAGCGAGGGGTGGACCTTTTCAACGAGATTCTCCAACCCCACGCGTGAAGCGAGGGGTGGAACCTTTCAACGAGATTCTCCAACCCCAAGCGGGAAGCGAGGGGTGGAAATTCTTCCAAACGAGATTCTCCAACGTCAAGCGGGAAGCGAGGGGTGGAACTTTTCAACGAGATTCCCCAACCCCAAGCGGGAAGCGAGGGGTGGATTTTTTTTTTTTCAAACGAGATTCTCCAACCCCAAGCGGGAAGCGAGCGGGTGGAAATTTTTCCAACGAGATTCTCCAACCCCAAGCGGGAAGCGAGGGGTGGAACCTTTCAACGAGATTCTCCAACCCCAAGCGGGAAGCGAGGGGTGGACCTTTTCAACGAGATTCTCCAACCCCAAGCGTGAAGCGAGGGGTGGACCTTTTCAACGCGATTCTCCAACCCCAAGCGGGAAGCGAGGGGTGGAAATTCTTCCAAACGAGATTCTCCATCCTCAAGCGTGAAGCGAGGGGTGGAATTTTTCAACGAGATTCTCAAACCCCAAGCGGGAAGCGAGGATTGGACCTTTTCAACGAGATTCTCCAACCCCAAGCGTGAAGCGAGGGGTGTACCTTTTCAACGAGATTCTCCAACCCCAAGCGGAAAGCGAGGGGTGGAACTTTTCAACGAGATTCTCCAACCCCAAGCGGGAAGCGAGGGGTGGAATTTTTCAACGAGATTCTCCAGCCCCAAGCGGGAAGGGAGGGGTGGAATTTTTTTTTTTTCAAACGAGATTCTCCAACCCTAAGCGGGAAGCGAGGGGTCGAACTTTTTCCAACGAGATTCTCCAACCCCAAGCGTGAAGCAAGGGGTGGACCTTTTCAAAGAGATTCTCCAACCCCAAGCGGGAAGCGAGGGGTGGAACTTTTCAACGAGATTCTCCAACCCCAAGCGGGAAGCGAGGGGTGGAATTTTTCAACGAGATTCTCCAGCCCCAAGCGGGAAGGGAGGGGTGGAATTTTTTTTTTTCAAACGAGATTCTCCAACCCCAAGCGGGAAGCGAGGGGTGGAACTTTTTCCAACGAGATTCTCCAACCCCAAGCGGGAAGCGAGGGGTGGAACCTTTCAACGAGATTCTCCAACCCCAAGCGGGAAGCGAGAGGTGGACCTTTTCAACGAGATTCTCCAACCCCAAGCGTGAAGCGAGGGGTGGAAATTCTTCCAAACGAGATTCTCCAACCCCAAGCGTGAAGCGAGGGGTGGAACTTTTCAACGAGATTCTCCAACCCCAAGTGGGAAGCGAGGGGTGAAACTTTTCAACGAGATTCTCCAACCCCAAGCGGGAAGCGAGGGGTGGAATTTTTTTTTTTTTCAAACGAGATTCTCCAACCCCAAGCGGGAAGCGAGGGGTGGAACTTTTTCCATCGAGATTCTCCAACCCCAAGCGGGAAGCGAGGGGTGGAACCTTTCAACGAGATTCTCCATCCCCAAGCGTGAAGCGAGGGGTGGACCTTTTCAACGAGATTCTCCAACCCCAAGCGTGAAGCGAGGGGTGAACCTTTTCAACGATATTCTCCAACGTCAAGCGGGAAGCGAGGGGTGGAACTTTTCAACGAGATTCTCCAACCCCAAGCGGGAAGCGAGGGGTGAATTTTTTTTTTTCAAACGAGATTCTCCAACCCCAAGCGGGAAGCGAGCGGGTGGAACTTTTTCCAACGAGATTCTCCAACCCCAAGCGGGAAGCGAGGGGTGGAACCTTTCAACGAGATTCTCCAACCCCAAGCGGGAAGCGAGGGGTGGACCTTTTCAACGAGATTCTCCAACCCCAAGCGGGAAGCGAGGGGTGGAAATTCTTCCAAACGAGATTCTCCATCCCCAAGCGTGAAGCGATGGGTGGAATTTTTCAACGAGATTCTCAAACCCCAAGCGGGAAGCGAGGATTGGACCTTTTCAACGAGATTCTCCAACCCCAAGCGTGAAGCGAGGGGTGGACCTTTTCAACGAGATTCTCCAACCCCAAGCGGAAAGCGAGGGGTGGAACTTTTCAACGGAGTTCTCCAACCCCAAGCGGGAAGCGAGGGGTGGAATTTTTCAACGAGATTCTCCAGCCCCAAGCGGGAAGGGAGGGGTGGAAATTTTTTTTTTTTCAAACGAGATTCTCCAACCCCAAGCGGGAAGCGAGGGGTGGAACCTTTCAACGAGATTCTCCAACCCCAAGCGGGAAGCGAGGGGTGGACCTTTTCAACGAGATTCTCCAACCCCAAGCGTGAAGCGAGGGGTGGACCTTTTCAACGAGATTCTCCAACCCCAAGCGGGAAGTGAGGGGTGGAACTTTTTCCAACGAGATTCTCTAACCCCAAGCGGGAAGCGAGGGGAGAGATTCTACAACCCCAAGCGTGAAGCGAGGGGTTGAATTTTTCAACGAGATTCTCCAACCCCAAGCGGGAAGCGAGGGGTGGAAATTTTCAACGAGATTCTCCAACCCCAAGCGGGAAGCGAGGGGTGGACCTTTTCAACGAGATTCTCCAACCCCAAGCGTGAAGCGAGGGGTGGACCTTTTCAACGAGATTCTCCAACCCCAAGCGGGAAGCGAGGGGTGGAACTTTTTCCAACGAGATTCTCTAACCCCAAGCGGGAAGCGAGGGGAGAGATTCTACAACCCCAAGCGTGAAGCGAGGGGTTGAATTTTTCAACGAGATTCTCCAACCCCAAGCGGGAAGCGAGGGGTGGAACTTTCCAACGAGATTCTCCAACCCCAAGCGGGAAGCGAGGGGTGGAAGTTTTCAACGAGATTCTCCAGCCCCAAGCGGGAAGGGAGGGGTGGAATTTTTTTTTTCAAACGAGATTCTCCAACCCCAAGCGGGAAGCGAGGGGTGGAACTTTTTACAACGAGATTCTCCAACCCCAAGCGGGAAGCGAGGGGTGGAACCTTTCAACGAGATTCTCCAACCCCAAGCGGGAAGCGAGGGATGGACCTTTTCAACGAGATTCTCCAACCCCAAGCGTGAAGCGAGGGGTGGACCTTTTCAACGAGATTCTCCAACCCCACGCGTGAAGCGAGGGGTGGAACCTTTCAACGAGATTCTCCAACCCCAAGCGGGAAGCGAGGGGTGGAAATTCTTCCAAACGAGATTCTCCAACCCCAAGCGTGAAGCGAGGGGTTGAATTTTTCAACGAGATTCTCCAACCCCAAGCGGGAAGCGAGGGGTGGAACTTTTCAACGAGATTCTCCAACCCCAAGCGGGAAGCGAGGGGTGAAACTTTTCAACGAGATTCTCCAACCCCAAGCAGGAAGCGAGGGGTGAAACTTTTCAACGAGATTCTCCAACCCCAAGCGGGAAGCGAGGGGTGGAATTTTTTTTTTTTCAAACGAGATTCTCCAACCCCAAGCGGGAAGCGAGGGGTGGAACCTTTCAACGAGATTCTCCATCCCCAAGCGTGAAGCGAGGGGTGGACCTTTTCAACGAGATTCTCCAACCCCAAGCGTGAAGCGAGGGGTGGACCTTTTCAACGAGATTCTCCAACGTCAAGCGGGAAGCGAGGGGTGGAACTTTTCAACGAGATTCCCCAACCCCAAGCGGGAAGCGAGGGGTGGATTTTTTTTTTTTCAAACGAGATTCTCCAACCCCAAGCGGGAAGCGAGCGGGTGGAACTTTTTCCAACGAGATTCTCCAACCCCAAGCGGGAAGCGAGGGGTGGAACCTTTCAACGAGATTCTCCAACCCCAAGCGGGAAGCGAGGGGTGGACCTTTTCAACGAGATTCTCCAACCCCAAGCGTGAAGCGAGGGGTGGACCTTTTCAACGCGATTCTCCAACCCCAAGCGGGAAGCGAGGGGTGAAAATTCTTCCAAACGAGATTCTCCATCCTCAAGCGTGAAGCGAGGGGTGGAATTTTTCAACGAGATTCTCAAACCCCAAGCGGGAAGCGAGGATTGGACCTTTTCAACGAGATTCTCCAACCCCAAGCGTGAAGCGAGGGGTGGACCTTTTAAACGAGATTCTCCAACCCCAAGCGGAAAGCGAGGGGTGGAACTTTTCAACGAGATTCTCCAACCCCAAGCGGGAAGGGAGGGGTGGAATTTTTTTTTTTTTCAAACGAGATTCTCCAACCCCAAGCGGGAAGCGAGGGGTCGAACTTTTTCCAACGAGATTCTCCAACCACAAGCGTGAAGCAAGGGGTGGACCTTTTCAACGAGATTCTCCAACCCCAAGCGGGAAGCGAGGGGTGGAACTTTTCAACGAGATTCTCCAACCCCAAGCGGGAAGCGAGGGGTGGAATTTTTCAACGAGATTCTCCAGCCCCAAGCGGGAAGGGAGGGGTGGAATTTTTTTTTTTCAAACGAGATTCTCCAACCCCAAGCGGGAAGCGAGGGGTGGAACTTTTTCCAACGAGATTCTCCAACCCCAAGCGGGAAGCGAGGGGTGGAACCTTTCAACGAGATTCTCCAACCCCAAGCGGGAAGCGAGGGGTGGACCTTTTCAACGAGATTCTCCAACCCCAAGCGTGAAGCGAGGGGTGGAAATTCTTCCAAACGAGATTCTCCAACCCCAAGCGTGAAGCGAGGGGTGGAACTTTTCAACGAGATTCTCCAACCCCAAGTGGGAAGCGAGGGGTGAAACTTTTCAACGAGATTCTCCAACCCCAAGCGGGAAGCGAGGGGTGGAATTTTTTTTTTTTTTCAAACGAGATTCTCCAACCCCAAGCGGGAAGCGAGGGGTGGAACTTTTTCCATCGAGATTCTCCAACCCCAAGCGGGAAGCGAGGGGTGGAACCTTTCAACGAGATTCTCCATCCCCAAGCGTGAAGCGAGGGGTGGACCTTTTCAACGAGATTCTCCAACCCCAAGCGTGAAGCGAGGGGTGAACCTTTTCAACGATATTCTCCAACGTCAAGCGGGAAGCGAGCGGTGGAACTTTTCAACGAGATTCTCCAACCCCAAGCGGGAAGCGAGCGGGTGGAACTTTTTCCAACGAGATTCTCCAACCCCAAGCGGGAAGCGAGGGGTGGAACCTTTCAACGAGATTCTCCAACCCCAAGCGGGAAGCGAGGGGTGGACCTTTTCAACGAGATTCTCCAACCCCAAGCGGGAAGCGAGGGGTGGAAATTCTTCCAAACGAGATTCTCCATCCCCAAGCGTGAAGCGATGGGTGGAATTTTTCAACGAGATTCTCAAACCCCAAGCGGGAAGCGAGGATTGGACCTTTTCAACGAGATTCTCCAACCCCAAGCGTGAAGCGAGGGGTGGACCTTTTCAACGAGATTCTCCAACCCCAAGCGGAAAGCGAGGGGTGGAACTTTTCAACGGAGTTCTCCAACCCCAAGCGGGAAGCGAGGGGTGGAATTTTTCAACGAGATTCTCCAGCCCCAAGCGGGAAGGGAGGGGTGGAAATTTTTTTTTTTTGAAACGAGATTCTCCAACCCCAAGCGGGAAGCGAGGGGTGGAACCGTTCAACGAGATTCTCCAACCCCAAGCGGGAAGCGAGGGGTGGACCTTTTCAACGAGATTCTCCAACCCCAAGCGTGAAGCGAGGGGTGGACCTTTTCAACGAGATTCTCCAACCCCAAGCGGGAAGTGAGGGGTGGAACTTTTTCCAACGAGATTCTCTAACCCCAAGCGGGAAGCGAGGGGAGAGATTCTACAACCCCAAGCGTGAAGCGAGGGGTTGAAGTTTTCAACGAGATTCTCCAACCCCAAGCGGGAAGCGAGGGGTGGAACTTTTCAACGAGATTCTCCAACCCCAAGCGGGAAGCGAGGGGTGGACCTTTTCAACGAGATTCTCCAACCCCAAGCGTGAAGCGAGGGGTGGACCTTTTCAACGAGATTCTCCAACCCCAAGCGGGAAGCGAGGGGTGGAACTTTTTCCAACGAGATTCTCTAACCCCAAGCGGGAAGCGAGGGGAGAGATTCTACAACCCCAAGCGTGAAGCGAGGGGTTGAATTTTTCAACGAGATTCTCCAACCCCAAGCGGGAAGCGAGGGGTGGAACTTTCCAACGAGATTCTCCAACCCCAAGCGGGAAGCGAGGGGTGGAACCTTTCAACGAGATTCTCCAACCCCAAGCGGGAAGCGAGGGGTGGACCTTTTCAACGAGATTCTTCAACCCAAGCGGGAAGCGAGGGGTGGAACTTTTTCCAACGAGATTCTCTAACCCCAAGCGGGATCGAGGGGTGGAAATTCTTCCAAACGAGATTCTCCAACCCCAAGCGTGAAGCGAGGGGTGGAATTTTTCAACGAGATTCTCCAACCCCAAGCGTGAAGCGAGGGGTGAAACCTTTTTTTTTTTTAACACGAGATTCTCCAACCCCAAGCGGGAAGCGAGGGGTGGAACTTTTCAACGAGATTCTCCAACCCCAAGCGGGAAGCGAGGGGTGGAACTTTTTCCAACGAGATTCTCCAACCCCAAGCGGGAAGCGAGGGGAGGGAATTCTTCCAAACGAGATTCTCCAACCCCAAGCGGGAAGCGAGGGGTGGAATTTTTTTATTTTTTTTCAAACGAGATTCTCCAACCCCAAGCGGGAAGCGAGGGGTGGAACTTTTTCCAACGAGATTCTCCAACCCCAAGCGGGAAGCGAGGGGTGGAAATTCTTCCAAACGAGATTCTCCAATCCCAAGAGTGAATCGAGGGGTGGAATTTTTCAACGAGATTCTCAAACCCCAAGCGGGAAGCGAGGGGTGGACCTTTTCAACGAGATTCTCCAACCCCAAGCGTGAAGCGAGGGGTGGACCTTTTCAACGAGATTCTCCAACCCCAAGCGGGAAGCGAGGGGTGGAACTTTTCAACGAGATTCTCCAACCCCAAGCGGGAAGCGAGGTGTGGAAGTTTTCAACGAGATTCTCCAGCCCCAAGCGGGAAGGGAGGGGTGGAATTTTTTTTTTCAAACGAGATTCTCCAACCCCAAGCGGGAAGCGAGGGGTGGAACTTTTTACAAGGAGATTCTCCAACCCCAAGCGGGAAGCGAGGGGTGGAACCTTTCAACGAGATTCTCCAACCCCAAGCGGGAAGCGAGGGATGGACCTTTTCAACGAGATTCTCCAACCCCAAGCGTGAAGCGAGGGGTGGACCTTTTCAACGAGATTCTCCAACCCCACGCGTGAAGCGAGGGGTGGAACCTTTCAACGAGATTCTCCAACCCCAAGCGGGAAGCGAGGGGTGGAAATTCTTCCAAACGAGATTCTCCAACCCCAAGCGTGAAGCGAGGGGTTGAATTTTTCAACGAGATTCTCCAACCCCAAGCGGGAAGCGAGGGGTGGAACTTTTCAACGAGATTCTCCAACCCCAAGCGGGAAGCGAGGGGTGAAACTTTTCAACGAGATTCTCCAACCCCAAGCAGGAAGCGAGGGGTGAAACTTTTCAACGAGATTCTCCAACCCCAAGCGGGAAGCGAGGGGTGGAATCTTTCAACGAGATTCTCCATCCCCAAGCGTGAAGCGAGGGGTGGACCTTTTCAACGAGATTCTCCAACCCCAAGCGTGAAGCGAGGGGTGGACCTTTTCAACGAGATTCTCCAACGTCAAGCGGTAAGCGAGGGGTGGAACTTTTCAACGAGATTCCCCAACCCCAAGCGGGAAGCGAGGGGTGGATTTTTTTTTTTTCAAACGAGATTCTCCAACCCCAAGCGGGAAGCGAGCGGGTGGAACTTTTTCCAACGAGATTCTCCAACCCCAAGCGGGAAGCGAGGGGTGGAACCTTTCAACGAGATTCTCCAACCCCAAGCGGGAAGCGAGGGGTGGACCTTTTCAACGAGATTCTCCAACCCCAAGCGTGAAGCGAGGGGTGGACCTTTTCAACGCGATTCTCCAACCCCAAGCGGGAAGCGAGGGGTGGAAATTCTTCCAAACGAGATTCTCCATCCTCAAGCGTGAAGCGAGGGGTGGAATTTTTCAACGAGATTCTCAAACCCCAAGCGGGAAGCGAGGATTGGACCTTTTCAACGAGATTCTCCAACCCCAAGCGTGAAGCGAGGGGTGTACCTTTTCAACGAGATTCTCCAACCCCAAGCGGGAAGCGAGGGGTGGAACTTTTCAACGAGATTCTCCAACCCCAAGCGGGAAGCGAGGGGTGGAAGTTTTCAACGAGATTCTCCAACCCCAAGCGTGAAGCGAGGGGTGGACCTTTTCAACGAGATTCTCCAACCCCAAGCGGGAAGCGAGGGGTGGAACTTTTCAACGAGATTCTCCAACCCCAAGCGGGAAGCGAGGGGTGGAAGTTTTCAACGAGATTCTCCAGCCCCAAGCGGGAAGGGAGGGGTGGAATTTTTTTTTTCAAACGAGATTCTCCAACCCCAAGCGGGAAGCGAGGGGTGGAACTTTTTACAACGAGATTCTCCAACCCCAAGCGGGAAGCGAGGGGTGGAACCTTTCAACGAGATTCTCCAACCCCAAGCGGGAAGCGAGGGATGGACCTTTTCAACGAGATTCTCCAACCCCAAGCGTGAAGCGAGGGGTGGACCTTTTCAACGAGATTCTCCAACCCCACGCGTGAAGCGAGGGGTGGAACCTTTCAACGAGATTCTCCAACCCCAAGCGGGAAGCGAGGGGTGGAAATTCTTCCAAACGAGATTCTCCAACGTCAAGCGGGAAGCGAGGGGTGGAACTTTTCAACGAGATTCCCCAACCCCAAGCGGGAAGCGAGGGGTGGATTTTTTTTTTTTCAAACGAGATTCTCCAACCCCAAGCGGGAAGCGAGCGGGTGGAAATTTTTCCAACGAGATTCTCCAACCCCAAGCGGGAAGCGAGGGGTGGAACCTTTCAACGAGATTCTCCAACCCCAAGCGGGAAGCGAGGGGTGGACCTTTTCAACGAGATTCTCCAACCCCAAGCGTGAAGCGAGGGGTGGACCTTTTCAACGCGATTCTCCAACCCCAAGCGGGAAGCGAGGGGTGGAAATTCTTCCAAACGAGATTCTCCATCCTCAAGCGTGAAGCGAGGGGTGGAATTTTTCAACGAGATTCTCAAACCCCAAGCGGGAAGCGAGGATTGGACCTTTTCAACGAGATTCTCCAACCCCAAGCGTGAAGCGAGGGGTGTACCTTTTCAACGAGATTCTCCAACCCCAAGCGGAAAGCGAGGGGTGGAACTTTTCAACGAGATTCTCCAACCCCAAGCGGGAAGCGAGGGGTGGAATTTTTCAACGAGATTCTCCAGCCCCAAGCGGGAAGGGAGGGGTGGAATTTTTTTTTTTTCAAACGAGATTCTCCAACCCTAAGCGGGAAGCGAGGGGTCGAACTTTTTCCAACGAGATTCTCCAACCCCAAGCGTGAAGCAAGGGGTGGACCTTTTCAAAGAGATTCTCCAACCCCAAGCGGGAAGCGAGGGGTGGAACTTTTCAACGAGATTCTCCAACCCCAAGCGGGAAGCGAGGGGTGGAATTTTTCAACGAGATTCTCCAGCCCCAAGCGGGAAGGGAGGGGTGGAATTTTTTTTTTTCAAACGAGATTCTCCAACCCCAAGCGGGAAGCGAGGGGTGGAACTTTTTCCAACGAGATTCTCCAACCCCAAGCGGGAAGCGAGGGGTGGAACCTTTCAACGAGATTCTCCAACCCCAGGCGGGAAGCGAGAGGTGGACCTTTTCAACGAGATTCTCCAACCCCAAGCGTGAAGCGAGGGGTGGAAATTCTTCCAAACGAGATTCTCCAACCCCAAGCGTGAAGCGAGGGGTGGAACTTTTCAACGAGATTCTCCAACCCCAAGTGGGAAGCGAGGGGTGAAACTTTTCAACGAGATTCTCCAACCCCAAGCGGGAAGCGAGGGGTGGAATTTTTTTTTTTTTCAAACGAGATTCTCCAACCCCAAGCGGGAAGCGAGGGGTGGAACTTTTTCCATCGAGATTCTCCAACCCCAAGCGGGAAGCGAGGGGTGGAACCTTTCAACGAGATTCTCCATCCCCAAGCGTGAAGCGAGGGGTGGACCTTTTCAACGAGATTCTCCAACCCCAAGCGTGAAGCGAGGGGTGAACCTTTTCAACGATATTCTCCAACGTCAAGCGGGAAGCGAGGGGTGGAACTTTTCAACGAGATTCTCCAACCCCAAGCGGGAAGCGAGCGGGTGGAACTTTTTCCAACGAGATTCTCCAACCCCAAGCGGGAAGCGAGGGGTGGAACCTTTCAACGAGATTCTCCAACCCCAAGCGGGAAGCGAGGGGTGGACCTTTTCAACGAGATTCTCCAACCCCAAGCGGGAAGCGAGGGGTGGAAATTCTTCCAAACGAGATTCTCCATCCCCAAGCGTGAAGCGATGGGTGGAATTTTTCAACGAGATTCTCAAACCCCAAGCGGGAAGCGAGGATTGGACCTTTTCAACGAGATTCTCCAACCCCAAGCGTGAAGCGAGGGGTGGACCTTTTCAACGAGATTCTCCAACCCCAAGCGGAAAGCGAGGGGTGGAACTTTTCAACGGAGTTCTCCAACCCCAAGCGGGAAGCGAGGGGTGGAATTTTTCAACGAGATTCTCCAGCCCCAAGCGGGAAGGGAGGGGTGGAAATTTTTTTTTTTTCAAACGAGATTCTCCAACCCCAAGCGGGAAGCGAGGGGTGGAACCGTTCAACGAGATTCTCCAACCCCAAGCGGGAAGCGAGGGGTGGACCTTTTCAACGAGATTCTCCAACCCCAAGCGTGAAGCGAGGGGTGGACCTTTTCAACGAGATTCTCCAACCCCAAGCGGGAAGTGAGGGGTGGAACTTTTTCCAACGAGATTCTCTAACCCCAAGCGGGAAGCGAGGGGAGAGATTCTACAACCCCAAGCGTGAAGCGAGGGGTTGAAGTTTTCAACGAGATTCTCCAACCCCAAGCGGGAAGCGAGGGGTGGAACTTTTCAACGAGATTCTCCAACCCCAAGCGGGAAGCGAGGGGTGGACCTTTTCAACGAGATTCTCCAACCCCAAGCGTGAAGCGAGGGGTGGACCTTTTCAACGAGATTCTCCAACCCCAAGCGGGAAGCGAGGGGTGGAACTTTTTCCAACGAGATTCTCTAACCCCAAGCGGGAAGCGAGGGGAGAGATTCTACAACCCCAAGCGTGAAGCGAGGGGTTGAATTTTTCAACGAGATTCTCCAACCCCAAGCGGGAAGCGAGGGGTGGAACTTTCCAACGAGATTCTCCAACCCCAAGCGGGAAGCGAGGGGTGGAACCTTTCAACGAGATTCTCCAACCCCAAGCGGGAAGCGAGGGGTGGACCTTTTCAACGAGATTCTCCAACCCAAGCGGGAAGCGAGGGGTGGAACTTTTTCCAACGAGATTCTCTAACCCCAAGCGGGATCGAGGGGTGGAAATTCTTCCAAACGAGATTCTCCAACCCCAAGCGTGAAGCGAGGGGTGGAATTTTTCAACGAGATTCTCCAACCCCAAGCGTGAAGCGAGGGGTGAAACCTTTTTTTTTTTTAACACGAGATTCTCCAACCCCAAGCGGGAAGCGAGGGGTGGAACTTTTCAACGAGATTCTCCAACCCCAAGCGGGAAGCGAGGGGTGGAACTTTTTCCAACGAGATTCTCCAACCCCAAGCGGGAAGCGAGGGGAGGGAATTCTTCCAAACGAGATTCTCCAACCCCAAGCGGGAAGCGAGGGGTGGAATTTTTTTATTTTTTTTCAAACGAGATTCTCCAACCCCAAGCGGGAAGCGAGGGGTGGAACTTTTTCCAACGAGATTCTCCAACCCCAAGCGGGAAGCGAGGGGTGGAAATTCTTCCAAACGAGATTCTCCAATCCCAAGAGTGAATCGAGGGGTGGAATTTTTCAACGAGATTCTCAAACCCCAAGCGGGAAGCGAGGGGTGGACCTTTTCAACGAGATTCTCCAACCCCAAGCGTGAAGCGAGGGGTGGACCTTTTCAACGAGATTCTCCAACCCCAAGCGGGAAGCGAGGGGTGGAACTTTTCAACGAGATTCTCCAACCCCAAGCGGGAAGCGAGGTGTGGAAGTTTTCAACGAGATTCTCCAGCCCCAAGCGGGAAGGGAGGGGTGGAATTTTTTTTTTCAAACGAGATTCTCCAACCCCAAGCGGGAAGCGAGGGGTGGAACTTTTTACAAGGAGATTCTCCAACCCCAAGCGGGAAGCGAGGGGTGGAACCTTTCAACGAGATTCTCCAACCCCAAGCGGGAAGCGAGGGATGGACCTTTTCAACGAGATTCTCCAACCCCAAGCGTGAAGCGAGGGGTGGACCTTTTCAACGAGATTCTCCAACCCCACGCGTGAAGCGAGGGGTGGAACCTTTCAACGAGATTCTCCAACCCCAAGCGGGAAGCGAGGGGTGGAAATTCTTCCAAACGAGATTCTCCAACCCCAAGCGTGAAGCGAGGGGTTGAATTTTTCAACGAGATTCTCCAACCCCAAGCGGGAAGCGAGGGGTGGAACTTTTCAACGAGATTCTCCAACCCCAAGCGGGAAGCGAGGGGTGAAACTTTTCAACGAGATTCTCCAACCCCAAGCAGGAAGCGAGGGGTGAAACTTTTCAACGAGATTCTCCAACCCCAAGCGGGAAGCGAGGGGTGGAATCTTTCAACGAGATTCTCCATCCCCAAGCGTGAAGCGAGGGGTGGACCTTTTCAACGAGATTCTCCAACCCCAAGCGTGAAGCGAGGGGTGGACCTTTTCAACGAGATTCTCCAACGTCAAGCGGGAAGCGAGGGGTGGAACTTTTCAACGAGATTCCCCAACCCCAAGCGGGAAGCGAGGGGTGGATTTTTTTTTTTTTCAAACGAGATTCTCCAACCCCAAGCGGGAAGCGAGCGGGTGGAACTTTTTCCAACGAGATTCTCCAACCCCAAGCGGGAAGCGAGGGGTGGAACCTTTCAACGAGATTCTCCAACCCCAAGCGGGAAGCGAGGGGTGGACCTTTTCAACGAGATTCTCCAACCCCAAGCGTGAAGCGAGGGGTGGACCTTTTCAACGCGATTCTCCAACCCCAAGCGGGAAGCGAGGGGTGGAAATTCTTCCAAACGAGATTCTCCATCCTCAAGCGTGAAGCGAGGGGTGGAATTTTTCAACGAGATTCTCAAACCCCAAGCGGGAAGCGAGGATTGGACCTTTTCAACGAGATTCTCCAACCCCAAGCGTGAAGCGAGGGGTGTACCTTTTCAACGAGATTCTCCAACCCCAAGCGGGAAGCGAGGGGTGGAACTTTTCAACGAGATTCTCCAACCCCAAGCGGGAAGCGAGGGGTGGAAGTTTTCAACGAGATTCTCCAACCCCAAGCGTGAAGCGAGGGGTGGACCTTTTCAACGAGATTCTCCAACCCCAAGCGGGAAGCGAGGGGTGGAACTTTTCAACGAGATTCTCCAACCCCAAGCGGGAAGCGAGGGGTGGAAGTTTTCAACGAGATTCTCCAGCCCCAAGCGGGAAGGGAGGGGTGGAATTTTTTTTTTCAAACGAGATTCTCCAACCCCAAGCGGGAAGCGAGGGGTGGAACTTTTTACAACGAGATTCTCCAACCCCAAGCGGGAAGCGAGGGGTGGAACCTTTCAACGAGATTCTCCAACCCCAAGCGGGAAGCGAGGGATGGACCTTTTCAACGAGATTCTCCAACCCCAAGCGTGAAGCGAGGGGTGGACCTTTTCAACGAGATTCTCCAACCCCACGCGTGAAGCGAGGGGTGGAACCTTTCAACGAGATTCTCCAACCCCAAGCGGGAAGCGAGGGGTGGAAATTCTTCCAAACGAGATTCTCCAACGTCAAGCGGGAAGCGAGGGGTGGAACTTTTCAACGAGATTCCCCAACCCCAAGCGGGAAGCGAGGGGTGGATTTTTTTTTTTTCAAACGAGATTCTCCAACCCCAAGCGGGAAGCGAGCGGGTGGAAATTTTTCCAACGAGATTCTCCAACCCCAAGCGGGAAGCGAGGGGTGGAACCTTTCAACGAGATTCTCCAACCCCAAGCGGGAAGCGAGGGGTGGACCTTTTCAACGAGATTCTCCAACCCCAAGCGTGAAGCGAGGGGTGGACCTTTTCAACGCGATTCTCCAACCCCAAGCGGGAAGCGAGGGGTGGAAATTCTTCCAAACGAGATTCTCCATCCTCAAGCGTGAAGCGAGGGGTGGAATTTTTCAACGAGATTCTCAAACCCCAAGCGGGAAGCGAGGATTGGACCTTTTCAACGAGATTCTCCAACCCCAAGCGTGAAGCGAGGGGTGTACCTTTTCAACGAGATTCTCCAACCCCAAGCGGAAAGCGAGGGGTGGAACTTTTCAACGAGATTCTCCAACCCCAAGCGGGAAGCGAGGGGTGGAATTTTTCAACGAGATTCTCCAGCCCCAAGCGGGAAGGGAGGGGTGGAATTTTTTTTTTTTCAAACGAGATTCTCCAACCCTAAGCGGGAAGCGAGGGGTCGAACTTTTTCCAACGAGATTCTCCAACCCCAAGCGTGAAGCAAGGGGTGGACCTTTTCAAAGAGATTCTCCAACCCCAAGCGGGAAGCGAGGGGTGGAACTTTTCAACGAGATTCTCCAACCCCAAGCGGGAAGCGAGGGGTGGAATTTTTCAACGAGATTCTCCAGCCCCAAGCGGGAAGGGAGGGGTGGAATTTTTTTTTTTCAAACGAGATTCTCCAACCCCAAGCGGGAAGCGAGGGGTGGAACTTTTTCCAACGAGATTCTCCAACCCCAAGCGGGAAGCGAGGGGTGGAACCTTTCAACGAGATTCTCCAACCCCAAGCGGGAAGCGAGAGGTGGACCTTTTCAACGAGATTCTCCAACCCCAAGCGTGAAGCGAGGGGTGGAAATTCTTCCAAACGAGATTCTCCAACCCCAAGCGTGAAGCGAGGGGTGGAACTTTTCAACGAGATTCTCCAACCCCAAGTGGGAAGCGAGGGGTGAAACTTTTCAACGAGATTCTCCAACCCCAAGCGGGAAGCGAGGGGTGGAATTTTTTTTTTTTTCAAACGAGATTCTCCAACCCCAAGCGGGAAGCGAGGGGTGGAACTTTTTCCATCGAGATTCTCCAACCCCAAGCGGGAAGCGAGGGGTGGAACCTTTCAACGAGATTCTCCATCCCCAAGCGTGAAGCGAGGGGTGGACCTTTTCAACGAGATTCTCCAACCCCAAGCGTGAAGCGAGGGGTGAACCTTTTCAACGATATTCTCCAACGTCAAGCGGGAAGCGAGGGGTGGAACTTTTCAACGAGATTCTCCAACCCCAAGCGGGAAGCGAGGGGTGAATTTTTTTTTTTCAAACGAGATTCTCCAACCCCAAGCGGGAAGCGAGCGGGTGGAACTTTTTCCAACGAGATTCTCCAACCCCAAGCGGGAAGCGAGGGGTGGAACCTTTCAACGAGATTCTCCAACCCCAAGCGGGAAGCGAGGGGTGGACCTTTTCAACGAGATTCTCCAACCCCAAGCGGGAAGCGAGGGGTGGAAATTCTTCCAAACGAGATTCTCCATCCCCAAGCGTGAAGCGATGGGTGGAATTTTTCAACGAGATTCTCAAACCCCAAGCGGGAAGTGAGGATTGGACCTTTTCAACGAGATTCTCGAACCCCAAGCGTGAAGCGAGGGGTGGACCTTTTCAACGAGATTCTCCAACCCCAAGCGGAAAGCGAGGGGTGGAACTTTTCAACGGAGTTCTCCAACCCCAAGCGGGAAGCGAGGGGTGGAATTTTTCAACGAGATTCTCCAGCCCCAAGCGGGAAGGGAGGGGTGGAAATTTTTTTTTTTTCAAACGAGATTCTCCAACCCCAAGCGGGAAGCGAGGGGTGGAACCTTTCAACGAGATTCTCCAACCCCAAGCGGGAAGCGAGGGGTGGACCTTTTCAACGAGATTCTCCAACCCCAAGCGTGAAGCGAGGGGTGGACCTTTTCAACGAGATTCTCCAACCCCAAGCGGGAAGTGAGGGGTGGAACTTTTTCCAACGAGATTCTCTAACCCCAAGCGGGAAGCGAGGGGAGAGATTCTACATCCCCAAGCGTGAAGCGAGGGGTTGAATTTTTCAACGAGATTCTCCAACCCCAAGCGGGAAGCGAGGGGTGGAACTTTTCAACGAGATTCTCCAACCCCAAGCGGGAAGCGAGGGGTGGACCTTTTCAACGAGATTCTCCAACCCCAAGCGTGAAGCGAGGGGTGGACCTTTTCAACGAGATTCTCCAACCCCAAGCGGGAAGCGAGGGGTGGAACTTTTTCTAACGAGATTCTCTAACCCCAAGCGGGAAGCGAGGGGAGAGATTCTACAACCCCAAGCGTGAAGCGAGGGGTTGAATTTTTCAACGAGATTCTCCAACCCCAAGCGGGAAGCGAGGGGTGGAACTTTCCAACGAGATTCTCCAACCCCAAGCGGGAAGCGAGGGGTGGAACCTTTCAACGAGATTCTCCAACCCCAAGCGGGAAGCGAGGGGTGGACCTTTTCAACGAGATTCTCCAACCCAAGCGGGAAGCGAGGGGTGGAACTTTTTCCAACGAGATTCTCTAACCCCAAGCGGGATCGAGGGGTGGAAATTCTTCCAAACGAGATTCTCCAACCCCAAGCGTGAAGCGAGGGGTGGAATTTTTCAACGAGATTCTCCAACCCCAAGCGGGAAGCGAGGGGTGGAACTTTTCAACGAGATTCTCCAACCCCAAGCGGGAAGCGAGGGGCGAAACTTTTCAACGAGATTCTCCAACCCAAAGCGGGAAGCGAGGGGTGGAATTTTCTTTTTTTTTCAAACGAGATTCTCCAATCCCAAGTGGGAAGCGAGGGGTGGAACTTTTTCCAACGAGATTCTCCAACCCCAAGCGGGAAGCGAGGGGTGGAACCTTTCAACGAGATTCTCCAACCCCAAGCATGAAGCGAGGGGTGGACCTTTTCAACGAGATTCTCCAACCGCAAGCGTGAAGCGAGGGGTGGACCTTTTCAACGAGATTCTCCAACGTCAAGCAGGAAGCGAGGGGTGGAACTTTTCAACGAGATTCTCCAACCCAAAGCGGGAAGCGAGGGGTGTAACTTTTCAACGAGATTCTCCAGCCCCAAGCGGGAAGCGAGGGGTGGATTTTTTTTTTTCAAACGAGATTCTCCAACCCCAAGCGGGAAGCGAGCGGGTGGAACTTTTTCCAACGAGATTCTCCAACCCCAAGCGGGAAGCGAGGGGTGGAACCTTTCAACGAGATTCTCCAACCCCAAGCGGGAAGCGAGGGGTGGACCTTTTCAACGAGATTCTCCAACCCCAAGCGTGAAGCGAGGGGTGGACCTTTTCAACGAGATTCTCCAACCCCAAGCGGAAAGCGAGGGGTGGAACTTTTCAACGAGATTCTCCAACCCCAAGCGGGAAGCGAGGAGTGGAAGTTTTCAACGAGATTCTCCATCCCCAAGCGGGATGGGAGGGGTGGAAATTTTTTTTTTTCAAACGAGATTCTCCAACCCCAAGCGGGAAGCGAGGGGTGGAACTTTTTCCAACGAGATTCCCCAACCCCAAGCAGGAAGCGAGGGGCGAAACTTTTCAACGATATTCTCCATCCCAAAGCGGGAAGCGAGGGGTGGAATTTTCTTTTTTTTTTCAAACGAGATTCTCCAATCCCAAGTGGGAAGCGAGGGGTGGAACTTTTTCCAACGAGATTCTCCAACCCCAAGCGGGAAGCGAGGGGTGGAACCTTTCAACGAGATTCTCCAACCCCAAGCGTGAAGCGAGGGGTGGACCTTTTCAACGAGATTCTCCAACCGCAAGCGTGAAGCGAGGGGTGGACCTTTTCAACTAGATTCTCCAACGTCAAGCGGGAAGCGAGGGGTGGAACTTTTCAACGAGATTCTCCAACCCCAAGCGGGAAGCGAGGGGTGGAACTTTTCAACGAGATTCTCCAGCCCCAAGCGGGAAGCGAGGGGTGGATTTTTTTTTTTCAAACGAGATTCTCCAACCCCAAGCGGGAAGCGAGCGGGTGGAACTTTTTCCAACGAGATTCTCCAACCCCAAGCGGGAAGCGAGGGGTGGAACCTTTCAACGAGATTCTCCAACCCCAAGCGGGAAGCGAGGGGTGGACCTTTTCAACGAGATTCTCCAACCCCAAGCGTGAAGCGAGGGGTGGACCTTTTCAACGAGATTCTCCAACCCCAAGCGGGAAGCGAGGGGTGGAACTTTTTCCAACGAGATTCTCTAACCCCAAGCGGGAAGCGAGGGGTGGAAATTCTTCCAAACGAGATTCTCCAACCCCAAGCGTGAAGCGAGGGGTTGAATTTTTCAACGAGATTCTCCAACCCCAAGCGGGAAGCGAGGGGTGGAACTTTTCAACGAGATTCTCCAACCCCAAGCGGGAAGCGAGGGGTGAAACTTTTCAACGAGATTCTCCAACCCCAAGCGGGAAGTGAGGGGTGGAATTTTTTTTTTTTCAAACGAGATTCTCCAACCCCAAGCGGGAAGCGAGGGATGGAACTTTTTCCAACGAGATTCTCCAACCCCAAGCGGGAAGCGAGGGGTGGAACCTTTCAACGAGATTCTCCAACCCCAAGCGTGAAGCGAGGGGTGGACCTTTTCAACGAGATTCTCCAACCCCAAGCGTGAAGCGAGGGGTGGACCTTTTCAACGAGATTCTCCAACCCCAAGCGGGAAGCGAGGGGTGGAACTTTTTCCAACGAGATTCTCTAACCCCAAGCGGGAAGCGAGGGGTGGAAATTCTTCCAAACGAGATTCTCCAACCCCAAGCGTGAAGCGAGGGGTGAACCTTTTCAACGATATTCTCCAACGTCAAGCGGGAAGCGAGGGGTGGAACTTTTCAACGAGATTCTCCAACCCCAAGCGGGAAGCGAGGGGTGGAATTTTTCAACGAGATTCTCCAACCCCAAGCGTGAAGCGAGGGGTGGACCTTTTCAACGAGATTCTCCAACGTCAAGCGGGAAGCGAGGGGTGGAACTTTTCAACGAGATTCTCCAACCCCAAGCGGGAAGCGAGGGGTGGAACTTTTCAACGAGATTCTCCAACCCCAAGCGGGAAGCGAGGGGTGGATTTTTTTTTTTCAAACGAGATTCTCCAACCCCAAGCGGGAAGCGAGGGGTGGAAATTCTTCCAAACGAGATTCTCCAACCCCAAGCGTGAAGCGATGGGTGGAATTTTTCAACGAGATTCTCGAACCCCAAGCGGGAAGCGAGGATTGGACCTTTTCAACGAGATTCTCCAACCCCAAGCGTGAAGCGAGGGGTGGACCTTTTCAACGAGATTCTCCAACCCCAAGCGGAAAGAGAGGGGTGGAACTTTTCAACGAGATTCTCCAACCCCAAGCGGGAAGCGAGGAGTGGAAGTTTTCAACGAGATTCTCCATCCCCAAGCGGGAAGGGAGGGGTGGAAATTTTTTTTTTTCAAACGAGATTCTCCAACCCCAAGCAGGAAGCGAGGGGTGGAACTTTTTCCAACGAGATTCTCCAACCCCAAGCGGGAAGCGAGGGGTGGAACCTTTCAACGAGATTCTTCAACCCCAAGCGTGAAGCAAGGGGTGGACCTTTTCAACAAGATTTTCCAACGTCAAGCGGGAAGCGAGGGGTGGAACTTTTCAACGAGATTCTCCAACCCCAAGCGTGAAGCGAGGGGTGGAATTTTTCAACGAGATTCTCCAACGTCAAGCGGGAAGCGAGGGGTGGAACTTTTCAACGAGATTCTCCAACCCCAAGCGTGAAGCGAGGGGTGGAATTTTTCAACGAGATTCTCCAACCCCAAGCGGGAAGCGAGGGGTGGAACTTTTCAACGAGATTCTCCAACCCCAAGCGGGAATCGAGGGGCGAAACTTTTCAACGAGATTCTCCAACCCAAAGCGGGAAGCGAGGGGTGGATTTTTTTTTTTTTTCAAACGAGATTCTCCAATCCCAAGTGGGAAGCGAGGGGTGGAACTTTTTCCAACGAGATTCTCCAACCCCAAGCAGGAAGCGAGGGGTGGAACCTTTCAACGAGATTCTCCAACCCCAAGCGTGAAGCGAGGGGTGGACCTTTTCAACGAGATTCTCCAACCGCAAGCGTGAAGTGAGGGGTGGACCTTTTCAACGAGATTCTCCAACGTCAAGCGGGAAGCGAGGGGTGGAACTTTTCAACGAGATTCTTCAACCCCAAGCGTGAAGCGAGGGGTGGAATTTTTCAACGAGATTCTCCAACCCCAAGCGGGAAGCGAGGGGTGGAACTTTTCAACGAGATTCTCCAACCCCAAGCGGGAAGCGAGGGGCGAAACTTTTCAACGAGATTCTCCAACCCAAAGCGGGAAGCGAGGGGTGGAATTTTTTTTTTTTTCAAACGAGATTCTCCAATCCCAAGCGTGAAGCGAGGGGTGGAACTTTTTCCAACGAGATTCTCCAACCCCAAGCGGGAAGCGAGGGGTGGAACCTTTCAACGAGATTCTCGAACCCCAAGCGGGAAGCGAGGGGTGGACCTTTTCAACGAGATTCTCCAACCGCAAGCGTGAAGCGAGGGGTGGACCTTTTCAACGAGATTCTCCAACGTCAAGCGGGAAGCGAGGGGTGGAACTTTTCAACGAGATTCTCCAACCCCAAGCGGGAAGCGAGGGGTGGAACTTTTCAACGAGATTCTCCAACCCCAAGCGGGAAGCGAGGGGTGGATTTTTTTTTTCAAACGAGATTCTCCAACCCCAAGCGGGAAGCGAGGGGTGGAAATTCTTCCAAACGAGATTCTCCAACCCCAAGCGTGAAGCGATGGGTGGAATTTTTCAACGAGATTCTCGAACCCCAAGCGGGAAGCGAGGATTGGACCTTTTCTACGAGATTCTCCAACCCCAAGCGTGAAGCGAGGGGTGGACCTTTTCAACGAGATTCTCCAACCCCAAGCGGAAAGAGAGGGGTGGAACTTTTCAACGAGATTCTCCAACCCCAAGCGGGAAGCTAGGAGTGGAAGTTTTCAACGAAATTCTCCATCCCCAAGCGCGAAGGGAGGGGTGGAAATTTTTTTTTTTTCAAACGAGATTCTCCAACCCCAAGCGGGAAGCGAGGGGTGGAACTTTTTCCAACGAGATTCTCCAACCCCAAGCGGGAAGCGAGGGGTGGAACCTTTCAACGAGATTCTTCAACCCCAAGCGTGAAGCAAGGGGTGGACCTTTTCAACAAGATTTTCCAACGTCAAGCGGGAAGCGAGGGGTGGAACTTTTCAACGAGATTCTCCAACCCCAAGCGTGAAGCGAGGGGTGGAATTTTTCAACGAGATTCTCCAACGTCAAGCGGGAAGCGAGGGGTGGAACTTTTCAACGAGATTCTCCAACCCCAAGCGTGAAGCGAGGGGTGGAATTTTTCAACGAGATTCTCCAACCCCAAGCGGGAAGCGAGGGGTGGAACTTTTCAACGAGATTCTCCAACCCCAAGCGGGAAGCGAGGGGCGAAACTTTTCAACGAGATTCTCCAACCCAAAGCGGGAAGCGAGGGGTGGATTTTTTTTTTTTTTCAAACGAGATTCTCCAATCCCAAGTGGGAAGCGAGGGGTGGAACTTTTTCCAACGAGATTCTCCAACCCCAAGCAGGAAGCGAGGGGTGGAACCTTTCAACGAGATTCTCCAACCCCAAGCGTGAAGCGAGGGGTGGACCTTTTCAACGAGATTCTCCAACCGCAAGCGTGAAGTGAGGGGTGGACCTTTTCAACGAGATTCTCCAACGTCAAGCGGGAAGCGAGGGGTGGAACTTTTCAACGAGATTCTTCAACCCCAAGCGTGAAGCGAGGGGTGGAATTTTTCAACGAGATTCTCCAACCCCAAGCGGGAAGCGAGGGGTGGAACTTTTCAACGAGATTCTCCAACCCCAAGCGGGAAGCGAGGGGCGAAACTTTTCAACGAGATTCTCCAACCCAAAGCGGGAAGCGAGGGGTGGAATTTTTTTTTTTTTCAAACGAGATTCTCCAATCCCAAGTGGGAAGCGAGGGGTGGAACTTTTTCCAACGAGATTCTCCAACCCCAAGCGGGAAGCGAGGGGTGGAACCTTTCAACGAGATTCTCGAACCCCAAGCGTGAAGCGAGGGGTGGACCTTTTCAACGAGATTCTCCAACCGCAAGCGTGAAGCGAGGGGTGGACCTTTTCAACGAGATTCTCCAACGTCAAGCGGGAAGCGAGGGGTGGAACTTTTCAACGAGATTCTCCAACCCCAAGCGGGAAGCGAGGGGTGGAACTTTTCAACGAGATTCTCCAACCCCAAGCGGGAAGCGAGGGGTGGATTTTTTTTTTCAAACGAGATTCTCCAACCCCAAGCGGGAAGCGAGGGGTGGAAATTCTTCCAAACGAGATTCTCCAACCCCAAGCGTGAAGCGATGGGTGGAATTTTTCAACGAGATTCTCAAACCCCAAGCGGGAAGCGAGGATTGGACCTTTTCTACGAGATTCTCCAACCCCAAGCGTGAAGCGAGGGGTGGACCTTTTCAACGAGATTCTCCAACCCCAAGCGGAAAGCGAGGGGTGGAACTTTTCAACGAGATTCTCCAACCCCAAGCGGGAAGCTAGGAGTGGAAGTTTTCAACGAAATTCTCCATCCCCAAGCGCGAAGGGAGGGGTGGAAATTTTTTTTTTTTCAAACGAGATTCTCCAACCCCAAGCGGGAAGCGAGGGGTGGAACTTTTTCCAACGAGATTCTCCAACCCCAAGCGGGAAGCGAGGGGTGGAACCTTTCAACGAGATTCTTCAACCCCAAGCGTGAAGCGAGGGGTGGACCTTTTCAACGAGATTCTCCAACGTCAAGCGGGAAGCGAGGGGTGGAACTTTTCAACGAGATTCTCCAACCCCAAGCGGGAAGCGAGGGGTGGAACTTTTTCCAACGAGATTCTCCAACCCCAAGCGGGAAGCGAGGGGTGGAACCTTTCAACGAGATTCTCCAACCCCAAGCGGGAAGCGAGGGGTGGACCTTTTCAACGAGATTTTCCAACCCCAAGCGTGAAGCGAGGGGTGGACCTTTTCAACGAGATTCTCCAACCCTAAGCTGTAAGCGAGGGGTGAGACTTTTTCCAACGAGATTCTCTAACCCCAAGCGGGAAGCGAGGGGTGGAAATTCTTCCAAACGAGATTCTCCAACCCCAAGCGTGAAGCGAGGGGTGGAATTTTTCAACGAGATTCTCCAACCCCAAGCGGGAAGCGAGGGGTGGAACTTTTCAACGAGATTCTCCAACCCCAAGCGGGAAGCGAGGGGTGGACCTTTTCAACGAGATTATCCAACCCCAAGCGTGAAGCGAGGGGTGGACCTTTTCAACGAGATTCTCCAACGTCAAGCGGGAAGCGAGGGGTGCAAATTTTCAACGAGATTCTCCAACCCCAAGCAGGAAGCGAGGGGTGGATTTTTTTTTTCAAACGAGATTCTCCAACCCCAAGCGGGAAGCGAGGGGTGGAACTTTTTCCAACGAGATTCTCCAACCCCAAGCGGGAAGCGAGGGGTGGAACCTTTCAACGAGATTCTCCAACCCCAAGCGGGAAGCGAGGGGTGGACCTTTTCAACGAGATTCTCCAACCCCAAGCGTGAAGCGAGGGGTGGACCTTTTCAACGAGATTCTCCAACCCCAAGCGGGAAGCGAGGGGTGGAACTTTTTCCAACGAGATTCTCTAACCCCAAGCGGGAAGCGAGGGGTGGAAATTCTTCCAAACGAGATTCTCCAACCCCAAGCGTGAAGCGAGGGGTGGAATTTTTCAACGAGATTCTCCAACCCCAAGCGGGAAGCGAGGGGTGGAACTTTTCAACGAGATTCTCCAACCCCAAGCGGGAAGCGAGGGGTGAAACTTTTCAACGAGATTCTCCAACCCAAAGCGGGAAGCGAGGGGTGGAACTTTTCAACGAGATTCTCCAACCCCAAGCGGGAAGCGAGGGGTGGATTTTTTTTTTTCAAACGAGATTCTCCAACCCCAAGCGGGAAGCGAGGGGTGGAAATTCTTCCAAACGAGATTCTCCAACCCCAAGCGTGAAGCGATGGGTGGAATTTTTCAACGAGATTCTCAAACCCCAAGCGGGAAGCGAGGATTGGACCTTTTCAACGAGATTCTCCAACCCCAAGCGTGAAGCGAGGGGTGGACCTTTTCAACGAGATTCTCCAACCCCAAGCGGGAAGCGAGGGGTGGACCTTTTCAACGAAATTCTCCATCCCCAAGCGCGAAGGGAGGGGTGGAAATTTTTTTTTTTTCAAACGAGATTCTCCAACCCCAAGCGGGAAGCGAGGGGTGGAACTTTTTCAAACGAGATTCTCCAACCCCAAGCGGGAAGCGAGGGGTGGAAATTCTTCCAAACGAGATTCTCCAACCCCAAGCGTGAAGCGATGGGTGGAATTTTTCAACGAGATTCTCAAACCCCAAGCGGGAAGCGAGGATTGGACCTTTTCTACGAGATTCTCCAACCCCAAGCGTGAAGCGAGGGGTGGACCTTTTCAACGAGATTCTCCAACCCCAAAAGGAAAGCGAGGGGTGGAACTTTTCAACGAGATTCTCCAACCCCAAGCGGGAAGCTAGGAGTGGAAGTTTTCAACGAAATTCTCCATCCCCAAGCGCGAAGGGAGGGGTGGAAATTTTTTTTTTTTCAAACGAGATTCTCCAACCCCAAGCGGGAAGCGAGGGGTGGAACTTTTTCCAACGAGATTCTCCAACCCCAAGCGGGAAGCGAGGGGTGGAACCTTTCAACGAGATTCTTCAACCCCAAGCGTGAAGCGAGGGGTGGACCTTTTCAACGAGATTCTCCAACGTCAAGCGGGAAGCGAGGGGTGGAACTTTTCAACGAGATTCTCCAACCCCAAGCGGGAAGCGAGGGGTGGAACTTTTTCCAACGAGATTCTCCAACCCCAAGCGGGAAGCGAGGGGTGGAACCTTTCAACGAGATTCTCCAACCCCAAGCGGGAAGCGAGGGGTGGACCTTTTCAACGAGATTTTCCAACCCCAAGCGTGAAGCGAGGGGTGGACCTTTTCAACGAGATTCTCCAACCCTAAGCTGGAAGCGAGGGGTGAGACTTTTTCCAACGAGATTCTCTAACCCCAAGCGGGAAGCGAGGGGTGGAAATTCTTCCAAACGAGATTCTCCAACCCCAAGCGTGAAGCGAGGGGTGGAATTTTTCAACGAGATTCTCCAACCTCAAGCGGGAAGCGAGGGGTGGAACTTTTCAACGAGATTCTCCAACCCCAAGCGGGAAGCGAGGGGTGGACCTTTTCAACGAGATTATCCAACCCCAAGCGTGAAGCGAGGGGTGGACCTTTTCAACGAGATTCTCCAACGTCAAGCTGGAAGCTAGGAGTGGAAGTTTTCAACGAAATTCTCCATCCCCAAGCGCGAAGGGAGGGGTGGAAATTTTTTTTTTTTCAAACGAGATTCTCCAACCCCAAGCGGGAAGCGAGGGGTGGAACTTTTTCCAACGAGATTCTCCAACCCCAAGCGGGAAGCGAGGGGTGGAACCTTTCAACGAGATTCTTCAACCCCAAGCGTGAAGCGAGGGGTGGACCTTTTCAACGAGATTCTCCAACGTCAAGCGGGAAGCGAGGGGTGGAACTTTTCAACGAGATTCTCCAACCCCAAGCGGGAAGCGAGGGGTGGAACTTTTTCCAACGAGATTCTCCAACCCCAAGCGGGAAGCGAGGGGTGGAACCTTTCAACGAGATTCTCCAACCCCAAGCGGGAAGCGAGGGGTGGACCTTTTCAACGAGATTTTCCAACCCCAAGCGTGAAGCGAGGGGTGGACCTTTTCAACGAGATTCTCCAACCCTAAGCTGTAAGCGAGGGGTGAGACTTTTTCCAACGAGATTCTCTAACCCCAAGCGGGAAGCGAGGGGTGGAAATT
Organism: Fallopia convolvulus; assembly: GCA_964016875.1. Lineage (NCBI taxonomy): Eukaryota > Viridiplantae > Streptophyta > Magnoliopsida > Caryophyllales > Polygonaceae > Fallopia > Fallopia convolvulus. The sequence goes on from OZ024730.1 coordinate 20,641,340, forward strand.
CTTCCAAACGAGATTCTCCAACCCCAAGCGTGAAGCGAGGGGTGGAATTTTTCAACGAGATTCTCCAACCCCAAGCGGGAAGCGAGGGGTGGAACTTTTCAACGAGATTCTCCAACCCCAAGCGGGAAGCGAGGGGTGGACCTTTTCAACGAGATTATCCAACCCCAAGCGTGAAGCGAGGGGTGGACCTTTTCAACGAGATTCTCCAACCGCAAGCGTGAAGCGAGGGGTGGACCTTTTCAACGAGATTCTCCAACGTCAAGCGGGAAGCGAGGGGTGGAACTTTTCAACGAGATTCTCCAACCCCAAGCGGGAAGCGAGGGGTGGAACTTTTCAACGAGATTCTCCAACCCCAAGCGGGAAGCGAGGGGTGGATTTTTTTTTTCAAACGAGATTCTCCAACCCCAAGCGGGAAGCGAGGGGTGGAAATTCTTCCAAACGAGATTCTCCAACCCCAAGCGTGAAGCGATGGGTGGAATTTTTCAACGAGATTCTCAAACCCCAAGCGGGAAGCGAGGATTGGACCTTTTCTACGAGATTCTCCAACCCCAAGCGTGAAGCGAGGGGTGGACCTTTTCAACGAGATTCTCCAACCCCAAGCGGAAAGCGAGGGGTGGAACTTTTCAACGAGATTCTCCAACCCCAAGCGGGAAGCTAGGAGTGGAAGTTTTCAACGAAATTCTCCATCCCCAAGCGCGAAGGGAGGGGTGGAAATTTTTTTTTTTTCAAACGAGATTCTCCAACCCAAAGCGGGAAGCGAGGGGTGGACCTTTTCAACGAGATTCTCCAACCGCAAGCGTGAAGCGAGGGGTGGACCTTTTCAACGAGATTCTCCAACGTCAAGCGGGAAGCGAGGGGTGGAACTTTTCAACGAGATTCTCCAACCCCAAGCGGGAAGCGAGGGGTGGAACTTTTCAACGAGATTCTCCAACCCCAAGCGGGAAGCGAGGGGTGGATTTTTTTTTTCAAACGAGATTCTCCAACCCCAAGCGGGAAGCGAGGGGTGGAAATTCTTCCAAACGAGATTCTCCAACCCCAAGCGTGAAGCGATGGGTGGAATTTTTCAACGAGATTCTCAAACCCCAAGCGGGAAGCGAGGATTGGACCTTTTCTACGAGATTCTCCAACCCCAAGCGTGAAGCGAGGGGTGGACCTTTTCAACGAGATTCTCCAACCCCAAGCGGAAAGCGAGGGGTGGAACTTTTCAACGAGATTCTCCAACCCCAAGCGGGAAGCTAGGAGTGGAAGTTTTCAACGAAATTCTCCATCCCCAAGCGCGAAGGGAGGGGTGGAAATTTTTTTTTTTTCAAACGAGATTCTCCAACCCCAAGCGGGAAGCGAGGGGTGGAACTTTTTCCAACGAGATTCTCCAACCCCAAGCGGGAAGCGAGGGGTGGAACCTTTCAACGAGATTCTTCAACCCCAAGCGTGAAGCGAGGGGTGGACCTTTTCAACGAGATTCTCCAACGTCAAGCGGGAAGCGAGGGGTGGAACTTTTCAACGAGATTCTCCAACCCCAAGCGGGAAGCGAGGGGTGGAACTTTTTCCAACGAGATTCTCCAACCCCAAGCGGGAAGCGAGGGGTGGAACCTTTCAACGAGATTCTCCAACCCCAAGCGGGAAGCGAGGGGTGGACCTTTTCAACGAGATTTTCCAACCCCAAGCGTGAAGCGAGGGGTGGACCTTTTCAACGAGATTCTCCAACCCTAAGCTGTAAGCGAGGGGTGAGACTTTTTCCAACGAGATTCTCTAACCCCAAGCGGGAAGCGAGGGGTGGAAATTCTTCCAAACGAGATTCTCCAACCCCAAGCGTGAAGCGAGGGGTGGAATTTTTCAACGAGATTCTCCAACCCCAAGCGGGAAGCGAGGGGTGGAACTTTTCAACGAGATTCTCCAACCCCAAGCGGGAAGCGAGGGGTGGACCTTTTCAACGAGATTATCCAACCCCAAGCGTGAAGCGAGGGGTGGACCTTTTCAACGAGATTCTCCAACGTCAAGCGGGAAGCGAGGGGTGCAAATTTTCAACGAGATTCTCCAACCCCAAGCAGGAAGCGAGGGGTGGATTTTTTTTTTCAAACGAGATTCTCCAACCCCAAGCGGGAAGCGAGGGGTGGAACTTTTTCCAACGAGATTCTCCAACCCCAAGCGGGAAGCGAGGGGTGGAACCTTTCAACGAGATTCTCCAACCCCAAGCGGGAAGCGAGGGGTGGACCTTTTCAACGAGATTCTCCAACCCCAAGCGTGAAGCGAGGGGTGGACCTTTTCAACGAGATTCTCCAACCCCAAGCGGGAAGCGAGGGGTGGAACTTTTTCCAACGAGATTCTCTAACCCCAAGCGGGAAGCGAGGGGTGGAAATTCTTCCAAACGAGATTCTCCAACCCCAAGCGTGAAGCGAGGGGTGGAATTTTTCAACGAGATTCTCCAACCCCAAGCGGGAAGCGAGGGGTGGAACTTTTCAACGAGATTCTCCAACCCCAAGCGGGAAGCGAGGGGTGAAACTTTTCAACGAGATTCTCCAACCCAAAGCGGGAAGCGAGGGGTGGAACTTTTCAACGAGATTCTCCAACCCCAAGCGGGAAGCGAGGGGTGGATTTTTTTTTTTCAAACGAGATTCTCCAACCCCAAGCGGGAAGCGAGGGGTGGAAATTCTTCCAAACGAGATTCTCCAACCCCAAGCGTGAAGCGATGGGTGGAATTTTTCAACGAGATTCTCAAACCCCAAGCGGGAAGCGAGGATTGGACCTTTTCAACGAGATTCTCCAACCCCAAGCGTGAAGCGAGGGGTGGACCTTTTCAACGAGATTCTCCAACCCCAAGCGGGAAGCGAGGGGTGGACCTTTTCAACGAAATTCTCCATCCCCAAGCGCGAAGGGAGGGGTGGAAATTTTTTTTTTTTCAAACGAGATTCTCCAACCCCAAGCGGGAAGCGAGGGGTGGAACTTTTTCAAACGAGATTCTCCAACCCCAAGCGGGAAGCGAGGGGTGGAAATTCTTCCAAACGAGATTCTCCAACCCCAAGCGTGAAGCGATGGGTGGAATTTTTCAACGAGATTCTCAAACCCTAAGCGGGAAGCGAGGATTGGACCTTTTCTACGAGATTCTCCAACCCCAAGCGTGAAGCGAGGGGTGGACCTTTTCAACGAGATTCTCCAACCCCAAAAGGAAAGCGAGGGGTGGAACTTTTCAACGAGATTCTCCAACCCCAAGCGGGAAGCTAGGAGTGGAAGTTTTCAACGAAATTCTCCATCCCCAAGCGCGAAGGGAGGGGTGGAAATTTTTTTTTTTTCAAACGAGATTCTCCAACCCCAAGCGGGAAGCGAGGGGTGGAACTTTTTCCAACGAGATTCTCCAACCCCAAGCGGGAAGCGAGGGGTGGAACCTTTCAACGAGATTCTTCAACCCCAAGCGTGAAGCGAGGGGTGGACCTTTTCAACGAGATTCTCCAACGTCAAGCGGGAAGCGAGGGGTGGAACTTTTCAACGAGATTCTCCAACCCCAAGCGGGAAGCGAGGGGTGGAACTTTTTCCAACGAGATTCTCCAACCCCAAGCGGGAAGCGAGGGGTGGAACCTTTCAACGAGATTCTCCAACCCCAAGCGGGAAGCGAGGGGTGGACCTTTTCAACGAGATTTTCCAACCCCAAGCGTGAAGCGAGGGGTGGACCTTTTCAACGAGATTCTCCAACCCTAAGCTGGAAGCGAGGGGTGAGACTTTTTCCAACGAGATTCTCTAACCCCAAGCGGGAAGCGAGGGGTGGAAATTCTTCCAAACGAGATTCTCCAACCCCAAGCGTGAAGCGAGGGGTGGAATTTTTCAACGAGATTCTCCAACCTCAAGCGGGAAGCGAGGGGTGGAACTTTTCAACGAGATTCTCCAACCCCAAGCGGGAAGCGAGGGGTGGACCTTTTCAACGAGATTATCCAACCCCAAGCGTGAAGCGAGGGGTGGACCTTTTCAACGAGATTCTCCAACGTCAAGCTGGAAGCGAGGGGTGCAAATTTTCAACGAGATTCTCCAACCCCAAGCAGGAAGCGAGGGGTGGATTTTTTTTTTCAAACGAGATTCTCCAACCCCAAGCGGGAAGCGAGGGGTGGAACTTTTTCCAACGAGATTCTCCAACCCCAAGCGGGAAGCGAGGGGTGGAACCTTTCAACGAGATTCTCCAACCCCAAGCGGGAAGCGAGGGGTGGACCTTTTCAACGAGATTCTCCAACCCCAAGCGTGAAGCGAGGGGTGGACCTTTTCAACGAGATTCTCCAACCCCAAGCGGGAAGCGAGGGGTGGAACTTTTTCCAACGAGATTCTCTAACCCCAAGCGGGAAGCGAGGGGTGGAAATTCTTCCAAACGAGATTCTCCAACCCCAAGCGTGAAGCGAGGGGTGGAATTTTTCAACGAGATTCTCCAACCCCAAGCGGGAAGCGAGGGGTGGAACTTTTCAACGAGATTCTCCAACCCCAAGCGGGAAGCGAGGGGTGAAACTTTTCAACGAGATTCTCCAACCCAAAGCGGGAAGCGAGGGGTGGAACTTTTCAACGAGATTCTCCAACCCCAAGCGGGAAGCGAGGGGTGGATTTTTTTTTTTCAAACGAGATTCTCCAACCCCAAGCGGGAAGCGAGGGGTGGAAATTCTTCCAAACGAGATTCTCCAACCCCAAGCGTGAAGCGATGGGTGGAATTTTTCAACGAGATTCTCAAACCCCAAGCGGGAAGCGAGGATTGGACCTTTTCAACGAGATTCTCCAACCCCAAGCGGGAAGCGAGGGGTGGACCTTTTCAACGAAATTCTCCATCCCCAAGCGCGAAGGGAGGGGTGGAAATTTTTTTTTTTTCAAACGAGATTCTCCAACCCCAAGCGGGAAGCGAGGGGTGGAACTTTTTCAAACGAGATTCTCCAACCCCAAGCGGGAAGCGAGGGGTGGAAATTCTTCCAAACGAGATTCTCCAACCCCAAGCGTGAAGCGATGGGTGGAATTTTTCAACGAGATTCTCAAACCCTAAGCGGGAAGCGAGGATTGGACCTTTTCTACGAGATTCTCCAACCCCAAGCGTGAAGCGAGGGGTGGACCTTTTCAACGAGATTCTCCAACCCCAAAAGGAAAGCGAGGGGTGGAACTTTTCAACGAGATTCTCCAACCCCAAGCGGGAAGCTAGGAGTGGAAGTTTTCAACGAAATTCTCCATCCCCAAGCGCGAAGGGAGGGGTGGAAATTTTTTTTTTTTCAAACGAGATTCTCCAACCCCAAGCGGGAAGCGAGGGGTGGAACTTTTTCCAACGAGATTCTCCAACCCCAAGCGGGAAGCGAGGGGTGGAACCTTTCAACGAGATTCTTCAACCCCAAGCGTGAAGCGAGGGGTGGACCTTTTCAACGAGATTCTCCAACGTCAAGCGGGAAGCGAGGGGTGGAACTTTTCAACGAGATTCTCCAACCCCAAGCGGGAAGCGAGGGGTGGAACTTTTTCCAACGAGATTCTCCAACCCCAAGCGGGAAGCGAGGGGTGGAACCTTTCAACGAGATTCTCCAACCCCAAGCGGGAAGCGAGGGGTGGACCTTTTCAACGAGATTTTCCAACCCCAAGCGTGAAGCGAGGGGTGGACCTTTTCAACGAGATTCTCCAACCCTAAGCTGGAAGCGAGGGGTGAGACTTTTTCCAACGAGATTCTCTAACCCCAAGCGGGAAGCGAGGGGTGGAAATTCTTCCAAACGAGATTCTCCAACCCCAAGCGTGAAGCGAGGGGTGGAATTTTTCAACGAGATTCTCCAACCTCAAGCGGGAAGCGAGGGGTGGAACTTTTCAACGAGATTCTCCAACCCCAAGCGGGAAGCGAGGGGTGGACCTTTTCAACGAGATTATCCAACCCCAAGCGTGAAGCGAGGGGTGGACCTTTTCAACGAGATTCTCCAACGTCAAGCTGGAAGCGAGGGGTGCAAATTTTCAACGAGATTCTCCAACCCCAAGCAGGAAGCGAGGGGTGGATTTTTTTTTTCAAACGAGATTCTCCAACCCCAAGCGGGAAGCGAGGGGTGGAACTTTTTCCAACGAGATTCTCCAACCCCAAGCGGGAAGCGAGGGGTGGAACCTTTCAACGAGATTCTCCAACCCCAAGCGGGAAGCGAGGGGTGGACCTTTTCAACGAGATTCTCCAACCCCAAGCGTGAAGCGAGGGGTGGACCTTTTCAACGAGATTCTCCAACCCCAAGCGGGAAGCGAGGGGTGGAACTTTTTCCAACGAGATTCTCTAACCCCAAGCGGGAAGCGAGGGGTGGAAATTCTTCCAAACGAGATTCTCCAACCCCAAGCGTGAAGCGAGGGGTGGAATTTTTCAACGAGATTCTCCAACCCCAAGCGGGAAGCGAGGGGTGGAACTTTTCAACGAGATTCTCCAACCCCAAGCGGGAAGCGAGGGGTGAAACTTTTCAACGAGATTCTCCAACCCAAAGCGGGAAGCGAGGGGTGGAACTTTTCAACGAGATTCTCCAACCCCAAGCGGGAAGCGAGGGGTGGATTTTTTTTTTTCAAACGAGATTCTCCAACCCCAAGCGGGAAGCGAGGGGTGGAAATTCTTCCAAACGAGATTCTCCAACCCCAAGCGTGAAGCGATGGGTGGAATTTTTCAACGAGATTCTCAAACCCCAAGCGGGAAGCGAGGATTGGACCTTTTCAACGAGATTCTCCAACCCCAAGCGTGAAGCGAGGGGTGGACCTTTTCAACGAGATTCTCCAACCCCAAGCGGAAAGCGAGGGGTGGAACTTTTCAACGAGATTCTCCAACCCCAAGCGGGAAGCGAGGAGTGGAAGTTTTCAACGAAATTCTCCATCCCCAAGCGCGAAGGGAGGGGTGGAAATTTTTTTTTTTTCAAACGAGATTCTCCAACCCCAAGCGGGAAGCGAGGGGTGGAACTTTTTCCAACGAGATTCTCCAACCCCAAGCGGGAAGCGAGGGGTGGAACCTTTCAACGAGATTCTTCAACCCCAAGCGTGAAGCGAGGGGTGGACCTTTTCAACGAGATTCTCCAACGTCAAGCGGGAAGCGAGGGGTGGAACTTTTCAACGAGATTCTCCAACCCCAGGGGGGAAGCGAGGGGTGGAACTTTTTCCAACGAGATTCTCCAACCCCAAGCGGGAAGCGAGGGGTGGAACCTTTCAACGAGATTCTCCAACCCCAAGCGGGAAGCGAGGGGTGGACCTTTTCAACGAGATTCTCCAACCCCAAGCGTGAAGCGAGGGGTGGACCTTTTCAACGAGATTCTCCAACCCCAAGCTGGAAGCGAGGGGTGGAACTTTTTCCAACGAGATTCTCTAACCCCAAGCGGGAAGCGAGGGGTGGAAATTCTTCCAAACGAGATTCTCCAACCCCAAGCGTGAAGCGAGGGGTGGAATTTTTCAACGAGATTCTCCAACCCCAAGCGGGAAGCGAGGGGTGGAACTTTTCAACGAGATTCTCCAACCCCAAGCGGGAAGCGAGGGGTGGACCTTTGCAACGAGATTCTCCAACCCCAAGCGGGAAGCGAGGGGTGGAACCTTTCAACGAGATTATCCAACCCCAAGCGTGAAGCGAGGGGTGGACCTTTTCAACGAGATTCTCCAACGTCAAGCGGGAAGCGAGGGGTGCAAATTTTCAACGAGATTCTCCAACCCCAAGCAGGAAGCGAGGGGTGGATTTTTTTTTTCAAACGAGATTCTCCAACCCCAATCGGGAAGCGAGGGGTGGAACTTTTTCCAACGAGATTCTCCAACCCCAAGCGGGAAGCGAGGGGTGGAACCTTTCAACGAGATTCTCCAACCCCAAGCGGGAAGAGAGGGGTGGACCTTTTCAACGAGATTCTCCAACCCCAAGCGTGAAGCGAGGGGTGGACCTTTTCAACGAGATTCTCCAACGTCAAGCGGGAAGCGAGGGGTGGAACTTTTCAACGAGATTCTCCAACCCCCAGGGGGGAAGCGAGGGGTGGAACTTTTTCCAACGAGATTCTCCAACCCCAAGCGGGAAGCGAGGGGTGGAACCTTTCAACGAGATTCTCCAACCCCAAGCGGGAAGCGAGGGGTGGACCTTTTCAACGAGATTTTCCAACCCCAAGCGTGAAGCGAGGGGTGGACCTTTTCAACGAGATTCTCCAACCCTAAGCTGGAAGCGAGGGGTGAGACTTGTTCCAACGAGATTCTCTAACCCCAAGCGGGAAGCGAGGGGTGGAAATTCTTCCAAACGAGATTCTCCAACCCCAAGCGTGAAGCGAGGGGTGGAATTTTTCAACGAGATTCTCCAACCCCAAGCGGGAAGCGAGGGGTGGAACTTTTCAACGAGATTCTCCAACCCCAAGCGGGAAGCGAGGGGTGGACCTTTTCAACGAGATTATCCAACCCCAAACGTGAAGCGAGGGGTGGACCTTTTCAACGAGATTCTCCAACGTCAAGCGGGAAGCGAGGGGTGCAAATTTTCAACGAGATTCTCCAACCCCAAGCAGGAAGCGAGGGGTGGATTTTTTTTTCAAACGAGATTCTCCAACCCCAAGCGGGAAGCGAGGGGTGGAACTTTTTCCAACGAGATTCTCCAACCCCAAGCGGGAAGCGAGGGGTGGAACCTTTCAACGAGATTCTCCAACCCCAAGCGGGAAGCGAGGGGTGGACCTTTTCAACGAGATTCTCCAACCCCAAGCGTGAAGCGAGGGGTGGACCTTTTCAACGAGATTCTCCAACCCCAAGCGGGAAGCGAGGGGTGGAACTTTTTCCAACGAGATTCTCTAACCCCAAGCGGGAAGCGAGGGGTGGAAATTCTTCCAAACGAGATTCTCCAACCCCAAGCGTGAAGCGAGGAGTGGAATTTTTCAACGAGATTCTCCAACCCCAAGCGGGAAGCGAGGGGTGGAACTTTTCAACGAGATTCTCCAACCCCAAGCGGGAAGCGAGGGGTGAAACTTTTCAACGAGATTCTCCAACCCAAAGCGGGAAGCGAGGGGTGGAACTTTTCAACGAGATTCTCCAACCCCAAGCGGGAAGCGAGGGGTGGATTTTTTTTTTTCAAACGAGATTCTCCAACCCCAAGCGGGAAGCGAGGGGTGGAAATTCTTCCAAACGAGATTCTCCAACCCCAAGCGTGAAGCGATGGGTGGAATTTTTCAACGAGATTCTCAAACCCCAAGCGGGAAGCGAGGATTGGACCTTTTCAACGAGATTCTCCAACCCCAAGCGTGAAGCGAGGGGTGGACCTTTTCAACGAGATTCTCCAACCCCAAGCGGAAAGCGAGGGGTGGAACTTTTCAACGAGATTCTCCAACCCCAAGCGGGAAGCGAGGGGTGGAACTTTTCAACGAGATTCTCCAACCCCAAGCGGGAAGCGAGGGGTGGATTTTTTTTTTTCAAACGAGATTCTCCAACCCCAAGCGGGAAGCGAGGGGTGGAAATTCTTCCAAACGAGATTCTCCAACCCCAAGCGTGAAGCGAGGGGTGGAATTTTTCAACGAGATTCTCCAACCCCAAGCGGGAAGCGAGGATTGGACCTTTTCAACGAGATTCTCCAACCCCAAGCGTGAAGCGAGGGGTGGACCTTTTCAACGAGATTCTCCAACGTCAAGCGGGAAGCGAGGGGTGGAACTTTTCAACGAGATTCTCCAACCCCAGGGGGGAAGCGAGGGGTGGAACTTTTTCCAACGAGATTCTCCAACCCCAAGCGGGAAGCGAGGGGTGGAACCTTTCAACGAGATTCTCCAACCCCAAGCGGGAAGCGAGGGGTGGACCTTTTCAACGAGATTCTCCAACCCCAAGCGTGAAGCGAGGGGTGGACCTTTTCAACGAGATTCTCCAACCCCAAGCTGGAAGCGAGGGGTGGAACTTTTTCCAACGAGATTCTCTAACCCCAAGCGGGAAGCGAGGGGTGGAAATTCTTCCAAACGAGATTCTCCAACCCCAAGCGTGAAGCGAGGGGTGGAATTTTTCAACGAGATTCTCCAACCCCAAGCGGGAAGCGAGGGGTGGAACTTTTCAACGAGATTCTCCAACCCCAAGCGGGAAGCGAGGGGTGGACCTTTGCAACGAGATTCTCCAACCCCAAGCGGGAAGCGAGGGGTGGAACCTTTCAACGAGATTATCCAACCCCAAGCGTGAAGCGAGGGGTGGACCTTTTCAACGAGATTCTCCAACGTCAAGCGGGAAGCGAGGGGTGCAAATTTTCAACGAGATTCTCCAACCCCAAGCAGGAAGCGAGGGGTGGATTTTTTTTTTCAAACGAGATTCTCCAACCCCAAGCGGGAAGCGAGGGGTGGAACTTTTTCCAACGAGATTCTCCAACCCCAAGCGGGAAGCGAGGGGTGGAACCTTTCAACGAGATTCTCCAACCCCAAGCGGGAAGCGAGGGGTGGACCTTTTCAACGAGATTCTCCAACCCCAAGCGTGAAGCGAGGGGTGGACCTTTTCAACGAGATTCTCCAACGTCAAGCGGGAAGCGAGGGGTGGAACTTTTCAACGAGATTCTCCAACCCCCAGGGGGGAAGCGAGGGGTGGAACTTTTTCCAACGAGATTCTCCAACCCCAAGCGGGAAGCGAGGGGTGGAACCTTTCAACGAGATTCTCCAACCCCAAGCGGGAAGCGAGGGGTGGACCTTTTCAACGAGATTTTCCAACCCCAAGCGTGAAGCGAGGGGTGGACCTTTTCAACGAGATTCTCCAACCCTAAGCTGGAAGCGAGGGGTGAGACTTGTTCCAACGAGATTCTCTAACCCCAAGCGGGAAGCGAGGGATGGAAATTCTTCCAAACGAGATTCTCCAACCCCAAGCGTGAAGCGAGGGGTGGAATTTTTCAACGAGATTCTCCAACCCCAAGCGGGAAGCGAGGGGTGGAACTTTTCAACGAGATTCTCCAACCCCAAGCGGGAAGCGAGGGGTGGACCTTTTCAACGAGATTATCCAACCCCAAGCGTGAAGCGAGGGGTGGACCTTTTCAACGAGATTCTCCAACGTCAAGCGGGAAGCGAGGGGTGCAAATTTTCAACGAGATTCTCCAACCCCAAGCAGGAAGCGAGGGGTGGATTTTTTTTTTCAAACGAGATTCTCCAACCCCAAGCGGGAAGCGAGGGGTGGAACTTTTTCCAACGAGATTCTCCAACCCCAAGCGGGAAGCGAGGGGTGGAACCTTTCAACGAGATTCTCCAACCCCAAGCGGGAAGCGAGGGGTGGACCTTTTCAACGAGATTCTCCAACCCCAAGCGTGAAGCGAGGGGTGGACCTTTTCAACGAGATTCTCCAACCCCAAGCGGGAAGCGAGGGGTGGAACTTTTTCCAACGAGATTCTCTAACCCCAAGCGGGAAGCGAGGGGTGGAAATTCTTCCAAACGAGATTCTCCAACCCCAAGCGTGAAGCGAGGGGTGGAATTTTTCAACGAGATTCTCCAACCCCAAGCGGGAAGCGAGGGGTGGAACTTTTCAACGAGATTCTCCAACCCCAAGCGGGAAGCGAGGGGTGAAACTTTTCAACGAGATTCTCCAACCCAAAGCGGGAAGCGAGGGGTGGAACTTTTCAACGAGATTCTCCAACCCCAAGCGGGAAGCGAGGGGTGGATTTTTTTTTTTCAAACGAGATTCTCCAACCCCAAGCGGGAAGCGAGGGGTGGAAATTCTTCCAAACGAGATTCTCCAACCCCAAGCGTGAAGCGATGGGTGTAATTTTTCAACGAGATTCTCAAACCCCAAGCGGGAAGCGAGGATTGGACCTTTTCAACGAGATTCTCCAACCCCAAGCGTGAAGCGAGGGGTGGACCTTTTCAACGAGATTCTCCAACCCCAAGCGGAAAGCGAGGGGTGGAACTTTTCAACGAGATTCTCCAACCCCAAGCGGGAAGCGAGGAGTGGAAGTTTTCAACGAAATTCTCCATCCCCAAGCGCGAAGGGAGGGGTGGAAAATTTTTTTTTTTCAAACGAGATTCTCCAACCCCAAGCGGGAAGCGAGGGGTGGAACTTTTTCCAACGAGATTCTCCAACCCCAAGCGGGAAGCGAGGGGTGGAACCTTTCAACGAGATTCTTCAACCCCAAGCGTGAAGCGAGGGGTGGACCTTTTCAACGAGATTCTCCAACGTCAAGCGGGAAGCGAGGGGTGGAACTTTTCAACGAGATTCTCCAACCCCAGGGGGGAAGCGAGGGGTGGAACTTTTTCCAACGAGATTCTCCAACCCCAAGCGGGAAGCGAGGGGTGGAACCTTTCAACGAGATTCTCCAACCCCAAGCGGGAAGCGAGGGGAGAGATTCTACAACCCCAAGCGTGAAGCGAGGGGTTGAATTTTTCAACGAGATTCTCCAACCCCAAGCGGGAAGCGAGGGGTGGAACTTTCCAACGAGATTCTCCAACCCCAAGCGGGAAGCGAGGGGTGGAACCTTTCAACGAGATTCTCCAACCCCAAGCGGGAAGCGAGGGGTGGACCTTTTCAACGAGATTCTCCAACCCCAAGCGTGAAGCGAGGGGTGGACCTTTTCAACGAGATTCTCCAACCCCAAGCGGGAAGCGAGGGGTGGAACTTTTTCCAACGAGATTCTCTAACCCCAAGCGGGAAGCGAGGGGTGGAAATTCTTCCAAACGAGATTCTCCAACCCCAAGCGTGAAGCGAGGGGTGGAATTTTTCAACGAGATTCTCCAACCCCAAGCGTGAAGCGAGGGGTGGAACTTTTCAACGAGATTCTCCAACCCCAAGCGGGAAGCGAGGGGTGAAACTTTTCAAAGAGATTCTCCAACCCAAAGCGGGAAGCGAGGGGTGGAACTTTCCAACGAGATTCTCCAACCCCAAGCGTGAAGCGAGGGGTGGACCTTTTCAACGAGATTCTCCAACCCCAAGCGGGAAGCGAGGGGAGAGATTCTACAACCCCAAGCGTGAAGCGAGGGGTTGAATTTTTCAACGAGATTCTCCAACCCCAAGCGGGAAGCGAGGGGTGGAACTTTCCAACGAGATTCTCCAACCCCAAGCGGGAAGCGAGGGGTGGAACCTTTCAACGAGATTCTCCAACCCCAAGCGGGAAGCGAGGGGTGGACCTTTTCAACGAGATTCTCCAACCCCAAGCGTGAAGCGAGGGGTGGACCTTTTCAACGAGATTCTCCAACCCCAAGCGGGAAGCGAGGGGTGGAACTTTTTCCAACGAGATTCTCTAACCCCAAGCGGGAAGCGAGGGGTGGAAATTCTTCCAAACGAGATTCTCCAACCCCAAGCGTGAAGCGAGGGGTGGAATTTTTCAACGAGATTCTCCAACCCCAAGCGGGAAGCGAGGGGTGGAACTTTTCAACGAGATTCTCCAACCCCAAGCGGGAAGCGAGGGGTGAAACTTTTCAACGAGATTCTCCAACCCAAAGCGGGAAGCGAGGGGTGGAACTTTTCAACGAGATTCTCCAACCCCAAGCGGGAAGCGAGGGGTGGATTTTTTTTTTTCAAACGAGATTCTCCAACCCCAAGCGGGAAGCGAGGGGTGGAAATTCTTCCAAACGAGATTCTCCAACCCCAAGCGTGAAGCGATGGGTGTAATTTTTCAACGAGATTCTCAAACCCCAAGCGGGAAGCGAGGATTGGACCTTTTCAACGAGATTCTCCAACCCCAAGCGTGAAGCGAGGGGTGGACCTTTTCAACGAGATTCTCCAACCCCAAGCGGAAAGCGAGGGGTGGAACTTTTCAACGAGATTCTCCAACCCCAAGCGGGAAGCGAGGAGTGGAAGTTTTCAACGAAATTCTCCATCCCCAAGCGCGAAGGGAGGGGTGGAAAATTTTTTTTTTTCAAACGAGATTCTCCAACCCCAAGCGGGAAGCGAGGGGTGGAACTTTTTCCAACGAGATTCTCCAACCCCAAGCGGGAAGCGAGGGGTGGAACCTTTCAACGAGATTCTTCAACCCCAAGCGTGAAGCGAGGGGTGGACCTTTTCAACGAGATTCTCCAACGTCAAGCGGGAAGCGAGGGGTGGAACGTTTCAACGAGATTCTCCAACCCCAGGGGGGAAGCGAGGGGTGGAACTTTTTCCAACGAGATTCTCCAACCCCAAGCGGGAAGCGAGGGGTGGAACCTTTCAACGAGATTCTCCAACCCCAAGCGGGAAGCGAGGGGTGGACCTTTTCAACGAGATTCTCCAACCCCAAGCGTGAAGCGAGGGGTGGACCTTTTCAACGAGATTCTCCAACCCCAAGCTGGAAGCGAGGGGTGGAACTTTTTCCAACGAGATTCTCTAACCCCAAGCGGGAAGCGAGGGGTGGAAATTCTTCCAAACGAGATTCTCCAACCCCAAGCGTGAAGCGAGGGGTGGAATTTTTCAACGAGATTCTCCAACCCCAAGCGGGAAGCGAGGGGTGGAACTTTTCAACGAGATTCTCCAACCCCAAGCGGGAAGCGAGGGGTGGACCTTTGCAACGAGATTCTCCAACCCCAAGCGGGAAGCGAGGGGTGGAACCTTTCAACGAGATTATCCAACCCCAAGCGGGAAGCGAGGGGTGGAACTTTTCAACGAGATTCTCCAACGTCAAGCGGGAAGCGAGGGGTGCAAATTTTCAACGAGATTCTCCAACCCCAAGCAGGAAGCGAGGGGTGGATTTTTTTTTTCAAACGAGATTCTCCAACCCCAAGCGGGAAGCGAGGGGTGGAACTTTTTCCAACGAGATTCTCCAACCCCAAGCGGGAAGCGAGGGGTGGAACCTTTCAACGAGATTCTCCAACCCCAAGCGGGAAGCGAGGGGTGGACCTTTTCAACGAGATTCTCCAACCCCAAGCGTGAAGCGAGGGGTGGACCTTTTCAACGAGATTCTCCAACCCCAAGCGGGAAGCGAGGGGTGGAACTTTTTCCAACGAGATTCTCTACCCCAAGCGGGAAGCGAGGGGTGGAAATTCTTCCAAACGAGATTCTCCAACCCCAAACGTGAAGCGAGGGGTGGAATTTTTCAACGAGATTCTCCAACCCCAAGCGGGAAGCGAGGGGTGGAACTTTTCAACGAGATTCTCCAACCCCAAGCGGGAAGCGAGGGGTGAAACTTTTCAACGAGATTCTCCAACCCAAAGCGGGAAGCGAGGGGTGGAATTTTATTTTTTTTTTCAAACGAGATTCTCCAACCCCAAGCGGGAAGCGAGGGGTGGAACTTTTTCCAACGAGATTCTCCAACCCCAAGCGGGAAGCGAGGGGTGGAACCTTTCAACGAGATTCTCCAACCCCAAGCGGGAAGCGAGGGGTGGAACTTTTCAACGAGATTCTCCAACCCCAAGCGGGAAGCGAGGGGTGAAACTTTTCAACGAGATTCTCCAACCCAAAGCGGGAAGCGAGGGGTGGAATTTTTTTTTTTTTCAAACGAGATACTCCAACGTCAAGCGGGAAACGAGGGGTGGAACTTTTCAACGAGATTCTCCAACCCCAAGCGGGAAGCGAGGGGTGGAACTTTTCAACGAGATTCTCCAACCCCAAGCGGGAAGCGAGGGGTGGATTTTTTTTTTCAAACGAGATTCTCCAACCCCAAGCGGGAAGCGAGGGGTGGAACTTTTTCCAACGAGATTCTCCAACCCCAAGCGGGAAGCGAGGGGTGGAACCTTTCAACGAGATTCTCCAACCCCAAGCGGGAAGCGAGGGGTGGACCTTTTCAACGAGATTCTCGAACCCCAAGCGTGAAGCGAGGGGTGGACCATTTCAACGATATTCTCCAACCTCAAGCGGGAAGCGAGGGGTGGAACTTTTTCCAACGAGATTCTCTAACCCCAAGCGGGAAGCGAGGGGTGGAAATTCTTCCAAACGAGATTCTCCAACCCCAAGCGTGAAGCGAGGGGTGGAATTTTTCAACGAGATTCTCCAACCCCAAGCGTGAAGCGAGGGGTGGAACTTTTCAACGAGATTCTCCAACCCCAAGCGGGAAGCGAGGGGTGAAACTTTTCAACGAGATTCTCCAACCCCAAGCGGGAAGCGAGGGGTGGAACTTTTTCCAACGAGATTCTCTAACCCCAAGCGGGAAGCGAGGGGTGGAAATTCTTCCAAACGAGATTCTCCAACCCCAAGCGTGAAGCGAGGGGTGGAATTTTTCAACGAGATTCTCCAACCCCAAGCGGGAAGCGAGGGGTGGAACTTTTCAACGAGATTCTCCAACCCCAAGCGGGAAGCGAGGGGTGAAACTTTTCAACGAGATTCTCCAACCCAAAGCGGGAAGCGAGGGGTGGAATTTTATTTTTTTTTTTCAAACGAGATTCTCCAACCCCAAGCGGGAAGCGAGGGGTGGAACTTTTTCCAACGAGATTCTCCAACCCCAAGCGGGAAGCGAGGGGTGGAAATTCTTCCAAACGAGATTTTCCAACCCCAAGCGTGAAGCGAGGGGTTGAATTTTTCAACGAGATTCTCCAACCCCAAGCGGGAAGCGAGGGGTGGAACTTTTCAACGAGATTCTCCAACCCCAAGCGGGAAGCGAGGGGTGAAACTTTTCAACGAGATTCTCCAACCCCAAGCGGAAAGCGAGGGGTGGAAATTTTTTTTTTTTCAAACGAGATTCTCCAACCCCAAGCGGGAAGCGAGGTGTGGAACTTTTTCCAACGAGATTACCCAACCCCAAGCGGGAAGCCACTGTGGAACCTTTCAACGAGATTCTACAACCCCAAGCGTGAAGCGAGGGTTGGACCTTTTCAACGAGATTCTCCAACCCCAAGCGTGAAGCGAGGGGTGGACCTTTTCAACGAGATTCTCCAACGTCAAGCGGGAAGCGAGGGGTGGAACTTTTCAACGAGATTCTCCAACCCCAAGCGGGAAGCGAGGGGTGGAACTTTTCAACGAGATTCTCCAACCCCAAGCGGGAAGCGAGGGGTGGATTTTTTTTTTCAAACGAGATTCTCCAACCCCAAGCGGGAAGCGAGGGGTGGAAATTCTTCCAAACGAGATTCTCCAACCCCAAGCGTGAAGCGATGGGTGGAATTTTTCAACGAGATTCTCAAACCCCAAGCGGGAAGCGAGGATTGGACCTTTTCAACGAGATTCTCCAACCCCAAGCGTGAAGCGAGGGGTGGACCTTTTCAACGAGATTCTCCAACCCCAAGCGGAAAGCGAGGGGTGGAACTTTTCAACGAGATTCTCCAACCCCAAGCGGGAAGCGAGGAGTGGAAGTTTTCAACGAAATTCTCCATCCCCAAGCGCGAAGGGAGGGGTGGAAAATTTTTTTTTTTCAAACGAGATTCTCCAACCCCAAGCGGGAAGCGAGGGGTGGAACTTTTTCCAACGAGATTCTCCAACCCCAAGCGGGAAGCGAGGGGTGGAACCTTTCAACGAGATTCTTCAACCCCAAGCGTGAAGCGAGGGGTGGACCTTTTCAACGAGATTCTCCAACGTCAAGCGGGAAGCGAGGGGTGGAACTTTTCAACGATATTCTCCAACCCCAAGCGGGAAGCGAGGGGTGGAACTTTTTCCAACGAGATTCTCCAACCCCAAGCGGAAAGCGAGGGGTGGAACCTTTCAACGAGATTCTCCAACCCCAAGCGGGAAGCGAGGGGTGGACCTTTTCAACGAGATTCTCCAACCCCAAGCGTGAAGCGAGGGGTGGACCTTTTCAACGAGATTCTCCAACCCCAAGCTGGAAGCGAGGGGTGGAACTTTTTCCAACGAGATTCTCTAACCCCAAGCGGGAAGCGAGGGGTGGAAATTCTCCCAAACGAGATTCTCCAACCCCAAGCGTGAAGCGAGGGGTGGAATTTTTCAACGAGATTCTCCAACCCCAAGCGGGAAGCGAGGGGTGGAACTTTTCAACGAGATTCTCCAACCCCAAGCGGGAAGCGAGGGGTGGACCTTTTCAACGAGATTATCCAACCCCAAGCGTGAAGCGAGGGGTGGACCTTTTCAACGAGATTCTCCAACGTCAAGCGGGAAGCGAGGGGTGCAAATTTTCAACGAGATTCTCCAACCCCAAGCAGGAAGCGAGGGGTGAATTTTTTTTTTCAAACGAGATTCTCCAACCCCAAGCGGGAAGCGAGGGGTGGAACTTTTTCCAACGAGATTCTCCAACCCCAAGCGGGAAGCGAGGGGTGGAACCTTTCAACGAGATTCTCCAACCCCAAGCGGGAAGCGAGGGGTGGACCTTTTCAACGAGATTCTCCAACCCCAAGCGTGAAGCGAGGGGTGGACCTTTTCAACGAGATTCTCCAACCCCAAGCGGGAAGCGAGGGGTGGAACTTTTTCCAACGAGATTCTCTAACCCCAAGCGGGAAGCGAGGGGTGGAAATTCTTCCAAACGAGATTCTCCAACCCCAAGCGTGAAGCGAGGGGTGGAATTTTTCAACGAGATTCTCCAACCCCAAGCGGGAAGCGAGGGGTGGAACTTTTCAACGAGATTCTCCAACCCCAAGCGGGAAGCGAGGGGTGAAACTTTTCAACGAGATTATCCAACCCAAAGCGGGAAGCGAGGGGTGGAATTTTATTTTTTTTTTCAAACGAGATTCTCCAACCACAAGTGGGAAGCGAGGGGTGGAACTTTTTCCAACGAGATTCTCCAACCCCAAGCGGGAAGCGAGGGGTGGAACCTTTCAACGAGATTCTCCAACCCCAAGCGGGAAGCGAGGGGTGGACCTTTTCAACGAGATTCTCCAACCCCAAGCGGGAAGCGAGGGGTGAAACTTTTCAACGAGATTCTCCAACCCAAAGCGGGAAGCGAGGGGTGGAATTTTTTTTTTTTTCAAACGAGATACTCCAACGTCAAGCGGGAAACGAGGGGTGGAACTTTTCAACGAGATTCTCCAACCCCAAGCGGGAAGCGAGGGGTGGAACTTTTCAACGAGATTCTCCAACCCCAAGCGGGAAGCGAGGGGTGGAACTTTTTCCAACGAGATTCTCCAACCCCAAGCGGGAAGAGAGGGGTGGAACCTTTCAACGAGATTCTCCAACCCCAAGCGGGAAGCGAGGGGTGGACCTTTTCAACGAGATTCTCCAACCCCAAGCGGGAAGCGAGGGGTGGACCTTTTCAACGAGATTCTCCAAACCCAAGCGTGAAGCGAGGGGTGGACCTTTTCAACGAGATTCTCCAACGTCAAGTGGGAAGCGAGGGGTGGAACTTTTCAACGAGATTCTCCAACCCCAAGCGGGAAGCGAGGGGTGGAACTTTTCAACGAGATTCTCCAACCCCAAGCGGGAAGCGAGGGGTGGAACCTTTCAACGAGATTCTTCAACCCCAAGCGTGAAGCGAGGGGTGGACCTTTTCAACGAGATTCTCCAACGTCAAGCGGGAAGCGAGGGGTGGAACTTTTCAACGAGATTCTCCAACCCCAAGCGTGAAGCGAGGGGTAGACCTTTTCAACGAGATTCTCCAACCCCAAGCGGGAGGCGAGGGGTGGATTTTTTTTTTCAAACGAGATTCTCCAACCCCAAGCGGGAAGCGAGCGGGTGGAACTTTTTCCAACGAGATTCTCCAACCCCAAGCGGGAAGCGAGGGGTGGAACCTTTCAACGAGATTCTCCAACCCCAAGCGGGAAGCGAGGGGTGGACCTTTTCAACGAGATTCTCCAACCCCAAGCGTGAAGCGAGGGGTGGACCTTTTCAACGAGATTCTCCAACCCCAAGCGGGAAGCGAGGGGTGGAACTTTTTCCAACGAGATTCTCTAACCCCAAGCGGGAAGCGAGGGGTGGAAATTCTTCCAAACGAGATTCTCCAACCCCAAGCGTGAAGCGAGGGGTTGAATTTTTCAACGAGATTCTCCAACCCCAAGCGGGAAGCGAGGGGTGGAACTTTTCAACGAGATTCTCCAACCCCAAGCGGGAAGCGAGGGGTGAAACTTTTCAACGAGATTCTCCAACCCCAAGCGGGAAGCGAGGGGTGGAATTTTTTTTTTTTTCAAACGAGATTCTCCAACCCCAAGCGGGAAGCGAGGGGTGGAATTTTTTTTTTTTTCAAACGAGATACTCCAACGTCAAGCGAGAAACGAGGGGTGGAACTTTTCAACGAGATTCTCCAACCCCAAGCGGGAAGCGAGGGGTGGAACTTTTCAACGAGATTCTCCAACCCCAAGCGGGAAGCGAGGGGTGGATTTTTTTTTTCAAACGAGATTCTCCAACCCCAAGCGGGAAGCGAGGGGTGAACTTTTTCCAACGAGATTCTCCAACCCCAAGCGGGAAGCGAGGGGTGGAACCTTTCAACGAGATTCTCCAACCCCAAGCGGGAAGCGAGGGGTGGACCTTTTCAACGAGATTCTCCAACCCCAAGCGGGAAGCGAGGGGTGAAACTTTTCAACGAGATTCTCCAACCCAAAGCGGGAAGCGAGGGGTGGAATTTTTTTTTTTTTCAAACGAGATACTCCAACGTCAAGCGGGAAACGAGGGGTGGAACTTTTCAACGAGATTCTCCAACCCCAAGCGGGAAGCGAGGGGTGGAACTTTTCAACGAGATTCTCCAACCCCAAGCGGGAAGCGAGGGGTGGAACTTTTTCCAACGAGATTCTGCAACCCCAAGCGGGAAGAGAGGGGTGGAACCTTTCAACGAGATTCTCCAACCCCAAGCGGGAAGCGAGGGGTGGACCTTTTCAACGAGATTCTCCAACCCCAAGCGGGAAGCGAGGGGTGGAACTTTTCAACGAGATTCTCCAACCCCAAGCGGGAAGCGAGGGGTGGAAGTTTTCAACGAGATTCTCCAATCCCAAGCGGGAAGGGAGGGGTGGAATTTTTGTTTTTTTCAAACGAGATTCTCCAACCCCAAGCGGGAAGCGAGGGGTGGAACTTTTTCCAACGAGATTCTCCAACCCCAAGCGGGAAGCGAGGGGTGGAAACTTTCAACGAGATTCTCCAACCCCAAACGGGAAGCGAGGGGTGGACCTTTTCAACGAGATTCTCCAACCCCGAGCGTGAAGCGAGGGGTGGGCCTTTTCAACGAGATTCTCCAACCCCAAGCGGGAAGCGAAGGGTGGACCGTTTCAACGAGATTCTCCAACGTCAAGCGGGAAGCGAGGGGTGGAACCTTTCAACGAGATTCTCCAACCCCAAGCGGGAAGCGAGGGGTGGACCTTTTCACCGAGATTCTCCAACCCTAAGCGTGAAGCGAGGGGTGGACCTTTTCAACGAGATTCTCCAACGTCAAGCGGGAAGCGAGGGGTGGAACTTTTCAACGAGATTCTCCAACCCCAAGCGGGAAGCGTGGGGTGGAACTTTTCAACGAGATTCTCCAACCCCAAGCGGGAAGCGAGGGGTGGAACCTTTAGACGAGATTCTTCAACCCCAAGCGTGAAGCAAGGGGTGGACCTTTTCAACGAGATTCTCCAACGTCAAGCGGGAAGCGAGGGGTGGAACTTTTCAACGAGATTCTCCAACCTCAAGCGTGAAGCGAGGGGTAGACCTTTTCAACGAGATTCTCCAGCCCCAAGCGGGAAGCGAGGGGTGGATTTTTTTTTTTCAAACGAGATTCTCCAACCCCAAGCGGGAAGCGAGCGGGTGGAACTTTTTCCAACGAGATTCTCCAACCCCAAGCGGGAAGCGAGGGGTGGAACCTTTCAACGAGATTCTCCCACCCCAAGCGGGAAGCGAGGGGTGGACCTTTTCAACGAGATTCTCCAACCCCAAGCGGGAAGCGAGGGGTGGACCTTTTCAACGAGATTCTCCAACCCCAAGCGGGAATCGAGGGGTGAAACTTTTCAACGAGATTCTCCAACCCAAAGCGGGAAGCGAGGGGTGGAATTTTTTTTTTTTCAAACGAGATACTCCAACGTCAAGCGGGAAACGAGGGGTGGAACTTTTCAACGAGATTCTCCAACCCCAAGCGGGAAGCGAGGGGTGGAACTTTTCAACGAGATTCTCCAACCCCAAGTGGGAAGCGAGGGGTGGAACTTTTTCCAACGAGATTCTCCAACCCCAAGCGGGAAGAGAGGGGTGGAACCTTTCAACGAGATTCTCCAACCCCAAGCGGGAAGCGAGGGGTGGACCTTTTCAACGAGATTCTCCAACCCCAAGCGGGAAGCGAGGGGTGGAACTTTTCAACGAGATTCTCCAACCCCAAGCGGGAAGCGAGGGGTGGAAGTTTTCAACGAGATTCTCCAATCCCAAGCGGGAAGGGAGGGGCGGAATTTTTGTTTTTTTCAAACGAGATTCTCCAACCCCAAGCGGGAAGCGAGGGGTGGAACTTTTTCCAACGAGATTCTCCAACCCCAAGCGGGAAGCGAGGGGTGGAAACTTTCAACGAGATTCTCCAACCCCAAGCGGGAAGCGAGGGGTGGACCTTTTCAACGAGATTCTCCAACCCCGAGCGTGAAGCGAGGGGTGGGCCTTTTCAACGAGATTCTCCAACCCCAAGCGGGAAGCGAAGGGTGGACCGTTTCAACGAGATTCTCCAACGTCAAGCGGGAAGCGAGGGGTGGAACCTTTCAACGAGATTCTCCAACCCCAAGCGGGAAGCGAGGGGTGGACCTTTTCAACGAGATTCTCCAACCCCAAGCGTGAAGCGAGGGGTGGACCTTTTCAACGAGATTCTCCAACGTCAAGCGGGAAGCGAGGGGTGGAACTTTTCAACGAGATTCTCCAACCCCAAGCGGGAAGCGAGGGGTGGAACTTTTAAACGAGATTCTCCAACCCCAAGCGGGAAGCGAGGGGTGGAACCTTTCAACGAGATTCTTCAACCCCAAGCGTGAAGCGAGGGGTGGACCTTTTCAACGAGATTCTCCAACGTCAAGCGGGAAGCGAGGGGTGGAACTTTTCAACAAGATTCTCCAACCCCAAGCGTGAAGCGAGGGGTAGACCTTTTCAACGAGATTCTCCAGCCCCAAGCGGGAAGCGAGGGGTGGATTTTTTTTTTTCAAACGAGATTCTCCAACCCCAAGCGGGAAGCGAGCGGGTGGAACTTTTTCCAACGAGATTCTCCAACCCCAAGCGGGAAGCGAGGGGTGGAACCTTTCAACGAGATTCTCCAACCCCAAGCGGGAAGCGAGGGGTGGAAGTTTTTTTTTTTCAAACGAGATTCTCCAACCCCAAGCGGGAAGCGAGGGGTGGAACTTTTTCCAACGAGATTCTCCAACCCCAAGCGGGAAGCGAGGGGTGGAACCTTTCAACGAGATTCTTCAACCCCAAGCGTGAAGCGAGGGGTGGAACCTTTCAACGAGATTCTCCAACCCCAAGCGTGAAGCGAGGGGTGGGCCTTTTCAACGAGATTCTCCAACCCCAAGCGGGAAGCGAAGGGTGGACCGTTTCAACGAGATTCTCCAACGTCAAGCGGGAAGCGAGGGGTGGAACCTTTCAACGAGATTCTCCAACCCCAAGCGGGAAGCGAGGGGTGGACCTTTTCAACGAGATTCTCCAACCCCAAGCGGGAAGCGAGGGGTGGAACTTTTCAACGAGATTCTCCAACCCCAAGCGGGAAGCGAGGGGTGGAAGTTTTCAACGAGATTCTCCAATCCCAAGCGGGAAGGGAGGGGTGGAATTTTTGTTTTTTTCAAACGAGATTCTCCAACCCCAAGCGGGAAGGGAGGGGTGGAATTTTTCAACGAGATTCTCCAACCCCAAGCGGGAAGCGAGGGGTGGAACTTTTTCCAACGAGATTCTCCAACCCCAAGCGGGAAGCGAGGGGTGGAACCTTTCAACGAGATTCTCCAACGTCAAGCGGGAAGCGAGGGGTGGAACCTTTCAACGAGATTCTCCAACCCCAAGCGGGAAGCGAGGGGTGGACCTTTTCAACGAGATTCTCCAACCCCAAGCGGGAAGCGAGGGGTGGAACCTTTCAACGAGATTCTCCAACCCCAAGCGGGAAGCGAGGGGTGGACCTTTTCAACGAGATTCTCCAAACCCAAGCGTGAAGCGAGGGGTGGACCTTTTCAACGAGATTCTCCAACGTCAAGTGGGAAGCGAGGGGTGGAACTTTTCAACGAGATTCTCCAACCCCAAGCGGGAAGCGAGGGGTGGAACTTTTCAACGAGATTCTCCAACCCCAAGCGGGAAGCGAGGGGTGGAACCTTTCAACGAGATTCTTCAACCCCAAGCGTGAAGCGAGGGGTGGACCTTTTCAACGAGATTCTCCAACGTCAAGCGGGAAGCGAGGGGTGGAACTTTTCAACGAGATTCTCCAACCCCAAGCGTGAAGCGAGAGGTAGACCTTTTCAACGAGATTCTCCAGCCCCAAGCGGGAAGCGAGGGGTGGATTTTTTTTTTTCAAACGAGATTCTCCAACCCCAAGCGGGAAGCGAGCGGGTGGAACTTTTTCCAACGAGATTCTCCAACCCCAAGCGGGAAGCGAGGGGTGGAACCTTTCAACGAGATTCTCCAACCCCAAGCGGGAAGCGAGGGGTGGACCTTTTCAACGAGATTCTCCAACCCCAAGCGTGAAGCGAGGGGTGGACCTTTTCAACGAGATTCTCCAACCCCAAGCTGGAAGCGAGGGGTGGAACTTTTTCCAACGAGATTCTCTAACCCCAAGCGGGAAGCGAGGGGTGGAAATTCTTCCAAACGAGATTCTCCAACCCCAAGCGTGAAGCGAGGGGTGGAATTTTTCAACGAGATTCTCCAACCCCAAGCGGGAAGCGAGGGGTGGAACTTTTCAACGAGATTCTCCAACCCCAAGCGGGAAGCGAGGGGTGGACCTTTTCAACGAGATTATCCAACCCCAAGCGTGAAGCGAGGGGTGGACCTTTTCAACGAGATTCTCCAACGTCAAGCGGGAAGCGAGGGGTGCAAATTTTCAACGAGATTCTCCAACCCCAAGCAGGAAGCGAGGGGTGAATTTTTTTTTTCAAACGAGATTCTCCAACCCCAAGCGGGAAGCGAGGGGTGGAACTTTTTCCAACGAGATTCTCCAACCCCAAGCGGGAAGCGAGGGGTGGAACCTTTCAACGAGATTCTCCAACCCCAAGCGGGAAGCGAGGGGTGGACCTTTTCAACGAGATTCTCCAACCCCAAGCGTGAAGCGAGGGGTGGACCTTTTCAACGAGATTCTCCAACCCCAAGCGGGAAGCGAGGGGTGGAACTTTTTCCAACGAGATTCTCTAACCCCAAGCGGGAAGCGAGGGGTGGAAATTCTTCCAAACGAGATTCTCCAACCCCAAGCGTGAAGCGAGGGGTGGAATTTTTCAACGAGATTCTCCAACCCCAAGCGGGAAGCGAGGGGTGGAACTTTTCAACGAGATTCTCCAACCCCAAGCGGGAAGCGAGGGGTGAAACTTTTCAACGAGATTATCCAACCCAAAGCGGGAAGCGAGGGGTGGAATTTTATTTTTTTTTTCAAACGAGATTCTCCAACCACAAGTGGGAAGCGAGGGGTGGAACTTTTTCCAACGAGATTCTCCAACCCCAAGCGGGAAGCGAGGGGTGGAACCTTTCAACGAGATTCTCCAACCCCAAGCGGGAAGCGAGGGGTGGACCTTTTCAACGAGATTCTCCAACCCCAAGCGGGAAGCGAGGGGTGAAACTTTTCAACGAGATTCTCCAACCCAAAGCGGGAAGCGAGGGGTGGAATTTTTTTTTTTTTCAAACGAGATACTCCAACGTCAAGCGGGAAACGAGGGGTGGAACTTTTCAACGAGATTCTCCAACCCCAAGCGGGAAGCGAGGGGTGGAACTTTTCAACGAGATTCTCCAACCCCAAGCGGGAAGCGAGGGGTGGAACTTTTTCCAACGAGATTCTCCAACCCCAAGCGGGAAGAGAGGGGTGGAACCTTTCAACGAGATTCTCCAACCCCAAGCGGGAAGCGAGGGGTGGACCTTTTCAACGAGATTCTCCAACCCCAAGCGGGAAGCGAGGGGTGGAACTTTTCAACGAGATTCTCCAACCCCAAGCGGGAAGCGAGGGGTGGAAGTTTTCAACGAGATTCTCCAATCCCAAGCGGGAAGGGAGGGGTGTAATTTTTGTTTTTTTCAAACGAGATTCTCCAACCCCAAGCGGGAAGCGAGGGGTGGAACTTTTTCCAACGAGATTCTCCAACCCCAAGCGGGAAGCGAGGGGTGGAAACTTTCAACGAGATTCTCCAACCCCAAGCGGGAAGCGAGGGGTGGACCTTTTCAACGAGATTCTCCAACCCCGAGCGTGAAGCGAGGGGTGGGCCTTTTCAACGAGATTCTCCAACCCCAAGCGGGAAGCGAAGGGTGGACCGTTTCAACGAGATTCTCCAACGTCAAGCGGGAAGCGAGGGGTGGAACCTTTCAACGAGATTCTCCAACCCCAAGCGGGAAGCGAGGGGTGGACCTTTTCAACGAGATTCTCCAAACCCAAGCGTGAAGCGAGGGGTGGACCTTTTCAACGAGATTCTCCAACGTCAAGTGGGAAGCGAGGAGTGGAACTTTTCAACGAGATTCTCCAACCCCAAGCGGGAAGCGAGGGGTGGAACTTTTCAACGAGATTCTCCAACCCCAAGCGGGAAGCGAGGGGTGGAACCTTTCAACGAGATTCTTCAACCCCAAGCGTGAAGCGAGGGGTGGACCTTTTCAACGAGATTCTCCAACGTCAAGCGGGAAGCGAGGGGTGGAACTTTTCAACGAGATTCTCCAACCCCAAGCGTGAAGCGAGGGGTAGACCTTTTCAACGAGATTCTCCAACCCCAAGCGGGAAGCGAGGGGTGGATTTTTTTTTTCAAACGAGATTCTCCAACCCCAAGCGGGAAGCGAGCGGGTGGAACTTTTTCCAACGAGATTCTCCAACCCCAAGCGGGAAGCGAGGGGTGGAACCTTTCAACGAGATTCTCCAACCCCAAGCGGGAAGCGAGGGGTGGACCTTTTCAACGAGATTCTCCAACCCCAAGCGTGAAGCGAGGGGTGGACCTTTTCAACGAGATTCTCCAACCCCAAGCGGGAAGCGAGGGGTGGAACTTTTTCCAACGAGATTCTCTAACCCCAAGCGGGAAGCGAGGGGTGGAAATTCTTCCAAACGAGATTCTCCAACCCCAAGCGTGAAGCGAGGGGTTGAATTTTTCAACGAGATTCTCCAACCCCAAGCGGGAAGCGAGGGGTGGAACTTTTCAACGAGATTCTCCAACCCCAAGCGGGAAGCGAGGGGTGAAACTTTTCAACGAGATTCTCCAACCCCAAGTGGGAAGCGAGGGGTGGAATTTTTTTTTTTTTCAAACGAGATTCTCCAACCCCAAGCGGGAAGCGAGGGGTGGAATTTTTTTTTTTTTCAAACGAGATACTCCAACGTCAAGCGAGAAACGAGGGGTGGAACTTTTCAACGAGATTCTCCAACCCCAAGCGGGAAGCGAGGGGTGGAACTTTTCAACGAGATTCTCCAACCCCAAGCGGGAAGCGAGGGGTGGATTTTTTTTTTCAAACGAGATTCTCCAACCCCAAGCGGGAAGCGAGGGGTGAACTTTTTCCAACGAGATTCTCCAACCCCAAGCGGGAAGCGAGGGGTGGACCTTTTCAACGAGATTCTCCAACCCCAAGCGGGAAGCGAGGGGTGAAACTTTTCAACGAGATTCTCCAACCCAAAGCGGGAAGCGAGGGGTGGAATTTTTTTTTTTTTCAAACGAGATACTCCAACGTCAAGCGGGAAACGAGGGGTGGAACTTTTCAACGAGATTCTCCAACCCCAAGCGGGAAGCGAGGGGTGGAACTTTTCAACGAGATTCTCCAACCCCAAGCGGGAAGCGAGGGGTGGAACTTTTTCCAACGAGATTCTGCAACCCCAAGCGGGAAGAGAGGGGTGGAACCTTTCAACGAGATTCTCCAACCCCAAGCGGGAAGCGAGGGGTGGACCTTTTCAACGAGATTCTCCAACCCCAAGCGGGAAGCGAGGGGTGGAACTTTTCAACGAGATTCTCCAACCCCAAGCGGGAAGCGAGGGGTGGAAGTTTTCAACGAGATTCTCCAATCCCAAGCGGGAAGGGAGGGGTGGAATTTTTGTTTTTTTCAAACGAGATTATCCAACCCCAAGCGGGAAGCGAGGGGTGGAACTTTTTCCAACGAGATTCTCCAACCCCAAGCGGGAAGCGAGGGGTGGAAACTTTCAACGAGATTCTCCAACCCCAAGCGGGAAGCGAGGGGTGGACCTTTTCAACGAGATTCTCCAACCCCGAGCGTGAAGCGAGGGGTGGGCCTTTTCAACGAGATTCTCCAACCCCAAGCGGGAAGCGAAGGGTGGACCGTTTCAACGAGATTCTCCAACGTCAAGCGGGAAGCGAGGGGTGGAACCTTTCAACGAGATTCTCCAACCCCAAGCGGGAAGCGAGGGGTGGACCTTTTCAACGAGATTCTCCAACCCCAAGCGTGAAGCGAGGGGTGGACCTTTTCAACGAGATTCTCCAACGTCAAGCGGGAAGCGAGGGGTGGAACTTTTCAACGAGATTCTCCAACCCCAAGCGGGAAGCGTGGGGTGGAACTTTTCAACGAGATTCTCCAACCCCAAGCGGGAAGCGAGGGGTGGAACCTTTCAACGAGATTCTTCAACCCCAAGCGTGAAGCGAGGGGTGGACCTTTTCAACGAGATTCTCCAACGTCAAGCGGGAAGCGAGGGGTGGAACTTTTCAACGAGATTCTCCAACCCCAAGCGTGAAGCGAGGGGTAGACCTTTTCAACGAGATTCTCCAGCCCCAAGCGGGAAGCGAGGGGTGGATTTTTTTTTTTCAAACGAGATTCTCCAACCCCAAGCGGGAAGCGAGCGGGTGGAACTTTTTCCAACGAGATTCTCCAACCCCAAGCGGGAAGCGAGGGGTGGAACCTTTCAACGAGATTCTCCCACCCCAAGCGGGAAGCGAGGGGTGGACCTTTTCAACGAGATTCTCCAACCCCAAGCGGGAAGCGAGGGGTGGACCTTTTCAACGAGATTCTCCAACCCCAAGCGGGAATCGAGGGGTGAAACTTTTCAACGAGATTCTCCAACCCAAAGCGGGAAGCGAGGGGTGGAATTTTTTTTTTTTTCAAACGAGATACTCCAACGTCAAGCGGGAAACGAGGGGTGGAACTTTTCAACGAGATTCTCCAACCCCAAGCGGGAAGCGAGGGGTGGAACTTTTCAACGAGATTCTCCAACCCCAAGTGGGAAGCGAAGGGTGGAACTTTTTACAACGAGATTCTCCAACCCCAAGCGGGCAGAGAGGGGTGGAACCTTTCAACGAGATTCTCCAACCCCAAGCGGGAAGCGAGGGGTGGACCTTTTCAACGAGATTCTCCAACCCCAAGCGGGAAGCGAGGGGTGGAACTTTTCAACGAGATTCTCCAACCCCAAGCGGGAAGCGAGGGGTGGAAGTTTTCAACGAGATTCTCCAATCCCAAGCGGGAAGGGAGGGGTGGAATTTTTGTTTTTTTCAAACGAGATTCTCCAACCCCAAGCGGGAAGCGAGGGGTGGAACTTTTTCCAACGAGATTCTCCAACCCCAAGCGGGAAGCGAGGGGTGGAAACTTTCAACGAGATTCTCCAACCCCAAGCGGGAAGCGAGGGGTGGACCTTTTCAACGAGATTCTCCAACCCCGAGCGTGAAGCGAGGGGTGGGCCTTTTCAACGAGATTCTCCAACCCCAAGCGGGAAGCGAAGGGTGGACCGTTTCAACGAGATTCTCCAACGTCAAGCGGGAAGCGAGGGGTGGAACCTTTCAACGAGATTCTCCAACCCCAAGCGGGAAGCGAGGGGTGGACCTTTTCAACGAGATTCTCCAACCCCAAGCGTGAAGCGAGGGGTGGACCTTTTCAACGAGATTCTCCAACGTCAAGCGGGAAGCGAGGGGTGGAACTTTTCAACGAGATTCTCCAACCCCAAGCGGGAAGCGAGGGGTGGAACTTTTCAACGAGATTCTCCAACCCCAAGCGGGAAGCGAGGGGTGGAACCTTTCAACGAGATTCTTCAACCCCAAGCGTGAAGCGAGGGGTGGACCTTTTCAACGAGATTCTCCAACGTCAAGCGGGAAGCGAGGGGTGGAACTTTTCAACAAGATTCTCCAACCCCAAGCGTGAAGCGAGGGGTAGACCTTTTCAACGAGATTCTCCAGCCCCAAGCGGGAAGCGTGGGGTGGATTTTTTTTTTCAAACGAGATTCTCCAACCCCAAGCGGGAAGCGAGCGGGTGGAACTTTTTCCAACGAGATTCTCCAACCCCAAGCGGGAAGCGAGGGGTGGAACCTTTCAACGAGATTCTCCAACCCCAAGCGGGAAGCGAGGGGTGGAAGTTTTTTTTTTTCAAACGAGATTCTCCAACCCCAAGCGGGAAGCGAGGGGTGGAACTTTTTCCAACGAGATTCTCCAACCCCAAGCGGGAAGCGAGGGGTGGAACCTTTCAACGAGATTCTTCAACCCCAAGCGTGAAGCGAGGGGTGGAACCTTTCAACGAGATTCTCCAACCCCAAGCGTGAAGCGAGGGGTGGGCCTTTTCAACGAGATTCTCCAACCCCAAGCGGGAAGCGAAGGGTGGACCGTTTCAACGAGATTCTCCAACGTCAAGCGGGAAGCGAGGGGTGGAACCTTTCAACGAGATGTTCCAACCCCAAGCGGGAAGCGAGGGGTGGACCTTTTCAACGAGATTCTCCAAACCCAAGCGTGAAGCGAGGGGTGGACCTTTTCAACGAGATTCTCCAACGTCAAGTGGGAAGAGAGGGGTGGAACTTTTCAACGAGATTCTCCAACCCCAAGCGGGAAGCGAGGGGTGGAACTTTTCAACGAGATTCTCCAACCCCAAGCGGGAAGCGAGGGGTGGAACCTTTCAACGAGATTCTTCAACCCCAAGCGTGAAGCGAGGGGTGGACCTTTTCAACGAGATTCTCCAACGTCAAGCGGGAAGCGAGGGGTGGAACTTTTCAACGAGATTCTCCAACCCCAAGCGTGAAGCGAGGGGTAGACCTTTTCAACGAGATTCTCCAGCCCCAAGCGGGAAGCGAGGGGTGGATTTTTTTTTTTCAAACGAGATTCTCCAACCCCAAGCGGAAAGCGAGCGGGTGGAACTTTTTCCAACGAGATTCTCCAACCCCAAGCGGGAAGCGAGGGGTGGAACCTTTCAACGAGATTCTCCAACCCCAAGCGGGAAGCGAGGGGTGGACCTTTTCAACGAGATTCTCCAACCCCAAGCGTGAAGCGAGGGGTGGACCTTTTCAACGAGATTCTCCAACCCCAAGCGGGAAGCGAGGGGTGGAACTTTTTCCAACGAGATTCTCTAACCCCAAGCGGGAAGCGAGGGGTGGAAATTCTTCCAAACGAGATTCTCCAACCCCAAGCGTGAAGCGAGGGGTTGAATTTTTCAACGAGATTCTCCAACCCCAAGCGGGAAGCGAGGGGTGGAACTTTTCAACGAGATTCTCCAACCCCAAGCGGGAAGCGAGGGGTGAAACTTTTCAACGAGATTCTCCAACCCCAAGCGGGAAGCGAGGGGTGGAATTTTTTTTTTTTTCAAACGAGATTCTCCAACCCCAAGCGGGAAGCGAGGGGTGGAATTTTTTTTTTTTTCAAACGAGATACTCCAACGTCAAGCGGGAAACGAGGGGTGGAACTTTTCAACGAGATTCTCCAACCCCAAGCGGGAAGCGAGGGGTGGAACTTTTCAACGAGATTCTCCAACCCCAAGCGGGAAGCGAGGGGTGGATTTTTTTTTTCAAACGAGATTTTCCAACCCCAAGCGGGAAGCGAGGGGTGGAACTTTTTCCAACGAGATTCTCCAACCCCAAGCGGGAAGCGAGGGGTGGACCTTTTCAACGAGATTCTCCAACCCCAAGCGTGAAGCGAGGGGTGGACCTTTTCAACGAGATTCTCCAATCCCAAGCGGGAAGCGAGGGGTGGAACTTTTCAACGAGATTCTCCAACTCCAAGCGGGAAGCGAGGGGTGGAAGTTTTCAACGAGATTCTCCAACCCCAAGCGGGAAGGGAGGGGTGGAATTTTTTTTTTTTTTCAAACGAGATTCTCCAACCCCAAGCTGGAAGCGAGGGGTGGAACTTTTTCCAACAAGATTCTCCAACCCCAAGCGGGAAGCGAGGGGTGGAACCTTTCAACGAGATTCTCCAACCCCAAGCGGGAAGAGAGGGGTGGAACTTTTCAACGAGATTCTCCAACCCCAAGCGGGAAGCGAGGGGTGGAACTTTTCAACGAGATTCTCCAACCCCAAACGGGAAGGGAGGGGTGGAATATTTTTTTTTTCAAACGAGATTCTCCAACCCCAAGCGGGAAGCGAGGGGTGGAACTTTTTCCAACGAGATTCTCCAACCCCAAGCGGGAAGCGAGGGGTGGAACCTTTCAACGAGATTCTCCAACCCCAAGCGGGAAGCGAGGGGTGGACCTTTTCAACGAGATTCTCCAACCCCAAGCGTGAAGCGAGGGGTGGACCTTTTCAACGAGATTCTCCAACGTCAAGCGGGAAGCGAGGGGTGGAACTTTTTCACGAGATTCTCCAACCCCAAGCGGGAAGCGAGGGGTTGAACTTTTCAACGAGATTCTCCAACCCCAAGCGGGAAGCGAGGGGTGGTACTTTTTCCAACGAGATTCTCCAACCCCAAGCGGGAAGCGAGGGGTGGAACCTTTCAACGAGATTCTCCAACCCCAAGCGGGAAGCGAGGAGTGGACCTTTTCAACGAGATTCTCCAACCCCAAGCGTGAAGCGAGGGGTGGACCTTTTCAACGAGATTCTCCAATCCCAAGCGGGAAGCGAGGGGTGGAACTTTTCAACGAGATTCTCCAACCCCAAGCGTGAAGCGAGGGGTGGACCTTTTCAACGAGATTCTCCAACGTCAAGCGGGAAGCGAGGGGTGGAACTTTTTCACGAGATTCTCCAACCCCAAGCGGGAAGCGAGGGGTTGAACTTTTCAACGAGATTCTCCAACCCCAAGCGGGAAGGGAGGGGTGGAATTTTTTTTTTTTTTCAAACGAGATTCTCCAACCCCAAGCTGGAAGCGAGGGGTGGAACTTTTTCCAACAAGATTCTCCAACCCCAAGCGGGAAGCGAGGGGTGGAACCTTTCAACGAGATTCTCCAACCCCAAGCGGGAAGAGAGGGGTGGAACTTTTCAACGAGATTCTCCAACCCCAAGCGGGAAGCGAGGGGTGGAACTTTTCAACGAGATTCTCCAACCCCAAACGGGAAGGGAGGGGTGGAATATTTTTTTTTTCAAACGAGATTCTCCAACCCCAAGCGGGAAGCGAGGGGTGGAACTTTTTCCAACGAGATTCTCCAACCCCAAGCGGGAAGCGAGGGGTGGAACCTTTCAACGAGATTCTCCAACCCCAAGCGGGAAGCGAGGGGTGGACCTTTTCAACGAGATTCTCCAACCCCAAGCGTGAAGCGAGGGGTGGACCTTTTCAACGAGATTCTCCAACGTCAAGCGGGAAGCGAGGGGTGGAACTTTTTCACGAGATTCTCCAACCCCAAGCGGGAAGCGAGGGGTTGAACTTTTCAACGAGATTCTCCAACCCCAAGCGGGAAGCGAGGGGTGGTACTTTTTCCAACGAGATTCTCCAACCCCAAGCGGGAAGCGAGGGGTGGAACCTTTCAACGAGATTCTCCAACCCCAAGCGGGAAGCGAGGAGTGGACCTTTTCAACGAGATTCTCCAACCCCAAGCGTGAAGCGAGGGGTGGACCTTTTCAACGAGATTCTCCAATCCCAAGCGGGAAGCGAGGGGTGGAACTTTTCAACGAGATTCTCCAACCCCAAGCGTGAAGCGAGGGGTGGACCTTTTCAACGAGATTCTCCAACCCCAAGCGGGAAGCGTGGGGTGGAAGTTTTCAACGAGATTCTCCAACCCCAAGCGGGAAGGGAGGGGTGGACTTTTTTTTTTTTCAAACGAGATTCTCCAACCCCAAGCGGGAAGCGAGGGGTGGAACTTTTTCCAACGAGATTCTCTAACCCCAAGCGGGAAGCGAGGGGTGGAACCTTTCAACGAGATTCTCCAACCCCAAGCGGGAAGTGAGGGGTGGAACTTTTCAACGAGATTCTCCAACCCCAAGCGTGAAGCGAGGGGTGGAACTTTTCAACGAGATTCTCCAACCCCAAGCGGGAAGCGAGGGGTGGAACTTTTTTCAACGAGATTCTCCAACCCCAAGCGGGAAGCGAGGGGTGGAACCTTTCAACGAGATTCTCCAACCCCAAGCGGGAAGCGAGGGGTGGACCTTTTCAACGAGATTCTCCAACCCCAAGCGTGAAGCGAGGGGTGGACCTTTTCAACGAGATTCTCCAACGTCAAGCGGGAAGCGAGGGGTGGAACTTTTTCACGAGATTCTCCAACCCCAAGCGGGAAGCGAGGGGTTGAACTTTTCAACGAGATTCTCCAACCCCAAGCGGGAAGCGAGGGGTGGTACTTTTTCCAACGAGATTCTCCAACCCCAAGCGGGAAGCGAGGGGTGGAACCTTTCAACGAGATTCTCCAACCCCAAGCGTGAAGCGAGGGGTGGAACTTTTCAACGAGATTCTCCAACCCCAAGCGGGAAGCGAGGGGTGGAACTTTTTTCAACGAGATTCTCCAACCCCAAGCGGGAAGCGAGGGGTGGAACCTTTCAACGAGATTCTCCAACCCCAAGCGGGAAGCGAGGGGTGGACCTTTTCAACGAGATTCTCCAACCCCAAGCGTGAAGCGAGGGGTGGACCTTTTCAACGAGATTCTCCAACGTCAAGCGGGAAGCGAGGGGTGGAACTTTTTCACGAGATTCTCCAACCCCAAGCGGGAAGCGAGGGGTTGAACTTTTCAACGAGATTCTCCAACCCCAAGAGGGAAGCGAGGGGTGGTACTTTTTCCAACGAGATTCTCCAACCCCAAGCGGGAAGCGAGGGGTGGAACCTTTCAACGAGATTCTCCAACCCCAAGCGGGAAGCGAGGAGTGGACCTTTTCAACGAGATTCTCCAACCCCAAGCGTGAAGCGAGGGGTGGACCTTTTCAACGAGATTCTCCAATCCCAAGCGGGAAGCGAGGGGTGGAACTTTTCAACGAGATTCTCCAACCCCAAGCGGGAAGCGAGGGGTGGAAGTTTTCAACGAGATTCTCCAACCCCAAGCGGGAAGGGAGGGGTGGAAATTTTTTTTTTTTCAAACGAGATTCTCCAACCCCAAGCGGGAAGCGAGGGGTGGAACCTTTCAACGAGATTCTCCAACCCCAAGCGGGAAGCGAGGGGTGGAACTTTTCAACGAGATTCTCCAACCCCAAGCGTGAAGCGAGGGGTGGAACTTTTCAACGAGATTCTCCAACCCCAAGCGGGAAGGGAGGGGTGGAATTTTTTTTTTTTTTCAAACGAGATTCTCCAACCCCAAGCGGGAAGCGAGGGGTGGAACTTTTTCCAACGAGATTCTCCAACCCCAAGCGGGAAGCGAGGGGTGGAACCTTTCAACGAGATTCTCCAACCCCAAGCGGGAAGCGAGGGGTAGACCTTTTCAACGAGATTCTCCAACCCCAAGCGTGAAGCGAGGGGTGGACCTTTTCAACGAGATTCTCCAACGTCAAGCGGGAAGCGAGGGGTGGAACTTTTTCACGAGATTCTCCAACCCCAAGCGGGAAGCGAGGGGTGGAATTTTTTTTTTTTCAAACGAGATTCTCTAACCCCAAGCGGGAAGCGAGGGGTGGTACTTTTTCCAATGAGATTCTCCAACCCCAAGCGGGAAGCGAGGGGTGGAACCTTTCAACGAGATTCTCCAACCCCAAGCGGGAAGCGAGGAGTGGACCTTTTCAACGAGATTCTCCAACCCCAAGCGTGAAGCGAGGGGTGGACCTTTTAAACGAGATTCTCCAATCCCAAGCGGGAAGCGAGGGGTGGAACTTTTCAACAAGATTCTCCAACCCCAAGCGGGAAGCGAGGGGTGGAAGTTTTCAACGAGATTCTCCAACCCCAAGCAGGAAGGGAGGGGTGGAATTTTTTTTTTTTTTCAAACGAGATTCTCCAACCCCAAGCGGGAAGCGAGGGGTGGAACTTTTTCCAACGAGATTCTCCAACCCCAATCGGGAAGCGAGGGGTGGAACCTTTCAACGAGATTCTCCAACCCCAAGAGGGAAGCGAAGGGTGGAACTTTTCAACGAGATTCTCCAACCCAACGCGTGAAGCGAGGGTGGGCCTTTTCAACGAGATTCTCCAACCCCAAGCGGGAAGCGAGGGGTGGAACTTTTTCCAACGAGATTCTCTAACCCCAAGCGGGAAGCGAGGGGTGGAAATTCTTCCAAACGAGATTCTCCAACCCCAAGCGTGAAGCGAGGGGTGGAATTTTTCAACGAGATTCTCCAACCCCAAGCGGGAAGCGAGGGGTGGAACTTTTCAACGAGATTCTCCGACCCCAAGCGGGAAGCGAGGGGTGAAACTTTTCAACGAGATTCTCCAACCTAAAGCGGGAAGCGAGGGGTAGAATTTTTTTTTTTTTTTCAAACGAGATTCTCCAACCCCAAGCGGGAAGCGAGGGGTGGAACTTTTTCCAACGAGTTTCTCCAACCCCAAGCGGGAAGCGAGGGGTGGAACCTTTCAACGAGATTCTCCAACCCCAAGCAGGAAGCGAGGGGTGGACCTTTTCAACGAGATTCTCCAACCGCAAGCGTGAAGCGAGGGGTGGACCTTTTCAACGAGATTCTCCAATCCCAAGCGGGAAGCGAGGGGTGGAACTTTTCAACGAGATTCTCCAACCCCAAGCGGGAAGCGAGGGGTGGAAGTTTTCAACGAGATTCTCCAACCCCAAGCGGGAAGGGAGGGGTGGAATTTTTTTTTTTTCAAATGTGATTCTCCAACCCCAAGCGGGAAGCGAGGGGTGGAACTTTTTCCAACGAGATCTCCAACCCCAAGCGGGAAGTGAGGGGTGGAACCTTTCAACGAGATTCTCCAACCCCAAGCGGGAAGCGAGGGGTGGACCTTTTCAACGAGATTCTCCAACCCCAAGCGTGAAGCGAGGGGTGGGCCTTTTCAACGAGATTCTCCAACCCCAAGCGGGAAGCGAGGGGTGGAACTTTTTCCAACGAGATTCTCTAACCCCAAGCGGGAAGCGAGTGGGGGAAATTCTTCCAAACGAGATTCTCCAACCCCAAGCGTGAAGCGAGGGGTGGAATTTTTCAACGAGATTCTCCAACCCCAAGCGGGAAGCGAGGGGTGGAACTTTTCAACGAGATTCTCCAACCCCAAGCGGGAAGCGAGGGGTGAAACTTTTCAACGAGATTCTCCAACCCCAAGCGGGAAGCGAGGGGTGGAATTTTTTTTTTTTCAAACGAGATTCTCCAACCCTAAGCGGGAAGCGAAGGGTGGAAGTTTTTCCAACGAGATTCTCCAACCCCAAGCGGGAAGCGAGGGGTGGAACCTTTCAAAGAGATTCTCCAACCCCAAGCGGGAAGCGAGGGGTGGACCTTTTCAACGAGATTCTCCAACCCCAAGCGGGAAGCGAGGGGTGGAACTTTTCAACGAGATTCTCCAACCCCAAGAGGGAAGCGAGGGGTGGAACTTTTCAATGAGATTCTCCAACCCCATGCGGGAAGCGAGGGGTGGAACTTTTCAACGAGATTCTCCAACCCCAAGCGGGAAGCGAGGGGTGGATTTTTTTTTTTCAAACGAGATTCTCCAACCCCAAGCGGGAAGCGAGGGGTGGAACTTTTTCCAACGAGATTCTCCAACCCCAAGCGGGAAGCGAGGGGTGGAACCTTTCAACGAGATTCTCCAACCCCAAGCGGGAAGCGAGGGGTGGACCTTTTCAACGAGATTCTCCAACCCCAAGCGTGAAGCGAGGGGTGGACCTTTTCAACGAGATTCTCCAATCCCAAGCGGGAAGCGAGGGGTGGGACTTTTCAGGGAGAGAGCGTTTTTAGAAAAGCCTGCAATCCTTTATTTACCAACTGTGAGGAACAACGGGGTTCCGAGTTTCTACATGTAATATTTTTTGAGTCGCGCGACGTTCCACGTTATGCTCAGGGTGCGCCCCTCGTCGTCCCTGAGTTTGAAAGCCCCGGGCGCGACTTCTTCTCCTACGATGTAGGGTCCTTCCCAGTTAGGGTCCAATTTTCCTCCTTTGGTGCGTCTTAGCACGAGGTTTCCCGTGGCCAAGAGACGAGGTCTGACCTTCTTGTCGTGGTATGCGGCGAGACGTCGCTTGTATTCTCTAGAGCGCAGGTCCGCTACCTCGCGGATTTCATCTCGGAACTGCAGTTCGACCTTGTGGTTGGCCTCGTTTTCTTTTTCGTCGAAGTTGTACACCCTTGCTGATGGAATTAGGGTTTCTACGGGAACGAGGGCTTCCGCCCCGTAGGTAAGAGCGAAGGGGGTCTTGCCCGTTGCGCGGCGCGAGGTCGTGCGATACGTCCAGAGGACGAGTGGAAGTAATTCGGCCCAGCGGCCCTGTGCCATGCCCAGGCGCTTTTTGAGGTCTGTCAAGATGCGGGCATTAACGTTTTCTACCTGGCCATTGGACTGGGGATGAGCCACGGAGGAAAATTTGAGGTCGATGCCCAGCTCAGAGCAGAAAGTCCGAGTTTCTTCGCAGTCGAATTGGGGGCCATGGTCAGTCATGATTGTCATGGGGACACCGAAATGGCAGACGAGGTTCTTCCACAGGAATTCGCAGACCTTTGCCCCGGTGATTTTTGCCATTGCCTGTGCTTCGATCCACTTCGTGAAGTAGTCGACGATGACCAAAATGTATTGCACTTGGCCAGCAGCTTTAGGAAAAGGGCCTAAAATATCCATTCCCATATTGCGAATGGGCATGGCGCGTGAATGCTGCGGAGGGGAGCCGTCGGGGTGTGCTGGACGTTCCCGTGTTTTTGGCATCCGACGCATTTTTGGACGTAAGCTCTCGCGTCTTATCGGAGAGTGGGCCAGAAGTATCCCAAATGGACGATTTTGTGTGCCAAAGACCTCCACCCCGGGTGTCCCCCACAAACTCCCTCGTAGGCCTCGTAGAGGACGTGGTCCGTGGCCTCGGGCGGTATGCACAGCAGGTTGGGTTCAGCGTAGCCCCGGCGATAAAGCTGGTAGCCGACGACGCAGTAGCGGGCAGCTTGCATTTTTAGTTTTCTGGCCAGCGCAGGGTCCTCTGGGAGGATGCCGCTTTGTATGTACCTCGTCATTGGGAACCTCCAGTCCTTGGTCCTTATGGACATGACCTCGCTATCAACGCTTCGTGAGAGCTTTCTCTCCACCATTACGCGGTTTCCCATATCCAAGGGAAGCGCGGAGCCTAACCTAGCGAGGGCATCCGCCTTTGTGTTTGAGGTTCGCGGGATTGACTCCACTGCGAAGGTTTCTAGGCATGTAACCAAGGCCTTGACTTTTGCTCGGTAAGCGGGCAGAAAACCTATCCTGGTGTCGTATTGGCCGTTGAGTTGTCGTGCCACCAATTCAGAATCTGGATGGGATGTGCGTGGAAGTATGGGCGTAGGCGCCTTGCGGCGGTCACTACAGCCAGCGCCATCTTCTCTGTCGGGGAGTATCTCTGCTCCGCAGGCTGGAGCACGCGACTCACAAAGTATACCGGGTGCATGGCCTCTCTTGTGAGCACCGCGCTGACGGTCTCGGGACTCACCGCCACATATAGTTGCAAATCTTCGCCCGCGTATGGAGGTGACAAGGTGAGGAGCTTGGTGAGGAAGGTCTTTAACTCGGAGAAGGCTGTCTCGAGTCTCTCGTCCCAGACGAACTTGTCATTCTTTTTGAGGGCGGCAAAGAATGGGAGGGACTTGTCTCTAGGCGGGAGCAAAACCTCCCCAAGTAATTTACAGCGCCGTTGAGTTTCTATACCTCGGTACGAGATCGGGGAGACCTCATTGCGAGGATAGATTCTATTTTGGCGGGGTTGACGTCGATTCCGCGCTCGCTGATCATGAATCCCAAAAACTTCCCCGAGGACACGCCAAAAACGCACTTCTCGGGGTTCAGGCTGAGCTGGTGGTGTCCGAGGGTGGTGAAAACCACGACGAGGTCAGCCAGGTGCTCCTCGGGTCCCTTGCTCCGTACCACGATGTCGTCGACGTAGGTGCATACGTTCTTGTCCAGGTGGTCTTTAAAAATCCGATCGACGAGGCGTTGGAATGTGGCCCCTGCGTTCTTGAGGCCAAACGGCATGACCTTATAACAGTATGTCCCCCGCTGAGTGATAAAGGATGTCTCCTCCTCGTCACGGGGATTCATCGAGATCTGGTTGTACCCCGAGTAGGCGTCGAGGAAACTCAAGACCTCGTGCCCAGCAGTCGAATCTACAAGTGCATCGATCGAGGGTAGGGGGTAGCTGTCTTTGGGGCATGCCTTGTTGAGGTCTTTGAAGTCTACACACATCCGCCACTTGCCGCTGGCCTTTTTGACCAACACGACATTGGACAGCCATTTCGGATACTGGACTTCGCGTATGAAATCTGCGGCCAGTAGCTTGGCCACCTCTTCATTTGCGGCGGTTGCCCTTTCTTCGTTCATTTTTCTTCGACGCTGCACCACAGGACGAATGGCGACGTCGATGTTCAGGGAGTGCTGGGCCAGGGTCCGAGGTACACCTCGGAGATCTTTTGCAGTCCAGGCGAACACGTCGCGGGACCCAGCAAGCAGGGCCTCTAGTGACGCTGCTGCATCCCCAGTGAGGCACACCTCGGAGATCTTTTCTGATTTGTTTTCGAAGGGGGTAATCACCCTTCTTTCTGTCTCGGGAGTGGGTATTGTGAAATCCCGGACCTCGAGGTCTGCTTCACCCGAAGTCTCTACCATGAACACAGAGCATTTTTGCTTAGCCGAGGTCATGTAGAAGACGCGGCCCTCTTCTTGGTTGCCCTTCACTTCTCCGACACCCACGCTGGTGGGGAACTTCATTTTCAGGTGGTAGATGGAGACCACCGCCTGGAATTTCATCAAGGAGACTCTCCCGATGATTGCGTTATAGGCCGAGGGCAGGTGCACCACCGTAAACTCTATTACCTCGGTTCTCGTTGTCGGGCCAATACCGAGGGTCATCTACAGGTCTATGAGACCAGCGACATCGACCTCGTTTCCCGAGATGGAGGTGAGCTTCCCAGCATAGGGCCTCAAGGATGTCGCGGAGATCCCTAGCTGCTCGAAAGCGCCAAAATACATGATGTCCACGGAGGAACCCGTGTCCACCAGTATTCGCTTCACTATTTTTGAGCCCAACTGAGCGTGTATCACCAGGGGGTCGGAGTGGGGCATATGGAGCCCTTCGGCGTCTTCTGTCGTGAAGGCCATACCCACGTGGGACCGTGAGGTTTGTGTCACGCTGTATACCGAGGGCTCATGGTGACTTGCCCTCGCGTATCTTTTTCTTTCCGCCTGGCTCGAGCCCGCCAGCGAGGGTCAGCCCGAGATGGTGTATCGGGCACCGCGGCTTGTCCGGAGTGTATCGGGTGTCGCGGCTTGTCTGGAGCGCGACTGCCTTGCCGGAGCTTGTTGTTCTGTGTTGCTTGGTCGGGACCGGGTTGGTTCTTGCTGCACGAGGTTGGCCCCCGACGCGGGGTTGGCGCGCTTTTTCTCGTTTGGGTTGTAGGCGGGGCCACCTTTGCCTCTGTAACCTCGTGGCTTCCCGCCGAAGCAGCTCCAACCTCCACCGCCACGGTTGTCGTAGCGGTTGTTGCTTCTATTGTCATTGTTGCCTCTGTTATTGTTGTTGCTTTTGTTGTTGTTGTTTTTGCTTTTGTAATCGGCACGCTGGTCGTGAGTTTGCGTCATGTACGCGTCCCTCGCGGCCGGCGCAGCCACCTTAGCTTTTCCCTTAGCCTCGGTCACGATTTCCTTGTCGGTCCTCGGTCGCGAGCTCTGGCTGGCAGCGTCCTCGGCGTAGACCTGTGCCCTGATCCGAGCACACAGGCTCTCATATGTGGTCGGATTTTTGAGAAAAATGCGACATTTGAAATCCCCCTGGCGAAGGTTGACCATGAGGATGTCGCGGACCGAGGCCTCGTCGATTTGCGCGATCTCAGCGACCGCGGTGGTGAACCTCGTAAAAAAGGTACCCAGCTTCTCGTTTTCCCCCCTGCTCGATGCCACGGAGATCGCGCATGTTCTTCTTGCGCTTTCTCGAGCCGTTGAAGTGCCCGACGAAGGACTCGCATAGCTGGGAAAACGAGGCTATCGACTCGACCTTAAGGCTGGTGAACCACGTCATTGTCGCTTTGTCCAGACTAGTCGGAAAGATCCGACAGAAAATGGCGTCATTGTAAGAGTTGACGTTCATCTAGACGGCGTAGTGTTTTATGTGGTCCTCGGGGTCGGCCGTGCCGTCGTAAAGTCCCATTTGTGGCCAATGGAAACCTTTGGGCATGTGTGCCTCTTAGATCTCGGGTATGAAGGGATTCCTGTATCCACTCTCGACGGATGGGCGAGCAGACTTCTACTTTGACCTCGCTAGAGTGCGTGGCGCGCTTGCCGCCGTTTCGGACAGCTCCATGTCACACCTCTCTGCACGTCGCGAACGGGATCGCGTGATCTGCATCGGATCTCGGGAGGGTCTCTCCATGGTAGATCCGTTCGTGGGCGCCTCCTGCCCCGGCATATAGCCCGGGACATATGCGGGCACGTACTCGGAGTGATGTTGCCCTTGGGAGGGGATCGGGACGTATGGGGGAGCTTGGTCCTGTTGGTACTGCCCGTACCCCGGATAGGGATACTGGTTGAAAGGAGCGCCGCCCTGTTCATACCCCTGGAACGGGTATGGGTTTTGTGGGATGTTGTATGTCCAGCCTGGCGGGACCACAAAAGGGTATCTTGACGGACCTGCCGTCGTCCATGGAGGGGTCTCAGCCATATTGTCGGGATGTTGGGGGAAGAAATTGTTTGGACAAGCCATTCTGAGGGGGTTGTAGGAATCAAGGTTTGCACTAAAATGGGAAGCTGCTTAGGGTGAAGAGGTTCCCACAGACGGCGCCAGTGATGAAACCCGAAATAACGGCTACGCTACGAGACAAGAAACAAAATTATTATATTTTGAGTGCAAACACTTGCTCCTTTATTTATGATTTTTCCGTGGTTGCGAGGTTACAAACCTACGAGGTTGATGTACAACTTCGAGAATCACACCTAGACCTCCTACAAGGTTCCGAGATCGCACCTATTGTTGCGAGGTCGATTCTAGGGCGAGGTAGATTTGAGGATATGATGTAGGGAGTTTTGT
Source organism: Fallopia convolvulus (assembly GCA_964016875.1). Lineage (NCBI taxonomy): Eukaryota > Viridiplantae > Streptophyta > Magnoliopsida > Caryophyllales > Polygonaceae > Fallopia > Fallopia convolvulus. The sequence goes on from OZ024730.1 coordinate 20,684,195, forward strand.
GAGTTTCTGTAGTGACGTTTTAGGCGTGAGCGAGGTCCCTGCGCGACTTTGGGGTCTTTCTGTGAGTTTCTCCTATCTGTAGCGAGGTCTTTTGACGATGTTCCTATCACGTCGATCTTTAACAAGCAAGAGGGTTCTTGAGTTCAAGTGGTTTTTCGACCCCTTCTTCCTACGAGGTTCTTCTCTATTTATAGAGAATTGGGGGGGCGAGCTTAGGCCAATGTTCGATGTGGGATGCTCGAAATAAGGGTTTTTGATTGGTCCCTGAGTGAGGTCACTTGTGATTGGTTTGGGAGTGAGGTTGTTGATGAATGGTTCGGGAGTGAGGTCGCTTGTGATTGGTTCGAGCGGGCGGGCGTATTAGTAGAGTCGGCGATGAGGTTGAGACCTCGTCCCGGGATGTTTTGAGAGACCTCGCATCCGTCAGGAGTTTTGTTTTTAAATAACCTCCATGGACGTGAGTCCCTAATTTGCCTATGGGGGTCCTCCTGGGCCCACTTTTTGCTTTTACTGTTTTGGACATCATCAAAAACTAATAAATTAACATTAAACATGACTTGCTACTTTTTCCTCAAACAATTGAGTTATGTAAAAAACATAATATAAATTAAAAAAAATACGTTTCTACTTATAAAATAAGAGTTTGGTTCAAATGAAACAAACTCTTATCCTAAAACGAACTCTTATCCTAAAACGAATGCACTTTTTGTAGTTAGTAGTGCACTTTTCATACTTCAGAGTGCACTTTTTCGCATTTGTACTTTTCGTACTTTTTAGTGCACTTTTCAAAAAAAATTTAGTGCACTTTTTCGTAATGCACTTTTTGTATTTTTCAATGCACTTTTATATGAAAAGTGCATTATTAACTATGAAAAGTGCATTCGTTTTAGGATAAGAGTTCGTTTTAGGATAAGAGTTTGTTTCATTTGAACCAAACTCTATAAAATAAATAAATAATGTTATCTCTCAATTTTTTTGTATATCATTTTGAATTCTAAGAGAACGAAATCAATGTATAGGATAGTTGTTAGCCAATTTATATATTAGCCACGTAAAAAATAATTATAAATTTGAGGATGAGAGATGTATAATAGAAAATGAGTTTTTATTGAGAATCCTATATGTATTATGTTTTTTCTTGATTGTGATGCCTTATTTATTTATTTATTTTAAAATGAAATCATGATAATATGTACGGATTATAAATTAAACATTGTTATTATTTGTCATATGAATCATGTTGATTTTCAATTTGTAGTAATTTGAATATATCATTGACTATTTAATTTTTGAAAACTTATTATATGACAATGGAAAATTAATAATGTTAAATATTTATTTATATCGATTTTATTTATACTAAAGTTGATGTGATATGCAACTCAATATTGTCTAATTTATAAATACAATTTTTTTTGGTCGAAATTTATAAATATAATTTATCCACAACATATTATAAATTAAGAAGTAATTGCAATCAAGTAATTGCAACCAAGTAGTTGGTGAAACATTTTTAATGTGTTTATGTCCAACTTGACCATTCTCATTCTACCATTTAATTTCAATTGAAATTTTTTTACAAAAAAAAAAAGATTAAAAAAAACTAAATTTGTTCACTGAAAATTAACCCAATTTATAATATGAGGAGTCATGACTTAAGAAATTCCTATATCTTTGTGATCTACAATTGGCCATATATAAATTTTTGCAATCAAGTAATTTTGCTACCATTGACATTAATTACCCTTGAATGTCTTTTCAACTTTTGAATTGGATGTTTACATTTCTTGAAAGGATTTTAAGAAAAATAAGAGGGTGAAAAAGGAAAAGATTGAGACATAAATGATACATTAACTTGAGAATATAAAAATTTCTGATTCTCATCAAGGTTAATCTCTTCAAATCCAACCTCTTATTTTAGTGAAGAATGGGTCAATGGGCGGGGTCCTATTCAAAAAGCTCAAGTGAATCACAAGTAAGATAATGAGTGAATTATTGAAGAAAAAAAGAGTAGAGAAAATAGTTGAGTCAATCATACAAGATTGTCATTGATATATGCTTTTTTCGATGAATTTTTTCCATATGCTAATTAAGGAGTTTGGTTCAAATGAAACAAACTCTTATCCTAAAACGAACTCTTATCCTAAAACGAATGCACTTTTTGTAGTTAGTAGTGCACTTTTCATACTTCAGAGTGCACTTTTTCGCATTTGTACTTTTCGTACTTTTTAGTGCACTTTTATATGAAAAGTGCATTACTAACTATGAAAAGTGCATTCGTTTTAGGATAAGAGTTTGTTTCATTTGAACCAAACTCGCTAATTAAGTCATGTTCATTTTAGATTGAGCTAGCATGACATAAAGACTCCCGTGCAATAGATTTGCAAATTTTGATTTCAACACTACAAAATAATTAAAAAATATATTTACTCGTTTTTAAAAATATTTTGAACTATCAAAATTTATAAAATCTACAAAATAGTAAACAATATTAGATTTTTCACTCCTCATGTAAATTTACAGTGCCTAACTTTCAACAAAAAAAGAACTAAAAAATACTTAGTATATAATCTTACATTAATCATTAATAATAAAGAGAGACTTGTGCATAGCACGGGCATTACCGCTAGTTGTGTGTGTATGATCATATGATGTAGTATTCGTTTTAGAGTGCAAACTCAAAAACTATATATAAAGGTGCTCACTATGTTTAGAGAAGTTTAGTTAATATATTTTTGTTGTTTCAATTTTTTATTACTTTAGATGTGAAAATCACTTTATAATATTTAATTTTTTTGTTATGGTTCAACTTGAGAACATTGATACTAACTCTTTTAATTTCCCCTTTTTGTTGCTTAGTGGAAAGGAAGAAGTATAGTTTATTGTGGTAACAAATAAACATTTTACTCAAGTAAACATCCTCCCTTTTTGTTGCTTAGTGGAATGGAAGAAGCATATTTTATTGGCTATTGTTGATCGATTGTGTTTAGTTAATTTTGAATAAAATTGCTTTTTTATGTGTGTTTTATTGTGGTAACAAATAAACATCCTCCCTTTTCTATTATTGGCTACTGTTGATCGATTGAAAATAGTATTTACATTTTACTCAAGTAGTTTTTCGTTATATTCTTTTCTATTAATTGTGTAAATTGGATATGTCAATCAACATTATTGGTTGAATATAAAAATTGAGAAAGAATCGTGTGAGAATGGGCGCCTCTGTGAGAAATAAGAATAAATCTCGCTCATTCATTCCAAAAAATCAACGTCCCTAATTAAACATTCATTAAAAAAATAAAATACGGCACATGCGAATTTTTCCCGTATTATTCGCGTATTTTTCAATAAAATACAGCACGGACAAATTTTTCCCGTAGTATTCACGTATTTTTCTAAAAATACGTTTTTATGAGACGCGCCCAGTTTGTTCATCAGAAATAACGATTTGTTCATCAATATTCACCATTTGTTCATCAATACTAACTCATTGTGCATCGAGTTTTTGATAACATTGTTCATCGATTTCAAACTTTTTTAATTTTTAGTTTTATTTTTTAACCTTATTTATGAGGATGAATACAATATTATCTAGTTTTTGATGCACATATAATTAGTTTCGATATACCAATATTTGTTCATTGATATACTACTATTTGTTCATTGATATAACCATGTTTGTTCATTGATATACCATTATTTGTTCATTAGTATACCATTATTTGCTCTTTACTATACTCTTTTTTGTTCATTTGTATACCATTGTTTGTTCATTGATATACTCTATTTGTTCATTAATATAACTTTTTTATTCATTGATCTAACCTTTGTTTGTGAATTGAAATAAACTTATGTTTATGTGTCAATGCCACCAACTTGTACATTTAGGATTGTTAATACCATTAACTTGTACATTTAGGACTATTTATTTGTGTATTTTTGCATTTATTTTATTCTTTAAGTCTATCTTGAAAACAAAGGATAATACGAATAAAGTGCTTTAAGGTTAACTTGTAAATACGAATGAAGTGCTCAATATAGTACCAAAATAAGATAAATTTGATGTAATAACTTTAATTCAAAGGATAACAGATAAAGAATCAGACTTTGCAATAATATGGTATATGCTAAGAGAACGAGATAGCAACAAATCGAAGAGGAGTGCTTGTGTCTTATTTAGCTATGAAAAAATTGATGTTATTAATGAACAAATATGCATATAGCAATGAACAAATTGAGGTTACTAGTAAACAAATATGCATCTAGCAATGAACAATTATATAAAAAAGGCAATGAACAAATATGCATAAACCAATGAACAACTTAATGTTACTGATGAACAAATGTGCTAAAACCAATAAACAAATATGAATGTAACAATAAACAAATATGCATCTATCAATGAACAAATCTGCATAAACTAATGAACAAATATGCACAAACCGATGAACAAATATGCCAAAACCAATGAACAAATATGAATATAACAATGAACAAATCCATAGTATTGATGAACAAATATGGGCCGTTTTTTTCAAAAATATGCGAATAATTCGCCAGAAATTCGCTCTTGTCGTTTTTTCCCCTTTTAAGTGAAATGATCAGCGCCTTTGATTTTTCTTGATCCAACGTCTCTTGTTCTTTCTTATTTCGCACCTGGGCGCCCATTCGCACCTGAACCAAATTCATAAAAATTAATAAAATGAGAGTCATCTAAAAGAGACAAAGTTGAAATCAAATGGGTTTGACATATTAGTTATTTGTTTCGAAAAACTAATGCCTATTTAAAGTTGCTAGAAGCCATTTATCAATTTTTTATGAAGCTTATTTTTAAGTTATTTCACTTAATTTTAGATCATTAATAATATTTTACATAAAATATTATAACATATACAAATAATTATTCACTTTTCCCAATAAATTTAACATGGAATATGAATATGTTATAATGTAACAAGTAACTTAACAAGTATAGATTAACTAATGATACTATAATGGAAACAAAAGATCAGCTTGAAACAAAATTAAAAAATCTATTCAATTATAATTTGAAACCTATTTCTTAAATATGCAATATTATACTATGCATTTTTTTGGTAGTAATATTATATTATTTAATTGGTAAAGCTTATTAAGATGAATTAATAGGTTTAAATATGGGTTAATTTGTTTTGCAATTACTTAGCCGGATTCAAATTTAATAGAGTTGATGTGAAATAATATGATATGAGAAACCAAAATTTTGATTAAATACAATACAATTATTTTTGTGTATGAGGTTCTACTCATATAATTTTGACATCTCACATTGATATGAAACCAAAACCGCTACACATTTATATGAATATGATTAAATAACGAAAAGGAAAGAGAATTGTCGATGAAAATCCAGGATAAAAGACCTGTAATATTTTTTGTGGTCGAAAGATAAAGACATGTAATTGATTATACATCAATTCAATCTTATCCTCAATTATCCTAACAACTTAATGAATTGGAGAATCGGAGATATTTTAAGTTATCATAACAAGTTAATGAATTGGAGATATTTCTCATGCAAAAATATGAAATATGTGCTATTTATCTATCATATTATAACATTTATAAAACAAAAATTTTTACTAAAAAATGTATTGTTACAGTGTAATAAATTAAACTATAGACAAAATATGAGCGAAAATATGAATCCATGTGTAGCACGGGTTCGACCGCTTGTGCAACTACAAAATAGGAAATTTTGAACAATTAATGTCTCATTTAAATGGTCAAAATTCATCCATACTAGACCACACCAAGATAGCGTGTTTATACTCTCATTCATGTGTTTAAGGTATGCATTTCACTAAAAATCAACATTAAAATGCTAGACTGCTAGAGGCTTGCATTAGCATCCTAATTTTCCACTGCTATGGACAAAATACACAACAAAAATCATGATGTCTTTTCAGGGGTTGTAATTGGACAAAGGTAATAAGAATTTAGAAGAGAAAATTTATATCATGTGGTGCTAAATTTGGAAACTAGAACAATCTAAAAGTCAAACGCAACACTTCATATGAATTTCAACTCCTCTTCAACTCCAAACATTTACAAGCACAACGTTTCTTCTTTACACTTTCGTTTGCCTCTTTTTTTTTCCAATCCTTTAGCATTTTTAAATATCATGAAAAGTGAACCACAACAAAATTTTCACTTTTATCTACATGGTTTTCCTCTCCATTTCAACCTTAATCTTTAAAAAGATTTTTTTTTATTCTTCTTTCACTTATCCACTAATTTCACCTCATATTCTCCCATAATTATTAAACAATCACACAAAACAACTCAACTAAAATTCTAAATACGGGATGAGTTGAGCTTATATAGGCTAGGGAGTTATTTTTTGGATTACATTAAGGTAGATAAGGAAAATATAGACTAATAAAGAAATTGTTTTTTTTGTGTTGAAGATTCGTGTGCCTTGGCCACAAGCCAAAAGTATCAAAACCCAAACAAGTGCTAAGACCCTACCTTGGCTAACCAACCTCGGTTGTTGCCGACACCCAAGATCGACACTCGTGACGCTCACATTGTTGAATTAGAATGTGTTGTGGTCAATTTACTTGCGCAGTCCAAGTGCACCATCCATACAATGTAGACTGTTCCACCAAACTCTAGCATGCAACCACCAGACATCGGGGATGATCGGGCTTCAATGCAAGAGAAGGCCAAGGGCATGACCTACGAGAAAATGGTCATAGAGATTTATAATGCTCGTCAAGGATCCAAGACGCTAAAGGAGTTCTTTGCCCACTTAGAAGACATACTCTTCAAAGTGGGTTAGTGCTTCTCTAGGTGTGTTGAAGGAACACTTTACTGTCAGCCTCAAGAAATAGATTCGAGACCGCCTTGTGGTTCTCTCCATCAAATATTTGGCCACCCTTGTGTACACGACCATGTAGCTTCACCAACTAGCCATTTGGCCAAAACAAAATTGGTCTTTGACGGTTAGGCATGGTTCTAAACCTATTCCATCCGATTATGGTACAGACCCATCGTTTTCTATGTCAAAACCTAAGGTAGGTACCATGAAGTCGGTGACCGGGCTAAAGTCATTGTGCCAAGTCAAAGATAAAACCCTAGTTAGCAACTTAGTATAGTTGATAAGTCGGGGTCGAACCAAGGGAATTCGTGCTCCTAAATTAATACTTTTACCAATTGAAAATAATAAAAGTATGGGATTTGTGAATTAAGCTATAAAACTAAACAAGCAGGAACAAGTATGAAAACAAGTTGAATTTCTAAATCAGATTATTAAAGCAAATTCATCCATACAAATCCACTTTGATAAGGTTGTTTGATCATTGATTTGAAATGAATTCATTTTATTCTATTGGTTAATTCCAATCCTAATCATGGATAATTTCAAGTCAATGAGACAAGCAATACAAAATACTAAATGAAACGATCAATCCAATATCAGAATAAAGCACAAGGATAATTTGGATACATGGGGCTTTAGAAACAAGCTCGATGATACTGGGGCTGTAGCAAGGAACAAGGCTAGACTGGTGGCACAAGGCTACAGGCAAGAGGAAGGAATCGATTACGATGAGACCTTCGCACCGGTTGCCAGGATCGAGGCCATCAGACTCTTAATTGCCTATGCTGCTCACAAGGGATTCAAGCTTTATCAAATGGATGTGAAAACAGTCTTCCTCAATGGACATCTAAAGGAAGAAGTATATGTGGCCCAACCCCCAGGATTCGAAGATGAGAAGCTACCCAACCATGTCTACTTCCTGGAGAGGGCCCTCTACGGACTCAAACAAGCTCCCCGAGCTTGGTATGACAGGTTTGCTCAATTCCTCTTGTCCCATGGATACCTTCGAGGTTCCATAGACAAGACTTTGTTTTTAAAGAAGGAGTCTAAAGACATTTTGATTGTGCAAGTATATGTCGATGACATTGTTTTTGGAGCAACTAACGAAACTCTTGTAGAGAAATTTAAGGACCTCATGAGCAGTGAGTTTGAGATGAGTCTCATTGGGGAACTCACGTTCTTCTTGGGACTTCAAATATCTCAAACCAAGGAGGGAACAAAAATTCATCAATAGAAATATATTAAGGAAATACTCGTAAAGTATGGAATGGAAGACTCCAAACCCATTGACACTCGCATCTTACCAAATTCAAGGCTTAATGCGGATGAAACAGGCATTAGTGTGGACCAAAGGAACTATCGAGGTATGATTGGATCCCTTCTCTACTTAACAACTAGTAGACCTGATATCATGTTCTCTGTATGTCTTTGTGCTCGTTTTCAAGCTAACCCTATGGAATCACACCTGAAATAGGTGAAGAGGATTTTCAGGTATCTCAAAGGGAATGATAACTTGTGCCTCTGGTATCCAAGGAACAGGTCCCTTGAGCTCATTGCATACACAAATGCGGATTTTGCAGGGCACCTGGTTGATAGAAAGAGCACATCGGGAATGGCCCAGTTCCTAGGGTCATGCTTAGCTTCATGGGGATCTAAAATCAAAACTCAATGGCACTCTCCACAACTGAAGCAGAATATGTGGCTGTCGCATCTTGTTGTTCCCAAGTCTTTTGGCCCAGTTCCCATACTTTGTGATAACACTAGTGCCATAAACATTTCCAGAAATCTTGTGCATCATTCTAGAACTAAGCATATAGATATAAGGCATCACTTTCTACGTGACAATGTTGAAAGTAGGAACATCTCGATGGAACACTGTATAACTGAAGAGAAAATTGCGGACATTCTCACCAAAGCTTTAGACAGACGTCCCTACAAGCGTTTTCGAATGCTTCTAGGGATGATAACTCTAAACTAAATAAGTCCTTGTTTGTCTCTCTCTCAATGCCTGACTAGTTTATCTAAGATTGCATGATAGGGAACTAGGATTTATTGCTTTCACTATGCCATGATTACTAGTCTAAAGATAAATATGTACAAGGGAACTTTATTTCTTTTGGCCCAACATGATCAACCAGAGTTCCCTTTATCCCTCTTTACAAGCCACCATGACGGTTGATCATATAACCTACCCTAATCCAGGGACCAGACAAACGCTTCTCATGAGCCACAGTGTTTACTCCTTTATCGAGTCGCAAATTGTCTGGTTTCGTTTGAGTTCCCTAGCCCCACAAAAGGATGAGTGTGAAGTTCCCTTAACCACTTCACTCTCCCTGACCTTGATAAGATCATGGGAACTGATACATACTAGCAAGGGAACGCTGACTCATCTACGAAGAAGAACCGTCACTTGGGAAGCGAACTTTTGTGTCAGAAGCTCTGAAGCGTTAAGGGCCAAGTATTCAAATTTTGAAAGGACTTCCCTAGAGATCGTGACGCGTGTCCAGAAGCGTGCTATGGAAGTTGAAATGATTCCCCACGTTCATTGGGCAACGGTTATCGAGGTTTTTCCCACTTCCCTTTCTACCCTTCACCTCTTCTCTCCTTAAAACCCTCATTTGCCATTTTTGGGCTCTTATTCCATCTTCCATCTCTGTCATTCTTCTTCTCCACATCCCTTTCACTCTCTTTTTCGAGAAACCTCCAAAATCTTCTCTTCCCAAAAACCTTACAAAAAATGGCCCCTGAACACACCTTTGCCCAGATCAAAGAGTGGGTGCTTGCCAACCCCCGAATCCTCTTCATTTCTCAACTGCGAGAGATCGAAAAAGGGCAAGACCCCGTCATGAAAGACGTACTCATCCAAGGGCTCTACAACCAAGTAAGCCCCTTCTTGCCACCACCTTCTCCGGACGATGAAACTCTGGCCTGGACATCTTCCGCCACCCCCTTTGAATCCCTTCCTCCTCCCTCAACCACCAACACCTCCTCCGGAATTGTCATTGTTGACAGTTTCGGAGATGCTCGTCCCTCCATTAATGACAAACCCAGAAAATCCAAACACCACCACTCATCCAAACGACGCCACTCATCCAAAGACCCCTCAAAACCCAAAAATCCAAACATTCCAAAGATCCCTCCAAATCCAAAAAATGCAAACACTCTGAGGTCTCTGAATTTTCAGAGCCCAGAAAGAAATCCTTCTTCACCATTGACGATTACTTGAACTGCTCCAAGGACAGTTCTTGTATGACCAAACCACCCTTCATCTTCCACTCCGACTCTGGGACATCCCAATCCCAGAGTCAACTCCCTTCTTCTTCTTCTCTCCCTCTCCCCATCACTGAGGGACCTCCCAAACCTCTCCCGTCCAAACAAAAGACTCCTCCACCACCTCCTTCTGTTCCCACATCAAAGGGAACACCACCTTCATCACTCCCTTCCGTTCCCACAACAAAGGGCACTACCCTTCCACCACTCCCCTCTTTTCCCACAACAACGGGAACTCCAACTCCACCTCCACCTCACAAAACTCCTTCCCCTCCTTCCTCACCACAACACACATCCATTCCTCCCACTCCTACCTCGGGGATCTCTACTCCCCAGGTTACCACAACCACTCTTCCTCCTCCCCCTACTACACAACTCTCTACTCCTCTTTCTTCTTCTCTTCCTTCTTCCATCACATCCCCCACCACCACTAAACTCCCCTCTCCCTCTCCATCCAAAACTGCCGTCACCCTTACGTCGGACGATGATGACCTCCCTCTCTCTGTGGTCATCGGGAAAATAACCAAGGACCCTCCTCCTATCATCATGGGAACTGTAGAGGAGGAGGCCCAGCTCCAGGCTATAGAGAGAGAGCTAAAATCGGTCCCCACTGAAGCAACAACCGATCAAGGGACCAAGTCCCAAGAGAACACGGCTCCTGAAGAGCCCATGGAGAAAAGGGACCAAGCACCTACTGGTGGTGCTGAGGCAAGTACAAGTCATCTTGCCGATGACGCGGAGGGCTCACACTCGAGCTCCTCCGAGGAAGACGGGACCTCGAATGATGAGGTCGAAGAAGAAGAACAGTCTCCAGCTGCTAAGGAGCGATCACGAATCCCAACACCTGGACACCAAATGGTGGTGTCCACGAGTTCCCAACAGCCGAGGGAACGCGTGCTAATGATTGAAGAGGCTGCACCCCCTCAGCAGAAAGGACCTCGCACGGTCTCTAAGGGGAACACGTCGAAGAGCACTAAAAAGAAGGGGAAGGGGACCTCTTTCGCAAGGCACCCTATGGACGAACGCCGGAAGCTCCTTCCTCCACTCATCATCTCTGAAGAAGTGCTAAACGACAACGGCTTAGGTGAACTGTGGGACCTGATCAAGGCCCAGGGCTGCGAGAACCTCTGCAAAGAAACTGTGAGCGTAGATCCCTCACAAGTGCGTCAATTTTACAATAACTTCACCATCTCCAATGACTGCACTCAGGGAACTCTCTCCCACGAAGGCGACGAGTTCATATTTACTACGTCCACAATCCGCCTTCAGCTATAGGTCCAAGTTCAAGGGCTCAACGAGCTGCCCAACAAGCTCTGGGGCGACTTGAACAGCGCTGAGGTGTACAACACCATCTTTGAGGGTCGGGTTCCCTCTAAAGTTCCCTCGATGCACCATCTGTCCTTGTTCGCCAAGCTCGCTCACCAATTCATCATCAATGTGGTGATCCCGTGCCAAGAGAAACGTCTGGTCGTCAATATCCCTGATGCCATAATCCAATATCACTTCCTCCTCAAGAAGCCCATCAACCTTCCCCGAATCATCCTTGGGCATATGGAGAAGTGCATGGCTTCCAAGTCCCATTCCCTTCCTTACTCTAGGCTAATCAAGAAGCTGCTACGAAAAGAGGGTCTCTACGACGCCTCTAAGGAAGAAATAGTGCTTGGCAGGGAACTGGACATTTCAGTTTTCGAGAAGATGAGGCACTCTGAGCCTGTAAAGGAAACGGCTCAACTGGAGTCTGGTGAACAAGAGGGGAACTTTCAAGTGTTGCTCCGTATTGCCAACACCCTCGACCAGATTGCCAGGGACCAAGCAGCGTTGGCCAGAGGACAAGAAAAACTTACACAAGTCCTGACGCACCTCTGTGATGCCCTGTTCCCTGAAGCTCCATGATCTCTCCTTTCTTTTTCCCTTAATCCAAAAATGACCACAAAATTGTACTTGAGTTCCCATTGTAAATATTTTCTTAAGTAATGCATTGGTCTTTAATTTGATTGCGTGTTCCCTTCTTCCCTATTCTTGCTTTGCTTGTTTTCGATGATGTCAAAAGGGGGAAAGACAAAAAATGCGAGATGAGTTAAAAGTTTAAGTTATCACAGAACACGCATAAGCTAAGGGGGAACAACTGCATAAAAAGCTAAGTAAGAACTAAGTGTCTCACCAGAAGTGGATCCCTAAATCTAATTGTTTCACTAGAAGTAACTTCCCAAAATCATACTTAGGAACTCATCAGCATATCATTCATTGAAATACTTGCATATTTTGTGATGGGTTTGTCATCATCAAAAAGGGGGAAATTGTTGGGACGTTGTTGGGACCTCTGGTTCTAAACAACGGATCAAGGCTGTCATTCTCCGAGTTTTGATAATGACAAACACCATAAGGAACTAATGCAGTTTGTTCAAGTATTTCTAAGGAACGCAGGTACAACCAAGAACTCCCATGAATGACCAAAAGCCATAGAAGCTCACGATGAAGAGTTTCCATCAAGGGAACTCTGAAGAGGAAAGTTCCCATGAAATGGGAACTCCTAGAAATGATCAAGAGAACACAAGCTTACAACGATGAAGAGTTTCCATCAAGGGAACTCTGAACAAGACAGTTCCCATGAAATGGGAACTCACATGTGAGGACAACGACCGTTCAACGCAGATCGCGGGATTCTGTCTTGGACAACCCAAAGGAACAGTCTGAGGATCAGACTGTCACGCTTGATCCAACGGTCCGATTGATCCAAGAAGTTGACCTAGTTCAAACCAAAGTCACATGTGAAGAAAGTACAACTTGGGCATCAAGAAAAGGACATTTTGGACACAAACAAAAGATGCGACTGCCCAAGCTCACCTGGACTATAAAGCCAAATGAATAGTACTCGGATTGAGTACTTCTCCCAGAACTCACAAACTCCCACATCAGAGAAAAGAAAGAAAAGAAAGAGAAGTCCCTCAACGACGGTGAAGCCGAAGTTCCCAGAGACAAGGGAACTGAGAAGTCGGTGTAAGGTTTGAGTTATTTGTATTTTGCTGTTGTGAGCTTAGGAACTCAGTTGAAAGGATTTACTAGTGTTGCTAGAGTTAGGAAGAACTCGTAGGAACAGAGAAGTGTGAATCCGGCTGTTGTAACTAAGGAACAAAACAATCAATATAAGTAAGTCATTCAAAATCCTCCAAGCGGAGGTAGAGGTTTACCCATACAACTAGTTGGTTGTAGTGGGGTTCCTGTATAAAGGAACTGTGTTCTTTACTGTCTTTAATACTTACGAATTGTTTATTTCCGCTGCCTTGGGAACAGCTTAATTGCCAGTTCCCAAGCACTTTGCTAACGGTTTACGATCCAACAGAGCTAATTAACAAAAGCATGCAAATACCTATCTTCCTTAATGAATCTAGTCCTACAAGTCCTAGAACATCAAGTTGCTACTAAGATCAAGTTTTACTACGAGAAAACTCAAATCTAGCACTAGAATATAATCAAGTTCAATCAGGTGATCAGACTAAAAGAAATCAATCACATGTATAAGAATTCAAGCACAAGAGAGATAATGATCAACCAAGGAAAGGAAATTAAATATCAAATCTCACAAACTTACAAATCAAAGCTTTAAAGTACGAACGAACTCAGAAGGTTTAGTTCTCCATAAAACTGAAATAATCTCTAGGTTAAAACTAAAAGGAGGCTCTCCCCAACTGCTTACGAAACTAGGTCTATAAATACTAAAACATCCGAATAATAACTAAAACATAAATATAATAAAACATAAAATAAGGAAAAAACGAAGTCGGCGCGGAACACAGGCAACCGCGAGCGCGGCCAACAGTCGCGGGCGCGGCTATAGCGGCTACGGCGCCTCACGGATCTGGATCTCATCGCGGGCTCGGTATAATCCCGCGCTCGCGGGTCTTCTTCCTCGTACTTTCTTGCAACCGTTGTATAGAGGGTCTTCAACTCGAACTCAGATTTTGGTCTTCTAACGTTTCTTCTGTTGGCATTATTGATTTTACAATTAAACACTCTAATCTAGCCTAAAACACTCAGAAATCCTATAAAAATACCTAATTACGCTATACAAAATCCAGTGTATCAAATTCCCCCATACTTAGATCTTGCTCGTCCTCGAGTAAGCTCAAACAAAATCTAATTAACAATACAACAAAGATCGATCCACAAGAAGCAATGAGGGAATATGAAAAATCTCTAACACTCTCAACTCACAACCCGAACCCATGTAGAGAAACAATAAGCAAAAACATGAAAGCTCAAACACACACCTCACCAAAATACATATAAAATCAACTCTCAAGCTCTAAAAATCGTAGAGAGTCCTAGGATCTACCCGGCATCTAAAATGTAATCCCCAAGCCCCAAAGTAGAATGAAATCCTAAACACTCCAATTTTTCCACTCAATTCTACTTAGGCGCCCTTCCGGGTTTTCACCTAATCACTCATTTCATTTTTTCTTCACAGGTGTGCTCACATATGCTCACATCTCATTAGCCTCTTATTACACAGCCTAATGCTGGTCCGGGCACCTGCAATTTTGCCTGAACCGCCCTTTCGGGCTTTCAGCTCAACACATGATTTATATGTCTTTTTTCGATTTTTATGGCTTTTTCGTTTTTTATCAACTGAAAACAACTGAAGAAAATAACTAAAATAAGATGCAACTGTACATATATCACAAAATAGGGAATCCCCTCCCCCATACTTAAATTCTTCATTGTCCCCAATGAAGCTAAGAAAAATAGAGCAAAGTATAGAAGAGGGAATCAGAAGACACACTGCTGATCTAGTGGAAGAAAAGATGGGTAACCTAGCCACTGAGTCTGAAAGAAAATAGAGCCAGTCTCTAATGCTCAGTAAGTGCATCCAAAGAGCGACCCAAAGCATCCTGGCGGCTTAGAAGCATATGGGCCCGAAGCAGCCCAACCAAACGGCTTAGAAGCATACCGTGACTGGTACGCCGCAACCTGATCATCCCAGTTACCTCCACCATCATCCTCAACATCATAATCCTCCTCATCCTCAAGAATATCCACATCAGGTTGTAAGCGAAAATCAGACATAGCGTTACCATATTGTAACGCTCTAGGCAGATGCAGAAAAGGCGCAGGAGGATGCCCATGAAGCCAATTCCAACCAATATCAGCAGAACCCCTCAAACAGCCCGCTCTAATCAAGGCCTGATGGGTATAAAGGTAACCATCAGACATCCGTCTTCCATAGCGAGCCTCGATCGTCTCAATAGTAAGGAACTGAGTGGCTAAATGAGTCACCATACCACCCAGTCCAATTGACCCTGCTCTCCTAGGGTATTTCTTTGCTGACTCTATAAAAAGCACAAACCAATTAGGACACTCATATGGAAAAGAAAATAGGCACCAAATCATCCTCATATCATGAGTAGAAGCCTTGTTAACCTCTCCCTAACCCAAAAATGCCATAGCCAGAACCTTGTGACACAAGCGCACACAAGGATGAGGGATCTTACTATTCTGCTCCCCTGTACTGGTGTTAAAAGGGAAGCCAGTGATTGCTTGCCAAAAATCAAAGAACCGCACATCTATCAATATATTCCTCCACCCTTTAATAGGTGGGGAAGTAATCCCAAAACTTAGAGATGACTGCTCACGGGTTATAGTGCAAAACCGATCACATGCATGGAACGTCAACACACCATCCACATAACGGAATGTAGATAAAAACTCAATGGCGAGCCCTCTGTAAGTAGGAATGGGCATAGTGTTGAATCTACCCAAACCCCCAGTCTCCAATAACTGCTTAGTGTACTCCCGGAGTCCCAAATCAATCAGAGTCGGAATGTCAAAGAATTTAGTGCTTACAAATTTTCGACCCTCGTATTTATCCCATAATTGCTTCTGCCTATCACTAAGATTTTGTAGCCCAAAATACTCCATAATGAATTGAAACAGAATCGAAGGAGGAATTACTCGAAACTGTGAAACCCGCGAGCGCGGTGGAAGGCCGAGGGCGTGGTGGCTGCGAATATTCCGAGGGCGCGATAGCTGTGTAAGGAGAACCGCGAGCGTAATAGGAATCTGCGGGCACGGTGTCTGGTTCGGCGCAGATCTAAAACCTTTGAACAACAACAATGGCGGCCGAACAAACTCCAAATTCTTCCCAATAACAGCAATTCGACTCTTAAAGGGTACAAATTCAACTCCTAAGGCAAGAAAGGGTACTAATTGAAGTAGATCTACTCCCACAATTGCACAAACACTTCAAATCAACCAAATCCGAGAGCAAAACTCCAAGGGAGCGGTGGTGGCGGTTTTCGCGGTCGCAGATGGTCACCACGCGCGCGGTGGTGAGCCGAGATCGAGGGGCTAGCGCGGTGGTGAGGTGGAGGTACGATTGTGGTAGGGTGAAGGCTAGTGTTTTTGTGAGGGATTGTGGCAAGGATTGTTGGTGGTTTGGAGTTTTTGTGGGTTTGAAGAAGACAAAGAAAATTTGTGGGCTGATATTTTTGATGGGGCTAGGAAGGACGATGGGGTTTTGAGGAGATAGATTGAACTAGGGTTTGGTAATGATTTGGGCTTATTTCGGGGGTTTCACCCGAAAACCTTTTATTTCGGGGGTTTTGCCCGAAAACCTTATATTTCGGGGGTTTCACCCGAAAACCTTTTATATATTTTATATTTAATTTTATCGAAAAACAACACTTCTGCCGGGTACAGTACCGCGAGCGCGGGTACTTGGCCGCGGTCACGGGTACAACCCGGGCTCGGGTTGAGCCACAGGCTCGTAATTTCTTCGATATATCAAAGTTCACATGTGAGTTAGCCTGACAGAACCAAAAAGAAACTAAACTAAGAAACTAAACTAACCAAAAGGACATAAAAGAAAATTCACCTCGGGTTGCCTCCCGAGCAGCGCCTTTGTTTAACGTCGTTGGCTCGACGTCATTTATAGCTTAAAAGGATTCCTCTTTTTTATGAAACTAGACCACCTTGCTCTCATGTGCCATTGACAACAAACCCTTGGCAACATCTATCACGGTGCATGCAGTCTTCATAAACGGACGACCCAACAGTAAAATAGGGTCGTATCTCCCTTTACCTATCTCCATCACATAGAAGTCTGTCGGGCAAATCAAACTGTCCACCTGCACCAAAAAATCTTCCACCAATCCTTTCGAATGCACATTAGAGTGATCGACCAATTCAGTAGTAATATTTGTATCCTGTAATGGCCCTAGACCTAACCTCTCATACATGCTTAGTGGCATGACATTTATAGACGCTCCCAAGTCAAGCATAGTGTAATATCCGTATTCGTTTTAGGTCTCGTAAGTCTGAAAACAGGTTCCTTTACTTACAAGCTCGTAAGCCATAAATATATCTATTTATTCATTCGTTTATTTAGTTGCCTATCTAATTTAGGGCCAAAGTAATCAACCGGGCCAAAGCTTGTTTTTCCCTACGTAAATCATATCTTTTCTTTCCTCCCCTTATTCAGTCAGTTATTTACTCTATCCTAACCAATTGATTTAGATATACCCAAAACCTAATTAACCTCATATATATATATATATATAATCAATCGAATCCCTACCCTATTCTAACTAAACCAGCCTCTCGGTAATTCCGAAAAACGTTCGATCTGATCAAAGCTTCACCCAACCTTCCCCTTGTTTTGCGTGATTGATCTAGAGATTGAACCAGGTTTCGCCGATCGTCAACGGACCAGGTAGGACTCTTTCGCTTGTGTCTCCGGTAGAAGACAACCACCGTTCGATCTCTGTTTCTCGTCTTGTTGCTTAAACCTACGTTCCCGCAGTCTTCTGTTTCTTCCTCAGGTTGCACGTCATACCCGACACTAGTCAATAGCACCATCGGTGACGCCTCATCCTCGCCGACAGTTTGGTGCCGCCGTTCCGGTGAGTTCTTGTCCTATGTATTCAAACGCTTATTCCCTGTTTTCCTCGTCGGTTATTAGGGTGGTGTCGGAGTTAGATTTCGGGTCAAGGGGGTGCACGGAAAGGGAGAGTCGACATCACCTTCTGAAATCGAAGAAGGCTGTCGTCGTGATGGCTCATCGGAGGAAGCCGCTGCTGTCGTTCGCCGGTGATGGGATCCCCGATTGAACGCCGATCGAGTTGCGAGGGACGTATTAACGAGAGGACGAAGGACAGGGTTGGCGGAGAAGAACGGGGGCAGCGAAGGCTGCTCGACTCCGTTCTCCGTCACTGTCGTTAGGTAGTGGTCGGTGTTGTAGAGGAGAGCGAAGGCGGGGTCGAACCAGAACTAGAGTGGCGACCTTAGGTTGAAGATTAAGGGGGGCGGGCTCCACTTTGACAGTCAAAGGTGTGCTTTGATTTTGTTAGTAAATGTGGGTTGTACAAATTGGAGAAGAACGCATGGGTGGGCCGATCAATTTGGTTAATTGGGCTTAATTTGTGTCATTAGGTGTGTGTGGGGGTAGAGTGGAGATATGGGCTGATATTAGTTAGTAAAATAAGTTGGTATCTTAGTCATAGTTAATTAGTTAAAATAAGTATATATTACGTATTGTATAGATGTGTAGAAGTATATTTCGTCATAGTTCATCCTTACGAATAGCTTTTGTTTTTATGTTATATACGTTAGTGTAGTTAATTTTGTGATTAGGTCGCTTAGGGTTGGATTCGTAAAGTAAGGGTTGTTCATTTCCAATATCTCGTTATAAGAAGTTGGGTTGAGCCTAATCCGTTTTATCGCATTAATATTTCTTTTAGGAAGCCGTTTTGCCTACGCTCTTAATTCCGAATCCCTCAAAGGAATCCTTCATTTCGAGGTAAGTCATTTTTCGACTTGCTCGGTTCTTCTTTACCCTGTTAGATTGCGTATCGTTATTGTAGGACGGGTTTTGGGAACTAGTCCCGAATACTTTTTAAATTGTTTTGAAATTTTTGAATTGTTGTGTGCGTAAATTGTTTTGAATATATTTATCGGAAGATTATTTTTAGAACGTTTTCTTTGTGTTGGTACCGTTTCCGACACGGCCCATCGTAGCTGGCGTTGAGGAAGAGTTGGCTACGTTTTGACCCGTGTGACAGAGAAACCGTGCCCCTTCAAAAATGAAAATTATTATCTGTGTGTTTTTGGCAAGTTCTCCAGTGGAGGCTTAGCCGGGGTTAGAAGGGAGATTGTGAAGTGGAGTGAGAGGGCCTGCCTCTGCACTCGACGCGGTGATGAGCGCCTTGGAAGTCAGATTGTGGAAAAAGGAGGAATTGTATTGTTATGGGATTGTGATTGTAAATGCGTATGTGACTGATTGTAACTAATTTAGGTATTGGCCTTCAGAGTTATGATTGTGATTGTGGATTTGTATGCTGACTCTAGAAATGATTTTAAAGCGTTCTACAATTTTTGTATTCTCTCTAGCTTGGTAGATTAGAAGCTGACCCTTCGGGGAATATTTTTCAGTTCCAGGTATGAACCAGGGAGCCGTGCAGGAACCGAGGCTAGATTGCGGGCCGGAGCAGTAAAGAGCGCGTGTCATAATGGGATGGGTTTTGCGTTGGTTTACTTATGATAGTTAGGACGTTGATTTTATTCTTGCTAAAGATGAAGTTAGTATTATGTTTTATTTATCATCACTTTGTGCGAATAGTTCAGTATTAGTAAGTGTGGTGTCGGATTTGAATACTTAGGTTTTCGGGAATACATGCATAACTATATTTTTAATGTTTTCGTTAAAGGAAAGGTTGGATGTTTTATTATGTTTTCTCGTCGTGCTTGCGTTGCAAGATCCTAAAGTGTAGTTGTCAACCTCTTTAATAGTGCCTAGTAAGGTCTATTTCTTAGTAGCGCCCCGTCGGAAGTCGGGGTGTTACACATAGCATGCTCAACTTTCGTCTCACCAATGCTCACGGGAACAGTAAACCTCTCGGGATCTCCACACTTCATAGGCAATTGCCTTTGAAGCATGGAAGAAACATTCTCGACATTTTCAACAACAACGACTTTCTTAACCTTCCCCTTCTCTTGTTGTTTCCTCTTAATAGTGCATAACTCTTTAAGGAATTTAGCAAACCGAGGGACACTCTTAATTAAATTCATGAGAGGAACATTTACCTGGCAATTGTCGAAAGTTTCAAAGATCTCTTTGTCATCCACCGGCTTCCTAGTGTCTTTCAATGCCTCAGGGAATGGAGGAACGGGCTTTTGTGACCCCAGAAGAGGAAACAAAGGCCGTATATATTCATCTATATCGGCAGGAGGGGGCACCGCGGGCACGGCGGTCCACCGCGGGCGCGGTCTGATTCCACGGCTGCGGCCCCTCGCTCATGTTCAGCTTCAACTTCGTCTTCTGTACCGCGATCGGGGTTGTCTACTAGCGAGCGCGTCTGGTTTCCGCAGGCTGGGACGTTGATATTCAGTTCCTTCCTGCTTCTTAATGTGATGGCGCTCACATTCTCTCTCGGGTTAATAGTCTGAGATGAAAGTTTCCCTGAGTCTCTGGCTTCTAAGCGACCAAGCATGGTTGCAATCTGGCTCAATTGATTTTCAAGATTTTTCACTGCAGCCTTGGTCTCTTGATTCTCTTTGATTAGCTAATTTATGTCGGCATTCCTATTTGCATCTTCAGGAGGATTTGAGTTATACAAACCTTGCCCCTGTTGTCTTGGAGGATTCTGAGGTCTGAAATGTTGTTGACATCCAAGTTGAGGTGGGTTTTGATTCCACCTAAAATTATGGTGGGATTCGCATCCTGGGTTATAGGTGTTTGAATAAGGATCAAACCGAGGCCGTGGTTGACCAAATCCACCTACAACGTTAACCTCAGCGGGCTCTTGCATAATGGGGCATGTATTAGTAGAATGAGTAGTTTCAGCATAAATCCCACACGCCTTCACCTACTGGATTTCACTTTTCAACATCATCTGCCTCATCATCTCTTTTAGTTCCTTGAGTTCAACATTATTAGAACTGCTAGACTCAACAACATTGGCAGATCTAGTGGAACGAGTGGTAGTCCTTTTGCTAAAACTTCTTGATTCTTCAGCAAGCGCACCAATGATATAGAAAGTTTCCCATGTATTTTTGTTCATTATGCTTCCACCACAAGTAGCATTAACCATCCTTCTATCCTCATCACAAAGACCATCATAGATAAAACATATGAGATCCTTGTCACTATAATCGTGGTATGGACCAAGGGAATTCGTGCTCCTAAATTAATACTTTTACCAACTGAAAATAATAAAAGTATGGGATTTATGAATTAAGCTATAAAACTAAACAAGCAGGAAAAAGTATGAAAACAAGTTGAATTTCTAAATCAGATTATTAAAGCGAATTCATCCATCTAGATCCACTTTGATAAGGTTGTTTGATCATTGATTTGCAATAAATTCCTTTTATTCTCTTGGTTAATTCCAATCCTAATCATGGATAATTGCAAGTCTATGAGCCAAGCAATACTTAATACTGAATGAAACAATCAATCCAATATTAGAATAAAGCACAAGGATAATTTGGATACATGCAATTGTAATCACAACGAGCTAATTAACAAAAGCATACAAATACCTCTCTTTCTTAATGCATCTAGTCCTACGAGTCCTAGAATATCAAGTTGCTACTAAGATAAAGTTTTACTACGAGAAACCTCAAATCTAGCACTAGAATATAATCAAGTTCAATCAGGTGATCAGACTAAGAGAAATCAATCACATTCATAAGAGTTCTAGCACAAGAGAGATAATTATCAACCAAGGAAAGGAAATTAAATATCAAATCTCAAAAACTTCCAAATCAAAGCTTCAAAGTACGAACGAACTCAGAAGGTTTAGCTCTCCATAAAAACTGAAATAATCTCTAGGTTAAAACTAAAAGGAGGCTCCCCCCAACTGCTTACAAAACTAGGTCTATAAATACTAAAACATCCGAATAATAACTAAAACATAAATATAATAAAAACATAAAATAAAGATAAAACGAAGTCGACGCGGAACACATGCAACCGCGAGCGCGGCTGACAGCCGCGGGCGCGGCTATAGTGGCTACGGCGCCTCGCGGATCTGGATCTCACCGCGGGCTCGGTATAAATCTGCGCTCGCGGGTCTTCTTCCTCGTACTTCCTTGCAAATGTTGTATTGCGGGTCTTCAACTCGAACTCAGATTTTGGTCTTCTAACGCTTCTTCTGTAGGCATTATTGATTTTATAATTAAACACTCTGATCTAGCCTAAAACACTCATAAATCCTATAAAGATACCTAATTACATTGTACAAAATCCAGCGTATCAGCCAGATCAAAGGACACCGACGACCAACTTGGACTGGCCAGTCGCGCCAACACTGGAGCACTCTCGAGATATAGAATGCTATAATTGTTCTGAAAAAGATGCAACTTTCGTCTTATCGGATTTGTGTGAATGCAAAATAAGAGAAAATATAACACAATGTTAATATTCTCTAAAATTACTTGGACTATAAAGGTAACTAAATGATTACAATGTTCGGATAACTCCTAACCGAATTTCGTTTGCTTAAAGCTTTTCCGTTTAAAACTAAAATAAGCTTTTCTCTCTTTTGTTTTTAGAATTGATCAATTACAAATGAAAAACTCAAAGATATA
Source organism: Fallopia convolvulus (assembly GCA_964016875.1). Lineage (NCBI taxonomy): Eukaryota > Viridiplantae > Streptophyta > Magnoliopsida > Caryophyllales > Polygonaceae > Fallopia > Fallopia convolvulus. The sequence continues at coordinate 20,706,909 of OZ024730.1, forward strand.
TATAACACCAAAAATACTATAATAACTAGTGATAATAACCAATTCTTAATTTCTATCACTAATTCGTTTTCTTAATTTGAATTCCTCAAAATAAGATGTCTTATATATTCTTCTTCTTTATTTGCAAAAAACTTGAAATAGACTATGACTATTTCTAACAATCTCCCATTTGAAGACTGATTTCAATCTTTCTTCACACCTTACTCTATGCACTAAAGCATTCTTGTTTCAATTCTCTACTAGGCCAACTAAACTTGAGCACAAGTTCAATATATCCACTATCGCTGTCTTTGTCAATATATCAACATGATTATTGCTTACTTGGATCTTCTCTAACTTCAAAACTTCTTCTTCTAACAAAGATTTGATGAAATGATATCGAAGTCCAATATGCTTAGTTCTGGAATGAAATGTTGAATTCTTTGCAAAGTGTATTGCACTCTGACTATCACTATACAACACATTATTTTCTTGCTTGAATCCAAGCTCGATTAACAAACCTTGAAGCCATATCATCAATTTACTATCTTCAGTAACTACTACTTACTCTACCTATGTAGTGGATAGAGCAACAATCTTCTGTAATTGCGATATCCAACTCAGTTGAATTTCCAATAGTGAATATATATCCGGTGGTAGATTTCCGGTGATCAACTTGACCTCTGAAGTCTACATCTACATAGCCTCGCACTTTAACTTCTCCCTTCCAATCTACAAACGTTTCTCTATCGTGCCTTATAGATACCTCAAAATCCACTTCACTGCTTCCCAGTGACCTTTCCCTGGATTTGACATAAACCTGCTGACAACTCCAACTACATGTCCAATATCTGGTCTTGTACAAACCATTGCGTACATTAAACTCCTGTTGGCCGAAAAATAAGGAACTTTGGCCATGAATTCTCGATCTTCCTCTATCTTAGAAGGATGATCCTTGGATAGGCGAAAATGGTTTGCAAAAGATGTGCCAACAGGTTTGACATTAACCATGTTGAACCTTTGCAAAACACATTTGATGTACTCTGATTGAGATAACTGCAATGTTCTCCTCTGCTTATCTCTTGTAACCAGCTGACAACTCCCACTGCTTATCTCTTGTAATTTGCGTTCCAAGGTTGCATCACTAATGAAAGTTCATTTCTTAAATTTTGAATCAATCTTATTTCTACAATGATCACTAATATTCACATATGCTACGCAACCAAAAACTTTCAAATGCGAAAGTTTTATCTCCTTTCCGCTCCATACCTCTTCTTGTATTTCATAATCCAATCGAACTGATGGACCTCGATTGATCAAACAAGCTTCCGTATTGAATGCTTCAACCCAAAATTACTTCAGTAGACCTGATTGTCAATGTTCTTTTTGTCAATGTTCGGTTCATACGCTCTGCTACACCATTTTGTTGAGATGACGCAGAACCGTTCTCTCCATTCGGATCCCATGATCATGGAAAAAGCTTTTAAACAAGGTGTCTACATATTTACCACCATTTTCGATTCTAAGCCTTTTGACTTTCACACATGTCTAATGAACATCACAAAGTTGTCTTTCCCGCCAATGTATAAAGTAGTCGTTGGTCCCCAAACATGAGAGTGAACAAGATCTAATTTTTCTTTCTTTGGGGTTCTTCCATTTGTTTGAAAGCTCACCCTCTTTCACATGCCTACCTCTACTAATTGTAGACCTGACAGTTTCCCTTTCGAATACATATGTTTCATCCCTTTCTCACTCATGTGGCCTAATCTCTGGTACCACATACTAGGATCTTCATTCCCTACTACAACTGCAATTGAACAACACGCTCCTGTTGTCATGTAAAGAGTACCACTCTTTTTTTTAATGAGCAATTGTCATTGCACCCTTGGAGATCTTCTAATTCTCACCAGGGAATATTGTGCTATAGCCTTCGTTGGCCAATTGCCCAACTGAAATCAAGTTCTTTCTTAGGTCTCGTATGTGTCTAACATCTTTTAGCTCCCATACGAATCCATTCAACTTGATCTTCACCACACCTTTACCAATGATTGAACATGGTTGATCATCACCAAGCTACCTATTTCCATGGTTTTCGGACACATATCTCTCGAAGAATTCTTTCTTTGAAGTGGCATGAACTGATGCTTTAAAATCTAACACCCAAGACTCTTCCTTGCTCTTCTAAAAGCATATCAACACATCATCTCCTTCTAAGGTTGAGGTAATGTTTTGTAACACCCTTATTTTGCAACGATGGGTATTACCGCCAGTGACCTCGGACTTTATCGTCCAAAGTCACCCAAGGCTTTAAATAATTTAATTTGACATAATTAAAGAAGAAATGACTAAAAGTGGAATTTTATTCATTGATAAGAACATTCGTTCATTACATCGAGAGTCGTTTTGCAAATGATGTAGCAGCGGAAAAATTAAGCCCCTATTAAAAGGGTTAAAAAGACGTAATGAAAGTACAAGTATATTTCCTCAAGACAACTCATATGATGATGTGATTTGCTTGGTTTAAAATAGAAGAGCGGGTGCACTATCTTCTGAATGCTTTGCTCTTTGAAAATTCCTTCCTTCCTTCAATGTTGTCTTGCCTTGACCTTCTATCCTTGCATAACTATTCTCGAGGCCTCTAGACTTTGTCTTCAAAACTTCGATGTGAATTTCATAGATTCTGGCATTTGTCGCAAAGGGCGAGAAATACCAGGCAAATATGCGGAACTAGTGGAATTAGTCTAAGGAACCTAAACAAGTGAGAATGGAAATTCTCAAGGGTAGTATCGTAATTTACGTTATTCGAGCGAGATTATCGGAATGTGTTTAAGAGGTAGAATCTATATGTGGAGCTTTAAGGATGGAAAAGAGTGAATCTCGAGATGAGATAACTCTTAAACAGCAAAGAAGAACTACGAGATTGTAGAGCTTCTTAGAGTCGAAAATATGTTGGGAACGTTATTAATTCATATAAGTTTTGAAAACCTCCAGCGCCCTTGTCGGACCTCAACCAACCTCATCTTACTCAGTGCTCCAAATAGGGGAGGTGGCCCAAAGGCGGTTAAGTACCCGCCCACCTTAGACAAGCCAGAATAAGCATTCAGATTGGAAAGACGATCTTTCAAGAACCGAGAGCCGGTTGGTCTTCCACGTTGTATTATTCCGACCTGGTTTTGGTTTCTTTTAATTGTGCTTTGGCACTTATCTGTATCGTGATAAAAAAGTTCACTTACGTTAACTTAATTTAAGAGTGTGCGGGGCCAAGAATGGGTCCGGGTCCACTTATGGGAACGAAGTTCCGTCACCTAGCTAGGGTGCGCACCTCCCTCCTCCAAACATGAGCAAATAGTGGATCATGATCCTTAAAGTCACGGAATTTAGGCATGATATCATACGACTTAGTAGGTTATATAGAGGTGTCGGGTTAGTCCCGCTCCCCTTACTATTTCATCCAAACCGATCTCGAAAAGAGATCTTAAACAATCAAGATCACAAATAAGACTAGCGTAATAGTCATATCGAATATTAAATAGCATAATAACGATAACTATTGGGTCATTACTTCTAACAATCGATATTCCAAGATTCATTTATTATTAGCAAACAAGTTGTTCCCAACATCGAGAATTTTCACAAAACGAATTAATTAACGAGGCTTCAAGGAGAAATTCAACTTGTCTTAGCTTTGTGAGCGTTTACGATCGAACGAACGGAAATTGACAGCTTAGACAAAAATAGGATCTCGACCTAACGACATGAGAGATAGCGAGAGAATTTAGTCAAGGTTGGACCCCTCCATAAATTTATATTATATTTATATTATCTTAAGACTTTTTATAGCCAAATTGGACCCCTCCATGGATCCACACCTCCATGGATTGACCTCTCATGGAGGAGGAGATCCATGGGGATTGGTCAAGGTTGTGTTTGTTTGAGTATGACCAAAAGATAATGAAGGTTGATGAGTACAACAAGCAGCAAAAGGCAATTGATGGGAATGGAAGCCCTCCATTGATTGAAAGTTCAATCAAACTATCCATAATGGGTAGATAAGTTACCATAGCCCATCGGGTTTGAGTGTGTGTGAGCATTGGAAGAGTGCAAGAGGTCTCGGGTTCGATTCCCGGTTCTTGACCCTTTTTATTTGTCTTTCTTTTTATTTTTGTTAGCTTTGTATTAATTACATTAATTATAAATTCGAAAATAATATGATTTATATTTATATAAAAAAAAATTTGTCACTTTGATAACTCTTTATAATATTTTAATAATTTATTAAGAAAATTATAAAAATAATTATACTCTCTTTCTAAGAGAAAAAAATATTTAAATACATACTCGATTTGCTTAATATATTTAATTAAATTCTTAATTGCCATTGTAGTAAACTTTTATAATCTTTTTATAATTCTTAATTGCCATTGTAGTTAACTTTTATAAATACCCGTTTTTTTATATTTAGAATTTAGCGGATATTACACGTTTGCCTCTGCCTTCCACACCTCTTGGTTCTTCGGTGCATTCTTGCACTGATTTTATAATGCACGGTCTTCCCACAATTCTAACACTCGATAATCTTCGAACTAGATGAATTATTCGAGTTCTTGGATTTTGACCTCTTATCGTTTGATCTACCATGATGGCTTGATCTTCCATGTCTGGTGGAATTTCTTCCTCTTGACTCTATATGCAAAAGTGAAGAGGTTGATGAATCACCCGACCCTCTCCTTTGGATCTCTTCACTGAGAACCAGTTCACAAACATCATCAAATTTCAACTTATTACTTCCCGACGAGCTACTCACAGCTGTGACAATAGAATTCCAACTGTCTCGAGGAGATGACAAAGTATCAATGCTTGTACTTCTTCATCAAATTCAATTCCAACGGAACTCAATTGGATTGTGACAGTATTGAGTGCATTCAGATATTGAGCTACCGATGCTCCTTCCGTCTTCCGCAAATTGAATAGTCACCTCGTCAAATGAACTTTGTTTGAGGCCGATGACTTCTCATACATATTGGAGAGGGCTTCCATAAGATCTGACGTGGTCTTTTACTTTGCTATGTTAAAAACAACATTGCGAGATAATGTCAATCGAATAACTCCAAGGGCTTTTCTATCAAGAAAATTACATTCTTCATCTCTCATAGCCTCTGACTTCTTTCTTAAGAAAGGTTGGTAGAGATTTTTATGGTATAGGTAATCTTCTATTTGCATCCTCCAAAATCCAAAACGCTTTGATACCAATTGTTGGGTAAAAGACTCAACTTTTCTGACTTATCATATTTTTGTGAATGCAAAATAATAGAGAAAATATCACACAATGGCAAAACTCTCTTTTTTTTATAAAGGCAACTAAATGATTACAATGATTGGATAACTCCCAACCTAATTTCCCTACAACAAAAGTATTCTAAAAGCTTTTCTATTTAAAACTAAAAAAAGCTTTTCTCTCTTTATTTTGGAATTGATCAATTACAAATGAAAAGCTAAAGATATATATAACACAAAAATACCTATAATAACTAGGGATATTAAGCAAATCTTAATTTCGATCACTAGCAACAACTTTTCTTGTTGATTTTTTTCTATGTCCGGTTATTTCTAAGGCTATGTATGGTCCGAAATTATACAAAGAAGAAATGTTCTCGAGCTTAGTTGAATGGAAAAAGGAGTCAACGTGTAGGCGAGATAGCGCAAGTCCTATCCATCTCTTCTAATTCATTTTCTTATTTTAAATTTCTCAAAATAAGATGTCTCATATATTCTGGGTTTCTTAGCTTAGATTTTGTCCATTCTAAAAACTTCTAGATTGAATGTTCAGTAGAAGTGCCCTGGGGTCGACAAAACATGAATCCCACCCTTGATATCGTGCCAAACAACGCAGTTTCGGGAAAACATGCCCCTAGGCAAACCACGATGAATTTACAAGCACTTATAGCTCCAACATGCTTACATTAGAGGGATAGTGATGGTGCAAAAAGGGCCAATAAAAATACGAGGATCATTGAAGACAACGAGCCACCATTGTTTGGCACTTGCGAGGAGCTCGTCTTGCTTGCACGGCGCCACAATGTGTCTCGTACAATCCAAGGGAGTCTTCCTTGTTTCATTTTATGTCCTTTACTTTATGTTGTTTCAAATGTAGATCGGTCTATACCTAATTGTATTGTCACTTTATTGTGAGTTTAAGGACATCATGCCTGACGAGCTTCCCAATGGCTTGCCACCTATCCAGGGGATTGAGTAGATGACCAACTTCATTCCAGGTACCTCACTTCCAGACCGAGCAACAAATAGGGCATCCCCTAAGGAGACTCAAGAATTGCAATGTCAATTCCAAGAAGTTTTGGACAAGGGGTTCGTTCGAGAGAGCCTTAGCCCGTGTGCTGTGCTGGTCATCTTAGTGCCTAAGAAGGACAGTAGTTGGAGGATGTGCGTGGATTATCTTTTCATCAACCAAATTACCCTGAAGTATCGATATCCAATTCCTAGCCTTGATGACATGCTAGATGAGTTGCACGAAGTCGAGCTATTTGCCAAGATCAACTTAAGGAGCGACTACCATAAAATCCTAATGCAATAGGGCGATGAATGGAAGACAGACTTACAGACCAAGCATGGTCTCTATGAGTGGCTCATGATGCCCTTCGGCCTCAAAAATACCCCTTTCACTTTTACGCGTTTAATGATTTTTTTTGGGTAGTTTTTTAGGAAATTTATCGTCGTGTATTTTGATGATATTTTGGTTTATTCTAGGAACTTAGACTATCAAGCGAGACACCTTAGGTTGGTTTTAGATTGCCTTCGCAAGAACATTTTGTATGTAAACTTTGCTAAATGTTCGTTTTGCACGGACATGATGAATTTTCTAGAATTAATTGCGTCCAAGGATGGTTTACATGACATTGATGTTAGCACCATCCGCGAGTGGCCCACCCCCATGACGTTGATGATAGTTCGATCCTTCATAGGCCTTGTGGTGTTTTATGGGCGATTTTTCAAGGAATTTAGTTCCATCATCGGGCCACTCAAAAATTTGAACAAGAAGCTAGGTGACAACAATCAAGTGGATATTGCATCACAAGGCCGCCTTCATGGCCTTGAAAGATGCTTTATGTCGCATCGTAGTCCTGTAATGTCGGACTTTACAAAGTGTTTCAAGATCAAGTACGACGTCTCCAACTATGGCATATGCGGCGTACTCCTTCAAGAACAAAGGACCATTGTCTACTTTAGCGAAAAGCTACCTGGCATGACATTGAATTACTTGACTTATGACAAAGAACTGTATGCATTGATTGGGGTCTTAAGGATATGGCAGCACAACTATAGCCAAACGAGTTTGTAATTCGTACGGATCACTCGACCTTAACGTAACTAAAGAGTCAAACGACTCTAAACTGACGCCATGCTAGATGGGTGGAGTTTATGGAAACATTTCTTTTTGTAATAGCCTACAAAAACGGTAAGGAGAACGTCATTGTCGACGCCCTCTCCTAAAGGTACGTTCTTAACGCACCTCCAAACTAATTTGCTTGGGTTCTCATTAATAAAGGACCTTTATTTGTATGATTTTCACATTAAGCCATTTCATGGAGAAATTGGTAACTTATATAGTTCATGAGTCCTATTTCTTGGACAATGGGTATCTCCACCAGGCCGGGAAGCTTTGCATTCCGAGCTCTTTGGTAAGGCACATTTTGCTCAAGGAAGCTCATGACGGTCGAGACCATTTTGGCATAGCCAAGACCTTAACAACACTTCGTGAGAATTTTTATTGGCCACACATGGATCGAGATGCAAAAACGTATTACAAAGGTTACGTGCCTTGCCTAACTGCCAAGGCCTAGACTAATCCATACGTTCTCAACATACCCTTAACCATCGCAAAATCCCCGTGGGAAGATCTCTACATAGATTTTATAAAGGGACTTCTAATGTTGAGGCGAGGTAAATACAATATTTTTGTAGTTGTGGATTGTTTCTCCGAAATGGCCCACTTTATTGAGTGCAAGGGAAATAATAGTGCGATTGAAATCCGAAACTCGTTTGTTGAGACGTTGTAAAGTTGTATGATTTCCCTAAAACTATTGTTTGTGATATGGATGATAAATTCAATAGCCACTTTTGGAGAATGCTTTGGGGGAAGCTAGGTACACAACTACTCTTTTATACAGCTTATCACCCCCAAACGATGGTCAAGTTGAAGTGAACAATCAGACTTTAGTCACCCTTTTTCGAACGGTGCCAAATAATCTAACCCACGTTAGTGGGAGGACTTACTATGTATCATGGACTTTTCTTATAATAGGTCTTTCCACTCTACAACGAAGAAGACGCCCTTTGAGGTCGTCTATGGGTGTCATCGCCCCTAGACTTGGTGCCGCATCCATTGAACTTCGGCGAGCACATCGAGACGGCCAACCACACCAATGATGTGTGATGCATCCACGAGCAAGCAAAATACAACTAGAGTGTCGTGCAGACCAACACACCGCCCAACACAACAAGGGGCATCGTAGAATGGCCTTTCCTCCCGACAACCTAGTTTGGCTTCCGAAGGACGGGTTCTCAAATGCCCGCAAGATGAAGCTCTATAGAAGAAGTGACAGCACCTTCCCAATCATCAAGGGCATTGTAGACAACGCTTACAACATCGATCTCCCAAGCTAGTATAGCGACCATTCCAGAATGAACGTAGATGATCTCTCTCCCTACATAAAGCTTGTGTTCCATGATGATGAAATGGGGAAGTTACCCACTCAAGGGGGGAGGGACATGCCCCACTGGCTCCCGAATCACACAAAACATTATAGGTAGTTTTACCAAAACTAATAGGTACAAAAAAACTACCTAGATATTTAAGCTTAGGAGGGAGCTTGTTTTGGATGAGAGAACAATATACTTGGCTCAAAGAGACTAATTGACAATCATTAGGCTTATTTTGTTGGACAATATGTCTTTTAAGAACTTCACATATGATGGCATTTGCTTAAAAGCGTCGATAATGGAATGTGATATACAACTTCTTCAAGATAACTATAAACTTTTTGTATTGTCGATCCAATTGGGCTTGAACACTCCTTCGAGGGAACAGAAGAGGAGATATATCGAGGTAGTGAAACATATAGAGGATCTATTACTTCACAAATTGCTTCCTTGAGCTCTTTGAAAACCTCACTTTGTTGTTGATTGAATTCCTTTACCTTTGATGGCACTTTTGGATCTCCAAGCTCTCCTCCACTTATTAATCTATAGCCTTTAACTTGCCTCTTGGATTAGCATCAGGTTGTCAAGGCAGTTGACTTGAAAGTCTTAGCGCATTCAAAGCCTATTGAGCGAGCTAAGTTTTAATTATCTGTAGCTGCTTCTTCATCTATTGTAATTCAAAGATCACATTTTGTTGAAAATACCAAATTCATTCTTACCCCCCACAAGTTGCTCAAGTAATATTTCCATTATTGGTTTTTGATGTAGTGGTACAAGAGCAGTTGTTTATGGTTGAAAGGCTTTTGGTTGAAATCTATGCGTCTGTCTTTGTTCTACTTAATTAATATATAGGAGAATTTGAGACGATTTTCCAACCGGGGTTGTATGTATTAGAGTATAGATCATTACTTGCCTCTCAATTGTAGTTATTCGTGTAGCTAACTTCTCATTCTTATGGCTCTCATTGAGAAGCATACAAATGATAGGATGATATTGTGTGATCACCTTCCCCACAAAACTGATAACTAACCCTAACACTTAATGATTTAGGATTTCTTGTCTTTTCTTCTTTTGCCAACGAGTAGTCGTCATCGCGGTCGGAGCGGTATCGGTCGGTGGTGGTCTCAATCGCACCTATAGGCATGTGCATCGGGTGATAACGAGTAGTCTTCAACTCGGCCGACACGGTGCTTGTGACCGTCATCGCGACCCCGTGGTTGGTGCCCATCAGCGTGCCCCCACGTTCCCGAAGGCCATGATTAAGAGGTGCACGTAGAGCGAGATCATATAGTCATGTTCGGGTCCACGGACCCCATGGCTAGGAGGTGGGACGAAATCAGAATGGCATGCATAGTGATCGTGTCCCCTAGTATACCCACGATTCCCGACATTCATCACGGGTGGGACCCAATCTGATGAGCGGCCATCCAAACCAAGAGGGTCGACCAAAGGTGAAAAATCTTAGGGGTTATCTAACCCGAGTAAGTGGAGTTCGTCGTCATCAAACTCATCAAGGTTGTTCATAGGGATCGGGATGGTATCCTAATACCCCTCGACACCAAATCGCGGTGTAGGTGCCATAGATCGTACTAAATGACCTTGCCCACGATGTGGCTCGGTAGTAGTGGTAGGGCCATGATGAGGCATCATGATGAGCCGCGGAGTGCGCTTGCATCTATGTTTGCCCACGATGAGGCATCATGATGAGCCGCTCGGTAGTAGTGGTAGGGCCAAGGTACCTACGTGCGATGTATGCTACATTGATTAGTGATGCCTACTCTCAAGGGCACCTGTCACTAAAATAAAAAGGATTGGGATGATTAGTATACTCACCTTGGTGGTCATAGTCCCGGTCCCCCTCGTCAGAGTAGGTGTCGGCCACATAATCATCACGTAAAACTCATTAATGTTGTAAGTTCTAAACCAGAAGTTACCAACTCTCAATAACGAATGGAAGGCGTCGAATGATCGGCTGAGTAGTAGTCTCCGAGTACATAGGCCCCTTGCCACGATCCAGACATTTTCATTTGGAGCTTCTGATGTTGAGCTCGTGACTCGACAAGCTCACACCTCAACTCAATGAGCTCACGCTAGGTTTGAACTACCCGCGATGAGGTGGATCTTACTCTAGGTCGTTCCCATCCCCAATAGCGGGTAGGTTACCTGCAACCATAGGGCAGTAAGTAAAAGAGCACAAATGGATTTAAAAACCAAGGTAAGCACCCTAAACTGAAGGAAAACCACGTAAAGACGGACTTCTGTAAGAATGTCGTGAGGGCGTCTAAAGGCTAAGCACGAGAGAGTGATGTTATGATTAAATAATGCAAGTCAAGAAACACTTCACAATTCAAAAATTCAGATTCAAATAGCAATGAAGGGCAAGGACATGGATGCAAGGAAGCCAGCCGTGAACGAGCCCAAAAGACACAAGAAGCCGGTTTGCCTTATTTTGGCTATTCTGCTTCTTCTTCTTTTTTTAATTTGACGAGAGTTCATCGAATCTCTTAGGGTGTTCTTTGAATCACCCGTTTTCTGAATTTCTTTTTATAAAGTTTACTAGTCTTATGTGTCAAACTAGAGCAATTTCGGCTCGGTTTGTGTTTGGTTTGGGCTCAACTAAAGTCAACGTGTATAACAAAATTCTGGCCGGAATTTAAGTGCTTATAACATCCAATAACATGCTCAAATTATGCCAATTTAATTGACCAGAAATGTTTGACAAAATCCCTTAAATGTAGGAAGTTGTTTTTGCAAGTGCAACCAACATTATCTCGGTTGTTTATGGACGAAATTGGTCAAGATTTTATGGATACTTTTGGTCAGTTTCTAGGCTAGAAATCAGCCAAGATTCACCCAAAAAACAGAAAGAACTACGACTATCAAGCAAGCAAAAGACGTTCACAATAAAATAGAGAACATGGCAACCACAAATTGATTTGAACAATTGAAGTAATTGAATATTATCAATAAAGCATGCATATTTTGATCAAACTCAAATCACATATCATCATGATAGGGGAGGAAAAAAATTCAAGCAAAACACCCTCGTAGGACTTGCTTACGACGACAAGGACAAGGATTAAAGATCGGAATTATCAAGCAATAAACATGGATGTCGGATATGGCATGAATAAAACGTAGATCTACGAGAGTAAAGGACGACTTACAAGATGGCTCTTGATACTAATTCATAGCTCTGTAGGATCGGTCTTGAAGTCTTTCTCGAGATCCAGCCCTAGGATGTTGAAACGAGAGCCGACAATGGGAGATGGGCTTATTTGGGCGCGGCTACAGCAGCAAATGTGCTGACCAGAACGGTTGGATTTGGATCTTATCACGTAGGAGACGTGTCGGTGGCACATAACAGTAGCCCTTGGCATAAGTGGAAGTCGAAGGACAAGAGGCCAAGAAAGGCTATGCGATCTGGCGCAAGCGGATAGATCTGAGGCTAGGAGTCCTCAGCTAGATGCAACAACGTCGAGTGGCAAGGCAGTGATCAGCACTAGCATAGTCGGTATGATGTAGCGGGTCGGTTCATGTGTGAGTGACATCGGTCAAGTTGTTCAACTAGGATTGTTATGTTATTTAAAACTTAAGAATGAGAAGAAAGAATTGCAATGGGAGAGTAATGGCCAAACTGGAAGATGGTCTTGATATGTTGTATTTCATATAGCCTAACTAGGACTAGTTAGTACACTTTTTGCATATGAGTTAGGTCTTTTAGTGTTTTGACGTAGATTTAGTAGAAGACTTGAGAGTTTAATATTTTAGCCAAGAGAAGATTTGAAGCAAGGAGTAAAGACAGAGTCATGGAGTGCAACACAAAATCCGCGAAACAATTAACCAAAAGCAGCTCCGCGATCGCGGAATCCTAGACGTGGTGGCAGACGTCGCCGACTCGGGCAGAAAAGATCAAGCATATTTGCGATTATGGATCCACAATCCGCACCTGCGCATTTCCACGTCAGCAAAACCCGAGACGAAGATTTTATCTATCTTTTATTATTTAGTTTCCTTTCTTATCCTTTGTATTTTTGAGTTGGCTATATAAGCCGAATTTTCAGACTTCGTTGAACTTCTTATTCTACTTTGATTTTTTATTCTCTCCTCTATGGAGAGCTAAACTCCTTTAATTCTATTCAAGTTGAAGCTTTAGGACTCAAGTTCATTGTTCAATTCTTCTATTCAAGTTTATTCCTTACATGTTATTTCAAGTCTCTTGGGATGAATTTATATTAATTGTGTTGATTTCTACTTGATTGATCACCTTGTTGGAATTGATACACTCTATTGCTAGATCTAGGTTTTCTCGTAGAAAAAACTAATCTTTGTAGCAACTCATTGTCTTAGGACTGGTTGGACTAAAACAACTGAGAAATAGATTTGAATGCATGTTTAATTGTTTGACTCATTGGAATTCAATTGCATGCATCATGCATATTCTTGTTGTTATTGCTAATGTCCTTGTAATTCATGATCGTTTCATATGTTATTTGGATATTAAGTTTGCATATCTTGTTTCCATGTTCTATATCTGATCAGGATATGAATAACTAAAGGGAATAATTTGTTTGAATAAATGATCATAACTTGATGATGAAAGTGAATGCTTGAACAGGATTGCTTGTGTTTGTGGTATAGGAATCGCGAGGAAGAGAGTTGAAGAGTGTGAGAGGGGGGTGATATTTGATCCAAATCTTCATGAGACTGAGTCCTCGTCTTATTCAGTTAAGCTTGAGAATCTCTATGGTTGATCAAAATTTGTTTTTCATCCTTTTTAGTTTCCCTTTACAAACTATTCTCTTCTTTCTTTTTCGTGATTTACATCGATACTCAACAATCTTTTGATAGGTACTGTAAACGTGTTAGAATATTTAATCTTCAACATTTTTTGTCTATTTATTAAATCTTCCTTTCAAGTGTGCATGTGTATGTAATTTCAGTTTTGTTATGGTCGTGTGTTTTGTAGCATTACAGTTTTGTTTTTCTTGAGTTTGTGAAGTACAAAAACAATAAGGATATCTGGACAGATGTTTTTTCTTTAGTTTTTATGGGTCATATTTAGCATTTCATCCCTATATCTTGCATGTTTACTAAGGACTAATTTAATTTTTCAAATTGAGGGCTCTAGTTTATTATGGTCTACTGATGCTTGGATATTGACTTTATAATTTCTTCATGCTCCCTCATTAGATAGATTTATTCTTTGGATTTGATTTATGGATGATATTCTAGATTGCTTTGCTATAGTTTTTTCAATGATGCCAATAAGTACTATTGTCATGATGAAAGCTTTGCTACATGCCTTGGTTGATAAGAAGGGGATTTAATAGATTGGCAATTTCTCTGCTCCTCTAGATGAATCTCTAATTCATTTTTCACTTGTATCCTTCTTCACCTTCAGATGTTTTATCCTTGTTGATAGTTTTCTTGCAACCTCACCTTCTAAAAATACATGAATCAATACTAATTGTAGAAAGGAATTCTTGCAACCTGAATTTCTAAAAATAGTTGAATCAATACTAACTGTAGGCAATAACTTGTTGATAGTTCTTACAACCTCAGGTTTTGAAAATAATTGAATCAGTTTTAGTTGTAGGCGGGAGTTTACGATCGATAAATATTCTAGAAACTTCTTTCTTTAACTTGTTGAATGCAATGCAACCATCAAGTTTATCTTAGGTTGTGTTTTACTAACTATTGTATTTTTATATATTAATTATATTAAACAAATGTTGGATTGACCTGATTGAGGACATTTATGATTTTGTGTTTGTAATAACTACTTTGGTGCTATTTATATTTTTGTGTTTTAGGATTTACCAAGAAGACCCTATCTAGGCTATGATTTACATATACCCACAGAAAAATTCTTCCACTTCTTCCATTTGAATTCAGTGTCATATGGCTTATTTAATTGTACTCACTACATGGTAGTCAATTCTCTATAAAATAGATGTAAATGAAATATATATATATATATATATATATATATGTCTCTCAAGTGATATTGTTATATTAATAATTTAGGCTATTTTTTCCATTTTTTCTTTTGGTTGTATCTTTCCGTAACTTCTCCTCCATGAAAAGCCAATTTTTCCAATAAAAGATGAGGTAAATTAAGGCTTCTTTGGTTCAGTATTTGCATTTTAAAGTTGTCTAATAAGAATACGTTTTGATATTTTGTCCACAACTTGAGAAAATCCACTCATAGCTTGGAGGAGCTTGGGTACATGGTAGTTGGTGTTCTTTTTATTTCATTAATGTCATTGCAGCTAGGATGTTTGGCTGAATTCTTTTTGCACATTAGTCATTGTTGAGGCTAATCTATATTACCTTTGGAATTTAGCACCTCATAGGCTTGACTCTAAATTATATGTAGGGAATTCTTATATTTGCTTCTATTATGACTATTCTAGGGTTGCAAATTATACTAGAATCACTAAGGCATCTGTTTTCTGGTGTAAGCCCTTGGAATTTCTATTTTTCTTATTTCGCCATTTTACATTCTTTATGCATGACCATTTTTGTTTTTCATTTTCTTTCTAGAATAACATAATTAGTTCTTGTTATATAGGAAAAATGATTTTGGCTTGACTAAAGATCAAGAAAGATGGCTTGTTGACAAAAAAACTATACCAGTAGTGATTTCCTAGCATCTCATTCATAAGGGCAGTAGCATGTGTTAGAAGGATTAGACGCTCTTACACTAGGCTACAAGTGTGTTTGAAGTGCCCTTATCAGGTAATGCTCTTTAACTTCAATTTCTTCACTAATCGGATGTGGAGTTCTTGTAATAATTTTTTGGTCAGTGGATGAGAATAGGAATCTAACCACTTTTTGCAACTACGGTGAAATGTGTTTAAATTAAGCTATTATGATTGTATGAATGACTACTTTGGCATGATTTTGGGTTGGATCACGTCACAAATTAAAATATTTAGTATGTGTTTGAGTTTGGCCAGTGTGTGGGGAATTTTCTATTTACTTTTTGTTAGGGCATACTAAATTGTAAACTTTGTAGAATTCTTTAATCATATCGTCTCCCTTATTAGTGTAATAGGGTTTCTGCAGATGTCTAAATTTCTCCTATTATCCTTTATGATCAAGATGTTGGTGTTGCTAAGACAAGTACGCTTAGTTCGCCCATTAGTCTAAGAAAGAACTCATCAATTGTATTTGCTAACAAGTTGTTTATCTCTTCTCTTGTTATTATAGAATACTGGAGACCTTCTTAATAAGCATAGTTCAACAGAATAAATGCTTCATGGTCAATGTGCTCTGAAGATAATTCATTTTCTTTGATGTTATATGCATAAACAATTGTGCTACTTATAATTGAATTTATGATTTTTGTCAAATATTTGGTTGATTAAGGCAGAGCAAAAAGTTATTACCCGGTCAATATTATGGAAAAGTGATTGAATTGTTTAGACATGAGAGATTGACAATAAAGATTCTGTTATTTGAACTTTTGAAGTTTCATTTTGTCATTTTGTACTTTAGAATTGATTTTGCTGGCAAAACTTTTCTGTTTTCTGGATTCTAGCTTCATCAATCTCAACATTGCCCCTCAATATTCTATATGATCACGATGAACCAAATTCAGCTCCAAAGTGACTGGAAAGGTGGTCATCATCTCACTTTTAGGGATAAGTTGCACACCAAAAGGAAACTTCACACTCATATTCAAAGCTTCAAGGCAACAAGGTAGTTAAGCCAGAATCAAGTGCTTCTATTGATACAAGGCATGAAGCAAGAAAGGTAGCTACAACTTTCTTTATTTTTGTTAAAAAAATTGTTTGTACCTTTCCAACAACTACAAACAATGCGCTTAAAAGAATAGGTTGGTCTCGTCAAAAACAGAAGAAAAAAAAAGAAAATAGGTTGTTCTTAACTTAATAACATTCAAACAAATAACAATATAAACATAGTTTAACAAAACTAATGGAAGTATGTTCAAACCTAAAGATAAAACATGAAAACAAAATACAATGGCTCAAACTAAGAAACATAACAGTTCCAGATAGTCCTCTAATAGGAAAATAATAGTAAACTAGTAGCAAATAATCTTGATCACACCATTGGCCAGTTGGGGTGACACCTTGAACAAGTAATTTTTCTGTGTCCCTTCACTCTGCAATTCCCGCATCACTTTTCCGTTGTCCAATTCCTCTCCCAGTGATACTTTAACATGTTAGTCCTAGGTCTTCCAAGTGGCCTCCTTACTACCGATGGAAGACACGTGTTAGCTGAAATTGAATCTGGAACCTACCAACGATGAAATGGAGGAACAAGATGAATGGTTTCTTTAAAAACTTCTTTCATTTATTCATTCGCGTACACGGGATCACAAGGTCTGTAACATCCGCACCTCTATCCTTTGCTATAGCAATTGCATGAAGTTTTTTCAATTTGGAATACTTGATAGTCATATGTCCTAGCATGTAGATTTACTTCAAACCTCTCATTAGCATCAGATTATACCTATGCTTCAAATTGATTGAGCCTACGTACCATCACTATCAATGCACTCAGGTATCTCGAATCAATAATCATCATTATTTCCTTTTTTATCACCCCATCCCATCTAGTTGCCTTTTCTCTCCTTTCACATGATACGTGATCGCCTCGGATTACTCCTTGGAAACCTCGTATATATAACCTCACAGGATCCCGATCTTGCGAGTAATATGATTTTTGAACCTGAAATGACCTAAAACAATTAGAGCCTTGCGTAACAAGTAATTGAGAATTCTCGAAAATTGAATGTGAATTAATAACTGAATTTGATAAATTGAAACAATCAATTTTGATAGTTCAATCGGATTGGCTCTAACGCTAAATCCGAATGATTAACTAGATTGATCTTTAACAATCAAATCTAGAACAACCACAATTGACTAAGTCAATAAACCAAATTAAACAAACAAAGAGAGAGAGAGAGAGAGAGAGAGAGAGAAGTATGATGATGATCGATTGATGATGATGATGTTCGGATCTTCAAACAAGCAACACACGTGTATTTGGCCCAAGGACGAGATAAACCTTTCTTAGGGTTTATCTCATCTCAAGCTAATTTTATTGAATGTAAAAACAAGAATATTTAAAGGGAATACAAAGCTGATCCTTGGAGAGCAACTAGTCATGTTGGTCGGCCCTAGAGGGTTGCTTCCAAAGATATAATAAAATATCTATCTCTAACTAACTAGATCCCCCTTAAATTAAATAAATCAAATCTAATTTATTTAATTAAGGAAAATATCCTAACAAACTCAAAATATCTTAAAGATAGAATAAAACATAGGAGAGAGATTAACAACCACTAACAACCTCCTAGATGGCCGAATCTGCTCAAAATAAAAGCTGAAATTATATTGTTCTATAAATAAAAGCAATAAAGATATTTTCCATATATAGATTGGTCAAGTCAAAGGGTTGACTTTGACCCATGTAACAACTCATCTCACCCGATCACTTACTAAATTCAGCCCTAAAGTGAGAAAAGCTATTCCATGTATCTAAATAAGGAAAAAACTATGAAGCTTGTCCAATTGAATTAATCCATTGAATCTAGGCTCAATTGATGTCGAATGCAAGTGACCCATCTTGTCTTTTTGGACCCTTCAACAATAGGTGCCAATCGAACTAAGATTGTCGTCGTCCCTTGAGTAATCTTCTTAGCCCGACTCCTAGTAATTGGTCCATCAGATGACACTCGAATCAACTCATCGATGTCGGTAGGAGACATGGCTAGCTTCACTGCATCATTCTCCTCCACTTGAGCTCGAATCATCTTTGATTCGATGTCAGAATCAAAATCTGGCACATAAAGAGAAAGATCAACCACATTAAACGTCGGATGGGCATTATACTCACCAGGCATGTCGACTTGATAAGCAATAGGGCCGATTCTTCTGAGTATCTCCACGCTGATCTAGCTTGTTCTTACTTTGGTTTGGGAACCTCTCCTTCCTAATATGCACCCAAACAAGATCTTCTTTTTCAAAGATCACTTGTTTTTCCCCTTGTCAACATGGGCCTTGTAATTCATGGATTTCCTCTCTAAGTGATTCTTAGTTCTCTCATGTAGCTTCTTCACAAACTCAGCCCTCTTGTTAGCTTCAAAGCTCTCTTTTCCCTTGTATGGTTGAGGCGTCAAGTCCACTGGTGTCCTTGGATTCAACCCATAAACATCCTCAAAAGGGGTCATTTTAGTAGCTGAATGGATTGACCTGTTATAAGCAAACTCCACAAAAGGCAAAACATCTTCCCAACGTTTGGGGTTAGTTTTAAGCATAGTTCTTAATAAAACCCCTAACGTTCTATTAGTTACTTCAATTTGCCCATAAGTGGATGACATGAGGTAGAAAATAACAGCTTAGATCCCAACTTAGACCATACACTTTTCCAAAAATAACTCAAAAACTTAGCATCACGATCTGAAACAATAGAACAAGGAATGTCATGCAATCTAACAACTTCTCTAAAGAACCAATCAGCAATATGCACAGCATCATCAGTCGTGTGACATGGAATAAAGTGAGCCATTTTAGAAAAATGGTCTACAACCAAAAATATTGAATCTCTACCTTTCCTAGTTCTAGGCAATCCAACATTGAAGTCCATAGAAATGTCCTCCCAAGGTGAACTAGGAATAGGCAAGGGCTGGTACAAGCCATGAGGGTTTAATCTAGATTTGGCTTTAGCACACACAACACAACTTTTGACAAGCCTAAGCACATAATTACTCATTTTTGGCCAATAGTAGTGTTCTTTTAAGCCTTCTAAAGTTCTCTCTAACCCTTTATGTCCTCTTGATTCATTGTTGAGAGGGTATCTTGACAACAAATAAATTTATATCAAGACCCCGTTGTGTATAGAGAAGTTAGGTTCGTCCGCAGGGAGAAAGTCAATGCTAAGTTTTATTACTTGTTACACAAGCAATCAACTAAATAAGGGGTTTTAACAAGAAAGAGAGAGATTTTAAGGTAAGGTATCACCACAACAATTAATCATGCAATGCTAACGCTATGAAACATAAAGATCATGTTTTTATCACATAAAGGCGCTAACTTTCATTAACTTTAAGCAAGTAAATCAATCAACTTTCGTCCTATCAATAAACTTACTATCTATCTCTTCTACTTCAATTAGGATTGATCTGCTTTCGCTTCAAAACCCTAAATTGACTATTCTGATTCAAGGTTTATGCTTTCGCTTCAATAATGAATGAGAAATTCCCTTCAACTTTCGTTTCAAGGATTAAGAACAAGAGAATAGATTCATGCAATAAAAACAATCAAGACATGATCATAAACAAGCATGCACAACCATTGTTGGGTTTAACCCCAACCTTAGAGAGGAAGACTACACACAAAGCATGATTAAAAGCAAAACTGAATTATATAAAAGAGAAAGCTTACAACTTGAATTCAAAACAATAGTTCTTCTCCACAAACTCGTCTCGCTCACGCCTCTTGCCTCCTTTCAATCGTCTCTCCTCGTCCTCCTCACTTGCCCTTCAAGGCAATTGATTGTGTAATGTAAAACAAAGGGTAGAAAAGAGTATTTATAGAGAAACTAATCTATCTTGAATCTATCTATAAGTAAATACTATCTTCTAATAAGATATATTCATTCTATCTATCTAATAACATAAAAGGAATTAGGATAATAGCCCAAGTAAACACGCCGACTCGGATCTCCGATGCGCCATAGGGTACCTCGTTAACGACCTGAGAGCCTCGTTAACGACCCTGTTCAGCACTTCGAACAGCCTTGAGTAAAACTTCCGTAGCGGATTCGTTACAACTCCGTTCGACTCGGTTCTTTTTCCTATGTTCTTGTAACAAATTTCTATGTCTCTTTCGAAGCTCAAACTTGATCTTCAATATCTTTACTTGAGCTCTAAATCTTCATCTTCCCTTCATTCTTGAGTGCTATCTTTAAGTGCTTTCCTCCTTTCTTCAAAATATGTTTCAAATAGCTTCACAAACCTACAAAACACCACCAAAGCTTGTGTAGACTCCATATCTTAAGGAAATACAAAACCCTATACAAACAACTCAAAACAAAACACAAAACTAAAGAAAAAGACTCAAACACACTAAAAACACATCCTAAAAACACGACTAAAAAGGCGAACATCAAAATACCTCATACTTAGACTTTCTTGTCCTCAAGCAATCAACAAGACAAGAATCAAAACCAATAACACATATATCAAGTCAATGCCCTTAATCAAAAAGCAACATCAAAGCACAAGTAGAAATAAATAGACAAGTGAATCTAACGTCATCACACACATATAAGCAACCTCAAGCAAAAGCAACCATAAATCCAACCTCACAAGGGTAATGTGTCTCTCTCAACTCTCAAGTGTTTAGGCTTAGAATAATAACTCAACTCAATCCAATATACAAAAATCAACATAGTCATTGTTACTTATATCACCAATCTCTCCACCAGAGATGTCAAAACATATAAAAATCATCAAGAGAACTTAGGCTCAATAAAAACTTCAAAGAAGTTTCCATTCGGTTGGGTTGTAACGGGGCTTGGTATTAACAAATAGGCATGGAAATATTTTGGTCATGTGGTGCCCATAATATCCGGGAATCAAAGACTCCTAAAAAAAACTCACACAACAAAACTCTCATAAAAACAATACCAAACTTACTCCTCAACATTATGCACACTCATTCTTTCACCTTTTATCATAGAAAGCCTCATAAGAACTCAAAAAGAATCTCCGGTTTACTTTAAACACAAATGCACATTTACTACTTCTCTTTTTTTCTCACTTTTTTTTCTCATTCAGCTTTTCTTCTTTCTCCTCTTTCTTCTCGAACAGCCCGGTTAACGACCCAGACGAGGTTGTTAATGAGCTACCTTATCTCCTCGATTTCTCTTCTTTCAACGACCCTTCTTTTTCTTGTGCATTTTTTCTTACCAAGAGATCTTTTTTTTATACAAATCAAACAAAGAGACTTCCTATCTACCCTTCCCAAAACCCTTAATTTGAACCATACATAAGATTTTCACTCTACAAAACAAATCTCTCCATCTAAGTGTTAATCCCCAGATAGGGTCAAGCTTATCTCGGCTAGGGATAAAATTTTGTGGAGCTTAAAAATAAAAGGCTTAAGGATCAAATTGGCTATCAAAAATGGAATAATGTAAGGGTGGATAAGGATAAATAAGGCTTATAAAAATAAGTTCTCTATCATATGATTTTCACAAGTAATGAACTATAAATCTTATATAGGCCTCAGGAAATAGATAACCATATCAATTACAAGGGATAATATGCATAAGGAGAGTAAATCACACAAGAAAAGAAGAGGGATTTTTTATGTTCTCCCTATAAGGCCAAAAACAACTCACAAGGTAGCAATTTTTTGTTGGATTTCAGTCACTTCTACCTAAGATCATATGTGCTCAATTTCATCACATGCTAAGAATCTACAAAAAAAAAACAAATTTTAACATGATTCAGGCAAAGCTCTCCAAACATGCTATGGAATTACATGATCAAGCAAGTTAAATCATATCATATAACATCTAAGTAGAATATTATCAATCCTAAAAACACAAACAAAAGACACAAAAACTAACACAAAACTAAGTTACCTTTTCCCATACCCCATACTTAAACCAAACAAGGTCCTCACTGTTTAAAACATAAAAATAGGGAGAATAAGGAAAAGAGAACTCACAAAATAAAATTGAAGTTGCTTGAAACCATTGATTACGAAGGAGTTTAAATTTCTTTCGGTTCGGTAGATGTCGGTACCGACCCTATGAAGGGTCGGTAATGAACTGTTGTATTGCCACCGATTTCTTCGTTGTTGCACTTGTACCGAGTGTCTTGAATCTTTTGTTTAGCACTTCTTCTTCGTCTTGTACCTGAGTCACTTTAGAAAAACTTTTATCCATACTACACTAATCTAACCTAAAAACAAGCCAAAAGAAAGCTAACAAAAAGATCTAAGAAATCAAAAACTTAAAGCGGAAACTAAAAAGTGGGAACTAAAAGCAGGTTGCCTTTTTAACGTCGTTAGCCCGACGAACTATCCTTAGCTTACCTAGGGTGGCTGCCATCCAGTATCGAAGGGATGATAAGAAACCCCATACTTAGCCTGAAAAACATCATAGCTTCTCTCCAAAATATTTGGCCCTTGATCATCCACAAGAATGCTTGGTAATCCTACAATAGGGTTAGTAAAATCCGAAAACCAAGGAGGTTATGACTCCTTCACAGTACTAACAATAGGATATGAAATAGAATATGGATATAAGAAAGGATCATGACAAGAATTGGTTGGATAAGAACAAGAAAACTCACCTGGGCCACTCAGAAGATGACTCGTTACCGAGGCAAGGTAGTGCCTCGATATCGTGGTTGGATCCTCCTCACACCTAGTTTTCCTTCAGATAAGGGTCGTTAACGACCCATGGGGGGTCGGTAGGCTCCTCGGTAGATGTTTCTCCATTGATTTTGCTCGTTTTTGTACTCAAAGAGGGGTCGGTACCGATCCATGGTGGGTCGGTAAGCTCCTCAGTACTATAACTAGCCATTTCGCTTACTAGCGGATCAAATTGAAACTCAACCCTCTCCTCCCTAATGTCAAATGTGAGGAGTCCCTTCTTCACATCAACTCATGCCCCCTGCGGTGGCTAAGAATGGTCGACCAAGTATGATTGGCCCCACAGGGTCTTCACAATGAAGTCGTTGGGAATAAAATATTTTCCAACTTGGATAGGAACGTCCTCCACGACTCTAGTTGCTTTTACACGAGATCCATTTGCCATATAGAGATTCATATCAAGAGGCTTCAGTGGTCCCATGTTAACCTTGGTCCAGATAGAAAGTGGTAGGAGACTGGCACTAGCACCCAAATCACATAAAGCTTTAAACTTGTAAGCACCAATACCAATAGTGATAGCGAACTTACCTGGATCGCCTAGCTTTTGTGGAAGCTCTATGGATCGAACCTAATTATTGAGCTCTAATATGGACCTTTTCCTTCTTAAGATGTCTTTTCACAAACATGGTAAAAGAATCTTAACAAACCGTTTAAACTTTCCATTAAGGGCGTCAGTAAACTTTCCTTGAAGAATCCTAGATCGAGAGCATCCTAGATCGAGGTCCTACCTAATCGACAAGAGGGTCGATCGGTACTGACCCAGAGAGGGTCGGTACCGAACTGAGAACTCGGTTCAAAAGACTTACCTGGATTGGAGTCGGTAGTTAGCTTTGGAGCTTCGGTATCGACCTTGTTGGGGTCGGTAACGAGTCTGACCGGGGCATCATCTTTGTTGTTGTACTCGGAATCTTTAGGCTTGGCTCGATCTGGCAACTCCTTACCATTTCTGAGGTGTATGGCTGCAATTTGTCCTCTAGGGTTCTCTTCGGGTCGGCTCGGAAGTTGCCCTTGAGGTCTTAGAATCCGTGCAGCTAGGTTGCCAAGTTGGGAGTCAACACTTTTCTTCCATATATCGAATTCTCCCCATCTTTTCATCTGATTGTTGAGGTTGGCCTGGACTCCAGTGATTTCATTCTTTACACCATTAATCCCGTCATAGAATCCTTGCACCCATGATGGTGTATCTTGATAGCCCGGGGATCTGTAGGGTGGAACTCTCTGATCTTGTTGAGGAGGTTGGCTCCCTTGGCCGTATGCATAATTGCCCCAGGTGTGATGATTGTAAATCCTCCCTGCATAAATAGTATCACCTTGGTTCCTATATGGACCCCGCATGTAATTAGCTTTTTCATATGCCTTAGCAGCTATGGTTTCGCTTTCTCGCTGGATCTCCTCTATCTCTAAACAGAGTTCAACAATCTGCTTAGTTAGTTCTTCAAGCGTAGCCATGGCTTTGTGTTCTCTTAATCTCCTGTGGAGGGAACGCTCGAGTTTAGGGTCTACTTTATTGGATTAGAGACAACTGGACGTCCTTCAGTTGTCCTACTTTATAAGCAACAACAAAAACAAAAAACGAAATCAAAAAGCAAAACGGGTTCTTGGCGAGGGTCGGTACCGACCCTGGGGGGGGGGGGTCGTTAACGAGCCTGGAGTGATCCCGTAAAACAAAAACTGAAAAGAAAGAAGCAACTATCTGTCGGAAGGGTCAGTACCGACCCTGGGAGGGTCGGTAACGACTCAACAGGGACCTAGAAAATAAAAAGAAAAAAAAAACAGAAAACTTGGTTGCCCAACATGGTCGGTACCGACCCTGAGAGGGTCGTTACCGACTCAGCGGAGTCCCGAAAAACGTAAAAAGAACAAAACTTGGCACTATTGAAATCTCCCCGGCAACGGCGCTAATTGTTTACAGGTTTTCTTGACAACAAATAAATTTATATCAAGACCCCGCTGTGTATAGCGAAGTCAGTTTCGTCAGCAGAGAGAAAGTCACTGCTAAGTTTTACTACTTGTTACGCAAGCAATCAATTAAATAAGGGTTTTTAACAAGAAAGAGAGATATTCTAAGGTAAGGGTATCGCCACAACAATTAATCATGCAATGCTAACGCTATGAAACATAAAGATCATGATTTTATCACATAAAGGCGCTAACTTTCGTTAACTTTAAGCAAGTAAATCAATCAACTTTCATCCTATCAATAAACTTACTATCTATCTCTTCTACTTCAATTAGGATTGATCCGCTTTCGCTTCAAAACCCTAAATTGACTATTCTGATTCAAGGTTTCTGCTTTCCCTTCAACAATGAATGAGAAATTTCCTTCAACTTTTGTTTCAAGGATTAAGAACAAGAGAATAGATTCATGCAATAAAAACAATAAAGACATGATCATAAACAAGCATGCACAACCATTGTTAGGTTTAACTCCAACCTTAGAGAGGAAGACTACTCACAAAGCATGATTAAAAGCAAAACTGAATTAAATAAAAGAGAAAGCTTGCAACTTGAATTCAAAACAATAGTTCTTCTCCACAAACTCGTCTCTCTCACGCCTCTTGCCTCCTCTCAATCGTCTCTCCTCCTCCTCCTCACTTGCCCTCCAAGGCAATTGATTGTGTAATGTAAAACAAAGGGTAGAAAATAGTATTTTTAGAGAAACTAATCTATCTTAAATCTATCTATAAGGAAATAATATATTCTAATAAGATATATTCCTTCTATCTATCTAATAATATAAAAGGAAATAAGATAAAAGCCCAATTAAACAAGCCGACTCGGATCTCCTCTGCGCCACGGGGTACCTCGTTAACGACCTTGTTCAGCACTTCGAACGACCTTGAGAAAAACTTGCGTAGCGGATTCGTTACAACTCCGTTCGACTCGATTCTTTTTCCTATGTTCTTGTAACGAATTTCTCTATCTCTTTCCAAGCTCAAACTTGATCTTAAATATCTTTACTTGAGCTCTAAATCTTCATCTTCTCTTCATTATTGAGTTCTATCTTCAAGTGCTTTCCTCCTTTCTTCAAAATATGCTTCAAATAGCTTCAAAAACCTGCAAAACACAACCAATGCTTATGTAGACTCCATATCTTAAGGGGATACGAAAACCTACACAAACGACTCAAAACAAAACACAAACTAAAGAAAAAGACTCAAACACACTAAAAACACACCCTAAAAACACGACTAAAAAGGCGGACATCATTCATGCACTTCTTTAGTTAAAAGCCTATGAATACTAGATGAAGGTATGCACAATTTTCCAGCTTTAAACAAATAACCATCATCTATAAAGTAGGAATCAACTTCTCCCCTAGACATGCAATTCTTATAAATTTCAGCAAAGTGAGGATCAATAGCATACAATTCCTTAATCATTGCAAATCCAAGGATTTTCACATCACATTGGTTCAAGAGAACTTACCTGCGAGAAAGGGTGTCAGCTACCACATTCTCTTTGCCTTTCTTATGCTTTACAACATAAGGAAAGTTCTCCATGAATTCAACCCATCTTGCATGTCGCTTGTTGAGTCTGGCCTGGCCCTTCAAATACTTCAAGGTCTCATGATCAAAATGAATTACAAACTCTTTAGGCCACAAATAATGAGACCAAGTATTCAATACCCTAATTAATTCATAAAGTTCTTTATCTTATGTAGGGTAATTTAACTCAGCCCCACTAAGCTTTTCACTAAAATAAGCTATGGGTTTCTTGCCTTACAAGAGGATGCCTCCTATTCCATGGCCTAATGCGTCCACCTCAATCTCGAATGCTTTGGAGAAATTAGGGAGTTGGAGCACCGGTGCGTTGCACAACCTGTCCTTCAAAGTGTTGAAGGCATTCTCTTGTTGCTCTCTCCATTTGAATAATGTATCCTTCTTTGTAAGCTCATGGAGAGGGGTTGCAATTGTGCTGAAATCACGCACAAACCGTCTATAGAAGCCAGCCAAGACGAGGAAAGATCGCACCATAGTGGGTGTAGTCAGCTATGGCCACTCCTTGATAGCCTTGATTTTGTCTGCATCTACCTTCAATCCACCTTTAGACACAACAAAACGAAGAAAAACAGTCGACTCCGAGCAAAAAGAACACTTCTTTAAATTAACATAAAGCTTTTCCAATCTCAAAGTGTCCAAAACAGCCCTAAGATGATCTACATGTTCATGCAAAGTTTTGCTATAAACTAAGATATCATCAAACTAGCTGCGTTAGTTAATCCAAAAGGCATTACTAACCATTCATAGAAGGCATACTTAGTTTTAAAAGCAGTTTTCCACTCATCCCCTTCCCTCATTCTAATTTGATGGTACCCACTTCTTAAGTCCGTTTTTGAAAAGAAATTAGCACCATGCAATTCATCAAGCATATCATCTAATCTAGGAATGGGATGGTGGTACTTAACTGTTATTTGGTTGATCACCCTACAATCAACACACATTCTCCAAGTGCCATCCTTCTTTGACACCAATATCACAAAGAGATTCATGAACATAGCCTTTGTCCACTGGGTCTTGTACTTGTCTTTGAAGCTCATTAGTTTCCTCTGGACTTGCTCTATATGCTGCACGGTTTGGTAAAGAAGCTCCATGCACCAAATCAATTTGATGCTCAATGCCTCTAATTGGTGGAAGGCCTTGTGGCGACTCTTCAGGCATAACATCCTCAAATTTCTGTAAACGATCCTGAGTACACTTTGGAAGATGAGAAATTTCTTGATTTAGAATTAGTATCTATTTCCTCATAAAAAGCAAACAATAAGAATTAGGGAAAGAAGTACAAGACTGTGCTATTAGAGAGCGCTTTTCTACACTGCCTTTTAAGCCGATTTTTTGCTCATTTTGCAGGTGTTTTTCTCCCTATATTGTATCTCTCTGAATTTTTGAATTGCTCCCAAAATTTGAGCCAGAACGCCCGAGTGGTTTGGGAGATAGCCCCGTTTTGTCTCAGCTGCGTTGTCAGAAGTAATGCTCGGCACTTTCGAAGATTGGGGATGAATTTCTGGCCGTTTTTCGTCCCAATCAGTAGCTCCACTTGTGCTTGATGTTGGCCTAAAATTTGAGCCAGAACGCTTGATACACTTTATTTAGTATAGGTTAACTCTTGTATTTTAGGTATGATTTGAGTGTGTTTAGGTTATGTTTTGAGCATAATTGTACTATGAAGACCGAAGAAACGATTTGAAGAATTATAAGAGTATTGAAAACAAGTGTTGATTTGGAGTTGTTTTGATGCCACTTTCTTGTGACGCATAGTTCGGGAGCTACGTTGATCAGATAAAGCTGAATTTGGTATCATTGGAAAGCTAACTCGAAGAGCTACAAATAATGTTTACGGCGAGTTCAAATTCCAACTCTAAGTGGGTCAAAACCAACTCCGAAGTTGACTCCAGAATGCTGTCAGAGGACCCGCGCTCGCGGGTGGAAACCGCACTCGCGGGTGGTGCCACATCAGCGGACGCCGAAGCTTAACGGAGCCGTGCTCGCGGTTCGTAACCGCGCTTGCGAGTTGTGGTGTTTCAACGCCGACTCGATTTATTTTATCTTATTTATCTATTTTTATATCTTTATGTTTCGGTTGTTTTTCTACTATTTAAGTCTAGTTTCGTGGCATACTTTAGGGTTACACATAACCATAATTCAGAGCATACTTTTATATTTTAGGTTTTATTTCAGTTTTATTATGGAGAACTAATTTTCCTTTGGAGTTTATTTGATCAAGGAAGTCTTTTTATGTAATTCATGAGATTTTGGTAACTTTTCTATCCCTTGGTTAATATCAAAACTCTTGTGCTAAATTTTATTATTATCAATTGATTTCTCTTGGTGCGCAACTTGTTGAATATGATCGATATTCTACTGTTTGGATTAGGTGTGATTGTTGTCTGTGCAATCTTATCTATTCTTGAAACAACTTTTTTCTAAGACCGTGGACTGGAATTAAGAAAGAGTGTTTGATTGTTATTTTATGCATGATTTAATACCCTTCTATCCTTAATACTTTGCATGATTTGAATTAAGCATTCTTGTTGATATCATACTTTCACTTGGACCGTGGACAAGCGGAAATCTTTTATAAGGATTGGAATTAACCTAGGAATTAATAGAAAAGTGGATGAATCAATGATCGAATGATTTAAAAGGTGATTGGTTGAATAAACTCTGTTTTCCTTCAATTGATTTAATCCCTAATATTATTTGCATGTTTGCTTGTTTGTCTAAAATTCCAAAAAAACTTGTTCTATTATCTGCTAATTGTTCAGAATCCCGATTCTCTTGGATATGATCCCTTACTTGCATGCTATACTAATTTGTAGTTTAGGGTAATTTATTTTTGATCTTGGCAACAACGACTTTAGCCGAGTCAAATTTTGGCGCCGTTGTCCGGGAAAGCTAACTCGAGGAGCTACAATTCATGTTTTTACGGCGAGTTCAAATTCCAACTCTAAGTGGGTCAAAACCTTGCTCGTCCTCGAGTAAGCTCAAAATAAATCCTTCTTACTTGACTCGTCCTCGGTGTGTGTTTAAGTATGAAGGATTACTTGATAGGATTTCTTTGCTCTCTTTAGTATAGGTTTAGGGTTGTATTTTAGGCAAGATTTGAGTGTGTTTAGGTTAGTTTTGAGCATAATTGTAATATGATGACCGAAGACACGATTTGAAAAATTGCAAGAGTTTTGAAGACAAGTGTTGATTTGGAGGTGTTTTGACGCCATTTTCTTGTGACGCATCGTTCGAGAGCTACGGTGATCGGATAAATCTGATTTTGGTATCATTGGAAAGCTAACTCGAAGAGATACAATTCACGTTTGTACGGCGAATTTAAATTCCAACTCTAAGTGGGTCAAAACCACCTCCGAAGTTGACTCCAGAATGCTGTCAGAGGACCCGTGCTCGCGGGTGGAAACCGCACTTGCGGGTGGTGCCAGATCCGCGGACGCCAAAGCTTAATGGAGCCGCGCTCGCGGTTCGTTACCGCGCTTGCAGATCGTGGTGTTTCTGCGCCGACTCGATTTATTTTATCTTATTTATCTATTTTTATATCTTTATGTTTTGGTTGTTTTTCTACTATTTAAGCCTAGCTTCGTGGCAGACTTTAGGGTTACACATAACCATAATTCAGAGCATACTTTTATATTTTAGGTTTTATTTCAGTTTTATTATGGAGAACTAATTTTCCTTTGGAGTTTATTTGATCAAGGAAGTCTTTTTATGTAATTCATGAGATTTTGGTAACTTTTCTATCTCTTGGTTAATATCAAAACTCTTGTGCTAAATTTTATTATTATCAATTGATTTCTATTGGTGCGCAACTTGTTGAATATGATTGATATTCTATTGTTTGGATTTGGTTTGATTGTTGTCTGTGCAATCTTATCTATCCTTGAAACAACTCTTTTCTAGGACCGTGGACTGGAATTGAAAAAGGGTGTTTGATTGTTATTTTATGCATGATTTAATACCCTTCTATCCTTAATACTTTGCATGATTTGAATTAAGCGTTCTTGTTGATATCATCCTTTCACTTAGACCGTGGACAAGCGGAAAGCTTTTATAAGGATTGGAATTAACCTGGGAATTAATAGAAAAGTGGATGAATCAATGATCGAATGATTAAATAGGTGATTGGTTGAATAAACTCTGTTTTCCTTCAATTGATTTAATCCCTGATATTATTTGTCTGTTTGCTTGTTTGTCTAAAACTCCAAAAACCCTTGTTTTGTTATCTACTAATTGTTCAGCATCCCGATTCTCTTGGATACGATCCCTTACTTGCATGCTATACTAGTTTGTAGTTTAGGGTAATTTATTTTTGATCTTGGCAACAACGACTTTAGCCGAGTCAAATTTTGGCGCCGTTGCCGGGGAAAGCTAACTCGAAGAGCTACAATTCATGTTGTTACGGCGAGTTCAAATTCCAACTCTAAGTGGGTCAAAACCTTTCTCGTCCTCGAGTAAGCTCAAAATAAATCCTTCTTACTTGACTCGTCCTCGGTGTGTGTTTAAGTATGAAGGATTACTTGATAGGATTTCTTGGCTCTCTTTAGTATAGGTTAACTGTTGTATTTTAGGCATGATTTGAGTGTGTTTAGGTTAGTTTTGAGCATAATTGTAATATGAAGACCGAAGACACGATTTGAAAAATTGCAAGCGTTTTGAAGACAAGTGTTGATTTGGAGGTGTTTTGACGCCATTTTCTTGTGACGCATTGCTCGGGAGCTACGGTGATCGGATGAAGCTGATTTTGGTATCATTGGAAAGCTAACTCGATGTGCTACAATTCATGTTTGTACGGCGAGTTCAAATTCCAACTCTAAGTGGGTCAAAACCACCTCCGATGTTGACACCAAAATGTTGTCAAAAGAACCGCCCTCGCAGGTGGAAACCGCGCTCGCAGGTGGAAACCGCGCTCGCGGGTGGAAACCGCGCTCGCGGGTGGTGTCAGATACACGGAGGCCGAAGCTTAATGGGGCCGCGCTCGCGGGTCGTGGTGTTTCAGCGCCACTCGATTTATTTTATCTTATTTATCTATTTTTATATCTTTATGTTTCGGTTGTTTTTCTACTATTTAAGCCTAGTTTCGTGGCAGACTTTAGTGTTACACATATCCACAATTCAGAGCATACTTTTATATTTTAGGTTTTATTTAAGTTTTATTATGGAGAACTAATTTTCCTTTGGAGTTTGATCAAGGAAATCTTTTTATGTAATTTGTGAGATTTTGGTAACTTTTCTATCCCTTGGTTAATATCAAAACTCTTGTGCTAAATTTTATTATTATCAATTGATTTCTCTTGGTGCGCAACTTGTTGAATTTGATTGATATTCTACTATTTGGATTAGGTTTGATTGTTGTCTGTGCAATCTTATTTATCCTTGAAATAACTCTTTTCTAGGACCGTTGACTAGAATTGAGAAAGAGTGTTTGATTGTTATTTTATGCATGATTTAATATCCTTCTATCCTTAATACTTTGCATGATTTGAATTAAGTTCTTGTTCATATCATATTTTCACTTGGACCGTGGACAAGCGGGAATCTTTTATAAGGATTGGAATTAACCTAGGAATTAATAGAAAAGTGGATGAATTAATGATCGAATGATTAAAAAGGTGATTGGTTGAATAAACTCTGTTTTCCTTCAATTGATTTAATCCCTAATATTATTTGCCTATTTGCTTGTTTGTCTAAAATTCCAAAAAACCCTGTTTTTTTATCTACTAATTGTTCAGAATCCTGATTCTCTTGGATACGATCCCTTACTTGCATGCTATACTAGTTTGTAGTTTAGGGTAATTTATTTTTTATCTTGGCAACAACGACTTTAGCCGAGTCAAATTTTGGCGTCGTTGGCGGGGAAAGCTAACTCGAAGAGCTACAATTCATGTTTTTATGGCGAGTTCAAGTATGAAGGATTACTTGATAGGATTTCTTTGCTCTCTTTAGTATAGGTTAACTCTTGTATTTTAGGCATGATTTGAGTGTGTTTAAGTTAGTTTTGAGCATAATTGTAATATGAAGACCGAAGACACGATTTGAAAAATTGCAAGAGTTTTGAAGACAAGTGTTGATTTGGAGTTGTTTTGACGCCATTTTCTTGTGACGCATCGTTCGGGAGCTAGGGTAATCGGATGAAGCTGATTTTGGTATTATTGGAAAGCTAACTCGAAGTGCTACAATTCATGTTTGTACGGCGAGTTCAAATTCCAACTATAAGTCGGTCAAAACCATCTCTGAAGTTGACACCAAAATGTTGTCAGAAGACCCGCGCTCGCAGGTGGAAACCGCGCTCGCCGTTGATCAGGATTCCACGGACGCCGAAGCTTACTGGAGTCGCGCTCGCGGGTGGTAAACCGTGCTTGCAGGTCGTTGTTTTCCGAAGAACCGACTTTCCGTTTTATTTTATCTTTTATCTATTTTTAAATCTTTAGGTTTCGGTCGTTTTTCTACTATTTATGCCTAGTTTCGTGGCAGACTTTAAGGTTAGATATTGTCGGACACAACAAACTTTTCATAGCACACTTTTATATTTTAGGTTTTATTTCAGTATTATGGAGAACTAATTTCCCTTTGGAGTTTTTTTGATCAAGGAAGTCTTTTTATGTAATTCGTGATATTTTGGTAACTTTTCTATCCCTTGGTTAATATCAAAACTCTTGTGCTAAATTTTATGATTATCAATTGATTTCTCTTGGTGCGCAAATTGTTGAATTTGATTGATATTCTACTCTTTGGATTAGGTTCGATTGTTGTCTGTGCAATCTTATTTATCCTTGAAACAACTCTTTTCTAGGACCGTGGACTAGAATTGAGAAAGAGTGTTTGATTGTTATTTTATGCATGAGACTCGTAGCTTGATTGCATGATTTAATATCCTTCTATCCTTAATACTTTGCATGATTTGAATTAAGCGTTCTTGTTCATATCATACTTTCGCTTGGACCGTGGACAAGCAGAACTCTTTTATAAGGATTCGAATTAACCTGGGAATTAATAGAAAAGTGGATGAATCAATGATCTAATGATTAAAAAGGTGGAATTGGTTGAATAAACTCTGCTTTTCTTCAATTGATTGAATTCCTAATATTATTTTCCTGTTTGCTTGTTTCTCTAAAATTCCAAAAACCCATGTCTGTTATCTGTTAATTGTTCATAATCCCGATTCTCTTGAGCACGATCGCTTACTTGCAAGCTATACTAGTTTGTAGTTTAGGGTAATTTATTTATGATCTTGGCAACAACGACTTTAGTCGAGTCAAATTTTGGCGCCGTTGTCGGGGATCGAACTCGGGTCACCCGCGTGACAGGCAGGAATACTTACCACTATACTACAAAAACATAGGTTCGATCCCTTAATTGCATGCTATACTAGTTTGTAGTTTAGGGTAATTTATTTTTTATCTTGGCAACAACGACTTTAGCCGAGTCAAATTTTGGCGCCGTTGCCGGGGAATTGGTTTTACTTTTCTGAATAATCGGCGTTTCTGATCGACCCGCGCCTGCGGCCAGACCCGGGCTCGCGGTTGCGTTCGTCCTAGAAATCCTGAATCCTCTTGTGTAGACCTATCTTACGGTCTACACTTGTATTTACCAATGTCTGCGTTTAGGTTTTGTCAGTTGCAGGATGAACCCTTTCATGAGTACTTCAGTAGGTGCTAGAAACTATTGCATGAATTCTTTATGTGGGGATAGACATAGGGCTTGATGATGCTTGCCATCACATCTTTATTGGGATGACTTTTGAGTACCAACTAAAGATGTACCGCGAGAGCGATGGAAAATACGTCCTCTGGAAACCCATGGACCAATGGAATTTCTTTTGTCACCTCCGAGCCGGAGAGATTAAGGTGCATAAATTGGAGAACCAAATTGCTGAACAAAGAAAAGTGGAGGAGGTGTTGGCCATCAAGATGGAAATTCTTGAAGATCAAGGTCCAGTGCAAGAACCGCGCACGCCGGATGACAACCGCGCATGCGATTCCAGTACAGAACCGACATATTTCCCTGAAGAGCCAGTTCCACCCTTTCCGGAGGCACTCAAAGACCCTTCATGGGATGAAGATATAGATGATCATATTCATATTATGACGGAGGAGGTTTCCCTACCACCTGAGGAGATGTCTATGTCTCCTGCCGTGGAGCCCTTTGTTGTGATCGGTCATGATCCCTGTATCCTTTCCTCTTCTTCCTTACTATCTATTGATATTTGTTTGCATGTTGTATCTGCAAAAGGTCATGAGCATATTAATTTACCTAGTGATTTCTCAAATTCTAAGGGTGGTAGTGTTGAGATAAAAATCATAACTTTTGATAAAATACCTCGTCCTTTCAATTGGTTCTATCAAAAACCTGCTAACCCTGATTTTTCTAGTGGGTGTGATAAACTGAAACGGTGTCTGAATGATGTATTATCAACTTTCAAGTTATCATTGTGTTATATTTGCCTACATGAGAGATCTTTGAAGGATTTTGACAGATTGCTTAGGACTTTGACGATGTCCGAGCCTTGAGATAATAGGTTGACTGGGCCAACGGCGTTAAACAAAGCCGCTGCTCGGGAGGCAGCCCGAGGTAAGTTTTTCTTTTCTTTTATTTTTGTTTTTTAGTTTAGTTTTAGTTTTGGTTTTGTTTTTTGGTTTTGTCAGGCTAACTTGCAGGTACAATTTATCAAATCTCGAAGACACTGCAGCCCGAAGTTGGACCCGAGGTCACGGCTGGACCCGCGCTTGCGGTTTAGCCTTGACGGAACCAGTTTTTGCTTTTCGTTAAAAAATATAAATAAAATAAATAAAAAATAAATAAAAGGTTTTCGGGTGAAACCCCCGAGATAAATCAGGAAAAAAGAAGAGAGAAAAAAGAGTGTTCTTCCATATTCTACCATCATCCACCAATCCATTTTTCTATATCTTTCCATGTCTAGTTCCTTGGAATTGTTAGTTACTATTATCAGGTTCCATCATATCATTGCGGCATTGTTCAAGTATGGGGGAGCTGTCGTCGTCAGAGTTTATATTATTTTGAGGTGTCCAGTTCATTTTCATTGGAGACGTCCTGTGGTGTGGATCTGGTTGCTGACGTTGTGAAGACGACTTTCAAGATTTGTTATTTGAGAGTCGGTTTATGGATCTGGTGTTTGCTATTGCCAATAGCCACGCCGGCGGTCCATGACCCGCGCTCGCGGTTCGTTCCCAGACAGATCCGTTTGTTTCTAAGTTTGATACTTATAATTTCGGGAGTTCATTCCTCTCTTCCTTCGTATGTGAGTCTTTTGATTTTCCTCTTCTATGCTTAATTCCTTTCTCTTTACTTCATTGAGGACAATGAAGGATTTAAGCATGGGGGAGGAAGTACTCGCTACGCATATCATAGATAGTTGCTTTTCAGTTTATTTTTCGTTATTTTTATGGGATTTTTGTTTCATGTTTTGTATAGAGAAAATTTTGAAAAAATGAAAAAAAATGAAAACATAAAAAAGCCATAAAAAAATAGAAAAAGCCATATAAAATCATGGGATGAGTTGAAAACCCGAAAGGGCGGCTCAGGTAATAAGCAGGTAACCCAGACCAGCATTAGGTTGTGGTAATAAGTGGTTTATGAGAGATGTGAGTATTTGTGAGCACACCTAAGAAAATTGAAAAGAGTTATTAGGTAAAAACCCGAAAGGGCGCCTAAGTAGAATGAGTGGTAAAATTAGAGTGTTTAGGATTATATTCTACTTTGGGGCTTGGGGATTACACTTTAGATGTTGGGTAGATCGTAGGTTGCTCTACATTTTTTTGAGCTTGAGTGTTATAATTTGTATTATGGTGAGGTGTGTGTTTGAGCTTTCATGTCTTTCCTCATTATTTCTCTATTTTGGGTTTGGGTTGGTGAGGTGAGTGATTTTTGTCTTCCCTTGTACTATGCTGTAAACCTTGATAGGATTTCTTGTTAGATTTATTTTGAGCTTACTCGAGAACGAGCAAGGTTTAAGTATGGGGGAATTAAATTTGACTCGGCTAAAGTCGTTTATACAAGTGTTTAGGGTAATCCTTCATTCCCCAACAACGGCGCCAAAATTTGACTCGGCTAAAGTCGTTGTTGCCAAGATCAAAAATAAATTACCCTAAACTACAAACTAGTATAGCATGCAAGTAAGGGGTCGAACCTATGTCGTTGTAGTATAGTGGTAAGAATTCCCGCCTGTCACGCAGGTGACCCGGATTCGATCCCCGGCAACGGCGCCAAAATTTGACTCGGCTAAAGTCGTTGTTGCCAAGATAAAAAATAAATTACCCTAAACTAAAAACTAGTATAGCATGCATGTAAGCAATCGTACTCAATAGAATCGGGATTCTGAACAATCAGCAGATAACATGACAGGGTTTTTTTGAATTTTAGACAAACAAGCAAACAGGCAAATAATATTAGGGATTAAATCAATTGAAGGAAAGTAGAGTTTATTCAACCAATTCCACCTTTTTAATCATTCGATCATTGATTCATCCACTTTTCTATTAATTCCCAAGTTAATTCCAATCCTTATAAAAGATTTCCGCTTGTCCACGGTCCAGGCGAAAGTATGATATGAACAAGAACGCTTAATTTAAGTCATGCATAGTATTAAGGATAGAAAAATATTAAATCATGCAATCAAGCTACGAGTCTCATGCATAAACTAACAATCAAACACTCTTTCTCAATTCTAATCCACGGTCCTAGAAAAGAGTTGTTTCAAGGATAAAAAAGATTGCACAAACAACAATCAAACCTAATCCAAACAGTAGAATATCAATCAAATTCAACAAGTTGCGCACCAAGAGAAATCAATTGATAATCATAAAATTGAGCACAAGAGTGTTGATATTAACCAAGGGATAGAAAAGTTACCAAAATCTCACGAATTACATAAAAAGACTTCCTTGATCAAATAAACTCCAAAGGGAAATTAGTTCTCCATAATACTGAAATAAAACCTAAAATATAAAAGTGTGCTCTGAAAAGTATGGTGTGTCCGATAATGTCTAACCCTAATGTCTGCCACGAAACTAGGCTTAAATAGTAGAAAAACTACCGAAACCTAAAGATATAAAAATAGATAACAGATAAAATAAAACAAAAAGTCGGCGCTTCGGAAAACAGCGACCCGCGAGCGTGGCACCAGTAAGCTTCGGCGTCCGCAGAATCCTGATCAACCGCGAGCGCGGTTTCCACTCGCGAGTGCGGGTCTTCTAACACCATTTGGTGTCAACTTCAGAGGTGGTTTTGACCCACTTATATTTGGAATTTGAACTCGTCGTAAAAAAATAAATTGTAGCTCTTCGAGTTAGCTTTCCAATGATACCAAATTCAGCTTCATCCGATCACCGTAGCTCCCGAACGATGTGTCACAAGAAAATGGCATCAAAACAACTCCAAATCAACACTTGTCTTCAAAACTCTTGCAATTCTTCAAATCGTGTCTTCGGTCTTCATATTACAATTATGCTCAAAACTAACCTAAACACACTCAAATCATGCCTAAAATACAAGAGTTAACCTATACTAAAGAGATCAAATTTAATTCCCCCATACTTAAACCTTGCTCGTCCTTGAGTAAGCTCAAAATAAATCTAACAAGAAATCCTATCAAGGTTTACAACATAGTACAAGGTAAGACAAAAATCATTCACCTCACCAACCCGAACCCAAAATAGAGAAATAATGAGCAAAGACATGAAAGCTCAAACACACACCTCACCATAATACAAATTATAACACTCAAGCTCTAAAAAATGTAGAGCAACCTAGGATCTACCCAACATCTAAAGTGTAATCCCCAAGCCCCAAAGTAGAATATAATCCTAAACACTCTGATTTTACCACTCATTCTACATAGGCGCCCTTTCGGGTTTTCACCTAATCATTCTTTTCATTTTTCTTAGGTGTGCTCACAAATACTCACATCTCTAATAAACCTCTTATTACCCCAGCCTAATGCTGGTCCGGGTTACCTGCTTATTACCTGAGTCGCCCTTTCGGGTTTTCAACTTATCCCAGGATTTTATATGCCTTTTTCTGTTTTTTATGGCTTTTTTATTTTTTCATTTTTTTTACTTTTTCAAAATTTTCTCTATACAAAACATGGAACAAAAATCCCATAAAAATAACGAAAATAAACTGAAAAGCAACTATCTATGATATGCGTAGCAAGTACTTCCTCCCCCATACTTAAATCCTTCATTGTCCTCAATGAAGTAAAGAGAAAGGAATTAAGCATAGAAGAGGAAAATCAAAAGACTCACATACGAAGGAAGAGAGGATTGAAACCACGGAATTATAAGCACCAAACTTAGTAACAAACGGATATGTCTGGGAACGAACCGCGAGCGTGGGTCATGGACCGCCGGCGTGGCTACTAGCAATAGCGAACACCAGATCCATAAACCGACTCTCAAATAACAAATCTCGAACTTCGTCTTCACAACGTCAGCAACCAGATCCACACCACAGGACGTCTCCAATGAAAATGAACTGGACACCTCAAAATAATATAAAATCTGACGACGACAGCTCCCCCATACTTGAACAATGCTGCAAAGATAGGATGGAACCTGATAATAGTAACTAACAATTCCAAAGAACTAGACATGGAAAGATATAGAAAAAAGGATTGGTGGTTGATTCTTAGAATATGGAAGAACACTCTTTTTTTCTCTCTCTTCTTTTTTCTTGATTTATCTCGGGGGTTTCATCCGAAAACCTTTTATTTCGGGAGTTTCACCCAAAAACCTTTTATTCATTTATTTTGTTTTTTTTATATTTTTTAACGAAAAGGAAAAAATGGTTCTGTCAGGGCCAAACTACGAGCGCGGGTCCGGGCCCGCGGGCGCCGGTCCAGCTGCTACCCCGGGTCCAACTTTGGGCTGCACTGTCTTCGAGATTTGATAAATTGTACCTGCAAGTTAGCCTGACAGAACCAAAAAACGAAACCAAAACTAAAACTAAACTAGAAAAAAAAACAAAAAGAAAAGAAAAGAAAAACTTACATCGGGTTGCCTCCCGAGCAGCGCCTTTGTTTAACGTCATTGGCCCGACGTCAACCTATTATCTCAAGACTCGGACATCGTCAAAGCCCTAAGCAATCTGTCAAAATCCTGCAAACATCTCTCAACTTGAAACTTGATAGTATAACATTCAGACACCGTTTCAGTTTATCAAACCCACTAGACAAATCAGGGTTAGCAGGTTTAGGATAGAACCAATTGAAAGGACGAGGTATATTATCAAAAGTTATGATTTTTATCTCAACACTACCACCCTTCGAATTTGAGAAATCACTAGGTAAATTAACATGCTCATGACCTTTTGCAAACACAACAGGCAAACAAATATCAATAGATAGTAAGGAAGAAGAGGAAAGGATACATGGATCATGATCGATCACAACAAAGGGCTCCACGGCAGGAGACATAGACATCTCCTCAGGTGGAAGGGAAACCTCCATATCATCATCTGGCTCCTTCTTCGAGTCATCAGGGTCGTTGTCATCATTCCAAGAGCTGTTAAACTTAAGGAAATATTCCTCCTCTGTCATAATATGACTATGATAATCCATCTCTGAGTGCCTCCGGAAAGGGTGGAACTGGCTCTTCAGGGAAATTTGTTGAGGGTGAAATTTGTCTACTGGAATCGCATGCGCGGTTGTCATCCTGCGTGCGCGGTTCTTGCACTAGACCTTGATCTTCAAGAATTTCCATCTTGATGGACAACACCTCCTCCAATTTTCTTTGTTGAGCAATTTGGTTCTCCAATTTCTGCACCTCAATCTCTCCAGCTCGGAGGTGACAAAAGAAATTCCATTGGTCCATGGGTTTCCAGACGACGTATTTTCCATCGCTCTCGCGGTACATCCTTAGTTGGGACTCAAGAGTCATCCCAATAAAGATGTGATGGCAAGCATCATCATGCCCTATGTATATCCCCCACACAGAGAACTCATGCAATAGTTTATGGCACCTAGTGAAGTACTCATGAAAGGGTTCATCCTGCAACTGACAAAACCTAAACGCAGACATTAGTATATACAAGTGTAGACCGTAAGATAGGTCTACACAAGAGGATTCAGGTTTTCTGGGACGAACGCAACGGCGCCAAAATTTGACTCATTTTGCAGGTGTTTGTATTATGGTGAGGTGTGTGTTTGAGCTTTCATGTCTTTGTTCATTATTTCTCTATTTTGGGTTCTGGTTGGTGAGGTGAGTGATTTTTATCTTCCCTTGTACTATGTTGTAAACCTTGATAGGATTTCTTGTTAGATTTATTTTGAGCTTACTCGAGGACGAGCAAGGTTTAAGTATGGGGGAATTAAATTTGACTTGGCTAAAGTCGTTTATACACGAGTTTAGGGTAATCCTTCATTCCCCGGCAACGGGGCCAAAATTTGACTCGGCTAAAGTCGTTCTTGCCAAGATCAAAAATAAATTACCCTAAACTAAAAACTAGTATAGCATGCAATTAAGGGATCGAACCTATGTCGCTGTAGTATAGTGGTAAGTATTCCCGCCTATCACGAGGGTGACCCGGGTTCGATCCCCGGCAACGGCGCTAAAATAATGAGCTGACTTAGTGCCCTAGCTTGATCTCTTCGTACCTGGTCTTGTAAAACTTGTTGGGGTGACAATGGTAGAAGAGAAATTCTCCTCCCGTCATAGATAAACGAATAGGTATTAAGCATGCCATCATAAATAACTCTCCTATCAAATAGCCATGGCCTTCCTAACAAGATATGAGTGCATTCCATGTTTACCACATCACACATGATATCATCAACATAGTTACCAATGGAAACACGTACTAAGCACTGATGAGTAACAAGATTAGGACCATCTGAATCATTTATGCCATTGAGACCATAACTAGTAGCCCTAGGTTGAGTTTTTAATTGTTAGTGATCAACTACTTTAGCATTAATAATGTTACAGCAGCTACCACTATCAATTATCATGCACAAAACTTGATTCGTCACAGTACACCAAGTATGAAAAATATTTTCCCTTTGATCTAGCCTAGGTGTTTCTTGTAAAGTAAGAATACGCATGGTTACCAAGGTTAAAGGTTGTTTTGAGCAATCAGGCTCAATTGCTTCTATTCGTCCACCTCATTGCTAGGATGCTCCTCCTCCACTTCATTTGAAGGTATTTCTTCATCACTCACATAACCACCAAGGGTAGTAAGGAGTACTTGTTTCTGAATTGGGCAATCCTTAGCATAATGGCCTCGTCCTTGGCATTTGTTGCACACTATGTCACGTGCTCTTGGCTGCATTTGGGGACCATCCGTGGAGCGTCTAGAAGCTTGTGTACCTGCTGGTTTAGGTGAGCTAAAAGCTCCCTTTTGTTGCATACAAGGATTAGAAAAATAAGAATTTGAATTTGAGCTAGAGTTAGATGGTTACCTTTTTGGTGCATTCCAAGCTTCTTTCTTCTTCCTTTGATGTTGCTCATAGAGTAGTTGGGATGAATGTACTAATGCATTCAGATCCTTGATTTGTTGAATCTCAAGTGTGTCTTTAATAGCGTGATTCAGTCCAACCATGAATTGGGTCCTTAAAGACCTCTAAGAATGATGAATTCCAGCCTTGAAGCTTAAATCTTCAAGCTCATTGAAGTACTCAGTTGGTGACTTGGTTCCTTGTTTGCATGTGACAACTTTAAGCCTCATGTGCTCGGTGTGTTCTTC
Source organism: Fallopia convolvulus (assembly GCA_964016875.1). NCBI lineage: Eukaryota > Viridiplantae > Streptophyta > Magnoliopsida > Caryophyllales > Polygonaceae > Fallopia > Fallopia convolvulus. Next base: position 20,749,237 of record OZ024730.1, read on the forward strand.
TGGCACATACTTGTTTCTCATGACAAACTTCAGCTGACCCCAAGTCTCAATAGGTGGCAAGGCCTTACGAACTCTATCTTCCTTCATTCTGAACCACCAATTTCTAGTGGTTCCAACAAAGTGAATAACAACAACAACAACTTTCTCCCATTCTTCATAGCCCATGTGATCTAGAATGAAGTTTGTAGCTTACTCCCATTCTAGATACTTCTCCGGATTGAGCTCTCCGCTGAATGGCTTTATTTTGATCTTGATATCTCGTTTTCCAATTTGAGATACATTTTGGTTGGCGTTGTTGTTGGCTGGCCTTTGTACTCCATAAGCCGGTGGAATCTCTTCTACAACCTCATCTTGATTATAGAAATCATCAAGGGGAGGATGCCATGGGCGTCTTTCTTCCCCGGGATAGCCATAAGTCACATCATCATAAGGATTGTTGAATTGTTGTTGTTGTTGATGAGTGGCTTGAGGGAACCGTGCCGATTGCTGAGTATAGAGTTGTTGACGTGTAACCGGTGGCTGCCTCATCACATTGCCTCTTCCTCTACCTCAGCCACCAATTGTTGAGTATAAAGTTGTTTTGTTCTAGCCAGGTAGATGATTTTCTCTATTGTAGCTAGCAAGCACCATCATGCTCTTCATCTTCTACATGTTGTTTGCCCTTGTTGCTAGCTGAGGCATGATTCGGGTCATCTTGAAGTTGAATTGCAGGGGCAACTTTTCGACTTGATTGAGAGGCTTCTATTGAGGTCGCAAGTTGCTCCTCTATTCGATGCATTCTCTGTTAACCGATGCATTCACAACTTCCACAACTCTTTGATGACCGTCTTTGATACTCTCACTAATGGACCATCTAATGAAATCGATTGCCTCCTTAGTAAGATTCAATTCAACCGGACTAGGCTCACTTGGGATCACCATTGTTATCCTAAAAACAAAGCAATAAAATGAGAGAGTATTGTGTTCCAAAAGCAGACCGAACAAGCAATACCACACCTTTATCAGGCCAAAACTTGCCTCAAAGCAATCCAATCAACTAATTCAGTTTTTGGGTTGAAAAGAGGGAGTAAAGGTGTAGATATTGTGTTCTAATGATAGATAAAGGAAATATGCAATTCAAGCAATTAGCAAGTATGCAACTAGACAAGCAATGCACAAAATCCCTTTATAAGCTTTCAAACACAAGCAATCTCTCAATTGACTCTATACAAGATAATAAAGCCAATTAATGTATGCAAGGGCAGAAAATAAGGTAGGCTATGTGACTTTTTTTTCGTCACTATTTTTTTCTTCAAAGTGACTACCAACTACTTTTCTAGCAAGTAATCACTAGGGGTGAAAGTGGCTTGAAACTAGTTGGGGTGGATCACTTCTTTTTGCACTTTTTTTTTTATTTATGCACAAACTACTCTTGTGCTAGAACAAAACAAAGCAAACAAAGCAAATAACAAAGGGAAGGAACCGAACTGATTTGACTTTTTTTATACTAAGTGACTTTGCTACCAATGAAACCAACTATAAGCCAAATTAAATAAAAGAAGAAAGGTAGGTCGAATTTATGGGATGCAAAACAAAAATCAGCATGTATTAATCAAGCAATATGAATCTCAATCAATCATGCAATATAAATTGAAAACTCATAAAACTATAGGAAAAACAAATGCTAATCTTAGATTGCAATTAAACTCAACCAATCAACCATAAACATGCAACAAATCCCTTCAATATCTCCTAGTTTGTTAGTTACTTAGGGGGCAAGCAACAAACAAAGGCTGAAATTTTAGGGTTTTGGGGCGCAGTTTAGGGCTAGGGTTTCGGGGTGTGGTGGCGATTTGGGGTTGTGGTAGTCAGATGAGTACGGGGGTGGTGGTGTTGGAGGGTGCAGTGTGGGAGAGCGAAACCAGTTTGGTGGTGCCGACGGTGGTTTGATTGTGGTGGTGGTTGAATTAGGTGGTAATTGTATAGAAAAGTTCAAATTTGGTCTCAAAGCGGATAAATTTGGGTAAAGGTATAACCTTTAAGGACAAAAACTGAATCAATCAACTAGAAAACTGATCGCCTCTCATGATGTGCGAGGGTCAAGAGATACAATTTATAACCCGACCCCGTTGTAGTACGTGGTGGGTGTCGAACACTCGGGAAGTCTACTCGATCGATGTGCCTAGATACTAGGAAGCTAGAAAGGAGAGCATAAAACAAAGGAAAATAAAGAAAACAGTCGGGACCGACACTAAGGTCACGTCGGGCCCGAGGTTGGCGACAAGAGGAAGTTGGGACCGACACTGGGTAAGTCGGGCCCGAGGTAGCTGGGGATGTCGAACTCAAAGATTTTAAAAGTAGATCTTGGGCTTTTGGGTTCCTTCCCTAGTAGATTAAGGCTTTTCCACCCCAATTCAGGCAATGAGTGATGATCGGACTAGGATCGAGTGCTTTCGCCCTCGTTCCAACCACATCTACACCTCGATCCATGGGGAAATCCCCTTCGAAGCAAGGTCTTGAGATTGACACATGTTCACTTTCGCTACTTTGCCAATCTCAAGCCTTGATTCCCGACTTTCGCAAGGAATTGTAGCTCGATGTAGAGTGGGTTCCTTAGATCAAACACTCAAGGCTATGGAATTGGGGTTTCTAGCCTAAACCTAGCTAGGGTTTTCCCCCATAACCCAAGATCAAGGAGATCTACTCCATGTGACAAGCAAAGAAAGCAATCAAATCAAAAGAGAAAGCAATCATCATAATCAATCTCAAAACAAAGCAAGGGTTCATTCAAATCCAAAGCAATCCACAAATACAGATCAAGGGTTTTCAAATCCACAAGATCAAAGCAAATCAAAGCTAAACAATCAACAAAACCTCTCAAGTCTTCCTCCTCCTTGGCCGATTCTCTCTCTCTTCCTCCTCTTCTCCTTCCTCCTTGCTCTCCAAGTATCCTCTTGGCTCCCTTGGAACCCCCTTTTTTTGTGTGAGGGAACCCCTTCTTAGAAGACAAGAGGGCCTTTTATGGATTAAATGAGGGGCAAAAGTGGAAGTTCACAAATTCGTGCCTTGGAGCCCAAGTAGTCCGGTGACCGACTCGGCCCGACACGGAGGAACCTCGGGCCCGAGGTACTGTGCAACTCGGTTCGAGGTTGGAAACTTCAAAGTCGGGACCGACGTTGTTGCAACTCGGTCCTGACTTCGTTCCACCTTCTTCTTAGTTGGCTTCTCTTGTTCTTCTTCATGGCTTGCTTCTCTCTTTCCCGCTTTAGCTCGGCCTTTTCTCCATGTCTCGACCCTCCTTCAAATCCATCCTTGATTCATGCCAAATTACCTACAAAACACATAAAAGGTGCGTAGTCTCCGAATCTCATAGAAATACGGGAACTAAGCTAAAAAGGAACAAAACGCACAAGAAAAGGGGAAAAAGAAACATATTTACAAAGGAAATCACATATGAAAACACCACCAAATAGACAGACATCAAAATACCCCATACTTAAACTTGCTTGTCCTCAAGCAATAACAATGTAAGCAAGACCGAAACATAATCTTCAAGTAAAGCCTCGTATGAAAACACGTTTTAAGCACAAGTGATCGATATTCAAGCAAGATTACATCATCACACGTGATTAAGTGTTCCAAGGAATAAAGTCAATGCAACTAAGCCTCACTTTAGGGATATGTGAATGTGTATCACTCATCATGTGTTTGGGTTTAGCAATGAACACTCAAGCTCAAAAATCATGCAAGTAAGGACTTTACTATTGAAGCTAATATCACCAATTCCTCCACCTAGAGATGCCTAATGCAAAGTACACAAAGAATTTCGAACTTGGCTCAATGGAGGTCCTCAAAGAGGTTCCATTCGGCCGGGTTGTAATGGGGCTTTTGGTATTTCTCAAGGTGGGAATTATTTGGTCTTGTGGTGCTTATAATAGGGATTGAACAAACTAAACTCTCACCAATTTCACCAAATTTCACAATTACTTTCACTCTCACCAAAAAGACTTAACATTTTCCTTCCAACCCGAAATTTCACTTATCATTCCACTTCATCTTTGCTCTTATGCTTTTTGTTGGATTTTCAACACTTTCTACATTTGGACCGACTTTCTTATGACATCGGGCCCGATGTTGCTTGTAACTCGGTCGGACCATTTTCTTCACTTAAGCTCTTTGCTTTATTCCACTTTACATTTCCAACATTTTCTTTTTTCCTTTCTTTCTTTTTTTTTCATTTTTGTACAACAAAGATGCACTACCCACATGATTCATAACACCATTCTTTGCCCTTAAACCCAAGAGAATCTCAACTCTTCAAATACAATCCAAACCTCTCTTCTAAAGTCCAATCCCATAAGGGTCAAGTCATATAAGGCTAGGAATAATATTTTTGAGGAGTTTCAAACAAAGGCTTAGGCTAGAACGGGGCTACAATCAAAGGATTAACTTCATGGTAGGATATGGAACATTTATGTGACTAGAAGAATAAAGTTCAAAATCAATGTGACCATGCTAGGACAATTCTCATGACGGTCTTGGAAAATAGATAAACACCGCAATAGCAAGTTTTACTAAGCATGAATGAGCTAATCACACAAGAAAAATGAGGGATATGCAAATATGAACAAGCATCCCTAAAATGGCCAAAAATCAATCTCACAAGGGTCACTCATACTTAGTTGCATAAGAACTCATCCTAGAACTCACATGCTCAATAAAACAAGCAAGATATCATGATCACATCAAAAGCAACATCATTTAAGAGGCTAAACTATCCAAAAATATGCAAAGGAATTTACATGCTCACATCATCATTAGCTTTTATTTTGGCAATCTAAGATGGGAATTTCTAGTCCAAAACCTACAAAACACAAAATCTTTTTGTTGTTTTTAACACAATTTTTCAATTTTTTTATGGATTTTTTTTTTTTGCAAAAAAAATTTCTCTAAAACCAAAGACTCAAACATTCCAAACACAAACTAGAAACACCAACTAAATATCCTCAAAATAATAAACAAACATAAACAAGTGAAATCATGAACACACTTACCCCCACCCCATACTTAAAATTTTTGATGTCCCCATCAAACAAGGAAATCAAAACTTAAAAGCAAGAGAGAAGAGTATGAAAAGCTCACAATTTCTTATTCTTCAATGGCATATATGGGATCACTCGAAGGGTTTGTCACGTCTACGTCCTCTTTGGAGCCTTGCTTGCCGCTCCCTCTCGTACACTTGCTCTTGGTAGAAGTCTTGTGGTGGTGGTTGGAGTTGAGGCTCCGAGCGTGTCCATTGGTCCTCACGGGAAGGGAAGTTCCCGCTCATCCACGTATTGTAGCTATCTTGGACTCGCCACCTTTGGTCTTCCACCTCTCTAAGCTCCTCTACCTCTCGCCTAGTGTAGCCGAGGGCCCGGTTCATCTCTTGTTGGCTAGCTTGGAAAGAACTTTGTTGTTGAAGCATTTGTTGTTGTTGTTGATACATTTGTTGTTGTTGGAGATTCACATGATGGACCTCTTGGAGAACATTTTCTTGTTGAAGTTGGAGATGAGCCATTTGGTTGGCTAAGAAGGACATGTCCACCGGTTGTTGTTGCTCGGGAAACACCATTCCCGGACCGTACCATTGGGCATAGCCTTCATAACCGCCACCTTGGAATTGCTCTCGCCTTGCACCGCTCCCTTATCCACGTTCATAATACCTCGGGACCTCACCACCATGGAATGAACTGGACCGACGTTGGGGAAAGTCGGGCCCGACTTGGGGTGTACCTCGGTCCTCTAGTGTTGGAGCTTGGTGCGTGGCTCGGAGGTTGGCCATCAAACCTTGGAAGCGCTCACCTTCTTCACTTTGCCCTTGATCGACATCCATGTCCTCCCCACGAGGTGCAAACACGAAGTTGTCTTGGTCGGAATCCGGTGTAGATGGAGGAGAGGTAAACCGAAGTTGTCCCCGGCAACGGCGCCATTCTTTTGATTGCCTCTCATGATGTGCGAGGGTCAAGAGATACAATTTATAACCCGACCCCGTTGTAGTACGTGGTGGGTGTCGAACACTCGGGAAGTCTACTCGATCGATGTGCCTAGATACTAGGAAGCTAAAAAGGAGAGCATAAAACAAAGGAAAATAAAGAAAACAGTCGGGACCGACACTGAGGTCACGTCGGGCCCGAGGTTGGCGACAAGAGGAAGTTGGGACCGACACTGGGTAAGTCGGGCCCGAGGTAGCTGGGGATGTCGAACTCAAAGATTTTAAAAGTAGATCTTGGGCTTTTGGGTTCCTTCCCTAGTAGATTAAGGCTTTTCCACCCCAATTCAGGCAATGAGTGATGATCGGACTAGGATCGAGTGCTTTCGCCCTCGTTCCAACCACATCTACACCTCGATCCATGGGGAAATCCCCTTCGAAGCAAGGTCTTGAGATTGACACATGTTCACTTTCGCTACTTTGCCAATCTCAAGCCTTGATTCCCGACTTTCGCAAGGAATTGTAGCTCGATGTAGAGTGGGTTCCTTAGATCAAACACTCAAGGCTATGGAATTGGGGTTTCTAGCCTAAACCTAGCTAGGGTTTTCCCCCATAACCCAAGATCAAGGAGATCTACTCCATGTGACAAGCAAAGAAAGCAATCAAATCAAAAGAGAAGCAATCATCATAATCAATCTCAAAACAAAGCAAGGGTTCATTCAAATCCAAAGCAATCCACAAATACAGATCAAGGGTTTTCAAATCCACAAGATCAAAGCAAATCAAAGCTAAACAATCAACAAAACCTCTCAAGTCTTCCTCCTCCTTGGCCGATTCTCTCTCTCTTCCTCCTCTTCTCCTTCCTCCTTGCTCTCCAAGTATCCTCTTGGCTCCCTTGGAACCCCCTTTTTTTGTGTGAGGGAACCCCTTCTTAGAAGACAAGAGGGCCTTTTATGGATTAAATGAGGGGCAAAAGTGGAAGTTCACAAATTCGTGCCTTGGAGCCCAAGTAGTCCGGTGACCGACTCGGCCCGACACGGAGGAACCTCGGGCCCGAGGTACTGTGCAACTCGGTCCGAGGTTGGAAACTTCAAAGTCGGGCCCGACGTTGTTGCAACTCGGTCCTGACTTCGTTCCACCTTCTTCTTAGTTGGCTTCTCTTGTTCTTCTTCATGGCTTGCTTCTCTCTTTCCCGCTTTAGCTCGGCCTTTGCTCCATGTCTCGACCCTCCTTCAAATCCATCCTTGATTCATGCCAAATTACCTACAAAACACATAAAAGGTGCGTAGTCTCCGAATCTCATAGAAATACGGGAACTAAGCTAAAAAGGAACAAAACGCACAAGAAAAGGGGAAAAAGAAACATATTTACAAAGGAAATCACATATGAAAACACCACCAAATAGAGAGACATCAAAAACAAATTGAGGAAAGAATTATTACTTGCTAGACTTGGTTGAATGATACCAATTGATACGTGGTCGCCTTGGATGAATGATACCACTTGATACGTGGTCGCCTTGGATTACTCCTTGGAAACCTCGTATATAACCTCACAAGATCCCAATCTTGCCAATAACATGATTTTCGAACCTGAATTAACCTTAAACAATTAGAGTCTTGCGTAACAAGTAATTGAGAATTCTCGAAAATTGAATGTGAATTAATAACCGAATTTGATAAATTGAAACAATCAATTTTGATAGTTCAATCGGATTGGCTCCAACGCTAAATCTGAATGATTAACTAGATTGATCTTTAACAATCAAATCTAGAACAACCACAATTGACTAAGTCAATAAACCATATTAAACAAACAAAGAGAGAGAGATCGAAAGAAGTATGATGATGATCGATTGATGATGATGATGTTCGGATCTTCAAACAAGCAACACACGTGTATTTGGCCCAAGGACGAGATAAACCTTTCTTAAGGTTTATCTCATCTCAAGCTAATTTTATTGAATGATAAAACAAGAATATTTAAAGGCAATACAAAGCTGATCCCTAGAGAGCAAGTAATCATGTTGGCCGGCCCTAGAGGGATAAATCAGCCCATGTCTTGCTTCCAAAGATATAATAAAATATCTATCTCTAACTAACTAGATCCCCCTTAAATTAAATAAATCAAATCTGATTTATTTAATTAAGTAAAATATCATAACAAACTCAAAATATCTTAAAGATAGAATGAAACATAAGAGAGAGATTAACAACCACTAACAACATCCTAGATGGCCGAATCTCCTCAAAATAAAAGCTGAAATTATATTGAACTATAAATAAAAGAAATAAAGATATTTTCCATATTTAGATTGGTCAAGTCAAAGGGTTGACTTTGACCCATGTAACAACTCATCTCACCCGGTCACTTAATAAATTCATCCCTAAAGTGAGACAAGCTATTCCATGTATCTAAATAAGGAAATAAACTATGAAGCTCGCCCAATTGAATTAATCCATTGAATCTGGGCTCAGTTGATGCCGAATGCAAGTGACCCATCTTGTCTTGTTGGACCCTTCAACAATAGTTGCCAATCGAACTAAGATCGTCGTCGTCCCTTGAGCAATCTTCTTAGCCCGACTCCTAGTAATTGGTCCATCAGATGGCACTCGAATCAACTCATCAACGTCGGTAGGAGACATGGTTGGCTTCAATGCATCATCACATAACCACATTGCAATAGTCTCTAATATCTTGTCAAACATTACAACAATAGGCCACCCATGCTCTTCCTTATACACAGAATTAATAGATTATGCATTGTTCGTTGTCATTATGTTGAACCTATTAGTGTGGAAGTGTGCCCTTGCCCAGTTGGAAAATCTAGCATCCTTGCATATTTATCCACTTGTGGTCCATAATTAGAGAGTTTTGCAAAGTGGATATTAAATTCTCTCATTGCATAGGCCTTAGCTAGCTTATCCCATAGGTTCAGCAAGTCTCCCCTATGATATTTTGCCTTGAAATTTTATATATATATATATGAAACATGCAATTACCATGACCCTCTAATGTTCTCAAACCCATAGAAATACTTGCATGGAGATCGGAGATGAACACAACTTCAAGATTATCTAGTATAACAACTTTGAACTCTTTGAAGAAAAATGACCTTAATGCATCATTCTGATTATCAACCACTCCAAATGCAATAGGATAAATGCCTTTGTTTCCCTCTTGATCAAGTTGTCGCAATAAGGAGATGGCGACCAAAATTTCCACTCAAGTGTGTTGCATCCACTGATATCACCTACAAGAATACTATATAGGGCATGCTTGATTGATATTCTTGTAATATCCCTCATTTTTATAAAGTGTAAAAATATAATTTTATATTTCACTTTAACATATTAAAATATTTGCATATTTTATTTTTTAAAGTTATAATATTATAACATTTTAAGTGTTATAAGGTTGGTTTATAAGGTTAAAACCCATATTAAACGTTACAAAAACATATTTTTTTCATATTATAAATATTAATGATGAACCATAAGAATTATGTTTTTATAATTATTTATAATATTATAAAACGTAAACATTAATAATATGTGTCTTACTTATTAGTTAAAATTATAAAAGAATAATTATAAGTAACAAACATAAGAAGTGTTTTAATAATACCTCTAAAACTTTAAACTTATATAAATGTTTTTTAAAGATAAAGTTTAAGCAAATAAAATAGATTAAAGCTCATACGATGATAATATGAGTTATTTGAAGTACAAAGGTTAATATGGAAGGGCATTTTTATCACTTTTATAAAACTAGAGGGGTTGTTTGTGTAATTTGGACAAAAGAAATCAATCCCGACTTTCTTCATCTTCAACCTTGAGTCATGATTTTCTAATGGTCATAACTCATACGTTTCTCAACAAAATTTCGATCTGAAAGATGTTTCGGAAAGCCCATAAGGTCCTCAATTAAATTCCTATATTAATTTTACGAACAATTGTTGGATTATATCTCGAATGGGGGAAGAGAGAACGGTTAGGGTTCTTTGAAGCTTAAACGTTAGGGGTTGTAAATCCTTAAATTGGGAAGGGATAATATTGAGACATGGATAAGGAAGATATATTGGAATGAATTGGATGGGAATCAACACATTTTAAATCCGGATTAGCATTCCAAGATATCAGTTCTTGGGCGTTTGAAAGCCGATTTGAGCAATATTAAAGGGTACTGATCGAGGGAAATCATATACAAACACTTTACATCAGTTTTCTCCTCACAAAAACTCTTTAGACCGCTAAGAAATTGAGATCGAAATCGAATTTGGCTCTTACGAAAACAAAGGAGGGTGTTTTTTTTTTAACATCGTTCGTCCTCCACCGTCGACGACGTCCACCACCACCACCACCATTGGAATCGTCACCCTGTCCCGCACCTAGATTCGTCGCCACCATTGTCCTCCATTCACCGAGGAAGCCGCGCGAGGGTCCCCTGCCTCGCCCTTGTTTTGTACTGTGGTATGAGGCTACTGTACTGATGAACGTAGGATATGGTGAATTAGGAGTACTTTAATAATATAGCAGATTTCGAATATTAAAAAAAAAACTTTTGCCCAATTAAAATTAGATAATGAATTATATTATATGTTGTTTAGAGGTTTTTAAATAAAATTGGGTCTTTTAAATATCAAAAAAAATAAGATAATTTTAAATGGGTATTTTTCAGTATTTTTATAAATAACTTGGTACTTAAATGGATATTGATAAGAAAGAAATTCTTATTTCATTATACAATTACAATGGTTGAATTAAACAAAATTTACAATAAGACTTTGAGTATAAATAATGCGACATTTTATTTAAATTAATATTAAAATGTATATATAGGATTGATGTTAATATTTTATTAATATAAAGTTTAAGGTAAATAATATGAACATTTTATAAAATTCATAACTTAGCTTCATTATATTAATAAAAAGGAAATTATTAATATAATGTGTAAAAGTTTATAATTCTTATAAACTTGACGTTGTGATTCCTCGGAAAATCAACGTCATCGAGTGAACAAAATAAATTGACGAGAATTTATTTTGTGGTTGATTGAAACAGGAACAAGTCTAGGTCAATCATTGTGAGAGTTCTGTTCGTAACCCATCTATGTCAATTTCGAGGCAAGTGGTTTGTGTTCGATTTACATATAAAGAGGTTTATGCATTACTTGTTTTATCAATCATGTTACATATCTTGTTGTATCTTTCATGTGCTTTAAATTGTTGTATGACTTTGTTGGGAACTCCTCTATGAAATAAAATGAATCTAGGATTTATATTGTTCTAGATTTAATGACATGTTATTCCTAGTCGTACCTAGGTTATGCTAGATGGACTGTAGGGACGTTGCAATGTGATATGTGTGCCTAGATGAGTTGGATTGTATTTGCGTACTTTATGTTATACGCATCGATTCATTCGACTTTAATCTTGAGAAGTTGCTCTACCTTTAAGACCATGGTCAATACCCGCTCGCTCGATGAGGTGTGATGACACGTAGCTGGTGCTAGTCTGGGTTCGCCACCCGACCTTTGAGTATTTCTGTGGCGCCGTAACCCACATTCTATCTTTTGAGTATTTTCATGGGGTCGTAACCCACAAATAGTCTTACTTAAAAAGTATGCTTAATTCCAAGTGGAACGATAACGTTATCCTTAAAATTAGTAGAGATTAAATAGGCGCCCGATGGGGACAATTAAAATGATAGGAAGGCTAGTACGAAATGGAATGCCATCCTTACTATCGGATTTCGTAATTCTCTAGCTGCAATATGAATTCGCACAACCCGTATGCAGTGAGGCTGGTAGAGGGAAACGTGATCAACGAGGGGTTTAATCACCCACCTGACTAAATGTGTGAAACCCAAGTTCCCAACATACGTAAACTTTTCTTTAAAAATCGAGAATCACCCTTGGGTGACGTTCTCATACTTTTCCTTCAAATCATAGTTTTCATAGGAGGTTCGAGGTCCGAAGATGTGACCGGTTTTCATTCGGTACCCGACATCCCAACTCGTTCCTTCCTAAAACCGAACCACCTTCTAAAACACCATTTGATTAGTCTGTCACAAGACTAACCGACCGTTTATTTTCCTTGCATGGTCGGCTGGTGTCCATCACATTTCTCGTCGCGACACATTAAGAGTGGAGTTCTACATCGAGGAGCATGAGGAACAAGCTTGAGAAGCAGCTAGAGTGAAGGTGGTTTGCTTGGAATAAGTTAGAATAATTTTAAGGGTCGAGGTTCCGACTTGTGGGACCCTTCCCATTTCAACTTTGTATCCGTTCAAGTTTATTCGACTTTTCTATTAGACTTCAGCAACTTTTATATATATATATATCTTCCGCATTTTAAAGTTTTTGGTTAAGTTTTGTAATTATTGTAAGCCTAGGGTGACTTTGAGAGTTTAATCTCGGGGTAACTGGCGGTAATATCCCTTTATAAAAAGGGGGTGTTACAATTATGGTATCAGAGCCGAAACTTTATAATGTCATTCCTTAGGTCGATCCTTATGTTCAAATCCCTTATTAATATTCCATTCGTAGAGGTATTGCTGTCGTGTACATTTAGACTCTAGTGTCTAGGGTACAGATTCTAGAGATCGATATTTTTATCTTCCTTGGTCAATCTATCTTAAGTCTTAATCAAAGTGAAAGTTGTCAAGTGATTGAACCATCTTATGTCTTGTTGTTTAGACCGATCCATGTCTTTGTACCTTAGTAATTACCCAAGTGGCGTTGCCAAGTAATAATATAAAATAAAGAAACTCCTGTCGGGGATAGGTTTGTATTTCGATATTCTATTAGTTTAAGCTCAAAGATAATTCTCTTCTTAAAAGCTTAGTCTTTAAAAGTTTGCACAAAAGAAAAAAAAATATTTTTAATTGTGGTCATCTTATTTGAAGTCGTTATGCAACCATCTATACCAATTCAAGGTCAGTGAAAATCACATCCTATTTCGTTTTTGAAGAAAGACGTTTAGTTTTATGGAAATTTGATTGTTAAAAATCGTTTCAATAGTTTTAAGTTTAAAATAAGGATCTCGAGACCTTTGATGAGTTCTTTTCAAGTTCAACATGTTTGAGGCATTAAACTAATAACCAATAAGTTATAACCGTGCGATCTTTGGTCCATGTTCATAAATTTTTTGTAGGATACATTCTTCGATTTTATGTTTTTTATACAGTAAATTTTCTCTACGATTTTCATGGTGGTGAGTAAGAATGCATTTTGTCTTCCATCCTGATCACATGGTAAGGCAAGATCACATGTCTTGTTCCTGTGGAAATGCAATAAAGGGGTTAGGTTGGCTCGGCTCCCCATCTTGATCACATGGTGGAATGTGAGAACCCTAAGTCCTTAAGGTTCGATTTGAGAAAATGAATTTTTAAATGTTGGAATTCTTGTTTGTAACTCAATGTTTAGGGTATAAAGATTTTTGTTAGTGTTGGGACGTTGTTGGGACCTCTGGTTCTAAACAACGGATCAACGATGCCATTCTTCGAGTTTTGATAATGACAAACACCATGAGGAACTAATGTGGTTTGTTCAAGTATTTCTAAGGAACGCAGGTACAACCAAGAACTCCCATGAATGACCAAAAGCCACAGAAAGCTCACAATGCAGAAGTTCCCATCAAGGGAACTCTAAAGAGGAAAGTTCTCGTGAAATGGGAACTCCCAGGAATGATCAAGAGAACACAAGCTTACAACGATGAAGACTTTCCATCAAGGGAACTCTGAAGAAGACAGTTCCCATGACATGGGAACTCACATGTGAGGACAACGACCGTTCAGCGCAGATCGCGGGATTCTATCTTGGACAGCCCGAAGGAACAATCTGAGGATCAGACTGTCACGCTTGATCCAACAGTCCGATTGATTCAAGAAGTTGACATAGTTCAAACCAAAGTCACATGTGAAGAAAGTACAACTTGGGCATCAAGCAAAGGGCATTTTGGACACAGTTGAAAGATGCGATTGCCCAAGCTCACCTGGACTATAAAGCCAAATGAATAGTACTCGGATTGAGTACTTCTCCCAGAACTCACAAACACCCACATCAGAGATAAGAAAGAAAAAGAAGAGAAGTCCCCACCGGCGAGTGTGTGATCTCGACGACGGTGAAGCCGAAGTTCCCAGAGGCAAGGGAACTGAGAAGTCGGTGTAAGGTTTGAGTTACTTGTATTTACTATTGTGAGCTTACCTATGGTTAAAAAGACAAATCCTAGACTAATAACACGGGAACTCCAATGATCTAATTGTTCAATTAACTAGGACCTATAAAAATTCCTAAGAGAAAAGAAATAGGTGCTTTGTAAAATATTGGTTTCCTCGTTGATATATTGGATCTTCTCGAAGAACAAAGACTCGTTTAATAAAAGTTTTTCTTTACCAGCAAGGCTTATATCGTTTTGAGATGTAATGACTAGAAGGGCTACTGATAATAATGATCCGCATAAAAGGGTTGCATAGGCCAATATCATCATACTTACATGCATCATTAACCACTGGGATTGAAGAGCGGGTACTAATATTGTGGATTGCTTCATTTGAGCTAAAAAGCCCGAAGTAGCAAAGCCTTGGGTAAAAATAGCACCGGGCGCTGTTATTGCATTTACAATTTTCTTAAGGTTTTTAAAATAAGGAATCATATGAATAATATAAAAACTCCAAGAAAGGAAGATTAATGATTCATATAAATCACTTAACGGGAAATGCCCCGAAAAAATCCACCGAATACTTAATAATCCTGTTATACAGGAAAAAGTCAGTAGCATACCCTTTTCTAATGAATTGTCTAGTTCTACTATTTTGTTGACTACTAAAGTTATTAAATGAATTGTAATTACAATTGAAACGATCGAAAAGGAAATATGATTGAAAAGGTGCTCTAAAGTCAAAAATATCATAAGAATTTATATATAAAAAGAAAAGAGATCTCTCAATTACAAATCCTGTGTCAAATAGAAATTAAGAATGAAATTTTTCTCGTTGTGATTATTATTTATTCTAGGACTATTAGATTACCTTTTCGAATTTTTAAAAGGATGTGCCGCTACTCGGACTCGAACCGAGACGCTCTAGCACTGCTTCCTAAGAGCGGCGTGTCTACCAATTTCACCATAGCGGCTTGTTTGAAATCATAATAGCCTTTTTCTCTTTAATCGTCGAGATTGAAAGAGTCAATCCAACGGTAATTTTTTTATAATATAAAACATTCGAATATTTTGGTTTTCTTTCTAAGGAATAGAAATATATACAAAATATATACAATAGTATTTTTGAGAAAGTTCTAAAGATATATTTTGATTTCCTAAGAAAAATTCTTCGTATAGAATATCTCACAAAATCGAAATTGAAAATAGAAACAATGAATAAAAAATTATTAACTTTTTTCATTTTAATTTTCGAAGTAAAGATAAAAAAAGATGTATAACAATTAGAAACATAACGAATCCAGGAGGGAAAGGTTTTAATAGAATTCATTCTATTATCTATTAAGATTAAGCATCCCTTTTTGCCTAAAGATTTTTTGTTTGCTCTTTCATAGATCTAAAACCCACTTTAATTTTCGATTGGCTATTGGGACCGGCCGGTTGATGGGGAAAGTCAGAATCCCCATCCCAGAAATGATAAAATATACTAAAAAAAAGATGGGTAGTGAAATCCTCTAGTTTTCTACAAAAAAGTATCGTATAAAGTGGGTTTACATATCATAAGAAAGAAGCATGGTTTAGTTTCCTTGATGTTGATTAATTCAAAAAAAATTTAATGAATACAAAGGATTAATTCTGTTTCTATATTAAAAAATGAAATGATTCCGTTTTTCGACTTTTTTATGAATATAAATGCTAAAGGAAATTTTGTAGAAGGTTTTTTGAGTCAGATCAATTCAGATTATTCTAACATTTGATTATTTATTTTTCGTATAAAAAAACTTTTCGAATTCCCGGTACAAAGAGATTTCGCTAATGCAAAAGCTTTTAATGATGCCGAATATCCTTTTCTTTTCCAAAAATTTTTACGAATACGTTTTTTGGAAATTGAAGTACGCTCTTTTGGAACTGCCATTCAAAAATGAATAGGTTATTCATTATTCTAGTTGGATGTGAAAGACATCTAGTATTCAAAGCAAAGGAATCTTTCTAGCCTATTTTTTTTAGTTTTTTAGTTATAGGACCCTTTTTTATTCTAAGTTTTTTATTTTAGAAAATATCTCCAAAAAACTAAAAATATATGAAAATGACCTATCAGATAGATTATGCGAGCCGCCCCCCTTTTTATTCAAATTTTATAGAATACGATGTACCATAAAAAAAGCAAACTTTCGACTTCTATTTCCGTTTCTTTTTGTTATATGACTTCTTTTTTTTGTATTTCATATTTTACTTACATGTCATATAATAAACCCCTCGAAAGGTTTAAATTTAGAAGAGTTAAGTAGGCTACTTTTACCTAATTACCTAATAGAAACTTGACTCTTTTTAACAAATACGTGGCATTTTTTTTCAATTTTTATTGAACAAAGACTTGTTATTTAGTTAGAGTAGGCAGGATTTGATATGTTTTTATCCATTTTTTTAATTTTATTTTATGTAAAGTCGAAAGTAAAGTAAAGTCCTAGCATCGAAAAAAAAATTCGAGTTTTTGACTTAAATTAGATTATCAATTTTAGTAGATCTTGTGATTCATAGTAGATCTTGTGAGGATTCATATCAGTATCGAACTCAGTTGAGAGGATTTACTAGTGTTGCTAGAGTTAGGAAGAACTCGTAGGAACAGAGAAGTGTGAATCCGGCTGTTGTAACTAAGGAACAAAGCAATCAATATAAGTAAGTCATTCAAAATCCTCCAAGCGGAGGTAGAGGTTTACCCATACAACTAGTTGGTTGTAGTGGGGTTCCTCTATAAGGGAACTGCGTTCTTTACTGCTTTTAATACTTGCGCTTAATTTACTTCTGTTGCCTTGGGAACAGCTTAACAGCCAGTTCCCAAGCTCTTTGCTAACGGTTTACGATCCAACAAATGGCTCAGGAACTTACTCAGGTGGGGAACAACACTAGTAAGCCGTCAAGGCTTATTACAGGAAGATTCGAAAGCTGGCAACGCGACATGAAGGATTGGATGCGTGGCCAGGACTACCATGCCTGGTGTGTTATCGAGAGAGGCAACTTCGAAATTGATCCAACTATAGTCAACGACCTCACCAAATGGGGACCCAACGAATACAAGTGTATGGAGGCAAACTACTAGGCCAAACAGTACCTGAAAAGGTCCATGTGCGTACAAGACTGTGACAGGGTAGCAAATCTTGACACAGCTAAGGAAATGTGGGAAGCCATCCAACAAATGCACGTTGGGAACTTAGATCTCCGAGAAGATCTTCATATGAATGCAAAAAGGGAGTTCTACAACTTCCAAATGGAGATGGGAGAGTCTGTCGATAGCTACCAGTCCCGATTTGAAGGACTTTGCACCAAAATGGAAGGCTTGGGGATCACCAAAGAGGAAATCACCCATAGGATGAAGGTCCAACAGCTCTTCAACGGACTGACTAGAGAATGGGAAAACGAGAGAACAATGTTCAAAGAGAATCCGGAAAATAGAACTCTCATGCTTCATCAAGTGTTTGGAAAGCTAGTGGGACATGAGAAGAGAAAGATCGATGATAAGGAACGGACTCGAGCACATCGAGGGATCGCACTCAAAATCGAGAAGATGCTCAAATCAACTCAAGAACAACACGAAGACTCCGAAGAAGAAGAGGATGAGGAGCTAGTTCTCGTAACAAAGGCTCTTCGGAACTTCTACAAAGGGAAGCTCCAAAGGAACAGTGGGAACTGGGGAAAAGGACAGAGTTCCCAAAGAAAACCCGCAGAGAAGGACCTCGCCGATGTCACATGTTACAAGTGCAACAAGAAAGGACACTTTGCTAAGGAATGCCCACAGGGAACTGACGGCCGGAAGCAAGGAAAAAAAGCCTACATCGCCACATGGAGCGATGATGATGATGATGAAGATCCCGAGTCATGGGCACTCCCAGACATGTGTGGAATGGCCATAGAAGAAACCACTGGGGAAGAACCCAGTGAGGTAACCACTGAAACTGTTCTTGCTTCTTTGAATAACTATGAAAAACCTGAGTTGTTGAAAATTCTTTCAAGTCTTGTCAAAGATAATATAAAACTGCAAAACAAGTTGGAAAAAGAGGAACACATAAATGCTCAATTAGTTGGTCTTGAACCCTGTCCCAACTGCATATCCCTTCTCGAAAAACTCATGTCCCATGTGTCTCACATCGTAGATCTAGAAAATGAAATCAAAACTCTAGAGAAAGATGAGAACACCCTCTTACAAAACCTGAGTAAGACTCCCGAACATCTTGAAGCCTCTAGTTCCCAAATCAAGTTTGTCCCAGCCAAACACGGCATAGGATACAGAACTGAGAGCTCAAAGAACGGGAAGTCACCCCTGAGTGAACATGAAATCCATGAGTGTAGGGCCCTAGAACTCCAATGTGAGAAATAGAAAAATGCTCATCTCGAGGAGAAGATCAAGGTCCTAGAAAGTGGGAAAGGTGGTAAGAAAGTTTATTACACTGGGAACACTGGACATAGACTTTATGTCCAAATTGCTAAGGGAAACGGGCCACATGTGTACAATAAGGAAACCATGGATAGGAACAGAATCCAGAGACCACACCCAAAATACTACCTGGGAGAATACTATAAGACGTGCTGGAACTGTGGTGCTCATGGGCACTACAAGGAAGCATGTCCCAAGAAAAGTGCCCAAACCCTTAGAAACAGTGAGTTCCTAAACAAACAAAAACATCATGCTAATCACTAAAGGAACCCTAATTCTCAAATCACTCATGATATCAACATCGCTGACTATGTTTTAAATGAGAATATTTTCCCTTGCAAGGGACCTGGCAAGAGTCCTCTTGCCTGGGTCTCAAAACACTAACTTTACCTTGTAGGTGGCAGTGAGAGGGAACAATGCATGGTTCATAGATAGTGGATGCTCGAACCATATGACCGGAAATAAAGATATCCTCATCTCACTCCACACTCATGCCGAAGGAGGCCACGTCTCATTTGGAAATAAAAACAAGGGAGAAGTAATTGGAAAGGGAGAAGTGTTGCTAAATAGATCAATCAAAGTCAGCAATGTAAATCTGGTGAAAGATCTGGGATACAATCTCTTAAGTGTTGCCCAAATGTGTGATCAAGGGAACAACGTTGTCACCTTCGACTCAGAAGAATGCCTCGTCATTAACAAGAAGACCAACAAAGTGATTCTGAGAGGAAGAAGGCACAACAATGTGTATGTAGTAGATACAAAATTTGAACCACCAATGAAGTTGTGTCTTGCGAGTTCCCACGATGATACGAAACTCTGGCACCGAAGACTGGGACATGCAGGTGTCAATCAAATCCTGAAGCTCTATCTACAGGATCTGGTCATTGATCTTCCTCGAATCAATCTCGAAGGAGTCCAAATATGTGAAGCATGCGTTCGAGGGAAACAGAATAGGAACTCCTTCAAACCCAAAAAGGGGGTGAGCACAACCAGGCCTTTAGAGCTAATTCACATGGATCTCTGTGGTCCCATGCGAACAGCCAACTATGGTGGAATAAGGTACATGTATGTCTTAATCGATGATTTTTCTAGATTCACCTGGGTTATTTTCTTGAAGGCAAAATCACAAGATTTTGAAGAGTTCGAGCCTTTCATCAAAAGAACAGAAGTAAGCATGGGGCTAAAGCTGAAAGCCATCAGGTCTGACCATGAAACTGAGTTTCAAAACTCAGAGTTCCTCAACTTCTGTGACAAACATGGGATCTCTCACAACTTCTCAGCCCCTCGCACTCCTCAGCAAAACGGAGTGGTCGAGAGAAAGAACAGGACCTTGGAGGACATGGCCAGGACCATGATGCTTGAAAGCGGAGTTCTTGAGTATTTCTAGGCTGAAGCCATTGCCACAGCTACATACATCTTAAACCGAGCCATGACAAGGCCATTGATCAAGAAGACATCCTACGAGCTCATCAAGGGGAGAAAACCAAACATCTCCCACCTAAGGACCTTCGGATGAACATGCTTCATCCACAACAATGGAAAAGACAACCTTGGAAAATTCGATCCTAGAAGCGATGAAGGGATCTTCCTGGGATACTCATCACAAAGCAAGGCTTACAGGGTCTATAACAAGAGGACCAAGAAGATAGAAGAAAGCATCCATGTTGTCTTCAACGAGAAATCTGTAAAGATGAGAACAGAGACCCAAGGGAAGGGAACTCTGTTCAAACTGGTCAGACAAGAAGACGATGATGATGACGATGATGAGCCAAGGAAGAGGGATGAAGACTATCCAAGTGGAAGTAACATTCCACAACCAGGGAACAACGAAGGAGATCAAACTCTCACTGATCCAATCTCCCTCGAGGTTCCCTCTTTAGAAGAACTACAAGACGCCTCCAACTCTCTTGTTCCCCAAGACAATACCCTGCCAGAATCAAGTGTTCAGGGGGAACAAAGAGGGACTCTGCAAGAAATATCCGAAGAAACACAAAATGAAGAAGCTAAAGACGAGTGTTCCCATGATAAAGAAGCATCTACTGAAGATGACACAAGTGCAAGGGAACCCCCTCATATAAGAAACTCTCAACAAAGGAAGGACCACCCCATTGAGAACATCATCTCCCCTTATGATAAAGGTGCACAAACTCGTTCCTCTCTCAATAATTTTTGTACTTTTAACGCGTTTGTTTCAATGGTGGAACCCAAAAATATCAAAGAAGCCTTGAAGGACCCAGATTGGATCCAAGCCATGCAAGAGGAGCTCCACCAATTCGAGAGGAACAAAGTTTGGAAGCTAGTCCTTAGGCCCAAGAACAAGAACATCATAGGAACTCGATGGGTCTTTAGAAACAAGCTCGATGATACTGGGGCTGTAGCAAGGAACAAGGCTAGACTGGTGGCACAAGGCTACAGGCAAGAGGAAGGAATCGATTACGATGAGACCTTCGCACCAGTTGCCAGGATCGAGGCCATCAGACTCTTAATTGCCTATGCTGCTCACAAGGGATTCAAGCTTTATCAAATGGATGTGAAAACAGCCTTCCTCAATGGACATCTAAAGGAAGAAGTATATGTGGCCCAACCCCCAGGATTCGAAGATGAGAAGCTACCCAACCATGTCTACTTCTTGGAGAGGGCCCTCTACGGACTCAAACAAGCTCCCCGAGCTTGGTATGACAGGTTTGCTCAATTCCTCTTGTCCCATGGATACCTTCGAGGTTCCATAGACAAGACTTTGTTTTTAAAGAAAGAGTCTAAAGACATCTTGATTGTGCAAGTATATGTTGATGACATTGTTTTTGGAGCAACTAACGAAACTCTTGTAGAGAACTTTAAGGACCTCATGAGCAGTGAGTTTGAGATGAGTCATTGGGGAACTCACGTTCTTCTTGGGACTTCAAATATCTCAAACCAAGGAAGGAACAAAGATTCATCAACAGAAATACATCAAGGAAATGCTCGTAAAGTATGGGATGGAACATTCCAAGCCTATTGACACTCCCATCTCACCAAATTCAAGGCTCAATGCGGATGAAACAGGTATTAGTGTGGACCAAAGGAACTATCGAGGTATGATTGGGTCCCTTCTCTA
This sequence comes from Fallopia convolvulus, assembly GCA_964016875.1. Classification (NCBI taxonomy): domain Eukaryota; kingdom Viridiplantae; phylum Streptophyta; class Magnoliopsida; order Caryophyllales; family Polygonaceae; genus Fallopia; species Fallopia convolvulus. The sequence goes on from OZ024730.1 coordinate 20,770,874, forward strand.
CTTAACAGCTAGTAGACCTGATATCATGTTCTTCGTATGTCTTTGTGCTCGTTTTCAAGCTAACCCTATGGAATCACACCTGAAAGAGGTGAAGAGGATTTTCAGGTATCTCAAAGGGAACGATAACTTGTGCCTCTGGTATCCAAGGAACAGTTCCCTTAAGCTCATTGCATACACAGATGTGGATTTTGCAGCGCACCTGGTTGATAGAAAGAGCACATCAGGATTGGCCCAGTTCCTAGGGTCATGCTTAGTTTCATGGGGATCTAAAAAGAAAAACTCAGTGGCACTCTCCACAGCTGAAGCAGAATATGTGGCTGCCGCATCTTGTTGTTCCCAAGTTCTATGGCTTAAGTCACAACTCCAGGATTACGGTATGTCTTTTGGCCCAGTTCCCATACTTTGTGATAATACTAGTGCCATAAACATTTCCAAAAATCCTGTGCATCATTCTAGAACTAAGCATATAGATATAAGGCATCACTTTCTACGTGACAATGTTGAATGTGGGAACATCTCGATGGAACACTGTAGAACTGAAGAGCAAATTGCGGACATTCTCACCAAAGCTTTAGACAGACGTCCCTACCAGCGTTTTCGAATGCTTCTAGGGATGATAACTCTAAACTAAACAAGTCCCTATTTGTCTCTTTCTCAATGCCTGACTAGTTTATCTAAGAATGCATGATAGGGAACATGGACTTATTGCTTTCACTTTGCCATGCTTACTAGTCTAAAGATAAATGTGTACAAGGGAACTTTATTTCTTTTGGCCCAACATGATCAACCAGAGTTCCCTTTATCCCTCTTTACAAGCCACTATAACGGTTGATCATATAACCTACCCTAAGCTAGGGACCAGACAAACGCTTCTCATGAGCCAAAATGTTTTCTCCTTTATCGAGTCGTAAATTGTCTGGTTCCCTTTGAGTTCCCTAGCTCCACAAAAGGATGAGTGTGAAGTTCCCTTAACCACTTCACTCTCCCTGACCCTGATAAGATCATGGGAACTGATACATACTAGCAATGGAACGCTGACTCATCTACGAAGAAGAACCGTCACTTGGAAAGCGGACTTTTGTGTCAGAAGCTCTGAAGCGTTACGGGCCAAGTATTCAAATTTTGAAAGGACTTCCCTAGAGATCGTGACGCGTGTCAAGAGGCGTGCTACGGAAGTTGTAACGATGCCCCACGTTCATTGGGCAACGGTTATCGAGGTTTTTCCACTTCCCTTTCTACCCTTCGCCCCTCCTCTCCTTAAAACCCTCATTTGCCATTTTTGGGCCCTTATTCCATCTTCCACCTCTGTCATTCTTCTTCTCCACATCCCTTTCACTCTCTTTTTCAAGAAACCTCCAAAACCTTCTCTCTTTCCCAAATCCTTCTACAAATGGCCACTCAACACACCTTCGCCCAGATCAAAGCTTGGGTTCTTGCAAACCCCAGAATTCTCTTCATCTCTCAATTGAAAGAGATTGAGAAAGAGCAAGACCCAGTCATGAAAGACGTCCTCATCGAAGGGCTCTACCGTCAAGTAAGTCCTTTCTTGCCACCCCCTCCTCCGACCGACGAAACCTTGGCCTGGACTTCCTCTTCCGCCACCTCCTCTGAATCCCTTCCTCATCCTTCAACCACCAACACCTCCTCCGGCATCGTCATTGTTCACAATTTCGGAGATGCTCGTCCCTCTATCAACGAGAAGCCCAGAAAATCCAAACACCACCATTCATCCAAAAAACGCCACTCATCCAAAGACCCCTCGAAATCCAAAAAATCCAAACATTCCAAAGATCCCTCCAAATCCAAAAAACGCAAACGCACTGAGGTCTCTGAATTTTCGGAGCACAGGAAGAAGCCCCACTTCAAATTCGAGGAGTACTTGAACTGCTCCAAGGAAAGTTCTTGTATGGTCAAACCCCCTTTCGTCTTCCACTCGGACTCTGGGACCTCCCAATCCCAGAGCCAACTCACTTCTTCTTCCCTCCCTCTTTCCATAAGTGAGGGACCTCCCAAACCTCTTCCCTCGAAACAAAAAACTCCTCCACCACCTCCTTCTGTTCCCACAACAAAGGGAACTCCACCTCCACCCCACAAAACACCTTCTCCTCCTTCCTCACCCAAAAACACTTCTATCCCTCCAACTCCTGCCTCAGGAACCTCTACTCCTCAGGTTCCCAAACCCACTCCTCCTCCCCCTTCTACACAAATTTCCACTCCTCTCTCCTCTCCTCTTCCCTCTTCCACAACATCCCCAACTACCACAAAACGCCCCACTCCCTCTCCATCCAAAACTGTCATCGTCCTTACTTCGGACGACGATGATCTTCCCCTCTCCGTCGTCATCGGAAAAATGACCAAGGACCCTCCTCTCATCATGGGAACTGTCGAGGAGGAGGCCCAGCTCAAAGATGTCGAGGAAGAGCTCAACCGGGTCCCCACTGAAGCAACAACCGACCAAGGGACCAAGTCCCACGAAAAAGTGGCTCCTGTAGAGCCCATGGAGAAATGGGACCCAGCACCAGTTGGTGGTGTTGGGGCAAGTACCAGTCATCCTGAAGATGACGCAGAGGGCTCAAGCTCGAGTTCCTCCGAGGCAGAAGGGACCTCAAATGATGAGGTTGAAGAAAAAGAGGCTCCAGCTGCTAAGGAGCAAGCACAGATCCCAACACCTGGCCACCAAATGGTGGTGTCCACGGGTTCCCATCCTCCAAGGGAACGAGTGCTAATGATTGAAGCGGCTGCACCCCCTCAGCAGAAAGGACCTCGCACGGTCTCTAGGGGGAACACTTCTAAGAGCACCACAAAGAAAGGGAAGGGAACTTCAACAACAAGGTACCCTGTGGATGAACGCCGGAAGCTCCTCCCCCCTCTTATAATTTCTGAAGAAGTGCTCAACAACAATGGCCTAGGGGAACTGTGGGACCTAATCAAGGCCCAGTGCTGGGAGAACCTTTGCAAGGAAACTATGAGTGTAGATCCCTCCCAAGTGCGTCAATTCTACAACAACTTCATCATAAACAATGACAGCACTCAGGGGACTCTCTCCCACGAAGGTGACGAGTTTATCTTCACTACGTCCACAATCCGCCTTCAGCTCCAAGTCCTAGTTCAAGGACTCAATGAGTTGCCCAACAAGCTCTGGGGCGACTTCAACAGCGCCGAGGTGTACAACACCATTTTTGAGGGCCGAGTTCCCACTAAGGTGCCTTTGACTCATCATCTGTCCCTCGTCGCCAAGCTTGCTCATCAATTCATCATCAATGTGGTGATCCCTCGCCAAGAGAAGCGTCTGGTCGTCAATATCCCTGATGCCATCCTCCTCTATCACTTCCTCCTCAAGAAGCCCATCAACATTCCCAGAATCATACTTGGGCATATGGAGAAGTGTATGGCTTCCAAGTCCCATTCCCTTCCCTACTCTGGGCTGATCAAGAAGCTGCTGCAAAAAGAGGGTCTCTATGACACCTCTAAGGAAGAAATTGTGCTAGGAAGGGAACTGGATATCTCAATGGTCCAAAAGATGAGGCACTCTGAGCCTGTAGAGGAAACGGCTCAACTGGAGTCTGGTGAAGAAGGGAACTCTCAAGTGTTGCTTCGCATTGCCAACACCCTCGACCAGATTGCCAGGGACCAAGCAACGTTGGCCAGGGGACAAGAAAAACTTACACAAGTCCTGACGCGCCTCTGTGATGCATTGTTCCCCGCAGTCCCATGATCTCTCCTTTCTTTTTCCCTCAATCCAAATTTATCCACAAAAATGTACTTGTGTTCCCTTGTACCTATAATCTTAAGTAATGAATTGGCTTTTAGTTTGATTGCGTGTCCCTTTCTTCCTTATTATTGCTTTGCTTGTTTTCGATGATGTCAAAAGGGGGAAAGACAAAAAATGCGAGATGAGTTAAAAGTTTAAGTTATCACAGAACATGCATAAGCTAAGGGGGAACAATTGCATAAAAATCTAAGTAAGATCTAAGTGTCTCACCAGAAGTGGCTCCCCAATCTAAGTGTTTCACTAGGAGTGACTCCCCAAAATCATACTTAGGAACTCATTAGCATATCATTCATTGAAATACTTGCATATTTTGTGATGGGTTTGTCATCATCAAAAAGGGGGAAATTGTTGGGACGTTGTTGGGACCTCTGGTTCTAAACAACGGATCAACGATGCCATTCTCCGAGTTTTGATAATGACAAACACCATGAGGAACTAATGTGGTTTGTTCAAGTATTTCTAAGGAACGCAGGTACAACCAAGAACTCCCATGAATGACCAAAAGCCACAGAAAGCTCACAATGCAGAAGTTCCCATCAAGGGAACTCTAAAGAGGAAAGTTCCCGTGAAATGGGAACTCCCAGGAATGATCAAGAGAACACAAGCTTACAACGATGAAGAGTTTCCATCAAGGGAACTCTGAAGAAGACAGTTCCCATGACATGGGAACTCACATGTGAGGTCAACGACCGTTCAGCGCAGATCGCGGGATTCTGTCTTGGACAGCCCGAAGGAATAGTCTGAGGATCAGACTGTCACGCTTTATCCAACGGTCCGATTGATTCAAGAAGTTGACCTAGTTCAAACCAAAGTCACATCTGAAGAAAGTACAACTTGGGCATCAAGCAAAGGGCATTTTGGACACAGTTGAAAGATGCGATTGCCCAAGCTCACCTGGACTATAAAGCCAAATGAATAGTACTCGGATTGAGTACTTCTTCCAGAACTCACAAACACCCACATCAGAGAAATGAAAGAAAAAGAAGAGAGGTCCCGCCGGCGAGTGTGTGATCTCGACGACGGTGAAGCCGAAGTTCCCAAGGGCAAGGGAACTGAGAAGTCGGTGTAAGGTTTGAGTTACTTGTATTTTGCTGTTGTGAGCTTAGGAACTCAATTGAGAGGATTTACTAGTGTTGCTAGAGTTAGGAAGAACTCGTAGGAACAGAGAAGTGTGAATCCGGCTGTTGTAACTAAGGAACAAAGCAAACTGCGTTCTCTGTTGTAACAGAGAAGTCATTCAAAATCCTCCAAGCGGAGGTAGAGGTTTACCCATACAACTAGTTGGTTTTAGTGGGGTTCCTCTATAAGGAAACTGCGTTCTTTACTGCTTTTAATACTTGCGCTTAATTTACTTCTGTTGCCTTGGGAACAGCTTAACAGCCAGTTCCCAAGCTCTTTGCTAACGGTTTACGATCCAACAGTTAGGATTTAAATACAACTATGCTTTCTTTGAAAACAAATCAGATCAATACTTCATAAATGAGCTTATTTTACTTATTTATTTATTTGTATTTATTTTATTTTTGTGGTTGATAACTCATCATATAATTTGTTAATACTCTTGCCTAAGCTATAAGACATTTTTAATGCATCAAATGATATAAGTATTTTAATCATGTTCGAGTTATAAAAAAAATATAATGTCTCTCAACATTGGTATTTAAGTAGAGTGATTTTGTAATGATTCTTGTGCAAGTAATACGGATGTTGGTGAACATAAAAAGAAATTACGCACTTCCTACTTTCGAACCTTTCATAATTGTTTGATACTTGAGCCAATTACTATGATTCAGTTTCATTGATTAAGGTTACTTTTACCAACCAAATCTTCTGTCTAAACTAATTCAAAATCACCTTCCATTTTCTTTTATTAAACTTCAAGTTGTTACTATGTCGATGTCAATAGTGAATAAACTCTTCATTTCATTATAGTCGTAGTCTCTTGTTGAATAGTTTAATATCATCAATTTCTCTCACCTGGTTTATAGTTCCTTTCTGTGTCTTTCACATCCTTTGGGTATCCATAGAAGCATGTCAACTTCATTTATAGAGCATATTGTATTGAATACAACACAATAATTCTCAAATCCATCTAATCCCAAATCCTCATGTAGTACTCGGATTCGTTGTTGCGTCATTGTTGTTTGTCTTCGTAGTACTTCATTAAGCGGTAATTTAAACAAGATTGGATCATGTAAGCTGTAATTCTGACTAAAGTTAGCCACAAGGTTAAGCATGATTACGATGCTATCTATTATGAGCATCGACTTAGTTTTGTGGACGAAACTATTTTTAAGGGGTTACTATTGTAACCACCCACGTTTTTATTCCTTGTGAATCGTTTTAAGAATCGCTCTTTGGATAGTATGATAGATTGTGAGGTGTATATTTTCATAGACGATACCTTACCTTGATCTAGTTTCGCGGATAAAACTTTTTTTAAGGGGGTACTATTGTAATATCCCTCATTTTTATAATGGGTAAAAATGTAATTTTATATTTCCCTTTAATATAATAAAATATTTGCATATTTTATTTCTTAAAGTTATAATGTTACAACATTTTAAGTGTTATAAGGTTGGTTTACAAGGTTAAAACCCATATTAAACGTTACAAAAACATATTTTTTTCATATTATAAATATTAATGATGAACCATAAGAATTATGGTTTTATAATTATCTATAGGGAAATTCCTTTTGGTACCCCTGAATTTCAGTCTTTTCCTTTTGGTGCCCTAGAAAAAAAAATTATTCCTTTTAGTACCCCTCACATTTATAATAAGTCTCTTTTGTAGCCTATTTCATCCAAAAACAAACTTCCATCCATTTTTGTTACTTTTACGTTAAAAGGAAAAAAGAAAACGTTGCTTTCTCTCATCCTTTCTTCCTTGTCACCTGTACTGTACTTCTTGTTCTTACATTGCGCTTTACCTCTTCATATTTCCTGATTGTATTAAAACTTAATAAATCAGTGAGAATCAAAACCATATTTCCTGATTGTATTAAAACTTAACAAATCAGTGAGAATCAAAACCAAGAGACTTTTGTCAGGATTCCATTATCAATAATTTATGTAAGATGATTGTTCACTTACACCTCAAGGCAAATTTCGAATATCACCATAACATACAGTGATTAGCTTAAAAATTAGCCCCAAATTAAAACCCTAATACGAAATCATCAAAATTGGAGGATCCAAAGTAAGCAAAACAAAATTTACAAAATTGGAAACCTCTAATTGCTCGAGAAGATGAGGGACACCCTATGTTTTCGTAAGTACAAATTCTTAGACGCAATTCGTTTCCCCCTTTCTAATCATCGGAATCAATCTGCCTTGATGTTGTGGGTTGTTCTCTTTTGAACATATCAGCTGTGAATTGTCACAGATTGAGGTTTAAAATCAGAGCCAACAACTATGGATTCTTCGGTAGCATGACGATGTCGGATCTCTGCTCCAAATTCCACAAAGATCCATGAATGAAAGCGGAGCAAAATGCCATTGCGAAGGCCGCATTTGACGATAACAATACATCAAAATCCACTCGAACGTCTCCTTCTCCGACGCCGTTGACCGCCTCCCCATCAGCCGGCGCGTCGGGGGCAGATCTGAAATCGATTTCGATCGTACGATACCCAAGACCGGGGATCTCAAAGGAGCCACACCAATCGGGTCATCGAAGCTCTGTGCATTTGATCGCTCGGGAATGCGAGGGTCTAGAGATACAATTTATAACCCGACCCCGTTGTAGCACGTGGTGGGTGTCGAACGCTCGGAAAATCTACTCGATTGAGGTGCCTAGACACTAGAAAGCTGGGCAGGAGAACTTAAAACAAAGGAAAATAAAGGGAACAGTCGGGACCGACACAAGTGTCACGTCGGGCCCGATGTTGGCGACAAGAGGGAAGTCGGGACCGACGTAGAGCAAGTCGGGCCCGATGTAGCTGGGTTTTGTCGAACTCAAAGGTTGAAAGTAGATCTTGGGCTTTTGGGTTCCTTCTCTAGTAGATTAAGGCTTTTCCACCCCAATTCAAGCAATAAGTGATGATCGGAATAGGATCGAGTGCTTTCACCCTCGTTCCAACCACTTCTACACATCGATCATTGGGGAAATCCCCTTCGAAGCAAGGTCTTGAGATGGACAAATGTTCACTTTCGTTACTTTGCCAATCACAAGCCTTGATTCCGTACTTTCGTAAGAAATTGTAGCTCTATGTAGAGTGGGTTCCTAGATCAAGCACTTCAAGGCTATGGAATTGGGGTTTCTAGCCCAACCTAGCTAGAGTTTTCCCCCATAACCCAAGATCAAGGAGATCTACTACATATGGCAAACAAATCACAAAGCTAAGCAATCAACATCATCAATCTCAAACCAAAGCCAAGTTTCATTCACAAATCAAAAGCAATCCACAAACTCCAATCAAAGGTTTCCAAATCCACAAAATCAAAACAAGGCAAAGCTAATCTATCAACCAAACCTATCAAATTTCCTAGCAAACTCCTCTCCTTGGCCGATTCCCTCTCTTCTCCTCCTCCTCTCCTTCCTCCTTGCTCTCCAAGTATCCTCTTGAGAGTTTTTGAGGGTTGGTTCCTTGCTAAGTGTGGGAACCTCCTCCAATTAGAAGATAAGAGAGCCTTTATAGATGAGGGGCAAAAGTGGTAATTTACAATTTCGTGCCTTGGAGCCCAATCCACCAAGTGACCGACTCGGACCGACACGGAGCACCTCGGGCCCGACTTACTGGGCAAGTCGGTCCGAGGTCGAAAACTTCATCTCGGGTCCGGCGTTGGTTCTAACTCGATCCGGACCTCGTTCCACCTTCTTCTTGTTGGCTTTTCTCTTGTTCTTCTTCATGGCTTGCTCCTCTCTTTCCCTCTTAAGCTCGGGCCTTGCTCCATGTTCCGATTCTCCTTCAAAACGACCCTTGATCCATGCCAAAACACCTACAAAACACATAAAACTCGCATAGTCTCTGAATCTCATAGAAACACGGGAACTAAGCTAAAAAGGAACAAAACACTCAAGAAAAGGGGAAAAAGAAACATATTTACAAAGGAAATCATATATAAAAACACCACCAAATAAAGAGACATCAAAATACCCTATACTTAAACTTGCTTGTCCTCAAGCAATAAAAATGTAAGCAAGACCGAAACATAATCTTCAAGTAAAGCCTCGTATGAAAACACATTTAAGCACAAGTGATAGATATTCAAGCAAGATTACATCATATCACATGATTAAGTGTTCCAAGGAAAAGAGTCAATGCAACTAAGCCTCACTTTAGGGATATGTGAATGTGTATCACTCATCATGTGTTTGGGTATAGCAATGAACACTCAAGCTCAAAAATCATGCAAGTAAGGACTTTACTATTGAAGCTAATATCACCAAATCCTCCACCTATAGATGTCTAATATAAAGTACACAAAGAATTCGAACTTGGCTCAATGGAGGTCCTCAAAGAGGTTCCATTCGGCCGGGTTGTAATGTGGCTTTTGGTATTTCTCAAGGTGGGAATTATTTGGTCTTGTGGTGCTTACAATGGGGATTGAACAACCTAAACTCTCACCAACTTCACCAAAATTCCACAATCAATTTCACACTCATCCAAAAGACTTAACATTTTTCCTTTCAACCCAAAATTTCACTTAACATTCCACTTCATCTTTGCTCTTAGGCTTTTTGTTGGATTTTCCACACTTTCTACACAGGACCGACTTTCTTATGACATCGGGCCCGATGTGGTGTGTAACTCGGTTGGACCCTTTTTCTTCACTTAAGCTCTTTACCTTCATTCCACTTTCCATTTCCAACATTTTCTTTCTTTCTTTCTTTCTTTTCATTTTCTTTTGCACAACAAAGATGCACTACCCACATGATTCATAACACCATTCTTTGCCCTTAAACCAAAGAGAATCTCAACTCTTCAAATACAATCCAAACCTCTCTTCTAAAGTTCAATCCCATAAGGGTCAAGTCATATAAGGCTAAGAATAATATTTTTGAGGAGTTTCAAACAAAGGCTTAGGCTAAAACGGGGCTACAAACAAAGGATTCACTTCATGGTAGGATATGGAACATTTATGTGACTAGAAGAACAAAGTTCAAAATCAATGTGACAATGCTAGGACAAATCTCATGACGGTCTTGGAAAATAGATAAACACCGCAATAGCAAGTTTTACTAAGCATGCATGAGCTAATCACACAAGAAACATGAGGGATATGCAAATATGAACAAGCATCCCTAAAATGGCCAAAAATCAATCTCACAAGGGTCACTCATACTTAGTTGCATAAGAACTCATCCCAAAACTCACATGTTCAATAAAACAAGCAAGATATCATGATCACATCAAAAGCAACATCTTTTTAGAGGCTAAACCATCCAAAAATATGCAAAGGAATTTGCATGCTCACATCATCATTAGCTTTCATTTGGCAATCTAAGATGGGAATTTCTAGTCCAAAAACTACAAAACACAAAATCTTTTTGTTGTTTTCAACACAATTTTTCAAATTTTTATGGATTTTTGCAAAAATTTCTCTAAAACCAAAAACAAAGACTCATCCATTCAAAACCAAATCAATCATCCATGTCATTCATCAAACCACAAACCAAGAAACAAACATCCCAAACACGAACTATAAAACGAAAACCAAATATCCTCAAAATAACAAACACACAAGCAAGTGAAATCATGAGCACACTTACCCCCACCCCATACTTAAAATTTTGATGTCCCCATCAAACAAGGAAACCAAAACTTAAAAGCAAGAGAGAAGAGTATAAAGAGCTCACAATTTCTTTATTCTTCAATGGCATGTCTAGAATCACTCGAAGGGGTTTTCACGCCTACGTCCTCTTTGGAGTCTCGCTTGCCGCTCCTTCTCGTACACTTGCTCTTGGTAGAAGTCTTGTGGTGGTGGTTGGAGTTGAGGATCCGGGCGCGTCCATTGGTCCTCACGGGAAGGGAAGTTCCCGCTCATCCATGTGTTGAAGCTATCTTGGACCCGCCACCTTTGGTCCTCCACCTCTATAAGCTCATCCACCTCTCGCCTAGTATAGCCAAGGGTTCGGTTCATCTCTTCTTGGCTAGCTTGGAAAGCACTTTGTTGTTGAAGCAATTGTTGTTGTTGTTGGTACATGTATTGTTGTTGAAGATTCACTTGATGGACCTCTTGAAGAACATTTTCTTGTTGAAGTTGAAGATGGGCCATTTGGTTGGCCAAGAAGGACATGTCCACCGTTTGTTGTCGCTCGGGAAACACCATTCCCGGACCATACCATTGGGCGTAGCCTTCATAACCGCCACCTTGAGCTTGTTCTTGCCTTACACCACTTCCCTCTCCATGCTCATAGTGCCTCGGGACCTCATCACCATAGAAGGCACCGGACCGACGTTGATGGAAGTCGGGCCCGATGTTATGTGTACCTCGGTCCGCCAATGTTGGAGCTTGGTGCGTGGCTCGGAGGTTGGCCATCAAGCCTTGGAAGCGCTCATCTTCTTCATTTTGCTTTTGATCGACGTCCATGTCTTCCCGACGAGGTGCAAACACAAAGTTATCTTGGTCGAAATCCGGTGAAGATGGAGGGGAGGTAAACCGAATGTGTTGAGGTTGTTGTCTCCGCCCCTCTCTTGCACCTTCGGGGTCACCAAATGAGTGTGGCTTACCGGCCCACACTTGGTACCAATTGTGATACCGAGAAAGATCATAGAGGTTGGGCATCAACCGGATGGACACACCATCATAGCTCGAGTGAGGGGCCAAAGAAGTCATGTAAAGCTTCTCCTTGACGATGTTGGCCTTCTTGAAATACTTCATGTTCATATACTCAACACCATTCGGAGCCGGAGAATACTTGTTAAGGTCGACTCCTAGACGCACGGCTAGCCTTGCTATCATCCCGCCGAAGTAGATCCAAGAGGAGCTTTGGAAGTCTCGCACCATCTTGACCCACTCCCATGCAAGGTTCATGGGCTTCTCGGTGTGGAAGAGCATCTCATGTAGCAACATAATCTCTTCCTTCATCGGCTTGCTCAACTCATGACGAGCATAGATTGCACATCCCAAAACTCGCACCATGACCCGAAAAAGAGGGCTAGCAATCTCGGTTGTGGTGGCGCCTTTTCTCATCTCGCTCTTCCCGGCCACATGCCGCCACACTCGGTTCACCTTCTCGTTGTCGACGTCGGTCTCTTCTCTTGGACATGGAAACCCGAAGTAGGTAGCCAAGTCCCTAAGAGAGAGATTGTGGTCCTCATTGCCCAATTGGAAGGTGATCGCCCCTTCCTCATCCTCCATATTATCATAAGTGCATTCAAAAGTGGCCATGAATTCCGAGGTGAGGGTGGGATAGTGGGTGTTGTCCCACCTTAGCATCCCATTGACACCGATGTGGGAGTAGCACCTTAGAAGAGCTTGATCCATGTCCATCTTCCTCACGGTTTCCCAATCAAGCCACCTTGTGTGATGCTCAAGCGCCATATACCTTGCATAACTCTCAACTTACTCATCATCCTCCAAGTAAACATCATCCAACTTTGGCTCTTTTCTTGACTTCTTGGACTTCTTCTTCGGCCTTTCCGCATGAGATGATGAAGCTCTAGTCTCCATGGTACCAACACACATCCAACCAAACAAAAGGGTCCAAGATAAACTCCATACAACTCAACAAAAGCACTCATCAACACACAACAACACATCAACACAAGGGAACCCCATACTTAGTCTCTAAACACACATGCATCACAATCCAACATGAGTCATCATGGATATCTTCTAACAATGGCTAAGCAAATGATCATACTACATCATGATTAAGCTATAGCCAACAATGAAACACATGAATCCACATGATATCACAAGAAGAGAGCAAAAGCAACATGGATCGACTTCCAACCTATGTCGGGCCCGATACTTCCTCAACCTCGGTCCGACTTGATGGACCAACTTCCACAACTCGGGCCCGACTTACGTGGGCACGTCGATCTCGACCTAGTTCATGCTTCGACTCCTACCCCAAATCAACCCAAATCACTCTATCATGCACTTAAATTTCAAATTCAACCATCAAACATCCCTAATCGAAGTTCTAAATGGATCCAAGCATGCATAAACAACTTTGAAGCTCAATTTCACAAATCATGCAAATCCACCATTGATGCTCAAGCTCAAACTCTCAATCAAACATGGCATTACTCAATCTATGCAATGAAAGCACAAAATCTCCAAGGAAATAGGTAGAGATCGAGTAACACATACCAGATTTGAAGAGTAATGGACTTTTAAACAAACAATCTACTTAGAACTCAAAATTTCTCAACCTAGATCGAGATGGGGAACGAAGAACGAGATTGAACTCGAAATTTCTCTTTGGAATCGGGCTAGGGAGGCCTTTTTGTGATTGGATTCGAGATGAAGAAAGGGGAGATGTGTGGATCGAGTATGGTGGGAGGGGGGCCGATTTTGAGAGTGTGAGGGAGATGGGTTGTATTTTGGGAATGTTGGTTAATATGAAGATGGTAGGTAGGTGGGGGGTGGTATTTAATGGGGGAAAGGGACAAATTAGGTCAAAGGGCAAAAATGGCATTCCACCTAGTCCGATCGGATCGGACCGACGTCGTGGACCGATGTCCCTGTGTCGGGCCCGACTTACCTGGGCTCGATGTGGGGTGTTCGGGTCACCAATTTTACTCCATCCTCTTGCAACTTCTTTCTCCATATTTCCATTTATATTTATTTATTTTTTCACCTCAAATCCTACACAACCTTGAAGAATACACAACACCAAAAATCCACAAAACACTAGATAGAGATTGGTTAGAGAAAAGCTAGGCTAAACTAAGAAAAATCAAACTAAAATTACGAAAAGAAAGCTACTAGCTTGGGTTGCCTCTCGAGAAGCGCTCGTTTAGAGTCACTAGCTTGACTTCCTAACCTCAATCTCATGGCGGGTGAAACACGGTGAATTGCTCGCCATTGTTATGCCCATTCCCATTGCCCTCATACTCATAAAACCACCAACGATGGTCTATATAGGCATGGCTCTCCGATCTCGGGCCTCTCTCATCATACTCCTCCAACGAATGAGATTTCTCCTCCTTACTTGCTCCATCTTGTTCCTCTTTTCCTACACCAAAGTTATCCAAAGAATTCCTAGGAGATTCTACCAATTCATCTTTCAAGTCACTAAGGCAAATGTAGGAGTCTCCTAAGTCATCTTTCAAATCACTTAAACAAATGTAGGAATCAAAAGTTTGGAAAGAATTTTGGTCATCACCAACATCAAAAGGATGTAAGTAAGGATACTCTTCATTTTTCCTTGGGCTAGCATTGATCCTTGACTCATCTTGTTCCTCAACTTGCTCCAACAACTCCCTTGCTTGTATTTGTTCATTGAACCCTTCATCACTTCTCAACACAATGACCTCTTTAGCAACTTCCACTTCTTCTCTCTTTCTCTTGGCACTCTCTTCAAGTTTGAGGATAGCCAAGGCATCCGGCTCATTCAAAGCCTTGTTGAAGTGAAAATCGAACTTTTCTTCACCAATCTCAAAGGAAACTTTGCAATTTTTGACATCAAACCTTGCCCCCGCCGTAGCTAAGAATGGTCTTCCTAAGATTATTGGGACCAAGGGGTCCTCGTGCATGTCCAAGATCACGAAATCATCGGGAACAAAGTACTTTCCAACTCGTACCGGCACGTCATCCAATATTCCCTTAGCCTTGATGATGGAACCGTCGGCCATAGTTAGGGACATATCGGCCGGCTCAATTTCACCTAAATTTTCCTTTCTCCAAATACTAGCGGGCATCACCGAAACACTTGCCCCAAGGTCACATAAGGCTTGGAAGTTTTGAGACCCCACACCAATAGTGATAGCAAACCGACCGGGATCTCCTAGCTTTTGCGGTAACTCCAAAGTCTTGACCTCATCTTGCATTTCAACTATGGATCTCTTCTTGCTCAAAATCTCCTTTAAAAACTTGGCATAGGATGGCATCTCGCTCAATGCATCGGTGAACGGGATAGAGATGTTCAAACCTTGCAAAAGCTTGAGAAACCTCTTGAACTTGTTCTCAACAACATCTTTCGGCTTCTTTGAGGGATATGGAAGAGTTGTTGCACCTTGAATCTTGCTTGGATCAACCTCCTTGGACTTCCCCACTTTACTTGCAACATTTCCTGGTTGGACCGACTTAGGCACCACGTCGGGCCCGATGTCGTGTATCACAGTCCTGGGGCAAAGCTGAGGCAGAGTAGTCGGATCGACATCTGGGTACGTCGGGCCCGACTTACTCTCAACCTCGGTCTGGGGCAGAGGAGTTGATCTTCCTGCTGGATCGACTTCAGGGAACCGCGGACCCGACTTGTTGGGTAAGTCGGTCCGACTCTCTTCATTCTTCTTAGGCATGTGTGGCTCGGGTAGGTTTCGACCACTTCTCAATCCAATTGCCCGGACCTCATTTTGATTGTTTTGAGCTCGGGGGTTCTCCTCGGGTCGGCCCGGAAGTCTCCCATTCTCTCTCGGGGCTTGAGTTGCAATTTGGGCAAATTGATTGTCGACTTGCCTCCTCCATGCACCAAACTCATTGAATTGGGTCCTCATCTCCTTGAACCCATCCCTCATCTCTTGAGCAAATGATTGTAGCTCATTGAATCCCGGTGTCCTATATGGTGGTGGTGGCGGCGCCCTTGGCTCGTTTTGGTTGAAGTTGTTGTTGTAGCCTTGAGCTTGACCGTTGTTCCACCGGCCATTACCACCATTGTTGAAGTTGCCTCTTCCACCGAAATTTCCTCGAACATAGTTTGCCTCCTCAATTTGCTCGGCCAAGCGCACTTGGCTCTCATTCGGACAAACTTGTGTAGCATGTGCAAAGGATCCACACCCCTCACAAGCTCTAGCATTTTGCTTGTAGTAGTGGACTTGCCTCTTAAGCTTGCTCACTTCACCTTCAAGGAATTGGAGCTTCTCATCCTTGTCAATGTCTTCTCCCTTTGGATCATATAACTTCCTTGCACCTTCACCTTGAACTTTCACCTCTTTGCTAGCTTGACTCACCCCATACATGGCCTCATAATCGGATAGCTTGTCAAGTAGCTCCCAAGCTTGATCCGGTGTCAAGTCTATGAACCCACAATCGGTGTGGAGATTGAGCTTGTCCTTCGTTGCCGGATTGATGCCTTGGAAAAAGATGTCTTGGAGCACATATGGTTGTTGGCCATGAGTAGGACATTGGCGCAACATCTCCTTGAAACGGTCCCATGCTTCGAAGAGAGGCTCATTCGGACCTTGTTGAAAGCTTGCAATTTTCCTTCTTAGCGCGGTTGTCTTTGAGGGCGGGAACAACTTCATCAAGAAAGCATCATGGAGTGCCTTCCAAGTTGTGATCGACCTAGGGGCTTGGCTCTCGAGCCAATGTGTGGCCTTGGCCCCAAGTGACCAATGTGTGGCACATACTCCATCGTCTCCTCATCGGTAGAGATCATCTCACACATGTCCACAACGCGTTTGACGTGCTCTATGGGACACTCATGTGGACGGCCCTCGAATTGATCACGCTTGATGAGGGAGATGAATTGCGTCTTGATCTCAAAATTCTTGGCAACCTCGGGAAGCACAATAACCGGTTCGGGTACCCTCAACTCCGGATGCATGTATTGGCGTGCATTCCGGGGTAGAGCGTTGAGTTGAGCCTCGGCCCTCATCCGTTGCTCCCGTTCTATTCTTGCCACCGCCTCTTGATTGTCCTTCTCAAGTTGCAATCTAGCCATTTCGGCCCTAAGTCGAGCCAACTCCTCATCACCATGGAGAGCTTGATTCTCCATCCTTTTCCTTCTTCGGGCTTCCTTGAGAATACTTTCCGGATCACTCACAAACTCAAGCTCAAGTGTTCCTCGGGAGGAACGAGCTCGCATAAACCTACGAAACAAAGACACAAACCAAAACAAATCAAAAACAAACAAAGGGTTTGGGCTATTCCCTCACCCAAATCACTACCAAAACACAAGAAACTCACCAAATTGGCACTCAATGCACTTAGACTTCCCCGGCAACGGCGCCAATCTTTTGATCGCTCGGGAATGCGAGGGTCTAGAGATACAATTTATAACCCGACCCCGTTGTAGCACGTGGTGGGTGTCGAACGCTCGGGAAATCTACTCGATTGAGGTGCCTAGACACTAGAATGCTGGGAAGGAGAACTTAAAACAAAGGAAAACAAAGGGAACAGTCGGGACCGACACAAGTGTCACGTCGGGCCCGATGTTGGCGACAAGAGGGAAGTCGGGACCGACGTAGAGCAAGTCGGGCCCGATGTAGCTGGGTTTTGTCGAACTCAAAGGTTGAAAGTAGATCTTGGGCTTTTGGGTTCCTTCTCTAGTAGATTAAGGCTTTTCCACCCAATTCAAGCAATAAGTGATGATCGGAATAGGATCGAGTGCTTTCACCCTCGTTCCAACCACTTCTACATATCGATCATTGGGGAAATCCCCTTCGCAGCAAGGTCTTGAGATGGACAAATGTTCACTTTCGTTACTTTGCCAATCACAAGCCTTGATTCCGTACTTTCGTAAGAAATTGTAGCTCTATGTAGAGTGGGTTCCTAGATCAAGCACTTCAAGGCTATGGAATTGGGGTTTCTAGCCCAACCTAGCTAGAGTTTTCCCCCATAACCCAAGATCAAGGAGATCTACTACATATGGCAAACAAAGAAAGCAAACAAATCACAAAGCAAAGCAATCTACATCATCAATCTCAAACCAAAGCCAAGTTTCATTCACAAATCAAAAGCAATCCACAAACTCCAATCAAAGGTTTCCAAATCCACAAAATCAAAACAAGGCAAAGCTAATCTATCAACCAAACCTATCAAATTTCCTAGCAAACTCCTCTCCTTGGCCGATTCCCTCTCTTCTCCTCCTCCTCTCCTTCCTCCTTGCTCTCCAAGTATCCTCTTGAGAGTTTTTGAGGGTTGGTTCCTTGCTAAGTGTGGGAACCTCCTCCAATTAGAAGATAAGAGAGCCTTTATAGATGAGGGGCAAAAGTGGTAATTTACAATTTCGTGCCTTGGAGCCCAATCCACCAAGTGACCGACTCGGACCGACACGGAGCACCTCGGGCCCGACTTACTGGGCAAGTCGGTCCGAGGTCGAAAACTTCATCTCGGGTCCGACGTTGGTTCTAACTCGATCCGGACCTCGTTCCACCTTCTTCTTGTTGGCTTTTCTCTTGTTCTTCTTCATGGCTTGCTCCTCTCTTTCCCTCTTAAGCTCGGGCCTTGCTCCATGTTCCGATTCTCCTTCAAAACGACCCTTGATCCATGCCAAAACACCTACAAAACACATAAAACGTGCATAGTCTCCCAATCTCATAGAAACACGGGAACTAAGCTAAAAAGGAACAAAACACTCAAGAAAAGGGGAAAAAGAAACATATTTACAAAGGAAATCATATATAAAAACACCACCAAATAAAGAGACATCAATTAACATCGAAGAACCATCCCTTGGCGTTGGCGGAAGCGAAAGAGGGGGCCGTCGGAAAAGACGACAACTTGTTACAAGTCGGGGAATCAGTGAGATCGTCGGGTTTGCTCCTGGGCAAGAAATTATTGGAAAAATTCGCAATACAGAGGGAAGAATCAGAGGCTTCTACAACAACCGTTCATATGATGCTAATATGAGTTATTTGAAGTACAAAGGTTAAGATTTAAGGGTATTTTTATCACTTTTATAAAACTAGAGGGGTTGTTTGTGTAATTTGGACAAAAGATATCAATCCCGACTTTCTTCATCTTCAACCTTGAGTCATGATTTTCAAATGGTCATAACTCGTTCGTTTCTCAACGGATTATCGATCCGAAAGATGTTCCGGAAAGCCTATGAGGTCCTCTATTAAATTCCTCAATTAATTTTATGAAAAATTACCGGATTATATCTTAAATAGGGAAAGAGAGAACGGTTAGGGTTCTTTGAAGCTTAAACGTTAGGGGTTTTCAATCTTTAAATTGGGAAGGGATAATGTTGGGACGTGGATAAGGAAGATTTATTGGCATGAATTGGATGGAAATCAACACATTTAAAAGCCGGATTAGCATTCCAAAGTTTGACTTTTCAATGGCTCGGGTTTAATGACAAGAAATCAGTTCTAGGGCGTTTGAATGCCAATTTGAGCAATATAAAAGGGTACTGATCGAGGGAAATCATATAGAAACACTTTACATCAGTTTTCTCCTCACAAAAACTCTTTAGATCGCTTAGAAATCGAGATCGAAATCAAATCTGGCTCTTACAAAAACAGAGGAGGGTGCGTCGTGTTTAACTTCGTTCGTCCTCCACCGTCGACGACGTCCAGCGCCACCACCACCATTGGACTTGTCACCCTGTCCCGCACCCAGATCTTTCGCCACCATTGTCTGCCATTTACCGAGGAAGCCGCACAAGGGTCCCATGACTCGCCCCTGTTTGTACTGTTCTATGAGGCTACTGTATTGATGAACGTAGGATATGGTGAATTAGGAGTATTTTATTTTATTTAAAAATAATAATATAGCAGATTTCGAATATTTAAAAAAAAAACTTTTGCTCAATTAAAAATAGATAATGATATTTATTAAAATGGTGTTTATAGGTTTTTAAATAAAATTGGGTCTTTTAAATATCAAAGTAATAGTATGATTTTAAACGGGTATTTTTAGTATTTTTATAAATAACTTGGTACTTAAAATGGATATTCATAAGAAAGAATTTCTTATTTCATCATAAAGTTACAATGGTTGAATTAAACAAAATTTACAATAAGACTTTGAGTACGTACAAGTAATGCGACATTTTATTTAAATTAATATCAAAATGTATATATAGGTTTATGTTAATATTTTAGGCAGAATACATAAACGGCCCCCTGACCTTTGACCAATTAGTCACTTTGACACCCCACCTTTGAAAATATTCGATTGAATACCTAAACTTGCATATTGTGACCTATTGAACACTTGTTTGCTGACATGGCAATATGCGTGTATCTCACTCTCCATTGAGCGAGTACGAGAATAAATAACGCTGAGGTGGCGTCAATGTGATCTACTTGGCATAAATATTTTTTTCTTTTTCCTATTTTTTTATTTTCATTTTTTTCCTTTTTTCTATCTTCTTATTTCCTTTTTCTTTTATTTTTTTCCTTTTTCCTTTTTCCTTTTTCTTTCTACTGGCAAAGAAGATATGCCGCCGGTGAACAATTTCTTTGTCCCGATTCCGTCGTTTTGTCCTAATCCTCTCTATGGTTCTTGTTCTGGACCTCTAGTTCCTTCTTACCGGCATCGAACTCTAGATCTAAAGGGAAGTCCGATCTAGATCTAGATCTGACTTCCGGTGACCCCAATTCCGCAAACGGGACAGACAAATCAGCTCCCGGAGACTCAAATATGAAGGAGTTCAATTGGAGGAGGTTTTGGACTTGCAAACCCAAGTAAATCGAGATTGGATTCATCCAATTTCTTCTAGAATTCTCGGTATTAGCAAAGCTCGTGTTCAGTGCATTCGACAATGGCGGATCTGAGGAAGAAGAAGGTGAAGAACGGTGGATACTTGCTCCGGTTTTCCAAATCTAGTTTGGGCAAAGGAGGAGCAAGCGAAAGTAGAAGAAGTTGTTCTCGAGCGGAAGCGTGAAGAAGGTGGGTCCAACGTCGGTGGCCGCGGAGAGCTGGAGAAGGACTGGTGGAGGAGGAAATTAATTAATGTGGGAAAATTATGAAAGGCAAAGAGAGATGACGAGATGAAATGGGTAGAATTGGAATGGATTTCTTTCATAGGCATACACATCTCGGAGATGTGTAATCGGGGATTTAGGCAAAGAGAAATGACGAGATGAAATGGGTGGAATTGGAATGGATTTCTTCCAATTTGATGAAATGGGTGAAATTGGAGTTTACTGATGTGGCATATGTTTTTGAATTTTTTTCCTTTCATTGTCAAAAGATATGATGTGGCACTTTGATGTAACACGCGTGCTATGCACAACAATTTTTTTTTGACTAAACAGGTGTTCAATAGGTCGCAATATACAAGTTTAGGTATTCAATCGAACATTTTCAAAGGTAGGGTGTCAAAGTGACTAATTGACCAAAGGTCAGGGTGCCGTTTATGTGTTCTGCCTAATATTTTATTAATATAAAGTTCGGAAATTCTACGTGGTAACCCTAGGGTTTGATATTATTTATGAGGTGTACCATTATTTTACATAATTCGTGTGGTAACCCTCAGATTAATATAAAATTTGCCATATATCCAAAAAGGTTAAATCTAACTATCACTTCCGTTAACTTTCGTTAACTTTTATAAGAAAAAGAGAAACTAAAATTAAATCTTAAAAATAAAAACCAAATACCTAAAAGCGAGACTTCTTCTACCATAGACGGTATTTCTGATTAGATAGACACTAGCTATTTCTTCCACCATAGCCAACCACAATGGAGAAGCCGACCTCCGTGACGCACTAGACCATCAGACGCCGACGAATTGGTTGGCGGTGAGCGTGGTCGACCCCAGTGACCAAGGCCCTTCTCTCCGACAATATATGTTGCTGCTTCCTCCGAATCCCACCTCCTGATGTTTCCGCTGCCAGTGAGAATCGAGCTCCTTATCCTTCTCATCTCATTAATATGATCAACAGTATCATTGGAAGGTTTGATTCTTTTCTTTTTACTCTTAATTTTTTTCAATTCCACTTTTCCCTTTTTTGGCTGCTTGAACTAAATATGTGTAGATTTTTCTTATAGCTGGTGTGTAATTTGTCCGGTGCATTTTGCCTCTTTTCTATATGATTGCTCGGTGATTTTTGCTCATAGCTGGTGTGTATGTGTAGTTTTTTTTACCTCTTTTGTATTGTACCATTGAGCTGAATTTTCATCAGGATTATTCTTGACTAGTTACCATAAACCTTGTACGTCAGTAGTTGCTTTTCAAGAAAATAAAAATGGAGCTCCTTTTCAGCTCATATTTGGAGCTTTTTTTTTTATCAATCTCATCTTATTCTGCATTTGAGGCTAGCTATACACATGTATCATGTATGTACCTTTTAAATTTTGATGTGGGTATCGTAGAGCATATAATCCCTTATTTTTTTGAACTTGCAACTTCTATGTTGTCTTCCTTTGAACATGGTAACTGAATTGTGATGATTTATGTTTGTTGATTGGAATGTCATTATTTGGTCACATAAGCTCAGCAAAATTTGTTTATTAATAAAAATGGTCACATAAGCTCAGCAAAATCTGTTTATTGATAAAAATAAGGTCCTTCTATGATGATGATGATGTAAATATATAAGATTAAATGACCATATCCTTGTTGAAGAGGGAATTTGAGTAGCTGACATATTCTATTTCTTATCATTAAGTTGAACCAAATTTTCGTTTTCTACAGGAAGCCAGAGCTATATTGGGAAGATTGTTAATTGGTTTAGCATTAGTTGATGTTGCCTTACTTAAGTATTCTTATCAAAGTTGATTGGCTTCCACTTCTTTGCTGCAACAAGGGCATTCCTCATAATGTATTGTAAGTTTAGTAAGAGAGTGTGGATAATGTCCCAGCTGGACATGTCTGCCTACAGCTCGAGAAGAAATGAAGTGGTATTCGAGGGCAGTGGCAAGATAAATCAGATATTAATCGAAGATGCTATGTCTTCGAGGGCAGTGGCAAGACAGATCAGATATTAAGCAGTGTCGTTGGGCACTTACTTTCCATCAAAAAATCAAAGTGGATTGAAGTAGCATACCCAATTTTAGCTTTGAAGTTCTGTATTGCTTGAAAACAGTAACTCTTGTAGGTTCTTGATCATGGTTTGAAAGGTGATCAATTAGAATGAAAAGTTCTTTTACGCTTGTAGAATTTGCAATGACCTTTGAATTTAGCATTGTACTGTATTATAATGAGAGATGAAACTGTTACATTTGCTATCTTTAAGCTTATGACCATCCATGGATTTTACATACCTCACAGTAATCATCAGGATTAGACTTCTTTAAGACCTCACAGTAACCAGGCAAACTCCCATAAGAAGTGGCATCATCACCTTTAATCATCTTGAGGGCAAGTGTCCTTGCTTTGTACAAGGATGATGGCTTCATGTTTATACCATAGTTCTCGAACAAGTGAGTTTGAATAGTTTTTCCTTTGATGTCTTCATCTGCTCTCACATATTCAAGAATCTTTTTAGCAGCCCATTCTGGGGTCGCCATGGAATTGTACATGCCAAGTTTGAGGCAAGTATGAGTATCATTCAAAGTTTTAATTGCCCATGTAACTTCGTCCGAAAGTCTTGATGTATGAATCCTCCAATTACACTTAGAATCTCCACACACAGATGTATACCTTCTTTGCTCAGCTTTCAATACTACAACAAAGAAACCCTCTTGGACACAATAATCTCTCACAACGTCCATCATATGATCCTTGTCGATGAAAAGCATCCATACCTTAAGTTGGATTTTCCCAAAGTCATTCTCACCATACAACTCTCCATTATCATATAGTCGATCAAAGTAATCATCAGTATCACTATTATTGCCCCAAAATTCATCATCAACTCGTGGTAAGATAGAGTCATCAACAGTAGGTACATCAATGGAGGACAAAACAACATCATGTATATCAACACAAGGCATAACAATATCAGGTACACTAACGGAAGGCAGAATGTCATTAGACAAAACAGAATCATGTGCATTTCCCATCGGAGAAGTGGGTTGGCTTCCTAAGGAATGAGAATGAGAAGTACTTCCAGCATGTGGAACATACATTCCTCTTCTTCTAGCAGAAGTGGGAGGAACTCTCCTATTAGAAGTGGGTTTACTACCATGAATGTACCTTGATAGTAATGAGTTTTTTATGGGTCTTTTTGATTCAACCAAACCTCGTGCCAATTCTAGATTCTTAGATGGCGACTCAGCAGATCCAATGGTCAAATTAATCAACTTCTTGTCATATAATATGCTGAACATGTTCATGACATCATTGTCACTCTCCAACTGAAAATTTTGAGAATTATGTGCATACCATAAGGTGGGTTGCTCAAGAAGGAACATTCCCTTTTTTTCAGCGCCCTCTAGCAAATCAACAAATATGTCCAGAATATTACACTTATCGGGGTCATCCACTGATACTTCCACATATTCGTGATGGATGTATCGCATTCTCAACACTATCTTATCTTCCATTCTGCAATTTATAAACTTTAATTAATAAACCATCTCAAAAAAATCTCAAATAACAAATTCAAACTAATTAGTACAAAGATTAATCTTATATCATTTACAATAAGCATATGTAAACCACTACAATACAATATCTATAACGTATAGAAGTAGTGTAGGTACAACCCCTCGTTATATACGCAAAAACCCACCAGTTATTTACATGTGGTCGCTTGAACTATATAATTAATAATGAACTATATGATAAATAAGTAATATTCATGATTGTTATAATGGAAAGGGAGAATATGACATTCATTAGTATTGTACGGAGTATCATACATGAATATAATATAGGGGACTGGATCCCATTCATTCCTATCAAGTAAAAAGAGAATTATTAAAATGGTAATTACATGAAGAACTAATGATACAACGGCAATGGATTTTGCAGCTTTCGTTTTTGATTCAATACTTATAGTAATACTGTTGGGTTTTGTGTGTGATGTATATATAGTGATACACGTAAACTCATTAATTAACACTGTTGATTAGAATTTTAGTTGTAAACTTGTAATCATCACTATTGTTGCATAGTAATTACATGGAACAAGAACTTCACGATTGAAAAAAAACAAAACCATCGTATCATACAATTTTTAAATCAATAATCCAACTCCTAATTAATTCAATTCCTAACTAATTTATGAGTCTGAAAATTTGGAAAAGCATACCTTAGATTAGGATTGATCACCAAACCGTCGACTTTGCACACACCAACAGCACTTCGCCGGCGTTGAAGGCCGACTTCTCTAGCCAAGGAATTATCGTATAATTTTTTTTGAGAGGGGGAATTATCGTATAATTGGAAGATGGAAGATTCAGAAACCGTATCTTTATTTTACATTTTAAGATTTTAATTTTAATTTTATTTTTCTTAAAAACTGAAGTTAACGGTGATGAGTGTTAGATTTAACCTTTTTGGATATATGGTAAATTTTGTATTAATCTCAGGGTTACCACACGAATTATGTAAAACAATGGTACACCTCATAAATAATATCAAACCCTAGGGTTATCACGTAGAATTTCCGTATAAAGTTTAAGGTGAATAATATGAACATTTTGTAAAATTCACAACTTCGCTTCATTATATTAATAAAAAGGAAATTATTAATATAATGTGTAAAAGTTTATAATTCTTATAAACTTGCATCCGTTGTGATTCCTTGGAAAATCAATGTCATCGAGTGAACAAAATAAATTGACTAGAATTTATTTTTTGGTTGATTGAAACAGGAACAACTCTAGGTCAGTCATCGCGAGTGATCTGTTCGTAACCCATCTATGTCAATTTCGAGGCAAGTGGTTTGGGTTCGATTTCCATAAAAAGATGTTTACGCATCACTCCTTTTATCAATCATGCTACAATCTTGTTGTATCTTTCATGTGCTTTAAATTGTTTTATGACTTTGTTGGGAACTCTTCTATGAAATAAAATGAATCTAGGATTTAGAGTTTGGTTCAAATGAAACAAAGTCTTATCCTAAAACGTGAAACGAATGCACTTTTCCTAGTTCATAGTGCACTTTTCATACAAAAGTGCATTGAAAAATACAAAAAGTGCAATACGAAAAAGTGCACTACAAAAAATATGAAAAGTGCACTGAAATGTACGAAAAGTGCAAATGCGAAAAAGTGCACTCTGAAGTAGGAAAAGTGCACTATAAACTAGGAAAAGTGCATTCGTTTCAGGATAAGAGTTTGTTTCAGGATAAGAGTTCGTTTCATTTGAACCAAACTCCTAGGATTTATATTGTTCTAGATTTAATGACATGTTATTCCTAGTCGTACTAATTAGGTTACGCAAGATGGATTGTAGGGTCATTGCTTTGTGATATGCGTGCCTAGATGAGTAGGCTTGTATTTGCGTACTTTATGTTATACGCGTCGATTCATTCGACTTTAATCTCGAGTCGTTTCTCTACCTTTAAGACCATGGTCAATACCCGCTCGCTCGATGAGGGGTGATGGCACGTATCTCGTGCTATTCTGGGTTTGCCACCCAACCTTTGAGTATTTCCTTGGGGCCGTAACCCACATTATGTCTTTTGAGTATTTTCGTGGGGTCGTAACCCACATTCTGTCTTACTTAAAAAGTATGCTTAATTCCAAGTGGAACGATAATGTTATCCTTAAAATTAGTAGAGATTAAATAGGCGCCCAATGGCGACAATTAAAGTGATAGGAAGGCTAGTACGAAATGGAATGCCATCCTTACTCTCGGATTTTTTAATTCTCTGGCTCCAATCTGAATTCGCACAACACGTATGCGGTGAGGCTGGTAGAGGGAAACATGATCAACGAGGGGTTTAATCATCCACCTGACTAAATGTGTGAAACCCAAGTTCCTAACATAAGTAAAAATTTCTTTAAAAATCGAGAATCACCCTTGGGTGACGTTGTCATACTTTTCCTTCAAATCATAATTTTCATAGGAGGTTCGAGGTCCGAGGATGTGACCGGTTTTCGTTCGGTATCCCAACTCGTTCCTTCCTAAAACCGAACCACCTTCTAAAACCCCGTTTGCTTAGTCTGTCACAAGATTAACCGACCGTTTATTTTCCTTGCATGGTCGGCTGGTGTCCATCGCATTTCTCGTCGCGACACATCAGGAGTGGAGTTCTACGTCGAGGACCACGAGGAACAAGCTTGAGGAGCAGCTAGAATGAAGGTGTTTGCTTGGAATAAGTTATAATAATTTTAAGGGTCAAGGTTCCGACTATTGGGACCCTTCCCATTTCAACTTTGTATCCGTTCAAGTTTATTCGACTTTTGTATTCGACTTCCGCAACTTATATATATATCTTCCGCATTTTAAAGTTTTTGGTTAAGTTCTATAATTACTGTAAGCCTTGGGTGACTTCGAAAGTTTAATCTCGGGGTCACTAGCGGTAATATCCCTGTATAATAAGGGGGTGTTACAATTCTTTCCAAAATTTTATTATTATTGTTAATAATTCATCGAAATTCTTACAAGATACGATCTTTTTTCAAATATGGAATTGCATTTATCCATGCACCTAAAGTCCAGAAGGCATACGCGAAATTAATGTGGATTAGCATTTCTAATAATCGTTGTGTGAGAGTCTGATTTGACTGTTCCAACATGAACATCCACGAGTATAGCCGACTCTAAATTTGCTCAGCAATACCTCTTACTATGTCTTGGATAATACAACATGCTCGATTAGCCTTATAAGAACTTGCATTAATTCCAATATCTTTCATAGTTGTTTATATTTCTCTAGCTCTTGGCCCTTGTTTGCGACCTCCGAACCTAACATACCACAAAACTCAGTTTTTTTATGTTACAACCAACTAGAAATCGAGTCTATTTCCATAGAACTTTGGTAATTCTGTCTAACTATGTCTAGTTTTGTCAAACATTAGTAGATGGAGGTAAATTTTAGTATAGTTCAGACAAATTCCAGTCTAAAATTCTAGTCTAATTCAGTCTAGCTGGTTAATAATAAGTTTAGTCTGAAATTTCAATCTAATTCTAGTAGTTCAGACAAATTTCAGTTTGAATTTTCAATCTAGCAAATCAATAATAACTTTGCTTATTCAGTCTAGTTCAGTCAAAATTCAGTATAATTCAGTCAAATTCTGTGTTTGGTCAAAATTGAATATTAACTTAACCTAAATTTCATTGAACTTAACCTAAATTTCATTTCTTTTATAGAACTATAGTAGCAGAAATGAAAATAAAACTAGCTATCTAACATCTATAAATGAAAATAAAAGACATATTTACTTCCTTAATTTTGTCCAAAAATATAAGACTATTGTAACAGAAACTAAAACAGTAGAATATAAGATGAAAGAGCATAAAATTGTCCATTTAGTATTATTTACCTCGGGAATATTCTTTTGCGACTTATTCTTGCAATGGCTTGTTTGTTGTGGTTGTGCTTATATCTCAATTCGTAACTACGAGCTCCCACAAATTTCCGCACTATAAACATCTTAGTGCTACTATATATTGAACCATGATAACTAAACATGCATGTATTGTCTATGCAGGCTACCACATATCTTGTTTCGTTTGACTTCGATCTTCACCTTCAATTCGAAACAACCCCACAATGCTATTGTAGTTACTGCAAACTATGAATCTTTTTTCGATTGAAAAATCACCAACATGTATTCCATTACTACCACTAACACCACTAATAACATCTACATCCTCAAACTTAGACCGCTTATCTTTCCTCCCATGTGTATGGTATTATCTTTGTTCAACCTCTTTTATAGCGCCTATAAACCCAAAATCCATATCATCCCAATCAAACCATCTCCAAGGTTTGACTCTGCAACTGCAACACAATTCTCTTCATCATCATCCTAAACTACAATGAGTTCTTGACCCTTATGTTTTATGGTAGACACAATTATTTCTTCATCATCGCTATTAATGACAACATTTGATTTGGTAAATTTCTAGCAAAACCATTTCCTACATGATTTGCTTTTTTTTTCTTTTTAGTTGCACTTTAAATCTTATCACCCATTACTAATGATCTGTTATTTTCATCCTCAAACATTTCTTCCATTATCATGTCATGCTTCATTATGTCACCTTCCTCCATATAATTTTAACTCTATGTTGTACACGGTGCAATTAGAGGCACATCCATTTCATTTCAATTATTGACAGCCTTATAATTGAAGATTTCTCATCGAATCCTTGTTCATCCATGTAATTATTGTGTGTTACTGTGAGACTTGTCTAGATATCTATCGCAAACAAACCATCTTTAGTAGATTTAATTAGGGTTGCTCAACGGGTCGATCCGACCCGACCCGTAACCCGGATTACGGGTCACGGGTTTTACGGGTCGGGTTACGGGTCGACCCGTTAAATTAGTCTTTAGGAAAAGAAGCCCAATTCCAAGGTCGGCCCATTAAAACAAGCCCAACTTATGTTGAAATTCGTACGTGGTATGCGTTTTTATAGCTTTAGCATCTTCGAATAGCAATGAAATAATTCGATGTGGGATAGATACTAGGATGAGAATTTGTGAAAGGCTGGGAATCCCACATCCCACATCGAGAATATCAAAGAGGAAAGACACATATTGGTATTATAAAAAGGCTTAAGCGTAATGGAAAGGAAAGCAAATGCTTTTGGGCTTTAGTTATAAAAAAATTAGGCTATCAAGTTGGCCCAATATTTATATAAGTCTAAGTTTTAATATAAAATTTAAAAAATATAAGAAATATTATATTTTTTACGGGTCTTACGGGTCGACCCGTAACCCGGCGGGTTGACCCGTACCCGACCCGTAACCCTTAATCCCTGAAATATGTGACCCGTGACCCGACCCGTAAATTACGGGCCGGGTGCCCGAACCGTAATTTACGGGTCGGGTCGGTCCGGGTTACGGGTCGCCCGGACCACTGAGCATCCCTAGATTTAATACTCAAAAACACAAATGTTGCTAGATCACCATCATCATCAAAATCGAAAGGTGGGAGATTTTTGCTCAAGGGTGACAAGTATTTCATACAAAGCTGGTAACTTTTATGATTAACCTCCAACTTCTCGAAAATCTTGATTTTTAGCACATTAAACTTTATATTATGTGGCACCATCATTACATTTGGACTATTTTTCCCTTCGTACGACCAATTGTCCCCAACCTTTCTCCACTTTCCATCGGTAATCAAAGTGAGCAAGAAGTTCAAGCGAGCTACAAAAGCAAACATGGAATATCCTTTCCATGATAGTTTGACAATATGAACAATTAAATAGGAATTTTTTAAACATTAATTCATAATTTTTTGATCCTACATTCTGACTAAACAAACTAAAAACCAATAGTTTCAAAGCAGTCTATTATTGGGTGAAATGCAAAACGAAATTAAGAAGATTATAATAGAGTTTTTTTTATTGAGATGGTGAAATTTTGATTATGAACTCGGTTGCTAAAGGCTTTTGCTTATTTTATTATCTTAGTTGGTCACTAAATTATTGTTTATTTGAAGGATGATGTGATTCCATTGCATCATGTTCAAGACGATACTGAGTCCGACGTTGAGGAGGACACCTATGCATGCACACCTGATGTAGGCATGTCTAATGTACCCGATGCAAGCCAAGCTGTGAAGATTCCATCGAGAAATTCTCCAGTTTCATCGAGCTATCTTTTGGGAGAAGATTCAAATCAGAATGTGGGGACCATGGACACCAAGAATGTCGAGCAGCAAGATGAAGGGCCACTTGTGTGCCGGTTGAGCTCTTTGGACACCTCCACCAACGGTACTCAAGTGAAGGGCCAAGGTACCTTGCCATATTTGGGGCTTATCACTCAAGCCCGAACTCAAGCCTTTCAAGAACAGCTTAAGGACGATCTCTTGGCTCAAGGAGTGCCAGACCAAGTTGTTGGAGAAGGATAGAACCTCTTGTTGACACATGGCTCGGTTTTGCCTTAATTTTGGCTTGAGTTTAATCTAGGGCATTTTATGCACTTTTAGAACTTTGGGGTCTTTAATAAAACATTTTTTGGGAGAAGGGAAACCTAGGGGGATAAATCAATTTGGATTATAAGGTGCTATAGGTTCATTTCTTCTAGGTTAGATAGAAAATTACCAAGAAATTTGTCATTGTTTTTCTCTTATTTTCATCCATTGTCAAAACATCAAAGAGCTTGCCCTTTTAGGTTGGCGTGGTGGTTCAATCTCAAGTTCATTTTCTTGATTCTTTGGGAGTTCAATTTGGTGAGTCATACCCAAATCTAAAATCCTTAGTTTGTACATGAATTGGTGAGTTATATCCATTCCTTGGACATCCATATCCAATCGTCCTCATCAAACTTCACCATCTCCATCTCAACTTCCATTTCAATCTCCATCATCCACGCCTCTTCCATCAAAGGAAGATCCACCGGTCTTGCTGAGATAAGTCGTTGTTGCCTCGTACAACTCCACCATGCATGATTCTTATCATATGGTATTCGAGTCACACAAGGTATACCATCTCAATCTTGGCTTAGATTCAGTTTTTAACTTTGGTTGGAAGTGCTTTTCATCCACCATTTTTGCCTTGAATCGATCTTGCCTTTTGTTTATTTGTGTGGCCTTGAAAGTGTGGCGTTGTACCCTTGTTGTGTTGTCTTGTTGTTTCCAAAACTTTATGCTGAAAATTCATCCATTGTGTGTGTCATTTTTCCCTATCCAAAGGTTCAAGAAGGTAGCTCAAAGGTTGTCCTTGAAAGGTCATCAAACTTCCATTAAGGAAGCACATCTTCATTTGTTGTCCTTTAAGTTATCTTGAATGAAATGTTCACTGAAAATTTGAACCAATAACTGAACCCTTGCTTGATTACAGTCAAGACCTTTGTCTTGCACATTGATAGGCGTGAAATGGTCGTGTAAATCACGGCTATGAAAAAGAGTCCTAACAACCTAAAGACTGTAGCATTAGGGAAGTAAGGGTCGAATCCACATGGAGGAGATTTATCTTTCTATGTAAGTTTTATGTCAATTAAAGTAAAAGGGGATTTTATGAATTAAACTACTATCTAGCATGAAAAAACTAATAAAGCAAATAAAGTTGGAGTTTTTTTATCAAATTAGGGAAACACTTAGTCAACCAGAGGTCCACATTCGTATGAAAAGTTGATCATAGATTCACTCAATATCGCATGCATATGGAATTCCAATTCCTTTTCAAAGATAATTAATAACACAACCAGATACTATCAATCCGTACTAATTGAATAACCCTGAACCTATCAAGATTCAATTCAAAAGCAGCATGAAAAATAAGAATATAATCAGGATACAAATCTAGCATAAAACAACCAGCTTTTATACTAGAATGCAATTTAACTCTCTTCTGCAATAGACTAGCACAACCAGATACTAGTACAATGTAGTTTGCTACTATGAAATAGAGAAATTCAACCAGTAATTTCTCTAAATCTAGCAATTGAGATTCAATAACAACAACCCTAGAAATCGTTGAAATCAATCACATAAACAATTCAAACAAGAGAGTAAAATAATTCCATGCAATAGATAAAGAGTAGAAATCTCACAACTGAAAGTCAAA
This sequence comes from Fallopia convolvulus, assembly GCA_964016875.1. Classification (NCBI taxonomy): domain Eukaryota; kingdom Viridiplantae; phylum Streptophyta; class Magnoliopsida; order Caryophyllales; family Polygonaceae; genus Fallopia; species Fallopia convolvulus. The sequence continues at coordinate 20,802,966 of OZ024730.1, forward strand.
CGATGCTTCAAACTGTCTGACTAAGCAAAAGGGCTTAGTTCTCCATTAAAGGCTAAAACTCAAAGTATGAAAGAGAAAATATGATAATAGTCTATGAATGAGAGATGCAACTCTCAAAACCTAATATATCAAACTAGGTCTAAAAACTATATCCCAAAAATATAATATTTCGGAATAATAATGATAGAAAAGGACCAATAGAAACAAAGCACGTGGCAAGTAAAGGTCTCCGCGGCGGTTAGGGGCGGCGGGAGCCGCTAGGTTGGCGGCGGGTGCCGCCAGCACCTCGGTTCAGAACTCATGTCACACTTCGGGGGCTGTTTTGACTCACTTCGAGTTGGAATTTGGACTTGGAGTAAAAACATGAATTGTAGATCTTTGGATTAACTTTCAAATGATACCAAACTCAACTTCATAAGATCACTATAGCTCTCGAACGAACCCTTTCAAGACAGAGGTGTCGAACCAGCAACTCCAACGGATGGCTCGAATTCAAGCGTTCTTCTCTCGTTTCCATTCCTTTCACACTTTTTCACTTTAAGACCTGTAAAACAACATAGAACAAGTGCAAAACCCAAAACTCCTAGACACTCTAAGACACTAAAGAAACTAACTAAAACTACCTAAAAACAACGCAAAAGAAACGTAAACATGCATCCTAAACACTACCTAAATGCAAGCTATCACACATCCACATTTTCATGCTTAAAACTTGTTCTTGGCAAACGGATTAAGATACAAGAACGTTACCGAGTCTAGACTCTACTATTTTGTTGCATTGCTTGCATGTTTTGCTTGTTCAAGTGTTTGTTTAAAAAAATAGAATTAGTTCCTTACAAAAAGAATTTGGACTCGGTGAGAAAAAGAAGTGGGGGTTAGAAAAACTCAGATCAGACGAAAGTGAAAAGGAGGCCAGATATAGAAAAAGTCGGACCGCACGAGAAAAAGAATCTAACCTAGGCACATCTTGTCATTGCTTGACTTGGTACTTAGTAGCTTCTTAATTCGTCAAGGTCATAAGATGACTTTGCTTGTTTGTGCTTGTGTATTGTTGTTGTTTTCTTCCAAGCCATACCATTTTGCCTAGCCGTGACCTAGTACTTGTAACTTGGTTGAATTCTTTCTATGTCAAGTTTTGGTGAATCTTACATTGAAAAGTCATCTCCATACCAACCTCAATTTCTATCTCCATCATCCACGTCTCTTGCATCAAAGGAAGATCCATCGGTCTAGGAAAGATAAGTTGTCATTGCCTCACACAACTCCACCATCAACGATCCTTATCATGTAGTATCAAAGCAACACGAGGATCGTGTGGTTCAAAGTATCACTTGTTGTCTTGTGTTTTTGTTGCTTAGTTTTCTTTTGTTATGATGGGTGATACAGATGAAAAGGAAAAGGAAAAGGAAATGGAAAAGGGTAATGAAGAATCTCCTAAATCCATGGAGGCCATGTTTCAAGCTATACAACAAACCCTACAATCTATGGGATCACGGTTCGACGACTTGAAAAATCGAGTACAAAGCTTGGATGAGACGACTCATCCATTAGTGAGCCCAAATTCGAGTGTCAATCGAGTGGAGCCTAGCATTCAAGAAGAGTGGCTAACCTTGTCTCCAAAGGCATGGGGTTTGTCCATCCATACGAGGAAAGCTCTACTTCGAATATGCAACTTCATGAACCCATGATGTCTCAAGGGCAAGGCTCTAGTTATGGTGGCATTCCTTCCTCCTTGCGTGCCAACCTCCAAGGTAAGATCTAATTATGCAACATTTCTAAATAATATTTCTATAAGTGCCATTAAAACCACATGACTTGGAGGTCACTTTTCCGAGGCAATGGCTAGACCATCTGCCTCGATAATGGCTGACACCACCGATTTCTTTCTGCACCGAATGGCCAACGTAGGGAAGCCCCCGAGGCTGCCCATGTGTGGTGCTCGACTTCATCATTGGCAACCTCCGGCGTATCAAGAGGAGCGCCCACAAGGGAGGGAGCAATTCCATGGCATCAAGCTCCACATCCCATCCTTTGCCGGCACATTCGATGCCGATGCATCTTGATTGGATAGCCAAGACAGAGTCTATCTTTGACATCTATGGCTACGACGATGCTCGTTGAGTTGCAATTGCGGCTATGCCGGATTGTTGGTGCAATGGAGAGGATGAAGCTAGCTGTTACGGCTATGCCAGATTCAGTCGTAACGGCGACACGGGATCTGGCCGTAACGACCGCAAGCAATTTGGCCGTAACCGCCGCAAGCAATTTGGCCGTAACGGCCGCAAGCTAATATACTTGATGACTAATGCTTTCTTTATTTGTACTTTGCTAATAGGTTATAGAAGACCAGAGACTCTTGAAGGCCAAAGTGCAAAATGTAAGTGGCGATGCTAGGATTGAATGTTTGGGGTATGCACTTTTGAATACAAGGTGTACATGCTTTGGATCAAAGGAGGTTGCTCCAGTGACTTGTATCACAACACCAAGTTCTCCAGGCTCCGAAGATGGCTCTCTGCTTTCTGTTTCCAGCAAGATAACTTCAGCTGGCAATGAATGGTTGGGACTTGGGAGGAGTGGCTCAATCATTATTTAAGGAAGAGGATAGAAAAACCGAATACAGAATACATAAATGGAGATGAACATAGCAAAGAACAACCAAAATAAACTATTTCCAACATCTAGACAGATTACAATTTACAAGACCAGAGAAAAAATAAATGAGTGGAGGCTGGTAGTTTAGGACCTTTCAGTTAAATTCACTTCAGATATCCAATTAGACTTGTTGCAGAACATAAATCACTAAGTAAACTTCTTAAAGAACAAGATGAGAATGCAATGAACTTAAGGTGAGATAATACATGGTAGTATGTTAAAGTCAACTAATGAACAAAATGATCTTTGAGCATCAAATATCGGTTATGACAAGAAACATGACATGTTCATAAATTTTGCTACAAGTTGAATAAATATAGATCATCAAAGAAGAAACTCAAAATAGATCAGTGTTGGAATGATTTATAGAGTTACAGGAGTTACATCAGCATTAAAGATAAGCAAACACTCAAACTCATCTTCCAACGGAGATATGGACAAAAGAAAACACAAGTCTCAATTAGTGATTGACTATAATAACCAGATTATTAAATTCCCCATTTATCAAATACCTTTCATGCTACAACAACTGAAAACCAAATAATGGATGTTATATTTAAATCAAGAAAGTTGTGACACTGCCTACAACACCACTGTTATTCATAGTAACAGTATCAACCATTATTTTAACAAAGTTTTCGATATAATGTCCACTATACACCATGTATCTACAGATCATGACAAAGTGGTTCTACTAAAGGTATATACCAATATCTTCAGTAGTAGAAATTCAAAAGTTGTTGTTTTAGATATCGTAATTTCGTAATCAAGATTTTAAATAAGGCAAAAAAAACTTCTGGCGTGAAAATGTTAATTCAAATTAAAATATAGTTCGAGCAATATTGAAGCTCTTAACATTATAGAACTCAAGAACAGAGGCTGCATTTAAGAATTCCATAGGTGAATCTCCATTCTAAATCAAAAGTAGATAATTTATCATAATTTACATATACATCAGAGGAGGAAGCCAAGGCAAAAGAACTACCACATTTTTTGGTTAGCCGTTATGGCTGAACTTGTTCCGATCGTTACGGATTAAACCAGTTTTGTTGTAATGGTAAAGAGGTGCGTTACTCTGAAAAATTTAAGGTGCGTTATTATGAAATGGAGTAAAAAAAATCAATGATCTGAAAAAATATTTATAAAAAACTTAAGGATTAATAATGTTTGGAACCAAGTCATAACTATAACCTAAAGCGGAGGTTAAAAAAATTATTAAACAACACATGTCACTTTTAGATTGGATTACACCGCCTTTTTTTTAAAATAATCTTTTATTTTTGGATATGATAAATTCTTATTCATGTTTTTAGAATATAGGATAGAAAATTACATTATTAAACAATCTTTTATTTTGGGATATGAATATATGATAGATAGGAAGATCATTAGGATATTTTTTAATTCTATCATACAAATTCTAGAATATTTATTTTATTTTTAAATAGAATCATTTTTTAACCAAGATATCTTAATTGATTGTTATCTTTGTAACCGTATATTACTAGCAATCTCCTTGCCAATTTGGTTTTTATTATAATCCAATCATTTGTTACCTTATATGAAAAGATCTTGAGTTAGTTATATAATAATTGTCTTATCTCTTTACGTAGAACATAACAAAAATTTATATTTTTAGCATTTACATGATTATTTTACTCGGATAATAAATATATTTGAAAATATTTTATTATTAATATTTTATTTAACTAAAACCCGTACAAGGTACGAGAATACATACTAGTAAGACATTCTAAGGAAGGAGAGACGCGGGTCTGTTCGGCTCAAAGTACATTACTCATTATAATGAATTATTTTTAAAAAACGATTTTGATATTTGTGCGCATGAGTATATGGTAAGGAGAGAAATGGGTGTACAATCCAAACCCAGATTTTCAAATATAATATATTATAACATTATATAATAAGAGTTTGGTTCAAATGAAACCAACCCTTAACATGAAACGGAAGGAGAGTTGTCAGCCGTCGGATCACATGATCCAATTGCTCAGATTACTCCTGTTATGTTGAAAAAAAATAAAACAAATCAGCAAGGTGGCAATTTTTTAATAAACCCAACTTCTATACCCTTAAGCACAATCATCACACTCCCCAAATCCCAACTCTCTCAAGCACAGTCGAATCACGCCGGCGATCTCCAACCTCCAGATCTCTGCGAGATCTCTTGAAACTAGAGCGAAAAAGAAATGGATGAGTCTTGGTGGATGAGAATGGGGATTCCGTGCCGCGCCACTCATCTCCGGGCATCGGATGATTTGACATCTTGTAGGTCAACGGAGTCCAAGCGGAGCGGAGGCGTGTTTCGCGCATCCCAAGCCGCCTCCATTGTTGACGTCAAGGACTTCAATGACGTATTCGGCGGACCGCCTAGGAGCGTGTTGAGCAGGAAATTGTCTTGCGATTTGTCCAGCTACGACTATTTCTACCGCGAGATTTTCCGGCGGCCGGAGGAGGTAGCGGAAAATAGCAGAAAGAACGGTAGGAGGTTGTCGGAATTCAGGATTCCGTCGAGACATAGGGTTGACGATGACGCCGTATTTTACAACGATATATTCGGATCGTCAGGTAACTGTAATCACGATGACGATCACGATCTCCATTGTAGGGAGAAGAAACTGTCAACGTCGTCAAGGATGTGGCGATCGTTCTCAAAATCAAAGTGGAACTTAAAATCAAAATCCAAGTCTAAGTCGAATTCGTCCTCTATGTTGAGTTATGAGGAGATTAGCCCTATTCCGATTCAGCCAGGTATCCGGGACCGGGAGGAAGACGCTGGACTCACCTCTTTTGCATCTAAGCTCAGGTGATTAATTGGGTTAAATTAGATCACAATTAGTTTATATTGTGTGATGATTTTCAAACAATAACTTGGTTCTCATGGTAAGTGTGCAAATTCCTACTGTTATACGAAGTGAATTGTTGTCATTGTAGTTTTAGGATTTGGTATGATCTTGATGTGGTTGTTGGTTTAGGACAATCAATGTGTCGTGTAGATGGAACTCGTCAAGTGCGAGATGGGGGGAATTTACAACAATCAGACATCAGATGTGACATTTCTATACACTAACGCTTCTTATGTAAATGATGATCACTATCTACAAAATGAGTACATTGGTGAACATCTCATGAGGTGTTCAAATCCTCTTTATTGCCTCTAGTCTAATGCTTTATTTTTGTTTGCTTTTGTCATATATTGTCTAGGGTGTGTGGAGTTTCTAGCATTGAGTTACAAATCTGTCAACTTTAGTCATTGAGTTACAAATCTGTCAACTTTATGAGTTTAATTTATGCTACTTTTTTCTTGAATACTTGATCATTATTCTGAATTGTTCTATTTCATATGTAAAGTGCATTGAAAAATCATAGAATAGAAGGTGGGTCCTCCTCCAACCAAGGTAAGAAAAATCATAGATTCTAAGAGTTTTTATAAGTTTCAAAAGTGCATTGAAAAGTTTCAAAAGTACATTATGACATCAGAAAAAGTGCATTGATAAATTTCATAATAAAAGTGCATCATATGATTGAAAAAGTGCATTGAAAAGTTTCAAAAGTGAATTGTGACATAGGAAAAGTGCATTGATAAATGTCATAAAAAAAGTGCATCATCTGATTGAAAAAGTGCATTGAAAAGTTTCAAAAGTGCATTGAAAAGGTTCAAAAGTGCATTGTGACATAAGAAAAGTGCATTGATAAATGGCATAAGAAGACATTATTTGCAACAAGTACATTCAAATTCATTTTTGAAAAGTTTCAAAAGTGCATTATCAAGTGAAAAAAGTGCACTCAAGAGTATCAAAAGTGCATTCCTAACAAATAGAAAGTCTCATTCCAAAACTGTTTAATTGCATTTTTTTAAGTGGTAAAAAGTGCATTGAAAAGTTCCAAAGGTGCATTGTAACATAAGAAAAGTGCGTTGATAAATGACATAAGAAGACATTCAAATTCATAAGAAGACATTCTTAATTTATGAAAAGCTTATTAGCTCAAATGGAAGAGCAATGTGCTTATGCACAGTGATGTGGGTTCGAACCCCATATAAGCTAATTTGATCATGATCTTCTTTGAAAAATAGTGGTTAACTAGTTATTTGTCACACACGATAAAATGTAACTTCTTTTAGTATCTAGCTAGTTAGGTTAGGAATAAATGCGTTAAGAATTAATTTTTGTAAGATATCATATTAGCCCATGTAGGAATCGAACCTACATCTTTGTGCACAAAGCACACCGCTCTACCATTTGAGCTAATAGGCTACTTGTACTAAAACAAAAGTGCACACAATAGTATAAAATGCATAACTTTTGTAGAAGTCCATAACTTCATCCAAAGTGGTGAAAATTTGACCTTTATATGAAAAGTGCATTGCAAAACTGCTAACTAAATCAGTAAAGATCAATAAAAGTGCATTACAAATATATTAAAGTGCAGTACATAATAGGAAAAGTGCATTATAAAACTGCTAACTAAATCAGTGAAAAATGTATTACAAAAAGATATAAAAGTGGTATTAAGTAGAAAAAGTGCACTATACAAATATAAAAAGTGCTTTATTAACTGTGAAAAGTGCATCAAAAAGATGTTAATTCAAAGACACTGTCATTTGGTCCATATCCACCTTGAAGTCTAATGTCATAACCCTTACTACCAAAATCACAATGTAATTAACTATCATATTTTTGTATTATGAGGCTGATTATAATGTATAAATTATGTTCTCTATAACAAATGAAATTAGATATACGCTAGAATATATGTTCTCTAAACACAAATGAAAAGTGCATTGTTAAGTATGAAAAGTGCACTAGTAAGTATGAAAAGTGCATTCTCATTTGCTAGTAATATTCCTTTATGAAAAGTGCAATAGTAAGTATGACAAGTGCATTATTAAGTCCAAAAGTGCATTTTCATTTGCTAGTATTACTCCTTTATGATTAGTTCAAAGTATAAACGAGAAGAGGAATTCATATTGCACTTCAAAACTTAATCAAAAAAAATTGCACTTCAAAACTCATCCAAAGAAACCTATATTGTAAAGCAAGTGATAACCCTAAATCGAGTGCCATTCCTTTTCCTTCATCGTCACTTGAATTCTCTAGTGGTAAATGGAATAAGTAAAGAAGCGATTGTTCAAAGGGGATTTACCAGTGGAGAGTACGCCAGGGACGGGGTGAAGGTGGGGCATGTCGGTCGGAATCGATTGGACCAGCCATGCTTTGCACTCTGCTGCCGATGACAGAGTTAGACTTGAAAGCGACAGAGCAACCCAAAGTGCTACAATTGGTACCATGGATTTCAACAGCGTCATCTAATTGGGACGAGGCTAACGGACCCTAATAGCCCTCTGCTTAATGAAACAAAATTATTGTGGATTTGAGATATTTGATGTTGCAGGGTTGTAATGAATTTGAAAAGCGTGGGACAGGAAAGTCAACAGCTTGGAGCTGAAGTTAGACCAGAGATTAGCGAGGGAAATTTCGATTCGTACCGAAATCCAACGAGACTCGCAATCACAGTCTTCAATTCGTACCGAAATCCAACGAGACTCGCAATCACACTTCAATTCATACCGAAATCTCGTTCAATTGATTGAGTCGCCCTCAATCCAGAGTCATCCTCAATTCGTTCGGTCCATCCACTCAATTTACCCCCAAAAAAAATATTAATTAATTAGAGAGGGAAAAAACATAATTGCCCCGTCATTAATAAAAGTAGTAAGAAGATTAGACCTTGGATCTCCTTGATCCAAGGGCCCAGAAAACTCCTTCCGTTTCATGTTAAGGGAGTATTTTATGGGAACAAACTCTATATAATACTATATTATTATGAATAATGTGGTGGTAACCGAACGGAGCCGCAGAAGTTGTGCACGTGGCAGATAGATATCTCAACTGCTAAGAGTCGAACTCGAAACTTTCCTCATTGACCTCTCGTGGTCTGATTTCCGAGACTCGCCTTCTCTTCTCGAGTTCCCCTTAAGAGCAACAATGCGTGTGCCCTTGATTTCTTCTTCTGCTACCTTGTCCAATATCATCCTTCTTTCCCCACCGACTTCCAATTCTATGCTCAAACGCCTCTCCTGTCTCCCCCAATTCCGATTCCCCAAACACCCTCCAATCAGACTCCATATTCTCCCTTCCTCTCCTCGCTCTCTATTCTGTCACCGGGCCATACCCATTTTAGCCTGCAAGGTCTTTTCCATGGCTACCCTCTCTGGGACTGAGCCCCACAGCAATCACACCAATCGTCTTGCTACCGAGCACAGTCCCTACCTTCTTCAGCATGCCCACAACCCTGTGAGTTCTTCTTCATGTTATATTCTCCAAGTATATTGGTTCTGTTCCTTTGATATGCAAATTTAAACTTTGTTTGAGATTTGGACACCTCTTTATGCTCGATTCAATTCAATTGCTTCTTGTTTTCTGGAAATACATCCTAATGTTTGCTTGTTCATAAGGTCAATTGGTATCCTTGGGGGGAAGAGGCTTTTGAGGAAGCAAGAAAACGAGACGTCCCAATCTTTCTGTCAAGTATTGTCTTTTGTTACTTAGTTTTTTTTTTTTTTGTTCTTTTTCAATATCTGAAATCATGATATAGCATTTTGTGGGTTGTGCTCAATTTTTCGTGCTTGACTTGGCTGCCTCTTACCTGAAGTTGGTTACAGCACTTGCCACTGGTGAGATTTGTGCTCTAATTTATACTGATTATTTATTTACCCTTCTGTTCTCCATCTGTGATTTTAACTTGTAATTTGATGCCCATATTAGGTGTCATGTAATGGAGGTGGAGTCTTTTGAGAGTGAAGAGGTTGCTAAGTTCCTAAATGATTGGTTTGTCAGTATCAAGGTAGGTCAGTTTGTCGTCTTTTCTATGTTTACCTTCTGGATTTTATGCAAGTAGTATTTCCTTCCAAGGAGGCTCTATTCTGACAGCTGACAGCTCTCTCTGGAGCAGGTGGATAGAGAGGAACGGCCTGACGTTGATAAGGTATGGCAGCTTCTCTCTACACTAGTTTGATACAATGACGTTGATAAGATATGCTGAAGATTGATTCTTTAAGCTTCATATCAAGCACATTTTGGATATGAAAGATGGTCCAAATAAGAAGGATTTTTTTATTTGCTAGGTATACATGACATATGTTCAGGCTTTATATGGCGGTGGAGGTTGGCCACTGAGCGTCTTCCTTTCACCAGATCTGAAGCCATTGATGGGCGGTACTTATTTTCCGCCAGATGATAAGTATGGGAGGCCTGGATTTAAAACCATACTTAGGTAAACTTAGCTTTGATTTTGTGTGGTAATCAAGTTTGCAAAATGTATCAACAAATTATTAATACAGTAATGGGTTCATATAGTATCTACTCTAAAAACATGCAAAACGATTGAATCTTACACAATCTCATTTATGTGTCAGAAAAGTGAAGGATGCTTGGGATGGAAAGAGGGACATGCTAGTGAAAAGTGGAACATATGCTATAGAACAGTTGTCGGAGGCTTTGGCTACAAAATCTAGCTCAGATAAATTAGCTGATGGGCTTCCTCAGGTTGCCTTGGATTCGTGTGCTGAGCAAGTGAGGTTTCAGAGCACTGATGAATAAATATATAAATATATGTAGGAATATGTAGGTGCGCATGATTTGGACATAGCAAAGAGATGCTTATTACCCTTGTATCAGAAAATAATATCGGAGTTTGAAGACAAGGACTAAGAATACTAAACATTAAAACTTGGAAACTGTTGATAACAAGCATTGATCTACAGTAAATTTTCTCCTTTTTTGTTTAGCTTAATTGGTTTAGGCAACTACTTGTTGTGCAGGTTCCTTTATTTTAGAATCTTTAAACATGTATATATCACTGTTATTTATATTTAGCTCTCAGTTTAATCTTCTAGTCTGCTGAGTCCTTTGTTATGATTTATTTAAGTGATAGCAAGTCATCTTTTAGTTGGAAGTAGATCTAATGTACTTCTGCTTAACCTTGTAAATTTTATTTCTCTTCATTCTCCATGTGATATACATCCTGTTTTCCCTTGAGAAAGAAAGCCAACATTGTACTGTTTCCGCCCAGCTTTCTGAAAGATTTGATTCGAAATATGGTGGGTTTGGATCTGCACCAAAATTTCCAAGACCAGTTGAAATTCAACTGATGCTCTATCATTCCCAAAAGCTTATGGCATCTGGAAAATCATGTCAGGCAAATGAAGGTTTTGAAATGATATATTTGACCTTGCAATGCATGGCAAGGGGTGGTGTTCATGATCACATTGGAGGTGGCTTTCACAGATACAGTGTTGATGAGTGCTGGCATGGTTAGTTTTCAAAAGTTGACTTTATACCAATATGAATGTGGAAACTTGCTGGTGACTCCACTTTTCTGCATTCATGAAACACATTATTTTCTTTATGATACTGTAATTCTGTTAGAGTGGATTTCTTGAAAAATTACTTAAAAAACATTTTATAAAAAGAAATTTGGGCTTTTAATCTTTGACAGTCAAGCAACAGTGCAAACCAAATGGAATCTAGTATATAGTATCCTCCCTTAGTCATCTTGTTTGTGAGGGTATAAAATATTGAAAGAGTGGGTTTCTCTTTTGGCAGTTCCACATTTTGAGAAAATGCTGTATGATCAGGGACAGCTAGTTAATGTTTACATGGATGTATTCTCCATTACAAAGAATACTTTTTACGCAAGTGTCGCTCGGGATATTCTAGATTATCTAAGGAGAGAGATGATAGGGCCAGAGGGTGAGATTTTCTCTGCTGAGGATGCTGACAGTGCAGAAACAGAAGATGCTGCAAGGAAAAAAGAAGGAGCTTTCTATGTCTGGAGTAGTACAGAGGTGCGTAACAGATTGCAAGTTGCATTATCTAAGAGTTTTATATATTTAAGGAAGTGCTATTATTTCTTTGTTTACCTTGTTTGGTATTCTCTTGGGGTGATCTGCTGCTCATTTGTTTATTTAGGTTGATAACATCCTTGAGGAACATGCGACTTTATTTAAGGAACACTACTATGTGAAGCCTTTAGGGAATTGTGATCTATCTAGTATGAGTGATCCTCATAATGAATTCGAAGGGAAGAATGTGCTTATAGAGAGGCATAGTACAGGAGCAATGGCAGAAAAACTTGGTATGCCTATTGACAATTATCTTGAAATTCTTGGAATGTGCAAGAAGAAGCTTTTTGGAGTAAGATTAGGACAGCCACACCCGCATTTAGATGACAAGGTACTGCCCCCCTTTTTTTTTAAAGTTGGCTTTATTTGCTACAAATCACTATTCTGACTTGAAGTAGTTTAAGTGATTTAAAACTCCTGCAAATGGAAGAAGTAGAAAAATAAAGGAATTTTATGAAAATGATGCATGTTCTTTCCTGTCCTACAAATAAACCCTTAAGTCCCGCCTCATTCATGTGTTCTGATCATGTTCTTGATCAACCAAAACTCAAGGAAGCAATAACAACATTTACTCAGTGTAGCTCCGCTTCCGCTAAGGGGTCAAGATGCCCGAAAAGATCTGAAGGGGCCCACTAGACCCCAACACCCAGCAAGTCAAGGAAAACGACCCAAACACAAGCAAAGCAAAAGAGCACAAAACCTCCAAATAGTAAAACTAACAGAAGACGCAAAACGAAACAAGATGCCCAAACCACGAATGCCTAGTTAAACTTTTTGTCTTGGCGACTACTTGTCCGCTAGCCTGATTCTCTCCCTCCAACTATCTTTGCATATGACTAGCTCTGCTGAAATTCCCAACTGGTTGATATTCCCGTATACTATCCTTCCAGCATTTCTTCGGTCATCCCCTCCCTTTGCGAAAGTCTTCTAGGACCAAGCTCTCACACCTGCGGACTGGCTCCTCGGGACCCCGCCTCTCTACATGTCCAAACCAACAATGTCTCGATTCTCGCAATTTGTCCGCTATACTGGCCACCCCCATCTTGCTTCTGATTACTTCGTTTCTGATCTTGTCAAGAATCTTGTGCCCGCACGTCCACCTCAGCATCCTCATCTTAGTTACCATTAATTTCTGCTCTTGTGTCCTCGTAATCGGCTAGCACTCCACACCATAGAGGACGGCGGGCCTAATAACTGCACTCCGCACCATACTCAAGGGAAGCAAGAGAGCGATATTTAATTTCGAGGAATTGCGCTAAAAGAAATATAGTGTGACATGTCGCAATCTTTGATTTCTGCATTTTACACAAATAAGAACGGCTTGAAATCTTTACAGGTGATTGTGTCTTGGAATGGACTTGCAATTTCAGCCTTTGCGAGAGCTTCCAAGATTCTCTGTGCTGAACCCGAGGGAACAAACTACCACTTTCCAGTTGTTGGCTCAGATGTAAGATCAGACCGTCTTCCATACAACATAATTCCTTGTCTTTCCCTCTTTTTTTTGCAAATATATCTGTTGCACTTTGTATATCTACATTTCAGCCCAGGGAGTATCTTGACGCAGCAGAAAAGGCAGCATCTTTCATCAGGAATCATCTGTACGATGAGGAAACCGGTAGACTGCAGCACTGCTTCAGAAACGGGCCAGCAAAAGCTCCCGGGTTTCTAGACGACTACGCCTTTCTAATCTCTGGGTTGTTGGATCTTTACGAATGTGGTGGCAGTACCAAATGGCTTTGCTGGGCTTCCCAGTTACAAGATATGCAGGAACGTTCCCTATACATCGTCCCCCCCCCCTAATTGTTATTGTTATTTCCTTCTACTGAAGCTCGAGATTGTTTCCCTTCCTCTCAGGATGAAGTGTTTATGGACAAAGATGGAGGAGGGTATTACAATACCCCAGGGGAAGACCCATCTGTGTTGCTCCGTGTAAAAGAAGACTACGACGGTGCTGAGCCTTCAGGGAACTCGGTTTCCGCAATGAACCTTGTAAGGTTGGCATCAATGTTTTCTGGTAGCAAGGCTGATTTATACAAGCAGAATGCTGAGTCTCTTTTGGTACGTGCTCTTTCAATTTCAGTATTAGAACTGTACGTTCTAAATTCTAATTACGGTTACTCGGTTAGCCATGTAGGACTGTTCTCGGTTCGCTTTTGAACCAAAATTTTAGTCCAGACTGAAGCCAAACCCGATCTCATTTGAGTGCCTCCGGTTACACTTTCATATTTTGGTTCGGGTTGGCTCGGTTTTTCTTAATCTGAACTCAAAATAAAAATTAAAAGCGGTGAAATCAGTTTTGTCGGTTCATAACCAAACCGAAGTGAAAACCGAGATTGATTTTTGGTTTGGTTAGGTTTATGTTGGTTCTGTTAGGGTCAGATATTGACGGTTTTGTTTGCTGAATTGCAGGTGGCGTTTGAAGCAAGACTGAAGGAGATGGCAATGGCTGTGCCCCTTATGTGCTGTGCAGCTGACATGCTCAAGCTTCCATCCAGGAAGCAAGTCGTTTTGGTCGGACACAAGTCATCTACCCTGCTCGAGGAAATGCTTGCCACTGCTCATGCCTCTTATGAACCTAATAAAACTGTAAGCCACCCTCTGCTAAAAACAAACGCGACATAACAACAAGCACTGGTGATTTTATTAGTCTGAAAAATTCCTTCTCCTTCACAGGTGATTCACGTAGATCCAACATGTGACCAAGACATGGAATTCTGGGAAGCAAATAACAGGAACATCGCTCTCATAGCAAAGAACAATTCCTCAGAAGGGGAGGACAAGGTTGTCGGCCTCGTGTGCCAGAATTTCACCTGTAGCCCTCCCGTGACTGATCCACCATCCTTAGCAGCCCGGCTTTCTCGGAAGCCGAAGCTGTCCTCAGTTTCATAGACAAATACCATGAAACCATACTTCTCCTGGTGAGCTTCTCCTTGCCTATAAACTATGTAGCCCAAAACTCTCTAGTTAGCTCTACAGGGGCGCTCTAAACACGAGATTTAGAGTTGGTTGTGGTTGTGGTCATTACAATGTCTGTAATGCGATTTTTTTTTTGTCGTTCCAGAAAAAAATAACAGAATTAAGTGCCTTGCACGTGGATTTATTTAAATAAATATTGTGACATATGAGTTGTAATATATTAGTTTAAATAACATTATTTTAATCATTATAAAAAAGTCGACGCTCTTGACCTGTTGGGTCGAACCAAACTAGCACGAAGCTAGCAATGATCCGGCCTAATTGACTTGTAAATTTGATGACCAAAACATGTACACAACCCGATATTGAAATGACCAAACTCAAACCTAACCGAATTGATCCCGGTTAATAGGTCTATTACATAAATAAATACTTTTAAAAATTTGAGTCATAAAATTATATCCAGAATAATTTTAAAAATCATATAAATGTTGACGTTCTTGACTCGTTGGGTTAACTCCAAACTCGCATGACACCCGGAATGACCTAACCCAATTGACTAATATATTTGAACAACCCAAGCATGTACTCGACCATATCTTAAAATGACCGAACTCAAACCCAACCAAATCGACTCGATTGATAGGTCTATTATCCATACATATATAAATCTTGTAAAAATTCGAGTCATAAAATCAAATCCATAATAATTTTAATGAACATAAAAAAGTCGATGCTCTTGATCAGTTGGGGTCGATCCGAACACACAATCTGCAATGACCTGTAAATCTTAATGACACAAAATTGTACTCAACCTGATCTTGACATTACCGAACCCAAACCAACTTGATTGATAGGTCTATTGTCAAGATAAATCCTTATAAAATGTTGAGTTATAAAATCATATTCCTAATTTTAATAATCATAAGAAAGTCGATGTTATTGACCCGTAGGGTCCACTTTAACTCGCATGAAACCCGCAATAACCCGATCAAATTAACCAGTAAGTTTGAACGATCCAAACATATACTCAGCCTGATCTTGAAATGACTAAACACGAACCGACTTGATTAGTAGGTTTCTCCATACATAGATAAAGCTTTATAAAAAATTGAGTTATAAAACCATATCCATACATATCTGATATAAAAAAAATCCTAATTAGAAAATGGTGAGTTGAATATCACTAAATATATTTTATATTTGTCATACTTATGGATAGAAATCAAGTCTTGGAGTAAAACGGTGTGGTTGGATCAAAATTAGATCAATGCAATATATATCGTCTTCCTTGCAAGAATAGTGCACAAACCCCGATGGATGCACCGCGGGCTTCATGATCCGCTCACCCTCCTTGCATCACTTCTCTGTCATTTTTCACCACCTTTCAAGCATAGCCCATAAGCTAGCCTTATTGCTTGCTCTGTGATAGCCACCATGGCTCTCCTCTACTCGCATCAATGTTGGACGGGGTCGATTTCTGTCGTGTGGAGGACCTTGTTGGCATGTCTTGTGGCAAGAGAAAGGTGGGGGATATCATGTGTATCTTTAAAAGGGAGAAAACCCATTCGATTTGTCTTTTGATGGCTTGAAGCCCAATAAAAAATTACAAACCCTTGTTTTTCCCTAGGTTTGTTCGAAGCATCAAACCTCGAATTCTCCCTCATTTCTCAACAAAAAATTATGATTCAAATTGCTAAATGTAGATAAGGAAGTTTACTATTAAAACCCTTAATTAATATGGGAAAACTCATTCCAAATTGATGCGACTCTGCCCTAGCTCGGACCCATCTCCGACGGATCCGAGACGGCCTAGACTTTGGAGACCCACTTGGATTAGGACTTAGTCTCACTTATGTTATTATTTATATTTCCGTCTTTTATATTTCCGTCATTTCCCTTTTAGGCGTGTGTCCATTTATAGTATGGGCTAGCCTTGTTATTTCCCATTCTAGATAGTTTCTATTTTTAGCATGTTGTCTTATTGGGCCAGGAGTTTAGGCCTTGTTTACATACAAGCCCTAGGCGCCTCTACCGTGCTAGACTAGGGTTTCGTGGTTCTCCTCTATATAAAGGAGCCACGCCCCATTGTAATCCTTACGTCAAGATGAATTAAGCCAAAGTTATAGTCGAGTGAGAATCCTCCTAGCCTTGGCCCGACGTCACCCCCGGTTCCTTTGTCGAGTCCATAACTTGGATCGTTGTTCTAGTCCTTTACCTCGCCCCACCCTCGTTCCGACGAGCATTAGAGGCCCACAAGTCCACTTTGTGGTCTCGTATTTATCCCGGTTACTTGTGTCAGAGAAGATCTGGATGTTTCGAGCCTAGATCCGTCCCTTGCCATTCTAGGGTCACATCAGTGGTATCAGAGCGTCAGGCGGTTTGAACGGATCGCTTTTCCGACGACCCATCAGATTCGGTGTTGTTGTCCCTCGAACCCCCTCGAGGATCCATGGCACCAGCCCTGGCGCACCAGGATTCCAGCCGGCACACCAGCATCGTGCCAGGATCCGAGTCCCGGCACAGCACTAGCGCAGCGTCAGCGTGCCAGGATTTAGATCTTGGTGCAAGGTCGCGGATGCAACATCGCGCCATCCAGCGTGCCACGATTAACATCCTGGCGTTGTGTCGCTGCAACAGTCTCGCGCCGTCTAGCGTGCCAGACCCGAGTCCTGGGCAGTCCTGGCGTTGCACCAGTAGGACCAAGACAGCGCGCTACACTGCGTCGAAGGATTCAGCTTGCGCGTCCTCCGTGCCAGCCAACACATTTTCAGAAACCCTAGATCTTGGGGATCTTTTCCGAGATTGAGTTGGTTAGGTTTTGGAGCATATCTTTATTTATTTGATTTTATTTGTTTTGATTTTATTCCTTTTGTAAGAGATCTTAACTATAAAAGATCTTCTAGTTATTTTCTTTCTAGGATAGTTTATCATTTCCGTATTTAACGGGATCTTTCGGTTTGTGGAAGATCTCATAATATTGTAAAAAAACCGCGAGCCCAAGCCATGTCTTGAACTTGCTCGGCTGTATGGGACGATTCGGATTCTTGGGATCGGCCTCATCGACGAGTCAACACTCGTCCCTATAGGCCGCTTCCGGGGGACGATCCGGATTGGATCCCACCATATATCCAGAATCGGGCCCGCTATTACGGCGAAACTTCAAGACCCCGACGTCGCTCATACGTTGAACGGGATTGGAGTCCGCCACCTCGGCGCCCGCGTCCCCGATACGAAGATCGGGATTGGAGTCTGCCACCACGGTGCCCGCGTCCCTGATACAAAGAGCGGGATTGGAGTCCACCACCTCGGCACCCTCGTACCCAAGACCGCACCCTGGAGGCCCCAAGGTCTCCCTCGGTCCGCGCTTGAGTTCACCTTATGATCTCCCATGCCCAGCATCGTCGGTACGGAGGCATCACTCTTCGGTACCGAGGCCCTTGACAGCACCGACACGGTACCGAGTGTGCTCGTCCTTATCAAGGCCCTTGACAGCCCCGAGCCGGTGCCGAACGCTCCAGTCCTTACCAAGGATCCGATGCTTCCAGCGCCGACACCTAAGGACCCGCCCTAGCTCGTCGAGCCTTTACCTACACCGGCGCCCTCCTTAGAGTCCGATGCTGAAACCGAGCCCAAGCTCGAGCCTGCCCCTGTGTCGACACCATACTTAGTCGAGACTACACATGTAGATGGCAGGACTTTGTTGAGACCGTCGCCTTCTTCCCTTGTCCGACCCACGTCAAAGCGAGGATACTTCGAATCTATGCGGGGGAGAATGATGCGACTTTGCCCTAGCTTAGACCCAGGTTCGACGAACCCGAGACGGCCTAGACCTTGGAGACCCCCTTGGATTCGTACTTAGTCTCACTTATGTTATTATTCATATTTTCGTCTTTTATATTTCCATCATTTCCCTTTTAG
The DNA here is from genome assembly GCA_964016875.1 of Fallopia convolvulus. Classification (NCBI taxonomy): domain Eukaryota; kingdom Viridiplantae; phylum Streptophyta; class Magnoliopsida; order Caryophyllales; family Polygonaceae; genus Fallopia; species Fallopia convolvulus. The sequence continues at coordinate 20,821,378 of OZ024730.1, forward strand.
GCGTGTGTCCATTCTTATAGTATGGGATAGCCTTGTTATTTCCCTTTCTAGATATTTTTTATTTTTAGCATGTTGTCTTATTGGGCCAGGAGTCGTTGGACCTTGTTTACATTCAAGCCCTAGGCTCCTCTCCCTTGATAGACTAGGGTTTCGTGGTTCTCCTCTATATAAAAGATCCACGCCCCATTGTAATCCTTACGTCAAGATGAATTAAGCCAAAGTTATAGTCGAGTGAGAGTCCTCCTAGCCTTGGCCCGACGTCACCCCCGGTTCCTTTGTCGAGTCCATAACTTGGATCAGCGTTCTCGTCCTTTACCTCGCCCCACCCTCGTTTTGACGAGCATTAGAGGCCCATGAGTCCACATTGTGGTCTCGTATTTATCCTGGTTACTTGTGTCGGAGAAGATCCGGACGTTTCGAGCCTAGAATGGCAAGGGATAGATCTAGGCTCGAAACGTCCGAATCTTCTCCGACACAAGTAAACGGGATAAATACAAGACCACAAAGTAGACTCGCGGGTCTCTAATGCTCGTCAGAACGAGGGTGGTGCGAGGTAAAGGACTAGAACGTCGATCCAAGTTATGGACTCGACAAAGGAACCGGGGGTGACGTCGGGCCAAGGCTAGGAGGATTCTTACCGGACTATAACTTTGGCTTAATTCATCTTGACATAAGGATTACACTGGGGCGTGGCTCCTTTATATGGAGGAGAAACATGAAACCCTAGTCTAGCAAGGGAGAGACGCCTAGGGCTTGTATGTAAACAAGGCCCAACGAATCCTGGCCTAATAAGACAACATGTTAAAAATAGAAACTATCTAGAAAGGGAAATAACAAGGCTAGCCCATACTATAAGAATGGACACACGCCTAAAAACGCAATGACGGAAATATAAAAGACGAAAATATAAATAATAACATAAGTGAGACTAAGTTCTAATCCAAGGGGGTCTCCAAGGTCTAGGCCATCTCGGGTCCGTCGGAGATGGGTCCGAACTAGGGTAGAGTCACATCATAAATTGAGTCAAAATGGTGAAAATAGATTGCTTTTCTGCTTCTTCGTTTTGAGTTTCAGCTTGACGACAAGTTTATTTCACCGCCAATGTGAGCTGATAGCTTGTATATAGGTGTGCCAATAGGTTTGACATTACCCATGTTGAACCTTTGCAAAACACGTTTGATGTACTTTGATTGAGATAACTACAATGTTCTCCTCTACTTATCTCTTGTAATTTGCATTCCAAGAATCTTCTTTGTTGGACCCAAGTTCTTCATGTCAAACTCTTTCGACAATTGATTCTTCAACCTTTCGATGTCATCCATATCTGAACCTGCTACTAACATATCATCAACATATAGTAGCAGAACGATATAACTGGATTGATTTCTTTTAAAGTATCAGCAGTGGTCAACGTTACACTTTTGAAAACCTTCCTTGTGCATGAAGCCGCCAAACTTCTTGTACCACTAACTTGGAGCTTGCTTTAGGCCATACAAACTCTTCTCAAGTTTGCACACCATCTTCTCTTTTCCATGTTCTAAGAAACATTCTGACTGGTGCATGTATATCTCTTCACCCAACCAATGTGAGTTGATAGCTTGTACATATGTAGTGTTTAGGATGCATATTTACGGGTTTTTTGCATTGTTTTTGGTTAGTTTTAGTTAGTTTTGTTAGTTCTTAGTTTCTCTAGGAGATTTGGGTTTTGCGCTTGTTCTGTGCTATATTACAGATAGAGTATGTGTGCGGAACGGGAACCAAGGCAAGGAGGCGAGATTAGAGGTTGGATGCAGGTAGAGTATGTGGAGTTCGGTCGAGTTATACAAGCGAACCCGCATTGAACCAACCGAATGTGTTGACTCGATGTTAGGAACTGTTGGATCGACGTGCGTTAGTAAGAGCTTGGGAACTAGCGGTTAGGCTGTTCCTAAGGCAGCGAAAGTAAACAATCGCAAGTAATGCAAGAAGTAAAAGATACATCTCCCTTATAGAGGAATCCCACGACAACCAACTAGTTGTGTGGGTAAACCTCTACCTCCGCTTGGAGGATTTTGAACGATCCACTTGTTTTATTGATTGTTCCTTAGTTATAACAGGCAAGACTTACACTTCTCTATTCCTAGCTAGCAGTTCTCCTAACTCTAGCAACACTAGAAAGTCTTCTCAACCTAGTTCCTTAGCGAACAACTCAACTAAACACAAGATAATTCGAACCTTACACCTTGAGCTCACTGTCACAGTTCCCTTACTCTTGGGAACACTCGTCGCCGGGGACTTCTCTTCACTTTTCTCAACGTCTCTCTTGCTTCTTTGTATGAGGATATGAGTTCTGGGAGAAGTGCTTACACCAAGCACATTTGATTGGCTTATATAGTCATTTGAACTTGGGCTGAAAACTTCATTTTCATGTTGTCCAAAATGCCCTTGTCTTGCAAGCCAAGTTTTGCAATCATCAAATGTGACTTGATTTGAACTTAGTCAACTTCAAATGTCAATCGGATTGTTGGATCACTCGTCCCAGTCTGTTCCTCAGATTGTGGCTTTGTTTTGTCCAAGACAGGATCCCCTAATTTGTGCTGCACGGTCTTGTCTTCACATGTGAAATGTAGCGAACATCTTTCTTTTGAGTTCCCTTGATAGGAACATGCCTTCATGTTATCCCGAGTTCCTTTAGTGTTCCCTTTCGAGAGAGTCTTCGTTTAACCTGGAGTTCCCTTGAAAATTGAAATTCTTGAGTGTAAATGTTAGTTCCCATATGGCGTTTGTCATTATCAATGTTTTAAAAAACGCTAGGTGGATGCTGGGCGGAGCGGGACCGCCTAGCGCCTAGACGGCCTGAACGGTGGCTTAGGCGGTTCTGGACAGGTGCCTAGGCGGTCTGGATGACTAGGCGGGCTAGGACCTTCCAGCGCCTAGGCGGGGCCTAGAAGGGATTTTTAGAACAATGGTCATTATCAAAACTAGAGATAACATCATTGTTCGGATGTTTGGAACCAGAGTTCCCAACACCCTACCAACAAGAACTCACGTTCATTAATGCTAAAACAACTTCCTTAGTTTTGATAATGACAAACGCCATAGGAACTAATGCTCTTTTCCATGTATTTCCAAGTATATAGGTTGTGCGCCGTAGAGCAAAGACACGGAGAAACAAGTTCCCAAGGAATGGGAACTTGGGCAACTAAAGTTCCCATGTCAAGAGAACTCAATCAAGATGCGACCAACCTTAGAGTGAACCAGAGTTCCCAAGGAATAGAGAACTGAGTGAACCAAAGTTCCCACGAAATTGGAACTAGCTAAGGAGAACAAGATTCCCTCAAGACAAGAGTCGTCACATCCTTATCATTTATAATAATTGTTATTTTATCTATATTAAAAATTACATTAAAATGTAAAATGTTATAATTTGAAAAATTATAAAAACAATAAGATTTATAATTAATTATATATTTTGGGTTCAAGTGTTCAACCAATCAAAATGTTCTTAATTAGATAAATGCCAAAATTTTGAAACTTCACGCTCTTAGAGAACCTTCACACTAATATTATAAGAATCTTTTTTAACATATTAAAATTTTAATTCCATTTTAACTTTAAATAATTGAAATTATAAGAACCTCATTTAAAAAAATTAGTAATTTTAGTTCATATTTAATGCTGCAAGAAGATAGTTTTTAAAAAATAAAAGTAAATAGTAAATAAAAGAGTAATCCATATTACATATTTTGGGATAATATTACAATTATCATAAATAAAAAAAATTGATTATATAATATGACAAAGTTTTTATACATATATACATAATCTTTTAGTAGAGTATATGATTTATTTATATTTTATATTTTCAAATATAACCAATATAGTTATATAGATTAGTAATCTTATTATAAGTAATATAAGGAATATTATTATAAGATAATGATTGTAAATGATTAAAAAAATGAGGGCAAAAAGGTAAATAAAAAATTAAATTTGCATACGTGGCATAGTTAAGATATGCGACGACACATAATACAAATAAATTCGACTTTATTTATAGTATATTGAGGTGGTCAAAAATCTTTCTTTGATAAACGATTTTTCTAACTAGCCCAAGGGCATATGTTAAGAATCTTAAAATGGAAATGAGTTGTTGAATTTTCTTTTTTGGGATTATTTTTATTATTTTCCTAGGGTTCATTAATTTTTTTTTAGGGATTTTAGTTTCTACAAAAACCGATAAACTATATATCTTTTGAAAAAATTGCACCACATGATCGGCATACCTATAATAAACTAACTTCAAAAAATAATTTCTATAAATTTTTTTAATAAATTATTTTATACTTGCTCGAAACTCTACGCTTATTATCTTAATTTATAGTATTATATTGTATATATATATATTTTTTTTTTTCATCTCATCTTCTCTATAATTTTCTACTAATAGTTTCCATATTTACAAATGTTATCTTATTTATTTTGGATTATAAGAAAAGAACTGTAATATGTAACAGTAATAAATTATTTTAAAAAATACATTGAATAAATTATATTATGCTTTATAGATAGCCTACTCCAAGTAATTTTATCCTTATAAAATCAAGTATTTTATACATATCTACCCAATATATTTTAAAGCAGAACCAATGTCTGTTGAAAAAATTGTGCCACGTGGCATTCCTTGATTAAAATAATATTATATATTTTAATAATAAATATTATAATTACTTGTATCATTCTTTCTATATATCTAATTTTTTATAAGATAATAACTTGATCAATATGTTGATATTTTTTATGCATATTTTAAATCTTGTAACAAGATTTGGGATCCAAGTATATAATTTTTTATATATATGTTGATAATAAATTAATCTAGTAATATTTATTGTAATTTTATGCATAATAATTTTTTTTAATCTTTTAAGAAGATTCGGGCTTCAAGTATATAATTTTTTCATCTATATGTTGATAATATGGGCAAAATCTTGAAGATTTTTTTATAAACTACATAATTTTATTATGATATTATATCCCAGTGTTTCAAATTTTATATTAATATCATAATATTGTATAATCTTTAGTAAAATTATCTTGTGAATATCACGAGTATTCAACTAGTTAGTGTCTTAACATGGAATGGAAATACTATTTAAAAATATTCAATTCAAGTGAGATTAAAATTTTAATAATTTCATTTTAAATTTAGGGTAAGATTTCAACAAATAATGAAATTTATTCAAAAAATATTTAATTGAAATATGGGGCGCGACCTAAAAAATATTTTTTTATAGATTAGGTATTTTGATGATAATAATGTATAGATGTATTTTATAATTTATAATTTATATTAATATAAAAAAAGTGGATAGTATTTTTTAGTAAAGTTATCCCGTGAATTTTATAGGACTTCAACTTGTTAATAGTGATAACCTATATTCTAATGATTGGTAACGAGACCTTAAGAAAGATTTTTTTTAAAACTAGGACGGGGCCAGAAGAGTATTTGATTTGAAGCTGACATGAAGAATTCAAAATTTTATGCAGTACAAATAATGAAGGCGTGGTTGTCTACTTATATTCCATAATTTCTGAAGTTAGGAATGTAATACTCCTCTTTTTCGAAATCATGAAGGAAATTATTGAAATTATTTATCCAATTATATATGATTTGTTATAGTTTATTTTGTTCGCTCTTGTATAAGAAGAAACATGAAATAAATATAACTTGTAGGAAAATAATTCAATAAATGATTTGAGCAAAGTAAAATTGACTTATACTAAGGAGAACAATCATAATTAAAAACAACATTATAGCTGAAGAAAGGGCGGAAACTAGATGAAATTAGAAATGTTGGGTACTTTTCGTAATTACCCTTAAAGTCTGGGAACCCGCGCATAATTACTGAAATTTATACAGCCCATTCGTTTTTTTTTTGTTCAAAGAAGAATCCTATCATGTGGAGCTTGATTCGGACTCGTTTCTTAACCAAATTCAATTCCGAAAGAACCGGCATACTCTCCTAGATGTTATCTACGAAATCCCTCAACAAACTCGGTGAAATTCTCAGAAAATCTTATGCAATTTGACGGGTTAAAGATAAGAGGTTGCTAAAACGCGTTTTCTGGGTAAAGATAGGATTTTATCCGAATTAAGCTGCGTTTTGGCTTGGATTTTCCTTGGATATGAAGCCTTCAGAAACCCTAATCCCTCCCTATAAATACAAACCGAAACCCATCGCTTTTTCTCATCCAAAAACTTCTAGAAAACACATCGAGTCCTTGTGCCCTGTTTCTGCGCAACCGCTGTTCTTCAGTGATTTCGGTTTGAAATCGAAACCGAAAGTCGAGTTTCTTGCCAACAATAGATAGCCTAGGTTTCCACGAGTCCAACGCCACCAATTCGGTCCTTTTTCGTGTCTATTCGCGCCTCGACCAGTTCGAGAAGTATTAAAAGCTTATAACTCGATGTGTAACGTTTTGTCATTTAAGTAAGATAAGTGCCCAATGCACACCTTTAATGAACCAGGGAGGTGGTTACAATTTGTGACCCTACTCTTGCTCCCGGCTAAGTAAGTCTTCTTTCCCATCTGAATGCATGCTCGGATTTTTTAAAACACCTATAAAATGGCAGGACGGGTTTGGTCCTTAAGCGCCTTCGTTGCCAACTCCTTGTCGGCACCCTCCGAGTATGATGAGGTTGGTCGGGACCCAATTGGTTGATGCAAGGCTTTTCAAAACAAAATTATGTGAATAATAAAACATTCCCAACAATCGCATATTTCCCTAAAGGAACCACATTCCTTGTGGCGTCCCCTCTCTTCCATTGCATTCCTCTTTTCTTTTCGTGGGAGTATTTAGTTACTAAACCATTGACTGGCTTTCATTCGGAATTCAATGGTGGTGATTTAATACAACCACAAGAACCACTCACAAAAAGTCCCATTTGCTTAGTCTGTCACAAGACTAACCCGACTGTTTCATTCTTTTGCATGGTCGACTAGTGTCAACCCGTCCTTATACGGAAACATCAGGTCTCAAGCTTACGAAGTGAAGAGCTGATTACAACATACTTGGAGTTTCTATTTAGTGATAAGGTTTTCATTATGTTATTTCTTTAGTTATAATAAGGGCGAGATCCTTGGCTTGTGAGGACCGTCAAAACAAGTTCGCATTGAAGGATTGTTATTTCCGCATTTTCACAGTTGGTTTTAAGTATGTAAACACTCTTTCTATAATTTGTTATCCTATTTTCTAATTTGTTATGAATTTTGCATGAAAGTTTTGTTACTGTAAATCCTTGGGTGGCTTAGGATGAATTTCCTACGTCAGCGGCGTGTAACCTCTCCGAGGAAAATCGGGGGTGTTAGAAATATAGTATCAGAGCAAAAAGTTTTAAATGAGTTTTAAACCATTTTAGAAAGCGATTTACAGTATCTAAATGTTTTAGTCCTAATACTAAAGATTTCTCAAGTATTTGTTTTAAGAACCTTCCAAGTTGTAGTCACTTGTATTTATTATAGAATAAAGAAAGTTCTACTAATAAATACTAACCTCCTTTTTCTACTACTTTCAGAGAATGGGTAGTGAGCACCGTGAAGGTAAGGCCACTTTTGTCGATTTGGAAGAAACTGATGAGGATCCTAGCATGGACTCTAACTACGAGAGTGAGGAAGAGAAAGAGTGAGGAGGAGCCCTCGTCAGCCACATATGATGGGAACATCGTATGTGGATGACGAGGGAACATCCAAGAGGGAGACTTACCCATCATATGTGGCTGACGAGGGAACCTCCAAGAGAAAGTGGAGATTCCGGACTCCCTATCCACCTACACCGCGTCCAAATCATTGGTTTTGTAAGGGCTTATGTAAGACGCATAAGTACACGCCTAGATCCCCTCCTGTTGGACTGTGCCCTGCTCCCCAGTACTCGCTCTTGAGCCCTCCTGGTAGAGACTATCCTAGACCACATTACTTTGGATAAGCTAGTGGAGCACAACCCACCTTGATGAATGTACGCAAGGACGAAGCTAGTGACATGGTGGATCGTCAGTACAGCAAGACTCACCCATGGGAAGCTTTCATAGCCTCTGGAAGCACCATGGCCAAACGTGCAAGAATTCGTCCTGACCCCCTTCTACCCCACATGGTGTCTTATCGGGACACATTAGCTGAGAGCATGGCATGGCTCACAACATTGGAAGAGGATCTGGAAGAAGTGAGGCAAAGGGTGGAGGTACTGAAGACCGATGTGGAACAAGCCAATAACTTGTTGGATCACAGCGGTGCGGTCATGGATTCGAACCTTTTCACTCCAGGATTTATAGACAGATACTGTTATCCCCCAAGTACACCTAGAGGACTACCAGGAAGGTGGGAAGCTAACATTAAGAGGGCCTCACCTGAGCCAGGAGAGGGTCCAAGGCCAGCTAAGGGAGGAGGTCCTAAGAAATATCGGAAATTCTGGGGAGATCGTCGTTAGAAAGATTATCAGTTTCGTTCCTAGTTTTAGTAGTTATGTTTTGGTTTTGAATAAAGTGCTCAGACTTAAGTTGTTTTTCTTTAGGTTTGGATGTTGCTTGAAATTTAAGGGATATTAGAGATATTACTATTATGAATAAATTATTAAGTTTTTCTATCAATTCTTGTCTAATAACATACATAAGTATTTGGTATATTGATTGGATGAATTGAAACTTATAAATTTATTCAGATGGAAAACACGAGAAATCATAATCGGGATGAGAGTAACAATGCTCCCCGGATTCAACTGAGGACTGCAGCTAATCAAGGGGATGACACTGGGTTTGGGAACAACCGAGCTTCGAACCCCACTAGGTTACCAAGGGATCCTCATAACCAAGATGGGACTTCCAATCCTCCCACAGATGTCACCCTGAATGCTGCCACCCTAGCGGCTATAAGGACTATGATTGAGCAAACAGTCCAAAACATGAATCGCGATGCCACACCGCCAGGGGTAGGCGATCAGTCTACTGGGAACGATGAAGTGAACTTACAACATCCTAACCAAGGTAATGGATCAAGTTATGGTCGATCCTTGAAAACCTTCAACTCTATGTGGCCGGACAACTATGATGGTACCAGCGAGCCAGTTAGGATTACTTATTGGTTCTCCCACATGGAGCGCTTGTTTCGCAATATCTTGTGCACCGAAGTTGAAAGGGTGCACATTGCCTCACTACAACTCAAAGATGGTGCAAGTGAGTGGTGGGAGAACTCAGGATTGGCAGATCACCCAGCCTTAACATGGGAAATGTTTAAAAACAAGAAGTTGGACCGTTTCTTTTCTAGTGCCATGAGGGATGAAAAGCTGAAAGAATTTCTTTACCCAGAGATTGAGGTGATGAAAGTGCCTGAGCTAGCCACAAAATTCAATCATCTACTTCAGTATGTGGGATGGAGGTGTCCACTGAGAGTCAGAAGATCAAGCGCTTTCATGAGTGGATGAGTCCAGCTGTCAAGCCACTCATGGTGCACCACACCTGCATCACTCTTAAGGAGTACGTTGATGCTGCTTATAAGGTCGAGATGGCACTTGAAGAGTCTACTAGGACCCGAGGCTGGGGTAAACCACCTCAGCAAGGATCACAGTTCAGTTGGTTTAAACGACCCCCTCTTCCCTCACACTTTAATAGGTCAAACAAAGCTAGGACTGAATCAACACAATCAAGGTCCACTCAACAAAGGGGGCCAGTGACTTGTTATAATTGTGGGGAACCAAGTCATATTAGTAGGTTGTGCTCTTAGGAGAAGAGGAAGTGCTTTATTTGTGGGAAGGAGGGACACATGCGCACTTACTGTCCTCATAAGGGAAACGGGGCAGCTTCGACAAGAGAAGCATCGGTATCCCAAAACAACAGAGCTTACCCAGGAGCATCAAGGGCAACTTCTGTGCAGTCTACGACTCAAAACAAGGGAAAGACTACAGTAGCCTCGTCTAGCCAAGAGCAACGACTATACGAGATGTGTCAGACAAATGAACCTAATGCCCCAATCACTCAAGGTACCTCATACCTTTGCTCCATAACTTCTTTTATGATTTTTGACTTGGGTGCAACACACTCCTTTATATCTGAAAGCTGTGTAAAGAAATTAGGCTTTCAATGTAACGCTACGTGCGAACCCTTCGTAGTGAATCTTCCCAATGGGGAGAAGATAGTAGGAACCAAACAACTTACAGACTTTCCGATCACCATTCAAGGTCGGAAGTTTGATGCTGACTTGATCTGCATAGCTATGTCTCCTTACGACATCATTCTAGGAATGGATTGGTTGACCCGTCACGGGGCTGTCATACACTTTAGTACTAGGACGGTAATTGTTACCGCAGGAGGCAATTATGCATGCAAATTTAAAGGTCAACGTGATGTAGATAATGGAAAGCTGATTAGTGCAATGGCTATTGGGAAACTGCTTCGACAAGGATGTGTGGGCTACTTATGCTATTTAGAGCAACCTGAGAAGGAGGAAATAGGAGTTAAGGAGATCCCTGTGGTACGAGAATTTCCCGATGTCTTTCCAGAGGAAATTTCAGGACTCCCACCTCGACGGACCATAGAGTTCACCATTGAGCTAGAGCCTGGGACGACGCCCATCTCCAAGGCCCCATACCGAATGGCTCTGGTAGAAATGAAAGAGTTAAAGAAGCAACTGGAGGAGTTGCTAGAGAAAGGGTACATAAGACCCAACGCTTCACTTTGGGGAGTGCCATTGCTATTTGTAAAGAAGAAAGATGGTTATTTTCGACTATGTATTGACTATCGAGAGCTGAACAACGTCACCATCAAGAATAAGTATCTGCTACCGAGAATAGATGATCTTCTAGACCAGCTAAAAGGGGCAAGAGTGTTCCCCAAGATTGACTTGAGATCAGGTTATCACCAACTTTGGATTCACGAAGAGGAAATTCCAAAAACTGCGTTCCGAACAAGGTATGGCCACTATGAGTTCGTGGAATGCCCTTTGGTCTCACTAATGCCCCAACAATTTTCATGGATTTATTGCATCGCTGCTTCCACGAGTTCTTGGATAAGTTCGTGGTGGTATTCATTAATGACATATTGATATATTTTGCTAATGAGGCACTTCATGAAGAACACTTGAGGACTGTTCTAGGGATACTAAGACAGAATCAGTTATATGCTAAGTTGTCCAAATGTGACTTTTAGCTAAAGGAAGTTGCATTCTTAGGACATGTAATCAACCAAGAGGGGGTAATGGTGGACCTTCAAAAGATACGTAGCTTCCTAGGCCTTGCAGGGTACTATAAACGGTTTGTGGAGGATCTCTCCAAGATCGCCCTCCCCATGACTAACTTACTCCGCAAGGTGCACAAGAAGTTCATATGGGATGAGAAGTGTGAGACCAGTTTCCAAGAATTGAAGAAACGCTTGACTAGTACCCCAATCCTAACCATACCAAATGGAGACGAGGGGTATGTGGTGTATAGTGATGCTTCCAAGCAAGGTCTAGGTTGTGTACTGATGCAGCATGTTAGAGTCATCGCTTATGCATCTCGTCAACTCAAGCCATACGAGACTAACTACCCGACACATGACCTAGAGTTGGCAACAGTTGTCTTTGTCTTGATGATTTGGCGACATTATCTGTATGGGCTAAAATGTCAGATCTTCACAGATCACAAGAGCTTGAAATATGTTTTCACCCAAAAGGAGCTAAATATGAGACAAAGAAGATGGTTAGAGTTAATCATTGACTACGACATTGAGCTGCTTTACTACCTAGGTAAGGCCAATGTTGTAGCTGATGCCTTAAGCCGAAAGGCAACTCAAGAGACCATGGTAGCATTGCTCACAGCACAACTAGTATTGCAGAATGAGCTATTGAGGACTGAGAATGAAGTTTGGTTTGGACATCAACAGAGTAGGCTGAACACGTGATAGCTTGCATATAGGAGTAGTTTAGATGCATGTTTTATATATGTTTTAGCTAGTTTTAGGTTGGTTTTTATCTACTTTTTAGGTTTTTGTGCTGTCGGGTAGTTTGCGCTTGTTTGCTCGGTTTTGCAGGTTTTTAGGTTTATGAGCAAGAGCGGGATGAGTCTTAATTGATAAAGGTGGTGGTGGACGAGTTGAAGAAGCTAGGAGATGGTACAATGAAGCTTGGAGAAGTGCAAATGAAGAGCAAGGAAGAAGACCAAAAGCGCTGGATGCAAGTTGTGCAATTAAGCCGAGAAATCGTGACTGAGGCCAATTGCGCGGGATGCCAAAAGTGCAGCCGCGCAATGGAGGTGCAACCCGCGCAATTGGAGTTTGTACGCCGACATAATTGGGCCAAGGTTTTGGGCCGAGCTCTTGGGTTGGGTTATATCTTCCGAGTAGTAGCTTAATGATAGGGTTTTTGAGGGTTATTTCAGAAGAAATTTATAAACCTTTTTTAGTTTATTTTTGTCATAACTTTGATGAAACTTTTGGAGGGTATGGATTTTCTCTCTAGAGGCAGACTTTGAACCTCTTGTAAGTTTTTCTTAATTTTAATTATGAATTGCTAAATTCCCTTGTGTTTGGCTAGTTATTGAAGTCATGATTTGCATATTGTTATGAGGTTTGATTTGATTCTCAACAAACTTGAATAGAGTTTATTCCCATGCTTAATTGAATCTAAACTAGGGTTTTGTTAGATTGATGACCTAATTGAATTTCTAGTTATAACTGAATTTGATTAATTATCGGTAGAAGTTAATTTGATCAAGAGTATACTTTAATCAATTTAGTACCGGTTGGACTAGTTGGTTAAAGAAGGGAATAAATTCACAAGTCACTTAGATGTCTGGTTGCTCTATGTGTTTGTTTCTATTCATAACTTGAATTGTTATGCTGTTATTTAATTGAATCTAGAAGGTCTTCTAGGATGTTATCTAATTAGGGTTGTTGGACTGGTTGTTGTATCAACTAAATATGAAGTTCGGGTTTTAATCCTTGGTAGGGTCATAATCCACAATAGATTATTCAAGTGAGAAGAGAATCAAGAGAATCAATGATCAATAAAGCAACATCATGATGGATCTAACTAGTTGAACATGCTTGTCTCTTATTGATTTAAATCATATTTGCATTCATATTTATTTTTATTCTTGCATAGTAGTTTAGATAATCATTCTAAATACCCCCTTTGGTTACTTGGAATACAAGTAATAACATAAATACACAAGTCCTTGTGGGATCGACCCTTACTTAACACTCTACTAAGTTTGGTTAAGTTAGGTTCTTTGATAGGTATAACGACCACCGAAAATACCTCATCAAATTTGGCACCGTTATCGGGGACTCGTCGCTATTTGTGTTCTTACTTTTGTGCTGTTTTTCGGTGTGAACCAATTATATGGTTCATACCCATGCTACTAACTCATCTCCGTTATTCTTTGATCCAGATATTGACAAGACACTCTTTAAGTTAAGGAAGGAAATCCGGGATCACTTTCGGGCTCTACCGTTCTTTCTTGAGGAATCTAAATCTGAATCGGAATCAGAGACTGAATCTAAATCTGCTGAGATGGCTGACCAAACGTTGAGACAGTTGACTGCACCAAATCTGGCACAACAACCATCGGCAGTGCAATTTCATGCTCTTGGTGAAGGAGTCAAGTTTGAGTTGATGTGACTCATGACCTCTTGCCTTTTGCCTTCATTCCATGGGCTTAGTGGTGAAGATCGCAATAAGCATCTTTTTGACATTCATGCTGTGTGCTCAAGCATGAAACCCGCTGATGTGACTCATGACCAAATCGCGCTGAGAGCCTTTCCTTTTTTCTCTCAAGGATCAGGATAAAGATTGGTTTTATTACTTGGATCTGGGAAGTATTGATACATGGGCTAAGATGAAGCAAGCTTTTCTAGAGAAGTACTTCCCTGCTACAAGGCTCAACGATCTGTAAAAGAGAATCAGCAGCATTGAACAAGAAGCTAATGAGTCCTTGTACGAGTATTATGAGAGATTCAAGAGGTTGATAGCCATCTGTCCTTTCCATGGCTACACTGATCCAGACCTGATTTTATACTTATTTAATGGCCTCTTGGATGATGAGAGAAGAATGGTGAATGCAGCTTGCCAAGGCAATATTCTCAACAAGACTCCTGCTACCGCATTTGAACTATTTACATAGCTGTCTAAGGGAACCAGACAATTCATAAAAGAGACTAGCTCGAAAGCTACAAATTTTGTAGTGGCTACTTCAAGAATCCAAGATGAAGTCACTGAGTTGAAAACAATGATGAGACAACTTTTACAACAAGGTGGAAGACAACAAGTGAAATCCTACGAAATATGCTGTGACAACATGCACCTCACTGGTGCTTGCCCCACACTTCAAGATCCAAACGCCGAGGTGAATGCATTGGGAGGTTATGGACCACCTAGGGCGAGGTATGACCCCTTCTCCAACACCTACAATCCAGGTTGGAGGGTCATCCTAACCCGAGGTACGGAAATTCAAACAATCAACAGTTCAATCAGCAAGGTGGCCAAATTCCCTACAAGCCACCTTTTCAACCCCGTCCTCAAGGAGCCAATCAGAATGCTATGTCTATTGAGGATATGATTCGGACTCTTGCACAAACTGTGACTACAATGCAAGGCTCAATGAGCCAATTTCAACAAGATACCAAGTCTAGAATCAACAATTTAGAGACTCAAGTCAGTCAAATTGCCAACGCTGTAGGCAAGCTGGAAGCTAGAGATTCAAGTAAGCTACCCTCTCAGACCGAGCTTAACCCAAAACAGAACGTGAATGCTATCACTTTGAGGAGCGGGCGAGAACTTCAAGTCGAGCCCAGGGATGGGCACGTATTAGCCAAGAGGGGAGTGGAGGAAGAAGCCAAGGACGAAACTGAGGAGAAAATCGGATTGTCAGATGTCATTCCAAGTAATTCTTCCAGAAATGAATTGCTCGGCTTACCTGCTAAAAGCGCGGCCGAGCAATTGTCAAACCGCGCAATTCCTCTTCGGTCAGGATTGCGCGGGTTGCCTGCTAAAAGCGCGGCCGTGCAATCGGGGGCCAACCCGAGCAATCTGGGCGATGATGGAGATTCTTCTGAAACACCTCTGAAGGCCTATGCACCTGTTCCACCCTTTCCAGAGGCATTAAAAGAGACTCGAAAGCTGGAGAACGACAAGGTATTGTTCGAGACGTTCCACAAATGTGAGGTAAACATTCCTTTACTTAACTTGATTAAGAGCATTCCTAGATATGCTATGTTTTTGAAAGAATTGTGCACCATAAAGAGAACTCAAAATCTTAAAGGGAAATAGAAAATTTATGTGAAAGAACATGTGTCTACTGTGTTTCAAAGGCGTATGCCTCAGAAATATGGTGACCCTGGCATGTTCACCATTCCCTGCATAATTCGTGAAACAAAAATTGATAAAGCCATTCTCGATCTAGGTGCTTCAATAAATGTTTTGCCATACTCAGTGTATAAAATGCTTGAATTGGGTCCTCTGCAAGAAACTAGCGTTGTAATACAATTAGCTGATAGATCAAATGCGTACCCTAGAGGAATAGTTGAAGATGTGCTTGTTATGGTTGATACTCTGATATTTCCTGTGGATCATGTTTTAGATATGGACCATGATAAGCATGCTGCACCTATTTTGCTAGATAGACATTTTCTGAAAACAACTAAAACCAAAATTGATGTGTGAAGTGGTTCCCTAACCATGGAATTCGATGGGGAAAGAGTAGAGTACAATATCTATGATGCAATGAAATACCCTCCCGAAGATTCCAGTCTTTGCTTGATAGATGTTGTAGAACCACTTGCTCAAGAATTTTTCAATATACATGATTCTGAAGCTTTGAGATCCAGTGACACCCTTATACCCTATGACGTATACTTCATAAAACTTATCTCTTATATAAGCAGATAATTCACATAAACCAACTATTCACGTAAGCACATAGCAGACATTAAAAACCATAAGAGGTTGCACACACACAACTATATGTCTGTACTTTTATACTAATACATCTGTCACTCTAACTTCTGTTATAACACATATGTCTATGATGCAAAATGAGGAGGAGAAGGTTGCTTAGAGCTTCAGCCGGCCGACCTGTATGAATGTGACCTCTAAAAGATACACTCACCAGTAAGTTCTAGCTAAGCCTGAAAAATTATTTTGCGATTTACATGAGTCGCATACTCAGTGAATATAAACCATCATCAATTATTTCACGCAAAGTCCAACATTTAGTCCATGTGCATATATATACATATTGTACATCTGTCATATAGGAATTTACTATGCAAATGCCGATGTATCCAATTTATTATTCTGTGAAGTGTTCAAGCCTGAATTTGCCTCGGGTTTCCATTACCGACCTTTTTCCATATACCATCTTTTCCTTTTTTTCCATGTACCAACCTTTTTTTTCCATTACTGACTTTTAGGCATCTTAGGCCTCATTTGCTCATATATCATCTCTTAGGCAACTTAGGCCTCATATACGACCCGTAGGTCTCCTCTGTATACAAATTCAAGACAAGACAGTCACAGGTCCTTTTAATCTCATTGCAATATGCTATGCAATCAAGTGCATCATGTAACCATATATCATATGCCATCTGCTAACATACCTTATGTGCAAACAACTCTGGAAATTTCAGAGCTATCACATATAACACACATATATCCATATAACTCATATAGTACACATATCCATATAGCACATATAGCATATATATCCTTATAGCACATATAGCACATAGGGTTGAATCTCCGATCTATACTCACCTGTTCAAGACATATGCTATATCTCTCCCCCTTGTTCTTGACCACGATCTATGACTTGTGCTCCTATATATAACCCAATGCAAAAACAACCTATTTACTATTACAAACTTTGACCCCAAATGCAATAAAATGCCAGAATGTAGTATAACTTCTTAAGCATAATTCCAAATCCTTTAAAACTTGACATCAATAAACTATATATATAGAAGAACATTTTCCTAGTTCAAACCTTTCTGTAAAACATGATCAAGGGTCTCCATAAAATCATTCCAAAGCGAAACCCTAAAATTACTCTGAAATCTTTTTCCGAATATAAATCCAATATCGAAAACACCCTCTGAAAACTATAGATCAACTGATTTTCAAATCAAATGCAACTGTAGATCTAGATTTGGGAAAAATCATTGAAATCCAGATAAACCATGAACTAATTAAAACTTACCAAACCACACTTGTACTTCAGGATTAAAACCCGATAGAAGAGATTTTGTACCAGATCCAGCAAAAACAAACGAAATTAAAAACATGCTCTTAATTCACCTCTCGATTTCTCTCTCTCTCTCTTTTGCTTTTGTCATCTACGTAACTTATATGAAAAAAATGAAGAAGAACATGATATATATCTCTCTCTGCAAAGTCGGCTAAACTTTGACAAAATTGCAATTTCCACCCTCAAATCTCCTTTACTACAAACTTTACCCTGAAATAATTATTAATTAACTTTTAGTTAAAAAACTTTTTAAAATATAATAAACTTAATTCTAAAATAAAAATTACTTTTAAAAACACACTATATATCATTCCAATATGCTATGCATATGCTCTTAATCTTATATGAACGCCGAATGACGTATGCACTTTGGTATGGGATGTTACAGATCCACCTTGGAAAATGCTATTATGAATGATACTTCGGATTTGGAATTAAGAACTAACATGCACGAAGTGGTGGTTGAGTTGAATGCTCACTTTGAGCATCCACCCATTCCACTGGGCTCAAAGCCCATACCACTAACCTTGCCGAGCGAGAAGCTTTTGCCATCTGTTGTGCAGGCACCGATGGTGGAATTGAAGGAACTCAAGTATGCTTTCTTAGGTGATGGGGGACACTTTACCAATAATTATATCTAACAGGCTCACCAAGGAGAAAGAAGGAAGATTGGTAGCAGTGCTGAGGGAGCATAAGACGGCCATTGGGTGGACCATTGCAGACATTAAAGGGATTAGTCCCTCAACTTGTATGCATCAGATTCTATTGTAAGATGAGGCTACAACGTCTAGACAGCCCTAGAGAAGGTTGAATCCCCCAATGATGGAGGTGGTAAAGAAGGAGGTGCTGAAGATCCTTCAGGCAGGTATGATCTTTCCAATTTTCGATAGCAAATGGGTCAACCCAACTCAGGTTGTCCCTAAAAAGGGTGGCATCACAGTGGTTGAGAATCACAAGGGTGATCTCATTCCCACCAGAGTTCAGACCAGGTGGCGAGTTTGTATTGACTATCGTAAGCTTAATGCCGTAACCCGGAAGGACCATTTCCCATTACCATTTATTGACCAAATGTTGGAACGACTTGCCGGTCGTTCATTTTATTGTTTATTGGATGGGTATTCTGGATATTTTCAGGTAGCCATAACACCATAGGATCAGGAGAAGACAACATTCACTTGTCCTTTTGGAACCTTTGCATATCGAAGGATGCCTTTTGGACTGTGCAACGCCCCAGCTACATTCCAACAGTGTATGGTTAGTATCTTTTCTGAGTACATAGAGAAATTTATTGAGGTATTTATGGATGATTTTACAGCCCATGGGAATGACTTTGATTCATGCTTAACTCATTTGACACTGGTGGTTAAACGATGTGAAGATACTAATCTTGTTCTCAATTCTGAAAAATGTCATTTTATGGTAGAGCAAGGTATAGTACTTAGCCATGTAGTGTCTTCTAGGGGTATTGAGGTCGATAAGGCTAAGGTTGAAGTAATTCAATCTTTGCGTTATCCTACTAATGCGCGTGAAGTGCGTTCTTTTTTAGGCCATGCAGGGTTTTACCGCATATTTATTAAAGACTTCTAAAAAATTGCCTCCCCCTTATGTGAGTAGTTGAAGAAGGAAGCTGATGTCTCTTTATTTGGTGGTGTTTTCATGTGTGATTTCCGTTGTAAATATGTTTCTTTTTCCCCTTTTCTTGCGTGTTTTGTTCCTTTTTAGCTTAGTTCCCGTATTTATATGAGATTCGGAGACTACGCGCATTTTATGTGTTTTGTAGGTAATTTGGCGTGAATCAAGGATCTATTTGAAGGAGAGTCAAGACATGGAGCAAAGGCCGAGCTAAAGCGGGAAAGAGAGGAGCAAGCCATGGAGAAGAACAAGAGAAGCCAACAAGAAGAAGGTGGAACGAGGTCTGGACCGAGTTGCAACAACGCCGGGCCCGACTTGGGAGATTTCAACCTCGGACCGAGATGCACAGTAACTCGGGCCCGAGGTCCTCCGTGTCGGTCCGAGTCGGTCACCGGACTACTTGGGCTCCAAGGCATGAAATTGTGGACTTCCACTTTTACCCCTCATCTAATCTATAAAAGGCCCTCTTGTCTTCTAATTTGGGGTTCCCTCCCACACACACAAAAGGGTTCCACACACTTGAGAAGGAACCAAGAGGATACTTGGAGAGCAAGGAGGAAGGAGAAGAGGAGGAAGAGAGAGAGAATCGGCCAAGAGAGAGGAAGGCTTGATAGGTTTTGTTGATTGTTTAGCTTTGCTTTGTTTTTGATCTTGTGGATTTGAACACCCTTCATTGGAATTTGTGGATTGCTTTGGATTTGAATGAAACTTTGCTTTGTTTTGAGATTGATGATGTTGATTGCTTTCCCTTTTGATTTGTTTGCTTTCTTTGCTTGCCACATGGATTAGATCTCCTTGATCTTGGGTTATGGGGGAAAACCCTAGCTAGGTTTGGGCTAGAAACCCCAATTCCATAGCCTTGAGTGTTTGATCTAAGGAAACCACTCTACATAGAACTACAATTCCTTGCAAAAGTTGGGAATCAAGGCTTGAGATTGGCAAAGTAGCGAAAGTGAACATGTGTCAATCTCAAGGCCTTGCTTCGAAGGGGATTTCCCCATGGATCGAGGTGTAGATGTGGTTGGAACGAGGGCGAAAGCACTCGATCCTAGTCCGATCATCACTCATTGTTTGAATTGGGGTGGAAAAGCCTAAATCTATTAGAGAAGGAACCCAAAAGCCCAAGATCTACTTTTAATCCTTGAAGTTCGACAACCCCAGCTACCTCGGGCCCGACTTACCCATAGTCGGTCCCGACTTCCTCTTGTCGCCAACCTCGGGCCCGACGTGACCTCAGTGTCGGTCCCGACTGTTTTCTTTGTTTTCCTTTGTTTTAAACTCTCCTTTCTAGCTTTCTAGTATCTAGGCACATCGATCGAGTAGACTTCCCGAGTGTTCGACACCCACCACGTACTACAACGGGGTCGGGTTATAAATTGTATCTCTAGACCATCGCACCGAGAGGCGATCAAAAGATTGGCGCCGTTGCCGGGGAAGTCTAAGTGCATTGAGTGCCAATTTGCTGAGTTTCTTGTGTTTTGGTAGTGATTTGGGTGAGGGAATAGCCCAAACCCTTTGTTTGTTTTTGATTTGTTTTGGTTTGTGTCTTTCTTTCGGAGGTGTATGCTAGCTCGTTCCTCCCGAGGAACACTTGAGCTTGAGTTTGTGAGTGATCCGGAAAGTATTCTCAAGGAAGCCTGAAGAAGGAAAAGGATGGCGAATCAAGCTCTCCATGTTGATGAGGAGTTGGCTCAACTTAGGGCCGAAATGGATAGATTGCAACTTGAGAAGGACAATGAAGAGGAGGTAGCAAGAAGAGAACGGGAGCAACGGATGAGAGCCGAGGCTCAACTCAATGCTCTACCCCGGAATGCACGCCAATACATGCATCCGGAGTTGAGGGTACCCGAGCCGGCTATTGTGCTTCCCGAGGTTGCCAAGAATTTTGAGATCAAGACGCAATTCATTACCCTCATCAAGCGTGATCAATTCGAGGGTCGTCCACATGAGTGTCCCATAGAGCACGTCAAACGCTTTGTGGACATGTGTGAGACGATCTCTACCGACGAGGAGACGTTGGAGTATGTGCTTCTAAAGGCGTTCAAATGGTCACTTGGGGGCAAGGCCACACATCGGCTCGAGAGCCAAGATCCTAGGTCAATCACAACTTGGAAGACACTCTATGATGCTTTCTTGATGAAGTTCTTCCCGCCCTCAAAGACAACCGAGCTAAGAAGGAAGATTGCAAGCTTTCAACAAGGTCCGAATGAGCCTCTCTTCGAAGCATGGGACCGTTTCAAGGAGATGTTGCGCCAATGTCCTACTCATGGCCAACAACCATATGTGCTTCAATACATCTTTTTCCAAGGCATCAATCCGGTAACGAAGGACAAGCTCAACCTCCACACCGATTGTGGGTTCATAGACTTGACACCGGATCAAGCTTGGGAGCTACTTGACAAGCTATCCGATTATGAGGTCATGTATGGGGTGAGTCAAGCTAGCAAAGAGGTGAAAGTTCAAGGTGAAGGTGCAAGGAAGTTATATGATCCAAAGGGAGAAGACATTGATAGGGATGTGAAGCTCCAATTCCTTGAAGGTGAAGTGAGCAATCTTAAGAGGCAAGTCCACTACTACAAGCAAAATGCTAGAGCTTGTGAGGAGTGTGGATCCTTTGCACATGCTACACAAGTTTGTCCGAATGAGAGCCAAGTGCGCTTGGCCGAGCGAATTGAGGAGGCAAACTATGTTCGAGGAAATTTCGGTGGAAGAGGCAATTTCAACAATGGTGGAAATGGCCGGTGGAACAACGGTCAAGCTCAAGGTTACAACAACAACTTCAACCAAAACGAGCCAAGGGCGCCACCACCACCATATAGACCACCGGGATTCAATGAGCTACAATCATTTGCTCAAGAGATGAGAGATGGGTTAAAGGAGATGAGGACCCAATTTAATGAGTTTGGTGCATGGAGGAGGCAAGTCGACAATCAATTTGCCCAAATTGGAACTCAAGCCCCGAGAGGGAATGGGACACTTCCGGGCCGACCCGAGGAGAACCCTCGAGCTCAAAACAATCAAAATGAAGTCCGGGCAATTGGATTGAGAAGTGGCCGAAACCTACCCGAGCCACACATGCCTAAGAAGAATGAAGAGAGTCGGACCAACTTACCCAGCAAGTCGGGTCCGACGTTCCCCGAAGTCGACCCAGCAAGAAGATCGACCCCTTCACCCCGTACCGAGTTTGAGAGCAACTCGGGCCCGACGTACCCGAACCTCGATCCAACTCCTTTGCCTCGGACCGAGACTCACAACATCGGGCCCGACATGGTGCCTACGTCGGTCCAACCAGGAAATGTTGCAAGTGAAGTAGGGAAGTCCAAGGAGGTTGATCCAAGCAAGATTCAAGGTGCAACTATTCTTCCATATCCCTCAAAGAAGCCGAAAGATGTTGTTTAGAACAAGTTCAAGAGGTTTCTCAAACTCTTGCAAGGTTTGAACATCTCTATCCCATTCACCGATGCATTGAGCGAGATGCCATCTTATGCCAAGTTTTTAAAGGAGATTCTGAGCAAGAAGAGATCGATAGTTGAAATGCAAGATGAGGTCAAGACCTTGGAGTTACCGCAAAAGCTAGGAGATCCCGGTCGTTTTGCTATCACTATTGGTGTGGGGTCTCAAAACTTCCAAGCCTTATGTGACCGTGGGGCAAGTGTTTCGGTGATGCCCGCTAGCATTTGGAGAAGAGCAAATTGGGGAGAAATGGAGCCGGCCGATATGTCCCTACCTATGGCCGACGGTTCCATCATCAAGGCTAAGGGAATATTGGATGACGTGCCGGTACGAGTTGGAAAGTACTTTGTCCCCGATGATTTCGTGATCTTGGACATGCATGAGGACCCCTTGGTCCCAATAATCTTAGGAAGACCATTCTTAGCTACGGCGGGGGCAAGGTTTGATGTCAAGAACGGCAAGGTTTCCTTTGAGATTGGGGAAGAAAAGGTCGATTTTCACTTCAACAAAGCTTTGAATGAGCCGGACGCCTTGGCCATCCTCAAACTTGAAGAGAGTGCCAAGAGAGAAAGTGAAGAAGTGGAAGTTGCTAGAGAGGTCGTTGTGTTAAGGAGTTATGAATGGTTCAATGAACAAATACAAGTAAGGGAGTTGTTGGAGCAATTTAAGGATCAAGATGAGTCAAGGATCAATGGTAGCCCAAGAAGAAATGAAGAGTATCCTTGTTTATATCCTTTTAATATTGGTGATGATCACAATTCTTCCCAAACTTTTGATTCCTACATATGATTAAGTGATTTGAACGATGACTTAGGAGACTCCTACATTTGCCTTAGTGATTTGAAAGATGAATTGGTAGAATCTTCTAGGAATTCTTTGGATAACTTTGGTGTAGGAAAAGAAAAACATGATGGAGCAAGTAAGGAGGAGAAATCTCATCCGTTGGAGGATGATGATGAGAGAGGCCCGAGATCGGAGAGCCATGCCTATATAGACCATCGTTGGTGGTTTTATGGGTATGAAGGCAATGGGAATGGGCATAACAATGGCGAGCGATTCACCGTGTTTCACCCGCCATGAGGTTGAGATTAGGAAGTCAAGCTAGTGACTCTAAACGAGCGCTTCTCGAGAGGCAACCCGAGTTAGTAGCTTTCTTTTCGTAATTTTAGTTTGGTTTTTCTTAGTTTAGCCTAGCTTTTCTCTAACCAATCTTTATCTGGTGTTTTGTGGATTTATGGTGTTGTGCATTCTTCAAGGTTGTGTAGGATTTGAGGTGAAATATATAAATGGAAATATGGGAAAGGAGTTGCAAGAGGACGGAGTAAAATTGGTGACCCGAATACTCCCACATCGAGCCCAGGTAAGTCGGGCCCAACATAGGGACGTCGGTCCATGAAGTCGATCCGATCCGATTTGACTAGTTGGAATGCCAATTTTGCCCTTGACCTAATTTGTCCCCTTCCCCCATTAAATACCACCCCCCACCTACCTATCATCTTCATATCAACCACCATTCCTAAAATACAACCCCTCTCCCTCAAAAACTCTCAAAGTCGGCCGCCCCTTTCCCCCTAACCCGATCATACTCGATCCACATCCTCCCTACTTCATCTCGTTCCAACCACAAAAAGGCCTCCCTAACCCGATTCCGAGTAGAAATTTCGAGTTCAATATAGTCCTTCATCCCCCATCTAGATCTAGATTGAGGAAATTTGAGTTCTAAGTTGCTTATTTGTTTAAAAGTTCAATACTCTTCGAATCCGGTATGTGTTACTCAATCTCTACTTATTTCTTTGAAAATTTTGTGCTTTCATTGCATAGATTGAGTAATGCCATGTTTGATTGAGAGCTTGAGCTTGAGCATCAATGGTGGATTTGCATGATTTGTGAAATTGAGCTTTAAAGTTGTTTATGCATGCTTAGATCCATTTAGAACTTCGATTAGGGATGTTTGATGGTTGAATTTGAAATCTAAGTACATGATAGAGGGATTTGGGTTGATTTGAGGTTAGAGTCGAAGCACGAACTAGGTCGAGATCAACGTGCCCAGGAGAGTCGGGCCCGAGGTTTGGAAGTCGCTCCAGCAAGTCGGACCGAGGTTGAGTAAGTCGGGCCCGATATAGGTTGGAAGTCGATCCATGTTGTTTTTGCTCTCTTCTTGTGATATCATGTGGATTCATGTGTTTCATTGTTGGCTATAGCCTAATCATGATGTAGTATGACCATTTGCTTAGCCATTGTTAGAAGATATCCATGATGATTTATGTTGGATTGAGATGAATGTGTGTCTAGAGACTAAGTATGGGGTTCCCTTTGTGTTGAAATGTTGTTGTGTGTTGATGAGTGCTTTTGTTGAGTTGTATGGAGTTTATCTTGGACCCTTTTGTTTGGTTGGATGTGTGTAGGTACCATGGAGACAAGAGCGTCATCATCCCATGCGGAAAGGCCAAGGAAGAAGTCCAAGAAGTCAAGGAAAGAGCCAAAGTTGGATGATGTCTATTTGGAGGATGATGAGCAAGTGGAGAGATATGCAAGATATATGGCGCTTGAGCATCACACAAGGTGGCTTGATTGGGAAGCCGTGAGGAAGATGGACATGGATCAAGCCCTTCCACGGTGCTACTCCCACATCGGTCTCAATGGGATGCTAAGGTGGGACAACACCCACTACCCCGCCCTCACCTCGGAATTCATGGCCACATTCGAGTGCACTTATGATAATGTGGAGGATGAGGAAGGGGCGCTCACTTTCCGATTGGGCAATGAGGACCACAATCTCACTCTTAGGGATTTGGCTACCTACTTCGGGTTTCCATGCCCAAGGGAAGAGGCCGACGTCAACAATGAGAAGGTGAACCAAGTGTGGCGTCATGTGGCCGGAAAGAGCGAGATGAGAAAAGGCGCCTCCACAACCGAGATTGCTAGCCCTCTTTTTCGGGTCAAGGTGCGAGTTTTGGGGTGTGCAATCTACGCCCGTCATGAGTTGAGCAAGCGGATGAAGGAAGAGATCATGTTGCTCCATGAGATGCTCTTCAACACCTAGAAGCCCATGAACCTTGCATGGGAGTGGGTCAAGATGGTGCGAGACTTCCAAAGCTCCTCTTGGATCTACTTCGGCGGGATGATAGCAAGGCTCTCCATGCGTCTAGGGGTTGATCTCGACAAGTACTCTCCGGCTCCGAATGGTGTTGAGTTCATGAACATGAAGTATTTCAAGAAGGCCAACATCATCAAGGAGAAGCTCTACATGATTTCCTTGGCCCCTCACTCAAACTATGATGGAGTGTCGATCCGGTTGGTGCACAACCTTTATGATCTTTCTCGGTATCAAAATTGGTACCAAGTGTGGGCCGGCAAGCCACACTCATTTGGTGACCCCGAAGGTGCAAGAGAGGGGCGGCGACAATAATCTCAACACATTCGGTTTACCTCCCCTCCATCTACACCGGATTCCGACCAAGACAACTTCGTGTTTGCACCTCGTGGGGAAGAAATGGAAGTCGATCAAGAGCAAAATGAAGAAGATGAGCGCTTCCAAGGTTTGATGGCCAACCTCCGAGCCACGCACCAAGCTCCAACACAGGCGGACCGAGGTACACACCAAGTCGGGCCCGACTTCCCTCAACGTCGGTCCAGTTCATTCCATGGTGGTGAGGTCCCGAGGCATTATGAGCGTGGAGAAGGGAGCGGTGCAAGGCGAGAGCAAGCTCAAGGTGGTGGTTATGAAGGCTATGCCCAATGGTACGGTCCGGGAATGGTGTTCCCCGAGCGACAACAACCGGTGGACATGTCCTTCTTAGCCAACCAAATGGCCCATCTCCAACTTCAACAAGAGAATGTTCTCCAAGAGGTCCATCAAGTGAATCTCCAACAACAACAAATGTACCAACAACAACAACAAATGCTTCAACAACAAAGTTCTTTCCAAGCTAGCCAACAAGAGATGAACCGAGCCCTCGGCTACACTAGACAAGAGGTGGAAGAGTTTAGGGAGGTGGAAGACCAAAGGTGGCGGGTCCAAGATAGCTTCAACACGTGGATGAGCGGGAACTTCCCTTTCCGTGAGGACCAATGGACACGCCCGGAGCCTCAACTCCAACCACCACCACAAGACTTCTACCAAGAGCAAGTGTATGAGAGGGAGCGGCAAGCAAGGCTCCAAAGAGGACGTAGACGTGACAACCCTTTCAATTGATCCTATACATGCCATTGAAGAATAAGAAATTGTGAGCTCTTCATACTCTTCTCTCTTGCTTTTAAGTTTTGGTTTCCTTGTTTGATGGGGACATCAAAATTTTAAGTATGGGGTGGGGGTAAATGTGTTCATGATTTCACTTGTTTATGTTTGTTTGTTATTTTGAGGATATTTGTTTATTGTTTCTAGTTTGTGTTTAGGATGTTTGCTTCTTGGTTTGTGGATTGATGAAAGACATGAATGATTAATTTGGTCTTGAATGGATGAGTTTTTGGTTTTAGAGAAATTTTTGCAAAAATCCATAAAATAAAAAAAAAATTGAAAAATTGTGTTAAAAACAACAAAAAGATTTTGTGTTTTGTAGGTTTTGGACTAAAAATTCCCATCTTAGATTGCCAAAATAAAAGCTAATGATGATGTGAGCATGTAAATTCCTTTGCATATTTTTGGATAGTTTAGCCTCTCAAATGATGTTGCTTTTGATGTGATCATGATATCTTGCTTGTTTTATTGAACATGTGGGTTCTAGGATGAGTTCTAATGCAACTAAGTATGAGTGACCCTTGTGAGATTTATTTTTGGCCATTTTAGGGATGCTTGTTCATATTTGCATATCCCTCATATTTCTTGTGTGATTAGCTCATTCATGCTTAGTAAAACTTGCTATTGCGGTGTTTATCTATTTTCCAAGACCGTCATGAGATTTGTCCTAGCATTGTCACATTGATTTTGGACTTTATTCTTCTAGTCACATAAATGTTCCATATCCTACCATGAAGTTAATTCTTTGTTTGTAGCCCCGTTCTAGCCTAAGCCTTTGTTTGAAACTCCTCAAAAATATTATTCCTAGCCTTATATGAGTTGACCCTTATGGGATTGGACTTTAGAAGAGAGGTTTGGATTGTATTTGAAGAGTTGAGATTCTCTTGGGTTTAAGGGCAAAGAATGGTGTTATAAATCATGTGGGTGCATCTTTGTTGTACAAAAACGAAAAAGAAAGAAAAGAAAGAAAGAAAATGTTGGAAATGTAAAGTGGAATGAAAGCAAAGGGCCTAA
The DNA here is from genome assembly GCA_964016875.1 of Fallopia convolvulus. Taxonomy (NCBI): domain Eukaryota; kingdom Viridiplantae; phylum Streptophyta; class Magnoliopsida; order Caryophyllales; family Polygonaceae; genus Fallopia; species Fallopia convolvulus. The sequence continues at coordinate 20,848,961 of OZ024730.1, forward strand.
GTGAAGAAAAATGGTCCGACCGAGTTACAAGCCACATCGGGCCCGATGTCATAAGAAAGTCGGTCCAAATGTAGAAAGTATGGAAAATCCAACAAAAAAGCCTAAGAGAAAAGATGAAGTGGAATGTTAAGTGAAATTTTGGGTTGAAAGGAAAAATGTTAAGTCTTTTGGGTGAGTGTGAAAGTAATTGTGGAATTTTGGTGAAGTTGGTGAGAGTTTAGGTTGTTCAATCCCCATTGTAAGCACCACAAGACCAAATAATTCCCACCTTGAGAAATACCAAAAGCCCCATTACAACCCGGCCGAATGGAACCTCTTTGAGGACCTCCATTGAGCCAAGTTCGAAATTCTTTGTGTACTTTGTATTAGGCATCTCTAGGTGGAGGAATTGGTGATATTAGCTTCAATAGTAAAGTCCTTACTTGCATGATTTTTGAGCTTGAGTGTTCATTGCTAAACCCAAACACATGATGAGTGATACACATTCACATATCCCTAAAGTGAGGCTTCGTTGCATTAACTCTATTCCTTGGAACACTTAATCATGTGTGATGATGTAATCTTGCTTGAATATCAATCACTTGTGCTTAAAATGTGTTTTCATACGAGGCTTTACTTGAAGATTATGTTTCGGTCTTGCTTACATTGTTATTGCTTGAGGACAAGCAAGTTTAAGTATGGGGTATTTTGATGTCTCTTTATTTGGTGGTGTTTTCATATGTGATTTCCTTTGTAAATATGTTTATTTTTCCCCTTTTCTTGCGTGTTTTGTTCCTTTTTAGCTTAGTTCCCGTATTTCTATGAGATTCGGAGACTACGCGCATTTTATGTGTTTTGTAGGTAATTTGGCGTGAATCGAGCATCTATTTGAAGGAGAGTCGAGACATGGAGAAAAGGCCGAGCTAAAGCGGGAAAGAGAGGAGAAAGCCATGAAGAAGAACAAGAGAAGCCAACAAGAAGAAGGTGGAACGAGGTCTGGACCGAGTTGCAACAACGCCGGGCCCGACTTGGGAGATTTCAACCTCGGACCGAGATGCACAGTAACTCGGGCCCGAGGTCCTCCGTGTCGGTCCGAGTCGGTCACCGGACTACTTGGGCTCCAAGGCATGAAATTGTGGACTTCCACTTTTGCCCCTCATCTAATCTATAAAAGGCCCTCTTGTCTTCTAATTTGGGGTTCCCTCCCACACACACAAAAGGGTTCCACACACTTGAGAAGGAACCAAGAGGATACTTGGAGAGCAAGGAGGAAGGAGAAGAGGAGGAAGAGAGAGAGAATCGGCCAAGAGAGAGGAAGGCTTGATAGGTTTTGTTGATTGTTTAGCTTTGCTTTGTTTTTGATCTTGTGGATTTGAAAACCCTTGATTGGAATTTGTGGATTGCTTTGGATTTGAATGAAACTTTGCTTTGTTTTGAGATTGATGATGTTGATTGCTTTCCCTTTTGATTTGTTCGCTTTCTTTGCTTGCCACATGGAGTAGATCTCCTTGATCTTGGGTTATGGGGGAAAACCCTAGCTAGGTTTGCTAGAAACCCCAATTCCATAGCCTTGAGTGTTTGATCTAAGGAAACCACTCTACATAGAGCTACAATTCCTTGCGAAAGTTGGGAATCAAGGCTTGAGATTGGCAAAGTAGCGAAAGTGAACATGTGTCAATCTCAAGGCCTTGCTTCGAAGGGGATTTCCCCATGGATCGAGGTGTAGATGTGGTTGGAACGAGGGCGAAAGCACTCGATCCTAGTCCGATCATCACTCATTGCTTGAATTGGGGTGGAAAAGCCTAAATCTACTAGAGAAGGAACCCAAAAGCCCAAGATCTACTTTTAATCCTTGAAATTCGAGAACCCCAGCTACCTCTGGCCCGACTTACCCAGTGTCGGTCCCGACTTCCTCTTGTCGCCAACCTCGGGCCCGACGTGACCTCAGTGTCGGTCCCGACTGTTTTCTTTGTTTTCCTTTGTTTTAAACCCTCCTTTCTAGCTTTCTAGTATCTAGGCACATCGATCGAGTAGACTTCCCGAGTGTTTGACACCCACCACGTACTACAACGGGGTCGGGTTATAAATTGTATCTCTAGACCCTCGCACCGAGAGGCGATCAGAAGCAGAGTTTGAGTTTGGTGAGGCTTGCAAGACGGCGTTTGATGAGCTAAAACTCCGCCTCACCACAACTCCCATTATTGAAGCCCCAGATTGGTCTCTTCCCTTTGAGATCATGTGTGATGCTAGCGACTATGTAGTAGGGGCTGTTTTGGGACAAAAGAAGGGCAGGGCATCTCATGTAATTCACTATGCCTCTGTGACATTGAATGAGGCCCATAGGAACTACTACACCACGGAGAAGGAACTCTTGGCGGTTGTGTTTGCATTGGAGGAATTTCGCTCCTACTTGCTGGGAACAAAACTGATCATTTATACAGATCATGCAGCACTCCACTATTTGCTGACGAAAAAGGAGGCCAAGCCCAGGTTAATCAGGTGGATCTTATTGTTGAGTGAGTTCAACATTGAGATCAAAGACAAAAAGGGGGTTGAGAATGTGGTTGCTGATCATTTGAGTCGTTCAATAGCCCAGAGAGTTCACCCATTCAGAAGGAATTTCCTGATGACACCCTGTTTGTTATTAAGGTTGTAAAACCTTGGTATGCGCACTTGGTCAATTTGCTGGTTATGGGTGAGTTTCCACCAACGTTCACAAAAGCTCAAAAGGACAAGTTAAGAAGTGAAGCAAGATATTACATCTGGGATGATCCATATTTGTGGAAGCACTGCGCTGCTCAGGTAATCCGACGATGTATCCCGGATAATGAGGTAACTTCTATTTTAACCGATTGCATAATTATGCATGTGGGGGCCACTTTAGTTCTAACAAAACAGCTAGAAAGGTATTGGATGCAGGATTTTACTAGCCAAGCAGTTTTAGGGATGTTCATGGTTTTTGCAAATCCTGCGACTGATGTATGGGGCATTGAGATGCCTCAATCCCCTATTATTTTCTATGAAATTTTTGATGTATGGGACATTGACTTTATGGGTCCTTTTCCTAATTCTTTTGGGAATTATTATATTTTGCTTGCGGTGGACTACATTTCCAAATGGGTGGAAGCGAAGGCCACCATGACTGACGATTCTAAAGTGGTGATAGATTTCTTGAAGACCAAGGGATCCCCTATTATTTGTGTTGAATTTACTAGATTTGGAGTCCCTAAAGCTTTAGTTATTGACAAGGGATCCCACTTCTGTAATAGGATGATGAGTGTATTATTGAAAAAATACCATGTAACACACAAAGTCTCTACAACATACCATCCTCAAATGAATGGCCAAGCAAAGGTGTCTAACAGGGAAATCAAGTCCATTCTGGAAAAGATTGTTGCACCAAACAGAAAATATTGGAGTGTTAGGTTGGATGATGCACTATGGGCATACAAGACTGCTTTTAAAACACCAATTGGAATGTCACCATTTCGATTAGTGTTTGGTAAAGCATGTCACCTACCGGTGGAAATTCAACACAAAGCATACTGGGCAGTGAAGAAGTGCAACATGCAAGCAAATGAGGTGGGCGAGTTCAGGAAACTTTAACTCCAAGAATTGGAAGAAATCAGGCTTGAGTCTTATGATAATGCGGTCATATATAAAGAAAATACAAAGGCCTGGCATGACAAGCATATATGGAGGAAGAATTTCAAAGTTGGGGACAAAGTTCTTTTGTTTCAATCCCACCTCAAGTTGTTTCCTGGAAAATTAAGCTCAAGATGGAGAGGTCCTTTCGTGGTAGCACGTGTATATCCACATGGCGCTGTTGACGTCTATGATGGGGTTACTAACTCCGTCTTCAAAGTGAATGGTCAGAGGCTGAAGCCATACTATGAAGGATTCAACGGTGCCACTTTGGAAGAAACGGCTCTACAAGAGCCGGAGCAAGAGCCTTAATATCCTTTTTACATCAAGCTAATGACGTTAAACAAGCGCTTCTTGGGAGGCAACTTCAGGTTTAGTTCAGTTTTGCTTTGAATGTTGTTTTAAGTTTTAAGTTTTTGCTTTTGTTTTATTAGTTGTTTAGTTTTGGTAGAAATAATCCTCAGACCTACAGATAGCTCAGGCAAGCATTGGAAAACGCACCCAAGTACTTTTTACGATAGCTAAAAGCTCGGATTACGGAATAAAATTGCGTGGCCAAGCAATCTAGCATCTAATCCGAGCAATCCAAGCTCAGGGCAGAACGACAAATTGTGCGGGTTGCCTGCTAAAAGCGCGGCCGCACAATCTGGCACCTAACCCGCACAATTCCAACTAAGGGGTGATTACGCGGGTTGCCAAATTGTGCAGCCGTGCAATCCAAGGCCAACCCGCGTATTTAACCCGATTCATCGAGGGTTAAATTAAAACCCCGAGTCTACTTATTCCTTCATCCATTATTTCGTCCACCCCTTTTATCCTCTCTTAAGCCTCCATTGAAGACTTCAACCATTCAAGCTCCATTCAAGCCTTTTAAGTCGGATTTTCAATCCAAATCAAGTAAGGAACTCCAAATCAAGCGGGATTCAAGTAAGTTTTCTTAAAATTCCTCTTAAATTTCGGATTTTAGTGTGTTGAATCTAGATCTAGTTTTTTCATAGAAAATCCGAAATTCCTCCATTTAAGCTCGGAATTAGGCTTAGCTCCTTCACAAAAGTTCGTTTATTGCATGATTCTAGCGTAGATTTGTGTTTTATTTGAGCTATCATCAAAAATCCAAGATTAACCTAGAATTGGGGATTAATTTTGATTTAGTTGTTCTAGGTAGTAGGGGAAGAGAGTGTTTGAGTGATTATTTGCTTAAATTCCATATATACTGATGTGGTTGTCCTTGCCGGGACAACGAAATTGTGTTTGCTTGGTTTGTTTTTGGTGGTGCTTGTGCAGGGATATTTGACTTTCTAAAATTATGGGTCGAAAAAGGGATAGAATAGATGGCACATCTTCATCCCACGCTGCTAGTCAGGGTGTTCATGTGGTTCCTCGTACTGTGGAGGGAGAGAGCGCTCTAGAGACCTTTCGGTTTAGTCTGACCAATCTTAACCACATAGCTAGATTTGATATGATGAAAGACAGAGAGTGGAAAGCTACAAGGTTTATAGACTGGGAATTGATGGACGCCCTTGGTCTATCACATCTTTTAAGGGAGATGGCTGCATATGTTCATATGGGGCAGCTCTTACAGTTGTGTGAACCCACGTTCAAGGGGTTAAAACTTGAGATTTTGAGCTCTTTGGAGATAGATTTTAGAGGTGAAGGGGAATGCAAATTTTTGTTGGGAGGTACAAAGAGGAAGATGATCTTGAGGCAGGTCAATAATGTCTTTGGGTTTTGTAATTTTCCAGGCAAAGATGTTGTGCTGAATGAGAATGGTGCTACCTAGGCTGATAAACATTTTTGGAGGTCCATAACAGGGAGACTCACCTATGAGCCTACCAAAGAAAGGAGGTGGAGCCATCTGTATTGGAGGGATTGTGACCCATCTAGCCAGGCATTTTGGAGTTGATCTCGACAGGCTCGTTGTTGATATCCCGCCTTTAGCTATGGACTTTACCATGTTTACAAGGATGGGTGCTTTGTACAAATACAGGAACTCTCTCTATTGGGTGATTGGGGATTCAAAGAGAGTGATGAAGCTCCCTGATGGAGCCAGAGTGAAGATTGTGAACAACCCGACCAACTAGTTTATTGAAGTCCGGGCTGGTGACTTAGAGCTGAGCGATGTCAAGGGCCCTTCTCGGGGCAAAAAGAAGACTCCAGTTGCAATTGAAGAGGAATCTGAGGAAGAAGAAGGGAATGATGAAGACTTTGTTATGGCTGAAGGTGAAGAAGATTCTAAAGAAGAGGATGAGGAGGATGAGTTTGAGGAAGAAGACCAGCGGCAATAGTTTGATCCATCTCTGCCTTCTGGGAGTGGCTCTCACTATTCTGATGCTCAGTTTAACCAGATGATGGAGATGATGAGGCAGATGCAAGTGGACAATGCACAAAGGTACACTGATATGTCATCTCACATCGATTAGAGATTTCAGAGCATGAGGGGCTATGTGGATGAGAGGTTTTCCTCTTATTAGACTCATTAGGATCAGCAGCTTGCAGCTTACCAGGCCCGCTAGGATGAGCAGTTCAGGATGCTCAATGCTAGATTAGATGGATAGAGTTCTGCGGGCTATCCTCCACATCAGTCATATCCTCAGTATGCCTTTCCCGACCGGCCATATCCTTAGTTTATGCCGTATATGCCGCCTCATACAGAGTATCCACCGCCACCACCACCACAGGATTACCCGTCGCACTACCCAGACAATTAGAGTTTTGTGAGTTTTTCTCTTTCCTTTACCTTTTTACTATACTTTGGGGACAAAGTATGTTTTAAGCATGGGGAAAGGGAATTACTTGTTTGCATTGCATATAGTTGCATAGATTAGGTCATATTTAAATTTTTGCATGCATTGATTAAAATCTTGAAAAATGAAGAAAAAAATCAGAAAAATTTGAAGAATACAAAAATATTGCATTTAGGTTCTTATTTCCCCATTGTTTGATTCCACTTGTTTTTCTATGCTAAGTATAAGTTCTGATCCATGATTTGCATGAATTGTTGAAGTTGACATGATATGAGCATGATCATTGATTGATTACCTTGATTATAGGACTGAGCATGTATTTAGCTTGAGTTTTAGATTCATTCTGAAGTTCTAGACACAATTTTGCCTTGTGAGATATTTTTGGCCTTTCATTATCATATTTGTTCTCTACATTCTTGAGTGTATCGCCATGATTATCTAGCTCTAGAACTTGCGTTATGACTCTTTTTCAAGGCTGCTTTATATGATTGAATGAGTGAGATTAAAATGATTGAGACATTGTTTATAATTAGCCTATTATTTTCCATTCCTATCTCATAAGATCCATGTTCTTGATACCCCATTTCTTTTGAGCTTTAAGCCTATTTTTGATAACTCCACAAAATTTTCCTAGCCTAATAAGCTTGACCGATCCGGGATTTAGGACTTTAGGTTGTGTTTCTGTTTTGTGTGAGTTATGTATAAGTATGGGGGAGTTGGAAGAAAAGGTGGAAAAAGAGGAAATACAACTCTTGGTTGCAAAGTGAAAAAAAATGATGAAGATAAAAAGTTTGTACAAAGCAAAAGAGAAAGTTCAGTTTAACTGTTAGTAGTCTTCATAAAGAAAAGAAAGAGTTGAAGAATAGGCAAAGAAAGAAAGAAAAAAAAAGTGAAGAAAGAAACAAAGTGTATAAAAGTGTGTATGGAGTTGAGAAAGAAAAGTTTGGGAGAAGTAAGAAAAGAAAGTGTGTTGAAGTTTGGGTTTAGGATTAGTTCTTTATCCCAGATTTAACACCACAAGCCAAAAGTTTATCCCTTCCAAATTGTCTTTACCTTGGCCCCATTACAAACCTTAAAAGACCTCTTGATTTTTGTTATGTGTTTGATCCCCAATGGTGGAGATTTAGAACTCTGATGCCAGCATATGGTAGTCTAGTTTTCATGGTTGATTTTGAGTGAAACACATACCCTTAAACACTTGAGAGTTTGAGTGCAAACACATTTAACTTGGTGAGGTCTAGAATGAATGAATGATCTTTACTCTATGCTTGTTATAATGCATGTTAGGAAGTCTTGGTCAGGATTTTGATTATATGTGAATTGCTTGTTTGATTTGAGATGGATGTATGATTGCATTTCTGTGGTGTGTTTTGGATTTATGACTTGCTTGAGGACAAGCAAGGGTTAAGCATGGGAGAATTTGATAGCTTGCATATAGGAGTAGTTTAGATGCATGTTTTAGCTAGTTTTAGGTTGGTTTTTATCTAGTTTTTAGGTTTTTGTAATTGTCGGGTAGTTTGCGCTTGTTTGCTCGGTTTTGCAGGTTTTTAGGTTTATGAGCAAGAGCGGGACGAGTCTTAATTGATCAAGGCGGTGGTGGACGAGTTGAAGAAGCTAGGAGATGGTACAATGAAGCTTGGAGAAGTGCAAATGAAGAGCAAGGAAGAAGACCAAAAGCGCTGGATGCAAGCCGAGCAATTAAGCCGAGCAATCGTGACTGAGGCCAATTACACGGGTTGCCAAAAGCGCGGCCGCACAATGATAGGGTTTGTACACGGACATAATTGGGCCAAGGTTTTGGACCAAGCTCTTGGGTTGGGTTATATCTTCCGAGTAGTAGCTTAATGATAGGGTTTTTGAGGGTTATTTTAGAAGACATTTATATAAACCTTTGTTAGTTTAGTTTTGTCATAACTTTGATGAAACTTTTGGAGGCTAGGGTTTTTATCTCTAGAGACAGACTTTGAACCTCTTGTAAGTTTTTCTTAATTTTAATTATGAATTGCTAAATTCCCTAGTGTTTGGCTAGTTATTGATGTCATGATTTGCATATTGTTGTGAGGTTTGATTTGATTCTCAACAAACATGAATAGAGTTTATTCCATGTGCTTAATTGAATCTAAACTAGGGATTTGTTAGATTGATCACCTAATTGAATTTCTAGTTATAACTGAATTTGATTAATTACCGGTCGTAGTTAATTTGATCAAGAGTATACTTTAATCAATTTAGTACCGCTTGGACTTGTTGGTTAAAGAAGGGAATAGATTCACAAGTCACTTAGATGTCTTGTTGCTCTAAGTGTTTATTTCTATTGATAACTTTAATCTTTCTTCTATCTTCTAATTGAATCTAGAAGGTCTTCTAGGTTGTTATCTAATTAGGGTTGTTGGACTGGTAGTTCCATCAACTAAATCTGATGTTCGGGTTTTAATCCTTAGTAGGGTCATAATCCACAATAGATTATTCAAGTGAGAAGAGAATCAAGAGAATCAATGATCAATAAAGCAACATCATGATGGATCTAACTAGTTGAACACGCTTGTCTCTTATTGATTTAAATCATATTTGCATTCATATTTATTTTTATTCTTGCATAGTAGTTTAAATAATCATTCTAAAAAACCCCTTTGGTTACTTGGCATACAAGTAGTAACACAAATACACAAGTCCTTGTGGGATCGACCCTTACTTACCACTCTACTAAATTTGGTTAAGTTAGGTTCTTTGATAGGTATAACGACCACCGAAAATACCTCATCAACACGTTAAAGATTCAAGCTACACTATTGGACCAAATCAAGGAGAAACAAGTGGGAAGTAGCAGAATTTGTGACAAAATGATTGGTTTGTCAAAGATTAAAAATTGAGCATCGCAGACCAGGAGGAGAATTGCAACCTCTTCCAGTGCTAGAATGGAAGTGGGAAGACATTGCCATGGATTTTGTTACGGGATTACCAAAGACTCAGAACCAGAAAGATGCTATATTGGTGATCATTGATAGAGTTACAAAGAGTGCTCATTTTGTAGCAATTAAGTCTAAGTGGAGAACTCCAAAGTTGTCATAAGTATTTATACATGAAGTCGTCCGTCTACATGGAACTCCCAAGACTATTGTATCTGATCAGGATGGGCGATTCATGGCTAAATTTTGGAAAGAGATACATAAGGCTATTGGGACAAAATTGCATTTCAGCACTGCATTTCATCCACAGACTGATGGGCAATCAAAAAGGACTATTCCAATGTTGGAGGATATGCTTAGGGCATGTGTACTAGATCGCCCTACTAGTTGGGAGAATAGTGGAGTCTTATTGAGTTCACATACAACAGCAGTTGGCACTCAACGATCAAAATGGCACAATTTGAAGCATTGTATGGTCGAAAGTGTAGATCACCGATATGCTGGGATGACCCTGCTGATAAACTCCTTCTTGGGCCAGAGTTGGTGGAAAGAACCACTGTTGAAGTTGATCTGATCAGATAGAGAATGCTCATAGCTTAGAGCCGACAAAAATCCTACGCTGATTTGAAGAGAAGGGATCTGAAATTCGCAGTCGGAGAAAAGGTGTTTGTAAAAGTATCACCGACGAAAGGTGTTTTTCGCTTTGGAAAACTCAACCCTCGCTATGTTGGTCCTTTTGAGATACTAGAACGGATTGGGAAGCTCACGTATCGTCTTGCTCTGCCTCCGTCAACACATCTAGTTCATGAAGTTTTCCACATATCACTCTTACGCAAATATGTGCCAGAATCACATGTTCTTAATTATGATGACATTGAAGTACAACCAAATGGCACATATGAAGAGAGACCAATCCGTATCTTAGAATACCGAATGAAAGAGTTATGCAACAAGAAGATTTTGTTAGTGCGGATTTTTGAAGTCCAAGTATGTGTAATCACCTCTTCACTTCGTAAGCTTGAGACCTGATGTTTCCGTATAGGGACGGGTTCACACTAGCCGACCATGCAAAAGAAAGAAACAATCGGGTTAGTCTTTTGACAGAATAAGCAAATCGGACTTTTGTGAGTGGTTCTTGTGGTTGTATTAAATCACCAACATTGAATTCCGAATGTAAACCGGTCAACGCTTTAGTAACTAAACTAGTTGAATTCCCGTGCCATGCACGGGTTCTGCTTAAAATATATTGCATAAATAAACAAATTTTCAAATTTACCTAATTTAGATAATATTTTAATATTTAAAATTTGAAATGCCTAGATATTAGGAAGTTTAAGTATTTGTTATTTCAATAATTTTAAAAACTAATTAATTTAAATACAATGGGGCCCAAATTATTGATAAAAATAATAATTCAAAAACACCAAAAAATGAAACATAGGCGAATTGAATATTAGGTTGACATGTGGACAAAAGGCTTCTTCTTTAGTAACGTGGTTCCTTTAAGGAAATATGAGATTGTTGGGAATGTTTTATTATTCACATAATTTTGTTTTGAAAAGCCTCGCGTCGACCAATTGGGTCCCGACAAACCTCATCATACTCGGAGGGTGCCGACAGGGAGGTGGCCGCGAAGGCGCTTAAGTACCAAACCCGTCTTGCCATTTTATAGGTGTTTTAACAAACCCGATCATGCATTCATATTGGAAAGAAGACTTACTCAGCTAGGAGCAAGAGAACGGTCACAAATTGTAACCACCACCCTGGTTCATTAAAGGTGTGCATTGGGCACTTATCTTACTTAAATGACAAAACGTTACACATCGAGTTATAAGCTTTTAATACTTCTCGGACTGGTCGAGGCGTGAATACAAGAACTACCCGGGATTAGATAGAGAGGATTATCTAGATGCTACACCCCTCATGCACGGATGAGACGGGCAAGGTCGTGACCAACATTAGGGTTTAGGCCCATCCTAATGCGAATGTTATAGAGAGGTGTCCAAAGATCACAAGTCTTACACCCCTAATAATACACTATCATACAAGTCTATAGACAAAGCACAACAATTCAAAAACAAGCCCGACGGCTACGCACAACCTAGTATATATATCTAGCGCTTTTTAACAAGGTCATTAAATCTAGAATAATAAATAAACCTAGTTCAATTGTTTCCACACAAACAATTCCCAACAATAATTAAACATGGATTCAATTCCAATGTTTAAAGAAGTAATGCAAAACGAACCAAACAATTGCCTTATTTCCGAACACCAACATGATGATGGTAATTGACTTTAACGCTTGGAAGTACCTTCTCCTCCAAATCCTAGTTATGGTAGATCGGTAAAAATAAAAACAAATTATAATTAATTTATTTTACTTACCTCCTTAAATGACCCAAAAAGCAATCATATATAGCATGATTATACAACTAGTTTATATAACTATGTGTATATATGTGCACGCAACCTCGATAATCTGTATAACAGTAACACCATTAACTCAGCATTACTAAAAGTTCTATCCATGTAATATGGTTCCTTCCATACGTATGTGGAATCGTAACATGTATATAATATGCATGTTCAATTTTCAATTAAATAAGTAGGCATGTTTAACTATATACAAGCTGAACTGAATTAATTTATAACGCAAGCTTACTCTCGAAAGGCTCGGTTGCCAAAAATGACACATAGGCGAACTGAATAAATTTTCAATGGGCTGTGTTTGATGGCTTGGTTCTCCCTGGAATGGACACGAAAAAGGACTGGAACAGTGGCGTTGGACTAGTAGAAACGTGGGCTATCTATTGTTGGCACGAAACTCGACTTTTGGTTTCGATTTCAAAACGAAATCACTCAAGAACAACGGCTGCGAAGAAACAGGGCACAAGGACTGGATGTGTTTTCTAGAGGTTTTTGGATGAGAAAAAAGCGATGGGTTTTGGTCTATATTTATAGGGAAGGATTAGGGTTTTTGAAGGCTTCGCCTTCAAGAAAAATCCTAGCCCAAATGCAGCTTAATTCGGATTAAATCCTGTCTTTACCCCGAAAACGCGTTCTAGCAACCTCTTATCTTTAACCCATCGAATTGGATAAGATTTTCAGAGAATTTCACCGAGTTTGTTGAGGACATTCGTAGATAACATCTAGGAGAGTATGCCGGTTCTTTCGGAATTGAATTTGGTTAAGAAACGAGTCTGAATCAAGCTTCACAAGATAGGATTCTTCTTTGAACCAAAAAAAACGAATGGGCTGTATATATTTCAGTAATTACGCGCCGGTACCAGACTTTAAGGTTAAATACGAAAAGTTCCCAACTTTTCTAATTTCATCCATTTTTCGCCCTTTCTTCAAATATAATGTTGTTTTTAATTATGATTATTCTCCTTAGTATATATGTCAAATGCATAATTGTAAGTATATACAATATTATGTCAATTTTACTTTGCTCAAATCATTTATTGAATCATTTTCCTACAAGTTATATTTATTTCATGCTTCTTCTTATACAAGAGAGAACAAAATAAACTATAACAAGTCATATATAATTGGAAACATAATTTCAATAATTTCTTTCATGATTTTGAGAAAGAGGAGTATTACAATAGTACCCTCTTAAAAAGAGTTTCGTACTCGAAATTGGACTAGAAAGCAAAATTTTACTACGAACACATGTTTATTAAGAGCTCATATATTTATTAAGGAAATGGATATTTCAAGGAAACAATTGATTATGTATAGTCTAAATAATGTTAAAATGCTCTATTTCAAAAATCTAAACTCTTCACTCATCTGAGCCCTAGTGCTTGCCGGTGACTGTTACGCCACCATGGCGGAAACGTCCATTGACCCACCCCATCCACCAGATGGGGGCACGGGTGGAGCCATGGAGATTGACCAAACTCCTTTTACGTACTACACTGGTTCCATCAATTGCAAATACTATCAACCATGAAAACCCTAATGAAGCCCTACAACTACCGCAACCTAAAGTGGTCACTTAAGAACAAGGAATGCTGGGGGATCTGACAAACCCCAATTTCGCTCTTTTAAGAAAGTTCTCAGTGGAGTTAGTACAAAAAATGGTAATCTATACACCAATGGCAATGTGGACGACCGATCTTTTAAGGAAGTGCTTGATGTTGTCCAAATCAAAAACTGGATAACGCTGCCCCCGACAATTTGGCAAGAATGCCCGGACTTGTATGACACGGATGATGATGAGCGGCCGAAAAAAGATGATCCACTCTTCCCTACCATAACTTTGACGGCTCATGTAAAATGACATCTACTACTCTCATGTGCCAAAGCTTTGATCATACACATGTTCGACCGAGGACCGAGGTATACTGTTATTAAGAAACGTTTGGAGCAAAAATGACAATTGAAAGGAGTAATCACTCTTGTGGATATTGGCAATGATCACTATGTTGCCAAATTCACAAATGAAGATGACTACAATCATGTGTTGACTCAAGGGCCTTGGATGATCGGTGATAATTACCTAATGATTCGCCGGTGGGTTCCAAACTTTGATCCTTTCAACAATGTTACCAAGATACTCACGACGTGGATCCGGATCCCGTGTTTAAGTTTAGAGTACTTTCACCAGGGTTTCTTGCAACAAATTGGACAGCAAATAGGGAAGGTAGTCCACATTCATAAAACAACAATTGCAACAGATAGAGGGCAATTTGTTCGTCTAATAGTTCCTATTGATCTGGAGAAGATGTTATTGCCACACTTTTGTTGTAAGGGATGTATATGGCACGTACAATATGAAGGAATTCGCATGCTATGCTATGAATGTGGAATGGTTGGACATGTCCGAGATAGGTGCCCTACCAAATTTGCACCGACAGAAGACCAACCGAATGCTCAGGAGTCTTTGACTTAAGAACCTGAAGGAACGTTCGGACCATGGATGCAACCAATCAAGAACCAACCACACCCGCAATCACCAAAAGAGGCTACGAGGCAATTGAAAGATGCTAATAAAGATGGCCAGTTGAGAAGTAAATATCAAGATAAAAACGACAAATAGACACATAGGGACAATCGTTTTGACATGTTAATGTCGATGGATAGAGGTGAAGGTACATCGAAAGCAACAAACCAAACGCCTACCCCGGTGCCATCCCAAAGTGCCACTCAGTTTAGAACATCTGCACCGGTCGTCAACACGGTTTTTTTCGAGGCGGCGGTCAAAGCAGCGAAAGTCAACCCTGAACGATTCGATGCAAGAATTATGGGAATGAATGGTGAAGTGGCAGATCCGACTAACAAACAAAATCTGAAATAATCCCATATCAGCTGAACTTCAAAAAAAAAGTGGCAGAAAAGGAAGCAAGAATATTACTCTATCTTTGACACACAAGGAATCCAGGAAATCGACCTCAACATCGATGATTCTATCCAAAAATACTAAGGTCCAGAAGGAAACCCTAATTTCCGAAAGTGTGCTCGAAGGAAAGTCCAACTCCGAAAAACAAGTCAATCCAACGCCTGCCTTACATGCAACACATCCTTTGCCCAATTCGTCTTCTTCAGCACTCACGTCAAACCAGAATGTTGACGTTGAAGGAGGTGATCCACCCAACAATTCCGACCGTGGAGATTCTCCAGGTCTTCAACACCCAAAGCATAATGTCTATCGAACCACCGGATCGGCCCCCTGCTATTGAGACTGTCGTGGTTAGCCAACATAATGAGGGTGGAACTCTTACCTATTCAAGCCAAGACTCAGCCTATCCTGTGCAGAGTCTCCATGCAAAATAATACTCAGAATGCGATTCAACACTTAGATGAACTCGCTAGAGGCTCGGAAGACTTCACTTCTCCTTTTATGACATGTTTAATCGATACCATCAACATTAATATGGTTATTATGAATTGCATGAGTATACTTGTTTGGAACGTTTGAGGTGCAGGGGCCACCAACTTCTCAACGTCTATTCGTGAACTCATTCGCTTGCATGATCCTATGATTAGCCATTGTTGAACCACAAATTAGTAGGGTGAGGGCGGACCTGGTCTGTCGTCCACTCGGATTTGATGGTGTAATTAGGGTTGATGCCACGTGTTTTTGTGGAGGAATTTGGCTTTTATTGAGGACTACTGATGTTCGGGTGGTTCCCATTTCTCTACACCAACAACATATTACAATTGATGTTTCTAGAAGGGGCGAGGATTCATGGATTCTGTCGGCTATCTATGCCTCACTTAATCCTGGGTCTCATACAATATTGTGGGATTCTTTAGTTTACTTTGCTCACCAACAATACCCATGGCTTTTGGCTGGAGACTTTATCGCTACTGCTTCACCGAGTGAACGTGTTGAATCGTCGGAAGCATCGAATGTTGCTTCTCTGAAATTTTGTGAAGAAATTGATAGATTATAACTCATTGACATGGGGCTCTCTGAACCACAATTCACCTGGTCTACAGGCCGTGCCAGCGCTACTTACAAGGCTGCCAAACTCGACCGTGGATTGTGTAATGATGTTTGGCACCTTAAATACCTAGAGGCAATTGTTCGACATCTTTATGCTCCTCACTCTGACCACCAGTCCATTCTGATCCAGCTTAAGCCGGAGCCTTGCCTCCCCTCGGGTCCAAAACCATTTCGGTTTCAAGCAGCATGGATCCTTCATGATGGCTTCAAAGATTTGATGAAAGACAGATGTAATAACCATTATGATCTCCAAACGTCTCTTCAATCTCTCTTAACTGGACCCCTATTGTTATGGATACGGTTTTGTACTTAGGTGGAAATGAATGGAGTTGTAGCTTGTTTAGTATATGTTTATATAAGTACATTACTAGAAAACGCGCATATAGCAAGAAAATCATAGCAAGAAAATCCCGGTTTGGTTAACTTTGTGGGTAACTGCCATAATGTCCCCCACAATTAAACCCCAAAATTTCTGGTTGTTTACCCATGAAATTCATGGTTGGGGCTATATTTGAGGGCAAATTGTCGTGAAATACTCACGCTACTATGTTTTATTCTAAGTTTGTTGCCATATAGGCATGAACATATTGGTTGCGGTTATAGTTGCGGCCATATTGATGCGAATATGTTACGAAGCTAAATTCGGTTCTAAATTTGTGGGAAAATTGTCGCGAAATAATCATGCATCTAATTTCGATTCTAAGTTTGTGGCCATATAACCTTGAAAATATGGGTTGCGGCTATAGTTGCAGCCATATTGACGCGAATATATTACGATGCTAAATTCGGTTCTACATTTGTGAGAAAATTTTTGTGAAATAATCACACAGCTAAGTTCGATACTAAGTTTGCGGCCATATAGTCATGAATGTATGATTTCCGGATATAGTTGAGGCTATATTGACGCAACTAAATCACAAAGCTAAATTCAGTCCCGTTTGAACGTGTCAACCATTAAATTCCAACAACTTTTCTTCTACTGCAAACCGAAGTTGACCCTATCTTTGAATGGAATTAAACAATCTCCCAAAACATAAACAACCACTAATTACATGGAATTAACAAATCCAATTGCTTGATCATACAACACTCTGTTTGAAAGGAATGAAAATTCACCCACACAATAATTCAATGAAGAAATCCTTGAACTAGACCCACAATACAACCTTGCACTTACAATCCAATAGATCCCGAGCTCCTGGGATACTTCCAATGGCATCTCACTCGTTCCAGTCAGATCCCGAGCTCTCGCAAAATAGAGAACCTTTATGTTCACAATTAAGCTCTCATCTTTCTCCAAGTCAGCATCTCTGCTTTAAGCTGTGCAATTTGTTTAAAATGTTGATGCATATAGTTTTGAAATGGTTTATTATTATATTATATATTTGATATTAAAAATATAAGGGTGGAGTATAATATTATGATTTTTAATAATACATAATAATATAGCCACAAATTTTGACACAACTTTGGCCATTAAAATATTCTACCAATTTGTAACCGATTTCATGCTAAAGGCCACAACTTTATCCACCAAATGTATTCGAGACAAACTTTGATACTAAATGTCCACAACATGTGGATGATGAACAACATTTATTTCTCTCGAATTTAGCCAGAAAACAGCTTCTACACTAACTTTCTGGTAAAATAGACTCAAACTTCGCCGCAAAGTGACTCTGGCTATACCATGTATTTAGCATAACGTGATTTTTGTACCCAATATTGTAGTTAAATACGCATGACTCATATTTTTGTGGCTAGTTTTGAAGCTATAATTTAGCCGCGAGTGTTTTAACCACAAACGTTTCGTCCTGGGAAAATTAGTGGCTGTCTTTGTGGCGAACCATTTTTCCTGGTTAACTTTGTGGCTTATCGTGTTTCAACGGTCCTGGATATAAATGTGTTTTCTAGCAGTAGTGATGGGAAGATCGATGGTATAGATGATGATGCAAAGGGATCGCCAAGAGAACCAAGAAAACCCTTCACTTGGTTCGTGGAATGATGGAGCTCGGTGGCTGAATTTTGTTTGGGATTAAAAAGATAGAACTCCCTCTTCCGGACTTGGAATGGGTGATTCCAAATCCCAGAGCTAGATCCTTGAGTCTAGTTTAAGACCTCAAAATTTGAGATCTATTTGATACGTAATTTTGAACTTATAGTGAGATGGAGATGGATCGATGGATGGAGCGTTTGGAAGTGGATTGATGGATTGTTGGATATGGATGCTCAAACCTTGGATATGACTCACCAAGAATTGAGCAAACTAATATGCAAGACCGTCGAATATTACCCACCAACGATGAAACAACGAGATTGAACGAAAAAACAAGCAAGAAATTTCACTGATAAACAAGGAAAGAAAGCAACACAAATTCGTTCAAGTCTACCGAGCAATGAGGCTAAAATGAGACAAAATAATCCTAATCCCACGCCTCAACCATTTTCAGCCACAACTCCCAAGGAAATTACAAAATAAACCCCATAATTTCGAGAAACACAACTAACAACCGTTAACAAAACATAAGTCAAGTTTTAGCACTATTTGAACCAATAGTCACAAGAACACTCCAACCTTCACCGTCATTAGCCATCGGAAACTTATGAGCCATGAGATCCTCCTTGATTTTGTCTAGTATAGACTTAGCTAGGGCTCGTGTGATGCGCCCAAGATAGAGCATGGCTCCTTGTCTCGGCTTCTTAGCGCCTCGAACATCGTCTTTGGTTGCTTGTCCAAGTATTGGCTCCCCTTTATCGTGCACATTAGGCTTGTCTTTAGGGTTGGAATCTTCACTCAAATCATGGGGCCATGACTCGGTAGATGGAATCACATCCTCCTCCTCGAATCTATCAAGCCTTGTGAGCTGAATAAAGAAGGTAGGGCTTCTAGCTCCCTTGGTGTGGCATTCTCCATGACAAAGTGATGAGAAAGGATCGATGGTGTAGATGATGGTGCAAAGATATCGCCATGAGAACCCGGAAAACCCTTCACTTGGTTCGTGGAATGCTGGATCTCGGTGGCTGAATTTCGCCTGGGATTAAAAGGGTTGATCTCCCTCGTCCAGACTCAGAATTCAGTGATTCCAAATCCCGCAAAATGTGAGAGCTATATGAAGTGTATATTGAAAGATATGTCGATTATACTGAAGTGGTGCAGAAACCACCGAGATGAAAATGGAGCGATTGCAAATGGAATGGCGGAGTGATGGATATGGATGTTGCCCTTGGATATGACTCACCAAGAACAACAAACTTGATTGCAAGAGCTTCGGATATGACTCACCAACGTTCTAACACAAGATTGACCGAAAAACAAACAAAGGAACCCACGCCTCAACCAATCAGCCACAGCTCCCAAGGAAATTACAAAATAAACCCCATAATTTCAAGAAACACAACTAACAACCATTAACAAAACATAAGTCAAGTTTTAGCACTAGTTGAACCAATAGTCACAAGAACACTCCAACCTTCACCGTCATTAGCCATTGGCAACTTATGAGCCATGAGCTCCTCATTGATTTTATCTAGTATAGACTTAGCTAGGGCTCCTGTGATGCGCCCAAGATAGGGCATGGCTCCTTGTCTCGGCTTCTTAGCGTCTCGAACATCGTCTTTGGTTTCTTATCCAAGTATTGGCTCCCCTTTATCGTGCACATTGGGCTTGTCTTTAGGGCTGAAATCTTCACTCAAATCATGGGGTCATGACTCGGTAGATGGAATCACATCACAAAGACATCCTTCTTTGCCTCCACAAGAAAGGGAATGTAATCACTGCTTGGAGTGACTAAAACAGCCTCGTCCTCCTTATGGAGCAAGAAGGGCAAACTGAAGAAATCATAGGAAATGCATCCATACATGGTGTCGCCAACGAGTTCATGGAGCTAGGAGTGATGGTAGGACGATGCTTGATTTTAGGAGACAATTCCACAACTTCCTCCTCTTCTTGGAATATGTGCATCAATTCTATTGGACACTTGATGGTAAATTGGTAATGAGTTGTTCCAATCCATGGAATGGAGTCTCTCTTTTTGGTTGTTCTGTGTCACTCATCACACTTTGTTGGAAGGAAGTATCCTCTCCTTTACAAGGGGTCGTCCTCGAACCATTATCCTCTTCTCGTGTCTCCTTGATTTTCCCCACTTGTGGCATTTGTGTCCTCTCGTCCAGCCCTAAGAATCGGCGTTCCAAGGAATCAAAGCATGCCTCCATGCGTGTTTCCATGGATTGCATGGATTGTTGCAAGGATCGCAATATGTCCAAGAGGCGCTTTGTATTTCTTTTTCATCACCTACACTTGTCATCTTAACAAACCACGTGAAAAGCAAGAGTATAGAGTGCACTTGAATTAATCACCAAAACTTGCTCGAGATGGAAATCCGACAAGTTGCAAGTAGGAGATGGATAACCAACAAAAGACAACAAGAAGAACTCGAACACCAAGAATAAACACAAACAAGCAAGACTAGCAATTCTCAATGTTGTTCCCGTATCCTAGAGCTGAACCACTCAACAAGCATGCAATGGACTCAAAAGGGGACGTTTTACACACCTCACCCCTTTGTGATTCAGCGAAGAAAATCCAACAAACAAAGTTTCAATCAAGCTCTTAATTGAAGGAATTAAACATGGAATAAAGACAACCTTTCAACTACTCCTTCAATCAAGAACCTTTGGCCTTTCTTCTTCAAGTTCGTGCAAGAGAATTTCAGCCAAGATTCATGAAATTTCCGACCTCACTCAACAAGAATTCAAGGACGCAAATTGATCACAAAAAGGGCGCAACAAAGAACACACACACACACACACGAACAACAAGGATTAGTCGGAATTGACAATCACTTGCAACGAGTGGAAATCCAAATTCGAAACAAGGTTTAGATGGAGATACCTTCGCATGGCTCTGATACCAATTGATGAGAGGATCTTGATGTTGCAAGCGGTGCAAGGCAATTCGAGGAAGACCCGAGCAATCTTGATGGAAGAACTTCTATTCTGTCATCACAAGGGAAGATCTCCTTTGTCCGGACTTGGAATTGGGTGATTCCAAATCCCTGAGTTATATCCTTGAGTCTAGTTTAAGCCCTTAAAATTTAAGATCTATTTGATATGTAATTTGGAAGTTATGGCAAAAATACAAACGTGGTGCAGAATTCCACCGAGATGGAGATGGATCGACGAATGGAGCGTTTGGAAGTGGATTTATGGATTGTTGGATATGGATGCTCAAACCTCGGATACGAATCACCAAGAATTGAGCAAACTAAGATGCAAGATCGTCGGATATTACCCACCAACGATCAAACAACGAGATTGAACGGAAAAACAAGCAAGAAATTTGATTAAAAACAAGGAAAGAAAGCAACACAAATTCGTTCAAGTCTACCAAGCAATGAGGCTAAAATGACACTAAATAATCCTAATCCCATGCCTCAACCATTCATACACAACTCCCAAGGATATTACAAAATAAACCCCATAATTTCAAGAAACACAACTAACAATCCTTAACAAAACATAAGTCAGGTTTTAGCACTAGTTGAACCAATAGTCACAAGAACAATCCAACCTTCACCGTCATTAGCCATCGGAAACTTATGAGCCTCGAGCTCCTCCTTGATTTTGTCAAGTATAGACTTAGCTAGGGCTCGCGTGATGCGCCCAAGATAGGGCATGGCTCCTTGTCTCGGCTTCTTAGCGCCTCGAACATCGTCTTTGGTTGCTTGTCCAAGTATTGGCTCCCCTTAATCGTGCACATTGGGCTTGTCTTTAGGGCTAGAATCTGCACTCAAATCATGGGGCCATGACTCGGTAGATGGATCACATCCTCCTCCTCCCCTTCAAAAAGATTCTTCCTCGAATCTATCAAGCCTTGTGAGCTCAACAAAGAAGGTAGGGCTTCTAGTTTAAGCCCTCGAATCTTCACTCAAATCATGTTGTGGTTGTAGGATTGGTTTTGGGGAACTAGTCTTTACTACTATGTTTATGAAAATTGTATCTTTTTATGTGATATGTGTGCGATTCATATTTAATTAGTTTTATCGTATATGAAATATTGTGAATAGATTTTCCGTGCTTAATTTGAGAACTTACATGTAATGACGGATAAGGGTTGCATTGTTGGAATGACATGCAATGATGTAGAAGGATTGCACTGTCGCGTAGATTGCAATGGAGAAGAATGGTTGCATTGCCGCAAAATAAATTGGTATGGCTATATGTTTGGAGGTGTAGAGGCGGATCTGCAGGTTGATGTTTAGAATTGTGTAAATGCGACTGCGTTAACGTATATATGTGACTATTTGGAATTTTAGGTATGGATTGTAGTTTGTTTGCATGTTTGTTAATCTTGCTTGTGAATGTTAGGAAATGTTTTGGGTTTTAAAACAATTTACTTGTGTCGTGTAATTTCTAACTTGGATTGGAATAGAAGCTAACACCTCAGGGACTTAATCTTCAGTTGCAGGTATGAATTAGGAACTGTGATGGATCCCTAGCCGAGTCGTGGAGCGGATGTTGGCGCACGTGTCAATAGGCTTGGAATAGGTTGGGAGTTTTAATTTCTTATCTTCTTTGGTTGGGTTCTTAGACCTAGGTAGAGTTGAATGAGTTTGTGGTGTGAAATTTGAGAAAAGTTATTTTGCTTTTAAGCGTAAGGGTTGAGTTTCATGTATGTTTTCTAACCTTGATTTTTAAATACTAGCTGGATATTTTAATTTGTTTTTCCTCGTACCCGAGTTGTAAGATCCGAATGAACTTTTTGTCAAGCTAGCCTAAGTAGTGCCCTCTCTCTGTTGAGGATTTGAAGGTCTGAGACGCCTCTATGCCCGGAACAAACAAGATCCCTTAAATTGTGCTGAGATGTCGCTTTCACGCATGTTCCAGTTCCCATCCAAAGGGAACTCTCGTCTTCTTGGTTCCCTTCTCATGGGAACTCTTCTTGACTTTTAAGGGATTCCTGTTCCTCTTATCCAATTCCAATCTGTGGGAATTCTATTCTCTTCTAAGGTTGGTCGCCTACTTTTTCGTCGTTGCATTAGTTCCCATGATGTGTGATGCTACCCTAGAGTCACAAGGGGCGGATCTAGACTTGAAACGCCCGGATCTTCTCTGACACAAGTAACTGGGATAGGTACGAGACCACAAAGTGGACTCGCGGGCCTCTAATGCTCGTCGGAATGAGGGTGGAGCGAGGAAGTAACAAGGATAGAACGGAACCGGGGTGACGTCGGGCCAAATAATGAGGAAACTCGCCTCTACTTTAACATGGCTCAATCTGATGTGAAGATTCCAATGGGGATGGCTCCTTTATATAGAGGTGAACCACGAAACCCTAGAAACTAGTTGGGAGTGGACTAGGGCTAATAAGCATACTAGGCCCAACATCCAAGCCCAAATTACTAATAATAGAAACTATTATAAAAGGAAACGTGCAATCTAACCTAATGACATAATGGGCCTTATGATAGCTTAATGGGCCGGTCTCTTAAGCATAAGAGAACACACGCCCAAAATAGTAAAGACGGAATGTAAATAATGTAAATAGAAATAATATAAATAATACATAAATGAGACTAAGTCGTAATAATCCAAGGGGATCTCCAAGGTCTAGGACGTATTAGGTCCGTAGGAGCTTGGTCCGACCTAGGGTAGAGTCGCATCATTCTCCCCCACTTAGTTTCGAAGCATCCTAGCTTCGACGTGGGTCGGACAAGGCTTGGCTCGGCCCTTCGTTTTTTTTTTTTTTTACAATATTAAGAGATCTTCTACAATCAGAAAGATCCTGGTAATAACGGAAATAATAAAACTAACCTAGAAACAAAATACCAAGGAGATATTTTATAAGATAAGATCTCTAAAAAATCATAACAACTAAATGAAAAATAAGAATAAAATAAAAATAAACAAGATATGCACCGAAATAACCCAAGAGATCTCGAAAAGATTCCGCGAGATCTAGGGTTTCTGGATTCGGCGCAGGCTGGCACGAGAGGACTCATGTGTTGGCACGTGGGGTGCCGACCACGATTGAGACTCTTGGTTGGCCTCTTCGAGAAGGCGATCGAGCTCCACGATCCATGCGACCCATGGTTCTCGATGGGGAGCAGGAGGAGTCGGGGGTGTGGCGCTAGGGGTCGGTATTGGAGGTCCACAACTCAAATGAAGATCTTGAGCACGGGATGGGGGAGACCTCTCGGCCTCGGGGGTGCGATCTCGGGGACGCGGGCGCCGAGGTGGCAGACTCCAATCCCGTTCATCGTAGGAGCGACGGCGGGGTGATGGCGGGTGTGGCGCAGATCACGAGCATCGTGTCGATCATTGTCTCGGCGAAGGCTGCAGTGCCGAGGCGAATGCGCGCGCTGATCCTGTCGACGACGGGGTGGCCCGCGATCGAACCCGTCGTCCCCATCATCCGGATCATCACCGTCGTCCGGGCGCCGAGGGAGCCTGCCATCGTGATCTCGTTCGAGCCGTTGTCGGTTGCCTTCCTTGCGAGCCGTGCCATAGGCACGCTCGTATTCCCGACGGTTCTTCGCAAGGTGTGGAGGAGGAATCCAATCAGATGGCCGATTGTCATGCTCCTCGGGATCTTGTACGTGCGGATGATCAAAACTAGACTCATTAGAATAATCACTAAATTCTTCGTAATGATCTTCAAAATCTGAATAAGGACTTCGAGCACATTGATGCTCGAGATCATGCTTGACTCTATATGCGTCGACGTCATAGTATTTGGCCTCGTGCTTCCGCTTTGGGGTTTCGTACACATACGTCGACGACTTCTTCTTTTTCTTCTTTTTGGTGTCGCCACTAGTGTGTTGACGTCTATACTCCTCGGAGTCATACTTGTCACCGGAATATACGTCGTAGACTTGCGGGTCCCTATATTCTCGTGCCAGTTGATAGCGATCCGCAGTCCGGGGACCACCATCGTGTTGATCAAATTGGCGACTTTCTTTGATCGACTCCATGCGTTGCATGGTGCCGAATTGTGATGAAGGCTGAGCATGGCTCTTGCCCTTGGCACGAGCACGTGCCACGTCATCCGCTAAAACTCCTTGATTGGCATGAACTTGTGAAGCGACCACATGTGTCTGTGGCACAATGTGCTTCGATTGCTCCTGGCTCTCGGCTAAGAGATGCTCGAGATCTTCGATCGTTTCCATGGCCTCGGGTGAAAAATTCTAGTTTTGTTGTTGTTGTTGTTGTGACACCGGTTGAGCGTTCTTGTCCCGGCTGTCCTCATTTCCCGACTCTGAGACCATACCTATAGTAAAACCAGTCATCGCAGTAAGACGTTCACAACAAAAAGAACCGAGTTGAAAGTTTGCTTATGTCAGCCGACCCTTAATGTTCAAACCACACGAACATACAAGGATAGGCAAGGCTAAAGGTCACTCAACTCGATCAATGAAATATGGATCAGAAAAACAATAATGCAAGCAATGCAAAACACAAAGAGAAATTGTAAAACCGAAACTAAAGCAAACAAAGCAATCAACAAGATATTGTAATTGCCGAAAAGTGAAGGAGTAGTTAGAGAAGGATCTTGCCTTATTTTTTCTTGTGATCTTCTCGTATATTTTTTATTCTTTTTGAATAAAATCGAGATATCTTACCTTATTTTGGTTTATGATATCCGATTTGTTCCTTTTTTTTAACAACGAACTCTAGGATTTCTCTTCTAGAGACAACGAAACAAAATAACAATGGAATCAACACAAGTGATACTCAATGATGCAACAAAGAAATCGGCAAAACTAAACCCTATTGTGCAAGAAACTAGCAAGACAAAGTGTAATCTTCACCAAAATCAGTAGATCAAGCGATTATCAAGTGGAGGATGAAGTGGAGGATAAAGGTTTATGAATTCACCAAAATCAGCAAGACAAAGTGTAATAACCATTTTTTTTAACAATTTACGTGAACAAGAAAAAAATTCGGGCCCTAGATTAAGGTTTATTATGTGGAGGATGAATCTATGGTTGATGCAATGGAATGGATCTTGTGAGAATGAACAATGGAGGGTGTAGCAAGACTTACTCAAACGGTGGCTCTAATGCCAGTTGATGTGAACTTGTTACAGAACACGACAGATCTTTGCGGTGTTTGAGTATTAGGTCTCCCAAAGTGGTGGCGGAAGGTTTGAAGAGACACACAAACAAGCAATAAATCGAGAACTTTGATTGATAATTGAAGTTGGCGCAAGCACAAGGATAAAATAAGGAGACACCCTCAACTTTATTAAACCCTAAATGTGTGCTGAATTGAAATAACACATAGCTACCTATATATAGGTGCGGCTAAGGAAAAGGAAACCCTAATGATGCGGTGCGCCTAGGGCTTGGACGCAGCTAAGGCCCAACGGCGCAAGGCCCATAAATGACCTTCTAATTGTATAAAACCAACAATAGTAATGTTCGGAAATAGAAAACAAGCTAAAAATAGTATAAATTAGATAGGTCGTTTGTGGCTTGCACCGGAGTGTCAAGACCAGGCCATTGAGGCTGTGGTGCGGTGCGGCGAGGTTTAGCGAGGCGCTGGCACGGGCGCTGGCGAAGGTGCTGGCACGCGGGACTCCCCGAGGCTTCCGAGAACCTCAAGTTGCGATATAGCTTAGAGTCTTGGCACGATGGATTGGCAGGCGCTTGCGAGAACCTCAAGACGCGATTTGAGTGCCGGTGCAAGGGGCGAGTCATGGATGGTTGGTTCCAAGGACTCGACTTGAGGTTCTAGCATGCCGATGAAGCAAAATGTGTCGAGCGATGGTGCGGTGCATGGCGCGTCCTGGCCCGCAGACAATCGCGACACAAGGGATTGTGTCGCGGTCTCGATGGCCCGAGCCCTGGCACGGGTGATGGGGCCATCCGAGCGCAGTGTGAAAGACTCGGCCTCCTGGCTAGCATCTAAGTCAGGGGTCGCATCAAGGTGGCTCGAATGGCTCGGAAGACGACGCCTGCTTAGCCATGGCGCGCTCGGTGCGCTCGGATGGATCAGTACCGGTTTGGCCATGATGTGGCAGATGAGGCATGGTCACATCATCCTCCCCTCTTGAAAAGGGTTCGTCCACGAACCTTCATCCTGCATCTCATCATCGTTGTTAAGAAAATAAGGGGAAAGGTCGGAAACATGAAATACCTCGTGCCACCGTACCTTGGTGGCAATTCATCTTGGTAAGCGTTATCATTGATGCGCTCTAAGAACACAAATGGACCATCACCTCATGGTTTTAGTTTTGAATTTAAGAGGATAGGAAAGAGCTTCTTCCTTAAATGAACCCACACGAGGTCGACCGGCTCAAAAATGACTTCGTTGCGCCCTTTGTTCGCTTGGCGCACATATTGCATAGTTGCCTTTTCGATTGAAGGCGAGTATCCTCATGAAGCTTCTTGACCCTAGTAGCATGGTCAAGACCTTCATGGCTCTCCCGATCCTTGGTGACATAAGGCATGAGATCGAGGAGCGTGATAGGATTTCGCCCGTACACCACCTCGAACAAAGTCTTCTTAGTGGCCGAATGCACCGATCGGTTATAGGAAAACTCTGTAAGGTGAAGACATTCTTCCCACATGCGTAGATCAGTAGAATAAAGATAACGCAAAAGAGAATCAAGAGTTCAATTCACGACCTCGGTTTGTCCATCCGTTTCAGGATGACAAGTGGTAGAAAAGAGCAACTTTTTGCCTAGATTGGCCCAAATAGTCTTCCAAAAATAGCTCAAAAACTTCACATCACAATCAGAGACTATAGATTTAGGAACTCTGTGCAATCTCACAACATTGTTAAAGAAAAAGCAAGGAACGTGAGATGCATCATTAGTCTTATGTCATGCAATGAAGTGAGCCATCTTAGAGAACCTATCAACAACTAAAAAAATGGAGTCTCTCCCCCTCTTAGAGCGAGGTAATCCCAAGCCAAAGTCCATGGAAATGTCTTCCCAAGGAGCGTGAGGGATAGGAAGGGGAGTGTACAAACCATGAGCATGTACCCAAGACTTAGCACACATACATGTCACACAAGAAGCACAAAATTTCTCTACCGACCTAAGCATGAAAGGCCAAAAGAAATGCTCCCTAAGAACATGCAAAGTCTTCATGACTCCAAAATTTCCCATAAGACCGCCACCATGGGTCTCTTGTACAAGCGAATGCCTAATAGATCTCTTAAGCACACACAACTTAGGACCCCTAAACAAAAAAATCCATCATGTAAATAGAATTGGTTCTTACTCCCATGAGTAATACATGCATGAAATATGTCCCCAAAATCAGCATCATTAGCATACAACTCACCCATGAAACCGAAACCTAGCAATCTTGCATCATGAAGGGATAGAAGAGCATACCTCCTAGAAAGTGCGTCGGCGACGACATTGTCCTTTCCCTTGTTATGCTTGATGACGTACGGAAATGTCTCGATGAACTTGACACACTTAGCATGGACATTGTTGAGCTTGCTTTGGTCTTGAATAAATTTAAGCGCCTCGTGGTCGAAATGTATGACAAACTCGCGCGGCATGAGGTAGTGCTCCCACGTTTTGAGTACTCGAACAAGGGCCAACAAATCCTTGTCATTGGTGGGATAATTTAGCTCAGCCCCACCCAATTTCTCACTAAAATATGCCATGGGTCTGCCCTCTTTCCGAAGAATCCCGCCTAAGACAATGCCCGAAGCGTCGCATTCGATTTCGAAAGTTTTGTTGAAATCGGGCAAGACTTGGAGCGGCGCTTGTGTGAGTTTGTCTTTGAGAAGGTTGAACACATCTTCTTGGGGCTCTTCCCACCTGAATGGTACATTTTTCTTGGTGAGCGCGGTGAGAGGCGCAGCTCTGGAGCTAAAGTCTCTCACAAGATGGAGGTAGAAGTCGGCCAAGCCAAGAAAACATCGAAGTTGGGTCATGGTGGTGGGAGTCGGCCAATCTCAGATTGCCTTCACCTTCTCTTCGTCAACTTTATCCCTTCTCTACTCATAACAAAGCCAAGAAATAGCACATGATCCGAGCAGAAGTGGCACTTTTTAATGTTAGCAAATAGGCGTTCATTTCTCAAAACGTCTAACACTTGCCTAAGGTGTTCGACGTGGGACTCAAGGTCGTGGCTATATATGAGAATATCATCAAAATAAACCACCACGAATTTACCAAGAAAAGGACAGAGGCCGTGGTTCACCAACCTCATAAAGGTGCTAGGAGAGTTGGTTAAACCGAACGGCATCACCAACCACTTGTAGAGCCCGTACTTGGTTTTGAACGCAGTTTTCCACTCGGTACCCTCCTTCATTAGGATTTGATGATATCTACTTTTAAAATCAATTTTAGATAAAATACATGTTCCATTGAGCTCATCAAGCATATCATCAAGTTGCGGAATGGGATGGCCATACATGATAGTAATGTTGTTGATTGCTCGACAATCAACCCATATCCTCCAAGTACCGTCTTTTTTTAGGGACTAGAATTACCAGAACGACGCATGGGATGAGGCTTTCTCGGACGTAGCCCTTGTCAAGAAGCTTTTGAACATGCCGTTGCAACTCCTTGGTTTCCTCGGGATTGGCACGGTAGGCATGTAACACTCCGATAATTTATAAGGGATTGAGGTGCTCCCCGTGTCAACAAGAGCTCTTCCTTTTCTGAGTTCGAGTGAGGACAAAGAACTCAGAAGTTAAGCTTGCATGGGCGAGAGTAGTATCATGATGGGTGACCTTGATACGCTCTAGTTTAGTATGGTTAATTCTTGTATTTTAGGTATGATTGGAGTGTATTTATGTTAGTTTTTGAGCATAACTGTAATATGAAGACCGAAGACACGATTTGAAGAATTGCAAGAGTTTTAAAGACAAGTGTTGATTTGGAGTTGTTTTGACGCCATTTTCTTGTGACGCATCGTTCGGGAGATACGGTGAAGCTGAATTCGGTATCATTGGAAAGCTAACTCGAAGAGCTACAATTCATGTTTGTACGGCGAGTTCAACCTTCAACTCTATGTGGGTCAAAATCACCTCCGAATTTGACACCATAAAGCTGTCAGAAGTAACCCGCGACCGCGGGTTGAGACCCGCGTCCGCGGTGAGTGCCGATTCCGCGAGGGCTGAGACGTAGGTGGACCCGCGACCGCGGGTTGGTTATTTTCGCGCGTCGCCTTTGCTTTATTTTGTCTTATGTTTTATTATATCTTTAGTATTTAGGTTATTTCGGTTGTTCTAGTATATAAACCTAGTTTCGTTTTAAGTTGAGGATACTTCAAGACTTCAATTTTCTAGATTTTATTTCATTTTTTATTTCTATTATGGAGAACTAATTTCCCTTGGAGTTTCTTTTATCAAGGAATCCTTTTTATGTAATTCGTGAGATTCTCGTAACTTTTCTATTCCTTGGTTAATATCAAAACTCTTGTTTTTATTTATCTGATCTATGTTTGATTTTATGAGCCTGATCAACTTGATTGATTGACTTAGATCTACTGTTTGGATTAGGCTTGATTGTTGTATGTGCAATCCTATTTATCCTTGAAACAACTCTTTTCCAAGATTGTGGACTAGAATTAAGAATGAGTGTTTGATGATTACTTTATGCATGAGACTCGTAGCTTGATTGCATGAATTAATTTCCATTTATCCTTAATATCTTGCATGATTATAACTAAGCGTTCTTGTTCATATCATCTTTTCGCTTGGACCGTGGACAAGCAGAAATCTTTTATAAGGATTGGAATTAACGTGGGAATTAATAGAAAAGTGGATGAATTAATGATCGAATGATTAAAAAGGTTGAATTGATTGAATGAACTCTGTTTTGCTTCAATTGATTTAAACCCTAATATTGTTTGCTTGCTTAAATCCCAAAACTCCTGTTTTGTTATTGGCTGATTGTTCAGAATACCGATTCTCTTGGGTTCGATCCCTTACTTACATGCTATACTTGCTTTGTAGTTTGAAGTAATTTATTTTTGATCTTGGCAACAACGACTTTAGCCGAGTCAAATTTTGGGGCCGTTGTCGGGGAATCGGTTTTACTTTTGTGTTCAATCGGCGTTTCTGAACAACCCGTGCTCGCCGCTTGATGCCCGCGCCCGCGGCCAGACCCGAGCCCGCGGTTTGAAGTTCACGCCCACGGTTTGTTTCCGGAAATCGTTGTGTAGACCTATCTTACGGTCTACACTTGTATATACTCATGTTTGCGTTTAGGTTTTGTCAATTGCAGGATGAACCCTTTTATGAGTACTTCACTAGGTGCCATGAACAATTGCATGATCTCTTTGTTTGGGGGATAGACGTAGGGCTTGATGATGCTTGAAATCACATCTTTAGTGGGATGACTCTTGAGTCCCAACTAATGTTTGTACCATGAGAGCAATGGAAAATACGTCATTTGGAAACCCATTGACCGATGGAATTTCTTTTGTAATATCCGAGCCGGAGAGGTCGAGGTGCAAAAATTGGAGAACCAAATAGTTGAATTAAGGAAACCAGTGGAGGTGTTGGCCATAAAGACGAACGACTCCTCTCTAGAGGAGGACCGCGACCGCGGCTCCGGAATTGCGACCGCGGTTTGCATGGATGCTAGTCCAACGCCTGCTGTTGTTGAAAATTACAATTTTGAGCCTCATATTTTGTCTACGGAGGCACTCAGAGAACCTTCATGGGATGAAGAGGTGGATGATCATAGTCATGTGATGACGGAGAAGGAATATTTCCTTAAGCTTGATAGCTCCTGGAATGATGATGACGAGCCTCATGACTCGAAGAAGGAGCCAGATGATGATATGGAGGTTTACCTTCCACTTAAGGAGATGTCTATGTCTACTGCCGTGGAGCCCTTTGTTGTGATCGATCATGATCCCTGTATCCTTTCCTCTTCTTCCTTACTATCCATCAATATCTGTTTGCCTGATGTGTCTGCAAAAGGTCCTAAGCATGATAGTTTACCTAGTGATTTCTCATATTTTAAGGGTGGTAGTGTTAACATTATATTCATTCCTCTTGATTTATATTTTGAAAAACTACCTCATCCTCTCAACTAGTTCTATCCTAAACCATCTATTATGACTTTTCTAGTGGGTTTGATAAACCAAAACAGTGTTTGAATGCTATATTATTTGGTTTCAAGTTATCATTGTGCTATATTTGCCTGCATGACAGTTGTTCGCAGGATTTTGATAGACTTCTCAAGGCTTTGATGATGTTTGAATCTTGAGATAATAGGTTGATGTCGAGTCATCGACGTTAAACAAAGGCTTTGCTCGGGAGGCAACCTGAGGTAAGTTTTTCTTTTCTTTTCTTTTTGTCTTTTTAGTTAGTTTAGTTTTAGTTTTGTTTTGGATCAGTCGGGCTAGCTTGCAGGTTAAATTTCATATCTCGAAGACAGTGCAAGGCGAGGCTGGATCCGAGATCGCGGATGGACCCGCGCCCGCGGTCCAGGACGCGCTCGCGGGTTTGTCCCTGATGGAATTAAATTTTTGCTTTTTGAAAAAAAAAATAAATAAAAATAAAAGATTTTCGGGTGAAACCCCCGAGATTCTACCTTCTATTTTCCATCCTTCTATCTTTTCCATCTTCTTTTATCTCCATCCTTTTTGGGAGATTTATGTCCGCCTATGGTCATCCTCAAGTATGGGGGAATGTTCTTCTTCAAAGCTCGTGATACATTAATGCTTAAGGCGAGATTCATATTTCATTCGTGAGTTCGTGTTCGTTGTTGATCGTGTTCGTGTTCGTATGCGGTATGTGCCCAGAGTCAACCATTTTTTTCGCGATCAGAGCAACCGCACCCGCGGCATGGCCACCGCGCCCGCGGTTTTTCTTGACGACGGACCTGCTGAAAATTTCCGAGTTGTTCATCCATGCCTTTGAAGAGTTATGCCATATTTCCTTTCGTATGTGAGTCTTCTGATTTTTCTCTTCTATGCTTAATTCCTTTCTCTTTACTTCATTGAGGACAATGAAGGATTTAAGTATGGGGGAGGAAGTACTCGCTACGCCTATCATAGACAGTTGCATTTCAGTTTATTTTTCGTTATTTTTATGAGATTTTTGTTCCATGTTTTTTATAGAGAAAATTTTGAATAAATAAAAATAAATAAATAGAAAAAGCCAAAAAAAATTCGGTAAAAGGCATAGAAAATCCTGGGATGAGCTGAAAACCCGAAAGGGAGGCTCAGGTAATATGCAGGTAACCCGGACCAGCATTAGGCTGGGGTAATTAGAGGTTTATGAGAGACGTGAGTTTTTGTGAGCACACCTAAGGAAAAATAAAAAGAGTGATTAGGTGAAAACCCGAACGGGCGCCTTAGTAGAATTGAGTAGAAAAATCAGAGTGTTTAGGATTTCATTCTACTTTGGGGTTTGGGGATTACATCTTAGATGTCGAGTAGATCCTATGTTGCTCTACAATTATTAGAGCTTGAGAGCTTATTGACTATGTATCTATGTGAGGTGTGTGCTTGAGCTATCATGTTGTTGCTCATTATTTCTCTATTTTCGGTTCGGGTTGGTGAGGTGAGTGATTTTTGTCTTCCCTTGTACTATGCTGTAAACTTTTATAGGATTTCTTGTTAGATTTATTTTGAGCTTACTCGAGGACGAGCAAGGTTTAAGTATGGGGGAATTTGATACGCTCTAGTTTAGTATGGTTAACTCTTGTATTTTAGGTATGATTTGAGTGTGTTTAGGTTTGTTTTTTAGCATAACTGTAATATGAAGACCGAAGACACGATTTGAAGAATTGCAAGAGTTTTAAAGACAAGTGTTGATTTGGAGTTGTTTTGACGCCATTTTCTTGTGACGCATCGTTCGGGAGCTACGATGATCGGATGAAGCTAAATTTGGTATCATTAGAAAGCTTACTTGAAGAGATACAATTCATGTTTTTATGGAGAGTTCCAATTCCAACTCTAAGTCGGTTAAAACCACCTCCGAAGTTGACACCTGAAAGCTGTCAAAAGTAACCCGCGACCGCGGGTTGATACCCGCGCCCGCGGTGAGTGCCGATTCCGCAAGGGCTGAGATGTAGGTGGACCCACGACCGCGGGTTTGGACCCACAGTCGCGGGTTGGTTGTTTCCGTGCGCTGCCTTTGCATTATTTTATCTTATGTTTATTATATCTTTAGTATTTAGGTTATTTCGGTTGTTCTAGTATTTAAACCTAGTTTTGTTTTCAGTTGAGGATACTTCAAGACTTCAATTTTCTAGATTTTATTTCAGTTTTTATTTCTATTATGAAGAACTAATTTTCCTTGGAGTTTGTTTGATCAAGGAAGCCTTTTTATGTAATTCGTGAGATTCTAGTAACATTTCAATTCCTTGGTTAATATCAAAACTCTTGTTTTTATTTATATGATCTATGTTTGATTTTATGAGCCTGATCAACTTGTTTGATTGACTTAGATCTACTGTTTGGATTAGGTTTGATTGTTGTGTGTGCAATCTTATTTATCCTTGAAACAACTCTTTTCCAGGACCGTGGACAGGAATTGAGAAAGAGTGTTTGATGATTACTTTATGCATGAGACTCGTAGCTTGATTGCATAAATTAATTCCCTTTTAACCTTAATATCTTGCATGATTTGAATTAAGTGTTCTTGTTCATATCATCCTTTCTCTTGGACCGTGGACAAGCGGAAATCTTTTATAAGGATTGGAATTAACTTGGGAATTAATAGAAAAGTCGATGAATTAATGATTGAATGATTAAAAGGTGGAATTGATTGAATGAACTCTGTTTTCCTTCAATTGATTTAAGCGGAAATCTTGTTTGCTTGCTTAAATCCCAAAACCCCTGTTTTGTTCTTGGCTGATTGTTTAGAATACCGATTCTCTTGGGTTCGATCCCTTACTTGCATGCTATACTTGGTTAGTATTTTAGGGTAATTTATTTTTGATCTTGGCAACAACGACTTTAGCTAAGTCAGACCTCCTGGGAAGTCCTCCAGTTGGCATGGGATAGCGCTTCTAAATTCTCGGGCCTTACAAGGCAGGCCGGTTCGATAGTGACGCACCCGGATTGAAGTCTATATCATGTTCAATCCCTCTAGTAGGCGGCAACCCATTTGGCACCTCTTCTGGAAAAATATCCTTGTAATCATGAAAAAGACAAGCAATACGTAAGGGAAGATCTTCAAGCAACAATTCATGATAAAGTAATAATAAGTAAACGTTACTCCCCTTGATGGCATGAACAACTTCCCTCGGCTTGGCTAAAAGGAGAGGTTTGGAAGTTCTCATGATATCACCAATGGCCAATGTTTTTCCCTTGCTTCCTTCTCCAAGGGCATGCCTTCGCTTTTAGTCCCTAACCGTGTGATCAAGCACAATCTCGTGTGGCTTTATCGGGTGCAACGTGATCTTCTTGCCCTCTAGTTGTAAGGAGTATTCATTGGAGACGCCATCATTTGATCACCCCCGATCATATTGTCAAGGTCAGCCTAAAAGAAGATGGTACACCGTCATGGGCACCACATCACATTCCACCACGTCTTGATATGGACCTATAGAAAAAGAAATCAAAGCCCTTTCCTTCACTGTGATGAGCGATTTAGAATTTAACCAACACAAAGGATAAGGCATAGGATGAGGAGTAGTAGGAATTGAAAAGCAAGAAACAACCTCCTCGTTGATGATGTTACAACAGGAACCACCATCAACAGTTAAGCTACATACCTTATCTTGGATTTTGCATCGAGTATGGAAGATCACCTCACGTTGGCTCGGGGTGTTGTTGTTCTCGGTGGTGAAAAGAGTGCGTTGAACCACAAAACACTCAGCCTCTTCGGTCGTGACATGGAGCTCATCCTCTTCTTGTTCCTCGTTGTTTTCTTCCACCTCTTGGACATTCGGCTCTAAAAATTCATATTCGCCTTGAGGAGTAAGAAGAACCTTCTGTTGGTTCGGGCAATCACGAGCTTAATGGACACGCCCAAGACATTTAAAGCATTTGAACTCGCCGGCTCGTTGCTTCCCATCTTGCTTGGGCCTCAGAGGCACGTCCCTCTTAGGAGGAGGAGGGGTTTGGTCGCGCCTAAATTCTAGCTTCTTAGGCTGGTTCGGCGCTCCGGGTTGGCGCCTTTGTGGCAAATTCTAATGAAAATACTGCATATTCACAATAGATTTTATCTTGAAATTAAGTCCATGAATGAATTTGGAGATAACATACTCGTCGGGGAATTGAACCCCGGAGCGAAAGATGAGTGTGCATATCTCATTGTAGTACTTGTCGGGAGTTCGGCCGCCCTGTCAGAGCAGCTCAATTTGGAACGGACCGTCTCGGCGTAGTCTAATGGAACAAAGTGTTCTTCAAGGGCATGCTTCATCTCACGCCAAGTTCGGATGGTTAGAGCCCATCACGTCGCCGAACCTCCTTGTCTTGCAAACACCAATGGTATGCAAAGTCGGTGAAGTGGACGGTGGCAACAAATTCTTCTCTCATCCTCATAGCCATAGTAATCAAACACGGTCTCGGTCTTGGCTATCCAATCGAGGCAAGCGTCGGCATCGGTGGTTTCAAAGAAAGTTTGGATTTGCAGCTTGATTCCTTGGCGGCGCTCTCCCCTTGTTGGCGCTCATCAGCATAAGTCGGCTGATGTTGCCACGCCGCTTGAAATGGTGCTCGATAGGCCGCTTGCATAGGAGGTGCGCCTTGGACACCCACGCACTGAGGGTAGAGATGGGTCATGCCCGTGGACGCCGGTATCGCCGCGGGAGTATAGCCATATCGCTCATTGCCTACATTGTTAGTCTTCGAAGGCAATGGAATATTATTTGGAAAAGTAAAATATGGAGGAACAAATTCAGGCCTTACTCCAGAATACAACACAAATGGTTGAGTCAAATTTGACCCCGAAAGATGCCCTTGGGACACAAGCTGAACGTTGGAGGTGGAAACTTCCTCCAAATGAATGCCTCAAGTGGTGGAGATGATTGGCTCTAGATGAGAGCTCACACCGAGTGTCAAAGGTGGTTCTCAGTTGACACTTTGTACATTGGTGGCACTAGTTTGAAGAGTTCGTCGTGCCTTGACAACCTTTGCTCAATGTCATCAGACCTAGAAAAAAAGGAACGAAGATCTTGTTGCATTGATTGTAGCATGGCAGCCGCAGATGAATCTGAATTAGCATCCCGAGGTGAGCCATCATTCCTTGCATTCGACATATTGCAAAAAGTTCACCAAACAAGTTAAATTTGACAAGCAAGTGGTACTTCGAGCCACACACAACCAATTCTCAACTTAGACTCGAAAACTACTAAACTTTCAAGTGCTAGGACTTTGGTGGAGTACAAGACGGAAAGTGGCTCAAAAAAAAGGCACAAGCAATGGCAATACAATACAATCAACAAGTTTGTCAACCACTCGAATTTAAGAAGCTACTAGTTACCAAGATACAAACAAAAAGAAAAACAAAAAGAGCTTAGACAAATTTAGGGCCTAGCTCGGAAACTCTTTCTCACGGGTTAGACTTATTATATGTCCGGCCCCTTATTAGCTTTGAAGCTGCCAAAAAGGTTTTCTAGCCCCGCTTCTCTTTCTTTTTGAGTCCGAATTTTTTAATCTTTTTCGACAACAAGTTACTCACACCTCTACTCGGTGTTACTTTTTTTTTTTTAACACTTGGTACTTTTCCCGTATCTTAACCCGAGTGAGTCCACAATATTGCAAGCTTGATTTCAGTTTTACGCAATGCCAAACATGCTCGAAAAGATAATGGAATGGTTAGCCACAACCACGAAAATGCTATTAAGGACGCGTTAGACGAAAGGCCAACCTTTGGACAACTTTACATTCATATGTAAGTCGTCCGCAATGGTAGATTCAAGCACCCAAGGGTCAAAGACACAAAACAAGGCATCAAACAAGGTCGGTAATGATTTTTAGGGATTTGTTTCTGCAAGGTGTTTTGTGGATCGACTTATGAAGGATGAACACTTGCAAAATTCAAGCAATTTGCAGATCTAAGAAGAGAGAAAGAGGGTGTTCCTTGCGGGGCTTTGATACCACATGATACGTATCGAATTGATGAAGCCGGTGCAAGTTCACTTGGACGCACTCTTCTTGTCGGGGGAATAGATGGTGTGCCTCGGAAATGGATATGGTGGACGTGTAAAGGGTTGGAAAACCAGTAATGGAAGATGGAATTTTGAGAGTGTTGGATATGAATGAGTATAGGGTGTGGATATGACTCACCACACTCGAAACTCAAGCTACGAGATTCAAGGACAAGTATGTGACGCACCTTGCTCTTGGATCCGAAGGATGATTTAATATTACTCATGAATCAAGCTATTAAAAAAAGAACAACAAGCAATTTTATTCAAAGGCAAAACGCCCAAACCAAAGTCGAAAACATGACTAAAAACAAAGCAAGAGTTTCAAGTTTTTCAAGTATCTAGCAAGGGATAAGCACGCTCCTTTTAAAAGAAAATGAACTATTCACCAAGACTCTTCACCAACCAGCATTAACATCAAAATTGAAGATAACAAGATCCTTGGAAACCGTCATTTAATGTGTCTTGACATGGTATGCAAGAGGCGCCAAGCTTGGCGCAAGCTAGGTGCCCGACATGGCAGAGACGCACCTGGTAATTAGCAACATGCACTCCATGCATGTCTCCTTCATGGTTGATCGGCGCTCCTTGGACAATTAGGCCAGCTTGAATCTCTTCTTGCAAGGCATGAGCTCGTGCCCTAGTGATCCGACCTAAATAAGGCCAAGTGTCGCTGGCTTGTGTGACCGGGCCACGGGCGTCGGCGGGGCCAAGGGGTAAAAGACGCTCTTCGTCTTGCATTGGTTCTTGAGCTGCGCTCCCATGGTCTTGCAGATCACACTCCAAGGCGTCGTCATGGTTATGGTCCATAGAAGGTGGAGGTGGCTCGAAAGACGATGCTTGCTTAGCCATGGCGCGCCCGACGCGCTCGGATGGCTCGGTACCATTTTGGCCATGATGTGGCACATGAGTCATGGTCACATCAGAAGATTCTTCAATGTGGTCTTTACTGGCCAACACTTTTTGAATACGTATAGGAGTTTGTGACGTCTTGTGATGAATGCCAATGCTCCGGGAATATCACTTGGAGACATGAGAATCCGATCACTAGGATCCTAGAGGTGGAGCTTTTCGATGTTTGGGGCGTAGACTTTATAAGAACCTTTCCTTCATCGGGCCCCTACAAATACATCCAAGTAGTGGTCGACTATCTCTCTAAGTGGGTGGAAGCCATCGCTAAAAGGATTAATGATGCTAAAATTGTGGCAAAATTTATGAAAACTAACATCTTTCCTCGGTTTGGAGTGCCACGAGTTCTCATTACTGATGGTGGATCACATTTCATAGAGAGGAGTTTTGAAGCTCTTTTGGCCAAGTATGGGGTATCACATAGGGTGGCGACACCCTACCATCCCCAAACCTACGACCAAGTGGAGGTTTCAAACCGTTAGATTGCTGAAAGGGTATATTTAACTTGAAAACAAATATATTTATAGTCAAGACCCCGCTGAGTATAGAAAAGTCATGATCCTTCCACGGGAAGCACGGTTGTTGGCCTATTCAACTCTCCTTTGGGCCAAAAAGTAGCAGCTAGTACTCAGAGAATGATCCGGAAAATGGGATTGATGATGCTTGCCCCTAAAAGTACTGCAGCGGAGGGCATTACTTCCTCGTTAATGTAGCTCCAAGTCCTTATAACCTTGTAGTCCTTGAGATTGTAATCTCGAGAAGGATTTAAGTATAAATCCTAACCCATGATTTGCATGATACGCTGAAGTTGATATGATATGAGCATGATCATTGATTAATTACCTTGATTATAGGATGTAGCATGTATTTAGCTTGAGTATTTGATTCATTCTGAATTTCTAGACAACAATTAGCCTTGTGAGATATTTTTGGCCTTTCATGATATATTTGTTCTCTATAACTCTTGAGTGTATCACCATGATTATCTAGCTCTAGAACTTGCGTTATGACTCTTTGTCAAGACTGCTTTATATGATTGAATACATAGGATTAAAATGATTGAGGCTATGTTTCTTAAAAACCTATTATTTCCCTTCCTACCTTAAAAGATCCATGTTCTTGATATCCCATTTCTTTTGAGCTTGAAGCCTATGTTTGATAGCTCCACAAAATTTTCATAGCTTAATAAGCTTGACCCATAATCCAGGATTTAGGACTTTAGGTTATGTTTTGTTTTGTGTGGGTTATGTATGAATATGGGGGAGTTAGAAGAAAAGGAGAAAAAGAGGAAATAAAACTTTTGTGTGTAAAGTGAAAAAAAAAGAATGAAGATGAAAGTATGCTGCAAAGCAAAAGAAAAAAAAAGTCAAGTACAATTGTTAGTAGTCTTCATAAAGCAAAGAAAGAGTTGAAGAAGAGGCAAAAGAAAAAAAAAGAGAAACAAAGAGATTGAAAGTGTTAAAGGAGTTGGTAAAAGAAGTTGCGAAGTGTTGTAAGAAGAAGGTGTGTTGAATTTTGGGTTAAGATTAGTTTTTTTATCCCGGATTTAGCACCACATGTCAAATATGATCCCTTCCAAATTTCTCTTTACCTTGGCCCCATTACAAGCTTTAAAAAGACCTCATGATTTTTGTTATGTGTTTGATCCCCAGCGGTGGAGATTTAGTACGCTGATGCAAGCTAATTGTAGTCTAGTTTCATGGTTGATTTTTGAGTGAAACACGTCCTTAAACACTTGAGAGTTTGAGTGCAAACACATTTACCTTGGTGAGGTCTAGAATGGATGAATGGTCTTTACTTTTTGCTTGTTATAATGCATGCTGAAAAGTCTTGGTCGGGTTTTGATTATATGTGAAATGCTTGTTTGATTTGAGATGGATGTATGATTTCATTTTTGTGGTGTATTTTGGATTTATGTCTTGCTGACAAGCAAGGTTCAAGCATGGGGGAATTTGATAGAGCATATAGGTATAGGTCTTAGAGCATGTTTTTATTCTTGTTTTATGCATTTTTAGCTAGGATTTAGTTCTAAGTTTTAGTTTAGGTTTTATTTTCATTTAGTTCGGAATCTACGCGTCTTTGTGCATAATTGTAGGTCGGAAGGTGGAAGACGGTGGATAAAAGGCTTAGGACCGGACCTCTGGATGCATAGGGAGCATTGGAGAGAAGACTCGGGGCGAGAATTACAAAACAAGAGCAAAGTGCCAAACCGCGGTTTGAAGGCGAAGCCAGCGCTGGAGGGTTCGAGATTCTGCGGCGAAAGCGCGGCCAAAACCGGCGTGCCGCGATCGCGCTCTGGGAGGATCTGACCGCGCTGCAGCACGTGTCAGCAACGTTGACTTGGGCTTGCGCGAGATCTTATGGGCCGACATTAGTTAATGTTTTTTGTTATTTTTAGAGATAATATAAATACTTTGTTTAGGTTTTATTTTGGAGGAATATGCTATCTATTGTTCTAGTTTTATGCTATTGAAGAATTTGGAGATTTGTGTGAGACAAAACCCTAGTTTTGCAACATTGAAGAGAGATTTGACTCTTGTAAGTTTGATTTTTCTTTAATGTCTTATTCTAGCTAATTTTCTCATGTCCAACTAGTTAATTGAAGTTGTATGCATGATTGTTTATGAGATTTGAATTATATATTTTTTTTAATAAAGGGTAATATATTAATAGTGGGAAACTTACAAAATTGCTAGCTTGGCTAGCTATTTACATCATCAGTAATGTTCAAACTCTCTAGGCGTTTCCTAGTTTCTATGGATTTCTTTCTCCATCTAGCCCTTAGACAATTTCTAGCATGATTCACAAATATGCTAATACACTCATTAGAGCTCACATATGCTAATACACTCATTAGAGATTTGAATTATTTCAGTTTGTCTTGACTAGATTGAATCTCTCCGTGCTTAATTGATTAAATTCACTTAGGATTATAATAGCTTGATCACCTATTGTATTTCTAGGTTGAATTACAACTAGAATAATTAAATAGACGGTGGAATTTGATTATTTATGGATGAATCCTTTGATTAAACTTATAGACGGTGGAATAAGGTTAATTAAAGGCGGAGAATTTAATCACAAGACCTCATGAATAGACGGTGGAATTCATGATTATTGTTTCTATTGAATGCTTTGAACTTATTTGCATGATCGATTTGACATAGAAGGCTTTCTATGTTAATTGGTTAGAAGGTTGTTAAAGACGGTGTATATTTACAGCCACTTTAAGCTTGAATTCATAAATTCACAATAGATTAGTTAAGGAAAATTGAAATAAGGATAATCAATGATCAAAACTCATGTATGCAATGGATACAAAACTAGTTGGATGCTTTTCTCCATATTTGATTCTTTAATCGTTCACTTGCTTTGTTTCAATTACTTAGTTTAATTAGCTTGCAACCACAAAAATCTCCCCCTTAACTTAGTAATATTACTTAAATACAAGTATTCTGAGTCTTTGTGGGTTCTGATGCAGTGAAGCCTGCCATGTCTCAAACCGACGTCGATGAGTTGATTCGAGTGCCTTCTGACGGACCAATCACAAGAAGTCGAGCTAAGAAGATTGCTCAAGGCACAACAACGATCTTGGTTCGATTGGCAGCAGTTATTGAAGAGCCTAGCAAGGCGAAGTGGGTCTCGTGCATTCAACATCAATTAAGCCCGGATTCCATGGATTGATCATAGGAGGGCCGAAAATTACTATTTCTTTATTTAGAAACATGTATTAATTTGTCTCACTTTAGGGCTGAATTTAGTAAGTGACCGGGTGAGATGAATTGGTATATGGGTCAAAGTCAACCCTTTGACTTGACCATTCTAAATTGAAGAAAATATCTTATTTATTTTATTATGAAAAATTTCTATTTATTTTAATAATGAA
This sequence comes from Fallopia convolvulus, assembly GCA_964016875.1. NCBI lineage: Eukaryota > Viridiplantae > Streptophyta > Magnoliopsida > Caryophyllales > Polygonaceae > Fallopia > Fallopia convolvulus. The sequence continues at coordinate 20,891,526 of OZ024730.1, forward strand.
GAGAAATCAGCCAATAGGCTTATGTTAGTTGGTTGATTTTCTCTCTCTTGGTTGTTAGAGATATTTTAAGTTTGTTAGGATTATTTCCTTAAATAAATAATTTAGCTATGATTTATTTATTTAAGGTAACCTAGTTAGATTTAATTAGATATTATTATATCTTGGGAAGCAAGATAAGGAGGCTGATTCCTCTCTCCTAGGGTCAGCCACACCCCCTTGCTTGCTCCCCAAGGATTAGCTTTTGTATTCTCTATTTATACTTTGCAATTTCATTAATAAAAATCAGCTGGAGATTAGATAAACCCAAATTGGTTTATCTAGTCCTTGGGCTCAAAAAATTACAAGTGTGTTTGTGTGATTACAATCTCGAGATTATCATCTTCATAGCAGCCGAAATTTCTCCCTCTTGTTCGAATCTGAGTTATAGTTCATTCAATTGGATTGTTCTAGTTGTGATTGTTAAAGATCAAACTAGTTAATCATTCGGATTTAGCGTTAGAGCCAATCCGTTTGAACTATCAAATTGAATATCAATAATTCAGATCGAGTGCTTTCATTCATTCAATCAGTTCGTTATTGTGTTACTTGGATCGCAAGTTTCTTACTTTGAAAGCTTTTGTAGGTTTGAATCATAATTGCTGGCAAGATCGGGTTCCTGTGTGGTCAAATACGAGGTTTCTGAGGAGTAATCCGAGGCGATCACGTATCAAGTGGTATCATAATCCAGCGTCTCGCCAAGTAATTGTTTCTTTCCTTAATTTGCTTTCTAATTGATTTGATTCAGTTTTTGATCCCAAAAATCCCACCTTTACCTAAAGTTACAATTTTTGAGATCCAAAGGCTGAATTTGCACCACAACCACCACATAGTTCCGCCAACACCACCACTCCGCCACCACCTGCACACTCCGACTTGGTGTCGCTCTCACCAGCCGCACCACCCACCACCACCGTCCGATCACAACCCCACCAACCCCATCCAAATCGGAGCATCCTAAACCCTAGATCGCACTCCACCCTTCTCGTAACCCTAACCCTAAATTGGCAGTCTAACCCTAACCCTAACCCTAATTGGCGGCCAAACCCTAATCTGAAACCCTAAACCTAGTTCGAACCCTACCAATCCCTCAAACCCTAGATCCAAATCCGCAAACCCTAACCCTAGCCCTCAGCCGAGATCACCAAACCCTAATTTCCTTGTTGTTGCTTGCCCTCCAAGTAATAACCCATCTAGGAGATTTTAAGGGATTTGTTGCATGCTTTTGGTTGAATTGGTTGAGTTTTGTTGCAATTAAGAGTAGCAATTGTCTTCCTACAATTTTTATGAGTTTTTATTTCATGTTGCATGATCAATAGAGATTCATATTGCTTGTTTGATATTTGCTAATTTCTGTCATTGTATCCCATTAAATTCGACCTACCCCTTCTTCTTTTGTTAATTTGGCTTCTAGTTGGTTTCATTGGTAGCAAAAGTCACTTAGTTTAAAAAAAAAAATAAAAATTTCAGTTCGTGTATACCCTTTTTAATTTCGTCCTTTGCATTGTTGCTTTGCTTTGCTTGTTTCTTCATTATAGCACAAGAGTAGTTTGTGCATAAAATCAAAAAAAAAAAAAAAAAAAAAGAAAAGAAAAGTGATCTACCCCAGCTAGTTTTAAGCCACTTTCAACCCTAGTGACTGCTTGCTTAAAAAGATAGCTAAGTAGAAATCACTTTGAAGAAAAAGAGTGACGAAATAAAAGTCACTAAGCCTACCATATTTTCTGTCCTTGCATGCTGAATTTTGGCTTTATTAACTTGCATAGAGTCAATTGAGAGATTGTATGTGTTTTAGAGCTCATAGAGGGATTATTTGCCTTGCTTGTCTTATTGCATATTTGCCATTTGCTTAAGCTGCATATTTCCTTTAAATATCATTAGTATTCCATACCTACACTATATCTACCATTTTACTCCCTCAAAACAGCCCAAAAACTGAATTAAGTTGATTGGATTGCTTTGAGGCAAGTTTTGGCTTGATCAAGGTGTGGTATTGCTTGTTGTGATTTACTTTATAACACACTACTCTCTCTACCTTCTTGCTTGTTTCAGGAACAATGGTGATTCCATCAGAACCAAACCCAACTGAATTGAGTCTCACTAAGGAGGCAATCGACTTCATTAGGTTGTCCATTAGTGAAGGTGTGCGCGATGGCCAGGCTCGAGCTGTAGAACTGGCCACGGCTGCATTGGCTCCACAACTAAAGCATTTAGAGGAACAACTTGCAATATTGGTTGATTCGTCTCAAGCTAGTCGCAAGAGCACCCCTGCAGTCGATCTTACAAGTGACCCAAATCAAGCCTCGGGTAGCGACAAAGGCAAGCAACAACTAGTGGATGACGAACATGATGTGCTTGCTAGCTACAACAAAGATAATGATCCCCCGGCTCACTACTCCCCCACAGCAGGCCGAGGAAGAGGAAGAGGCATCGGGTCGAGGACTCCACCGGTTACTCATCAACAAGTCTATAATCAGCCACACAACCGGTATCCTCAAGCCACTCATCAACAATACAACAACTCTTTTGATGACGTGACGTATGGTTATCCCGGGGAAGAAAGGCGCCCATGGCATCCTCCCCTAGATGATTTCTATAACCAAGCTGAGGTTGTAGAAGATCTCCCACCAGCCTATGGAGTACAACGGCCGAACAACAACAACAACGTTAACCAAGTTGTAAATCAGATTGGGAAACGTGATATAAAGATCAAGATAGAACCATTCAATGGAGAGCTTAACCCGGAGAAGTATCTAGAGTGGGAACAAGCTACAAATTTCATTCTAGATCACATGGGATATGAAGAATGGGAGAAAGTTGCTGTTGTTGTCATCCACTTTATTGGGACCGCTAGAAATTGGTGGTTTAGAATGAAGGAGGATCGAATTAGAAAGGCCTTACCACCAATTGAAACTTGGGGCCAGCTGAAGTTTGTAATGAGGAAGAAATATGTGCCTGAAGAGCATACCGAGCACATGAGATTGAAAGTTGTAACTTGCAAACAAGGCACCAAGTCTCCAACCGAGTACTTCAATGAGCTAGAGGATCTGAGTTTTAAAGCGGGAATTCATCATTCCCAACGGTCTCTAAGGACCCAATTCATGGCGGGACTGAATCAAAGCATTCAAGACACATTGGAGATTCAACAAATCAAGGATCTCAATGCCTTAGTACATTCAGCCCAACTACTCTATGAGCAGCAACAAAGGAAGAAGAAGGAAGCTTGGAATGCTACAAAAAGGTATGGTTCTAATCCTAGTTCAAATTCCAACTTTTATTCTTCTAACCCTTCTATGCAGCAAAAGGGAGCTACTAGCTCACCTAAAACAACAGGTTTTCAAGGCCAAAGGCGTCCCACCAATGGACCTCCAAATCAGCCTAGAGCACGTGATTTAGTGTGCTACAAGTGTCAAGGACGAGGTCACTATGCCAAGGATTGTCCAAATCTAAAGCAAGTACTTCTCACCACCAATGGAGGATATGTGAGTGATGAAGATATAACTCCAAATCAAGTGGAGGAGGACAGTATTGGACAAGAAGAGGAGGACGTAGAGGCCATTGAACCAGAATGCACCGAACAGCCTCTAACTTTGGTAACAATGCGTACTCTGACTTTACAAGAAACACCTAGGCTAGATCAAAGGGAAAACATTTTTCATACTAGGTGTACAGTAAAGAATCAAGTGTTATGCATGATAATTGATAGTGGTAGCTGCTGTAACATTATTAATGCTAAGGTAGTTGATCACTTGCAATTAAAAACCCAACCTAGGGCTACTAGTTATGGTCTCAATGGAATTAATGATTCAGAATGATGCAGTGAAGCCTGCCATGTCTCAAACCGACGTCGATGAGTTGATTCGAGTGCCTTCTGACGGACCAATCACAAGAAGTCGAGCTAAGAAGATTGCTCAAGGCACAACAGCGATCTTGGTTCGATTGGCAGCGGTTATTGAAGAGCCTAGCAAGGCGAAGTGGGTCTCGTGCATTCGACATCAATTGAGCCCGGATTCCATGGATTGATAATATGGGGGCCGAAATTCACTATTTCTTTATTTAGAAACATGTACTAATTTGTCTCACTTTAGGGCTGAATTTAGTAAGTGACCGGGTGAGATAAATTGGTATATGGGTCAAAGTCAACCCTTTGACTTGACCATTCTAAATGGAGAAAATATCTATCTATTTATTTTATTATAGGCGTGTGAACTTAATTAAATAATGTAGAGAAATCAGCCAATAGGTTTATGTTAGTGGTTGATTTTCTCTCTCCTGGTTGTTAGAGATATTTTCTCTCTCCTGGTTGTTAGAGATATTTTCTCTCTCCTGGTTGTTAGAGATATTTTCTCTCTCCTGGTTGTTAGAGATATTTTTAGTTTGTTAGAGATATTTTAAGGTTGTTAGGATTATTTCCTTAAATAAATAATTCAGCTATGATTTATTTATTTAAGGGAATCTAGTTAGATTTATTTAGATATTATTATATCTTGGGAAGCAAGCAAAGGAGGCTCATTCTCCCCATCTAGGGCCGGTCACCTCCCCTTCCTTGCTCCCCAAGTATTAGCTTTTGTATTCTCTATTTATACTTTGCAAAATTTCGAGAATTCTCTTCTCTCTCTCTCGTTCGAATGATGCAGTGACATTCGTTTGAAATGTCCATGTAAATGTCACTCCTAATTGTGACATTCGTTTTCTGGGTTCGAATTTATGATTTTAACCGATCGGTCTTGATTTTGTAGTGCAGAATGTGCTTATTGGCTAGATACTATCCTCATTCTTTATGCTTATGCCTAGGTAACTTTGATAGTTCACTTGTTTTTTCTCCTTTTGCTTTTAAAATAACTTGTGATCTAACATTGCACGCCAAGTGTTCGATGAAATGTCCATGTAAATGTTACTCCTAAATGTGGCATTCGGTTTCTAGGTTTGAGTTTATGCTTTTATTCGATCGGTCTTGGTTTTATAGTGTACAATGTGCTTATTGGCTTGATACTATCTTCATTCTTTGTGCTTATGCCTAGATGTCTTTAAAGTTCACTTTTTTTTTCTCCTTTTGCCTTTAAAACGACATGTGATCCAACATTGCACGCCAAGTGTTCGATGAAATGTCCATGTAAATGTCACTCCTAAATGTGGCATTCGGTTTATAGGTTTGAATTTATGCTTTTATTCGATCGGCGTTGGTTCTGTAGTGACGTATGTAATTATTGGCTTGATATTATCCTCATTCTTTATGCTTATGCCTAGATGTCTTTGAAGTTCACTTGTTTTTTCTGCTTTTGCCTTTAAAATGACTTGTGATCTAACATTATACGCCAACTGTTCGATGAAATGTCCATGTAAATATCACTACTAAATGTGGCATTCGATTTCTAGGTTAAAATTTATTCTTTTATTCGGTCGGTCTTGTTTTTGTAGTGAAGAATATGCTTATTGGCTTGATACTATCCTCATTTTCTATATTTATGCCTAGATTTCTTTAAAGTTCACTTGTTTTTTCTCCTTTTGCCTTTAAAATGAATTGTGATCTAACATTATACGCCAACTGTTCGATGAAATGTCCATGTAAATGTCACTACTAAATGTGAAATTCGGTTTCTAGGTTCAAATTTATTCTTTTATTCGATCGGTCTTGATTTTGTAGTGAAGAATGTGCTTATTGGCTGGATACTATCCTCATTCTCTATTCTTATGCCTAGATTTCTTTAAAGTTCACTTGTTTTTTCTCCTTTTGTCTTTAAAATGACTTTTGATCAAACATTGCACGCCAAGTGTTTTGATGAAATGTCCAAGTCACTCCTGAATGTAGCATTCGGTTTCTAGGTTCGAATTTATGCATTTATTCGATCGGTCTTGATTTTGTAGTGTAGAATTTGCTTATTGGCTTGATACTATCCTCATTCTCTATGCTTATGCCTAAATTTCTTTAAAGTTCACTTGTTTTTTTCTACTTTTGCCTTTAAAATGACTTGTAACCTAACATTATACGCCAACTGTTCAATGAAATGTCCATGTAAATGTCACTGCTAAATGGGGCATTCGGTTTCTAGGTTTGTATTTATGCTTTTATTCGATCGGTCTTGGTTTTGTAGTGCAGAATGTGCTTATTGGCTTGATACTATCCTCATTCTTTAGGCTTATGCCTAGATGTCTTTAAAGTCCACAAGTTTTTTCTCCTTTTTCCATTAAAATGACTTGTGATCTAATATTGCACGCCAAGTGTTCGATGAAATGTCCATGTAAATATCACTCCTAAATGTGGCATTCGCTTTCTATCTTCGAATTTATTATTTTATTCGATCGGTCTTGATTTTCTAGTGAAGAATGTGCTTATTGGCTTGATACTATCCTCATTCTCTATGCTTATGCCTAGATTTCTTTAAAGTTCACTTGTTTTTTCTCCTTTTGCCTTTAAAATGACTTGTGATCTAACATTGCACGCCAAGTGTTCGATGAAATGTCCATGTTATTCCTAAATGTAGCATTCGGTTTCTAGGTTCGAATTTATGCTTTCATTCGATCTATCTTGATTTTGTAGTGCAGAATGTGCTTTTTGGCTTGATACTATCCTCTTTCTTTATGCTTATGTCTAGATATCTTTAAAGTCCACTTGTTTTTTCTCCTTTTGCCTTTGAAATGGCTTGTGAACTAACATTGCACGCCAAGTGTTCGATGAAATGTCAATGTAAATATCAGTCCTAGATGTGGCATTCGGTTTCTAGGTTCTAATTTATTCTTTTTTTGGATCGGGCTTGATTTTGTAGTGTAGAATGTGCTTATTGGCTTGATACTATCCTCATTCTCTATGTTTATGCCTAGATTTCTTTAAAGTTCACTTGTTCTTTCTTTTTTCACCATTAAAATGACTTGTGATTAAACATTGCACCCCAAGTGTTCAATGAAATATCAATGGAAATATCACTCCTAAATGTGGCATTCAATTTCTAGGTTCGAATTTATGCATTTTTCGATCGGTCTTGATTTTGTAGTGCAGAATGTGCTTATTGGCTTGATACTATCCTCATTCTTTATGCTTATGTCTAGAGATTTTAAAGTCCACAAGTTTTTTCTCCTTTTTCCATTAAAATGACTTGTGATCTAACATTGCACGCCAAGTGCGATGAAATGTCCATGTAAATGTCACTCCTAAATGTGGAATTCGGTTTCTAGGTTCGAATTTATTCTTTTATTCGATCGGTCTTGATTTTCTAGTGAAGAATGTGCTTATTGGCTTGATACTATCCTCATTCTCTTTGCTTATTCCTGGATTTAAAGTTCACTTGTTTTTTCTCCTTTTTCCTTTAAAATGAGTTGTGATCTAACATTGCACGCCAAGTGTTCGATGAAATGTCCAAGTAAATGTCACTCCTAAATGCGACATTAGGTTTCTAGGTTCGAATTTATCGACGAAGGCTGCTGATGCTCGAACCACACACAAGACGCAAATTGTATTTTTGAGCCCAAGGACTAGATAAACCTTTCTTAGGGTTTATCTAATCTCAAGCTGATTTTTATTAATGAAACTGAAAAGTATTTATAGAAAATACAAAAGCTAATACTTGGGGAGCAAGGAGAGAGGATGGCCGGCCCTAGAGAGGGGATTTAGGTCTCCTTATCTTGCTTCCCAAGATATAATAATATCTAAATAATATCTAACTAGATTCCCTTAAATAAAATAAATCATGGCTGATTTATTTATTTAAGGAAATAATCCTAACAAACTCAAAATATCTCTAACAAACTAAAAATATCTCTAACAACCAGGAGAGAGAAGATCAACCAACTAACATAAGCCTATTGGCTGATTTCTCTACATTATTAAAATAAATAGAAATTGTTCATAATAAAATAAATAAGATATTTTCTTCAATTAGAATGGTCAAGTCAAAGGGTTGACTTTGAACCATATACCAATTCATCTCACCCGGTCACTTACTAAATTCAGCCCTAAAGTGAGACAAATTAATACATGTTTCTAAATAAAGAAATAGTGATTTTCGGCCCTCGTATAATCAATCCATGAAATCCGGGCTCAATTGATGTCGAATGCACGAGACCCACTTCGCCTTGCTAGGCTCTTCAATAACTGCTGCCAATCGAACCAAGATCGTTGTTGTGCCTTCAGCAATCTTCTTAGCTCGACTTCTTGTGATTGGTCCGTCAGAAGGCACTCGAATCAACTCATCGACGTCGGTTGGAGACATGGCAGCATCATATTACCCTCATTCTTTGTCCCAATGCCTAGATGTCTTCAAACTTCACTTGTTTTTTCTGCTTTTGACTTTAAAATTACATGTGATCTAACATTATACGCCAAATGTTCGATGAAATATCCATGTAAATGTCACTGTTAAATGTGGCATTCGGTTTCTAGGTTCGTATTTATGCTTTTATTCAATCGGTCTTGGTTTTGTAGTGCAGAATGTGCTTATTGGCATGATACTATCCTCATTCTTTATGCATATGTCTAGATGTCTTTAAAGTCCACTTTTTTTTTTCTCCTTTTGCCTTTAAAATGACTTATGATCTAACATTGCACGCCAAGTGTTCGATGAAATGTCCATGTAAATGTCACTCCTAAATGTTGCATTCGGTTTCTAGGTTCGAATTAATTCTTTTATTCGATCGGTCTTGATTTTCTAGTGATGAATGTGCTTATTGGCTTGATACTATCCTCATTCTCTATGCTTATGCCTAGATTTCATTAAAGTTCACTTGTTTTTTCTCCTTTTGCCTTTAAAATGACTTGTGATCTAAAATTGCACGCCAAGTGTTCGATGAAATGTCCATGGAAATATCACTTCTAAATGTGGCATTCAATTTCTAGGTTCGTATTTATGCATTTATTCGATCGGTCTTGATTGTGTAGTGTAGAATGTGCTTATTGGCTTGATACTTTCGTCATTCTCTATGCTTATGCCTAGAGTTGTTTAAAGTTCACTTGTTTTTCTCCTTTTGCCATTAAAATAACTTGTGATCTACAATTGCACACCAAGTGTTCGATGAAATGTCCATGTAAATGTCACTCCTAAATGTGGCATACGGTTTCTAGGTTCGAATTTATGTTTTATTTGATACGTCTTGATTTTGTAGTTGAGAATGTGCTTATTAGCTTGATTCTATTCTCATTCTTTATGCTTAGGCTTCGATGTGTTTAAAGTTTACTTGCCTTTTCTCCTTTTCCCTTTAAAAATGACTTGTGATCTAACATTGCAGGCTAAGTGTTCGATGAAATGTCCATGTAAATGTCAATGTTAAATGTGGCATTCGGTTTCTAGGTTCGTATTTATGCTTTTATTCGATCGGTCTTGTTTTGTAGTGTAGAATGTGCTTATTGGCATGATACTATCCTCATTCTTTATGCATATGCCTAGATGTCTTTAAAGTCCAATTATTTTTTCTCCTTTTCCCATTAAAATGACTTGTGCTCTAACATTACACGCCAAGTGTTCGATGAAATATCCATGTAAATGTCACTGTTAAATGTGGCATTCGGTTTCTAGGTTCGAATTTATGGGTATATTCGATAGGTCTTGGTTTTATAGTGCAGGATGTGCTTATTGGCTTGATACTATCCTCATTGTTTATGCTTATGCCTAGATGTCTTTAAAGTCCAGAAGTTTTTTCTCCTTTTTCCAATAAAATGACTTGTGATCTAACATTGCACGCCAAGTGTTTGATGAAATGTCCATGTAAATGTCACTCCTAAATGTGGCATTCGGTTTCTAGGTTCGAATTAATTATAATGCTTCAAGGAGCCATATTGGCAAAATTATAACTAATTATCCGCTTCACTTTTGAAACAATTTTCTAAATAAAAATTGTTCATTAACATCAGTTCTTAAAGACTACCAAATCTCGGATCAAACGGATTAAAAACGAATCCCGAGTAATTATCCGAAGTCTTTTACCTGCCAATCGGTATCCAAAACTTGTATTCGCTATAATTGAAGATCCGGACGTCCGTTTCACAAGCGGTTCGAACCTGTGGAACCATATCAACGTCAAGATTATAAAAACCATAAATTTAATTAGCAAAGCGGAACCGAAAAGCCCTTACGATGGCTCCGCAATCAACCCGCTAATTAATTTCGATCGAATATACCTTCACTCGAGCCCATGGCTCGTGTGGCTCGATCATGGCTCGATCCCTGAGCCCGAGGGTGGCTGGGCGTTGCCCGACAGCGGCCCTTTCGGTGGGTGGTGGTCGAATGGGCTGGCGGTCGCCGGCGGCGTCGCATAACGAGGCGAAAAGATCACCGGCTGTGACGTTTACTTCTCCCGAGCTCGCCGTCGTCGTCCCGTCCTTTCTCGCCGGTTCTGGTTCAGCTACACCAGCCCAAAGGGAGGAAGAAGGTGATGAGGTTGTGGTGGAGGAGAGGAGGTGGATGAAGAAGATGAGCGCCGGCAGTGAAGGCTGAATTCTTTCTCCTTGGCTCGTCGTCGTTCCGTCCTTTCCCTCGCTCTCGAACTCCTCTGTTTTAGCAGCCACACCCAAGAGCACAAAGAAGAAGAAGATGAGAGATGGAAGGCTTGTGGAGGAAGCAAAGGCGAGGCAAAGAATAGCCGGCGGTGAATGAGCTTTCTCCCGAGACCGTCGTCGTCCTGATTCCCTCGGTCTCACTTGCTTCCTCTGTTTTCCTTTCCAAAAGGATCCGAACCCCCTTTATGTCTATCTCTCAATTCCTTCATTAGTAAGACAAAGATAGAGGCGGTTTAAAAAAAACTAAACCCGTATCGGAACGGGACTCGCGTTAAAGCGGTAAAGTTATGTACCTCGGGTGGAAAACTCACTAAACGAAAAACGTCCCATAAATTATGTAGACCAATAAAACTAATTTTCCATGATTTTATAATGCTACCTTCAATTTACTCTCGTTTCGTATTTTAAATCCTTTCCGGTACATGATTAAAAAGGCGGCTTATCCAATAAATATTCTTTTTTCACCGAAAAATCCTAGAGTTCACACCGATCCATAAAATCATTTCTTTTTTATTTTAGGATATCACCAAGAATTTCTAAGATAAAATCTCCAACAAAAATATTGGATTAAGCGTTAAAACGGACCAAAAAGGTTAAAAGGATATCCGAGAAAATTCAAAAATATCCTAAAAAACCGCAGTTATTACAGAGAATGTGCTTATTGGCTTGATTCTATCCTCATTCTTTATGCTAATGCTTAGATATGTTTAAAGTTCACTTGCCTTTTCTCCTTTTGCATTTAAAAATGACTAGTGATCTAACATTCCACGCCATGTGCTCGATGAAATGTCCATTTAAATGTCACTCCAAAATGTAGCATTCGGTTTTTAGGTTCGAATTTATGCTTCTACTCGATCGGTCTTGATTTTGTAGTGCAGAATGTGCTTATTTACTTGATACTATCCTCATTCTTTATGCTTATGCCTAGATGTCTTTAATGTTCATTTGTTTTTTCTCCTTTTTCCTTTAAAATGATTTGTGATCTAACATTGCATGCCAAGTGTTCGATGAAATGTCCATGTAAATGTCACTCCTAAAGGTGGCATTCGGTTTCTAGGTTCGAATTTATGCTTTTATTCGATAATTCTTGATTTTGTAGTGGAGAATGGGCTTATTGGCTTGATTCTATCCTAATTCATTATGCTTATGCTTAGATGTGTTTAAAGTTCACTTGCCTTTTCTCCTTTTTCCTTTAAAAATGACTAGTGATCTAACATGCCACGCTAAGTGTTCGATAAAATGTCCATGTAAATGTCACTCCTAAATATAGCATTCGGTTTTTAGGTTCGAATTTATACTTTTATTCGATCGGTCTTGATTTTGTAGTGCAAAATGTGCTTATTGGCTTGATACTATCCTTATACTCTATGCTTATGCCTAGATTTCTTTAAATTTCACTTGTTTTTTCTTCTTTTGCCTTTAAAATAACTTGTGATCTAACATTGCACGCCAAGTGTTCGATGAAATGTCCATGTAAATCTCACTCCTAAATGTGGCATTCGGTTTCTAAGTTCGAATATATGCTTTTATTCGATCGGTCTTTATTTTGTAGTGCAGAATATGCCTATTTGCTTCATACTATCCTCATTCTCTATGCTTATGCCTAGATTTCTTTAAATATCACTTGTTCTTTCTCTTTTCGCCATTAAAATGACTTCTGATTAAACATTGCACGCCAAGTGTTGAATGAAATGTCCATAGAAATGTCACTCCTAAATGTGGCATTCGGTTTCTAGGTTCGAATTTATGCATTTATTCGATCGGTCTTGATTTTGTAGTGCAGAATGTGCTTATTGGCTTGATACTATCCTCATACTCTATGCTTATGCCTAGAGTTGTTTAAAGTTCACTTGTTGTTTCTCCTTTTGCCTTTAAAATGACTTGTGATCTACAATTGCACACCAAGTGTTCGATGAAATGTCCATGTAAATTTCATTCCGAAATTTGGCATTCGGTTTCTTGGTTCGAATTTATGCTTTTATTCGATACGTCTTAATTTCGAAGTGGAGAATGTGCTTATTGGCTTGATTTTATCCTCATTCTTTATGCTTATGCTTAGATGTGTTTAAAGTTCACTTGCCTTTTCTCCTTTTGCCTTTAAAATGACTAGTGATCTAACATTCCACGCCAAGTATTCGATGAAATGTCCATGTAAATGTCACTCCTAAATGTAGCATTCGGTTTTTAGGTTCGAATTTATGATTTTACTCGAGTGGTCTTAATTTTTTAGTGTAGAATGTGCTTATTTACTTGATACTATCCTCATTTTTTATACTTATGCTTAGATGTCTTTAAAGTCCACTTGTTTTTTCTCCTTCAGCCTTTAAAATGACTAGTGATCTAACATTGCACGCCAAGTGTTCGATGAAATGTCCATGTAAATCTCACTGCTAAATGTGGCACTCGGTTTCTAGATTCGAATTTATGCTTTTATTCGATCGGTCTTTATTTTGAAGTGCAGAATGTGCTTATTGGCTTCATACTATCCTCATTCTCTATGCTTATGCCTAGATTTCTTTAAATATCACTTCTTCTTTCTCCTTTTTCCATTAAAACGACTTGTGATTAAACATTGCACGCCAAGTGTTCAATGAAATATCCATGTAAATGTCATTCCTAAATGTGGCATTTGGTTTCTAGGTTCGAATTTATGCATTTATTCGATCGGTCTTGATTTTGTAGTGCGGAATGTGCTTATTGGCTTGATTCTATCCTCATTCTTTATGCTTATGCTTAGATTTCATTAAAGTTCACTTGTTCTTTCTCTTTTCGCCATTAGAATAACTTGTGATTAAACATTGCACGCCAAGTGTTCAATGAAATGTGATGCAGTGAAGCCTGCCATGTCTCAAACCGACGTCGATGAGTTGATTCGAGTGCCTTCTGACGGACCAATCACAAGAAGTCGAGCTAAGAAGATTGCTCAAGGCACAACAGCGATCTTGGTTCGATTGGCAGCGGTTATTGAAGAGCCTAGCAAGGCGAAGTGGGTCTCGTGCATTCGACATCAATTGAGCCCGGATTCCATGGATTGATAATATGAGGGCCGAAATTCACTATTTCTTTATTTAGAAACATGTACTAATTTGTCTCACTTTAGGGCTGAATTTAGTAAGTGACCGGGTGAGATAAATTGGTATATGGGTCAAAGTCAACCCTTTGACTTGACCATTCTAAATGGAGAAAATATCTATCTATTTATTTTATTATAGGCGTGTGAACTTAATTAAATAATGTAGAGAAATCAGCCAATAGGTTTATGTTAGTGGTTGATTTTCTCTCTCCTGGTTGTTAGAGATATTTTCTCTCTCCTGGTTGTTAGAGATATTTTCTCTCTCCTGGTTGTTAGAGATATTTTTAGTTTGTTAGAGATATTTTAAGGTTGTTAGGATTATTTCCTTAAATAAATAATTCAGCTATGATTTATTTATTTAAGGGAATCTAGTTAGATTTATTTAGATATTATTATATCTTGGGAAGCAAGCAAAGGAGGCTCATTCTCCCCATCTAGGGCCGGTCACCTCCCCTTCCTTGCTCCCCAAGTATTAGCTTTTGTATTCTCTATTTATACTTTGCAAATTCATTAATAAAAATCAGCTTGAGATTAGATAAACCCTAAGAAAGGTTTATCTAGTCCTTGGGCTCAAAAACAATTGTGTTTGTGTGCATGCTATTCGGCCGATCATCATCATCAAAATTTCGAGAATTCTCTTCTCTCTCTCTCGTTCGAATCTGAGTTATATTTCATCAATAAGATTGTTCTAGTCTTGATTGTTAAAGATCAAACTAGTTTATCATTCGGATTTAGCGTTAGAGCCAATCCGAGTGAACTATCAAGTTGATTTACTACAATTCTGTTCGATCTCCATTCATTCAATTCCAGATCAGTTTGGTTACTTGTTGTGTACGATTTCTCATATTGATTGCAAATTCAGGTTGAATCAAGGATTACTAGGCAAGATCGGGACTTGTGTGGGTCATATACGAGGTTTCAACGGAGGATTCCGGGGCAATCACGTATCAAGTGGTATCATTATCCAGCGTCTCGCCAAGTAATTGTTTCGTTCCTTAATTTGCTTTCTAATTGATTTGATTCAGTTTTTGATCCCAAAAATCCCACCTTTACCTAAAGTTTGAATTTTTGAGACCAAAAGATTGAATTTTTCACCACCACCACCATATTTCCGCCACCCAACCACCACGAACCACCACCACCACACCAAACTGGTGTCGCTCGTCTGGACCGCACCACCACTCACCACCAGCCGAGCCTAACCACACCACCCCCATCCAATTCGGACTAGCCAAACCCTAGTTCGCCCACCCCAGCCTTGTAACCCTAACCCTAAATTGGCGGCTAGACCTAGTTCGAACCCAAACCCTAGATCCAAATCCGCAAACCCTAACCCTAACCCAAACCCTAATCCCAAACCCTAACCCTAGTTCGAACCCTACCAATCCCTCAAACCCTAGATCCAAATCCGCAAACCCTAACCCTAGCCCTCAGCCGAGATCACCAAACCCTAATTCCTTGTTGTTGCTTGCCCTCCAAGTAATAACCCATCTAGGAGATTTTAAGGGATTTGTTGCATGCTTTTGGTTGAATTGGTTGAGTTTTGTTGCAATTAAGAGTAGCAATTGTCTTCCGACAATTTTTATGAGTTTTTATTTCATGTTGCATGATCAATAGAGATTCATATTGCTTGTTTGATATTTGCTAATTTCTGTCATTGCATCCCATCAAATTCGACCTACCCCTTCTTCTTTTGTTAATTTGGCTTCTAGTTGGTTTCATTGGTAGCAAAAGTCACTTAGTTAAAAAAAAAAAAAAAAATTCAGTTCGTGTATACCCTTTTTAATTTCGTCCTGTGCATTGTTGCTTTGCTTTGCTTGTTTCTTCATTATAGCACAAGAGTAGTTTGTGCATAAAATCAAAAAAAAAAAAAAAAAGAAAAGAAAAGTGATCTACCCCAGCTAGTTTTAAGCCACTTTCAACCCTAGTGACTGCTTGCTTAAAAAGATAGCTAAGTAGAAATCACTTTGAAGAAAAAGAGTGACGAAAGCCTACCATATTTTCTGTCCTTGCATGCTGAATTTTGGCTTTATTAACTTGCATAGAGTCAATTGAGAGATTGCATGTGTTTTAGAGCTCATAGAGGGATTATTTGCATTGCTTGTCTTATTGCATACTTGCCATTTGCTTAAGCTGCATATTTCCTTTAAATATCATTAGCATTCCATACCTACACTATATCTACCATATTACTCCCTCAAAACAGCCCAAAAACTGAATTAAGTTGATTGGTTTGCTTTGAGGCAAGTTTTGGCTTGATCAAGGTGTGGTATTGCTTGTTGTGATTTACTTTAGAACACACTACTCTCTCTACCTTCTTGCTTGTTTCAGGAACAATGGTGATTCCATCAGAACCTAATCCAACTGAATTGAGTCTCACTAAGGAGGCAATCGACTTCATTAGGTTGTCCATTAGTGAGGGTGTGCGCGATGGCCAGGCTCGAGCTGTAGAACTGGCCACGGCTGCATTGGCTCCACAACTAAAGCATTTAGAGGAACAACTTGCAATATTGGTTGATTCATCTCAAGCTAGTCGCAAGAGCACCCCTGCAGTCGATCTTACAAGTGACCCAAATCAAGCCTCGGGTAGCGACAAAGGCAAGCAACAACTAGTGGATGACGAACATGATGTGCTTGCTAGCTACAACAAAGATAATGATCCCCCGGCTCACTACTCCCCCACAGCAGGCCGAGGTAGAGGAAGAGGCATCGGGTCGAGGACTCCACCGATTACTCATCAACAAGTCTATAATCAGCCACACAACCGGTATCCTCAAGCCACTCATCAACAATATCAACAATACAACAACTCTTTTGATGATGTGACGTATGGTTATCCCGGGGAAGAAAGGCGCCCATGGCATCCTCCCCTAGATGATTTCTATAACCAAGCTGAGGTTGTAGAAGATCTCCCACCAGCCTATGGAGTACAACGGCCGAACAACAACAACAACGTTAACCAAGTTGTAAATCAGATTGGGAAACGTGATATAAAGATCAAGATAGAACCATTCAATGGAGAGCTTAACCCGGAGAAGTATCTAGAGTGGGAACAAGCTACAAACTTCATTCTAGATCACATGGGATATGAAGAATGGGAGAAAGTTGCTGTTGTTGTCATCCACTTTATGGGGACCGCTAGAAATTGGTGGTTTAGAATGAAGGAGGATCGAATAAGAAAGGCCTTACCACCAATTGAAACTTGGGGCCAGCTGAAGTTTGTAATGAGGAAGAAATATGTGCCTGAAGAGCATACCGAGCACATGAGATTGAAAGTTGTAACTTGCAAACAAGGCACCAAGTCTCCAACCGAGTACTTCAATGAGCTAGAGGATCTGAGTTTTAAAGCGGGAATTCATCATTCCCAACGGTCTCTAAGGACCCAATTCATGGCTGGACTGAATCAAAGCATTCAAGACACATTGGAGATTCAACAAATCAAGGATCTCAATGCCTTAGTACATTCAGCCCAACTACTCTATGAGCAGCAACAAAGGAAGAAGAAGGAAGCTTGGAATGCTACAAAAAGGTATGGTTCTAATCCTAGTGCAAATTCCAACTTTTATTCTTCTAACCCTTCTATGCAGAAGGGAGCTTCTAGCTCACCTAAACCAACAGGTTTTCAAGGCCAAAGGCGTCCCACCAATGGACCTCCAAATCAGCCTAGAACACGTGATTTAGTGTGCTACAAGTGTCAAGGACGAGGTCACTATGCCAAGGATTGTCCAAATCTAAAGCAAGTGCTTCTCACCACCAATGGAGGATATGTGAGTGATGAAGATATAACTCCAAATCAAGTGGAGGAGGACAATATTGGACAAGAAGAGGAGGACGTAGAGGCCATTGAACCAGATTGCACCGAACAGCCTCTAACTTTGGTAACAATGCGTACTCTTACTTTACAAGAAACACCTAGGCTAAATCAAAGGGAAAACATTTTTCATACTAGGTGTACAGTAAAGAATCAAGTGTTATGCATGATAATTGATAGTGGTAGCTGCTGTAACATTATTAATGCTAAGGTAGTTGATCACTTGCAATTAAAAACCCAACCTAGGGCTACTAGTTATGGTCTCAATGGAATTAATGATTCAGAAGGTCCTAATCTTGTCACCCATCAGTGTTTAGTCCGTGTTGCTATTGGTACTTATGTTGATGACATTATGTGTGATGTAGTAAACATGGAATGCACTCATATTTTGTTAGGAAGACCATGGTTATTTGATAGGAGAGTGATTTATGATGGCATGTTAAACACCTATTCTTTTAACTATGATGGGAGGAGAGTTTCTCTTCTACCCTTGTCTCCCCAACAAGTTCTACAGGATCAGGTACGTCGAGATCAAGCTAGAGCACTTAGGCGTGCCAAGGAAGAGAAAGAAGAGGCTGATTCAATGGCCAAAGCAGCGGCCCGGCGTTCGGCGCCCGACGCGTCGACAAAGCCAAGCGGCGTTTCCCAGTCTCCACCCGAGCGTTCTGGCTCAAATTTTGGGACAACATCAAAAACAGGTGGAGCTACTGTTTGGGACGAAAAACGCCGAGAGAATGTCCCTAAAACGGCCAAAGTGCCGAGCAACACTTCCAGCAGTGCATCTGGGACGAAAACGAGGCTATCTCCCAATCCACTCGAGCGTTTTGGCTCAAATTTTGGGAGCAATTCAGAGACTCAGAGAGCTACAAATATAGAAAAAGAACGCCTACAGAAAGATCCAAAAATCGGCTTGAAAGGCAGTGTAGAAAAGCGCTCTCTTGTGACTCAGTCTAGTATTTCTTTCCCTAACTCTTCTTGCTTACTTCTTATGAGGAAAGAGATACTTATTATTAGTCAAGATATTTCACATCTTCCAAAGTGTCTACAGGATCTATTACAAGAGTTTGAAGATGTGATGCCTGAAGAGTTGCCAGAAGGCCTTCCACCAATTAGAGGCATTGAGCATCAAATCGATTTGGTGCCCGGCGCTTCATTACCAAACCGTGCAGCCTATAGAGCAAGTCCAGAAGAGACCACTGAGCTTCAAAGACAAGTGCAAGATCTCATGGACAAAGGCTATGTGCGTGAATCTCTCAGCCCATGCGCGGTTCCGGTGATTTTGGTGCCAAAGAAGGATGGCACATGGAGAATGTGTGTTGATTGTAGAGCGATCAACCAATAACAGTTAAGTACCGTCACCCCATTCCCAGACTAGATGATATGCTTGATGAGTTACATGGTGCTAATTTCTTTTCTAAAATTGATTTAAGAAGTGGGTACCATCAAATTAGGATGAGGGAAGGGGATGAATGGAAAACTGCCTTTAAAACTAAGTATGGCTTATATGAATGGTTAGTAATGCCTTTTGGATTAACTAATGCACCTAGTACCTTTATGAGGCTTATGAACCATGTCTTAAGAAGATACTTAGGCAGATTTGTTGTAGTCTACTTTGATGATATCTTAATCTATATCAAAACCATGGATGAACATGTAGGTCATCTTAGGGCTGTTTTGGACACTTTAAGGTTAGAAAAGCTTTATGTTAACTTGAAAAAGTGTTCTTTTTGCTCGGAGTCTACCATTTTTCTTGGTTTTGTTGTGTCTAAAGGTGGATTGAAGGTAGATGAAGACAAGATCAAGGCAATCAAAGAATGGCCCCAGCCGACTACACCAACAATGGTCAGATCATTTCTCGGCTTGGCTGGCTTCTACAGGAGATTTGTGCGTGATTTTAGCACAATTGCAGCCCCCCTCCACGAGCTGACAAAGAAGGATACGGCCTTTAAATGGAGGGAGCAACAAGAGAACGCCTTCAACACTTTGAAGGACAGATTATGCCACGCCCCAGTGCTTCAACTCCCTGACTTCTCCAAGGCATTTGAGATAGAGGTGGACGCTTCTGGACATGGCATAGGAGGCGTGCTCTTACAAGACAAGAAACCCATTGCTTATTTTAGTGAAAAGCTTAGTAGGGCTGAGTTGAATTACCCTACTTATGATAAAGAGTTGTATGCTTTAATTAGGGTCCTGAAAACTTGGTCTCATTATTTGTGGCCTAAAGAGTTTGTAATCCATTCTGATCATGAGGCCTTGAAGTACTTGAAAGGCCAATCCAGACTCAGCAGGCGACATGCAAGATGGGTTGAATTCATGGAGACCTTTCCTTATGTTGTTAAACATAAGAAAGGCAAGGAGAATGTGGTAGCTGACGCCCTTTCTCGGAGGTATGTACTCTTGAACCTATGTGATGTTAAGATCCTTGGATTTGCAATGATTAGGGAATTATATGCTAGTGATCCTCACTTTGCTGAAATCTATAAGAATTGCATGTCTAGGGGTGAAATAGATACCTACTTTATTGATGATGGATACTTGTTTAAAGCTGGAAAATTGTGCATTCCTTCATCTAGTATACGTAGGCTTCTAACTAAAGAGGTTCACGAATCAAGAGGACATAGGGGTTTAGAAAAGACTTTAGAAGGTTTAAAAGAACACTACTATTGGCCTAAAATGAGTAATTATGTGCTGAGATTTGTCAAGAGTTGTGTTGTTTGTGCTAAAGCTAAGTCTAGACTTCACCCCCATGGTTTGTACCAGCCTTTACCCATTCCTAGTTCTCCTTGGGAAGACATTTCTATGGATTTCATTGTAGGTTTGCCTAGAACTAGGAAGGGTAGAGATTCTATCTTTGTAGTGGTAGATAGATTTTCCAAAATGGCTCACTTTATTCCATGTCACACGACTGATGATGCTGTGCATATTGCTGATTTGTTCTTTAGGGAAATTGTTAGATTGCATGGCATTCCTTGTTCTATTGTGTCAGATCGTGATGCTAAATTTTTGAGTTATTTTTGGAAGAGTCTATGGTCTAAATTGGAGACTAAATTGCTGTTTTCTACCTCATGTCACCCACAAACTGATGGGCAAACGGAAGTTACTAATCGAATGTTAGGGGTTTTACTTAGAACTATGCTTAAAGCTAACCTCAAACGTTGGGAAGATGTTTTGCCTTTTGTGGAGTTTGCTTATAACAGGTCAATCCATTCAGCCACAAAGATGACCCCTTTTGAGGTTGTTTATGGGCTGAATCCGAGGACGCCGGTGGATATGACGCCTCAGCCATACAAAGGAAAAGAGAGTTTTGAAGCTAACAAGAGGGCTGAGTTTGTGAAGAAGCTACATGAGAGGACGAAGATGCACTTGGAGAGGAAATCCATGAAGTACAAGGCCCATGCTGATAAGGGTCGGAAACAGGTTATCTTTGAAGAAGGAGATCTTGTTTGGGTGCATCTAAGGAAGGAAAGGTTCCCAAATCAAAGGAAGAACAAGTTAGATCAGAGAGGAGATGGACCATTTCGTATCATCAGGAGAATCGGCCCTAATGCATATCATGTTGACATGCCTGGTGAGTATGGTGTCCATCCAACTTTTAATGTGGCTGATCTATCTCTTTATGTGCCAGATTTTGATTCCGACGTCGAATCAGAGACGATTCGAGCTCAAGTGGAGGAGAATGATGCAGTGAAGCCTGCCATGTCTCAAACCGACGTCGATGAGTTGATTCGAGTGCCTTCTGACGGACCAATCACAAGAAGTCGAGCTAAGAAGATTGCTCAAGGCACAACAGCGATCTTGGTTCGATTGGCAGCGGTTATTGAAGAGCCTAGCAAGGCGAAGTGGGTCTCGTGCATTCGACATCAATTGAGCCCGGATTCCATGGATTGATAATATGAGGGCCGAAATTCACTATTTCTTTATTTAGAAACATGTACTAATTTGTCTCACTTTAGGGCTGAATTTAATAAGTGACCGGGTGAGATAAATTGGTATATGGGTCAAAGTCAACCCTTTGACTTGACCATTCTAAATGGAGAAAATATCTATCTATTTATTTTATTATAGGCGTGTGAACTTAATTAAATAATGTAGAGAAATCAGCCAATAGGTTTATGTTAGTGGTTGATTTTCTCTCTCCTGGTTGTTAGAGATATTTTCTCTCTCCTGGTTGTTAGAGATATTTTCTCTCTCCTGGTTGTTAGAGATATTTTAAGGTTGTTAGGATTATTTCCTTAAATAAATAATTCAGCTATGATTTATTTATTTAAGGGAATCTAGTTAGATTTATTTAGATATTATTATATCTTGGGAAGCAAGCAAAGGAGGCTCATTCTCCCCATCTAGGGCCGGTCACCTCCCCTTCCTTGCTCCCCAAGTATTAGCTTTTGTATTCTCTATTTATACTTTGCAAATTCATTAATAAAAATCAGCTTGAGATTAGATAAACCCTAAGAAAGGTTTATCTAGTCCTTGGGCTCAAAAACAATTGTGTTTGTGTGCATGCTATTCGGCCGATCATCATCATCAAAATTTCGAGAATTCTCTTCTCTCTCTCTCGTTCGAATCTGAGTTATATTTCATCAATAAGATTGTTCTAGTCTTGATTGTTAAAGATCAAACTAGTTTATCATTCGGATTTAGCGTTAGAGCCAATCCGAGTGAATTATCAAGTTGATTTACTACAATTCTGTTCGATCTCCATTCATTCAATTCCAGATCAGTTTGGTTACTTGTTGTGTACGATTTCTCATATTGATTGCAAATTCAGGTTGAATCAAGGATTACTAGGCAAGATCGGGACTTGTGTGGGTCATATACGAGGTTTCAACGGAGGATTCCGGGGCAATCACGTATCAAAATGTCCATGGAAATGTCACTCCTAAATGTGACATTCAGTTTCTAGGTTCGAATTTATGCATTTATTCGATCGGAATTGATTTTTTAGTGCAGAATTTGCTTATTGGCTTGATACTATCCTCATTCTCTATGTTTATGCCTAGAGTTGTTTAAAGTTCACTTATTTTCTCTCCTTTCGCCATTAAAATGACTTGTGATTTACAATTGCACACCAAGTGTTATATGAAATGTCCATGTAAATGTCACTCCTAAATGAAGCATTCGGTTTCTAGGTTCGAATTTATGCTTTAATTCGATCGGTCTTGATTTTTTAGTGCAGAATGTGCTTATTGGCTTGATACTATCCTCATTCATTATGCTTATGCCTAGATGTCTTTAAAGTCCACTTGTTTTTTCTCCATTTGCCTTTAAATTGACTTGTAATCTAACATTGCAGGCCAAGTGTTCGATGAAATGTCCATGTAAATATACTCCTAAATGTGGCATTCGGTTTCTAGGTTCGAATATATGCTTTTATTCGATCGGTCTTGATTTTGTAGTGCAGAATGTGCTTATTGAGTTGATACTATCCTTTTGCCTTTAAAATAACTTGTTATCTGACATTGCACGCCATGTGTTCGATGAAATGTCCATTTAAATATTACTCCTAAATGTGGCATTTGGAATCTAGGTTCGAATTTATGCTTTTATTCGATCGGTCTTGATACTATCGTCATTATCTATGCTTATTGTAGATAACTTTAAAGTTCACTTGTTTTTTC
Source organism: Fallopia convolvulus (assembly GCA_964016875.1). Classification (NCBI taxonomy): domain Eukaryota; kingdom Viridiplantae; phylum Streptophyta; class Magnoliopsida; order Caryophyllales; family Polygonaceae; genus Fallopia; species Fallopia convolvulus. Next base: position 20,914,547 of record OZ024730.1, read on the forward strand.
TCCTTTTGCCTTTAAAATGACTTGTGATCTAACATTGCACGCCAAGTGCTCGACGAAATGTCCATGTAAATGTGACTCCTTAATGTGGCATTCGGTTTCTAGGTTTGAGTTTATGCTTTTATTCGATCAGTCTTGGTTTTGTAGTGTATAATGTGCTTATTGGCTTGATACTATCCTCGTTCTCTATGCTTTTGCCTAGATTTCTTTAATGTTGACTTGTTTTTTCTCCTTTTGCCTTTAAAATGACTTGTGATCTAACATTGCACACCAAGTGTTTAATGAAATGTCCATGTAAATGTCACTCCTAAATGAGGCATTCGGTTTCTAGGTTCGAATTTATGCTTTTATTCGATCGGTCTTGATTTTGTACTGCATAATGTGCTTCTTGGCTTGATACTATCCTCATTCTTTATGTTTATGCCTAGATGTTTTTAAAGTCCACTTGTTTTTTCACCATTTGCCTTTAAAATGACTTGTGATCTAACATTCCACGCCAAGTGTTCAATGGAATGTCCTTGTAAATGTCACTCCTAAGTGTGGCATTCGGTTTCTAGGTTTGAATTTATGCTTTTATTCGACCGGTCTTGATTTTGTAGTGCAGAATGTGCTTATTGGCTTGATACTATCTTCATTATCTATGCTTATGTCTAGATAACTTTAAAGTTCACTTGTTTTTTCTCCTTTTGCCTTTAAAATGACTTTTGATCAAACATTGCAAGCCAAGTGCTCGATGTAATGTCCATGTAAATGTGACTCCTAAATGTGGCATTCGGTTTCTAGGTTTGAGTTTATGCTTTTATTCGATCGGTCTATGTTTTGTAGTGTATAATGTGCTTATTGGCTTGATACTATCCTCGTTCTCGATGCTTATGCCCAAATTTCTTTAATGTTGACTTGTTTTTTCTCCTTTTGCCTTTAAAATGACTTTTGATCTAACATTATACGCTAAGTGTTCGATTAAATGTCCATGCAAATGTCACTCCTAAATGTGGCATTCGGTTTCTAGGTTTGAGTGTATGCTTTTATTCGATCGGTTTTCGTTTTGTAGTGTATAATGTGCTTATTGGCTTGATACTATCCTCAATCTTTATGCGTATGCCTAGATGTCTTTAAAGTCCACTTGTTTTTTCTCCTTTTTTCTTTAAAATGAATTGTGATCTACATTCTACGCCAAGTGTTCGATGAAATGTTCATGTAAATGTCACTCCTAAATGTGGCATTCGGTTTCTAGGTTTGAGTTTATGTTTTTATTCGATCGGTCTTCGTTTGGTAGTGTATAATGTACTTATTGGCTTGATACTATCCTCATTCGTTATGCGTATGCCTAGATGTCTTTAAAGTCCACTTATTTTTTCTCCTTTTTCCTTTAAAATGACTTGTGATCTAACATTCCACGCCAAGTGTTCGATGAAATGTCCATGTCAATGTCACTCCTAAATGTGGCATTCGTTTTCTAGGTTTGAATTCATGCTTTTATTCGATCGGTCTTGGTTTTGTATTGAAGTATGTGCTTATTGGCTTGATATTATCCTCATTCTTTGTACTAATGCCTAGATGTCTTCAAACATCACTTGTTTTTTTGTGCTTTTGCCTTTAAAGTGACTTGTGATCTAACATTATATGCCTAAGAATAGAGAATGAGGATAGTATCATGCCAATAAGCACATTCTACACTACAAAGTCAAGACCGATTGAATAAAAGCATAAATTCGAACCTAGAAACCGAATGCCACATTTAGGAGTGACATTTTCATGGACATTTCATCGAACACTTGACATGTAATGTTAGATCACAAGTCATTTTAAATGCAAAAGGAGAAAAAACAAGTGGACTTTAAAGACATCTAAGCATAAGCATAAAAAATTAGGACAATATCAAGCCAATAAGAACATTCTGCACTACAAAACCAAGACCAATCCAATAAAAGCAGAAACACGAACCTAGAAACTGAATGCCACATTTAGCAGTGACATTAGTGTTCGATGAAATGTCCATGTAAATTCACTTTTAAATGTGGCATTCGGTTTCTAGGTTCGTATTTATGCTTTTATTCGATCGGTCTTCGTTTTGTAGTGTATAATGTGCTTATTGGAATGATACTATCCTCATTCTTTATGCATATGCCTAGATGTCTTTAAAGTCCACTTGTTTTGTCTCCTTTTGCCTTTAAAATGACTTGTGATCTAACATTGCACGCCAAGTGTTCGATGAAATGTCCATGTAAATATCACTGTTAAATCTGGCATTCGGTTTCTAGGTTCGTATTTATGCTTTTATTCGATCGGTCTTGGTTTTGTAGTGCAGAATGTGCATATTGGCATGATACTATCCTCATTCTATATGCATATGCCTAGATGTCTTTAAAGTCCATAGATTTCTTTAAAGTTCACTTATTTTTTCTCCTTTTGCCTTTAAAATGACATGTGAACCAACATTGCACGCCAAGTGTTCGATAAAATGTCCATGTAAATGTCACTCCTATATGTGGCATTCGGTTTCTAGGTTCGAATTTATGCTTTTATTCGATCGGTCTTGATTTTGTAGTGCAAATGTGTTTATTGGCTTCATACTATCCTCATTCTCTATGCTTATGCCTAGATAACTTTAAAGTTCACTTGTTTTTTCTCCTTTTGCCTTTAAAATGACATGTGAACCAACATTGCACGCCAAGTGTTCGATGAAATGTCCATGTAAATGTCACTCCTAAATGTGGCATTCGGTTTCAAGGTTTGAATTTATGCTTTTATTCGATCGGTCTTGGTTTTGTAGTGAGGTATGTGCTTATCGGTTTGATATTATCCTCATTCTTTGTGCTTATGCCTAGATGTCTTTAAAGTTCACATGTTTTTTCTGCTTTTGCCTTTAAAATTACTTGTGATCTAACATTATACGCCAACTGTTCGATGAAATGTCCATGTAAATGTCACTGCTAAATGTGGCATTCGGAATCTATGTTCGTATTTATGCTTTTATTCGATCGGTCTTGGTTTTGTAGTGCAGAATGTGCTTATTGGCTTGATACTATCCTCATTCTTTATGCTTATGCCTAGTTGTCTTTAAAGTCCACTTGTTTTTTCTCCGTTTTCTTTTAAAATGACTTGTGATCTAACATTGCACGCCAAGTGTTTGATGAAATGTCCATGTAAATGTCACTCCTATATATTGCATTCGGTTTCTAGGTTTGAATTTATGCTTTTATTCGATCGGTCTTGGTTCTGCAATGACGTATGTGTAACACCCCGTCTTTACAACGGGCGCTACTCGGTAGTAGACTAGTTTGACAACGATTTCACTTGGATCTTGCAACTCGGGCACGACGAGAAAACATGAATAAAACATCCAACCTATTTTTATAAAATCCAAGTACAAAAAAACATGCATGAAACCCAAACAACATAACTTACAACACTACTTAGAAACATTTCATTAACATACCCCTACCCTTTTTTTTTACCAAAACAACACATTATTCAAAAGATACCAACAAGTAAACCATCATTCCCCCAAACGAACCCAACCTAATGCCACGGCCTTCAACGATCTGTTCCATCATTCGGTCGAGGTTCCATCATGGGTCCCTTGTCTTTACCTTAAACTAAAATAAACAAGTCCCCGAAGGGTCAGCTACCATTTTATTCCAAGCTACAATCCATACGGTACTAGTAAGACATTTAAAAACCAAACAAGTTTCTAACATATACACAAATAAGTTTCGCATTATTACAACACATATCAGTTCTAAATTCATACTTCACTTCCCATAGATCATAAACATAGATCATAAACACAAACCACATATCAAACTTCCATACAAATTCATACATACAAGTCCAAGCAGAACAATACCACCATTCTCTCACCGTTCCATTTCATGGCGCCTATTGATACGTGATTGATAGCGATCAAAGGACCATGAAGATTAAAGTTGAAAAAAAGGTGTCTAGAAGACCAAGACCGAAACCTTTCCCAAGGTCAAGGGCGTTCAAGTTCAAAGAGGTTTTCATGGATTCAATATTATCTCTTACATATATTCATAAATGGCGCCAAAGACCACCAAGGAAGAGGATCAAGTCAATGGGCAGAGTTTCAACATTTCTTTATTTAGAAACATGTATTAATTTGTATCACTTTAGGGCTGAATTTAGTAAGTGACCGGGTGAGATGAATTGGTATATGGGTCAAAGTCAACCCTTTGACTTGACCATTCTAAATTGAAGAAAATATCTTATTTATTTTATTATGAACAATTTCTATTTATTTTAATAATGTAGAGAAATCAGCCAATAGGCTTATGTTAGTTGGTTGATCTTCTCTCTCCTGGTTGTTAGAGATATTTTTAGTTTGTTAGAGATATTTTAAGTTTGTTAGGATTATTTCCTTAAATAAATAATTCAGCCATGATTTATTTATTTAAGGGAATCTAGTTAGATTTATTTAGATATTATTATATCTTGGGAAGCAAGCAAAGGAGACCCCTTCTCCCCTTCTAGGGCCAGCCAACCTCTCTCCCTTGCTCCCCAAGTATTAGCTTTTGTATTCTCTATAAATACTTTTCAGTTTCATTAATAAAAATCAGCTTGAGATTAGATAAACCCAAATTGGTTTATCTAGTCCTGGGGCTCAAAAACAATTGTGTTGTGTGCAATACTCGGCCGATCATCATCACCATACTCTCAATCTCTCTCTCTCTTGTGTTGTTAAATTGGTTTGTTGATTTAGTCAATTAGATTGTTCTAGTTGTGATTGTTAAAGATCAAACTAGTTAATCAATTGGATTTAGCGTTAGAGCCAATCCAATTGAACTATCAAGTTGACTCCTTCAACCTATCAATTCTGTTCGTTACTTCAATTTTCGGATCTGTTTGTTACTTGGATCGCAAGTTTCTTAATTTGAGAGTTTTTGTAGGTTTGATTCATAATTGCTGGCAAGATCGGGTTCCTGTGTGGTCAAATACGAGGTTTCTGAGGAGTAATCCGAGGCGATCGCGTATCAAGTGGTATCAGAGCCCAGCGTCTCGCCAAGTAATTGTTTCTTTCCTTAATTTGCTTTCTAATTAATTTAATTCAGCTTTTGATCCCAAAATTTGAACCTTTAACCAAGTTACAATTTTTGAGATCCAAAGGCTGAATTTGCACCACAACCACCACATAGTTCCGCCAACACCACCACTCCGCCACCACCTGCACACCCCGACTTCGTGTCGCTCTCACCAGCCGCACCACCCACCACCACCGTCCGATCACAACCCCACCAACCCCATCCAAATCGGAGCATCCAAACCCTAGTTCGCCACCCTCATTCTCGAACCCTAACCCTAATTTTTCAAGAACTCAACCCTAACCCTAACCCTAATCTGGCGGCAGTCCAAACCCAAACCCTAACCCTAGTTGTGAGAAACCCTAGGTAACCCTAATTCTCGCAAACCCTAGTCCGAAACCCTACCAAACCCAAACCCTCGAACCGAACCCTAATAGCCCTAATCCAGCCGTGATCTCCCAAACCCTAAATCCCTTAGTTGTTCCTTGCCCTCCAAGCAATTACCAATTAGGAGATTTTTATGGGATTTGTGCATGTTTATTGGCTGAATTGGTTGAGTTGTATTGCAATTTAGTGATGCGGGGATAAACCGCTTGATGCCCGATCTTCGACGTTCGTGACTCAAACAATAGAAACAAGAACAAAGTGGTCAGAAATGGATTCAAACGAAAGCGACTCAATGAGAACAATGGAAGCAACGACTCAAAGACACAAAACAGACTCGATGACAACAAACAAATGCAACAAAGAAACAAGGAAACGACTCAATAAAGGACTGAAGATCAACTCCTAGAAACAACTAGAAGACCCTTGGCTCGACGAGACAAGAACCAACTAGAATGATCGAGAAACCAACCTTTACGATCTCACACAAACAAGGAGCAAGCCTTGTAGCACGAGAAAGGGGCTCGTGATTGTTGAAAGGCACCAATCTTCTATGAAATTGACACAATCCAAAACAAACCAAGCTGCAAACACACACACGGTTTGAAAGCCAAAGGCTCTCGTTTTCTCTCTATTCAATGAGAAAGCAAATGCAAATTCTGAGTTGTCTACCCTGAAAATAAAACATCCTAAGCTATTTATATGTCTTGACAAAATAACAATAGAAATAATGTCTAATTAAAACTAAAAGATAACTAAGGCCCAAAATGGAAATGGCCCAATAAAACAAATCCAGCAAAACTAAAAGATAGCATGCTCGTGCCCGGACTCGCACGCACACACGCGAACAGGCGCGCTCAGGGGCGCGCCGTATCGTTGCTGCGCTGGAACGAGCGCGCCGTTGCATCGCGGGGCGTGTCGCATCGCTGGAATTGGAGCGCGCCGCTGCAGCCTCCGTCGGCGCTCAAGATACACACCGCCCTGGCCTTGGACTCCATACAAGCTCCTGCCTCCTTAGCCATAGTGTAGCCTACAAAAGCATTCATCTCGCGTTGTAGCTTCTTAGCTCGAGCACGGGTGAGTGGTCCATCAAAGAGTGTAGGCGCGCCCGGTGGAGGCTGCCTGGATGGTCCCTCATCAACCTCCCCTTCTTGGAAAGGATTCGACCCCGAATCCAACTCTTCATCCACGTCTAAGTACGGCGTAAGATCAGCGACATTGAAGGTGGCGCTCACACCATAATCCCCGGGCAGCTCTAACTTGTAAGCATTGTCTCCAATCCGTTGAAGCACCTTGAAAGGTCCATCGCCTCTTGGAGACAGTTTGTTCTTCCTTAGCTCCGGAAACCGCTCCTTCCTGAGATGCGCCCATACCAAATCGTCGGGCTGGAAAATCACGCGGCGCCGCCCATGGTTGGCGCGCCTAGCATTGTACTCGGCCTTTTGCTCCAACCGAGTCTTGGTTCGAGCATGCAGCTCCTTAATAAATTCAACGTGCTTTCCTGCATCAAAACTTTCATGCTCCCTCATTGGAAATGGGGTAAGATCTAAGGGGGTGAGTGGGTTAGTACCATAAACACATTCAAATGGAGTTAACATAGTAGATGAGTGCATAGTGCGATTGTAAGCAAACTCCACATGAGGTAAAGCTTCTTCCCACATTTTCAAATTCTTTTTAATAATGGTTCTAAGGATAGTAGCTAACGTCCTATTGGTCACTTCAGTTTGCCCATCAGTTTGTGGGTGGCTAGAGGTAGAGAACATTAGCTTAGTTCCTAGCTTATTCCATAACGTCCTCCAAAAATGGCTAAGGAACTTGGTATCCCTATCACTCACTATTGTTTTTGGTATGCCATGAAGCCTAACTATTTCCCTAAAGAACAAGTTAGCTACATTACTAGCATCATCAGTTTTATGGCACGGCACAAAGTGTGCCATTTTCGAGAATCGGTCAACTACCACCATAATTGAATCCCTCCCCTTCTTAGTCCTAGGCAACCCTACTATAAAGTCCATGGATAAATCCTCCCAAGGGGCTGTAGGCGTAGGCAAAGGGGTGTAAAGTCCATGTGGCATCAACCTAGATTTGGCTCTTAAACAATCAACACAACGCTTAACTACATTTTCAACGTCTCTAAGCATGTGTGGCCAATAAAAATGAACCCTAAGAGTATGATAAGTTTTATCCCTCCCAAAATGTCCCATTAGGCCGCCCTTATGGGCTTCCTCAACCAACAATAAACGCAAAGAGCAACGAGGAATGCAAACTTTATCTACTCTAAATAAAAATCCATCATGAATGTAGTATTTCTCATCCGAACCCTTTTGCATGCAGCACTTAAAAGCATCACCAAAATCAATATCATTCTCATATAATTCACGAATGTAAGTAAATCCTAACACTCTAGAATCTAATGAGACAAGTAAAGCATGGCGACGTGACAAGGCATCGGCTACTACATTATCCTTTCCCTTTTTATATTTTATGACATATGGAAATGTCTCAATGAATTCCATCCACCTACCATGCCTTCTATCCAATTTATCTTGACTCTTGAAATGTTTTAAAGATTCATGGTCAGTTTTCAAGACAAATTCACTAGGCCAAAGATAATGTTGCCATGTTTTTAACACTCGAAACAAAGCATATAACTCTTTATCATAAGTCGAGTAGTTTAAACATGCACCTTTCAATTTTTCAGAAAAGAAGGCAATAGGCTTACCTTCTTGCATGAGAACGCCTCCAATTCCAATGCCACTCGCATCACACTCCACTTCGAAGGGCCGAGTGAAGTCGGGCAAGGCCAGCAGTGGGGCATGCGTCAATCTGTCCTTTAGGGCGTTGAATGCCCTTTCTTGTGCCTTCTCCCACTTAAACTCACTCCTCTTCTTAGTGATTTCGGTCAAGGGAGCAGCAATGGTGCTAAAATCCCTCACAAATCTCCTATAGAAGCTGGCGAGGCCGTGGAAGCTCCTGACTTGGCCAATGGAGGTAGGCGTTGGCCACTCTTGAATCGCCTTTATCTTGGCTTCGTCTACTTGTAATCCTTTGGAGCTCACTACAAACCCAAGAAAAGTGACATGATTAGTGCACAATTCACATTTCTTCAAATTTGCATACAAGTGCTCTAATCTAAGTGTAGAGAGTACTTCCCTCAAATGATCTTCATGCGTTTCTAGGGATTTGCTATAAATCAGAATATCATCAAAATAAACAACAACAAATTTCCCTATGAAGTTTCTAAGCACATGATTCATTAGACGCATGAAAGTACTTGGGGCGTTTGTAAGCCCGAATGGCATAACAAGCCATTCATAGAGGCCAAACTTGGTCTTGAAGGCTGTTTTCCATTCGTCCCCCTCCTTCATCCTTATTTGATGGTAGCCACTTTTTAAATCTATCTTTGAAAAGATAGTGGCTCCATGCAATTCATCTAGCATGTCGTCTAGACGAGGGATGGGGTGCCTATACTTTACCGTTATGTTGTTAATAGCCCTACAATCGACACACATACGCCATGTGTTGTCTTTCTTAGGCACTAGCAACACCGGTACAGCACAAGGGCTTAAACTTTCCCTAATGTATCCCTTATCCAATAACTCTTGGACTTGGGATTGGACTTCTTGAGTCTCCTTGGGGTTCATACGATAGGCTGGCCTATTAGGCAAAGATGCTCCGGGAATGAGATCAATTTGATGCTCGATTCCTCTAATTGGAGGTAAGCCAGCCGGTATCTCATCGGGAAATACGTCATTGTATTCCTCAATGAGCCCCAAAATTTGTGGGGGCAAAGAGGCTCTAAGTTCCTCATTCAACAAACTCAGCTCCTTGCACAAGAGCATGAGTGTTGTTTGCCCATCCAAATACTCGGTCTCTAACTCCCGCTTGGAAGCCAAAAGTGCGCTGGAGGGTGGGAGATTGTTAGGTGAGCTCGTCTTACCCCGAGCTGTCCCCTTCTTTCCCTCACCTTCTCCACTTACCTTACTTACCTTCTTTTTGTCAAACTCCTCGGCCACCTGCATAGGCGTCATGGGTTTGAGCACTATGGTTTGGCCATTGTAGGTGAAGGTGTTCCGGTTGGTGAATCCATCATGCGTGACCTTCCTATCATATTGCCATGGGCGACCTAATAAAATGTGACAAGCCTGCATAGGAACTACATCACAAAGAACAACATCCTCGTAATGCCCTAATTTAATAGAAACATGCGCTTGCTTGTTCACTTTAAGTTCTCCACAATCGTTCATCCAATGCAATTTATAAGGTCTAGGGTGTTGAGTCATAGATAATTGCAGTTTTTGTACCATTTCAAGACTAGCAATGTTACAACAACTTCCACTATCTATTATCATGTTGCAAACCTTACCCTTAATTAAACATCGAGTATGAAATAGATTTTCACGTTGATTATCTTCACAAGGGGCTGGTTTTATATGCATGTTACGTCTAGCAATTAAAGATTCCCCTGATTCATACTCTATCTCATCCTCATCATCATGCAAATCATCATTATTAGGCTCATTTTCATGCACATCATCAATTTCTTCCTCAGATTCATATTGGCCTAAATGATTGATTAAAAGTGTTTTCTTGTTAGGGCAATCTTTCATCATGTGCCCTCTACCTTGGCACTTAAAACACACAGTATCCCTAGCTCTAGAGGAAGGGTTAGAGGTACTGCCCTTAGGAGCTGCCGAAGCTCCACTATTGGGGCCCTTGTTGTAGGATGGCGCGGTGCCCGCGGAAGACTTGGTCCGGCCAGCTTGATCTCCATAGGCGCCGGCGGTGCTTCCTCGTTCCTTTGTAGGCGCGCCTTCCTTTCCATAAGACATGGCCTGACCACGGTTGTTCCTCCATGAGTTGGGCTGGTTACTCGTGCCTCGGCCTCCTAGAATCCGTGCCTTATTCTTTTTCTCAACCTTCATAGCTAAATGTAACAAACCAGTCATAGTAGTATATGGATATAAATCGACCTCATTAGCTAAAGAAGGATGTAAAACTCGAAGGAAACGTGCCATTGTGGACTCTTCATCCTCATCCACATTGGCTCTTACCATTGCCACTTGCATGGCATTGTAAGTTTCCTCGGCACTCATTGAACCTTGCTTGAGATTCTCCAATCTTTGACGCAGCTCACGTGCATAATGTTGGGGAATGAAACGCCTCCTCATGAGGGCCTTCATTTGCTCCCAAGTTCCTATTGGTGCTTCAAGAGCTCTTCTCCTTTCCTTTACTAGATTATCCCACCAGATTAGTGCATAACCGGAAAATTCAAGGGTGGCGAGTTGTACCTTTTTATGCTCGGCAAAGTTATGGCAATTCCATATTTGTTCAATTTTCGTCTCCCACTCCATGTAGACGTCCGGATCACACTTGCCGTCAAAGGCTGGGATCTTCACCTTGATTTTTCCTACTCCATCTTGCTCGGGCTCTCTAGGCCGCCTTGGACGCCTCTCTCTGTCTTCGCGCCTTGAATAGCGCTCCCAATGTTCATCATCTTCGGCGTCATACTCATCGAAATGGTCTTCTTGGCCCGGAGCTCCTATGTCCCTGAAAATCATGAAATTCATTAGCACGATTTCGCCCTTCCCTAGCGGGAGAGGGTAATTGGCTAATTGGAACCCCTTGAGCAAAAATCCCGGGAGAATGGAAATGAGTTGAGTTCAAGTGATCTTCCCTGTTTTGATGATGGGAAGTGGAGGCAAAATTCGGATCCATGCTGGACGGATGGAACGTAGGCGCGGACTCACGAGCGCGCCCTTGCTCTTGGCTCGTCGCTACGGCTGGATCGTGCGCCGTTGGCGCGGTACCTGGCGCGACGCTCGGTGCGGCTCCCGGTTGAGGCGTCGTAAGTGTTTGCGCCTCCAAGGCAGCCATGCGCGAGTTGAGGCGCGCCATGTTGCTGTTGAGAGAGCTCAACAAGTTGAACACATCGGGGTGAACCGGGTCGGGGCTCCTGGATCGGTGGGATCCTCTCTCGTCTCCTGACATGATCACACACAATGCACTACAAGCAAATGGTTAGTGTTAGTCAAATCAAAAAAACTCCTCGCTTGTGTTTCACTCGCTCTCACTCTCGGGTGGTGTGATCGAGCTTGTTGTTGCAATCTGCTTTGAAATGATCAAAATCAAGTTGAAGTTTAGTAGATCAATCAAACACGAGAAGAGAAGGTTGGAGGAAAGAGGGTTTAAACAAATGAAGACTCGAGTGAAAACAGAAACAGGAAGTAGAGAAAATGAGAAGAAGACTCGATTATAAACAAGACCAGAATTGAGAAAGAGAAAATTGTCAAACAAAGAGTTAGATCAAACCTTGATTAAGCCTGTCTCACCTTGATTTCCTTAACCAAGAGTGCACTTGGAGTGGTTTGTTAGGTGAGGCGTGGGGTGGCTCTTTTGTGAAGGTTCGAGGTGTACTCCAATGGCGTCCGACAATAGGGAAGAAACGAAGAGAAAAGGAAGATTCTTGCACTTTTTTTTTTTTGACTTACACAAAATACTTACAAGTATGCAATAATGGAAGCTATACTATGATATGAATTAAAGAAGAGATAAGAGATTAAAGAATCTGATTTTCTGAATTTTTTTTTTCTTTTCTTTTCTTTTCCTTTCTTTTCTTTTTTTTTTTCCAGAAATACTCAGATAATTAAGATAAATACGAAAATACAAAAAAAAAATGCTAAAATAATATGCAATATGAAAGTGCAAGAAAATAAAATAGAAATGTAGCAGATTTAATGTGATGGGCGTGGGAGTGGTGGGATGCAATCCCTGATTTTGTGGTTGGTGGGGAAAGTCTCAAGGCTGAAATGTAGGAGGTGGGTATGAATTTGGACGTTGGGAGAGTGTGGGAATGGATTTGAATGGGTCTTGCTACTTTGTAGGAGGTGGGTGTAGCTTTTGTGGCTGAAATGAAGGTTGTTAGAATCTTTGAACTAGTCAACCTTAAATATAGGAGGTGGGAAAGGTAATTGAATTTCTGACTTAATTAAATTAAATCAGCTCCTCCTTACTTAATTCAAACGTGGCTGATGGTTCTAGGAAGGTGATGGACGTTTTTTGTGAAGGTGGTGGGCAGGAGGTGTGTTGGTGACGGTTACTTGAAGTTTAGGGTGTGTTTGGCTGGGGCGAAACAAACCACTTCAGCAAGCAACAAACTGGTCAGTACTTTCAAGTTTAATTAAAGAGATTGAGATTAATCAAACCTGATCGGATCCTTGTAGACGCTACTCCTCTTTTTGGTATTTTGTAGACTCTAATGGTGAATCGACTCGGAAATGGAAAAGAACGTCGTCAACGAAGCTCTGATACCAATTTGATGCGGGGATAAACCGCTGATGCCCGATCTTCGACGTTCGTGACTCAAACAATAGAAACAAGAACAAAGTGGTCAGAAATGGATTCAAACGAAAGCGACTCAATGAGAACAATGGAAGCAACGACTCAAAGACACAAAACAGACTCGATGACAACAAACAAATGCAACAAAGAAACAAGGAAACGACTCAATAAAGGACTGAAGATCAACTCCTAGAAACAACTAGAAGACCCTTGGCTCGACGAGACAAGAACCAACTAGAATGATCGAGAAACCAACCTTTACGATCTCACACAAACAAGGAGCAAGCCTTGTAGCATGAGAAAGGGGCTCGTGATTGTTGAAAGGCACCAATCTTCTATGAAATTGACACAATACAAAACAAACCAAGCTGCAAACACACACACGGTTTGAAAGCCAAAGGCTCTCGTTTTCTCTCTATTCAATGAGAAAGCAAATGCAAATTCTGAGCTGTCTACCCTGAAAATAAAACATCCTAAGCTATTTATATGTCTTGACAAAATAACAATAGAAATAATGTCTAATTAAAACTAAAAGATAACTAAGGCCCAAAATGGAAATGGCCCAATAAAACAAATCCAGCAAAACTAAAAGATAGCATGCTCGTGCCCGGACTCGCACGCACACACGCGGACAGGCGCGCTAAGGGGCGCGCCGTATCGTTGCTGCGCTGGAACGAGCGCGCCGTTGCATCACGGGGCGTGTCGCATCGCTGGAATTGGAGCGCGCCGCTGCAGCCTCCGTCGGCGCTCAAGATACACACCGCCCTGGCCTTGGACTCCATACAAGCTCCTGCCTCCTTAGCCATAGTGTAGCCTACAAAAGCATTCATCTCGCGTTGTAGCTTCTTAGCTCGAGCACGGGTGAGTGGTCCATCAAAGAGTGTAGGCGCGCCCGGTGGAGGCTGCCTAGATGGTCCCTCATCATTTAGATTAGCAATTGTTTTTCCTACAGTTTTATGAGTTTTCATTCATGTTGCATGATTGATTGCGATTCATATTGCTTGATTAATACTTGCTGATTTCTGTCATTGCACCCCATCAATTCGACCTACCCTTCTTCTTTTGTTAATTTGGCTTCTAGTTGGTTTCATTGGTAGCAAAAGTCACTTAGTTTAAAAAAAAAAAAAAAAAAGAGGTTCGTATATACCCTTTTAATTTCGTCCTTAGCATTGTTGCATTGCTTTGCTTGTTTCTTCATTATAGCACAAGAGTAGTTTGTGCATAAAAATCAAAAAAAAAAAAAAGAAAAGAAAAAGTGATCTACCCCAGCTAGTTTTAAGCCACTTTCAACCCTAGTGACTGCTTGCTTAAAAAGATAGCTAAGTAGAAATCACTTTGAAGAAAAAGAGTGACGAAATAAAAGTCACTAAGCCTACCATATTTTCGGTCCTTGCATGCTGAATTTTGGTTTTATTAACTTGCATAGAGTCAATTGAGAGATTGCATGTGTTTTAGAGCTCATAAAGGGATTATTTGCATTGCTTGTCTTATTGCATACTTGCCATTTGCTTGAACTGCATATTTCCTTTATTTATCATTAGTATACCATACCTATACTATATCTACCCATTTACTCCCTCAATCCAACCGAAAAACTGAATTAAGTTGATTGGATTGCTTTGAGGCAAGTTTTGGCTTGATTAAGGTGTGGTATTGCTTGTTGTGATTGCTTTTAGACCACACTACTCTCTCTACTTCTTGCTTATTTCAGGATGTCCCAACAATATGTTCCACACCGAATAGAGCCTTTTTATGGGATTATTGACCCTACATGGTATTTTGAATGGGAAGACGACACCAGCTCTTTCCTTGAGTACCATAATTACCCTGAACAAGAGAAGTTGTATGCAGTAACAACTTGTCTTGTGGGAGCTGCACGTTTTTGGTGGGATCATGTACAGAGAGATCGTTGGAACCGAGGTCTTAAGCCCATTTCAACTTGGCATCAACTGAAATTCTATATGCGCCAGAAGTTTGTTCCATATGAGCATTCTGAACGGTTGAAAAGAGTGGCTAGTTGTAAGCAAGGTTCTAGATCTCCACTTGACTTCTTCATGGAGCTTGAAGAATTGATGTGTTTTGCTGGAGTTGATGTATCACCAAGGTATATATGTCTACAATTCCTAGATGGACTGAATTCTCAATTCCAAGAACATCTTGAAAGCTATACAGACCACAATGATGTTGATGCCTTGGTTCGAGCTGCTCAGAAGTATTTTTATCAACTCCAACGAAAGAATGAGGCTTTGGCTAATTCTAGTCAAATGAGGTACATTTCTAACTCTTCTTCCATTGTTTTGGATACTAACTCTTTTTTGCAGGAATTGGGAGTTTCTTACTCACCAAAACCAGGAATGTTCACTCAAGAAGAGAAAGTTATAACCCCACATAGCCAAGAGACCTCTAAAGAAGGAAGTAACCTCCTATGTGATCTTCAAAGCCATATTGATAAGGAAAGTTTGAAGGAGGAGGTGCCAGCTGAGGAAACCATGCAAAATGAGAGCATGGAGGAAGAAGTGGATGTCTCAAATGGAGTTTTAGTCAACGAGAGCCCTACTGCCCAAGAGATGATTCCATGTCTTCCATCAGCTTTGCTTGTTTTACAACCTTCTTTATTAACCATGGTACCTTTAATATTTCCATCTTTTCAGGATAATTCTCCTCTTACGCTTACATGCAACGTCGAATCGAGGACGATTCGAAGCCAAGTGGGGGAGAATGATAGCGATCAAAGGACCATGAAGATTAAAGTTGAAAAAAAGGTGTCTAGAAGACCAAGACCGAAACCTTTCCCAAGGTCAAGGGCGTTCAAGTTCAAAGAGGTTTTCATGGATTCAATATTATCTCTTACATATATTCATAAATGGCGCCAAAGACCACCAAGGAAGAGGATCAAGTCAATGGGCCGAGTTTCAACATTTCTTTATTTAGAAACATGTATTAATTTGTATCACTTTAGGGCTGAATTTAGTAAGTGACCGGGTGAGATGAATTGGTATATGGGTCAAAGTCAACCCTTTGACTTGACCATTCTAAATTGAAGAAAATATCTTATTTATTTTATTATGAACAATTTCTATTTATTTTAATAATGTAGAGAAATCAGCCAATAGGCTTATGTTAGTTGGTTGATCTTCTCTCTCCTGGTTGTTAGAGATATTTTTAGTTTGTTAGAGATATTTTAAGTTTGTTAGGATTATTTCCTTAAATAAATAATAAACCCATGATTTATTTATTTAAGGGAATCTAGTTAGATTTATTTAGATATTATTATATCTTGGGAAGCAAGCAAAGGAGACCCCTTCTCCCCTTCTAGGGCCGGCCAACCTCTCTCCCTTGCTCCCCAAGTATTAGCTTTTGTATTCTCTATAAATACTTTTCAGTTTCATTAATAAAAATCAGCTTGAGATTAGATAAACCCAAATTGGTTTATCTAGTCCTGGGGCTCAAAAACAATTGTGTTGTGTGCAATACTCGGCCGATCATCATCACCATACTCTCGATCTCTCTCTCTCTTGTGTTGTTAAATTGGTTTGTTGATTTAGTCAATTAGATTGTTCTAGTTGTGATTGTTAAAGATCAAACTAGTTAATCAATTGGATTTAGCGTTAGAGCCAATCCAATTGAACTATCAAGTTGACTCCTTCAACCTATCAATTCTGTTCGTTACTTCAATTTTCGGATCTGTTTGTTACTTGGATCGCAAGTTTCTTAATTTGAGAGTTTTTGTAGGTTTGATTCATAATTGCTGGCAAGATCGGGTTCCTGTGTGGTCAAATACGAGGTTTCTGAGGAGTAATCCGAGGCGATCACGTATCAGTGATCGCCTCGGATTACTCCTCAGAAACCTCGTATTTGACCACACAGGAACCCGATCTTGCCAGCAAATCAATTCAATCCTACAAAAGCTTTCAACTTTAGAACTCCTTGTGAAGCAAGTAACCAACAGATTTGAATAATGGTGAACTGAATGAATCGAAATTGATAGGATAATTCAAATAGATAGATCAATTAAATTGGCTCTAACGCTAAATTCAATTGATGAACTAGGATCGATCTTTAACAATCAACCTAGAACTAGACTATATGAATAACACAATCTGAATTCCGAAATTAAGAACAAGAGAGAGAAATTTCGGCTGCTATGATGATGATGATCTCGAGATTGTAATCACACAAACACACTTGTAATTTTTGAGCCCAAGGACTAGATAAACGTTTCTTAGGGTTTATCTAATCTCAAGCTGTTTTTTTATTAATGAAACTGAAAAGTATTTATAGAGAATACAAAAGCTAATCCTTGGGGAGCAAGGGGGTGTGGCCGGCCCTAGGAGAGAGGAATTAGCCTCCTTATCTTGCTTCCCAAGATATAATAATATCTAATTAAATCTAACTAGGTTACCTTAAATAAATAAATCATAGCTGAATTATTTATTTAAAGAAATAATCCTAACAAGCTTAAAATATCTCTAACAAACTAAAAATATCTCTAACAACCAAGAGAGAGAAGATCAACCAACTAACATAAGCCTATTGGCTGATTTCTCTACATTATTAAAATAAATAGAAATTGTTCATAATAAAATAAATAAGATATTTTCTTCAATTTAGAATGGTCAAGTCAAAGGGTTGACTTTGACCCATATACCAATTCATCTCACCCGATCACTTACTAAATTCAGCCCTAAAGTGAGACAAACTAATATATGTTTCTAAATAAAGAAATAGTGCATTTCGGCCCTCATATTATCAATCCATGGAATCCGGGCTCAATTGATGTCGAATGCACGAGACCCACTTCGCCTTGCTAGGCTCTTCAATAACCGCTGCCAATCGAACCAAGATCGCTGTTGTGCCTTGAGCAATCTTCTTAGCTCGACTTCTTGTGATTGGTCCGTCAGAAGGCACTCGAATCAACTCATCGACGTCGGTTTGAGACATGGCAGGCTTCACTGCATCATTCTCCTCCACTTAAGCTCGAATCGTCTCTGATTCGACGTCGGAATCAAAATCTGGCACATAAAGAGATAGATCAGCCACATTAAAAGTCGGATGGACACCATACTCACCAGGCATGTCAACATGATATGCATTAGGGCCGATTCTCCTGATGATACGAAATGGTCCATCTCCTCTCTGATCTAACTTGTTCTTCCTTTGATTTGGGAACCTTTCCTTCCTTAGATGCACCCAAACAAGATCTCCTTCTTCAAAGATAACCTGTTTCCGACCCTTATCAGCATGGGCCTTGTACTTCATGGATTTCCTCTCCAAGTGCATCTTCGTCCTCTCATGTAGATTCTTCACAAACTCAGCCCTCTTGTTAGCTTCAAAATTCTCTTTTCCCTTGTATGGCTGAGGCGTCATATCCACTGGCGTCCTCGGATTCAGCCCATAAACAACCTCAAAAGGGGTCATCTTTGTGGCTGAATGGATTGACCTGTTATAAGCAAACTCCACAAAAGGCAAAACATCTTCCCAACGTTTGAGGTTAGCTTTAAGCATAGTTCTAAGTAAAACCCCTAACGTTCGATTAGTAACTTCCGTTTGCCCATCAGTTTGTGGGTGACATGAGGTAGAAAACAACAATTTAGTTCCCAATTTAGACCATAGACTCTTCCAAAAATAACTCAAAAATTTAGCATCACGATCTGAAACAATAGAACAAGGAATGCCATGCAATCTAACAATTTCCCTAAAGAACAGATCAGCAATATGCACTGCATCATCAGTCGTGTGACAAGGAATAAAGTGAGCCATTTTGGAAAATCTATCTACCACTACAAAGATAGAATCTCTACCCTTCCTAGTTCTAGGTAAACCTACAATAAAATCCATAGAAATGTCTTCCCAAGGTGAAGTAGGAATGGGTAAAGGCTGGTACAAACCATGGGGGTGAAGTCTAGACTTAGCTTTAGCACAAACAACACAACTCTTGACAAATCTCAGCACATAATTACTCATTTTAGGCCAATAGTAGTGTTCTTTTAAACCTTCTAAAGTCTTTTCTAAACCCCTATGTCCTCTTGATTCATGAACCTCTTTAGTTAGAAGCCTACGTATACTAGATGAAGGAATGCACAATTTTCCAGCTTTAAACAAGTATCCATCATCAATAAAGTAAGTATCTATTTCACCCCTAGACATGCAATTCTTATAGATTTCAGCAAAGTGAGGATCACTAGCATATAATTCCCTAATCATTGCAAATCCAAGGATCTTAACATCACATAGGTTCAAGAGTACATACCTCCGAGAAAGGGCGTCAGCTACCACATTCTCCTTGCCTTTCTTATGTTTAACAACATAAGGAAAGGTCTCCATGAATTCAACCCATCTTGCATGTCGCCTGCTGAGTCTGTATTGGCCTTTCAAGTACTTCAAGGCCTCATGATCAGAATGGATTACAAACTCTTTAGGCCACAAATAATGAGACCAAGTTTTCAGGACCCTAATTAAAGCATACAACTCTTTATCATAAGTAGGGTAATTCAACTCAGCCCCACTAAGCTTTTCACTAAAATAAGCAATGGGTTTCTTGTCTTGTAAGAGCACGCCTCCTATGCCATGTCCAGAAGCGTCCACCTCTATCTCAAATGCCTTGGAAAAGTCAGGGAGTTGAAGCACTGGGGCGTGGCATAATCTGTCCTTCAAAGTGTTGAAGGCTTTCTCTTGTTGCTCCCTCCATTTAAAGGTCGTATCCTTCTTTGTAAGCTCGTGGAGGGGGGCTGCAATTGTGCTAAAATCACGCACAAATCTCCTGTAGAAGCCAGCCAAGCCGAGAAATGATCTGACCATTGTTGGTGTGGTCGGCTGGGGCCATTCTTTGATTGCCTTGATCTTGTCTTCATCTACCTTCAATCCACCTTTAGACACAACAAAACCAAGAAAAATGGTAGACTCGGAGCAAAAAGAACACTTTTTCAAGTTAACATAAAGCTTTTCTAACCTTAAAGTGTCCAAAACAGCCCTAAGATGATCTACATGTTCATGCATGGTTTTGCTATAGATTAAGATATCATCAAAGTAGACTACAACAAATCTGCCTAAATATCTTCTTAAGACATGGTTCATAAGCCTCATAAAGGTACTAGGTGCATTAGTTAATCCAAAAGGCATTACTAACCATTCATATAAGCCATACTTAGTTTTAAAGGCAGTTTTCCATTCATCCCCTTCCCTCATCCTAATTTGATGGTACCCACTTCTTAAATCAATTTTAGAAAAGAAATTAGCACCATGTAATTCATCAAGCATATCATCTAGTCTAGGGATGGGGTGACGGTACTTAACTGTTATTTGGTTGATCGCTCTACAATCAACACACATTCTCCATGTGCCATCCTTCTTTGGCACCAAAATCACCGGAACCGCGCATGGGCTGAGAGATTCACGCACATAGCCTTTGTCCATGAGATCTTGCACTTGTCTTTGAAGCTCAGCGGTCTCTTCTGGACTTGTTCTATAGGCTGCACCAACTAGAAGCCAAATTAACAAAAGAAGAAGGGTAGGTCGAATTGATGGGATGCAATGACAGAAATCAGCAAGTATTAATCAAGCAATATGAATCGCAATCAATCATGCAACATGAATGAAAACTCATAAAACTGTAGGAAAAACAATTGCTAATCTAAATTGCAATACAACTCAACCAATTCAGCCAATAAATATGCACAAATCCCATAAAAATCTCCTAATTGGTAATTGCTTGGAGGGCAAGGAACAACTAAGGGATTTAGGGTTTGGGAGATCACGGCTGGATTAGGGCTATTAGGGTTCGGTTCGAGGGTTTGGGTTTGGTAGGGTTTCGGACTAGGGTTTGCGAGAATTAGGGTTACCTAGGGTTTCTCGCAACTAGGGTTAGGGTTTGGGTTTGGACTGTCGCCAAATTAGGGTTAGGGTTAGGGTTGAGTTCTCGAAAAATTAGGGTTAGGGTTCGAGAATGAGGGTGGCGAACTAGGGTTTGGATGCTCCGATTTGGATGGGGTTGGTGGGGTTGTGATCGGACGGTGGTGGTGGGTGGTGCGGCTGGTGAGAGCGACACCAAGTCGGGGTGTGCAGGTGGTGGCGGAGTGGTGGTGTTGGCGGAACTATGTGGTGGTTGTGGTGCAAATTCAGCCTTTGGATCTCAAAAATTGTAACTTGGTTAAAGGTTCAAATTTTGGGATCAAAAACTGAATTAAATTAACTAGAAAGCAAATTAAGGAAAGAAACAATTACTTGGCGAGACGCTGGATTATGATACCACTTGATACGTGATCGCCTTGGATTACTCCTCAGAAACCTCGTATTTGACCACACAGGAACCCGATCTTGCCAGCAAATCAATTCAATCCTACAAAAGCTTTCAACTTTAGAACTCCTTGTGAAGCAAGTAACCAACAGATTTGAATAATGGTGAACTGAATGAATCGAAATTGATAGGATAATTCAAATAGATAGTTCAATTGAATTGGCTCTAACGCTAAATTCAATTGATCAACTCATCGACGTCGGTTTGAGACATGGCAGGCTTCACTGCATCACCTATCAACCCTACACCCCAGGTGCCGAGGCGCGACCTCTCACCATGCACAATTCCATCCTCCTAACCCCGGGTCAAGCTTCCTCGGGAGCACTTGCCCAAAACACAGATAACTTTTCTTTTGAAGGGGCGCGATTCTCTGTCACATAACCATACGTAGCCGTCACTTCAAACCAGAGGACTACGCACATGGCCATGCCGAGAACGGTACCAACATAGAGAAAATATTCGAAAATTTCACATTCGATGAAAGCCCAATGAAATCCTTTTCACACATATCATACACAAGTAAACCTTTTTCATAAAATAATCATCTAGGGAATAGTTTTCCAAAACCAATCCTACAAGCACCACATGAAGTCTAACAAGTGTTGAATGGAAACTGAGCAAGTCGAAAACGACTTACCTTGAAGACGAATTCTCTAGGCCAACAAACAATAACTAACACGCAAAGTGGTCCCCTGTCTAAGACATACAGCTTGTCTCTTCCCCTCGTCTCTGGTCACGACCTAAGACCACGCTCCTATATACATAAATATATACCCCAAGGAATAATAATAGCTTTTTTAACTCTTACAAAATCTAACCCCAAAAACAAAGAAAAGCCAAGATGCTTTATAACTTCTTTTGTTTAATTCCAAATCCTTTAAAACTTGACATGAATATACTAGATAAATAAAAGAATATTTTTCTAGTTCAAACATTTCTGAAAAACTGGATCAAAGGTCTCCCTAATATCATTACAAAGCAATACCCTAAAATTACTCTGAAATCTTTTATCCAATATAAATCAAATATCAAAAATACCCTCTGAGAACTATAAATCGACTGATTTTTAAATCCAAATCAATTGTAAAGCTAGATCTGGAAAACTTAGTAAAATCTAAACAAACTATTAACTAATTAAAACTTACCAAATCACACATGAACTCCAAAATCAAATCCGACAGACGAATCCTCCACCAGAACTAACTCTCTCTCTCTCTCTCTCTCTCTCTCTCTCTCTATTTCATCTCCTGTACGCCATTTTTTGATGTCAAGTATTCAATGAATTCACATATATATAAAGTACGAAGGTCGGCATAATATTTATATAAAATTTCATTTTCCATCCTCAAATTTCACTTACTACAAACTTTACCCTGAAATTATTATTAATTTCTTTTAAGTTAAACATTTTTCAAAATATAATTATTTTAAATTAAAAATCAAATACTTTTATATATCCGAGATTACTAATAAACTAAGTAATCCCAACATGAAATTCAAGGAACATAAAAAATAGGATAAAAATATTGAAATATTCCCGAATATTACATTCCACCCCCCTTAAAGAAAGTTTCGTCCCGAAACTTCCAAACATAAATGAAAATAAACTCACAACACTTACTTAATATCCTTGACACGAACCAAACAACACGTAGATCATATACCTTTAGTTTTACACAAACAACAACCATACAAGTCAAACACACAAGGTTGATCAAGTCAAACAAAGCACACAAATAGCTACAACTACCCATAACTATAACCCTCGATCACCCCCTAACTCCTATTCTCAAAAGTCTCAACTAAAATCGGGTACAACTCTGGATAGCTCTCACTTATTCTTGTCTCAATCTCCCAAGTTGCCTCTTCAACTCCTCGTCGGGACCAATGAATCAGCACGAGGGGTATCTCTTTATTTCGCAGCTTTTTCAACCGTCCACCTAATATTGCTATTGGTTGTTCTTGAAAAGTATGATCTGGCTCAATTTTCAACTCTTCATAGTTGAGCCTATGACTTGAATCGGGCACATACTGCCTCAACTGCGACACATGAAAAACAGAATGAACTCCTTCTAAAGTTGGTGGTAGTGCCAACTTGTAGGCTACCTCGCCTACCCTCTCGAAAATTTCAAATGGCCCGATGTACTAAGGACTCAACTTTCCTTTCACTCCAAATCTTCTAACCTCACGAGTCGACGATACTCTTACACACACATGTGCTCCTACCTCGAATTCCAATGGTCGTCTCCTCTTATCTACATAAGATTTCTGACGACTCTGTGCTGTCAACATACGTTCTCGAATCAAAGCCACCTTTTTAACTGTCTCCTGAATCATCTGAGGCATTCCATCTACAACATCTGATGGATCATCCCAACATAGAGGTGTCCTACATCTCCTCCCATATAAAGCCTCATATGTTGCCATCTGAATCGAAGAGTGCCAACTATTATTATATGCAAACTCAATTAACTCCAAGTGATCAGACCAGTTTCCTCCCCAATCTAGCACACATGATCTCAACATATCTTCTAGTGTTTGAATTGTCCTTTCAGATTGACCATCTGACTGCGGGTGGTAAGCAGTCTTGAAATGTAGCTTGGTGCCTAAAGCTTTATGCACGTTTTGCCAAAAATTGGAGGTAAACCGCCCATCACGATCAGAAACAATCGTTTTGGGCACTCCATGGAATCTCACTATTTGTTTCATGAACACCTCTATTAGGTTACTCACTAGCCAATTCACTCTAATGGGCAGAAAACGAGCAATCTTAGTTAGTTTGTCCACGACAACCCATATTGTATCATGTCCTCTACTAATCCGCAATCTGGTAACAAAATCGATGGAAATGTCCTCCCACTTCTATTCTAGAAATGGAAGTGGTTCGAGCATTCCACCTGGTCTTTGGTGCTCTATTTTTACTTGCTGGCACACCTGACACTTTGCTACAAATTTCGCTACATCAGGCTTCATTCCATCCCACTAGTAATATTGCTTCAAGTCCTTGTACATCTTACTAGCTCCCGGGTGGATTGAATAAGGAATAGCGTGAGCCACTCGTAATATCTTTTGTCTTAACTCCTCATCTTGAGGTACACAAATTCGACCATTCAATCTCACAGTACCATCAACATGTTCTTTAAAAGCAGATGCCTCTCCACGGATCACTTTTTGCCTCAACTCTTGAATCATCAAACAAGTCTCCTCCTTAAGTCGTATTTCCTCAATTAAGGTTGGTTGACACTCTATACGGCCAAGTCTACCTTGATAACGATGAATCTGTACCTGAATCTCATACCTTATCTGTTCTCTTTGTAACTCTAGTTGGGCAGTCAACTGATACGTGATCGCCTCGGATTACTCCTCAGAAACCTCGTATTTGACCACACAGGAACCAGATCTTGCCTAGTAATCCTTGATTCAACCTGAATTTGCTAACAAAGTCAATAACTTGCGATCCAAGTAACACAATAACGAACTGATTGAATGAATGAAAGCACTCGATCTAATTTATTGATATTCAATTTGATAGTTCAAACGGATTGGCTCTAACGCTAAATCCGAATGATTAACTAGTTTGATCTTTAACAATCACAACTAGAACAATCCAATTGAATGAACTATAACTCAAATTCGAACAAGAGAGAGAGAACGAGAATGCTATGATCGACGAAGGCTGCTGATGCTCGAACCAAACACAAGACACAAATTGTATTTTTGAGCCCAAGGACTAGATAAACCTTTCTTAGGGTTTATCTAATCTCAAGCTGATTTTTATTAATGAAACTGAAAAGTATTTATAGAGAATACAAAAGCTAATACTTGGGGAGCAAGGAGAGAGGATGGCCGGCCCTAGAGAGGGGATTTAGGTCTCCTTATCTTGCTTCCCAAGATATAATAATATCTAAATAATACCCAACTAGATTCCCTTAAATAAAATAAATCATGGCTGATTTATTTATTTAAGGAAATAATCCTAACAAACTCAAAATATCTCTAACAAACTAAAAATATCTCTAACAACCAAGAGAGAGAAGATCAACCAACTAACATAAGCCTATTGGCTGATTTCTCTACATTATTAAAATAAATAGAAATTGTTCATAATAAAATAAATAAGATATTTTCTTCAATTTAGAATGGTCAAGTCAAAGGGTTGACTTTGACCCATATACCAATTCATCTCACCCGGTCACTTACTAAATTCAGCGCTAAAGTGAGACAAATTAATACATTTTTCTAAATAAAGAAATAGTGATTTTCGGCCCTCATATAATCAATCCATGGAATCCGGGCTCAATTGATGTCGAATGCACGAGACCCACTTCGCCTTGCTATGCTCTTCAATATCTGCTGCCAATCGAACCAAGATCGTTGTTGTGCCTTGAGCAATCTTCTTAGCTCGACTTCTTGTGATTGGTCCGTCAGAAGGCACTCGAATCAACTCATCGACGTCGGTTGGAGACATGGCAGGCTTCACTGCATCATTCTCCTCCACTTGAGCTCAAATCGTCTCTGATTTGACGTCGGAATCAAAATCTGGCACATAAAGAGATAGATCAGCCACATCAAACGTCGGATGGACATTATACTCACCAGGCAAATCGACATGGTAAGCATTAGGGCCGATCCGCTTAAGAATTCTGAACGGTCCATCTCCTCGCTGATCTTACTTGTTTTTCCTTTGATTTGGGAACCTCTCCTTCCTAAAATGCACCCAAACGAGATCTCCTTCTTCAAAGATGACTTGTTTTCGACCCTTATCAGCATGGGCCTTATACTTCAAGGATTTTCGCTCCAAATGCATCTTAGTCCTCTCATGCAGCTTCTTCACAAACTCAGCCCTCTTGTTAGCTTCAAAGCTCTCTTTTCCCTTGTATGGCTGAGGCGTCATGTCCAATGGTGTCCTCGGATTCAGCCCTTAAACAACCTCAAAAGGGGTCATTTTTGTGGCTGAATGGATTGACCTGTTATAAGCAAACTCCACAAAAGGCAAAACATCTTCCCAATGTTTGAGGTTAGCTTTAAGCATAGTTCTAAGTAAAACCCCTAATGTTCTATTAGTAACTTCAGTTTGTCCATCAGTTTGTGGGTGACATGATGTAGAAAACAACAATTTAGTTCCCAATTTAGACCATAGACTCTTCCAAAAATAACTCAAAAATTTAGCATCACGATCTGAAACAATAGAACAAGAAATGCCATGCAATCTAACAATTTCCCTAAAGAACAAATCAACAATATGCACAGCATCATCAGTCGTGTGACATGGAATAAAGTGAGTCATCTTGGAAAATCTATCTACCACTACAAAGATAGAATCTCTACCCTTCCTAGTTCTAGGCAAACCTACAATGAAATCCATAGAAATGTCTTCCCAAGGTGAACTAGGAATAGGTAAAGGCTGGTACAAACCATGTGGGTGAAGTCTAGACTTAGCTCTAGCACAAACAACACAACTCTTGACAAATCTCAGCACATAATTACTCATTTTAGGCCAATAGTAGTGTTCTTTTAAACCTTCTAAAGTCTTTTCTAAACCCCTATGTCCTCTTGATTCATGAACCTCTTTAGTTAGAAGCCTACGTATACTAGATAAAGGAATGCACAATTTACCAGCTTTAAACAAGTATCCATCATCAATAAAGTAGGTATCTATTTCACCCCTAGACATGCAATTCTTATAGATTTCAGCAAAGTGAGGATCACTAGCATATAATTCCCTAATCATTGCAAATCCAAGGATCTTAACATCACATTGGTTCAAGAGCACATACCTCCGAGAAAGGGCGTCAGCTACCACATTCTCCTTGCCTTTCTTATGTTCACAACATAAGGAAAGGTCTCCATAAATTCAACCCATCTTGCATATCGCCTGCTGAGTCTGGATTGGCCTTTCAAGTACTTCAAGGCCTCATGATCAGAATGGATTACAAACTCTTTAGGCCACAAATAATGAGACCAAGTTTTCAAAACCCTAATTAAAGCATACAACTCTTTATCATAAGTAGGGTAATTCAACTCAGCCCCACTAAGCTTTTCACTAAAGTAAGCAATGGGTTTCTTGTCTTGCAAGAGCACGCCTCCTATGCCATGTCCAGAAGCGTCCACCTCTATCTCGAATGCCATGGAGAAGTCAGGGAGTTGAAGCACTGGGGCGTGGCATAATCTGTCCTTCAAAGTGTTGAAAGCGTTCTCTTGTTGCTCCCTCCATTTAAAGGCTGTATCCTTCTTTGTAAGCTCGTGGAGGGGGGCTGCAATTGTGCTAAAATCACGCACAAATCTCCTGTAGAAGCCAGCCAAGCCGAGAAATGATCTGACCATTGTTGGTGTAGTCGGCTGGGGCCATTCTTTGATTGCCTTGATCTTGTCTTCATCTACCTTCAGTCCACCTTTAGACACAACAAAACCAAGAAAAATGGTAGACTCCGAGCAAAAAGAACACTTTTTAAAGTTAACATAAAGCTTTTCTAACCTTAAAGTGTCCAAAACAGCCCTAAGATGATCTACATGTTCATGCATGGTTTTGCTATAGATTAAGATATCATCAAAGTAGACTACAACAAATCTGCCTAAGTATCTTCATAAAACATGGTTCATAAGCCTCATAAAAGTACTAGGTGCATTAGTTAGTCCAAAAGGCATTACTAACCATTCATATAAGCCATACTTAGTTTTAAAGGCAGTTTTCCATTCATCCCCTTCCCTTATCCTAATTTGATGGTACCCACTTCTTAAATCAATCTTAAAAAAGAAATTAGCACCATGCAATTCATCAAGCATATCATCTAATCTAGGGATGGGGTGACGGTACTTAACTGTTATCTGGTTGATCGCTCTACAATCAACACACATTCTCCATGCGCCATCCTTCTTTGGCACCAAAATCACCGGAACCGCGCATGGGCTGAGGGATTCACGCACATAGCCTTTGTCCATGAGATCTTGCACTTGTCTTTGAAGCTCATCGGTCTCTTCTGGACTTGCTCTATAGGCTGCACGGTTTGGCAAAGAAGCGTCGGGCACCAAATCGATTTGATGCTCAATGCCTTTAATTGGTGGAAGGCCTTCTGGCAACTCTTCAGGCATCACATCTTCAAACTCCTGTAATAGATCATGTAGACACTTTGGAAGATGTGAAATATCTTGACTAATAAGAAGTATCTCTTTCCTCATAAGAAGTAAGCAATAAGAGTTAGGGAAAGAAATACTAGACTGAGTCACAAGAGAACGCTTTTCTACACTGCCTTTCAAACCGATTTTTGGCTCTTTCTGTAGGCGTTCTTTTTCCAGATTTGTAGCTCTCTGAGTCTCTGAAGTGCTCCCAAAATGTGAGCCAAAACGCTCGAGTGGATTAGGAGATAGGCCCGTTTTCGTCCCAGGTGCACTGCTGGAAGTGTTGCTCGGCACTTTGGGAATTTTAGCGGCATTCTCTCGGCGTTTTTTGTCCCAAACAGTAGCTCCACCTGTGTTAGATGTTGTCCCAAAATTTGAGCCAGAACGCTCGGGTGGAGACTGGGAAACGCCGCTTGGATTTGTCGACGCGTCGGGCACCAACGCCGGGCCGCAACTTTGGCCGTGGAATCAGCCTCTTCTTTCTCTTCCTTGGCACGCCTAAGTGCCCTAGCTTGGTCTCGACGTACCTGATCCTGTAGAACTTGTTGGGGAGACAAGGGTAGAAGAGAAACTCTCCTCCCATCATAGTTAAAAGAATAGGTGTTTAACATGCCATCATAAATCACTCACCTATCAAATAACCATGGTCTTCCTAACAAGATATGAGTGCATTCCATGTTTACTACATCACACATAATGTCATCAACATAAGTACCAATAGCAACACGGACTAAACACTGATGGATGACAAGATTAGGACCTTCTGAATCATTAATTCCATTGAGACCATAACTAGTAGCCCTAGGTTGGGTTTTTAATTGCAAGTGATCAACTATCTTAGCATTAATAATGTTACAGCAGCTACCACTATCAATTATCATGCATAACACTTGATTCTTTATTGTACACCTAGTATGAAAAATGTTTTCCCTTTGATCTAGCCTAGGTGTTTCTTGTAAAGTAAGAGTACGCATTGTTACCAAAGTTAGAGGTTGTTCGGTGCAATCTGGTTCAATGGCCTCTACGACCTCTTCTTCTTGCCCATTGCTGTCCTCCTCCACTTGATTTGGAGGTATATCTTCATCACTCACATAGCCTCCATTGGTGGTGAGAAGCACTTGCTTTAGATTTGGACAATCCTTGGCATAATGACCTCTTCCTTGACACTTGTAGCATACTAGATCACGTGCCCTAGGCTGATTTGGAGGTCCATTGGTGGGACGCCTTTGGCCTTGAAAACCTGTTGTTTTAGGTGAGCTAGAAGCTCCCTTTTGCTGCATAGAAGGGTTAGAAGAATAAGAATTGGAATTTGAACTAGGATTAGAACCATACCTTTTTGGAGCATTCCAAGCTTCCTTCTTCTTCCTTTGTTGCTGCTCATAGAGTAGTTGGGCTGAATGTACTAAGGCATTGAGATCCTTGATTTGTTGAATCCCCAATGTGTCTTGAATGCTTTGATTCAGTCCAGCCATGAATTGGGTCCTTAAAGACCGTTGGGAATGATGAATTCCCGCTTTAAAACTCAGATCCTCTAGCTCATTGAAGTACTCGGTTGGAGACTTGGTGCCTTGTTTGCAAGTTACAACTTTCCATCTCATGTGTTGGGTATGCTCTTCAGGCACATATTTCTTCCTCATTACAAACTTCAGCTGGCCCCAAGTTTCAATTGGTGGTAAGGCCTTTCTAATTCGATCCTCCTTCATTCTAAACCACCAATTCCTAGCGGTCCCAATAAAGTGGATGACAACAACAACAACTTTCTCCCATTCTTCATATCCCATGTGATCTAGAATGAAATTTGTAGCTTGTTCCCACTCTAGATACTTCTCCGGATTAAGCTCTCCATTGAATGGCTCTATCTTGATCTTTATATCACGTTTCCTAATCTGATTTACAGATTGGTTAACGTTGTTGTTGTTGTTCGGCCTTTGTACTCCATAAGTTGGTGGGAGATCCTCTACAACCTCAGCTTGGTTATAGAAATCATCTAGGGGAGGATGGCATGGGCTCCTTTCTTCCCCGGGATAGCCATACGTCACATCATCAAAAGAGTTGTTGTATTGTTGATATTGTTGATGAGTGGCTTGAGGATACCGGTTTTGTGGCTGATTATAGAATTGTTGATGAGTAACCGGTGGAGTCCTCGACCCGATGCCTCTTCCTCTACCTCGGCCTGCTGTGGGGGAGTAGTGAGCCGGGGGATCATTATCTTTGTTGTAGCTAGCAAGCACATCATGCTCTTCATCAACTAGTTGTTGCTTGCCTTTGTCGCTACCCGAGGCCTGATTTGGGTCACTTGTAAGATCGATTGCAGGGGTGCTCTTACGACTTGCTTGAGATGAATCAACCAATGTTGCAAGTTGTTCCTCTAAACGCTTCAGTTGTGGAGCCAATGCAGCCGTGGCCAGTTCTACAGCTCGAGCCTGGCCATCTCGCACACCATCACTAATGGACAACCTAATGAAGTCGATTGCTTCCTTAGTGAGGTTCAATTCAGTTGGGTTAGGTTCTGATGGAATCACCATTGTTCCTGAAACAAGCAAGAAAGTAGAGAGAGTAGTGTGTTGTAAAGCAAATCACAACAAGCAATACCACACCTTGATCAAGTCAAAACTTGCCTCAAAGCAATCCAATCAACTTAATTCAGTTTTTGGGCTGATTTGAGGGAGTATAATGGTAGATATAGTGTAGGTATGGAATACTAATGATAATTAAAGGAACTATGCAGCTTAAGCAAATGGCAAGTATGCAATAAGACAAGCAATGCAAATAATCCCTCTGAGCTCTAAAACACATACAATCTCTCAATTGACTCTATGCAAGTTAATAAAGCCAAAATTCAGCATGCAAGGACAGAAAATATGGTAGGCTTAGTGACTTTTATTTCGTCACTCTTTTTCTTCAAAGTGATTTCTACTTAGCTATCTTTTTAAGCAAGCAGTCACTAGGGTTGAAAGTGGCTTAAAACTAGCTGGGGTAGATCACTTTTCTTTTCTGTTTTTTTTTTATTTTATGCACAAACTACTCTTCTGCTATAATGAAGAAACAAGCAAAGCAATGCAACAATGCAAAGGACGAAATTAAAAGGGTATACTCGACTGATTTTTTTTTTTATAAGTAATTTTTGCTACCAATGAAACCAACTAGAAGCCAAATTAATAAAAAGAAGAAGGGGTAGGTCGAATTGATGGGATGCAATGACAGAAATCAGCAAGTATTAATCAACCAATATGAATCGCAATCAATCATGCAACATGAATGAAAACTCATAAAATTGTAGGAAAACAATTGCTAATCTAAATTGCAATACAAGTCAACCAATTCAGCCAATAAACATGCACAAATCCCATAAAAATCTCCTAATTGGATAATTGCTTGGAGGGCAAGGAACAACTAAGGGAGTTAGGGTTTGGGAGATCAAGGCTGAATTCTAGGGTTAGGGTTAGGGTTTCGGCTCTAGGGTTTGGAATTAGGGTTTCGAACACTAGGGTTAGGGTTAGGGTTTCTCGAAATCTAGGGTTAGGGTTTCTGTCGCCAGATTAGGGTTAGGGTTAGGGTTTCTCGCAAATTTTAGGGTTTACAAGAATAAGGCGATTGGGTTTAGGGTAGGCAGAATGGGGTGGGGTTGGTGGTGTTGGTTTCGGCTGGTGGTGGGCAGTGGTGCGGCTCCAAAGAGCGACACCAGTTGGTGGTGTAGAGTGGTGGTGCGAGGTGGTGGTTGGCGGAATTAGGTGGTGGTTGTGGGAAAAATTCAGCCTTTGGATCTCAAAAATTGTAACTTGGTTAAAGGTTCAAACTTTGGGATCAAAAACTGAATTAAATCAATTAGAAAGCAAATTAAGAAAAGAAACAATTACTTGGCGAGACGCTGGATTATGATACCACTTGATACGTGATCGCCTCGGATTACTCCTCAGAAACCTCGTATTTGACCACACAAGAACCCGATCTTGCCTAGTAATCCTTGATTCAACCTGAATTTGCTAACAAAGTCAATAACTTGCGATCCAAGTAACACAATAATGAACTGATTGAATGAATGAAAGCACTCGATCTGATTTATTGATATTCAATTTGATAGTTCAAACGGATTGGCTCTAACGCTAAATCTGAATGATTAACTAGTTTGATCTTTAACAATCACAACTAGAACAATCCAATTGAATGAACTATAACTCAGATTCGAACAATGATGCAGTGAAGCCTGCCATGTCTCAAACCGACGTCGATGAGTTGATTCGAGTGCCTTCTGACGGACCAATCACAAGAAGTCGAGCTAAGAAGATTGCTCAAGGCACAACAGCGATCTTGGTTCGATTGGCAGCGGTTATTGAAGAGCCTAGCAAGGCGAAGTGGGTCTCGTGCATTCGACATCAATTGAGCCCGGATTCCATGGATTGATAGTATGAGGGCCGAAATTCACTATTTCTTTATTTAGAAACATGTATTAATTTGTCTCACTTTAGGGCTGAATTTAGTAAGTGACCGGGTGAGATAAATTGGTATATGGGTCAAAGTCAACCCTTTGACTTGACCATTTCAAATGGAGAAAATATCTATCTATTTATTTTATTATAGGCGTGTGAACTTAATTAAATAATGTAGAGAAATCAGCCAATAGGTTTATGTTAGTGGTTGATTTTCTCTCTCCTGGTTGTTAGAGATATTTTCTCTCTCCTGGTTGTTAGAGATATTTTCTCTCTCCTGGTTGTTAGAGATATTTTTAGTTTGTTAGAGATATTTTAAGGTTGTTAGGATTATTTCCTTAAATAAATAATTCAGCTATGATTTATTTATTTAAGGGAATCTAGTTAGATTTATTTAGATATTATTATATCTTGGGAAGCAAGCAAAGGAGGCTCATTCTCCCCATCTAGGGCCGGTCACCTCCCCTTCCTTGCTCCCCAAGTATTAGCTTTTGTATTCTCTATTTATACTTTGCAAATTCATTAATAAAAATCAGCTTGAGATTAGATAAACCCTAAGAAAGGTTTATCTAGTCCTTGGGCTCAAAAACAATTGTGTTTGTGTGCATGCTATTCGGCCGATCATCATCATCATCATCAAAATTTCGAGAATTCTCTTCTCTCTCTCTCGTTCGAATCTGAGTTATATTTCATCAATAAGATTGTTCTAGTCTTGATTGTTAAAGATCAAACTAGTTTATCATTCGGATTTAGCGTTAGAGCCAATCCGAGTGAACTATCAAGTTGATTTACTATAATTCTGTTCGATCTCCATTCATTCGATTTCAGATCAGTTTGGTTACTTGTTGTGTACGATTTCTCATATTGATTGCAAATTCAGGTTGAATCAAGGATTACTAGGCAAGATCGGGACTTGTGTGGGTCATATACGAGGTTTCAACGGAGGATTCCGGGGCAATCACGTATCAAACAAGAGAGAGAGAACGAGAATGCTATGATCGACGAAGGCTGCTGATGCTCGAACCAAACACAAGACACAAATTGTATTTTTGAGCCCAAGGACTAGATAAACCTTTCTTAGAGTTTATCTAATCTCAAGGTGATTTTTATTAATGAAACTGAAAAGTATTTATAGAGAATACAAAAGCTAATACTTGGGGAGCAAGGAGAGAGGATGGCCGGCCCTAGAGAGGGGATTTAGGTCTCCTTATCTTGCTTCCCAAGATATAATAATATCTAAATAAATCTAACTAGATTCCCTTAAATAAAATAAATCATGGCTGATTTATTTATTTAAGGAAATAATCCTAACAAACTCAAAATATCTCTAACAAACTAAAAATATCTCTAACAACCAAGAGAGAGAAGATCAACCAACTAACATAAGCCTATTGGCTGCTTTCTCTACATTATTAAAATAAATAGAAATTGTTCATAATAAAATAAATAAGATATTTTCTTCAATTTAGAATGGTCAAGTCAAAGGGTTGACTTTGACCCATATACCAATTCATCTCACCCGGTCACTTACTAAATTGAGCCCTAAAGTGAGACAAATTAATACATGTTTCTAAATAAAGAAATAGTGATTTTCGGCCCTCATATAACCAATCCATGGAATCCGGGCTCAATTGATGTCGAATGCACGAGACCCACTTCGCCTTACTAGGCTCTTCAATAACTGCTGCCAATCGAACCAAGATCACTGTTGTGCCTTGAGCAATCTTCTTAGCTCGACTTCTTGTGATTGGTCCGTCAGAAGGCACTCGAATCAACTCATCGACGTCGGTTGGAGACATGGCAGGCTTCACTGCATCATCAAGTGACATAACATACGCTCTTGGAGCGTTTTTCTGCTAAGAGCATCAGCAACTACATTCGCCTTTCCGGGATGATACAAGATCTCTAAATCATAATCCTTCAGTAATTCAAGCCATCTCCGTTGTCTCATGTTTAATTCTCTCTGAGTCAAAATGTACTTAAGGCTCTTATGGTCTGTCATCACTTTACACGTACTTCCATACAAGTAATGACGCCATATCTTTAGAGCATGAATCATTGCTGCCAATTCTAAATCATGTGTTGGATAATTCAACTCGTTTGGTTTCAACTGTGTGGAAGCATATGCAATCACCCTGTCATTCGGCATTAATACACAACCTAAGCCTACCTTTGAGGCATCACTATAAATCACAAAGCCTTCATTCCCTTGAGGAAAAGCAAGTATTGGAGCTGAAGTCAACTTCTCCTTCAACTCATCGAAGCCCATTTGACAAGCATCATTCCAGTCAAAACGAGTGGTCTTTTTCAGCAAGTTGGTAAGTGGTTGGGCTATTCGCGAAAACCAGTCAACAAACCTTATATAGTACCCTGCCAATCCTAAGAAACTCCATACCTCCTTCACATTCTTTGGGGATTCCTAAGCCTTCACAGCTTCAATCCTTAAGGGGCCTACCATGACTCCCTTAGTGGATACAACATGACCCAGAAAAGTAACTTCTGGTAGCCAAAACTCACATTTGGACAGTTTAGCAAATAGTCGGTGGTGTCTTAACACTTCCAAAACTAATTTAAGGTGCTTTGCATGCTCCTCAGTGCTTTGAGAATAAATCAGTATATCATCATTAAAGACAACCACAAATTTATCCAAATGGTCTATAAACACCCGGTTCATTAACTCCATGAACACCGCAGGTGCATTAGTCAATCCAAACGGCATTACTACAAACTCATAGTGCCCATATCTTGTTCGGAAAGCCATCTTGGGAATATCCCCTTCCCGAATCCTCAATTGATGATAGCCCGATCTTAGGTCCACCTTTGAAAATACGGTAACCCCTTGGAATTGATCTAACAAATCATCAAAACGAGGCAAAGGGTACTTGTTTTTAATAGTAACTCGATTGAGCTCCCGGTAATCAATACATAAACGTAGGGAACCATCCTTCTTTCTCATAAACAATACTGGAGCTCCCCATGGTGATGCACTTGGACATATATATCCCTCCTCTAGTAACTCCTCCAACTGAGCCTTCAACACTTGGACATATATATCCATTGGATCCATACGGTACGGGGCTTTTGAGATTGGTCTTGTTCTTAGATCTAATTCAATATTAAAGTCCACCTCTCGTTGAGGAGGTAACCCTGGATGTTCATCTGGAAAAACGTCTTCAAACTCACAAACTACTGGTATATCTTGAATACACGGTCCTTTCTTGTCTCCTTTTAGAACATAACACCAATAACCCACACACCCATCATTAAGCAACTTAGCGGATTTCACCATACTGGTCACTGATCCTGGATCCTCCTGCTCTGGATCTTGACATACATGTATTGTCCCATCATCTGCAATCACAATGACTGTACCCTTATGTGCATCTAATATTGCTTTATAACGTCTCATCCAGTCCATCCCCAAAATAACATCATCACTAGGCGACAATTGTATCACAATAAAGTCTGCAAACCAATCCCTACCCCCAATCCTAATAGGGCAATGAAGTATTTCTCTATTTTCTCTCACCTTACTACCATCTGGCAATCCCACCATAAGGGATCTACCCTCTGAGCAAGTCAACCCTAGTCTATCAACGCATGCAGAGGACATAAAAGAGCGCGTAGCACCCGTATCAAACAAGATATGCATAGGTTTATACTTAATCAAAATCATACCTGTGGCAGTCAGAGCATTCAAGGCATCAGGCCTTCTCATCTCATATACCCGAGGCTGGTTGCCCCCAGTAGTGCTAGCTCCCGCACCACGACCTCTACTCTGGCTTGGTGCATGTTGAGTCTGTTGGAACTGACGACGAATCTCTTGGTTCACTGACCCCGGGGAAGATCCCTGTGAGGGTGTTCCAACCTTACAATATTTTTGTAAGTGGCATGGCTTCACACATTTGAAACAATTACGAACTGGTTTCCGACACTAATTCCTCATATGACTAGTGTCTCCACAGTTGAAGCACTCCCTCAACCCTCCAGTAAACTGACTTTGTTGAGGTTGGTCTTGACGACCTTGTGACTGAAATCCAAATCGGTTTTGTTGAGACACACCCTAACGATTATCTCTCCTAAAGTCTGATGGAGCAAACAACCTTTGCTTCTTATTTCTACTAGCTTGTACATTCAATTGTTCCGGCCACAAGGTGGACATAGAATAAGCTAAAGCAGAATCTTGAACCTCCTTCAAAGTCTTAAGTCGAAGTCCAGATACGTATGCACGCAGTTGGGGTTGCAACCGCTTAAGAATGGTTGTAATCCGTAAATTCTTTGTAGGAGCGGCATTGGGCACCGCTGCCAAACCTCGTTGAAACTTTTGGATAGTCTCACCTACGGTAATGTTCTCGGGCCTTGCATCCCGAAAAGCGGTCTCACGAGCTGTTCTCACGACCTCAGGATAATAGTTATCTCGAATCCTCTCTTGAAATTCCTCAAAAGTAACATTTACCTGGTGATCACGACTCAACTCCCACCAATCAAATGCATCTTCTTGTAATAAATTTTGTACTAGAGACATCCTTCTTTCCTCTGGTGCCTGGATAGAGTCGAGAGCAGATACCACTTTCCTCAACCACTGCTCAACATCAGCTTCCTGATCCCTAGTAAAGTTCGGTACCCCAGTCTTCCTAAACTCTGCAAGCCACTTATCAGGAAGAGGTTCTCGATATCCCTTTCCTTGATCTGTCATGCCATCAACCACTACTGGCCTTGGAATACGTGGTGGTCTCCCTGACTGAACCAATTGTGCAAAAATGGGTCTTGGTGCCCTAACCTCAGCCCCTTGATAGCTAGAATTGGTTGCATTATGATTAGGCAAAAATCCAGTATCTACTAGATTTTGTAATAGCTCGACAAGTGTATCTCGGATAACAACAGTCATCTCTGGTGGTAACTCAACTGGTGGCACCTGAGCTGGCCCACGTACTTCCCCATCTGCCCTATGGTTGACTCCATTAGCAGGGAGTCCGTTCCCTACAACCGAAACATTTCCCCTTTGATGATCAGTCACTGCAGGTCCAATATTCTCAACAACCTCCTCTTGAGGAGGAAGTTTGTGTGGCTCTCCCACGATAGGGGCCTCTTCTCTGATTCCAAGATGGCCCCTACCACGTCCTCTACCACTACCTTTCCTTCCTGCTTTAGTTGCTCCAGCTCTAGTTTGTGGAGCCATCTGTAAACGGATGTTTTACTATTTAAACTATCTTTAACTGAAGTAAACAAAATAAATTACTAGTCTACATGAGGTCCTTCGGCTGATGACGACAGAGTCGAGGCGTGTCATCTACCCTGTAAATGCAATATGACTACCCCATTGAAATAATTTGAAATAACCGGCCGATTTTAGTTTTAGGTTGGACCTCGAGTACACTCGTTGTTCAGTTCCATGTGCCCTTTTTGTCAACCTCGCTCTGATACCTATTTGTAACACCCCGTCTTTACACCGGGCGCTACTCGGTAGTAGACCTCACTAAGTACTACCTAGGCTAGTTTGACAATGAGTTCACTTAGATCTTGCAACTCGGGCACGATGAGATAACATGAACAAAACATCCAACCTATTTTTATAAAATCCAAGTACAAAAAAACATGCATGAAACCCAAACAACATAACTTATAACACCACTTAGAAACATTTCATTAACATACCCCTACCCTTTCTTTATCAAAACAACACATCATTCAAAAGATACCAACAAGTAAACCATCATTCCCCCAAACGAACCCAACCTATTGACACGGCCTTCAATGATTAGTTCCATCATTCGGCCGAGGTTCCATCATGGGCCCCTTGTCTTTACCTGAAACTAAAAGAAACAAGTCCCCGAAGGGTCAACTACCATTCTATTCCAAATTAGAATCCATACGGTACAAGTATGACGTTTAAAAACCAATCAAGTGTCTAACATATACACAAATAAGTTTCGCATTATTACAACACATATCAGTTCTAAATTTATACTTCACTTCCCATGGATCATAAACACAAACCACATATCAAACTTCCATACACATTCATACATACAAGTCCAAGTAGAACAATACCACCATTCTCTGACCGTTCCATTCCATGGCGCCTATCAACCCTACACCCCAGGTGCCGAGGCGCGACCTCCCACCCTGCACAATTCCATCCTCCTAACCCCGGGTCAAGCCTCCTCGGGAGCACTTGCCCCAAACACAAATAACTTTTCTTTTGAAGGGGCATGATTCTCTGTAACATAACCATACGTAGCCGTCACTTCAACCAAGAGGACTACGCACATGGTCATGCCGAGAACGGTACCAACATAGAGAAAATATTTGAAAACTTCACATTTGATGAAAGCCCAATGAAATCCTTTTCACACATATCATACACAAGTAAACCTTTTTCATAAATTAATCATCTAGGGACTAGTTACCCAAAACCAATCCTACAAGCACCACATGAAGTCTAACAAGTATTGAATGGAAACTGAGCAAGTCGAAAACGACTTACCTTGAAGACGAATTCTCTAGGCCAACAAACTACGCAAAGTGGTCCCCTGTCTAAGACATATAGTTTGTCTCTTCCCCTCGTCTCTGGTCACGATCTAAGACCATTCTCCTATATACATATATATACCCCAATGAATAATAATAGCTTTTTTAACTCTTACAAACTCTAACCCCAAAAACAAAGAAAAGCCAAGATACTTTATAACTTCTTTTGTATAATTCCAAATCCATTAAAAATTGACATGAATATACTAGATATATAAAAGAACATTTTTCTAGTTCAAATATTTTTGAAAAACTGGATCAAAGGTCTCCCTAATATCATTACAAAGCAATAACCTAAAATTACTCTGAAATCTTTTATCCAATATAAATCAAATATCAAAAATACCCTCTGAGAACTATAAATCGACTGATTTTTAAATCCAAATCAATTGTAAAGCCAGATCTGGAAAAATTAGTAAAATCTAAACAAACTATTAACTAATTAAAACTTACCAAATCACACATGAACTCCAAAATCAAATCCGACAGACGAATCCTGCACCGGAACTCTCTCTCTCTCTCTCTCTCTCTCGGTTTTCATCTCTATTACACAATTTTTTTTTGGGCAAGAATTCAATGAATTCACATATATATTAAGTACGAAGGTCAACATAATATTTATATAAAATTTCATTTTCCACCCTCAAATTTCACTTACTACAAACTTTACCTTGAAATTATTATTAATTACTTTTAAGTTAAAAACTTTTCAAAATATAATTATTTTAAATAAAAATTAAAAATCAAATACTTTTATATATCCGAGATTACTTATAAACTAAGTAATCCCAACATGGCATCAAATACTTTTATAGGATAAAAATATTGAAATATTCCTGAATATTACAGTATGTGCTTATTGGCTTGATATTATCGTCATTTTTTGTGCTTATGCCTAGATGTCTTTAAAGCTCACTTGTTTTTTCCTCTTTTGCCTTTAAAATGACTTGTGATCTAACATTATACGCCAATTGTTCGATAAAATGTCCATGTACATGTCACTGCTAAATGTGGCATTCGGTTTCTAGGTTCGTATTTAAGCTTTTATTCAATCGGTCTTGATTTTGTAGTGAAGAATGTGCTTATTGGCTTGATATTATCCTCATTCTTTATGCTTATGCCTAGATTTCTTTAAAGTCCACATTTTTTTCTCCTTTTGCTATTTAAAATGACTTGTGATCTAACATTTCACGCCAAGTGTTCGATGAAATGTGCATGTAAATGTCACTACTAAATGTAGCATTCGGTTTCTAGGTTCGAATTCATGCTTTTATTCGATCAGTCTTGATTTTATAGTGCAGAATGTGCTTATTGGCTTGACACTATCCTCATTCTTTGTGCTTATGCCTAGGCGTCTTTAAAGTTCACATTTTTTTCTCCTTTTGCCTATAAAATGAGTTGTGATCAATCATTATACGCCAAGTGTTTGATGAAATGTCCATGAAAATGTCAGTCCTAAATGTGGTATTCGGTTTCTAAGTTTGATTTTATGCTTTTATTCGATCGAAGGGTTTTGGTTTTGTAGTGTATAATGTGCTTATTGGCTTGATACTATCCTTATTCAATATGCCTAGATTTCTTTAAAGTTCACTTGTTTTTTCTCCTTTTGCCTTTAAAATGACTTGTGATCTAACATTGCACGCCAAGTGTTCGATGAAATGTTCATGTAAATGTCACTCCTAAATGTGGCATTCAGTTTCTAGGTTTGAGTTTATGCTTTAATTCGATCGGTCTCGGTTTTGTAGTATATAATGCGCTTATTGGCTTGACACTATCCTCATTCTTTGTGCTTATGCCTAGGTGTCTTTCAAGTTCACATTTTTTTTCTCCTTTTGCCTATAAAATGCATTGTGATCAATCATTATACACCAAGTGTTCGATGAAATGTCCATGTAAATGTCACTTCTAAATGTGGTATTCGGTTTCTAAGTATGAGTTTATGATTTTATTCGATCGAAGGGTTTTGGTTTTGTAGTGTATAATGTGCTTATTGGCTTGATACTATCCTCATTCAATATGCCTATGCCTAGATTTCTTTAAAGTTCACTTGTTTTATCTCCTTTTGCCTTTAAAATGACTTGTGATCTAACATTGCACGCCAAGAGTTCGATGAAATGCCCATGTAATTGTCACTCCTAAATGTGGCATTCAGTTTCTAGGTTCGAATTTATGCTTTTATTCGATCGAAGGGTTTTTGTTTTGTAGTGCAGACCGTGCTTATTGGCTTGATACTATCCACATTGTTTGTGCTTATGCCTAGATAACTTTAAAGTTCACTTGATTTTTCTCCTTTTGCCTTTAAAATGACGTGTGATCTAACATTGCACGCCAAGTGCTCGATGAAATGTCCACATAAATGTCACAACTAAATGTGGCATTCAGTTTCTAGGTTTGAGTTTATGCTTTTATTCGATCTGTCTTTGTTTTGTAGTGTATAATGTGCTTATTTGCTTGATACTATCCTCATTCTCTATGCTTATGCCTAGATTTCTTTAATGTTCACTTGTTTTTTTCTCCTTTTGCCTTTAAAATAACTTGTGATCTAACATTGCACGCCAAGTGTTCGATTAAATGTTCATGTAAATGTCACTCCTAAATGTGGCAATCGGTTTCAAGGTTTGAGTTTATGCTTTTATTCGATCGGTCTTGGTTTTGTAGTGTATTATGTGCTTATTGGCTTGATACTAACCTCATTCTTTGTTCGTATTCCTAGATGTCTTTAAAGTTCAATTATTTCTCCTTTTGACTTTAAAATGACTTGTGATCTAACATTATACGCCAAGTGTTCGATGAAATGTTGTTGAGACGTTGTTGGGACCTCTGGTTCTAAACAACGGATCAACGATGTCATTCTCCGAGTTTTGATAATGACAAACACCATAGGGAACTAATGTGGTTTGTTCAAGTATTTCTAAGGAACACAGGTACAACCAAGAACTCCCATGAATGACCAAAAGCCACAAAAGCCTACAATGCAGAGTTTCCATCAAGGGAACTCTGAAGAAGAAAGTTCCCATGAAGTGGGAACTCCCAGAAATGATCAAGAGAACACAAGTTTACAACGATGAAGAGTTTCTATCAAGGGAACTCTGAAGAAGACAATTCCCATGACAGGGAAACTCACATGTGAGGACAACGACCGTTCAGCACAGATCGCGGGATTCTGTCTCGGACAGCCCGAAGGAATAGTCTGAGCATCAGACTGTCACGCTTCATCCAACGGTCCGATTGATCCAAGAAGTTGACCTAGTTCAAACCAAAGTCACATGTGAAGAAAGTACAACTTGGGCATCAAGCAAAGGGCATTTTAGACACAAACGAAAGATGCGACTGCCCAAGCTCACCTGGACTATAAAGCCAAATGAATAGTACTCGGATTGAGTACTTCTCCCAAAACTCACAAACACCCACACCTAAGAAAAGAAAGAAAAGGAAGAGAAGTCCCCGGCGGCGAGTGTGTGATCTCGACGACGGTGAAGCCGAAGTTCCCAAGGACAAGGGAACTGAGAAGTCGGTGTAAGGTTTGAGTTATTTGTATTTTGCTGTTTTGAGCTTATGAACTCAGTTGAGAGGATTTACTAGTGTTGCTAGAGTTAGGAAGAACTCGTAGGAACAGAGAAGTGTGAATCCGGCTGTTGTAACTAAGGAACAAAGCAATCAATATAAGTAAGTCATTCAAAATCCTCCAAGTGGAGGTAGAGGTTTACCCATACAACTAGTTGGTTGTAATGGGGTTCCTCTATAAAGGAACTGTGTTTTTACTGTCTTTAATACTTGCAAACTGTTTACTTCCGCTGCCTTGGAAACAGCTTAATTGCTAGTTCCCAAGCTCTTTGCTAACGGTTTACGATCCAACAATTGGTATCAAAGCTTGTGCTCTAGATTTGTGTTAGCATCGCAGGTATCAAATGGCTCAGGAACTTACTCAGGTGGGGAACAATACTAGTAAGCCGCCAAGGCTTATTACAGGAAGATTTGAAAGCTGGCAACGCGACATGAAGGATTGGATGCTTCGCCAAGACTACCAAGCCTGGTGTTTTATCGAGAGAGGCAACTTCGAAATCGATCCAGCTATAGTCAACGACCTCTCAAAGTGGGGACCCAATGAATACAGTGTATGGAGGCAAACTACAAAGCCAAACAATACATGAAGAGGTCCTTGTGCGTACAAGACTGTGACAGGGTAGCAAACCTTGACACAGCTAAGGAAATGTGGGAAGCCATCCAACAAATGCACGTTGGGAACTCAGATCTGCGAGAAGATCTTCAGATGAATGCAAAAAGGGAGTTTTACAACTTCCACATGGAGATGGGAGAGTCTGTCGATAGCTACCAGTCCCGATTTGAAGGACTTTGCACCAAAATGGAAGGCTTGAGGATCACCAAAGAAGTAATCACCATAAGATGAAGGTCCAACAGTGATACGTGATTGCCCGGAATCCTCCGTTGAAACCTCGTATATGACCCACACAAGTCCCGATCTTGCCTAGTAATCCTTGATTCAACCTGAATTTGCAATCAATATGAGAAATCGTGCACAACAAGTAACAACGGGTTTGAATTGATTGAATGAAAACCGATCAGATTTGATAGATTAGTCCAACTTGATAGTTCAAACGGATTGGCTCTAACGCTAAATCCGATTGATTAACTAGTTTGATCTTTAACAATCACAACTAGAACAATCTAATTGATTAAACCAACAAACCAGATTCGAACAAGGAGAGAGAGATCGATTGATGATGATGATGATGATCG
Organism: Fallopia convolvulus; assembly: GCA_964016875.1. Taxonomy (NCBI): domain Eukaryota; kingdom Viridiplantae; phylum Streptophyta; class Magnoliopsida; order Caryophyllales; family Polygonaceae; genus Fallopia; species Fallopia convolvulus. The sequence goes on from OZ024730.1 coordinate 20,958,436, forward strand.
AACAAATACAAACAAACTCGAGTCTTTTGGAGCCCAAAGACAAGATAAACCTTTCTTAGGGTTTATCTAATCTCAAGCTGATTTTTATTAATGAAACTGAAAAGTATTTATAGAGAATACAAAAGCTAATACTTGGGGAGCAAGGAAGAGGAGGTGGCCGGCCCTAGATGGGGAGAATGGGTCTCCTTTGCTTGCTTCCCAAGATATAATAATATCTAATTAAATCTAACTAGATTCCCTTAAATAAATAAATCATAGCTGAATTATTTATTTAAGGAAATAATCCTAACAACTTAAAATATCTCTAACAAACTAAAAATATCTCTAACAACCAGGAGAGAGAAAATATCTCTAACAACCAGGAGAGAGAAAATATCTCTAACAACCAGGAGAGAGAAAATATCTCTAACAACCAGGAGAGAGAAAATCAACCAACTAACATAAGCCTATTGGCTGATTTCTCTACATTATTTAATTAAGTTCACACGCCTATAATAAAATAAATAGATAGATATTTTCTCCATTTAGAATGGTCAAGTCAAAGGGTTGACTTTGACCCATATACCAATTTATCTCACCCGGTCACTTACTAAATTCAGCCCTAAAGTGAGACAAATTAATACATGTTTCTAAATAAAGAAATAGTGAATTTCGGCCCTCCTATGATCAATCCATGGAATCCGGGCTCAATTGATGTCGAATGCACGAGACCCACTTCGCCTTGCTAGGCTCTTCAATAACCGCTGCCAATCGAACCAAGATCGTTGTTGTGCCTTGAGCAATCTTCTTAGCTCGACTTCTTGTGATTGGTCCGTCAGAAGGCACTCGAATCAACTCATCGACGTCGGTTTGAGACATGGCAGGCTTCACTGCATCATTCTCCTCCACTTGAGCTCGAATCGTCTCTGATTCGACGTCGGAATCAAAATCTGGCACATAAAGAGATAGATCAGCCACATTAAAAGTTGGATGGACACCATACTCACCAGGCAAGTCAACATGATATGCATTAGGGCCGATTCTCCTGATGATACGAAATGGTCCATCTCCTCTCTGATCTAACTTGTTCTTCCTTTGATTTGGGAACCTTTCCTTCCTTAGATGCACCCAAACAAGATCTCCTTCTTCAAAGATAACCTGTTTCCGACCCTTATCAGCATGGGCCTTGTACTTCATGGATTTCCTCTCCAAGTGCATCTTCGTCCTCTCATGTAGCTTTTTCACAAACTCAGCCCTCTTGTTAGCTTCAAAACTCTCTTTTCCCTTGTATGGCTGAGGCGTCATATCCACCGGTGTCCTCGGATTCAACCCATAAACAACCTCAAAAGGGGTCATCTTTGTGGCTGAATGGATTGACCTGTTATAAGCAAACTCCACAAAAGGCAAAACATCTTCCCAACGTTTGAGGTTAGCTTTAAGCATAGTTCTAAGTAAAACCCCTAACGTTCGATTAGTAACTTCCGTTTGCCCATCAGTTTGTGGGTGACATGAGGTAGAAAACAGCAATTTAGTTCCCAATTTAGACCATAGACTCTTCCAAAAATAACTCAAAAATTTAGCATCACGATCTGACACAATAGAACAAGGAATGCCATGCAATCTAACAATTTCCCTAAAGAACAAATCAGCAATATGCACAGCATCATCAGTCGTGTGACATGGAATAAAGTGAGCCATTTTGGAAAATCTATCTACCACTACAAAGATAGAATCTCTACCCTTCCTAGTTCTAGGCAAACCTACAATGAAATCCATAGAAATGTCTTCCCAAGGAGAACTAGGAATGGGTAAAGGCTGGTACAAACCATGGGGGTGAAGTCTAGACTTAGCTTTAGCACAAACAACACAACTCTTGACAAATCTCAGCACATAATTACTCATTTTAGGCCAATAGTAGTGTTCTTTTAAACCTTCTAAAGTCTTTTCTAAACCCCTATGTCCTCTTGATTCATGAACCTCTTTAGTTAGAAGCCTACGTATACTAGATGAAGGAATGCACAATTTTCCAGCTTTAAACAAGTATCCATCATCAATAAAGTAGGTATCTATTTCACCCCTAGACATGCAATTCTTATAGATTTCAGCAAAGTGAGGATCACTAGCATATAATTCCCTAATCATTGCAAATCCAAGGATCTTAACATCACATAGGTTCAAGAGTACATACCTCCGAGAAAGGGCGTCAGCTACCACATTCTCCTTGCCTTTCTTATGTTTAACAACATAAGGAAAGGTCTCCATGAATTCAACCCATCTTGCATGTCGCCTGCTGAGTCTGGATTGGCCTTTCAAGTACTTCAAGGCCTCATGATCAGAATGGATTACAAACTCTTTAGGCCACAAATAATGAGACCAAGTTTTCAGGACCCTAATTAAAGCATACAACTCTTTATCATAAGTAGGGTAATTCAACTCAGCCCCACTAAGCTTTTCACTAAAATAAGCAATGGGTTTCTTGTCTTGTAAGAGCACGCCTCCTATGCCATGTCCAGAAGCGTCCACCTCTATCTCAAATGCCTTGGAGAAGTCAGGGAGTTGAAGCACTGGGGCGTGGCATAATCTGTCCTTCAAAGTGTTGAAGGCGTTCTCTTGTTGCTCCCTCCATTTAAAGGCCGTATTCTTCTTTGTAAGCTCGTGGAGGGGGGCTGCAATTGTGCTAAAATCACGCACAAATCTCCTGTAGAAACCAGCCAAGCCGAGAAATGATCTGACCATTGTTGGTGTAGTCGGCTGGGGCCATTCTTTGATTGCCTTGATCTTGTCTTCATCTACCTTCAATCCACCTTTAGACACAACAAAACCAAGAAAAATGGTAGACTCCGAGCAAAAAGAACACTTTTTCAAGTTAACATAAAGCTTTTCTAACCTTAAAGTGTCCAAAACAGCCCTAAGATGATCTACATGTTCATGCATGGTTTTGCTATAGATTAAGATATCATCAAAGTAGACTACAACAAATCTGCCTAAGTATCTTCTTAAAACATGGTTCATAAGCCTCATAAAAGTACTAGGTGCATTAGTTAATCCAAAAGGCATTACTAACCATTCATATAAGCCATACTTAGTTTTAAAGGCAGTTTTCCATTCATCCCCTTCCCTCATCCTAATTTGATGGTACCCACTTCTTAAATCAATTTTAGAAAAGAAATTAGCACCATGTAATTCATCAAGCATATCATCTAGTCTAGGGATGGGGTGACGGTACTTAACTGTTATTTGGTTGATCGCTCTACAATCAACACACATTCTCCATGTGCCATCCTTCTTTGGCACCAAAATCACCGGAACCGCGCATGGGCTGAGAGATTCACGCACATAGCCTTTGTCCATGAGATCTTGCACTTGTCTTTGAAGCTCAGCGGTCTCTTCTGGACTTGCTCTATAGGCTGCACGGTTTGGTAATGAAGCGCCGGGCACCAAATCGATTTGATGCTCAATGCCTCTAATTGGTGGCAGGCCTTCCGGCAACTCTTCAGGCATCACATCTTCAAACTCCTGTAATAGATCCTGTAGACACTTTGGAAGATGTGAAATATCTTGACTAATAATAAGTATCTCTTTCCTCATAAGAAGTAAGCAAGAAGAGTTAGGGAAAGAAATACTAGACTGAGTCACAAGAGAGCGCTTTTCTACACTGCCTTTCATGCCGATTTTTGGCTCTTTCTGTAGGCGTTCTTTTTCTATATTTGTAGCTCTCTGAGTCTCTGAATTGCTCCCAAAATTTGAGCCAAAACGCTCGAGTGGATTGGGAGATAGCCTCGTTTTCGTCCCAGATGCACTGCTGGAAGTGTTGCTCGGCACTTTGGCCGTTTTAAGGACATTCTCTCGGCGTTTTTCGTCCCAAACAGTAGCTCCACCTGTTTTTGATGTTGTCCCAAAATTTGAGCCAGAACGCTCGGGTGGAGACTGGGAAACGCCGCTTGGCTTTGTCGACGCGTCGGGCGCCGAACGCCGGGCCGCTGCTTTGGCCGTTGAATCAGCCTCTTCTTTCTCTTCCTTGGCACGCCTAAGTGCCCTAGCTTGATCTCGTCGTACCTAATCCTGTAGAACTTGTTGGGGAGACAAGGGTAGAAGAGAAACTCTCCTCCCATCATAGTTAAAAGAATAGGTGTTTAACATGCCATCATAAATCACTCTCCTATCAAATAACCATGGTCTTCCTAACAAAATATGAGTGCATTCCATGTTTACTACATCACACATAATGTCATCAACATAAGTACCAATAGCAACACGGACTAAACACTGATGGGTGACAAGACTAGGACCTTCTGAATCATTAATTCCATTGAGACCATAACTAGTAGCCCTAGGTTGGGTTTTTAATTGCAAGTGATCAACTACCTTAGCATTAATAATGTTACAGCAGCTACCACTATCAATTATCATGCATAACACTTGATTCTTTACTGTACACCTAGTATGGAAAATGTTTTCCCTTTGATCTAGCCTAGGTGTTTCTTGTAAAGTAAGAGTACGCATTGTTACCAAAGTTAGAGGCTGTTCGGTGCAATCTGGTTCAATGGCCTCTACGTCCTCCTCTTCTTGTCCATTACTGTCCTCCTCCACTTGATTTGGAGTTATATCTTCATCACTCACATATCCTCCATTGGTGGTGAGAAGCACTTGCTTTAGATTTGGACAATCCTTGGCATAGTGACCTCGTCCTTGACACTTGTAGCACACTAAATCACGTGTTCTAGGCTGATTTGGAGGTCCATTGGTGGGACGCCTTTGGCCTTGAAAACCTGTTGGTTTAGGTGAGCTAGAAGCTCCCTTTTGCTGCATAGAAGAGTTAGAAGAAAAAGAGTTGGAATTTGAACTAGGATTAGGGCCATACCTTTTTGTAGCATTCCAAGCTTCCTTCTTCTTCCTTTGTTGCTGCTCATAGAGTAGTTGGGCTGAATGTACTAAGGCATTGAGATCCTTGATTTGTTGAATCTCCAATGTGTCTTGAATGCTTTGATTCAGTCCAGCCATAAATTGGGTCCTTAGAGACCGTTGGGAATGATGAATTCCCGCTTTAAAACTCAGATCCTCTAGCGCATTGAAGTACTCGGTTGGAGACTTGGTGCCTTGTTTGCAAGTTACAACTTTCAATCTCATGTGCTCGGTATGCTCTTCAAGCACATATTTCTTCCTCATTACAAACTTCAGCTGGCCCCAAGTTTCAATTGGTGGTAAGGCCTTTCTTATTCGATCCTCCTTCATTCGAAACCACCAATTTCTAGCGGTCCCAATAAAGTGGATGACAACAACAGCAACTTTCTCCCATTCTTCATATCCCATGTGATCTAGAATGAAATTTGTAGCTTGTTCCCACTCTAGATACTTCTCCGGGTTAAGCTCTCCATTGAATGGTTCTATCTTGATCTTTATATCACGTTTCCCAATCTGATTTACCACTTGGTTAACGTTGTTGTTGTTGTTCGGCCGTTGTACTCCATAGGCTGGTGGGAGATCTTCTACAACCTCAGCTTGGTTATAGAAATCATCTAGGGGAGGATGCCATGGGCGCCTTTCTTCCCCGGGATAACCATACGTCACATCATCAAAAGAGTTGTTGTATTGTTGATATTGTTGATGAGTGGCTTGAGGATACCGGTTGTGTGGCTGATTATAGACTTGTTGATGAGTAACCGGTGGAGTCCTCGACCCGATGCCTCTTCCTCTACCTCGGCCTGCTGTGGGGGAGTAGTGAGCCGGGGGATCATTATCTTTGTTGTAGCTAGCAAGCACATCATGTTCGTCATCCACTAGTTGTTGCTTGCCTTTGTCGCTACCCGAGGCTTGATTTGGGTCACTTGTAAGATCGACTGCAGGGGTGCTCTTGCGACTAGCTTGAGATGAATCAACCAATATTGCAAGTTGTTCCTCTAAATGCTTTAGTTGTGGAGCCAATGCAGCCGTGGCCAGTTCTACAGCTCGAGCCTGGCCATCGCGCACACCTTCACTAATGGACAACCTAATGAAGTCAATTGCCTCCTTAGTGAGACTCAATTCAGTTGGGTTAGGTTCTGATGGAATCACCATTGTTCCTGAAACAAGCAAGAAGGTAGAGAGAGTAGTGTGTCCTAAAGTAAATCACAACAAGTAATACCACACCTTGATCAAGCCAAAACTTGCCTCAAAGCAATCCAATCAACTTAATTCAGTTTTTGGGCTGTTTTGAGGGAGTAAAATGGTAGATATAGTGTAGGTATGGAATACTAATGATATTTAAAGGAAATATGCAGCTTAAGCAAATGGCAAATATGCAATAAGACAAACAATGCAAATAATCCCTTTACGAGCTCTAAAACACATGCAATCTCTCAATTGACTCTATGCAAGTTAATAAAACCAAAATTCAGCATGCAAGGACAGAAAATATGGTAGGCTTAGTGACTTTTATTTCGTCACTCTTCAAAGTGATTTCTACTTAGCTATCTTTTTAAGCAAGCAGTCACTAGGGTTGAAAGTGGCTTAAAACTAGCTGGGGTAGATCACTTTTCTTTTCTGTTTTTTTTTTTTTTTTTGATTTTATGCACAAACTACTCTTGTGCTATAATGAAGAAAACAAGCAAAGCAAAGCAACAATGCAAAGGACGAAATTAAAAAGGGTATACACGAACTGATTTTTTTTTTTTTAACTAAGTGAATTTTGCTACCAATGAAACCAACTAGAAGCCAAATTAATAACAAGGAGAAGGAGTAGGTCGAATTGATGGAATGCAATGACAGAAATCAACAAGTATTAATCAAGCAATATGAATCGCAATCAATCATGCAACATGAATGAAAACTCATAAAACTGTAGGAAAAACAATTGCTAATCTAAATTGCAATACAACTCAACCAAATCAGCCAATAAACATGCACAAATCCCATAAAAATCTCCTAATTGGTAATTGCTTAGAAGGCAAGGAACAACTAAGGGATTTAGGGTTTGGGAGATCACGGCTGGATTAGGGCTCTTAGGGTTTGGTTCGAGGGTTTGGGTTTGGTAGGGTTTACGATTAGGGTTTGCGAGAATTAGGGTTTCCTAGGGTTTCTCGCAATCTAGGGTTAGGGTTCTGCCGCCAAATTAGGGTTAGGGTTAGGGTTCACGAGAATAGGGCGGGGGGCGAACTAGGGTTTAGGGTCTCCGAATTGGATGGGGGTGGTGTGGTTAGGCTCGGCTGGTGGTGAGTGGTGGTGCGGTCCAGACGAGCGACACCAGTTTGGAGTGGTGGTGGTGGTTCGTGGTGGTTGGGTGGCGGAAATATGGTGGTGGTGGTGAAAAATTCAATCTTTTGGTCTCAAAAATTCAAACTTTAGGTAAAGGTGGGATTTTTGGGATCAAAAACTGAATCAAATCAATTAGAAAGCAAATTAAGGAAAGAAACAATTACTTGGCGAGACGCTGGATTATGATACCACTTGATACGTGATTGCCCGGAATCCTCCGTTGAAACCTCGTATATGACCCACACAAGTCCCGATCTTGCCTAGTAATCCTTGATTCAACCTGAATTTGCAATCAATATGAGAAATCGTGCACAACAAGTAACAACGGGTTTGAATTGATTGAATGAAAACCGATCAGATTTGATAGATTAGTCCAACTTGATAGTTCAAACGGATTGGCTCTAATGCTAAATCCGATTGATTAACTAGTTTGATCTTTAACAATCACAACTAGAACAATCTAATTGATTAAACCAACAAACCAGATTCGAACAAGGAGAGAGAGAGATCGATTGATGATGATGATGATGATCGAACAAATACAAACAAACTCGAGTCTTTTGGAGCCCAAAGACAAGATAAACCTTTCTTAGGGTTTATCTAATCTCAAGCTGATTTTTATTAATGAAACTGAAAAGTATTTATAGAGAATACAAAAGCTAATACTTGGGGAGCAAGGAAGAGGAGGTGGCCGGCCCTAGATGGGGAGAATGGGTCTCCTTTGCTTGCTTCGCAAGATATAATAATATCTAATTAAATCTAACTAGATTCCCTTAAATAAATAAATCATAGCTGAATTATTTATTTAAGGAAATAATCCTAACAACTTAAAATATCTCTAACAAACTAAAAATATCTCTAACAACCAGGAGAGAGAAAATATCTCTAACAACCAGGAGAGAGAAAATATCTCTAACAACCAGGAGAGAGAAAATCAACCAACTAACATAAGCCTATTGGCTGATTTCTCTACATTATTTAATTAAGTTCACACGCCTATAATAAAATAAATAGATAGATATTTTCTCCATTTAGAATGGTCAAGTCAAAGGGTTGACTTTGACCCATATACCAATTTATCTCACCCGGTCACTTACTAAATTCAGCCCTAAAGTGAGACAAATTAATACATGTTTCTAAATAAAGAAATAGTGAATTTCGGCCCTCCTATGATCAATCCATGGAATCCGGGCTCAATTGATGTCGAATGCACGAGACCCACTTCGCCTTGCTAGGCTCTTCAATAACCGCTGCCAATCGAACCAAGATCGCTGTTGTGCCTTGAGCAATCTTCTTAGCTCGACTTCTTGTGATTGGTCCGTCAGAAGGCACTCGAATCAACTCATCGACGTCGGTTTGAGACATGGCAGGCTTCACTGCATCAAACAGCTCTTCAACGGATTGACTAGAGAATGGGCAAACGAGAGAACAATGTTCAAGGAAAATCCAGAAAATAGAACACTCATGCTCCATCAAGTGTTTGGAAAGCTAGTGGGACACGAGAAGAGAAAGATCGGTGATAAGGAACAGACTCGAGCTCATCGAGGAATCACACTCAAGATCGAGAAAATGCTCAAATCAACCCAAGAACAACACGAAGACTCCGCAGAAGAAGAGGATGAGGAGCTAGTTCTCGTAACAAAGGCTCTTCGAAACTTCTACAAAGGGAAGTCCCAAAGGAACAGTGGGAACTGGGGAAAAGGACAGAGTTCCCAAAGAAAACCCGCAGAGAAGGATCTCTCGGATGTCACATGTTATAAGTGCAACAAGAAAGGACACTTCGCGAAGGAATGCCCACAGGGAACTGATGGCCGAAAGCAAGGGAAAAAGGCTTACATTGCCACCTGGAGCGATGATGAAGACGAAGATCCCGAGTCATGGGCACTCCCAGAAATGTGTGGCATGGCCATAGGAAAAACCACTGGGGAACAACCCAGTGAGGTAACCACTGAAACTGTTCTTGATTCTCTAAATAACTATGAAAAACCTGAGTTGTTGAAAATCCTTTCAAGTCTTGTCAAAGATAACATAAAACTGCAAAACAAGTTGGAAAAACAAGAACACATAAATGCTCAATTAGTTGGTCTTGAACCCTGTCCCAAGTGCATATCCCTTCTCGAAAAACTCAAGTCCCATGTGTCTCACATCGTAGATCTAGAAAAAGAAATCAAAACTCTAGAGAAAGATGAGAATGATACAAATCAAGGGTGGATCCAAGCGAATGATTCGTTGAAGACGAATGGAGGCCAAAAACCAAGACCATTACTAAGGTCCCGAGCATTTAAGTTCAAGAAGGTTTTCATGGAATTGATACTATCTCTTCAAAATATCCATCCATGGCGTCCAAGGCCAGCAAGGAAGAGAATCAAGTCACAAAAGTTCGGAAAGTAAGAAGCCCGTCAAATGGAAAACAGTGCTCAGTAAACTGGTCATAACTTGGGCTAGAAAATTCATCTCAAGTCCGATAAGTACTCGTTGGAAAGATCATTAAAAGTTCTACAACTTTGTAGTTTACATCAAATCCAAAATCCAACAGCGAAGGACCGAAAAGTGGGTTTTACTGAGAGCTGTTCAAGTCTTACAGGAATCTTATCTTTAGTTTAAATTTCTATCTTTATTTATTTTATTTATGGACGTTTTATGCTAGAATAATTAGAGATTTCGACCATAGGCATATGTTAGTGGTTGATAATCTCTCTCCTATGTTTTTATTATCTTTTAGATATTTTGAGTTTGTTAGGATATTTTCTTAAATAAATAAATCAGCCATGATTTATTTTATTTAAGGAAATCTAGATAGATATAGTTATAGATATTTTATTATATCTTTGGAAGCAAGACATGGGTTACTTGCTCTCCAAGGATCAGCTTTGTATCTCTATTTATACTTTGCAATTTCATTAATAAAAATGAGCTTGAGAGAGATTAAACCCTAATTGGTTTAGTCTATCTCTCGGGCCCTTAAAATTCCAGATTTCTTGTGTGATTAATTACATTGATCGATCCACCTTGTTTTCATTCCAAATTTCAGATTTGAGTTTATAGAATCATCAATTTGATTGTTCGAGTTGGATTGTTAAAGATCTCAACTAGTTTGTCAATTGAAATAGCGTTCGAGCCTTTCAATTGAACTATCATCTTGAGAAGTTCTATTCATTCAAATCTCCTTTCTCTTACTCTTCAATTTCTGATTCGTTCTTTGTTCCTTGTGTGTCAAGTACAACGATGCATATTCAACCGAAACTCAGTCACGGTGATTACAATGACCCTCTACCGACTTCTCTCAATGCTTGCTTTGATCGCATAGAGGCGCTAATCGCAACACTAATGAAGATTTTTCCACCAGTCCAAAAAGAAGTCCACAAAGTTGATCAAGATGAAGACATCACTATTGCAAAGCTTCCTGACATAGTGATTGCTCCCGATTGGTGTGGTCAACCAATAATCTTAGAAGAAGTCTATCAAGAGCACCCTACTTTTGATGAAGAGCCATTGGTTATCAACACCGCATCAACTTTAGTCATGCAAGTTGTTGTAATGCCTAGCTCGGATGTTTCCACGGGTCCGTCTCTTTCTGATTTCAAATTATTAATTACTGAATCTCCCGTTGCATCTACATACAACGTCGAATCGAGGACGATTCGAGGCCAAGTAGGGGAGAATGATACAAATCAAGGGTGGATCCAAGCGAATGATTCGTTGAAGACGAATGGAGGCCAAAAACCAAGACCATTACTAAGGTCCCGAGCATTTAAGTTCAAGAAGGTTTTCATGGAATTGATACTATCTCTTCAAAATATCCATCCATGGCGTCCAAGGCCAGCAAGGAAGAGAATCAAGTCACAAAAGTTCGGAAAGTAAGAAGCCCGTCAAATGGAAAACAGTGCTCAGTAAACTGGTCATAACTTGGGCTAGAAAATTCATCTCAAGTCCGATAAGTACTCGTTGGAAAGATCATTAAAAGTTCTACAACTTTGTAGTTTACATCAAATCCAAAATCCAACAGCGAAGGACCAAAAAGTGGGTTTTACTGAGAGCTGTTCAAGTCTTACGGGAATCTTATCTTTAGTTTAAATTTCTATCTTTATTTATTTTATTTATGGACGTTTTATGCTAGAATAATTAGATATTTCGACCATAGGCATATGTTAGTGGTTGATAATCTCTCTCCTATGTTTTTATTATCTTTTAGATATTTTGAGTTTGTTAGGATATTTTCTTAAATAAATAAATCAGCCATGATTTATTTTATTTAAGGAAATCTAGATAGATATAGTTATAGATATTTTATTATATCTTTGGAAGCAAGACATGGGTTACTTGCTCTCCAAGGATCAGCTTTGTATCTCTATTTATACTTTGCAATTTCATTAATAAAAATCAGCTTGAGAGAGATTAAACCCAAATTGGTTTAATCTATCTCTTGGGCCCAAAAACACAAGTGTTCTAGCATTCAAGTTCATTCGATCGAGCAACTCTCAATAGCCGAATTCTCTCTCTTGTTCTCGTGACTAAATCAGTTTGTTCCTTCAAATTGGTCAATTGATTAGTTCTAGTTTTGATTGTTAAAGATCAATCTAGTTTATCAATTGGATTTAGCGTTAGAGCCAATCCAGTTGAACTATCCCTTTTGACTCAATCTTAAGTGTTCGAACCAGATTTCGCTTCGTTCCATTTCGAATTTTCATTACTTGCGCCACAAGGAAACTAAAGCTGAAAGCTTTGTAGGATTGAATTGATTTGCTGGCAAGATCGGGACTTGTGTGGGTCATATACGAGGTTTCTACAGAGGATTCCGGGGCAATCACGTATCAGAGAACACCCTCTTGCAAAACCTGAGTAAGACTCCCGAACATCTTGAAGCCTCTAGTTCCCAAATTAAGTTTGTCCCAGCCAGACATGGCATAGGATACAAAGGAGAGTGCTCAAAGAACGGTAAGTCACCCCTGAGTGAACATGAAATCCATGAGTGTAGGGCCTTAGAACTTCAATGTGAGAAACAGAAAAATGCTCATCTTGAGGAGAAAATCAGGGTCCTAGAAAGTGGGAACTGTGGTGAGAGAGATTATTACACTGGGAACACTGGACATAGACTTTATGTCCAAATTGCTAAGGGAAACGGGTCACGGGTGTATAACAAGGAAATCATGGATATGAACAGGATCCAGAGACCACACCCAAAGTATTACCTAGGAGAATACTATAAGACGTGCTGGAACTGTGGTGCTCATGGGCACTACAAGGAAGCATGTCCCAAGAAGAGAGCCCAAACCCTTAGAAATCGTGAGTTCCTAAATAAACAAAAACATCATGCTAATCATCAAAGGAACTCCAACTCTCTAAATTCTCAAGACATCAACATTGCTGACTATATCTTGAATGATAATGTTTTCCCTTGCAAGGGACCGGGCAAGAGTCATCTTGCCTGGGTCTCAAAACACTAACTTTTCCTTGTAGGTGGCAGTGAGAGGGAACAATACATGGTTCATAGATAGCGGATGCTCGAACCATATGACAGGAAACAAAGATATCCTCATCTCACTCCACACTCATGCCGAAGGAGGACACGTCTCATTTGGCAACAAAAACAAGGGAGAAGTTATTGGAAAAGGAGAAGTGTTCCTCAATAGATCTATCAAAGTTAGCAACGTGAATTTGGTAAAGGATCTGGGATACAATCTTTTGAGTGTCTCCCAGATGTGTGATCAAGGGAACAACATCGTCACTTTCGACTCAGAAGAATGCCTCGTCATCAACAAGAAGACCAACAAAATAATTCTGATAGGAAGAAGATACAACAATGTGTGGATACTGACTTTGAACCAACAATGAAGCTGTGCCTTGCGAGTTCCCAAGATGACACGGAACTCTGGCATCGAAGACTGGGACATGCAGGTGTAAATCAAATCCTGAAGCTTTATCTCCAAGATCTGGTCATTGGTCTTCCACGGATCAATCTCGAAGGAGTCAAAATGTGTGAAGCATGTGTTCGAGGGAAACAAACCAGGAACTCCTTTAAACCCAAAAAGGTGGTAAGCACAACCAGGTCCTTAGAGCTAATTCACATGGATCTCTGTGGTCCCATGAGAACGGCCAGCTACGGTGGAAAAAGGCAAAATCACAAGCATTTAAAGAATCCGAGCCCTTCATCAAAAGAACAAAAGTAAGCTTGGGGCTAAAGTTGAAAGCCATCAGATCTGACCATGAAACTGAGTTTCAAAATTCAGAGTTCCTGAACTTCTATGACAAAAATGGGATCTCCCACAATTTCTCAGCTCCTCGCACTCCTCAGCAAAATGGAGTTGTCGAGAGAAAGAACAGAACCCTGGAGGACATGGCGAGGACCATGATGATTGAAAGCGGAGTTCCTGAGTATTTCTGGGCTGAAGCCATCTCTACAGCTACATACATCTTGAACCGAGACATGACAAGGCCCTTGATCAAGAAGACATCCTACGAGCTCATCAAGGGGAGAAAACCAAACATGTCCCATCTAAGGACCTTCGGATGCACATGCTTTGTCCATAACAATGGCAAAGACAATCTTGGAAAATTCGATCCCAGAAGCGACGAAGGGATCTTCTTGGGATACTCATCTCAAAGCAAAGCTTACAGGGTTTTCAACAAAAGAACCAAGAAAATAGAAGAAAGCATCCATGTCGTCTTCAACGAGAAATCCGTAAAGATGGGAACAGAGACCCAAGGGAAGGGAACTCTGTTCAAACTGGTAAGACAAAAAGACGATGATGATGAGCCAAGGAAGAGGGATGAAGACTATCCAAGCGCAAGCAACATCCCACAACCAGGGAACAACGACGGAGATCCAACTCTCACTGATCAAATCTCCCTCGAAGTTCCCTCCTCAGAGAATTACAAGACACCTCCAACTCTCTTGTTCCCCAAGACAATACCCTGCCAGAATCAAGTATTCAGGGGTAACAAAGAGGGAACCTGATGAAGATCAAAGGACCATGAAGATTAAAGTTGAAAAGAAGGTGTCTAGAAGGTCAAGACCGAGACCTTTTCCAAGGTCAAGGGCGTTCAAGTTCAAAGAGGCTTTCATGGATTCAATACTATCTCTAACATATATTCATAAATGGCGCCAAAGACCACCAAGGAAGAGGATCAAGTCAAGAGGGCCGAAATTCTCAATCATTTCTTTATTTAGAAACATGTATTAATTTGTCTCACTTTAGGGCTGAATTTAGTAAGTGATCGGGTGAGATGAATTGGTATATGGGTCAAAGCCAACCCTTTGACTTGACCATTCTAAATTGAAGAACATATCTTATTTATTTTATTATGAACAATTTCTATTTATTTTAATAATGTAGAGAAATCAGCCAATAGGCTTATGTTAGTTGGTTGATCTTCTCTCTCCTGGTTATTAGAGATATTTTTAGTTTGTTAGAGATATTTTGAGTTTGTTAGGATTATTTCCTTAAATAAATAAATCAGCCATGATTTATTTTATTTAAAAGAATCTAGTTAGATTTATTTAGATATTATTATATCTTGGGAAATAAGCAAAGGAGACCTAATCTCCCCTTCTAGGGTCGGCCACTCCTTCTCCCTTGCTCCCCAAGTATTAGCTTTTGTAATCTCTATAAATACTTTTCAGTTTCATTAATAAAAATCAGCTTGAGATTAGATAAACCCTAAGAAAGGTTTATCTAGTCCTTGGGCTCAAAATACAAGTGTGAGAGTTCTTAATTTCAGCAATTGCAATCGATCATCAACAACACCATTCGATCATCATCATTCTCGATCTCTTCTCTCTTTGTTCGATTCTGATTGTGTTTAATTCAATTAGATTGTTCTAGTTGTGATTGTTAAAGATCAAACTAGTTAATCAATCGGATTTAGCGATAGAGCCAATCCGTTTGAACTATCAAGTTGAACTATTCTATCAATCTGATCGGTTCTTTTGTTTCATTCATTCGAATCAGTTTGTTACTTGCATCACAAGGAGTTCTAAAGTTGAAAGCTTTTGTAGGATTGAATTGATTTGCTGGCAAGATCGGGTTCCTGTGTGGTCAAATACGAGGTTTCTAAGGAGTAATCCGAGGCGATCACGTATCAGAACCTGCCAGGAATATCTGAAGAAATTCTTAATGAAGAAGCTGAAGATGAGTGTTCCCATGACAAAGAAGCCTCCACTGAAGATGACACAAGTGCAAGGGAACCCACTCACACAAGAAACTTTCAACAAAGGAAGGACCACCGCATTGAGAACATCATCTCCCCTTATGATAAAGGTGTACAAACTCGCTCCTCTCTCAATAATTTTTGTTCTTTTAACTCGTTTGTTTCAATGGTGGAACCCAAAAATATCAAAGAAGCTTTGAAGGACTCAGATTGGATCCAAGCCATGCAAGAGGAGCTCCACCAGTTCGAGAGGAACAAAGTTTGGAAGCTAGTTCCTAGGCCCAAGAACAAGAACATCATACGAACTCGATGGGTCTTTAGGAACAAGCTCGATGATACTGGGGCTGTAGCAAGAAACAAGGCTAGGCTAGTGGTACAAGGCTACAGGCAAGAGGAAGGAATCGACTACGATGAGACCTTCGCACCAGTTGCCAGGATCGAGGCCATCAGACTTCTAATTGCCTATGCTGCTCACAAGGGATTCAAGCTTTATCAAATGGATGTGAAAACAGCCTTTCTCAATGGACATCTCAAGGAAGAAGTATATGTGGCTCAACCCCCAGGATTCGAAGATGAGAAGCAACCCAACCATGTCTATTTCCTGGAGAGGGCACTCTACGGACTCAAACAAGCTCCCCGAGCTTGGTACGACAGGTTTGCTCAATTCCTCTTGTCTCATGGATACCTTCGAGGTTCCATAGACAAGGCTTTGTTTTTAAAGAAAGAGTCTAAAGACATTTTGATCGTGCAAGTCTATGTTGATGACATTGTTTTTGGAGCAACTAACGAAACTCTTGTAGAGAACTTTAAGGACCTCATGAGCAGTGAGTTTGAAATGAGTCTCATTGGGGAACTCATGTTCTTCCTGGGACTTCAAATATCCCAAACCAAGGAGGGAACAAAGATTCATCAACAGAAATACATCAAGGAAATGCTCGTGAAGTATGGGATGGAACACTCCAAGCCCATTGACACTTCCATCTCATCAAATTCAAGGCTCAATGCGGATGAAACAGTGTGGACCAACGGAACTATCGAGGTATGATCAGGTCCCTTCTCTACTTAACAGCTAGTAGACCTGATATCAAGTTCTTCGTATGTCTTTTTGCTCGTTTTCAAGCTAACCCTATGGAATCACACCTGAAAGAGGTGAAGAGAATTTTCAGGTATCTCAAAGGGAACGATAACTTGTGCCTCTGGTATCCAAGGAACAGTTCCCTCGAGCTCATTGCATACACAGATACGGACTTTGCAGGGCACCTGGTTGATAGAAAGAGCACATATGTAATGGCCCAGTTCCTAGGGTCATGCTTAGTTTCATGGGGATCTAAAAGGCAAAACTCAGTGGCACTCTCCACAGCTGAAGCAGAATATGTGGATGCCGCATCGTGCTGTTCCCAAGTTCTATGGATTAAGTCACAACTCCAGGATTATGGTATATCTTTTGGCCTAGTTCCCATACTTTGTGATAATACTAGTGCCATAAACATTTCCAAAAATCATGTGCATCATTCTAGAACTAAGCATATAGATATAAGACATCACTTTCTACGTGACAATGTTGAAAGTGGGAACATCTCGATGGAACACTGTAGAACTGAAGAGCAAATTGCGGACATTCTCACCAAAGCTTTAGACAGACGTCCCTACCAGCGTTTTCGAATGCTCCTAGGGATGATAACTCTAAACTAAACAAGTCCCTGTTTGTTTCTCCCTCAATGCCTGACTAGTTTATACAAGATTGCATGATAGGGAACTTGGACTTATTGCTTTCACTATGCCATGATTACTAGTCTAAAGATAAATGTGTACAAAGGAACTTTATTTCTTTTGGCCCAAAATGATCAACCAGAGTTCCCCTTATCCCTCTTTACAAGCCACTATGACGGTTGATCATATAACCTACCCCAAGCTAGGGACCAGACAAACGCTTCTGATGAGCCAACATGTTTCCTTTATCGAGTCGCAAATTGTCTGGATCCCTTTGAGTTCAGGGAGAGTGTCTGGTTCTCTTTTGAGTTCCCTAGCCTCACAAAAGGATGAGTGTGAAGTTCCCTTAACCACTTCACTCTCCCTGACGTTGATAAGATCATGGGAACTGATGCATTCTAGCAAGGGAACGCTGACTCATCTACCAAGCAGAACCGTCACTTGGGAAGCGGACTTTTGTGTCAGAATCCCTGAAGCGTTAAGAGCCAAGTATTCAAATTTTGAAAAGGACTTCCCAAGAGATCGTGACGCGTGTCCAGAGGCGTGCTATGGAAGTCGAAACGATGCCCCACGTTTATTGGGCAACGGTTATCGAGGTTTTCCACTTCCCTTTCTACCCTTCGCCCCTTCTCTCCTTAAAACCCTCATTTGCCATTTTTGGGCTCTTATTCCATCTTCCACCTCTGTCATTCGTCTTCCTCACATCCCTTTCACTCTCTTTTTCAAGAAACCTCCAAAAACCTCCCAAAACCTTACAAAAATGGCCCCTCAACACACTTTCGCCCAAATCAAAGCGTGGGTACTTGCCAACCCTCGAATCCTCTTCATCTCTCAATTACGAGAGATCGAAAAAGAGCAAGACCCCGTCATGAAAGATGTTTTTATCCAAGGGCTCTACAACCAAGTAAGCCCTTTCTTGCCCCTCCTCCTCCTCCTCCAGCCGACGACACTTTGGCCTGGACTTCTTCCGCCACCTCTTCTGAATCCCTTCCTCCTCCTTCAACCACTAACACCTCCTCCGGCGTTGTCATCGTTGACAATTTCGGAGATGCTCATCCCTCCATCAATGAGAAACCCCGAAAATCCAAACACCGCCATTCATCCAAACGACGCCACTCCTCCAAAGACCCCTCAAAACCCAAAAAATCCAAACATTCCCACGATCCCTCCAAATCCAAAAAACGCAAACATACTGAGGTCTCCGAATTCTCGGAGCCTAGGAAAAAGCCCCACTTCAAATTTGAGGAATACTTGAACTGCTTTAAGGAGAGTTCCTGTATGACCAAACCTCCTTACGATTTCCCCTCCGACAATGGGACCTCCCAATCCCAGAGTCTACTCCCTTCCTCTTCCTCTCTCCCTCTTCCCATAACTGAGGGACCTCCCAAACCTCCTCCACCACCTCCTTCTGTTCCCACTCCAAAAGGAACTCCACCCTCTTCACTTCCTTCCGTTCCCATAACAACGGGAACTCCAACTCCACCTCCACCTCACAAAACGCCTTCTCCTCCTTCCTCACCAAAACACACCTCCACCTCTCCCATTCCTACCTCGGGGATCTCTACTCCCCAGGTTACCAAAACCATTCCTCCTCCTTCTACCCAACTCTCTACTCCCATTTCTTCTTCTCTCCCTTCTTCCACCACATCCCCCACCACCACAAAACTCCCCTCTCCCTCACCATCCAAAAGTGTCGTCGCCCTTACCTCTGACGACGATGATCTCCCTCTCTCCGTGGTCATCGGCAAAATGACCAAGGACCTTCCTCCTATCATAATGGGAATTGTGGAGGAGGAGGCCCAGCTCAAGGCAATCGAAGAAGAACTCAATAGGGACCCCTCTGAACACACAACTGATCAAGGGACCAAGTCCCCAGAGAAGGTGGCTCCGGAAGAGCCCACGAAGACAAGGGACCCCGCACCAGCTGGTGGTGCTGGGGCAACAACAAGTCATCCCGAAGATGACGCGGAGGGCTCAAGCTCGAGCTCCTCCGAAGAAGAAGGGACTTCCAATGATGAGGTCGAAGAAGAAGAAGAGGCTCCAGCTGCTAAGGAGCAAGCACGGATCCCAACACCTGGACACCAAATGGTGGTGTCCACGAGTTCCCAACAGCCAAGGGACCGCGTGCTCATGATTGAAGCGGCTGCACCTCCTCAGCTGAAAGGACCTCGAACGGTCTCTAGGGGGAACACGTCCAGGAGCACTACAAAGAAGGGGAAGGGGACCTCTTCCACAAAGCACCATGTGGATGAGTCTAGGAAACTCCTTCCTCCACTCATCGTCTCCGAAGACGTGCTAAACGACAACGGCCTAGGGGAACTGTGGGACCTGATCAAGGCCCAGGGCTGGAAGAATCTCTACAAAGAAACTGTGAGCGTAGTGATACGTGATCGCCTCGGATTACTCCTCAGAAACCTCGTATTTGACCACACAGGAACCCGATCTTGCCAGCAATTATGAATCAAACCTACAAAAACTCTCAAATTAAGAAACTTGCGATCCAAGTAACAAACAGATCCGAAAATTGAAGTAACGAACAGAATTGATAGGCTGAAGGAGTCAACTTGATAGTTCAATTGGATTGGCTCTAACACTAAATCCAATTGATTAACTAGTTTGATCTTTAACAATCACAACTAGAACAATCTAATTGACTAAATCAACAAACCAATTTAACAACACAAGAGAGAGAGAGATCGAGAGTATGGTGATGATGATCGGCCGAGTATTGCACACAACACAATTGTTTTTGAGCCCCAGGACTAGATAAACCAATTTGGGTTTATCTAATCTCAAGCTGGTTTTTATTAATGAAACTGAAAAGTATTTATAGAGAATACAAAAGCTAATACTTGGGGAGCAAGGGAGAGAGGTTGGCCGGCCCTAGAAGGGGAGAAGGGGTCTCCTTTGCTTGCTTCCCAAGATATAATAATATCTAAATAAATCTAACTAGATTCCCTTAAATAAATAAATCATGGCTGAATTATTTATTTAAGGAAATAATCCTAACAAACTTAAAATATCTCTAACAAACTAAAAATATCTCTAACAACCAGGAGAGAGAAGATCAACCAACTAACATAAGCCTATTGGCTGATTTCTCTACATTATTAAAATAAATAGAAATTGTTCATAATAAAATAAATAAGATATTTTCTTCAATTTAGAATGGTCAAGTCAAAGGGTTGACTTTGACCCATATACCAATTCATCTCACCCGGTCACTTACTAAATTCAGCCCTAAAGTGATACAAATTAATACATGTTTCTAAATAAAGAAATGTTGAAACTCGGCCCATTGACTTGATCCTCTTCCTTGGTGGTCTTTGGCGCCATTTATGAATATATGTAAGAGATAATATTGAATCCATGAAAACCTCTTTGAACTTGAACGCCCTTGACCTTGGGAAAGGTTTCGGTCTTGGTCTTCTAGACACCTTTTTTTCAACTTTAATCTTCATGGTCCTTTGATCGCTATCATTCTCCCCCACTTGGCTTCGAATCGTCATCGATTCGACGTTGCATGTAAGCGTAAGAGGAGAATTATCTTGAAAAGATGGAAATATTAAAGGTACCATGGTTAATAAAGAAGGTTGTAAAACAAGCAAAGCTGATGGAAGACATGGAATCATCTCTTGGGCAGTTGGCTCTCGTTGACTAAAACTCCATTTGAGACATCCACTTCTTCCTCCATGCTCTCATTTTGCATGGTTTCCTCAGCTGGCACCTCCTCCTTCAAACTTTCCTTATCAATATGGCTTTGAAGATCACATAGGAGGTTACTTCCTTCTTTAGAGGTCTCTTGGCTATGTGGGGTTATAACTTTCTCTTCTTGAGTGAACATGATACGTGATTGCCCCGGAATCCTCCGTAGAAACCTCGTATATGACCCACACAAGTCCCGATCTTGCCTAGTAATCCTTGATTCAACCTGAATTTGCAATCAATATGAGAAATCGTACACAACAAGTAACCAAACTGATCTGAAATTGAATGAATGAAGATCGAACAGAATTATAGTAAATCAACTTGATAGTTCACTCGGATTGGCTCTAACACTAAATCCGAATGATAAACTAGTTTGATCTTTAACAATCAAGACTAGAACAATCTTATTGATGAAATATAACTCAGATTCGAACGAGGGAGAGAGAAGAGAATTCTCGAAATTTTGATGATGATGATGATGATCGGCCGAATAGCATGCACACAAACACAATTGTTTTTGAGCCCAAGGACTAGATAAACCTTTCTTAGGGTTTATCTAATCTCAAGCTGATTTTTATTAATGAATTTGCAAAGTATAAATAGAGAATACAAAAGCTAATACTTGGGGAGCAAGGAAGGGGAGGTGGCCGGCCCTAGATGGGGAGAATGAGCCTCCTTTGCTTGCTTCCCAAGATATAATAATATCTAAATAAATCTAACTAGATTCCCTTAAATAAATAAATCATAGCTGAATTATTTATTTAAGGAAATAATCCTAACAACTTAAAATATCTCTAACAAACTAAAAATATCTCTAACAACCAGGAGAGAGAAAATATCTCTAACAACCAGGAGAGAGAAAATCAACCACTAACATAAACCTATTGGCTGATTTCTCTACATTATTTAATTAAGTTCACACGCCTATAATAAAATAAATAGATAGATATTTTCTCCATTTAGAATGGTCAAGTCAAAGGGTTGACTTTGACCCATATACCAATTTATCTCACCCAGTCACTTACTAAATTCAGCCCTAAAGTGAGACAAATTAATACATGTTTCTAAATAAAGAAATAGTGAATTTCGGCCCCCATATAATCAATCCATGGAATCCGGGCTCAATTGATGTTGAATGCACGAGACCCACTTCGCCTTGCTAGGCTCTTCAATAACCGCTGTCAATCGAACCAAGATCGTTGTTGTGCCTTGAGCAATCTTCTTAGCTCGACTTCTTGTGATTGGTCCGTCAAGAGGCACTCGAATCAACTCATCGACGTCGGTTTGAGACATGGCAGGCTTCACTGCATCATTCTCCTCCACTTGAGCTCGAATCGTCTCTGATTCGACGTCGGAATCAAAATCTGGCACATAAAGAGATAGATCAGCCACATTAAAAGTTGGATGGACACCATACTCACCAGGCATGTCAACATGATATGCATTAGGGCCGATTCTCCTGATGATACGAAATGGTCCATCTCCTCTCTGATCTAACTTGTTCTTCCTTCGATTTGGGAACCTTTCCTTCCTTAGATGCACCCAAACAAGGTCTCCTTCTTCAAAGATAACCTGTTTCCGACCCTTATCAGCATGGGCCTTGTACTTCATGGATTTCCTCTCCAAGTGCATCTTCGTCCTCTCATGTAGCTTCTTCACAAACTCAGCCCTCTTGTTAGCTTCAAAACTCTCTTTTCCCTTGTATGGCTGAGGCGTCATATCCACCGGCGTCCTCGGATTCAGCCCATAAACAACCTCAAAAGGGGTCATCTTTGTGGCTGAATGGATTGACCTGTTATAAGCAAACTCCACAAAAGGCAAAACATCTTCCCAACGTTTGAGGTTAGCTTTAAGCATAGTTCTAAGTAAAACCCCTTACGTTCGATTAGTAACTTCCGTTTGCCCATCAGTTTGTGGGTGACATGAGGTAGAAAACAGCAATTTAGTTCCCAATTTAGACCATAGACTCTTCCAAAAATAACTCAAAAATTTAGCATCACGATCTGACACAATAGAACAAGGAATGCCATGCAATCTAACAATTTCCCTAAAGAACAAATCAGCAATATGCACAGCATCATCAGTCGTGTGACATGGAATAAAATGAGCCATTTTGGAAAATCTATCTACCACTACAAAGATAGAATCTCTACCCTTCCTAGTTCTAGGCAAACCTACAATGAAATCCATAGAAATGTCTTCCCAAGGTGAACTAGGAATGGGTAAAGGCTGGTACAAACCATGGGGGTGAAGTCTAGACTTAGCTTTAGCACAAACAACACAACTCTTGACAAATCTCAGCACATAATTACTCATTTTAGGCCAATAGTAGTGTTCTTTTAAACCTTCTAAAGTCTTTTCTAAACCCCTATGTCCTCTTGATTCATGAACCTCTTTAGTTAGAAGCCTACGTATACTAGATGAAGGAATGCACAATTTTCCAGCTTTAAACAAGTATCCATCATCAATAAAGTAGGTATCTATTTCACCCCTAGACATGCAATTCTTATAGATTTCAGCAAAGTGAGGATCACTAGCATATAATTCCCTAATCATTGCAAATCCAAGGATCTTAACATCACATAGGTTCAAGAGTACATACCTCCGAGAAAGGGCGTCAGCTACCACATTCTCCTTGCCTTTCTTATGTTTAACAACATAAGGAAAGGTCTCCATGAATTCAACCCATCTTGCATGTCGCCTGCTGAGTCTGGATTGGCCTTTCAAGTACTTCAAGGCCTCATGATCAGAATGGATTACAAACTCTTTAGGCCACAAATAATGAGACCAAGTTTTCAGGACCCTAATTAAAGCATACAACTCTTTATCATAAGTAGGGTAATTCAACTCAGCCCCACTAAGCTTTTCACTAAAATAAGCAATGGGTTTCTTGTCTTGTAAGAGCACGCCTCCTATGCCATGTCCAGAAGCGTCCACCTCTATCTCGAATGCCTTGGAGAAGTCAGGGAGTTGAAGCACTGGGGCGTGGCATAATCTGTCCTTCAAAGTGTTGAAGGCGTTCTCTTGTTGCTCCCTCCATTTAAAGGCCGTATCCTTCTTTGTGAGCTCGTGGAGGGGGGCTGCAATTGTGCTAAAATCACGCACAAATCTCCTGTAGAAGCCAGCCAAGCCGAGAAATGATCTGACCATTGTTGGTGTAGTCGGCTGGGGCCATTCTTTGATTGCCTTGATCTTGTCTTCATCTACCTTCAATCCACCTTTAGACACAACAAAACCAAGAAAAATGGTAGACTCCGAGCAAAAAGAACACTTTTTCAAGTTAACATAAAGCTTTTCTAACCTTAAAGTGTCCAAAACAGCCCTAAGATGATCTACATGTTCATGCATGGTTTTGCTATAGATTAAGATATCATCAAAGTAGACTACAACAAATCTGCCTAAGTATCTTCTTAAAACATGGTTCATAAGCCTCATAAAAGTACTAGGTGCATTAGTTAATCCAAAAGGCATTACTAACCATTCATATAAGCCATACTTAGTTTTAAAGGCAGTTTTCCATTCATCCCCTTCCCTCATCCTAATTTGATGGTACCCACTTCTTAAATCAATTTTAGAAAAGAAATTAGCACCATGTAATTCATCAAGCATATCATCTAGTCTAGGGATGGGGTGACGGTACTTAACTGTTATTTGGTTGATCGCTCTACAATCAACACACATTCTCCATGTGCCATCTTTCTTTGGCACCAAAATCACCGGAACCGCGCATGGGCTGAGAGATTCACGCACATAGCCTTTGTCCATGAGATCTTGCACTTGTCTTTGAAGCTCAGCGGTCTCTTCTGGACTTGCTCTATAGGCTGCACGGTTTGGTAATGAAGCGCCGGGCACCAAATCGATTTGATGCTCAATGCCTCTAATTGGTGGCAGGCCTTCCGGCAACTCTTCAGGCATCACATCTTCAAATTCCTGTAATAGATCCTGTAGACACTTTGGAAGATGTGAAATATCTTGACTAATAATAAGTATCTCTTTCCTCATAAGAAGTAAGCAAGAAGAGTTAGGGAAAGAAATACTAGACTGAGTCACAAGAGAGCGCTTTTCTACACTGCCTTTCAAGCCGATTTTTGGCTCTTTCTGTAGGCGTTCTTTTTCCATATTTGCAGCTCTCTGAGTCTCTGAATTGCTCCCAAAATTTGAGGCAAAACGCTCGAGTGGATTGGGAGATAGCCCAGTTTTCGTCCCAGATGCACTGCTGGAAGTGTTGCTCGGCACTTTGGGCGTTTTAGGGACATTTTCTCGGCGTTTTTCGTCCCAAACAGTAGCTCCACCTGTTTTTGATGTTGTCCCAAAATTTGAGCCAGAACGCTCGGGTGGAGACTGGGAAACGCCGCTTGGCTTTGTCGACGCGTCGGGCGCCGAACGCCGGGCCGCTGCTTTGGCCGTTGAATCAGCCTCTTCTTTCTCTTCCTTGGCACGCCTAAGTGCCCTAGCTTGATCTCGACGTACCTGATCCTGTAGAACTTGTTGAGGAGACAAGGGTAGAAGATAAACTCTCCTCCCATCATAGTTAAAAGAATAGGTGTTTAACATACCATCATAAATCACTCTCCTATCAAATAACCATGGTCTTCCTAACAAGATATGAGTGCATTCCATGTTAACTACATCACACATAATATCATCAACATAAGTACCAATAGCAACACGGACTAAACACTGATGGGTGACAAGATTAGGACCTTCTGAATCATTAATTCCATTGAGACCATAACTAGTAGCCCTAGGTTGGGTTTTTAATTGCAAGTGATCAACTACCTTAGCATTAATAATGTTACAGCAGCTACCACTATCAATTATCATGCATAACACTTGATTCTTTACTGTACACCTAGTATGAAAAATGTTTTCCCTTTGATCTAGCCTAGGTGTTTCTTGTAAAGTAAGAGTACGCATTGTTACCAAAGTTAGAGGCTGTTCGGTGCAATCTGGTTCAATGGCCTCTACGTCCTCCTCTTCTTGTCCAATACTGTCCTCCTCCACTTGATTTGGAGTTATATCTTCATCACTCACATATCCTCCATTGGTGGTGAGAAGCACTTGCTTTAGATTTGGACAATCCTTGGCATAGTGACCTCGTCCTTGACACTTGTAGCACACTAAATCACGTGTTCTAGGCTGATTTGGAGGTCCATTGGTGGGACGCCTTTGGCCTTGAAAACCTGTTGGTTTAGGTGAGCTAGAAGCTCCCTTTTGCTGCATAGAAGGGTTAGAAGAATAAAAGTTGGAATTTGCACTAGGATTAGAACCATACCTTTTTGTAGCATTCCAAGCTTCCTTCTTCTTCCTTTGTTGCTGCTCATAGAGTAGTTGGGCTGAATGTACTAAGGCATTGAGATCCTTGATTTGTTGAATCTCCAATGTGTCTTGAATGCTTTGATTCAGTCCAGCCATGAATTGGGTCCTTAAAGACCGTTGGGAATGATGAATTCCCGCTTTAAAACTCAGATCCTCTAGCTCATTGAAGTACTCGGTTGGAGACTTGGTGCCTTGTTTGCAAGTTACAACTTTCAATCTCATGTGCTCGGTATGCTCTTCAGGCACATATTTCTTCCTCATTACAAACTTCAGCTGGCCCCAAGTTTCAATTGGTGGTAAGGCCTTTCTTATTCGATCCTCCTTCATTCTAAACCACCAATTTCTAGCGGTCCCAATAAAGTGGATGACAACAACAACAACTTTCTCCCATTCTTCATATCCCATGTGATCTAGAATGAAGTTTGTAGCTTGTTCTCACTCTAGATACTTCTCCGGGTTAAGCTCTCCATTGAATGGTTCTATCTTGATCTTTATATCACGTTTCCCAATCTGATTTACAACTCTGTTAACGTTGTTGTTGTTGTTCGGCCGTTGTACTCCATAGGCTGGTGGGAGATCTTCTACAACCTCAGCTTGGTTATAGAAATCATCTAGGGGAGGATGCCATGGGCGCCTTTCTTCCCCGGGATAACCATATGTCACATCATCAAAAGAGTTGTTGTATTGTTGATATTGTTGATGAGTGGCTTGAGGATACCGGTTGTGTGGCTGATTATAGACTTGTTGATGAGTAACCGGTGGAGTCCTCGACCCGATGCCTCGTCCTCTACCTCGGCCTGCTGTGGGGGAGTAGTGAGCCGGGGGATCATTATCTTTGTTGTAGCTAGCAAGCACATCATGTTCGTCATCCACTAGTTGTTGCTTGCCTTTGTCGCTACCCGAGGCTTGATTTGGGTCACTTGTAAGATCGACTGCAGGGGTGCTCTTGCGACTAGCTTGAGATGAATCAACCAATATTGCAAGTTGTTCCTCTAAATGCTTTAGTTGCGGAGCCAATGCAGCCGTGGCCAGTTCTACAGCTCGAGCCTGGCCATCGCGCACACCTTCACTAATGGACAACCTAATGAAGTCGATTGCCTCCTTAGTGAGACTCAATTCAGTTGGGTTAGGTTCTGAAGGAATCACCATTGTTCCTGAGACAAACAAGAAGGTAGAGAGAGTAGTGTGTTCTAAAGTAAATCACAACAAGCAATACCACACCTTGATCAAGCCAAAACTTGCCTCAAAGCAATCCAATCAACTTAATTCAGTTTTTGGGCTGTTTTGAGGGAGTAAAATGGTAGATATAGTGTAGGTATGGAATACTAATGCTATTTAAAGGAAATATGCAGCTTAAGCAAATGGCAAGTATGCAATAAGACAAGCAATGCAAATAATCCCTCTATGAGCTCTAAAACACATGCAATCTCTCAATTGACTCTATGCAAGTTAATAAAGCCAAATTCAGCATGCAAGGACAGAAAATATGGTAGGCTTAGTGACTTTTATTTCGTCACTCTTTTTCTTCAAAGTGATCTCTACTTAGCTATCTTTTTAAGCAAGCAGTCACTAGGGTTGAAAGTGGCTTAAAACTAGCTGGGGTAGATCACTTTTCTTTTCTTTTTTTTTTTTTTTTTTGATTTTATGCACAAACTACTCTTGTGCTATAATGAAGAAACAAGCAAAGCAAAGCAACAATGCAAAGGACGAAATTAAAAAGGGTATACACGAACTGAAATTTTTTTTTTAAACTAAGTGACTTTTGCTACCAATGAAACCAACTAGAAGCCAAATTAACAAAAGAAGAAGGGGTATGTCGAATTTGATGGGATGCAATGACAGAAATTAGCAAATATCAAACAAGCAATATGAATCTCTATTGATCATGCAACATGAAATAAAAACTCATAAAAATTGTCGGAAGACAATTGCTACTCTTAATTGCAACAAAACTCAACCAATTCAACCAAAAACATGCAACAAATCCCTTAAAATCTCCTAGATGGGTTATTACTTGGAGGGCAAGCAACAACAAGGAAATTAGGGTTTGGTGATCTCGGCTGAGGGCTAGGGTTAGGGTTTGCGGATTTGGATCTAGGGTTTGAGGGATTGGTAGGGTTCGAACTAGGGTTAGGGTTTGGGATTAGGGTTTGGCCGCCAATTAGGGTTAGGGTTGGGGTTAGGCTGCCAATTTAGGGTTAGGGTTACGAGAAGGGTGGAGTGCGATCTAGGGTTTAGGATGCTCCGATTTGGATGGGGTTGGTGGGGTTGTGATCGGACGGTGGTGGTGGGTGGTGCGGCTGGTGAGAGCGACACCAAGTCGGAGTGTGCAGGTGGTGGCGGAGTGGTGGTGTTGGCGGAACTATGTGGTGGTTGTGGTGCAAATTCAGCCTTTGGATCTCAAAAATTGTAACTTTAGGTAAAGGTGGGATTTTTGGGATCAAAAACTGAATCAAATCAATTAGAAAGCAAATTAAGGAAAGAAACAATTACTTGGCGAGACGCTGGATTATGATACCACTTGATACGTGATCGCCTCGGATTACTCCTCAGAAACCTCGTATTTGACCACACAGGAACCCGATCTTGCCAGCAATTATGATTCAAACCTACAAAAGCTTTCAAAGTAAGAAACTTGCGATCCAAGTAACACAATAACGAACTGATTGAATGAATGAAAGCACTCGATCTGAATTATTGATATTCAATTTGATAGTTCAAACGGATTGGCTCTAACGCTAAATCCGAATGATTAACTAGTTTGATCTTTAACAATCACAACTAGAACAATCCAATTGAATGAACTATAACTCAGATTCGAACAAGAGGGAGAAATTTCGGCTGCTATGAAGATCATGATCTCGAGATTGTAATCACACAAACACACTTGTAATTTTTTGAGCCCAAGGACTAGATAAACCAATTTGGGTTTATCTAATCTCAAGCTGATTTTTATTAATGAAATTGCAAAGTATAAATAGAGAATACAAAAGCTAATCCTTGGGGAGCAAGCAAGGGGGTGTGGCCGGCCCTAGGAGAGAGGAATCAGCCTCCTTATCTTGCTTCCCAAGATATAATAATATCTAATTAAATCTAACTAGGTTACCTTAAATAAATAAATCATAGCTGAATTATTTATTTAAGGAAATAATCCTAACAAACTTAAAATATCTCTAACAACCAGGGGAGAGAAAATCAACCAACTAACATAAGCCTATTGGCTGATTTCTCTTCATTATTAAAATAAATAGAAATTGTTCATAATAAAATAAATAAGATATTTTCTTCAATTTAGAATGGTCAAGTCAAAGGGTTGACTTTGACCCATATACCAATTCATCTCACCCGGTCACTTACTAAATTCAGCCCTAAAGTGAGACAAATTAATACATGTTTCTAAATAAAGAAATAGTAATTTTCGGCCCTCCTATGATCAATCCATGGAATCCGGGCTCAATTGATGTTGAATGCACGAGACCCACTTCGCCTTGCTAGGCTCTTCAATAACTGCTGCCAATCGAACCAAGATCGCTGTTGTGCCTTGAGCAATCTTCTTAGCTCGACTTCTTGTGATTGGTCCGTCAGAAGGCACTCGAATCAACTCATCGACGTCGGTTTGAGACATGGCAGGCTTCACTGCATCATATTTCATCGAGAATTGGGCGTGCAATGTTAGATCACACGTCATTTTAAAGGAAAAAGGAGAAAAATCAAGTGAACTTTAAAGTTATCTAGGCATAAGCATAGAGAATGAGGATAGTATCAAGCCAATAAGCACATTCTGCACTACAAAATCCAGACCGATCGAATAAAAGCATAAATTCGAACCAAGAAACCGAATGCCACATTTAGGAGTGACATTTACATGGATATTTCATCAAACACTCGACGTATAATGTTAGATCACAAGTCATTTTAAAGTCAAAAGGAGTGAAAAAAATGTGAACTTTAAAGACATCTAGGCATAAGCACAAAGAATGAAGATAGTATCAAGCCAATAAGCACATAATACACTACAAAACCAAGACCGTTCGAATAAAAGCATAAACTCAAACCTAGAAACCGAATGCCACCTTTAGGAGTGACATTTACATGGACATTTCATCGAACACTTGGCGTATAATGATTGATCACAACGCATTTTATAGGCAAAAGGAGAAAAAAACAGTGAACTTTAAAGACACCTAAGCATAAGCACAAAGAATGAGGATAGTATCAAGCCAATAAACACATTATACACAACAAAACCAAAACCCTTCAATCGAATAAAAGCATAAACTCAAACTTAGAAACCGAATGCCACATTTAGGAGTGACATTTACATGGACATTTCATCGAACACGTGGGGTATAATGTTAGATCACAAGTCATTTTAAAGTCAAAAGGAGAAAAAATGTGAACTTTAAAGACATCTATGATACATGATCGCCTCGGATTACTCCTCAGAAACCTCGTATTTGACCACACAGGAACCCGATCTTGCCAGCAATTATGATTCAAACCTACAAAGCTTTCAAAGTAAGAAACTTGCGATCCAAGTAACAAACAGATCCGAAAATTGAAGTAACGAACAGAATTGATAGGTTGAAGGAGTCAACTTGATAGTTCAATTGGATTGGCTCTAACGCTAAATCCAATTGATCAACTAGTTTGATCTTTAACAATCACAACTAGAACAATCTAATTGACTAAATCAACAAACCAATTTAACAACACAAGAGAGAGAGAGATCGAGAGTATGGTGATGATGATCGGCCGAGTATTGCACCCAACACAATTGTTTTTGAGCCCCAGGACTAGATAAACCAATTTGGGTTTATCTAATCTCAAGTGATTTTTATTAATGAAACTGAAAAGTATTTATAGAGAATACAAAAGCTAATACTTGGGGAGCAAGGGAGAGAGGTTGGCCGGCCCTAGAAGGGGTGAAGGGGTCTCCTTTGCTAGCTTCCCAAGATATAATAATATCTAAATAAATCTAACTAGATTCCCTTAAATAAATAAATCATGGCTGAATTATTTATTTAAGGAAATAATCCTAACAAACTTAAAATATCTCTAACAAACTAAAAATATCTCTAACAACCAGGAGAGAGAAGATCAACCAACTAACATAAGCCTATTGGCTGATTTCTCTACATTATTAAAATAAATAGAAATTGTTCATAATAAAATAAATAAGATATTTTCTTCAATTTAGAATGGTCAAGTCAAAGGGTTGACTTTGACCCATATACCAATTCATCTCACCCGGTCACTTACTAAATTCAGCCCTAAAGTGATACAAATTAATACATGTTTCTAAATAAAGAAATGTTGAAACTCGGCCCATTGACTTGATCCTCTTCCTTGGTGGTCTTTGGTGCCATTTATGAATATATGTAAGAGATAATATTGAATCCATGAAAACCTCTTTGAACTTGAACGCCCTTGACCTTGGGAAAGGTTTCGGTCTTGGTCTTCTAGACACCTTTTTTTCAACTTTAATCTTCATGGTCCTTTGATCGCTATCATTCTCCCCCACTTGGCTTCGAATCGTCCTCGATTCGACGTTGCATGTAAGCGTAAGAGGAGAATTATCCTGAAAAGATGGAAATATTAAAGGTATCATGGTTAATAAAGAAGGTTGTAAAACAAGCAAAGCTGATGGAAGACATGGAATCATCTCTTGGGCAGTAGGGCTCTCGTTGACTAAAACTCCATTTGAGACATCCACTTCTTCCTCCATGCTCTCATTTTGCATGGTTTCCTCAGCTGGCACCTCCTCCTTCAAACTTTCCTTATCAATATGGCTTTGAAGATCACATAGGAGGTTACTTCCTTCTTTAGAGGTCTCTTGGCTATGTGGGGTTATAACTTTCTCTTCTTGAGTGAACATTCCTGGTTTTGGTGAGTCAGAAACTCCCAATTCCTGCAAAAAAGAGTTAGTATCCAAAACAATGGAAGAAGAGTTAGAAATGTACCTCATTTGACTAGAATTAGCCAAAGCCTCATTCTTTCGTTGGAGTTGATAAAAATACTTCTGAGCAGCTCGAACCAAGGCATCAACATCATTGTGGTCTGTATAGCTTTCAAGATGTTCTTGGAATTGAGAATTCAGTCCATCTAGGAATTGTAGACATATATACCTTGGTGATACATCAACTCCAGCAAAACACATCAATTCTTCAAGCTCCATGAAGAAGTCAAGTGGAGATCTAGAACCTTGCTTACAACTAGCCACTCTTTTCAACCGTTCAGAATGCTCATATGGAACAAACTTCTGGCGCATATAGAATTTCAGTTGATGCCAAGTTGAAATGGGCTTAAGACCTCGGTTCCAACGATCTCTCTGTACATGATCCCACCAAAAACGTGCAGCTCCCACAAGACAAGTTGTTACTGCATACAACTTCTCTTGTTCAGTGTAATTATGGTACTCAAGGAAAGAGTTGGTGTCGTCTTCCCATTCAAAATACCATGTAGGGTCAATAATCCCATAAAAAGGCTCTATTCGGTGTGGAACATATTGTTGGGACATCCTAAAACAAGCAAGAAGTAGAGAGAGTAGTGTGGTCTAAAAGCAATCACAACAAGCAATATCACACCTTAATCAAGCCAAAACTTGCCTCAAAGCAATCCAATCAACTTAATTCAGTTTTTCGGTTGGATTGAGGGAGTAAATGGGTAGATATAGTATAGGTATGGTATACTAATGATAAATAAAGGAAATATGCAGTTCAAGCAAATGGCAAGTATGCAATAAGACAAGCAATGCAAATAATCCCTTTATGAGCTCTAAAACACATGCAATCTCTCAATTGACTCTATGCAAGTTAATAAAACCAAAATTCAGCATGCAAGGACCGAAAATATGGTAGGCTTAGTGACTTTTATTTCGTCACTCTTTTTCTTCAAAGTGATTTCTACTTAGCTATCTTTTTAAGCAAGCAGTCACTAGGGTTGAAAGTGGCTTAAAACTAGCTGGGGTAGATCACTTTTTCTTTTCTTTTTTTTTTTTTTGATTTTTATGCACAAACTACTCTTGTGCTATAATGAAGAAACAAGCAAAGCAATGCAACAATGCTAAGGACGAAATTAAAAGGGTATATACGAACCTCTTTTTTTTTTTTTTTTTTTTAAACTAAGTGACTTTTGCTACCAATGAAACCAACTAGAAGCCAAATTAACAAAAGAAGAAGGGTAGGTCGAATTGATGGGGTGCAATGACAGAAATCAGCAAGTATTAATCAAGCAATATGAATCGCAATCAATCATGCAACATGAATGAAAACTCATAAAACTGTAGGAAAAACAATTGCTAATCTAAATTGCAATACAACTCAACCAATTCAGCCAATAAACATGCACAAATCCCATAAAAATCTCCTAATTGGTAATTGCTTGGAGGGCAAGGAACAACTAAGGGATTTAGGGTTTGGGAGATCACGGCTGGATTAGGGCTATTAGGGTTCGGTTCGAGGGTTTGGGTTTGGTAGGGTTTCGGACTAGGGTTTGCGAGAATTAGGGTTACCTAGGGTTTCTCGCAACTAGGGTTAGGGTTTGGGTTTGGACTGCCGCCAGATTAGGGTTAGGGTTAGGGTTGAGTTCTCGAAAAATTAGGGTTAGGGTTCGAGAATGAGGGTGGCGAACTAGGGTTTGGATGCTCCGATTTGGATGGGGTTGGTGGGGTTGTGATCGGACGGCGGTGGTGGGTGGTGCGGCTGGTGAGAGCGACACCAAGTCGGGGTGTGCAGGTGGTGGCGGAGTGGTGGTGTTGGCGGAACTATGTGGTGGTTGTGGTGCAAATTCAGCCTTTGGATCTCAAAAATTGTAACTTGGTTAAAGGTTCAAATTTTGGGATCAAAAACTGAATTAAATTAATTAGAAAGCAAATTAAGGAAAGAAACAATTACTTGGCGAGACGCTGGATTCTGATACCACTTGATACGTGATCGCCTCGGATTACTCCTCAGAAACCTCGTATTTGACCACACAGGAACCCGATCTTGCCAGCAATTATGATTCAAACCTACAAAGCTTTCAAAGTAAGAAACTTGCGTTCCAAGTAACAAACAGATCCGAAAATTGAAGTAACGAACAGAATTGATAGGTTGAAGGAGTCAACTTGATAGTTCAATTGGATTGGCTCTAACGCTAAATCCAATTGATCAACTAGTTTGATCTTTAACAATCACAACTAGAACAATCTAATTGACTAAATCAACAAACCAATTTAACAACACAAGAGAGAGAGAGATCGAGAGTATGGTGATGATGATCGGCCGAGTATTGCACCCAACACAATTGTTTTTGAGCCCCAGGACTAGATAAACCAATTTGGGTTTATCTAATCTCAAGTGATTTTTATTAATGAAACTGAAAAGTATTTATAGAGAATACAAAAGCTAATACTTGGGGAGCAAGGGAGAGAGGTTGGCCGGCCCTAGAAGGGGAGAAGGGGTCTCCTTTGCTTGCTTCCCAAGATATAATAATATCTAAATAAATCTAACTAGATTCCCTTAAATAAATAAATCATGGCTGAATTATTTATTTAAGGAAATAATCCTAACAAACTTAAAATATCTCTAACAAACTAAAAGTATCTCTAACAACCAGGAGAGAGAAGATCAACCAACTAACATAAGCCTATTGGATGATTTCTCTACATTATTAAAATAAATAGAAATTGTTCATAATAAAATAAATAAGATATTTTCTTCAATTTAGAATGGTCAAGTCAAAGGGTTGACTTTGACCCATATACCAATTCATCTCACCCGGTCACTTACTAAATTCAGCCCTAAAGTGATACAAATTAATACATGTTTCTAAATAAAGAAATGTTGAAACTCGGCCCATTGACTTGATCCTCTTCCTTGGTGGTCTTTGGCGCCATTTATGAATATATGTAAGAGATAATATTGAATCCATGAAAACCTCTTTGAACTTGAACGCCCTTGACCTTGGGAAAGGTTTCGGTCTTGGTCTTCTAGACACCTTTTTTTCAACTTTAATCTTCATGGTCCTTTGATCGCTATCAATCTAGGCATAAGCACAAAGAATGAGGATATAATCAAGCCAATAAGCACATAATACACTACAAAACCAAGACCGATCGAATAAAAGCATAAACTCAAACCTAGAAACCGAATGCCACCTTTAGGAGTGACATTTTGACATTTCATCGAACACTTGGCGTATAATGATTGATCACAACGCATTTTATAGGCAAAAGTAGAAAAAAAAGTGAACTTTAAAGATACCTAGGCATAAGCACAAAGAATGAGGATAGTCTCAAGCCTATAAGCACATTATACACTACAAAACCAAACCCTTCGATCGAATAAAAGCATAAACTCAAACTTAGAAACCGAATGCCACATTTAGGAGTGATATTTACATGGACATTACATCGAACACTTGGAGTATAATGTTAGATCACAAGTCATTTTAAAGTCAAAAGGAGAAATAATTGAGCTTTAAAGACATCTAGGCATACGCACAAAGAATGAGGATAGTATCAAGCCAATAAGCACATAATATACTACAAAACCAAGATCGATCGAGTAAAAGCATAAACTCAAACCTTGAAACCGATTGCCACATTTAGAAGTGACATTTACATGAACATTTCATCGAACACTTGGCGTGTAATGTAAGATCACAAGTTATTTTAAAGGCAAAAGGAGAAAAAACAAGTGAACATTAAAGAAATCTAGGCATAAGTGATGCAGTGAAGCCTGCCATGTCTCAAACCGACGTCGATGAGTTGATTCGAGTGCCTTCTGACGGACCAATCACAAGAAGTCGAGCTAAGACGATTGCTCAAGGCACAATAGCGATCTTGGTTCGATTGGCAGCGGTTATTGAAGAGCCTAGCAAGGCGAAGTGGGTCTCGTGCATTCGACATCAATTGAGCCCGGATTCCATGGATTGATAATATGAGGGCCGAAATTCACTATTTCTTTATTTAGAAACATGTACTAATTTGTCTCACTTTAGGGCTGAATTTAGTAAGTGACCGGGTGAGATAAATTGGTATATGGGTCAAAGTCAACCCTTTGACTTGACCATTCTAAATGGAGAAAATATCTATCTATTTATTTTATTATAGGCGTGTGAACTTAATTAAATAATGTAGAGAAATCAGCCAATAGGCTTATGTTAGTGGTTGATTTTCTCTCTCCTGGTTGTTAGAGATATTTTCTCTCTCCTGGTTGTTAGAGATATTTTTAGTTTGTTAGAGATATTTTAAGTTTGTTAGGATTATTTCCTTAAATAAATAATTCAGCTATGATTTATTTATTTAAGGTAACCTAGTTAGATTTAATTAGATATTATTATATCTTGGGAAGCAAGATAAGGAGGCTAAATCCTCTCTCCTAGGGCCGGCCACCTCCCCTTCCTTGCTCCCCAAGGATTAGCTTTTGTATTCTCTATTTATACTTGTTATTTCATTCAATAAAATGAGCTTGAGATTAGATAAACCCTAAGAAAGGTTTATCTAGTCCTTGGGCTCAAAAACAATTGTGTTTGTGTGCATGCTATTCGGCCGATCATCATCAT
Source organism: Fallopia convolvulus (assembly GCA_964016875.1). Taxonomy (NCBI): domain Eukaryota; kingdom Viridiplantae; phylum Streptophyta; class Magnoliopsida; order Caryophyllales; family Polygonaceae; genus Fallopia; species Fallopia convolvulus. The sequence continues at coordinate 20,995,078 of OZ024730.1, forward strand.
CAAAATTTCGAGAATTCTCTTCTCTCTCTCTCGTTCGAATCTGAGTTATATTTCATCAATAAGATTGTTCTAGTCTTGATTGTTAAAGATCAAACTAGTTTATCATTCGGATTTAGCGTTAGAGCCAATCCGAGTGAACTATCAAGTTGATTTACTACAATTCTGTTCGATCTCCATTCATTCAATTTCAGATCAGTTTGGTTACTTGTTGTGTACGATTTCTCATATTGATTGCAAATTCAGGTTGAATCAAGGATTACTAGGCAAGATCGGGACTTGTGTGGGTCATATACGAGGTTTCAACGGAGGATTCCGGGGCAATCACGTATCAAGTGGTATCATTATCCAGCGTCTCGCCAAGTAATTGTTTCTTTCCTTAATTTGCTTTCTAATTGATTTGATTCAGTTTTTGATCCCAAAAATCCCACCTTTACCTAAAGTTTGAATTTTTGAGACCAAAAGATTGAATTTTTCACTACCACCACCATATTTCCGCCACCCAACCACCACGAACCACCACCACCACACCAAACTGGTGTCGCTCGTCTGGACCGCACCACCACTCACCACCAGCCGAGCCTAACCACACCACCCCCATCCAATTCGGACTAGCCAAACCCTAGTTCGCCCACCCCAGCCTTGTAACCCTAACCCTAAATTGGCGGCTAGACCTAGTTCGAACCCAAACCCTAGATCCAAATCCGCAAACCCTAACCCTAACCCAAACCCTAATCCCAAACCCTAACCCTAGTTCGAACCCTACCAATCCCTCAAACCCTAGTTCGAACCCTACCAATCCCTCAAACCCTAGATCCAAATCCGCAAACCCTAACCCTAGCCCTCAGCCGAGATCACCAAACCCTAATTCCTTGTTGTTGCTTGCCCTCCAAGTAATAACCCATCTAGGAGATTTTAAGGAATTTGTTGCATGCTTTTGGTTGAATTGGTTGAGTTTTGTTGCAATTAAGAGTAGCAATTGTCTTCCGACAATTTTTATGAGTTTTTATTTCATGTTGCATGATCAATAGAGATTCATATTGCTTGTTTGATATTTGCTAATTTCTGTCATTGCATCCCATCAAATTCGACCTACCCCTTCTTCTTTTGTTAATTTGGCTTCTAGTTGGTTTCATTGGTAGCAAAAGTCACTTAGTTAAAAAAAAAAAAAAATCAGTTCGTGTATACCCTTTTTAATTTCGTCCTGTGCATTGTTGCTTTGCTTTGCTTGTTTCTTCATTATAGCACAAGAGTAGTTTGTGCATAAAATCAAAAAAAAAAAAAAAAACAGAAAAGAAAAGTGATCTACCCCAGCTAGTTTTAAGCCACTTTCAACCCTAGTGACTGCTTGCTTAAAAAGATAGCTAAGTAGAAATCACTTTGAAGAAAAAGAGTGACGAAATAAAAGTCACTAAGCCTACCATATTTTCTGTCCTTGCATGCTGAATTTTGGCTTTATTAACTTGCATAGAGTCAATTGAGAGATTGCATGTGTTTTAGAGCTCATAGAGGGATTATTTGCATTGCTTGTCTTATTGCATACTTGCCATTTGCTTAAGCTGCATATTTCCTTTAAATATCATTAGCATTCCATACCTACACTATATCTACCATATTACTCCCTCAAAACAGCCCAAAAACTGAATTAAGTTGATTGGTTTGCTTTGAGGCAAGTTTTGGCTTGATCAAGGTGTGGTATTGCTTGTTGTGATTTACTTTAGAACACACTACTCTCTCTACCTTCTTGTTTGTCTGAGGAACAATGGTGATTCCTTCAGAACCTAACCCAACTGAATTGAGTCTCACTAAGGAGGCAATCGACTTCATTAGGTTGTCCATTAGTGAAGGTGTGCGCGATGGCCAGGCTCGAGCTGTAGAACTGGCCACGGCTGCATTGGCTCCACAACTAAAGCATTTAGAGGAACAACTTGCAATATTGGTTGATTCATCTCAAGCTAGTCGCAAGAGCACCCCTGCAGTCGATCTTACAAGTGACCCAAATCAAGCCTCGGGTAGCGACAAAGGCAAGCAACAACTAGTGGATGACGAACATGATGTGCTTGCTAGCTACAACAAAGATAATGATCCCCCGGCTCACTACTCCCCCACAGCAGGCCGAGGTAGAGGAAGAGGCATCGGGTCGAGGACTCCACCGGTTACTCATCAACAAGTCTATAATCAGCCACACAACCGGTATCCTCAAGCCACTCATCAACAATATCAACAATACAACAACTCTTTTGATGATGTGACGTATGGTTATCCCGGGGAAGAAAGGCGCCCATGGCATCCTCCCCTAGATGATTTCTATAACCAAGCTGAGGTTGTAGAAGATCTCCCACCAGCCTATGGAGTACAACGGCCGAACAACAACAACAACGTTAACCAAGTTGTAAATCAGATTGGGAAACGTGATATAAAGATCAAGATAGAACCATTCAATGGAGAGCTTAACCCGGAGAAGTATCTAGAGTGGGAACAAGCTACAAACTTCATTCTAGATCACATGGGATATGAAGAATGGGAGAAAGTTGCTGTTGTTGTCATCCACTTTATGGGGACCGCTAGAAATTGGTGGTTTAGAATGAAGGAGGATCGAATAAGAAAGGCCTTACCACCAATTGAAACTTGGGGCCAGCTGAAGTTTGTAATGAGGAAGAAATATGTGCCTGAAGAGCATACCGAGCACATGAGATTGAAAGTTGTAACTTGCAAACAAGGCACCAAGTCTCCAACCGAGTACTTCAATGAGCTAGAGGATCTGAGTTTTAAAGCGGGAATTCATCATTCCCAACGGTCTCTAAGGACCCAATTCATGGCTGGACTGAATCAAAGCATTCAAGACACATTGGAGATTCAACAAATCAAGGATCTCAATGCCTTAGTACATTCAGCCCAACTACTCTATGAGCAACAACAAAGGAAGAAGAAGGAAGCTTGGAATGCTACAAAAAGGTATGGTTCTAATCCTAGTGCAAATTCCAACTTTTATTCTTCTAACCCTTCTATGCAGAAGGGAGCTTCTAGCTCACCTAAACCAACAGGTTTTCAAGGCCAAAGGCGTCCCACCAATGGACCTCCAAATCAGCCTAGAACACGTGATTTAGTGTGCTACAAGTGTCAAGGACGAGGTCACTATGCCAAGGATTGTCCAAATCTAAAGCAAGTGCTTCTCACCACCAATGGAGGATATGTGAGTGATGAAGATATAACTCCAAATCAAGTGGAGGAGGACAGTATTGGACAAGAAGAGGAGGACGTAGAGGCCATTGAACCAGATTGCACCGAACAGCCTCTAACTTTGGTAACAATGCGTACTCTTACTTTACAAGAAACACCTAGGCTAGATCAAAGGGAAAACATTTTTCATACTAGGTGTACAGTAAAGAATCAAGTGTTATGCATGATAATTGATAGTGGTAGCTGCTGTAACATTATTAATGCTAAGGTAGTTGATCACTTGCAATTAAAAACCCAACCTAGGGCTACTAGTTATGGTCTCAATGGAATTAATGATTCAGAAGGTCCTAATCTTGTCACCCATCAGTGTTTAGTCCGTGTTGCTATTGGTACTTATGTTGATGACATTATGTGTGATGTAGTAAACATGGAATGCACTCATATTTTGTTAGGAAGACCATGGTTATTTGATAGGAGAGTGATTTATGATGGCATGTTAAACACCTATTCTTTTAACTATGATGGGAGGAGAGTTTCTCTTCTACCCTTGTCTCCCCAACAAGTTCTACAGGATCAGGTACGTCGAGATCAAGCTAGGGCACTTAGGCGTGCCAAGGAAGAGAAAGAAGAGGCTGATTCAACGGCCAAAGCAGCGGCCCGACGTTCGGCGCCCGACGCGTCGACAAAGCCAAGCGGCGTTTCCCAGTCTCCACCCGAGCGTTCTGGCTCAAATTTTGGGACAACATCAAAAACAGGTGGAGCTACTGTTTGGGACGAAAAACGCCGAGAGAATGTCCCTAAAACGGCCAAAGTGCCGAGCAACACTTCCAGCAGTGCATCTGGGACGAAAACGAGGCTATCTCCCAATCCACTCGAGCGTTTTGGCTCAAATTTTGGGAGCAATTCAGAGACTCAGAGAGCTACAAATATAGAAAAAGAACGCCTACAGAAAGAGCCAAAAATCGGCTTGAAAGGCAGTGTAGAAAAGCGCTCTCTTGTGACTCAGTCTAGTATTTCTTTCCCTAACTCTTCTTGCTTACTTCTTATGAGGAAAGAGATACTTATTATTAGTCAAGATATTTCACATCTTCCAAAGTGTCTACAGGATCTATTACAAGAGTTTGAAGATGTGATGCCTGAAGAGTTGCCAGAAGGCCTTCCACCAATTAGAGGCATTGAGCATCAAATCGATTTGGTGCCCGGCGCTTCATTACCAAACCGTGCAGCCTATAGAGCAAGTCCAGAAGAGACCGCTGAGCTTCAAAGACAAGTACAAGATCTCATGGACAAAGGCTATGTGCGTGAATCTCTCAGCCCATGCGCGGTTCCGGTGATTTTGGTGCCAAAGAAGGATGGCACATGGAGAATGTGTGTTGATTGTAGAGCGATCAACCAAATAACAGTTAAGTACCGTCACCCCATTCCCAGACTAGATGATATGCTTGATGAGTTACATGGTGCTAATTTCTTTTCTAAAATTGATTTAAGAAGTGGGTACCATCAAATTAGGATGAGGGAAGGGGATGAATGGAAAACTGCCTTTAAAACTAAGTATGGCTTATATGAATGGTTAGTAATGCCTTTTGGATTAACTAATGCACCTAGTACCTTTATGAGGCTTATGAACCATGTCTTAAGAAGATACTTAGGCAGATTTGTTGTAGTCTACTTTGATGATATCTTAATCTATAGCAAAACCATGGATGAACATGTAGGTCATCTTAGGGCTGTTTTGGACACTTTAAGGTTAGAAAAGCTTTATGTTAACTTGAAAAAGTGTTCTTTTTGCTCGGAGTCTACCATTTTTCTTGGTTTTGTTGTGTCTAAAGGTGGATTGAAGGTAGATGAAGACAAGATCAAGGCAATCAAAGAATGGCCCCAGCCGACTACACCAACAATGGTCAGATCATTTCTCGGCTTGGCTGGCTTCTACAGGAGATTTGTGCGTGATTTTAGCACAATTGCAGCCCCCCTCCATGAGCTGACAAAGAAGGATACGGCCTTTAAATGGAGGGAGCAACAAGAGAACGCCTTCAACACTTTGAAGGACAGATTATGCCACGCCCCAGTGCTTCAACTCCCTGACTTCTCCAAGGCATTTGAGATAGAGGTGGACGCTTCTGGACATGGCATAGGAGGCGTGCTCTTACAAGACAAGAAACCCATTGCTTATTTTAGTGAAAAGCTTAGTGGGGCTGAGTTGAATTACCCTACTTATGATAAAGAGTTGTATGCTTTAATTAGGGTCCTGAAAACTTGGTCTCATTATTTGTGGCCTAAAGAGTTTGTAATCCATTCTGATCATGAGGCCTTGAAGTACTTGAAAGGCCAATCCAGACTCAGCAGGCGACATGCAAGATGGGTTGAATTCATGGAGACCTTTCCTTATGTTGTTAAACATAAGAAAGGCAAGGAGAATGTGGTAGCTGACGCCCTTTCTCGGAGGTATGTACTCTTGAACCTATGTGATGTTAAGATCCTTGGATTTGCAATGATTAGGGAATTATATGCTAGTGATCCTCACTTTGCTGAAATCTATAAGAATTGCATGTCTAGGGGTGAAATAGATGCCTACTTTATTGATGATGGATACTTGTTTAAAGCTGGAAAATTGTGCATTCCTTCATCTAGTATACGTAGGCTTCTAACTAAAGAGGTTCATGAATCAAGAGGACATAAGGGTTTAGAAAAGACTTTAGAAGGTTTAAAAGAACACTACTATTGGCCTAAAATGAGTAATTATGTGCTGAGATTTGTCAAGAGTTGTGTTGTTTGTGCTAAAGCTAAGTCTAGACTTCACCCCCATGGTTTGTACCAGCCTTTACCCATTCCTAGTTCTCCTTGGGAAGACATTTCTATGGATTTCATTGTAGGTTTGCCTAGAACTAGGAAGGGTAGAGATTCTATCTTTGTAGTGGTAGATAGATTTTCCAAAATGGCTCACTTTATTCCATGTCACACGACTGATGATGCTGTGCATATTGCTGATTTGTTCTTTAGGGAAATTGTTAGATTGCATGGCATTCCTTGTTCTATTGTGTCAGATCGTGATGCTAAATTTTTGAGTTATTTTTGGAAGAGTCTATGGTCTAAATTGGGAACTAAATTGCTGTTTTCTACCTCATGTCACCCACAAACTGATGGGCAAACGGAAGTTACTAATCGAACGTTAGGGGTTTTACTTAGAACTATGCTTAAAGCTAACCTCAAACGTTGGGAAGATGTTTTGCCTTTTGTGGAGTTTGCTTATAACAGGTCAATCCATTCAGCCACAAAGATGACCCCTTTTGAGGTTGTTTATGGGCTGAATCCGAGGACGCCGGTGGATATGACGCCTCAGCCATACAAAGGAAAAGAGAGTTTTGAAGCTAACAAGAGGGCTGAGTTTGTGAAGAAGCTACATGAGAGGACGAAGATGCACTTGGAGAGGAAATCCATGAAGTACAAGGCCCATGCTGATAAGGGTCGGAAACAGGTTATCTTTGAAGAAGGAGATCTTGTTTGGGTGCATCTAAGGAAGGAAAGGTTCCCAAATCAAAGGAAGAACAAGTTAGATCAGAGAGGAGATGGACCATTTCGTATCATCAGGAGAATCGGCCCTAATGCATATCATGTTGACATGCCTGGTGAGTATGGTGTCCATCCAACTTTTAATGTGGCTGATCTATCTCTTTATGTGCCAGATTTTGATTCCGACGTCGAATCAAAGACGATTCGAGCTCAAGTGGAGGAGAATGATGCAGTGAAGCCTGCCATGTCTCAAACCGACGTCGATGAGTTGATTCGAGTGCCTTCTGACGGACCAATCACAAGAAGTCGAGCTAAGAAGATTGCTCAAGGCACAACAGCGATCTTGGTTCGATTGGCAGCGGTTATTGAAGAGCCTAGCAAGGCGAAGTGGGTCTCGTGCATTCGACATCAATTGAGCCCGGATTCCATGGATTGATAATATGAGGGCCGAAATTCACTATTTCTTTATTTAGAAACATGTACTAATTTGTCTCACTTTAGGGCTGAATTTAGTAAGTGACCGGGTGAGATAAATTGGTATATGGGTCAAAGTCAACCCTTTGACTTGACCATTCTAAATGGAGAAAATATCTATCTATTTATTTTATTATAGGCGTGTGAACTTAATTAAATAATGTAGAGAAATCAGCCAATAGGCTTATGTTAGTGGTTGATTTTCTCTCTCCTGGTTGTTAGAGATATTTTCTCTCTCCTGGTTGTTAGAGATATTTTCTCTCTCCTGGTTGTTAGAGATATTTTTAGTTTGTTAGAGATATTTTAAGTTGTTAGGATTATTTCCTTAAATAAATAATTCAGCTATGATTTATTTATTTAAGGGAATCTAGTTAGATTTAATTAGATATTATTATATCTTGGGAAGCAAGATAAGGAGGCTAAATCCTCTCTCCTAGGGCCGGCCACACCCCCTTGCTTGCTCCCCAAGGATTAGCTTTTGTATTCTCTATTTATACTTGTTATTTCATTCAATAAAATGAGCTTGAGATTAGATAAACCCTAAGAAAGGTTTATCTAGTCCTTGGGCTCAAAAACAATTGTGTTTGTGTGCATGCTATTCGGCCGATCATCATCATCAAAATTTCGAGAATTCTCTTCTTTCTCTCTCGTTCGAATCTGAGTTATATTTCATCAATAAGATTGTTCTAGTCTTGATTGTTAAAGATCAAACTAGTTTATCATTCGGATTTAGCGTTAGAGCCAATCCGAGTGAACTATCAAGTTGATTTACTACAATTCTGTTCGATCTCCATTCATTCAATTTCAGATCAGTTTGGTTACTTGTTGTGTACGATTTCTCATATTGATTGCAAATTCAGGTTGAATCAAGGATTACTAGGCAAGATCGGGACTTGTGTGGGTCATATACGAGGTTTCAACGGAGGATTCCGGGGCAATCACGTATCAATAAGCATAGAGAATGAGGATAGTGTCAAGCAAATAAGCACTTTATACAGGACAAAACAAAGACAGATCGAACAAAAGCATAAACTCAAACCTAGAAACCGAATGCCACATTTAGTTGTGACATTTACGTGGATATTTCATCGAGAATTGGGCGTGCAATGTTTGATCACACGTCATTTTAAAGGAAAAAGGAGAAAAATCAAGTGAACTTTAAAGTTATCTAGGCATAAGCACAAAGAATGTGGATAGTATCAAGCCAATAAGCACAATCTGCACTACAAAACAAAAACCTTTCGATCGAATAAAAGCATAAATTCGAACCTAGAAACTGAATGCCACATTTAGGAGCGACAATTACATGGGCATTTCATCGAACTCTTGGCGTGCAATGTTAGATCACAAGTCATTTTAAAGGCAATAGGAGATAAAACAAGTGAACTTTAAAGAAATCTAGGCATAGGCATATTGAATGAGGATAGTATCAAGCCAATAAGCACATTATACACTACAAAACCAAAACCCTTCGATCGAATAAAAGCATAAACTCATACTTAGAAACCGAATACCACATTTAGGAGTGACATTTACATGGACATTTCATCGAACACTTGGCGTATAATGATTGATCACAACGTATTTTATAGGCAAAAGGAGAAAAAAAAAGTGAACTTTAAAGATACCTAGGCATAAGCACAAAGAATGAGGATAGTCTCAAGCCTATAAGCGCATTATACACTACAAAACCAAACCCTTAGATCGAATAAAAGCATAAACTCAAACTTAGAAACCGAATGCCACATTTAGGAGTGACATTTACATGGACATTTCATCAAACACTTGGCGTATAATGTTAGATCACAAGTCATTTTAATGTCAAAAGGAGAAAAAATGTGAACTTTAATGGAGCATGAGTGTTCTATTTTCCGGGTTTTCCTTGAACATTGTTCTCTCGTTTGCCCATTCTCCAGTCAATCCATTGAAGAGCTGTTGGACCTTCATCTTATTGGTGATTTCTTCTTTGGTGATCCTCAAGCCTTCCATTTTGGTGCAAAGTCCTTCAAATCGGGACTGGTAGCTATCGACAGACTCTCCCATCTCCATGTGGAAGTTGTAGAACTCCCTTTTTGCATTCATCTGAAGATCTTCTCGCAAAGGTTCCCAACGTGCATTTGTTGGATGGCTTCCCACATTTCCTTAGCTGTGTCAAGGTTTGCTACCCTGTCACAGTCTTGTACGCACATGGACATCTTCAAGTATTGTTTGGCTTTGTAGTTTGCCTCCATACACTTGTATTCGTTGGGTCCCCACTTTGAGAGGTCGTTGACTATAGCTGGATCGATTTCGAAGTTGCCTCTCTCGATAACACACCAGGCTTGGTAGTCTTGGCGAAGCATCCAATCCTTCATGTCGCATTGCCAGCTTTCAAATCTTCCTGTAATAAGCCTTGGCGGCTTACTAGTATTGTTCCCCACCTGAGTAAGTTCCTGAGCCATTTGATACCTGCGATGCTAACACAAATCTAGAGCACAAGCTCTGATACCAATTGTTGGATCGTAAACCGTTAGCAAAGAGCTTGGGAACTGGCAATTAAGTTGTTTCCAAGGCAGCGGAAGTAAACAGTTCGCAAGTATTAAAGACAGTAAAAACACAGTTCCTTTATAGAGGAACCCCACTACAACCAACTAGTTGTATGGGTAAACCTCTACCTCCACTTGGAGGATTTTGAATGACTTACTTATATTGATTGCTTTGTTCCTTAGTTACAACAGCCGGATTCACACTTCTCTGTTCCTACGAGTTCTTCCTAACTCTAGTAAATCCTCTCAACTGAGTTCCTAAGCTCACAACAGCAAAATACAAATAACTCAAACCTTACACCGACTTCTCAGTTCCCTTGTCCTTCGGAACTTCGGCTTCACCGTCGTCGAAATCACACACTCGCCGGCGGGGACTTCTCTTCCTTCTCTTCCTTTTCTCAGGTGTGGGTGTTTGTGTGTTCTGGGAGAAGTACTCAATCCGAGTACTATTCATTTGGCTTTATAGTCCAGGTGAGCTTGGGCAGTCGCATCTTTCGTTTGTGTCTAAAATGCCCTTTGCTTGATGCCCAAGTTGTACTTTCTTCACATGTGACTTTGGTTTGAACTAGGTCAACTTCTTGGATCAATCGGACCGTTGGATGAAGCGTGACAGTCTGATCCTTAGACTGTTCCTTCGGGCTGTCCGAGACAAAATCCCGGGATCTGCGCTGAACGGTCGTTATCCTCACATGTGAGTTCCCCTGTCATGGGAACTGTCTTCTTCAGAGTTCCCTTGATAGAAACTCTTCATCGTTGTAAGCTTGTGTTCTCTTGATCATTTCTGGGAGTTCCCACTTCATGGGAACTTTCTTCTTTAGAGTTCCCTTGATGGAAACTCTACATTGTAGGCTTCTGTGGCTTTTGGTCATTCATGGGGGTTCTTGGCTGTACTTGTGTTCCTTAGAAATACTTGAACAAACCACATTAGTTCCCTATGGTGTTTGTCATTATCAAAACTCGGAGAATGACATCGTTGATCCGTTGTTTAGAACCAGAGGTCCCAACAACGTCCCAACAACATTTCATCGAACACTTGGTGTATAATGTTAGATCACAAGTCATTTTAAAGTCAAAAGGAGAAATAATTGAACTTTAAAGACATCTAGGAATACGCACAAAGAATGAGGATAGTATCAAGCCAATAGGCACAGAATACACTACAAAACCAAGACCGATCGAATAAAAGCATAAACTCAAACCTTGAAACCGATTGCCACATTTAGGAGTGACATTTACATGAACATTTCATCGAACACTTGGCGTGCAATGTTAGATCACAAGTTATTTTAAAGGCAAACGGAGAAAAAACAAGTGAACATTAAAGAAATCTAGGCATAAGCATAGAGAATGAGGATAGTATCAAGCAAATAAGCACATTATACACTACAAAACAAAGACAGATCGAATAAAAGCATAAACTCAAACCTAGAAACTGAATGCCACATTTAGTTGTGACATTTACGTGGACATTTCATCGAGCACTTGGCGTGCAATGTTAGATCACACGTCATTTTAAAGGCAAAAGGAGAAAAATCAAGTGAACTTTAAAGTTATCTAGGCATAAGCACAAACAATGTGGATAGTATCAAGCCAATAAGCACGGTCTGCACTACAAAACAAAAACCCTTCGATCGAATAAAAGCATAAATTCGAACCTAGAAACTGAATGCCACATTTAGGAGTGACAATTACATGGGCATTTCATCGAACTCTTGGCGTGCAATGTTAGATCACAAGTCATTTTAAAGGCAAAAGGAGATAAAACAAGTGAACTTTAAGGAAATCTAGGCATAGGCATATTGAATGAGGATAGTATCAAGCCAATAAGCACATTATACACTACAAAACCAAAACCTTTCGATCGAATAAAAGCATACACTCATCCTTAGAAACCGAATACCATATTTAGGAGTGACATTTACATGGACATTTCATCGAACACTTGGCGTGCAATGTTAGATCACAAGTCATTTTAAAGGCAAAAGGAGAAAAAACAAGTCAACATTAAAGAAAACTAGGCAAAAGCATAGAGAACGAGGATAGTATCAAGCCAATAAGCACATTATACACTACAAAACCAAGACCGATCGAATAAAAGCATAAACTCAAACCTAGAAACCGAATGCCACATTTAGGAGTCACATTTACATGGACATTTCATCGAGCACTTGGCGTGCAATGTTAGATCACAAGTCATTTTAAAGGCAAAAGGAGAAAAAACAAGTGAACTTTAAAGTTATCTAGGCATAAGCATAGATAATGACGATTGTATGAAGCTAATAAGCACATTCTGCACTATAAAATCAAGACCGATCGAATAAAAGCATAAATTCGAACCTAGAAACCGAATGCCACATTTAGGAGTAACATTTAAATGGACATTTTATCGAACACATGGCGTGCAATGTCAGATAACAAGTTATTTTAAAGGCAAAAGGAGATAAAACAAGTGAACTTTTAATAAATCTAGGCATAAGCATAGAGAATGAGGGTAGTATCAACTCAATAAGCACATTCTGCACTACAAAATCAAGACCGATCGAATAAAAGCATATATTCAAACCTAGAAACCGAATGCCACATTTAGGAGTGACATTTACATGGACATTTCATCGAACACTTGGCTTGCAATGTTAGATCTCAAGTCAATTTAAAGGCAAATGGAGAAAAACAAGTGGACTTTAAAGACATCTAGGCATAAGCATAATGAATGAGGATAGTATCAAGCCAATAAGCACATTCTGCACTAAAAAATCAAGACCGATCGAATTAAAGCATAAATTCGAACCTAGAAACAGAATGCTTCATTTAGGAGTGACATTTACATGGACATTTCATATAACACTTGGTGTGCAATTGTAAATCATAAGTCATTTTAATGGCGAAAGGACAGAAAATAAGTGAACTTTAAACAACTCTAGGCATAAGTATAGAGAATGAGGATAGTATCAAGCCAATAAGCAAATTCTGCACTAAAAAATCAAGTCCGATCGAATAAATGCATAAATTCGAACCTAGAAACCGAATGCCACATTTAGGAGTGACATTTCCATGGACATTTCATTGAACACTTGGCGTGCAATGTTTAGTCGCAAGTCATTTTAATGGCGAAAACAGAAAGAACAAGTGAACTTTAATGAAATCTAAGGATAAGCATAAAGAATGAGGATAGAATCAAGCCAATAAGCACATTCTGCACTACAAAATCAAGACCGATCGAATAAATGCATAAATTCGAACCTAGAAACCGAATGCCACATTTAGGAGTGACATTTACATGGACAATTCATTGAACACTTGGCGTGCAATGTTTAATCACAAGTCATTTTAATGGAAAAAGGAGAAAGAACAAGTGATATTTAAAGAAATCTAGGCATAAGCATAGAGAATGAGGATAGTATGAAGCCAATAAGCACATTCTGCACTTCAAAATAAAGACCGATCGAATAAAAGCATAAATTCGAATCTAGAAACCGAGTGCCACATTTAGCAGTGAGATTTACATGGATATTTCATCGAACACTTGGCGTGCAATGTTAGATCACTAGTCATTTTGAAGGCAGAAGGAGAAAAAACAAGTGGAGTTTAAAGACATCTAGGCATAAGCATAAAGAATGAGGATAGTATCAAGTAAATAAGCACATTCTGCACTAAAAAATCAAGATCGATCGAGTAAAATCATAAATTCGAACCTAAAAACCGAATGCTACATTTAGGAGTGACCTTTACATGGACATTTCATCGAAAACTTGGCGTGAAATGTTAGATCACTAGTCATTTTAAAGGCAAAAGGAGAAAAGGCAAGTGAACTTTAAACACATCTAAGCATAAGCATAAAGAATGAGGATAAAATCAAGCCAATAAGCACATTCTCCACTTCGAAATCAAGACGTATCGAATAAAAGCATAAATTCGAACCTAGAAACCGAACACCAAATTTAGGAATGACATTTACATGGACATTTCATCGAACACTTGGTGTGCAATTGTAGATCACAAGTCATTTTAAAGGCAAAAGGAGAAAAAACAAGTGAACTTTAAAAACTCTAGGCATAAGCATAGAGAATGAGGATAGTATCAAGCCAATAATCACATTCTGCACTACAAAATCAAGACCGATCGAATAAATGCATAAATTCGAACCTAGAAACCGAATGCCACATTTAGGAGTGACATTTCTATGGACATTTCATTCAACACTTGGCGTCCAATGTTTAATCAGAAGTCATTTTAATGGCGAAAAGAGAAAGAACAAGTGATATTTAAAGAAATCTAGGCATAAGCATAGAGAATGAGGATAGTATGAAGCAAATAGGCATATTCTGCACTACAAAATAAAGACCGATCGAATAAAAGCATATATTCGAACTTAGAAACCGAATGCCACATTTAAGAGTGAGATTTACATGGACATTTCATCGAACACTTGGTTTGCAATGTTAGATCACAAGTTACTTTAAAGGCAAAAGGAGAAAAAACAAGTGAAATTTAAAGAAATCTAGGCATAAGCATAGAGAATAAGGATAGTATCAAGCCAATAAGCACATTCTGCACTACAAAATCAAGACCGATCGAATAAAAGCATAAATTCGAACCTAAAAACCGAATGCTACATTTAGGAGTGACATTTACATGGACATTTCATCGAACACTTAGCGTGGCATGTTAGATCACTAGTCATTTTTAAAGGAAAAAGGAGAAAATGCAAGTGAACTTTAAACACATCTAAGCATAATCATAAAGAATTAGGATAGAATCAAGCCAATAAGCCCATTCTCCACTACAAAATCAAGAAGTATCGAATAAAAGCATAAATTCGAACCTAGAAACCGAATGCCACCTTTAGGAGTGACATTTAAATGGACATTTCATCGAACACTTGGCATGCAATGTTAGATCACAAATCATTTTAAAGGAAAAAGGAGAAAAAACAAATGAACATTAAAGACATCTAGGCATAAGCATAAAGAATGAGGATAGTATCAAGTAAATAAGCACATTCTGCACTACAAAATCAAGACCGATCGAGTAGAAGCATAAATTCGAACCTAAAAACCGAATGCTACATTTTGGAGTGACATTTAAATGGACATTTCATCGAGCACATGGCGTGGAATGTTAGATCACTAGTCATTTTTAAATGCAAAAGGAGAAAAGGCAAGTGAACTTTAAACACATCTAAGCATAAGCATAAAGAATGAGGGAAAGGACGGAACGACGACGAGCCAAGGAGAAAGAATTCAGCCTTCACCGCCGGCGCTCATCTTCTTCATCCACCTCCTCTCCTCCACCACCACCTCATCACCTTCTTCCTCCCTTTGGGCTGGTGTAGCTGAAGTAAACGTCACCGCCGCCGGTGATCTTTTCGCCTCGTTATGCGATGCCGCCGGCGACCGCCAGCCCATTCGACCACCACCCACCGAAAGGGCCGCTGTCGGGAAATGCCCATCCACCCTCGGGCTCAGGGATCGAGCCATGATCGAGCCACACGAGCCATGGGCTCGAGTGAAGGTATATACGATCGAAATTAATTAGCGGGTTGATTGCGGAGCCATCGTAAGGGCTTTTCGGTTCCGCTTTTGATACGTGATTGCCCCGGAATCCTCCGTTGAAACCTCGTATATGACTCACACAAGTCCCGATCTTGCCTAGTAATCCTTGATTCAACCTGAATTTGCAATCAATATGAGAAATCGTACACAACAAGTAACCAAACTGATCTGGAATTGAATGAATGGAGATCGAACAGAATTGTAGTAAATCAACTTGATAGTTCACTCGGATTGGCTCTAACGCTAAATCCGAATGATAAACTAGTTTGATCTTTAACAATCAAGACTAGAACAATCTTATTGATGAAATATAACTCAGATTCGAATGAGAGAGAGAGAAGAGAATTCTCGAAATTTTGATGATGATGATGATGATCGGCCGAATAGCATGCACACAAACACAATTGTTTTTGAGCCCAAGGACTAGATAAACCTTTCTTAGGGTTTATCTAATCTCAAGCTGATTTTTATTAATGAATTTGCAAAGTATAAATAGAGAATACAAAAGCTAATACTTGGGGAGCAAGGAAGGGGAGGTGACCGGCCCTAGATGGGGAGAATGAGCCTCCTTTGCTTGCTTCCCAAGATATAATAATATCTAAATAAATCTAACTAGATTCCCTTAAAATATCTCTAACAAACTAAAAATATCTCTAACAACCAGGAGAGAGAAAATATCTCTAACAACCAGGAGAGAGAAAATCAACCACTAACATAAACCTATTGGCTGATTTCTCTACATTATTTAATTAAGTTCACACGCCTATAATAAAATAAATAGATAGATATTTTCTCCATTTAGAATGGTCAAGTCAAAGGGTTGACTTTGACCCATATACCAATTTATCTCACCCGGTCACTTACTAAATTCAGCCCTAAAGTGAGACAAATTAGTACATGTTTCTAAATAAAGAAATAGTGAATTTCGGCCCTCATATTATCAATCCATGGAATCCGGGCTCAATTGATGTCGAATGCACGAGACCCACTTCGCCTTGCTAGGCTCTTCAATAACCGCTGCCAATCGAACCAAGATCGCTGTTGTGCCTTGAGCAATCTTCTTAGCTCGACTTCTTGTGATTGGTCCGTCAGAAGGCACTCGAATCAACTCATCGACGTCGGTTTGAGACATGGCAGGCTTCACTGCATCATTCTCCTCCACTTGAGCTCGAATCGTCTTTGATTCGACGTCGGAATCAAAATCTGGCACATAAAGAGATAGATCAGCCACATTAAAAGTTGGATGGACACCATACTCACCAGGCATGTCAACATGATATGCATTAGGGCCGATTCTCCTGATGATACGAAATGGTCCATCTCCTCTCTGATCTAACTTGTTCTTCCTTTGATTTGGGAACCTTTCCTTCCTTAGATGCACCCAAACAAGATCTCCTTCTTCAAAGATAACCTGTTTCCGACCCTTATCAGCATGGGCCTTGTACTTCATGGATTTCCTCTCCAAGTGCATCTTCGTCCTCTCATGTAGCTTCTTCACAAACTCAGCCCTCTTGTTAGCTTCAAAACTCTCTTTTCCTTTGTATGGCTGAGGCGTCATATCCACCGGCGTCCTCGGATTCAGCCCATAAACAACCTCAAAAGGGGTCATCTTTGTGGCTGAATGGATTGACCTGTTATAAGCAAACTCCACAAAAGGCAAAACATCTTCCCAACGTTTGAGGTTAGCTTTAAGCATAGTTCTAAGTAAAACCCCTAACGTTCGATTAGTAACTTCCGTTTGCCCATCAGTTTGTGGGTGACATGAGGTAGAAAACAGCAATTTAGTTCCCAATTTAGACCATAGACTCTTCCAAAAATAACTCAAAAATTTAGCATCACGATCTGACACAATAGAACAAGGAATGCCATGCAATCTAACAATTTCCCTAAAGAACAAATCAGCAATATGCACAGCATCATCAGTCGTGTGACATGGAATAAAGTGAGCCATTTTGGAAAATCTATCTACCACTACAAAGATAGAATCTCTACCCTTCCTAGTTCTAGGCAAACCTACAATGAAATCCATAGAAATGTCTTCCCAAGGAGAACTAGGAATGGGTAAAGGCTGGTACAAACCATGGGGGTGAAGTCTAGACTTAGCTTTAGCACAAACAACACAACTCTTGACAAATCTCAGCACATAATTACTCATTTTAGGCCAATAGTAGTGTTCTTTTAAACCTTCTAAAGTCTTTTCTAAACCCCTATGTCCTCTTGATTCATGAACCTCTTTAGTTAGAAGCCTACGTATACTAGATGAAGGAATGCACAATTTTCCAGCTTTAAACAAGTATCCATCATCAATAAAGTAGGTATCTATTTCACCCCTAGACATGCAATTCTTATAGATTTCAGCAAAGTGAGGATCACTAGCATATAATTCCCTAATCATTGCAAATCCAAGGATCTTAACATCACATAGGTTCAAGAGTACATACCTCCGAGAAAGGGCGTCAGCTACCACATTCTCCTTGCCTTTCTTATGTTTAACAACATAAGGAAAGGTCTCCATGAATTCAACCCATCTTGCATGTCGCCTGCTGAGTCTGGATTGGCCTTTCAAGTACTTCAAGGCCTCATGATCAGAATGGATTACAAACTCTTTAGGCCACAAATAATGAGACCAAGTTTTCAGGACCCTAATTAAAGCATACAACTCTTTATCATAAGTAGGGTAATTCAACTCAGCCCCACTAAGCTTTTCACTAAAATAAGCAATGGGTTTCTTGTCTTGTAAGAGCACGCCTCCTATGCCATGTCCAGAAGCGTCCACCTCTATCTCAAATGCCTTGGAGAAGTCAGGGAGTTGAAGCACTGGGGCGTGGCATAATCTGTCCTTCAAAGTGTTGAAGGCGTTCTCTTGTTGCTCCCTCCATTTAAAGGCCGTATCCTTCTTTGTCAGCTCGTGGAGGGGGGCTGCAATTGTGCTAAAATCACGCACAAATCTCCTGTAGAAGCCAGCCAAGCCGAGAAATGATCTGACCATTGTTGGTGTAGTCGGTTGGGGCCATTCTTTGATTGCCTTGATCTTGTCTTCATCTACCTTCAATCCACCTTTAGACACAACAAAACCAAGAAAAATGGTAGACTCCGAGCAAAAAGAACACTTTTTCAAGTTAACATAAAGCTTTTCTAACCTTAAAGTGTCCAAAACAGCCCTAAGATGACCTACATGTTCATCCATGGTTTTGCTATAGATTAAGATATCATCAAAGTAGACTACAACAAATCTGCCTAAGTATCTTCTTAAGACATGGTTCATAAGCCTCATAAAGGTACTAGGTGCATTAGTTAATCCAAAAGGCATTACTAACCATTCATATAAGCCATACTTAGTTTTAAAGGCAGTTTTCCATTCATCCCCTTCCCTCATCCTAATTTGATGGTACCCACTTCTTAAATCAATTTTAGAAAAGAAATTAGCACCATGTAACTCATCAAGCATATCATCTAGTCTGGGAATGGGGTGACGGTACTTAACTGTTATTTGGTTGATCGCTCTACAATCACACACATTCTCCATGTGCCATCCTTCTTTGGCACCAAAATCACCGGAACCGCGCATGGGCTGAGAGATTCACGCACATAGCCTTTGTCCATGAGATCTTGTACTTGTCTTTGAAGCTCAGCGGTCTCTTCTGGACTTGCTCTATAGGCTGCACGGTTTGGTAATGAAGCGCCGGGCACCAAATCGATTTGATGCTCAATGCCTCTAATTGGTGGAAGGCCTTCTGGCAACTCTTCAGGCATCACATCTTCAAACTCTTGTAATAGATCCTGTAGACACTTTGGAAGATGTGAAATATCTTGACTAATAATAAGTATCTCTTTCCTCATAAGAAGTAAGCAAGAAGAGTTAGGGAAAGAAATACTAGACTGAGTCACAAGAGAGCGCTTTTCTACACTGCCTTTCAATTCGATTTTTGGCTCTTTCTGTAGGCGTTCTTTTTCTATATTTGTAGCTCTCTGAGTCTCTGAATTGCTCCCAAAATTTGAGCCAAAACGCTCGAGTGGATTGGGAGATAGCCTCGTTTTCGTCCCAGATGCACTGCTGGAAGTGTTGCTCGGCACTTTGGCCGTTTTAGGGACATTCTCTCGGCGTTTTTCGTCCCAAACAGTAGCTCCACCTGTTTTTGATGTTGTCCCAAAATTTGAGCCAGAACGGTCGGGTGGAGACTGGGAAACGCCGCTTGGCTTTGTCGACGCGTCGGGCGCCGAACGCCGGGCCACTGCTTTGGCCTTTGAATCAGCCTCTTCTTTCTCTTCCTTGGCACGCCTAAGTGCCCTAGCTTGATCTCGACGTACCTGATCCTGTAGAACTTGTTGGGGAGACAAGGGTAGAAGAGAAACTCTCCTCCCATCATAGTTAAAAGAATAGGTGTTTAACATGCCATCATAAATCACTCTCCTATCAAATAACCATGGTCTTCCTAACAAAATATGAGTGCATTCCATGTTTACTACATCACACATAATGTCATCAACATAAGTACCAATAGCAACACGGACTAAACACTGATGGGTGACAAGATTAGGACCTTCTGAATCATTAATTCCATTGAGACCATAACTAGTAGCCCTAGGTTGGGTTTTTAATTGCAAGTGATCAACTACCTTAGCATTAATAATGTTACAGCAGCTACCACTATCAATTATCATGCATAACACTTGATTCTTTACTGTACACCTAGTATGAAAAATGTTTTCCCTTTGATC
Organism: Fallopia convolvulus; assembly: GCA_964016875.1. Lineage (NCBI taxonomy): Eukaryota > Viridiplantae > Streptophyta > Magnoliopsida > Caryophyllales > Polygonaceae > Fallopia > Fallopia convolvulus. The sequence goes on from OZ024730.1 coordinate 21,015,035, forward strand.
TAGCCTAGGTGTTTCTTGTAAAGTAAGAGTACCCATTGTTACCAAAGTTAGAGGCTGTTCGGTGCAATCTGGTTCAATGGCCTCTACGTCCTCCTCTTCTTGTCCAATACTGTCCTCCTCCACTTGATTTGGAGTTATATCTTCATCACTCACATATCCTCCATTGGTGGTGAGAAGCACTTGCTTTAGATTTGGACAATCCTTGGCATAGTGACCTCGTCCTTGACACTTGTAGCACACTAAATCACGTGTTCTAGGCTGATTTGGAGGTCCATTGGTGGGACGCCTTTGGCCTTGAAAACCTGTTGGTTTAGGTGAGCTAGAAGCTCCCTTCTGCATAGAAGGGTTAGAAGAATAAAAGTTGGAATTTGCACTAGGATTAGAACCATACCTTTTTGTAGCATTCCAAGCTTCCTTCTTCTTCCCTTGTTGCTGCTCATAGAGTAGTTGGGCTGAATGTACTAAGGCATTGAGATCCTTGATTTGTTGAATCTCCAATGTGTCTTGAATGCTTTGATTCAGTCCAGCCATGAATTGGGTCCTTAGAGACCGTTGGGAATGATGAATTCCCGCTTTAAAACTCAGATCCTCTAGCTTATTGAAGTACTCGGTTGGAGACTTGGTGCCTTGTTTGCAAGTTACAACTTTCAATCTCATGTGCTCGGTATGCTCTTCAGGCACATATTTCTTCCTCATTACAAACTTCAGTTGGCCCCAAGTTTCAATTGGTGGTAAGGCCTTTCTTATTCGATCCTCCTTCATTCTAAACCACCAATTTCTAGCGGTCCCCATAAAGTGGATGACAACAACAACAACTTTCTCCCATTCTTCATATCCCATGTGATCTAGAATGAAGTTTGTAGCTTGTTCCCACTCTAGATACTTCTCCGGGTTAAGCTCTCCATTGAATGGTTCTATCTTGATCTTTATATCACGTTTCCCAATCTGATTTACAACTTGGTTAACGTTGTTGTTGTTGTTCGGCCGTTGTACTCCATAGGCTGGTGGGAGATCTTCTACAACCTCAGCTTGGTTATAGAAATCATCTAGGGGAGGATGCCATGGGCGCCTTTCTTCCCCGGGATAACCATACGTCACATCATCAAAAGAGTTGTTGTATTGTTGATATTGTTGATGAGTGGCTTGAGGATACCGGTTGTGTGGCTGATTATAGACTTGTTGATGAGTAACCGGTGGAGTCCTCGACCCGATGCCTCTTCCTCTACCTCGGCCTGCTATGGGGGAGTAGTGAGCCGGGGGATCATTATCTTTGTTGTAGCTAGCAAGCACATCATGTTCGTCATCCACTAGTTGTTGCTTGCCTTTGTCGCTACCCGAGGCTTGATTTGGGTCACTTGTAAGATCGACTGCAGGGGTGCTCTTGCGACTAGCTTGAGATGAATCAACCAATATTGCAAGTTGTTCCTCTAAATGCTTTAGTTGTGGAGCCAATGCAGTCGTGGCCAGTTCTACAGCTCGAGCCTGGCCATCGCGCACACCCTCACTAATGGACAACCTAATGAAGTCGATTGCCTCCTTAGTGAGACTCAATTCAGTTGGATTAGGTTTTGATGGAATCACCATTGTTCCTGAAACAAGCAAGAAGGTAGAGAGAGTAGTGTGTTCTAAAGTAAATCACAACAAGCAATACCACACCTTGATCAAGCCAAAACTTGCCTCAAAACAAACCAATCAACTTAATTCAGTTTTTGGTCTGTTTTGAGGGAGTAATATGGTAGATATAGTGTAGGTATGAAATGCTAATGATATTTAAAGGAAATATGCAGCTTAAGCAAATGGCAAGTATGCAATAAGACAAGCAATGCAAATAATCCCTCTATGAGCTCTAAAACACATGCAATCTCTCAATTGACTCTATGCAAGTTAATAAAGCCAAAATTCAGCATGCAAGGACAGAAAATATGGTAGGCTTAGTGACTTTTATTTCGTCACTCTTTTTCTTCAAAGTGATTTCTACTTAGCTATCTTTTTAAGCAAGCAGTCACTAGGGTTGAAAGTGGCTTAAAACTAGCTGGGGTAGATCACTTTTCTTTTCTGTTTTTTTTTTTTTTTTTGATTTTATGCACAAACTACTCTTGTGCTATAATGAAGAAACAAGCAAAGCAAAGCAACAATGCACAGGACGAAATTAAAAAGGGTATACACGAACTGAATTTTTTTTTTTTTTTAACTAAGTGACTTTTGCTACCAATGAAACCAACTAGAAGCCAAATTAACAAAAGAAGAAGGGGTAGGTCGAATTTGATGGGATGCAATGACAGAAATTAGCAAATATCAAACAAGCAATATGAATCTCTATTGATCATGCAACATGAAATAAAAACTCATAAAAATTGTCGGAAGACAATTGCTACTCTTAATTGCAACAAAACTCAACCAATTCAACCAAAAGCATGCAACAAATCCCTTAAAATCTCCTAGATGGGTTATTACTTGGAGGGCAAGCAACAACAAGGAATTAGGGTTTGGTGATCTCGGCTGAGGGCTAGGGTTAGGGTTTGCGGATTTGGATCTAGGGTTTGAGGGATTGGTAGGGTTCGAACTAGGGTTAGGGTTTGGGATTAGGGTTTGGGTTAGGGTTAGGGTTTGCGGATTTGGATCTAGGGTTTGGGTTCGAACTAGGTCTAGCCGCCAATTTAGGGTTAGGGTTACAAGGCTGGGGTGGGCGAACTAGGGTTTGGCTAGTCCGAATTGGATGGGGGTGGTGTGGTTAGGCTCGGCTGGTGGTGAGTGGTGGTGCGGTCCAGACGAGCGACACCAGTTTGGTGTGGTGGTGGTGGTTCGTGGTGGTTGGGTGGCGGAAATATGGTGGTGGTGGTGAAAAATTCAATCTTTTGGTCTCAAAAATTCAAACTTTAGGTAAAGGTGGGATTTTTGGGATCAAAAACTGAATCAAATCAATTAGAAAGCAAATTAAGGAGAGAAACAATTACTTGGCGAGACGCTGGATAATGATACCACTTGATACGTGATTGCCCCGGAATCCTCCGTTGAAACCTCGTATATGACCCACACAAGTCCCGATCTTGCCTAGTAATCCTTGATTCAACCTGAATTTGCAATCAATATGAGAAATCGTACACAACAAGTAACCAAACTGATCTGGAATTGAATGAATGGAGATCGAACAGAATTGTAGTAAATCAACTTGATAGTTCACTCGGATTGGCTCTAACGCTAAATCCGAATGATAAACTAGTTTGATCTTTAACAATCAAGACTAGAACAATCTTATTGATGAAATATAACTCAGATTCGAACGAGAGAGAGAGAAGAGAATTCTCGAAATTTTGATGATGATGATGATGATCGGCCGAATAGCATGCACACAAACACAATTGTTTTTGAGCCCAAGGACTAGATAAACCTTTCTTAGGGTTTATCTAATCTCAAGCTGATTTTTATTAATGAATTTGCAAAGTATAAATAGAGAATACAAAAGCTAATACTTGGGGAGCAAGGAAGGGGAGGTGACCGGCCCTAGATGGGGAGAATGAGCCTCCTTTGCTTGCTTCCCAAGATATAATAATATCTAAATAAATCTAACTAGATTCCCTTAAATAAATAAATCATAGCTGAATTATTTATTTAAGGAAATAATCCTAACAACCTTAAAATATCTCTAACAAACTAAAAATATCTCTAACAACCAGGAGAGAGAAAATATCTCTAACAACCAGGAGAGAGAAAATATCTCTAACAACCAGGAGAGAGAAAATCAACCACTAACATAAACCTATTGGCTGATTTCTCTACATTATTTAATTAAGTTCACACGCCTATAATAAAATAAATAGATAGATATTTTCTCCATTTAGAATGGTCAAGTCAAAGGGTTGACTTTGACCCATATACCAATTTATCTCACCCGGTCACTTACTAAATTCAGCCCTAAAGTGAGACAAATTAGTACATGTTTCTAAATAAAGAAATAGTGAATTTCGGCCCTCATATTATCAATCCATGGAATCCGGGCTCAATTGATGTCGAATGCACGAGACCCACTTCGCCTTGCTAGGCTCTTCAATAACCGCTGCCAATCGAACCAAGATCGCTGTTGTGCCTTGAGCAATCTTCTTAGCTCGACTTCTTGTGATTGGTCCGTCAGAAGGCACTCGAATCAACTCATCGACGTCCGTTTGAGACATGGCAGGCTTCACTGCATCAGCTTTGCTAATTAAATTTATGGTTTTTATAATCTTGACGTTGATATGGTTCCACAGGTTCGAACCGCTTGTGAAACGGACGTCCGGATCTTCAGTTATAGCGAATAAAAGTTATGGATACCGGTTGGCAAGTAAAAGACTTCGGATAATTACTCGGGATTCGTTTTTAATCCGTTTGATCCGAGATTTGGTAGTCTTTAAGAACTGATGTTAATGAACAATTTTTAATTAGAAAATTGTTTCAAAAGTGAACCGGATAATTAGTTATAATTCCGCCAAGATGGCTCCTTGAAGCATTATAATTAAGGATTTATTATATATCGATATTCGGAAATCCAATCTTTTATCGATTAGGAAGTTGTACGCTTTGAGTATACAATCAAGAAGTGTTTCTGTGAGCTCGTTGTTGAAAAATCCTTTTGTTATATTTGTCAGAAGGATGATAGAGATTACTGTTGGAATTGCTAAGGACGTCGAGCACGCCTTATAAGGCAATGGACGATTCTCTCTTGCGTTATTGTTATTAAATGAGGAATTGGATACCATTTAATATTTGTGTTGGAAACAACTTGTATGATTAATAAAATATGATAGGTTGTTATATTTGTTAGAAATAATGACCATGTTGTTACTCAGTTTTTGCGCTAGAACTGGAGTTAGGTCCGTTATGGGTGGACTTTAAAGACATCTAGGCATTCACATAAAAAATGAGGATAGTATCATGCCAATAAGCACATTCTGCACAATAAAACCAAGACCGATCGAATAAAAGCATAAATACGAACCTAGAAATAGAATGCCACATGTAATAGTGACATTTCGGCTTTTTTGGACTCCTTGTTGGATTGTTTGAATCGGAATTCCGTCACCTCGTCTCCAATTTCAAAAGTTAGGAGTCCTCTCCTAACATCGATTATGGCTCCTGCTGTGGCAAGGAATGGTCTTCCCAAAATAATAGGCACCACCGGATCTTCAGGCATTGTCATAATGATGAAGTCGTTAGGAACAAAGAAATTGCCTACTTGAACTGGGAAATCTTCTATCAGCCCTGTTGGTTTGATGCAGGATCCGTCTACCATATAAAGCCGCATGTTGATGGGCTCTAGTGGTCCCATATTAGCTTTAGACCAGATTGAGAGCGGAACGAGACTAGCACTGGCACCTAGATCGCATAAAGCCTTGAACTTGTGGTTGCCTATGCCGATCGTTATTGCAAACCTGCCTGGATCTCCTAGCTTTTCCGGTAGAGCTATCGATCTGACTTCAACATGCAGCTCTGTAATGGATCTTTTCCTGCTAAGAATATCTTTCGAAAACTTTGTGTAAGCCAGCATTTCGCTTAGGGCCTCAGCGAATGGGATGGAAATATTAATGCCTTGAAAAATCTTAACGAAACGCTTGAACTTACTCTCAGTAGAGTCCATAGATTTCTTAGTTGGAAATGGAAGAGATTTCACCATTCTCGGAACCAAGTTAGGCTCGAGGGGTGAGAGTACCGGGTCGACACTGGGGTCGTTTGGTGTCCTCGGCGTGTCGTTACCGACCCTGGTGGGGTCGTTAACTACCCTGGGTTTGAGAGGGAGGCTCGGTTTAGAGAACTTACCTGTGGTAGGGTCGTTAGGAACCCTTGAAGCCTCGTCACCCTGGTTTGTAGGCTCGGTATTTGCTCTCGCTGGCTCGTTAACGAGCCGTTTTGCGAGGTCTTATTCCTCCTTCACTTTAGCTTGAACTCTCTCCGGTAATGTCTTCCCACTTCTGAGGTGCACTGCTGCTATTTGGCCTCTAGGGTTCTCCTCGGGGCGGCCCGGGAGTTGTCCTTGTGGTCGTGGAATCCATGCAGCTAAGTCCCCTAGTTGGGAATCAACACTCCTCTTCGAAACATCGAACTCTCCCCATCTTTTATCTTGTCGGTTCAGTTTAGCTTGAACTTCATCAACTTTGTTGTTCACTCCGTTAATGCTCTCCTTTATTTCCTGAACCCATGATGGCGTCTCTTGATGGCCTGGAGGTCGATATGGTGCAGGTCGTCTATCTGGTGGGGGCCCTGCGTAGTTTTGACGTGTATTCTGATTGGCCCATGGTTGATAGTTGTTCGACCTGTCATTATAATTAGACTAGTTCCTGTATGGTCCTCTCATATAGTTCATCTCAGCTATTGTCTCAGCGGTTCTAACCTGCTCAATGTTAGTGCAAGCAGAAGTACTATGTGCAGAAGAACCACATTCTTGACATGATTGAGAGGATTTCAGAAAACTTACCTGTTTCCTCAGACGGTTGACCTCGTCTTGTAAGAATTGATTTTTAACATCTGGGTCAACTTCTTCTCGGTTGGGTATGTAGAGACGTTTTTGAGTTTGCGGAGTTTGTTGGGTTCCGTACATAGCATCTGATACAAATCAAGGGAGGATCCAAGTGAATGATTTGTTGAAGACGAATGGAGGCCAAACACCAAGACCTTTACTAAGGTCCCGATCATATAAATTTAAGAAGGTGTTCATGGATCTGATATTATCCTTTGATTATGTTCATCAATGGCGTCCAAGGCCACCAAGGAAGAGGATGAAGCTTTGAAAGTTCGAAAAGTTATGAAACCCGTCAAATGGAAAATAATGCTCAGTAAAATGGTCATAACTTGGGCTAAAAATTTGATCTCAAGTCCGTTCAGATTACGTTGGATAGATAATTAAAAGATCTACAACTTTGTACTTTACGTCAAAAGCCGAATCCAAGAGAAAAGAGCCGAAAACTGGGTTTTACTGAGAGCTTTTCAAGTCTTACGAGAATCTTATCTTTAGTTTTAATTCTATCTATTTCTAGATATTATATTTATGATAATTTCGGCCATAGGAGTTTGTTAGGGCTGAATTATATCTTGTTTTATTATTATTTATATCTTTTTGAGTTTTAGGATTAGCTTTTTAGTTTTCTTATCTAAATAAGTCAAATATTTATCTATTTGATTTAATTAAGATAAGGGGACTTAGATAGATGTTTTTATATTATTATATGTTATCTTGGAAAACAAGAAAAGGACCTTTCTACCCTTCTAGGGCTGATCTCCTTGACTTTTTCTCCAAGACAACTCTACCTTGTATTTTCTTTAAATAGCTTCGTTATTCATTCAATAAAATTCAGCCTGAATTAGATAAATCCCTATTGGTTTATCTAGTTTATGGGCCATTAAAGCAACTATTGTTCATGCATTCAATCTCTACAATCATCATCACCAATTCGTTTTCTTTCAATTCAGATTTGATTTGTTAATTTGATTAATTAAGTTAGTTCTAGTTTGATTGTTAAAGATCAAACCTAGTTCATCAATTGAATTTAGCGTTAGAGCCAATTCAATTGAACTATCTCTTTAATTATCTTAACCCTTCAAATTAGATTCATTCTCATTTATATTTCAAGTTTCTTGCTCATTAAGTTATCAACTTTGAAGGCAAATTAGGTTGGAAAGAGATTACTTGTCAAGGTCGGGCCAAAACAAGACCGAATTGTCATCATCGAGCAGTCGAGGAGATAATTCTGTATCAATTGGTATCAGTTATCCAGGTTGAGACAAGTTTCATCTTTGATTTTTCATATTGATCTTAAATGTATATTAGTGCGGATTTTTATCAGCGCCTTCAACTTCACTTGGAGATTTCGGAAAGCATTGACCCTGAAGATTGCTCATATGAGTGCCCAATCGAAGATAATGACGAGTGCTCTTCAATTTTCAACAGTCTTTTCACATTTTCCAGCCATATGGGTGAGGAAAATTACGATTTTGAGGACTACAAAAAGGAAGATGCACCGCCGAATTTGTTTTCTTTGGATCCTATTGAAGATTCTATTGCTTGGCCAACGTTGTCATCATCAACGCCGATCCTTCCACCTCCTAGATCTGCCCCAACACGGGTCAATGTGAAACCTAAGGAGGTACCAAAGGCAACCTCACTTGTGGCCATGGTTGAGGACGAAGAAGAGATATCAACAAACGACACAACTATGGTATGTCCGAGCGTACTTGAATTAGCGACTATGCAATTCAATGAAGATCTTCTTTCTACATTGGAGAATTCTTACCATGTCCTTATGTTCCTTACCAACGTCGCCTTGAGGACAAGTCGAATTCAAGTAGGGGAGAATGATACAAATCAAGGGAGGATCCAAGTGAATGATTTGTTGAAGACGAATGGAGGCCAAACACCAAGACCTTTACTAAGGTCCCGATCATTTAAATTTAAGAAGGTGTTCATGGATCTGATATTATCCTTTGATTATGTTCATCAATGGCGTCCAAGGCCACCAAGGAAGAGGATGAAGCTTTGAAAGTTCGAAAAGTTATGAAACCCGTCAAATGGAAAACAATGCTCAGTAAAATGGTCATAACTTGGGCTAGAAAATTGATCTCAAGTCCGTTCAAATTGCGTTGGATATATAATTAAAAGATCTACAACTTTGTACTTTACGTCAAAAGCCGAATCCAAGAGAAAAGAGCCGAAAACTGGGTTTTATTGAGAGCTGTTCAAGTCTTACGAGAATCTTATCTTTAGTTTTAATTCTATCTATTTCTAGATATTATATTTATGATAATTTCGGCCATAGGAGTTTGTTAGGGCTGAAATATATCTTGCTTTATTATTATTTATATCTTTTTGAGTTTTAGGATTAGCTTTTTAGTTTTCTTATCTAAATAAGTCAAATATTTATTTATTTGATTTAATTAAGATAAGGGGACTTAGATAGATGTTTTTATATTATTATATATTATCTTGGAAAACAAGAAAAGGACCTTTCTACCCTTCTAGGGCTGATCTCCTTGACTTTTTCTCCAAGACAACTCTACCATGTATTTTCTTTAAATAGCTTTGTTATTCATTCAATAAAATTCAGCCTGAATTAGATAAACCCCTATTGGTTTATCTAGTTTATGGGCCATTAAAGCAACTATTGTTCATGCATTCAATCTCTACGATCATCATCACCAATTCGTTTTCTTTCAATTCAGATTTGATTTGTTAATTTGATTAATTAAGTTAGTTCTAGTTTGATTGTTAAAGATCAAATCTAGTTCATCAATTGAATTTAGCGTTAGAGCCAATTCAATTGAACTATCTCTTTAATTATCTTAACCCTTCAAATTAGATTCATTCTCATTTATATTTCAAGTTTCTTGCTCATTAAGTTATCAACTTTGAAGGGAAATCAGGTTGGAAAGAGATTACTTGTCAAGGTCGGGCCAAAACAAGACCGAATTGTCATCATCGAGCAGTTGAGGAGATAATTCTGTATCAGCATCGTAATTAGCCAGCTTATCCAACAGTTCCCACGCCTCTATCGGGTTCATCTCTATAAAATCGCACGCAGTATGCGTGTTGATGCGGTCCTTGGTAATACGTGATTGCCCCGGAATCCTCCGTAGAAACCTCGTATATGACCCACACAAGTCCCGATCTTGCCTAGTAATCCTTGAATCAACCTGAATTTGCAATCAATATGAGAAATCGTGCACAACAAGTAACAAACGGATTTGAATTGATTGAATGAAAACCGATCAGATTTGATAGAATAGTCCAACTTGATAGTTCAAACGGATTGGCTCTAACGCTAAATCCGATTGATTAACTAGTTTGATCTTTAACAATCACAACTAGAACAATCTAATTGATTAAACCAACAAACCAGATTCGAACAAGGAGAGAGAGAGATCGATTGATGATGATGATGTTGATCGAACAAACACAAACAAACTCGAGTCTTTTTGGAGCCCAAGGACTAGATAAACCTTTCTTAGGGTTTATCTAATCTCAAGCTGATTTTTATTAATGAAATTGCAAAGTATAAATAGAGAATACAAAAGCTAATACTTGGGGAGCAAGGAAGGGGAGGTGGCCGGCCCTAAATGGGGAGAATGAGCCTCCTTTGCTTGCTTCCCAAGATATAATAATATCTAAATAAATCTAACTAGATTCCCTTAAATAAATAAATCATAGCTGAATTATTTATTTAAGGAAATAATCCTAACAACTTAAAATATCTCTAACAAACTAAAAATATCTCTAACAATCAGGAGAGAGAAAATATCTCTAACAACCAGGAGAGAGAAAATCAACCACTAACATAAGCCTATTGGCTGATTTCTCTTCATTATTAAAATAGATAGAAATTGTTCATAAAATAATAAATAAGATATTTTCTTCAATTTAGAATGGTCAAGTCAAAGGGTTGACTTTGACCCATATACCAATTCATCTCACCCGGTCACTTACTAAATTCAGCCCTAAAGTGAGACAAACTAATATATGTTTCTAAATAAAGAAATAGTGCATTTCGGCCCTCATATTATCAATCCATGGAATCCGGGCTCAATTGATGTCGAATGCACGAGACCCACTTCGCCTTGCTAGGCTCTTCAATAACCGCTGCCAATCGAACCAAGATCGCTGTTGTGCCTTGAGCAATCTTCTTAGCTCGACTTCTTGTGATTGGTCCGTCAGAAGGCACTCGAATCAACTCATCGACGTCGGTTTGAGACATGGCAGGCTTCACTGCATCATTCTCCTCCACTTGAGCTCGAATCGTCTCTGATTCGACGTCGGAATCAAAATCTGGCACATAAAGAGATAGATCAGCCACATTAAAAGTTGGATGGACACCATACTCACCAGGCATGTCAACATGATATGCATTAGGGCCGATTCTCCTGATGATACGAAATGGTCCATCTCCTCTCTGATCTAACTTGTTCTTCCTTTGATTTGGGAACCTTTCCTTCCTTAGATGCACCCAAACAAGGTCTCCTTCTTCAAAGATAACCTGTTTCCGACCCTTATCAGCATGGGCCTTGTACTTCATGGATTTCCTCTCCAAGTGCATCTTCGTCCTCTCATGTAGCTTCTTCACAAACTCAGCCCTCTTGTTAGCTTCAAAACTCTCTTTTCCCTTGTATGGCTGAGGCGTCATATCCACCGGCGTCCTCGGATTCAGCCCATAAACAACCTCAAAAGGGGTCATCTTTGTGGCTGAATGGATTGACCTGTTATAAGCAAACTCCACAAAAGGCAAAACATCTTCCCAACGTTTGAGGTTAGCTTTAAGCATAGTTCTAAGTAAAACCCCTAACGTTCGATTAGTAACTTTCGTTTGCCCATCAGTTTGTGGGTGACATGAGGTAGAAAACAGCAATTTAGTTCCCAATTTAGACCATAGACTCTTCCAAAAATAACTCAAAAATTTAGCATCACGATCTGACACAATAGAACAAGGAATGCCATGCAATCTAACAATTTCCCTAAAGAACAAATCAGCAATATGCACAGCATCATCAGTCGTGTGACATGGAATAAAGTGAGCCATTTTGGAAAATCTATCTACCACTACAAAGATAGAATCTCTACCCTTCCTAGTTCTAGGCAAACCTACAATGAAATCCATAGAAATGTCTTCCCAAGGTGAACTAGGAATGGGTAAAGGCTGGTACAAACCATGGGGGTGAAGTCTAGACTTAGCTTTAGCACAAACAACACAACTCTTGACAAATCTCAGCACATAATTACTCATTTTAGGCCAATAGTAGTGTTCTTTTAAACCTTCTAAAGTCTTTTCTAAACCCCTATGTCCTCTTGATTCATGAACCTCTTTAGTTAGAAGCCTACGTATACTAGATGAAGGAATGCACAATTTTCCAGCTTTAAACAAGTATCCATCATCAATAAAGTAGGTATCTATTTCACCCCTAGACATGCAATTCTTATAGATTTCAGCAAAGTGAGGATCACTAGCATATAATTCCCGAATCATTGCAAATCCAAGGATCTTAACATCACATATGTTCAAGAGTACATACCTCCGAGAAAGGGCGTCAGCTACCACATTCTCCTTGCCTTTCTTATGTTTAACAACATAAGGAAAGGTCTCCATGAATTCAACCCATCTTGCATGTCGCCTGCTGAGTCTGGATTGGCCTTTCAAGTACTTTAAGGCCTCATGATCAGAATGGATTACAAACTCTTTAGGCCACAAATAATGAGACCAAGTTTTCAGGACCCTAATTAAAGCATACAACTCTTTATCATAAGTAGGGTAATTCAACTTAGCCCCACTAAGCTTTTCACTAAAATAAGCAATGGGTTTCTTGTCTTGTAAGAGCACGCGTCCTATGCCATGTCCAGAAGCGTCCACCTCTATCTCAAATGCCTTGGAGAAGTCAGGGAGTTGAAGCACTGGGGCGTGGCATAATCTGTCCTTCAAAGTGTTGAAGGCGTTCTCTTGTTGCTCCCTCCATTTAAAGGCCGTATCCTTCTTTGTAAGCTCGTGGAGGGGGGCTGCAATTGTGCTAAAATCACGCACAAATCTCCTGTAGAAGCCAGCCAAGCCGAGAAATGATCTGACCATTGTTGGTGTAGTCGGCTGGGGCCATTCTTTGATTGCCTTGATCTTGTCTTCATCTACCTTCAATCCACCTTTAGACACAACAAAACCAAGAAAAATGGTAGACTCCGAGCAAAAAGAACACTTTTTCAAGTTAACATAAAGCTTTTCTAACCTTAAAGTGTCCAAAACAGCCCTAAGATGATCTACATGTTCATGCATGGTTTTGCTATAGACTAAGATATCATCAAAGTAGACTACAACAAATCTGCCTAAGTATCTTCTTAAAACATGGTTCATAAGTCTCATAAAAGTACTAGGTGCATTAGTTAATCCAAAAGGCATTACTAACCATTCATATAAACCATACTTAGTTTTAAAGGCAGTTTTCCATTCATCCCCTTCCCTCATCCTAATTTGATGGTACCCACTTCTTAAATCAATTTTAGAAAAGAAATTAGCACCATGTAATTCATCAAGCATATCATCTAGTCTAGGGATGGGGTGACGGTACTTAACTGTTATTTGGTTGATCGCTCTACAATCAACACACATTCTCCATGTGCCATCCTTCTTTGGCACTAAAATCACCGGAACCGCGCATGGGCTGAGAGATTCACGCACATAGCCTTTGTCCATGAGATCTTGCACTTATCTTTGAAGCTCAGCGGTCTCTTCTGGACTTGCTCTATAGGTTGCACGGTTTGGTAATGAAGCGCCGGGCACCAAATCGATTTGATGCTCAATGCCTCTAATTGGTGGAAGGCCTTCTGGCAACTCTTCAGGCATCACATCTTCAAACTCCTGTAATAGATCCTGTAGACACTTTGGAAGATGTGAAATATCTTGACTAATAATAAGTATCTCTTTCCTCATAAGAAGTAAGCAAGAAGAGTTAGGGAAAGAAATACTAGACTGAGTCACAAGAGAGCGCTTTTCTACACTGCCTTTCAAGCCGATTTTTGGCTCTTTCTGTAGGCGTTCTTTTTCCATATTTGTATCTCTCTGAGTCTCTGAATTGCTCCCAAAATTTGAGCCAAAACGCTCGAGTGGATTGGGAGATAGCCCAGTTTTCGTCCCAGATGCACTGCTGGAAGTGTTGCTCGGCACTTTGGCCGTTTTAGGGACATTCTCTCGGCGTTTTTCGTCCCAAACAGTAGCTCCACCTGTTTTTGATGTTGTCCCAAAATTTGAGCCAGAACGCTCAGGTGGAGACTGGGAAACGCCGCTTGGCTTTGTCGACGCGTCGGGCGCCGAACGCTGGGCCGATGCTTTGGCCGTTGAATCAGCCTCTTCTTTCTCTTCCTTGGCACGCCTAAGTGCCCTAGCTTGATCTCGACGTACCTAATCCTGTAGAACTTGTTGGGGAGACAAGGGTAGAAGAGAAACTCTCCTCCCATCATAGTTAAAAGAATAGGTGTTTAACATGCCATCATAAATCACTCTCCTATCAAATAACCATGGTCTTCCTAACAATATATGAGTGCATTCCATGTTTACTACATCACACATAATGTCATCAACATAAGTACCAATAGCAACACGGACTAAACACTGATGGGTGACAAGATTAGGACCTTCTGAATCATTAATTCCATTGAGACCATAACTAGTAGCTCTAGGTTGGATTTTTAATTGCAAGTGATCAACTACCTTAGCATTAATAATGTTACAGCAGCTACCACTATCAATTATCATGCATAACACTTGATTCTTTACTGTACACCTAGTATGAAAAATGTTTTCCCTTTGATCTAGCCTAGGTGTTTCTTGTAAAGTAAGAGTACGCATAGTTACCAAAGTTAGAGGCTGTTCGGTGCATTCTGGTTCAATGGCCTCTACGTCCTCCTCTTCTTGTCCAATACTGTCCTCCTCCACTTGATTTGGAGTTATATCTTCATCACTCACATATCCTCCATTGGTGGTGAGAAGTACTTGCTTTAGATTTGGACAATCCTTGGCATAGTGACCTCGTCCTTGACACTTGTAGCACACTAAATCACGTGCTCTAGGCTGATTTGGAGGTCCATTGGTGGAACGCCTTTGGCCTTGAAAACCTGTTGTTTTAGGTGAGCTAGTAGATCCCTTTTGCTGCATAGAAGGGTTAGAAGAATAAAAGTTGGAATTTGAACTAGGATTAGAACCATACCTTTTTGTAGCATTCCAAGCTTCCTTCTTCTTCCTTTGTTGCTGCTCATAGAGTAGTTGGGCTGAATGTACTAAGGCATTGAGATCCTTGATTTGTTGAATCTCCAATGTGTCTTGAATGCTTTGATTCAGTCCCGCCATGAATTGGGTCCTTAGAGACCGTTGGGAATGATGAATTCCCGCTTTAAAACTCAGATCCTCTAGCTCATTGAAGTACTCGGTTGGAGACTTGGTGCCTTGTTTGCAAGTTACAACTTTCAATCTCATGTGCTCGGTATGCTCTTCAGGCACATATTTCTTCCTCATTACAAACTTCAGCTGGCCCCAAGTTTCAATTGGTGGTAAGGCCTTTCTAATTCGATCCTCCTTCATTCTAAACCACCAATTTCTAGCGGTCCCAATAAAGTGGATGACAACAACAGCAACTTTCTCCCATTCTTCATATCCCATGTGATCTAGAATGAAATTTGTAGCTTGTTCCCACTCTAGATACTTCTCCGGGTTAAGCTCTCCATTGAATTGTTCTATCTTGATCTTTATATCACGTTTCCCAATCTGATTTACAACTTGGTTAACGTTGTTGTTGTTGTTCGGCCGTTGTACTCCATAGGCTGGTGGGAGATCTTCTACAACCTCAGCTTGGTTATAGAAATCATCTAGGGGAGGATGCCATGGGCGCCTTTCTTCCCCGGGATAACCATATGTCACATCATCAAAAGAGTTGTTGTATTGTTGATATTGTTGATGAGTGGCTTGAGGGTACCGGTTGTGTGGCTGATTATAGACTTGTTGATGAGTAACCGGTGGAGTCCTCGACCCGATGCCTCTCCTCTACCTCGGCCTGCTGTGGGGGAGTAGTGATACGTGATTGCCTCGGATTACTCCTCAGAAACCTCGTATTTGACCACACAGGAACCCGATCTTGCCAGCAATTATGATTCAAACCTACAAAAGCTTTCAAAGTAAGAGACTTGCGTTCCAAGTAACAAACAGATCCGAAAATGGATGTAACGAACAGAATTGATAGGTTGAAGGAATCAACTTGATAGTTCAATTGGATTGGCTCTAACGCTAAATCCAATTGATTAACTAGTTTGATCGTTAACAATCACAACTAGAACAATCTAATTGACTAAATCAACAAACCAATTTAACAACACTAGAGAGAGAGAAATCGAGAATATGATGATGATGATCGGCCGAATAGCATGCACACAAACACAATTGTTTTTGAGCCCAAGGACTAGATAAACCAATTTGGGTTTATCTAATCTCAAGCTGATTTTATTGAATGAAATAAGCAAAGTATAAATAGAGAATACAAAAGCTATTACTTGGGGAGCAAGGGAGGAAGGCTGGCCGGCCCTAGAAGGGGAGAGGGAGTCTCCTTTGCTTGCTTCCCAAGATATAATAATATCTAATTAAATCTAACTAGATTCCCTTAAATAAATAAATCATAGCTGAATTATTTATTTAAAGAAATAATCCTAACAACTTAAAATATCTCTAACAAACTAAAAATATCTCTAACAACCAGGAGAGAGAAAATATCTCTAACAACCAGGAGAGAGAAGATCAACCAACTAACATAAGCCTATTGGCTGATTTCTCCACATTATTTAAAATAAAAAAATCGTTCATAAATAAAGATAGAAATTTAGACTAAAGATAAGATTCCCGTAAGACTTGAACAGCTCTCAGTAAAACCCAGTTTTCAGCCCTTTACTGTTGGATTCTGATTTTGATGTAAACTACAAAGTTGTAGAACGTTTAATTATCTTTCCAACGAGTACTTAACGGACTTGAGATGAATTTTCTAGACCAAGTTATGACCAGTTTACTGAGCACTGTTTTCCATTTGACGGACTTCTTACTTTCCGAACTTTGGTGACTTGATTCTCTTCCTTGCTGGCCTTGGACGCCATGGATGGATATTTTGAAGAGATAGTATCAAGTCCATGAACACCTCTTTGAATTTGAACGCTCTTGACCTTGGGAAAGGTCTCGGTTTTGACCTTCTAGACACCTTCTTTTCAACTTTAATCTTCATGGTCCTTTTATCGCTATCAAGTAGTGAGCCGGGGGATCATTATCTTTGTTGTAGCTAGCAACCACATCATGTTCGTCATCCACTAGTTGTTGCTTGCCTTTATCGCTACCCGAGGCTTGATTTGGGTCACTTGTAAGATCGACTGCAGGGGTGCTCTTGCGACTAGCTTGAGATGAATCAACCAATATTGCAAGTTGTTCCTCTAAATGCTTTAGTTGTGGAGCCAATGCAGCCGTGGCCAGTTCTACAGCTCGAGCCTGGCCATCGCGCACACCTTCACTAATGGACAACCTAATGAAGTCGATTGCCTCCTTAGTGAGACTCAATTCAGTTGGGTTAGGTTCTGATGGAATCACCATTGTTCCTGAAACAAGCAAGAAGGTAGAGAGAGTAGTGTGTTCTAAAGCAAATCAAAACAAGCAATACCACACCTTGATCAAGCCAAAACTTGCCTCAAAGCAATCCAATCAGCTTAATTCAGTTTTTGGGCTGTTTTGAGGGAGTAAAATGGTAGATATAGTGTAGGTATGGAATACTAATGATATTTAAAGGAAATATGCAGCTTAAGCAAATGGCAAATATGCAATAAGACAAGCAATGCAAATAATCCCTCTATGAGCTCTAAAACACATGCAATCTCTCAATTGACTCTATGCAAGTTAATAAAACCAAAATTCAGCATGCAAGGGCAGAAAATATGGTAGGCTTAGTGACTTTTATTTCATCACTCTTTTCTTCAAACTGATTTCTACTTAGCTATCTTTTTAAGCAAGCAGTCACTAGGGTTGAAAGTGGCTTAAAACTAGCTGGGGTAGATCACTTTTCTTTTCTGTTTTTTTTTTTTTTTTGATTTTATGCACAAACTACTCTTGTGCTGTAATGAAGAAACAAGCAAAGCAAAACAACAATGCAAAGGACGAAATTAAAAGGTATACACGAACTGAATTTTCTTTTTTTTTTTAAATAAGTGACTTTTGCTACCAATGAAACCAACTAGAAGCCAAATTAACAAAAGAAGAAGGGGCAGGTCGAATTTGACGGAATGCAATGACAGAAATTAGCAAATATCAAACAAGCAATATGAATCTCTATTGATCATGCAACATGAAATAAAAACTCATAAAAATTGTAGGAAGACAATTGCTACTCTTAATTGCAACAAAACTCAACCAATTCAACCAAAAGCATGCAACAAATCCCTTAAAATCTCCAAGATGGGTTATTACTTGGAGGGCAAGCAACAACAAGGAATTAGGGTTTGGTGATCTCGGCTGAGGGCTAGAGTTAGGGTTTGCGGATTTGGATCTAGGGTTTGAGGGATTGGTAGGGTTCGAACTAGGTTTAGGGTTTCAGATTAGGGTTTGCGAGAATTAGAGTTTCCTAGGGTTTCTCGCAATCTAGGGTTAGGGTTCTGCCGCCAAATTAGGGTTAGGGTTAGGGTTCACGAGAATAGGGCGGGGGGCGAACTAGGGTTTAGGGTCTCCGAATTGGCTAGGGTTTGTGGGGGTGGGTTCGGACAGGGCTGGGGGGTGGTGCGGTGCCCTAGAGCGACACCAGTTTGGGGGGGGGGGGGGGGGGGGGTTCGTGGTGGTAGGGTGGCGGAAATATGGTGGTGGTGGTGAAAAATTCAATCTTTTGGTCTCAAAAATTCAAACTTTAGGTAAAGGTGGGATTTTTGGGATCAAAAACTGAATCAAATCAATTAGAAAGCAAATTAAGGAAAGAAACAATTACTTGGCGAGACGCTGGATTATGATACCACTTAATACGTGATTGCCCCGGAATCCTCCGTAGAAACCTCGTATATGACCCACACAAGTCCCGATCTTGCCTAGTAATCCTTGAATCAACCTGAATTTGCAATCAATATGAGAAATCGTGCACAACAAGTAACAAACGGATTTGAATTGATTGAATGAAAACCGATCAGATTTGATAGAATAGTCCAACTTGATAGTTCAAACGGATTGGCTCTAACGCTAAATCCGATTGATTAACTAGTTTGATCTTTAACAATCACAACTAGAACAATCTAATTGATTAAACCAACAAACCAGATTCGAACAAGGAGAGAGAGAGAGATCGATTGATGATGATGATGTTGATCGAACAAACACAAACAAACTCGAGTCTTTTTGGAGCCCAAGGACTAGATAAACCTTTCTTAGGGTTTATCTAATCTCAAGCTGATTTTTATTAATGAAATTGCAAAGTATAAATAGAGAATACAAAAGCTAATACTTGGGGAGCAAGGAAGGGGAGGTGGCCGGCCCTAAATGGGGAGAATGAGCCTCCTTTGCTTGCTTCCCAAGATATAATAATATCTAAATAAATCTAACTAGATTCCCTTAAATAAATAAATCATAGCTGAATTATTTATTTAAGGAAATAATCCTAACAACTTAAAATATCTCTAACAAACTAAAAATATCTCTAACAACCAGGAGAGAGAAAATATCTCTAACAACCAGGAGAGAGAAAATCAACCACTAACATAAGCCTATTGGCTGATTTCTCTTCATTATTAAAATAGATAGGAATTGTTCATAAAATAATAAATAAGATATTTTCTTCAATTTAGAATGGTCAAGTCAAAGGGTTGACTTTGACCCATATACCAATTCATCTCACCCGGTCACTTACTAAATTCAGCCCTAAAGTGAGACAAACTAATATATGTTTCTAAATAAAGAAATAGTGCATTTCGGCCCTCATATTATCAATCCATGGAATCCGGGCTCAATTGATGTCGAATGCACGAGACCCACTTCGCCTTGCTAGGCTCTTCAATAACCGCTGCCAATCGAACCAAGATCGCTGTTGTGCCTTGAGCAATCTTCTTAGCTCGACTTCTTGTGATTGGTCCGTCAGAAGGCACTCGAATCAACTCATCGACGTCGGTTTGAGACATGGCAGGCTTCACTGCATCACTTGGTCTCTGCGCTGATACCTTGGAAAAAGATTTCTTGCAAAACATATAAAGGTTGCCCATGAGTAGGGCACTGTCTAAGCATCTCTTTGAATCTTTCCCATGTTTCAACAAATGTTTCATTAGGCAACTGGTGATAGGAGGTGATACGTTTCCTCAACTCCGTTGTTTTAGCAGGAGGGAAAAACTTTGTAAGAAATTGATCATACAAAGCTTTCCAAGTTCTGATAGACTTAGAAGGTAGGCTCTCTAACCAGTTCAGGGCCTTTCCAGTAAGAGACCATCTAAAAGCTTTTAATAGAACATATTCTAATGAGACACCTTCAGAAGCTATGGTGTCACATAAATCAAGAAAGTTTCTAATATGCTCCATAGGGCACTCAACAGGTTTTCCTTCAAACTGAGCCCGTTTGATTAAGGATATAAATTGAGACTTGATCTCAAAAGGTTTCTCTATCGCTGGAAGCACAATAGGAGATTCTGGCACCCTCAGTTCCGGATGCATGTATTGTTTGGCATTCCTTGGATAGGCATCAAGCTCTTCTTGTAGACGAGCCTTGTCAGCTCATTAACGCTCAGCTTCGGCGTCTGCGCCGTCCTTCTCGGCTTTCAGTGCCTCCATCTGGGTCCGTAGGATCTCTAACTCGCGAGTCATCTCTTCTGTTGTGGCCACGGCTCGGTTTTCTCGGAGTCGACGGTGCAGGGAACGTTCGGGTTCTGAGTAATAACCAGTATTATCAAACTGAAGCCTTCGTCGTCCTACCGGCATACACTGAGAAAACAGACAAAGAAAACAAAAATTAAAAACAAAAACAAGGTCGGGCTATTACCGAACCCAAAGATAAACTAACAAACTCGTTGCTTCCCCGGCAACGGCGCCAATTTGTTGATGAGGGTTTCTTGACAACAAATAAATTTATAATCAAGACCCCGTTGAGAATAGGGAGGTCAGGACCGTTCCACAGGAAGCAAGGTTGTTGGTTTATCAATCTCCTAAAAAGCAAACAAAAACGAATAAAAACACTCACAAGCAACCTCGTAAATGACGTTGTCAGGGTCGTTAACGAACCACCGAACACAAAAACACTTCAAATAACGACCTAATTAAAACCAATACCGATTGAATAAAAGCATAAATACGAACCTAGAAACCGAAACCCACATTTTATGAGTAACATTTCCATGGACATTTCATCGAACACTTAGCGAGCAATGTTTGATCACAAGCCAATTTTTAAAGGAAAAAAAGGAGAAAAATACAAGTGAAATTTATTGAGATCTAGGCATAAGCATAAAGATTGTGGATAGTATCAAGCCAATAAACACATTCTGCACTACAAAATAAAGAACGATCGAATAAAAGCATAAATTCGAACCTAGAAACCGAAAGCCAACATTAGGAGTGACTTTTACATGGACATTTCATCGAATACTTGGCGTGGAATGTTAGATAACTAGTCATTTTTAGAGGCAAAAGGAGAAAAAACAAGTGAGCTTTAAAGACATCTAGGCATAAGCATAAAGAATGAGGATAGTATCAAGCCAATAAGCACATTCTGCACTACAATATCAAGATGAATCGAATAATAACATAAATTCGAACCTAGAAACCGAATGCCACATTTAGGAATGACATTTACATGGGCATTTCATCAAACACATTGCGTGCAATGTTAGATCACGAGTCATTTTAAAGTCCAAAGGAGAAAAAACAAGTGAACTTTGAAGATATTTAGGCATAAGCATAGAGAATAAGGATAGTATCAAGGCAGTAAGCACATTCTACACTACATAACCAAGACCGATTGAATAAAAACATAAATATGAACCTAGAAACCGCATGCCACATTTAGCTGTGAAATTTTCATGGACATTTCATCGAACACTTGGCGTATAATGTTATATCATGAGTCATTTTAAAGGCAAGAGCATAAAAAACAAGTGAACTTTAAAGACATCTAGGCATAAGCAGAAAGAATGAGGATAATATAAAGCCAATAAGCACATTCTTCAATACGAAACTAAGAGCGATCGAATAAAAGCATAAATTCAAACCTAGAAACCGAATGCCACATCTAGGAGTGAATTTTGCATGGACATTTCATCGAACAATTGTCGTGCATTGTTAAATCACAAGTCATTTTAAGGGAAAAGGAGAAAAAACAAGTGAACTTTAAAGAAATCTAGGCATTAGCACAAAGAATGAGGATAGTATCAAGCCAATAAGCACATTCTGCACTACAAAATCACGACAGATCGAATAAAAGCATAAATTTGAAACTATAAACCGAATGCCACATTTATGATTGACATTTACATGGACATTTCATCAAACACTTGACGTGCAATGTTAGATCACAAGATATTTTAAAGAAAAAAGGGGAACAAACAAATAAACTGTAAGACATCTAAGCATAATCATAAAGAATGCGTATAATATCAAGCAAATACAAACATTCTACACTACAAAATCAAGATCGATCGAATAAATGCATAAATATGAAACTAGAAACCGAATCCCACATTTAGGAGTGACATTTACATGGACATTTCATCGAACACTTGACAAGCAAGTTTTGGTCACAAGTCAATTTTTAAAGGAAAAAGGAGAAAAAACCAAGTGAACTTTATTGACATCAATGCATAAGCATAAAGATTGAGGATAGTATCAAGCCAATAAATACATTCTGCACTACAAAATAAAGACCGATCAAATAAAAGCATAAATTCGAACCTAGAAACCGAAAGCCAACATTAGGAGTGACTTTACATGGACATTTCATCGAATACTTGGCGTGGAATGTTAGATAACTAGTCATTTTTAATGGAAAAAGGAGAAAAAACAAGTGAGCTTTAAAGACATCTAGGAATAAGCATAAAGAATGAGGATAGTATCAAGCCAATAAGCACATTCTGCACTACAATATCAAGATGAATCGAATAATAGCATAAATTCGAACATAGAAACCAAATGCCTAATTTAGGAGTGACATTTACATGGGCATTTCATCAAACACATTGCGTGCAATGTTAGATCACGAGTCATTTTAAAGTCAAAAGGAGAAAAAAACAAGTGAACTTTGAAGATATTTAAGCATAAGCGTAGAGAATGAGGATAGTATCAAGCCAGTAAGCACATTCTGCACTACAAAATAAATACCGATCGAATAAAAGCATAAAAATGAAACTAGTAATCGAATCTCACATTTAGGAGTGACATTTACATGGACATTTCATCGAACACTTGGCGAGCAGATCACAAGTCAATTTTTAAAGGAAAAAGGAGAAAAAACAAGT
Source organism: Fallopia convolvulus (assembly GCA_964016875.1). Taxonomy (NCBI): domain Eukaryota; kingdom Viridiplantae; phylum Streptophyta; class Magnoliopsida; order Caryophyllales; family Polygonaceae; genus Fallopia; species Fallopia convolvulus. The sequence goes on from OZ024730.1 coordinate 21,038,004, forward strand.
GAACTTTATTGACATCAATGCATAAGCAAATAGATTGAGGATAGTATCAAGCCAATAAATACATTCTGCAATACAAAATAAAGACCGATCGAATAAAAGCATAAATTCGAACCTAGAAACCGAAAGCCAACATTAGGAGTGACTTTTACATGGACATTTCATCGAGCACATGGCGTATAATGTTAGATCACAAGTCAGTTTTAATGAAAAAGGAGAAAAAAACAAGTGAACTTTAATGACATCTAGGCATAAGCACAAAGAATGAGAATAGTATGAAGCCAATAAGCACATTCTGCACTACAAAATCAAGCAAGGTTGAATAAAAGCATAAATTTGAACCTAGAAACCGAATGCCACAATTAGGAGTGACATTTACATGGACATTTCATCGAACACTTGGAGTGCAATGTTAGATCACAAGTCATTTTAAAGGCAAAAGAAGTAAAGACATCTAGGCATAAGCACAAAAAATGAGGATAGTATCAAGCCAAAAAGCACATTCTGACAAGTTTTAGGAGTGACATTTACATGGACATTTCATCGAACACTTGGCGAGCAATGTTTGATCACTAGCCAATTTTTAAAGGAAAAAAGGAGAAAAAACAAGTGAACTTTATTGAGATCTAGGCATAAGCATAAAAGATTGTGGATAGTATCAAGCCAATAAACACATTTTGCACTACAAAATAAAGACCGAGCGAATAAAAGCATAAATTCGAACCTATAAACCGAAAGCCAACATTAGGAGTGACTTTTACATGGACATTTCATCGAATACTTGGCGTGAAATGTTAGATAACTAGTCATTTTTAAAGTCGAAAGGAGAAAAAATAAGTGAGCTTTAAAGACATCTAGGCAAAGCATAAAGAATGAGGATAGTATCAAGCCAATAAGCACATTCTGCACTACAATATCAAGATGAATCGAATAATAGCATAAATTCGAACCTAGAAACCAAATGCCACATTTAGGAGTGACATTTACATGGGCATTTCATCAAACACATTGCGTGCAATGTTAGATCACGAGTCATTTTAAAGTCCAAAGGAAAAAAACAAGTGAACTTTGAAGATATTTAGGCATAATCATAGAGAATAAGGATAGTATCAAGGCAGTAAGCACATTCTACACTACATAACCAAGACCGATTGAATAAAAGCATAAATACGAACCTAGAAACCGCATGACACATTTAGCAGTGAAATTTTCAAGGACATTTCATCGAACACTTGGCGTATAATGTTATATCATGAGTCATTTTAAAGGCAAGAGCATAAAAAACAAGTGAACTTTAAAGACATCTAGGTATAAGAAGAAAGAATGAGGATAATATAAAGCCAATAAGCACATTCTTCAATATGAAACTAAGACCGATCAAATAAAAGCATAAATTCAAACCTAGAAACCGAATGCCACATCTAGGAGTGAATTTTGCATGGACATCTCATCGAACAATTGTCGTGCATTGTTAAATCACAAGTCATTTTAAGGGAAAAGGAGAAACAAGTGAACTTTAAAGAAATCTAGGCATTAGCACAAAGAATGAGGATAGTATCAAGCCAATAAGCACATTCTGCACTACAAAATCAAAACAGATTGAATAAAAGCATAAATTTGAAACTATAAACCGAATGCCACATTTATGATTGACATTTACATGGACATTTCAACAAACACTTGGCGTGCAATGTTAGATCACAAGATATTTTAAAGAAAAAAGGGGAACAAACAAATAAACTGTAAGACATCTAAACATGAGCATAAAGAATGCGTATAATATCAATCAAATACAAACATTCTAAACTAAAAAATCAAGATCGATCGAATAAATGCATAAATATGAAACTAGAAACCGAATCCCACATTTAGGAGTGACATTTACATGGACATTTTATCGAACACTTGACAAGCAAGGTTTGGTCACAAGTCAATTTTTAAAGGAAAAAGGAGAAAAAACAAGTGAACTTTATTGACATCAATGCATAAGCATAAAGATTGAGGATAGTATCAAGCCAATAAATACATTCTACACTACAAAATAAAGACTGATCGAATAAAAGCATAAATTCGAACCTATAAACCGAAAGCCAACATTAGGAGTGACTTTTACATGGACATTTCATCGAATACTTGACGTGGTATGTTAGATAACTAGTCATTTTTAAAGGCAAAAGGAGAAAAAACAAGTGAGCTTTAAAGACATCTAGGAATAAGCATAAAGAATGAGGATAGTACAAGCCAATAAGCACATTCTGCACTACAATATCAAGATGAATCGAATAATAGCATAAATTCGAACCTAGAAACCAAATGCCACATTTAGGAGTGACATTTACATGGGCATTTCATCAAACACATTGCGTTCAATGTTCGATCACGAGTCATTTTAAAGTCAAAAGGAGAAAAAAACAAGTGAACTTTGAAGATATTTAGGCATAAGCATAGAGAATGAGGATAGTATCAAGCCAGTAAGCACATTCTGTACTACAAAATCAAGACCGGTCGAGTAAAAGCATAAAAATGAAACTAGTAACCGAATCCCACATTTAGGAGTGACATTTACATTTACATTTCATCGAACACTTCGCGAGCAAGGTTTGATCACAAGTCAATTTTTAAAGGAAAAAGGAGAAAAAAACAAGTGAACTTTATTGACATCAATGCATAAGCAAATAGATTGAGGATAGTATCAAGCCAATAAATACATTCTGCACTACAAAATAAAGACCGATCGAATAAAAGCATAAATTCGAACCTAGAAACCGAAAGCCAACATTAGGAGTGACTTTTACATGGACATTTCATCGAATACTTGGCGTGGAATATTAGATAACTAGTCATTTTTAAAGGCAAAAGGAGAAAAAACAAGTGAGCTTTAAAGACATCTAGGCATAAGCATAAAGATTGAAGATAGTATCAAGCCAATAAGCACATTCTGCACTACAATATCAAGATGAATCGAATAATAACATAAATTCAAACCTAGAAACCGAATGCCACATTTAGGAGTGACATTTACATGGACATTTCATCGAACACTTGGCGAGCAAGGTTTGATCACAAGTCAATTTTTAAAGGATAAAGGAGAAAAAACAAGTGAACTTTATTGACATCAATGTATAAGCATAAAGATTGAGGATAGTATCAAGCCAATAAGTACATTCTGCAATACAAAATAAAGACCGATCGAATAAAAGCATAAATTCGAACCTAGAAACCGAAAGCCAACTTTAGGATTGACATTTACATGGACATTTCATCGAGCACATGGCGTATAATGTTAGATCACAAGTCAGTTTTAATGAAAAAGGAGAAAAAAACAAGTGAACTTTAATGACATCTAGGCATCAGCACAAAGAATGAGGATAGTATGAAGCCAATAAGCACATTCTGCAGTACAAAATCAAGCCAGGTTGAATAAAAGCATAAATTTGAACCTAGAAACCGAATGCTACAATTAGGAGTGACATTTACATGGACATTTCATCGAACACTTGGAGTGCAATGTTAGATCACAAGTCATTTTAAAGGCAAAAGAAGTAAAGACATCTAGGCATAAGCACAAAAAATGAGGATAGTATCAAGCCAAAAAGCACATTCTGTCAAGTTTTAGGAGTGACATTTACATGGACATTTCATCGAACACTTGGCGAGCAATGTTTGATCACTAGCCAATTTTTAAAGGAAAAAAAGGAGAAAAAACAAGTGAACTTTATTGAGCTCTAGGCATAAGCATAAAGATTGTGGATAGTATCAAGCCAATAAACACATTCTGCACTACAAAATAAAGACCGATCGAATAAAAGCATAAATTCGAACCTAGAAACCGAAAGCCAACATTAGGAGTGACTTTTACATGGACATTTTATCGAATACTTGGCGTTGAATGTTAGATAACTAGTCATTGTTAAAGGCAAAAGGAGAAAAAACAAGTGAGCTTTAAAGACATCTAGGCATAAGCATAAAGAATGAGGATAGTATCAAGCCAATAAGCACATTCTGCACTACAATATCAAGATGAATCGAATAATAGCATAAATTCGAAACTAGAAATCGAATGCCACATTTAGGAGTGACATTTACATGTGCATTTCATCAAACACATTGCGTTCAATGTTAGATCACGAGTCATTTTAAAGTCCAAAGGAGAAAAAACAAGTTTATTTGAAGATATTTAGGCATAAGCATAGAGCATAAGGATAATATCAAGGCAGTAAGCACATTCTACACTACATAACCAAGACCGATTGAATAAAATCATAAATACGAACCTAGAAACCGCATGCCACATTTAGCAGTGAAATTTTCATGGACATTTAATCGAACACTTGGCGTATAATGTTATATCACGAGTCATTTTAAAGGCAAGAGCATAAAAAACAAGTGAACTTTAAAGACATCTAGGCATAAGCAGAAAGAATAAGGATAATATAAAGCCAATAAGCACATTCTTCAATACGAAACTAAGACCGATCGAATAAAAGCATAAATTCAAACCTAGAAACCGAATGCCACATCTAGGAGTGAATTTTGCATGGACATTTCACCGAACAATTGTCGTGCATTGTTAAATCACAAGTCATTTTTAAGGCAAAAGGAGAAAAAACAAGTGAACTTTAAAGAAATCTAGGCATTAGCACAAAGAATGAGGATAGTATTAAGCCAATAAGCACATTCTGCACTACAAAATCAAGACAGATCGAATAAAAGCATAAATTTGAAACTATAAACCGAATGCCACATTTATGATTGACATTTACATGGACATTTCATCAAACACTTGACGTGCAATGTTAGATCACAAGATATTTTAAAGAAAAAAGGGGAACAAACAAATAAACTGTAAGACATCTAAGCATAATCATAACGAATGCGTATAATATCAAGCAAATACAAACATTCTACACTACAAAATCAAGATCGATCGAATAAATGCATAAATATGAAACTAGAAACCGAATCCCACATTTAGGAGTGACATTTACATGGACATTTCATCGAACACTTGACAAGCAAGTTTTGGTCACAAGTCAATTTTTAAAGGAAAAAGGAGAAAAAACCAAGTGAACTTTATTGACATCAATGCATAAGCATAAAGATTGAGGATAGTATCAAGCCAATAAATACATTCTGCACTACAAAATAAAGACCGATCAAATAAAAGCATAAATTCGAACCTAGAAACCGAAAGCCAACATTAGGAGTGACTTTACATGGACATTTCATCGAATACTTGGCGTGGAATGTTAGATAACTAGTCATTTTTAATGGAAAAAGGAGAAAAAACAAGTGAGCTTTAAAGACATCTAGGAATAAGCATAAAGAATGAGGATAGTATCAAGCCAATAAGCACATTCTGCACTACAATATCAAGATGAATCGAATAATAGCATAAATTCGAACATAGAAACCAAATGCCTAATTTAGGAGTGACATTTACATGGGCATTTCATCAAACACATTGCGTGCAATGTTAGATCACGAGTCATAATAAAGTCCAAAGGAGAAAAAAACAAGTGAACTTTGAAGATATTTAAGCATAAGCGTAGAGAATGAGGATAGTATCAAGCCAGTAAGCACATTCTGCACTACAAAATAAATACCGATCGAATAAAAGCATAAAAATGAACCTAGAAACCGCATGCCACATTTAGCAGTGACATTTACATGGACATTTCATCGAACACTTGGCGTATAATGTTATATCATGAGTCATTTTAAAGGCAAGAGCATAAAAAACAAGTGAACTTTAAAGACATCTAGGCATAAGCAGAAAGAATGAGGATAATATAAAGCCAATAAGCACATTCTTCAATACGAAACTAAGACCGATCGAATAAAAGCATAAATTCGAACCTAGAAACCGAATGCCACATCTAGGAGTGAATTTTGCATGGACATTTCATCGAACAATTGTCGTGCACTGTTAAATCACAAGTCATTTTAAGGGAAAAGGAGAAAAAACAAGTGAACTTTAAAGAAATCTAGGCATTAGCACAAAGAATGAGGATAGTATCAAGCCCATAAGCACATTCTGCACTACAAAATCAAGACAGATCGAATAAAAGCATAAATTTGAAACTATAAACCGAATGCCACATTTATGATTGACATTTACATGGACATTTCATCAAATACTCGGCGTGCAATGTTAGATCACAAGATATTTTTAAGAAAAAAGGGGAAAAAACAAATAAACTGTAAGACATCTAAGCATAAGCATAAAGAATGCATATAATATCAAGCAAATACACACATTCTACACTACAAAATCAAGATCGATCGAAAAAATGCATAAATATGAAACTAGAAACCGAATCCCACATTTAAGAGTGACATTTACATGGACATCTCATCGAACACTTGACAAGCAAGGTTTGGTCACAAGTCAATTTTTAAAGGAAAAAGGAGAAAAAACAAGTGAACTTTATTGACATCAATGCATAAGCATAAATATTGAGGATAGTATCAAGCCAATAAATACATTCTGCACTAAAAAATAAAGACCGATCGAATAAAAGTATAAATTCGAACCTAGAAACCGAAAGTCAACATTAGGAGTGACTTTTACATGGACATTTCATCGAATACTTGGCGTGGAATGTTAGATAACTAGTCATTTTTAAAGGCAAAAGGAGAAAAAACAAGTGAGCTTTAAAGACATCTAGGCATAAGCATAAAGAATGAGCATAGTATCAAGTCAGTAAGCACATTCTACACTACAATATCAAGATGAATCGAATAATAACATAAATTCGAACCTAGAAACGAAATGCCACATTTAGGAGTGACATTTACATGGGCATTTCATCAAACACATTGCGTGCAATGTTAGATCACGAGTCATTTTAAAGTCAAAAGGAGAAAAAAACAAGTGAATTTTGAAGATATTTAGGCATAAGCATAGAGAATGAGGATAGTATCAAGCCAGTAAGCACATTCTGCACTACAAAATCAAGACCGATCGAATAAAAGCATAAAAATGAAACTAGTAACCGAATCCTACATTTAGGAATGACATTTACATTTACATTTCATCGAACACTTCGCGAGCAAGGTTTGATCACAAGTCAATTTTTAAAGGAAAAAGGAGAAAAAACAAGTGAACTTTATTGACATCAATGCATAAGCAAATAGATTGAGGATAGTATCAAGCCAATAAATACATTATGCACTACAAAAAAAGACCGATCGAATAAAAGCATAAATTCGAACCTAGAAACCGAAAGCCAACATTAGGAGTGACTTTTACATGGACATTTCATTGAATACTTGGCGTGGAATGTTAGATAACTAGTCATTTTTAAAGGCAAAAGGAGAAAAAACAAGTGAGCTTTAAAGACATCTAGGCATAAGCATAAAGAATGAGGATAATATCAACCCAATAAGCACATTCTGCACTACAATATCAAGATGAATCGAATAATAGCATAAATTTAAACCTAGAAACCGAATGCCACATTTAGGAGTGACATTTACATGGACATTTCATCAAACACTTCGTGAGCAAGTTTTGATCACAAGTCAATTTTTAAAGGAAAAAGGAGAAAAAACAAGTGAACTTTATTGACATCAATGCTGATAGCGATCCAAGAACCATGAAGAAGATGCTTGCAAAGAAGGTGTTTAAGAGGCCAAAACCAAGACCTTTCCCAAGGTCTCGAGCATTCAAGTTCAAGAATAAATTCAAGGACTTGAACTTATTTGTTGAAGATATTCATCAATGGCGTCCAAGGCCACCAAGGAAAAGGATGAAGTCTTCAAAGTTCGGAAAGTTAAGAAACCCGTCAAATAGAAAACAGTGCTCAGTAAACTGGTCATAACTTGGGCTAGAAAATTCATCACAAGTCCGTTAAGTACTCATTGGAAAGATAATTAAAAGTTCTACAACTTTGTAGTTTACTTCAAATTCAGAATCCAACAACAAAGGGCCGAAAACTGGGTTTTACTGAGAGTTGTTCAAGTCTTACATGAATCTTAAATTTCTATCTTTATTTCTTTATTTAGAAACATGTATTAATTTGTCTCACTTTAGGGCTGAATTTAGTAAGTGACCGGGTGAGATGAATTGGTATATGGGTCAAAGTCAACCCTTTGACTTGACCATTCTAAATTGAAGAAAATATCTTATTTATTTTATTATCGACGATTTCTATTTATTTAATAATGTGGAGAAATCAGCCAATAGGCTTATGTTAGTTGGTTGATCTTCTCTCTCCTGGTTGTTAGAGATATTTTGATTGTTAGGATTATTTCCTTAAATAAATAAATCAGCCATGATTTATTTTATTTAAGGGAATCTAGTTAGATTTATTTAGATATTATTATATCTTGGGAAGCAAGCAAAGGAGACCTATTCTCCCCATCTAGGGCCGGCCACTCCCCTCCATTGCTTCCCAAGTATTAGCTTTTGTATTCTTATAAATACTTTTCAGTTTCATTAATAAAAATCAGCTTAAGATTAGATAAACCCTAAGAAAGGTTTATCTAGTCCTTGGGCTCAAAAATATAATTGTGTGCTCGTGTTCATCATCATCTTCGATCATCATCAAAATCTCGAGATCTCTCTCTCTCTTTGTTTGTTCGAAATTTGCGTTATTGTGGATCAATTACATTGTTCTAGTTTTGATTGTTAAAGATCTAACTAGTTTATCATTCGGATTTAGCGATCGAGCCAATCCGTTTGAACTATCAACATTGATTATTTCCATAATTCATATCGTGTTATTCTGTTCATTCGAATTCATTGTTACTTGGATCGCAAGTTTCTTACTTTGAGAGCTTTGTAGCTTTGAATAATAATTGCTGGCAAGATCGGGATCCTGTGTGGTCAAATACGAGGTTTCTGAGGAGTAATCCGAGACGATCACGTATCAAATGCATAAGCAAATAGATTGAGGATAGTATCAAGCCAATAAATACATTCTGCACTACAAAAAAAAGACTCATCGAATAAAAGCATAAATTCGAACCAAGAAACCGAAGACCAGCATTAGGAGTGACTTTTACATGGACATTTCATCGAATACTTGGCGTGGAATGTTAGATAACTAGTCATTTTTAAAGGCAAAAGGAGAAAAAACAAGTGAGCTTTAAAGACATCTAGGCATAAGCATAAAGAATGAGGATAGTATCAAGCCAATAAGCACATTTTGCACTACAATATCAAGATGAATCGAATAATAACATAAATTCAAACCTAGAAGCCGAATGTCACAATTAGGAGTGACATTTACATGTCATTTCATCGAACACTTGGCGAGCAAGGTTTGATCACAAGTCAATTTTTAAAGGAAAAAGGAGAAAAACAAGTGAACTTTATTGACATCAATGCATAAGCATAAAGGTTGAGGATAGTATCAAGCCAATAAATACATTCTGTACTACAAAATAAAGACCGATCGAATAAAAGCAAAAATTCGAACCTAGAAATCGAAAGCCAACTTTAGGATTGACATTTACATGGACATTTCATCGAGCACATGGCGTATAATGTTAGATCACAAGTTAGTTTTAAAGGAAAAAGGAGAAAAAACAAGTGAACTTTAATGACATCTAGGCATAAGTACAAAGAATGAGGATAGTATGAAGCCAATAAGCACATTCTGCACTACACAATCAAGCCAGGTTGAATAAAAGCATAAATTTGAACCTAGAAACCGAATGCCACAATTAGGAGTGACATTTACATGGACATTTCATCGAACACTTAGAGTGCAATGTTAGATCACAAGTCATTTTAAAGGCAAAAGAAGTAAAAACAAGTTGACTTTAAAGACATCTAGGCATAAGCACAAAAAATGAGGATAGTATCAAGCCAAAAAGCACATTCTGTCAAGTTTTAGGTGTGACATTTACATGGACTTTTCATCGAACACTTGGCGAGCAAAAGTGAACTTTAAAGACATCTAGGCATAAGCATAAAGATTGAGGACAGTATCAAGCCAATGAACACATTCAGCACTACAAAATAAATTCCGATCGAATAAAAGCATAAATTCGAATCTAGAAACCGAAAGCCACCTTTAGGATTGACTTTTACATGGACTTTTCATCGAACACTTGGCGTGGAATATTAGATCACTAGTCATTTTTAAAGGCAAAAGGATAAAAAACAAGTGAACTTCAAAGACATCTAGGCATAAGCATAAAGAATGAGGATAGTATCAAGCCAATAAGCACATACTTCACTACAAAACCAAGACTGATCGAATAAAAGCATAAATTCAAACCTAGAAACCGAATGCCACATTTATGAGTGACATTTACATGGACATTTCATCTAACACTTGGCGAATAATAATAGATCACAAGTCATTTTAAAGGCAAAAGGAGAAAAAACAAGTGGACTTTAAAGACATATAGGCATAAGCATAAAGAATGAGGATAGTATCAAGTCAATAAGCACATTATGCACTACAAACCCAAGACAGATCGAATAAAAGCATTAATTCGAACCTAGAAACCGAATGCCACATTTAAGAGTGACATTTACATGGACATTTCATCTAACAGTTGGCGTGCAATGTTAGATCATAAGTCATTTTAAAGGCAAAGAGAGAAAATACGAGTGGACTTTAAAGACATCTAGGCAAATGCATAAAGAATGAGGATAGTATGAAGCCAATAAGCACATTCTGCACTTTAAAACAATACCGATCGAATAAAAGCATAAATACGAAACTAGTAACCGAATGCCAGATTTAACAGTGACATTTACATGGACATTTCATCGAACACTTGGCGTGCAATGTTACATCACAAGTCATATTAAAGGCAAAAGGAGAAAATACGAGTGGACTTTAAAGACATCTAGGCAAATTCATAAAGAATGAGGATAGTATCAAGCCAATAAGCACATTCTGTAATTTAAAACCAATACCGATCGAATAAAAGCATAAATACGAACCTAGAAACCGAATGCCACATTTAACAGTGCAATTTATATGGACATTTCATCGAACACTTGGCGTGCAATGTTAGATAACAAGTGAACTTTAAAGTTATCTAGGCATAAGCATAGATAATGAGGATAGTATCAAGCCAATAAGCACATTCTGCACTACAAAATCATAAATATGAACCAATACGGATCGAATAAAAGCATAAATATAAACCTAGAAACAGAATACCACATTTAATAGTGACATTTACATGGACATTTCATCAAACACTTGGCGTATATTGTAAGATCACAAGTCATTTTAAAGGCAAAAGCAGAAAAAACAAGTCATCTAGGCATAAAGAATGAGGTTAATATCAAGCCAATAAGCACATACTTCACTACAAAACAAAAACCGATCGAATAAAAGCATAAATTCAAACCTACAAATCGAATGCCACATTTAGGAGTGACATTTACATGGACTTTTCATCGAACACTTGACGTGGAATGTTAGATCACTAGTCATTTTTAAAGGCAAAAGGATAAAAAAACAAGTGAACTTCAAAGACATCTAGACATAAGCATAGATAATGAGGATAGTATCAAGCCAATAAGCACATTCTGCACTACAAAATCATAAATATGAACCAATACGGATCGAATAAAAGCATAAATATAAACCTAGAAACAGAATACCATATTTAATAGTGACATTTACATGGACATTTCATCAAACACTTGACGTATAATGTTAGATCACAAGTCATTTTAAAGGCAAAAGCAGAAAAAACAAGTAAACATTGAAGACATCTAGGCATAAGCACTAAGAATGAGGATAATATCAAGCCAATAAGCACATACTTCACTAAAAAACCAAGATCGCTCCAATAAAAGCATCAATTCTAACCTAGAAATCGAATGCCAAATTTAGGAGTGACATTTACATGGACATTTCATCGAACACTTCGCGAGCAAGGTTTGATCACAAGTCAATTTTTAAAGAAAAAAGGAGAAAAAACAAGTGAACTTTATTGACATCAATGCATAAGCAAATAGATTGAGGATAGTATCAAGCCAATAAATACATTCTGCACTACAAAATAAAGACCGATCGAATAAAAGCATAAATTCGAACCTAGAAACCGAAAGCCAACATTAGGAGTGACTTTTACATGGACATTTCATCGAATACTTGGCGTGGAATATTAGATAACTAGTCATTTTTAAAGGCAAAAGGAGAAAAAACAAGTGAGCTTTAAAGACATCTAGGCATAAGCATAAAGATTGAAGATAGTATCAAGCCAATAAGCACATTCTGCACTACAATATCAAGATGAATCGAATAATAACATAAATTCAAACCTAGAAACCGAATGCCACATTTAGGAGTGACATTTACATGGACATTTCATCGAACACTTGGCGAGCAAGGTTTGATCACAAGTCAATTTTTAAAGGAAAAAGGAGAAAAAACAAGTGAACTTTATTGACATCAATGCATAAGCACAAAGATTAAGTATAGTATCAAGCCAATAAATACATTCTGCACTACAAAATAAAGACCGATCGAATAAAAGCATAAATTCGAACCTAGAAACCGAAAGCCAACTTTAGGATTGACATTTACATGGACATTTCATCGAGCACATGGCGTATAATGTTAGATCACAAGTCAGTATTAAAGGAAAAAGGAGAAAAAACAAGTGAACTTTAATGACATTTAGGCATAAGCACAAAGAATGAGGATAGTATGAAGCCAATAAGTACATTCTGCACTACAAAATCAAGCCAGGTTGAATAAAAGCATAAATTTGAACCTAGAAACCGAATGCCACAATTAGGAGTGACATTTACATGGACATTTCATCGAACACTTAGAGTGCAATGTTAGATCACAAGTCATTTTAAAGGCAAAAGAAGTAAAAACATGTTGACTTTAAAGACATCTAGGCATAAGCACAAAGAATGAGGATAATATCAAGCCAAAAAGCACATTCTGTCAAGTTTTAGGAGTGACATTTACATGGACATTTCATCGAACACTTGGCGAGCAAAAGTGAACTTTAAAGACATCTAGGCATAATCATAAAGATTGAGGACAGTATCAAGCCAATGAACACATTCGCACTACAAAATAAATTCCGATCGAATAAAAGCATAAATTCGAATCTAGAAACCGAAAGCCACCTTTAGGATTGACTTTTACATGGACTTTTCATCGAACACTTGGCGTGGAATGTTAGATCACTAGTCATTTTTAAAGGCAAAAGGATAAAAAACAAGTGAACTTCAAAGACATCTAGGCATAAGCATAAAGAATGAGGATAATATCAAGCCAATAAGCACATACTTCACTACAAAACCAAGACTGATCGAATAAAAGCATAAATTCAAACCTAGAAACCGAATGCCACATTTATGAGTGACATTTACATGGACATTTCATCTAACACTTAACGAATAATAATAGATCACAAGTCATTCTAAAGGCAAAAGGAGAAAAAACAAGTGGACTTTAAAGACATATAGGCATAAGCATAAAGAATGAGGATAGTATCAAGTCAATAAGCACACTATGCACTACAAACCTAAGACAGATCGAATAAAAGCATTAATTCGAACCTAGAAACCGAATGCTACATTTAAGAGTGACATTTACATGGACATTTCATCTAACAGTTGGCGTGCAATGTTAGATCATAAGTCATTTTAAAAGCAAAGAGAGAAAATACGAGTGGACTTTAAAGACATCTAGGCAAATGCATAAAGAATGAGGATAGTATCAAGCCAATAAGCACATTCTGCACTTTAAAACAATACCTATCGAATAAGAGCATAAATACGAACCTAGTAACCGAATGCCACATTTAACAGTGACATTTACATGGACATTTCATCGAACACTTGGCGTGCAATGTTACATCACAAGTCATATTAAAGGAAAAAGGAGAAAATACGAGTGGACTTTAAAGACATCTAGGCAAATGCATAAAGAATGAGGATAGTATCAAGCCAATAAGCACATTCTGCACTACAAAACGAAGACCGATATAATAAAAGCATAAATACGAACATAGAAACCGAATGCCACATTTAGCAGTAACATATATATGTACATTTCATCGAACACTTGGCGTATAATGTTAGATCACAAGAAATTTTAAAGGCAAAAGCCGAAAAAAAACAAGTGATCTTTAAAGTCATCTAGGCATAAGCACAAAGAATGAGGCTAATATCAAGCCAATAATCACATACTTCACTACAAAACCAAAACCAATCGAATAAAAGCATAAATTCAAACCTACAAATCGAATGCCACATTTAGGAGTGATATTTACATGGACATTTCCTCGAACACTTAGCGTATAATGTTAGATCACAAGTCATTTTAAAGGCAAAAGGATAAAAAAACAAGCGAACTTTAAAGACATCTAGGCATAAGCACAAAGAATGAGGATAGTATCAAGCCAATAAGCACATTATACACTACAAAACCAAGACCGATCGAATTAAAGAATAAACTCAAACCAAGAAACCGAATGCCACATTAATGAATGACATTTAACTGGACATTTCATCGAACACTTGGCGTATAATATTAGATCACAAGTCATTTTAAAGGCATAAGTAGAAAAAACAATTGAACTTTAAAGACATCTAGGTATAAACATAAAGAATGAGGATAGTATCAAGCGAATAATCACATTATGTACTATTAAACCAAGACCGATCGAATAAAAGCAGAAATACAAACCTTGAAACCTTATGCCACATTTAGGAGTGACATTTACATGGACATTTCATCGAACACTTGGTGTGCAATGTTAGATCACAAGTCATTTTAAAGGCAAAAGAAAAAAAAACAAGTGGATTTTAAAGACATCTAGGCATAAACATAAATAATGAGGATAGTATCAAGCCAATAAGCACATTCTACACTACAAAATCAAGACCGATCTAATAAAAGCATAATACGAACATAGAAACCGAATGCCACATTTAGTAATGACATTTACATATACATTTCATCGAACACTTGGCGTAAAATGTTAGATCACAAGTCATTTTAAAGGCAAAAGCAGAAAAAAAAAGTGAACTTTAAAGACATCTAGGCATAAGCACAAAGAATGAGGATAATATCAAGCCAATAAGCACATACTTCACTACAAAACCAAGACCGATTGAATAAAAGCATAAATTCAAACCTAGAAACCGAATGCCACATTTATGAGTGACATTTACATGGACATTTCATCTAACACTTGGCGAATAATGTTATATCAAAAGTCATTTTAAAGGCAAAAAGAGAAAAAACAAGTGGACTTTAAAGACATATAGGCATAAGCATAAAGAATGAGGATAGTATCAAGTCAATAAGCACATTATGCACTACAAACCCAAGACATATCGAATAAAAGCCTTAATTCGAACCTAGAAACCGAATGCCACATTTAAGAGTGACATTTACATGGACAATTCATCTAACAATTGGCGTGCAATGTTAGATCATAAGTCATTTTGGAGGAAAAGAGAGAAAATACGAGTGGACTTTAAAGACATCTAGGCAAATGCATAAAGAATGAGGATAATATCAAGCCAATAAGCACATTCTGCAATTTAAAACCAATACCGATCGAATAAAAGCATAAATAGGAACCTAGAAACTGAATGCCACATTTAACAGTGACATTTACATAAACATTTCATCGAACACTTGACGTGCAATGTTAGATAACAAGTGAACTTTAAAGTTATCTAGGCATAAGCATAGATAATGAGGATAGTGTCAAGCCAATAAGCACATTCTGCACTACAAAATCATAAATATAAACCAATACGGATCGAATAAAAGCATAAATATGAACCTAGAAACAGAATACCACATTTAATAGTGACATTTACATGGACATTTCATCAAACACTTGGCGTATAATGTTAGATCACAAGTCATTCTAAAGGCAAAAGGATAAAAAAACAAGCAACTTTAAAGACATCTAGGCATAAGCACAAAGAATGAGGATAGTATCAAGCCAATAAGCACATTATACACTACAAAACCAAGACCGATCGAATTAAAGAATAAACTCAAACCAAGAAACCGAATGCCACATTAATGAATGACATTTAACTGGACATTTCATCGAACACTTGGCGTATAATGTTAGATCACAAGTCATTTTAAAGGCATAAGCAGAAAAAACAATTGAACTTTAAAGACATCTAGGTATAAACATAAAGAATGAGGATAGTATCAAGCGAATAATCACATTATGTACTATTAAACCAAGACCGATCGAATAAAAGCAGAAATACAAACCTTGAAACCTTATGCCACATTTAGGAGTGACATTTACATGAACATTTCATCGAACACTTGGTGTGCAATGTTAGATCACAAGTCATTTTAAAGGCAAAAGAAAAAAAAAACAAGTGGATTTTAAAGACAACTAGGCATAAACATAAATAATGAGGATAATATCAAGCCAATAAGCACATTCTACACTGCAAAATCAAGACCGATCTAATAAAAGCATAAATACGAACATAGAAACCGAATGCCACATTTAGTATTGACATTTACATATACATTTCATCGAACACTTGGCGTAAAATGTTAGATCACAAGTCATTTTAAAGGCAAAAGCAGAAAAAAAAAGTGAACTTTAAAGACATCTAGGCATAAGCACAAAGAATGAGGATATTATCAAGCCAATAAGCACATACTTCACTACAAAACCAAGACCGATTGAATAAAAGCATAAATTCAAACCTAGAAACCGAATGCCACATTTATGAGTGACATTTACATGGACATTTCATCTAACACTTGGCGAATAATGTTATATCAAAAGTCATTTTAAAGGCAAAAAGAGAAAAAACAAGTGGACTTTAAAGACATATAGGCATAAGCATAAAGAATGAGGATAGTATCAAGTCAATAAGCACATTATGCACTACAAACCCAAGACATATCGAATAAAAGCCTTAATTCGAACCTAGAAACCGAATGCCACATTTAAGAGTGACATTTACATGGACAATTCATCTAACAATTGGCGTGCAATGTTAGATCATAAGTCATTTTGGAGGAAAAAAGAGAAAATACGAGTGGACTTTAACGACATCTAGGCAAATGCATAAAGAATGAGGATAATATCAAGCCAATAAGCACATTCTGCAATTTAAAACCAAAACCGATCGAATAAAAGTATAAATAGGAACCTAGAAACCGAATGCCACATTTAAAAGTGACATTTACATGGACATTTCATCGAACACTTGACGTGCAATGTTAGATAACAAGTGAACTTTAAAGTTATCTAGGCATAAGCATAGATAATGAGGATAGTGTCAAGCCAATAAGCACATTCTGCACTACAAAATCATAAATATAAACCAATACGGATCGAATAAAAGCATAAATATGAACCTAGAAACAGAATACCACATTTAATAGTGACATTTACATGGACATTTCATCAAACACTTGGCGTATAATGTTAGATCACAAGTCATTTTAAAGGCAAAAGGATAAAAAAACAAGCGAACTTTAAAGACATCTAGGCATAAGCACAAAGAATGAGGATTGTATCAAGCCAATAAGCACATTATACACTACAAAACCAAGACCGATCGAATTAAAGAATAAACTCAAACCAAGAAACCGAATGCCACATTAATGAATGACATTTAATTGGACATTTCATCGAACACTTGGCGTATAATGTTAGATCACAAGTCATTTTAAAGGCATAAGCAGAAAAAACAATTGAACTTTAAAGACATCTAGGTATAAACATAAAGAATGAGGATAGTATCAAGCGAATAATCACATTATGTACTATTAAACCAAGACCGATCGAATAAAAGCAGAAATACAAACCTTGAAACCTTATGCCACATTTAGGAGTGACATTTACATGGACATTTCATCGAACACTTGGTGTGCAATGTTAGATCACAAGTCATTTTAAAGGCAAAAGAAAAAAAACAAGTGGATTTTAAAGACAACTAGGCATAAACATAAATAATGAGGATAGTATCAAGCCAATAAGCACATTCTACACTACAAAATCAAGACCGATCTAATAAAAGCATAAATACGAACATAGAAACCGAATGCCACATTTAGTAATGACATTTACATATACATTTCATCGAACACTTGGCGTAAAATGTTAGATCACAAGTCATTTTAAAGGCAAAAGCAGAAAAAAAAAGTGAACTTTAAAGACATCTAGGCATAAGCACAAAGAATGAGAATAATATCAAGCCAATAAGCACATACTTCACTACAAAACCAAGACCGATCGAATAAAAGCATAAATTCAAACCTAGAAATCGAATGCCACATTTATCAGTGACATTTACATGAACATTTCATCTAACACTTGGCGAATAATGTTAGATCACAAGTCATTTGAAAGGCAAAAAGAGAAAAAACAAGTGGACTTTAAAGACATATAGGCATAAGCATAAAGAATGAGGATAGTATCAAGTCAATAAGCACATTATGCACTACAAACCCAAGACAGATCGAATAAAAGCATTAATTCGAACCTAGAAACCGAATGCCACATTTAAGAGTGACATTTACATGGACATTTCATCTAACAGTTGGCGTGCAATGTTAGATCATAAGTCATTTTAAAGGCAAAGAGAGAAAATACGAGTGGACTTTAAAGACATCTAGGTATAAACATAAAGAATGAGGATAGTATCAAGCCAATAATCACATTATGTACTATAAAAGCAGAAATACGAACCTAGAAACCTTATGCCACATTTAGGAGTGACATTTACATGGACATTTCATCGAACACTTGGTGTGCAATGTTAGATCACAAGTCATTTTAAAGGCAAAAGGAAAAAAAACAAGGGGATTTTAAAGACATACAGGCATAAACATAAATAATGAGGATAGTATCAAGCCAATAAGCACATTCTGCACTACAAAACCAAGACCGATCTAATAAAAGCATAAATACGAACATAGAAACCGAATGCCACATTTAGCAGTGACATATACATGTACATTTCATCGAACACTTGGCGTATAATGTTAGATCAAAAGTCATTTTAAAGGCAAAAACCGAAAAAAACAAGTGAACTTTAAAGTCATCTAGGCATAAGCACAAAGAATGAGGATAATATCAAACCAATAAGCACATACTTCACTACAAAACCAAAACCGATCGAATAAAAGCATAAATTCAAACCTACAAATCGAATGCCACATTTCGGAGTGACATTTACATGGACATTTCCTCGAACACTTAGCGTATAATGTTACATAAAAAGTCATTTTAAAGGCAAAAGGATAAAAAACAAGCGAACTATAAAGACATCTAGGCATAAGCACAAAGAATGAGGATAGTATCAAGCCAATAAGCACATTATACAGTACAAAACCAAGAACGATCGAATTAAAGAATAAACTCAAACCTAGAAACCGAATGCCACATTTATGAATGACATTTAAATGGACATTTCAACTCAAACTTGGCGTATAATGTTAGATCACAAGTCATTTTAAAGGCATAAGCAGAAAAAACAATTGAACTTTAAAGACATCTAGGTATAAACATAAAGAATGAGGATAGTATCAAGCCAATAATCACATTATGTACTATTAAACCAAGACCGATCGAATAAAAGCAGAAATACGAACCTTGAAACCTTATGCCACATTTAAGAGTGATATTTACATGGACATTTCATCGAACACATGGTATGCAATATTAGATCACAAGTCATTTTAATAAAAGCATTAACTCAAACCTAGAAACCGAATGCCACATTTAGGAGTGACATCTACATGGACATTTCATCGAACACTTGGCATATAATGATTGATCACAACGCATTTTATAGGCAAAAGGAGAAAAAAAAGTGAACTTTTAAGATACCTAGGCATAAGCACAAAGAATGAGGATAGTCTCAAGCCTAAAAGCACATTATACACTAACAAATCAAAACCCTTCGATCGAATAAAAGCATAAACTCAAACTTAGAAACCGAATGCCACATTTAGGAGTGACATTTACATGGATATTTCATCGAACACTTGGCGTATAATGTTAGATCACAAGTCATTTTAAAGACAAAAGGAGAAAAAATGTGAACTTTAATGACATCTACGCATAAGCACAGAGAACGAGGATAGTATCAAGCCAATAAGCACATAATACACTACAAAACCAATATCGATCGAATAAAAGCATTGACTCAAACCTAGAAACCGATTGCCACATTTAGGAGTGACATTTACATGGACATTTCATCGAACACTTGGCGTATAATGTTAGATCGAAAGTCATTTTAAAGTCAAAAGGAGAAAAAATTGAACTTTATAGACATCAAGGCATAATCACAAACAATGAGGATAGTATCAAACCAATAAGCACATAATACACTACAAAACCAAGACCGATCGAATAAAAGCATAAACTCAAACCTAGAAACCAATTGCCACATTTAGGAGTCACATTTACATGAACATTTCATCGAACACTTGGCGTGCAATGTTAGATCACAAGTTATTTTAAAGGAAAAAGGAGAAAATACGAGTGGACTTTAAAGACATCTACGCATATGCAAAAACAATGAGGATAGTATCAAGCCAATAAGCACATTCTGCACTACAAAACCAAGACCGATCGAATAAAAGCTTAAATTCGAACCTAGAAACCGAATGCCAAATTTAGGAGTGACATTTACATGGACATTTCATCGAACACTTGGCGTGCCATGTTAGATCACATGTCATTTTAAAAGCAAAAGGAGATAAAAACAAGTGAACTTTAAAGAAATCTAGGCATAAGCATAGAGAATGAGGATAGTATCAAGCCAATAAGCACATTCTGTACTATAAAATCAAGACCGATCGAATAAAAGCATAAATACGAACCAAGAAACCGAATGCCACATTTAGGAGTGACATTTATATGGATATTTCATCGAACACTTGGCGTATAATGTTAGATCACAAGTCATTTTAAAGTCAAATGGAGAAAAAAATGTGAACTTAAAAGACATCTAGGCATAAGTACAAAGAATGAGGATAGTATCAAGGCAATAAGTACATAATACACTACAAAACCAAGACCGTTCGAATAAAAGCATAAACTCAAACCTAGAAACCGAATGCCACATTTAGGAGTGACATATACATGGACATTTCATCGAACACTTGGCGTATTATGATTGATCACAACTCATTTTATAGGCAAAAGGAGAAAAAAAAAGTGAACTTTAAAGATAACTAGGCATAAGCACAAAGAATGAGGATAGTATCAAGCCTAAAAGCACATTATACACTAACAAACCAAAACCCTTCGATCGAATGAAAGCATAAACTCAAACTTAGAAACCGAATGCCACATTTAGGAGTGACATTTACATGGATATTTCATCGAACACTTGGCGTATAATGTTAGATCACAAGTCATTTTAAAGACAAAAGGAGAAAAAATGTGAACTTTAATGACATCTACGCATAAGCACAAAGAACGAGGATAGTATCAAGCCAATAAGCACATAATACACTACAAAACCAAGACCGATCGAATAAAAACATTGAGTCAAACCTAGAAACCGATTGCCACATTTAGGAGTGACATTTACATGGACATTTCATCGAACACTTGGCGTATAATGTTCGATCGAAAGTCATTTTAAAGTCAAAAGGAGAAAAAATTGAACTTTAAAGACATTTAGGCATAAGCACAAATAATGAGGATAGTATCAAACCAATAAGCACATAATACACTACAAAACCAAGACCGATCGAATAAAAGCATAAACTCAAACCTAGATACCAATTGCCACATTTAGGAGTCACATTTACATGAACATTTCATCGAACACTTGGCGTGCAATGTTAGATCACAAGTTATTTTAAAGGAAAAAGGATAAAATACGAGTGGACTTTAAAGACATCTACGCATATGCAAAAACAAAGATGATAGTATCAAGCCAATAAGCACATTCTGCACTACAAAACCAAGACCGATCGAATAAAAGCATAAATTCGAACCTAGAAACCGAATGCCAAATTTAGGAGTGATATTTACATGAACATTTCATCGAACACTTGGCGTGCCATGTTAGATCACATGTCATTTTAAAAGCAAAAGGAGATAAAAACAAGTGAACTTTAAAGAAATCTAGGCATAAGCATAGAGAATGTGGATAGTATCAAGCCAATAAGCACATTCTGTACTACAAAATCAAGACCGATCGAATAAAAGCATAAATTCGAACCAAGAAACCGAATGCCACATTTAGGAGTGACATTTACATGGATATTTCATCGAACACTTGGCGTATAATGTTAGATCACAAGTCATTTTAAAGTCAAATGGAGAAAAAAATGTGAACTTTAAAGACATCTAGGCATAAGTACAAAGAATGAGGATAGTATCAAGCCAATAAGCACATAATACACTACAAAACCAAAACCGTTCGAATAAAAGCATAAACTCAAACCTAGAAACCGAATGCCACATTTAGGAGTGACATATACATGGACATTTCATCGAACACTTGGCGTATAATGATTGATCACAACTCATTTTATAGGCAAAAGGAGCAAAAAAAAGTGAACTTTAAAGATATCTAGGCATAAGCACAAAGAATGAGGATAGTATCAAGCCTAAAAGCACATTATACACTAACAAACCAAAACCCTTCGATCGAATAAAATCATAAACTCAAACTTAGAAACCGAATGCCACATTTAAGAGTGACATTTACATGGATATTTCATCGAACACTTGGCGTATAATGTTAGATCACAAGTCATTTTAAAGACAAAAGGAGAAAAAATGTGAACTTTAATGACATCTACGCATAAGCACAAAGAACGAGGATAGTATCAAGCCAATAAGCACATAATACACTACAAAACCAAGACCGATCGAATAAAAGCATAAACTCAAACCTAGATACCAATTGCCACATTTAGGAGTCACATTTACATGAACATTTCATCGAACACTTGGCGTGCAATGTTAGATCACAAGTTATTTTAAAGGAAAAAGGATAAAATACGAGTGGACTTTAAAGACATCTACGCATATGCAAAAACAAAGAGGATAGTATCAAGCCAATAAGCACATTCTGCACTACAAAACCAAGACCGATCGAATAAAAGCATAAATTCGAACCTAGAAACCGAATGCCAAATTTAGGAGTGATATTTACATGAACATTTCATCGAACACTTGGCGTGCCATGTTAGATCACATGTCATTTTAAAAGCAAAAGGAGATAAAAACAAGTGAACTTTAAAGAAATCTAGGCATAAGCATAGAGAATGTGGATAGTATCAAGCCAATAAGCACATTCTGTACTACAAAATCAAGACCGATCGAATAAAAGCATAAATTCGAACCAAGAAACCGAATGCCACATTTAGGAGTGACATTTACATGGATATTTCATCGAACACTTGGCGTATAATGTTAGATCACAAGTCATTTTAAAGTCAAATGGAGAAAAAAATGTGAACTTTAAAGACATCTAGGCATAAGTACAAAGAATGAGGATAGTATCAAGCCAATAAGCACATAATACACTACAAAACCAAAACCGTTCGAATAAAAGCATAAACTCAAACCTAGAAACCGAATGCCACATTTAGGAGTGACATATACATGGACATTTCATCGAACACTTGGCGTATAATGATTGATCACAACTCATTTTATAGGCAAAAGGAGCAAAAAAAAGTGAACTTTAAATATATCTAGGCATAAGCACAAAGAATGAGGATAGTATCAAGCCTAAAAGCACATTATACACTAACAAACCAAAACCCTTCGATCGAATAAAATCATAAACTCAAACTTAGAAACCGAATGCCACATTTAAGAGTGACATTTACATGGATATTTCATCGAACACTTGGCGTATAATGTTAGATCACAAGTCATTTTAAAGACAAAAGGAGAAAAAATGTGAACTTTAATGACATCTACGCATAAGCACAGAGAACGAGGATAGTATCAAGCCAATAAGCACATAATACACTACAAAACCAATATCGATCGAATAAAAGCATTGACTCAAACCTAGAAACCGATTGCCACATTTAGGAGTGACATTTACATGGACATTTCATCGAACACTTGGCGTATAATGTTAGATCGAAAGTCATTTTAAAGTCAAAAGGAGAAAAAATTGAACTTTATAGACATCAAGGCATAATCACAAACAATGAGGATAGTATCAAACCAATAAGCACATAATACACTACAAAACCAAGACCGATCGAATAAAAGCATAAACTCAAACCTAGAAACCAATTGCCACATTTAGGAGTCACATTTACATGAACATTTCATCGAACACTTGGCGTGCAATGTTAGATCACAAGTTATTTTAAAGGAAAAAGGATAAAATACGAGTGGACTTTAAAGACATCTACGCATATGCAAAAACAAAGAGGATAGTATCAAGCCAATAAGCACATTCTGCACTACAAAACCAAGACCGATCGAATAAAAGCATAAATTCGAACCTAGAAACCGAATGCCAAATTTAGGAGTGATATTTACATGAACATTTCATCGAACACTTGGCGTGCCATGTTAGATCACATGTCATTTTAAAAGCAAAAGGAGATAAAAACAAGTGAACTTTAAAGAAATCTAGGCATAAGCATAGAGAATGTGGATAGTATCAAGCCAATAAGCACATTCTGTACTACAAAATCAAGACCGATCGAATAAAAGCATAAATTCGAACCAAGAAACCGAATGCCACATTTAGGAGTGACATTTACATGGATATTTCATCGAACACTTGGCGTATAATGTTAGATCACAAGTCATTTTAAAGTCAAATGGAGAAAAAAATGTGAACTTTAAAGACATCTAGGCATAAGTACAAAGAATGAGGATAGTATCAAGGCAATAAGCACATAATACACTACAAAACCAAGACCGTTCGAATAAAAGCATAAACTCAAACCTAGAAACCGAATGCCACATTTAGGAGTGACATATACATGGACATTTCATCGAACACTTGGCGTATTATGATTGATCACAACTCATTTTATAGGCAAAAGGAGAAAAAAAAAGTGAACTTTAAAGATAACTAGGCATAAGCACAAAGAATGAGGATAGTATCAAGCCTAAAAGCACATTATACACTAACAAACCAAAACCCTTCGATCGAATGAAAGCATAAACTCAAACTTAGAAACCGAATGCCACATTTAGGAGTGACATTTACATGGATATTTCATCGAACACTTGGCGTATAATGTTAGATCACAAGTCATTTTAAAGACAAAAGGAGAAAAAATGTGAACTTTAATGACATCTACGCATAAGCACAAAGAACGAGGATAGTATCAAGCCAATAAGCACATAATACACTACAAAACCAAGACCGATCGAATAAAAACATTGAGTCAAACCTAGAAACCGATTGCCACATTTAGGAGTGACATTTACATGGACATTTCATCGAACACTTGGCGTATAATGTTCGATCGAAAGTCATTTTAAAGTCAAAAGGAGAAAAAATTGAACTTTAAAGACATTTAGGCATAAGCACAAATAATGAGGATAGTATCAAACCAATAAGCACATAATACACTACAAAACCAAGACCGATCGAATAAAAGCATAAACTCAAACCTAGATACCAATTGCCACATTTAGGAGTCACATTTACATGAACATTTCATCGAACACTTGGCGTGCAATGTTAGATCACAAGTTATTTTAAAGGAAAAAGGATAAAATACGAGTGGACTTTAAAGACATCTACGCATATGCAAAAACAAAGAGGATAGTATCAAGCCAATAAGCACATTCTGCACTACAAAACCAAGACCGATCGAATAAAAGCATAAATTCGAACCTAGAAACCGAATGCCAAATTTAGGAGTGATATTTACATGAACATTTCATCGAACACTTGGCGTGCCATGTTAGATCACATGTCATTTTAAAAGCAAAAGGAGATAAAAACAAGTGAACTTTAAAGAAATCTAGGCATAAGCATAGAGAATGTGGATAGTATCAAGCCAATAAGCACATTCTGTACTACAAAATCAAGACCGATCGAATAAAAGCATAAATTCGAACCAAGAAACCGAATGCCACATTTAGGAGTGACATTTACATGGATATTTCATCGAACACTTGGCGTATAATGTTAGATCACAAGTCATTTTAAAGTCAAATGGAGAAAAAAATGTGAACTTTAAAGACATCTAGGCATAAGTACAAAGAATGAGGATAGTATCAAGCCAATAAGCACATAATACACTACAAAACCAAAACCGTTCGAATAAAAGCATAAACTCAAACCTAGAAACCGAATGCCACATTTAGGAGTGACATATACATGGACATTTCATCGAACACTTGGCGTATAATGATTGATCACAACTCATTTTATAGGCAAAAGGAGCAAAAAAAAGTGAACTTTAAAGATATCTAGGCATAAGCACAAAGAATGAGGATAGTATCAAGCCTAAAAGCACATTATACACTAACAAACCAAAACCCTTCGATCGAATAAAATCATAAACTCAAACTTAGAAACCGAATGCCACATTTAAGAGTGACATTTACATGGATATTTCATCGAACACTTGGCGTATAATGTTAGATCACAAGTCATTTTAAAGACAAAAGGAGAAAAAATGTGAACTTTAATGACATCTACGCATAAGCACAAAGAACGAGGATAGTATCAAGCCAATAAGCACATAATACACTACAAAACCAAGACCGATCGAATAAAAGCATTGAGTCAAACCTAGAAACCGATTGCCACATTTAGGAGTGACATTTACATGGACATTTCATCGAACACTTGGCGTATAATGTTAGATCACAAGTCATTTTAATGTCAAAAGGAGAAAAATGTGAACTTTAAAGACATCTAGGCATAAGCACAAAGAATGAGGATAGTATCAAGCCAATAAGCACATAATACACTACAGAACCAAGACCGATCGAATAAAAGCATTGACTCAAACCTAGTAACCGAATTCCATATTTAGGAGTGACATTTACATGGACATTTCATCGAACACTGGTTGTGCAATGTTAGATTACATGTCATTTTAAAAGCAAAAGGAGGTAAAAACAAATGAACTTTAACGAAATCTAGGCATAAGCATAGAGAATGAGGATAGTATCAAGCCAATAAGCACATTCTGCACTACAAAATCAAGACCTATCGAATAAAAGCATAAATTCGAACCAAGAAACCGAATGCCACATTTAGGAGTGACTTTTACATGGATATTTTATCAAACACTTGGCGAATAATGTTAGATCACAAGTCATTTTAAAGTCAAAAGGAGAGAAAAAATGTGAACTTTAAAGACATCTAGGCATAAGCACAAAGAATGAAGATAGTATCAAGCCAATAAGCACATAATACACTACAAAACCAAGACCGTTCGAATAAAAGCATAAACTCAAACCTAGAAACCGAATACCACATTTAAGAGTGACATTTACATGGACATTTCATCGAACACTTGGCGTATAATGATTGATCACAACGCATTTTATAGGCAAAAGGAGAAAAAAAAGGTAACTTTAAAGACACCTAGGCATAAGCACAAAGAATGAGGATAGTATCAAGCCAATAAGCACATAATATACTAAAAAGCCAATATCGGTCGAATAAAAGCATAAACTCAAACCTTGAAACCGATTGCCACATTTAGGAGTGACATTTACATGAAGATTTCATCGAACACTTGGCATGCAATGTTAGATCACAAGTTATTTTAAAGGCAAAAGGAGAAAAAACAAGTGAACGTTAAAGAAATCTAGGCATAAGCATAGAGAATGAGGATAGTATCAAGCAAATAAGCACATTATACACTACAAAACAAAGACAGATCGAATAAAAGCATAAATTCAAACCTAGAAACTGAATGCCACATTTAGGAGTGACATTTACATTGACATTTCATTGAATACTTGCCGTATAATGATTGATCACAACTCATTTTATAGGCAAAAGGAGAAAAAAAAGTGAACTTTAAAGACATCTTGGCATAAACACTACAAAACCAAAACCCTTCGATCGAATAAAAGCATAAACTCAAAATTAGAAACCGAATGCCACATTTAGGAGTGACATTTACATGGACATTTGTTGGATCGTAAACCGTTAGCAAAGAGCTTGGGAACTGGAAATTAAGCTGTTCCCAAGGTAGCAGAAGTAAACAATTCGCAAGTATTAAAGATAGTAAAAACACAGTTCCTTTATAGAGGAACCCCACTACAACCAACTAGTTGTATGGGTAAACCTCTACCTCCACTTGGAGGATTTTGAATGACTTACTTATATTTATTGCTTTGTTCCTTAGTTACAACAGCCGGATTCACACTTCTCTGTTCCTACGAGTTCTTCCTAACTCTAGTAAATTCTCTCAACTGAGTTCCTAAGCTCACAATAGCAAAATACAAATAACTCAAACCTTACACCGACTTCTCAGTTCCCTTGTCCTTCGGAACTTCGGCTTCACCGTCGTCGAAATCACACACTCGTCGGCGGGGACTTCTCTTCCTTTTCTTTCTTTTCTCAAGTGTGGGTGTTTGTGAGTTCTGGGGGAAGTACTCAATCCGAGTACTATTCATTTGGCTTTATAGTCCAGGTGAGCTTGGGCAGTCGCATCTTTCGTTTGTGTCTAAAATGCCCTTTGCTTGATGCCCAAGTTGTACTTTCTTCACATGTGACTTTGGTTTGAACTAGGTCAACTTCTTGGATCAATTGGACCGTTGGATGAAGCGTGACAGTCTGATCCTCAGACTGTTCCTTCGGGCTGTCCGAGACAAAATCCCGCGATCTGCGCTGAACGGTCGTTGTCCTCACATGTGAGTTCCCTTGTCATGGGAACTGTCTTCTTCAGAGTTCCCTTGATGGAAACTCTTCATCGTTGTAAGCTTGTGTTCTCTTGATCATTTTTGGGAGTTCCCACTTCATGGGAACTTTCTTCTTCAGAGTTCCCTTGATGGAAACTCTGCATTGTAGGCTTCTGTGGCTTTTGGTCATTTATGGGAGTTCTTGGCTATACATGTGTTCCTTAGAAATACTTGAACAAACCACATTAGTTCCCTATGGTGTTTGTCATTATCAAAACTCGGAGAATGACATCGTTGATCCGTTGTTTAGAACCAGAGGTCCCAACAACGTCCCAATAATTTCCCCCTTTTTGATGATGACAAACCTATCACAAAATATGCAAGTATTTCAATGAATGATATGCTGAGGAGGTCCTAAGTAAGATTTTGGGAAGTCACTTCTAGTGAAACAATTTGATTTGGGGAGCCATTTCTGGTGAGACACTTAGTTCTTACTTAGCTTTTTATGCAATTGTTCCCCCTTAGCTTATGTGTGGTCTGTGATAACTTAAACTGTTAACTCATCTCGTATTTTTTGTCTTTCCCGCTTTTGACATCATCGAAAACAAGCAAAGCAATAATAGGGAAGAAGGGAACACGCAATCAAATTAAAGACCAATGCATTACTTAAGAAAATATTTACAATGGGAACTCAAGTACAATTTTTGTAGTCATTTTTGGATTAAGGGAAAAAGAAGGGAGAGATCATGGGGCTTGAGGGAACAGGGCGTCACAGAGGCGCGTCAAGACTTGTGTAGGCTTTTCTTGTCCTCTGGCCAACGCGGCTTGGTCCCTGGCAATCTGGTCGAGGGTGTTGGCGATACGGAGCAACACTTGAGAGTTCCCCTCTTGTTCACCAGACTCTAGTTGAGCTGCTTCCTCCACAGGCTCAGAGTGCCTCATCTTCTGGACAACTGAAATGTCCAGTTCCCTTCCAAGCTCTATTTCGTCCTTAGAGGCGTCGTAGAGACCCTCTTTTTGTAGGAGCTTCTTTATCAGCCCAGAGTTGGGAAGGTAATGGGACTTGGAAGCCATGCACTTCTCCATGTGCCCAAGGATTATTCTGGGAAGGTTGATGGGTTTCTTGAGGAGAAAGTGATAGAGGATGATGGCATCAGGGATGTTGACGACCAGACGCTTCTCCTGGCGAGGGATCACCACATTGATGATGAATTGGTGAGCGAGCTTGGCGACCAGGGACAGATGGTGCGTCGAGAGCACTTTCGAGGGAACTCGACCCTCAAAGATAGTGTTGCACACCTCGACGCTATTGAAGTCGCCCCAGAGCTTGTTGGGCAACTCGTTGAGCCCTTGACCTGGGACCTGGAGCTGAAGGCAGATCGTTGACGTGGTAAAAATGAACTCGTCGCCTTCGTGGGAGAGAGTTCCCTGAGTGCAGTCATTGGTGATAGTGAAGTTATTGTAGAATTGACGCACTTGTGAGGGATCTACGTGATAGCGATCAAAGGACCATGAAGATTAAAGTTGAAAAAAAGGTGTCTAGAAGACCAAGACCGAAACCTTTCCCAAGGTCAAGGGCGTTCAAGTTCAAAGAGGTTTTCATGGATTCAATATTATCTCTTACATATATTCATAAATTGCGCCAAAGACCACCAAGGAAGAGGATCAAGTCAATGGGCCGAGTTTCAACATTTCTTTATTTAGAAACATGTATTAATTTGTATCACTTTAGGGCTGAATTTAGTAAGTGACCGGGTGAGATGAATTGGTATATGGGTCAAAGTCAACCCTTTGACTTGACCATTCTAAATTGAAGAAAATATCTTATTTATTTTATTATGAACAATTTCTATTTATTTTAATAATGTAGAGAAATCAGCCAATAGGCTTATGTTAGTTGGTTGATCTTCTCTCTCCTGGTTGTTAGAGATATTTTTAGTTTGTTAGAGATATTTTAAGTTTGTTAGGATTATTTCCTTAAATAAATAATTCAGCCATGATTTATTTATTTAAGGGAATCTAGTTAGATTTATTTAGATATTATTATATCTTGGGAAGCAAGCAAAGGAGACCCCTTCTCCCCTTCTAGGGCCGGCCAACCTCTCTCCCTTGCTCCCCAAGTATTAGCTTTTGTATTCTCTATAAATACTTTTCAGTTTCATTAATAAAAATCAGCTTGAGATTAGATAAACCCAAATTGGTTTATCTAGTCCTGGGGCTCAAAAACAATTGTGTTGTGTGCAATACTCGGCCGATCATCATCACCATACTCTCGATCTCTCTCTCTCTTGTGTTGTTAAATTGGTTTGTTGATTTAGTCAATTAGATTGTTCTAGTTGTGATTGTTAAAGATCAAACTAGTTAATCAATTGGATTTAGCGTTAGAGCCAATCCAATTGAACTATCAAGTTGACTCCTTCAACCTATCAATTATGTTCGTTACTTCAATTTTCGGATCTGTTTGTTACTTGGATCGCAAGTTTCTTAATTTGAGAGTTTTTGTAGGTTTGATTCATAATTGCTGGCAAGATCGGGTTCCTGTGTGGTCAAATACGAGGTTTCTGAGGAGTAATCCGAGGCGATCACGTATCAAGTGGTATCAGAGCCCAACGTCTCGCCAAGTAATTGTTTCTTTCCTTAATTTGCTTTCTAATTAATTTAATTCAGTTTTTGATCCCAAAATTTGAACCTTTAACCAAGTTACAATTTTTGAGATCCAAAGGCTGAATTTGCACCACAACCACCACATAGTTCCGCCAACACCACCACTCCGCCACCACCTGCACACCCCGACTTGGTGTCGCTCTCACCAGCCGCACCACCCACCACCACCATCCGATCACAACCCCACCAACCCCATCCAAATCGGAGCATCCAAACCCTAGTTCGCCACCCTCATTCTCGAACCCTAACCCTAATTTTTCGAGAACTCAACCCTAACCCTAACCCTAATCTGGCGGCAGTCCAAACCCAAACCCTAACCCTAGTTGCGAGAAACCCTAGGTAACCCTAATTCTCGCAAACCCTAGTCCGAAACCCTACCAAACCCAAACCCTCGAACCGAACCCTAATAGCCCTAATCCAGCCGTGATCTCCCAAACCCTAAATCCCTTAGTTGTTCCTTACCCTCCAAGCAATTACCAATTAGGAGATTTTTATGGGATTTGTGCATGTTTATTGGCTGAATTGGTTGAGTTGTATTGCAATTTAGATTAGCAATTGTTTTTCCTACAGTTTTATGAGTTTTCATTCATGTTGCATGATTGATTGCGATTCATATTGCTTGATTAATACTTGCTGATTTCTGTCATTGCACCCCATCAATTCGACCTACCCTTCTTCTTTTGTTAATTTGGCTTCTAGTTGGTTTCATTGGTAGCAAAAGTCACTTAGTTTAAAAAAAAAAAAAAAAGAGGTTCGTATATACCCTTTTAATTTCGTCCTTAGCATTGTTGCATTGCTTTGCTTGTTTCTTCATTATAGCACAAGAGTAGTTTGTGCATAAAAATCAAAAAAAAAAAAAAGAAAAGAAAAAGTGATCTACCCCAGCTAGTTTTAAGCCACTTTCAACCCTAGTGACTGCTTGCTTAAAAAGATAGCTAAGTAGAAATCACTTTGAAGAAAAAGAGTGACGAAATAAAAGTCACTAAGCCTACCATATTTTCGGTCCTTGCATGCTGAATTTTGGTTTTATTAACTTGCATAGAGTCAATTGAGAGATTGCATGTGTTTTAGAGCTCATAAAGGGATTATTTGCATTGCTTGTCTTATTGCATACTTGCCATTTGCTTGAACTGCATATTTCCTTTATTTATCATTAGTATACCATACCTATACTATATCTACCCATTTACTCCCTCAATCCAACCGAAAAACTGAATTAAGTTGATTGGATTGCTTTGAGGCAAGTTTTGGCTTGATTAAGGTGTGGTATTGCTTGTTGTGATTGCTTTTAGACCACACTACTCTCTCTACTTCTTGCTTGTTTCAGGATGTCCCAACAATATGTTCCACACCGAATAGAGCCTTTTTATGGGATTATTGACCCTACATGGTATTTTGAATGGGAAGACGACACCAACTCTTTCCTTGAGTACCATAATTACACTGAACAAGAGAAGTTGTATGCAGTAACAACTTGTCTTGTGGGAGCTGCACGTTTTTGGTGGGATCATGTACAGAGAGATCGTTGGAACCGAGGTCTTAAGCCCATTTCAACTTGGCATCAACTGAAATTCTATATGCGCCAGAAGTTTGTTCCATATGAGCATTCTGAACGGTTGAAAAGAGTGGCTAGTTGTAAGCAAGGTTCTAGATCTCCACTTGACTTCTTCATGGAGCTTGAAGAATTGATGTGTTTTGCTGGAGTTGATGTATCACCAAGGTATATATGTCTACAATTCCTAGATGGACTGAATTCTCAATTCCAAGAACATCTTGAAAGCTATACAGACCACAATGATGTTGATGCCTTGGTTCAAGCTGCTCAGAAGTATTTTTATCAACTCCAACGAAAGAATGAGGCTTTGGCTAATTCTAGTCAAATGAGGTACATTTCTAACTCTTCTTCCATTGTTTTGGATACTAACTCTTTTTTGCAGGAATTGGGAGTTTCTGACTCACCAAAACCAGGAATGTTCTGATGCAGTGAAGCCTGCCATGTCTCAAACCGACGTCGATGAGTTGATTCGAGTGCCTTCTGACAGACCAATCACAAGAAGTCGAGCTAAGAAGATTGCTCAAGGCACAACAACGATCTTGGTTCGATCGACAGCGGTTATTGAAGAGCCTAGCAAGGCGAAGTGGGTCTCGTGCATTCAACATCAATTGAGCCCGGATTCCATGGATTGATTATATGGGGGCCGAAATTCACTATTTCTTTATTTAGAAACATGTATTAATTTGTCTCACTTTAGGGCTGAATTTAGTAAGTGACCGGGTGAGATAAATTGGTATATGGGTCAAAGTCAACCCTTTGACTTGACCATTCTAAATGGAGAAAATATCTATCTATTTATTTTATTATAGGCGTGTGAACTTAATTAAATAATGTAGAGAAATCAGCCAATAGGTTTATGTTAGTGGTTGATTTTCTCTCTCCTGGTTGTTAGAGATATTTTCTCTCTCCTGGTTGTTAGAGATATTTTCTCTCTCCTGGTTGTTAGAGATATTTTAAGGTTGTTAGGATTATTTCCTTAAATAAATAATTCAGCTATGATTTATTTATTTAAGTGAATCTAGTTAGATTTATTTAGATATTATTATATCTTGGGAAGCAAGCAAAGGAGGCTCATTCTCCCCATCTAGGGCCGGCCACCTCCCCTTCCTTGCTCCCCAAGTATTAGCTTTTGTATTCTCTATTTATACTTTGCAAATTCATTAATAAAAATCAGCTTGAGATTAGATAAACCCTAAGAAAGGTTTATCTAGTCCTTGGGCTCAAAAACAATTGTGTTTGTGTGCATGCTATTCGGCCGATCATCATCATCATCATCAAAATTTCGAGAATTCTCTTCTCTCTCCCTCGTTCGAATCTGAGTTATATTTCATCAATAAGATTGTTCTAGTCTTGATTGTTAAAGATCAAACTAGTTTATCATTCGGATTTAGCGTTAGAGCCAATCCGAGTGAACTATCAAGTTGATTTACTATAATTCTGTTCGATCTTCATTCATTCAATTTCAGATCAGTTTGGTTACTTGTTGTGTACGATTTCTCATATTGATTGCAAATTCAGGTTGAATCAAGGATTACTAGGCAAGATCGGGACTTGTGTGGGTCATATACGAGGTTTCTACGGAGGATTCCGGGGCAATCACGTATCAAGTGGTATCAAAGTCCAGCGTCTCGCCAAGTAATTGTTTCTTTCCTTAATTTGCTTTCTAATTAACTTGATTCAGTTTTTGATCCCAAAAATCCCCCCTTTACCTAAAGTTTCAATTTTTGAGACCAAAGATTGAATTTTTCACCACCACCACCATAATTCCGCCACCCAACCACCACGAACCACCACCACCACACCAAACTGGTGTCGCTCTAGGGCAATCACCATAATTCCGCCACCCAACCACCACGAACCACCACCACCACACCAAACTGGTGTCGCTCGTCTGGACCCACCACCACTCACCACCAGCCGAGCCTAACCACACCACCCCCATCCAATTCGGACTAGCCAAACCCTAGTTCGCCACCCTCATTCTCGAACCCTAATCCTAATTTTTCGAGAACTCAACCTAACCCTAACCCTAATCTGGCGGCAGTCCAAACCCAAACCCTAACCCTAGTTGCGAGAAACCCTAGGTAACCCTAATTCTCGCAAACCCTAGTCCGAAACCCTACCAAACCCAAACCCTCGAACCGAACCCTAAGAGCCTTAATCCAGCCGTGATCTCCCAAGCCCTAAATCCCTTAGTTGTTCCTTGCCTTCTAAGCAATTACCAATTAGGAGATTTTTATGGGATTTGTGCATGTTTATTGGCTGATTTGGTTGAGTTGTATTGCAATTTAGATTAGCAATTGTTTTTCCTACAGTTTTATGCGTTTTCATTCATGTTGCATGATTGATTGCGATTCATATTGCTTGATTAATACTTGCTGATTTCTGTCATTGCATTCCATCAATTCGACCTACCCCTTCTTCTTGTTATTAATTTGGCTTCTAGTTGGTTTCATTGGTAGCAAAAGTCACTTAGTTTAAAAAAAAAAAAAAAAAAAATTCAGTTCGTGTATACCCTTTTTAATTTCGTCCTTTGCATTGTTGCTTTGCTTTGCTTGTTTCTTCATTATGGCACAAGAGTAGTTTGTGCATAAAATCAAAAAAAAAAAAAAAAAAAAAAGAAAAGTGATCTACCCCAGCTAGTTTTAAGCCACTTTCAACCCTAGTGACTGCTTGCTTAAAAAGATAGCTAAGTAGAAATCACTTTGAAGAAAAAGAGTGACGAAATAAAAGTCACTAAGCCTACCATATTTTCTGTCCTTGCATGCTGAATTTTGGCTTTATTAACTTGCATAGAGTCAATTGAGAGATTGTATGTGTTTTAGAGCTCATAGAGGGATTATTTGCATTGCTTGTCTTATTGCATATTTGCCATTTGCTTAAGCTGCATATTTCCTTTAAATATCATTAGTATTCCATACCTACACTATATCTACCATTTTACTCCCTCAAAACAGCCCAAAAACTGAATTAAGTTGATTGGATTGCTTTGAGGCAAGTTTTGGCTTGATCAAGGTGTGGTATTGCTTGTTGTGATTTACTTTAGAACACACTACTCTCTCTACCTTCTTGCTTGTTTCAGGAACAATGGTGATTCCATCAGAACCTAACCCAACTGAATTGAGTCTCACTAAGGAGGCAATCGACTTCATTAGGTTGTCCATTAGTGAAGGTGTGCGCGATGGCCAGGCTCGAGCTGTAGAACTGGCCACGGCTGCATTGGCTCCACAACTAAAGCATTTAGAGGAACAACTTGCAATATTGGTTGATTCGTCTCAAGCTAGTCGCAAGAGCACCCCTGCAGTCGATCTTACAAGTGACCCAAATCAAGCCTCGGGTAGCGACAAAGGCAAGCAACAACTAGTGGATGACGAACATGATGTGCTTGCTAGCTACAACAAAGATAATGATCCCCCGGCTCACTACTCCCCCACAGCAGGCCGAGGAAGAGGAAGAGGCATCGGGTCGAGGACTCCACCGGTTACTCATCAACAAGTCTATAATCAGCCACACAACCGGTATCCTCAAGCCACTCATCAACAATATCAACAATACAACAACTCTTTTGATGATGTGACGTATGGTTATCCCGGGGAAGAAAGGCGCCCATGGCATCCTCCCCTAGATGATTTCTATAACCAAGCTGAGGTTGTAGAAGATCTCCCACCAGCCTATGGAGTACAACGGCCGAACAACAACAACAACGTTAACCAAGTTGTAAATCAGATTGGGAAACGTGATATAAAGATCAAGATAGAACCATTCAATGGAGAGCTTAACCCGGAGAAGTATCTAGAGTGGGAACAAGCTACAAATTTCATTCTAGATCACATGGGATATGAAGAATGGGAGAAAGTTGTTGTTGTTGTCATCCACTTTTTTGGGACCGCTAGAAATTGGTGGTTTAGAATGAAGGAGGATCGAATTAGAAAGGCCTTACCACCAATTGAAACTTGGGGCCAGCTGAAGTTTGTAATGAGGAAGAAATATGTGCCTGAAGAGCATACCGAGCACATGAGATTGAAAGTTGTAACTTGCAAACAAGGCACCAAGTCTCCAACCGAGTACTTCAATGAGCTAGAGGATCTGAGTTTTAAAGCGGGAATTCATCATTCCCAACGGTCTCTAAGGACCCAATTCATGGCGGGACTGAATCAAAGCATTCAAGACACATTGGAGATTCAACAAATCAAGGATCTCAATGCCTTAGTACATTCAGCCCAACTACTCTATGAGCAGCAACAAAGGAAGAAGAAGGAAGCTTGGAATGCTACAAAAAGGTATGGTTCTAATCCTAGTTCAAATTCCAACTTTTATTCTTCTAACCCTTCTATGCAGCAAAAGGGAGCTACTAGCTCACCTAAAACAACAGGTTTTCAAGGCCAAAGGCGTCCCACCAATGGACCTCCAAATCAGCCTAGAGCACGTGATTTAGTGTGCTACAAGTGCCAAGGACGAGGTCACTATGCCAAGGATTGTCCAAATCTAAAGCAAGTACTTCTCACCACCAATGGAGGATATGTGAGTGATGAAGATATAACTCCAAATCAAGTGGAGGAGGACAGTATTGGACAAGAAGAGGAGGACGTAGAGGCCATTGAACCAGAATGCACCGAACAGCCTCTAACTTTGGTAACAATGCGTACTCTGACTTTACAAGAAACACCTAGGCTAGATCAAAGGGAAAACATTTTTCATACTAGGTGTACAGTAAAGAATCAAGTGTTATGCATGATAATTGATAGTGGTAGCTGCTGTAACATTATTAATGCTAAGGTAGTTGATCACTTGCAATTAAAAACCCAACCTAGGGCTACTAGTTATGGTCTCAATGGAATTAATGATTCAGAAGGTCCTAATCTTGTCACCCATCAGTGTTTAGTCCGTGTTGCTATTGGTACTTATGTTGATGATATTATGTGTGATGTAGTTAACATGGAATGCACTCATATTTTGTTAGGAAGACCATGGTTATTTGATAGGAGAGTGATTTATGATGGCATGTTAAACACCTATTCCTTTAACTATGATGGGAGGAGAGTTTCTCTTCTACCCTTGTCTCCCCAACAAATTCTACAGGATCAGGTACGTCGAGATCAAGCTAGGGCACTTAGGCGTGCCAAGGAAGAGAAAGAAGAGGCTGATTCAACGGCCAAAGCAGCGGCCCGGCGTTCGGCGCCCGACGCGTCGACAAAGCCAAGCGGCGTTTCCCAGTCTCTGCCCGAGCGTTCTGGCTCAAATTTTGGGACAACATCAAAAACAGGTGGAGCTACTGTTTGGGACAAAAAACGCCGAGAGAATGTCCCAAAAATGCCCAAAGTGCCGAGCAACACTTCCAGCAGTGCATCTGGGACGAAAACTGGGCTATCTCCCAATCCACTCGAGCGTTTTGGCTCAAATTTTGGGAGCAATTCAGAGACTCAGAGAGATACAAATATGGAAAAAGAACGCCTACAGAGAGCCAAAAATCGGCTTGAAAGGCAGTGTAGAAAAGCGCTCTCTTGTGACTCAGTCTAGTATTTCTTTCCCTAAATCTTCTTGCTTACTTCTTATGAGGAAAGAGATACTTATTATTAGTCAAGATATCTCACATCTTCCAAAGTGTCTACAGGATCTATTACAGGAGTTTGAAGATGTGATGCCTGAAGAGTTGCCAGAAGGCCTTCCACCAATTAGAGGCATTGAGCATCAAATCGATTTGGTGCCCGGCGCTTCATTACCAAACCGTGCAGCCTATAGAGCAAGTCCAGAAGAGACCGCTGAGCTTCAAAGACAAGTGCAAGATCTCATGGACAAAGGCTATGTGCGTGAATCTCTCAGCCCATGCGCGGTTCCGGTGATTTTGGTGCCAAAGAAGGATGGCACATGGAGAATGTGTGTTGATTGTAGAGCGATCAACCAAATAACAGTTAAGTACCGTCACCCCATCCCTAGACTAGATGATATGCTTGATGAGTTACATGGTGCTAATTTCTTTTCTAAAATTGATTTAAGAAGTGGGTACCATCAAATTAGGATGAGGGAAGGGGATGAATGGAAAACTGCCTTTAAAACTAAATATGGCTTATATGAATGGTTAGTAATGCCTTTTGGATTAACTAATGCACCTAGTACCTTTATGAGGCTTATGAACCATGTCTTAAGAAAATATTTAGGCAGATTTGTTGTAGTCTACTTTGATGATATCTTAATCTATAGCAAAACCATGCAAGAACATGTAGATCATCTTAGGGCTGTTTTGGACACTTTAAGGTTAGAAAAGCTTTATGTTAATTTGAAGAAGTATTCTTTTTGCTCCGAGTCTACCATTTTTCTTGGTTTTGTTGTGTCTAAAGGTGGATTGAAGGTAGATGAAGACAAGATCAAGGCAATCAAAGAATGGCCCCAGCCGACCACACCAACAATGGTCAGATCATTTCTCGGCTTGGCTGGCTTCTACAGGAGATTTGTGCGTGATTTTAGCACAATTGCAGCCCCCCTCCACGAGCTTACAAAGAAGGATACGGCCTTTAAATGGAGGGAGCAACAAGAGAACGCCTTCAACACTTTGAAGGACAGATTATGCCACGCCCCAGTGCTTCAACTCCCTGACTTCTCCAAGGCATTCGAGATAGAGGTGGACGCTTCTGGACATGGCATAGGAGGCGTGCTCTTACAAGACAAGAAACCCATTGCTTATTTTAGTGAAAAGCTTAGTGGGGCTGAGTTGAATTACCCTACTTATGATAAAGAGTTGTATGCTTTAATTAGGGTCCTGAAAACTTGGTCTCATTATTTGTGGCCTAAAGAGTTTGTAATCCATTCTGATCATGAGGCCTTGAAGTACTTGAAAGGCCAATCCAGACTCAGCAGGCGACATGCAAGATGGGTTGAATTCATGGAGACCTTTCCTTATGTTGTTAAACATAAGAAAGGCAAGGAGAATGTGGTAGCTGACGCCCTTTCTCGGAGGTATGTACTCTTGAACCTATGTGATGTTAAGATCCTTGGATTTGCAATGATTAGGGAATTATATGCTAGTGATCCTCACTTTGCTGAAATCTATAAGAATTGCATGTCTAGGGGTGAAATAGATACCTACTTTATTGATGATGGATACTTGTTTAAAGCTGGAAAATTGTGCATTCCTTCATCTAGTATACGTAGGCTTCTAACTAAAGAGGTTCATGAATCAAGAGGACATAGGGGTTTAGAAAAGACTTTAGAAGGTTTAAAAGAACACTACTATTGGCCTAAAATGAGTAATTATGTGCTGAGATTTGTCAAAAGTTGTGTTGTTTGTGCTAAAGCTAAGTCTAGACTTCACCCCCATGGTTTGTACCAGCCTTTACCCATTCCTAGTTCACCTTGGGAAGACATTTCTATGGATTTCATTGTAGGTTTGCCTAGAACTAGGAAGGGTAGAGATTCTATCTTTGTAGTGGTAGATAGATTTTCCAAAATGGCTCACTTTATTCCTTGTCACACGACTGATGATGCAGTGCATATTGCTGATCTGTTCTTTAGGGAAATTGTTAGATTGCATGGCATTCCTTGTTCTATTGTTTCAGATCGTGATGCTAAATTTTTGAGTTATTTTTGGAAGAGTCTATGGTCTAAATTGGGAACTAAATTGTTGTTTTCTACCTCATGTCACCCACAAACTGATGGGCAAACGGAAGTTACTAATCGAACGTTAGGGGTTTTACTTAGAACTATGCTTAAAGCTAACCTCAAACGTTGGGAAGATGTGTTGCCTTTTGTGGAGTTTGCTTATAACAGGTCAATCCATTCAGCCACAAAGATGACCCCTTTTGAGGTTGTTTATGGGCTGAATCCGAGGACGCCAGTGGATATGACGCCTCAGCCATACAAGGGGAAAGAGAGTTTTGAAGCTAACAAGAGGGCTGAGTTTGTGAAGAAGCTACATGAGAGGACGAAGATGCACTTGGAGAGGAAATCCATGAAGTACAAGGCCCATGCTGATAAGGGTCGGAAACACGTTATCTTTGAAGAAGGAGATCTTGTTTGGGTGCATCTAAGGAAGGAAAGGTTCCCAAATCAAAGGAAGAACAAGTTAGATCAGAGAGGAGATGGACCATTTCGTATCATCAGGAGAATCGACCCTAATGCATATCATGTTGACATGCCTGGTGAGTATGGTGTCCATCCGACTTTTAATGTGGCTGATCTATCTCTTTATGTGCCAGATTTTGATTCCGACGTCGAATCAGAGACGATTCGAGCTCAAGTGGAGGAGAATGATGCAGTGAAGCCTGCCATGTCTCAAACCGACGTCGATGAGTTGATTCGAGTGCCTTCTGACGGACCAATCACAAGAAGTCGAGCTAAGAAGATTGCTCAAGGCACAACAACGATCTTGGTTCGATTGGCAGCAGTTATTGAAGAGCCTAGCAAGGCGAAGTGGGTCTCGTGCATTCAACATCAATTGAGCCCGGATTCCATGGATTGATCATAGGAGGGCCGAAAATTACTATTTCTTTATTTAGAAACATGTATTAATTTGTCTCACTTTAGGGTTGAATTTAGTAAGTGACCGGGTGAGATGAATTGGTATATGGGTCAAAGTC
Source organism: Fallopia convolvulus (assembly GCA_964016875.1). Classification (NCBI taxonomy): domain Eukaryota; kingdom Viridiplantae; phylum Streptophyta; class Magnoliopsida; order Caryophyllales; family Polygonaceae; genus Fallopia; species Fallopia convolvulus. The sequence goes on from OZ024730.1 coordinate 21,079,536, forward strand.
AACCCTTTGACTTGACCATTCTAAATTGAAGAAAATATCTTATTTATTTTATTATGAACAATTTCTATTTATTTTAATAATGAAGAGAAATCAGCCAATAGGCTTATGTTAGTTGGTTGATTTTCTCTCTCCTGGTTGTTAGAGATATTTTAAGTTTGTTAGGATTATTTCCTTAAATAAATAATTCAGCTATGATTTATTTATTTAAGGTAACCTAGTTAGATTTAATTAGATATTATTATATCTTGGGAAGCAAGATAAGGAGGCTGATTCCTCTCTCCTAGGGCCGGCCACACCCCCTTGCTTGCTCCCCAAGGATTAGCTTTTGTATTCTCTATTTATACTTTGCAATTTCATTAATAAAAATCAGCTTGAGATTAGATAAACCCAAATTGGTTTATCTAGTCCTTGGGCTCAAAAAAATACAAGTGTGTTTGTGTGATTACAATCTCGAGATCATCATCTTCATAGCAGCCGAAATTTCTCCCTCTTGTTCGAATCTGAGTTATAGTTCATTCAATTGGATTGTTCTAGTTGTGATTGTTAAAGATCAAACTAGTTAATCATTCGGATTTAGCGTTAGAGCCAATCCGTTTGAACTATCAAATTGAATATCAATAATTCAGATCGAGTGCTTTCATTCATTCAATCAGTTCGTTATTGTGTTACTTGGATCGCAAGTTTCTTACTTTGAAAGCTTTTGTAGGTTTGAATCATAATTGCTGGCAAGATCGGGTTCCTGTGTGGTCAAATACGAGGTTTCTGAGGAGTAATCCGAGGCGATCACGTATCAAAATATCCACGTAAATGTCACAACTAAATGTGGCATTCGGTTTCTAGGTTTGAGTTTATGCTTTTGTTCGATCTGTCTTTGTTTTGTCCTGTATAAAGTGCTTATTTGCTTGACACTATCCTCATTCTCTATGCTTATGCCTAGATTTCTTTAATGTTCACTTGTTTTTTCTCCTTTTGCCTTTAAAATAACTTGTGATCTTACATTACACGCCAAGTGTTCGATGAAATGTTCATGTAAATGTCACTTCTAAATGTGGCAATCGGTTTCAAGGTTTGAGTTTATGCTTTTACTCGATCGATCTTGGTTTTGTAGTATATTATGTGCTTATTGGCTTGATACTATCCTCATTCTTTGTGCGTATGCCTAGATGTCTTTAAAGCTCAATTATTTCTCCTTTTGACTTTAAAATGACTTGTGATCTAACATTATACGCCAAGTGTTCGATGTAATGTCCATGTAAATATCACTCCTAAATGTGGCATTCGGTTTCTAAGTTTGAGTTTATGCTTTTATTCGATCGAAGGGTTTGGTTTTGTAGTGTATAATGTGCTTATAGGCTTGAGACTATCCTCATTCTTTGTGCTTATGCCTAGGTATCTTTAAAGTTCACTTTTTTTCTACTTTTGCCTATAAAATGCGTTGTGATCAATCATTATACGCCAAGTGTTCGATGAAATGTCAAAATGTCACTCCTAAAGGTGGCATTCGGTTTCTAGGTTTGAGTTTATGCTTTTATTCGATCGGTCTTGGTTTTGTAGTGTATTATGTGCTTATTGGCTTGATTATATCCTCATTCTTTGTGCTTATGCCTAGATGTCTTTAAAGTTCACATTTTTTCTCCTTTTGACTTTAAAATGACTTGTGATCTAACATTATACCCCACGTGTTCGATGAAATGTCCATGTAAATGTCACTCCTAAATGTGGCATTCGGTTTCTAAGTTTGAGTTATTCGATTGAAGGGTTTTGGTTTTGTTGTGTATAATGTGTTTATTGGCTTGATACTATCCTCATTCTTTGTGCTTATGCTTAGGTGTCTTTAAAGTTCACTGTTTTTTTCTCCTTTTGCCTATAAAATGCGTTGTGATCAATCATTATACGCCAAGTGTTCGATGAAATGTCCATGTAAATGTCACTCCTAAAGGTGGCATTCGGTTTCTAGGTTTGAGTTTATGCTTTTATTCGAACGGTCTTGGTTTTGTAGTGTATTATGTGCTTATTGGCTTGATACTATCTTCATTCTTTGTGCTTATGCCTAGATGTCTTTAAAGTTCACATTTTTTTCACTCCTTTTGACTTTAAAATGACTTGTGATCTAACATTATACGTCGAGTGTTTGATGAAATATCCATGTAAATGTCACTCCTAAATGTGGCATTCGGTTTCTTGGTTCGAATTTATGCTTTTATTCGATCGGTCTGGATTTTGTAGTGCAGAATGTGCTTATTGGCTTGATACTATCCTCATTCTCTATGCTTATGCCTAGATTTCTTTAAAGTTCATTTGTTTTTATCTCCTTTTGCTTTTAAAATAACATGTGATCTAACATTGCACACCTAGTGTTTGATGAAATGTCCATGTAAATGTCACTCCTAAATGTGGCATTCGGTTTCTAGGTTTGAGTCAATGCTTTTATTCGATCGGTCTGGGTTCTGTAGTGTATTATGTGCTTATTGGCTTGATACTATCCTCATTCTTTGTGCTTATGCCTAGATGTCTTTAAAGTTCACATTTGTTCTCCTTTTGACATTAAAATGACTTGTGATCTAACATTATACGCCAAGTGTTTGATGAAATGTCCATGTAAATGTCACTCCTAAATGTGGCATTCGGTTTCTAAGTTTGAGTTTATGCTTTTATTCGATCTAAGGGTTTGGTTTTGTAGTGTATAATGTGCTTATAGGCTTGAGACTATCCTCATTCTTTGTGCTTATGCCTAGGTATCCTTAAAGTTCACTTTTTTTTTCTCCTTTTGCCTATAAAATACGTTGTGATCAATCATTATACGCCAAGTGTTCGATGAAATGTCCATGAATTTGTCACTCCTAAATGTGGCATTCGGTTTCTAGGTTTGAGTTTATGCTTTTATTCGATCGGTCTTGGTTTTGTAGTGTATTATGTGCTTATTGGCTTGATTATATCCTCATTCTTTGTGCTTATGTCTAGATGTCTTTAAAGTTTACCTTTTTTCTCCTTTTGACTTTAAAATGACTTATGATCTAACATTAAACGCCAAGTGTTCGATGAAATGTCCATGTAAATGTCACTCCTAAATGTGGCATTCGGTTTCTAAGTTTGAGTTTATGCTTTTATTCGATTGAAGGGTTTTGGTTTTGTTGTGTATAATGTGCTTATTGGCTTGATACTATCCTCATTCTTTGTGCTTATGCCTAGGTGTACTTAAAGTTCACATTTTTATCTCCTTTTGCCTATAAAATGAGTTGTGATCAATCATTATACGCCAAGTGTTCGATGAAATGTCCATGTAAATGCCACTCTTAAATGTGGTATTCGGTTTCTAAGTTTGAGTTTATGCTTTTATTCGATCGAAGGATTTTGGTTTTGTAGTGTATAATGTGCTTATTGGCTTGATACTATCCTCATTCTTTGTGCTTATGCCTAGGTGTCTTTAAAGTTCACTTATTTTTCTCCTTTTTCCTATAAAATGCGTTGTGATCAATCATTTTACGCCAAGTGTTCGATAAAATGTCCATGTAAATGTCACTCCTAAATGTGGCATTCGATTTCTAGGTTCGAATTTATGCTTTTATTTGATCGTTCTTGGTTTTGTAGTGCAGAATGTGCCTATTGGCTTGATACTATCCTTCTTCTTTGTGCTTATGCCTATATGTCTTTAAAGTTCACATTTTTTTCTCCTTTTGACTTTAAAATGACTTGTGATCTAACATTATACGCCAAGTGTTCGATGAAATATCCATGTAAATGTCACTCCTAAATGTGGTATTCGGTTTCTAAGTATGAGTTTATGCTTTTATTCGATCGAAGGGTTTTGGTTTTGTAGTGTATAATGTGCTTATTGGCTTGATACTATCCTCATTCAATATGCCTATGCCTAGATTTCTTGAAAGTTCACTTATTTTTTCTCCTATTGCCTTTAAAATGACTTGTGATCTAACATTGCACGCCAAGAGTTCGATGAAATGCCCATGTAATTGTCACTCCTAAATGTGGCATTCAGTTTCTAGGTTCGAATTTATCCTTTTATTCGATCGAAAGGTTTTTGTTTTGTAGTGCAGATTGTGCTTATTGGCTTGATACTATCCACATTCTTTGTGATTATGCCTAGATAACTTTAAAGTTCACTTGATTTTTCTCCTTTTTCCTTTAAAATGACGTGTGATCTAACATTGCACGCCCAATGCTCGATGAAATATCCACGTAAATATCACAACTAAATGTGGCATTCGGTTTCTAGGTTTGAGTTTATGCTTTTGTTCGATCTGTCTTTGTTTTGTCCTGTATAAAGTGCTTATTGGCTTGATACTATCCTCATTCTCTATGCTTATGCCTAGATTTCTTTAATGTTCACTTGTTTTTTCTCCTTTTGACTTTAAAATGACTTTCGATCTAACATTATACGCCAAGTGTTCGATGAAATGTCCATGTAAATGTCACTCATGTGGCATTCGATTTCTAGGTTAGAATTGATGCTTTTATTGAAGCGGTCTTGGTTTTGTAGTGAAGTATGTGCTTATTGGCTTGATATTATCCTCATTCTTAGTGCTTATGCCTAGATGTCTTCAATGTTTACTTGTTTTTTCTGCTTTTTCCTTTAAAATGTGATGAAAGGATCGATGGAGGGGATGATGGTGCAAAGAGATCGCCACGAGAATCCAAGGAATTCCGACAACAAACACCACGCAACTGACCCGTCTTCAACTGGATGGATCTTCCTCGTCCGAACTGGGATTTGAGTGATTCCAATTCGAGAAGTTAGAGCACTGAGTCTTGTTTAACCCCTCAAAATATGAGAGAACGATGATGAGTGGATTGAAAGTTATGTCGAATTTATTGAGATGGTGCAGAAACCTCCGAGATGGATGATGGTTCGAAATGGAGAGAACAAGGGGATATGGATGCTTGATAACTTGGATATGACTCACCAAGCTCTCAAACAAACTAGGATGCTCGAATTGTCGGATATGACTCACCAACAATTGAATAACGAGAATTGAACGAAACAAAACAAGAAATTTGAATTGAAAAATGCAAGGAAAAGAGAAGCAAATTTCGTCCAAGTCTCTAAGGGAGAAAGGAGGCCAAAAATGGGCCTTATAAGCCTAATGCCACGCCTCTCTCAACTCAGCCACCCTCACTTCTCTCTAATTACATAAAACACCCTTAAATTTCAAGAAATTCAACTAAAAACCCTTAACAAAACATAATTCAAGTTTTAGCACTAGTCGAACCAATAGTCACAAGAACACTCCAACCTTCACCGTCATTAGCCATCGGAAACTTATGAGCCATGAGCTCCTCCTTGATTTTGTCTAGTATAGACTTAGCTAGGGCTCGTGTGATGCGCCCAAGATAGGGTATGTGATGCAGTGAAGCCTGCCATGTCTCAAACCGACGTCGATGAGTTGATTCGAGTGCCTTCTGACGGACCAATCACAAGAAGTCGAGCTAAGAAGATTGCTCAAGGCACAACAGCGATCTTGGTTCGATTGACAGCGGTTATTGAAGAGCCTAGCAAGGCGAAGTGGGTCTCGTGCATTCAACATCAATTGAGCCCGGATTCCATGGATTGATTATATGGGGGCCAAAATTCACTATTTCTTTATTTAGAAACATGTATTAATTTGTCTCACTTTAGGGCTGAATTTAGTAAGTGACCGGGTGAGATAAATTGGTATATGGGTCAAAGTCAACCCTTTGACTTGACCATTCTAAATGGAGAAAATATCTATCTATTTATTTTATTATAGGCGTGTGAACTTAATTAAATAATGTAGAGAAATCAGCCAATAGGTTTATGTTAGTGGTTGATTTTCTCTCTCCTGGTTGTTAGAGATATTTTCTCTCTCCTGGTTGTTAGAGATATTTTCTCTCTCCTGGTTGTTAGAGATATTTTAAGGTTGTTAGGATTATTTCCTTAAATAAATAATTCAGCTATGATTTATTTATTTAAGTGAATCTAGTTAGATTTATTTAGATATTATTATATCTTGGGAAGCAAGCAAAGGAGGCTCATTCTCCCCATCTAGGGCCGGCCACCTCCCCTTCCTTGCTCCCCAAGTATTAGCTTTTGTATTCTCTATTTATACTTTGCAAATTCATTAATAAAAATCAGCTTGAGATTAGATAAACCCTAAGAAAGGTTTATCTAGTCCTTGGGCTCAAAAACAATTGTGTTTGTGTGCATGCCATTCGGCCGATCATCATCATCATCATCAAAATTTCGAGAATTCTCTTCTCTCTCCCTCGTTCGAATCTGAGTTATATTTCATCAATAAGATTGTTCTAGTCTTGATTGTTAAAGATCAAACTAGTTTATCATTCGGATTTAGCGTTAGAGCCAATCCGAGTGAACTATCAAGTTGATTTACTATAATTCTGTTCGATCTTCATTCATTCAATTTCAGATCAGTTTGGTTACTTGTTGTGTACGATTTCTCATATTGATTGCAAATTCAGGTTGAATCAAGGATTACTAGGCAAGATCGGGACTTGTGTGGGTCATATACGAGGTTTCTACGGAGGATTCCGGGGCAATCACGTATCAAGTGGTATCATAATCCAGCGTCTCGCCAAGTAATTGTTTCTTTCCTTAATTTGCTTTCTAATTAATTTGATTCAGTTTTTGATCCCAAAAATCCCCCCTTTACCTAAAGTTTGAATTTTTGAGACCAAAGATTGAATTTTTCACCACCACCACCATAATTCCGCCACCCAACCACCACGAACCACCACCACCACACCAAACTGGTGTCGCTCTAGGGCACCGCACCACCCCCCAGCCCTGTCCGAACCCACCCCCACAAACCCTAGCCAATTCGGAGACCCTAAACCCTAGTTTACCCCCCGCCCTATTCTCGTGAACCCTAACCCTAACCCTAATTGGCGGCAGAACCCTAACCCTAGATTGCGAGAAACCCTAGGAAACCCTAATTCTCACAAACCCTAATCTGAAACCCCGCCATACCCCAAACCCTAGAACCGAACCCTAAAACCCTAATCCAGCCGTGAGCCTCCAAAACCCTAATTCCCTTAGTTGTTCCTTGCCCTCCAAGCAATTATCCAATTAGGAGATTTTTATGGGATTTGTGCATGTTTATTGGCTGAATTGGTTGAGTTGTATTGCAATTTAGATTAGCAATTGTTTTCCTACAGTTTTATGAGTTTTTCATTCATATTGCATGATTGATTGCGATTCATATTGCTTGATTAATACTTGCTGATTTCTGTCATTGCATTCCATCAATTCGACCTACCCCTTCTTCTTTTGTTAATTTGGCTTCTAGTTGGTTTCATTGGTAGCAAAAGTCACTTAGTTTAAAAAAAAAAAAAAAAAAATTCAGTTCGTGTATACCCTTTTTAATTTCGTCCTTTGCATTGTTGCTTTGCTTTGCTTGTTTCTTCATTATGGCACAAGAGTAGTTTGTGCATAAAATCAAAAAAAAAAAAAAAAAACAGAAAAGAAAAGTGATCTACCCCAGCTAGTTTTAAGCCACTTTCAACCCTAGTGACTGCTTGCTTAAAAAGATAGCTAAGTAGAAATCACTTTGAAGAAAAAGAGTGACGAAATAAAAGTCACTAAGCCTACCATATTTTCTGTCCTTGTATGCTGAATTTGGCTTTATTAACTTGCATAGAGTCAATTGAGAGATTGCATGTGTTTTAGAGCTCATAGAGGGATTATTTGCATTGCTTGTCTTATTGCATACTTGCCATTTGCTTAAGCTGCATATTTCCTTTAAATAGCATTAGTATTCCATACCTACACTATATCTACCATTTTACTCCCTCAAAACAGCCCAAAAACTGAATTAAGTTGATTGGATTGCTTTGAGGCAAGTTTTGGCTTGATCAAGGTGTGGTATTGCTTGCTGTGATTTACTTTAGAACACACTACTCTCTCTACCTTCTTGTTTGTCTCAGGAACAATGGTGATTCCTTCAGAACCTAACCCAACTGAATTGAGTCTCACTAAGGAGGCAATCGACTTCATTAGGTTGTCCATTAGTGAAGGTGTGCGCGATGGCCAGGCTCGAGCTGTAGAACTGGCCACGGCTGCATTGGCTCCACAACTAAAGCATTTAGAGGAACAACTTGCAATATTGGTTGATTCATCTCAAGCTAGTCGCAAGAGCACCCCTGCAGTCGATCTTACAAGTGACCCAAATCAAGCCTCGGGTAGCGACAAAGGCAAGCAACAACTAGTGGATGACGAACATGATGTGCTTGCTAGCTACAACAAAGATAATGATCCCCCGGCTCACTACTCCCCCACAGCAGGCCGAGGTAGAGGACGAGGCATCGGGTCGAGGACTCCACCGGTTACTCATCAACAAGTCTATAATCAGCCACACAACCGGTATCCTCAAGCCACTCATCAACAATATCAACAATACAACAACTCTTTTGATGATGTGACATATGGTTATCCCGGGGAAGAAAGGCGCCCATGGCATCCTCCCCTAGATGATTTCTATAACCAAGCTGAGGTTGTAGAAGATCTCCCACCAGCCTATGGAGTACAACGGCCGAACAACAACAACAACGTTAACCAAGTTGTAAATCAGATTGGGAAACGTGATATAAAGATCAAGATAGAACCATTCAATGGAGAGCTTAACCCGGAGAAGTATCTAGAGTGGGAACAAGCTACAAACTTCATTCTAGATCACATGGGATATGAAGAATGGGAGAAAGTTGTTGTTGTTGTCATCCACTTTATTGGGACCGCTAGAAATTGGTGGTTTAGAATGAAGGAGGATCGAATAAGAAAGGCCTTACCACCAATTGAAACTTGGGGCCAGCTGAAGTTTGTAATGAGGAAGAAATATGTGCCTGAAGAGCATACCGAGCACATGAGATTGAAAGTTGTAACTTGCAAACAAGGCACCAAGTCTCCAACCGAGTACTTCAATGAGCTAGAGGATCTGAGTTTTAAAGCGGGAATTCATCATTCCCAACGGTCTCTAAGGACCCAATTCATGGCTGGACTGAATCAAAGCATTCAAGACACATTGGAGATTCAACAAATCAAGGATCTCAATGCCTTAGTACATTCAGCCCAACTACTCTATGAGCAGCAACAAAGGAAGAAGAAGGAAGCTTGGAATGCTACAAAAAGGTATGGTTCTAATCCTAGTGCAAATTCCAACTTTTATTCTTCTAACCCTTCTATGCAGCAAAAGGGAGCTTCTAGCTCACCTAAACCAATAGGTTTTCAAGGCCAAAGGCGTCCCACCAATGGACCTCCAAATCAGCCTAGAACACGTGATTTAGTGTGCTACAAGTGTCAAGGACGAGGTCACTATGCCAAGGATTGTCCAAATCTAAAGCAAGTGCTTCTCACCACCAATGGAGGATATGTGAGTGATGAAGATATAACTCCAAATCAAGTGGAGGAGGACAGTATTGGACAAGAAGAGGAGGACGTAGAGGCCATTGAACCAGATTGCACCGAACAGCCTCTAACTTTGGTAACAATGCGTACTCTTACTTTACAAGAAACACCTAGGCTAGATCAAAGGGAAAACATTTTTCATACTAGGTGTACAGTAAAGAATCAAGTGTTATGCATGATAATTGATAGTGGTAGATGCTGTAACATTATTAATGCTAAGGTAGTTGATCACTTGCAATTAAAAACCCAACCTAGGGCTACTAGTTATGGTCTCAATGGAATTAATGATTCAGAAGGTCCTAATCTTGTCACCCATCAGTGTTTAGTCCGTGTTGCTATTGGTACTTATGTTGATGACATTATGTGTGATGTAGTAAACATGGAATGCACTCATATTTTGTTAGGAAGACCATGGTTATTTGATAGGAGAGTGATTTATGATGGCATGTTAAACACCTATTCTTTTAACTATGATGGGAGGAGAGTTTCTCTTCTACCCTTGTCTCCCCAACAAGTTCTACAGGATCAGGTACGTCGAGATCAAGCTAGGGCACTTAGGCGTGCCAAGGAAGAGAAAGAAGAGGCTGATTCAACGGCCAAAGCAGCGGCCCGGCGTTCGGCGCCCGACGCGTCGACAAAGCCAAGCGGCATTTCCCAGTCTCCACCCGAGCGTTCTGTCTCAAATTTTGGGACAACATCAAAAACAGGTGGAGCTACTGTTTGGGACGAAAAACGCCGAGAAAATGTCCCTAAAACGCCCAAAGTGCCGAGCAACACTTCCAGCAGTGCATCTGGGACGAAAACTGGGCTATCTCCCAATCCACTCGAGCGTTTTGGCTCAAATTTTGGGAGCAATTCAGAGACTCAGAGAGCTGCAAATATGGAAAAAGAACGCCTACAGAAAGAGCCAAAAATCGGCTTGAAAGGCAGTGTAGAAAAGCGCTCTCTTGTGACTCAGTCTAGTATTTCTTTCCCTAACTCTTCTTGCTTACTTCTTATGAGGAAAGAGATACTTATTATTAGTCAAGATATTTCACATCTTCCAAAGTGTCTACAGGATCTATTACAGGAGTTTGAAGATGTGATGCCTGAAGAGTTGCCGGAAGGCCTGCCACCAATTAGAGGCATTGAGCATCAAATCGATTTGGTGCCCAGCGCTTCATTACCAAACCGTGCAGCCTATAGAGCAAGTCCAGAAGAGACCGCTGAGCTTCAAAGACAAGTGCAAGATCTCATGGACAAAGGCTATGTGCGTGAATCTCTCAGCCCATGCGCGGTTCCGGTGATTTTGGTGCCAAAGAAGGATGACACATGGAGAATGTGTGTTGATTGTAGAGCGATCAACCAAATAACAGTTAAGTATCGTCACCCCATTCCTAGACTAGATGATATGCTTGATGAGTTACATGGTGCTAATTTCTTTTCTAAAATTGATTTAAGAAGTGGGTACCATCAAATTAGGATGAGGGAAGGGGATGAATGGAAAACCGCCTTTAAAACTAAGTGTGGCTTATATGAATGGTTAGTAATGCCTTTTGGATTAACTAATGCACCTAGTACCTTTATGAGGCTTATGAACCATGTCTTAAGAAGATACTTAGGCAGATTTGTTGTAGTCTACTTTGATGATATCTTAATCTATAGCAAAACCATGGATGAACATGTAGATCATCTTAGGGCTGTTTTGGACACTTTAAGGTTAGAAAAGCTTTATGTTAATTTGAAAAAGTGTTCTTTTTACTCCGAGTCTACCATTTTTCTTGGTTTTGTTGTGTCTAAAGGTGGATTGAAGGTAGATGAAGACAAGATCAAGGCAATCAAAGAATGGCCCCAGCCGACTACACCAACAATGGTCAGATCATTTCTCGGCTTGGCTGGCATGTACAGGAGATTTGTGCGTGATTTTAGCACAATTGCAGCCCTCCTCCACGAGCTGACAAAGAAGGATACGGCCTTTAAATGGAGGGAGCAACAAGAGAACGCCTTCAACACTTTGAAGGACAGATTATGCCACGCCCCAGTGCTTCAACTCCCTGACTTCTCCAAGGCATTTGAGATAGAGGTGGACGCTTCTGGACATGGCATAGGAGGCGTGCTCTTACAAGACAAGAAACCCATTGCTTATTTTAGTGAAAAGCTTAGTGGGGCTGAGTTGAATTACCCTACTTATGATAAAGAGTTGTATGCTTTAATTAGGGTCCTGAAAACTTGGTCTCATTATTTGTGGCCTAAAGAGTTTGTAATCCATTCTGATCATGAGGCCTTGAAGTACTTGAAAGGCCAATCCAGACTCAGCAGGCGACATGCAAGATGGGTTGAATTCATGGAGACCTTTCCTTATGTTGTTAAACATAAGAAAGGCAAGGAGAATGTGGTAGCTGACGCCCTTTCTCGGAGGTATGTACTCTTGAACCTATGTGATGTTAAGGTCCTTGGATTTGCAATGATTAGGGAATTATATGCTAGTGACCCACACTTTGCTGAAATCTATAAGAATTGCATGTCTAGGGGTGAAATAGATACCTACTTTATTGATGATGGATACTTGTTTAAAGCTGGAAAATTGTGCATTCCTTCATCTAGTATACGTAGGCTTCTAACTAAAGAGGTTCATGAATCAAGAGGACATAGGGGTTTAGAAAAGACTTTAGAAGGTTTAAAAGAACACTACTATTGGCCTAAAATGAGTAATTATGTGCTGAGATTTGTCAAGAGTTGTGTTGTTTGTGCTAAAGCTAAGTCTAGACTTCACCCCCATGGTTTGTACCAGCCTTTACCCATTCCTAGTTCTCCTTGGGAAGACATTTCTATGGATTTCATTGTAGGTTTGCCTAGAACTAGGAAGGGTAGAGATTCTATCTTTGTAGTGGTAGATAGATTTTCCAAAATGGCTCACTTTATTCCATGTCACACGACTGATGATGCTGTGCATATTGCTGATTTGTTCTTTAGGGAAATTGTTAGATTGCATAGCATTCCTTGTTCTATTGTGTCAGATCGTGATGCTAAATTTTTGAGTTATTTTTGGAAGAGTCTATGGTCTAAATTGGGAACTAAATTGCTGTTTTCTACCTCATGTCACCCACAAACTGATGGGCAAACGGAAGTTACTAATCGAACGTTAGGGGTTTTACTTAGAACTATGCTTAAAGCTAACCTCAAACGTTGGGAAGATGTTTTGCCTTTTGTGGAGTTTGCTTATAACAGGTCAATCCATTCAGCCACAAAGATGACCCCTTTTGAGGTTGTTTATGGGCTGAATCCGAGGACGCCGGTGGATATGACGCCTCAGCCATACAAGGGAAAAGAGAGTTTTGAAGCTAACAAGAGGGCTGAGTTTGTGAAGAAGCTACATGAGAGGACGAAGATGCACTTGGAGAGGAAATCCATGAAGTACAAGGCCCATGCTGATAAGGGTCGGAAACAGGTTATCTTTGAAGAAGGAGACCTTGTTTGGGTGCATCTAAGGAAGGAAAGGTTCCCAAATCAAAGGAAGAACAAGTTAGATCAGAGAGGAGATGGACCATTTCGTATCATCAGGAGAATCGGCCCTAATGCATATCATGTTGACATGCCTGGTGAGTATGGTGTCCATCCGACTTTTAATGTGGCTGATCTATCTCTTTATGTGCCAGATTTTGATTTCGACGTCGAATCAGAGACGATTCGAGCTCAAGTGGAGGAGAATGATGCAGTGAAGCCTGCCATGTCTCAAACCGACGTCGATGAGTTGATTCGAGTGCCTTCTGACGGACCAATCACAAGAAGTCGAGCTAAGAAGATTGCTCAAGGCACAACAGCGATCTTGGTTCGATTGACAGCGGTTATTGAAGAGCCTAGCAAGGCGAAGTGGGTCTCGTGCATTCAACATCAATTGAGCCCGGATTCCATGGATTGATTATATGGGGGCCGAAATTCACTATTTCTTTATTTAGAAACATGTATTAATTTGTCTCACTTTAGGGCTGAATTTAGTAAGTGACCGGGTGAGATAAATTGGTATATGGGTCAAAGTCAACCCTTTGACTTGACCATTCTAAATGGAGAAAATATCTACCTATTTATTTTATTATAGGCGTGTGAACTTAATTAAATAATGTAGAGAAATCAGCCAATAGGTTTATGTTAGTGGTTGATTTTCTCTCTCCTGGTTGTTAGAGATATTTTCTCTCTCCTGGTTGTTAGAGATATTTTCTCTCTCCTGGTTGTTAGAGATATTTTAAGGTTGTTAGGATTATTTCCTTAAATAAATAATTCAGCTATGATTTATTTATTTAAGGGAATCTAGTTAGATTTATTTAGATATTATTATATCTTGGGAAGCAAGCAAAGGAGGCTCATTCTCCCCATCTAGGGCCGGCCACCTCCCCTTCCTTGCACCCCAAGTATTAGCTTTTGTATTCTCTATTTATACTTTGCAAATTCATTAATAAAAATCAGCTTGAGATTAGATAAACCCTAAGAAAGGTTTATCTAGTCCTTGGGCTCAAAAACAATTGTGTTTGTGTGCATGCTATTCGGCCGATCATCATCATCATCATCAAAATTTCGAGAATTCTCTTCTCTCTCCCTCGTTCGAATCTGAGTTATATTTCATCAATAAGATTGTTCTAGTCTTGATTGTTAAAGATCAAACTAGTTTATCATTCGGATTTAGCGTTAGAGCCAATCCGAGTGAACTATCAAGTTGATTTACTATAATTCTGTTCGATCTTCATTCATTCAATTTCAGATCAGTTTGGTTACTTGTTGTGTACGATTTCTCATATTGATTGCAAATTCAGGTTGAATCAAGGATTACTAGGCAAGATCGGGACTTGTGTGGGTCATATACGAGGTTTCTACGGAGGATTCCGGGGCAATCACGTATCAGTATGGCTCCTTGTCTCGGCTTCATAGAGCCTCGAACATCGTCTTTGGTTGCTTGTCCCAGTATTGGCTCCCCTTTATCGTGCAGATTGGGCTTGTCTTTAGGGATGGAATCTTCTCTGAAATCATGGGGCCATGACTCGGTAGATTGAATCACATCATCCTCCTCCCCTTCAAAAAGATTCGTCCTCGAATCTATCAAGCCTTGTGAGCTCAACAAAGAAGGTAGGGCTTCTAGCTCCCTTGGTGTGGCATTCTCCATGACAAAGACATCCTTCTTGGCCTCCACAAGAAAAGGAATGTAATACCTCTTTGAGTGACTAAAACAGCCTTGTCCTCTACATGGAGCAAGAAGGGCAAACATGAAGGAATCTTAGGAAATGCATCCATCCATGGTGTAGCCAACGAGTTCATGGAGCTAGGAGTGATGGCAGGACGATGCTTGATTTTAGGAGACAATTCCACAACATCCTCCTCTTCTTGCAATATGTGCATCATTTCTATTGGACACTTGATGGTAATGAGTTGTTCCAATCCATGGAAAGGAGTCTCTCTTTTTGGTTGTTCTATGTCACACATCACTCTTTGTTGGAAGGAATTCTCCTCCCCTTTACAAGGGGTCGTCCTCGAACCTTGATCCTCTTCTCGTATATCCTTGATCTTCACCACTTGAGGCACTTGTGTCCTCTCGTCCAGCCCTAGGATTTGGCGCTCCAAGGCATCCATGCGTGTCGCCAAAGCTTCCACGGATTGTTGCATGGATTGTTGAAAAGTTCGTATCATGGCAGCCACCGAACTAGTGGACGTCTCCTCAACTTGTTCCTTATTCTTGTCATCACCTACACTTGTCATCGTAAAAACAAGGCAAAGATCAAGGTATAGAGGTCACACGAATTAATCACCAAGACTTGTCCGAGATGAAAATCCGACAAGTTGCAAGTAGGAGATGACCAACAAAATGGAACAAGAAAAGCTCAAACACAACAACACAAGATGTCTCGTCTTGGTGTCGTTCCCGTATCCTAGCACCGTAACCAACAACAAGCATGTAATGATATAAAGGGGTCAAAAGAAAGCTAGATTATGGACTCAATTCCCACGTTTTTACTCAGCCAAATTCAGCAAGACACACTTAAATCAAGCACTAAAGGAAGACATTAATCAAGCAACAAATGCACCCTTTCAACTACCAACTTTTGATAACTCTTTTGAGTGTTCTATTGGAACGTTTTTTGAGCATGGTTGGCAGCCATGGCTGAACACACACTCAGCCAAGACAACCACAAGATCAAGACAAAGCAACGACCACAACAACACACAACAAGGACACTATGGTCGCACACAACAACACAACGCAGCCAATAAAGAGTTCGAACCTAAAACTTGCAACAAGTGGAAATTCAAGGTCGGAACAAGGTTTAGATGGCGATACCTTCGCGTGGATCTGATACCACTTGATGAAAGGATCGAAGGAGGGGATGATGGTGCAAAGAGATCGCCACGAGAATCCAAGGAATTCCGACAACAAACACCATGCAACTGACCCGTCTTTAACTGGCTGGATCTTCCTCGTATGAACTCCGAATCTAGTGATTCCAATTCGAGAAGTTAGATATCTGAGTCTGATTTAACCACTCCAAATTTCAGACCTAGATGATGAGTGGATTGAAAGATAACTCAATTTTACTGAGGGGGTGCAGAAACCACCGAGATGGATGATGGATCGAAATGGAGAGAACAAGGGGACATGGATGCTTGACAACTTGGATATGACTCACCAAGCTCTCAAACAAACTAAGATGCTCGAGATTGTCGGATATTACTCACCAACAACTTGAACAACGAGAATTGAACGAACGAAAACAAGAACAAGAACTTGAATTGAAAGATGCAAGGAATGTAAGCAACAAGGTTTTTCGTTCAAATCTCCTCCAACAAAGGGTAAGGGGGCCGACCATATAACCTAGAAAGCAACCTCACAAAGTTAGCCCCTTCACTTAAGGAAATTACAAAAATTAACCCGAAATCCCGAAAACTTATAAAGTGTCCTTAACCGTAAAAAAAAAACTCACTTGTCGCAACACGAGTGAAAAGGAGACTCCAACCTTCTTCTTTGTAAACCTTTGGAAACTTATGATCCATGAGCTCCTCCTTGATCTTGTCAAGCATTGCCCTAGCATGTTCTCGAGTGATGCGCCAATAATAGAGTGTCGTGCCTTGACTCGGTTCCTTAGCGCCTCGGACACCGGCCTTGGATATGTGTCCAAATGAAGACTCTCCCTTGTCGTGCAAATTGGACTTGTATTTAGGGCTGGAATCTTCACTCAAATCATGGGGCCATGACTCGGTAGATGGAATCACATCCTCCTCCTCCCCTTCAAAAAGATTCGTCCTCGAATCTATCAAGCCTTGTGAGCTCAACAAAGGAGGTAGGGCTTCTAGCTCCCTTGGTGTGGCATTCTCCATGACAAAGACATCCTTCTTGGCCTCCACAAGAAAAGGAATGTAATCACCTCTTTGAGTGACTAAAACAGCCTCGTCCTCCTCATGGAGCAAGAAGGGCAAACATGAAGGAATCTTAGGAAATGAATCCATCCATGGTGTAGCCAACGAGTTCATGGAGCTAGGAGTGATGGTAGGATGATGCTTGATTTTAGGAGACAATTCCACAACTTCCTCCTTTTCTTGCAATATGTGCATCATTTCTATTGGACACTTGATGGTAATGAGTTGTTCCAATCCATGGAAAGTAGTCTCTCTTTTTGGTTGTTCTTTGTCACACATCACTCTTTGTTGGAAGGAATTCTCCTCCCCTTTACAAGGGATCGTCCTCGAACCTTGATCCTCTTCTCGTATATCCTTGATCTTCACCACTTGAGGCACTTGTGTCCTCTCGTCCAGCCCTAGGATTTGGCGCTCCAAGTCATCCATGCGTGTCGCCAAAGCTTCCACGGATTGTTGCATGGATTGTTGAAAAGTTTGTATCATGGCAGCCACCGAACTAGTGGACGTCTCCTCAACTTGTTCCCTATTCTTGTCATCACCTACACTTCTCATCGTAAAAACAAGGCAAAGATCAAGGTATAGAGGTCACACGAATTAATCACCAAGACTTGCCCGAGATGAAAATCCGACAAGTTGCAAGTAGAAGATGACCAACAAAATGGAACAAGAAAAACTCAAACACAACAACAAGAAAAGAAACAACCAAGCAAGATTAGCAATTCTTGGTGTAGTTCCCGTATCCTAAAGTCGATCCAATTCAACAAGCATGTAACGAACACAAAATCAAAGCTGGTTTTTGGTCTCAATTCCCACGTTTTTTCCACAGCAAAAAAAAATCAGCAAAGGCTCTTTCAATTCATGCACTAAAGGAAGGCATTAAACAAGCAACAAAAGCAACCATTCAACTACCAACTAATGAAGGCCATTGGTGTTCTATTAGGGACTTTTTTTAGCAGCTTTTCAGCCATGGTTGAGCATCAAACTCGGCCAAGAACTTCAACAATAAAAAAACTCAAAAACGCCACAACTCAAGACAACAATTGGGAAAAGGCCGAACACAACAACAACAACGCAACCCTAAGGAGTTCGAACCTAAAACTTGCAACAAGTGGAAATTCAAGGTCCGAACAAGATTTAGATGGCGATACCTTCGCGCGGCTCTGATACAACTTGATGAAAGGATCGATGGAGGGGATGATGGTGCAAAGAGATCGCCACGAGAATCCAAGGAATTCCGACAACAAACACCACCCAATCTGCACGATAAAGGGGAGCCAATACTGGGACAAGCAACCAAAGACGATGTTCGAGGCTCTATGAAGCCGAGACAAGGAGCCATGCCCTATCTTGGGCGCTTCACACGAGCCCTAGCTAAGTCTATACTAGACAAAATCAAGGAGGAGCTCATGGCTCATAAGTTTCCGATGGCTAATGACGGTGAAGGTTGGAGTGTTCTTGTGACTATTGGTTCGACTAGTGCTAAAACTTGAATTATGTTTTGTTAAGGGTTTTTAGTTGAATTTCTTGAAATTTAAGAGTGTTTTATTTAATTAGAGAGAAGTGAGGGTGGCTGAGTTTAGAGAGGCGTGGCATTAGGGTTATAAGGCCCATTTTTGGCCTCCTTTCTCCCTTAGAGACTTGGACGAAATTTGCTTCTCTTTTCCTTGCATTTTTCAATTCAAAGTTCTTGTTTTGTTTCGTTCAATTCTCGTTGTTCAATTGTTGGTGAGTCATATCCGACAATTCGAGCATCCTAGTTTGTTTGAGAGCTTGGTAGTCATATCCAAGTTATCAAGCATCCATATCCCCTTGTTCTCTCCATTTCGAACCATCATCCATCTCGGAGGTTTCTGCACCATCTCGAATTGGAGAGAACAAGGGGATATGGATGCTTGATAACTTGGATATGACTCACCAAGCTTTCAAACAAGCTAGGATGCTCGAATTGTCGGATATGACTCACCAACAATTGAACAACGAGAATTGAACGAAACAAAACAAGAACTTTGAATTGAAAAATGCAAGGAAAAGAGAAGCAAATTTCGTCCAAGTCTCGAAGGGAGAAAGGAGGCCAAAAATGGGCCTTATAACCCTAATGCCACGCCTCTCTCAACTCAGCCACCCTCACTTCTCTCTAATTATATAAAACACCCTTAAATTTCAAGAAATTCAACTAAAAATCCTTAACAAAACATAATTCAAGTTTTAGCACTAGTCGAACCAATAGTCACAAGAACACTTCAACCTTCACCGTCATTAGCCTTCGAAAACTTATGAGCCATGAGCTCCTCCTTGATTTTGTCTAGCATAGACTTAGCTAGGGCTCGTGTGATGCGCCCAAGATAGGGTATGGCTCCTTGTCTCGGCTTCATAGAGCCTCAAACATCGTCTTTGGTTGCTTGTCCAAGTATTGGCTACCCTTTATCGTGCAGATTGGGCTTGTCTTTAGGGATGGAATCCTCACTCAAATCATGGGGCCATGACTCAGTAGATGGAAACACATCAAAATGACTTGTGAGAACATTATACGCCAAGTGTTTGATGAAATGTCCATGTAAATATCACTATTAAATGTGGTATTCTGTTTCTAGGTTCATATTTATGCTTTTATTCGATCCGTATTGGTTCATATTTATGATTTTGTAGTGAAGAATGTGCTTATTGGCTTGATACTATCCTCATTATCTATGCTTATGCCTAGATAACTTTAAGATTCACTTGTTATCTAACATTGCACGCCAAGTGTTCGATGAAATGTCCATGTAAATGTCACTGTTAAATGTGGCATTCGATTTCTAGGTTCGTATTTATGCTTTTATTCGATCGGTATTGGTTTTAAAGTGCAGAATGTGCTTATTGGCTTGATACTATCCTCATTCTTTATGCATTTGCCTAGATGTCTTTAAAATCCACTCGTATTTTCTCTCTTTGCCTTTAAAATGACTTATGATCTAACATTGCACGCCAACTGTTAGATAAAATGTCCATGTAAATGTCACTCTTAAATGTGGCATTCGGTTTCTAGGTTCGAATTAATGCTTTTATTCGATCTGTCTTGGGTTTGTAGTGCATAATGCGCTTATTGACTTGATACTATCCTCATTCATTGATAAATGTGGCATTCGGTTTCTAGGTTTGAATTTATGCTTTTATTCGATCGGTCTTGGTTTTGTAGTGAAGTATGTGCTTATTGGCTTAATATTATCCTCATTCTTTGTGCTTATGCCTAGATGTCTTTAAAGTTCACTTTTTTTCTGCTTTTGCCTTTAAAATGACTTGTGATCTAACATTTTACGCCAAGTGTTCGATGAAATGTACATGTAAATGTCATTACTAAATGTGGCATTCGGTTTCTATGTTCGTATTTATGCTTTTATCAGATCGGTCTTGGTTTAGTAGTGCAGAATGTGCTTATTGGCTTGATACTATCCTTATTATTTATGTTTATCCCTAGATGTCTTTAAAATCCACTTGTTTTTTTTCCTTTTGCCTTTAAAATGACTTGTGATCTAACATTGCACACCAAGTGTTCGATGAAATGTCCATGTAAATGTCACTCCTAAATGTGGCATAAGGTTTCTAGGTTCGTATTTCTGCTTTTATTCGATCGGTCTTGGTTTAATAGTACATAATGTGCTTATTGGCATGATACTATCCTCATTCTTTATGTTTATACCTAGATGTCTTTAAAGTTCAATTGTTTTTTCTGCTTATGCCTTTAAAATGACTTGTGATCTAACATTATACGCCAAGTGTTCGATGAAATGTCCATTTAAATGTCATTCATAAATGTGGCATTCGGTTTCTAGGTTTGAGTTTATTCTTTAATTCAATCGGTCTTGGTTTTGTAGTGTATAATGTGCTTATTGGCTTAATACTAACCTCATTCTTTGTGCTTATGCCTAGATGTCTTTAAAGTTCGCTTGTTTTTTTTATCCTTTTGCCTTTAAAATGACTTGTGATCTAACATTATACGCTAAGTGTTCGAGGAAATGTCCATGTAAATGTCACTCCGAAATGTGGCATTCGATTTGTAGGTTTGAATTTATGCTTTTATTCGATCGGTTTTGGTTTTGTAGTGAAGTATGTGCTTATTGGCTTGATATTATCCTCATTCTTTGTGCTTATGCCTAGATGACTTTGAAGTTCACTTGTTTTTTTCGGCTTTTGCCTTTAAAATGACTTGTGATCTAACATTATACGCCAAGTGTTCGATGAAATGTACATGTATATGTCACTGCTAAATGTGGCATTCGGTTTCTATGTTCGTATTTATGCTTTTATTAGATCGGTCTAGGTTTTATAGTGCAGAATGTGCTTATTGGCTTGATACTATCCTCATTATTTATGTTTATGCCTAGATGTCTTTAAAATCCACTTGTTTTTTTTCCTTTTGCCTTTAAAATGACTTGTGATCTAACATTGCACACCAAGTGTTCGATGAAATGTCCATGTAAATGTCACTCCTAAATGTGGCATAAGGTTTCTAGGTTTGTATTTCTGCTTTTATTCGATCGGTCTTGGTTTAATAGTACATAATGTGCTTATTGGCTTGATACTATCCTCATTCTTTATGTTTATACCTAGATGTCTTTAAAGTTCAATTGTTTTTTCTGCTTCTGCCTTTAAAATGACTTGTGATTTAACATTAAACGCCAAGTGTTTGATGAAATGTCCATGTAAATGTCACTATTAAATGTGGTATTCTGCTTCTAGGTTCATATTTATGCTTTTATTCGATCCGTATTGGTTCATATTTATGATTTTGTAGTGTAGAATAAGCTTATTAGCTTGATACTATCCTCATTATCTATGCTTATGCCTATATAACTTTAATGTTCACTTGTTATCTAACATTGCACGCCAAGTGTTCGATGAAATGTCCATGTAAATGTCACTGTTAAATGTGGCATTCGGTTTCTAGGTTCGTATTTATGCTTTTATTCGATCGGTATTGGTTTTAAATTGCAGAATGTGCTTATTGGCTTGATACTATCCTCATTCTTTACGCATTTGCCTAGATGTCTTTAATGTCCACTCGTACTTTCTCGCTTTGCCTTTAAAATGACTTATGATCTAACATTGCACGCCAATTGTTAGATGAAATGTCCATGTAAATGTCACTCTTAAATGTGGCATTCGGTTTCTAGGTTCGAATTAATGCTTTTATGCGATCTGTCTTGGGTTTGTAATGCATAATGTGCTTATTAACTTGATACTATCCTCATTCTTTATGCTTATGCCTATATGTCTTTAAAGTCCACTTGTTTTTTCTCCTTTTGCCTTTAAAATGACTTGTGATCTAACATTATTCGCCAAGTGTTATATGAAATGTCCAAGTAAATGTCACTCATAAATGTGGCATTCGGTTTCTAGGTTTGAATTTATGCTTTTATTCGATCGGTCTTGGTTTTGTAGTGAAGTATGTGCTTATTGGATTGATATTATCCTCATTCTTTGTGCTTATGCCTAGATGTCTTTATAGTTCACTTTTTTTTTTCTGCTTTTGCCTTTTAAATGACTTGTGATCTAACATTTTACGCCAAGTGGTCGATGAAATGTATATGTAAATGTCATTACTAAATGTGGCATTCGGTTTCTATGTTCGTATTTATGCTTTTATTAGATCGGTCTTGGTTTTGTAGTGCAGAATGTGCTTATTGGATTGATACTATCCTCATTATTTATGTTTATGCCTAGATGTCTTTAAAATCCACTTGTATTTTTTTCCTTTTGCCTTTAAAATGACTTGTGATCTAACATTGCACACCAAGTGTTCGATGAAATGTCCATGTAAATGTCATCCCTAAATGTGGCATAAGATTTCAAGGTTCGTATTTCTGCTTTTATTCGATCGGTCTTGGTTTAATAGTACATAATGTGATTATTCGCTTGATACTATCCTCATTCTTTATGTTTATACCTAGATGTCTATAAAGTTCAATTGTTTTTTCTGCTTATGCCTTTAAAAAGACTTGTGATCTAACATTATACGCCAAGTGTTCGATGAAATGTCCAGTTAAATGTCATTCATAAATGTGGCATTCGGTTTCTAGGTTTGAGTTTATTCTTTAATTCGATCGGTCTTGGTTTTGTAGTGTATAATGTGCTTATTGGCTTGATACTATCCTCATTCTTTGTGCTTATGTCTAGATGTCTTTAAAGTTCGCTTGTTTTTTTATCCTTTTGCCTTTAAAATGACTTGTGATCTAACATTATACGCTAAGTGTTCGAGGAAATGTCCATGTAAATGTCACTCCTAAATGTGGCATTCGATTTGTAGGTTTGACTTTATGCTTTTATTCGATCGCTTTTCGTTTTGTAGTGAAGTATGTGCTTATTGGCTTGATATTAACCTCATTCTTTGTGCTTATGCCTAGATGACTTTAAAGTTCACTTGTTTTTTTTCGGCTTTTGCCTTTAAAATGACTTGTGATCTAACATTATACGCCAAGTGTTCGATGAAATATACATGTATATGTCACTGCTAAATGTGGCATTCGGTTTCTATGTTCGTATTTATGCTTTTATTAGATCGGTCTTGGTTTTGTAGTGCGGAATGTGCTTATTGGCTTCATACTATCCTCATTCTTTATGCATGTCCCAAGATGTCTTTAAAGTCCACTCGTATTTTCTCCTTTTGCCTTTAAAATGACTTGTTATCTAACATTATACGCCAAGTGTTCGATGAAATGTCCTTGTAAATGTCACTCCTAAATGTGGCATTTGATTTCTAGGTTAGATTTGATGCTTTTATTGGAGAGATCTTGGTTTTTTAGTGAAGTATGTGCTTATTGGCTTGATGTTATCCTCATTCTTAGTGCTTATGCGTAAATGTCTTCAATGTTTACTTATTTTTTCTGCTTTTGCCTTTAAAATGACTTGTGATCTAACATTATACGCCAAGTATTCGATGAAATGTCCATGTAAAAGTCACTCCTAATGTTGGCTTTCGGTTTCTAGGTTCGAATTTATGCTTTTATTCGATCGGTGTTTATTTTGTAGCGCAGAATGTATTTATTGGCTTGATACTATCCTCAATCAATTTGCTTATGCATTGATGTCAATAAAGTTCACTTGTTTTTTCTTCTTTTTCCTTTAAAAATTGACTTGTGATCAAACCTTGCTCGCGAAGTGTTCGATGAAATGTCCAAGTAAATGTCACTCCTAAATGTGGCATTCAATTTCTAGGTTAGAATTGATGCTTTTATTGGAGCGATATTGGTTTTTTAGTGAAGTATGTGCTTATTGGCTTGATATTATCCTCATTCTTAGTGCTTATGCCTAGATGTCTTCAATGTTTATTTGTTTTTTCTGCTTTTGCCTTTAAAATGACTTGTGATCTAACATTATACGCCAAGTGTTTGATGAAATGTCCATGTAAATGTCACTATTAAATATGGTATGCTGTTTCCAGGTTTATATTTATGCTTTTATTCGATCCGTATTGGTTCATATTTATGATATTGTAGTGCAGAATGTGCTTCTTGGCTTGATACTATCCTCATTATCTATGCTTATGCCTAGATAACTTTAAAATTCACTTGTTATCTAACATTGCACGCCAAGTGTTCGATGAAATGTCCATGTAAATGTCACTGTTAAATGTGGCATTCGGTTACTAGGTTCGTATTTATGCTTTTATTCGATCGGTATTGTTTAAAGTGCAGAATGTGCTTATTGGCTTGATGCTATCCTCATTCTTTATGCATTTGCCTAGATGTCTTTAAAGTCCACTCGTATTTTCTCTCTTTGCCTTTAAAGTGTCTTATGATCTAACATTGCACGCCAACTGTTAGATGAAATGTCCATGTAAATGTCACTCTTAAATGTGGCATTCGGTTTCTAGGTTCGAATTAATGCTTTTATTCGATCTGTCTTGGGTTTGTAATGCATAATGTGCTTATTGACTTGATACTATCCTCATTCTGTATGCTTATGCCTATATGTCTTTAAAGTCCACTTGTTTTTTCTCCTTTTGCCTTTAAAATGACTTGTGATCTAACATTATACGCCAAGTGTTCGATGAAATGTCCATTTAAATGTCATTCATAAATGTGGCATTCGGTTTCTAGGTTTGAGTTTATTCTTTAATTCGATCGGTCTTGGTTTTGTAGTGTATAATGTGCTTATTGGCTTGATATTATCCTCATTCTTTATTCTTATGCCTAGATGTCTTTGAAGTTCACTTGTTTTTTATCCTTTTGCCTTTAAAAATGACTAGTGATCTAACATTCTACGCCAAGTGTTCGATGAAAAGTCCATGTAAATGTCACTCCTAAATGTTTCATAAGGTTTCTAGGTTTGTATTTCTGCTTTTATTCGATCGGTTTTGGTTTTGTAGTGAAGTATGTGCTTATTGGCTTGATATTAACCTCATTCTTTGTGCTTATGCCTAGATGACTTTAAAGTTCACTTGTTTTTTTTCGGCTTTTGCCTTTAAAATGACTTGTGATCTAACATTATACGCCAAGTGTTCGATGAAATGTACATGTATATGTCACTATTAAATGTGGTATTTTGTTTCTATGTTCGTATTTATGCTTTTATTAGATCGGTCTTGGTTTTGTAGTGCAGAATGTTCTTATTGGCTTCATACTATCCTCATTCTTTATGCATGTCCCTAGATGTCTTTAAAGTCCACTCGTATTTTCTCCTTTTGCCTTTAAAATGACTTGTTATCTAACATTATACGTCAAGTGTTCGATGAAATGTCCATGTAAATGTCACTCCTAAATGTGGCATTCGATTTCTAGGTTAGAATTGATGCTTTTATTGGAGCGATCTTGGTTTTTTAGTGAAGTATGTGCTTATTGGTTTAATATTATCCTCATTCTTAGTGCTTATGCCTAGATGTCTTCAATGTTTACTTGTTTTTTCTGCTTTTGCCTTTAAAATGACTTGTGATCTAACATTATACGCCAAGTGTTTGATGAAATGTCCATGTAAATGTCACTATTAAATGTGGTATTCTGTTTCTAGGTTTATATTTATGCTTTTATTCGATCCGTATTAGTTCATATTTATGATTTTGTAGTGCAGAATGTGCTTATTGGCTTGATACTATCCTCATTATCTATGCTTATGTCTAGATAACTTTAAAGTTCACTTGTTATCTAACATTGCACTCCAAGTGTTCGATGAAATGTCCATGTAAATCTCACTGTTAAATGTGGCATCCGGTTTCTAGGTTCGTATTTATGCTTTTATTCGATAGGTATTTGTTTTAAATTGCAGAATGTGCTTATTGGCTTGATACTATCCTCATTCTTTATGCATTTGCCTAGATGTCTTTAAAGTCCACTCGTATATTCTCCTTTTGCCTTTAATATGACTTGTGATGTAACATTGCACGCCAAGTGTTCGATGCAATGTCCATGTAAATGTCACTGTTAAATGTGGCATTCGGTTACTAGGTTTGTATTTATGCTTTTATTCGATCGGTATTGTTTTAAAGTGCAGAATGTGCTTATTGGCTTGATACTATCCTCATTCTTTATGCATTTGCCTATATGTCTTTAAAGTCCACTCGTATTTTCTCTCTTTGCCTTTAAAATGACTTATGATCTAACATTGTACGCCAACTGTTAGATGAAATGTCCATGTAAATGTCACTCTTAAATGTGGCATTCGGTTTCTAGGTTCGAATTAATGCTTTTATTTGATCTGTCTTGGGTTTGTAGTGCATAATGTGCTTATTGACTTGATACTATCCTCATTCTTTATGCTTATGCCTATATGTCTTTAAAGTCTACTTGTTTTTTCTCCTTTTGCCTTTAAAATGACTTGTGATCTATTATTATTCGCCAAGTGTTAGATGAAATGTCCATGTAAATGTCACTCATAAATGTGGCATTCGGTTTCTAGGTTTGAATTTATGCTTTTATTCGATCAGTCTTGGTTTTGTAGTGAAGTATGTGCTTATTGGGTTGATATTATTCTCATTCTTTATGCTTATGCCTAGATGTCTTTGAAGTTCACTTGTTTTTTATCCTTTTGCCTTTAAAAATGACTAGTGAGTTAACATTCCACGCCAAGTGTTCGATGAGAAGTCCATGTAAAAGTCAATCCTAAAGGTGGCTTTCGGTTTCTAGATTCGAATTTATGCTTTTATTCGACCGGAATTTATTTTGTAGTGTTGAATGTGTTCATTGGCTTGATACTATCCTCAATCTTTATGCTTATGCCTAGATGTCTTTAAAGTTCACTTTTGCTCGCCAAGTGTTCGATGAAATGTCCATGTAAATGTCACTCCTAAAACTTGACAGAATGTGCTTTTTGGCTTGATACTATCCTCATTTTTTGTGCTTATGCCTAGATGTCTTTAAAGTCAACTTGTTTTTACTTCTTTTGCCTTTAAAATGACTTGTGATCTAACATTGCACTCTAAGTGTTCGATGAAATGTCCATGTAAATGTCACTCCTAATTGTGGCATTCGGTTTCTAGGTTCAAATTTATGCTTTTATTCAACGTGGCTTGATTTTGTAGTGCAGAATGTGCTTATTGGCTACATACTATCCTCATTCTTTGTGCTTATGCCTAGATGTCATTAAAGTTCACTTGTTTTTTCTCCTTTTTCCTTTAAAACTGATTTGTGACCTAACATTATACGCCATGTGCTCGATGAAATGTCCATGTAAATGTCAATCCTAAAGTTGGCTTTCGGTTTCTAGGTTCGAATTTATGCTTTTATTCGATCGGTCTTTATTTTGTAGTGCAGAATGTATTTATTGGCTTGATACTATCCTCAATCTTTATGCTTATGCATTGATGTCAATAAAGTTCACTTGTTTTTTCTCCTTTTTCCTTTAAAAATTGACTTGTGATCAAACCTTGCTCGCCAAGTGTTCGATGAAATGTCCATGTAAATGTCACTCCTAAATGTGGCATTCGGTTTCTAGGTTTGAATTTATGCTATTATTCGATCATCTTGATATTGTAGTGCAGAATGTGCTTATTGGCTTGATACTATCCTCATTCTTTATGCTTATGCCTAGATGTCTTTAAAGCTCACTTGTTTTTTCTCCTTTTGCCTTTAAAAATGACTAGTTATCTAACATTCCACGCCAAGTATTCGATGAAATGTCCATGTAAAAGTCACTCCTAATGTTGGCTTTCGGTTTCTAGGTTCAAATTTATGCTTTTATTCGATCGGTCTTTATTTTGTAGTGCAGAATGTATTTATTGGCTTGATACTATCCTCAATCTATTTGCTTATGCATTGATGTCAATAAAGTTCACTTGTTTTTTCTTCTTTTTCCTTTAAAAATTGACTTGTGATCAAACCTTTCTCGCGAAGTGTTCGATGAAATGTCCATGTAAATGTCACTCCTAAATGTGGCATTCGATTTCTAGGTTAGAATTGATGCTTTTATTGGAGCGATCTTGGTTTTTTAGTGAAGTATGTGCTTATTGGCTTGATATTATCCTCATTCTTAGTGCTTATGCCTAGATGTCTTCAATGTCTACTTGTTTTTTCTGCTTTTGCCTTTAAAATGACTTGTGATCTAACATTATACGCCAAGTGTTTGATGAAATGTCCATGTAAATGTCACTATTAAATATGGTATTCCGTTTCCAGGTTTATATTTATGCTTTTATTCAATCCGTATTGGTTCATATTTATGATTTTGTAGTAAGAATGTGCTTATTGGCTTGATACTATCCTCATTATCTATTTGATCGCTCGGGAATGCGAGGGTCTAGAGATACAATTTATAACCCGACCCCGTTTTAGCACGTGGTGGGTGTCGAACGCTCGGGAAATCTACTCGATTGAGGTGCCTAGACACTAGAAAGCTGGAAAGGAGAACTTAAAACAAAGTAAAACAAAGAGAACAGTCGGGACCGACACAAGTGTCACGTCGGGCCCGATGTTGGCGACAAGAGGGAAGTCGGGACCGACGTAGAGCAAGTCGGGCCCGATGTAGCTGGGTTTTGTCGAACTCAAGGATTGAAAGTAGATCTTGGGCTTTTGGGTTCCTTCTCTAGTAGATTAAGGCTTTTCCACCCCAATTCAAGCAATAAGTGATGATCGGAATAGGATCGAGTGCTTTCACCCTCGTTCCAACCACTTCTACACATCGATCTTTGGGGAAATCCCCTTCGAAGCAAGGTCTTGAGATGGACAAATGTTCACTTTCGCTACTTTGCCAATCACAAGCCTTGATTCCTTACTTTCATAAGGAATTGTAGCTCTATGTAGAGTGGGTTCCTATGGAATTGGGGTTTCTAGCCCAACCTAGCTAGAGTTTTCCCCCATAACCCAAGTGATACGTGATTGCCCCGGAATCCTCCGTAGAAACCTCGTATATGACCCACACAAGTCCCGATCTTGCCTAGTAATCCTTGAATCAACCTGAATTTGCAATCAATATGAGAAATCGTGCACAACAAGTAACAAACGGATTTGAATTGATTGAATGAAAACCGATCAGATTTGATAGAATAGTCCAACTTGATAGTTCAAACGGATTGGCTCTAACGCTAAATCCGATTGATTAACTAGTTTGATCTTTAACAATCACAACTAGAACAATCTAATTGATTAAACCAACAAACCAGATTCGAACAAGGAGAGAGAGAGAGATCGATTGATGATGATGATGTTGATCGACAAACACAAACAAACTCGAGTCTTTTTTGGAGCCCAAGGACTAGATAAACCTTTCTTAGGGTTTATCTAATCTCAAGCTGATTTTTATTAATGAAATTGCAAAGTATAAATAGAGAATACAAAAGCTAATACTTGGGGAGCAAGGAAGGGGAGGTGGCCGGCCCTAAATGGGGAGAATGAGCCTCCTTTGCTTGCTTCCCAAGATATAATAATATCTAAATAAATCTAACTAGATTCCCTTAAATAAATAAATCATAGCTGAATTATTTATTTAAGGAAATAATCCTAACAACTTAAAATATCTCTAACAAACTAAAAATATCTCTAACAACCAGGAGAGAGAAAATATCTCTAACAACCAGGAGAGAGAAAATATCTCTAACAACCAGGAGAGAGAAAATCAACCACTAACATAAGCCTATTGGCTGATTTCTCTTCATTATTAAAATAGATAGAAATTGTTCATAAAATAATAAATAAGATATTTTCTTCAATTTAGAATGGTCAAGTCAAAGGGTTGACTTTGACCCATATACCAATTCATCTCACCCGGTCACTTACTAAATTCAGCCCTAAAGTGAGACAAACTAATATATGTTTCTAAATAAAGAAATAGTGCATTTCGGCCCTCATATTATCAATCCATGGAATCCGGGCTCAATTGATGTCGAATGCACGAGACCCACTTCGCCTTGCTAGGCTCTTCAATAACCGCTGCCAATCGAACCAAGATCGCTGTTGTGCCTTGAGCAATCTTCTTAGCTCGACTTCTTGTGATTGGTCCGTCAGAAGGCACTCGAATCAACTCATCGACGTCGGTTTGAGACATGGCAGGCTTCACTACATCACCAAGATCAAGGAGATCTACTCCATATGGCAAACAAAGAAAGCAAACAAATCAAAAAGCAAAGCAATCAACATCATCAATCTCAAACCAAAGCCAAGTTTCATTCACAAATCAAAAGCAATCCACAAACTCCAATCAAAGGTTTCCAAATCCACAAAACCTATCAAATCTCCTAGCAATCTCCTCTCCTAGACCGATTCTCTCTCTTCTCCTTCTCCTCTCCTTCCTCCTTGCTCTCCAAGTATCCTCTTGAGAGTTTTTGAGGGTTGGTTCCTTGCTAAGTGTGGGAACCTCCTCCAATTAGAAGATAAGAGAGCCTTTATAGATGAGGGGCAAAAGTGGTAGTTTACAATTTCGTGCCTTGGAGCCCAATCCAGCCAGCGACCGACTCGGACCGACACGGAGCACCTCGGGCCCGACTTACTGGGCAAGTCGGTCCGAGGTCGAAAACTTCATCTCGGGTCCGGCGTTGGTTCTAACTCGATCCGGACCTCGTTCCACCTTCTTCTTGTTGGCTTTTCTCTTGTTCTTCTTCATGGCTTGCTCCTCTCTTTCCCTCTTAAGCTCGGGCCTTGCTCCATGTTCCGATTCTCCTTCAAAACGACCCTTGATCCATGCCAAAACACCTAGAAAACACATAAAACGCGCATAGTCTCCGAATATCATAGAAATACGGGAACTAAGCTAAAAAAGAACAAAACACACAAGAAAAGGGGAAAAAGAAACATATTTACAAAGGAAATCATATATAAAAACACCACCAAATAAAGAGACATCACTATTCTTATGCCTAGATAACTTTAAAGTTCACTTGTTATCTAACATTGCACGCCAAGTGTTCGATGAAATGTCCATGTAAATGTCACTATTAAATGTGGCATTCGGTTACTAGGTTCGTATTTATGCTTTTATTCGATCGGTATTGTTTAAAGTGCAGAATGTGCTTATTGGCTTGATACTATCCTCATTCTTTATGCATTTGCCTAGATGTCTTTAAAGTCCACTCGTATTTTCTCTCTTTGCCTTTAAAATGTCTTATGATCTAACATTGCACGCCAACTGTTAGATGAAATGTCCATGTAAATGTCACTCTTAAATGTGGCATTCGGTTTCTTCGTTCGAATTAATGCTTTTATTCGATTTGTCTTGGGTTTGTAGTGCATAATGTGCTTATTGACTTGATACTATCCTCATTCTTTATGCTTATGCCTATATGTCTTTAAAGTCCACTTGTTTTTTCTCCTTTTGCCTTTAAAATGACTTGTGATCTATTATTATTCGCCAAGTGTTAGATGAAATGTCCATGTAAATGTCACTCATAAATGTGGCATTCGGTTTCTAGGTTTGAATTTATGCTTTTATTCGATCAGTCTTGGTTTTGTAGTGAAGTATGTGCTTATTGGCTTGATATTATCCTCATTCATTATGCTTATGCCTAGATGTCTTTGAAGTTCACTTATTTTTTATCCTTTTGCCTTTAAAAATGACTAGTGATCTAACATTCCACGCGAAGTGTTCGATGAAAAGTCCATGTAAAAGTCAATCCTAAAGGTGGCTTTCGGTTTCTAGATTCGAATTTATGCTTTTATTCGATCGGAATTTATTTTGTAGTGCTGAATATGTTCATTGGCTTGATACTATCCTCAATCTTTATGCTTATGCCTAGATGTCTTTAAAGTTCACTTTTGCTCGCCAAGTGTTCGATGAAATGTCCATGTAAATGTCACTACTAAAACTTGACAGAATGTGCTTTTTGGCTTGATACTATCCTCATTTTTTGTGCTTATGCCTAGATGTCTTTAAAGTCAACTTGTTTTTACTTCTTTTGCCTTTAAAATGACTTGTGATCTAACATTGCACTCTAAGTGTTCGATGAAATGTCCATGTAAATGTCACTCCTAATTGTGGCATTCGGTTTCTAGGTTCAAATTTATGCTTTTATTCAACCTGGCTTGATTTTGTAGTGCAGAATGTGCTTATTGGCTTCATACTATCCTCATTCTTTGTGCTTATGCCTAGATGTCATTAAAGTTCACTTGTTTTTTGCTCCTTTTTCCTTTAAAACTAACTTGTGATCTAACATTGTACGCCATGTGCTCGATGAAATGTCCATGTAAATGTCAATCCTAAAGTTGGCTTTCGGTTTCTAGGTTCGAATTTATGCTTTTATTCGATCGGTCTTTATTTTGTAGTGCAAAATGTATTTATTGGCTTGATACTATCCTCAATCTTTATGCTTATGCATTGATGTCAATAAAGTTCACTTGTTTTTTCTCCTTTTTCCTTTAAAAATTGACTTGTGATCAAACCTTGCTCGCGAAGTGTTCGATGAAATGTCCATGTAAATGTCACTCCTAAATGTGGCATTCGGTTTCTAGGTATGAATTTATGCTATTATTCGATTCATCTTGATATTGTAGTGCAGAATGTTCTTATTGGCTTGATACTATTCTCATTCTTTATGCTTATGCCTAGATGTCTTTAAAGCTCACTTGTTTTTTCTCCTTTTGCCTTTAAAAATGACTAGTTATCTAACATTCCACGCCAAGTATTCGATGAAATGTCCATGTAAAAGTCACTCCTAATGTTGGCTTTCGGTTTCTAGGTTCGAATTTATGCTTTTATTCGATCGGTCTTTTTTTTGTAGTGCAGAATGTATTTATTGGCTTGATACTATCCTCAATCTATTTACTTATGCATTGATGTCAATAAAGTTCACTTGTTTTTTTCTCCTTTTTCCTTTAAAAATTGACTTGTGATCAAACCTTGCTCGCGAAATGTTCGATGAAATGTAAATGTAAATGTCACTCTTAAATGTGGGATTCGGTTACTAGTTTCATTTTAATGCTTTTATTCGATCGGTCTTGATTTTGTAGTGCAGAATGTGCTTACTGGCTTGATACTATACTCATTCTCTATGCTTATGCCTAAATATCTTCAAAGTTCACTTGTTTTTTTCTCCTTTTGACTTTAAAATGACTCGTGATCTAACATTGAACGCAATGTGTTTGATGAAATGCCCATGTAAATGTCACTCCTAAATGTGGCATTTGGTTTCTAGGTTCGAATTTATGCTATTATTCGATTCATCTTGATATTGTAGTGCAGAATGTGCTTATTGGCTTGATACTATCCTCATTCTTTATGCTTATTCCTAGATGTCTTTAAAGCTCACTTGTTTTTTGTCCTTTTGCCTTTAAAAATGACTAGTTATCTAACATTCCACGCCAAGTATTCGATGAAATGTCCATGTAAAAGTCACTCCTAATGTTGGCTTTCGGTTTCTAGGTTCGAATTTATGCTTTTATTCGATCGGTCTTTATTTTGTAGTGCAGAATGTATTTATTGGCTTGATACTATCCTCAATCTTTATGCTTATGCATTGATACTATCCTCAATATTTTGTCAAGTGTTCGATGAAATGTCCATGTAAATGTCACTCCTAAATGTGGGATTCGGTTTCTATTTTCATATTTATGCATTTATTCGATCGATCTTGATTTTGTAGTGTAGAATGTTTGTATTTGCTTGATATTATATGCATTCTTTATGATTATGCTTAGATGTCTTACAGTTTATTTGTTTGTTCCCCTTTTTTCTTTAAAATATCTTGTGATCTAACATTGCACGCCAAGTGTTTGATGAAATGTCCATGTAAATGTCAATCATAAATATGGCATTCGGTATAGAGTTTCAAATTTATGCGTTTATTCGATCTGTCTTGATTTTGTAGTGCAGAATGTGCTTATTGGCTTGATACTATCCTCATTCTTTGTGCTAATGCCTAGATTTCTTTAAAGTTCACTTGTTTTTTCTCCTTTTGCCTTAAAAATGACTTGTGATTTAACTGTGCACGACAATCGTTCGATGAAATGTCCATGCAAAATTCACTCCTAGATGTGGCATTCGGTTTCTAGGTTTGAATTTATGCTTTTATTCGATCTGTCTTAGTTTCGTATTGAAGAATGTGCTTATTGGCTTTATATCATCCTCCTTCTTTCAGCTTATGCCTAGATGTCTTTAAAGTTCACTTGTTTTTTGTGCTCTTGCCTTTAAAATGACTCGTGATATAACATTATACGCCAAGTGTTCGATGAAATGTCCATGAAAATTTCACTGCTAAATGTGGCATGCGGTTTCTAGGTTCGTATTTATGATTTTATTCAATCGGTCTTGGTTATGTAGTGTAGAATGTGCTTATTGCCTTGATATTATCCTTATTCTCTATGCTTATGCCTAAATATCTTCAAATTCACTTGTTTTTTCTCCTTTGGACTTTAAAATGACTCGTGATCTAACATTGCACGCAATGTGTTTGATGAAATGCCCATTGAAATGTCACTTCTAAATGTGGCATTCGGTTTCTAGGTTCGAATTTATGCTATTATTCGATTCATCTTGATATTGTAGTGTAGAATGTGCTTATTTGCTTGATACTATCCTCATTCTTTATGCTTATGCCTAGATGTCTTAAAGCTCACTTGTTTTTCTCCTTTTGCCTTTAACAATGACTAGTTATGTAACATTCAACGCCAAGTATTCGATGAAATGTCCATGTAAAAGTCACTCCTAATGTTGACTTTCGGTTTCTAGGTTCAAATTTATGCTTTTATTCGATCGGTCTTTATTTTGTAGTGCAGAATGTGTTTATTGGCTTGATACTATCCTCAATCTTTATGCTTATGCCTAGATGTCTTTAAAGTTCACTTTTGCTCGCCAAGTGTTCGATGAAATGTCCATGTAAATGTCACTACTAAAACTTGACAGAATGTGCTTTTTGGCTTGATACTATCCTCATTTTTTGTGCTTATGCCTAGATGTCTTTAAAGTCAACTTGTTTTTACTTCTTTTGCCTTTAAAATAACTTGTGATCTAACATTGCATTCCAAGTGTTCGATGAAATGTCCATGTAAATGTCACTCCTAATTGTGACATTCGGTTTCTAGGTTCAAATTTATGCTTTTATTCAACATGGCTTGATTTTGTAGTGCAGAATGTGCTTATTGGCTTCATACTATCCTCATTCTTTGTGCTTATGCCTAGATGTCATTAAAGTTCACTTGTTTTTTCTCCTTTTTCATTAAAACTGACTTGTGATCTAACATTATACGCCATGTGCTCGATGAAATGTCCATGTGTCAATCCTAAAGTTGGCTTTCGGTTTCTAGGTTCGAATTTATGCTTTTATTCGATCGGTCTTTATTTTGAAGTGCAGAATGTATTTATTGGCTTGATACTATCCTCAATCTTTATGCTTATGCATTGATGTCAATAAAGTTCACTTGTTTTTTTCTCCTTTATCCTTTAAAAATTGACTTGAGATCAAACCTTGCTCGCCAAGTGTTCGATGAAATGTCCATGTAAATGTCACTCCTAAATGTGGCATTCGGTTTCTAGGTTTGAATTTATGCTATTATTCGATTCATCTTGATATTGAAGTGCAAAATTTGCTTATTGGCTTGATACTATCCTCATTCTTTATGCTTATGCCTAGATGTCTTTAAAGCTCACTTGTTTTTTCTCCTTTTGCCTTTAAAAATGACTAGTTATCTAACATTCCATGCCAAGTATTCGATGAAATGTCCATGTAAAAGTCACTCCTAATGTTGACTTTCGGTTTCTAGGTTCGAATTTATGCTTTTATTCGATCGGTCTTTATTTTGTAGTGCAGAATGTATTTATTGGCTTGATACTATCCTCAATCTATTTGCTTATGTAGTGTAGAATGTGCTTATTGCCTTGATATTATCCTTATTCTCTATGCTTATGCCTAAATATCTTCAAAGTTCACTTGTTTTTTCTCCTTTGGACTTTAAAATGACTCGTGATCTAACATTGCACGCAATGTGTTTGATGAAATGCCCATGTAAATGTCAATCCTAAATGTGGCATTCGGTTTCTAGGTTCGAATTTATGCTATTATTCGATTCATCTTGATATTGTAGGGCAGAATGTGCTTATTGGCTTGATACTATCCTCATTCTTTATGCTTAAGCTAGATGTCTTTAAAGCTCACTTGTTTTTTCTTCTTTTGACTTTAAAAATGACTAGTTACCTAACATTCCACGCCAAGTATTCGATGAAATGTCCATGTAAAAGTCACTCCTAATGTTGGCTTTTCGTTTCTAGGTTCGAATTTATGCTTTTATTCGATCGGTCTTTATTATGTAGTGCAGAATGTGTTTATTGGCTTGATACTATCCACAATCTTTACGCTTATGCCTAGATCTCAATAAAGTTCACCTGTTTTTTCTCCTTTTTTTCCTTTAAAAATTGGCTAGTGATCAAACATTGCTCGCCAAGTGTTCGATGAAATGTCCATGTAAATGTTGATACGTGATCGCCTCGGATTACTCCTCAGAAACCTCGTATTTGACCACACAGGAACCCGATCTTGCCAGCAATTATGATTCAAACCTACAAAAGCTTTCAAAGTAAGAAACTTGCGATCCAAGTAACACAATAACGAACTGATTGAATGAATGAAAGCACTCGATCTGAATTATTGATATTCAATTTGATAGTTCAAACGGATTGGCTCTAACGCTAAATCCGAATGATTAACTAGTTTGATCTTTAACAATCACAACTAGAACAATCCAATTGAATGAACTATAACTCAGATTCGAACAAGAGGGAGAAATTTCGGCTGCTATGAAGATGATGATCTCGAGATTGTAATCACACAAACACACTTGTAATTTTTTGAGCCCAAGGACTAGATAAACCAATTTGGGTTTATCTAATCTCAAGCTGATTTTTATTAATGAAATTTGCAAAGTATAAATAGAGAATACAAAAGCTAATCCTTGGGGAGCAAGCAAGGGGGTGTGGCCAGGAATCAGCCTCCTTATCTTGCTTCCCAAGATATAATAATATCTAATTAAATCTAACTAGGTTACCTTAAATAAATAAATCATAGCTGAATTATTTATTTAAGGAAATAATCCTAACAAACTTAAAATATCTCTAACAACCAGGAGAGAGAAAATCAACCAACTAACATAAGCCTATTGGCTGATTTCTCTTCATTATTAAAATAAATAGAAATTGTTCATAATAAAATAAATAAGATATTTTCTTCAATTTAGAATGGTCAAGTCAAAGGGTTGACTTTGACCCATATACCAATTCATCTCACCCGGTCACTTACTAAATTCAGCCCTAAAGTGAGACAAATTAATACATGTTTCTAAATAAAGAAATAGTAATTTTCGGTCCTCCTATGATCAATCCATGGAATCCGGGCTCAATTGATGTTGAATGCACGAGACCCACTTCGCCTTGCTAGGCTCTTCAATAACTGCTGCCAATCGAACCAAGATCGCTGTTGTGCCTTGAGCAATCTTCTTAGCTCGACTTCTTGTGATTGGTCCGTCAGAAGGCACTCGAATCAACTCATCGACGTCGGTTTGAGACATGGCAGGCTTCACTGCATCATTCTCCTCCACTTGAGCTCGAATCGTCTCTGATTCGACGTCGGAATCAAAATCTGGCACATAAAGAGATAGATCAGCCACATTAAAAGTCGGATGGACACCATACTCACCAGGCATGTCAACATGATATGCATTAGGGCCGATTCTCCTGATGATACGAAATGGTCCATCTCCTCTCTAATCTAACTTGTTCTTCCTTTGATTTGGGAACCTTTCCTTCCTTAGATGCACCCAAACAAGATCTCCTTCTTCAAAGATAACCTGTTTTCGACCCTTATCAGCATGGGCCTTGTACTTCATGGATTTCCTCTCCAAGTGCATCTTCGTCCTCTCATGTAGCTTCTTCACAAACTCAGCCCTCTTGTTAGCTTCAAAACTCTCTTTCCCCTTGTATGGCTGAGGCGTCATATCCACTGGCGTCCTCGGATTCAGCCCATAAACAACCTCAAAAGGGGTCATCTTTGTGGCTGAATGGATTGACCTGTTATAAGCAAACTCCACAAAAGGCAACACATCTTCCCAACGTTTGAGGTTAGCTTTAAGCATAGTTCTAAGTAAAACCCCTAACGTTCGATTAGTAACTTCCGTTTGCCCATCAGTTTGTGGGTGACATGAGGTAGAAAACAGCAATTTAGTTCCCAATTTAGACCATAGACTCTTCCAAAAATAACTCAAAAATTTAGCATCACGATCTGAAACAATAGAACAAGGAATGCCATGCAATCTAACAATTT
Source organism: Fallopia convolvulus (assembly GCA_964016875.1). NCBI lineage: Eukaryota > Viridiplantae > Streptophyta > Magnoliopsida > Caryophyllales > Polygonaceae > Fallopia > Fallopia convolvulus. The sequence goes on from OZ024730.1 coordinate 21,117,938, forward strand.
CCCTAAAGAACAGATCAGCAATATGCACTGCATCATCAGTCGTGTGACAAGGAATAAAGTGAGCCATTTTGGAAAATCTATCTACCACTACAAAGATAGAATCTCTACCCTTCCTAGTTCTAGGCAAACCTACAATGAAATCCATAGAAATGTCTTCCCAAGGTGAACTAGGAATGGGTAAAGGCTGGTACAAACCATGGGGGTGAAGTCTAGAGTTAGCTTTAGCACAAACAACACAACTCTTGACAAATCTCAGCACATAATTACTCATTTTAGGCCAATAGTAGTGTTCTTTTAAACCTTCTAAAGTCTTTTCTAAACCCCTATGTCCTCTTGATTCATGAACCTCTTTAGTTAGAAGCCTACGTATACTAGATGAAGGAATGCACAATTTTCCAGCTTTAAACAAGTATCCATCATCAATAAAGTAGGTATCTATTTCACCCCTAGACATGCAATTCTTATAGATTTCAGCAAAGTGAGGATCACTAGCATATAATTCCCTAATCATTGCAAATCCAAGGATCTTAACATCACATAGGTTCAAGAGTACATACCTCCGAGAAAGGGCGCCAACTACCACATTCTCCTTGCCTTTCTTATGTTTAACAACATAAGGAAAGGTCTCCATGAATTCAACCCATCTTGCATGTCGCCTGCTGAGTCTGGATTGGCCTTTCAAGTACTTCAAGGCCTCATGATCAGAATGGATTACAAACTCTTTAGGCCACAAATAATGAGACCAAGTTTTCAGGACCCTAATTAAAGCATACAACTCTTTATCATAAGTAGGGTAATTCAACTCAGCCCCACTAAGCTTTTCACTAAAATAAGCAATGGGTTTCTTGTCTTGTAAGAGCACGCCTCCTATGCCATGTCCAGAAGCGTCCACCTCTATCTCGAATGCCTTGGAGAAGTCAGGGAGTTGAAGCACTGGGGCGTGGCATAATCTGTCCTTCAAAGTGTTGAAGGCGTTCTCTTGTTGCTCCCTCCATTTAAAGGCCGTATCCTTCTTTGTAAGCTCGTGGAGGGGGGCTGCAATTGTGCTAAAATCACGCACAAATCTCCTGTAGAAGCCAGCCAAGCCGAGAAATGATCTGACCATTGTTGGTGTGGTCGGCTGGGGCCATTCTTTGATTGCCTTGATCTTGTCTTCATCTACCTTCAATCCACCTTTAGACACAACAAAACCAAGAAAAATGGTAGACTCGGAGCAAAAAGAACACTTTTTCAAATTAACATAAAGCTTTTCTAACCTTAAAGTGTCCAAAACAGCCCTAAGATGATCTACATGTTCTTGCATGGTTTTGCTATAGATTAAGATATCATCAAAGTAGACTACAACAAATCTGCCTAAATATTTTCTTAAGACATGGTTCATAAGCCTCATAAAGGTACTAGGTGCATTAGTTAATCCAAAAGGCATTACTAACCATTCATATAAGCCATATTTAGTTTTAAAGGCAGTTTTCCATTCATCCCCTTCCCTCATCCTAATTTGATGGTACCCACTTGTTAAATCAATTTTAGAAAAGAAATTACCACCATGTAATTCATCAAGCATATCATCTAGTCTAGGGATGGGGTGACGGTACTTAACTGTTATTTGGTTGATCGCTCTACAATCAACACACATTCTCCATGTGCCATCCTTCTTTGGCACCAAAATCACCGGAACCGCGCATGGGCTGAGAGATTCACGCACATAGCCTTTGTCCATGAGATCTTGCACTTGTCTTTGAAGCTCAGCGGTCTCTTCTGGACTTTCTCTATAGGCTGCACGGTTCGGTAATGAAGCGCCGAGCACCAAATCGATTTGATGCTCAATGCCTCTAATTGGTGGAAGGCCTTCTGGCAACTCTTCAGGCATCACATCTTCAAACTCCTGTAATAGATCCTATAGACACTTTGGAAGATGTGAGATATCTTGACTAATAATAAGTATCTCTTTCCTCATAAGAAGTAAGCAAGAAGATTTAGGGAAAGAAATACTAGACTGAGTCACAAGAGAGCGCTTTTCTACACTGCCTTTCAAGCCGATTTTTGGCTCTTTCTGTAGGCGTTCTTTTTCCATATTTGTAGCTCTCTGAGTCTCTGAATTGCTCCCAAAATTTGAGCCAAAACGCTCGAGTGGATTGGGAGATAGCCCAGTTTTCGTCCCAGATGCACTGCTGGACGTGTTGCTCGGCACTTTGGGCATTTTTGGGACATTCTCTCGGCGTTTTTTGTGCCAAACAGTAGCTCCACCTGTTTTTGATGTTGTCCCAAAATTTGAGCCAGAACGCTCGGGCGGAGACTGGGAAACGCCGCTTGGCTTTGTCGACGCGTCGGGCGCCGAACGCCGGGCCGCTGCTTTGGCCGTTGAATCAGCCTCTTCTTTCTCTTCCTTGGCACGCCTAAGTGCCCTAGCTAGATCTCGACGTACCTGATCCTGTAGAACTTGTTGGGGAGACAAGGGTAGAAGAGAAACTCTCCTCCCATCATAGTTAAAGGAATAGGTGTTTAACATGCCATCATAAATCACTCTCCTATCAAATAACCATGGTCTTCCTAACAAAATATGAGTGCATTCCATGTTAACTACATCACACATAATATCATCAACATAAGTACCAATAGCAACACGGACTAAACACTGATGGGTGACAACAATCCTTGGCATAGTGACCTCGTCCTTGACACTTGTAGCACACTAAATCACGTGCTCTAGGCTGATTTGGAGGTCCATTGGTGGGACGCCTTTGGCCTTGAAAACCTGTTGTTTTAGGTGAGCTAGTAGCTCCCTTTTGCTGCATAGAAGGGTTAGAAGAATAAAAGTTGGAATTTGAACTAGGATTAGAACCATACCTTTTTGTAGCATTCCAAGCTTCCTTCTTCTTCCTTTGTTGCTGCTCATAGAGTAGTTGGGCTGAATGTACTAAGGCATTGAGATCCTTGATTTGTTGAATCTCCAATGTGTCTTGAATGCTTTGATTCAGTCCCGCCATGAATTGGGTCCTTAGAGACCGTTGGGAATGATGAATTCCCGCTTTAAAACTCAGATCCTCTAGCTCATTGAAGTACTCGGTTGGAGACTTGGTGTCTTGTTTGCAAGTTACAACTTTCAATCTCATGTGCTCGGTATGCTCTTCAGGCACATATTTCTTCCTCATTACAAACTTCAGCTGGCCCCAAGTTTCAATTGGTGGTAAGGCCTTTCTAATTCGATCCTCCTTCATTCTAAACCACCAATTTCTAGCGGTCCCAATAAAGTGGATGACAACAACAGCAACTTTCTCCCATTCTTCATATCCCATGTGATCTAGAATGAAATTTGTAGCTTGTTCCCACTCTAGATACTTCTCCGGGTTAAGCTCTCCATTGAATGGTTCTATCTTGATCTTTATATCACGTTTCCCAATCTGATTTACAACTTGGTTAACGTTGTTGTTGTTGTTCGGCCGTTGTACTCCATAGGCTGGTGGGAGATCTTCTACAACCTCAGCTTGGTTATAGAAATCATCTAGGGGAGGATGCCATGGGCGCCTTTCTTCCCCGGGATAACCATACGTCACGTCATCAAAAGAGTTGTTGTATTGTTGATATTGTTGATGAGTGGCTTGAGGATACCGGTTGTGTGGCTGATTATAGACTTGTTGATGAGTAACCGGTGGAGTCCTCGACCCGATGCCTCTTCCTCTTCCTCGGCCTGCTGTGGGGGAGTAGTGAGCCGGGGGATCATTATCTTTGTTGTAGCTAGCAAGCACATCATGTTCGTCATCCACTAGTTGTTGCTTGCCTTTGTCGCTACCCGAGGCTTGATTTGGGTCACTTGTAAGATCGACTGCAGGGGTGCTCTTGCGACTAGCTTGAGACGAATCAACCAATATTGCAAGTTGTTCCTCTAAATGCTTTAGTTGTGGAGCCAATGCAGCCGTGGCCAGTTCTACAGCTCGAGCCTGGCCATCGCGCACACCTTCACTAATGGACAACCTAATGAAGTCGATTGCCTCCTTAGTGAGACTCAATTCAGTTGGGTTAGGTTCTGATGGAATCACCATTGTTCCTGAAACAAGCAAGAAGGTAGAGAGAGTAGTGTGTTCTAAAGTAAATCACAACAAGCAATACCACACCTTGATCAAGCCAAAACTTGCCTCAAAGCAATCCAATCAACTTAATTCAGTTTTTGGGCTGTTTTGAGGGAGTAAAATGGTAGATATAGTGTAGGTATGGAATACTAATGATATTTAAAGGAAATATGCAGCTTAAGCAAATGGCAAATATGCAATAAGACAAGCAATGCAAATAATCCCTCTATGAGCTCTAAAACACATACAATCTCTCAATTGACTCTATGCAAGTTAATAAAGCCAAAATTCAGCATGCAAGGACAGAAAATATGGTAGGCTTAGTGACTTTTATTTCGTCACTCTTTTTCTTCAAAGTGATTTCTACTTAGCTATCTTTTTAAGCAAGCAGTCACTAGGGTTGAAAGTGGCTTAAAACTAGCTGGGGTAGATCACTTTTCTTTTTTTTTCTTTTTTTTTTTTTTTGATTTTATGCACAAACTACTCTTGTGCTATAATGAAGAAACAAGCAAAGCAAAGCAACAATGCAAAGGACGAAATTAAAAAGGGTATACACGAACTGAAATTTTTTTTTTTTTTTTTAAACTAAGTGACTTTTGCTACCAATGAAACCAACTAGAAGCCAAATTAACAAAAGAAGAAGGTGTAGGTCGAATTTAATGGGATGCAATGACAGAAATTAGCAAATATCAAACAAGCAATATGAATCTCTATTGATCATGCAACATGAAATAAAAACTCATAAAAATTGTACGAAGACAATTGCTACTCTTAATTGCAACATAACTCAACCAATTCAACCAAAAGCATGCAACAAATCCCTTAAAATCTCCTAGATGGGTTATTACTTGGAGGGCAAGCAACAACAAGGAAATTAGGGTTTGGTGATCTCGGCTGAGGGCTAGGGTTAGGGTTTGCGGATTTGGATCTAGGGTTTGAGGGATTGGTAGGGTTCAAACTAGGTTTAGGGTTTCAGATTAGGGTTTGGCCGCCAATTAGGGTTAGGGTTAGGGTTAGACTGCCAATTTAGGGTTAGGGTTACGAGAAGGGTGGAGTGCGATCTAGGGTTTAGGATGCTCCGATTTGGATGGGGTTGGTGGGGTTGTGATCGGACGGTGGTGGTGGGTGGTGCGGCTGGTGAGAGCGACACCAAGTCGGAGTGTGCAGGTGGTGGCGGAGTGGTGGTGTTGGCGGAACTATGTGGTGGTTGTGGTGCAAATTCAGCCTTTGGATCTCAAAAATTGTAACTTTAGGTAAAGGTGGGATTTTTGGGATCAAAAACTGAATCAAATCAATTAGAAAGCAAATTAAGGAAAGAAACAATTACTTGGCGAGACGCTGGATTATGATACCACTTGATACGTGATCGCCTCGGATTACTCCTCAGAAACCTCGTATTTGACCACACAGGAACCCGATCTTGCCAGCAATTATGATTCAAACCTACAAAAGCTTTCAAAGTAAGAAACTTGCGATCCAAGTAACACAATAACGAACTGATTGAATGAATGAAAGCACTCGATCTGAATTATTGATATTCAATTTGATAGTTCAAACGGATTGGCTCTAACGCTAAATCCGAATGATTAACTAGTTTGATCTTTAACAATCACAACTAGAACAATCCAATTGAATGAACTATAACTCAGATTCGAACAAGAGGGAGAAATTTCGGCTGCTATGAAGATGATGATCTCGAGATTGTAATCACACAAACACACTTGTAATTTTTTGAGCCCAAGGACTAGATAAACCAATTTGGGTTTATCTAATCTCAAGCTGATTTTTATTAATGAAATTGCAAAGTATAAATAGAGAATACAAAAGCTAATCCTTGGGGAGCAAGCAAGGGGGTGTGGCCGGCCCTAGGAGAGAGGAATCAGCCTCCTTATCTTGCTTCCCAAGATATAATAATATCTAATTAAATCTAACTAGGTTACCTTAAATAAATAAATCATAGCTGAATTATTTATTTAAGGAAATAATCCTAACAAACTTAAAATATCTCTAACAACCAGGAGAGAGAAAATCAACCAACTAACATAAGCCTATTGGCTGATTTCTCTTCATTATTAAAATAAATAGAAATTGTTCATAATAAAATAAATAAGATATTTTCTTCAATTTAGAATGGTCAAGTCAAAGGGTTGACTTTGACCCATATACCAATTCATCTCACCCGGTCACTTACTAAATTCAGCCCTAAAGTGAGACAAATTAATACATGTTTCTAAATAAAGAAATAGTAATTTTCGGCCCTCCTATGATCAATCCATGGAATCCGGGCTCAATTGATGTTGAATGCACGAGACCCACTTCGCCTTGCTAGGCTCTTCAATAACTGCTGCCAATCGAACCAAGATCGCTGTTGTGCCTTGAGCAATCTTCTTAGCTCGACTTCTTGTGATTGGTCCGTCAGAAGGCACTGGAATCAACTCATCGACGTCGGTTTGAGACATGGCAGGCTTCACTGCATCAAATGTCACTCCTAAAACTTGACAGAATGTGCTTTTTTGCTTGATACTATCCTCATTTTTTGTGCTTATGCCTAGATGTCTTTAAAGTCAACTTGTTTTTAATTATTTTGCCTTTAAAATGACTTGTGATCTAACATTGCACTCCAAGTGTTCGATGAAATGTCCATGTAAATGTCACTCCTAATTGTGGCATTGGGTTTCTAGGTTCAAATTTATGCTTTTATTCAACCTGACTTGATTTTGTAGTGCATAATGTGCTTATTGGCTTCATACTATCCTCATTCTTTGTGCTTATGCCTAGATGTCATTAAAGTTCACTTGTTTTTTCTCCTTTTTCATTAAAATTGACTTGTGATCTAACATTATACGCCATGTGCTCGATGAAATGTCCATGTAAATGTCAATCCTAAAGTTGGCTTTCGGTTTCTAGGTTCGAATTTATGCTTTTATTCGATCGGTCTTGATTTTGTAGTGCAGAATGTATTTATTTGCTTGATACTATCCTGAATCTTTATGCTTATGCATTGATGTCAACAAAGTTCACTTGTTTTTTCACCTTTTTCCTTTAAAAATTGACTTGTGATCAAACCTTGCTCGCCAAGTGTTCGATGAAATGTCCATGTAAATGTCACTCCTAAATGTGGCATTCGGTTTCTAGGTTTGAATTTATGCTATTATTCGATTCATCTTGATATTGTAGTGCAGAATATTCTTATTGGCTTGATACTATCCTCATTCTTTATGCTTATGCCTAGATGTCCTTAAAGCTCACTTGTTTTTTCTCCTTTTGCCTTTAAAAATGACTAGTTATCTAACATTCCACGCCAAGTATTCGATGAAATGTACATGTAAAAGTCACTCCTAATGTTGGCTTTCGGTTTCTAGGCTCGAATTTATGCTTTTATTTGATCGGTGTTTTTTTTGTAGTGCAGAATGTATTTATTGGCTTGATACTATCCTCAATCTATTTACTTATGCATTGATGTCAATAAAGTTCACTTATTTTTTTCTCCTTTTTCCTTTAAAAATTGACTTGTGATCAAACCTTGCTCGCGAAATGTTCGATGAAATGTAAATGTAAATGTCACTCTTAAATGTGGGATTCGGTTACTAGTTTCATTTTAATGCTTTTATTCGATCGGTCTTGATTTTGTAGTGCAGAATGTGCTTACTGGCTTGATACTATCCTCATTCTCTATTTTATGCCTAAATATCTTCAAAGTTCACTTGTTTTTTTCTCCTTTTGACTTTAAAATGACTCGTGATCTAACATTGCACGCAATGTGTTTGATGAAATGCCCATGTAAATGTCACTCCTAAATGTGGCATTTGGTTCCTAGGTTCGAATTTATGCTATTATTCGATTCATCTTGATATTGTAGTGTAGAATGTGCTTATTGACTTGATATTATCCTCATTCTTTATGCTTATGCCTAGATGTCTTTAAAGCTCACTTGTTTTTTCTCCTTTTGCCTTTAAAAATGACTAGTTATCTAACATTTCACGACAAGTGTTCGATGAAATGTCCATGTAAAAGTCACTCCTAATGTTGGCTTTCGGTTTCTAGGTTCGAATTTATGCTTTTATTCGATCGGTCTTTATTTTTTAGTGCAGAATGTATTTATATGCTTGATACTATCCTCAATCTTTATGCTTATGCATTGATGTCAATAAAGTTCACTTGTTTTTTCTCCTTTTTCCTTTAAAAATTGACTTGTGACCAAACCTTGCTTGTCAAGTGTTTGATGAAATTTCCATGTAAATGTCACTCCTAAATGTGGGATTCGGTTTCTAGTTTCATATTTATGCATTTATTCGATCGATCTTGATTTTGTAGTGTAGAATGTGTGTCTTTTGCTTGATATTATACGCATTCTTTATGCTTATGCTTAGATGTCTTACATTTTATTTATTTTTTCCCCTTTTTTCTTTAAAATATCTTGTGATCTAACATTGCACGCCACATATTTGATGAAATGTCCATATAAATGTCAATCATAAATAAGGCATTCGGTTTATAGTTTCAAATTTATGCTTTTATTCGATCTGTCTTTATTTTGTAGTGTAGAATGTGCTTATTGGCTAGATACTATCCTCATTCTTTGTGCTAATGCCTAGATTTCTTTAATGTTCACTTGTTTTTTCTCCTTTTCCCTTAAAAATGACTTGTGATTTAACAGTGCACGACAATTGTTCGATGAAATGTCCATGAATTCACTCCTAGATGTGGCATTCAGTTTCTAGGTTTGAATTTATGCTTTTATTCAATTGGTCTTAGTTTCGTATTGAAGAATGTGCTTATTGGCTTTATATTATCCTCATTCTTTGTGCTTATGCCTAGATGTCTTTAAAGTTCACTTGTTTTTTATGCTCTTGCCTTTAAAATGACTCATGATATAACATTATACGCCAAATGTTCGATGAAATGTCCATCAAAATTTCACTGCTAAATGTGGCATGCGGTTTCTAGGTTCGTATTTATGCTTTTATTCAATCGGTCTTGGTTATGTAGTGTAGAATGTGCTTACTGCGTGGATACTATCCTTATTCTCTATGCTTATGCCTAAATATCTTCAAAGTTCACTTGTTTTTTCTCCTTTGGACTTTAAAATGACTCGTGATCTAACATTGCACGCAATGTGTTTGATGAAATGCCCATGTAAATGTCACTCCTAAATGTGGCATTCGGTTTCTAGGTTCGAATTTATGCTATTATTCGATTCATCTTGATATTGTAGTGTAGAATGTGCTTATTGGCTTGATACTATCCTCATTCTTTATGCTTATGCCTAGATGTCTTTAAAGCTCACTTGTTTTTTCTCCTTTTGACTCTAAAAATGACTAGTTATCTAACATTCCACGCCAAGTATTCGATGAAATTGATACTTGATTGCCTCGGATTACTCCTTAGAAACCTCGTATTTGACCACACAGGAACCCGATCTTGCCTAGTAATTCTCGATTCAACCTGAAATTGCTCCAAAGTTAATAACTTGCGGATCAAGTAACACAAAGAACGAAAATCTGAAGTGAATGGACGAATTGGATAATTGAAAGAATCAACTTTCGATAGTTCAATTGGATTGGCTCTAACACTAAATCCAATTGATTAACTAGAATGATCTTTAACAATCAATTCTAGAACAATCTAACTTGACTAGATCAATCAAACAATTGAGAGAGAGAGAGAGAGTCGAATTCTGGTGAGAAACGAATGAAGATGATGAATTTCGAAATTGCAAGCACACACACAATTTTTTTGAGCCCAAGGACTAGATAAACCTTTCTTAGGGTTTATCTAATATCAAGCTGATTTTTATTAATGAAACTGAAAAGTATTTATAGAGAATACAAAAGCTAATACTTGGGGAGCAAGGGAGGGAAGTGGCCGACCCTAGATGGGGAGAATAGGTCTCCTTTGCTTGCTTCCCAAGATATAATAATATCTAAATAAATCTAACTAGATTCCCTTAAATAAAATAATCATGGCTAATTTATTTATTTAAGGAAATAATCCTAACAAACTCAAAATATCTCTAACAAACTAAAAATATCTCTAACAACCAGGAGAGAGAAGATCAACCAACTAACATAAGCCTATTGGATGATTTCTCTACATTATTAAAATAAATAGAAGTTGTTCATAATAAAATAAATAAGATATTTTCTTAAATTTAGAATGGTCAATTCAAAGGGTTGACTTTGACCCATATACCAATTCATCTCACCCGGTCACTTACTAAATTCAGCCCTAAAGTGAGACAAATTAATACATGTTTCTAAATAAAGAAATAGTGATTTTCGGCCCTCATATAATTAATCCATGGAATCCGGGCTCAATTGATGTCGAATGCACGAGACCCACTTCACCTTGCTAGGCTCTTCAATAACCGCTGCCAATCGAACCAAGATCGTTGTTGTGCCTTGAGCAATCTTCTTAGCTCGACTGCTTGTGATTGGTCCGTCAGAAGGCACTCGAATCAACTCATCGACATCGGTTGGAGACATGGCAGGCTTCACCGCATCAGAAATGTCCATGTAAAAGTCACTCCTAATGTTGGCTTTTGGTTTCTAGGTTCGAATTTATGCTTTTATTCGATCGTTCTTTATTTTGTAGTGCAGAATGTGTTTATTGGCTTGATACTATCCACAATCTTTATGCTTATGCCTAAATCTCAATAAAGTTCACTTGTTTTTTTCTCCTTTTTTTCCTTTAAAAATTGGCTTGTGATCAAACATTGCTCGCCAAGTGTTCGATGAAATGTCCATGGAAATGTCACTCATAAAATGTGGGTTTCGGTTTCTAGGTTCGTATTTATGCTTTTATTCAATCGGTATTGGTTTTAATTAGGTCGTTATTTGAAGTGTTTTTGTGTTCGGTGGTTCGTTAACGACCCTGACAACGTCGTTTACGAGGCTGCTTGTGAGTGTTTTTATTTGTTTTTGTTTGCTTTTTAGTAGATTGATAAACGAACAACCTTGCTTCCTGTGGAACGATCCTGACCTCCCTATACTCAGCGGGGTCTTGATTATAAATTTATTTATTGTCAAGAAACCCTCATCAACAAATTGGCGCCGTTGCCGGGGAAGCAACGAGTTTGTTAGTTTATCTTTGGGTTCGGGAATAGCCCGACCACGTTTTTGTTTTTAATTTTTGTTTTCTTTGTCTGTTTTCTCAGTGTATGCTGGTAGGACGACGAAGGCTTCAGTTTGATAATACTGGTTATTACTCAGAACCCGGACGTTCCCTGCACCGTCGACTCCGAGAAAACCGAGCCATGGCCACAGCAGAAGAGATGGCTCGCGAGTTAGAGATCCTTCGGACCCAGATGGAGGCACTGAAAGCCGAGAAGGACGGCGCAGACGCCGAAGCTGAGCGTTAACGAGCTGACAAGGCTCGTCTACAAGAAGAGCTTGATGCCTATCCAAGGAATGCCAAACAATACATGCATCCGGAACTGAGGGTGCCAGAATTTCCTATTGTGCTTCCAGCGATAGAGAAACCTTTTGAGATCAAGTCTCAATTTATATCCTTAATCAAACGGGCTCAGTTTGAAGGAAAACCTGCTGAGTGCCCTATGGAGCATATTAGAAACTTTCTTGATTTATGTGACACCATAGCTGCTGAAGGTGTCTCATTAGAATATGTTCTGTTAAAAGCTTTTAGATGGTCTCTTACTGGAAAGGCCCTGAACTGGTTAGAGAGCCTACCTTCTAAGTCTATCAGGACTTGGAAAGCTTTGTATGATCAATTTCTTACAAAGTTTTCCCTCCTGCTAAGACAACGGAGTTGAGGAAACGCATCACCTCCTATCACCAGTTGCCTAATGAAACATTTGTTGAAACATAGGAAAGATTCAAAGAGATGCTTAGACAGTGCCCTACTCATGGGCAACCTTTATATGTTTTGCAAGAAATCTTTTTCCAGGGTATCAACGCAGAGACCAAGAACCGCATCAACACGCATACTGCGTGCGATTTTATAGAGATTAACCCGACAGAGGCGTGGGAACTGTTGGATAAGCTGGCTAATTACGATGCTATGTACGGAACCCAGCAAACTCCGCAAACTCAAAAACGTCTCTACATACCCAACCGAGAAGAAGTTGACCCAGATGTTAAAAATCAAGTCTTACAAGACGAGGTCAACCGTTTGAGGAAACAGGTAAGTTTTCTGAAATCCTCTCAATCATGTCAAGAATGTGGTTCTTCTGCACATAATACTTCTGCTTGCACTAACATTGAGCAGGTTAGAACCGCTGAGACAATAGCTGAGATGAACTATATGAGAGGACCATATAGGAACCAGTCTAATTATAATGACAGGTCGAACAACTATCAACCATGGGGCAATAAGAATACACGTCAAAACTACGCAGGGCCCCCACCAGATAGACGACTTGCACCATATCGACCTCCAAGCCATCAGGAGCCATCATGGGTTCAGGAAATAAAGGAGAGCATTAACGGAGTGAACAACAAAGTTGATGAAGTTCAAGCTAAACTGAACCGACAAGATAAAAGATGGGGAGAGTTCGATGTTTGGAAGAGGAGTGTTGATTCCCAACTAGGGGACTTAGCTGCATGGATTCCACGACCACAAGGACAACTCCCGGGCCGCCCCGAGGAGAACCCTAGAGGCCAAATAGCAGCAGTGCACCTCAGAAGTGGGAAGACATTACCGGAGAGAGTTCAAGCTAAAGTGAAGGAGGAATAAGACCTCACAAAACGGCTCGTTAACGAGCCAGCGAGAGCAAATACCGAGCCTACAAACCAGAGTGACGAGGCTTCAAGGGTTCCTGACGACCCTACCACAGGTAAGTTCTCTAAATCGAGCCTCCCTCTCAAACCCAGGGTAGTTAACGACCCCACCAAGGTCGGTAACGACCCACCGAGGACACCAAACGACCCCAGTGTCGACCCGGTACTCTCATTCCTCGAGCCTAACTTGGTTCCGAGAATGGTGAAATCTCTTCCATTTCCAACTAAGAAATCTATGGACTCTACTGAGAGTAAGTTCAAGCATTTCATTAAGATTCTTCAAGGCATTAATATTTCCATCCCATTCGCTGAGACCCTAAGCGAAATGTCGGCTTACACAAAGTTTTTGAAAGATATTCTTAGCAGGAAAAGATCCATTACAAAGTTGCATGCTGAAGTCAGATCGATAGCTCTACCGAAAAAGCTAGGAGATCCATGCAGGTTTGCAATAACGATCGGCATAGGCAACCACAAATTCAAGGCTTTATGCGATCTAGGTGCCAGTGCTAGTCTCGTTCCGCTCTCAATCTGGTCTAAAGCTAATATGGGACCACTAGAGCCCATCAACATGCGGCTTTATATGGTAGGCGGATCCTGCATCAAACCAACAAGGCTGATAGAAGATTTCCTAGTTCAAGTAGGCAATTTCTTTGTTCCTAACGACTTCATCGTTATGACAATGCCTGAAGATCCGGTGGTGCCTATTATTTTGGGAAGACCATTCCTTGCCACAGCAGGAGCCATAATCGATGTTAGGAGAGGACTCCTAAATTTTGAAATTGGAGACGAGGTGACAGAATTCCGATTCAAACAATCCAACAAGGAGTCCGAAAAAGCCGAAGTCAAGATGCTCTACACTCACAAAGAGATCATTGAATTTGGAGACCCTATAGGAAGATCAGCATTAAGTGATGAAATTTCAGGGCAAAGATGGGCAGAAATAACCACTGCAGTTTCAGTGACGAGTCCTCCAGCATCGTTACCGATTCTCCTGGCAGAAGACGCAGGCTCGTTAACGACCACTCCAGGTTCGTTAACGACCCTAGCCGAAGATAGCGAAATTTCAGCCTTTGAATGCTTTGAGGAAGTGTTGAAGATAGAACCAGAAGAGCCGATTCTAATCCCTGCTGAACCGTCCCCAACACTTAAATCTCTGCCAGATTCCCTCGGGTATGAATTCCCCGGTCCTAATTTCACCTTACCTGTCATCATTAATGCTGAATTAAAAGATGAGGAAGTAGGAAAACTCTTGAATGTGCTTAGGATGCATAGAAAAGCCATAGGGTACTCCCTAGATGATATAACTGGCATATCCCCTTCTCTTTGCATGCATAGGATTTACATGGAGGACAATCATAAACCCACCATAGAGCATCAACATAGATTAAATCCTAATATGAAGGATGTAGTTAAAAAGGAAATTATTAAATTACTTGATGCTGGGATCATATTTCCTATTTCGGACAGCCAATGGGTGAGTCCGGTCCATGTAGTCCCAAAGAAAGGGGGGATGATTGTGATAGAAAATGACAAGGGAGAGCTTATTCCGACTAGAACCACCACTAGTTGGAGGATGTGCATCGATTATAGGAAGCTTAATAGTGCTACTAGAAAAGATCATTTTCCGCTTCCTTTCATAGATCAGGTATTAGAACGCTTAGCCCAACATGATTATTTCTGTTATCTAGATGGCTATAGCGGTTTTTGGCAGATTCCTATTCACCCTGATAATCAAGAGAAAACAACCTTTACATGTCCCTATGGAACCTTTGCTTATAAAAGAATGCCATTTGGGCTTTGCAATGCCCCTGCTGCCTTTCAAAGATGTATGATGGCCATTTTTTCGGATATGATAGAGGATATTGTAGAGGTTTTCATGGATGACTTTTCTGTTTATGGTTCTTCATTTGATTCTTGTCTTACTAACCTTGCACGAGTGCTTAAAAGATGTGAAGAAACCAATCTTGTGCTAAACTGGGAAAAGTGTCATTTCATGGTTCAAGAGGGGATAGTACTAGGACACCTTGTCTCTAAAAGAGGGATAGAAGTAGATAGAGCAAAAATTGAGCTTATTGAAAAACTACCTCCTCCTTCTTCTGTAAGAGACATTAGGAGTTTTTTAGGGCATGCTGGCTTTTACAGACGATTTATTCAGGAATTTTCTAAGATAGCTAAATCTTTGACTAACCTACTAATGAAAGATGTAGTGTTTGAGTTGTCTCCAGAATGTCTTGAAGCATTTTACAGGTTAAGAGTTGCCCTCGTGTCTGCCCCCATTATGTAGTCTCCAGATTGGACACTACCCTTTGAGATTATGTGTGATGCCAGTGTCTATGCAGTTGGCGCAGTCTTAGGGCAACGGAAGGACAAAAAACTCCACGCCATCTATTACGCCAGTAAGACGCTGGATGAGGCGCAGAGTAAGTATACCACAACGGAGAAGGAATTCCTTGCTGTGGTATTTGCCTATGAGAAATTCCGGACCTACCTTGTTGGATCCAAAGTGATTGTTTATACTGACCATGAAGCTGTTAGATACTTAATGGCTAAAAAAGATGCCAAACCTAGATTGCTTCGTTGGATGCTCTTACTGCAGGAATTTGACCATGAAATAAGAGACAAAAATGAAGCAGAAAATCTAGTGGCAGATCACTTGTCCAGGTTGCCAGTAGAGCATATCACCGAGTCTAACAATGAGGTGTCGATAAATGATTCCAGACCCGACGAACACCTCCTGCTGAACGAGGTCGAACTCCACAAGACCCTCGTCACCGACCCCTTCAGGGTCGTTAACGAGGTGCGAGGCTGGAAGACACAAATAACGAGGGAAAATTTTCAGATTGGGTCGGCATATCAGTCAATCAGGTCGTTACTGAGCCACGGGAGGTTGGTACCGAGGTCAAAATAATAATTCCTAGCTCATTAACGACCCATCCAGGTAAGATTTCTGAAACTGAGCCTTCTCAAATCAATTTTACTCCTTCCCCTTCTTCCATTTCTTCTTCCTCAATATCAATCCATGCTATTAGAGGGTCAAAAGCCCCTTGGTTTGCGGATTTTGCTAACTATTTTGTAGGAGGCATAATTCTCGAGGGCCTTACCCCACAAAAGAAGAAGAAATTTCTCCATGATGTGAAACAATACTATTGGGATGACCCCTACTTGTTTAAACAAGGGTGATGCAGTGAAGCCTGCCTTGTCTCAAACCGACGTCGATGAGTTGATTCGAGTGCCTTCTGACTGACCAATCACAAGAAGTCGAGCTAAGAAGATTGCTCAAGGCACAACAGCGATCTTGGTTCGATTGGCAGCGGTTATTGAAGAGTCTAGCAAGGCGAAGTGGGTCTCGTGCATTCGACATCAATTGAGCCCGGATTCCATGGATTGATAATATGAGGGCCGAAATTCACTATTTCTTTATTTAGAAACATGTATTAATTTGTCTCACTTTAGGGCTGAATTTAGTAAGTGACCGGGTGAGATGAATTGGTATATGGGTCAAAGTCAACCCTTTGACTTGACCATTCTAAATTGAAGAAAATATCTTATTTATTTTATTATGAACAATTTCTATTTATTTTAATAATGTAGAGAAATCAGCCAATAGGCTTATGTTAGTTGGTTGATTTTCTCTCTCCTGGTTGTTAGAGATATTTTCTCTCTCCTGGTTGTTAGAGATATTTTAAGTTGTTAGGATTATTTCCTTAAATAAATAATTCAGCTATGATTTATTTATTTAAGGGAATCTAGTTAGATTTAATTAGATATTATTATATCTTGGGAAGCAAGATAAGGAGGCTAATTCCTCTCTCCTAGGGCCGGCCACACCCCCTTGCTTGCTCCCCAAGGAATAGCTTTGTATTCTCACTTTAGGGCTGAATTTAGTAAGTGACCGGGTGAGATGAATTGGTATATGGGTCAAAGTCAACCCTTTGACTTGACCATTCTAAATTGAAGAAAATATCTTATTTATTTTATTATGAACAATTTCTATTTATTTTAATAATGTAGAGAAATCAGCCAATAGGCTTATGTTAGTTGGTTGATTTTCTCTCTCCTGGTTGTTAGAGATATTTTCTCTCTCCTGGTTGTTAGAGATATTTTAAGCTTGTTAGGATTATTTCCTTAAATAAATAATTCAGCTATGATTTATTTATTTAAGGTAACCTAGTTAGATTTAATTAGATATTATTATATCTTGGGAAGCAAGATAAGGAGGCTAATTCCTCTCTCCTAGGGCCGGCCACACCCCCTTGCTTGCTCCCCAAGGATTAGCTTTTGTATTCTCTATAAATACTTTTCAGTTTCATTAATAAAAAAACAGCTTGAGATTAGATAAACCCTAAGAAAGGTTTATCTAGTCCTTGGGCTCAAAAATACAATTGTATTGTGTGCATGGCAATCTCGAGATCATCATCATCATAGCAGCCGAAATTTCTCTCTCTTGTTCTTAATTTCGAAATTCAGATTGTGTTATTCATATAGTCTAGTTCTAGGTTGATTGTTAAAGATCGATCCTAGTTCATCAATTGAATTTAGCGTTAGAGCCAATTCAATTGAACTATCTATTTGAATTATCCTATCAATTTCGATTCATTCAGTTCACCATTATTCAAATCTGTTTGTTACTTGCATCACAAGGAGTTCTAAAGTTGAAAGCTTTTGTAGGATTGAATTGACTTGCTGGCAAGATCGGGTTCCTGTGTGGTCAAATACGAGGTTTCTGAGGAGTAATCCGAGGCGATCACGTATCAGGTGGAGTGATGAGAAGCATGACTCTTAATGATATCAACAAGCTGTTCAGATTTACCCAATACCAAATGCATGTTGATAGATGAGAAAACTGCTCCACTTTTATGGATGATGAAAAATGGGCTCTCCTTTCTGAGACTGATGACTACTTGCCTTCTAGAACCAAGGCGTCTGGAATTTCTCATCCAATAATCCGAATTCTTCAGAGGTTCTTTGCTCACTCTATTACAGGCAGAGGAGAGGGTGAGAATAATTGCCCTAGGAAGGATATCTTTCTCCTTCGACGTATTCTGGAAGGGCAACAGGTAGACTTCGGTGCCGCTATGATGCACAACATGGAGCTCATGATTAAGAGAAATACCGGTCGGATCGCTGTGGGTGGTATCATCACCAAGTTTGCCCAACACTTTGGAATTGATTTGGACCAATGTGTGGGTAAGATTGATCCTCTCCCGATGAACTTGCATTTCTACAACAAGATGAAGGTGTTATATGTGAAGAACAATCGATACTATTGGGTGCTAGGCAATAGCTCTTTTGCTATGAAGTTGCCTAATCCAAAGAGGGTGAAGATAGAGGTTGGTTTGGACAATGCTGGCACATGGCTCATTCACCCACAAGAAGGTGATTTACCGGTTTCGGAAGTGATTGGAGGAATAAGAAGAAGGAAGAAAGCAAGGGGTCATGATGAGGAAGCGAGCGCTTCTATGGATGTTGATGAGGAGGACGAAGATGAGGAGTTTGAAGCTGCTCCTGAGGATATTGCCGCTGAAGATGATGATGGGGAGAATGATGAAGATGATGATGAGCACAATGAAGTGCCACCCATTCACGAGTTTGAGCAACAAGGTTTAGGTGGTAACATGTCTACCAATCAATACAATCATTTGGTGGAATTGATGGGTGGATTGTCTACACAAGTGAGTGGCTTGCACACTCGTATGGATGGCATGGCGGATGATTTCAACCATTTCCGGGGTTATACTATGAGCCGTTTTGATTATGTTGATGAGCAGACCCGGTACTTGCATCAGAGGATGGACAGCTACACGCCTGAGCAAGGCTATCAGCCGTATGCTTATCAGCCATATCCTGGATATCCAGCTCCTGAGTGGCCATACCCGGGGTACCCACCACCACCATCAGAGTAGATTCCCGAGTTTGACAAGTTCTTGTGATGAGGTCAGTTTTCTTTTACTCTTATGTTTTTATTACTTTGGGGACAAAGTAATGTTTAAGCATGGGGGAAGGGGATTATTTATTTTGTCATGAGAACTTGGTTTAGTTAGAACATATAGTTGCATGTGCATGTTTTTTTTATTTGTATGCATTGATTGAAAGTTTGAAAAATCCACTAAAAAAATTGAAAATTTCTGAAAATTTGAAAAAAAATGTGTGCTTTGTTTGCATTTAGGATTCATTTTTCCCCTTGGAACCACTTGTTTGAAGAGTGAGCATGATTTCATATCCCATAACTTGTTAAGTTTATGATGGAAGTTCTAAATAAGAATTGCTTAATTATGAAGGAGTATGCATGAAAGTGAAAACTTGAGCTAGTTATGAAGTTCTAACCAAAAATTTGCCTTGTGAGATTTCTTTTGAGCCTTTACATGCCAATTTTGCTTGATATTCTTGAGTGTATCACCTTGATTGTCTTAACTCTAGAACTTGCGTTTAGATTCTTTTTCGAGACCATATTATATGTTTTGAATGCATGATATAAAAGTGATTGAGGCAAATTTTCTTTAGCTCATTTATATCCTTATCCACCCTACATTATACCTTTGTTTTTATAGTCCCATTGTTTTGAGCCTTGGCCTTGTTTATTAGCTCCACAAAAATTAATCCTAGCCGAATAAGCTTGACCCTCATCCGGGAATTAGGATTTGACTAGGGGAATTTTGTGGGTTAATTGATATATTTTGGGGTTTGTGAGGCAAGATGAAAAGGTGTAATAGAAGGGAATGCCCAAAATGAAAAGTGTTGAAAAGTTAAGGATGTTGGGAATGTTTAGTGAAAAATTTCTAAGTAAAGTTGGTTTGAAAGGTTGATTGAGGAGTTGTATGTGTAAAATTGCAAAGTATTCTTGTGAGAGAAGAATGAAAAAAGAAAGAACAAATCTCAAATGGGTTTGTGGAAAGAAAAAAAAAACAGAAGCAAAAGTTGAGCAAAAGAAAGAAGTGCTTAAAAGTAAGTAATGGAAGAAAGGGAATACAAGTTGGGAAGTTATTGAGAGTGAGTGTTGATGTAATTTGGGTATTAGTTGATTCTAGTTCCCGGATTTAGCACCACATGGCCATATAATTATCCCTTCCTACTTGTCTATACCTTGGCCCCATTACAACCTTGAAAAAGACCTCATGATTTATGTTGTGCATTTGAACATCCGTGGTGGAGATTTAGTGCACTGATGCAAGCATATGGTAGTTGGCATTCAAAGATGATTTTTGAGCGAAAACACATACCTTTAAACACTTGAGCGTTGAATGCAAACACATATACTTTGGTGAGGGTTGGAATGGATTAATAGCTTGGTTTGAAACTTTCGATATATGTATGCAAAGATTTCATGGTTAAGTTTGTGCTTCTTGAAAATGAATTAAGTCATGACTTGCTTGTTGGTGGTGTGATTGATTTCTCTGTCTTGCTTGAGGACAAGCAAGGTTCAAGCATGGGGGAATTTGATAGAGCATATAGATGTAGTTGTTAGAGCATGTTTTTATTCTCGTTTTATGCATTTTTAGCTAAGGTTTCATTCTAAGTTTAGATTAGGTTTCATTTTCGTTTAGTTCGGAATCTACGCGTCTTTGTGCGTAATTGCAGGTCGGATGGTGGAAGACGGTATTTAGGAAGCTTAGGGCGGATCTCGGGACGTGTAAGGAGCAGTGGAAGTGAAGACCCGAGGCAAGAACTACAAGAAATGAATGAAGGGACCAAACCGCGGAGTGTTAGTCAAGACCGCGCCGAGTAGAGAAGTTACTACGGCGTCAGCGCGGGCAACTCCGGGCGGAGCGCGACCGCGCTCTGGGGCGTCACAAACCGCGCTCAGCGTTGTCGATGCGGCGTGGATTTGGGCTTCCGCGAGATCTTATGGGCCGACTTTATAAGTGTTTATTTGGATATTTTCGGATCTTTTAGATATTTTTAGCTTGATATAAATACTTTCCTTAGATTTATTATTGGATTATGCTATCTTTTGGAGTTTATGCAATTTGGAGATTTGTGGGAGACAAACCCTAGTTTTTGCAATTGAAGATCAATTTGACTTTTGTAAGTTTGATTTCTCTTTAATGTCGATTTTTAGCTAAATTTCTCATGTCCAACTAGTTAGTTGAAGTTATGTGCATGATCGTTTGTGAGATTTGAGTTATTTTAGTTTGCCTTGACTAGATTGAATCTCTCCGTGCTTAATTGATTAAATTCGCTTAAGATTATAATAGATTGGTCACCTATTCTACTTCTAGGTTGAATTACAACTAGAATAATTAAATAGACGGTGGAATTTGATTATTCATGGATGAATCCTTTGATTAAACTTAAAGACGGTGTATATTAAGGTTAATCAAAGGCAGAGAATTTAATCACAAGATTTCGTGAATAGACGGTGGAATTCATGAATATTGTTTCTATTGAATGCTTTGAACTTAATTGCATGATCAACTTGACATAGAAGGTTTTCTAGGTTAATTGATCAAAAGGTTGTTAAAGACGGTGTATATTAACAACCACAATAAGCTTGAATTCATAAATTCACAATAGATTAGTCAAGGGAAATTGAAATAAGGATAATCGATGATCAAAACTCATGTATGCAATGGATACGAAACTAGTTGAGCGCTTTTCTCCATATTAGAATCTCAATTTACTTTACTTGCTTTGATTAATTAGTTTAATTACTTAGATTTTAGTTTACAACCATAAAACCCCCCTTTCTGCTTAGTAATATTAAATAAATACGAATAATCTGAGTCTTTGTGGGTTCGACCCTTGCTTCCACTATACTTAGGTTAGGAAGTTAGGTATTTCTTTGACAGTGCTTTTATAACGACGTAAAAGTGCTCGTCACCCACCAAGCTCGTTAACGACCACTTCCAGCCCAATCACAACACTGTTAACGAGGCACCCAACTTCGTTAACGAGGTGTCGAGAGCTCCTATCGACCCACCACCAGCTCCTGTCGACCCTCATGCCTATGGACTCATGCCTTACAACCCGGTGATGTATCAAGACCACTTCCAGCCTCACTACCCACCACCCCCTCAGCCCGAGTACACATGATCGAGTATACCACCACCATGGGTGATACGTGATCGCCTCGGATTACTCCTCAGAAACCTCGTATTTGACCACACAGGAACCCGATCTTGCAAGCAATTATGAATCAAACCTACAAAAACTCTCAAATTAAGAAACTTGCGATCCAAGTAACAAACAGATCCGAAAATTGAAGTAACGAACAGAATTGATAGGTTGAAGGAGTCAACTTGATAGTTCAATTGGATTGGCTCTAACGCTAAATCCAATTGATTAACTAGTTTGATCTTTAACAATCACAACTAGAACAATCTAATTGACTAAATCAACAAACCAATTTAACAACACAAGAGAGAGAGAGATCGAGAGTATGGTGATGATGATCGGCCGAGTATTGCACACAACACAATTATTTTTGAGCCCAAGGACTAGATAAACCTTTCTTAGGGTTTATCTAATCTCAAGCTGATTTTTATTAATGAAACTGAAAAGTATTTATAGAGAATACAAAAGCTAATACTTGGGGAGCAAGGGAGGGGAGTGGCCGGCCCTAGATGGGGAGAATGGGTCTCCTTTGCTTGCTTCCCAAGATATAATAATATCTAAATAAATCTAACTAGATTCCCTTAAATAAAATAAATCATAGCTGATTTATTTATTTAAGGAAATAATCCTAACAAACTCAAAATATCTCTAACAAACTTAAAATATCTCTAACAACCAGGAGAGAGAAGATCAACCAACTAACATAAGCCTATTGGCTGATTTCTCTACATTATTAAAATAAATAGAAATTGTTCATAATAAAATAAATAAGATATTTTCTTCAATTTAGAATGGTCAAGTCAAAGGGTTGACTTTGACCCATATATCAATTCATCTCACCTGGTCACTTACTAAATTCAGCCCTAAAGTGAGACAAACTAATATATGTTTCTAAATAAAGAAATAGTGCATTTCGGCCCTCATATTATCAATCCATGGAATCCGGGCTCAATTGATGTCGAATGCACGAGACCCACTTCGCCTTGCTAGGCTCTTCAATAACCGCTGCTAATCGAACCAAGATCGCTGTTGTGCCTTGAGCAATCTTCTTAGCTCGACTTCTTGTGATTGGTCCGTCAGAAGGCACTCGAATCAACTCATCGACGTCGGTTTGAGACATGGCAGGCTTCACTGCATCATTCTCCTCCACTTGAGCTCGAATCGTCTCTGATTCGACGTCGGAATCAAAATCTGGCACATAAAGAGATAGATCAGCCACATTAAAAGTCGGATGGACACCATACTCACCAGGCATGTCAACATGATATGCATTAGGGCCGATTCTCCTGATGATACGAAATGGTCCATCTCCTCTCTGATCTAACTTGTTCTTCCTTTGATTTGGGAACCTTTCCTTCCTTAGATGCACCCAAACAAGATCTCCTTCTTCAAAGATAACCTGTTTCCGACCCTTATCAGCATGGGCCTTGTACTTCATGGATTTCCTCTCTAAGTGCATCTTCGTCCTCTCATGTAGCTTCTTCACAAACTCATCCCTCTTGTTAGCTTCAAAACTCTCTTTCCCCTTGTATGGCTGAGGCGTCATATCCACTGGCGTCCTCGGATTCAGCCCATAAACAACCTCAAAAGGGGTCATCTTTGTAGCTGAATGGATTGACCTGTTATAAGCAAACTCCACAAAAGGCAACACATCTTCCCAACGTTTGAGGTTAGCTTTAAGCATAGTTCTAAGTAAAACCCCTAACGTTCGATTAGTAACTTCCGTTTGCCCATCAGTTTGTGGGTGACATGAGGTAGAAAACAGCAATTTAGTTCCCAATTTAGACCATAGACTCTTCCAAAAATAACTCAAAAATTTAGCATCACGATCTGAAACAATAGAACAAGGAATGCCATGCAATCTAACAATTTCCCTAAAGAACAGATCAGCAATATGCACTGCATCATCAGTCGTGTGACAAGGAATAAAGTGAGCCATTTTGGAAAATCTATCTACCACTACAAAGATAGAATCTCTACCCTTCCTAGTTCTAGGTAAACCTACAATAAAATCCATAGAAATGTCTTCCCAAGGTGAAGTAGGAATGGGTAAAGGCTGGTACAAACTATGGGGGTGAAGTCTAGACTTAGCTTTAGCACAAACAACACAACTCTTGACAAATCTCAGCACATAATTACTCATTTTAGGCCAATAGTAGTGTTCTTTTAAACCTTCTAAAGTCTTTTCTAAACCCCTATGTCCTCTTGATTCATGAACCTCTTTAGTTAGAAGCCTACGTATACTAGATGAAGGAATGCACAATTTTCCAGCTTTAAACAAGTATCCATCATCAATAAAGTAAGTATCTATTTCACCCCTAGACATGCAATTCTTATAGATTTCAGCAAAGTGAGGATCACTAGCATATAATTCCCTAATCATTGCAAATCCAAGGATCTTAACATCACATAGGTTCAAGAGTACATACCTCCGAGAAAGGGCGTCAGCTATTGATAGCGATCAAAGGACCATGAAGATTAAAGTTGAAAAAAAGGTGTCTAGAAGACCAAGACCGAAACCTTTCCCAAGGTCAAGGGCGTTCAAGTTCAAAGAGGTTTTCATGGATTCAATATTATCTCTTACATATATTCATAAATGGCGCCAAAGACCACCAAGGAAGAGGATCAAGTCAATGGGCCGAGTTTCAACATTTCTTTATTTAGAAACATGTATTAATTTGTATCACTTTATGGCTGAATTTAGTAAGTGACCGGGTGAGATGAATTGGTATATGGGTCAAAGTCAACCCTTTGACTTGACCATTCTAAATTGAAGAAAATATCTTATTTATTTTATTATGAACAATTTCTATTTATTTTAATAATGTAGAGAAATCAGCCAATAGGCTTATGTTAGTTGGTTGATCTTCTCTCTCCTGGTTGTTAGAGATATTTTTAGTTTGTTAGAGATATTTTAAGTTTGTTAGGATTATTTCCTTAAATAAATAATTCAGCCATGATTTATTTATTTAAGGGAATCTAGTTAGATTTATTTAGATATTATTATATCTTGGGAAGCAAGCAAAGGAGACCCCTTCTCCCCTTCTAGGGCCGGCCAACCTCTCTCCCTTGCTCCCCAAGTATTAGCTTTTGTATTCTCTATAAATACTTTTCAGTTTCATTAATAAAAATCAGCTTGAGATTAGATAAACCCAAATTGGTTTATCTAGTCCTTGGGCTCAAAAACAATTGTGTTGTGTGCAATACTCGGCCGATCATCTCCATACTCTCGATCTCTCTCTCTCTTGTGTTGTTGAATTGGTTTGTTGATTTAGTCAATTAGATTGTTCTAGTTGTGATTGTTAAAGATCAAACTAGTTAATCAATTGGATTTAGCGTTAGAGCCAATCCAATTGAACTATCAAGTTGATTCCTTCAACCTATCAATTCTGTTCGTTACTTCAATTTTCGGATCTGTTTGTTACTTGGATCGCAAGTTTCTTAATTTGAGAGCTTTTGTAGGTTTGATTCATAATTGCTGGCAAGATCGGGTTCCTGTGTGGTCTATTTCTGAGGAGTAATCCGAGGTAATCACGTATCAAGTGGTATCATAATCCAGCGTCTCGCCAAGTAATTGTTTCTTTCCTTAATTTGCTTTCTAATTGATTTGATTCAGTTTTTGATCCCAAAAATCCCACCTTTACCTAAAGTTTGAATTTTTGAGACCAAAGATTGAATTTTTC
The DNA here is from genome assembly GCA_964016875.1 of Fallopia convolvulus. Classification (NCBI taxonomy): domain Eukaryota; kingdom Viridiplantae; phylum Streptophyta; class Magnoliopsida; order Caryophyllales; family Polygonaceae; genus Fallopia; species Fallopia convolvulus. The sequence continues at coordinate 21,143,477 of OZ024730.1, forward strand.
ACCACAACCACCACATAATTCCGCCAACACCACCTTGTTTCCGCCACCACCACCACGAACCACTCTCCGACACCACGACCTGGTGTCGCACTCCCCTGCCACACCACTCACCACCACCAGCCGAGACTAACCCCACCACCCTCATTCTCGAAACCCTAACCCTAATTTTCGAGAACCCTAGCCTAACCCTAACCCTAATATGGCGGCAGCCCAATCCCGAACCCTAACCCTAGTTGCGAGAAACCCTAGGAAACCCTAATTCTCGCAAACCCTAGTCTGAAACCCTACCATACCCCAAACCCTAGAACCAAACCCTAAAACCCTAATTCAGCCGTGAGCCCCCAAAACCCTAAATCCCTTAGTTGTTCCTTGCCCTCCAAGCAATTATCCAATTAGGAGATTTTTATGGGATTTGTGCATGTTTATTGGCTGATTTGGTTGAGTTGTATTGCAATTTAGATTAGCAATTGTTTTTCCTACAGTTTTATGAGTTTTCATTCATGTTGCATGATTGATTGCGATTCATATTGCTTGATTAATACTTGTTGATTTCTGTCATTGCATCCCATCAATTCGACCTACCCTTCTTCTTTTGTTAATTTGGCTTCTAGTTGGTTTCATTGGTAGCAAAAGTCACTTAGTTTATAAAAAAAAAAAAAAAGAGGTTCGTATATACCCTTTTAATTTCGTCCTTAGCATTGTTGCATTGCTTTGCTTTTTTTCTTCATTATAGCACAAGAGTAGTTTGTGCATAAAAATCAAAAAAAAAAAAGAAAAAGAAAAAGAAAAAGTGATCTACCCCAGCTAGTTTTAAGCCACTTTCAACCCTAGTGACTGCTTGCTTAAAAAGATAGCTAAGTAGAAATCACTTTGAAGAAAAAGAGTGACGAAATAAAAGTCACTAAGCCTACCATATTTTCTGTCCTTGCATGCTGAATTTTGGCTTTATTAACTTGCATAGAGTCAATTGAGAGATTGCATATGTTTTAGAACTCATAGAGGGATTATTTGCATTGCTTGTCTTATTGCATACTTGCCATTTGCTTAAGCTGCATATTTCCTTTATTAATCATTAGTTTACCATACCTATACTATATCTACCCATTTACTCCCTCAATCCAACCCAAAAACTGAATTAAGTTGATTGGATTGCTTTGAGGCAAGTTTTGGCTTGATTAAGGTGTGGTATTGCTTGTGTGATTTACTTTTGGAACACACTACTCTCTCTCGTTTTATTGCTTTGTTTTCAGGATTAAGATGTATTGGTGTGATCCTGTTCATGATATTCCACCAACTCCAAGGGTACAAAGACCTCCAAAGATTGAGCCTTTTTCTGGAGAGTATGGACCGAATGATTATTTGGCATGGGAGCGAGCTGTTGATTACTACCTTGACTACTATGGTTATGATGAATGGGATATCCTTCCATGGGTGACTAACTACCTTGTTGGTTCTGCCCGTTCCTTTTGGTTATGGATATGTCAATCTAGAAGACGTCAAGGCTTGATTCCAATTACAACATGGGATCAAATGAAGTTTGTAATGCGAAAGATCTATGTTACAATTGATGAAAAGTTGCATAGACGTTATAAGGAAGCTTGTGCTCCTGCTTGCCAAAAGAGAGCTCCAACCCAATCCTTGAATCACAAGTATGAGTCTTTGGACTTGACTAAGGAGGCTTTGGCTAATTCTAGTCAAATGAGGTACATTTCTAACTCTTCTTCCATTGTTTTGGATACTAACTCTTTTTTGCAGGAATTGGGAGTTTCTGACTCACCAAAACCAGGAATGTTCACTCAAGAAGAGAAAGTTATAACCCCACATAGCCAAGAGACCTCTAAAGAAGGAAGTAACCTCCTATGTGATCTTCAAAGCCATATTGATAAGGAAAGTTTGAAGGAGGAGGTGCCAACTGAGGAAACCATGCAAAATGAGAGCATGGAGGAAGAAGTGGATGTCTCAAATGGAGTTTTAGTCAACGAGAGCCCTACTGCCCAAGAGATGATTCCATGTCTTCCATCAGCTTTGCTTGTTTTACAACCTTCTTTATTAACCATGGTACCTTTAATATTTCCATCTTTTCAGGATAATTCTCCTCTTACGCTTACATGCAACGTCGAATCGAGGACGATTCGAAGCCAAGTGGGGGAGAATGATAGCGATCAAAGGACCATGAAGATTAAAGTTGAAAAAAAGGTGTCTAGAAGACCAAGACCGAAACCTTTCCCAAGGTCAAGGGCGTTCAAGTTCAAAGAGGTTTTCATGGATTCAATATTATCTCTTACATATATTCATAAATGGCGCCAAAGACCACCAAGGAAGAGGATCAAGTCAATGGGCCGAGTTTCAACATTTCTTTATTTAGAAATATGTATTAATTTGTATCACTTTATGGCTGAATTTAGTAAGTGACCGGGTGAGATGAATTGGTATATGGGTCAAAGTCAACCCTTTGACTTGACCATTCTAAATTGAAGAAAATATCTTATTTATTTTATTATGAACAATTTCTATTTATTTTAATAATGTAGAGAAATCAGCCAATAGGCTTATGTTAGTTGGTTGATCTTCTCTCTCCTGGTTGTTAGAGATATTTTTAGTTTGTTAGAGATATTTTAAGTTTGTTAGGATTATTTCCTTAAATAAATAATTCAGCCATGATTTATTTATTTAAGGGAATCTAGTTAGATTTATTTAGATATTATTATATCTTGGGAAGCAAGCAAAGGAGACCCCTTCTCCCCTTCTAGGGCCGGCCAACCTCTCTCCCTTGCTCCCCAAGTATTAGCTTTTGTATTCTCTATAAATACTTTTCAGTTTCATTAATAAAAATCAGCTTGAGATTAGATAAACCCAAATTGGTTTATCTAGTCCTTGGGCTCAAAAACAATTGTGTTGTGTGCAATACTCGGCCGATCATCATCACCATACTCTCGATCTCTCTCTCTCTTGTGTTGTTGAATTGGTTTGTTGATTTAGTCAATTAGATTGTTCTAGTTGTGATTGTTAAAGATCAAACTAGTTAATCAATTGGATTTAGCGTTAGAGCCAATCCAATTGAACTATCAAGTTGATTCCTTCAACCTATCAATTATGTTCGTTACTTCAATTTTCGGATCTGTTTGTTACTTGGATCGCAAGTTTCTTAATTTGAGAGCTTTTGTAGGTTTGATTCATAATTGCTGGCAAGATCGGGTTCCTGTGTGGTCAAATACGAGGTTTCTGAGGAGTAATCCGAGGCAATCACGTATCAGCTACCACATTCTCCTTGCCTTTCTTATGTTTAACAACATAAGGAAAGGTCTCCATGAATTCAACCCATCGTGCATGTCGCCTGCTGAGTCTGGATTGGCCTTTCAAGTACTTCAAGGCCTCATGATCAGAATGGATTACAAACTCTTTAGGCCACAAATAATGAGACCAAGTTTTCAGGACCCTAATTAAAGCATACAACTCTTTATCATAAGTAGGGTAATTCAACTCAGCCCCACTAAGCTTTTCACTAAAATAAGCAATGGGTTTCTTGTCTTGTAAGAGCACGCCTCCTATGCCATGTCCAGAAGCGTCCACCTCTATCTCAAATGCCTTGGAAAAGTCAGGGAGTTGAAGCACTGGGGCGTGGCATAATTTGTCCTTCAAAGTGTTGAAGGCTTTCTCTTGTTGCTCCCTCCATTTAAAGGCCGTATCCTTCATTGTAAGCTCGTGGAGGGGGGCTGCAATTGTGCTAAAATCACGCACAAATCTCCTGTAGAAGCCAGCCAAGCCGAGAAATGATCTGACCATTGTTGGTGTGGTCGGCTGGGGCCATTCTTTGATTGCCTTGATCTTGTCTTCATCTACCTTCAATCCACCTTTAGACACAACAAAACCAAGAAAAATGGTAGACTCGGAGCAAAAAGAACACTTTTTCAAGTTAACATAAAGCTTTTCTAACCTTAAAGTGTCCAAAACAGCCCTAAGATGATCTACATGTTCATGCATGGTTTTGCTATAGATTAAGATATCATCAAAGTAGACTACAACAAATCTGCCTAAATATCTTCTTAAGACATGGTTCATAAGCCTCATAAAGGTACTAGGTGCATTAGTTAATCCAAAAGGCATTACTAACCATTCATATAAGCCATACTTAGTTTTAAAGGCAGTTTTCCATTCATCCCCTTCCCTCATCCTAATTTGATGGTACCCACTTCTTAAATCAATTTTAGAAAAGAAATTAGCACCATGTAATTCATCAAGCATATCATCTAGTCTAGGGATGGGGTGACGGTACATAACTGTTATTTGGTTGATCGCTCTACAATCAACACACATTCTCCATGTGCCATCCTTCTTTGGCACCAAAATCACCGGAACCGCGCATGGGCTGAGAGATTCACGCACATAGCCTTTGTCCATGAGATCTTGCACTTGTCTTTGAAGCTCAACGGTCTCTTCTGGACTTGCTCTATAGGCTGCACGGTTTGGTAATGAAGCGCCGGGCACCAAATCGATTTGATGCTCAATGCCTCTAATTGGTGGAAGGCCTTCTGGCAACTCTTCAGGCATCACATCTTCAAACTCCTGTAATAGATCCTGTAGACACTTTGGAAGATGTGAAATATCTTGACTAATAATAAGTATCTCTTTCCTCATAAGAAGTAAGCAAGAAGAGTTAGGGAAAGAAATACTAGACTGAGTCACAAGAGAGCGCTTTTCTACACTGCCTTTCAAGCCGATTTTTGGCTCTTTCTGTAGGCGTTCTTTTTCCATATTTGTAGCTCTCTGAGTCTCTGAATTGCTCCCAAAATTTGATCCAAAACGCTCGAGTGGATTGGGAGATAGCCCAGTTTTCGTCCCAGATGCATTGCTGGTATTGTTGCACGGCACTTTGGACGATTTAGGGTGATTTTCTCGGCGTTTTTCGTCCCAAACAGTAGCCCCACCTGTGTTTGATGTTGTCTCAAAATTTGAGCCAGAACGCTCGGGTGGAGACTGGGAAACGCCGCTTGGATTTGTCGACGCGTCGGGCGCCGAACGCCGGGCCGCAACTTTGGTCGTGGAATCAGCCTCTGCTTTCTCTTCCTTGGCACGCCTAAGTGCCCTAGCTTGATCTCGCCGTACCTAATCCTGTAAAACTTGTTGAGGAGACAAGGGTAGAAGAGAAACTCTCCTCCCATCATAGTTAAAGGAGTAGGTGTTTAACATGCCATCATAAATCACTCTCCTATCAAATAACCATGGTCTTCCTAACAAAATATGAGTGCATTCCATGTTAACTACATCACACATAATATCATCAACATAAGTACCAATAGCAACACGGACTAAACACTGATGAGTGACGAGATTAGGACCTTTTGAATCATTAATTCCATTGAGACCATAACTAGTAGCTCTAGGTTGGATTTTTAATTGCAAGTGATCAACTACCTTAGCATTAATAATGTTACAGCAGCTACCACTATCAATTATCATGCATAACACTTGATTCTTTACTGTACACCTAGTATGAAAAATGTTTTCCCTTTGATCTAGCCTAGGTGTTTCTTGTAAAGTAAGAGTACGCATTGTTACCAAAGTTAGAGGCTGTTCGGTGCAATCTGGTTCAATGGCCTCTATGTCCTCCTCTTCTTGTCCATTACTGTCCTCCTCCACTTGATTTGGAGTTATATCTTCATCACTCACATATCCTCCATTGGTGGTGAGAAGCACTTGCTTTAGATTTGGACAATCCTTGGCATAGTGACCTCGTCCTTGACACTTGTAGCACACTAAATCACGTGCTCTAGGCTGATTTGGAGGTCCATTGGTGGGACGTCTTTGGCCTTGAAAACCTGTTGTTTTAGGTGAGCTAGAAGCTCCCTTTTGCTGCATAGAAGAGTTAGAAGAATAAGAGTTGGAATTTGAACTAGGATTAGGGCCATACCTTTTTGTAGCATTCCAAGCTTCCTTCTTCTTCCTTTGTTGCTGCTCATAGAGTAGTTGGGCTGAATGTACTAAGGCATTGAGATCCTTGATTTGTTGAATCTCCAATGTGTCTTGAATGCTTTGATTCAGTCCAGCCATGAATTGGGTCCTTAGAGACCGTTGGGAATGATGAATTCCCGCTTTAAAACTCAGATCCTCTAGCTCATTGAAGTACTCGGTTGGAGACTTGGTGCCTTGTTTGCAAGTTACAACTTTCAATCTCATGTGCTCGGTATGCTCTTCAGGCACATATTTCTTCCTCATTACAAACTTCAGCTGGCCCAAAGTTTCAATTGGTGGTAAGGCCTTTCTAATTCGATCCTCCTTCATTCTAAACCACCAATTTCTAGCGGTCCCAATAAAGTGGATGACAACAACAGCAACTTTCTCCCATTCTTCATATCCCATGTGATCTAGAATGAAATTTGTAGCTTGTTCCCACTCTAGATACTTCTCCGGGTTAAGCTCTCCATTGAATGGTTCTATCTTGATCTTTATATCACGTTTCCCAATCTGATTTACAACTTGGTTAACGTTGTTGTTGTTGTTCGGCCGTTGTACTCCATAGGCTGGTGGGAGATCTTCTACAACCTCAGCTTGGTTATAGAAATCATCTAGGGGAGGATGCCATGGGCGCCTTTCTTCCCCGGGATAACCATACGTCACATCATCAAAAGAGTTGTTGTATTGTTGATTTTGTTGATGAGTGGCTTGAGGATACCGGTTGTGTGGCTGATTATAGAATTGTTGATGAGTAACCGGTGGAGTCCTCGACCCGATGCCTCTTCCTCTACCTCGGCCTGCTGTGGGGGAGTAGTGAGCCGGGGGATCATTATCTTTGTTGTAGCTAGCAAGCACATCATGTTCGTCATCCACTAGTTGTTGCTTGCCTTTGTCGCTACCCGAGGCTTGATTTGGGTCACTTGTAAGATCGACTGCAGGGGTGCTCTTGCGACTAGCTTGAGATGATTCAACCAATATTGCAAGTTGTTCCTCTAAATGCTTTAGTTGTGGAGCCAATGCAGCCGTGGCCAGTTCTACAGCTCGAGCCTGGCCATCGCGCACACCTTCACTAATGGACAACCTAATGAAGTCGATTGCCTCCTTAGTGAGACTCAATTCAGTGGGGTTAGGTTCTGATGGAATCACCATTGTTCCTGAAACAAGCAAGAAGGTAGAGAGAGTAGTGTGTTCTAAAGTAAATCACAACAAGCAATACCACACCTTGATCAAGCCAAAACTTGCCTCAAAGCAATCCAATCAACTTAATTCAGTTTTTGGGCTGTTTTGAGGGAGTAAAATGGTAGATATAGTGTAGGTATGGAATACTAATGATATTTAAAGGAAATATGCAGCTTAAGCAAATGGCAAATATGCAATAAGACAAGCAATGCAAATAATCCCTCTATGAGCTCTAAAACACATGCAATCTCTCAATTGACTCTATGCAAGTTAATAAAACCAAAATTCAGCATGCAAGGACAGAAAATATGGTAGGCTTAGTGACTTTTATTTCGTCACTCTTTTTCTTCAAAGTGATTTCTACTTAGCTATCTTTTTAAGCAAGCAGTCACTAGGGTTGAAAGTGGCTTAAAACTAGCTGGGGTAAATCACTTTTTCTTTTCTTTTCTTTTTTTTTTTTTTTTTTTTTGATTTTTATGCACAAACTACTCTTGTGCTATAATGAAGAAACAAGCAAAGCAATGCAACAATGCTAAGGACAAAATTAAAAGGGTATATACGAACCTCTTTTTTTTTTTTTAAACTAAGTGACTTTTGCTACCAATGAAACCAACTAGAAGCCAAATTAACAAAAGAAGAAGGGTAGGTCGAATTGATGGGATGCAATGATAGAAATCAGCAAGTATTAATCAAGCAATATGAATCGCAATCAATCATGCAACATGAATGAAAACTCATAAAACTGTAGGAAAAATAATTGCTAATCTAAATTGCAATACAACTCAACCAATTCAGCCAATAAACATGCACAAATCCCATAAAAATCTCCTAATTGGTAATTGCTTGGAGGGCAAGGAACAACTAAGGGATTTAGGGTTTGGGAGATCACGGCTGGATTAGGGCTATTAGGGTTCGGTTCGAGGGTTTGGGTTTGGTAGGGTTTCGGACTAGGGTTTGCGAGAATTAGGGTTACCTAGGGTTTCTCGCAACTAGGGTTAGGGTTTGGGTTTGGACTGCCGCCAGATTAGGGTTAGGGTTAGGGTTGAGTTCTCGAAAAATTAGGTTTAGGGTTCGAGAATGAGGGTGGCGAACTAGGGTTTGGATGCTCCGATTTGGATGGGGTTGGTGGGGTTGTGATCGGACGGTGGTGGTGGGTGGTGCGGCTGGTGAGAGCGACACCAAGTCGGGGTGTGCAGGTGGTGGCGGAGTGGTGGTGTTGGCGGAACTATGTGGTGGTTGTGGTGCAAATTCAGCCTTTGGATCTCAAAAATTGTAACTTGGTTAAAGGTTCAAATTTTGGGATCAAAAACTGAATTAAATTAACTAGAAAGCAAATTAAGGAAAGAAACAATTACTTGGCGAGACGCTGGATTATGATACCACTTGATACGTGATCGCCTCGGATTACTCCTCAGAAACCTCGTATTTGACCACACAGGAACCCGATCTTGCCAGCAATTATGAATCAAACCTACAAAAACTCTCAAATTAAGAAACTTGCGATCCAAGTAACAAACAGATCCGAAAATTGAAGTAACGAACAGAATTGATAGGTTGAAGGAGTCAACTTGATAGTTCAATTGGATTGGCTCTAACGCTAAATCCAATTGATTAACTAGTTTGATCTTTAACAATCACAACTAGAACAATCTAATTGACTAAATCAACAAACCAATTTAACAACACAAGAGAGAGAGAGATCGAGAGTATGGTGATGATGATCGGCCGAGTATTGCACACAACACAATTATTTTTGAGCCCAAGGACTAGATAAACCTTTCTTAGGGTTTATCTAATCTCAAGCTGATTTTTATTAATGAAACTGAAAAGTATTTATAGAGAATACAAAAGCTAATACTTGGGGAGCAAGGGAGGGGAGTGGCCGGCCCTAGATGGGGAGAATGGGTCTCCTTTGCTTGCTTCCCAAGATATAATAATATCTAAATAAATCTAACTAGATTCCCTTAAATAAAATAAATCATAGCTGATTTATTTATTTAAGGAAATAATCCTAACAAACTCAAAATATCTCTAACAAACTTAAAATATCTCTAACAACCAGGAGAGAGAAGATCAACCAACTAACATAAGCCTATTGGCTGATTTCTCTACATTATTAAAATAAATAGAAATTGTTGATAATAAAATAAATAAGATATTTTCTTCAATTTAGAATGGTCAAGTCAAAGGGTTGACTTTGACCCATATATCAATTCATCTCACCCGGTCACTTACTAAATTCAGCCCTAAAGTGAGACAAACTAATATATGTTTCTAAATAAAGAAATAGTGCATTTCGGCCCTCATATTATCAATCCATGGAATCCGGGCTCAATTGATGTCGAATGCACGAGACCCACTTCGCCTTGCTAGGCTCTTCAATAACCGCTGCCAATCGAACCAAGATCGCTGTTGTGCCTTGAGCAATCTTCTTAGCTCGACTTCTTGTGATTGGTCCGTCAGAAGGCACTCGAATCAACTCATCGACGTCGGTTTGAGACATGGCAGGCTTCACTGCATCAATGGGCCGAGGATCTTTCTGCACAGATGCAGCAGCTTCACCTCCAGCAGGATCACATTCATTGGAGGATGGATAGATGGGAAACTGTCTATTCAGCTCGCATGTCGATGGAGGATTAGAGGCAGCGGCAGAGAGAGGCAGAGGATGCTGAGCATTGGAGGATGATGTACGACTTCATGGGGAACTTTGAGCACTACTTTCCTCCACCAAACCGTTGATTCAGCTCGAAGATGAAGTTTTTCCTTGTTTCCACTTTTACAACTTTGTAAGTTTTTTTTGTTTTCTTCTTCTTATTTTTTTTGTTTGTTTTCTTTTCTATTTCTTTTCCTTCTTCTTATTTTTCTTATAGTGGGGACACTATAATTTTAAGTAGAAAACTTATGTCCTAGGTGTTTATGTGTTTTATGTAGTTTTTATTTCCTTAAGTTGCAAACCGAATTTTTTTTTATCAAAAATCGAAAAAAAAAATTGGAAAAATTTCGAAAAATAAAAAAGAATTTTAGAATTGATAGATATCCCTTCTTAAGTTCTATGATAGCAATCGCTAACTTAATCATATAATTCCTTGCAAACATGTCTTTAAAAGTATAGACGGATTCTCAACTTAAAAATTATTGGTTTTAGAAGAAGATAGCATTTGATTAATTTGAGCACATATACTTTATAGCATAGATGATGCAATCTAACAAAATCTACCTTGTGAGTATTTTTGGCCTTATAGGGAGAACATTTATAAATCCCTCTTCTTTTCTTGTGTGATTTACTCTCTTTATGCATATTATCTCTTGGAATTGTGATGGTTATCTATTTCTTGAGACCCTTATAAGATTTTTTAGTTCATTACTTGTGAAGATCATATGATGGAGAACTTATTTTCATAAGCCCTATTATTCCCTATCTACCTTTACATTATTCCTTCTTTTTGATAACCAATTCTAGCCTGAAACCTTTTATTTTTAGCTCCACAAAAATTATTCCCTAGCCGAGATAAACTTGACCCTATCCGGGAATTAGGACTTAGATTGGAAAGGTGAGTTTTGTGATGTGTTAAAAAGAGAGGGGTTGCTTATATTTTGCTTTAATTTGAAGGGTATTTGGGAAGGGTAGATTGGAAGTCTCTTGTTATTACATGTAATAATAAAGGTCTCTTGATAAAAAATGTACAAAATAAAGTTTTTGAAGGAAGTGAAAAGAAGAGCAAGAAAGTGTACGGCGGCTCGTTAATGACCCTGATATGGGTTCGTTAACGAGGCAGCGAGAAAAATAAAAATAAAAAAGGAGTAAAAAAAAGAAGAAAGAGAAGGAGAATGATAAAAAGAGGTGAAGAGTTGAAGTGCATTTGTATTTATAGATAATATTGATACGTGATCGCCTTGGATTACTCCTTAGAAACCTCGTATTTGACCACACAGGAACCCGATCTTGCCAGCAATTATGATTCAAACCTACAAAGCTTTCAAAATAAGAAACTTGCGATCCAAGTAACAATGAATTCGAATGAACAGAACAACACAATCTGAATTATGGAAATAATCAATGTTGATAGTTCACACGGATTGGCTCGATCGCTAAATCCGAATGATAAACTAGTTAGATCTTTGACAATCAAAACTAGAACAATCTAATTGATCCACAATAACTCAGATTTCGAACAAACAAAGAGAGAGAGAATTCGGCTATTTGATGATGATGATCTCGAGATTGCCATGCACACAACATAATTGTATTTTTGAGCCCAAGGACTAGATAAACCTTTCTTAGGTTTTATCTAATCTCAAGCTTTTTTTTTATTAATGAAACTGAAAAGTATTTATAAAGAATACAAAAGCTAATCCTTGGGGAGCAAGCAAGGGGGTGTGGCCGGCCCTAGGAGAGAGGAATTAGCCTCCTTATCTTGCTTCCCAAGATATAATAATATCTAATTAAATCTAACTAGGTTACCTTAAATAAATAAATCATAGCTGAATTATTTATTTAAGGAAATAATCCTAACAAGCTTAAAATATCTCTAACAAACTAAAAATATCTCTAACAACCAGGAGAGAGAAGATCAACCAACTAACATAAGCCTATTGGCTGATTTCTCTACATTATTAAAATAAATAGAAATTGTTCATAATAAAATAAATAAGATATTTTCTTCAATTTAGAATGGTCAAGTCAAAGGGTTGACTTTGACTCATATACCAATTCATCTCACCCGGTCACTTACTAAATTCAGCCCTAAAGTGAGACAAACTAATATATGTTTCTAAATAAAGAAATAGTGCATTTCGGCCCTCATATTATCAATCCATGGAATCCGGGCTCAATTGATGTCGAATGCACGAGACCCACTTCGCCTTGCTAGGCTCTTCAATAACCGCTGCCAATCGAACCAAGATCGCTGTTGTGCCTTGAGCAATCTTCTTAGCTCGACTTCTTGTGATTGGTCCGTCAGAAGGCACTCGAATCAACTCATCGACGTCGGTTTCAGACATGGCAGGCTTCACTGCATCATTCTCCTCCACTTGAGCTCGAATCGTCTCTGATTCGACGTCGGAATCAAAATCTGGCACATAAAGAGATAGATCAGCCACATTAAAAGTTGGGTGGACACCATACTCACCAGGCATGTCAACATGATATGCATTAGGGCCGATTCTCCTGATGATACGAAATGGTCCATCTCCTCTCTGATCTAACTTGTTCTTCCTTTGATTTGGGAACCTTTCCTTCCTTAGATGCACCCAAACAAGATCTCCTTCTTCAAAGATAACCTGTTTCCGACCCTTATCAGCATGGGCCTTGTACTTCATGGATTTCCTCTCCAAGTGCATCTTCGTCCTCTCATGTAGCTTCTTCACAGACTCAGCCCTCTTGTTAGCTTCAAAACTCTCTTTTCCCTTGTATGGCTGAGGCGTCATATCCACCGGCGTCCTCGGATTCAGCCCATAAACAACCTCAAAAGGGGTCATCTTTGTGGCTGAATGGATTGACCTGTTATAAGCAAACTCCACAAAAGGCAACACATCTTCCCAACGTTTGAGGTTAGCTTTAAGCATAGTTCTAAGTAAAACCCCTAACGTTCGATTAGTAACTCCCGTTTGCCCATCAGTTTGTGGGTGACATGAGGTAGAAAACAGCAATTTAGTTCCCAATTTAGACCATAGACTCTTCCAAAAATAACTCAAAAATTTAGCATCACGATCTGAAACAATAGAACAAGGAATGCCATGCAATCTAACAATTTCCCTAAAGAACAGATCAGCAATATGCACTGCATCATCAGTCGTGTGACAAGGAATAAAGTGAGCCATTTTGGAAAATCTATGTACCACTACAAAGATAGAATCTCTACCCTTCCTAGTTCTTGGTAAACCTACAATAAAATCCATAGAAATGTCTTCCCAAGGTGAAGTAGGAATGGGTAAAGGCTGGTACAAACCATGGGGGTGAAGTCTAGACTTAGCTTTAGCACAAACAACACAACTCTTGACAAATCTCAGCACATAATTACTCATTTTAGGCCAATAGTAGTGTTCTTTTAAACCTTCTAAAGTCTTTTCTAAACCCCTATGTCCTCTTGATTCATGAACCTCTTTAGTTAGAAGCCTACGTATACTAGATGAAGGAATGCACAATTTTCCAGCTTTAAACAAGTATCCATCATCAATAAAGTAGGTATCTATTTCACCCCTAGACATGCAATTCTTATAGATTTCAGCAAAGTGAGGATCACTAGCATATAATTCCCTAATCATTGCAAATCCAAGGATCTTAACATCACATAGGTTCAAGAGTACATACCTCCGAGAAAGGGCGTCAGCTACCACATTCTCCTTGCCTTTCTTATGTTTAACAACATAAGGAAAGGTCTCCATGAATTCAACCCATCTTGCATGTCGCCTGCTGAGTCTGGATTGGCCTTTCAAGTACTTCAAGGCCTCATGATCAGAATGGATTACAAACTCTTTAGGCCACAAATAATGAGACCAAGTTTTCAGGACCCTAATTAAAGCATACAACTCTTTATCATAAGTAGGGTAATTCAACTCAGCCCCACTAAGCTTTTCACTAAAATAAGCAATGGGTTTCTTGTCTTGTAAGAGCACGCCTCCTATGCCATGTCCAGAAGCGTCCACCTCTATCTCAAATGCCTTGGAGAAGTCAGGGAGTTGAAGCACTGGGGCGTGGCATAATCTGTCCTTCAAAGTGTTGAAGGCGTTCTCTTGTTGCTCCCTCCATTTAAAGGCCATATCCTTCTTTGTCAGCTCGTGGAGGGGGGCTGCAATTGTGCTAAAATCACGCACAAATCTCCTGTAGAAGCCAGCCAAGCCGAGAAATGATCTGACCATTGTTGGTGTAGTCGACTGGGGCCATTCTTTGATTGCCTTGATCTTGTCTTCATCTACCTTCAATCCACCTTTAGACACAACAAAACCAAGAAAAATGGTAGACTCCGAGCAAAAAGAACACTTTTTTAAGTTAACATAAAGCTTTTCTAACCTTAAAGTGTCCAAAACAGCCCTAAGATGACCTACATGTTCATCCATGGTTTTGCTATAGATTAAGATATCATCAAAGTAGACTACAACAAATCTGCCTAAGTATCTTCTTAAGACATGGTTCATAAGCCTCATAAAGGTACAAGGTGCATTAGTTAATCCAAAAGGCATTACTAACCATTCATATAAGCCATACTTAGTTTTAAAGGCAGTTTTCCATTCATCCCCTTCCCTCATCCTAATTTGATGGTACCCACTTCTTAAATCAATTTTAGAAAAGAAATTAGCACCATGTAACTCATCAAGCATATCATCTAGTCTGGGAATGGGGTGATGGTACTTAACTGTTATTTGGTTGATCGCTCTACAATCAACACACATTCTCCATGTGCCATCCTTCTTTGGCACCAAAATCACCGGAACCGCGCATGGGCTGAGAGATTCACGCACATAGCCTTTGTCCATGAGATCTTGTACTTGTCTTTGAAGCTCAGCGGTCTCTTCTGGACTTGCTCTATAGGCTGCACGGTTTGGTAATGAAGCGCCGGGCACCAAATCGATTTGATGCTCAATGCCTCTAATTGGTGGAAGGCCTTCTGGCAACTCTTCAGGCATCACATCTTCAAACTCTTGTAATAGATCCTGTAGACACTTTGGAAGATGTGAAATATCTTGACTAATAATAAGTATCTCTTTCCTCATAAGAAGTAAGCAAGAAGAGTTAGGGAAAGAAATACTAGACTGAGTCACAAGAGAGCGCTTTTCTACACTGCCTTTCAAGCCGATTTTTGGCTCTTTCTGTAGGCGTTCTTTTTCTATATTTGTAGCTCTCTGAGTGTCTGAATTGCTCCCAAAATTTGAGCCAAAACGCTCGAGTGGATTGGGAGATAGCCTCGTTTTCGTCCCAGATGCACTGCTGGAAGTGTTGCTCGGCACTTTGGCCGTTTTAGGGACATTCTCTCGGCGTTTTTCGTCCCAAACAGTAGCTCCACCTGTTTTTGATGTTGTCCCAAAATTTGAGCCAGAACGCTTGGGTGGAGACTGGGAAACGCCGCTTGGCTTTGTCGACGCGTCGGGCGCCGAACGCCGGGCCGCTGCTTTGGCCGTTGAATCAGCCTCTTCTTTCTCTTCCTTGGCACGCCTAAGTGCCCTAGCTTGATCTCGACGTACCTGATCCTGTAGAACTTGTTGGGGAGACAAGGGTAGAAGAGAAACTCTCCTCCCATCATAGTTAAAAGAATAGGTGTTTAACATGCCATCATAAATCACTCTCCTATCAAATAACCATGGTCTTCCTAACAAAATATGAGTGCATTCCATGTTTACTACATCACACATAATGTCATCAACATAAGTACCAATAGCAACACGGACTAAACACTGATGGGTGACAAGATTAGGACCTTCTGAATCATTAATTCCATTGAGACCATAACTAGTAGCCCTAGGTTGGGTTTTTAATTGCAAGTGATCAACTACCTTAGCATTAATAATGTTACAGCAGCTACCACTATCAATTATCATGCATAACACTTGATTCTTTACTGTACACCTAGTATGAAAAATGTTTTCCCTTTGATCTAGCCTAGGTGTTTCTTGTAAAGTAAGAGTACGCATTGTTACCAAAGTTAGAAGCTGTTCGGTGCAATCTGGTTCAATGGCCTCTACGTCCTCCTCTTCTTGTCCAATATTGTCCTCCTCCACTTGATTTGGAGTTATATCTTCATCACTCACATATCCTCCATTGGTGGTGAGAAGCACTTGCTTTAGATTTGGACAATCCTTGGCATAGTGACCTCGTCCTTGACACTTGTAGCACACTAAATCACGTGTTCTAGGCTGATTTGGAGGTCCATTGGTGGGACGCCTTTGGCCTTGAAAACCTGTTGGTTTAGGTGAGCTAGAAGCTCCCTTCTGCATAGAAGGGTTAGAAGAATAAAAGTTGGAATTTGCACTAGGATTAGAACCATACCTTTTTGTAGCATTCCAAGCTTCCTTCTTCTTCCTTTGTTGCTGCTCATAGAGTAGTTGGGCTGAATGTACTAAGGCATTGAGATCCTTGATTTGTTGAATCTCCAATGTGTCTTGAATGCTTTGATTCAGTCCAGCCATGAATTGGGTCCTTAGAGACCGTTGGGAATGATGAATTCCCGCTTTAAAACTCAGATCCTCTAGCTCATTGAAGTACTCGGTTGGAGACTTGGTGCCTTGTTTGCAAGTTACAACTTTCAATCTCATGTGCTCGGTATGCTCTTCAGGCACATATTTCTTCCTCATTACAAACTTCAGCTGGCCCCAAGTTTCAATTGGTGGTAAGGCCTTTCTAATTCGATCCTCCTTCATTCTAAACCACCAATTTCTAGCGGTCCCAATAAAGTGGATGACAACAACAGCAACTTTCTCCCATTCTTCATATCCCATGTGATCTAGAATGAAATTTGTAGCTTTTTCCCACTCTAGATACTTCTCCGGGTTAAGCTCTCCATTGAATGGTTCTATCTTGATCTTTATATCACGTTTCCCAATCTGATTTACAACTTGGTTAACGTTGTTGTTGTTGTTCGGCCATTGTACTCCATAGGCTGGTGGGAGATCTTCTACAACCTCAGCTTGGTTATAGAAATCATCTAGGGGAGGATGCCATGGGCGCCTTTCTTCCCCGGGATAACCATATGTCACATCATCAAAAGAGTTGTTGTATTGTTGATATTGTTGATGAGTGGCTTGAGGATACCGGTTGTGTGGCTGATTATAGAATTGTTGATGAGTAACCGGTGGAGTCCTCGACCCGATGCCTCGTCCTCTACCTCGGCCTGCTGTGGGGGAGTAGTGAGCCGGGGGATCATTATCTTTGTTGTAGCTAGCAAGGACATCATGTTCGTCATCCACTAGTTGTTGCTTGCCTTTGTCGCTACCCGAGGCTTGATTTGGGTCACTTGTAAGATCGACTGCAGGGGTGCTCTTGCGACTAGCTTGAGAAGAATCAACCAATATTGCAAGTTGTTCCTCTAAATGCTTTAGTTGTGGAGCCAATGCAGCCGTGGCCAGTTCTACAGCTCGAGCCTGGCCATCGCGCACACCTTCACTAATGGACAACCTAATGAAGTCGATTGCCTCCTTAGTGAGACTCAATTCAGTGGGGTTAGGTTCTGATGGAATCACCATTGTTCCTGAAACAAGCAAGAAGGTAGAGAGAGTAGTGTGTTCTAAAGTAAATCACAACAAGCAATACCACACCTTGATCAAGCCAAAACTTGCCTCAAAGCAATCCAATCAACTTAATTCAGTTTTTGGGCTGTTTTGAGGGAGTAAAATGGTAGATATAGTGTAGGTATGGAATACTAATGATATTTAAAGGAAATATGCAGCTTAAGCAAATGGCAAATATGCAATAAGACAAGCAATGCAAATAATCCCTCTATGAGCTCTAAAACACATGCAATCTCTCAATTGACTCTATGCAAGTTAATAAAACCAAAATTCAGCATGCAAGGACAGAAAATATGGTAGGCTTAGTGACTTTTATTTCGTCACTCTTTTTCTTCAAAGTGATTTCTACTTAGCTATCTTTTTAAGCAAGCAGTCACTAGGGTTGAAAGTGGCTTAAAACTAGCTGGGGTAAATCACTTTTTCTTTCTTTTCTTTTTTTTTTTTTTTTTTTTTGATTTTTATGCACAAACTACTCTTGTGCTATAATGAAGAAACAAGCAAAGCAATGCAACAATGCTAAGGACGAAATTAAAAGGGTATATACGAACCTCTTTTTTTTTTTTTAAACTAAGTGACTTTTGCTACCAATGAAACCAACTAGAAGCCAAATTAACAAAAGAAGAAAGGGGTAGGTCGAATTGATGGGATGCAATGACAGAAATCAGCAAGTATTAATCAAGCAATATGAATCGCAATCAATCATGCAGCATGAATGAAAACTCATAAAACTGTAGGAAAAACAATTGCTAATCTAAATTGCAATACAACTCAACCAAATCAGCCAATAAACATGCACAAATCCCATAAAAATCTCCTAATTGGATAATTGCTTGGAGGGCAAGGAACAACTAAGGGAATTAGGGTTTTGGAGGCTCACGGCTGGATTAGGGTTTTAGGGTTCGGCTCTAGGGTTTGGGGTATGGTAGGGTTTCAGATTAGGGGTTGCGAGAATTAGGGTTTCCTAGGGTTTCTCGCAATCTAGGGTTAGGGTTCTGCCGCCAAATTAGGGTTAGGGTTAGGCTTCACGAGAACGGGGCGGGGGCAAACTAGGGTTTAGGCTAATCCGAATTGGATGGGGGTGGTGTGGTTAGGCTCGGCTGGTGGTGAATGGTGGTGCGGTCCAGACGAGCGACACCAGTTTGGTGTGGTGGTGGTGGTTCGTGGTGGTTGGGTGGCGGAATTATGGTGGTGGTGGTGAAAAATTCAATCTTTGGTCTCAAAAATTCAAACTTTAGGTAAAGGTGGGATTTTTGGGATCAAAAACTGAATCAAATCAATTAGAAAGCAAATTAAGGAAAGAAACAATTACTTGGCTAGACGCTGGATTTTGATACCACTTGATACGTGATTGCCCCGGAATCCTCCGTAGAAACCTCGTATATGACCCACACAAGTCCCGATCTTGCCTAGTAATCCTTGAATCAACCTGAATTTGCAATCAATATGAGAAATCGTACACAACAAGTAACAAACAGGTTTGAAATGATTGAATGAAAACCGATCAGATTTGATAGAATAGTCCAACTTGATAGTTCAAACGGATTGGCTCTATCGCTAAATCCGATTGATTAACTAGTGTGATCTTTAACAATCACAACTAGAACAATCTAATTGATTAAACCAACAAACCAGATTCAAACAAGGAGAGAGAGAGAGAATTCGGCGGTGAAGATGATGATGATCTCGAGATTGCAATGCACACAACACAATTGTATTTTTGAGCCCAAGGACTAGATAAACCTTTCTTAGGGTTTATCTAATCTCAAGCTGATTTTTATTAATGAAACTGAAAAGTATTTATAGAGAATACCAAAGCTAATACTTGGGGAGCAAGGAAGAGGAGGTGGCCGGCCCTAGATGGGGAGAATGGGTCTCCTTTGCTTGCTTCCCAAGATATAATAATATCTAATTAAATCTAACTAGATTCCCTTAAATAAATAAATCATAGCTGAATTATTTATTTAAGGAAATAATCCTAACAACTTAAAATATCTCTAACAAACTAAAAATATCTCTAACAACCAGGAGAGAGAAAATATCTCTAACAACCAGGAGAGAGAAAATCAACCAACTAACATAAGCCTATTGGCTGAATTCTCTACATTATTTAATTAACTTCACACGCCTATAATAAAATAAATAGATAGATATTTTCTCCATTTAGAATGGTCAAGTCAAAGGGTTGACTTTGACCCATATACCAATTTATCTCACCCGGTCACTTACTAAATTCAGCCCTAAAGTGAGACAAATTAATACATGTTTCTAAATAAAGAAATAGTGAATTTCGGCCCTCCTATGATCAATCCATGGAATCCGGGCTCAATTGATGTCGAATGCACGAGACCCACTTCGCCTTGCTAGGCTCTTCAATAACCGCTGCCAATCGAACCAAGATCGCTGTTGTGCCTTGAGCAATCTTCTTAGCTCGACTTCTTGTGATTGGTCCGTCAGAAGGCACTCGAATCAACTCATCGACGTCGGTTTGAGACATGGCAGGCTTCACTGCATCATAACCGGTGGAGTCCTCGACCCGATGCCTCTTCCTCTACCTCGGCCTACTGTGGGGGAGTAGTGAGCCGGGGGATCATTATCTTTGTTGTAGCTAGCAAGCACATCATGTTCGTCATCCACTAGTTGTTGCTTGCCTTTGTCGCTACCCGAGGCTTGATTTGGGTCACTTGTAAGATCGACTGCAGGGGTGCTCTTGCGACTAGCTTGAGATGAATCAACCAATATTGCAAGTTGTTCCTCTAAATGCTTTAGTTGTGGAGCCAATGCAGCCGTGGCCAGTTCTACAGCTCGAGCCTGGCCATCGCACACACCTTCACTAATGGACAACCTAATGAAGTCGATTGCCTCCTTAGTGAGACTCAATTCAGTTGGGTTAGGTTCTGATGGAATCACCATTGTTCCTGAAACAAGCAAGAAGGTAGAGAGAGTAGTGTGTTCTAAAGTAAATCACAACAAGCAATACCACACCTTGATCAAGCCAAAACTTGCCTCAAAGCAATCCAATCAACTTAATTCAGTTTTTGGGCTGTTTTGAGGGAGTAAAATGGTAGATATAGTGTAGGTATGGAATACTAATGATATTTAAAGGAAATATGCAGCTTAAGCAAATGGCAAATATGCAATAAGACAAGCAATGCAAATAATCCCTCTATGAGCTCTAAAACACATGCAATCTCTCAATTGACTTTATGCAAGTTAATAAAACCAAAATTCAGCATGCAAGGGCAGAAAATATGGTAGGCTTAGTGACTTTTATTTCGTCACTCTTTTTCTTCAAAGTGATTTCTACTTAGCTATCTTTTTAAGCAAGCATTCACTAGGGTTGAAAGTGGCTTAAAACTAGCTGGGGTAGATCACTTTTTCTTTTCTTTTTTTTTTTTTTTTTTTTTTTGATTTTTATGCACAAATTACTCTTGTGCTATAATGAAGAAACAAGCAAAGCAATGCAACAATGCTAAGGACGAAATTAAAAGGGTATATACGAATCTCTTTTTTTTTTTTTTTTTTAAACTAAGTGACTTTTGCTACCAATGAAACCAACTAGAAGCCAAATTAACAAAAGAAGAAGGGTAGGTCGAATTGATGGGATGCAATGACAGAAATCAACAAGTATTAATCAAGCAATATGAATCGCAATCAATCATGCAACATGAATGAAAACTCATAAAACTGTAGGAAAAACAATTGCTAATCTAAATTGCAATACAACTCAACCAAATCAGCCAATAAACATGCACAAATCCCATAAAAATCTCCTAATTGGTAATTGCTTGGAGGGCAAGGAACAACTAAGGGGTGTAGGGTTTGGGAGATCACGGCTGGATTAGGGCTATTAGGGTTCGGTTCGAGGGTTTGGGTTTGGTAGGGTTTCGGACTAGGGTTTGCGAGAATTAGGGTTACCTAGGGTTTCTCGTAACTAGGGTTAGGGTTTGGGTTTGGACTGCCGCCAGATTAGGGTTAGGGTTAGGGTTGAGTTCTCGAAAAATTAGGGTTAGGGTTCGAGAATGAGGGTGGCGAACTAGGGTTTGGATGCTCCGATTTGGATGGGGTTGGTGGGGTTGTGATCGGACGGTGGTGGTGGGTGGTGTGGCTGGTGAGAGCGACACCAAGTCGGGGTGTGCAGGTGGTGGCGGAGTGGTGGTGTTGGCGGAACTATGTGGTGGTTGTGGTGCAAATTCAGCCTTTGGATCTCAAAAATTGTAACTTGGTTAAAGGTTCAAATTTTGGGATCAAAAACTGAATTAAATTAACTAGAAAGCAAATTAAGGAAAGAAACAATTACTTGGCGAGAACCTGGCTTTGATACCACTTGATACGTGATCGCCTTGGATTACTCCTTAGAAACCTCGTATTTGACCACACAGGAACCCGATCTTGCCAGCAATTATGATTCAAACCTACAAAGCTTTCAAAATAAGAAACTTGCGATCCAAGTAACAATGAATTCGAATGAACAGAACAACACAATCTGAATTATGGAAATAATCAATGTTGATAGTTCACACGGATTGGCTCGATCGCTAAATCCGAATGATAAACTAGTTAGATCTTTGACAATCAAAACTAGAACAATCTAATTGATCCACAATAACTCAGATTTCGAACAAACAAAGAGAGAGAGAATTCGGCTATTTGATGATGATGATCTCGAGATTGCCATGCACACAACACAATTGTATTTTTGAGCCCAAGGACTAGATAAAACTTTCTTAGGTTTTATCTAATCTCAAGCTTTTTTTTTATTAATGAAACTGAAAAGTATTTATAAAGAATACAAAAGCTAATCCTTGGGGAGCAAGCAAGGGGGTGTGGCCGGCCCTAGGAGAGAGGAATTAGCCTCCTTATCTTGCTTCCCAAGATATAATAATATCTAATTAAATCTAACTAGGTTACCTTAAATAAATAAATCATAGCTGAATTATTTATTTAAGGAAATAATCCTAACAAGCTTAAAATATCTCTAACAAACTAAAAATATCTCTAACAACCAGGACAGAGAAGATCAACCAACTAACATAAGCCTATTGGCTGATTTCTCTACATTATTAAAATAAATAGAAATTGTTCATAATAAAATAAATAAGATATTTTCTTCAATTTAGAATGGTCAAGTC
This sequence comes from Fallopia convolvulus, assembly GCA_964016875.1. Taxonomy (NCBI): domain Eukaryota; kingdom Viridiplantae; phylum Streptophyta; class Magnoliopsida; order Caryophyllales; family Polygonaceae; genus Fallopia; species Fallopia convolvulus. The sequence goes on from OZ024730.1 coordinate 21,165,955, forward strand.
AAAGGGTTGACTTTGACTCATATACCAATTCATCTCATCCGGTCACTTACTAAATTCAGCCCTAAAGTGAGACAAACTAATATATGTTTCTAAATAAAGAAATAGTGCATTTCGGCCCTCATATTATCAATCCATGGAATCCGGGCTCAATTGATGTCGAATGCACGAGACCCACTTCGCCTTGCTAGGCTCTTCAATAACCGCTGCCAATCGAACCAAGATCGCTGTTGTGCCTTGAGCAATCTTCTTAGCTCGACTTCTTGTGATTGGTCCGTCAGAAGGCACTCGAATCAACTCATCGACGTCGGTTTGAGACATGGCAGGCTTCACTGCATCATTCTCCTCCACTTGAGCTCGAATCGTCTCTGATTCGACGTCGGAATCAAAATCTGGCACATAAAGAGATAGATCAGCCACATTAAAAGTTGGGTGGACACCATACTCACCAGTGAGTAGTTTTCAATGTTTCTTATTAATTTGAGTTTTGTTTTGTTTTCAATGTTTCTTTTGATTGAAGTTATTGGTTTCTTAGTTATGATTAGTGAGTAGTTTCTGTTTCTAGGATCGGGGTTAAGCCCGACATAGTTGAACATGTTTGATGAGTAAGATTGTGTTGTGAATGCCTTTTATCTTTTATTGAGAATTGTTTGTTGTGCTTATACCGAAACGAAAGTTGAGGTAATTTAAGTTTTTAACTTGATTGAAAGAGAAAGTTAGTAACTTGAAGGTTGATATTGTTTGAATACGACAGTTTCAAGCTTTAGATCCAAAACAAGCAATTAAGTGAATTAGGATGCGAAAGTTTGTTAATTTACTTGCTAAATCAACGAAAGTTGATGACTCCATATGTTTAAAGGCATGATCTTATCTTCTTACGAGTTTTTACGCTTGGCTATGTTGTGGTGTCCCTAAATCCTAGATCTTTGTTTTATTTGAATTATCTCTAGTGAATTTTCGTTGCTGAGTACTTAACTCGGTACCGAATTTAATTAGATTTTAATTAGGTCGTTATTTGAAGTGTTTTTGTGTTCGGGGGTTCGTTAACGACCCTGACAACGTCGTTAACGAGGCTGCTTGTGAGTGTTTTTATTTGTTTTTGTTTGCTTTTTAGTAGATTGATAAACGAACAACCTTGCTTCCTGTGGAACGATCCTGACCTCCCTATACTCAGCGGGGTCTTGATTATAAATTTATTTGTTGTCAAGAAACCCTCATCAACATTTTTTCTCCTTTTTCCTATAAAAATGACTAGTGATCTAACATTCCACTCCTAAATATGCTTTTATTCGATCGGTCTTGGTTTTGTAGTGCAGAATGTGCTTATTGGCTTGATACTATCCTCATTCTTTGTGCTTATGCCTAGATGTCTTCAAAGTTCACTTGTTTTTTCTCCGGTGGCCTTTAAAATGGCTTGTGATCTAACATTGCATGCCAAGTGTTCGATGAAATGTTCATGTAAATTTCACTTCAAATTTATGCTTTTATTCGACCTGTCTTGATTTTGTAGTGCAGAATGTGCGTATTGGCTTGATACTATCCTTATTCTTTATGCTTATGCCTAGATGTCTTTACAGTTTACTTGTTTTTTCTCCTTTTTTCTTTAAAATGACTTGTTATCTAACATTGCACGCCAAGTGTTCGATGAAATGTCCATGTAAATGTCAATCCTAAATGTGGCATTCGGTTTCTAGGTTCAAATTTATACTTTTATTCGACATGTCTTGATTTCGTAGTGCAAAATGTGCTTAATTGCTTGATACTATCCTCATTCTTTATGCTTATGCCTAGATTTCTTTAAAGTTCACTTGTTTTTTCTCCTTTTGCCTTTAAAATGACTTGTGATCTAACATTATACGCCAAGTGTTTGATGAAATGTCCATGTAAATGTCACTCCTAAATGTGGCATTTGATTTCTAGGTTTGAATTTATGCTTTGATTTGATCGGTCTTAGTTTTGTAATGAAGAATGTGTTTATTGGCTTGATACTATCCTCATTCTTTGTGCTTATGCCTAAATGTCTTTAAAGTTCACTTGTTATTTCTCCTTTTGCCTTTAAAATGACTTGTGATCTAACATTGCATGCCAAGTGTTCGATGAAATATCCATGTAAATGTCAATACTAAATGTGGCATTCGGTTTCTACGTTCAAATTTATACTTTTATTCGACCTGTCGTGATTTTGTACTGCAGAATGTGCTTATTGGCTTGATACTATCCTTATTCTATATGCTAATGCCTAGATGTCTTTACAGTTCACTTGTTTTTTCTCCTTTTTTCTTTAAAATGACTTGTGATCTAACATTGCACGCCAAGTGTTCGATGAAATGTCCATGTAAATGTCACTCCTAAATGTGGCATTCAGTTTCTAGGTTTGAATTTATGCTTTTATTCGATCGGTCTTGATTTTGTAGTGTAGAATGAGCTTATTGGCTTGATACTATCCTCATTCACTATGCTTATGACTAGATTTCTTCAAAGTTCACTTATTTCTTCTCCATTGCAGCCCTTAAGGCTAAGTTGACACAAGTGTCGTTGTTAGCTCTTCCTGATTTTGGCAAGATGTTTGAGATTGAGTGTGATGCGTCGGGAATCGGGCTTGGTGGTGTTCTTATGCAAGAGGGACGGCCTATAGCCTATTATAGTGAGAAGCTTGGAGGTGCCGAGCTCAAGTACCCCACGTACCACAAAGAGCTACTTGCTCTTGTTCGAGTGCTACGGGTGTGGGAGCACTATCTTTTGCCTCGGGAGTTTGTTATCAATTTCGATCACGAGGCGTTGAAGTACTTGAGAGGGCAAGAAAAACTGAATCGGAGGCATGCCAAATGGGTTGAGTTCATTGAATCCTTTCCCTGGGCAAGGACAACGTCGTCGCCGACGCGTTGTCCCGGAGGTATGCTCTTTTATCCTTACTAGATGCTCGATTGCTTGGATTTTCTTTCATGAAGGAGTAGTATGCTCATGATTATGACTTTGGTGACATTTTTCATGCTTGTTTGAAGGGGGGATGTCGGGATCAATTTTATTTGCATGAGGGTTTTCTTTTTAAGGGAACTCGCTTGTGTGTGCCTAGTGGTTTTGTTAAGGCGATTGCTTGTCCAAGAGGCCCATAGAGGAGGCCTCATGGGACATTTTGGTGTGATGAAAATATTGCATATGCTTAGGGAGCATTTCTATTGGCCTCACATGCTTAGGTAGGTAGAGAACTTTTGTGCTTCATGTGCTACAAGTGTGCGTGCAAAGTCTAAAGTGCACCCTCACGGTTTGTATACTCCTTTGCCTATTCCTAGTGCCCCATGGGAGGATATTTCTATGGACAATGTTGTGGGGTTGCCTAGGACAAAAAGGGGTAGGGACTCTATTTTTGTGGTGGTAGATGGATTTTCTAAGATGGCACATGTTATTGTTTGCCACAAAACCGATGATGTTGTTAATATTGCTACTTTGTTCTTTGATAATGTGGTTCGGTTGCATGGGGTCCCTAATCTATTGTTTCTGACCGTGATGTTAAATTTTTAAGTTTCTTTTAGAAGACGGTTTGGTCCAAGCTAGGAACCAAGATCTTATTCTCTACTACTTACCACCCGCAAACGGATGGGCAAATCGAGGTCGTTAATCGTACCCTTGGTGCCTTGTTGCGTTCTATTTTGAAAACTAACTTGCGCAGGTGGGAATAATGTCTTCCATTCACTGAGTTTGCTTACAATATGTCCGTTCATTCCACTACAATGAAGACGCCTATTGAGGTGGTGTATGGGTGCGATCCCGCTACACCACTTGATCTAGCGCCTTATGCTATGTCCAAGCGAGAGAGTCGTGAAGGACGGGACCGGGCTGAGTACATTAAGCAGCTTCATGAGGATACTCGCCTTCAATTAGAGAGGTGAAATTTGCAATACCAGCGCCAAGCTGATAATGGGCGCAAGGAGCTGATTTTTGAACCCGATGAACTTGTTTGGGTTCATTTGAGGAAGGAGAGGTTTCCTACTCTTAGAAATTCTAAGCTTAAGCCACGTGGAGATGGACCATTCCAAGTGTTAGAGCGCATCAACGACAATGCTTACAAGCTTGATATTCCTCCGAATTATGGCGTCCATGAGGTATTTAATGTATCCGATCTAGTTCCTTATTTTTCTGACGATGATGTTGAGTTTGAGCAGGATCTTGGTTCGAGGACGAACCCTTTTCAAGGGGAGGAGGAGGATGTGATTCCATCGACATCCGAGCCAACTTTGGAGCACACGAAGGAACACTTGGAGCAGCCACAGCCTACCCTAGACGCGCCTGGCGTGCCCTTGCATGTGGACGATGGTGGCGCGCCCTTGCGTAGGGTTGTTGACGCACCTTTGCCTAGGGACGGTGCACCCTTGAAGCCACTCGAAGCGCCCATGCGTAGGGACGTTGGCGCGCCTTTGCCAAGGGATGGAGCGCCTATGCACATGGTTGGAGGCACGCCTTTGCCTAAGGCGGATTCCGGACTTGATGGTGCAAACGCTCAAGGAACTACACCACCTTATCTAGGTTGTATTACGCGATCCCGTGCTAAGGCCATTCTATGTCAAGTACAAGAGGAGCTCATGGGGTGTAGTTTTCCAAGAGAGTGTATTGAAGATGGTTGGAATCTTTTGTTGCTGCATGGTTCTAAGTGACAATCCTTCGGTTAAGGACAATTATTATGTTTTCGGGATTTCGGGTTAATTTATATAATTTCCTTAAGTGAGGGGGCTAATTTTGTAAGGCTTGGGAATAGGTTATATGGTCGGCCCTCACCTCCTCCTTCTCTTAGATTGGACGAAATTGTTACTCTCTTTTGGCTTGCAATTTTCAATTCAAAGTTCTTGTTTTTGTCTTGTTCAATTCTCGTTGTTCGATTGTTGGTGAGTAATATTCGACAATTCGTGCAACTTAGTTTGTTTGAGATCTTGGTGAGTCATATCCAAGATTTTCAAGCATCCATTTCCTATCGTCTTCATCACCATCCACGGCTTGCTAGGAGATTTTCTAGGCTCTTCTTGGCGATCTCTTTGCATCTTCACCATCTCCATCGATCCGGCCATCATTATGCTTTTATTCGATTCATCTTGATTTTGTAGTGCATGATGTGCTTATTGGCTTGATACTATCCTCATTTTTTATTCTTATGCCTAGATGTCATTAAAGTTCACTTGTTTTTTCTCCTTTTGCCTTTCAAAATGACTAGTGATCTAATATTCCACGCTGAGTGCTCGATGAAATGTCCACGTAAAAGTCACTTCTAAAGTTGGCTTTCGGTTACTAGGTTCGAATTTATGCTTTTATTCGATCGGTCTTTATTTTGTAGTGCAGAATGTTTTTATTGGCTTGATATTATCCTCAATCTTGATACTTATGCCTAAATGTCTTTAAAGTTCACTTGTTTTTCTCCTTTTTCCTTTTAAAGTTGACTTGTGATCAAACATTGCTCGCCAAGTATTGGATGAAATGTCAATGTAAATGTCACTCCTAAAATGTGGCTTTCGGTTTCTAAGTTCGTATTTATGCTTTTATTCAATCAGTATTGGTTTTGTAGTGCAGAATGTGCTAATTGGCTTGATACTATCCTCATTCTCTATGCCTATGGTTGGATGTCTTTAAAGTTCACTTGTTTTTTAACCTTTTACTGTTAAAAAATAACTTGTGATCTAACATTGCACGCCAAGAGTTCGATGAAATGTCCATGTAAATGTCACAACTAAATGCGGCATTCGGTTTCTAGGTTTGAATTTATGCTTTTATTCGATCGGTCTTGATTTTGTAGTGCAGAATGTGCTTATTGGCTTGATACTATCCTCATTCTTTATGCTAATGCCTAGATTTCTTTAAAGTTCAATTGTTTTTTCTCCTTATGCCTTTAAAATGACTTGTGATCTAACAATGCACACCAAGTGTTCGATGAAATGTCCATGCAAATGTCACTCCAAAATGTAACATTTGGTTTCTAGGTTTGAATTTATGCTTTTATTCATCGGTCTTGGTTTTGTAGTGAAGAATGTGCTTATTGGCTTGATACTATCCTCATTCTTTGTGCCTATGCCTAGATGTCTTTAAAGTTCACTTGTTTATTCTCCTGTGACCTTTAAAATGACTTGTGATCTAACATTGCATGCCAAGTGTTCGATGAAATGTCCATGTAAATGTCATTCCTAAATGTGGCATTCGGTTTCTAGGTTTGATTTTATGCTTTTATTCGATCGATCTCGGTTTTGTAGTGAAGAATGTGCTTATTGGCTTGATACTATCCTCATTCTTTGTGCTTATGCCTAGATGTCTTTAAAGTTCACTAGTTTTTTCTCCTTTTGCCTTTAAAATTACTTGTGATATAACATTGCACGCCAAGTGTTCGATGCAATGTCCAAAACATCTTTATAGTTCAGGGGTAAAAGTCGAGTCTCCAATGACCTCTTTATAACAAAGTTTATGTTGGGGGCGTAGCTTGCTAGCGGATTCCAATATTGGAGTCATAAATCATGTCTCGCTTCACGTTGAGGGATGACAATGGTGTACTCTGGCTAAGTGCAAAAGGATCTAATGTGGGTCAAGTGGTCACGGATGAAATAGGCCCTCTCACCCTGATGACATCAGTTACCAGGAATTTATCGGCAGCAGTTGGGTCGATTAAAAGTTATTCAAATGAAGATGTAATATGAAAATCATAAAGTGAAGAGAGTGCGGTAGGCAAGGTAATGTATTTGAATGGTTAGTTCTTTTGATAACCATTCTTGCTCCTAATTAAGAATGACTCTTAATCAAACTATGATGAAGTTAAGCTGATTAGTCGTTGAAGACGGTTGTCAATGTTGAGTGGTTAGTATAAGTTTCCATTAATCGTTTATGCTTCTTAAAGGAACCACAAGCGGTGGTGTTCTCTCTCTTGATTATGCAAGTCTCCTTCTTATTCTATATAAGACTGCTAACTGTTGGATCATAATCCGAGTTTAACCGGATTTGGATGCCAATATGTTTAGTTACAACCATAAGAACCAAGTTAGTTTCTCTGCTTGCTTAGTCTTTCATTAGACTAACCCGTCCATCTTGTTTTCTTTTGTATGGTCGGCTGGTATCCACCGTTGGAATATGACACATTAGGCTCTTCTTGAAAGTTGATTCAAGAGGCGGATTCAGAGGTTTGAAGCTCTAGAAGTTGAAGAAAGGTTTCCAATGGCTATACTTGAATTGAGTTCTTGGTTAAGTTGCTTCGAATCGAAGTGAGAAAGACATTAAGAACCTACAGAAAGCTTTTTAAAGATTTTGTTCAAATAGATGGTTGTTCTATTTATTTATTATGTTTAAGTTAAGGTTTGTATAAGACCTTTCACTTTTTTTTCCATTGTAATATTTTACTTAATTTTGTTAGGTTTTAAATTGTTTCTTTTACCTTGGTCTAGTATGTTCTATCAGGTTAAGGCCTTGGTTAACTCTAGTTTAGTCCTAAGCGGGGTTATTGGTGGTAATACCTCAAGGATAAGTAAGGGGGTGTTACAGAAGTGGTATCAGAGCTAAAAGTTCCTAAGTCTTGCTTAAGACTTTCATCTTCTATATAGAATTATGGAGATTTCTATATGGGTGATATCATAGAACCATTATGGAAAATGGTTAAGTTGCAATGGTAAACTCGAGAAGAGATAGAAAGAGAAAGAGGAATAAGTTGCTAATAACTTTTGAGGAAAAAGGTTTTGTGTTGGATGTTTGAGACCTTGGAAATGAGAGTAGATTAAGAATCCATAGTAAGAGCACGTGAAGATTTTCTTGGTTGAACCGGTTCTAGATCAAGTTCTCAATAGGTTCGCTTCTTTCTCTCAAGAGTTTGAAGTACATGTACTCTTGTTGTTCTTTTCCTGTTGACAAGGAAACTTTTGTGAGTTTTGAAAACCAAATAGTATATTCCTTAAATGCTTCCTATTTAAAAAGTTTTTACTTTAGCTCGTATAATGAAGGATTCTAAGCTAAGAATTCTTCTTGAGAAGGTCATGATTTAAAGCTATGCGAAAAAAATTGGTAGTTTCCTTGTTTGAAATGTGTATGTTAATGCTTTGTTTGTAAAAAGGAAATTCTGAAGTCAAGTTTCTTTGAGACTGAAGTTATATGATTATGAATTTGTACAAAAATACTTTCTTAAAAACTCAAAGTTTTGAAGTTGAGTTTCAAGGGAAGTAGAAGTTGGAATCTCTACTTTTGGCCTTAAGATTTGAAAGTCTTGATAAGGTTAGAGTGTTATGAAAGTTCAATGAAGATGGTGAGGTGATATAAGAATTTTGAAAAGAAAAGAACTACCTTTGGAAACTTTCTTCAACAAATTGTATTGGTAAGTCTATAGTATAGAATCTTGGATATTCTATATTTTCTATTGTTTGGAAGTGAGAGTATGAGCTTTGAAGTGCTCCAGTGTTCGATCAATTAAATTGATAATCTAATGGAAATGCCACTCAATTCTAATCCGATTCAAACCCAGATTCCTATATGTGTTGTATCCTATAAGTTGAAAGGGATTGAGAATCCGAAACGACATGGGAATCTTTTGTGACTATGGTAAAGAAGAAAGGAGGGATGTTGGTTCAGTAAAAGTTGTGTATAAGTGGTTAATCGTCATGGTTGTGATGGATAAGGTGGAATAGTTAAAATGGATTAAACAAGTAGAAGTTCATCGGTAATGTGTTTATATTCAATTAACCACTTAGTGTAAGTGTTGATTGACTAGGATGAGTTTTTGGTACTCAAGTGTTTAGCCCAGAAGGCTATTCTGTTGGAATTTTGTAGCATTATGCCAGTTCAGGATAAGGATATAAGGCTTGAGATGTTTAATCAAGCAGTAAGGGAATTAATGCTAAAGACATTTCTAAGTTGTCTATGGTATGGGCTTATGTTTCTTCAAGAATAGAAACAATGAAGTTCAGGATTCAAAGAATTACTCATAGAATGATTTTGGTATAACTATTATTCTGTAAACCATTGAGAGGAAAATTTCAATCATTCAATGTTATGATCAATAAGGTTTAGACCATAACCCTGGAAAGTAATTTTAGTTGTGGTTGGGTTCCGAAGATTATATATTAGTCAAATCTAATGCATAAGGTGGTACAGTTGAAATTGTTAAGTGTTAGGTGATCTCCTAACAATAAGTTCTTCCCTTGCAAAGTGAGTTGAAGGTAAGATAAAAAAAAGGAATATTTCATCTCTGCACAGTTATGTGAGAAGAGAAGACAATAATAGAAGATTTCGATTTGTTTGACCAAGGTCGAATTTGGAAGGATCTCCAAAGGTTATGTGGAACCATGTACTTCCATATGTGATAAGGAATTGGAAATTGGAAGAATTTCCTTATGTAAGGATAAAACGGTAGTAAATACTTTGGGATTGTTACAGAGTAAGTTGTTTACCTTTGAATATAAGAGTTGAGATGACGAGTAGGCTCCAGAAGATTTATGGTTTTGGAGAGTAGATGAACTCAAGCTTTGAATTCTAGTGAGGAATCATTAATACTTCATCTTAAGGCAATATGTCAAGATGATATACAAATCAAGAATGATCTCACGAGAATCTATGTTATAAGTATAAAGATGTTGAAATCTTTTCTTTAGTAAGGACTGTAAGTAAATGAATTTAAGTAATCAACCTTTTTATTGGAACTTGTTAAGTTTAGATGAGTTCTGACCAAGTCGTATAAAATGAGGATTACTTCATACTATGGAGTACGGAAAAATATGATAGTGTATTGGAAGTGAGAAAAGGTCAAGGTATGTCACCAGAAACTACATTGAAGAAGAAAAGAAGTGTTATACTTCAAAAGGGAGGTGATTTGTTTAGAAACGAATAGGTTTCCTTGCTCCTTTGAGACTCATCTTTGATTTTGAAAAAAATTCAGATATGAAATTTTAAGGCAATGTTAGTTGTTAAAACGATTTGAGAATAAGTGTTTCTACGGTTTTCATAGTGGTGAGTAAGAATGTAATTTGTCTTCCATCCTGATCACGTGGTAAGGCAAGATTACATGTCTTATTCCTGTGAGAATGCAGTAAAGGACTATGTTTAATTTTATTTCCCCCATCCTAATCACATGGTGGAATAAGATCACATAATTCCTTGGGTTTTAGATGAAATAATGAATTTGTAAGAATTGCAAATATTTGTCATAATTCGAGTAATGTGTAGAACTGTCTGGATAAGAATTTTTAGAAAGTAAGCATTTCCTTCCATGTAAAGTGTTTGAGCCAGACTTTAAGACTATTTTTATATAGTGTGTTGGTCATCTAAGGGATATGTGATTTTCTCGGATTTTAAAGAATGGTTTCTAGTATGAGTTGGTAATTATATAAGTTTTTCTCAAGTAAAGTTATTGAGATTCAAAGACGAGAGTTTTCTTGTATAGCAATTGCTATATCAGCTACTTTGTAAAAATCCTTTGAGTTAACTTAGTATTGGCACTGTCTACTATTTTAGTAGTATTGCCAATTGCTATATTTGTTGCTCTACAAGTTAGAATGTTAAGTGAAGTCTAAACAGTTCTTTAATGAAAAAGACTGAAAATTGTAAATGGAGACAATTTTGTTGGAAATTATTGGACTAAAGGTATTATTTTCCAATATGTTGGTATAGCAATGCGTAAGAGTGTAGTTTGAAGTAGTTGAGAGATAACTACTTTTGAATGTCAGTATGCCCAAGCTGAGTTTTGGTTGAGAAAAGGGTGCAAAGGATTGACAAGATAGGTGATTATCTTGTCATGTGTTGGATAAATCTCATATTCTTGGTTCAAGTAATACTGAGATTTTATCTCAAAAAGGAAATTGAGTAAGGATTTTATGTAATCCTTGTAAAGAAAATAATTTGAGAAGGACTAAAGGTTTAGTTTGGATGACAACAAGGTTGTGTAAATACCGTAAGATTTTATTCAAATTTGTTGACCAGATCAAGGAAAAGTGGTATGGGAAAGTAATATTGTTTAAGATCATTGGGGAAGATCAAGAAGATAAGACACCAAAAATTGTTATTCAAGATTATGGATTGCTTGTTTTCAAAACTGTTCATGTGTATCTATTGTTAATGAGCTTTGAAAATTTAATTCAAAGGAGGCATAGTTATTTGCTTAATTAGTTCATCCTGGAACAAGTAAATGTATAAAGATTTAAGATAAAACTTTTGATGGACTGACATGAAGCGAAATGTCACCGAGTTCGTTTTAATATGTTTAGTTTGTCTGGAAGTCCTGATTGAGCATAGAAGACCAGATAGACTGTTATAATCTCTTCCTGTTTCAAGATAGAAGTGGAAAGATGTTACAATGGATTCTTGTCATTAGTCGTTCAAGACTTAATGAAAGAAGGATGCAATATAGAGGTTGTTAATAAACTCACCTAGAGTGTTCTTAAAGAGTACAGAAGTTAGCTGAGGTGTTCATGCATGAAGTATTTCATCTTCATAAAACTCCAAAGCCTATTATCTCTTATTGAGATGGATGGTTCCTGCTAAAATTTTGAAAGGAGTGACATCAAGCTTTATGTAGTGAATTGAATTTTAGCGTTGTCTTCCCTCATCAAACTGATGAACAATGCAAAGAAAACAAATTCAAACTCCCGAGGACATGTATTCTGGATTCCACACAAGTTGGGATGTTAACTTAAGTTGAGTGAATTCACATACAAGAATTGTGATATCATGATAAAGAAATGACTCTTTTAAGGCTTGGTAAGGCTAGAAGTGTTAGTTGTCAATTTGTTGGAATGACAATGCTGACAAGGTTCTTCATGGGCCAGACTTGGCCAAGAGAACAACAGCTGATATCGCACTAACACGATAAAGGGTGCTAACTGCTCAAAAGCGACAACAGTTGTATGTTGTGCTAAAGAGAGAGCAAGTTAAGTTCATTGTAAAGGACAACGTTTTTGTTCTAGTATTCTCCTTGAAAGGCGTATTTCGTTGGGGAAAGCGAGACAACGTAAATGCTCTCTATGTTGGATCTTTCGAGATATTGGAAAGAATTGGTAAGCTTGCTTAATAATTGGCATTGTCTCCTTCAGTGCATTCTATCTGTAATGTCTTCCTTGTGTTTCTTCTAAGATAGTATGTGTTCAATATATCACTTGTACTCCACAATAATGATATGGATATTTAACCAGATGACACCTATGAAGGACGCTAGTTTGAATCGTGAATGAGAAAATACCTTTGGTTAGGTTACCTTGGTCTAAAAATGGAGTTGAAGAAAAGACTTGTGAAATTAGACAGGAAATGCTGAGCCATTTTCCAAAGTTAATGAATATTGGAAAGAAGAAGTTTGGTAACTAAGCAGTGATTTTTTGTGCTTTGTGCAGAAGTAACAACATGTTTTTTTAAGGGGGTACTACAAACTTCTGTATAGGTTTGTAGTGGTTGTGTATGTCTGCTTATGCTATCCTTCCTTATGATCCGAGTTCTCCTTGGTTTCGAGGACGAAACTATTTTCTCGGATATCCTTTTAACCTCTTTGTCCGTTTTAACGCTATCCAATATTTTTGTCGGAATTTAAATCCTAGAAAATTTATGGTGATATCCTAAAATCATAAAGAAATGATTTTATGGATCGGTGTGAATTCGAGGATTTTACAATGGAAAAAGAATATTTATTGGATAAGCCGTCTTGTTAATTATGTATTGTAAAGGATCTAAAATATGAAACGGAAGCCTTAAAAATTGAAGGTAGCGTGATAAAATCATGGAAAATTGATTTTATTGGTCTACATAATTTACGGGATGTTTTGTATTTAGTATGTTTTTCCACCCGAGGTACATAATTTTACCGCTTTAACGCGAGTCCCATTCCGAGACGGGTTTTGGTTTTAAAATCACTTTTTTTGCCTTAATAAGGAAGGAACCAGAGAGAGAATGGGATTAGGACGGAACGACAGGCTTGGGTGAAAGAATTCTTTCTCCACCGACATATCTTCTCTGCCCCGTCCACCTTCTATCCATCTTCTTTATCTCCTCATCATCTTCCTCCTTTTTGTGGGCTCGAGTTGTTGAAACCGATCCAGAGAAGAATTAGGACGACTATGGACTTGGAGAATCATGGAGAACGACGGACTGAAGGAAAGAATTTAAATTCATCACCGCCGGCTATCTACTCTGCCTCGATGCCCGACGTCGCCGGCGACCCCATCGCCTTGGGCAACCACCCCGGAGCTGCTGAAGACGGGTGGGCCACCAGCGAGTTGTGGCAGCGTAGCCACCCATGGCATCGAGCAACTCGCCGAGGCCCCCCGCACCCGATTGGTGCATGCACAGGTTGTTTCGGACCACCGTCGGGCCACCACTCAACCACCTCGACATCCGAGGCATTTACTCGCCATCCAAGCTCACCCCACTAGCCTCCGGTCGAGCCACTAACGAACCAAACAGGCCATGGGCTCAATTAAAGGTAAAGGTTGAGCTTAATTAATTAGCGGTTTAGTTGCGGAGCCACCGTAAGGAACTTTCAGTTCTACTTTGCTAATTAATTTTGAAGTTTTTAATATCCTGATGTCATTACGGTCCCACAGGTTCAAACCGCTCGAGAAACGGATGTCAGGATCTTCAATTATAGCGAATACAAGTTTTGATACCGATTTGCATGTAATGGACTTTGGATAATTACTCGGGATTTGTTGTTAATCAGAATGATCCGAGATTTGTTCACCTTTAAGAACTGTTTCTAATGAACAATTTTTATTTAGAAAATTGTTTCAAAAGTGAAGCGTATAATTAGTTATAATTTCGCCAAGATGGTTCCTTAAAGCATGATAACTAAGGATTATTTATGAATCGATATTCGGAAATCAAATCGTTTATCGATTAGAAGGTTGTAGGAGTTGTGAATACAACTAAGAAGTGAATCCATGAGCTCGTTGTTGAGAAATCTTTTGTTATATTTGACAGAAGGGTCATAAAGATTATTGTTGAATTGCTAAGGACGTTGAGCACGCCTTCTAAGGCAAGTGGACGATTCCCTCTTGCGTTAGGGTTATTGATGCAGTGAAGCCTGCCATGTCTCAAACCGACGTCGATGAGTTGATTCGAGTGCCTTCTGACGGACCAATCACAAGAAGTCGAGCTAAGAAGATTGCTCAAGGCACAACAGCGATCTTGGTTCGATTGGCAGCGGTTATTGAAGAGCCTAGCAAGGCGAAGTGGGTCTCGTGCATTCGACATCAATTGAGCCCGGATTCCATGGATTGATAATATGGGGGCCGAAATTCACTATTTCTTTATTTAGAAACATGTATTAATTTGTCTCACTTTAGGGCTGAATTTAGTAAGTGACCGGGTGAGATGAATTGGTATATGGGTCAAAGTCAACCCTTTGACTTGACCATTCTAAATTGAAGAAAATATCTTATTTATTTTATTATAAACAATTTCTATCTATTTTAATAATGAAGAGAAATCAGCCAATAGGCTTATGTTAGTGGTTGATTTTCTCTCTCCTGGTTGTTAGAGATATTTTCTCTCTCCTGGTTGTTAGAGATATTTTCTCTCTCCTGGTTGTTAGAGATATTTTTAGTTTGTTAGAGATATTTTAAGTTGATAGGATTATTTCCTTAAATAAATAATTCAGCTATGATTTATTTATTTAAGGGAATCTAGTTAGATTTAATTAAATATTATTATATCTTGGGAAGCAAGATAAGGAGGCTAAATCCTCTCTCCTAGGGCCGGCCACACCCCCTTGCTTGCTCCCCAAGGATTAGCTTTTGTATTCTCTATTTATACTTGTTATTTCATTCAATAAAATCAGCTTGAGATTAGATAAACCCTAAGAAAGGTTTATCTAGTCCTTGGGCTCAAAAACAATTGTGTTTGTGTGCATGCTATTCGGCCGATCATCATCATCATCATCAAAATTTCGATAATTCTCTTCTCTCTCTCTCGTTCGAATCTGAGTTATATTTCATCAATAAGATTGTTCTAGTCTTGATTGTTAAAGATCAAACTAGTTTATCATTCGGATTTAGCGTTAGAGCCAATCCGAGTGAACTATCAAGTTGATTTACTATAATTCTGTTCGATCTCCATTCATTCGATTTCAGATCAGTTTGGTTACTTGTTGTGTACGATTTCTCATATTGATTGCAAATTCAGGTTGAATCAAGGATTACTAGGCAAGATCGGGACTTGTGTGGGTCATATACGAGGTTTCTACGGAGGATTCCGGGGCAATCACGTATCAAGTGGTATCATAATCCAGCGTCTCGCCAAGTAATTGTTTCTTTCCTTAATTTGCTTTCTAATTGATTTGATTCAGTTTTTGATCCCAAAAATCCCACCTTTACCTAAAGTTAGAATTTTTGAGACCAAAAGATTGAATTTTTCACCACCACCACCATATTTCCGCCACCCAACCACCACACCAAACTAGTGTCGCTCGTCTGGACCGCACCACCATTCACCACCAGCCGAGCCTAACCACACCACCCCCATCCAATTCGGATTAGCCTAACCCTAGTTCGCCCACCCCAGCCTTGTAACCCTAACCCTAAATTGGCGGCTAGACCTAGTTCGAACCCAAACCCTAACCCTAACCCTAATCTGGCGGCAGTCCAAACCCAAACCCTAACCCTAGTTGCGAGAAACCCTAGGTAACCCTAATTCTCGCAAACCTAGTTCGAACCCTACCAATCCCTCAAACCCTAGATCCAAATCCACAAACCCTAACCCTAGCCCTCAGCCGAGATCACCAAACCCTAATTCCTTGTTGTTGCTTGCCCTCCAAGTAATAACCCATCTAGGAGATTTTAAGGGATTTGTTGCATGCTTTTGGTTGATTTGGTTGAGTTGTATTGCAATTTAGATTAGCAATTGTTTTTCCTACGGTTTTATGAGTTTTCATTCATGTTGCATGATTGATTGCGATTCATATTGCTTGATTAATACTTGCTGATTTCTGTCATTGCATCCCATCAATTCGACCTACCCTTCTTCTTTTGTTAATTTGGCTTCTAGTTGGTTTCATTGGTAGCAAAAGTCACTTAGTTAAAAAAAAAAAAAAAATTCAGTTCGTGTATACCCTTTTTAATTTCGTCCTTTGCATTGTTGTTTTGCTTTGCTTGTTTCTTCATTATAGCACAAGAGTAGTTTGTGCATAAAATCAAAAAAAAAAAAAAAAAAAAAACAGAAAAGAAAAGTGATCTACCCCAGCTAGTTTTAAGCCACTTTCAACTCTAGTGACTGCTTGCTTAAAAAGTTAGCTAAGTAGAAATCACTTTGAAGAAAAAGAGTGACGAAATAAAAGTCACTAAGCCTACCATATTTTCTGTCCTTGCATGCTGAATTTTGGCTTTATTAACTTGCATAGAGTCAATTGAGAGATTGCATGTGTTTTAGAGCTCATAAAGGGATTATTTGCATTGCTTGTCTTATTGCATACTTGCCATTTGCTTAAGCTGCATATTTCCTTTAAATAGCATTAGTATTCCATACCTACACTATATCTACCATTTTACTCCCTCAAAACAGCCCAAAAACTGAATTAAGTTGATTGGATTGCTTTGAGGCAAGTTTTGGCTTGATCAAGGTGTGGTATTGCTTGTTGTGATTTACTTTAGAACACACTACTCTCTCTACCTTCTTGCTTGTTTCAGGAACAATGGTGATTCCATCAGAACCTAACCCAACTGAATTGAGTCTCACTAAGGAGGCAATCGACTTCATTAGGTTGTCCATTAGTGAAGGTGTGCGCGATGGCCAGGCTCGAGCTGTAGAACTGGCCACGGCTGCATTGGCTCCACAACTAAAGCATTTAGAGGAACAACTTGCAATATTGGTTGATTCGTCTCAAGCTAGTCGCAAGAGCACCCCTGCAGTCGATCTTACAAGTGACCCAAATCAAGCCTCGGGTAGCGACAAAGGCAAGCAACAACTAGTGGATGACGAACATGATGTGCTTGCTAGCTACAACAAAGATAATGATCCCCCGGCTCACTACTCCCCCACAGCAGGCCGAGGTAGAGGAAGAGGCATCGGGTCGAGGACTCCACCGGTTACTCATCAACAAGTCTATAATCAGCCACACAACCGGTATCCTCAAGCCACTCATCAACAATATCAACAATACAACAACTCTTTTGATGATGTGACGTATGGTTATCCCGGGGAAGAAAGGCGCCCATGGCATCCTCCCCTAGATGATTTCTATAACCATGCTGAGGTTGTAGAAGATCTCCCACCAGCCTATGGAGTACAACGGCCGAACAACAACAACAACATTAACCAAGTTGTAAATCAGATTGGGAAACGTGATATAAAGATCAAGATAGAACCATTCAATGGAGAGCTTAACCCGGAGAAGTATCTAGAGTGGGAACAAGCTACAAACTTCATTCTAGATCACATGGGATATGAAGAATGGGAGAAAGTTGCTGTTGTTGTCATCCACTTTATGGGGACCGCTAGAAATTGGTGGTTTAGAATGAAGGAGGATCGAATAAGAAAGGCCTTACCACCAATTGAAACTTGGGGCCAGCTGAAGTTTGTAATGAGGAAGAAATATGTGCCTGAAGAGCATACCGAGCACATGAGATTGAAAGTTGTAACTTGCAAACAAGGCACCAAGTCTCCAACCGAGTACTTCAATGAGCTAGAGGATCTGAGTTTTAAAGCGGGAATTCATCATTCCCAACGGTCTCTAAGGACCCAATTCATGGCTGGACTGAATCAAAGCATTCAAGACACATTGGAGATTCAACAAATCAAGGATCTCAATGCCTTAGTACATTCAGCCCAACTACTCTATGAGCAGCAACAAAGGAAGAAGAAGGAAGCTTGGAATGCTACAAAAAGGTATGGTTCTAATCCTAGTGCAAATTCCAACTTTTATTCTTCTAACCCTTCTATGCAGAAGGGAGCTTCTAGCTCACCTAAACCAACAGGTTTTCAAGGCCAAAGGCGTCCCACCAATGGACCTCCAAATCAGCCTAGAACACGTGATTTAGTGTGCTACAAGTGTCAAGGACGAGGTCACTATGCCAAGGATTGTCCAAATCTAAAGCAAGTGCTTCTCACCACCAATGGAGGATATGTGAGTGATGAAGATATAACTCCAAATCAAGTGGAGGAGGACAGTATTGGACAAGAAGAGGAGGACGTAGAGGCCATTGAACCAGATTGCACCGAACAGCCTCTAACTTTGGTAACAATGCGTACTCTTACTTTACAAGAAACACCTAGGCTAGATCAAAGGGAAAACATTTTTCATACTAGGTGTACAGTAAAGAATCAAGTGTTATGCATGATAATTGATAGTGGTAGCTGCTGTAACATTATTAATGCTAAGGTAGTTGATCACTTGCAATTAAAAACCCAACCTAGGGCTACTAGTTATGGTCTCAATGGAATTAATGATTCAGAAGGTCCTAATCTTGTCACCCATCAGTGTTTAGTCCGTGTTGCTATTGGTACTTATGTTGATGACATTATGTGTGATGTAGTAAACATGGAATGCACTCATATTTTGTTAGGAAGACCATGGTTATTTGATAGGAGAGTGATTTATGATGGCATGTTAAACACCTATTCTTTTAACTATGATGGGAGGAGAGTTTCTCTTCTACCCTTGTCTCCCCAACAAGTTCTACAGGATCAGGTACGTCGAGATCAAGCTAGGGCACTTAGGCGTGCCAAGGAAGAGAAAGAAGAGGCTGATTCAACGGCCAAAGCAGCGGCCCGGCGTTCGGCGCCCGACGCGTCGACAAAGCCAAGCGGCGTTTCCCAGTCTCCACCCAAGCGTTCTGGCTCAAATTTTGGGACAACATCAAAAACAGGTGGAGCTACTGTTTGGGACGAAAAACGCCGAGAGAATGTCCCTAAAACGGCCAAAGTGCCGAGCAACACTTCCAGCAGTGCATCTGGGACGAAAACGAGGCTATCTCCCAATCCACTCGAGCGTTTTGGCTCAAATTTTGGGAGCAATTCAGACACTCAGAGAGCTACAAATATAGAAAAAGAACGCCTACAGAAAGAGCCAAAAATCGGCTTGAAAGGCAGTGTAGAAAAGCGCTCTCTTGTGACTCAGTCTAGTATTTCTTTCCCTAACTCTTCTTGCTTACTTCTTATGAGGAAAGAGATACTTATTATTAGTCAAGATATTTCACATCTTCCAAAGTGTCTACAGGATCTATTACAAGAGTTTGAAGATGTGATGCCTGAAGAGTTGCCAGAAGGCCTTCCACCAATTAGAGGCATTGAGCATCAAATCGATTTGGTGCCCGGCGCTTCATTACCAAACCGTGCAGCCTATAGAGCAAGTCCAGAAGAGACCGCTGAGCTTCAAAGACAAGTACAAGATCTCATGGACAAAGGCTATGTGCGTGAATCTCTCAGCCCATGCGCGGTTCCGGTGATTTTGGTGCCAAAGAAGGATGGCACATGGAGAATGTGTGTTGATTGTAGAGCGATCAACCAAATAACAGTTAAGTACCGTCACCCCATTCCCAGACTAGATGATATGCTTGATGAGTTACATGGTGCTAATTTCTTTTCTAAAATTGATTTAAGAAGTGGGTACCATCAAATTAGGATGAGGGAAGGGGATGAATGGAAAACTGCCTTTAAAACTAAGTATGGCTTATATGAATGGTTAGTAATGCCTTTTGGATTAACTAATGCACCTAGTACCTTTATGAGGCTTATGAACCATGTCTTAAGAAGATACTTAGGCAGATTTGTTGTAGTCTACTTTGATGATATCTTAATCTATAGCAAAACCATGGATGAACATGTAGGTCATCTTAGGGCTGTTTTGGACACTTTAAGGTTAGAAAAGCTTTATGTTAACTTGAAAAAGTGTTCTTTTTGCTCGGAGTCTACCATTTTTCTTGGTTTTGTTGTGTCTAAAGGTGGATTGAAGGTAGATGAAGACAAGATCAAGGCAATCAAAGAATGGCCCCAGCCGACTACACCAACAATGGTCAGATCATTTCTCGGCTTGGCTGGCTTCTACAGGAGATTTGTGCGTGATTTTAGCACAATTGCAGCCCCCCTCCACGAGCTGACAAAGAAGGATACGGCCTTTAAATGGAGGGAGCAACAAGAGAACGCCTTCAACACTTTGAAGGACAGATTATGCCACGCCCCAGTGCTTCAACTCCCTGACTTCTCCAAGGCATTTGAGATAGAGGTGGACGCTTCTGGACATGGCATAGGAGGCGTGCTCTTACAAGACAAGAAACCCATTGCTTATTTTAGTGAAAAGCTTAGTGGGGCTGAGTTGAATTACCTTACTTATGATAAAGAGTTGTATGCTTTAATTAGGGTCCTGAAAACATGGTCTCATTATTTGTGGCCTAAAGAGTTTGTAATCCATTCTGATCATGAGGCCTTGAAGTACTTGAAAGGCCAATCTAGACTCAGCAGGCGACATGCAAGATGGGTTGAATTCATGGAGACCTTTCCTTATGTTGTTAAACATAAGAAAGGCAAGGAGAATGTGGTAGCTGACGCCCTTTCTCGGAGGTATGTACTCTTGAACCTATGTGATGTTAAGATCCTTGGATTTGCAATGATTAGGGAATTATATGCTAGTGATCCTCACTTTGCTGAAATCTATAAGAATTGCATGTCTAGGGGTGAAATAGATACCTACTTTATTGATGATGGATACTTGTTTAAAGCTGGAAAATTGTGCATTCCTTCATCTAGTATACGTAGGCTTCTAACTAAAGAGGTTCATGAATCAAGAGGACATAGGGGTTTAGAAAAGACTTTAGAAGGTTTAAAAGAACACTACTATTGGCCTAAAATGAGTAATTATGTATTGAGATTTGTCAAGAGTTGTGTTGTTTGTGCTAAAGCTAAGTCTAGACTTCACCCCCATGGTTTGTACCAGCCTTTACCCATTCCTAGTTCTCCTTGGGAAGACATTTCTATGGATTTCATTGTAGGTTTGCCTAGAACTAGGAAGGGTAGAGATTCTATCTTTGTAGTGGTAGATAGATTTTCCAAAATGGCTCACTTTATTCCATGTCACACGACTGATGATGCTGTGCATATTGCTGATTTGTTCTTTAGGGAAATTGTTAGATTGCATGGCATTCCTTGTTCTATTGTGTCAGATCGTGATGCTAAATTTTTGAGTTATTTTTGGAAGAGTCTATGGTCTAAATTGGGAACTAAATTGCTGTTTTCTACCTCATGTCACCCACAAACTGATGGGCAAACGGAAGTTACTAATCGAACGTTAGGGGTTTTACTTAGAACTATGCTTAAAGCTAACCTCAAACGTTGGGAAGATGTGTTGCCTTTTGTGGAGTTTGCTTATAACAAGTCAATCCATTCAGCCACAAAGATGACCCCTTTTGAGGTTGTTTATGGGCTGAATCCGAGGACGCCGGTGGATATGACGCCTCAGCCATACAAGGGAAAAGAGAGTTTTGAAGCTAACAAGAGGGCTGAGTTTGTGAAGAAGCTACATGAGAGGACGAAGATGCACTTGGAGAGGAAATCCATGAAGTACAAGGCCCATGCGGATAAGGGTCGGAAACAGGTTATCTTTGAAGAAGGAGATCTTGTTTGGGTGCATCTAAGGAAGGAAAGGTTCCCAAATCAAAGGAAGAACAAGTTAGATCAGAGAGGAGATGGACCATTTCGTATCATCAGGAGAATCGGCCCTAATGCATATCATGTTGACTTGCCTGGTGAGTATGGTGTCCATCCAACTTTTAATGTGGTTGATCTATCTCTTTATGTGCCAGATTTTGATTCCGACGTCGAATCAGAGACGATTCGAGCTCAAGTGGAGGAGAATGATGCAGTGAAGCCTGCCATGTCTCAAACCGACGTCGATGAGTTGATTCGAGTGCCTTCTGACGGACCAATCACAAGAAGTCGAGCTAAGAAGATTGCTCAAGGCACAACAGCGATCTTGGTTCGATTGGCAGCGGTTATTGAAGAGCCTAGCAAGGCGAAGTGGGTCTCGTGCATTCGACATCAATTGAGCCCGGATTCCATGGATTGATAATATGGGGGCCGAAATTCACTATTTCTTTATTTAGAAACATGTATTAATTTGTCTCACTTTAGGGCTGAATTTAGTAAGTGACCGGGTGAGATGAATTGGTATATGGGTCAAAGTCAACCCTTTGACTTGACCATTCTAAATTGAAGAAAATATCTTATTTATTTTATTATAAACAATTTCTATCTATTTTAATAATGAAGAGAAATCAGCCAATAGGCTTATGTTAGTGGTTGATTTTCTCTCTCCTGGTTGTTAGAGATATTTTCTCTCTCCTGGTTGTTAGAGATATTTTCTCTCTCCTGGTTGTTAGAGATATTTTCTCTCTCCTGGTTGTTAGAGATATTTTTAGTTTGTTAGAGATATTTTAAGTTGATAGGATTATTTCCTTAAATAAATAATTCAGCTATGATTTATTTATTTAAGGGAATCTAGTTAGATTTAATTAGATATTATTATATCTTGGGAAGCAAGATAAGGAGGCTAAATCCTCTCTCCTAGGGCCGGCCACACCCCCTTGCTTGCTCCCGAAGGATTAGCTTTTGTATTCTCTATTTATACTTGTTATTTCATTCAATAAAATCAGCTTGAGATTAGATAAACCCTAAGAAAGGTTTATCTAGTCCTTGGGCTCAAAAACAATTGTGTTTGTGTGCATGCTATTCGGCCGATCATCATCATCATCATCAAAATTTCGAGAATTCTCTTCTCTCTCTCTCGTTCGAATCTGAGTTATATTTCATCAATAAGATTGTTCTAGTCTTGATTGTTAAAGATCAAACTAGTTTATCATTCGGATTTAGCGTTAGAGCCAATCCGAGTGAACTATCAAGTTGATTTACTATAATTCTGTTCGATCTCCATTCATTCGATTTCAGATCAGTTTGGTTACTTGTTGTGTACGATTTCTCATATTGATTGCAAATTCAGGTTGAATCAAGGATTACTAGGCAAGATCGGGACTTGTGTGGGTCATATACGAGGTTTCTACGGAGGATTCCGGGGCAATCACGTATCAGTTATTAATGAGGAATTGAATTCCATTTGATCCTCATGTTAGGAATAATTTGTATGTTGTATAAAGTTTGTTAGGTTGTTATTTTGTTAGAAATAACGACCATGTCGTTATTTCAGTTTCTACGCTAGAACTGAACTTAGGACCGTTGAATGATTAACTGTCTCATGCTGAGACATTGTTGTGAAGTATGATGGTAGAGATGGGAGTTTAGACTCCAAAACATCTCTTTAGTGGTCCTATGTTGAAACACTGCTGTAAAATAAGTTAGTTTAGGGGTAGGAGCCGAGTCTCCAATGACCTCTTTATAAAAAAGTTTGTATTGGGGGGCGTAGCTTGCTAGCGGATCCCAATTTTGGAGTCATGACTCATGTCTCGCTTCACGTAGAAGGAGGACAATGGTGCACTCTAGCTAAGTGCAAAAGGAACTGATGTGGGTCAAGTGGTCACGGATGAAATAGGCCCTCTCACCTTGATGACATCAGTTACAAGGAATTTATCGGCAGCAATTGGGTCGATTCAAAGTTAATTAAATGAAGATGTAATATGAAAATCATAAAGTGAAGAGAGTGCGGTAGGCTAGGTAATGTATATGAATGGTTAGTTCTTTTGATAACCATTCTTGCTCTTGATTAAGAATGATTCTTAATCAAACTTTGATGAAGTTAAGTTGATTAGTCGTTGAAGACGGTTGTGAATGTTGAGTGGTTAGTATAAGTTTCCATAAATCGCTTATGCTTCTTAAAGGAACCACAAGCAGTGGTGTTCTCCCTCTGGATTATGCAAGTCTCCTTCTTATTCTCTATAAGACTGCTAACTGTTGGATCATAATCCGAGTCTAACCGGATTTGGATGCCAATATGTTTAGTTACAAACATAAGAACCAAGTTAGTTTCTCCACTTGCTTAGTCTTTCATTAGACTAACCCGTCCATCTTCTTTTCTTTTGTATGGTCGGCTGGTGTCCACCGTTGGTATACGACACATTAGGCTCTTCTTGAAAGTTGATTCAATAGGCGTATTCAGAGGTTTGAAGCTCCAGAATTTGAAGAAAGGTTCCCAATTGCTATACTTGAATAAAGTTCTTGGTAATGTTGCTGCAAAGAAAAGTGAGAAAGAAGTTAAGAACCTACGAAAATCTTTTTAAAGACTCTGTTCAAATAGAAGGTTGTTCTATTTATTTATTCCTTTTAAGTTAAGGTTTGTAAAAGACTTTTCAGTTGTTTTTCCGTTGTAATACTTTACTTAATTTTGTTAGGTTTTAAATGGTTTCTTTTACCTTGGTCTTGTATGTTCTATTAGGTTAAAGCTCTAGGTAACTCTGGTTTAGTCCTTAGTGGGGTTACTGGCGGTCTGTCTTGATTTTGAAGTGCAGAATGTGCTTATTGGCTTTATATCTTCATTATTTGTGCTAATGCCTAGATTTCTTTAAAGTTCACTTGTTTTTTCTCCTTTTACCTTTAAAATGACTTGTGATCTAACATTGCACACCAAATGTTCGATGAAATATCCATGTAAATGTCACTCCTAAATGAGCCATTCGGTTTCTAGTTTCGAATTTATGCTTTTATTCGATCTGCCTTGATTTTGTAGTGCAGGTAGTGCTTATTGTATTCATACTATCCTCATTCTTTGTGCTAATGCCTAGATTTCAATAAAGTTCACTTGTTTTTTTCTACTTTAGCGTTTAAAATGACTTGTGATATAACATTATACGCCAAGTGTTCGATTAAATGTCCATGTAAATGTCACTCGTAAATGTGGCATTCCGTTTCTAGGTTTGAATTTATGCTTTTATTCGATACGTCTTAATTTTGTAGTGTAGAATGTGCTTACTGGCGTGATACTATCCTCATTCATTATGCTGATCCCTAGATGTCTTTAAAGCTCACTTGTTTTTTCTCCTTTGGCCTTTAAATATGACTTGTGATCTAACATTATACGCCAAGTGTTCGATGAAATGTCCATTTAATTGTCACTCCTAAATGTGGCATTCAGTTTCTAAATTCGAATTTATGCTTTTATTCGAACGGTCTTGATTTTGTAGTACAGACTATGCTTATTTGCTTGATACTATCGTCATTATCTATGCTTATGCCTAAATATTATCCTCATTCTTTATGCTTATGCCTAGATGACTTGACAGTTTACTTGTGCAAGGCCTATATTGGCTTGATACTATCCTCATTCTTTATGCTTATGCCTAGAATGTCCTTGTGATCTAACATTGCACGCCAAGTGTTCGTTGAAATGTCCATGTAAATGTCACTCCTAATGTGGCATTCGGATTCTAGGTTTGAATTTATGCTTTTATTCGATCTGTCTTGATTTTGTAGTGTAGAATGTGCTTATTGGCTTGATACTATCTACATTCTTTGTGCAAAGGCCTATATTTCTTTCAAATTCACTTGTTTTTACTTCTTTTGCCTTTTAAATGACTTCTAATCTAACATTGCACGCCAAGTGTTCGATGAAATGTCCATGTAAATGTCACTCCAAAATGTTGCATTCGGTTACTAGGTTCGAATTTATGCTTTTATTCGATCGGTCTTTGTTTTATAGTGCAAAATGTGCATATTGGCTTGATACTATCATCATTCTTTATGCTTCTGCTTAGATGTCTTTAAAGTCCACTTGTTTTTTCTCCTTTTGCCTTTAAAACGACTTGTGATCTAACAGTGCACGCCAAGTGTTCGATGAAATGTCCATGTAAATGTCACTCCTAAATGTGGCGTTCAATTTCTAGGTTTCAATTTATGCTTTTAATCAATCGGTCCTGGTTTTGTAGTGAAGAATGTGCTTATTGGCTTGATACTATCCTCAATCTTTGTGAATATGCCTAGATGACTTTAAAGATCACTTGTTTTTTCTCCTTTTGCCAATAAAATGACTTGTGATCGAACATTATACACCAAATGTTCGATGAAATGTCCATGTAAATTTCACTCCTAAATGTGGCATTCGGTTTCTAGGTTTGGATTTATGCTTTTATTCGATCGGTCTTGGTTTTGTAGTGAAGAATGTGCTTATTGGCTTGATATTATCCTCATTCTTTGTGCTTATTCCTAGATGTTTTTAAAGTTCACTTGTTTTTTCTCCTTTCGCCTTTAAAATGACTCGTTATCTAACATTTCACACCAAGTGTTCGATGAAATGTCCATGTAAATGTCACTCCTAAATGTGTCATTCGGTTTCTAGGTTCGAATTTATGCTTTTATTCGATCTGCCTTGATTTTGTAGTGCAGAATGTTCTTATTGGATTAATACTATCCTCATTCTTTGTGCTAATGCCTAGATTTCAATAAAGTTCACTTATTTTTTTCTGTTTTTGCCTTTAAAACCTGTGATATATCATTATACGCCAAGTGTTCGATGAAATGTCCATGTAAATGTCACTCGTAAATGTCGCATTCGGTTTCTAGGTTCAAATTTATGCTTTTATTCGATACATCTAGGTTTTGTAGTGTAGAATGTGCATATTTTCTTGATTCTACCATCATTCTTTATGCTTATGCCTAGATGTCTTTAAAGTTCACTTGTTTTTTCTCCTTTGGTGATGCAGTGAAGCCTGCCATGTCTCAAACCGACGTCGATGAGTTGATTCGAGTGCCTTCTGACGGACCAATCACAAGAAGTCGAGCTAAGAAGATTGCTCAAGGCACAACAGCGATCTTGGTTCGATTGGCAGCAGTTATTGAAGAGCCTAGCAAGGCGAAGTGGGTCTCGTGCATTCAACATCAATTGAGCCCGGATTCCATGGATTGATCATAGGAGGGCCGAAAATTACTATTTCTTTATTTAGAAACATGTATTAATTTGTCTCACTTTAGGGCTGAATTTAGTAAGTGACCGGGTGAGATGAATTGGTATATGGGTC
This sequence comes from Fallopia convolvulus, assembly GCA_964016875.1. Classification (NCBI taxonomy): domain Eukaryota; kingdom Viridiplantae; phylum Streptophyta; class Magnoliopsida; order Caryophyllales; family Polygonaceae; genus Fallopia; species Fallopia convolvulus. Next base: position 21,192,813 of record OZ024730.1, read on the forward strand.
AAAGTCAACCCTTTGACTTGACCATTCGAAATTGAAGAAAATATCTTATTTATTTTATTATGAACAATTTCTATTTATTTTAATAATGAAGAGAAATCAGCCAATAGGCTTATGTTAGTTGGTTGATTTTCTCTCTCCTGGTTGTTAGAGATATTTTAAGTTTGTTAGGATTATTTCCTTAAATAAATAATTCAGCTATGATTTATTTATTTAAGGTAACCTAGTTAGATTTAATTAGATATTATTATATCTTGGGAATCAAGATAAGGAGGCTGATTCCTCTCTCCTAGGGCCGGCCACACCCCCTTGCTTGCTCCCCAAGGATTAGCTTTTGTATTCTCTATTTATACTTTGCAATTTCATTAATAAAAATCAGCTTGAGATTAGATAAACCCAAATTGGTTTATCTAGTCCTTGGGCTCAAAAAATTACAAGTGTGTTTGTGTGATTACAATCTCGAGATCATCATCTTCATAGCAGCCGAAATTTCTCCCTCTTGTTCGAATCTGAGTTATAGTTCATTCAATTGGATTGTTCTAGTTGTGATTGTTAAAGATCAAACTAGTTAATCATTCGGATTTAGCGTTAGAGCCAATCCGTTTGAACTATCAAATTGAATATCAATAATTCAGATCGAGTGCTTTCATTCATTCAATCAGTTCGTTATTGTGTTACTTGGATCGCAAGTTTCTTACTTTGAAAGCTTTTGTAGGTTTGAATCATAATTGCTGGCAAGATCGGGTTCCTGTGTGGTCAAATACGAGGTTTCTGAGGAGTAATCCGAGGCGATCACGTATCATTTGGCCTTTAAAAATGACTTTTGATCTAACATTATACGTCAAGAGCTCGATGAAATGTCCACGTAAATGTCACTCCTAAATGTGGCATTCGGTTTCTAGGTTCGAATTTTTGTTTTTATTCGACCCATCATGATTTTGTAGTGCAGAATTAGCTTATTGGCTTAATACTATCCTCATTCTTTATGCTTATGCCTAGATGACTTGACAGTTTACTTGTGCAAAGGCCTATATTGGTTCGATACTATCCTCATTCTTTATGCTTATGCCTAGAATGTCCTTGTGATCTAACATTGCACGCCAAGTGTTCGATGAAATGTCCATGTAAATGTCACACCTAATGTGGCATTCAGATTCTAGGCTTGAATTTATGCTTTTATTCGATTTGCCTTGATTTGTAGTGCAAAATGTGCTTATTGGATTGATACTATCCTCATTCTTTGTGCTAATGCCTAGATTTCAATAAAGTTCACTTATTTCTTCTCCTTTTGCCTTTAAAATGACTTGTGATCTAACAGTGCACGCCAAGTGTTCGATGAAATGTCCATGTAAATGTCACTCTTAAATGTTGCATTCGGTTACTAGGTTCGAATTTATGCTTTTATTCGATCGGTCTTTGTTTTATAGTGCAAAATGTGCATATTGGCTTGATACTATCATCATGTTTTATGCTTCTGCTTAGATGTCTTTAAAGTCCACTTGTTTTTTCTACTTTTTCCTTTAAAACGACTTGTGATCTAACAGTGCACGCCAAGTGTTCGATGAAATGTCCATGTAAATGTCACTCCTAAATGTGGCGTTCAATTTCTAGGTTTGAATTTATGCTTTTAATCGATCGGTCTTGGTTTTGTAGTGAAGAATGTGCTTATTGGCTTGATACTATCCTCTATCTTTGTGAATTTGCCTAGATGACTTTAAAGATCACTTGTTTTTTCTCCTTTTGCCTATAAAATGACTTGTGATCTAACATTATACACGAAATGTTCGATGAAATGTCCATGTAAATTTCACTCCTAAATGTGGCGTTCGGTTTCTAGGTTTGGATTTATGTTTTTATTCGATCGATCTTGGTTTTGTAGTGAAGATTTTGCTTGTTGGCTTGATACTATCCTCATTCTTTGTGCTTATTCCTAGATGTCTTTAAAGTTCACATGTTTTTCTCTTTTCGCCTTTAAAATGACTCGTGATCTAACATTTCACACCAAGTGTTCGATGAAATGTCCATGTAAATGTCACTCCTAAATGTGGCATTCGGTTTCTAGTTTCGAATTTATGCTTTTATTCGATCTGCCTTGATTTTGTAGTGCAGAATGTGCTTATTGGATTGATGCTATCCTCATTCTTTGTGCTAATGCCTAGATTTCAATAAAGTTCACTTTTTTTTTTCTGTTGCCTTTAAAACCTGTGATATAACATTATACGCCAAGTGTTCGATGAAATATCCATGTAAATGTCACTCGTAAATGTGGCATTCGGTTTCCAAGTTCGAATTTATGCTTTTATTCGATACGTATTAATTTGTAGTGTAGATTGTGCTTATTGGCTTGATACTATCCTCATTCTTTATGCTTATGCCTAGATGTCTGATGCAGTGAAGCCTGCCATGTCTCAAACCGACGTCGATGAGTTGATTCGAGTGCCTTCTGACGGACCAATCACAAGAAGTCGAGCTAAGAAGATTGCTCAAGGCACAACAGCGATCTTGGTTCGATTGGCAGCGGTTATTGAAGAGCCTAGCAAGTCAAAGTGGGTCTCATGCATTCGACATCAATTGAGCCCGGATTCCATGGATTGATGATATGAGGGCCGAAATGCACTATTTCTTTATTTAGAAACATATATTAGTTTGTCTCACTTTAGGGCTGAATTTAGTAAGTGACCGGGTGAGATGAATTGGTATATGGGTCAAAGTCAACCCTTTGACTTGACCATTCTAAATTGAAGAAAATATCTTATTTATTTTATTATGAACAATTTCTATTTATTTTAATAATGTAGAGAAATCAGCCAATAGGCTTATGTTAGTTGGTTGATTTTCTCTCTCCTGGTTGTTAGAGATATTTTCTTTCTCCTGGTTGTTAGAGATATTTTCTCTCTCCTGATTGTTAGAGATATTTTTAGTTTGTTAGAGATATTTTAAGCTTGTTAGGATTATTTCCTTAAATAAATAATTCAGCTATGATTTATTTATTTAAGGTAACCTAGTTAGATTTAATTAGATATTATTATATCTTGGGAAGCAAGATAAGGAGGCTAATTCCTCTCTCCTAGGGCCGGCCACTCCCCCTTGCTTGCTCCCCAAGGATTAGCTTTTGTATTCTCTATAAATACTTTTCAGTTTCATTAATAAAAAATCAGCTTGAGATTAGATAAACCCAAATTGGTTTATCTAGTCCTTGGGCTCAAAAACAATTGAGTTTGTGTGCTTATTGATTTCGAGATCACCAACAGAATTCCGACTTCTCCCTTCTCTAGTTGTTTGATTGATCTAGTTAATTAGATTGTTCTAGAATTGATTGTTAAAGATCATTCTAGTTAATCAATTGGATTTAGCGATCGAGCCAATCCAATTGAACTATCAAAGTTGACTTCTTCAATTTTCCAACTCGTTCTTTAATCATTCAGTTTCGTTATTTGTGTTACTTGGGTCGCAAGTTTCTTACTTTGAAAGCTTTGTAGGTTTGAATCATAATTGCTGGCAAGATCGGGTTCCTGTGTGGTCAAATACGAGGTTTCTGAGGAGTACTCCGAGGCAATCACGTATCAAGTGGTATCAGAGCCCAGCGTCTCGCCAAGTAATTGTTTCTTTCCTTAATTTGCTTTCTAATTAATTTGATTCAATTGTTGATCCCAAAAATCCCCCCTTTACCTAAAGTTTGAATTTTTGAGACCAAAGATTGAATTTTTCACCACCACCACCATAATTCCGCCACCCAACCACCACACCAAACTGGTGTCGCTCTAGGGCACCGCACCACCCCCCAGCCCTGTCCGAACCCACCCCCACAAACCCTAGCCAATTCGGAGACCCTAAACCCTAGTTCGCCCCCCGCCCTATTCTCGTGAACCCTAACCCTAACCCTAATTTGGCGGCAGAACCCTAACCCTAGATTGCGAGAAACCCTAGGAAACCCTAATTCTCGCAAACCCTAATCTGAAACCCTACCATACCCCAAACCCTAGAACCGAACCCTAAAACCCTAATCCAGCCGTGAGCCTCCAAAACCCAAATTCCCTTAGTTGTTCCTTGCCCTCCAAGCAATTATCCAATTAGGAGATTTTTATGGGATTTGTGCATGTTTATTGGCTGAATTGGTTGAGTTGTATTGCAATTTAGATTAGCAATTGTTTTTCCTACAGTTTTATGAGTTTTCATTCATGTTGCATGATTGATTGCGATTCATATTGCTTGATTAATACTTGCTGATTTCTGTCATTGCACCCCATCAATTCGACCTACCCTTCTTCTTTTGTTAATTTGGCTTCTAGTTGGTTTCATTGGTAGCAAAAGTCACTTAGTTTAAAAAAAAAAAAGAAAAAAAAAAGAGGTTCGTATATACCCTTTTAATTTCGTCCTTAGCATTGTTGCATTGCTTTGCATGTTTCTTCATTATAGCACAAGAGTAGTTTGTGCATAAAAATCAAAAAAAAAAAAAAAAAAAGAAAAGAAAAAGTGATCTACCCCAGCTAGTTTTAAGCCACTTTCAACCTTAGTGACTGCTTGCTTAAAAAGATAGCTAAGTAGAAATCACTTTGAAGAAAAAGAGTGACGAAATAAAAGTCACTAAGCCTACCATATTTTCTGTCCTTGCATGCTGAATTTTGGCTTTATTAACTTGCATAGAGTCAATTGAGAGATTGCATGTGTTTTAGAGCTCATGGAGGGATTATTTGCATTGCTTGTCTTATTGCATATTTGCCATTTGCTTAAGCTGCATATTTCCTTTAAATATCATTAGTATTCCATACCTACACTATATCTACCATTTTACTCCCTCAAAACAGCCCAAAAACTGAATTAAGTTGATTGGATTGCTTTGAGGCAAGTTTTGGCTTGATCAAGGTGTGGTATTGCTTGTTGTGATTTACTTTAGAACACACTACTCTCTCTACCTTCTTGCTTGTTTCAGGAACAATGGTGATTCCATCAGAACCTAACCCAACTGAATTGAGTCTCACTAAGGAGGCAATCGACTTCATTAGGTTGTCCATTAGTGAAGGTGTGCGCGATGGCCAGGCTCGAGCTGTAGAACTGGCCACGGCTGCATTGGCTCCACAACTAAAGCATTTAGAGGAACAACTTGCAATATTGGTTGATTCATCTCAAGCTAGTCGCAAGAGCACCCCTGCAGTCGATCTTACAAGTGACCCAAATCAAGCCTCGGGTAGCGACAAAGGCAAGCAACAACTAGTGGATGACGAACATGATGTGCTTGCTAGCTACAACAAAGATAATGATCCCCCGGCTCACTACTCCCCCACAGCAGGCCGAGGTAGAGGAAGAGGCATCGGGTCGAGGACTCCACCGGTTACTCATCAACAATTCTATAATCAGCCACACAACCGGTATCCTCAAGCCACTCATCAACAATATCAACAATACAACAACTCTTTTGATGATGTGACGTATGGTTATCCCGGGGAAGAATGGCGCCCATGGCATCCTCCCCTAGATGATTTCTATAACCAAGCTGAGGTTGTAGAAGATCTCCCACCAGCCTATGGAGTACAACGGCCGAACAACAACAACAACGTTAACCAAGTTGTAAATCAGATTGGGAAACGTGATATAAAGATCAAGATAGAACCATTCAATGGAGAGCTTAACCCGGAGAAGTATCTAGAGTGGGAACAAGCTACAAATTTCATTCTAGATCACATGGGATATGAAGAATGGGAGAAAGTTGCTGTTGTTGTCATCCACTTTATTGGGACCGCTAGAAATTGGTGGTTTAGAATGAAGGAGGATCGAATTAGAAAGGCCTTACCACCAATTGAAACTTGGGGCCAGCTGAAGTTTGTAATGAGGAAGAAATATGTGCCTGAAGAGCATACCGAGCACATGAGATTGAAAGTTGTAACTTGCAAACAAGGCACCAAGTCTCCAACCGAGTACTTCAATGAGCTAGAGGATCTGAGTTTTAAAGCGGGAATTCATCATTCCCAACGGTCTTTAAGGACCCAATTCATGGCTGGACTGAATCAAAGCATTCAAGACACATTGGAGATTCAACAAATCAAGGATCTCAATGCCTTAGTACATTCAGCCCAACTACTCTATGAGCAGCAACAAAGGAAGAAGAAGGAAGCTTGGAATGCTACAAAAAGGTATGGTTCTAATCCTAGTTCAAATTCCAACTTTTATTCTTCTAACCCTTCTATGCAGCAAAAGGGAGCTTCTAGCTCACCTAAACCAACAGGTTTTCAAGGCCAAAGGCGTCCCACCAATGGACCTCCAAACCAGCCTAGGGCACGTGATTTAGTGTGCTACAAGTGTCAAGGAAGAGGTCATTATGCCAAGGATTGTCCAAATCTAAAGCAAGTGCTTCTCACCACCAATGGAGGATATGTGAGTGATGAAGATATACCTCCAAATCAAGTGGAGGAGGACATCAATGGACAAGAAGAGGAGGGCGTAGAGGCCATTGAACCAGATTGCACCGAACAGCCTCTAACTTTGGTAACAATGCGTACTCTTACTTTACAAGAAACACCTAGGCTAGATCAAAGGGAAAACATTTTTCATACTAGGTGTACAGTAAAGAATCAAGTGTTATGCATGATAATTGATAGTGGTAGCTGCTGTAACATTATTAATGCTAAGGTAGTTGATCACTTGCAATTAAAAACCCAACCTAGGGCTACTAGTTATGGTCTCAATGGAATTAATGATTCAGAAGGTCCTAATCTTGTCACCCATCAGTGTTTAGTCCGTGTTGCTATTGGTACTTATGTTGATGACATTATGTGTGATGTAGTAAACATGGAATGCACTCATATATTGTTAGGAAGACCATGGTTATTTGATAGGAGAGTGATTTATGATGGCATGTTAAACACCTATTCTTTTAACTATGATGGGAGGAGAGTTTCTCTTCTACCCTTGTCTCCCCAACAAGTTCTACAGGATCAGGTACGTCGAGATCAAGCTAGGGCACTTAGGCGTGCCAAGGAAGAGAAAGAAGAGGCTGATTCAACGGCCAAAGCAGCGGCCCGGCGTTCGGCGCCCGACGCGTCGACAAAGCCAAGCGGCGTTTTCCAGTCTCCACCCGAGCGTTCTGGCTCAAATTTTGGGACAACATCAAAAACAGGTGGAGCTACTGTTTGGGACGAAAAACGCCGACAGAATGCCCCTAAAACGGCCAAAGTGCCGAGCAACACTTCCAGCAGTGCATCTGGGACGAAAACTGGGCTATCTCCCAATCCACTCGAGCGTTTTGGCTCAAATTTTGGGAGCAATTCAGAGACTCAGAGAGCTACAAATATAGAAAAAGAACGCCTACATAAAGAGCCAAAAATCGGCTTGAAAGGCAGTGTAGAAAAGCGCTCTCTTGTGACTCAGTCTAGTATTTCTTTCCCTAACTCTTCTTGCTTACTTTTTATGAGGAAAGAGATACTTATTATTAGTCAAGATATTTCACATCTTCCAAAGTGTCTACAGGATCCATTACAGGAGTTTGAAGATGTGATGCCTGACGAGTTGCCAGAAGGCCTTCCACCAATTAGAGGCATTGAGCATCAAATCGATTTGGTGCCCGGCGCTTCATTACCAAACCGTGCAGCCTATAGAGCAAGTCCAGAAGAGACCGCTGAGCTTCAAAGACAAGTGCAAGATCTCATGGACAAAGGCTATGTGCGTGAATCTCTCAGCCCATGCGCGGTTCCGGTGATTTTGGTGCCAAAGAAGGATGGCACATGGAGAATGTGTGTTGATTGCAGAGCGATCAACCAAATAACAGTTAAGTACCGTCACCCCATCCCTAGACTAGATGATATGCTTGATGAATTACATGGTGCTAATTTCTTTTCTAAAATTGATTTAAGAAGTGGGTACCATCAAATTAGGATGAGGGAAGGGGATGAATGGAAAACTACCTTTAAAACTAAGTATGGCTTATATGAATGGTTAGTAATGCCTTTTGGGTTAACTAATGCACCTAGTACCTTTATGAGGCTTATGAACCATGTCTTAAGAAGATACTTAGGCAGATTTATTGTAGTCTACTTTGATGATATCTTAATCTATAGCAAAACCATGCATGAACATGTAGATCATCTTAGGGCTGTTTTGGACACTTTAAGGTTAGAAAAGCTTTATGTTAACTTGAAAAAGTGTTCTTTTTGCTCCGAGTCTATCATTTTTCTTGGTTTTGTTGTGTCTAAAGGTGGATTGAAGGTAGATGAAGACAAGATCAAGGCAATCAAAGAATGGCCCCAGCCGACCACACCAACAATGGTCAGATCATTTCTCGGCTTGGCTAGCTTCTACAGGAGATTTGTACGTGATTTTAGCACAATTGCAGCCCCCCTCCACGAGCTTACAAAGAAGGATACGGCCTTTAAATGGAGGGAGCAACAAGAGAAAGCCTTCAACACTTTGAAGGACAGATTATGCCACGCCCCAGTGCTTCAACTCCCTGACTTTTCCAAGGCATTTGAGATAGAAGTGGACGCTTCTGGACATGGCATAGGAGGCGTGCTCTTACAAGACAAGAAACCCATTGCTTATTTTAGTGAAAAGCTTAGTGGGGCTGAGTTGAATTACCCTACTTATGATAAAGAGTTGTATGCTTTAATTAGGGTCCTGAAAACTTGGTCTCATTATTTGTGGCCTAAAGAGTTTGTAATCCATTCTGATCATGAGGCCTTGAAGTACTTGAAAGGCCAATCCAGACTCAGCAGGCGACATGCAAGATGGGTTGAATTCATGGAGACCTTTCCTTATGTTGTTAAACATAAGAAAGGCAAGGAGAATGTGGTAGCTGACGCCCTTTCTCGGAGGTATGTACTCTTGAACCTATGTGATGTTAAGATCCTTGGATTTGCAATGATTAGGGAATTATATGCTAGTGATCCTCACTTTGCTGAAATCTATAAGAATTTCATGTCTAGGGGTGAAATAGATACTTACTTTATTGATGATGGATACTTGTTTAAAGCTGGAAAATTGTGCATTCCTTCATCTAGTATACGTAGGCTTCTAACTAAAGAGGTTCATGAATCAAGAGGACATAGGGGTTTAGAAAAGACTTTAGAAGGTTTAAAAGAACACTACTATTGGCCTAAAATGAGTAATTATGTGCTGAGATTTGTCAAGAGTTGTGTTGTTTGTGCTAAAGCTAAGTCTAGACTTCACCCCCATGGTTTGTACCAGCCTTTACCCATTCCTACTTCACCTTGGGAAGACATTTCTATGGATTTTATTGTAGGTTTACCTAGAACTAGGAAGGGTAGAGATTCTATCTTTGTAGTGGTAGATAGATTTTCCAAAATGGCTCATTTTATTCCTTGTCACACGACTGATGATGCAGTGCATATTGCTGATCTGTTCTTTAGGGAAATTGTTAGATTACATGGCATTCCTTGTTCTATTGTTTCAGATCGTGATGCTAAATTTTTGAGTTATTTTTGGAAGAGTCTATGGTCTAAATTGGGAACTAAATTGCTGTTTTCTACCTCATGTCACCCACAAACTGATGGGCAAACGGAAGTTACTAATCGAACGTTAGGGGTTTTACTTAGAACTATGCTTAAAGCTAACCTCAAACGTTGGGAAGATGTGTTGCCTTTTGTGGAGTTTGCTTATAACAGGTCAATCCATTCAGCCACAAAGATGACCCCTTTTGAGGTTGTTTATGGGCTGAATCCGAGGACGCCAGTGGATATGACGCCTCAGCCATACAAGGGAAAAGAGAGTTTTGAAGCTAATAAGAGGGCTGAGTTTGTGAAGAAGCTACATGAGAGGACGAAGATGCACTTGGAGAGGAAGTCCATGAAGTACAAGGCCCATGCTGATAAGGGTCGGAAACAGGTTATCTTTGAAGAAGGAGATCTTGTTTGGGTGCATCTAAGGAAGGAAAGGTTCCCAAATCAAAGGAAGAACAAGTTAGATCAGAGAGGAGATGGACCATTTCGTATCATCAGGAGAATCGGCCCTAATGCATATCATGTTGACATGCCTGGTGAGTATGGTGTCCATCCAACTTTTAATGTGGCTGATCTATCTCTTTATGTGCCAGATTTTGATTCCGACGTCGAATCAGAGACGATTCGAGCTCAAGTGGAGGAGAATGATGCAGTGAAGTTTGCCATGTCTCAAACCGACGTCGATGAGTTGATTCGAGTGCCTTCTGACGGACCAATCACAAGAAGTCGAGCTAAGAAGATTGCTCAAGGCACAACAGCGATCTTGGTTCGATTGGCAGCGGTTATTGAAGAGCCTAGCAAGTCAAAGTGGGTCTCATGCATTCGACATCAATTGAGCCCGGATTCCATGGATTGATGATATGAGGGCCGAAATGCACTATTTCTTTATTTAGAAACATATATTAGTTTGTCTCACTTTAGGGCTGAATTTAGTAAGTGACCGGGTGAGATGAATTGGTATATGGGTCAAAGTCAACCCTTTGACTTGACCATTCTAAATTGAAGAAAATATCTTATTTATTTTATTATGAACAATTTCTATTTATTTTAATAATGTAGAGAAATCAGCCAATAGGCTTATGTTAGTTGGTTGATCTTCTCTCTCCTGGTTGTTAGAGATATTTTCTCTCTCCTGGTTGTTAGAGATATTTTCTCTCTCCTGGTTGTTAGAGATATTTTTAGTTTGTTAGAGATATTTTAAGCTTGTTAGGATTATTTCCTTAAATAAATAATTCAGCTATGATTTATTTATTTAAGATAACCTAGTTAGATTTAATTAGATATTATTATATCTTGGGAAGCAAGATAAGGAGGCTAATTCCTCTCTCCTAGGGCCGGCCACTCCCCCTTGCTTGCTCCCCAAGGATTAGCTTTTGTATTCTCTATAAATACTTTTCAGTTTCTTTAATAAAAAATCAGCTTGAGATTAGATAAACCCAAATTGGTTTATCTAGTCCTTGGGCTCAAAAACAATTGAGTTTGTGTGCTTATTGATTTCGAGATCACCAACAGAATTCCGACTTCTCCCTTCTCTAGTTGTTTGATTGATCTAGTTAATTAGATTGTTCTAGAATTGATTGTTAAAGATCATTCTAGTTAATCAATTGGATTTAGCGATCGAGCCAATCCAATTGAACTATCAAAGTTGACTTCTTCAATTTTCCAACTCGTTCTTTAATCATTCAGTTTCGTTATTTGTGTTACTTGGGTCGCAAGTTTCTTACTTTGAAAGCTTTGTAGGTTTGAATCATAATTGCTGGCAAGATCGGGTTCCTGTGTGGTCAAATACGAGGTTTCTGAGGAGTACTCCGAGGCAATCACGTATCAATGTCTTTAAAGTTCACTTGTTTTTTCTCCTTTGGCCTTTAAAAATCACTTGTGCTCTAACATTATACGTCAAGAGCTCGGTGAAATGTCCATGTAAATGTCACTCCTAATTGTGGCATTCGGTTTCTAGGTTCTAATTTTTGCTTTTATTCGATACGTCTTGGTTTTGTAGTGCAGAATGTGCATATTGGCTTGATGCTATCATCATCCTTTATGCTTCTGCTTAGATGTCTTTAAAGTCCACTTGTTTTTTCTCCTTTTGCCTTTAAAATGACTTGTGATCTAACATTATACGTCAAGTTCTCGATGAAATGTCCATGTAAATGTCACTTCTAAATGTGGCATTCGGTTTCTAGGTTCGAATATTTGATTTTATTCGATACGTCTTGGTTTTGTAGTGCAGAATGTGCATATTGGCTTGATACTATCATCATTCTTTATGCTTCTGCTTAGATGTCTTTAAAGTCCACTTGTTTTTTCTCCTTTTGCCTTTAAAATGACTTGTGATCTAACATTATACGTCAAGTGCTCGATGAAATGTCCATGTAAATGTCACTCCTAAATGTGGCATTCGGTTTCTAGGTTTGAATTTCTGCTTTTATTCGATTGGTCTTGGTATTTTAGTGAAGAATGTGCTTATTGGCTTGATTCTATCCTCATTCTTTGTTCTTATGCCTAGATTTCTTCAAACTTCACTTGTTTTTTCTGCCATTGCCTTTAAAATGACTTTTGATCTAACATTATACGCCAAATATTCGATGAATGTTCATGTAAATGTCACTCCTAAATGTGACATTCGGTTTCTAGGTTCGAATTTTTTGCTTTTATTCGATACATCTAGGTTTTTTAGTGCAGAATGTGCATATTGACTTGATACTACCATCATTCTTTATGCTCTTGATACGGGGATTAGCCCGAAGGATGGCCCGATCTTCAACACCATAGACTCAACACAACAAAGGCAAGAGAGAAGATAATAAATAATGGAAACAAACTGAATTGGAGGACAAAACATGGATGTATAAATGGATAATAAGAAGAACCAATTGAAACAACAAATAGACCCTCATTGCTTTGAAAACGAGAACCTAGATGAATGATCAAAAGACCCATCTTTCTACAACTTGACACAATCAAGGACGAATCCTTGAAGCACCAAGAGGATGCGTTGTGATTGCTTGGAGAACACCATTTCTAACAAGAAACGACATAAACCAATACAACCCAAGGCTACACATAGATCGACCTCACCATGGAGGACCTCTCGGGTCTCTCTCCATTTGTAATCTGATTTTCTCAAAAACTGAAAACTAAGCTACCTCTAAAATGAAACTAGGCTATTTATACTAAATTGCTAAATAAAGAAAAATACAATAAAAATAGAAAATACTAACAAATAGCCTAAGCATTAACAAGCTAAGAGACTAGTTTATTATTGGCTGGCTCCAAGGCTCCTAGGTGCACGACTCTTCTTCACTCCATTCTTTTCCTTCTCGGTAATGTATCCTTTTCTCCAATTGGCGGATGTCTCGGGTGCACTTGTCACTTGCAGCCCTCAACGAATCCATGACCTCCATGAACTCAGCACGAATACTCGGTGGAATTCCTTGTAGAAATGCCATTGATAATCCTTCATCATCCTCCCCTTCTTGGCGAAGATTCGTCCTCGAATCTTGGGTGTCCTCCACGTCATCTTGGGGCTGAAAGAAATCATTGGATCCACAAGATTCCTCCAACTCAACATTGCACAACTCGGACTTCATAGGAACCGTTGAATCTGTTGAAGACATGACAACAAATTCTCGATTGATTGTCTACCGAAGATGGTGTTGTGGCCGGTTGGGAGAGGCTTGGCTGGCGTGAGAAAATACAGAATGAAGAGGACTTAGAGAGGCAAAAGTCAGGCTGAATTCTAATATAAGGGTTTGACTTGAAGTCTCACCTAAATTTTGAATTTAAACCAACTTCTAGGGGAAAGTGGGACGTTGGACTCTTGTTTGGAGAGAGCAGATTGGTCAAGGCTTGAAAATAGGAGCTAGGCGTGGAGTATATGGTTGGTAAGCTAAGGTTGTTGGTGTTTGACTTGGTCATCCTAAATTCAAGGAGAATGTGGAGCAACTTAAATTCTTAAATTTCAATTGCTATTTTTCTCCAAAAATAATTTAGGGGTCTGACTAGAGTCAAGGGTGGACGGTTTTAGGCAGGTGGTGGTGAAAAGTGGTTGTTTTGGGTTTGAAAAAGTCAACCTTAAAAATAGGAGTTGGCATGGCTTTATGTGGCTGAGAAGAGATTGGTTTTGGTCTCCCTTAAAAATAGGAGGCTGAATAGGAGTCTGAATTTTGACTCAAATTAAATTAATAATTGGCCTCTTTTGTAACAAAAACGTGGCTGAGTAGTGAAGGAGACGATGGACAGTTATTAGAAGGTGGTTAAGGCTGATTAAGGCCGTGTTTGGTTAAATACAAACCAGCTTCAACACAACTAGGAGGAAAGGTGGCGGTTTTGAGTCTCAAGATGGGGGCGTCGGCTTTAGTGTGGTGGTGCGAAGGTGATTGATGGGTGTTTGGGGGTAGGCACAACCACGCACAACATCTCTTTCCATCAAGGGTAAAAAAAATCATACAAAACGAGAAGTAAGGAGACTAACCAAGGGAAATTTGTTCTTGGTGACACAACCGACTCTTTTTGGAATTTTCTGACTTAGACGACTCCATGAACGACTCAACCATGGTGTTGGGAACCAAAAGCTCTGATACCACTTTGATACGGGGATTAGCCCGAAGGATGGCCCGATCTTCAACACCATAGACTCAACACAACAAAGGCAAGAGAGAAGATAATAAATAATGGAAACAAACTGAATTGGAGGACAAAACATGGATGTATAAATGGATAATAAGAAGAACCAATTGAAACAACAAATAGACCCTCATTGCTTTGAAAACGAGAACCTAGATGAATGATCAAAAGACCCATCTTTCTACAACTTGACACAATCAAGGACGAATCCTTGAAGCACCAAGAGGATGCGTTGTGATTGCTTGGAGAACACCATTTCTAACAAGAAACGACATAAACCAATACAACCCAAGGCTACACATAGATCGACCTCACCATGGAGGACCTCTCGGGTCTCTCTCCATTCGTAATCTGATTTTCGATTTTTTTTTTTTTGATTCTCTTTTTCTTTTCTTTTTTTTTAAACAGAAATAATTACAAGAAAAATCACGAAATAAAATACTAATGCAGGATATGAATATTATGTGCAAGAATGAGGTGAATTTTGGACGTTGGGTGGGTTGTGGGTTGAATCGGTCTCAAGGCTGAAATGTAGGAGGTGGGGTATGAATTTGGACGTTGGGAGAGTGTGGGAATGGATTGGAATGGATCTTGCTACTTTGTAGGAGGTGGGTGTAGCTTTTGTGGCTGAAATGAAGGTTGTTAGAATCTTTGAACTAGTCAACCTTAAATGTAGGAGGTGGGAAAGGTAATTGAATTTCTGACTTAATTAAATTAAATCAGCTCCTCCTTACTTAATTTCAAACGTGGCTGATGGTTCTAGGAAGGTGGTGGACGTTTTTGTGAAGGTGGTGGGCAGGAGGTGGTGTTGGTGACGGTTACTTGAAGTTTAGGGTGTGTTTGGCTGGGCAAAAACAAACCACTACACAAGCAACAAATGGTTAGTACTATCAAGTTAATTAAAGCAAAGGAATTAATCAACCTGACCTTGAGGACGTTTTTCTTTTTGGATTTTGTGGACTCTAATGGCGGATCGACTCGAACACAAGAAGAACGTCTACAACGAAGCTCTGATACCAATTTGATGCGGGATTAAGGCCGCTTGATGCCCGATCTTCGACGTTCGTGACTCAAACAATAGAAACAAGAACAAAGTGGTCAGAAATGGATTCAAACGAAAGCGACTCAATGAGAGCAATGGAAGCAACGACTCAAAGACACAAAACAGACTCGGTGACGACAAACAAACGCAACAAAGAAACAAGGAAACGACTCAATAAAGGACTGAAGATCAACTCCCAGAAACAACTAGGAGACCCTTGGCTCGAAGAGACAAGAATCAACTAGAATGATCGAGAAACCAACCTTTACGATCTCACACAAACAAGGAGCAAGCCTTGTAGCACGAGAAAGGGGCTCGTGATTGTTGAAAGGCACCAATCTTCTATGAAATTGACACAATCCAAAACAAACCAAGCTGCAAACACACACACGTTGAAAGCCAAAGCTCTCGTTTTCTCTCTATTGCAAGGAGAATTGGAAATTACAAATGAGTTGTCTAATCCCAAAATTAACTACCTAAAAGCTATTTATATGTCCATAAATTACAAGGAAATAATAATTAAAGTCTAATTAAAATAAAAGATAGTCAATAGCCCAAAATGGCCCAATTCAGAAATAAGCCCAACATAGGCTGACGTCGCATGCTTGCTCATGCTCGGACAAGAGCGCACACACGCGGACAGGCGCGCTCAGTGGCGCGCCGTTGCATCGCTACGCTGGCGAGGGCGCAACGCTGCATCGCTGGAGTTAGGACGCGTCGTTGCAACGTCGGTTTGGTGCGCGTTGCTGCAGCCTTGGCTCGAAGATCCCTCGGCGCTCAAGACGCACACCGCCCTAGCTTTGGACTTCATACATGCTCCTGCCTCCTTAGCCATAGTGTAGCCCACAAAAGCATTCATCTCATGTTGTAGCTTCTTGGCTCGAGCACGGGTGAGTGGTCCATCAAAGAGTGTAGGCGCGCCCGGTGGAGGCTGCCTAGATGGTCCCTCATCAACCTCCCCTTCTTGGAAAGGATTCGACCCCGAATCCAGCTCCTCATCCAAGGCTAAGTACGGCGTAAGATCAGCGACATTGAAGGTGGAGCTCACACCATAATCCCCGGGCAGCTCTAACTTGTAAGCATTGTCTCCAATCCGTTGAAGCACCTTGAAAGGTCCATCGCCTCTTGGAGACAGCTTGCTCTTCCTTAGCTCCGGAAACCGCTCCTTCCTTAGATGTGCCCATACCAAATCGCCGGGTTGGAAAATCACGCGGCGCCGCCCATGGTTGGCGCGCCTAGCATTGTACTCGGCCTTTTGCTCCAACCGAGTCTTGGTGCGAGCATGCAGCTCCTTAATAAATTCAACGTGCTTTCCTGCATCAAAACTTTCATGCTCCCTCATTGGAAATGGGGTAAGATCTAAGGGGGTGAGTGGGTTAGTACCATAAACACATTCAAATGGAGTTAACATAGTAGATGAGTGCATAGTGCGATTGTAAGCAAACTCCACATGAGGTAAAGCTTCTTCCCACATTTTCAAATTCTTTTTAATAATGGTTCTAAGGATAGTAGCTAACGTCCTATTGGTCACTTCGGTTTGCCCATCAGTTTGTGGGTGGCTAGATGTAGAGAACATTAGCTTAGTTCCTAGCTTATTCCATAAAGTCCTCCAAAAATGGCTAAGGAACTTGGTATCCCTATCACTCACTATTGTTTTTGGTATGCCATGAAGCCTAACTATTTCCCTAAAGAACAAGTTAGCTACATTACTAGCATCATCAGTTTTATGGCATGGCACAAAATGTGCCATTTTGGAAAATCGGTCAACTACCACCATAATTGAATCTCTCCCCTTCTTAGTCCTAGGCAACCCTACTATAAAGTCCATGGATAAATCCTCCCACGGGGCCGTAGGCGTAGGCAAAGGGGTGTAAAGTCCATGTGGCATCAACCTAGATTTGGCTCTTAAACAATCAACACAACGCTTAACTACATTTTCAACGTCTCTAAGCATGTGTGGCCAGTAAAAATGAGCCCTAAGAGTATGATAAGTCTTATCCCTCCCAAAATGTCCCATTAGGCCGCCCTTATGGGCTTCCTCAAACAACAATAAACGCAAAGAGCAACGAGGAATGCAAACTTTATCTACTCTAAATAAAAATCCATCATGAATGTAGTATTTCTCATCCGAACCCCTTTGCGTGCAGCACTTAAAAGCATCGCCAAAATCAATATCATTCTCATATAATTCACGAATGTAAGTAAATCCTAACACTCTAGAATCTAATGAGACAAGCAAAGCATGGCGACGTGACAAGGCATCGGCTACTACATTATCCTTTCCCTTTTTATATTTTATGACATATGGAAATGTCTCAATGAATTCCATCCACCTACCATGCCTTCTATCCAATTTATCTTGACTCTTGAAATGTTTTAAGGATTCATGGTCAGTTTTCAAGACAAATTCACTAGGCCAAAGATAATGTTGCCATGTTTTTAACACTCGAAACAAAGCATATAACTCTTTATCATAAGTCGAGTAGTTTAAACATGCACCTTTCAATTTTTCAGAAAAGAAGGCAATAGGCTTACCTTCTTGCATGAGAACGCCTCCAATTCCAATGCCACTCGCATCACACTCCACTTCGAAGGGACGAGTGAAGTCGGGCAAGGCCAACAATGGGGCATGCGTCAATCTGCCCTTTAGGGCGTTGAATGCCCTCTCTTGTGCCTTCTCCCACTTGAACTCACTCCTCTTCTTAGTGATTTCGGTCAAGGGAGCAGCAATGGTGCTAAAATCCCTCACAAATCTCCGATAGAAGCTGGCGAGGCCGTGGAAGCTCCTGACTTGGCCAATGGAGGTAGGCGTCGGCCACTCTTGAATCGCCTTTATCTTGGCTTCGTCTACTTGTAATCCTTTGGAGCTCACTACAAACCCAAGAAAAGTGACATGATTAGTGCACAATTCACATTTCTTCAAATTTGCATACAAGTGCTCTAATCTAAGTGTAGAGAGTACTTCCCTCAAATGATCTTCATGCGTTTTTAGGGATTTGCTATAGATCAGAATATCATCAAAATAAACAACAACAAATTCCCCTATGAAGTTTCTAAGCACATGATTCATTAGACGCATGAAAGTACTTGGGGCGTTTGTAAGCCCGAATGGCATAACAAGCTTTTCATAGAGACCAAACTTGGTCTTGAAGGCTGTTTTCCATTCGTCCCCCTCCTTCATCCTTATTTGATGGTAGCCACTTTTTAAATCTATCTTTGAAAAGATAGTGGCTCCATGCAATTCATCTAGCATGTCGTCTAGACGAGGGATGGGGTGCCTATACTTTACCGTTATGTTGTTAATAGCCCTACAATCGACACACATACGCCACGTGTTGTCTTTCTTAGGCACTAGCAATACCGGTACAGCACAAGGGCTTAAACTTTCCCTAATGTATCCCTTATCCAATAACTCTTGGACTTGGGATTGGACTTCGTGAGTCTCCTTGGGGTTCATACGATAGGCTGGCCTATTAGGCAGAGATGCTCCGGGAATGAGATCAATTTGATGCTCGATTCCTCGAATTGGAGGTAAGCCAGCCGGTATCTCATCGGGAAACACGTCATTGTATTCCTCAATGAGCCCCAAAATTTGTGGGGGCAAAGAGGCTCTAAGTTCCTCATTCAACAAACTCAACTCCTTGCACAAGAGCATGAGTGTTGTTTGACCATCCAAATACTCGGTCTCTAACTCCCGCTTGGAAGCCAAAAGTGCGCTGGAGGGTGGGAGATTGTTAGGTGAGCTCGTCTTACCCCGAGTTGTCCCCTTCTTTCCCTCACCTTCTCCACTTACCTTACTTACCTTCTGTTTGTCAAACTCCTCGACCACCTGCATAGGCGTCATGGGTTTGAGCACTATGGTTTGGCCATTGTAGGTGAAGGTGTTCCGGTTGGTGAATCCATCATGCGTGACCTTCCTATCATATTGCCATGGGCGACCTAATAAAATGTGACAAGCCTGCATAGGAACTACATCACAAAGAACAACATCCTCGTAATGCCCTAATTTAATAGAAACATGCGCTTGCTTGTTCACTTTAAGTTCTCCACAATCGTTCATCCAATGCAAATAATAAGGTCTAGGGTGTTGAGTCATAGATAATTGCAGTTTTTGTACCATTTCAAGACTAGCAATGTTACAACAACTTCCACTATCTATTATCATGTTGCAAACCTTACCCTTAATTAAACATCGAGTATGAAATAGATTTTCACGTTGATTATCTTCACAAGGGGCTGGTTTTATATGCATGTTACGTCTAGCAATTAAAGACTCCCCTGATTCATACTCTATCTCATCCTCATCATCATGCAAATCATCATTATTAGGCTCATTTTCATGCACATCATCAATTTCTTCCTCCGATTCATATTGGCCTAAATGATTGATTAAAAGTGTTTTCTTGTTAGGGCAATCTTTCATCATGTGACCTCTACCTTGGCACTTAAAACACACAATATCCCTAGCTCTAGAGGAAGGGTTAGAGGTACTGCCCTTAGGAGTTGCCGAAGCTCCACTATTGGGGCCCTTGTTGTAGGATGGCGCGGTGCCCGCGGAAGGCTTGGTTCGGCCAGCTTGATCTCCATAGGCGCCGGCGGTGCTTCCTCGTTCCTTTGTAGGCGTGCCTCGGCCTCCTAGAATCCGTGCCTTGTTCTTTTTCTCGACCTTCATAGCTAAATGTAACAAACCAGTCATAGTAGTATATGGATATAAATCGACCTCATTAGCTAAAGAAGGGTGGAAAATTCGAAGGAAACGTGCCATTGTGGACTCTTCATCCTCATCCACATCGGCCCTTACCATTGCCACCTGCATGGCATTGTAAGTTTCCTCGGCACTCATTGAACCTTGCTTGAGATTCTCCAATCTTTGACGCAGCTCACGTGCATAATGTTGGGGAATGAAACGCCTCCTCATGAGGGCCTTCATTTGCTCCCAAGTTCCTATTGGTGCGTCAAGAGCTCTTCTCCTTTCCTTTACTAGATTATCCCACCAGATTAGTGCATAACCGGAAAATTCAAGGGTGGCGAGTTGTACCTTTTTATGCTCGGCAAAGTTATGGCAATTCCATATTTGTTCAATTTTCGTCTCCCACTCCATGTAGACGTCCGGATCACACTTGCCTTCAAAGGCTGGGATCTGCACTTTGATTTTTCCTACTCCATCTTGCTCGGGCTCTCTAGGCCGCCTTGGACGCCTGTCCCTATCGTCGCGCCGTGAGTAGCGCTCCCATGGATCCTCGTCCTCGGCGTCATACTCGTCAAACGGGTATCCTTGGCCTGGAGCTCTCCTATGTCCCTGAAAATCTTGAAAATTATTAGCACGATTTTGCCCTTCCCTAGCGGGAGAGGGTAATTGGCTAATTGGAACCCCTTGAGCAAAAATCCCGGGAGAATGGAAATGAGTTGAGTTCAAGTGATCTTCCCTGTTTTGATGATGGGAAGTGGAGGCAAAATTCGGATCCATGCTGGACGGATGGAACGTAGGCGCGGACTCACGAGCGCGCCCTTGCTCTTGGCTCGCCGCTGTGGCTGGATCGTGCGCCGTTGGCGCGGTACCTGGCGCGACGCTCGGTGCGGCCCCCGGTTGAGGCGTCGTAATTGTTTGCGCCTCCAAGGCAGCCATGCGTGAATTGAGGCGCGCCATGTTGCTGTTGAGAGAGCTCAACAAGTTGAACACATCGGGGTGAACCGGGTCGGGGCTCCTGGATCGGTGGGATCCTCTCTCGTCTCCTGACATGATCACACACAATGCACTACAAGCAAATGGTTAATGTTAGTCAAATCAATAAACTCCTCGCTTGTGTTTCACTCGCTCTCACTCTCGGGTGGTGTGATCGAGCTTGTTGTTGCAATCTGCTTTGAAATGATCAAAATCAAGTTGAAGTTTAGTAGATCAATCAAACACGAGCAGAGACAAGGTTGGAGAGACAAGAAATTAAACAAAGAAGACTCGAATGTAGCATAGAAGAATTAGAGAAAATGAGAAGATGACTCGATTATAAACAAGGATGACATGAAAAGACAAGGAAGAGATCAACCTGATTAAGTCCTTTTCACCTTGAATTCCTTAACCAAGTGCGACTTGGAATGGTTTGTTAGGTGAGGATAAGGGTGGCTCTTTGTGGAGGTAGGTCTCGTCAATGGCGTCCAAAGAATGAAAAAGGAGAGAAGACACAATGCTTGCACTGAATCAAATATACTTAGACTATGCACTAGTATGAAATGCAACTTGATGTATGAAACGTAAGAGATATTTCTGACTTGGTCATCCTAAATTCAAGGAGAATGTGGAGCAACTTAAATTCTTAAATTTCAATTGCTATTTTTCTCCAAAAATAATTTAGGGGTCTGACTAGAATCAAGGGTGGACGGTTTTAGGCAGGTGGTGGTGAAAAGTGGTTGTTTTGGGTTTGAAAAAGTCAACCTTAAAAATAGGAGTTGGAATGGCTTTATGTGGCTGAGAAGAGATTGGTTTTGGTCTCCCTTAAAAATAGGAGGCTGAATAGGAGTCTGAATTTTGACTCAAATTAAATTAATAATTGGCCTCTTTTGTAACAAAAACGTGGCTGAGTAGTGAAGGAGACGATGGACAGTTATTAGAAGGTGGTTAAGGCTGATTAAGGCCGTGTTTGGTTAAATACAAACCAGCTTCAACACAACTAGGAGGAAAGGTGGCGGTTTTGAGTCTCAAGATGGGGGTGTCGGCTTTAGTGTGGTGGTGCGAAGGTGATTGATGGGTGTTTGGGGGTAGGCACAACCACGCACAACATCTCTTTCCATCAAGGGTAAAAAAAATCATACAAAACGAGAAGTAAGGAGACTAACCAAGGGAAATTTGTTCTTGGTGACACAACCGACTCTTTTTGGAATTTTCTGACTTAGACGACTCCATGAACGACTCAACCATGGTGTTGGGAACCAAAAGCTCTGATACCACTTTGATACGGGGATTAGCCCGAAGGATGGCCCGATCTTCAACACCATAGACTCAACGGAAACAAAGGTAAGAAAGAAGATAATAAATAATGGAAACAAACTGAATTGGAGGACAAAACATGGATGTATAAATGGATAATAAGAAGAACCAATTGAAACAACAAATAGACCCTCATTACTTTGAAAACGAGAACCTAGATGAATGATCAAAAGACCCATCTTTCTACAACTTGACACAATCAAGGACGAATCCTTGAAGCACCAAGAGGATACGTTGTGATTGCTTGGAGAACACCATTTCTAACAAGAAACGACATAAACCAATACAACCCAAGGCTACACATAGATCGACCTCACCATGGAGGACCTCTCGGGTCTCTCTCCATTCGTAATCTGATTTTCTCAAAAACTGAAAACTAAGCTACCTCTAAAATGAAACTAGGCTATTTATACTAAATTGCTAAATAAAGAAAAATACAATAAAAATAGAAAATACTAACAAATAGCCTAAGCATTAACAAGCTAAGAGACTAGTTTATTATTGGCTGGCTCCAAGGCTCCTAGGTGCACGACTCTTCTTCACTCCATTCTTTTCCTTCTCGGTAATGTATCCTTTTCTCCAATTGGCGGATGTCTCGGGTGCACTTGTCACTTGCAGCCCTCAACGAATCCATGACCTCCATGAACTCAGCACGAATACTCGGTGGAATTCCTTGTAGAAATGCCATTGATAATCCTTCATCAGCTCTGCTTAGATGTCTTTAAAGTTCACTTGTTTTTTCTTCTTTTGCCTCTAAAATGACTTGTGATCTAATAGTGCACGCCAGGAGTTCGATGAAATGTCCATGTAAATGTCACTCCTAAATGGGGCGTTCAATTTCTAGGTTTGAATTTATGCTTTTATTCGATCGGTCTTGGTTTTGTAGTGAAGAATGTGCTTATTGGCTTGATACTATCCTCAATCTTTGTGAATATGCCTAGATGACTTTAAAGTTCACTTGTTTTTTCTCCTTTTGCCTATAAAATGACTTGTGATCTAACATTATACGCCAAGTGTTCGATGAAATGTCCATGTAAATTTCACTTCTAAATGTGGCGTTCGGTTTCTAGGTTTGGATTTATGCATTTATTTGATCGGTCTTGGTTTTGTAGTGAAGAATATGCTTATTGGATTGATACTATCCTCAATTTTTGTCCTTATGCCTACATGTCTTTAAAGTTCACTTGTTTTTTCTCCTTTTGCCTTTAGAATGACTTGTGATCTAACATTGCACACCAAGTGTTGGATAAAATGTCCATGTAAATGTTACTCCTATATGTGTCATTCGGTTTCTAGGTTCGTATTTATTGTTTTATTCAATCGGTCTTGATTTTGTAGTGCACAATTTGCATATTGGCTGGATACTATCCTCATTCTTTATGCTTATGCGTAGATGTCTTTAAAGTGCACTCTTTTTTTCTCCTTTTGCCTTTAAAATTACTTGTGATCTAACCTTGCACGCCAAGTGCTCAATGAAATGTCCATATAAATGGCACTCCTAAATATGGCATTCGGTTTCTAGGTTCGTATTTAAGTTTTTATTTGATCGGTCTTGAATTTGTAGTGCAGAATGTGCATATTGGCTTGATACTATACTCATTCTTTATGCTTATGCCTAGATGATTTGACAGTTAACTTGTTTTTTTCTCCTTTTTTCTTTAAAATGACTTGTGATCTAACATTGCACGCCAACTATTCGATGAAATGTCCATGTAAATGTCGTTCCTAAATGTGGAATTCGGATTCTAGATTTGAATTTATGCTTTTATTTGATCTGTCTTGATTTTATAGTGCAGAATGTGCTTATTGGCTTGATACTATCTTCATTCTTTGTCCTAATGCCTATATTTCTTTAAAGTTCACTTGTTTTTACACCTTTTTCTTTAAAAATGACTTCTAATCTAACATTGCACACCAAGTGTTCGATGAAATGTCCATCTTAATGTCAATTCTAAATGTGGCATTCGGTTTCTAGGTTTGAATTTATGTTTTTATTCGATCTGCCTTGATTTTGTAGTGCAAAATGTGCTTATTGGATTGATACTATCCTTATTCTTTGTGCTAATGCCTAGATTTCAATAAAGTTCACTTATTTTTTCTCCTTTTGTATTGAAAATGACTTGTGATCTAACAGTGCACGCCAAGTGTTTGATGAAAGTTCCATGTAAATGTCACTCCTAAATGTTGCATTCGGTTACTATGTTTGAATTTATGCTTTTATTCAATCGGTCTTGGTTTTGTGGTGAAGAATTTGTTTATTGGCTTGACACTATCCTCATTCTTTGTGCTTATGCCTAGATGTCTTTAAAGTTTACATTTTTTCTCCTTTTGCCTTTAAAATGACTTGTGATCTAACATTATACGCCAAGTGTTCGATTAAATGTCCATGTAAATGTCACTCCAAAATGTGGCATTCGGTTTCTAGGTTTGAATTTATGTTTTTATTCTATCGGTCCTGGTTTTGTAGTGATGAAGTTGTTTATTGGCTTGGTGCTATCCTCATTCTTTGTGCTTATGCCTAGATGTCTTTAAAGTTCACTTGTTTTTTCTCCTTTTGCCTTTAAAATGACTTGTGATATAACATTGATCGTTAAGTGTTCGATAAAATGTACATGTAAATGTCACTCCTAAATGTGGTGTTCAATTTCTAGGTTTAAATTTATGCTTTTCTTTGATCAGTCTTGGTTTTGTAGTGAAGAATGTGCTTATTGGCTTGATACTATCCTCATTCTTTATGTTTATGCCTAGATGTCTTTAAAGTCCACTCTTCTTTTCTCCGTTTGTCTTTAAAAATGACTTGTGATCTAACATTGCATGCCAAGTGCTTAATGACATGTCTATGTAAATGTCACTCATAAATGTGGCATTTGGTTTCTAGGTTCGTATTTATGGTTTTATTCGATCGGTCTTGATTATGTAGTTCAGAATGTCCATATTGTCTTGATACTATCCTCGTTCTTTATGCTTATGCCTAGATGTTTTAAAAGTCTACTTGTTTTTTCTCCTTTTGCCTTTAAAATGAGTTGTGATCTAACATTGCACGCAAAGTGCTCGATGAAATGTCCATGTAAATGTCACTCCTAAATGTGGCATTCGGTTTCTATGTTCGTATTTATGCATTTATTCGTTCGGTCTTGATTTTGTAGTGCAAAATGTGTTTATTAGCTTGATACTATCCTTATTCTTTATGCTTATGCCTAGATGTCTTTAAAGTTTTCTTCTTTTTTCTTCTTTTGCCTTTAAAAATTGGCTCGTGATCTAACATTATACGCGACGTGTTCGATGAAATGTTCATCTAAATGTCATTCCTATATGTGGCATTCATTTTCATGGTTCGAATTTATGTATTTATTCGATACGTCTTGATTTTGAAGTGCAAAATTTGCTTATTGGCTTGATACTATCCTCATTCTTTATGCTTATGCGTAGATGTCTTTACAATTCACTTGTTTTTTTTTCTCCTTTTTTCTTTAAAAATTGACTTGTGATCTAACATTACATGACAAGTGTTCAATGAAATGTCCAAGTAAATGACACTGCTAAATGTGGCATTCGGTTTCTAGGCTCGTATTTATGCTTTCTTCGATCGGTCTTGATTTTTTAGTGCAGAATGTTCTTATTTGATTGATACAATCCTCATTCTTTTTGGTTATGCCAAGATGTTGGTCGCTCACAAATGCGAGGGTTTAGAGATACAATTTATAAACCGACCCCGTTGTAGCACGTGGTGGGTGTCGAACACTCGGGAAATCTACTCGATTGAGGTGCCTAGATACTAGAAAGCTAGAAAGGAGAACTTAAAACAAAGGAAAACAAAGAGAACAGTCGGGACCGACACAGAGGTCACGTCGGGCCCGATGTTGGCGACAAGAGGAAGTCGGGACCGACGTAGGGTAAGTCGGGCCCGAGGTAGCTGGGTTTGTCGAACTTCAAATATTGAAAGTAGATCTTGGGCTTTTGGGTTCCTTCTCTAGTAGATTAAGGCTTATCCACCCCAATTCAAGCAATGAGTGATGATCGGACTAGGATCGAGTGCTTTCGCCCTCGTTCCAACCACTTCTACACATCGATCGTTGGGGAAATCCCCTTCGAAGCAAGGTCTTGAGATTGACACATGTTCACTTTCGCTACTTTGCCAATCTCAAGCCTTGATTCCCAACTTTCGCAAGGAATTGTAGCTCGATGTAGAGTGGGTTCCTTAGATCAAACACTCAAGGCTATGGAATTGGTGTTTCTAGCCCAAACCTAGCTAGGGTTTTCCCCCATAACCCAAGATCAAGGAGATCTACTCCATGTGGCAAACAAAGAAAGCAAACAAATCAAAAGGGAAAGCAATCAACATCATCAATCTCAAAACAAAGCAAAGTTTCATTCAAATCAAAAGCAATCCACAAATTCCAATCAAGTGTTTCCAAATCCACAAGATCAAAACAAAGCAAAGCTAGTCTATCAACAAAACCTATCAAGTCTTCCTCTCCCTTGGCCGATTCTCTCTCTCTTCCTCCTCCTCTCCTTCCTCCTTGCTCTCCAAGTATCCTTTTGAGGGTTGTTGTGTGTGAGAGAACCCCTAATTTAGAAGACAAGAGGGCCTTTTATAGATTAGATGAGGGGCAAAAGTGGAAATCCACAATTTCGTGCCTTGGAGCCCAAGTAGTCTGGTGACCGACTCAGACCGACACGGAGGACCTCGGGCCCGAGTTACTGTGCATGTCGGTCCGAGGTTGGAAACTTCCAAGTCGGGCCCGACATTGTTGCAACTCGGTCCGAACCTCGTTCCACCTTCTTCTTGTTGGCTTTCCTCTTGTTCTTCTTCATGGCTTGCTCCTCTCTTTCCCGCTTTAGCTTGGGCCTTGCTCCATGTCTCGACTCTCCTTCTAATCGATCCTCGATTTATGCCAAATTACCTACAAAACACATAAAATGCGCATAGTCTCCGAATCTCATAGAAATACGGGAACTAAGCTAAAAAGGAACAAAATACGCAAGGAAAGGGAAAAAAGAAACATATTTACAAAGGAAATCACATATGAAAACACCAAAAGAAACATATTTACAAAGCAAAAGTGGAAATCCACATGAATCATCATGGACATCTTCTAACAATGGCTAAGCAAAATGATCATACTACATCATGATTAGGCTATAGCCAACAATGAAACACATGAATCCACATGATATCACAAGAAGAGAGCAAAAACAACATGGATCGACTTCCAACCTATGTCGGGCCCGACTTACTCAACCTCGGTCCGACTTGTTGGACCGACTTCCACAATTCGGGCCCGACTTTCCTGGGCACGTCGATCTTGTCCTAGTTCATGCTTCGACTATAACCTCAAATCAACCCAAATCACTCTATCATGCACTTAAATTTCAAATTCAACCATCAAACATCCCTAATCGAAGTTCTAAATGGATCTAAGCATGCATAAACAACTTTAAAGCTCAATTTCACAAATCATGCAAATCCACCATTGATGCTCAAGCTCAAGCTCTCAATCAAACATGGCATTACTCAATCTATGCAATGAAAGCACAAAATTTTCAAAGAAATAAGTAGAGATCGAGTAACACATACCGGATTCGAAGAGTATTGAACTTTTAAACAAATAATCAACTTAGAACTCAAACTTTCTCAATCTAGATCGAGATGGGGGATGAAGAACTATATTGAACTCGAAATTTCTACTTGGATTCGGGTTAGGGAGGCCTTTTTGTGGTTGGATCGACATGAAGAAAGGAAGAGTGTGTGGATCGAGTATGGTGAGGGAAGGGGCGGCCGACTTTGAGAGTGTGGGGAAGGTGAGTTGTATTTTGGGAATGGTGGTTGATATGAAGATGGTAGGTAGGTGGGGGATGGTATTTAATGGGGGAAGTGGACAATTTAGGTCAAGGGCAAAATTGGCATTCCAACTAGTCAAATCGGGTCGGACCGACTTCATGGACCGACGTCCCTATGTCGTGCCCGACTTAACTGGGCTCGATGTGGGAGTGTCCGGGTCACCAATTTTACTCCATCCTCTTGCAACTTCTTTCCCATATTTCCATTTATATATTTTACCTCAAATCCTACACAACCTTGAAGAATACACAGCACCAAAAATTCACAAAACACTAGATAGAGTTTGGTTAGAGAAAAGCTAGGCTAAACTAAGAAAAATCAAACTAAAATTACGAAAAGAAAGTTACTAGCTCGAATTGCCTCCCGAGAAGCGCTCGTTTAGAGTCACTAGCTTGACTTCCTAACCTCAACCTCATGGCGGGGGAAACACGGTGAATTGCTCGCCATTGTTATGCCCATTCCCATTGCCTTCATACCCATAAAACCACCAATGATGGTCTATATAGGCATGGCTTTCCGATCTCGGGCCTCTCTCATCATACTCCTCCAACGAATGAGATTTCTCCTTCTTACTTGCTCCATCATGTTCCTCTTTTCCTACACCAAAGTTATCCAAAGAATTCCTAGGAGATTCTACCAATTCATCTTTCAAGTTTTAAGGCAAATGTAGGAGTCTCCTAAGTCATCGTTCAAATCACTTAAACAAATGTAGGAATCAAAAGTTTGGGAAGAATTGTGGTCATCACCAACATCAAAAGGATATAAGTAAGGATACTCTTCATTTCTCCTTGGGCTAGCATTGATCCTTGACTCATCTTGATCCTCAACTTGCTCCAACAACTCACTTGCTTGTATTTGTTTATTGAACCCTTCATCACTTCTCAACACAATGACTTCTCTAGCAACTTCCACTTGCTTGTATTTGTTTATTGAGGATGGCCAAGGCGTCCGGCTCATTCAAAGCCTTGTTGAAGTGAAAATCGACCTTTTCTTCACCAATCTCAAAGGAAACTTTGCCGTTTTTGACATCAAACCTTGCCCCCGCCGTAGCTAAGAATGGTCTTCCTAAGATTATTGGGACCAAGGGGTCCTCGTGCATGTCCAAGATCACGAAATCATCGGGGACAAAGTACTTTCCAACTCGCACCGGTATGTCATCCAATATTCCCTTAGCCTTGATGATGGAACCGTCGGCCATTGTTAGGGACATATCGGCCGGCTCCATTTCACCCAAATTTGCTCTTCTCCAAATGCTAGCGGGCATCACCGAAACACTTGCCCCAAGGTCACATAAGGCTTGGAAGTTTTGAGACCCCACACCAATGGTGATAGCAAAACGACCGAGATCTCCTAGCTTTTGCGGTAACTCCAAGGTCTTGACCTCATCTTGCATTTCAACTATGGACCTCTTCTTGCTCAAAATCTCCTTTAAAAACTTGGCATAGGATGGCATCTCGCTCAATGCATCGGTGAACGGGATAGAGATTTTCAAACCTTGCAAGAGTTTGAGAAACCTCTTGAACTTGTTCTCAACAACATCTTTCGGCTTCCTTGAGGGATATGGAAGAATTGTTGCACCTTGAATCTTGCTTGGATCAACCTCCTTGGACTTCCCCACTTCACTTGCAACATTTCCTGGTTGGACCGACTTAGGCACCATGTCGGGCCCGATGTTGTGAATCTCGGTCTTGGGCAGAGGAGTCGGATCGAGGTCTGGGTACGTCGGACCCAAGTTACTCTCAACCTCGGTCCGGGGTAAAGGGGTCGATCTTCTTGCTGGGTCGACTTCGGGGAACGTCGGACCCGACTTGTTGGGTAAGTTGGTCCGACTCTCTTCATTCTTCTTAGGCATGTGTGGCTCGGGTAGGTTTCGGCCGCTTCTCAATCCAATTGCCCGGACTTCATTTTGATTGTTTTGAGCTCGAGGGTTCTCCTCGGGTCGGCCCGGAAGTCTCCCATTCTCTCTCGGGGCTTGAGTTGTAATTTGGGCAAATTGATTATCGACTTGCCTCCTCCATGCACCAAACTCATTGAATTGGGTCCTCATCTCCTTGAACCCATCTCTCATCTCTTGAGCAAATGATTGTAGCTCATTGAATCCCGGTGGCCTATATGGTGGTGGTGGTGCCCTTGGCTCATTTTGGTTGAAGTTGTTGTTGTAGCCTTGAGCTTGACCGTTGTTCCACCGGCCATTACCACCATTGTTGAAGTTGCCTCTTCCACCGAAATTTCCTCGAACATAGTTTGCCTCCTCAATTCGCTCGGCCAAACGCACTTGGCTCTCATTCGGACAAACTTGTGTAGCATGTGCAAAGGATCCACACTCCTCACAAGCTCTAGCATTTTGCTTGTAGTAGTGGACTTGCCTCTTAAGCTTGCTCACTTCACCTTCAAGGAATTGGAGCTTCACATCCTTGTCAATGTCTTCTCCCCTTGGATCATATAACTTCCTTGCACCTTCACCTTGAACTTTCACCTCTTTGCTAGCTTGACTTACCCCATACATGGCCTCATAATCGGATAGCTTGTCAAGTAGCTCCCAAGCTTGATCCGGTGTCAAGTCTATGAACCCACAATCGGTGTGGAGATTGAGCTTGTCCTTCGTTGCCGGATTGATGCCTTGGAAAAAGATGTCTTGGAGCACATAAGGTTGTTGGCCATGAGTAGGACATTGGCGCAACATCTCCTTGAAACGGTCCCATGCTTCGAAGAGAGGCTCATTCGGACTTTGTTGAAAGCTTGCAATTTTCCTTTTTAGCTCGGTTGTCTTTGAGGGCGGGAAGAACTTCATCAAGAAAGCATCATAGAGTGTCTTCCAAGTTTTGATTGACCTAGGAGCTTGGCTCTCGAGCCAATGTGTGGCCTTGCCCCCAAGTGACCATTTGAACGCCTTTAGAAGCACATACTCCAACGTCTCCTCGTCGGTAGAGATCATCTCACACATGTCCACAAAGCGTTTGACGTGCTCTATGGGACACTCATGTGGACGGCCCTCGAATTGATCACGCTTGATGAGGGAAATGAATTGCGTCTTGATCTCAAAATTCTTGGCAACCTCGAGGAGCACAATAGCCGGTTCGGGTACCCTCAACTCCGGATGCATGTATTGGCGTGCATTCCGGGGTAGAGCGTTGAGTTGAGCTTCGGCTCTCATCCGTTGCTCCCGTTCTCTTCTTGCCACCGCCTCTTGATTGTCCTTCTCAAGTTGCAATCTAGCCATTTCGGCCCTAAGTTGAGCCAACTCCTCATCAACATGGAGAGCTTGATTCTCCATCCTTTTCCTTCTTCGGGCTTCTTTGAGATACTTTTCGGATCACTCACAAACTCAATCTCAAATGTTCCTCGGGAGGAACGAGCTAGCATACACCTACGAAACAAAGACACAAGCCAAAACAAATCAAAAACAAACAAAGGGTTTGGGCTATTCCCTCACCCAAATCACTACCAAAACACAAGAACAGTCGGGACCGATACAGAGGTCACGTCGGGCCCGATGTTGGCGACAAGAGGAAGTCGGGACCGACGTAGGGTAAGTCAGGCCCGAGGTAGCTGGGTTTGTCGAACTTCAAATATTGAAAGTAGATCTTGGGCTTTTGGGTTCCTTCTCTAGTAGATTAAGGCTTATCCACCCCAATTCAAGCAATGAGTGACGGTCGGACTAGGATCGAGTGCTTTCGCCCTCGTTCCAACCACTTCTACACATCGATCATTGGGGAAATCCCCTTCGAAGCAAGGTCTTGAGATTGACACATGTTCACTTTCGCTACTTTGCCAATCTCAAGCCTTGATTCCCAACTTTCGCAAGGAATTGTAGCTCGATGTAGAGTGGGTTCCTTAGATCAAACACTCAAGGCTATGGAATTAGGGTTTCTAGCCCAAACCTAGCTAGGGTTTTCCCCCATAACCCAAGATCAAGGAGATCTACTCCATGTGGCAAACAAAGAAAGAAAACAAATCAAAAGGGAAAGCAATCAACATCATCAATCTCAAAATAAAGCAAAGTTTCATTCAAATCAAAAGCAATCCACAAATTCCAATCAAGTGTTTCCAAATCCACAAGATCAAAACAAAGCAAAGCTAATCTATCAACCAAACCTATCAATCTTCCTATCCCTTGGCCGATTCTCTCTCTTCTCCTTTTCCTCTCCTTCCTCCTTGCTCTCCAAGTATCCTCTTGGTTCCTTGCCAAGTGTGGGAACCTCCTTTTTGTGTGAGAGCCCCCCTAAATTAGAAGACAAGAGGGCCTTTTATAGATTAGATGAGGGGCAAAAGTGAAAGTCCACAATTTCGTGCCTTGGAGCCCAAGTAGTTCGGTGACCGACTCAGACCGACACGGAGGACCTCGGGCCCGAGTTACTATGCAAGTCGGTCCGAGGTTGAAACTTCCAAGTCGGGCCCGGCGTGGTTGCAACTCGGTCCGAACCTCGTTCCACCTTCTTCTTGTTGGCTTTCCTTGTTCTTCTTCATGGCTTGCTCCTCTCTTTCCCTCTTTTGCTCGGGCCTTGCTCCATGTCTCGACCCTCCTTCAAATCGATCCTCGATTCACGCCAAATTACCTACAAAACACATAAAATGCGCATAGTCTCCGAATCTCATATAAATACGGGAACTAAGCTAAAAAGGAACAAAACACACAAGAAAAGGGGAAAAAGAAACATATTTACAAAGGAAATCATATATGAAAACACCACCAAATAAAGAGACATCAGATGTCTTTAAAGTTCACTTGTTTTTTCTCCTTTTATCTTTAATAATGACTAGTGATCTAACATTGTACGCCAACTGATCAATGAAATGTCCATGAAAATGTCACTCCTATATGTGGCATTCGATTTTTAGGTTCGAATTTATGCATTTACTCGATTTGTCTTGATTTTTTAATGCAAAATGTGCTTATTGGCTTGATACTATCCTCATTCTTTGTGCATATGCCTAGACTTCTTTAAGGTTGACTTGTTTTTTCTCCTTTTGCCATTAAAATAACTTGTAATCAAACATTGAACGCCAAGTATTCGATGAAATATCCATGTAAATGTCACTCCTAAATGTGGCATTCGCTTTCTAGGTTTGAAATTATGCTTTTATTCGATCGTTCTTGATTTTGTAGTGCAGAATGTGCATATTGGCTTGATACTATCCTCATTCTTTATGTTTATGCCTAGATGTCTTTAAAGTCCACTCTTTTTTTCTCCTTTTGTCTTTAAAATGACTTGTGATCTAACATTGTATGCCAAGTGCTCGATGACATGTCCATGTAAATTTCAGTGCTAAATGTGGCATTTGGTTTCTAGGTTCGTATTTATGGTTTTATTCGATCGGTCTTGATTTTGTAGTTCAGAATGTGCATTTTGGCTTGATATTGTCCTCGTTCTTTATGCTTATGCCTAGATGTCTTTAAAGTCTACTTGTTTTTTCTCCTTTTTCCTTTAAAATGACTTGTGATCTAATATTATACGCAAAGTGCTCGATGAAATGTCCATGTAAATGTCACTTCTAAATGTGGCATCCGGTTTCTAGGTTCATATTTATGGTTTTATTCGATCGGTCTTGATTTTGTAGTGCAGAACGTGCATATTGGCTTGATAATATACTCATTCTTTATGTTTATGCCTAGATGTCTTTAAAGTCCACTCTTCTTTTCTCCTTTTGTCTTTAAAATGTCTTGTGATCTAACATTGCATGCCAAGTGCTTAATGACATGTCCATGTAAATGTCACTCATAAATGTGGCATTTGGTTTCCAGGTTCGTATTTATGGTTTTATTCGATCGGTCTTGATTATGTAGTTCAGAATGTGCATATTGGCTTGATACTATCCTCGTTCTTTATGCTTATGCCTAGATGTCTTTAAAGTCTACTTGTTTTTTCTTCTTTTGCCTTTAAAATGACTTGTGATCTAACATTGCACGCGAAGTGCTCGATGAAATGTCCATGTTAATATCACTCCTAAATGCGGCATTCGGTCTTGATTTTGTAGTGCGGACTGTGCTTATTAGCTTGATACTATCCTCATTCTTTATGCTTATGCCTAGATGTCTTTAAAAATTCACTTGTGATCTAACATTACACGACAAGTGTTCGATGAAATGTCCATGTAAATGTGACTACTAAATGTGGCATTCGGTTTCTAGGTTTGAATTGATGCCTTTATTCGATTTCTCTTGATTTTGTAGTGCAGAATGTACTTATTGGCTTCATACTATCCTCATTTTTTATGCTTATGCCTAGATGTCTTTACAATTCCTTTGTTTTTTCCCTTTTTGCCTTTAAAATGACTTGTGATATAACATTATACGTCAAGTGCTTGATGAAATGTCGATGTAAATGTCACTGCTAAATGTAGCATTCAGTTTTTGTGTTCGTGTTTATGCTTTTATTCGATCGGTCTTGATTTTGTATTGTACAATGTGCTTATTGGCTTGATACTATCATCATTCTTTATGCTTATGCCTAGATGTCTTTACAGTTCACTTGTTTTTTCTCCTTTTGCCTTTGAAATGACATGTGATCTAACATTGCACGTCAAGTGTTCGATGAAATGTCCATGTAAATGTCACTCCTAAATGTGGCATTCGGTTTCTAGGTTCGAATTCATGAATATATTCGATCTGTCTTGATTTTGTAGTGAAGAATATGCTTATTGGCTTGATACTATCCTCATTCTTTGTGCTTATGCCTAAATTTCTTTAATGTTCACTTCTTTTTTTTCTCCTTTTTCCTTTAAAAATTTACTTGTGATATAACTTTTCACGCCAAGTGTTCGATGAAATGTCCATGTAAAGGTCACTAATAAATGTGGCATTCAGTTTCTATTTTCGTATTTATGCTTTAATTCGATCGGTCTTGATTTTGTATTGTAGAATGTGATTATTGGCTTGATACTATTCTAATTATTTATAATATGCCTAGATGTCTTTACAGTTCACTTGTTTTTCTTCCTTTTGCCTTTAAAATGACTTGTGATCTAACATTGCACGCCAAGTGTTCGATGAAATGTCCTTGTAAATGCCACTCATAAATGTGGCATGCGGTTATATAGTTCGAATTTATGCTTTTATTCGATAAAATATCCATAAAAATGCCATTCCTGAATGTGGAATTCGGTTTCTAGGTTTGTACTTATGCTTTTCTTCGATCGTTATTGATTTTGTAGTGCAGAATGTGCATATTCACTTGATACTATCCTCATTCTTTTTCCTTATGCCTCGTTGTCTTTAAACCTCACTTGTTTTTCCTCCTTTTGCCTTTAAAAATGACTTGTGATCTAACATTATACACCAAGTGTTCCATGAAATGCCCATGTAAATGTCACTCCTAAAGCTGACCTTCGATTTCTAGGTTCGTATTTATGCTTTTATTCGATCGATCTTGATTTGGTAGTATAGAATGTGCTTATTGGTTTGATACTATCCTCATTCTTTATGCTTATGCCTAGATGTCTTTATAGTTCACTTGTGTTTTCCCCTTTTGCCTTTAAAAAGTGACTTGTGATCTAAAATTGCACGCCAAGTGTTGGAGAAAATGTCCATGTAAATGTCACTCCAAAATGTGGCATTCGGTTTTCTAGGTTCGAATTTATGCATTTGTTCGATCTGTCTTGATTTTGTAGTGAAGAATATGCTTATTGGCTTGATATTATCCTCATTCTTTGTGCTTATGCCTAGATTTCCTTAATGTTCACTTGTTTTTTCTCCTATTGCCTTTAAAAATTTACTTGTGATATAACTTTGCACGCTAAGTGTTCGATGAAATGTCCATGTAAATGTCACTTATAAATGTGGCATTCAGTTTCTATTTTAGTATTTATGCGTTAATTCGATCGGTCTTGAATTTGTATTGTAGAATATGCTTATTGGCTTGATACTATCCTCATTATTTAAGCTTATGCCTAGATGTCTTTACAATTCAATTTGTTTTTCCTCCTTTTGCCTTTAAAATGACTTGTGATCTTACATTGCACGCCAAGTGTTCGATGAAATTTCCTTGTAAATGTCACTCATAAATGTGGTAGGTGTTTTCATAGTTCGAATTTATGCTTTTATTCGATCTGTCTTGATTTTGTAGTGCAGAATGTGCTTTTTGCCTTGATACTATCCTTGTTCTTTGTGCTTATGCCTAGACTTCTTTAAAGTTCACTTTTTTTTCTCCTTTTGCCATTAAAATAACTTGTGATCAAACATTGAACGTCAAGTGTTCGATGAAATGTCCATGTAAATGTCACTCCTAAATGTGGCATTCGGTTTCAAGCTTTGAATTTTTGCTTTTATTCGATCGGTCTTTATATTGTAGTGCAGAATGTGCCCATTAAACTTGGTACTATCCTAATTCGCCTAGATGTGTTTAATGTTTACTTGTTTTTTCTCCTTTTGCCTTTCAAAATTCACTTGTGATCTAACTTTGCACGCTAAGTGTTCGATGACATGTCCATGTAAATGTCATTCCTAAATGTTGCACTAGGTTTCTGTGTTCGTGTTTATGCTTTTATTCGATCGGTCTTGATTTTGTATTGTACAATGTGCTGATTGGCTTGATACTATCATCATTCTATATGCTTATGCCCAGATGTCTTTATAGTTCACTTGTTTTTTCTCATTTTGCCTCTAAAATGACTTGTGATCTAACATTGCACGCCAAGTGTTCGATAAAATGTCCATGTAATTTCACTCCTAAAGGTGGCATTCGGTTTCTAGCTTTGAATTTATGCTTTTATTCGATCGGTCTTTATTTTGTAGTGCAGAATGTGCCCATTAAACTTGGTACTATCCTAATTCGCCTAGATGTGATTAATGTTCACTTGTTTTTTCTCCTATTGCCTTTAAAAATTTACTTGTGATATAACTTTGCACGCTAAGTGTTCAATGAAATGTCCATGTAAATGTCACTTATAAATGTGGCATTCAGTTCCTATTTTAGTATTTGTGCGTTAATTCGATCGGTCTTGAATTTGTATTGTAGAATATGCTTATACTATCCTCATTATTTAAGCTTATGCCTAGATGTCTTTACAATTCAATTGTTTTTCCTCCTTTTGCCTTTAAAATGACTTGTGATCTTACATTGCACGCCAAGTGTTCGATGAAATTTCCTTGTAAATGTCACTCATAAATGTGGTAGGTGTTTTAATAGTTCGAATTTATGCTTTTATTCGATCTGTCTTGATTTTGTAGTGCAGAATGTGCTTTTTGCCTTGATACTATCCTTGTTCTTTGTGCTTATGCCTAGACTTCTTTAAAGTTCACTTTTTTTTCTCCTTTTGCCATTAAAATAACTTGTGATCAAACATTGAACGTCAAGTGTTCGATGAAATGTCCATGTAAATGTCACTCCTAAATGTGGCATTCGGTTTCAAGCTTTGAATTTTTGCTTTTATTCGATCGGTCTTTATATTGTAGTGCAGAATGTGCCCATTAAACTTGGTACTATCCTAATTCGCCTAGATGTGTTTAATGTTTACTTGTTTTTTCTCCTTTTGCCTTTCAAAATTCACTTGTGATCTAACTTTGCACGCTAAGTGTTCGATGACATGTCCATGTAAATGTCATTCCTAAATGTTGCACTAGGTTTATGTGTTCGTGTTTATGCTTTTATTCGATCGGTCTTGATTTTGTATTGTACAATGTGCTGATTGGCTTGATACTATCATCATTCTATATGCTTATGCCCAGATGTCTTTATAGTTCACTTGTTTTTTCTCATTTTGCCTCTAAAATGACTTGTGATCTAACATTGCACGCCAAGTGTTCGATAAAATGTCCATGTAATTTCACTCCTAAAGGTGGCATTCGGTTTCTAGCTTTGAATTTATGCTTTTATTCGATCGGTCTTTATTTTGTAGTGCAGAATGTGCACATTAAACTTGGTACTATCCTAATTCGCCTAGATGTGTTTAATGTTTACTTGTTTTTTCTCCTTTTGCCTTTCAAAATTCACTTGTGATCTAACTTTGCACGCTAAGTGTTCGATGACATGTCCATGTAAATGTCATTCCTAAATGTTGCACTAGGTTTCTGTGTTCATGTTTATGCTTATATTCGATCGGTCTTGATTTTGTATTGTACAATGTGCTTATTGGCTTGATACTATCATCATTCTATATGCTTATGCCCAGATGTCTTTATAGTTCACTTGTTTTTTCTCATTTTGCCTCTAAAATGACTTGTGATCTAACATTGCACGCCAAGTGTTCGATAAAATGTCCATGTAATTTCACTCCTAAAGGTGGCATTCGGTTTCTAGCTTTGAATTTATGCTTTTATTCGATCGGTCTTTATTTTGTAGTGTAGAATGTGCCCATTAAACTTGGTACTATCCTAATTCGCCTAAATGTCTTTAATGTTTACTTGTTTTTTCTCCTGTTGCTTTAAAAATTCACTTGTGATCTAACTTTGCACGTGAAGTGTTTGATGAAATATCCATGTAAATGTCACTCCTAAATGTGGTATTCAGTTTTTGTGTTCGTGTTTATGCTTTTATTCGATCGGTCTTGATTTTGTATTGTACAATGTGCTTATTGGCTTGATACTATCATCATTCTTTATGCTTATGCCCAGATGTCTTTACAGTTCACTTGTTTTTTCTCATTTTGCCTTTAAAATGACTTGTGATCTAACATTGTAAGTCAAGTGTTCGATGAAATGTCCATGTAAATTTCACTCCTAAACGTGGCATTCGGTTTCTAGCTTTGAATTTATGCTTTTATTCGATCGGTCTTTATTTTGTAGTGCAGAATGTGCCCATTAACTTGGTACTATCCAAATTCGTCTAAATGTCTTTAATGTTTGCTTGTTTTTTCACCTGTTGCTTTTAAAAATTCACTTGTGATCTAACTTTGCACGCGAAGTGTTTGATGAAATATCCATGTAAATGTCACTCCTAAATGTGGCATTTAGTTTTTGTGTTCGTGTTTATGCTTTTATTCGATCGGTCTTGATTTTGTATTGTACAATGTGCTTATTGTCTTGATACTATCATCATTCTTTATACTTATGCCTAGATGTCTTTACAGTTCACTTGTTTTTTCTCCTTTTGCCTTTAAAATGACTTGTGATATAACATTGCACGTCAAGTGTTCGATGAAATGTCCATGTAAATGTCACTCCTAAATGTGGCATTCGGTTTCTAGGTTCGAATTTATGCATATATTCGATCTGTCTTGATTTTGTAGTGAAGAATATGCTTATTGGCTTGATACTATACTCATTCTTTGTGCTTATGCCTAGATTTCTTTAATGTTCACTTGTTTTTTCTCCTATTGCCTTTAATAATTTACTTGTGATATAACTTTGCACGCTAAGTGTTCGATGAAATATCCATGTAAATGTCACTTATAAATGTGGCATTCAGTTTCTATTTTAGCATTTATGCTTTAATTCGATCGGTCTTGAATTTGTATTGCAGAATATGCTTATTGGCTTGATATTATCCTCATTATTTATGCTTATGTCTAGATGTCTTTACACTTCACTTTTTTTTCCTCCTTTTGCCTTTAAAATGACTTGTGATCTAACATTGCACGCCAAGTGTTCGATTAAATTTCATTGTAAATGTCACTCATAAATGTGGTAGGTGTTTTCATAGTTCGAATTTATGCTTTTATTCGATCTGTCTTGATTTTGTAGTGTAGAATGTGCTTTTTGCCTTGATACTATCCTTGTTCTTTGTGCTTATGCCTAGATTTCTTTAAAGTTCACTTTTTTTTCCTTTCGCCATTAAAATAACTTGTGATCAAATATTGAACGCCAAGTGTTCGATGAAATGTCCATTTAAATGTCACTCCTAAATGTGGCATTCGGTTTCAAGCTTTGAATTTATGCTTTTATTCGATCAGTCTTTATTTTGTAGTGCAGAATATGCCCATTAACTTCGTACTATCCTAATTCGCCTAGATGTCTTTAATGTTTACTTGTTTTTTCTCCTTTTTCCTTTGAAAATTCCCTTATGATCTAAATTTGCACGCTAAGTGTTCGATGAAATGTCCATGTAAATGTCACTCCTAAATGTTGCACTAGGTTTCTGTGTTCGTGTTTATGCTTTTATTCGATCGGTCTTGATTTTGTATTGTACAATGTGCTTATTGGCTTGATACTATCATCATTCTTTATGCTTATGCCCAGATGTCTTTACAGTTCACTTGTTTTTTCTCATTTTGCCTCTAAAATGACTTGTGATCTAACATTGCACGTCAAGTGTTCGATAAAATGTCCATGTAATTTCACTCCTAAAGGTGGCATTCGGTTTCTAACTTTGAATTTATGCTTTTATTCGATCGGTCTTTATTTTGTAGTGTAGAATGTGCCCATTAAACTTGGTACTATCCTAATTCGCCTAAATGTCTTTAATGTTTACTTGTTTTTTCTCCTGTTGCTTTAAAAATTCACTTGTGATCTAACTTTGCACGTGAAGTGTTTGATGAAATATCCATGTAAATGTCACTCCTAAATGTGGTATTCAGTTTTTGTGTTCGTGTTTAGGCTTTTATTCGATCGGTCTTGATTTTGTATTGTACAATGTGCTTATTGGCTTGATACTATCATCATTCTATATGCTTATGCCCAGATGTCTTTATAGTTCACTTGTTTTTTCTCATTTTGCCTCTAAAATGACTTGTGATCTAACATTGCACGCCAAGTGTTCGATAAAATGTCCATGTAATTTCACTCCTAAAGGTGGCATTCGGTTTCTAGCTTTGAATTTATGCTTTTATTCGATCGGTCTTTATTTTGTAGTGTAGAAGGTGCCCATTAAACTTGGTACTATCCTAATTCGCCTAAATGTCTTTAATGTTTACTTGTTTTTTCTCCTGTTGCTTTAAAAATTCACTTGTGATCTAACTTTGCACGTGAAGTGTTTGATGAAATATCCATGTAAATGTCACTCCTAAATGTGGCATTCAGTTTTTGTGTTCGTGTTTATGCTTTTATTCGATCGGTCTTGTTTTTGTATTGTACAATGTGCTTATTGGCTTGATACTATCATCATTCTTTATGCTTATGCCTAGATGTCTTTACAGTTCACTTGTTTTTTCTCCTTTTGCCTTTAAAATGACTTGTGATCTAACATTGCACATCAAGTGTTCGATGAAATGTCCATGTAAATGTCACTCCTAAATGTGGCATTCGGTTTCTAGGTTCGAATATATGCATATATTCGATCTTTCTTGATTTTGTAGTGAAATAATATGCTTATTGGCTTGATACTATACTCATTCTTTGTGCTTATGCCTAGATTTCTTTAATGTTCACTTGTTTTTTCTCCTATTGCCTTTAATAATTTACTTGTGATATAACTTTGCACGCTAAGTGTTCGATGAAATGTCCATGTAAATGTCACTTATAAATGTGGCATTCAGTTTCTATTTTAGTATTTATGCTTTAATTCGATCGGTCTTGAATTTGTATTGCTCAATATGCTTATTGGCTTGATACTATCCTCATTATTTATGCTTATGCCTAGATGTCTTTACATTTCACTTTTTTTTCCTCCTTTTGCCTTTAAAATGACTTGTGATCTAACATTGCACGCCAAGTGTTCGATGAAATTTCCTTGTAAATGTCACTCATAAATGTGGTAGGTGTTTTCATAGTTCGAATTTATGCTTTTATTCGATCTGTCTTGATTTTGTAGTGCAGAATGTGCTTTTTGCCTTGATACTATCCTTGTTCTTTGTGCTTATGCCTAGACTTCTTTAAATTTCACTTTTTTTTCCTTTCGCCATTAAAATAACTTGTGATCAAATATTGAACGCCAAGTGTTCGATGAAATGTCCATGTAAATGTCACTCCTAAATGTGGCATTCGGTTTCAAGCTTTGAATTTATGCTTTTATTCGATCAGTCTTTATTTTGTAGTGCAGAATGTGCCCATTACCTTCGTACTATCCTAATTCGCCTAGATGTCTTTAATGTTTACTTGTTTTTTCTCCTTTTTCCTTTGAAAATTCCCTTATGATCTAAATTTGCACGCTAAGTGTTCGATGAAATGTCCATGTAAATGTCACTCCAAAATGTTGCACTAGGTTTCTGTGTTCGTGTTTATGCTTTTATTCGATCGGTCTTGATTTTGTATTGTACAATGTGCTTATTGGCTTGATACTATCATCATTCTTTATGCTTATGCCCAGATGTCTTTACAGTTCACTTGTTTTTTCTCATTTTGCCTTTAAAATGACTTGTGATCTAACATTGTAAGTCAAGTGTTCGATGAAATGTCCATGTAAATTTCACTCCTAAACGTGGCATTCGGTTTCTAGCTTTGAATTTATGCTTTTATTCGATCGGTCTTTATTTTGTAGTGCAGAATGTGCCCATTAACTTGGTACTATCCAAATTCGTCTAAATGTCTTTAATGTTTACTTGTTTTTTCACCTGTTGCTTTTAAAAATTCACTTGTGATCTAACTTTGCACGCGAAGTGTTTGATGAAATATCCATGTAAATGTCACTCCTAAATGTGGCATTTAGTTTTTGTGTTCGTGTTTATGCTTTTATTCGATCGGTCTTGATTTTGTATTGTACAATGTGCTTATTGGCTTGATACTATCATCATTCTTTATACTTATGCCTAGATGTCTTTACAGTTCACTTGTTTTTTCTCCTTTTGCCTTTAAAATGACTTGTGATCTAACATTGCACGTCAAGTGTTCGATGAAATGTCCATGTAAATGTCACTCCTAAATGTGGCATTCGGTTTCTAGGTTCGAATTTATGCATATATTCGATCTGTCTTGATTTTGTAGTGAAGAATATGCTTATTGGCTTGATACTATACTCATTCTTTGTGCTTATGCCTAGATTTCTTTAATGTTCACTTGTTTTTTCTCCTATTGCCTTTAATAATTTACTTGTGATATAACTTTGCACGCTAAGTGTTCGATGAAATATCCATGTAAATGTCACTTATAAATGTGGCATTCAGTTTCTATTTTAGCATTTATGCTTTAATTCGATCGGTCTTGAATTTGTATTGCAGAATATGCTTATTGGCTTGATATTATCCTCATTATTTATGCTTATGTCTAGATGTCTTTACACTTCACTTTTTTTCCTCCTTTTGCCTTTAAAATGACTTGTGATCTAACATTGCACGCCAAGTGTTCGATTAAATTTCATTGTAAATGTCACTCATAAATGTGGTAGGTGTTTTCATGGTTCGAATTTATGCTTTTATTCGATCTGTCTTGATTTTGTAGTGTAGAATGTGCTTTTTGCCTTGATACTATCCTTGTTCTTTGTGCTTATGCCTAGATTTCTTTAAAGTTTACTTTTTTTTCCTTTCGCCATTAAAATAACTTGTGATCAAATATTGAACGCCAAGTGTTCGATGAAATGTCCATGTAAATGTCACTCCTAAATGTGGCATTCGGTTTCAAGCTTTGAATTTATGCTTTTATTCGATCAGTCTTTATTTTGTAGTGCAGAATGTGCCCATTAACTTCGTACTATCCTAATTCGCCTAGATGTCTTTAATGTTTACTTGTTTTTTCTCCTTTTTCCTTTGAAAATTCCCTTATGATCTAAATTTGCACGCTAAGTGTTCGATGAAATGTCCATGTAAATGTCACTCCTAAATGTTGCACTAGGTTTCTGTGTTCTTGTTTATGCTTTTATTCGATCGGTCTTGATTTTGTATTGTACAATGTGCTTATTGGCTTGATACTATCATCATTCTTTATGCTTATGCCCAGATGTCTTTACAGTTCACTTGTTTTTTCTCATTTTGCCTCTAAAATGACTTGTGATCTAACATTGCACGCCAAGTGTTCGATAAAATGTCCATGTAATTTCACTCCTAAAGGTGGCATTCGGTTTCTAACTTTGAATTTATGCTTTTATTCGATCGGTCTTTATTTTGTAGTGTAGAATGTGCCCATTAAACTTGGTACTATCCTAATTCGCCTAAATGTCTTTAATGTTTACTTGTTTTTTCTCCTGTTGCTTTAAAAATTCACTTGTGATCTAACTTTGCACGTGAAGTGTTTGATGAAATATCCATGTAAATGTCACTCCTAAATGTGGTATTCAGTTTTTGTGTTCGTGTTTAGGCTTTTATTCGATCGGTCTTGATTTTGTATTGTACAATGTGCTTATTGGCTTGATACTATCATCATTCTATATGCTTATGCCCAGATGTCTTTATAGTTCACTTGTTTTTTCTCATTTTGCCTCTAAAATGACTTGTGATCTAACATTGCACGCCAAGTGTTCGATAAAATGTCCATGTAATTTCACTCCTAAAGGTGGCATTCGGTTTCTAGCTTTGAATTTATGCTTTTATTCGATCGGTCTTTATTTTGTAGTGTAGAATGTGCCCATTAAACTTGGTACTATCCTAATTCGCCTAAATGTCTTTAATGTTTACTTGTTTTTTCTCCTGTTGCTTTAAAAATTCACTTGTGATCTAACTTTGCACGTGAAGTGTTTGATGAAATATCCATGTAAATGTCACTCCTAAATGTGGCATTCAGTTTTTGTGTTCGTGTTTATGCTTTTATTCGATCGGTCTTGTTTTTGTATTGTACAATGTGCTTATTGGCTTGATACTATCATCATTCTTTATGCTTATGCCTAGATGTCTTTACAGTTCACTTGTTTTTTCTCCTTTTGCCTTTAAAATGACTTGTGATCTAACATTGCACATCAAGTGTTCGATGAAATGTCCATGTAAATGTCACTCCTAAATGTCGCATTCGGTTTCTAGGTTCGAATATATGCATATATTCGATCTTTCTTGATTT
Organism: Fallopia convolvulus; assembly: GCA_964016875.1. Lineage (NCBI taxonomy): Eukaryota > Viridiplantae > Streptophyta > Magnoliopsida > Caryophyllales > Polygonaceae > Fallopia > Fallopia convolvulus. The sequence goes on from OZ024730.1 coordinate 21,237,474, forward strand.
TGTAGTGAAATAATATGCTTATTGGCTTGATACTATACTCATTCTTTGTGCTTATGCCTAGATTTCTTTAATGTTCACTTGTTTTTTCTCCTATTGCCTTTAATAATTTACTTGTGATATAACTTTGCACGCTAAGTGTTCGATGAAATGTCCATGTAAATGTCACTTATAAATGTGGCATTCAGTTTCTATTTTAGCATTTATGCTTTAATTCGATCGGTCTTGAATTTGTATTGCAGAATATGCTTATTGGCTTGATATTATCCTCATTATTTATGCTTATGTCTAGATGTCTTTACACTTCACTTTTTTTTTCCTCCTTTTGCCTTTAAAATGACTTGTGATCTAACATTGCACGCCAAGTGTTCGATTAAATTTCATTGTAAATGTCACTCATAAATGTGGTAGGTGTTTTCATAGTTCGAATTTATGCTTTTATTCGATCTGTCTTGATTTTGTAGTGTAGAATGTGCTTTTTGCCTTGATATTATCCTTGTTCTTTGTGCTTATGCCTAGATTTCTTTAAAGTTCACTTTTTTTTCCTTTCGCCATTAAAATAACTTGTGATCAAATATTGAACGCCAAGTGTTCGATGAAATGTCCATGTAAATGTCACTCCTAAATGTGGCATTCGGTTTCAAGCTTTGAATTTATGCTTTTATTCGATCAGTCTTTATTTTGTAGTGCAGAATGTGCCCATTAACTTCGTACTATCCTAATTCGCCTAGATGTCTTTAATGTTTACTTGTTTTTTCTCCTTTTTCCTTTGAAAATTCCCTTATGATCTAAATTTGCACGCTAAGTGTTCGATGAAATGTCCATGTAAATGTCACTCCTAAATGTTGCACTAGGTTTCTGTGTTCGTGTTTATGCTTTTATTCGATCGGTCTTGATTTTGTATTGTACAATGTGCTTATTGGCTTGATACTATCCTCATTATTTATGCTTATGCCTAGATGCCTTTACATTTCACTTTTTTTTCCTCCTTTTGCCTTTAAAATGACTTGTGATCTAACATTGCACGCCAAGTGTTCGATGAAATTTCCTTGTAAATGTCACTCATAAATGTGGTAGGTGTTTTCATAGTTCGAATTTATGCTTTTATTCGATCTGTCTTGATTTTGTAGTGCAGAATGTGCTTTTTGCCTTGATACGATCCTTGTTCTTTGTGCTTATGCCTAGACTTCTTTAAATTTCACTTTTTTTTCCTTTCGCCATTAAAATAACTTGTGATCAAATATTGAACGCCAAGTGTTCGATGAAATGTCCATGTAAATGTCACTCCTAAATGTGGCATTCGGTTTCAAGCTTTGAATTTATGCTTTTATTCGATCAGTCTTTATTTTGTAGTGCAGAATGTGCCCATTAACTTCGTACTATCCTAATTCGCCTAGATGTCTTTAATGTTTACTTGTTTTTTCTCCTTTTTCCTTTGAAAATTCCCTTATGATCTAAATTTGCAAGCTAAGTGTTCGATGAAATGTCCATGTAAATGTCACTCCTAAATGTTGCACTAGGTTTCTGTGTTCGTGTTTATGCTTTTATTCGATCGGTCTTGATTTTGTATTGTACAATGTGCTTATTGGCTTGATACTATCATCATTCTTTATGCTTATGCCCAGATGTCTTTACAGTTCACTTGTTTTTTCTCATTTTGCCTTTAAAATGACTTGTGATCTAACATTGTAAGTCAAGTGTTCGATGAAATGTCCATGTAAATTTCACTCCTAAACGTGGCATTCGGTTTCTAGCTTTGAATTTATGCTTTTATTCGATCGGTCTTTATTTTGTAGTGCAGAATGTGCCCATTAACTTGGTACTATCCAAATTCGTCTAAATGTCTTTAATGTTTACTTGTTTTTTCACCTGTTGCTTTTAAAAATTCACTTGTGATCTAACTTTGCACGCGAAGTGTTTGATGAAATATCCATGTAAATGTCACTCCTAAATGTGGCATTTAGTTTTTGTGTTCGTGTTTGTGCTTTTATTCGATCGGTCTTGATTTTGTATTGTACAATGTGCTTATTGGCTTGATACTATCATCATTCTTTATACTTATGCCTAGATGTCTTTACAGTTCACTTGTTTTTTCTCCTTTTGCCTTTAAAATGACTTGTGATCTAACATTGCACGTCAAGTGTTCGATGAAATGTCCATGTAAATGTCACTCCTAAATGTGGCATTCGGTTTCTAGGTTCGAATTTATGCATATATTCGATCTGTCTTGATTTTGTAGTGAAGAATATGCTTATTGGCTTGATACTATACTCATTCTTTGTGCTTATGCCTAGATTTCTTTAATGTTCACTTGTTTTTTCTCCTATTGCCTTTAATAATTTACTTGTGATATAACTTTGCACGCTAAGTGTTCGATGAAATATCCATGTAAATGTCACTTATAAATGTGGCATTCAGTTTCTATTTTAGCATTTATGCTTTAATTCGATCGGTCTTGAATTTGTATTGCAGAATATGCTTATTGGCTTGATATTATCCTCATTATTTATGCTTATGTCTAGATGTCTTTACACTTCACTTTTTTTCCTCCTTTTGCCTTTAAAATGACTTGTGATCTAACATTGCACGCCAAGTGTTCGATTAAATTTCATTGTAAATGTCACTCATAAATGTGGTAGGTGTTTTCATAGTTCGAATTTATGCTTTTATTCGATCTGTCTTGATTTTGTAGTGTAGAATGTGCTTTTTGCCTTGATACTATCCTTGTTCTTTGTGCTTATGCCAAGATTTCTTTAAAGTTTACTTTTTTTTCCTTTCGCCATTAAAATAACTTGTGATCAAATATTGAACGCCAAGTGTTCGATGAAATGTCCATGTAAATGTCACTCCTAAATGTGGCATTCGGTTTCAAGCTTTGAATTTATGCTTTTATTCGATCAGTCTTTATTTTGTAGTGCAGAATGTGCCCATTAACTTCGTACTATCCTAATTCGCCTAGATGTCTTTAATATTTACTTGTTTTTTCTCCTTTTTCCTTTGAAAATTCCCTTATGATCTAAATTTGCACGCTAAGTGTTCGATGAAATGTCCATGTAAATGTCACTCCTAAATGTTGCACTAGGTTTCTGTGTTCGTGTTTATGCTTTTATTCGATCGGTCTTGATTTTGTATTGTACAATGTGCTTATTAGCTTGATACTATCATCATTCTTTATGCTTATGCCCAGATGTCTTTACAGTTCACTTGTTTTTTCTCATTTTGCCTCTAAAATGACTTGTGATCTAACATTGCACGCCAAGTGTTCGATAAAATGTCCATGTAATTTCACTCCTAAAGGTGGCATTCGGTTTCTAACTTTGAATTTATGCTTTTATTCGATCGGTCTTTATTTTGTAGTGTAGAATGTGCCCATTAAACTTGGTACTATCCTAATTCGCCTAAATGTCTTTAATGTTTACTTGTTTTTTCTCCTGTTGCTTTAAAAATTCACTTGTGATCTAACTTTGCACGTGAAGTGTTTGATGAAATATCCATGTAAATGTCACTCCTAAATGTGGTATTCAGTTTTTGTGTTCGTGTTTAGGCTTTTATTCGATCGGTCTTGATTTTGTATTGTACAATGTGCTTATTGGCTTGATACTATCATCATTCTATATGCTTATGCCCAGATGTCTTTATAGTTCACTTGTTTTTTCTCATTTTGCCTCTAAAATGACTTGTGATCTAACATTGCACGCCAAGTGTTCGATAAAATGTCCATGTAATTTCACTCCTAAAGGTGGCATTCGGTTTCTAGCTTTGAATTTATGCTTTTATTCGATCGGTCTTTATTTTGTAGTGTAGAATGTGCCCATTAAACTTGGTACTATCCTAATTCGCCTAAATGTCTTTAATGTTTACTTGTTTTTTCTCCTGTTGCTTTAAAAATTCACTTGTGATCTAACTTTGCACGTGAAGTGTTTGATGAAATATCCATGTAAATGTCACTCCTAAATGTGGCATTCAGTTTTTGTGTTCGTGTTTATGCTTTTATTCGATCGGTCTTGTTTTTGTATTGTACAATGTGCTTATTGGCTTGATACTATCATCATTCTTTATGCTTATGCCTAGATGTCTTTACAGTTCACTTGTTTTTTCTCCTTTTGCCTTTAAAATGACTTGTGATCTAACATTGCACATCAAGTGTTCGATGAAATGTCCATGTAAATGTCACTCCTAAATGTGGCATTCGGTTTCTAGGTTCGAATATATGCATATATTCGATCTTTCTTGATTTTGTAGTGAAATAATATGCTTATTGGCTTGATACTATACTCATTCTTTGTGCTTATGCCTAGATTTCTTTAATGTTCACTTGTTTTTTCTCCTATTGCCTTTAATAATTTACTTGTGATATAACTTTGCACGCTAAGTGTTCGATGAAATGTCCATGTAAATGTCACTTATAAATGTGGCATTCAGTTTCTATTTTAGTATTTATGATTTAATTCGATCGGTCTTGATTTTGTATTGCTCAATATGCTTATTGGCTTGATACTATCCTCATTATTTATGCTTATGCCTAGATGTCTTTACATTTCACTTTTTTTTCCTCCTTTTGCCTTTAAAATGACTTGTGATCTAACATTGCACGCCAAGTGTTCGATGAAATTTCCTTGTAAATGTCACTCATAAATGTGGTAGGTGTTTTCATAGTTCGAATTTATGCTTTTATTCGATCTGTCTTGATTTTGTAGTGTAGAATGTGCTTTTTGCCTTGATACTATCCTTGTTCTTTGTGCTTATGCCTAGACTTCTTTAAATTTCACTTTTTTTTCCTTTCGCCATTAAAATAACTTGTGATCAAATATTGAACGCCAAGTGTTCGATGAAATGTCCATGTAAATGTCACTCCTAAATGTGGCATTCGGTTTCAAGCTTTGAATTTATGCTTTTATTCGATCAGTCTTTATTTTGTAGTGCAGAATGTGCCCATTAACTTCGTACTATCCTAATTCGCCTAGATGTCTTTAATGTTTACTTGTTTTTTCTCCTTTTTCCTTTGAAAATTCCCTTATGATCTAAATTTGCACGCTAAGTGTTCGATGAAATGTCCATGTAAATGTCACTCCTAAATGTTGCACTAGGTTTCTGTGTTCGTGTTTATGCTTTTATTGGATTGGTCTTGATTTTGTATTGTACAATGTGCTTATTGGCTTGATACTATCATCATTCTTTATGCTTATGCCAAGATGTCTTTACAGTTCACTTGTTTTTTCTCATTTTGCCTTTAAAATGACTTGTGATCTAACATTGTACGTCAAGTGTTCGATGAAATGTCCATGTAAATTTCACTCCTAAACGTGGCATTCGGTTTCTAGCTTTGAATTTATGCTTTTATTCGATCGGTCTTTATTTTGTAGTGCAGAATGTGCCCATTAACTTGGTACTATCCAAATTCGTCTAAATGTCTTTAAAGTTTACTTGTTTTTTCACCTGTTGCTTTTAAAAATTCACTTGTGATCTAACTTTGCACGCGAAGTGTTTGATGAAATATCCATGTAAATGTCACTCCTAAATGTGGCATTCAGTTTTTGTGTTCGTGTTTATGCTTTTATTCGATCGGTCTTGATTTTGTATTGTACAATGTGCTTATTGGCTTGATACTATCATCATTCTTTATACTTATGCCTAGATGCCTTTACAGTTCACTTGTTTTTTCTCCTTTTGCCTTTAAAATGACTTGTGATATAACATTGCACGTCAAGTGTTCGATGAAATGTCCATGTAAATGTCACTCCTAAATGTTGCACTAGGTTTCTGTGTTCGTGTTTATGCTTTTATTCGATCGGTCTTGATTTTGTATTGTACAATGTGCTTATTGGCTTGATACTATCATCATTCTTTATGCTTATGCCCAGATGTCTTTACAGTTCACTTGTTTTTTCTCATTTTGCCTTTAAAATGACTTGTGATCTAACATTGTACGTCAAGTGTTCGATGAAATGTCCATGTAAATTTCACTCCTAAACGTGGCATTCGGTTTCTAGCTTTGAATTTATGCTTTTATTCGATCGGTCTTTATTTTGTAGTGCAGAATGTGCCCATTAACTTGGTACTATCCAAATTCGTCTAAATGTCTTTAATGTTTACTTTTTTTTTCACCTGTTGCTTTTAAAAATTCACTTGTGATCTAACTTTGCACGCGAAGTGTTTGATGAAATATCCATGTAAATGTCACTCCTAAATGTGGCATTCAGTTTTTGTGTTCGTGTTTATGCTTTTATTCGATCGGTCTTGATTTTGTATTGTACAATGTGCTTATTGGCTTGATACTATCATCATTCTTTATACTTATGCCTAGATGTCTTTACAGTTCACTTGTTTTTTCTTCTTTTGCCTTTAAAATGACTTGTGATATAACATTGCACGTCAAGTGTTCGATGAAATGTCCATGTAAATGTCACTCCTAAATGTTGCACTAGGTTTCTGTGTTCGTGTTTATGCTTTTATTCGATCGGTCTTGATTTTGTATTGTACAATGTGCTTATTGGCTTGATACTATCATCATTCTTTATGCTTATACCCAGATGTCTTTACAGTTCACTTGTTTTTTCTCATTTTGCCTTTAAAATGACTTGTGATCTAACATTGTACGTCAAGTGTTCGATGAAATGTCCATGTAAATTTCACTTCTAAACGTGGCATTCGGTTTCTAGCTTTGAATTTATGCTTTTATTCGATCGTTCTTTATTTTGTAGTGCAGAATGTGCCCATTAACTTGGTACTATCCAAATTCGTCTAAATGTCTTTAATGTTTACTTGTTTTTTCACCTGTTGCTTTTAAAAATTCACTTGTGATCTAACTTTAAACGCGAAGTGTTTGATGAAATATCCATGTAAATGTCACTCCTAAATGTGGCATTCAGTTTTTGTGTTCGTGTTTATGCTTTTATTCGATCGGTCTTGATTTTGTATTGTACAATGTGCTTATTGGCTTGATACTATCATCATTCTTTATACTTATGCCTAAATGTCTTTACAGTTCACTTGTTTTTTCTTCTTTTGCCTTTAAAATGACTTGTGATCTAACATTGCACGTCAAGTGTTCGATGAAATGTCCATGTAAATGTCACTCCTAAATGTGGCATTCGGTTTCTAGGTTCGAATTTATGCATATATTCGATCTGTCTTGATTTTGTAGTGAAGAATATGCTTATTGGCTTGATACTATACTCATTCTTTGTGCTTATGCCTAGATTTCTTTAATGTTCACTTGTTTTTTCTCCTATTGCCTTTAATAATTTACTTGTGATATAACTTTGCACGCTAAGTGTTCGATGAAATATCCATGTAAATGTCACTTATAAATGTGGCATTCAGTTCTATTTTAGCATTTATGCTTTAATTCGATCGGTCTTGAATTTGTATTGCAGAATATGCTTATTGGCTTGATATTATCCTCATTATTTATGCTTATGTCTAGATGTCTTTACACTTCACTTTTTTTTCCTCCTTTTGCCTTTAAAATGACTTGTGATCTAACATTGCACGCCAAGTGTTCGATTAAATTTCATTGTAAATGTCACTCATAAATGTGGTAGGTGTTTTCATAGTTCGAATTTATGCTTTTATTCGATCTGTCTTTATTTTGTAGTGTAGAATGTGCTTTTTGCCTTGATACTATCCTTGTTCTTTGTGCTTATGCCTAGATTTCTTTAAAGTTTACTTTTTTTTCCTTTCGCCATTAAAATAACTTGTGATCAAATATTGAACGCCAAGTGTTCGATGAAATGTCCATGTAAATGTCACTCCTAAATGTGGCATTCGGTTTCAAGCTTTGAATTTATGCTTTTATTCGATCAGTCTTTATTTTGTAGTGCAGAATGTGCCCATTAACTTCGTACTATGCTAATTCGCCTAGATGTCTTTAATGTTTACTTGTTTTTTCTCCTTTTTCCTTTGAAAATTCCCTTATGATCTAAATTTGCACGCTAAGTGTTCGATGAAATGTCCATGTAAATGTCACTCCTAAATGTTGCACTAGGTTTCTGTGTTCGTGTTTATGCTTTTATTCGATCGGTCTTGATTTTGTATTGTACAATGTGCTTATTGGCTTGATACTATCATCATTCTTTATGCTTATGCCCAGATGTCTTTACAGTTCACTTGTTTTTTCTCATTTTGCCTCTAAAATGACTTGTGATCTAACATTACACGCCAAGTGTTCGATAAAATGTCCATGTAATTTCACTCCTAAAGGTGGCATTCGGTTTCTAGCTTTGAATTTATGCTTTTATTCGATCGGTCTTTATTTTGTAGTGCAGAATGTGCCCATTAAACTTTGTACTATCCTAATTCGCCTAGATGTGTTTAATGTTTACTTGTTTTTTCTCCTTTTGCCTTTCAAAATTCACTTGTGATCTAACTTTGCACGCTAAGTGTTCGATGACATGTCCATGTAAATGTCATTCCTAAATGTTGCACTAGGTTTCTGTGTTCATGTTTATGCTTTTATTCGATCGATCTTGATTTTGTATTGTACAATGTGCTTATTGGCTTGATACTATCATCATTCTATATGCTTATGCCCAGATGTCTTTATAGTTCACTTGTTTTTTCTCATTTTGCCTCTAAAATGACTTGTGATCTAACATTGCACGCCAAGTGTTCGATAAAATGTCCATGTAATTTCACTCCTAAAGGTGGCATTCGGTTTCTAGCTTTGAATTTATGCTTTTATTCGATCGGTCTTTATTTTGTAGTGTAGAATGTGCCCATTAAACTTGGTACTATCCTAATTCGCCTAAATGTCTTTAATGTTTACTTGTTTTTTCTCCTGTTGCTTTAAAAATTCACTTGTGATCTAACTTTGCACGTGAAGTGTTTGATGAAATATCCATGTAAATGTCACTCCTAAATGTGGTATTCAGTTTTTGTGTTCGTGTTTATGCTTTTATTCGATCGGTCTTGATTTTGTATTGTACAATGTGCTTATTGGCTTGATACTATCATCATTCTTTATGCTTATGCCTAGATGTCTTTATAGTTCACTTGTTTTTTCTCCGTTTGCCTTTAAAATGACTTGTGATCTAACATTGCACATCAAGTGTTCGATGAAATGTCCATGTAAATGTCACTCCTAAATGTGGCATTCGGTTTCTAGGTTCGAATATATGCATATATTCGATCTTTCTTGATTTTGTAGTGAAATAATATGCTTATTGGCTTGATACTATACTCATTCTTTGTGCTTATGCCTAGATTTCATTAATGTTCACTTGTTTTTTCTCCTATTGCCTTTAATAATTTACTTGTGATATAACTTTGCACGCTAAGTGTTCGATGAAATGTCCATGTAAATGTCACTTATAAATGTGGCATTCAGTTTCTATTTTAGTATTTATGCTTTAATTCGATCGGTCTTGAATTTGTATTGCTCAATATGCTTATTGGCTTGATACTATCCTCATTATTTATGCTTATGCCTAGATGTCTTTACATTTCACTTTTTTTTCCTCCTTTTGCCTTTAAAATGACTTGTGATCTAACATTGCACGCCAAGTGTTCGATGAAATTTCCTTGTAAATGTCACTCATAAATGTGGTAGGTGTTTTCATAGTTCGAATTTATGCTTTTATTCGATCTGTCTTGATTTTGTAGTGCAGAATGTGCTTTTTGCCTTGATACTATCCTTGTTCTTTGTGCTTATGCCTAGACTTCTTTAAATTTCACTTTTTTTTCCTTTCGCCATTAAAATAACTTGTGATCAAATTCTGAACGCCAAGTGTTCGATAAAATGTCCATGTAAATGTCACTCCTAAATGTGGCATTCGGTTTCAAGCTTTGAATTTATGCTTTTATTCGATCAGTCTTTATTTTGTAGTGCAGAATGTGCCCATTAACTTCGTACTATCCTAATTCGCCTAGATGTCTTTAATGTTTACTTGTTTTTTCTCCTTTTTCCTTTGAAAATTCCCTTATGATCTAAATTTGCAAGCTAAGTGTTCGATGAAATGTCCATGTAAATGTCACTCCTAAATGTTGCACTAGGTTTCTGTGTTCGTTTTTATGCTTTTATTCGATCGGTCTTGATTTTGTATTGTACAATGTGCTTATTGGCTTGATACTATCATCATTCTTTATGCTTATGCCCAGATGTCTTTACAGTTCCCTTGTTTTTTCTCATTTTGCCTTTAAAATGACTTGTGATCTAACATTGTAAGTCAAGTGTTCGATGAAATGTCCATGTAAATTTCACTCCTAAACGTGGCATTCGGTTTCTAGCTTTGAATTTATGCTTTTATTCGATCGGTCTTTATTTTGTAGTGCAGAATGTGCCCATTAACTTGGTACTATCCAAATTCGTCTAAATGTCTTTAATGTTTACTTGTTTTTTCACCTGTTGCTTTTAAAAATTCACTTGTGATCTAACTTTGCACGCGAAGTGTTTGATGAAATATCCATGTAAATGTCACTCCTAAATGTGGCATTTAGTTTTTGTGTTCGTGTTTATGCTTTTATTCGATCGATCTTGATTTTGTATTGTACAATGTGCTTATTGGCTTGATACTATCATCATTCTATATGCTTATGCCCAGATGTCTTTATAGTTCACTTGTTTTTTCTCATTTTGCCTCTAAAATGACTTGTGATCTAACATTGCACGCCAAGTGTTCGATAAAATGTCCATGTAATTTCACTCCTAAAGGTGGCATTCGGTTTCTAGCTTTGAATTTATGCTTTTATTCGATCGGTCTTTATTTTGTAGTGTAGAATGTGCCCATTAAACTTGGTACTATCCTAATTCGCCTAAATGTCTTTAATGTTTACTTGTTTTTTCTCCTGTTGCTTTAAAAATTCACTTGTGATCTAACTTTGCACGTGAAGTGTTTGATGAAATATCCATGTAAATGTCACTCCTAAATGTGGTATTCAGTTTTTGTGTTCGTGTTTATGCTTTTATTCGATCGGTCTTGATTTTGTATTGTACAATGTGCTTATTGGCTTGATACTATCATCATTCTTTATGCTTATGCCTAGATGTCTTTATAGTTCACTTGTTTTTTCTCCTTTTGCCTTTAAAATGACTTGTGATCTAACATTGCACATCAAGTGTTCGATGAAATGTCCATGTAAATGTCACTCCTAAATGTGGCATTCGGTTTCTAGGTTCGAATATATGCATATATTCGATATTTCTTGATTTTGTAGTGAAATAATATGCTTATTGGCTTGATACTATACTCATTCTTTGTGCTTATGCCTAGATTTCATTAATGTTCACTTGTTTTTTCTCCTATTGCCTTTAATAATTTACTAATGATATAACTTTGCACGCTAAGTGTTCGATGAAATGTCCATGTAAATGTCACTTATAAATGTGGCATTCAGTTTCTATTTTAGTATTTATGCTTTAATTCGATCGGTCTTGAATTTGTATTGCTCAATATGCTTATTGGCTTGATACTATCCTCATTATTTATGCTTATGCCTAGATGTCTTTACATTTCACTTTTTTTTCCTCCTTTTGCCTTTAAAATGACTTGTGATCTAACATTGCACGCCAAGTGTTCGATGAAATTTCCTTGTAAATGTCACTCATAAATGTGGTAGGTGTTTTCATAGTTCGAATTTATGCTTTTATTCGATCTGTCTTGATTTTGTAGTGCAGAATGTGCTTTTTGCCTTGATACTATCCTTGTTCTTTGTGCTTATGCCTAGACTTCTTTAAATTTCACTTTTTTTTCCTTTCGCCATTAAAATAACTTGTGATCAAATTCTGAACGCCAAGTGTTCGATAAAATGTCCATGTAAATGTCACTCCTAAATGTGGCATTCGGTTTCAAGCTTTGAATTTATGCTTTTATTCGATCAGTCTTTATTTTGTAGTGCAGAATGTGCCCATTAACTTCGTACTATCCTAATTCGCCTAGATGTCTTTAATGTTTACTTGTTTTTTCTCCTTTTTCCTTTGAAAATTCCCTTATGATCTAAATTTGCAAGCTAAGTGTTCGATGAAATGTCCATGTAAATGTCACTCCTAAATGTTGCACTAGGTTTCTGTGTTCGTTTTTATGCTTTTATTCGATCGGTCTTGATTTTGTATTGTACAATGTGCTTATTGGCTTGATACTATCATCATTCTTTATGCTTATGCCCAGATGTCTTTACAGTTCCCTTGTTTTTTCTCATTTTGCCTTTAAAATGACTTGTGATCTAACATTGTAAGTCAAGTGTTCGATGAAATGTCCATGTAAATTTCACTCCTAAACGTGGCATTCGGTTTCTAGCTTTGAATTTATGCTTTTATTCGATCGGTCTTTATTTTGTAGTGCAGAATGTGCCCATTAACTTGGTACTATCCAAATTCGTCTAAATGTCTTTAATGTTTACTTGTTTTTTCACCTGTTGCTTTTAAAAATTCACTTGTGATCTAACTTTGCACGCGAAGTGTTTGATGAAATATCCATGTAAATGTCACTCCTAAATGTGGCATTTAGTTTTTGTGTTCGTGTTTATGCTTTTATTCGATCGGTCTTGATTTTGTATTGTACAATGTGCTTATTGGCTTGATACTATCATCATTCTTTATACTTATGCCTAGATGTCTTTACAGTTCACTTGTTTTTTCTCCTTTTGCCTTTAAAATGACTTGTGATATAACATTGCACGTCAAGTGTTCGATGAAATGTCCATGTAAATGTCACTCCTAAATGTGGCATTCGGTTTCTAGGTTCGAATTTATGCATATATTCGATCTGTCTTGATTTTGTAGTGAAGAATATGCTTATTGGCTTGATACTATACTCATTCTTTGTGCTTATGCCTAGATTTCTTTAATGTTCACTTGTTTTTTCTCCTATTGCCTTTAATAATTTACTTGTGATATAACTTTGCACGCTAAGTGTTCGATGAAATATCCATGTAAATGTCACTTATAAATGTGGCATTCAGTTTCTATTTTAGCATTTATGCTTTAATTCGATCGGTCTTGAATTTGTATTGCAGAATATGCTTATTGGCTTGATATTATCCTCATTATTTATGCTTATGTCTAGATGTCTTTACACTTCACTTTTTTTTCCTCCTTTTGCCTTTAAAATGACTTGTGATCTAACATTGCACGCGAAGTGTTCGATTAAATTTCATTGTAAATGTCACTCATAAATGTGGTAGGTGTTTTCATAGTTCGAATTTATGCTTTTATTCGATCTGTCTTGATTTTGTAGTGTAGAATGTGCTTTTTGCCTTGATACTATCCTTGTTCTTTGTGCTTATGCCTAGATTTCTTTAAAGTTCACTTTTTTTTCCTTTCGCCATTAAAATAACTTGTGATCAAATATTGAACGCCAAGTGTTCGATGAAATGTCCATGTAATAGTCACTCCTAAATGTGGCATTCGGTTTCAAGCTTTGAATTTATGCTTTTATTCGATCAGTCTTTATTTTGTAGTGCAGAATGTGCCCATTAACTTCGTACTATCCTAATTCGCCTAGATGTCTTTAATGTTTACTTGTTTTTTCTCCTTTTTCCTTTGAAAATTCCCTTATGATCTAAATTTGCACGCTAAGTGTTCGATGAAATGTCCATGTAAATGTCACTCCTAAATGTTGCACTAGGTTTCTGTGTTCGTGTTTATGCTTTTATTCGATCGGTCTTGATTTTGTATTGTACAATGTGCTTATTGGCTTGATACTATCATCATTCTTTATGCTTATGCCCAGATGTCTTTACAGTTCACTTGTTTTTTCTCATTTTGCCTCTAAAATGACTTGTGATCTAACATTGCACGCCAAGTGTTCGATAAAATGTCCATGTCATTTCACTCCTAAAGGTGGCATTCGGTTTCTAACTTTGAATTTATGCTTTTATTCGATCGGTCTTTATTTTGTAGTGTAGAATGTGCCCATTAAACTTGGTACTATCCTAATTCGCCTAAATGTCTTTAATGTTTACATGTTTTTTCTCCTGTTGCTTTAAAAATTCACTTGTGATCTAACTTTGCACGTGAAGTGTTTGATGAAATATCCATGTAAATGTCACTCCTAAATGTGGTATTCAGTTTTTGTGTTCGTGTTTAGGCTTTTATTCGATCGGTCTTGATTTTGTATTGTACAATGTGCTTATTGGCTTGATACTATCATCATTCTATATGCTTATGCCCAGATGTCTTTATAGTTCACTTGTTTTTTCTCATTTTGCCTCTAAAATGACTTGTGATCTAACATTGCACGCCAAGTGTTCGATAAAATGTCCATGTAATTTCACTCCTAAAGGTGGCATTCGGTTTCTAGCTTTGAATTTATGCTTTTATTCGATCGGTCTTTATTTTGTAGTGTAGAATGTGCCCATTAAACTTGGTACTATCCTAATTCGCCTAAATGTCTTTAATGTTTACTTGTTTTTTCTCCTGTTGCTTTAAAAATTCACTTGTGATCTAACTTTGCACGTGAAGTGTTTGATGAAATATCCATGTAAATGTCACTCCTAAATGTGGCATTCAGTTTTTGTGTTCGTGTTTATGCTTTTATTCGATCGGTCTTGTTTTTGTATTGTACAATGTGCTTATTGGCTTGATACTATCATCATTCTTTATGCTTATGCCTAGATGTCTTTACAGTTCACTTGTTTTTTCTCCTTTTGCCTTTAAAATGACTTGTGATCTAACATTGCACATCAAGTGTTCGATGAAATGTCCATGTAAATGTCACTCCTAAATGTGGCATTCGGTTTCTAGGTTCGAATATATGCATATATTCGATCTTTCTTGATTTTGTAGTGAAATAATATGCTTATTGGCTTGATACTATACTCATTCTTTGTGCTTATGCCTAGATTTCTTTAATGTTCACTTGTTTTTTCTCCTATTGCCTTTAATAATTTACTTGTGATATAACTTTGCACGCTAAGTGTTCGATGAAATGTCCATGTAAATGTCACTTATAAATGTGGCATTCAGTTTCTATTTTAGTATTTATGCTTTAATTCGATCGGTCTTGAATTTGTATTGCTCAATATGCTTATTGGCTTGATACTATCCTCATTATTTATGCTTATGCCTAGATGTCTTTACATTTCACTTTTTTTTCCTCCTTTTGCCTTTAAAATGACTTGTGATCTAACATTGCACGCCAAGTGTTCGATGAAATTTCCTTGTAAATGTCACTCATAAATGTGGTAGGTGTTTTCATAGTTCGAATTTATGCTTTTATTCGATCTGTCTTGATTTTGTAGTGCAGAATGTGCTTTTTGCCTTGATACTATCCTTGTTCTTTGTGCTTATGCCTAGACTTCTTTAAATTTCACTTTTTTTTCCTTTCGCCATTAAAATAACTTGTGATCAAATTCTGAACGCCAAGTGTTCGATAAAATGTCCATGTAAATGTCACTCCTAAATGTGGCATTCGGTTTCAAGCTTTGAATTTATGCTTTTATTCGATCAGTCTTTATTTTGTAGTGCAGAATGTGCCCATTAACTTCGTACTATCCTAATTCGCCTAGATGTCTTTAATGTTTACTTGTTTTTTCTCCTTTTTCCTTTGAAAATTCCCTTATGATCTAAATTTGCAAGCTAAGTGTTCGATGAAATGTCCATGTAAATGTCACTCCTAAATGTTGCACTAGGTTTCTGTGTTCGTTTTTATGCTTTTATTCGATCGGTCTTGATTTTGTATTGTACAATGTGCTTATTGGCTTGATACTATCATCATTCTTTATGCTTATGCCCAGATGTCTTTACAGTTCCCTTGTTTTTTCTCATTTTGCCTTTAAAATGACTTGTGATCTAACATTGTAAGTCAAGTGTTCGATGAAATGTCCATGTAAATTTCACTCCTAAACGTGGCATTCGGTTTCTAGCTTTGAATTTATGCTTTTATTCGATCGGTCTTTATTTTGTAGTGCAGAATGTGCCCATTAACTTCGTACTATCCTAATTCGCCTAGATGTCTTTAATGTTTACTTGTTTTTTCTCCTTTTTCCTTTGAAAATTCCCTTATGATCTAAATTTGCAAGCTAAGTGTTCGATGAAATGTCCATGTAAATGTCACTCCTAAATGTTGCACTAGGTTTCTGTGTTCGTTTTTATGCTTTTATTCGATCGGTCTTGATTTTGTATTGTACAATGTGCTTATTGGCTTGATACTATCATCATTCTTTATGCTTATGCCCAGATGTCTTTACAGTTCACTTGTTTTTTCTCATTTTGCCTTTAAAATGACTTGTGATCTAACATTGTAAGTCAAGTGTTCGATGAAATGTCCATGTAAATTTCACTCCTAAACATGGCATTCGGTTTCTAGCTTTGAATTTATGCTTTTATTCGATCGGTCTTTATTTTGTAGTGCAGAATGTGCCCATTAACTTGGTACTATCCAAATTCGTCTAAATGTCTTTAATGTTTACTTGTTTTTTCACCTGTTGCTTTTAAAAATTCACTTGTGATCTAACTTTGCACGCGAAGTGTTTGATGAAATATCCATGTAAATGTCACTCCTAAATGTGGCATTTAGTTTTTGTGTTCGTGTTTATGCTTTTATTCGATCGGTCTTGATTTTGTATTGTACAATGTGCTTATTGGCTTGATACTATCATCATTCTTTATACTTATGCCTAGATGTCTTTACAGTTCACTTGTTTTTTCTCCTTTTGCCTTTAAAATGACTTGTGATCTAACATTGCACGTCAAGTGTTCGATGAAATGTCCATGTAAATGTCACTCCTAAATGTGGCATTCGGTTTCTAGGTTCGAATTTATGCATATATTCGATCTGTCTTGATTTTGTAGTGAAGAATATGCTTATTGGCTTGATACTATACTCATTCTTTGTGCTTATGCCTAGATTTCTTTAATGTTCACTTGTTTTTTCTCCTATTGCCTTTAATAATTTACTTGTGATATAACTTTGCACGCTAAGTGTTCGATGAAATATCCATGTAAATGTCACTTATAAATGTGGCATTCAGTTTCTATTTTAGCATTTATGCTTTAATTCGATCGGTCTTGAATTTGTATTGCAGAATATGCTTATTGGCTTGATATTATCCTCATTATTTATGCTTATGTCTAGATGTCTTTACACTTCACTTTTTTTTCCTCCTTTTGCCTTTAAAATGACTTGTGATCTAACATTGCACGCCAAGTGTTCGATTAAATTTCATTGTAAATGTCACTCATAAATGTGGTAGGTGTTTTCATAGTTCGAATTTATGCTTTTATTCGATCTGTCTTGATTTTGTAGTGTAGAATGTGCTTTTTGCCTTGATACTATCCTTGTTCTTTGTGCTTATGCCTAGATTTCTTTAAAGTTCACTTTTTTTTCCTTTCGCCATTAAAATAACTTGTGATCAAATATTGAACGCCAAGTGTTCGATGAAATGTCCATGTAAATGTCACTCCTAAATGTGGCATTCGGTTTCAAGCTTTGAATTTATGCTTTTATTCGATCAGTCTTTATTTTGTAGTGCAGAATGTGCCCATTAACTTCGTACTATCCTAATTCGCCTAGATGTCTTTAATGTTTACTTGTTTTTTCTCCTTTTTCCTTTGAAAATTCCCTTATGATCTAAATTTGCACGCTAAGTGTTCGATGAAATGTCCATGTAAATGTCACTCCTAAATGTTGCACTAGGTTTCTGTGTTCGTGTTTATGCTTTTATTCGATCGGTCTTGATTTTGTATTGTACAATGTGCTTATTGGCTTGATACTATCATCATTCTTTATGCTTATGCCCAGATGTCTTTACAGTTCACTTGTTTTTTCTCATTTTGCCTCTAAAATGACTTGTGATCTAACATTGCACGCCAAGTGTTCGATAAAATGTCCATGTCATTTCACTCCTAAAGGTGGCATTCGGTTTCTAACTTTGAATTTATGCTTTTATTCGATCGGTCTTTATTTTGTAGTGTAGAATGTGCCCATTAAACTTGGTACTATCCTAATTCGCCTAAATGTCTTTAATGTTTACTTGTTTTTTCTCCTGTTGCTTTAAAAATTCACTTGTGATCTAACTTTGCACGTGAAGTGTTTGATGAAATATCCATGTAAATGTCACTCCTAAATGTGGTATTCAGTTTTTGTGTTCGTGTTTAGGCTTTTATTCGATCGGTCTTGATTTTGTATTGTACAATGTGCTTATTGGCTTGATACTATCATCATTCTATATGCTTATGCCCAGATGTCTTTATAGTTCACTTGTTTTTTCTCATTTTGCCTCTAAAATGACTTGTGATCTAACATTGCACGCCAAGTGTTCGATAAAATGTCCATGTAATTTCACTCCTAAAGGTGGCATTCGGTTTCTAGCTTTGAATTTATGCTTTTATTCGATCGGTCTTTATTTTGTAGTGTAGAATGTGCCCATTAAACTTGGTACTATCCTAATTCGCCTAAATGTCTTTAATGTTTACTTGTTTTTTCTCCTGTTGCTTTAAAAATTCACTTGTGATCTAACTTTGCACGTGAAGTGTTTGATGAAATATCCATGTAAATGTCACTCCTAAATGTGGTATTCAGTTTTTGTGTTCGTGTTTATGCTTTTATTCGATCGGTCTTGATTTTGTATTGTACAATGTGCTTATTGGCTTGATACTATCATCATTCTTTATGCTTATGCCTAGATGTCTTTATAGTTCACTTGTTTTTTCTCCTTTTGCCTTTAAAATGACTTGTGATCTAACATTGCACATCAAGTGTTCGATGAAATGTCCATGTAAATGTCACTCCTAAATGTGGCATTCGGTTTCTAGGTTCGAATATATGCATATATTCGATCTTTCTTGATTTTGTAGTGAAATAATATGCTTATTGGCTTGATACTATACTCATTCTTTGTGCTTATGCCTAGATTTCTTTAATGTTCACTTGTTTTTTCTCCTATTGCCTTTAATAATTTACTTGTGATATAACTTTGCACGCTAAGTGTTCGATGAAATGTCCATGTAAATGTCACTTATAAATGTGGCATTCAGTTTCTATTTTAGTATTTATGCTTTAATTCGATCGATCTTGAATTTGTATTGCTCAATATGCTTATTGGCTTGATACTATCCTCATTATTTATGTTTATGCCTAGATGTCTTTACATTTCACTTTTTTTTCCTCCTTTTGCCTTTAAAATGACTTGTGATCTAACATTGCACGCCAAGTGTTCGATGAAATTTCCTTGTAAATGTCACTCATAAATGTGGTAGGTGTTTTCATAGTTCGAATTTATGCTTTTATTCGATCTGTCTTGATTTTGTAGTGCAGAATGTGCTTTTTGCCTTGATACTATCCTTGTTCTTTGTGCTTATGCCTAGACTTCTTTAAATTTCACTTTTTTTTCCTTTCGCCATTAAAATAACTTGTGATCAAATTCTGAACGCCAAGTGTTCGATAAAATGTCCATGTAAATGTCACTCCTAAATGTGGCATTCGGTTTCAAGCTTTGAATTTATGCTTTTATTCGATCAGTCTTTATTTTGTAGTGCAGAATGTGCCCATTAACTTCGTACTATCCTAATTCGCCTAGATGTCTTTAATGTTTACTTGTTTTTTCTCCTTTTTCCTTTGAAAATTCCCTTATGATCTAAATTTGCAAGCTAAGTGTTCGATGAAATGTCCATGTAAATGTCACTCCTAAATGTTGCACTAGGTTTCTGTGTTCGTTTTTATGCTTTTATTCGATCGGTCTTGATTTTGTATTGTACAATGTGCTTATTGGCTTGATACTATCATCATTCTTTATGCTTATGCCCAGATGTCTTTACAGTTCCCTTGTTTTTTCTCCTTTTGCCTTTAAAATGACTTGTGATCTAACATTGCACGCCAAGTGTTCGATAAAATGTCCATGTAATTTCACTCCTAAAGGTGGCATTCGGTTTCTAACTTTGAATTTATGCTTTTATTCGATCGGTCTTTATTTTGTAGTGTAGAATGTGCCCATTAAACTTGGTACTATCCTAATTCGCCTAAATGTCTTTAATGTTTACTTGTTTTTTCTCCTGTTGCTTTAAAAATTCACTTGTGATCTAACTTTGCACGTGAAGTGTTTGATGAAATATCCATGTAAATGTCACTCCTAAATGTGGTATTCAGTTTTTGTGTTCGTGTTTAGGCTTTTATTCGATCGGTCTTGATTTTGTATTGTACAATGTGCTTATTGGCTTGATACTATCATCATTCTATATGCTTATGCCCAGATGTCTTTATAGTTCACTTGTTTTTTCTCATTTTGCCTCTAAAATGACTTGTGATCTAACATTGCACGCCAAGTGTTCGATAAAATGTCCATGTAATTTCACTCCTAAAGGTGGCATTCGGTTTCTAGCTTTGAATTTATGCTTTTATTCGATCGGTCTTTATTTTGTAGTGCAGAATGTGCCCATTAACTTGGTACTATCCAAATTCGTCTAAATGTCTTTAATGTTTACTTGTTTTTTCACCTGTTGCTTTTAAAAATTCACTTGTGATCTAACTTTGCACGCGAAGTGTTTGATGAAATATCCATGTAAATGTCACTCATAAATGTGGCATTTAGTTTTTGTGTTCGTGTTTATGCTTTTATTCGATCGGTCTTGATTTTGTATTGTACAATGTGCTTATTGGCTTGATACTATCATCATTCTTTATACTTATGCCTAGATGTCTTTACAGTTCACTTGTTTTTTCTCCTTTTGCCTTTAAAATGACTTGTGATATAACATTGCACGTCAAGTGTTCG
This sequence comes from Fallopia convolvulus, assembly GCA_964016875.1. Classification (NCBI taxonomy): domain Eukaryota; kingdom Viridiplantae; phylum Streptophyta; class Magnoliopsida; order Caryophyllales; family Polygonaceae; genus Fallopia; species Fallopia convolvulus. The sequence continues at coordinate 21,258,117 of OZ024730.1, forward strand.
ATGAAATGTCCTTGTAAATGTCACTCCTAAATGTGGCATTCGGTTTCTAGGTTCGAATTTATGCATATATTCGATCTGTCTTGATTTTGTAGTGAAGAATATGCTTATTGGCTTGATACTATACTCATTCTTTGTGCTTATGCCTAGATTTCTTTAATGTTCACTTGTTTTTTCTCCTATTGCCTTTAATAATTTACTTGTGATATAACTTTGCACGCTAAGTGTTCGATGAAATGTCCATGTAAATGTCACTTATAAATGTGGCATTCAGTTTCTATTTTAGTATTTATGCTTTAATTCGATCGGTCTTGAATTTGTATTGCTCAATATGCTTATTGGCTTGATACTATCCTCATTATTTATGCTTATGCCTAGATGTCTTTACATTTCACTTTTTTTTCCTCCTTTTGCCTTTAAAATGACTTGTGATCTAACATTGCACGCCAAGTGTTCGATGAAATTTCCTTGTAAATGTCACTCATAAATGTGGTAGGTGTTTTCATAGTTCGAATTTATGCTTTTATTCGATCTGTCTTGATTTTGTAGTGCAGAATGTGCTTTTTGCCTTGATACGATCCTTGTTCTTTGTGCTTATGCCTAGACTTCTTTAAATTTTACTTTTTTTTCCTTTCGCCATTAAAATAACTTGTGATCAAATATTGAACGCCAAGTGTTCGATGAAATGTCCATGTAAATGTCACTCCTAAATGTGGCATTCGGTTTCAAGCTTTGAATTTATGCTTTTATTCGATCAGTCTTTATTTTGTAGTGCAGAATGTGCCCATTAACTTCGTACTATCCTAATTCGCCTAGATGTCTTTAATGTTTACTTGTTTTTTCTCCTTTTTCCTTTGAAAATTCCCTTATGATCTAAATTTGCACGCTAAGTGTTCGATGAAATGTCCATGTAAATGTCACTCCTAAATGTTGCACTAGGTTTCTGTGTTCGTGTTTATGCTTTTATTCGATCGGTCTTGATTTTGTATTGTACAATGTGCTTATTGGCTTGATACTATCATCATTCTTTATGCTTATGCCCAGATGTCTTTACAGTTCACTTGTTTTTTCTCATTTTGCCTCTAAAATGACTTGTGATCTAACATTGCACGCCAAGTGTTCGATAAAATGTCCATGTAATTTCACTCCTAAAGGTGGCATTCGGTTTCTAGCTTTGAATTTATGCTTTTATTCGATCGGTCTTTATTTTGTAGTGTAGAATGTGCCCATTAAACTTGGTACTATCCTAATTCGCCTAAATGTCTTTAATGTTTACTTGTTTTTTCTCCTGTTGCTTTAAAAATTCACTTGTGATCTAACTTTGCACGTGAAGTGTTTGATGAAATATCCATGTAAATGTCACTCCTAAATGTGGTATTCAGTTTTTGTGTTCGTGTTTAGGCTTTTATTCGATCGGTCTTGATTTTGTATTGTACAATGTGCTTATTGGCTTGATACTATCATCATTCTATATGCTTATGCCCAGATGTCTTTATAGTTCACTTGTTTTTTCTCATTTTGCCTCTAAAATGACTTGTGATCTAACATTGCACGCCAAGTGTTCGATAAAATGTCCATGTAATTTCACTCCTAAAGGTGGCATTCGGTTTCTAGCTTTGAATTTATGCTTTTATTCGATCGGTCTTTATTTTGTAGTGTAGAATGTGCCCATTAAACTTGGTACTATCCTAATTCGCCTAAATGTCTTTAATGTTTACTTGTTTTTTCTCCTGTTGCTTTAAATATTCACTTGTGATCTAACTTTGCACGTGAAGTGTTTGATGAAATATCCATGTAAATGTCACTCCTAAATGTGGCATTCAGTTTTTGTGTTCGTGTTTATGCTTTTATTCGATCGGTCTTGTTTTTGTATTGTACAATGTGCTTATTGGCTTGATACTATCATCATTCTTTATGCTTATGCCTAGATGTCTTTACAGTTCACTTGTTTTTTCTCCTTTTGCCTTTAAAATGACTTGTGATCTAACATTGCACATCAAGTGTTCGATGAAATGTCCATGTAAATGTCACTCCTAAATGTGGCATTCGGTTTCTAGGTTCGAATATATGCATATATTCGATCTTTCTTGATTTTGTAGTGAAATAATATGCTTATTGGCTTGATACTATACTCATTCTTTGTGCTTATGCCTAGATTTCTTTAATGTTCACTTGTTTTTTCTCCTATTGCCTTTAATAATTTACTTGTGATATAACTTTGCACGCTAAGTGTTCGATGAAATGTCCATGTAAATGTCACTTATAAATGTGGCATTCAGTTTCTATTTTAGTATTTATGCTTTAATTCGATCGGTCTTGAATTTGTATTGCTCAATATGCTTATTGGCTTGATACTATCCTCATTATTTATGCTTATGCCTAGATGTCTTTACATTTCACTTTTTTTTCCTCCTTTTGCCTTTAAAATGACTTGTGATCTAACATTGCACGCCAAGTGTTCGATGAAATTTCCTTGTAAATGTCACTCATAAATGTGGTAGGTGTTTTCATAGTTCGAATTTATGCTTTTATTCGATCTGTCTTGATTTTGTAGTGCAGAATGTGCTTTTTGCCTTGATACTATCCTTGTTCTTTGTGCTTATACCTAGACTTCTTTAAATTTCACTTTTTTTTCCTTTCGCCATTAAAATAACTTGTGATCAAATATTGAACACCAAGTGTTCGATGAAATGTCCATGTAAATGTCACTCCTAAATGTGGCATTCGGTTTCAAGCTTTGAATTTATGCTTTTATTCGATCAGTCTTTATTTTGTAGTGCAGAATGTGCCCATTAACTTTGTACTATCCTAATTCGCCTAGATGCCTTTAATGTTTACTTGTTTTTTCTCCTTTTTCCTTTGAAAATTCCCTTATGATCTAAATTTGCACGCTAAGTGTTCGATGAAATGTCCATGTAAATGTCACTCCTAAATGTTGCACTAGGTTTCTGTGTTCGTGTTTATGCTTTTATTCGATTGGTCTTGATTTTGTATTGTACAATGTGCTTATTGGCTTGATACTATCATCATTGTTTATGCTTATGCCCAGATGTCTTTACAGTTCACTTGTTTTTTCTCATTTTGCCTTTAAAATGACTTGTGATCTAACATTGTACGTCAAGTGTTCGATGAAATGTCCATGTAAATTTCACTCCTAAACGTGGCATTCGGTTTCTAGCTTTGAATTTATGCTTTTATTCGATCGGTCTTTATTTTGTAGTGCAGAATGTGCCCATTAACTTGGTACTATCCAAATTCGTCTAAATGTCTTTAATGTTTACTTGTTTTTTCACCTGTTGCTTTTAAAAATTCACTTGTGATCTAACTTTGCACGCGAAGTGTTTGATGAAATATCCATGTAAATGTCACTCCTAAATGTGGCATTCAGTTTTTGTGTTCGTGTTTATGCTTTTATTCGATCGGTCTTGATTTTGTATTGTACAATGTGCTTATTGGCTTGATACTATCATCATTCTTTATACTTATGCCTAGATGTCTTTACAGTTCACTTGTTTTTTCTCCTTTTGCCTTTAAAATGACTTGTGATATAACATTGCACGTCAAGTGTTCGATGAAATGTCCATGTAAATGTCACTCCTAAATGTTGCACTAGGTTTCTGTGTTCGTGTTTATGCTTTTATTCGATCGGTCTTGATTTTGTATTGTACAATGTGCTTATTGGCTTGATACTATCATCATTCTTTATGCTTATACCCAGATGTCTTTACAGTTCACTTGTTTTTTCTCATTTTGCCTTTAAAATGACTTGTGATCTAACATTGTACGTCAAGTGTTCGATGAAATGTCCATGTAAATTTCACTTCTAAACGTGGCATTCGGTTTCTAGCTTTGAATTTATGCTTTTATTCGATCGTTCTTTATTTTGTAGTGTAGAATGTGCCCATTAACTTGGTACTATCCAAATTCGTCTAAATGTCTTTAATGTTTACTTGTTTTTTCACCTGTTGCTTTTAAAAATTCCCTTGTGATCTAACTTTAAACGCGAAGTGTTTGATGAAATATCCATGTAAATGTCACTCCTAAATGTGGCATTCAGTTTTTGTGTTCGTGTTTATGCTTTTATTCGATCGGTCTTGATTTTGTATTGTACAATGTGCTTATTGGCTTGATACTATCATCATTCTTTATACTTATGCCTAAATGTCTTTACAGTTCACTTGTTTTTTCTTCTTTTGCCTTTAAAATGACTTGTGATCTAACATTGCACGTCAAGTGTTCGATGAAATGTCCATGTAATTGTCACTCCTAAATGTGGCATTCGGTTTCTAGGTTCGAATTTATGCATATATTCGATCTGTCTTGATTTTGTAGTGAAGAATATGCTTATTGGCTTGATACTATACTCATTCTTTGTGCTTATGCCTAGATTTCTTTAATGTTCACTTGTTTTTTCTCCTATTGCCTTTAATAATTTACTTGTGATATAACTTTGAATTTATGCTTTTATTCGATCAGTCCTTATTTTGTAGTGCAGAATGTGCCCATTAACTTCGTACTATCCTAATTCGCCTAGATGTCTTTAATGTTTACTTGTTTTTTCTCCTTTTTCCTTTGAAAATTCCCTTATGATCTAAATTTGCACGCTAAGTGTTCGATGAAATGTCCATGTAAATGTCACTCCTAAATGTTGCACTAGGTTTCTGTGTTCGTGTTTATGCTTTTATTCGATTGGTCTTGATTTTGTATTGTAGAATGTGCTTATTGGCTTGATACTATCATCATTCTTTATGCTTATGCCCAGATGTCTTTACAGTTCACTTGTTTTTTCTCATTTTGCCTTTAAAATGACTTGTGATCTAACATTGTACGTCAAGTGTTCGATGAAATGTCCATGTAAATTTCACTCCTAAACGTGGCATTCGGTTTCTAGCTTTGAATTTATGCTTTTATTCGATCGGTCTTTATTTTGTAGTGCAGAATGTGCCCATTAACTTGGTACTATCCAAATTCGTCTAAATGTCTTTAATGTTTACTTGTTTTTTCACCTGTTGCTTTTAAAAATTCACTTGTGATCTAACTTTGCACGCGAAGTGTTTGATGAAATATCCATGTAAATGTCACTCCTAAATGTGGCATTCAGTTTTTGTGTTCGTGTTTATGCTTTTATTCGATCGGTCTTGATTTTGTATTGTACAATGTGCTTATTGGCTTGATACTATCATCATTCTTTATACTTATGCCTAGATGTCTTTACAGTTCACTTGTTTTTTCTCCTTTTGCCTTTAAAATGACTTGTGATATAACATTGCACGTCAAGTGTTCGATGAAATGTCCATGTAAATGTCACTCCTAAATGTTGCACTAGGTTTCTGTGTTCGTGTTTATGCTTTTATTCGATCGGTCTTGATTTTGTATTGTACAATGTGCTTATTGGCTTGATACTATCATCATTCTTTATGCTTATACCCAGATGTCTTTACAGTTCACTTGTTTTTTCTCATTTTGCCTTTAAAATGACTTGTGATCTAACATTGTACGTCAAGTGTTCGATGAAATGTCCATGTAAATTTCACTCCTAAACGTGGCATTCGGTTTCTAGCTTTGAATTTATGCTTTTATTCGATCGGTCTTTATTTTGTAGTGCAGAATGTGCCCATTAACTTGGTACTATCCAAATTCGTCTAAATGTCTTTAATGTTTACTTGTTTTTTCACCTGTTGCTTTTAAAAATTCACTTGTGATCTAACTTTAAACGCGAAGTGTTTGATGAAATATCCATGTAAATGTCACTCCTAAATGTGGCATTCAGTTTTTGTGTTCGTGTTTATGCTTTTATTCGATCGGTCTTGATTTTGTATTGTACAATGTGCTTATTGGCTTGATACTATCATCATTCTTTATACTTATGCCTAAATGTCTTTACAGTTCACTTGTTTTTTCTCCTTTTGCCTTTAAAATGACTTGTGATCTAACATTGCACGTCAAGTGTTCAATGAAATGTCCATGTAAATGTCACTCCTAAATGTGGCATTCGGTTTCTAGGTTCGAATTTATGCATATATTCGATCTGTCTTGATTTTGTAGTGAAGAATATGCTTATTGGCTTGATACTATACTCATTCTTTGTGCTTATGCCTAGATTTCTTTAATGTTCACTTGTTTTTTCTCCTATTGCCTTTAATAATTTACTTGTGATATAACTTTGCACGCTAAGTGTTCGATGAAATATCCATGTAAATGTCACTTATAAATGTGGCATTCAGTTTCTATTTTAGCATTTATGCTTTAATTCGATCGGTCTTGAATTTGTATTGCAGAATATGCTTATTGGCTTGATATTATCCTCATTATTTATGCTTATGTCTAGATGTCTTTACACTTCACTTTTTTTCCTCCTTTTGCCTTTAAAATGACTTGTGATGTAACATTGCACGCCAAGTGTTCGATTAAATTTCATTGTAAATGTCACTCATAAATGTGGTAGGTGTTTTCATAGTTCGAATTTATGCTTTTATTCGATCTGTCTTGATTTTGTAGTGTAGAATGTGCTTTTTGCCTTGATACTATCCTTGTTCTTTGTGCTTATGCCTAGATTTCTTTAAAGTTCACTTTTTTTTCCTTTCGCCATTAAAATAACTTGTGATCAAATATTGAACGCCAAGTGTTCGATGAAATGTCCATGTAAATGTCACTCCTAAATGTGGCATTCGGTTTCAAGCTTTGAATTTATGCTTTTATTCGATCAGTCTTTATTTTGTAGTGCAGAATGTGCCCATTAACTTCGTACTATCCTAATTCGCCTAGATGTCTTTAATGTTTACTTGTTTTTTCTCCTTTTTCCTTTGAAAATTCCCTTATGATCTAAATTTGCACGCTAAGTGTTCGATGAAATGTCCATGTAAATGTCACTCCTAAATGTTGCACTAGGTTTCTGTGTTCGTGTTTATGCTTTTATTCGATCGGTCTTGATTTTGTATTGTACAATGTGCTTATTGGCTTGATACTATCATCATTCTTTATGCTTATGCCCAGATGTCTTTACAGTTCACTTGTTTTTTCTCATTTTGCCTCTAAAATGACTTGTGATCTAACATTGCATGCCAAGTGTTCGATAAAATGTCCATGTAATTTCACTCCTAAAGGTGGCATTCGGTTTCTAACTTTGAATTTATGCTTTTATTCGATCGGTCTTTATTTTGTAGTGTAGAATGTGCCCATTAAACTTGGTACTATCCTAATTCGCCTAAATGTCTTTAATGTTTACTTGTTTTTTCTCCTGTTGCTTTAAAAATTCACTTGTGATCTAACTTTGCACGTGAAGTGTTTGATGAAATATCCATGTAAATGTCACTCCTAAATGTGGTATTCAGTTTTTGTGTTCGTGTTTAGGCTTTTATTCGATCGGTCTTGATTTTGTATTGTACAATGTGCTTATTGGCTTGATACTATCATCATTCTATATGCTTATGCCCAGATGTCTTTATAGTTCACTTGTTTTTTCTCATTTTGCCTCTAAAATGACTTGTGATCTAACATTGCACGCCAAGTGTTCGATAAAATGTCCATGTAATTTCACTCCTAAAGGTGGCATTCGGTTTCTAGCTTTGAATTTATGCTTTTATTCGATCGGTCTTTATTTTGTAGTGTAGAATGTGCCCATTAAACTTGGTACTATCCTAATTCGCCTAAATGTCTTTAATGTTTACTTGTTTTTTCTCCTGTTGCTTTAAAAATTCACTTGTGATCTAACTTTGCACGTGAAGTGTTTGATGAAATATCCATGTAAATGTCACTCCTAAATGTGGCATTCAGTTTTTGTGTTCGTGTTTATGCTTTTATTCGATCGGTCTTGTTTTTGTATTGTACAATGTGCTTATTGGTTTGATACTATCATCATTCTTTATGCTTATGCCTAGATGTCTTTACAGTTCACTTGTTTTTTCTCCTTTTGCCTTTAAAATGACTTGTGATCTAACATTGCACATCAAGTGTTCGATGAAATGTCCATGTAAATGTCACTCCTAAATGTGGCATTCGGTTTCTAGGTTCGAATATATGCATATATTCGATCTTTCTTGATTTTGTAGTGAAATAATATGCTTATTGGCTTGATACTATACTCATTCTTTGTGCTTATGCCTAGATTTCTTTAATGTTCACTTGTTTTTTCTCCTATTGCCTTTAATAATTTACTTGTGATATAACTTTGCACGCTAAGTGTTCGATGAAATGTCCATGTAAATGTCACTTATAAATGTGGCATTCAGTTTCTATTTTAGTATTTATGCTTTAATTCGATCGGTCTTGAATTTGTATTGCTCAATATGCTTATTGGCTTGATACTATCCTCATTATTTATGCTTATGCTTAGATGTCTTTACATTTCACTTTTTTTTCCTCCTTTTGCCTTTAAAATGACTTGTGATCTAACATTGCACGCCAAGTGTTCGATGAAATTTCCTTGTAAATGTCACTCATAAATGTGGTAGGTGTTTTCATAGTTCGAATTTATGCTTTTATTCGATCTGTCTTGATTTTGTAGTGCAGAATGTGCTTTTTGCCTTGATACTATCCTTGTTCTTTGTGCTTATGCCTAGACTTCTTTAAATTTCACTTTTTTTTTCCTTTCGCCATTAAAATAACTTGTGATCAAATATTGAACGCCAAGTGTTCGATGAATTGTCCATGTAAATGTCACTCCTAAATGTGGCATTCGGTTTCAAGCTTTGAATTTATGCTTTTATTCGATCAGTCTTTATTTTGTAGTGCAGAATGTGCCCATTAACTTCGTACTATCCTAATTCGCCTAGATGTCTTTAATGTTTACTTATTTTTTCTCCTTTTTCCTTTGAAAATTCCCTTATGATCTAAATTTGCACGCTAAGTGTTCGATGAAATGTCCATGTAAATGTCACTCCTAAATGTTGCACTAGGTTTCTGTGTTCGTGTTTATGCTTTTATTCGATCGGTCTTGATTTTGTATTGTACAATGTGCTTATTGGCTTGATACTATCATCATTCTTTATGCTTATGCCCAGATGTCTTTACAGTTCACTTGTTTTTTCTCCTTTTGCCTTTAAAATGACTTGTGATCTAACATTGCACGTCAAGTGTTCAATGAAATGTCCATGTAAATGTCACTCCTAAATGTGGCATTCGGTTTCTAGGTTCGAATTTATGCATATATTCGATCTGTCTTGATTTTGTAGTGAAGAATATGCTTATTGGCTTGATACTATACTCATTCTTTGTGCTTATGCCTAGATTTCTTTAATGTTCACTTGTTTTTTCTCCTATTGCCTTTAATAATTTACTTGTGATATAACTTTGCACGCTAAGTGTTCGATGAAATATCCATGTAAATGTCACTTATAAATGTGGCATTCAGTTTCTATTTTAGCATTTATGCTTTAATTCGATCGGTCTTGAATTTGTATTGCAGAATATGCTTATTGGCTTGATATTATCCTCATTATTTATGCTTATGTCTAGATGTCTTTACACTTCACTTTTTTTTCCTCCTTTTGCCTTTAAAATGACTTGTGATGTAACATTGCACGCCAAGTGTTCGATTAAATTTCATTGTAAATGTCACTCATAAATGTGGTAGGTGTTTTCATAGTTCGAATTTATGCTTTTATTCGATCTGTCTTGATTTTGTAGTGTAGAATGTGCTTTTTGCCTTGATACTATCCTTGTTCTTTGTGCTTATGCCTAGATTTCTTTAAAGTTCACTTTTTTTTCCTTTCGCCATTAAAATAACTTGTGATCAAATATTGAACGCCAAGTGTTCGATGAAATGTCCATGTAAATGTCACTCCTAAATGTGGCATTCGGTTTCAAGCTTTGAATTTATGCTTTTATTCGATCAGTCTTTATTTTGTAGTGCAGAATGTGCCCATTAACTTCGTACTATCCTAATTCGCCTAGATGTCTTTAATGTTTACTTGTTTTTTCTCCTTTTTCCTTTGAAAATTCCCTTATGATCTAAATTTGCACGCTAAGTGTTCGATGAAATGTCCATGTAAATGTCACTCCTAAATGTTGCACTAGGTTTCTGTGTTCGTGTTTATGCTTTTATTCGATCGGTCTTGATTTTGTATTGTACAATGTGCTTATTGGCTTGATACTATCATCATTCTTTATGCTTATGCCCAGATGTCTTTACAGTTCACTTGTTTTTTCTCATTTTGCCTCTAAAATGACTTGTGATCTAACATTGCATGCCAAGTGTTCGATAAAATGTCCATGTAATTTCACTCCTAAAGGTGGCATTCGGTTTCTAACTTTGAATTTATGCTTTTATTCGATCGGTCTTTATTTTGTAGTGTAGAATGTGCCCATTAAACTTGGTACTATCCTAATTCGCCTAAATGTCTTTAATGTTTACTTGTTTTTTCTCCTGTTGCTTTAAAAATTCACTTGTGATCTAACTTTGCACGTGAAGTGTTTGATGAAATATCCATGTAAATGTCACTCCTAAATGTGGTATTCAGTTTTTGTGTTCGTGTTTAGGCTTTTATTCGATCGGTCTTGATTTTGTATTGTACAATGTGCTTATTGGCTTGATACTATCATCATTCTATATGCTTATGCCCAGATGTCTTTATAGTTCACTTGTTTTTTCTCATTTTGCCTCTAAAATGACTTGTGATCTAACATTGCACGCCAAGTGTTCGATAAAATGTCCATGTAATTTCACTCCTAAAGGTGGCATTCGGTTTCTAGCTTTGAATTTATGCTTTTATTCGATCGGTCTTTATTTTGTAGTGTAGAATGTGCCCATTAAACTTGGTACTATCCTAATTCGCCTAAATGTCTTTAATGTTTACTTGTTTTTTCTCCTGTTGCTTTAAAAATTCACTTGTGATCTAACTTTGCACGTGAAGTGTTTGATGAAATATCCATGTAAATGTCACTCCTAAATGTGGCATTCAGTTTTTGTGTTCGTGTTTATGCTTTTATTCGATCGGTCTTGTTTTTGTATTGTACAATGTGCTTATTGGTTTGATACTATCATCATTCTTTATGCTTATGCCTAGATGTCTTTACAGTTCACTTGTTTTTTCTCCTTTTGCCTTTAAAATGACTTGTGATCTAACATTGCACATCAAGTGTTCGATGAAATGTCCATGTAAATGTCACTCCTAAATGTGGCATTCGGTTTCTAGGTTCGAATATATGCATATATTAGATCTTTCTTGATTTTGTAGTGAAATAATATGCTTATTGGCTTGATACTATACTCATTCTTTGTGCTTATGCCTAGATTTCTTTAATGTTCACTTGTTTTTTCTCCTATTGCCTTTAATAATTTACTTGTGATATAACTTTGCACGCTAAGTGTTCGATGAAATGTCCATGTAAATGTCACTTATAAATGTGGCATTCAGTTTCTATTTTAGTATTTATGCTTTAATTCGATCGGTCTTGAATTTGTATTGCTCAATATGCTTATTGGCTTGATACTATCCTCATTATTTATGCTTATGCTTAGATGTCTTTACATTTCACTTTTTTTTCCTCCTTTTGCCTTTAAAATGACTTGTGATCTAACATTGCACGCCAAGTGTTCGATGAAATTTCCTTGTAAATGTCACTCATAAATGTGGTAGGTGTTTTCATAGTTCGAATTTATGCTTTTATTCGATCTGTCTTGATTTTGTAGTGCAGAATGTGCTTTTTGCCTTGATACTATCCTTGTTCTTTGTGCTTATGCCTAGACTTCTTTAAATTTCACTTTTTTTTTCCTTTCGCCATTAAAATAACTTGTGATCAAATATTGAACGCCAAGTGTTCGATGAATTGTCCATGTAAATGTCACTCCTAAATGTGGCATTCGGTTTCAAGCTTTGAATTTATGCTTTTATTCGATCAGTCTTTATTTTGTAGTGCAGAATGTGCCCATTAACTTCGTACTATCCTAATTCGCCTAGATGTCTTTAATGTTTACTTATTTTTTCTCCTTTTTCCTTTGAAAATTCCCTTATGATCTAAATTTGCACGCTAAGTGTTCGATGAAATGTCCATGTAAATGTCACTCCTAAATGTTGCACTAGGTTTCTGTGTTCGTGTTTATGCTTTTATTCGATCGGTCTTGATTTTGTATTGTACAATGTGCTTATTGGCTTGATACTATCATCATTCTTTATGCTTATGCCCAGATGTCTTTACAGTTCACTTGTTTTTTCTCATTTTGCCTTTAAAATGACTTGTGATCTAACATTGTAAGTCAAGTGTTCGATGAAATGTCCATGTAAATTTCACTCCTAAACGTGGCATTCGGTTTCTAGCTTTGAATTTATGCTTTTATTCGATCGGTCTTTATTTTGTAGTGCAGAATGTGCCCATTAACTTGGTACTATCCAAATTCGTCTAAATGTCTTTAATGTTTACTTGTTTTTTCACCTGTTGCTTTTAAAAATTCACTTGTGATCTAACTTTGCACGCGAAGTGTTTGATGAAATATCCATGTAAATGTCACTCCTAAATGTGGCATTTAGTTTTTGTGTTCGTGTTTATGCTTTTATTCGATCGGTCTTGATTTTGTATTGTACAATGTGCTTATTGGCTTGATACTATCATCATTCTTTATACTTATGCCTAGATGTCTTTACAGTTCACTTGTTTTTTCTCCTTTTGCCTTTAAAATGACTTGTGATATAACATTGCACGTCAAGTGTTCGATGAAATGTCCATGTAAATGTCACTCCTAAATGTGGCATTCGGTTTCTAGGTTCGAATTTATGCATATATTCGATCTGTCTTGATTTTGTAGTGAAGAATATGCTTATTGGCTTGATACTATACTCATTCTTTGTGCTTATGCCTAGATTTCTTTAATGTTCACTTGTTTTTTCTCCTATTGCCTTTAATAATTTACTTGTGATATAACTTTGCACGCTAAGTGTTCGATGAAATATCCATGTAAATGTCACTTATAAATGTGGCATTCAGCTTCTATTTTAGCATTTATGCTTTAATTCGATCGGTCTTGAATTTGTATTGCAGAATATGCTTATTGGCTTGATATTATCCTCATTATTTATGCTTATGTCTAGATGTCTTTACACTTCACTTTTTTTTCCTCCTTTTGCCTTTAAAATGACTTGTGATCAAATATTGCACGCCAAGTGTTCGATTAAATTTCATTGTAAATGTCACTCATAAATGTGGTAGGTGTTTTCATAGTTCGAATTTATGCTTTTATTCGATCTGTCTTGATTTTGTAGTGTAGAATGTGCTTTTTGCCTTGATACTATCCTTGTTCTTTGTGCTTATGCCTAGATTTCTTTAAAGTTCACTTTTTTTTCCTTTCGCCATTAAAATAACTTGTGATCAAATATTGAACGCCAAGTGTTCGATGAAATGTCCATGTAAATGTCACTCCTAAATGTGGCATTCGGTTTCAAGCTTTGAATTTATGCTTTTATTCGATCAGTCTTTATTTTGTAGTGCAGAATGTGCCCATTAACTTCGTACTATCCTAATTCGCCTAGATGTCTTTAATGTTTACTTGTTTTTTCTCCTTTTTCCTTTGAAAATTCCCTTATGATCTAAATTTGCACGCTAAGTGTTCGATGAAATGTCCATGTAAATGTCACTCCTAAATGTTGCACTAGGTTTCTGTGTTCGTGTTTATGCTTTTATTCGATCGGTCTTGATTTTGTATTGTACAATGTGCTTATTGGCTTGATACTATCATCATTCTTTATGCTTATGCCCAGATGTCTTTACAGTTCACTTGTTTTTTCTCATTTTGCCTCTAAAATGACTTGTGATCTAACATTGCACGCCAAGTGTTCGATAAAATGTCCATGTAATTTCACTCCTAAAGGTGGCATTCGGTTTCTAACTTTGAATTTATGCTTTTATTCGATCGGTCTTTATTTTGTAGTGTAGAATGTGCCCATTAAACTTGGTACTATCCTAATTCGCCTAAATGTCTTTAATGTTTACTTGTTTTTTCTCCTGTTGCTTTAAAAATTCACTTGTGATCTAACTTTGCACGTGAAGTGTTTGATGAAATATCCATGTAAATGTCACTCCTAAATGTGGTATTCAGTTTTTGTGTTCGTGTTTAGGCTTTTATTCGATCGGTCTTGATTTTGTATTGTACAATGTGCTTATTGGCTTGATACTATCATCATTCTATATGCTTATGCCCAGATGTCTTTATAGTTCACTTGTTTTTTCTCATTTTGCCTCTAAAATGACTTGTGATCTAACATTGCACGCCAAGTGTTCGATAAAATGTCCATGTAATTTCACTCCTAAAGGTGGCATTCGGTTTCTAGCTTTGAATTTATGCTTTTATTCGATCGGTCTTTATTTTGTAGTGTAGAATGTGCCCATTAAACTTGGTACTATCCTAATTCGCCTAAATGTCTTTAATGTTTACTTGTTTTTTCTCCTGTTGCTTTAAAAATTCACTTGTGATCTAACTTTGCACGTGAAGTGTTTGATGAAATATCCATGTAAATGTCACTCCTAAATGTGGCATTCAGTTTTTGTGTTCGTGTTTATGCTTTTATTCGATCGGTCTTGTTTTTGTATTGTACAATGTGCTTATTGGCTTGATACTGTCATCATTCTTTATGCTTATGCCTAGATGTCTTTACAGTTCACTTGTTTTTTCTCCTTTTGCCTTTAAAATGACTTGTGATCTAACATTGCACATCAAGTGTTCGATGAAATGTCCATGTAAATGTCACTCCTAAATGTGGCATTCGGTTTCTAGGTTCGAATATATGCATATATTCGATCTTTCTTGATTTTGTAGTGAAATAATATGCTTATTGGGTTGATACTATACTCATTCTTTGTGCTTATGCCTAGATTTCTTTAATGTTCACTTGTTTTTTCTCCTATTGCCTTTAATAATTTACTTGTGATATAACTTTGCACGCTAAGTGTTCGATGAAATGTCCATGTAAATGTCACTTATAAATGTGGCATTAAGTTTCTATTTTAGTATTTATGCTTTAATTCGATCGGTCTTGAATTTGTATTGCTCAATATGCTTATTGGCTTGATACTATCCTCATTATTTATGCTTATGCCTAGATGTCTTTATATTTCACTTTTTTTTCCTCCTTTTGCCTTTAAAATGACTTGTGATCTAACATTGCACGCCAAGTGTTCGATGAAATTTCCTTGTAAATGTCACTCATAAATGTGGTAGGTGTTTTCATAGTTCGAATTTATGCTTTTATTCGATCTGTCTTGATTTTGTAGTGCAGAATGTGCTTTTTGCCTTGATACTATCCTTGTTCTTTGTGCTTATGCCTAGACTTCTTTAAATTTCACTTTTTTTTCCTTTCGCCATTAAAATAACTTGTGATCAAATATTGAACGCCAAGTGTTCGATGAAATGTCCATGTAAATGTCACTCCTAAATGTGGCATTCGGTTTCAAGCTTTGAATTTATGCTTTTATTCGATCAGTCTTTATTTTGTAGTGCAGAATGTGCCCATTAACTTCGTACTATCCTAATTCGCCTAGATGTCTTTAATGTTTACTTGTTTTTTCTCCTTTTTCCTTTGAAAATTCCCTTATGATCTAAATTTGCACGCTAAGTGTTCGATGAAATGTCCATGTAAATGTCACTCCTAAATGTTGCACTAGGTTTCTGTGTTCGTGTTTATGCTTTTATTCGATTGGTCTTGATTTTGTATTGTACAATGTGCTTATTGGCTTGATACTATCATCATTCTTTATGCTTATGCCCAGATGTCTTTACAGTTCACTTGTTTTTTCTCATTTTGCCTTTAAAATGACTTGTGATCTAACATTGTACGTCAAGTGTTCGATGAAATGTCCATGTAAATTTCACTCCTAAACGTGGCATTCGGTTTCTAGCTTTGAATTTATGCTTTTATTCGATCGGTCTTTATTTTGTAGTGCAGAATGTGCCCATTAACTTGGTACTATCCAAATTCGTCTAAATGTCTTTAATGTTTACTTGTTTTTTCACCTGTTGCTTTTAAAAATTCACTTGTGATCTAACTTTGCACGCGAAGTGTTTGATGAAATATCCATGTAAATGTCACTCCTAAATGTGGCATTCAATTTTTGTGTTCGTGTTTATGCTTTTATTCGATCGGTCTTGATTTTGTATTGTACAATGTGCTTATTGGCTTGATACTATCATCATTCTTTATACTTATGCCTAGATGTCTTTACAGTTCACTTGTTTTTTCTCCTTTTGCCTTTAAAATGACTTGTGATATAACATTGCACGTCAAGTGTTCGATGAAATGTCCATGTAAATGTCACTCCTAAATGTTGCACTAGGTTTCTGTGTTCGTGTTTATGCTTTTATTCGATCGGTCTTGATTTTGTATTGTACAATGTGCTTATTGGCTTGATACTATCATCATTCTTTATGCTTATACCCAGATGTCTTTACAGTTCACTTGTTTTTTCTCATTTTGCCTTTAAAATGACTTGTGATCTAACATTGTACGTCAAGTGTTCGATGAAATGTCCATGTAAATTTCACTTCTAAACGTGGCATTCGGTTTCTAGCTTTGAATTTATGCTTTTATTCGATCGTTCTTGATTTTGTAGTGCAGAATGTGCCCATTAACTTGGTACTATCCAAATTCGTCTAAATGTCTTTAATGTTTACTTGTTTTTTCACCTGTTGCTTTTAAAAATTCACTTGTGATCTAACTTTAAACGCGAAGTGTTTGATGAAATATCCATGTAAATGTCACTCCTAAATGTGGCATTCAGTTTTTGTGTTCGTGTTTATGCTTTTATTCGATCGGTCTTGATTTTGTATTGTACAATGTGCTTATTGGCTTGATACTATCATCATTCTTTATACTTATGCCTAGATGTCTTTACAGTTCACTTGTTTTTTCTTCTTTTGCCTTTAAAATGACTTGTGATCTAACATTGCACGTCAAGTGTTCGATGAAATGTCCATGTAAATGTCACTCCTAAATGTGGCATTCGGTTTCTAGGTTCGAATTTATGCATATATTCGATCTGTCTTGATTTTGTAGTGAAGAATATGCTTATTGGCTTGATACTATACTCATTCTTTGTGCTTATGCCTAGATTTCTTTAATGTTCACTTGTTTTTTCTCCTATTGCCTTTAATAATTTACTTGTGATATAACTTTGCACGCTAAGTGTTCGATGAAATGTCCATGTAAATGTCACTTATAAATGTGGCATTAAGTTTCTATTTTAGCATTTATGCTTTAATTCGATCGGTCTTGAATTTGTATTGCAGAATATGCTTATTGGCTTGATATTATCCTCATTATTTATGCTTATGTCTAGATGTCTTTACACTTCACTTTTTTTTCCTCCTTTTGCCTTTAAAATGACTTGTGATCTAACATTGCACGCCAAGTGTTCGATTAAATTTCATTGTAAGTGTCACTCATAAATGTGGTAGGTGTTTTCATAGTTCGAATTTATGCTTTTATTCGATCTGTCTTGATTTTGTAGTGTAGAATGTGCTTTTTGCCTTGATACTATCCTTGTTCTTTGTGCTTATGCCTAGATTTCTTTAAAGTTCACTTTTTTTCTCCTTTTGCCATTAAAATAACTTGTGATCAAACATTCAACGCCAAGTGTTCGATGAAATGTCCATGTAAATGTCACTCATAAATGTGGAAATCGTTTTCATAGTTTGCATTTATGCTTTTATTCGATATGTCTTGATTTTGTAGTACTCAATGTGCTTATTGGATTGATACTAATCCTAGTTCTTTGTACTTATGCCTAGATTTCTTTAAAGTTCACTTTTTTCTTCTCCTTTTTCCTTTAAAATAACTTGTGATCAAACATTGAACGCTAAATGTTCGATGAAATGTCAATGTAAATGTCACTCCTAAATGTGGCATTTGGTTTCTAAGTTTGAATTTATGTTTTTATTTCATCGGGCTTTATTTTGTAGTGCAGAAAGTGCCTATTAACTTGGTACTATCCTCATTATTTATGCTTATGCCTAGATGTATTTAAAAATTCACTTGTGATCTAACTTTGCACGCTAAGTGTTCGATGAAATGTCCATGTAAATGTCATTCCTAAATATGACCTTCAGTTTCTATTTTCGTATTGATGCTCTTATTCGATCGGTCTTGATTTTGTATTGCACAATGTGCTTATTGGCTTGATACTATCATCATTCCTTATGCTTATCCTAGATGTCTTTACATTTCACTTGTTTTTTCTACTTTTGCCTTTAAAATGACTCGTGATCTAACATTGCACGCCAAGTGTTTGATGAAATTCCCATGTAAATGTCTCTCCTAAATGTGGCATTCGATTTCTAGGTTCAAATTTATGCTTTTATTCGATCGGCCTTGGTTTTGTAGTGCAGAATGTGCTTATTAGCTTGATACTATCCTCATTCTTTATGTTTATGCCAAGATGTTTTTAAAGTCCACTCGTTTTTTCTCCTTTTGCCTTTAAAATGACTTTTGATCTAACATTGCACGCCAAGTGTTCGATGAAATGTCCATGTAATTGTCAATCCTAATTGTGGCAATCGGTTTCTAGGTTCAAATTTATGCTCTTATACGATCGGTCTTGATTTTGTAGTGGAGAATGTGCTTATTGGCTTGATACTATCCTCATTCTCTATGCTTATGCCTAGATTTCTTTAAAGTTCACTTGTTTTTTTTTACCTTTTGCCTTCAAAATGACTTGTGATCTAACATTGCACGCCAAGTGTTTGATGAAATATCCATGTAAATATCACTCATAAATTTGGCATTCGGTTTCTAGATTCGAATTTATGCTTTTATTCGATCGGTCTTGATATTGTAGTGCGGAATGTGCTTATTGGCTTGATACAATCATCATTCTCTAAGCTTATGGCTAGATTTCATTAAAGTTCACTTGTTTTTTCTTCTTTTGCCTTTAAAAAAGACTAGTGATCTTACATTCCACGTCAAGTGTTTGATGAAATGTCCATGTAAATGTCACTCTTAAATGTGGCATTCAGTTTCTAGGTTCGAATTAATGCTGTTATTCGCTCGGTCTTAGGTTTGTAGTGAAAAATGTGCTTATTGACTTGATACTATCCTCATTCTTTATGCTTATGCCTATATGTCTTTAAAGTCCACTTATTTTTCTCCTTGTGCCTTTAAAGTCCACTTATTGCACTCCAAGTGTTCGATGAAATGTCCATGTAAACGTCAGTCCTAATTGTGGGATTCGGTTTTTAGGTTTGAGTTTATGCTTTTATTCTATCGGTCTTTGTTTTTTAGTGTATAATGTGCTTATTGGGTTGATACTATTCTCATTCTTTGTGCTTATGCCTAGATGTCTTTAAATTTCACATGTTTTTTCTCCTTTTGCCTTTAAAATTACTTGTGATCTAACAATATTCGCTAAGCGTTAGATGAAATGTCCATGTAAATGTCATTCCTAAATGTGGCATTCGGTTTCTAGGTTTGAATTTATGCTTTTATTCGATCGTTCTTGGTTTTGTAGTGAAGTATGTGCTTATTGGCTTGATATTATCCTCATTCTTTGTGCTTATCGCTAGATGTCTTTAAAGCTCACTTGTTTTTTTCTGCTTTTGCCTTTAAAATGACCCGTGATCTAACATTATACGCCAAGTGTTCGATGAAATGTACATGTAAATATCACTGCTAAATGTGGCATCGGTTTCTATGTTCGTATTTATGCTTTTATTCGATCGGTCTTGGTTTTGTAGTGTAGAATGTTCTTATTGGCTTGATACTATCCTCATTCTTTTATGTTTATGCCTAGATTTCTTTAAAGTTCACATGTTTTTTCTCCTTTTAACTTTAAAATGACTTGTGATCTAACATTGCACGCCAAGTATTCGATGAAATGTCCATGTAAATGTCACTCCTAATTGTGTCATTCGGTTTCTAGGTTCGTATTTCTGGATTTATTCGGTCGATCTTGGTTTTGTAGTGCAGAATGTGCTTATTGGCTTGATACTATCCTCATTCTTTTTGATTATGCCTAGATGTCTTTAAATTCCACTCGTTTTTTCTACTTTTGCCTTTAAAATGACTTTTGATCTAACATTGCACGCCAAGTATTCGATGAAATGTCCATATGTCACTCCTAATTGTGGCATTCGGTTTCTAGGTTCCAATTTATGCTTTTATTCAACCGGTCTTGATTTTGTAGTGCAAAATGTGCTTATTGGCTTGATACTATACACATTCTCTATGGTTAAGCCTAGATTTCATTAAAGTTCACTTGTTTTTTCTCCTTATGCCTTTAAAATGACTTGTCATCTAACATTGCACGCCAAGTGTTCGATGAAATATCCATGTAAATGTCACTCATAAATGTGGCATTCGGTTTCTAGGTTCGAATTTATGCTTATATTCTATCGGTCTTGATTTTGTAGTGCGGAATGTGCTTATTGGCTTGATACTATCCACATTCTCTATGGTTAAGCCTAGATTTCCTTAAAGTTCACTTGTTTTTTCCCCTTATGCCTTTAAAATGACTTGTCATCAAACATTGCACGCCAAGTGTTCGATGAAATATCCATGTAAATGTCACTCACAAATGTGGCATTGGGTTTCTAGGTTCGAATTTATGCTTTTATTCAATCGGTCTTGATTTTTTAGTGCAAAATGTGCTTATTGGCTTGATACTATCCACATTCTCTATGGTTAAGCCTAGATTTCCTTAAAGTTCACTTTTTTTTTCTCCTTATGCCTTTAAAATGACTTGTCATCTAACATTGCACGCCAAGTGTTCGATGAAATATCCATGTAAATGTCACTCATAAATGTGGCATTCGGTTTCTAGGTTCGAATTTATGCTTATATTCTATCGGTCTTGATTTTGTAGTGCGGAATGTGCTTTTTGGCTTGATACTATTATCATTCTCTATGCTTATGCCTAGATTTCCTTAAAGTTCACTTGTTTTTTCTCCTTTTGCCTTTAAAATCACTTGTGATATAACATTGCACGCCAAGTGTTCGATGAAAACTCCATGTAAATGTCACTCCTAAATGTCGCATTCGGTTTCTAGGTTCGTATTTCTGCATTTATTCGGACGGTCTTGGTTTTGTAGTGCAGAATGTGCTTATTGGCTTGATACTATCCTCATTCTCTATGCTTATGCCTAGATTTCTTTAAATTCACTTGTTCTTTCTCCTTTTGCCTTTAAAAAAGACTAGTGATCTTACATTCTACGCCAAGTGTTCGATGAAATGTCTATGTAAATGTCACTATTAATTGTGGAATTCAGTTTCTAGGTTCGATTTAATGTTGTTATTCGCTCGGTCTTGGGTTTGTAGTGAAGAATGTGCTTATTTACTTGATACTATCCTCATTCTTTATGCTTATGCCTATATGTCTTTAAAGTTCACTTGTTTTTTTTTCTGCTTTTGCCTTTAAAATGACTTGTGATCTAACATTATACGCCAAGTGTTCGATGAAATGTACATGTAAATATCACTCCTAAATGTGGCATTCGGTTTCTATGTTCGTATTTATGCTTTTATTCGATCGGTCTTGGTTTTGTAGTGCAGAATACGCTTATTGGCTTGATTCTATCCTCATTTTTTATGTTTATGCCTAGATGTCTTTAAAGTCCACTCGTTTTTTCTCCTTTTGCCTTTAAAATGACTTCTGATCTAACATTGCACGCCAACTGTTCAACGAAATGTCAATGTAAATGTCACTCCTAATTGTGGCATTCGGTTTCTAGGTTCGAATTTATGCTTTTATTAGATCGGTCTTGATTTTGTAGTGGAAAATATGCTTATTGGCTTGATACTATCCACATTCTCTATGCTCATGCCTAGATTTCCTCAAAGTTCACTTGTTTTTTCTCCTTATGCTTTTAAAATGACTTGTCATCTAACATTGCACGCCAAATGTTCGATGAAACATCCATGTAAATGTCACTCCTAATTGTGGCAATCGGTTTTTAGGTTCAAATTTATGCTCTTATTCGATCGGTCTTGATTTTGTAGTGCAGAATGTGCTTATTGGCTTGATACTATCCTCATTCTCCATGCTTATGTCTAGATTTGTTTAAAGTTCACTTGTTTTTTCTCCTTTTCTCTTTAAAATGACTTGTGAGCTAACATTGGACGCCAAGTGTTTGTTGAAATGTCCATGAAAATGTCACTCATAAATGTGGCATCCGGTTTTTAGGTTCGAATTTATGCTTTTATTCGATCGGTGTTGATTTTGTAGTGCGTAATGTGCTTATTGGCTTGATACTATCCACATTCTCTATGCTTAAGCCTATATTTCCTTACAGTTCACTTGTTTTTTCTCCTTATGCCTTTAAAATGACTTGGCATCTAGCATTGCACGCCAAGTGTTCGATGAAATATCCATGTAAATGTCACTCCTAATTGTGGCAATCGGTTTCTAGAATCAAATTTATGCTCTTATTCGATCGGTCTTGACTTTGTAGTGTAGAATGTGCTTATTGGCTTCATATTATCCTCATTCTCTATGCTTATGTCTAGATTTCTTTAAAGTTCACTTGTTTTTTCTCCTTTTCTCTTTAAAATGACTTGTGTTCTAACATTGCACGCCAAGTGTTCGATGAAATGTCCATGTAAATGTCACTACTAATTATGGCATTCGGTTTCTAGGTTCATATTTCTACTTTTATTCGATCGGTCTTGGTATTGTAGTGCAGAATGTGCTTATTGGCTTGATACTATCCTCATTTTGTATGTTTATGCCTCGATGTCTTTAAAATCCACTCATTTTTTCACCTTTTGCCTTTAAAATAACTTGTGATCTACCATTGCACGCCAAGTGTTCGATGAAATGTCCATGTAAATGTCACTCATAAATATGGCTTTCGGTTTCTAGTTTCGAATTTATGCTTTTATTCGATCGGTCTTGATTTTGTAGTACGGAATGTGCCTATTGGCTTGATACTATCATCATTCTCTATGCTTATGCCCAGATTTCCATAAAGTTCACTTGTTTTTTCTCCTCTTGCCTTTACAATCACTTGTGATCTAACATTGCACGCCAAGTGTTCGATAAAAACTCCGTGTAAATGTCACTCCTAAATATGGCATTCAGTTTCTAGGTTCAAATTTATGCTTTTATTAGATCGGTCTTGATATTGTAGTGCAGAATTTGCTTATTTGCTTGATACTATCCTCCATCTCTGTACTTATTCCTAGATTTCTTTAAAGTTCACTTGTTTTATCTCCTTTAGCCTTTAAATTGACTTGTAATCTAACATTGCACTCCAAATGTTTTCTTGAAATGTCCATGTAAATATCACTCCTAAATGTGGTATTCGTTTTTATATTTGAATTTATGATTTTTATTCGATCGGTCTAGGTTTTGAAGTGTATAATGTGCTTATTGGCTTGATGCTATCCTCATTCTTTGTGCTTATGCCTATATGTCTTTAAAGTTCACTTCTTTTTTCTTCTTTCGCCTTTAAATTGACTTGTGATCTAACATTATACGCCAAGTGTTCGATGAAATGTCCATGTAAATGTCATTCATAAATGTGGCATTCGATTTCTAGGTTTGAGTTTATTCTTTTATTCGATCGGTCTTGGTTTTGTAGTGTATAATGTGCTTAATTGCTTGATACTATCCTCATTCTTTGTGCTTATGCCTAGATGTCTTTAAAGTTCACTTGTTTTTTATACCTTTTGCCTTTAAAATGACTTGTGATCT
Organism: Fallopia convolvulus; assembly: GCA_964016875.1. NCBI lineage: Eukaryota > Viridiplantae > Streptophyta > Magnoliopsida > Caryophyllales > Polygonaceae > Fallopia > Fallopia convolvulus. The sequence continues at coordinate 21,281,721 of OZ024730.1, forward strand.
AACATTGCACGCCAAGTGTTTGATAAAATGTCCATGTAAATACCACTCATAAATGTAGCATTCGGTTTCTAGGTTCGAATTTATGCTTTTATTCGATCGGCCTTGGTTTAGTAGTGCAGAATGTGCTTATTGGCTTGATAATCCTCATGCCTAGATGTCTTTAAAATCCACTCGTTTTTTTTCCTTTTGTCATTAAAATGACTTGTGATCTAACATTGCACGCCAAGTGTTCGATGAAATGTCCATGTAAATGTCACTCCTAATTGTGGCATTCGGTTTCTAGGTTCGTATTTCTGCTTTTATTCAATCGGTCTTGGTTTTGTATTGCAGAATGTGCTTATTGTCTTGATATTATCCTCATTCTTTATGTTTATGCCTAGATGTCTTTAAAGTCAACTCGTTTTTTCTCCTTTTCTCTTTAAAATGACTTGTGAGCTAACATTAGACGCCAAGTGTTTGATGAAATGTCCATGAAAATGTCACTCATAAATGTGGCATCCGGTTTTTAGGTTCGAATTTATGCTTTTATTCGATCTGTGTTGATTTTGTAGTGCGTAATATGCTTATTGGCTTGATACTATCCACATTCTCTATGCTTAAGCCTAGATTTCCTTAAAGTTCACTTGTTTTTTCTCCTTATGCCTTTAAAATGACTTGGCATCTAACATTGCACGACAAGTGTTCGATGAAATATCCATGTAAATGTCACTCCTAATTGTGGCAATCGGTTTCTAGAATCAAATTTATGCTCTTATTCGATCGGTCTTGACTTTGTAGTGTAGAATGTGCTTATTGGCTTCATACCATCCTCATTCTCTATGCTTATGTCTAGATTTCTTTAAAGTTCACTTGTTTTTTCTCCTTTTCTCTTTAAAATGACTTGTGTTCTAACGTTGCACGCCAAGTGTTCGTTGAAATGTCCATGTAAATGTCACTACTAATTATGGCATTCGGTTTCTAGGTTCATATTTCTACTTTTATTCGATCGGTCTTGGTATTGTAGTGCAGAATGTGCTTATTGGCTTGATACTATCCTCATTTTGTATGTTTATGCCTCGATGTCTTTAAAATCCACTCATTTTTTCTCCTTTAGCCTTTAAAATAACTTGTGATCTAACATTGCAAACCAAGTGTTCGATGAAATGTCCATGTAAATGTCACTCATAAATATGGCTTTCGGTTTCTAGTTTCGAATTTATGCTTTTATTCGACCGGTCTTGATTTTGTAGTACGGAATGTGCCTATTGGCTTGATACTATCATCATTCTCTATGCTTATGCCCAGATTTCCTTAAAGTTCACTTATTTTTTCTCCTTTTGCCTTTACAATCACTTGTGATCTAACATTGCACGCCAAGTGTTCGATAAAAACTCCGTGTAAATGTCACTCCTAAATATGGCATTCAGTTTCTAGGTTCAAATTTATGCTTTTATTAGATAGGTCTTGATATTGTAGTGCAGAATGTGCTTATTGGCTTGATACTATCCTCCATCTCTGTACTTATTCCTAGATTTCTTTAAAGTTCACTTGTTTTATCTCCTTTAGCCTTTAAAATGACTTGTAATCTAACATTGCACTCCAAATGTTTTCTTGAAATGTCCATGTAAATATCACTCCTAAATGTGGTATTCGTTTTTATATTTGAATTTATGATTTTTATTCGATCGGTCTAGGTTTTGAAGTGTATAATGTGCTTATTGGCTTGATGCTATCCTCATTCTTTGTGCTTATGCCTATATGTCTTTAAAGTTCACTTCTTTTTTCTTCTTTCGCCTTTAAATTGACTTGTGATCTAACATTATACGCCAAGTGTTCGATGAAATGTCCATGTAAATGTCATTCATAAATGTGGCATTCGATTTCTAGGTTTGAGTTTATTCTTTTATTCGATCGGTCTTGGTTTTGTAGTGTATAATGTGCTTAATTGCTTGATACTATCCTCATTCTTTGTGCTTATGCCTAGATGTCTTTAAAGTTCACTTGTTTTTTATACCTTTTGCCTTTAAAATGACTTGTGATCTAACATTGCACGCCAAGTGTTTGATAAAATGTCCATGTAAATACCACTCATAAATGCAGCATTCGGTTTCTAGGTTCGAATTTATGCTTTTATTCGATCGGCCTTGGTTTAGTAGTGCAGAATATGCTTATTGGCTTGATAATCCTCATGCCTAGATGTCTTTAAAATCCACTCGTTTTTTTCCTTTTGTCATTAAAATGACTTGTGATCTAACATTGCACGCCAAGTGTTCGATGAAATGTCCATGTAAATGTCACTCCTAATTGTGGCATTCGGTTTCTAGGTTCGTATTTCTGCTTTTATTCAATCGGTCTTGGTTTTGTATTGCAGAATGTGCTTATTGTCTTGATACTATCCTCATTCTTTATGTTTATGCCTAGATGTCTTTAAAGTCAACTCGTTTTTTCTCCTTTTGCCTTTAAAATGACTTTTGATCTAACATTGGACGCCAAGTGTTCGACGAAATGTCAATGTAAATGTCACTCCTAATTGTGGCATTCGGTTTCTAGGTTCGAATTTATGCTTTTATTCGATCTGTGTTGATTTTGTAGTGCGTAATATGCTTATTGGCTTGATACTATCCACATTCTCTATGCTTAAGCCTAGATTTCCTTAAAGTTCACTTGTTTTTTCTCCTTATGCCTTTAAAATGACTTGGCATCTAACATTGCACGACAAGTGTTCGATGAAATATCCATGTAAATGTCACTCCTAATTGTGGCAATCGGTTTCTAGAATCAAATTTATGCTCTTATTCGATCGGTCTTGACTTTGTAGTGTAGAATGTGCTTATTGGCTTCATACCATCCTCATTCTCTATGCTTATGTCTAGATTTCTTTAAAGTTCACTTGTTTTTTCTCCTTTTCTCTTTAAAATGACTTGTGTTCTAACGTTGCACGCCAAGTGTTCGTTGAAATGTCCATGTAAATGTCACTACTAATTATGGCATTCGGTTTCTAGGTTCATATTTCTACTTTTATTCGATCGGTCTTGGTATTGTAGTGCAGAATGTGCTTATTGGCTTGATACTATCCTCATTTTGTATGTTTATGCCTCGATGTCTTTAAAATCCACTCATTTTTTCTCCTTTAGCCTTTAAAATAACTTGTGATCTAACATTGCACGCCAAGTGTTCGATGAAATGTCCATGTAAATGTCACTCATAAATATGGCTTTCGGTTTCTAGTTTCGAATTTATGCTTTTATTCGACCGGTCTTGATTTTGTAGTACGGAATGTGCCTATTGGCTTGATACTATCATCATTCTCTATGCTTATGCCAAGATTTCCTTAAAGTTCACTTGTTTTTTCTCCTTTTGCCTTTACAATCACTTGTGATCTAACATTGCACGCCAAGTGTTCGATAAAAACTCCGTGTAAATGTCACTCCTAAATATGGCATTCAGTTTCTAGGTTCAAATTTATGCTTTTATTAGATCGGTCTTGATATTGTAGTGCAGAATGTGCTTATTGGCTTGATACTATCCTCCATCTCTGTACTTATTCCTAGACTTCTTTAAAGTTCACTTGTTTTATCTCCTTTAGCCTTTAAAATGACTTGTAATCTAACATTGCACTCCAAATGTTTTCTTGAAATGTCCATGTAAATATCACTCCTAAATGTGGTATTCGTTTTTATATTTGAATTTATGATTTTTATTCGATCGGTCTAGGTTTTGAAGTGTATAATGTGCTTATTGGCTTGATGCTATCCTCATTCTTTGTGCTTATGCCTATATGTCTTTAAAGTTCACTTCTTTTTTCTTCTTTCGCCTTTAAATTGACTTGTGATCTAACATTATACGCCAAGTGTTCGATGAAATGTCCATGTAAATGTCATTCATAAATGTGGCATTCGATTTCTAGGTTTGAGTTTATTCTTTTATTCGATCGGTCTTGGTTTTGTAGTGTATAATGTGCTTAATTGCTTGATACTATCCTCATTCTTTGTGCTTATGCCTAGATGTCTTTAAAGTTCACTTGTTTTTTATACCTTTTGCCTTTAAAATGACTTGTGATCTAACATTGCACGCCAAGTGTTTGATAAAATGTCCATGTAAATACCACTCATAAATGTAGCATTCGGTTTCTAGGTTCGAATTTATGCTTTTATTCGATCGGCCTTGGTTTAGTAGTGCAGAATATGCTTATTGGCTTGATAATCCTCATGCCTAGATGTCTTTAAAATCCACTCGTTTTTTTTCCTTTTGTCATTAAAATGACTTGTGATCTAACATTGCACGCCAAGTGTTCGATGAAATGTCCATGTAAATGTCACTCCTAATTGTGGCATTCGGTTTCTAGGTTCGTATTTCTGCTTTTATTCAATCGGTCTTGGTTTTGTATTGCAGAATGTGCTTATTGTCTTGATACTATCCTCATTCTTTATGTTTATGCCTAGATGTCTTTAAAGTCAACTCGTTTTTTCTCCTTTTGCCTTTAAAATGACTTTTGATCTAACATTGGACGCCAAGTGTTCGACAAAATGTCAATGTAAATGTCACTCCTAATTGTGGCATTCGGTTTCTAGGTTCGAATTTATGCTTTTATTCGATCTGTGTTGATTTTGTAGTGCGTAATATGCTTATTGGCTTGATACTATCCACATTCTCTATGCTTAAGCCTAGATTTCCTTAAAGTTCACTTGTTTTTTCTCCTTATGCCTTTAAAATGACTTGGCATCTAACATTGCACGACAAGTGTTCGATGAAATATCCATGTAAATGTCACTCCTAATTGTGGCAATCGGTTTCTAGAATCAAATTTATGCTCTTATTCGATCGGTCTTGACTTTGTAGTGTAGAATGTGCTTATTGGCTTCATACCATCCTCATTCTCTATGCTTATGTCTAGATTTCTTTAAAGTTCACTTGTTTTTTCTCCTTTTCTCTTTAAAATGACTTGTGTTCTAACGTTGCACGCCAAGTGTTCGTTGAAATGTCCATGTAAATGTCACTACTAATTATGGCATTCGGTTTCTAGGTTCATATTTCTACTTTTATTCGATCGGTCTTGGTATTGTAGTGCAGAATGTGCTTATTGGCTTGATACTATCCTCATTTTGTATGTTTATGCCTCGATGTCTTTAAAATCCACTCATTTTTTCTCCTTTAGCCTTTAAAATAACTTGTGATCTAACATTGCAAACCAAGTGTTCGATGAAATGTCCATGTAAATGTCACTCATAAATATGGCTTTCGGTTTCTAGTTTCGAATTTATGCTTTTATTCGACCGGTCTTGATTTTGTAGTACGGAATGTGCCTATTGGCTTGATACTATCATCATTCTCTATGCTTATGCCCAGATTTCCTTAAAGTTCACTTGTTTTTTCTCCTTTTGCCTTTACAATCACTTGTGATCTAACATTGCACGCCAAGTGTTCGATAAAAACTCCGTGTAAATGTCACTCCTAAATATGGCATTCAGTTTCTAGGTTCAAATTTATGCTTTTATTAGATAGGTCTTGATATTGTAGTGCAGAATGTGCTTATTGGCTTGATACTATCCTCCATCTCTGTACTTATTCCTAGATTTCTTTAAAGTTCACTTGTTTTATCTCCTTTAGCCTTTAAAATGACTTGTAATCTAACATTGCACTCCAAATGTTTTCTTGAAATGTCCATGTAAATATCACTCCTAAATGTGGTATTCGTTTTTATATTTGAATTTATGATTTTTATTCGATCGGTCTAGGTTTTGAAGTGTATAATGTGCTTATTGGCTTGATGCTATCCTCATTCTTTGTGCTTATGCCTATATGTCTTTAAAGTTCACTTCTTTTTTCTTCTTTCGCCTTTAAATTGACTTGTGATCTAACATTATACGCCAAGTGTTCGATGAAATGTCCATGTAAATGTCATTCATAAATGTGGCATTCGATTTCTAGGTTTGAGTTTATTCTTTTATTCGATCGGTCTTGGTTTTGTAGTGTATAATGTGCTTAATTGCTTGATACTATCCTCATTCTTTGTGCTTATGCCTAGATGTCTTTAAAGTTCACTTGTTTTTTATACCTTTTGCCTTTAAAATGACTTGTGATCTAACATTGCACGCCAAGTGTTTGATAAAATGTCCATGTAAATACCACTCATAAATGCAGCATTCGGTTTCTAGGTTCGAATTTATGCTTTTATTCGATCGGCCTTGGTTTAGTAGTGCAGAATATGCTTATTGGCTTGATAATCCTCATGCCTAGATGTCTTTAAAATCCACTCGTTTTTTTTCCTTTTGTCATTAAAATGACTTGTGATCTAACATTGCACGCCAAGTGTTCGATGAAATGTCCATGTAAATGTCACTCCTAATTGTGGCATTCGGTTTCTAGGTTCGTATTTCTGCTTTTATTCAATCGGTCTTGGTTTTGTATTGCAGAATGTGCTTATTGTCTTGATACTATCCTCATTCTTTATGTTTATGCCTAGATGTCTTTAAAGTCAACTCGTTTTTTCTCCTTTTGCCTTTAAAATGACTTTTGATCTAACATTGGACGCCAAGTGTTCGACGAAATGTCAATGTAAATGTCACTCCTAATTGTGGCATTCGGTTTCTAGGTTCGAATTTATGCTTTTATTCGATCTGTGTTGATTTTGTAGTGCGTAATATGCTTATTGGCTTGATACTATCCACATTCTCTATGCTTAAGCCTAGATTTCCTTAAAGTTCACTTGTTTTTTCTCCTTATGCCTTTAAAATGACTTGGCATCTAACATTGCACGACAAGTGTTCGATGAAATATCCATGTAAATGTCACTCCTAATTGTGGCAATCGGTTTCTAGAATCAAATTTATGCTCTTATTCGATCGGTCTTGACTTTGTAGTGTAGAATGTGCTTATTGGCTTCATACCATCCTCATTCTCTATGCTTATGTCTAGATTTCTTTAAAGTTCACTTGTTTTTTCTCCTTTTCTCTTTAAAATGACTTGTGTTCTAACGTTGCACGCCAAGTGTTCGTTGAAATGTCCATGTAAATGTCACTACTAATTATGGCATTCGGTTTCTAGGTTCATATTTCTACTTTTATTCGATCGGTCTTGGTATTGTAGTGCAGAATGTGCTTATTGGCTTGATACTATCCTCATTTTGTATGTTTATGCCTCGATGTCTTTAAAATCCACTCATTTTTTCTCCTTTAGCCTTTAAAATAACTTGTGATCTAACATTGCAAACCAAGTGTTCGATGAAATGTCCATGTAAATGTCACTCATAAATATGGCTTTCGGTTTCTAGTTTCGAATTTATGCTTTTATTCGACCGGTCTTGATTTTGTAGTACGGAATGTGCCTATTGGCTTGATACTATCATCATTCTCTATGCTTATGCCCAGATTTCCTTAAAGTTCACTTGTTTTTTCTCCTTTTGCCTTTACAATCACTTGTGATCTAACATTGCACGCCAAGTGTTCGATAAAAACTCCGTGTAAATGTCACTCCTAAATATGGCATTCAGTTTCTAGGTTCAAATTTATGCTTTTATTAGATCGGTCTTGATATTGTAGTGCAGAATGTGCTTATTGGCTTGATACTATCCTCCATCTCTGTACTTATTCCTAGATTTCTTTAAAGTTCACTTGTTTTATCTCCTTTAGCCTTTAAAATGACTTGTAATCTAACATTGCACTCCAAATGTTTTCTTGAAATGTCCATGTAAATATCACTCCTAAATGTGGTATTCGTTTTTATTTTTGAATTTATGATTTTTATTCGTTCGGTCTAGGTTTTGAAGTGTATAATGTGCTTATTGGCTTGATGCTATCCTCATTCTTTGTGCTTATGCCTATATGTCTTTAAAGTTCACTTCTTTTTTCTTCTTTCGCCTTTAAATTGACTTGTGATCTAACATTATACGCCAAGTGTTCGATGAAATGTCCATGTAAATGTCATTCATAAATGTGGCATTCGATTTCTAGGTTTGAGTTTATTCTTTTATTCGATCGGTCTTGGTTTTGTAGTGTATAATGTGCTTAATTGCTTGATACTATCCTCATTCTTTGTGCTTATGCCTAGATGTCTTTAAAGTTCACTTGTTTTTTATACCTTTTGCCTTTAAAATGACTTGTGATCTAACATTGCACGCCAAGTGTTTGATAAAATGTCCATGTAAATACCACTCATAAATGTAGCATTCGGTTTCTAGGTTCGAATTTATGCTTTTATTCGATCGACCTTGGTTTAGTAGTGCAGAATATGCTTATTGGCTTGATAATCCTCATGCCTAGATGTCTTTAAAATCCACTCGTTTTTTTTCCTTTTGTCATTAAAATGACTTGTGATCTAACATTGCACGCCAAGTGTTCGATGAAATGTCCATGTAAATGTCACTCCTAATTGTGGCATTCGGTTTCTAGGTTCGTATTTCTGCTTTTATTCAATCGGTCTTGGTTTTGTATTGCAGAATGTGCTTATTGTCTTGATACTATCCTCATTCTTTATGTTTATGCCTAGATGTCTTTAAAGTCAACTCGTTTTTTCTCCTTTTGCCTTTAAAATGACTTTTGATCTAACATTGGACGCCAAGTGTTCGACAAAATGTCAATGTAAATGTCACTCCTAATTGTGGCATTCGGTTTCTAGGTTCGAATTTATGCTTTTATTCGATCTGTGTTGATTTTGTAGTGCGTAATATGCTTATTGGCTTGATACTATCCACATTCTCTATGCTTAAGCCTAGATTTCCTTAAAGTTCACTTGTTTTTTCTCCTTATGCCTTTAAAATGACTTGGCATCTAACATTGCACGACAAGTGTTCGATGAAATATCCATGTAAATGTCACTCCTAATTGTGGCAATCGGTTTCTAGAATCAAATTTATGCTCTTATTCGATCGGTCTTGACTTTGTAGTGTAGAATGTGCTTATTGGCTTCATACCATCCTCATTCTCTATGCTTATGTCTAGATTTCTTTAAAGTTCACTTGTTTTTTCTCCTTTTCTCTTTAAAATGACTTGTGTTCTAACGTTGCACGCCAAGTGTTCGTTGAAATGTCCATGTAAATGTCACTACTAATTATGGCATTCGGTTTCTAGGTTCATATTTCTACTTTTATTCGATCGGTCTTGGTATTGTAGTGCAGAATGTGCTTATTGGCTTGATACTATCCTCATTTTGTATGTTTATGCCTCGATGTCTTTAAAATCCACTCATTTTTTCTCCTTTAGCCTTTAAAATAACTTGTGATCTAACATTGCAAACCAAGTGTTCGATGAAATGTCCATGTAAATGTCACTCATAAATATGGCTTTCGGTTTCTAGTTTCGAATTTATGCTTTTATTCGACCGGTCTTGATTTTGTAGTACGGAATGTGCCTATTGGCTTGATACTATCATCATTCTCTATGCTTATGCCCAGATTTCCTTAAAGTTCACTTGTTTTTTCTCCTTTTGCCTTTACAATCACTTGTGATCTAACATTGCACGCCAAGTGTTCGATAAAAACTCCGTGTAAATGTCACTCCTAAATATGGCATTCAGTTTCTAGGTTCAAATTTATGCTTTTATTAGATCGGTCTTGATATTGTAGTGCAGAATGTGCTTATTGGCTTGATACTATCCTCCATCTCTGTACTTATTCCTAGATTTCTTTAAAGTTCACTTGTTTTATCTCCTTTAGCCTTTAAAATGACTTGTAAACTAACATTGCACTCCAAATGTTTTCTTGAAATGTCCATGTAAATATCACTCCTAAATGTGGTATTCGTTTTTATATTTGAATTTATGATTTTTATTCGATCGGTCTAGGTTTTGAAGTGTATAATGTGCTTATTGGCTTGATGCTATCCTCATTCTTTGTGCTTATGCCTATATGTCTTTAAAGTTCACTTCTTTTTTCTTCTTTCGCCTTTAAATTGACTTGTGATCTAACATTATACGCCAAGTGTTCGATGAAATGTCCATGTAAATGTCATTCATAAATGTGGCATTCGATTTCTAGGTTTGAGTTTATTCTTTTATTCGATCGGTCTTGGTTTTGTAGTGTATAATGTGCTTAATTGCTTGATACTATCCTCATTCTTTGTGCTTATGCCTAGATGTCTTTAAAGTTCACTTGTTTTTTATACCTTTTGCCTTTAAAATGACTTGTGATCTAACATTGCACGCCAAGTGTTTGATAAAATGTCCATGTAAATACCACTCATAAATGTAGCATTCGGTTTCTAGGTTCGAATTTATGCTTTTATTCGATCGGCCTTGGTTTAGTAGTGCAGAATATGCTTATTGGCTTGATAATCCTCATGCCTAGATGTCTTTAAAATCCACTCGTTTTTTTTCCTTTTGTCATTAAAATGACTTGTGATCTAACATTGCACGCCAAGTGTTCGATGAAATGTCCATGTAAATGTCACTCCTAATTGTGGCATTCGGTTTCTAGGTTCGTATTTCTGCTTTTATTCAATCGGTTTTGGTTTTGTATTGCAGAATGTGCTTATTGTCTTGATACTATCCTCATTCTTTATGTTTATGCCTAGATGTCTTTAAAGTCAACTCGTTTTTTCTCCTTTTGCCTTTAAAATGACTTTTGATCTAACATTGGACGCCAAGTGTTCGACGAAATGTCAATGTAAATGTCACTCCTAATTGTGGCATTCGGTTTCTAGGTTCGAATTTATGCTTTTATTCGATCTGTGTTGATTTTGTAGTGCATAATATGCTTATTGGCTTGATACTATCCACATTCTCTATGCTTAAGCCTAGATTTCCTTAAAGTTCACTTGTTTTTTCTCCTTATGCCTTTAAAATGACTTGGCATCTAACATTGCACGACAAGTGTTCGATGAAATATCCATGTAAATGTCACTCCTAATTGTGGCAATCGGTTTCTAGAATCAAATTTATGCTCTTATTCGATCGGTCTTGACTTTGTAGTGTAGAATGTGCTTATTGGCTTCATACCATCCTCATTCTCTATGCTTATGTCTAGATTTCTTTAAAGTTCACTTGTTTTTTCTCCTTTTCTCTTTAAAATGACTTGTGTTCTAACGTTGCACGCCAAGTGTTCGTTGAAATGTCCATGTAAATGTCACTACTAATTATGGCATTCGGTTTCTAGGTTCATATTTCTACTTTTATTCGATCGGTCTTGGTATTGTAGTGCAAAATGTGCTTATTGGCTTGATACTATCCTCATTTTGTATGTTTATGCCTCGATGTCTTTAAAATCCACTCATTTTTTCTCCTTTAGCCTTTAAAATAACTTGTGATCTAACATTGCAAACCAAGTGTTCGATGAAATGTCCATGTAAATGTCACTCATAAATATGGCTTTCGGTTTCTAGTTTCGAATTTATGCTTTTATTCGACCGGTCTTGATTTTGTAGTACGGAATGTGCCTATTGGCTTGATACTATCATCATTCTCTATGCTTATGCCCAGATTTCCTTAAAGTTCACTTGTTTTTTCTCCTTTTGCCTTTACAATCACTTGTGATCTAACATTGCACGCCAAGTGTTCGATAAAAACTCCGTGTAAATGTCACTCCTAAATATGGCATTCAGTTTCTAGGTTCAAATTTATGCTTTTATTAGATCGGTCTTGATATTGTAGTGCAGAATGTGCTTATTGGCTTGATACTATCCTCCATCTCTGTACTTATTCCTAGATTTCTTTAAAGTTCACTTGTTTTATCTCCTTTAGCCTTTAAAATGACTTGTAATCTAACATTGCACTCCAAATGTTTTCTTGAAATGTCCATGTAAATATCACTCCTAAATGTGGTATTCGTTTTTATTTTTGAATTTATGATTTTTATTCGTTCGGTCTAGGTTTTGAAGTGTATAATGTGCTTATTGGCTTGATGCTATCCTCATTCTTTGTGCTTATGCCTATATGTCTTTAAAGTTCACTTCTTTTTTCTTCTTTCGCCTTTAAATTGACTTGTGATCTAACATTATACGCCAAGTGTTCGATGAAATGTCCATGTAAATGTCATTCATAAATGTGGCATTCGATTTCTAGGTTTGAGTTTATTCTTTTATTCGATCGGTCTTGGTTTTGTAGTGTATAATGTGCTTAATTGCTTGATACTATCCTCATTCTTTGTGCTTATGCCTAGATGTCTTTAAAGTTCACTTGTTTTTTATACCTTTTGCCTTTAAAATGACTTGTGATCTAACATTGCACGCCAAGTGTTTGATAAATTGTCCATGTAAATACCACTCATAAATGTAGCATTCGGTTTCTAGGTTCGAATTTATGCTTTTATTCGATCGGCCTTGGTTTAGTAGTGCAGAATATGCTTATTGGCTTGATAATCCTCATGCCTAGATGTCTTTAAAATCCACTCGTTTTTTTTCCTTTTGTCATTAAAATGACTTGTGATCTAACATTGCACGCCAAGTGTTCGATGAAATGTCCATGTAAATGTCACTCCTAATTGTGGCATTCAGTTTCTAGGTTCGTATTTCTGCTTTTATTCAATCGGTCTTGGTTTTGTATTGCAGAATGTGCTTATTGTCTTGATACTATCCTCATTCTTTATGTTTATGCCTAGATGTCTTTAAAGTCAACTCGTTTTTTCTCCTTTTGCCTTTAAAATGACTTTTGATCTAACATTGGACGCCAAGTGTTCGACGAAATGTCAATGTAAATGTCACTCCTAATTGTGGCATTCGGTTTCTAGGTTCGAATTTATGCTTTTATTCGATCTGTGTTGATTTTGTAGTGCGTAATATGCTTATTGGCTTGATACTATCCACATTCTCTATGCTTAAGCCTAGATTTCCTTAAAGTTCACTTGTTTTTTCTCCTTATGCCTTTAAAATGACTTAGCATCTAACATTGCACGACAAGTGTTCGATGAAATATCCATGTAAATGTCACTCCTAATTGTGGCAATCAGTTTCTAGAATCAAATTTATGCTCTTATTCGATCGGTCTTGACTTTGTAGTGTAGAATGTGCTTATTGGCTTCATACTATCCTCATTCTCTATGCTTATGTCTAGATTTCTTTAAAGTTCACTTGTTTTTTCTCCTTTTCTCTTTAAAATGACTCGTGTTCTAACGTTGCACGCCAAGTGTTCGTTGAAATGTCCATGTAAATGTCACTACTAATTATGGCATTCGGTTTCTAGGTTCATATTTCTACTTTTATTCGATCGGTCTTGGTATTGTAGTGCAGAATGTGCTTATTGGCTTGATACTATCCTCATTTTGTATGTTTATGCCTCGATGTCTTTAAAATCCACTCATTTTTTCTCCTTTAGCCTTTAAAATAACTTGTGATCTAACATTGCACGCCAAGTGTTCGATGAAATGTCCATGTAAATGTCACTCATAAATATGGCTTTCGGTTTCTAGTTTCGAATTTATGCTTTTATTCGACCGGTCTTGATTTTGTAGTACGGAATGTGCCTATTGGCTTGATACTATCATCATTCTCTATGCTTATGCCCAGATTTCCTTAAAGTTCACTTGTTTTTTCTCCTTTTGCCTTTACAATAACTTGTGATCTAACATTGCACGCCAAGTGTTCGATAAAAACTCCGTGTAAATGTCACTCCTAAATATGGCATTCAGTTTCTAGGTTCAAATTTATGCTTTTATTAGATCGGTCTTGATATTGTAGTGCAGAATGTGCTTATTGGTTTGATACTATCCTCCATCTCTGTACTTATTCCTAGATTTCTTTAAAGTTTACTTGTTTTATCTCCTTTAGCCTTTAAAATGACTTGTAATCTAACATTGCACTCCAAATGTTTTCTTGAAAGGTCCATGTAAATATCACTCCTAAATGTGGTATTCGTTTTTATATTTGAATTTATGATTTTTATTCGATCGGTCTAGGTTTTGAAGTGTATAATGTGCTTATTGGCTTGATGCTATCCTCATTCTTTGTGCTTATGCCTATATGTCTTTAAAGTTCACTTCTTTTTTCTTCTTTCGCCTTTAAATTGACTTGTGATCTAACATTATACGCCAAGTGTTCGATGAAATGTCCATGTAAATGTCATTCATAAATGTGGCATTCGATTTCTAGGTTTGAGTTTATTCTTTTATTCGATCGGTCTTGATTTTGTAGTGTATAATGTGCTTATTGGCTTGATACTATCCTCATTCTTTGTGCTTATGCCTAGATGTCTTTAAAGTTCACTTGTTTTTTATACCTTTTGCCTTTAAAATGACTTGTGATCTAACATTGCACGCCAAGTGTTTGATGAAATGTCCATGTAAATACCACTCATAAATGTAGCATTCGGTTTCTAGGTTCGAATTTATGCTTTTATTCGATCGGCCTTGGTTTAGTAGTGCAGAATGTGCTTATTGGCTTGATAATCCTCATGCCTAGATGTCTTTAAAATCCACTCGTTTTTTTTCCTTTTGTCATTAAAATGACTTGTGATCTAACATTGCACGCCAAGTGTTCGATAAAATGTCCATGTAAATGTCATTCCTAATTGTGGCATTCGGTTTCTAGGTTCGTATTTCTGCTTCTATTCGATCGGTCTTGGTTTTGTATTGCAGAATGTGCTTATTGTCTTGATACTATCCTCATTCTGTATGTTTATGCCTAGATGTCTTTAAAGTCCACTCGTTTTTTTCTCCTTTTGCCTTTAAAATGACTTGTGAGCTAACATTGGACGCCAAGTGTTTGATGAAATGTCCATGAAAATGTCACTCATAAATGTGGCATCCGGTTTTTAGGTTCGAATTTATGCTTTTATTCGATCGGTGTTGATTTTGTAGTGCGTAATGTTCTTATTGGCTTGATACTATCCACATTCTCTATGCTTAAGCCTATATTTCCTTAAAGTTCACTTGTTTTTTCTCCTTATGCCTTTAAAATGACTTGGCATCTAACATTGCACGTCAAGTGTTCGATGAAATATCCATGTAAATGTCACTCCTAATTGTGGCAATCGGTTTCTAGAATCAAATTTATGCTCTTATTCGATCGGTCTTGATTTTGTAGTGCAGAATGTGCTTATTGGCTTCATACTATCCTCATTCTCTATGCTTATGTCTAGATTTCTTTAAAGTTCACTTGTTTTTTCTCCTTTTCTCTTTAAAATGACTTGTGTTCTAACATTGCACGCCAAGTGTTCGATGAAATGTCCATGTAAATGTCTCTACTAATTGTGGCATTCAGTTTCTAGGTTCGTATTTCTACTTTTATTCGATCGGTCTTGGTTTTGTAGTGCAGAATGTGCTTATTGGCTTGATACTATCCTCATTTTGTATGTTTATGCCTCGATGTCTTTAAAATCCACTCATTTTTTCTCCTTTTGCCTTTAAAATAACTTGTGATCTAACATTGCACGCCAAGTGTTCGATGAAATGTCCATGTAAATGTCACTCGTAAATGTGGCTTTCGGTTTCTAGTTTCGAATTTATGCTTTTATTCGATCGGTCTTGATTTTGTAGTGCAGAATGTGCCTATTGGCTTGACACTATCATCATTCTCTATGCTTATGCCCAGATTTCCTTAAAGTTCACTTGTTTTTTCTCCTTTTGCCTTTACAATCACTTGTGATCTAACATTGCACGCCAAGTGTTCGATGAAAACTCCGTGTAAATGTCACTCCTAAATTTGGCATTCGGTTTCTAGGTTCAAATTTATGCTTTTTTAGATCGGACTTGATATTGTAGTGCAGAATGTGCTTATTGGCTTGATACTATCCTCCATCTTTGTACTTATTCGTAGATTTCTTTAAAATTCACTTGTTTTATCTCCTTTTGCCTTTAAAATGACTTGTTATCTAACATTGCACTCCAAATTTTTTCTTGAAATGTCCATGTAAATGTCACTCCTAAATGTGGCATTCGTTTTTATATTTGAATTTATGATTTTATTCGATCGGTCTAGGTTTTAAAGTGTATAATGTGCTTATTGGATTGATGCTATCCTCATTCTTTGTGCTTATGCCTATATGTCTTTCAAGTTCACTTCTTTTTTCTCCTTTTGCCTTTAAATTGACTTGTGATCTAACATTATACGCCAAGTGTTCGATGAAATGTCCATGTAAATGTCATTCATAAATGTGGCATTCGATTTCTAGGTTTGAGTTTATTCTTTTATTCGATCGGTCTTGATTTTGTAGTGTATAATGTGCTTATTGGCTTGATACTATCCTCATTCTTTGTGCTTATGCCTAGATGTCTTTAAAGTTCACTTGTTTTTTATACCTTTTGCCTTTAAAATGACTTGTGATCTGACATTGCACGCCAAATGTTTGATGAAATATCCATGTAAATAGCACTCATAAATGTGGCATTCGCTTTCTGGGTTCGAATTTATGCTTTTATTCGATCGGTCTTGATCTTGTAGTGCGGAATGTGCTTATTGGCTTGATACTATCCACATTCTCTATGCTTAAGCCTATATTTCCTTAAAGTTCACTTGTTTTTTCTCCTTATGCCTTTAAAATGACTTGGCATCTAACATTGCACGTCAAGTGTTCGATGAAATATCCATGTAAATGTCACTCCTAATTGTGGCAATCGGTTTCTAGAATCAAATTTATGCTCTTATTCGATCGGTCTTGATTTTGTAGTGCAGAATGTGCTTATTGGCTTCATACTCTCCTCATTCTCTATGCTTATGTCTAGATTTCTTTAAAGTTCACTTGTTTTTTCTCCTTTTCTCTTTAAAATGACTTGTGTTCTAACATTGCACGCCAAGTGTTCGATGAAATGTCCATGTAAATGTCTCTACTAATTGTGGCATTCAGTTTCTAGGTTCGTATTTCTACTTTTATTCGATCGGTCTTGGTTTTGTAGTGCAGAATGTGCTTATTGGCTTGATACTATCCTCATTTTGTATGTTTATGCCTCGATGTCTTTAAAATCCACTCATTTTTTCTCCTTTTGCCTTTAAAATAACTTGTGATCTAACATTGCACGCCAAGTGTTCGATGAAATGTCCATGTAAATGTCACTCCTAAATGTGGCATTCGGTTTCTAGGTTCGAATATATGCTTTTATTCGATTGGTCTTGATTTTGTAGTGCGGAATGTGCTTATTGGCTTGATACTATCATCATTCTCTATGCTTATGCCTAGATTTCCTTAAAGTTCACTTGTTTTTACTCCTTTTGCCTTTACAATCACTTGTGATGTAACATTGCACGCCAAGTGTTCGATGAAAACTCCGTGTAAATGTCACTCCTAAATATGGCATTCGGTTTCTCGGTTCAAATTTATGCTTTTATTAGATCGGTCTTGATATTGTAGTGCAGAATGTGCTTATTGGCTTGATACTATACTCCATCTTTGTACTTATTCCTAGATTTCTTTAAAGTTCACTTGTTTTATCTCCTTTTGCCTTTAAAATGACTTGTGAACTAACATTGCACTCCAAATTTTTTCTTGAAATGTCCATGTAAATGTCACTCCTAAATGTGGCATTCGTTTCTATATTTGAATTTATGATTTTATTCGATCGGTCTAGGTTTTGAAGTGTATAATGTGCTTATTGGCTTGATACTATCCTCATTCTTTGTGCTTATGCCTATATGTCTTTAAAGTTCACTTGTTTTTTCTCCTTTTGCCTTTAAAATGACTTGTGATCCAACATTATACGCCAAATGTTCGATGAAATGTATATGTAAATGTCACTCATAAATGTGGCATTCGATTTCTAGGTTTGAGTTTATTCTTTTATTCGACCGGTCTTGGTTTTGTAGGGTATAATGTGTTTATTGGCTTGATACTATCCTCATTCTTTGTGCTCATGCCCTAATGTCTTTAAAGTTCGCTTGTTTTTTCTCCTTTTGCCTTTAAAATGACTTGTGATCTAACATTGTACGCCATGTGTTCGATGAAATGTCCATTTAAATGTCACTCCTAAATGTGGCATTCGGTTTCTAGATTCGTATTTCTACTTTTATTCGATCGGTCTTGGTTTTGTAGTGCACAAAGTGCTTATTTGCTTGATACTATCCTCATTATTTATGTTTAAGCCTATATGTCTTTAAAATCCACTCGTTTTTTCTCCTTTTGCATTTAAAATGACACGTAATCTAAAATTGCACGCCAAATGTTCGATGAAATGTCCATGTAAATGTCACTCCTAAATGTGGCAGTCGGTTTTTAGGTTCAAATACATGCTCTTATTCGATCGGTCTTGATTTTGTAGTGTAGAATGTGCTTATTGGCTTGATACTATCCTCATTCTCTATGCTTATGCCTAGATTACCTTAAAGTTCACTTGTTTTTTCTCCTTTTGCGTTTAAAATCACTTGTGATCTAACATTGCACGCCAAGTGTTCAATGAAAACTCCATGTAAATGTCACTCCTAAATATGGCATTCAGTTTCTAGGTTCAAATTTATGCTCTTATTCGATCTGTCTTGATTTTGTAGTGCAGAATGTGCTTATTTGCTTCATACTATCCTCATTCTCCATGCTTATGTCTAGATTTGTTTAAAGTTCACTTGTATTTTCTCCTTTTCTCTTTAAAATGACTTGTGAGCTAACATTGGACGCCAAGTGTTTGATGAAATGTCCATGTAAATGTCACTCATAAATGTGGCATCCGGTTTTTAGGTTCGAATTTTTGCTTCTAATCGATCGGGGTGTTGATTTTGTAGTGCGTAATGTGCTTCTTGGCTTTATACTATCCACATTCTCTATGCTTAAGCCTAGATTTCCTTAAAGTTCACTTGTTTTTTCTCCTTATGCCTTTAAAATGACTTGGCATCTAACATTGCACGCCAAGTGTTCGATGAAATATCCATGTAAATGTCACTCCTAATTGTGGCAATCGGTTTCTAGAATCAAATTTATGCTCTTATTCGATCGGTCTTGATTTAGTAGTGCAGAATGTGCTTATTGGCTTCATACTATCCTCATTCTCTATGCTTATGTCTAGATTTCTTTAAAAGTCACTTGTTTTTTCTCCTTTTCTCTTTAAAATGACTTGTGTTCTAACATTGCACGCCAAGTGTTCGATGAAATGTCCATGTAAATGTCACTACTAATTGCAGCATTCGGTTTCTAGGTTCGTATTTCTACTTTTATTCGATCGGTCTTGGTTTTGTAGTGCAGAATGTGCTTATTGGCTGGATACTATCCTCATTTTGTATGTTTATGCCTCGATTACTTTTAAATTCACTCATTTTTTCTCCTTTTGCCTTTATAATAACTTGTGATCTAACATTACACGCCAAGTGTTCGATGAAATGTCCATGTAAATGTCACTCATAAATGTGGCTTTCGGTTTCTAGTTTCGAATTTATACTTTTATTCGATCGGTCTTGATTTTGTAGTGCAGAATGTGCCTATTGGCTTGATACTATCATCATTCTCTGTGCTTATGCCCAGATTTCCTTAAAGTTCACTTGTTTTTCTCCTTTTGCCTTTACAATCACTTGTGATCTAACATTGCACGCCAAGTGTTCGATGAAAACTCCGTGTAAATGTCACTCCTAAATATGGCATTCGGTTTCTCGGTTCAAATTTATGCTTTTATTAGATCGGTCTTGATATTGTAGTGCAGAATGTGCTTATTGGCTTGATACTATACTCCATCTTTGTACTTATTCCTAGATTTCTTTAAAGTTCACTTGTTTTATCTCCTTTTGCCTTTAAAATGACTTGTGAACTAACATTGCACTGCAAATTTTTTCTTGAAATGTCCATGTAAATGTCACTCCTAAATGTGGCATTCGTTTCTATATTTGAATTTATGATTTTATTCGATCGGTCTAGGTTTTGAAGTGTATAATGTGCTTATTGGCTTGATGCTATCCTCATTCTTTGTGCTTATGCCTATATGTCTTTAAAGTTCACTTCTTTTTTCTTCTTTCGCCTTTAAATTGACTTGTGATCTAACATTATACGCCAAGTGTTCGATGAAATGTCCATGTAAATGTCATTCATAAATGTGGCATTCGATTTCTAGGTTTGAGTTTATTCTTTTATTCGATCGGTCTTGGTTTTGTAGTGTATAATGTGCTTATTGGCTTGATACTATCCTCATTCTTTGTGCTTATGCCTAGATGTCTTTAAAGTTCACTTGTTTTTTATACCTTTTGCCTTTAAAATGACTTGTGATCTAACATTGCACGCCAAGTGTTTGATGAAATGTCCATGTAAATACCACTCATAAATGTGGCATTCGGTTTTTAGGTTCGAATTTATGCTTTTATTCGATCGGTCTTAGTTTTGTATTGCAGAATGTGCTTATTGTCTTGATACTATCCTCATTATTTATGTTTATGCCTAGATGTCTTTAAAGTCCACTCGTTTTTTCTCCTTTTGCCTTTAAAATGACTTTTGATCTAACATTGCACGCCAAGTGTTCGACGAAATGTCCATGTAAATGTCACTCCTAATTGTGGCATTTGGTTTCTAGGTTCGAATTTATGCTTTTATTCGATCGGTCTTGATTTTGTAGTGGAAAATGTGCTTATTGGCTTGATACTATCCACATTCTCTATGCTTAAGCCTAGATTTCCTTAAAGTTCACTTGTTTTTTCTCCTTATGCCTTTAAAATGACTTGTCATCTAACATTGCACGCTAAGTGTTCAATGAAACATCCATGTAAATGTCACTCCTAATTGTGGCAATCGGTTTCTAGGCTCAAATTTATGCTCTTATTCGACCTGTCTTGATTTTGTAGTGTAGACTGTGCTTATTGTCTTGATACTATCCTCATTCTCCATGCTTATGTCTAGATTTGTTTAAAGTTCACTTGTTTTTTCTCCTTTTCTCTTTAAAATGACTTGTGAGCTAACATTGGACGCCATGTGTTTGATGAAATGTCCATGAAAATGTCACTCATAAATTTGGCATCCGGTTTTTAGGTTCGAATTTATGCTTTTATTCGATCGGTGTTGATTTTGTAGTGCGTAATGTGCTTATTGGCTTGATACTATCCACCTTCTCTATGCTTATTGGCTTGATGCTATCCTCATTCTTTATGCTTATGCCTATATGTCTTTCAAGTTCACTTCTTTTTTCTCCTTTTGCCTTTAAATCGAATTGTGATCTAACATTGCACGCCAAGTGTTCGATGAAATATCCATGTAAATGTCACTCCTAAATGTGGCATTCGGTTTCTAGGTTCGAATTTATGCTTTTAGTCGATCGGCCTTTATTTTGTAGTGCAGAAGGTGCTGATTGGCTTGATACTATCCTCTATCTCTATGCATATGCCTAGATTTCTTGAAAGTTCACTTGTTTTTTTTCCTTTTCTCTTTAAACTGGTTTGTGATCTAACCTTTCACGCCAAGTGTTCGATTAAATGTCCATGATAATGTCACTTCTAAATGTGGCATTCAGTTTCTAAGTTGGAATTTATGCTTTTATTTGATCGGTCTTAATTTTGTAGTGCAGAATGTGCTTTTTGCCTTGATACTATCCTCATTCCTTATGTTTATCCTTAGATGTCTTTAAAGTTCACTTGTTTGTTTTCTTTTGCCTTTAAAATGACTAGAGATCTAACATTCAACGCCAAGTGTTCGATGAAATGTCCATGTAAATGTCACTTCTAAATGTGGCATTCGGTTTTTAGGTTTGAATTTATGCTTTTATTCGATCGGTCTTGGTTTTATACTAAAGAATGTACTTATTGGGTTGATACTATCCTCATTCTTTGTACTTATGCCTAGATGTCTTTAAAGTTCACTTGTTTTGTTGCGTTTGCCTATAAAATGATTTGTGACCAAACATTGCACGCCAAGTGTTCGATAAAATGTCCATGCAAATGTCACTTCTAAATGTGGCATTCGGTTTCTAGGTTTGAATTTATGCTTTTTTTCGATCGGTCTTGGTTTTGTAGTGAAGTATGTGTATACTGGCTTGATATTATCCTCATTGTTTGTGCTTATGCCTAGATATCTTTAAAGTTCACTTGTTTTTTCTGCTTTTGCCTTTAAAATGACTTGTGATCTAACATTATACGCCAAGTGTTCGATGTAATGTCCATGTAAATGTCACTGTAAAATGTTGCATTCGGTTACTAGGTTCGTATTTATGCTTTTATTCGATCGGTCTTGGTTTGGTAGTGCAGAATGTGCTTATAGTCTTGATACTATCTTCATTCATTATATTTTTGCCTATATGTCTTTAAAGTTCACTTGTTTTTTCTCCTTTTTCCTGTAAAAATTGACTTCTGATCTAACATTCCATCCCAAGATTTCGATGAGATGTCCATGTAAATGTCACTCTTAAATGCAAAATTAAGTTTCTAGGTTCAAATTAATGCTTTTATTCGATCGGTCTTGGTTTTGTAGTGTAGAAAGTGCTTATTGACTTGATACTATCCTCATTCTTTATGCTTATGCTTAGATGTCTTTAAAGTACATTTGTTTTTTTCTCCTTTTGCCTTGAAAATGACTTGTGATCTAACAATGAACGCCAAGTGTTCGATGAAATGTCCATGTAAATCTCACTTCTAAATGTGGCCTTCGGCTTCTAAGTTCCAATTTATGCTTTTATTCGATCGGTCTTGATTTTGTAGTGCAGAATGTGCTTATTGGCTTGATACTATCCTCATTCTCTATGCTTAGGCCTAGATAATTGTTGGGACGTTGTTGGGACCTTTGGTTCTAAACAACGGATCAACGATGTCATTCTCCGAGTTTTGATAATGACAAACACCATAAGGAACTAATGTGGTTTGTTCAAGTATTTCTAAAGAACACAGGTACAACCAAGAACTCCCATGAATGACCAAAAGCCACAGAAGCCTACAATGCAGAGTTTCCATCAAGGGAACTCTGAAGAGGAAAGTTCCCATGAAGTGGGAACTCCCAGAAATGATCAAGAGAACACAAGCTTACAACGATGAAGAGTTTCCATCAAAGGAACTCTGAACAAGACAGTTCCCATGACATGGGAACTCACATGTGAGGACAACGACCGTTCAACGCAGATCGCGGGATTCTGTCTCGGACAGCCCGAAGGAACAGTCTGAGGATCAGACTGTCACGCTTCATCCAACGGTCCGATTGATCCAAGAAGTTGACCTAGTTCAAACCAAAGTCACATGTGAAGAAAGTACAACTTGGGCATCAAGCAAAGGGCATTTGAGACACAAACGAAAGATGCTACTGTCCAAGCTCACCTGGACTATAAAGCCAAATGAATAGTACTCGGACTGAGTACTTCTCCCAGAACTCACAAACACCCACACCTGAGAAAAGAAAGAAAAGGAAGAGAAGTCCTCGCCGACGAGTGTGTGATCTCGACGACGGTGAAGCCGAAGTTCCCAAGGACAAGGGAACTGAGAAGTCGGTGTAAGGTTTGAATTATTCGTATTTTGCTGTTGTGAGCTTAGGAACTCAATTGAGAGGATTTACTAGTGTTGCTAGAGTTAGGAAGAACTCGTAGGAACAGAGAAGTGTGAATTCGGCTGTTGTAACTAAGGAACAAAGCAATTAATATAAGTAAGTCATTCAAAATCTTCCAAGCGGAGGTAGAGGCTTACCCATACAACTAGTTGGTTGTAGTGGGGTTCCTCTATAAAGGAACTGTATTTTTACTGTCTTTCTTACTTGCGAACTGTTTACTTCCGCTGCCTTGGGAACAGCTTAATTGCTAGTTCCCAAGCTCTTTGCTAACGGTTTACGATCCAACAATTTGTATCGGAGCAAGTTTGCTCTAGATTTGTGTTAGCATCGCAGGTATCAAATGGCTCAGGAACTTACTCAGGTGGGGAACAACACTAGTAAGCCGCCAAGGCCTTATTACAGGAAGATTTGAAAGCTGGCAACGCGACATGAAGGATTGGATGCATGGCCAAGACTACCAAGCCTGGTGTGTTATCGAGAGAGGCAACTTCAAAATCGACCCAGCTATAGTCAACGACCACTCAAAGTGGGGACCCAACGAATACAAGTGTATGGAGGCAAACTACAAAGCCAAACAGTACCTGAAGAGGTCCATGTGCGTACAAGACTCTAACAGGGTAGCAAATCTTGACACAGCTAAGGAAATGTGGGAAGCCATCCAACCAATGCACGTTGGGAACTCAGATCTCCGAGAAGATCTTCAGATGAATGCAAAAAGGGAGTTCTACAACTTCCAAATGGAGATGGGAGAGTCTGTCGATAGCTACCAGTCTCGATTTGAAGGACTTTGCACCAAGATGGAAGGCTTGGGGATCACCAAAGAAGAAATCACCCATAAGATGAAGGTCCAACAACCCTTCAACGGATTGACTGGAGAATGGGCAAACGAGAGAACAATGTTCAAGGAAAATCCGTAAAATAGAACACTCATGCTCCATCAAGTGTTTGGAAAATTAGTGGGACACGAGAAGAGAAAGATCGATGATAAGGAACAAACTCGAGCTCATCGAGGGATTGCACTCAAGATTGAGAAGATGCTCAAATCAACTCAAGAACAACACGAAGACTCCGAAGAAGAAGAGGATGAGGAGCTAGTTCTCGTGACAAAGGCTCTTCGAAACTTCTACAAAGGGAAGTCCCAAATGAACAGTGGGAACTGGGGAAAAGGACAGAGTTCCCAAAGAAAACCCGCAGAGAAGGATCTCTCGGATGTCACATGTTATAAGTGCAACAAGAAAGGACATTTCGCGAAGGAATGTCCACAGGGAACTGATGGCCGGAAGCAAGGGAAAAAGGCCTACATCGCTACCTGGAGCGATGATGAAGACGAAGATCCTGAGTCATGGGCACTCCTAGACATGTGTGGCATGGCCATAGGAGAAACCACTGGGGAACAACCCAGTGAGGTAACCACTTAAACTGTTCTTGATTCTCTAAATAACTATGAAAAACCTGCGCTGTTGAAAATCCTTTCATGTCTTGTCAAAGATAACAAAAAACTGCAAAACAAGTTGGAAAAACAAGAACACATAAATGCTCAATTAGTTGGTCTTGAACCCTGTCCCAACTGCATATCCCTTCTCGAAAAACTCAAGTCCCATGTGTCTCACATCGTAGATCTAGAAAATGAAATCAAAACTCTAGAAAAAGATGAGAACACCCTCTTGCAAAACCTGAGTAAGACTCCCGGCCATTTTGAAGTCTTTAGTTCCCAAATTAAGTTTGTCCCAGCCAAACACGGCATAGGATACAAAGGTGAGTGCTCAAAGAATGGAAAGTCACCCCTGAGTGAACATGAAATCCATGAGTGTAGGGCCTTGGAACTTCAATGTGAGAAACAGAAAAATGCTCATCTTGAGGAGAAAATCAGGGTCCTAGAAAGTGGGAACGGTGGCGAGAGAGATTATTACACTGGGAACACTGGACATAGACTTTATGTCCAAATTGCTAAGGGAAACAGGTCACGGGTGTACAATAAGGAAACCATGGATAGGAACAGAATCCAAAGACCACACCCAAAATACTACCTAAGAGAATACTACAAGACGTGTTGGAACTGTGGTGCTCATGGGCACTACAAGGAAGCATGTCCCAAGAAGAGAGCCCAAACCCTTAGAAACCGTGAGTTCCTAAACAAACAAAAACATCATGCTAATCACCAAAGGAACTCCAACTCTCAAAATTCTCAAGACATCAACATTGCTTATATATCTTGAATGATAATGTTTTTCCTTGCAAGGGACCTGGCAAGAGTCATCTTGCATGGGTCTCAAAACACTAACTTTTCCTTGCAGGTGGCAGTGAGAGGGAACAATGCATGGTTCATAGATAGTGGATGCTCGAACCATATGACCGGAAACAAGGATATCCTCATCTTACTCCACACTCATGCCGAAGGAGGCCATGTCTCATTTGGCAATAAAAACAACAAAGAAGTAATTGGAAAGGGAGAAGTGTTGCTAAATAGATCAATCAAAATCAGCAATGTCAACCTGGTGAAAGATTTGGGTTACAACCTCTTAAGTGTTGCCCAGATATGTGATCAAGGGAACAACGTTGTCACCTTCGACTCAGACGAATGCCTAGTCATCAACAAAAGGACCAACAAAGTGATTCTGAGAGGAAGAAGGCACAACAACGTTTAGGATTACCAATAAGTATGGTAAGCAGGCTCTGCCAGTTTTCAAGTAATCAGACTGTTTACATCACCAATCCAACACACAAGATCTTAATATATCCTTTATAATCTGAATCTTTTTTATAATCTAACAATCCATCTACGGATGATATGTTGATACGTTAAATGCAAACTCATTTCCATTGCATCATGCCAATGCTGCAAACATCTACAAATAACATATTCATCACAATACAGTACATTCATTTTAGGTACCTCAAACAACCTTCTAATGTCAGAAAACTTCCACCATCTTGTATACTAGCCAGATCCCTATGATTGGCAAGAAATAGACAATCCTAGTCCATTTATCAACAACAACCCAAACATCATCTTCAACTATGCTATTCTTTAGCCTAATGACAAAAATTCATGGAGATATTTTCCCTCTTTAAATTTGGAATGAAAAGTAATCGCAACTGTCTACCTGATCTCTGGGCTTGACCTTCGTCTACTAACAACTTGCACTTAGCCACAATTCTAAATACATTTCGGCTTCCTGTCGTTCCACCACTAATGTAGTCTCAAATCCAAGTAAATCATACTTGCTCCAAGTTTGATTGAGGATAGTGTAACATATGCTTTCTGTAAAAGTACCATCAGCCCATTATGAAGAATCGGATATATCTCCACGAATCAAACTCTATCTAAAATCTTGCATATTGGCCATATCTCCTACTTCGATCTCGGTTGCCTCTGCAATTCCCCAAACTAACCTAGATGCTCTGAAACAGCATTTTGATTAGGCACAACTTTTGTGTCCCTCAAATTCGGAAGAAATCCCACCCAAATGGCTCGAATAACAATAACAATATCTAGTGGTACTTCAAACTATGGCACTACTACTGGTCCACAAACTCTTCCTCCAATAGAAGCATCTTTATCCTAGAGTTTTTACATCTTCCACTCCCCACATTAGCACACACAATGTCATTCCTTTATCGATATATTTATAAAGTTGTCTCAACTTGTTAGTTAACCACTTTGACAAATATGTTTCCAATACTAGTTCATGCCCTAGACCATACTGAGCCCTTCCTCTTCTACTTTTCCTTAAACGACTTTGCAGCGTATGACATCAAAGTTGACACTCAGATTATCTCAATCATGTTGTCCATGTATGCAATCGCTGTATAGCTACGCCTTGTCAAGTCTTTTGCCAAATCATATCTGATACTCTTCCTATGATCAACTTCGAAGAAGTTTAACTACTTCTCTTCCTATTCTCCACTCTGCATCCTCAGTTCATTTCCTAAAACAATGCTCCAGTTTTCTCAAGTCGAACATCATTCATCTTCAATCCTCATTCTTAACTCAAATATGACCACCATTAGTCTGGAATCTTAAGTGTTTAAGAAGAATTCACTCTAGAATTATTTTACCCCTCTTGTTTTAACAACTTCTTTTACCCTTTTACTCTGGGTTCATTCACTTGATCACCCATTAGACCAATACCAAATATTCATTAGAAAACACACCACCAACTTATTACTCTTCTCGAAAAGAAAGATTCTATGGTTCTCCAACATCATGAATCCCTTCTTTATCCTCAACTTGGCCCCTACCATGACTTGACCATGGTTCCTCTTTTAATATCTTTATCTGCTTTAGCTCCAGTCTGTGGAGCTATCTCCAAACAATACTCTTACAATTATAATCCACTTTTAACTATGATTAGAAACTTTACATACTATTCTACATGAGATCCTCGACTGATGGCGGCGAAGTCGCGGCGTGTCATTACCTACGTAAATGCAATATGACTACCCATTAGAAAACTTTAAAACCACTGGCCAGTTTTTTATTTTATGTTGGACCTCGAGTACACTTGTTGGTCAGTTCCATGTGCCCTTGTTGTCAACCTCGCTCTGATACCAATTTGTAACACCCCGTCTTTACATAGGGTGCTACTCGGTAGTAGACAATTGCGAGTACTACCTAGGCTAGTTTGACAACAAGTTCATTTGGATCTTGCAACTTGGCACAAGGAGAAAATATAAAGGAAATGTCCAACTTGTATTGAACAAGTTAATGTATGGAAAACATGCATGTCACCCAACCAACATAACTTACAATACTACTTGTAAAAACTCTATAACAAATCAATATCCTTTCTTTACCCAAAACTACACATTAAACAAAAAGATACAATGTAAGTAACCACTACCAACAAAACCCAACCCTAATGACAAGACCTTCAACGACTCGTACCGTCATTCTGCCTAGGTTTCATCATGGGTTCCTTGTCCTTACCTGTAACTAAAAAAAAACATGTCCCCGAAGGGTCAGCTACTATTCTAATCCAAGCTAAAAATCATACAGTACTAGTAAGACGTTTAAAACCAATCAAGTTCCTAACACACACACACACCTGTAAAGTTCACGGAATACAACACATATCAATTCTAAATCCATACTCAACTTCCCAACGATTACACATACAAACCACACATCACACATACACAAACAAACAAACCACACATACACACATACACACACTCATACACATAAATCCAAACACAACAATACAACCATCCACTTTCCATTCCATTCTATGGCGCTTACCAACACTATGCCCCAAGTACCGAGGCGCGACCTCCCACACTTCATAATTTCATCCTTCTAACCCCGGGTCAGCCTCCACTGGAGCACTGCCCAAAATACAAATAGATTTTCTTTTGAAGGGGCACGATTCTTTGTCACATGAACCATACGTAGCCTTCATTTAAACCTAGAGGACTACGCACATGGCCATGCCGAGAACGGTACCAGCATAGAAAAAACGTTTACAGCCTTCTCATAAGATGAAAACACTTTGAAATCCATTTACACACATATCACACACAAGTAAACACTTTTTCCATAAAATAATCGATTAGGGACTAGTTCCCCCAAAAGCAATCCTACGAGCATGGCACGAAATCTAACAAGAATTGAACAGAAACTGTGCAAGTCATAAACGACTTACCTCTTCACTTGAAATTCCAACTCTTGAATGGAACATGGACGTGTAAGAATATTTCCTAAACAATATTATAAGGTCTTTTAAACAACATGAAGTCTGAGACTCAAAAGAATACGATAAAGGTTTAAAAATCGAAATCTCTCTAACCCTTTGATAATTTAAGCCGACAGGTCACAGGACATAAACATTGAAACCATAATGAACCTCTTACTCAAAGTTACTCTTAAACAACCCATCTAATGACATTAAAACTGATAAGAACATTCACCAAAACTCAACCCCTTTATTGAGTCTATAACTCACGCCTTTAAGCTTAGAACTACACTTCACCAATCCATTTTTCTACACCATCTTCCAACATCAAAATTCACCATAAAAACATCCTTACTATACCCTTAAATCACACCATCCAATAAGAAAGAATAACTCACCAAAGAGGAGAAAAAGGATGCGCCTTGTCTTCCGATGGAAGGTGCGACCAACAACAAGCAAGAAGGTTGTGAAAGAGCATAAATTCGAACCTGGAAACCGAATGCCCCATTTAGGAGTGAAATTTAAATGGAAATTTCATCGAACACTTGAATTTTTAAAGACAAAAGGAGAAAATTCGATCGGTCTTGGGTTTGTAGTGTATAATGTGCTTATTGGCTTGATACTATCCACATTCTTTATGTTTATGCCTAGATGTCTTTAAAATCCACTCGTCTTTTTTGCTTTTGCCTTTAAAATGACTTGTGATCTAACATTGCACGCAGAGTATTCGATGAAATGTCCATGTAAATGTCACTCCTAATTGTGGCATTCGGTTTCTAGGTTCGAATTTATGCTTTCATTCGATCGGATTTTGTAGTGCAGAATGTGCTTATTGGCTTGATACTATCCTCATTATCTATGCTTATGCCTATATAACTTTAAAGTTCACTTGTTTTTTCTTCTTTTGCCTTTAAAATGACTTGTGATCTAAAATTGCACGCCAAGTGCTCGATGAAATGTCCATGTAAATGTCACTCCTAAATGTGGCATTCGGTTTCAAGGTTTGAGTATATGCTTTTATTCGATCAGTCTTGGTTTTGTAGTGTCTAATGTGCTTATTGGATTGATACTATCCTCATTTTCTATGCTTATGCCTAGATTTCTTTAAAGTTCACTTGTTTTTTCTCCTTTTCCCTTTAAAATGACTTGTGATCTAACATTGCACGCCAAGTGTTTGATTAAATGTCCATGTAAATGTCACTCCTAAATGTGCCATTCGGTTTCTAGGTTCGAATTTATGCTTTTATTAGATCGGTCTTGATTTTGTAGTGCGGAATGTGCTTAATGGCTTGATACTATCATCATTCTCTATGCTTATGCCTAGATTTCCTTAAAGTTCACTTGTTTTTTATCCTTTTGCCTTTAAAATCACTTGTGATCTAACATTCAACGGCAAGTGTTCGATGAAAACACCATGTAAATATCACTCCTAAATGTGGCATTCGCTTTCTCGGATCGAATTTGTGCTTTTATTCGACCGGTCTTTATTTTGTAGTGCAGAATGTGCTTATTGGCTTGATACTATCCTCATTCTCTATTCTTATGCCGAGATTTCTTGAAATTCACTTGTTTTTTCTCCTTTTCCCTTAAAAATGACTTGTGATCTAACATTGCATGCCAAGTGTTCGATGAAATGTCCATGTAAATGTCACTCATAAATCTGGCATTCGGTTTTTAGGATCGAATTTATGCTTTTATTCGATACGTCTTGATTTTGTAGTGGAGAATGTGCTTATTGGCTTGATACTATCCTCGTTATTTATGCTCATGCTTAGACGTCTTTAAAGTTCACTTATTTTTTCACCTTTTGCCTTTAAAAATGACTAGTGATCTTACATTCCACGTCAAGTGTTCGATGTAATGTCCATTTAATTTCACTCCTAAATGTGGCATTCGGTTTCTAGGTTTGAATTTATGTTTTTATTCAATCGGTCTTGGTTTTGTACTGAAGAATGTGCTTATTGGCTTGATACTATCCTCATTCTTTGTGCTTATGCCTAGATGTCTTTAAAGCTCACTTGTTTTTTCTTCTTTAGCCTTTATAATGACTTGTGATCTAAAATTGCACGCCAAGTGCTCGATGAAATGTCTATTTTAATGTCACTCCTAAATGTGGCATTCGGTTTCTAGGTTTGAATTTATGCTTTTATTCGATCGGTTTTGTTTTTGTAGTGTCTAATGTGCTTATTGGCTTGATACTATCCTCATTCTCTATGCTTATGCCTAGATTTCTTTAAAGTTCACTTGTTTTTTCTCCTTTTCGCTTTAAAATGACTTGTGATCTAACATTGCACGCCAAGTGTTCGATGAAATATCCATGTAAATGTCACTCATAAATGTGGCATTTGGTTTCTAGGTTCGAATTTATGCTTTTATTCTATCTGTCTTGATTTTGTAGTGCAGAATGTGCTTATTGGCTTGATACTATCCTCATTTTCTATTCTTATGCCGAGATTTCTTTAAATGCACTTGTTTTTTCTCCTTTTCCCTTAAAAATGACTTGTGATCTAACATTGCACACCAAGTGTTCGATGAAATGTCCATGTAAATATCACTCCTAAATGTGGAATTAGGTTTTTAGGATCGAATTTATGCTTTTATTCGATACGTCTTGATTTTGTAGTGGAGAATATGCTTATTGGCTTGATACTATCCTCATTCTTTATGCTTATGCTTAGATGTCTTTAAAGTTCACTTGTTTTTACTCCTTTTGCCTTTAAAAATGACTAGTGATCTTACATTCCACGCCAAGTGTTTGATGAAATGTCCATATAAATGTCACTCCTAAATGTGGCATTCGGTTTCTAGGTTTGAATTTATGTTTTTATTCAATCGGTCTTGGTTTTGTACTGAAGAATGTACTTATTGGCTTGATACTATCCTCATTCTTTGTGCTTATGCCTAGATGTCTTTAAAGTTCACTTATTTTTTTCTGCTTTTGCCTTTAAAATGACTCGTGATCTAACATTCCACGTTAAGTGTTCGATGAAAAGTCCTTCGGCTGATGACGACAGAGTCGAGGCGTGTCATCTACCATGTAAATGCAATATGACTACCCCATTGAAATAATTTGAAATAACCGGCCGATTTTAGTTTTAAGTTGGACCTCGAGTACACTCGTTGTTCAGTTCCATGTGCCCTTGTTGTCACCAATTTGTAACACCCCATCTTTACACTGGGCGCTACTCGGTAGTAGACCTCACTAGGTAGTGCCTAGGTTAGTTTGACAACGAGTTCACTTGGATCTTGCAACTCGGGCACGATGAGAAAACATGAATAAAACATCCAACCTATTTTTATAAAATCCAAGTACAATAAAAAACATGCATGAAACCCAAACAATATAACTTACAACACCACTTAGAAACATCTCATTAACATTCCCCTACCCTTTCTTTACCAAAACAACACATTATTCAAAAGATACCAACAAGTAAATCATCATTCCCCCAAACGAACCCCACCTAATGACACGACCTTCAATGATCTGTTCCATCATTCGGCCGAGGTTCCATCATGGGTCTGTTGTCTTTACCTGAAACTAAAAGAAACAAGTCCCCGAAGGGTCACCTACCATTCTATTCCAAATTATAATTCAACCGGTACTAGTAAGACGTTTAAAAACCAATCAAGTGTCTAACATATACACAAATAAGTTTCTCATTATTACAACACATATCAGTTCTAAATTCATACTTCACTTCCCATAGATCATAAACATAGATCATAAACACAAACCACATATCAAACTTCCATACACATTCATACATACAAGTCCAAGTTGAACAATACCACCATTCTCTCACCGTTGCATTCCATGACGCCTATCAACCCTACAACCCAGGTGCCGAGGCGCGACCTCCCACCCTGCACAATTCCATCCTCCTAACCCCGGTCAAGCCTCCTCGGGAGCACTTGCCCAAAGCACAAATAAGTTTTCTTTTGAAGGGGCACGATTCTCTGTCACATAACCATGCGTAGCCGTCACTTCAACCAAGAGGACTACGCACATGGACATGCCGAGAACGGTACCAACATAGAGAACATATTCGAAAACTTCACATTCGATGAAAGCCCAATGAAATCCTTTTCACACATATCATACACAAGTAAACCTTTTTCATAAAATAATCATCTAGGGACTAGTTCCCCGAAACCAATCCTACAAGCACCACATGAAGTCTAACAAGTATTTAATGGAAACTGAGCAAGTCGAAAACGACTTACCTTGAAGACGAATTCTCTAGGCCAACAAACAATAACTAACACGCAAAGTGGTCCCCTGTCTAAGACATATAGTTTGTCTCTTCCCCTCGTCTCTGGTCACGACCTAAGACCACGCTCCTATATACATATATATACCCCAATGAATAATAATAACTTTTTTAACTCTTACAAACTCTAACCCCAAAAACAAAGAAATGCCAAGATGCTTTATAACTTCTTTTGTATAATTCCAAATCCTTTAAAACTTGACATTAATATACTAGATATATTAAAGAACATTTTTCTAGTTCAAATATTTTTGAAAAATTGGATCAAAGGTCTCCCTAATATCATTACAAAGCAATACCCTAAAATTACTCTGAAATCTTTTATCCAATATAAATCAAATATCCAAAATACCCTCTAAGAACTATAAATTGACTGATTTTTAAATCCAAATCATTGTAAAGTCAGATGTAGAAAAATTAGTAAAATCTAAACAAACTATTAAGTAATTAAAACTTACCAAATCACACCTGAACTCCAAAATCAAATCCGACAGACCAATCCTACAACAGAACTAACTCTCTCTCTCTCTCTCTCTCGGTTTTCATCTCCTGTACGCCATTTTTTTATGGCAAGAATTCAACGAATTCACACACATATATATATATTAAGTACGAAGGTCGGCATAATATTTATATAAAATTTCATTTTCCACCCTCAAATTTCACTTACTACAAACCTTACCCTGAAATTATTATTAATTACTTTTAAGTTAAAAACGTTTCAAAATTAATTATTTTAAATTAAAAATTAAAAATCAAATACTTTTATATATCCGAGATTACTTATAAACTAAGTAATCCCAACATGTAATTCAAGGAACATAAAAAATAGGATAAAAATATTGAAATATTCCCGAATATTACACTATGTGCTTATTGGCTTGATACTATCCTCATTCTTTGTGGTTATGCCTAGATGTCTTTACAGCTCACTTGTTTTTCCCCTTTTGCCTTTAAAATGACTTGTGATCTAACATTATACGCCAATTGTTCGATGAAATGTCCATGTACATGTCACTGCTAAATGTGGCATTCGGTTTCTAGGTTCGAATTTATGCTTTTATTCGATCGGTCTTGATTTTGTAGTGTAGAATGTGCTTATTGGCTTGATACTATCCTCATTCTCTATGCCTATGCCTAGATTTCTTTAATGTCCACTTATTTTTTCTCCTTTTGCCTTTAAAATGTCTTGTGATCTAACATTGCACGCTAAGTGTTCGATGAAATGTCCATATAAATGTCACTCCTAATTGTAGCATTCGGTTTCTAGGTTCGAATTCATGCTTTTATTCGATCAGTCTTGATTTTGTAGTGTAGAATGTGCTTATTGGCTTGATACTATCCTCATTCTCTATGCTTATGCCTAGATTTCTTTAAAGTTCACTTGTTTTTTCTCCTTTTGCCTTTAAAATGACTTGTGATCTAACATTGCACGCCAAGTGTTCAATGAAATGTTCAAGTAAATGTTACTCCTAAATGTGGCATTTGGTTTCTAGGTTTGAGTTTATGCTTTTATTCAATCGTTCTTGGTTTTGTATTGTATAATGTGCTTATTGGCTTGATACTATCCTCATTCTTTGTGCTTACACCTAGATGTCTTTAAAGTTCACATTTTTTCTCCTTTTGCCTTTAAAATGACTTGTGATCTAACATTATACGCCTAGTATTCGATGAAATGTCCATGTAAATGTCACTCCTAAATGTGGCATTCGGTTTCTAGGTTTCATTTTATGCTTTTATTCGATCGGTCTTGGTTTTGTATTGTATAATGTGCTTATTGGCTTGATACTATCCTCATTCTTTGTGCTTATGCCTAGGTGTCTTTAAAGTTCACTTTTTTCTCCTTTTTCCTATAAAATGACTTGTGATCAAACATTATACGCCAAGGGTTCGATGAAATGTCCATGTAAATGTCACTCCTACTTGTGGCATTTGGTTTCTAGGTTCGAATTTATGCTTTTATTCGATCGGTCTCTGTTTGTAGTGTATAATGTGCTTATAGGCTTGATACTATCCTCATTCTTTGTGCTTATGCCTAGGTGTCTTTAAAGTTCACTTTTTTTCTCCTTTTGCCTATAAAATGACTTGTGATCAAACATTATACGCCAAGGGTTCGATGAAATGTCCATGTAAATGTCACAACTAAATGTGGCATTCGGTATCTAGGTTCGAATTTATGCTTTTATTCGATCGGTCTTGATTTTGTAGTGAAGAATGTGCTTATTAGCTTGATATTATCCTCATTCTCTATGCTTATGCCTAGATTTCATTAAAGTCACTTGTTTTATCTCCTTTTGCCTTTAAAATGACTTGTGATTTAACATTGCACGCCAAGTGTTCGATGAAATGTCCATGTAATTGTCACTCCTAAATGTTGCATTCAGTTTCGAGGTTCGAATTTATGCTTTTATTCGAACGGTCATTATTTTGTACTGCAGAATGTGCTTATTGGCTTGATACTATCCTCATTATCTATGCTTATGCCTAGATATCTTTAAAGTTCACTTGTTTTTTCTCCTTTTGCCTTTAAAATGACTTGTGATCTAACATTACACGCCAAGAGCTCGATGAAATGTCCACGTAAATGTCACTCCTAAATGTGGAATTCGGTTTCTAGGTTTGGGTTTTTGCTTTTAATCGATCGGTCTTGGTTTTGTAGTGTATAATGTACTTATTGGCTTGATACTATCCACATTCTCTATGCTTATGCCTAGATAAGTTTAAAGTTAACTTGTTTTTTCTCCTTTTGCCTTTAAAATGACTTGTGATCTAACATTGCACGCCAAGTGCTCGATGAAATGTCCATGTAAATGTCACAACTAAATGTGGCATTCGGTTTCTAGGTTTGAGTTTATGCTTTTATTCGAGCGGTTATGGCCATGTAGTGGATTGATACTATCCACATTCTCTTTGCTTATGCCTAGATTTTTTTTAATGTTCACTTGTTTTTTCTTCTTTTGCCTTTAAACTGATTTGTGATCTATTATTGCACGCCAACTGTTCGATGAAATGTCCATGTATATGTCACTGCTAAATGTGGCGTTCGGTTTCTAGGTTCGTATTTATGCTTTTGAAGTGAAGAATGTGCTTATTGGCTTGATACTATCCTCATTCTCTTTGCTTATACCTAGATTTCTTTAAAGTTGACTTGTTTTTTCTCCTTTTCCCTTTAAAATGACTTGTGATCTAACACTCCATTCCAAGTGTTCGAAGAAATGTCCATGTAAATATCACTCCTAAATGTAGCATTCGGTTTCTAGGTTGGAATTTATGATTTTATTCGATCGGTCTTGATTTTGTAGTCCAAAATGTGCTTATTGGCTTGATACTATCCTCATTCTCTATGCCTATGCCCAAATTTCTTTAAAGTTCACTTGTTTTTTCTTCTTTTGCCTTTAAAATGACTTGTGATCTAACATTGCACACCATGTGTTCGATGAAATATTCATGTAAATGTCACTGCTAAATGTGGCATTCGGTTTCCAAGTTTGCGTTTATGCTTTTATTCAATCGGTCTTTGTTTTGTAGTGTATAATCTGCTTATTGGCTTCATACTATCATCATTCTTTGTGCTTATGCCTAGATATCCTTAAAGTTCACATTTTTTCTCCTTTTGCCTTTAAAATAACTTGTGATCTAACATTATACGCCAAGCGTTCGATGAAATGTCCATGTAAATGTCACTACTAAATGTGGTATTCGGTTTCTAGGTTCGAATTTATGCTTTTATTCGATCGGTCTTTATTTTGTAGTGAAGAAAGTGCTTATTGGCATGATACTATCCTCATTCTCTATGCTTATGCCTAGATTTCTTTAAAGTTCACTTGTTTTTTCTCCTTTTGCCTTAAAAATGACTTGTGATCTAACATTGCACGCCAAGTGTTCGATGAAATGTCCATGTAAATGTCACTCCTAAATGTGGAATTCGATTTCTAGGTTTGAATTTGTTGGGACGTTGTTGGGACCTCTAGTTCTAAAACAACGGATCAACGATGACATTCTCCGAGTTTTGATAATGACAAACACCATAGGGAACTAATGTGGTTTGTTCAAGTATTTCTAAGGAACACAGGTACAGCCAAGAACTCCTATGAATGACCAAAAGCCACAGAATCTCACAATGCAGAGTTTCCATCAAGGGAACTCTAAAGAGGAAAGTTCCCATGAAGTGGGAACTCCCAGAAATGATCAAGAGAACACAAGCCTACAACGATGAAGAGTTTCCATCAAGGGAACTCTAAACAAGACAGTTCCCATGACATGGGAACTCACATGTGAGGACAACGATCGTTCAGCGCAGATCGCGGGATTCTGTCTTGGACAGCCCGAAAGAACAGTCTGAGGATCAGACTGTCACGCTTCATCCAACGTCCGATTGATCCAAGAAGTTGACCTAGTTCAAACCAAAGTCACATGTGAAGAAAGTACAACTTGGGCATCAAGCAAAGGGCATTTTGGACACAAACGAAAGATGCGACTGCCCAAGCTCACCTGGACTATAAAGCCAAGTGAATAGTACTCAGATTGAGCACTTCTCCCAGAACTCACAAACACCCACACCTGAGAAAAGAAAGAAAAGGAAGAGGAGTCCCCGCCGGCGAGTGTGTGATCTCGACGACGGTGAAACCGAAGTTCCCAAGGACAAGGGAACTGAGAAGTCGGTGTAAGGTTTGAGTTATTCGTATTTTGCTGTTGTGAGCTTAGGAACTCAGTTGAGAGGATTTACTAGTGTTGCTAGAGTTAGGAAGTACTCGTGGGAGCAGAGAAGTGTGAATCCGGCTGTTGTAACTAAGGAACAAAGCAATCAATATAAGTAAGTCATTCAAAATCCTCCAAGTGGAGGTAGAGGTTTACCCATACAACTAGTTGGTTGTAGTGGGGTTCCTCTATAAAGGAACTGTGTTTTTACTGTCTTTAATACATGCGAACTGTTTACTTTTGCTGCCTTGGGAACAACTTAATTGTAATATTCGGGGATATTTTAATATTTTATTTTAAATTTTAGAAAATTATATATAAAAAAAAAGTTTTTAAGTTAAAAGTAATTATTAATTATTTCAGGGTAAAGTTTGTAGTAAAGGAGATTTGAGGGTAGAAAGCGTAAATTTTTACAAAGTTAAACCGCCTCTCTCTTATCTTATATATATATATATACATGTTTATGTACAAATACTATTGTACATCTTCACCAGCAAAAGGCCGAGAGGGAGGAGAAGAGAGAAGAGAGAGAGAGAGAGAGAGAGAGAGAGGGAGGGAGGAGGGGTTTAGCCTGCGTGCAAGGTTCGTTCGTCGGGTCGGATTTTGGAGTTCATGCATTATTTGGTAAGTTTTAATTAGTTAATATTTTGTTTAGATTTTACTAATTTTTTCAGATCTGGCTTTACAATTGATTGGAATTAAAAATCAGTCGATTTATAGTTCTCAGAGGGAATTTTTGATATCGGATTTATAATCGCTAAAAGATTTCAGAGTAATTTTAGGATTTTGCTTTGTAATGATATTAGGGAGACCTTTGATCCAGTTTTTCACAAAGGTTTGAACTAGAAAAATGTTCTTTTATATATCTAGTATATTCATGTCAAGTTTTAAAGGATTTGGAATTATACACAAGAAGTTATAAAACATCCTGGCTTTTCGTTGATTTTAGGGTTAGAGTTTGTAAGAGTTAAAAGGCTATTATTATTCATTGGGGTTTATATATGCATATAGGAGCGTGAGTCCTAGGTTGTGATCAGAGACGAAGGGCAAAGACAGGCTATCTGTCTTATACAGGGTTTCGCGTTGTATAATAATTAGTGGTTTCTGGGCGTTGGAAATTCTTCATCAAGGTAAGTCGTTTACGACTTGCTCAGTTGTTGTTCAATACTTGTTAGACTTCATGTGGTGCTTGTAGGATTGGTTTTGGAGAACTAGTCCCTAGATGATTATTTTATGAAAAAGTTTTACTTGTATATGATATGTGTGAAAAGGATTTCATTGAGCTTTCATCGAATGTGAAGCTTTCGAATATTTTCTCTGTGTTGGTACCGTTCTCGGCATGACCATGTGCGTAGTCCTCTGGGTTGAAGTGACGGCTACGTATGGTTATGTGACAGAGAAATCGTGCCCCTTCAAAAGTAAAGCTATTTGTGTTTTGGGCAAGTGCTCCCAAGGAGGCTTGACCCGAGGTTAGAAGGATGGAATTGTAAAAGGTGGGAGGTCGCGCCTTGGCACCTACGGCATAGGGTTGATAAGCACCATGGAATGGAACGGTGAGAGAATGGTTGTATTGTTCTGCTTGGAATTGTATGTATGAATGTGTATGGAAGTTTGATATGTGATTTGTGTTTATGATCTATGTTTATGATCTATGGGAAGTGAAGTATGGATTTAGAACTGATATGTGTTGTAATCATGGGAACCTTGCTTGTGTATATGTTAGTCAACTGATTGGTTTTTAAACGTCTTACTAGTACCGTATGGATTCTAGCTTGTATTAGAATGGTAGCTGACCCTTCGGGGACTTGTTTTATTTTAGTTTCAGGTAAAGACAAGGGACCCATGATGGAACCTCGGCCTATTGATGGAACAGATCGTTGAAGGCCGTGTCATTAGGAGGGGTTCGTTTGGAAGAATGATGGTTTACTTTTTGGTATCTTTAGAATAATGTTTTGTTTTGATAAAGAAAGGGTAGAGGTATGTTAATGAAATGTTTTTAGGAAGCGTTGTAAATTATGATGTTTTGGGTTTCATGCATGTTTTCTATACTTGGGTTTTATAAATATCGGTTGGATGTTTTATTCATGTTTTCTCGTCGTGCCCGAGTTGCAAGATCCAAGTGAACTCGTTGTCAAACTAGCCTAGGTAGTACCTAGTAAGGTCTACTACCGAGTAGCGCCCCTATTTAAAGATGGGGTGTTACATTAATTGCCAATTCCCAAGCTCTTTGCTAACGGTTTACGATCCAACAATTGGTATCAGAGCAAGGTTGCTCTAGATTTGTGTTAGCATCGCAGGTATTAGATGGCTCAGGAACTTACTCAGGTGGGAAACAACACTAGTAAGCCGCCAAGGGTTATTACAGGAAGATTTCAAAGCTGGCAACGCGACATGAAAGATTGGATACGTGGCCAAGACTACCAAGCCTGGTGTGTGATAGCGATCAAAGAGTCATGAAGAAGATGCTTGCAAAGAAGGTGTTTAAGAGGCCAAAACCAAGACCTTTCCCAAGGTCTCGAGCATTCAAGTTCAAGAATAAATCAAGGAATTGATCTTGTTTGTTGAAGATGTTCATCAATGGCATTCTCGACCACCAAGGAAGAGGATGAAGTCACAAAAGTTCGGAAGTTAAGAAGCCCGTCAAATTAAAAACAGTGCTCAGTAAATTGGTCATAACTTGGGCTAGAAAATTCATCTCAAGTCCTATAAGTACTGGTTGGAAAGATAATAAAAAGTTCTACAACTTTATAGTTTACTTCAAATTCAGAATCCAACAACAAAGGGCCGAAAACTGGGTTTTACTGAGAGCTGTTCAAGTCTTATGGGAATCTTAAATTTCTATGTTTATTTATTTTATTTATGAACGATTTTCTATTTTAAATAATGTAGAGAAATTCAATCAATAGGCTGATGTTAGTTGGTTCAATATTCTCTCTCCTAGTTGTTAGAGATATTTTTAGTTTGTTTTGGATATTTTTAGTTTGTTAGAGATATTTTGAGTTTGTTAGGTTGTTTCCTTAAATAAATAAATCAGTCATGATTTATTTTATTTAAGGGGATCTAGATAGATTTTATTAGATATTTTATTATATCTTGGAAAGCAAGATAAGGTGGCCATTTTCTCTCTCCTAGGGCCGGCCACCTCTATTCCTTGCTCCCCAAGGATTAGCTTTTGTATTCTCTATTTATACTTTGCATTTTCATTCAATAAAAACCAGCTTGAGATTAGATAAACCCTAAGAAAGGTTTATCTAGTCCTTGGGCTCAAAAACAATTGTGTTTGTGTGCTTGCAATTTCGAGAATTCATCATAATCATTCGTCATCACCAGAATTCCGACTTCTCTCTCTTGTTCTTTGTTCTTGTTGATTCAAATCAGTTCATTCATTCAAATTGATCAATTGATTAGTTCTAGTTTTGATTGTTAAAGATCAATCTAGTTCATCAATTGGATTTAGCGTTAGAGCCAATCCAATTGAACTATTCCTTTGATTCAACTTTATTTGTTCGAACCAGATTTGTGTCTATTCAATTTCGAATTTGTCATTACTTGCATCACAAGGAATCTGAATTGAAAGCTTTTGTAGGATTGAATTGATTTGCTGGCAAGATCGGGACTTGTGTGGGTCATATACGAGGTTTTAACGGAGGATTTCGGGGCAATCACATATCAAGTGGTATCATAATCCAGCGTCTCGCCAAGTAAAATTTTGTTTCCTTAATTTTCTTTCTAGTTAATTTAATTCAGTTTTTGATCCTAAAATTCAAACCTTTACCCAAAGCTAGAATTTTTAAGACCCTAATCTGAATTTTTCACCCCACCACCACATAATTCCGTCAACACCACCACCCCACCACCACCTAAAAACCACGACCTGGTGTCGCTCTAGGGCACTGCACCACCCCCCACCACCAGCCGAACCCAACCCTACCAACCCCACCTAAGTCGGCTAACCCTAACCCTAGAATCGCCACCCCACACTCACGCAACCCCTAACCCTAACCCGCGACATACCCTACCAAACCCTAACCCTAATTTGTTGAAACCCTAAACCGAAACCCTAGCCTGCCCTCTCGCCAACCCTAGAACCGAACCCTATCCCCCCAAACCCTAATCCATCCGTGAGCATCCCAAACCCTAATTCCCTTAGTTGTTACTTGCCCTCCAAGCAATTACCTAATTAGGAGATTTTTAAGGGATTTGTGTATGTTTATTTGCTGAATTGGTTGAGTTGTATTGCAATTAAGATTAGCAATTGTCTTCCTACAATTTTTATGAGTTTTTATTTCATGTTGTATGATAAATAGAGATTCATATTGCTTGTTAGTATTTGCTGATTTTTGCTATTGCATCCCATCAAATTCGACCTACCCCTTTTCTTTTGTTAATTTGGCTTCTAGTTGGTTTCATTGGTAGCAAAAGTCACTTAGTTAAAAAAAAATCAGATTAGTTTCGTTTTTCCCTTGCATTCAATTGCTGCATTACTTTGCTTGTTTTTTTCAATTCTAGCACAAGAGTAGATTGGGCATAAAGTCAAAAAAAACAGAAAAGAAAAGTGATCTACCCCATCTAGTTTTAAGCCACTTTCAACCCTAGTGACTGCTTGCTTAAAAAAATAGCTAAGTAGAAATCACTTTGAAGAAAAAGAGTGACGAAATAAAAGTCACTAAGCCTACCATATTTTTTTGTCCTTGCATGCTGAAATTTGGCTTTATTAACTTGCATAGAGAAAATTGAGAGATTGCATGTGTTTTAGAGCTCATAGAGGGATCATTTGCATTGCTTGTCTTATTGCATACTTGCCATTTGCTTAAGCTGCATATTTCCTTTATTAATCATTAGTTTACCATACCCACACTATATCTACCCATTTACTCCCCCAATTCAACCCAAAAACTGAATTAAGTTGATTGGATTGCTTTGAGGCAAGTTTTGGCTTGATTAAGGTGTGGTATTGCTTGTGTGATTTTCTTTTGGAACACACTACTCTCTCTCGTTTTATTGCTTTGTTTTCAGGATAAAGATGTATTGGTGTGATCCCTTGCATGATATTCCACCAACGCCAAGGGTACAAAGACCTCCAAAGATTGAGCCTTTTTCTGGAGAGTATGGACCGAATGATTATTTGGCATGGGAGCAAGCTGTTGATTACTACCTTGACTACTATGGCTATGATGAATGGGATATCCTTCCATGGGTGACTAACTACCTTGTTGGTTCTGCCCGTTCCTTTTGGTTATGGATATGTCAATCTAGAAGACGTCAAGGCTTGATTCCAATTACAACATGGGATCAAATGAAGTTTGTAATGCGAAAGATCTATGTTACAATTGATGAAGAGTTGCATAGATGTTATAAGGAAGCTTGTGCTCCTGCTTGCCAAAAGAGAGCTCCAATTCGATCCTTGAATCACAAGTATGAGTCTTTGGACTTGACTAAGGAGGCTTTGGCTAATTCTAGTCAAATGAGGTACAATTCTAACTCTTCTTCCATTGGTTTAGATACTAACTCCTTTTTGCAGGAAATGGGAGTTTCTAACTCACCAAAACCAGGAATATCAATTCAAGAAGAGAGAGTTACCGCCCCACATAGCCAAGAGACCTCTAAAGAATCAAGTGACCTCCCATGTGTTCCTCAATGCCATATTGTGGATGAACGTTTAAAGGAGGTTCCAGCTGAGGACAACTTGCAAGATGAGAGCATGAAGGAAGAAGTTGATGTCTCAAATGGAGTTTCATTCAAAGAGAGCCTTAATGTCCAAGAGATGATTCAATGTCTTCCATCAACTATGTTTGCTCCAAAACCTTCTTTACTAACCATGGTGCCTTTAGTATCCCCAGCCTTTCAAGATATTTCTCCTCTTAATCTTACATGCAACATCGAATCGAGGACGATTCGAGGTCAAGTGGGTGAGAATGATAGCGATCAAAGAACCATGAAGAAGATGCTTGCAAAGAAGGTGTTTAAGAGGCCAAAACCAAGACCTTTCCCAAGGTCTCAAGCATTCAAGTTCACGAATAAATTCAAGGACTTGATCTTATTTGTTGAAGATGTTCATCAATGGCGTCCTCGACCACCAAGGAAGAGGATGAAGTCACAAAAGTTCGGAAGTTAAGAAGCCCGTCAAATTAAAAACAGTGCTCAGTAAATTGGTCATAACTTGGGCTAGAAAATTCATCTCAAGTCCGATAAGTACTCGTTGAAAAGATAATTAAACGTTCTACAACTTTGTAGTTTACTTCAAATTCAGAATCCAAA
This sequence comes from Fallopia convolvulus, assembly GCA_964016875.1. Lineage (NCBI taxonomy): Eukaryota > Viridiplantae > Streptophyta > Magnoliopsida > Caryophyllales > Polygonaceae > Fallopia > Fallopia convolvulus. Next base: position 21,325,876 of record OZ024730.1, read on the forward strand.
AACAAAGGGCCGAAAACTGGGTTTTACTGAGAGTTGTTCAAGTCTTATGGGAATCTTAAATTTCTATGTTTATTTATTTTATTTATGAACGATTTTCTATTTTAAATAATGTAGAGAAATTCAATCAATAGGCTGATGTTAGTTGGTTGAATATTCTCTCTCCTGGTTGTTAGAGATATTTTTAGTTTGTTTTGGATATTTTTAGTTTGTTAGAGATATTTTGAGCTTGTTAGGTTGTTTCCTTAAATAAATAAATCAGCCATGATTTATTTTATTTAAAGGCATCTAGATAGATTTTATTAGATATTTTATTATATCTTGAAAAGCAAGATAAGGAGGCCATTTTCTCTCTCCTAGGGCCGGCCACCTCTATTCCTTGCTCCCCAAGGATTAGCTTTTGTATTCTCTATTTATACTTTGCATTTTCATTCAATAAAAATCAGCTTGAGATTAGATAAACCCTAAGAAAGGTTTATCTAGTCCTTGGGCTCAAAAACAATTGTGTTTGTGTGCTTGCAATTTCGAGAATTCATCATAATCATTCGTCATCACCAGAATTCCGACTTCTCTCTCTTGTTCTTGGTTCTTGTTGATTCAAATCAGTTCATTCATTCAAATTGATCAATTGATTAGTTCTAGTTTTGATTGTTAAAGATCAATCTAGTTCATCAATTGGATTTAGCGTTAGAGCCAATCCAATTGAACTATTCCTTTGATTCAACTTTATTTGTTCGAACCAGATTTGTGTCTATTCAATTTCGAATTTGTCATCACTTGCATCACAAGGAATCTGAATTGAAAGCTTTTGTAGGATTGAATTGATTTGCTGGCAAGATCGGGACTTGTGTGGGTCATATACGAGGTTTCAACGAAGGATTCCGGGGCAATCACGTATCAGTGTGTTATCGAGAGAGGCAACTTCGAAATCGATCTAACTATAGTCAACGACCTCTCAAAGTGGGGACCCAACGAATACAAGTGTATGGAGGCAAACTACAAAGCCAAACAATACCTGAAGAGGTCCATGTGCGTACAAGACTGTGACAGGGTAGCAAACCTTGACACAACTAAGGAAATGTGGGAAGCTATCCAACAAATGCACGTTGGGAACTCAGATCTCCGAGAAGATCTTCAGATGAATGCAAAAAGGGAGTTCTACGACTTCCAAATGGAGATGGGAGAGTCTGTCGATAGCTACCAGTCCCGATTTGAAGGACTTTGCACCAAAATGGAAGGTTTGGGGATCACCAAAGAAGAAATCACCCATAAGATGAAGGTCCAACAACTCTTCAACGGATTGACTGGAGAATGAGCAAATGAGAGAACAATGTTCAAGGAAAATCCAGAAAATAGAACACTCATGCTCCATCAAGTGTTTGGAAAGCTAGTAGGACACGAGAAGAGAAAGATCGATGACAAGGAAAAAACTCGAGCTCATCGAGGGATCGCACTCAAGATTGAGAAGATGCTCAAATCAACTCAAGAACAACACGAAGACTCCGAAGAAGAAGAGGATGAGGAGCTAGTTCTATTAACAAAGGCTCTTCGAAACTCCTACAAAGGGAAGTCCCAAAGAAATAGTGGGAACTGGGGAAAAGGACAGAGTCCCAAAGAAAACCCGCAGAGAAGGACCTCTCCGATGTCACATGTTACAAGTGTAACAAGAAAGGACACTTCGCTAAGGAATGTCCACAGGGAACTGATGGCCGGAAGCAAGGGAAAAAGTCCTACATCGCCACCTGGAGCGATGATGAAGACGAAGATCCCGAGTCATGGGCACTCCCAGACATGTGTGGCATGGCCATAGGAGAAACCACTGGGGAACAACCAAGTGAGGTAACCACTGAAACTGTTCTTGATTCTCTAAATAACTATGAAAAACCTGAGCTGTTGAAAATCCTTTCAAGTCTTGTCAAAGATAACATAAAACTACAAAACAAGTTGGAAAAACATGAACACATAAATGCTCAATTAGTTGGTCTTGAACCCTGTCCCAACTGCATATCCCTTCTCGAAAAACTCAAGTCCCATGTGTCTCACGTCGTAGATCTAGAAAAAGAAATCAAAACTCTAGAGAAAGATGAGAACACCCTCTTGCAAAACCTGAGTAAGACTCCCGAGCATCTTGAAGCCTCTAGTTCCCAAATTAAGTTTGTCCCAGCCAGACATGGCATAGGATACAAAGGAGAGTGCTCAAAGAACGGTAAGTCACCCCTGAGTGAACATGAGTGTAGGTCCTTAGAACTTCAATGTGAGAAACAGAAAATTGCTCATCTTGAGGAGAAAATCAGGGTCCTAGAAAGTGGGAACTGTGGTGAGAGAGATTATTACACTGGGAACACTGGACATAGACTTTATGTCCAAATTGCTAAGGGAAATGGGTCACGGGTGTATAACAAGGAAACCATGGATAGGAACAGGATCCAGAGACCACACCCAAAGTATTACCTGGGAGAATACTATAAGACGTGCTGGAACTGTGGTGCTCATGGGCACTACAAGGAAGCATGTCCCAAGAAGAGAGCCCAAACCCTTAGAAATTGTGAGTTCCTAAATAAACAAAAACATCATGCTAATTATCAAAGGAACTCCAACTCTCTAAATTCTCAAGACATCAACATTGCTGACTATATCTTGAATGATAATGTTTTCCCTTGCAAGGGACCGGGCAAGAGTCATCTTGCCTGAGTCTCAAAACACTAACTTTGCACCAAAATGGAAGGCTTGGGGATCACCAAAGAAGAAATCACCCATAAGATGAAGGTCCAACAACTCTTCAACAGATTGACTACAGAATGGGCAAACGAGAGAACAATGTTCAAGGAAAATCCAGAAAATAGAACACTCATGCTCCATCAAATGTTTGGAAAGCTAGTAAGACACGAGAAGAGAAAGATCGATGACAAGGAACAAACTCGAGCTCATCGAGGGATCGCACTCAAGATTGAGAAGATGCTCAAATCAACTCAAGAACAACACGAAGACTCCGAAGAAGAAGAGGATGAGGAGCTAGTTCTCGTAACAAAGGCTCTTCGAAACTCCTACAAAGGGAAGTCCCAAAGAAATAGTGGGAATTGGGGAAAAGGACAGAGTTCCCAAAGAAAACCCGCAGAGAAGAACCTCTGCGATGTCACATGTTACAAGTGTAACAAGAAAGGACACTTCGCTAAGGAATGTCCATAGGGAACTGATGGCCGTAAGCAAGGGAAAAAGGCCTACATCGCCACCTGGAGCGTTGATGAAGACGAAGATCCCGATTTCCTAAAAGGCCAAACCCTTAGAAACCGTGAGTTCCTAAATAAACAAAAACATCATGCTAATTATCAAAGGAACTCCAACTCTCTAAATTCTCAAGACATCAACATTGCTGACTATATCTTGAATGATAATGTTTTCCCTTGCAAGGGACCGGACAAGAGTCATCTTGCCTGAGTCTCAAAACACTAACTTTTCCTTGTAGGTGGCAGTGAGAGGGAACAATACATGGTTCATAGATAGCGGATGCTCGAACCATATGACAGGAAACAAAGATATCCTCATATCACTCGACACTCATGTCGAAGGAGGCCACGTCTCATTTGGCAACAAAAACAAGGGAGAAGTTATTGGAAAAGGAGAAGTGTTGCTCAATAGATCTATCAAAGTTAGCAACGTGAATTTGGTAAGGGATCTGGGATACAATCTTTTGAGTGTCTCCCAGATGTGTGATCAAGGGAACAACATCGTCACTTTCGACTTAAAAGAATGCCTCGTCATCAACAAGAAGACCAACAAAATAATTCTGAGAGGAAGAAGATACAACAATGTGTATGCGGTAGATACTGACTTTGAACCAACAATGAAGCTGTGCCTTGCGAGTTCCCAAGATGACACGGAACTCTGGCATCGAAGACTGGGACATGCAGGTGTAAATCAAATCCTGAAGCTTTATCCAGGATCTGGTCATTGGTCTTCCACGGATCAATCTCGAATGAGTCAAAATGTGTGAAGCATGTGTTCGAGGGAAACAAACCAGGAACTCCTTTAAACCCAAGAAGGTGGTAAGCACAACCAGGTCCTTAGAGCTAATTCACATGGATCTCTGTGGTCCCATGAGAACGGCCAACTACGGTGGAAAAAGGTACATGTATGTTTTAATTGACGATTTTTCAAGATTCACCTGGGTTATTTTCTTGAAGGCAAAATCACAAGCATTTGAAGAATTCGAGCCCTTCATCAAAAGAACAGAAGTAAGCTTGGGGCTAAAGCTGAAAGCCATGGAACTGAGTTTCAAAACTCAAAGTTCTTGAACTTCTGTGACAAAAATGGGATCTCCCACAATTTCTCAGCTCCTCGCACTCCTTAGCAAAATGGAGTTGTCGAGAGAATAAACAGAACCCTGGAGGACATGGCGAGGACCATGATGATTGAAAGCGGAGTTCCTGAGTATTTCTGGGCTGAAGCCATCTCTACAGCTACATACATCTTGAACCGAGCCATGACAAGGCCCTTGATCAAGAAGACATCCTACGAGCTCATCAAGGGGAGAAAACCAAACATATCCCATCTAAGGACCTTCGGATGCACATGCTTTCTCCATAACAATGGCAAAGACAATCTTGGAAAATTCGATCCCAGAAGAGACGAAGGGATCTTCCTGGGATACTCATCTCAAAGCAAAGCTTACAGGGTTTTCAACAAAAGAACCAAGAAGATAGAAGAAAGCATCCATGTCGTCTTCAACGAGAAATCCGTAAAGATGGGAACAGAGACCCAAGGGAAGGGAACTCTGTTCAAACTGGTAAGACAAGAAGACGATGATGATGATGATGATGAGACAAGGAAGAGGTATGAAGACTATCCAAGTGCAAGCAACATCCCACAACCAGGGAACAACGACGGAGATCCACTCTCACTGATCAAATCTCCCTCGAAGTTCCCTCCTCAGAAGAATTACAAGACACCTCCAACTCTCTTGTTCCTCAAGACAATACCCTGCCAGAATCAAGTATTCAGGGGGAACAAAGAGGGAACTTGCCAGGATTTATCTGAAGAAACACTCAATGAAGAAGCTGAAGATGAGTGTTCCCATGACAAAGAAGCCTCCACTGAAGATGACGCAAGTGCAAGGGAACCCACTCATACAAGAAACTTTCAACAAAGGAAGGATCACCCCATTGAGAACATCATCTCCTCTTATGATAAAGGTATACAAACTCGCTCCTCTCTCAATAATTTTTGTGCTTTTAACGCGTTTGTTTCAATGGTGGAACCCAAAAATATCAAAGAAGCTTTGAAGGACCCAGATTGGATCCAAGCCATGCAAGAGGAGCTCCACCAGTTCGAGAGGAACAAAGTTTGGAAGCCAGTTCGAGAGGGCACTCTACGGACTCAAACAAGCTCCCCGAGCTTGGTATGACAGGTTTGCTCAATTCCTCTTGTCCCATGGATACCTTCGAGGTTCCATAGACAAGACTTTGTTTTTAAAGAAAGAGTCTAAAGACATTTTGATCGTGCAAGTATATGTTGATGACATTGTTTTTGGAGCAACTAACGAAACTCTTGTAGAGAACTTTAAGGACCTCATGAGCAGTGAGTTTGAGATGAGTCTCATTGGGGAACTCACGTTCTTCATGGGACTTCAAATATCCCAAACCAAGGAGGGAACTAAGATTCATCACCAGAAATACATCAAGGAAATGCTCGTGAAGTATGGGATGGAACACTCCAAGCCCATCGACACCCCCATCTCACCAAATTCAAGGCTCAATGCGGATGAAACAGGCATTAGTGTGGACCAACGGAACTATCGAGGTATGATTGGGTCCCTTCTCTACTTAACAGCTAGTAGACCTGATATCATGTTCTCGGTATGTCTTTGTGCTCATTTTCAAGCTAACCCTATGGAATCACACCTGAAAGAGGTGAAGAGAATTTTCAGGTATCTCAAAGGGAACGATAACTTGTGCCTCTGGTATCCAAGGAACAGTTCCCTTGAGCTCATTGCATACACAAATGCGGACTTTGCAGGGCACCTGGTTGATAGAAAGAGCACATCTGGAATGGCCCAGTTCCTAGGGTCATGCTTAGTTTCATGGGGATCTAAAAAGCAAAACTCAGTGGCACTATCCATAGCTGAAGCAGAATATGTGGCTGCCACATCGTGTTGTTCCCAAGTTCTATGGCTTAAGTCACAACTCCAGGATTATGGTATGTCTTTTGGCCTAGTTCCCATACTTTGTGATAATACTAGTGCCATAAACATTTCCAAAAATCCTGTGCATCATTCTAGAACTAAGCATATAGATATAAGGCATCACTTTCTACGTGACAATGTTGAAAGTGGGAACATCTCGATGGAACACTGTAGAACTGAAGAGGAAATTGCGGACATTCTCACCAAAGCTTTAGACAGACGTCCCTACCAGCGTTTTCGAATGCTCCTAGGGATGATAACTCTAAACTAAACAAGTCCCTGTTTGTTTCTCCCTCAATGCCTGACTAGTTTATACAAGATTGCATGATAGGGAACTTGGACTTATTGCTTTCACTATGCCATGATTACTAGTCTAAAGATAAATGTGTACAAAGGAACTTTATTTCTTTCGGCCCAAAATGATCAACCAGAGTTCACTTTATCCCTCTTTACAAGCCACTATGACGGTTGATCATATAACCTACCCCAAGCTAGGGACCAGACAAACGCTTCTCATGAGCCAACATGTTTCCTTTATCGAGTCGCAAATTGTCTGGTTCCCTTTGAGTTCCCTAGCCTCACAAAAGGATGAGTGTGAAGTTCCCTTAACCACTTCACTCTCCCTGACCTTGATAAGATCATGGGAACTGATGCATACTAGCAAGGGAACGCTGACTCATCTACTAAGCAGAACCGTCACTTGGGAAGCTGACTTTTGTGTCAGACTCTCTGAAGTGTTAAGAGCCAAGTATTCAAATTTTGAAAAGGACTTCCCAAGAGATCGTGACGCGTGTCCAGAGGCGTGCTATGGAAGTTGAAACGATGCCCCACGTTCATTGGGCAACGGTTATCAAGGTTTTCCACTTCCCTTTCTACCCTTCGCCCCTTCTCTCCTTAAAACCCTCATTTGCCATTTTTGGGCTCTTATTCCATCTTCCACCTCTGTCATTCGTCTTCTTCACTTCCCTTTCACTCTCTTTTTCAAGAAACCTCCAAAAACCTCCCAAAACCTTACAAAAATGGCCCCTCAACACACTTTCGCCCAAATCAAAGCGTGGGTACTTGCCAACCCTCGAATCCTCTTCATCTCTCAATTACGAGAGATCGAAAAAGAGCAAGACCCCGTCATGAAAGACGTCCTAATCCAAGGGCTTTACAACCATGTAAGCCCATTCTTGCCCCCTCCTCCTCCGGCTGACGACACTGTGGCCTGGACCTCTTCCTCCTCTGAATCCCTTCCTCCTCCCTCAAACACCAACACCTCCTCCGGAATTGTCATTGTTGACAATTTCGGAGATGCACGACCATCCATCAATGAAAAACCCAAAAAATCCAAACATCGCCATTCATCCAAACGACGCCACTCCTCCAAAGACCCCTCAAAATCCAAAAAATCCAAACATTCCCATGATCCCTCCAAATCCAAAAAACGCAAACATACTGAAGTCTCCGAATTCTCGGAGCCCAGGAAAAAGCCCCACTTCAAGTTTGAGGAATACTTGAACTGCTCTAAGGAGAGTTCATGTATGACCAAACCTCCTTACGCTTTCCCTTCCGACGATGGGACCTCCCAATCCCAGAGTCTACTCCCTTCTTCTTCCTCTCTCCCTCTTCTCATAACTGAGGGACCTCCCCAACCTCCTCCCACGAAACAACCCACTCCTCCACCACCTCCTTATGCTCCCACCCCAAAGGGAACCCCACCTTCTTCACTCCCTTTCGTTCCCACAACAACGGGAACTCCAACTCCAACTCCACCTCACAAAACTCCTTCTCCTCCTTCCTCACCAAAACACACATCCACCTCTCCCATTCCTACCTCGGGGATCTCTACTCCCCAGGTTACCAAAATCATTCCTCCTCTTTTTACCCAACTCTCTACTCCCATTTCTTCTTCTCTTCCTTCTTCCACCACATCCCCCACCACCACAAAACTCCCCTCTCCCTCACCATCCAAAAGTGTCGTCGCTCTTACCTCGGACAACGATGATCTCCCTCTCTCCGTGGTCATCGACAAAATGACCAAGGACCCTCCTCCTATTATCATGGGAACCATAGAGGAGGAGGCCCAGGTCAAGGCCTTAGAAGAAGAGCTCAACATGGACCCCTCTGAGCACACAACTGACCAAGGGACAAAGTCCCCAGAGAAGGTGGCTCCTGAAGAGCCAACGGAGACAAGGGACCCCGCACCAGATGGTGGTGTTGGGGCAACCACAAGTCACCCCGAAGATGACGCGGAGGGCTCAAGCTCAAGCTCCTCCGAGGAAGAAGGGACCTCCCATGATGAGGTCGAAGAAGAAGAAGAGGCTCCAACTGCTAAAGAGCAAGCACGGATCCCAACACCTGGACACCAAATGGTGGTGTCCACGAGTTCCCAACAGCGAAGGGACCGCGTGCTCATGATTGAAGCGGCTGCACCCCCTCAGCAGAAAGGACCTCGCACGGTCACTAGGGGGAACACGTCCAAGAGCACTACCACAAAGAGGAAGGGGACTTCTTCCACAAAGCACCATGTGGATGAGTGCAGGAAGCTCCTTCCTCCACTTATCGTTTCCGAAGACGTGCTAAACGACAACGGCCTAGGGGAACTGTGGGACCTGATCAAGGCCTAGGGTTGGGAGAATCTCTGTAAAGAAACTGTGAGCGTAGATCCCTCACAAGTGCGTCAATTCTACAGTAACTTCACTATCACCAATGACTGCACTCAGGGAACTCTCTCCCACGAAGGCGACGAGTTCATTTTTACCACGTCAACGATCCGCCTTCAGCTCCAAGTCCCAGGTCAAGGGCTCAACGAGTTGCCCAACAAGCTCTGGGACGACTTCAATAGCGCCGAGGTGTGCAACACTATCTTTGAGGGTCGAGTTCCCTCGAAAGTGCTCTCGACACACCATCTGTCCCCGGTCGCCAAGCTCGCTCACCAATTCATCATCAATGTGGTGATCCCTCGCCAGGAGAAGCGTCTGGTCGTCAACATCCCTGATGCCATCATCCTCTATCACTTCCTCCTCAAGAAGCCCATCAACCTTCCTAGAATAATCCTTGGGCACATGGAGAAGTGCATGGCTTCCAATTCCCATTCCCTTCCCTACTCTAGGCTGATAAAAAAGCTCCTACAAAAAGAGGGTCTCTACGACGCCTCTAAGGACGAAATAGAGCTTGGAAGGGAACTGGACATTTCAGTTGTCCAGAAGATGAGGCACTCTGAGCATGTAGAGGAAGCGGCTCAACTGGAGTCTGGTGAACAAGAGGGGAACTCTCAAGTGTTGCTCCGTATCGCCAACACCCTCGACCAGATTGCCAGGGACCAAGCCGCGTTGGCCAGAGGACAAGAAAAGCTTACACAAGTCCTGACGCAACTTTGTGACGTCCTGTTCCCTCAAGCCCCATGATCTCTACCTTCTTTTTCCCTTAATCCAAAAATGACTACAAAAATTGTACTTGAGTTCCCATTGTAAATATTTTCTTAAGTAATGCATTGGTCTTTAATTTGATTGCGTGTTCCCTTCTTCCCTATTATTGCTTTGCTTGTTTTCGATGATGTCAAAAGGGGGAAAGACAAAAAATGCGAGATGAGTTAAAAGTGTAAGTTATCACAGACCACGCATAAGCTAAGGGGGAACAATTGCATAAAAAGCTAAGTAAGAACTAAGTGTCTCACCAGAACTGGCTCCCTAAATCTAATTGTTTCACTAAGAAGTGACTTCCCAAAATCTAACTTAGGAACTCATCAGCATATCATTCATTGAAATACTTGCATATTTTGTGATGGGTTTGTCATCATCAAAAAGGGGGAAATTGTTGGGACGTTGTTGGGACCTCTGGTTCTAAAACAACGGATCAACGATGACATTCTCCGTGTTTTGATAATGACAAACACCATATGGAACTAATGTGGTTTGTTCAAGTATTTCTAAGGAACACAGGTACAGCCAAGAACTCCTATGAATGACAAAAAGTCACAGAAGCTCACAATGCAGAGTTTCCATCAAGGGAACTCTGAAGAGGAAAGTTCCCATGAAGTGGGAACTCCCAGAAATGATCAAGAGAACACAAGCCTACAACGATGAAGAGTTTCCATCAAGGGAACTCTGAACAAGACAGTTCCCATGACATGGGAACTCACATGTGAGGACAACGACCGTTCAGCGCAGATCGCGGGATTCTGTCTCGGACAGCCCGAAGGAACAGTCTGAGGATCAGACAGTCACGCTTCATCCAACGGTCCGATTGATCCAAGAAGTTGACCTAGTTCAAACCAAAGTCACATGTGAAGAAAGTACAACTTGGGCATCAAGCAAAGGGCATTTTGGACACAAATGAAAGATGCGACTGCCCAAGCTCACCTGGACTATAAAGCCAAATGAATAGTACTCGGATTGAGCACTTCTCCCAGAACTCACAAACACCCACACCTGAGAAAAGAAAGAAAAGGAAGAGAAGTCCCCGCCGGCGAGTGTGTGATCTCGACGACGGTGAAACCGAAGTTCCCAAGGACAAGGGAACTGAGAAGTCGGTGTAAGGATTGAGTTATTTTTATTTTGCTGTTGTGATCTTAGGAACTCAGTTGAGAGGATTTACTAGTGTTGCTAGAATTAGGAAGAACTCGTAGGAACAGAGAAGTGTGAATCCGGCTGTTGTAACTAAGGAACAAAGCAATCAATATAAGTAAGTCATTCAAAATCCTCCAAGTGGAGGTAGAGGTTTACCCATTCAACTAGTTGGTTGTAGTGGGGTTCCTCTATAAAGGAACTGTGTTTTTACTGTCTTTAATACTTGCGAACTGTTTACTTCCGCTGCCTTGGGAACAGCTTAATTGCCAGTTCCCAAGTTCTTTGCTAACGATTTACGATCCAACAGAATTTATACTTTTATTCGATCGGTGTTGATTTTTTAGTGTAGAATGTGCTTATTGGCTTGATACTATCCTCATTCTCTATGCTTATTCCTAGATTTCTTCAAAGTTCACTTGTTTTTTCTCCTTTTTCCTTTAAAGTTACTTGTAATCTAACATTGCAGCCCTTAAGGCTAAGTTGACACAAGCGCCGTTGTTAGCTCTTCTCGATTTTTGGCAAGATGTTTGAGATTGAGTGTGATGCGTCGGGAATCGGGCTTGGTGGTGTGCTTATGCAAGAGGGACGGCCTATAGCCTATTATAGTGAGAAGCTTGGAGGTGCCGAGCTCAAGTACCCCACGTACGACAAAGAGCTTCTTGCTCTTGTTTGAGTGCTACGGGCGTGGGAGCACTATCTTTTTCCTGGGGAGTTTGTTATCCATTTCGATCACGAGGCGTTGAAGTACTTGAGAGGGCAAGGAAAACTGAATCGGAGGCATGCCATATTGGTTGAGTTCATTGAATCCTTTCCCTATGTCATCAAGCATAAGAAGGGCAAGGACAACGCCGACGCGTTGTTGATGTCTCTCTATTTGGTGGTGTTTTCATATGTGATTTCCTTTGTAAATATGTTTTTTTTTTCCCCTTTTCTTGTGCGTTTTGTTCCTTTTTAGCTTAGTTCCCGTATTTCTATGAGATTCGGAGACTATGCGCATTTTATGTGTTTTGTAGGTAATTTGGCATGAATCGAGGATCAATTTGAAGGAGGGTCGAGACATGGAGCAAAGGCCGAGCTAAAGGAGGAAAGAAAGGATCAAGCCATGAAGAAGAACAAGAGAAGCCAACAAAGAAGAAGGTGGAACGAGGTCCGGACCGAGTTGCAACCACGTCGGGCCCGACTTTGAAGTTTCCAACCTCGGACCGAGATGCACAGTAACTCGGGCCCGAGGTCCTCCGTGTCGGTCCGAGTCGGTCATCGAACTACTTGGGCTCCAAGGCACGAATTTGTGGACTTCCACTTTTGCCCCTCATCTAATCTATAAAAGGCCCTCTTGTCTTCTAAGAAGGGGTTCCCTCTCATACACACAAAAGGGGGGAAAGGGTTCCCACACCTAGAGAAGGAACCAAGAGGATACTTGGAGAGCGAGGAAGGAGAGGAGGAGGAAGAGAGAGAGAATCGGCCAAGAGAGGAAGACTTGATAGGTTTTGTTGGTAGATTTGCTTTGTTCTTGTGGATTTGAAAACCCTTGATTGGAATTTGTGGATTGCTTTGGATTTGAATGAAACTTTGCTTTGTTTTGAGATTGATTATGATGGTTGCTTTCCCTTTTGATTTGATTGCTTTCTTTACTTGTCACATGGAGTAGATCTCCTTGATCTTGGGTTATGGGGGAAAACCCTAGCTAGGTTTAGGCTAGAAACCCCAATTCTATAGCCTTGAGTGTTTGATCTAAGGAACCCACTCTACATAGAGCTACAATTCCTTGCGAAAGTTGGGAATCAAGGCTTGAGATTGGCAAAGTAGCGAAAGTGAACATGTGTCAATCTCAAGACCTTGCTTCGAAGGGGATTTCCCCAATGATCGAGGTGTAGAAGTGGTTGGAACGAGGGCAAAAGCACTCGATCCTAGTCCGATCATCACTCATTGCTTGAATTGGGGTGGAAAAGCTTTAATCTACTAGGGAAGGAACTTAAAAGCCCAAGATCTACTTTTAAATCCTTGAAGTTCGACATCCCCAGCTACCTCGGGCCCGACTTACCCAGTGTCGGTCCCGACTTCCTCTTGTCGCCAACCTCGGGCCCGACGTGACCTCAATGTCGGTCCCGACTGTTTTCTTTGTTTTCCTTTGTTTTATGCTCTCCTTTCTAGCTTCCTAGTATCTAGGCACATCGATCGAATAGACTTCCCGAGTGTTCGACACCCACCACGTGCTACAACGAGGTCGAGTTATAAATTGTATCTCTAGACCCTCGCAATCCGAGGCGATCAAAAGATTGGCGCCGTTGCTGGGAAACTCTAAGTGCATTGAGTGCCAATTTGGTGAGTTTCTTGTGTTTTGGTAGTGATTTGGGTGAGGGAATAGCCAAAACCCTTTGTTTGTTTTTGCTTTGTTTTGGTTTGTGTCTTTGTTTCGTAGGTGTATGCTAGCTCGTTCCTCCCGAGGAACACTTGAGCTTGAGTTTGTGAGTGATCCGGAAAGTATTCTCAAGGAAGCCCGAAGAAGGAAAAGGATGGCGAATCAAGCTCTCCATGTTGATGAGGAGTTGGCTCAACTTAGGGCCGAAATGGCTAGATTGCAACTTGAGAAGGACAATCAAGAGGAGGTGGCAAGAAGAGAACGGGAGCAACGGATGAGAGCCGAGGCTCAACTCAACGCTCTACCCCGGAATGCACGCCAATACATGCATCCGGAGTTGAGGGTACCCGAACCGGCTATTGTGCTTCCCGAGGTTGCCAAGAATTTTGAGATCAAGACGCAATTCATCTCCCTCATCAAGCGTGATCAATTCGAGGGCCGTCCACATGAGTGTCCCATAGAGCACGTCAAACGCTTTGTGGACATGTGTGAGACGATCTCTACCGACGAGGAGACATTGGAGTATGTGCTTCTAAAGGCGTTCAAATGCTCACTTGGGGGCAAGGCCACACATTGGCTCGAGAGCCAAGCTCCTAGGTCAATCACAACTTGGAAGACACTCTACGATGCTTTGTTGATGAAGTTCTTCCCGTCCTCAAAGACAACCGAGCTAAAAAGGAAAATTGCAAGCTTTCAACAAGGTCCGAATGAGCCTCTCTTCGAAGCATGGGACCGTTTCAAGGAGATGTTGCGCCAATGTCCTACTCATGGCCAACAACCATATGTGCTTCAAGATATCTTTTTCCAAGGCATCAATCCGGTAACGAAGGACAAGCTAAATCTCCACACCGATTGTGGATTCATAGACTTGACACCGGATCAAGCTTGGGAGCTACTTGACAAGCTATCCGATTATGAGGCCATGTATGGGGTGAGTCAAGCTAGCAAGGAAGTGAAAGTTCAAGGTGAAGGTGCAGGGAAGTTATATGACCCAAAGGGAGAAGACATTGATAGGGATGTGAAGCTCCAATTCCTTGAAGGTGAAGTGAGCAAGCTTAAGAGGCAAGTCCACTATTACAAGCAAAATGCTAGAGCTTGTGAGGAGTGTGGATCCTTTGCACATGCTACACAAGTTTGTCCGAATGAGAGCCAAGTACGCTTGGCCGAGCGAATTGAGGAGGCAAACTATGTTCGAGGAAATTTCGGTGGAAGAGGCAATTTCAACAGTGGTGGTAATGGCCGGTGGAACAACGGTCAAGCTCAAGGTTACAACAACAACTTCAACCAAAACGAGCCAAGGGCGCCACCACCACCATATAGACCACCGGGATTCAATGAGTTACAATCATTTGCTCAAGAGATGAGAGATGGGTTCAAGGAGATGAGGACCCAATGCAATGAGTTTGGTGCATGGAGGAGGCAAGTCGACAATCAATTTGCTCAAATTGCAACTCAAGCCCCGAGAGAGAATGGGAGACTTCCGGGCCGACCCGAGGAGAATCCTCGAGCTCAAAACAATCAAAATGAAGTCCAGACAATTGGATTGAGAAGTGGCCGAAACCTACCCGAGCCACACATGCCTAAGAAGAATGAAGAGAATCGGACCAACTTACCAAGCAAGTCGGGTCCGACGTCCCCCGAAGTCGACCCAGCAAGAAGATCGATTCCTTTACCACGGACCGAGGTCGAGAGCAACTCGGGACCGACATACACAGACCTCGATCCGACTCCTCTGCCCAGGACCGAGATTCACAACATCGGCCCCTACATGGTGCCTACGTCGGTCCAACCAGGAAATGTTGCAAGTGAAGTGGGGAAGTCCAAAGAGGTTGATCCAAGCATGATTCAAAGTGCAACAATTCTTCCATATACCTCGAAGAAGCCGAAAGATGTTGTTGAGAACAAGTTCAAGAGGTTTCTCAAGCTCTTGCAAGGTTTGAACATCTCTATCCCGTTCACCGATGCATTGAGCGAGATGCCATCTTATGCCAAGTTTTTGAAGGAGATTTTGAGCAAGAAGAGATCCATAGTTGAAATGCAAGATGAGGTCAAGACCTTGGAGTTACCGCAAAAGCTAGGAGATCCCGGTCGCTTTGCTATAACCATTGGTGTGGGGTCTCAAAACTTCCAAGCCTTGTGTGATCTTGGAGCAAGCACGAGCATCATTCCTTACACCATATGGAAATCCACATCCATGGGTCTTATAGCTCCGGTCAACATGAGGTTAACGATAGCGGAGGGGTCGTCCATTGAGCCAATTGGTATCGTCGAGGATTATCCCGTTTGCATTGAAGGCCACTATGTCCCAATCGACTTTGTTGTGGTGGACATGATAGAAGTGCCGGGTGAACCGATTATACTAGGGAGACCTTTCCTTGCTACGGTTGGGGCAATCATTGATGTGAAAAAGGGCCACTTGTCTCTTGACATTGGAGGAAGAGAGATTGAGTTTTTCTTTAGGCCAACTTCAAAGGGGACCGTACATAAGGAAGCTAAGATGATCCAAGTTCCTCTTGGATTGCAATGGTAAGCCG
Source organism: Fallopia convolvulus (assembly GCA_964016875.1). Lineage (NCBI taxonomy): Eukaryota > Viridiplantae > Streptophyta > Magnoliopsida > Caryophyllales > Polygonaceae > Fallopia > Fallopia convolvulus. The sequence goes on from OZ024730.1 coordinate 21,341,497, forward strand.
TTTCTAAGAAGTCAAGGCCAAGGGAGCTTAGGTTGAAAGCCACCCCACCACCTAGAGAAATTGAGATAGAGCGCCAATGTCTAGCCCTTAATATGATTGAGCATGAGCAATTGGAGGAAAGGATGTCTTATTTGGAGGTGTTCAAGGCCGAGAAAGAAGAAGTTCAAGCACCACCGGAACCATCTTAAGAACTCAAGGAGCTTCCAAAAGATTTGAGGTACGCATTTCTTTGTCTCAACTCTTCTCTACCTGTAATCATAAATGCCAACTTGAATGATGAGGAGGAGTCTAAGTTATTAGAGGTTCTAAGAAGACATAGAGGAGCTTTAGGGTATTCACTAGAGGAACTAAAGGGAATCTCTCCCTCAATTTGCAAGCATAGGATTTATATGGAGGATAACCATAAACCCACTATTGAACCCCAAAGAAGATTAAATCCTAACATGAAAGAAGTGGTAAAGAGTGAAATACTTAGGATGTTGGATGCGGGGATTATCTTCCCAATTTCCGATAGCAAGTATGTGAGTCCCGTGCACGTAGTTCCTAAGAAAGGAGGTCTCACCGTTGTGCAAAATGAAAAGGGAGAAATGATACCTATGAGAACCACAACAAAATGGCGTATGTGTATTGATTACCGTAAGCTTAATAGTGGCACTCGCAAAGACCATTTTCCTCTTCCTTTCATAGACCAAGTCCTAGAAAGATTAGCACAACATGAATATTTTTGCTACCTTGACGGGTATAGCGGGTTTTGGCAAATCCCTATTCATCCCGATGATCAAGAGAAGACGACATTCACATGTCCTTATGGGACTTTTGCCTATAGACGCATGCCTTTTGGATTATGTAATGCGCCGGCAACGTTTCAAAGATGCATGATGTCCATCTTCTCCGATATGGTTGAGGATATAGTAGAAGTGTTTATGGATGATTTCTCCGTCTATGGTTCCTCATTTGATGTTTGCTTAGCTAACTTAGACAAGGTTTTGACTAGATGTGAGGAGACTAGCTTGGTGCTTAATTGGGAAAAATGCCACTTCATGGTGAAGGAGGGCATAGTACTAGGACACCTAGTTTCTAGTAGGGGGATAGAAGTAGATAAAGCTAAAGTTGAAATAATTGAAAAACTACCTCCTCCCTCTTGTGTTCGTGACGTTAGGAGTTTCTTAGGTCATGCGGGATTTTATAGACGGTTCATCAAGGATTTTTCTAAAATTGCTAAACCATTGTCTAACCTCTTGATGAAGGATGTTCCCTTTGAGTTTTCCGAGGATTGCATGAGTTCTTTTTGTAGGTTGAGAGATGCCTTGATTTCGGCTCCAATAATGGCGGCACCCGATTGGAATCTTCCATTCGAGGTAATGTGTGATGCTAGTGATTTCGCCGTAGGGGCCGTCCTTGGGCATAGGAAGGATGGAAAGTTGCATGCCATCTACTATGCAAGCAAAACTTTGGATGAAACTCAATGTAATTACACAACGACGGAGAGAGAGTTTCTTGCGATAGTGTTTGCATTTGAGAAGTTCCGTTCATATCTTGTGGGATCAAAGGTGGTAGTCTTCACGGACCATGCGGCAATCAAATACCTCATGAAGAAGAAAGATGCAAAGCCGAGGCTTCTAAGGTGGATGCTCCTTCTCCAAGAGTTTGACCATGAGATCAACGACAAAACCGGTGCGGAAAATGTGGTAGCTGATCATCTATCCCGTTTGCCCATCGAGTACATGTTGGAGATGGAGGATGGTTTGACTATAGATGATTCAAGGGCAGATGAAGCTCTCATGAGCGGAAAGGAGGAAAGGAAAGGTAGATCGACGAACCAAGTAAGTCGGGCCCGAGGTCCAGAACATCGAACCAAAAGCAGGGCAGGTACAAGTGAGCCGGGACCGAGGTCTTCATCATCGGACCCGAGTTACCTGTGTGTCTGCGAAGCTAGACCGGCGTCCAACCATGTGGGGCTTGGTACACTTCAATGTCGGTCCGTGGAAGAAAGTAAGTTTCCTAACTCGATTTCCATTCCTCCTCGTTCTCAATTGATTGATTCTTTCTCTCCCACTTGCCTTCTTTCTATTAGTGTCGTAAGACGAGGGGATTCCCCTTGGTTTGCGGATTTTGCTAACTTTGTCGTAGGGGGAGTGATCCCACCAAATTTGTCTTATCAAGCTAGGAAGAAATTCTTACATGATGCTAGACAATATTTTTGGGATGATCCATATCTCTACAAGAAAGGGCGTGATCAAATCTATAGACGGTGTGTGTCAAGTGAAGAGGTTGAGAGCATAATTCACCATTGCCATTCCCTGCCTACGGGGGGTCACGCTAAGAGTTCCAAAACCACTTCAAAAATTCTTCAATGTGGTTATTATTGGCCAACCATGTTCAAGGATGTGCATGATTATGTGAGGAAGTGTGAGGAGTGCCAAAGAGAGGGGAACCTATCAAGGAGAAATGAGACTCCTCAAACTGGCATTCTAGAAGTTGAGTTATTTGATGTATGGGGTATTGACTTCATGGGACCATTTCCCACATCGGGGCCTTACAAGTACATCTTGGTAGCCGTGGACTATGTCTCAAAATGGGTGGAGGCCATACCAACAAGAACCAATGATGCTAAGGTGGTGATGAAGTTTTTGAAAAGCAACATCTTTGCAAGGTTTGGTGTGCCTAGGGTTCTCATAAGTGATGGTGGACCTCATTTCATTGAGAGATGCTTCGAGAATGTGTTGATCAAGTATGGGGTGTCTCATCGAGTTGCTACTCCTTATCATCCTCAAACAAGCCGGCAAGTTGAGGTGTCAAACCGACAAATCAAGGCTATCTTGGAGAAGACCGTGTCTCGATCAAGGAAAGATTGGGCCTCTAAGCTCGATGATGCACTTTGGGCTTATAGAACCGCCTTCAAGACACCTCTAGGAACTACACCCTTCAATCTAGTTTATGGCAAGGCATGCCATCTTCCGGTAGAGCTTGAGCACAAGGCAAAATGGGCTCTCAAAGAGATGAATTGGGATATCAACTTGGTCGGTGAGAAAAGGTTTCTAGAGCTTCATGAGTTGGGGGAATTGAGGTTGAAAGCCTATGAGAACTCCAAGTTGTACAAGGAGAAGACCAAGAAGTGGCATGATAGGAAGTTGATCCCAAAGACCTATCAAACCGGTGACAAGGTTCTCCTTTTCAATTCAAGGCTTAAACTTTTCCCGGGGAAGTTAAGGACTAGGTGGAGTGGACCATTTGTGGTCCACCATATCTATGCTCATGGTGCGGTGGACTTAGTTGATGAACGGGGACATATTTTCAAAGTAAATGGTCATCGAGTGAAGAAGTTCTATGACAAGGCCGGTCCAAGCGAAGAAGTTAGAGCCTCATGGGATCTCGTCCTCGCCGATTGATCCTAAACATGCCATTGAAGAATAAGAAATTGTGAGCTTTTCATACTCTTCTCTGTTGCTTTTAAGTTTTGGTTTCCTTGTTTGATGGGGACATCAAAATTTTAAGTATGGGGTGGGGGTAAATGTGTTCATGATTTCACTTGTTTATGTTTGTTTTTTATTTTGAGGATATTTGTTATTTGCTTCTAGTTTGTGTTTGGGATGTTTGCTTCTTGGTTTGTGGTTTGATGAAAGACATGGATGATTAATTTGGTCTTGAATGGATAAGTTTTTGGTTGTAGAGAAATTTTTGCAAAAAATCCAAAAAAATCGAAAAATTGTGTTGAAAACAACAAAAAGATTTTGTGTTTTGTAGGTTTTGGACTAGAAATTCCCATCTTAGATTGCCAAAATAAAAGCTAATGATGATGTGAGCATGTAAATTCCTTTGCATATTTTTGGATAGTTTAGCCTCTAAAATGATGTTGCTTTTGATGTGATCATGATATCTTGCTTGTTTTATTGAACATGTGAGTTCTAGGATGAGTTCTTATGCAATTAAAAATAAGTGACCCTTGTGAGATTGATTTTTGGCCATTTTAGGGATGCTTGTTCATATTTGCATATCCCTCATGATTCTTGTGTGATTAGCTCATTCATGCTTAGTAAAATTTGCTATTGCGGTGTTTATCTTTTTTCCAAGACCGTCATGAGAATTGTCCTAGCATGGTCACATTGATTTCGAACTTTATTCTTCTAGTCACATAAATGTTCCATATCCTACCATGAAGTTAATCCTTTGTTTGTAGCCTCGTTCTAGCCTAAGCCTTCGTTTGAAACTCCTCAAAAATATTATTCCTAGCCTTATATGACTTGACCCTTATGGGATTGGACTTTAGAAGAGAGGTTGGGATTGTATTTGAAGAGTTGAGATTCTCTTGGGTTTAAGGGCAAAGAATGGTGTTATGAATCATGTGGGTAGTGCATCTTTGTTGTACAAAAATGAAAAAGAAAGAAAAGAAAGAAAGAAAATGTTGGAAATGTAAAGTGGAATAAAGCAAAGAGCTTAAGTGGAGAAAATGGTCCGACCGAGTTACAAGCCACATCGGGCCCGATGTCATAAGAAAGTCGGTCCAAATGTAGAAAGTATGGAAAATCCAACAAAAAGCCTAAGAGCAAAGATGAAGTGGAATGTTAAGTGAAATTTTGGGTTGAAAGGAAAATGTTAAGTCTTTTGGGTGAGTGTGAAAGTAATTGTGGAATTTTGGTGAAGTTGATGAGAGCTTAGGTTGTTCAATCCCCATTATAAGCACCACAAGACCAAATAATTCCCACCTTGAAAAATACCAAAAGCCCCATTACAACCCGGCCGAATGGAACCTCTTTGAGGACCTCCATTGAGCCAAGTTCGAAATTCTTTGTGTACCTTGCATTAGGCATCTCTAGGTGGAGGAATTAGTGATATTAGCTTCAATAGTAAAGTCCTTACTTGCATGATTTTTGAGCTTGAGTGTTCATTGCTAAACCCAAACACATGATGAGTGATACACATTCACATGTCCCTAAAGTGAGGCTTAGTTGCATTGACTCAATTCCTTGGAACACTTAATCATGTGTGATGATGTAATCTTACTTGAATATCAATCACTTGTACTTAAAATGTGTTTTCATACGAGGCTTTACTTGAAGATTATGTTTCGGTCTTGCTTACATTGTTATTGCTTGAGGACAAGCAAGTTTAAGTATGGGGTATTTTGATGTCTCTCTATTTGGTGGTGTTTTCATATGTGATTTCCTTTGTAAATATGTTTCTTTTTCCCCTTTTCTTGTGCGTTTTGTTCCTTTTTAGCTTAGTTCTCGTATTTCTATGAGATTCGGAGACTATGCGCATTTTATGTGTTTTGTAGGTAATTTGGCATGAATCGAGGATCAATTTGAAGGAGGGTCGCCGAGCTAAAGGAGGAAAGAGAGGATCAAGCCATGAAGAAGAACAAGAGAAGCCAACAAAGAAGAAGGTGGAACGAGGTCCGGACCGAGTTGCAACCACGTCGGGCCCGACTTTGAAGTTTCCAACCTCGGACCGAGATGCACAGTAACTCGGGCCCGAGGTCCTCCGTGTCGGTCCGAGTCGGTCATCGAACTACTTGGGCTCCAAGGCACGAATTTGTGGACTTCCACTTTTGCCCCTCATCTAATCTATAAAGGCCCTCTTGTCTTCTAAGAAGGGGTTCCCTCTCATACACACAAAAGGGGGGAAAGGGTTCCCACACCTAGAGAAGGAACCAAGAGGATACTTGGAGAGCAAGGAGGAAGGAGAGGAGGAGGAAGAGAGAGAGAATCGGCCAAGAGAGGAAGACTTGATAGGTTTTGTTGGTAGATTTGCTTTGCTTTGCTTTGTTCTTGTGGATTTGAAAACCCTTGATTGGAATTTGTGGATTGCTTTGGATTTGAATGAAACTTTGCTTTGTTTTGAGATTGATTATGATGGTTGCTTTCCCTTTTGATTTGATTTCTTTCTTTACTTGTCACATGGAGTAGATCTCCTTGATCTTGGGTTATGGGGGAAAACCCTAGCTAGGTTTAGGCTAGAAACCCCAATTCCATAGCCTTGAGTGTTTGATCTAAGGAACCCACTCTACATAGAGCTACAATTCCTTGCGAAAGTTGGGAATCAAGGCTTGAGATTGGCAAAGTAGCGAAAGTGAACATGTGTCAATCTCAAGATCTTGCTTCGAAGGGGATTTCCCCAATGATCGAGGTGTAGAAGTGGTTGGAACGAGGGTGAAAGCACTCGATCCTAGTCCGATCATCACTCATTGCTTGAATTGGGGTGGAAAAGCCTTAATCTACTAGGGAAGGAACTCAAAAGCCCAAGATCTACTTTTAAATCCTTGAAGTTCGACATCCCCAGCTACCTCGGGCCCGACTTACCCAGTGTCGGTCCCGACTTCCTCTTGTCGCCAACCTCAGGCCCGACGTGACCTCAGTGTCGGTCCCGACTGTTTTCTTTGTTTTCCTTTGTTTTATGCTCTCCTTTCTAGCTTCCTAGTATCTAGGCACATCGATCGAGTAGACTTCCCGAGTGTTCGACACCCACCACGTGCTACAACGGGGTCGGGTTATAAATTGTATCTCTAGACCCTCGCAATCCGAGGCGATCAGTTGTCCTGGAGGTATGCTCTTTTATCCTTACTAGATGCTCGATTGTTTGGATTTTCTTTAATGAAGGAGTTGTATGCTCATGATTCTGACTTTGGTGACATTTTTCATGCTTGTTTGAAGGGGGGAAGTCGGGATCAATTTTATTTGCATGAGGGTTTTCTTTTTAAGGGAACTCGCTTGTGTGTGCCTAGTGGTTCGGTTAGGCGATTGCTTGTCCCAGAGGCCCATGGAGGCGGCCACATGGGACATTTTGGTGTGATGATGAAAATATTGCATATGCTTAGGGAGCATTTCCATTGGCCTCACATGCTTAGGTCGGTAGAGAACTTTTGTGCTTCATGTGCTACATGTGTGCGTGCAAAGTCTAAAGTGCACCCTCAAGGTTTGTATACTCCTTTGCCTATTCCTAGTGCCCCATGGGAGAATATTTCTATGGACATTGTTTTGGGGTTGCCTAGGACAAAAAAGGGTAGGGACTCTATTTTTGTGGTGGTAGATGGATTTTCTAAGATGGCACATTTTATTACTTGCCACAAAACCGATGATGTTGTTAATGTTGCCACTTTGTTCTTTCATAATGTGGTTCGGTTGCATGGCATCCCTAAATCTATTGTTTTTGACCGTGATGTTAAAATTTTAAGTTTCTTTTAGAAGATGCTTTGGTCCAAGCTAGGAACCAAGCTCTTATTCTCTACTACTTACCACCCTGCAAACGGATGGGCAAATCGAGGTCGTTAATTGTACCCTTGGTGCCTTGTTGCGTTCTATTTTGAAAACTAACTTGCGCAGGTGGGAAGAATGTCTTCCATTCATTGAGTTTGCTTACAATAGGTCCGTTCATTCCGCTACAATGAAGACGCCTTTTGAGGTGGTGTATGGGCGCAATCCCGCTACACCACTTTATCTAGCTCCATATGCTATGTCCAAGCAAGAGAGTCATGAAGGACGGGACAGGGATGAGTACACTAAGCAGCTTCATGAGGATACTCGCCTTCAATTGGAAAGGTGAACTTTGCAATACCAGCGCCAAGCTGATAAAGGGCGCAAGGGGCTGATGTTTGAACCCGATGACCTTGTTTGGGTTCATTTGAGGAATGATGCAGTGAAGCCTGCCATGTTTCAAACCGACGTCGATGAGTTGATTCGAGTGCCTTCTGACGGACCAATCACAAGAAGTCGAGCTAAGAAGATTGCTCAAGGCACAACAGCGATCTTGGTTCGATTGGCAGCGGTTATTGAAGAGCCTAGCAAGGCGAAGTGGGTCTCGTGCATTCGACATCAATTGAGCCCGGATTCCATGGATTGATAATATGAGGGCCGAAATGCACTATTTCTTTATTTAGAAACATATATTAGTTTGTCTCACTTTAGGGCTGAATTTAGTAAGTGACCGGGTGAGATGAATTGGTATATGGGTCAAAGTCAACCCTTTGACTTGACCATTCTAAATTGAAGAAAATATCTTATTTATTTTATTATGAACAATTTCTATTTATTTTAATAATGTAGAGAAATCAGCCAATAGGCTTATGTTAGTTGGTTGATCTTCTCTCTCCTGGTTGTTAGAGATATTTTTAGTTTGTTAGAGATATTTTGAGTTTGTTAGGATTATTTCCTTAAATAAATAAATCAGCTATGATTTATTTTATTTAAGGGAATCTAGTTAGATTTATTTAGATATTATTATATCTTGGGAAGCAAGCAAAGGAGACCCATTCTCCCCATCTAGGGCCGGCCACTCCCCTCCCTTGCTCCCCAAGTATTAGCTTTTGTATTCTCTATAAATACTTTTCAGTTTCATTAATAAAAAACAGCTTGAGATTAGATAAACCCTAAGAAAGGTTTATCTAGTCCTTGGGCTCAAAAATTACAAGTGTGTTTGTGTGATTACAATCTCGAGATCATCATCATCATAGCAGCCGAAATTTCTCTCTCTTGTTCTTAATTTCGGAATCCAGATTGTGTTATTCATATAGTCTAGTTCTAGGTTGATTGTTAAAGATCGATCCTAGTTCATCAATTGAATTTAGCGTTAGAGCCAATTCAATTGAACTATCTATTTGAATTATCCTATCAATTTCGATTCATTCAGTTCACCATTATTCAAATTTGTTTGTTACTTGCATCACAAGGAGTTCTAAAGTTGAAAGCTTTTGTAGGATTGAATTGACTTGCTGGCAAGATCGGGTTCCTGTGTGGTCAAATACGAGGTTTCTGAGGAGTAATCCGAGGCGATCACGTATCAAGTGGTATCATAATCCAGCGTCTCGCCAAGTAATTGTTTCTTTCCTTAATTTGCTTTCTAGTTAATTTAATTCAGTTTTTGATCCCAAAATTTGAACCTTTAACCAAGTTACAATTTTTGAGATCCAAAGGCTGAATTTGCACCACAACCACCACATAGTTCCTCCAACACCACCACTCCGCCACCACCTGCACACCCCGACTTGGTGTCGCTCTCACCAGCCGCACCACCCACCACCACCGTCCGATCACAACCCCACCAACCCCATCCAAATCGGAGCATCCAAACCCTAGTTCGCCACCCTCATTCTCGAACCCTAACCCTAATTTTTCGAGAACTCAACCCTAACCCTAACCCTAATCTGGCGACAGTCCAAACCCAAACCCTAACCCTAGTTGCGAGAAACCCTAGGTAACCCTAATTCTCGCAAACCCTAGTCCGAAACCCTACCAAACCCAAACCCTCGAACCTAACCCTAATAGCCCTAATCCAGCCGTGATCTCCCAAACCCTAAATCCCTTAGTTGTTCCTTGCCCTCCAAGCAATTACCAATTAGGAGATTTTTATGGGATTTGTGCATGTTTATTGGCTGAATTGGTTGAGTTGTATTGCAATTTAGATTAGCAATTGTTTTTCCTACAGTTTTATGAGTTTTCATTCATGTTGCATGATTGATTGCGATTCATATTGCTTGATTAATACTTGCTGATTTCTGTCATTGCATCCCATCAATTCGACCTACCCTTCTTCTTTTGTTAATTTGGCTTCTAGTTGGTTTCATTGGTAGCAAAAGTCACTTAGTTTAAAAAAAAAAAAAAAAAAAAGAGGTTTGTATATACCCTTTTAATTTCGTCCTTAGCATTGTTGCATTGCTTTGCTTGTTTCTTCATTATAGCACAAGAGTAGTTTGTGCATAAAAATCAAAAAAAAAAAAAAAAAAAAAAAGAAAAGAAAAAGTGATCTACCCCAGCTAGTTTTAAGCCACTTTCAACCCTAGTGACTGCTTGCTTAAAAAGATAGCTAAGTAGAAATCACTTTGAAGAAAAAGAGTGACGAAATAAAAGTCACTAAGCCTACCATATTTTCTGTCCTTGCATGCTGAATTTTGGTTTTATTAACTTGCATAGAGTCAATTGAGAGATTGCATGTGTTTTAGAGCTCATAGAGGGATTATTTGCATTGCTTGTCTTATTGCATATTTGCCATTTGCTTAAGCTGCATATTTCCTTTAAATATCATTAGTATTCCATACCTACACTATATCTACCATTTTACTCCCTCAAAACAGCCCAAAAACTGAATTAAGTTGATTGGATTGCTTTGAGGCAAGTTTTGGCTTGATCAAGGTGTGGTATTGCTTGTTGTGGTTTACTTTAGAACACACTACTCTCTCTACCTTCTTGCTTGTTTCAGGAACAATGGTGATTCCATCAGAACCTAACCCAACTGAATTGAGTCTCACTAAGGAGGCAATCGACTTCATTAGGTTGTCCATTAGTGAAGGTGTGCGCGATGGCCAGGCTCGAGCTGTAGAACTGGCCACGGCTGCATTGGCTCCACAACTAAAGCATTTAGAGGAACAACTTGCAATATTGGTTGATTCATCTCAAGCTAGTCTCAAGAGCACCCCTGCAGTCGATCTTACAAGTGACCCAAATCAAGCCTCGGGTAGCGACAAAGGCAAGCAACAACTAGTGGATGACGAACATGATGTGCTTGCTAGCTACAACAAAGATAATGATCCCCCGGCTCACTACTCCCCCACAGCAGGCCGAGGTAGAGGAAGAGGCATCGGGTCGAGGACTCCACCGGTTACTCATCAACTATTCTATAATCAGCCACACAACCGGTATCCTCAAGCCACTCATCAACAATATCAACAATACAACAACTCTTTTGATGATGTGACGTATGGTTATCCCGGGGAAGAAAGGCGTCCATGGCATCCTCCCCTAGATGATTTCTATAACCAAGCTGAGGTTGTAGAAGATCTCCCACCAGCCTATGGAGTACAACGGCCGAACAACAACAACAACGTTAACCAAGTTGTAAATCAGATTGGGAAACGTGATATAAAGATCAAGATAGAACCATTCAATGGAGAGCTTAACCCGGAGAAGTATCTAGAGTGGGAACAAGCTACAAATTTCATTCTAGATCACATGGGATATGAAGAATGGGAGAAAGTTGCTGTTGTTGTCATCCACTTTATTAGGACCGCTAGAAATTGGTGGTTTAGAATGAAGGAGGATGGAATTAGAAAGGCCTTACCACCAATTGAAACTTGGGGCCAGCTGAAGTTTGTAATGAGGAAGAAATATGTGCCTGAAGAGCATACCGAGCACATGAGATTGAAAGTTGTAACTTGCAAACAAGGCACCAAGTCTCCAACCGAGTACTTCAATGAGCTAGAGGATCTGAGTTCTAAAGCGGGAATTCATCATTCCCAACGGTCTCTAAGGACCCAATTCATGGCTGGACTGAATCAAAGCATTCAAGACACATTGGAGATTCAACAAATCAAGGATCTCAATGCCTTAGTACATTCAGCCCAACTACTCTATGAGCAGCAACAAAGGAAGAAGAAGGAAGCTTGGAATGCTACAAAAAGGTATGGCCCTAATCCTAGTTCAAATTCCAACTCTTATTCTTCTAACTCTTCTATGCAGCAAAAGGGAGCTTCTAGCTCACCTAAAACAACAGGTTTTCAAGGCCAAAGGCGTCCCACCAATGGACCTCCAAATCAGCCTAGAGCACGTGATTTAGTGTGCTACAAGTGTCAAGGACGAGGTCACTATGCCAAGGATTGTCCAAATCTAAAGCAAGTGCTTCTCACCACCAATGGAGGATATGTGAGTGATGAAGATATAACTCCAAATCAAGTGGAGTAGGACAGTAATGGACAAGAAGAGGAGGACATAGAGGCCATTGAACCAGATTGCACCGAACAGCCTCTAACTTTGGTAACAATGCGTACTCTTACTTTACAAGAAACACCTAGGCTAGATCAAAGGGAAAACATTTTTCATACTAGGTGTACAGTAAAGAATCAAGTGTTATGCATGATAATTGATAGTGGTAGCTGCTGTAACATTATTAATGCTAAGGTAGTTGATCACTTGCAATTAAAAATCCAACCTAGAGCTACTAGTTATGGTCTCAATGGAATTAATGATTCAGAAGGTCCTAATCTCGTCACTCATCAGTGTTTAGTCCGTGTTGCTATTGGTACTTATGTTGATGATATTATGTGTGATGTAGTTAACATGGAATGCACTCATATTTTGTTAGGAAGACCATGGTTATTTGATAGGAGAGTGATTTATGATGGCATGTTAAACACCTATTCCTTTAACTATGATGGGAGGAGAGTTTCTCTTCTACCCTTGTCTCCTCAACAAGTTTTACAGGATCAGGTACGGCGAGATCAAGCTAGGGCACTTAGGCGTGCCAAGGAAGAGAAAGCAGAGGCTGATTCCACGGCCAAAGTTGCGGCCTGGCGTTTGGCGCCCGACGCGTCGACAAATCCAAGCGGCGTTTCCCAGTCTCCACCCGAGCGTTCTGGCTCAAATTTTGGGACAACATCAAACACAGGTGGGGCTACTGTTTGGGACGAAAAACGCCGAGAAAATCACCCTAAATCGTCCAAAGTGCCGTGCAACAATACCAGCAATGCATCTGGGACGAAAACTGGGCTATCTCCCAATCCACTCGAGCGTTTTGGCTCAAATTTTGGGAGCAATTCAGAGACTCAGAGAGCTACAAATATGGAAAAAGAACGCCTACAGAAAGAGCCAAAAATCGGCTTGAAAGGCAGTGTAGAAAAGCGCTCTCTTGTGACTCAGTCTAGTATTTCTTTCCCTAACTCTTCTTGCTTACTTCTTATGAGGAAAGAGATACTTATTATTAGTCAAGATATTTCACATCTTCCAAAGTGTCTACAGGATCTATTACAGGAGTTTGAAGATGTGATGCCTGAAGAGTTGCCAGAAGGCCTTCCACCAATTAGAGGCATTGAGCATCAAATCGATTTGGTGCCCGACGCTTCATTACCAAACCGTGCAGCCTATAGAGCAAGTCCAGAAGAGACCGCTGAGCTTCAAAGACAAGTGCAAGATCTCATGGACAAAGGCTATGTGCGTGAATCTCTCAGCCCATGCGCGGTTCCGGTGATTTTGGTGCCAAAGAAGGATGGCACATGGAGAATATGTGTTGATTGTAGAGCGATCAACCAAATAACAGTTAAGTACCGTCACCCCATCCCTAGACTAGATGATATGCTTGATGAATTACATGGTGCTAATTTCTTTTCTAAAATTGATTTAAGAAGTGGGTACCATCAAATTAGGATGAGGGAAGGGGATGAATGGAAAACTGCCTTTAAAACTAAGTATGGCTTATATGAATGGTTAGTAATTTTTTTTGGATTAACTAATGCACCTAGTACCTTTATGAGGCTTATGAACCATGTCTTAAGAAGATATTTAGGCAGATTTGTTGTAGTCTACTTTGATGATATCTTAATCTATAGCAAAACCATGCATGAACATGTAGATCATCTTAGGGCTGTTTTGGACACTTTAAGGTTAGAAAAGCTTTATGTTAACTTGAAAAAGTGTTCTTTTTGCTCCGAGTCTACCATTTTTCTTGGTTTTGTTGTGTCTAAAGGTGGATTGAAGGTAGATGAAGACAAGATCAAGGCAATCAAAGAATGGCCCCAGCCGACCACACCAACAATGGTCAGATCATTTCTCGGCTTGGCTGGCTTCTACAGGAGATTTGTGCGTGATTTTAGCACAATTGCAGCCCCCCTCCACGAGCTTACAAAGAAGGATACGGCCTTTAAATGGAGGGAGCAAAAAGAGAAAGCCTTCAACACTTTGAAGGACAGATTATGCCACGCCCCAGTGCTTCAACTCCCTGACTTTTCCAAGGCATTTGAGATAGAGGTGGACGCTTCTGGACATGGCATAGGAGGCGTGCTCTTACAAGACAAGAAACCCATTGCTTATTTTAGTGAAAAGCTTAGTGGGGCTGAGTTGAATTACCCTACTTATGATAAAGAGTTGTATGCTTTAATTAGGGTCCTGAAAACTTGGTCTTATTATTTGTGGCCTAAAGAGTTTGTAATCCATTCTGATCATGAGGCCTTGAAGTACTTGAAAGGCCAATCCAGACTCAGCAGGCGACATGCAAGATGGGTTGAATTCATGGAGACCTTTCCTTATGTTGTTAAACATAAGAAAGGCAAGGAGAATGTGGTAGCTGACGCCCTTTCTCGGAGGTATGTACTCTTGAACCTATGTGATGTTAAGATCCTTGGATTTGCAATGATTAGGGAATTATATGCTAGTGATCCTCACTTTGCTGAAATCTATAAGAATTGCATGTCTAGGGGTGAAATAGATACTTACTTTATTGATGATGGATACTTGTTTAAAGCTGGAAAATTGTGCATTCCTTCATCTAGTATACGTAGGCTTCTAACTAAAGAGGTTCATGAATCAAGAGGACATAGGGGTTTAGAAAAGACTTTAGAAGGTTTAAAAGAACACTACTATTGGCCTAAAATGAGTAATTATGTGCTGAGATTTGTCAAGAGTTGTGTTGTTTGTGCTAAAGCTAAGTCTAGACTTCACCCCCATGGTTTGTACCAGCCTTTACCCATTCCTACTTCACCTTGGGAAGACATTTCTATGGATTTTATTGTAGGTTTACCTAGAACTAGGAAGGGTAGAGATTCTATCTTTGTAGTGGTAGATAGACTTTCCAAAATGGCTCACTTTATTCCTTGTCACACGACTGATGATGCAGTGCATATTGCTGATCTGTTCTTTAGGGAAATTGTTAGATTGCATGGCATTCCTTGTTCTATTGTTTCAGATCGTGATGCTAAATTTTTGAGTTATTTTTGGAAGAGTCTATGGTCTAAATTGGGAACTAAATTGTTGTTTTCTACCTCATGTCACCCACAAACTGATGGGCAAACGGAAGTTACTAATCGAACGTTAGGGGTTTTACTTAGAACTATGCTTAAAGCTAACCTCAAACGTTGGGAAGATGTGTTGCCTTTTGTGGAGTTTGCTTATAACAGGTCAATCCATTCAGCCACAAAGATGACCCCTTTTGAGGTTGTTTATGGGCTGAATCCGAGGACGCCGGTGGATATGACGCCTCAGCCATACAAGGGAAAAGAGAGTTTTGAAGCTAACAAGAGGGCTGAGTTTGTGAAGAAGCTACATGAGAGGACGAAGATGCACTTGGAGAGGAAATCCATGAAGTACAAGGCCCATGCTGATAAGGGTCGGAAACAGGTTATCTTTGAAGAAGGAGATCTTGTTTGGGTGCATCTAAGGAAGGAAAGGTTCCCAAATCAAAGGAAGAACAAGTTAGATCAGAGAGGAGATGGACCATTTCGTATCATCAGGAGAATCGGCCCTAATGCATATCATGTTGACATGCCTGGTGAGTATGGTGTCCATCCAACTTTTAATGTGGCTGATCTATCTCTTTATGTGCCAGATTTTGATTCCGACGTCGAATCAGAGACGATTCGAGCTCAAGTGGAGGAGAATGATGCAGTGAAGCCTGCCATGTCTCAAACCGACGTCGATGAGTTGATTCGAGTGCCTTCTGACGGACCAATCACAAGAAGTCGAGCTAAGAAGATTGCTCAAGGCACAACAGCGATCTTGGTTCGATTGGCAGCGGTTATTGAAGAGCCTAGCAAGGCGAAGTGGGTCTCGTGCATTCGACATCAATTGAGCCCGGATTCCATGGATTGATAATATGAGGGCCGAAATGCACTATTTCTTTATTTAGAAACATATATTAGTTTGTCTCACTTTAGGGCTGAATTTAGTAAGTGACCGGGTGAGATGAATTGGTATATGGGTCAAAGTCAACCCTTTGACTTGACCATTCTAAATTGAAGAAAATATCTTATTTCTTTTATTATGAACAATTTCTATTTATTTTAATAATGTAGAGAAATCAGCCAATAGGCTTATGTTAGTTGGTTGATCTTCTCTCTCCTGGTTGTTAGAGATATTTTTAGTTTGTTAGAGATATTTTGAGTTTGTTAGGATTATTTCCTTAAATAAATAAATCAGCTATGATTTATTTTATTTAAGGGAATCTAGTTAGATTTATTTAGATATTATTATATCTTGGGAAGCAAGCAAAGGAGACCCATTCTCCCCATCTAGGGCCGGCCACTCCCCTCCCTTGCTCCCCAAGTATTAGCTTTTGTATTCTCTATAAATACTTTTCAGTTTCATTAATAAAAAACAGCTTGAGATTAGATAAACCCTAAGAAAGGTTTATCTAGTCCTTGGGCTCAAAAATTACAAGTGTGTTTGTGTGATTACAATCTCGAGATCATCATCATCATAGCAGCCGAAATTTCTCTCTCTTGTTCTTAATTTCGGAATCCAGATTGTGTTATTCATATAGTCTAGTTCTAGGTTGATTGTTAAAGATCGATCCTAGTTCATCAATTGAATTTAGCGTTAGAGCCAATTCAATTGAACTATCTATTTGAATTATCCTATCAATTTCGATTCATTCAGTTCACCATTATTCAAATCTGTTTGTTACTTGCATCACAAGGAGTTCTAAAGTTGAAAGCTTTTGTAGGATTGAATTGACTTGCTGGCAAGATCGGGTTCCTGTGTGGTCAAATACGAGGTTTCTGAGGAGTAATCCGAGGCGATCACGTATCAAGGAAGGAGAGGTTTCCTACTCTTAGAAATTCTAAGCTTAAGCCACGTGGAGATGGACCATTCCAAGTGTTAGAGCGCATCAACGACAATGCTTACAAGCTTGATATTCCTCCGAATTATGGCGTCCATGAGGTATTTAACGTATCCGATCTTGTTCTTTATTTTTCTGACGATGATGTTGAGTTTGAGCATGATCTTGGTTCGAGGACGAACCCTTTTCAAGGGGAGGAGGATGATGTGATTCCATCGACATCCGAGCCAACTTTGGAGCACACGACGGAACACTTGGAGGAGCCACAGCCTACCATAGATGGTGCGCCCTTGCATGGGGACGATGGTGGCGCGCCCTTGCGTAGGGTTGTTGACGCGCCTTTGCCCAGGGACGGCGCGCCCTTGCAGCCACTCGGAGCGCCCTTGCGTAGGGACGTTGGCGCGCCTTTGCCAAGGGACGGAGCGCCTATGCACACGGTTGGAGGCACACCATTGCCTAAGGCGGATTCCGGACTTGATGGTGCTAAGGCTCAAGGAACTACACCACCTTATCTAGGTCGTATTACGCGATCCCGAGCTAAGGCCATTATGTGTCAAGTACAAGAGGAGCTCATGGAATGTAGCTTTCCGAGAGAGTGTATTGAAGATGGTTGGAGTCTTTTGTTGCTTCATGGTTCTAAGTGACAATCCTTCGGATAAGGACAATTATTATGTTTTCGGGATTTCAGGTTAATTTATTTAATTTCCTTAAGTGAGGGGGCTAATTTTGTAAGGCTTGGGAATAGGTTATATGGTCGGCCCTCACGTCCTCCTTCTCTTAGATTGGACGAAATTGTTACTATCTTTTGGCTTGCAATTTTCAATTCAAAGTTCTTGTTTTTCTCTTGTTCAATTCTTGTTGTTCGATTGTTGGTGAGTAATATCCAACAATCCGTGCATCTTAGTTTGTTTGAGATCTTGGTGAGTCATATCCAAGATTTTCGAGCATCCATATCCTCTCGTCTTCATCACCATCCACGGCTTGTTAGGAGATTTTTCGGGCTCTTCTTGGCGATCTCTTTGCATCTTCACCATCTCCATCGATCCGGCCATCATTATGCTTTTATTCGATTCGTCTTGATTTTGTAGTGAAGCATGTGCTTATTGGCTTGATACTATCCTCATTCTTTATTCTTATGCCTAGATGTCTTTAAAGTTCACTTGTTTTTTCTCCTTTTGCCTTTAAAATGACTAGTGATCTAATATTCCACGCAGAGTGTTCGATGAAATGTCCATGTAAAAGTCACTCCTAAAGTTGGCTTTCGGTTACTAGGTTCGAATTTATGCTTTTATTCAATCGGTCTTTATTTTGTAGTGTAGAATGTGCTTATTGGCTTGATACTATCCTCAATCTTGATGCTTATGCCTAGATGTCTTTAAAGTTCACTTGTTTTTCTCCTTTTTCCTTTTAAAGTTAACTTGTGATCAAACATTGCTCGCCAAGTATTCGATGAAATGTCCATGTAAATGTCACTCCTAAAATGTGGCTTTCGGTTACTAGGTTCGTATTTATGCTTTTATTCAATCAGTATTAGTTTTGTAGTGTAGAATGTGTTAATTGGCTTGATATTATCCTCATTCTCTATGCCTATGGCTGGATATCTTTAAAGTTCACTTGTTTTTTACCCTTTTACTGCTAAAAATTTACTTGTGATCTAACATTGCACGCCAACTGTTCGATGAAATGTCCATGTAAATGTCACAACTAAATGCGGTATTTGGTTTCTAAGTTCGAATTTATGCTTTTATTCGATCGGTCTTGATTTTGTAGTGCAGAATGTGCTTATTGGATTGATACTATCCTCATTCTTTGTGCTAATGCCTAGATTTCTTTAAAGATCACTTGGTTTTTCTCCTTTTGCCTTCAAAATGACTTGTGATCTAACAGTGCACACCAAGTGTTCGATGCAATGTCCATGCAAATGACACTCCTAAATGTGGCATTCGGTTTCTAGGTTTGAATTTATGCTTTTATTCATCTGTCTTGGTTTTGTAGTGAAGAATGTGCTTATTGGCTTGATACTATCCTCATTCTTTGTGCTTATGCCTAGATGTCTTTAAAGTTCACTAGTTTGTTTTTCTGTTTGCCTTTAAAATTACTTGTGATCTAACATTGCACGCCAAGTGTTCGATGTAATGTCTAAAACATCTCTTTAGTTCAGGGGTAAGAGCCGAGTCTCCAATGATCTCTTTATAACAAAGTTTATATTGGGGGCGTAGCTTGCTAGCGGATCCCAATATTGGAGTCATGACTCATGTCTCGCTTCACGTTGAAGGAGGACAATGGTGTACTTTGGCTAAGTGCAAAAGGAACTGATGTGGGTCAAGTGGTCACGGATGAAATAGGCCCTCTCACCCTGATGACATCAGTTACAAGGAATTTATCGGAAGTAGTTGGGTCGATTAAAAGTTATTTAAATGAAGATGTAAGATGAAAATCATAAAGTGAAGAGAGTGCGGTAGGCAAGGTAATGTATTTGAATGGTTAGTTCTTTTGATAACCATTCTTGCTCCTGATTAAGAATGATTCTTAATCAAACTTTGATGAAGTTAAGCTAATTAGTCGTTGAAGACGGTTGTGAATGTTGAGTAGTTAGTATAAGTTTCCATTAATCGTTTATGCTTCTTAAAGGAACCACAAGTGGTGGTGTTCTCTCTCTTGATTATGCAAGTCTTCTTCTTATTCTCTATAAGACTGCTAACTGTTGGATCATAATCCGAGTCTAACCGGATTTGGATGCCAATATGTTTAGTTAAAACCATAAGAACCAAGTTAGTTTCTCCGCTTGCTTAGTCTTTCATTAGACTAACCCGTCCATCTTCTTTTCTTTTGTATGGTCGGCTGGTGTCCACCGTTGTTGTACGACACATCAGGCTCTTCTTGAAAGTTGACTCAAGAGGCGGATTCAGAGGTTTGAAGCTCTAGAAGTTGAAGAAAGGTTTCCAATGGCTATACTTGAATGAAGTTCTTGGTTAAGTTGCTGCAAATCGAAGTGAGAAAGAGGTTAAGAACCTACGGAAAGCTTTTTAAAGACTTTGTTCAAATAGATGGTTGTTCTATTTATTTATTCTGTTTAAGTTATGGTTTGTATAAGACCTTTCAATTGTTTTTCCATTGTAATACGTTACTTAATTTTGTTAGGTTTTAAATGGTTTCTTTTACCTTGGTCTAGTATGTTCTATCAGGTTAAGGCCTTGGGTAACTCTGGTTTAGTCCTAAGCGGGGTTACTGGCGGTAATACCTCAAGGGTAAGTAAGGGGGTGTTACAGAAGTGGTATCAAAGCTAAAACTTCCTAAGTCTTGCTTAAGACTTTCATCTTCTATATAGAATTATGGAGAATTCTATATGGGTGATATCATAGAACCATTACGGAAAATGGTTAAGTTGCAAGGGTAAACTCGAGAAGAGATAGAAAGAGAAAGAGGAATAAGTTGTTAATAACTTTTGAGGAAAAGGTTTTGTGTTGGATGTTTGAGACCTTGGACATGAGAGTGGATTCTGAGAAGGATCCATAGTAAGAGCACGTGAGGATTTTCTTTGTTGAACCGGTTCTAGATCAAGTTCTCAACAGATCCGCTTCTTTCTCTCAAGAGTTTGAAGTACATGTACTCTTGTTGTTCTTTTCCTGTTGACAAGGAAACTTTTGTGAGTTTTGAAAACCAAATAGTATATTCCTTAAAAACTTCCTATTTAAAAAGTTTTTACTTTAGCTCGTTGATGTCTCTTTATTTGGTGGTGCTTTCATATGTGATTTCCTTTGTAAATATGTTTCTTTCTCCCCTTTTCTTGCGTGTTTTGTTCCTCTTTAGCTTAGTTCCCGTATTTCTATGAGAATCGGAGACTACACGCATTTTATGTGTTTTGTAGGTAATTTGGCATGAATCGAGGATCAATTTGAAGGAGGATCGGAGCATGGAGCAAGGCCCGAGCTAAAGCGGGAAAGAGAGGAGCAAGCCATGAAGAAGAACAAGGAAAGCCAACAAGAAGAAGGTGGAACGAGGTCCGGACCGAGTTGCAACCACGCCGGGCCCGACTTGGAAGTTTCCAACCTCGGACCGACATGCAGAGTAACTCGGGCCCGAGGTCCTCCGTGTCGGTCCGAGTCGGTCACCGGACTACTTGGGCCCCAAGGCACAAAATTGTGGACTTCCACTATTGCCCCTCATCTAATCTATAAAGGCCCTCTTGTCTTCTAATTTAGGGGTTCCCACACTTGGCAAGGAACCAAGAGGATACTTGGAGAGCAAGGAGGAAGAAGAGGAGAAGGAGAAGATAGAGAATCGGCCAAGGGAGAAGAAGGTTTTGTTGGTAGATTTGCTTTGCCTTGTTTTGATCTTGTGGATTTGGAAACCCTTGATTGGAATTTGTGGATTGCTTTGGATTTGAATGAAACTTTGCTTTGTTTTGAGATTGATTATGTTGATTGCTTTCCCTTTTGATTTGTTTGCTTTCTTTGTTTGCCACATGGAGTAGATCTCCTTGATCTTGGGCTATGGGGGAAAACCCTAGCTAGGTTTGGGCTAGAAACCCCAATTCCATAGCCTTGAGTGTTTGATCTAAGGAACCCACTCTACATAGAGCTACAATTCCTTGCGAAAGTTGGGAATCAAGGCTTGAGATTGGCAAAGTAGCGAAAGTGAACATGTGTCAATCTCAAGATCTTGCTTCGAAGGGGATTTCCCCAATGATCGAGGTGTAGAAGTGGTTGGAACGAGGGCGAAAGAACTCGATCCTAGTTCGATCATCACTCATTGCTTGAATTGGGGTGGAAAAGCCTTAATCTACTAGAGAAGGAACCCAAAAGCCCAAGATATACTTTTAATCTTTGAAGTTCGACAACCCCAGCTACCTCGGGCCCGACTTACCCAGTGTCGGTCCCGTCTTCCTATTGTCGCCAACATCGGGCCCGACATGACCTCAGTGTCGGTCCCGACTGTTTTCTTTGTTTTCCTTTGTTTTACGCTCTCCTTCCTAGCTTCCTAGTGTCTAGGCACATCGATCGAGTAGACTTCCCGAGTGTTCGACACCCACCACGTGCTACAACGAGGTCGGGTTATAAATTGTATCTCTAGACCCTCGCACCACCGAGAGCGATCACTCGTATAATGAAGGATTCTAAGCTATGAATTCTTCTTGAGAAGGTCATGATTTAAAGCTATGCGAAAGGAATTGGTAGTTTCCTTGTTTGAAATGTGTATGTTAATGCTTTGTTTGTAAAAAGGAAATTCTAAAGTCAAGTTTCTTTGAGACTGAAGTTATATGATTATGAATTTGTACAAAAATACTTTCTTAAAAACTCAAAGTTTCGAAGTTGAGTTTCAAGGGAAGTAGAAGTTGGAATCTCTACTTTTGGCCTTAAGATTTGAAAGTCTTGATAAGGTTGGAGTGTTATGAAAGTTCAATGAAGATGGTGAGGTGATATAAGAATTTTGAAAAGAAAAGGATTACCTTTTGAAACTTTCTTCAACAAATTGTATTGGTAAGTCTATAGTATAGAATCTTGGATATTCTATATTTTCTATTGTTTGGAAGTGAGAGTATGAGCTTTGAAGTGCTCAAGTGTTTGATCAATTAAATTGATAATCTAATGGAAATGCCACTCAATTCTAATCCGATTCAAACTCGGATTCCTATATGTGTTGTATCCTATAAGTTGAAAGGGATTGAGAATCTGAAACGACATGGGAATCTTTTGTGAGTATGGTGAAGAAGAAAGGAGGGATGTTGGTTCATTAAAAGTTGTGTATAAATGGTTAATCATCAAGGTTGTGATGGATAAGGTGGATTAGTTAAATTGGATTTAAAAAGTAGAAGTTCATCGGTAAGTGTTGATTGACTAGGATGAGTTTTTGGTACTCAATTAACCACTTAGTGCAAGTGTTGATTGACTAGGATGAGTTTTTGGTACTCAAGTGTTTAACCCAGAAGGCTATTCTGTTGGAATTTTGTAGCATTATGCCAGTTCAGGATAAGGATATGAGGCTTGAGATGTTTAATCAAGAAGGGAATTAATGCTAAAGACATTTCTAAGTTGTCTATGGTATGGGCTTATGTTTCTTCAAGAATAGAAACAATGAAGTTCAGGATTCAAAGAATTACTCATAGAATGATTTTGGTATAACTATTATTCTGTAAACAGTTGAGAGGAAAATTTCAATCATTCAATGTTATGATCAATAAGGTTTAGACCATAACCCTGGAAAGTAATTTTAGCTATGGTTGGGTTCCGAAGATTATATATTAGTCAAATTTAATGCCTAAGGTGGTACAATTGAAATTGTTAAGTGTTAGGTGATCTCCTAACAATAAGTTCTTCCCTTGCAAAGTGAGTTGAAGGTACGATAAGAAAAAGGAATATTTCATCTCTACACAGTTATGTGAGAAGAGAAGACAATAATGGAAGATTTCAATTTGTTTGAACAAGGTAGAATTTGGAAGGATCTCCAAAGGTTATGTGGAACCATGTACCTCCATATGTGATAAGGAATTGGAAATTGGAAGAATTTCCTTATGTAAGGATAAAACGGTAGTAAATACTTTGGGATTGTTACAAAGTAAGTTTGTTTACCTTTGAATATAAGAGTTGAGATGACGAGTAGGCTCCAGAAGATTTATGGTTTTGGAGAATAGATGAACTGAAGCTTTGAATTCTAGTGAGGAATCATTAATACTTCATCTTAAAGCAATATGTCAAGGTGATATACAAATCAAGAATGATCTCACGAGAATAGGTTTGTCCTTGCTCCTTTGAGACTCATCTTTGATTTTGAGAAAAATTCAGATATGAAATTTTAAGGCAATGTTATTTGTTAAAACGATTTGAGAATAAGTGTTTCTACGGTTTTCATAGTGGTGAGTAAGAATGTAATTTGTCTTCCATCCTGATCACGTGGTAAGGCAAGATTACATGTCTTATTCCTGTGAGAATGCAGTAAAGGACTATGTTTAATTTTATTCCCTCATCCTAATCACATGGTGGAATAAGATCACATAATTCCTTGGGTTTTAGATGAAATAATGAATTTGTAAGAATTGCAAATATTTGTCATAATTCGAGTAATGTGTAGAAATGTCTGGATAAGAATTTTTAGGAAGTAAGCATTTCCTTCCATGTAAAGTGTTTGAGCCAGACTTTAAGACTATTTTTATATAGTGTGTTCGTCATCTAAGGGATATGTGATTTTATTGGATTTTAAAGAATGGTTTCTAGTATGAGTTGTTAATTATATAAGTGTTTCCCAAGTAAAGTTATTGAGATTCAAAGACGAGAGGTTTCTTGTATAGCAACTGCTATATCAGCTACCTTGTAAAATCCTTTAAGTTATCTTAGTATTGGCATTGTCTACTATTTTAGTAGTATTGCCAAATGCTATATTTAATCTTGAGAATTTTGTTGCTCAACAAGTTAGAATGTTAAGTGAAGTCTAAATAGTTCTTTGATGAAAAAGACTGAAAATTGTCAATGGAGACAATTTTGTTGGAAATTATTGGACTAAAGGTATTATTGTCCAATGTGTTGGTATAGCAATGCGTAAGAGTATAGTTTAAAGTAGTTGAGAGATTACTACTTTTGAATGTCAGTATGCCCAAGCAGAGTTTTGGTTGAGAAAAGGATGTAAAGGATTGACAAGATAGGTGATTATCTTGTCATGTGTTGGATAAATCTCATATTCATGGTTAAAGTAATACTGAGATTTTATCTCAAAAAGGAAATTGAGTAAGGATTTTAAGCAATCCTTGTAAAGAAAATAATTTATGAAGGACCAAAGGTTTAGATTGGATGACAACAAGGTTGTGTAAATACCGTAAGATTTTATTCAAATTTGTTGACCAGATCAAGGAAAAGTGGTATGGGAAAGTAATATTGTTTAAGATCATTGGGGAAGATCAAGAAGGTGAGACACCAGAAATTGTTATTCAAGATTATGGATAGCATGTTTTCAAAACTGTTCATGTGTATCTATTGTTAATGAGCTTTGAAAGCTTAATTCAAAGGAGGCATAGTTATTTGCTTAATTAGTTCATCCTGGAACAAGTAAATGTATAAAGATTTAAGATAAAACTTTTGATGGACTGACATGAAGCGAAATGTCACCGAGTTCGTTTTAATATGTTTAGTTTGTCTGGAAGTCCTTATTGAGCATAGAAGACCAGATAGACTGTTATAATCTCTTCCTGTTTAAAGATAGAAGTGGAAAGATGTTACAATGGATTCTTGTCATTAGTCATTCAAGACTTAATGAAAGAAGGATGCGATATGGAGGTTGTTAATAAACTCACCTAGAGTGTTCTTAAAGAGTACAGAAGTTAGCTGAAGTGTTCATGCATGAAGTATTTCATCTTCATAAAACTCCAAAGACTATTATCTCTTATTGAGATGGATGGTTCCTGCCAAAATTTTGAAAGGACTGACATCAAGCTTTATGTAGTGAATTGAACTTTAGCGCTGGCTTCCCTCATCAAACTGATGAACAATGCAAAGAAAACAAATTCAAACTCCCGAGGACATGTATTTTGGATTCCACACAAGTTGGGATGTTAACTTGAGTGAATTCACATACAAGAATTGTGATATCATGATAAAGAAATGACTCTTTTAAGGCTTGGTAAGGCTGGAAGTGTTAGTTGTCAATTTGTTGGAATGACAATGCTGACAAGGTTCTTCATGGGCCAGACTTGGCCAAGATAACAACAGTTGATATCGCACTAACACGATAAAGGGTGCTAACTGCTCAAAAGCGACAACAGTTGTATGTTGTGCTAAAGCGAGAGCATGTTAAGTTCATTGTAAAGAACAACGTTTTTGTTCTAGTATCCGCATTGAAAGGTGTATTCCGTTGGGGAAAGCGAGACAACGTAAATGCTCTCTATGTTGAATCTTTCGAGATATTGGAAAGAACTGGTAAGCTTGCTTAATAATTGGCATTGTCTCCTTCAGTGCATTCTATCCGTAATGTCTTCCTTGTGTTTCTTCTAAGATAGTATGCGTTCAATATATCTCTTGTATTTCACAATAATGATATGGATATTTAACCAGATGACACCTATGAAGGAAGGCTAGTTTGAATCGTGAATGAGAAAATACCTTTGGTTAGGTTACCTTGGTCTATTAATGGAGGTGAAGAAAAGACTTGTGAAATTAGACAAGAAATGCTGAGCCATTTCCAAAGTTAATGAATATTGTAAAGAAGAAGTTTGGTAACGAAGCAGTGATTGTTTTGTGCTTTGTGAAGAAGTAACAACATGTTTTTTTAGGGGGGTACTACAAACTTCTGTATAGGTTTGTAGTGGTTGTGTATGTCTGCTTATGCTATCCTTCTTTATGATCCGAGTTCTCCTTGGTTTCGAGGACGAAAATATTTTTAAGGGGGTACTAATATAATAACTGTGGTTTTTAAGGATATTTTTGAATTTTTCTCGAATATCCTTTTAACCTCTTTGTCCGTTTTAACGCTTAATCCAATATTTTTGTCGGAATTTAAATCCTAGAAAAAATTTATGGTGATATCCTAAAATCATAAAGAAATAATTTTATGGATCAGTGTGAATTCGAGGATTTTTCAGTGGAAAAAGAATAATTTTACCGCTTTAAAATCATGGAAAATTGATTTTATTGGTCTACATAATTTTCGGGATGTTTTGTATTTAGTATGTTTTTCCACCCGAGGTACATAATTTTACCGCTTTAACGCGAGTCCCGTTCCGAGACGGGTTTGGGTTTATAAAATCACTTCTTTTTGCCTTAATAAGGAAGGAACCAAAGAGAGAATGGGATTAGGACGGAACGACAGGCTTGGGTGAAAGAATTCTTTCTCCACCAGCATATCTTCTTTGCCCCGTCCACCTTCTCTCCATCTTCTTTATCTCCTCATCTTCTTCCTCCTTTTTGTGGGCTTGAGTTGTTGAAACCGAGCCAGAGAAGAATCAGGACGACTACGGACTTGGAGAATCAAGGAGAACAGCAGACTGAAGGAAAGAATTTAAATTCATCATCGCCGGCTATCTACTCTGCCTCGCTGCCCGACGTCGCCGACGACCCCATCGCCTTGGGCAACCACCCCGGAGCTGTTGAAGACGGGTGGCCACCAGCCAGCTGTGGCAGCGTAGCCACCCATGGCATCGAGCAACTCGCCGAGGCCCCCCGCACCTGATTGGTGCATGCGCAAGTTGTTTCGGACGACCGTTGGGACACCACTCAACCACCTCGACACCCCAGGTAGTTACTCGCCATCCAAGCTCGCCCCACTAGCCTCCGGTCGAGCCACTAACGAACCAAACAAGCCATGGGCTCAAGTAAAGGTAAAGGTTGAGCATAATTAATTAGCGGTTTAGTTGCGGAGCCACCGTAAGGACCTTTCGGTTCTGCTTTGCTAATTAATTTTAAAGTTTTTAATATCTTGATGTTATTACGGTCCCACAGGTTCAAACCGCTCGAGAAACGGATGTCAGGATCTTCAGTTATAGTGAATACAAATTTTGATACCGATTGGCAGGTAAAGTGTTGGATCGTAATCTGTTAGCAGTGAGCTTGGGAACTGGCAATTAAGCTGTTCCCAAGGCAGCGGAAGTAAATAATCGCAAGTAATAAAAACAGTAAAAGGCACAGTTCCTTTATAGAGGAACTCCACTACAACCAACTAGTTGTATGGGTAAACCTCTACCTCCGCTTGGAGGATTTTTTATGACTTACTTATATTGATTGCTTTGTTCCTTAGTTACACAGCCGGATTTACACTTCTCTGTTCCTACAAGTTCTTCCTAACTCTAGCAACACTAGTAAATCCTCTCAACTGAGTTCCTAAGCTCACAACAGCAAAACACAAGTAACTCAAACCTTACGCTGACTTCTCAGTTCCCTTGCTCCTGGGAACTTCAGCTTCACCGTCGTCGAGATCACACACTCGCCGGCGGGGACTTCTCTTCCTTTTCTTTCTTTTCTCTGATGTGGGTATTTGTAAGTTCTGTGAGAAGTACTCAGACCGAGTACTATTCATTTGGCTTTATAGTCCAATGAGCTTGGGCAGTCGCATCTTTCGTTTGTGTCCAAAATGCCCTTTGCTTGATGCCCAAGTTGTACTTTCTTCACATGTGACTTTGGTTTGAACTAGGTCAACTTCTTGGATCAATCGGACCGTTGGATGAAGCGTGACAGTTTGATCCTCAAACTGTTCCCTCGGGCTGTCTGAGACAGAATCCCGCGATCTGCGCTGCACGGTCGTTGTCCTCACATGTGAGTTCCCATGTCATGGGAACTGACTTCTTCAGAATTCCCTTGATGGAAACTCTTCATCGTTGTAAGCTTGTGTTCTCTTGATTGTTTCTGGGCGTTCCCATTTCATGGGAACTTTCCTCTTCAGAGTTCCCTTGATGGGAACTCTTCATTGTGGCCTGCACTGGCTTTTGGTCATTCAAAAGAGTTCTTGGTTGTACCTGTGTTCCTTAGAAATACTTGAACAAACCACATTAGTTCCCTATGGTGTTTTTCATTATCAAAACTTAGAGAGAATTACATCGTTGATCCGTTGTTTAGAACAAGAGGTCCCAACAACGTCCCCACAATTTCCCCCTTTTTGATGATGACAAACCCATCACAAAAATGCAAGTATTACAATGAATGATATGTTGATGAGTTCCTAAGTATGATTTTGGGAAGTCACTTTTAGTGAAACTTTTAGATTTAGGGAACCACTTCTGGTGAGACACATAGTTCCTATTGAGCTTTTTATGCAATTGTTCTCCCTTAGCTTATGCGTGGTCTGTGATAACTTAAACTTTTAACTCATCTCGCATTTTTTGTCTTTCCCCCTTTTGACATCATCGAAAACAAGTAAAGCAATAATAGGAAAGAAGGGAACACGCAATCAAAATAAAGACCATTTCATTACTTAAGATAATATGTACAATGGGAACCCAAGTACAATTTGTAGTCATTTTTGGATTAAGGGAACCAGAAAGGAGAGATCATGGGTTCTGAGGGAACAAGGCGTCACATAGGCGCGTAAGGACTTGTGTAAGCTTTTCTTGTCCTCTGGCCAACACTGCTTGGTCCCTAGCAATCTGGTCGAGGGTGTTGGCAATGCGGAGCAACACTGGAGAGTTCCCCTCTTATGGACCAGACTCTAGTGGAGCCGCCTCCTCTACAAGTTCCGAGTGCCTCATCTTCTGGGCAACTGTAATGTCCAGTTCCCTTCCAAGCTCGATTTCGTCTTTAGAGGCGTCGTAAAGACCCTCTTTTTGTAGGAGCTTCTTGATCAGCCCAGAGTAGGGAAGGGAGTGGGACTTGGAGGCATGCACTTCTCCATGTGCCCAAGGATTATTCGGGGAAGATTTATGGGCTTCTTGAGGAGGAAGTGGTAGAGGATGATGGCATTTGGGATGTTGACGACCAAGCGCTTCTCTTGGCGCGGGATCACCACGTTGATGATGAATTGGTGAGCGAGCTTGGCAACCAAGGATAGGTGATGCGTCGAGAGGACTTTAGAGGGAACCCGACCCTCAAAAATTGTGTTGCACACCTCGGCGCTATTGAAGTCGCCCTAGAGCTTGCTGGGCACCTCGCTAAGCCCTTGACCAGGGACCTGGAGTTGAAGGCGGATTGTCGATGTTGTAAAAATGAACTCGTCGCCTTCGTGGGAGAGAGTTCCCTGAGTGCCGTCGTTGGTGATAGTGAAGCTGTTGTAGAATCGACGCACTTGTGAGGGATCTACGCTCACAGTCTCTTGGCAGAGTCTCTCCCAGCCCTGGGCCTTGATCAGGTCCCACAGTTCCCCTAGACCATTTTCAGTCAGCACTTCTTCTGAAACAATGAGGGGAGGAAGAAGCTTCATGCGCTCATCGACATGATGCTTGGTGGAAGAGGTCCCCTTCCCCTTCCTTGAAGTGCTTTTAGATGTGTTCCCCCTAGAGACCGTGCGAGGTCCTTTCTGCTGAGGGGGTGCATCCGCTTCAATCATAAGCACGCGGTCCCTTGGTGGTTGGGAACTCGTGGACACCACCATTTGGTGTCCAGGTGTAGGGATCCGTGCTGGCTCCTTAGCAGCTGGAGCTTCTTCTTCTTCTTTGACCTCATCTTGGGAGGTCCCTTCTTCCTCGGAGGAGCTCGAGCTTGAGCCCTCCGCGTCATCTTCAGGATGACTCGTTGTTGCCTCAGCACCTCCAGCTGGTGCGAGGTCCCTTCTCTCCTTGGGCTCTTCGGGAGCCACCTTTTCTGGGGACTTTGTCCCTTGGGAGACTGTGTGCTCAGAGAGGCCCCGATTGAGCTCTTCCTCGATTGCCTTGAGCTGGGCTTCCTCCTCCAGAGTTCCCATGATGATTGGAGGAGGGTCCTTGGTCATTTTGCCGATGACCACAGAGAGAGGAAGATCGTCGTCGTCTGAGGTGAGAGCGACGGTACTTTTGGATGGTGAGGGAGAGGGGAGTTTGGTGGTGGTGGGAGATGTGATGGAAGAGGGGAGAGGAGAAGAAGGAAGAGGGGTGGTTAGTTGAGTGGAAGTGGGAGGAAGGGATCTGGTGACCTGGGGAGTAGAGATCCCTGAAGTAGAAATGGGAGTGGTGGAGATGTGTTTTGGTGAAGAGGGAGGAGAAGGAGTTTTGTGAGGTGAAGGTGGAGTTGGAGATCCCTTAATGATGGGAACGGGAGGAAGTGAAGAAGGTTGGGAAGGTGGAGTTCCCATCGTGGCGGGAACTGGAGAAGGTGGCGGAGGAGGAGTTGGTCATTTAGTGGGAGGAGGTTTGGAAGGTCACTCGATTTGAAGAGGAGGGATGAAGGAGGAAGAGGGGAGTAGACTCTGGGGTTCAGAGGTCCCATCGTCGGAAGGGAAAGGGTAAGGAGGTTTGGGAGCACAAGAACTCTCCTTGGAGCAGTTCAGGTTGTCCTCAAACTTGAAGAGAGCCTTCTTTCAGGGCTCCGAGAATTCAGAGTCCGCAGAGTGTTTACGCTTTTTGGATTTTGAGGGGTCGTGGGAGTGTTTGGATTTTTTGGGTTTTGAGGGGTCTTTTGATGAGTGACGGCATTTGGATGAATGGTGGTGTTTGGATTTGTGGGGTTTTTCATTGATTGAGGGGCGAGCGTCTCCGAAGTTGTCAATGATGACAACTCCGGAGGAGGTGTTGGTGTGGCAAGGAGGGAGAGGAAGAGATTCGGAGGAGGAAGAGGTCCAGGAGACGGTTTCGTCGGCCTGAGGAGGAGGAGGGGGCAAGAAGGGGCTTACTTGATTGTATAGCCCTTGGATAAGAACATCCTTCATCGTTGGGTCCGATTCTTGCTCGATCTCTTTTAGTTGAGAGACGAAGAGGATGCGAGGATTGGCATGTACCCACGCTTTGATCTGGGCGAATGTGTGTTGAGGGACCATTTTTGTAAGAGATTGGGAGGTTTTGGAGGTTTCTTGAAAAGAGAGTGAAAGAGATTTGGGAAAGACGATTGACAGAGATGTAAGATGGAATAAAGGGCCCAAAAATGGCAAAGAGGGGTTTTAAAGGAGAGAGGAGGTGAAGGATAGAAAGGGAAGTGGAATAACCTCGATAACCGTTGCCCAATGAACGTGGGACGCCGTTTCAACTTCTCAAGCACGCCTCTGGACACGCGTCACAATCTCTTGGGAAGTCCTTTTCAAATTTTGAATACTTGGCCTTTAACGCTTCAGAGCCTCTGACACAAAAGTCCGCTTCCCAAGTGACGATTTTTCTTTGAAGATTAGTCAGCGTTCCCTTTGTAGATGCATCAGTTCCCATGATCTTATCAAGGTCAGGGAGAGTGAAGTGGTTAATGGAACTTCACACTCATCTTTTTGTGGGGCTAGGGAACTCAAAGGGAACCAGACAATTTGCAACTCGATAAAGGAAATATTTTGGCTCATGAGAAGCATTTGTCTGGTCCCTAGCTTAGGGTGGGTCATATGATCAATCGTCATGGTGGCTTGTAATGAGGGATAAAGGGAACTCTGGTTGATCATTTTGGGCCAAAAGAAATAGAGGTCCTTTGTACACATTTTTCTCTAGACTAGTAATCATGGCATAGTGAAAGCAATAAATCCAAGTTCCCTATCATGCAATCTTATATAAACTAGTCAGGCATTGAGAGAGAGACAAACAGGGACTTGTTTAGTTTAGAGTTATCATCCCTAGAAGCATTCGAAAACGCTGGTAGGGACGTTTGTCTAAAGCTTTGGTAAGAATGTCCGCAATTTGCTCTTCAGTTCTACAGTGTTCCATCGAGATGTTCCCATTTTCAACATTGTCACGTAGAAAGTGATGCCTTATATCAATATGCTTAGTTCTAGAATGATGCACAGGATTTTTGGAAATGTTTATGGCACTAGTGTTATCACAGAGTATGGGAACTGGGCCAAAAGACATACCGTAATCCTGGAGTTGTGACTTAAGCCATAGAACTTGGGAACAACATGATGCGGCAGCCACACATTCGGCTTCAGCTGTGGAGAGCTCCACTGAGTTTTGCTTTTTAGATCCCCACGAGACTAAGCATGACCCTAGGAACTGGGCCATTCCTGATGTGCTCTTTCTGTCAACCAAGTGCCCTGCAAAATCTGCATCTGTGTATGCAATGAGCTCAAGGGAACTGTTCCTTGGATACCAAAGGCACAAGTTATCATTTCCTTTGAGATACCTGAAAATTCTCTTCACCTCTTTCAGGTGTGATTCCTTAGGGTTAGCTTGAAAACGAGCACAAAGACATACGGAGAACATGATATCAGGTCTACTAGCTGTTAAGTAGAGAAGGGTCCCGATCATACCTCGATAGTTCCTTTGGTCCACACTGATACCTGTTTCATCCGCATTGAGCCTTGAATTTGGTGAGATGGGGGTGTCAATGGGCTTTGAATGTTCCATCCCATACTTCACAAGCATTTCCTTGATGTATTTCTGTTGATGAATCTTTGTTCCCTCCTTGGTTTGGGATATTTGAAGTCCTAGAAAGAACGTGAGTTCCCCAATGAGACTCATTTCAAACTCACTGCTCATGAGGTCCTTAAACTTCTCTACAAGAGTTTCGTTAGTTGCTCCAAACACAATGTCATCAACATAAACTTGCACAATCAAAATGTCTTTAGATTCTTTCTTTAAAAACAAAGTCTTGTCTATGGAACCACGAATGTACCCATGGGACAAGAGGAATTGAGCAAACCTGTCATACCAAGCTCGGGGAGCTTGTTTGAGTCCGTAAAGGGCCCTCTCCAGGAAATAGACATGGTTGGGTAGTTTCTCATCTTCGAATCCTGGAGGTTGGGCTACATACACTTCTTCCTTGAGATGTCCATTGAGGAAGGCTGTTTTCACATCCATTTGATAAAGTTTGAATCCCTTGTGAGCGGCATAGGCGATGAGGAGTCTGATTGCCTCGATCCTGGCAACTAGTGCGAAGGTCTCATCGTAGTCAATCCCTTCCTCTTGCCTGTATCCTTGTGCTACTAACCTAGCCTTGTTCCTTGCTACAGCTCCAGTATCATCGAGCTTGTTCCTAAAAACCCATCGAGTTCCTATGGTGTTCTTGTTTTTGGGCCTAGGAACTAGCTTCCAGACTTTGTTCCTCTCGAATTGGTGGAGTTCTTCTTGCATGACTTGAATCCAATCTGGGTCCTTCAAGGCTTCTTTGATATTTTTGGGTTCCACCATAGAAACAAACGCGTTAAAAGCACAAAAATTATTGAGAGAGGAACGAGTTTGTACACCTTTATCAAGAGAGGAGATGATGTTCTCTATGGGGTGGTCCTTCCTTTGTTGAAAGGTTCTTGTATGAGTGAGTTCCTTTGCATGTGTATCATCCTCAGTTGGTGTTTCTTTGTCATGGAAACTCTCATCTTCAGCTTCTTCATTTGATGTTTCTTTAGAGATTTCTGGCAGGTTCCCTCTTTGTTCCCCTTGAATACTTGATTCTGGCAGGGTATTGTCTTGGGGGACAGCAGAGTTGTTCCCTGAAGAGGGGACCTCAAGAGAGTTGGAGGTGTCTTGTAGTTCTTCTGAGGAAGGAGCCTCGAGGGAGGTTTGATCAGTGAGGGTTGGACCTTCGTCGTTGTTCCCTGGTTGTGGGATGTTGCTTGCACTTGGATAGTCTTCATCCCTTTTCCTTGGCTCATCCTCGTCATCATCATCGTCTTCATGTCTGACTAGCTTGAACAGAGTTCCCTTCCCTTGGGTCTCGGTTCCCATCTTTACAGACTTTTAATTGAAGACGACATGAATGCTTTCCTCTATCTTCTTGGTTCTTTTATTGTAGATCCTGTAAACCTTGCTTTGTGATGAGTATCCCAGGAAGATCCCTTCGTCGCTTCTGGGGTCGAATTTGCCAAGATTGTCTTTGCCATTGTTGTGAACAAAACATGTGCAACCAAATGTTCTCAAGTGTGAGATGTTTGGTTTTCTCCCTTTGATGAGCTCATAGGAAGTCTTGTTGATCAGGGGCCTTGTCATGGCTCGATTCAGGATGTATGTAGCTGTGGAGATGGCTTCAGTCCAGAAGTACTCAGGAACTCCACTTTCGATCATCATGGTTCTAGCCATGGTTCTGTTCTTTCTCTCGACCACTCCATTTTGCTGAGGAGTGCGAGGAGCTGAAAAGTTGTGAGAGATCCCATTTTGCTCACAGAAGTTTAGGAACTCCGAGTTTTGAAACTCAGTTCCGTGATCAGATCTGATTGCTTTCAGTTTCATCCCCAAGCTTACTTCTGTTCTTTTGATGAAGGGCTCAAATTCTTCAAACGCTTGTGATTTTGCCTTCAAGAAAATAACCTAGGTGAATCTTGAAAAATCATCAATTAAAACATACATGTACCTTTTTCCACCGTAGCTAGCTGTTCTCATGGGACCACAGAGATCCATGTGAATTAACTCCAGGGACCTGGTTGTGCTTACCACCTTCTTGGGTTTGAAGGAGGTCCTGGTCTGTTTCCCTCGAACACATGCTTCACACATTTTGACTCCTTCGAGATTGATCCGTGGAAGACCAATGACCAGATCCTGTAGATAAAGCTTCAGGATTTGATTTACACCAGCATGTCCCAGTCTTCGATGCCAGAGTTCCGTGTCATCTTGGGAACTCGCAAGGCACAACTTCATTGGTGGTTCAAAGTTGGTGTCCACCACATACACATTGTTGTATCTTCTTCCTCTCAGAATTACTTTGTTGGTCTTCTTGTTGATGACGAGACATTCATCTGAGTCAAAAGTGACGATGTTGTTCCCTTGATCACACATCTGGGAGACACTCAGCAGATTGTATCCCAGATCCTTTACCAGATTTACGTTGCTAACTTTAATAGATCTATTGAGCAACACTTCTCCTTTTCCAATAACTTCTCCCTTGTTCTTGTTGCCAAATGAGACGTGGCCTCCTTCGGCATGAGTGTGGAGTGAGATGAGGATATCCTTGTTTCCTGTCATATGGTTCGAGCATCCACTATCTATGAACCATGTACTGTTCCCTCTCACTTCCACCTACAAGGAAAAGTTAGTGTTTTGAGACCCAGACAAGATGACTCTTGCCAGGTCCCTTGCAAGGGAAAACATTTTCATTCAAGATATAGTCAGAAATGTTGATGTCTTTGGAATTTTGAGAGTTGGAGTTCCTTTGGTGATGAGCATGACGTTTTTGTCTGTTTGGGAACTCATGGCTTCTGGGGGTTTGGGCTCTCTTCTTGGGACATGCATCCTTGTAGTGCCCATGAGCACCATAGTGCCAACATGTCTTGTAGTATTCTCCCAGGTAGTATTTTGGGTGTGGTCTCTGGATACGGTTCCTATCCATGGTTTCTTTGTTGTACACTCGAGACCCATTTCCCTTAGCAATTTTGACATAGATTCTATGTCCAGAGTTCCCAGTATAGTAGTCTTTCTTACCATTGTTTCCACTCTCTAGGACCCTGACTTTCTCCTCGAGATGAGCATTTTTCTGTTTCTCGCACTGGAGTTCTAAGGCCCTACACTCATGGATCTCATCAACGCTCAAGGGTGACTTTCCGTTCTTGGAGCACTCACCTTTGTATCCTATGCCATGTCTGGCTGGGACAAACTTAATTTGGGAACTGGAGGCTTCAAGATGTTCGGGAGTCTTACTCAGGTTTTGCAAGAGGGTGTTCTCATCTTTCTCTAGAGCTTTGATTTCTCTTTCTAGATCTACGATGTGAGACACATGGGACTTGAGTTTTTCTAGAAGGGATATGCAGTTGGGACAGGGCTCAAGACCAACTAATTGAGAATTTATGTGTTCCTGTTTTTCCAACTTGTTTTGCAGTTTTATGTTATCTTTGACAAGACTTGAAAGAATTTTCAACAACTCAGGTTTTTCATAGTTACTCAAGGAATCAAGAACAGTTTCGGTGGTTACCTCACTGGGTTGTTCCCCAGTGGTTTCTCCTATGGCCATGCCACACATGTCTGGGAGTGCCCATGACTCAGGATCTTCGTCTTCATCATCGCTCCAGGTAGCGATGTAGGCCTTCTTTCCTTGCTTCCTGCCATCAGTTCCTTGTGGACATTCCTTCGCAAAATGTCCTTTCCTGTTGTATTTGTAGCAAGTCACTTCTGAGAGATCCTTCTCTGTGGGCTTTCTTTGGGAACTTTGTCCCTTTCCCCAGTTCCCACTGTTCCGTTGAGACTTTCCTTTGTAGAAATTTCGAAGAGCCTTTGTTACAAAAACTAGCTCTCCATCCTCTTCTTCTTCGGAGTCTTCATGTTGTTCTTGGGTTGATTTAAGCATCTTTTCGATCTTGAGTGCGATCCCTCGATGAGCTCGAGTTTGTTCCTTATCATCGATCTTCCTCTTCTCATGTCCCACTAGCTTTCCAAACACTTGATGGAGCATAAGTGTTCGATTTTCTGGGTTTTCCTTGAACATCGTTCTCTCGTTTGCCCATTCTCCAGTCAATCCATTGAAGAGTTGTTGGACCTTCATTTTGTGGGTGATTTCTTCTTTTATGATCCCCAATCCTTCCATCTTAGTGCAAAGTCCTTCAAACCGGGATTGGTAGCTATCGACGGACTCTCCCATTTCCATTTGGAAGTTGTAGAACTCTCTTTTTGCATTCATCTGAAGATCTTCTCTGAGATCTGAGTTCCCAACGTGCATTTGTTGGATGGCTTCCCACATTTCCTTGGTTGTGTCAAGGTTTGCAACCCTGTCACAGTCTTGTACGCACATGGACCTCTTTAGGTACTGTTTGGCTTTGTAGTTTGCCTCCATGCACTTGTACTCGTTGGGACCCCACTTTGAGAGGTCGTTGACAATAGCTGGATCGATTTCGAAGTTCCCCCTCTCGATGACACACCAGGCTTGGTAGTCTTGGTCACGCATCCAATCCTTCATGGATCGTAATCTATTAGCAGTGAGCTTGGGAACTGGCAATTAAGTTGTTCCCAAGGCAGCGGAAGTAAATAATCGCAAGTAATAAAAACAATAAAAGGCACAGTTCCTTTATAGAGGAACCCCACTACAACCAACTAGTTGTATGGGTAAACCTCTATCTCCGCTTGGAGGATTTTGAATGACTTACTTATATTGATTGCTTTGTTCCTTAGTTACACAGCCGGATTTACACTTCTTTGTTCCTACAAGTTCTTCCTAACTCTAGCAACACTAGTAAATCCTCTCAACTGAGTTCCTAAGCTCACAACAGCAAAACACAAGTAACTCAAACCTTACGCTGACTTCTCAGTTCCCTTGCTCCTGGGAACTTCAGCTTCACCGTCGTCGAGATCACACACTCGCCGGCGAGGACTTCTCTTCCTTTTCTTTCTTTTCTCTGATGTGGGTATTTGTAAGTTCTGTGAGAAGTACTCAGACCGAGTACTATTCATTTGGCTTTATAGTCCAATGAGCTTGGGCAGTCGCATCTTTCATTTGTGTCCAAAATGCCCTTTGCTTGATGCCAAGTTGTACTTTCTTCACATGTGACTTTGGTTTGAACTAGGTCAACTTCTTGGATCAATCGGACCGTTGGATGAAGCGTGACAGTTTGATCCTCAGACTGTTCCCTCGGGCTGTCTGAGACAGAATCCCGCGATCTGCGCTGAACGGTCGTTGTCCTCACATGTGAGTTCCCATGTCATGGGAACTGACTTCTTCAGAGTTCCCTTGATGGAAACTCTTCATCGTTGTAAGCTTGTGTTCTCTTGATTGTTTCTGGGCGTTCCCATTTCATGGGAACTTTCCTCTTCAGAGGTCCCTTGATGGGAACTCTTCATTGTGGCCTGCACTGGCTTTTGGTCATTCATAAGAGTTCTTGGTTGTACCTGTGTTCCTTAGAAATACTTGAACAAACCACATTAGTTCCCTATGGTGTTTGTCATTATCAAAACTTAGAGAGAATTACATCATTGATCCATTGTTTAAAACCAGAGGTCCCAACAACGTCCCAACATAAAGGAATTCGGATAATTACTCGGGATTCGTTGTTAATCAAAATGATCTGAGATTTGGTCACCTTTAAGAACTGTTGCTAATGAACAAAATTTTTATTTAGAAAATTGTTTCTAAAGTGAAGCGTATAATTAGTTATAATTTGGCCAAGATGGCTCCTTAAATCATGATAACTAAGGATTATTTATGAATCGATATTCGGAAATCAAATCGTTTATCGATTAGAAAGTTGTAGGAGTTGAGAATACAACTAAGAAGTGTATCCATGAGCTCGTTGTTGAGAAATCTTTTGTTATATTTGACAAAAGG
Organism: Fallopia convolvulus; assembly: GCA_964016875.1. Taxonomy (NCBI): domain Eukaryota; kingdom Viridiplantae; phylum Streptophyta; class Magnoliopsida; order Caryophyllales; family Polygonaceae; genus Fallopia; species Fallopia convolvulus. The sequence continues at coordinate 21,379,710 of OZ024730.1, forward strand.
GTGATAAAGATTATTGTTGAATTGCTAAGGACGTTGAGCAAGCCTTCTAAGGCAAGTGGACAATTCTCTCTTGCGTTATGGTTATTAATGAGGAATCAAATTCCATTTGATCCTCATGTTAGGAATAATTTGTATGTTGAATAAAGTTTGTTAGGTTGTTATTTTGTTAGAAATAACGACCATGTCGTTATTTCAGTTTCTACGCTAGAACTGAACTTAGGACCGTTGAATGATTAGTTGTCTCATGTTGAGACATTGTTGTGAAGTAAGATGGTAGGATGGGAGTTTAGACTCCAAAACATCTCTTTAGTGGTCTTATGCTGAAACACTGTTGTAGAATAAGTGAGTTTAGGGGTAGGAGCCGAGTCTCCAATGACCTCTTAATAACAAAGTTTGTATTGGGGCGTAGCTTGCTAGCGGATCCCAATATTGGAGTCATGACTCATATCTCGCTTCATGTTGAAGGAGGACAATGGTGCACTCTAGCTAAGTGAAAAAGGAACATATGTGGATCAAGTGGTCACGGATGAAATAGGCCCTCTCACCTTGATGACATCAGTTACAAGGAATTTATCGGTAGCAGTTGGGTCGATTAAAAGTTATTTAAATGAAGATGTAATATGAAAATCATAAAGTGAAGAGAGTGCGGTAGGCAAGGTAATGTATTTGAATGGTTAGTTCTTTTGATAACCATTCTTGCTCTTGATTAAGAATGATTCTTAATCAAACTTTGATGAAGTTAAGCTGATTAGTCGTTGAAGACGGTGGTGAATGTTGAGTGGTTAGTAGAAGTTTCCATTAATCGTTTATGCTTCTTAAAGGAACCACAAGCGGTGGTGTTCTCTCTCTTGATTATGCAAGTCTCCTTCTTATTCTTTATAAGACTGCTAACTGTTGGATCATAATCTGAGTCTAACCGGATTTGGATGCTAATATGTTTAGTTACAACCATAAAGCTCTTCTTGCTTAGTCTTTTATTAGACTAACCCGTCCATCTTCTTTTCTTTTGTATGGTCGGCTGGTGTCCACCGTTGGTATACGACATATCAAGCTCTTCTTGAAAGTTGATTCAAGAGGCGGATTCAGAGGTTTGAAGCTCTAGAAGTTGAAGAAATATTTCCAATGGCTATACTTGAATAAAGTTCTTGGTCAAGCTCTTATTTATTCTGTTTAAGTTAAGGTTTGTAAAAGACCTTTCACTTGTGCTTATTGGCTTGATACTATCCTCACTCTTTGTGCTTATGCCTAGATGTCTTTAAAGTTCACTTGTTTTTTCTGCTTGTGCCTTTAAAATGACTTGAGATATAACATTATACGCAAGTGTTCGATGAAATGTCCATACAAATGTCATTGTTAAATGTGGCATTCGGTTTCTAGGTTTGAATTTATGCTTTTATTCGACCTGTCTTGATAATATCCTCATTCTTTATGCTTATCCCTATATGTCTTTTAAGATCACTTGTGTTTTCTCATTTGGCCTTTAAAAATGACTTGTGATCTAACATTATACGCCTAGTGTTTGATGAACTGTTCATGTAAATGTTACTCCTAAATGTGGGATTCGGTTTCTAGGTTCATATTTATGCCTTTATTTGATCGGTCTTGATTTAAGAGTGTAGAATGTGCTTATTAGCTTGATACTATCCTCATTCTTTATGCTTATGCCCAGATGACTTGACAGTTTACTTATTTTTTTCTCCTTTTTTCTTTAAAATGACATGTGATCTAACATTGCAGACCAAGTGTTCGATGAAATGTCCATGTAAATGTCACTCCTAAATGAGGCATTCGGTTTCTAGGTTCGAATTTATGCTTTTATTCGATCTGCCTTGATTTTGTAGTGCAGAATGTGCTTATTGTATTGATACTATCCTCATTCTTTATGCTTATCCCTATATGTCTTTAAAGCTCACTTGTTTTTTTCTCATTTGGCCTTTAAAAATGACTTGTGATCTAACATTATACGCCAAGTGTTCGATGAAATGTCCATGTAAATGTCACTCCTAAATGTGGGATTCGGTTTCTAGGTTCATATTTATACTTTTATTCGATCGGTCTTGATTTAAGACTGTAGAATGTGCTTATTAGCTTGATACTATCCTCATTCTTTATGCTTATGCCTAGATGACTTGACAGTTTACTTGTTTTTTCTCCTTTTTTCTTTAAAATGACGTGATCTAACATTGGACGCCAAGTGTTCGATGAAATGTCCATGTAAATGTCACTCCTAATGTGGCATTCGGATTCTAAGTTCGAATTTATGCTTTTATTCGATCTGTCTTAATTTTGTAGTGTAGAATGTATTTATTGGCTTGATACTATCTTCATTCTTTGTGCAAAGGCCTATATTTCTTTCAAATTCACTTGTTTTTACTTCTTTTGCCTTTAAAATGACTTCTGATCTAACATTGCACACCAAATGTTCGATGAAATGTACAAATAAATGTCACTCCTAAATCTGGCATTCGGTTTCTAGGTTCGAATTTATGCTTTATTCGATCTGCCTTGATTTGTAGTGCAGAATGTGCTTATTGGATTGATACTATCCTCATTCTTTTTGCTAATGCATAGATTTCAATAAAATTCACTTATTTTTTCTCCTTTTTCCTTTTAAATGACTTGTGATCTAACAGTGCACGCCAAGTGTTTTATGAAATGTCCATGTAAATGTCACTCCTAAATATGGCGTTCAGTTTCTAGGTTTGAATTTATGCTTTTATTCGATCAGTCTTGGTTTTGTAGTGAAGAATGTGCTTATTGGCTTGATACTATCCTCAATCTTTGTGAATATGCCTAGATGACTTTAAAGATCACTTGTTTTTTCTCCTTTTGCCTATATAATGACTTCTGATCTAACATTATACGCCAAATGTTCGATGAAATGTCCATGTAAATTTCACTCCTAAATGTGGCGTTCGGTTTCGAATTTTCGCTTTTATTCGATACGTCCTGGTTTTGTAGTGTGGAATGTGCATATTGACTTGATACTATCCTCATTCTTTGTGCTTATTCCTAGACGTCCTTAAAGTTCAATTGTTTTCTCCTTTCGCCTTTAAAATGACTCGTGATCTAACATTTCACACCAAGTGTTCGATGAAATGTCCATGTAAATGTCACTCCTAAATGTGGCATTCGGTTTCTAGGTTCGAATTTATGCTTTTATTCGATCTGCCTTGATTTTGTAGTGCAGAATGTGCTTATTGGATTGATACTATCCTCATTCTTTGTGCTAGTGCCTAGATTTCAATAAAGTTCACTTATTTTTTTCTGCTTTTGCCTTTAAAACCTGTGATATAACATTATACGCCAAGTGTTTGATGAAATGTCCATGTAAATGTCACTTGTAAATGTGGCATTCGGTTTCTAGGTTCGAATTTATGCTTTTATTCGATACGTCTTAATTTTGTAGTGTAGAATGTGCTTATTGGCTTGATACTATCCTCATTCTTTATGCTTATGCCAAGATGTCTTTAAAGTTCACTTGTTTTTTTCTCCTTTGGCCTTTAAAAATGACTTGTGATCTAACGTTATACGTCAAGAGCTCGATGAAATGTCCATGTAAATGTCACTCCTAAATGTGGCATTCGGTTTCTAAGTTTGAATTTATGCTTTAGTTCGACCTGTAATGATTTTGTAGTGCAGAATGTGCTTATTTGCTTGATAATGTCCTCATTCTTTTTTATTATGCCTAGATGTTTTTAAAGTTCACTTGTTTTTTCTCCTTTTGCCTTTAAAATGACTTGTGATCTAACATTATACACCAATTGTTCGATGAAATACTCATGTAAATGTCACTCCTAAATGTGGCACTCGGTTTCTAGGTTCTAATGTTTGCTTTTATTCGATACGTCTTAGTTTTGTAGTGTAGAATGTGCATATTGGTTTCATACTATCATCATTCTGTATGCATCTGCTTAGATGTCTTTAAAGTCCACTTGTTTTTTCTCCTTTTGCCTTTGGAATGACTTGTGATCTAACATTATACGTCAAGTATTCGATGAAATGTCCATGTAAATGTCACTCCTAAATGTGGCATTCGGTTTCTAGGTACGAATTTTTGCTTTTATTTGATCGGTCTTGGTTTTGTAGTGAAGAATGTGCTTATTGGCTTGATACTATCCTCATTTTGTGTCCTTATGCCTACATGTCCTTAAAGTTCACTTGTTTTATCTCCTTTTGCCTTTATAATGATTTGTGATCTAACATTGCTCACCAAGTGCTCGATGAAATGTCCATGTAAATGTCACTCCTAAATGTGGCATTCGGTTTCTAGGTTCGTATTTTTGCTTTTATTCGATACGTCTTGGTTTTGTAGTGCAGAATGTGCATATTGGCTTGATACTATCATCATTCTTTATGCTTCTGCTTAGATATCTTTAAAGTCCACTTGTTTTTCTTCTTTTGCCATTAAAATGACTTGTGATCTAACATTATACGTCAAGCGCGCGATGAAATGTCCATGTAAATGTCACTCCTAAATGTGGCATTCGGTTTCCAAGTTTAAATTTCTACTTTTATTCGATCGGTCTTGGTATTGTAGTGAAGAATGTGTTTATTGGCTTGATACTATCCTCAATCTTTGTGAATATGCCTAGAAGTCTTAAAAGTTCACTTATTTTTTCTGCCATTGCCTTTAAAATGACTTGTGACCTAACATTAAACGCCAAGTATTCGATGAAATGTCCATGTAAATGTGACTCCTAAATTTGGTATTCGGTTTCGAGGTTCGTATTTTTGTTTCTATTCGATCGGTCTTGATTTTGAAGTGCAGAATGTTCTTATTGGGTTGATATTATCCTCATTCTTCATGCTTATGCCTAGATGTCTTTACAGTTCACTTGTTTTTCTGCCCTTGCCTTTAAAATGACTTGTGATCTAACATTATACGCTAAGTACTCGATGAAATGTCCATATAAATGTCACTCGTAAATGTGGCATTTGGTTTAGAGGTTCGTATTTATGGTTTTATTCAATCGGTCTTGATATTGTAGTGTAGAATGTGCATATTGGCTTTATACTATTCTCATTTCTTATGCGTATGCCTAGATGTCTTTAAAGTCCACTCTTTTTTTCTCCTTTAGCCTTTAAAATGACTTGTGATCTAATATTGCACGCCAAGTGCTAGATGAAATGTCCATGTAAATGTCACTCCTAAATGTGGCATTCGGTTTCTAGGTTCGAATTTATTCTTTTATTCGACCTGTCATGATTTTGTAGTGCAGAATGTGCTTATTGGTTTGATACTATCGTCATTCTTTTTTGTTATGCCTAGATGTTTTTAAAGTTCACTTATTTTTTCTCCTTTTGCCTTTAAAATGACTTGTGATCTAACATTGTACACCAAGTGTTCGATGAAATGTTCATGTAAATGTCACTCCTAAATTTGGCATTCGGTTTCTAGGTTGGAATATCTGCTTTTATTCGATTGGTCTTGGTATTGTAGTGAAGAATGTGCTTATTGGCTTGGTACTATCCTCATTCTTTATGCTTCTGCTTAGATATCTTTAAAGTCCACTTGTTTTTCTTCTTTTGCCATTAAAATGACTTGTGATCTAACATTATACGTCAAGCGCGCGATGAAATGTCCATGTAAATGTCACTCCTAAATGTGGCATTCGGTTTCCAAGTTTGAATTTCTACTTTTAATCGATCGGTCTTGGTATTGTAGTGAAGAATGTGTTTATTGGCTTGATACTATCCTCAATCTTTGTGAATATGCCTAGAAGTCTTAAAAGTTCACTTATTTTTTCTGCCATTGCCTTTAAAATGACTTGTGACCTAACATTAAACGCCAAGTATTCCATGAAATGTCCATGTAAATGTGACTCCTAAATTTGGTATTCGGTTTCGAGGTTCGTATTTTTGTTTCTATTCGATCGGTCTTGATTTTGAAGTGCAGAATGTTCTTATTGGGTTGATATTATCCTCATTCTTCATGCTTATGCCTAGATGTCTTTACAGTTCACTTGTTTTTCTGCCCTTGCCTTTAAAATGACTTGTGATCTAACATTATACGCTAAGTACTCGATGAAATGTCCATATAAATGTCACTCGTAAATGTGGCATTTGGTTTAGAGGTTCGTATTTATGGTTTTATTCAATCGGTCTTGATATTGTAGTGTAGAATGTGCATATTGGCTTTATACTGTCCTCATTTCTTATGCTTATGCCCAGATGTCTTTAAAGTCCACTCTTTTTTTCTCCTTTTGCCTTTAAAATGACTTGTGATCTATCATTGCACGCCAAGTGCTCGATGAAATGTCCATGTAAATGTCACTCCTAAATGTGGCATTCGGTTTCTAGGTTCGTATTTTTGCTTTTATTCGATTGATCTTGATTTTGTAGTGCAGAATGTGCATTTTGGTCTGATACTATCCTCATTCTTTATGGTTATGCCTAGATGCCTTACAGTTCGCTTGTTTTTTCTCCTTTTGCCTTTAAAATGACTTGTGATCTAACATTATACGTCAAGTGCTTGATGAAATGTCCATGTAATAACACTCCTAAATGTGGCATTCGGTTTCTAGGTTCGAATTTATGCTTTTATTCGACCTGTCATGATTTTGTAGTGCAGAATGTGCTTATTGGCTTGATATTATCCTCATTATTTGTGCTTATGCCTAGATAACTTTAAAGTTCACTTGTTTTTTCTCCTTTTGCCTTTAAAATGAGTTGTGATCTAACATTGTACACCAAGTGTTCGATGAAATGTTCATGTAAATGTCACTCCTAAATTTGGCATTCGGTTTCTAGGTTGGAATATCTGCTTTTATTCGATTGGTCTTGGTATTGTAGTGAAGAATGTGCTTATTGGCTTGGTACTATCCTCATTCTTTGTGCTTATGCCTAGATGTCTTTAAAGTTCACTTGTTTTTTTGCCCTTACCTTTAAAATGACTTGCGATCTAACATTATACGTCAAGTATTCTATGAAATGTCCATGTAAATGTCACTCCTAAATGTGGCATTCGGTTTCCAAGTTTGAATTTCTACTTTTAATCGATCGGTCTTGGTATTGTAGTGAAGAATGTGTTTATTGGCTTGATACTATCCTCAATCTTTGTGAATATGCCTAGAAGTCTTAAAAGTTCACTTATTTTTTCTGCCATTGCCTTTAAAATGACTTGTGACCTAACATTAAACGCCAAGTATTCGATGAAATGTCCATGTAAATGTGACTCCTAAATTTGGTATTCGGTTTCGAGGTTCGTATTTTTGTTTCTATTCGATCGGTCTTGATTTTGAAGTGCAGAATGTTCTTATTGGGTTGATATTATCCTCATTCTTCATGCTTATGCCTAGATGTCTTTACAGTTCACTTGTTTTTCTGCCCTTGCCTTTAAAATGACTTGTGATCTAACATTATACGCTAAGTACTCGATGAAATGTCCATATAAATGTCACTCGTAAATGTGGCATTTGGTTTAGAGGTTCGTATTTATGGTTTTATTCAATCGGTCTTGATATTGTAGTGTAGAATGTGCATATTGGCTTTATACTGTCCTCATTTCTTATGCTTATGCCCAGATGTCTTTAAAGTCCACTCTTTTTTTCTCCTTTTGCCTTTAAAATGACTTGTGATCTATCATTGCACGCCAAGTGCTCGATGAAATGTCCATGTAAATGTCACTCCTAAATGTGGCATTCGGTTTCTAGGTTCGTATTTTTGCTTTTATTCGATTGATCTTGATTTTGTAGTGTAGAATGTGCATTTTGGTCTGATACTATCCTCATTCTTTATGGTTATGCCTAGATGCCTTACAGTTCACTTGTTTTTTCTCCTTTTGCCTTTAAAATGACTTGTGATCTAACATTATACGTCAAGTGCTTGATGAAATGTCCATGTAAATAACACTCCTAAATGTGGCATTCGGTTTCTAGGTTCGAATTTATGCTTTTATTCGACCTGTCATGATTTTGTAGTGCAGAATGTGCTTATTGGCTTGATATTATCCTCATTATTTGTGCTTATGCCTAGATAACTTTAAAGTTCACTTGTTTTTTCTCCTTTTGCCTTTAAAATGAGTTGTGATCTAACATTGTACACCAAGTGTTCGATGAAATGTTCATGTAAATGTCACTCCTAAATTTGGCATTCGGTTTCTAGGTTGGAATATCTGCTTTTATTCGATTGGTCTTGGTATTGTAGTGAAGAATGTGCTTATTGGCTTGGTACTATCCTCATTCTTTGTGCTTATGCCTAGATGTCTTTAAAGTTCACTTGTTTTTTTGCCCTTACCTTTAAAATGACTTGCGATCTAACATTATACGTCAAGTATTCTATGAAATGTCCATGTAAATGTCACTCCTAAATGTGGCATTCGGTTTCTAGGTTCGAATTTATGCTTTTATTTGATCGGTCTTGGTATTGTAGTGAAGAATGTGTTTATTGGCTTGATACTATCCTCAATCTTTGTGAATATGCCTAGAAGTCTTAAAAGTTCACTTATTTTTTCTGCCATTGCCTTTAAAATGACTTGTGACCTAACATTAAACGCCAAGTATTCGATGAAATGTCCATGTAAATGTGACTCCTAAATTTGGTATTCGGTTTTGAGGTTCGTATTTTTGTTTCTATTCGATCGGTCTTGATTTTGAAGTGCAGAATGTTCTTATTGGGTTGATATTATCCTCATTCTTCATGCTTATGCCTAGATGTCTTTACAGTTCACTTGTTTTTCTGCCCTTGCCTTTAAAATGACTTGTGATCTAACATTATACGCTAAGTACTCGATGAAATGTCCATATAAATGTCACTCGTAAATGTGGCATTTGGTTTAGAGGTTCGTATTTATGGTTTTATTCAATCGGTCTTGATATTGTAGTGTAGAATGTGCATATTGGCTTTATACTGTCCTCATTTCTTATGCTTATGCCCAGATGTCTTTAAAGTCCACTCTTTTTTTCTCCTTTTGCCTTTAAAATGACTTGTGATCTATCATTGCACGCCAAGTGCTCGATGAAATGTCCATGTAAATGTCACTCCTAAATGTGGCATTCGGTTTCTAGGTTCGTATTTTTGCTTTTATTCGATTGATCTTGATTTTGTAGTGCAGAATGTGCATTTTGGTCTGATACTATCCTCATTCTTTATGGTTATGCCTAGATGCCTTACAGTTCACTTGTTTTTTCTCCTTTTGCCTTTAAAATGACTTGTGATCTAACATTATACGTCAAGTGCTTGATGAAATGTCCATGTAAATAACACTCCTAAATGTGGCATTCGGTTTCTAGGTTCGAATTTATGCTTTTATTCGACCTGTCATGATTTTGTAGTGCAGAATGTGCTTATTGGCTTGATATTATCCTCATTATTTGTGCTTATGCCTAGATAACTTTAAAGTTCACTTGTTTTTTCTCCTTTTGCCTTTAAAATGAGTTGTGATCTAACATTGTACACCAAGTGTTCGATGAAATGTTCATGTAAATGTCACTCCTAAATTTGGCATTCGGTTTCTAGGTTGGAATATCTGCTTTTATTCGATTGGTCTTGGTATTGTAGTGAAGAATGTGCTTATTGGCTTGGTACTATCCTCATTCTTTGTGCTTATGCCTAGATGTCTTTAAAGTTCACTTGTTTTTTTGCCCTTACCTTTAAAATGACTTGCGATCTAACATTATACGTCAAGTATTCTATGAAATGTCCATGTAAATGTCACTCCTAAATGTGGCATTCGGTTTCTAGGTTCGAATTTATGCTTTTATTTGATACGTCTTGGTTTTGTAGTGCAAAATGTGCATATTGGCTTGATACTATCCTCATTTTGTGTCCTTATGCCTACATGTCCTTAAAGTTCACTTGTTTTATCTCCTTTTGCCTTTATAATGACTTGTGATCTAACATTGCTCACCAACTGCTCGATGAAATGTCCATGTAAATGTCACTCCTGATCTAACATGCCTGGATGTCTTTAAAGTCCACTTGTTTTTACTCATTTTGCCTTTAAAATGACTTCTGATCTATCATTGCATTCCAAATGCTCAATTAAATGTCCATGTAAATGTCACTCCTAAATGTGGCATTCGGTTTCTAGGTTCGTATTTTTGGTTTTATTCTATTGGTCTCTATTTTGTAGTTCAGAATGTGTATATTGGCTTGATACTATCCTCGTTCTTTATGCTTATGCCTAGATGTCTTTAAAGTCCACTTGTTTTTGTCCTTTTGCCTTTAAAATGACTTGTGATCTAACATTGCATGCCAAGTGCTCGATGAAATGTCCATGTAAATATCACTCCTATATTTGGTATTCGGTTTCTCGGTTCGTATTTATGCTTTTATTCGATCAGTCTTGATTTTGTAGTGAAGAATGTGCTTATTGGCTTGATACTATCCTCATTCTTTGTGCTTATGCCTAGATAACTTTAAAGTTCACTTGTTTTTTCCCCTTTTGCCTTTGAAATGAGTTGTGATCTAACATTATACACCAAGTGTTCGATGAAATTTTCATGTAAATGTCACTCCTAAATTTGGCATACGGTTTCTAGGTTTGATGTTCTTCTTTTATTCGATTGGTCATGGTATTGTAGTGAAGAATGTGCTTATTGGCTTGATACTATCCTCATTCTCTATGCTTATGCCTAGATTTCTTTAAAGTCCACTTGTTTTTTCTCCTTTTGCCTTTAAAATGACTTGTGATCTAAATTGCATGCCAAGTGCTCGATTAAATGTCCATGTAAATGTCACTCCTAAATGTGGCATTCGATTTCTAGGTTCGTATATTTGGTTTTATTCGATCGGTCTTGATTTTCTAGTGCAAAATGTGCATATTGGCTTGATACTATCCTCGTTCTTTATGCTTATACTTAGATGTCTTAAAAGTCCACTTGTTTTTTCTCCTTTTGCCTTTAAAATGACTTGTGATCTAACATTACATGCCAAGTGCTCGATGAAATATCCATGTAAATGTCACTTTTAAATTTAGTATTCGGTTTCTAGGTTCGTATTTTTTGTTTTATTCGATCGTTCTTGATTTTGTAGTGCAGAATGTGTTTATTGGCTTGATACTATCCTCATTCTTTATGCTTATGCCTAGATGTCTTTACAGTTCACTTGTTTTTTCTCTTTTTGCCTTTAAAATGACTTGTGATCTAAAATTATACGCTAAGTGTTCGATGAAAGGTCCATGTAAATGTCAATCCTAAATGTGGCATTTGGTCTCTTGGTTCGTATTTAAGATTTTATTCAATCGGTCTTGTTTTTTTGCAGAATGTGCATATTGGCTTGATACTATCCTCATTTCTTGTGCTTATGCCTAGATGTCTTTAAAGTCCACTCTTTTTTTCTCCTTTTGTCTATAAAATGACTTGTAATCTAACATTGCACGCCAAGTACTCGATGAAATGTCCGTGTAAATGTCACACCTAAATGTGGCATTCGGTTTCTAGCTTTGTATTTATACTTTTATTCGATCGGTCTTGATTTTGTAGTGCAAAATGTGCATATTGGCTTGATACTATCCTCATTCTTTATGCTTATGCCTAGATGTCTTTAAAGTCCACTCTTTTTTTTCTCCTTTTGCCTTTAAAATGACTTGTGATCTAACAATGCACGCCAAGTGCTTGATGCAATGTCCATGTAAATGTCACTCCTAAATGTGGCATTCTCTTTCTAGGTTCGAATTCATGTTCTTATTCGACCTGCCATGATTTTGTAGTGTAGAATGTGCTTATTGGTTTGATACTATCCTCATTCTTTTTTGTTATACCTAGATGTCTTTAACGATCACTTATTTTTTCTCCTTTTGCCTTTAAAATGATTTGTGATCTAACATTATACACCAAGTGTATGATGAAATGTTCATGTAAATGTCACTCCTAAATGTTGCATTCAGTTTCTAGGTTTGAATTTCTGCTTTTATTCGATTGGTCTTGGTATTGTAGTGAAGAATGTGCTTATTGGCTTGAAACTATCCTCATTCTTTGTGCTTATGCCTAGATGTCTTTAATGTTCACTTGTTTTTTCTGCCTTTGCCTTTAAAATGACTTGTAATCTAACATTGCAAGCCAAGTGCCCGATGAAATGTTCATGTAAATGTCACTCCTAAATGTGGCATTCGGTTTCTAGGTTCGTATTTTTGGTTTTATTCTATCATTCTCTATTTTGTAGTGCAGAATGTGCATATTGGCTTGATACTATCCTCGTTCTTTATGCTTATGCCTATATGTCTTTAAAGTCCACTTGTTTTTTCTCCTTTTGCCTTTAAAATGACTTGTGATATAACATTGCATGCCAAGTGCTCGATGAAATGTCCATGTAAATGTCATTCCGAAATGTGGCATTCGATTTCTAGGTTCGTATTTTTTATTTTATTCGATCGGTCTTGATTTTCTATTGCAGGATGTGCATATTGGCTTGATACTATCCTCATTCTTTATCTGTATGCCTAGATGTTTTTAGAGTTCACTTGTTTTTCTCCTTTCGCCTTTAAAATGACTTGTGATCTAACATTATACGCTAAGTGCTCGATGAAATGTCCATGTAAATGTCACTCCTAAATGTGGCATTCGGTTTCTAGGTACGTATATATGGTTTTATTCAATTGGTGTTGATTTTGTAGTGCAGAATGTGCATATTGGCTTGATATTGTCCTCATTCTTAATGCTTATGCGTAGATGTCTTTAAAGTCCACTCTTTTTTCCTCCTTTTTCCTTTAAAATGACTTGTGATCTAACGTTGCACCCCAAGTTCTCGATTAAATGTCCATTTAAATGTCACTCCTAAATATGGCATTCGGTTTCTAGGTTCGTATTTATGCTTTTATTCGATCGGTCTTGATTTTGTAGTGCAGAATGTGCATATTGGCTTGATACTATCCTCATTCTTTATCCTTATGCCGAGATGTCTTTTCAGTTCACTTGTTTTTTCTCCTTTTGCCTTCAAAATGACTTGTGATCTAAAATTATACGTGAAGTGCTCGATGAAATGTCCATGTAAATGTCACTCATGAATGTGGCATTTGGTTTCTAGGTTCGAATTTATGCTTTTATTTGACCTGTCATGATTTTGTAGTGCAGAATGTGCTTATTGGTTTGATACTATCCTCATTCTTTTTGGTTATGCCTAGATGTCTTTAAAGATTACTTGTTTTTTCTCCATTTGCCTTTAAAATGAGTTGTGATCTAACATTATACACCAAGTGTTCGATGAAATGTTCATGTAAATGTCACTCCTAAATGTGGCATTCGGCTTCTTGGTTCAAATTTATGCTTTTATTCCTTACGTCTTGGTTTTGTAGTGCAAAATGTGCATATTGGCTTGATACTATCCTCATTCTTTATGCTTATGACTATATGTGTTTGAAATCCACTTGTTTTTTCTCCTTTGGCCTTTAAATTCACTTGTGATCTAACATTACATGCCAAGTGCTCGATGAAATGTCCATGTAAATGTCACTCCTAAATTTGGTTTTCGGTTTCTAGGTTCGTATTTATGCTTTTATTCGATCGGTCTTGATTTTGTAGTGTTGAATGTGCACATTGGCTTGATACTATCCTCATTCTTTATGCTTATGCCTAGATATCTTTAAAATCCACTCTTTTGTTTTCCTTTCTCCTTTAAAATGACTTGTGATCTAACATTGCACGCCAAGTGCTCGATGAAATGTCCATGTAAATGTCACACCTAAATGTGGCATTCGGTTTCTAGGTTCGTATTTATGCTTTTATTCGATTTCTCTTGATTTTGTAGTGCAGAATGTACTTATTGGCTTGATACTATCCTCATTCTTTGTGCTTATGCCTAGATGGCTTTAAAGTTCACTTGTTTTTTCCCTATTGCCTTTAAAAATAACTTCTGATCTAACATTATACTCCAAGTGTTCGATGAAATGTCCAAGTAAATGTCATTGCCAAATGTGGCATTCGGTTTCTAGGTTCGTATTTATTGTTTTATTCGATCGGTCTTGATTTTTTGGTGCAGAATGTTCTTATTTGCTTGATACAATCCTCATTCTTTATGGTTATGCCTAGATGTCCTTAATGTTCAATTCTTTTTTCTCCTTTTATCTTTAATAATGACTAGTGATCTAACATTGTCCGCCAAGTGATCAATGAAATGTCCATGTAAATGTCACTCCTAAATGTGGCATTCGGTTTTTAGGTTCGAATTTATACTTTTATTCGATTTGTCTTGATTTTGTAGTCCAAAATGTGCTTATTAGCTTGATACTATCCTCATTCTTTGTGCTTATGCCTAGACTTCTTTAAAGTTCACTTGTTTTTTCTCCTTCTGCCATTAAAACAACTTGTGATCTAACATTACACGACAAGTGTTCGATGAAATGTCCATTTAAATGTCACTACTAAATGTGGCATTCGGTTTCTAGGTTCGAATTTATGCTTTTGTTCGATTTCTCTTGATTTTGTAGTATAGAATGTACTTATTGGCTTGATACTATTCTCATTCTTTGTGCTTATGCCTAGATGGCTTTAAAGTTCACTTGTTTTTTCCCCTATTGCCTTTAAAAATTACTTCTGATCTAACATTATACGCCAAGTGATCGATGAAATGTCCAAGTAAATGTCACTCCTAAATGTGGCATTCGAATTCTAGGTTCGAATTTATGCTTTTATTCGATTGGTCTTGATTTTGTAGTGTAGAATGTGCTTATTGGCTTGATACTATCTTCATACTTTGTGCTTTTGCCGAGAAGTCTTTAAAGTTCATTTGTTGTTTCTCCTTTTTCCTTTTAAATATTGGCTTGTGATCTAACATTATAGTGACGTGTTCGATGAAATTGTCTTCTAAATGTCATTCCTAAATGTGGCATTCGGTTTCATGGTTCGAATTTATGCTTTTATTCGATACGTCTTGATTTTGAAGTGCAAAATTTGCTTATTGACTTGATACTATCCTCATTCCTTATGCTTATGCGTAGATGACTTTAAAGTCCACTCTTTTTTTCTCCTTTTGCCTTTAAAATGACTTGTGATCTAACATTGCACGCGAAGTGCTCGATGAAATGTCCATGTAAATGTCACTCCTAAATGTGGCATTATGTTTCTAGGTTCGTATTTATGCATTTGTTCGTTCGGTCTTGATTTTGTAGTGCGGAATGTGCTTATTAGCTTGATACTATCCTCATTTTTTATGCTTATGCCTAGATGTCTTTAAAGTTTACTTATTTTTTCTCCTTTTTCCTTTAAAAATTGACTTGTGATCTAACATTACACGACAAGTGTTCGATGAAATGTCCACCTGAATGTCACTACTAAATGTGGCAATCTGTTTCTAGGTTCGAATTTATGCCTTTATTCGATTTCACTTGATTTTGTAGTGAAGAATGTACTTATTGGCTTCATACTATCCTCATTCTTTATGCTTATGCCTAGATGTCTTTACAATTCCTTTGTTTTTTCTCTTTTTGCCTTTAAAATGACTTGTGATCTAACATTATACGCCAAGTGCTCGATGAAATGTCGATGTAAATGTCACTCCTTAATGTGGCATTCGGTTTCTAGGTTCAAATTTATGCTTTTATTCGATCGGTCTTGATTTTGTTGTGTAGAATGTGCTTATTGACTTGACACTATCTTCATTATTTGTGCTTATGCCGAGATCTCTTTAAAGTTCACTTGTTTTTTCTCCTTTTGCCTTTAAAAATCGGCTTGTGATCTAACATTATACGCGACGTGTTCGATGAAATGTCCATATAAATGTCACTACTAAATGTGGCATTCGGTTTCATGGTTCGTATTTATTCTTTTATTCGATCGGTCTTGATTTTGTAGTGTTGAATGTTCTTATTGGCTTGATACAATCCTCGATCGATTTTGTAGTCTTGCACGCCTAGTGATCGATGAAATGTCCATGTAAATGTCACTCCTAAATGTGGCATTGGGTTTTTAGGTTCGAATTTATGCTTTTATTCGATTTGTGATGTGATCAAGCCCACCTGAACCCACCTTCCCGGCCTGCCTCGAGTCGGCGTTCTGACCAATGGGCCAGCCTCTAGTCTGCCTCGGCCGGCGATCTGACTAGTGGCGCTCAATCACATGTCATGGGCTGCAGCCCATGCACCCCAACCTGCAGGAGGTTTCACACCTTTTATCCTGCAGGATGTTGGAGGGGGGATTTGATCCCCTGACCTCCCTTTATCAAAGGGGGATCCTTCACCTTGACAACCAACTCCACTGCAGTAGAGTTGGTTGTCAAGGTGAAGGATCCCACCTTGATAAAGGGAGGTCAGGGGATCAAATCCCCCCTCCAACATCTTGCAGGATAAAAGGTTTGAAACCTCCTGCAGGTTGGGGTGCATGGGCTGCAGCCCATGACATGTGATTGAGTGCCACTAGTCAGATCACCGGCCGAGGCAGACTAGAGGTTGGCCCACTGGTCAGAAGGCCGACTCGAGGCAGGCCGGGAAGGTAGGTTCAGGTGGGCTTGATCACATCAATTTGCTTTGATTTTGTAGTGCAAATTGTGCTTATTGGCTTGATACTATCCTCTTTCTTTGTGCTTATGCCTAGACTTCTTAAATTTCACTTGTTTTTTCTCCTTTTGCCATTAAAATAACTTGTGATCAAACATTGAACACTAAGTGTTCGATGAAATGTCCATGTAAGTGTCACTCCTTAATGTGGCATTCGCTTTGTAGGTTTGAATTTATGCTTTTATTTGATCGATCTTTATTTTGTAGTTCAGAATGTGCCTATTAACTTGGTACTATCCTCATTATTGATGTTAATGCGTAGATGAAATATCCAGGTAAATGTCACTCCTAAATGTGGCATTCAGTTTCTGTGTTCGTATTTATGCTTTTATTCGATCGGCCTTGATTTGGTATTGCACAATGTGCTTATTGGCTTGATACTATCCTCATTTTTTGTGCTTATGCCTAGATTTCTTTAATGTTCACTTGTTTTTCCTCCTTTTGCCTTTAAAATGACTTGTGATCTAACATTGCACGCCAAGTGTTCGATGAAATGTCCTGTAATTGTCACTCATAAATGTGGTAGTGGTTTTCATAGTTTGAATTTTTGCTTTTATTCGATCTGTCTTGATTTTGTAGTGCAGAATGTGCTTTTTGCCTTGATACTATCCTCGTTCTTTGTGCTTATGCCAAGATTTCTTTAAAGTTCACTTTTTTTCTCCTTTTGCCATTAAAATAACTTATGATCAAACATTGAACGTCAAGTGTTCGATGAAATGTCCATGTAAATGTCACTCCTAAATGTGGCATTTGGTTTCTAGCTTTGAATTTATGCTTTTATTCGATCGGTCTTTATTTTGTAGTGCAGAATTGATGCAGTGAAGCCTGCCATGTCTCAAACCGACGTCGATGAGTTGATTCGAGTGCCTTCTGACGGACCAATCACAAGAAGTCGAGCTAAGAAGATTGCTCAAGGCACAACAACGATCTTGGTTCGATTGGCAACGGTTATTGAAGAGCCTAGCAAGGCGAAGTGGGTCTCGTGCATTCGACATCAATTGAGCCCGGATTCCATGGATTGATAATATGAGGGCCGAAACGCACTATTTTTTTATTTAGAAACATATATTAGTTTGTCTCACTTTAGGGCTGAATTTAGTAAGTGACCGGGTGAGATGAATTGGTATATGGGTCAAAGTCAACCCTTTGACTTGACCATTCTAAATTGAAGAAAATATCTTATTTATTATTTTATGAACAATTTCTATCTATTTTAATAATGAAGAGAAATCAGCCAATAGGCTTATGTTAGTGGTTGATTTTCTCTCTCCTGGTTGTTAGAGATATTTTTAGTTTGTTAGAGATATTTTAAGTTGTTAGGATTATTTCCTTAAATAAATAATTCACCTATGATTTATTTATTTAAGGGAATCTAGTTAGATTTATTTAGATATTATTATATCTTGGGAAGCAAGCAAAGGAGGCTCATTCTCCCCATTTAGGGCCGACCACCTCCCCTTCCTTGCTCCCCAAGTATTAGCTTTTGTATTCTCTATTTATACTTTGCAATTTCATTAATAAAAATCAGCTTGAGATTAGATAAACCCTAAGAAAGGTTTATCTAGTCCTTGGGCTCCAAAAAAACTCGAGTTTGTTTGTGTTTGTCGATCAACATCATCATCATCAATCGATCTCTCTCTCTCTCCTTGTTCGAATCTGGTTTGTTGGTTTAATCAATTAGATTGTTCTAGTTGTGATTGTTAAAGATCAAACTAGTTAATCAATCGGATTTAGCGTTAGAGCCAATCCGTTTGAACTATCAAGTTGGACTATTCTATCAAATCTGATCGGTTTTCATTCAATCAATTCAAATCCGTTTGTTACTTGTTGTGCACGATTTCTCATATTGATTGCAAATTCAGGTTGATTCAAGGATTACTAGGCAAGATCGGGACTTGTGTGGGTCATATACGAGGTTTCTACGGAGGATTCCGGGGCAATCACGTATCAAGTGGTATCATAATCCAGCGTCTCGCCAAGTAATTGTTTCTTTCCTTAATTTGCTTTCTAATTGATTTGATTCAGTTTTTGATCCCAAAAATCCCACCTTTACCTAAAGTTTGAATTTTTGAGACCAAAAGATTGAATTTTTCACCACCACCACCATATTTCCGCCACCCTACCACCACGAACCACCACCACCACCCAAACTGGTGTCGCTCTAGGGCACCGCACCACTCCCCAGCCCTGTCCGAACCCACCCCCACAAACCCTAGCCAATTCGGAGACCCTAAACCCTAGTTCGCCCCCCGCCCTATTCTCGTGAACCCTAACCCTAACCCTAATTTGGCGGCAGAACCCTAACCCTAGATTGCGAGAAACCCTAGGAAACTCTAATTCTCGCAAACCCTAATCTGAAACCCTAAACCTAGTTCGAACCCTACCAATCCCTCAAACCCTAGATCCAAATCCGCAAACCCTAACTCTAGCCCTCAACCGAGATCACCAAACCCTAATTCCTTGTTGTTGCTTGCCCTCCAAGTAATAACCCATCTAGGAGATTTTAAGGGATTTGTTGCATGCTTTTGGTTGAATTGGTTGAGTTTTGTTGCAATTAAGAGTAGCAATTGTCTTCCTACAATTTTTATGAGTTTTTATTTCATGTTGCATGATCAATAGAGATTCATATTGCTTGTTTGATATTTGCTAATTTCTGTCATTGCATTCCGTCAAATTCGACCTGCCCCTTCTTCTTTTGTTAATTTGGCTTCTAGTTGGTTTCATTGGTAGCAAAAGTCACTTAGTTAAAAAAAAAAAAAAAAATTCAGTTCGTGTATACCTTTTAATTTCGTCCTTTGCATTGTTGTTTTGCTTTGCTTGTTTCTTCATTACAGCACAAGAGTAGTTTGTGCATAAAATCAAAAAAAAAAAAAAAAAAACAGAAAAGAAAAGTGATCTACCCCAGCTAGTTTTAAGCCACTTTCAACCCTAGTGACTGCTTGCTTAAAAAGATAGCTAAGTAGAAATCACTTTGAAGAAAAAGAGTGACGAAATAAAAGTCACTAAGCCTACCATATTTTCTGCCCTTGCATGCTGAATTTTGGTTTTATTAACTTGCATAGAGTCAATTGAGAGATTGCATGTGTTTTAGAGCTCATAGAGGGATTATTTGCATTGCTTGTCTTATTGCATATTTGCCATTTGCTTAAGCTGCATATTTCCTTTAAATATCATTAGTATTCCATACCTACACTATATCTACCATTTTACTCCCTCAAAACAGCCCAAAAACTGAATTAAGCTGATTGGATTGCTTTGAGGCAAGTTTTGGCTTGATCAAGGTGTGGTATTGCTTGTTTTGATTTGCTTTAGAACACACTACTCTCTCTACCTTCTTGCTTGTTTCAGGAACAATGGTGATTCCATCAGAACCTAACCCAACTGAATTGAGTCTCACTAAGGAGGCAATCGACTTCATTAGGTTGTCCATTAGTGAAGGTGTGCGCGATGGCCAGGCTCGAGCTGTAGAACTGGCCACGGCTGCATTGGTTCCACAACTAAAGCATTTAGAGGAACAACTTGCAATATTGGTTGATTCATCTCAAGCTAGTCGCAAGAGCACCCCTGCAGTCGATCTTACAAGTGACCCAAATCAAGCCTCGGGTAGCGATAAAGGCAAGCAACAACTAGTGGATGACGAACATGATGTGCTTGCTAGCTACAACAAAGATAATGATCCCCCGGCTCACTACTCCCCCACAGCAGGCCGAGGTAGAGGAAGAGGCATCGGGTCGAGGACTCCACCGGTTACTCATCAACAAGTCTATAATCAGCCACACAACCGGTACCCTCAAGCCACTCATCAACAATATCAACAATACAACAACTCTTTTGATGATGTGACATATGGTTATCCCGGGGAAGAAAGGCGCCCATGGCATCCTCCCCTAGATGATTTCTATAACCAAGCTGAGGTTGTAGAAGATCTCCCACCAGCCTATGGAGTACAACGGCCGAACAACAACAACAACGTTAACCAAGTTGTAAATCAGATTGGGAAACGTGATATAAAGATCAAGATAGAACCATTCAATGGAGAGCTTAACCCGGAGAAGTATCTAGAGTGGGAACAAGCTACAAATTTCATTCTAGATCACATGGGATATGAAGAATGGGAGAAAGTTGCTGTTGTTGTCATCCACTTTATTGGGACCGCTAGAAATTGGTGGTTTAGAATGAAGGAGGATCGAATTAGAAAGGCCTTACCACCAATTGAAACTTGGGGCCAGCTGAAGTTTGTAATGAGGAAGAAATATGTGCCTGAAGAGCATACCGAGCACATGAGATTGAAAGTTGTAACTTGCAAACAAGGCACCAAGTCTCCAACCGAGTACTTCAATGAGCTAGAGGATCTGAGTTTTAAAGCGGGAATTCATCATTCCCAACGGTCTCTAAGGACCCAATTCATGGCGGGACTGAATCAAAGCATTCAAGACACATTGGAGATTCAACAAATCAAGGATATCAATGCCTTAGTACATTCAGCCCAACTACTCTATGAGCAGCAACAAAGGAAGAAGAAGGAAGCTTGGAATGCTACAAAAAGGTATGGTTCTAATCCTAGTTCAAATTCCAACTTTTATTCTTCTAACCCTTCTATGCAGCAAAAGGGAGCTACTAGCTCACCTAAAACAACAGGTTTTCAAGGCCAAAGGCGTTCCACCAATGGACCTCCAAATCAGCCTAGAGCACGTGATTTAGTGTGCTACAAGTGTCAAGGACGAGGTCACTATGCCAAGGATTGTCCAAATCTAAAGCAAGTACTTCTCACCACCAATGGAGGATATGTGAGTGATGAAGATATAACTCCAAATCAAGTGGAGGAGGACAGTATTGGACAAGAAGAGGAGGACGTAGAGGCCATTGAACCAGAATGCACCGAACAGCCTCTAACTTTGGTAACTATGCGTACTCTTACTTTACAAGAAACACCTAGGCTAGATCAAAGGGAAAACATTTTTCATACTAGGTGTACAGTAAAGAATCAAGTGTTATGCATGATAATTGATAGTGGTAGCTGCTGTAACATTATTAATGCTAAGGTAGTTGATCACTTGCAATTAAAAATCCAACCTAGAGCTACTAGTTATGGTCTCAATGGAATTAATGATTCAGAAGGTCCTAATCTTGTCACCCATCAGTGTTTAGTCCGTGTTGCTATTGGTACTTATGTTGATGACATTATGTGTGATGTAGTAAACATGGAATGCACTCATATATTGTTAGGAAGACCATGGTTATTTGATAGGAGAGTGATTTATGATGGCATGTTAAACACCTATTCTTTTAACTATGATGGGAGGAGAGTTTCTCTTCTACCCTTGTCTCCCCAACAAGTTCTACAGGATCAGGTACGTCGAGATCAAGCTAGGGCACTTAGGCGTGCCAAGGAAGAGAAAGAAGAGGCTGATTCAACGGCCAAAGCATCGGCCCAGCGTTCGGCGCCCGACGCGTCGACAAAGCCAAGCGGCGTTTCCCAGTCTCCACCCAAGCGTTCTGGCTCAAATTTTGGGACAACATCAAAAACAGGTGGAGCTACGGTTTGGGACGAAAAACGCCGAGAGAATGTCCCTAAAACGGCCAAAGTGCCGAGCAACACTTCCAATAGTGCATCTGGGACGAAAACTGGGCTATCTCCCAATCCACTCGAGCGTTTTGGCTCAAATTTTGGGAGCAATTCAGAGACTCGGAGAGCTACAAATATGGAAAAATAACGCCTACAGAAAGAGCCAAAAATCGGCTTGAAAGGCAGTGTAGAAAAGCGCTCTCTTGTGACTCAGTCTAGTATTTCTTTCCCTAACTCTTCTTGCTTACTTCTTATGAGGAAAGAGATACTTATTATTAGTCAAGATATTTCACATCTTCCAAAGTGTCTACAGGATCTATTACAGGAGTTTGAAGATGTGATGCCTGAAGAGTTGCCAGAAGGCCTTCCACCAATTAGAGGCATTGAGCATCAAATCGATTTGGTGCCCGGCGCTTCATTACCAACCGTGCAGCCTATAGAGCAAGTCCAGAAGAGACCGCTGAGCTTCAAAGACAAGTGCAAGATCTCATGGACAAAGGCTATGTGCGTGAATCTCTCAGCCCATGCGCGGTTCCGGTGATTTTAGTGCCAAAGAAGGATGGCACATGGAGAATGTGTGTTGATTGTAGAGCGATCAACCAAATAACAGTTAAGTACCGTCACCCCATCCCTAGACTAGATGATATGCTTGATGAATTACATGGTGCTAATTTCTTTTCTAAAATTGATTTAAGAAGTGGGTACCATCAAATTAGGATGAGGGAAGGGGATGAATGGAAAACTGCCTTTAAAACTAAGTATGGTTTATATGAATGGTTAGTAATGCCTTTTGGATTAACTAATGCACCTAATACTTTTATGAGGCTTATGAACCATGTTTTAAGAAGATACTTAGGCAAATTTGTTGTAGTCTACTTTGATGATATCTTAGTCTATAGCAAAACCATGCATGAACATGTAGATCATCTTAGGGCTGTTTTGGACACTTTAAGGTTAGAAAAGCTTTATGTTAACTTGAAAAAGTGTTCTTTTTGCTCGGAGTCTACCATTTTTCTTGGTTTTGTTGTGTCTAAAGGTGGATTGAAGGTAGATGAAGACAAGATCAAGGCAATCAAAGAATGGCCCCAGCCGACTACACCAACAATGGTCAGATCATTTCTCGGCTTGGCTGGCTTCTACAGGAGATTTGTGCGTGATTTTAGCACAATTGCAGCCCCCCTCCACGAGCTTACAAAGAAGGATACGGCCTTTAAATGGAGGGAGCAACAAGAGAACGCCTTCAACACTTTGAAGGACAGATTATGCCACGCCCCAGTGCTTCAACTCCCTGACTTCTCCAAGGCATTTGAGATAGAGGTGGACGCTTCTGGACATGGCATAGGAGACGTGCTCTTACAAGACAAGAAACCCATTGCTTATTTTAGTGAAAAGCTTAGTGGGGCTGAGTTGAATTACCCTACTTATGATAAAGAGTTGTATGCTTTAATTAGGGTCCTGAAAACTTGGTCTCATTATTTGTGGCCTAAAGAGTTTGTAATCCATTCTGATCATGAGGCCTTAAAGTACTTGAAAGGCCAATCCAGACTCAGCAGGCGACATGCAAGATGGGTTGAATTCATGGAGACCTTTCCTTATGTTGTTAAACATAAGAAAGGCAAGGAGAATGTGGTAGCTAACGCCCTTTCTCGGAGGTATGTACTCTTGAACATATGTGATGTTAAGATCCTTGGATTTGCAATGATTAGGGAATTATATGCTAGTGATCCTCACTTTGCTGAAATCTATAAGAATTGCATGTCTAGGGGTGAAATAGATACCTACTTTATTGATGATGGGTACTTGTTTAAAGCTGGAAAATTGTGCATTCCTTCATCTAGTATACGTAGGCTTCTAACTAAAGAGGTTCATGAATCAAGAGGACATAGGGGTTTAGAAAAGACTTTAGAAGGTTTAAAAGAACACTACTATTGGCCTAAAATGAGTAATTATGTGCTGAGATTTGTCAAGAGTTGTGTTGTTTGTGCTAAAGCTAAGTCTAGACTTCACCCCCATGGTTTGTACCAGCCTTTACCCATTCCTAGTTCACCTTGGGAAGACATTTCTATGGATTTCATTGTAGGTTTGCCTAGAACTAGGAAGGGTAGAGATTCTATCTTTGTAGTGGTAGATAGATTTTCCAAAATGGCTCACTTTATTCCATGTCACACGACTGATGATGCTGTGCATATTGCTGATTTGTTCTTTAGGGAAATTGTTAGATTGCATGGCATTCCTTGTTCTATTGTGTCAGATCGTGATGCTAAATTTTTGAGTTATTTTTGGAAGAGTCTATGGTCTAAATTGGGAACTAAATTGCTGTTTTCTACCTCATGTCACCCACAAACTGATGGGCAAACGGAAGTTACTAATCGAACGTTAGGGGTTTTACTTAGAACTATGCTTAAAGCTAACCTCAAACGTTGGGAAGATGTTTTGCCTTTTGTGGAGTTTGCTTATAACAGGTCAATCCATTCAGCCAAAAAGATGACCCCTTTTGAGGTTGTTTATGGGCTGAATCCGAGGACGCCGGTGGATATGACGCCTCAGCCATACAAGGGAAAAGAGAGTTTTGAAGCTAACAAGAGGGCTGAGTTTGTGAAGAAGCTACATGAGAGGACGAAGATGCACTTGGAGAGGAAATCCATGAAGTACAAGGCCCATGCTGATAAGGGTCGGAAACAGGTTATCTTTGAAGAAGGAGACCTTGTTTGGGTGCATCTAAGGAAGGAAAGGTTCCCAAATCAAAGGAAGAACAAGTTAGATCAGAGAGGAGATGGACCATTTCGTATCATCAGGAGAATCGGCCCTAATGCATATCATGTTGACATGCCTGGTGAGTATGGTGTCCATCCGACTTTTAATGTGGCTGATCTATCTCTTTATGTGCCAGATTTTGATTCCGACGTCGAATCAGAGACGATTCGAGCTCAAGTGGAGGAGAATGATGCAGTGAAGCCTGCCATGTCTCAAACCGACGTCGATGAGTTGATTCGAGTGCCTTCTGACGGACCAATCACAAGAAGTCGAGCTAAGAAGATTGCTCAAGGCACAACAGCGATCTTGGTTCGATTGGCAGCGGTTATTGAAGAGCCTAGCAAGGCGAAGTGGGTCTCGTGCATTCGACATCAATTGAGCCCGGATTCCATGGATTGATAATATGAGGGCCGAAATGCACTATTTTTTTATTTAGAAACATATATTAGTTTGTCTCACTTTAGGGCTGAATTTAGTAAGTGACCGGGTGAGATGAATTGGTATATGGGTCAAAGTCAACCCTTTGACTTGACCATTCTAAATTGAAGAAAATATCTTATTTATTATTTTATGAACAATTTCTATCTATTTTAATAATGAAGAGAAATCAGCCAATAGGCTTATGTTAGTGGTTGATTTTCTCTCTCCTGGTTGTTAGAGATATTTTCTCTCTCCTGGTTGTTAGAGATATTTTTAGTTTGTTAGAGATATTTTAAGTTGTTAGGATTATTTCCTTAAATAAATAATTCAGCTATGATTTATTTATTTAAGGGAATCTAGTTAGATTTATTTAGATATTATTATATCTTGGGAAGCAAGCAAAGGAGGCTCATTCTCCCCATTTAGGGCCGGCCACCTCCCCTTCCTTGCTCCCCAAGTATTAGCTTTTGTATTCTCTATTTATACTTTGCAATTTCATTAATAAAAATCAGCTTGAGATTAGATAAACCCTAAGAAAGGTTTATCTAGTCCTTGGGCTCCAAAAAGACTCGAGTTTGTTTGTGTTTGTCGATCAACATCATCATCATCAATCGATCTCTCTCTCTCTCCTTGTTCGAATCTGGTTTGTTGGTTTAATCAATTAGATTGTTCTAGTTGTGATTGTTAAAGATCAAACTAGTTAATCAATCGGATTTAGCGTTAGAGCCAATCCGTTTGAACTATCAAGTTGGACTATTCTATCAAATCTGATCGGTTTTCATTCAATCAATTCAAATCCGTTTGTTACTTGTTGTGCACGATTTCTCATATTGATTGCAAATTCAGGTTGATTCAAGGATTACTAGGCAAGATCGGGACTTGTGTGGGTCATATACGAGGTTTCTACGGAGGATTCCGGGGCAATCACGTATCAAGAATGTGCCCATTAACTTTGTACTATCCTAATTCTTCTAGATGTCTTTAATATTTACTTGTTTTTTCTCCTTTTGCCTTTCAAAATTCATTTATGATCTAACTTTGCACGCTAACTGTTCGATGAAATGTCCATGTAAATGTCACTATTAAATGTGGCACTCAATTTCTGTGTTCGTGTATATGCTTTTATTCGATCGGTCCTAATTTGTATTGTACAATGTGCTTATTGGCTTGATACTATCATCATTCTTTATGGTTATGCCTAGATGTCTTTACAGTTCACTTGTTTTTTCTCCTTTTGCCTTTAAAATGACTTGTGATCTAACATTGCACGCCAATTATTCGATGAAATGTTCATGTAAATGTCACTCCAAAATGTTGCATTCGGTTTCTAGGTTCGAATTTATGCTTTTATTTGATCTGTCTTGATTTTGTAGTGTAGAATGTGCTTATTGTCTTGATACTATCCTCATTCTTTGTGCTTATGCCTAGATTTCTTTAAAATTCACTTGTTTTTTCTCCTTTTGCCATTAGAATAACTTGTCATCAAACATTGAACTCCAAGTGTTTGATGAAATGTCCATGTAAATGTCACTTCTAAATGTGGTATTCAGTTTCCAGGTTTGAATTTATGCTTTTATTCGATCGGTCTTGGTTTTGTAGTGTAGAATGTGCTTATTGGCTTTATACTATCCTCATTCTTTGGGCTCGCGTGTCAAGTTGGCCATTCGGCTTAGTGATGTAATTAAGGCCGGTAGGGTCCTCATTTGTTGCTCTTGCAAGATCCGCTTCAACCACCGGTTCCCGTAGCTTGAGAAGTGATTTCGAAATCCAAGAGTCGGAGCTTTTAACTCTCAAATTCCAGAAATTAGCCCTTCTCGTGTGATTTTGAGCGACCCAATTCGTCCAAAGGGACGGTTTGTTCATGTGTATCTCATGGCCAAGCTTGAAAAGGACCGATTGATTCCAAGCAAGGATCTCTTTGATGTTGATGCCACCCTCCTCATATGGCCTAGTCACTTTTTTACAAGAAACAAGTGCTCTCCCCCCCCCAATTTTGCCACTCCAAAGGAAGGAGCGACAAAGTGCTTCTATGCGTTTGAGGACCTTTCTTGGGATGATGATAGATTTGACCCAAAATGAGAGGAGACCCTCAAGCATAGAGTGAATTACTTGAGCTCGTCCTTCATAAGAGAGCATTCGTGCCCGACATCTATTGATGACCCCGGTGATCTTGTTGAGGAGAGGCCCATAATCTCCTACCTTGAGCTTATCGGTGTGAAGGGGCATTCCCAAGTAGCGGACCGGGAAGGTACCAATCTCAAAACCCATAATTGCGGCAAGGGATGCCCGATCATTATGTGTCACACCGCCAAAGAAGATTAGGCTCTTGTGGCAATTGGCTATAAGCCCCGAGGATCTACCAAAGGTGAGAAGGCTGGTTTTTATGGAGTTGAGGGTTGTAATGGTGGGTTTGCAAAAAATGAGGAGATCATCGGCAAAGGTAATATTTGTGAGTTTGAGTCGGTGGCATTTAGGGTGAAAGGAAAAGCTTTGGGTGGTGCTAGCTTTATGAAGATTCTGGCTGAGGATTTCTATAATCAAAACGAAGAGGAAGGGTGAGAGAGGATCACCTTGGCGGAGGCCTCTCTTGCCCGAAAAGAAACCTTTGGCCTCACCATTAATGAGGATGGAATAACGTGGGGTGGTGACATTTTATAGAATGAGTTGGGTTAGCCAAGATGGGAAGCCAAAGTAATGGAGGGTTTTTCAAGAAATCCCCAATCAACACAATCGAAAGCATTTTGGAGGTTCACTTGAATGAGGCACCTTTTTGAGGTATGCCTTTTCTCATAGTTGGCAACTAGGTCTTCAGCAACCGCGGCATTGTGGGAAATGGACCGGCTTGGAACAAAAGCACCTTGTCCAACCGAGACAATTTTGTCAAGGAGGGGTCTAATTCAGCTTACTAAGATTTTGGAGATGGCTTTTAGAAAGGTGTTGCAACAAGAGATGGGTCGAAAGTCTTTAATGTGGAAGGGGTTGTCAACTTTATGGATGAGGCTCACAAACGTGCCCAGAATGGAAGAATTCTTGCACCGCTTTCACCACATCAAATTTCACTATGCTCCAACATTCTGTGAAGAAGTGACTACTAAAGTCATCGGGCCCCGGTGATTTGTTGGAGCCAATGTCCACAAAAGCCTTTCTTATCTCTTCTTCACAAGGCATAAGGGTGAGATTTGCCACATTTTCTTGATTGAGGGTTGGCCCTTCAAGTTGGCTAAAGTCAAAAGCTTGGGTGGGAGCTAGAGTACCAAAAAGCTTCTCGTAGAACCCTACAACCTCATTCACAATATCACGAGGCTCATCAATCTTGTTACCATTTTCATCTTCAAGCATTTAGATGGTGTTGCCCTCCTTCCTCTCTTTGATCCTATTGAAAAAGAAGGAGGAGTTCTCCTCTCCCATGCTCATCCAATCTAGCTTGGCTCTTTGAGTTGTAGCATTCAACAAAATTTTCACATGGAGCTCAACCTCTTTCTTGGCTTCGGAAACGGCTCTTTGTTTTGCAAGGTTTCCAAAGTCATCATGGAGAGTTTGTTGCGCTTTTTTCAACTTTTCCACTCTCTTCCGCTTGTGCCTCAAGATTCCTAAATTTGGTACGGTGCCAAGCCTTTAAAGCCCACTTTAGTTTTGTTAGCTTGGAGAAAAGGACGAATTGAGCCGTCCCTACTATGTGCTCATTCCAAGTACGGCTCACCAAGCTCTCAAACTCGGCATCTTCGGTCCAAAAATTGTAGAACCGGAAGGGAATTGTTCAGATAGTGTTTGTGGGGTTTATGTGAAAAAGGTCGGGTGAGTGGTCAGAAAAGTTTGGGTCACCAAAAAAGGCAAAGGAATGCCTAAAAGTAGTTTCCCAAAGGGGGTTGACAAGGGCTCGGTCTATTTTTGTGGCCACCCGGGAGATTCCCATTTGTTGGTTGGACCAAGTACACTTGGCTCCGGAGTAGGTAAGGTCGTGGAGGTAACAAGGGCCAAGAGCATTGGCTAGCTCATCCGGCTCATCGTCATCATTAGTATTCCTCAAAGAGAATCTTTCCGTGGAGTCAAGCAAACAATTCAAATCACCCATCACAAGCCATGGTGCATTCATCCCCCCGGCAAGAGTTCTCAACAAGTTCCACAAAGGCTTTCTTTCCCTAGGATAATTGAAAGGATTGACAAAGGTTAGATAGAAGCTTAAACAAGAATTTTTGTCACTAACCTTGCAATGAATCGCTTGTGAAGTGTTCAACAAAACTTCCAAATGCACAACTAGGGGGTTCCAAGCAATTCTCATACGACCCCTCTCCTGAGAGCTATCTTTGGTGCAATAATTCCAACCTCTTAGCAAGCAAAAGGCAAGTAAGTCTTCTCTAGTTCTTAGGGTCTTTGTTTCCAAGATACCCATCACACTAACTCGATTTTTGGAGGGGTCACTACTCCCTCTCACATTCCAACAACCAACTTTGAGCTCAGTCATGGAGCACCCTTATTAGGGCTACTACAACCCTCAATTAGGCCCTCAAGAAGGCCTTCAAAGCTATTTTTGTGAACATTGCCTCCCTCCTTGCTTGTTGTCGGTTCTAGTGTGGTGGGGGTTGTGATTGTTGTGGAGCGTGCTTGATGTTTCCTTGCTGGGAATTTGAAGGTTCTAGCTTCATCCTCAAGATTCTTGGCTTTGAGAGCTAGAATCATGTCTTTGTCACGCATCTCGTCCGACAACAAGCTGGTGTTTACAACACTCGTGGCCCCATTAATTTTCAAGCTATTGTCTTCATGGTCAGGTGGGTCAATTTCTGGGTTGGATGCTGCTGTTTGTGACCCAATTTCAGCTACAGCTTCTGAAGAAACATGGGCGAGTTGACCTTGCAGCGCAACTATGACTTGTTCTCAGTTCTCTTGGGCATCATTTTGCACCAAATAATTGGCCTTAGTAGCCTTGACGTAACCAGTAGCATTGGGATCGAGTGGATTCCTAGGCACCCACACTTTTCTTGTCGGAGGTGTCTTGGCCTTGACAACTTTGTTATCACAATTATTACAAAAAGAGTCGGTATGTCCAAAGTTCTTACAAATGGAACATGTCCATGGCATCCATTCTAAAGCGATGGCATACTCAAAGCATTTAACATTATTAGATTTCAGCTTAACTGATTTTCGGTTCACCTCCTCAATTGTGACTTCAACCAACGATTGACCATAAGAGACGCGCTCCACTTAAGAAGTAGCTTTGTCCACGCAAATGGGAGAGTCAATCATGCTTCCAATACCATTCAACAAGTGTTTAGAGGAGAGTATAATGCGATCAAGATCAAGTATTTTCACCCACACCGGAATGGATGCAAAACTAGTCCAATCTATATCCATGCCAAGTTCCCATGTTTTCAGCACAAGAGGTCTATTGCCATTAAAGAGTCAAGGACCATTTTCGAGTACCCAATCCCTTTCTTCTAGGGAAGCAAAGCAAAACGTATAGACACCATATTTCTTCATGAAGACCCTTGGTGATGCAACTTTCCAATCTGCTTTAATAAACTCAATCAGACTTCTCAAGGAGATCTTACCTCCCGCTGCAAAACCGATTAGAGTAGCTTTCCAAGCATTTTGTTCACTAGCTACCTCTTTCAAATCAAACTCAAAGACATCTCTATTATCCAAATGAATCCGTTTTAGCATTTCACAGTCTTGAATGCAACAATTACCTGTCAAGATTTGCTTGTAAGAGTGTTTTGGCTGAGCATTGCCATTCACTACATTGTCATTTGGCTGCGTGCTTGACTCCCCCTTGTAGAATCTGGGAGATAACCTCTCAATGACTGGCTTTTTGTAGCCAACACGTGCTTGGGAGGGCCTGTGGGGCAAAATTGGTTTCAAGGGGGGCTTTTGAGTAAGAACAAGCTGCTGCTCGTTTGGGATATGGATAAGGGGCGATTTGGATAGAGATTCAAGCTCGAGAATAGCTTCATTTTCAGATGGGGGCTGAGGCTGCTCGGATTTTGAGAGAGTAGCAGCCAAAGGAGAGGTTGAGAGGTCTAGAGGAGCAGAAGACAGTGCTTTATCTCCACGTGGGTGAGGATTGCTAGGGTTTAAGACCAAAGTAGAATGGCCAATCCCTTGCTTTCCTAAAGCTGTATTTCCAGAAGAGGTTAAACTAGAGATGTGACTTGCTCATCTGGATTCCGGTCAGAAATATGCAAGAGCGACTCCCCAGGCACGTGTTCTGGCTCCTTTCCCTCCAGCCCCAGCAAGGTAAGGAGCTCCATTGTCATTTCATGGTGTGGCGCCATGGATCTGGCAGGAGGTTGATCACCACCATCAGATCTGGAGGCAACTTCTTCAAGTTTAGAGTTTTTGATGGATGATTCTGTTTATTTGGAGAGGCCCTTCATGAATTTCGGTGTCTTAGCTGGATCAAGCTCGTTTTCACTCGAATCATAAGGGTTGGACTCAGTTTTGCTTGTCAAAGTCAAGCCATGGCTCGGATAGGGCGTGCCCTTGACAGGATTGTTGAAACGATGTCTCATCTTCTTGGAACCAGGCATGTTGATGACGCCAAACACAAGAGCTGGTTGTAACAGGCCAGATCCGCCTACGAATAGCAAGAAACTACGTAGATTTGGAGAGACCTTGAAACAAATGAACAAGAACAAAACCCTAATCTATTTTTTGTGCGCTCTACTCACCCAAACAACTCCCTCACATACTCGGTCAAGATCCAAGTGGTTCTTGCCATGTTTCTTCCTTACACAACACCACCATGCTCAGCTCAAAGATGGTCACCGGAAAATGCCACCGGAACCACCTTTTCCCGTGTTTTCCCACTAGCTCGCAAAGCCCAACTCCCTCATGTATTCCGGTTGCCTAGGAAGGCCCAACACCAGAATTTCCTTCTCACAAGATGTCGTCGAAACTCATGCTCACCACCCCGCCCCCACCGGAGAAGGGCGCGCCGCCCAAGGGCCGTCGGTGAAGGAAAACACAAGAGAAGGCAAGAGAGAGAAGTTAGAGAGAAGAGAGAGCCCAAAAATGTCCATGTTGAAATGTCCATGTAAAAATGTCCATGTAAATGTCAATCCTAATTGTGGCATTCGTTTCTAGGTTAGAATTTATGCTTTTATTCGATCGGTCTTGGTTTTGTAGTGTAGAATGTGCTTATTGGCTTGATACTTTCCTCATTCTTTGTGCTTAAGTCTAGATGTCTTTAATGTTCACTTGTTTTTTCTCCTTTTGCCTTTAAAATGACTTGTGATCTAACATTATACGCCAAGTGTTCGATGAAATGTCCATGTAAATGTCACTCATAAATGTGGCATTCGGTTTCATGGTTCAAATTTATGCTTTTATTCGATACGTCTTGATTTTGTAGTGCATAATGTGCTTATTGGCTTGATACAATCCTCATTCTTTATGCTTATGCCTAGATTTCTTTAAAGTTCACTTGTTTTTACTCCTTTTGCCTTTAAAATGACTTGTGACCTAACATTATACGCCAAGTGTTCGATAAAATGTCCATGTAAATGTCACACCTAAAAGTGGCAATCGTTTTCTAGGTACGAATTTATGCTTTTATTCAATCTGTCTTGATTTTGTAGTGCATAATTTGCTTATTAGCTTGATACTATCCTCATTCTTTATGCTTATGCGTAGATGTCTTTATAGTTCACATGTTTTTTCTCCTTTTTCCTTTAAAATGACTTGTGATCTAACATTGCACGCAAAGTGTTCGATGAAATATACATGTAAATGTCACTTCTAAATGTGGCATTCGGTTTGTAGGTTTGAATTTATGCTTTTATTCGATTTGTCTTGATTTTGTAGTGCAAAATTTGCTTATTGGCTTGATAATATCCTCATTCTTTTGCTTATTGCCTAGATTTCTTTAAAGTTCCCTTGTTTTTTCTCCTTTTGCCTTTAAAATAACTTGTGATCAAACATTGCATGCCAAGTGTTCGAAGAAATGTCCATGTAAATATCACTCCTAAATGTGGCATTCGGCTAAATCATGTGTTGGATAATTCAACTCGTTTGGTTTCAACTGTCTGGAATCATATGCAATCACCCTGTCATTCTGCATTAATACACAACTTAAGCCTACCTTTGAGGAATCACTGTAAATCACAAAGCCTTCATTCCCTTGAGGAAAAGCAAGTATTGGAGTTGAACTCAACTTCTCCTTCAACTCATCGAAGCCCATTTGACAAGCATCATTCAGTCAAAATGAGTGGTCTTTTTCAGCAAGTTGGTAAGTGGTTGGGCTATTAGCGAAAACCCGTCAACAAACCTTATGTAGTACCCTGCCAATCCTAAGAAACTCCGTACCTCCTTCACATTCTTTAGGGATTCCCAAGCCTTCACAACTTCAATCTTTAAGGGGCCTACCATGACTCCCTTAGCGGATACAACATGACCTAGAAAAGTAACTTCTGGTAGCCAGAACTCAGTTTTGGATAGTTTAGCAAATAGTCGGTGGTGTCTTAACACTTCAAAACTAATTTAAGGTGCTTTGCATGCTCCTCAGTGCTTTGAGAATAAATCAGTATATCATCAATAAAGACAACCACAAATTTATCCAAATGGTCTATAAACACCCGGTTCATTAACTCCATGAACACCGCAGGTGCATTAGTCAATCCAAACGGCATTACTACAAACTCGTAGTGCCCATATCTTGTTCGGAAAGCTGTCTTGGGAATATCCCCTTCCCGAATCCTCAATTGATGATAGCCCGATCTTAGGTCCACCTTTGAAAATACGGTAGCACCTTGCAATTGATCTAACAAATCATCAATACGAGGCAAAGGGTACTTGTTTTTAATAGTAACTCGATTTAGCTCCCGGTAATCAATACATAAACGTAGGGAACCATCGTTCTTTCTCACAAACAATACTGGAGCTCCCCATGGTGATGCACTTGGACATATATATCCCTTCTCTAGTAACTCCTCCAACTAAGCCTTCAGCTCTTGCATCTCCATTGGAGCCATACGGTACGGGGCTTTTAAGATTGGTCTTGTTCCTGGATCTAATTCAATATTAAAGTCCATCTCTCGTTGAGGAGGTAGCCTTGGAAGTTCATATGGAAAAACGTCTTCAAACTCACAGACTACTGGTATATCTTGAATACACGGTCCTTTCTTGTCTCCTTTTAGAACATAACACCAATAACCCACACACCCATCATTAACCAATTTAGCGACTTTCACCATACTGATCACTGATCCTCGACCCTCCTCCTCTGGATCTTGACATACATGTATTGTCCCATTACCTGCAGTCACAATGACTGTACCCTTATGTGCATCTAATACTGCTTTATAACGTCTCATCCAGTCCATCCCCAAAATAACATCATCACTAGGCAACAATGGTATCACAATAAAGTCTGCAAACCAATCCCTACCCCAATCCTAATAGGGTAATGAAGTATTTCTCTCTTTCCTCTCACCTTACTACCATCGGGCAACCCCACCATAAAGGATGTACCCTCCGGGCAAGTCAACCCTAGTCTATCAACGCATGCAGAGGACACATGAGAGTGCGTAGCACCCGTATCAAACAAGATATGCATAGATTTAAACTTAATCCAAATCGTACATGTGGCAGTCAGAGCATTCAAGGCATCAGGCCTTCTCATCTCAAATATCCGAGGCTGGTTGCCCCCGGTAGTGCTAGCTCCCGCACCACGGCCTCTACTCTCGCTTGGTGCATGTTGAGTCTGTTGGAACTGACGACGAATCCCTTGGTTCACCGACCCCGGCGAAGATCCATGTGAGGGTGTTCCAACCTTACAATATTTTTGTAAGTGGCATGGCTTCCCACATTTGAAACAATTATGAACTGGTTTCCGACACTGATTCCTCATATGACTAGTGTCTCCACAGTTGAAGCACTCCCTCAACCCTCCTGTAAACTGACTTTGTTGAGGTTGGTCTTGACGACCTTATGACTGAAATCTAGATCGGTTTTGTTGAGACACACCCTAACGATTGTCTCTCCTAAAGTCTGATGGAGCAAACAACCTCTGCTTCTTATTTCTACTAGCTTGTACATTCAATTGTTCCGGCCACAAGGTGGACATAGAATAAGCTAAAGCAGAATCTTGAACCTCCTTCAAATTCTTGAGTCGAAGTCTAGATACGTATGCACACAGTTGGGGTTGCAACCGCTTAAGAAAGGTTGTAATCCGCAGATTCTCTGTTGGAGCGGCATTGGGCACCGCCGCAAAACCTCGTTGAAGCTTTTGGATAGTCTCACATACGGTAATGTTCTCGGGCCCTGCATCTCGAAAAGCGGTCTCACAAGCCGTTTTCACGACCTCAGGACAATAGTTATCTCGAATCCTCTCCTGAAATTCCTAAAAAGTAACATTTACCTGGTGATCACGACTCAACTCCCACCAATCAAATGCATCTTCCTGTAACAAATTATGTACTAGAGACATCCTTCTTTCCTCCGGTGCCTAGATAGAGTCGAGAGCAAATGCCACTTTCCTCAACCACTACTCAACATCAGCTTCCTGATCCCTAGTAAAGTTCGATACCCCAGTCTTCCTAAACTCCGCAAGCCACTTATCAAGAAGAGGCTCGCGATATCCCCTTCCTTGCTCAGCCATGCCATCAGCCACTACTGGCCTTGGAATACGTGGTGGTCTCCCTGACTGAACCGGTTGTGCAAAAACTGGTCTTGGTGCCCTAACCTCAGCCCCTTGATAGCTAGAATTGGTTGCATTATGATTAGGCATAAATCCAGTACCTACCAGATTTTATAATAGCTCGACAAGTGTATCTCGGATAACAGCAGTTGTCTCTGGTGGTAACTCAACTGGTGGCACCTGAGCTGGCCCACGTACTTCACCATCTGCCCTATTGTTGACTCCATTAGCAGGGAGCCCGTTCCCAACAACCGAAACATTTCCCCTTTGATGATCAATCACTGCAGGTCCAATATTCTCAACAACCTCCTCTTGAGGAGGAAGGTTGTGTTGCTCTTCCACGGCAGGAGCCTCTTCTCTGATTCCAACATGGCCCCTACCACGTCCTCTACCCCTACCTTTCTTTCCTGCTTTAGTTGCTCCAGCTCTAGTTTGTGGAGCCATCTGTAAACGGATGTTTCACTATTTAAACTATCTTTAACTGAAGTTAACAAAATAACTTACTAGTCTACATGAGGTCCTTCGGCTGATGACGATAGAGTCGAGGCATGTCATCTACCCTGTAAATGCAATATGACTACCCCATTGAAATAACCGACCGATTTTAGTTTTAGGTTGGACCTCGAGTACACTCGTTGTTCAGTTCCATGTGCCCTTGTGGTCAACCTCGCTCTGATACCAATTTGTAACACCCCGTCTTTACACCGGGCGCTACTAGGTAGTAGACCTCACTAGGTACTACCTAGGCTAGTTTGACAACAAGTTCACTTGGATCAGGCAACTCGGACACGACGAGAAAACATGAATAAAACATCCAACCTATTTTTATAAAATCCAAGTAAGAAAATTAACATGCATGAAACCCAAACAACATAACTTACAACACCACTTAGAAACGTTTCATTAACATACCCCTACCCTTTCTTTACCAAAACAACACGTTCCATCATGGGTCCCTTGTCTTTACCTGAAACTAAAAGAAACAAGTCCCCGAAGGGTCAACTACCATTCTATTCCAAATTAGAATCTATACGGTACTAGTAAGACGTTTAAAAAACCAATCAAGTGTCTAACATATACACAAATAAGTTTCGCATTATTACAACACAAATCAGTTCTAAATTCATACTTCACTTCCCATGTATCATAAACATAGATCATAAACACAAACCACATATCAAACTTCCATACACATTCATACATATAAGTCCAAGCAGAATAATACCACCATTCTCTCACTGTTCCATTCCATGGCGCCTATCAACCCTACACCCTAGGTGCCGAGGCGCGACCTCCCACCCTACACAATTCCATCCTCCTAACCCCGGGTCAAGCCTCCTCGGGAGAACTTGCCCAAAACACAAGTAACTTTTCTTTTGAAGGGGCACGATTCTCTGTCACATAACCATACATAGCCGTCACTTCAACCAAGAGGACTACGCACATGGCCATGCCGAGAACGGTACCAACATAGAGAAAATATTCGAAAACTTCACATTCGATGAAAGCCCAATGAAATCCTTTTCACACATATCATACACAAGTAAACCTTTTTCATAAAATAATCATCTAGGGACTAGTTACCCAAAACCAATCCTACAAGCACCACATGAAGTCTAAAAAGTATTGAATGGAAACTGAGCATGTCGAAAACGACTTACCTTGAAGACGAATTCTCTAGGCCAACAAACAATAACAAACACGCAAAGTGGTCCCATGTCTAAGATATATAGTTTGTCTCTTCCCCTTGTCTCTGGTCACGACCTAAGAGACCATGCTCCTATATACATATATATACCCCAATGAATAATAATAGCTTTTTTAACTCTTACAAACTCTAACCCCAAAAACAAAGAAAAGCCAAGATGCTTTTTAACTTCTTTTGTATAATTCCAAATCCTTTAAAACTTGACATGAATATACTAGATATATAAAAGACTGAATTTTAAATCCAAATCAATTGTAAAGCCAGATATGGAAAAATTAGTAAAATCTAAACAAAATATTAACCAATTAAAACTTACCAAATCACACATGAACACAAAAATCAAATCCGACAGACGAATCCTGCACCAAAACCAACTCTCTCTCTCTCTCTCTCGGTTTTCATATCTTGTATGCCATTTTTTTGGCAAGAATTCAATGAATTCACATATATATTAATTACGAAGGTCAGCATAATATTTATATAAAATTTCATTTTCCACCCTCAAATTTCACTTAGTACAAACTTTACCTTAAAATTATTATTAATTACTTTTAAGTTAAAAACATTTCAAAATATATTTATTTTAAATTAAAAATTAAAAATCAAATACTTTTATATATCTGAGATTACTTATAAACTAAGTAATCCCAACATGGCATCAAATACTTTTATAGGATAAAAATATTGAAATATTCCTGAATATTACAGTATGTGCTTATTGGCTTGATATTATCGTCATTTTTTGTGCTTATGCCTAGATGTCTTTAAAGCTCACCTGTTTTTCCTCTTTTGCCTTTAAAATGAATTGTGATCTAACATTATACGCCAACTGTTCGATGAAATGTCCATGTACATGTCACTGCTAAATGTGGCATTCGGTTTCTAGGTTCGTATTTATGCTTTTATTCGATCGGTCTTGATTTTGTAGTGAAGAATGTGCTTATTGGCTTGATACTATCCTCATTCTCTATGCTTATGCCTAGATTTCTTTAAAGTCCACTTGTTTTTTCTCCTTTTCCCTTTAAAATGACTTGTGATCTAACATTGCACGCCAAGTGTTCGATGAAATGTTCATGTAAATGTCACTCCTAAATGTGGCATTCGGTTTCTAGGTTTGAGTTTATGCTTTAATTCGATCGGTCTCGGTTTTGTAGTGTATAATGTGCTTATTGGCTTGATATTGTCCTCATTCTTTGTGCTTATGCCTAGGTGTCTTTAAAGTTCAACTTTTTTTTTCTCCGTTTGCCTATAAAATGACTTCTGATCAAACATTATACGCCAAGTGTTCGATGAAGTGTCCATGTAAATGTCACTCCTAAATGTGGCATTTGGTTTCTAGGTTCGAATTTATGCTTTTACTCGATCGGTCTTGATTTTGTAGTGAAGAATGTGCTTATTGGCTTGATACTATCCTCATTATCTATGCTTATGCCTAGATTTCTTTAATGTTCACTTGTTTTTTCTCCTTTTTCCTTTAAAATGACTTATGATCTAACATTGCACGCCAAGTGTTTGATGAAATGTCCATGTAAATGTCACTCCTAAATGTGGCATTCGGTTTCTAGGTTCGAATTTATGCTTTTATTCGAGCGGTCTTGATTTTGTAGTGCAGAATGTGCTTATTGGCTTGATACTATCCTCAATATCTATGCTTATGCCTAGATTTCTTTAAAGTTCACTTGTTTTATCTCCTTTTGCCTTTAAAATGACTTGTTATCTAACATTTCACGCCAAGTGTTCGATGAAATGTCCATTTAATTGTCACTCCTAAATGTGGCATTCAGTTTCTAAATTCGAATTTATGCTTTTATTCGAACGGTCTTGATTTTGTAGTGCAGACTATGCTTATTTGCTTGATACTATCGTCATTATCTATGCTTATGCCTAGATAACTTTAATGTTCACTTGTTTTTTCTCCTTTTGCATTTAAAATGACTTGTGATCTAACATTGCACGCCAAGTGCTCGATGAAATGACCATGTAAATGTCACTCCTAAATATGGCATTCAGTTTCTAGGTTCGTATTTATGCTTTTATTCGATCGGTCTTGATTTTGTAGTATTGAATGTGCTTATTGGCTTGATACTATCCTCATTCTCTATGCTTATGCCTAGATTTCTTTAAAGTCCACTTGTTTTTTCTCCTTTTGCCTTTAAAATGACTTGTGATATAACATTGCACGCCGAGTGTTTGATAAAATTTCCATGTAAATGTCACTCCTAAATGTGGCATTCGGTTTCTAGGATCAAATTTATGCTTTTATTCGATACGTCTTGATTTTGTAGTGGAGAATGTGCTTATTGGCTTGATACTATTCTCATTCTTTATGCTTATGCTTAGATGTCTTTAAAGCTCACTTGTTTTTTTTCTCCTTTTGCCTTTAAAAATGACTAGTGATCTTACATTCCACGCCAAGTGTTCGATGAAATGTCCATGTAAATGTCACTCATAAATGTGGCATTCGGTTTCTAGGTTTGAGTTTATTCTTTTATTCGATCGGTCTTGTAGTTTTGTAGTGTATAATGGGCTTATTGGCTTTATACTATCCTCATTCTCTATGCTTATGCCTAGATAAGTTTAAAGTTAACTTGTTTTTTCTCCTTTTGCCTTTAAAATGACTTGCGATCTAAAATTGCATGCCTAGATGTCTTTAAAATCCACTCGTTTTTTCTCCTTTTGCATTTAAAATGACTTGTGATTTTACATTCCACGCCAAGTGATCGATGAAATGTCCATGTAAATGTCACTCCTAAATGTGGCATTCAATTTCTAGGTTTGAATTTATGTTTTTATTCAATCGGTCTTGGTTTTGTACTGAAGAATGTGCTTATTGGCTTGATATTATCCTCATTCTTTGTGCTTATGCCTACATGTCTTTAAAGTTCACTTGTTTTTTCTCCTTTTGCCTTTAAAATGACGTGTGCTCTAACATTGCACGCCAAGTGTTCGATGAAATGTCCATGTACATGTCACTCCTAAATGTGGCATTCAATTTCTAGGTTTGAATTTATGTTTTTATTCAATCGGTCTTGGTTTTGTACTGAAGAATGTGCTTATTGGCTTGATATTATCCTCATTCTTTGTGCTTATGCCTACATGTCTTTAAAGTTCACTTGTTTTTTCTCCTTTTGCCTTTAAAATGACGTGTGCTCTAACATTGCACGCCAAGTGTTCGATGAAATGTCCATGTCCATGTCACTCCTAAATGTGGCATTCAATTTCTAGGTTTGAATTTATGCTTTTATTCGATCGGTTTTGGTTTTGTAGTGAAGTATGTGCTTATTGGCTTGATACAA
Organism: Fallopia convolvulus; assembly: GCA_964016875.1. NCBI lineage: Eukaryota > Viridiplantae > Streptophyta > Magnoliopsida > Caryophyllales > Polygonaceae > Fallopia > Fallopia convolvulus. The sequence continues at coordinate 21,420,516 of OZ024730.1, forward strand.
TCCTCATTCTTTGTTCTTATGCCTGATGTCTTTAAAGTTCACTTGTTTTTCTGCTTTTGCCTTTAAAATGACTTGTGATCTAACAATATACGCCAAGTGTTCAATGAAATGTCCATGTAAATGTCACTCATAAATGTGGCATTCGGTTTCTAGGTCTAAGTTTATTCTTTTATTCGACTGGTCTTGGTTTTGTAGTGTAAAATGTGCTTATTGGCTTGATACTATCCACATTCTTTATGTTTATGCCTAGATGTCTTTAAAATCCACTCGTTTTTTATCCTTTTGCCTATAAAATGACTTGCGATCTAACATTGCACGCCAAGTGTTCAATGAAATGACCTTGTAAATGTCACTCTTAATTGTGGCATTCGGTTTCTAACTTCGAATTTACGCTTTCATTCGACCGGTCTTGATTTTGTAGTGCAGAATGTGCTTATTGGCTTGATACTATCCTCATTATCTATGCCTATGCCTATATAACTTTAAAGTTCACTTGTTTTTTCTCCTTTTCCCTTTAAAATACCTTGTGATCTAACATTGCACGCCAAGTGTTTTATGAAATGTCCATGTAAATGTCACTCATAAATGTGGCATTCGGTTTCTAGGTTCGAATTTATGCTTTTATTCGATCGGTCTTGATTTTGTAGTGCGGAAGGTGGTTATTGGCATGATACTATCATCATTCTCTATGCTTATGCCTAGATTTCCTTAAAGTTCACTTGTTTTTTCTCCTTTTGCCTTTAAAATCACTTGTGATTTAACATTGCACGCCAAGTGTTCGATGAAAACTCCATGTAAATGTCACTCCTAAATGTGGCATTCGGTTTCTAGGATCGAATTTATGCTTTTATTCGATCGGTCTTGATTTTGTAGTGTAGAATGTGCTTATTGGCTTGATACTATCCTCATTCTTTATGCTTATGCTTAGATGTCTTTAAAGTTCACTTCTTTTTTCTACTTTTGCCTTTAAAAATGACTAGTGATCTTACTTTCCACGCCAAGTGTTCGATTAAATGTTTATGTAAATGTTACTCCTAAATGTGGCATTCGGTTTCTAGGTTTGAATTTATGTTTTTATTCAATCGGTCTTGGTTTTGTCTTGAAGAATGTGGTTATTAGGTTGATACTATCCTCATTCTTTGTGCTTATGCCTAGATGTCTTTAAAGTTCACTTGTTTTTTCTTCTTTTGCCTTTAAAATGACTTGTGATCTAAAATTACACGCCAAGTGCTCGATGAAATGTCCATGTAAATGTCACTCCTAAATGTGGCATTCGGTTTCTTGGTTTGAGTTTATGCTATTATTCGATCGGTCTTGGTTTTGTAGTGTCTAATGTGCTTATTGGCTTGATACTATCCTCATTCTCTATGCTTATGCCTAGATTTCTTCAAAGTTCACTTGTTTTTTCTCATTTTCCCTTTAAAATGACTCGTGATCTAACATTGCACGCCAAGTGTTTGATGAAATTTCCATGTAAATGTCACTAATAAATGTGGCATTCGGTTTCTAGGTTCGAATTTATGCTTTTATTCGATCGGTCTTGATTTTGTAGTGCGGAATGTGCTTATTGACTTGATACTATCATCATTAATTCTCTATGCTTATGCCTAGATTTCCTTAAAGTTCACTTGTTTTTTCTTCTTTTGCCTTTAAAATCACTTGTGATCTAATATTCCACGCCAAGTGTTCGATGAAAACTCCATGTAAATGTCACTCCTAAATGTGGCATTCGGTTTCTATGTTCGTATTTCTACTTTTATTCCATCGGTCTTGGTTTTGTAGTGTATAATGTGCTTATTGGCTTGATACTATCCTCATTCTTTATGTTTATGCCTAGATGTCACTCCTAAATGTGGTATTCGTTTCTATGTTTGAATTTATGATTTTATTCGATCGGTCTTGGTTTTGTAGTGTATAATGTCCTTATTGGCTTGATACTATCCTCATTCTTTGTGCTTATGCCTAGATGTCTTTTAAGTTCACTTGTTTTTTCTCCTTTTGCCTTTAAAATGACTTGTGATCTAACATTATACGCCAAGTGTTCGATGAAATGTCCATGTACATGTCACTCCTAAATGTGGCATTCGATTTCTAGGTTTGATTTTATGCTTTTATTCGATCGGTTTTGGTTTTGTAGTGAAGTATGTGCTTATTGGCTTGATACTATCCTCATTCTTTGTTCTTATGCCTGATGTCTTTAAAGTTCACTTGTTTTTTCTGCTTTTGCTTTTAACATGACTTGTGATCTAACAATATACGCTAAGTGTTCGATGAAATGTCCATGTAAATGTCACTCATAAATGTGGCATTCGGTTTTTAGGTCTAAGTTTATTCTTTTATTCGACTGGTCTTGTTTTTGTAGTGTAAAATGTGCTTATTGGCTTGATACTATCCTCATTCTTTATGTTTATGCCTAGATGTCTTTAAAATGTCACTCATAAACGTGCGTCCTAAATGTGGCATTCGGTTTCTAGGCTTGAGTTTATTCTTTTATTGGATCGGTCTTGGTTTTGTAGTGTCTAATGTGCTTATGGGCTTGATACTATCCTCATTCTCTATGCTTATGCCTAGATTTCTTAAAAGTTCACTTGTTTTTACTCCTTTTTCCTTTCAAATGACTTGGGATCTAACATTGCACGCCAAGTGTTTGATGAAATGTCCATGTAAATATCACTCATAAATGTGGCATTCGGTTTCTAGGTTTGAGTTTATGCTTTTATTCGATCGGTCTTGATTTTGTAGTGCGGAATGTGCTTTTAGTGTATAATGTACTTATTGGCTTGATACTATCCTCAGGCTTTATGCTTATGCATAGATGTCTTAAAAGTTCACTTGTTTTTTCTCCTTATGGCTTTAAAAATGACTAGTGATTTTACATTCCACGCCAAGTGTTGGATGAAATGTCCATGTCAATGCCCCTCATAAATGTGGCATTCGGTTTCTAGGTTTAAATTTATGCTTTCATTCGATCGGTCTTGATTTTGTAGTGCAGAATGTGCTTATTGGCTTGATAATATCCTCATTATCTATGCTTATGCCTATATAACTTTAAAGCTCACTTGTTTTTTCTTCTTTTGCCTTTAAAATGACTTGTGCTCTAAAATTGCACGCCAAGTGCTCGATGAAATGTCCATGTAAATGTCACTCCTAAATGTCGCATTCGGTTTCCAGGTTTGAGTTTATGCTTTTATTCGATCGGTCTTGGTTTTGTAGTGTCTAATGTGCTTATGGGCTTGATACTATCCTCATTCTCTATACTTATGGCTAGATTTCTTTAAAGTTCACTTGTTTTTTCTCCTTTTCCCTTCAAAACGACTTGGGATCTAACATTGCACGCCAAGTGTTTAATGAAATGTCCATGTAAATATCACTCATAAATGTGGCATTCGGTTTCTAGGTTTGAGTTTATGCTTTTATTCGATCGGTCTTGATTTTGTAGTGCGGAATGTGCTTATTGGCTTGATACTATTATCATTCTCTATGCTTATGCTTAGATTTCCTTAAAGTTCACTTGTTTTTTCTCCATTTGCCTATAAAATCACTTGTGATCTAACATTGCACGCCAAGTGTTCGATGAAAACTCCATGTAAATGTCACTCCTAAATGTGGCATACGGTTTCTAGGATCGAATTTATGCTTTTATTCGATCGGTCTTGATTTTGTAGTGAAGAATGTGCTTATTGGCCTAATACTATCCTCATTCTCTATTCTTATGCCGAGATTTCTTTAAATTCACTTGTTTTTTTCTCCTTTTCCCTTAAAAATGACTTGTGATCTAACATTGCACGCCAAGTGTTCGATGAAATGTCCATGTAAATGTCACTCCTAAATGTGGCATTCTGTTTCTAGGATCGAATTTATGCTTTTATTCGATACGTCTTGATTTTGTTATGGAGAATGAGCTTATTGGCTTTATACTATCCTCATTCTTTATGCTTATGCTTAGATGTCTGTAAAGTTCACTTGTTTTTTCTCCTTTTGCCTTTAAAAATGACTAGTGATCTTACATTCCACGGCAAGTGTTCGATGAAACGTCCATGTAAATGTAAATCCTAAATGTGGCATTCAGTTTCTAGGTTTGAATTTATGTTTTTTATTCAATCAGTCTTGGTTTTGTACTGAAGAATGTGCTTATTGGTTGTATACTATCCTCATTCTTTGTGCTTATGCCTAGATGTCTTTAAAGTTCACTTGTTTTTTCTCCTTTTCCCTTTAAAATAACTTGTGATCTAACATTGCACGCCAAGTGTTTGATGAAATGTCCATGTAAATATCACTCATAAATGTGGCATTCGGTTTCTAGGTTTGAGTTTATGCTTTTATTCGATCGGTCTTGATTTTGTAGTGCGGAATGTGCTTTTAGTGTATAATGTACTTATTGGCTTGATACTATTCTCAGGCTTTATGCTTATGCATAGATGTCTTAAAAGTTCACTTGTTTTTTCTCCTTATGGCTTTAAAAATGACTAGTGATTTTACATTCCACGCCAAGTGTTGGATGAAATGTCCATGTAAATGCCCCTCATAAATGTGGCATTCGGTTTCTAGGTTTAAATTTATGCTTTCATTCGATCGATCTTGATTTTGTAGTGCAGAATGTGCTTATTGGCTTGATAATATCCTCATTATCTATGCTTATGCCTATATAACTTTAAAGCTCCCTTGTTTTTTCTTCTTTTGCCTTTAAAATGAATTGGGCTCTAAAATTGCACGCCAAGTGCTCGATGAAATGTCCATGTAAATGTCACTCCTAAATGTCGCATTCGGTTTCTAGGTTTGAGTTTATGCTTTAATTCGATCGGTCTTGGTTTTGTAGTGTCTAATGTGCTTATGGGCTTGATACTATCCTCATTCTCTATGCTTATGGCTAGATTTCTTTAAAGTTCACTTGTTTTTTCTCCTTTTCCCTTCAAAACGACTTGGGATCTAACATTGCACGCCAAGTGTTTAATGAAATGTCCATGTAAATATCACTCTAAATGTGGCATTCGGTTTCTAGGTTTGAGTTTATGCTTTTATTCGATCGGTCTTGATTTTGTAGTGCGGAATGTGCTTATTGGCTTGATACTATTATCATTCTCTATGCTTATGCTTAGATTTCCTTAAAGTTCACTTGTTTTTTCTCCTTTTGCCTATAAAATCACTTGTGATCTAACATTGCACGCCAAGTGTTCGATGAAAACTCCATGTAAATGTCACTCCTAAATGTGGCATTCGGTTTCTATGTTCGTATATCTACTTTTATTCGATCGGTCTTGGTTTTGTAGTGTATAATGTGCTTATTGGCTTGATACTATCCTCATTCTTTATGTTTATGCCTAGATGTCACTCCTAAATGTGGTATTCGTTTCTATGTTTGAATTTATGATTTTATTCGATCGGTCTTGGTTTTGTAGTGTATAATGTCCTTATTGGCTTGATACTATCCTCATTCTTTGTGCTTATGCCTAGATGTCTTTTAAGTTCACTTGTTTTTTCTCATTTTCCCTTTAAAATGACTCGTGATCTAACATTGCACGCCAAGTGTTTGATGAAATTTCCATGTAAATGTCACTAATAAATGTGGCATTCGGTTTCTAGGTTCGAATTTATGCTTTTATTCGATCGGTCTTGATTTTGTAGTGCGGAATGTGCTTATTGACTTGATACTATCATCATTAATTCTCTATGCTTATGCCTAGATTTCCTTAAAGTTCACTTGTTTTTTCTTCTTTTGCCTTTAAAATCACTTGTGATCTAATATTCCACGCCAAGTGTTCGATAAAAACTCCATGTAAATGTCACTCCTAAATGTGGCATTCGGTTTCTATGTTCGTATTTCTACTTTTATTCGATCGGTCTTGGTTTTGTAGTGTATAATGTGCTTATTGGCTTGATACTATCCTCATTCTTTATGTTTATGCCTAGATGTCACTCCTAAATGTGGTATTCGTTTCTATGTTTGAATTTATGATTTTATTCGATCGGTCTTGGTTTTGTAGTGTATAATGTCCTTATTGGCTTGATACTATCCTCATTCTTTGTGCTTATGCCTAGATGTCTTTTAAGTTCACTTGTTTTTTCTCCTTTTGCCTTTAAAATGACTTGTGATCTAACATTATACGCCAAGTGTTCGATGAAATGTCCATGTACATGTCACTCCTAAATGTGGCATTCGATTTCTAGGTTTGATTTTATGCTTTTATTCGATCGGTTTTGGTTTTGTAGTGAAGTATGTGCTTATTGGCTTGATACTATCCTCATTCTTTGTTCTTATGCCTGATGTCTTTAAAGTTCACTTGTTTTTTCTGCTTTTGCTTTTAACATGACTTGTGATCTAACAATATACGCCAAGTGTTCGATGAAATGTCCATGTAAATGTCACTCATAAATGTGGCATTCGGTTTTTAGGTCTAAGTTTATTCTTTTATTCGACTAGTCTTGTTTATGTAGTGTAAAAAATGTGCTTATTGGCTTGATACTATCCTCATTCTTTATGTTTATGCCTAGATGTCTTTAAAATGTCACTCATAAACGTGCGTCCTAAATGTGGCATTCGGTTTCTAGGCTTGAGTTTATTCTTTTATTGGATCGGTCTTGGTTTTGTAGTGTCTAATGTGCTTATGGGCTTGATACTATCCTCATTCTCTATGCTTATGCCTAGATTTCTTTAAAGTTCACTTGTTTTTACTCCTTTTCCCTTTCAAATGACTTGGGATCTAACATTGCACACCAAGTGTTTGATGAAATGTCCATGTAAATATCACTCATAAATGTGGCATTCGGTTTCTAGGTTTGAGTTTATGCTTTTATTCGATCGGTTTTGATTTTGTAGTGCGGAATGTGCTTTTAGTGTATAATGTACTTATTGGCTTGATACTATCCTCAGGCTTTATGCTTATGCATAGATGTCTTAAAAGTTCCCTTGTTTTTTCTCCTTATGGCTTTAAAAATGACTAGTGATTTTACATTCCACGCCAAGTGTTGGATGAAATGTCCATGTAAATGCCCCTCATAAATGTGGCATTCGGTTTCTAGGTTTAAATTTATGCTTTCATTCGATCGGTCTTGATTTTGTAGTGCAGAATGTGCTTATTGGCTTGATAATATCCTCATTATCTATGCTTATGCCTATATAACTTTAAAGCTCACTTGTTTTTTCTTCTTTTGCCTTTAAAATGACTTGTGCTCTAAAATTGCACGCCAAGTGCTCGATGAAATGTCCATGTAAATGTCACTCCTAAATGTCGCATTCGGTTTCTAGGTTTGAGTTTATGCTTTTATTCGATCGGTCTTGGTTTTGTAGTGTCTAATGTGCTTATGGGCTTGATACTATCCTCATTCTCTATACTTATGGCTAGATTTCTTTAAAGTTCACTTGTTTTTTCTCCTTTTCCCTTCAAAACGACTTGGGATCTAACATTGCACGCCAAGTGTTTAATGAAATGTCCATGTAAATATCACTCATAAATGTGGCATTCGGTTTCTAGGTTTGAGTTTATGCTTTTATTCGATCGGTCTTGATTTTGTAGTGCGGAATGTGCTTATTGGCTTGATACTATTATCATTCTCTATGCTTATGCTTAGATTTCCTTAAAGTTCACTTGTTTTTTCTCCATTTGCCTATAAAATCACTTGTGATCTAACATTGCACGCCAAGTGTTCGATGAAAACTCCATGTAAATGTCACTCCTAAATGTGGCATTCGGTTTCTAGGATCGAATTTATGCTTTTATTCGATCGGTCTTGATTTTGTAGTGAAGAATGTGCTTATTGGCTTAATACTATCCTCATTCTCTATTCTTATGCCGAGATTTCTTTAAATTCACTTGTTTTTTTCTCCTTTTCCCTTAAAAATGACTTGTGATCTAACATTGCACGCCAAGTGTTCGATGAAATGTCCATGTAAATGTCACTCCTAAATGTGGCATTCTGTTTCTAGGATCGAATTTATGCTTTTATTCGATACGTCTTGATTTTGTTATGGAGAATGAGCTTATTGGCTTTATACTATCCTCATTCTTTATGCTTATGCTTAGATGTCTGTAAAGTTCACTTGTTTTTTCTCCTTTTGCCTTTAAAAATGACTAGTGATCTTACATTCCACGGCAAGTGTTCGATGAAACGTCCATGTAAATGTAAATCCTAAATGTGGCATTCAGTTTCTAGGTTTGAATTTATGTTTTTTATTCAATCAGTCTTGGTTTTGTACTGAAGAATGTGCTTATTGGTTGTATACTATCCTCATTCTTTGTGCTTATGCCTAGATGTCTTTAAAGTTCACTTGTTTTTTCTCCTTTTCCCTTTAAAATGACTTGTGATCTAACATTGCACGCCAAGTGTTTGATGAAATGTCCATGTAAAGGTCACTCATAAATGTGGCATTTGGTTTCTAGGTTCGAATTAAAGCTTTTATTCGATCGATCTTGATTTTGTAGTGCAGAATGTGCTTATTGGCTTGATACTATCATCATTATCTATGCTTATGCCTAGATTTCCTTAAAAGTTCACCTGTTTTTTCACATTTTGCCTTTAAAATCACTTATGATCTAACATTGCACGCCAAGTGTTCGATGAAAACTCCATGTATATGTCACTCCTAAATGTGGCATTCTGTTTCTAGGATCGAATTTATGCTTTTATTCGATCAGTCTTGATTTTGTAGTGCAGAATGTGCTTATTGGCTTGATACTATCCTCATTCTCTATTCTTATGCCGAGATTTCATTAAATTCACTTGTTTTTTCTCCTTTTCCCTTAAAAATGACTTGTGATCTAACTTGGCACGCCAAGTGTTCGATCAAATATCCATGTAAATGTCACTCCTAAATGTGGCATTCGGTTTTTAGGATCGAATCTATGCTTTTATTCGATACGTCTTGATTTTATAGTAGAGAATGAGCTTATTGGCTTGATACTATCCGTATTCTTTATGCTTATGCTTGTATGTCCTTAAAGTTCACTTGTTTTTTCTTCTTTTACCTTTAAAAATGACTAGTGATCTTACATTCCACGCCAAGTGTTCGATGAAATGTCCATGTAAATGTCACTCCTAAATGTGGCATTCGGTTTCTAGGTTTGAATTTATGTTTTTATTCAATCAGTCTTGGTTTTGTCTTGTAGAATGTGGTTATTAGGTTGATACTATCCTCATTCTTTGTGCTTATGCCTAGATGTCTTTAAAGTTCACTTGTTTTTTCTTCATTCGGTCTCTCTCTCTCTCTCTCTCTCGGTTTTCATCTCCTGTACGCCATTTTTTTGTGGCAAGAATTCAATGAATTCACACACACATATATATATATATTAAGTACGAAGGTCGGTATAATATTTATATAAAATTTCATTTTCCACCCTGAAATTTCACTTACTACAAACTTTACCCTGAAATTATTATTAATTACTTTTAAGTTAGAAACATTTCAAAATATAATTATTTTAAATTAAAAATTAAAAATCACATACTTTTATATATCCGAGATTACTTATAAACTAAGTAATCCCAACATGAAATTCAAGGAACATAAAAAACTAGGATAAAAATATTGAAATATTCCCGAATATTACACTATGTGCTAATTTGCTTGATATTATCCTCATTCTTTGTGCTTATGTCTCGATGTCTTTAAAACTCACTTGTTTTTCCCCTTTTGCCTTTAAAATGACTTGTGATTTAACATTATACGCCAACTATTCGATGAAACGTCCGTGTACATGTCACTGCTAAATGTGACATTCGGTTTCTAGGTTCGTATTTATGCTTCTATTGGATCGGTCTTGATTTTGTAGTCAAGAATGTGCTTATTGGCTTGATGCTATCCTCATTCTCTATGATTATGCCTAGATTTCTTTAAAGTCCACTTGTTTTTTCTCCTTTTGCCTTTAAAATGACTTGTGATCTAACATTGCACGCCAAGTGTTCGATGAAATGTCCATGTAAATATCACTCCTAATTGTAGCATTCGGTTTCTAGGTTCTAATTCATGCTTTTATTCGATCTGTCTTGATTTAGTAGTGCAGAATGTGCTTAATGGCTTGATACCATCCTCATTCTCTATGCCTATGCCTAGATTTCTTTAATGTTCACATGTTTTTTATCCTTTTGCGTTTAAAATGACTTGTGATCTAACATTGCACGCCAAGTGTTCGATGAATTGTTCATGTAAATGTCACTCCTAAATGTGATATTCGGTTTCTAGGTTTGAGTTTATGCTTTTATTCGATCGGTTTTGGTTTTGTAGTGTAGAATTTTCTTATTGGCTTGATACTATCCTCATTCTCTATTCTTATGCCGAGATTTCATTAAATTCACTTGTTTTTTCTTCTTTTGCCTTTAAAAATGACTAGTGATCTAACATTGCACGCCAAGTGTTCGATGAAATGTCCATGTAAATGTCACTCCTAAATGTGGCATTCTGTTTCTAGGATCGAATTTATGCTTTTATTCGATACGTCTTGATTTTGTTATGGAGAATGAGCTTATTGGCTTTATACTATCCTCATTCTTTATGCTTATGCTTAGATGTCTGTAAAGTTCACTTGTTTTTTCTCCTTTTGCCTTTAAAAATGACTAGTGATCTTACATTCCACGGCAAGTGTTCGATGAAACGTCCATATAAATGTAAATCCTAAATGTGGCATTCAGTTTCTAGGTTTGAATTTATGTTTTTTATTCAATCAGTCTTGGTTTTGTACTGAAGAATGTGCTTATTGGTTGTATACTATCCTCATTCTTTGTGCTTATGCCTAGATGTCTTTAAAGTTCACTTGTTTTTTCTCCTTTTCCCTTTAAAATGACTTGTGATCTAACATTGCACGCCAAGTGTTTGATGAAATGTCCATGTAAATATCACTCATAAATGTGGCATTCGGTTTCTAGGTTTGAGTTTATGCTTTTATTCGATCGGTCTTGATTTTGTAGTGCGGAATGTGCTTATTGACTTGATACTATCATCATTAATTCTCTATGCTTATGCCTAGATTTCCTTAAAGTTCACTTGTTTTTTCTTCTTTTGCCTTTAAAATCACTTGTGATCTAATATTGCACGCCAAGTGTTCGATGAAAACTCCATGTAAATGTCACTCCTAAATGTGCCATTCGGTTTCTAGGTTCGAATTTATGCTTTTATTCTATCGGTCTTGATTTTGTACTGAAGAATGTGCTTATTGGCTTGATACTATCCTCATTCTCTATGCTTATGCCTAGATTTCTTTAAAGTTCACTTGTTTTTTCTTCTTTTGCCTTTAAAATCACTTGTGATCTAATATTGCACGCCAAGTGTTCGATGAAAACTCCATGTAAATGTCACTCCTAAATGTGCCATTCGGTTTCTAGGTTCGAATTTATGCTTTTATTCGATCGGTCTTGATTTTGTACTGAAGAATGTGCTTATTGGCTTGATACTATCCTCATTCTCTATGATTATGCCTAGATTTCTTTAAAGTTCACTTGTTTTTTCTCATTTTCCCTTTAAAATGACTCGTGATCTAACATTGCACGCCAAGTGTTTGATGAAATATCCATGTAAATGTCACTAATAAATGTGGCATTCGGTTTCCAGGTTCGAATTTATGCTTTTATTCGATCGGTCTTGATTTTGTAGTGCGGAATGTGCTTATTGACTTGATACTATCATCATTAATTCTCTATGCTTATGCCTAGATTTCCTTAAAGTTCACTTGTTTTTTCTTCTTTTGCCTTTAAAATCACTTGTGATCTAATATTGCACGCCAAGTGTTCGATGAAAACTCCATGTAAATGTCACTCCTAAATGTGTCATTCGGTTTCTATGTTCGAATTTATGCTTTTATTCGATCGGTCTTGATTTTGTAGTGAAGAATGTGATTATTGGCTTAATACTATCCTCATTCTCTATTCTTATGCCGAGATTTCTTTGAATTCACTTGTTTTTTTCTCCTTTTCCCTTAAAAATGACTTGTGATCTAACATTGCACTCCAAGTGTTCGATGAAATGTCCATGTAAATGTCACTCCTAAATGTGGCATTCGGTTTTTAGGATCGAATTTATGCTTTTATTCGATACGTCTTGATATTGTAGTGGAGAATGTGCTTATTGGCTTGATACTATCCTCATTCTTTATGCTTATGCTTAGATGTCTTTAAAGTTCACTTGTTTTTTCTCCTTTTGCCTTTAAAAATGACCAGTGATCTCACATTCCACGCCAAGTGTTCGATGAAATGTCCATGTAAATGTCACTCCTAAATGTGGCATTCGGTTTCTAGGTTTGAATTTATGTTTTTAATCAATCGGTCTTGGTTTTGTACTGAAGAATGTGCTTATTGGCTTGATACTATCCATAATATTGAAATAAAAGCCTAAAATTAAAAGTATGCTAGAATTATGTCTCCATAAAGTGAAACTCGAAACAAAGCTTAAATAGTAGAATAAAACAAGACAAAGGCGACGGTGCTAAAACCCTCGATCCGCGAGCATGGAATATTTCCGCGTCCGTGGATCCACTTGATGTCCGAGGCCGCGGATACTCCTCCATCCGCGAGCGCGGAAATTTTCTGCGGGCGCAGATCTTCTGACAGCTTACTAGTGTCAACTTCGGAGGTGGTTTTGACCCACTTAGAGTTGGAATTTGAACTCGCTGTAATAACATGAATTGTAGATCTTCGAGTTAGCTTTCCAATGATACCAAATTCAACTTCATCCAATCACCGTAGCTCCGGAACGATGCGTCACAAGAAAATAGAGTCAAAACAACTCCAAATCAACATTTGTCTTCAAAACTCTTGCAATTCTTCAAATCGTGTCTTCGGTCTTCATATGACAATTATGCTCAAAACTAACCTAAACACACTCAAATCATACCTAAAATACAAGAGTTAACCTATACTAAATAGAGCGTATCACTAAACAAACTATTAACTAATTAAAACTTACCAAATCACACCTGAACTCCATAATCAAATTCGACAAACGAATCCTGCACCGGAACTAACTCTCTCTCTCTCTCTCTCTCTCTCTCTCTCTCGGTTTTCATCTCCTGTACGCCATTTTTTTGTGGCAAGAATTCAATGAATTCACATATATATATATATATTAAGTACCAAGGTCGGTATAATATTTATATAAAATTTCATTTTCCACCCTGAAATTTCACTTACTACAAACTTTACCCTGAAATTATTATTAATTACTTTTAAGTTAAAAACATTTCAAAATATAATTATTTTAAATTAAAAATTAAAAATAACATACTTTTATATATCCGAGATTACTTATAAACTAAGTAATCCCAACATGAAATTCAAGGAACATAAAAAAATAGGATAAAAATATTGAAATATTCCCGAATATTACACTATATGCTAATTTGCTTGATATTATCCTCATTCTTTGTGCTTATGCCTCGATGTCTTTAAAACTCACTTGTTTTTCCCCATTTGCCTTTAAAATGACTTGTGATTTAACATTATACGCCAACTGTTCGATGAAATGTCCGTGTACATGTCACTGCTAAATGTGACATTCGGTTTCTAGGTTCATATTTATGCTTCTATTGGATCGGTCTTGATTTTGTAGTCAAGAATGTGCTTATTGGCTTGATACTATCCTCATTCTCTATGATTATGCCTAGATTTCCTTAAAGTCCACTTGTTTTTTCTCCTTTTGCCTTTAAAATGACTTGTGATCTAACATTGCACGCCAAGTGTTCGATGAAATGTCCATGTAAATGTCACTCCTAATTGTAGCATTCGGTTAATTCATGCTTTTATTCGATCTGTCTTGATTTAGTAGTGCAGAATGTGCTTAATGGCTTGATACCATCCTCATTCTCTATGCCTATGCCTAGATTTCTTTAAAGTTCACATGTTTTTTATCCTTTTACGTTTAAAATGACTTGTGATCTAACATTGCACGTCAAGTGTTCGATGAAATGTTCATGTAAATGTCACTCCTAAATGTGATATTCGGTTTCTCTGTTTGAGTTTATGCTTTTATTCGATCGGTTTTGGTTTTGTAGTGTAGAATGTGCTTATTGGCTTGATACTATCCTCATTCTCTATTCTTATGCCGAGATTTCATTAAATTCACTTGTTTTTTCTCCTTTTCCCTTAAAAATGACTTGTGATCTAACATTGCACGCCTCTGTTCGATGAAATGTCCATTTTATTGTCACTCCTAAATGTGGCATTCGGTTTTTAGGATCGAATCTATGCTTTTATTCGATACGTCTTGATTTTATAGTGGAGAATGAGCTTATTGGCTTGATACTATCCGTATTCTTTATGCTTATGCTTGTATGTCCTTAAAGTTCACTTGTTTTTTCTTCTTTTGCCTTTAAAGTTCATTCTCCACTATAAGGACATACAAGAAGAAAAAACAAGTGAACTTTAAGGACATACAAGCATAAGCATAAAGAATACGGATAGTATCAAGCCAATAAGCTCATTCTCCACTATAAAATCAAGACGTATCGAATAAAAGCATAGATTCGATCCTAAAAACCGAATGCCACATTTAGGAGTGACATTTACATGGACATTTCATCGAACAATTGGCGTGCCAAGTTAGATCACAAGTCATTTTTAAGGGAAAAGGAGAAAAAACAAGTGAATTTAATGAAATCTCAGCATAAGAATAGAGAATGAGGATAGTATCAAGCCAATAAGCACATTCTACACTACAAAACCAAAACCGATCGAATAAAAGCATAAACTCAAACAGAGAAACCGAATATCACATTTAGGAGTGACATTTACATGAACATTTCATCGAACACTTGACATGCAATGTTAGATCACAAGTCATTTTAAACGTAAAAGGAGAAAAAACATGTGAACTTTAAAGAAATCTAGGCATAGGCATAGAGAATGAGGATGGTATCAAGCCATTAAGCACATTCTGCACTACTAAATCAAGACAGATCGAATAAAAGCATGAATTAACCGAATGCTACAATTAGGAGTGACATTTACATGGACATTTCATCGAACACTTGGCGTGCAATGTTAGATCACAAGTCATTTTAAAGGCAAAAGGAAAAAAACAAGTGGACTTTAAAGAAATCTAGGCATAATCATAGAGAATGAGGATAGTATCAAGCCAATAAGCACATTCTTGATTACAAAATCAAGACCGATCCAATAGAAGCATAAATATGAACCTAGAAACCGAATGTCACATTTAGCAGTGACATGTACACGGACATTTCATCGAACAGTTGGCGTATAATGTTAAATCACAAGTCATTTTAAAGGCAAATGGGGAAAAACAACTGAGTTTTAAAGACATCGAGGCATAAGCACAAAGAACGAGGATAATATCAAGCAAATTAGCATATAGTGTAATATTCGGGAATATTTCAATATTTTTATCCTATTTTTTTATGTTCCTTGAATTTCATGTTGGGATTACTTAGTTTATAAGTAATCTCGGATATATAAAAGTATGTTATTTTTAATTTTTAATTTAAAATAATTATATTTTGAAATGTTTTTAACTTAAAAGTAATTAATAATAATTTCAGGGTAAAGTTTGTAGTAAGTAAAATTTGAGGATGAAAAATGAAATTTATATAAATATTATACCGACCTTGGTACTTAATATATATATATATATATGTGAATTCATTGAATTCTTGCCACAAAAAAATGGCGTACAGGAGATGAAATGTTCATGTAAATGTCACTCCTAAATGTGATATTCGGTTTCTATGTTCGAATTTATGCTTTTATTTGATCGGTCTTGATTTTGTAGTGCAGAACGAGTTTATTGGCTTGATACTATCCTCATTCTCTATGCTTATGCCTAGATTTCTTTAAAGTTCACTTGTTTTATCTCCTTTTGCCTTTAAAATGACTTGTGATCTAACATTGCACGCCAAGTGTTCGATGAAATGTCCATTTTATTGTCACTCCTAAATGTGGCATTAT
Organism: Fallopia convolvulus; assembly: GCA_964016875.1. NCBI lineage: Eukaryota > Viridiplantae > Streptophyta > Magnoliopsida > Caryophyllales > Polygonaceae > Fallopia > Fallopia convolvulus. The sequence goes on from OZ024730.1 coordinate 21,436,398, forward strand.
GTTTCTAGGTTCGAATTTATGCTTTTATTCGAACGGTCTTGATTTTGTAGTGCATAATGTGCTTATTGGCTTGATACTATCCTCATTATCTATGCTTATGCCTAGATAACTTTAAAGTTCACTTGTTTTTTCTCCTTTTGCCTTTAAAATGACTTGTGATCTAACATTGCACGCCAAGTGCTCGATGAAATGTCCATGCAGAATGTGCTTATTGGCTGGATACTATCCTCATTCTTTATGCTTATGCCTAGATATCTTTAAAGTCCACTTGTTTTTTCTCCTTTTTCCTTTAAAATGACTTGTGATCTTACATTGCACGCCTAGTGTTCGACGAAATGTCCATGTAATTATCACTCCTAAATGTGGCATTCGGTTTGTAGGTTCGAATTTATGCTTTTATTCGGTCGGTCTTGATTTTGTTGTGAAGAATGTGCTTATTGGCTTGATACTCTCCTCACTCTCTATGCTTATGCCTAGATTTCTTTAATGTTCACTTGTTTTTTCTCCTTTTGCCTTTAAAATGACTTGTGATCTAACATTGCACGCCAAGTGTTCGATGAAATGTCCATGTAAATGTCACTCCTAAATGTGGCATTCGGATTCTAGGTTCGAACTTATGCTTTTATTCGATCGGTCTTGATTTAGTAGTGCAGAATGTGCTTAATGGCTTGATACCATCCTCATTCTCTATGCCTATGCCTAGATTTCTTTAATGTTCACATGTTTTTTATCCTTTTGCGTTTAAAATGACTTGTGATCTAACATTGCACGCCAAGTGTTCGATGAATTGTTCATGTAAATGTCACTCCTAAATGTGATATTCGGTTTCTAGGTTTGAGTTTATGCTTTTATTCGATCGGTTTTGGTTTTGTAGTGTAGAATGTGCTTATTGGCTTGATACTATCCTCATTCTCTATTCTTATGCCGAGATTTCATTAAATTCACTTGTTTTTTCTTCTTTTGCCTTTAAAAATGACTAGTGATCTTACATTCCACGCCAAGTGTTCGATGAAATGTCCATGTAAATGTCACTCCTAAATGTGGCATTCGGTTTCTAGGTTTGAATTTATGTTTTTATTCAATCGGTCTTGGTTTTGTCTTGAAGAATGTGGTTATTAGGTTGATACTATCCTCATTCTTTGTGCTTATGCCTAGATGTCCTTAAAGTTCACTTGTTTTTTCTTCTTTTGCCTTTAAAATGACTTGTGATCTAACATTATACGCCAATTTTTCGATGAAATGTCCATGTAAATGTCACTCCTAAATGTGGCATTCGTTTTCTAGGTTTGAATTGATGCTTTTATTCGAGCGGTCTTGGTTTTGTAGTGAAGTATGTGCTTATTGGCTTAATATTATCCTCATTCTTAGTGCTTATGCCTAGATGTTTTCAACGTTTACTTGTTTTTTCTGCTGTTGCCTTTAAATGACTTGTGATCGAACATTATAAGCCAAGTGTTCGATGAAATGTCCTTGTAAATGTCGTAGTTAAATGTGGTATTCGGTTTCTAGGTTCATATTTATGCTTTTATTCGATCGGTATTGGTTTTGTAGTTACCTTGCACTGACTCCACCGATTCGATCCTTATCATGTGGTATCAGAGCCACGCAAGGTACATCGTCTTTCTCTCGTCTTAAATTTGGAATTTGCTTGAATTTTGCAAGTGTTTACCTTCACAAGTCGTGCCACAAACTTGTTACCGATCTTGCTTGCTTGCATTGTTTCGTGTCTTCGACCTTGTGTTCTTAAACCTACCATTGAGGGACGACCAAAACTGAGTTGTAGGGTTGTCCAAAGGTTGAAGAAAGCTTTTACTCTTTTCTTGAATGAATTAAAGACAAAAAAATAGCAAGAGTCACCCCTTGGCCTTTCAACTAACTCGCCCTTTAATAGCAACCTCTTGGCTGATTTTTGTCCTTCTTTCCGTGAAAATTTCGAGCATGTTGGCATAAAAACTGAAAATCAAGCTTACAATATTGTGTACTCACTCGGGTTAGGATACGGGAAAAGTACCAAGGCGCATAAAAAAAAAGAAGAGAAACACCGAGTAGGGGTGTAAGTCTTTCTTGACTTGAAGCTTTGTATGTTTGTTTGTAATAGGCTGAAATTGTGCCTTAGAAGTCAAAACTCGGACTTGGAAAGAAAAAGAAGCGGGGCTAGAAAAACCTTGCTTGGCGGCCAAAAGGTTAACAAGGGGTCGGGCACAGAATAAGTCGGACCCCGTGAGAAAGAAATTCCTAAAAAGGTCCTAGAGTTGCATAAGCTTTTCTTTTGTTTATCTTTTGTTTGTAAACTTGGTACCTAGTAGCTTCCTAAATTCGAGTGATAGACAAACTTGTTGCTTGTATTGCATTGCCATTGCTTGTGCCTTTCTTTTGAGCCATTTCTTGTTCGTTTTACACCAAAGTCCTAACACTGCAAGTTTGGCACTTTTCGAGTCTAAGTTGAGAATTGGTTGTGTGTGGCTCGAAGTACCACTTGCTTGTTGGATTTAACTTGTTTGGTGAAGTTTGTGCAAGATGTCGGATGCAGGGAATGATGGCTCACCTCGGGATCGGGATGCTAACGCCGATTCATCCGTGGCTGCTATGCTACAATCTATGCAACAAGATCTTTGTTCTTTTTGTTCTAGGTTTGATGATATTGAGCAAAGGTTGACAAGGCATGACGAACTCATCCAAGCTAGTGCCACCAATGCCCAAATCATCAACCGAGAACCACCTTTGTCATTTGGAATGAGCTCTCATCTAGAGTTGATTATCTCCACCACTCGAAGCATACATTTGGAAGAAGGATCTACCTCCTACATTCAACCCGTGTCACAAGGCCATCTTTCGGGGTCAAATTTCCACCAACCTTTTGTGACGTCTTCCGGGGTAAGGACTGAATTTGTTCCTTCCACTTTTCCAAATAATATTCCGTTGCCTTCGCACACTAACAATGTAGGCAATGAGCGATATGGCTATACTCCTATGATGACACCGGCGCACACGGGCACAACCCTTCTCTACCCTCGGCGCGGAGGTGTCCAAGGCGCGCCTCATGTGCAAGCGGCCTATCGAGCGCCTCTTCAAGAGGCGTGGCAACAACAACCCGCTTATGGTGATGGGCGCCAGCAAGGGGGGGGGAGCGCCACCAAGGAATCAAGCTCCAAATCCAAACCTTTTCGGGAACCACCGGAGCCGACCCTTGTCTTGATTGGATAGCTAAGACCGAAACCGTGTTTGACTATTATGGTTATGAGGATGAAAGACGAATAGTCGTCGCCGCCGTCCATTTCACCGATTTCGCGTATCATTGGTGTTTGCAAGACAAAGAAGCTAGGCGACGTGATGGGGAGCAACCCGTCCGAACATGGCGAGAGCTTAAACGAGCACTTGAGGAACGCTTTATTCCATCGGACTACGCCGAGAGGATCCATTTGCAGACTTCAGCAGGTTCGACAAGGCGGACGGACTCCCGATGAGTATTACAATGAGCTATGCACACTCATCTTTCTTTCCGGGGTTCAATTTCCCGATAGGTATGTTATCTCCAAATTTATTCATGGACTTAATTCCGAGCTAAAATCTGTGGTGAGTATGCAACATTTTCCTAGGGGTACGGAGATTGAACAAGTGTTGCATTACACAAACCAAGTCCATAAGAACCTTCCTCAAAGGCGCCAGCCGGCCCCAACCTCGGTACAGAGCTCCTGGCCGTCGGTGCCGAGCGCCAGACCCTTGGTGCCGAGCTCCAAACCCACGGTGTCGAGCTCAAGACCGTGGAATAGCGCCTCGGTGTCGAATCAGCCTAAGGGGCCTGAGTTTCGACATGACCCGCCAAGGCCGAAGCAAGAAGGAGGGAACCGAGCCGGCGAGTTCAAATGCTTCAAATGTCTCGGGCGTGGCCATTACGCTCGTGATTGTCCGAACGAGCGCAAGGTTCTTCTTACTCCACAAGGAGTGTATGAGTTTGAGGAGCTTGTTCAAGAGGAGGAAGATAACCATGATGAGAAAGAAGAGGACGAGCTCCATGTTTTGGCCGAGGAGGGTGAGTGCTTTGTTGTCCAACGCACTCTTTTCACCACCGAAAACAACACTACTCCAAGCCAACGCGAGGTGATCTTCCATACTCGATGTAAAATCCAAGATAAGGTATGCAGCCTAATTATTGATGGTGGTTCTTGTTGTAACATCATCAATGAGGAGGTTGTTTCTCGTTTTTCAATTCCTACTACTCCTCATCCCATGCCTTATCCATTATGTTGGTTGAATTCTAAATCGCCTATCCAAGTGAAGGAAAGGGCTTTGATTTCTTTTGCCATAGGTCCATATCAAGATGTGGTGGAATGTGATGTGGTGCCCATGTCGGTGTGCCACCTCCTTTTAGGACGACCTTGGCAATATGATCGGGGCGTGATCCATGATGGTATCTCCAATGAGTATTCCTTCCACCGAGATGGCAAGAAGGTCACGTTGCATCCCATGAAGCCTCACGAAATCATGCTTGATCACACGGCTAGGGAACAAAAGTGAAGGCATGCTCTTAGAGAAGGAAGCAAAGGGAAGACATTGGCCATTGGTGATAGCATGAACACTTCCAAACCTCTTCTCTTAGCCAAACCAAGGGAAGTTGTTCCTGCCATCAAGGGAAGTACCGTTTGTTTGTTATTGTTATATCATGAATCGTTGCTTTCTAACCAAGATATTGAAGACCTTACCTTACCTATTGCTCGTCTTTTGCAGGATTTCAAGGATTTATTTCCCGAAGAGGTGCCGAATGGGTTACCGCCTACAAGAGGGATCGAACATCAAATTGATTTCATCCCGGGCGCGTCATTACCGAACCGGCCTGCCTACCGAGCCAATCCCGAGGAAACTAAGGAGTTGCAAAGGCAGGTTCAAGAGCTTCTCGACAAGGGATACGTTCGAGAAAGCCTTAGTCCATGCGCCGTTCCGGTAATTCTTGTTCCTAAAAAGGACGGTACTTGGAGAATGTGTGTTGATTGTCGAGCAATCAACAACATTACTATCAAGTATCGCCATCGAATTCCGCGACTTGATGATATGCTTGATGAGCTCAATGGAGCTTGTATTTTCTCTAAAATTGATTTAAAAAGTGGCTATCATCAAATCCGGATGAAGAAGGGCGATGAATGGAAAACCGCGTTCAAAACCAAGTATGGGTTATACGAGTGGTTCTTATGCCTTTTGGTTTAACCATCGCTCCAAGCACATTTATGAGGTTGATGAACCACGTTCTCCGTCCATTTCTTGGTAAATTCGTGGTTGTGTATTTTGATGATATTCTTATTTATAGCCACGACCTTGAGTCCCACGTCAAGCACCTTAGGCAAGTGCTAGACGTTTTGAGAAATGAACACCTATTTGCTAACTTTAAAAAGTGCCACTTTTGCTCGGATCATGTGGTCTTTCTTGGCTTTGTTGTGAGTAGGGAAGGGCTGAAGGTTGATGAAGAAAAGGTGAAGGCAATCCGAGATTGGCCGATTCCCACCACCATGACACAAGTTCGAAGTTTTCTTGGCTTGGCCAGCTTCTACCGCCGCTTTGTGCAAGATTTTAGTTCCATAGCGGCGCCACTCACCGAGCTCACCAAAAAGAATGTCATATTCAGGTGGGAAGGGTCCCAAGACACTGCATTCAACCTTCTCAAAGACAAACTCACACAAGCGCCGCTCCTAGTCTTGCCCGATTTCAACAAAATGCTCGAAATCGAATGTGACGCTTCGGGCATTGGCTTAGGCGGTGTTCTCTTGCAAGAGGGCAGACCCGTGGCATATTTTAGTGAGAAATTGGGTGGGGCCGAACTGAATTACCCCACCTACGACAAAGAGTTGTTGGCTCTCGTCCGAGTACTCAAGACGTGGGAGCATTACCTCATGCCACGCGAGTTTGTCATACATTCCGACCACGAGGCGCTTAAATTTCTTAAGGGACAAAGCAAGCTCAACAAGCGCCATGCCAAGTGGGTCGAGTACATCGAGACGTTTCCATATGTCATCAAGCAGAAGAAGGGGAAGGACAACGTCGTCGCCGACGCACTTTCTAGGAGGTATGCTCTTCTATCCCTTCTTGATGCTAGATTGTTAGGTTTTGGGTTCATGCGTGAGTTATATGCTAGTGATGCTGATTTTAAGGAGATATTTCATGCATGTATGGCCTATGGAAGTAAGGACCAATTCTATATACATGATGGTTTTTTGTTTAAGGGTCGTAAGTTGTGTGTGCCTAGAAGTTCTATTAGGCATTTGCTTGTCCAAGAGGCCCATGGGGGCGGCCGTATGGGGCATTTTGGAGTCATGAAGACTTTGCATATTCTTAGGGAGCACTTCTTTTGGCCTTTCATGCTTAGGTCGGTAGAGAAATTTTGTGCTTCTTGTATAACATGTATGCGTGCTAAGTCTAAGGTACGACCTCATGGGTTGTACACTCCCCTTCCTATCCCTCATGCTCCTTGGGAAGACATTTCCATGGACTTTGTTTTGGGATTACCTCGCTCTAAGAGGGGGAGAGACTCTATTTTTGTTGTTGTAGATCTGTTCTCTAAGATGGCTCATTTCATTGCATGCCATAAGACTGATGATGCATCTCATCTTGCTTGTCTATTCTTTGATAATATTGTGAGATTGCATGGCGTGCCTAAATCTATAGTTTCTGAGCGTGATGTGAAATTTTTGAGCTATTTTTGGAAGACTCTTTGGGCCAAGTTAGGCACAAAGATGCTCTTTTCTACCACTTGTCATCCTCAAACGGATGGACAAACCGAGGTCGTGAATCGAACTCTTGGTTCTCTTTTGCGCTCTCTTTTGTCTACTAATCTGCGTAGGTGGGAAGAATGTCTTCCATTCATAGAGTTTGCTTATAACCAATCGGTGCATTCGACCACTAAGAAGACGCCATTCGAGGTGGTCTACGGGCGCAACCCTATTACGCCCCTTGACCTCATGCCATATGCCACCAAGGATCGGGAGAGCCGTGAAGGTCTCGACCATGCTGCTAAGGTCAAGAAACTCCACGAGGATACTCGTCTTCAATTGGAAAGGCGAACCATGCAATATGTGCGCCAAGCCAACCAAGGGCGCAAGGAAGTCATTTTCGAGCCAGGCGACCTCGTATGGGTGCATTTGAGGAAGGAGCGCTTTCCTATCCTTCGCAATTCAAAGTTGAAACCACGAGGTGATGGTCCGTTTGTGGTGTTGGAGCGCATCAATGATAACGCTTATCGAGTGGAATTGCCACCAAGCTACGGTGTGCACGAGGTATTTAATGTTTCCGACCTTTCTCCTTATTTTCTTAACGATGATGATGAGATGCAGGATGAAGGTTCGTGGACGAACCCTTTTCAAGAGGGGGAGGATGATGTGACTACGCCTCAAAAGCCACATCATGGTTTTGACGCCTTCGATACCGACCCACCTGACCTCGGTGCCGACCCACCTGACCTCGGTGCCGACCCACCTGACCTTGGTGCCAACCCGCATGACCTCGGTGTCGAGCTGCCTGTCGAGCTCCCTACCAAGTTGCGTACCGAGTCCTCGGGGCGCGTCGACCACGCCAACAACACTTCTTGGCCTTATTTAGGGAGGATCACAAGAGCTCGAGCTCGTGTCTTTCAAGAAGAGCTTCAAAATGGTCTCTTGAACCATGGTGCGCCGATCAAATATAAAGACGACATGGAGTGCATGTTGCTTGTCACCGGGCGCGCCGAGGCCATGATGGGCGCCTAGCTTGTTCCGAGTTTGGCGTCTCTTACGTGCTCATTCAAGACACAATTAATGTTGGGTTTCTAAGGGTCTTTTTGTCTTCAATTTGGTTTAATGGCTGGTTATTGAAGAGGCTTGTTTGATGGCTGAATTTAGGATAAAAGGGGTGCCCCTTCTCCCTTGCTAGACACCTTGAATTTGATCATGAAAACACTTGTTTTGTATTGCCATGTTTAGGCTATGTTTTGAGGCGTTTTTGCCTTAAATAAAGTTATTTGTTTTTGTTATCCAATTCTTGATTCGTGAGTCATATCGGATCAATCTTGAGATCCAAGAGCAAAGTGCGTCACATCCTTGTCCTTGAATTTCGTAGTCTGAGTTTCGAGTGTGGTGAGTCATATCCACACCCTAAACTCATTCATATCCGTCACTTTCACAACTCCACCATCCATTACTGGTTTTCCAAAACTTTACACGTCCACCTTCACCAATTCCGAGGCACTCCATCCGTTCCCTTGCAAAGAAGAGAGCAACAGAAGTTACCTTGCACCGACTCCACCGATTCGATCCTTATCAGCTTATGCCTAGGTGTCTTCAAAGTTCACTTGTTTTTCTGCTTTTGCCTTTAAAATGACTTGTGATCTTACATTATACGCCAAATGTTCGATGAAATGTCCATGTAAATGTCACTGTTAAATGTGGCATTCGGTTTCAAGGTTCGTATTTATGCTTTTATTCGATCGGTCTTGGTTTTGTAGTGTAGAATGTACTTATTGGCTTGATACTATCCTCATTTTTTATGCATGTGCATAGATGTCTTTAAATTCCACTCGTATTTTCTCCTTTTGCTTTTAAAATAACTTGTGATCTAACATTGCATGCCAAGTGTTCGACCAAATGTCCATGTAAATGTCACTCCTTAATGTGGCATTCGGTTTCTAGGTTCGAATTTATGCTTTTATTCGATCGGTCTTGATTTTATAGTGCAGATTGTGCTTATTGGTTTGATACTATCCTTATTCTCTATACTTATGCCTAGATAATTTTAAATTTGATTTGGTTTTTCTCCTTTCGCCTTTAAAATGACTTGTGATCTAACATTATATGCCAAGTGTTCGATGAAATGTCCATGTAAATGTCACTCCTAAATGTGGCATTCGTTTTCTAGGTTTGAATTGATGCTTTTATTCGAGCGGTCTTGGTTTTGTAGTGAAGTATGTGCTTATTGGCTTGATATTATCCTCATTCTTAGTGCTTATGCCTTGATGTCTTCAACGTTTACTTGTTTTTTCTGCTTTTGCCTTTAAATGACTTGTGATCTAACATTATAAGCCAAGTGTTCGATGAAATGTCCATATAAATGTCACAGTTAAATGTGGTATTCGGTTTCTAGGTTCATATTTATGCTTTTATTCGATCGGTATTGGTTTTGTAGTGTAGAATGTGCTTATTGGCTTGATACTATCCTCATTCTTTATGCATATGCCTAGATGTCTTTAAAGTCCACTCGTATTTTCTCCTTTTGCCTTTAAAATAACTTGTGATCTAACAATGCACACCAAGTGTTCGATGAAATGTTCATGTAAATGTCACTCCTAAATGTGGCATTCGATTTCTAGGTTTGAGTTTATGCTTTCATTCGATCGGTCTTGGTTTTGAAGTGTATAATGTGCTTATTGGCTTGATACTATCCTCATTCTTTGTGCTTATGCCTAGATGTCTTTAAAGTTCACATTTTTTCTCCTTTTGCCTTTAAAACGACTTGTGATCTAAAATTGTACACCAATTGTTCGATTAAATGTCCATGTAAATGTCACTCCTAAATGTGGCATTCGGTTTCTAAGTTTGAGTTTATGCTTCTATTCGATCGAAGGGTTATTTTTGCTTTTGTAGTGTATAATGTGCTTATTGGCTTGATACTAACCTCATTTTTTGTGCTTATGCCTAGGTGTCTTCAAAGTTCACTTGTTTTTTCTGCTTTTGCCTTTAAAATGAGTTGTGATCTTACATTATATGCCAAGTCTTCGATGAAATGTCCATGTAAATGTCACTGTTAAATGTTGCATTCGGTTTCAAGGTTCGTATTTATGCTTTTATTCGATCAGTCTTAGTTTTGTAGTGTAGAATGTGCTTATTGGCTTGATACTATCCTCATTCTTTATGCATATGCCTAGATGTCTTTAAAGTCCACTCGTATTTTCTCCTTTTGCCTTTAAAATAACTTGTGATCTAACATTACACCCCAAGTGTTCGATTAAATGTCCATGTAAATGTCACTCCATAATGTGGCATTCGGTTTCTAGGTTCGAATTTATGCTTTTATTCGATCGGTCTTGATTTTATAGTTCAGATTGTGCTTATTGGTTTGATACTATCCTTATTCTCTATACTTATGCCTAGATAATTTTAAAGTTCATTTGGTTTTTCTCCTTTCGCCTTTAAAATGACTTGTGATCTAACATTATACGCCATATGTTCGATGAAATGTCCATGTAAATGTCACTCCTAAATGTGGCATTCGTTTTCTAGGTTTGAATTGATGCTTTTATTCGAGCAGTCTTGGTTTTGTAGTAAAGTATGTGCTTATTGGCTTGATATTATCCTCATTCTAGAGCTTATGCCTAGATGTCTTCAACGTTTACTTATTTTTTCTGCTTTTGCCTTTAAATGACTTGTGATCTAACATTATACGCCAAGTGTTCGATGAAATGTCTATGTAAATGTCACTGTTAAATGTGGCATTCGGTTTCTAGGTTCATATTTATGCTTTTATTCGATCGGTATTGGTTTTGTAGTGTAGAATGTGCTTATTGGCTTGATACTATCCTCATTCTTTATGCATTTGCCTAGATGTCTTTAAAGTCCACTCGTATTTTCTCCTTTTGCCTTTAAAATAACTTGTGATCTAACATTGCACAACAATTGTTCGATGAAATGTTCATGTAAATGTCACTCCTAAATGTGGCATTCAGTTTCTAGGTTTGAGTTTATGCTTTTATTAGATCGGTCTTGGTTTTGTAGTGCAGAATGTGCTTATTTGCTTGATACTATCCTCGTTATCTATGCTTATGCCTAGATAACTATAAAGTTCACTTGTTTTTCTACTTTTGCCTTTAAAATGACTTGTGATCTAACATTGCACGCCAAGTGCTCGATGAAATGTCCATGTAAATGTCACTCCTAAATGTGGCATTCGGTTTCTAGGTTTGAGTTTATGCTTTTATTCGATTGGTCTTCGTTTTGTAGTGTATAATGTGCTTATTGGCTTGATACTATCCTCATTATCTATGCTTATGCCTAGATAAGTTTAAAGTTAACTTGTTTTTCTCCTTTTGCCTTTAAAATGACTTGTGATCTATCATTGCACGCGAAGTGCTCGATGAAATGTCCATGTAAATGTCACTACTAAATGTGGCATTCAATTTCTAGGTTTGTGTTTATGCTTTTATGCGATCGGTCATGGTTTTGTAGTGTATAATGTGCTTATTGGATTGATACTATCCTCATTCTCTATGCTTATGCCTAGATTTGTTTAATGTTCACTTGTTTTTTCTCCTTTTGCCTTTAAACTGATTTGTGATCTAACATTGCACGCCAACTGTTCGATGAAATGTCCATGTATATGTCACTGCTAAATGTGGCATTCGGTTTCTAGGTTCCTATTTCCGCTTTTATTTGATCGGTCTTTGTTTTGTAGTGCAGAATGTGCTTATTGGCTGGATACTATCCTCTTTCTTTATGCTTATGCCTAGATATCTTTAAAGTCCACTTGTTTTTTCTCCTTTTTCCTTTAAAATGACTTGTGATCTTACATTGCACTCCAAGTGTTCGATGAAATGTCCATGTAAATATTATTCCTAAATGTGGCATTCGGTTTCTAGGTTCGAATTTATGCTTTTATTTGGTCGGTCTTGATTTTGTTGTGAAGAATGTGCTTATTGGTTTGATACTATCCTCATTCTCTTTGCTTATGCCTAGATTTCTTTAAAGTTCACTTGTTTTTTCTCCTTTTGCCTTTAAAATGACTTGTGATATAATATTATACGCCATGTGTTTGATGAAATGTCCATGTAAATGTCACTCCTAAATGTGGCATTCGTTTTCTAGGTTTGAATTGATGCTTTTATTCGAGCAGTCTTGGTTTTGTAGTAAAGTATGTGCTTATTGGCTTGATATTATCCTCATTCTTAGTGCTTATGCCTAGATGTCTTCAACGTTTACTTGTTTTTTCTACTTTTGCCTTTAAATGACTTGTGATCTAACATTATACGCCAATTGTTCGATGAAATGTCCATGTAAATGTCACTGTTAAATGTGGCATTCAGTTTCTAGGTTCATATTTATGCTTTTATTCGATCGGTATTGGTTTTGTAGTGTAGAATGTGCTTATTGGCTTGATACTATCCTCATTCTTTATGCATTTGCCTAGATGTCTTTAAAGTCCACTCGTATTTTCTCCTTTTGCCTTTAAAATGACTTGTGATCTAACATTGCACACCAAGTGTTCGATGAAATGTTCATGTAAATGTCACTCCTAAATATTGAATTCGGTTTCTAGGTTTGAGTTTATGCTTTTATTAGATCGGTCTTGGTTTTGTAGTGCAGAATGTGCTTATTGGCTTGATAATATCCTCATTATTTATGCTTATGCCTAGATAACTTTAAAGTTCACTTGTTTTTTCTCCTTTTGCCTTTAAAATGACTTGTGATCTAACATTGCACGCCAAGTGCTCGATGAATTGTCCATGTAAATGTCACTCCTAAATGTGGCATTCGGTTTCTAGGTTTGAGTTTATGCTTTTATTCGATCGGTCTTCGTTTTGTAGTGTATAATGTGCTTATTGGATTGATACTATCCTCATTCTCTATGCTTATGCCTAGATACATTTAAAGTTAACTTGTTTTTTCTCCTTTTGCCTTTAAAACGACTTGTAATCTATCATTGCACGCGAAGTACTCGATGAAATATCCATGTAAATGTCACTACTAAATGTGGCATTCAGTTTCTAGGTTTGAGTTTATGCTTTTATTCGATCGATCATGGTTTTGTAGTGTATAATGTGCTTATTGGATTGATACTATCCTCATTCTCTATTGTTATTCCTAGATTTCTTTAATGATCTCTTGTTTTTTCTCCTTTTGCCTTTAAACTGATTTGTGAACTAACATTGCACGCCAACTGTTCGATGAAATGTCCATGTATATGTCACTGCTAAATGTGGCATTCGGTTTCTAGGTTCGTATTTACGCCTTTATTTGATCGGTCTTTGTTTTGCAGTGCAGAATGTGCTTATTGGCTGGATACTATCCTCATTCTTTACGCTTATGCCTAGATATCTTTAAAGTCCACTTGTTTTTTCTCCTTTTTCCTTTAAAATGACTTGTGATCTTACATTGCACGGCAAGTGTTCGATGACATGTCCATGTAAATATGACTCCTAAATGTGGCATTCGGTTTCTAGGTTCGAATTTATGCTTTTATTCGGTCGGTCTTGATTTTGATGTGAAGAATGTGCTTATTGTCTTGATACTATCCTCATTCTCTATGCTTATGCCTAGATTTCTTTAAAGTTCACTTGTTTTTTCTCCTTTTGCCTTTAAAATGACTTGTGATCTAACATTCCACGCCATGTGTTCGATGAAATGTCCATCTAAATGTCACTCCTAAATGTAGCAATCGGTTTCTAGGTTGGAATTTATGCTTTTATTCGATCGGTGTTGATTTTGTAGTGGAAAATGTGCTTATTGGCTTGATACTATCCTCATTCTCTATGCTTAAACCTAGATAAGTTTAAAGTTAACTTGTTTTTTCTCCTTTTGCCTTTAAAATGACTTGTGATCTATCATTGCACCCGAAGTGCTCGATGAAATGTCCATGTAAATGTCACTTCTAAATGTAGCATTCAGTTTCTAGGTTTGAGTTTATGCTTTTATTCGATCGATCATGGTTTTGTAATGCATAATGTGCTTATTGGATTGATACTATCCTCATTCTATATGCTTATGCCTAGATTTCTTTAATGTTCACTTGTTTTTTCTCCTTTTGCCTTTAAACTGATTTGTGATCTAACATTGCACGCCAACTGTTCGATGAAATGTCCATGTATATGTCACTGCTAAATGTGGCATTTGGTTTCTAGGTTCGTAATTACGCTTTTATTCGATCGGTCTTTGTTTTGTAGTGCAGAATGTGCTTATTGGCTGAATACTATCCTCATTCTTGATGCTTATGCCTAGATATCTTTAAAGACAACTTGTTTTTTCTCCTTTTTCCTTTAAAATGACTTGTGATCTTACATTGCACATCAAGTGTTTGATGAAATGTCCATGTAAATATTACTCCTAAATGTGGCATTCGGTTTCTAGGTTCGAATTTATGCTTTTATTCGGTCGGTCTTGATTTTGTTGTGAAGAATGTGCTTATTGGCTTGATACTATCCTCATTCTCTATGCTTATGTCTAGATTTCTTTAAAGTTCACTTGTTTTTTCTCCTTTTGCCTTTAAAATGACTTGTGATTTAACATTGCACGCCATGTGTTCAATGAAATGTCCATGTAAATGTCACTCCTAAATGTGGCATTCGGTTTCTAGGTTCGAATTTATGCTTTTATTTGACCGGGCTTTATTTTGTAGTGCAGAATGTGCTTATTGGCTTGATACTACCCTCATTCTCTATGTTATGCCTAGATAACTTTAAATTTCACTTGTTTTTTCTCCTTTTGCCATTAAAATGAGTTGTGATCTAACATTGCATGCGTAGTGTTCGATGAAATATCCATGTAAATGTCACTGTTAAATGTGGCATTCGGTTTCTAGGTTCGTATTTATGCTTTTATTCAATCGGTCTTGGTTTTGTAGTGTAGAATATGTTTATTGGCTTGTACTATCCTCATTCTTTATGCATATGCCTAGATGTCTTTAAAGTCCACTTGTTTTTTCTCCTTTTTCCTTTAAAATGACTTGTGATCTAACATTTCACACCATGTGTTCGATGAAATGTCCATGTAAATGTCACTCCTAAATAAGGCATTCGATTTCAAGTTTCGAATTTATGCGTTTATTTTATCGGTCTTGGTTTTGTAGTGCAGAATGTGCTTATTGGATTGATACTATCCTCATTCTTTATGCTTATGTCTAGATGTCATTAAAGTTCACTTGTTTTTTCTCCTTTTGCCTTTAAAATGACTTATGCCTAGTGTTCACTTGTTTTTTCTGCTTTTGCCTTTAAAATGACTTGTGATGTGACATTATACGCCAAGTGTTCAATGAAATGTCCATGTAAATGTCACTGTTAAATGTGGCATTCGGTTTCTAGGTTCGTATTTATGCTTTTATTCGATCGGTCTTGGTTTTGTAATGCAGAATGTGCTTATTGGCTTGATAATATCCATTATTTATGCATATGCCTAGATGGCTTTATAGTCCACTTGTTTTTTCTCCTTTTGCCTTTAAAATGACTTGTGATCTAACATTGCACGCCAAGTGTTCGATGAAATGTCAACGTAAATGTCACTCCTAGATGTGGCATTCGGTTTCTAGGTTCAAATTTATGATTTTATTTGATCGGGCTTGATTTTGTAGTGCAGAATGTGCTTCTTGGCTTGATACTATCCTCAATCTCTATGCTTATGTCTAGATTTCTTTAAAGTTCACTTGTTTTTTCTCCTTTTGCCTTTAAAATGACTTGTGATTTAACATTGCACCCCAAGTGTTCAATGAAATGTCCATGTAAATGTCATTCCTAAATGTGGCATTCGGTTTCTAGGTTCGAATTTATGCTTTTATTTGAACGGGCTTAATTTTGTAGTGCAGAATGTGCTTATTGGCTTGATACTATCCTCATTCTCTATGCTTATGCCTAGATAACTTTAAATTTCACTTGTTTTTTCTCCTTTTGCCTTTAAAATGACTTGTCATCTAACATTACACGCTAAGTGTTCGATGAAACATCCATGTAAATGTCAATGTTAAATGTGGCATTCGGTTTCTAGGTTCGTATTTATGCTTTTATTCGATCGGTCTTGGTTTTGTAGTGCAGAATATGTTTATTGGCTTGTACTATCCTCATTCTTTATGCATATGCCTAGATGTCTTTAAAGTCCACTTATGTTTTCTCCTTTTTCCTTTAAAATGACTTGTGATCTAACATTTCACACCATGTGTTCGATGAAATGTCCATGTAAATGTCACTCCTAAATAAGGCATTCGGTTTCTAGGTTTGAATTTAAGCGTTTATATTATCGGTCTTGGTTTTGTAGTGCAGAATGTGCTTATTGGATTGATACTATCCTCATTCTTTATGCTTATGTGTAGATATCATTAAAGTCCACTTGTTTTTTCTCCTTTTGCCTTTAAAATGACTTGCGATCTAACATTGCACGCCAAGTGTTCGATGAAATGTCAACGTAAATGTCACTCCTAGATGTGGCATTCGGTTTCTAGGTTCGAATTTATGCTTTTATTTGATCGGGCTTGATTTTGTAGTGTAGAATGTGCTTCTTCGCTAGATACTATGTTGGATCGTAAACGGTCATCAAAGAGCTTGGGAACTGGCAATTAAGTTGTTCCCAAGGCAGCGGAAGTAAACAATCGCAAGTAATAAAGACAGTAAAGAACGTAGTTCCTTTATAGAGGAACCCCACTACAACCAACTAGTTGTATGGGTAAACCTCTACCTCCGCTTGGAGGATTTTGAATGACTTAGTTATATTAATTGCTTTGTTCCTTAGTTACACAGCCGGATTCACACTTCTCTGTTCCTACGAGTTCTTCCTAACACTAGCAACACTAGCAAATCCTCTCAACTGAGTTCCTAAGCTCACAACAGCAAAATACAAACAAGTCAGACCTTACACCGACTTCTCAATTCCCTTGTCCTTGGGAACTTCGGCTTCACCGTCGTTGAGATCACATACTCGCCGGCGGGGACTTCTCTTCCTTTTCTTTCTTTTTCTCAGATGTGGGTGTTTAAGAGTTCTGGGAGAAATACTCAATACAAGTACTATTCATTTGGCTTTATAGTCCAGGTGAGCTTGGGCAGTCGCATCTTTCGTTTATGTCCAAAATGCCCTTTGCTTGATGCCCAAGTTGTACTTTCTTCACATGTGACTTTGGTTTGAACTAGGTCAACTTCTTGGATCAATCGGACCGTTGGATGAAGCGTGACAGTCTGATCCTCAGATTGTTCCTTCGGGCTGTCTAAGATAGAATCTCGCGATCTGCGCTGAACGGTCGTTGTCCTCACATGTGAGTTCCCATGTCATGGGAACTGTCTTCTTTCAGAGTTCCCTTGATGGAAACTCTTCATCGTTGTAAGCTTGTGTTCTCTTGATTGTTTCTGGGAGTTTCCACTTCATGGGAACTTTCCTCTTCAGAGTTCCCTTGATGGAGACTCTGCATTGTGGCCTGCTGTGGCTTTCGGTCATTCATAGGAGTTCTTGGCTGTACCTGTGTTCCTTAAAGATACTTGAACAAACCACATTAGTTCCCTATGGTGTTTGTCATTATCAAAACTTAAGAGAATTACATCGTTGATCCGTTGTTTAGAACCAGAGGTCCCAACAACGTCCCAAAAATTTCTCCCTTTTTGATGATGACAAACCCATCACAAAATATGCAAGTATTTCAATGAATGATATGTTGATGAGTTCCTAAGTATGATTTTAGGAAGTCACTTTTAGTGAAACACTTAGATTTAGGGAACCACTTCTGGTGAGACACTTAGTTCTTACTTAGCTTTTTATGCAGTTGTTCCCCCTTAGCTTATGTGTGGTCTGTGATAACTTAAACTTTTAACTCATCTCGCATTTTTGGTCTTTCCCCCTTTTGACATCATCGAAAACAAGCAAGGCAATAATAGGGAAGAAGGGAACACGCAATCAAAATAAAGACCAATTCATTACTTAAGAAAATATATACATAGGAACTTGAGTACAATTTATGGTCATTTTTGGATTAAGGGAAGAAGAAGGGAGAGATCATGGGGCTTGAGGGAACAGGGTGTCACAGAGGCGCGTAAGGACTTGTGTAAGCTTTTCTTGTCCTCTGGCCAACGCTGCTTGGTCCTTGGCAATCTGGTCGAGGGTGATGGAAATACGGAGCAACACTTGAAAGTTCCCCTCTTATTCACCAGACTCCAGTTGAGCCGCTTCCTCTACGGGCTCAGAGTGCCTCATCTTTTGGACAACAGAAATGTCCAGTTCCCTTCCAAGCTCTATTTCGTCCTTAGAGGTGTCGTAGAGACCCTCTTTTTGTAGGAGCTTCTTTATCAGCCCAAAGTAGGGAAGGAAATGGGACTTGGAGGCCATGCACTTCTCCATGTGCCCAAGGATTATTCTGGGAAGATTGATGGGATTCTTGAGGAGGAAGTGATAGAGGATGATGGCATCAGGGATGTTGACGACCAGACGCTTCTCCTGGCGAGGGATCACCACATTTATTATGAATTGGTGAGCGAGCTTGGCGACCAGGGAGAGGTGGTGTGTCGAGAGCACTTTCGAGGGAACCCGACCCTCAAAGATTGTGTTGCACACCTCGGCTCTATCGAAGTCGCCCCAGAGCTTGCTGGGCAACTCGTTGAGCCCTTGACCGGGGACCTAGAGTTGAAGGCGGATGGTTGACGTTGTGAAAATGAACTCGTCGCCTTCGTGGGAGAGAGTTCCCTAAGTGCATTCGTTGGTGATAGTGAAGTTGTTGTAAAACTAACGCACTTGTGAGGGATCTACGCTCACACTCTCTTTGCAGAGATTCTCCCAGCCCTGGGCCTTGATCAGGTCCCAAAGTTCCCCGAGACCGTTGTCGTTTAGCACTTCTTTTGAAACGATATGTGGAGGAAGGAGCTTCCTAAAATGACTTGTGATCTAACATTATACGCCAAGTGTTAGATGAAATGCCCATGTAAATGTCACTCCTAAATGTGGCATTCGGTTTCTAGGTTTGAATTTATGCTTTTATTCGATCGGTCGTGGTTTTGTAGTGAAGAATGTGCTTACTGGCTTGATACTATCTGCATTCTATATGCCTATGGCTGGATGTCTTTAAAGTTCACTTGTTTTTTATGCTTTTGTAGTTAAATTTACTTGTGATCTAACATTGCACACCAAGTGTTCGATGAAATGTCCATGTAAATGTCACTACTAAATGCGGCATTCGGTTTTTAGGTTCGAATTTATGCTTTTATTCGATTTGTCTTTATTTTGTAGTGTAGAATGTGCTTATTGGCTAGATACGATCCTCATTCTTTGTGCTAATGCCTATATTTCTGTAATGTTCACTTGTTCTTTTTTGTTTTGCTTTTAAAATGACTTGTGATCTAGCATTATACGCCAAGTGTTAGATGAAATGTCCATGTAAATGTCGCTCCTAAATGTGGCATTCGGTTTCTAGGTTCAAATTTATGCTTTTATTCGACCTGTCTTGATTTTGTAGTGAAGAATGTGCGTATTGGCTTGATACTATCCTCATTCTTTATGCTTATGCCTAGATTTGTTTAAAGTTCACTTGTTTTTACTCCGTTTACCTTTAAAAATGACTAGTGATCTAACATTCCACGCCAAGTGTTCGATGAAATGTCTATGTAAATGTCACTACTAAATGCGGCATTCGGTTTCTAGGTTCTAATTTATGTTTTTATTCGTTCTGTCTTTATTTTATAGTGCAGAATGTGCTTATTGGCTTGATACTATCCTTATTCTTTGTGCTAATGCCTAGATTTCTTTATAGTTCACTTGTTTTTTCTTCTTTTGCCTTTAAAATGACTTGTGATCTAACATTGTACGCCAAGTATTCGATGAAATTTCCATGTAAATGTCACTCCTAAATGTGGCATTCGGTTTCTAGATTCAAATTTATGCTTTTATTCAACTTGTCTTGATTTTGTAGTGTAGAATGTGCTTATTGGCTTGATACTATCCTTTTCTTTGTGCTTATGCCTAGATGTCTTTAAAGTGCACTTGTTTTTTCTCCTCTTGCCTTTAAATTGACTTGTGATCTAACATTGCACGCCAAGTGTTCGATGAAATGTCAATGTAAATCTCAATCCTAAATTTGGCATTCGGTTTCTAGGTTTGAATTTATGCATTTATTCGATCTATCTTTATTTTGTAGTGTTGAATGTGCTTATTGGCTTGATACTATCCTTATTCTTTGTGCTAATGCCTAGATTTCTTTTTAAGTTCACTTGTTTTTCTCCTTTTGCCTTTAAAATGACTTGTGATCTAAAATTGTACGCCAAGTGTTCGATGAAATTTCCATGTAAATGTCACTCCTAAATATGGCATTCGGTTTCTAGATTCAAATTTATGCTTTTATTCAACTTGTCTTGATTTTGTAGTGCAGAATCTGCTTATTGGCTTGATACTATCCTTTTCGTTGTGCTTATGCCTAGATGTCTTTAAAGTTCACTTGTTTTTTCTCCTCTTACCTTTAAAATGACTTGTGATCTAATATTGCACACCAAGTGTTCGATGAAATGTCCATGTAAATGGCACTCCTAAATGTGGTGGTTTCTAGGTTCAAATTTATGCATTTATTCGACCTATCTTTATTTTCTAGTGCAGAATGTGCTTATTGGCTTGATACTATCCTTATTCTTTATGCTTATGCCTAGATTTCTTTAAAGTTCACTTGTTTTTTCTGCTTTTGCCTTTAAAATGACTTGTGATCTAACATTATACGCCAAGTGTTAAATGAAATGCCCATGTAAATGTCACTCCTAAATGTGGCATTCGGTTTCTAGGTTTGAATTTATGCTTTTATTCGATCGGTCTTGGTTTTGTAGTGAAGAATGTGCTTACTGGCTTGATACTATCTGCATTCTATATGCCTATGGCTGGATGTCTTTAAAGTTCACTTGTTTTTTAAGCTTTTGTTGTTAAAAATTGACTTGTGATCTAACATTGCACACCAAGTGTTCGATGAAATGTCCATGTAAATGTCACTACTAAATGCGGCATTCGGTTTCTAGGTTCGAATTTATGCTTTTATTCGATATGTCTTTATTTTGTAGTGCAAAATGTGCTTATTGGCTAGATACGATCCTCATTCTTTGTGCTAATGCCTAGATTTCTTTAATGTTCACTTGTTCTTTCTTGTTTTTCCTTTAAAATGACTTGTGATCTAGCATTATACGCCAAGTGTTCGATGAAATGTCAATGTGAATGTCAATCCTAAATGTGACATTCGGTTTCTAGGTTTGAATTTATGCTTTTATTCGATCGGTCTTGGTTTTGTAGTGAAGAATATGCTTATTGGCTTTATACTATCCTCATTCTTTGTGCTTATGCCTAGATGTCTTTAAAGTTCACTTGTTTTTTCTCTTGTGGCCTTTAAAATGTCCTGTGATCTAACATTGCATGCCAAGTGTTCGATGAAATGTCCATGTAAATGTCGCTCCTAAATGTGGCATTCGGTTTCTAGGTTCAAATTTATGCTTTTATTCGACCTGTTTTGATTTTGTAGTGCAGAATGTGCGTATTGGCTTGATACTATCCTCATTCTTTATGCTTATACCTAGATTTGTTTAAAGTTCACTTGTTTTTTCTCCGTTTGCCTTTATAAATGACTAGTGATCTAACACTCCACGCCAAGTGTTCGATGAAATGTCTATGTAAATGTCACTACTAAATGCGGCATTCGGTTTCTAGGTTCTAATTTATGCTTTTATTCGTTCTGTCTTTATTTTATAGTAAAAAATGTGCTTATTGGCTTGATACTATCCTTATTCTTTGTGCTAATGCCTAGATTTCTTTATAGTTCACTTGTTTTTTCTTCTTTTTCCTTTAAAATGACTTGTGATCTAACATTTTACGCCAAGTATTCGATGAAATTTCCATGTAAATATCACTCCTAAATGTGGCATTCGGTTTCTTGATTCAAATTTACGCTTTTATTCAACTTGTCCTGATTTTGTAGTGCAGAATGTGCTTATTGGCTTGATACTATTCTTTTCTTTGTGCTTATGCCTAGTTAACTTTAAAGTGCACTTGTTTTTTCTCCTCTTGCCTTTAAATTGACTTGTGATCTAACATTGCACGCCAAGTGTTCGATGAAATGTCAATGTAAATCTCAATCCTAAATTTGGCATTCGGTTTCTAGATTTGAATTTATGCTTTTATTCGATCTATCTTTATTTTGTAGTGCTGAATATGCTTATTGGCTTGATACTATCCTTATTCTTTGTGCTAATGCCTAGATTTCTTTTTAAGTTCACTTGTTTTTCTCCTTTTGCCTTTAAAATGACTTGTGATCTAACATTGTGCGCCAAGTGTTCGATGAAATTTCCATGTAAATGTCACTCCTAAATGTGGCATTCGGTTTCTAGATTCAAATTTATGCTTTTATTCAACTTGTCTTGATTTTGTAGTGCAGAATGTGCTTATTGGCTTGATACTATCCTTTTCGTTGTGCTTATGCCTAGATGTCTTTAAAGTTCACTTGTTTTTTCTCCTCTTACCTTTAAAATGACTTGTGATCTAACATTGCACACCAAGTGTTCGATGAAATGTCCATGTAAATGGCACTCCTAAATGTGGTGGTTTCTAGGTTCAAATTTATGCATTTATTCGACCTATCTTTATTTTGTAGTGCAGAATGTGCTTATTGGCTTGATACTATCCTCATTCTTTATGCTTATGCCTACATTTCTTTAAAGTTCACTTGTTTTTTCTCCTCTAGGTTTGAATTTATGCTTTTATTCGATCAGTCTTTGTTTTGTAGTAAAGAATGTGCTTATTGGCTTGATACTATCCTCATTCTTTGTGCTTATGCCTAGATGTCTTTATAGTTCACTTGTTTTTTCTCCTTTCGCCTTTAAAATGACATGTGATCTAACATTGCACGTCAAGTGTTCGATGAAATATCCATGTAAATGTCAATCCTAAATGTTGCATTCGGTTTCTAGATTCGAATTTATGCTTTTATTCGATCTGTCTTTATTTTGTAGTGCAGAATGTTCTTATTGGCTTGATACTATGCTCATTTTTTATGCTTATGCCTAGATTTCTTTAAAGTTCACTTGTTTTTTCACCTTTTGCCTTTAAAAATGACTAGTGATCTAACATTCCACGCCAAGTGTTCGATGAAATGTCCATGTAAATATCACTATTAAATGCGGCATTCGGTTTCTAGCTTCTAATTTATGCTTTTATTCGATCTGTCTTTATTTTGTAGTGCAGAATGTGCTTATTCTCTTGATAATATCCTCATTGTTTATGCTAATGCCTAGATGTCATTAAAGTTCACTTGTTTTTTCTTTTCAATGACTTGTGATCTAACATTGTACACCAAGTGTTCGATGAAATATCCATGTAAATGTCAAACCTAAATGTGGCATTCGGTTTCTAGGTTTGAATTTATGCTTTTATTCGATCTGTCTTTATTTTGTAGTGTAGAATGTGCTTATTGGCTTGATACTATCCTCATTCTTTGTGCTAATGCCTATATTTCTTTAAAGTTCACTTGTTTTTTCTCCTTTTGCCTTTAAAATAACTTGTGATCTAACATTGCATGCCAAGTGTTCGATTAAATGTCCATGTAAATGTCACTCCTAAATGTGGCATTCAGTTTCTAGGTTCAAATTTATGCTTTTATTCGACCTATCTTTATTTTCTAGATTCGAATTTATTCTTTATGCTTATGCCTATATTTCTTTAAAGATCACTTGTTTTTTCTCCTTTTGCCATTAAAGTTCACTTGTTTTTTCTTTTCAATGACTTGTGATCTAACATTATACGCCAAGTGTTCGATGAAATGTCTATGTAAATGTCACTCCTAAATGTGGCATTCGGTTTCTAGCTTTGAATTTATGCTTTTATTCGATCGGTCTTGGTTTTGTAGTGAAAAATGTGCTTATTGGCTTGATATTATCCTTATTCTTTGTGCTTATGCCTACATGTCTTTAAAGTTCACTTGTTTTTTCTCCTTTTGCCTTTAAAATGACTTGTGATCTAACATTGCACGTCAAGTGTTCGATGAAATGTCCATGTAAATGTCACTCCTAATGTGGCATTCGGTTTCTAGGTTCAAGTTTATGCTTTTATTCGACCTGTCTTGATTTTGTAGTGCAGAATGTGCGTATTGGCTTGATACTATCCTCATTCTTTATGCTTATGCCTAGATTTCTTTAAAGTTCACTTGTTTTTTCTCCTTTTGCCTTTAAAAATGACTAGTGATCTAACATTCCACGCCAAGTGTTCGAGGAAATGTCCATGTAAATGTCACTACTAAATGCGGCATTCGGTTTCTAGGTTCTAATTTATGCTTTTATTGGATCTGTCTTTATATTGTAGTGCAGAATGTGCTTATTGGCTTGATAATATCCTCATTCTTTATGCTATTGCCTAGATGTCTTTACAGTTCACTTGTTTTTTCTTTTCAATGACTTGTGATCTAACATTGTACACCAAGTGTTCGATGAAATATCCATGTAAATGTCAATTCTAAATGTGGGATTCGGTTTCTAGGTGCGAATTTATGATTTTATTCCATCTGTCTTTATTTATTAGTGTAGAATGTGCTTATTGGCTTGATACTATCCTCATTCTTTGTGCTAATGCCTAGATGTCTTTAAAGTTCACTTGTTTTTTCTCCTTTTGACTTTAAAATAACTTGTGTTCTAACATTATACGCCAAGTGTTCGATGAAATGTCCATGTGAATGTCACTCCTAAATGTGGCATTCGGTTTCTTGGTTTGAATTTATGCTTTTATTCGATATGTCTTCGTTTTGTAGTGTAGAATGTGCTTATTGGCTTGATACTATCCTCATTCTTTGTGCTTATGCCTAGATGTCTTTAAAGTTCACTTGTTTATTCTCCTGTGACCTTTAAAATGACTTGTGATCTAACATTGTATGCCAAGTGTTCGATGAAATGTCCATGTAAATGTCACTCCTAATGTGGCATTCGGTTTCTAGGTTCAAGTTTATGCTTTTATTCGACCTGTCTTGATTTTGTAGTGCAGAATGTGCGTATTGGCTTGATACTATCCTCATTCTTTATGCTTATGCCTAGATTTCTTTAAAGTTCACTTGTTTTTTCTCCTTTTGCCTTTAAAAATGACTAGTGATCTAACATTCCACGCCAAGTGTTCGAGGAAATGTCCATGTAAATGTCACTACTAAATGCGGCATTCGGTTTCTAGGTTCTAATTTATGCTTTTATTCGATTTGTCTTTATTTTGTAGTGCAGAATGTGCTAATTGGCTTGATAATATCCTCATTATTTATGCTAATGCCTAGATGTCTTTACACTTCACTTGTTTTTTCTTTTCAATGACTTGTGATCTAACATTGTACACCAAGTGTTCGATGAAATATCCATGTAAATGTCAATCCTTAATGTGGCATTCGGTTTCTAGGGTTGAATTTATGCTTTTATTCGAAATTTCTTTATTTTGTAGTGTAGAATGTGCTTATTGGCTTGATACTATCCTCATTCTTTGTGCTTATGCCTAGATGTCTTTAAAGTTCACTTGTTTATTCTCCTGTGACCTTTAAAATGACTTGTGATCTAACATTGTACGCCAAGTGTTCGATGAAATATCCATGTAAATGTCACTCCTAAATTTTGCATTCATTTTCTAGATTCAAATTTATGCTTTTATTCAACTTGTCTTGATTTTGTAGTGCAGATGGTGCTTATTGGCTTGTTACTATCCTCATTCTTTGTACTTATGCCTAGATGTCTATAAAGTTCACTTGTTTTTTCTCCTTTTGCCTTTAAAATGGCTTGTGATCTAACATTGCACGCCAAGTGCTCGATGAAATGTCCATGTAAATGTCACTCCTAAATGTGGCATTTGGTTTCTAGGTTCAAATTTATGCATTTATTCGACCTATCTTTATTTTGTAGTGCAGAATGTGCTTATTGGCTTGATACTATCCTCATTCTTTTTGCTTATGCCTAGATTTCTTTAAAGTTCACTTGTTTTTTCTCCTTTTGCCTTTAAAATGACTTGTGATCTAACATTATACGCCAAGTGTTCGATGAAATGTCCATGTAAATGTCAATCCTAAATGTGGCATTCGATTTCTAGGTTTGAATTTATGCTTTTATTCGATCGGTCTTTGTTTTGTAGTGAAGAATGTGCTTATTGGCTTGATACTATCCTCATTCTTTGTGATTATGCGAAGATGTCTTTATAGATCACTTGTTTTTTCTCCTTTTGCCTTTAAAATGACTTGTGATCTAACATTGCACGTCAAGTGTTCGATGAAATATCCATGTAAATGTCAATCCTAAATGTTGCATTCGGTTTCTAGGTTCGAATTTATGCTTTTATTCGATCTGTCTTTATTTTGTAGTGCAGAATGTGCTTATTGGCTTGATACTATCCTCATTTTTTGTGCTAATGCCCAGATTTCTCAAAAGTTCACTTGTTTTTTCTCCTCTTACCTTTAAAATGACTTGTGATCTAACATTGCACACCAAGTGTTCGATGAAATGTCCATGTAAATGGCACTCCTAAATGTGGTGGTTTCTAGGTTCAAATTTATGCATTTATTCGACCTAGCTTTATTTTCTAGTGCAGAATGTGCTTATTGGCTTGATACTATCCTCATTCTTTATGCTTATGCCTAGATTTCTTTAAAGTTCACTTGTTTTTTCTGCTTTTGCCTTTAAAATGACTTGTGATCTAACATTATACGCCAAGTGTTAAATGAAATGCCCATGTAAATGTCACTCCTAAATGTGGCATTCGGTTTCTAGGTTTGAATTTATGCTTTTATTCGATCGGTCTTGGTTTTGTAGTGAAGAATGTGCTTACTGGCTTGATACTATCTGCATTCTATATGCCTATGGCTGGATGTCTTTAAAGTTCACTTGTTTTTTAAGCTTTTGTTCTTAAAAATTGACTTGTGATCTAACATTGCACACCAAGTGTTCGATGAAATGTCCATGTAAATGTCACTACTAAATGCGGCATTCGGTTTCTAGGTTCGAATTTATGCTTTTATTCGATATGTCTTTATTTTGTAGTGCAAAATGTGCTTATTGGCTAGATACGATCCTCATTCTTTGTGCTAATGCCTAGATTTCTTTAATGTTCACTTGTTCTTTCTTGTTTTGCCTTTAAAATGACTTGTGATCTAGCATTATACGCCAAGTGTTCGATGAAATGTCAATGTGAATGTCAATCCTAAATGTGACATTCGGTTTCTAGGTTTGAATTTATGCTTTTATTCGATCGGTCTTGGTTTTGTAGTGAAGAATATGCTTATTGGCTTTATACTATCCTCATTCTTTGTGCTTATGCCTAGATGTCTTTAAAGTTCACTTGTTTTTTCTCTTGTGGCCTTTAAAATGTCCTGTGATCTAACATTGCATGCCAAGTGTTCGATGAAATGTCCATGTAAATGTCGCTCCTAAATGTGGCATTCGGTTTCTAGGTTCAAATTTATGCTTTTATTCGACCTGTTTTGATTTTGTAGTGCAGAATGTGCGTATTGGCTTGATACTATCCTCATTCTTTATGCTTATACCTAGATTTGTTTAAAGTTCACTTGTTTTTTCTCCGTTTGCCTTTAAAAATGACTAGTGATCTAACACTCCACGCCAAGTGTTCGATGAAATGTCTATGTAAATGTCACTACTAAATGCGGCATTCGGTTTCTAGGTTCTAATTTATGCTTTTATTCGTTCTGTCTTTATTTTATAGTAAAAAATGTGCTTATTGGCTTGATACTATCCTTATTCTTTGTGCTAATGCCTAGATTTCTTTATAGTTCACTTGTTTTTTCTTCTTTTTCCTTTAAAATGACTTGTGATCTAACATTTTACGCCAAGTATTCGATGAAATTTCCATGTAAATATCACTCCTAAATGTGGCATTCGGTTTCTAGATTCAAATTTACGCTTTTATTCAACTTGTCCTGATTTTGTAGTGCAGAATGTGCTTATTGGCTTGATGCTATTCTTTTCTTTGTGCTTATGCCTAGTTAACTTTAAAGTGCACTTGTTTTTTCTCCTCTTGCCTTTAAATTGACTTGTGATCTAACATTGCACGCCAAGTGTTCGATGAAATGTCAATGTAAATCTCAATCCTAAATTCGGCATTCGGTTTCTAGATTTGAATTTATGCTTTTATTCGATCTATCTTTATTTTGTAGTGCTGAATTTGCTTATTGGCTTGATACTATCCTTATTCTTTGTGCTAATGCCTAGATTTCTTTTTAAGTTCACTTGTTTTTCTCCTTTTGCCTTTAAAATGACTTGTGATCTAACATTGTGCGCCAAGTGTTCGATGAAATTTCCATGTAAATGTCACTCCTAAATGTGGCATTCGGTTTCTAGATTCAAATTTATGCTTTTATTCAACTTGTCTTGATTTTGTAGTGCAGAATGTGCTTATTGGCTTGATACTATCCTTTTCGTTGTGCTTATGCCTAGATGTCTTTAAAGTTCACTTGTTTTTTCTCCTCTTACCTTTAAAATGACTTGTGATCTAACATTGCACACCAAGTGTTCGATGAAATGTACATGTAAATGGCACTCCTAAATGTGGTGGTTTCTAGGTTCAAATTTATGCATTTATTCGACCTATCTTTATTTTGTAGTGCAGAATGTGCTTATTGGCTTGATACTATCCTCATTCTTTATGCTTATGCCTAGATTTCTTTAAAGTTCACTTGTTTTTTCTCCTCTAGGTTTGAATTTATGCTTTTATTCGATCAGTCTTTGTTTTGTAGTGAAGAATGTGCTTATTGGCTTGATACTATCCTCATTCTTTGTGCTTATGCCTAGATGTCTTTATACTTCACTTGTTTTTCTCCTTTCGCCTTTAAAATGACATGTGATCTAACATTGCACGTCAAGTGTTCGATGAAATATCCATGTAAATGTCAATCCTAAATGTTGCATTCGGTTTCTAGATTCGAATTTATGCTTTTATTCGATCTGTCTTTATTTTGTAGTGCTGAAAGTGCTTATTGGCTTGATACTATCCTCATTCTTTATGCTTATGCCTAGATTTCTTTAAAGTTCACTTGTTTTTTCTCCTTTTGCCTTTAAAAATGACTAGTGATCTAACATTCCACGCCAAGTGTTCGAGGAAATGTCCATGTAAATGTCACTACTAAATGCGGCATTCGGTTTCTAGGTTCTAATTTATGCTTTTATTCGATTTGTCTTTATTTTGTAGTGCAGAATGTGCTAATTGGCTTGATAATATCCTCATTATTTATGCTAATGCCTAGATGTCTTTACACTTCACTTGTTTTTTCTTTTCAATGACTTGTGATCTAACATTGTACACCAAGTGTTCGATGAAATATCCATGTAAATGTCAATCCTAAATGTGGCATTCGGTTTCTAGGTTTGAATTTATGCTTTTATTCGATCTGTCTTTATTTTGTAGTGTAGAATGTGCTTATTGGCTTGATACTATCCTCATGCTTTGTGCTAATGCCTATATTTCTTTAAAGTTCACTTGTTTTTTCTCCTTATGCCTTTAAAATGACTTGTGATCTAACATTGTAAGCCAAGTGTTCGATGAAATATCCATGTAAATGTCACTCCTAAATGTGGCATTCGTTTTCTAGATTCAAGTTTATGCTTTTATTCGACCTGTCTTGATTTTGTAGTGCAGAATGTGCGTATTGGCTTGATACTATACTCATTCTTTATGCTTATGCCTAGATTTCTTTAAAGTTCACTTGTTTTTTCTCCTTTTGCCTTTAAAAATGACTAGTGATCTAACATTCCACGCCAAGTGTTCGAGGAAATGTCCATGTAAATGTCACTACTAAATGCGGCATTCGGTTTCTAGGTTCTAATTTATGCTTTTATTCGATTTGTCTTTATTTTGTAGTGCAGAATGTGCTAATTGGCTTGATAATATCCTCATTATTTATGCTAATGCCTAGATGTCTTTACACTTCACTTGTTTTTTCTTTTCAATGACTTGTGATCTAACATTGTACACCAAGTGTTCGATGAAATATCCATGTAAATGTCAATCCTTAATGTGGCATTCGGTTTCTAGGGTTGAATTTATGCTTTTATTCGAAATTTCTTTATTTTGTAGTGTAGAAAGTGCTTATTGGCTTGATACTATCCTCATTCTTTGTGCTTATGCCTAGATGTCTTTAAAGTTCACTTGTTTATTCTCCTGTGACCTTTAAAATGACTTGTGATCTAACATTGTACGCCAAGTGTTCGATGAAATATCCATGTAAATGTCACTCCTAAATGTGGCATTCATTTTCTAGATTCAAATTTATGCTTTTATTCAACTTGTCTTGATTTTGTAGTGCAGATGGTGCTTATTGGCTTGTTACTATCCTCATTCTTTGTACTTATGCCTAGATGTCTATAAAGTTCACTTGTTTTTTCTCCTTTTGCCTTTAAAATGGCTTGTGATCTAACATTGCACGCCAAGTGCTCGATGAAATGTCCATGTAAATGTCACTCCTAAATGTGGCATTTGGTTTCTAGGTTCAAATTTATGCATTTATTTGACCTATCTTTATTTTGTAGTGCAGAATGTGCTTATTGGCTTGATACTATCCTCATTCTTTTTGCTTATGCCTAGATTTCTTTAAAGTTCACTTGTTTTTTCTCCTTTTGCCTTTAAAATGACTTGTGATCTAACATTATACGCCAAGTGTTCGATGAAATGTCCATGTAAATGTCAATCCTAAATGTGGCATTCGATTTCTAGGTTTGAATTTATGCTTTTATTCGATCGGTCTTTGTTTTGTAGTGAAGAATGTGCTTATTGGCTTGATACTATCCTCATTCTTTGTGATTATGCGAAGATGTCTTTATAGATCACTTGTTTTTTCTCCTTTTGCCTTTAAAATGACTTGTGATCTAACATTGCACGTCAAGTGTTCGGTGAAATATCCATGTAAATGTCAATCCTAAATGTTGCATTCGGTTTCTAGGTTCGAATTTATGCTTTTATTCGATCTGTCTTTATTTTGTAGTGCAGAATGTGCTTATTGGCTTGATACTATCCTCATTTTTTGTACTAATGCCCAGATTTCTCAAAAGTTCACTTGTTTTTTCTCCTCTTACCTTTAAAATGACTTGTGATCTAACATTGCACACCAAGTGTTCGATGAAATGTCCATGTAAATGGCACTCCTAAATGTGGTGGTTTCTAGGTTCAAATTTATGCATTTATTCGACCTATCTTTATTTTCTAGTGCAGAATGTGCTTATTGGCTTGATACTATCCTCATTCTTTATGCTTATGCCTAGATTTCTTTAAAGTTCACTTGTTTTTTCTGCTTTTGCCTTTAAAATGACTTGTGATCTAACATTATACGCCAAGTGTTAAATGAAATGCCCATGTAAATGTCACTCCTAAATGTGGCATTCGGTTTCTAGGTTTGAATTTATGCTTTTATTCGATCGGTCTTGGTTTTGTAGTGAAGAATGTGCTTACTGGCTTGATACTATCTGCATTCTATATGCCTATGGCTGGATGTCTTTAAAGTTCACTTGTTTTTTAAGCTTTTGTTGTTAAAAATTGACTTGTGATCTAACATTGCACACCAAGTGTTCGATGAAATGTCCATGTAAATGTCACTACTAAATGCGGCATTCGGTTTCTAGGTTCGAATTTATGCTTTTATTCGATATGTCTTTATTTTGTAGTGCAAAATGTGCTTATTGGCTAGATACGATCCTCATTCTTTGTGCTAATGCCTAGATTTCTTTAATGTTCACTTGTTCTTTCTTGTTTTGCCTTTAAAATGACTTGTGATCTAGCATTATACGCCAAGTGTTCGATGAAATGTCAATGTGAATGTCAATCCTAAATGTGACATTCGGTTTCTAGGTTTGAATTTATGCTTTTATTCGATCGGTCTTGGTTTTGTAGTGAAGAATATGCTTATTGGCTTTATACTATCCTCATTCTTTGTGCTTATGCCTAGATGTCTTTAAAGTTCACTTGTTTTTTCTCTTGTGGCCTTTAAAATGTCCTGTGATCTAACATTGCATGCCAAGTGTTCGATGAAATGTCCATGTAAATGTCGCTCCTAAATGTGGCATTCGGTTTCTAGGTTCAAATTTATGCTTTTATTCGACCTGTTTTGATTTTGTAGTGCAGAATGTGCGTATTGGCTTGATACTATCCTCATTCTTTATGCTTATACCTAGATTTGTTTAAAGTTCACTTGTTTTTTCTCCGTTTGCCTTTAAAAATGACTAGTGATCTAACACTCCACGCCAAGTGTTCGATGAAATGTCTATGTAAATGTCACTACTAAATGCGGCATTCGGTTTCTAGGTTCTAATTTATGCTTTTATTCGTTCTGTCTTTATTTTATAGTAAAAAATGTGCTTATTGGCTTGATACTATCCTTATTCTTTGTGCTAATGCCTAGATTTCTTTATAGTTCACTTGTTTTTTCTTCTTTTTCCTTTAAAATGACTTGTGATCTAACATTTTACGCCAAGTATTCGATGAAATTTCCATGTAAATATCACTCCTAAATGTGGCATTCGGTTTCTAGATTCAAATTTACGCTTTTATTCAACTTGTCCTGATTTTGTAGTGCAGAATGTGCTTATTGGCTTGATGCTATTCTTTTCTTTGTGCTTATGCCTAGTTAACTTTAAAGTGCACTTGTCTTTTCTCCTCTTGCCTTTAAATTGACTTGTGATCTAACATTGCACGCCAAGTGTTCGATGAAATGTCAATGTAAATCTCAATCCTAAATTCGGCATTCGGTTTCTAGATTTGAATTTATGCTTTTATTCGATCTATCTTTATTTTGTAGTGCTGAATTTGCTTATTGGCTTGATACTATCCTTATTCTTTGTGCTAATGCCTAGATTTCTTTTTAAGTTCACTTGTTTTTCTCCTTTTGCCTTTAAAATGACTTGTGATCTAACATTGTGCGCCAAGTGTTCGATGAAATTTCCATGTAAATGTCACTCCTAAATGTGGCATTCGGTTTCTAGATTCAAATTTATGCTTTTATTCAACTTGTCTTGATTTTGTATCGCAGAATGTGCTTATTGGCTTGATACTATCCTTTTCGTTGTGCTTATGCCTAGATGTCTTTAAAGTTCACTTGTTTTTTCTCCTCTTACCTTTAAAATGACTTGTGATCTAACATTGCACACCAAGTGTTCGATGAAATGTACATGTAAATGGCACTCCTAAATGTGGTGGTTTCTAGGTTCAAATTTATGCATTTATTCGACCTATCTTTATTTTGTAGTGCAGAATGTGCTTATTGGCTTGATACTATCCTCATTCTTTATGCTTATGCCTAGATTTCTTTAAAGTTCACTTGTTTTTTCTCCTCTAGATTTGAATTTATGCTTTTATTCGATCAGTCTTTGTTTTGTAGTGAAGAATGTGCTTATTGGCTTGATACTATCCTCATTCTTTGTGCTTATGCCTAGATGTCTTTATACTTCACTTGTTTTTCTCCTTTCGCCTTTAAAATGACATGTGATCTAACATTGCACGTCAAGTGTTCGATGAAATATCCATGTAAATGTCAATCCTAAATGTTGCATTCGGTTTCTAGATTCGAATTTATGCTTTTATTCGATCTGTCTTTATTTTGTAGTGCTGAAAGTGCTTATTGGCTTGATACTATCCTCATTCTTTATGCTTATGCCTAGATTTCTTTAAAGTTCACTTGTTTTTTCTCCTTTTGCCTTTAAAAATGACTAGTGATCTAACATTCCACGCCAAGTGTTCGAGGAAATGTCCATGTAAATGTCACTACTAAATGCGGCATTCGGTTTCTAGGTTCTAATTTATGCTTTTATTCGATTTGTCTTTATTTTGTAGTGCAGAATGTGCTAATTGGCTTGATAATATCCTCATTATTTATGCTAATGCCTAGATGTCTTTACACTTCACTTGTTTTTTCTTTTCAATGACTTGTGATCTAACATTGTACACCAAGTGTTCGATGAAATATCCATGTAAATGTCAATCCTTAATGTGGCATTCGGTTTCTAGGGTTGAATTTGTGCGTTTATTCGAAATTTCTTTATTTTGTAGTGTAGAAAGTGCTTATTGGCTTGATACTATCCTCATTCTTTGTGCTTATGCCTAGATGTCTTTAAAGTTCACTTGTTTATTCTCCTGTGACCTTTAAAATGACTTGTGATCTAACATTGTACGCCAAGTGTTCGATGAAATATCCATGTAAATGTCACTCCTAAATGTGGCATTCATTTTCTAGATTCAAATTTATGCTTTTATTCAACTTGTCTTGATTTTGTAGTGCAGATGGTGCTTATTGGCTTGTTACTATCCTCATTCTTTGTACTTATGCCTAGATGTCTATAAAGTTCACTTGTTTTTTCTCCTTTTGCCTTTAAAATGGCTTGTGATCTAACATTGCACGCCAAGTGCTCGATGAAATGTCCATGTAAATGTCACTCCTAAATGTGGCATTTGGTTTCTAGGTTCAAATTTATGCATTTATTTGACCTATCTTTATTTTGTAGTGCAGAATGTGCTTATTGGCTTGATACTATCCTCATTCTTTTTGCTTATGCCTAGATTTCTTTAAAGTTCACTTGTTTTTTCTCCTTTTGCCTTTAAAATGACTTGTGATCTAACATTATACGCCAAGTGTTCGATGAAATGTCCATGTAAATGTCAATCCTAAATGTGGCATTCGATTTCTAGGTTTGAATTTATTCTTTTATTCGATCGGTCTTTGTTTTGTAGTGAAGAATGTGCTTATTGGCTTGATACTATCCTCATTCTTTGTGATTATGCGAAGATGTCTTTATAGATCACTTGTTTTTTCTCCTTTTGCCTTTAAAATGACTTGTGATCTAACATTGCACGTCAAGTGTTCGGTGAAATATCCATGTAAATGTCAATCCTAAATGTTGCATTCGGTTTCTAGGTTCGAATTTATGCTTTTATTCGATCTGTCTTTATTTTGTAGTGCAGAATGTGCTTATTGGCTTGATACTATCCTCATTTTTTGTGCTAATGCCCAGATTTCTCAAAAGTTCACTTGTTTTTTCTCCTCTTACCTTTAAAATGACTTGTGATCTAACATTGCACACCAAGTGTTCGATGAAATGTCCATGTAAATGGCACTCCTAAATGTGGTGGTTTCTAGGTTCAAATTTATGCATTTATTCGACCTATCTTTATTTTCTAGTGCAGAATGTGCTTATTGGCTTGATACTATCCTCATTCTTTATGCTTATGCCTAGATTTCTTTAAAGTTCACTTGTTTTTTCTGCTTTTGCCTTTAAAATGACTTGTGATCTAACATTATACGCCAAGTGTTAAATGAAATGCCCATGTAAATGTCACTCCTAAATGTGGCATTCGGTTTCTAGGTTTGAATTTATGCTTTTATTCGATCGGTCTTGGTTTTGTAGTGAAGAATGTGCTTAGTGGATTGATACTATCTGCATTCTATATGCCTATGGCTGGATGTCTTTAAAGTTCACTTGTTTTTTAAGCTTTTGTTGTTAAAAATTGACTTGTGATCTAACATTGCACACCAAGTGTTCGATGAAATGTCCATGTAAATGTCACTACTAAATGCGGCATTCGGTTTCTAGGTTCGAATTTATGCTTTTATTCGATATGTCTTTATTTTGTAGTGCAAAATGTGCTTATTGGCTAGATACGATCCTCATTCTTTGTGCTAATGCCTAGATTTCTTTAATGTTCACTTGTTCTTTCTTGTTTTGCCTTTAAAATGACTTGTGATCTAGCATTATACGCCAAGTGTTCGATGAAATGTCAATGTGAATGTCAATCCTAAATGTGACATTCGGTTTCTAGGTTTGAATTTATGATTTTATTCGATCGGTCTTGGTTTTGTAGTGAAGAATATGCTTATTGGCTTTATACTATCCTCATTCTTTGTGCTTATGCCTAGATGTCTTTAAAGTTCACTTGTTTTTTCTCTTGTGGCCTTTAAAATGTCCTGTGATCTAACATTGCATGCCAAGTGTTCGATGAAATGTCCATGTAAATGTCGCTCCTAAATGTGGCATTCGGTTTCTAGGTTCAAATTTATGCTTTTATTCGACCTGTTTTGATTTTGTAGTGCAGAATGTGCGTATTGGCTTGATACTATCCTCATTCTTTATGCTTATACCTAGATTTGTTTAAAGTTCACTTGTTTTTTCTCCGTTTGCCTTTAAAAATGACTAGTGATCTAACACTCCACGCCAAGTGTTCGATGAAATGTCTATGTAAATGTCACTACTAAATGCGGCATTCGGTTTCTAGGTTCTAATTTATGCTTTTATTCGTTCTGTCTTTATTTTATAGTAAAAAATGTGCTTATTGGCTTGATACTATCCTTATTCTTTGTGCTAATGCCTAGATTTCTTTATAGTTCACTTGTTTTTTCTTCTTTTTCCTTTAAAATGACTTGTGATCTAACATTTTACGCCAAGTATTCGATGAAATTTCCATGTAAATATCACTCCTAAATGTGGCATTCGGTTTCTAGATTCAAATTTACGCTTTTATTCAACTTGTCCTGATTTTGTAGTGCAGAATGTGCTTATTGGCTTGATTCTATTCTTTTCTTTGTGCTTATGCCTAGTTAACTTTAAAGTGCACTTGTTTTTTCTCCTCTTGCCTTTAAATTGACTTGTGATCTAACATTGCACGCCAAGTGTTCGATGAAATGTCAATGTAAATCTCAATCCTAAATTCGGCATTCGGTTTCTAGATTTGAATTTATGCTTTTATTCGATCTATCTTTATTTTGTAGTGCTGAATATGCTTATTGGCTTGATACTATCCTTATTCTTTGTGCTAATGCCTAGATTTCTTTTTAAGTTCACTTGTTTTTCTCCTTTTGCCTTTAAAATGACTTGTGATCTAACATTGTGCGCCAAGTGTTCGATGAAATTTCCATGTAAATGTCACTCCTAAATGTGGCATTCGGTTTCTAGATTCAAATTTATGCTTTTATTCAACTTGTCTTGATTTTGTAGTGCAGAATGTGCTTATTGGCTTGATACTATCCTTTTCGTTGTGCTTATGCCTAGATGTCTTTAAAGTTCACTTGTTTTTTCTCCTCTTACCTTTAAAATGACTTGTGATCTAACATTGCACACCAAGTGTTCGATGAAATGTACATGTAAATGGCACTCCTAAATGTGGTGGTTTCTAGGTTCAAATTTATGCATTTATTCGACCTATCTTTATTTTGTAGTGCAGAATGTGCTTATTGGCTTGATACTATCCTCATTCTTTATGCTTATGCCTAGATTTCTTTAAAGTTCACTTGTTTTTTCTCCTCTAGGTTTGAATTTATGCTTTTATTCGATCAGTCTTTGTTTTGTAGTGAAGAATGTGCTTATTGGCTTGATACTATCCTCATTCTTTGTGCTTATGCCTAGATGTCTTTATAGTTCACTTGTTTTTCTCCTTTCGCCTTTAAAATGACATGTGATCTAACATTGCACGTCAAGTGTTCGATGAAATATCCATGTAAATGTCAATCCTAAATGTTGCATTCGGTTTCTAGATTCGAATTTATGCTTTTATTCGATCTGTCTTTATTTTGTAGTGCAGAATGTGCTTATTGGCTTGATACTATGCTCATTTTTTATGCTTATGCCTAGATTTCTTTAAAGTTCACTTGTTTTTTCACCTTTTGCCTTTAAAAATGACTAGTGATCTAACATTCCACGCCAAGTGTTCGATGAAATGTCTATGTAAATGTCACTACTAAATGCGGCATTCGGTTTCTAGGTTCTAATTTATGCTTTTATTCGTTCTGTCTTTATTTTATAGTAAAAAATGTGCTTATTGGCTTGATACTATCCTTATTCTTTGTGCTAATGCCTAGATTTCTTTATAGTTCACTTGTTTTTTCTTCTTTTTCCTTTAAAATGACTTGTGATCTAACATTTTACGCCAAGTATTCGATGAAATTTCCATGTAAATATCACTCCTAAATGTGGCATTCGGTTTCTAGATTCAAATTTACGCTTTTATTCAACTTGTCCTGATTTTGTAGTGCAGAATGTGCTTATTGGCTTGATTCTATTCTTTTCTTTGTGCTTATGCCTAGTTAACTTTAAAGTGCACTTGTTTTTTCTCCTCTTGCCTTTAAATTGACTTGTGATCTAACATTGCACGCCAAGTGTTCGATGAAATGTCAATGTAAATCTCAATCCTAAATTCGGCATTCGGTTTCTAGATTTGAATTTATGCTTTTATTCGATCTATCTTTATTTTGTAGTGCTGAATATGCTTATTGGCTTGATACTATCCTTATTCTTTGTGCTAATGCCTAGATTTCTTTTTAAGTTCACTTGTTTTTCTCCTTTTGCCTTTAAAATGACTTGTGATCTAACATTGTGCGCCAAGTGTTCGATGAAATTTCCATGTAAATGTCACTCCTAAATGTGGCATTCGGTTTCTAGATTCAAATTTATGCTTTTATTCAACTTGTCTTGATTTTGTAGTGCAGAATGTGCTTATTGGCTTGATACTATCCTTTTCGTTGTGCTTATGCCTAGATGTCTTTAAAGTTCACTTGTTTTTTCTCCTCTTACCTTTAAAATGACTTGTGATCTAACATTGCACACCAAGTGTTCGATGAAATGTACATGTAAATGGCACTCCTAAATGTGGTGGTTTCTAGGTTCAAATTTATGCATTTATTCGACCTATCTTTATTTTGTAGTGCAGAATGTGCTTATTGGCTTGATACTATCCTCATTCTTTATGCTTATGCCTAGATTTCTTTAAAGTTCACTTGTTTTTTCTCCTCTAGGTTTGAATTTATGCTTTTATTCGATCAGTCTTTGTTTTGTAGTGAAGAATGTGCTTATTGGCTTGATACTATCCTCATTCTTTGTGCTTATGCCTAGATGTCTTTATAGTTCACTTGTTTTTCTCCTTTCGCCTTTAAAATGACATGTGATCTAACATTGCACGTCAAGTGTTCGATGAAATATCCATGTAAATGTCAATCCTAAATGTTGCATTCGGTTTCTAGATTCGAATTTATGCTTTTATTCGATATGTCTTTATTTTGTAGTGCAGAATGTGCTTATTGGCTTGATACTATGCTCATTTTTTATGCTTATGCCTAGATTTCTTTAAAGTTCACTTGTTTTTTCACCTTTTGCCTTTAAAAATGACTAGTGATCTAACATTCCACGCCAAGTGTTCGATGAAATGTCTATGTAAATGTCACTACTAAATGCGGCATTCGGTTTCTAGGTTCTAATTTATGCTTTTATTCGTTCTGTCTTTATTTTATAGTAAAAAATGTGCTTATTGGCTTGATACTATCCTTATTCTTTGTGCTAATGCCTAGATTTCTTTATAGTTCACTTGTTTTTTCTTCTTTTTCCTTTAAAATGACTTGTGATCTAACATTTTACGCCAAGTATTCGATGAAATTTCCATGTAAATATCACTCCTAAATGTGGCATTCGGTTTCTAGATTCAAATTTACGCTTTTATTCAACTTGTCCTGATTTTGTAGTGCAGAATGTGCTTATTGGCTTGATTCTATTCTTTTCTTTGTGCTTATGCCTAGTTAACTTTAAAGTGCACTTGTTTTTTCTCCTCTTGCCTTTAAATTGACTTGTGATCTAACATTGCACGCCAAGTGTTCGATGAAATGTCAATGTAAATCTCAATCCTAAATTCGGCATTCGGTTTCTAGATTTGAATTTATGCTTTTATTCGATCTATCTTTATTTTGTAGTGCTGAATATGCTTATTGGCTTGATACTATCCTTATTCTTTGTGCTAATGCCTAGATTTCTTTTTAAGTTCACTTGTTTTTCTCCTTTTGCCTTTAAAATGACTTGTGATCTAACATTGTGCGCCAAGTGTTCGATGAAATTTCCATGTAAATGTCACTCCTAAATGTGGCATTCGGTTTCTAGATTCAAATTTATGCTTTTATTCAACTTGTCTTGATTTTGTAGTGCAGAATGTGCTTATTGGCTTGATACTATCCTTTTCGTTGTGCTTATGCCTAGATGTCTTTAAAGTTCACTTGTTTTTTCTCCTCTTACCTTTAAAATGACTTGTGATCTAACATTGCACACCAAGTGTTCGATGAAATGTACATGTAAATGGCACTCCTAAATGTGGTGGTTTCTAGGTTCAAATTTATGCATTTATTCGACCTATCTTTATTTTGTAGTGCAGAATGTGCTTATTGGCTTGATACTATCCTCATTCTTTATGCTTATGCCTAGATTTCTTTAAAGTTCACTTGTTTTTTCTCCTCTAGGTTTGAATTTATGCTTTTATTCGATCAGTCTTTGTTTTGTAGTGAAGAATGTGCTTATTGGCTTGATACTATCCTCATTCTTTGTGCTTATGCCTAGATGTCTTTATAGTTCACTTGTTTTTCTCCTTTCGCCTTTAAAATGACATGTGATCTAACATTGCACGTCAAGTGTTCGATGAAATATCCATGTAAATGTCAATCCTAAATGTTGCATTCGGTTTCTAGATTCGAATTTATGCTTTTATTCGATCTGTCTTTATTTTGTAGTGCAGAATGTGCTTATTGGCTTGATACTATGCTCATTTTTTATGCTTATGCCTAGATTTCTTTAAAGTTCACTTGTTTTTTCACCTTTTGCCTTTAAAAATGACTAGTGATCTAACATTCCACGCCAAGTGTTCGATGAAATGTCCATGTAACTATCACTATTAAATGCGGCATTCGGTTTCAAGGTTCTAATTTATGCTTTTATTCGATCTGTCTTTATTTTGTAGTGCAGAATGTGCTTATTCTCTTGATAATATCCTCATTGTTTATGCTAATGCCTAGATGTCATTAAAGTTCACTTGTTTTTTCTTTTCAATGACTTGTGATCTAACATTGTACACCAAGTGTTCGATGAAATATCCATGTAAATGTCAATCCTAAATGTGGCATTCGGTTTCTAGGTTTGAATTTATGCTTTTATTCGATCTGTCTTTATTTTGTAGTGTAGAATGTGCTTATTGGCTTGATACTATCCTCATTCTTTGTGCTAATGCCTATATTTCTTTAAAGTTCACTTGTTTTTTCTCCTTATGCCTTTAAAATGACTTGTGATCTAACATTGTAAGCCAAGTGTTCGATGAAATATCCATGTAAATGTCACTCCTAAATGTGGCATTCAGTTTCTAGGTTCAAATTTATGCTTTTATTCGACCTATCTTTATTTTCTAGATTCGAATTTATTCTTTATGCTTATGCCTATATTTCTTTAAAGATCACTTGTTTTTTCTCCTTTTGCCATTAAAGTTCACTTGTTTTTTCTTTTCAATGACTTGTGATCTAACATTATACGCCAAGTGTTCGATGAAATGTCTATGTAAATGTCACTCCTAAATGTGGCATTCGGTTTCTAGCTTTGAATTTATGCTTTTATTCGATCGGTCTTGGTTTTGTAGTGAAAAATGTGCTTATTGGCTTGATATTATCCTTATTCTTTGTGCTTATGCCTACATGTCTTTAAAGTTCACTTGTTTTTTCTCCTTTTGCCTTTAAAATGACTTGTGATCTAACATTGCACGTCAAGTGTTCGATGAAATGTCCATGTAAATGTCACTCCTAATGTGGCATTCGGTTTCTAGGTTCAAGTTTATGCTTTTATTCGACCTGTCTTGATTTTGTAGTGCAGAATGTGCATATTGGCTTGAAACTATCCTCATTCTTTATGCTTCTGCCTAGATTTCTTTAAAGTTCACTTGTTTTTTCTCCTTTTGCCTTTAAAAATGACTAGTGATCTAACATTCCATGCTAAGTGTTCGAGGAAATGTCCATGTAAATGTCACTACTAAATGCGGCATTCGGTTTCTAGGTTCTAATTTATGCTTTTATTCGATCTGTCTTTATTTTCTAGTGCAGAATGTGCTTATTGGCTTGATAATATCCTCATTCTTTATGCTATTGCCTAGATGTCTTTACAGTTCACTTGTTTTTTCTTTTCAATGACTTGTGATCTAACATTGTACACCAAGTGTTCGATGAAATATCCATGTAAATGTCAATTCTAAATGTGGGATTCGGTTTCTAGGTGCGAATTTATGATTTTATTCGATCTGTCTTTATTTATTAGTGTAGAATGTGCTTATTGGCTTGATACTATCCTCATTCTTTGTGCTAATGCCTAGATGTCTTTAAAGTTCACTTGTTTTTTCTCCTTTTGACTTTAAAATAACTTGTGTTCTAACATTATACGCCAAGTGTTCGATGAAATGTCCATGTGAATGTCACTCCTAAATGTGGCATTCGGTTTCTTGGTTTGAATTTATGCTTTTATTCGATATGTCTTCGTTTTGTAGTGTAGAATGTGCTTATTGGCTTGATACTATCCTCATTCTTTGTGCTTATGCCTAGATGTCTTTAAAGTTCACTTGTTTATTCTCCTGTGACCTTTAAAATGACTTGTGATCTAACATTGTATGCCAAGTGTTCGATGAAATGTCCATGTAAATGTCACTCCTAATGTGGCATTCGGTTTCTAGGTTCAAGTTTATGCTTTTATTCGACCTGTCTTGATTTTGTAGTGCAGAATGTGCGTATTGGCTTGATACTATCCTCATTCTTTATGCTTATGCCTAGATTTCTTTAAAGTTCACTTGTTTTTTCTCCTTTTGCCTTTAAAAATGACTAGTGATCTAACATTCCACGCCAAGTGTTCGAGGAAATGTCCATGTAAATGTCACTACTAAATGCGGCATTCGGTTTCTAGGTTCTAATTTATGCTTTTATTCGATTTGTCTTTATTTTGTAGTGCAGAATGTGCTAATTGGCTTGATAATATCCTCATTATTTATGCTAATGCCTAGATGTCTTTACACTTCACTTGTTTTTTCTTTTCAATGACTTGTGATCTAACATTGTACACCAAGTGTTCGATGAAATATCCATGTAAATGTCAATCCTTAATGTGGCATTCGGTTTCTAGGGTTGAATTTATGCTTTTATTCGAAATTTCTTTATTTTGTAGTGTAGAATGTGCTTATTGGCTTGATACTATCCTCATTATTTGTGCTTATGCCTAGATGTCTTTAAAGTTCACTTGTTTATTCTCCTGTGACCTTTAAAATGACTTGTGATCTAACATTGTACGCCAAGTGTTCGATGAAATATCCATGTAAATGTCTCTCCTAAATGTGGCATTCATTTTCTAGATTCAAATTTATGCTTTTATTCAACTTGTCTTGATTTTGTAGTGCAGATGGTGCTTATTGGCTTGTTACTATCCTCATTCTTTGTACTTATGCCTAGATGTCTATAAAGTTCACTTGTTTTTTCTCCTTTTGCCTTTAAAATGGCTTGTGATCTAACATTGCACGCCAAGTGCTCGATGAAATGTCCATGTAAATGTCACTCCTAAATGTGGCATTTGGTTTCTAGGTTCAAATTTATGCATTTATTCGACCTATCTTTATTTTGTAGTGCAGAATGTGCTTATTGGCTTGATACTATCCTCATTCTTTTTGCTTATGCCTAGATTTCTTTAAAGTTCACTTGTTTTTTCTCCTTTTGCCTTTAAAATGACTTGTGATCTAACATTATACGCCAAGTGTTCGATGAAATGTCCATGTAAATGTCAATCCTAAATGTGGCATTCGATTTCTAGGTTTGAATTTATGCTTTTATTCGATCGGTCTTTGTTTTGTAGTGAAGAATGTGCTTATTGGCTTGATACTATCCTCATTCCTTGTGATTATGCGAAGATGTCTTTATAGATCACTTGTTTTTTCTCCTTTTGCCTTTAAAATGACTTGTGATCTAACATTGCACGTCAAGTGTTCGATGAAATATCCATGTAAATGCCAATCCTAAATGTTGCATTCGGTTTCTAGGTTCGAATTTATGCTTTTATTCGATCTGTCTTTATTTTGTAGTGCAGAATGTGCTTATTGGCTTGATACTATCCTCATTTTTTGTGCTAATGCCCAGATTTCTCAAAAGTTCACTTGTTTTTTTTCCTTTTAACTTTAAAATGACTTGTGATCTAACATTATACGCCAAGTGTTCGATGAAATGTCCATGTGAATGTCACTCCTAAATGTGGCATTCGGTTTCTTGGTTTGAATTTATGCTTTTATTCGATCGGTCTTGGTTTTGTAGTAAAGAATGTGCTTATGGGCTTGATACTATCCTCATTCTATGTGCTTATGCCTAGATGTCTTTAAAGTTCACTTGTTTATTCTCCTGTGACCTTTAAAATGACTTGTGATCTAACATTGCATGCCAAGTGTTCGATGAAATGTCCATGTAAATGTCACTCCTAATGTGGCATTCGGTTTCTAGGTTCAAGTTTATGCTTTTATTCGACCTGTCTTGATTTTGTAGTGCAGAATGTGCGTATTGGCTTGATACTATCCTCATTCTTTATGCTTATGCCTAGATTTCTTTAAAGTTCACTTGTTTTTTCTCCTTTTGCCTTTAAAATGACTTGTGATCTAACATTATACGCCAAGTGTTCGATGAAATGTCCATGTAAATGTCAATCCTAAATGTGGCATTCGATTTCTAGGTTCGAATTTATGCTTTTATTCGATCTGTCTTTATTTTGTAGTGCAGAATGTGCTTATTGGCT
This sequence comes from Fallopia convolvulus, assembly GCA_964016875.1. NCBI lineage: Eukaryota > Viridiplantae > Streptophyta > Magnoliopsida > Caryophyllales > Polygonaceae > Fallopia > Fallopia convolvulus. The sequence continues at coordinate 21,480,616 of OZ024730.1, forward strand.
TGATACTATCTTCATTTTTTGTGCTAATGCCCAGATTTCTCAAAAGTTCACTTGTTTTTTCTCCTTTTGACATTAAAATGACTTGTGATCTAACATTATACGCCAAGTGTTCGATGAAATGTCCATGTGATTGTCACTCATAAATGTGGCATTCGGTTTCTTGGTTTGAATTTATGCTTTTATTCGATCGGTCTTGGTTTTGTAGTAAGGAATGTGCTTATGGGCTTGATACTATCCTCCTTCATTGTGCTTATGCCTAGATGTCTTTAAAGTTCACTTGTTTATTCTCATGTGACCTTTAAAATGACTTGTGATCTAACATTACATGCCAAGTGTTCGATGAAATGTCCATGTAAATGTCACTCCTAATGTGGCATTCGGTTTTTTAGGTTCAAGTTTATGCTTTTATTCGACCATTCTTGATTTTTTAATGCAGAATGTGCGTATGGGCTTGATACTATCCTCATTTTTTATGCTTATGCCTAGATTTCTTTAAAGTTCACTTGTTTTTTCACCTTTTGCCTTTAAAAATGACTAGTGATCTAACATTCCACGCCAAGTGTTCGATGAAATGTCCATGTAAATGTCACTACTAAATGCGGCATTCGGTTTCTAGGTTCTAATTTATGCTTTTATTCGATCTGTCTTTATTTTGTAGTGCAGAATGTGCTTATTCTCTTGATAATATCCTCATTGCTTATGCTAATGCCTAGATGTCATTTTAGTTCACTTGTTTTTTCTTTTCAATGACTTGTGATCTAACATTGTACACCAAGTGTTCGATGAAATATACATGTAAATGTCAATCCTTAATGTGGCATTCGGTTTCTAGGGTTGAATTTATGCTTTTATTCGAAATTTCTTTATTTTGTAGTGTAGAATGTGCTTATTGGCTTGATACTATCTTCATTCTTTGTGCTAATGCCTAGATATCTTAAAGTTCACTTGTTTTTTCTCCTTTTGACTTTAAAATGGCTTGTGATCTAACATTGCACGCCAAGTGTTCGATGAAATGTCCATGTAAATGTCACTCCTAAATGTGGCATTCGTTTTCTAGATTCAAATTTATGCTTTTATTCAACTTGTCTTGATTTTGTAGTGCAGAATGTGCTTATTGGCTTGATACTATCCTCATTCTTTATGCTTATGCCTATATTTCTTTAAAGATCACTTGTTTTTTCTCCTTTTGCCTTTAAAATGACTTGTGATCTAACATTATACGCCAAGTGTTCGACGAAATGTCTATGTAAATGTCACTCCTAAATGTGGCATTCGGTTTCTAGCTTTGAATTTATGCTTTTATTCGATCGGTCTTCGTTTTGTAGTGAAGAATGTGCTAATTGGCTTGATACTATCGTTATTCTTTGTGCTTATGCCTACATTCTTTAAAGTTCACTTGTTTTTTCTCCTTTTGCCTTTAAAATGACGTGTGCTCTAACATTGCACGCCAAGTATTCGATGAAATGTCCATGTAAATGTCACTCCTAAATGTGACATTCGGTTTCGAGGTTCAAATTTATGCTTTTATCCGACCTATCTTTATTTTGTAGTGCAGAATGTGCTTATTGGCTTGATACTACCCTCATTCTTTTTGCTTATGCCTAGATTTCTTTAAAGTTCACTTGTTTTTTCTCCTTTTGCCTTTAAAATGACTTGTGCTCTAACATTATACGCCAAGTGTTCGATGAAATGTCCATGTAAATGTCAATCCTAAATGTGGCATTCGGTTTCTAGGTTTGAATTTATGCTTTTATTCGATCGGTCTTTGTTTTGTAGTGAAGAATGTGCTTATTGGCTTGATACTATCCTCATTCTTTGTGCTTATGCCTAGATGTCTTTATAGTTCACTTGTTTTTTCTCCTTTTGCCTTTAAAATGACATGTGATCTAACATTGCACGTCAAGTGTTCGATGAAATATCCATGTAAATGTCAATCCTAAATGCTGCATTCGGTTTCTAGATTCGAATTTATGCTTTTATTCGATCTGTCTTTATTTTGTAGTGCAGAATGTGCTTATTGGCTTGATACTATGCTCATTCTTTGTGCTAATGCCTAGATTTCTTTAAAGTTCACTTGTTTTTTCTCCTCTAGGTTTGAATTTATGCTTTTATTCGATCAGTCTTTGTTTTGTAGTGAAGAATGTGCTTATTGGCTTGATACTATCCTCATTCTTTGTGCTTCTGCCTAGATGTCTTTATAGTTCACTTGTTTTTTCTCCTTTTGACTTTAAAATGACTTGTGATCTAACATTATACGCCAAGTGTTCGATGAAATGTCCATGTGAATGTCACTCGTAAATGTGGCATTCGGTTTCTTGGTTTGAATTTATGCTTTTATTCGATCGGTCTTGGTTTTGTAGTAAGCAATGTGCTTATGGGCTTGATACTATCCTCATTCTTTGTGCTTATGCCTAGATGTCTTTAAAGTTCACTTGTTTATTCTCATGTGACCTTTAAAATGACTTGTGATCTAACATTGCATGCCAAGTGTTCGATGAAATGTCCATGTAAATGTCACTCCTAATGTGGCATTCGATTTCTTGGTTCAAGTTTATGCTTTTATTCGACCAGTCTTGATTTCTTAGTGCAGAATGTGCGTATTGGCTTGATACTATCCTCATTTTTTATGCTTATGCCTAGATTTCTTTAAAGTTCACTTGTTTTTTCACCTTTTGTCTTTAAAAATGACTAGTGATCTAACATTCCACGCCAAGTGTTCGATGAAATGTCCATGTAAATGTCACTACAAAATGCGACATTCGGTTTCTAGGTTCGAATTTATGCTTTTATTCGATCTATCTTTATTCTCTTGATAATATCCTCATTGTTTATGCTAATGCCTAGATGTCATTATAGTTCACTTGTTTTTTCTTTTCAATGACTTGCGATCTAACATTGTACGCCGTGTTCGATGAAATATCCATGTAAATGTCAATCCTAAATGTGGCATTCGGTTTCTAGGTTTGAATTTATGCTTTTATTCGATCTGTCTTTATTTTGTAGTTTAGAATGTGCTTATTGGCTTGATACTATCCTCATTCTTTGTGCTAATGCCTATATTTCTTTAAAGTTCACTTGTTTTTTCTCCTTATGCCTTTAAAATGACTTGTGATCTAACATTGTACGCCAAGTGTTCGATGAAATATCTACGTAAATGTCACTCCTAAATGTGGCATTCGTTTTCTAGATTCGAATTTATGCTTTTATTCAACTTGTCTTGATTTTATGCTTATGCCTATATTTCTTAAAAGATCACTTGTTTTTTCTCCTTTTGCCTTTAAAATGACTTGTGATCTAACATTATACGCCAAGTGTTCGATGAAATGTCTATGTAAATGTCACTCCTAAATGTGGCATTCGGTTTCTAGCTTTGAATTTATGCTTTTATTCGATCGGACTTGGTTTTGTAGTGAAAAATGTGCTTATTGGCTTGATACTATCCTTATTCTTTGTGCTTATGCCTACATGTCTTTAAAGTTCACTTGTTTTTTCTCGTTTTGCCTTTAAAATGACTTGTGCTCTAACATTGCACGCCAAGTGTTCGATGAAATGTCCATGTAAATGTCACTCCTAAATGTGACATTCGGTTTCTAGTTTCAAATTTATGCTTTTATCCGACCTATCTTTATTTTGTAGTGCAGAATGTGCTTATTGGCTTGATACTAACCTCATTCTTTTTGCTTATGCCTAGATTTCTTTAAAGTTCACTTGTTTTTTCTCCTTTTGACTTTAAAATGACTTGTGATCTAACATTATACGCCAAGTGTTCGATGAAATGTCCATGTGAATGTCACTCGTAAATGTGGCATTCGGTTTCTTGGTTTGAATTTATGCTTTTATTCGATCGGTCTTGGTTTTGTAGTAAGCAATGTGCTTATGGGCTTGATACTATCCTCATTCTTTGTGCTTATGCCTAGATGTCTTTAAAGTTCACTTGTTTATTCTCATGTGACCTTTAAAATGACTTTATTTTGTAGTGCACGTCAAGTGTTCGATGAAATATCCATGTAAATGTCAATCCTAAATGTTGCATTCGGTTTTTAGGTTCGAATTTATGCTTTTATTCGATCTGTCTTTATTTTGTAGTGCAGAATGTGCTTATTAGCTTGATACTATCCTCATTCTTTGTGCTAATGCCCAGATTTCTCAAAAGTTCACTTGTTTTATTTCTTTTTGACTTTAAAATGACTTGTGATCTAACATTATACGCCAAGTGTTCGATGAAATGTCCATGTGAATGTCACTCCTAAATGTGGCATTCGGTTTCTTGGTTTGAATTTATGCTTTTATTCGATCGGTCTTGGTTTTGTAGTAAAGAATGTGCTTATGGGCTTGATACTATCCTCATTCTATGTGCTTATGCCTAGATGTCTTTAAAGTTCACTTGTTTATTCTCCTGTGACCTTTAAAATGACTTGTGATCTAACATTGCATGCCAAGTGTTCGATGAAATGTCCATGTAAATGTCACTCCTAATGTGGCATTCGGTTTCTAGGTTCAAGTTTATGCTTTTATTCGACCTGTCTTGATTTTGTAGTGCAGAATGTGCGTATTGGCTTGATATTATCCTCATTCCTTATGCTTATGCCTAGATTTCTTTAAAGTTCACTTGTTTTTTCTCCTTTTGCCTTTAAAAATGACTAGTGATCTAACATTCCACGCCAAGTGTTCGAGGAAATGTCCATGTAAATGTCACTACTAAATGCGGCATTCGATTTCTAGGTTCTAGTTTATGCTTTTATTCGATCTGTCTTTATTTTGTAGTGCAGAATGTGCTAATTGGCTTGATAATATCCTCATTCTTTATGCTAATGCCTAGATGTCTTTACAGTTCACTTGTTTTTTCTTTTCAATGACTTGTGATCTAACATTGTACACCAAGTGTTCGATGAAATATCCATGTAAATGACAATCCTTAATGTGGCATTCGGTTTCTAGGGTTGAATTTATGCTTTTATTCGAAATTTCTTTATTTTGTAGTGTAGAATGTGCTTATTGACTTGATACTATCCTCATTCTTTGTGCTAATGCCTAGATATCTCAAAGTTCACTTGTTTTTTCTCCTTTTCACTTTAAAATGACTTGTGATCTAACATTATACGCCAAGTGTTCGATGAAATGTCCATGTGAATGTCACTCTTAAATGTGGCATTCGGTTTCTTGGTTTGAATTTATGCTTTTATTCGATCGGTCTTGGTTTTGTAGTAAAGAATGGGCTTATGGGCTTGATACTATCCTCATTCTTTGTGCTTATGCCTAGATGTCTTTAAAGTTCACTTGTTTATTCTCCTGTGACCTTTAAAATGACTTGTGATCTAACATTGCACGTCAAGTGTTCGATGAAATATCCATTTAAATGTCAATCCTAAATGTTGCATTCGGTTTCTAGGTTCGAATTTATGCTTTTATTCGATCTGTCTTTATTTTGTAGTGCAGAATGTGCTTATTGGCTTGATACTATCCTCATTCTTTGTGCTAATGCCCAGATTTCTCAAAAGTTCACTTGTTTTTTTTCCTTTTGACTTTAAAATGACTTGTGATCTAACATTATACGCCAAGTGTTCGATGAAATGTCCATGTGAATGTCACTCCTAAATGTGGCATTCGGTTTCTAGGTTCAAATTTATGCATTTATTCGACCTATCTTTATTTTGTAGTGCAGAATGTGCTAATTGGCTTGATACTATCCTCATTCTTTTTGCTTATGCCTAGATTTCTTTAAAGTTCACTTGTTTTTTCTCCTTTTGCCTTTAAAATGACTTGTGATCTAACATTATACGCCAAGTGTTCGATGAAATGTCCATGTAAATGTCAATCCTAAATGTGGCATTCGGTTTCTAGGTTTGAATTTATGCTTTTATTCGATCGGTCTTTGTTTTGTAGTGAAGAATGTGCTTAATGGCTTGATACTATCCTCATTCTTTGTGCTTATGCCTAGATGTCTTTATAGTTCACTTGTTTTTTCTCCTTTTGCCTTTAAAATGACTTGTGATCTAACATTGCACGTCAAGTGTTTGATGAAATATCCATGTAAATGTCAATCCTAAATGTTGCATTCGGTTTCTAGGTTCGAATTTATGCTTTTATTCGATCTGTCTTTATTTTGTAGTGCAGAATGTGCTTATTGGCTTGATACTATCCTCATTCTTTGTGCTAATGCCCAGATTTCTCAAAAGTTCACTAGTTTTTTTTCCTTTTGACTTTAAAATGACTTGTGATCTAACATTATACGCCAAGTGTTCGATGAAATGTCTATGTAAATGTCACTCCTAAATGTGGCATTCGGTTTCTAGCTTTGAATTTATGCTTTTATTCGATCGGACTTGGTTTTGTAGTGAAAAATGTGCTTATTGGCTTGATACTATCCTTATTCTTTGTGCTTATGCCTACATGTCTTTAAAGTTCACTTGTTTTTTCTCGTTTTGCCTTTAAAATGACTTGTGCTCTAACATTGCACGCCAAGTGTTCGATGAAATGTCCATGTAAATGTCACTCCTAAATGTGACATTCGGTTTCTAGTTTCAAATTTATGCTTTTATCCGACCTATCTTTATTTTGTAGTGCAGAATATGCTTATTGGCTTGATACTAACCTCATTCTTTTTGCTTATGCCTAGATTTCTTTAAAGTTCACTTGTTTTTTCTCCTTTTGCCTTTAAAATGACTTGTGATCTAACATTATACGCCAAGTGTTCGATGAAATGTCCATGTAAATGTCAATCCTAAATGTGGCATTCGGTTTCTAGGTTTGAATTTATGCTTTTATTCGATCGGTCTTTGTTTTGTAGTGAAGAATGTGCTTATTGGCTTGATACTATCCTCATTCATTGTGCTTATGCCTAGATGTCTTTATAGTTCGCTTGTTTTTTCTCCTTTTGCCTTTAAAATGACTTTATTTTGTAGTGCACGTCAAGTGTTCGATGAAATATCCATGTAAATGTCAATCCTAAATGTTGCATTCGGTTTCTAGGTTCGAATTTATGCTTTTATTCGATCTGTCTTTATTTTGTAGTGCAGAATGTGCTTATTGGCTTGATACTATCCTCATTCTTTGTGCTAATGCCCAGATTTCTCAAAAGTTCACTTGTTTTTTTTCCTTTTGACTTTAAAATGACTTGTGATCTAACATTATACGCCAAGTGTTCGATGAAATGTCCATGTGAATGTCACTCCTAAATGTGGCATTCGGTTTCTTGGTTTGAATTTATGCTTTTATTCAATCGGTCTTGGTTTTGTAGTAAAGAATGTGCTTATGGGCTTGATACTATCCTCATTCTATGTGCTTATGCCTAGATGTCTTTAAAGTTCACTTGTTTATTCTCCTGTGACCTTTAAAATGACTTGTGATCTAACATTGCATGCCAAGTGTTCGATGAAATGTCCATGTAAATGTCACTCCTAATGTGGCATTCGGTTTCGAGGTTCAAGTTTATGCTTTTATTCGACCTGTCTTGATTTTGTAGTGTAGAATGTGCTTATTGGCTTGATACTATCCTCATTCTTTGTGCTTATGCCTAGATGTCTTTAAAGTTCACTTGTTTATTCTCCTGTGACCTTTAAAATGACTTGTGATCTAACATTGTACGCTAAGTGTTCGATGAAATATCCATGTAAATGTCACTCCTAAATGTGGCATTCGTTTTCTAGATTCAAATTTATGCTTTTATTCAACTTGTCTTGATTTTGTAGTGCAGATGGTGCTTATTGGCTTATTACTATCCTCATTCTTTGTACTTATGCCTTGATGTCTTTAAAGTTCACTTGTTTTTTCTCCTTTTGCCTTTAAAATGGCTTGTGATCTAACATTGCACGCCAAGTGCTCGATGAAATGTCCATGTAAATGTCACTCCTAAATGTGGAATTCGGTTTCTAGGTTCAAATTTATGCATTTATTCGACCTATCTTTATTTTGTAGTGCAGAATGTGCTAATTGGCTTGATACTATCCTCATTCTTTTTGCTTATGCCTAGATTTCTTTAAAGTTCACTTGTTTTTTCTCCTTTTGCCTTTAAAATGACTTGTGATCTAACATTATACGCCAAGTGTTCGATGAAATGTCCATGTAAATGTCAATCCTAAATGTGGCATTCGGTTTCTAGGTTTGAATTTATGCTTTTATTCGATCGGTCTTTGTTTTGTAGTGAAGAATGTGCTTAATGGCTTGATACTATCCTTATTCTTTGTGCTTATGCCTAGATGTCTTTATAGTTCACTTGTTTTTTCTCCTTTTGCCTTTAAAATGACTTGTGATCTAACATTGCACGTCAAGTGTTTGATGAAATATCCATGTAAATGTCAATCCTAAATGTTGCATTCGGTTTCTAGGTTCGAATTTATGCTTTTATTCGATCTGTCTTTATTTTGTAGTGCAGAATGTGCTTATTGGCTTGATACTATCCTCATTCTTTGTGCTAATGCCCAGATTTCTCAAAAGTTCACTTGTTTTTTTTTCCTTTTGACTTTAAAATGACTTGTGATCTAACATTATACGCCAAGTGTTCGATGAAATGTCCATGTGAATGTCACTCCTAAATGTGGCATTCGGTTTCTTGGTTTGAATTTATGCTTTTATTCGATCGGTCTTGGTTTTGTAGTAAAGAATGGGCTTATGGGCTTGATACTATCCTTATTCTTTGTGCTTATGCCTAGATGTCTTTAAAGTTCACTTGTTTATTCTCCTGTGACCTTTAAAATGACTTGTGATCTAACATTGTACGTCAAGTGTTCTATGAAATATCCATGTAAATGTCACTCCTAAATGTGGCATTCGTTTTCTAGATTCAAATTTATTCTTTTATTCAACTTGTCTTTATTTTGTAGTGCAGAAGGTGCTTATTGGCTTGATACTATCCTCATTCTTTGTACTTATGCCTTGATGTCTTTAAAGTTCACTTGTTTTTTCTCCTTTTGCCTTTAAAATGGCTTGTGATCTAACATTGCACGCCAAGTGTTCGATGAAATATCCATGTAAATGTCACTCCTAAATGTGGCATTCGGTTTCTAGGTTCAAATTTATGCATTTATTCGACCTATCTTTATTTTGTAGTGCAGAATGTGCTTATTGGCTTGATACTATCCTCCATCTTTATGCTTATGCCTAGATTTCTTTAAAGTTCACTTGTTTTTTTTTCCTTTTGCCTTTAAAATGACTTGTGATCTAACATTATACGCCAAGTGTTCGATGAAATGTCCATGTAAATGTCAATCCTAAATGTGGCATTTGGTTTCTAGGTTTGAATTTATGCTTTTATTCGATCAGTCTTTGTTTTGTAGTGAAGAATGTGCTTATTGGCTTGATACTATCCTCATTCTTTGTGCTTATGCCTAGATGTCTTTATAGTTCACTTGTTTTTTCTCCTTTTGCCTTTAAAATGACATGTGATCTAACATTGCACGTCAAGTGTTCGATGAAATATCCATGTAAATGTCAATCCTAAATGCTGCATTCGGTTTCTAGATTCGAATTTATGCTTTTATTCGATCTGTCTTTATTTTGTAGTGCAGAATGTGCTTATTGGCATGATACTATGCTCATTCTTTGTGCTAATGCCTAGATTTCTCAAAAGTTCACTTGTTTTTTCTCCTTTTGACTTTAAAATGACTTGTGATCTAACATTATACGCCAAGTGTTCGATGAAATGTCCATGTGAATGTCATTCCTAAATGTGGCATTCGGTTTCTTGGTTTGAATTTATGCTTTTATTCGATCGGTCTTGGTTTTGTAGTAAGGAATGTGCTTATGGGCTTGATACTATCCTCATTCTTTGTGCTTATGCCTAGATGTCTTTAAAGTTCACTTGTTTATTCTCCTGTGACCTTTAAAATGAATTGTGATCAAATATTGTACGTCAAGTGTTCTATGAAATATCCATGTAAATGTCACTCCTAAATGTGGCATTCGTTTTCTAGATTCAAATTTATTCTTTTATTCAACTTGTCTTTATTTTGTAGTGCAGAAGGTGCTTATTGGCTTGATACTATCCTCATTCTTTGTACTTATGCCTTGATGTCTTTAAAGTTCACTTGTTTTTTCTCCTTTTGCCTTTAAAATGGCTTGTGATCTAACATTGCACGCCAAGTGTTCGATGAAATGTCCATGTAAATGTCACTCCTAAATGTGGCATTCGGTTTCTAGGTTCAAATTTATGCATTTATTCGACCTATCTTTATTTTATAGTGCAGAATGTGCTTATTGGCTTGATACTATCCTCCATCTTTATGCTTATGCCTAGATTTCTTTAAAGTTCACTTGTTTTTTTTTCCTTTTGCCTTTAAAATGACTTTTGATCTAACATTATACGCCAAGTGTTCGATGAAATGTCCATGTAAATGTCAATCCTAAATGTGGCATTTGGTTTCTAGGTTTGAATTTATACTTTTCTTCGATCAGTCTTTGTTTTGTAGTGAAGAATGTGCTTATTGGCTTGATACTATCCTCATTCTTTGTGCTTATGCCTAGATGTCTTTATAGTTCACTTGTTTTTTCTCCTTTTGCCTTTAAAATGACATGTGATCTAACATTGCACGTCAAGTGTTCGATGAAATATCCATGTAAATGTCAATCCTAAATGCTGCATTCGGTTTCTAGATTCGAATTTATGCTTTTATTCGATCTGTCTTTATTTTGTAGTGCAGAATGTGCTTATTGGCTTGATACTATGCTCATTCTTTGTGCTAATGCCTAGATTTCTCAAAAGTTCACTTGTTTTTTCTTCTTTTGACTTTAAAATGACTTGTGATCTAACATTATACGCCAAGTGTTCGATGAAATGTCCATGTGAATGTCACTCATAAATGTGGCATTCGGTTTCTTGGTTTGAATTTATGCTTTTATTCGATCGGTCTTGGTTTTGTAGTAAGGAATGTGCTTATGGGCTTGACACTATCCTCATTCTTTGTGCTTATGCCTAGATGTCTTTAAAGTTCACTTGTTTATTCTCATGTGACCTTTAAAATGACTTGTGATCTAACATTGCATGCCAAGTGTTCGATGAAATGTCCATGTAAATGTCACTCCTAATGTGGCATTCGGTTTCTAGGTTCAAGTTTATGCTTTTATTCGACCAGTCTTGATTTTTTAGTGCAGAATGTGCGTATTGGCTTGATACTATCCTCATTTTTTCTGCTTATGCCTAGATTTCTTTAAAGTTCACTTGTTTTTTCACCTTTTGCCTTTAAAAATGACTAGTGATCTAACATTCCACGCCAAGTGTTCAATGAAATGTCCATGTAAATGTCACTACTAAATGCGGCATTCGGTTTCTAGGTTCTAATTTATGCTTTTATTCGATCTGTCTTTATTTTTTAGTGCAGAATGTGCTTATTCTCTTGATAATATCCTCATTGTTTATGCTAATGCCTAGATGTCATTACAGTTCACTTGTTTTTTCTTTTCAATAACTTGTGATCTAACATTGTACACCAAGTGTTCGATGAAATATCCATGTAAATGTCAATCCTAAATGTGGCATTCGGTTTCTAGGTTTGAATTTATGCTTTTATTCGATCTATCTTTATTTTGTAGTGTAGAATGTGCTTATTGGCTTGATACTATCCTCATTCTTTGTGCTAATGCCTATATTTCTTTAAAGATCACTTGTTTTTTCTCCTTTTGCCTTTAAAATGACTTGTGATCTAACATTATACGCCAAGTGTTCGATGAAATGTCTATGTAAATGTCACTCCTAAATGTGGCATTCGGTTTCTAGGTTTGAATTTATGCTTTTATTCGATCGGTCTTGGTTTTGTAGTGAAGAATGTGCTTATTGGCTTGATACTATCCTTATTCTTTGTGCTTATGCCTACATGTCTTTAAAGTTCACTTGTTTTTTCTCCTTTTGCCTTTACAATGACTTGTGATCTAACAATGTACGCCAAGTGTTCGATGAAATGTCCATGTAAATGTCAATCCTAAATGTGGCATTCGGTTTCTAGGTTTGAGTTTATGCTTCTATTCGATCTGTCTTTATTTTGTAGTGCAGAATGTGCTTATTGGCTTGATACTATCCTCATTGTTTGTGCTAATGCCTAGATTTCTTTAAAGTGCACTTGTTTTTCCTCCTTTTGCCTTTAAAATGACTTGTGATCTAACAGTGCACGCCAAGTGTTCGATGAAATTTCCATGCAAATGTCACTCCTAACTGTGGTATTCGGTTTCTAGGTTTGAATTTATGCTTTATTCGATCGGTCTTGGTTTAGTAGTGAAGAATGTGCTTATTGGCTTGATACTATCCTCATTCTTTGTGCTTATGCCTAGATTTCTTTAAAGTTCACTTGTTTTTTCTCCGTTTGCCTTTAAAATGACTTTTGATCTAACATTATACGCCAAGTGTTCGAGAAAATGTCCATGTAAATGTCACTCCTAAATGTGACATTCGGTTTCTAGGTTTTGAATTTAAGCTTTTATTCGATCGGTCTTGGTTTTGTAGTGAAGAATGTGCTTATTGACTTGATACTATCTGCATTCTCTATGCCTATGGCTGGATATCTTTAAAGTTCACTTGTTTTTTAACCTATTTGCATTCGGTTTCTAGGTTCGAATTTTTGCTTTTATTCGATCTGTCTTTATTTTGTAGTTCAGAATGTGCTTATTGGCTTGATAATATCCTCATTCTTTGTGCTAATGCCTAGATGTCTTTAAAGTTCACTTGTTATTTCTCCTTTTGCCTTTAAAATGACTTGTGATCTAACATTGCATGCCAAGTGTTCGATGAAATGTCCATATAAATGTCAATCCTAAATGTGGCATTCGGTTTCTAGGTTCAAATTTATACTTTTATTCGACTTGTCTTGATTTTGTATTGCAAAATGGGCTTATTGGCTTGATACTATCCTTATTCTTTATGCTAATGCCTAGATGTCTTTACAGTTCACTTGCTTTTTCTCCTCTTTTCTTTAAAATGACTTGTGATCTAACATTGCACGCCAAGTGTTCGATGAAATTTCCATGTAAATGTCAGTCCTAAATGTGGAATTCGGTTTCTAGGTTCGAATTTATGCTTTTATTCGATCGGTCTTGATTTTCTAGTGCAGAATGTTCTTACTGGCTTGATACTATCCTCATTGATGAAAGGATCGATGGAGGGGATGATGGTTCAAAGAGATCGCCACGAGAATTCAAGGAATTTCAACAACAAACACCTCGCAAACTAACCCGTCTTCAACGAGCTGGATCTTCCTTGTCCGAAACAACAAAGAGTCGATCCCGTATCCTAGAGTCGATCCAATTCAACAAGCATGTAACGAACACAAAATCAAAGCTGGTTTTTGGTCTCAATTCCCACGTTTTTTCCACAACAAAAAAAATCAGCAAAGGCTCTTTCAATTCATGCACTAAAGGAAGGCATTAAACAAGCAACAAAAGCAACCATTCAACTACCAACTAATGAAGGCCATTGGTGTTCTGTTAGGGACGATTTTTGAGAAGCTTTTCATCCATGGTTGAGCATCAAACTCGGCCAAGAACTTCAACAATTCAAGGACTCAAAAACGCCACAACTCAAGACAACAATTCGGAAAAGGCCAAACACAACAACAACAACGCAACTCTAAGGAATTCGAACCCTAAACTTACAACAAGTGGAAATTCAAGGCCGGAACAAGATTTAGATGGTGATACCTTCGCGTGGATCTGATACTACTTGATGAAAGGATCGATGGAGGGGATGATGGTGCAAATAGATCGCCACGAGAATCCAAGGAATTCCGACAACAAACACCTCGCAAACTGACCCGTCTTCAATGAGCTGGATCTTCCTTGTCCGAACTCGGAATTGAGTGATTCCAAAACGAGAATTTACATCTATGAGTCTAGTTGAAAACCTCAAAATATGAGAGCCATAGAATGTGGATTGAAAGTTATATCGATTTTACTGAGGTGGTGCAGAAACCACCGAGATGGATGATGGTTCGAAGTAGGTAACAAGGGATATGGATGCTTGATAACTTGGATATGACTCACCAAGCTCTCAAACAAACTAGGATGCCCGATATTGTCGGATATTATTCACCAACAACTTGAACAACGAGAATTGAACGAACGAAAACAAGAAAAAGAACTTGAATTGAAAGAATCAAGGAAAGTAAGCAACAAGGTTTTTCGTCCAATCTCCTCCAACAAAGGGTGAGGGGGCCGACCATATAACCTAGAAAGCAACCTCACAAAGTTAGCCCTTCACTTCAGGAAATTACAAAAATTAACCCGAAATCCTGAAAACTTATAAAGTGTCCTTAACCTTAAAAAAAGTCACTTGTCGGAACACGAGTCAAAAGGAGACTCCAACCTTCTTCTTTGTAAACCTTTGGAAACTTATGATCCATGAGCTCCTCCTTGATCTTTTCAAGCATTGCCCTAGCATGTTCTCGAGTGATGCGCCAATAATAGAGCGTCGTGCCTTGACTCGGCTCCTTAGCACCTCGAACACCGGCCTTGGATATGTGTTTAAATGAAGACTCTCCATTGTCGTGCAAATTGGACTTGTCTTTAGGACTGGAATCTTCACTCAAATCATGGGGCCATGACTCGGTAGATGGAATCACGTCCTCCTCCTCCCCTTCAAAATGATTCGTCCTCGAATCTATCAAGCCTTGTGAGCTCAATAAAGAAGGTAGGGCTTCTAGCTCCCTTGGTGTGGCATTCTCCATGACAAAGACATCCTTCTTGGCCTCCACAAGAAAAGGAATGTAATCACCGCTTTGAGTGACTAAAACAACCTCGTCCTCCTCATGGAGCAAGAAGGGCAAACATGAAGGAATCATAGGAAATGCATCCATCCATGGTGTAGCCAACAAGTTCATGGAGCTAGAAGTGATGGTAGGATGATGCTTGATTTTAGGAGACAATTCCACAACTTCCTCGTCTTCTTGCAATATGTGCATCATTTCTATTGGAAACTTGATGGTAATGAGTTGTTCCAATCCATGGAAAGGAGTCTCTCTTTTTGGTTGTTCTGTGTCACTCATCACTCTTTGTTGGAAGGAAGTCTCCTCCCCTTTACAAGGGGTCGTCCTCGAACCTTGATCCTCTTCTCGTGTCTCTTTGATCTTCACCCCTTGAGGCACTTGTGTCCTCTCGTCCAGCCCTAGGATTCGGTGCTCCAAGGCATCCATGCGTGTCTTCATAGATTCCACGAATTGTTGCATGGATTGTTGAAAAGTATGTCACATGGCAACCACCGAACTAGTGGACGTCTCCTCAACTTGTTCCTTATTCTTGTCATCACCTACACTTGTCATCGTAAAAACAAGGCAAAGATCAAGGTATAGAGGTCACACGAATTAATCACTAAGACTTGCCCGAGATGAAAATCCGACAAGTTGCAAGTAGAAGATGACTAACAAAATGGAACAAGAAAAACTCAAACACAACAACAAGAAAAGAAAGAACCAAGCAAGATTAGCAATTCTTGGTGTCGTTCCCGTATCCTAGAGTCGATCCAATTCAACAAGCATGTAACGAACACAAAATCAAAGCTGGTTTTTGGTCTCAATTCCCACGTTTTTTCCACAACAAAAAAAAAATCAGCACATGCTCTTTCAATTCATGCACTAAAGGAAGGCATTAAACAAGCAACAAAAGCAACCATTCAACTACCAACTAATGAAGGCCATTGGTGTTCTATTAGGGACATTTTTTGAGCAGCTTTTCAGCCATGGTTGAGCTTCAAACTCGGCCAAGAACATCAACAATTCAAGGACTCAAAAACGCCACAACTCAAGACAACAATTCGGAAAAGGCCGAACACAAGAACAACGCAGCCCTAAGGAATTCGAACCCTAAACTTGCAACAAGTGAAATTCAAGGTCGGAACAAGATTTAGATAGTGATACATTCGCGGGGCACTGATACCACTTGATGAAAGGATCGAAGGAGGGGATGATGGTGAAAATAGATCGCCACGAGAATCCAATGAATTCCGACAACAAACACCTCGCAAACTGACCCATATTCAACGAGCTGGATCATCCTTGTCCGAACTCGGAATTGGGTGATTCCAAAACTAGAATTTAGATCTATGAGTCCAGTTTAAAACCTCAAAATATGAGAGCCAAGGATGAGTGGATTGAACTTTATGTCGATTTTACTAAGGTGGTGCAGAAACCACCGAGATGGATGATGGTTCGAAGTAGGTAACAAGGGATATGGATGCTTGATAACTTGGATATGACTCACCAAGCTCTCAAACAAACTAGGATGCCCGAGATTGTCGGATACTACTCACCAACAACTTGAACAACGAGAATTGAACGAACGAAAACAAGATTAAGAACTTGAATTGAAAGATGCAAGGAAAGTAAGCAACAAGGTTTTTCGTCCAATCTCCTCCAACAAAGAGTGAGGGGGCCGACCATATAACCTAAAAAGCAACCTAAAAAAATTATCCCCTTCACTTAAGGAAATTATAAAAATTAACCCAAAATCCCGAAAACTTATAAAGTGTCCTTAACCGTAAAAAAAGTCACTTGTCGGAACACGAGTCAAAAGGAGACTCCAACCTTCTTCTTTGTAAACCTTTGGAAACTTATGATCCATGAGCTCCTCATTGATCTTGTCAAGCATTGCCCTAGCATGTTCTTGAGTGATGCGCCAATAATAGAGCGTCGTGCCTTGACTCGGCTCCTTAGCGCCTCGGACACCGGCCTTGGATATGTGTCCAAATGAAGACTCTCCCTTGTCGTGCAAATTGGACTTGTCTTTAGGGCTGGAATCTTCACTCAAATCATGGGCCCATGACTCGGTAGATGGAATGGCCGGATCTCTGGAGGGAATGATGGTGCAAAGAGATCGCCACGAGAATCCAAGGAATTCCGACATCAAACACCACGTAACTGACCCGTCTTCAACTGGCTGGATCTTCCTCGCCCGAACTCGGAATTGAGTGATTCCGATTCGAGAAGTTAGATCTCTACGTCTAGTTTAACCCCTTAAAATTTCAGACCTATATAATGAGTGGATTGAATGATATGTTGATTTTACTGAGGGGGTGCAGAAACCACAAAGATGGATGATGGATCGAAATGGGGAGAACAAGGGCATATGGATACTTGACAACTCGGATATGACTCACCAAGCTCTCAAACAAACTAAGATGCCCAAATTGTCGGATATTACTCACCAACAACTTGAACAACGAGAATTGAATGAACGAAATACAAGAACAAGAACTTGAATTGAAATTGCAAGGGAAAGTAAGCAACAAGTGAGTATTTTCGTCCAATCTAAGGGAGAAAGGAGGCCAAAAATGGGCCTTATAACCCTAATGCCACGCCTCTCTCAACTCAGCCACCCTCACTTCTCTCTAATTACATGAAACACCCTTAAATATCAAGAAATTCAACTAAAAACCCTTAACAAAACATAATTTAAGTTTTAACACTAGTCGAACCAATAGTCACAAGAACACTCCAACCTTCACAGTCATTAGCCACCGGAAACTTATGAGCCATGAGCTCCTCCTTGATTTTGTATAGTATAGACTTAGCTAGGGCTCACGTGATGCGCCCAAGATAGGGCAAGGCTCCTTGTCTCGGCTTCTTAGCGCCTCGAACATCATCTTTGGTTGCTTGTCCAAGTATTGGCTCGCCTTTATCGTGCAGATTGGGCCTGTCTTTAGGGATGGAATCTTCACTCAAATCATGGGGCCATGACTCGGTAGATCGAATCACATCATCCTCCTCCCCTTCAAAAATATTGGTCCTCGAATCAATCAAACCTTGTGAGCTCAACAAAGAAGGTAGGGCTTCTAGCTCCCTTGGTGTGGCATTCTCCATGACAAAGACATCCTTCATGGCCTCCACAAGAAAGGGAAGGTAATCACCACTTGGAGTGACTAAAACAGCGTCGTCCTCCTCATGGAGAAAGAAGGGAAAACATGAAGGAATCATAGGAAATGCATCCATCCATGGTGTAGCCAACGAGTTCATGGAGCTAGGAGTGATGGTAGGACGATGCTTGATTTTAGTAGACAATTCCACAACTTCCTCCTCTTCTTGCAATATGTGCATTATTTGTATTGGACACTTGATGGTAATGAGTTGTTCCAATCCATGGAAAGGAGTCTCTCTTTTTGGTTCTTCTGTGTCACTCATCACTCTTTGTTGGAAGGAAGTCTCCTCCCCTTTACAAGGGATCGTCCTCGAACATTGACCCTCTTCTCGTGTCTCCTTGATCTTCACCACTTGAGGCACTTGTGTCCTCTCATCCATCCCTAGGATTCGGCGCTCCAAGGCATCCATGCGTGTCTCCATAGCTGCCACAAATGTTTGCAAGGATTGTTGAAAAGATTGTAACATGGCAGCCACCGAGTTGGAGAACTCCTCATCAAACTTTTGTTTTTCATTTTCATCACCTACACTTGTCATCCTAAAAACACGGCAAAGATCAAGGTATATAGTGCACTTGAATTAACCACCAAGACTTGCCGAGATGAAAATCCGACAAGTTGCAAGTAGGAGATGACCAACAAAATGGAACAAGAAAAGATCAAACACAACAACAAGAAAAGAAACAACCAAGCAAGACTAGCGATTCTCGGTGTCGTTCCCGTATCCTAGCACCGATTCTTTCACAAGCATGTAACGAACACAAAATCAAGGTTGGTTTTTAGTTTCAATCCCATGTTTTTTTACTCAACAAAAATCAGCAAAGGCTCTTTCCATTCATGCACTAAAGGAAGGCATTAATCAAGCAAGAAAAAGAACCTTTCAACTACCAACCTTTGAATGCTCTTTTGGTGTTCTATGGGGACGTTTTTTAGCACGGTTTTGCAGCCATAGATGAGCACCCACTCAGCCAAGAGAACAAGAAGTTCAATACCAAGAAACAACCACAACAACAAGACAACAATTCGGACAAGGCCGAACACACAACAATAACACAACTCTAAGGAGTTCGAACCTAAAACTTGCAACAAGTGGAAATTCAAGGTTGGAACAAGATTTAGATGGCGATACCTTCGCGTGGCTTTGATACCACTTGATGAAAGGATCGATGGAGGGGATGATGGTGCAAAGAGATCGCCACGAGAATCCAAGGAATTCCGACAACAAACACCTCGCAAACTGACCCATTTTCAACTGGCTCAATCTTTCTTGTCCAAACTCGGCATTGAGTGATTCCAAATCGAGATGTTAGATCTCGGAGTCTAGTTTAACCCCTTAAAATTTCAGACCTAGATGATTCGTTGATTGAAAGATATGTCGATTTTACTGAGGGGGTGCAGAAAACACCGAGATGGATGATGGATCGAAATGGAGAGAACAATGGGATATGGATGCTTGACAACTTGGATATGACTCACCAAGCTCTCGAACAAACTAAGTTTCCAAAATTGTCGGATATTACTCACCAACAACTTGAACAACGAGAATTGAACGAACGAAAACAAGAACAAGAACTTGAATTGAAAGATGCAAGGAAAGTAAGCAAAAAGGTTTTTCGTCCAATCTCCTCCAACAAAGGGTGAGGGGGCCGACCATATAACCTAGAAAGCAACCTCACAATGTTAGCCCCTTCACTTAAGGAAATTACAAAATTTAACCCGAAATCCCGAAAACTTATAAAGTGTCCTTAACCATAAAAAAGTCACTTGTCGGAACACGAGTCAAAAGGAGACTCCAACCTTCTTCTTTGTAAACCTTTGGAAACTTATGATCCATGATCTCCTCCTTGATCTTGTCAAGCATTGCCCTAGCATGTTCTAGAGTGATGCGCCAATAATAGAGCGTCGTGCCTTGACTCGCCTCCTTAGCGCCTCGGACACCGGCCTTGGATATGTGTCCAAATGAAGACTCTCCCTTGTCATGCAAATTGGACTTGTCTTTAGGACTGGACTCTTGATGCGTCCCTCGTATGGGATACGACGGATCTTTGCGGTGTTTGAGTAGTAGGTCTGGAAGAGTGCGGCGGAAGGTTGGATTGATTCGAACTTTGACACGAACAATTGCAAACAAAAGGAAAATCGAGAGCTTTGTTGATAATCAAGGGGGCGGCGCAATGTCACTAGGATAAAATAAGGAGAAAACCCTCAAATTTATTAACCCCTAAGTGTGCACTGATGAAAATAATAGCCTAGACTCCCTTATATAGAGAGGCGGCACAAGAAAAGCAAAGAAAACCCTAAAAACCTATCGGCGCGCCTAGGGCTAGTACGCAGACTAGGCCCATCGACGCGGGTCCAAAAGGTAGCGGCGCAAGGCCCATAAATGACTTTCTAAAACCATAAAACTAGTAATAGCAATGTTCTATAATGGAAAGAATGCAAAAAACTACTAAAAATGGAAAGGTCATCATTGACCGTGCTCGAAGTGTCGCGACATGCTTGGCGCGGCGCTGGCGAGGCTCAGACACGGCGCTGGCGAGGTCACGGCACGGCACAGGGCGCTGACGCGGATGCTGGCGAGGACGCTCACGAGGGCGCTGTCGCGAGGGTCGTGAGAACCTCAAGTTGTGATCCATGGCACGGTGCAAGGCTCGGGTCCGATAGTGGCAAGGGGTTGGAGGTTGTCACTGTCGGTCCAAGTTGAGGTTCCTCGATGCCGAGGACGCACAAGGTAGTGTGCGTCGGTGTAGCGAGGGGCGCGCCGTGGCATGCGGTGAGGCGCGCGATAAGAGATTGTGTCGCGGCTTGGATTGCTCAAGTCCTGACACGAGTGATGGGGCCATCCGAGCGAAGTGTGAATGCGTCGTCCTCCTGGCTAGCATCCATGGCGGGGGTCGCATCACCCTCCCCCACTTGGTTGGGAAACGTCCCCTTTTCCTCATAAGCAGGCTCAATATAGGGGGAGAAATCGGCGAAATTAAAAGTGGAATGCACCGAATACTTGCCTGGGAGGTCGATCTTGTACGCGTTGTCCCCGATGCGCTCTAGGACTCGAAAAGGGCCGTCTCCTCGCTGATGTAGCTTTATCTTCCGAGCATCCGGAAAACGATCCTTGCGAAGATACAACCACACGAGATCCCTGGGGTTGAAAACCATGTTCTTCCGACCCTTGTGTTATTGCGCCTCGTATTGAGTGGCACAACATGGTTGAAAAACAAGGACGCCACGTTCGTAGCATCGTCGGTTTTGTGACACGCAATGAAATGTGCCATTTTACTAAACCGATCAACGACTACGAGAATGGAATCCCTACCCCTTTTAGTCCTAGGAAGACCTAACACAAAATCCATTGATAAGTCTTCCCAAGGTTGTTGGGGAATGGGCATAGGAGTATACAATCCTTGGGGGCTCGTTTTAGATTTAGCTCGTGCGCAAGTAGCACAAGAGGCACACAATTTCTCGACGTCCCTAAGCATTCGCGGCCAATAGAAGTGTTCCTTCAAGGCTTGAAAAGTCTTAGCAACGCCGAAATGGCCCATAAGACCACCATCGTGTGCTTCTTGCACTAATAGGCGTCGAATGGATCCCCCAGGGATGCATAACTTAGCACCCTTCATAAGATAACCGTCATGAAGGAAGAATTGAACTTTACTTCCAACGGTACTACATTCCTCATAGATGTCCTTGAAGTCAAGGTCTATAGAATATAGTTCCTTAATGAAAGCAAAGGCCAACATCCTAGCATCCATAGTGGAAATTAGGGCATATCTTCGGGATAAAGCATCCGCCACAATATTGTCCTTTCCCTTTTTGTGTTTGATCACATAAGTGAAAGTCTCAATAAATTCAACCCACTTAGCATGACATTTATTCAGTTTATTTTGACCTTTGAAGAACCTAAGTGCCTCATGGTCGGAATGAATAACAAATTCCCTAGGGAGGAGATAGTGAGACCATACCTTAAGCACCCTTACCAAAGCGAGTAGCTCCTTGTCATAAGTTGGGTACTTGAGCTCGGCATCATTCAACTTCTCACTATAATATGCAATCGACCTCCCTCCTTGCACGAGCACGCCTCCAAGTCCTACTCCTAAAGCATCACATTCAATCTCGAAAATCTTGGAAAAATCGGGAAAAGCTAGAAGAGCTGCATGCGTGAGCTTGTCCTTGAGAGTAATGAAGGTTCGTTCTTGCTTTGGACCCCATTTGAAAACCACCTTCTTCTTGGTAAGCTCGGTGAGAGGCGTGGCTAACGAGCTGAAATCTCGGACGAAGCGTCGGTAGAAACCAGCCAAGCCGAGGAAGCTCCTCACTTGCGTCATGGTGGTCGATACAGGCCATTCCTCAATTGCCTTCACTTTCTCCTTGTCCACTTGAAGCCCTTCTTTGCTCACTACAAAACCAAGAAACACCACATTATCCGAGAAAAAATGGCATTTCTTAAAATTAGCATAAAGCTTCTCTTTCCTCAAAACTTCTAGAACCATGCGGACATGTCTAGTATGCTCTTGCAAGCTATGGCTATAGATCAATATATCATCAAAATACACTACCACAAACTTGCCTAAAAAAGCTCTTACAACATGGTTCATTAATCTCATGAATGTGCTAGGCGCATTAGTAAGGCCAAATGGCATAGCCAACCATTCATAGAGACCGTACTTGGTCTTGAATGCGGTTTTCCATTCGTCACCTTCCTTCATGCGAATTTGGTGATAACCACTTTTGAGATCCACTTTGGAAAATATGCATGACCCGTGGAGCTCATCCAACATATCATCAAGTCTAGGAATAGGATGCCTATACTTGACGTTAATGTTGTTGATAGCCCTACAATCCACACACATTCTCCACGTTCCATCTTTCCTAGGAACTAAGATGACGAGAACGGAACATGGACTCAAACTCTCACGCACATAACCTTTAGAAAGAAGCTCTACAACCTGTTTTTGAAGCTCCTCCGCCTCGGTTGAATTGGCTCGGTAGGCCGACTTGTTGGGAATGGAAGCGCCAGGCACGAAGGCGATTTGGTGCTCAATTCCTCGAATTGGAGGCAGTCCCTCCGGCATCTCTTCTGAAAACACATCATCGAATTCCTTCAACAATAAAGAAATGGAAGAAGGTAATTGCTCTACATCTTGTTCATTAAGCATTACATCCTTAAATAACAAAAGAATGCAAGTAATACTCCCTTTAACAGCCTTCCGAGTCACTCGAGCCTTGGCTAGAAGGATATGGCTCAGTGGTGCGGTCGGTGTCGACCCACTGGCGGTCGGTGTCGACCCATTGGCGGTCGATGTCGACCCACTAGTCTGCTTGGCTTCTTTAGCAGCCTCACGCCGCTGCTTCCTCGCAATATGGTCGGCCATGACCTCGTGTGGCGCCATGGGCATCAAAGTGATCCTCTTACCATTGAGGTGGAAAGAATACTCGTTTGTGACGCCTTGGTGAATCACGCCACGGTCATATTGCCATGGTCGACCAAGTAAGAAATGACACGCCGTCATTGGAACCACATCACATATCACATCATCAGAGTACCCCCTATAGAAAACATGATACAAGCTTGTTCATTCACCTCAAGAGGTGTGTTAGAGTTCAACCAACA
This sequence comes from Fallopia convolvulus, assembly GCA_964016875.1. Classification (NCBI taxonomy): domain Eukaryota; kingdom Viridiplantae; phylum Streptophyta; class Magnoliopsida; order Caryophyllales; family Polygonaceae; genus Fallopia; species Fallopia convolvulus. The sequence continues at coordinate 21,504,042 of OZ024730.1, forward strand.
TAAAGTATAGGGTAATACATGAGGAGTAGTTTTAAGGGAAAACCGTTTGACCACTTCTTGGTCTATGATATTGCAACAAGATCCTCCATCAATTATAAGAGTACAAAGTTTACCTTGGATGAGGCATCTTGTATGGAAAATGGTCTCCCTTTGGTTGGATTGATCCAGAGCTTCATTGGCAAGAAGAGAACGCTTGACCACGAAGCACTCCCCATGAGTCTCGGCCATAACTTGCAATTCCGCCACCTCTCCATCACCATCTGGTGACTCCTCAATCTCAGCCTCCTCATCCGAATCATACTCCCCAATGGTGTTGAGTAGAACATGGCGCTTTGAAGAGCAATCCCGGGCTATGTGTCCACTCCCTAAGCATTTGAAACACTTGATCTCACTCGTTCGTTGCTCTCCTTCACGCCTTCATCCTTGTGGAGTCCGAGATGGCTCACGCCGCGTAGGCATGTTTTCAACGTCTGACTTGGGTTCGGGACGCCGAGTTTGTTGACTAGAAGCGCCCCCACCTTGAGTATTCCACGGCTTGGTAGAAGATGGGTAACTTCTCCGTTGAGGCAGATTTTGATAAATGTGATTGGTGTAGTGCAAAACCACTTCAATCGTAGTGCCCCTAACAAAATGCTGCGTACTCACAATAGATTTAGGGTCAGCATTTAAACCGTTAATGAACTTAGAGATAACGTACCCCTCGGGAAACCGTAGGCCGGATCTATAAACTAGAATCTTGAGCTCTTTGTAGTACTCATCCGGCGTCTTGGTTCCTTGCTTCAATTGCTCTAGCCTAGCATGTAATCGAGCGGTGAAGTCCTCGGGTACAAAACGATGCCTTAGGGCAGCCTTTAACTCCTCCCAAGTATCGATAGCCGGATAGCCATTGTATGCTCTTTCTTCCCTGTCCTCAATCCACCAATGGTAAGCAAAATCAATAAACTTAATGGTGGCAATGTGATAGCGATAAAAGGACCATGAAGATTAAAGTTGAAAAGAAGGTGTCTAGAAGGTCAAAACCGAGACCTTTCCCAAGGTCAAGAGAGTTCAAATTCAAAGAGGTGTTCATGGACTTGATACTATCTCTTCAAAATATCCATCCATGGCGTCCAAGGCCAGCAAGGAAGAGAATCAAGTCACAAAAGTTCGGAAAGTAAGAAGTCCGTCAAATAGAAAACAGTGCTCAGTAAATTGGTCATAACTTGGGCTAAACAATTCATATCAAGTCCTTTAAGTACTCTTTGGAAAGATAATTAAAAGTTCTACAACTTTGTAGTTTACATCAAATTCAGAATCCAACAGTAAAGGGCCGAAAACTGGGTTTTACTGAGAGCTGTTCAAGTCTTACGGGAGTCTTATCTTTACTCTAAATTTCTATCTTTATTTATTTTATTTATGAACGATTTTCTATTTTTAAATAATGTAGAGAAATTCAATCAATAGGCTGATGTTAGTTGGTTGAATATTCTCTCTCCTGGTTGTTAGAGATATTTTTAGTTTGTTAGAGATATTTTGAGTTTGTTAGGTTGTTTCCTTAAATAAATAAATCAGCTATGATTTATTTATTTAAGGTAACCTAGTTAGATTTAATTAGATATTATTATATCTTGGGAAGCAAGATAAGGAGGCTGATTCCTCTCTCCTAGGGCCGGCCACACCCCCTTGCTTGCTCCCCAAGGATTAGCTTTTGTATTCTCTATTTATACTTTACAATTTCATTAATAAAAATCAGCTTGAGATTAGATAAACCCAAATTGGTTTATCTAGTCCTTGGGCTCAAAAAATTACAAGTGTGTTTGTGTGATTACAATCTCGAGATCATCATCTTCATAGCAGCCGAAATTTCTCCCTCTTGTTCGAATCTGAGTTATAGTTCATTCAATTGGATTGTTCTAGTTGTGATTGTTAAAGATCAAACTAGTTAATCATTCGGATTTAGCGTTAGAGCCAATCCGTTTGAACTATCAAATTGAATATCAATAATTCAGATCGAGTGCTTTCATTCATTCAATCAGTTCGTTATTGTGTTACTTGGATCGCAAGTTTCTTACTTTGAAAGCTTTTGTAGGTTTGAATCATAATTGCTGGCAAGATCGGGTTCCTGTGTGGTCAAATACGAGGTTTCTGAGGAGTAATCCGAGGCGATCACGTATCAAGTGGTATCAGAATCCAGCGTCTCGCCAAGTAATTGTTTCTTTCCTTAATTTGCTTTCTAATTGATTTGATTCAGTTTTTGATCCCAAAAATCCCACCTTTACCTAAAGTTACAATTTTTGAGATCCAAAGGCTGAATTTGCACCACAACCACCACATAGTTCCGCCAACACCACCACTCCGCCACCACCTGCACACTCCGACTTGGTGTCGCTCTCACCAGCCGCACCACCCACCACCACCGTCCGATCACAACCCCACCAACCCCATCCAAATCGGAGCATCCTAAACCCTAGATCGCACTCCACCCTTCTCGTAACCCTAACCCTAAATTGGCAGCCTAACCCTAACCCTAACCCTAATTGGCGGCCAAACCCTAATCTGAAACCCTAAACCTAGTTCGAACCCTACCAATCCCTCAAACCCTAGATCCAAATCCGCAAACCCTAACCCTAGCCCTCAGCCGAGATCACCAAACCCTAATTTCCTTGTTGTTGCTTGCCCTCCAAGTAATAACCCATCTAGGAGATTTTAAGGGATTTGTTGCATGCTTTTGGTTGAATTGGTTGAGTTGTATTGCAATTTAGATTAGCAATTGTTTTTCCTACAGTCTTATGAGTTTTCATTCATGTTGCATGATTGATTGCGATTCATATTGCTTGATTAATACTTGCTGATTTCTGTCATTGCATTCCATCAATTCGACCTACCCTTCTTCTTTTGTTAATTTGGCTTCTAGTTGGTTTCATTGGTAGCAAAAGTCACTTAGTTTAAAAAAAAAAAAAAAGAGGTTCGTATATACCCTTTTAATTTCGTCCTTAGCATTGTTGCATTGCTTTGCTTTTTTCTTCATTATAGCACAAGAGTAGTTTGTGCATAAAAATAAAAAAAAAAAAAAAAAAAAGAAAAGAAAAAGTGATCTACCCCAGCTAGTTTTAAGCCACTTTCAACCCTAGTGACTGCTTGCTTAAAAAGATAGCTAAGTAGAAATCACTTTGAAGAAAAAGTGTGACGAAATAAAAGTCACTAAGCCTACCATATTTTCTGTCCTTGCATGCTGAATTTTGGTTTTATTAACTTGCATAGAGTCAATTGAGAGATTGCATGTGTTTTAGAGCTCATAGAGGGATTATTTGCATTGCTTGTCTTATTGCATATTTGCCATTTGCTTAAGCTGCATATTTCCTTTAAATATCATTAGTATTCCATACCTACACTATATCTACCATTTTACTCCCTCAAAACAGCCCAAAAACTGAATTAAGTTGATTGGATTGCTTTGAGGCAAGTTTTGGCTTGATCAAGGTGTGGTATTGCTTGTTGTGATTTGCTTTAGAACACACTACTCTCTTTACTTTCTTGCTTGTTTCAGGATGTCCCAACAATATGTTCCACACCGAATAGAGCCTTTTTATGGGATTATTGACCCTACATGGTATTTTTAATGGGAAGAAGACACCAACTCTTTCCTTGAGTACCATAATTACACTGAACAAGAGAAGTTGTATGCTGTAACAACTTGTCTTGTGGGAGCTGCACGTTTTTGGTGGGATCATGTACAAAGAGATCGTTGGAACCGAGGACTTAAGCCCATTTCAACTTGGCATCAACTGAAATTCTACATGCGCCAGAAGTTTCTTCCATATGAGCATTCTGAACGGTTGAAAAGAGTGGCTAGTTGTAAGCAAGGTTCTAGATCTCCACTTGACTTCTTCATGGAGCTTGAAGAATTGATGTGTTTTGCTGGAGTTGATGTATCACCAAGGTATATATGTCTACAATTCTTAGATGGACTGAATTATCAATTCCAAGAACATCTTGAAAGCTATACAGACTACAATGATGTTGATGCCTTGGTTCGAGCTGCTCAGAAATATTTTTATCAACTCCAACGAAAGAATGAGGTTTTGGCTAATTCTAGTCAAATGAGGTACATTTCTAACTCTTCTTCCATTGTTTTGGATCCTAACTCCTTTTTGCAGGAATTGGGAGTTTCTGACTCACCAAAACCAGGAATGTTCACTCAAGAAGAGAAAGTTATAACCCCACATAGCCAAGAGACCTCTAAAGAAGAAAGTAACCTCCTATGTGATCTTCAAAGCCATATTGATGAGGAAAGTTTGAAGGAGGAGGTGCCAGCTGAAGAAATCATTCAAGAGACGAGCATGGAGGAAGAAGTTGATGTCTCAAATGGAGTTTCATTCAAAGAGAGCCTTAATGTCCAAGAGATGATTCAATGTCTTCCACCAACTGTGTTTGCTCCAAAACCTTCTTTACTAACCATGGTGCCTTTAGTATTTCCAACATTTCAAGATTTTTCTCCTCTTAATCTTACATGCAACTTCGAATCGAGGACGATTCGAGGTCAAGTGGGGGAGAATGATAGCGATAAAAGGACCATGAAGATTAAAGTTGAAAAGAAGGTGTCTAGAAGGTCAAAACCGAGACCTTTCCCAAGGTCAAGAGCGTTCAAATTCAAAGAGGTGTTCATGGACTTGATACTATCTCTTCAAAATATCCATCCATGGCGTCCAAGGCCAGCAAGGAAGAGAATCAAGTCACAAAAGTTCGGAAAGTAAGAAGTCCGTCAAATAGAAAACAGTGCTCAGTAAATTGGTCATAACTTGGGCTAAACAATTCATATCAAGTCCTTTAAGTACTCTTTGGAAAGATAATTAAAAGTTCTACAACTTTGTAGTTTACATCAAATTCAGAATCCAACAGTAAAGGGCCGAAAACTGGGTTTTACTGAGAGTTGTTCAAGTCTTACGGGAGTCTTATCTTTACTCTAAATTTCTATCTTTATTTATTTTATTTATGAACGATTTTCTATTTTTAAATAATGTAGAGAAATTCAATCAATAGGCTGATGTTAGTTGGTTGAATATTCTCTCTCCTGGTTGTTAGAGATATTTTTAGTTTGTTAGAGATATTTTGAGTTTGTTAGGTTGTTTCCTTAAATAAATAAATCAGCTATGATTTATTTATTTAAGGTAACCTAGTTAGATTTAATTAGATATTATTATATCTTGGGAAGCAAGATAAGGAGGCTGATTCCTCTCTCCTAGGGCCGACCACACCCCCTTGCTTGCTCCCCAAGGATTAGCTTTTGTATTCTCTATTTATACTTTGCAATTTCATTAATAAAAATCAGCTTGAGATTAGATAAACCCAAATTGGTTTATCTAGTCCTTGGGCTCAAAAAATTACAAGTGTGTTTGTGTGATTACAATCTCGAGATCATCATCTTCATAGCAGCCGAAATTTCTCCCTCTTGTTCGAATCTGAGTTATAGTTCATTCAATTGGATTGTTCTAGTTGTGATTGTTAAAGATCAAACTAGTTAATCATTCGGATTTAGCGTTAGAGCCAATCCGTTTGAACTATCAAATTGAATATCAATAATTCAGATCGAGTGCTTTCATTCATTCAATCAGTTCGTTATTGTGTTACTTGGATCGCAAGTTTCTTACTTTGAAAGCTTTTGTAGGTTTGAATCATAATTGCTGGCAAGATCGGGTTCCTGTGTGGTCAAATACGAGGTTTCTGAGGAGTAATCCGAGGCGATCACGTATCACAATGGCTACCTTTTGGGCATCCAAATATTGATAGAAGTCAAAGATTTGCTCCGTCTTATGCTCCCACTCCAAGTAAACTTCGGCATCGGTAGAACCTCCAAAAGGTTGCACTTTCAGCTTCAGGTTAGGCCCCCTTCCATAACCTTGGTCCAATTCTTGACCTTGGTATCCCCGCATGGGTTGTGGAAGTTGCCTAACCGCTTGATAATTCACCGTCCCTGCGCCTCATCCTCCAGCGGGACGCCTTGGTTGCCATGGCGCCATCGGGGCTCTTGGTTGGAAATCCCCAACATTAGCGGGGCCCGAAGGCAAGGGCATAGTAGTGTATGGAGAATACGGAAAAGAATGGAAAGATTGCATACCTGAGTCTTCGCGGTTGGTGCTCGGAAGAGTGTGGTAGGAAGTCATTGGAGCCGCCGAAACATGCATGGTCGGCACCGAGCTATGCAGAGTCGGCACCGAGCTAGGCAGGGTCGGCACCGAGCTAGGCTGGGTCGGTACCGAGCTCCCGTATGTCACTTGGCTCGAGCCCGTTCCTTCTTCGTAGCTTGTTTGAATTCCTCCTAGGCTTCCCAGCTGCATCGCCCCCATCCGAGCCTCCATTGAAAGCTTAAAGGCTTCCATCTCCCGTTGTTGTTGTTGCACTCTTTCTTCATTCTCGATTTTGAGCCCTTGAATGTCCTTAAACAAGTCTTCCATGGTAATGGCGGTGGAAGTTACCTCACCCTCGACCAGTCCCTTGTTTTTGTTGTTAGGGTCGTCCATGTTGTTCCTAGAGCACAAAACTCAACACACACAACTAGGAAAACGTCTCAATGGATCCCACACACGCAAGGGTCCTTAAACCGATCCTTAAGCAATAAAAATTGGTCGTTAGAAGGGTCGGTAAGGTCTTTAACAATGGTAAGCAAGAAAAATAATCAAACAAGTAATCTTACAAGAAGACTCGACACACCCCATGAAGTGAAACACAAAAACGGAAAGGAAAGGTACTTGATTTGTTTTATTTAACAATTCATAAACGAAGCAAATGATGTAGGTGTCGCCCTTGTGTTGCCTTACTTTTTCTCGGTCACTACTCTTTTTTTACCGGTGACCGGATCTTTCTAAGAACAACCACTTTTTTGGCAAGGGTTGAGCAAGGAGGTGTTGGGTTCAATACCAAGATCTCCCTCCTAGCGTCTTGACACTTTGAAGGAGGATGGGCAAACCGATTCTTCTCCTACTACACCCTAATTTTCGAACAAGCAAGTTACTTTTTTTTAAAAAAAACTTTCTCGTTCCCTTAATCCTTTTAGCCTTTTCGTGATTTACACACAACTTTTCGTATGCCAAGCGCACTTAAAATCGAAATAAAGGCTAAGAACTCAAGGGTTGGGATTGGAAAAGGCACAAATCGGTTCAGATTTTGAGCACTCAATGCAGGCATACAAAGACAGAAGGAAACCAATTTCTATGTGCTTAACAATCGAGTTTTAGGAGTCAAACCTTGCGTGGCTCTGATACCACATGATACGATCGTCCTAGGTTGATTCACAGTGCGAGCGCTCAACTCCAGTAAACGAAGGCCTTGAAGAGGTCGAAGTCCTTGCCAATCGAGCTTTTCGGGACAGGGTCGTAACCGAGCAGTTCCAGGCTGGTGCTGAGCGGACTCGAGTCGGTGCCGAGCGGCTTCTGGTCGGTTACGAGCGAACTCAAAGAGATGATGATGGGAACGATGAACGTTTTGGATGGGGGATTGAAGGGGATATGGGCTTTCAATGACGGATATGACTCACCGACGTTTGAGAGAACTGGGGGCTTGGATATTACACACCAAGTGTTCTTGAAAGATCGATATGACTCACAATCTACACAAGAACAAGACCTTCAAAGAGATGATTCTTTGCATTCAGCAAAAGGGAGTTTTGTATCAATTCAAAGGTAAACAAAACAACACTCGAAAGTCCCTTTTAAACCCAAGGTCGATCCACTTCTAGAGTATTAAACCGAGCATTAAAAAGACGTACTAAAAACGCATTAAAAGATGTCTATTCACATTCGCCAAAAACCTTTGGCATTCAAAAGCAGGGTCGGTACCGACCAGAATCGGGTCGGTGCCGAGCGACTCCGGGGTCGGTTTCGAGCGAGGCAGGCTCGGTGACGAGCAACGTGGTGAGAGCTTCCTTGATTTGACGATGTAGAGTCTTCGCCATGGAACGAGTAATTCGCATCACCGGCGGTTCCTCTTGCTCTTGCTTCTCGTCCACGGTGATTTGAATACGGTTTGACTCGGTGAGATCTTGATGGGACGGATTCACATCAAGAGGTGTGTGGCGTCCATTGGCGTTACGTCACAAAGTATGGAATCGGAGTATTGACCAATTGAGAAGTTGAAGATTACCTGTTTGTCGACCCAATCTCCTCCGTCATTGGATATCCATTGTAGCTTGAACGGTTGTGGATGTGGTGTGGTCGGCAATTTGAAGTGATCACCAACTTTTTTGGAGAGGAAATTGGCGTAGTCGATTATGACGCTTAAAGACACATTGTTGACCAAGCATCTCGTGTGAAAAAGTTGCTCTCTTTGATCCGTCTTTGGCGCCACTCGCATGCTCAAAGCACGCCGAGTCACCAATTGGACTTTCGAAACGCCGAGAGCCTCTGATGGATCGCACTCCAACTCGGCGTCATCGATCATGGATGGCTCGATTTCCTCCTCATCTTGGCTGTCATAAGGCTCTCCGTTTGTTGTAAACAACACCTTTTTGGCATTCGGACAGTTTCGTTGAATGTGGCCACGGCCCCCACATTTGTAACACGCCATTTCGTGCGCGCGATCGACACTTGGCTCGGCGCTCCGTGGCGCGGCTGGAGCCTTAGCAGGCGTGGCGTCGTTTTTGACCTTGGAACCTGTCGAATTACTTGGCAAAGAGGGATCAACCCGATTAGTAGAAAAACCGGATTGACTAGAGTTAGAAACGTACCTTGAAGTCGACCGACCCGACTTGGTTCACATTTCTTGCTTATGGATTTGCATGGCGGTGTGAACCAAGTTGTTCATGTCCTTAATTGGAAGAATTTCCAATAGATCTTGAATTGATTGTCGCAAGCCCGATATGAATCTCGTCTTCATTACCGAGGGCGACACACTCATTTCGGCTTTGAAGAACATGTCTTCGAGCTTGGCAAAATACTCCTCCGGCGTCATCGATCCTTGCTCGATGCGCATGATCTTGATGTGCATCTTGTCCTTGTAATCTGTCGGAATATATCTCTTCTTCAGAATGTAGACGAGTTGATGCCACTCGCGGATTAGGGGTTTGCCTTGTCGAATCCTGTCGGACTCGAATCGGTTCCACCAAGACCTAGCGGCACCAACGAAGTGAAGCGTCACAAATTCCACTTTCTCGTCGTCCTCATAACCTAAATGTCGGATCGTGTGCTCCGTACCCTGTAACCACTCGAGAAAAGCATCAGGATCATAAGAATAGGAAAAGGTTTCGAATTTTATCTTCACATCTCGGCGGTTTTGGCGTGGATCCCGTGCATCGCGTCTATCACGATCGCGCCGAGGGCTGGTACGCTGAGGCGAATAAGCGGGCCTGTCGCGCCGATGCCGAGGCGGACCTTGATGCGGATCGTCATCACCGTCGACGGATCGTCGCCATCGTTAGGCCTCCGAGGATGCCTAGCGTCGCGGTCTCTGTCGCGCCTCCCCTTCGCTCCATGCGTTCGGCCCGATCCATAAACTCTCTCGTACTCGGTCCGATTCTTGGCAAGGCGAGGCGGCGGAATCCAATCCGAAGGCCGGCCGTCGAGCTCTTCCGGATCCTGCACATTGGGATGCTCAAAAGACGATTCATTAGAGTAATCAGAAAACTCGTCATAATCATTTTCAAAAACCGAGAACGGACTCCGAGCACTTTGATGCCCGAGGTCGTCCTCAACTCTGTATGCGTCGGCATCGTAATACTTGGCCCCGTGCTTCCACTTTGGGGTTTCGTAAACATATGCCGACGACTTGTTCTTTTTTATTTTCTTTGGATCCCCACTCGTGTGTCGGTGTTTATACTCCTCGGAGTTGTACTCCTCATCGGAATATACGTCGTACACATGTGTGTCCCAGTAATCTCGCGCCATTTGATAGCGATCTGCGGTCCGTGGACCACCATTGTGCTTATCATATTGGCGACTTTCTTTTATCGATTACATGCGATGCATGGTCCCGAATTATGATGATGGTTGGGCATGCTTCTTTCCCTTGGCGTTGGCACGCGCGACGTCGTCCGCGGAAACGCCAGGAACGCCGTGAATCTCCGAAGCGAGTCCATGCGTCAATGGCACGGTGTGTTTGGACTGAGTTTGGCTCGCCGCCAAGAGGCGTTCGAGTTCCTCAATTATGGCCACGGCTTCGGGGTTCCAATCATTGCGATTCTGATTTTGATTCTCCACCTCGGGTGGATTGTTGTTGCCTCCATCACCCTATTCCGAAACGGTACCTATAGTAACACCAGTCATCAAAGCAGTAAGAAGTTCACAAGCAACAAAACAACGAGTTACAGTTCGCTTAAGTCAAGCCGACCCTTTAGTTCAAACCACACGAACAAGGATTGGCTAGGCTAAGGTCACTTGATCTCGATCTATCAACAAGGCTACGATAAACAACAAAGTCGCAAGGCAAGACACAAAAGGCAAGTCAAAACCGAAAACAACAAGTTGTGATATGCGATTAATGGTGCCAATTTATGAACCACAAATGGATCGATCTTACCTTATTTTGGTTTGCGATCGTCCAAGACAAGATTTTTTTTTGATTGGATCGACTACCTTACCTTATTTTGGCTATGATAGTCGAACAAGTTTTTTTTATTGGACTCTAGGATTTCTCCTCTAGAGCAAATAAAAAACAAAAAATTTCAACAAAGCAACACGCAAGAAACAAGTAGAAACCTAATGTGCATGCAACTAGCAAGACAATGAGTAATTTTCACCAAAATCAATAGATCTTACGAGTAGGGCAAGGCTGAATTTTATTTTTTATTTTTTTTTAATCAATATACGAAAGCAAGAAAAAAAATTGGGACCCTAGATGGTGGTTATGTGAAGTGGAGGATGAATTTTAGGGTTTAGAGTGGCGGAATTCGTGTGAGAATGAACGAACAAGGGGTGAACGAGACTTACTCAAACCTTGGCTTTAATGCCAGTTGATGCGTCCCTCGTATGGGATGCGACGGATCTTTGCGGTGTTTGAGTAGTAGGTCTCGAAGAGTACGGCGAAAGGCTGGATTGATTCGAACTTTGACACGAACAATTGCAAACAAAGGAAAAATCGAGAGCTTTGTTGATAATCAAGGGGGCGGCACAATGGCATTAGGATAAAATAAGGAGAAAACCCTCAACTTTATTAAACCCTAAGTGTGCGCTGATGAAAATAATAGCCTAGACTCCCTTATATAGAGAGGCGAAACAAGAAAAGAAAACCCTAAAAACCCATCGGCGCGCCTAGGGCTAGTACACAGACTAGGCCCATCGGCGCGGGTCCAAAAGGTAGCGGCGCAAGGCCCATAAATGACTTTCTAAAACCATAAAACTAGTAATAGCAATGTTCTATAATGGAAAAAATGCAAAAAACTACTAAAAATGGATAGGTCGTCCGTGACCGTGCTCGAAGTGTCGCGACATGCTTGGTGCGGCGCTGGCGAGGCTCGGACACGGCGCTGGCGAGGTCACGGCGCGACACAAGGCTCTGGCGCGGACGCTAGCGAGGACGCTGGCGAGGGCGCTGGCGCGAGTGTCGCGAGAACCTCAAGTTGTGATCCATGGCAAGGTGCAAGGCTCGGGTCCAATAGTGGCAAGAGGTTGGAGGTTGTCATTGTCGGTCCGAGTTGAGGTTCCTCGACGCCGAGGACGCACAAGGCAGTGTGCGTCGGCGTGGTGAGGGGCGCGTCGTGGCATGCGGAGAGGCGCGCCACAAGAGATTGTGTCACGGCTTGGATTGCTCGAGTCCTGGCACGAGTGATGGGGCCATCCGAGCGAAGTCTGAAGGCATCGTCCTCCTAGCTAGCATCCATGGCGGGGGTCGCATCAAATCTTCACTCAAATCATGGGGCCATGACTCGGTAGATGGAATCACATCGCTCATTCACTATGCTTATGCCTAGATTTCTTCAAAGTTCACTTGTTTTTTCTCCTTTTGTAATCAAAGTTCACTTGTTTTCATTCACTATGTTTACTTGTAATCTAACATTGCAGCCCTTAAGGCTAAGTTGACACAAGCGCCGTTGTTAGCTCTTCCCGATTTTGGCAAGATGTTTGAGATTGAGTGTGATGCGTCGGGAATCGGGCTTGGTGGTGTGCTTATGCAAGAGGGACGGCCTATAGCCTATTATAGTAAGAAGCTTGGAGGTGTTGATCTCAAGTACCCCACGTACAACAAAGAGCTTCTTTCTCTTGTTCGAGTGCTACCGGAGTGGGAGCACTATCTTTTGCCTCGGGAGTTTGTTATCCATTTCGATCACGAGGCGTTGAAGTACATGAGAGGCAAGCCAAACTGAATCAGAGGCATGCCAAATGGGTTGAGTTCATTGAATCCTTTCCCTATGTCATCAAGCATAAGAAGGGCAAGGACAACGTCGTCGCCGATGCGTTGTCCCGGAGGTATGCTCTTTTATCCTTACTAGATGCTCGATTGCTTGGATTTTCTTTCATGAAGGAATTGTATGCTCTTTTGAAGGGGGGAAGTCGGGATCAATTTTATTTGCATGAGTAAGGGAACTCGCTTGTGTGTGCTTTGTTGTTCGGTTAGGCGATTGCTTGTCCAAGAGGCCCATGGAGGCGGCCTCATGGGACATTTTGGTGTGATGAAAACATTGCATATGCTTAGGGAGGATTTCTATTAGCCTCACATGCTTAGGTCGGTAGAGAACTTTTGTGCTACATGTGTGCGTGCAAAGTCTAAAGTGCACCCTCACGGTTTGTATACTCCTTTGCCTATTCCTAGTGCACCATGGGAGGATATTTCTATGGACATTGTTTTGGGGTTGCCTAGGACAAAAAGGGGTAGGGACTCTATTTTTTTGGTGGTAGATGGATTTTCTAAATGGCACATTTTATTGCTTGCCACAAAACCGATGATGTTGTAAATGTTGCCACTTTGTTCTTTGATAATGTGGTTCGGTTGCATGGGGTGATGCGTCCCTCGTATGGGATGCCTCGGATCGATCGGTGGCTTGAGTAGTAGGTCTCAATTTGGCGTAGCGGAAGGCTGATTTGATTGTGAATTTGGCACGAACAAGCAATGAGTAACGAGAACACGAGAGCAATTGCGAGTGTTTGAGAAAGAGAGGGGGGCGGCGCAAGCACAAGGATAGAATTAAGGAGAAACCTCAACTTGAATTAAACCATAAATGTGTGCTGATCTAAAACATAGGCCTAATCTCCCTTATATAGAGAGGCGGATGAATCAAAACTAGAGAAACCCTAAAAAGGAGGCGGCGCGCCTAGGGCTAGCGTGCAAGCTAGGGCCCAACGGCGCGATCAAATTGTGTTCGGCGCAAGGCCCATAATTAAGCTTCTAAATGCATAAAACTAACAATAGTAATGTTCTATAATAGAAAGTATGCAAAAAACTACTAAAATGTGATAGGTCGTCCGTGACCGTGCCGGGAGTGTCATGACAAGGCTGTCGTGACGCTGGCGAGGCTGGGTCTCGGCGCTGGCGAGGTCATGGCACGGTACCGGGCGTTGGCGCGGGCGCTGGCGAGGCCGCTGGCGAAGGCGCTGGCGAGAGGGTCTCGTAAACCTCAAATAGCGATCCATGGCACGGTGCAAGGCTCGGGTCCGAGGGTGGCAAGGGGTTGGAGGTTGTCCCCGTTGGCCCGAGTTGAGGTTCCTCGACGCCGAGGACGCACAAGGAGGTGTGCGTCGGCCTGCAAGGAGCGCGTCGTGGCCTGCGGAGAGCCGCGCCACGAGAGATCGTGTTGCGTCTTGGATTGCTCGAGTCCTGGCACGAGTGACGGGGCCATCCGAGCGAAGTGTGAATGCGTCGTCCTCTTGGCTAGCATCCATGACGGGGGTCGCATCACCCTCCCCCACTTGGTTGGGAAACGTCCCCGTTTCCTCATAAGCGGGTGCAACGTAAGGGGAGAGCTCGGTGACGTTGAAGGTGGAGTGCACCGAATACTTGCCATCGAGGTCGAGCTTGTAGGCGTTGTCTCCAATGCACTCCAAGAGCTTGTAGGTGTTGTCTCCAATGACGTTGAAGGTGGTGAAGCTTCGTCTTCCTTGAATCCGGAAACCTGTCTTTCCGAAGGTGGAGCCACACGAGATCCCCGGGGTTGAAAATCATGCGTTTCCTACCCTTGTTGTGTTGCGCCTCGTACTGAGTGGCTCGACGCTGCAATTGAGCTCTAGTCCGCTCGTGCAATTTGCGGATGGCGTCGGCGCGGTTTGAGGCGTCGATGTGCTCGCCGTTCTTCAGAGGCCGAGGGGTAAGATCCATGGGAGAGTGAGGGTTGAGGCCGTAGACAATCTCGAACGGCGTCATCTTGGTGGCCGAGTGTTTGGACCTGTTGTAAGCAAACTCAACAAATGGTATTAGATCCTCTCACCGGCGTGGGTTATTTTTGAGCACCGTTCGAAGAAGGGTGCCTAGGGTCCGATTGGTCACCTCAGTCCGACCATCGGTTTGGGGATGATAAGAAGTAGAAAATAGTAATTCTGTGCCTAGCTTTCCCCAAAGCGTTCTCCAGAAATGGCTACAAACTTTCGTGTCTCGATCACTATCAATAGTGCGAGGCACGCCATGTAATTTCACGACATGCTCAAAGAACAAGTTTGCGATTTCAGTCGCATTGGTGTTCCCTTTGCACGACACGAAGTGAGCCATTTTGGAGAAACGGTCCACAATTACGAAGATCGAATCTTTACCGCGTCTAGACATCGGAAGACCCATGATAAAATCCATAGAGAGATCTTCCCACGGAGTATCCGGAATAGGCAACGGAGTGTAAAGGCCATGAGGTTGGAACCTCGATTTAGCAGTTTGGCAGTGCACACAACCCCGACAATACTTGTGAATGTCCATGTGTGGTGTTGAGAGGGTTTCTTGACAACAAATAAATTTATAATCAAGACCTCGTTGAGTATAGGGAGGTCAGGATCGTTCCACAGGAAGCAAGGTTGTTCGTTTATCAATCTACTAAAAAGCAAACAAAAACAAATAAAAACACTCACGAGCAGCCTCGTTAATGACGTTGTCAGGGTCGTTAACGAACCACCGAACACAAAACACTTCAACTAACGACCTAATTAAATCCTAATTAAATTCGGTACCGAGGCAAGTACTCAGCAACGAAAATTCACTAGAGATAATTCAAATAAAACAAAGATCTAGGATTTAGGGACACCACAACATAGCCAAGCATAAAAACTCGTAAGAAGATAAGATCATGCCTTTAAACAGATAGAGTCATCAACTTTCGTTGACTTAGCAAGTAAATTAACAAACTTTCGCATCCTAATTCACTTAAGTGCTCGTTTTGGATCTAAAGCCTAAAACTTTCGTTTTCAAACAATATCAACCTTCAAGTTACTAACTTTCTCTTTCAATCAAGTTAAAAACCTAAATTACCTCAACTTTCGTTTTGGTATAAGCACAACAAACAATTCTCAATCAAAGATAAAAGGCATTCACAACACAATCCTACTCATCAAACATGCTCAACTATGTCGGGCTTAACCCCGACCCTAGAAAAAGAAACTACTCACTAATCATAACTAAGAAACTAAAAATCTCAATCAAAAGAAACATTGAAAACAAAACAAAACTCGAATTAATAAGAAAAATATCGTCTTACAGAGATTCAGAAGAAACCGAAAAACATCAAAATACCGAACCAAAATCGCGACCAACGACCCCGGTGACTGTCGTCTACCGAGCCTCCTCGGTCCTCTCTGATCCGACTTTCTCTCTCTCAACCCTTCGAAAATCTCTTCCTAAAAATTCTCCTCCAAAAGCTTCCCCTTTTCTATGCTAGAGTGAAGGGTATTTATACTAAAAAGCTAAAAACTAAAAAAGGCTAAAAGATATAAACTTTCCTAAAAAGATAGAAACAAACCTTAAAAGATAGAAATAAAATCTAAAAAGATATTAATACCTAAAATACATATTCTAATAACCCCAATAGATTCTAAAAAGATACTCAACCAACACGGAAATAAATTCCCGCTCAGGATCGGTGAATTATAAAATAAATACTTCAAATCTGCTCCTTCGTGGCCTCGTTAACGAGCCCTCACAACCTCGTTAACGAGCCTGGGCTTTGTTTTCTTCCACACTTCCTCTCGTGATCTCGAGCTCTGACTTCTTCAATCTTGCACTCCTCCGTCTTTCGCTGTAATGCTCCAAATTCAACTCCATATAGCTCTTTTCCTCGCTAAAACCTACAAAATTCACAAAATAGCGTAGCTTCCACTCTTTTTATAGAAATATGCAAAACTACCTAAAAACACTCAAAACTAAATCTAAACTGAACAAAACTAAACCTAATAAGCAAAGAAAACCTACTAAAAACTATACTAAAAATGCGAACATCAAAATACGCCATACTTAGAATTGCTTGTCCTCAAGCAATAAACAAGACACTAACCAAAACCAAAACAAATCATGCTCATCAAGACATAGCCATCTTCTAAAAAGAAACATCTACATATGAGAAAAATTTAGCAACGACTATTAACATCCTCACACATATATGCACTTAAATAGACATAAGATAATACAATCTAACCTCTCTAGGGATATTGTGTTTCACTCAACTCTCAAGTGTTTAGGCTTATAAATTCAATCTCTGAACTCATCTTATATACAAAAACTCATAGAAATTGGAACGTATATCACCAATACTCTCCACCCAAGATTTGTCAAAACAAGTAAATAATCACCAAGAGAACTTAGGGGGCTCAATGAAAAACTTCATAGAAGTTTTCATTCGGCCGGGTTGTAATAGAGCTCGGTAATGACAAATAGGCGTGGAAATATTTTGGCTATGTGGTGCTAATAATATCCGAGAATCAAAGACTCCTAAAAACAACTCACATCTCACCAAAAACTCTCATAAAAGATAACCAAACTCACTCTTCTTATGCACACTCATTTTTACTCACCCTTTATCATCCTAGAAAGTCTCATAACAATTTGAAAGAATCTCTGATATTATCTATTAAACTCAAATGCACTTCAACTCTTCACCTCTTTTTTTTTATCATTCTCCTTCTCTTTCCTCTTTTTTTTCTTTTTTTCTTTTTTTTGCTATTTCGCCGCCTCGTTAACGAACCTATATCAGGGTCGTTAACGAGCTACCGTACATTTCTTTCTCTTCTTCTGACTACATCCATCAAAAACTTTATTTTGTGCATTTTTTTCTTATCTAGAGGCCTTTCTTATTACATGTAATAACAAGAGACTTCCAATCTACCCTTCCCAAATACCCTTCAATTTAAGCAAAATATAAGCAACGAAACCAGAATTTCCGACTTTAATCTACCTCAAATTACAGCACAAATCAAGCATGCAATCTATATATTTTTCCACCAATCCCAAAGACGGGTATAAGCACCCCATACTTGCACAATTACCCATCCCGAACATGCTAAAATTACCCTAAAATTTTGACATGCAAACTTCGAACTTAAGATTTAGAACAAGAAAAATTCATGCTTTCCTAACTAAAGTGTTTGCAATAGATAATCCAACATGAATAATTCTTCCTAAAACATGAACTACTAAGCACAATCAAGAATTTTTATGAACAAAAATCAAGCATGCAAATCGACCTTTCTAAGAACACGATTCATGACACGAAATTTCGACCCTAAAGATAATCAATCATGCAATTTCGAGCAAGGGTTTAGAAATCATACCGGAGAATCGAGAAATTGAAGAACAAGGGTCGTAATCGGGGTGGTTAACGAGCTTGTGTCTCGTCGGTGATCGGTTTCCGAGCTCCGGTAACGACGGCCTCTCGGTGGTCGGTGGATGGAGGGATTCCGAACCGTTGGGAGAGAAGGGAGAGGGATTGAGAGCTTTTTGGGTTTGGGGAAGTATGATTTTGAGAGGAAAGTGGTAGATTTATGGAAGGGGGTAAAAGGGGTTTATATAGGAGGGGAAGGGGTAGAGGTGGGCGGCGGCTAGGGTAAAAGATAGGATAGATTAGGTTAAAATTCTTACCTGCCCCGTTTCTTGACGAGTCGGATATTCGAACCGGGTCGTTAACGACCCTGGGTGGGTCGTTAACGAGCCACCGTGGCCTCTTGGAGTGATTTTTCGATCCCTTTCTCCTGAAATCTTGTTAGCTCAAAAATTCTAATTTCTATCCTAACTAAAACTAAAAAGAAAAACAAAAGAAAGCTAAGAAATAATCTAAAAAGAAAATAAAAGAAAAACTAAACCTATTCTAGAAGCGGGTTGCCTCCCGTAAGCGCTATTTTTAACGTCGTTAGCCCGATGAGCTCCCTTGCTAGTCTCATGGTGGTTCATGTATAGCCATATTGGGGTCTTGAGGTACCCCTCTTGTAGCCTTACAACCTCTGTGTCCTTGAGTTGCTAAATTAGGCCCCTTTTCTTCTATTAGTACGCTTGATATCCATGGATTGTCAGTGTAGTCCGAAAGCCAAGGTGGTTTGGACTTTTCTGTAATACATATAGTAGGGCCTTGGTGAAACTCTTGCACGTGGGACTCAGTGATCGGCAGATGTGATCGGTAGGGACTGTTGTGTCGAGTTCGGGTTGAGTCAACTCTATTTGTGCGACTCCAACTGGGTCGTTGGCTTTTTGATCCAAGTTGAATTCCACACGTTCTTCTCCTATATCAAAAGTGAGGAGTCCCTTCCGCACATCAACTCTTGCTCCTGCTGTGGCTAAGAATGGTCGCCCGAGAATTATGGGTACATGAGGGTCTTCAGGCATATCAAGGACGATAAAATCATTCGGTACAAAGAATTTCCCGACTTGAATAGGATAATCGTCCACCACTCCTGTGGCTTTGACACTTGACCCATCTGCCATGTACAGATTCATGTCTACTGGCTCTAGTGGTCGCATATTAGCTTTAGACCAGATGGAGAGCGGAACAAGACTAGCACTGGCACCTAGATCGCATAAAGCCTTGAACTTGTGGTTGCCTATGCTGATTGTGATTGCAAACCTTCCTGGATCTCCTAGCTTTTCCGGTAGAGCTATCGATCTGACTTCATCTTGCAGCTCTGTAATAGATCTTTTCCTGCTAAGAATATCTTTCAAAAACTTTGTGTAAGCCGGCATTTCGCTTAGGGCCTCAGCGAATGGGATGGAAATATTAATGCCTTGAAGAATCTTAACGAAACGCTTGAACTTACTCTCAGTAGAGTCCATAGATTTCTTAGTTGGAAATGGAAGAGATTTCACCATTCTCGGAACCAAGTTAGGCTCGAGAGGTGAAAGTACCGGGTCGACACTAGGGTCGATTGGTGTCCTCGGCGGGTCGTTACCGACCCTGGTGGGGTCATTAACTACCCTGGAATTGAGAGGGAGGCTCGGTTTAGAGAACTTACCTATGGTAGGGTCGTTAGGGACCCTCGGAGCCTCGTCATCCTGGTTTGTAGGCTCGGTATGTGCTCTCGCTGGCTCGTTAACGAGCTGGTTGGCGAGGTCTTGTTCCTCCTTCTCTTCATATTGAATTCTCTCTGGTAGTATCTTCCCACTTCTGAGGTGTACCGCTGCTATTTGGCCTTTAGGGTTCTCCTCGGGGCGGCCCGGGAGTTGCCCTGGTGGTCTTGGAATCCGTGCAGCTAGGTCCCCTAGTTGGGAATCAACACTCCTCTTCCAAATATCGAACTCTCCCCATCTTTTATCTTGTCGGTTCAGTTTGGATTGAACGTCATCAACTTTTTTGTTCACTCCGTTGATGCTCTCCTTTATCTCCTGAACCCATGATGGCGTCTCTTGATGGCCTGGAGGTCGATATGGTGCAGGTCGTCTATCTGGTGGGGGCCTTGAGTAGTTTTGACTTGTATTCTGATTGCCCCATGGTTGATAGTTATTCGACCTGTCATTATAATTAGGCTGGTTCCTGTATGGTCCTCTCATATAGTTCATCTCAGCTATTGTCTCAGCGGTTCTAACCTGCTCAATGTTAGTGCAAGCAGAAGTACTATGTGTAGAAGAACCACATTCTTGACATAATTGAGAGGATTTTAGAAAACTTACCTGTTTCCTCAAACGGTTGACCTCATCTTGTAAGAATTGATTTTTAACATCTGGGTCAACTTCTTCTCGGTTAGGTATGTAGAGACGTTTTTGAGTTTGTGGAGTTTGCTGGGTTCCATACATAGCATCGTAATTAGCCAGCTTATCCAACAGTTCCCACGCCTCTGTCGGGTTCATCGCTATAAACCGTACACAGTATGCGTGTTGATGCGGTTCTTGGTCTCTGCGTTGATACCTTGGAAAAAGATTTCTTGCAAAACATATAAAGGTTGCCCATGAGTAGGGCACTTTCTAAGCATCTCTTTGAATCTTTCCCATGTTTCAACAAATGTTTCATTAGGCAACTGGTGATAAGAGGTGATGCGTTTCCTCAACTCCGTTGTTTTAGCAGGAGGGAAAAACTTTGTAAGAAATTGATGATACAAAGCTTTCCAAGTCCTGATAGACTTAGAAGGCAGGCTCTCTAACCAGTTCAGGGCCTTTCCAGTAAGAGACCATCTAAAAGCTTTTAACAGAACATATTCTAATGAGACACCTTCAGCAACTATGGTGTCACATAAATCAAGAAAGTTTCTAATATGCTCCATAGGGCACTCAGCAGGTTTCCCCTCAAACTGAGCCCGTTTGATTAAGGATATAAATTGAGACTTGATCTCAAAAGGTTTCTCTATCGCTGGAACCACAATAGGAGATTCTGGCACCCTCAGTTCCGAATGCATGTATTGTTTGGCATTCCTTGGATAGGCATCAAGCTCTTCTTGTAGTCGAGCCTTGTCAGCTCGTTGACGCTCAGCTTCGGCGTCTGCGCCGTCCTTCTCGGCTTTTAGTGCCTCCATCTGGGTCCGGAGGATCTCTAACTCGCGAGCCATCTCTTCTGCTGTGGCCATGGCTCGGTTTTCTCGGAGTCGACGGTGCAGGGAACGTTCGGGTTCTGAGTAATAACCTGTGTTATCAAACTTAAGCCTTCTTCGTCCTACCGGCATACACTGAGAAAACAAACAAAGAAAACAAAAATTAAAAGCAAAAACGGGGTCGGGCTATTCCCGAACCCAAAGATAAACTAACAACTCGTTGCTTCCCCGGTAACGACGCCAATTTATTGAGAGGGTTTCTTGACAACAAATAAATTTATAATCAAGACCCCGCTGAGTATAGGGAGGTCAGGATCGTTCCACAGGAAGCAAGGTTGTTCGTTTATCAATCTACTAAAAATCAAACAAAAATCAATAAAAACACTCACGAGCAGCCTCGTTAACGACGTTGTCAGGGTCGTAAACGAACCACCGAACACAAAACACTTCAACTAACGACCTAATGAAATCCTAATTAAATTCGGTACCGAGGCAAGTACTCGGCAACGAAAATTCACTATAGATAATTCAAATAAAACAAAGATCTAGGATTTAGGGACACCACAACATAGCCAAGCATAAAAACTCAAAAGAAGATAAGATCATGCCTTTAAACAGATAGAGTCATCAACTTTCGTTGACTTAGCAAGTAAATTAACAAACTTTCGCATCCTAATTCACTTAAGTGCTCGTTTTGGATCTAAAGCCTGAAACTTTCGTTTTCAAACAATATCAGCCTTCAAGTTACTAACTTTCTCTTTAAATCAAGTTAAAAACCTAAATTACCTCAACTTTCGTTTTGGTATAAGCACAACAAACAATTCTCAATCAAAGATAAAAGGCACTCACTAATCATAACTAAGAAACTAAAAATCTCAATCAAAAGAAACATTGAAAACAAAACAAAACTCGAATTAATAAGAAAAATATCGTCTTACAGAGATTCAGAAGAAACCGAAAAACATCAAAATACCGAACCAAAATCGCGACCAACGACCCCGGTGACAGTCGTCTACCGAGCCTCCTCGGTCCTCTCCGATCCGACTTTCTCTCTCTCGGCCCTTCGAAAATCTCTTCCTAAAAATTCTCCTCCAAAAGCTTCCCCTTTTCTATGCTAGATGGAAGGGTATTTATACTAAAAAGCTAAAAACTAAAAAAGGCTAAAAGATATAAACTTTCCTAAAAAGATAGAAACAAACCCTAAAAGATAGAAATAAAATCCAAAAAGATATTAAGACCTAAAATACATATTCTAATAACCCCAAAAGATATTAAGACCTAAACCGACACGGAAATAAATTCCCGCTCAGGATCGGTGTATTATAAATAAATACTTCAAATCTGCTCCTTCGTGGCCTCGTTAACGAGCCCTCACAACCTCGTTAACGAGCCTGGGCTTTGTTTTCTTCCACACTTCCTCTCATGATCTCGAGCTCTGACTTCTTCCATCTTGCACTCCTCCGTCTTTCGCTGTAATAATCCAAATTCAGCTCCATATAGCTCTTTTCCTCGCTAAAACCTTCAAAATTCACAAAATAGCGTAGCTTCCACTCTTTTTATAGAAATATGCAAAACTACCTAAAAACACTCAAAACTAAACCTAAACTGAACAAAACTAAACCTAATAAGCAAAGAAAACCTACTAAAAACTATACTAAAAATGCGAACATCATGTGGCCAAAAGAAGTGTTCACAAAGTGCTGCTAGGGTTTTGGCTATGCCAAAGTGGCCTCGGCCATCATGAGCTTCTTTGAGCAATAGATGCCTCACAGATGAGGCCGGAATGCAAAGCTTCCCGGCTCGATAGAGATATCCATTGTCCAAAAAGAAAGTCTCATGGATTCGACTTTGCTCAAGGTTCTCCATGATCGGTTTAAAATATAGACCATGCAAATACAACTCCTTAATCAAGGAGAACCCTAGCAAATTGGCCTGAAGTTGAGTTAATAGCACATACCTGCATGACAGAGCGTCTGCCACGACATTGTCTTTCCCTTTCTTGTGGGCCATGATATACGGAAAAGTTTCCATAAACTCCACCCACCGAGCATGGCGCCTGTTTAGAGTCGTTTGAATCCGAAGATAAGCAAGGGTCGCATGGTCCGTGTGAATAACGAATTCACTAGGCCATAGATAGTGCTGCCATGTCTTTAGAACCCGAATTAGCGCGTACAACTCCTTGTCATAAGTCGGGTAATTGAGAGTTGCCCCCGTTAATTTTTCACTAAAATATGCAATAGGGCGTCTCTCTTGAAGGAGTACGCTCCCTACGCCATAGTCGGAGGCGTCGCACTCGATCTCAAAGCGCTTAGTGAAGTCTGGCAATAGCAAGACTGGAGCGCAACATAATGCATCTTTTAAGGCCTGAAAGGCGGCCTCATGGATCGGCATCCACTTGATTGTGGTTGCCTTCTTGGTAAGATTGTGGAGTGGCCCGGCGATGGAACTAAAGTCCTTGACGAATCGCCTATAGAACCCTGCGAGCCCTAAGAAGGATCGAACCATCGTCGGGGTCGTAGGGGTGGGCCACTCTCGGATGGTGTGGATCTTGTCGTCATCCACTTTCAGCCCATCCTTGGACACGACGAACCCAATAAAATTCGTCGTGTCCGTTCAAAACGAACATTTGTTCAAGTTTACAAACAAAGAATGTTCGCGAAGGCATTCTAACACCAACCTAAGGTGCCTCGTGTGAGAGTCTAAGTCCTTAGAAAAAACCAAAATGTCGTCAAAATAGACAACAACAAAACGTCCTCAAAATTACGAAAAACAAAGTTCATTAACTGCATAAAAGTACTAGGGGCGTTTGTCAAACCAAAAGGCATAACAAGCCATTCGTACAAACCATGCTTGGTTTTAAATGCGGTCTTCCACTCGTCGCCTTCACGCATCCGGATTTGGTGGTATTCGCTCCGGAGATCGATCTTGGAGAACAAGGCGGCGCCGTGGAGCTCATCTATCATATCATCGAGCCTCGGAATTGGATGCTTGTACTTCACCGTGATTTGATTTATGGCTCGGCAGTCGACGCACATACGCCACGAACCATCTTTCTTCGGCACGAGGATGACCGGCACCGCGCAAGGGCTCAAGGACTCGTGGACGAATCCCTTGTCCAACAAGTCTTGAACTTGGCGTTGAAGCTCCTCGGTTTCCCGCGGTGAAGTCCTATAAGCTGCTCGATTTGGAAGGGAGGCGCCTGGCACGAGGTCGATCTTGTGCTCGATCCCTCGGATCGGCGGCAAGCCCTTCGGAAGCTCATCCGGCATGAGATCTTCAAACTCCTTCAAAATAGACACAATAGAAGAGGGGAGTGAATAATTCAAAGATTTATTAATGGAAAGAAGGGGAACAATAATGAAACAAGAAAGACTCCCCTGAATGGACTTCTCGATGTCCCGACGCCTGGCTAAGAGAAGACGATCCTGGCATGTGCCTAGCAAGGGTGGCTCGGCGTCGGTGCTCGTCCAATCAGCTTCTGGGGCGATTTTTGGATATTTTGTAGCCCCTGGAATTTGAGGAAGATTGCCCTTGGAAACGCCGTGAAACTCGTCCCGTAGCTCCTGGAATCCGAGTTTTCGTGCAGCGACGGCGTGTTGCGCGACGCTAAGAGGTGTGCTCGGCGGTCCTTTGCTCAAATTGGTATCCCCTGGGCGTTTTTTGTTCAGATCTAGTGGAAACTCAATTTTGAGTGGTTTGGAGCTTGGAACGCCGATGGAATCGTCGGAAATCTGCTTGAGTTTCCACCAAAATTGAGTTTCCACTTCTAGAGAGGACCGCAACTCGGCAACGCGCCGAAACGCAAATTGAGTTTCCACCAAAATTGAAGCTTGAATGGTTGAGGATGTGGCGTGGTCAGCAACTTGAAGTGATCAACAACCTTTTTTGAAAGGAGATTCGCTCAACTTCCGGAATCAATTATGACACTCAACGAGACATTGTTGAGTAAACATCGGGTGTAAAAAAGTTGCTCACGTTGATCCGTGCGTGGTGCCTCGCGGACGCTCGGGGCACGCCGAGTCACCAATCCGAGCTTGGCCACGCCGAGGGCATCCGATGGATCGCACTCAAGCTCGGCGGCATCGATCTCATGCGCCTCAACTTCTTCGTCCTCCTCGCTGTCATATGGCTGGCCTTGAGTTGTAAATAAAACCTTCTTGTTATTGGGACAGTTCCTTTGCATATGGCCACGTCCCCCGCATTTGTAACACGCCATGTCACGTGCGTGATCGGCGCTAGGCTCTGCGGTGCACGGCGCTTCTGGCGCCTTGGCAGGCGAGGCTTCAGCCTTTGCTTTGGAACCTATTGAAGGACTTGGAAAAGAAGTAGCAAACCGATTAGTAGATAAACCGGATTGAGTAGAGTGAGGAGTATACCTTGAATTTGACCAACCCGACTTGGTTCGCATCTCTTGTTTATGGATTTGCATTGCGGTGTGAACCAAGTTGTTGAAGTCCTTAATTGGAAGGATTTCCAATCGATCTTGGATGGATTGCCTTAAGCCCGAGAGGAAGCGTGTCTTCATAACGGAGGGCGACACACTCATGCCCGCCTTGAAGAACATGTCTTCGAGCTTTGCAAAGTACTCCTCCGGTGTCATTGTTCCTTGTTTGATGCGCATTATTTCAATGTGCATTTTATCTTTGTAATCGGCCGGAATGTATCTCTTCTTCAAGATATAGACGAGTTGATGCCACTCGCGGATTAATGGTTTTCCTTTGCGAATCCTTTCGGACTCGAAGCGGTTCCACCAAGTCCTAGCGGCGCCAATGAAGTGAAGTGTCACGACCTCCACCTTCTCGTCGTCTTCATAACCTAAATGTCGGAGCGTGTGCTCTGTTCCCTGTAACCACTCCAAAAACGCATCAGGATCATAAGAACCGGAAAAGGATTCAAATTTTACCGTCACATCGCGGCGTTGTTGGCGTGGATCCCGTGCATCGCGGTGGTCTCGATCGCGCCGAGGACTTGTACGCCGAGGCGAGTAAGCGCGCCTATCGCGCCAATGCCGAGGCTGTCCTCGATGCAGATCGTCATCCCCGTCATCCGGATCGTCTCCATCGTTAGGCCTCCGAGGACGTCGTGCGTCTCAATCCCTGTCGCGTCGTCCATGCGCGTCGTGCTTGCGACCCGAGCATAGACTCGATCGTACTCGTTGCGATGCTTGGCAAGGCGCGACGGTGGGATCCAATCCGAAGGCCGGTTGTCAAGTTCTTCCGGATCCTGCACATTGGGATGCTCAAAAGATGACTCGTTAGAATAATCCGAAAACTCATCGTACTCATTTTCAAACTCCGAGAACGGACTCCGAGCACTTTGATGCCCGAGGTCGTCCTCAACTCTATATGCGTCGGCGTCGTAATACTTGGCCCCGTGCTTCCGCTTTGGGGTTTCATACACATACGCCGGCTAGTTATGCTTTTTCTTCCTTTTTGGATCCCCACTCGTGTGTCGACGTCTATACTCCTCGGAGTTGTACTCCTCATCGGAATATACGTCATACACTTGTGTGTCCCGATAATCTCATGCCATTTGATAGCGATCTGCGGTCCGGGGACCACCATCGTGCCGATCATATTGGCGATTTTCTTTGATCGACTCCATGCGTTGCATGGTGACGAATTGTGATGAAGGTTGGGCGTGCTTCTTTCCCTTAGCATTGGCACGAGCAACATCGTCCGCAGACACGCCTGGCACGCCGTGGATCTCCGAAGCGAGGCCATGCGTTGGTGGCACGGTGTGCTTGGATTGTGTTTGGCTCGCGGCCAAGAGGCGTTCGAGCTCTTCAATGCGCGCCACGGCTTCGGGGTTCCAAGCCTCTCGATTTTGGTTAGGGTTTTGGCCCTCGGTGGGGTTGTTGTTCCCTCCGTCTCCCGAGTCCGAAATTGTACCTATAGTGACACCAGTCATCGAAGCAGTAAGAAGTTCACAAGCAACTAAACAATGAGTTACAGTTTGCTTAAGTCAAGCCGACCCTTGTGTTCAAACCACAAGTTTAAGGATTGGCAAGGCTAAAGGTCACTCAAACTCGATCAATGATATGGATCCGAAAATTACAATGCAAGCAAGCAAGACAAAGGCCAGTTCGAAACCAAAATCGCAAGAGCAAGCAATGATATGAATGAAAGTTGCAAGATTTATGAACAAAAGTGAAGGATCTTGCCTTATTTTGGCTTGTGATCTTCACGAGATTATTTTTTTTATCCAATCGACTACGTTACCTTATTTTGGCTTTTATAGTCGAAGAACAAGTTTTTTTTTGTAACAAAGCAAGTCGGACTAGGTTTTCTCCTCTAGAACCGATTCAAGCAAGTAACTAATCAACACGCAAGCAATCAAGAGATTCACGAGAGAAATTGGCAAAACAAGTCCTAAGTTCATGCAACTAGCAAGACAAAGCAACAACTTCACCAAAATCAATAGATCGATTGAGTTAGGTCACGGTTGATATGGTTTTTTTTTTTAACAATTACGAAGCAAAGAAAAAAAATTTTGGGACCCTAGATGGCGGATATGCGAAGTGGAGGATGGATTCTAGGGTTTCAAGTGGCGGAATTGCGTGTGAGAATGAACGAAAAGGGTTGAACGAGACTTACTCAAACCTTGGTTGTGATGCCAGTTGATGCATCCCTCGTATGGGATGCCTCGGATCGAT
This sequence comes from Fallopia convolvulus, assembly GCA_964016875.1. Classification (NCBI taxonomy): domain Eukaryota; kingdom Viridiplantae; phylum Streptophyta; class Magnoliopsida; order Caryophyllales; family Polygonaceae; genus Fallopia; species Fallopia convolvulus. The sequence goes on from OZ024730.1 coordinate 21,531,507, forward strand.
CGGTGGCTTGAGTAGTAGGTCTCAATTTGGCGTAGCGGAAGGCTGATTTGATTGTGAATTTGGCACGAACAAGCAATGAGTAACGAGAACACGAGAGCAATTGCGAGTGTTTGAGAAAGAGAGGGGGGCGGCGCAAGCACAAGGATAGAATTAAGGAGAAACCTCAACTTGAATTAAACCCTAAATGTGCGCTGATCTAAAACATAGGCCTAATCTCCCTTATATAGAGAGGCGGCTGAATCAAAACTAGAGAAACCCTAAAAAGGAGGCGGCGCGCCTAGGGCTAGCGTGCAAGCTAGGGCCCAACGGCGCGATCCAATTGTGTTCGGTGCAAGGCCCATAATTAAGCTTCTAAATGCATAAAACTAACAATAGAAATGTTCTATAATAGAAAGTATGCAAAAAACTACTAATATTAGATAGGTCGTCCGTGACCGTGCCGGGAGTGTCATGACATTGCTGTCGCGACGCTGGCGAGGCTGGGTCTCGGCGCTGGCGAGGTCATGGCACGGTACCGGGCGCTGGCGAGGCCGCTGGCGAGAGGTTCTCGTGAACCTCAAATAGAGATCCATGGCACGGTGCAAGGCTCGGGTCCGATGGTGGCAAGGGGTTGGAGGTTGTCCCCGTTGGCCCGAGTTGAGGTTCCTCGACGCTGAGGACGCACAAGGAGGTGTGCGTCGTAGCAGAGAGGGGCGCACCGTGGTTTACGGAGAGGCGTGCCACGAGAGATCGTGTTGCGTCTTGGATTGCTCGAGTCCTGGCACGAGTGACGGGGCCATCCGAGCGAAGTGTGAATGCGTCGTCCTCTTGGCTAGCATCCATGACGGGGGTCGCATCATGGGGTCCCTAAATCTATTATTTCTGACTGTGATGTTAAATTTTTAAGTTTCTTTTAGAAGACGCTTTGGTCCATACTAGGAACCAAGCTCTTATTCTCTACTACTTACCACCCGCAAACGGATGGGCAAATCGAGGTCGTTAATCGTACCCTTGGTGCCTTGTTGCATTCTATTTTGAAAACTAACTTGCGCAGGGGGGAAGAGTGTCTTCCATTCATTGAGTTTGCTAACAATAGGTTCGTTCATTCCGCTACAATGAAGACGCCTTTTGAGGTGGTGTATGAGCGCAATCCCGCTACACAACTTGATCTAGCGCCTTATGCTATGTCCAAGCGAAAGAGTCGTGAAGGACGGGACCGGGCTGAGTACACTAAGAAGCTTCATGAGGATACTCGCCTTCAATTGGAAAGGAGAACTTTGCAATACCAGCGCCAAGCTGATAAAGGGCGCAAGGAGCTGATTTTTGAACCCGATGACCTTGTTTGGGTTCATTTGAGGAAGGAGAGGTTTCCTACTCTTAGAAATTCTAGGCTTAAGCCACGTGGAGATGGACCATTCCAAGTGTTAGAGCGCATCAACGACAATGCTTACAAGCTTGATATTCCTCCGAATTATGGCGTCCATGAGGTATTTAACGTATCCGATCTTGTTCCTTATTTTTCTGACGATGATGTTGAGTTTGAGCAGGATCTTGGTTCGGGGACGAACCCATTTCAAGGGGAGGAGGATGATGTGATTCCATCGACATTAAAGCCAACTTTGGAGCACACGACGAAACACTTGGAGGAGCCACAGCCTACCCTCAGGCGCGCCCATGCATGGGGACGATGGTGGCGTGCCCTTGCGTAAGGTTGTTGACGCGCCTTTGCCCAGGGATGGCGCGCCCTTGTAGCCACTCGGAGCGCCCTTGCGTAGGGACGTTGGCGCGCCTTTGCAAAGGGACGGAGCGCCTATGCACACGGTTGGAGGCACGCCTTTGCCTAAGGCGGATTCTGGACTTGATGGTGCTAAGGCTCAAGGAACTACACCACCTTATCTAGGTCGTATTACGCGATCCCGAGCTAAGGCCATTCTATGTCAAGTACGAGAGGAGCTCATGGGGTGTAGCTTTCCGAGAGTATATTGAAGATGGTTGGAGTCTTTTGTTGCTTCATGGTTCTAAGTGACAATCCTTCGGTTAAGGACAATTATTATGTTTTCGGGATTTCGGGATAATTTATATAATTTCCTTAAGTGAGGGGGCTAATTTTGTAAGGCTTGGGAATAGGTTATATGGTCGGCCCTCACCTCCTCCTTCTCTTAGATTGGACGAAATTGTTACTCTCTTTTCGCTTGCCATTTTCAATTCAATGTTCTTGTTTTTGTCTTGTTCAGTTCTCGTTGTTCGATTGTTGGTGAGTAATATCCAACAATTCGTGCATCTTAGTTTGTTTAAGATCTTGGTGAGTCATATCCAAGATTTTTGAGCATCTATATCCTCTCGTCTTCATCACCATCCACGGCTTGCTAGGAGATTTTTCGGGCTCTTCTTGGCGATCTCTTTGCATCTTCACCATCTCTATCGATCTGGCCATCATTATGCTTTTATTCAATTCGTCTTGATTTTGTAGTGTAGAATGTGCTTATTGGCTTGATACTATCCTCATCATGTATACTTATGCCTAGATGTCTTTAAAGTTCACTTGTTTTTTCTCCTTTTCCATTAAAATGACTAGTGATCTAATATTCCACGCCGAGTATTCGATGAAATGTCCATGTAAAAGTCACTCCTAAAGTTGGATTTCGGTTACTAGGTTCGAATTTATGCTTTTATTCGATCGGGCTTTATTTTGTAGTGCAGAATGTGTTTATTGGCTTGATACTATCCTCAATCTTGATGCTTATGCCTAGATGTCTTTAAAGTTCACTTGTTTTTCTCCTTTTTCCTTTAATAGTTGACTTGTGATCAAACATTGCTCGCCAAGTATTCGATGAAATGTCCATGTAAATGTCACTCCTAAAATGTGGCTTTCGGTTTCTAGGTTCGTATTTATGCTTTTATTCAATCAGTATTGGTTTTGTAGGGCAGAATGTTCTAATTGGCTTGATACTATCCTCATTCTCTATGCCTATGGCTGGATGTCTTTAAAGTTCACTTCTTTTTTAACCTTTTACTGTTTAAAATTTACTTGTGATCTAACATTGCACGCCAAGTGTTCGACGAAATGTCCATGTAAATGTCACAACTAAATGCGACATTCGGTTTCTAGGTTCGAATTTATGCTTGTATTCGATCGGTGTTGATTTTGTAGTGCAGAATGTGCTTATTGGCTTGATACTATCCTCATTCTTTGTGCTAATACCTAGATTTCTTTAAAGTTCACTTGTTTTTTCTCCTTTTGCCTTTAAAATGACTTGTGATCTAACAGTGCACACCAAGTGTTCGATGAAATGTCCATGCAAATGTCACTACTAAATGTGGCATTCGGTTTCTAGGTTTGAATTTATGCTTTTATTCATCGGTCTTGGTTTTGTAGTGAAGAATGTGCTTATTGGCTTGATACTATCCTCATTCTTTGTGCCTATGCCTAGATGTCTTTAAAGATCACTTGTTTTTTCTCCTTTTGCTTTCAAAATGACTTGTGATCTAACATTATACGCAAAGTGTTCATTGAAATGTCCATTTAAATGTCACTCCTTAATGTGGCATTCGGTTTCTAGGTTTCATTTTATGCTTTTATTCGATCGGTCTTGGTTTTGTAGTGAAGAATGTGATTATTGGCTTGATATTATCCTCATTCTTTGTGCTTATGCCTAGATGTCTTTAAAGTTCACTAGTTTTTTCTCCTTTTGCCTTTAAAATTACTTGTGATCTAACATTCCACGCCAAGTGTTCGATGCAATGTCCAAAACATCGCTTTAGTTCAGGGGTAAGAGCTGAGTCTCCAATGACCTCTTTATAACAAAGTTTATATTGGGGGCGTAGCTTGCTAGCGGATCCCAATATTGGAGTCATGACTCATGTCTCGCTTCACGTTGAAGGAGGACAATGGTGTACTCTGGCTAAGTGCAAAAGGAACTGATGTGGGTCAAGTGGTCACGGATGAAATAGGCCCTCTCACCCTGATGATTGACATCAGTTACAAGAAATTTAAAGGCAGTAGTTGGGTCGATTAAAAGTTATTTAAATGAAGATGTAATATGAAAATCATAAAGTGAAGAGAGTGCGGTAGGCAAGGTAATGTATTTGAATGGTTAGTTCTTTTGATAACCATTCTTGCTCCTGATTAAGAATGATTCTTAATCAAACTTTGATGAAGTTAAGCTGATTAGTCATTGAAGACGGTTGGGAATGTTGAGTGGTTAGTATAAGTTTTCATTAATCATTTCTGCTTCTTAAAGGAACCACAAGCGGTGGTGTTCTCTCTCTTGATTATGCAAGTCTCCTTCTTATTCTCTATAAGACTTCTAACTGTTGGATCATAATCCGAGTTTAACCGGATTTGGATGCCAATATGTTTAGTTATAGCCATAAGAACAAAGTTAGTTTCTCCGCTTTCTTAGTCTTTCATTAGACTAACCCATCCATCTTCTTCTCTTTTGTATGGTCGGCTGGTGTCCACCGTTGGTATACGATACATCAAGCTCTTCTTGAAAGTTGATTCAAGAGGCGGATTCAGAGGTTTGAAGCTCTAGATGTTGAAGAAAGGTTTCCAATGGCTATACTTGAATGAACTTCTTGTTTAAGTTGCTGCAAATCGAAGTGAGAAAGAGGTTAAGAACCTACGGAAAGCTTTGTAAAGACTTTGTTCAAATAGATGGTTGTTCTATTTATTTATTCTGTTTAAGTTAAGGTTTGTGTAAGACCTTTCACTTGTTTTTCCATTGTAATACTTTACTTAATTTTGTTAGGTTTTAAATGATTTCTTTTACCTTGGTCTAGTATGTTCTATCAGGTTAAGGCCTTGGGTAACTCTGGTTTAGTCCTAAGCGGGGTTACTGGCGGTAATACCTCAAGGGTAAGTAAGGGGGTGTTACAGAAGTGGTATTAGAGCTAAAAGTTCCTAAGTCTTTCTTAAGACTTTCATCTTCTATTTAGAATTATGGAGAATTCTATATGGGTGATATCATAGAACCATTATGGAAAATGGTTAAGTTGCAAGGGTAAACTCGAGAAGAGATAGAAAGAGAAAGAGGAATAAGTTGCTAATAACTTTTGAGGAAAAAGGTTTTGTGTTGGATGTTTGAGATCTTGGAAATGAGAGTGGATTCTGAGAAGGATCCATAGTAAGAGCACGTGAAGATTTTCTTGGTTGAACCGGTTCTAGATCAAGTTCTCAACAGATTTTCTTCTTTCTCTCAAGAGTTTGAAGTAGATGTACTCTTGTTGTTCTTTTCCTGTTGACAAGGAAACTTTTGTGAGTTTTGAAAATCAAATAGTATATTCCTTAAATACTTCCTAATTAAAAAGTTTTTACTTTAGCTCGTATAATGAAGGATTCTAAGCTAAGAATTCTTCTTGAGAAGGTCATGATTTAAAGCTATGCAAGAGGAATTGGTAGTTTCCTTGTTTGAAATGTGTATGTTTATGCTTTGTTTGTAAAAAGGAAATTCTAAAGTCATGTTTCTTTGAGACTGAAGTTATATGATTATGAATTTGTACAAAAATACTTTCTTGAAAACTCAATGTTTTGAGGTTGAGTTTCAAGGGAAGTAGAAGTTCGAATCTCTACTTTTGGCCTTAAGATTTGAAAGTCTTGATAAGGTTGGAGTGTTATGAAAGTTCAATGAAGATGGTGAGGTGATATAAGAATTTTGAAAAGAAAAGGATTACCTTTGGAAACGTTCTTCAACAAATTGTATTGGTAAGTCTATAGTATAGAATCTTGGATATTCTATATTTTCTATTGTTTGGAAGTGAGAGTATGAGCTTTGAAGTGCTCCAGTGTTTGATCAATTAAATTGATAATCTAATGGAAATGCCACTCAATTCTAATCCGATTAAAACTCGAATTCCTATATGTGTTGTATCCTATAAGTTGAAAGGGATTGAGAATCCGAAACGACATGGGAATCTTTTGTGACTATGGTAAAGAAGAAAGGAGGGATGTTGGTTTAGTAAAAGTTGTGTATAACTGGTTAATCATCAAGGTTGTGATGGATAAGGTGGATTATTTAAAATGGATTAAACAAGTAGATGTTCATCGTTAATGTGTTTATATTCAATTAACCACTTAGTGCAAGTGTTGATTGACTAGGATGAGTTTTTGGTACTCAAGTGTTTAACCCAGAAGGCTATTCCTGTTGGAATTTTGTAGCATTATGCCAGTTCAGGATAAGGATATGAGGCTTGAGATATTTAATCAAGCAGTAAGGGAATTAATGCTAAAGACATTTCTATGTTTTCTGTGGTATGGTCTTATGTTTCTTCAAGAATAGAAACAATGAAGTTCAGGATTCAAAGAATTACTCATAGAATGATTTTGGTATAACTATTATTCTGTAAACAATTGAGAGGAAAATTTCAATCATTCAATGTTATGATCAATAAGGTTTAGATCATAACCCTGGAAAGTAATTTTAGGTATGGTTGGGTTCCAAAGATTATATATTAGTCAAATTTAATGCCTAAGGTGGTACATTTGAAATTGTTAAGTGTTAGGTGATCTCCTAACAATAAGTTCTTCCCTTGCAAAGTGAGTTGAAGGTAAGATAAGAAAAAGGAATATTTCATCTCTGCACAGTTATGTGAGAAGAGAAGACAATAATGGAAGATTTCGATTTGTTTGACGAAGGTAGAATTTGGACGGATCTCCAAATCTTATGTAGAACCATCTACTTCCATATGTGATAAGGAATTGGAAATTGGAAGAATTTCCTTATGTAAGGATAAAACGGTAGTAAATACTTTGGGATTGTTACAGAGTAAGTTTGTTTACCTTTGAATATAAGAGTTGAGATGACGAGTAGGCTCCAGAAGATTTATGGTTTTGGAGAATAGATGAACTCAAGCATTGAATTCTAGTGAGGAATCATTAATACTTCATCTTAAAGCAATATGTCAAGTTGATATACAAATCAAGAATGATGTCACGAGAATCTATGTTATAAGTATAAAGATGTTGAAATCTTTTCTTTAGTAAGGATTGTAAGTAAATGAATTCAAGTAATTAACCTTTTTATTGGAACTTGTAAAGTTAAGATGAGTTCTGACCAAGTCGTATCAAATGAGGATTACTTCATACTATGGAGTACGGAAAAATATGATAGTGTATTGGAAGTGAGAAAAGGTCAAGGTATGTCACCAAAAACTACATTGATGAAGAAAAGAAGTGTTATACTTGAAAAGGGAGGTGATGTGTTTAGAAACGAATAGGTTTGTCCTTGCTCCTTTGAGACTCATCTTTGATTTTGAGAAAAATTCAGATATGAAATTTTAAGGCAATGTTAGTTGTTAAAACGATTTGAGCATAAGTGTTTCTACGGTTTTCATAGTGGTGAGTAAGAATGTAATTTGTCTTCCATCCTGATCACGTGGTAAGGCAAGATTACATGTCATATTCCTATGAGAATGCAGTAAAGGACTATGTTTAATTTTATTTCCCCCATACTGATCACATAATTCCTTGGGTTTTAGATGAAATAAAGAATTTGTAAGAATTGCAAATATTTGTCATAATTCGAGTAATGTGCAATACTGTCTGGATAAGAATTTTTTGGAAGTAAGCATTTCCTTCCATGTAAAGTGTTTGAGCCAGACTTTAAGACTATTTTTATATAGTGTGTTTGTCATCTAAGGGATATGTGATTTCCTTGGATTTTAAAGAATGGTTTCTAGTATGAGTTGGTAATTATATAAATTTTTCTCAAGTAAAGTTATTGAGATTCAAAGACGAGAGTTTACTTGTATAGCAATTGCTATATCAACTACCTTGTAAAAATCCTTTGAGTTAACTTAGTATTGGCATTGTCTACTATTTTAGTAGTATTGCCAATTGCTATATCTAATCTTGAGAATTTTGTTGTGCAACAAGTTAGAATGTTAAGTGAAGTCTAAACAGTTCTTTGATGAAAAAGACTGAAAATTGTCAATGGAGACAATTTTGTTGGAAATTATTGGACTAAAGGTATTATTGTCCAATATGTTGGTATAGCAATGCGTAAGACTGTAGTTTGAAGTAGTTGAGAGATAACTACTTTTGAATGTCAGTATGCCCAAGTTGAGTTTTGGTTGAGAAAAGGATGTAAAGGATTGGCAAGATAGGTGATTATCTTGTCATGTGTTGGATAAATCTCATATTCTTGGTTAAAGTAATACTGAGATTTTATCTCAAAAAGGAAATTAAGTAAGGATTTTAAGTAATCGTTGTAAAGAAAATAATTTGAGAAGGACTAAAGGTTTAGTTTGGATGACAACAAGGTTGTGTAAATACCCTAAGATTTTATTCAAATTTGTTGACCAGATCATACGCCAAGTGCTCGATGAAATGTCAATGTCAATGTCACTCTTAAATGTGGCATTCCCTTTCTAGGTTCAAATTTATGCTTTTATTCGATCAGTCTTCATTTTTTTGTGTAGAGTGTGCTTATTGGCTTGATACTACCTTCATTCTTTGTGCTTATGCCGAGATGTCTTTAAAGTTCACTTGTTTTTTCTCCTTTTGCCTTTAAAAATTGGCTTGTGATCTAACATTATACGCGACGTGTTCGATGAAATGTCCATCTAAATGTCACTCCTAAATGTGGCATTCGGTTTCATGGTTCGAATTTATGCTTTTATTCGATACAACTTGATTTTAAAGTGCAAAATTTGCTTATTGGCTTGATACTATCCTCATTCTTTATGCTTATGCGTAGATGTCTTTAAAGTCCACTCTTTTTTTCTCCTTTTATCTTTAATATGACTTGTGATCTAACATTGCATGTCAAGTGCTCGATGACATGTCCATGTAAATGTCACTCCTAAATGTGGCATTTGGTTTCTAGGTTCGAATTTATGCTTTTGTTCGATTTCTCTTGATTTTGTAGTGCAGAATGTACTTATTGGCTTGATACTATTCTCATTCTTTGTGCTTATTCCTAGATGACTTAAAGTTCACTTGTTTTTTCCCCTATTGCCTTTAAAAATTACTTCAGATCTAACATTATACGTTAAGTGTTCGATGAAATGTCCAAGTAAATGTCACTGCTAAATGTTTCTAGATTCGTATTTATGGTTTTATTCGATCGGTCTTGATTATGTAGTTCAGTATGTGCATATTGGCTTGATACTATCCTCGTTCTTTATGCTTATGCCTAGATGTCTTTAAAGTCTACTTGTTTTTTCTCCTTTTGCCTTTAAAATGACTTGTAATCTAACATTGCACGCGAAGTGCTTGATGAAATGTCCATGTAAATGTCACTCCTAAATGTGGCATTCGATTTCTATGTTCGTATTTATGCATTTAGTCGTTCGGTCTCGATTTTGTAGTGTGGAATGTGGTTATTAGCTTGATACTATCCTAATTCTTGATGCTAATGCCTAGATGTCTTTAAAGTTTACTTCTTTTTTCTCCTTTTTCCTTTAAAAATTGGCTTCTGATCTAACATTATACGCGACGTGTTCGATGAAATGTCCATCTATATGTCACTCCTAAATGTGGCATTCGGTTTCATGGTTCGAATTTATGCGTTTATTCGATACGTGATGATTTTGAAGGGCAAAATTTGCTTATTGGCTTGATACTATCCTCATTCTTTATGCTTATGCGTAGATGTCTTTACAGTTTACTTGTTTTTTTCTCCTTTTCCTTTAAAAATTGACATGTGATCTAACATTACACGATAAGTGTTAGATGAAATGTCCATTTAAATGTCACTACTAAAAGAGGCATTCGGTTTCTAGGTTCGAATTTATGCTTTTGTTCAATTTCTCTTGATTTTGTAGTGCAGAATGTACTTATTGGCTTGATGCTATTCTCATTCTTTGTACTTATGCCCAGATGGCTTTAAAGTTCACTTGTTTTTTCCCCTATTGCCTTTAAAAATTACTTCTGATCTAACATTATACGTTAAGTGTTCGATGAAATGTCCAAGTAAATGTCACTGCTAAATGTGGCATTCGGTTTCTAGGTTCGTATTTATGCTTTTGTTCTCGGTCTTGATTTTGTAGTGTAGAATGTTCTTATTTGCTTGATACAATCCTCATTCTTTATGGTTATGCCTAGATGTCTTTAAAGTTCACTTGTTTTTTCTCCTTTTATCTTTAAAAATGACTAGTGATCTAACATTGCACGCCAAGTGATCGATGAAATGTCCATGTAAATGTCACTCCTAAATGTGGCATTCGGTTTTTAGGTTCGCATTTATTCTTTTATTCAATCTGCCTTGATTTTGTAGTGGAAAATGTGCTTATTGGCTTGATACTATCCTCATTCTTTGTGCTTATGCCTAGACTTCTTTAAAGTTCACTTGTTTTTTCTCCTTTTGCCATTAAAATAACTTGTGTTCAAACATTGAACGCTAAGTGTTCGATTAAATGTCCATGTAAGTGTCACTCCTAAATGTGGCATTCGGTTTCTAGGTTTGAATTTATGCTTTTATTCGATCGGTCTTTATTTTGTAGTGCAGAATGTTCCTATTAACTTGGTACTATCCTCATTATTTATGTTAATGCCTAGATGTCCATGTAAATGTCACTCCTAAATGTGGCATTCAATTACTGTGTTCGTATTTATGCTTTTATTCGATCGGCCTTGATTTGGTATTGCACAATGTACTTATTGGCTTGATACTATCATCATTCTTTATGCTTATGCCTAGATGTCTTTACAGTTCACTTGTTTTCTCTCCTTTTGCCTTTAAAATGACTTATTGGCTTGATACTATCCTCATTCTTTGTACTTATTACATGTGATATAACTTTGCACGCTAAGTGTTCGATGAAATGTCCATGTAAATGTCACTTATAAATGTGGCATTCAGTTTCTATTTTCGTATTTATGCTTTAATTCGATCGGTCTTGATTTTGTATTGCAGAATATGCTTATTGGCTTGATACTATCCTCATTATTTATGCTTATGCCTAGATGTCTTTCCAGTTCACTTGTTTATCCTCCTTTTGCCTTTAAAATGACTTGTGATCTAATATTGCACGCCAAGTGTTCGATGAAATGTCCTTGTAAATGTCACTCATAAATGTGGTAGTCGTTTTCATAGTTCGAATTTATGCTTTTATTCGATCTGTCTTGATTTTGTAGTGCAGAATGTGCTTTTTGCCTTGATACTATCCTCGTTCTTTGTGCTTATGCTTATATTCTTTAAAGTTCACTTTTTTTTTCTCCTTTTGCCATTAAAATAACTTGTGATCAAACATGGAACGCCAAGTGTTCGATGAAATGTCCATGTAAATGTCACTCCTAAATTTGGCATTCGGTCTCTAGATTTGAATTTATGCTTTTATTTGATCGGTCTTTATTTTTTAGTGCAGAATGTGCCCAATAACTTGGTACTATCCTAATTCGCCTAGATGTCTTTAATTTTACTTGTTTTTTCTCCTTTTGCCTTTCAAAATTCACTTGAGATCTAACTTTGCACGCTAAGTGTTCGATGAAATGTCCATGTAAATGTCACTCCAAAATGTGGCATTCAGTTTCTGTGTTTGTGTTTATGCTTTTCTTCGATCGGTCTTGATTTTGTATTGTACAATGTGCTTATTGGCTTGATACTATCATCATTCTTTTTGCTTATGCTTAGATGTCTTTACAGTTCACTTGTTTTTTCTCATTTTATGTTTAAAAATGACTAGTGATTTAACATTGCACGCAAGGTGTTCGATGAAATGTCCATGTACATGTCACTCCTAAATGTGGCATTCGGTTTCTAGCTTTGAATTTATGCTTTTATGCGATCGGTCTTTATTTTGTAGTGCAGAATGTTCCCATTAACTTGGTACTATGCTAATTCGCCTAGATGTCTTTAATGATTACTTGTTTTTTCTCCTGTTGCTTTTAAAAAATCACTTGTGATCTAACTTTGCGCGCTAAGTGTTCGATGAAATATCCATGTAAATGTCACTCCTGAATGTGGCATTCAGTTTCTGTGTTCATGTTTATGTTTTTATTCGATCGGTCTTGATTTTGTATTGTACAATGTGCTTATTGGCTTGATACTATCATCATTCTTTATGCTTATGCCTAGATGTCTTTATCATCAACGAACCTCGGAAACCGTCGTCACCGAACCTCGTTACCGACCTCTGATCCGGCTCTCTCTCCTTCGGCCTTCCTTCTCCTCCAAAACTAGCTCTCAAATTCTACTCCAAAATTAAGCCTCCCTTTTCTATGCTAGATAGAAGGGTATTTATACCAGAAAATCCTAAAAAACTAAAAAGGCTAAAAGATAAAAACATTCCTAAAGAGATAGAAACAATCTCTAAAAGATAGAAATAAAATCTAGAAAGATATTAAACCCTAAAATACATATTCTAATAACCCATAAAGATTCTAAAAAGATACTCAACCGATACGGAAATAAATTCCCGCTTAGGATCGGTGAATAATAAAATAATACTCCGAAATCTTTCTCTTCGTGGCCTCGTTAACGACCCTTCACAGCCTCGTTAACGAGCCTGGGGTTTTGTTTTCTTCAACACCTCCTCTCGTTTTCTTGAGCTTTGACTTCTTAAATCTTGCACTTTCCCGTCCTTCACTGTGATGCTCCAAATTTAGTTCCATTTAGCTCCTTTCCTCGCTAAAACCTGCAAAATACATAAAATAGCGTAGATTCCACCCTTTTCGTAGATTTATGCAAAACTAACTAAAAATACTCAAAACTAAACCTAAACTAGACAAAATTAATCCTAGTAAGCAAAGAAAACCTATCAAAAACTATACCAAAAATGCGAACATCAAAATACCCCATATTTAGACTTGCTTGTCCTCAAGCAATAAACAAGATACTAACCAAAACCAAAACAAATCATGCTTATCAAGACATAGCCATCTTCAAAAAGCAATATCTACACATAAGAAAATTATAGCAAAAGACTATTAACATCCTCACACATATATGCACTTAAATAGACATAAAATAATACAATCCAACCTCTCAAGGGATATAATGTGTTTCACTCCACTCTCAAGTGTTTGGGCTTATAATATCAATCTCTCAACTCATCCTATATACAAAAACTCATAGAAATTGGAACTTATATCACCAATACTCTCCACCCAAGATTTGTCAAAACAAGAAAAGCATCATCAAGAGAACTTAAGCTCAATGAAAAACTTCATAGAAGCTTCCATTCGGCCGGGTTGTAATGGGGCTTGGTAAAGACAATAGGGCATGGAAATATTTTGGTCATGTGGTGCTAATAATATCCGGGAATCAAAGACTCCTAAAAACTCACACATAACATCAAAACTCTCATATAAAATAACCAAACTCACTCTCATATTATGCACAATCATTTTCACTCACCCATTTATCATCCTAAAAAGTCTCATAACCAAAAATAAAAGAATCTCTTGATATTATTTTTAAACACAAATGCACTTCAACTTTTCCTCTTTCTTTCCCTCTTTTTTTATATTTTTTTTCTATTTCCTTCTCTTTTTTTTTCTTTCTTTTTTTCGCTGTCTCGTTAACGAACCCACATCCGGGTCGTTAACGATCCACCGTATACATTTCTTCCCTTTAACACTTAATTGTGCATCTTTTTATCAAGAGACCTTTCTTACATATAATAACAAGAGACTTCCAATCTACCCTTCCCAAATACCCTTTAATTCAAGCAAACAGAAACTCTCTCTTTTTTTTTTTTAACAAAACACAAAACTTTACCTCTCCAATCTAAGTCCTAATTCCCGGATAGGGTCAAGCTTATCTCGGCTAGGGAATAATTTTTGTGGAGCTAAAAATAAAAGGTTTCAGGCCAGAATTGGTTATCAAAAGAAGGAATAATGTAAAGGTAGATAGGGGATAATAGGGCTCATAAAAATAAGTTCTCTATCATATGATCTTCACAAGTAATGAACTAAAAATCTTATAAGGGTCTCAAGAAATAGATAACCATCACAATTCCAAGAGATAATATGCATAAGGAGAGTAAATCACACAAAAAAGAAGAGGGATTTATAAATGTTCTCCCTATAAGGCCAAAAATTTCTCACAAGGTAGATATTGTTGGATTGCATCATCTATGCTATAAAGTATATGTGCTCAATTTCATCTAATGCTATTCTCTTCTAAAAACAATAATTTCAATTTTTTAAGAATCCGGCTATACTTTCAAAGACATGTTTGCAAGGAATTATATGATTAAACTAGTGATTGCTATCATAGAACTTTTTAAGAAGGAATATCTATCAATTCTAAACTCTTTTTGGATTTTTAAATTTTTAAATTTTTTTGGTTTTTCGATTTAACAAAAGTAACAACTACATAGAACATAAAAACACCTAGGACATAATTTTTCTACTTTTCTTCCCACCCCATACTTAAAATTACAGTGTCCCCACTGTAAGAAAAATAAGAAGAAGAAGGAAAAGAAATAGAAAAGAAAACAAAAAAATTAAAAAGCAAAAGAAAGACATAAAACTTACAAAAGTGGAAACAAGAAAAGGAAACTTCATCTTGAGCTTGATCAACGGTTCGGTGGAGGAAATTAGTGCTCAAAGTTCCCCATGAATTCATACATCGTCCTCCTACGCTCAGCATCCTCTACCTCTCTCTGACGTTGCCGCTCATCTTCCCTCGACATACGAGCGGAATAGACGGTTTCCCATCTATCCATCCTCCGATGAATGTGATCGGTCTGAAGCTGAAGCTGCTGCATCCGTGCAGAAAGATCTCGGCCCATGGTGTTGGTATGCTCGATCCTGCGTACTCGGGCTGAGGAGGTGGTGGGTAGTGAGGCTGGAAATGGTCTTGATACATCACCGGGTTGTAAGGCATTAAGCCATATGCATGAGGGTCGACAGGAGCTGGTGGAGGGTCGATAGGAGCTTGCGTCACCTCGTTAACGAAGCTGGTTGCCTCGTTAACAGTGTTGTGAGGTGGCTGGAAATGGTCGTTAACGACCCTGGTTGGCTCGTTGACGAAGATTTTGCCTCCTAATTCCTCCGTCTCCATGTCGTCTTCTGTAAAGTTGAGCTCCTCAGTGCCGCCCTCGGTGTCGGCTTCCTCGGTGTCATTGCCTACGACCTCGGTATCCTCTTGCTCATCTTCTTATTCATATTCGTCCACATCGTACCGCTCAAACCGGGTGTGACATGGTCGAAGCGAGAGCTCATCCTCCGGTTTTGGCTCCAATGGGTAAGGCTGGCCCGTCCATACTTCGTACCAATTCGG
This sequence comes from Fallopia convolvulus, assembly GCA_964016875.1. Lineage (NCBI taxonomy): Eukaryota > Viridiplantae > Streptophyta > Magnoliopsida > Caryophyllales > Polygonaceae > Fallopia > Fallopia convolvulus. Next base: position 21,546,656 of record OZ024730.1, read on the forward strand.
TACCTAGAGTAGCTCGTACATGTCGAGGGAAGGTATGACGACTTGATCTCGAACCTTCACTTTGTAGCCTCCCTCGGCTTGCACGAAAATCCCGGCACTATACCAATAGTTCTTGTTGAGGAGTTGAGCGTGGGCCGGTGTGTAGCGAGTGAGATCCACTCCAAGATTCTTAGCCAAGAGGCTAACCAAATTGCCACACCACACCTCCTTGGACTTGTGGGACTTCTCGACATAGTAGAGCCATTCGTACCCCAAATTCAAGGGGTCGGGCTCCTCGAAGAGGATAGTGCGGAAGCAAGCGACCTCCGTCCTTGTAGGCCGATTCAACTCCTTCTTCGGCCAGAATGTTGCGGCGAGGACTCTCAACATAATCCGGAAGATGGGGTTGACTATGGTTGCCCCAGATAGCGCCGCGGTGGAGGATTGAACCTCTCCGGTGATGTAGCTCCAAGTGCGGGTCACTCGGTAGTCCTTCAAGCTATAGTCTCTAGATGGGTTTGGGAGCTCCAAGATTGCATTGAACTCCGCCATGGTGAAGTCACGGTCCTCGTTACCGAGCCGGAACCGAATGCGTCCCGCCGAGATCTTCGACGAGAAGTTGGTCTCCAAGGTGGCCAAGAACTCGGATGTGAGGGCCGGATAATTTGGCAAGCTCTCTTGCTTCAATAAGTGTGCGGCCCCAAGGATGATAAAGGCGTCCTTGACATCCGTGTAGATGCCCGTAGAGACGGCGCTAGACTTCGAGAACCATCGGGTGTAATGGTCCTTCTCCATAAAATCCCGGTAGCGCCGTACCTGGCTTTGACTGCTCAAAATCACATCGTCCACCCGGGGTGGAGATGGAGACCTGTGGTTCCTCCTCTTCTTCTGGGCTCGGGTAGCGGGTCTGCTTGAACTAGCCATGGATCCTACAAAATAATCAAAAATTTTCCAAGATAAGATCCACTCAAAAATAATAGGTACGAGACCCCATACTTGGTCTCTAAATTAACCTCAGAATTATTCATAAACTACCCAATTGGGTTGTTCACGAGTCTGGGCTCGGATCGATCATCTATGAAGTGCAGGGTCGTTAACGAGCCTAGGTGGGTCGTTAACGAGCCGCCGAGAGCAAAACCAGAAATTTCCGAAATTAAATCTACCTCTAATTCAGCACAAATCAAGCATGCAATCTTCTATTATTCTCCACAATTCCCTCATTGGGTAAAAGCACCCCATACTTACTCAATACCCATCCCTAACATGCTAAAAATTTCCCGGAATTTTGACATGCAAAGTTCGAACTCTTAGATCTAGAACAAGAAAAATTCATGCTTTCTTAACTAAAGGGTTACAATAGCTAATCTATCATGAATAATCTTACCTAAAACATGAACAACTAAGCACAATCAAGAATTTTTAGAACGGAATTTAAGCATGCTCATCGATCTCCCTAAAAATCATGATTCAAGATATGAAATTTAACCCTATAGATAATCAATCATGCAAATTCAAGCAAGGGTTTAGAAATCATACCGGAGAACCGAGAATTAAAAGGACAAGGGTCGGAATCGGGGAGGTTAACGAGCTCGTCGTCGACGGTGAATGGCTTTCGAACTCCGGTAACGATGGCGTCTCCGGTGGTCGTTAGCGTGGGATTTCCGACTCGGTGGGAGAGAAGGGAAAGGGGTTTGAGAGAGTTTTGGGTTTGAGAGTGAATGTTTGGAGAGATTGTGGTAGAATTTTGGGAGGGGTAGAAGGGTTTTTATAGGAGGGGTAAGGATAGAGGGGGTGGCGGCTAGGGTTAGAAAAATTAACTAGGTTAGAATTACTTACCTGCCCCGTATTGTGACGAATCGGGTCGTCCGAACTTGGTCGTTAACGACCCTGGGTGGGTCGTTAAAGAGCCACCGTAGCCTTCTTGAGTGAATTTCGACCCCTTTTTTCCTGAAATCTTGTTAGCTCAAAAAAATCTTATTTCTATCCTATTTAAAAACTAAAAAAGAAAAATAAAAGAAAGCTTAAGAAATAATCTAAAAGAAAAATAAAAATAAAATAAAATAAAATAAACCTATTCTAAAAAGCGGGTTGCCTCCCGTAAGCGCTATGTTTAACGTCGTTAGCCCGACGAGCTCTCTTGCTAGTCTCATGGTGGTTCATGTCTGGCCATGTTAGGGTCTTGAGATACCTTGCCTGTAGCTTTACTGCCTCTGTGCACTTGAATTGCTAAATTAGGACCTTCTTCTTCTATCAGTAAGCTCGATATCCCTAGGTTATTGGTGTAGTCCGAAAGCCAAGCTGGTTTGGACTTTTCTGTAACCTCTGTAGTAGGGCCTTTGTGCATGGGAGCATCAGTGATCGGCAGATGTGGCTCGGTAGGGACTGTGGTGTCGAGTTCGGGTTGAGTCAACTCTAGTTGTGCCACTCTAGGCATGGACATGGGCCGGGCTGGGCAGGGCCCGGGCCGGGCCACCACCGGGCCGGGCCGGAGAAGTAGGGCCCGGAACCGGCCCGGAGAAGTAGGGCCCGGAACCGGCCCGGTATTGTACCGGGCTGGAGCGGGCCGGGCCTCGGGCCGGGCCGGGCTGCTATATATAGGCCCGGTCCTTTATTAAATTTCCGGGCCGGGCCGGGCTGGCCCGGGCCCGACCGGGCTGGGCCACAATTCCCCAACCCGGGCCCGGCCCATGGCCCAGGCGGGTTGGGCCCGTCTGGCCCGCGGGCTGGACGTGCCGGGCTGAACGTTAAAAAAAAAGCGGGCCGGGCCGGGCCGGGCCGCACAAATGTCCATGCCTATGCCACTCCAATTGGGTCGTTGGATTTTTGATCTAAATTGAATTCCACCCGTTCCTCTCCTATATCAAAAGTGAGGAGTCCCTTACGCACATCAACTCTTGCTCCTGCTGTGGCTAAGAATGGTCGCCCGAGAATTATGGGGACATGAGGGTCTTCAGGCATATCAAGGACAATAAAATCGTTCGGTATAAAGAATTTCCCGACTTGAATAGGGTAATCGTCCACTACTCTTGTTGCTTTGACACTTGACCTATCTGCCATGTATAGATTCATGTCTACTGGTTCCAGTGGTCCCATATTGGCTTTAGACCAGATTGAGAGTGGAACAAGACTAGCACTGGCACCAAGATCGCATAAAGCTTTGAACTTGTGGTTGCCTATGCCGATTGTGATTGCAAACCTCCCAGGATCTCCAAGCTTTTCTGGAAGAGCTATGGATCTGACCTCATCCTGCAACTCTGTAATAGATCTTTTCCTGCTAAGAATATCTTTCAAGAATTTTGTGTAAGCCGGCATTTCGCTTAGGGCCTCAGCGAATGGGATGGAAATATTAATGCCCTGAAGAATCTTAACGAAACGCTTGAACTTACTCTCAGTAGAGTCCATAGATTTCTTAACTGGAAATGGAAGAGTTTTCACCATTCTCGGAACCAAGTTAGGCTCGAGAGGTGAGAGTACCGGGTCGACACTGGGGTCGTTCGGTGTCCTCGGCGGGTCGTTACCGACCCTGGTGGGGTCGTTAACTACCCTGGGATTGAGAGGAGGGCTCGGTTTAGAAAACTTACCTGGGCTGGGCTCGTTAGGAATCCTCGGAGCCTCATCATCCTGGCTTGTAGGTTCGGTACTAGCTCTCGTTGGCTCGTTAACGAGCTGGCTGGCGAGATCTTGTTCCTCCTTCTCTTCAGCTTGAACTCTCTCCGGTAGTGTCTTCCCGCTTCTAAGGTGTACCGCTGCTATTTGGCCTCTAGGGTTCTCTTCGGGACGACCCGGGAGTTGCCCTTGTGGTCTTGGGATCCGTCCAGCAAGGTCTCCTAGTTGGGAATCAACACTCCTCTTCCAAATATCGAACTCTCCCCATCTTTTATCCAATCCGTTGATGCTCTCTTTAATCTCCTGAACCCATGATGGTGTCTCCTGATGGCCTGGAGGTCGATATGGTGCAGGTCGTCTATCTTGCGGGGGCCTTGTGTAATTATGATTTGTATTCTGATTGCCCCATGATTGATAGTTGTTCGACCTGTCATTATAATTAGGCTGGTTCCTGTAGGGTCCTCTCATGTAATTCATCTCAGCGGTTCTAACCTGCTCAATGTTAGTGCAAGCAGAAGTACTATGCGCAGAAGAACCACATTCTTGACGTGATTGAGAGGATTTCAGAAAACTTTCCTGTTTCCTCAAACGGTTGACCTCATCTTGTAAGAATTGATTTTTAACATCGGGGTCAGCACGCCAAGTGTTCACTATACCTATAGAAAACTAGTACCGAACCGAATGCCACATTGAGGATAGTATCAAGCCAAGGAATTATATGATTAAACTAGTGATTGCTATCATAGAAAACCTATCAAAAACTATACCAAAAATGCGAACATCAGCACGCCAAGTGTTCGAAGAAATGTCCATGTAAATGTCACTCCTAAATGTGGCATTCGGTTTCTAGGTTTGAATTTATGCTTTTATTCGATCGGTCTTGGTTTTGTAGTGTAGAATGTGCTTATTGACTTGATATTATCCTCATTCTTCGTGCTTATGCCTTGATGTCTTTAAAGTTCACTTGTTTTTTCTCCTTTTACCTCTAAAATAACTTTTGATCAAACATTGCATGCCAAGTGTTTGAAGAAATGTCCATGTAAATGTCACTCCTAAATGTGGCATTTGGTTTCTAGGTTTGAATTTATGCTTTTATTCGATCGGTCTTGATTTTGTATTGTAGAATGTGCTTATTGGCTTTATACTATCCTCATTATTTATAATATGCCTAGATGTCTTTACAGTTCACTTGTTTTTCCTCCTTTTGCCTTTAAAATGACTTGTGATCTAACATTGGACGCTAAGTGTTCGATGAAATGTCCTTGTAAATGTCACTCATAAATGTGGCATTCGGTTATATAGTTCGAATTTATGATTTTATTCGATAAAATGTCCATAAAAATGTCATTCCTGAATGTGGCATTCGGTTTCTAGGTTTGTACTTATGCTTTTATTCGATCGTTATTGATTTTGTAGTGCAGAATCTGCATATTCGCTTGATATTATCCTCATTCTTTTTGCTTATGCCTCTTTGTCTTTAAAGCTCACTAGTTTTTTCTCTTTTTGCCTTTAAAAATGACTTGTGATCTAACATTATACGCCAAGTGTTCGATCAAATTCCCATGTAAATGAAACTCCTAAAGCTGACCATCGATTTCTTGGTCGTATTTATGCTTTTATTCGATCAGTCTTGATTTGGTAGTGTAGAATGTGCTTATTGGCTTGAACTATCCTCATTCTTTATGCTTACGATTAGATGTCTTTACAATTCACTTGTTTTTTCTCCTTTTTCCTTTAAAATGACATGTGATATAAAATTGCACTCCAAGTGTTCGATGAAATGTCCATGTAAATGACACTCCTAAATTTGGCATTCGGTTTCTAGGTTCAAATTTATGCTTTGTTCGATCTGTCTTGATTTTATAGTGCAGAATGTGCTTATTGGCTTGATACCATCCTCATTCTTTGTGCTTATGCCTAGATTTCTTTAAAGTTCACTTGTTTTTTCTCCTTATGCCTTTAAAATCACTTGTGATCAAACATTGCACGCCAAGTGTTCGATGAAATGTCCTTGTAAATGTCACTCCTAAATGTGGCATTCAGTTTCTAGGTTCATATTTATGCTTTTATTCGATATGTCTTGATTTTGTAGTGCAAGTTAAAAATGGGCTTATTGGCTTGATACTATCCTCATTCTTTGTGCTTATGCCTAGATTTCTTTAAAGTTCACTTATTTTTTCACTTTTGCCTTTAAAATAACTTTTGATCAAACATTGCACGCCAAGTGTTTGAAGAAATGTCCATGTAAATGTCACTCCTAAATGTGGCATTCGGTTTCTAGGTTTGAATTTATGCTTTTACTCGATCGATCTTGGTTTTGTAGTGTAGAATGTGCTTATTGGCTTGATATTATCCTCATTCTTTGTGCTTATGCCTAGATTTTTTTAAAGTTCACTTGTTTTTTCTCCTTTTGCCTTTAAAATGACTTGTGATCTAACATTCCACACCAAGGTTTTGGAGAAATGTCCATGAAATGTCTTTACAGTTCACTTGTTTTTTATCCTCTTTTCTTTTAAAATGAATTGTGAAAAAACATTGCACGCCAATTGTTCGATGAAATGTACATGTAAATGTCACTCCTAAATGTAGCATTCGGTATCTAGGTTCGAATTTATGCTTTTATTCGATCTGTCTTGATTTTGTAGTGCAGAATGTGCTTATTAGCTTAATATTATCCTCATTCTTTGTTCTTATGCCTAGATTTCTTTAAAGTTCACTTGTTTTTTCACCTTTTACCTTTAAAATAACTTTTGATCAAACATTGCACGCCAAGTGTTTGAAGAAATGTCCATGTAAATGTCACTCCTAAATGTGGCATTCGGTTTCTAGGTTTGAATTTATGCTTTTATCGATCGGTCTTGGTTTTGTAGTGTAGAATGTGCTTGTTGGCTTGATATTATCCTCATTCTTTGTGCTTATGCCTAGATGTCTTTTAAGTTCACTTGTTTTTTCTCCTTTTGCCTTTATAATGACTTGTGATCTAACATTCCACGCCAAGTTTTCGATGAAATGTCCATGAAATGTCTTTACAGTGCCTTGTTTTTTGTCCTTTTTCCTTTAAAATGAATTGTGATATAACATTGCACGCCAATTGTTCGATGAAATGTACATGTAAATGTCACTTCTAAATGCAACATTCGGTATCTAGGTTCGAATTTATGCTTTTATTCGATCTGTCTTGATTTTGTAGTGCAGAATGTGCTTATAGCTTAATATTATCCTCATTCTTTGTTCTTATGCCTAGATGTCTTTAAAGTTCACTTGTTTTTTCTCCTTTTGCCTTTAAAATAACTTTTGATCAAACATTGCACGCCATGTGTTCAAATAAATGTCCATGTAAATGTCACTCCTAAATGTGGCATTCGATTTCAAGGTTTGAATTTATTCTTTTATTCGATCGGTCTTGGTTTTGTAGTGTAGAATGTGCTTATTGGCTTGATATTATCCTCATTCTTTGTGCTTATGCCTAGATGTCTTTAAAGTTTACTTGTTTTTTCTCCTTTTGCCTTTATAATGACTTGTGATCTAACATTCCACTCCAAGTTTTCGATGAAATGTCCATGAAATGTCTTTACAGTTCCTTGTTTTTTTGTCCTTTTTCCTTTAAAATGAACTGTGATGTAACATTGCGCGCCAATTGTTCGATGAAATGTACATGTAAATGTCACTCCTAAATGCAGCATTCGGTATCTAGGTTCAAATTTATGCTTTTATACGATCTGTCTTGATTTTGTAGTGCAGAATGTGCTTATTGGCTTAATATTATCCTCATTCTTTGTTCTTATGCCTAGATGTCTTTAAAGTTCACTTGTTTTTTATTCTTTTGCCTTTAAAATAACTTTTGATCAAACATTGCACACCATGTGTTCGAAGAAATGTCCATGTAAATGTCACTCCTAAATGTGGCATTCGGTTTCTAGGTTTGAATTTATTCTTTTATTCGATCGGTCTTGGTTTTGTAGTGTAGAATGTGCTTATTGGCTTGATATTATCCTCATTCTTTGTGCTTATGCCTAGATGTCTTAAAAGTTCACTTGTTTTTTCTCCTTTTTCCTTTAAAATGACTTGTGATCTAACATTCCACGCCAAGTTTTCGATGAAATATCCATGAAATGTCTTTATAGTTCACTTGTTTTTTATCCTTTTTCCTTTAAAATGAATTGTGTTATAACATTGCACCCCAATTCTTCGATGAAATCTACATGTAAATGTCACTCCTAAATGTGGCATTCGGTTTCTAGGTTTGAATATATGCTTTTATTCGATCGGTCTTGTTTTTGTAGTGTAGAATGTGCTTATTGGCTTCATAAAATCCTCATTCCTTATGTTTATGTCTAGATGTCTTTAAAGTTCACTTGTTTTTTCTCCTTTTTCCTTTAAAATGACTTGTGATCTAACATTGCACGCCAAGTGTTCGATGAAAAGTCCATGTAAATGTCACCCGTAAATGTGGCATTCCGTTTCTAGGTTCGAATTTATCATTTTATTCGATCTATCTTGATTTTGTAGTGCAAAATGCGCTTATTGGCTTGATACTATACTCATTCTTTGTTCTTATGCCTAGATTTCTTTAAATTTCACTTGTTTTCTTTCCTTTTCCATTTAAAATGACTTGTGATATAACATTGAACGCCAAGTGTTCGATAAAATGTCCAGGAAAATGTCACTCCTAAATGTGGCATTCGATTTCTAGGTTTGAATTTATGCATTTATTCGACCGGTCTTGGTTTTGTAGTATAGAATGTGCTTATTGGCTTGATACTATCCTCATTTTTTGTGCTTATGCCTATATGTCTTTAAAGTTAATTTGTTTTTTCTCCTTTTGTCTTTGAAATAACTTGTGATCTAACATTATACGCCAAAAATTCAATGAAATGTCCATGTAAATGTCACTCCTTAATGTGGCATTCGGTTTCTAGGTTCGTATTTATGCTTTCATTCGATCATTCTTGATTTTGTAGTGCAAAATGTGCATATTCGCTTGATACTATCCTCATTCTTTATGCTTAAGCCTCATTGTCTTTAAAGTTCACTTGTTTTTTCTCCTTTTGCCTTTAAAAATGACTTGTGATCTAACATTATACGCCAAGTGTTCGATGAAATGTGCATGTAAATGTCACTCCTAATTGTGGCATTGGGTTTCTAGGTTCGAATTTATACTTTTATTCGATCAGTCTTGGTTTTGTAGTGTATAATGTGCTTATTGGCTTGATACTATCCTCTTTCTTTGTGCTTATGCCTAGATGTCTTTAAAGTTCACTTGTTTTTTCTCATTTTGCCTTTAAAATAACTTGTGATCTAACATTATACGCCAAGTGTTCGATGAAATGTCCAGGTAAATGTCACTCATAAATGTGGCATTCGGTTATATAGTTCGAATTTATGCTTTTATTCGATACGTCCTGATTTTGTAGTGTAGAATGTGCTTATTGGCTTGATACTATCCTCATTCTTTATAGTTATGCCTAGATGTCTTTAAAGTTCACTTATTTTTTCTCCTTTTATGTTTAAAAATGACTAGTGATCTAACATTGCACGCGAAGTGTTCGATGAAATGTCTATGTAAATGTCACTCCTAAATGTGGCATTCGGTTTTTAGGTTCGAATTTATGCTTTTATTTGATGTGTCTTGATTTTGTAGTGCAGAATGTTCTTATTTGCTTGATACTATCCTCATTCTTTGTGCTTATGCCTAGACTTCTTTAAAGTTCACTTGTTTTTTCTCCTTTTGCCATTAAAATAACTTGTGATCAAACATTAAACGCCAAGTGTTCGATGAAATGTCCATGTAAATGTCACTCCTAAATGTGGCATTCGGTTTCTAGGTTTGAATTTAATCTTTTATTCGATCAGTCTTGGTTTTGTAGTGTAGAATGTGCTTATTGGCTTGATACTATCCTCATTCTTTGTGCTTATGCCTGTTTGTTTTAATTAGTGTTGTTAAGTGAAGGTTAGATTCGGCTCTTGTAGACCCCGAAGGGTATTCAAGACGATTGAGTAGACCCCGAAGGGTAATCTCGTGAGTAGACCCGAAGGTAATCTTGTTGGGTGTAGACCACAAGGGTAATCACCGCCGAATGTTGTTAGTTTTTGTTAGCACGATTTAAAACTTTAAAACCATAAACAACATGACTTGTCTAGATAAGGCAACGAGTCGAATGATTAGATCAATCTTTCCTTCAACATTTATTGCCCTATTAATATGCCTAGGGTATAACCACAATAACGTTGCGAGATAAAACATTGCTATACAATGAACATGTGGCAAGCATGTCTCATCATTGCATATATACGCACATTGTGCTTCAATAAGTGTTTTGTGGATGATGTAGAATAATCAAACACAACTCTCATGATTTTATTAGAACTCACGACCCTCTCAAAGAGAATGAATTCTCGAACCAACCCCAAGTGAGGCGTCAAGCCTCTATTTATAGTGCAAGGGGTGGGCGGTTATTGGAGAGAGAAATGGGAAGTTATTTAGTTGAGAAAATCAAGGAGAAAAACAAGGAGAAGAAATAGGAAAGTTGTTGTAACCACCTTGGTAGCTTCCCTCAACAAACTTTCAAATTTCAAACTTCATCCTTAGCCAAAACTCAAGGAAAGCCCAAAAATGGCCCATTGTGCGCGCTGCCCAATCCATGGGGAAGCTAGCTCCGAGCTAGCTTGTCACGCCCACACACTCGAGACATGAAATGTGCGTCTCGTCCCTACGAGGCTCGGTGAAGCTTCCGCGAAGCCAAAAGGTAAACGCCCTAGCTCAAATTCACCTCAAACCAAAAATAACTCCTAACTTGAGCTAGCTTAAAACCGAGGTTCCAGGCTTTGGTTAGCTCTCAAATTTTGCCACATAGTCCTTGAGCTTCATTTCTCAACCTAGGAATCATCACATTGCAAATTCATTTGACAAATCAAGCCACATTTGCAAATAAACCAAAACAGCACCCTCGGCGCGCCTAGCCTTACCGAGGCTGTCGCGCGCTTGCACCATCACAGCGGCGCGCCGGCGCTAGTGCTTAGGCACCAAGCGCGCGCCCACTGGTGCGTCTCGGTGTGCCATGCCGACGCACGGTGCTTGGAACGCATGAGGTTCTTGCCTCGTCCTTGGCCAGCCCTAGGCCGTGAACCTCGACTTGGGTTCAATCGATCAAGGCGCGCCACTAGCGTCCTTGCCTCGATGCCGCCATGATTCCAACCTCTCTTACAACCCTTAGAACCACCATTGAGCCGATCACTAGGTCGTGCCTCCCGTACGCCCCAAGCCTGTGCGATACCCTTGGTCATTCCCACACTTATCCATTCATGACTCACACCAAACGGATTGATGACTTTCACAAATCACCAACATTCCTCCCCCATTTGTGCAACGTCATAAATTTGAACTTTATAAAACAAACTCTATGTATAGATGTAAATGTCTGTAGACTTGAATTTACAACTTGTAATCATCACATTCATGCACTAAAATTTCGTGGTGCTCCTAAGGTTTGAACCACATCAACTTGTCTAAGTACATGTAGTAACTTTTACACATGAGTTTCTTTGCGTATACGTGCTATACTTGACGCATTTGTAAAAAGGATCTTTCGTCCATTATCTTCTCACATGTGCTTTAGTCAAGTAATCCTCATACTCTAACTTGGAAGAAGCCTTATACTTCCACACATGCATAGTTGAGTCTTCTAACGTGCCCTACATAGCAATTTCCAAAGACTCATTAATGAAACTTTGTTTCAAGACTAGTTTCATGTAGGCCTAGAGCATTTACCTTTGATGGGATTTTTAGTATGCTCTCCAACTCCATGAATTGGCCTTCCACATTGAATTCAGCCCACACCTTTCGATGAGGGGGAATTGGGTATCCAAATCTTAGAGTTGCAAGGATTTTAGCCCCATCCCTCGTGATGCCTTATACACCAAATCTTTTGCCAAACACTTCGTCAAGTGATCGGCAAGGTAATTGTGTGTTCGAACGAAGACAACCGAGATGACTCCATGTGTGATCAATTCTCTAACCGAACTATGCCTCACACCAAGGTGTCTTGATTTCCCATTATACACATGGCTATAGGCCTTTGCCAATGTGCTTTAGCTATCACAAAAGATAGCGATGGGGGAAATCGGCTTTGGCCACAAGGTGATCTCACTCACGAGATTCCTAAGCCATTCAGCCTCCTTGCCCGCCGAGGCAAGTGCAACGAACTCCAATTCCATAGTTGAAGTCGTTATGCAAGATTGCTTCTTGGATGCCTAAGAAATTGCGCCACCACCCAATAGGAATACCCAACCACTTGTCGACGAGTGGTCTTCCATATTGGTGATCCAACTTGCATCGGTGTAACCTTCTAAAGTAGAAGGATCACCCATGTATACAATACCATAGGTCATTGTTCCCTTCAAATACCGAAGCACTCTTCTTAGAGCATTCCAAGGACTATCACTTGGTCGACTTGTGTAGCGACTCAATTTGCCCACGGCATATGCTATGTCGGGACGTGTACTCGTCATTGCATACATCAAGCACCCTATCACTTGCGAATACTCAAGTTGAGAAATTAGTTCTCCTAGGTTAGGAAGGAGTTTCTCACTAGGATCCATAGGCGTGCCCACCAGCGTGGATTTATCACAATTAAATCGTTTCACCACTTTCTCGATGTACTGGGATTGTGATAGGGCCAAGCCCTTGCCATCCCTTACTATCTTAACTCCTAAGATCACATCGGCCTCTCCAAGATCCTTCATGGAGAACTTAGTAGACAAGAATTCTTTTGTCTTATCCACTAACATTTGGTTTGTACCAAATATAAGCATGTCATCAACATATAGACAAATTATAACTCCTTGACCAGAATTATCAAACTTGCTATAAACACACTTATCCGCTTGATTAATCTTGAACCCATTGGCCAAGATTATTTCATCAAACTTATTATGCCATTACTTAGGCGCTTGCTTAAGTCCATAAAGAGATTTGATCAAACGACTTACCTTATGTTCTTGTCCTTCCACTACGAAACCTTCGGGTTACTTCATGTAAACCTCTTCATCCAAATCTCCATTGAGGAACGCCGTCTTCACGTCCATTTGATGGATTACAAGACCATGAATGCTTGCTAGAGCAATAAAGAGTCTTATCGTGGTGATTCTTGCGACGGGGGCATAGGTGTCAAAATAATCAACACCCTCTCTTTGTCTAAAGCCTTGGATAACCAATCGAGCCTTAAACTTGTCTATGGACCCATCGGCCTTCATCTTTCTTTTGAAGATCCATTTACAACCTAATGGCTTGCATCCGGGTGGAAGGTTTGACAACTCCTATGTGTTGTTGCCAACAATGGAGTCCACTCATCTTGGATTGCTTCTTTCCAAAATGGAACATCTTGAGAAGTCATGACTTCATTGAAAGTCTTTGGATCCTCATCCATATGTAAATATGAAATTCTTTGACCCAAATTTTCTCTAGACCCTTCAACCAAGAACATCTCAAAGATAGGCTCACGAGACTTATGTCCCATCGCAAGTGCCTCATGCACTCGATGCCGCTTTCGCTTTTGAGCCCTCGGCGTTGGCACACCTGCGCCACTCTTGCCAAGCAACGCCACGACGTTGTCCTCGTCGTCACTAGGCGCGTCGGCGTCCTCGCCATCGATCTCCGCAGCCTTGCGCTTTTGTGATCCCATGTCCTCACTCGGGTTCGAATCCTCGAGCATCGGCGTCTCGCCGACGTCGTCCCCACTCGGCGCCCAGGGCGCGCCTTGCGACGCCCTTCCGATTGTGCCTTGTGTCGCACCTTGTGGCGCGGCGGCACGAGATATGGAACGAGTCATCCTCGATCCAAGTGCCGATGTGGGTTCTTCCTCGGTTTCCATTGGTTTCGAGGATGGATCAACTTCTTCTTGATCCTTTTCTCTAGGCCTAGGACTAGAAGTGAATCTAGTCTCATCAAATATTGCATCACGCGATTCTATCACGGTGTTCACCGAAATTGCATGATTAGGCTCTATAACAAAGAACCTATAGGCCTTAGAGTTGTGTGCATATCCTATGAAAATGCACTCAACACCCTTGTCTCCCAAAGTCTTTCGTTTAGGATCCGTTAGTCTTACGACCGCACGACATCCCCATATACGAAGATGGTCAAGACTAGGCTTTTTTTATGCACCACAACTCATATGGTGATTGACGACTCCTCTTGCTAGGTACTCTATTCAAAATAAAGTTCGTTGTTAGCATCGCCTCACCCCAAAATGAGTTCTTTAACCCGGAGTAGGACAACATGACATTAACCATGTCTTTAAGCACACGATTCTTTCGTTCCGCCACACCATTTTGTTGAGGTGTGTATGGAGCCGTTGTCTCATGGATTATTCCACAAGACTCAAAGTACTCCTTGTCCATATACTCACCACCACGATCGGTTCGTAGTCTTTTTTATCTTATTCCCGATTTGCAATTCTACTTCGGTTTTATATGCCTTGAATCTATCAAGTGCCTCACTCTTAGAATGAACAAGATAGATATAGCAATACCTTGAGTACTCATCAATAAACATTATGTAATAACGCTTTTGACCCAACGATGGCGTTGCATGCAAATCCCCCAAGTCCGAATGGACTAAACCTAGGACCCCTTCCACTCTTTCAATCCTCTTGAAAGGAATCCTAGTTATTTTGGGTAGCAAGCAAGTTTTACACTTTTCTTGTGTAGGTTCAAAGTTAGGCATAACTTGATCCTTTGCCATATCCAACATGCACTTCATGTGGACATGCTCTAACCTCGCGTGCCACAAATCATAAACTGATTCCTTTGACACCACCATGTAATCATACATAACTTTATTATTATTGATTACATTAAGTAGGAACATATTGTTCTTATAGTGGCCGAAACCTACAAATATTCCTGCCCTACTTATTACTAGACGATCGGCCTCAAAGACCAATCGAAATCCCAACTTATTCAATACACCACCACTTACAACATTCTTTCTAATGTTGGGTGCGTATAATACATTATGTAGAATAAGTTCCTTCCCACTTGTAAAGTGTAGAATCACGTCTCCTTTGCCTAAGACCGGAGTCGTCGACTCGTTTCCCATGTAGAGAACTAAACCATCCTCGACATCATTCATGTGCTTGAACCATCTTTTGTCCATGCACACATGGGTGGTGGCTCCCGAGTCAAGCCACCAATTTAAATTCTCATCCTTCAAGACAAGACATTCATCAATTTTAGATACACTAAATAATGAATCACTTTTAGATAAACCAAGTTCCATTGGATTACCTTGCTCGTGGCTTGCTCCCGAGCCCGACTTAGGCATAGGCACGCCCTTGTCTTTGCGCACAGGTTTGGAGTCGCAATCCCGTTTCATGTGGCCAATCTTGCCACAATTCCAACATGTCCCTTTGATTTTATCATTAGAGACACGCTTCACGCCTTTGGTAATTTTACCACCTTTGGACTTCTTGGGCCACTTGGCGCCCTTGCCCTTGCGTTTGGCCGCCTCGATGGTATTCACCGAATGGGCGGTCTTGTCCTCATTCTTCTTCCCTTTGTCGTTCATTTTGAACTCCTCCTCAATCCTAAGATGGGATCCATGTTGGAAAACGTTCATGTCCTCCTTGGAATGCTTGAGAAGATGCTTTGCCTCTTTCCATGAAGGAGGCAACTTATCCACTATGGATGAGACGGCTTAGTTCTCGTCCATAGCCATTCCATGTTGGGTAAGTTGACCCAATATGCGAACCAATTCATGGTATTGATCCATCACCGGTCTAGACTCCACCATTCTATAATTGTTGAAGTTAGACACAAGAAACATCTTGGACGAAGCATCTTCGGCCAAATATTTCCCTTCGAGTGAGTCCCACAAGTCTTTAGCGGACTCGTAGTTTTGATACACATCGAAGAGGGAGTCCGCCATACCATTTAAGATATGACCACGACATATATAGTCGTCATTCTCCCATTTTCCATAACACCTATGTGCTAGCGCTATGGCTTGCCTCTCTTGACTTTGTTCCTCGGTCTCATTCTCGACCACATCCGGAATGGGGGGTGGTACCTCCGGAGTTGGTGTTGTAAGCACATACACCACTTTCAAAGAAGTAAGCAAGAAATGCATCTTCTTTTCCCATCGACGGAAATCCAGGCCCTCAAACTTTTCGAGTTTCACGAACTTAGAGGCCATCTCCTTAATCGATGATTCACTCGTTTTTTCCATTATCAATTGCCTTGCAAGTCACAAAACAACAAAAACTAAAACAATAAATAAACGTTGAAGATTGTTAGTTTTAGTTAGTGTTGTTAGTTGCAGGTTAGATTCGGCTATTGTAGACCCCGAAGGGTAATCAAGACGATTGAGTAGACACCGAAGGGTAATCTCGTGAGTAGACCCGAAGGTAATCTCATTGGGTGTAGACCACAAGGGTAATCACCGCCGAATGTTGTTAGTTTGTGTTAGCACGATTTAAAACGTTAAAACCATAAACAACATGACTGGTCTAGATAAGGCAACGAGTCGAATGATTAGATCAATATTTCCTTCAACGTTTATTGCCCCTATTAATATGCCTAGGGTATAACCACAATAACGATGCGAGATAAAACATTGCTATACAATGAACATGTGGCAAGCATGTCTCTCATTGCATATATACGCACCACGTTCTTCAATAAGTGTCTTGTCGATGATGTATAATAATCAAACACAACTCTCGTGAATTTATTAGAACTCACGACCCTCTCAAAGAGAATGAATTCTCGAACCAACCCCAAGTGAGGCGTCAAGCCTCTATTTATAGTGCAAGGGGTGGGCGGTTATTGGAGAGAGAAATGGGAAGTTATTTAGTTGAGAATATCAAGGAGAAAAACAAGAGAAGAAATAGGAAAGTTGTTGTAACCACCTTGGTAACTTCCCTCAACAAACTTTCAAATTTCAAACTTCATCCTTATCCAAAACTCAAGGAAAGCCCAAAAATGGCCCATTGTGCGCGCGGCCCAATCCATGGGGAAGCTAGCTCCGAGCTAGCTTGTCACGCCCACACACTCGAGACATGAAATGTGCGTCTCGTCCCTACGAGGCTCGGTGAAGCTTCCGCGAAGTCAAAAGGTAAACGCCCTAGCTCAAATTCACCTCAAACCAAAAACAACTCCTAACTTGAGCTAGCTTAAAACCGAGGTTCCAGGCTTTAGTTAGCTCTCAAATTTTGCCACATAGTCCTTGAGCTTCATTTCTCAACCTAGGAATCATCAAATTGCAAATTCATTTGACAAATCAAGCCACATTTGCAAATAAACCAAAACAGCACCCTCGGCGCGCCTAGCCTTACCGAGGCTGTCGCGCGCTTGCACCATCACAGCGGCGCACCGGCACTAGTGCTTAGGCACCAAGCGCACGCCCACTGGTGCGTCTCGGCGTGCCATGCCAACGCACGGTGCTTGGCACACATGAGGTTCTTGCCTCGTCCTTGGCCAGCCCTAGGCAGTGAAACACGACTTGGGTTCAATCGATCAAGGCACGCCACTAGCGTCCTTGCCTCGATGCCGCCATGATTCCAACCTCTCTTACAACCCTTAGAACCACCATTGGGCCGATCACGAGGCCGTGCGTCCCGCACGCCCTAAGCCTATGCGATACCTTTGGTGATTCCCACACTTATCCATTCATGACTCACACCAAACGGATTGATGACTTTCACAAATGATTAACAATGCCTAGATGTCTTTAAAGTTCACTTGTTTTTTCTTCTTTTGCCTTTAAAATGACTTGTGATCTAACATTATACACCAAGTGTTCGATGAAATGTCCATGTAAATGTCCCTCATAAATGTGGCAGTCGTTTTCATAGTTCGAATTTATGCTTTTATTTGATCTGTCTTGATTTTGTAGTACAGAATGTTCTTATTGGCTTGATATTATCCTCATTATTTGTGCTTATGCCTAGACTTCTTTAAAGTTCACTTATTTTTTCTCCTTTTGCCATAAAATAACTTGTGATCAAACATTGAACGCCAAGTGTTCGATGCAATATCCATGTAAATGTCACTCCTAAATGTGGCATTCGGTTTCTATGTTTGAATATATGCTTTTATTCGATCGGTCTTGGTTTTGTAGTGTAGAATGTGCTTATTGGCTTGATAATATCCTCATTCTTTGTGCTTATGCCTAGATGTCTTTAAAGTTCACTTGTTTTTTCTATTTTTTCTTTTAAAATGACTTGTGATCTAACATTGCCCGCCAATTGTTCGATGAAATGTACATGTAAATGTAACTCCAAAATGCAGCATTCGGTTTCTATGTTCGAAGTTATGCTTTTATTCGATGTGTCTTGATTTTGTTGTGTAGAATGTGCTTATTAGCTTAATATTATCCTCATTCTTTGTGCTTATGCCTAGATGACTCACTTGTTTTTTCCCCTTTTGCCTTTAAAATGACTTGTGATCTAACATTATACGCCAAGTGTTCGATGAAATGTCCATGTAAATGTCACTCATAAATGTGGCAGTCATTTTCATAGTTCGAATTTATGCTTTTATTCGATCGGTGTTGATTTTGTAGTGCTCAATGTGCTTATTGGCTTGATACTATCCTAGTTCTTTGTACTTATGCCTAGATTTCTTTAAAGTTCACTTTTTTCTTCTCCTTTTGCCATTAAAATAACTTATGATCAAACATTGAACGCGAAGTGTTCGATTAAATGTCCATGTAAATGTCACTACTAAATGTGGCATTCGGTTTCTAGGTTTGAATTTATGTTTATTTGTTTTTTCTTCTTTTGCCTTTAAAAATTCACTTGTGATCTAACTTTGCATGCTAAGTGTTCGATGAAATATCCATGTAAATGTCACTAAATGTGGCCTTCAGTTTCTGTGTTCGTATATATGCTTTTATTCGATCGGTCTTGATTTTGTATTGCACAATGTGCTTATTGGCTTGATACTATCATCATTCTTTATGCTTATGCCTACATGTCTTTACAATTCACTTGTTTTTTCTCCTTTTGCCTTTAAAATGACTTGTGATCTAACATTGCACGCCAAGTGTTCGATGAAATTCCCATGTAAATGTCACTCCTAAATGTGGCATTCGGTTTCTAGGTTCAAATTTATGCTTTTATTCGACCGGTCTTGGTTTCGTAGTGAAGAATGTGCTTATTGGCTTGATACTATCCTCATTCTTTGTGCTTATGCCTAGATGTCTTTAAAGATCACTTGTTTTTTCTGCTTTTGCCTTTAAAATGACTTGTGATCTAACTTTGCACGCCAATTGTTCGATGAAATGTCCATGTAAATGTCACTCCTAAAGCTGTCCTTCGGGTTCTAGGTTCGTATTTATGTTTTTATTCGATCAGTCTTGATTTGGTAGTGTAGAATGTGCTTATTGGCTCTATTCTATCCTCATTCATTATGCATATGCCTAGATGTCATTACAGTTCACTTGTTTTTTTCTGCTTTTTCCTTTAAAATGACTTGTGATCTAAAATTGCACGCCAAGTGTTCGATGAAATGTCCATGTAAATGTCACTCCTAAATGTGGCATTCGTTTTCTAGGTTCAAAATTATGCTTTTATTCGATCTGTCTTGATTTAGTAGTGCAGAATGTGCTTAATGGCTTGATACCATCCTCATTCTTTATGCTTATGCCTAGATGTCTGTAAAGTTCACTTGTTTTTTCTCCTTTTTCCTTTAAAATGACTTGTGATCTAACATTGCACGCCAAGTGTTCGATGAAAAGTCCATGTAAATGTCACTCCTAAATGTGGCATTCCGTTTCTAGGTCCGAATTTATGCTTTTATTCGATCTATCTTGATTTTGTAGTGCAAAATGTGCTTATTGGTTTGATACTATCATGATTCTTTGTTCTTATGCCTAGATTTCTTTAAAGTTCACTTGTTTTTTCTCCTTTTGCATTTAAAATGACTTGTGATCTAACATTGCACGCCAATTGTTCGATAAAATCTGCATAAAATTGTAACTCTTGAATGTGGCATTCGGTTTCTAGGTTCAAATTTATGCTTTTATTCGATCTGGCTTGATTTTGTAGTGCATAATGTTCTTATTGGCTTGACACTATCCTCATTCTTTGTGCTTATGCCTAGATTTCTTTAAAGTTCACTTGTTTTTTCTCCTTATGCCTTTAAAATCACTTGTGATCAAACATTGCACGTCAAGTGTTCGATGAAATGTCCTTGTAAATGTCACTCCTAAATCTTGCATTAAGGCATTCGGTTTCTATGTTCGAATTTATGCTTTTATTCGATCTATCTTGATTTTGAACTGTATAATGTGGTTATTGGCTTGATACAATCCCCATTCTTTATGCTTATGCCTAGATGTCTTTACAGTTCACTTGTTTTATCCTCCTTTTTCCTTTAAAATGACTTGTGATCTAACATTGCACGCCAAGTGTTCGATGAAAAGTCCATGTAAATGTCACCCCTAAATGTGGCATTCCGTTTCTAGGTTCGAAAATATGCTTTTATTCGATCTATCTTGATTTTGTAGTGCAAAATTTGCTTATTGGCTTGATACTATCATCATTCTTTATTCTTATGCCTAGATTTCTTTAAAGTTCACTTGTTTTTTCTCCTTTTGCATTTAAAATGACTTGTGATCCAACATTGCACACCAAGCGTTCGATGAAATGTCCATGTAAATGTCACTCCTAAATGTGGCATTAGGTTTCCAGGTTCAAATTTATGCTTTTATTCGATCTGTCTTGATTTTGTAGTGCATAATGTGCTTATTGGCTTGATACTATCCTCATTCTTTGTGCTTATGCCTAGATTTCTTTAAAATTCAATTGTTTTTTCTCCTTTTGGCCTTAAATTAACTTGTGATCAAACATTGCACGCCAAGTGTTCGATGAAATGTCCTTGTAATTGTCACTCCTAAATGTGGCATTCGGTTTCTAGGTTCGAAGTTATGCTTTTATTCGATCGGTCTCGACTTTGTAGTGCAGGATGTGCTTATTGGCTTGATGTTGGGACGTTGTTGGGACCTCTGGTTCTAAACAACGGATCAACGATGTAATTCTCTTAAGTTTTGATAATGACAAACACCATAGGGAACTAATGTGGTTTGTTCAAGTATTTCTAAGGAATACAGGTACAGCCAAGAACTCCTATGAATGACCTAAAGCCACAGTAGGCCACAATGCAGAGTTTCCATCAAGGGAACTCTGAAGAGGAAAGTTCCCATGAAGTGGGAACTCCATCAAGAGAACACAAGCTTACAACGATGAAGAGTTTCCATCAAGGGAACTCTGAAGAAGACAGTTCCCATGACATGGGAACTCACATGTGAGGACAACGACCGTTCAGCGCAGATCGCGGGATTCTGTCTCAGACAACCCGAAGGAACAGTATGAGGATCAGACTGTCACGCTTCATCCAACGGTCCGATTGATCCAAGAAGTTGACCTAGTTCAAACCAAAGTCACATGTGAAGAAAGTACAACTTGGGCATCAAGCAAAGGGCATTTTGGACACAAACGAAAGATGCGACTGCCCCAGCTCACATGGACTATAAAGCCAAATGAATAGTACTCGGATTGAGTACTTCTCCCAGAACTCTTAAACACCCACATCTGAGAAAAAGAAAAAAAAGGAAGAGAAGTCCCCGCCTGCGAGTGTGTGATCTCAACGACGGTGAAGCCGAAGTTCCCAAGGACAAGGGAACTGAGAAGTCGGTGTAAGGTCTGACTTGTTTGTATTTTGTTGTTGTGAGCTTAAGAACTGAGTTGAGAGGATTTGCTAATGTTGCTAGAGTTAGGAAGAACTCGTAGGAACAGAGAAGTGTGAATCCAGCTGTGTAACTAAGGAACAAAGCAATTAATATAAGTAAGTCATTCAAAATCCTCCAAGCGGAGGTAGAGGTTTACCCATACAACTAGTTGGTTGTAGTGGGGTTCCTCTATAACGAAACTGCGTTCTTTACTGTCTTTATTACTTGCGATTGTTTACTTCCGCTGCCTTGGGAACAGCTTAATTGCCAGTTCCCAAGCTCTTTCCTAACCATTTACGATCCAACAATTGGTATCAGAGCTTGCGCTCTAGAAGTGTGTTAGCATCGCAGGTATCAAATGGCTCAGGAACTTACTCAAGTGGGGAACAACACTAGTAAGCCACCAAGGCTTATTACAGGAAGATTTGAAAGCTGGCAACGCGACATGAAGGATTGGATGCGTGGCCAAGACTACCAAGCCTGGTGTGTTATCGAGAGAGGAAACTTCGAAATCGATCCAGCTATAGTTAACGAACTCTCAAAGTGGGGACCCAACAAATACAAGTATATGGAGGCAAACTACAAAGCCAAACAATACCTGAAGAGGTCCATGTGCGTACAAGATTGTGACAGTGTAGCAAACCTTGACACATCCAAGGAAATGTGGGAAGCCATCCAACAAATGCACGTTGGGAACTCAGATCTCCGAGAAGATCTTCAGATGAATGCAAAAAGGGAGTTCTACAACTTCCAAATGGAGATGGGAGAGTCTGTCGATAGCTACCAGTCTCGATTTGAAGGACTTTGCACCAAAATGGAAGGCTCTGTCGATAAGATGAAGGTCCAACAGCTCTTCAACGGATTGACTGGAGAATGGGCAAACGAGAGAACAATGTTCAAGGAAAATCCGGAAAATAGAACACTCATGCTCCATCAAGTGTTTGGAAAGCTAGTAGGACACGAGAAGAGAAAGATCGATGATAAGGAACAGACTCGTGCTCATCGAGGGATCGCACTCAAGATCGAGAAGATGCTCAAATCAACCCAAGAACAACACGAAGACTCCGAAGAAGAAGAGGATGAGGAGCTAGTTCTCGTAACAAAGGCTCTTCGAAACTTCTACAAAGGGAAGTCTCAAAGGAACAGTGGGAACTGGGGAAAAGGGCAGAGTTCCCAAAGAAAACCCGCAGAAAAGGACCTCTCCGATGTAACATGCTACAAGTGCAACAAGAAAGGACACTTCGCTAAGGAATGCCCACAGGGAACTGACGGCCGGAAGCAAGGGAAGAAGGCTTACATCGCCACCTGGAGCGATGATGAAGACGAAAGTCTCGATTCATGGGCACTCCCAGACATGTGTGGCATGGCCATAGGAGAAAACATTGGGGAACAACCCAGTGAGGTAACCACTAAAACTGTTCTTGATTCTTTAAATAACTATGAAAAACCTGAGCTGTTGAAAATCCTTTTAAGTCTTGTCAAAGATAACATAAAACTGCAAAACAAGTTGGAAAACTTGTCCCTTATTGAACCTTGTCCCAACTGCATATCCCATCTTGAAAAACTCAAGTCTCATGTGTCTCACATCGTAGATCTAGAAAATGAAATCAAAACTCTAGAGAAAGATGAAAACACCCTCTTGCAAAACCTGAGTAAGACTCCTGGCCATCTTGAAGCCTCGAGTTCCCAAATTAAGTTTGTCCCAGCCAAACACGGCATAGGATACAAAGGTGAATGCTCAAAGAATGGAAAGTCACCCCTGACTGAACATGAAATCCATGAGTGTAGGGCCTTAGAACTTCAATGTGAGAAATAGAAAAATGCTCATCTTGAAGAAAAAATCAGGGTCCTAGAAAGTGGGTACGGTGGTGAGAGAGATTATTACACTGGGAACACTGGACGTAGACTTTATGTTTAAATTGCTAAGGGAAACGGGTCACGGGTGTACAACAAGGAAACCATGGATAGGAACAGAATCCAGAGACCACACCCAAAATACTACTTGGGAGAATACTACAAGACGTGCTGGAACTGTGGTGCTCATGGGCACTACAAGGAAGCATGTCCCAAGAAGAAAGCCCAAACCCTTAGAAACCGTGAGTTCCTAAACAAACAAAAACATCATTCCAATCATCAAAGGAACTCCAACTCTCATGATATCAACATCGCTGACTACGTTTTAAATAAGAATATTTTCCCTTTCAAGGGACCGGGCAAGAGTCATCTTGCCTGGGTCTCAAAACACTAACTTTACCTTGTAGGTGGCAGTGAGAGGGAACAATGCATGGTTCATAGACAGTGGATGCTCGAACCATATGACCGGAAACAAGGATATCCTCATCTCACTCCACACTCATGCCGAAGGAGGCCATGTCTCATTTGGCAATAAAAACAAGGGAGAAGTAATTGGAAAGGGAGAAGTATTGCTAAATAGATCAATCAAAATCAGCAATGTCAACTTGGTGAAAGATCTGGGATACAATCTCTTAAGTGTTGCCCAGATATGTGATCAAGGGAACAACGTTGTCACCTTCGACTCAGATGAATGCCTAGTCATCAACAAAAAGACCAACAAAGTGATTCTGAGAGGAAGAAGGCACAACAACATTTATGTAGTAGATACAGAATTTGAACCACCAATGAAGCTGTGTCTTGCAAGTTCCGAAGATGACACGGAACTCTGGCATAGACGACTGGGACATGCAGGTGTAAATCAAATCCTGAAACTTTATCTACAGGATCTGGTCATTGGTCTTCCACGGATCAATCTCGAAGGAGTCAAAATGTGTGAAGCATGTGTTCGAGGGAAACAGACCAAGAACTCCTTCAAACCCAAAAAGGTGGTGAGCACGACCAGGCCTTTAGAGCTAATTCACATGGATCTCTGTGGTCCCATGAGAACGGCTAGCTACGGTGGAAAAAGGTACATGTATGTGTTAATCGATGATTTTTCAAGATTCACCTAGGTTATTTTCTTAAAGGCAAAATCACAAGCATTTGAAGAATTCGAAACCTTCATGAAAAGAACAGAAGTAAGCTTGGGACTCAAACTGAAAGCAATCAGATCTGATCACGGAACTAAGTTTCAAAACTCAGAGTTCCTACACTTTTGCGAGAAAAATGGGATCTCTCACAATTTCTCAGCTCCTCGCACCCCTCAGCAAAATGGAGTGGTCGAGAGAAAGAACAGAACCCTGGAGGACATGGCCAGAACCATGATGATTCAAAGTGGAGTTCCTGAGTACTTCTGGACTGAATCCATCTCCACAGCTACGTACATCTTGATCCGAGCTATGACAAGGCCCCTGATCAACAAAACGTCCTATGAGCTCATCAAAGGGAGAAAACCAAACATCTCACACTTGAGAACATTTGGTTGCACATGCTTTGTTCACAACAATGGCAAAGACAACCTTGGCAAATTCGACCCCAGAAGCGATGAAGGGATCTTCCTGGGATACTCAGCACAAAGCAAGGCTTACAGAGTCTATAATAAGAGGACCAAGAAGATAGAAGAAAGCATCCATGTCGTCTTCAATGAGAAATCCGTAAAGATGGGAACAGAGACCCAAGGGAAGGGAACTCTGTTCAAGTTGGTAAGACAAGAAGACGATGATGATGATGATGATGAGACAAGGAAGAGGGATGAAGACTATCCAAGTGCAAGCAACATCCCACAACCAGGAAACAACGACGGAGATACAACTCTCACTGATCAAATCTCCCTCGAAGTTCCCTCCTCAGATGAATTACAAGACACATCCAACTCTCATGTTCCCCAAGACAATACCCTGCCAGAATCAAGTATTCAGGGGGAACAAAGAGGGAACTTGCCAGAAATCTCTGAAGAAACCTCAAATGAAGAAGCTGAAGATGAGTGTTCCCATGACAAAGAAACAACTACTGAAGATGACACACATGCAAGGGAACCCGCTCATACAAGAAATTTTCAACAAAGGAAGGACGACCCCATTGAGAACATCATCACCCCTTATGATAAAGGTGTACAAACTCGTTCCTCTCTCAATAATTTTTGTGCATTTAACGCGTTTGTTTCAATGGTGGAACCTAAAAATATCAAAGAAGCTTTGAAGGACCCAGATTGGATTCAAGCTATGCAAGAGGAACTCCACCAATTCGAGGGGAACAAAGTTTGGAAGCTAGTTCCTAGGCCCAAGAACAAGAACATCATAGGAACTCGATGGGTCTTTAGGAACAAGCTAGATGATATTGGGGCTGTAGCAAGGAACAAGGCTAGGCTATTGGCACAAGGCTACAGGCAAGAGGAAGGAATCGACTACGATGAGACCTTCGCACCGGTTGCCAGGATCGAGGCCATCCGACTTCTAATTGCCTATGTTGCTCACAAGGGATTCAAGCTTTATCAAATGGATGTGAAAACAACCTTCCTCAATGGACATATCAAGGAAGAAGTATATGTAGCTCAACCCCCAGGATTCGAAGATGAGAAGCTACCGAACCATGTATACTTCCTGGAGAGGGCACTCTATGGACTCAAACAAGCTCCCCGAGCTTGGTATGACAGGTTTGCTCAATTCCTCTTGTCCCATGGTTACCTTCGTGGTTCCATAGACAAGACTTTGTTTTTAAAGAAAGAGTCTAAAGACATTTTGATTGTGCAAGTATATGTTGATGACATTGTGTTTGGAGCAACTATCGAAACTCTTGTAGAGAAATTTAAGGACCTCATGAGCAGTGAGTTTGAGATGAGTCTCATTGGGGAACTCACGTTCTTCCTGGGACTTCAAATATCGCAAACCATAGAGGGAACAAAGATTCATCAACAGAAATACATCAAGGAAATGCTCGTGAAGTATGGGATGGAACACTCCAAGCCCATTGACACTCCCATCTCACCAAATTCAAGGCTCAATGCGGATGAAACAGGTATTAGTGTGGACCAACGGAACTATCGAGGTATGATCGGGTCCCTTCTCTACTTAACCGCTAGTAGACCTGATATCATGTTCTCCGTATGTCTTTGTGCTCGTTTTCAAGCTATCCCTATGGAATCACACCTGAAAGAGGTGAAGTGAATTTTCAGGTATCTCAAAGGGAACGATAACTTGTGCCTCTGGTATCCAAGGAACAGTTCCCTTGAGCTCATTGCATACACAGATGCGGATTATGCAGGGCACCTGGTTGACAGAAAGAGCACATCTGGAATGGCCCAGTTCATAGGGTCATGCTTAGTTTCATGGGGATCTAAAAAGCAAAACTCAGTGGCACTCTCCACAGCTGAAGCAGAATTTGTGGTTGCCGCATCTTGTTGTTCCCAAATTCTATGGCTTAAGTCACAACTCCAGGATTATGGTATGTCTTTTGGCCCAGTTCCCATACTTTGTGATAACACTAGTGCCATAAATATTTCCAAAAATCCTGTGCATCATTCTAGAACCAAGCATATTGATATAAGGCATCACTTTCTACGTGACAATGTTGAAAGTGGGAACATCTCGATGGAACACTGTAGAACTGAAGAGCAAATTACGGACATTCTCACCAAAGCTTTAGACAGACGTCCCTACCAGCGTTTTCGAATGCTTCTAGGGATGATAACTCTAAACTAAACAAGTCCCTGTTTAGTTCTCCTTCAATGCCTGACTAGTTTATACAATACTGCATGATAGGGAACTCGGACTTATTGCTTTCACTATGCCATGATTACTAGTCTAAAGATAAATGTGTACAAAGGAACTCTATTTCTTTTGGCCCAAAATGATCAACCAGAGTTCCCTTTATTCCTCTTTACAAGCCACCATGACGGTTGATCATATGACCCACCCTATGCTAGGGACTGATAGCGATCAAAGAACCATGAAGAAGATGCTTGCAAAGAAGGTGTTTAAGAGGCCAAAACCAAGACCTTTCCCAAGGTCTCGAGCATTCAAGTTCAAGAATAAATTCAAGGACTTGATCTTATTTGTTGAAGATATTCATCAATGGCGTCCAAGACCACCAAGGAAAAGGATGAAGTCTTCAAAGTTCAGAAAGTTAAGAAACTCGTCAAATAGAAAACAATGCTCACTAACCTGGTCATAACATGGGCTAGAAAATTCATATCAAGTCCGTTAAGTACTCGTTGGAAAGATATTTAAAAGTTCTACAACTTTGTAGTTTACTTCAAATTCAGAATCCAACAGCAAAGGGCCGAAAACTGGGTTTTACTGAGAGCTGTTCAAGTCTTACGGGAATCTTAAATTTCTATCTTTATTTCTTTATTTAGAAACATGTATTAATTTGTCTCACTTTAGGGCTGAATTTAGTAAGTGACCGGGTGAGATGAATTGGTATATGGGTCAAAGTCAACCCTTTTACTTGACCATTCCAAATTGAAGAAAATATCTTATTTATTTTATTATAGACGATTTCTATTTATTTAATAATGTGGAGAAATCAGCCAATAGGCTTATGTTAGTTGGTTGATCTTCTCTCTCCTGGTTGTTAGAGATATTTTTAGTTTGTTAGAGATATTTTGAGTTTGTTAGGTTGTTTCCTTAAATAAATAAATCAGCCATGATTTATTTTATTTAAGGAAATCTAGATAGATTTTATTAGATATTTTATTATATCTTAGGAAGAAAGATAAGGACCATTCTAACCCTATTAGGGCCGGCCATGTACTTTGCTTGCTCCTCAAGGATTAGCTTTGTATTCTCTATTTATACTTTGCATTTTCATTCAATAAAAATCAGCTTGAGATTAGATAAACCCTAAGAAAGGTTTATCTAGTCCTTGGGCTCAAAAATACAATTGTGTTTGTGTGCTTGCAATCTCGAGATCATCATCATCATCACATCCGAATTTTCTCTCTCTCGTGTTATTAATTTCGAAATTCAGATTGTGTTGATAAGTTGTTCATCTAGTTTAGTTCTAGGTTGATTGTTAAAGATCGATCCTAGTTCATCAATTGAATTTAGCGTTAGAGCCAATTTAATTGAACTATCTATTTGAATCTTCCTATCAATTTCGATCCATTCAATTCACCATCATTCAAATCAGTTTGTTACTTGCATCACAAGGAGTTCTAAAGTTGAAAGCTTTGTAGGATTGAATTGATTTGCTGGCAAGATCGGGTTCCTGTGTGGTCAAATACGAGGTTTCTGAGGAGTAATCCGAGACGATCACGTATCAGGGACCAGACAAACGCTTCTCATGAGCCAAACTCTTCACTCCTTTATCGAGTCGCAAATTGTCTGGTTCCCTTTTGAGTTCCCTAGCCCCAGAAAAGGATGAGTGTGAAGTTCCCTTAACCACTTCACTCTCCCTGACCTTGATATGATCATGGGAACTGATACAACATAGCAAGGGAACGCTGACTCATCTACAAAGACGAACCGTCACTTGGGAAACGGACTTTTGTGTCAGAGGCTCTGAAGCGTTAGAGGCCAAGTATTCAAATTTGAAAAGGACTTCCCTAGAGATCGTGACGCGTGTCCAGAAGCGTGCTATGGAAGTTGAAACGATGCCCCACGTTCATTGGGCGACGATTATCGAGGTTTTCCACTTCCCTTTCTACCCCTCGCCCCCTCTCTCCTTAAAACCCTCATTTGCCATTTTTGGGATCTTATTCCATCTTCCATCTCTGCAATTCTTCTCCTCCACATCCCTTTCACTCCCCTTTTTCAAGAAACCTCCAAAACCTTCAAAATCTTACAAAAATGGCTCCTCAACACACTTTTGCCCAGATCAAAGCGTGGGTACATGCCAATCCTCGCATCCTTTTCATCTCTCAATTAAAAGAGATTGAGCAAGAACAAGATCCAACCATGAAGGATGTTCTTATCCAAGGGCTCTACAACGAAGTAAGCCCTTTCTTGCCCCCTCCTCCTCCTCTGGCCGACGACATTGTCGCATATGTCTTCCTCTTCTGAATCCCTTCCTCCTCCTTCAACCACCAACACTTCCTCCGGAGTTGTCATCGTTGAAAACTTCGGAGACGCTCGTCCTTCCATCAACGAAAAACCCCGAAAATCCAAACACCGCCATTCATCCAAACGACGCCACTCCTCAAAAGACCCCTCAAAACCCAAAAAATCCAAACATTCCCACGATCCCTCCAAATCCAAAAAACGCAAACATTCTGAGGTCTCTGAATTTTCGGAGCCCAGAAAGAAAGCCTTCTTCAAGTTTGAGGACTACTTGAACTGCTCCAAGGAGAGTTCCTGTGCACCCAAACCCCCATACGCTTTCCCCTCTGAATTTTCGGAGCCTAGAAAGAAAGCCTTCTTCAGTTGTCCAGAAGATGAGGCACTCTGAGCCTGTAGAGGAAGCGGCTCAACTGGAGTCTGGTGAACAAGAGGGGAACTCTCAAGTGTTGCTCCGTATTGCCAACACCCTCGACCAGATTGCCAAGGACCAAGCAGCGTTGGCCAGAGGACAAGAAAAGCTTACACAAGTCCTTACGCGCCTCTGTGACGCCCTGTTCCTCTCAAGCCCCATGATCTCTCCCTTCTTTTTCCCTTAATCCAAAAATGACCACAAATTGTACTTCAGTTCCTATTGTATATATTTTCTTAAGTAATGAATTGGTCTTTATTTTGATTGCGTGTTCCCTTCTTTCCTATTATTGCTTTGCTTGTTTTCGATGATGTCAAAAGGGGGAAAGACAAAAAATGCGAGATGAGTTAAAAGCTTAAGTTATCACAGACCACGCATAAGCTAAGGGGGAACAACTGCATAAAAAGCTAAGTAAGAACTAAGTGTCTCACCAGACGTGGTTTCCTAAATCTAAGTGTTTCACTAAAAGTGTCTTCCCAAAATCATACTTAGGAACTCATCAGCATATCATTCATTGAAATACTTGCATATTTTGTGATGGGTTTGTCATCATCAAAAAGGGGGAAATTGTTGGGACGTTGTTGGGACCTCTAGTTCTAAACAACGGATCAACGATGTAATTCTCTTAAGTTTTGATAATGACAAACACCATAAGGAACTAATGTGGTTTGTTCAAGTATTTCTAAGGAACACAGGTACAGCCAAGAACTCTTATGAATGACCAAAAGCCACTGCAGGCCACAATGTAGAGTTTCCATCAAGGGAACTCTGAAGAGGAAAGTTCACACGAAGTGGAAACTCATAGAAATGATTAAGAGAACACAAGCTTACAACGATGAAGAGTTTCCATCAAGGGAACTCTGAAGAAGACAATTCCCATGACATGCGAACTCACATGTGAGGACAACGACCGTTCAGCGCAGATCACGGGATTTTGTCTTAGACAGCCCGAAGGAACAGTATGAGGATCAGACTGTCACGCTTCATCCAACGGTCCGATTGATCCAAGAAGTTGACCTAGTTCAAACCAAAGTCACATGTGAAGAAAGTACAACTTGGGCATCAAGAAAAGAGCATTTTGGACACAAACGAAAGATGCGACTGCCCAAGCTCAACTAGACTATAAAGCCAAATGAATAGTACTCAGATTGAGTACTTCTCCCAGAACTCTCAAACACCCACATCTGAGAAAAAGAAAGAAAAGGAAGAGAAGTCCTCGCCGACGAGTGTGTGATCTCAACGACGGTGAAGCCGAAGTTCCCAAGGACAAGGGAACTGAGAAGTCGGTGTAAGGTCTGACTTATTTGTATTTTGCTGTTGTGAGCTTAGGAACTCAGTTGAGAGGATTTGCTAGTGTTGCTAGAGTTAGGAAGAACTTGTAGGAACAGAGAAGTGTGAATCCGGCTGTGTAACTAAGGAATAAAGCAATTAATATAAGTAAGTCATTCAAAATCCTCCAAGCGGAGGTAGAGGTTTACACATACAACTAGTTGGTTGTAGTGGGGTTCCTCTATAAAGGAACTGTGTTCTTTACTGTCTTTATTACTTGCGATTGTTTACTTCTGCTGCCTTGGGAACAACTTAATTGCCAGTTCTCAAGCTCTTTGCTAAACGTTTACGATCCAACATAAAATGACTTGTGATCTAATATTGCACGCCAAGTGTTCAATGAAATGTCTATGTAAATGTCACTCCTAAATGTGACATTCGGTTTCTAGGTTTGAATTTATTCTTTTATTCGACCGGTCTTGGTTTTGTAGTGTAGAATGTGCTTATTGGCTTGATACTATCCTCATTCTTTGTACTTATGCGTAGATGTCTTTAAAGTTCACTTGTTTTTTCTCCTTTTGCCTTTAAAATAACTTGTGATCTAACATTATACGCCAAGTGTTCGATGAAATGTCAATGCAAATGTCACTGCAAAATGTGGCATTTTGTTTCTAGGTTCGAATTTATGCTTTTGTTTGATACGTCTTGATTTTTTAGTGAAGAATGTGCTTATTCGCTTGATACTATCCTCATTCTTTATGCTTAAGTCTAGATTTCTTTCAAGTTCACTTGTATTTTTCTTTTTTCCTTTAAAAATCACTTGTGATCTAACATTATACGCCAAGTGTTTGATGAAATGTTGATGTAAATGTCACTCCTAAATGTGGATTTGGTTTATAGGTTCGTATTTATGCTTTTATTCAATCGGTCTTAATTTTGTAGTGTAGAATGTTCTTATGGGCCTGATATTCTCCTCATTCTTTATGCTTATGCCTAAATGTCTTTACATTTCTCTTGTATTTTCTCCTTTTTCCTTTAAAATGGCTTGTGATCTAACATTGCACGACAATTGATTGATAAAATTTCCATAAAAATGTCACTCCTGAATGTGGGATTCGGTATCTAGGTTTGTGTTTATGATTTTATTCGATCGTTCTTGATTTTGTAGTGCAGAATGTGCTTATTCGATTGATACTATCCTCATTCTTCTTGCTTATGCCTCGTTGCATTTAAAGCTCACTTGTTTTTTCTCCTTTTATCTTTAAAAATTACTTGTGATCTAACATTATACGCCAAGTGTTCAATGAAATATTCATGTAAATGTCACTCCTAAATTTGGCATTCGGTTTCTAAGTTCGAATTTATGCTTTTATTTAATCTGCTTGATTTTGTACTAAAGAATGTGGTTATTGGCTTGCTACTATCCTCATTCTTTGTGCTTATGCCTAGATTTGTTAAAAGTTCACTTGTTTTTTCTCATTTTACCATTAAAATAACTTGTGATCAAACATTATACGCCAAATGTTCGATGAAATGTCCATGTAAATTTCACTCATAAATGTGGCATTCGGTTATATAGTTCGAATTTATGCTTTTATTCGATACGTCTTGATTTTGTAGTGCAGAATGTGCTTATTGGCTTGATACTATCCTCATTCTTTATGGTTATGCCTACATGTCTTTAAACTTCACTTGTTTTTTCTGATTTTGCCTTTAAAATGACTTGTGATCTAACATTATACGCCAAGTGTTCGATGAAATGTCCATGTAAATGTCACTCCTAAATGTAGCATTCGGTTTCTAGGTTCGAATTTATGCTTTTATTCGATCTGTTTGATTTTGTAGTGCACAATGTGCTTATTGGCTTGATACTATGCTCAATCTTTGTGCTTATGCCAAGATTTGTTTAAAGTTCACTTGTTTTTTCTCATTTTTCCATTAAAATAACTTGTGATCAAACATTGACCACCAAGTGTTCGATGAAATGTCCATCTAAATGACACTCCTAAATGTGGCATTCGGTTTCTAGGTTTGAATTTATGGTTTTACTTGATCGGTATTGGTTTTGTAGTGTAGAATGTGCTTATTGGTTTGCTACTATCCTCATTCTTTGTGCTTATGCCTAGATGTCTTTAAAGTTCGCTTGTTTTTTCTCATTTTGCCATTAAAATAACTTGTGATCAAACATTGAACGCCAAGTTTTTGATGCAATCTACTGCAGCCACAGCTCTTACAATGATCTTCTGCTTCTTATCACCCATGTACTCTTGCACTGAAACACTCACTCGGAGATGATAAGGAATCCATGTAGTCTCTTTCAGTTTCAGCTGGTAAGGGTTCTCTTCTCCATCCTACAACAGATAAATTGAAAGGGATGAAAACTGTTTTCAAGGATTCAAACTTCAACTGGTGAAGGTTATTACACTAAGGTAGTCCTGCAATAATTGAACAAATGCAATGTTCACCAGCTTACTTGAAATCTCAGTCTGTCAAGCTCTTCAGCAGAGCATCCAATTATCCTTTCAGCTTGTTCACTGAATGCAAAATAAGGAGATTGTTAGAATTGCCATAGTGACTCTTGTTCACCAGCTTACCTGACAATGAATCAAAACTTCCATAGTGACTCTTGTTCACCAGCTTACCATTTGAGATTGACTTATTAAAAGGCTAACTGCGTTCAACTTTATCAAAATTCCAATCCATTACTCAAGTAACAGATCAAATATTACGTTCAGAGGAAGTCAGAAGAAGCACAACTCAGTAGCCAGAACCTCCACCTGTTTATGTGAAAAAGTTAAAAGCAATGAGTGCATCTTTTTTCTTTAGAACTGTAATGTTTAATGGCTTGCCTCATGTTTTTTCTTAGGGTTCATTCCCTGCGAAAGAACCAATTTAAGTGGAGCAATGCACAAATCAGACACCACCTGCAACAAACAATACATCAAAATGAAAAATGGCTTAGTTAGATTCCAGATAGTCTACTTATCAATCAATTGTGAATCCATAGCCAAAAATGCTACCACTTGCCACGTACCTGTTCTAGATTTGCTTGTTCTCGGGGGAATGCTAACAATCTACATGTAAGGACGAATTCCTTAAGTGAATTAGGCCAATGTTCCTGCAACATTATCCATTAAAACTCGCCAAGAGGTCGCAAAATTAGAAATCAAACATAGACTTCAAGCAGGAAAACGAAGGAATTGTTGTTGGTCCATACTCGAATTACACCAGAAGGAATTCGTTACACAGGCAATCAAGCCATTCCTTATCCACAGCTTCCCACAACCGATCCTGAAATCAATTTCTATTGCAATTCCTCTGAATCTGTACAAGGTGTAGAAAGAGTGGGCGACGGGTGCAGATATCTGATCCCCGGGGGAGAATCTGAATCGGAATTCCTTTGAATCGCCCCACTCCTCCTCAGTCCCATCGGAATTCCTCTAAATCTGCACAATCTGCAACGACGCATACTTGTGGGAGGTCGAACGCCGGGTTGCTCCCGAGATGCGCAACAATGTCCTGGAGCTTGTTGACGATAGAAATCACAGAACGGCCCAGCGGTGCCGCCGCTGATCCCTTCGGGAGCGAGTTATTGTGCTCGTCCACGATGGTTGACAGATGGGAAGATCGACAGATTCACAAAGAGAAGAGGTCCATTGCTTGGGAAAGGGGATTAATGATAAAAAATAAGATATATTTTACTCTTTTAATTTACTAAAAAATTAAGATATATGTAAAATAATTCTAATCATTGTATATAACTTATTGTAATAATCTATGAAGATTTTGTAAATAATGTTATGATGAATTTTTTTTTATATATAGATTTTGTCATTCATTCATACCAATTACTAATTTTAATAAATATCAAAGATCATGTATAATATGATTTAAAAATTTATAGTAAATCAATATATCTATATGAAAAAATATATTGGACAAATATCATGAAAAGAATAATAAAAAAATTACTATGATCATGTACTAATATGATTTAAATTCTATAGTGAATGTTCAATTTTTTTGATTTACACTTACATTTATAATGTCGAAGTTATAGCTTAGGGTTTAGGGCTTAGGGCTTAGGGCTTAGGGTTTAGGGTTGTTATTATGCAATATGTTAGGTTATGCAATATGATTACAATGTAGGCATTAATCAAAATTTAGACATGTAAAAGTCCGGGCTAGCCCGCTCGGCCCGCCCGCCCGCCCGACACGGGCTTGGACTTGTAGGGCTAAAAAATTAGTAATCCGCTTGACTAGAAATAGGTGCACACGTAAAATATATGTATCGATAACTAGAGTTTGGTTCAAGTGAAACAAACTTTTATCCTAAAAATTGAAAAGTGGGCTACAAAGTATGAAAAGTGCATTACAAAATACAAAAAGTGCAACTCGAAAAGTGTACTACAAAAAAATATGAAAAGTGCACTATAAAGTACGAAAGTGCAAATGCGAAAAAGTGCACTCCGAAATAGGAAAAGTGCAATACGAACTAGAAAAAGCGCATTCGTTTCATTTTTCAGGATAAGAGTCTGTTTCATTTGAACCAAACTATCTATAACTATATATTAAAGCGTAATTTTTTCGAGCCATCATAACGATTCTGGCCCCGACTTATATTCAAAAACTAGTTTTGTATTCATATTTCTACCTTTTAAGCAACATGTATCATTTAATTCTTTTTTTTAAGCAATATGTATCGTTTAATTGATCTTTTTTAAGGAGATTGCTAGTAATATACGATTACAAATATAACAATTCAATTAAGATATCTTAATTAAAAAACGATTCTATCTAAAAATAAAATAAATATTATAGAATTTATATGACAGCATAAAAAATATCCTAATGATCTTCCTATCTATCATATCCAAAAATAAAAGATTGTTACGATGATAGATGTGGTCTAATCTAAAAGTGACATTTGTTGTTTAATAATTTTTTTAACCTCCGCTTTAGGTTATAGTTATGATGATAGATATGGCTATTTTTATTTCAAAGATATATATATATGTGATCATGTGTACATATTTTTTCTTATCTTTTTTAATTTATCTTTTACAAACATAATAAACATAATGTCCTTTTTATCTATATTGGTCAAATCTACTAATATTATTTTATGTTTATGTTTATTTGGCGATAAATTTTATCTCTATGTTTACTTGGAACTTTTTTTAAATAATTAACTATTCAAATTATTATTTTAATAAAGGGGTGATGTGGCGCAATGTGGTGACAGAAATTACTCCGACTTTAGTTATTAATAATAGATAGATAGATATATTGATATATTGATTGATTATAATATAAACATATATAAAAAAGTGAAGTCATTTAAAAAATTTGATAAAAAAAATGTAAATTCTAATCAAATCCAATTTTTTTTGGAAGAAAGGAAAATTTTGTTTGGCGGGTACTAAAAAATTAGTGGAGCCAATCCCAAAAATTGAAAAAGGAGAAAAGTAAAAACCCTACAACCTATTTCTTTTCCCATTCCACGTCTTTCTCCCCAGTCTCTTTCTGAATTCTCGATATGGTGCTATACAACACCAACAATTGCAATCGATGCCGGAATCGCCACTTCGTTGTTGGATTCTCCATTGACGTTGCCGGATTCTCATCTCTGTTCGCACTCTCCGTTCACGCAACACCTCCGACCACCTTCTAGTAGTCTCCCACCACCAGGTAAACCCTAAATGGTCTAACCACCAATATGTTTCATCCAATCCCACCGTTAAACTGGAAATCACATGAAAGAACTTTGTTTGAACCCTAAATGATTCTATCCAGGTATGAATGAAAAAGAGTAGTGATGCTCTACGCCCACCAATAATTTTTGTGTTGTAGAGCCTAAAAAGAGTAGTGCTGAATGAAAAAGAAATTTAGTGTTGTTCTATCCAGAAATTTAAGGTTCTATCCAGTCATCCAGATTTAAACAATAATTTTTGTTATACCAGTAATTTAGTGTTGTTCTATCCAGAAAAAACAAGTCTTGTTTTTCCAGATTAAAATTGCATTCCCATTGTCATTTGGGTGTCGCTAACTCTCTATGTTATGATGAATTCTAGTGTCATTGCAAGCTTTAATGTAGTAGCTGATTGCAGACTGCACATATAATTTGAGCATATGAAATTTACGAGTTCGTCGTGACATATTTGTTAATTTGGGTTCACATTTTGCCTACTGAAATTGTCTCTTTTACATATGGTTCTAGATTTTAATTGTTCAACTAATGAAAATATTAAATCTAATTGTTATCCACTAAGAGTGAAATTCATAACTTGTAAATGCTTATATCTTGTTAAATCCAGTAGTGGAAACTCAAGCACATGTAACTTTAGATTTACCTCAAACGTACCTAGAAATTAGAATTGCACAGCTAGATATTAATTATGTTCTGTTTTTTTTTTATAACTTGTCTGGTTCAATTGGCTATATATTATAACTTGTCAGGTTTAATTATGTTCGGTCCTTGTAGTCAAATATAATTATCTGATGTTATATATTATTGTAAAATTATGTAGATGGCTCGTACTAGAAAGCGAAAACTCCCACCTCAATCGTCTGAAACTATTGAACCGTCTCAAATTTCTCAACCATCGGAAGCAATACAACCCTCTACCTCAATTAGGAGAAGAGGCGCTTCATTGCTAAAGAATTTCACTAAGAGGTTAGGAGAAGGAAGTAGAGTGGAAGTAACTTTGAATCCACAAAAAGAACCTATTGGTAAGACTAAAGACAAACTAGTTACCTATATTGGTTCTACGGTCAAGTCCACAGTGCCTATCACCATTGATGATTGGACGAATGTGTCAGATGAAGACTTGGAGCATATTTGGGATACTGTTACGGTTAGATTCTTGTAACTGGACGATAATATTTTCTATCTATTATGTATTTGTTTTAACTCGATTCTTGTTTGTTTGAACTCTTGCAGAAAGTTTTCTTACTTCCTCTTGAGTTAAAAGAATGGGTATTTTTGAAAGCCCACTATCTATGGGGGAATTTCAAAAAAGATCTAAGACGAAACCACATGTTTGACCCAAAAACTAGCGAAGTTAGGACAAAAGTTCCTTCAAATTATGACTCGTATGTTAAACAAGAAGAGTGGACAAAATTCATTGAAGTAACTTTAAGCCCCGAGTTCAAGGTATTTGGGTTACTTTAATATTTCAATCCACATTTTATATATTATTTAGTCTACTTACTAAATTTGTTTGTAGGCGAAAAGGGAGAAATTTCGTCAAATGTCTTTATTGAACGACTGCCCCTTTAGGGGATCAAAGAAAGGTTATGTCGGTATTGCGGAAGAATATGTGAGTAATTGTGTATATATATTGTTTTTGTGATCTAAATTAATCATGAAAGAACTTGCATTTTGATGTACTAATTCCATTGATATAATGTATTATTTTAGAAAAAGGCAACCAACATGGACCCCTCTTCTATCGTATCACGAGCAATCCTATTCAAGGAGGGGAGAAGGAAAAGATGGTCAGTGTCGTGGCAAGGCAATAGAAGTGGTGGAAAAAATTGTAAGTAATTTTTCTTATATAATTATAAGAAACACATAGAATGTCATTGTTATCTATCTCTAATTAGTTTATTTGTTATTGTCTTGCATGAAATCGATTTATGATATTATTGCACGCATTTTAATGATGTATGTTTTTACATAATCATCCAATGTGATAATACATTGTTTCTCCTATTATTTATAACAGGATGATTACCTTCAAAAAAATGGAGAATTTGTTTCTGTTGGTCGTAAGGATGTTGATGTGATTCCATCTACCGAGTCATGGCCCCATGATTTGAGTGAAGATTCCAGCACTAAAGACAAGTCCAATTTGCACGACAAGGGAGGGTCTTCATTTAAACACATATCCAAGGCTGGTGTCCGAGGCGCTAAGGAGCCGAGTCAAGGCACGACGCTCTATTATGGGCGCATCACTCGAGAACATGCTAGGGTAATGCTTGACAAGATCAAGGAGGAGCTCATGGATCATATGTTTCCAAAGGTCTACAAAGAAGAAGGTTGGAGTCTCCTTTTGACTCCTGTTCCGACAAGTGACTTTTTTCTGACGGTTAAGGACACTTTATAAGTTTTCGGGATTTCAGGTTAATTTATGTAATTTCGTTAAGTGAGGGGTTTAATTTTGTAAGGCTTTGTGTTAGGTTTAAGGTCGGCCTCCTCCTTCTCATTCTCTAGATTTGAACGAAAAACCTTTTTGCTTACTTTTCTTGCATCTTTCAATTCAAGTTCTTGTTCTTGTTTTCGTTCGTTCAGTTCTCGTTGTTCAAGTTGTTGGTGAGTAATATCCGAAAATCTCGAGCATCTTAGTTTGTTTGAGAGCTTGGTGAGTCATATCCAAATTGTCAAGCATCCATATCCCCTTGTTCTCTCCATTTCGATCCATCATCCATCTCGGTGGTTTCTGCACCCCCTCAGTAAAATCAAGATATCTTTCAATCCACTCATCATCTAGGTTTGAACTTTTTAGGGGTTAAACTAGACTCAGAGATATAACTTCTCGAATTGAAATCACTCAATTCCGTGTTCGGAAGAGGAAGATCCATCCAGTTGAAGACGGGTCAGCTGCGTGGTGTTTGTTGTCGGAATTCATTGGATTCTCGTGGCGATCTCTTTGCACCATCATCCCCTCCATAGATCCTTTCATCAAGTGGTATCAGAGCCATGTGAAGGTATCGCCATCTAAATCTTGTTCCGACCTTGAATTTCCACTTGTTGCAAGTTTTAGGTTTGAACTCTTTAGTGGTTGCGTTGTTGTTGTTGTGTTCGGCCTTATCCGAAGTGTTGTCTTGAGTTGTGGGGTTTTGGAGTCCTTGAATTGTTGAAATTCTTGGACGAGTTTGATGTTCAACCATGGCTGAAAATCTACTCAAAAAACATCCCTAATAGAACACCAATGGCCTTCATTAATCGGTAGTTGAAAGGTTGTTTTTGTTGCTTGATTAATGCCTTCTTTTAGTGCATGAATTGAAAGAGCCTTTGCTGATTTTTGTTGAGTAAAAAAACGTGGGATTGAAACTAAAAACCAGCCTTGATTTTGTGTTCGTTACATGCTTGTGAAAGAATCAGTGCTAGGATACGGGAACAACACCGAGAATTGCTAGTCTTGCTTGGTTGTTTCTTTTCTTGTTGTTGTTTTTGAGTTTTTCTTGTTCCATTTTGTTGGTCATCTCCTACTTGAAACTTGTCGGATTTTGATCTTGGGCAAGTCTTGGTGGTTCATTCAAGTGCACTCTATACCTTGATCTTTGTCGTGTTTTTAAGATGACAAGTGTAGGTGATGAAAAAGAAAAACAAAAGTTTGACGAGGAGTTCTCCAACTCGGTGGCTGCCATGTTACAATCTTTTCAACAATCCATGCAACAATCCGTGGAAGCTTTGGCGACACGCATGGATGCCTTGGAGCGCCGAATCCTAGGGCTGGACGGGAGGACACAAGTGCCTCAAGTGGTGAAGATCAAGGAGACACGAGAAGAGGATCAATGTTCGAGGACGATCCCTTGTAAAGGGGAGAAGACTTCCTTCCAACAAAGAGTGATGAGTGACACAGAACAACCAAAAAGAGAGACTCCTTTCCATGGATTGGAACAACTCATTACCATCAAGTGTCCAATAGAATTGATGCACATATTGCAAGAAGAGGAGGAAGTTGTGGAATTTTCTCCTAAAATCAAGCAGCGTCCTACCATCACTCCTAGCTCCATAAACTCGTTGGCGACACCATGGATGGATGATGTCTCTTTATTTGGTGGTGTTTTCATATGTGATTTCCTTTGTAAATATGTTTCTTTTTCCCCTTTTCTTGCGTGTTTTGTTCCTTTTTAGCTTAGTTCCCGTATTTCTATGAGATTCGGAGACTATGCGCATTTTATGTGTTTTGTAGGTAATTTGGCATGGATCAAGGATCGATTTGAAGGAGGGTCGAGACATGGAGCAAGGCCCGAGCTAAAGCGGGAAAGAGAGGAGCAAGCCATGAAGAAGAACAAGAGGAAAGCCAACAAGAAGAAGGTGGAACGAGGTCCGGACCGAGTTGCAACAACGCCGGGGCCGACTTGGAAGCTTTCATCCTCGGACCGACATGCACAGTAACTCGGGCTTGAGGTCCTCCGTGTCGGTCCGAGTCGGTCACCGGACTACTTGGGATCCAAGGCACGAAATTGTGGACTTCCACTTTTGCCCCTCATCTAATCTATAAAAGGCCCTCTTGTCTTCTAATTTGGGGGGTTCCAAGGGGGTTGGAAAGGGCTCTCTCACACACAACAACCCTCAAAAGGATACTTGGAGAGCAAGGAGGAAGGAGAGGAGAAGGAGAAGAGAGAGAATCGGCCAAGGGAGAGGAAGACTTGATAGGTTTTGTTGATAGATTAGCTTTGCTTTGTTTTGATCTTGTGGATTTGGAAACACTTGATTGGAATTTGTGGATTGCTTTTGATTTGAATGAAACTTTGCTTTGTTTTGAGATTGATGATGTTGATTGCTTTCCCTTTTGATTTGTTTGCTTTCTTTGTTTGCCACATGGAGTAGATCTCCTTGATCTTGGGTTATGGGGGAAAACCCTAGCTAGGTTTGGGCTAGAAACCCCAATTCCATAGCCTTGAGTGTTTGATCTAAGGAACCCACTCTACATAGAGCTACAATTCCTTGCGAAAGTTGGGAATCAAGGCTTGTGATTGGCAAAGTAGCAAAAGTGAACATGTGTCAATCTCAAGACCTTGCTTCGAAGGGGATTTCCCCAAGGATCGAGGTGTAGAAGTGGTTGGAACGAGGGCGAAAGCACTCGATCCTAGTCCGATCATCACTCATTGCTTGAATTGGGGTGGAAAAGCCTTAATCTACTAGAGAAAGAACCCAAAAGCCCAAGATCTACTTTTAATCTTTGAAGTTCGACAAACCCAGCTACCTCGGGCCCGACTTACCCAGTGTCGGTCCCGACTTCCTCTTGTCTCCAACATCGGGCCCGACGTGACCTCAGTGTCGGTCCCGACTGTTTTCTTTGTTTTCCTTTGTTTTAAGCTCTCCTTTCTAGCTTTCTATTGTCTAGGCACATCAATCGAGTAGACTTCCCGAGTGTTCGACACCCACCACGTGCTACAACGGGGTCGGGTTATAAATTGTATCTCTAGACCCTCGCATTTCCAAGCGATCAAAAGATTGGCGCCGTTGCCGGGGAAGTCTAAGTGCATTGAGTGCCAATTTGGTGGGTTTCTTGTGTTTTGGTAGTGATTTGGGTGAGGGAATAGCCCAAACCCTTTGTTTGTTTTTGATTTGTTTTGGTTTGTGTCTTTGTTTCGTAGGTGTATGCTAGCTCGTTCCTCCCGAGGAACACTTGAGCTTGAGTTTGTGAGTGATCCGGAAAGTATTCTCAAAGAAGCCCGAAGAAGGAAAAGGATGGCGAATCAAGCTCTCCATGTTGATGAGGAGTTGGCTCAACTTAGGGCCGAAATGGCTAGATTGCAACTTGAGAAGGACAATCAAGAGGAGGTGGCAAGAAGAGAACGGGAGCAACGGATGAGAGCCGAGGCTCAACTCAACGCTCTACCCCGGAATGCACGCCAATACATGCATCCGGAGTTGAGGGTACCCGAACCGGCTATTGTGCTTCCCGAGGTTGCCAAGAATTTTGAGATCAAGACGCAATTCATCTCCCTCATCAAGCGTGATCAATTCGAGGGCCGTCCACATGAGTGTCCCATAGAGCACGTCAAACTCTTTGTGGACATGTGTGAGACGATCTCTACCGACGAGGAGACATTGGAGTATGTGCTTCTAAAGGCGTTCAAGTGGTCACTTGGGGGCAAGGCCACACATTGGCTCGAGAGCCAAGCTCCTAGGTCAATCACAACTTGGAAGACACTCTATGATGCTTTCTTGATGAAGTTCTTCCCACCGTCAAAGACAACCGAGCTAAGAAGGAAGATTGCAAGCTTTCAACAAGGTCCGAATGAGCCTCTCTTCGAAGCATGGGACCGTTTCAAGGAGATGTTGCGCCAATGTCCTACTCATGGCCAACAACCATATGTGCTTCAAGACATCTTTTTCCAAAGCATCAATCCGGTAACGAAGGACAAGCTCAATCTCCACACCGATTGTGGGTTCATAGACTTGACACCGGATCAAGCTTGAAAGCTACTTGACAAGCTATCCGATTATGAGGCCATGTATGGGGTGAGTCAAGCTAGCAAAGAGGTGAAAGTTCAAGGTGAAGGTGCAAGGAAGTTATATGATCCAAAAGGAGAAGACATTGACAAGGATGTGAAGCTCCAATTCCTTGAAGG
This sequence comes from Fallopia convolvulus, assembly GCA_964016875.1. Taxonomy (NCBI): domain Eukaryota; kingdom Viridiplantae; phylum Streptophyta; class Magnoliopsida; order Caryophyllales; family Polygonaceae; genus Fallopia; species Fallopia convolvulus. The sequence continues at coordinate 21,589,857 of OZ024730.1, forward strand.
TGAAGTGAGCAAACTTAAGAGGCAAGTCCACTACTACAAGCAAAATGCTAGAGCTTGTGAGGAGTGTGGATCCTTTGCACACGCTACACAAGTTTGTCCGAATGAGAGCCAAGCGCTTGGCCGAGCGAATTGAGGAGGCAAACTATGTTCGAGGAAATTTCGGTGGAAGACGCAATTTCAACAATGGTGGCAATGGCCGGTGGAACAACGGTCAAGCTCAAGGTTACAACAACAACTTCAACCAAAACGAGCCAAGGGCGCCACCACCACCATATAGACCACCGGGATTCAATGAGCTACAATCATTTGCTCAAGAGATGAGAGATGGGTTCAAGGAGATGAGGACCCAATTCAATGAGTTTGGTGCATGGAGGAGGCAAGTCGACAATCAATTTGCCCAAATTGTGACTCAAGCCCCGAGAGAGAATGAGAGACTTCCGGGCCGACCCGAGGAGAACCCTCGAGCTCAAAACAATCAAAATGAAGTCCGGGCAATTGGATTGAGAAGTGGCCGAAACCTACCCGAGCCACACATGCCTAAGAAGAATGAAGAGAGTCGGACCAACTTACCCAGCAAGTCGGGTCCGACGTTCCCCGAAGTCGACCCAGCAAGAAGATCGACCCCTTTACCCCGGACCGAGGTTGAGAGCAACTCGGGACCGACGTACCCAAACCTCGATCCGACTCCTCTGCCCAGGACCGAGATTCACAACATTGGGCCCGACATGGTGCCTAAGTTGGTCCAACCAGGAAATGTTGCAAGTGAAGTGGGGAAGTCCAAGGAGGTTGATCCAAGCAAGATTCAAGGTGCAACAATTCTTCCATATCCCTCAAAGAAGCCGAAAGATGTTGTCCAGAACAAGTTCAAGAGGTTTCTCAAACTCTTGCAAGGCTTGAACATCTCTATCCCGTTCACCGATGCATTGAGCGAGATGCCATCTTATGCCAAGTTTTTAAAGGAGATTCTGATCAAGAAGAGATCCATAGTTGAAATGCAAGATGAGGTCAAGACCTTAGAGTTACCGCAAAAGCTAGGAGATCCCGGTCGCTTTGCTATCACCATTGGTGTAGGGTCTCAAAACTTCCAAGCCTTGTGTGATCTTGGAGCAAGCACGAGCATCATTCCTTACACCATATGGAAATCCACATCCATGGGTCTCATAGCTCCGGTCAACATGAGGTTAACGATAGCGGATGGGTCGTCCATCGAGCCAATTGGTATCGTCGAGGATTACCCCGTTTGCATTGAAGGCCACTATGTCCCAATCGACTTTGTTGTGGTGGACATGATAGAAGTGCCGGGTGAACCGATTATACTAGGGAGACCTTTCCTTTCTACGGTTGGGGCAATCATTGATGTAAAAAAGGGCCACTTGTCTCTTGACATTGGAGGAAGAGAGATTGAGTTTTTCTTTAGGCCAACTTCAAAAGGGACCGTACATAAGGAAGCTAAGATGATCCAAGTTCCTCTTGGATTGCAATGGGAAGCCGTTTCTAAGAAGTCAAGGCCAAGGGAGCTTAGGTTGAAAGCCACCCCACCACCTAGAGAAATTGAGATAGAGCGCAAGGTCTAGCCCTCAATATGATTGAGCATGAGCAATTGGAGGAAAGGATGTCTTATTTGGAGGTGTTCAAGGCCGAGAAAGAAGAAGTTCAAGCACCACCGGAACCATCTCAAGAACTCAAGGAGCTTCCAAAAGATTTGAGGTACGCATTTCTTGGTCCCAACTCTTCTTTACCCGTAATCATAAATGCCAACTTGAATGATGAGGAGGAGTCTAAATTGTTAGAGGTTCTAAGAAAACATAGAAGAGCTTTAGGGTATTCACTAGAGGAACTAAAGGGAATCTCTCCCTCAATTTGCATGCATAGGATTTATATGGAGGATAACCATAAACCCACTATTGAACCCCAAAGAAGATTAAATCCTAACATGAAAGAAGTGGTAAAGAGTGAAATACTTAGGATGTTGGATGCGGGAATCATCTTCCCAATTTCCGATAGCAAGTATGTGAGTCCCGTGCATGTAGTTCCTAAGAAAGGAGGTCTCACCGTTGTGCAAAATGAAAATGGAGAAATGATACCTATGAGAACCACGACAAAATGGTGTATGTGTATTGATTACCGTAAGCTTAATAGTGGCACTCGCAAAGACCATTTTCCTCTTCCTTTCATAGACCAAGTCCTAGAAAGATTAGCACAACATGAATATTTTTGCTACCTTGACGGGTATAGCGGGTTTTGGCAAATCCCTATTCATCCCGATGATTAAGAGAAGACGACATTCACATGTCCTTATGGGACTTTTGCCTATAGACGCATGCCTTTTGGTTTATGTAATGCGCCGACAACGTTTCAAAGATGCATGATGTCCATCTTCTCCGATATTGTTGAGGATATAGTAGAAGTGTTTATGGATGATTTCTCCATCTATGGTTCCTCATTTGATGTTTGCTTATCTAACTTAGACAAGGTTTTGACTAGATGTGAGGAGACTAGCTTGATGCTTAATTGGGAAAAATGCCACTTCATGGTGAAGGAGGGCATAGTACTAGGACACCTCGTTTCTAGTAGGGGGATAGAAGTAGATAAAGCTAAAGTTGAAATAATTGAAAAACTACCTCCTCCCTCTTGTGTTCGTGACGTTAGGAGTTTCTTAGGTCATGCGGGATTTTATAGACGGTTCATCAAGGATTTTTCTAAGATTGCAAAACCATTGTCTAACCTCTTGATGAAGGATGTGCCCTTTGAGTTTTCCGAGGATTGCATGAGTTCTTTTTGTAGGTTTAGAGATGCCTTGATTTCGGCTCCAATAATGGCGGCACCCGATTGGAATCTTCCATTTGAGGTGATGTGTGATGCTAGTGATTTCGCCGTAGGGGCCGTCCTTGGGCAAAGGAAGGATGGAAAGTTGCATGCCATCTACTACGCAAGCAAAACTTTGGATGAAACTCAGTGCAATTACACAACGACGGAGAAAGAGTTTCTTGCGATAGTGTTTGCATTTGAGAAATTCCGTTCATATCTTGTGGGATCAAAGGTGGTAGTCTTCACGGACTATGCGGCAATCAAATACCTCATGAAGAAGAAAGATGCAAAGCCGAGGCTTCTAAGGTGGATGCTCCTTCTCCAAGAGTTTGACCATGAGATCAAGGACAAAACCGGTGCGGAAAATGTGGTAGTTGATCATCTATCCCGTTTGCCCATTGAGTACATGTTGGAGATGGAGGATGGTTTGACTATAGATGATTCAAGAGTAGATGAAGTTCTCATGAGCGGAAAGGAGGAAAGGAAAGGTGGATCGACGAACCAAGTAAGTCGGGCCCGAGGTCCAGAACATCGAACCAAAGGCAGGGCAGGTACAAGTGAGTCGGGACCGAGGTCTTCAACATCGGGCCCGAGTTACCTGTGTGTCTGCGAAGCTAGACCGGCGTCCAACCATGTCGGGCTCGGTACACTTCAATGTCGATCCGTGGAAGAAAGTAAGTTTCCTAACTCGATTTCCATTCCTTCTCGTTCTCAATTGATTAATTCTTTCTCCCACACTTGCCTTCTTTCTATTAGTGCCGTAAGACGAGGGGTTTCCCCTTGGTTTGCGGATTTTGCTAACTTTGCCGTAGGGGGAGTGATCCCACCAAATTTGTCTTATCAAGCTAGGAAGAAATTCTTACATGATGCTAGACAATATTTTTGGGATGATTCATATCTCTACAAGGAAGGGCGTGATCAAATCTATAGACGGTGTGTGTCAAGTGAAGAGGTTGAGAGCATAATTCACCATTGCCATTCCTTGCCTACGGGGGGTCACGCTAAGAGTTCCAAAACCACTTCAAAAATTCTTCAATGTGGTTATTATTGGCCAACCATGTTCAAGGATGTGCATGATTATGTGAGGAAGTGTGAGGAGTGCCAAAGAGCGGAGGAATGAGACTCCTCAAACTGGCATTCTAGAAGTTGAGTTATTTGATGTATGGGGTATTGATTTCATGGGACCATTTCCCACATCGGGGCCTTACAAGTACATCTTGGTAGCCGTGGACTATGTCTCAAAATGGGTGGAGGCCATACCAACAAGAACCAATGATGCTAGGGTGGTGATGAAGTTCTTGAAAAGCAACATTTTTGCACGGTTTGGTGTGCCTAGGGTTCTCATAAGTGATGGAGGACCTCATTTCATTGAGAGGTGCTTCGAGAATGTGTTGATCAAGTATGGGGTGTCTCATCGAGTTGCTACTCCTTATCATCCTCAAACAAGCGGGCAAATCGAGGTGTCAAACTGTCAAATCAAGGCTATCTTGGAGAAGACCGTATCTCGATCAAGGAAAGATTGGGCCTCTAAGCTCGATGATGCACTTTGGGCTTATAGAACCGCCTTCAAGACACCTCTAGGAACTACACCCTTCAATCTAGTTTATGGCAAGGCATGCCATCTTCCGGTCGAGCTTGAGCACAAGGCAAAATGGGCACTCAAAGAGATGAATTGGGATATCAACTTGGCCGGTGAGAAAAGGTTTCTAGAGCTTCATGAGTTGGGGGAATTGAGGTTGAAAGCCTATGAGAACTCCAAGTTGAACAAGGAGAAGATCAAGAAGTGGCATGATAGGAAGTTGATCCCAAAGACTTATCAAACCGGTGACAAGGTTCTCCTTTTCAATTCAAGGCTTAAACTTTTCCCGGGGAAGTTAAGGACTAGGTGGAGCGGACCATTTGTGGTCCACCATATCTATGCTCATGGTGCGGTGGACTTGGTTGATGAACGAGGACATATTTTCAAAGTAAATGGTCATGGAGTGAAGAAGTTCTATGACAAGGCCGGTCCAAGCAAAGAAGTTAGAGCCTCATGGGCTCTCGTCCTCGCCAATTGATCCTAGACATGCCATTGAAGAATAAGAAATTGTGAGCTCTTCATACTCTTCTCTCTTGCTTTTAAAGTTTTGGTTTCCTTGTTTGATGGGGACATCAAAATTTTAAGTACGGGGTGGGGGTAAGTGTGTTCATGATTTCACTTGCTTATGTTTGTTTGTTATTTTGAGGATATTTGTTTTTTGTTTTTAGTTTGTGTCTGGGATGTTTGCTTCTTGGTTTGTGGTTTGATGAAAGACATGGATGATTAATTTGGTCTTGAATGGATGAGTTTTTGGTTTTTGAGAAATTTTTGCAAAAAAAAAAAATCCATAAAAAATTGAAAAAATTGTGTTAAAAACAACAAAAAGATTTTGTGTTTTGTAGGTTTTGGACTAGAAATTCCCATCTTAGATTGCCAAATAAAAGCTAATGATGATGTGAGCATGTAAATTCCTTTGCATATTTCCGGATGGTTTAGCCTCTAAAATGATGTTGCTTTTGATGTGATCATGATATCTTGCTTGTTTTATTGAACATGTGAGTTCTAGGATGAGTTCTTATGCAACTAAGTATGAGTGACCCTTGTGAGATTGATTTTTGGCCATTTTAGGGATGCTTTTTCATATTTGCATATCCCTCATGTTTCTTGTGTGATTAGCTCATTCATGCTTAGTAAAACTTGCTATTGCGGTGTTTATCTATTTTCCAAGACCGTCATGAGATTTGTCCTAGCATTGGCACATTGATTTTGAACTTTATTCTTCTAGTCACATAAATGTTCCATATCCTACCATGAAGTTAATCCTTTGTTTGTAGCCCCGTTCTAGCCTAAGCCTTTGTTTGAAACTCCTCAAAAATATTATTCCTAGCCTTATATGACTTGACCCTTATGGGATTGGACTTTAGAAGAGAGGTTTGGATTGTATTTGAAGAGTTGAGATTCTCTTGGGTTTAAGGGCAAAGAATGGTGTTATGAATCATGTGGGTAGTGCATCTTTGTTGTACGAAAATGAAAAAGAAAGAAAAAAATGTTGGAAATGTAAAGTGGAATGAAGGCAAAAGGCCTAAGTGAAGAAAAATGGTCCGACCGAGTTACACGCAACATCGGGCCCGATGTCATAAGAAAGTCGGTCCAAAATGTAGAAAGTGTGGAAAATCCAACAAAAAGCCTAAAAGCAAAGATGAAGTGGAATGTTAAGTGAAATTTTGGGTTGAAAGGAAAAATGTTAAGTCTTTTGGGTGAGTGTGAAAGTAATTGTGGAATTTTGGTGAAGTTGGTGAGATTTTTGGTTGTTCAATCCCCATTGTAAGCACCACAAGACCAAATAATTCCCACCTTGAGAAATACCAAAAGCCCCATTACAACCCGGCCGAATGGAACCTCTTTGAGGACCTCCATTGAGCCAAGTTCAAAATTCTTTGTGTACTTTGTAATAGGCATCTCTAGGTGGAGGAATTGGTGATATTAGCTTCAATAGTAAAGTCCTTACTTGCATGATTTTTGAGCTTGAGTGTTCATTGCTAACCCCAAACACATGATGAGTGATACACATTCACATATCCCTAAAGTGAGGCTTAGTTGCATTAACTCTATTCCTTGGAACACTTAATCATGTGTGATGATGTAATCTTGCTTGAATGTCAATCACTTGTGCTTAAAATGTGTTTTCATACGAGGCTTTACTTGAAGATTATGTTTCGGTCTTGCTTACATTGTTATTGCTTGAGGACAAGCAAGTTTAAGTATGGGGTATTTTGATGTCTCTTTATTTGGTGGTGTTTTCATATGTGATTTCCTTTGTAAATATGTTTCTTTTTCCCCTTTTCTTGCGTGTTTTATTCCTTTTTATCTTAGTTCCCGTATTTCTATGAGATTCGGAGACTATGCGCATTTTATGTGTTTTGTAGGTAATTTGGCATGGATCAAGGATCGATTTGAAGGAGGGTCGAGACATGGAGCAAGGCCCGAGCTAAAGCGGGAAGAGAGGAGCAAGCCATGAAGAAGAACAAGAGGAAAGCCAACAAGAAGAAGGTGGAACGAGGTCCGGACCGAGTTGCAACAACGCCGGACCCGACTTGGAAGCTTTCAACCTCGGACCGACATGCACAGTAACTCGGGCCCGAGGTCCTCCGTGTCGGTCCGAGTCGGTCACCGGACTACTTGGGATCCAAGGCACGAAATTGTGGACTTCCACTTTTGCCCCTCATCTAATCTATAAAAGGCCCTCTTGATTTGTTTGCTTTCTTTGTTTGCCACATGGAGTAGATCTCCTTGATCTTGGGTTATGGGGGAAAACCCTAGCTAGGTTTGGGGTAGAAACCCCAATTCCATAGCCTTGAGTGTTTGATCTAAGGAACCCACTCTACATAGAGCTACAATTCCTTGCGAAAGTTGGGAATCAAGGCTTGTGATTGGCAAAGTAGCAAAAGTGAACATGTGTCAATCTCAAGACCTTGCTTCGAAGGGGATTTCCCCAAGGATCGAGGTGTAGAAGTGGTTGGAACGAGGGCGAAAGCACTCGATCCTAGTCCGATCATCACTCATTGCTTGAATTGGGGTGGAAAAGCCTTAATCTACTAGAGAAGGAACCCAAAAGCCCAAGATCTACTTTTAATCTTTGAAGTTTGACAAACCCTTCTACCTCGGGCCCGAATTACCCAGTGTCGGTCCCGACTTCCTCTTATCGCCAACATCGGGACCGACGTGACCTCAGTGTCGGTCCCGATTGTTTTCTTTGTTTTCCTTTGTTTTAAGCTCTCCTTTCTAGCTTTCTAGTGTCTAGGCACATCAATCGAGTAGACTTCCCGAGTGTTCGACACCCACCACGTGCTACAACGGGGTCGGGTTATAAATTGTATCTCTAGACCCTCGCATTTCCGAGCGATCAATGGATGCATTTCCTATGATTCCTTCATGTTTGCCCTTCTTGCTCCATGAGGAGGACGATGCTGTTTTAGTCACTCCAAGCGGTGATTACATTCCCTTTCTTGTGGAGGCCAAGAAGGATGTCTTTTTCATGGAGAATGCCACACCAAGGGAGTCAGAAGCCCTACCTACTTTGTTGAGCTCACAAGGCTTGATAGATTCGAGGACGAATCTTTTTGAAGGAGGATGATGATGTGATTCCATCTACCGAGTCATGGCCCCATGATTTGAGTGAAGATTCCATCCCTAAAGACAAGTCCAATTTGCACGACAAGGGAGGGTCTTCATTTAAACACATATCCAAGGCTGGTGTCCGAGGCGCTAAGGAGCCGAGTCAAGGCACGACGCTCTATTATGGGCGCATCACTCGAGAACATTCTAGGGCAATGCTTGACAAGATCAAGGAGGAGCTCATGGATCATATGTTTCCAAAGGTCTACAAAGAAGAAGGTTGGAGTCTCCTTTTGACTCCTGTTCCGACAAGTGACTTTTTTCTGACTTTTTTCGGGTTAATTTATGTAATTTCCTTAAGTGAGGGGGTTAATTTTGTGAGGCTTTGTGTTAGGTTTAAGGTCGGCCTCCTCCTTCTCATTCTCTAGATTTGAACGAAAAACCTTTTTGTTTACTTTCCTTGCATCTTTCAATTCAAGTTCTTGTTCTTGTTTTCGTTCGTTCAGTTCTCGTTGTTCAAGTTGTTGGTGAGTAATATCCGACAATCTCGAGCATCTTAGTTTGTTTGTGAGCATGGTGAGTCATATCCAAGTTGTCAAGCATCCATATCCCCTTGTTCTCTCCAGTTCGATCCATCATCCATCTCGGTGGTTTCTGCACCCCCTCAGTAAAATCGAGATATCTTTTAATCCACTCATAATCTAGGTCTGAACGTTTTAGGGGTTAAACTAGACTCAGAGATATAACTTCTCGAATTGGAATCACTCAATTCCGAGTTCGGAAGAGGAAGATCCATCCAGTTGAAGACGGGTCAGCTGCGTGGTGTTTGTTGTCGGAATTCATTGGATTCTTGTGGCGATCTCTTTGCACCATCATCCCCTCCATCGATCCTTTCATCAGATGTGCTAGCAATGGCCTTAGGTAAGGAAGAGCACCCCGGACGTGTTAGAGGAGTTGGTCAAAATACCACTATTACTGATTACTTTTGCCATGCAACTCGTCGAGCATCATCATCATCAATTGGTATGGATTTAAGAGGGGCGGCATTTCTTGAGGCATCCAACATGATAAAAGCAACCATGAAGGCTGAAGTTGAATCTTGGTTGAATGAAGAAAGACAACAAACAAGAAAATTTATTCAATCATTGTTGGATGAGAGGAAACAATACCTTCTAGACAAACCACTTCCAGAGATGCGTTCATTCCATAACCCCATACCAAATGATCCAATTCACCCATGTGGAAACGCATCTTGTTCTGAGAAAGGAGAAGTTCCTACATCAAATGTAAAAGTAAGTATTATAAACCTTCATACATAAAGAAACTTCCTTATCATGATCAATAATGTAATTTAACATGATTATATTATGTGTAGGAAACAAGAGATTGCAAGCTTTATTGGCCTAATCTTGCTCAAGAGGTCGCAAAAGGGGTTGTGTATTATTCATCTTCTCCTGAAGTTATGTTGCACAATCGAGTGTTAAAGAAAGGACAAGTAAAGGTTACGGTTATCAATCCGATATAAGGTGAAGGAGGAGTAGAGTTGCCATTTCCAAGTGATCAAGTTCGTACAGTGTCGGATGTTGTGGGCCAATTTATTGCATGGCCAGAGCATTTAGTGAAACCATATGTAGTAAGTTATCCATGTTATTTATATTTCAGATGATCTCATTATTGATATCTTTGCATATTAATTTTATAAATTTATGTTTTGTATTGATGAGCATGCTTTGAGTAATGACTCTTTGGGACTCATGAAGGAGAACGACAATGGATTGTCAAATACCAAACAATCTGCTACTGGTCTTGTAGATGCACCTGTAGCTTCATGCATCATCGAAGATTATGGATGGATGCTAGAAGAATTTGAAGATGGTTCTTGTAAGGTTCTTCAAATTCCCCCAGATCTTTTTTCATATGACCATCCTGGAATTCGCATTGGCCATGAACAAATTCAGATTTGGTTGAACAAAAAAGAGATCGATATTTGTCTTGTGTCGTTGTATAGGAGGTAAAATTTGATAGTTTCATGCAAACTTGATATATATATGCATATATATATATGTGTGTGTGTGTGTTTTGTAACATATTAATTTATATGAACTTATTAGGTAACAAGCTAGGAATGTTTGTGTTATGTTAATATTATTTTTCTAATGTTTTAAAGCATGAACAAAATTCATATATAAATGTTGATGCAATAGAAGATGAATTGAGAGATAATTCAGATGCATGATATATATGTTGATGAATTGAGAATTTATGTTATGTTAATGCAAAACTAGTAACCTGGATAATTTGTTTAGCCGTTTGACTTGTAATAAGTAATCACATAACGTTTATGCAGATGTTTGTTTGAGACTCATTGTAAGGATGTGGGAGACAATGATGTGGGAGATATTTTCAAATTTCTATGTCCAACAAAAATTTCGCCAATAGGTAATTCTGGAACCATTAAAGATCGAGCAACCTATATTGCAAATTCTATGAAGGGAAATATTGAGAATCGAATTTTCTTAGCACCATATAAGTCCGGGTAATCAACTTAACTTAACTTTTTTGTTATGGAATATTATAGTAGCTCTTCTTATATTGGTCTCCGATAAATATATGTACAAGAATCATTGGGTATTGTTGGTGTTGCATCCTCACTTTGGTACTGCATATTGGATTGACCCGTTATGTAGTCATCGAGAAAAAGATGTTGACGAGTTGATTGATATGTAAGTACTATAATTTCAATATTCTTAAATAATTATATTACCTTATCAAATGTTATTTACTTTGTATATAGGAGCTACACTTTGATATATACTACTCTGGGAAAGAGAAAGCCTCGAAGACAACCTCTATGGCAAGTTGTAAAGGTTAGCTTGAGCCATCCAATGCATTCATTCCTTACTTTTAAAGTTTTATAAAAGCAGTCTACATTATTATATATACTGATATCTTTCTTTTATGAGTTGTAGTGTCCACAACAGGCAAATCTGATTGAGAGCGGGTATTATATGTTAAGGTGTATGTGGGAGATTATATGGAGAAGATGTATAATTATCCCAAAGATTGTATGTACTTCTACCCTTTCTATCTAAGTTTTTTTTATTAAGTTATACTTATATATATATAACTTCATTCTTAATTGAAGTGGTACGATAATAGAAAAACTTTCTCAGATGATGAAATTCATGACACTAGGAAGGAGTTGATGGAGCATTTGGTTTCGCTCGTCCTTCTTTAGGTCGATGTTAATTTTCTTCTTCTTGGAGTATATAGGAATTTCTTTCATATATATACCATAAGATATATAGGAACTTCTTCCATATATAGGAATGACTTGAGAATTACTTAGACTTTCTCTATATTTTTTCCATATACTGAATCATGGCTTAGTTTGTTTTGTGATGCTTTTTGCATTGAAGTGAGCTGAACCAGATTTCTAGATTGAGAAAATTTTGAACATTTAGTTACTTAAACTAGTTGAATATTCATGATTGTTATATTTATATTGGTGCTTTGCATTAGTTCAGATTTGTGGTTGTCTCTCTTTCCCTTTTTGGTTTATTGGATCCATTGCTATTTTATAACTGCTTTCCTAAATCTGTACAACTTTTGCAATCTCTAGGCTTCATGCTCTTATAGTCGAGTACTAACTAAAAAATACAGTAGTAAGCATTAATTTTTGTTTACTAACAATGTGCACTAAGCCAATCTAACCACTCCATTTTGCAGTGCATTGTTGTCACCTTAGTACAGATGGGTCTTTTGGTCGCTCCCCCGTTGCTTTAAGCCAGGGGTGCCTCCATTTCAACCCCCAATTTCTCGTAAGGGAAGGTCCGTTGGGTAAATGTTGTTGTTGTTGTTGTAGTTACTCAAACTATATATATATATATATATATATATATCAATTCTTATTAGACAAGTTTTTCCCTCAACTTAGATTTCTTTATGTTTTGTTATTTATTATTGTACTTTTGTTTTTGCAGAACATGGAAGTCACCTATGGAGAATGATTCTTTCCAAGAAGACATATAGTCACTTTCATAGTGGTTGTTGGGGTCTATATTTTGGATGTTTGGTTGCTATTGATGAATATGCTTTTTATTATCAAGATGGTTTCTCCTATTAATGGCTAAAGTATATTGTGTTTTGATGTTGTATATCACAATTAAAATTCAATATTTGATATGAATATTGTAAGCTTAACACTCAAATAGCGATTAAACCGGACATTAACTATCCGGTGTATATATCTAGACATATATACCCCGGGTTCAAACACCCGATGTACATACCCAAGTCATTAATATCCCGAACTTTAACACCCGGTGTATATACCCTAACCATTAATACCCCGAACATCAACACCCGGTGTATAATCCCCAAACATAATACCCGAACTTCAATACCCGGTGTATATTACTCATTATACCCCAAATTTCAAAATCTGGTGTATATACCTTAAACATTATACCCCAGACAACAACACACCGGTGTATTTTTGATACTAAATAACCTGGATAAAAAATACTCATATATCCCTCGGGTAATGATTAGCTGGTGTATTAGGATATTGATCAAATACCTCAGCAACCTTTACCCCGGGCAATATCCGGTGTATTTGGGGCAAAACGCCCATGGTATTTGGCTCATTTTGTAGTAGTGCGGTCTAGATTTCGTAGTGTCGAATGTGCTTATTGACATGATACTATCCTCATTCTTTTTGCTTATGCGTAGGTGTCTTTAAACTTCACTTGTTTTTTCTACTTTTGCCTTTAAAATGACTTGTGATCTAACATTGCACGCCTAGTGTTCAAAGAAATGTCCATGTAAATGTCACTCCTAAATGTGGCATTCGGTTTCTAGGTTCGAATTTATGCTTTTATTCGATCGGTCGTGATTTTGTAGTGTAGAATGTGCTTATTGGCTTGATACTATCCTCATTCTTTTTGGTTATGCCCAAATGTCTTTAAAGTTCACTAGTTTTTTCTCCTTTTGCATTTAAAAATTGACTGGTAATCTAAGATTGCGCGTCAGGTGTTCGATGAAATGACCATGTAAATGTCACTCCTAAATGTGGCATTCGGATTCTAGGTTCAAATTTATGCTTTTATTCGATCGGTCTTGATTTTGTACTGCGGAATGTTCTTATTGGCTAGATATTATCCTCATTTTTTAAGCTTACGCCTATATATATTTAAGCTTCACTTGTTTATTCTCCTTTTGCCTTTAAAATGACTTGAGATCTAACATTGCACGCCAAGTGTTCGATGAATCCATGTAAATGTCACTTCTAAATGTGGCATTTGGTTTCTAGGTTCGAATTTATGCTTTTATTCGATCGGTCCTGATTTTGTAGTGCAGAATGTGCTTATCGGCTTGATACTATCCTCATTCTTTATGTTTATGCCTAGATTGTTTTTTCTCCTTTTGCCTTTAAAAATTGACTTGTGATCTAACATTTCACGCCAAGTGTTCGATGAAATGTCCATGTAAAGGTCACTCCTAAATGTGGCATTCTGTTTCTAGGTTCGAATGTATACTTTTATTCGATCGGTCTAGATTCTGTAGTGTAGAATGTTCTTATTGGCTTGACACTATCCTCATTCTTTTTGGTTATGCCTAGATGTCTTTAAAGTTCACTTGTTTTTTCTCCTTTTGCCTTTAAAAATCTACTTGTGATCTAACATTGCACGCCAATTGTTCAATGAAATGTCCATGTAAATGTCACTCCTAAATATAGAATTCGGATTCTAGGTTCAAATTTATGCTTTTATTCGATCGGTCTTGATTTTTTACTGCGGAATGTTCTTATTGGCTAGATACTATCCTCATTTTTTATGCTTACGCCTATATATATTTAAACTTCACTTGTTTTTTTTTCCTTTTGCCTTTAAAATGACTTGTGATCTAACATTGCACGCCAAGTGTTAGATGAATCCATGTGAATGTCACTCCTAAATGAGGCATTCGGTTTCTGGGTTCGAATTTATGGTATTAATCAATCTGTCGTGATTTTGTAGTGCAAAATGTGCTTATTGGCTTGATACTTTCCTCATTCTTTATGCATATGCCTAGATGTATTTAAAGTTCACTTGTTTTTCTCCTTTTGCCTTTAAAAATTGACTTGTGATCTAAGATAGCACGCCAAGTGTACGATGAAATGTCCGTGTAAATGTCACCCTAAAAGTGGCATTCGGTTTCTATGTTCGAATTTATGCTTTTATTCGATCAGTCTAGATTTTGTAGTGCAGAATGTGCTTATTGGCTTGATACTATCCTCATTATTTTTTCTTATGCCTAGGTGTCTTTAAAATTCACTTGTTTTTTCTACTTTTGCTTTTAAAATGACTTGTAATCTAACATTGCATGCCTAGTGTTCGATGAAATGTTCATGTAAATGTCACTTCTAAATGTGGCATTTGGTTTCTAGGTTCGAATTTATGCTTTTATTCGATCGGTCGTGATTTTGTAGAGCAGAATGTGCTTATCGGCTTGATACTATCCTCATTCTTTATGCTTATGCCTAGATTGTTTTTTCTAATTTTGCCTTTAAAAATTGACTTGTGATCTAACATTTCACGCCAAGTGTTCGATGAAATGTCCATGTAAATGTCACTCCTAAATGTGGCATTCGGATTCTTGGTTCGAATGTATGCTTTTATTCGATCGGTCTAGATTTTGTAGTGCAGAATGTTCTTATTGGCTTGATACTATCCTCATTCTTTTTGGTTATGCCTAGATGTCTTTAAAGTTCACTTATTTTTCTCCTTTTGCCTTTAAAATTCTACTTGTGATCTAACATTGCATGCCAATTGTTCAATGAAATGTCCATGTAAATGTCACTCCTAAATGTGGCATTCGGATTCTAGGTTCAAATTTATGCTTTTATTCGATCGGTCTTGATTTTGTACTGCGGAATGTTCTTCATGGCTAGATACTATCCTCATTTTTTATGCTTACGCCTATATATATTTAAACTTCACTTGTTTTTTCTCCTTTTGCCTTTAAAATGACTTGTGATCTAACATTGCACGCGAAGTGTTCGATGAATCCATGTGAATGTCACTCCTAATGTGGCATTCGGTTTCTAGGTTCGAATTTATGCTTTTAATCAATCGGTCGTGATTTTGTAGTATGTGCTTATTGGCTTGATACTTTCCCCATTCTTTATGCATATGCCTAGATGTATTTAAAGTTCACTTGATTTTTCTCCTTTTTCCTTTAAAAATTGACTTGTGATCTAAGATTGCACGCCATGTGTACGATGAAATGTCCATGTAAATGTCACCCCTAGAGGTGGCATTCGTTTTCTATGTTCGAATTTATGCTTTTATTCGTTCGGTCTAGATTTTGTAGTGGAGAATGTGCTTATTGGCTTGATACTATCCTCATTCTTTTTTCTTATGCCTAGGTGTCTATAAAGTTCACTTGTTTTTTCTACTTTTGCTTTTAAAATGACTTGTGATCTAACATTGCATGCCTAGTGTTCGATGAAATGTTCATGTAAATGTCACTTCTAAATGTGGCATTCGGTTTCTAGGTTCGAATTTTTTCTTTTATTCGATCGATCGTGATTTTGTAGTGCAGATTGTTCTTATTGGCTTGATACTTTCCTCATTCTTTATGTTTATGCCTAGATTGTTTTTTCTCCTTTTGCCTTTAAAAATTGACTTGTGATCTAACATTTCACGCCAAGTGTTCGATGATATGTCCATGTAAAGGTCACTCCTAAATGTGGCATTCTGTTTCTAGGTTCGAATGTATGCTTTTATTCGATCGGTCTAGATTTTGTAGTGCAGAATGTTCTTATTGGCTTGACACTATCCTCATTCTTTTTGGTTATGCCTAGATGTCTTTAAAGTTCCCTTATTTTTTCTCCTTTTGCCTTTAAAAATCTACTTGTGATCTAACATTGCACGCCAATTGTTCAATGAAATGTCCATGTAAATGTCACTCCTAAATATAGCATTCGGATTCTAGGTTCAAATTTATGCTTTTATTCGATCGGTCTTGATTTTGTACTGCGGAATGTTCTTATTGGCTAGATACTATCCTCATTTTTTATGCTTACGCCTATATATATTTAAACTTCACTTGTTTTTCTCCTTTTGCCTTTAAAAATTGACTTGTGATCTAAGATAGCACGCCAAGTGTACGATGAAATGTCCTTGTAAATGTCACCCTAAAGGTGGCATTCGGTTTCTATGTTCGAATTTATGCTTTTATTCGATCGGTCTAGATTTTGTAGTGTAGAATGTGCTTATTGGCTTGATACTATCCTCATTGTTTTTTCTTATGCATAGGTATCTTTAAAGTTCACTTGTTTTTTCTACTTTTGCTTTTAAAATGACTGGTGATCTAACATTGCATGCCTAGTGTTCGATGAAATGTTCTTGTAAATGTCACCTCTAAATGTGGCATTCGGTTTCTAGGTTCGAATTTATGCTTTTATTCGATCGGTCGTGATTTTGTAGTGCAGAATGTGCTTATCGGCTTGATACTATCCTCATTCATTATGCTTATGCCTAAATTATTTTTTCTCCTTTTGCGTATAAAAATTGACTTGTGATCTAACATTGCACGCCAATTGTTCAATGAAATGTTCATGTAAATGACACTCCTAAATGTGGTATTCGGTTTCTAGGTTCGAATTTATGCTTTTATTCGATCGGTCTTGAATTTGTAGTGCAGCATGTTCTTATTGACTTGATACTATCCTCATTTTTTATGCTTACGCCTATATATATTTAAACTTCACTTGTTTTTTCTCCTTTTGCCTTTAAAATGACATGTGATCTAACATTGCACGCCAAGTGTTCGATGAATCCATGTGAATGTCACTCCTAAATGTGGCATTCGGTTTCTAGGTTTGAATTTATGCTTTTAGTCAATCGGTCATGATTTTGTAGTGTAGAATGTGCTTATTGGCTTGATACTTTCTTCATTCTTTATGCTTATGCCTAGATGGTTTTTTCTCCTTTTTCCCTTAAAAATTGACTTGTGATCTAGCATTGCACGCCAAGTTTTGTATTAAATGTCCATGTAAATGTCACTCCGAAATTGGCATTCGGTTTCTAGGTTCGAAGTTATGCGTTTATTAACATTGCACGGCAAGTTTTGTATTAAATGTCCATGTAAAAGTCACTCCTAAATGTGGCATTCGGTTTTTAGGTTCGAATTTATGCTTTTATTCGATCGGTCTTGATTTTGTAGTGTAGAATGTGCTTATTGGCTTGATACTATCCTCATTCTTTTTTGTTATGCCTAGATGTCTTTAAAGTTCACTTGTTTTTTCTCCTTTTGCCTTTAAAAATCTACTTGTGATCTAACATAGCACGCCAATTGTTCAATGAAATGTCCATGTAAATGTCACTCCTAAATGTGGCATTTAGATTCTAGGTTCCAGTTTATGCTTTTATTCGATCGGTCTTGATTTTGTACTGCGGAATGTTCTTATTGGCTAGATACTATCCTCATTTTTTATGCTTACGCCTATATATATTTAAACTTCACTTGTTTTTTCTCCTTTTGCCTTTAAAAATTGACTTGTGATCTAAGATAGCACGCCAAGTGTACGATGAAATATCCTTGTAAATGTCACCGTAAAGGTGGCATTCGGTTTCTATGTTCGAATTTATGCTTTTATTCGATCGGTCTAGATTTTGTAGTGCAGAATGTGCTTATTGGCTTGATACTATCCTCATTCTTTTTTTTTATGCATAGGTGTCTTTAAAGTTCACTTGTTTTTTCTACTTTTGCTTTTAAAATGACTTGTGATCTAACATTGCATGCCTAGTGTTCGATGAAATGTTCATGTAAATGTCACCTCTAAATGTGGCATTCGGTTTCTAGGTTCGAATTTATGCTTTTATTCGATCGGTCGTGATTTTGTAGTGCAGAATGTGCTTATCGGCTTGATATTATTTTCATTCATTATGCTTATGCCTAAATTGTTTTTTCTCCTTTTGCGTATAAAAATTCACTTGTGATCTAACATTGCACGCCAATTGTTCAATGAAATGTTCATGTAAATGACACTCCTAAATGTGGTATTCGGTTTCTAGGTTCGAATTTATGCTTTTATTCGATCGGTCTTGATTTTGTAGTGCAGAATGTTCTTATTGACTTGATACTATCCTCATTTTTTATGCTTACGCCTGTATATATATTTAAACTTCACTTGTTTTTCTCCTTTTGCCTTTAAAATGACATGTGATCTAACATTGCACGCCAAGTGTTCGATGGATCCATGTGAATGTCACTCCTAAATGTGGCATTCGGTTTCTAGGTTTGAATTTATGCTTTTAATCAATCGGTCATGATTTTGTAGTGTAGAATGTGCTTATTGGCTTGATACTTTCTTCATTCTTTATGCTTATGCCTAGATTGTTTTTTCTCCTTTTTCCTTTAAAAATTGACTTGTGATCTAGCATTGCACGCCAAGTTTTGTATTAAATGTCCATGTAAATGTCACTCCGAAATATGGCATTCGGTTTCTAGGTTCGAAGTTATGCGTTTATTAACATTGCACGCCAAGTTTTGTATTAAATGTCCATGTAAAAGTCACTCCTAAATGTGGCATTCGGTTTTTAGGTTCGAATTTATGCTTTTATTCGATCGGTCTTGATTTTGTAGTGTAGAATATGCTTATTGGCTTGATACTATCATCATTCTTTTTTGTTATGCCTAGATGTCTTTAAAGTTCACTTGTTTTTTCTCCTTTTGCCTTTAAAAATCTACTTGTGATCTAACATAGCATGCCAATTGTTCAACGAAATGTCCATGTAAATGTCACTCCAAAATGTGGCATTCAGATTCTAGGTTCTAGTTTATGCTTTTATTCGATCGGTCTTGATTTTGTACTGCGGAATGTTCTTATTGGCTAGATACTATCCTCATTTTTTATGCTTACGCCTATATATAACTAAAGTTCACTTGTTTTTTCTCCTTTTGCCTTTAAAATGACTTGTGATCTAACATTGCACGCGAAGTGTTCGATGAATCCATGTGAATATCACTCCTAAATGTGGAATTCGGTTTCTAGGTTCGAATTTATACTTTTAATCAATCGGTTGCGATTTTGTAGTGCAGAATGTGCTTATTGACTTGATACTTTCCCCATTCTTTATGCATATGCCTAGATGTATTTAAAGTTCACTTGTTTTTTCTCCTTTTGCCTTTAAAAATTGACTTGTGATCTAAGATAGCACGCCAAGTGTACGATGAAATGTCCTTGTAAATGTCACCCTAAAGGTGACATTCGGTTTCTATGTTCGAATTTATGCTTTTATTCGATCGGTCTAGATTTTGTAGTGCAGAATGTGCTTATTGGCTTGATACTAGCCTCATTCTTTTTTTTTTATGCATAGGTGTCTTTAAAGTTCACTTGTTTTTTCTACTTTTGCTTTTAAAATGACTTGTGATCTAACATTGCATGCCTAGTGTTCGATGAAATGTTCATGTAAATGTCACCTCTAAATGTGGCATTCGGTTTCTAGGTTCGAATTTATGCTTTTATTCGATCGGTCGTGATTTTGTAGTGCAGAATGTGCTTATTGGCTTGATACTATCCTCATTCATTATGCTTATGCCTAAATTGTTTTTTCTCCTTTTGCGTATAAAAATTGACTTGTGATCTAACATTGCACGCCAATTGTTCAATGAAATGTTCATATAAATGACACTCCTAAATGTGGTATTCGGTTTCTAGGTTCGAATTTATGCTTTTATTCGATCGGTCTTGATTTTGTAGTGCAGAATGTTATAATTGACTTGATACTATCCTCATTTTTTATGCTTACGCCTATATATATATATTTAAACTTCACTTGTTTTTCTCCTTTTGCCTTTAAAATGACATGTGATCTAACATTGCACGCCAAGTGTTCGATGGATCCATGTGAATGTCACTCCTAAATGTGGCATTCGGTTTCTAGGTTTGAATTTATGCTTTTAATCAATCGGTCATGATTTTGTAGTGTAGAATGTACTTATTGGCTTGATACTTTCTTCATTCTTTATGCTTATGCCTAGATTGTTTTTTCTCCTTTTTCCTTTAAAAATTGACTTGTGATCTAGCATTGCACGCCAAGTTTTGTATTAGATGTCCATGTAAATGTCACTCCGAAATATGGCATTCGGTTTCTAGGTTCGAAGTTATGCGTTTATTAACATTGCACGCCAAGTTTTGTATTAAATGTCCATGTAAAAGTCACTCCTAAATGTGGCATTCGGTTTTTAGGTTCGAATTTATGCTTTTATTCGATCGGTCTTGATTTTGTAGTGTAGAATATGCTTATTGGCTTGATACTATCATCATTCTTTTTTGTTATGCCTAGATGTCTTTAAAGTTCACTTGTTTTTTCTCCTTTTGCCTTTAAAAATCTACTTGTGATCTAACATAGCATGCCAATTGTTCAATGAAATGTCCATGTAAATGTCACTCCTAAATGTGGCATTCAGATTCTAGGTTCTAGTTTATGCTTTTATTCGATCGGTCTTGATTTTGTACTGCGGAATGTTCTTATTGGCTAGATACTATCCTCATTTTTAATGCTTACGCCTATAAATATTTAAACTTCACTTGTTTTTTCTCCTTTTGCCTTTAAAATGACTTGTGATCTAACATTGCACGCGAAGTGTTCGATGAATCCATGTGAATGTCACTCCTAAATGTGGCATTCGGTTTCTAGGTTCGAATTTATGCTTTTAATCAATCGGTCGCGATTTGGTAGTGCAGAATGTGCTTATTGGCTTGATACTTTCCCCATTCTTTATGCATATGCCTAGATGTATTTAAAGTTCACTTGTTTTTTCTCCTTTTGCCTTTAAAAATTGACTTGTGATCTAAGATAGCACGCCAAGTGTACGATGAAATGTCCTTGTAAATGTCACCCTAAAGGTGGCATTCGGTTTCTATGTTCGAATTTATGCTTTTATTCGATCGGTCAAGATTTTGTAGTGCAGAATGTGCTTATTCGCTTGATACTATCCTCATTCTTTTTTCTTATGCATAGGTGTCTTTAAAGTTCACTTGTTTTTTCTACTTTTGCTTTTAAAATGACTTGTGATCTAACATTGCATGCCTAGTGTTCGATGAAATGTTCATGTAAATGTCACCTCTAAATGTGGCATTCGGTTTCTAGGTTCGAATTTATGCTTTTATTCGATCGGTCTTGATTTTGTAGTGCAGAATGTGCTTATCGGCTTGATACTATCCTCATTCATTATGCTTATGCCTAAATTGTTTTTTCTCCTTTTGCGTATAAAAATTGACTTGTGATCTAACATTGCACGCCAATTGTTCAATGAAATGTTCATGTAAATGACACTCCTAAATGTGGTATTCGGTTTCTAGGTTCGAATTTATGCTTTTATTCGATCGGTCTTGATTTTGTAGTGTAGAATGTTCTTATTGACTTGATACTATCCTCATTTTTTATGGTTACGCCTATATATATTTAAACTTCACTTTTTTTTCTCCTTTTGCCTTTAAAATGACTTGTGATCTAACATTGCACGCGAAGTGTTCGATGAATCCATGTGAATGTCACTCCTAAATGTGGCATTCGGTTTCTAGGTTCGAATTTATGCTTTTAATCAATCGGTCGCGATTTTTTAGTGCAGAATGTGCTTATCGGCTTGATACTTTCCTCATTCTTAATGCATATGCCTAGATGTATTTAAAGTTAACTTGTTTTTTCTCCTTTTGCCTTTAAAAATTGATTTGTGATCTAAGATTGCACGTCAAGTGTACGATGAAATGTCCATGTAAATGTCACCCCTAAAGGTGGCATTCGGTTTCTATGTTCGAATTTATGCTTTTATTTGATCGGTCTAGATTGTGTAGTGTAGAATGTGCTTATTGGCTTGATACTATCCTCATTCTTTTTTCTTATGCATAGGTGTCTTTAAAGTTCACTTGTTTTTTCTACTTTTGCTTTTAAAATGACTTGTGATCTAACATTGCATGCCTAGTGTTTGATGAAATGTTCATGTAAATGTCACCTCTAAATGTGGCATTCGGTTTCTAGGTTCGAATTTATGCTTTTATTCGATCGGTCGTGATTTTGTAGTGCAGAATGTGCTTATCGGCTTGATACTATCCTCATTCATTATGCTTATGCCTAAATTGTTTTTCTCCTTTTGCGTATAAAAATTGACTTGTGGTCTAACATTTCATGCCAAGTGTTCGATGATATGTGTTGGATCGTAAACCGTTAGCAAAGAGCTTGGGAACTGGATGTTAAGCTGTTCCCAAGGCAGCGGAAGTAAAGTAAACACAAGTATGAAAAAATGTAAAGAGCGCAGTTCCGTTATAGAGGAACCCCACTGCAACCAACTAGTTGTATGGGTAAACCTCTACCTCCTCTTGGAGGATTTTGAATGAATTATTTATATTAATTGCTTTGTTCCTTAGTTACAACAGCCGGATTCAAACTTCTCTGTTCCTACGAGTTCTACCTAACTCTAGCAACACTAATGAATCCTCTCAACTGAGTTCCTAAGCTAACAACAACAAAACACAAGTAACTCAAACCTTACACAGACTTCTCAGTTCCCTTTCTCCTGGGAACTTCGGCTTCACCGTCGTCGAGATTAGACACTCGCCGTTAGGGACTTCTCTTCTTCTTCTTTCTCTTTTCTCTGGTGTGGTTATTTGTGAGTTCTGGGAGAAGTGCTCAATCCGAGTACTATTCATTTGGCTTTATAGTCCAGGTGTGCTTGGGCAATCGCATCTTTCATTTGTGTCCAAAATGCCCTTTGCTTGATGCCCATGGTGTACTTTCTTCACATGTGACTTTGGTTTGAACTAGGTCAACTTCTTGAATCAATCGGACCGTTGGATCATTCGTGACAGTCTGATCCTCAGACTGTTCCTTCGGACTGTCCAAGACAGGATCCCGCGATCTGCGCTGAACAGTCGTTGTCCTCACATGTGAGTTCCCATGTTATGGGAACTGTCTTCTTCAGAGTTCCCTTGATGGAAACTCTTCATCGTGTAAACCTATGTTCTCTTGATCATTCCTTGGAGTTCCCATTTTATGGGAACTTTCCTCTTCAGAGTTCCCTTGATGGAAACTCTACATTGTGAGCTTTTGTGGCTTGGGAGATGTGGTGGAAGAAGGGATAGGAGAGGAGATATGAGTGGAAAGTTGTGTAGAGGGGCAAGAGGAGTAGATACGGGTGCCTTGGGAGTAGGGGTCCCAGAGGCAGGGGTTTGAGGGATAGAAGTGTTTTTGGGTGATGAAGGAGGGGAAGGAGTTTTGTGGGGTGGAGATGGAGTTCCCTGTGTCGTGGGAACAGAGGGAGGAGGTGGAGGAGTCTTTTGTTTTGGGGGAAGAGGTTTGGGAGGTCCCTCAATTATAGGAAGAGAGAGGGAAGAAGAAGTGAGTTCGATCTGGGATTGGGAGGTCCCGGAGTCCGAAAGGAAGACGACGGTTGGTTTGGCCATACAGGAACTGTCCTTGGAGCAGTTCAAGTAATCAACGAATTTGAAATGGGACTTCTTCCTGGGCTCCGAGTATTCGGAGACGTCAGAGTGTTTGCGCTTTTTGGATTGTGAGGGGTCTTTGGAGTGTTTGGATTTTTTGGAATGTTTGGATTTGGAGGAGTCTTTGGAAGAATGGCATTTTTTGGATTTTCTGGGCTTCTCATTTTGAGAAGGACGAACATCTCCGAAACTATTAAGAATGACAGTGCCGGAGGAGATGTTGGTAGTTGGAGGAGGAAGAGATTCAGAGGAGGTGGCGAAAGAAGAGGTCATGGCTAAAGTTTGGTCTGCCGGAGTAGGAAGGGGTAAGAGAGGGCTGACGGAATTGTAGAGCCTTCCGATAAGGAAGTCTTTCAAGACGGGATCGGTTTCTCGTTCAACCTCGTTTAATTGCGAGATGAAGAAGACTTTGGGATTTACAAGCACCCAAGCTTTAACTTGAGCCCAGGTGTGTGTGGAGGCCATGTGAGAGGAATTTTGGGAAGAGAGGAAGTTTGGAGGTTTCTCGAAAAAGAGAGTGAAAGGGATGTGGAGAAGATGAATGACAGAGGTTGAAGATGGAATAAGAGCCCAAAAATGGCAAACTAGGGTTTTAAGGAGAGAAGGGGCGAAGGGTAGAAAGGGAAGTGGGAAATCCTCGATAACCGTTGCCCAATGAACATGGGGCATCGTTTCAACTTCCGTAGCATGCCTCTTGACACGCGTCACGATCTCTAGGGATGCCCTTTCAAAATTTGAATACTTGGCCCTTAACGCTTCAGAGTTTCTGACACAAAATCCCGCTTCCCAAGTGACGGTTCATCTTCTCAGAGGAGTCAGCGTTCCCTTGCTTGTGTGTACCAATTCCCATGATCGTATCAAGCTCAGGGAGAGTGAAGTGGTTAAGGAAACTTCACACTCATCCTTTTGTAGGTCTAGGGAACTCAAAGGGAACCAGACAATTTACGACTCGATAAAGGAGTAAACATTTTGGCTCATGAGAAGCGTTTGTCTGGTCCCTGGCTTAGGTAGGTTATATGATCAACCGTCATAGTGGCTTGTAAAGAGGGATAAAGGGAACTCTGGTTGATCATGTGAGGCCAAAAGAAATAAAGTTCCCTTGTACACATTTATCTTTAGACTAGTAATCATGGCAAAGTGAAAGAAATAAATCCAAGTTCCCTATCACACATTCTTAGAAAAACTAGTCAGGCATTGAGGGAGAGACAAACACGGACTTGTTTAGTTTAGAGTAATTATCCCTAGAAGCAATCGAAAACGCTGGTAGGGACCTCTGTCTAAAGCTTTGGTAAGAATGTCCGC
Organism: Fallopia convolvulus; assembly: GCA_964016875.1. Taxonomy (NCBI): domain Eukaryota; kingdom Viridiplantae; phylum Streptophyta; class Magnoliopsida; order Caryophyllales; family Polygonaceae; genus Fallopia; species Fallopia convolvulus. Next base: position 21,614,594 of record OZ024730.1, read on the forward strand.
AATTTGCTGAATAGTTCTAAAGTGTTCCATCAAGATGTTCCCACTTTCAACATTGTCACGTAGAAAGTGATGCCTTATATCTATATGCTTGGTTCTAGAATGATGCACATGATTTTTGGAAATGTTTATGGCACTAGTGTTATCACAAAGTATGGGAACTGGGCCAAAAGACATACTATAATCCTAGAGTTGTGACTTGAGCCATAGAACTTGGGAACAACAAGATGCGGCAACCACATATTCTGCTTCAACTGTGGAGAGTGCCACTGATTTTTGCTTTTTAGATCCCCATGAAACTAAGCATGACCCTAGGAACTGGGCCATTCCTGATGTGCTCTTTCTATCAACCAGGTGCCCTGCAAAATCAGCATTTGTGTATGCAATGAGCTCAAGGGAACTGTTCCTTGGATACCAGAGGCACAAGTTATCGTTCCCTTTGAGGTACCTGAAAATCTTGTTCACCTCTTTCAAGTGTGATTCCATAGGGTTAGCTTGAAAACGAGCACAAAGACATACGGAGAACATAATATCAAGTCTACTAGCTGTTAAGTAGAGAAGGGACCGAATCATACCTCGATAGTTTCTTTGGTCCACACTTATACCTGTTTCATCCGCATTGAGCCTTGAATTTGGTGAGATGGGAGTGTCAATAGGCTTGGAGTGTTCCATACCATACTTTACGAGCATTTCCTACAAGAGTTTCGTTAGTTGCTCCAAAAATAATGTCATCAACGTATACTTGCACAATCAAAATGTCTTTAGACTCTTTCTTTAGAAACAAAGTCTTGTCTGTGGATCCTCGAAGATATCCATGGGACAAGAGGACTTGAGCAAACCTATCATACCAAGCTCGGGGAGCTTGTTTGAGTCCGTAGAGGGCCCTCTCCAGGAAGTAGACATGGTTGGGTAGCTTCTCATCTTCGAATCCTGGGGGTTGAGCTATATATACTTCTTCCTTCAGATGTCCGTTGAGGAAGGCTGTTTTCACATCCATTTGATAGAGTTTGAATCCCTTGTGAGCAGCATAGGCGATCAAGAGTCTGATGGCCTCGATCCTAGCAACTGGTGCGAAAGTCTCATCGTAATCAATTCCTTCCTCTTGCATGTAGCCTTGTGCCACAAGTCTTGCCTTGTTCCTTGCTACAACACCAGTATCATCGAGCTTGTTTCTAAAGACCCATCGAGTTCCGATGATGTTCTTGTTCTTGGGCCTTGGAACTAGCTTCCAAACTTTGTTCCTCTCGAATTGGTGGAGCTCCTCTTGCATAGCTTGGATCCAGTTTGGGTCCTTCAAGGCTTCTTTGATGTTTTTGGGTTCCACCAATGAAACAAACGCGTTAAAAGCACAAAAGTTATTGAGAGAGGAACGCGTTTGTACACCTTTATCATAAGGGGAGATGATGTTCTCAATGGGGTGGTCCTTCCTTTATTGAAAGTTTCTTGTACGAGTGGGTTCCCTTGCACTTGTGTCATCTTCAGTAGAGACTTCCTTTTCATGGGAACACTCGTCTTCAACTTCTTCATTGAGTGTTTCTTCAGAAATTTCTGGCAAGATCCCTCTTTGTTCCCCCTTATCACTTGATTCTGGCAAGGTATTGTCTTGGAGAACAAGAGAGTTGGAGGTGTCTTGTAGTTCTTCTGAGGAGGGAACTTCGAGGGAGATTTGATCAGTGAAAGTTGGATCTCCTTCGTTGTTCCCAGGTTGTGGAATGTTACTTGCACTTGGATAGTCTTCATCTCTCTTCCTTGGCTCATCATCGTCATCATCATCGCTTTCTTGTCTGACCAGTTTGAACAGAGTTCCCTTCCCTTGGGTCTCTGTTCCCATCTTTACAGATTTCTCGTTGAAGATGACATGGATGCTTTCTTCTATCTTCTTGGTCCTCTTGTTATAGACCCTGTAAGCCTTGCTTTGTGATGAGTATCCCAGGAAGATCCCTTCATCGCTTCTAGGATCAAATTTTCCAAGGTTGTCTTTGCCATTGTTGTGGACAAAGCATGTGCATCCAAAGGTCCATAGGTGGGAGATGTTTGGTATTCTCCCTTTGATGAGCTCGTAGGACGTCTTCTTGATCATAGGCCTTATCATGGCTCGGTTAAGGATGTACGTAGCTGTGTCGATGGCTTCATCCCAGAAATACTCAGGAACTCCGCTTTCAAGCATCATGGTCCTGGCCATGTCCTCGAAGGTCCTGTTCTTTCTCTCGACCACTCCGTTTTGCTGAGGAGTGCGAGGGGCTGAGAAGTTGTGAGAGGTCCCATGTTTGTCACAGAAGTTAAGGAACTCTGAGTTTTGAAACTCAGTTCCATGGTCAGACCTGATGGCTTTCAGCTTTAGCCCCATGCTTACTTCTGTTATTTTGATGAAGGGCTCGAACTCTTCAAAACTTTGTGATTTTTCCTTCAAGAAAATAACCCAGGTGAATCTAGAAAAATCATCAATTAAGACATACATGTACCTTTTTCCACCATAGCTGGTTGTTCGCATGGGACCACAGAGATCCATGTGAATTAGCTCTAAAGGCCTGGTTGTGCTCACCACCTTTTTGGGTTTGAAGGAGTTCCTAGTCTGTTTCCCTCGAACGCATGCTTCACACATTTTGACTCCTTCGAGATTGATCCGTGGAAGACCAATGACCAGATCCTATAGATAGAGCTTCAGGATTTGATTGACACCTGCATGTCCCAGTCTTCGGTGCCAGAGTTCCGTGTCATCGTAGGAACTCGCAAGGCACAACTTCGTTGGTGGTTCAAATTCTGTATCTACTACATACACATTGTTGTATCTTCTTCCTCTCAAAATCACTTTGTTGGTCTTCTTGTTGATTACGAGGCATTCTTCTGAGTCGAAGGTGACAATGTTGTTCCCTTGATCACACATCTGAGAGACACTCAGAAGGTTGTATCCCAGATCCTTTACCAGATTTACCTTGCTAACTTTGATTGATCTATTGAGCAAAACTTCTCCTTTTCCAATGACTTCTCCCTTGTTTTTATTGCCAAATGAGACGTGGCCTCCTTCGGCATGAGTGCGGAGTGAGATGAGGATATCTTTGTTTCCGGTCATATGGTTCGAGCATCCACTATCTATGAACCATTGATATGCTGTATTTCACATAGCATAATTAGGACTAGTTAATACATTTTATTTATAGATTTAGGTCCATTTAGTGCTTGTAATGATATATGAGTAGAAGACCGAAGACTTGAAGAAATTGGAGGAATTGAAGTCGGGATTAGAAGATCGAGAAGTGAAGGCCGCGGAGCTGAGCAGTCCGCGGTGGAGCCAAGATGCAGTGCTGCGATCGCGGAGGCCTAAGGCCGTGGACGCGGTTCAATGTTGACTCTGAGGGAAATTCTACAGCTCCGCGCTCGCGGAGGATGTTCACCGCGGTCGCGGAAGTCAACGTCAGCGAAGATCCGAGGCGGCGTTTTATTTATCTATTTATCTTTTAATTTAGTTTCCTTTTATCTTTGTATTCCGAGTATGTTCGAGACTACTTAAGTTTATTTTTCAGACTTTGTTTGGTATTCTCTCTTAGACCTAATTGCAGATTTTGTGTTTTTCTCTCTTATGGAGAACTAAACTTCTTATATTCTATTCAAGTTGAAGCTTTTCAAACTCAAGTTGTTGTGAGATTCGTCTATTCAGGTTTATTTCTACAGGTTATTTCAATTCTCTTATGCTTAATTATTATTGATTGTGTTGATTTCTGCTTGTCTAGCCAACTTGCTGGAATTAATATTGTCTATTGCTAGATTTAGGTTTTCTTGTAGCAAAGCCTGATCTTTCTAGCAACTCAATTGGTTTAGGACTCGTTGGACTAAAACAATTGAGAAGAGATTTGAATGCATGTTGATTGTTTGACTCGTTGGAATTCAATTGCATGTATCCTGTTTATCCTTGTTCTTAATGCTAATATCCTTATTATTTATGATCGTTTCATGAATTGTTTGGATGTTAAGTTGCATGTCTCGTTGCCATGTTATAATTCTGATCAGGATAGGAATAACTGAAAGAAATAACTTGTTTGAATCTAGGATCAATAACTTGAGGAAGAAAAGTGGATACTTGAATAGGATTGTTTTCCCTAATTGATAAAAACCCAACCTTTGCTCTGTTTGCTTGTTTTGTCTGCTTTAATTTCCCTAGTTTTAGATTAACATACCAAAAATCCCCCCTTTTGTTACTTCTTTGAGTTGATAATAATAAAACTTAGGATACAAGTGTCTCTTGGGTTCGACCCCGACTTACCAACTATACTAGTTGTGTAACTAGGGATTTATCTATGATTTGGCACGACGACTTTAAGCCAGTCAAATTTTGGCGCCGTTGCCGGGGATACTTTTGTTTCATTCTAAGTATTTATTGTTACCAACTTTGGTGTGGATCCTAGTTTATGGTCCACACTCGTTCTACTGATTCTTCTATTTTGCCTCTTGATTCAGAGATCGAAAGGACTCTTTCCAAGTTGAGACGTGAAGCTCGGGAACTACTCCGTGAATTACCTTTCAACTTGGATTCTGCTGAAACTGAGACAATGGGAGATCAGACTTTGAGGCAGCTAACTGCCCCAAACTTTCAACAGCAGCCCCTGGCTGTTGAGTTTCCTACGCTGAATGAAGGTGTTAAGTTTGAGTTGAAGTCTGGATTGATCCATCTTTTACCCCAATTCCATGGGCATGGTGGAGAAGATCCAAACAAGCATCTTGCTGAATTTGATCAGGTCTGCTCAAGTATGAAGCCTGCTGATGTAACTGAGGACCATATCAAGCTGAGGGCGTTTCCTTTCTCTCTAAAGGATTCAGCCAATGAGTGGCTCTACTATCTTTCTCCAGGATCCATAAATTCCTTGAATAAGATGAAAGCGGCATTCTTGGAGAAATACATCCCTGCCACCAAACAGAACAGTCTGAAGAAGAGCTTGAGCAACATTGAGCAACAAACTGGGGAGAGCCTGTATGATTATCATGAGCGATTCAAGAGACTGTGTGCTAGTTGTCCGTATCATGGGTATTCTGATCAAGACCTGGTACTGTATTTCTTTGGTGGATTACTGGATGAAGAGCGTAGAATGGTAATGCAGCTTGTGGTGGAAGCCTGATGAATAAGACACCAGCAGATGCCCTTGAGCTCTTCTCTGAGCTATCTGAGACCTCAAGGCAATTCAACAAAAGAACTGGCACTAAAGGAGTCAATGTTATGGACTCCTCGTCTGTTATAAAAGCTGAGATGGCAGAGTTGAAAGATATGATGAAGAGGTTCATGCTGTCAGGAACCCATCAACAATTGAAGGCATGTGAAATCTATGCTGATACACTACACCCTACTGATGCCTGTCCACAACTCCAGGAACCTCAGGCTGAGGTTAATGCTGTAGGAGGATATGGACCCCCTAGACCTCATTTTGATCCATACTCTAATACATACAACCCAGGTTGGTGGGCCCATCCAAATGTGAGGTATGGGAATCAGAATCAGCCTCAATATAATGATCAACAAGGAGGAAATCAACAACCCAAGCAACCCTATGTTCCTAGACCTCCAATTCAAAATCAAAACAACTCATTCAATGCTGAAGAGAGGTTTGCAAGGCTAGCTAACACAGTAGACCAACTGGGACAGAACACGCAAACTAGCATCAAGAGTACTCAAACTAGTATCAAAAATATAGAGACACATATCAGTCAACTGGCTACTGCAGTTAGCAAATTGGAGGCCAGAGATTCTGGAAATTTGCCATCACAGCCTATCAATCCAAGGGAGAATGTGAGTGCTATCACATTAAGAAGTGGAAAAGAGCTAAATAGGGACGTGGAGGTGAATAAAGATCCACGAACTAAGAGTTTTGATTTTCTGAAGAACGATTCCGCGCCCGCGGTGAACAATTGCCGCGATCGCGGAACCCCAACAGAAAGCATGAAAATTCTAGACGAAGCCACCGCGCCCGCGATGACCAATTGCCGCGATCGCGGAGACGGTGAAAATTCGGATTCCGAAAACCCTAAAATCCACGACCGCGGGACCCTCTCGACAGCGCCCGCGGATTTGTAGCTGAGCCCGAAAATTCTTACGTTCGCCCAGATTTCTCTTCTATGGTTGCTCTGAAGCCACCCCCTCCTTTCCCTGAAGCACTGAAAGACACAAGGAAGCCAGAGAATGACAAGGAGATCTTTGAGACGTTTTCCAAGTGTGAGGTAAATATCCCTTTGCTCAATCTGATTAAAAGTGTTCCTAGATTTGCTAAATTTCTGAAAGAGTTATGCACTATCAAAAGGAACCAAAAATTAAAAGGGAAACAGAAAGTTAAGGTCAGTGAACATGTCTCTGCTGTATTTCAAAGGCGAATGCCTAAAAGGTGCAGTGATCCAGGCATGTTCAGCATTCCCTGCATAATAGGAGACACTAAAATAGATAAAGCCATGCTTGATTTAGGTGCTTCTATTTGTTGGGACGTTGTTGGGACCTCTGGTTCTAAACAACGGATCACCGATATCATTCTCCGAGTTTTGATAATGACAAACACCATAGGGAACTAATGTGGTTTGTTCAAGTATTTCTAAGAAACACAGGTACAGCCAAGAACTCCTATGAATGACCAAAAGCTACAGCAGGCCACAATGCAGAGTTTCCATCAAGGGAACTCTGAAGAGGAAAGTTCCCATGAAGTGGGAACTCCATCAAGAGAACACAAGCTTACAACGATGAAGAGTTTCCATCAAGGGAACTTTGAAGAAGAAAGTTCCCATGACATGGGAACTCACATGTGAGGACAACGACCGTTCAGCACAGATCGCGGGATTCGGTCTCAGACAGCCCGAAGGAAGAGTCTGAGGATCAGACTGTCACGCTTCATCCAACGGTCCGATTGATCCAAGAAGTTGACCAAAGTCACATGTGAAGAAAGTACAACTTGGGCATCAAGCAAAGGGCATTTTGGACACAAACGAAAGATGCGACTGCCCAAGCTCACTGGACTATAAAGCCAAATGAATAGTACTCGGATTGAGTACTTCTCCCATAACTCTCAAACACCCACATCTGAGAAAAAGAAAGAAAAGGAAGAGAAATCCCCGCCGGCGAGTGTGTGATCTCAACGACGGTGAAGCCGAAGTTCCCAAGGACAAGGGAACTGAGAAGTCGGTGTAAGGTTTGACTTATTTGTATTTTGCTGTTGTGAGCTTAGGAACTCAGTTGAGAGGATTTGCTAGTGTTGCTAGAGTTAGGAAGAACTCGTAGGAACAGAGAAGTGTGAATCCGGCTGTGTAACTAAGGAACAAAGCAATTAATATAAGAAAGTCATTCAAAATCCTCCAAGAGGAGGTAGAGGTTTACCCATACAACTAGTTGGTTGTAGTGGTGTTCCTCTATAAAGGAACTGCGTTTTTTACTGTCTTTATTACTTGTGATTGTTTACTTCCGCTGCCTTGGGAACAACTTAATTGCCAGTTCCCAAGCTCTTTGCTAACCGTTTACGATCCAACAATTGGTATTAGAGCTTGCGCTCTAGATTTGTGTTAGCATCGCAGGTATCAAATGGCTCAGGAACTTACTCAAGTGGGGAACAACACTAGTAAGCCACCAAGGCTTATTACAGGAAGATTTGAAAGCTGGCAACGTGACATGAAGGATGGGATGCGTGGCCAAGACTACCAAGCCTGGTGTGTTATCGAGAGAGGCAACTTCGAAATCGATCCATCTATAGTCAATGACCTCTCCAAGTGGGGACCCAACGAATACAAGTGTATGGAGGCAAACTACAAAGCCCAACAATACCTGAAGAGGTCCATGTCCGTACAAGACTGTGACAGGGTAGCAAACCTTGAGACATCCAAGGAAATGTGGGAAGCCATCCAACAAATGCACGTTGGGAACTTAGATCTTCGAGAAGATCTTCAGATGAATGCAAAAAGGGAGTTCTACAACTTCCAAATGGAGATGGGAGAATCTGTCGATATCTACCAGTCCCAATTTGAAGGACTTTGAACCAAAATGGAAGGCTTGGGGATCACCAAAGAAGAAATCCCCCATAAGATGAAGGTCCAACAACTCTTCAACGGATTGACTGGAGAATGGGCAAACGAGAGAACAATGTTCAAAGAAAATCCGGAAAATGGAACACTCATACTCCATCAAGTGTTTGGAAAGCTAGTAGGACACGAGAAGAGAAAGATCGATGATAAGGAACAGACTCGAGCTCATCGAGGGATCGCACTCAAGATCGAGAAGATGCTCAAATCAACCCAAGAACGACATCAAGACTCCGAAGAAGAAGAGGATGAGGAGCTAGTTCTCGTAACAAAGGCTTTTCGAAACTTCTACAAAGGGAAGTCTCAAAGGAACAGTGGGAACTGGGGAAAAGGGCAGAGTTCCCAAAGAAAACCAGCAGAGAAGGACCTCTACGATGTCACATGCTACAAGTGCAACCAGAAAGGACACTTCGCTAAGGAATGCCCACAGGGAACTGACGGCCGGAAGCAAGGGAAGAAGGCTTACATCGCCACCTGGAGCGATGATGAAGACGAAGATCCCGAGTCATGGGCACTCCCAGACATGTGTGGCATGGCCATAGGAGAAACCTGAGTTGTTGAAAATCCTTTCAAGTCTTGTCAAAGATAACATAAAACTGCAAAACAAGTTGGAAAAACAGGAACACATAAACGCTCAATTAGTTGGTCTTGAACCTTGTCCCAACTGCATATCCCTTCTTGAAAAACTCAAGTCTCATGTGTCTCACATGGTAGATCTAGAAAATGAAATCAAAACTCTAGAGAAAGATGAAAACACCCTCTTGCAAAACCTGAGTAACACTCCTGACCATCTTGAAGCCTCGAGTTACCAAATTAAGTTTGTCCCAGCCAAACACGACATAGGATACAAAGGTGAATGCTCAAAGAATGGAAAGTCACCCCTGAGAGAACATGAAATCCATGAGTGTAGGGCCTTAGAACTTCAATGTGAGAAACAGAAAAATGCTCATCTTGAAGAAAAAATCAGGGTCCTAGAAAGTGCGAATGGTGGTGAGAGAGATTATTACACTGGGAACACTGGACATAGACTTTATGTCCAAATTGCTAAGGGAAACGGGTCACGGGTGTACAACAAGGAAACCATGGATAGGAACAGAATCCAGAGACCTCACCCAAAGTACTACCTGGGAGAATACTACAAGACGTGCTGGAACTGTGGTGCTCATGGGCACTACAAGGAAGCATGTCCCAAGAAGAAAGCCCAAACCCTTAGAGACCGTGAGTTCCTAAACAAACAAGAACATCATGCCAATCATCAAAGGAACTCCAACTCTCATGATATCAACATCGTTGACTACGTTTTAAATGAGAATATTTTCCCTTGCAAGGGACCGGGCAAGAGTCATCTTGCCTGGGTCTCAAAACACTAACTTTACCTTGTAGGTGGCAGTGAGAGGGAACAATTCATGGTTTATAGACAGTGGATGCTCGAACCATATGACCGAAAACAAGGATATCCTCATCGCACTCCACACTCATGCTGAAGGAGGCCACGTCTAATTTGGCAATAAAAACAAGGGAGAAGTAATTGGAAAAGGGAGAAGTATTGCTAAATAGATCAATCAAAATAAGCAATGTCAACTTGGTGAAAGATCTGGGATACAATCTCTTAAGTGTTGCCCAGATATGTGATCAAGGGAACAACGTTATCACCTTCGACTTAGACGAATGCCTAGTCATCAACAAAAAGACCAACAAAGTGATTCTGAGAGGAAGAAGGCACAACAACATTTATGTAGTAGATACATAATTTGAACCACCAATGAAGTTGTGTCTTGCAAGTTCCCAAGATGACACGGAACTCTGGCATAGACGACTGGGACATGCAGGCGTAAATCAAATCCTGAAGCTTTATCTACAGGATCTGGTCATTGGTCTTCCACGGATCAATCTCGAAGGAGTCAAAATGTGTGAAGCATGTGTTCGAGGGAAACAGACCAGGAACTCCTTCAAACCCAAAAATGTGGTAAGCACAACCAGGCCTTTGGAGGTACATGTATGTTTTAATTGACGATTTTTCAAGATTCACCTGGGTTATTTTCTTGAAGGCAAAATCACAAGCATTTGAAGAATTTGAGCCCTTCATCAAAAGAAAAGAAGTAAGCTTGTGGCTAAAACTGAAAGCAATCAGATCTAATCACGGAACTGAGTTTCAAAACTCAGAGTTTCTAAACTTCTGTGAGAAAAATGGGATCTCTCACAACTTCTCATCTCCTCGCACTCCTCAGCAAAATGGAGTGGTTGAGAGAAAGAACAGAACTCTAGAGGACATGGCTAGAACCATGATGATTGAAAGTGGAGTTCCTGAGTACTTCTGGACTGAAGCCATCTCCACAGCTACGTACATCCTGAACCGAGCCATGACAAGGCCCCTAATCAACAAGACGTCCTATGAGCTCATCAAAGGGAGAAAACCAAACATCTCACACTTAAGAACATTTGGTTGCACATGCTTTGTTCACAATAACGGCAAAGACAATCTTGGCAAATTCGACCCCAGAAGCGACGAAGGGATCTTCCTGGGATACTCATCACAAAGCAAGGCTTACAAGGTCTACAATAAGAGGACCAAGAAGATAGAGGAAAGCATTCATGTCGTCTTCAATGAAAAGTCTGTAAAGATGGGAACAGAGACCCAAGGGAAGGGAACTCTGTTCAAGCTAGTCAGGCAAGAAGACGATGATGATGACGATGATGAGCCAAGGAAAAGGGATGAAGACTATCCAAGTGCAAGCAACATCCCACAACCAGGGAACAACGACGGAGATCCAACTCTCACTAATCAAATCTCCCTCGAGGCTCCCTCCTCAGAAGAACTACAAGACACCTCCAACTCTCTCGAGGTTCCCTCTTCAAGGAACAACTCTGCTGTCCCCCAAGACAATACCCTGCCAGAATCAAGTATTCAAGGGGAACAAAGAGGGAACTTGTCAGAAATCTCTGAAGAAACATCAAATGAAGAATCTGAAGATGAGTGTTCCCATGACAAAGAAACAGCTATTGAAGATGACACACATGCAAGGGAACCCACTCACACAAGAACCTTTCAACAAAGGAAGGACCATCCCATTGAGAACATCATCTCTCCTTATGATAAAGGTGTACAAACTCGTTCCTCTCTCAATAATTTTTGTTCTTTTAACGCGTTTGTTTCCATGGTGGAACCCAAAAATATCAAAGAAGCTTTGAAGGACCCAGATTGGATTCAAGCCATGCAAGAGGAACTCCACCAGTTCGAGAGGAACAAAGTTTGGAAGCTAGTCCCTAGGCCCAAGAACAAACACATCATAGGAACTCGATGGGTCTTTAGGAACAAGCTCGATGATACTGGGGATGTAGCAAGGAACAAGGCTAGGCTAGTGGCACAAGGCTATAGGCAAGAGGAAGGAATCGACTACGATGAGACCTTCGCACCAGTTGCTAGAATCGAGGCCATCCGACTTCTAATTGCCTATGCTGCTCACAAGGGATTCAAGCTTTATCAAATGGATGTGAAAACAGCCTTCCTTAATGGACATCTCAAGGAAGAAGTATATGTAGCTCAACCCCCAGGATTCGAAGATGAGGAGCTACCCAACCATGTATACTTCCTGGAGAGGGCACTCTATGGACTCAAACAAGCTCCCCGAGCTTGGTATGATAGGTTTGCTCAATTCCTCTTGTCCCATGGATACCTTCGCGGTTCCATAGACAAGACCTTGTTTTTAAAGAAAGAATCTAAAGACATTTTGATTGTGCAAGTATATGTTGATGACATTGTGTTTGGAGCAACTAACGAAACTCTTGTAGAGAAATTTAAGGACCTCATGAGCAGTGAGTTTGAGATGAGTCTCATTGGGGGAACTCACGTTCTTCCTGGGACTTCAAATATCCCAAACCAAGGAGGGAACAAAGATTCATCAACAAAAATACATCAAGGAAATGCTCGTGAAGTATGGGATGGAACACTCCAAGCCCATTGACACTCCCATCTCACCAAATTCAAGGCTCAATGCGGATGAAACAGGTATTAGTGTGGACCAACGGAACTATCGAGGTATGATCGAGTCCCTTCTCTACTTGACAGCTAGCAGACCTGATATCATATTCTCCGTATGTCTTTGTGCACATTTTCAAGCTAACCCTATGGAATCACACCTGAAAGAGGTGAAGAGAATTTTCAGGTATCTCAAAGGGAACGATAACTTGTGCCTCTAGTATCCAAGGAACAGTTCCCTTGAGCTCATTGCATACACAGATGCGGACTTTGCAAGGCACCTGGTTGATAAAAAGAGCACATCTGGAATGGCCCATTTCCTAGGGTCATGCTTAGTTTCATGGGGATCTAAAAAGCAAAACTCAGTGGCACTCTCCACAGCTGAAGCAGAATATGTGGATGCCGCATCTTGTTGTTCCCAAGTTCTATGGCTTAAGTCACAACTCCAGGATTACGGTATGTCTTTTGGCCTAGTTCCCATACTATGTGATAACACTAGCGCCATAAACATTTCCAAAAATCCTGTGCATCATTCTAGAACAAAGCATATTGATATAAGGCATCACTTTCTACGTGACAATGTTGAAAATGGAAACATCTCGATGGAACACTGTAGAACTGAAGAGCAAATTGCGGACATTCTCACCAAAGCTTTAGACAGACGTCCCTACCACCTTTTTCGAATGCTTCTAGGGATGATTACTAGTCCCTGTTTGTTTCTCCCTCAATGCCTGACTAGTTTATACAAGATTGCATGCTAGGGAACTTGGACTTATTGCTTTCACTATGCCATGATTACTAGTCTAAAGATAAATGTGTACAAAGGAACTCTATTTCTTTTGGCCCAAAATGATCAACCAGAGTTCCCTTTATCCCTCTTTACAAGCCACCATGATGGTTGATCATATGACCCACCCTAAGCTAGGGACCAGACAAATTTTCTCATGAGCCAAAATATTTCCTTTATCGAGTTGCAAATTGTCTGGTTCCCTTTTGAGTTCCCTAGCCCCACAAAAGGATGAGTGTGAAGTTCCCTTAACCACTTCACTCTCCCTGACCTTGATATGATCATGGGAACTGATACAAACTCGCAAGGGAACGCTGACTAATCTACAAAGACAAACTGTCACTTCGGAAGCAAACTTTTGTGTCAGAGGCTCTGAAGCGTTAAAGGCCAAGTATTCAAAATTTGAAAAGGACTTCCCTAGAGATCGTGACGCGTGTCCAGAAGCGTGCTATGGAAGTTGAAACGATGCCCCACGTTCATTGGGCGACGGTTATCGAGGTTTTTTCACTTCCCTTTCTACCCCTCACCCCCTCTCTCCTTAAAACCCTCATTTGCCATTTTTGGGATCTTATTCCACCTTCCATCTCTGCAATTCCTCTTCTCCACATCCCTTTCACTCCCTTTTTCAAGAAACCTCCAAAACCTTCAAAAAACTTACAAAAATGGCCCCTCAACACACTTTTGCTCAGATCAAAGCATGGGTACATGCCAATCCTCGCATCCTCTTCATCTCTCAATTGAAAGAGATTGACCAAGAACCAGACCCAACCATGAAAGATGTTCTTATCCAAGGGCTCTACAACCAAGTAAGCCCTTTCTTGCCCCCTCCTCCTCCTCCGGCCGACGAAATTGTCGCCTGGACTTCTTCCTCTTCCGAATCCCTTCCTCCTCCTTCAACCACCAACACCTCCTCCGGAGTTGTCATCGTTGACAATTTCGGAGACGCTCGCCCTTCCATCAATGAAAAACCCCGAAAATCCAAACACCGCCATTCATCCAAACGACGCCACTCCTCAAAAGACCCCTCAAAACCCAAAAAATCCAAACATTCCCACGATCCCTCCAAATCCAAAAAACGCAAACATTCTGAGGTCTCTGAATTTTCGGAGCCCAGAAAGAAAGCCTTCTTCATGTTTGAGGACTACTTGAACTGCTTCAAGGAGAGTTCCTGTGCTCCCAAACCTCCTTTCCCTTTCCCTTCCGACGATGGGACCTCTCAACCCCAAAGTCTACTCCCCTCTTCCTCCTCTCTCCCTCCTCGTCTAACGGAGGGACCTCCCAAACCACCTCCCACAAAACAACAGACTCCTCCTCCACCACCTCCTTCAGTTCCCACCTCAAAGGGAACTCCACCTTCCTCACTTCCTTCCGTTCCCATAACTACGGGAACTCCAACTCCGCCTCTACCTCACAAAACTCCTCCTCCTCCTTCCTCACCAAAACACACCTCCACCTCTCCCATTTCTACTTTGGGGATCTCTACTCCCCAAGTCACCACATCCATTCCTCCCCCTTCTACACAACTCTCCACTCCTCTTCCTTCTTCTTCTCTTCCCTCTTCCACCACATCCCCCACCACAACCAAACTCCCCTCTCCCTCACCATCCAAAAGTACCGTCGCTCTCACCTCAGACGACGACGATCTCCCTCTCTCCGTGGTCATAGGCAAAATGACCAAGGACCCTCCTCCTATCATCATGGGAACTCTAGCGGAGGAGGCCCAACTCAAGGCAATAGAGGAAGAGCTCAACCGGGACCCCTCTGAGCACACAGTCTCCCAAGGGACAAAGTCCCCAGAAAAGGTGGCTCCTAAAGAGCCCACGGAGAGAAGGGACCCCGCACCAACTGGTGGTGCTGGGACAACAACAAGTCATCCTAATGATGACGCGGAGGGCTCAAGCTCGAGCTCCTCCGAGGAAGAAGGGACCTCCCAAGATGAGGTCGAAGAAGAAGAAGAAGCTCCAGCTGCTAAGGAGCCAGCACGGATCCCAACACCTGGACACCAAATGGTGGTGTCCACGAGTTCCCAACCGCCAAGGGACCGCGTGCTCATGATCGAAGCGGCTGCACCTCCTCAGCTGAAAGGACCTCGAACGGGGAAGGGGACCTCTTCTACAAAGCATCCAGTTGATGAACGCCGCAAGCTCCTCCCTCTACTCATCATCAGTGAGGACGTGTTGATTGACAACGGCTTAGGGGAACTGTGGGACCTGATCAAGGCCTAGGGCTGGGAGAATCTCTGCAAAGAAACTGTGAGCGTAGATCCCTCACAAGTGCGTCACTTTTACAACAATTTCACAATCACCAACAACTGCACTCAGGGAACTCTCTCCCATGAAGGCGACGAGTTTATTTTCACAACTTCGACAATCCGCCTTCAGCTCCAGGTCCCAGGTCAAGGGCTAAATGAATTACCCAAAAAGCTCTAGGGGGGACTTCAACAGCGCTGAAGTGTACAACACCATCTTTGAGGGTCGGGTTCCCTCCAAAGTTCCCTCGATGCACCATCTCTCCCTGGTCGCCAAACTTGCTCACCAATTCATCATCAATGTGGTGATCCCTCACCAGGAGAAGTGTCTGGTCGTCAACATCCCCGATGCCATCATCCTCTATCACTTCCTATTCAAGAAGCCCATCAATCTTCCCAGAATTATCCTTGGGCACATGGAGAAGTGCATGGCTTCCAAGTCCCATTCCCTTCCCTATTCTGGGCTGATAAAGAAGCTTCTACAAAAAGAGGGTCTCTACGACGCCTCTAAGGACGAAATAGAGCTTGGAAGGGAACTGGACATTTGAGTTGTCCAGAAGATGAGGCACTCTGAGCCCGTAGAGGAAGCGGCTCAACTGGAATCTGGTGCACAAGAGGGGAACTCTCAAGTGTTGCTCCACATTGCCAACACCCTCGACCAGATTGCCAAGGACCAAGCAGCGTTGGCCAGAGGACAAGAAAAGCTTACACAAGTCCTTACGCGCCTCTGTGACGCCTTGTTCCCTCAAGCCCCATGATCTCTCCCTTCTTTTTCCCTTAATCCAAATATGACCACAAATTGTACTTGAGTTCCCATTGTATATATTTTCTTAAGTAATGAATTGGTCTTTATTTTGATTGCGTGTAACTTTCTTCCCTATTATTGCTTTAATTGTTGTCGATGATGTCAAAAGGGGGAAAGACAAAAAATGCGAGATGAGTTAAAAGTTTAAGTTATCACAGACCACGCATAAGCTAAGGGGAACAACTGCATAAAAAGCTAAGTAAGAACTAAGTGTCTCATCAGAAGTGGTTCCCAAAATCTAAATGTTTCACTAAAAGTGACTTCCCAAAATCATACTTAGGAACTCATCAGCATATCATTCATTGAAATACTTGCATATTTTTTGATGGGTTTGTCATCATCAAAAAGGGGGAAATTGTTGGGACGTTGTTGGGAAGTTGTTGGGACCTCTGGTTCTAAAAAACGGATCAACGATATCGTTCTCCGAGTTTTGATAATGACAAACACCATAGGGAACTAATGTGGTTTGTTCAAGTATTTCTAAGGAACACAGGTACAGCCAAGAACTCCTATGAATGACCAAAAGCTACAGCAGGCCACAATGCAAAGTTTCCATCAAGGGAACTCTGAAGAGGAAAGTTCCCATGAAGTGGGAACTCCATCAAGAGAACACAAGCTTACAACGATGAAGAGTTTCCATCAAGGGAACTCTGAAGAAGAAAGTTCCCATGACATGGGAACTCACATGTGAGGACAACGACCGTTCAGCGCAGATCGCGGGATTCTGTCTTAGACAGCCCGAAGGAACAGCCTGAGGATCAGACTGTCACGCTTCATCCAACGGTCCGATTGATCAAGAAGTTGACCAAAGTCACATGTGAAGAAATTACAACTTGGGCATCAAGAAAAGGGCATTTTGGACACAAACGAAAGATGCCACTGCCCAAGCTCACTGGACTATAAAGCCAAATGAATAGTACTCGGATTGAGTACTTCTCCCAGAACTCACCAAACACCCACAAATGAGAAAAAGAAAGAAAAGGAAGAGAAGTCCCCGCTGGCGAGTGTGTGATCTCAACGACGGTGAAGCCGATGTTCCCAAGGACAAGGGAACTGAGAAGTCGGTGTAAGGTTTGACTTATTTGTATTTTGCTGTTGTGAGCTTAGGAACTCAGTTGAGAGGATTTGCTAGTGTTGCTAGAGTTAGGAAGAACTCGTAGGAACAGAGAAGTGTGAATCCGGCTGTGTAACTAAGGAACAAAGCAATTAATATAAGAAAGTCATTCAAAATCCTCCAAGCGGAGGTAGAGGTTTACCCATACAACTAGTTGGTTGTAGTGGGGTTCCTCGATAAAGGAACTGCGTTTTTTATTGTCTTTATTACTTGCGATTGTTTACTTCCGCTTCCTTGGGAACAACTTAATTGTCAGTTCCCAAGCTCTTTGCTAATCGTTTACGATCCAACACTATTAATGTTATGCCTTACTCTGTTTACACTTCACTAGGCTTAGGACCCTTGCATGAAACTGGTGTTATTGTTCAATTAGCTGATAGGTCCACAGTTTACCCAAAAGGGGTTGTTGAAGATGTCCTGGTTATGGTAGATAATTTGATTTTCCCTGCTGATTTTTATGTGCTTGATATGGATCATGATGTGCATGTTGCACCCATTCTGTTAGGACGTCCTTTCATGAAAACTGCTAGAACAAAAATTGATATGTGTAAAGGTGTCCTAACTATGGAATTTGATGGGGAGAAATTTGAATATAGTATGGATAATGCTATGAAATACCCCCAGGATGATCACTCTCTATGCTCAGTTGATGTAATAGATCCTATTATACAAGATGTATTTAATACTACTTGTGTAGATGAGTTACAATCTGTTCTAGAGAATGACATAGATCTTGCATGCTTAGATTATGAATTACCTGAAAGATATCATGAAATTTTTGCTGATCTGAATGCATGTTGTGACTCTCCTGCTGATGCTTTGGCCATTGGGCCAAAGCTCCCTGAGCATTTAAAATATGCCTTTCTTGGAGATGGTGACACTTTGCCTGTCATTATTTCCAACAAACTGTCTAAGGAGCAAGAAGAAAGATTGGTGCATGTACTGAAAGAGCACAAGAAAGCTCTAGGATGGACTATTGCTGACATTAAATGGATTAGTCCTTCCTCATGTATGCATAGGATCCTCCTAGACGATGGTGCCACGCCATCCAGACAGCCACATAGAAGGCTCAACCCACCTATGATGGAGGTAGTCAAAAAGGAGGTATTGAAGCTCCTACAAGCAGGTATGATTTATCCCATATCTGATAGTCAGTGGGTTAGTCCGACCCAAGTTGTGCCCAAGAAGGGTGGTATTACAGTGGTAGAAAATGTGCATGGGGAATTAGTCCCCACACGAGTTCAGACTGGTTGGAGAGTCTGCATTGATTACCGTAAGCTGAATGCGGTAACCAGAAAAGATCACTTTCCCTTGCCATTCATTGATCAAATGCTTGAGCGACTTGCCGGTCGTTCCTATTATTGCTTTTTAGATGGCTATTCAGGGTACTTTCAGATTTCTATTGCACCGAATGATCAGGAGAAAACGACATTTAAATGTCCGTTTGGCACTTTTGCATACCGCAAAATGCCATTCAGATTGTGTAACGCACCCCGTACATTCCAACGGTGTATGGTAAGCATCTTTTCTGAGTATATTGAAAATTTTATAGAGGTTTTTATGGATGACTTTACAGTACATGGTGATGACTTTGATGCCTACTTAAACCATCTTTCTTTAGTCCTTCAAAGATGTGTAGAGACCAATTTGGTTCTAAACTCTGAGAAGTGTCACTTTATGGTTGAGCAAGGCATCGTTTTAGGTCATATAGTGTCATCCAGGGGTATTGAGGTCGATAAGGCAAAGATTGATATCATTCAGTCCTTGCCTTATCCTACTAATGTGTGTGAAGTGCGTTCTTTTCTAGGCCATGCAGGTTTCTATCGCAGGTTTATTAAAGACTTTTCCAAGATCTCAGCCCCATTATGTGATTTGTTGAAGAAGGATGTGCCCTATGAGTTCAATGAGGCATGCAAAAAGGCGTTTGATGAGCTGAAATCACGCCTAACAAGTGCACCAATAATTCAAGCCCCAAATTGGTCTCAACCTTTTGAGATCATGTATGATGCAAGTGACTACGCTGTTGGGGCTTTTTTGGGTCAAAAAGAAGCTAGAGCATCCCATGTTATACATTACGCTTCTATGACTTTAAATGATGCCCAAAGAAACTACTCCACCACTGAAAAGGAAATGCTTGTTGTAGTGTTTGCTTTGGAGAAGTTCAGACATTATCTTTTGGGGACAAAGGTGATAGTATATTCAGACCATACAACACTTCGTTATTTAATGACGAAAAAGGAGGCTAAGCCAAGACTGATTAGATGGATTCTCATGTTGAGTGAGTTTGATATAGAGATCAGAGACAAAAAGGGAGCTGAGAATCTGGTGGCTGATCATCTAAGTCGGCTTGTGCATGAAGAAAATACGCCAGGAAGCCAAGATCAGATTCAAGGACGTTTCCCTGACGAAACATTGTTCGAGGTTCGAAACATCGATTCCGCGATCGCGGTGAAGGCGTCCCGGGCCCGTGGCACTGTAACTGAGGCAATTGAAACCGTTGAGACTAATCCGCGATCGCGGAAAACCGACCGCGCCCGTGGAGCTGAGTTCGATAGCGATTCTGAACCTCGATTTGAAGAATTCATTTTTGGGATCCATTCATTCCCGCCATGGTATGCAAATATTGTCAACTACCTCGTCTCGGGGGAGTTCCCACCTACTTTTACCAAGGCCCAGAAGGACATGGTTCGTCATGAATCCCGATTCTATGTCTGGGATTATCCTTATTTATGGAAGCACTGCACAGATTAGGTAATCCGACGGTGTGTCCCGGATTCTGAGGTACAATTTATCCTTTCTTTTTGTCATTCCTTTGCATGTGGGGGTCATTTTGGGACTAATAAAACTGCTAGGAAAATTTTAGAAGCTGGATTTTATTGGCCTCATATTTTTAGAGATGCTTATGCTTTTTGTAAATCATGTGATCGTTGTCAGAGGGTGGGAAATATTTCTAAAAGACATGAGATGCCTCAATCTCGCATGATATTCTGTGAAGTTTTTGATGTTTGGGGCATTGATTTTATGGGACCCTTCCCCTCTTCCCATGGGAATCTGTATATTTTACTTGCGGTGGACTATGTTTCCAAGTGGGTGGAAGCAAAGGCCACCAGAACTGTTGATTCAAAAGAAGTTGCAGGTTTCCTTAAGGACAACATTTCTTGCAGATTTGGGATTCCAAAAGCTCTAATAAGTGACAGGGGTACTCATTTTTGCAACAAGACTGTGAGCGCTTTATTGAAGAAGTACCATGTCACTCAAAAGATCTCTACAGCCTATCATCCCCAGACCAATGGACAAGCTGAAGTGTCCAACAGGGAGATAAAATCTATTCTGGAGAAGACGGTGGCACCTAACAGGAAAGATTGGAGTTTGAGACTCACTGATGCTTTATGGGCCTACCGTACTGCTTACAAGACACCCATTGGGATGTCTCCCTTCAGATTGGTTTATGGCAAAGGTTGTCACTTGCCGGTTGAGCTTGAGCATAAAGCTTATTGGGCGGTCCAGAAGTGCAATTTCAACATTAAAGATAATGGAGAGTTCAGGAAATTACAATTGCAAGAGTTGGAGGAGTTGAGATTGGATGCTTATGATAATGTTGTGAATTACAAGAACAAAACAAAAGCATGGCATGACAAAAACATCCTAAGGAAGTAATTTAAAGTTGGAGACAAGGTTCTTCTCTTTCAGTCTCGTCTCACACTCTTCCCAGGCAAACTCCGTTTAAGATGGGCTGGACCATTTACAATTACTCAAGTCTTTCCACATGGGGATGTGGAATTATTGGATGGGGACTCTCAAAATGTTTTTAAAGTTAATGGTCAGAGACTAAAGAAATATCATGAGGGAGTCAGCCAAGAAGTATTAGAAGAGTTGGATCTTTCTGATCCAAATTCCGGTGCTGAATAAAAGGGATAAAATGTCGGGCCAACGACATTAAATAGAGGGGTTGCTCGGGAGGCAACCCGAGGTAAGTTTTCTGTTTATTATTTTTTGGGGTTTTAAGTTTTTAGTTTTTGTTTTTGTTTCCTTTCAATCTTGTCGGACTAACATGCAGGTACTAGGTTCGAAAGAACAAAATATTTTGGGGAATTTATTACTCGAAGTACACAGAAAAAGGCGAACAGGTACCAGTACACAGGTCCGCGATCGCGACGGTCCTTCACCGCGATCGCGGTACTGTTCATCCGCGGGATATATATATAAAAAATTTGAAAAAAAGGACTTGACAGTTTTCCCCTCACCTACCGACCGACCCTACCATCTTCTTCTTCCCTTCCTTCTTCTATTTTCTATCATTCCACCATTATCAAACCTTCAAAACCTCCATAACCTCTCAAACCAAATTTTTCCAACTCCACAAAAATCAAATCCGAATCCGTTTCCTTAATCCTTTCGCCATTCTAAACCCAAATCCGTCTTCCAAATTCCCGAATTTCCACTCAAAACCCCACAAATTCCCATCTAAAATCCAAACAAATTTTTTTCAAATCTCCCTCAAAACCTCTCCAAATCCACTCGTTCCTCTCGGATTTCCCATTAGCAAGACGCTGCGAAGCCACCGCGAGCCACCACGTGCCATCTTGGAGCCACCGCGTGCGAAAAACCGGATCCCGCAGAGTACTGTGCGGCCGCGATCGCGGTGACCATCCTCCGCGCCCGCAGACCTGTTGACAGAAGCCAATAATTCCACTTCGTGAGTCTGATTTCGCCTTTCCTCGATTTTTTTATTTCTATGGCGTATCCAGTTAGGCTGAGTAGGGATGAGAAGGCATTGTGGAATGAGATTGATAGGAGAATCATGTTGTCTACTAAATTTTTCCATGAACCGACATTGCATTCGTTGGGCTTATATCATTCGGTTCATCAATTATTACAGTAGGGTGGTTTAGGTGGTTTGATCCCTTTGCATGCATATACATATAAGCCTCTAGTATTGGAATTTCTGGTTACTTACAGAGAGATTGATGATGGTAGTATTGGAGGCTTTTGGAGGCTTGGTTACTTTGATAGCCTTGCGTTTTGTGAGCTTAGATGTTATACGGAGCAAATATAGAGTAGCAGTAGGTGGTGGGATTCGTATTAATCTGTCACAACTGAAGAAGGCCAAGTGTTTATCTGAGGCTGAGAATGGAGGTTGGATCTAGCACTGTGGTAAGGATCATGATGCATATTTACGTCTGCCTAGGGAGTTTGGAGCTGAGGCGACAACTGATGATTTTTATTTGGAGTCTGATGTGATGGTAGTGGAGGATGTACAGGAGGAGGAGGAGGCAGAGTATGAGCAGTACGATGAGCCTCCTCAGGGACAGCACGAGGCTAGTCCTTCTGGTGATGGAGACGCTCCAGAATGGTATGAAGGGATGACTTCTGCTATGGCGCACTTGAGTATGAGGCTCGATTCTATGGCTGATCGGCAGGATTATTTTATCAGAGAGCAGGCTAGTATGAGGAGTACTCTAGTAGATGTGGGGAGGAATGTCAGAGACATGTCCATCACCATGGATCAGATGAGGGAGCGGCAGGAGGCATTTTATCATCATTATTGGCCTCAGTACCCTCAGCATTTTCCACCGTCAGGTCCCCCACAGGGAGTCTTCTGTTTTCCTTTATTTTTATCTGATTTGTCTTTATTTCATTGAGGGCAATGAAAGGTTTAAGTATGGGGGAGGGAGTAATCACTGTTGTATATATGTATAGATGCATCATTTCAGTTTGATTATTTCAGAAATTTAAAAAAAAAAAATAAAAAAAAAATAAAAAATAAAAAAGGCATAAAAATGAAAAAAAGGCATAAAAATCCTGGGATGAGCTGAAAACCCGAAAGGGCGGCTCAGGTAATAAGCAGGTAACCCGGACAAGCATTAGGCTGGGGTAATAAGAGGTTAATGAGAGATGTGAGTAATTGTGAGCACCCGTAAAGAAAAATGAAAAGAGTGATTAGGTGAAAACCCGAAAGGGCGCCTAAGTAGAATGAGTGGTAAAATCAGAGTGTTTAGGATCATATTCTACTTTGGGGTTTGGGAATTACATTTTAGATGTCGGGTAGATCCTAGGTTGCTCTACACTTTTTGGAGCTTGAATGTTATATCTTGTATCTGTGAGGTGTGTGATTTGAGCTTTCATGTTTTTGCTCATTATTTCTCTACATGGGTTCGGGTTGTGAGATTATTTTGAGTGCTTTCTAGTTTTAGATCATTTTCTCCCATTGTTGTCTGTAGACCTTTGTTGATTTGTCATGCTTGATTTTATTTTTGAGTTTACTCGAGGATGAGCAAGGTCTAAGTATGGGGGAATTTGATATGCTGTATTTCATATAGCATAATTAGGACTAGTTAATACATTTTATAAATAGATTTAGGTCCATTTAGTGCTTGTAACGATATATGAGTAGAAGACCGAAGACTTGAAGAAATTGGAAGAATTGAAGTCGGGATTAGAAGATCGAGAAGATAAGGCCGCGGAGCTTAGCAGTCTGCGGTGAAGCCAAGATGCAGTGCCATGATCGCGGGTCAACGTTGACTCGGAGGGAAATTCTACAGCTCCGCGCTCGCGGAGGATGTTCACCGCGGTCGCGGAAGTCCACGTCAGCGAAGATCCGAGGCGGCGTTTTATTTATCTATTTATCTTTTAGTTTAGTTTCCTTTTATCTTTTTATTCCGAGTATGTTCGAGACTACTTAAGTTTATTTTTCAGACTTTGTTTGGTATTCTCTCTTAGACCTAATTGTAGATTTTGTGTTTTTCTCTCTTATGGAGAACTAAACTTCTTATATTCTATTCAAGTTGAAGCTTTTCAGACTCAAGTTGTTGTGAGATTCGTC
Source organism: Fallopia convolvulus (assembly GCA_964016875.1). NCBI lineage: Eukaryota > Viridiplantae > Streptophyta > Magnoliopsida > Caryophyllales > Polygonaceae > Fallopia > Fallopia convolvulus. Next base: position 21,638,378 of record OZ024730.1, read on the forward strand.
TATTCAGGTTTATTTCTACAGGTTATTTCAATTCTCTTATGCTTAATTATTATTGATTGTGTTGATTTCTGCTTGTCTGGCCAACTTGTTGGAATTAATATCGTCTATTGCTAGATTTAGGTTTTCTCGTAGCAAAGCCTGATCTTTGTAGCAACTCAATTGGTTTAGGACTCGTTGGACTAAAACAATTGAGAAGAGATTTGAATGCATGTTGATTGTTTGACTCGTTGGAATTCAATTGCATGTATCCTGTTTATCCTTGTTCTTAATGCTAATATCCTTATTATTTATGATCGTTTCATGAATTGTTTGGATGTTAAGTTTCATGTCTCGTTGCCATGTTATAATTCTGATCAGGATAGGAATAACTGAAAGAAATAACTTGTTTGAATCTAGGATCAATAACTTGAGGAAGAAAAGTGGATACTTGAATAGGATTGTTTTCCCTAATTGATAAAAATCCAACCTTTGCTATGTTTGCTTGTTTTGTCTGCTTTAATTTCCCTAGTTTTAGATTAACATACCAAAAATCCCCCTTTGTGTTACTTCTTTGAGTTGATAATAATAAAACTTAGGATACAAGTGTCTCTTGGGTTCGACCCCGACTTACCAACTATACTAGTTGTGTAATTAGGGATTTATCTTTGATTTGGCACGACGACTTTCAGCCAGTCAACCATGTATTGTTCCCTCTCACTGCCACCTACAAGGAAAAGTTAGTGTTTTGAGACCCAGGCAAGATGACTCTTGCCAGGTCCCTTGCAATGGAAAATATTCTCATTTAAAGCAGAGTCAGCGATGTTGATATCATGAGTGATTTGAGAGTTGGAGTTCCTTTGGTGATTAACATGAAGTTTTTGTTTGTTCAGGAACTCACGGTTTCTGAGGGTTTGGGCTCTCTTCTTAGGACATGCTTCCTTGTAGTGTCCATGAGTACCACAGTTCCAGCACGTCTTATAGTATTCTCCCAGGTAGTATTTTGGGTGTGGTCTCTGGATTCTGTTCCTATCCATGGTTTCCTTATTGTCTTTCTTTCTCATGAAAAAACACAGAAGAAGGAAAAAAAGGAGAGGGAGAGAAAGAGGGAAAGAGAGAGAGAGGGAGAGGGAGAGAGAGAAAGGAGGAGTTAATTCCGGTGCGGGATTTGTCTGTCGGGTCGGATTTTAGAGTTCAAGCGTGGTTTGATAAGTTTTAATTAGGTAATGGTTTATTTATATTATACTAATTTTTCCAGATCTAGATCTACATTTGATTTTGATTTGAAAATCGGTCGATTTATAATTCTCAGAGGGTGTTTTTGATATTGGATTTATATTCGATAAAAGATTTCAGAGTAATTTTATGGTTTTGCTTTGTAATGATATTATGGAGTCCTTTGATTAAGTTTTTCAGAAAGGTTTGAACTAGAAAAATGTTCTTATATATATAGTATGTTCTTGTCAAGTTTTAATTGATTTGGAATTATACACAAGAATTTATTAAGCATTGGGGTATATATATGTATATAGGAGCGTGAGTCTAAGGTTGTGACCAGAGATCAGGGGAAGAGACAGACTATCTGTCTCAAGACAGGGTTCTACTTTGCATGTTAGTTAGTGTTTCTCGGCTTCGAGAATTCGTCTTCAAGGTAAGTCGTTTTCGACTTGCTCAGTTTCTATTCAATACTTGTTAGACTTCATGTGGTGCTTGTAGGATTGGTTTTGGGGAACTAGTCCCTAAGTGATTGTTCTATGAAAAAGGTTTACTTGTGTATGATATGTGTGGAAAGGATTTCATTGGGCTTTCATCGAATGTGAAGTTTTTGAATATTTTCTCTGTGTTGGTACCGTTCTCGGCATGGCCATGCGCGTAGTCCTCTGGGTTGAAGTGACGGCTACGTATGGTTATGTGACAGAGAATCGTACTGACTGGCTGAAAATCGTACGCACAAGAGAATTGAAATAACCTGTAGAAATAAACCTGTAAAGACGAATCTCACAACAACTTGAGTCTGAAAAGCTTCAACTCGAATAGAATTTAGGGAGTTTAGTTCTCCATAAGAGAGAAAAACTAAAGTCTGAAATTAGGTCAAACAGAATACCAAACAAGGTCTGAAAAATAACCTAATATAGTCTCGAACAAGTTGAAATCAAAAAGATAAAAAATATAAAATAATAAACTAAGCGGATAAATATGAACGCGTGTTAGATCCACAGAGCCGCAATCGCCACCTCTTCCTAGCCGCGATCGCTGCCTAGCTGCAAACCGCGACTCATTGGCGACTTCTGGCAACCGCGATCTCCACCCATACATGGCCGCGATCGCGGCCTTCAATATCTCGCGGTCCTCAAAATGGCGACCTTGTCCTCCTCGGCGACGTCCACCGCGACCGCCCTCAGCATCGGCGGCGATCGCGGCCTTCAGAATCCTCCGACGTCTCCAAATGTCGCTAACTCTAAACTTTGGCCTTCAACTCTGATGCTCCATAATGCTCACAATAGGACTAAAATACTACAGATATATGTACTAAAAAGTCCTAGTTACGCTGTACAAAACACAATGTATCAAATTCCCCCATACTTAGATCTTGCTCGTCCTCGAGTAAGCTCAAAAAAATAAAATCAAACATGACAAATCAACAAAGGTCTACAGACAGCAATGGGAGAAAATGATCTAAAACTAAAAAGCACTCAAAATAATCTCACAACCCGAACCCATGTAGAGAAATAATGAGCTAAAACATGAAAGCTCAAATCACACACCTCACAGATACAAAATATAACACTCGAGCTCCAAAAAGTGTAGACCAAGCTAGGATCTACCCGACATCTAAAATGTAGTCCCCAAACCCCAAAGTAGAATATGAATCCTAAACGCTCTGATTTTACCACTCATTCTACTTAGGCGCCCTTTCGGGTTTTCACCTAATCACTCTTTTCATTTTTCTTTAGGTGTGCTCACATATACTCACATCTCTCATTAACCTCTTAATACCCCAGCCTAATGCTGGTCCGGGTTACCTGCTTATTACCTGAGCCGCCCTTTCGGGTTTTCAGCTAATCCCAGGATTTTTATGCCTTTTTTCTCATTTTTTATGGCTTTTTTATTTTTTTTTATTTTTTTTTATTTTTTCTTAATCTGAAATGCAAAAACTGAAATGCATCTGTACATATATACAACAGTGAGTATGCCATCCCTCATACTTAAACCTTTCATTGCCCTCAATGAAATAAAGACAAATCAGATAAAAATAAGGGAAAGGGAAATCAGAAGACTCACTGTGGGGAACCTGGTGGCGGCTGATACTGTGACCAATCAGGAAAACCTGGCCACATATGACTGAAAAACTCATGGTGCTGCCCCTGCATCCGCTTCATGTCCTGAATTGTGGATGCAATAGCACTCTGCTGAGCTGCTAACTCTCTCTGTTGTGCCACAATATCTCTCTGAACTGACACTATCTCATTCTGGGACACAATAAGTCGTCCCATCTCCTAGAGCATCCGGTTCTGCCAATCTGAATCAGAATATCCACTCCAGCCAGCTCTACCTGCAGCAGCGTCCCATGTAGAGGTATCTCCATATCGTCCATAACCACCTCTGTAAGCAGCAGCTCCACCGTCACCATAGCCAGTATATCCTCCTGGTGCCCAACTCGATGTACTCGATGGTGCTGTACTAAAACTGCCACCCCATCCAGCAAATGATGTACCAACACCACCTCTTGGTACAAAACCAACACCACCATCTTTATCATCTCCTCCATCGTCTCCATCATCACCATCATCATCATCATGACCATCATGGTCCTCTTGATCCTCCATCTCTACATCAGCTGCAGGCTCCTCCTGCTGAACCCCACCCCCACCAACAAAATCAGATGCGATGTACAGATAAGCTAAGGCAGGACCAGTAGGCATGACTCTAGGAAGACGCAAATAATCCTGAGCTGGATGACCTATGGTCTAGATATAACCCTGCTCAGATGATCCCTTCAAACAATGCGCCCTCTTCAGCTGATTTTCATTAAACTTAAACTCTACACTGTCAGGCCGTCCAAATCGCTCCTCACCCACAAACTCTCTGGCAATCAGAGTAATCATGCCACCTATAGCAATCTTGCTTGTATCTTTCTTCAGGATCTTCTTAATACTCCCGATAAATAACTCAACCCAATCAGGAACTGTAGCCTTCATAGGCATCAAACACCAGATCATGCTCAAGTCAAATCGAGATGCCTTGTTGACCTCCCCTTGCCCCAGAAAACACATAGACAACACCTTCTGACACATTCTAATACAGGGGTGGGTAATGCAGTAGTTATACTCTCCCCTCTTAGGTGAAAACCCAAAACCTGTAATTGCCTCCCAGAAATCATTAAGGCCTGCCTCTTTACTAACTGCCTTCCAATTCTCAGTAGGGACACCAATAATCCCAAACACACCTCTCAACCCCTCTCTGTCTATATAATACGGCTCATCCAGAATGTTAAATCTGAACAAACCCTCATCCTCCTGAAATGTAGACAAAAACTCTAGCAATATGTTCCTATAAGTAGGGGCATTCAACTCAATAAAACCCCCTAATCCACCACTCATCAGAAACCCTGTAGTACAATTATACATGCCTAGTGTACCAAGCATCTCAACATCGAAAAATTTAGTACTAGTGAATTTCCTCTTTGCCAGAGAATTCCATTTTTTCTTCTGAGCAAGAGTTCGCTTCTGAACAAGATACTCCATCTAATAAATGCAGCTAATCAGATCAATAGTGGAGGCGAAAAAACAACTTACAGAAGCTGGAGAATTCGATTCTGTTGGTGGGCCGCGATCACCGAGCAGATGAGGCAGCGCTTGCGGTTTCTGGCAAGGCCGCGATCGCGGTTGAACAGAGGCAGCGATCGCGGCTGGTGGCGATCGACGATATTCGACTTCGTCGTTACTCCGAACCGCGGTTCTCTTCAACTCCGAGCCGCGGTCGCTTCCTTGGTACGCCTTCACCGACCCGTCAATGGGATAAGAGGGTTGTATATGGTAGATTTGAAAGGTGTGGGGGAAATTTTGGGATTTTTGTAGATTTGATTTTAGGGAAGAAATAGAGAGGTAAAAGAAATTTTGTGAACGGATTTGGATTGAGGACGGAATGAGGATTGTAGATCCGGGTTTTGTTTTGAGTTTGGAAGAGATTTTTGAGGAGGTATGTGAGCTTGAAGAGGGTTTTAATGGAGGTTTGATGGATGTTGAAGAAGAATGAAGAATAGAGGAGGAAGGAGAAGGAGAAGCGGAATGAAGAGGAGTGGGGCCGGCGGTGGGAGTGGCCCCACTGCCTCGTGTAATTATTATTATTATTATTTATATCTCAGGGGCTGCGATCGCGGCCTGCGCAAGGCACCGTCAATTCCTTTTTCGAAAAACGCCCCGCAATCGCCCTGTTGAAGGAACAATCGTGGTTTGTTTTTAGTAATGTTCTTTCGAACCTAGTACATGCGTGTTAGCCTTACGAGATTGAAAAGAAAAACTAAACAAACACAAAAATAGACAAAGAAAAAGAAAACTTACCTCGGGTTGCCTCCCGAACAGCGCCTTTGTTTAATGTCGTTGGCTCGACATTGGTGCCTTTTTAGTTGACATTTGGGGTTGGATCATCTAGACCCATCTCTTCTAGCACTTCATGGCTGACTCCCTCATGGTATTTCTTTAATCTCTGACCATTAACCTTGAACACATTTTGGGAGTCCTCATCCAATAATTCCACAGCCCCATGTGGAAAAACTTGAGTAATTGTGTACGGTCCAGCCCATCTGGAATGGAGTTTGCCTGGGAAGAGTGTGAGACGAGACTGAAATAGAAGGACCTTGTCTCCAACCTTGAATTCCTTCCTTAGGATGTTTTTGTCATGCCATGCTTTGGTTTTGTTTTTGTAATTCACAGCATTATCATATGCATCCAATCTCAACTCTTCCAACTCTTGCAATTGTAATTTCCTGAACTCTCCATTCTCTTTAATGTTGAAATTGCACTTTTGGACCGCCCAAATAGCTTTATGCTCAAGCTCAACCGGCAAGTGAAAACCTTTGCCATAAACCAATTTGAAGGGAGACATCCCGATGGGTGTCTTGTAAGCAGTACGGTAGGCCCATAAAGCATCATTGAGTCTCAAACTCCAATCTTTCCTGTTAGTCGCCACCGTCTTCTCCAGAATAGATTTTATCTCCCTGTTGGACACTTCAGCTTGTCCATTGGTCTGGGGATGATAGGCTGTAGAGATCTTCTGAGTGACATGGTACTTCTTCAATAAAGCGCTCACAGTCTTGTTGCAAAAATGAGTACCCCTGTCACTTATTAGAGCTTTTGGAATCCCAAATCTAGAAAAAATGTTGTCCTTAACCTGCAACTTCTTTTGAATCATCGGTTCTGGTGGCCTTTGCTTCCACCCACTTTGAAACATAGTCCACCGCAAGCAAAATATACAGATTCCCATTGGAAGAGGGGAAGGGTCCCATAAAATCAATGCCCCAAACATCAAAAACTTCACAGAATATCATGCGAGATTGAGGCATCTCGTGTCTTTTAGAAATATTACCCACCCTCTGGCAACGATCACATGATTTACAAAAAGCAAATGCATCCCTAAAAATATGAGGCCAATAAAAACCAGCTTCTAAGACCTTCCTAGCAGTTTTATTAGTCCCAAAATGACCCCCACATGCATAGAAATGACAAAAAGACAGGATAGATTGTACCTCAGAATTCGGGACACATCGTCGGATTACCTGATATGTGCAGTGCTTCCATAAATGAGGATCATCCCAGACATAGAATCGGGATTCATGACGCACCTTCTCCTTCTAAGCCTTGGTAAAATTAGGCCGAAACTCCCCGGAGACGAGGTAGTTGACTAGATTTGCGTACCATGGCCTGAACGAGTGGATCCCATAAATAAACTCCTCGAATCGCGGCTCATTGTCGCTGTCGCCACCAGGACCGCGATCGCCGCTGAAATTGGCCGCGATCGCGGTTGTCTTGGCCGCGGTCGCCTCGTCTTCTGGTGGCAATCGCGGTTGGACACCAGTGGTGACTCCGAAAAGCATGTCATCGGGGAATCGTCCTTGGATTTGTTCTTGGCTTTCTGACTTGGTTTGCACATGTACAAGTCGGCTCAGGTGATCAGCTACTAGATTTTCGGCTCCCTTTTTATCCCGTATCTCAATATCAAACTCGCTCAGCAAGAGGATCCATCTTATCAATCTCGGCTTAGCCTCCTTTTTCGTCATTAAATAACGAAGTGCTGCATGGTCTGAATAAACTATCACCTTTGTTCCCAGCAAATACTGTCTGAACTTCTCCAAGGCAAACACTACAACAAGCATTTCCTTCTCAGTGGTGGAGTAGATCCTTTGGGTGTCGTTTAGAGTCATGGAAGCATAATGTATGACATGAGATGCTCTAGCTTCCTTTTGACCCAAAACAGCCCCAACAGCATAGTCACTTGCATCACACATGATCTCAAAAGATTGAGACCAATCCGGGGCTTGAATTATTGGGGCACTGATTAGGCGTGTTTTCAGCTCATCAAACGCCTTTTTGCATGCCTCATTGAACTCATAAGGCACATCTTTCTTCAGCAGATCACACAATGGGGCTGAGATCTTGGAAAAGTCTTTAATAAACCTGCGATAGAAACCTGCATGGCCTAGAAAAGAACGCACTTCACGCACATTAGTAGGATAAGGCAAAGACTGAATGACATCAATCTTTGCCTTATCGACCTCAATACCCCTGGATGACACTATGTGACCTAACACAATGCCTTGCTCAACCATAAAGTGACACTTCTCAGAGTTTAGAACCAAATTGGTTTCAACACATCTTTGAAAGACTAAGGAGAGATGGTTTAAACACGCATCAAAGTCGTCTCCATGTACTGTAAAGTCATCCATAAAAACCTCTATAAAATTTTCAATATACTCTGAAAAGATGCTTACCATACACCGTTGGAACGTACCGGGTGCGTTACACAATCCGAATGGCATTCTGCGGTATGCAAAAGTGCCAAACGGATATGTAAATGTCGTTTTCTCCTGATCCTCCGGTGCAATACAATCTGAAAGTACCCTGAATAGCCATCTAAAAACCAATAATAGGAACGACCGGCAAGTCGCTCAAGCATTTGATCAATGAATGGCAAGGGAAAGTGATCTTTTCTGGTTACCGCATTCAGCTTACGGTAATCAATGCAGACTCTCCTACCTGTCTGAACATGTGTGGGGACTAGTTCCCCATGCACATTCTCTACCACTGTAATGCCTCCCTTTTTTGGTACAACTTGGGTCGGACTAACCCACTGACTATCAGAGATGGGATAGATCATACCTGCCTGTAGGAGCTTCAGTACCTCCTTTTTCACTACCTCCATCATAGTCCATCCTAGAGCTGTCTTGTGCTCTTTCAGTACCTGCACCAATTTTTCTTCTTGCTCCTTGGACAGTTTGTTGGAAATAATGACAGGCAAAGTGTCACCATCTCCAAGAAAGGCATATTTTAAATGCTCAGGGAGTTGTTTAAGCTCAATTTCAGTTGCTTGTACTACAGAAGGGAGCAATTTCTCGCTAGGGAGAGTTAGTGGTATGGGCCCAATGGCCAAAGCATCAGCAGAGGATTCACAGCAAGCATTCATATCAGCAAGGATTTCATGGTATCTATCAGGCAAATTGTAATCCAAACATGAAATTTCGATGTCATTCTCTAAAACGGATTGTAACTCATCACCATAAGTAGTATCAAAGAATTCTTGCACAATGGGATCAATTACATCAATAGAACAGAGAGAATGATCATCCCGGGGGTATTTCATAGCATTATCCATACTATATTCAAATTTCTCCCCATCAAATTCCATAGTTAGGACACCTTTACACATATCAATTTTTGTTCTAGCAATTTTCATGAAATGAATTCCTAACAGAATGGGTGCAACATGCACATCATGATCCATATCAAGCACATAAAAATCGGCAGGGAAAATCAGATTATCTACCATAACAAGGACATCTTCAACAACCCCTTTTGGGTAGACTGTGGACCAATCAACTAATTGAACAATAGCACCAGTTTCATGCAAAGGTCCTAAGCCTAGTGAAGTGTAAACAGAGTAAGGCATAACATTAATAGAAGCACCTAAATCAAGCATGGCTTTATCTATTTTAGTGTCTCCTATTATGCAGGAAATGTTGAACATGCCTGGATCACTGCACTTTTTAGGCATTCGCCTTTGAAATACAACAGACACATGTTCATTGACCTTAACTTTCTGTTTCCCTTTTAACTTTTGGTTCCTTTTGATAGTGCACAACTCTTTCAGAAATTTAGCAAATCTAGGAACACTTTTAATTCGATTGAGCAAAGGGATATTTACCTCACATTTGGAAAACGTCTCAAAGATCTCCTTGTCATTCTCTGGCTTCCTTGAGTCTTTCAGTGCTTCAGGAAAAGGAGGAGGTGGCTTTTGTGAAACCATAGAAGGGAAATCCGGATGAACATATTGGTCACTGGATTCTGGAGCCAGGCCGCGATCGCCATCATAAAGCCGCGATCGCGGTTCTTCAGATTTTCGGGAATCACCGCCACAGCGATCGCTGCCCGATGTGGACGCGATCGCGTCTTTGATTTTCCCAAATCCCGAGGCCTCAGAGAGGAGGCCGCGATCGCCGATGGTATGGGCAGTGATCGCGGTCTCTTCAGCCGCGATCGCCTCTGATTGTGGCGGCGATCGCGGTTCCGCAGATATCTCGTCAGTTCTCGATAATTCTTTTCCGCTTCGTAATAATCGCACTCACATTCTCCCTAGGATTGATGGGCTGTGCTGGCAATTTTCTAGAATCTCTGGTCTCTTTCATGCTTACTGCATTAGCCAGTTGACTGATCTGAATCTCTATATTCTTGATACTGACCTGAGTCTAAGTCTCTATATTCTTGATACTGGCTTGAGTATTCTGTCCCATTTGGTCTACCGTGTTGGCTAGCCTTGCAAACATCTCTTCAGCATTGAAGGAGTTGTTCTGATTTTGAACTGGAGGTCTAGGAACATACGGTGGCCTGGGTTGCTGATTTCCTCCTTGATTATTGTATTGGGGCTGATTTTGATTCCCATATCTAAGATTTGGATGATGTGCCCAGACTTGATTATATGTATTAGAATAGGGATCAAAACGAGGTCTAGGAGGTCCATAGCCTCCTACAGCATTAACCTCAGCTTGAGGTTCCTGGAGTTGTGGACAGGCATCAGTAGGGTGAAGTGTATCAGCATAGATTTCACATGCCTTCAGTTGTTGAGGGGTTCTTGACAGCATGAACCTCTTCATCATATCTTTCAACTCCGCCATCTCAACTTTTATAACAGAAGAGGAGTCCATAGCATTGACTCCTTTAGTGCCAGTTCTTTTGTTGAATTGCCTTGAGTTCTCAGATAGCTCAGAAAAGAGCTCAAGGGCATCTGCTGGTGTCTTGTTCATCAAGCTTCCACCACAAGCTGCATTCACCATTCTACGCTCTTCATCCAGTAATCCACTAAAGAAGTACAATACCAGGTCTTGATCAGAATACCCATGATATGGACAGCTAGCACATAGTCTCTTGAATCGCTCATGATAATCATACAGGCTCTCTCCAGCCTGTTGCTCAATGTTGCTCAGGCTCTTCTTCAGACTGTTCTGTTTGGTGGCAGGAAAGTATTTCTCCAAGAATGCCGCTTTCATCTTAGTCCAGGTATTTATGGATCCTGGAGAAAGATAGTAGAGCCACTCGTTGGCTGAATCCTTCAGAGAGAAAGGAAACGCCCTTAGCTTCATGTGATCCTCAGTTACATCTGCAGGATTCATACTTAAGCAGACCTGATCAAATTCAGCAAGATGCTTGTTTGGATCTTCTCCACCATGCCCATGGAATTGGGGTAAGAGATGGATCAATCCGGACTTCAACGCAAACTTAACACCTTCATTCAGCGCAGGGAACTCAACAGCCAGGGGCTACTGTTGAAAATTTGGGGTAGTCAGCTTCCTCAAAGTCTGATCTCCCATTGTCTCAACTTCAGCAGAATCCAAGTTGAAAGGTAATTCACGGAGTAGTTCCCGAGCTTCACGTCTCAACCTAGAAAGAGTCCTTTCGATTTCTAAATCAAGAGGCAAAATAGAAGAATCAGTAGCACGAGTGTGGACCATAAACTAGGGTCCACACCAGAGTTGGTAACAATAAAAACTTAGAATTAAACAAAGTGTCCCCGTCAACGGCGCCAAAATTTGACTGGCTGAAAATCGTTGATGCCAAATCAAAAATAATTCCCTAATTACTAAACTGGTATAGTCAGTAAGTCGGGGTCGAACCCAAGAGACACTTGTATTCTAAGTAGTAGTATTATCAACTCTAAAAGTAACAAAGGGGGGATTTTGGAATTAAAACTAGAAACTAAGAATTGAAACAAACAAAGCAAGCAATCAAACAATGCAAAAGTTGAATTTTTATCAATTAGGAAAAACAATCCTATTCAAGTATCCACTTTTCTTCCTCAAGTTATTGATCCTAGATTCAAACAAGTTATTTCTTTCAGTTATTCCTATCCTGATCAGAATTATAACATGGCAACGAGACATGCAACTTAACATCCAAACAATTCATGAAACGATCATAAATAATAAGGATATTAGCATTAAGAACAAGGATAAACAGGATACATGCAATTGAATTCCAACGAGTCAAACAATCAACATGCATTCAAATCTCTTCTCAATTGTTTTAGTTCAACGAGTCCTAAACCAATTGAGTTGCTACAAAGATCAGGCTTTGCTACGAGAAAACCTAGATCTAGCAATAGATAATATCAATTCCAACAAGTTGATCAATCAAGTAGAAATCAATATAATCAATATAAATTACGCACAAGAGAATTGAAATAACCTGTAGAAATAAACCTGTAAAGACGAATCTCACAACAACTTGAGTCTAAAAAGCTTCAACTCGAATAGAATTTAGGGAGTTTAGTTCTCCATAAGAGAGAAAAACTAAAGTCTGAAATTAGGTCTAACAGAATACCAAACAAGGTCTGAAAAATAACCTAATATAGTCTCGAACAAGTCGAAATCAAAAAGATAAAAAATATAAAATAATAAACTAAGCGGATAAATATGAACGCGTGTCAGATCCACAAAGCCGCGATCGCCACCTCTTCCTAGCCGCGATCGCTGCCTGGCTGCAAACAGCGACTCATTGGCGACTTCTGGCAACCGCGATCGCCACCCATACATGGCCGCGATCGCGGCCTTCAATATCTCGCGGTCCTCAAAATGGCGACCTTGTCCTCCTCGGCGACGTCCACCGCGACCGCCCTCAGCATCGGCGGCGATCGCGGCCTTCAGAATCCTTCGATGTCTCCAGATGTCGCTAACTCTAAACTTCGGCCTTCAACTCTGATGCTCCATAATGCTCACAATAGGCCTAAAACACTATAGAAATATGTACTAAAAAGTCCTAGTTATGCTGTACAAAACACAGCGTATCACGTACCCCTTCAAAAGTAAAGCTATCTGTGTTTTGGGAAAGTGCTCCCGACGAGGCTTGTCCCGAGGTTAGAAGGATGGAATTGTGAAGGGTGGGAGGTCGCGCCTCGGCACCTGGGGCGTAGGGTTGATAAGCGTCATGGAATGGAATGGTGAGAGAATGGTTCTATTGTTCTGCTTGGATTTGTATGTGTGTATGTGTATGGAAGTTTGATATTTGGTTTGTGTTTATGATCTTTGGAAAGTAAGTATGGATTTAGAACTGATATATGTTGTAATCATGCGAACCTTGCTTGTGTATATGTTATACACTTGATTGGTTTTTAAATGTCTTACTAGTATCGTATGGATTCTACCTTGGATTAGAATGGTAGTTGACCCTTCGGGATCTTGTTTTATTTTAGTTTCAGGTAAAGACAAGCGACCCCATGATGGAACCTCGGCCGAACTGATATATTTGGTTTGTGTTCATGTTTTCTCATCGTGCTCGAGTTGCAAGATCCAAGTGAACTCGTTGTCAAACTAGCTTAAGTAGTACCTAGTGAGGTCTACTACCGAGTAGCGCCCGGTGTAAAGACGAGCTGTTACATGATCTAACATTGCATGCCAATTGTTCGATGAAATGTCCATGTAAATGTCACTCCTAAATGTAACATTCAGTAGCTATGTTTGAATTTATGGTTTTATTCGATCGGTTTGTATATTGTAGAGAAGAATGTGCTTATTTGGCTTGATAATATACTCATTCTTTATGTTTATGCCTAGATTTCTTTAAATTTCACTTGTTTTTTCTCCTTTTGCCTTTAACATAACTTGTGATCTAACATTGCACGGTAATTGTTCGATGAATACAGTTTCTAGGTTCGATTTATGCTTTTATTCGATCGGTTGTGCTTTTGTAGTGCAGAATGTGCTGATGGGCTTGATACTAAGCTCATTCTTTATGTTTATGCCTAGGTTGTTGTTGATAGGGTTTCTTGACAAGAAATAAATTTATAATCAAGACCCCGCTGAGTATAGCAGAGTCAGGTTCGTCCACAGGAGATAGTCAGTGCTAAGTTCTATTACTTGTTACGCAAGCAATCAAAAAGTAGAGGTTTTTAACAAGGGAAAGAGAAATTCTAAGGTTTAGGGTATTCCCACAACAACAATCATGCAATGCTAACACTCATGAAACAAATAGATCATGCTTTTATCACATAAAGTTGTCAACTTTCGTCAACCTAAGCAAGTAAATCAACTAATTTTCGTTCAATTAATAAACTTACTATCTATCTCTTCTACTTCAACTAGGATAGATCTGCTTTCGCTTCAAAACCCTAATTTGACTATTCTGATTCAATGTCTCGCCTTCGCTTTAACAATGAATAAGAAATTCCCTTCAACTTTCGTCTCAAGGATTAAGAACAAGAGAATAGACTCATGCAATAAAAACAATCAAATCATGATCACAAACAAGCATGCACAACCATTGTTGGGTTCAACCCCAACCTTAGAAAGGGAGACTACTCACAATTCATAATAATTGAAAACATCTAAATTAAATTAAAAGAGAAAGCTTACAACTTTGAATCCAAAACAAAACTTGTTCTCCAAGCTATCTTCTCTACTCGTCCTCTCGCCCCTCTCTCTTCTCTCCTCCTCCTCCTCCTCTTACTTGCCCCTCCAAGGCAATTGATTGTGTTAAGAATAACAAAGGGTAGACAAGAGTATTTATAGAGAAACTATTCTATCTTAAATCTATCTATAAGCAAATAAATCTATCTTAAATCTAACTATAAGGAAATAATATCTTCTAATAAGATATACCCCTTCTATCTATCTAATAACATAATAAAAACTTACTAAACTAAAGATTAAAAGATAAAAGATAGAAGTCTTCAATTAAACATCGACTCGGATCTCGTTGCTCCTCACGGCGCCTCATTAACGACCCTGACAGGGTCGAAAACAGCCTTGAGTAAAACTTGCATAGAAGATTCGTTACAACTCCGTTTGGCTCGATTCTTTTTCCGATGTTCTTGTAACGAATTTCTATATCTCTTTCCATGCTCAAACTTGAACTTCAATGAATTTACTTGATAGCTAAATCTTCATCTTCTCTTCATTCTTTGAGTGCTATCTTCAAGTGTTTTCCTCCTTTCTTCAATATATGCTCCAAAAAGCCTCTAAAAACCTACAAAACACCAAAAAAGCTTATGTAGACTCCATATCTCTAGAAAATACGAAAACGTACATAAATGACTCAAAACAAAACACAAAACTAAAGAAAAATACTCAAAAGACACTAAAAACACACCCTAAAACATGACTAAAAAGGCGGACATCAGTTGTTTTTTCTCCTTTTGCCTATTAAAATTGACTTGTGATCAAACATTCCACACCATGTGTTCGATGAAATGTCCATGTAAATGTTAATCCTAAATGTGCCATTTGGTTTCTCGGACCGAATTTATGATTTTATTCGATCGCACTTGATTTTGTAGTGTAAAATGTGCTTATTGGCTTAATACTATCCTTATTCCTTTTGGTTATGCCTAGATGTCTTTAAAGTTCACTTGTTGTTTCTCCTTTTTCGTTAAAAATTTGACTTGTGATCTAACATTGCATGCCAGGTGTTCGATGAAATGTCCATGTAAATGTCACTCATCAATGTGGCATTTGGTTTCTAGGTTCAAATTTATGCTTTTATTCGATCGAACTTGATTTTGTAGTGTAGAATGTGCTTATTGTCTTGATACTATCCTCATTCTTTTTGGTTATGCCTAAATGTCTTTAAAGTTCACTCGTTTATTCTCCTTTTGCCTTTAAAAATTGACTTATGATCTAACATTGCACACCAGGTGTACGATGAAATGTCCATGCAAATGTCACTCCTAAATGTGGCATTCGGTTTCTAGGTTCGAATTTATGCTTTTATTCGATCGGTCTTTATTTTGTAGTGCAGAATGTGCTTATTGGATTGATACTATCCTCATTTTTCATGCTCATGCCTAGATGTCTATAAAGTTCATTAGTTTTTTCTCCTATTGCCTTTGAAATAACTTGTGATCTAACATTGCACGCCAAGTGTTCGATGAAATGTCCATGTACATGTCACTTCTAATTGGGGCATTCAGTTTTTAGGTTCGAATTTATTCTTTTATTAGATCGATCGTGATTTTGTAGTGCAGAATGTGCTTATTGGCTTGATACTATCCTCATTCTTTTTCGTTATGCCTAGATGTTTTTAAAGTTAACTTGTTTTTTCTCCTTTTGGCTTTAAAAAGACTTGTGATCTTACTTTGCACGACACATGTTCGATGAAATGTCCATGTAAATGTCACTCCTAAATGTGGCATTCGGTTTCTAAGTTTGAAATTATGGTTTTATTTGATCGGTCTTGATGTTGTAGTGCAGAATGTGCTTATTGGCTTGATACTATATACTCATTCGTTATGCTTATGCCTAGATGTCTATAAAGTTCATTTGTTTTTTCTCCTTTTGCCTTTGAAATAACATGTGATCTAACATTGCAACTCAAGTGTTACATCAAATGTACATTTAAATGTCACTCCTAATTGGGGCATTCGGTTTCTAGGTTCGAATTTATGCTTTTATTCGACTGGTCGTGATTTTGTAGGGCAAAATTAGCTTATTGGCTTAATACTATCCTCATTCTTTTTGGTTATGCCTAGGTGTCTTTCAAGTTCAATTGTTTTTTCTCCTTTTGCCTTTAAAAAGACTCGTGATCTCGCTTTGCACGCCAAGTGTTCGATGAAATGTCTATGTAATGTCACTCCTAAATGTGGCATTCGGTTTCAAAGTTTGAATTTATGGTTTTATTCGATCGGTCTTGATTTTGTAGTGTAGAATGTGCTTATTGGCTTGATACTATACTCATTCGTTATGCTTATGCCTAGATGTCTATAAAGTTCATTTGTTTTTTTTCCTTTTGCCTTTGAAATAACATGTGATCAAACATTGCACACCAAGTGTTAGATGAAATGTACATGTAAATGTCACTCCTAATTGGGGCATTCGGTTTCTAGGTTCAAATTTATGCTTTTATTCGATCGGTCGTGATTTTGTAGTGCAGAATTTGCTTATTGGCTTGATACTATCCTCATTCTTTTTGGTTATGCCTAGGTGTCTTTCAAGTTCAATTGTTTTTTCTCCTTTTTCTTTAAAAAGACTAGTGATCTCGCTTTGCACGCCAAGTGTTCGATGAAATGTCTATGTAATGTCACTCCTAATGTGGCATTCGGTTTCAAAATTTGAATTGATGATTTTATTCGATCGGTCTTTATTTTGTAGTGCAGAATGTGCTTATTGGTTTGATACTATACTCATTCGTTATGCTTATGCCTAGATGTCTTTAAAGTTCTCTCGTTTTTTCTCCTTTTGCTTTTAAAAATTGACTTGTGATCTAACATTGCACGCCAAGTGCTCGATGAAATGTCCATGTAAATGTTACTCCTAAATGTGGCATTCGGTATCTAGGTTCGAATTTATACTTTTATTCAGTCGGTCTTGATTTTGTAGTGCAGAATGTTCTTATTGGCTTGATACTATCCTCATTCTTTTTGGTTATGCCTAGATGTCTTTAAATTTCACATGTTTTTTCTCCTTTTTCCTTTAAAAAGACTAGTGATCTCGCTTTGCACGCCAGGTGTTCAATAAAATGTCCACGTAATGTCAGTCCTAAATGTGGCATTCGGTTTCTATGTTTGAATTTATGGTTTATTCGATCGGTCTTGATTTTGTAGTGCAAAATGTGCTTATTGGCTTGGTACTATACTCATTCGTTATGCTTGTGCCTAGATGTCTTTAAAGTTCACTTGTTTTTTCTCCTTTTGCCTTTAAAAATTGACTTGTGATCTAACATTGCACGCCAAGTGCTCGATGAAATGTCCATGTAAATGTCACTCCTAAATGTGGCATTCGGTATCTAAGTTTGAATTTATGGTTTTATTCGATTGGTCTATATTTTGTAGTAAAGAATGTGCTTATTTGGCTTGATATTATACTCATTCTTTATGCTTATGCCTAGATGTCTTTGTAGTTCACTTGTTTTTTTCTCCTTTTGCCTCTAAAATGACTTGTGATCTAACATTGCACGCTAATTGTTCGATGAAATGTGCATGTAAATGTCACTCCTAAATGTGGAGTCCGGTTTCAAGATTCAAATTTATGCTTTTTTTTTCTGTCGTGATTTTGTAATGCAGAATGTGCTTATAGGCTATACACTATGCTCATTCTTTATGCTTATGCCTAGGTTATTTTTTTTCTCCTTTTGCCTTTAAAAATTGAATTTTGATCTAACATTGCACGCCAAGTGTTCGATCAAATATCCATGTAAATGTCAATCCTAAATGTGGCATTCGGTTTCTAGGTTCGAATTTATGCTTTTATTCGATCGGACTTCATTTTGTAGTGTAGAATCTGCCTACTTGCTTGATACTATCCTTATTCTTTTTGGTTATGCCTAGATGTCTTTAAAGTTCACTCGTTTTTTCTACTTTTGCCTTTAAAAATTGACTAATGATCTAACATTGCACGCTAGGTGTTAGATGAAATGTCCATGTAAATGTCACTCCTAATTGGGGCATTCGGTTTCTAGGTTCAAATTTATGCTTTTATTCGATCGGTCGTGATTTTGTAGTGCAGAATTTTCTTATTGGCTTGATACTATCCTCATTCTTTTTTGTTATGCCTAGATGTCTTTAAAGTTCACTTGTTTTTTCACCCTTTTGCCTTTAAAAAGACTAGTGATCTCGCTTTGCACGCCAAGTGTTCGATGAAATGTCTATGTAATGTCACTCCTAAATGTGGCATTCGGTTTCAAAATTTGAATTGATGATTTTATTCGATCGGTCTTGATTTTGTAGTGCAGAATGTGCTTATTGGTTTGATACTATACTCATTTGTTATGCTTATGCCTAGATGTCTTCAAAGGTCACTGGTTTTTTCTCCTTTTGCCTTTAAAAATTGACTTGTCATCTAACATTGCACGCCAAGTGCTCGATGAAATGTCCATGTAAATGTCACTCCTAAATGTGGCATTCGATATCTAGGTTCGAATTTATGCTTTTATTCAGTCGGTCTTGATTTTGTAGTTCAAAATGTTCTTATTGGCTTGATACTACCCTCATTCTTTTTGGTTATGCCTAGATGTCTTTAAATTTCACATGTTTTTTCTCCTTTTTCCTTTAAAAAGACTAGTGATCTCGCTTTGCACGCCAGGTGTTCAATGAAATGTCCACGTAATGTCAGTCCTAAATGTGGCATTCGGTTTCTATGTTTGAATTTATGGTTTATTCGATCGTTCTTAATTTTGTAGTGCAAAATGTGCTTATTGGCTTGGTACTATACTCATTCGTTATGCTTATGCCTAGATGTCTTTAAAGTTCACTTGTTTTTTCTCCTTTTGCCTTTAAAAATTGACTTGTGATCTAACATTGCACGCCAAGTGCTCGATGAAATGTCCATGTAAATGTCACTCCTAAATGTGGCATTCGGTGTCTAAGTTTGAATTTATGGTTTTATTCGATCGGTCTATATTTTGTAGTAAAGAATGTGCTTATTTGGCTTGATATTATACTCATTCTTTATGCTTATGCCTAGATGTCTTTGTAGTTCACTTGTTTTTTCTCCTTTTGCCTCTAAAATGACTTGTGATCTAACATTGCACGCTAATTGTTCGATGAAATGTGCATGTAAATGTCACTCCTGAATGTGGAGTCCGGTTTCTAGATTCAAATTTATGCTTTTTTTTTCGGTCTTGATTTTGTAATGCAGAATGTGCTTATAGGCTATACACTATGCTCATTCTTTATGCTTATGCCTAGGTTATTTTTTTTCTCCTTTTGCCTTTAAAAATTGAATTTTGATCTAATATTGCACGCCAAGTGTTCGATCAAATATCCATGTAAATGTCAATCCTAAATGTGGCATTCGGTTTCTAGGTTCGAATTTATGCTTTTATTCGATCGGACTTGATTTTGTAGTGTAGAATCTGCCTACTAGCTTGATACTATCCTTATTCTTTTTGGTTATGCCTAGATGTCTTTAAAGTTCACTCGTTTTTTCTACTTTTGCCTTTAAAAATTGACTAATGATCTAACATTGCACGCTAGGTGATCGATGAAATGTCCATGTAAATGTCACTCCTAAATGTTGCATTAGGTTTCTAGGTTCGAATTCATGCTTTATTCGGTCGGTCTTGATTTTGTAGTGCAAAATGTTCTTATTGGCTTGATACTATCCTCATTCTTTTTTGGTATGCCTAGATGTCTTTAAAGTTCACTTGTTTTTTCTCCTTTTGCCTTTAAAAAGACTATTGATCTCGCTTTGCACGCCAAGGGTTCGATGAAATGTCCACGTAATGTCACTCCTAAATGTGGCATTCGGTTTCTATGTTTGAATTTATGGTTTATTCAATCGGTCTTGATTTTGTAGTGCAAAATGTGCTAATTGGCTTGGTACTATACTCATTCGTTATGCTTATGCCTAGATGTCTTTAAAGTTCACTCGTTTTTTCTCCTTTTGCCTTTAAAAATTGACTAATGATCTAACATGTATTACACGCTAGGTGTTCGATGAAATGTCCATGTAAATGTCACTCCTAAATGTGACATTCGGTTTCTAGGTTCGAATTTATGCTTTTATTCGCTCGGTCATGATTTTGTAGTTCAAAATGTTCTTATTGGCTTGATACTATCCTCATTCTTTTTGGTTATGACTAGATGTCTTTAAACTTCACTTGTTTTTTCTCCTTTTGCCTTTAAAAAGACTAGTGATCTCGCTTTGCACGCCAAGTGTTCAATGAAATGTCCACGTAATCTCAGTCCTAAATGTGGCATTTGGTTTCTAAGTTTGAATTTATGGTTTATTCGATCGGTCTTAATTTTGTAGTGAAAAATGTGCTTATTGGCTTGGTACTATACTCATTCGTTATGCTTATGCCTAGATGTCTTTAAAGTTCACTTGTTTTTTCTCTTTTTGCCTTTAAAAATTGACTTGTGCTCTAACATTGCACGCGAAGTGTTCGATGAAATATGTATGTAAATGTCACTCACAAATGTGGCATTCGGTTTCTAAGTTCAAATTTAGGCTTTTTTTCGATCGATCGTGATTTTGTAGTGCATAATGTGCTTTTTGGCTTCATACTATCCTCATTATTTATGCTTATGCCTAGATATATTTAAACTTCACTTGTTTTTTCTCCTTTTGCTTTTGAAATGACTTGTGATCCAACATTGCATGCCAAGTGTTCAATCAAATGTCCATGTAATGTCACTCCTAAATGTGGCATTCGGTTTCTATGTTTGTTTATATGGTTTTATTGGATTGGTCTTGATTTTTACTGCAGAATGTGCTTATTGGCTTGATAATATACTCATTCGTTATGCTTATGTCTAGGTTTCTTTAATGTTCACTTGTTTTTTCTACTTTAGCCTTTAAAATGACTTGTAACCTAACATTTCACGCCAATTGTTCAATGAAATGTAAATGTAAATGTCACTCCTAACAGTGGCATTCGGTTTCTAGGTTAGAGTTTATGGTTTTATTCAATCGGTCTTGATTTTCCACGCTAATTGTTCGATGAAATGTCCATGTAAATGTCAATCCTAAATGTGGAGTTCGGTGTCTAGGTTCAAATTTATGCTTTTTTTTATCGGACGTGATTTTGTAATGCAAAATGTGCTTATAGGCTTGATACTATGCTCATTCTTTATGCATATGCCTAGGTTGTTTTTTTCTCCTTTTGCTTTTAAAAATGACTTGTGATCTAACATTGCACGCTAAGCGTTCGATGAAATGTCCATGTAAATGTCAATCCTAAGTGTGGCATTCGGTTTCTAGGTTCGAATTTATGCTTTTATCCGGTCGGTCTTGATTTAGTTGTGCAGAATGTTCTTATGGTCTTTAAAGTTCACTTGTTTTTCTCCTTTTGCCTTTGAAATGACTTGTGATCTAACATTTCACGTCAAGTGTTCGATGAAATGTCCATGTAAATGTCTCTCATAATTGGGGAATTACGTTTCTAGGTTCGAATTTATACTTTATTCGATCGGTCGTGATTTTGTAGTGCAGAATATGCTTACTTGCTTGATGATATCCTCATTATTTATGCTTATGCCTAGATATATTTAAACTTCGCCTGCTTTTTCTCCTTTTTCCTTTAAAATGACTTGTGATCTAGAAAAATTGATAGATATCCTCGTTGTTTGCCTGAATTGATAGATTGAGAACTAGAAAAATTGGTTCTGTTCAGATCCCTAGGTATTGAACTTGAGAGTTATCTATGCGACAAAAATTTAATTTATCTTATGTGATTTTTAACTATAGTAATAGTTCTAGGGTTTGAATGATTCTAGCGGAATGCGACAGCGAATGCTAGGATTGTTTATCTCTAGTCTCTAAAGAGATTTAAGGATCAAAATTAGACATGCTTTACGCGACAACGACTATTTGTTGAGTTTGGGTACATGCACTTATCGTCCGAGAGGAGTTAGTGTTTACTTTAAATAGTTGGTCCTTCAAATAAATTCAAGCAGAATATAATTTTATTTAGTGAAACATTGGTGTCTGGATCCTTAACCTTAGACACATCTATCCTATAGTTTTTATCCTCTTTATTTGCATAAGTGTTCGTTAACTTAGTTATAGATTTTCCCAATTCCTTATTTTTGGCCTCTTTAACTAGTAGAGTCGCAATTGGTATTACATTGGTCCTTGTGGGGTCGACACTTGAGGTACTACGATTGACCCTGTTCGCTTGCGGGTTTGTTTTGGCTACATCAATACTATCCTCATTCTTAAATGTGGTATTACATTGGTCCTTGTAGATGTCTTTAAAGTTCACTTGTTTTTTCTCCTTATGCCTTTAAAAAGACTTGTGATCTCACTTTGCACGTCAAGTGTTCAATGCAATGTCCATGTAAATGTCACTCCTAAATGTGGCATTCGGTTTAAAGGTTCAAATTTATGCTTTCATTTGATCGGTCGTGATTTCGTTGTGCAGAATGTGATTATTGGCTTGATATTATCATCATTCTTTATGCTTATTCCTAGATGTATTTAAAGTTCACTTGTTTTTTCTCCTTTTGCCTTTAAAAATTGACTTGTGATCTAACACTACACACCAAGTGTTAGATGAAATGTCCACGTAAATGTCGCTCCTAAATGTGGCGTTTAGTTTCTAGGTTCGAATTTATGCTTTTAGTCGATGGGTCATGATTTTGTAGTGCACAATGTGCCTATTGGCTTCATACTATCCTTATTTTTCATGCTTATGCCTAGATGTCTTTAAAGTTCACTTGTTTTTTCTCATTTTGCCTTTAAAATGACTTGTGATCTAACATTGCACGCCAAGTGTTCGATGAAATGTCCATGTAAATGTCACTCCTAATTGCGGCATTCAGTTTCTAGGTTCGTTTTTATGCTTTTACTCGTTCGGTCGTGATTTTTTAGTGCAACATGTGCTTATTTGCTTGATACTATCCTCATTTTAATGCTTATGCGTAGATGTCTTTAAAGTTCACTTGTTTTTTCTCCTTTTCCCTCTAAACTGACATGTGATCTAACATTGCACGCCAAGTGTTCGATGAAATTTCCATGTAAATATCACTCCTAATTGGGGCATTTGGTTACTAGGTTCGAATTTATGTTTTTATTTGTTCGGTTGTGATTATGTAGTGTAGAATGTGCTTATTGGCTTTATACTATCCTCATTCTTTTTGGTTATGCCTAGATGTTTTTAAAGTTCATTTATTTTTTCTCCTTTTATCTTTAAAAAGACTCGTGATCTCACTTTGCACGCCAAGTGTTCGATGAAATGTCCATGTATATGTCACTCCTTAATATGGTATTCGGTTTCTAAGTTTTTATTAATGGTCTTATTCGATCGGTCTTGATTTTTTAGTGCTAAATGTGCTTATTGGATTGATACTATCCTCATTTTTTATGCTTATGCCTAGATCTCTTTAAAGTTCAGTTGTTGTTTCTCCTTTTGCCTTTAAAATGACTTGTGATCTAACATTGCACGCCGATTGTTCTATGAAATGTCCATGTAAATGTTATTCCTAAATGTGGCATTCGGTTTCTAAGTTCGAATTTATGCTTTTATTCGATCGATCTTGATTTTGTAGTATAGAAAGTGCTTTTTGGCTTGATATTATCCTCCTTTCTTATGCTTATGCCTAGATGTCTTGGAAGTTCACTTGTTTTTTCTCCTTTTGCCTTTAAAATGCCTTGTGATCTAACATTGCAAGCCAAGTGTTCGATGAAATGTCCATGTAAATGTCACTCCTAATTGTGGCATTCAATTTCTAGGTTCGATTTTATGCTTTTATTCGATCGGTCGTGATTTTGTAGTGTAGAATGTGGTTATTTGCTTGATACTATCCTCATTGTTTTTGCTTATGCCTAGATGTCTTTAAAGTTCACTTCTTTTTTCTACTTATGCCTTTTAAAATGACTTGTGATCTAACATTGCACGCCAAGTGTTCGATGAATCTATGTGTGAATGTCACTCCTAAATTTGGCTCGGTTTCAAGATTTGAATATATGGTTTTATTCGATCGGTCTAGATTTTGTTGTGTAGAATGTGCTTATTGGCTTCATACTATACTCATTCTTTATGCTTATGCCTAGATGTTTTTAAAGTTCACTGGTTTTTTCTCCTTATGTGTTGGGACGTTGTTGGGACCTTGATGTTCGCATTTTTAGTATAGTTTTTAGTAGGTTTTCTTTGCTTATCAGGTTTAGTTTTGTTAAGTTTAGGATTAGTTTTGAGTGTTTTTAGGTAGTTTTGCATATTTCTATTGAAAGAGTGGAAGCTACGCTATTTTGTGTATTTTGTAGGTTTTAGCAAGGAAAGGAGCTATATGGAGCTGAATTTGGAGCATTTTAGTGAAAGACGGAGGAGTACAAGATTGAAGAAGTCAAAGCTTAAGATTACGAGAGGAAGTATGGAAGAAAACAAAGCACAGGCTCGTTAACGAGGCTGTGAGGGCTCGTTAATGAGGCCACGAAGGAGAAGAATTGAAGATTTATTTTATAATTCACCGATCCTGAGCGGGAATTTAGTTCTGTGTCGGTTGAGTATCTTTTTAGAATCTTTTGGGGTTATTAGAGTATGTATTTTAGGTCTTAATATCTTTTTAGATTTTATTTCTATCTTTTAGGGTTTGTTTCTATCTTTTTAGGAAACTTTATATCTTTTAGCCTTTTTTAGTTTTTAGCTTTTTAGTATAAATACCCTTCTATCTAGCATAGAAAAGGGGGAAGTTTTTGGAAGAGATTTTCGAAGGGCCGAGAGAGAAGAAGTCGGATCGGAGTCGGATCGAAGAGGCTCGGTAGACGACAGTCACCGGGGTCGTTAGTTGTGATTTTGATTCGGTATTTTGATGTTTTCGGTTTCTTTTGAATCTCTGTAAGACGATATTTTCTTATTAATTTGCGTTTTCTTTTGTTTTCAATGTTTCCTTTGATTGAAGTTATTAGTTTCTTAGTTATGAGTAGTGAGTAGTTTTCTTTTCTAGGATCGGGGTTAATCCCGACATAGTTGAGCATGTTTGATGAGTACGATTGTGTGTTGAATGCCTTTTATCTTTTATTGAAGATTGTTTGTTGTGCTTATACCGAAACGAAAGTTGAGGTAATTTAGGTTTTTAACTTGATTGAAAGAGAAAGTTAGTAACTTGAAGGTTGATATTGTTTGAATACGAAAGTTTCAAGCTTTAGATCCAAAACAAGCAATTAAGTGAATTAGGATGCGAAAGTATGTTAATTTACTTGTTAAGTCAACGAAAGTTGATGACTCTATCTGTTTAAAGGCATGATCTTATCTTCTTACGAGTTTTTATGCTTGGCTATGTTGTGGTGTCCCTAAAACCTAGATCTTTGTTTTATTTGAATTATCTCTAGTGAATTTTCGTTGCTGAGTACTTGCCTCGGTACCGAATTTAATTTAGATTTTAATTAGGTCGTTATTTGAAGTGTTCTTGTGTTCGGTGGTTCATTAACGACCCTGACAACGTCGTTAACGAGGCTGCTTGTGAGTGTTTTATTTGTTTTTGTTTGCTTTTTAGTAGATTGATAAACGACCAACCTTGCTTCCTGTGGAACGATCCTGACCTCCCTATACTCAGCGGGGTCTTGATTATAAATTTATTTGTTTTCAAGAAACCCTCTCAACAAATTGGCGCCGTTGTCGGGGAAGCAACGAGTTTGTTAGTTTATCTTTGGGTTTGGGAATATCCCGACCCCGTTTTCGTTTTTAATTTTTGTTTTCTTTGTCTGTTTTCTCAGTGTATGCCGGTAGGAGGACGAAGGCTTCAGTTTGATAACACCGGGTATTACTCAGAACCTGAACGTTCCCTGCACCGTCGACTCCGAGAAAACCGAGCCATGGCCACAACAGAAGAGATGGCTCGTGAGTTAGAGATTCTCCGGACCTAAATGGAGGCACTGAAAGCCGAGAAGGACGGCGCAGACGCCGAAGCTGAGCGTCAACGAGCTGACAAAGCTCGTCTACAAGAAGAACTTGATGCCTATCCAAGGAATGCCAAACAATACATGCATCCGAATCTGAGGGTGCCAGAATCTTCTATTGTGCTTCCAGCGATAGAGAAACCTTTTGAGATCAAGTCTCAATTTATATCCTTAATCAAACGGGCTCAGTTTGAAGGGAAACCTGCTGAGTGCCCTATGGAGCATATTAGAAACTTTCTTGATTTATGTGACACCATAGCTGCTGAAGGTGTCTCATTAGAATATGTTCTGTTAAAAGCTTTTAGATGGTCTCTTACTGGAAAGGCCCTGAACTGGTTGGAGAGCCTACCTTCTAAGTCTATCAGGACTTGGAAAGCTTTGTATGATCAATTTCTTACAATGTTTTTCCCTCCTGCTAAGACAACGGAGTTGAGAAAACGCATCACCTCCTATCACCAGTTGCCTAATGAAACATTTGTTGAAACATGGGAAATATTCAAAGAGATGCTTAGACAGTGCCCTACTCATGGGCAACCTTTATATGTTTTGCAAGAAATCTTTTTCCAGGGTATCAACGCAGAGACCAAGAACCGCATCAACACGCATACTGCGTGCGGTTTTATAGAGATGAACCCGACAGAGGCGTGGGAACTGTTGGATAAGTTGGCTAATTACGATGCTATGTATGGAACCCAGCAAACTCCACAAACTCAAAAACGTCTCTACATACCTAACCGAGAAGAAGTTGACCCAGATGTTAAAAATCAATTCCTACAAGATGAGGTCAACCGTCTAAGGAAACAGGTAAGTTTTCTGAAATCCTCTCAATCATGTCAACAATGTGGTTCTTCTGCACATAGTACTTCTGCTTGCACTAACATTGAGTAGGTTAGAACCGCTGAGACAATAGCTGAGATGAACTATATGAGAGGACCATACATGAACCAGCCTAATTATAATGACAGGTCGAACAACTATCAACCATGGGGCAATCAGAATACAAGTCAAAACTACGCAAGGCCTCCACCAGATAGACGACCTGCACCATATCGACCTCCAGGCCATCAGGAGACGCAATCATGGGTTCAGGAAAAAAAGGAGAGCATTAACGAAGTGAACAACAAAGTTGATGAAGTTCAAGCCAAACTGAACCGACAAGATAAAAGATGGGGAGAGTTCGATGTTTGGAAGAGGAATGTTGATTCCCAGCTAGGGGACTTAGCTGCACGGATTCCAAGACCACAAGGGCAACTCCCAGGCCGCCCCGAGGAGAACCCTAGAGGCCAAATAGCAGCAGTGCACCTCAGAAGTGGGAAGACATTACCGGAGAGAGTTCAAGCTAAAGAGAAGGAGGAACAAGACCTCGTAAAACGGCTCGTTAACGAGCCAGCATGAGAAAATACCGAGCCTACAAACCAGGATGACGAGTCTTCAAGGGTTCCTGACGACCCTATCACAAGTAAGTTCTCTAAATCGAGCCTCCCTATCAATCCTAGGGTAGTTAACGACCCCACCAGGGTCGGTAACGACCCGCCGAGGACATCAATCGACTTCAGTGTCGACCCGGTACTCTCACCTCTCGAGCCTAACTTGGTTCCGAGAATGGTGAAAACTCTTTCATTTCCAACTAAGAAATCTATGGACTCTACTGAGAGTAAGTTCAAGCGTTTGGTGAAGATTCTTCAGGGCATTAATATTTCCATCCCATTCACTGAGGCCCTAAGCGAAATGCCGGCTTACACAAAATTTTTGAAAGATATCTTAGCAGGAAAAGATCCATTACAGAGCTGCAGGATGAAGTCAGATCGATAGCTCTATCGGAAAAGCTAGGAGATCCAGGAAGGTTTGCAATAACGATCGGCATAGGCAACCACAAGTTCAAGGCTTTATGCGATCTAGGTGCCAGTGCTAGTGTTGTTCCGCTCTCAATCTGGTCTAAGGCCAATATGGGACCACTAGAGCCCATCAACATGCGGCTTTATATGGCAGACGGATCTTGCATCAAACCAACAGGGCTGATAGAAGATTTCCCAGTTCAAGTAGGCAATTTCTTTGTTCCTAACGACTTCATCGTTATGACAATGTCTGAAGATCCGGTGGTGCCTATTATTTTGGGAAGACCATTCCTTGCCACAGCAGGAGCCATAATCGATGTTAGGAGAGGACTCCTAACTTTTGAAATTGGAGACGAGGTGACGGAATTCCGATTCAAACAATCCAACAAGGAGTCCGAAAAAGCCGAAGTCAAGATGCTCTACACTCACAAAGAGATCATTGAATGTGGACACCCTATAGGAAGATCAGCATTAAGTGATGAAATTTCAGGGCAAAGATGGGCAGAAATAACCACTTCAGTTTCGGAAACGAGTCCTCCAACATCGTTACCGATTCTCCAGGCTGAAGACGCAGGCTCGTTAACGACCACTCCAGGTTCGTTAACGACCCTAGCCGAAGATAGCGAAATTTCAGCCTTTGAATGCTTTGAGGAAGTGTTGAAGACAGAACCAGAAGAGCCGATTCTAATCCCTTTTGAACCATCCCCAACACTTAAACCTCTGCCAGATTCCCTCAGGTATGAATTCCTCGGTCCTAATTCCACCCTACCTGTCATCATTAATGCTGAATTAAAAGATGAGGAAGTAGGAAAACTCCTGAATGTGCTTAGGATGCATAGAAAAGCTATAGGCTACTCCCTAGATGATATAACTAGCATATCCCATTCTCTTTGCATGCATAGGATTTACATGGAGGACAATCATAAACCCACCATAGAGCATCAACGTAGATTAAATCCTAATATGAAGGATGTAGTTAAAAAGGAAATTATTAAATTACTTGATGCTGGGAGCATATTTCCTATTTCGGACAGCCAATGGGTGAGTCCGGTCCATGTAGTCCCAAAGAAAGGGGGGATGACTGTGATAGAAAACGAAAAGGGAGAGCTTATTCCGACTAGAACCACCACTAGTTGGAGGATGTGCATCGATTATAGGAAGCTTAATAGTGCTACTAGAAAAGATCATTTTCCGCTTCCTTTCATAGATCAGGTGTTAGAACGCTTAGCCCAGCATGATTATTTCTGTTATCTAGATGGCTATAGTGGTTTTTGGCAGATTCCTATTCACCCTGATGATCAGGAGAAAACAACCTTTACATGTCCCTATGGAACCTTTGCTTATAAGAGAATGCCATTTGGGCTTTGCAATGCCCCTGCTACCTTTCAGAGATGTATGATGGCCATTTTTTCGGATATGATAGAGGATATTGTAGAGGTTTTCATGGATGACTTTTCTGTTTATGGTTCTTCATTTGATTCTTGTCTTGCTAACCTTGCACGAGTGCTTAAAAGATGTGAAGAAACCAATCTTGTGCTAAATTGGGAAAAGTGTCATTTCATGGTTTAAGAGGGGATAGTACTAGGACACCTTGTCTCTAAAAGAGGGATAAAAGTAGATAGAGGAAAAATTGAGCTTATTGAAAAACTACCTCCTCCTTCTTCTGTAAGAGACATTAGGAGTTTTTTAGGGCATGCTGGCTTTTACAGACGATTTATTCAGGATTTTTCTAAGATAGATAAACCTTTGACTAACCTACTAATGAAAGATGTAGTGTTTGAGCTGTCTCCAGAATGTCTTGAAGCATTTTACAGGTTAAGAGCTGCCCTCGTGTCTGCCCCCATTATGCAGTCTCCAAATTGGACACTACCCTTTGAGATTATGTGTGATGCCAGTGACTATGCAGTTGGCGCAGTCTTAGGGCAACGGAAGGACAAAAAACTCCACGCCATCTATTACGCCAGTAAGACGTTGGATGAGGCGCAGAGTAAGTATACCACAACGGAGAAGGAATTCCTTGTTGTGGTATTTGCCTTTGAGAAATTCCGGTCCTACCTTGTTGGATCCAAAGTGATTGTTTATACTGACCATGAAGCTGTTAGATACTTAATGGCTAAAAAAGATGCCAAACCTAGATTGCTTCGTTGGATGCTCTTACTGCAGGAATTTGACCATGAAATAAGAGACAAAAAGGGAGCAGAAAATCTAGTGGCAGATCACTTGTCCAGGTTGCCAGTAGAGCATATCACCGAGTCTAACAATGAGGTGCCGATAAATGATTCCAGACCCGACGAACACCTCCTGCTGAACGAGGTCGAACTCCACAAGACCCTCGTCACTGACCCCTTCAGGGTCCTAACGAGGTGCCGAGGCTGGAAGACACAAATAACGAGGGAAAATTTTCAGAGTGGGTCGGCATACCAGTCAATGAGGTCGTTACTGAGCCACGGGAGGTCGGTACCGAGGTCAAAATAATAATTCCTAGCTCGTTAACGACCCATCCAGGTAAGATTTCTGAAACTGAGCCTACTCGAATCAATTTTACTCCTTCTCCTTCTTCCATTTCTTCTTCCTCAATATCAATCCATGCTATTAGAGGCTCAAAAGCCCCTTGGTTTGCGGATTTTGCTAACTATCTTGTAGGAGGCATAATTCCCGAGGGCCTTACCCCTCAAAAGAAGAAGAAATTTCTCCATGATGTGAAACAATACTATTGGGATGACCCCTACTTGATTAAACAAGGGAGCGATCACCTCTTTAGGTGTTGTGTTCCAAAAGAGGAGATTGAGAATGTGATCCGTCAATGTCACACACTTCCAACTAGAGGTCATGCAAAAAGATTCAAGACTACTGCGAAGATTCTTCAAAGTGGTATCTATTGGCCAACCATGTTCAAAGATGTGCAAGCTTATGTGACAGCATGTGATGGATGTCAACGCTCAGGCAACATAACTTGGAGACATGAAAATCCACTAACTGGGATATTAGAAGTTGAGCTATTTGATGTGTGGGGCATTGACTTCATGGGACCATTTCCCGCCTCAGGGCCCTACAAGTACATCCTAGTTGCGGTTGATTATGTCTCTAAGTGGGTGGAAGTTGTTGCTACAAGGACTAACGACGCCAAGACTGTGGCTAAATTCATCAAAACCAATATTTTCCCCAAGTTCGGTGTTCAAAGAATCCTTATCAGCAATGGTGGTTCCCATTTCATTGAGCGGAGTTTTGAAGCACTGTTGGCTAAGTATGGGGTATCTCATCGGGTGGCAACACCCTATCATCCCCAAACGAGTGGCCATGTTGAAGTTTCAAACAGGCAAATAAAGAGCATATTAGAGAAGACAGTTTCCCGTTCTAGAAAGGATTGGTCCTCCAAATTGGATGACGCTCTGTGGGCATATAGGACAGCATACAAGACGCCTCTCCGCACCACCCCCTATAATCTAGTGTATGGCAAGGCATGTCATTTACCGATCGAGATGGAGTATAAGGCATTATGGGCTCTCAAGGAGCTCAACATGAACCTCGACGCGGCAGGAGCGAAACGATTCATGGACTTGCAAGCACTAGAAGAATTGAGGCTGAAGGCGTACGAAAATGCTGAAATCTACAAGGAGCGCACCAAAAGGTGGCATGATCGGAAATTAGTGCCCAAAACTTACCACATCGGCCATATGGTACTTCTCTTCAATTCTAGACTCCGATTATTCCCCGGAAAGCTCAGGACACGATGGAGTGGGCCATTTGTGGTTCACCACATTTATCCTCACAGAGTAGTAGAGTTGACCGATAACCGAGGCGTAATCTTCAAAGTTAATGGACACCGGCTGAAGAAATTCCATGAGCAAACTGACCCGGACGAAGAGATAAGAGTCACCATGGCTCTCACATCATCAGACTACCAAGGGAGCTCGTCGGGCTAACGACGTTAAAAATAGCGCTTACGGGAGGCAACCCGCTTTTAGAATAGGTTTAGCTTTTCTTTTATTTTCTTTTTCTTTTTAGATTATTTCTTAGCTTTCTTTTGTTTTTCTTTTTAGTTTTAATTAGGATAGAAATTAGAATTTTTTGAGCTACCGAGATTTCAGGAGAAAGGGATCGAAAAATCACTCCAAGAGGCTACGGTAGCTCGTTAACGACCCACCCAGGGTCGTTAACGACCCGGTTCGAAGACCCGACTCGTCAAGAAACGGGGCAGGTAAGATTTTTACCCTAATCTATCTTATTTTCTACCCTAGCCGCCGCCTCTACCTACCCTTCCCCCTCCTATAAAAACCCTTTTACCTCCCTTCCACAAATCTACCACAACTCTCCCAATTTCATACTTCTCTCCCCTAAAGAAGCTCGAAATCCCTCTCCCTTCTCTCCCACCGGTTCGGAATCCTTCACTCCACCGACCAACCGAGAGGCCGTCGTTACCGGAGCCCGAAAACCGATCACCGACGAGACACAAGCTCGTTAACCACCCCCATTCCGACCCTTTGTTCTTCAATTTCTCGATTCTTCGGTATGATTTCTAAACCCTTGCTCGAAATTTCATGGTTGATTGTCCTTAGGGTCAAAATTTCGTGTCTTGAATCGTGTGCTTAGAAAGGTCGATTTGCATGCTTGGTTTTTGTTCATAAAATTTTTTGATTGTGCTTAGTTGTTCATGTTTTAGGAAAGCCTGAATTTTTCTTGTTCTAAATCTTAAAGTTCGAACTTTGCATGTCAAATTTTGGGTAATTTTAGCATGTTCGGGATTGGTAATTGAGCAAGTATGGGGTGCTTATACCCGATTGAGGGATCGATGGAAAAATATAGAAGATTGCATGCTTGATTTGTGTTTTAATTTAAGGTAGATTAAAATCGGAAATTCTGGTTTTTGTTCTCGGCGGCTCGTTAACAACCCACCCAGGCTCGTTAACGACCCTGCAAATCTTCAGAAATCAATACCGGGTCCAGAATCGTAAACGACCCAATTGGGTAGTTAACGTATAATTCCGAGGTTAATTCGAGACCAAGTATGGGGTCTCTTACCTATATTTTTTTGAGTGGATCTTATCTTGGAAAAAATCTTGATTATTTTGTAGGATCCATGGCAAGTTCAAGCAGTCCCGCTACCCGAGCTCAGAAGAAGAGGAGGAACCATAGGTCCCCATCTCCACCTCGAGTGGATGATGTGATTTTGAACACTCAAGGCCAAGTACGGCGTTACCGTGATTTTCTGGAGAAGGACCACTACACCCGATGGTTCACAAAGTCCAGCGCTATCAACACGGGGATCTACACGGATGTCAAGGACACTTTCATCATCCTTGGAGCCGCCCATCTTTTGAAGCAAGAGAGTTTGCCACACTATCCGGCCCTCACATCCGAGTTCTTCGCCACCTTGGAGACCAACTTCTCGTCGAAGACCTCGGCGGGACGGATCCGGTTTCGGCTCGGTAACGAGGACCGTGAGTTCACAATGGTGGAGTTCAACGCAATCTTAGAGCTCCCAAACCCATCGAGAGACTATAGCTTGAAGGACTACCGAGTGACCCGCACTTGGAGCTACATCACCGGAGAGGTTCAATCCTCCACCGCGGCACTATCCGGGGCAACCATCATCAACCCCATCTTCAGGATTATTCTTAAAGTCCTCGCCGTGACGTTTTGGCCGAAGAGAGAGTTGAACCGGCCTACAAGGACAGAGGTTGCTTGCTTCCGCACCATCCTTTTTGAGGAGCCCGGCCCTTTGAATTTGGGGTACGAATGGCTTTACTACATCGGAAAATCAACCAAGTCCAAGGAGGTTTGGTGTGGCAATTTTGTTAGCCTCTTGGCTACGAATCTTGGAGTCGATCTCACCCGCTACACACCGGCTCACGCCCAACTCCTCTACAAAAATTATTTGTATACCTCCAGTGTCTTCATTCAAGCCGAGGGAGGATTCAAGGTGAAGGTTCAAGATCGTATCGTTATACCCACCCTCAACAAGTTCGAGCTTCTCTATGTACCGAATTGGTACGAGGCGTGGACGGCATATGCCTACCCATTGGAACCTAAACCGGAGGACGAGCTTTCGCTTAGGCCATGTGAATCCCGGTTTGAGCGAGAAGCCATGGATGAAGATGAAGATGAAGATGAAGAAGAGGACACCAAGGTAGTAGGCAACGACACTGAAGAAGCCGACACTGAGGGCGGCACTGAGGAGCTCAATTTCGAGGAAGAAGACATCGACACAGAGGTCTTAGGGAGCAACATCTTCATTGACGAGCCCACCAGACTCGTTAACTACCACTTTCAGCCCCATCACAACACTGTTAACGAGGCACCCAGCTTCGTTAACGAGGTGCCAAGAGCTCCTATCGACCCACCACCAGCTCCTGTCGACCCTCATGCTTATGGACTCATGCCTTACAACCCGGTGATGTATCAAGACCATTTACAGCCTCACTACCCACCACCTCCTCAGCCCGAGTACACAGGATCGAGTATACCACCACCATGGCCCGAGTACACGGATGTATCAAGACCATCCTCCTATGAATGTGATCCAGCAGGATCACATTCATAGGAGGATGGATAGATGGGAAACTGTCTATTCAGCTCGCATGTCGATGGAGGATCAGAGGCAGCGTTAGAGAGAGGCGGAGGGTGCTTAGCATTGGAGGACGATGTACGGCTTCATGGGGAACTTTGAGCACTACTTTCCTCCACCAAACCGTTGATTCAGCCTGAAGATGAAGTTTTTCCTTGTTTCCACTTTTACAACTTTGTAAGTTTTTATGTCTTTCTTTTTCTTTTTAATCTTTTGTTGTTTTCTTTTCTATTTCTTTTCCTTCTTCTTATTTTTCTTACAGTGGGGACACTATAATTTTAAGTATGGGGTGGGTGAAAGTAGAAAACTTATGTCCTAGGTGTTTATGTGTTGGTGTTTATGTGTTTTCTATTACTTTATGTCAAAAAAATATATCAAAAATCAAAAAAAAAAATTGAAAAAATTTCAAAAATCTAAAAAAGAGTTTTAGAATTGATAGATATCCCTTCTTAAGTTCTATGATAGCAATCGCTAACTTAATCATATAATTCCTTGCAAACATGTCTTTAAAAGTATAGCCGGATTCTCAACTTGAAATTATTGATTTTAGAAGAAGATAGCATTTGATGAAATTGAGAACATATACTTTATAGCATAGATGATGCAGTCCAACAAAATCTACCTTGTGAGTATTTTTGGCCTTATAGGGAGAACATTTATAAATCCCTTTTCTTTTCTTGTGTGATTTACTCTCTTTATACATATTATCTCTTGGAATTGTGATGGTTATCTATTTCTTGAGACCCTTTTAAGTTTTTTTAGTTCATTACTTGTAAAGATCATATGATGGAGAACTTATTTTCATAAGCCCTATTATTCCCTATCTACCTTTACATTATTCCTTCTTTTTGATAACCAATTCTAGCTTGAAACCTTTTATTTTTAGCTCCACAAAAATTATTCCCTAGCCGAGATAACCTTGACCCTATCCGGGAATTAGGACTTAGATTGGAGAGGTAAGTTTTTTGATGTGTTAAAAAGAGAGGAGTTGCTTATATTTTGCTTTAATTTGAAGGGTATTTGGGAAGGGTAGATTGGAAGTCTCTTGCTTTTACATGTAATAAGAAAGGTCTCTTGATAAGAAAAAAAATGCACAAAATAAAGTTTTTGAAGGAAGTGAAAAGAAGAGAAAGAAAGTGTACGGTGCCTCGTTAACGACCTTGATATGGGTTCGTTAACGAGGCAGCAAAAAAAAAAAGATAAAGAGGAGGAGAATGATAAAAAGAGGTGAAGAGTTGAAGTGCATTTGTATTTATAGATAATATCAGAGATGCTTTTGATTTGTTATGAGACTTTCTAAGATGATAAAGGGTGAGTAAAAATGAGTGTGCATAAGAAGAGTAAGTTTGGTATATTGTTTTTATGAAAGTTTTGGTGAGATGTGAGTTTTGTAGGAGTCTTTGATTCCCGGATATTATTAGCACCACATGACCAGAATATTTCCACGCCTTATTGTCTTTTACCAAGCCCCATTACAACCCGGCCGAATGGAAGCTTCTATGAAGTTTTTCATTGAGCCCCCTGAGTTCTCTTGATGATTCTTTGCTTGTATTGACAAATCTTAGGTGGGGAGTATTGGTGATATAAGTTCCAATTTCTATGAGTTTTTGTATATAAGGTGAGTTGAGAGATTGAATTTATAAGCTTAAACACTTGAGAGTTGAGTGAAACACAATATCCTGTGTAAGGTTGGATTGTATTATCTTATGTCTATTTAAGTGCATATATGTGTGAGGATGTTAATAGTCTTTTGCTATATTTTTCTCATATGTGGATGTTGCTTTTTAGAAGATGGCTATGTCTTGATGAGTATGTTTGTTTTGGTTTTGGTTAGTGTCTTGTTTATTGCTTGAGGACAAGCAAGTCTAAGTATGGGGTATTTTGATGTTCGCATTTTTTGTATAGTTTTTAGTAGGTTTTCTTTGCTTATCAGGTTTAGTTTTGTTAAGTTTAGGATTAGTTTTGAGTATTTTTAGGTAGTTTTGCATATTTCTATGGAAAGAGTGGAAGCTACGCTATTTTGTGTATTTTGTAGGTTTTAGCAAGGAAAGGAGCTATATGGAGCTGAATTTGGAGCATTACAGTGAAAGACGGAGGAGTACAAGATTGAAGAAGTCAGAGCTTAAGATTACGAGAGGAAGTATGGAAGAAAACAAAGCCCAGGCTCGTTAACGAGGCTGTGAGGGCTCGTTAACGAGGCCACGAAGGAGAAGAATTGAAGATTTATTTTATAATTCACCGATCCTGAGCGGGAATTTATTTCCGTGTCGGTTGAGTATCTTTTTAGAATCTTTTGGGGTTATTAGAATATGTATTTTAGGTCTTAATATCTTTTTAGATTTTATTTCTATCTTTTAGGGTTTGTTTCTATCTTTTTAGGAAAGTTTATATCTTTTAGCCTTTTTTAGTTTATAGCTTTTTAGTATAAATACCCTTCTATCTAGCAGAGAAAAGGGGGATGTTTTTGGAAGAGATTTTCGAAGGGCCGAGAGAGGAGAAGTCGGATCGAAGAGGCTCTCTAGACGACAGTCACCGGGGTCGTTAGTTGTGATTTTGATTCGGTATTTTGATGTTTTCGGTTTCTTCTGAATCTCTATAAGACGATATTTTCTTATTAATTTGGGTTTTGTTTTGTTTTCAATGTTTACTTTGATTGAAGTTATTAGTTTCTTAGTTATGAGTAGTGAGTAGTTTTCTTTTCTAGGATCGGGGTTAATCCCGACATAGTTGAGCATGTTTGATGAGTAAGATTGTGTGTTGAATGCTTTTTATCTTTTATTGAGGATTGTTTGTTGTGCTTATACCGAAACGAAAGTTGAGATAATTTAGGTTTTTAACTTGATTGAAAGAGAAAGTTAGTAACTTGAAGGTTGATATTGTTTGAATACGAAAGTTTCAAGCTTTAGATCCAAAACAAGCAATTAAGTGAATTAGGATGCGAAAGTTTGTTAATTTACTTGTTAAGTCAACGAAAGTTGATGACTCTATCTGTTTAAAGGCATGATCTTATCTTCTTACGAGTTTTTATGCTTGGCTATGTTGTGGTGTCCCTAAATCCTAGATCTTTGTTTTATTTGAATTATCTCTAGTGAATTTTCGTTGCTGAGTACTTGCCTCGTTATTTGAAGTGTTCTTGTGCTCGGTGGTTCGTTAACGACCCTGACAACGTCGTTCACGAGGCTGCTTGTGAGTGTTTTTATTGGTTTTTGTTTGCTTTTTAGTAGATTGATAAACGAACAACCTTGCTTCCTATGGAACGATCCTGACCTCCCTATACTCAGCGGGGTCTTGATTATAAATTTATTTGTTGTCAAGAAACCCTCTCAACAGACCTCTAGTTCTAAACAACGGATCAACGATGTCATCCTCTGAGTTTTGATAATGACAAACACCATGAGGAACTAATGTGGTTTGTTCAAGTATTTCTAAGGAACGCAGGTACAGCCAAGAACTCCCATGAATGACCAAAAGCCACAGAAAGCTCACAATGCAGAAGTTCCCATCAAGGGAACTCCAAAGAGGAAAGTTCCCGTGAAATGGGAACTCCCAGGAATGATCAAGAGAACACAAGCTTACAACGATGAAGAGTTTCCATCAGGGGAACTCTGAAGAAGACAGTTCCCATGACATGGAAACTCACATGTGAGGACAACGACCGTTCAACGCAGATCGCAGGATTCTGTCTTGGACAACCCGAAGGAACAGTCTGATCCTCAGACTGTCACGCTTGATCCAACGGTCCGATTGATTCAAGAAGTTGACCTAGTTCAAACCAAAGTCACATGTGAAGAAAGTACAAATTGGGCATCAAGCAAAGGGCATTTTGGACACAGTTGAAAGATGCGATTGCCCAAGCTCACCTAGACTATAAAGCCAAATGAATAGTACTCGGATTGAGTACTTCTCCCAGAACTCACAAACACCCACACCAGAGAAAAGAAAAAAAAAGGAAGAGAAGTCCCCGCCGGCGAGTGTGTGATCTCGACGACGGTGAAGCCGAAGTTCCCAGGGGCAAGGGAACTGAGAAGTCGGTGTAAGGTTTGAGTTATTTGTATTTTGTTGTTGTGAGCTTAGGAACTCAGTTGAGAGGATTTACTAGTGTTGCTAGAGTTAGGAAGAACTCGTAGGTACAGAGAAGTGTGAATTCGGCTGTTGTAACTAAGGAACAAAGCAATCAATATAAGTAAGTCATTCAAAATCCTCCAAGCGGAGGTAGAGGTTTACCCATACCACTAGTTGGTTGTAGTGGGGTTCCTCTATAAGGGAACTGCGTTCTTTACTGCTTTTAATACTTGCGCTTAATTTACTTCCGCTGCCTTGGGAACAGCTTAACAGCCAGTTCCCAAGCTCTTTGCTAACGGTTTACGATCCAACAATAGGTATCAGAGCAGGTTTGCTCTAGATTTGTGTTAGCATCGCAGGTATCAAATGGATCAGGAACTTACTCAGGTGGGGAACAACACTAGTAAGCCGCCAAGGCTTATTACAGGAAGATTCGAAAGCTGGCAACGCGACATGAAGGATTGGATGCGTGGCCAGGACTACCAAGCCTGTGTTATCGAGAGAGGCAACTTCGAAATTGATCCATCTATAGTCAACGACCTCACCAAATGAGGACCCAATGAATACAAGTGTATGGAGGCAAACTACAAGGCCAAACAGTACCTGAAGAGGTCCATGTGCGTACAAGACTGTGACAAGGTAGCAAATCTTGACACAGCTAAGGAAATGTGGGAAGCCATCCAACAAATGCACGTTGGGAACTCAGATCTCCGAGAAGATCTTTAGATGAATGCAAAAAGGGAGTTCTACAACTTCCAAATGGAGATGGGAGAGTTTGTCGATAGCTACCAGTCCCGATTTGAAGGACTTTACACCAAAATGGAAGGCTTGGGGATCACCAAAGAGGAAATCACCCATAAGATGAAGGTCCAACAACTCTTCAACGGACTGACTGGAGAATGGGCAAACGAGAGAACAATGTTCAAAGAGAATCCGGAAAATAGAACTCTCATGTTTCATCAAGTGTTTGGAAAGCTAGTGGGACACGAGAAGAGAATGATCGATGAAAAGGAACAGACTCAAGCACATCGAGGGATCGCACTCAAAATCGAGAAGATGCTCAAATCAACTCAAGAACAACATGAAGAATCCGAAGAAGAAGACGATGAGGAGCTAGTT
Source organism: Fallopia convolvulus (assembly GCA_964016875.1). Classification (NCBI taxonomy): domain Eukaryota; kingdom Viridiplantae; phylum Streptophyta; class Magnoliopsida; order Caryophyllales; family Polygonaceae; genus Fallopia; species Fallopia convolvulus. The sequence continues at coordinate 21,677,967 of OZ024730.1, forward strand.
CTCGTAACAAAGGCTCTTCGGAACTTCTACAAAGGGAAGCTCCAAAGGAACAGTGGGAGCTGGGGAAAAGGACAGAGTTCCCAAAGAAAACCCGCAGAGAAGGACCTCGCGGATGTCACATGTTACAAGTGCAACAAGAAAGGACACTTTGCTAAGGAATGCCCACAGGGAACTAACGGTCGGAAGCAAGGAAAAAAGGCCTACATCGCCACCTGGAGCGATGATGAAGAAGAAGATCCTGAGTCATGGGCACTCCCAGACATGTGTGGAATGGCCATAGGAGAAACCACTGGGGAACAACCCAGTGAGGTAACCACTGAAATTGTTCTTGCTTCTTTGAATAACTATGAAAAACCTGAGTTGTTGAAAATTCTTTCAAGTCTTGTCAAAGATAATATAAAACTGCAAAACAAGTTGGAAAAATAGGAACACATAAATGCTCAATTAGTTGGTCTTGAACCCTGTCCCAACTGCATATCCCTTCTCGAAAAACTCAAGTCCCATGTGTCTCACATCGTAGATCTAGAAAATGAAATCAAAACTCTAGAGAAATATGAGAACACCCTCTTACAAAACCTGAGTAAGACTCCCGAACATCTTGAAGCCTCTAGTTCCCAAATCAAGTTTGTCCCAGCCAAACACGGCATAGGATACAAAACTGAGAGCTCAAACAACGGGAAGTCGCCCCTGAGTGAACATGAAATCCATGAGTGTAGGGCCCTAGAACTCCAATGTGAGAAACAGAAAAATGCTCATCTCGAGGAGAAGATCAGGGTACTAGAAAGTGGGAAAGGTGGTAAGAAAGATTATTACACTGGGAACACTGTACGTAGACTTTATGTCCAAATTGCTAAGGGAAACGGGTCACGTGTGTACAATAAGGAAACCATGGATAGGAACAGAATCCAGAGACAACACCCAAAATACTACCTAGGAGAATACTATAAGACGTGATGGAACTGTGGTGCTCATGGGCACTACAAGGAAGCATGTCCCAAGAAAAGAGCCCAAACCCTTAGAAACCGTGAGTTCCTAAACAAATAAAAGCATCATTCTAATCACCAAAGGAACCCCAATTCTCAAATCACTCATGATATCAACATCGCTGAATATATTTTAAATGAGAATATATTCCCTTGCAAGGGATCTGGCAAGAGTCATCTTGCCTGGGTCTCAAAACACTAACTTTACCTTGTAGGTGGCAGTGAGAGGGAACAATACATGGTTCATAGATAGTGGATGTTCAAACCATATGACCGGAAAGAAATATATCCTCATCTCACTCCATACTCATGCCGAAGGAGGCCACGTCTCAATTGGCAATAAAAACAAGGAGGAAGTAATTGGAAAGGAAGAAGTGTTGTTAAATAGATCAATCAAAGTCAGCAATGTAAATCTGGTGAAAGATCTGGGATACAATCTCTTAAGTGTTGCCCAGATGTGTGATCAAGGGAACAACGTTGTCACCTTCGACTCAGAAGAATGCCTAGTCATCAACAAAAGGACCAACAAAGTGATTCTGAGAGGAAGAAGGCACAACAATGTGTATGTAGTAGATACAGAATTTGAACCACCAATGAAGCTGTGTCTTGCGAGTTCCCACGATGATACGGAACTCTGGCACCAAAGACTGGGACATGCAGGTGTCAATCAAATCCTGAAGCTCTATCTACAGGATCTGGTCATTGGTATTCCTCGAATCAATCTCGAAGGAGTCCAAATATGTGAAGCATGCGTTTGAGGGAAACAGATTAGGAACTCCTTCAAACCCAAAAAGGTGGTGAGCACAACCAGGCCTTTAGAGCTAATTCACATGGATCTCTGTGGTCCCATGCGAACAACCAGCTATGGTGGAAAAAGGTACATGTATGTCTTAATCGATGATTTTTCTAGATTCACCTGGGTTATTTTCTTGAAGGCAAAATCACAAGCTTTTGAAGATTTTGAGCATTTTATCAAAAGAACAGAAGTAAGCATGGGGCTAAAGCTGAAAGCCATCAGGTCTGACCATGGAACTGAGTTTCAAAACTCAGAGTTCCTCAACTTCTGTGACAAACATGGGATCTCTCACAACTTCTCAGCCCCTCGCACTCCTCAGCAAAACGGAGTGGTCGAGAGAAAGAACAGGACCTTGGAGGACATGGCCAGGACCATGATGCTTGAAAGCGGAGTTCGTGAGTATTTTTAGGCTGAAGCCATCGCCACAGCTACATACATCTTGAACCGAGCCATGACAAGGCCATTGATCAAGAAGACATCCTACGAGCTCATCAAGGGGAGAAAACGAAACATCTCCCACCTAAGGACCTTCGGATGCAAATGCTTCGTCCACGACAATGGCAAAGACAACCTTGGAAAATTCGATCCTAGAAGCGATGAAGGGATCTTCCTGGGATACTCATCACAAAGCAAGGCTTACAAGGTCTATAACAAGAGGACCAAGAAGATAGAAGAAAGCATCCATGTCGTCTTCAACGAGAAATCTGTAAAGATGGGAACAGAGACCCAAGGGAAGGGAACTCTGTTCAAACTAGTCAGATAAGAAGACGATGATGATGACGATGCTGATCCAAGGAAGAGGGATGAAGACTATCCAAGTGCAAGTAACATTCCACAACCAGGGAACAATGAAGAAGATCCAACTCTCACTGATCCAATCTCCCTCGAGGTTCCCTCTTCAAAAGAACTACAAGACACCTCCAACTCTCTTGTTCCCCAAGACAATACCCTGCCAGAATCAAGTGTTCAGGGGGAACAAAGAGGGACTCTGCCAGAAATCTCTAAAGAAACACAAAATGAAGAAGCTGAAGACGAGTGTTCCCATGACAAAGAAGCATCTACTGAAGATGACACAAGTGCAAGGGAACCCACTCATACAAGAAACTTTCACCAAAGGAAGGACCACCCCATTGAGAACATCATCTCCCCTTATGATAAAGGTGTACAAACTCGTTCCTCTCTCAATAATTTTTGTACTTTTAACGCGTTTGTTTCAATGGTGGAACCCAAAAATATCAAAGAAGCCTTAAAGGACCCAGATTGGATCCAAGCCATGCAAGAGGAGCTCCACCAATTTGAGAGGAACAAAGTTTGGAAGCTAGTCCCTAGGCCCAAGAACAAGAACATCATAGGACTTCGATGGGTCTTTAGAAACAAGCTCGATGATACTGGAGCTGTAGCAAGGAACAAGGCTAGACTGGTGGCACAAGGCTACATGCAAGAGGAAGGAATCGATTACGAAGAGACTTTCGCACCAGTCGCCAAGATCGAGGCCATCCGACTCGTAATTGCCTATGCTGCTCACAAGGGATTCAAGCTTTATCAAATGGATGTGAAAACAGCCTTCCTCAATGGACATCTCAAGGAAGAAGTATATGTGGCCCAACCCCCAGGATTCGAAGATGAGAAGCTACCCAACCATGTCTACTTCCTGGAGAGGGCCCTCTACGGACTCAAACAAGCTCCCCGAGCTTGGTATGACAAGTTTGCTCAATTCCTCTTGTCCCATGGATACCTTCGAGGTTCCATAGACAAGACTTTGTTTTTAAAGAAAGAGTCTAAAGACATCTTCCTTGTGCAAGTATATGTTGATGACATTGTTTTTGGAACAACTAACGAAACTCTTGTAGAGAACTTTAAGGACCTCATGAGCAGTGAGTTTGAGATGAGTCTCATTGGGGGAACTCACGTTCTTCTTGGGACTTCAAATATCTCAAACCAAGGAAGGAACAAAGATTCATCAACAAAAATACATCAAGGAAATGCTCGTATTGACACTCCCATCTCACCAAATTCAAGGCTCAATGCGGATGAAACAGGTATTAGTGTGGACCAAAGGAACTATCGAGGTATGATTGGGTCCCTTCTCTACTTAACAGCTAGTAGACCTGATATCATGTTCTTTGTATGTCTTTGTGCTCGTTTTCAAGCTAACCCTATGGAATCACACCTGAAAGAGGTGAAGAGGATTTTCAGGTATCTCAAAGGGAACGATAACTTGTGCCTCTGGTATCCAAGGAACAGTTCCCTTGAGCTCATTGCATACACATATGCAGATTTTGCAGGGCACCTGGTTGATAGAAAGAGCACATCAAGAATGGCCCAGTTCCTAGGGTCATGCTTAGTTTCATGGGGATCTAAAAAGCAAAACTCAGTGGCACTCTCCACAGTTGAAGCAGAATATGTGTCTGCCACATCTTGTTGTTCCCAAGTTCTATGGCTTAAGTCACAACTCCAGGATTACGGTATGTCTTTTGGCCAAGTTCCCATACTTTGTGATAATACTAGTGCCATAAACATTTGCAAAAATCATGTGCATCATTCTAGAACTAAGCATATAGATATAAGGCATCACTTTCTACGTGACAATGTTGAAAGTGGGAACATCTCGATGGAACACTGTAGAACTGAAGAGCAAATTGCGGACATTCTCACCAAAGCTTTAGACAGACGTCCCTACCAGCGTTTTCGAATGTTCTAGGGATGATAACTCTAAACTAAACAAGTCCCTGTTTGTCTCTCTCTCAATGCCTGACTAGTTTATCTAAGAATGCATGATAGGGAACTTGGACTTATTGCTTTCACTTTGCCATGCTTACTAGTCTAAAGATAAATGTGTACAAGGGAACTTTATTTCTTTTGGCCCAACATGATCAGCCAGAGTTCCCTTTATCCTTCTTTACAAGCCACTATGACGGTTGATCATATAACCTACCCTAAGCTAGGGACCAGACAAACGCTTCTCATGAGCCAAAATGTTTTCTTCTTTATCGAGTCGTAAATTGTCTGGTTCCCTTTGAGTTCCCTAGCCCCACAAAAGGATGAGTGTGAAGTTCCCTTAACCACTTCACTCTCCCTGACCTTGATGAGATCATGGGAACTGATACATACTAGCAAGGGAACGCTGACTCATCTACGAAGAAGAACCGTCACTTGGGAAGCGGACTTTTGTGTCAGAAGCTCTGAAGCGTTACGGGCCAAGTATTCAAATTTTGAAAGGACTTCCCTAGAGATCGTGACGCGTGTCAAGAGGCGTGCTACGGAAGTTGTAATGATGCCCCACGTTCATTGGGCAACGGTTATCGAGGTTTTCCCACTTCCCTTTCTACCCTTCGCCCCTCCTCTCCTTAAAACCCTCATTTGCCATTTTTGGGCCCTTATTCCATCTTCCGCCTCTGTCATTCTTCTTCTCCACATCCCTTTCACTCTCTTTTTCAAGAAACCTCCAAAACCTTCTCTCTTTCCCAAATCCTTCTACAAATGGCCACTCAACACACCTTCTCCCAGATCAAAGCTTGGGTGCTTCCAAACCCCAGAATTTTCTTCATCTCTCAATTGAAAGAGATTGAGAAAGAGCAAGGCCCAGTCATGAAAGACGTCCTCATCGAAGGGCTCTACCGTCAAGTAAGTCCTTTCTTGCCACCCCCTCCTTCGGCTAACGAAACCTTGGCCTGGACTTCCTCTTTCGCCACCTCCTCTGAATCCCTTCCTCCTCCTTCAACCACCAACACCTCCTCCGACATTGTCATTGTTGACAATTTCGGAGATGCTCGTCCCTCTATCAACGAGAAGCCCAGAAAATCCAAACACCACCATTCATCCAAAAAACGCCACTCATCCAAAGACCCCTAGAAATCCAAAAAATCCAAACATTCCAAAGATCCCTCCAAATCCAAAAAAACACAAACACACTGAGGTCTCTGAATTTTCGGAGCCCAGGAAGAAGCCCCACTTCAAATTCGAGGAGTACTTGAACTGCTCCAAGGAAAGTTCCTGTATGGAAAAAAACCCTTTCGTCTTCCACTCGGACTCTAAGACCTCCCAATCCCAGAGCCAACTCACTTCTTCTTCCCTCCCTCTTTCCATAAGTGAGGGACCTCCCAAACCTCTTCCCTCGAAACAAAAAAATCCTCCACCACCTCAATCTGTTCTCACAACAAAGGGAACTCCACCTCCATCACTCCCCTCTGTTCCCACAACGACGGGAGCTCCACCTCCACCCCACAAAACACCTTCTCCTCCTTCCTCACCCAAAAACACTTATGTCCCTCCAACTCCTGCCTCAAGGACCTCTTGATGCGTCCCTCGTATGGGATGCCTCGGATCGGATGGTGGTTTGAGTATTAGGTCTCCAATTATGCGGCGGAAGACTTTGAATGGATTGAATTCGGACGAACAATGGAGAAAACTGAGAGCTTTTGTGAGTATTTGAGAATTAAAGGGGGCGGCGCAAGCACAAGGATAGAATTAAGGAGAAACCTCAACTTGAATTAAACCCTAAATGTGCGCTAAGCTAAAACATAGGCCTAATCTCCCTTATATAGAGAGGCGGATGAGTAAAAACTAGAGAAACCCTAAAAAGGAGGTGGCACGCCTAGGGCTAGCGTGCAAGCTAGAGGCCCAACGGCGTGATCCAATTGTTTTCGGCGCAAGGCCCATAATTAACCTTCTAAATGCATAAAACTAACAATAGTAATGTTCTATAATGGAAAGTATGCAAAAAAACTACTAAAATTGGATAGGTCGTCCGTGACCGTGCCGGGAGTGTCATGACAAGGCTGTCGCGACGCTGGCGAGGTCATGGCACGGTACCGGGCGCTGGCGCTGGTGCTGGCGAGGGCGTTGTCGAGAGGGTCTCATGAACCTCAAATGGCGATCCATGGCACGGTGCAAGGCTCGGGTCCGACAGTGTCAAGGGGTTGGAGGTTGTCCCCGTTGGCCCGAGTTGAGGTTCCTCGATGCCGAGGACGCACAAGGCTGTGTGCGTCTGCGCTGCGAGGGGCGCGCCGTGGCCTGCGGAGAGGCGCGCCACGCGAGATCGTGTTGCATCTTGGATTGCTCGAGTCCTGGCACGAGTGATGGGGCCATCCGAGCGAAGTGTGAATGCGTCGTCCTTTTGGCTAGCATCCATGACTGGGGTCGCATCACCCTCCCCCACTTGGTTGGGAAACGTCCCCGTTTCCGCATAAGCGGGTGCAACGTAGGGGGAGAGCTCGGCGACGTTGAAGGTGGAGTGCACCGAATGCTTGCCTTCGAGGTCTAGTTTGTAGGCGTTGTCCCCGATTCGCTCCAAGACTTTAAAAGGGCCATCGCCACGGTGGTAAAGCTTCGTCTTCCTTGAATCCGGAAACCGGTCCTTCCGAAGATGGAGCCACAAGAGATCCCCGGGGTTGAAAATCATGCGCTTCCTCCCCTTGTTGTGTTGCGCCTCGTACTGAGTGGCTCGGCTCCAATTGAGCTCTAGTCCGCTCGTGCAATTTGCGGATGGCGTCGGCACGGTTCGAGGCGTCGATGTGCTCGCCGTTCTTCAAAAGTCGAGGGGATCCATGGGAGAGTGGGGGTTGAGGCCGTAGACAATCTCGAATGGCGTCATCCGGGTAGCCGAGTGTTTGGACCTGTTGTAAGCAAACTCAACAATTGGGATTAGATCCTCCCACCGGCATGGGTTATTTTTGAGCACCGTCCGAAGAAGGGTGCCCATGGTCCGATTAGTCACCTCAGTCTGACCATCGATTTGGGGATGATAAGCAGTAGAAAATAGTAAATGTGTGCCTAGCTTTCCCCAAAGCGTTCTCCAGAAATGGCTACAAAATTTCGTGTTTCGATCACTAACAATAGTGCGAGGCACACCATGTTATTTCACGACATGCTCAAAGAACAAGTTTGCGATTTCAGTCGCATTGTTGTTCCCTTTGCATGGCATGAAGTGAGCCATTTTGAAGAAACGGTCCACAATTACGAAGATAGAATCTTTACCGCGCCTAGACATCGGAAGACCCGTGATAAAATCCATAGAGAGATCTTCCCACGGAGTATCCGGAATAGGCAACGGAGTGTAAAGGTCATGAGGTTGGAACCTCGATTTAGCAGTTTGGCACGGCACACAACCCCGGCAATACTTGTGAACGTCCGAAGCCATGTGTGGCCAAAATAAGTGTTCACGAAGTGCTGCTAGGGTTTTGGCTATGCCAAAGTGGCCTCGGCCATCATGAGCTTCTTTGAGAAATAGATGCCGCACAGACGAGGTCGGAATGCAAAGCTTCCCGGCTCGGTAGAGATATCCATTGTCCAAAAAGAAAGTCTCATGGATTCGACTTTGCTCAAGGTTCTCCATGATCGGTTTAAAATATGGATCATGCAAATACAACTCCTTAATCAAGGAGAACCCTAGCAAATTGGCCTGAAGTTGAGTTAATAGCACATACCAGCGTGACAGAGCGTCTGCCACGACATTCTCTTTTCTTTTCTTGTGGGCGATAATATACGGAAATGTTTCCATAAACTCCACCCACCGAGCATGGCGCTTGTTTAGAGTCGTTTGACTCCGAAGATAAGCAAGGGCCGCATGGTCCGTGTGAATAACGAACTCACTTGGCCACAAATAGTGCTGCCATGTTTTAAGTACCTGAATGAGTGCGTACAACTCCTTGTCATACGTCGGGTAATTGAGAGTTGCCCCCGTTAATTTCTCGCTAAAGTATGCAATGGGGCATCTCTCTTGAAGGAGTACGCCGCCTACGCCATAGTCGGAGGCGTCGCACTCGATCTCAAAGCGCTTTGTAAAATCTGGCAATTGCAAGACCGGAGCGCAACATAAACCATCTTTTAAGGCCTGAAAGGCGGCCTCATGGATCGGCATCCACTTGATTGTGGTTGCCTTCTTGGTGAGATTGTGGAGTGGCCCGACTCGATTTAGCAGTTTGGTGAGATCGGCATCCCTGCGAGCCCTAAGCAGGATCGAACCATCGTCGGGGCCGTAGGGGTAGGCCACTCTCGGATGGCGCGGATCTTGTCGTCATCCACTTTCAGCCCATCCTTGGACACGACGAACCCAAGAAAATTCGTCGTGTCCGTGCAAAACGAACACTTGTCCAAGTTTACAAACAAAGAATGTTCGCGAAGGCATTCTAACACCAACCTAAGGTGCCTCGCGTGAGAGTCTAAGTCCTTTGAAAAAACCAAAATGTCGTCAAAATAGACAACAACAAAACGTCCAAGAAATTTACGAAAAACAAAGTTCATTAACCGCATAAAAGTACTAGGGGCGTTTGTCAAGCCAAAAGGCATGACAAGCCGTTCATACAAACCATGTTTGGTTTTAAATGCGGTCTTCCACTCGCCGCCTTCATGCGTCCGGATTTGGTGGTATCCGCTCCGGAGATCGATTTTGGAAAACAAGGCGGCGCCGTGGAGCTCATCTAGCATATCATCGAGCCTTGGAATTGGATGCATGTACTTCACCGTGATTTTATTAATGGCTCGGCAGTCGACGCACATACGCCACAAACCATCTTTCTTCGGTACGAGGATGACCGGCATCGCGCAAGGGCTCAAGGACTCGCGGACGAATCCCTTGGCCAACAAGTCTTGCACTTGGCGTTGAAGCTCCTCGGTTTCCCTTGGTGAAGTCCTATAAGCTGCTCGATTTGGAAGGGAGGCGCCTGGCACAAGGTCGATCTTGTGCTCGATCCCTCGGATCGGCGGCAAGCCCTTCGAAAGCTCATCCGGCATGATATCTTCAAACTCCTTCAAAATAGACACAATAGAAGAGGGGAGTGAATAATTCTCAGATTTATTAATGGAAAGAAGGGGAACAAGAATGAAACAAGAAAGACTCCCCTCAATGGACTTCTCGATGTCCCGACGCCTGGCTAAGAGAAGACGATCCTGGCACGTGCCTAGCAAGGGTGGCTCGGCGTCGGTGCTCGTCCGATCAGCTTCTCGGGAAATTTTTGGATATGTTGTAGCCCCTGGAATTTGAGGAAGATTGCCCTTGGAAACACCGTGAAACTCATCCCGTAGCTCCTGGAATCCGAGTTTTAGTGCAGCGACGGCGTGTTGCGCGACGCTAGGAGGTGTGCTCGGCGGTCCTTTGCTCAAATTGGTATCCCCTGGGCATTTTTTGTGCAGATCTGGTGGAAACTCAATTTTTAGTGGTTTGGAGCTTGGAACACCGATGGAATCGTCAGAAATCTGTTTGAGGCCTTTTTTGTCAAAATCAGCGGCGTTCGGCGCGTTGCCGAGTCCTCTCGACGCATACTGTGGGGCCGGCTCCAGCTTCTGTCGGCGTTTTTGAACTTGATCATCAAGGGACCTGTTTTTAGAAGTATGGGCACCAGGAACGCCTACAGAATTTGCAATTTTGCTCTCGAACGACGCTGAAGTTGTTTTCGGCGCGCTGGTGCCGCTGTCGCTAGCTTTATGTCTTTGCCTTTCGGCTTCATCCTGTAGAGCTTCACTAGGCGAAATAGGTAAGAGAGTCATGCGCTTCCCGTGGTAATTGAACACGTAAGTGTTCAAATACCCGTCGTGAAGCACGCGACGATCGTATTGCCAACGGCGCCCCAACAAGAGGTGTGTAGCGTCCATTGGCGTTACGTCACATAAAATTGAATCCGAGTATTGACCAATAGAAAAGGTGAAGATTACCTGTTTGTCGACCCAATCTCCTCCATCATTTGATATCCATTGAAGCTTGAATGGTTGAGGATGTGGCGTGGTCGGCAACTTGAAGTGATCAACAACCTTTTTTGAAAGGAAATTCGCACAACTTCCGGAATCAATTATGACACTCAGCGAGACATTGTTCACCAAACATCGGGTGTGAAAAAGTTTCTCGCGTTGATCCGTGCGTGGTGCTTCGCGGATGCTCAGGGCGCGCCGAGTCACCAATCCGAGCTTGGCCACGCCGAGGGCATCCGATGGATCGCACTCGAGCTCGGCGGCGTCGCTCTCATGCGCCTCAACTTCTTCGTCCTCCTCGCTGTCATACGGCTCGCCTTGAATGGTGAATAAAACCTTCTTGTTATTGGGACACTTCCGTTTCATATGGCCACGTCCCCCGCATTTGTAGCATGCCATGTCACGGGCTCGATCGGCGCTAGGCTGAGCGGTGCGTGGCGCGGCTGGCGCCTTGGCTGGCGAGGCTTCGGCCTTTGCTTTGGAACCTGTCGAAGGACTTGGCAAAGAAGTAGAAAACCGATTAGTAGAGAAATCGGATTGACTAGAGTTAGACACATACCTTGAATTGGACCAACCCGACTTGGTTCGCATCTCTTGTTTGTTGATTTGCATGGCGGTGTGAACCAAGTTGTTGATGTCCTTAATGAGAAGGATCTCCAACCTATCAAGAATGGATTGCCTCAAACCCGAGATGAACCTCGTCTTCATTACGGATGGTGACACACTCATCCCCGCTTTGAAGAACATGTCTTCGAGCTTGGCAATATATTCCTCCGGCGTCATTTGTCCTTGCTTGATGCGCATTATTTCGATGTGCATATTATCCTTGTAATCGGCCGAAATGTATCTCTTCTTCAAGATGTAGACGAGTTGATGCCACTCGCGGATTAGGGGTTTGCCTTTTCGAATCCTTTCGGACTCGAATCGGTTCCACCAAGTCCTAGCGGCGCCAATGAAGTGAAGTGTCACGACCTCCACTTTCTCGTCGTCTTCGTAACCTAAATGTCAGAGCATGTGCTCCGTGCCCTGTAACCACTCCAAAAACGCATCAGGATCATAAGAACCTGAAAAGGATTCGAATTTTACCTTCACATCTCGGCGTTGTTGGCGTGGATCCCGTGCATCGCAGTGATCGCGATCGCGCCGAGGGCTTGTAGGCCGAGGCGAGTAAGCGCGCCTGTCGCACCGCTGCCGAGGCGGTCCTCGATGCGGATCGTCATCCCCGTCATCCGGATCATATCCATCGTTAGGCCGCCGAGGACGTCGCGCGTCTCGATCCTTGTCGTGCCGTGCTTGCGACCCGAGTCATAGACTCGATCATACTCGGTGCGATGCTTGGCAAGGCGTGGCGGTGGGATCCAATCCGAAGGCCGGTTGTCAAGTTCTTCCGGATCCTGCACATTGGGATGCTCAAAAGATGACTCATTCCAATAATCCGAGAACTCGTCATAGTCATTTTCAAACTCCGAGAACGGACTTCGAGCACTTTGATGCCCGAGGTCGTCCTCAACTCTATATGCGTCGGCGTCGTAATACTTGGCCACTTGCTTCCGCTTTGGGGTTTCGTACACATACGCCGGCGAGTTATGCTTTTTCTTCCTTTTTGGATCCCCACTCGATTGTCGACGTCTATACTCCTCGGAGTTATAATCCTCATCGGAATATACGTCGTACACTTGTGTGTCCCGATAATCTCGCGCCATTTGATAGCTGCGGTCCGGGGACAACCATCATGCCGATCATATTGGCAACTTTCTTTGATCGACTCCATGCATTGCATGGTGCCGAATTGTGATGAAGGCTGGGCGTGCTTCTTCCCCTTTGCGTTGGCACGAGCAACGTCGTCCGCGGACACGCCGGGCACGCCGGGCACGCCGTGGATCTCCGAAGCGAGGCCATGCGTCGGCGGCACGGTGTGTTTGGATTGCGTTTGGCTCGCGGCCAATAGGCGCTCGAGCTCTTCAATGCGCGCCACGGCTTCGGGGTTCCAAGCCTCTCGATTCTGGTTAGGGTTTTGGCCCTCGGTGGGGTTGTTATTCCCTCCGTCTCCCGAGTCCGAAATTGTACATATAGTGACACCAGTCATCGAAGCAGTAAGAAGTTCACAAGCAACTAAACAATGAGTTATAGTTCGCTTAAGTCAAGCCGACCCTTGTGTTCAAACCACACGTTTAAGGATTGGCAAGGCTAAAGGTCACTCAACTCGATCAATGATATGGATCCGAAAATTACAATGCAAGCAAGCAAGACAAAGGCAAGTTCGAAACCAAAATCGCAAGAGCAAGCAATGATATGAATAAAGTTGCGAGATTTATGAACAAAAGTGAAGGAGCTTGCCTTATTTTGGCTTGTGATCTTCACGAGATTTTTTTTTATCCAATCGACTACGTTACCTTATTTTGGCTTTTATAGTCGAAGAACAAGTTTTGTTTTGTTTTTCTTTTTTTTTGTAACAAAGCAAGTCGGACTAGGTTTTCTCCTCTCGAACCGATTCAAGCAAGTAACTAATCAACACACAAGCAATCAAGAGATGCACGAGAGAAATTGGCAAAACAAGTCCTAAGTTCATGCAACTAGCAAGACAAAGCAACAACTTCACCAAAACCAATAGATCGATTGAGTTAGGTCACGGTTGATATGGTTTTTGTTTTTTTTTTAACAATTACGAAGCAAAGAAAATAACTTTGGGACCCTAGATGGCGGATATGCGAAGTGGAGGATGGATTCTAGGGTTTCAAGTGGCGGAATTGCGTGTGAGAATGAACGAAAAGGGTTGAACGAGACTTACTCAAACCTTGGCTCTGATGCCAGTTGTTGCGTCCCTCATATGGGATGCCTCAGATCGGATGGTGGTTTGAGTATTAGGTCTCCAATTACGCGGCGGAAGTCTTTGAATGGATTGAATTTGGACGAACAATGGAGAAAACCGAGAGCTTTTGTGCGTATTTGAGAATTAAAGGGGGTGGCGCAAGCACAAGGATAGAATTAAGGAGAAACCTCAACTTGAATTAAACCCTAAATGTGCGCTAAGCTAAAACATAGGCCTAATCTCCCTTATATAGAGAGGTGGCTGAGTAAAAACTAGAGAAACCCTAAAAAGGAGGCGGCGCGCCTAGGGCTAGCGTGCAAGCTAGAGGCCCAACGGCGCGATCCAATTGTGTTCGGCGCAAGGCCCATAATTAAGCTTCTAAATGCATAAAACTAACAATATTAATGTTCTATAATGGAAAGTATGCAAAAAAACTACTAAAATTAGATAAGTCGTCCATGACCGTGCCGGGAGTGTCATGACAAGGCTGTTGCGACGCTGGCGAGGCTGGGTCTCGGCGCTGGCGAGGTCATGGCACGGTACCGGGCGCTCGCGAGGCCGCTGGCGAGGGTGCTGGCGAGAGGGTCTCATGAACCTCAAATGGCGATCCATGGCACGGTTCAAGGCTCGGGTCCGACGGTGGCAAGGGGTTGGAAGTTGTCCCTGTTAGCTCGAGTTGAGGTTCCTCGATGCCGAGGACGCACAAGGCTGTGTGCATCAGAGCGGCGAGGGGTGCGCCATGGCCTGCGGAGAGGCGCACCACGAGAGATCGTGTTGCGTCTTGGATTGCTCGAGTCCTGGCACGAGTAATGGGGCCATCCGAGCGAAGTGTGAATGTGTCGTCCTCTTGGCTAGCATCCATGACGGGGGTCGCATCACCTCTACTCCTCAGGTTCCCAAACCCACTCATCCTCCCTCTTCTACACAAATTTCCACTCCTCTCTCCTCTCCTCTTCCCTCTTCCACAACATCCCCAACTACCACAAAACTCCCCACTCCCTCTCCATCCAAAACTGTCGTCATCCTTACTTCGGACGACGATGATCTTCCCCTCTTCGTCGTCATCGGAAAAATGACCAAGGACCCTCCTCCTCTCATCATGGGAACTGTCGAGGAGGAGGCCTAGCTCAAAGATATCGAGGAAGGGCTCAACCGGGTCCCCACTGAAGCAACAACCGACCAAGGGACCAAGTCCCACGAAAAAGTGGCTCCTGCAGAGCCCATGGAGAAAAGGGACCTAGTACCAGCTGGTGGTGCTGGGACAAGAACCAATCATCCTGAAGATGATGCGGAGGGCTCAAGCTCGAGTTCCTTCGAGGAAGAAGGGACCTCCAATGATGAGGTCGAAGAAGAAGAAGAGGCTCCAGCTGCTAAGGAGCAAACACAGATCCCAACACCTGGCCACCAAATGGTGGTGTCCATGGGTTCCCATCCTCCAAGGGAACGAGTGCTGATGATTGAAGCGGCTGCACCCCCTCAGCAGAAAGGACCTCGCACGGTCTCTAGGGGGAACACTTCTAAGAGCACCACAAAGAATGGGAAGGGAACTTCAACAACAAGGTACCCTGTGGATGAACGCCGAAAGCTCCTCCCCCCTCTTATAATTTCTGAAGAAGTGCTCAACAACAACGGCCTAGGGGAACTGTGGGACCTAATCAAGGCCCAGGTCTAGGAGAACCTTTGCAAGGAAACTGTGAGTGTAGATCCCTCCCAAGTGCGTCAATTCTACAACAACTTCATCATAAACAATGACGGCACTCAGGGGACTCTCTCCCACGAAGGCGACGAGTTTATCTTCACTACGTCCACAATCTGCCATCAGCTCCAGGTCCCAGTTCAAGGACTCAATAAGTTGCCCAACAAGCTCTGGGGCGACTTCAATAGCGCTGAGGTGTACAACACCATTTTTGAGGGCCGAGTTCCCATTAAGGTGCCTTCGACTCATCATCTATCCCTCGTCGCCAAGCTTGCTCATCAATTCATCATCAATGTGGTGATCCCTCGCCAAGAGAATCGTCTGGTCGTCAATATCCCTGATGCCATCCTCCTCTATCACTCCCTCCTCAAGAAGCCCATCAACCTTCCCAGAATCATACTTGGGCATATGGAGAAGTGTATGGCTTCCAAGTCCCATTCCCTTCCCTACTCTGGTCTAATCAAGAAGCTGCTGCAAAAAGAGGGTCTCTACGACGCCTCTAATGAAGAAATTGTGCTCGGACGGGAACTTGATATCTTAGTGGTCTAAAAGATGAGGCACTCTGAGCCTGTAGAGGAAGCGGCTCAACTGGAGTCTGGTTAAGAAGGGAACTCTCAAGTGTTGCTTCGCATTGCCAACACCCTCGACTAGATTGCCAGGGACCAAGCAACGTTGGCCAAGGGACAAGAAAAACTTACACAAGTCCTGACGCGCCTTTGTGATGCACTGTTCCCCGCAGCCCCATGATCTCTCCTTTCTTTTTCTCTCAATCCAAATTTATCCACAAAAATGTACTTGTGTTCCCTTGTACCTATAATCTTAAGTAATGAATTGGCTTTTAGTTTGATTGCGTGTCCCTTTCTTCCTTGTTATTGCTTTGCTTGTTTTCGATGATGTCAAAAGGGGGGAAGACAAAAAATGCGAGATGAGTTAAAAGTTTAAGTTATCACAGAACATGCATAAGCTAAGGGGGAACAATTGCATAAAAAGCTAAGTAAGATCTAAGTGTCTCACCAGAAGTGGCTCCCCAATCTAAGTGTTTCACTAGGAGTGACTCCCCAAAATCATACTTAGGAACTCATTAGCATATCATTCATTGAAATACTTGCATATTTTGTGATGGGTTTGTCATCATCAAAAAGGGGGAAATTGTTTGGACGTTGTTGGGACCTCTGGTTCTAAACAACGGATCAACGATGCCATTCTCCTAGTTTTGATAATGACAAACACCATGATGAACTAATGTGGTTTGTTCAAGTATTTCTAAGGAACGCAGGTACAACCAAGAACTCCCATGAATGACCAAAAGCCACAGAAAGCTCACAATGCAGAATTTCCCATCAAGGGAACTCTAAAGAGGAAAGTTCCCGTGAAATGGGAACTCCCAGGAATGATCAAGAGAACACAAGCTTACAACGATTAAGAGTTTCCATTAAGGGAACTCTGAAGAAGACAGTTCCCATGACATGGGAACTCACATGTGAGGACAGCGACCTTTCAGCGCAGATTGCGGGATTCTGTCTTGGACAGCCCGAAGGAACAGTCTGAGGATCAGACTGTCACGCTTGATCCAACGGTTCGATTGATTCAAGAAGTTGACCTAGTTCAAACCAAAGTCACATGTGCAGAAAGTACAACTTGGGCATTAAGCAAAGGGCATTTTGGACACAGTTGAAAGATGCGATTGCCCAAGCTCACCTAGACTATAAATCCAAATGAATAGTACTCGGATTGAGTACTTCTTCCAGAACTCACAAACACCCACATCAGAGAAAAGAAAGAAAAAGAAGAGAAGTCCCCGCCGGCGAGTATGTGATCTCGACGACGGTGAAGCCGAAGTTCCCAGGGGCAAGGGAACTAAGAAGTCGGTGTAAGGCTTGAGTTACTTGTATTTTGCTGTTGTGAGCTTAGGAACTCAGTTGAGAGGATTTACAAGTGTTGCTAGAGTTAGGAAGAGCTCGTAGGAACAGAGAAGTGTGAATCCGGCTGTTGTAACTAAGGAACAAAGCAATCAATATAAGTAAGTCATTCAAAATCCTCCAAGCGGAGGTAGAGGTTTACCCATACAACTAGTTGGTTGTAGTGGGGTTCCTCTATAAGGGTAATGCGTTCTTTACTGCTTTTAATACTTGCGCTTAATTTACTTCCGCTGCCTTGGGAACAGCTTAACAGCCAGTTCCCAAGCTCTTTGCTAACGGTTTACGATCCAACATTCTGCCTTTAAAATGACTTGTGATCTAGCATTGCACGATAATTGTTTGATACTATCCTCATTCATTATGCTTATGCCTAGATGTCATAAAAGTTCAATGATACTATCCTCATTTTTGCTTGATACTATCCTCATTTTTGATGAATATGCCTACAGGTCTTTAAAGTTCACTTGTTGTTTCTCCTTTTGCCTATAAAATGACCTGTGATCTCACTTTGCACGCCAAGTGTTCGATGAAATGTCCATGTAAATATCACTCGTAATTGTGGCATTCGGTTTCAAGGATGAAATTTATGCTTTTATTCGACCGGTCTTGATTTTGTAGTGCAGAATGTGCTTATTGGCCTAATAAAATCCTCATTCTTTTTGGTTATGCCTAGATGTCTTTAAAGTTCAATTGTTTTTTCTCCTTTTTCCTTTACTAAGACATGTGATCTCTCTTTTCACGCCATGTGTTTGTGAAATGTCCATGTAAATGTCACTCCTAAATGTCACATTCGGTTTCTAGGTTCGAATTTATGCTTTGATTCGACTGGTCATGATTGTGTAGTGCAGAATGTGCTTATTGGCTTGATATTATCTTCATTCTTTATGCTTATGCCTAGATGTCTTAAAAGTTCACTTGTTTTTTCTCCTTTTGGCTTTAAAATGACTTGTGATCTAACATTTCATGCCAATTTTTCAATGAAATGTCCATGTAAATGTCGCTCCTAAATGTGGCATTCAGTTTCTAGGTTCGAATTTATGATTTCATTTGATTGGTCGTGATTTTGTAGTGTAGAATGTGCTTATTGACTGGATATTATCCTCAGTCTTCATGCTTATGCCTAGATGTATTTAAAGTTCACTTGTTTTTTCTCCTTTTGCCTTTAAAAATTGACTTGTGATCTAACATTGCACGCCAATTGTTCGATGAAATTTCCATATATGTGTCACTCCTAAATGTGGCATTATGTTTCTAGGATTGAATTTATGCTTTTATTCGATCGGTCGGGATTTTTTAGTGCAGAATGTGCTTATTAGAATGATACTATCCTCATTCTTTATGCTTATGTCTAGATGTATATAAAGTTCACTTGTTTTTTCTCCTTTTGCCTTTAAAAATTGACTTGTGATCTAACATTGCACGCCAGATGTTCGATGAAATGTCCATGTAAATGTTACTCCTAAATGTGGCATTCGGTTTATAGGTTCGAATTTATGCTTTTATTCGATCGATCTTGATTTTGTAGTATAGAAAGTGCTTATTGGCTTGTTATTATCCTCATTTTTATGCACGCCAAGTGTTCGATGAAATGTCCATGTAAATGTCACTCCTAATAGAGGCATTCAATTTACAGGTTCGATTTTATGATTTTATTCGATCGGTCGTGATTCTGTAGTGTAGAATGTGCTTATTGGCTTGATACTATCCTCATTCTTTTTGCTTATGCCTAGATGTCTTTAAAATTCACTTGTTTTTTCTACTTATGCCTTTTAAAATGACTTGTGATCTAACATTGCACGCCAAGTGTTTGATGAATCCATGTGTGAGTGTCACTCCTAAATTTGGCTCGGTTTCAAGATTTGAATATATGGTTTTATTCGATCGGTCTAGATTTTATGCTTATGCCTAGACGTTTTTAAAGTTCACTTGTTTTTTCTCCTTCTGCCTTTAAAATGACTTGTGATCTAGCATTGCACGACAATTGTTTGATGAAACGTCCATGTAAATGTCACTCTTAAATTTTGCATTTTCTAGGTTCGAATTTATGCTTTTATTCGATCGGTCGTGATTTTGTAGTGCAAAATGTGCTTATTGTATTGATACTATCCTGATTCTTTATGCTTATGCATAGAGTGTTTTTTCTTCTTTTGGCTTTAAAATTTGACTTATGATCTAACATTGCACGCCAAGTGTTCGATGAAATGTCCATGTAAATGTCACTCCTAAATGTGGTATTCGGTTTCTAGGTTTGAACTTATGCCTTGATTCGATCGGTCTTCATTCTGTAGTGGAGAATGTGCTTATTGGCTTGATACTATACTCATTCTTTATGCTTATGCCTAGATGTCTTTAAAGTCACTTTTTTTTCTCCTTTTGCCTTTAAAATGACTTGTGATCTAACATTGCACGCCAATTGTTCAATGAAATTTCCATGTCAATGTCACACCTAAATATGGCATTCGGTTTCAAGGTTCAAATTTTGACTTTCATTCGATCGGTCGTGATTTTGTAGTGCAGAATGTGCTTATCGCCTTGATACTATCCTCATTGTTTTTGGTTATGCCTAGATGTCTTTAAAATTCACTTGTTTTTTCTAGCTTATGCCATTAAAAAGACTGGTGATCTCGCTTTGCACGCCAAGTGTTCGATGAAATGTCCATGTAAATGTCACTCCTAAATGTGGCATTCAGTTTCGAAGTTTGAAATTATGGCTTTATTCGATCGGTCTTGATTTTTTAGTGCAAAATGTGCTTATGGGTTTGATACTATACTCATTCGTTATTCTTATGCCAAGATGTCTTTAAATTTCACTTGTTTTTTCTCCTTTTGCCTTTAAACTAACTTGTGATCTAACATTGAACGCCAATTGTTCAATGAAATGTCCATGTAAATGTCAATCCTAAATGTGGCATTCGGTTTCTAGGTTCTAATTAAAACTTTTATTCGATCAGTCTTGATTTTGTAGTGCAGAATGCGCTTATTGGCTTATACTATCCTTATTTTTTATGCTTATGCCTAGATATATTTTAACTTCACTCATTTTTTCTCCTTTTGACTTTAAAATGACTTGTGATCTAACATTGCACGCCAAGTGTTCGATGAAATGTCCATGAAAATGTCACTCGTAAATGTGGCATTCAGTTTCTAAGTTTGAATTTATGGTTTTATTCGATCGGTCTTGATTTTGTAGTGATGAATGTGCTTATTTTGTTTGATACTATACTCATTCTTTATGCTTATGCCTAGATGTCTTTAAAGTTCACCTGTTTTTTCTTCTTATGCCATTAAAAAGACTTGTGATCTCGCTTTTCGCGCCAAGTGTTCGATGAAATGTCCATGTAAATGTCACTCCTAAATGTGGCATTCAGTTTCGAAGTTTGAAATTATGGTTTTATTCGATCGGTCTTGATTTTGTAGTGCAAAATGTGCAAATTCCTTTGATACTATACTCATTCGTTATGCTTATGCCAAGATGTCTTTAAAGTTCACTTTTTTTCTTCTACTTTTGCCTTTAAAATAACTTGTGATCTAACATTGCACGCCAATTGTTCGATGAAAGGTCCATGTAAATGTCAATCCTAAATATGACATTCGGCTTCTAGGTTCGAATTTATGCTTTTATGCGATCGGTCGGGATTTTGTAGTGCAGAATGTGCTTATTAGAATGATACTATCCTCATTCTTTATGCTTATGCCTAGATGTATATAAAGTTCACTTGTTTTTTCTCCTTTTGCCTTTAAAAATTGACTTGTGATCTAACATTGCACGCCAGATGTTCGATGAAATATCCATGTAAATGTTACTCCTAAATGTGGCATTCGGTTTATAGGTTCGAATTTATGCTTTTATTCGATCGATCTTGATTTTGTAGTATAGAAAGTGCTTATTGGCTTGTTATTATCCTCATTTTTATGCACTCCAAGTGTTCGATGAAATGTCCATGTAAATGTCACTCCTAATAGAGGTATTCGATTTACAGGTTCGATTTTATGATTTTATTCGATCGGTCGTGATTCTGTAGTGTAGAATGTGCTTATTGGCTTGATACTATCCTCATTCGTTTTGCTTATGCCTAGATGTCTTTAAAATTCACTTGTTTTTTCTACTTATGCCTTTTAAAATGACTTGTGATCTAACATTGCACGCCAAGTGTTTGATGAATCCATGTGTGAGTGTCACTCCTAAATTTGGCTCGGTTTCAAGATTTGAATATATGGTTTTATTCGATGGGTCTAGATTTTATGCTTATGCCTAGATTTTTTTAAAGTTCACTTGTTTTTTCTCCTTCTGCCTTTAAAATGACTTGTGATCTAGCATTGCACGACAATTGTTTGATGAAACATCCATGTAAATGTCACTCTTAAATTTTGCATTTTCTTGGTTCGAATTTATGCTTTTATTCGATCGGTCGTGATTTTGTAGTGCAAAATGTGCTTATTGTATTGATACTATCCTGATTCTTTATGCTTATGCATAGAGTGTTTTTTCTTCTTTTGGCTTTAAAATTTGACTTATGATCTAACATTGCACGCCAAGTGTTCGATGAAATGTCCATGTAAATGTCACTCCTAAATGTGGTATTCGGTTTCTAGGTTTGAACTTATGCCTTGATTCGATCGGTCTTCATTCTGTAGTGGAGAATGTGCTTATTGGCTTGATACTATACTCATTCTTTATGCTTATGCCTAGATGTCTTTAAAGTTCACTTTTTTTTCTCCTTTTGCCTTTAAAATGACTTGTGATCTAACATTGCATGCCAATTGTTCAATGAAATTTCCATGTCAATGTCACACCTAAATATGGCATTCGGTTTCAAGGTTCAAATTTTGACTTTCATTCGATCGGTCGTGATTTTGTAGTGCAGAATGTGCTTATCGCCTTGATACTATCCTCATTGTTTTTGGTTATGCCTAGATGTCTTTAAAGTTCACTTGTTTTTTCTAGCTTATGCCATCAAAAAGACTGGTGATCTCGCTTTGCACGCCAAGTGTTCGATGAAATGTCCATGTAAATGTCACTCCTAAATGTGGCATTCAGTTTCGAAGTTTGAAATTATGAATTTATTCGATCGGTCTTGATTTTTTAGTGCAAAATGTGCTTATGGGTTTGATACTATACTCATTCGTTATTCTTATGTCAAGATGTCTTTAAATTTCACTTGTTTTTTCTCCTTTTGTCTTTAAACTAACTTGTGATCTAACATTGAACGCCAATTGTTCAATGAAATGTCCATGTAAATGTCAATCCTAAATGTGGCATTCGGTTTCTAGGTTCGAATTAAAGCTTTTATTCGATCAG
Source organism: Fallopia convolvulus (assembly GCA_964016875.1). Lineage (NCBI taxonomy): Eukaryota > Viridiplantae > Streptophyta > Magnoliopsida > Caryophyllales > Polygonaceae > Fallopia > Fallopia convolvulus. Next base: position 21,700,151 of record OZ024730.1, read on the forward strand.
TCTTGATTTTGTAGTGCAGAATGCGCTTATTGGCTTCATACTATCCTCATTTTTTATGCTTATGCCTAGATATATTTTAACTTCACTCATTTTTTCTCCTTTTGACTTTAAAATGACTTGTGATCTAACATTGCACTCCAAGTGTTCGATGAAATGTCCATGAAAATGTCACTCGTAAATGTGGCATTCAGTTTCTAAGTTTGAATTTATGAATTTATTCGATCGGTCTTGATTTTGTAGTGATGATTGTGCTTATTTTGTTTGATACTATACTCATTCTTTATGCTTATGCCTAGATGTCTTTAAAGTTCACTTGTTTTTTCTTCTTATGCCATTAAAAAGACTTGTGATCTCGCTTTTCACGCCAAGTGTTCGACGAAATGTCCATGTAAATGTCACTCCTAAATGTGGCATTCAGTTTCGAAGTTTGAAATTATGGTTTTATTCGATCGGTCTTGATTTTGTAGTGCAAAATGTGCTAATTTGTTTGATACTATACTCATTCGTTATGCTTATGCCAAGATGTCTTTAAAGTTCACTTTTTTTCTTCTACTTTTGCCTTTAAAATAACTTGTGATCTAACATTGCACGCCAATTGTTCGATGAAATGTCCATGTAAATGTCAATCCTAAATATGACATTCGGCTTCTAGGTTCGGATTTATGCTTTTATGCGATCGGTCGGGATTTTGTAGTGCAGAATGTGCTTATTAGAATGATACTATCCTCATTCTTTATGCTTATGCCTAGATGTATATAAAGTTCACTTGTTTTTTCTCCTTTTGCCTTTAAAAATTGAGTTGTGATCTAACATTGCACGCCAGATGTTCGATGAAATATCCATGTAAATGTTACTCCTAAATGTGGCATTCGGTTTATAGGTTCGAATTTATGCTTTTATTCGATCGATCTTGATTTTGTAGTATAGAAAGTGCTTATTGGCTTGTTATTATCCTCATTTTTATGCACTCCTAGTGTTCGATGAAATGTCCATGTAAATGTCACTCCTAATAGAGGCATTCGATTTACAAGTTCGATTTTATGATTTTATTCGATCGGTCGTGATTCTGTAGTGTAGAATGTGCTTATTGGCTTGATACTATCCTCATTCGTTTTGCTTATGCCTAGATGTCTTTAAAATTCACTTGTTTTTTCTACTTATGCCTTTTAAAATGACTTGTGATCTAACATTGCACGCCAAGTGTTTGATGAATCCATGTGTGAGTGTCACTCCTAAATTTGGCTCGGTTTCAAGATTTGAATATATGGTTTTATTCGATCGGTCTAGATTTTATGCTTATGCCTAGATGTTTTTAAAGTTCACTTGTTTTTTCTCCTTCTGCCTTTAAAATGACTTGTGATCTAGCATTGCACGACAATTGTTTGATGAAACGTCCATGTAAATGTCACTCTTAAATTTTGCATTTTCTAGGTTCGAATTTATGCTTTTATTCGATCGGTCGTGATTTTGTAGTGCAAAATGTGCTTATTGTATTGATACTATCCTGATTCTTTATGCTTATGCATAGAGTGTTTTTTCTTCTTTTGGCTTTAAAATTTGACTTATGATCTAACATTGCACGCCAAGTGTTCGATGAAATGTCCATGTAAATGTCACTCCTAAATGTGGTATTCGGTTTCTAGGTTTGAACTTATGCCTTGATTCGATCGGTCTTCATTCTGTAGTGGAGAATGTGCTTATTGGCTTGATACTATACTCATTCTTTATGCTTATGCCTAGATGTCTTTAAAGTCAATTTTTTTTCTCCTTTTGCCTTTAAAATGACTTGTGATCTAACATTGCACGCCAATTGTTCAATGAAATTTCCATGTCAATGTCACACCTAAATATGGCATTCGGTTTCAAGGTTCAAATTTTGACTTTCATTCGATCGGTCGTGATTTTGTAGTGCAGAATGTGCTTATCGCCTTGATACTATCCTCATTGTTTTTGGTTATGCCTAGATGTCTTTAAAATTCACTTGTTTTTTCTAGCTTATGCCATTAAAAAGACTGGTGATCTCGCTTTGCACGCCAAGTGTTCGATGAAATGTCCATGTAAATGTCACTCCTAAATGTGGCATTCAGTTTCGATGTTTGAAATTATGGCTTTATTCGATCGGTCTTGATTTTTTAGTGCAAAATGTGCTTATGGGTTTGATACTATACTCATTCGTTATTCTTATGCCAAGATGTCTTTAAATTTCACTTGTTTTTTCTCCTTTTGCCTTTAAACTAACTTGTGATCTAACATTGAACGCCAATTGTTCAATGAAATGTCCATGTAAATGTCAATCCTAAATGTGGCATTCGGTTTCTAGGTTCGAATTAAAACTTTTATTCGATCAGTCTTGATTTTGTAGTGCAGAATGCGCTTATTGGCTTCATACTATCCTTTTTTTTTATGCTTATGCCTAGATATATTTTAACTTCACTCATTTTTTCTCCTTTTGACTTTAAAATGACTTGTGATCTAACATTGCACGCCAAGTGTTCGATGAAATGTCCATGAAAATGTCACTCGTAAATGTGGCATTCAGTTTCTAAGTTTGAATTTATGGTTTTATTCGATCGGTCTTGATTTTGTAGTGATGAATGTGCTTATTTTGTTTGATACTATACTCATTCTTTATGCTTATGCCTAGATGTCTTTAAAGTTCACCTGTTTTTTCTTCTTATGCCATTAAAAAGACTTGTGATCTCGCTTTTCGCGCCAAGTGTTCGATCAAATGTCCATGTAAATGTCACTCCTAAATGTGGCATTCAGTTTCGAAGTTTGAAATTATGGTTTTATTCGATCGGTCTTGATTTTGTAGTGCAAAATGTGCAAATTCCTTTGATACTATACTCATTCGTTATGCTTATGCCAAGATGTCTTTAAAGTTCACTTTTTTTCTTCTACTTTTGCCTTTAAAATAACTTGTGATCTAACATTGCACGCCAATTGTTCGATGAAAGGTCCATGTAAATGTCAATCCTAAATATGACATTCGGCTTCTAGGTTCGAATTTATGCTTTTATGCGATCGGTCGGGATTTTGTAGTGCAGAATGTGCTTATTAGAATGATACTATCCTCATTCTTTATGCTTATGCCTAGATGTATATAAAGTTCACTTGTTTTTTCTCCTTTTGCCTTTAAAAATTGACTTGTGATCTAACATTGCACGCCAGATGTTCGATGAAATATCCATGTAAATGTTACTCCTAAATGTGGCATTCGGTTTATAGGTTCGAATTTATGCTTTTATTCGATCGATCTTGATTTTGTAGTATAGAAAGTGCTTATTGGCTTGTTATTATCCTCATTTTTATGCACTCCAAGTGTTCGATGAAATGTCCATGTAAATGTCACTCCTAATAGAGGCATTCGATTTACAGGTTCGATTTTATGATTTTATTCGATCGGTCGTGATTCTGTAGTGTAGAATGTGCTTATTGGCTTGATACTATCCTCATTCGTTTTGCTTATGCCTAGATGTCTTTAAAATTCACTTGTTTTTTCTACTTATGCCTTTTAAAATGACTTGTGATCTAACATTGCACGCCAAGTGTTTGATGAATCCATGTGTGAGTGTCACTCCTAAATTTGGCTCGGTTTCAAGATTTGAATATATGGTTTTATTCGATGGGTCTAGATTTTATGCTTATGCCTAGATTTTTTTAAAGTTCACTTGTTTTTTCTCCTTCTGCCTTTAAAATGACTTGTGATCTAGCATTGCAAGACAATTGTTTGATGAAACATCCATGTAAATGTCACTCTTAAATTTTGCATTTTCTTGGTTCGAATTTATGCTTTTATTCGATCGGTCGTGATTTTGTAGTGCAAAATGTGCTTATTGTATTGATACTATCCTGATTCTTTATGCTTATGCATAGAGTGTTTTTTCTTCTTTTGGCTTTAAAATTTGACTTATGATCTAACATTGCACGCCAAGTGTTCGATGAAATGTCCATGTAAATGTCACTCCTAAATGTGGTATTCGGTTTCTAGGTTTGAACTTATGCCTTGATTCGATCGGTCTTCATTCTGTAGTGGAGAATGTGCTTATTGGCTTGATACTATACTCATTCTTTATGCTTATGCCTAGATGTCTTTAAAGTTCACTTTTTTTTCTCCTTTTGCCTTTAAAATGACTTGTGATCTAACATTGCATGCCAATTGTTCAATGAAATTTCCATGTCAATGTCACACCTAAATATGGCATTCGGTTTCAAGGTTCAAATTTTGACTTTCATTCGATCGGTCGTGATTTTGTAGTGCAGAATGTGCTTATCGCCTTGATACTATCCTCATTGTTTTTGGTTATGCCTAGATGTCTTTAAAGTTCACTTGTTTTTTCTAGCTTATGCCATTAAAAAGACTGGTGATCTCGCTTTGCACGCCAAGTGTTCGATGAAATGTCCATGTAAATGTCACTCCTAAATGTGGCATTCAGTTTCGAAGTTTGAAATTATGGCTTTATTCGATCGGTCTTGATTTTTTAGTGCAAAATGTGCTTATGGGTTTGATACTATACTCATTCGTTATTCTTATGCCAAGATGTCTTTAAATTTCACTTGTTTTTTCTCCTTTTGCCTTTAAACTAACTTGTGATCTAACATTGAACGCCAATTGTTCAATGAAATGTCCATGTAAATGTCAATCCTAAATGTGGCATTCGGTTTCTAGGTTCGAATTAAAACTTTTATTCGATCAGTCTTGATTTTGTAGTGCAGAATGCGCTTATTGGCTTCATACTATCCTTATTTTTTATGCTTATGCCTAGATATATTTTAACTTCACTCATTTTTTCTCCTTTTGACTTTAAAATGACTTGTGATCTAACATTGCACTCCAAGTGTTCGATGAAATGTCCATGAAAATGTCACTCGTAAATGTGGCATTCAGTTTCTAAGTTTGAATTTATGAATTTATTCGATCGGTCTTGATTTTGTAGTGATGATTGTGCTTATTTTGTTTGATACTATACTCATTCTTTATGCTTATGCCTAGATGTCTTTAAAGTTCACTTGTTTTTTCTTCTTATGCCATTAAAAAGACTTGTGATCTCGCTTTTCACGCCAAGTGTTCGACGAAATGTCCATGTAAATGTCACTCCTAAATGTGGCATTCAGTTTCGAAGTTTGAAATTATGGTTTTATTCGATCGGTCTTGATTTTATGATTTTATTCGATCGGTCGTGATTCTGTAGTGTAGAATGTGCTTATTGGCTTGATACTATCCTCATTCGTTTTGCTTATGCCTAGATGTCTTTAAAATTCACTTGTTATTTCTACTTATGCCTTTTAAAATGACTTGTGATCTAACATTGCACGCCAAGTGTTTGATGAATCCATGTGTGAGTGTCACTCCTAAATTTGGCTCGGTTTCAAGATTTGAATATATGGTTTTATTCGATCGGTCTAGATTTTATGCTTATGCCTAGATGTTTTTAAAGTTCACTTGTTTTTTCTCCTTCTGCCTTTAAAATGACTTGTGATCTAGCATTGCACGACAATTGTTTGATGAAACGTCCATGTAAATGTCACTCTTAAATTTTGCATTTTCTAGGTTCGAATTTATGCTTTTATTCTTTTTGGTTATGCCTACATGTCTTTCAAGTTCACTTGTTTTTTCTTCTTTTGCCTTTAAAAACACATGTGATCTCACTTTGCACGCAATGTGTTTGATGAAATTTCCATGTAAATGTTACTCCTAAATGTCGCATTCGGTTTCTAGGTTCGAATTTATGCTTTTATTCGATCGGTCTTGATTTTGTAATGGAGAATGTGCTTATTGGGTTGATACTATCCTCATTCTTTTTGCTTATGCCAAGGTTTCTTTAAAGTTCACTTGTTTTTTCTCCTTTTGCCTTTAAAAATTGACTTGTGATCTAACATTACACGGCAAGTGTTCGATGATATGTCCATGTAAATGTCACTCCTAAATGTGGCATTCGGTTTCTAGGTTTGAATTAAAGCTTTTATTCGATCAGTCTTGATTTTGTAGTGCAGAATGCGCTTATTGGCTTCATACTATCCTCATTTTTTATGCTTATGCCTAGATATATTTTAACTTCACTCATTTTTTCTCCTTTTGACTTTAAAATGACTTGTGATCTAACATTGCACGCCAAGTGTTCGATGAAATGTCCATGAAAATGTCACTCGTAAATGTGGCATTCAGTTTCTAAGTTTGAATTTATGGTTTTATTCGATCGGTCTTGATTTTGTAGTGATGAATGTGCTTATTTTGTTTGACTTGTGATCTAACATTACACGGCAAGTGTTCGATGATATGTCCATGTAAATGTCACTCCTAAATGTGGCATTCGGTTTCTAGGTTCGATTTAAACCTTTTATTCGATCAGTCTTGATTTTGTAGTGCAGAATGCGCTTATTGGCTTCATACTATCCTCATTTTTTATGCTTATGCCTAGATATATTTTAACTTCACTCATTTTTTCTCCTTTTCACTTTAAAATTACTTGTGATCTACCATTGCACGCCAAGTGTTCGATGAAATGTCCATGAAAATGTCACTCGTAAATGTGGCATTCAGTTTCTAAGTTTGAATTTATGGTTTTATTCGATCGGTCTTGATTTTGTAGTGATGAATGTGCTTATTCTTTTTGATACTATACTCATTCTTTATGCTTATGCCTAGATGTCTTTAAAGTTCACTTGTTTTTTCTTCTTATGCCATTAAAAAGACTTGTGATCTCGCTTTTCACGTCAAGTGTTCGATGAAATGTCCATATAAATGTCACTCCTAAATGTGGCATTCAGTTTCGAAGTTTGAAATTATGGTTTTATTCGATCGGTCTTGATTTTGTAGTGCAAAATGTGCTAATTCGTTTGATACTATACTCATTCGTTATGCTTATGCCAAGATGTCTTTAAAGTTCACTTTTTTTTCTTCTACTTTTGCCTTTAAAATAACTTGTGATCTAACATTGCACGCCAATTGTTCGATGAAATGTCCATGTAAATGTCAATCCTAAATATGACATTCGGCTTCTAGGTTCGAATTTATGCTTTTATGCGATCGGTCTTGATTTCGTATTGTAGAATGTGAATTTTGGCTTGATACTATCCTCATTTTTTATGCTTATGCCTAGATGTCTTTAAAGTTCACTTGTTGTTTCTCCTTTTGCCATTAAAATGACTTGTGATCTAGCATTGCGCGCCAAGTGTTCGATTAAATGTCCATGTATGTTACTCCTAATTGTGGCATTCGGTTTCAAGGATCAAATTTATGCTTTTATTCGATCGGTCGTGATTTTGTAGTGCAGAATGTGCTTATTGGCCTAATAAAATCCTTATTCTTTTTGGTTATGCCTAGATGTCTTTCAAGTTCACTTGTTTTTTCTTCTTTTGCCTTTAAAAACACATGTGATCTCACATTCCAAGCCATGTGTTTGATGAAATGTCCATGTAAATGTCACTCCTAAATGTTGCATTCGGTTTCTAGGTTCGAATTTATGCTTTTATTCGATCGATCTTGATTTTGTAATGGAGAATGTGCTTATTGGGTTGATACTATCCTCATTCTTTTTGCTTATGCCAAGGTGTCTTTAAAGTTCACTTATTTTTTCTCCTTTTGCCTTTAAAAATTGACTTGTGATCTAACATTACACGGCAAGTGTTCGATGATATGTCCATGTAAATGTCACTCCTACATGTGGCATTCGGTTTCTAGGTTCGAATTAAAGCTTTTATTCGATCAGTCTTGATTTTGTAGTGCAGAATGCGCTTATTGGCTTCATACTATCCTCATTTTTTATGCTTATGCCTAGATATATTTTAACTTCACTCATTTTTTCTCCTTTTCACTTTAAAATTACTTGTGATCTACCATTGCACGCCAAGTGTTCGATGAAATGTCCATGAAAATGTCACTCGTAAATGTGGCATTCAGTTTCTAAGTTTGAATTTATGGTTTTATTCGATCGGTCTTGATTTTGTAGTGATGAATGTGCTTATTCTTTTTGATACTATACTCATTCTTTATGCTTATGCCTAGATGTCTTTAAAGTTCACTTGTTTTTTCTTCTTATGCCATTAAAAAGACTTGTGATCTCGCTTTTCACGTCAAGTGTTCGATGAAATGTCCATATAAATGTCACTCCTAAATGTGGCATTCAGTTTCGAAGTTTGAAATTATGGTTTTATTCGATCGGTCTTGATTTTGTAGTGCAAAATGTGCTAATTCGTTTGATACTATACTCATTCGTTATGCTTATGCCAAGATGTCTTTAAAGTTCACTTTTTTTTCTTCTACTTTTGCCTTTAAAATAACTTGTGATCTAACATTGCACGCCAATTGTTCGATGAAATGTCCATGTAAATGTCAATCCTAAATATGACATTCGGCTTCTAGGTTCGAATTTATGCTTTTATGCGATCGGTCTTGATTTCGTATTGTAGAATGTGAATTTTGGCTTGATACTATCCTCATTTTTTATGCTTATGCCTAGATGTCTTTAAAGTTCACTTGTTGTTTCTCCTTTTGCCATTAAAATGACTTGTGATCTAGCATTGCGCGCCAAGTGTTCGATTAAATGTCCATGTATGTTACTCCTAATTGTGGCATTCGGTTTCAAGGATCAAATTTATGCTTTTATTCGATCGGTCGTGATTTTGTAGTGCAGAATGTGCTTATTGGCCTAATAAAATCCTTATTCTTTTTGGTTATGCCTAGATGTCTTTCAAGTTCACTTGTTTTTTCTTCTTTTGCCTTTAAAAACACATGTGATCTCACATTCCAAGCCATGTGTTTGATGAAATGTCCATGTAAATGTCACTCCTAAATGTTGCATTCGGTTTCTAGGTTCGAATTTATGCTTTTATTCGATCGATCTTGATTTTGTAATGGAGAATGTGCTTATTGGGTTGATACTATCCTCATTCTTTTTGCTTATGCCAAGGTGTCTTTAAAGTTCACTTATTTTTTCTCCTTTTGCCTTTAAAAATTGACTTGTGATCTAACATTACACGGCAAGTGTTCGATGATATGTCCATGTAAATGTCACTCCTACATGTGGCATTCGGTTTCTAGGTTCGAATTAAAGCTTTTATTCGATCAGTCTTGATTTTGTAGTGCAGAATGCGCTTATTGGCTTCATACTATCCTCATTTTTTATGCTTATGCCTAGATATATTTTAACTTCACTCATTTTTTCTCCTGTTGACTTTAAAATGCCTTGTGATCTAACATTGCACGCCAAGTGTTCGATGAAATGTCCATGAAAATGTCACTCGTAAATGTGGCATTCAGTTTCTAAGTTTGAACTTATGCTTTTATTCGATCGGTCGTGATTTTGTAGTGTAGAATGTGCTTATTGGCCTGATAAAATCCTTATTCTTTTTGGTTATGCCTAGATGTCTTTCAAGTTCACTTGTTTTTTCTTCTTTTGCCTTTAAGAACACATGTGATCTCACTTTGCACGCCATGTGTTTGATGAAATGTCCATGTAAATGTCACTCCTAAATGTCGCAGTCGGTTTCGAGGTTCGAATTTATGCTTTTATTCGATCGGTCTTGATTTTGTAATGGAGAATGTGCTTATTGGGTTGATATTATCCTCATTCTTTATGCTTATGCCAAGGTGTCTTTAAAGTTCACTTGTTTTTTCTCCTTTTGCCTTTAAAAATTGACATGTGATCTAACATTACACGGCAAGTTATCGATGATATGTCCATGTAAATGTCACTCCGAAATGTGGCATTCGGTTTCTAGGTTCGAATTTGTGCTTTTATTCGACCAGTCTTGCTTTTGTAGTGTAGAATGTGCTTATTGGCTTGATACTATCCTCGTTCTGTTTGGTTATGCCTAGATGTCTTTAAAGTTCCCTTGTCTTTTCTTCTTTTACCTTTAAAAATTGACTTGTGATCTAACATTTCACACCAAGAGTTCGATGAAATGTCCATGTAAATATCACACCGAAATATGGCATTCGGTTTCTAGGTTCGAATTTATGTTCTTATTCGATCGGTCTTGATTTTTTAGTGCAGAATGTGTTTATTCGCTTGATACTATCCTCTTTCTTTATGCATAGGACTAGATGTCGTTAAAGAACACTTGTTTTTTTCTCCTTTTTCCTTTAAACTGACTTGTGATCTAACATTGCACGCCAAGTGTTCGATGAAATGTCCATGTAAATGTGACTCCTAACTGAGCCATTCGATTTCTACGTTCGCTTTTCTGCTTTTATTCGATCGGTCGTGATTTTGTAGTGCAGAATGTGCTGATTGGCTTGATACTATCCTCATTCTTTATGCTTATGCCTAGATGTTTTTAAAGTTCACTTGTTTTTTCTCCTTTTGCCTTTAAAATGACTTGTGATCTAGTATTGCACGACAATTGTTCGATGAAATGTCCATGTAAATGTCACTCTTAAATGTGGCATTCAGTTTCTAGGTTCGAATTTTTGCTTTTATTCGATCGGTCGTGATTTTGTAGTGCAAAATGTGCTTATTGGATTGATACTATACTGATTCTTTATGCTTATGCCTAGAATGTTTTTTCTCCTTTTTCCTTTAAAATTGACTTATCATCTAACATTTATACGCCAAGTGTTCGATGAAATTTCCTTGTAAATGTCAATCCTAAATGTGGCATTCGGTTTATAGGTTCGAACTTATGCTTTTATTCGATCGGTCTTGATTTTGTAGTGGAGAATGTGCTTATTGTCTTGATACTATACTCATTCCCTATGCTTATGCCTAGATATCTTTAAAGTCCACTTGTTTATTCTCCTTTTGCCATTAAAATAACTTGTGATCTAACATTGCATGCCAATTGGTCAATGAAATTTGCATGTAAATATCACTCCTAAATATGGCATTCGGTTTCTAGGTTCGAATTTATACTTTCATTTGATTGGTCTTCATTTTGTAGTGCAGAATGTGCTTATTTCCTTGATACTATCATCATTTTTTTTGGTTATGCTTAGATGTCTTTAAAGTTCACTGGTTTTTTCTCCTTATGCCATTAAAAAGACTTGTGATCTCGCTTTGCACGCCAAGTGTTCGATGAAATATCCAAGTAAATGTCACTCCTAAATGGGGCATTTAGTTTCGAAGTTTGAGATTATGGTTTTATTAGATCGGTCTTGATTTTGTAGTGCAGAATGTGCTTATTGGTTTGATAGTATACTCATTCGTTATGCTTATGCCAAGATGTCTTTAATGTTCACTTCTTTATTCTCCTTTGGCCTTTAAAATAACTTGTGATCTAACATTGGACGTCAATTGTTCAATGATATGTCCATATAAATTTCACTCCTAAATGTGGAATTTGGTTTTTAGGTTCGAATTTATGATTTTATTCGATCGGTCTTGATTTTGTAGTGCATTTTGGCTTGATACTATCCTCATTTTTGATGATTATGCCTAGATGTCTTTAATGTTCACTTGTTGTTTCTCCTTTTGCCTTTAAAATGACTTGTGATCTAACATTGCATGGCAATTGGTCAATCAAACTTCCATGTAAATATCACTCCTAAATATGGCATTCGGTTTCTAGGTTCGAATTAAATACTTTCATTCGATTGGTCGTGATTTTGTATTGCAGAATGTCCTTATTGCCTTGATACTATCATCATTCTTTTTGGTTATGCCTAGATGTCATTAAACTTCACTTGTTTTTTCTCCTTATGCCATTAAAAAGACTTGTGATCTCGCTTTGCACGCCAAGTGTTCGATGAAATGTCCATGTAAATGTCACTCCTAAATGTGGCATTCAGTTTCGTAGTTTGAGATTATGGTTTTATTCTATCAGTCTTTATTTTGTAGTGCAGAATGTGCTTATTGGTTTGATACTATACTCATTCGTTATGCTTATGCCAAGATGTCTTTAAAGTTCACTTCTTTATTCTCCTTTGGCCTTTAAAATAACTTGTGATCTAACATTGAACGTCAATTGTTCAATGATATGTCCATATAAATGTCACTCCTAAATGTGGAATTCGGTTTTTAGGTTCGAATTTATGCTTTTATTCGATCGGTCTTGATTTTGTATATCAGAATGTGCTTATTGGCTTGATACTATCCTCATTTTTTACGCTTATGCCTAGATAAATTTAAACTTCACTTGTGTTTTCTCCTTTTGACTTTAAAATGACTTGTGATCTGACATTGCACGCCAAGTGTTCGATGAAATTTCCATGTAAATGTCACTCCTAAAATGTGGCATTCGGTTTCTAAGTTTACATTTATGGTTTTTTTCGATCGGTCTTGATTTTGTAGTGAAGAATGTGCTTATTTGGTTTGATACTTGATAGCTCGCATTTAGGTAGTGTTTAGGATGCATATTTATGTTTAATTTGTATGGTTTTATCTTAGTTTATCTTAGTTTCTAGGTTTTTAGGTTTTCTAGGAAATTCGGGTTTTGCGCTTGTTTTGTTCGGTTTTGCAGATCTTTAGGTAAACAAGCATAGATGGGATGGATCTTAGATGATTGTGGAGGATCAAGAAAAGGCTTAGAGTGGTGCAAGTGAAGATTGGAAGAGCTAAGGCCCAAGAGCTTGAGGGATAAAAACGCTTAAATCCGGGTCACGCATTTGAGTCTTATTTTGACACCTTTATCTTGTAATGCTTGGTTTGGGAGCTACAATGGTCGGATGAAGCTTAATTTGGTATCACTGGAAAGCTAACTCGAAGATCTACAATTCATATTTTTACTCCGAATCCAAATTCCAATTCGAAAGGGGTCAAAACAGCCTCCGAAGTGTCACTAAAGTTGCTGTTGGCGGAGCGCGGCCAAAAGCGGCAGAGCGCCCCCGCGCTCTCACTGAACCAAACCGCGCTCTGGCGCATTTGTGCGACGCTGACTTGGGCCTCCGTGAGATCTTGTGGGCCGACTCCAATATTTCTTTTGGATATTTTTAGACATAATATAAATACTTTCTCTAGGTTTTATTTGGAGATTATATTATGCTATCTTTTTGAGTTTTTATGCAATTTGGAGATTTGTGGGAGACAAACCCTAATTTTGCAATTGAAGATCAATTTGACTTTTGTAAGTTTGATTTTTCTTTAATGTCGATTTCTACTTAAATTTTTCATGTCCAACTAGTTAGTTGAAGTTGTATGCATGATTGTTTTGTGAGATTTGAATTATTTCTATTTGCCTTGACTAGATTGAATCTCTCCGTGCTTGATTGTTTAAATTCACTTAGGATTTTAATAGCTTGATCACCTATTTTACTTCTAGGTTGAATTACAACTAGAATAATGAAATAGACGGTGGAATTTGATTATTCATGGATGAATCCTTTGATTAAACTTAAAGACAGTGTATATTAAGGTTAATCAAAGACGGATAATTTAATAACAAGACTTTATGAATAGACGGTGGAATTCATGAATATTGTTTCTATTGAATGCTTTGAACCTAATTGCATGATCAATTTGACATAGAAGGTTTTCTAGGTTAATTGATTAAAAGGTTGTTAAAGACGGTGTATATTAACAACCACAATAAACTTGAATTCATAAATTCACAATAGATTAGTCAAGGGAAATTGAAATAAGGATAATCGATGATCAAAACTCATGTATGCAATGGATACGAAACTAGTTGGACGCTTTTCTCCATATTTGAATCTCAACTTACTTTACTTGTTTAGTTTTAATTAGTTTAATTACTTAGATTTTAGTCTATAATCACAAAAAAAAACCTTTCTGCTTAGTAATATTATATAAATACGAATAATATGAGTCCTTGTGGGTTCGACCTTTGCTTCCACTATACCTAGGTTAGGAAGTTAGGAACTTTCTTTGACAGTGCTTTTATAGCGACGTAAAAGTGCTCGTCAAATTTGGCGCCGTTGTCGGGGACTCGGGTATTTATTTGTGTTTACTTAGTATTACTATTTTTTTTGGTGTTGTGAACCTATCTTACGGTTCATAACACCCGTGCTACTAATCCATGGCTATGTTTCTATGTAGACAACTACAGGATGAATATTTTCATGAGTATTTTGCTAAGTACAACAAAAGATTCATGAATATGGTACTTTGCTGGGTTATTATCCATGTGAGAGAGAATTATGTGAATGAATCCTAGACGGTTTGAATTCTCAGACTCGAGGGCTTGCAGAGTACATGAGCAATGATAGGCTTTGGTGTATGGGACCAGAAGAGTGTTGGGACTTCTTTTGCTACTTGAGCTATCAATGTATGCTAGTCGAATTATCTCCACCAATTCCCTATCCAATGTTTGGAGAGGTTGCATTGGAATCAAATGCCCTTGAGTTAGACACCCAAGTGCAAGTTGAGGAGGATTCCGCTAGAGTTGAGTTTGGTTATGAGGATGACTTTAATGTCCAATATGATTTTGTTCCTATAATTCAACTTGAAGAGAGCACCAAGGAGCCAAGTTTAATCCTTTTTGACATGGAGAAGCCTATAGTACCAAGTGAGTTTAAGGTTGGTACTAGAGAATACTCACAATTCATCTTAGAGGAAAGTGGTGATGGTGATAAGTAGTTTGACCCATACTGTAAGTATTTTATGACATCACCACTTGTATTGAATTTTTTTGAGCATATGCCGTCTCATGAAAATTGGGCACACACGTTTGATAAATTAAAACGGTCTTTGAAAGTTATATTATGCATCTTTAATTTATCATTGTGTTACTTATGCTTTTCTGAGATGTGTGCACAGGGGTTTGACAGGTTGCTAAGGGCATTGACAATGTCTAATCTTGTCTAATCATGCTAAGAGTCAAGCTAATGATGTTAAGCAAGCGCTTCTTGGGAGGCAACCCAAGGTTTAGAGTAGTTTTGTTTTTCAGTTATAATCTTTTGCTTTTTAGGTAGTTTTGTGTGTGTGTTAGATATCCCAGGTGATGTGATTCCATCTACCGAGTCATGGCCCCATTATTTGAGTGAAGATTCCATCCCTAAAGACAAGCCCAATCTGCACGATAAAGGGGAGCCAATACTTGGACAAGCAACCAAAGACGATGTTCGAGGCGCTATGAAGCCGAGACAAGGAGCCATACCCTATCTTGGGCGCATCACACGAGCCCTAGCTAAGTCTATACTAGACAAGATCAAAGAGGAGTTCATGGCTCATATGTTTCCGATGGCTAATGACGGTGAAGGTTGGAGTGTTCTTGTGACTATTGGTTCGACTAGTGCTGAAACTTGAATTATGTTTTGTTAAGGGTTTTTAGTTGAATTTCTTGAAATTTAAGGGTGTTTTATGTAATTAGAGAGAAGTGAGGGTGGCTGAGTTGAGAGAGGCGTGGCATTAGGGTTATAAGGCCCATTTTTGGCCTCCTTTCTCCCTTAGAGATTTAGACGAAATTTGCTTCTCTTTTCCTTGCATTTTCAATTCAAAGTTCTTGTTTTGTTTCGTTCAATTCTCCTTGTTCAATTGTTGGTGAGTCATATCCGACAATTCGAGCATCCTTGTTTGTTTGAGAGCTTGGTGAGTCATATCCAAGTTATCAAGCCTCCATATCCCCTTGCTCTCTCCATTTTCGAACCATCATCCATCTCGGAGGTTTCTGCACCATCTCAGTAAATTCGACATAACTTTCAATCCACTCATCATTTTTCTCTCATATTATGAGGGATTAAATTAGAATTAGAGATATAACTTCTCGAATTGGAATCACTCAAATCCGAGTTCGGATGAGGAAGATCCATCCAGTTGAAGACGGGTCAGTTGCGTGGTGTTTGTTGTCGGAATTCCTTGGATTCTCGTGGCGATCTCTTTACACCATCATCCCCTCCATCGTTCCTTTCATCAAGTAATTTTTTGATGTGATCAAGCCCACCTGAACCCACCTTCGCGGCCGGCCTCGAGTCGGCGTTCTGACCAGTGGGCCAGCCTCTAGTCTGCCTCGGTCGGCGTTCTGATCAAGCCCACCTCTAGTCTGCTTGGCAGTGAATTGGACATTTCAGTTGTCCAAAAGATGAGGCACTCTGAGCCTGTAGAGGAAACGGCTCAACTGGAGTCTGGTGAACAAGAGGGGAACTCTCAAGTGTTGCTCCGTATTGCCAACACCCTCGACCAGATTGCCAGGGACCAAGCAGCGTTGGCTAGAGGACAAGAAAAGCTTACACAAGTCCTGACTCGCCTTTGTGATGCACTGTTCCCTGAAGCCCCATGATATCTCCTTTCTTTTTCCCTTAATCCAAAAATGACCACAAAATTGTACTTGAGTTCCCATTATAAATATTTTCTTAAGTAATGCATTGGTTTTTAATTTGATTGCGTGTTCCCTTCTTCCCTTTTATTGCTTTGCTTGTTTTCGATGATGTGAAAAGGGGGAAAGAGAAAAAATGCGAGATGAGTTAAAAGTTTAAGTTATCACAGAACACGCATAAGCTAAGGGGGAACAACTGCATAAAAAGCTAAGTAAGAACTAAGTGTCTCACCAGAAGTGGCTCCCTAAATCTAAGTGTTTCACCAGAATTGACTCCCCAAAATCATACCTAGGAACTCATCAGCATATCATTCATTGAAATACTTGCATATTTTGTGATGGGTTTGTCATCATCAAAAAGGGGGAAATTGTTGGGACGTTGTTGGGACCTCTGGTTCTAAACAACGGATCAACAATGTCATTCTCCGAGTTTTGATAATGACAAACACCATAAGGAACTAATGTGGTTTGTTCAAGTATTTCTAAGGAACGCAGGTACAGCCAAGAACTCCCATGAATGACCAAAAGCCACAGAAAGTTCACGATGAAGAGTTACCACCAAGGGAACTCTGAAGAGGAAAGTTCCCATGAAATGGGAACTCCCAGAAATGATCAAGAAAACAAAAGCTCACGATGAAGAATTTCCACCAAGGGAACTCTGAAGAGGAAAGTTCCCATGAAATGGGAACTCCCAGAAATGATCAAGAAAACACAAGATTACAACGATGAAGAGTTTCCATCAAGGGAACTCTGAAGAAGACAGTTCCCATGAAATGGGAACTCACATGTGAGGACAACGACCGTTCAGCGCAGATCGCGGGATTTTGTCTTGGACAGCCCGAAGGAACAGTCTGAGGATCAGACTGTCACGCTTGATCCAACGGTCCGATTGATCCAAGAATTTGACCTAGTTCAAACCAATGTCACATGTGAAGAAAGTACAGCTTGGGCATCAAGCAAAGGGCATTTTGGACACAAACGAAAGATGCGACTGCCCAAGCTCACCTGGACTATAAAGCCAAATGAATAGTACTCGGATTGAGTACTTCTCCCAGAACTCACAAACTCCCACA
This sequence comes from Fallopia convolvulus, assembly GCA_964016875.1. Classification (NCBI taxonomy): domain Eukaryota; kingdom Viridiplantae; phylum Streptophyta; class Magnoliopsida; order Caryophyllales; family Polygonaceae; genus Fallopia; species Fallopia convolvulus. The sequence goes on from OZ024730.1 coordinate 21,717,373, forward strand.
TCAGAGAAAAGAAAGAAAAGAAAGAAAAGAAAGAAAAGAAAGAGAAGTCCCCGCCGGCGAGTGTGTGATCTCAACGACGGTGAAGCCGAAGTTTCCAGAGACAAGGGAAATGAGAAGTCGGTGTAAGGTTTGAGTTATTTGTATTTTGCTGTTGTGAGCTTAGGAACTCAGTTGAGAGGATTTACTAGTGTTGCTAGAGTTAGGAAGAACTCGTAGGAACAGAGAAGTGTGAATCCGGTTGTTGTAACTAAGGAACAAACCAATCAATATAAGTAAGTCATTTCAAAATCCTCCAAGCGGAGGTAGAGGTTTACCCATACAACTAGTTAGTTGTAGTGGGGTTCCTCTATAAAGGAACTGTGTTCTTTACTGTCTTTAATACTTGCGAACTGTTATTTCCGCTGCCTTGGGAACAACTTAATTGCCAGTTCCCAAGCTCTTTGTTAACGGTTTATGATCCAACATCATTCTTTTTGGTTATTCTTAGATGTCTTTAAAGTTCACTTGTATGTTCTCCTTTTTCCTTTAAAATGACTTGTGATCTAACATTACACGCTAATTGTTCGATGAAATGTCCATGTAAATGTCACTCTTAAATGTGGCATTCGGTTTCTAGGTTCGAATTTATCATTTTATTCGATCGGTCTTAATTTTGTATTGCAGAATTCGCATATTGGCTTGAAACTATCCTCATTCTTTTTGGTTATGCCTAGATTGCTTTTTCTCCTTTTGCCTTTAAAAATTGACTTTTTATCTAACATTGCACGCCAAGTTTTCGATGAAATGTCCATGTAAATGTCACTCTTAAATGGGGCATTCGGTTTCTAGGTTCGAATTTATGCTTTTATTCGACCGATCTTGATTTTGTAGTGTAGAATGTGCTTATTGGCTTGATACTATTCTTATACTTTTTGGTTATGCCTAGATGTCGATAATGTTCACTTGTTTTTCCCCTTTTGCCTTTAAAAATTGACTTGTGATCTAACATTGCACGCCTAATGTTCGATGAAATGTCCATGTAAATGTCACTCCTAAATGTGTCATTCGGTTTCTAGGATCGAATTTAAGCTTTTATTTGATCGGTCTTGATTTTGTAGTGCAGAAGGTGTGATGTGATTCCATCTACCGAGTCATGGCCCCAAGATTTCAGTGATGATTCCAGCCCTAAAGACAAGCCCAATGTGCACGATGAAGGGGATCCTATACTTGGACAAGCAACCAAAGACGATGTTCGATGCGCTAAGGAGCTGAGACAAGGAGGCATGCCCTATCTTGGGCGCATCACGCGAGCCCTAGCTAAGTCAATACTAGACAAAATGAAGGAGGATCTCATGGCTCATAAGTTTCCGATGGCTAATGACGGTGAAGGTTGGAGTGTTCTTGTGACTATTGGTTCGACTAGTGCTAAAACTTGAATTATGTTTTGTTAAGGGTTTTTAGTTGAATTTCTTGAAATTTAAGGGTGTTTTATGTAATTAGAGAGAAGTGAGAGTGGCTGAGTTGAGAGAGACGTGGCTTTAGGTTTATAAGGCTTGTTATTTGCCTCCTTTCTCCCTTAGACTTGAATGATAAAAATGCTCTCTTTTTACTTGTTTTCAATCTAAACGTCCTTTTTTTGTTTTTCGTTTAATCTCTTGCTAGAATGTTGGTGAGTCATATCCGACACTCTTGCAATCTAGTTTGTTGTTCTTGGTGAGTCATATCCAAGGGCAACATCCATATTCATCACTCCGCCATTTCATTTGCAATCGCTCCATTTCCATCTCGGTGGTTTCTGCACCACTTCAGTATAATCGACATATCTTTCAATTTACAATTCATCTGGCTCTAACATTTTGTCGGGTTAATCTAGACTCAATGATCTAACCCTAGGATTTAGAATCACTAAATTTTGAGTCCGGATGAGGGAGATCTACCCTTTTAATCCCAGGCGAAATTTAGCCACCGAGCTCCATCATTCCAAGAACCAATTGAAGGGTTTTCCAAGTTAACGTTCTCTTGGCGATCCCTTTGCATCATCATCTACACCATCGATCCTCCCATCATGAAACCAAATCGATTTCGTGCTCGATTCAACGAATGAGAGCCAATTCACTCGGGAGTTCATCGGGAAGTAGGTAGATGAGAAATCTCCTTACGAATGGCATGAGGTAGATGAGAAATATCATGGACATTAAGTAAAATCTCCTTACGAATCAAAAGAACACAAAAAGTATTCCATGTTTTCGTTAGTTTAATGTCTCGAGGGTATGCAAAATGTATTCTCTTATCCACCATCCCATGTATAGATGAATTAGAAACTTTTACATTGTGGAGGTCCACCTTCAACCTCCAGAAAGTCATCGAACGCCGCTAGGCGACCATTAGGTATCGTAGTATCGGGCGAAAGAGAGCTACGGTGAGAACCTGGTGAACGTGGAAGAAACTATCCAGGGTGATGCTGCGAGAAGAGGTGGACCGGCAGTTGTTTGACCCAAAAACTCTATGTATGATTTCAAGACCATCACCGTCAGAAAGACCATAGTCATCAAAAAGACCATCATCGTCAGAAAGACCATCATCATCACATAGACTGTCGTAGTCACAAAGAACGAAGACCAACATCATCATTTGACTATCCCGCAGTTCCAACGAGATCTCGAGATCTCCGGGTGAGTTACAACCACCTTTGACCATATCTTCCACAACGTCCAAGACCTATTTTTTAGGAGAACGTTCAGTTAGAACCGCCTTTGTAACTGCTTATATGTAATTCTCCCTACTATATAAAGGGATCTAAGGGCAAAGAACCGGGAGACATACTGAGAGCCAGTAGTACACAACAATTTCCCTCTCTTGTAATCTGAACACCCTCATAACTTACATTGCTCTTAGAGACCGTTGTCGTCTAAGCCAGACTGCTAGCATCTGACCGTTGTCTTCCCAGTAGTTTTCGCATGATTACGGGTCCTAAACCCCATATCTAAGCTTGTAATCGCTTGTTTATAATTAATAAGAGGAGATGAGCATTTCTTCTTTATTTTTGTTGTCTTTACATTCAATTTGTTTACTTATTCATCTCTTTCGCTTATTTTTTTACCCGATCTCCTGTCAACTCGATGCAATTGTATCCATTTGGCTATCAAACCTTGTCAAGGACACAAAAGTGATTAATTGGTCATTGTTTGTCCAAAATAATTTGGCGCCCACCGTGGGGCTGATAGCTAAAATCCAACGGATCAACCTCTTACCAAACACCAACCGTTCACCATGGATGACCTTTTTGCTCGTCTGAATACCCTCCAAAAAGACCTTGATGAATTCAAAGCTGAAGCAGCCAAATCCAACGCCCGAGTAGCGCAACTAATAGTTGAAAATGAGTCTTTAAGATCACAAGTACACACGAGCAAGACTATGACCGCCGCAGGAGCCTTCCTGGAAGAGACTGTGATCGTCCAAAATCCTCCAACGGTTATTGATAGCTCGCATTTAGGTAGTGTTTAGGATGCCTATTTATGTTTAATTTGCATGGTTTTAGCTTAGTTTCGAGGTTTTTAGGTTTTCTAGGAAATTCGGGTTTTGCGCTTGTTTTGTTCGGTTTTGCAGATCTTTAGGTAAACAAGCATGGATTGGATGGATCTTAGATAATTGTGGACGATCAAGATGATGCTTAAAGTGGTGCCAGTGAAGATGGGAAGAGTTAAGGCCCAAAAGCTTCTGTGAGAAGAACGCTTAAATCCGGGTCATGCATTGGAGTCTTATTTTGACACCACTATCTTGCAATGCTTGGATTCGGAGCTACAGTGGTCGGATGAAGCTGAATTTGGTATCACTGGAAAACTAAATCGAAGAGCTACAATTCATATTTTTACTCAGAGTCCAAATTCCAACTCGAAGGGGGTCAAAACGGCTTCCGAAGTGTCACTAAAGTTGTTGCTGGCGGAGCGCGGCCAAAAGCCTCAGAGCGGTCCCGCGGTCTCAAGTGCACCAAACCGCGCTCTGGTGGTTGACCCGGCGATGACTTGGGCTTCTGGTGATCTTATGGGCCGACTCTAATATTTCTTTTGGATATTTTTAGACATAATATAAGTATTTTTCCTATGGTTTCTTTGGATGATATTATGCTATCTTTTTTAGTTTTATGCTCCTATGGTTTTGTCTCCCACAATTCTTCCAAATTCTTCAATAGCATAAGAGTTATAAATACTTTTCCTATGGTTTTGTCTCCCACAATTCTTCCAAATTCTTCAATAGCATAAAACTCAAAAAGATAGCATAATATCATCCAAAGAAACCATAGGAAAAGTATTTATATTATGTCTAAAAATATCCAAAAGAAATATTAGAGTCGGCCCATAAGATCACCCGAAGCCCAAGTCATCTCCGGGTCAACCGCTAGAGCGCGGTTTGGTGCACTTGAGAGCGCGGGGGCGTTCTGAGGCTTTTGGCCGCGCTCCGCCAGCAGCAACTTTAGTGACACTTCGGAGGCTGTTTTGAACCCCTTCGAGTTGGAATTTGGACTCGGAGTAAAAATATGAATTGTAGCTCTTCGCGTTAGCTTTCCAGTGATACCAAATTCAGCTTCATCCGACCACTGTAGCTCCCAATCCAAGCATTGCAAGATAGAGGTGTCAAAATAAGACTCCAATGCATGACCCGGATTTAAGCGTTCTTCTCACACAAGCTCTTGGGCCTTAACTCTTCCAATCTTCACTTGCACCACTTTAAGCCTCATCTTGATCCTCCACAATCATCAAAGATCCATCCCATCCATGCTTGTTTACCTAAAGATTGATGTCTCTCTATTTGGTGGTGTTTTCATATGTGATTTCCTTTGTAAATATGTTTCTTTTTCCCCTTTTCTTGTGCGTTTTGTTCCTTTTTAGCTTAGTTCCCGTATTTCTATGAGATTCGGAGACTACGCACCTTTTATGTGTTTTGTAGGTAATTTGGCATGAATCAAGGATGGATTTGAAGGAGGGTCGAGACATGGAGCAAAGGCCGAGTTAAAGCGGGAAAGAGAGAAGCAAGCCATGAAGAAGAACAAGAGAAGCCAACTAAGAAGAAGGTGGAACGAGGTCAGGACCGAGATGCAACAACGTCGGGCCCGACTTTGAAGTTTCCAACCTCGGACCGAGTTGCACAGTACCTCGGGCCCGAGGTTCCTCCGTGTCGGGCCGAGTCGGTCACCGGACTACTTGGGCTCCAAGGCACGAATTTGTGAGCTTCCACTTTTGCCCCTCATTTAATCCATAAAAGGCCCTCTTGTCTTCTAAGAAGGGGTTCCCTCACACACAAAAAGAAAGGGGGGTTCCAAGGGAGCCAAGAGGATACTTGGAGAGCAAGGAGGAAGGAGAAGAGGAGGAAGAGAGAGAGAATCGGCCAAGGAGGAGGAAGACTGGAGAGGTTTTGTTGATTGTTTAGCTTTGATTTGCTTTGATCTTGTGGATTTGAAAACCCTTGATTTGAATTTGTGGATTGCTTTGGATTTGAATGAACCCTTGCTTTGTTTTGAGATTGATTATGATGATTGCTTTCTCTTTTGATTTGATTGCTTTCTTTGCTTGTCACATGGAGTAGATCTCCTTGATCTTGGGTTATGGGGGAAAACCCTAGCTAGGTTTAGGATAGAAACCCCAATTCCATAGCCTTGAGTGTTTGATCTAAGGAACCCACTCTACATCGAGCTACAATTCCTTGCGAAAGTCGGGAATCAAGGCTTGAGATTGGCAAAGTAGCGAAAGTGAACATGTGTCAATCTCAAGACCTTGATTCGAAGGGGATTTCCCCATGGATCGAGGTGTAGATGTGGTTGGAACGAGGGCGAAAGCACTCGATCCTAGTCCGATCATCACTCATTGCCTGAATTGGGGTGGAAAAGCCTTAATCTACTAGGGAAGGAACCGAAAAGCCCAAGATCTACTTTTAAAATCTTTGAGTTCGACATCCCCAGCTACCTCGGGCCCGACTTACCCAGTGTCGGTCCCGACTTCCTCTTGTCGCCAACCTCGGGCCCGACGTGACCTCAGTGTCGGTCCCGACTGTTTTCTTTATTTTCCTTTGTTTTATGCTCTCCTTTCTAGCTTCCTAGTATCTAGGCACATCGATCGAGTAGACTTCCCGAGTGTTCGACACCCACCACGTACTACAACGGGGTCGGGTTATAAATTGTATCTCTTGACCCTCGCACATCCGAGAGGGCGATCAAAGATCTGCAAAACCGAACAAAACAAGCGCAAAACCCGAATTTCCTAGAAAACCTAAAAACCTAGAAACTAAGCTAAACTAAGCTAAAACCATGCAAATTAAGCATAAATATGCATCCTACACACTACCTAAATGCGAGCTATCAAATTCCCCCATGCTTGAACCTTGCTTGTCCTCAAGCAAGACATTAATCCAAACACACCATAGAATTGCAATCATATATTCATCTCAAGTCAAACAAGCAATTCACATATAATCAAAACCCGATCAAGACTTCTCAGCATGTATTATAATAAGCAAAAAGTAATGACCATTCATTCATTCTAGACCTCACCAAGGTAATTTGTGTTTGCACTCAACTCTCAAGTGTGTAAGGGTATGTGTTTCACTCAAAAATCAACCATGAAAACTAGACTACCAGAAACATGCATCAGAGCTTTAGATCTCCACCGCTGGGGATTAAACACATAACAAAAATCATGAGGTCTTTTTAAAGCTTGTAATGGGGCCAAGGTAAAGAGAAATTTGGAAGGGATAATATTTGGCTCGTGGTGCTAAATCCGGGATAAAGAACTAATCCTAACCCAAACTTTCACACTTTACTTCACATAACACTTCACAACTTCTACTTTACCAACTCTATACATTTACATTTGAGCACTTTGCTTCTTTTTTCTTTCACCTCTTTCCAACTCTTCTTTTGTTTTATGAAGACTACTATCGATTGTACTTGATTGCTTTTTTTTTGCTTTTGCACATTCTTTCATCTTCATTTTTTTTCACCTTACAAACAAGGGTTTTATTTCCTCTTTTCCTCATGTTCTTTCATCAACTCCCCCATACTTATACATAATTCACACAAAATAAAACACACAACCTAAAGTCCTAAATCTCGGATTATGGGTCAAGCTTATTAGGCTAGGAATCATTTTGTGGAGCTATCAAAAATAGGCTTAGAGATTAAAAGAAATAGGGTGTCAAGAACATGGATCTTGTAAGGTAGGAAGGTAAATAATAGGCTTATAAGAAACATTGGCTCAATCATTTTAATGCCATGCATTCAATCATATAAAGCAGTCTTGACAAAGTCATAACACAAGTTCTAGAGCTAGATAATCATGGTGATACACTCAAGAATATGGAGAATATATCATGAAGGCCAAAAATAATAAACCTCACAAGGCTAAAAATTATCTTTTGTCTAGAACTTCAGACTGAATCAAATACTCAAGCTAAATACATGCTCCATCCTATAATCAAAGTAATTAATCAATGATCATGCTTATATCATATCAACTTCAGCATATCATGCAAATCATGGGTTAGAACTTATACTTAGCATAGAAACACAAGAGGAAACAAACAGTGGGGAAATAAGAACCTAAATGCAATATTTTTGTATTTTTTTCAAATTTTTCTGATTTTTTTTTTCATTTTTTTCAAGAATTTTAATCAATGCAAACAAAATATAAACATACAAATGCAACTACATGATCTAACTATAATCAAGCACTCATGACTAAATAAATAATCCCCTTCCCCCATGCTTAAAAATTACTTTGTCCCCAAAGTTATAAAAACATAAGAGTAAAAGAAAACTAACCTTATCACAAGAACTTGTCAAACTCGTGAATCTACTCTGATGGTGGTGGTGGTGATATGAGCGCGAGGGCACCTTCACTTAATCGGACAGCGTGTACCTGTTTTCCGACTTTCCCTACAACTAAGAACAAAAACAAACCGAAAACCACACAAAACCACACCAAAAGCAAAACTATTTCTATAAAAACAAATAAAAATTAAAAACACTCGTGTGCCCAATTTTCATGAGATGGCATTTGTTCAAATAAATTCAATAGAAGTGGTGGCTTTAGAAAATACTTATAGTATGAATCAAAGCACTTATCAGCAATACCACTTTTATCCAGGATGAACTCCATATATTATTGATCTTCAACCTTGTGTTGTAGACTTGGCTCCTCATCTTGGAGCTCCATCAGCTCTGGATGTGAGAAGGTGGGGAAACTGAAACATGGGATGTCAAGGCCTAACATAGGGTGCACCATGACAACGGGAGCCTTAATAAATGAATCATGTTGTTTTTCTCCCTCATGGTTGTCTACTTCATCAGCAAAGAAGTCATCATTATCGACAAAAGAGTCTTCTTTCAAAACCACAAAACCCTCAAGCAATTTACTCCACATGGGTGAAAATGACTCAGGCTCCCTAGGCTCTGTAAGAATCTCTATGTTAGCACAAACTTCCTTTGGCTCTATGATCATCTGCTCAACTTGCCTTATAGGTGTGAATTCATGTTGGGCATCAAATTCATCCTCATGACTCACATCAAGTGTAGTAGATTTCTCCTCAACTTGAATATGAGTGTCTGACTCATGATCATTTCACTCCAACATGATTCCACCACTTCTTTCACACAACTCAAAAGGACATGAGATTGGGGTGGAAAAGCCTTAATCTACTAGGGAAGGAACCGAAAAGCCCAAGATCTACTTTTAAAATCTTTGAGTTCGACATCCCCAGCTACCTCGGGCCCGACTTACCCAGTGTCGGTCCCGACTTCCTCTTGTCGCCAACCTCGGGCCCGACGTGACCTCATTGTATCTCTTGACCCTCGCACATCCGAGAGGGCGATCAAAAGAATGGCGCCGTTGCCGGGGAAGTCTAAGTGCATTGAGTGCCAATTTGGTTAGTTTTTTTTGTGTTTTGGTAGTTATTTGGGTGAGGGAATAGCCCAAACCCTTTGTTTGTTTTTGATTTGTTTTGGTTTGTGTTTTTGTTTCATAGGTGTATGCTAGCTCGTTCCTCCCGAGGAACACTTGAGCTTGAGTTTGTGAGTGATCCGGAAAGTATTATCAAGGAAGCCCGAAGAAGGAAAAGGATGGAGAATCAAGCTCTCCATGTTAATGAGGAGTTGGCTCAACTTAGGGCCGAAATGGCTAGATTGCAACTTGAGAGGGACAATCAAGAGGAGGTGGCAAGAAGAGAACGGGAGCAACGGATGAGAGCCGAGGCTCAACTCAACGCTCTACCCCGGAATGCACGCCAATACATGCATCCGGAGTTGAGGGTCCCCGAGCCGTCTATTGTGCTTCCCGAGGTTGCCAAGAATTTTGAGATCAAGACGCAATTCATCTCCCTCATCAAGCGTGATCAATTCGAGGGCCGTCCACATGAGTGTCCCATAGAGCACGTCAAACGCTTTGTGGACATGTGTGAGACGATCTCTACCGACGAGGAGACATTGGAGTATGTGCTTCTAAAGGCGTTCAAATGGTCACTTGGGGGCAAGGCCACACATTGGCTCAAGAGCCAAGCTCCTAGGTCAATCACAACTTGGAAGACACTCTATGATGCTTTCTTGATGAAGTTCTTCCCTCCCTCAAAGACAATCGAGCTAAGAAGGAAGATTGCAAGCTTTCAACAAGGTCCGAATGAGCCTCTCTTCGAAGCATGGGACTGTTTCAAGGAGATGTTGCGCCAATGTCCTACTCATGGCCAACAACCATATGTGCTTCAAGACATCTTTTTCCAAGGCATCAATCCGGTAACGAAGGACAAGCTCAATCTCCACACCGATTGTGGGTTCATAGACTTGACACCGGATCAAGCTTGGGAGCTACTTGACAAGCTATCCGATTATGAGGCCATGTATGGGGTGAGTCAAGCTAGCAAGGAGGTGAAAGTTCAAGGTGAAGGTGCAAGGAAGTTATATGATCCAAAGGGAGAAGACATTGATAGAGATGTGAAGCTCCAATTCCTTGAAGGTGAAGTGAGCAAGCTCAAGAGGCAAGTCCACTACTACAAGCAAAATGCTAGAGCTTGTGAGGAGTGTGGATCCTTTGCACATGCTACACAAGTTTGTCCGAATGAGAGCCAAGTGCGCTTGGCCGAGCGAATTGAGGAGGCAAACTATGTTCGTGGAAATTTTGGTGGAAGAGGCAACTTCAACAATGGTGGCAATGGCCGGTGGAACAACGGTCAAGCTCAAGGCTACAACAACAATTTCAACCAAAACGAGCCAAGGGCGCCACCACCACCATATAGACCACCGGGATTCAATGAGTTACAAACATTTGCTCAAGAGATGAGAGATGGGTTCAAGGAGATGAGGACCCAATTCAATGAGTTTGGTGCATGGAGGAGGCAAGTCGACAATCAATTTGCCCAAATTGCGACTCAAACCCCGAGAGAGAATGGGAGACTTCCGGGCCGACCCGAGGAGAATCCTCGAGCTCAAAACAATCAAAATGAAGTCCGGGCAATTGGATTGAGAAGTGGCCGAAACCTACCCGAGCCACACGTGCCTAAGAAGAATGAAGAGAGTCGGACCAACTTACCCAGCAAGTCGGGTCCGACGTTCCCCGAAGTCGACCCAGCAAGAAGATCGACTCCTTCACCCCGGACCGAGGTCGAGAGCAACTCGGGACCGACGTACACAGACCTCGATCCAACCCCTCAGTCCAGGACCGAGATTCACAACATCGGGCCCGACATGGTGCCCAAGTCGGTCCATTCAGAAAATGTTGAAATTGAAGTAGGGAAGTCCAAAGAGGTTGATCCGAGCAAGATTCAAGGTGTAACAATTCTCCCATATCCCTCGAAGAAGCCGAAAGATGTTGTTGAGAACAAGTTCAAGAGGTTTCTCAAACTCTTGCAAGGCTTGAACATCTCCATCCCGTTCACCGACGCATTGAGTGAGATGCCATCTTATGCCAAACTTTTAAGGGAGATTTTGAGCAAGAAGAGGTCCATAGTGGAAATGCAAGATGAAGTCAAGACCTTGGAGTTACCACAAAAGCTAGGAGATCCCGGTCGTTTTGCTATAACCATTGGTGTGGGGTCTCAAAATTTCCAAGCCTTATGTGACCTTGGGGCAAGTGTTTCGGTGATGCCCGCTAGCATTTGGCGAAGAGCAAATTTGGGTGAAATGGAGCCGGCCGATATGTCCCTAACCATGGCGGACAGTTCCATCATCAAGGCCAAAGGAATATTGGATGACGTTCCGGTGAGGGTTGGAAAGTACTTTGTCCCCGATGATTTCGTGATCTTGGACATGCATGAGGATCCCTTGGTTCCAATAATCTTAGGGAGACCATTCTTAGCTACGGCGGGGGCAAGGTTCGATGTCAAGAACGGGAAGGTCTCCTTTGAGATTGGGGAAGAGAAGGTAGATTTCCATTTCAACAAAGCTTTGAATGAGTCGGACGCCTTGGCCATTCTTAAGCTTGAAGAGAGTGCCAAGAGAGAACATGAAGAAGTGGAAGTTGCTAGGGAGGTTGTTGCTTTAGGGGGTGATGAGAGCTTCAATGAACAAACACAAGTGAGGGAGTTGTTGGAGCAACTTAGGGATCATGATGAGTCAAGGAACAATGCTAGCTCAAGAGGAGATGAAAAGTATCCTTACTCATATCCTTTTAATGTTGGTGAAGATCACAATTCTTCCCAAAATTTTGATTCCTATATTTGCTTGAGTGATTTGGATGATGACCTAGGAGACTCCTATATATGCCTTAGTGATTTAAAAGGTGAATTAGTAGAATCTCCTAGGAATACTTTGGATGACTATGGTGTAGGGCAAGGAAAACATGATAGAGCAAGCAAGGAGGAGAAGTCTCATCCGTTGGAGGAGTATGATGAGATAGGCCCGAGATCGGAGAGCCATGCTTATGTGGACCATCGTTGGTGGTTTTATGGGTATGAAGGCAATGGGAATGAGCATAACAATGGCGAGCAATTCACCGTGTTTCACCCGCCATAAGGTTGAGGTTAGGAAGTCAAGCTAGTGACTCTAAACGAGCGCTTCTCGGGAGGCAACCCGAGCTAGTAGCTTTCTTTTCGTAATTTTAGTTTGATTTTCTTAGTTTAGCTTAGCTTTTCTCTCACCAATCCTTATCTAGTGTTTTGTGGATTTATGGTGTTGTGCATCCTCCAAAGTTGTGTAGGATTTGAAGGGAAATATTTAAATGGAAATATGGGAAAGAAGTTGCATGAGGATGGAGTAAAAATTGGTAACCCGAATACTCCCACATCGAGCCCAGGTAAGTCGGGCCCGACCTAGGGACGTCGGTCCATGAAGTCGGTCCAACTTGATCCGACTAGTTGGAATGCCAATTTTGCCCTTGACCTAATTTGTCCCTTTCCCCCATTAAATACCAACCCCCACCTACCTATCATCTTCATCATCAACTACCATTCCCAAAATACAACCCCTCTCCCTCAAAAACTCTCAAACTGGGCCGCCCCTACCCTCACCATACTCGGTCCACATCCATCCCCACTTCATCTCGTTCCAACCACAAAAAGGCCTCCCAAACCCGAATCCAAGTAGAAATCTCGAGTTCAATATAGTCCTTCGTCCCCCATCTAGATCTAGATCTAGGAAATTTGAGTTCTAAGTTGCTTATTTGTTCAAAAGTTCAATTACTCTTCGAATCCGGTATGTGTTACTCGATCTCTACTTATCTCTTTGAAAATTTTGTGCTTTCATTGCATAGATTGAGTAATGCCATGTTTGATTGAGAGCTTGAGCTTTAGCATCAATGGTGGATTTGCATGATTTGTGAAATTGAGCTTTAAAGTTGTTTATGCATGCTTAGATCCATTTAGAACTTCGATTAGGGATGTTTGATGGTTGAATTTGAAATTTAAGTGCATGATAAAGTGATTTGGGTTGATTTGAGGTTAGTAGTCGAAGCATGAACTAGGTCGAGATCGACGTGCCCAGGAGCGTCGGGCCCGAGTTTTGGAAGTCGGTCCAACATGTCGGACCGAGGTTGAGAAAGTCGGGCCCGACATGGGTTGAAAGTCGATCCTAGTTGTTTTTGCTCTCTTCTTGTGATATCATGTGGATTCATGCGTTTAATTGTTGGCTATAGTCTAATCATGATGTAGAATGATCATTTGCTTAGCTATTGTTAGAAGATGTCCATGATGATTTATGTTGAATTGAGATGCATGTGAGTCTAGAGACTAAGTATGGGGTTCCTTTGTGTTGGGATGTTGTTGTGTGTTGATGAATGCTTTTGTTGGGTTGTATGGAGTTTATCTTGGATCCTTTTGTTTGGATGTGTGTAGGTACAATGGAGACAAGAGCTTCATCCTCTCATATGGAAAGGCCAAGGAAGAAGTCCAAGAAGACAAGGAAAGAGCCGAAGTTGGATGATGTCTATTTGGAGGATGATGAGCAAGTGGAGAATTATGAAAGATATATGGCGCTTGAGCACCACACGAGGTGGCTTGATTGGGAAGCCGTGAGGAAGATGGACATGGATCAAGTCCTACCAAGATGCTACTCCCACATCGGTCTTAATGGAATGCTAAGGTGGAACAACACTCACTACCCCGCCCTCACTTCGGAATTTATGGCCACATTCGAGTGCACTTATGATAATGTGGAGGATGAAGAAGGGGCGATCACTTTCCGATTGGGCAACGAGGACCACAATCTCACTCTTAGGGATTTGGCTACCTACTTCGGGTTCCCATGCCCAAGAGAAGAGGCCGGCATTAACAATGAGAAGGTGAACCAAGTATGGCGTCATGTGGCCGGGAAGAGTGAGATGGAAAAGGGCGCCTCCACAACCAAGATTGCTAGCCCTCTTTTTCGGGTCATGGTGCGAGTCTTGGGGTGTGCAATCTATGCTCGTCATGAGTTGAGCAAGCCGATGAAGGAGGAGATCATGTTGCTCCATGAGATGCTCTTCAACACCGAGAAGCCCATGAACCTTGCATGGGAGTGGGTCAAGATGGTGCGGGACTTCCAAAGTTCCTCTTGGATCTACTTCGGCGGGATGATAGCAAGGCTCGCCATGCGTCTAGGAGTTGATCTTGACAAGTATTCCCCAACCCCGAATGGTGTTGAGTACATGAACATGAAGTATTTCAAGAAAGCCAACATCATCAAGGAGAAGCTCTACATGATTTCCTTGGCCCCTCATTCAAACTATGATGGTGTGTCGATCCGGTTAGTGCACAACCTCTATGATCTTTCTCGGTATCAAAATTGGTACCAAGTGTGGGCCGGCAAGCCACACTCATTTGGCGACCCACAAGGTGCAAGAGAAGGGCGGCGACAACAATCTCAACACATTCGGTTTACCTCTCCTCCATCTACACCGGATTCCGACCAAGACAACTTCGTGTTTGCACCTCGTGGGGAGGACATGGATGTCGATCAAGGGCAAAGTGAAGAAGATGAGCGCTTCCAAGGTTTGATGGCCAACCTCCGAGCCACGCACCAAGCTCCAACACTAGAGGACCGAGGTACACCCCAAGTCGGGCCCGACTTTCCCCAACGTCGGTCCAGTTCATTCCATGGTGGTGAGGTCCCGAGGCATTATGAACGTGGAGAAGGGAGCGGTGCAAGGCGAGAGCAATTCCAAGGTGGCGGTTATGAAGGCTATGCCCAATGGTACGGTCCGGGAATGGTGTTTCCCGAGCAACAACAACCGGTGGACATGTCCTTCTTAGCCAACCAAATGGCTCATCTCCAACTTCAACAAGAAAATGTTCTCCAAGAGGTCCATCATGTGAATCTCCAACAACAACAAATGTATCAACAACAACAACAAATGCTTCAACAACAAAGTTCTTTCCAAGCTAGCCAACAAGAGATGAACCGGGCCCTCGGCTACACTAGGCGAGAGGTAGAGGAGCTTAGAGAGGTGGAAGACCAAAGGTGGCGAGTCCAAGATAGCTACAATACGTGGATGAGCGGGAACTTCCCTTCCCGTGAGGACCAATGGACACGCCCGGAGCCTCAACTCCAACCACCACCACAAGACTTCTACCAAGAGCAAGTGTACGAGAGGGAGCGGCAAGCAAGGCTCCAAAGAGGACGTAGACGTGACAACCCCTTCGAGTGATCCCATACATGCCATTGAAGAATAAGAAATTGTGAGCTTTTCATACTCTTCTCTCTTGCTTTTAAGTTTTGATTTCCTTGTTTGATGGGGACATCAAAAATTTTAAGTATGGGGTGGGGGTAAGTGTGTTCATGATTTCACTTGTTTATGTTTGTTTATTATTTTGAGGATATTTAGTTAGTGTTTCTAGTTTGTGTTTGGAATGTTTGAGTCTTTGGTTTTAGAGAAATTTTTTTTTTTTGCAAAAAAAAAAAATCCATAAAAAATTGAAAAATTGTGTTAAAAACAACAAAAAGATTTTGTGTTTTGTAGGTTTTGGACTAGAAATTCCCATCTTAGATTGCCAAAATAAAAGCTAATGATGATGTGAGCATGTAAATTCCTTTGCATATTTTTGGATAGTTTAGCCTCTAAAATGATGTTGCTTTTGATGTGATCATGATATCTTGCTTGTTTTATTGAGCATGTGAGTTCTAGGATGAGTTCTTATGCAACTAAGTATGAGTGACCCTTGTGAGATTGATTTTTGGCCATTTTAGGGATGCTTGATCATATTTGCATATCCCTCATTCTTCTTGTGTGATTAGCTCATTCATGCTTAGTAAAACTTGCTATTGCGGTGTTTATCTATTTTCCAAGACCGTCATGAGAATTGTCCTAGCATGGTCACATTGATTTTGAACTTTATTCTTCTAGTCACATAAATGTTCCATATCCTACCATGAAGTTAATCCTTTGTTTGTAGCCCCGTTCTAGCCTAAGCCTTTGTTTGAAACTCCTCAAAAATATTATTCCTAGCCTTATAGGACTTGACCCTTATGGGATTGGACTTTAGAAGAGAGGTTTGGATTGTATTTGAAGAGTTGAGATTCTCTTGGATTTAAGGGCAAAGAATGGTGTTATGAATCATGTGGGTAGTGCATCTTTGTTGTACAAAAATGAAAAAAATAAAGAAAAGGAAGAAAGAAAATGTTGGAAATGTAAGGTGGAATAAAGCAAAGAGCTTAAGTGAAGAAAATGGTCCGACCGAGTTACAAGCAACATCGGGCCCGATGTCATAAGAAAGTCGGTACAAATGTAGAAAGTGTTGAAAATCCAACAAAAAGCATAAGAGCAAAGATGAAGTGGAATGATAAGTGAAATTTCGGGTTGGAAGGAAAATGTTAAGTCTTTTTGGTGAGTGTGAAAGTAATTGTGGGATTTGGTGAAATTGGTGAGAGTTTAGTTTGTTCAATCCCTATTATAAGCACCACAAGACCAAATAATTCCCACCTTGAGAAATACCAAAAGCCCCATTACAACCCAGCCGAATGGAACCTCTTTGAGGACCTCCATTGAGCCAAGTTCGAAATTCTTTGTGTACTTTGCATTAGGCATCTCTAGGTGGAGGAATTGGTGATATTAGCTTCAATAGTAAAGTCCTTACTTGCATGATTTTTGAGCTTGAGTGTTCATTGCTAAACCCAAACACATGATGAGTGATACACATTCACATATCCCTAAAGTGAGGCTTAGTTGCATTGACTTTATTCCTTGGAACACTTAATCACGTGTGATGATGTAATCTTGCTTGAATATCGATCACTTGTGCTTAAAACCTGTTTTCATACGAGGCTTTACTTGAAGATTATGTTTCGGTCTTGCTTACATTGTTATTGCTTGAGGACAAGCAAGTTTAAGTATGGGGTATTTTGATGTCTCTCTATTTGGTGGTGTTTTCATATGTGATTTCCTTTGTAAATATGTTTCTTTTTCCCCTTTTCTTGTGCGTTTGTTCCTTTTTAGCTTAGTTCCCGTATTTCTATGAGATTCGGAGACTACGCACCTTTTATGTGTTTTGTAGGTAATTTGGCATGAATCAAGGATGGATTTGAAGGAGGGTCGAGACATGGAGCAAAGGCCGAGTTAAAGCGGGAAAGAGAGAAGCAAGCCATGAAGAAGAACAGGAGAAGCCAACTAAGAAGAAGGTGGAACGAGGTCAGGACCGAGATGCAACAACGTCGGGCCCGACTTTGAAGTTTCCAACCTCGGACCGAGTTGCACAGTACCTCGGGCCCGAGGTTCCTCCGTGTCGGGCCGAGTCGGTCACCGGACTACTTGGGCTCCAAGGCACGAATTTGTGAGCTTCCACTTTTGCCCCTCATTTAATCCATAAAAGGCCCTCTTGTCTTCTAAGAAGGGGTTCCCTCACACACAAAAAGAAAGGGGGGTTCCAAGGGAGCCAAGAGGATACTTGGAGAGCAAGGAGGAAGGAGAAGAGGAGGAAGAGAGAGAGAATCGGCCAAGGAGGAGGAAGACTGGAGAGGTTTTGTTGATTGTTTAGCTTTGATTTGCTTTGATCTTGTGGATTTGAAAACCCTTGATTTGAATTTGTGGATTGCTTTGGATTTGAATGAACCCTTGCTTTGTTTTGAGATTGATTATGATGATTGCTTTCTCTTTTGATTTGATTGCTTTCTTTGCTTGTCACATGGAGTAGATCTCCTTGATCTTGGGTTATGGGGGAAAACCCTAGCTAGGTTTAGGATAGAAACCCCAATTCCATAGCCTTGAGTGTTTGATCTAAGGAACCCACTCTACATCGAGCTACAATTCCTTGCGAAAGTCGGGATTCAAGGCTTGAGATTGGCAAAGTAGCGAAAGTGAACATGTGTCAATCTCAAGACCTTGCTTCGAAGGGGATTTCCCCATGGATCGAGGGCGAAAGCACTCGATCCTAGTCCGATCATCACTCATTGCCTGAATTGGGGTGGAAAAGCCTTAATCTACTAGGGAAGGAACCGAAAAGCCCAAGATCTACTTTTAAAATCTTTGAGTTCGACATCCCCAGCTACCTCGGGCCCGACTTACCCAGTGTCGGTCCCGACTTCCTCTTGTCGCCAACCTCGGGCCCGACGTGACCTCAGTGTCGGTCCCGACTGTTTTCTTTATTTTCCTTTGTTTTATGCTCTCCTTTCTAGCTTCCTAGTATCTAGGCACATCGATCGAGTAGACTTCCCGAGTGTTCGACACCCACCACGTACTACAACGGGGTCGGGTTATAAATTGTATCTCTTGACCCTCGCACATCCGAGAGGGCGATCAAAGATCTGCAAAACCGAACAAAACAAGCGCAAAACCCGAATTTCCTAGAAAACCTAAAAACCTAGAAACTAAGCTAAACTAAGCTAAAACCATGCAAATTAAGCATAAATATGCATCCTACACACTACCTAAATGCGAGCTATCAAATTCCCCCATGCTTGAACCTTGCTTGTCCTCAAGCAAGACATAAATCCAAACACACCATAGAATTGCAATCATATATTCATCTCAAGTCAAACAAGCAATTCACATATAATCAAAACCCGATCAAGACTTCTCAGCATGTATTATAATAAGCAAAAAGTAATGACCATTCATTCATTCTAGACCTCACCAAGGTAATTTGTGTTTGCACTCAACTCTCAAGTGTGTAAGGGTATGTGTTTCACTCAAAAATCAACCATGAAAACTAGACTACCAGAAACATGCATCAGAGCTTTAGATCTCCACCGCTGGGGATTAAACACATAACAAAAATCATGAGGTCTTTTTAAAGCTTGTAATGGGGCCAAGGTAAAGAGAAATTTGGAAGGGATAATATTTGGCTCGTGGTGCTAAATCCGGGATAAAGAACTAATCCTAACCCAAACTTTCACACTTTACTTCACATAACACTTCACAACTTCTACTTTACCAACTCTATACATTTACATTTGAGCACTTTGCTTCTTTTTTCTTTCACCTCTTTCCAACTCTTCTTTTGTTTTATGAAGACTACTATCGATTGTACTTGATTGCTTTTTTTTTGCTTTTGCACATTCTTTCATCTTCATTTTTTTTCACCTTACAAACAAGGGTTTTATTTCCTCTTTTCCTCATGTTCTTTCATCAACTCCCCCATACTTATACATAATTCACACAAAATAAAACACACAACCTAAAGTCCTAAATCTCGGATTATGGGTCAAGCTTATTAGGCTAGGAATCATTTTGTGGAGCTATCAAAAATAGGCTTAGAGATTAAAAGAAATAGGGTGTCAAGAACATGGATCTTGTAAGGTAGGAAGGTAAATAATAGGCTTATAAGAAACATTGGCTCAATCATTTTAATGCCATGCATTCAATCATATAAAGCAGTCTTGACAAAGTCATAACACAAGTTCTAGAGCTAGATAATCATGGTGATACACTCAAGAATATGGAGAATATATCATGAAGGCCAAAAATAATAAACCTCACAAGGCTAAAAATTATCTTTTGTCTAGAACTTCAGACTGAATCAAATACTCAAGCTAAATACATGCTCCATCCTATAATCAAAGTAATTAATCAATGATCATGCTTATATCATATCAACTTCAGCATATCATGCAAATCATGGGTTAGAACTTATACTTAGCATAGAAACACAAGAGGAAACAAACAGTGGGGAAATAAGAACCTAAATGCAATATTTTTGTATTTTTTTCAAATTTTTCTGATTTTTTTTTTCATTTTTTTCAAGAATTTTAATCAATGCAAACAAAATATAAACATACAAATGCAACTACATGATCTAACTATAATCAAGCACTCATGACTAAATAAATAATCCCCTTCCCCCATGCTTAAAAATTACTTTGTCCCCAAAGTTATAAAAACATAAGAGTAAAAGAAAACTAACCTTATCACAAGAACTTGTCAAACTCGTGAATCTACTCTGATGGTGGTGGTGGTGATATGAGCGCGAGGGCACCTTCACTTAATCGGACAGCGTGTACCTGTTTTCCGACTTTCCCTACAACTAAGAACAAAAACAAACCGAAAACCACACAAAACCACACCAAAAGCAAAACTATTTCTATAAAAACAAATAAAAATTAAAAACACTCGTGTGCCCAATTTTCATGAGATGGCATTTGTTCAAATAAATTCAATAGAAGTGGTGGCTTTAGAAAATACTTATAGTATGAATCAAAGCACTTATCAGCAATACCACTTTTATCCAGGATGAACTCCATATATTATTGATCTTCAACCTTGTGTTGTAGACTTGGCTCCTCATCTTGGAGCTCCATCAGCTCTGGATGTGAGAAGGTGGGGAAACTGAAACATGGGATGTCAAGGCCTAACATAGGGTGCACCATGACAACGGGAGCCTTAATAAATGAATCATGTTGTTTTTCTCCCTCATGGTTGTCTACTTCATCAGCAAAGAAGTCATCATTATCGACAAAAGAGTCTTCTTTCAAAACCACAAAACCCTCAAGCAATTTACTCCACATGGGTGAAAATGACTCAGGCTCCCTAGGCTCTGTAAGAATCTCTATGTTAGCACAGACTTCCTTTGGCTCTATGATCATCTGCTCAACTTGCCTTATAGGTGTGAATTCATGTTGGGCATCAAATTCATCCTCATGACTCACATCAAGTGTAGTAGATTTCTCCTCAACTTGAATATGAGTGTCTGACTCATGATCATTTCACTCCAACATGATTCCACCACTTCTTTCACACAACTCAAAAGGACATGAGATTGTGGAATGCATATATGAAGAACAAGACTCACATTGCTCCAAAGCATACACCCGTGTAGAGAGATCCCTGATTAAATCCTCAAGAGACTTATCAACCGGCTGGGGTGGTTGGGAAGATGACTCCACCAAAAAGCTTTGATGGCTCATGAAACAGAAGAAATCCCAGCATTCCTCAGATCCCATATATAAAAGCCTCTCATTTCTCAAGTAGTCAGCCAATCCCCTTGTCTCGAGATTCATACCATGGATAACTCCCATGTTTACGTATCCATCACTGTATTGGAATCCCCAAGTACCAAGTTTAACCACATGGTCTTGAAATCTAACAAAATAGTCATGGAAGTGTTCATCCTGCAGTTGTCTACATTCAAACAAAGCCATGGATCAGTAGAACGGGTGTTATGAACCGTAAGATAGGTTCACAACACCAAAAAAAAGTAATACTAATTAAACACAAATAATATGCTGAGTCCCCGACAACGGCGCCAGATTTTGACTCGGCTAAAATCGTTGTTGCCAAGATCCTCTTAAATAACCCTAAACTACTAACTAGTATAGCAAGTAAGCAAGGGGTCGAATGAAGAGAATCGGGATTCTGATCAATCAGCAAAAGCAAAGACAGGGTTTTTTAGAAGTTCAGGCAAACAAACAAAACAAACAAATATTATTGGGGATTTAATCAATTGGAAGAAAGCAGAGTTCATTCAATCAATTCCACCTTTTTACTCATCCGATCATTGATTCATCCACTTTTCTATTAATTCCCTAGTTAATTCCAATCCTTATAAGAGATATCCGCTTGTCCACGGTCCAAGCGAAAGAATGATATGAACAAGAACGCTTAATTCAAAGCATGCAAAGTATTAAGGATAGAAGGATATTAATTCATTCAATCAAGCTACGAGTCTCATTCATAAAATAACAATCAAATACTCTTTCTCAATTCTAGTCCATGGTCCTAGAAAAGAGTTGTTTCAAGGATAAATAAGATTGCACAGACAACAATCAAACCGAATCCAAACAGTAGATCTAAGTCAATCAAACAAGTTGATCAAGCTTATCAAATCAAACATAGATCATATAAATAAAACCAAGAGTTTTGATATTAACCAAGGGATAGAAAAGTTACCAGAATCTCACGAAATACATAAAAAGGCTTCCTTGATTAAACAAACTCCAAGGAAAAATCAGTTCTCCATAATACTGAAATAAAAACCTAAATGATCCGCGACCACGTATTATTTCTGCGCTCGCGGATCGATGGTTTCAGCGCCGCCTTTGTGGCCGCGGAATCCCATCGATCCACGAGCGCGGAAATAATCCGCTGATCGCCTGTCATGGTCACGATCAATCAGAAGACAAAAGTCATCAGTTACGATAATAAGGCACTATTTTCCAGAACAAATGAGGCTCTACTCGCCAGCAACCGTAGCTTCTATCGCTAGCAAACAAGGCTTTATCCGCCACGGCGATACTCGCCAGAATAGGGACTACCCTAAGGACAACGCTCGAAACGCCGAAGACGCTAGTTATTGCCAAGGATGACACTGGTCATCGCTTGGTTGAGCACACTTGATCTTTAGCAGCTGCAAATCAAATGGTGCACAAACGACTTCTGTAGGAGTCCTTGTCCGTTGAAAGCCCTCAGTTCCTGAGCCACAACTCAAAAGTTTCTACACAGTTGCATCTTCGCAAGATAACAAGTCTGTTCTCTTGGTTAAGACTTTGACCGAGTCTAAGATATTGGCTAGTGACTTCGATCAAGTTAACGCCCAACTCTTGTGGCTACACAACTTCGATAGAACCAGCACTAGAGGCTAACAACTTCGGTCACGTCCATGCCTTTAGCTGACAACTTCGATCAAGTCCGTGCCTTTGACCATTGACTTCCATCATCATAAAGCCCAATCTCGCTCGTCTCCTCGCCTCAACGACCAAGATGAATATGGGTATTGTTAGACCCAAATATTCCAAATATGATTTCAAGACCATCATCGTCAGAAAGACCATCGTCGTCAAAACGACCATCCTCATCACAAAGACCATCCTCATCACAAAGACCGACAACTTTTGTCATCACAAAGACCGAAGACTATCGTCATTACAAAGACCAAAGACCGCCATCGTCATCTGACTAACCCGCAATGCCAACAAGATCTCGAGATCTCCGGGTCAATTACAACCGCCTTTGACCATATCTTCCACAAAGTCCACAACCTATTTATTAGGAGAACGTTTATTCTTGATTTTCTTACAGCTTATATGTAATTCTCCCTACTATATAAAGGGATCTAAGGGCATAGCATCGGGAGACATATTGAGAGCCAGGACTACACAACAATTTTCCTCTCTTGTAATTTGAACACCCTCATGATACGTGATCGCCTTGGACTACTCCTTCATGATCAAGTATAGTAACCTCACAAAACCCGATGTTGCCAGTAAACAATGTTTCCAACCTGATTCACTATCAAAGTTATTATCTTGTGATGCAAGTAAACCGGAAACACAAAGAACAATGGTGTTGAATATGATTTTGAAATACTTAAACAATCCAAAGAAATAGTTCAACTAGAATGGCTTTAATGCGAATTCTAGACGATGAACTAGTTGATCTTTACCAATCGAAACTAGAACTCATCAATGGATGAATATTGGTGAATCAAAACTGAACTCGAACACTAGAATCAAGAGAGAGAGAGAGAGAGAGAGAGAGAGAGAGAGAGAGAGAGAATTCGATTTCGGTGTAGAACCAATTGGTTCAATGGGTAGAACCGAGTAGTTCTATGGACAGAATTGATGAAGATGATGATGATCGGCTGTTGCTTGTCATTGTTAGAACACGTGAGTATTTTTGGCTCAAAGACTAGATAAAACCAATTTAGGGTTTATCTAGTCTCAAATTGAATTTATTAAATGATAAATGCAAAGTATTTATAAGAATTACAAAGCAACTACTTGGAGAGCAAGGCAAGATCTCAGCGGCCTTTTGCTTGCTTTCCAAGATAATATAAAATACTCTAGAATATTAATTAAATCCCCTTATATTAAATAAATCAATTAAAGATTTATCTGACTTATTTAAATAAGGAAATTCCTAACAACTTAAAAGATAACAAAAATAATAAAGCAAGGCAATTCAACCATCTATCAAATTCCTATGGCCGAAATTATACATAGATATAAACTCTAATTAAAGATAGAATTAAAAGTAAGGATAAGATTCTCGTAAGACTTGAACACCTCTCAGTAAATCACAATATTTGTCTCTTTGTTGTTGGATTCTGGATTCGACGTAAACTACAGAGTTGTAGATCTTTTAATTATCTATCCAACGCAATTTGAACGGACATGGGATCAATTTTCTAGCCCAAGTTATGACCATTTTATTGAGCACTTTTTTTAATTTGACGGGCTTCTTAATTTTCCGAACTTTCATGACTTCATCTTCTTCCTTGGTGGCCTTGGATGCCATTTGTGAACATAATCAAAGGATACTATCAGATCCATGAACACCTTCTTAAACATAAATGATCGGGACCTTAGTAAGGGTCTTCGTCTTTGGCATACATTCGTCTTCAACGAATCCTTCACTTGGATCCTCCCTTGATTTGTATCATTCTCCCCCACTTGGCCTCGAATCGTCCTCGATTTGATGTTATATGTAGATGCAACGGGAGATTCATCAATTAATAATTCAAATCAGAAAGAGACGGACCCGTGGAAGTATCCAAGATAGGTATTGCAACAGCTTGTATGACTGAATTTGATGCTTGTGTCGATGGCCAATGGCTCTTCATCAAGAGTAGGGTTCTCTTGGTAGATGTTTTCTAAGATTATTGGTTCTCCACACCAATCAGGAGCAATCACTATGACGGAAAGTTTCTCATCTATGCATTCTTCATTACGACCGTCTTTTGACAATGACTCCTTGTCTAAGGAATCATCTTTAACTTGTTTTAGAACATAACAATACCGAAATCATCCAATTGTCCAAAGCTTGACGGAAACAAGTGCGAATGTCTTCTTTAAAACATTGTGTCAAAGTCAACATAATCCACTCGAAATTGCTGAAAAGAGCGAAACTTGATACACAAGAAACAAAGAACGAATTAGAAATTAAAGAGTTAGAGAAGGGAGATTTGAATCAATAGAACTTCTCAAGATGATAGTTCAATAGAAAGGCTCGAACGCTATTTCAATTGACAAACTAGTTGAGATATTTAACAATCCAACTAGAACTAACAAATTGATGATTCTATAAACTCAAATCTGAAATTTGAAACGAAAACAAGGTGGATCGATCAATGCAATTAATCACACAAGAAATCTGAATTTTTGTGGCCCATGAACTCGACAAACCAATAGGGGTTTATCTAATTCAAAGCAACTCCTTGGAGAGCAAGGCAAGATCCCAGCCGGCCCTAGAGGGGTATTTTTGGCCTTTTGCTTGCTTTCCAAGATAATATAAAATAATCTAGAAAACTGACTAAATCCCCTTATATTAAATAAATGAAATAATAATGTAAGACAATTCAGCCATCTAACAATCTCCTACGGCTGAAATTATTCTTAAATATAAAATTCAATTAAAGATAGAATCAAAACTAAAGATAAGATTCTCGTAAGCCTTGAAAAGCTCTCAGTAAATCGTAATTTTTGCCTCTTTTCTGTTGGATTCTGGATTCGATGTAAACTACAAAGTTGTAGATCTTTTAATTCTATATCCAACACAATTTGAACGGACTTGATTGAGATCAATTTTCTAGCCCAAGGTATGAACATTTTACTGCGCACTATTTTTATTTTGACGGGCTTCTTAATATTCCGAACATTCATGACTTCATCCTCTTCCTTGGTGGACATGGATGCCATTGATGAACATAATTAAAGGATAATATCAGATCCATGAACACCTTCTTAAACTTAAATGATCGGGACATTAGTAAAGGTCTTCGTCTTTGGCATCCATTCGTCTTCAACGAATCATTCGCTTGGATCATGCCTTGATTTGTATCAAATCAAAACTTACCTTGCTCTCAGAGACCGTTGTCATTTGAGTAGGACTGCTAGCATCTTCCCAACAGTTTTCGTATGATTACGGGTCCTAAACCCAAAATCAAAGCTTCTAATCGCTTGTTTATAATTAATAAGAGGAGATAAGCATTTATTCTTTATTTTTGTTGTCTGTACATTCAATTTGTTTACTTACTCATAGATTTCGTTTATCGTTTTTACCAGATCTCCCATCAACCCAATCCAATCTTATTCCTTTGGCTATCAAACCCTATCAAGGACACTAAAGTGATTAATTGGTCATTTTTGTCCAAAATAGCAGTTGGCAGGAAACTGACCTCCAAATTGGCTGAAATGTTGTGTTGTCCCATTTCCAAAATGATGAGGATCCACCAAATTTGAGCTAGAACTCCCATCGTTCGCATGCAGAACGCCGTTAGTATCTTGTGGCACAGTGCGCCGCATCTTGGCCTCTGTCTTCTTCTTGAGTTGGGCCACCTTCAAATCACATTGCTGATTTTTCCTAACTTGTTCTCTTAAAACATAATGAGGTGAAATGATACAAGAAACACTCTTCTCGCATCATAGTTAAAGCAATATGTATTAAGGTAAGCATTAAAGGTCTCTTTTCATCAAACAACCAAGGTCAGCCTAACAAGATATGACTATAGTACATTTTAGTCACATATCATACAACTTTATCATGATAAGGACCAATGTTAAAAGTGATAAGTCATTTGGGTGTTACCATGTTTTCGAAGTCGGAATCGGTCATGTGGTTGAGGCCATATGAAGTAGTGCGCAGAAAATTATTAATTGGAGGTATTTGACCACTTTGAATTAATCAAATTACAATAACTTCAACCATAAATTATGAGTCTAAGAGTTGTCTCCTTGACGGTACATCTTGTGTGGAAAATGTTTTCTTTCTTGTCATTCGAAAGGGCTTCTTAAATGGTGAGGACTCGACGGTTGACAAAGCAAATGGGGTCGTTGAATTGCGACGGATCTATGTACTCGATTTTCTTCTCATTGTGCGTTGTGGGCTCCTCCACTTCATTTGAACATGGGATCTCAAGGGGTTCTTCCTCGCCGGAATCGTTGAATTACGATGAGTCTATATATGTACACTAGTGCTCGAGAAGTGTTAAATATATATAGAACGAGGGAAAGGATGTACATAGCATACTTGACCAAAAAGATTCAAGGTGAAAAACTACAACCCAAGCCAAGGATAAGCATATCCAGTTAAAACTTGCCCAATGAGCCTAACAAAACCGGGTCTAGGACCTCATCATCCCAAAAAGCCTATAGACATCAGCGTATATACACAAAAACCGAACAAAACCTTGCCACCACAAGACTAATAAAGACAGGTCTAGGACCCAAGAAACAACCAAGCAAGGTGTGTACAACCACCACCAAACATACAAGGAAGCAACATACCCATCCATTAGACAGGTGGAAAAACCAAACCAACCCACATACCAAAAGAAATGGGAGGAGGAGAGAAAAGCGCTAGCTCATGGAAACACTCCCTACACCAAAGGTAGAGTCACCCCGTACCTCATATGCCGAGTCTTCTCCTTAGCGCTTCCTCCCTCTTTACTTCAAACTTGCATTGAGCCATCATATGTTGCTTTCATTAAAAAATGATCACCTCCACACATTTATCAACCACCGGTTTCTCTCCTTCATTGACAACCTTATTTCTAAGGCTCCAAGTGCGATATACTAACCCGAGGAAGGCAATCAACTTAGCCTTGAAAAGAGCACTCCTCCGCCCCGGGGAATTAGCTAACCAATCCACCCACTCCCTTAACCCCCTCTTGTAAGTGTGGATCCCTACCCATCTCCACACCTTGTCCGTGACTCGCCTAATAAAGGGGCACGAGCCCAAATGATGGTCCACCGACTCCAAGTGTGCTCGACGTAGTGGGCAAACGTTGTGGGAAATGCGCCCCCTTACAAGGAGCCGGTCACAAGTACGTAGCCGGTCTTTGTATGCAAGCCATACCCTAAAGCTCCAAGACGTTTCTTTCACCACCTTCCATACCACCTCACACCAATCTAACTCTTCCTTTTTATCCCTCAACAACTCATAGAGAGCTCTTGTGTCAAGCTCCCCGTTTGGTTTTGTGATAGCCACCAAGTCTATACCCAATACACCTTGGGTGTCCACATCTAGCACGCCCCTCATTACCCCTCTTAGTCTCATAAGATTCCTCCACACTGAAGAGTCGGCATTCTAGATGTTTAACTCCCAAAACCCCACCCTCCTTAGGTGGTTAGCACCCACCCATTCCGTCCACAAGTTACTCTTCCCCGAGAGAATATCAAACCCGAGCCGGAAAAACACCGTCTTGGTCCAAGCCCCCACCCTCGTTAAGATTTAGACCCCCTCCTCATATGGTCTACAAACATCTTCTCAAGCCACCAATGCTTTTCTACCATCTACCCTTCCCGACAAAAGATATCCCCTACATAGCGCCTCAATTCTCCTTATGACTCCCTTGGGGAGTACCAGCATTTGTACCCAAAAATAAATAACACCTCCCACCATACATCTTATAACATCCGCCCTCCCGGCATAAGAGAGAGTTTGGAGGCTACGAGTTTGGAGAAGGTTTGTGATTTTGCTCAAGATAGGGGTGTAGTCGGATATAAGGGTTTTTCGTGTATGAAGATGGAAACCAAGATATCTTACCGGGAACACCCCCACCTCAAAACCAAGCTCACCCGCCAACTCCCTCTTTTCCTCTTCTTCCACTCCCATAAAGTATATATGCTTTTTTGAGGTGCTTGTGACCAAGCCCGAACTATCCCCAAACCTCCTCAAGCACACGGCTAAAATGTGTAGGGACTCCCCTCTAGGTTTGCAAAAAACAAGAAGGTCATCCGCATAGGCTATATTTAAGAGGCCAAGTTGTTTGCATTTTGGGTGGAAAAAGAAACCCCCCCGAGGCACTCTCGTTTTTCAACATCCTACTCAATATTTCCATAACTAGGACAAAGACTGACGCAGTGAAACCAGCCATGTCTCCGACCGATGTCGATGAGTTGATTTGAGTGCCTTTTGATGTACCAATTACAAGAAGTCGAGCTAAGAAAATTGCTCAAGGAACGATGACTATCTTATTTCGATTGGCAGCCATAGTTGAAGGGTCCAACAATCAATTAACCCCGAATTCGATGGATTGATGTGTGGGGCCGAGTTTCACATTGAATGGGGTGCCACTTTACTTTATTGGGCCTTGTTCATCATTATTTCCTAATTTACATACATGGAATGGCTTGTCTCACATTAGGGCTGAATATAGTAAATGACCGGGTGAGATAAGTTGTTACACAGGTCAAAGTCAATTCTTTGACTTAACCAATCTAAATGTGGAAAATTTGTTAGTTTTTATTTATTTTATGGAACAATTTTTATTCTGCATATTATACAAAGATTTCAGCCATCTTGGGTTGTTAGTTGGTTGATAATCTCTCTCCTATCTTTCTTGTTATCTTTTAGTTGTTAGAGTTTGTAGGAGTTTCCTTAATTAAATAAGTCTTATAAATCCTTATTTGATTTATTTAATTTAACGGGATCTAATTAGTTATATCTAGTTTATTTTATATTATCTTAGGAAGCAAGCAAAAGCCCATAAACACCCCTCTAGGGCCGGCTGGGTTATTTACATTGCTCTCCAAGGACTTGTTTTGTACTCCTTTAAATATTCTTGCATTTTCATTAATAAAATGCAGCTTGAGATTAGACAAACCCTAAATTGGTTTTTTCTAGTCTTTGGGTCAAAAATATTCATGTGATTTTCAGCAACCAAGATCGATCATTATCATTCTACTCTTCTCTTACTCGTGTTCTTGAGATTAAGACACAAATTTGTTTCATTCAATTAATCAATTGGTTTAGTTCTAGTTTGATTATTTGAGATCAACTAGATAAGCAATTGGATTTAGCGTTAGAGCCAATCCAATTGAACTATCTCTTTTGATTCAATCAAGTGATTCAAATTCAGTTTTGTTCATCATCAATTTCGAAATTTAGGTTACTTGTCACACAAGGCATTAACTTTGATAGTCAATTCAGGTTGGAATGTTGATTACTAGCAAGATCGAATCTTGTGAGGTTGCAATACTTGATCTATAAGGAGTAGTCCAAGGCGATCACGTATTAAAGAGGAAAGGGGAGAGGTGGTCCCCTTGCCTCAAACCCCTTTTACTCTCAAAAAAGCCTTTGGCTTCCCCATTAACAAGTATAGAAAAGCGAGGGGTAGAGATACATACCATGATTAAGTGGATCAAGTGGGGAGGAAAATTCAAGTATGTAAGCGTCTTCTCTAGGAAGTCCCATTTTAGGCAATCATATGACTTGTGAAGATCCACCTTTATCTCACAACTTCTTGACATGTCCCGCTCTTCATATTTAGCCACCAACTCTTGGGCTTCCGCCACATTATGCATCAATAACCTTGATTATGCCTAATTTAGTCATATTTTAGGAGTCTGGTTGCATGTAAATTTAGGTCATATTCATGCATATTTTGACATATTTCATATTTATTTTATTTTATTATACATTTGGAATCTACACTCGTGCTTTAATATTTTTCAGGTATTTTAAAGACTATTTTGAAGAGGACGTGATATTATTTTATAAATGTCCATTATCCAAGAGAGTTCTTAAATCATGGTGCTGGGAAAGCAAAATGAGATACATATTGGAGTTTTGAGGCCGCGTATATATTGAGAAGAAGTGATGTGGGCAGGGCTTTGATCCAAATTGACAACTATAAGAAAAGGCTCAATTGAACGAATGTTGGGATTGGACGGACTTTTGTTGCACATCACATATTACGTGACTTACTCCTTAGGGGCAGTTAGTTAGACTATATTATTATATTATTAGCTTAGGTTTTACGCTTATCTTTTGAAAGAACACGTTAATATATATAGTTAGCTTAGGTTTAGTTTCGGGGGGTTTTTAGTGTCGCACGTTACATAAGAGAATTTCACGAGAATTCGGCCGACGTGATTTGAAGCTTTGTTCGGTTTTTAAGACTCTAGCCCTTATTTTGGATTACCTATACTATTGAGATTAAGTTTTCTTACTCTTAAATTATATTGAATAATTCTTGGCTAGTTTATATATTATGATTATGTCTTCAATCATGCTTGGCTAAATTCCTAGTTCTAGGGTTTTGGTGATCTGTTCAAAGTGTATTTAATTAACGTTATATTCTTTGCCCGAATTGAAATATATTTGATTCAATCCTAGATGCTTTATCCCTTAGTAACTTTTGTGAATGGGAACTTGTTAAAGTTTGAGACTGAAAGGTGAAAACTTTGATAAGTTGTCAGACAAGTGATTGAGACTGAAAGGTACTTTTTCTTGTTGGAACCCTAGGATTTGAACTTGAGATTTCTTTATTGAGAAAGTGTTTTGATTTCTCTTGTGGGTTAATAGTTGTCATAGAAACCTTAAGGTTGGGTTGAGTTAGCAAGTCGCGAAAGTGGATGTTAATTCAATTTAATCTTAAATTCTAAGTGCTTACTGTTTTAGATTTCAATTGGCAAGTCGCGAAAGCGGATGTTGATTGGGTTTAGGCACGTTGCTATCGTTCGAAAAACTTAGTGATTACCTTGGATAACTACCTTCAAATATTTGGAAATAAATTCAGGCAGGATATATTTTTATTTATTGAAACATTGTTGTGGTGATCCTTAACCTTAGACACATCATTCCCATAGTTTTTATCCTCTTTAATTGCATTGCTTGTTATCTTAGATTAGATTTCCCTTATTCCTTTTTTTTGGCCTAATTTACTAGTAGAGTTTCGATTGATATTACATTGGTCCTTGTGGAATCAACACTTGAGGTACTATAATTGACCTCGTTCGCTTGCGGGTTAGTTTTAGCTGCATCAAAACTCCCGGGGACAAAGGCTCCTTGGATAACCCTCTTTCACACCTTCACTAATGGACAATCTAATGAAATCGATTGCCCCCTTAGACAAATTCAAAGCAGTAGGATTGGGTTCTTCTTCAATTTCCATTGCTAAGCCTGCAAAGGTCACAAAATTAACAAGAGAGTTATGTGTTGCAAAAGTAAAAATGAACAAGCAATATCACACCGTTATTAAGCCAACACTTGCCTCAAAGCAATCCAATTAACCAATTCAGTTTTTTGGTTGAAAAAGAGGTAGTATTGGTGTAGATATGGTATTCTAATAATAATTAGGAGATTAATGAAGCTCAAGTAATTAGCAAGAATGCAAATCAGAAAAGCAATGCAAGATATCCCTTTATGAGCTTATAGAACATGCAACCTCTCTATTGACTCAATGCAAGACAAAAATAATGCCAATCAATGCAAGCAATGGACAAAAAAAGGGGTAGGCTTTTGACTTTTGTAGTGTATGTCACAATTTTCATACAAAATGATTACCAACTACTTTTCTAGCAAGCAATCACTAGGGGTGAAAGTGGCTTAAAACTAGCTGGGGTAGATCACTTCTTTTTAGATCAAGCGAATGTGATTTTTTTTATTTATGCACAAACTACTCTTGTGCTTGAATTGAACAAACCAACAATGAATGCAAACAAAAAGGCAATAACAAACTGAATGTTTTTGTAAGTGATTTTTTCTACCAATGAAACCAACTAGAAGCGAAATTAACAAAAAATAACAAGGGTAAGGTCGAAATTATGAAGGGATGCAAAACACAAATCAACAATTATCAATCGATCATGCAATGTTAATTGAAAAACTCATAAAACTTTAGGGATAAGCTAATCTAAAATTGCAACAAAACTCAGCCAATTATCCTCAAAATCTGCATAAAATCCTTGGGGGAATGACAAGAGACAAGTAGGGTTTGGGTTTCACGCCAATTTAGGGTGGCGGCTGAGGGGTTGCGGTGGTCCGTTTGGACCGATTGTGGTGGCAGAATGACGGTAGTGAGGTGGTGAGTCGAGCGCTGGTGGAGAGCGACACCAAGGCTGGTGGTCGCCGGCAGAATATATGGTGGTGGTGCTCAACTTATATGGTATTTGGTGAGGAAAAATCAGCTTTTAGGTCTAAAAAATGTAACTTGGTTAAAGGCGAGATTTTTGGGATCAAAAACTGAATTAATCGACTAGAAAGGAAATTAAGGTAAGAATATATTAGTTGGCGAGATGTTGGATGAATGATACCACTTGATACGTGATCGCCTCAAATTACTCCTTGAAGACATCGTATGTAACCTCACAAGTCTCGATCTTGCCAGTAGACTCAATTCAAACTTGATTTGCTAAACAAAGTTAACGACTTGTATTGCAAGTAATAAAATTTCGAACTTATTGAAGAATGAAATTGAATTTGAATCACTTGATTGAATCAAAAGAGATAGTTCAATTGGATTGGCTCTAACGCTAAATCCAATTGATGAACTAGATTGTCTTTAATAATCAAAACTAGAACTAGTCAATTGATCAATTGAATGACACAATCTGAATTAACACAAGAGAGATCGAGAGAGATGATGAATGGCGGCTCTTGAATGCTCAAACACGAGAGTTTTGTGGCCCAAAGACTATATAAAACCAATTTAGGGTTTATCTAATCTCAAGCTGATTCTTACCAATGAAAATTGCAAAGTATTTAAAGGAGTACAAGTGAGATCTCTTGGAGAACAAGCCAAACACATGGCCGACCCTAGAAGGGTATTTTCGGCCTTTCGTCTTGCTTCCCAAAATATCATAAAATAATATAAATGCAACTAACTAGATCTCCTTACTGTAATTAAATCAAATAAATAATTTATGTGACTTATCCTAACAAACTACTAACAAGATAACAAACTTATACGGGAGAGTTATCAAGCCCTAACAACCTATGGCCGAAATCTCTTTATTAAAAGATGAATAAAAATTGTTCCATAAATAAAAATAACAATAAAGATATTTTTCGTAAGTTAGATTTGTCAAGTCAAAGAGTTGACTTTGATCCATGTAATAATTTATCTCACCCGGCCACATACTAAATTCAGCCCTAAAGTGAGACAAACCATTCCATGTATCTAAATTAGGAAATAAAGGTGAAAAAGGCCCAAAATAGCAAATGGAGCCTTATTCAATTGTTAAACTCGGCCCAACAAATCAATCCATAGAATTCGGGCTTAATTGATGTCGAATGCAAGTAACCCATCTGGTCTTGTTGGACCCTTCAACTATGGCTGCCAATCGAAATAAGATCGTTGTCATCCCTTTAGCAATCTTCTTAGCTCGAGTCCTTGTAATTGTTCCATCAAAAGGCACTCGAATCAACTCATTTACGTCGGTAGGTGACATGGATGGTTTCACTGCATCAGAAACCATAATGGCTAGATTTCTTAGAGTTTTACATCCTCATTTAGCCAATGAAATTGATCTTTATCCATATGATTCTATCATTGGTTTGTTACATTTGGCTATTAAGATATAGAAGAAAACAAAGGCGAAGTACCAAGTTGGGAAGGGAAGCAACTTCTATATGCAAAATGAATATCAGATCATGCAATCTTCTACCCTTTTTAATATTCTCATGTTCATTCAAGGGGAAAGGAATTGAAAAAGTATGGAGAAATGATACTTCCATGAGAATAGTTTTCTTGCAAACAACTTTCTCATCATGTTCAATGGTTAGTTTCTTGGAATGGTCAACATAACCTGCATCTCCTCTTGGATTGAATGCATTGGTATCATCGTCATCTTAGAGCATAAAGGGCAAGTTGGAAGGATCCAAAAGAAATGCATCCATCAGAGGAGTAGCCAAAGAATGAATAGATCTTGGTGTGATGGTGGGGCAAAGCTCACTTTTAGAAAGAGATGGTTTCATAACTTTGTCCCATTTCCCTTTGAATCAAGCTCCTCTTCAATTGGCACTTGAATCACAAGAGAGTGCACATTCGAAGTAGAACCTTCCTCGACTTGGTGGGTAAGCACCGTGCCTTTGGAGGCAAGGTTAGCCACCTCCGCTTGAGTGTGAGGCTCCACTTGGTTCACACTTGAGAGTGTCATCTCATTTTGTTGAATCCTCTCATCCAAGCCTTATACTCAGTTTTCCAAGGCGTCTAAACGGGAACTTATGGTTTGCATGGATTGTCGAATGGACCTAATCGCGCCCTCCACCAAATTGGAAGACTCATCATTCATCTTTTGTCGGTCTTTGTCTTCACCTACACTCATCATCTAAACAAAACCAAGTAACAAGCAAGGGTATAGAGATGCACAAGAATTAATCACCAATACTTGTTCGAGATGGAAATCCGACAAGTTGCAACAAGGAGATGACCAACATAAAACAACTAGAAAGGATCAAACACACCAAACACTCATAGAAAGACAAACAACAACTAGAAAGCTACTAAACACCAAGAAAGTCAAGCAACAACTTACAAAGATTTAGGCCTTGCTCGGGTTCTTTTTCTCACGGGGTTTGACTTTTTCTATGGGGGGGGGGCTCTCTTTCACATTCGCCGAGTCTGAGTTTTTCTAGCACCGATTCTCTTTCTTCTCGAGTCCGACTTTTTCTTGTAAAGCACAAATTCTGATTTTTTAAACA
The DNA here is from genome assembly GCA_964016875.1 of Fallopia convolvulus. NCBI lineage: Eukaryota > Viridiplantae > Streptophyta > Magnoliopsida > Caryophyllales > Polygonaceae > Fallopia > Fallopia convolvulus. The sequence goes on from OZ024730.1 coordinate 21,752,589, forward strand.
AAATTAAATATGCAAAACAAGTAAGACATACACTTCTTGGTGTCGTTCCCGTAAACTAGAGTCGAAGCCAATCAACAAGCATGTAATGAGAATCAAAAGGGACAAATCCACACAACTTAAACCCTCAGTTTTGAGAACACAAATTCAGCCAACAAATGATCAAAGATGCAGCTAAGTGGAGTAAATTTAAGGAGTTATCACACACCCTTTGAACTACTCAGTCAAACAAAGGACCTTTGGTTTCCTTCACTATTTTCGTACAAGCAATTTCAGCCATGGATCCATAAAATTTCGAACTCCATCATCAACAAACAAGGATGAAAATTGACACAACAAAATGCAAGACAATAGGGCACACTCGCACACAACAACAAGATAGTGATGAACAAGACAATACTTCCAACGAGTGGACAACCAAGTTCGAAACAAGGTTTCGATGGCGATGCCTTCGCGTGTCCCTGATACCACTTGATGGACGGATCGATGGTGGAGAGGTGGTGCAAAGAGATTGCCTAATATGGACAAAATTCTTCACTTAGTACGAATGGAAGTGGATCGGTGGTTGAATTTTTTCTGGGATCAAAAGGGTAGATCTCCCTCGTCCGGACTCAGAATTGGGTGGTTCCAAAGCCTAGAGTTAGATCTTTGCGTCTTCCTGAATCCCTCAAAATGTGAAAGCTAGATCATAAGTGGTTCGAGAGTTGAGTCCTGCACTAACATACTATAGGAACCACAGAGATGGAATTTCGGTTTGTTAAAGGGTGGCGTGAAGGTTATGGATGCAAGGCTCTGATATTACAAACCAAGAGTTGCAAACAAAATTGAAGGAGAAGCTGGATATGACTCACCAACCAATCTTCAACGAGATCAACAATGAAAAAACATGAAATACTAGATTGAAAAACAAAGGAGACTAAGCATTTTCATGGTTCAATGTCTAAATGAGGAAGAAGGCAAAATGACGGTTTTAAGCCCTAAGGCACGCCCCTCCACACTCATAGAACACTTCTCTCTAATTACATAAAACACCCTAAAGTTTTAAGAAAACCAACTTAAAGCGCTCGATAAAACATAAATTAGGTTTTAGCATTAGTTTCACCTAAGTCACAAGAATACTCCACCCTTCACCATCATTAGCCAAAGCCCAACTTATGAGCCATGATCTCCTCCTTAATTTTGTCAAGCATTTCCCGAGCTCGTCTTGTGTGACGTACTGATGTTCGTGTTTTTACCTTTGTTTTAGCATTTTTTTACGTTATTTAGTCTTGTTTAGTTATGTTTTTGTGTGTATTGTGTGTCTTCTTAGTACGGTTTGCATATTTTGTGAAAAGTATGGAAACTACTATAGTTTTGTGTGTTTGTGTAGGCTTTGAGGCGGGTTTGGATGCATTCAAGGACATGAAAAGAGCGGAGCATGCTAAAGAAGAGCATGAGAAGACAATAGAAGAAATCCCATGAATTCCAATAAAGGAATGAAGAATAAAATCAAGAGAAGAAGCCAATCCAGGCTCGATATCGACCCTCCAGGGGTCCGTACCGAGGTTTTCAAGAGGAATTCTAGGGTTGATACCAACCCTAACGGGGTAGATACCGAGGTCCCCTTGTTGGTAAAATTTGACTGACTTAGTGCATTAAAAGTTATTATTCCAAGATCTCTTATCTTTCGTAGCTTTTATCATTAAGGAAACTTTTTAGATGGATATTTTAGTTTAAATACCCTTGTTTTAGACAATTTTGAGGGAGCACTCTCTTCCTAGTTTCGTTTTCACGCAAGTTTTAGGATTTTGAAAGACAAGTTTGTTGCTTATAGCGCAAGGAAGAAGATTGTTGGAGATTTCTTGTGTTCTAAGACAAGTTTTGTGTTTAAATTCTAGTAAGACTTCAGTTTTAATTCAATTATGTTTTCTTTTAATCTCTTTGTTTGTTCTTTTTCTACTGTGAGTAATTAGACGCTTAATCTAGGGTTGGGGTTAGAAACCCAACATAGTTGTGCATGAATAACGATATGATTGAATGATTTGAATGCCTTTTATCTATTCTTCTACTTGTTTGTGCATAAGCTTTGGTTAAAGATGAAGTAATTCATGGTTATGACTTGATCGAAAGAGAAAGTTATAAACTTGAGTAGTAATAAAGTTTGAGACGAAAGTTGAGAACTTTAGATAAAAATAAGTAGATAAAGTGAATTGATTGATGAAAGTTGATTGATTTTCTTGTTTATTCAACGAAAGTTGATAACTTTATGTTAAAGACATAATTTTTTTGATTCATATTGTTTGAATTTGCATGATTATGTTGTGGTGGACCCTTATCCTAGACTTTTCTCTTATTTGTGAGTGCAGTTTTAAATCCCAATTGATACGTGATTGCCTCGGATTAATCCTCGTTGAGCAAGTATATAACCACACAGGATCCCAATCTTGCCAATAAGCACAATCTCCAACCTGAATTAACTTCAAAGTTAATAACGTGATGAATAAGAAACTTGAAATATGAATGAGAATGAATCTGATTCAAAGAGTTAAGATAATCAAAAGGATATTTCAATTGAATTGGCTCCAACACTAAATTGAATTAATAAACTAGCAGATCTTTAATAATCAAACTAGAACTAACAAGTTAATCAAATTAACAATCCAAATTTGAATTGAAAGAGAACGAATTGGTGATGATGATGATGCTCGAAATTGCTTGAACACAATAGTAGCTTTAATGGCCCATAAACTAGATAACCAATAGGGATTTATCTAATTCAGGCTGATTTTTATTGAATGAAAATAACAACTATTTAAAGGAAATACAAAGCAAAGTTCCTTGGAGAACAAGCCACAAGGCAGCCAGCCCTTGGGGGTAAATCTGACCTTTTGCTTGTCTAACAAGATAACTTAAAATAATGTAAAAACATCTATCTAAATCCTTACCTTAATTAAATAAAATAGATAAATATCTGACTTAATAGATAAGGAAACTATCCTAACAAACTCCTAAGAAAGACAAAAGATATTAATAAAATAGGAATAAATATTCCAGCCAACTAACAAGGATTATAGGCTGAAGTTCCTTCCATTAAATGTCTCTAATTAATATAATAAAGATAGATACTTTAAACAAATGATAAACTAAAGGTAAGATTTTCGTAAGATGTGAACAACTCTTAGTAAATTGCATTTTTCGCCCCTTTCTTTTTGTTTCTGAATTCAACGTAAACTACAAAGTTGTAGATCTTTTCATTATCTTTCCAAAGCATATTGAACGAACTTGAGATCAATTTTCTAGCCCACGTTATGACCATTTTGCTGAGCATTGCTTTTAATTTGACGGGCTTCTTAACTTTTCGAACTTTCATGACTTCATCCTCTTCCTTGGTGGCCTTGGATGCCGTTGATGAACATAATCAAAAGATAATATGGAATCCATGAAAACCTTCTTAAACTTAAATGCTCGGGACCTTAATAAAGGTCTTGGTGTTTGGCTTCCATTCCTCTTTAACGAATCATTCGTTTGGATCCTCCCTTGATTTATATCATTCTCCCCCACTTGGCCTTGAATCGTCCTCGATTCGATGTTGTATGTAGATGCAATAGGAGATTCATCAATTAATAATTTCAACTCAGAAAGAGACGTACCCATGGAAGTATCCAAGATAGATATTACAACAGCTTGTATGACTGAATTTGATGCGTTCTCGATGGCCAATGGCTCTTCATCAAGAGTTGGGTTCTCTTGGTAGACTTCTTTGAAATTTTTTTGGGTCTCCACACCAATCAGGAGCAATCAATATGTCGGGAAGTTTCTTATCTATGCATTCTTTGTTATGATCGTCTTTTGACAATGACTCCTTGGCTAAGGAATCATCTTTAACTTGTTGTGGAACAGAACAATTCCGATGTTGGCTTAATATTTTTTCCTTCTCGGCAAAATACCAATCATCCAAAGCTTGATAGACAAAAGTGAGGATGTCTTCTTTAAAACATTGTGACAAAGTCAACATAATCCACTCGAAATTGCTGAAAAGAGCGAAACATGTAGCACAAGTAAATAGGAACGAAAGTGAATTCGAATAGATTAGGACTTCACAAATTGATAGTTCAATTGAAAGGCTAGAACGCTATTTCAATTGATAAACTAGTTGTGATCATTAATGATCCAACCAGAACAAATCAAATTGGTGATTCTAAGCAATCGAAATTTAAAAACTAAAGCAATGAAATTGATGATGAAAAATCAAGAATAAGGGAATTTCGAAATTGCAAGTTAATTGGCCCATAAACTAGATAAACAAGTAGGGTTTATCTAATTCAAGCTTATTTTTAATAAATGAAAATAACATCTATTTAAAGGAAATACAAACCAAAGTTCCTTAGAGAATAAGCCACAAGGCAGCCAGACCCAGGGGGCAAATCAGACATTTTGCTTGCCTCACAAGATAACTTATAATAATACAAAAACATCTATCTAAATCCCCTTACCTTAATTAAATCAAACAGATAAATATCTGACTTAGTAGATAAGGAAACTATCCTAACAAACTCCTAACAAAGACAAAAGATATTAATAAAATAGGAAAGAATATTTCAGTAACTAACAAGGATCCTAGGCTGAAATTCCTTCCATAACAACATCTCTAATTAATATAATAAAGTTAGATACTTTATACTAAAGATAAAATAAAGATAAGATTACTGTAAGACTTGAACAACTCTTAGTAAATTGCATTGTTTGCCCTTTTGTAGTTAGATTCTGAATTCGACATAAAGTACAAAGTTGTAGATCTTTTCTTATCTCTCCAACGCATATTGAACGAACTAGAGATCAATTTTCTAGCCCAAGTCATGACCATTTCACTGAGCATTGCTTTTAATTTGACGAGCTTCTTAACTTTTCAAACTTTAATTTCATGACTTCATCCTCTTCCTTGGTGGCCTTGGATGCCATTGATGAACATAATCAAAAGATAATATGGAATCTATGAATACCTTCTTAAACTTAAATGCTCGGGACCTTAATAAAGGTCTTGATGTTTGGCCTCCATTCGTTTTTAATGAATCATTCGCTTGGATCTTCCCTTGATTTGTATCACCAAGTCCCTCATTATCGACCCTCCTTAGGTCGGTAACAGCCTGCATATTTCTTGTTTGTTTCATTGTTTACTTAGTTTTTCATCTTCAATTGCACCCCGTTATCGATCCTGACAGTGCGTTTGCTTGCCTTGTTTTGGTTTTTAGTTTAGTAACTAGACACAACCTCGCTTCCCGTGGATGATCCTGACTTCGCTATACTCAGTGGGATCTTTACTATAAATTTATCTGTTGTCAAGTATATCCCTCTCAACAAATTGGTGCCGTTACCGGGGAAACGATGGCTCAAACTTGTGTTTGTTTTTAATAAGTTTGATTTTGTTCATCTTATTCAAGCAGGAAGACATCGACTTGAATTCGAACACCCTGCCTACTATTTTGAACCTGAACGTTCTTTCCATCACAGGAGGAGAGAGAACCAAGCAATGGCAACAACTGAAGAGATTGCTATCCAGATGGTTGTTCTCCACAGGCAGATGGAAGCATTGCAAGCTAATCGAGACGCTTCAGTTGCGGAGGCTGAAGGTGAACGAGAAAACACTACCCGTTTACGAGAGTAGTTGAATGCTATCCCAAGAAACGCCAAGCAGTATGCACCCAGAAGTGAGGGTGTCAGAATCAGCAATTGTTCTCCCAGAGATAGAGAAAGCCTTTGAGATGAAATCTCAATTTATATAATTGATCCAAAGGGCTCAGTTTGAAGGGAAACCCATTGAGTGCCCAATGGAGCATATTACAAATTTTACTGATTTATGTGACACTATTGCTGCTGATGATGTTTCTTTAGAATATTTTCAATTGAAAGCTTTTTAAGTGGTCCTTTACAGGAAAGTTCTTCCCACCTGCCAAAACTACGGAGTTAAGGAAACGCATCACCTCCTACCACCAGCTGCCTAATGAGATAATTTTGGAGACTTGGGAGAGATTCAAGGAGTTGCTTCGACAGAGCCCCACGCATGGGCAGCCACCATATGTGCTACAAGAGATCTTCTTCCAAGGGATCAATGCTGCAACTAAGGACTGTATCAACTTGCACATCGATTGCTGTTTTATCAAGATGGATCCCGATGAAGCATGGGCATTTCTTGACAAACTCACCACTTATGATGCCATGTATGGGACACAGCAGATGCCCCAACTTCAAAGGAGGCTCTACAATCCAAGAACTGATGTTGATCCAGATGTTAAAGAGTAATTCATGCAAGATGAGATCAATCGGCTTAAGAAAAATGTAAGTTTCCTTAAAACCTCTCAACCTTGTCAAGAATGTGGCTCTCAAGTCCATAGTACTTTTGCTTGCACTAACATTGAGCGGGTTCGAGCCAGTGAGACCTATGCTGATGCTAACTACATGAGAGGTCAATAAAGAAACCCGCCTAACAACTATGATTGGAATAACAACTATCCTGCTTGGGGAAGTTTCAATCAAGGTCAAGTGATGTGAACCCCGCTAAGGATTCACGTGAGGATCTTGAACTTGGACTCGTAAATGGTCTTCTCACGATCGATCGGATAGGTTTGAGACGGAAATCGTCTAGACATGGTAGGGATTGAAGTGAAAGGATTAAAAAGTGAGCTTCTTTTGATGGAAGCTAGGAGAATATGGTATGGGAAATAGAATTGGTTGACGCCTTAGAGAAATCGTTCTGGAGCAATCTCGACAGAGTAACTGTATTATTCGATCAAGCGTAAGAAACAAGGGAGGGGGCGTGCCTCTTAAATAGAGGTGGAGGCACGAAACCCTAGTCTTAAACCTAGCGGCGTGGGGACTAGAGGGAGGAGCAAGCATGCGGCCCAAACACTGGCCCAAGCCCAAAACTCAAGACAAAAATGGAAATTACATAAATAGAAATGTTTCGGAATGAAAATAATGCTAAAAAATAGTAAGGAACATAAACGGTCACGGTGGCCTAGTCGCGAATGTCGCAACAAGGCCGTGACAAGCTTGTGGCGCGCCAAGACATGTTGCGACACGGCGTCGGGGTGCGGAAAGGTGAGGCAGCATCGGGCTAGTGCGCACCCAAACCTCAAGTTCCCGCGCCGGGTTAACCTGGCGTGGCATAGGACTCCGCAGTCGCGGATGGCACGACACCGAGGATGAGGCTCTTGGTGTCGCGGTGCGTGGCGTCCGCCTGGAGTGCCGGCGCGCCTTCGATGAAGGAGACGCACCAGAAGAGGGCGCGCCGGTGGATGAGCCGTGGCTCGTGTAAGCGCGCGCGACGAGGGACATTGTGGCTCGAGTTGTGGCACAGGTCCTAGCTCGAGTAATGGGTCCGTCGGAGCGCAAGGACAAGTCTTCCTCTTCTTGGCTGGCGGTTGATGTGGGGCTCACATTACCCTCCCCCCCCTTGGGTGGGAAACGTCCCCGTTTCCTCGTCATGATATTCGGGATCTATATAGTGAGAGAGATCCGAGACATTAAAGGAAGCGGACACATTGTACTTGCTTGGGAGGTCAAGGATGTAGGAGTTGTTGTTGATGCGCCGAAGAACCTTGAAGGGGTCGTCTCCTCGGGGATGCAACTTCGTCTTCCAGCCTCTGCAAAGCGATTCTTCCTAAGGTGGAGCCATACCAAGTCGTCTTGCTCGAAAATCAAGTTACGACGGCCCTTGTTGCGTTGGGCTGCGTATTGATCTGAACACTTCATAAGTTGCGCCTTAGTACGCTCGTGGATGCGGCGGATTTGGTCAGCACAGTTGGCTGCGTCGACGTGCTTGCCGATCTTGAATGGAAGCGGTACAAAATCCATGGGAGTGCACGAATTACACCCATAGACCACCTCGAAAGGCGTCATCTTCGTCACAGAGTGAAAGGACTTGTTATAAAAAACTCAACATGGCAAAGTAAGTCCTCCCACCGACGTGAGCATCGTCCGAAGAAGAGTGCCCATGGTCCGATTGGTCACCTCAGTCTGATCATCGGTCTAGGGGTGATAAGCAGTAGAAAATACGAGTAGTGTTCCTAACTTCCCCCAAAGCGTTCTCCAAAAGTGGCTGCAAAATTTGGTATCCCTATCACTAACAATAGTTCTAGGAATACCATGCAATTTCACATCATCTTCGAAGAACAAATTAGAGATTTTCACCGCGTTATAGTCCCCTTACATGCTATGAAGTAGGCCATTTTGGAGAATCCGTCCACGACTACAAAAATGGAATCCTTTCCATGCCTCGACATCAGTAGCCCCGTGATAAAATCCACGGGGCATTGGGAATAGGTAGGGGCGTGTAAAGGCCATTTGGTTCTGACCGAGACTTGGCAGTATGACACGGCACACAACTTTGACAATACTTGTTTACATCTCGAGCCATGTCAGGCCAAAAAAAATGTTCACGAAGTGCTGCCAACATTTTGGCTATGCCAAAGTGGCCTCGCCTATCATTAGCCTCTTGGAGAAACAAATGTCTCGCCAATGAGGCCGGAATGCAAAGCTTCCCATGTCGGTAAAGATACCAATTGTCCATGAAGAAAGACTCATGGACTCGTGAATGCTCAAGGTTTTTAATGATTGAAGAAAAATACGGATCTGAGGCGTATAATTCCTTGATCAAAGCGAACCCGAGCATTTTAGAATGTAGCTGGGTTAACAGAATGTGCCTCCGAGAGAGCATCAACGACGACGTTCTCTTTGCCTTTTTTGTGCGCAATGACGTTGGGAAACGTCTCCGTGTACTCAACCCAACGTGTGTGGCGCCTATTCAAAGTCGTTTGACTCTTGAGATAAGCCAAGGCCGCGTGATCCGTATGAATTACGAACTCGCTTGGCCAGAGATAGTGTTGCCACGTCTTTAGGACCCGAATAAGAGCGTAAAGTTCTTTATCATAGGTCGGATAATTCAATGTAGCCCCTGCTAGCTTCTTGCTAAAGTAAGCGATCGGCCTTTGCTCTTGAAGGAGTACGCCGCCAATACCATAGTCGGAAGCGTCACACTTGATCTCGAAGCGCTTGGAAAAGTCTGGGAATTACGGGACCGGGGCGCGGCACAAAGCATCTTTCAAGGCCTCGAAAGCGGCCTCGTGATGCGGCATCCACTTTATTGTGGCTACCTTCTTGGTTAAAGAATGGAGTGGCCCGACGATAGAATTAAAGTCCTTGACAAATCGCCTATAAAAACCAGTGAGCCCCAAAAAGGATCGAACCATCGTGGGGGTCGTGGGTGTTGGCCACTCTCGGATGGCCCGGATTTTGTCAGAATCCACTCGTAGGCCATCGTTGGATATGACAATCCAAGAAAATTCGTCGTATCCGAGCAAAAAACACATTTGTCCAAGTTTACATACAAACAATGTTCGCGAAGGAAATTTAGCACCTGCCTAAGGTGCCCCGCGTGAGAGTCCAAAGTTCTACTATAAACTAAAATATCGTCAAAATACACGACGACGAAAAGTCCCAAAAAATTGCATAAAACAAAGTTCATCAAATACATAAAGGTAGAAGGACCGTTGGTGAGGCCGAAGGGCATCACCAACCACTCATAAAAACCGTGTTTGGTCTTAAAAGCCGTCTTCCAATTGTTCCCTTCTTGCATACAAATTTTGATGGTAGTCGCTCTGCAAATCAATTTTCGAGAACAACACGGCACCATGCAACTCGTCGAGCATTTCATCCTCCTCCAAGGCCCACACACATCCTCCAAGACCCATCTTTCTTCAGCACCAAGATAACCGGAACCGCACATGGGCTAAGGGACTCACAAGCGTAACCCTTGTCCGAAAGAGATTGGATTTGGCATTGTAGCTCCTGAGTTTCCTTAGGCGATGCCCTATATGCAGCCCGGTTCAGCAATGAGGCACCGGGAATGAGATCTATGCGATGCTCGATCCCCCGAATAGGAGGTAACCCGTCGGGGAGCTCGGTAGGATTAATATCCGAGTATTCCTATAACAAAGAAGTGATAGAGGGTGATAATACATGTGTCTTATCAACAGTAATATTAAGCAATGGAAACAATAACAAACAAGAAAAAGTCCCCTCGATGTGCTTGATCACATCGCGCCGACGACAAAGGAAGAGGGGTTCGACACCGTGCCGAGAAGTGGAGTCTCGGCGTCTTCACTCGTTTGAAGCTTGCCATGGGAGCCATGTGGTCGGCCAACAGCCCCTTCCAATGTGGAAGATCGGAGCCAGGCGTGCCGCTGGAAGTGGGATGGATCGAGCCAACGCCGCTCGGTAACGAGGCTGGCGCTATAGCTCGCTACCGGTGAAGCACTCGGCGTCCGTGGCTCGGGTTTTCGTTTTGCTCGGCGGTTCTGGTGCAAATCATCATGTAATCCTGAATTGTGGACCTTGGCACCAGAAATGCCGCCAAAAGTGTCGACATGGCCGGAAGCGTCGTTCGTGGTTGCATTCGGCGTAGGTGCGGCCGTGGCTTTCTCCCAAGCGTTAGCTTGTTGCCTTTCAGCTTTATCCTGTAATGCTTCACTAGAAGAGATAGGTAAGATGGTCACGTGTTTACCATGGTAATTGAACATATAAGTTTTCAACCGAGCATCGTAAATCACGTGACGGTCAAACTGCCATGGACGACCTAGAAGGAGATGGGTGGCGTTCATGTCAGTGACATCAAATAAAACGGAATCGGAGTATACACCAATTGAAAAAGAAAGGCTAACCTGTTTCGTCATCCAGTGGTCACAATCATTCGAAATCCATGCGAGCTTGTATGGCTTTGGATGGTCCGATTGAGGCAACTTGAAGTGGTTGACGACCTTCCTTGATAAAAAATTTCCGCAGCTACTCGAATCAATGATAACGCTTAGGGAGACGTTTTGTACCAAACACCGAGTACGGAAAATGTTTTCCCATTGATCGGTGGGAACGAACTCCCTTAAGCTAAGCGCTTGGCGTGTCACGAGCAACGACATGTCAACGTCGGCGTCAATGTTCGATGGTACATAATATGCGCCTTCTTCAATCGGGGCCGCGTTTTCTTCTTCCGACTCAGCCTCGGCAACGCTCTCATATGATGCGGATTGAGCCGAATACAACATGCGCTTCATATTGGGGCAATCCTGTTTCAAGTGGCCTCGGCCACCACATTGGTAGCACTCGATGTCTCGAGTCCTTTGTGGGGGAGGCGCGGCCTTGTCACGGTTTTGGCCAACTGAAGCGCCCTTGGAGTGCGATCCCAGGGTACCTACCTTGGGTTTAGAATAAGGAGTAGAAAACGGTTTAGTACCCAAAACGGAAGGACTAGAATTAGAACCATTCCTTTGATATGCGGACGAATTCGGCCTTTTAAATTGCGTGTATAGCTCTATGGCAGTGTGTATCAATCACCCCAAATCTTTGATCGGCAAGACAACCAAGCGATCTCAGATCCATTGGTCAAGTCCCACCATGAAGCGAGACCGCAACACCCCCGGGGAAGCACTTATGCCTTCTTTGAAGAATAAATCACCTAAGTAGGCAAAGAACACAAGTTGATGCCACTCGGTAATGGGGGATTTACCCTTTCGGGCCCGATCCGCTTCGAAACGGTTCCACCACATACGAGCGGCACCCTTGAAATAAAGGGTCACCACATCGACTTTTTCGTGCTCCTCGTAATGGTAATGTTTGAGCACATGTTTGGTTCCCTGTATCCATGAAATAAACAAATCACGATTATAATTACCAAAAAAATCTTCAAATTTTACCTTAACGTCATGGCGTGATACATGCGCCGGACGTTCGTTGTCGGCGCGCCAGTTGGCACGCGGAGGCGGTGTGCGTCGGCGCTGGTTGCCTTGGCCATGGCCTCGGTGCGGCCCGTCGCCATCATCGTTATGCTCATCGTCTCCATCGCGCCGAGGGCGCCGTTGGTCCTCACGGTCCCGGTTTTGGAGAAGCCGATCCCCATCGCGCCGAGGCCGATCGCGGTTGTCACGGACCTCCAGCCATTCATACTCCACGCGGTTCTCGGGCAATTTGGGTCTTGGAATCCAATCCCGGTCCCGATCTATCCACTCCTCCGAATCATGGACCGGAGGATGGTCAAAGTCCTCCTTGGAATCCTCCTCGTACTTCGTCGCAGAGTCCTCAGAATCCGAACATAGAGTTATTGGACTTGGATGACATCGATAGTCAATGACATCGAAATCATCGCGGTCTTTGTTCTTTTTCTTTTTAGGCATCGGAGTGACCGCCTTTTTTCTTCTTTTTGGCCTATTGACGTCGCCACTCCTCGGAATCATACTCCACATCAAAATGAACGTCAAGAACCTCCTGTAAAATTTGAGCCTGATTAGTCGGGCGGCTTTCCTTCATGGACTCCAACCTTTGGATTCCATTCGGGTTAGACGCTTCAACCATCGGACCCTTGCCTTTTTCTTGTGTCGTAGATCGCGGTACTGAGACGCTGTGTGGCGTTACGCTTGGATTAGCGGGTTGCGTGTGTATCGTCACTACCGGAAGTGCCTACTGCTTCTCGATGAATCTTGTGAGCATTCGTTCCATGTTGCTGAAACGCGCCTTCAGCGCCGCTAGGCCGTCAGCGGGCACGACACCCGGAAGCGGCACGCCGGGTGTCCCAAGAAGACCCGGTTGAAGCGCCGACAGAATGTGTTGTTGGTTTGCCAACCCTTGTTGGGGCGATTGCTCGTCCCCTTCCATGCTCGTGTCTCCTATCTCAACCATAGACATGAAAGAGTCAAAAGTTCCAAAAGCAAGCAAGCAAAAGAAGCATCGAGATATTGTAACGCTCACCACGCAAATACCCTTAGTTTGCACGAAAAGTACTTGTAAAGGAATGGGAGGCTAAAGATCTCGACTTTCACAAGAATGGAACACACAAGAGCACGAATAAACAATGCAATCAAAGTAAACAATGAAGAAGGAAAGAGAGAGGCATTGGCTTTAGAGAAGCCTTGGAATGCAATGGTAGATGAGAAAGGATAGAAAAGATCTCGACCTAAAAGGAAGGTGAGATTGTGTCTTCACAAAATAAGCAAGTAAGATATGCAATCAATTAAAGATATGCAAATCAAGGCAAGATATCATGTGATTCAAGAGAGAGAAAATTGCCGAAAATATGGTGAGATACTTGCCTTATTTTGGCTTGTGTATCTCACAAGATCTTTTAATTTTTTTTTAATTGATTGGATAACGATTGCCTTATTTTGGCTTTACTTTTCCACAATATCTTTTTTTTTAAAGGCAACTACAAGATCATGGAGATTTGATCTACCAAGATTCTTGCTAAAAATAATAGATTCGAGATAAGGCTAAATCGGACCAAATCTCGCAGAATAACAAAAAAAACGCAAGACACACTCAATCAATTCGATCCAAATGCACAATGACGCATGCAAGACTCGAAAACTCAAGTAATGAGGAGTCACGCTCGGGTGGAAATTATTGCTACAGTAAAAAATGCTAGCAGATCGTGGCCATTGGATTAAACAGATCGACGGCCTAGATTAAATAAAACGAGTTTGATAAAAAAATAAGGAAAGGGTCTCAATCATATACAATGGCACGGAGTGTAATTTGTTTAAAATTTGAATGACAAGACAAAAATACTCTCACACATATTCTTTTTTGATTACACGCATTCTTTTTGGGGGAAAAGGAGAAGCATCTTCAACCTCTAGATCCACTTCAAAATCTACACCACAAACTCCAAATCTCACCCTCAAGTTCACTCATTTCCAATTATGGTTTGGCTATGGGCCTATGGCATCGTGGGACATTGGTTTCAAGATGAGTTTTTTTAGACCTAATTTGCTATGGCTATTATTTATGTGGTACATCTATGGATTCCTTTGATTTTGATTTTTGAGGGTCCTAAGATTTGTTTTTGAGTTATAGAAATGTTTATTGAGCTTTAATGGGTGTTTATGGTTGATTTGATGGGTGTTTGTATTTTATTGTGTTTACTGTTTAGGTTCGAAATTCCTTGATCTGGTTCGCGGTCTCTGATTTTATGGTTCAGAATATTTAATGTATAGGTTCAAAATATCAAGTATGTAGGTTCATAGTCAAACTGAACTTGCCTTGTTGTGATAGGGGTAGTGACATTCATTCCCACCATGGAATTTCATGAGTGGTTCTCGCATGATTTGTTACTTGTTTGCGTCAATTTTGGTTTTAAGGGGAGGGGGGAGTGATCCCGAAAACCATAAAACATGACCCTTATTTTCTTCAATGTTGGTTTGTAGGGGGCGAGGCATTTGCACATCTTTCTTCCTTTTTTTTAAAAGCATTGGCACTTAAATGATAATCACTTGTAGAAATCTATATAGTTAATACTTCCAATTAGCCTTGGAGAATACTAAATTGATTATATGTTGCCGATGTTGAAATTGTTTAATATAGTCTTCTTGGGAGAAACCTCAATGTAATTTAGTCTATATCTTGTTGTATTAATGGGTAATGTGCATTTGACACTTGAGAAATAGTATATTTGGTAGCGTATTAGCTCAAATGGTAGAGTAATGTGCATATGCACATATATGTGGGTTCAAATCTCACATAGGCTAATTCTTGATACAATCGTGTCTTTTTGTTCGTATTGGTTGTTCTATTGGTTCATGACTTTTTAAGGTAAGGTGCATAATATTTCTTCTTATGGTTCATAAATTTTGTTCCATGCTTTTTTTGTTTATAACAATTGTTCTTTTGGTTCATATTTGAATAACCTTCGGTTCATTAAAGTTCATCTTATGGTTCATGGCTTTTAGTTCATGATTAGGTATTATTTTCTTTCGTGGTTTTTATTTCATGGTTTTTGTTCTTTTGGTTCATATTTTTGTAAGGTAGGTTATAATGATTCTTATGGTTCATGACTTTTAATTCTTAGTAGTTTATCTTATATTTCATATCATTTGGTAACTTATTAGCTCAAATGGTAGAGCAATGTGAATGTGCACATAGATGTGGGTTCAAATCCCACATAGCCTAACTCTTCGTAGGATTTATGTCTTTTGGTTCATGGTAGTTCTTTTTTGGTTCATGTTTTTATATTCTTAGGTTCATGATAGTTTATCTTATAACTCATGTGTTTTAAGTCATACTAGTTTTTATTTTGGTCCACGTCTTTAGGTTCATGATATTTGTCATTTGGTTCATGTTTTATAAGCACATGTTCATAACATTTCATCTCACGGTTCATGACTTTTAGTTCATAAAAAGTTGGTCTATTGATTCATGTTCTTACATGGTTAGGTTCATAACAATTGTCAATAAGGTTTATTAAATTTAATTCACAATACTTGTTATTTTGTGTCATATTTTCATAAATAATATTATACAGGTTCATGTCTTTATTCATAACAAATGTCATAAAGGTTCATGAAATTTAATTAACAATAATTGATTTTTATGTGGTGTATTCTAGTTCATAAATGGTATTATGTGCGTTCATAAATTTAAATGTTAAGGTTCATAATAAGTAATCTTATGGTTCATGAATTTATTGCACGTAATAGTTAGTGTCATGACTTTAGATTCATGAAAGTGGTTCTATTTTGTGGTTTGTCGTGTAGGTTTCGAACCCAAATCATTTGCAATAACACACATTACTCTCCTTTTTTGGTTAAAAGACTTTAAAATGATTTTTCACAATCATTATACAGAGAATAAATTTTAAGTACACAGCAAAAAGTATGACTCTGTAATTATATATATGGGTTCATCAATGCACAATTACAATGTTATAAGTCATAACATCTATAAGAACAAAATTACCTCTTCATCTCAACCCATAATTAAGCAATATTTCAAATTCTCCTTCGTCACAAAAACTCTAATGATAGCGGTACATAAAGTTCATAAATTTTATTTATTATGGTTCATAAACATACAAGTATGAGTTCATCAATACCCAAATACAAGTTCATAAAAAAGAAACATGGATGTCATTTGCAATGACTTATTTTTGTAGCGCTTCTATGGATCCTTGCATACCAAACTTGCTAGAAAAACTAATATTATTTTTATCAAAGAAGAAACAACGAAAATTAGAGGAAAATTAGGAAAATTAGATATTGCAAAACTCTAAGTTAATCATTTGGGCATTTTATCAAACACATGGTGGGTGTTTAGATAAACATTTACCATTAACCTAGATTTTCAATCAAAAACATCAAATTGCAATGCAAAACATACACAACCTTCATAGCTTGACTAAATTAACAAAAAAACAATTCAAAGAACATAAAACATGACCAAATATATGAAAATCGAAGTGTAAAACTCCAAATTTGAAAACCCCCAAATACAAAATTGAAGCCTTACAAAAACAACTTATACTTAACTCCATGAAGATTGAACTTCAAAAGAGGCCGAAACTAAACATAAAATCAAGCTAAAATAGAAGGAGCATGTAGCAATGATTATGGAGAAGTAACGATCGAAATCTCAGATCAAATATGTGTAGTCCAGTGGATGAAGATGGGGCATGAAGATGATGCTGCACAATGATCTATTTTTGTGGGGGAAAAGACACAAATACCCCTAGGTTTAAAAAAAATATGAAAGGAAGCACGCGTTCTTATGGTCGTTGATTTCCGAGATCCAATGCACTAGATTTGCTCTCATTTTACACCGTAAGGTTAATTTCCATCTGATCTCAATTCACCGATCAAATGCAAGTCGGAAGGACATGGTTGGGTGTTTTTTTTTTATTTTTTTGGAAACAAAAGCGAAGGATCTAATGGATGTTGGTAGAGATGGCGGAAGCATAATGACAAAATGGATGGAAAAGAAAAAAAATTCGTGCAAAAAACGAGTAAATGAGTGAGAAAGACTTACGCAATCCTTGGCTCTGATACAAGGTGATGTCCCCGCTAAGGATTCACGTGAGGATCTTGAACTTGGACTCGTAAATGGTCTTCTCACAATCGATCAAATAGGTTTGAGATGGAAATCGTCTAGACTTGGTAGGGATTGAAGTGAAAGGATTAAGAAGGGAGCTTCTTTTGACGAAAGCCATGGGAATATGGGATGTGAAATAGAATTGGTTGACGCCTTAGAGAAATCGTTCTGGAGAAATCTCGACAGAGTAAAGGTATTATTCAATCAAGCGTAAGAAACAAGGGAGGGGACGTGCCTCTTAAATAGAGGTGGAGGCACGAAACCCTAGTCTTAAACCTAGCGGCGTGGGGAGTGGAGGGAGGTGCAAGCATGCGGCCCAAACACTGGCCCAAGCCCAAAACTCAAGACAGAAATGGAAATAACATAAATAGAAATGTTTCGGAATGGAAATAATGCTAAAAATAGTATGAAACATAAATGGTCACGGTGGCCTAGTCGCGAGTGTTGCGACAAGGCCTTCGAGCATTTCCGCATGCAGCTAGGTATGATTTCCCTTAACTAGATCTATTTTCCTATACATGTTTCCTCTGTGATTGGCTTGATTAGATAATCTTTTTATGATTCAGTAGTTTAATGATTTTAAGGTGTTAAGTCTTGAATGATTCAATGTTACCTACTTAAGAACCATGCATATCTTTTTGTCTCTAATTCTTGATTCTTGAGTAATGTTCTTAATGCATCATGAAACCTCTCTTTGAGCCCAAAAGAATCAAACCCGATGTTCCAAACCCTCATTACAAGCACAAATGACGGTTGATTCTACAACCTACCCAAGCCTATCATCTTAGGGAGTCTCTTTGAGCTTATTTTTGTGTTTCTTCCTTGAAACGGAGACTTATCTACATAATTGACAAATCCAAATTAATTATATTCTTTCCCTGGTTCACTTTGGCACCTCCGGTGCAACACCCTATTGAACTAGGCGTATTCTCTTATTGTGGATGTTGGCAACTCGGTGACAGTTAAGCGCAATGACACATGTGAGGAACTCTGTCCAAGTGGGGAACCTTGTGTAGGTTGGGAACGTTGACTACATGTGCTTTATTTTGGAAATCATTTTTTTAAAGATCTGCTACCGAGGTACATTGTCAAGAAAATTCTAGAATACCATGAGGTTTATGACGATGAGGGGGAAGTTAAATTTGTGAGGAATCTGAACCATGACATAGTAAAAAAAATCGGAAAAAAAAGGGGAGAGAGAAGAAGAAAAAGATGGGATACAAACTGGTTGGTAACCATTAGTTGTCTAAGTGTGCTAGAAAAGATGTTGCCTTTGATGATGATATTGTTGATGTTGAGGTGGGCAACACAGTGGTGGAAGAAGATCGTTTTCACTTTGCTTCTAGAAATGGTTGGGCAACTCCTATAATATTAGTGGTGCACTTGTTGATATGCTTAAGTCTTTGACTTAGCTCGAGTCGCCAACATTCATCTCCTTTAGGTTTTCTCTAACACATCTACCTTTTCACAAAAATTATCTCTTCGGTTTCATGTTTGTGTTTTAACTTTTTCATGATTGCTTGGTTAAGACTATGTCGCATCTTGTTGTGTTTTGATGTTTGTAACTTTTGTTGAATTCTATGGATTACCCTTTTATAACTATTCTATTGATTAATTATTTTGAGTATTATTTTTTATGATGCCAAAAGGGGGAAAAGGTTGAAGATAGATAAAAAGAGGAAGTTAATATTAAATGTCATGCAAGTTATCTAACTTAGGGGGAACTTTTTAGAGAATTTGTGTTTTTTTTCTATATTGAGAATGTTTGCCCTTTGAAGTTCTTAAAAGGAATATAGGTGTTTGTCACCGTCAAAAAGGTTAATTTGTTAGAAGGGAGTCGACAAAATGAAATCTTCTATGAAGTTGCGGACATGTGAGAATTCGTGAACATGTGAACCAAGACGGAATAGAAGACCTGGTAGAATGTGAGCTTCAAGACATTGATAGGTGGAAAACATCGAAGCAACAAAACAGGTCACCAACTTGAGTGGCGTCACCGACCTATTCAAGTCAAGTGGCCAACCTCGAGTCTGTGAAACAGTTCGCCGATGTGAGACAAGTAGCCTACATGAGCAAGGTCCCCGACCTAACAGGAAGGAGGACTGAAAACTGGTAAGAAGATTACATGAGATATCAGATCAGTTCGGTTAAGGAAAGAATCTTCTGAATATAAGAAATGACGTGGATTTTGCTTATGCCCTAAGAAAGTTGTTTATTGTAATATTTACTTTATCCTTAGGAAGATTTGTAAGGATTAGATTTATATTATTTTCCTTAATTAAAGGAAGTAATATATCTCTAAACCCTAGAGTGCTAGACTTTATAATTTGTGGTGTTTAGGTTAGAATTTCGTAGGTTAATATTGCATATCTTGTGAGAAGAAAAAGAGAGAATCTTGTGTATTTTGTGAGAGAAAAAAATTAGTTGTTCGAGTGACTCGTTCATGGGATACGATCGAATGGTGCATTCTAGAGTTCGGAGAGATGTATGCTTGTTAGATTGGTTGAGGGTTGTTATTACTCGGTTCACAAGATTTCAAGTCTGATTGGGAAGTATGAATAGATCCAGGGTGTTCTTGTAATCGGTTCAAAAGATAAACAAGCGAAGCTAGGACGTTTAATCCTTACAAGCGAGAACTTGGAAGGGAGTGGTTTTAAAACTTGATTGATAGAGTTCATTGATCAAGTGTTTCCACTATAAAAATCATCTTGTCTAGTAAGTCTTTCTTGTTAAATTAAATTTTCTCTACGTATACACTGAGGTTGGTGATTTTGTCTAAGTCGACAACCTTGACTAGGTGGGCGACTTTGGCTAGGTCAGCGACCTAGAAGTACTAACAATCCTACATTATCCAGTTCTCATTGCGTGGGAACTTTGGTTCACTGAGTTCCCATTCTTGTGGGAACTCTGTTCACTTCTGAGGTTGGTCAATTTTTTTTTCGCCGTTGCATTAGTTCCCATGCCTTGGAAACTTGTGTCTCCGTGAATCTACTTAGCAACGATCAACCTGTGAGATTCTTTGAAATATGTGTTAGTTCCTAGGTGTTTGCCATTATCAAAACAGAGGGTGTTATTCTAATGTTAATGAATGTGAGTTCCTAACACCGACACAACAAACTCAACAAAGAAATAGGCTAAACGCGTTAAACTCGCAAATGAAGTATGATTCTACAGAAATACAAGAAACAATTATAAATGGAAACAGCTAAAGCAACTAGAATGTATATTATGATAATCGAACGATGACAATGTCACTTGGAGTTTACAAAGGAAATCAAATGGGCAATTGCTTCTTTATATTTCTATAAACGATATCGAAGAATTGGATTGAATTATTTGTAATCTGTAGTCTAGATATTCTGTTTCCTTTCCTCTACATTCTCATAGCCTTTTATATCTGATCACCATTAGTAGACCGTTGTCATTTATTAACATGCAATCCCGAGAATATCACGATAGTTATTTATGCCCTAGCCGTTATGGGCGAATTTCTCGCAAGCCGTTAGTTTATTGTTACGCATCTTTGAAGGCGTCGAACGATTGTTTTGGGCCCCTTCTCCTTGCCGCATTGAGTCTCTAAGTAGTGAATTTGGGCCTAGATTTGGACAGTCCAACAATACCCCCCCCCCCCCCAAACCCGCCAAACCCCTCTAAGACCTTATTTAAGACCTTCAAGAGCATCATTGCAATTCGCCCGGGCTCTCTCATACTCAGATACGTCTCCCCTTCTCCTCTTTATCTTTTGCTTTCTCTTCGACCCTTCGTTCACCATGTCCGATTCTATCACTTTTAACCCATCTTCTTGATATGTGATCGGACCGAATTGTCATCATTGAGCTTAAGATTAGATAAACCCTAGAAAGGTTTTATCTAGTCCTTGGGCCACAAAACTGACATGTTCTAGCATTCAAAGATCGATCATCATCTACTCATTCTGGACTCTCTCTTTTGTTTGTTCATAATCTGATTTATTGTGTTAGTCAATTGGTTTGTTCTAATTTGATTGTTAAAGATCAAACTTAGTTAATCATTCGGATTTAGCGTTAGAGACAATCCGATTTAACTATCAAGTTTATTATCTCATTAAATTGTATTTGTTTCGTTTTAGTCATATTCAATTCGTGTGTTTACTTTCGACGCAAGGACCTAACTTGTTAAGCAAATCAGGTTTGAATCGAGGCTACAAGGCAAGATCACGACTTGTGTGGGTTAAACGAGATCAATGAGTAGTAATCTGAGGCGATCACGTATCAATTTGTATCAGTTATCCAGGTTGAGACAAGTTTCATTCTTTGATATTTTAAATTGATCTTCAATGTATGTTAGTGCGAATTTTTATCAGCGCCTTCAACTTCACTTGGAGATTTCAAAAAGCATCAAACCCGAAATTTGATCAAATGAGTGCCCAATTGAAGATAATGACAAGTACTCTTCAATTTTCAACAATCTTTTCACATATTCTAACCATTTCGGAAAGCTTACCCTTTAAGTATTCTATTGATAAACTAGTTATGATCTTTAATGATCCAACCAGAACAAATCAAATTGTTTATTCTAAGCAATCGATTTTTAAAAACTAAAGCAATGAAATTGATGATGAACAATCAAGAATAAGGGAAATTGCAAGTTAATTGGCCCATGAACTATAGGGTTTATCTAATTCAAGCTTATTTTTATTAAATGAAAATAACAGCTATTTAAAGGAAGTACAAACCAAAATTCCTTGGAGAATAAGCCACAAGGCAGCCAGACCCAGGGGGGCAAATCTGACCTTTTGCTTGCCTCACAGGATAACTTATAATAATATAAAAACATTTATGTAAATCCCCTTACCTTAATTAAATCAAATAGATAAATATCTGACTTAGTAGATAAGAACACTATCCTAACAAACTCCTAACAAAGACAAAAGATATTAATAAAATAGGAAAGAATATTTCAGCCAACTAATTCCAAGGGTGAAATTCCTTCCATAAAAACGTCTCTAATTCATATAATAAAGATAGATACTTTAAACTAAAGATAAACTAAAGATAAGATTTACATAATACTTGAACAACTCTCAATAAATTGCATTGTTCGCCCCTTTGTTGTTGGATTCTTAATTCGATATAAACTAGAAAGTTGTAGATCTTTTCTTATCTTTCCAACACATATTGAACGAACTTTAGATCAATTTTCTAGCCCAAGTCATGACCATTTTACTGAGCACAACTTTTAATTTGACGTGCTTCTCAACTTTTCGAACTTTCATGACTTCATCCTCTTCCTTGGTGGCCTTGGACGCCATAGATAAACATAGTCAAAAGATAATATGGAATCCATGAAAAACTTCTTAAACTTAAATGCTCGGGACCATAATAAATGTCTTGGTGTTTGGCCTCCATTCGTTTTTAACGAATCATTCGCTTGGATCTTCCCTTGATTTGTTTCACCAAGTCCATCATTATCGACCCTCCATAGGTCGGTAACAGCCTGCATATTTCTTGTTTGATTCATTGTTTACATAGTTTTTCATCTTCAATTTCACCCTGTTATCGATCTTGACAAGGTCGATACCGACCCTCTTCAGTGCGTTTGTTTGCCTTGTTTTGGTTTTTAGTTTAGTAACTAGACACAACCTCGCTTCCCGTGGATGATCCTAACTTCGCTATACTCAGTGGGGTCATTACTATAAATTTATTTGTTGTCAAGTAAATCTCTCTCAACAAATTGGCGCCATTGCAGGGGAAGCGATAGCGCTGTGTTTAGTTGCTTTTTGGGTTTGGGAATAGCCCAAACTTGTGTTTGTTTTTAATATGTTTCATTTTGTTCAGCTTATGCAAGCAGGAAGATGTCGACTTGAATTCGAACGCCCTGCCTACTATTTTAAACCTGGATGTTCTTTCCATCGCAGGAGGAGAGAGAAACAAGCAATGGCAACAATTGAAGAGATTGCTCAACAGATGGCTGCTCTCCACAGGTAGATGGAAGCATTGCCAGCTGATCGAGACGCTGCAGTTGCTGAGGCAGAAGGTGAACGAGAAAACACTACCCGTTTACAAGCGCAGTTGAATGCTACTTTCAGAAATGCCAAGCAGTATATGCACCCAAAAGTGAGGGTGTCAGAATCAGCAATTGTTCTGCAAGAGATAAAGAAAGCCTATGAGATCAAATCTCAATTTATATCCTTGATCAAAAGGGCTTAGTTTGAAGGGAAACCCATT
This sequence comes from Fallopia convolvulus, assembly GCA_964016875.1. Taxonomy (NCBI): domain Eukaryota; kingdom Viridiplantae; phylum Streptophyta; class Magnoliopsida; order Caryophyllales; family Polygonaceae; genus Fallopia; species Fallopia convolvulus. The sequence continues at coordinate 21,775,670 of OZ024730.1, forward strand.
GAGTGCCCAATGGAGCATATTATAATTTTTACTGATTTATGTGACACTATTGCTGCTGATGGTGTCTCTTTAGAGTATGTTCAATTGAAAGCTTTTTAAGTGGTCCTTTACAGGAAATTTCTTCCCACCTGCCAAAACTACAAAGTTAAGGAAACGCATCATCTCCTACCACCAGCTGCCTAATGAGACGTTTTTGGAGACTTGGGAGAGATTTAAGGAGTTGCTTCGATAGTGCCCCACCCATGAGCAACAACCACATGTGCTCCAAGAGATCTTCTTCCAAGGGATCAATGCTGCAACTAAGGACTGCATCAACTTGCACACCGATTGTTGTTTTATCATGATGGATCCCGACTAAGCATGGGCATTGCCTGACAAACATACCAATTATGATGCCATGTATGGGACATAGCAGATGCCCCAGCTTCAAAGGAGGCTCTACAATCCAAACATTGATGTTGATCCAGATGTTAAAGACCAATTCATGCAAGATGAGATCAATCGACTTAAGAAACATGTAAGTTTCCTTAAAACCTCTCAACCTTGTCAAGAATGTGGCTCTCAAGCCCATAGTACTTTTGCTTGCACTAACATTGAGCGAGTTAGAGCAGCTGAGACCTATGCTGATGCTAACTACATAAGAGGTCAATACATAAACCCGTCTAACAACTATGATATGAATAACAACTATCCTGCTTGGGGAAGTTACAATCAAGGTCAAGGCCATGCACCTCCACCACAAGAGAGAAACCTCGCACCTTACAAACCTCTAGGCTATCAAGAGCCACCATCATGTGTGCATGGACTTCACGAAGGAATCAATGGAGTGAAAACCGAGATCAAATTCTAGTGAAGAAGCTATTGCTGAAGATGTGGTTTTGAAGAACAAGTGACCAAGGTGTAGATATATTCACAAAGGCTTTGAATCGGGAACCCTTCGAGCATTTCCGCATGGAGATAGATATGATTTCCCTTAACTAGATCTATTTTCCTATCCATGTTTCCTCAATGATTGGCTAGATTAGATACTCTTTTTATGATTCAGTAGTTTCATGATTTTAAGGTGTTAAGTCTTGAATGATTCAATGTTACCTACTTAAGAACCAAGCATATCGTTTTGTCTTTAATTCTTGATTCTTGAGTACTGTTCTTAATGCATCATGAAACCTCTCTTGGAGCCCAAAAGAATCAAACCCGATGTTCCAAACCCTCATTACATGCACAAATGACGGTTGATTCTACAACCTACCCAAGCCTATCATCTTAGGGAGTCTCTTTGAGCTTAGTTTTGTGTTTCTTGCTTGAAACGGAGACTTATCTACATAATTGAAAAATCCAAATTAAATATATGTTTTCCCTGGTTCTCTTTGGGACCTCCGGTGCAACACCCTATTGAACTAGGCGTATTCTCTTGTTGTGGATGTTGGCAACTCGAAGACAGTTAAGAGCAGTGACACATATGAGGATCTGTCCAAGTAGGGAACCTTGTGTAGGTTGGGAACGCTGACTACATTGCTTTATTTTGGAAATATTGTTTTTTTAAAAAGATCTGCTACCAAGGTACATTGTCAAGAAAATTCTAGAATACCATAAGTTTTATGACGTTGAGGGGGAAGTTAAATTTGTGAGGAATCTGAACCATGACATAGTAAAAAAAATCTGAAAAAAAAAGAGGAGAGAGAAGAAGAAATAGATGGGCTACAAACTGGTTGGTAACCATTAGTTGTCTAAGTGTGCTAGAAAAGATGTTGCCTTTGATGATGATGTTGATGATGTTGATGTGGGCAACACAGTGGTGGAAGAAGATGGTTTGCACTTTGCTGCTAGAAATGGTTGGGCAACTCCTGTAATATTAGTGGTGCACTTGTTGATATGCTTGAGTCTTTGAGTTAGCTTGAGTCGCCAACATCCATCTCCTTTAGGTTTTCCCTAACACATCTACCTTTTCACAAAAATTATCTCTTCGGTTTGATGTGTGTGTTTTGACTTTTTCATGCTTGCTTGGTTAAGACTATGTCGTATCTTCTTGTGTTTTGATGTTTGTAACTTTTGTTGACTTCTATGGCTTACCCTTTTATAACTATTCTATTGATCGATTATTTTGAGTATACTTTTTTGTGATGCAAAAAGGGGGAAAAGGTTAAAGATAGATAAAAAGAGGAAGATAATACTAAATGTCATGCAAGTTATCCAACTTAGGGGGAACTTTTTATAGAATTTGTGTTTTTTTCTATATTTTCAATGTTTGCCCTTTGACGTTCTTAAAAGGAATATAGGTGTTTGTCACCGTCAAAAAGGTTAATTTGTTAGAAAGCGAAGCTTTGATTTTGATGGTTCCAAGCTTGAAGGGAGTCGACAACATGAAATCTTCTATGAAGTCGTGGACATGTGAGAATTCGCGAACATGTGAATCAAGACGGAATAGAAGACCTGGTAGAATGTGAGCTTCATGACATTGATAGGGGGCCAACTTCGACGTAGCAAAACAAGTCACCAACATGAGTCACGTCACCGACCTATTCAAGTCACGTGGCCGACCTCGAGTCTGTGAAACAGGTCACCTATGTGAGACAGGTCACCGACATGAGCCACGTCCCCGACGAGATAGGAAGGCGGACTGAAAACGCATAAGAAGATTGCACGAGATATCAGATCAGTTCGGTTAAGGAAAGAATCTTCTAAAGATAAGAAATGACGTGGATTTTGCTTATGCCCTAAGGAGTTTGTTTATTGCAATATTTACTTTATCCTTAGGAAGATTTTTAAGGAATAGATTTATATTGTTTTCATTAATTAAAGGAAGTAATATATCTCTAAACCCTAGAGTGCTAGCCTTCATAATTTGTGGTCTTTAGGTTATAATTTCGTAGGTTCATATTGCATATCTTGTGAGAAGAAAAAGAGAGAATCTTGTGTATTTTGTGCGAGACAAAATTAATTGATCGAGTGACTCTTTCGTGGGATTCGATCGAGTGGTGCATTCTAGAGTTCGGAGTGATGTATGCTTGTTAGATTTGTTGAGGGTTGTTATTACTCGGTTCATAAGATTTCTAGTGTGCTTGGGAAGTATGACTAGATCCAGGGTGTTCTTGTAATTGGTTCAAAAGATAAACAAGGGAAGCTACGACGTTTAATCCTTACAAGCGAGAACTTGGAAGGGAGTGGTTTTCAAACTTGATAGATAGAGTTCATTGATCAAGTGTTTCCACTATAAAAAACATCTTGTCCAGTATGACTTTCTTGTTAAATTAAATTTTCTCTACGTTTACACTAAGGTTGGTGATTTTTTCTAAGTCGACAACCTTGACTAGGTGGGCGACTTTGGCTAGGTCAGCGACCTAGAAGTACTAACGATCTTACGTTATCCAGTTCCCATTCCGTGGGAAATTTGGTTCACTGAGTTCCCATTCTTGTGGGAACTCTGTTCACTTCTGAGGTTGGTCACTTTTTTTTCGTCGTTGCATTAGTTCTCAAGCCTTGGGAACTTGTGTCTCCGTGAATCTACGTAGCAACGCGCAACCTGATAAACTGAAATTCATGGAAATAGGCGTTAGTTCCTATGGTGTTTGTCATTATCAAAATAGAGGGTGTTGTTCTAGTGTTAATGAACGTGAGTTCCTAACACCGACTCAACAAACTCAACCAAGAAATAGTCTAAACGCGTTAAACTCGCAAATGAAGTACGATTCAACAAAAATACCTGAAACAGTTATAAATGGAAAGAGCTAAAGCAACTAAAATGTATATTTTGATAACCGAACGATGACAATGTCACTTGGAGATTACAAAGGAATCAAATGGGCAATTTCTTCTTTATATTTCTATAAACGATATCGAAGAATTGGATTGAATTATTTATAATCTGTACTCTAGATATTCTGTGTCCTTTCCTCTACATTCTCATAGCCTTTTAAATCTGATCACCATTAGTAGACCGTTGTCCTTTATTGGCCTGCAATCCCGAGAATATAACGATAGTTATTTATGCCCTAGCCGTTATGGGCGAATTTCTCTCAAGCCGTTAGTTTCTTGTTACGCATCTTGGCAGATGTCGAACGATTGTTTTGGGCCCCTGCTCCTTGCCGCATTGAGTCTCTAAGTAGTGAATTTCGGCCTAGATTTGGACAGTCCAACAATAAACCCCTCCAAACCCGCCAAACCCCCCTAAGACCTTATTTAAGACCTTCAAGAGAATCATTGCGATTCGCCCGGGCTCTCTCATACTCAGGTACGTCTCCTCTTCTCCTCTTTGCATTTTGCTTTCTCTTCGACCTTTCGTTCACCATGTCCGATTCTATCACTTTTAACCCATCTTCTTTATACGTGATCGGACCGAATTGTCATCATTGAGCTTGAGATAAGATAAACACTAGAATGGCTTTATCTAGTCCTTGGGCCACAAAACTTGACGTGTTCTAGCATACAAAGATCGATCATCATCTACTCATTCTCGACACTCTCTTTCGTTTGTTCATAATCTGATTTATTGTGTTAGTCAATTGGATTGTTCTAATTTGATTGATAAAAATCAAAGTTAGTTAACCATTCGGATTTAGCGTTAGAGCTAATCCGATTGAACTATCAAGTTGATTATATCATTAAATTGGATTTGTTTCGTTTCAGTCATGTTCAATTCGTTTGTTTACTTTCGACGTAAGAATTTAACATGTTAAGCAAATCAGGTTTGAATCGAGGCTACAAGGCAAGATCACGAGTTGTGTGGGTTAAATGAGATCAACGAGGAGTAATCCGAGGCGATCAGTATCAATAGGTATCAGTTATCGAGGTTGAGACAAGTTTCATTCATTGATATTTTATATTGATCTTCAATGTATGTTAGTGCCGATTTTATCAGCGCCTTCAACTTCACTTGGTTATTTCGGAATGCACCGAACCCGAAATTTGCTCAAATGAGTGCCCAATCAAAGATAATGACGAGTCCTCTTCAATTTTCAACAATCTTTTAACATATTCCAGCAATTTCGGAAAGCTTACCCTGTTATAACTATTCTATTGATTAACTAGTTGTGATCTTTAATGACCCAACCAGAACAAATCAAATTGTTGATTCTAAGCAATCGAATTTTAAAAACTAAAGCAATGAATTGATGATGAACAATCAAGAATAAGGGAATTTCGAAATTGCAAGTTAATTGGCCCATGAACTAGATAAATCAATAGGGTTTATCTAATTCAAGATTATTTTTATTAAATGAAAATAACAGCTATTTAAAAGGAAATACAAACCAAAGTTCCTTGGAGAAAAAGCCACAAGGTAGCCAGACCCAAGGGGGAAATCTGACCGTTTGCTTGCCTCACAAGATAACTTATAATAACATAAAAACATATATCTAAATCCCCTTATCTTAATTAAATCAAATAGATAAATATCTGACTTAGTAGATAAGGAAAATATCCTAACAAACTCCTAACAAAGACAAAAGATATTAATAAAGGAACCTAGGTTGAAATTACTTCCATAAAAACGTCTCTAATTAATATAATAAAGATAGATACTTTAAATTAAAGATAAAATATAGATAAGATTTACGTAAGACTTGAACAGTTCTCAGTAAATTGCATTGTTCGCCCCGTTGTTGTTGGATTCTGAATTCGACATAAAGTACAAAGTTGTAGATCTTTTCTTATCTTTCCAACGCATATTGAACGAACTTGAGATCAATTTTCTAGCCCAAGTCATGACCATTTTACTGAGCACTGCTTTTAATTTGACGAGCTTCTTAACTTTTCATACTTTCATGACTTCATAATGGAATCCATGAAAACCTTCTTAAACTTAAATGCTCGGGACCTTAATAAAGGTCTTTGTGTACTGCTTTTAATTTGACGAGCTTCTTAACTTTTCGAACTTTCATGACTTCATAATGGAATCCATGAAAACCTTCTTAAACTTAAACTTAAATGCTCGGGAGCTTCTTAACTTTTAATTTGACGCCATTGATGAACATAATCAACAGATAATATGGAATCCATGAAAACCTTCTTAAACTTAAATGCTCGGGACATTAATAAAGGTCTTTGTGTTTGGCCTCCATTCGTTTTTAACGAATCATTCGCTTGGATCTTCCCTTGATTTGTATCACCAAGTCCCTCATTATCGACCCTCCTTACGTCGGTAACAACCTGCATATTTCTTGTTTGTTTCATTGTTTACTTAGTTTTTCATCTTTAATTGCACCCCGTTATCGATCCTGACAGTGCATTTGTTTGCCTTGTTTTGGTTTTTATTTAGTAACTAGACACAACCTCGCTTCTTGTGGATGATCCTGACTACACTATACTCAATGGGGTCTTTACTATAAATTTATTTGTTTTCAAGTAAATCCCTCTCAACAAATTGGCGTCGTTGTCGGGGAAGCGATAGTGTTGTGTTTAGTTGCTTTTTGGGTTTGAGAATAGCCCAAACTTGTGTTTGTTTTTAATAAGTTAGATTTTGTTCAGCTTATGCAAGCAGGAAGACGTCGACTTGAATTCGAACACCCTACCTACTATTTTAAACCTGAACGTTCTTTCCATCGCAGGAGGAGAGAGAACCAAGCAATGGCAACAACTGAAGAGATTGTTCAACAGATGGCTGCTCTCACAGTCAGATGGAAGAATTGCAAGTTGATCGAGATGCTGCAATTGCTGAGGTTGAAGGTGAACGAGAAAACATTAACCATTTACATGAGCACTTGAATGCTATCCCAAGAAATGCCAAGCAGTATATGCACCCAGAAGTAAGGGTATCAGAATCAGCCATTGTTCTCCCAAAGATAGAGAAAGCCTTTGAGATCAAATCTCAATTTATATCCTTGATCAAAAGGGCTCAGTTTGAAGGGAAACCCATTGAGTATCCAATGGAGCATATTATAAATTTTACCGATTTTTGTGACACTATTGCTGCTGATGGTGTCTCTTTAGAATATGTTCAATTGAAAGCTTTTTAAGTGGTCCGTTATAGGAAAGTTCTTCCCACCTGCCAAAACTACGGAGTTAAGGAAACACATCACCTCCTACCACCAGCTGCCTTATGAGACATTTTTGGAGATTTGGGAGAGATTCAAGGAGTTTCTTCGACAGTGCCCCACCCATGGGCAACCACCATATGTGCTCCAAGAGATCTTCTTCCAAGGGATCAATGCTACAACTAAGGATTGCATCAACTTGCACACCGATTTTTTTTTTATCATGATGGATCCTGACTAAGCATGGGCATTGTTGACAAACTCACCAATTATGATGCCATTTATGGGACACAGCAGACGCCCCAGCTTCAAAGCAGGCTCTATAATCCAAACACTGATGTTGATCCAGATGTTAAAGACCAGTTCATGCAAGATAAGATCAATCGGCTTAAGAGACATGTAAGTTTCCTTTAAACCTCTCAACCTTGTCAAGAATGTGGCTCTCAAGCCCGTAGTACTTTTGCTTGCACTAACATTGAGTGGGTTAGAGCCGGTGAGACCTATGCTGATGCTAACTACATGAGAGGTCAATATAGAAACCTGCCTAACAACTATGATAGGAATAACAGCTATCCTGCTTGGGGAAGTTACAATCAAGGTCAAGGCCATGCACCTCCACCACAAGAGAGAAACCCCGCACCTTACAAACCTCCAGGCTATCAAGAGCCACCTTCATGTGAGTGGACTTCACGAAGGAATCAATGGAGTGAAAACCCCGCACCTTATAAACCTCTCTTTGACCCCAAAAGAATCAAACTCGATGTTCCAAACCCTCATCACAAGCACAAATGACGGTTGATTCTACAACTTGTTGGTGATTTGTGTCAAGTCATCAAATCCTTATTAAAGCATGTTGAGGTTATCAAGTCATATTGGTAATGTGGATTGATATATTGACATATATGACTTTCCATGATGGTTAATAGTTTTCATAAGATCCAAAGGTTAGTCGCACACCACCACCGAGACAAGGACCCTCGTGTGCACCGTTGTATGGCAAGGGCGCGCCTTGTCATGGGCGTCGCTCGGTGCAACGGCGCGATGCAAGTGCGGGGCTCGGCAAGAACCTCGAAATTGAGGTTCAAGGCTCGGCATAGGTTGGGGTGCGCCTTGTGAATGAACATGAGGTTCAACACACGGTTGCAAGGGCGCGCCTAGGGTGGTGCGATGGCTCGGTGAGGCTAGTGACACGGTTGCAAGGCTGTGGTGGAGCTCTCGGCGCGCCTAGGGCACTTGTCCAAGGCGTCGAGCACTAGTTGTGAGGCTAAGGTAAGTATTTGAGCTTTGTAAGTGAGTCTATAAGCTTTGTGCATATTCTAATGTGAATTAGGAAGCTTCTCTAAGCTTGGTAGATGCTTTAAGCAAGAACCAAAGCTTGAGTTTAGCTTGGCACATAGTTAAATATGCTAGAAAGAAGTTTATAAGTTTCATACTAGCTTAGAGTGAACTCTAGGAGCTTAGACAAGCTCAAGACTCATTGTACAATCTTTATAAGAAGCTCATGTAGCTAGGAACTAGCTCATGGAAGCTCAATCTAGCTCATACTAGCTCAAGTTAGCTCAACTAGCTAGAAATTCAGCTCAACCTAGCTCAAGCAAGCTCAACTAGCTATAAGCTAGCTCATGGAGCTAAGGGGTAGTGACACTACCTAGGTGACCAAGCTAAGTACCTAGCTATGCTAGCTAGGTGGTGGGGCTGGTGGGCCGGCCCAAGGGGCGTGCCAGATGGGTTGTTGGGTCGCTTACATGGGCGCATGGCATGGGCTTGATGCCTTGCCATTTGGGCCGTGTACATGGGCTTTCGGATTGGATTTTTGGGCTTCTTTTTGGGCATTTTATTTGCAGAAATTAAAAGGCATTTGGAGTCCATGGGGGGATGCATGTCGACACCCCATTTGATGACAAGGAGAGAGGTAAGGAAGTTGAAACCAACTCCCTAAAATTACTCTCGGCCACCCGTGTGTACAACCGAAGTAACCGCCTCCGTTGGCAGTTGTTTGGAGGTTTCTCACGCCTATAAATAGGGCAAAATGTCGTCCTTTTGGAAATAAAACACGTGAGGAAAAATCAGAAACCTATCCATAAAAATTCGGTGAAGACAACACACTACAAGTCGAGAAAGACTAGTCGTGTTTGGGTGAAAATACACAAGTGGTTCGAGTTCGAGAGTGGCATCATGGATCGATGTTCTTCATCAAGGAAGAAACCTCAAGAGGCGTGGCATGGGCAGAATGTTCAGGTGAAGGACCAATCCCAAACGTTGATGGAAGATGACTTCGTTCAAGTCAAGAGCGAAGAGGAATCAATGGACTCGAATAAGGTACGCTTGTTCTCAATGGTTGTATCTCGCCAACACTTCCATTGGTTCGTTTTGTTACGTTTTATCTCACAACGGTATTGCATAAACCCTTGGCATGGAATAGGGGCAATATACGTTGAAGGAAAGTGGGATCTCATCCCGTGACTCGTAGCTATATCCAAGTTGAACAACTTAATAAGAAAAAGGGGTTGATGGTGATTGCCTTCTTGGCCTACACCCACGAGACTACCCTTCAATGGGTCTACTCGTCATGCCTTGATTATCCTATGGATCTACAAGTGTCGACTTTCCTTCAACAAGACAAAGCAAACATACTTAAATGATTGCATGCAAACGCTAACACCCAGATCCAACAATCTTCAACGTATATTTGTTTATTTGCTTTCGTTTTGTTTATTTCCTTGTTTGCTTTGTTGTGGTATTTTGTTAAGTTCGAGGATAAGGCTAAACGAGGGGATAAGACGGTGCATGACATTACCTCACAATTGAGGGAAGTCAAGATAGAACCTCTGAGTCCCATTCGGCCCATCGAAGTACAAGGCGGATCATGGACTTCGACGAGTGGCTAGAAGAGTACAACAAGAGCAATCTATATTGGGATTGGGTCCTTGCTAATGTAAGGTGTGAACCTGATTTCAATGATGACCTACAAGGTGAGGTTTTAAGGCCTCAACCCTCCATGGTGATGGAGACTCATGGTCCAAGGCGAGATCATGAGGCAAGGCATGTGTACTCGGCATTCAAGCGCCATGGCAAGTCTAGGGTTAAGCACTCGCGTGCTAAACCGAGAAGAAATGTCCCTAGGGGCGTGGCCTTGGGAGATGGTGGAGCCTCGGTGAGAGGCAAGTATTGGCAAGTGGTCTATGGGGACCAAAGGCCAAAGAAACCCGTTTATTGTTCTCTTTGTGGCGTGAGACGCCACGGCCAGGCTAATTTTATACTTGTATTTGTTTCCTATTTAATGTACGTGTATGTATGTACTTAGCATTAGACGTGTGCTATGAACTTTGTGTGTTGTATATGCCTTGAATAAGGGGCTTCAAGTTCAAGGGCTTGTGGAATCTGTGGTGAAATTAGCCATCCTACTGATGCATGCCCTATTATGCAAGAGCCAGCAGCAGATGTGAATGCGATTGGAAATTATGAACAAAGGCCCCGGAATGACCCATATTCGAATACTTATAACTCGGGGTGGGCAAACCATCCTATCTTTAGGTGGAATCAACAACCTCAACAATCTTTCCACCACAGGGAGGTCAGCCCAACTATGTTCCCATGCCTAATTATGTGCCAAGGCCTCAGGCTCCTCGTGAAAATCCAGCTATTATCAATCAGTTAATGAAGGAGAATCAAGAGACTAAGGCTGCGGTGAAAAGCCTGGAAAATCAATTAAGTCAGATTGCAACCATTCTAAACCGTCTAGAAGCTAAGGACTCGGGAAAACTGCCATCTCAGACCATTAACCTGAGAGAGAATGTGAGTGCAATTACATTAAGAAGTGGAAGAGAGCTGAATAGAGACGTGGGGATGAATGAAGATCCACAAACTGAAAAATTTGAAATTCTGGAGAACGCCACCGCGCCCGCGGTGAACAACTGCCGCGATCACGGAACCTCAACTGAGAGCTCGGATATTCTGATTGAAGGCACCGCGACCGCGGTGAACAACGGTCGCGATCGCGGTGGCGAGGAAAATTCGGATTTTGAAAAATACGATATTCCGCGACCGCGGGATTCTGACCGTGCCCGCGGATATAAAGCTGAACCCGATAATTAAGTTCGGCCTTTGTTTCCTCCCATGGCTTCACAAAAGCCCGCTCCACCATTTCCTGAGGCACTGAAGGACACCAGGAGGCCAACCAATGACAAGGAAATTTTTGAAACCTTCTCCAAGTGTGAGATAAATGTCCCTTTACTTAAACTTGTTCAAAGTATTCCTCGTTTTGCTAAATTTCTGAAAGAGTTATGTACTATAAAGAGGAAACAAAAAGAAAAGGGGAAGGTTACAAAAGTTAATCTTGTTGAAAATACTGAAAATGTATCTTCCATGCTTCAAAGGCAAGTGCCTAAGAAGTATGGTGATACAGGGAGGTTTATTGTTCCCGTTACAATTGGTGAGGCAAAAATTGAGCATTCTATGCTTGATCTAGGTGCATCTATTAATGTCATGCCACTGAGCATATATGAGAGGTTAGGTCTAGGGCCATTACAGGATTCTAATATTACTATTGAACTGGTTGACCACTCTCATGTGAGTCCGAAAGGATTCGTGGAAGATGTTTTAGTGCAGGTGGATGGCTTAATTTTTCCAACGGACTTTTATATCCTTGAGATCGGTAAGGGTTGATACGACCCAGTTTTGCTGTTGGGTCGTCCATTTATGAAGACGGCGAGCGCCGTAATTGATGTTTCAAAGGGCCTATTATCTATGGCACATGAAGGGAAAAAGGTCCAGTTTCATATAGATGATGATCCATTCTGAGCATAAAGGACGTCGGGCCAAACGACGTTAAACAAAGGCGCTGCTCGGGAGGCAAGCCGAGGTAAGTTTTCTTTTTCTTGATATCCTTTAAGTTTTAAGTTTTTAGATTTAGTTTTAGTTTTGTTTTTCGTTCAATCTTGTCGGACTAACGTGCAGGTACTAGGTTCGAAAGAACAAAAATATTGTGGGGAATTTATTCCTCGAAATACACACAAAAAAGGTGAATAGGTACTAGTAAACAGCTCCGCGATCGCGGAGGTCCTTCACCGTGATCGCAGTACTATGCATCGGCGACAAGATACAATTTTTTTTAAAAAAAATATAAAAAAAATAATAAAAAAAATAAAAGGCTTTCAGGTGAAACCCCTAAAATAACAGGCTTTCAGGTGAAACCCTTGAAATAAAATGTTTTCGGGTGAAACCCCCGAGATAAATCAGGAAAAAAGAAGAGAGAAAAAAAAGAGTGTTCTTCCATATTCTACCATCATCTAGTTCCTTGGAATTGTTCAAGTATGGGGGTGCTACCGTCGTCGGAGTTTTTAATATTTTGAGGAGTCCATTTCATTCTCATTGGAGACGTCCTATGGTGTGGATCTGGTTGTTGAATTGTGAAGTTGACGCTCGCGCTTCGTCCCCTTGACAGATCAGTTCGTTCTGGAGATTGGTGCTTATAATTCCTGGAGTTTATTCTTCTCTTCTTTCGTATGTGAGTCTTCTGATTTTCCTCTTCTATGCTTAATTCCTTTCTTTTTACTTCATTGAGGACAATGAAGGATTTAAGTATGGGTGAGGAAGTACTCACTACGCCGATCATAGTTAGTTGCTTTTCAGTTTATTTTTCGTTATTTTTATGGGATTTTTGTTCCATGTTTTGTATAGAGAAATTTTTAAAAAAATGAAAAAAAAATGAAAATATAAAAAAGGCATATAAAATCATGGGATGAGTTGAAAACCCAAAAGGGCAGCTCAAGTAATAAGCAGGTAACCCGGACCAGCATTAGGCTGGGGTAATATGATGTTTATGAGAGATGTGAGTATTTGTGAGCACACCTAAGAAAAATGAAAAGAGTGATTAGGTGAAAACCCGAAAGGGCGCCTAAGTAGAATGAGTGGTAAAATCAGAGTGTTTAGGATTTCATTCTACTTTGGGGCTTTGGGGATTACATTTTACATGTCGGGTAGATCCTAGGATGCTCTACACTTTTTAGAGCTTGAGAGCTTATTGACTATGTATTTATGTGAGGTGTGTGCTTGAGCTATCATGTTTTTGCTCTTTGTTTCTCTATTTTGGGTTCGGGTTGGTGAGGTGAGTGTTTTTTGTCTTCCCTTCTACTATGCTGTAAACCTTGATAGGATTTCTTGTTAGATTTATTTGAGCTTACTCGAGGACGAGTAAGGTTTAAGTATGGGGGAATTTGATACGCTATATTGTAGTATAGGTTAACTCTTGTATTTTAGATATAATTTGAGTGTGTTTAGGTTAGTTTTGAGCATAATTTTCATATGAAGACCGAACACACGATTTGGAGAATTGCAAGAGTTATGAAGACAAGTGTTGAATTGGAGTTGTTTCAACACCACTTTCTTGTAACGCTTATTTCGGAAGGTACAGTGATCGGATGAAGCTGAATTTGGTATCATTGGAAATCTGACTCGAAGAGCTATAATTAATATTTTTACTCCGAGTCGAAATTTCTAATCTAAGATGGTCAACACATCATCCGAAAACAATGCTGGAATTCTGTCATGATCAGGTCCGCTATCGCGGAGAGTGTTCACCTCCCCCGCGGAAGTCCACGTCAGCAAAAATCCGAGAGCCGACTCTGTTTCGTTTATTCTATCTTATATCTATTATTATATCTTTTAGGTTTCACTTGTTATTTCGACTACTTAAGCTTAGTTTCGTTTTCAATTTAGAGAGAGACATTCTAGCATACTTTCAGAGATTATTCCAGTTTTTAGTTTTATTATGGAAAACTAATTTCCCTTGGAGTTTGTTTGATCAAGGAAGCCTTTTTATATAATTCGTGAGATTCTGGTAACTTTTCTATCCCTTGGTTAATATCAAAACTCTTGTGCTAAATTTTATGATTATCAATTGATTTCTCTTGGTGCGCAACTTGATGAATTTGATTGATATTCTACTGTTTGGATTGGTTTGATTGTTGTTTGTGCAATCTTATTTATCCTTGAAACAACTCTTTTCTAGGACTGTGGACTAGAATTGAGAAAGAGTGTTTGATTGTTATTTTATGCATGAGACTCGTAGCTTGATTGCATGATTTAATATCCTTCTATCCTTAATACTTTGCATGATTTGAATTAACCGTTTTTGTTCATATCATCCTTTCGCTTGGACCGTGGACAAGCGGAAATCTTTTATAAGGATTGAAATTAACCTGGGAATTAATAGAAAAGTGGATGAATTGATGATCGAATGATTAAAAAGGTGGAATTGGTTGAATAAACTCTGCTTTCCTTCCATTGATTTAATCACCAATATTATTTGCTTGTTTATTTGTTTTCCTGAACTTCCAAAACCCATGTCTTGTTACTTGTTGATTGATTCAGAAATCTGATTCTCTTGGGTTCGACCCCTTGCTTGCTTACAATACTAGTTAGTAGAATAGGGTTATTTATTTTTGATCTTGGCAACAACAACTTTAGCCGAGTCACCAACATATTTACTAGATTTGGAGTCCCTAGAGCTTTAATTAGTGACAATGGATCTTAATTCTGTAATAGGATGGTGAGTGCATTATTGAAAAAATATCATGTCACACACAGGGTCACAACAGCATATCACCCTCAGACAAATGGCCAAGCAGAGGTGTCCAAAAAAGAGATTAAGTCTATTTTGGAGAAAACGGTGGCACCAAACAGAAACGACTGGAGTGTTAGGTTGGATGATGCACTATGGGCGTACAGGACTGCTTATAAAACACCAATTGGAATGTCACCATTTTGTTTGGTGTTTGGTAAAGCATGTCACCTACCGGTGGAAATTCAACACAAGGCATATCTGGCAGTTAAAAAATGCAACATGCTGGCAAATAAGGTAGGCGAATTCAGGAAACTTCAACTCCAAGAATTGGAAGAGATTAGGCTTGAGTCTTATTACAATGCATCAATACACAAGGAAAAGACAAAAGCCTGGCATGACAAGCATATTTGGAGGAAGAGTTTCAAAGTGGGTGATAAAGTCCTTCTATTTCATTCCCGCTTCATGTTGTTCCCTGGGAAGCTAAGGTCAAGATGGATGGACCCATATGTGGTTGCTCGTGTTTACCCACACGTCGCCGTTGACATCTATGACAATGCCACCAATAAAGTTAATGGTCAGAGACTAAAGCCATATTTTGAAGGATTCAACAATGCCATAATATAAGAGATGGCTCTACAAGAGACAAAGTAGGAGCCTTGATATCCTTTTTAAGCCAAGCTAATGACGTTAAACAAGCGCTTATTAGGAGGCAACCCAATGTTTACAGTATATTTTTCTTTAGTTAATTCTTTTGCTTTTTAAGTAGTTTTAGTGTGTTTTTAGATACCCTAGGTTCAAAAATCAATAACCCGAATGGATCAGAGGAGTGCGGGTATGAAGAACAGGTGGCACGATCGCATAGGTTGGAGCTCACACCCGCGTAATTCCAACAGAGAGTAGAAGCAAGTGACGCGGGCAAAATTGCCAGATGGCGCGGCCGCGCTGTCTGGGTCCCATGCCCGCGCCACATGTATTTTTCGATATATAATGAAGGTGTGGCCGAGCTTCTTTTTCACACACCCATACCTCTCCTTCTCCTTCCTCACGCCTCTCTTCACACAAACTCCATTAAAGAAGCTTCATGGTTGGATTTTCAGCTAAATCTCACTCAAACAACATCAACCGTCAAGATTCAAGTAAGCTTCTTCAATCTCAACTCCAAATTTCTCAAATTTAAGCATAAATTCGAAAATTAAGCATGCTCTAAGTTTTCTAGAAAAGCTTAGATCTAGGCAAATTTAGTTCGATTTTTGCTTAGTTCCTTCACAAAAGATTGTTCTTTGCTTGATTATAGGCTAGATTTGTGCTTATTTTGCTAATTTGTGAAGATTTGAGATTAACCCTAAATTTTTTATTAAATTTGATTAAAATATTCTAGGTAGTGGGGGAAGAGAGTGATTGAGAGCTTATTTGTGAAATATTATTGTGGTTGTCCTTGCCGGAGCAAAAAAAAATTGCAATTGTGTGTTGTTTGGTGGAGCTTATGTAGGAATTTGACAAAAAAAATTGCAACTGTTGCTTCTATGTGCATGTTTGGAACAAGAGGAATTCAATTTAGCTGGGTTACTGATGACTCAGTTGTATCAAGTGGGCCGAGTTGGAGGTACTTCTATTGCTATTGGTGTTGTTGTTACTCGGTTTGCCCGTCATTTCGCAATAACCTAAGTGGATATTAGGCTTACATGGAGCCTTTACCTATGAGCTTCAAGATGTTCCATAGCATGAATGTGTGCTATTTTTCTAAAGGGACATATTATTGGGTGATAGGAGACTCATGTTGAGTTATAAAGCTACCTAATGAGAGGAGGACTGAGATTGATGTTGGGATAGGCAACTCTGCCACTTGGATGATGGAGGTGTTAGATAGTGATTTTCCTGTGCAGAGGGTCAAAGGTCAGAGTTCAAATGTCAGACAGCCTAGAGTACCAGCTCACCATGCACAGTATGAGGTGTTACAGGAGGGTTATAATGATGAAGCCGAAGATGAGGATTATGACATGGAGATAGATGATGATGATGAGAGTGAGGAGGAGCAGGCAGCTACTGAGGCTAGCGACTTGCATCAGGGTATGGGCTATTCTTCAGCCAGTTTGATTAGTTGTCTGGGATGATGCAGCAGATGCAGTTGAGCCAGACTTAGGGGTTCACGGGATTACATGATTATGTAGATGAGCATTTCACCACATTTCAGACACATCAGGATCAGAGGATATCCGCTTTTTAGGCTCATCAGGATCAGCACTTTGCTGCTTTTCAAGCTCAGTATGAGGCATTCCAGGCATGTCATGATGAGTAGTTTAGGCTGCACAATACTAGATTGGATGGTTGAAAGTAGTACTAACCTCATTACAACTTTCCTCCGCCACCATATCCTTGGTTCCCTGCTTATCCGCCGCCATCGTCGCCACAGGATCCCCAGCACTACCTGGATAGTTAGACTTTTGTGAGTTTTCTCTTTCCTTTACTTTTTACTATACTTTGGGGGCAAAGTATGTTTTAAGCATGGGGAAAGGAATTACTTTTGCATTGCATGTAATTGCATTTGTTTAGGGCATATATAAATTTTTTGCATGCATTGATCTAAAATTCTGAAGAAAAAAAATGAAAAAATCAGAAAATTAGAAAAAATACAAAAATATTGCATTTAGGTTCTTATTTCCCCATTGTTTGATTCCTCTTATGTTTCTACGCTAAGTATAAGTCCTAACTCATGATTTGCATGATATGCTGAAGTTTATATGATATGAGCATGATCATTGATTAATTACTTTGACTATAGGACTGAGCATATATATAGCTTGAGTATTCGATTCTTTCTAAAGTTCTAGACAAAATTTGCCTTGTGAGATTTATTTGGCCTTCCAATGATTATATTTCTTCTTTACATTCTTGAGTGTATCACCATGATTATCTAGCTCTACAACTTGCATTATGACTCTTTTTCAAGGCTGCTTTATATGATTGAATGCATGACATTAAAATGATTGAGGCATTGTTTCTTATTATCCTATTATCTCCTTTCCTACCTTACAAGATCCATGTTCTTAACACCCCAATTTCTTTGAACTTTAAGCCTATTTTTATTAGCTCCACAAAATAATCCCTAGCCTAATAAGCTTGACCCCCATCCGGGATTTAGGACTTTAGGTTGTGTTTTTGTTATGTGTGAGTTTGGTATAAGTATGGGGGAGGTTGAAAAAAAAGGTGGAAAAGAGGAAATACAACTCTTGTGTGTAAAGTGGAAAAAAAAGGTGAAAAGTATGTTGCAAAGAGAAGGAAAAGTTGAGTTTAAATGCAATTAATCTTCATGAGTGAAAAAGAAAAGAGTTGAAAAAGAGGCAAAAAGTGAAAAGAAAGAAAGAAGGAAGAAAGAAGAAACAAAGTTCTTAAATGGGTTTATGGAGTTGGTGAAAAAAGTTTGGGAGCAGTAAGAAGAAAAAGTGTAAAAGTTTGGGTTTAGGATTAGTTCTTTATCCCGGATTTAGCACCACAAGCCAAAAATTGATCCCATCCAAATTTCTCTTTACCTTGTCCCCATTACATCCCTTAAAAAGACCTCATGATTTTTGTTATGTATTTGATCAACAGCTGTGGAGATTTAGGATGTTGATGCAAGCTTATGGTAGTCTAGTTTTCATGGTTGATTTTTGAGTGAAACATGTCCTTAAACACTTGAGAGTTTGAGTGCAAACACAATTACCTTGGTGAGGTCTAGAATTGATGAATAATCTTTGCTCTATGCTTAATACAATACAAGCTATGAAGTCTTGATCGGGTTTTACTTATATGTTGAAATGCTCATTTGATTATGAGATGGATGCATGATTGCATTTCTATGGTGTGATTTGGATTTATGTCTTGCTTGAGGACAAGCAAGGGTTAAGCATGGGGGAATTTGATATCTTGCATATAGGTATAGTTTAGATGCATGTTTTATGTTTGTTATGCATAGGTTTAGCTAAGTTTTAGCTTAGTTTTTAGGATTTATCGTTTTCGGGTAGACTACGCTTGTTTGCTATCTTTTGCAGGTTTTTAGGTATTAGAGCAAAGCAAGGTGTGATCTGGGCTAGCTATGGTGGTGAGTTAGAGTGCATGAATGAAGATTGAAGAGATTCAAGTCAAGATATCAAGAGCATAACCGAATGGAGCCAAGTCAAGAGGAAGACACGACTCATATCAAGGGGGAGCGGGCTACAAAGACAGATTTAACTAGTTGGAGTGCATGAATGAAGATTGAAGAGATTGCATGAATGAAGATTGAAGAGATTCAAGTCAAGATGGTGGTGAGTTAGAACAACCCTAATCATCTAACAAGAGCATGAATGAAGATTGAAGAGATTAGAGATTGCATGAATGAAGATTGCATGAATGAAGATTGAAGAGATTAAAGTCAAGATATCAAGAGCATAACTTGAATCTATCTTAGATTGTGATGGATTTAACTAGAAAAGCGTGTTCAACTAGTTAAATCCATCACAAATATGATTGTGATGGATTTAACTAGTTGAACACGCTTTTCTCATACTTGTTTAACACAATCATATTTGCATTCATATTTACTTTTTTAGTTTGCATATTAGATTAGACTAAAAAACCCCTTATTTGGTTACTTGGCACCTAAGTAATAACATCAATACACGAGTCCATGTGGGATCGACCCTTACTTATCATTCTACTAAGTTTGGTTAAGTTAGGATTCTATGGTAGGTATTAACGACCACGAAAATACCTCATCTAAGGGTTCGTGGGCTACATGTTGCACAAGGGAACAAGGGATGTTGTGGAACACGTGTCGTCACCAATGGCCAAGATCTTTGTCATGATCCAAGCCACAAGCAACGAGTATGCCAGCTTGGTAACGAAGACAGCAGCTTCGTTATCGACACCGTAGCTGAGTGAGCCAACTCGGTACCGATTGCACCCTATTCGGTACCGAGGCCACCAAGCTCGGTAACGAGTCCCACAAGCTCGGTAACGAGTCCCACAAGCTCGGTATCGAGGCCAAAACTCACGGTATTGCGGTCAGCTGCGTCGTTAACGACCCATGCAGCTCGTTAACGAAGGTGTGCTGGTTTCCTCTTATGTTTTCGTTTATGTGTGTTTAAGACGTTTGTTTATTTCAGTTTGTTCCTTTAATTTCGTAGAACAATGAATAGATTATTGGTAGTTTATTTGAGGACAATTAGCTCTTATGTCATGTTTGTAAACACTTTCATTTGAGAGCTTCCTTAAGTGGCTTTTGAGTGGATCATTGGAATTTAACTTGGTTTGTGTTGATCTATGTCAATCTCTTCATAGATTTTGTGTTTTCAATACAATCACACGCATCCTCCTGGTGTTTCTAGGGCTCGACCTTAGTTATGTCAAGTTGTAGGAAGATTGGTCTTCTCTTTAATCGAATGGGTGCTTGAGACTTGATCTCTTGTGTCTTTCGTTTAGCATGCAAGGTTATTCTTCATTTCTATTTGTTGCTCTTGTTTTTCATTTATTTCTTTATGTTCTTCGTTTCTTGTTCGAGTCTAATCTCGTTCTTGTCTTTGATCCTGTTGTTGTGTCGAGTGTTGGAAAGATCGGGCCTACTCTGTATTAGCATGTTTCAAGCTCAAGGATTACTCGTTTTGCAACGACGTTTTCCACTACGGAGCGTGTGGAAGCAAGAAAGAAAATGAAAGCCGAAATAGCCTCTACCGCAAATACCTCTTTAGTAGTGTCACTTCGTCCGAAGTTAATTTCTCTTATGCTGAAAGGTTCACTCCCGAAGAAAAACGCCACCCCCAGCCTTACTGATCTACCAGGCACCATGATGTCTCTTAATATGGCGGTGGAAAAGTCCTTGACCTCTTTAATGCCTTTGCATGTGAACTGCTCCCAAGATGTAAAAAATTGGTCTAGCATGTCGGACTTCTTTGGTGAAATGGTAGCTGCTCAATGGCAGGTATGGATATAAACCCTTACCAATAATCTTTGATGTTTCAACTTTTTTCTATGTTAACACATTCGTTTTTTGCAGAGTTTTCAACTTACCCTGTCAGCCATCAAGTCTTTCAAGGATCAGCCCAATCAAATTTCCCAAAGGAAGTTAGTTTGCAGCATGAGAAGAAGTAGAGTGCTCTTTTGGAACATGAGAAAAAAAGCCTTGGAGAAAAAGGTCGAGGAGGTGTTGAAAAGTACTGAGGACTAGGAAAGTAAATTCCGTACTACCTCAAAGACAGAATCAACTTTAACTAAGGAAGTTAAGGACACAAATGACTATTGATCTTTCAAAGCTCGTGTCGAGGCCATGAAAGAATTTGTTGCAGGAAAATACACATCTTGGGTTGCTATTAAAGAAAGGTAACAATTTGAAACCATGTTTCCTCCTGCTGAAGCGGATTTTGCAACCAAAACTTCTTCTCCCATGATTGACGAGGCTCAAGTTGTCAAGGAGTTAGTTAAAGAAGAAGTTGCTTGAGATGCTATGGTGTGTGGGGATATGCCAAAGGAGTAATGTCGCTACTTTAAGTCTTTTTTTTATGAACAAGATTTTTTGAAGTGTGGACTTTAAAACTTTGAGGCACTTAAGACCAAGATAGTTAATAGTAGTTGTTGAGAAAAGATGACGTTTTTCTAAGAGTTCATCGCGTCTAAACTTTGGTTAAAAATATTAAAATTGAGTCAAACTGCTTTTGTTTGGATAGCAAGAAAGTATGGTGGTTCACACTTGGTGATGTCACTATAGTCGTGCTTGCTTGGATTTGGAAGTTACTTCTCGCCGTTAGCCGGTTAACGGTGAACGTTATGATTCATAGGTATTTTGTAGCGACACGTTTCCTACATCATTCGAGGATTGCCTTTCAAGTAAATCGTTCTCGACTTGCTCGGCTCTATTCTAGTCTTGTTAGATTTATATGCCATGATTGTGAGATTGGTTTTGGGAACTAGTCCCGAATGTATGTTTTTCCTTGTGAAATGTTTTATTGTATGATGTGATGTGCTTTCTATTCCAAACGTTATCTCGTAAAAGAAATTGTTATTGCTTTCTCTATGTTAGCTGCGTAACCGATACGATCATGTGAGACGATTGTCGGTGGTGAAGAGGTGTCTAACCATGGTCGTGTGTCGGTCGGGCCCCTTCAAATAAAAATTAATTTCTTTGTTTTTGGCAAGTGCTCTGGTGGAGGCTTGACCAGGGGTTGGAAGGATGACGTATATGAAAAGTGAGAGGGGTTGCCTCCGTATTCAGGCAGAGGTGAGTTAGCATCGTGGATTGGAATGCAACGGTGGGAGGAAGAATTGCATTTCCAAATAGGTTTGTGAATGATTGTTTCTTGTGTTTGTGTGTGGTTGCTTATTTGGTTCCTGGCTTGTGAAATGTTGGTATGTTTGATGAATTGTTTTTTTCATTGTGCTTCCTTTCACTTATTGAATGTCGAATTATTGGTTATTGTTTGAAACGCTTTATGTCGCTCGCTACCTAGATTGTTGATATGTGTACTGAAATATTATGTTTTGTTCTATTCGCTTGTTGAAGGTCAAGTTGTTGGTTATTAATTGTTTTCATACATCTTACTTTTGCCGCTTATATTCTAGCTTGCCTAGGATAATAGCTGACCCATCGAGGACTTTTATTTTTCAACTCCAGGTAATCTTGCATGTCTCGTGTTGAAGCCTACGCTGGATGCTGCAGCAGATCGTTGACGCCATGTCATTCGGTTCTGGAGTGGGTTGGGTGTTCTAGTTAGTCTTGATTATCTGTTTGGATGTTTTTATGTTATGTTGACTTATGAGGGTTGTCAATTTGTTTGTGTTTTGTCTTAGTTGTTGGGACCTCATGCATGACATTGTTACAAATATGTTTTTAATAAATGATGGTTGGATGGTTTAAATTGGATTTCTCGTCGTGCCGAGTTGCAAGGTTTAGGTGTTTTAGTTGTCAAACTATTTCATGTAGTGTCCGAGAGGGCAAACTACCAAGTAACTCCCCGACATTAAGACGGGGTTTTACAGTCGTCTTCCCTCTTTTCGGTTTGACAAAATGAATGAAGGAAAGTCTAGCTAGACCTTAAATGGCGTTTCTTGGGAGGAAACCCAAGCTCTAAGTAATTTCACTCTACCTTAACTTTTATTTTTGAGGACAATGCATATTTTTAAGCTTGTGGAAGGGAGTGAAAATTACCTTTGATTGCATACTTTCTATCTTTTAGTTTTAGTTGCATTGCATTTGCATTTAGTTAGTTTTGCATTAGCTTAGGTTCATGGTATTTATGTTGCATGTAGTTATGCCTTTTGATGGATCACTTGTGGTATTTCTTTTGAAATATTTTGGTTGTCAAAATTATAAAAGATCATGAAGCAAATTTTGAATATGTGTGAGTAAATGAATTAGGGATGCTTGTGGTTATCTCTTGGATTTGACAAAATTTTAAATTCATGACAAAAGTTGTGAGTTTCTCTTTAGGCCTTTGGACTTGTACTTCATGAGTCCTCTCTATTTTCATGTGTGATTTCTCCATTGTATGGTCATCTATAGAACTTGAATTTAGAGCTTTTTTTTCGATACCACATTTATACTATTGTGTATGCACAAAAATGATTGAGACAACTTTCTTTGATAACCCACTTTACTCATACCTACATCTTACATTTAATTCATATTTTTAGCCCCCTTTTGAGCCTATATTGGCCTATTATTTTTAAGTACAACCAAAGCAATCCGAGCCTTAAATTATTATTCATTTATCCTTTTGAGGAGTTAGGAAAATTCTATATTAACTTTCTTGTGTTGTTAGAATCTAAGCTTGAGGGAATTCAATGTAAATGATGGAAGTTCAAAGAGCATTTCACACATCACCTTGCAATTGAGTGCATACATCAAAATGTTTGTACTGTAAAAAAAACAATGATGTGAAAAGTGAAGAAAAAAGAAAAGAAAAGGGGAAGCAAGAAATGAAGAGATGAAGCGATATGTGAATATGCCATCACTTTGCAATTAATGGAATATGAATTTTCAAGAGCTAGTCTAGTCAGGATAGAATTTTTTCAACAACCACAAAGCCAAATATAATGGCCCTTTCTCATTATCTTGGCCCCATTACAACCGAATAAACACTTCTTGATTTGTGTGATGTGCATGGTTTTTAGTGATGGAGAATTAAGACACTGATGCAAGTTTATGGTAGATGAATTTCTTTGGATTGAAAATGAGCAAAACACGTCCTTCAAACACATGAGTGTGAATGGATCACATTTTCACATTTTCATTCTCGTGAGACTTGCTATCTCTTATGATTTCATTCATCATATATTTCACATTACAAAATCATGTTTGTATTTGTTTTGCATGGAGACAACCTCTATATTTCCTTTGGAATATCAATCTTCGAATGGACATCCTTGCTTGAGGACAAGCAAGATCTAAGCTTGGAGGAGTTTGATAACATGTGTTTATAACACCTTTTGACCAGATTAACCCCCACCTTTTCCCTCATTTAGTCTTGGTTTTATAAGTGCAAGAATTTGGATTCTTCTAGGGTCAAATGGGCTCAAATCGACTTCAATTCTTGCAAAGAAGAACCCAAGGGATTCAACTTGAAGATTTAATGGAGAAGAAGGAGTTACACAAGTTATATAAGCTAAGGAGGCACTCATATCCAATAAAAAATGTGAAGATGTCTTCCTAGGACATTGCATGAGGTGCTCGTACCACTCGAAATGCCCATACCAAGAGCCAAATGCCAAATTTCTACACGTTGTTTTTGGCATGGTATGCCAGTGTGAAGCAACATGGGCAAGCAGCTTTCAGTACATCTCCTAAACTAGGGTTGTATCTCTCCCACCATTTAGGGGCACATATAAATATCTAAACAAGAAAATTTTGAGAGTCTTATGCTCTATTTGGCCTCTTTTTCTAGGATTTTAGCTCTCTTTCATTACATATTCTAATTTCTATAGATTTAGATTTCTAATTTAGATTTTTAGTTAGCTTAGGACTTAGATTTAGATTGGAGATTCCCAATTTTGAGTTGTTGAACTCTCTTGTGATTGAAGACTTGGTAGAAGAAATCAATCTCAACTTCATTCTCATATTTCTATGGAAGTCAAGAATTTGGGTGGAATGATAAGTGTCTCTTATCTATTTTCCTTATTTCTTGCTTTCCTCTTCATATATACTTGTGTATGATGATTGGATTGATCTTTCATACTTTGTTATTGCCAATTATGACTGATTAGTTGCTTGTTTAGGATTGGGGAAGCCAAATGGTGATTGTGTGATGATTTGGTAAAAGTCTCTCTTTGGTTGAATGAGTTTTAGTTTGCTACTCAATTCTTGCACACCATGTGTTTGCGAAAATATCTCGCCAGTATTTTCTTATATTTTTTATGTTGAATATGCATTGCAAGATGATATTTGACATTTGACCTTCAAGAGTTGAACTAGGAATTTTAGGACCACGAAAGTAGCCAATAATATGTGCTTTACTTTCCACTGCTACATCTTATGTAAAACAAATATTAGTGTAATGAACCATGGTTCCTTTTAATGAATGAAACTACCGCTTTTAATTCATTTTCATTTAAGTAATATATTTTAAAGCCTTGGGTGATTCTGGGTGGGTTAAACTGGGATAATTGGCTGTAATTTTCCTTAGGATGAAAATATGGGTGCTATAGCCTTATCCATTAGACTTTCTATCTATATGCTAATTGTATTCTAATAATCTCTTTTTTTATTATCTTTAGGTTACATAGGATCCAAGGAATACACATGGTCTCCAAATTAATATGGATCTTCCCTTATGCTATTCCACTTGCTCGAAGTTTAGTCTCTTAGATTTTCTATTTAAACTCTTGTCTTTTGCATTCATCGGATCGGATTTGAGTAGAGGATTATACTTGGCATAGTTTAATCCTTACATTAGATCCAAAACCTTATATTTGCTCTAATTCTCACATGTTCATTCATCAACCCAAATAATTTTATTCTTCATCAAATCATATTCATTCATCATCAAATCATCATCAAAGCACAAAGTTTAATTAACCAGTTCATCCCTTTAGAGAGGAATTATATGCTAATGATCCTTTCGTTATTAAATTTATTTATAATCATTGCATGACTAATAGAGAGTTGAATTACATTGTGGATATGACTAAAAGAACACTATTATTTCCAAAAATTTGAAGCTATATGCTTAGATTTGTAAGAAGTTGTGTTACTTGTGCAAAAGGAAAATGTAAACTAAACCCTCATGGATTATTCAAACATTTACATATCCCTACAACTTCTTGACAAGATATTTTTATGGACTTCATTATAGGGATTCTTAGGACTAGAAAATCTAGAGATTCCATATTTTTAGTTGTAGATACATTTTAAAAACTGACTCATTTCACTCCATGCCACACGATTGATGATGAATCTCATGTAGCTAAGTTGTTCTTTAGGGAAATTATTAGACCACAAGACATCCCTTGCAATACTTTTTTGATCATGAGGTTATGTTTTTAATTATTTTTGGAAATCGTAGTGGTATAAATTAGGGACTAAATTACTTTTTTCTACTACTTGTAATCCTCAAATAGATGGTCAAACTAAGGTAACAAATAGAGATATATGTGTATTACTGCATACTTTTTTTAAATCTTACCTTAAGAGATGTGAAGATTTTGTCTTTTGTAGAATTTGCATATAACTAGAGATACAAGACAAAGGAGTGATGAGTTTTGTGGGCCACACTCAAGCATTTTCAAGACCTCGTTGACAAGGACAGACCTAGGAATTAAAAATAGGGTAGGCTAGTTTTTATCGAAATTTTCTAGCGGATTAAATTACCTTAATTTACCTATTTTACTACTAAGTTTACTTTAATTTCTACTATTTTCTAATTAAATTTACCTTTATTTTATTTTTATTTTTTTAAGAGTTAGCAGGAGCGGACCCTAGCACGACCTTAGGTCCGTCCCTAATCGTCGAGTAACTTACTTAATCTAGAGGCATATAATGACTTATCTGTCTGGTTAAGTCAAATTGTATATGGTGCTAGTCAAATTGATCATATGTAATATTTATTAGAACAAATTTAGCCCAAAAGTGTTTTGAGCTACTCTATTTAGGCGTTTGGACCCCTATTGAATTTTTTTGGTATTTGTTATGTATATAAGAGCTTTTTTAAAAAAAAATCCTATTTCCTTCTCCTCTCTTTCCCGACTCCCTCCTCTCTCTCGATCTCACCCGACCTAACTCATCTGGCGGCGATCTCCTTTCCCCGATCAAGCCTTCACAAACCCGACGGGATTGTCTCAGATTTCTTCTTCTTTAATGAATGTTTACGATATTGTCAACTCCATAGGTCGCTACAATGGCGGCTCCGATCTTCAACTTGAGAGGGTGAATGCTTACTACAATGAGGCGAGTTGTGGTCGGTTCATTCCAAGGGCGATTCTCATGGACCTCGAGCTTGGAACCATGGACAGCGTGACATCTGGTCCTTATGGCCAGATCTTCCGGCGTGATAAATTCATTTTTGGCCAATTTGGAAACAATTGGGCCAAGGGACACTATACTGAGGGTGCTAAACTCATCGATTTCGTGCTTGATGTTGTGAGGAAGGAAGCGGAGAATTGTGATTGCCTTCAAGGTAAACCTAATTCCCATTTCCACGTGATCTTCTCTTCCGATTTCATCTTCTGGTACATGTTTGATGACAATCATGGTGGTTACTAGATAGATTTTTGGTTTCGAGTTATGGCGGTACGATCGCCACACTATCTTATCGGTGCTCTTCCGATTGGAAATCGTATTCTGATTTGGTTGAATTGTAGCAGAATTCTAGCCTTAATTTCAGTAAATACCTCATTCTCATTTTGTGCTTCAAATGGTGTCTATCCCACATTTTTTGACTGAATTAATTTTGATTGATCAAGACTTGAGACTTCTTCGTTATGCAGGATTCCAGGTATGCCACTCGCTCGGAGTTGGAACCGGTTCTGGTATGGGAACGTTGCTCGTATCCAAGATCCGAGAGGAGTATTTGGATAGGATGATGCTCACATTCTATGTCTTCCCATCATCAAAAATTTCTAACATTGTGGTTGAGCCATACAATGCAACTCTCTCCGTCCATCAATTGGTCGAAAATGTCAATGAGTGTATGGTATTCGATAATGAGGCTCTCTATGATATCTTTTTCCGTACTCTCAAGCTCACCACACCAAGCTGTAAGACTCATGCCTTCGTTCTTTCGTGTCTTTGATCATTGTTTTGCTTCAATATTGGTGTTAGTTGTGTTTTTGTTCCTTTATTCAATCAGCTATATCTATCTTCTTGCTTTATAAGTTTAAGCACCATGACATTTGAAACCAACAGTTCACTGCATTTTTTTGCTTTGGGCTTGGCCTTTTATAAATGCAATCATGTGAGTACTTTACTATGTTGATTTTAACCCTATCTAAAACTAAATGATATATAATGTGGGGTTTGTTCTTAGTTGATTAGAACAAATCATGTGATGGATCTGGCACGAACATACAATATGTATTCTTTCTATTGTGGATGAGCCGTCCAAATTGGTTTGAATATAAAGATACATAAAAGTTAGAATTAGATTAATACGATTTTTACATCTAAATAATACCAAGTTCAAACATTTCATCCCTTGCATTCTAATTTTGCATAGCACAATGAAATTCAAGTATCAAAAAAGTTAACGTGGTGATAATTGATGACAGTTGACGACAATCGAACCGTCATCAAGTAGTGATGATAATTCATGACAATCGAACCGTCATCAAATAGCGATGACGATTGATGACAATCAAACCATCATCAAGTATGGATGACATTTGTGATGATCGTTGATGACAATCAAACCATCATCAAGTAGTGATGACAGTTTATGGAAAGTGATGACAGATTATGAAAAAATCGTATGTGATGACACATATTTGATGACACTCTAAGTGATGGTACTAAAAAGTTATATGTGATGACACTAAAAAATTAAACGTGATGACACATATTTGATGACACTAGAAAAAAAATTGTATGTGATGACACATATTTGATGACATCTAAAAATTTAAGCATGATGATACATATTTGATAAGATTTTTGTTTTTTATGTGTGATGACGATTGTTTATATGGTTGAATGACTTTGATGATACTTTTTGTTATCAAAAAGTTGTCATCAAGACATTTTGATGACACTTTTTACCTTTCATTACACTTTTTGTCATCAAAAAATTGTGACGACAGTGAAAATTTTTGCGATGACAATGACGATGGTGAAAAAAATGTGATGACAGTGATGACGGTTGTTTTTATGTGGTTGAATGTCTTTGATGATACTTTTTGTCAACAAAAAGTTGTCATGAAGATATTTTCATGACACTTTCACCTTTTATTACACTTTTTGTCATCAAAAAAATGTGATGACGGTGAAAACAATTATGATGATAGTGGAAAAATGTGATGACAATGATGACAGTTATAAAAGTGATGATAGTGATGATTGTGATGATGGTCAATGCCGGTCAACGGCCGGTCAACGCCAGTCAACAGTCGGTCAATGCCCGGTCAACGCTTGAGTCAAGTCGGTCAACGGGCGAGCCAATTCGCTCAACGACCGAATCAACTTGGTGGGGTGAGGGTGAGGGTGGGTGATGGGGATTTTTGCTATTTACCTAATTATTTTGCATTTGCTTAACAAACACCTAATTATGTAATTTTTTGCTATTTACTTAATTGAGCCTATTTAATAAGTATCCCCTATAGTTTTAATATTTAGAAGACTTTATTACCTTAACTAGTTGAAGTCCAGTGATACTCACAGGATGATTTTCCTAAAAGTTATACATAGGGTTGGACATTATCCGTAGGTGACTGACCCACCTGCTTCACCCGACCCAATTATACGGGTGAAAAACCATAATGAAGCAGGTGACGGGTGGGTCGAGTGACGGGTGAAATGGGTGACGGGTCGGATATGGGTTAAATTTTACACCCATTTAACCTTACTCGATCCATCACACACCACCCATTTCACCCGTCTACCAACCATAAAAATTTATCCTAAATTAAAATTAGGTTTAGTTTTTTCCTAAAAAAAGTTCGGGACTTGGGGGATTTTTTTAAAAAAAAAAATTGGGGTTTTTTTAAAATATTAAAAGTCTAAATGCCATTACGATAATGTAAATGTTGTTGCTAAGAGTCTAAATAACCTAGGAACTTGTTTTAATGAGAGGAAGTTGAGGATTAGTGTTGGAACATAAGTAGATGAAAGATATAGAAATTTGTGGGTCAAAATATGTGAATCTTCACGGATAAAATGTTTGAGGATATTTTGGATATCACTTTAGTAAGCAGATAGTTGCATTAACTTTTTTTTATATTAATTCTGAGATTTTATTGTAATTTTAGAATTCGCATGTAATGTGTCACCCGACTCATTCGCGGGTGACGGATGGGTCGGATATGGGTGAAAGGTTATGCGGGTGATGGGTGGGTCGAGGTGATACAATTTATTTTGTGGGTCGGGTGATGGAAGTGCTCCACCCACCCATAACCTAACCCATGACCAACCCTAGTTATACAGTATTATGATATTATTAAAAAATTAAAACACTTGTATATAATATCGTAATAAATTTATGTAATTAATAAAATCGTTAAGATCGTGCCCTTATGCCCTATATTTTAATTGAATATATTCAATTTTTTCATTATTTTTTGAGATCTTGCCCCAAATTTAGATTAAAATTATTATAATGTTAATTTTACTTGAATTGAATATTTTAAATATTTTTATATTTTTTTTAAGATATTAATATGCATAAAATAATCAATTTTTTAAAAATATTTATTAAGGTTATGTATTAGGATTTTTATCATTTAATTCATAATGAATATAATTTTTTTTAAAATATGGAAAAAATTAATATAAAGATCGATAAAGAAAATAACATAGAGAACAAAATAAAATTCGACCAAAAAAAGGAGAAAAAAATAAAAGCAATTATAATGTTATAAATTAAAGATAATTACAATAGAATATCTAGAAAGGATAACATAACTTATTAAAATATTCATTTATATAGTTCTTAGCATTAATTTATTAAAATTTAGGTAGATATATCAATGTATATGAAAATATATCATATATTTTATAAATAATTTATTATATTGAAAAATATCAACATATATATAAAAACAATTAGAGTCACAATCGGGTGGATTTATTTGATAGGATGAAAATACGAGCAAATCGAAGCCGTTAGATCAAATGAATGGACGGACTGGATTGACTAAAAGGGGTTTAAAAAATACGGAAAAGCTAGGGTATGTTCATTTATAATGGCACGCAGGTAAATAGTCTAATTTTTTCATTCATAGACGAAATTACTTTTTGAATAAATAAACTCTAAAAGTAAAAAAACCTACACGCATTTCTTTCTCAGCCTTCTCCCTCCCTCTCTCTCTCTCTCTCCCCTACTCCCACTACCACTCCACCATAGATCAGAAGATGAGATCTTTCTATTTTCCCACATTTTCTACTTTCCCCCTCCCATTTTCATTCATAGACGATATCGGTTCATCAAATCCATGAAGTAGGATACAAAGAAAGGTATGAATGAATTTGATTTTTCTAGGGTTTGTTTTTTGGGTTTATTAAAAATTTGCTTGCAATCTACAAATTCTTCTGGTTTATGATAGCAAGTTTGTTTAATTTTCTAGGTTAAAGTTCTAAATTGCAAAAGAAACAACTCATCTGTATTATTTTTTTTACTAAAACCGATCACCCCCAAATTCCAAAAATTTAGCCTTTGATGTTGGTAAGTAGAAGAAATATTCACTGATTTTCACATGTATTGGTTAGTGAAAAGAAGATTTTTAGTTCATTGTTGAAGTTGTCTACTAAGTCCTATAAGGAGAAATCTCAATATAAGTTTGTACAGATCTTTTATGTCATTGATAAATGAGAAATGTGCATTTGACACTTGAGAAATTATATATTTGGTAGCCTATTAGCTCAAATGGTAGAGCAATGTACATGTGCACATAGATGTGGGTTCAAATCCCACATAGGCTAATTCTTGATACGATCATGTCTTTTTGTTTATATCAGTTGTTCTTTTGGTTCGTGACTTTGTAAGATAAGGTTCATAATATTTATTCTTATGGTTCATAAATTTTGTTTCATGCCTTTTTGTTTATAACACTTGTTTTTTTGGTTCATCAAAGTTCATCTTATGATTCATGTCTTTTCGTTCATACTAGTTATTATTTTCTTTCATGAATTTTGTTTCATGGTACTTGTTCTTTCGGTTCATGTTTTTGTAAGCTAGGTTCATAATAATTCTTATGGTTCATGACTTTTAATTCTTAGTAGTTCATCTTATAGTTCATGTTATTTGGTAGCCAATTAGCTCAAATGGTAGAGCAATGTGCGTGTGCATATAGATGTAGGTTCAAATCCCACATAGGTTAACTCTTCGAACGATTTATGTCTTTTGGTTCACGGTAGTTCTTTTTTGGTTCATATTTATATATGCGTAGGTTCAAGATAGTTTATCTTACAACTCATGTTTTTTAAGTTGTATCCTAGTTGTTATTTTGGTTCATGATATTTGTTCATTTGATTCATGTTCTTATAAACACATGTTCATAATATTTCATCTCACGGTACATGACTTTTATATAGTTCATAAAAGTTGGTGTATTTGTTCATGTCCTTACATGGTTAGGTTCATACCAATTGTCAATAATGTTCATTAAATTTAATTCACAATACTTTTTATTTTGTGTCATGTATTCATAAATGCTATTCTATTATTTCATGTCTTTATACGGCTAAGTTCAGAAACAATTTTCAATAAAGTTCATGAAATTTAATTCATAATATTTTTTATTTTTGTCACATAATCTAGTACATAAACTTATTGTGTGGGTTCATGTCTTTATAAAATTAGGTTCATAACAATTATCAATAAGGTTCATGAAATATAATTCACATACATGTTACTTATGTCATGTATTCTAGTTCATAAATGGTATAAGTTAATAATTTTAGTATACTAGGTTCATAATTTATGAACAATTGGTAAAAAAAATGATCTAAGCGCTAAGTTGAACATTTTAACATTTTGTCGAACACATGGTGGGAGGTTATATGTGCAATGGTCATTAACCTTTGTTTTCAATCAAAAACTTGAAATTGTAAAGCAAAACACGCACAATCTTCATAGGTTTGATTCTAATCAACAAAAATCAGTCCAACACACACAAAAACATGTAATCGAAGTACCAAGCTCCAAAATTTGAAAACTAAACCCCAAATGTGAACTTGAAACCATAGAAAAGAGATCTATAACAAAATCTATGAAGAGAGAACATAAATTTGGGCCGAAATCAACAAAAAAAAGGTGAACCAAATTAGAAGAAGCAAAGAGGCAACAAAAATGGAGGAGGTTCGATCCAAATAGGCGATTGAAAAAACAAGCGATGTAGATGTTGAAGGAGACCCTTCAGCTTGTGTTCTAATTTAATGGGTAAAGGACGAAAATGCCCCTCCATGTATAATATCTCTTAAACGCGTGTACATATATTGACCGTTAAAAGACACCGATCGAACGGCTTACATGTGCCCGCATAAAACATTGTTGCAATATTATGCATCTGATCGCAATTCTAAAAGATTATATACTTGAAGCTCAAGTCTTATTAAAAGATAAAAAAATTATTATGTATAAAATTAATATAAAAAATATTAGCATGTAGATCAAATTCTTGTTAAAAGATATGCATAAGTTTAATATACGGAGTACAAAGTATAAACATATAGATAGAAAATTATATAAATAATTTATCTATTTTGTAAAATATATTGGATGTCCACAAGATGTGTGCTATAAGTTATTATATTTATTAAAATTTTGAAATAAATCTATTCAAGCAGTTGAATGTAACACGTGGATTCATATAAAAAAATATCAATATATACTAAAGTATATCATATATTCGATAAATAATTTATTTTATTAGAAAATATCAATATATAGATAAAAAAAATTATATACTTGGATCTCAAATCTTATGAAAAGATAAAAAAATATGTAAGAAAATATCATTATATATATCAACTTATTATATTATAAAAAAGGATGAATTTAATTAAATAGAAAAAAAGAGCCTAATTAGGTGGATATTAAGGAGGGTGTGAAAATTAGCAAAATAGCAAAACCCACATCACCCACCCCCACCCCACTCCCACCGAGTTGACTCGGTCGTTGGCCGGGTTGACTCGCCCGTTGCCTGAGTTGACTCGGTCGTTGGCCGGGTTGACTCGCCCGTTGACTGAGTTGACTCGGTCGTTGACCGACCGTTAACCGGCGTTGATCGACCGTTGAGCGGCGTTGATCGGCCGTTGACCGTCGTTGACCGACCGTTGATCGGCGTTGACCATCATCACAATCATCCTTATCATCGTTTTCATAACCATCATCACAATTTTTTCCACCGTCATCACAATTTTTTTCGCCGTCATCACAATTTTTTGATGACAAAAAGTGTAATGAAAGGTAAAAAGTGTCATCAAAATGTCTTGATGACACTTTTTGATGACAAAAAGTATCATCAAATGCATTCAACCACATAAAAACATTGGACAGCGCACTATATAGAATGACATACATACATACATCCATGAAATATCTTAATACAACACACATCAGATCTTATCATACATACCTTACAGAGATGAATCCTAGTGTGAGAATCAACCGTGTTGAATGGATCTGTCGGCAGATCTGAATTCTTTACTTTTGAATTTTAGGGTTCTATCAGAGGAGGAAATCAGCCTAGGAGAACCCAAACAATCAACGAGAACCCCAAATTCAACTCAAAGAGACCAAAAACGAACCAAAATCAATCAGAATCGAACAAAGGAATCCAGAAAATATCTTCAACAAGTCGAAATCAACCCAACGGAAGCTCGTTGTCCATGGTACCGAGTGAGAGAAAAAATTGACGGGAAAGAGAAACAGAAGGAATCTAGGGGAGAGAGAGGAAAGAGAAAAAATAAATGAGGGGTTTTTATACTTGACAAAAAACTAATAAAGTAGAGGTGGATTACAAGCGCCTAAATAGGCTAATTAATTTTGCTTTCTAACTAAATTTATTCTATAAAAAATTAGATATACAGAAAGAATAAAATAAATAATTATAATCTTTATTATTAAAAAAATTAAAATTACTCTATTCAAGTAATGTCATGTGGCGCAATTCTTTCCACATACATGATTTCTGCTTTATAATGTAGTAATTTGTCGTGTCATACACGTCTACATGGATTTAATATTGAAATTATTTAATTAATAGGATTTTGATTTAATATAGAAAATCAGTTTTGAGAAAGAGGAATAGCTTGGCTAAGTTATTCTATGTTCTTGAGGCTCTAAAGCTCTAAAATTCGTGTGCTTGTTTTCCATCCAACCAATGCGTGTAGTCATCATTGTTCTAAAACAATTGAAAATAGATTGTATGAAAGAAAGAGCCCAAGTGCTTCTTCAAGCTCCTCTCGGTTTTGAAGTTCAAATCGTCTACAAAATTAATCAAGCAAAGCCTTGTATCTCCTTAATTAGAATTAATTCAGTCCAATCGTTCATTCATCTAGTCGTCCATCAATCAAGTTGAAGATTGTGTCTACTGTCTCTTCAACGACTTCAACCCACCAACTATCATTCAAATTTCTGTTGGGCCAAGGCCCATTTGGTCCAGCCCAATAGTTTTGCTAGGTTTTAGCAAACATAAAAATGAAAAGAAAAATGTGGTGTGGGGGGTGCATCAAGGGAGCACGAGAGAGTGTGCAAAGTTGCCCCCGTTTTTGAAGCACAAAGAGAGAGAAGAGGAAGAAAGGAGAAAGAGGGGAAATTGGGTAAAGAAAGGAGAGGTCTTCCTTTTCTACGTCGGGATTGTTCGTCTCTTGCTCTGGGAATCAACAACGGGAGTTTGTTGGTAGGTTTCTCCTCTCACTTGGAACCCTAATCTTACTTTACAAGTGTTTACCCTAGTATGGAGTTTTCTAGCATTGATTCTCCATGGATTGATAATCTCCTAGAGTGAGATTTGTATATGATTGTAAACACTTGTACTCGTCAGTTGATTAGTGGATTTGTGCTCGGTTGGGCATTAGTGGGTTCCCCCCCCCCCCCCCCCTCTAGTTTTGAGGGGTTTTCCCACTTAAATTTGGTGTTGATTTGTGCATTGATTTTGCTTGAGATTGCTTGGTTGCTTGTGTGGTTTTGTTTTCTGGATTGAGTTGTTTGGTTTGCTTGCTTGGAGTTTGTCGTCTTGGTTGTGTTTTTTTAGTCCTACAGATTGTTGGTTGCTTCCCTAAGATTGTTTGTGGTCGATCCATTTTTCCCAACAGTTTCAACCTTTTTTAAAAAAAAATAATCTAAAGGCGAACTTTTCAACTCAATTATAAGAGTTTGGGTTCGTGATTCAAGTGTAGATTACAACTTATTAAGATCGGGACCTAAACAATGCTTAATTGTCATCATCAAGGCATTAAGGGTAGCAATTCTGTGACAGCTGGATCTTCCATAGCTTTCCACAATTGCTTTGGTTAAAGCTAACCTAATTATAAGCAAGTTTTTTTATTGATTAAGTAATAGAGTTTTTTTTTTTTTAAAGAATTAAGTAATAGAGTTTTGGCCTTGAAGACCTACAATATCATATAATTCAATGACATCAAAAGTACTAGGCAGAACATTATAAAAAGTAAGGGGAGGGTCTAGCCTAAAGGCCTAGTAACTAAGCTAGGGCATCTGTATCTCAGTTGGCATTATGTGTTATGTGATTGATCTGGAATGCCCAAGGAGTTTCAGCATTGCTTCAAAAGATATAAATCACTAGGGCTGGGACTTTATACCCGTGGAATCGAAGAACCGAACCAAACCGCTCATTTCGGTTCGGTTCGGTTAATGATAATTTGTTTGGGTAAATTTTTCGGTTCGGTTCTTGTAAAAAAACTTCGGGTTCGGTTCGGTTTTATAAAAAAAAACAAAAAAACCAAATAACCGTTATATATTAATAATATATAAAAATATATATTTTCGGGTAACCGATGAACCGAAAAATATATAAAAAAACCGATTTTTTAACCGAAAAATATATAAAAAAAACCGATTTTTTAACAAGAACCGAATTAAATATAGGAACCGAACCATATTTCGGGTAACCGAAGAACCGAAATTTATGGGCCATTTCTGTATTTCGGTTAACCGAAATAACCGTAGTTAGGAACCGATCAAAGTTCAGGATCGGTTATTACGGTTCTTCACTAAAAAATCCAGGAACCGAACCGTTAAAAAAAAAAAAAATTACCCTGCAGGTAGCCTAAAAAAAACCAAAAACCGAAATATCTCAGCCCTATAAATCACGATGACTGGAAATACTTCTTGAGCGGAGGAGCTGATAAGCAATAAGAGAATCGGACTCGAGGATAAGCTTAGTAATACCTAGATTAGACGCTTGGCACAAACCATGGAGCACCGCCCAAATCTCCGCCATCAACTTATGGGGGAAGAAAATACAAGAAAAGAAAATAAAATACTTCGGATCAGCATAAACACATAGGCAATAGAGGAAACCATAATTAATATAACAAAAAGATGAACAATATAGAGGGTGTGACCATGGTGTTTTTGGTTTACAACAAAATTGAATTTTTTTTTAACTCCTATTGTGTATTTCTGCACCCGTCCAGAAATTTGGAAGGAAACCAGCCATAATATAACACAACGATAGACAATAGAGGGGACTCATGTGATGTATCATAGACCAAGGCTGGTGAGAAATAAAGTGCAAAATCTAGCTAATAGGGATGATGATGTCTGCTTTTCCGGCGATTTCTTAGTGGCTTAATAACGAGCTCGCTAGAAATCCAAGCACGGTTTAGGTCACAAGTCTCCTCTGAGAGCCAGCAACACAACTTGCCATCTTCACCACCTGTCCACCCGAAAATGTTCTGGTTGATTTGAGGATGGTTAGCCTTGTTTGACATGGGTAGCACGCTCCTGACAAGACACGTATGTCCATCCTCAAGGATGGCTTCGGGAGAACCTATTATTCCTCTCCCATTGGCATAGCTAACGGGGAAGTACCCAAGGGTGCCCGCGTTTGTGCCACCAATTACCCATAAGTGTTCGTCCGCCCCAGAATGGCAATCTACAAAGTAATCAACCTGCAATGTAAGCATTTTTAGTTTCAGCAATATACATGTCAACTGCTTTATTTTAAGGTGTTTGGCTAAAGTAAATTGGATTTGGTTTAAATATAATAATTTATATATAAAAAGAACATACGTGATCTCTATTCCAGCTGTCAGAGGCTAAAGAACGAGCTTCTAGTATGTCAACTTCAGCCTTTGCCTCTTTCCAGTCCCAAACACTAAGGGAAAGCATCAAGTCAGAAGGTTTATTAGATGAAAGAACTGAAAATAAAATGGACGGGGAAAGAGAAATCAGTCATAAGTACCTCAAGGATTCAATATGAGATAAACACCAGAGCTTTTGACTTGTATCCCCAAAGAACCCAACTCTTCCAATTGAAGTTCCCACATTCATTACCTAAATATAAGACCGGAAAATCCTCTCACTTACAAAACAATAGAATTTGATGGAAGACTAAATGGGGTGGGGGATGATGAGTTTAGAATTAGTGTTAATACAACTTACAGATTCCAGATGGTCATCCTCATTTACATCTCCAGATGTATCAAAGATGCACATCAAACCATCAACACATGCAGAGAGAAGTTTGTTCTGAGTGCCTGGTATAAAATGAACCTATATATTATTAAGAGGATTAGAAAATTAGCATACATAACACGCAGTGGAGGAGCCAGAGAATTTCAGAAGAGGGTTGACAAAATTTAAAATATATTATATTAAAATAAATTAAAAAAGCAAATATAAAGTTCATTGTAATAAATTAATATTTCATATCGTAGAGTCATGGCATTTTTTTTCCAACAAATAAAGGGGTAAAATCAGTTTACAAGTGAATAATAACTTCATTATCAATGCCTCTAAAAAACATCCATTTTTAAAATCAATTCTAAGAAATTCAACTCAAAAAATAAAGTTTGATCTATAAACAAATGTTCAATTAATTAGACCAAGAGACTAATCTAAAATCATCGAATTCTTAGTTTTACAAGGTGCAAGGTGCCCCGAGGCGCAAATGGGCAAATGGCCCATTTTTGCTTATAAATACCCTCTTTTTGCTTATATATGTTCTTATGAGTTAATCAAAACTAATTACTAGTTTAACCCATACATCCCTAACTACATTTTTGTCTCATTAGCAAAAATGTTAGGGAACATTATTGAAAAAAAAAACTTAATAAGGCTTAAGATGTAAACGCAAGAGTTGGTGGAGAATGGGGATTAATAACAACCTAACAGAGTAGTCATACAAAATAAAATGAACAGAGGAGGCTCAAAGGAGTCGAACATGGGTGGATGGGAAGCTTAGCAGGCTGCTGATTTCCACTTAGAACCAAAAAATATATATTCATTCATTCTATACAGTTGGAAAAAAAGGCTATTGAATGTTGGGGGAGAGACGGGTCACCAAACCTCTCAGGAGCCCCTAGCTCCACCATTGATAGCAGAACAGGAACAATACAGCCACAGGGCACATATAAAAAGGTTTAGCAGATGGGAATAAATATTTTCATGTATATCAACTAAGATTAAGGCTATGTTTGGCATGTAGCTTTTTTCAGATCTTCAAAGTTTTTATAATCTTCTCAAGCTAAAAAAAATTAACATTTATGTTTAAGCTCTTAAAAATACTAACACTCCACATTGAGCTTGCTGTCCATATAAGCCTAAGTAATTAACCCAACTGGGGTAAAAAAGAATGGTACATTAGTGCACCTGAGTGACATCTTCCACATGAGATTCCTCTAAGCATGCAACCTGCTTTCTGTTCCTCATATCCCAAAGAAGTACCTGAAGCAAAATCAACAATGGTGTGAGAAGTATGGACTCACTCTTTCAGGGAAAAAGTCCTGCCAAATACAATTTTATCCAACTGGAGTAAGATAATGTACCACTGTTGGACACATTGAAGTTAATAAGACAAATTTAAGCAATCAGGTAATAGAGTAAACGGACTTTGATTAAATTTATGCCCAAACCAGGATATACATTACTAATCATAGTTCAAAATCTTTTAGAAGAAACAAGTTGCAAATCATCTTTAAGAACTAAAGACCATTGTTATAGCGAAATGCAGGATACAAGTAATACAACTAGATAATTTCATAATCCACACATCATAATGGCAATTTCTGTCTTCCAATGAGGGACCTAGATGATTTTCTATTCCAGTTCATCTTATTCCTTCATTATATTCTTTACCGTATTGACATCAATGATTGCTTCATGAGATTATGAGGAATAAAGCTGTGATTGTGAAACATTCTCTACAGAATTTTATGTCACCCTCTTCATTCTCCCTGCCTCTCTTTTCATGCAAGCAGAAGTTCCTTTATCCTTACCCCGAGGCTCAACAGTGCAAGAGAATCAATATACTATAACTAGTGTCGAATTCATCTATTCTACGTGTCGTCGTCTTAACTATGCAGAATAATCTACTAAGAACAAAACTGGCAAAATTAATAATAAGAAAATGCCACAAAGCAGAATGTGTGACACAAAAACAACAACAACATCTACCCAGGGGATCCCGGTATGAGCGGGATCTGGGGTTTCAGCACTCCCTCAGAGGCGGGTCCTGCTTTCGGGTCAACCCTTCTATCACTCCACCACTGTGATCTTCTCGAGCCCTACACCAGTGGCTCGAGAAGATCACAGTGGTGAGGTTTGGAATATACCCTAGATTGGATGTTTTCAAGACAATGTGTGACCCCAAAATTATCTGCTAATACTCACAAACAAGGCAGGTTTGGAATATACCCTAGATTGGATGTTTTCAAGACAATTTGAAAGAGAAATCCTGTTATTGGCCTACAGCTCACTGCCCTGACTCAAAAAGGCATCGTCTTTCATCTCAGATACATACATATCTTCATGTAAGTCACTATAAAACCTATCCAACAAAGTTGTAAAATTTACGTGTAACAAATCACCTCTCTCTTTCTGTGATTAGCATTCTGTTCAAGAATAATAGAGAACTTCGAATAAAATTCATCAAATTGTACAACAAGATCATCACGATTACCAGAGATTTACATCCGCCAGCAAGAAGGTTGCCTTCACTGCCAAATGAGAAACTGAAGACCTCCTGTGAAGGACCTGCATTAATCATCGATACCTGCAACATACATACACCAATTCATCCACGAAACTCGAAACAAAACCAATGTCGTAATAGTACAATTCAATTCAATTCAATTAATACCTGTTGGAAGGTTCTGGTGTCCCAAGCTCGCACTGTACCATCTGAGGAGCACGAATGCAACAAATCTGGCGTAGAAAAGGCGATATGGTTAATTGTAGCGTCATGGCCTTTACACTCGCCGAGGAACTGTCCGGTTGCCGGAGAGTATAGTTTGATGAGGTTGGAAGACAAGGAAACCGCCATCGCCGACCAATCTCCCCTTTAAATCAAACAAGAAAAAGGCCATTAATATATGACGACAGATGAGGAGGAGGAGGAGGAGGAGCAATCGCGATATGCAGAGTAAGTACTTTGGAGAGATTTGGAAGACATAATCGTCGCCGAAGTTAGTCTGGATGGCGTTCTTGAGAGCAAAGCGTTCGGAAGAAGCAAAGGTTTGAGGCGGAGAATGCTCCTCTACCTCCATTTCTGTACCGTCCATCTCTTCTCGCGCGCGCCTCACTGGGAAACGTTGGTGGGAAAGAGAGGGCGAGGGCGTCACTAGCGGCTCTCAACGAGTTTAGGGCATGAATATTGGGTGTGAATTTCATGTGAGTTTCACCCAAAAAAAAAAAAAAAAGGAAAATGAAGTGAACAGATTGTTCTCTAAAATAGAGCCATGCCGTGCCACCACGCGCCCCCTTTCCCCTTGTTCCTTTTCTGAAGGGAATCCAA
This sequence comes from Fallopia convolvulus, assembly GCA_964016875.1. Lineage (NCBI taxonomy): Eukaryota > Viridiplantae > Streptophyta > Magnoliopsida > Caryophyllales > Polygonaceae > Fallopia > Fallopia convolvulus. The sequence goes on from OZ024730.1 coordinate 21,817,271, forward strand.
GAATTTTCAATATAGCCAAGACTAAGACCTTTTTTTCCAAGGTCCTCTCTCGAGTCATCTTACTCCTCACTGGTGACGCATTACTCCTCTCTCGAGTCATCTTCGTCGACGACGCATTACTCCTCTCGAGTCATCTTACTCTTCTCCTCACCGACGCCGACGACGTCTCTTCTCCTCGCCGGCGAGGTCATCTTTCCCGGTCATCTTTCCCCTTGTCTCTTTTCTGAAGGAATCCCAAGAGTTTTCAATATAGCCAAGACTAAGACCTTTTTTTCCAAGGTCCTCTCTCGAGTCATCTTACTCCTCGCTGGCGACGCATTACTCCTCTCTCGAGTCATCTTCGTCGACGACGCATTACTCCTCTCGGAGTCATCTTACTCTTCTCCTCACCGACGTCGACGACGTCTCTTCTCCTCGTCGGTGAGGTCATGTTTCCCGGTCATCTTCACCTCCTCTCTCAAGACACTCTAGCCCTATCGATTTGCCACTCCACACAATTGTTGGTGAGTTTTTTTCGATTTGCCGTTCGAAATGTTGTAGCATATTAGCTTGTGCAGCAATGTGGTGCCTTGTGATCTACACTTTCTTCTAGCCCTAATTGTCAGTAGAATACACACTTATTTGTGTTTAATTCCCTGCCTTAATGATTTTGAAATGTAGTTGTTGTTGTTGCTGTAAAAAGTTGTGGGCTAACTGCTTTCATGATTTTGGATTTCTACTTTTGTTCTTTGGCATGGAAACTTTCATATTTTCCCTTTCTAGTGTTTACAGATGAAGAATTTATTTTTTCACAATCTTGTTTTGGCAAGCCATTTGTAGACAAGCTGTTGAAATGGGTACGTAATTACATACAAAAATGGCCATTAATTCATGTAATGCTAGCAGAAATTTTGTTTGCATAATTTAGTTAGTGTAATTCAGCATACATAAATTTGGTTTGTCGATCGAGACACTTTGTTGGTGGTTTGCTTTAATTTGATATACTATAGCCAAATTAGTTACTCTAAATCTCTAATGACATACGATATGCTTTTGCAGAATCCTGTTGGTTTAGCTTGATGTCTTTTATTTTTTTTAATTGTTGAATGGAACATGATTTACTCATTTAGTTGCTTTAATATAGAAATGAATATAGCATCTTTGATTCTTTGTGTTTATCTTTCACAATCTCATTTTCTATTTATGTCTTTGTTTTTATAACAGGAGTTTGAGTCTTGAAGACTTAAAGAAATGAATTTGTGTTCTTTATTTAGTTTTCTTATGGTTAATTGAAGATATTTCTAGACCATATTTTACAATGGTATTAATGTGTTTGAATTATCTTTATTGTAATTTGAGTTTGGTCTATGTTATCTACTTTATAAAAATTATCAATTATGATAAAGACAATGTGAGTCGCTTTTCTACTGTTCTTGTATACAGACAATGTGAATATAAAGACAATGTGAATTTAAAAAAAAAAACCTTTTTCTTACCAAATCCTCAAGAGCTATAAAAAACCTCAAGGGTTTTGAGTCGCTTTTCCACTGTTCTTGTATATTGAGATAACAACTCCAAAGCCCAATTATATTTGATTCCACTTCAGATTTTACTGCCATTGAAACAAAATCCCTTTTCATGGAGGAAGCTTTCATCATCTTACAGATTTCAACACTACACAAAAATAGAAACATTAAAACGAAAAACGATCAATTTTAATAATAAAATCAATGAAGATATAAAAAGAGCAATATGTAAAGAAAAAATACTATTCTTGTATTGTTACCCTCTTTGGTCAGGAATGTCTTCAATAAGCCAATCGAACAAAATCTTGGCCGCAGAGATACTTTTTCTGTCAAAACAACACTTCTTCCCATGTAAGGTGACTTCACATAATCAGAAGGCTTAGATATTCTTTTATCAAGTACATCCTCACCAGTAAGTTTAACACGAACGGGAGCGTCAATCGAACTAGAACCAACCTCCTTCGCCTCATTCTTCATCTACAAATGTAAAAATACATATTATTCATCACACAAACTACATACAAAATCAATGAACAAAATGTCCTATAACTTATGAACAAATAAGCAAAAATCAATGAACAAATCAGAAATATCAATGAACAAACCTCATCCTGATCCTGTTCAGCTCCTCTTCAAGTTTCTTCTTTGCTTCAGCCTCCTTCATCTTATCTAAATCCTCTTGTTTCTTCTTCAACTTCATTCCAATTCCATCAATTCTGCATCCCTTTCTTGTTCCTTCTTCTTTTTCTCCTCTTCCTTTCTCTTCTCTTCATCAATCTTCTTTTTCACATCAGCATATTCCTTCTTCCTCTTCACTTCCTCTTCTTCTTTCCTTTTCTTCCTTTCCTCTTGCCTCCTCTTCACATCCTCTTGCTTTCTCTGTTGTTCAAACTCCTCAATCATCTTCTTCTCTTTCTCCTCTGCTTCTTTGTTCTTCTCTTCCTCTTCCTTGTTCCTCTTCTTCTCTTCCTCATCTTCCAACCTTTTACCTCTTCAAGACGCATCTTCTCTTCCTTAGCTAGTTGTCTCCTTTCTTCCTCTTCTCTTTGTCTCTTCTCTTCCTCTTCAGCTAGTTGTCTCCTTTTCTCTTCCTCCTCTTCACACTTTCTCTTCTCTTCGTCCTCTCTTTGTCTCTTCTCTTCCTCCTCAACTGCTTTTCTCTTTTTCTCTGCCTCCTCTTCCCACTTCTTCTTCTCTTCCTCTTCTGTTTTCCTCTTCTCTTCCTCCTCTTTCTTTCTCTTCTCCTCCTGTTGTATTAATGCATCCTCCCTCCTTATAGATTCCAACAAATCCTCTTCTTGCTTCCTCTTTTCTTCTTCTTCTCTTATCCTCTTGTCCTCTTCAATCCTTCTCCTATCTTCCTCAGCCTTTTTCCTAATTTTTTTCATTAGTTAATCCCTTACAAACAAATGAAATTTTTAGTTCCTTCTTCCTTGTCAAACCAACCTTCCTGGCCTCGTCTTCTTGCATCATAAGGCTTTCCCTACCAATATCTGCAACACCAGCCCAATCATCCCTAGATGGAAACACACCCAGGTCAAAAGAAGGTAATTCAAAGCACTTATTTGCCTTCATTGCAGCCTCAATTTCATCGAAAACCTTTGTAGCTTCCTCCCAGAATGAATTTTGGCTTGGCAATTCAGCATCTTCTTGGGTGCCAGATTTGGATGATGATGAAGCAACCTTCAACCTCAATAGCTTCTCAAAAGCTTCATTGATCTTGGTGAAAAGTTCGTGGCTGGCAATTTCAGTTGGAGCTCTTTGCACAAGATCAAGATATCTCTTTAAAGATGATGCAAGCTCCATTGACATCTCAAGATGTTCTTTCAGAAATGACTGCACAAGAAGTAATATATATAAGTACATTAATTTTTTTTAAATAAAAGACATAACAGGCTATGAACAAATGTTAGTTTGTGATGAACAAATGCTAGTTTTTGATGAACAAATGTTAGTTTGTGATGAACAAATGCTAGTTTGTGATGAACAAATGCTAGTTTGTGATGAACAAATGCTAGTTTATAATGAATAAATGCTAGTTTCTTATGAACAAATGTTATTTTGTGATGAACAAATGCTAGTTTCTTATGAACAAATGATATGCCAGTTTTAATGAACAAATAAATATACATCACCATCATGCAAAAAATATAAAGATAAAAACATGCAAAAAATCAAAACACATACGTCATCGCCATCACCGAGATCAATTCGTTCTTCAAAATGTTCAGAAGCGGGGGCTTTCCCTCCATTCTTGTCATGGTCAACACCAAGGTAAACAAAATCAGGCAAACCTCAAAACCACCCTTTTCCAAAACCACCCTTGGAAACCTCGAAACTCTCTCTCTGAACAAAGTAATCATGGTTGAAATGCTTGATCACGGGGAAGTATCTGGGAGTTTCAGAACGATGGTAGATGAGCATACAATCACAATAGACGATCTTTCATGAAACAAAAATAGTGAACAAATTAATGTTATTAATGAACAAATATGCATAAACCAATGAACAAAGTAATGATAGTAATGAACAAATTTGAAAATCATACCAGCAACAATATAATAGATCCTCTGAAAAACCCATTGTTTGTTTTCCTCCATGAATCACAATTCTCAACCAACTTCTCAACAAGATGAGCACACCAATCGTACTCACTGATCTTGTCCAAATCTCCCAAATGATCCAAGAACTTTAAATTTACACCACCATTTTGAATGCTCTCTAAACAAAGGGTGTAGAACAATATAATAAAGTTCCTCCTAAACCAAACACCACCGTTATCAGCCTCCTTGATCACTGTACTCAAAAGCCCAATTTTGATCTTCTCAAACTCCATCAATTTTTTTTCCCTGTCACCTCATCAATTTCATCCAGCATAAATTGTTCTCTAAAACTATTGTACATGTATGAATGTTTGACAGTCTTCGGGACAGAAATTGTCCTTGGACCACGAGGTAGACCAAGGTAAAAATGCACAAGTTCAGGTGTTATCCTAACACCTGGTCCATCACCAATCTTCAATGTGCAAGATGTAGGATCGAAACAACTAGCAACATAATAGCACAGCTTACTAGGAAGTACAGTCACATTCCACTATATGAGGTACTCAAACCCCATCTCTTTAAGAGCTGTAAACTTGCTTTCACCTTCAAAACCAGCAATAATTTCACAAATCAGCTTGGGAGAATTCCTGTGATTCAATTACAAATGCCCACAATTCAAAGCTCTCAATGGCACCTTTGCTTTTGACTTTTTCCCAACACCTTGTCCTTTGCCGACAACAATATCAACTTTCCTCTTCTTCCCAACAACTTGTAATTCACTAACAGTAGCATCCATTTCCCTCTCAAATGGTTCGTTTATCATCATTCCCTTTCTAGGGATCATATCAATTAGCAACGTATTATCGGGGAATTCATCAGACACAACCTTTTTTCCCTTGTCCAGCCGACGTCTCTTATTTGATGGAGACGACTCAACGACCGGCTTTTGCCTCAATACAGGCACTTCAGTAGCAATTGCTTTTGAAACCGGCTTTGTAGCAATTGATTTTCTTCTCACATTCTTTTCAACGGTGGAAGAGGCATCACTTCCAGATTTGCTCCTGATTTCTATTACAAAAAAGGGATAAAAGACAGTATAAACACATATTTAACCATCTCTTTTAAAAAGCACAAAAAACATATCAAAACAACAAATAAACCTCTTTGAATAGCACATATTTCATCTTCTCCGATTGTCATTGTACCAAACCTTAGATGTTTTACTTGTTTATAATTTGCAGAACGTTGTTTAATAGATCCTGAAATTTTCTTCCCTAAATAAACAAGAGATACAAAGCAAAAATTCACACATGTATCAACCACAATGTTTGATTTTATTGATGAACAAATGCAAGTTTTCAATGCACAAATGCAAGTTACTGATGAACAAATGCAATTTATTGATGAACAAATGCAAGTTAATGCTATGCCAGTTTGAATGAACAAATATTCACAAATGAATGAAAAAAAATCAACACAAGATCACTAACACTTTCCCACACACGTATACCAAATCATTTCATACAACTAACAAAGCCACAATCACCTATTGCAAAACTCACATCAAAAACTTGGATAAAAACATCAAATACGCACATGCACACACAATTTGTATTTTATTCAAGTGGTAGGACAAAAAAACGAGTAAGAAGAAAGTGACGATTCATGCATTTTTTATTCAGAAAAGAACAAAAACACAAAAATCGACACTATCAACTTCAAACAACTCAAATAAACACTAAAAAACACACAATTCATCAAACATTTAGTATATATACACTCGGGAAACACAAAAATAAAAACCTAGGGTTTCAGTAAATTTAAAACGAGACATAAGAACCTTGATTCTCTTGAGATGAACTTTGCTTCTCCATCTAGAACTGGATTGAGCTTTCTAAAGCGTTAATGGTAACAATCAGGCTCGAAATCGCTTTGAAATATGTTCGATTCACACTTGAACTGCTTGAAAAACCGCTTCGGAAACTGTAAAAGTGACTGAGAGAGAAATAGCGAGAGAAGAGAAGACGATGGAGTTTATAAAAAGCGCGTCTCCTAAACGCTCCGTGTGGCGCGTTTCCTTTTTTTTTACAGTTTTTTAAAAATAGGAGCAATCTCAACCATCCGTGTGATACGATCGAACGGCCAGAGAACTTTCTCAATTCTCACACACGTGGGCGTTCGCACATGATTCTTATTCTACTAATTTTTATTAGAATAAATAAACTTATTAAAAATCCTTCAAGATCTTGTTAGTTGAACTAGATAAAATCAAACAAGTCAATTATATTATACTAGATAAGAGATTTTATTTGCATATCAATTTAATATTAGTATAAACCCCAAGACATGTTTTATTAAATAAAAAAACGTATGTAGAAAGTATAATTGTTATAATATAAATTATATTTTTATAAAGTATGGAACTTTTGATTATTAGAAAGTACCTTAAAAAGAGGAATACAAAAGAAATACTATATTATGTTATATCTCCAAGTATAGAGGTTTGAAAAATATTATAATAATATGGACATAAGGTTTATTTAATAATGATGGTGGCTATGATAATAATATTTTATTTATATTATTAAGGTAATAAGTTGTCTTGCATAAAAAGATATTTAAGATAGAAAAGATAATATACCTTGATCTAAGTTACCATCAAACTAAATTATATGGTTTTTATTATAAAATAATGTTTTAAGACATGATTCTATTAATTATGAACTAAAGATATGGGAGAATTTATTTAATTAAGATAATAAGACTATTTTATTAGCATATCATACTTTAGGGAAAGCTATATTATAAAGTTATCTAGAAAGTCCTATTTATGGAAAGTACTAGAAAAAGGATATCCACTAATAATTTTTATCTCTATTTAATACTACTTATATTTTAAATATGGATTTAATGAGGAATATTATAATAAGGACATGTTACTGATATTGTTGATAAAAGATAATATTATAATAATACTAAGAATAAGAGATTGTTATAAGGGCATATTAAAGTTTTACAATCCTAAGAAGTTTATAAATAACTATATTTCTTATAATATTGAAAACTATATCATATTATATTTTATAAAGATTTTTCCTTGTTTAGTTATATAAACAAAATAACAAGTTAAGATTGAAGGAATATTTTTAAATAAAGATATTACTTGGTTTTCAAGAATGATAATGGGTAATATTAAAAATAAGGATAAAAAGGATATTAAAAAGTTAAAATAATAATAAAGGAATAATATTATTTTACTTATCTCAACCTAAATTATTATAATAATAATTTAAAAATTTTATTCTCTTGTAATAAGGATATAAGAGAATTTCAAAATTTTAAAAGAATTTAAAGAAAATTCTTATTAAAGCTGGTTCATAAAATTCCGTGTCGATAGGTCCAGTTTCTGTCCCAAGTTGTGAACAACGTTGATGACCGGATCGATGGAGGGGATGAAGGTGCAAAGAGATCGCCATGAGAATCCAAGGAATTCCGACAACAAACACCACGCAATCTGACCCGTCTTCAACTGGCTGGATCTTCCTTGTCCGAACTCGGAATTGAGTGGTTCCAATACGAGAATTTTAGATCTATGAGTCTAGTTGAAGTCCTCAAAATATGAGAGCCAAATGATGACTGGATTGAAAGTTATGTCGATTTTACCTAGGTGGTGCAGAAACCACCGAGATGGATGATGGTTCGAAGTAGGTAACAAGGGATATGGATGCTCGGGAACTTGGATATGACTCACTAAGCTCTCAAACAAACTAGGATGCCCGAGATTGTCGGATATGAATTACCAACAACTTGAACAACGAGAATTGAATGAACGAAAGCAAGAACAAGAACTTGAATTGAAAGATGCAAGGAAAGTAAGCAACAAGGTTTTTCCTCCAAAACTAAGGGAGAAAGAGGCCAAAACGGGCCTTATAACCCTAATTCCACGCCTCTCTCAACTCAGCCACCCTCACTTCTCTCTAATTACATAAAACACCCTTAAATTTTAAGAAATTCAACTAAAAACCCTTACCAAAACATAATTCATGTTTTAGCACTAGCCGAACCAGTAGTCACAAGAACACTCCAACTTTCACCGTCATTAGCCATCAGAAACTTATGAGCCATGATCTCCTCCTTGATTTTGTCTAGTATAGACTTAGCTAGGACTCGCGTGATGCGCCCAAGATAGGGCATAGCTCCTTGTCTCGGCTTCTTAGCGCCTCAAACATCGTCTTTGGTTGCTTGTCCAAGTATTGGCTCCCCTTTATCGTGCACATTGGGCTTGTCTTTAGGGATGAAATCTTCACTCAAATCATAGGGGCATGACTCGATAGATGGAATCACATCCTCCTCCTCCCCTTCAAATGGATTCGTCCTCAAATCTATCAACACTTGTGAGCTCAACAATGAAGGTAGGGCTTCTAGCTCCCTTGGTGTGGCATTCTCCATGACAAAGACATCCTTCTTGGCCTCCACAAGAAAAGGAATGTAATCACCGCTTTGAGTGACTAAAATAGCCTCGTCCTCCTCATGGAGCAAGAAGGGCAAACATGAAGGAATCATAGGAAATGCATCCATCCATGGTGTAGCCAACGAGTTCATGGAGCTAGGAGTGATGGTAGGACGATACTTGATTTTAGGAGACAATTCCACAACTTCCTCCTCTTCTTGCAACATGTGCATCATTTCTATTGGACACTTAATGGTAATGAGTTGTTCCAATCCATGGAAAGGAGTCTCTCTTTTTGGTTGTTCTGTGTCACTCATCACTCTTTGTTGGAAGGAAGTCTCCTCCCCTTTACAAGGGGTCGTCCTCGAACCTTGATCATGAACATCATGAACATAATCATTAGAAAACGAAGGAACAAGGTTAGAAACGCTGAATACCTCATGGTCGCCTCGTTCCTTGAAAGTGTGAACATCCTCTTCTCGGTTCTTCTTGATCTTCCCCACTTGAGGCACTTGTGTCCTCTCAACCAGCCCTAGGATTCTGTGCTCCAAGGCATCCATGCATGTCTCTATAGCTTCCATAGATTGTTGCAAGGATTGTTGAAAAGATTGTAACATGGCAGCCACCGAGTTGGAGAACTCCTCATCAAACTTTTCTTTTTCTTTGTCATCACCTACACTTGTCATCTTAAAACACGACAAGGATCAAGGTATAGAGTGCAATTGAATTAACCACCAAGACTTGCCCGAGATGAAAATTCGACAAGTTGCAAGTAGGAGATGACCAACAAAATGGAACAAGAAAAGCTCAAACACAACAAAAAGAAAAGAAACAACCAAGCAAGACTAGCAATTCTCGGTGTCGTTCCCGTATCCTAGCACCGATTCTTTCACAAACATGTAACGAACACAAAATCAAGGCTCGTTTTTAGTTTCAATCCCACATTTTTTTACTCAACAAAAATTAGCAAAGGCTCTTTCAATTCATGCACTAAAGGAAGGCATTAATCAAGCAACAAAAACAACCTTTCAACTACCAACCATTGAATGCTCTTTTGGTGTTCTATGGGGACGTTTTTGAGCATGGTTTTGCAGCCATGTCTGAGCACCCACTTGGCCAAGACAACAACGAGTTCAATACCAAGAAACGACCACAACAACAAGACAACAATTCGATAATGGCCGCAAATAACAACAATAATGCAACCCTAAGGAGTTCGAACCCTAAACTTGCAACAAGTGGAAATTCAAGGTCGGAACAAGATTTATATGGCGATACCTTCGCGTGACTCTGATACCACTTGATGGCCGGATCGATGGAGGGGATGATGGTGCAAAGAGATCGCCAAGAGAATCCAAGGAATTCCGACAACAAACACCTCGCAAACTGACCTGTCTTCAGCTGGTTGGATCTTCCTTGTTCGAACTCGGAATTGAGTTATTCCGAAACAAGAATTTAGATCTATGCGTCTAGTTGAAGTCCTAAAAATATGAGAGCCACAAGATGAGTGGAGTGAAAGTTATGTCGATTTTACAGAGGTGGTGCAAAAACCACCGAGATGGATGATGGTTCGAAGTAGGTAACAAGGGATATGGATGCTTGATAACTTGGATATGATTCACCAAGCTCTCAAACAAACTAGGATGCCCGAGATTGTCGGATATGACTCACCAACAACTTGAACAACGAGAATTGAACGAACGAAAGCAAGAACAAGAACTTGAATTGAAAGATGCAAGGAAAGTAAGCAACAAGGTTTTTCGTCCAAAACTAAGGGAGAAAGAGGCCAAAAACGGGTCGTATAACCCTAATGCCACGCCTCTCTCAACTCAGCCACCCTCACTTCTCTCTATTTACATAAAACACCCTTAAATTTCAAGAAATTCAACTAAAAACCCTTAACAAAACATAATTCAAGTTTTAGCACTAGTCGAACCAATAGTCACAAGAACACTCCAACCTTCACCGTCATTAGCCATAGGAAACTTATGATCCATGAGCTCCTCCTTGATTTTCTCTAGTATAGACTTAGCTAGGGCTCGCGTGATGCGCCCAAGATAGGGCATAGCTCCTTGTCTCGGCTTCTTAGCGCCTCGAACATCGTCTTTGGTTGTTTGTCCAAGTATTGGCTCCCCTTTATCGTGCACATTGGGCTTGTCTTTAGGGATGGAATCTTCACTCAAATCATGGGGCCATGACTCGCTAGATGGAATCACATCAAACGTTTTCCGCTATCTCGCTAATCCACTATTGTAAAAGCAAAGGCAAGTGGAATTTCTCCTTGTAACCTTAATAACTCGTTTCATGAAATTTCTCAATGTTGGAAGCAACTTCTTTGCTAATAATAACGAACCTAGGAATATCGATTGCTAGAAATAATGACCCCATTGTTATCGTTATTCCACTATTTAAATATTCAATAGGACTATTATGCTAGTCTTGTTTGTGACCTTGATTGTTTACGATCTCTTTTCGAGATCGGTTTGGATGAAATAGTGAAGGGTGCGGGACTAACCCGACAGCTCTATATAACCAACTAAAGTTGTATTACCACCATGCCTAAATTACGACTTGTCGATCATGATCCATGTCCGCTCCTACGCGTCGGAGGGACGTTTGCTCCCTAGCTAAGTGCCAGAACTTTTTTTCCTGTCAGTGGTTCGGGCCGGTACAAGGCCCCCCATGCTCTTAAAACACGTTAACATAAGTGAAAGTTTTCATCATCATACAAGATAAGTGCCCAATGCACAATTAAAAGACACCAAAACCGGACCGATCTCAAATGATCGATCCGGCTCTCGGTTCACAAGGGCGCGACAGGTCTTTACAAACATGTATGAAATAATAACGTTCCCAACATATTTCCTATTCTAAAAAAAAGAAGTCTACAATCTAGTAGTTCTTCTCTCGATTAACGAGCTATCTCCTCTCGAGATAATAACTTTTCCGTCCTTTTAAGCCCCATATAAATATTTACACCTCGAAACGTATCCGTTAATACCTCCCTCGAAAATATTAGAAATTACCGAATTACCCTTGGGAAGTTCCATTCCCGCTTGCTTAGTCTCTTAGACTAATTCTTCTTTTCCGCATGTTTGCCTGGCATATTCTCGCCCCTCGCGAATTATGTCAGAACCTAGGAACCCGAGCAAGGCGTAAGTGAAGAAAAAGGAAGGGCAAAACTCAAGAAGATGCATTTTCCGTACTTTGTTGTTTATTTCTATTATGTTGCAAGGAACAAGTTTTATGCTTTCTCAAACTTCATTTTAATTAAGATATTGTAACAAAGGTCTGTACGAACAAAGTCTCTTTCGAGATCACCCTTTTACTTTATAAATTATGTTAATTTCCGCATTTTATGAGTTCAATATAATTCTAAATCCTTGGGTGACTTTGGACGGTAAAGTCCGAGGCCACTGGCGGTAATACCCAATGTTGTAAAATAGGGATGTTACAGTTTTCGTTTCTTTTTTTTGGGTTTCTGGTTATGGCGTGCTTTGTTTCTTGTTGTTCGAATTTTTGGCTTGTGTGTTTGTTTTCGATTGATCCTTTGGTTGTTTTCTCTTTTTAAGTTGCCTTGTGTTTGTTTGTTTGTCTGTCCTTTTCAACTTCATTTCTTTTCTCACAATTGAGCTTTACTTGTTGATGGGGTGTGTTTTGATTCTTATCTCTGGCTTCTTTGATCAGCAAGGTGGTTTAATCATTCTCTAACTCTTCCCTCCAACTTTTTGTGCCTATGCAATTGATTTTGTGCATCTACTCCCTATGTGAGTGCCATTTTCCGGTCATTCAAGGTTGAGTTTTTGTGTGAGTGACTTTCCATCAAACTTTGTTGTATCATGCTTAAAACTCCTCAACTGCCTTTGATGGACCAATAACTAGGAGTAGAGCTAAGAAGATTGCACAAGGAACAAGATCCATTATAGTTCGTTTGGCAACTTCGATTGAAGAATCCAACAAGAAGAGATGGGTCACTATGATTCAACATAAAACAAGGTCCAGATTCCATTACTTTAACATTTATGGGTAGAGTATCATATTGGATGGGGCGTTGATTTGTATTTTGGGCCTAGTCCACCATTATATCCTATTTTAGAAGCATTGAACATCTTGTCTTACTTTAGGGCTGAATTTAGTAAGTGACCGGGTAAGATAAGTCGCTACATGTGGTCTTAGTAACTGTTTGACTTGACCAATCTAAGCCGATTTCGCTTCGTGCGATCGCCCCAGGACTTCGAAAAATTACTTCCTTTTCTTCTAGGAACGATTACTCATGGATTTAATCCTCTTTCCCATAGACGGCAACAATTGTTAATGCACAAAAATTTTGCCTTTAATGCACTAATTGAATGCTCCTCTTCCTCTTCCGTTCGAACTGATTCTCTTAACTTGTAACCTACAAAACAATGGACATAAGGGGCGGGGACCCCTAATCTACCTCTGATGCCTAAGTCAAAAGAGTAGTTATTGATTGAGTGTCGAGGAATAAATAAGAAAGCTAGAGAATGCAACGAGTATGAATCTCCATGAACAGTCGAGCTAAGTGAATATTAGCCTGTTCAATACGCTTGAATGGGTGTTTTCAATATGCTTTCTCTACACGGCGAAGACGTGTATTTATAATGAAGGAGAGCTAGGGGGCCGAAAACTTCTATCTTGTGGGCTGTCCAACTGCCTTAAAGCCCAAGCAAGCAATATCTTATCCTTTTCTCTAAGTAAAATTCCATCTTTTATCAAAGATTGAACCTTCCATTAATTTGCATAAGCACCATATTTAATTTAATAAGAAAAATAGATAAAAGATAATAAATACGTTAAATATAAAAATACCTTTATAGCGATGATAAAGAAAATAATAATATGGTAGTTATTTTTTACCCGATCACAAAATGTATTACATATTAAGGCAAAAGTGAGTACATATACATCAATTTATAACTACCCTGCTTCTTAGGGAAGGCATTAAATAAATCTAGGATCTTGATAAGGAAAGAAGTAGAGTGAACATAAAACCTTCCAAGTTCTGAAGTCAATGCCCACTTCCTTTTGCTAAGCTAGTCTATCATATGTCAATTGGCAGACCCATGTTATTGACACTTTTTTTCATTATGAATTTTTTCCATTAGAGCATATGTCATAGGCAATATTCATATATTCATTTGCTTAAAAATATAGGAAGTGTCAATTGAAAATGGAAAAGGCAGTAGAATGACATTTCTGTTAAACTGGTTAGAGCTAAAGACAATCCTGCTACAAACACTCAATACAATATATACAATTGGAAACTAGTTTAAAAAAATGAAACTTCTTAGAAGCTTCACAATCTTGAAAAATGAGATCATACTCACCTCATTCATTTGGTTTATCAATAACTTACAAATATTAAAAAGTATCAAAAAGGTGCACGCAATCCTTCCAATGATTTATAAATACCAAACGAGAAAGCGAGAGACACATACCACAAGAAGAGTTGACCTACTATCTCTTCACTATAAGGAACATTCCCTTTTACAAGGGTCTCTACGTAACTCGCAGCAAGCTTATCACAACAAGTAACCTTGCTCATACAATAGCTTAATCTTAGATGACAAAATAAAAGAAGGGAAAAGAAATTATTCCAATAACTTCCTTTTAGTTAATTTTTCATTGAATGCCATTAAGAGCATAACAAACTGAAATACAAAAATGAAAATCATAAACTGAAATACATACTCTCTATTCTGATGCTAGAAGATGTGCTCTCTTCAGGTCCCGACACCAACAAATCGATTCGAATCGTAGAATTCGTAATCGAACAACCTAAGGAATCGAGTGATCGGTAGGATAGATCCAGTGAAGAAGCTCGTCCTTCGTCAATGGCTTCCATTTATAATTTCTATATCATCAACAAGTCCAGTCGTCTCATCTTATACAAGGTAAACCCCCAAGTCTCTATATGCTTTGAAGAAGCAAATTGGTTGATTTTGGTCTTCGGAAATTTTGCAGGATTATGGATCGACTAGTAGGGTGGAAACAAATGATACCTTGAGACTTGCGAGTCTTTGACATTCAATGGATCATGGAAGCCGAAACCTTCGATCTTCATTGTTTCCAGTCTCTTACTGGTAAGATTTTATCTTTTCGTATAGACAATAACAATTTGTTTTTTTATGCAATAATTTCAGTTTTTCATTTTTACTTTGATAAGAATTTGCGAACGATTTTGCTGGTGATTCATTATTGTTTGAGTTAAATGATTAGTGTTGCTTCAGTAATTTTTGATTGATCTAACATTGTTGGCTACTCTCAGATGGTTCTTTTGTATTGCTTGTTTCTGATTAGGGAATGAATTAACTTGAAATTTCCCGGTTTCACTTCCTTGCACTCTATGGCTGTAGAAAATAGAAAAATAATTGGACTTGTAAGGCTCCCATGTTTCCAATTGCTAGATCCTAAGATGATTGTGAAAAATAAATAGGAGCAGGGTATCTCAATTGTTATCCAGTTTTTCATTCTCAATAGTTGAATGTGGTTTCTCCGCAGTGTTGAATACTGGTGTCACAAATATGGTAGTGATTTTCAAGTTAGTTAAAGAAGTGGAATGGTCTTAATGTATTGCTTCAATTGTCTCATTGAACATGTAGTATTGTGTCACTTTAAAATAAAAACAAGGGAGCCCCACTTTACCTGTTAATGTGTGTTAACATTCTTTGTACAATGATGGATTTTGTTGAGGCTGTCATTTCTATTTGTTGGAAATTTTAATGCAAAATGAATTTTAATGTGTACAATGGACTTTTGTCCTTAGTGGAAGTGTGCAATGTGCCTTGAGTTTGCTTTGCATCCCACATCGGTACAATGGAACAAAAATGGGGTGCTTATATATGGCTTTGTTTTATGATGGGTTAGATGAGTTGAGAAGGGAACTCTCCCTTGTACACCGCCGTCCGGCTCGGGCTTCATGGCACGTGCGCGGTGGGGCAACTTTTTATGAACTGAATTAATTTTTTGGGCCTCGGAATTACGAATACGTAAATTAATTGCTTGTCCGCAAAATCCGTTTTCGGTTTCAACTGCTTTGAGAATTCGAATTACTATCTTTGACTTGGCTGATTTCCTGTTGGTTTTTCTCCACATTGATGTAACTGCTTTGATTATTTCCGTCCATAAATTTGAACGTGAACCACAGTTTTTGATACAGTGAAAAATACAACTTTCTTTCCTCTCTCAAAAGCTCTATGGTTCTGAACATCTCTGGTGAATTCCAATCTTCCTTAGGCGAGTGCACGCCTTCGGGAGTTCTTGTGTGATACTTAGGGGGTGACGCCTTTGCTGACTTGCACCGCCGGTCAAGGCGAAATCGCTTCTAAGGCAACGACTCCCATACCGCGACACAATTTTCTGTTCCAAGACGTTTTTCCGATCCTCAAAGGCCCAACATTCAATATTCGGTAACTAATTCCATTCGTTCAATTCTGGTTTATTACTAACACTATTTTCTATTAGAGAAGATTGAGAGAGTGTGGAATTTGGTTAGATCAAACTTTCTTAAGTTATTCAGAGAGGACAGGCTCTGCAAATTGCTTTTTTTGATTCCATGACTAACTTTGGCCTTTAGATACATTGATCTTTTTTATGAGCATTGTTGAATAACATTCTCCTTTAAATATTCTTTGGTACAGGGACAAAATTCTTTGTCATATGTGAGCCCGGAACACTGCATATGGACAATCTCTTGAAACACATCTACAAGTTATACATGGACTACGTCCTGAAGAATCCATTCTATGAGATGGGAAATGCCCATTAGATGTGAGCTCTTTGACATTAATCTGGCACAAGCAGTGCAAAAGGATCACATTCCATTACTGGGGCGTTGATCTACATCAACTTTATGTAGAGAGTATCATGTATTTTTCTGCCTCCTTATCTTATGCATTGCTGTTGAGTAGAGCTGCTCATTAGGTTACGGAATTCTTTTTTATAGATTCTATTTGAATTCAGAAGCTTAGTTATAGCTTTGCCTTCAAATTGGAAATGATCAACATTTGGATAGTTTCTACTTGACTGCTAAAATATAAGATTTATTTGAATCCATTTACCACTGTTGTAGGGAGCTTTGTGAGATATGAGAAATAGAAAAATAATAATATATATAGAATAAGGATCATGAGAAACTCACTTCTATAGAGAAACCATGGACGGAACCAGATCCGTTGGATCAAATTTTATTAACGATTCAGATTAAAAAAAGAGGTGCAAGGGGGACAATAAAGGTGAGATGTACCAGATTTTTTCTTCTTTCTCTCTCCATCTCTTTATTTTGTACCATTTACTAAAATCTCGCATCAGAATATTCAAGCAAAAAGAGAAATAGAATCGTTCGAACTCCTCTCGTCACTGTCAAACCCTCCTCTCGTCACTATCAAACCGAATCTTTCGGCCGCATCTCGTCATTCTCAAATCGATTTTGGTTTCATAAATTGGTAAGTGTATCTATTTAGTCATTTGTAATTGGGAATTTGTATAGTATATTTGTGTTTTTCATTCCATACCCATGCGAGCTCTAAAATCGCCGACGGACTGTTGCATGTACTGATTTTTGGGTATGAAATTGAACTCTTTGATAGTAGGTTTATTTAGTATAAGTTAATCGATTAGATTTGATTTGATTTTGGGTTTTCGTTTGATTTTGATTTTCATAGTATTGCTAGGGTTTGCAATTGCAGAGGTCGCTCGTAATTTTGCACCAATAAATTGAGTGTTGCGTGTAATTTGGGTTCAATAGACATCCAATTTGTTATTTAATCGATGGTTTTTAGTTTGTTGTGTTGTATTTAGACATTTTGTTCTTTAATCGAAGGGTTTCAAAGTCTCCAAAGAGTACAAGAAAGAGCAAATCTTCAAAGGGTAAAGAAAAGAGCAAATCTCTAAAGAGTAAAGAAAAGAGCAAAAGGAAGCTTGTCAAAGGTATGCGGAAAATGCGTGTTTTCAATTTTGAATATAGTTGTTATTGAGTCTGAATTTGTATATGAGATTGAATATGTAAAGCAAAAATTCTGAATGTTATTGATAGGTAAATGGAATGTGTAATATTCATTATTGTGATGGTATGTGATAATGATTCAATATGTGTAGCATTCAATCTGAATGTTACTGGTATATAACTGAATATATTCATTATGGTGTTATGCAAAATTCGTGAATGTTATTGACTTGACTGAAGTCGTTGCCAAGATAAAAAGTAAATTACCCTAAACTACAAACTAAGTATAGCATGCAAGTAAGTGATCGAACCCAAGAGAATCGGTATTCTGAACAATCAGCTAAGAGCAAAATAGGGGTTTTGGGAGTTTAAGCAAGCAAACAATATTAGGGTTTAAATCAATAAAAGGAAAGCAGAGTTAATTCAATCAATTCCACCTTTTTAATCATTCGATCATCAATTCATCCACTTTTCTATTAATTCCTAGGTTAATTCCAATCCTTATAAAAGATTTCCGCTTGTCCATGGGCCAAGCATAATTATGATATGAACAAGAACGCTTAATTCAAATCATGCAAAGTATTAAGGATAAAAGGATATCATATCATGCTGTCAAGCTACGAGTCTCATGCATAAAATAACAGTCGAACATTCTTTCTCAATTCTAGTCCACGGTCTTGGAAAAGAGTTGTTTCAAGGATAAATAAGATTGCACAGACAACAATCAATCCTAATCCAAATAGTAGATCTAAGTCAATCAAACAAGGTGATCATGCTCATAAAATCAAACATAGATCACATAAATAAAAACAAAAGTTTTGATATTAACCAAGGGATAGAAAAGTTACCAGAATCTCACGAATTACATAAAAAAGCTTCCTTAATCAAACAAACTCCAAGGGAAATTAGTTCTCCATAATAGAAATAAAAACTGAAAAAAAGTTAAAGTACTCTCCAAAAGTACGCTAAATTGTAGAACTCCTAAACTGAAAATGAAACTAGGCTTAAATAGTAGAAAAACAATCCAAAAACCTAAAGATATAAATACAGATAAAGATAAAATAAAACCGAGTCGGTGCTGGAATAATTGCCACCCGCGAGCGCGGGTCCAAACCCGCGAGCGCGGGTCCAAACCCCCGAGCGCGAGTCCAAACCCGCGAGCGTGGGTTCAGTCTTCATCCCTCGGCCGCGGATCCTCGTCCAACCGCGAGCGCGGGTCCTTCTTTCTTCAACTCTCTCGAACTTCTTGTCACCGCTGTCTCGGATCCATGCCCGAGGGCGCGGGTCTTGAACTCCATAAAATTTGTAGTCTCTTAATCCTTGCAACCTCTGTAAAGCGGGTCTTCATCTCAAACTTAGGATCACTGTCTTCAAAAGCTTCATCTGTAGGCTTTTCTGATATTACAACTAAACATCCTAATCTGGCCTAAAACACTTAGAAATCCTAATAAAAATACATAATTACGCTGTACTAAAACCAGCGTATCAATTATTGATAGTTAAATGGAATGTGTAATATTGGATATTGTGATTTTATTATAAATGGATAGTAGATATTTTCGAATATGTTAGTATATTATCTTGAATATGTGATAAGGTTAAATACTTGTAGCATTCAGTCTGAATGTTATTGGTATATAACTAAATACAGTCATTATGGTGTTATAGTACAAAACTCAGTTGTTTTATGATTGTAGTGTTAATTGTTTGAGGTTTAATTTGTTCGCTAATATTTTTTTTATCAACACAGGTTTGAGTCCGGCTATAGGCTTGAAACGGTGTCACACAAGTATTACCGTTGATGAGTTAGACGAGTTTGATGTCGACCCAGGTCATGATGGTGGGATGCATTTAGAGAAAATATTGAAGAAAGATGCAAATGAAAAAGGTAATAATGTTATGTTTTGATATATGGAGGATTGTATAATATGAAACTTTTAAGTATTAAATGGAAAGCCCCATAAAATTTATTTCCTTATTTTAATTTATACTATATATAAGAATTTAACATAGATGAACATTATTTAAAAAGTTTGATAAATGTGTAAACATGTAAAAAAAGTGCTGATGGGGCATGCCATGAAGAAGTTAAGAAGAAAAACTATGTGCCTAAGACCAAAGGGTTGGCTATTGATAAGGCAAAAGTAAAAGTTATGTTCCAAGCCTTCCACACAGGAGTCGGACTGACCTTTTGGTTGATGTTATGAAGGAGCTCAAGAGAGTTAAGAAGGATGCAATAAAGAAATTGGGTTCAGAGGGTTTCTTCGCCTTTCAAAAATTGAAATTCCAAAGTAAGTTATCATGACATTATATTTGATTGTATTTTGGTATTGTTGTATAATAAATATCGTAAAATGAAAAGGATATATTTGAATAGAGATGGTTTATTGGAAGTGAGACTTTATTTATATTCGACTAAGGTATCATAAGTTATGAAATATGCTTGATTATGAATGTGTGAATCTCGGTTGATTAAGTTTGAAAGATGGAGGAGTTAAATCTGATTTTTGACAAATGTTCATTGAATTTAAGTTTGAGAGGTTTTGAATTTTTGACAAATAAAATTGAATATGGAATCTCTTATGTGTGAATATGTGAAAATGTAAATGTGCAAGAAACTTGCACATTGGCTGGTTAGCAACTATTAGGAGGGGAATATTGCGGATGGAATATGGCGAGGTGATTGATGTCAATGAGGAGGATGTTGAGCTGTGCTTGGGCCTTCCATGGGGTAATATACTGGTCGAGAGGATCATGCCTTCTGTGAACAAGGAACTGGCCAAGGAGTGGAGAACTCATATTGGCAAGGATGACGATCCTTCGTCAATCAGGCCTCACCATATATGCAATGCAATGCTGAAAACAAAGGACTTGTACGAGTTCCTCCGAGATTTCATAATTTTGATCTATAGCTGCCTGATTGAACCACCTCAAAGTCGAGTTGCAAACCAAAATCTGATAATGCATCTCAGTGAAATGAAAAATATCAAAGACTATAACTGGGGTGGCTTTGTCATCTGATGTTTGAATGAGGCCAAATTGAAATGGGATGCAAATTAGTCGGCTTCCTTTACTGGTCCTTTATTTTTCTTGACGGTAAGCTGATTTAGTATTAGTATATTGTATAGTTTTATTTTTTATGTTCAGGTATGTTATTGAAATATAATCATTTGCATGTAAAAGATGTTGTTTTTGGATCGAGTTGTCAACTTCCGACAACGTGATGTCATTCCAAGGAAGTTCCCTTGTTTGGGTGGTCGACTGAGCTGGTTAGAAAACGGGAAGCTATAGAGATTGAGACTGGTGGATTTGGGAAGGGTAGAGTTGAGCCGATCTAGGATATTCCAAAATATATTTGGGTGGACATTATTTAAATAAGATTGAAAGCTAAGTAAGTTCAAGTTGAATAGGTGGTTATACTTGTGTATTTCTGTGTTAGGATAATCTAATTTTGAAATTTGTTTTTATGGTGGTTGAACTTCAGAACATGCTTGAATATATGAACCATTATTTCTGAATGCAAATTGTATATAAATGGAAGATAATATTTATTGACTTTGAATATAGGTAAATGGAATCTACTATTACTTGAATTTATATATCATTATTGCTGTATGCAAGTTGTATTAAATGGAATACTAGCTAATGAATTCGAATATACTATTTAAAGGCAAGTTGTCTTTTTCTTAAATATCTAGGTGCTCAACACTACACTTGGCAAGGATTTGTTGGAGTTGTCTTCTATTATCATCCGTGTTGCAAAGAGTACACTGTACCTACTGAATGCAAAGATGATGACGTATCCAAGACACTTGTCCAAACTGCAAAGGCGCTTCTTGGATTCAAGACCAAGGTTCTTACACAGGTGTGTAGGATAATGTGCTTATTAATATTATATTTATTTGATTATATTTAATAAGTTTGATATTTTTTTTATTAATGTTCAGTACAGATTGGTGATGATGTGACAAATGGGATTGGCAAGTGTGTGTCACAATCTAAAGTCCCTATTTGTACTGATGAAGAGTTGAACAATGTTATGGACCAATTCGAGGAAGCGATGAAGGAGCGTACTATCATGATGGAAACTAGATGGGATACGTTTGAAAAGTTGTTTGACGTTGATCAACATATCTCGGAGAGTAATGGAGATCCGACATTCCTATTCTCAGATGTTCAAGCCCCAAATACAACAAATTCTAAAGGAAATCCAAATAATGTTGTCTTAAACAATGTGACGGAGGTGCGTAATGTTATATAAATGCATCAACACCATCTTTTCTTGACATTTTGTTATTTACTAAATCAACTTGCTTGTTTTTTTTTATTTCGGGATCAAATATTGGACCAAAATCAAGGGGAGTTGGATAACATTGACTTGTTGGTTGATAATGTCGTTGTAAGTGTTAAAGCATATGTTTATTCAACTTAATGCATAGTTTGGTGCATATTAGTTTTGTTTATATTTTGAATTCATATTACTTTAGTTCTATATGCATAGTAAAATGATTATGCATTTTAATGGTGTTGTGAATGGGGTTATTATAAAATTCCAAATATATTAATCCTTTAGTATGAATTTACGATAATAATTGAGTGTTTATAATGATGCTCAGGCTAATGTAACCGATGTGATGAACAAGGATATTAATGAGAATATCGAGATCTCAAGTGGTACAAGTTAGTTTATAGTATATAATATTATTCCATTACATATGTGACAATATTGAAATTTTCTAATTAATGCAACCAATTTGTATAGGTTGATTTGAAATCAAATCAGAAAAATGATGTTGTCATTGCCATTAAAACTAGTAAGGATAAGGACATTGATCCACCAGTAGCCGAGGTAGATGGATCCAAAAACCAAGGAGTGGCCAGACTAGTGTTGTTCCCAACAAGTCGACGAGGCTACGGGGTTTAGGACTGGTTTTTTTGTAAGGTAAATGCTAAATCACGCTGTTTATGAGTTTGTTATTAAAATGTAGTTGTTGTACTGGTTTTGTATAATCTCCACATTTTTTGTCTGACTGTAATGTTGTACAAAGATATTGTCACCAAGATATTGTCACCTAATTTTGTGTGTTGTACAAAATATGCATAAATTCAGTTTGTTTTGCTACACTTATTGATTCATGCATAATAGGTAGTGTGTTCAGAATATAGTAGATATAATTCAGGTATATTAACGTCCATATTCAAAATTAGGGATAGCAAAGATTCATGAATTATATATGGTATGTTCAGGTTGTTATAGGATTAATTCAGATGTATTAATCATCAGATTCAATAGTTATACATATATTCATGTTCAGATTGTATTACATGGAGTAGTGTGATCGCGTTTGCTCACAATGGTAGAATATTGTTAGCAAATGAGTTCAAAACACTAGAGGAAGGCACCAATATAGCAATCAGTATTGTGGATATATGGTGTATTTATCTTAACGAAAGAGAAGTTGTTCGTTCTCCTAATTCAATTAGGCGTTTATTTATCAATCCTGGTGTAACAGTAAATTCAAAGTTATTTGAAGTCATGTTTTTTTAAGGTGTTTGACATCAAATATGTTTTTATATTATATGTATATAATATTATGTGTGATGGTAATTGAATTAAATACAGGTTGGATCAGTTGTAAATGATGAATCACGTCCTTATGAACAGTTATTAGCAAAGTTCAAGGAGGACATGGATGTAGTAATTTCGCAAGCACCCAATTCATCACCACTAGATGCTGATCTAGTAAGTACAAAAATGCTTATATGATTTTTATGATTATTAGATATTAATAAAAATAACAAATTTGCAGATTTTTTCCCAATACTTGCACATGCGCATTTTTATGCCATATGTTTCAACTTTGTCAAGAGTACAATCGAGATCATTGATAGCTCAACTGATGGGGATGCAAACTTGGAAGGAAAATATGGCACAATAGTCAGATTACTAGTAATTATATTCTTAATCATCGTTTAGGGTAATTTTTTTTGTATGGTATAATAATTATGATTTTTTTTGCCAGAGCAAGATGTTTATTTAGTATATGGGCTCACTGAATGCGGAGAAATGGTGTGAACGTTTCATGAAGAAGAGACCAATCATACTGAACATGAATTGGCGTGAAAATGTAAAAAAAAATTCATTATGGGTTATACTTAATGCGCCATTTAGAGACCTATATGGGTCAACATGCCAAAAACTAGGATGCTGGATTCAAAGCTTATTCATCGAGGAATATTAATCCACTCCGCACTAAATATCTACATGTTCTATTGTTATCTGAGTTCAATGAGAAGTATCAAGGTTTGAAAAGGAAGTTGTTACGCTATATTGAGTCAGTGCAAAAGACCATAGTGGATGCAGAGAAATAGTTCTAAACTGAGTTTAGTTTTTCAGACCTTAACATGTTTTTTTAATATAACTTATGTCGAGACAATATGAATAATCATTTATATGTTGATTACAATACATTATATACTATTGTTTAAGGAAATTTCGTGAAGTATTTACCTTATTGCTTGGTTTCATTTTGTAAGTAAAATTTTATGTATGCTTTCTATACTATATTTGCTTGGCTAACATGTGGTTTGCGCATGCTACGTTATATCTAATTAAGGAATGTGGTATGTGATGAAACCCGAAATAACGACTCGCTAAAAGACAAGGAACGAGGTTATTACTTTTGATAGTGCAAACACTTGCTTCTTTATTTATATCTCTCTTACGACGAGGTTACAAGCCAACGAGGCTAACAAGCAATTAAGAATTATACCTTAGGCCTCCTACGGGTTATCGAGATCTCGAGCTAACAATATTCGAGATCTCCTATTTTCTAGGAGGTTCTATCACACCACTGTAGAGTGATTGATCTTCTGTCGAGGTCCGATGCTGCGGGCGTGGTGTTGAGTCTTGCGAGATTGTGTAGCGAGGTCTTTAGTGTGAACGAGATCTCTGAGTGACTTGAAGTCTTTTTGTGGACTCTTATCTATAGCGAGGTCTTTTAACGATGTTTCTATCACGTCGATCTTTAACGAGCAAGATAGTTCTTGAGTTAAGATGTTTTTTGGACCTCTTCTTCTTACGAGGTCATTCTCTATTTATAGCGTATCGGGGAGCCAAGTTTTGGCAAAGGTTCGATGTGGGATGCCCGAGATTAGGGACTTCTGATTGGTCCGAAGGTGAGGCGGCTGGTGATTGGCTTCGGGAAGCGGCATCCATGAGTGGTCCGTGTGGCAAGTGTCAGTGGAGTCGGTGAGGAGGTCTAGGCCTCGTTCCGAGGTCTAGGGGGGATTCGTTACGGGGTTTAGGACCTCGCGGGAGTAGGAACCTTGTTTTTAAATAAATGAGGGATACGGGAGTGGGGTCCAGAATCATCCGTTCGTTTTCTGTACCCCGGGCTCACTTCTTCCTTTTACTATTTTGGGCATCATCACAACCCCATGGCCTAGGGATCTCGCCTCGAGGGCCGCAGGGCATAAGTTCCCTAAGGTCGCGGGGTACTAGGTTTTTGAGGTCAGGAAGGTATTTTGCAAGATGTGGGGTCCTCGAGTTTGGGAAAGTGTTTTGCGAGGTGTGGGGTTTTCGAAATTGGGAAGGTATTTTTGCGAGGTGTGGGGTCCTCGAGTTTGGGAAAGTGTTTTGCGAGGTGTGGGGTCCTCGAGTTTGGGAAAGTGTTTTGCGAGGTGTGGGGTCCTCGAGTTTGGGAAAGTGTTTTGCAAGGTGTGGGGTTCTCGAGGTTGGGAAGGTATTTTGCGGGGTTTTCCTCTCGCGAAGCTCCGTACTTGGTTTCTTCTGCTTGTATGGGCTATGCTTCCTGGGCCTGTTCCTCGTCTTTTGCTTAATTGGCCGTTCAGGAGGGACAAGCCCAATAAGCCTTTCAGAAGGGATAGGCCCAAACTCGCCCTTTATAAGAGCGTATTCCGCATGATTTCTCTTCATCTTCTTCTCCACTATCTTCGCCCTTCGTCGTTTCAGTTTCTCATGAGCAGTTTCTCGTCGGTTCTTCGAGACGGTTTCCGACGAGCCCTTTTCTACTTCCCGGTTGCACCACCGTTTCTTCGACGCCGACTCTGAACAAGTAAGCCTTCGACCCTTTTCTTCTTGTCTTTTGATGTTTGTTGCCTCGAGTTTTCTGCCGTTTGGCTTTCGTTCCGTGTTTCGGAGGGGCGGTGGCACCTTGCCTGGTGTTTCGCGCAGGTGTCACGGTGGCGAAACGGCGGTGTGGGGTCGCGTGCTTCTTCGCGTGTCGCCTTCATCCTCCTTTTTTGCTTTTTACTGTTCTATTCCGTGCCTGGGCATTTGACGGTCAGTTTCTCGGTTTTCCCCCGCCGTCGTTATGTTGGCGAATCGGGGGTGGTGGTGGTAGCCCTTGTTTTGGTGCGGTGCCTTCACCACTTTTTTTATTTTTTTTTCTTTTGTGTTTCTTGTTGTGGGTTGGTTCTTGGTGTCTTTCGCCAGTATAGTGGGGGCGAGACGGTGGTGAGGCGGTGGGGCAAGGGTGGCAACCGCCACGCCTTCGTACCCCTTGTCTTCCCGTCGATGGTTGCGTGCTCATCTTCCCCACTGTTTTCGAATTTGAAGCCCTTGGGAGCCCAAACGTCATGATGTTTGACTGACGGGACGTTTGGGCTTCCACCGCTGGCTTCCACCGCTGGTTGGCCTTCTTCCTTCTCTTTCCTCCTTTTTGGTGCTTCAAATTCTTCTTCGCTGTCCTATCTTGTTAGAGTAGCCTCTAGGGTGCCACGTGGCTCCTCTCTCTTTTTATGACCTCGAACTTCCTCTTGGATGCTGTTGCGACCTCGTGCTATTCTCCCTTTGTTACCTTAACGACCTCGTGTTATATTTTCTTGTCCCTACGCCGGCCTCGCGTTGGCTTCCCCCTTGGAGGTTATGACCTCGCGTTCCTCTTCCTTTTCTGTTATCGTGATGACCTCGTGTTTACTTTTCCCTTGGGAGTTATGACCTCGTATTCCTCTTCCTTTTCTGTTGTCGTGATCTCGCGTTGTTTTTTCCTGGCTTTTGTGCTCGATGTCTCAATCGCTTCTTTCTTTTCCATGTGCTCATCTTTCGTGGCCTGGACGTCGCTCTTTCATGCGTAGGAAAGCTTTTGTGAGCCCCCCGCTAGGCTTCGTGTTCAAAGTTCAAGAGGGCTTTTATCAGGATGTTTCTAAGTCCGTGGGAAGCGTAGAGCCTAGCGATTCCCAGAACCTGAGGTCGCCTTCGCTGGTCATTAGCGATCCTTCTTCTAGCCACTCCGAGGTTTCATTCAACTCCCGCTTTTCCCGAGTTCGCGCGTCGTCGGGTGTTGAAATGGCCGAACTTTTGTCTCCGACAAGGTTGTTGTCAAAGTTGTAGCGACGTCGTCACACTCCTACGAGCCCGCGGATTTCGAGGCGGTGTATATCAATGACTCCTTGTCCCGCGTCCCTGCTGTTCTTGAGGAGAGGATTCCGATGTCCTCGGATTCCAATGAGGTTTTTATGTCCGGGGGAACGCCTACCGAGCTGAAGCTTGAGGATCTTGAGAAAATCGCCAAGGACTTTGCTTGGCCCGAGGGGGTTGAGCTAGCGCTTCCGGAAGAGGGGGGTACCCCCTGGGCGTTTTATGAAAGGTGCGCGGTTGTGCATTCGTTCAGTCTCCATGCGGGCTTTAGGTTGCCCCTGGCCCAACATATCATCGATTTTCTGTGGGAGATGCAAATATGCCCTGCACAGTTGTTTCCCAACGCCTGGCGGTTGTTGTGTGTCTACACGGTTCGCAGTCACGAGCTCGGGGATGTGCCGAACGTTAACGACATGTCGACGCTGTTCCTGACAAGGAGGGACCCAAAATTACCGATAATGTTTCGAACATCGGGCCATGGAAGAAAAATTGGTTCCTTGTTCGGGACGTCACCGGGAGGTATCTCAATTTCCCCATGGTGCCGGACGACTTTGTTCGGCAAGTAGGTTTGCACACGGTCCCCCAACTCAAGGCGCTTAAGGCACGATACGCCCCGGTGCGTCAGGCCCCGCACTAGAAGTATCTAGCACAGGACCGGCTCGAGCGGGCCGGCCTGAGCCTTGTCCCTCCACCACACGAGGGCAACGAGGGTATTTTTATTCTTCTTTCTTTGTTGCATATGTATTTTTGTTTGTCCTCCTTTGGCAGATTAAGAGGTCGACAACCTCGCAATCCTAGTTTATTTCAACATCGTTTTTTGCTTTTTTAGAAGCTTCGCTAATCTCAACTTGTTTCTCTGTCCTTTTTAACTTATTCTCGTGTCTTTCTTTGGCAGTGGATCTTTTGCACGCTCTTACCTCGAAGTCAAAGGGGAAACAACCTATGACGTCTAGTTCTACGACCCCGGTTTGCCAGGCTCCAAAGGGGATTGTTATCAAGGAACCAAACCCCGCGGTGAAACCGCCCTCCTCCCTATCTAAACCTACCCCCTGCCGTTGAAGACGTTCGGGGAGAAGGCCTCTAGGGAGGCACTGCCAAAGGGAGACGTCGCGAAGACGTCTTCCCAAACCTCTCAGGGCTTTGGTGACGGAGCCGGGCACAAGAGGAAAGGCGGGGGTTCCCCTCGTAAGGAGAGGGGGAAGAAGAATAGGTCGGACGAGCAGCGGGGTCCGTCGGGAAAGGACCAACGAGGTCCGTCGGGAAATGACATCCCCTGCTTCAACTTCGAAGGACGAGTAATCAACGCCGCTAGTCCTTCGCTTGCCAAGTTCCATTGCCCCGGCCCGGTTAGGGGTGTTCCGGTGAGGTGGGGCAATGAGGAGTGGAAGGAGGAGGTCGCATGGGCCAACAACCTCACTGATGCAGCCCTTGACGAGGAGACTGCCCGATACTCGGCCATGGTGAGTTTTGCTTTTGTGAACTTCGTTCTTGTTTCTTTCTTTTTTCTAATTATTTTTGCAAACTTTTGCAGCACTCCTTCTTTGATAATTACAACCGCAGCCGTATCACCCTCGCCCATAAGCAGATGGACAAGCTGGAGGCGGCGCTCAAAGCTCGCGTGGAGGAGTGCGAGCAGAAAGCGAGGGAGCTCGCTGCGGTTGAGAAGCGGGCTAGGGCAGCGGAGGATGCAGCCCCGGATCAGGTGAAGGAGGTTGAGAAGGCGAAGGAAGGGGAGGCGAAGGCTAAGGAAGGGGAGGTGAAGGCTAAGGAGGGGGAGAGCAGGGCGAGGGAGGTCGCGGACAAAGCGAAAGAGGTTGTCGAGGCTTTGCAACCGGAGAACGAGGAGCTCTGGGGTAAGCTCTCTGCCGAGCACAAGTTTTTTAAGGAGAAGGAGGCGAAGTTCTTTAGGTCTGAGGAGGAGATCACCCGCCTTGAACGGCGTATTGTTGAGCTCAACGAGGAGGTTGAGGCCGCGGGTCCCAAGTATGTGGACTCGGAGGAGTATAAAGCGGAGTTGGTGGAGAGTGTGAGAAAGATGTTCCACCAAGCCGTCCGTATGGGCGTCAAGCAGGCGGTGGCCAAGTACGGGCACATTGATCCTCGCATCGTCTTCTTCAACCCCAACTACGACGAGACCATGGGGGAGTTGGAAGGGGAGGAGCCCGAGGGAGAATGTGAGTTCTTTCTCAACACGGACGGGACCGTGGCCAGCGAGGCTCCTCCCGCGGTAGACCTTGTTCAGGAAAGCCCGGAGGTGGTCGCCACAGGCCCTCATCCCGCGACCAACGCGCCTATCGACTCCGCTGCCGAAACCTCGAGGAATGAACCCGTTGACCTCACCGGTCCCGACGCCGAAGCCCCGAAGAGTTAAAGGATGCTGCTGTTGTTTCTTTTATTTTTGTCTTGCTGGTAGCCCTACGGGGTTTGTAACTTGAACATCTCGGCCCTTTTGGCCTTTGCTCTATGCATATATCAGCCTTCTTGGCTTTTCGTTTTATGTCGTCTCTCTCTCGTGGATTGTTTGTATGTTTTCGGGCTATTTGGTTTGATTTGCTTCTTGTATCCGTTCATCCATATCGATTTGATTTGCTTCTTGTATCCGTTCATTCATATCGATCCATCCATCCAACCCCATGGGTCGGGTGTCACATCTATCGTGACACCCGGGCCACACCGAGTGTTTATTTTCCCATCGCGGATACGCCAAGTTTACGAGCCTCGCCTGGAACTTGCACATCGATAGTTACGATGGCGTCGTGGGCCTCATTCAGATCCCGCACGAACTAATCGAGATTCTCCAACCCCAAGCGGGAAGCGATGGGTGGACCAAACGAGATTCTCCAACCCCAAGCGGGAAGCGAGGGGTAGACCAAACGAGGTTCTCCAACCTCAAGCGGGAAGCGAGGGGTGGACCAAACGAGGTTCTCCAACCCCAAGCGGGAAGCGAGGGGTGGACCAAACGAGGTTCTCCAACCCCAAGCGGGAAGCGAGGGGTGGACCAAACGAGATTCTCCAACCCCAAGCGGGAAGCGAGGGGTGGACCAAACGAGGTTCTCCAACCCCAAGCGGGAAGAGAGGGGTGGACCAAACGAGGTTCTCCAACCCCAAGCGGGAAGCGAAGGGTGGACCAAACGAGGTTCTCCAACCCCAAGTGGGAAGCGAGGGGTGGACCAAACGAGGTTCTCCAACCCCAAGCGGGAAGCGAGGGGTGGACCAAACGAGATTCTCCAACCCCAAGCGGGAAGCGAGGGGTGGACCAAACGAGGTTCTCCAACCCCAAGCGGGAAGCGTGGGGTGGACCAAACGAGGTTCTCCAACCCCAAGCGGGAAGCGAGGGGTGGACCAAACGAGGTTCTCCAACCCCAAGCGGGAGGCGAGGGGTGGACCAAACGATGTTCTCCAAGCCCAAGCGGGAAGCGAGGGATGGACCAAACTAGGTTCTCCAACCCCAAGCGGGAAGCGAGGGGTGGACCAAATGAGGTTCTCCAACCCCGAGCGGGAAGCGAGGGGTGGACCAAACGAGGTTCTCCAACCCCAAGCGGGAAGCGAGGGGTGGACCTTAACATAGGATCTCCGCTTCTGAGAGAGTTTTGAAAAGCCTGCGATCCTTTATTCATAAAAGCTTGTAAGGAACAAAGAGGTTCAGAGAGTTTACATGTAATATTTTTTGAGCCGCGCGACGTTCCACGTTTTGCTTAGGGTACATCCCTCGCTATCTTTGAGTTTAAAAGCTCCGGGCACGACCTCCTCTGCGAGGAGATATGGGCCCACCAAGTTAGGGTCCAGTTTGCCACCTTCGGCGCGCCTCAGAACGAGGATTCCCGTGGCCAAAAGGCGAGGTCTGATCTTCTTATCGTGGTATACAGCCACGCGACGCTTGTATTTTCTGGACCATAGGTCTGCCACCACACGCAACTCGTCCCTGAATTGTAGCTTGACCTTGAGGTTGGCTTCGTTTTCTTTCTCGTCGAAGTTAAAGACTCTCGCCGATGGGACCAGGGTCTCCACAAGGACCAGCGCTTCCGCCCCGTATGTTAGAGCGAAGGGCGTTTCGCCCGTTGCACTACGCGCGATCGTGCGATACGTCCAGAGGACAAGTGGAAGCAGCTCTGCCCAGCGACCCTGCGCCATGACCAGGCGCTTCTTTAGGTCGGTCAGGATGCGGGCGTTGACATTCTCTACATGGTCGTTGGACTGGGGATGAGCCACAGAGGAGAATTTGAGGGTTATGCCTAGCTCCGAGCAGAAATCCCGAGTCTCTTCACAGTCAAATTGGGGGCCATGATCGGTCATGATGGTCATCGGAACGCCGAAACGACAAACGAAGTTTTTCCATAAGAAGTCGCAGACCTTTTCCCCCGTGATTTTTGCCATGGCTTGCGCCTCGATCCACTTTGTGAAGTAATCGACAATGACCAAGATGTACTGTACT
This sequence comes from Fallopia convolvulus, assembly GCA_964016875.1. Classification (NCBI taxonomy): domain Eukaryota; kingdom Viridiplantae; phylum Streptophyta; class Magnoliopsida; order Caryophyllales; family Polygonaceae; genus Fallopia; species Fallopia convolvulus. Next base: position 21,848,548 of record OZ024730.1, read on the forward strand.
TGGCCAGCTGGCTTGGGAAAGGGTCCGAGGATGTCCACCCCCCACATCGCGAATGGGCAGGGTGCGTGGATGGAGTGGAGGCGGGAGGTCGGAGCGTGCTGGACGTTCCCGTGTTTCTGACACCCTTCGCACCTTTGGACGTAGGCCTTTGCATCTTGTCGGAGAGTGGGCCAAAAGTATCCCAGATGGACGATCTTATGTGCCAGGGCCCGCCACCCCGGGTGGCCGCCACAGACTCCCTCATGTGCCTCGTAGAGGATGTGATGCGTGACCTCGGGAGGTACACATAACAGGTTGGGATCGACATATCCTCGACGGTAGAGCTGGTCGCTAGTGACGCAGTAGCGAGCCGCCTGCATTTTCATCTTCCTGGCCAGCGCGGGGTCCTCTGGGAGGACACCGCTCTGTACATACCTCGTTATAGGGAACCTCCAGTCCTCGGTTCTTATGGATAGGACCTCGCCATCTACACTTTGTGAGAGTTTCTCTCTACCATCACGCGGTTCCCTACTTCCAAGGGAAGCGCGGACCCCAACCTCGCGAGAGCATCCGCCTTCGTGTTCGAGGTTCGCGGAATTGATTCTACCACGAAGGTCTCTAGGAATGACACCAAGGCCTTCACCTTCGCTCGGTAGGTAGGCAAAAACCCTGTCCTGGTGTCGTATTGGCCATTGAGTTGTCGCGCCACCAGCTCAGAATCTGTGTAGACCCTAATTTTGCGGGCTCCGCTAAGGAGTGTCATCTCGATCCTGGCAATCCTAACCTCGTACTAAGCATCGTTGTTGGTGGATTCGAAGGCGAAGTTGAAGGCATACTGTGTCTCGATTGAGGGGCCAGCGAGGAACACGCCGGCCCCGCCGCCGACATCACATCGTGAGCCGTCAACAAATACCTTCCATTCCTCCGAGCTTGTGTTGGTCTCGGGGAAGGTGACCTCAACCATGAAATTGGAGGTAACTGATGTCGAATGCCTATCCCTTCATCGGGGAAGGCGAATGCCTATCCCTTCATCGTGGTACTTGGGAGGTAACTGATGTCGAACTCGGAGAGCTCGACGGCCCACTTCGTCATACGCCCGGAGAGGGCGGAGCTGATGGAGGATTTGACGGAGTGGGAGGACGGAGAGGACTTGGATGGGATGTGCATGGAAGTAAGGGCGTAAACGCCTCGCGGCGGTCACCACTGCCAGCGCTATTTTCTCCGCCGGGGAGTATCGCTGCTCCGCAGGTTGGAGCACACGACTCACGAAGTACACTGGGTGCATGGCCTCCCTGGTGAGCACCGCGCTGACTGTCTCAGGGCTCACCGCTACGTACAGTTGCAGGTCTTCGCCTGCCAACGGAGGTGACAAGGTGGGGAGCTTTGTAAGGAAGGTCTTCAACTCGGAGAAAGCAGTCTCGAGCACCTCGTCCCAGACGAACTTGTCATTTTTCTTTAGGGCGGCGAAAAAGGGAAGAGATTTGTCCGCTAAACGGGAGCAAAACCTCCCCAGGTAATTTACAGTGCTATTGAGCCGCTACACCTCGGTCCGTGACCTCAGAGACCTCATTGAGAGGATCGACTCGACCTGAACGGGGTTGACGTCGATCCCGCGCTCGCTGATCATGAAACCCAAGAACTTCCCCGATGACACGCTGAAGACGCACTTCTCGGGGTTGAGGCTGAAACGGTGATGCCTAAGGGTGGCAAAGACCTCGGCGAGGTCAGAAAGATGTTCTCCGGGGTTTTCGCTTCGTACCACGATGTCATCGATGTAAGCCGACACATTTCTGTCTAGGTGGTTCTTGAAAACCCGGTCGACGAGGCGTTGGAAAGTGGCACCAACGTTTTTAAGGCCGAATGGCATGACCTTGTAACAGTATGTTCCCCGCTGGGTGATGAAGGATGTCTCTTCCTCGTCACGCGGATTCATCGAGATCTGATTGTATCCCAAATAAGCATCGAGGAAGCTCAAGACCTCGTGCCCCGCGGTCGAATCGACGAGCTCGTCAATCGATGGCAGAGGGTAGCTGTCTTTGAGACATGCCTTGTTGAGGTCCTTGAAGTCCACGCACATCTGCCACTTGCAGCTGGCCTTCTTGACTAATACGATGTTGGACAACCATCTCGGGTAGTGGACTTCGCGGATGAAATCCGCGGCTAGCTGCTTAGCCACCTCGTCGTTCGCGGCACTCGCCCTTTCTTCGTTCATTTTTCTTCGTCGCTGCACCACCGGGTGAGTGGCGACATCGACGTTCAGGGAGTGTTGGGTCAATGTCCGAGGAACGCCACGGAGATCCTTCGCAGTCCAGGTGAACACGTCGTGGGACACTTCGAGCAGGGCTTCTAGCGACACCGCAACAGTCCCGGCAAGGCACTCTCCTAGGTAGATTTTGTCAGATTTGTTTTCGAAGGGGGAGATCGCCCTTCTTTCTGCCTCGGGGGTGGGGACTGTGAAATCCCGGACTTCAAGGTCTGCCTCGGCGGAGGTCTCTACCATGAACACTGGGCACTTTTGTTTTGCCGAGGTCATGTAGCAGACGCGGCCCTCTTCCTGGTTTCCCTTCACCTCCCCGACACCGTCATCAATGGGGAATTTCATCTTGAGGTGGTAGATGGAGACCACCGCCTAGAACTTCATCAAGGAGACCCTCCCGATGATTGCGTTGTAAGCCGAGGGGAGGTGTACCACCGTGAACTCCACCACCTCGGTTCTCGTTGTGGAGCTGGTGTCGAGTGTCATCCAAAGGTCTATGAGACCTACGACATCAACCTCGTTTCCCGAGAAGAAGGTGAGCTTCCTAGCGTAGGGCTTCAAGGACGTCGCAGAGATACCTAACTGCTCGAAGGCGCCAAAGTACATGATGTCTACGGAGGAACCCGTGTCCACCAGTACTCGCTTCACTATTTTCGAGCCTAGTTGAGCGTGTATCACCAGGGGGTCGGAGTGGGGCATGTGGAGTCCCTCGGCGTCCTCGGCGGTGAAAGCCAAACCCACGTGGGACCGTGAGGTCTGCGTCACACTGTACACCGAGGGCTCATGGTGGCTTACCCTCGCGTATCTCTTTCTCTCCGCCTGGCTCGAACCCGCCAGCGAGGGTCCGCCCGAGATGGTGTTGATGTACCCATCGGGCGCCGCGGCCTGCCCGGAGTGTGTCTGCCTCGCGGGGGCGTGCTGCCCAACGTTGCTGGGTCGAGGCTGGGTCGGCCCTTGCTGTACGAGGTTGGCTCACGGGGCCGCCCTTGCCTTTGTAACCCCGTGGCCTTCCGCCGAAACAGCTCCAGCCTCCACCTCCATTTCTGCGGTTGTAGCGGCTGTTGTTTCTATTGTCGTTGTAGTTGTTGTTTCTGTTGTTGACCTTATAGTCGGCGCGCCGGTCGTAAGTCTGCGTCATGTATGCATCCTTCGCGGCCGGTGCAACCACCTTTGACTTTCCCTTAGCCTCGGTCACGATTTCCTTGGCGGTCCTCGATCGCGAGCTCTGTTTGGCGGCGTCCTCGGCGTAGACTTGGGCCGTGATCCGAGCACACAGGCTCTCATACGTCGTCGGGTTTTTAAGAAAAATGCGATTCTTAAAAGCCCCTTGGCAAAGGTTGCCCATGACGATGTCCCGCACCGATGACTCATCGATGTGTGCAATCTCTGCGACCGCGGTGGTGAACCTCGTGAAGAAGGTTCCCAGCATCTCACTTCCCCTTGTTCAATGCCGCGGAGGTCTCGCATGTTCTTCTTGCGTTTCCTCGAGCCGTTGAAGTGCGCGACGAAGGATTCACACAACTGAGAGAACGAGGCCACCGATTCCACCTTGAGGTTGGTGAACCACGTCATTGCGGCTTTTTCCAAGGTGATTGGGAAGATACGGCAGAAGATGGCGTCGTTGTAGGCGTTAACGTTCATGTGGACGGCGAAGTGTTTTATGTGGTCCACGGGATCGGCCATGCCGTCGTAGAGCCCCATTTGTGGCCAGTGGAAGCCTTTGGGCATGGGCGCCTCTTGGATCTCGGTTACAAAGGGGTTACTGTACCCGATCTCGATGGATGGACGGCGTGACTTTGATTTTACCAAGGGGTGCGCCGCACTCCCCGCTGTTTTGGACATCTCCGCATTTCGCATTCTCGAACGTCGCGAACGAGTTCGCGAGATTTGCATGGGATCACGGGGAGGTCTCTCCGTTGATGAGCTGTTGGTCGACTTCTCTTGCCTAGGTCCATGCCCGGGTACGTACGCGGGTACGTATTCGGAGTGAGGCTGTCCCTGAGCAGGCATGGGGACGTATGGGGGGGGGTGACCTTGCTGGTACTATTCGTAACTTGGGTAGGGATACGGAACCGGGGGCGCACCGCCCTGCTCATACCCTTGGAATGGGTAGGGGTTTTGGGGAGCATTGTATGTCCATCCTAGAGGAACCACAAAAGGGCATCCCGGAGGTCCCGCAGCCATCCATTGCGTGGTCTCAGGCATATTTTCGGGATGTTCGGGAAAGAAGTTGTTTGGGCAAGCCATTTTGGGAGGTTCAAAAGTCAAGGTTTGCACTAATCAGGAGACTACTTAGGATGAGAAACTCCCCACGGACGACGCCAGTGATGAAACACGAAATAATGACTCGCTAAAAGACAAGGAACGAGGTTATTACTTTTGATAGTGCAAACACTTGGTTCTTTATTTATATCTCTCTTACGACGAGGTTACAAGCCGACGAGGCTAACAAGAAATTAAGAATTATACCTTAGGCCTCCTACGGGTTATCGAGATCTCGAGCTAACAATATTCGAGATCTCCTATTTTCTAGGAGGTTCTATCACACCGCTGTAGAGTGATTGATCTTGTGTCGAGGTCCGATGCTGCGGGCGTGGTGTTGAGTCTTGCGAGATTGTGTAGCGAGGTCTCTAGTGTGAACGGGATGTCTGAGTGACTTGAAGTCTTTTTGTGGACTCTTCTTATTTGTAGCGAGGTCTTTTAACGATGTTTCTATCACGTCGATCTTTAACGAGCAAGATAGTTCTTGAGTTAAGATGTTTTTTGGACCTCTTCTTCTTACGAGGTCATTCTCTATTTATAGAGGATCGGGGAGTCGAGTTTTGGCCAAGGTTCGATGTCGGATGCCCGAGATTAGGGACTTCTGATTGATCCGAAGGTGAGGCGGCTGGTGATTGGCTTGGGGAAGCGGCATCCATGAGTGGTCCGTGTGGGCGGGTGTCAGTGGAGTCGGTGACGAGGTCTAGGCCTCGTTCCGAGGTCTAGGGTGGAGTCGGTTACGGGGTTTAGGACCTCACGGGAGTAGGAACCTTGTTTTTAAATAAATGAGGGATACGAGAGTGGGGTCCAGAATCATCCTTTCATTTTCTGTATTCCGGGCCCACTTCTTCCTTTTACTATTTTGGGCATCATTAGTATGTTCAGGGTGTATGAGAGTAATTCAATTGTATTATCATCCATATTAAAACATGTAATATATATATATATATATATATAAATTCAAGCATAAACTGTTGTACGTTCAGAGTGTACTAGCGCAAATTCAGTTGTATTACCCCCCATATTAAACTTATTTGTATATAACGTCATGAACATCATTTGATAAGTTCACTTCGTAGCATATATAATTCAGGCTTTTAGAAATTCAAAATATCATCAACAATATTCGAAAGACCAAAGGCAAATTTCAACACAAATAGTAAACCATAACCAATACTTAAATGACATACTCCAATATTCAACACAATTCAAATGATCATTAAAACGACATTATAACATTCAAATGACGGAAGGTAACATTCAAATGAGCATTTAAGGAGTACCAGACAACATCAATCGATTAACTAATATTCAAACAACGTTAGTAATCAATTAAGACATCACATTTTTGAATTTATCACAATTCCTGCTATCATGTCCAACAAAAAGACCGCACTTTTTGGACTTCCTCTTCCCCTTTTTTTAAGCCTTTTGTTGTTCATCCATGGATATCTCCTTTCCACCTCGTAGTCTCTTTCCTGTTCCACTCCCTTTGTTTTTTGCCATTGCGGGTGGTCTAACATGAATCTCTTCAGGGATAGATATTCCTACAAATGCTTTTGTGTCATCCTTGATTGTTCTTGTTTTTCCGGTTTGCACATCGTCCTGTTCAAAATCAGCTCGAATTTTTGTCAAATTTGTCAACAAAACATGTAATCTTTCATCGTTGTCATCGGCAAGACCTATACATGCATGTATGGCTGAACAAACTGAACTGAGCTTAGATTGATTTTTCTCCATTCGAGCACTCTGATTTAACACATCACTCATTGCATCAGAATGTATGTCCCTTTCCTCCAACATTTTTGAATCATTGTATCCGAGATCTTTTTATAACCATATGCTTTCCAAGTTGCAAAGGTATGGCTACACGGGATCCCGATTCTTTTATGTACATCATACAAGTGCATGTTGTGAAGCCATCATTTCCCACGTAATGTACTTGATATTCATCGATGCCCTCCCTGATCGTGTAATCTATGAACCAATTACCTACAATTGAAAAGAAGTTACTAATTACTTACATGGAATCGAACATACAATATATTCAAAATGTACCCATATACATTCAATATTTAAACGGGAATATTCAAAATGTAAACGTGTATATTCAAAACATAGTAGAGTACGCATGAAATGAGAAATTATTATAATAATATAAATTCGAAATTTGTAATGAATATTATAGTGTGATTACTATTTTCTTCAATATATATTATAATAAATTCAAAGTAAAACTAAATAAAATGCATACCTTTTGTTTCATTAATCACAGAACAATAGAAGAATGCATCACTTATTTCATCCTGAACTTGATCAAACACATTGAGAGTGTAATATATATTGAAGCATGTCTCTTTATTAATATCGGGGTCTTCAGGTCATGTGATTTCGTGTCAGAATCCATATCATTCACCAACTAGTCATGCCGTTGTTTTTCAAGCGCAATTTTAAAATGGGTGAATAACTCCACAAGACTAAAAGCCTTGTTCACATACTTTCCAAAGAAACTATTTTGAGACTCAGAAATAGACGTCATCCTCACCAAACCCCCCAGCACTATATCTCTAAAATATGTTGGGATCCAATACATTCGAAGAGCATACATATCCTTAAACCATTGATTATCACGCCCATTATATTTGTCAAGGAAATCAGACCAACCTTCCTCAAGTTGTTGTATATTAATCTGATTAGTCCAAACAATGTGGCCTAATGTTCTCCTATATCCAGGCTCATTGAGTTTTGAAGAACTAACCTTTTTCGATACCTTATTCATAATGTGCCACATGCAAAATCGATGTCTTGTAGTATCGAATACCCACTCAACTGCGATCTTCATAGCAGGGTCCTGATCGGTGACTATAATCGTGGGTTCATAATCCATTGCGTTCTTGAAATGTTCAAAAAGCCATGAGAAAGATTCCACATCCTCTTTCATCAACAACCCACAACCAAAGGTAACACACCTTTTATGGTTTTCTAAACCAGTGAAAGGTGCAAAAACCATGTTGTACCTACACGATAAAACAAAACTCGATAAGGAATTACTGATATTTGAAATTGTGAAGGGTATATTCAACTTTAGAAATTAACTTATTCAAATGTAACAACTTACTTATTCGTCCCATATGTTGAGTTAAAATGACACAACTTGGCCAGAAGCAGCATAATTCCGCCTAGCAATTGAATCACACCAAAACAGTTTTGTCAACTGTTGAGAATCATTCACTGTATACTCAAAGTAGAACGCACTATTGATCACCTTCTTTCTCTCAAACTGTTTGATAATCATTTGAGCATCTACATCTTTGATATTTGCAATAAGATTCCTCTTATAATTTTTGAAATATGTTGTTGTGGCACGCATGTTAATGAATCCACCAACAATCTGTTTCAATAACTTGTGGGGACGTACAGGACCCAAATTCGCTCTTGCACAACTCATCATGAATTTTCGATGTCCTATTTTCATCTTCCTGCTACTCTTCATCAAATGCTTTGCATAATTCAGCACCATATCATGCATGTGTTCTTCTACAAAAGTACTAACGACATAAGTATCATGACCCCCATATTTCCTAGCATTACAACCCACCCTATCTGACTTAGTTTTTCTTTGTCAGGTGCCTTGGCTTATATTTTTGTAGTCATCCCGGTTGCATCTGTAATACTTGTCTGCAATAACATTACACCGTTTGAACATGTGACTGGTGCTTGCTTTGACATTGAAGCCAACAATAGATGCATATTCTCGGTAAAATTCTTAACTAGCTTCAAGGGACTCAAATCTCTGTCCAACAAAGGGCTTTTTATTCGAAGGACAACGTGGAACCCGTAATTCTACATTCTCATCGTTTGAGTAAACAATGCAATCAATCCCATATACAAATTCTGAGAAATCTTCTTCCACATTTGCACTTAAATTGTTGTCATTTTCGTTTTCTGAATTGTCCGAACCATCATCAAAGACATAATTGCTCCATTTTCTTGGCATAGCTGTTGAAAAATCAAAATTCAAATATAAGCTTTCGACCATGTCATTCAACTAGTAATAAAAAACAAAAAGACAGATTCGAGTAACCCAGTTTGAATATTCATGTACAAATGTTATTATATTCAGTAATTAAAGGGACATATTCAAATTCAGTGACCACATCATATGTAGTTATATTCCAGATTTATTTAGATACAAATACATATATGTTCAATATCATAATAAACATATTTGAGTTTACTAAAACACTTAATTTAAAATACTTCAATAGTGTACTATACAAGTTCGAGTACACACAAGGACCTGTTCAATGTATAGGGTGGTATATTCAGGCTTAATCCATGTAAGAGTAAACCGTTATAGTAAGTACAATATGTTCTGATGCATAGACGAATATATTCAAGATATTACATATTTATATTCAGATTTCACATATTCGGGTATACATATTAGTAGATTCAGTTCATAACATATACATATTCAGGTTATAAATTTATGTCCAAACATCAAATTCGACAATATATACACAATATTCAATTTGAACTACTAATATATTCAATCAGGGATCATATATGTTAAACGGTAATTATTTGAAGGACACTACAAATGAATAATAATAGGTTCGATCCAAAAAACGATAAACAGGTTTTTCATGAACGTGATGAACAATATCAATTCTCCATGTCGATTCTCGAACCAACTGACAATGTATTAACAAAATTCAGTTGGAAATACTAACCTTTCTCCATGTCGATTCTCGACCCAATTGGCATATGCGACTGACGAAACAATAGGTTAGATCCAAAAAAGCGCAGATTTTCAAGGCTATCAAATTGAACGTGATGAATGATTGAAGAAGGTTGAGGAAGCAGTAAACGCAGGATTTTTCTGAATATGCTGAACAATAACGAGCAGTTGATTTGCACGTATAAGAGAATTTCCTATAATCACACACGTTCTCATTTTTTCTTTTTCTTTAAACAAAAATTTTTCTTTTTCAAGATATCATACATATTCAAGCCCATATTTGTTACCATGCTCCTATAATCAGATTCGTTGATTTTGCCTAATACTACGAACCTAATTCTGTCCATGGTTTCTCTATATACATACATACATTTAACATAAGAAATCATATGGTGAAAAGACTCGCTCAAGAACATTACCATCATGGTTGTATAATCCAACTGTTTGCAATTTGAGTCATATGACTACCTGTATGACATTAGTACGACTTTGATGCATAAGCTGATTGAATCCATTTGAAATGGTGTTAACAAACACTAAAAAGTAGTGGTAATATTTGCCACCCATTACCGTTCGCTTGTAGAACATATTTAGCTAAATCAAATTTAGGTTTCTTAGTTAGGTTTTTCATTTTTCACCATTGGTAGTTAGTAGACATGATGAACCTTAACATGCAAACTTGTAACTATCACAGAAGCAAGGGAGAGCTATTTAACTTAATCAAGGGAATGATTTGGTCTCTGCACTTCTTTCGGCAGTTGCTTCATTTAAAGTTAAGAACATGAATTTGGAATATGTAGTTTCTTCTTTTTTCTTAAAAAATAGGCTTGATTATTGCTTTTTTTGAATGTTTTCAAGTATCTTTTAGCTATTACATTGATGTGTTTGTTGAACTCTTAAGAAAAAAATTTCAGCCTAATGTAGCTAGTAAGTTTGGTTTCAAAAAGAGTTGAAAAAACATAACTACTACACAATTTGCACCACAACTTGACCAAATTAATAACCTAATTTGCATATTAGTCTCTCAGTAAACAAATACACAATTTTTTTAATCTCCCTACTCTCTCATGCGTATTCATTGATTTGTACCAAGAAAGATCTTGTTTTCCCGTACTCAATTCCTCTTATCTCTCTAACCTGCAATTTAGTTTCTGTTAGCAGGTATCGTTAAAGTCTTAATTTAAGTTGTGAACTCAAAACTCAGTTACTCAGACCGAGACAACAATGTTAATTAAGGACTACGGGATTCAATCAAAACAAATGGCAATGACTGTTCGTGTAGCTAATAAAGGAGTACACCGAGCATTGAAGAATCTATGTACATTAAACCTACATGTTCCATTCCTTTATATCTCTCTAATCTGCGATTTATTATTCAAGGTTAATTCAAATTGTCAACTTAAATATCATCAATTGAGACCACAATTTGCAAAGTTATAACGAGGACATCCATTGTGCAATCAATAGTTGAGGATTACACTAATCCTTGAAGAATTAGTTTGTGCACTATTATGGCCAAACATACCAATAACTTTAACAATGTGAACATTAATATTATCAGAACATGCCTAACAACCAAACCATAGTATCATTAGGGCTGGGCAACGGTCCAAGACCGGACCGGATCGGACCGGACCGGGACCGGACCGGGACCGACTTCTTCAAAAAAGTGGACCGAGGATCGGACCGGGTATTCCCGGTCCGGTCCGGTCTCGGTCCCGGTCCGGTCCAGGTCTGGACCGGTTTTGGACCGAACTACTATTTTATCCATAAAATATATTATTTTTAATAAAAAAAGTTTTATTTAATTATAAAATATATTATTTTTGACTAAAAATTAAACAAAAGCAAGCAAAACACACACTAGCAGCCACGTTAACGACGTTGTCAACCTCGTTAACGAACCACCGTAAACAAAATTCCAAAACTAACGACCTAGACGGGTTCGGTACCGAGGCAACAAACTCAGTAACGAATATGATCTTAAGAGAAATCATATAAAAACAAAGATCTAGGACAAGGGTTACCACAACATAGTCATGCACACAAGCTCATAAGAAGATAAATATTATGCCTTTAAATAGATAGATGCATCAACTTTCATTGACTTAGCAAGTAAATAAATCAACTTTCATAAACTAACTCACTCAATTGCTTGTTTCGGATCTAAAGCTTGAAACTTTCGTATTCAAACAATATCAACCTTCAAGTTTATAACTTTCTCTTTCAATCAAGTTAACAACTCAAATTACCTCAACTTTCATCTCGGTATAAGCACAACAAACAATCTCAACAAATAAAAGGCATTCAACACATAATCTTACTCACCAAACATGAATAACTATGCCGGGCTTCAACCCCGACCCTAGATAAAAAGACTACTCACTAATCATAACTAAGAAACAAATAACTTCAATCAAAGAAAACATTGAAAACAAAACACTACTCAAATTAATAAATATCGTCTTATAGAGATTCATAAGAAACCGAAACACCGAAATACTGAATCAAAACCTCGACTAACGACCCCGGTAACTCTCGTCCACCGAGCTCTCTATCTCGACTCCGATCCGTCTCTCTCTCTCTCGGCTCTTCTTCCTCTCTCTCTACTCTATCTATGATCGATCCCCCCTTTCTAAGCTAGATAGAAGGGTATTTATACTAAAAAGGCTAGAAACTAAAAAAGGCTAAAAGATAAAAACTTTCCTAAAAAGATAGAATCTATTCTAAAAGATAAAAATAAGATATAGAAAGATAACAAGACCTAAAATACATAATGTAATAACCCTAATAATCATTAAAAAGACTCTACCGACACGGAAATAAATTCCCACATAGGATCGGTAAGTCACAAAATTAAACTCTCGAATACTCTATCTCGTGGCCTTGTTAACGAGCCCTCACAACCTCGTTCCGAGCCTGGGTTTGGTTTCTTCAACACTTCTTCTCCAAAAACTTGAAGGTCAATTTCTTCACCTTATATTCTTCCGTCCTTTATCATAGCTCTCCAAATTCAGCTCCAAACAGCACCTTTTCCTTGCTAAAACCAAAAAAAGACACAAAACGGAGTAGCTTCCATACTTTTCACAAAATATGCAAAGCTATCCAAAAATACACAAAACTAACCCTAAACTTATCAAAACTAAACCTAACAAACTAAGAAAACCTATCAAAAACTATACTAAAAACACGAACATCAAAATACCCCATACTTAGACTTGCTTGTCCTCAAGCAATTACTCAACAATAATCAAAACCAAACAACATACTCATCAAACTATAACCATCATCTAAAAAGCAACTTCAAAACAATTAGAAGAAAAATAGCAAACAACTAGTAATGTCATCACACACACGTGCACCAAAAATAGACACAAGAAAATACAATCCAACCTCACAAGGGTAATGTGTTTCTCTCAACTCTCAAGTGTTTAAGCTTATAAATATATCTCTCAACTCATCTTATATACAAAAACTCATAGAAATTGGAACTTATATCATCAAACTCTCCACCTAAGATTTGTCAAAACAAACAAAAATCATCAAGAGAACATAGTGGGCTCAATGAAAAACTTCATAGAAGTTTCCATTCGGCCGGGTTGTAATGGGGCTTGGTAATAACAATTAGGCGTGGAAATATTTTGGCTATGTGGTGCTAATAATATCCGGGAATCAAAGACTCCTAAAAAAAACTCACATCTCACCAAAACTCTCATAAAAAAATACCAAACTCACTCTCATTATGCACACTTATTTTCATACACCCTTTTCATCCTAGAAAGTCTCATAAAACAAAAGAATCTCTAGCTTATCTCATAAATACCATGCAACTTCTTACTTTCTTCATTTTTTTCATTTTTTTCTTCTTTTTTTTCATTTTTTTTTCGATGCCTCGTTAACGAACCACTTCAGGGTCGTTAACGATCTTCATCGTGTACTCCTCTTTCTTAACAACTTCCCTTTATGCATCTTTTGTACCAAGAGAGCTTTCTTTTACACAATTAACTCAAGAGACTTCAAATCTACCCTTCCCAATAATCCTTCAATTTCAAACCAAACATAACATCTCTCTCTCTTTTCTTTTCAACACTCCAACAAAACAATTTCCTCTCCAAATCCAAGTCCTAATCCTCGGATAGGGTCAAGCTTATATTGGCTAGGGAACAATTTGGTGGAGCTAAAAATAGAAGGCTTCAGGCTCAAATTGGATGTCAAAAGAAGGATAATGTAAAGGTGGATAAGGAATAATAAGGCTCATAAAAATAAGTTCTCCATCATATGATTTTCATAAGTAATGAACTATAAATCTCATATAGGTCTCAAGTAATAGATAACCATCACAATTCCAAGAGATAATATGCATATAGAGAGTAAATCACACAAGAAAAGAAGAGGGATTCATTGATGTTCTCCCTATAAGGCCAAAAATTTCTCACAAGGCTAATTTTTGTTGGATTGCATCACTTATGCTAAAAATGTATATGTGCTCAATTTCATCAAATGCTATTCCTTCCTAAAAACAACTTCATAATAAAGAATCCGGCTATATTCTCAAAGACATGATTGCTAGGAATTATATGATCATGCTAGCAACTACTATCATAGAACATAAGAAAGGGATATCTATCAATTCTAAAACTCTCTTTTTTTTTATAAAATTTTTCGATTTTTTTAAATTATGGAATAAAAACTACTTAAAGAAAACAAAGCACAAAAGACAAACAAGACACAAAACTTTCTACTTTCTGCCACCCCATACTTAAAATTACAGTGTCCCCACTGTAAGAAAAATAAGAAGAAGGAAAGAAATAGAAAAGAAAAACACAAGAAAACAAGAAAAGAGAAAACAAAAACTTACAAAGTCTCAGAAATGGAAAACAAGGAAAACGTCTTCAAGCTGAATCAACGGTTAGGTGGAGGAAAGTAGTGCTCAAAGTTCCCCATGAAGTCGTACATCGTCCTCCATCGCTCATCATCCTCTGTCTCTCTCTGGCGATGCCTCTCATCCTCATATGTCATCCGAGCTGAATAGACAGTCTCCCATCTATCCATCCTCCTATGAATGTGGTCCTGCTGGAGGTGAAGTTGTTGCATCCGTGCAGAAAGATCCTCGGCCCATGGTGGCGGAATGCTCGATCCAGTGTACTCAAGCTGAAGCGGTGGTGGGTAGTGAGGCTGAAAGTGATCATGGTGAAGCACCGTGTTGTATGGCACAAGTCCGTAGGAATGAGGGTCGGTAGGAGCTTGCGAGGGGTCGGTAGCTGCCCTCGGTGGGTCGTTAACGACCCTGGGTACCTCGTTAGGAGCATATGTAGAAGTCTGGAAATGATCGTTAATGAGCCTGGTGGGCTCGTCAACGAGGACGTTGGTGCCTAAAACTTCTGTGTCGAGGTCGTCATCCTCGAAGTGAAGCTCCTATGTGCCGCCTTCTATGTCGGCCTCCTCGGTGTCTTCTCCAGCTAAATCGGTATCCTCATCTTCATCTTCATCTTCATCCATCTCATCTTCCTCTCTTTCAAACCGGGACACACACGGCCGAAGCGATAGCTTATCCTCCGGCTTGGGCTCTAACGGGAAAGCATGCCCCGTCCATGACGCGTACCAATTTGGTACGTATAAGAGCTCCAGCTTGTCAAGGGTCGGTACAACAATACGGTCTTGAACTTTTGTCTTGAACCCTCCCTCGGCCTGAATGAAAATACCGGAGCTATACCAATAAGTCTTGTTGAGCAACTGAGCATGAGACGGTGTGTAGCGAGTGAGGTTGACTCCAAGGTTTGTAGCCAAAAGACTAACCAAGTTACCACACCATACTTCCTTGGACTTGGTTGAATTCTCTATGTAGTAGAGCCACTCGTACCCCAAATTCAAAGGGTCGGGCTCCTAAAAAAGGATAGTGTGTAGACAAGCAACTTCCGTCCTTGTTGGCCTGTTCAACTCTCTCTTTGGCCAGAATGTAGCGGCTAGGACTCGGAGAATGATCCTGAAAATGGGATTGATGATGCTTGCCCCAGATAATGCCGTTGTGGAGGACTGGACCTCCCCGGTGATGTAGCTCCAAGTCCGAGTCACCTTGTAATCTTTCAAACTGTACTCTCTAGAAGGGTTTGGGAGCTCCAGAATTGCATTGAACTCCGCCATGGTGAACTCACGGCTCATATTACCGAGCCGAAACCAGATACGTCCCGCTGAAGCTTTCGACGGAAAACTAGTCTCTAGAGTAGCCAAGAACTCGGATGTGAGGGCCGGAAAGTGTGGTAGATTTTCCTTCTTCAGCAAATGAGACACACCGATAATAACGAAGGCCTCCTTGACATCCGTGTAAATCCCCGTGTGTATGGCACTTGACTTCGAGAACCACTGAGTGTTGTGGTCCTTGTCTAGAATGGCACGGTATCGATTCACTTGGCCTTGGGTGCTCAAGATCACATTGTCCATGCGAGGTGGAGATGGGGACCTCTGATTCCTCCTCTTCTTCTTGGCTCGGGTAGCGGGTCTGCTTGAACTTGCCATGAGATCAGAAAATCGAGAAATTGAAGAACAAATGATCGGATTGGGATGGTTAACGAGCGTGGATCTCGTCGGTGGGAATCTGGGGTTCCGAGATTCGGTAACGATGGTGTCTCCGATGGTCGGTGGAGTGGGAGATTCCGATCGATGGTGGGGGATTTCCGAGAATTTTGGTAGGATTTTTGAGGGGTTTGGAGTTTTAGGATTGAGGATTTGAGAGTGAAAATTTTTAGGAGGGTAAAAAGGGTTATATAGGAGAGGGTAAGGATAGGAAAAGATAGAGGGGGAGGCGGCTTGGGGGTAGATAGAAGATAGATTAGGGTAAAAAAACTTACTTGCCCGTTTTGCCGAATCGGGTCGTCAAACCGGGTCGTTAACGACCCTGGGTGGGTCGTTAACGAGCCACCGTAGCCTCCTTGAGTGATTTTTCAAGCCCTTCTCCTGCATCTTGTTAGCTCAAAACTTATCCTAATTTCTATCCTAAAAACTACCAAAAAGAACTCAAAAGAAAGCTAAGAAAAAGAATCTAAAAAAGAAAAAAAATCTAGTCTATACTAAGAGCGGGTTGCCTCCCGTAAGCGCTATGTTTAACGTCGTCAGCCCGACTTGCTTCCCTTGGCCCAAGGTGGCTCTTTTGTAGCTATGTCAGGGTCTCGAGATACCCCATACTTAGCTTTACAGGCGTTGTTTGCTTTAGTCACTAAGCTAGGTCCCTTGTCTTCTAGGAGTATGCCCGGTATTCCTACATATGGGTTAGTGAAATCCGGAAACCAAGGCGGTTTGGACTCCTCAATAGCATATGTCGTGGGGCATGGTTTAGGAATAAGGTAAGAAGAAGAGTACTCACCTTGATTATTTCCTTGTATGTGAGACTTGCTAGTGGGCCAAGGAAGCTCGATAGGGTCCTGTGTGAGAATCTCGTCCTCTTTCGAAGTTAGTGGAAGTTTGGTAGTATCAGCTATGTTGAGTTCTGGTTGGGTCAACTCGATTTGTGCGACCGCGGTTGGGTCATTCGTGTTTTGGTCCAAGCTGAATTCCACACGTTCTTCTCTAATCTCAAAAGTAAGAAGTCCTTTCCGCACATCGACCTTGGCACTTGCTGTAGCTAGAAATGGTCTGCCTAGGATAACGGGGACATGAAGATCCTCAAGCATGTCGAGGACGACGAAATCGTTTGGTATGAAAAATTTCTCGACTTGAATGGGATAGTCGTCCATGAATCCTGTGGCCTTGACACATGATCCATCTGCCATGTAGAGGTTCATATCCACGGCCTCTAGCGGTCCCATATTGGCTTTAGACAATATTGAGAGAGGGAGTAAACTAGCACTGGCTCCCAAATCACATAAAGCTTTGAATTTGTGGTCGCCTATGCCAGTCGTGATGGCAAATCTCCCTGGATCTCCAAGCTTTTCTGGTAAAGCAATAGATCGGACTTCATCGTGCAATTATGTGATGGATCTTTTCCTGCTAAGAATATCCTTCAAAAATTTTGTGTAAGCCGGCATTTCGCTTAGGGCCTCAACGAATGGGATGGAAATATTAATGCCCTGAAGAATCTTCAAGAAACGCTTGAACTTACTCTCAGTAGAGTCCATAGATTTCTTAGTGGGAAATGGAAGAGATTTCACCATTCTCGGAACCAAGTTAGGTTCGAGAGGTGATGCTACCGGATCGACACTAGGGTCATCAGATACGCTCGGTGGGTCGTTACCAACCCTGATGGGGTCGTTAACTACCCTGATGGGGTCGTTAACTACCCTGGGACGGGGAGGAAGGCTCGGATTAGAAGACTTATCTGAGTTAGGGTCGTTAAATACCCTCGGAGCCTCGTCACCATGTTGTCCCAGTTCGGTAATTGCCCTCGCTGCCTCGTTACCGAGCTGAACCGTGGCGTCTTCTTCAGCATTGTCCTTAACTTGGACACGTTCCGGTAATGTCTTTCCGCTCCTAAGGTGCACCTCTGCTATATGTCCCATAGGGTTTTCCTCGGGTCGGCCCGGGAGTTGCCCATGTGGTCTCGGAATCTGTGCAGCAAGGTTCCCTAGTTGGGAATCAACATTCTTCTTCCATATATCGAACTCTCCCCATTTTTTATTTTGTTGGTTCAAGTTGGCTTGAACTTCGTTAACCTTGTTAGTCACTTCGTTAATGCCTTCCTGTAATCCTTGAACCCATGATGGTGGCTCCTGATGGCCTGGAGGTCGATAAGGTGCATGTCGTCTATCCAGCGGAGGCGCTGCATAGTTTAGATTTGGATTTTGATTGCCCCACACCTGATAATTGTTTGACCTATCAAAATAGCTAGGCTTGTTCCTGTATGGGTCTCTTATATAATTCATCTCAGCAATTAGTGCAAGTAGAAGTACTATGGGCAGAAGAACCACACTCTTGACAAGATTGAGAGGATTTCAGAAAACTTACCTGTTTCTTCAAACAATTGACCTCATCTTGTAGAAATTGAGTTTTAACATCCGGGTCAACTTCTTCTCGGTTAGGCATGTAGAGATGTTTCTGGGGCTGTGGAGTTTTGCTGGATTCCATACATGGCATCATAATTGGACAGCTTATCCAGCAATTCCCATGCAGCTGTAGGGTCCATCTCTATAAAACCGCACGCAGTATGCGTGTTGATGCGGTTCTTGGTCTCTGCGTTGATACCTTGGAAAGATCTCTTGCAGAACATATAAAGGTTGCCCATGAGTGGGGCACTGTCTAAGCATCTCTTTAAATCTTTCCCATGTTTCAACAAAAGTCTCATTAGGCAGCTGGTGATAGGAGGTGATGCGTTTTCTCAACTCCGTTGTCTTGGCAGGCGGGAAGAATTTTGTAAGAAATTGATCATACAAGTTCTTCCAAGTCCTGATAGACTTAGGAGGTAAGCTTTCCAACCAGCTCAGGGCCTTTCCAACAAGAGACCACCTGAAAGCTTTTAACAAAACATATTCAAGTGAGACCTTCAACATCTTTGGTGTCACATAAATCAAGAAAATTTCTAATATGTTCCATAGGGCACTCAGAGGGTTTCCCTTCAAACTGAGCCCGCTTGATCAAGGATATGAATTGAGATTTAATCTCAAAAGTTTTCTCTATCTTTGGAAGCACAATTGGAGACTCTAGCACCCTCAGTTCTGGATGCATGTACTGTTTGGCATTCCTTGGATAGGCATTCAGCTCTTCCCGTAGACGAGCATTGTTAGTTCGTTGCCGCTCAGCTTTGGCCGCAACATCGTCCTTCTCGATTTTCAACCCCTCCATCTTGTTCCGGAGGACTTCCAACTGACGAGCCATCTCTTCTGGTGTGGCCATGGCTCGGTGCTCTCGGCGTCTACGGTGCAGGTAACGTTCAGGTTCTGAATAATAACCAGCGTTGTCAAAAAAATTAAGAACAAAAACGAGGTCGGGCTATTCCCAGACCCACAGATAAACAAACAAATACGTTGCTTCCCCGACAACGACGCCAATTTGTTGTGAGGGTATTCTTGACAACAAATTAATTTATAATCAAGACCCCGTTGAGTAAAGGGGAGTCAGGATCATTCCACGAGAATCAAGGTTTGTTTATCTATCGGCTACTAAAAATCAAACAAAAGCAAGCAAAACACACACTAGCAGCCTCGTTAACGACGTTGTCACCCTCGTTAATGAACCACCGTAAACAAAATTCCAAAACTAACGACCTAGACGGGTTCGGTACCGAGCCAACAAACTCAGTAACGACTATGATCTTAAGAGAAATCAAATAAAAACAAAGATCTAGGACAAGGGTTACCACAACATAGTCATGCACACAAGCTCGTAAGAAGATAAATATCATGCCTTTAAATAGATAGATGCATCAACTTTCATTGATTTAGCAAGTAAATTAATCTACTTTCATAAACTAACTCACTCAATTGCTTGTTTCGGATCTATAGCTTGAAACTTTCGTATTTAAACAATATCAACCTTCAAGTTTATAACTTTCTCTTTCAATCAAGTTAACAACTCAAATTACCTCAACTTTCATCTCGGTATAAGCACAACAAACAATCTCAACAAATAAAAAGCATTCAACACATAATCTTACTCACCAAACATGAATAACTATGCCAGGCTTCAACCCCAACACTAGATAAAAAGACTACTCACTAATCATAACTAAGAAAACACTACTCAAATTAATAAATATCGTCTTACAGAGATTCAGAAGAAAACATTGAAAATAAAACACTACTCAAATTAATAAATATCGTCTTATAGAGATTCAGAAGAAACCGAAACACCGAAATACCGAATCAAAACCTCGACTAACGACCCCGTTAACTCTCGTCCACCGAGCTCTCTATCTCGACTCCGATCCGTCTCTCTCTCTCTCTCGGTTCTTCTTCCTCTCTCTACTCTATCTATGATCGATCCCCCCTTTCTAAGCTAGATAGAAGGGTATTTATACTAAAAAGGCTAGAAACTAAAAAAGGCTAAAAGAAAAAAACTTTCCTAAAAAGATAGAATCTATTCTAAAAGATAAAAATAAGATCTAGAAAGATAACAAGACCTAAAATACATAATATAATAACCCTAAATATCATTAAAAAGACTCTACCGACACGGAAATAAATTCCCGCATAGGATCGGTAAGTCACAAAATCAACCTCTCGAATATTCTATCTCGTGGCCTCGTTAACAAGCCCTCACAGCCTCAATAACGAACCTGGGTTTCGTTTCTTCAACACTTCTTCTCCAAAAACTTGAACTTCAATTTCTTCACCTTATATTCTTCCGTCCTTTATCATAGCTCTCCAAATTCAGCTCCAAACAACACCTTTTCCTTGCTAAAACCTTCAAAAAGACACAAAACGGAGTAGCTTCCATACTTTTCACAAAATAGGCAAAACTATCCAAAAATACACAAAACTAACCCTAAACTTATCAAAACTAAATCTAAGAAAATAATAAAACCTATCAAAAACTATACTAAAAACACGAACATCACTTCGTGCCCTAGTGGGGGATAGGTGCCCTCGGGCGTTTCGCGCCGGTGTCACGGTGGTGAAACGGAGGGAGTGAGGGCGGCGCTGGTGGTTTCGGCGATGCCCTCGAGCTCTCCATGCGTTAGCCGACGGTTGAGCTTCTTTGCCGCCCTTGCTTTCGAATTTCAAATTCCTTGGAAAGCCAAACGTCATGATGCTTGACCGAAGGGACATTTGGCCTTCCAATCCGCTGGCTTCCACTCTTTCTATCAGAGTAGCCCTAGGGTGCCATGTGTTCCCTCCCTGTTATCACCTCGCGTTTTCTTTCTTTTGGGGATTTGTTCGATGTCTCAAAATCTCTTCTTTTCCATTTGTTCGCCTTTCGTGGCCTGGACGTCGCTCTTGCATGCCTAGAGGAAATTCTTCGAGCCCCCCACCTGGCCTCGCGTTCAAGGTTCAAGAGAGGTTTTACGAGGAGCTTTCTGAGACCGAAGGGAGTGTCGAGATCATTGATTCTCAGAATCCGAAGTCTCCACCGCTTGTCTTTAGCGACCCTTCTTCCTACGACTTCGACATCTCGGTTAGCTCGTACTTTCCTCGACTGCGCACATCTTTTGGGGTTGAAATGGCCTCGTCTTCGATTTTTGATGAGGAGGTTGCCGATTCCAACGACCTGGCGAGTTTCTTTGCGGAGCATATTAACGATGCCGTTTTGAGCATCCCGCCCGTCCTCGAGGAGCGGATACCCTTGTCCCCGAACCCCTCGAGAGTGATCTGTCTGCCCGAGGGGGCCCAGACGGCTTGAAGCGGGGAGACCTCGAGAAGGTGGCACAGGATTTCCCCTGGCCAGAGGGGGTTGAGCAGGCACTTCCCGTAGGAGACGGCTGCTCCTTGACGTTGTACGAGAGATGCGTGGTTGTGCACCTGCCTAGTCTCCAGGTCGGCTTTAGGTTGCCGCTAGTCTGGCACATAGTCAATTTCTTGTGGGGCATGCACGTTTGCCCCGTGCAACTATTCCCCAACACGTGGCGGTTTCTGTGTGCCTACACTATTCGGATCACGCGTTTTTTGATTGTTTGTGACGAACCTTCCCCCATTTCTTTCATCTAACTTTTGTTTTTTTTGTATATTTTTGCAGTGGACCTTTTCAACACTCTTGCTTCGAGGGCGCAGGGCAGGAATCCGAAGTCTCCCCCGCTTGTCTTTAGCGACCCTTCTTCCTGCGACTTCGACATCTCGGTTAGCTCGTGTTTTCCTCGACTACGCACATCTTTTGGGGTTGAAATGACCTCGTCTTCGATTTCTGATGAGGAGGTTTCCGGATCTATTGCGAGGTCGTCCGATTCCAACGACCTGGCGAGTTTCTTTGCGGAGCATATTTACGATGGCGTTTCGAGCATCCCGCTCGTCCTCGAGGAGCGGATACCCTTGTCCCCGAACCCCTCGAGAGTGATCTGTCTGCCCGAGGTGGCCCGGACGGTCTTGAAGCGGGGAGACCTCGAGAAGGTGGCACAGGATTTCCCCTGGCCGAAGGGGGTTGAGCTGGCACTTCCCAAAGGAGAGGGCTGCTCCTTGGCGTTGTACGAGAGATGCGTGGTTGTGCACTTGCCTAGTTTCCAGGTCGGCTTCAGGTTGCCGCTAGTCCGGAACATAGTCAATTTCTTGTGGGACATGCACGTCTACCCCGCACAACTGTTCCCCAACACGTGGCGGCTTCTGTGTGCCTACACTATTCGGATCATGCGTTTTTTGATTGTTTGTGGCGAACCTTCCCCCATTTCTTTCATCTAACTTGTGTTTTTTTGTATATTTTTGCAGTGGACCTTTTGAACACTCTTGCTTCGAGGGCCCAGAGCAGGAAGCCTGTGGCCTCCACCTCCCATGGTCCGCGAGCCCCAAAGGGCCCTATTATAAAGGAACCGACACTTTCGGCGAGGCTGCCAGCCTCGCTACCAAAGCCAACAGCCCCCGCGAAGGCTGTAGGGGTTAAGATTACGGAGGGGGGGCATTAAAGGAATATGCCACCCTAGCGGCCTCCCACGCCCCCCGAGGGTCCGGCAATGGGGCCGAACTAAAGCGCAAGGATGCGGAGGCGTTGCCCCGTAAAGAAAAGAAACACAAGGGGGACAGCCAACGCAGCTCCTCGGGGAAGGGGATCGTTCCCAACCGCGAACCCGCGAGTCGGGTTCTTTCCTCCACCGGCCCTCGGCCGAAAAGTTCCACTACCCCGGACCATCCAAAGGGGCACTCAGGAACTAGAAGAGGGATGATATGAAGGAGGAGATTGCGTGGGCGAACAATCTCTCCGAGGCAACCCTCAACGACAAGGCCCTCCGCTATTCGACGATGGTATGTCTCGCTTTATTTTCGTAAGCCTTGCTTGTTAGCCTCATGCTTTCTCTTTCCTGATGTATCTTTTGATTTTTATTGTTCTTAGCCTCAATTCTTCGAGAACTACAACTGTAGTCGCATCAGCCTCCTCTAGAGAAACTTGGACTCGTTGGAGGCGTAGCTCAAGGCTCACGACGCCGAATACTCGAAGAAGGAAAATGACCTCGCGGAGGCCGCGAGGCAGACCAAGGCCGCAGAGGTTGCGGTGGCGGACGAGGCCAAGGCCGTCACCAAGGAGGAGGCGAAGAAAGCCAAAGGGGAGGTGGAGAAGGCCAAGGGCATGGTTGGGGATCTCAAGGTCGAGATCGAGGAGCTCCGGACCAAACTCTCCACGGAGCATAACTTCTTCAGGAAGAAGGAGTCGAAGCTCCGAAAGGTCGAGGAGGAGAACAACAGCCTCCATGAGCGCATCAAAGAGCATAACAAGGAGGTGGAGGCTGCGAGGCCTAGGTACGTGTCGTCTGCCGAGTACAAGGAACAACTGTTGAGCAGCATCGACAAGATGTACCGGTAGGCCATTCGTGCGGGGTTAAAGCAGGCGGTTGCGAAGTATGGGCATATCGACCCTCGCATCGCCTTCTTTATCCCCAACTATGTGTTGACCATGGGTGAGGAGACCGGGGAGGAGCCCCAGGGAGAATGCGAGTTCTTCCTTGAGAGCGAAGATGGGGCCGCACCGAATGAGAGTACCGAGGCGCCCACCGCAGGGGCCCTTGGTCAAGGAGATTCAGACCTCGCCACCGGAGACCTCAACCCTGCACCGGACGCGCCGACCCCTGTCCCCGAGGTTATCATTGCTTATCTTGTCTGCCAAGTCCCCAAGGACCCCTCCGCCGAGATCCCAAAGGAGTGAATGGTGCCCGCACTTGAAATTTTTGTGTTCTTTGTTTTTTGTTTTTGTTATTTTGGTGGCCCCGTTGGGGTCTATAATTATGACATTCTGGCCCTTGTGGCCTTATTTTATGTAATTTTCTTTTCTTTCTTCGTTTGTGGTTATGTTGAGTGTGTGTTTTTCATCGATCCAATTTATTATATCCCGATCCAAACCCATCGCCCGAGTGCCGCAATATTTGTAGTTTGCTCGGGCCACATCGGGCGTTTGTTATATGCCACGATCACGAGCCTCGCTCGGATCACGCATGATTGATTGTCTGCCACGATCACGAGCTTTGCTCGAATCGGGCATGTTAGATTGTATGCCACGATCACGAGCCCCACTCGGATCGCGCATGTTAGATTGTATGCCACGATCATGAGACTCACTCGGATCGCGCATGTTAGATTGTATGCCACGATCACAAGCCTCGCTCGGATCGCGCATGGGTGTTTTGATTGTCTTTGATCCCAAGCGGGAAGCGAGGGATGGAATTAAATTTTATAAAACCGAGAATCTACAAACCCAAGCGGGAAGCGAGGGGTGGGATTGAACTTCTTAAAACCGAAAAATCTCCAACCCCAAGTGGGAAGTGAGGGGTGGAATCAAACTTCTTAAAACTGAGAATCTCCAACCTCAAGCAGGAAGCGAGGGGTGGAATCAAACTTCTTAAAACCGAGAATCTACAACCCTAAGCGGGAAGCGAGGGGGTGGAATCGAACTTCTTAAAACCGAGAATCTCCAACCCCAAGCGGGAAGCGAGGGGTGGAATCGAACTTCTTAAAACCGAGAATCCCCAACCCCAAGCGGGAAGCGAGGGGTGGCGTCAAACTTCTTAAAACCGAGAATCTCCAACCCCAAGTGGAAAGCGATGGGTGGAATTGAACTTCTTAAAACCGAGAATCTCCAACCCCAAGCGGGAAGCGAGGGGTGGAATTGAACTTCTTAAAACCGAGAATCTCCAACCCTAAGCGGGAAGCGAGGGGTGGAATGGTGCAACAAGGTTTTCATTTTGAGACAAGATTTGAAAATTCCACGTAACCCTTTATTCACAAAATTTTAGGCGTAAAGAGTTCGGAGAGTTTACATGTAATATCTTTTGAGCCGATCGATGTTCTATGTTTTGCTAAGAGTGCGGCCTTCACTATCCTCTAGCTTGAAGGCTCCGGACGCGACTTCCTCCCCGAGGAGGTACCGACCTCCCCAGTTAGGATCCAGTTTGGCACCCTCAGTACGCCTCAAAACGATACTACATGTGACCAAAAATCGGGGCCTAACCTTCTTGTCGTGATACACAGCCACGCGTCGTTTGTATTATTTGTAGCGCATGGTTGTGACCTCGCGCAGTTCTCTCTGAACAAAAGTTCGATCTTGAGGCTGGCCTCACTCTCTTTTTCATCGAAGTCAAAAACCCTTGCCGAAGGGACTAGGGTTTCTATAGGGACTAGTGTTTCTGCTCCGTAAGTTAAAGCGAAAGGCGTTTCCCTCGTTGCACGACGCGCGGTGGTGCGGTATGTCCATAGGATTAGTGGGAGAAGCTCCGCCCAACGATATTATGCCATGCCTAGACGCTTCTTTAGATCGGATAGGATGCGGGCATTGACATGCTCTACCTGGTCGTTGGACTGGGGGTGGGCCACGGAGGAAAACTTGAGGGTTATGCCCAGCTCGGAGAAAAATGTTCGAGTTTCTTCGCAGTCAAATTGGGGGCCATGATCAGTCATGATGGTCATGGGGACCCCAAAGCGGCACACGAGGTTCTTCCAAAGGAAGTTGCAGACCTTTGTCCCTGTGATCTTTGCCATTGCCTCTGCCTCGACCTACTTCGTGAAATAGTCGACGATGACCAGTATGTACTGCACCTGGCCGACAGCCTTGGGGAAAGGTCGTAGGATGTCCATCCCCCACATCGTGAAGGGTCGTGGTGCGTGGATGGAGCGCATACGCGAGGTCGGGGCGTGTTGGAGGTTCCCGTGCTTCTGGCACCCGTCACATTTCTGGACATAGGCCCTCGCGTCCTTCCTGAGATTAGGCCAAAAATATCCTAAATGGGCGATTTTATGCGACAAGGCGCACCACCCGGGGTGGCCACCACAAACCCCTTCATGCGCTTTGTACAGGATGTGTTCCACAGTCTCGTTCGGCACACATAGCAAGTTGGGCTCAGCGAAGCCCCGACGATAGTGCCGGCCGCCGATGAAACAGTAGCGGGCCGCTTGCATTTTTGAGGTTTCTTGCCTCTGCGAGATCTTCAGGGAGGACCCCGCTTTCCACATATCGTGTGATTGGAACACTCCAGTCCTCGACTGTGACGGAGAGAACCTCGCTGGTTACACTCTGCGAGAGCTTCCTTTCCACCATCACGCGATTTCCTACTTCCAAGGGGAGGGCCGATCCCAACCTCGCGAGTGCATTTGCTTTTGTGTTTGCGGCTCATGGGATGGAATCTACGACGAAGGTCTCTAGGCAAGACACCAACGCCTTAACTTTTTCTTGGTACGTAGGCAGGAACCCCGTTCGGGTGTCGTATTGTCCGTTCAATTGCCTCGCCACCAACTCAGAGTCGGTGTAAACTCAGATCTTGCAGGCTCAACTGAGGAGCGCCATCTCTATCCCGACAATCATGGCCTCATACTCGGCCTCGTTATTGGTGGCATCGAAGGCGAAGTTAAGGGCGTACTCTGTTTCAATTGAGGGACCGGCGAAGAATACGCCAGCCCCGCCCCCGGCATCACACCGTGAGCCATCTACAAAGATCTTCCATTCCTTCGAGCTTGCGTCAGTCTTGGGGAAGGTAACCTCCACGACGAAGTCGACGAGAGCCTGTCCCTTCATTGCAGTCCTAAGGAGGTAGCTGATGTGGAACTCGGAGAGCTCGACTGCCCACTTCATCATCCGCCCCGAGAGGGCGCGCTGATGGAGGATTTGCCGAAGTGGGAGGTCGGAGAGGACCTGAATAGGGTGTGTGTGGAAATAAGGGCGCATGCGTCTAGCGGCGGTCACGATATCCAGGGCCATTGTCTCCGCCGGGGAGTATCGATGCTCCGCATGTTGGAGCACGCGGCTTTTGAGATAGACTGGGTGCATAGCTTTTCTGGTTAGCATCGCACTGACAGTCTTCGGGCTTACCGCCACATACAGCTGCAAGTCCTCGCCCGCCATTGGTGGTGACTGTTGGACCCAAATTTTGGGCAAAGAGGCGTCAACCCATAATCAGGAAATCTTTAACGCATCTAGAGCTACGGAGGATCTTCGGGAGTGACTAAGTCGGTTGGAGGAGAGAAGGTCCGAGATATGTTTGTTACAAAGATAGATTCCTCTCAAAATTGTATCCATTATAAGATAGAAATTAGCAGAGATTTGTTAGTTAGGGATAGATTGTATCTTTGATTAAGATAGAATATGCCCTGAGGAGCTATATAAATCCCTGTAATCCTTAGGAGCGAGGAGATATTGGATTCGTGTAACTTTTTGTGATTTCCACATCAATAAAAACACTTTCTCGTTCGTATTCTTCACGGTTTACTTCATCAAGGTCCGATTTAGGCCAAAGTTCTACCTTTGGTAAATTTTGGCTCAAACAATTTGGCGCCCACCGTTGGGCCGTGATCGATACAACCATCAGAAGAATCACCATTATACTTACTCCCGGATCAAGGAACACGATGTCTGGTAATAGGGATGAAAGCCCTAAAACTCCGATCACCGAGGACGACCAAAACCTTGAGAACCAAGGCATTCGGTCTCAGGAAGAGGAGATGACGGACCTCAGACAACGCATGGAATTTCTCCAAAAGGCGTTGAGCAACCAAAAAAGCTTTTATGATGCTCATGTAGAACGCCTCACTGCTGAAAACAGCCAACTCAAACAAGAATACGAGACGTTACTCCCTCCGCGTCACCCGACGCACCGACAGAATATCAAGGAGGCTAAATTTCAACGCCGGAGAAGGAACTTATGGAAAGGGTGCAGACCCGGACCCCCGAGACAAGGCACCCGCACAACAAGGCGCGACTCCGGAGCCCATGGGCCAAGTCCGCCATGGAGAAGTCTCCCACGACGATAATCCTCCATTTAATCTTCGGCCAGCAGCTAACCAACGCCGAGCGCCATCTCAGGAAGTCTAGATCGAAGATGACGGCACCGATAGGGAAGATCGAGAACGGCGCGAGCCAATCGATTTAGACGCAGCCATCCGGAGAAAAGTGACTGAACAAATAAGCGTCATCGCCGACCAACTCCGGAGGGGAAGCCAAGGTTTCCAGCCTTTGGAGCCCGAAGCACCTGACGGGTTTGACGAATCTCTGTTTTCTCGTCGAATCGCCCGAGTGGAGATTCCAAAGAAGTTCTCAATGCCTAGCATGCCCACATACAACGGGACTACAGACCCTAATGAGCACGTGGTCGTATACAAATAGAAGACGATGACGAGTGCGGTCCCGTCCCACTCAAAAGAGGCAGTGATGTGCAAGGGGTTCGGCACAACCTTCACGTGGCCGACCCTAACCTGGTTCATCAACCTCCCACGTGGGAGCATTAGGTCCTTCGCGGATCTCTCGGACACTTTTCGATCTCAATTCGCGAGCAGCCACAAATTTGAGAAGCAATCTAGTGACCTCTACCGGATCCTCCAACGGTACCAAGAAACTACCAGAGAATTCTTGGATTGCTTCAATCGCAAAAAGATCTCCATCCCATCTTGCGACGTGACGACCGCGGTGGAAGCATTCAGACAAGGGGTCACCCCCGACGGTGGCCTTTACAAGGAACTAACTAAACACCCATGCGCTGCCTTTGAGGAGGTGCAAGCTAGGGTTCTGGCGCACGTTCGGCTAGAGGAAGATAGGTCCCTAAGGAGGAGGTCTTCAGATATGGAAAAAGCTGAGAGAAGGGGTCCCGTTCACAACCGTCGAGGTTCAGTAGACCAAAGAAGGGATCGCCGTGCCCATCCTTACTCACGGCCTGCCTCAGGGCAGGTCAACGTGACCAAGACATTATCAACGGATGACAAAGAGCGAGAACCCATGCCACCCTCACTCGACTCCTTCAAACTCAACATATCCACGGAAAAGCTGCTCCGGAACATGGCGAAACAATGAGAACTCGTGAGGTGGCCAAGAAGAGACAAAGCCCCTCGCTCGGGGAGAGACACGTCCAAATGGTGCGACTACCACGAGTATCACGGACACTGGACTCGTGATTGCCTGATGCTCCGAAAAGAATTGGCCCGCTTAGTCGCGGAGGGAAGAATAAGAGACGTAGCTCCAGACCCTCGAGTACCCAAAGATTTGCTAGAGAATCCTTAGTTCGAGCAGCAAGAAAGGCGAAATCCTCCAACACTTTACAGGGTGGTCAACGTGATATCCGGGGGATCAAGCATTTGTGGATTATCTTACTCAGCAGCAAAGTGCCATGCAAGGGAAAGCAGTTTTAGTCGACCTCAATCATCAAGGCACCGTGCCAGAGAATCTCTGGAACAATCCATCGTTTTCGACGACACCGATGCAGATAACACCTCCGAGCCGCATCATGATGGTCTTATGATATCCCTACACATTGGAAACGTGCTGATGAAAAGGGTATTGAATGATACAGGAAGCTCCACAAATCTCATGACCCTAACTGCCCTAAAGGAGATGGGTTTGTCTGAAAACGACATCTATAAATACCCGGTTCCTTTAGTGGGGTTCAACGGCGAGGTCAAACACACCGTGGGCGATATTGCAATCCCAACCTTCGCCAAAGGTGTAAATATGCAAGTTAATTTCCTTGTGATGGACTGCCCTTCATGTTACAACGTAATCTTTGGACGACCATGGTTACATGACATGAAAGCCGTAGCCTCCACCTACAACCAAACGGTGAAATTTCCAACGCCATGGGGAATAGATGAAATTTGCAGGGATCAGAGGTTGGCCAGAGAGTGTTACAAGGCAGCCCTCAAGCCAACCACTCTGAGACTTGAAGCATAGCAATTACAAAACGTCATCCCTCCGCCGGCACGAACCGAAGATGGAGAAAAAGCGGAGGAGGTGACCCTAGAGGAGGGGAAGGTTGTCAAGATCGGAGAAAATCTAGAACCCTCAATCAGAGAAGAATTGATAATTTTTCTGAAAAATCACAAGTGTTGTTTCGCTTGGAGTCACAAAGACATGACTGGAATAGACCCTTCCATCATCACGCACAAACTCAACGTAGATCTTGCGCATCCTCCGGTTAAGCAAAAGAGAGGAAGATTCGTCCCAGAGCGAATACAAGCGGTCGACGAAGAGGTCAAAAAGTTACTAGATACCGGGAAGATCAGAGAGGTGAAGTACCCCGATTGGCTAGCTAACGTAGTCGTGGTGCCTAAGAAGAACGGGAAGTGGAGAGTTTGCGTGGACTTCACCGACCTCAACAAAGCTTGCCCTAAGGATTCTTTCCCTCTTCCCCTCATCGATACAATGGTGGATGCAACTGCGGGTCACGAGCTCCTTACCTTCATGGATGCATTCAGCGGTTATCACTAGATCCAGATGGAGCCAGGAGATCAGGAGAAGACCTCCTTCATCACCGGGAAGGGCACGTATTGCTACCGTGTAATGCCCTTCGGCTTAAGAAACGCCGGGGCCACTTACCAACGATTAGTCAATCGGATGTTCCGTGATCATATTGGCAACACAGTGGAGATGTATATTGACGATATGGTGGTGAAAAGCACGAGCGCTTCCCTACGTAGGGGGCACTTGGAAGAAGCATTCAGAATCCTTGAAGAATACAACATGAAGTTGAATCCCCAAAAGTGCATCTTCGGGGTACAATCTGGGACTTTTCTGGGGCACGTGGTAACCAAGCAGGTGATTGAGGCTAGCCCGGACCAAGTTCGGGCGATCGGTTCCCTGAAATCCCCTCGAAGCGTGAAGGACGTGCAAAAGCTGACTAGCAAGATAGCAGCACTTAATCTGTTCATTTCCAAATCCTCAGATAAGTGTCGACTATTTTACGAGGTACTAAAGAAGAAAAAGAGCTTCCAGTGGACAGAAAAACACGAGGCCGCCTTCCAAGAGCTAAAGGGATACTTCGCCAATCCCTTAATGCTAGCTAAACCGACCCCGAGGGAGGTACTGCACCTCTACTTAGCCGTATCAGACAACGCTCTGAGTGGAGTCCTTGTCAAGGAGGAAGACGACCAACAAGTTCCGGTTTACTTCGTAAGCAGAACAATGGTGTCCGCCGAAACACGCTACTCTCCGATGGAAAAACTAGTCCTGGCGGTCGTGATATGCTCAAACAAACTCTGACCATACTTCGAGTCACACACCATCATCGTCCTGACGAATTACCCACTCCGATAGGTCATGCAAAAGCCAGAATTCTCAGGAAGAATGGCAAAGTGGGCAATCCACCTAAGTGGATATGACGTCAGATGCGAACCTTGAAGAGCAATCAAGTCACATGTATTGGCCGACTTCGTTGCGGACTTCACCCCGACTCTTGAAGAAAGCGCTAAAGAGGAGGTTTTGGTCTAATCCCTCGATGAGCCTCAGGAAGAATGGACACTAAACACCGATGGAGCCTCAAATGCAAGGGGAGCAGGTCTCGGTGTCGTGCTAAAGTCGGCAAAGGGGGAAAAGATAGCTCAGGCAGTCGGATGCAACTTTGAGGCCACCAACAACGAGTCGGAGTATGAAGCTCTCATCTTTGGGCTGGATTTGGCCAAGGATTTGTCCATCAAGAAAATCAAGGTACGCACTAATTCCTTACTCATCATCAATCAAATTTTGGGCATTTTCGATGCCAAAGATGATAGGATGGCTAGCTACCTCAAGGTGGTTAAAACACTATCCAGGAATTTCGAACAAATACAATTTGAGCGAATTCCTCGGGACCAAAACGCTACGGCCGATGCCCTAGCCGGTCTGGGCTCAACCCTAGACCCCAGAGAGTATGATAATATACCGTTAGTCCACTTATTATAGTCGGCTATAACAGAAACATCGGTGACGCAGGCCGCTGAACCACCACCAGAGCAGCTCACCCCGGATATTCTCCAAGCATCCACCAGTCCGGGGATCAGTTCGGGCGACCACTATACCAAGCCATACCTTGATTGGTTCCTACACGGCAAAGTACCCAAGGATAAGATTGAAGCCAAAGCCTTAAGGTTGAAAGCAACGCGATTTGCCATCTTAGATGGGATCCTTTTTCACAAATCTGCCATAGGGTTCCTACAGCGTTGCGTAGAAAAGGAAGAGGCTGAGAAAATCATGCACGAGGTACACAACGGAGATTACGGTAATCATACAGGGGGTCAAAGTCTTGCTAACAAGATCGTTAGGCAGGGGTGGTTTTGGCCTACCATTCGCCAGGATGCCATCGAGTATGCTCAGTCGTGCGAAGCATGCCAACGGCATGCACCAGTCCCACATCAGCCACCAGAGATTCTCCACCCCTCAGTCACTCCCTGGCCATTCATGCGATGGGGGATGGACATCGTCAGCAAGCTGCCCCCTTCCACGGGGCAAAAGGTGTTTTTCCTAGCCATGACGGACTACTTCTCTAAATGGATCGAAGCTGAAGCCTTTCGGGAAATCAAAGACAAGCAAGTAATCTCTTTCATCAAGCGCAACATCTTAAGCAGATTTGGGGTTCCCGCGGAGATTACTTGCAACAATGGGTCACAATTCATAAGCAAGAAGATGCGCGACTTCTGCAAGGAATGTAACATTGACTTAGTCATGTCCACTCCCAGGACTTACCTTACGTACTCTGGGCGGATCGCACCGCCCCAAAGGGAGCCACCGGACAGACCCCGTTCTCACTGGTACACGGTTGCGAGGTCGTTATCCCTGCCGAGGTCTTAGTCCCAACCGCAAGGTATGGACTCGCTACCTCAGATAGCAACAAGTATGAATTAAAAGCAAACCTAGATACTATCCAGGAACTCAGAGAGGTTGCCCATGCTCGGATCGTGAAGTACCAATAGCAAGTGGCTAGGAGCTACAATAAAAATGTTCGAGTAAACAGTTTTCAGCATGGAGACTGGGTGTTGCGAAAGGTTTTCCAGAACACCGCAGAAGCAAACGCTGGCAAATTAGCACCCAATTGGGAAGGGCCATACAAAATCACCAAAGTCGCGGGGAACGGAGCTTACCAGCTAGAATCCAAAGATGGAAGGGCGGTACCACGAAGTTGGAACGCAACCCATGTGAAAAAGTATTACTTCTAAAGTGATTCATTATCATGTTTTATCTCTAGACATTTCTTAGCGTTAGCTTAGAGAATCTTTAGGACATTTTTGACTTTTTCGAATAAACGACTCAGGGCAGTTGCCCACACTGTTGAACAAAGTTTTCAAAATTCCTAGTTCATAAAGTTTGGTTCACACATTTTTACATAATGATTTGCGAGAAAACATTCTCCCATTATTGCACACTCTCTTATTGCTCAAAAACGCAAAATGGCCATATTCGATTAGTATGGGAAGGAGAAAGCTATAGCATATAACTCAAAATGGCCATATTCGCGGGACGCCGCGATGACACCTACATCCTAAGTCCTAAACTTAAGGATCCGTTGCCCAAAAACGCGTCAACTCCTGGTGACCCTTGGGAATGGACAAAGGAAGCCTAATTGTAACTAACTACGCACGGCCCTTTGCAGAAAATTAAAACAACAAAAACGCGAAATGTAAATCCCCACGAGATTCACAATAACTCGCTAAAAAGAGAGGCACCAAAAGTCCCTCTTAAAACGCTAAACTCTAATGCGTACCCCATCCACGGACAACAAATTCCAGGAGATTCTCCAGGAATCTACCCATACCAACATATTATGCAAAACCGTTTTTAAACACAGACAGATAAGTAAGCAAATATTATATTGCGCCATTCACGGGGCGTCAAAACCATCCAAAATGGACGCAACAAAAGTTTTAGGCCCCTAGGCCAAAGAGTTACCAAGTCATCAAACAAATCCACAACAAAAACAAAACAAATACTGTTGAAAGTTTATTAAAAAGAAGTCAAGAGAAGCGCGGTTGGGGTTTACTGACCATCGGCTGGGGTCGAAGGCTCCTCCTTATCCGTGGCCTTCTCACCATCTCCTTCTTTGCTGACTAGGGCCCCACCATCGCCGTTTTTCTCCTCTTCCTTGTTCGGGGAGCTGGCATCATCCTCTTGGTCCTCGGTCTTCAAATACTCGTTGCCGGGGGAGGGTTGCAAGCGGGGTAGTACTCCTCCAAGACCTCTTGCTGCGTCTTCAGATCCCACTTGGCGCTCTTGCCGTCAGCAAAGTCCTGCAGCAGCTCCACTTGAGACTTCATCGTGTAGTACACCGCCACGTTCACCACCACCTAGGAGAAGCCCTTTATCTCCTTCTCCGCCTCAGCCGCCCTCGCCTAGAGAGATGCCTTCTCGGATTAGAGATCCTCCACCTGAAACCTCAATGAATCCACCGACAATTGGAGTTTGCGAGCCTTCCTATCCGATGAGGCGACCAATTCCCTCGCTTGCTTCTCCTTCTCCTCCAGCGCCCTCATTTCCTCTTGACAACGACTGTTGGTGGCCATTAGCTCCTGGAAAGCCTACAACAAGGGAAAGTGGAAGAATGACGATAATCCAGGCATAAACCAAGCAAAAAGCAAGTGAGCACAAAAGAAATACCAAAGAAACAGTAACGAATATCTACAAACTCAGATAAGCGAACCTACCATTCTTAGCGTCGTGCCCACATGGCTGAATGCGGCGTCTGGGGGTTAGGACCTGGATGTCCAACATGACATTTGGCAGCAAAGTATCCCCGAAAGTGCTAAGAAGATCTTTGGGTTCTTTCGTCTTGACAACAGGCGAAGCTGGAGAATCTTCAATTCTTTTTCGCTTCAACGCAAGATACTTGTTCGCTTCGGAACTGGGTGTGGGGGATGCGAGAAGTTTGGGGCCTCCAGACCTCAGCCGGCAAACCATCGCCGCAGCGGAGGTATCCACACCAGCACCTGAAGAATTCAAGAAAAAAGGAAATAGATTTAAAATAAAATTGAAAAAGTTAATCGTGTAAGGAATGGAGAAAAGAACGAACTACCAACCTGACTTCTTCTTGGATGAGCTCGCCATCTCAGAGGAAAGGGGAGTGACTTCCGTTTCAGTTTCGTCCTCGTCAGATTTTGGAGATTCTTTGCCCTCACCACTACCCTCTAGATCGAGGCGAATCTTTCTGGGTTTGCGCTTCTCAGCCTTGATCTTCAATAGGCGGCGACACACACCTGTATCCGTACACATGGAGTTGATCCCTACCGGAACTGCACAGACATGAAACATGAGAACAAAGAAGATTTAGAACAGGGAAACAGGGACTCATGAATTCCGAAAAACACAAGGAAGATCAGATCGCCTTACGAGATGTGTTCCATTCATCTTGAAAGACGTCTTTCACTTCATCATCAAGATCACCTAAAGACGCTTTCTCGACAAAGAAGAAGCGGGCTTGCCAGCACCGGGAAGACATTTTCAGCTTAGGAATAAGAGGATTTTGGGTGTCCCTAGCATGCAGGGTAATATGGCCTGCCCTTTGAGGAACGATCTTATACGCCAATAGAAGTTCCCCCATGGTCATCTCTAACCCTCGTTCTATGGAGAGCTCATCAATTCGAGCGAGCATACGCCAGGTAGTCGGGAGGATTTGGCAAGGAGAAACTTTTAGGGTTTTAATGAAGTCTTGGATAAAAGGAGAAAAGGGAAATTTCAGACCCAAGGTGAAGGGATAATCAAGGAAACAAATCCATCCCGGCCGAACCCAGTCGATGAGCTCAACGGTCGGGGCATGAAAGCGGGTCTCCTCAGGAAAGCCGCCAAAGGAGATCCAATCAGCGATCTCCTCCGGCGTCATTTCGCAGCGATAAAGGTCCTGGGAACTTAGGGCTGAAGAAGAAGTGGAGGGCGAAGGTTTGGCCATGGAAATCGAGCGAAGCAAAACCTAAGAGGAAGAAGGAGGGAGTGTTACCTGAGAAGCCGAGAGCGAGACTGGGAAGGAAAGAAGGCGAAGGTGAAATGATGCAAAAAGAAAAGAGTTTCTGAGGTCATTAAGAAAAGGCAGCAGAAGCAAATCCCGTTTTCCAAGGCGTCTCCAAACGTCTAATCAGCTTAAATGCAAATTTTGAAATTTGAAGTTTAAATTTTGAAATTGCATATAGGGGTATTATTGGACCCAGATTTTGGGCAAAGAGGCGTCAGCCCATAGTCAGGAAATCTCTAACGCATCTAGAGCTACGGATGATCTTCGGGAGTGACTAAGTCGGTTGGAGGAGAGAAGGTCCGAGATATGTTTGTTACAAAGATAGATTCCTCTCAAAATTGTATCCATTATAAGATAGAAATAAGCAGAGATTTGTTAGTTAGGGATAAATTGTATCTTTGATTAAGATAGAATATGCCCTGAGGAGCTATATAAATCCCTGTAATCCTTAGGAGCGAGGAGATATTGGATTCGTGTAACTTTTTGTGATTTCCACATCAATAAAAACACTTTCTCGTTAGTATTCTTCACGGTTTACTTGATCAAGGTCCGATTTAGGCCAAAGTTCTACCTTTGGTAAATTTTGGCTCAAATAGTGACAATGTGGGGGGTTTTGACAGGAATTCCTTCAATCCGGAGAAGGCGAGCTCTAGCTCCTCGTCCCAAACAAACTTGTCGTTCTTCTTTAGGGCGGCGAAGAAGGGCCGAGACTTATCCGCCAAACGGGACCAAAACCTCCCCAGGTAGTTCACGACATGAATGAGCCATTGTACCTTAGTGCGAGATAGCGGCGACTTCATCGAGAGAATTGATTCAACCTTGGCAGGGTTCACATCGATCCCGCGTTCGCTGATCATGAAGCCCAGGAACTTTCCCGATGACACGCCGAACACAAACTTCTTGGGTTTCAGGCTGAGACGGTTGTGCCTGAGGGTTGTAAAGAACTCAGCGAGGTCAACCAAATGCTATTAGGGGTCTTGCTTCGGACCACGATGTCATCGACGTAGGCCGACACGTTCCTCCCCATATGGTTTTTAAAGACGCGGTCGACGAGGCGTTGGAAGGTGGCCCCCACATTCTTAAGGCCAAACGGCAAGACCTCTTTGCAGTAGGTCCCTTGTTGCGTGATGAAGGACGTCTCCTCTTCGTCACGCGGGCTCATCAAGACTTGATTGTATCTTGAGTATGCGTCGAGGAAGCTCAATACCCCGTGCCCCGCGGTTGAGTTGACCAACTCGTCGATCCAAGGCAAGGGGTAGTTGTCCTTGGGGCAGGCTGTGTTGAGGTCCTCGAAGTCCACGCACATTCGCCACTTTCCTCTGGCCTTTTCGACCAGCACAACGTTGGACAACCATCTCGGGTACTGGACCTCGCGGATAAACCTCGCGGCCAACAGCTTTGTTACCTTTTCATTCGCGGCGTTTGCCCTTTCCTCATTCATCTTCCTTCGTCTTTTTACCACGGGGCGGGTGGTAATGTCGACGTTTAAAGAGTGTTGGGCTATGGTTCGTGGGATGCCGCGGAGGTCCTTGGCGGTCCAGGCGAACGCATCACGGGATCTAGACTATAGGGCCTCCAGCGATGCCGCTGATTTCGTAGAGAGACATTCTCCCAGGTAGATCTTCTCGGCTTCATTTCCGAAGGGGGTAATCACCCTTCTTTCTGCCTCAGGGATGGGGACCATGAAGTCCCGGAATTCGAGGTTAGCCTCGCCGGGAGACTCCACCATGAACACCGGGCATTTCTGTTTCACCGAGGTCGCATAGCAAACGCGACCCTCTTCTTGGTTGCGCTTAACCTCTCCAACCCCACCGTCGACGGGGAACTTCATTTTTAGGTGGTAGATAGACACCACCGCTTGGAACTTCATCAAGGACACTCTCCCGGTGATTGCAATATACACCGAGGGTAGGTGTACCACCGTGAATTCTACCATCTCGGTGCGCCTCGTGGAGCTGATGCCCAGCGTCATCCAAAGGTCTATAAGACCTGCAACGTCAACCTCGTCCCCTGAGAAGGAGGTGAGCTTCCCAGCGTAGGGTTTTTGGAGCCTACTTGTGCATCCACTTCCAAAGTGTCCGAGTGTGGCATGTGCAGACCCTCAGCATCTTCAGAGGTAAAGGCCAGCCCTATGTGAGTCTGCGAGGTTTGTGCGACGCTAAATACCAAGGGATCATGATGGCTTGCCCTTGTGTACCTTTTTCTTTCCGCCTGGTTTGATCCAGCCAGTGAAGGTCCACCCGAGATGGTAGGAACATACACATCGGGCATCGTAGTCTGCCCCGGACCGCGCCTGCTTGACGGGAGCATGTTGTTCGACGTTGGCCTGACTCAAGCCTTGCAGCACGGTGTTTGCTCCCGAGGTGGGGTTGGCGCGTCCTTTTTCGTTTGGGTTGTACAAAGGGCTGCCCTTGCCCCTATAACCTCGTTGCCTTCCGTCGAAGCAGTTCCAACTGCCACCGCCACCACCCCGGTTATTGTTGCGGTTGTTGTTGTTGTTGTTTCTATTGTTGATGTTGTTGCTGTTGTTGTTGTTTCTTTCTAATTTTGTTGTTGTTGACAGGGTTTTGGCTTGTGTCACATACGCATCCCTCGCGGCTGGCGCGACCACCTCTGCCTTTCCCTTAGCCTCGGCGACGATTTCCTTGTCAGTCCTCGGTCGAGAGCTTTGGTTGGCAGCGTCCTCGGCATACACCTGGGCCGTGATCCGGGTGCATAGGCTGTCGTACATTGTCGAGCACTTCAAGAAAATGTAATTCTTGAAAGCCCTTTGGCACAGGTTGCCCATGAGGGTGTCGCGCATCGACGATTCATCGATATACGCGATTTCTGCCACCGCGGTTGTGAACCTCGTAAAAAAGGTGCCTAGTGACTCTCCTTCTCCCTGCTCGATACTGCGGAGATCCCGCATGTCTTCTTGCGCTTCCTTGAATTGTTGAAGTGTGCGATAAAGGACTCGCATAATTGAGCGAACGAGGCCACATACCCAATCTTGAGGCTTATGAACCACGTCATCGCGGCCTTCTCCAGTGTGGTCGGGAAG
Source organism: Fallopia convolvulus (assembly GCA_964016875.1). Lineage (NCBI taxonomy): Eukaryota > Viridiplantae > Streptophyta > Magnoliopsida > Caryophyllales > Polygonaceae > Fallopia > Fallopia convolvulus. The sequence continues at coordinate 21,887,543 of OZ024730.1, forward strand.
ACGCGGCAGAAGATGGCGTCGTTGTAGGAGTTGACGTTCATTTTGACAGCGAAATGCTTCACATGCTCCTCCGGATCCGCCGCGCCATCGTAAAGCCCCATTTGTTGTCTATGGAAACCCTTGGGCATGGGCGCGCTTTGAATCTCGTCCACAAATGGGGAAAGGCCGCCTGCCTCAACGTGATGATGTCGGATCGTGACCTTAGGGTGTGCATCGCGCTCCCCGCCGTTTCGGACATTTCCGGGTCCAGCATCCTCGAGCGACGTGAGCAGGATCTCGAGATCTGCATGGGGTCCCGGGGAGGCCTCTCTGTTGACGAGCCGTTGGTCGATGTCTCGCGCCCCGACACATGCACTGGACGTACGCGGGTACGTACTCGGAGTGGGGTTGGCCTGGGGCGGGTACCGGGACGTACGAAGGGGCGAAGCCTTATTGGTATTGCCCATAACCCGGGTAGGGATATGGGTTTGGGGGAGCACCGCCCGACTCATACCCTTGGAATGGGTAAGGGTTTTGTGGCGTGTTGTACGCCCACCCCGGAGGGACCACGAACGGACAACCCGGTGGTCTCGTGCTCATCCATTGCGAGGTTTCGGGCATGTTATCGGGGTGTTGGGGGAAGAAGTTGTTTGGACAGGCCATCTTGAGGGTTTCAAAAGCCAAGGTTTGCACAAACCGGGAAAATGCTTAGGATGAAGAGGTTCACATAGACGGCGCCAGTGGTGAAACCCGAAATAAACCAGCGCCAGAAGACAAGAAACGAGATTACTTTTGTTTTCGATTGTGCAAAGACTTGCTCTTTATTAATTATTTTTATGAGGAGATCACACGTCACGAAGTTACAAACAAACAAGATTACACTTTAGATCTCTCAGGAGTATTCGAGATCTCGATCTAACAAGGTTCAAGATCTCTTAGTCACTACGGGATTCTATCACTGACATGCGGCTTAACGAACTCTAATGGAGAGGTTGAGGAGTTTTAAGTTTGAGCACGGTGATTGTGGCTTGCGAGGTGATGCGGCGAGATCTTTGGTGTAGGCAAGGATTCTTTGTGTGACTTGAAGTCTTTTTGTGGACTTCACATGTCTATAGCGCAACTTTTGACGATGTCTCAACACGTCGATCTTCAACGAGCAAGATAGTTCTTGACTGCAAGATGTTTTTCGACCCCTTGCTACCTACGAGGTCCTCCTCTATTTATAGAGATTTGAGGAGCCGAGTTTTGGTGTTTGCTCGATGTGGGACGCCCGAGATCTGGCTTTTGATTGGTCCAGTTGTGAGGCAGCTGATTATTGGTTGGGGGGAGCGGTGACAGCTGAGAGGTTCAAACGGGCGGGGGTATCCGCTTTTGAGCAACGAGGTTAGACCTCGTTGCCGAGGTTTCGAGGCCTCGCATATGTGGGGATTTGTTTGCTTTAACTTGAGATGGGTACGGTAATGGGCCCCGATTTTAACCTTGGGAGTCCCGCTGGATCCGTTATTCCTCGTAACCCGGTCCCACTTCTCATTTCGCCATTTTGAGCACCATCACGATCCAATCGGATATCTTTTAGAGAAAATTGGAGGAAACATACCCCATCCAATATTCTAATAGGAAAATAGACCTTCTTAATAATTTTTTAATTAAGTGTCCCCTTTATTTTGAAAAGGCTAAAATACCCTTAATTAATGAGAAAGAAAATACCATATTAATTAAAGATTTGTTATTTTCAAATCATTATCATGAAAGATGTGTCATGTAACTAATTCATTATTTTCTTTGAAGATATGATAACAAATAATCATGCTAATTAAGTCGACAATAATTTGATTCTCATTAATAGTTAATTAATACAAGACATTTGCAAGACACCTACAAGACACTTATAAGACACCTACAATAACTTACAATACATACAAGAAATGTACAAAATACTTACAATACATTTACAAGATGCCTACAAGAAAGGTACAAGAAAATTTATGTACAAAAAATCTACAAAATTATACAAGAAATAGGAGAAACACGACAAGAATGCTTACATGACACATACCAAAATATTAAATGTACAACAATCAAATTTTAAATGATACCAAAATATTAAATAAATCAGTGTGTTGATAGATTGATGGGGCGATCCACTGGCATCGAGTGATTTCTTATAGGAGTAGTGGTAGTTTTCTTGTACACTGATTGGTAGTCTATTTGTACGAAATTTTATAAATTTACTATATATATATATATATATGCTTTCTTGTATGTATATTTACATTTTCTTGTATAATATTTGATTACTAAACATATATGTTATAAAAGTTAAACCATTTCTACCAAAAATAAATAAAAGTTAAACCATTAGTTGCTTGGCATTAATTTGAATTTTAAGTGCATTAACAAAAAAAAAGGGTTTTCTTGTTATTCTATTGGAAATTAATTACTGTTTATTAAAAATAAACGGTCCGTATAAATTGGACAATTGGGAAATTTTTTTCCTAAGAAGATTGAGAAGTTAGAGGGTAAATTTGTCCAAAATATATATTAGGGGACTATTTAGTTAACAAATATATTGATGGGAACACTTACCTCAACTCATTATGAAAATAGTACACAAATTCAATTTCCTCTATTTTTTTATCGGATATCCGGTCTATAATGGATTCGATACAGATTGGGATTTTAAAGAAAAAAATAACGAATCCGATATACCAGATCGGATCAGATATATCTGTTTGCTCAGCCCTACCTGTTAGGGGGTGTTTTAACAAAAGTTACAAAACCAAATTGGAAAACTGAAAGAGTCTGCCACCTAAGGCTTGTAAGTTACTTCACTTTTCACATAAACACTTCAAATATAACTACATATTTTTTACCATCCATAAAACATCCTCTGTTATCTTAATTTCACTTTCCGTTATATACCTCGTCAAAAAATAAAAATAACCCGAAAATGCCTTTGTCTTATATGAAAACCCTAATTCTTGCAAATTTCTTCTCGGACGACATATCTTCACAAGCGACATATCTTCTTTGCCACGCCATGGCTGGGATTTCCTAGTTGGGTTCTCCTCAAGACCCTAATTCTTGCAAATTTCAAACGCCCCGTTCCGATTCCCTCAAACAACGGTAACAAGAAAACATCCCGTTCCGATTCCCTTACCATGTGCTCATCCCAGGAAACCTGTCCCACCTACTACTGCCCAAGCGCCACTACCTTCTCCGACGACAGACCGCAAGCCCAAGAAATCTGCTCCCACCGATGCGGCTACCTAAGGTTTTGCCTCACTTGCGACGACAAAAACCAACAGCCGATTATCACCCTCCCTTCCTCCGGCGACTTCTCCTTGCAAGTAATCAACTATGTCAACCAGGTCGAACAACAATTTGAGCATGTCGGTAATGGTCACCCCGATCCTGAAGTGTGGAAAGTGGGTATCTTACGGGTGGTTTTAGGTGGCGGACTCAAATTGGAAATATGTTAAATCGAACGAAAAAATATTTTTTATTTATCAGTTCGGTTTCAGTTCGCGGCTTTATAAATAATTAGTATGTATTAGTTATACCCGTCGACTACGACTCGAATTTTAAAATTATTTTTACAAATTCTTGATTCACATAGAAATGAACTGCATCATGAAAACTAGAAACAAATAAGGACCCTTGGATTCAAGAAATAGATGGCTAAGATTAAAAGTATAGTAACCTCCCTTTTTCATGGTTGGATACCCAGTAAGTCGAAACTAATTTCGGGGACGAAACTATTTTAAGGGGTACTATTGTAATAACCCTCTTTTCCAATAAGGACAAGTATGTAATTTCCTTTTTATTTTATTTAATAAAATAAATTGTGACAATATTCTCATAATAATGACATATTGCTTACCTAAGTTATTTTATTAAATGAAAATTAAGTAACTAACCTCTAAAGGGTTATTTGAAATAATGATGGACCTTACCCATATGTAAAAAAATTAGAATTTTAAGAGAAAGATCTCAAAAGTGTTTAAATATATTTTTATCGTGAATACTTTTATTTATTTTTGCATGTTGTGTCAGGAACACTTGTTTGAATAAAATTCACTTAGGTTATTATAGAAATAATGACCATGTTGAAACGTATAAATGAATTAGGGTTTATTATGCATAGAAATAATGATCCATGGTAGCTTATTGTTATTATTATTACTAGTATGCACTAGAAACTATATTTAGGTTTCAATGTGTGTGTATATGTGTGTTTCACGGTCTCATTCGAGATTCGTTGTTTTGGACTAACGTATAATTAGGGGTGGCGATTTACTAGCGCTTGAACACCTCTTTATAATATTTTGCATTAGAATGGACCTAGAACCTAACGCTGATCATGACCCTGCTCACTCAACCGCTTTGAGGAGTGTTTGGCACCTAGCTAGTGCAATAGTGCCATGTATCGAGACTTAGGAACCCTTTACTCCCTTTGTGGGATTCAATATCTCATGGCATATCACATTGTCGTCTTAAAAGCTACCAACTTGAATGCAAGGATTTGTAGTTAAAGAAGATAAGTTCTAGTGCACACCTATTAAAACGTATTCAGGGTGGTGACTACAATTTGGAAAACCACTCGGGCTCCCGGCTTTGATAAATCTATTTTCCAATTTGAATTCAGACAACGCGCACTCGTTGAGGTTGGTTGTAGATTTGATAAGTCGACATAGGCTTTTCGAAATCTTGGTTCATAACTAAAGCTCCCAACATAACCTTTCTCGTCCTTAAGGAACCATAGTTTTGTGGTGTCCTAATCTCTTTTCGGCACATTTCTCATTCCGTGAAATTAATTGAGTTATGCCATCGTCCGACTTTCATTCAGAGACCAAATGAAAATTTTATTTCTAATTGCGTTTTATTTTTTTGCATTTTATTTCATTAGACTGATCGACTGTTTTATTTCTTTTGCATGTCCGACTAGTGTTAACTGTCTCTATACGGAACATCAAGGACTAAAGCAGTGGTAATTCGAGTTTGAAGAAGTTGAAGACTTTTCAAGTTTGTTTTGGAATAATTTGTTTATCATTTTAAGGTCGAGATCCTTGGTCTGTAAGGACCGCCTTCAAGAATTTTACTTCCGCTTTATTCAAGAATACTTATTCTCACTTTTTCGCAAGTAATTGGATTATTCAAGATTGTGAAAGTTGAAAATTTTGTTTTAATATTCTTTGAATTATCATTATTATCTATATCTTGAATATTATGAAAGCCATGGTTGACTTCTGAGTGTAAATTCCGAGGTCACTGGCGGTAATATCTTTGAGGGAAAAAGGGGAGTTACAAAAAGAGTTAAAGGTAAAATGGTAATTTTGACAATAAAAATAAAAATAAAATCGTTTGTTTTGCCAAAATCACAACATTTGACTTTTTACATTATGTTCACATATTTTATGCATATGTTCACACTATTACAAGACATGTTCACATATTATCAACTTAACATTTTAGAGATTTTATAATACATTCACATATATTGCAAGTGTGTTCACATACTGATATTGTCTGTTTATTTTTTATGGCCATATGTTCATGTTCGATTAAATCATCATATAAGCGTTAAAAGGCTTAAAAATTTGACAAAAAAAAAAAATAAAAAATAAAATAAAATTTTAATTTTTTTGCACTTGTTTTTTTCTTCCAAGAAACGACTCCTGACATTTTAAATTCTGTTCACATATTTTATCACATGTTCACATACAAGAGTTGTTCACATATAACCACCTTTTAACTTCAGAACTTTTGGCATACATCCACATATTAGTATTGCATGTTCACATTTTATAGTCATATGTTCATACTCGATTTATATCGTTCTATATACGTAAAAAGACTTTAGAAAAAGTAAAAAAAATATTTGATTTTATTTTGATTTAAAAAAAATGTAATCAGATGGCCCAAATTCATTTTTAGTATTTTAATCGGATGACCTAGATTCATTTCTAGTTTTTATGATAAGGGCTATTTCTATTTGAATTAATCTCTATAATAGGATATGAATATAAACAAATATAATTAGCATGTTTATATTTTAAAATATGATGATACATATAAGATACTCCCTCTGTTTCACAATACAAGTCTTTTTAACCATAATTTTTTGTTTCATAATAGATGTCTTTTTAGCTATTTTGGTCTCGACTTTACATACTTACCCTTGTAATTAATGATAGACTATTAGTAGTGGTTTTCAATAAAGTAAAAAGGTAAGATAATAATAGAGGGTGTATTAGTATTTTTCATAACATTCTTAAATAATGTGCAAATTTCTGGAAAGACAACTATTCTGAAATGAAAGGAGTAGAAATTTTATACACACATACGATAATTACTCTATTTTTAGAATTAAATAAAAAATTTAAAAATATGCATAGTATTTAAAATCTCAAAAATCTTGACTTATTTATAAATATTTTTTAGAGTATCACATTCATATATTAGGAATACTGATTTTTGAAATAAATTTTTACCTATAAAAACCTAATGTATTTATTTTTGAAATATTAAACATGTATATGTTATTAAATATTTGGTTATTATTGGAGCTTGCAACGCAAGGCACTGGCGAGAAATGGGGCGCGCCAAGGCTTGAGGTGCAACAAACATCAAGTAACAAGTTGTCTTTTTTGCTGCTTTTGTAGTTGCCGGAATTATGTGGTATGGTTCAACAACTACTTTAATTGAATTATTTTGTACTACTCGTTATCAATGGTATTAGGGGTAGTTTCAACAAGAAATATATCGAAGAGTTAGTGCCAAGTTGACCGAAAATATAAGCTTATCTGAATCTTGGTCGAAAATTGCTGAGAAATGAGCCTTTTATGGCGCGTCGCTGGAGTGTAGTGATGCAACTATAAGCGCGTCGGGCGCGATTGTGGTGAGGATTTGATCTTTGGAAATGGGGTCCGATGGAGCATGGCTAGCGATGTTGGGCCAAAATTGATTGTATGGCTTTGGCTATAGACTTGGCTCAGGCTCATGTCAATGGTCCATTGGATCGGACATAGTGGCAGAGCCAAGAAATTTCGGAAGTGGGGGCGGACCTCGAACAACTGTGCTTAGGGAAAATCAAGCTATTCTTTAGTGGTTACTCAATACTATATGAATCAATTGAAGTTTTAGGACTTTTTCGGAAAAAAATCTCTCCATTTAATATAATCAACAATAACCTATCAATTTAAACAATTAACAACTTTTCAAAATATAATAAATAATAATAATAAAAGTGGGTGGTTCACGTGCGAACGGGCGCCTGGGTGCAAAAAGAGAATGAATCTCCGCCGTCGATATAGTTTGAATTATTTGGACGCACTTCACGCGTCCAAATATTTCAGAAAAAAAACGAGCACGCTTGTACGTTAAGCGCTGCCAAAAGGTAGTTGTCGCCCAAGAAAATCCGAAAAAGGCAATTTTTTATCCTCTTTCCAAATCAAAATCAAAAAACTCTAATTTTCCTCTTTTTCCTCTTTTTCCCTCTGCAAAAATAAAGCTTCTTAACTGGGTTGAAACACAACGATTTACGATTTGGTATATACGTTCTAATTTTCTACTCTAATATTGTTATATGAGTGCACATTCATCATTTAAAAGCTTCGATTTAACTGGATTTTCTCTTTTCAGAGAGAAAACTATACCTTTTCGAAGGAGTTTTTTTTCAGAGTTATGATTTCCTCAAATTTACAACGAAGATCAGACTCATTACGATTAATGGAACTAGGTAATAAACAATTTTTTCCCTGGTTAAAGCTAATACAACTTGATTTTGAAAGTTCATTGCATATATCATCAAAATTTGTTTATATTTACGCATTAGCAATAGGAAACTCCATTTTATGGTTTTGAGGGACATTGCTATGATTTATTTAGAAAGACAACCATTAGTATGAACAAATGTGTAATATTCCACATTTTTTCATAGGTAACGCACATTTGTTCATAGATATCACGCATTTGTTCATCAAATATTTGTTCATAGGTATCGCACATTTGTTCATAGGTATCACTAATTTGTTCATAGGTAGTACACATTTGTTCATTAGTATTAATTGTTGTTGAAAAAATGAAAAATAACAAATTGTACGTGTAGTAGATACTGATGCGTATTTACATGTTTCTTTTCCATATAATGAAGGAAAAATAGAAGATAAAAAGAATTAAAGATCGTGATCTCACCTGGTAACACACATTACTACATACCATTTTGTGATGACAACTTAAGACCTAAAGAGGGGATGGTGTTTATAATCTGGGAACAAGGAGTAAATTTCTACAAGGCATACGCAGATGCATGTGGTTTCCAAGCACGTGTTGGCACCATTACAAAGTCCTCGGATGGAACTAACACTACAGTTTGGAAATACATGTGTAATCGAGCATGATTTAAAAACTCAACTTGAAAACCTGAACATACTGCATCTAGTAAAGAAGAAGAAAAAGAAGATGACGAAGATGATGATGAAGAAGATGTTGAAGAGAATCATGAAGAAGAAGGACAACAAGGAAAAGTCAAAAAGCAAAAAAAGAGTAACCAAATGGTGTGGTTGCATTGCTAAACTGGCTATGAGACTTTCTGGAAGAAACAGATATATTGTTAAGAAGTTTGAAATGCGTCACACCCATGTTGTGTTTGAAGATGGGCAAACACTTTGCAAAAAGCAATAGGAAACTAACCTCCTTCCATGAAGATTTCATCATGAATTGCATCCGAGCAAACGTTGGTACAAGCAAGTCATACAAGATCTACAAAGAGTTTGTTGGTTCATATGCAAGAATTAGTGCAACTATAATTGATTTCAAGAATTTTAAAAGAGATTTGAACTCCTTCATGATTGGGTTTGATGCTCAAATGGTTATTGACAACTTGTTCAAGAAAAAAGAAGGATGTGACGCATTTTTCTTTGAATATGATGTTGATGAACAACATCAATTAACCAAATTATTCTGGTGTGATCCTATTGCAAGGAAGAACTTCTCATATTTTGGAGATGTTGCCTTCAGGAATTTACAACGAACAAATTAATTCTATTGATGAACAAATCGTATATATTGATGAACAAATCGTATATATTGATGAACAAATCACATATATTGATGAACAAATTAAATTCTTTGGCTTCAGGTATGAAATGGTGTTTGTACCATTCAAAGGGGTTGACAACAACAAGAAGAGCATTACTTTGGCCTTTGGGTTGCTTCTAAAAGAAGATATCGAATCTTATGTCTGACTATTCTAGAACTTCAAAGATGTAATGAGAGGGCATGAACCATTTGTCACTCTCACTGATCAAGATCCTGTAGTAAGAGTTGCAATTGAAAAAGTTTTTGACAAGGCTGTGCATCGTTTCTACATGTGACATATCATGTTCAAGGTACCATCAAAGGTTACAAATGATGTGTATAACAATGATCAATTCAGAAGTAAGTTCAACAAGCTTGTTTGGAGCAATGAAATTAGTCGGGAAGAGTTTGAGGAGACTTGACATTCCATTATTGCTGAATTTGGACTTGAGTCAAACACTTGTTTGCCGCTGATGTTTGAGCTACGTCACTTATGGATCCCTACGTACTTCAATGATGTAAACATGGGTGAACTTCTTAGAACAAGTTCAAGGTCTGAGAGCCAGAACTTCTTCTTCTCACATTTCATTGGATCCACATCTTCTCTAGTTATCTTCATGATGCAGTTTGAGAGTGCAATTGATTCACAAAGGCACAATAAGCAGATGTTAGACTTTGAATCTTCAACAAGCTCCCCCACTCTAATGACACCACTGGATCTGGAGAAACATTGTGCATCTGTTTACACCATAAACGTCTTCTATGACGTCCAGATAGAAATTGTTGCTTCTGTATTTGAATGTGGTCTAAGCAATTTGGTTAAGGAAGACAACATCCACAAGTATCACATCAACGGGCAGTTTGGGAAGGTACATGTTGTGAAACATGAGCTACAAAACGAAGAGTTCATTTGCTCGTACAATAAGTTCATCAATATAGGGATTCCATGCTGCCATATGCTTTTCGTATTCAAAAACATTGGGTTGAGGAAGGTGCCAACTAAATACATCAAGAATAGATGGACAAAGACATCAAATCTGACTCCTACTTTTGATATAGAAGGTTCAACAGTTGAAAAATGTGATGTGATGAATGAGAAGAAGCTGTTGATTGCTGATTTATTGGGCGAGGTACATTCTTGCATTAATGCCATACGGGAAAACACAGAACAACTCAAAGAGTTGATATGTTTATTGAAGGAAAAAAGGAAACATATCTGAGCTTATTGGGAGGAGAATCATATATCTACATCAACAAGGCGGAGTTCAATCCAAACATTTGTAGGAAACAGATCGAGTGTTATTGAGGTACACCCTCCTGAACGAGCCGTGACAAAGGGCAGGAAGAAAGAAGGGCGTACTATGGGAGGTAAAGAGAAGGCAATGAAGAAAGCAAGCAAGGAGCAAAGGGCTTGTGCAAAATGCAAGAAGCTTGGACACAACAGCAGGACATGCACCTATGTTCCCAATTAGATCTCTCATTAATCATTGATTTCTGATACATAATTGTTGCATTAGATTGAAATGCATAATATTCTTAATTGTTGCATTATCAATAAACAAATTTCTGATTTTGGATGAACAATTAGCAATTAGCAATGAACAAATTTACTATCTAATGAACAAAACACTTTTATTCTTCAATAAAATGTATGAACAAAACCTAATGACACAATTGGATGAACAAAACCTAAGGTGTTGATGAACAAATCTAAGTTATAGATGAACAAATATAAGGTACTGAAAAACAAATTATGAACACACATTCTCAATTGATGAACAAATCGAAGGTGTCGATGAATAAATCTAAGGTGTCGATGAACAAATCGAAGGTATCGATCAACAAATCTAAGGTGTTGATGAACAAATTACGATAAATCATGTTTTCTGAATCAAATGTCACTCTAACACAAAACACCTGTTCAATAACCATCATCCACATTCCACACTATACAAAAAGAAAAACCAAATGTATGCAGCATTCAAGTCATACACCACCATAAACTGTATTCTAACACAAACCATACAAAAAAAAACAAAACCCATTCCGAACTGTTTTCAACAAACACATATCATTGTACATCACTTCTCATTCTTTGCCTTCCTTGTAAGAGGAGAACAAGATGTGACTGTCTGTTTACGTGAGACAAATTCTTGAACAAGCTTTTCAGCTGTTGCCTTGTGTTCATTCAATGGACTCAACAACAACTCATTACAGTACCTTATCCTCAAGTCATCAAGTTGACGCTGATCGTGTTTATTGAGTCAACATTCCCAATTAACCAGACAAGCCGCTGCCGAAGTACGTTTCCGTGTGCCGCATCATAAAAATTCCACAATCAGTCTTGATTCTGTTATCTCTCCATTTCATCTCAAGGCGCTCATATGGAAGCCTATCCAAATCCTCGAACAAAGTAGCCCTCGCATCCATCTTGAGCGTCTTCATAAGCTCGACAAAGAGCATTATCTATAAAATAGCAACAATAAACAAACACAACTCATCTTACTAACTAATTAAAGCAGTAAGATTTACTGCCTCCAAATTCCGCCACGTGTCCATTCTTCAACCCTTTTTTTTCTTTTTTTTTTCTGTTTTCCCTTTATTCCTCTACTTTTCTTCTCTCCATGTTCTATTTTCAGTTTTCACCCTCAATAAGTCAGTTTGAAAAAACCACTCTAAATTTCAACCAAAAAAAAACCGCTCTAAAATATATTTACCTTCACACCACGTCCCATTGAGGAAGTGAGGAGTTACCGTCAAATCATTTTTCTCGCCACTCTCCCCTCGCTCTTTTGGTATCCCTCTCCAATCGACTTTGTTGCTTTGAGATGTTATAAGTCGGCCAATACCACCGTAGGCATCGTAGTTGTCGAAAATGGGGCTCTAAATCTCAAATATCTGGTACCTGTTTGTTTCCTTCTAATTACTCTCTTTTCCTTTGAAATCCAATGATGCAGTTTCTCAAATATTCGGTACTGTTTGTTTTCTTCTAATTACTCTCTTTTCCTTTGTGAGTTGATGTGATTTGTTTAATAGGTGTGGCTGAATTGTGTTACTAAAATTCAGACAATCGATCTTCCCATCCGTTCAATTTTAGTCTTGAATTGTCTTCTCTATCTCCTTCATGGAAACCCTAGGCCTAGACCTGATGGTATGGGACATGATGGGATTTTTACTTGCAATATTTTGGTAAAAATATCATACTTATTCCAATAAGCTTCATTACTGTATTCGTTAGCATTGTTATTTATTGTGTAAGGACTGGGCGTCTTGATAGGAACAGCCAGCGAACTCCCTTGTCCAGTCTTGAATCCTGCTTGCAGTCTGCGAGGGAACAATCAATGATACCTGTACTCGGATATATTTGAATCATGTGAACACTTTTCGAAATCAGAATTTCGCCCCTTACAAGCCTTAGGGAATCCACGAAATCTGAAGTGAGATAAGACAAATCTTCTAGTTCTCTCCAAGGCTTTTAGAAAGAACTAAACTATAGAATAATGTAATAATACATTGTGGCTTCGGTTTTGATTTGATCTAGAGAGAGATCTTGTTCAACAACCACGACTCTATTCTCCTTTGCCTTTAAATAGGACATGAGAAATGATAGGGATTCATTTCTGCCCGTTTAACAGAAGTTACATGGTGGTTACATGGCGGTTACCGACGGTTACCAGCCCTTCCTTCTATCACCAACATCTCTCATCAAAGAGACACGTGTTTGAACTTCAAACTAGTCATAAAGGGAAGTTACTAGACGTTTAAACATCAGTTATCAAGGCGGTTATCACCCACTAAGCACGTGGCGAAAATTCCGCAAGACTGCTAAACTGTTGTTCCCTACAACACAGTTGTTGTTCCCTATAGTACTTCTTTAGATTCCATTGTTCCTTAAGGAACAACGTAACTTAACCTTTATATATCCCTCTAGACCTCAAGTATACTTACACAAGCGTGTACTCCACACCCCCAAAATTGTGATATAGCTAAGTGAGATCCCATAGCGTCGTATAAACCCCTATCACACTAAAAGGCACTGTTCCCATATAGGGAACAATCACTTGATGACACTAAAATCACCAACAATCCTCCCCCATTTTAGTGTAATCCTTGATTCATAAAATAACAAAGCTTTCATCTCAAACTCATGCATAAACACAAATATCGAAACGATTGAATTTATGTCTTAGTGTAATTACACATTTCAAACACCCCAGAATCATGGTGTCTTAAACATTGAACCAATCAACCACTTTGGATGCATGAAGATAACACACACATAAGTTACTTTACAATTCCATAGTCTAACTTCACTCCATTAAGGGCCTTGAGTCCTTATCCATTCTTGAGCGTTTTGAAGCCAACCCAAACTTCATGGAGCAACCAAACCCCACGCCCATATAGGTAGAACCTTTAGTCGTACACCTACAATTCCACTTTTTCAAAGGAACTATTAAAAAGAGTAAATCTTTAACCTCCAACTTGTAGGAACAGAGCACACATTTGGGGACTATTACTGTGCTCACAGTTTCTAGGTGTGGGCTTTCCACATTGAATTCTGTCCCTAATTTTCATTAGGTAGGAATTGGGTATCCCACCACTAGAAAGCTTATACGGGTCTTAATCCCATCCCCTTAGCAGACTTGGAGACCAAGTCCCTAGCCAACCCCTTCGTCAAGTGATCAGCCAAATTTTGTTGTGACCTAAAAAATCCACCGAAATCACCCCATGCGTAATGAGCTCTCTTACTGCACTATGCCTCACGCCCAAGTGACGTGATTTCCCATTGTATACATGGCTTTATGCCTTAGCCAAAGTTGCAGCGCTGTCACAATGGATCGATATGGGTGAAATTGGTTTTTCCCACTATGGAACATCATAAACCAAGTTTCTCAACCATTCGGCCTCTTTTCCAGCCGCAGCCAAAGCAATAAACTCCGATTCCATGGTAGAACTCTATATGCATGTTTGTTTCTTGGATGCCCAAGAAATAGCTCCTCCACCAAGAAGGAACACCCATCCACTAGTAGAAGAATGATCTTCTTCATTCGTGATCCAACTTGCATCTGAATACCCCTCTAATACCGAGGGTGATCCAACATATGTAAGACCCAGGTCTATTGTTCCCTTCAAGTATTGAAGTACTCGTCGAACAGCTTGCCAATGATATGCACTAGAGCTACTAGTGTAATGGCTAAGTTTCCCTACTGCAAACGCAATATCTAGTCTTGTACTTGTCATAGCATACATTAAGCACCCAATTATCCTTGAATACTCAAGTTGCATTACTACTGTTCCCTCGTTAGGGAACAGTTTGACACTTGGATCATATGGAGTTTTCAAAGGAGCATAATTGCCACAATTAAACTTATTCAACACTTTATCAATGTAATGAGATTGTGATAATGACAATCCTCCTTCAATCCGTTTTATCTTAATCCCTAAGATAACATCGGCCTCCCCCATGTCCTTCATGGAGAATTGTGATGACAAAAATTCCTTAACAAGATCTACTTGTTCTTGATCAGTTCCAAAGATCAACATGTCATCTACATATAAACAAATTATGACTCCATTCATGGAATCATCAAATTTGCTATATACACACTTGTCCACTTGGTTCAATTTGAATCCATGGGACAACACAACCTCATCAAACTTGCGATGCCATTGCTTTGGTGCTTGCTTCAGCCCATACAAGTATTTGATCAATTTGCACACCTTATGCTCTTGTCCTTGCATAATAAATCCTTCAGGTTGTTTCATATAAACTTCCTCTTCAAGATCCCCATTAAGGAACGCAGTTTTTACATCCATTTGGTGGATAACCAGGTTGTGTATCGCCGCCAATGCAATCAATAACCTAATGGTGGTTATACGTGCAACTGGTGCATAAGTATCAAAGTAGTCAGTTCCATACCTTTGTCTAAAGCCTTGGACAACCAATCGGGCCTTAAACTTGTCAATAGTACCATCCACTTTCATCTTCCTCTTGAAGATCCATTTACTTCCCAATGGTTTACATCCAGGTGGAAGATCAGCCAGAACCCATGTATTGTTCCCCAGGATGGAATCCATCTCATCATTAATGGCCTCCTTCCAAAAGGATACATCTTGAGACTTCATTGCCTCATCAAAAGTTCTTGGTTCATCCTCAATATTGTAACAATATAAATATTGGGATCCAATCTCGTCCTTAGTTCCCTCTACCAAGTAAACATGGAAATCAGGACCAAAAGACATTTTCTTCCTTACTCTTTTACTCTTCCGAATCTCTGGTTCATCGTTCCCTGGTGAGACGTCACAATTGATGTTCCCAATAGAACAGTGAATCGTGTTATTGTCTCTACTTGAACTAGGAATAAGGTCTTTTGGTATAGGTGTCGATGAAAATCTGTTTTCATCAAATATGGCATCTCTTGACTCTATAACGGAGTGAACCGAAATAGATTTGTTTGGTTCAATCACATAGAACCTATATGCCTTGGAATGCTCAACATATCCAATAAAAATGCACTCTACACCTCTTTCACCCAAGGTTTTCCTCTTGGGATCGGGTAGTCTTACAATAGCCCTACAACCCCAAACTCGAAGGTAATTCAAGTTGGGTTTCCTTTTGAACCAAAGCTCATATGGAGTAGTGACTGGCTGGAAATCGTTGATGCCAAATCAAAAATAAATCCCTAATTACTAAACTAGTATAGTCAGTAAGTCGGGGTCGAACCCAAGAGACACTTGTATTCTAAGCAGTATTATGATCAACTCAAAGAAGTAACAAAGGGGGGATTTTGGAATTATAACTAGAAACTAAGAATTGAAACAAACAAAGAAAGCAATCAAACAAGGCAAAGATTGGATTTTTATCAAGTTAAGGAAAGCAATCCTATTCAAGTATCCACTTTTCTTCCTCAAGTTATTGATCCTAGATTCAACAAGTTATTCCTTTCAATTATTCCTATCCTGATCAGAATTATAACATGGCAACGAGACATGCAACTTAACATCCAAACAATTCATGAAACGATCATAAATAATAAGGATATTGGCATTAAGAACAAGGATAAACAGGATACATGCAATTGAATTCCAACGAGTCAAACAATCAACATGCATTCAAATCTCTTCTCAATTGTTTTAGTCCAACGAGTCCTAAATCAATTGAGTTGCTACAAAGATCAGGCTTTGCTACGAGAAAACCTAGATCTAGCAATAGATAATATTAATTCCAACAAGTTAGCTAGGCCTGAAGAAATTAACACAATCAATATAAATTACGCACAAGAGAATTGAAATAACCTGTAGAAATAAACCTGTAAAGACGAATCTCACAACAACTTGAGTCTGAAAAGCTTCAACTTGAATAGAATTTAGGGAGTTTAGTTCTCCATAAGAGAGAAAAACACAAAAGTCTGAATAACAGAAAACTAGGTCTAAGAGAGAATACAAAACAAGGTCTGAAAAATAACCTAATATAGTCTCGAACAAGTCGGAATTAAAAAGATATAAAATATGAAATATTAAACTAAGCGGATAAATATGAACGCGTCTGATCCTAGCTAGGCCGCAATCGCCACCCATTCCTAGCCGCGATCGCGCCTAAGTGCAAACCGCGACCCATCGGCGACTTCTGGCAACCGCGATCGCCACCCATACATGGCCGCGATCGCGGCCTTCAATGTCTCGCGGTCCTCAAATTGGCAACCTTGTCCTCCTCGGCGACGTCCACCGCGACCGCCCTCAGCATCGGCGGCGATCGCGGCCTTCAGCATCCTCCGACGTCTCCAAATGTCGCTAACTCTAAACTTCGGCCATCAACTCTGATGCTCCATAATGCTCACAATAGGCCTAAAACACTACATAAATATGTACTAAAAAGTCCTAGTTACGCTGTACAAAACACAACGTATCAAATTCCCCCATACTTAGACCTTGCTCGTCCTCGAGTAAGCTCAAAAATAAAATCTAACATGACAAATCAACAAAGGTCTATAGACAGCAATGGGAGAAAATGATCTAAAACTAAAAAGCACTCAAAATAATCTCACAACCCGAACCCATGTAGAGAAATAATGAGCTAAAACATGAAAGCTCAAATCACACACCTCACAAATATAAAGTATAACACTCGAGCTCCAAAAAGTGTAGAGCAACCTCGGATCTACCCGTCATCTAAAATGTATTCCCCAAACCCCAAAGTAGAATATGAATCCTAAACGCTCTGATTTTACCACTCATTCTACTTAGGCGCCCTTTCGGGTTTTCACCTAATCACTCTTTTCATTTTTCTTTAGGTGTGCTCACAAATACTCATATCTCTCATGAACCTCTTATTACCCCAGCCTAATGCTGGTCCGGGTACCTGCTTATTACCTGAGCCGCCCTTTCGGGTTTTCAGCTCATCCCAGGATTTTTATGCCTTTTATCTCATTTTTATGGCTTTTTTTTATTTTATTTAAAATGCAAAAACTGAAATGCATCTGTACATATATACAACAGTGAGTACGCCCTCCCCCATACTTAAATCTTTCATTGCCCTCAATGAAATAAAGACAAATTAGATAAAAATAAAGGAAAGGGAAATCAGAAGACTCACTGTGGCGGCTGATATTGTGACCAATCAGGAAAACCTGGCCACATATGACTGAAAAACTCATGATGTTGCCCCTGCCTCCGCTGCATGTCCTGAACTGTGGATGCAATAGCGCTCTACTGAGCTGCTAACTCTCTCTGCTGTGCCACAATATCTCTCTGAACGGACACTATCTCATTCTGGGACACAGTAAGTCGTCCCATCTCCCAGAGCATACGGTTTTACCAATCTGAATCAGAATGTCCACCCCAGCCAGATCTACCTGCTGCAGCGTCCCATGCAGACGTATCTCCATATCCTCCATAACCACCTCTGTAAGCAGCAGCTCCACCGTCACCATAGCCAGTATATCCTCCCGGTGCCCAACTCGATGTACTCGATGGTGTTGTACTAAAACTGCCACCCCATCCAGCAGATGATGAACCAACACCACCTCCAGGCACAAAACCAGCACCACCATCTCTATCATCTCCTCCATCGTCTCCGTCATCACCATCATCATCATCATGACCATCATGGTCCTCCTGATCCTCCATCTCTACATCAGCTGCAGGCTCCTCCTACTGAACCCAGCCCCCTCCAACAAAATCAGATGCGATGTACAAATAAGCTAAGGCAGGGCCAGTAGGCATGACTCTAGGAAGACGCAAATAATCCAGAGTTGGGTGACCTGTGGTCCAGACATAACCCTGCTCAGCTGATCCCCTCAAACAATGTGCCCTCTTCAGCTGATTTTCATTAAACTTAAACTCTGCACTATCAGGCCGTCCAAATCGCTCCTCACCCACAAACTCTCTAGCAATCAGTGTAATCATGCCACCTATAGCAATCTTGCGTGTATCCTTCTTCAGGATCTTCTTAATACTCCCTATAAATAACTCAACCCAATCAGGAACTGCATCCTTCATAGGCATCAAACACCAGATCATGCCCAGGTCAAATCGAGATGCCTTGTTGACCTCCCCTTACCCAAGAAAACACATAGACAACACCTTATGACACAATCTAATACAGGGGTGGGTAATGCAGTAATTATACTCTCCCCTTTTAGGTGAAAACCCAACACCTGTAATTGCCTGTCAGAAATCATTAAGGCCTGCCTCTCTATTAACTGCCTTCTAGTTCTCAGTAGGGACACTAGTAATCCCAAACACACCTCTCAACCCCTCTCTGTCTATATAATACGGCTCATCCAGAATGTTAAATCTGAACAAACTCTCATCCTCTTGAAATGTAGACAGAAACTCTAGCAATATATTCCTATAAGTAGGGGCATTCAGCTCAATAAAACCCCCTAATCCACCATTCATCAGAAATCCACTAGTATAGTTATACATGCCTAGTGTACCAAGCATCTCAACATCAAAGAATTTAGTACTAGTGAATTTCTCTTAGCCAGAGAATTCCATTTTTTCTTCTGAGCAGTAGTTAGCTTCTGAACAGGATACTCCATCTAATAAATGCAGCTAATCAGATCAACAGTGTAGGCGAAGAAAACAACTTACAAAAGCTGGAAAACTCGTTTCTGTTGGTGGGCCGCGATCGCCGAGCATATGAGGCAGCGGTCGCGTTTTCTGGCAAGGCCGCGATCGCGGGCGGAGAGAGGCGGCGATCGCGGTTTATGGACAGGCGGCGAAGTACGACTTCGTTGCGACTCCGAACCGCAGTCCTCTTCAATTTCGAGCCGCGCGGTTGCTTCCTTGGTACATCTTCACCGACCCGTCAATGAGCCAAGAGCGTTGTATATGGTGGATTGGAAGGTGTGGGGAAGACTTTGGGGATTTTTTGTAGATTTGATTTTTGAGAAGAAATAGAGAGGTAAAAGAAATTTTGTGAACGGATTTGGATTGAGGACGGAATGAGGGTTGTAGATCCGGGTTTTGTTTTGAGTTTGGAAGAAATTTTTGAGGAGGGTATGAGAGCTTGAAAAGGGTTTTAATGGAGGGTGAATGGAGGTTGAAGAAGAATGAAGGGTAGAAGAGGAAGGAGAAAGAGAAGCCGAATGAAGAGGAGTGGGGCCGGCGGTGGGAGTGGCCCCACTGCCTCGAGTCAATTTAAATATATTTTTTTTATATATCTCATGGGCCGCGATCGCGGCCTGCGCTAGGTACCGTCAATTCCTTTTTTTTCCGAAAAACGCCTCGCAATCGCCATGTTGAAGGAAGGATCGCGGTTTGTTTTTAGTAATGTTCTTTCGAACCTAATACCTGCAGGTTAGCCTCACGAGATTGAAAAGAAAACTAAAGAAAAACAAAAATAGAAAAAGAAAAAGAAAACTTACCTCGGGTTGCCTCCAAAGCAGCGCCTTTGTTTAATGTCGTTGGCTCGACATTGGTGCCTTCTTAGTTGACATTTGGATCCTCAAGACCCATCTCTTCTAGCACTTCATGGCTGACTCCCTCATGGTATTTCTTTATTCTTTGACCATTAACCTTGAACACCTTTTGGGAATCCCCATCCAATAATTCCACAACCCCATGTGGAAAAACTTGAGTAATTGTATACGGTCCAGCCCATCTGGAACGGAGTTTGCCCGGATGAGTGTGAGACGAGACTGAAATAGAAGGACCTTGTCTCCAACCTTGAATTCCTTCCTTAGGATGTTTTTGTCATGCCATGCTTTGGTTTTGTTCTTGTAATTCACAGCATTATCATAGGCATCCAATCTCAACTCTTCCAACTCTTGCAACTGTAATTTCCTAAACTCTCCATTCTCTTTAATGTTGAAGTTGCACTTTTGGACCGCCCAATAAGCTTTATGCTCAAGCTCAACTGGCAAGTGACACCCTTTGCCATAAACCAATCTGAAAGGAGACATCCCGATGGGTGTCTTGTAAGCAGTACGGTAGGCCCATAAAGCATCATTGAGTCTCAAACTCCAATCTTTCCTGTTAGGTGCCACCGTCTTCTCCAGATTAGATTTTATCTCCCTGTTGGACACTTCAGCTTGTCCATTGGTCTGGGGATGATAGGCTGTAGAGATCTTCTGAGTGACATGGTATTTCTTCAATAAAGCGCTCACAGTCTTGTTGCAAAATGAGTACCCCTGTCACTTATTAGAGCTTTTGGAATCCCAAATCTGGAAAAAATGTTGTCCTTAAGGAAACCTGCAACTTCTTTTGAATCATCAGTTCTGGTGGCCTTTGCTTCCACCCACTTGGAAACATAGTCCACCGCAAGTAAAATATACAGATTCCCATAGGAAGAGGGGAAGGGTCCCATAAAATCAATGCCCCAAACATCAAAAATTTCACAGAATATCATGCGAGATTGAGGCATCTCATGTCTTTTAGAAATATTACCCACCCTCTGACAACGATCACATGATTTACAGAAAGAAAATGCATCCCTAAAAATATGAGGCCAATAAAAACCAGCTTCTAAGACCTTCCTAGCAGTTTTATTAGTCCCAAAATGACCCCCACATGCATAGGAATGACAAAACGACAGGATAGATTGTACCTTAGAATCCGGGACGCATCGTCGGATTACCTGATCTGTGCAGTGCTTCCATAAATAAGGATCATCCCGAACATAGAATCGGGATTCATGACGCAGCTTGTCCTTCTAAGCCTTGGTAAAATTAGGCGGAAATTCCCCTGAGACGAGATAGTTGACTAGATTTGCGTACCATGGCCTGAACGATTGGATCCCATAAATAAACTCCTCGAATCGCGGCTCATTATCGCTGTCGCCACCAAGGCCGCGATCGCCGCAGATATTGTCCGCGATTGCGGTTGTCTTGGCCGCGGTTGCCTCGTCTTCTGGTGGCGATCGCGGTTGTACACCAGTGGTGACTCCAAAAATCATGTCATCGGGGAATCGTCCTTGGATTTGTTCTTGGCTTTCTGACTTGGTTTCCACATGTACAAGTCGGCTCAGGTGATCAGCTACCATATTTTTGGCTCCCTTTTTATCCCGTATCTCAATATCAAACTCGCTCAGCAAGAGGATCCATCTTATCAATCTCGGCTTAGCCTCCTTTTTCGTCATTAAATAACGAAGTGTTGCATGGTCTGAATAAACTATCACCTTTGTTCCCAGCAAATACTGTCTGAACTTCTCCAAGGCGAACACTACAACAAGCATTTCCTTCTCAGTGGTGGAGTAGTTCCTTTGGGCATCGTTTAGAGTCATGGAAGCATAATGTATGACATGAGATGCTCTAGCTTCCTTTTGACCCAAAACAGCCCCTACAGCGTAGTCACTTGCATCACACATGATCTCAAAAGGTTGAGACCAATCTGGGGCTTGAATTATTGGGGAACTGAATAGGCGTGTTTTCAGCTCATCAAACGCCTTTTTGCATGCCTCATTAAACTCATAAGGCACATCCTTCTTCAGCAAATCACACAATGGGGCTGAGATCTTGGAAAAGTCTTTAATAAACCTGCGATAGAAACCTGCATGGCCTAGAAAAGAACGCACTTCACGCACATTAGTTGGATAAGTCAGAGACTGAATGACATCAATCTTTGCCTTATCGACCTCAATACCCCTGGATGACACTATGTGACCTAACACAATGCCTTGCTCAACCATAAAGTGACACTTCTCAGAGTTTAGAACCAAATTGGTTTCTACACATCTTTGAAGGACTAAGGAGAGATGGTTTAAACAGGCATCAAAGTCGTCTCCATGTACTGTAAAGTCATCCATAAAAACCTCTATAAAATTTTCAATATACTCAGAAAAGATGCTTACCATACACCGTTGGAACGTCCCGGGTGCGTTACACAATCCGAATGGCATTCTGCGGTATGCAAAAGTGCCAAACGGACATGTAAATGTCGTTTTCTCCTGATCCTCCGGTGCAATAGCAATCTGAAAGTACCCTGAATAGCCATCTAAAAAGCAATAATAGGAACGACCGGCAAGTCTCTCAAGCATTTGATCAATGAATGGCAAGGGAAAGTGATCTTTTCTGGTTATCGCATTCAGTTTACGGTAATCAATGCAGACCCTCCAACCTGTCTGAACTCGTGTGGGGACTAATTCCCCATGCACATTCTCTACCACTGTAATGCCTCCCTTTTTGGGCACAACTTGGATCGGACTAACCCACTGAATATCAGAGATGGGATAGATCATACCTGCCTGTAGGAGCTTCAGTACCTCCTTTTTGACTACCTCCATCATAGGTGGGTTTAGCCTTCTCTGTGGCTGTTTGGATGGCTTGGCGCCATCGTCTAGGAGGATCTTATGCATACATGTGGAGGGACTAATCCCCTTAATGTCAGCAATAGTCCATCCTAGAGCTGTCTTGTGCTCTTTCAGTACCTGCACCAATTTTTCTTCTTGCTCCTTGGACAGTTTGTTGGAAATAATGACAGGAAAAGTGTCACCATCTCCAAGAAAGGCATATTTTAAATGCTCAGGGAGCTGTTTAAGCTCAATTTCTGGTGCATGTACTACAGAAGGAAGCAATTTCTCGCTAGGGAGAGTTAGTGGTATGGGCCCAATGGCCAAAGCATCAACAGAGGATTCACAGCAAGCATTCAGATCAACAAGGATTTCATGGTATCTATCAGGAAAATTGTAATCCAAGCATGAAATTTCGATGTCATTCTCTAAAACGGATTATAACTCATCACCATAAGTAGTATCAAAGAATTCTTGCACAATGGGATCAATTACATCAACAGAACAGAGAGAATGATCATCCTGGGGGTATTTCATAGCATTATCCACACTATATTCAAATTTCTCCCCATCAAATTCCATAGTTAGGACACCTTTACACATATCAATTTTTGTTCTAGCAGTTTTCATGAAAGGACGTCCTAACAAAATGGGTGCATCATGCACATCATGATCCATATCAAGCACATAAAAATCAGTAGGGAAAATCTGATTATCTACCATAACAAGGACATCTTCAACAACCCCTTTCGGGTAGACTGTGGACCTATCAGCTAATTGAACAATAACACCAGTTTCATGCAAAGGTCCTAAGCCTAGTGAAGTGTAAACAGAGTAATGCATAACATTAATAGAAGCACCTAAATCAAGCATGGCTTTATCTATTTTAGTGTCTCCTATTATGCAGGGAATGCTGAACATGCCTGGATCACTGCACTTTTTAGGCATTCGCCTTTGAAATACAGCAGAGACATGTTCATTGACCTTAACTTTCTGTTTCCCTTTTAATTTTTGGTTCCTTTTGATAGTGCATAACTCTTTCATAAATTTAGCAAATCTAGGAACACTTTTAATCAGATTGAGCAAAGGGATATTTACCTCACACTTGGAAAACGTCTCAAAGATCTCCTTGTCATTCTCTGGCTTCCTTGTGTCTTTCAGTGCTTCAGAAAAAGGGGGAGGTGGCTTCTGGGAAATCATAGAAGGGAAATCCGGACGAACATACTGATTGCTGGATTCTGGAGACAGGCCGCGATCGCCGATAAGATTACGCAGCGCTCGCGGTTCTTCAGATTTTCGGGAATCACCGCCACCGCGATCGCCACCAGATGTGGACGCGATCGCGTCTTCGATTTTCCCAAATCCCGACGCCTCAGAGAGGAGGCCGCGATCGCCGATGGTGGGGGCCGCGATCGCGGTCTCTTCAGCCGCGATCGCCTCTGATTGTGGCGGCGATCGCTGTTTCGCATACATCTCGTCAGTTTTCGATAGTTCTTTTCCGCTTCGTAATATGATCGCACTCACATTCTCCTTCGGATTGATGGGTTGTGCTGGCAATTTTCCAGAATCTCTGGCCTCTATCTTGCTTACTGCATTAGCCAGTTGACTGATCTGAATCTCTATATTCTTGATACTGGCCTGTGTCTGAGTCTCTATATTCTTGATATTGGCCTGAGTATTCTGTCCTATCTGATCTACCGTGTTGGCTAGCCTGGCAAACATCTCTTCAGCATTGAAGGAGTTGTTCTGATTTTGAATTGGAGGTCTAGGAACATACGGTGGCCTGGGTTGCTCATTTCCTCCTTGATTATTGTATTGGGGTTGATTCTGATTCCCATATCTAAGATTTGGATGATGTGCCCAACCTTGATTATATGTATTAGAATAGGGATCAAAACGAGGGGTAGGAGGTCCATAGCCTCCTACAGCATTAACCTCAGCCTGAGGTTCCTGGAGTTGTGGACAGGCATCAGTAGGGTGAAGTGTATCAGCACAGATTTCACATGCCTTCAGTTGTTGAGGTGTTCCTGACAGCATGAACCTCTTCATCATATCTTTCAACTCCGCCATCTCAGCTTTTATAACAGAAGAGGAGTCCATAGCATTGACTCCTTTAGTGCCAATTCTTTTATTGAATTGCCTTGAGTTCTCAGATAGCTCAGAAAAGAGCTCAAGGGCATCTGCTGGTGTTTTGTTCATCAGGCTTCCAACACAAGCCGCATTCACCATTCTACGCTCTTCATCCAGTAATCCACCAAAGAAGTACAGTACCGGGTCTTGATCAGAATACCCATGATACAGACAGCTAGCACACAGTCTCTTGAATCGCTCATGATAATCGTACAGGCTCTCTCCAGCCTGTTGCTCAATGTTGCTCAGGCTCTTCTTTAGACTGTTCTGTTTGGTGGCAGGAAAGTATTTATCCAAGAATGCCGCTTTCATCTTAGTCCAGGTATTTATGGATCCTGGAGAAAGATAGGTGAGCCACTCGTTGGCTGAATCCTTCAGAGAGAAAGGAAACGCCCTCAGCTTGATTTGATCCTCAGTTACATCTGCAGGCTTCATACTTGAGCAGACCTGATCAAATTCAGCAAGATGCTTGTTTGGATCTTCTCCACCATGCCCATGGAATTGGGGTAAGAGATGGATCAATCCAGACTTCAACTCAAACTTAACACCTTCATTCAGCGCAAGGAACTCAACAGCCAGGGGCTGCTGTTGAAAGTTTGGGGCAGTCAGCTGCCTCAAAGTCTGATCTCCCGTTGTCTTAGCTTCAGCAGAATCCAAGTTGAAGGGTAATTCACGGAGTAGTTCCCGAGCTTCACGTCTCAACCTGGAAAGAGTCCTTTTGATTTCTGAATCAAGAGGCAAAATAGAAGAATCGGTAGCACGAGTGTGGACCATAAACTAGGGTCCACACCAGAGTTGGTAACAATAAAAACTTAGAATTAATCAAAGTGTCCCCGACAACGGTGCCAAAATTTGACTAGCTGGAAATCGTTGATGCCAAATCAAAAATAAATCCCTAATTACTAAACTAGTATAGTCAGTAAGTCGGGGTCGAAACCAAGAGACACTTGTATTCTAAGCAGTATTATTATCAACTCAAAGAAGTAACAAAGGGGGGATTTTGGAATTATAACTAGAAACTAAGAATTGAAACAAACAAAGAAAGCAATCAAACAAGGCAAAGATTGGATTTTTATCAAGTTAAGGAAAGCAATCCTATTCAAGTATCCACTTTTCTTCCTCAAGTTATTCCTTTCAGTTATTCCTATCCTGATCAGAATTATAACATGGCAACGAGACATGCAACTTAACATCCAAACAATTCATGAAACGATCATAAATAATAAGGATATTGGCATTAAGAACAAGGATAAACAGGATACATGCAATTGAATTCCAACGAGTCAAACAATCAACATGCATTCAAATCTCTTCTCAATTGTTTTAGTCCAACGAGTCCTAAATCAATTGAGTTGCTACAAAGATCAGGCTTTGCTACGAGAAAACCTAGATCTAGCAATAGATAATATTAATTCCAACAAGTTAGCTAGGCCTGAAGAAATCAACACAATCAATATAAATTACGCACAAGAGAATTGAAATAACCTGTAGAAATAAACCTGTAAAGACGAATCTCACAACAACTTGAGTCTGAAAAGCTTCAACTTGAATAGAATTTAGGGAGTTTAGTTCTCCATAAGAGAGAAAAACACAAAAGTCTAAATAACAGAAAACTAGGTCTAAGAGAGAATACAAAACAAGGTCTGAAAAATAACCTAGTATAGTCTCGAACAAGTCGGAATTAAAAAGATATAAAATATGAAATATTAAACTAAGCGGATAAATATGAACGCGTCTGATCCTAGCTAGGCCGCGATCGCCACCCATTCCTAGCCGCGATCGCGCCTAAGTGCAAACCGCGACCCATCGGCGACTTCTGGCAACCGCGATCGCCACCCATACATGGCCGCGATCGCGACCTTCAATGTCTCGCGGTCCTCAAACTGGCGACCTTGTCCTCCTCGGCGACGTCCACCGCGACCGCCCTCAGCATCGGCGACGATCGCGGCCTTCAGCATCCTCCGACGTCTCCAAATGTCGCTAACTCTAAACTTCGGCCTTCAACTCTGATGCTCCATAATGCTCACAATAGGCCTAAAACACTACATAAATATGTACTAAAAAGTCCTAGTTACGCTGTACAAAACACAGCGTATCAAGTAGTCTTGTTCCTCTTGTTTGGAACTCTATTCAATAGGTAACAAGCCGTTAACATGGCTTCTCCCCAAAATCCATCATTTAATCCCGAGTAGGAAAGCATGGAATTAACCATTTCTTTAAGAACTCGATTCTTTCTCTCCGATACACCATTTTGTTGTGGTGTATAGGGAGCCGTAGTTCATGGATGATACCTACGGATTGGAAGTATTTTGGGTCAAAATATTCACCACCTCTATCGGTGCGCAACCTTTTGATCACTGTTCCCAACTGTAGTTCAACTTCAGTTTTATAAAGCTTAAATTTTTCTAGGGCCTCATTCTTAGCATGCAACAAAAATACATAGCAATAACGAGAATAATCATCAATGTACGTGACCACATATTTCTTATTTCCCAAAGAAGGGAAAGCATGAAAATCACATAAGTCACTATGTATTAAATCAAGCACGTCACTGTTCCTTTGAACACTAGGAAAAGGTTGTCTCGTTGTCTTAGTAAGCATGCATGTTCTACACTTTTCTATATTCATGTCAAAAGGTGGAATTAAACCAGTCCTAGACATATCAAACATGCGTTTATAATGTACATGTCCCACCTGAGCATGCCATAAAGAAGACACTGTTCCCGAGGGAACAAATTCATGTGTACAAGTCATGTAAATAGAACTTATTACTTTATTAATATTCAACTTAAACATTCCATTACATAGGTAACCACGACCAACAAATACACCGCCTTTCGACAATATAAATTTATCGGCTTCAAAACCAAAGCCTAATTTGTTAAGGATACTTCCTGAGACTAAGTTTTTCCTTATTCTAGGTACAAACAACACATTGTTAAGAATTAAAGTCTTCCCATATGAGAACTCTAACTCCACTTCGCCTTTGCCTAGTACGGGGGCAGTTGACTCATTTCCCATATGAAGAACACGTCCATCATCCACAAGAGTTAATGACTTGAACATAGACTTGTCCCTTCACACGTGAGTGGTTGCACCTGAGTCAACCCACCATGATATCTCATCATCCTGCATAAAGAAAGCCTCGTAATTTATAGAAACAAAATCCAAACTAGGAAATGCAACTATACTGGGAACAGTCACTGTTCCTTCCTGACCTTGTTGAGATTTCTGCCCCTGTTCCTTAGAACCATGAGCAGTCTGGTTAGAACCATTGTCCTTTTTCCCCATTGGAGCCGTACAATCCCTTCTAAAATGTCCCAGCTTACCACAATTCCAATATCCAACTCCTTTTGGGGAGCGTCTCTTGTTGGGACCGTTACTTGTGTTGTTACGTGGCCTCTTCTTGCCTTTGTTCTTATTCCCTTTATGGGAACCATCTTCCACCATATTAATGAATGAAGATCCTGGAGTCTCTTTCTCCTTTCCTTTCTCTTGCGTACGAAGGCCCTCCTCGATACGCAAATGGCTTCCAAGTTCCACAAGGGAAATATCTTCCTTCTTGTGCTTCAACATGTGTTTAAAGTCTTTCCATGATGGAGGTAACTTATCAATTACACTTGAAACAGAGATGGACTCGTCCATCTTCAACTTGTGTTGAGCAAATTGCCCCAAGATACGAAGTATCTCATTAAATTGTTCCATCACCGGTCTTGAATCGACCATCTTGTAACTATTGAAGTTACTCACGAGGAACTTCACACTTGAAGCGTCCTCAGCCATGTATTTGGACTCTAATGAATCCCAAAGTTCCTTGGCGGATTCAACATTTTGGTACACATCAAAGAGAGAATCAGACATACCATTTAAGATGTGGCCTCGACAAAGGTAGTCATCGTTCTCCCACTTGCTCCTCTTCCTTAGGGCTTCAATTAACACTTCATCATCGGACACCTCGGGCATCGGAGTGGACAACACATACACCACCTTGAGCGTGGTCAAGAGGAAATGCATCTTCTTTTGCCAACGGCGAAAATCCATTCCCTCAAACTTCTCCAACTTTAGGAACTTTGTCGTCATCTCACGTACAGACGTCATTGATTAAAATTCTGATTTCGATTGTAAGGATTGGGCGTCTTGATAGGAACAGCCAGCGAACTCCCTTGTCCAGTCTTGAATCCTGCTTGCAATCTGCGAGGGAACAATCAATGATACCTGTACTCGGATAGATTTGAATCGTGTGAACACTTTCCGAAATCAGAATTTCACCCCTTACAAGCCTTAGGGAATCCACGAAATCTGAAGTGAGATAAGACAAATCTTCTAGTTCTCTCCAAGGCTTTTAGAAAGAACTAAACTATAGAATAATGTAATAATAGATTGTCGCTTCGGTTTTGATTTGATCTAGAGAGAGATCATGTTCAACCCGTTTATTCTCCTTTGCCTTTAAATAGGACGTGAGAAATGATAGGGATTCATTTCTGCCCGTTTAACAGAAGTTGCATGGTGGTTACATGGCGGTTACCAACGGTTACCAGCCCTTGCTTCTATCACCAACGTCTCTCATCAAAGAGACACGTGTTTGAACTTCAAACCAGTCATAAAGGGAAGTTACTAGACGTTTAAGCATCAGTTATCAAGGCGGTTATCACCCACTAAGCACGTGGCGAAAATTCCGCAAGACTACTAAATTGTTGTTCCCTACAACACAGTTGTTGTTCCCTACAGTACTTCTGTAGATTCCATTGTTCCTTAAGGAACAGCGTAACTTAACCTTTATATATCCCTCTAGACCTCAAGTATACTTACACAAGCGTGTACTCCACACCCCCAAACTTGTGATATAGCTAAGTGAGATCCCATAGTGATACGGGAGATTTATCGAATGCCAGACCATATCGGGTTCGTCGTCGACCACGACGATATGAGGAGTAGTTTTTATATATTTATTTAGATTTTTAGAGTAGTTATTTTTAATATTCAGCATTATATTTAATTTGATGTAATTTTTATAAACTAGAGCAATGCTCTCTTCTCGGGTTTTCTTTACGGTTATTTCCCGGGACGCCTTTTTTGAACGGTTAGGGCTTAGGTATAAATACTCTTGGTTCTTATTCTCATAATTTATCCAAGAATTTAGTTTGCCCTAATTTTGTTTGTCTCTTGCTTCCCTGTGGCTACCAACCACAATTATCCTGAGTCGGAATCCACATCGGATTAGGCTCAACCCCCTTGACCAACAAGGGTTCGATACGCTGATCCACTCCGGGTCCGTATCATCTGGTGCTTTCACCTGAACCGTCATGTCTAAATCGTCGGCGGAGACGTCTGATCCACAGGCTGGCGAAAAGCCGGATCTTCACGATCTGATGTTACAGATTCACGAGGATCTCCAAAAACTCTGGATCTTAGCTGAGAAGTTACAGTTGCCGCTGCTTAGGATATCACCTTTCCTCGTTTTTGTTGGCAACGGGGCTTACTTATTATGTTCCTATCAGTGTCCGGCTGCTAGTATTATTCTGCAAGGTCATAACTTTTCAATTGATCTCTTTGTGCTCGCGGTTCATGGGCCACAACTGGTTCTCGGAGTACAGTGGTTGCAAACGCTGGGCACTGTGTCCCATGATTATGCTAAACTGACGATGCAGTTTGTCTGGAACGATAAATCAGTGTTTCTGAGAGGGGATCGGCAAGCGCCGAAACCGATTTCTATGTCGGAACTTCACTCTCTTTGAACTCATCCTTAGCATCACGTCTACCGACTCCTCTGCTTCTTCAGATTGGCCGTCCGACATAGCGCCGGAAATAAGCGAGGTGCTCGACAACCACCGTGCGGTTTTTACCGTGCCGACGGGTCAACCTCCTGTTCGGCCCTGGGATCATCATATTCATCTACAACCGGGTTCTAAACCGGTTAACGTCCGTCCATATCGGTATCCGTACTTTCAGAAAGCTGAAATTGAACGCCAGGTTAAATCTATGTTGGAGCAGGGCATCATTCAGCACAGTACTAGTCCATTTTCATCTCCGGCTCTCCTAGTCAAGAAGAAAGATGGCAGTTTTCGCTTCTGCATCGATTACCACGCCCTGAATGGCATCACCGTCGCAGATAAGTTTCCTATCCCCACAGCTGATGAATTATTTGATGAATTAGGGAATGCAGTTATTTTTACTAAGCTTGATTTACTTTCCTGTTATCATTAGATTCGGATGCATTCATCTGATATTTATAAAACTGCTTTTAGGACACATGATGGGCATTTTGAGTTCTTGGTTATGCCCTTTGGTCTGACCAACACTCCATCTACATTTCAGGCTGCCATGAACAGTATTTTCGCCCCCATATCTGCGCAAATTTGTAATTGTATTTTTTGATGATATTCTGATCTACAGTCCGTCTGTTGCTGCTCATGCTTCGGATCTCGACACTGTTTTGCAGATTCTTCAGGCTCATAACTTTTATGTCAAAGGTTCGAAATGCTCTTTTGGCACGTCTCAGGTCGCGTATCTTGGCCACATCGTCTCTGCTGGGCAATTGATAGCCGATCCGGCAAAGCTGTCGGCCATGGCCGATTGGCCTCCTCCTCGATCCGTGAAACAGTTGCGTGGGTTTTTGGGCCTGACAGGTTATTACCGGAAATTTATCCGTCATTACGCCTTGATGGCAGCTCCTTTAACGGATTTGCTACAGAAGGATAAATTCGAGTGGTCAGCCTCTGCCGATGAAGCATTTCAGAAATTGAAATCCGCTATGATGGAACCGCCTATTCTTCAGCTCCCTGATTTTTCTAAGCTCTTTAATGTTGAGACAGATGCTTCTGACGAGGGGGTCGACGCAGTTCTTTTACAGGACGAACGACCTCTATCTTTCTTCAGTAAGAAACTCGACATTCGTCGGCGCGGGTCTTCCGCATATCACATGGAACTTTTTTCTATAGTTTCCGCTGTTCAGAAATGGCGTCAGTATTTGTTGGGACGAGAATTCGTCATTCGCAGTGATCAGAAAAGTCTGAAAGAGCTCCTGACGCAAGTAATTCAGACATCCGATCAACAGTTCTTTATGCGGAAATTAATGGGCTACAAATTTCGCATCGAATACAAATCGGGTGCCAGTAACCGCGTCGCTAACGCATTATCTCGATGCATGATAGATGATGACGCAACTCTTAAGCAACTGCTTTCCTTTGCGGCTCCGCAAAGGAAAGCAGTCATAAAGGGAAGTTACTAGACGTTTAAACATCAGTTACCAACGGTTACCAGCCCTTGCTTCTATCACCAACGTCTCTCATCAAAGAGACACGTGTTTGAACTTCAAACCAGTCATAAAGGGAAGTTACTAGACGTTTAAACATCAGTTATCAAGGCGGTTATCACCCACTAAGCACGTGGCGAAAATTCCGCAAGACTACTAAATTGTTGTTCCCTACAACACAGTTGTTGTTCCCTACAGTACTTCTGTAGATTCCATTGTTCCTTAAGGAACAGCGTAACTTAACCTTTATATATCCCTCTAGACCTCAAGTATACTTACACAAGTGTGTACTCCACACCCCCAAACTTGTGATATAGCTAAGTGAGATCCCATAGTGATATGGGAGATTTATCGAATGCCAGACCATCTCGGGTTCGTCGTCGACCACGACGATATGAGGAGTAGTTTTTATATATTTATTTAGATTTTTAGAGTACTTATTTTTAATATTAAGCATTATATTTAATTTGATGTAATTTTTATAAACTAGAGCAAAGCTCTCTTCTCGGGTTTTCTTTACGGTTCTTTCCCGGGACGCCTTTTTTGAACCGTTAGGGCTTAGGTATAAATACTCTTGATTCTCATTCTCATAATTTATCCAAGAATTTAGTTTGCCCTAATTTTATTTGTCTCTTGCTTCCCCGTGGCTACCAACCACAATTATCCTGAGTCGGAATCCACATCGGATTAGGCTCAACCCCCTTGACCAACAAGGGTTCAATACGCTAATCCACACCGGGTCAGTATCACATAGTGTCGTATGAACCCCGATCACACTAAAAGGCACTGTTCCCATATAGGAAACAATCACTTGATGACACTAAAATCACCACCATATTGTATACAGTGCATTGTTGGAGATGTTGCACTTGTCATGTTGATGTCAAAAAACATATTACCTGAGTTTGAGATTATTATTGCTTGCAGGATCTTATAGAAAATAGACAAGCAGGATGATGAAGCAACCGAAAGGGAGGAGATTTATGAAAGAGTTAAATCGGCCTACTCTCAACATGATTGGGTTTCTTAATATGGAAACTCAACAAGTTGTGGGCACTTGAAACCCGAAAGCCCAGATATAGAGCCAAGTATTATTTCATAGCTATATAACAACATTGGTGTACAGTGTACTCTTTTGATTTGTAATTTGCTAACTAAGCAGAATCTATAGTAGGACAACAACAATCACGAATGGTTTGATGGATTAGAGGAAAAGGCTATACAATTAAATATTGAGCTGAGTGATCAACCGCGATCACCGGTGATTGAAAGGAAGGAATAAGTAAAATGTTGAGAGGGAAATGTGAAATAATCACCTGGTAAGGAACATTTGAGCAGAGTTTATAAAGTTGTGGGTTTTATACAGTATAGATACGTGTATGGGTCCAAAATATGTATATATGATTTACGAACCGAATAGCATTTTTTTCAGCGTTAATATATCATGATGGTTTTCATAGTAAAAATCATATGGAATAGTTTTTAGTTTATACATATCATAGTTCAATATTGATAGAGTTGAAATTTACTACATGAGTTAAGATTATTTTAT
The DNA here is from genome assembly GCA_964016875.1 of Fallopia convolvulus. Classification (NCBI taxonomy): domain Eukaryota; kingdom Viridiplantae; phylum Streptophyta; class Magnoliopsida; order Caryophyllales; family Polygonaceae; genus Fallopia; species Fallopia convolvulus. The sequence goes on from OZ024730.1 coordinate 21,921,269, forward strand.
TTAGTTCATAGCTTATTTCGATTGAGTTCAGTTTTAAGGTCTACTACTATCAATAATACGTATGATTTCATGTATTAATTCAAAAGTTATATATGCCAAACAATATCCATTACATGTTGAGTATATAGTTATTTAATAATTTGTCTCTTTTCCAGCATTGATTTTTTACGATATTAGCATTGATAATGTTGTGAGATTTGTCTTATTTTATTGCTGAATATTGTTTGGCATTAGAGGGAACCATGAAAGCCCTTGAAAGTTTGCTATAGAGTAATCATGATCCTCAGGGGGAAGGAACGATGAAATTACCGAAGTTCCTCTCGCTTATCCTGACAATGATCTTCTATTATTTTAGGGTATTTTAACGGCAATTTTTTGCGCACTCTAAATTTTAGGTAGCGCATTCGACTATGTGCGGATTATAAACTCGCACAGGTTTTTTTAAAAAAAACCGGGTTTCTCTTGGACGGATCCGAAACTCGCACAAAAAAACAAAAAAAACCCGGTTTCTCTTGGACGGATCCGAAACTCGCACAAAAAAATAAAAAAAACTCGGTTCAATCTGAGAATCGATAAATTTTGACCAAAAATTGACGCTTTATGGACGGGTTTCAAACCGTCCATAAAACCCTAGTTGTACGGGTTGGAAACCCGCACAGCTTCGCTATACACGGGCGCCGCACAACTTCGTCTTCTACCTTCGATTTTTCCGATTCATTTTAGCAAATTCCGAGCGAAGGTGCGATAGCGAGTGCGAAAAACCGGTCAAATTTCTATGGAATCTCGAGCAAGTGAGAAGGATTCGGCAATGGAGAACCATGAATTCGACGATTCCGGCATGGCAGAACCGCCTTCTTCGACGAATTCGGGCTCCGCACAGAGGTCGTCCGGGGCACATTCTTCGGCGGGTTTGGGTTCCGCAGACCAGTCGGTGGATTCCGGCCCCGCACAGAGGTCGGACATGGCGATTCGCAGCGGGGAAGGAGAACCGGCAGCGGTGGGGGAGGTGGCACCAGAAGTGGTGGGGGTGAGGGCAATGCCAGTGGTGGGGGAGATGGCGTCGACAGTGGTGGGGGAGGTGGCGCCGGAGTTGGTGGTAGAGATGGCGCCGGCGGTAGAGATGGAGGCTGGAGTGGGCCCGAGCGGATTGACAACGACAGAGGGTGCGAACCCGGGTCGTCGAGTGCGTCAGAGAAGACCGACGGACGAGGTATTTTTTAATATCAAAATAAAATTAAATATACTTTATTTAGCGGAATTTATATGAAATACATATTAGATTAGAAATTATATTATATGAAATGCATTTAATTGATTTAGTGGAATATATATGAAATGCATGTTTGATTAGAAATTATATTATATGAAATGCATATACCTTATTTAGCGAAATATATATAGAACTGCATATTATATTAGAAATTATGTTATATGAATGCATATAATTGATTTAGCGAAATATATATTAAATGCATATTATATTAGAAATTATTTTATATAAAAAACATATAGTTTATTTAGCGGAATTTATATGAAATACATATTAGATTAGAAATTATATTATTTGAAATGCATATAATTGATTTAGCGAAATATATATGAAATGCATGTTAGATTAGAAATTATATTATATATATAAAGCATATATTTTATTTAAAAAACATACCGTAGAAATAATATTTATATATATTATATTAGAAATTATATCATAGTGAAAAATTGTATGATAGAAATTAGAAATCGTAATGTACAAATAATGTATTTATTAAATTAGAAATGTTATTTTTATGTGGTAACAATCTTAAATAGAAATAAAAAAAAAATTAGGATTAGTTTGAGTGAAATAAAATAAATGAGGCAAAATTATTAAATAATAATAATATATTAAATAACAGGAGGTAGTAGAACATATTCGACAGTCTACAGCTGATGGTAGACGACCTGCGGATCGTTTTGTCACGGCTTCGGGTCGCAAGAGGCGACACGAAGAATCGACCTCCGAGCCGGATGCTCGTCCTGATTCTGCTGCGACGGGAGAGGATCAGCCTCTCCATGATGAGGTCCCACCGACTCAGTTAGAGGATATGATGGTTGATTCTGTTGGGACGACAGAGGCTTACCGGGATTATGTTGGGACGGGAGAGGCTCCGCCCCAGTCCGACCCTAAATCCTAAACCCTAATGGGAGGATTACAAATCCACACATAAGTGGGCGATTAAACCCCTTGGGCGGGTTGCGAATGCGCCCATAACCCTAAACCTTATGGGCGGATTACAAATCCGCCCATAAGTGGGCGATTAAACCCCTTGGGCAGGTTGCAAATGCGCCCATAGGGCGTGTCCCAAACCCGCCTATGTGGGCGTTTCTACGACACTATCAAAACAGTGGTATACGCGATTCGGGGCGGAAAAAACTCGGTCGCGTTTTGACCCCGTTTCTAATTTCGATTTTAATATAAAAACGACGACGCTTTATTTAAATAAAAATATTTCATTTTTACATATAGTAGTCAAAAGTGTAACTATAATATATGACATTAATTACAACCCTAAGTATGTATAGGTCCTCGTCCATAACTCGCTCGTCGAACCTCATACTCTTGCATTCGACTCTTGTAGCGGTGGTGCGTTTCCCATCCATCCACACTCGGTAGCTTGTATATTGTCCATTGTCTAGGCGGTGGGGGAATAGGACATTTATCGTTTTCTAACCAAATCTACACACAATGTAACATTATTAAAATATGCTATCAAATTTAGATTAAAATCAAGCTTTTGGTCAAGAAAACATACCGGTACAAAATGTCCAGCGTTGGGGGTCCCGACAAGTGCCATAGCATATACAGTCGAAGGAGGCTCATCTCCCTCATTGGCCCACAATGGGAGGCATGTGTGCGGCCCAAATCTACTCAACACGACGACGACCACTTTGTGCAAAGTCGCAAACACCAACCCCATCATCGGAACTACCATCCAACCCTCTTTACGACATGGGGATGTTGTCATGCTCACTTCCTGAACAAGTCTCGGTATTCCACCATTTTCCTCGTACACCAATTCAAACTTATTTTGATGTTGTACAATGTAATTCGAAAGATTCAACCGAACATCCATGTACTTACTTTCATCTTCACCTAGTAACACGGCAAGTGATCGATAACCACAATGACCATCACCCTCTACATCTTGGTGCCGAGATATGTATTGAAACATGAAGGGGTCAATCGTGTCATTACACCAATCAAAATCAAGGTCATACGTCGACTTAGGCGATACAACGGCAGTGCGCTTCTTCTCCTCCTCCTCCTTCTTCTTTCTCTCCTCCTCCTCTCCTTCTTCTCCTCCTCCCTCTTCTTCTTCGTTTCATCATCCCTCTTTTGCCTCTCCTCCTCCCTCTTCTTCTTCTCCTCCTCCCTCTTCTTCTTCTTTTCTTCATCCCTCTTTTGCATCTCCTCCTCCTTCCTCTTCTTCTCCTCCTCCCTCTTCTTCTTCTTTTCTTCATCCCTCTTTTGCATCTCCTCCTCCTTCCTCTTCTTCTTCTCCTCCCTTTCATTCTTCTTCTCCTCCCTCCTCTTCCTCTTCGTCATCGTCTTCTCCTTGCCTTTACTATTCTCGTCGTCAATGTACTCCTCCTATGTCTTCCCCCTCTTAGTACTACTCTTCTTCTCACTCCCCCTTGGCCTTCCCTTATCGGCTTCACCACGAGAGGCGTCTTGTAAATTAGCCGAACGGGGGTCTTCACACTCCACCACCTTTTGGGCGACCTTGAAGATAGTATCCTAGGGAATTTCCCCCGCTTGCAACTTGGACCAAAACTTCCCCAATATCTTCTTCTCGTACGAAACTTTGACCCCATCATCGGGCAATCTATCATTCGCCCCCAAACCTTCTCACCGGACTTGCCTCAAATATATATCAACTTCATCGGGAACCAACGGGATGCCTTCTTTAACATATCCCTTGATCGTTTGGGGTGTAGGCAATCCCATAGAGGTACTCCACCAACGGTCTCGAGGATTCACTTCGTCGGATATGTCCCCATCTTTCGCTCTTTGTACTTGCTGCAATAACAATTTAATGCATTCTCTCGAACACCTTCTCACTATGCGGTCGAAGAAAACCTTCTTCCATTCGGGTCCATCTAATATTTCAACCGGTGTCACCGATTTACTCCTTCCCATCTCCTCTTGGATTCGACGAACTTGATCCATAAACAGTTATCCAAGTGTTGTATGATCGTGTCAAAGCCTCCAACGGAAGATTGCAACATGTCTTTTAGCATAGAATGTTGAGCCTCAACCCTATAAGACGAAAATAAATAAATATATATATATATATAAATCGGATAAATAATATTGAACAAAAATGATTGGAGGGTAAGGTTACCAGTTAGTAGTTCTTGTTGCAAAATGTAGAATATGATCGGACCACGCACTCACTAGCTTCTCCTTATGCGGAGTGAACCATGTCTTCTCAACATATGACACCAAACCGGTTCCACCTTTTCCGTTCCATATATTCCGAAAATGTTCAAGTCGGGCCTCATACTCCTCGGTGTGTGACCTCATAACTCGCCGAACGCTACTAGTGAATCGTTCCGGGTCTATATCTTGTGTTTTTGCATATGCCCTCACATTCCGAGCCACGTGTACTTGACACAAGAAGTGGGGGACCTTGAAGACACTCTTCACCGCCTTCAATGCTCCAAGCTCTCTATCCGACATGAAACAACGCGGCTTTTGGTTGCCGAATAAGAACTTCAATCGCAAGAGTGCCCATTTGAAGTACTCCGTCTTCTCCTTCCTCATGAAGACAATAGCAATACAATACGTCAAGTTTGTGGATGTCATCCCTACAAACTCCAAACAAGGCCATTCGTACCTAGACATTGGCAACAAATAGTTATATATAAAGAATTAATGATCACTAAAACAACTCAATAGGAATAACGTGGTACATAAACGAGATGACATACCTATTGGTCTTGTACGTGCAATCCATGATAACGACATTCGGAAACATCCTCAACAAATGTCGTGAGTCAGGATGACTAATAAACAACGCGCTCAACGCCAACTCCCCATCTTTTTGCCTCCCGCTCATCGTGTCGGTGAAGTATCCCTTCTCCTTCAACCACGCCAAGGAGTATTTTGTCACATTCATTTTACCCATTGAAATCCTCCTTTGAGACGCCTTGAAATTATAGACTTGTGTCCTCGATAGTAAGCTTTTGGGGTTCTTTTGGATAAGTTCCAAAAAGATAGACTTAGGCTTTGTACCCGACGTACTACCAAGTATTATGTGGTTGCGCTCCTCCGCACTAAGACGATGTGCACCCCTAACCCCTTTCAAATCCGGGGGAAGCTCATGGTTATGGAACCCTCTTATAACCGATAATGTCCAACGAGAGGGTGTATACGAATTCCCTTTCCTAAACAACCCATGCAACTCAAACGGACACTCGGTCTTCATCGAATCCCGTGCTTTCTTCACCTCATTCTTCCTCCCCGATCTATACTTACCCGACCTTGAACATTGTAAAATGATCTTATCGTGTTTGGACGACTTGGTCGTTATGATCATAGACAAACCAAGACCGATAGTTTTAACCCATTGTCTCAAATCTTCCATTGTATCAAATCCATCATTGCTATTAAAGTACGTAGAGAAATCGACTTCCGTGTGATCAACATGCTCACTTACGGACAAACCTATGAATAAAACCGAAAACCTTTAAACTAGGCCTGTAATAACTACGAACTTGCAAGTATTAAAAAAAATCAAATAAAATATGATCATCATCATCATTACGAAATAAATTTTAAATTTCATAATCCAAATTAGACACGACGCTACTAATCGACCGACAACCAATAAAGTATAAACTAAACAGATATATTATAATTTTAGGATTCAACATATACTAACCAATTCATTATCGGGAAGAGATAGATTGCCCACGGAAGATGTTGAATCCGACGAATAGGATGACCCGCTAAACGATGACGTCTTTGTGGACCCGTTACTCGAAGTCGACATCTCACGAGAATGTACTTTGTTGTATATGCTCTCTTTTTTAGTGGAATTAACAATTGAAAACTGAATAGTAAAAAACTCGGCCGTTGTATAAAAGACGCGTTGTTTTAGTTGAAACCCTAATTTATGTGCGGGTTTAAAACCCGCACAACATGGGCGTTCCGGGAACCCGCCCAAAGGGGCCGTTTTTCCAAAACTACCCTTTTATGTGCGGGTCTCAAATCAGCCCATTATGGGCGTGCCGAGAACCCGCCCAAAGGGGCTTTTTTTTGGCCGCATCTGGAATCCGTCCATAAAGCCGGTTTTTTTACGAAAACCGGTGTCGTTTTTTTCTACGGGTTTAGGATCCGTCCATGGTTCGGTAAAAAACCGGTTTTCCTTGTGTGGATTATGAATACACCTATAGTTGAGTGCGCAACATAAAAAGAGGAGTGCGCAAACGAGCGGCCTATTTTAACCATGGTTTTGCTTCAAATATCTTAAATCACTTTTTCAATCTTCTTTTTCTTCCAACCTAAATATGAAAATTTCCCACTCACATCCTAAACCATTTTTTTACCACGTGTAATATAAATGGTTCCCACTTTTCTTTATTTTGCAAAGGAACGCTTAATTTTTAGGTTAATCTATAACTATATACTAGTTTTATCCATCGTACCATGTATGACTACGATTCGATATTTTATAAATATTATAAATAGGATATTAATAAATAAATAAAATATAATATAAATTTTAATATAAGTAATTTATTGTTCGTAGAATGTTTATATAATTTTTTAATCAAATATTATATTCTTCCTATTTTATTACTTTTCATGTACGTAAATTTAGAGTTTATCAAATATTTCAATATCTATTAAATATTTTATTCTAATTTTTTATTAATTTTAAATTTTTTAACTATTTATTCATTCATTTTTTATAAAAGAAAATCATTATATTTCTATAAATAAATTCGTCAAAAGATATATGATAAAATATTTATTTTTATTTTTAAATATTTAAATGTTTTCTCTTTAATTTTAAATACTTGTATAAGAAAGCTTTCAAAAAATATTTTTATAATAAATAAATATTTTTTTGATATTAGAGATAAATTTAAATGGTTAAAAAGAATTTAATAGAAATAAGTTATAATAATAGAAATAAAAATTAATTTTTTAAATATAAGGTGGGGCTAGAATCGTTCTGGTGACTCGAAAAGGTACAACTTTAATATATAGTTATAGATATTACATATTTTTTATTTATAAACATTATAAATATTTATCATTAATTTTTTTATTATAAAAGTAAAAAATATACCTATAAATAGTTTCGTAAAAGATGTCATGCTAAGAGGTAAAAGATATTTATACTTATTTAAAAATATTTTAAATTTTTTATCTTTAATTTTAAATATTTGTATAAGGAAGTTTTCAAAAGATATTGTTATACTGAATAGATATTTGTTTGATGTTAAAGATAGATTTAAATAGTTAAAGAGGAATATAATAGGGTAAATTTAAAATATTAGAAATAAAAATTAATTTTGTAAATATGAGGTGGGGCCAGAATCGTTCTGGTGGCTCGAAAAGGAACAACTTTAATATATAGTTATAGATTAAAGCTGTTCCTTTTTGAGCCACCAGAACGATTCTGGCCCCACCTCATATTTACAAAATTAATTTTTATTTCTAATATTTTAACTTTACCCTATTATATTTTTCTTTAACTATTTAAATTTATCTTTAACATCAAACAAATATCTATTTAGTATAACAATATCTTTTAAAAACTTCCTTATATAAATATTTAAAATTAAAGATGAGTATAAATATCTTTTACCTTTTAGCATGATGTCTTTTCATGAAATTATTTATAGATATATTTTTTTTTTAATAAAAAATTAATTATAAATACTTATAATGTTTAAATATTAAAAAATAGGTCGAGTCACCGAACGATTCTAGCCCCACCTTATATTTAAAAAATTAATCTTTATTTCTATTATTATAAATTCTTTTTATTAGATTCTTTTAACTATTTAAATTTATAAAATATCGAATCGTAGTCGTACATAGTACGACTATGTGACAAGAAACTCGTTTCAGAAGATTTTAAATTTTTTGTTTGTTTACATTGATTGTTTTATATAAAGGGATTTAAGATATTTAAAATCTCAAGGTCGGAGAGATGATCTTAGTGAGCAAAAGCTAGGGATGCTCCATATAAATATTTTTTTACGATATAAGATTGTTTGTCCTATCCTAGCAAACGATTAATCCATTTTGATTAATCCATTTTTTGCTTTTCCTTACATCATTATTATTTATAAATACTTGCTTTATCATTAATTTATACATATATTAAAAAAATTATTTAGCCTAAACCCATGCCTTAGACATGGGCATGAATACTAGTTAAATATTAAACACACGTGTCAATGATAAAAAACAAACTATTACAAAAAAACAACATAAACTCACCAATTTAGTAGATACGTGCTCATTCTTTGCTTCCAAGGACACATCCGCCATTGAGTAATCAATTATGTGGAAACGTGGCACTCTCACATTCAATGCAATACAATAGTAATGTGATGCGGTACAGATAGGAAACACAAACTGTAAAAATGCAGAGAAAAACAAGCATGAAAAAACTTTATATTGATTAAAAATAACATAGTGAAGAGTCAATCTTTCTAATGAACAAATAGTTAATGCCTCTGAACAAATAAGTAATACTGGTGAACAAATAAAAGAAGATCAATGAACAAAAATGTTATATCAATGAACAAAAAATGTTATACTAGGCCAATCTTGTGCACATTAATGCACTTGAATTTTTCAATACTTTCATGAAAGACATTAATGAAAAAAACTTTTGAATCCTCATCACTAAAATCCTTTTTCAGTGGAAAGGTCTGCAAAATACATATAAGTATAAATTAGACTGAAAAAAAATTAGAAAGTCATTAAAAAAGACAATGTCAATATAAAAAAACCTTTTTCTTACCAAATCCTCAAGATCCATAAAAAACCTCAAGGGTTTTGAGTCGCTTTTCCACTGCTCTTCTATATTGAGATAACAGATCCAAAGCCCGATTATATTTGATTCCACTTCAGATTTTACCGCCATTGAAACAAATCCTTTTTCATGGCGGAAACATGCATCATCTTAAAGATTTCAATACTACATAAATAAGAAACATAAAAAATAAAAAATGATCAATTTTAATAATAAAATCAACTTGAAGATATAAAAAGAGCAATATGTAAACAAAAAATACTATTCTACGCATTGTTACCCTTTTTGATCAAGAATGTCTTCAATAAGCCAATCGAACAATTTCTTGGCTGCAGGAGATACTTTTTCTGTCAAAACAACACTCCTTCCCATGTAAGGTGACTTCACATAATCAGAAGGCTTAGATATTCTTTTATCAAGTACATCCTCACCAGCGAGTTTAACACCAACGGGAGTGTCAGTCGAACTAGAACCAACCTCCTGCGCCTCATTCTTGATCTACAAATGTAAAAACACATATTATTCATGAACAAACTACACACAAAATCAATGAACAAATGTCATATAACTTATGAACAAATAAGGTCAGTACCTCTTCAAGTTTCTTATTTGCTTCATCCTCCTTCATCTTATTTAACTCCTCTTGTTTCTTCTTCAACTCCATTCCAATTCTCATCAATTTTGCATCCCTTTCTTGTTTCTTCTTCTTTTTCTCCTCTTCCTTTCTCTTCTCTTCATCAATCTTCTTTTTCGCCTCAGCATATTCCTTTTTCCTCTTCTCTTCCTCATCTTCTTTCCTCTTCTTCCTTTCCTCTCGCCTCCTCTTCACCTCCTCTTGCTTTCTCTGTTGTTCAAACTCCTCAATCCTCTTCTTCTCTTTCTCCTCTTCTTCTCTCTTCTTCTCTTCCTCTTCCTTGTTCCTCTTCTTCTCTTCCTCATCTTCCAACCTCTTAACCTCTTCTAGACACATCTTCTCTTCCACTTCCTTGTTCCTCTTCTTCTCTTCCTCATCTTCCAACCTCTTAACCTCTTCTAGATGCATCTTCTCTTCCTCAGCTAGTTGTCTCCTTTTCTCTTCCTCCTCTTCCCGCTTTCTCTTTTCTTCCTCTTCTCATTGTCTCTTCTCTTCCTCCTCATCTAGTTGTCTCCTTTTCTCTTCCTCCTCTTCCTGCTTTTTCTTCTCTTCGTCTTCTCTTTGTCTCTTCTCTTCCTCCTCAGCTGCTTTTTCTCTGCCTTCTCTTCACACTTCTTCTTCTCTTCCTCTTTTGTTTTCCTCTTCTTTTCCTCTTCTTTCTTTCTCTTCTCCTCCTTTTGTATTAATGCATCCTCCCACCTTATAGATTCCAATAAATCCTCTTCATGCTTCCTCTTTTCTTCTTCTTCTCTTATCCTCTTGTCCACTTCATCCCTTTTCAACTTCTCTTCCTCTTCAATCCTTCTCCTGTCTTCCTCAGCCTTTTTTCTTGAAGCTTCATTCTCCTCAGCCTTTTTTCTAATTTGTTCATCAGTTAATCCCTTGCAAACAAAGGAAATCTTTAGTTCCTTCTTCTTTGTTGCATCAACCTTCCTGAACTCATCTTCTTGCATAATAACACTTTCCCTACCGATATCTGCAACCCCAGCCCAATCATCCCTCAATGGAAACACACCCATGTCAAAAGAAGGTAATTCAAACCGCTTCTTTGCCTTCATTACGACCTCAATTTCATCCAAAACCTTTGTAGCTTCCTCCCAGAATGAATTTTGGTTTGGCGATTCAGAATCTTCTTGGGTGCCAGATTGGGATGGTGATGAAACACCCTTCAACCCCAATAGCTTCTCAAAAGCTTCATTCATCTTGGTGAAAAGTCCGTGGCTGGCAATTTCAGTTGGAGCTCTTTGCACATGATCGAGGTATCTCTTCAAAGTTGATGCAAGCTCCATTGACATCTTAAGATGTTCTTTCATAAAAGACTGCACAAGAAGTAATCTATATAAGTACAAAAATAAGAAAAAAAGACACAACATGCTATGAACAAATGTTAGTTTGTGATGAACAAATGCTAGTTTGTGATGAACAAATGATTGGTTCTGATGAACAAATGCTAGTTTGTGATGAACAAATGCTAGTTTCTTATTAACAAATGTTTTTCCAGTTTTAATGAACAAATAACAATAAATCACCATCATGCAAAAAATAAAGACAAAAACATGCAAACATAAACAAACATAAGTCAGCGCCATCACCAAGATCAATTCGTTCTTCAAAATGTTCAGAAGCAAGGGCTTTTCCTTCATTCTTGTCATGATCACCACCAGGGTAAACAAACTCAGGCAAACCTCTAAAATAGCCTTTTCCAAAACCACCCTTGGAAACCTCAAAACTCTCTCTCTCTCTCTCAACCAAGTAATCATGGTTGAAATGCTTGATCACGGGGAAGGATCTTGGAGTTGTAGGGCGACTATAGATGACCATACAATCACAATATACAATCTATCATGAAACAAATTAATTAACAAATTAATCTTAGTAATGAACAAATATGCATAAACCAATGAACAAATTGATTGTAGTAATGAACAAATTAGAAATCATACCAGCAACAATATAATAGGTCCTCTGAAAAACCCTTTATTTATTTTCCTCCATGAATCAGCATTCTCAACCAACTTCTCAACAAAATGAGCACACCAATCATACTCACTGATCTTGTTTTCCTCCATGAATCAGCATTCCTCCTCTTCCCGCTTTCTCTTTTCTTCCTCTTCTCATTGTCTCTTCTCTTCCTCCTCATCTAGTTGTCTCCTTTTCTCTTCCTCCTCTTCCTGCTTTTTCTTCTCTTCGTCTTCTCTTTGTCTCTTCTCTTCCTCCTCAACTGCTTTTCTCTTTTTCTCTGCCTTTTCTTCCCACTTCTTCTTCTCTTCCTCTTTTGTTTTCCTCTTCTTTTCCTCTTCTTTCTTTCTCTTCTCCTCCTTTTGTATTAATGCATCCTCCCACCTTATACATTCCAATAAATCCTCTTCATGCTTCCTCTTTTCTTCTTCTTCTCTTATCCTCTTGTCCACTTCATCCCCTTTCAACTTCTCTTCCTCTTCAATCCTTCTCCTGTCTTCCTCAGCCTTTTTCCTTGAAGCTTCATTCTCCTCAGCCTTTTTTCTAATTTGTTCATCAGTTAATCCCTTGCAAACAAAGGAAATCTTTAGTTCCTTCTTCTTTGTTGCATCAACCTTCCTGAACTCATCTTCTTGCATAATAACACTTTCCCTACCGATATCTACAACCCCAGCCCAATCATCCCTCAATGGAGACACACCCATGTCAAAAGAAGGTAATTCAAACCGCTTCTTTGCCTTCATTACGACCTCAATTTCATCCAAAACCTTTGTAGCTTCCTCCCAGAATGAATTTTGGTTTGGCGATTCAGAATCTTCTTGGGTGCCAGATTGGGATGGTGATGAAACACCCTTCAACCCCAATAGCTTCTCAAAAGCTTCATTCATCTTGGTGAAAAGTCCGTGGCTGGCAATTTCAGTTGGAGCTCTTTGCACATGATCGAGGTATCTCTTCAAAGTTGATGCAAGCTCCATTGACATCTTAAGATGTTCTTTCATAAATGACTACACAAGAAGTAATCTATATAAGTACAAAAATAAGAAAAAAAGACACAACATGCTATGAACAAATGTTAGTTTGTGATGAACAAATGATTGGTTCTGATGAACAAATGCTAGTTTGTGATGAACAAATGCTACTTTCTTATGAACAAATGTTTTTCCAGTTTTAATGAACAAATAACAATAAATCACCATCATGCAAAAAATAAAGACAAAAACATGCAAAAATAAACAAACATAAGTCAGCGCCATCACCAAGATCAATTCGTTCTTCAAAATGTTCGGAAGCAGGGGCTTTTCCTTCATTCTTGTCATGATCACCACCAGGGTAAACAAACTCAGGCTAACCTCTAAAATAGCCTTTTCCAAAACCACCCTTGGAAACCTCAAAACTCTCTCTCTCTCTCTCAACCAAGTAATCATGGTTGAAATGCTTGATCACGGGGAAGGATCTTGGAGTTGTAGGGCGACTATAGATGACCATACAATCACAATATACAATCTATCATGAAACAAATTAATTAACAAATTAATCTTAGTAATGAACAAATATGCATAAACCAATGAACAAGTTGATTGTAGTAATGAACAAATTAGAAATCATACCAGCAATAATATAATAGGTCCTCTGAAAAACCCTTTATTTGTTTTCCTCCATGAATCAGCATTCTCAACCAACTTCTCAACAAAATGAGCACACCAATCATACTCACTGATCTTGTTCAAGTCTACCAAATGATCCAAAAACTTTTAAGTTTACACCACCATTTTGAATGCTCTCTATACATAGCATGTAGAGCAATATAATAAAGTTCCTCCTAAGCCAAGCACCACATTCTCATCCTTCTTGATCATTGTACTCAAAAGCCCAATTTTAATCTTCTCAAACTCCATCAATTTGTTCTTCCCTGTCACCTCATCAATTTCAGCCAACACAAACTGTTCTCTAAAACTATTGTACATATCTGAATGCTTGACAGTCTTCGAGACAGAAATTGTCCTTGAACCACGAGGTAGACCAAGGCAAAATTGCATAAGTTCAGGTGTTAGGATAACACCTGGTCCATCACCAATCTTCAATGTGCATGATGCAGGGTCGAAACAGCTAGCAACATAGTAGCACAACTTACTAGGTAGATCAGTCACATTCCACTGTATGAGGTGCTCAAACCCCATCTCTTTAAGAGCAGTAAACTTGCTTCCCCCTTCAAAACCAGCAATAACTTCACAAATCAGCTTGGGAGAGTTCATGTGATTCAACGACAAATGCTTACGCTGCAAAGCTCTTAATGGCACCTTCGCTTTTGACTTTTTCCCAACACCTTGTCCTTTACAAACAACAATATGAACATTCCTCTTCTTCCCAACAACTTGTAATTCACCAATAGTAGTATCCGTTTTCCTCTCAGATGGTTCATTTATCATCACTCCCTTTCTAGGGATCCTATCAATAAGCAACACATCATCGAGGAATTCATTAGACGCAACCTTTTTGCCTTTGTCCAGCCGAGGTCTCTTATTTGATGGAGACGATTCAACAGCCGGCTTTTGCCTCAATATAGGCACATCGGTAGCAATTGCTTTTGAAACCAGCTTTTTAGCAATTGATTTTCTTCTCACATTCTTTTCGACGGTGGAAGAAGCATCAGTTCCGGATTTGCTCCTAATTTCTATTACAAAAAAGGGATAAAAGACAGCATAAACACATATTTTAAAAGCACAAAAAAAAACATATCAAAACAACAATACAAAAATAAAAAATGGAAAACCTCTTCGAATAGCACATATTTCATCTTCTCCGATTGTCATTGTATCAAACCTTAGATGTTTTACTTGTTTATAATTTGCAGAACGTTGTTTAATAGATCCTGAATGTTTATTTCCTAAATAAACAAGAAATACAAAGCACAAATTCACACATGTATTGATGAACAAACGCAAGTTTCTGATGAACAAATGCAAGTTTTGGTGAACAAATGCCAGTTTCTGATGAACAAATGCCAGTTTCTGATGAAGAAATGCCAGTTTCTAATGAACAAACGCCAGTTTCTGATGAAGAAATGTTATGCCAGTTTGAATGAACAAATATGCACAAATGGATGAACAAAAATCAACACAAGATCACCAACACTTTCACACGCACGTATACCAAATCATTTCATGCAACTAACAAAGCCACAATCCTATATTGCAAAACTCAACATCAAAAAACTAGATAAAAACATCAAATACGCACATGCACACATAAAATTGTATTTTATTCAAGTGGTAAGACCAAAAATTGACTAAAAGAAAGTGACTATTCATGCTTTTTTTTTATTCACCAAAAGCACAAAACACCAAAATTGACAATATCAACTTCAAACAACTCAAATAAACACTAAAATACACACAATCGATCAAACTTTTAGTATATATGCACTCGACAAACACAAATAACAAACGAAAAACCTAGGGTTTCAGTAAATTTAAAACGAGACATGAAAACCTTGATTCTCTTGAGATGAACTTTGATTCTCCATCTGGAAAAGGATTGAGCTTTGTAATGGCTTTAATGGTAAGAATCCGGCTGGAAATCACTCCGAAATAGCTTCGATTGAAAAATTTCACGCTTGAACTGCTTGAAACCGCTTCGAAAACTGTAAAAGTGAGTGAGAGAGAAATGGCGAGAGAAGAGAAGACGATGGACTTTATAAAAAGCGCGTCTCTTGAACGCCTCGCGTGGCGCGTGTCCTTTTTTTACAGTTTTTTTTAAAGATAAGAGCAATCTCAACTGTCCGAATGGCCCGGGAGCTTTCTCATTTCTCACACAAGCAGGCGTTCGCACGAGACTCTTCTTCATTATAAAATCTATATATAAAAACAATAACATCCCTAAAAATCAATTAAAATTTCATCAACATCAATACATCATTATCAATTAACCAATAATAATTATAAAATTGAAAAATAAAATTAGAATTTAAAAATAAAGTTGGAATTTAAAAATTAGAAAAGTTACTTACTTGCCTTCACTTTAACAAGTGTATTTGTTGAATGGCAAAATACTCGGGCAAGTCAGCAGCCTTGCGCCCCTATTTTAATTAGAAGTTCCCTATTTTAAGAAATTAAAAGTCCCATGAAAAATATCTATCAAAGCCCAATTTCAATTTAGACAGATGGGCCCAAGTTTCTAATTTCTCTTTTTAATTAAAAAACCTTTCTTCCTCAAATTACCATATGTTCAGTCCAGACAATTCCGACGACGCCGACTTCCCGTCTCCCTAATCTCCGACTTCGCCACTTCCCCATTGCCTCCGGTCACGCCCAACGTCGGAATTATCTTCTCCTCCACCCCCGCCCCGCCCCATCCCTGGGGCAACGCTCTACAAAGTCCCGCTCTTCCGCCCGCCGGTGGGGGCGGCCGCCCCCACCCGCCCCCTCCCTCCTCCATTGATCGGACACATGGCATTTTCCTCGTCATGGATTGACATGTTTGTAGGCTTAGTCACATCATTCTACCTCATTCAGCAATGGCAAATTCAATTCGACGAGCCTTTCAATGTTTTTAAATCAACGCCCTAGCCCGTTTAGTTATGGTGGAGTTTAACGAAAACTCTATTGGAAAATTTGGTTGAATCTCAACCATTCACATAAAATTAAAATATTAGATTAAGCTTTTTTTAGAGGAACTATTAGATTTTGTTTGTTTTCTCTCCAAATCTACTAATAATATAGAGTTTTAGAATTTTACTACGACAAGACCTCTCCTAAGCACGAGTTTAGTTCCAATGGAATTTTAAAAAAACTCTATAAGTGGAGTTAAAGAGATCTCAATTATTGAATACAAAATCAATTGTTGAGATTAAATTAACATCTCACCAAACTAAATTACTATAGATAGGGTTTTAGAACTTCATCCATAGAGTTTTCAACAAAAAAAAAGTTTTTTTTTCGGTCTTGCCTTTGGCTCACCCGGTTTAATAGGTCAAACACTGTTCTACATCCAGACCGGGTATTTTGTGGCCCCATTTTATGGGAGACTCTCCCAATATCAGTTCCTCCATACATATTGCCAAAAAGACCGTCCTAACACTATTAGGCCATCTCCAACAGCTTTTTCAAATTTTACTCCAAAATGGAGAAAGAAAAGTCATATTATTCAAAAAAATTCTACTTCAACTCCAACAACTTCTCTATTTTAAAGAATGCAACATTTATTACTTTTATTTATATGTTGTAAATATCATACAATCTTATCATAATGAAATGAAAATATCATACAATCTTATCCTAAAAAATAATAAATTATTTTTTATTTGACTAATAAGAAAATATGGAAGTCACCTAATGTTAGTTCAAATGAAATTAAATGAAATTATGGAACAAATTTTCTTATATAAATTTCATCCCCTTTGTTATGTCATATACACATTCTTTGCTTTTCCATATTTGTCTCTTTGAAATTAAACCTTGAAAATGATCGGCTCAATTTCTTTAATGTTACGTGCAATTCAATACTATTTATTTTTTGTTTATATTTTTTAAATTTGGATCAATCATGTATCTGGTAGAATCAAAACAAAGTGAGAATTGGTTCTTCCATCATTTTGGCTATGTTCAATTTTATACCATGCTCACATATGCATTATAATATCAATCGAGAACGCTCATTGCCAAATCAGAAACAATATCAATTAAAGAAAAAAAACCACGTACATCATTTAACATGAAATACAAAATAAATAATAAATAGAAATAAAATTGATCATTAAATATTTCCCATTACAACATCTAAAATGCCATACTTAATCAATTACAAAAAAAAATTGTAATTCATCCAATGTGAATTTATAGCAATATATCCTAATAGTTTTGTGATTTTATGACTTATAAAATTGACTTGTAAGTCTAATTAAATAAAAAAATCCACTACTTTAGTGATACCAATTAAATAAGAACTTCACTATTATCAATTAAGATGTAATTTAATTTTTTATAAGAAGATAAAAATAAAAATGGAGAATTAAATTTCAAAATGGAGAATTCTCTAAATTTAAGGAATGTTCACTAGTTTTTTTCCCTCTTACTCCATTATAGAGAATTAGACAGGGAAGTTGTTGGCGTAAAAATATGGGTCAAATTCTCCAAATGCACATTCATTTTTCAACAATTTGGAGAAGCTGTTGGAGATGGCCTGACGGACTTCCTTATTTCCGATGAAATAAAACGGGGGCTGACCCCGTTTTCTGACCAAAAAAGGGGGGAGATTAAAAAGGTAAGAAACCCTTTCTTGAGGAAGAAGTAACAAACCCACACTCAAGCGAACGCTTAGGAGAAGGAAGATCCACAAAACAATTGTTCGCGAGCAATCAGAATAGATCATCAACAAGGGAGCGAAGTTTTCAACCGCATCGAGAGAACTCAGTCATTTCTCTCCCTTTTTCCTTCCTCTCTTTCTCATGTTGCTAAGGGTGCGTTCGTTTGTACTTATATTGTGTGCTTATAAGCACAAAAATACTTATATGCAAAAATAAGCACATAAGCATTGCCGAACACACATTTCTCCCATATTTTAAGCAACGTGTAAGCACATGCTTATAAGCAAAAAAAAAATAATCAACACCCCCCATGCTTATCGGTTTAAGCATGCTTATCCCGTAAAAGTGTAAGCACATGGCCCCCCACACATTTTTTCCACTACCCCCAATACCCTCAATCTCCTTCCACCATTAACATCCAACATCCCATTGCCCTCTGCCATTACCCTCTACCAACCTCCTTCCACGACCGGCGGTGGCCACGAAGAAGACGACCGGCGCCGGTGAAGAATTCTTTCCCCTCGGCAAACTCCCGAGAGAGAATCCGGACGGACAACGAACTCGGGAGAAAAACTCTTCACCGCCGGCATAAATCTTCTCTGCCTCCTCACTCAAATTCGTCTCCAAAATTGATCGGTTTGAGTTCTTCACTGCCGACGGATTCGGGAAGAGTTTTTCTCACCGCTGGATCCGGACGGGACAGTGGATTCGGGAGAAAGAATTTCATCACCGCCGGCGCGGATCTTCTGTGCCTCGACAAGCCCCCCCCCTATCTACATCCTCATTCAACTGATAAACAACCCAAGAAGGAACCAGAGAGAGAATCAAGACGAACGGCTGACTCGGGAGAAAGATTTTCTTCACCGACGGCATGTATCTTCTCTGCCTTGTTCGTCAAATTCCATTTATCCCAATTTGTTTTTTTTTGTAATTTGATTTTTATTTAAAAAATTATTTTGTAAGGGTAATTTTGACCTTTCCTTAATTACCTTTTAAAAATCAGCAAACCCTCCAACCGAACACCACTTGCTTACAACAGAAATAAGTTTTTACTTATCAGCATCAGAAAAAGTTTTTACTTATCAGCACAATCCACTTTAAGTAACTTATCAGCACAAAAAACTTATAAGTAACTTATAAGCAAAATTTATCCGAACGCACCCTAATTCTCTAGGAATTTAATTACAAGCAAAATGGATTTGTGATTTGGTAGAATCATGCAAGATGGTCCTAATTCGTTTGAACCATAGGGTGGCTTCCATTTGATTCCCTAATGATGAACCCTATGGAGCTACAACTTGATGTAGGGTTCCTCCAAATTTGGATCCAAAGAAAGGGAAAAACCTCTCGAATTTATCGATCGGGAGAGGGATAGATGATTATTTTTGACTATCTGGTGGTGCCTTCAATTGGACAACACTGGTGATTTGTTGTTGTTATGGAGGATTCATAATAAGACGACTGTAATAACCCTCCATTTATATAAACAAATATTCCGGTATCTAATATTTGATCATAATTATTATTTTAATTATTATGTGATAATAATTTCTAGAGCGTTAATTTATTCTATTTCGTTTCCTAATCAATAAGGCATGTTGGAACGCTAATTAATTCACCTAAATGTTCAAAGTACAACCCGAGTATATAAGAGTATACTTGACATGATTACGTAAAGATCAATAAAGTAATGAAAAATAAATAAAACTCGTTGTACGATTAATATGTTACCAAATAAAAAAATAGGTCGAGATATATATTATACGTTAAACGTGTGCATACGAACGCTTTATAATTTTACTCTTGTTACGATTTTGATCCTAATACAACACTATGTATATGTATATACCATATATGTGGATGGCCATAACTCATAGCCACCATTTTTCTTAACTCTTCTTTATATGTATAACATGCGTAAGCATAATCATCTAGCCTAGCCATTTATAAAGACTTTGAAATTTGATTCCATTGTTTTCCAACTTAGCTATAAAAATTAATATGGTAACTATAATTGATTATTTGCATGTGCATTCGGGATAGAAAGGTATGTCGAGACATCATCATCATACAAGAGGATCTTCGTAAACATTTTGTTTGTTTAATATAGTTGATATTCTTAGAAATCTAAGTAATTGATTACGTGTTAATAGATATTGGCCCTAGTAAGTAAAAGAAGTAAAGATTGACTATGAGGCCGGAGAAAAGGATCAATTGCTCCTGAGCTTAACTAAAGAATCCCTAATAAGGGATATATGATATGTAAGTATAATTAAAGTAGATACTAATTGTTTTTGAGGATTGCGTAATAAATGAATGTTATTGCCTCTACAAGAGGAAGAACTGGTAGACATAATGAAGAATAAAGACAACAGGTAAAAGTGATGGAGTAACTAAGCCTAATTATTAGTACAATAGCTTTCTAAGGAGGGCTATGTTAGACCCGACTTACAATACATGAAAAGTGAGCCTTAGGACAAGGCTATGGAATTAATATGGGACCGTATTTTCAAGACCTAAGCGGAGATAATACCATAATGTGATAGACAAATAGTTGGGGTTGACCTTCACAATAGACATTCTGAGGTTACTTAGAGAAGAAACATGAGATAAAGAGTTCAACACGATTAGGAGGCATGAGCTACCATCAACATTACCTTTGACAAGCTTATGGAAAACTAGGTTAGGGACAAGTTTGCAGGCATCTTCACCTAAGTAATAATAAGGTTGGTGACTACTTCTTGAGAGGAGAAAGCAAAGAGAATTCATATTGGAAATACAAGTATATATAATGACCTCTAAAGGGGTAGTTGGGACTTACCATCCTTGAATGATCAAGGTAGGAAGATCGATGAGTTGACACAAAGAGAAAGCCATGAATGAGATCTAGTCTAAACTAGTCATATTTCTTCTAGTTTGATCTAATGAGAGTACACCTATGGCATATAGATTCACCATACTATGGAATAACTAGTGAGGTTGAAAGGACCTATTTTAGGTATCCAAGCTTGCATAAAGGATCTGTAATGAGGAGCAGACTCTACAAAGATGTTGAACATTAGTTTGATTCTAATGAAGAGAATAAGTGACCGGATATAAAAGATATTTATAGATATATGACGACTATGATGATGAATATTGAGAACCAACAAGATCGTTGGGAAATGTCAACCTATTTGAAAGGTTGTTAGTTTAGTGAAATCAATCAAGTTTTGGATAAAGATTTTGGTTGATTGGTATATGCAATTCATGAAATCAAGTACATATTGGAGTTCTTAAATTTCCAAGGTGTGAAAGGAGGGAGGATGATTTCTATTTGAGCTACAAGGATTTTAGTCACATAAAGATTGTACTGTAGCAATGAGGATCATAACTCAGATGCAATTGGAGGCAATAGATGAAAGATGATATATATGTTCTAAAGTGTCATCATAGCAAGATTCGATGACATTCGTGATGAAGAAGGATGGCTTAGTCATGGTGTACCAATTATTAAGAATGTTCTCAAGGGCATGGGCTTATTTTCTTCCAATGATGATTTATTAAATCATCTTCAAGTGAAGTCTTAATTCTGAGTTGATCTATGATTGGATATCAGACTAAGAATTAAAAATGAAGATAGCATGAGAACTAAATTTGGGAGAAGATTTAGACACAATAAGATTATAGCGATAATGTTGAATGGAATGAATGCATATGAAATACTCAAGTAGTTGGTGAATCGGATCATTAACAAGTATTGGATTGGAACATGAGAGATTGGCGTACTAATATTATTCTTAGTTTACTGTTGTAGTTGAACAATGGGTGTTAACTACTTAAAGATTTCATAGGAAATCTTTCAGAAACTCCAACTATTCATAAGAAATCAACTGCAACTCTTAAGTGATTGATGTTGCATTTTAAGGTATGTGATTTCGACTGAAAGAATGAAGCATAACTATTTGGGAACTCTAGGTACGAGATGAAGGAATATAATGTTTCAAGTAAACTTAGTAGTACCAATGATGGATGAGGAAGTCCTTAAGCATAGTCTAACCTCTAATTAAGTGTTATCAAATCAAAAAGTTTGTCTGGATCAAGACTTGCTTGAAGAGATTTGAGTGGTTGAAGGAGAAACTTATTTCCCTACACAATATGGTTGTTCATAGGACCCTAAGAGATACAAAGATCATACCAATTTTTGTGAAAAATTGGTATGTGGATTGATGTGAAGAGATCAGATGATTACTTAACCATCTCATGAGCTTAAGATAGAGGAGATGAACTAGGAGACCTAAGAAAAGGAATTAGAAAATTTGATCAATGTCAGATGGCACCTTTACTCTTGGAAGTATGTGGTCGAACGAACCTACTGAAGCTCAAGTATATCTATTGTTCACCTAAGATAGTAGTGCTGGAGCATGTTAATCGAAAGTTATGCTTTGAAAATTCTTTAGTACCTAATAAGACGGTTTAACGAATAACTGAATCCTAGTGCAAATTTGAGGATACTAAGATCAGTTGTGTACTTAGATGTGTCAGTTCACTCGTGTAGAAAGACTCGTAAGAGATAAGAGACTTGTGATGAGTCAAATGATGCATCAGAAGGTGTTCTAAGTAGAATAGTCGGGATGTAAGAGTAATATGAGGTGAAAACATTTGGGATTATCAACCCGAATTTAGGTATCACAAGATCACAACCTAAGGAAGATAACTTTACAAAAGGCTTGTGACAGATTCCATTCTCTCTTTAAGGATATGTAGAGGAGATACAAGCTCAAAAGGATGTTATGTAGGGGTTATATCTAAAGTTGATATAATTAAGTTGAGGAAGCAATGGCTGAATAGTCAACGACTAAGGATAAAGTACTGAAGACACGTAAGGAACCTCTAACTATCGTTCATCTTTGAGTAGATGAAGGAAGGAATGATGATAGATTTATAATAAGTTGGAGTAATGATGATTTTCAGAATGGAGGTAATAAAATGAGCTTGGACAACACCTTTCTTTCCAATTCGAAGAAAGAAGTAGTTGATGGATTAAAGGTTATTTTGAGAAGGAAAGTTTAAAAACATATTCTTGGCATTAATGGCAGGATGCTTTGTGATGTCTCTTTATTTGGTGGTGTTTTCATATGTGATTTCCTTTGTAAATATGTTTCTTTTTCCCCTTTTTCTTGTGTGTTTTGTTCCTTTTTATCTTAGTTCCCGTATTTCTATGAGATTCAGAGACTACGCACATTTTATGTGTTTTGTAGGTAATTTGGCATGAATCGAGGATCAATTTGAAGGAGGATCGGAGCATGGAGCAAGGCCCGAGCTAAAGAGGAAAGAGAGGAGCAAGCCATGAAGAAGAACAAGAGGAAGGCCAACAAGAAGAAGTTGGAACGAGGTCCAGACCGAGTTGCAACAACGCCGGGCCCGACTTGGAAGTTTCCAACCTCGGACCGACATGCACAGTAACTCGGGCCCGAGGTCCTCCGTGTCGGTTCGAGTCGGTCACCGGACTACTTGGGCTCCAAGGCACCGAATTGTGGACTCCACTTTTTCCCCTCATCTAATCTATAAAAGGCCCTCTTGTCTTCTAATTTAGGGGGTTCCAAAAGGGGGGCTCTCTCACACTCAACAACCCTCAAAAGGATACTTGGAGAGCAAGGAGGAAGGAGAGGAGAAGGAAGAGAGAGAGAGAATCGGCCAAGGAAGAGGAAGGATTGATAGGCTTGGTTGATAGATTAGCTTTGCTTTGTTTTGATCTTGTGGATTTGGAAACACTTGATTGGAATTTGTGGATTGCTTTTGATTTGAATGAAACCTTGCTTTGTTTTGAGATTGATGATGTTGATTGCTTTCCCTTTTGATTTGTTTGCCTTGAGTGTTTGATCTAAGGAACCCACTCTACATAGAGCTACAATTCCTTGCGAAAGTTGGGAATCAAGGCTTGTGATTGGCAAAGTAGCGAAAGTGAACATGTGTCAATCTCAAGACCTTGCTTCGAAGGGGATTTCCCCAAGGATCGAGGTGTAGAAGTGGTTGGAACGAGGGCAAAAGCACTCGATCCTAGTCCGATCATCACTCATTGCTTGAATTGGGGTGGAAAAGCCTTAATCTACTAGAGAAGGAACCCAAAAGCCCAAGATCTACCTTTAATCTTTGAAGTTCGACAAACCCAGCTACCTCGGGCCCGACTTATCCAGTGTCGGTCCCGACTTCCTCTTGTCGCCAACATCGGGCCCGACGTGACCTCAGTTTCGGTCCCGACTGTTCTCTTGTTTTCCTTTGTTTTACGCTCTCCTTTCTAGCTTTCTAGTGTCTAGGCACATCGATCGAGTAGACTTCTCGAGTGTTCGACACCCACCACGTGCTACAACGGGGTCGGGTTCTAAATTGTATCTCTAGACCCTCGCATAACCGAGCGATCAAAAGATTGGCGCCGTTGCCGGGGAAGTCTAAGTGCATTGAGTGCCAATTTGGTGAGTTTCTTGTGTTTTGGTAGTGATTTGGGTGAGGGAATAGCCCAAACCCTTTGTTTGTTTTTGATTTGTTTTGGTTTGTGTCTTTGTTTCGTAGGTGTATGCTAGCTCGTTCCTCCCGAGGAACACTTGAGCTTGAGTTTGTGAGTGATCCGGAAAGTATTCTCAAAGAAGCCCGAAGAAGGAAAAGGATGGAGAATCAAGCTCTCCCTGTTGATGAGGAGTTGGCTCAACTTAGGGCCGAAATGGCTAGATTGCAACTTGAGAAGGACAATCAAGAGGAGGTGGCAAGAAGAGAACGGGAGCAACGGATGAGAGCCGAGGCTCAACTCAACGCTCTACCCCGGAATGCACGCCAATACATGCATCCGGAGTTGAGGGTACCCGAACCGGCTATTGTGCTTCCCGAGGTTGCCAAGAATTTTGAGATCAAGACGCAATTCATTACCCTCATCAAGCGTGATCAGTTCGAGGGCCGTCCACATGAGTGTCCCATAGAGCACGTCAAACGCTTTGTGGACATGTGTGAGACGATCTCTATCGACGAGGAGACATTGGAGTATGTGCTTCTAAAGGCGTTCAAATGGTCACTTGGGGGCAAAGCCACACATTGGCTCGAGAGCCAAGCTCCTAGGTCAATCACAACTTGGAAGACACTCTATGATGCTTTCTTGATGAAGTTCTTCCCGCCCTCAAAAACAACCAAGCTAAGAAGGAAGATTGCAAGCTTTCAACAAGGTCCGAATGAGCCTCTCTTCGAAGCATGGGACCGTTTCAAGGAGATGTTGCGCCAATGTCCTACTCATGGCCAACAACCATATGTGCTTCAAGAAATATTTTACCAAGGCATCAATCCGGCAACGAAGGACAAGCTCAATCTCCACACCGATTGTGGGTTTATAGACTTGACACCGGATCAAGCTTGGGAGCTACTTGACAAGCTATCCGATTATGAGGCCATGTATGGGGTGAGTCAAGCTAGCAAGGAGGTGAAAGTTCAAGGTGAAGGTGCAAGGAAGTTATATGATCCAAAGGGAGAAGACATTGACAAGGATGTGAAGCTCCAATTCCTTGAAGGTGAAGTGAGCAAGCTTAAGAGGCAAGTCCACTACTACAAGCAAAATGCTAGAGCTTGTGAGGAGTGTGGATCCTTTGCACATGCTACACAAGTATGTCCGAATGAGAGCCAAGTGCGCTTGGCCGAGCGAATTGAGGAGGCAAACTATGTTCGAGGAAATTTCGGTGGAAGAGGCAATTTTAACAATGGTGGCAATGGCCGGTGGAACAACGGTCAAGCTCAAAGTTACAACAACAACTTCAACCAAAACGAGCCAAGGGCGCCACCACCACCATATAGACCACCGGGATTCAATGAGCTACAATCATTTGCTCAAGAGATGAGAGATGGGTTCAAGGAGATGAGGACCCAATTCAATGAGTTTGGTGCATGGAGGAGGCAAGTCGACAATCAATTTGCCCAAATTGCAACTCAAGCCCCGAGAGAGAATGGGAGACTTCCGGGCCGACCCGAGGAGAATCCTCGAGCTCAAAACAATCAAAATGAAGTCCGGGCAATTGGATTGAGAAGTGGCCGAAACCTACCCGAGCCACACATGCCTAAAAAGAATGAAGAGAGTCGGACCAACTTACCCAGCAAGTCGGGTCCAACGTTCCCCAAAGTCGACCCAGCAAGAAGATCGACCCCTTTACCCCGGACCGAGGTTGAGAGCAACTTGGGACCGACGTACCCAGACCTCGATCCGACTCCTCTGCCTCGGACCGAGATTCACAACATCAGGCCCGACACGGTGCCTAAGTCGGTCCAACCAGGAAATGTTGCAAGTGAAGTGGGGAAGTCCAAGGATGTTGAACCAAGCAAGATTCAAGGTGCAACAATTCTTCCATATCCCTTGAAGAAGCCGAAAGATGTTGTTGAGAACAAGTTCAAGAGGTTTCTCAAGCTTTTGCAAGGCTTGAACATCTCTATCCCATTCACCGATGCATTGAGGGAGATGCCATCTTATGCCAAGTTTTTAAAGGAGATTTTGAGCAAGAAGAGGTCGATAGTTGAAATGCAAGATGAGGTCAAGACCTTGGAGTTACCGCAAAAGCTAGGAGATCCCGGTCGCTTTGCTATAACTATTGGTGTGGGGTCTCAAAACTTCCAAGCCTTGTGTGATCTTGGAGCAAGCACGAGCATCATTCCTTACACCATATGGAAATCCACATCCATGGGTCTCATAGCTCTGGTCAACATGAGGTTAACGATAGCGGATGGGTCGTCCATCGAGCCAATTGGTATCGTCGAGGATTATCCCATTTGCATTGAAGGCCACTATGTCCCAATCGACTTTGTTGTGGTGGAATGATAGAAGTGCCGGGTGAACCGATTATACTAGGGAGACCTTTCCTTGCTACGGTTGGGGCAATCATTGATGTAAAAAAGGGCCACTTGTCTCTTGACATTGGAGGAAGAGAGATTGAGTTTTTCTTTAGGCCAACTTCAAAAGGGACCGTACATAAGGAAGCTAAGATGATCCAAGTTCCTCTTGGATTGCAATGGGAAGCCGTTTCTAAGAAGTCAAGGCCAAGGGAGCTTAGGTTGAAAGCCACCCCACCACCTAGAGAAATTGAGATAGAGCGCCAAGGTCTAGCCCTCAATATGATTGAGCATGAGCAATTGGAGGAAAGGATGTCTTATTTGGAGGTGTTCAAGGCCGAGAAAGAAGAAGTTCAAGCACCACCGGAACCATCTCAAGAACTCAAGGAGCTTCCAAAAGATTTGAGGTACGCATTTCTTGGTCCCAACTCTTCTTTACCCGTAATCATAAATGCCAACTTGAATGATGAGGAGGAGTCTAAGTTGTTAGAGGTTATAAGAAAACATAGAGGAGCTTTAGGGTATTCATTAGAGGAGCTAAAGGGAATCTCTCCCTCAATTTGCATGCATAGGATTTATATTGAGGATAACCATAAACCCACTATTGAACCCCAAAGAAGATTAAATCCTAACATGAAAGAAGTGGTAAAGAGTGAAATACTTAGGATGTTGGATGCGGGAATCATCTTCCCAATTTCCGATAGCAAGTATGTGAGTCTCGTGCATGTAGTTCCTAAGAAAGGAGGTCTCACCGTTGTGCAAAATGAAAAGGGAGAAATGATACCTATGAGAACCACAACAAAATGGCGTATGTGTATTGATTACCGTAAGCTTAATAGTGGCACTCGCAAAGACCATTTTCCTCTTCCTTTCATAGACCAAGTCCTAGAAAGATTAGCACAACATGAATATTTTTGCTACCTTGACGGGTATAGCGGGTTTTGGCAAATCCCTATTCATCCCGATGATCAAGAGAAGACGACATTCACATGTCCTTATGGGACTTTTGCCTATAGACGCATGCCTTTTGGCTTATGTAATGCGCCGGGAACGTTTCAAAGATGCATGATGTCCATCTTCTCCGATATGGTTGAGGATATAGTAGAAGTGTTTATGGATGATTTCTCCGTCTATGGTTCCTCATTTGATGTTTTCTTAGCTAACTTAGACAAGGTTTTGACTAGATGTGAGGAGACTAGCTTGGTGCTTAATTGGGAAAAATGCCACTTCATGGTGAAGGAGGGCATAGTACTAGGACACCTCCTTTCTAGTAGGGGGATAGAAGTAGATAAAGCTAAAGTTGAAATAATTGAAAAACTACCTCCTCCCTCTTGTGTTCGTGATGTTAGGAGTTTCTTAGGTCATGCGGGATTTTATAGACGGTTCATCAAGGATTTTTCTAAGATTGCAAAACCATTGTCTAACCTCTTGATGAAGGATGTGCCCTTTGAATTTTCCGAGGATTGCATGAGTTCTTTTTGTAGGTTGAGAGATGCCTTGATTTCGGCTCCAATAATGGCGGCACCCGATTGGAATCTTCCATTCGAGGTGATGTGTGATGCTAGTGATTTCGTTGTAGGGGCCGTCCTTGGGCAAAGGAAGGATGGAAAGTTGCATGCCATCTACTACGCAAGCAAAACTTTGGATGAAACTCAGTACAATTACACAACGACGGAGAAAGAGTTTCTTGCGATAGTGTTTGCATTTGAGAAATTTCGTTCATATCTTGTGGGATCAAAGGTGGTAGTCTTCACGGACAATACGGCAATCAAATACCTCATGAAGAAGAAAGATGCAAAGCCGAGGCTTCTAAGGTGGATGCTCCTTCTCCAAGAGTTTGACCATGAGATCAAGGACAAAACCGGTGCGGAAAATGTGGTAGCTGATCATCTATCCCGTTTGCCCATTGAGTACATGTTGGAGATGGAGGATGGTTTGACTATAGATGATTCAAGAGCAGATGAAGTTCTCATGAGCGGAAAGGAGGAAAGAAAAGGTGGATCGACGAACCAAGTAAGTCGGGCCCGAGGTCCAGAACATCGAACCAAAGGCAGGGCAGGTACAAGTGAGTCGGGACCGAGGTCTTCAACATCGGGCCCGAGTTACCTGTGTGTCTGCGAAGCTAGATCGGTGTCCAACCATGTCGGGCTCGGTACACTTCAATGTCGATCCGTGGAAGAAAGTAAGTTTCCTAACTCGATTTCCATTCCTTCTCGTTCTCAATTGATTAATTCTTTCTCCCCCACTTGCCTTCTTTCTATTAGTGCCGTAAGACGAGGGGTTTCCCCTTGGTTTGCGGATTTTGCTAACTTTGCCGTAGGGGGAGTGATCCCACCATATTTGTCTTATCAAGCTAGGAAGAAATTCATACATGATGCTAGACAATATTTTTGGGATGATCCATATCTCTACAAGGAAGGGCGTGATCAAATCTATAGACGGTGTGTGTCAAGTGAAGAGGTTGAGAGCATAATTCACCATTGCCATTCCTTGCCTACGGGGGGTCACGCTAAGAGTTCCAAAACCACTTCAAAAATTCTTCAATGTGGTTATTATTGGCCAACCATGTTCAAGGATGTGCATGATTATGTGAGGAAGTGTGAGGAGTGCCAAAGAGAGGGGAACCTATCAAGGAGGAATGAGACTCCTCAAACTGGCATTCTAGAAGTTGAGTTATTTGATGTATGGGGTATTGATTTCATGGGACCATTTCCCACATCGGGGCCTTACAAGTACATCTTGGTAGCCATGGACTATGTCTCAAAATGGGTGGAGGCCATACCAACAAGAACCAATGATGCTAGGGTGGTGATGAAGTTCTTGAAAAGCAACATTTTTGCAAGGTTTGGTGTGCCTAGGGTTCTCATAAGTGATGGCGGACCTCATTTCATTGAGAGGTGCTTCGAGAATGTGTTGATCAAGTATGGGGTGTCTCATCGAGTTTCTACTCCTTATCATCCTCAAACAAGCGGGCAAGTCGAGGTGTCAAACCGTCAAATCAAGGCTATCTTGGAGAAGACCGTATCTCGATCAAGGAAAGATTGGGCCTCTAAGCTCGATGATGCACTTTGGGCTTATAGAACCGCCTTTAAGACACCTCTAGGAACTACACCCTTCAATCTAGTTTATGGCAAGGCATGCCATCTTCCGGTCGAGCTTGAGCACAAGGCAAAATGGGCACTCAAAGAGATGAATTGGGACATCAACTTGGCCGGTGAGAAAAGGTTTCTAGAGCTTCATGAGTTGGGGGAATTGAGGTTGAAAGCCTATGAGAACTCCAAGTTGTACAAGGAGAAGACCAAGAAGTGGCATGATAGGAAGTTGATCCCAAAGACCTATCAAACCGGTGACAAGGTTCTCCTTTTCAATTCAAGGCTTAAACTTTTCCCGGGGAAGTTAAGGACTAGGTGGAGTGGACCATTTGTGGTCCACCATATCTATGCTCATGGTGCGGTGGACTTGGTTGATGAACGGGGACATATTTTCAAAGTGAATGGTCATCGAGTGAAGAGGTTCTATGACAAGGCCGGTCCAAGCCAAGAAGTTAGGGCCTCATGGGCTCTCGTCCTCTCCAATTGATCCTAGACATGCCATTCAAGAATAAGAAATTGTGAGCTCTTCATACTCTTCTCTCTTGCTTTTAAGTTTTGGTTTCCTTGTTTGATGGGGACATCAAAATTTTAAGTATGGGGTGGGGGTAAGTGTGTTCATGATTTCACTTGCTTATGTTTGTTTGTTATTTTGAGGATATTTGTTTTTTGTTTCTAGTTTGTGTTTGGGATGTTTGCTTCTTGGTTTGTGGTTTGATGAAAGACATGGATGATTAATTTGTTTTTGAATGGATGAGTCTTTGTTTTTGGTTTTAGAAAATGTTTTGCAAAAATCCATAAAAAAAAAAATTGTGATAAAAACAACAAAAAGATTTTGTGTTTTGTAGGTTTTGGACTAGAAATTTCCATCTTAGATTGCCAAAATAAAAGCTAATGATGATGTGAGCATGTAAATTCCTTTGCATATTTTTGGATAGTTTAGCCTCTAAAATGATGTTGCTTTTGATGTGATCATGATATCTTGCTTGTTTTATTGAACATGTGAGTTCTAGGATGAGTTCTTATGCAACTAAGTATGAGTGACCCTTGTGAGATTGATTTTTGGCCATTTTAGTGATGCTTGTTCATATTTGCATATCCCTCATGTTTCTTGTGTGATTAGCTCATTCATGCTTAGTAAAACTTGCTATTGCGGTGTTTATCTATTTTCCAAGACCGTCATGAGATTTGTCCTAGCATTGTCACATTGATTTTGAACTTTATTCTTCTAGTCACATAAATGTTCCATATCCTACCATGAAGTTAATCCTTTGTTTGTAGCCCCGTTCTAGCCTAAGCCTTTGTTTGAAACTCCTCAAAAATTTATTCCTAGCCTTATATGACTTGACCCTTATGGGATTGGACTTTAGAAGAGAGGTTTGGATTTTATTTGAAGAGTAGAGATTCTCTTGGGTTTAAGGGCAAAGAATGGTGTTATGAATCATGTGGGTAGTGCATCTTTGTTGTACAAAAATGAAAAAAAAAAGAAAGAAAAGAAAGAAAGAAAATGTTGGAAATGTAAAGTGGAATAAAGGAAAAGGGCCAAAGTGAAGAAAAATGGTCCGACCGAGTTACAAGCCACATCGGGCCCGATGTCATAAGAAAGTCGGTCCAAATGTAGAAAGTGTGAAAAATCAAACAAAAAGCCTAAGAGCAAAGATGAAGTGGAACGTTAAGTGAAATTTTGGGTTGAAAGAAAAAAAAATGTTAAGTCTTTTGGGTGAGTGTGAAAGTAATTGTGGAATTTTGGTGAAGTTGGTGAGAGTTTAGGTTGTTCAATCCCCATTGTAAGCACCACAATACCAAATAATTCCCACCTTGAGAAATACCAAAAGCCCTATTACAACCCGGCCGAATGGAACCTCTTTGAGGACCTCCATTGAGCCAAGTTCGAAATTCTTTGTGTACTTTGTAGGCATCTCTAGGTGGAGGAATTGGTGATATTAGCTTCAATATTAAAGTCCTTACTTGCATGATTTTTGAGCTTGAGTGTTCATTGCTAAACCCAAACACATGATGAGTGATACACATTCACATATCCCTAAAGTGAGGCTTAGTTGCATTGATTCTATTCCTTGGAACACTTAATCATGTGTGATGATGTAATCTTGCTTGAATATCAATCACTTGTGCTTAAAATGTGTTTTCATACGAGGCTTTACTTGAAGATTATGTTTCGGTCTTGCTTACATTGTTATTGCTTGAGGACAAGCAAGTTTAAGTATGGGGTATTTTGATGTCTCTTTATTTGGTGGTGTTTTCATATGTGATTTCCTTTGTAAATATGTTTCTTTTTCCCCTTTTTCTTGTGTGTTTTGTTCCTTTTTAGCTTAGTTCCCGTATTTCTATGAGATTCGGAGACTACGCACATTTTATGTGTTTTGTAGGTAATTTGGCATGAATCGAGGATCACTTTGAAGGAGGATCGGAGCATGGAGCAAGGCCCGAGCTAAAGAGGAAAGAGAGGAGCAAGCCATGAAGAAGAACAAGAGGAAGGCCAACAAGAAGAAGGTGGAACGAGGTTCGGACCGAGTTGCAACAACGCCGGGCCCGACTTGGAAGTTTCCAACCTCGGACAGACATGCACAGTAACTCGGGCCCGAGGTCCTCCGTGTCGGTCCGAGTCGGTCACCGGACTACTTGGGCTCCAAGGCACCGAATTGTGGACTTCCACTTTTGCCCCTCATCTAATCTATAAAAGGCCCTCTTGTCTTCTAATTTAGGGGATTCCAAAAGGGGGGCTCTCTCACACTCAACAACCCTCAAAAGGATACTTGGAGAGCAAGGAGGAAGGAGAGGAGAAGGAAGAGAGAGATAATCGGCCAAGGAAGAGGAAGGATTGATAGGTTTGGTTGATAGATTAGCTTTGCTTTGTTTTGGTCTTGTGGATTTGGAAACACTTGATTTGAATTTGTGGATTGCTTTTGATTTGAATGAAACTTTGCTTTATTTTGAGATTGATGATGTTGATTGCTTTCCCTTTTGATTTGTTTGCTTTCTTTGTTTGCCACATGGAGTAGATCTCCTTGATCTTGGGTTATGGGGGAAAACCCTAGCTAGGTTTGGGCTAGAAACCCCAATTCCATAGCCTTGAGTGTTTGATCTAAGGAACCCACTCTACATAGAGCTACAATTCCTTGCGAAAGTTGGGAATCAAGGCTTGTGATTGGCAAAGTAGCAAAAGTGAACATGTGTCAATCTCAAGACCTTGCTTCGAAGGGGATTTCCCCAAGGATCGAGGTGTAGAAGTGGTTGGAACGAGGGCGAAAGCACTCGATCCTAGTCCGATCATCACTCATTGCTTGAATTGGGGTGGAAAAGCCTTAATCTACTAGAGAAGGAACCCAAAAGCCCAAGATCTACCTTTAATATTTGAAGTTCGACAAACCCAGCTACCTTGGGCCCGACTTACCCAGTGTCAGTCCCGACTTCCTCTTGTCGCCAACATCGGGTCCGACGTGACCTCAGTGTCGGTCCCGACTGTTCTCTTGTTTTCCTTTGTTTTACGCTCTCCTTTCTAGCTTTCTAGTGTCTAGGCACATCGATCGAGTAGACTTCCCGAGTGTTCGACACCCACCACGTGCTACAACGGGGTCGGGTTCTAAATTGTATCTCTAGACCCTCGCATAACTGAGCGATCACTTTGTGACACGAGACACCATTTCATATTGTTTATCACCCATAGTATGATGTGATGAGAAAGGAAAATGATTTGGATCCTTAGGGATCTGTTAAAAGATATGACTAACCAGATATAAGAGCAATTTCAAACTTTTAGAGTTTGAAAATCAGTCATATATCTAGAATTGATTCAATTGGATGTATGAGAGGAATGGTATGGTTGGAGGGTCAAAATATTATTATTCTTGGATGACCTACATGGTTAGAGGAGTAAGGAATACCTCTAATTTACTGGATACATTGAAGAAAGAGGTAATAATTAGAGAAGACATGTTGGCATGATTAAATCACCAAGAGTATGTTTAGTTAGAAGACCTATGTCTTGATTGGAATGTAAGTGGTTGAGATGACTCTAACCCGAGGAACAAGGAAAGATGAAGTCAAGAGAATTTGAAGATTAGATACCACTTCCTCTAGTTTTGGACGATAATTTTCATGTGTCCTAGATAGTAGAAGTAAGATATTATATTCACCAATCTTGAACTATGAGATTGGCAATACAAGCCAAAAATGGAACCAAGCATATTTATGTGGAGGTGTTGGTTAGCAATCATGGACCAAGGTAAGGAAAAGTCATGAAGTCAGAAGAAAAAGTATTAATAAGTCATTAACTTTGATAAGGAGTTCAAGAGATTGTTGGGAGTGACTTTATCTAGACTTCCAATTAAGGGAATCTTCCTAAGGATATACCAACGTATAAACCTTTATCGAAACAAGGGTGCATAAGTAACTTCTCTACTCGATATCATTAGTCTTCATGTTCTTGCACGAACTTCAACCTTGGGTTGAGACAGAGAAGTGGAGTAAACCCTCAGGATAGAGTGGTATAAGGTCTTGTGGATTAGATATACAAGATCGTATTGCTTTCCATTTCTGGACCAATAAGTAACCTGAGTTATGATATGAATTTATACGCTAAATTGCTCAACAGGTTGGGACATCAGATGTACTAATCGGGTTTAAAATGCTGACAATGTGAAGTCAACAAAGATGTTATGCTATAATTAAGCAAGGAATTGTTGAGCCATCATAATTTGCCAAGTTTTGGCTGCATAGCTCCATCGAAAAGTGTGTTATCATATTAAGGAAACAAGGTAGGTCCAAACCTTGTTATGCTAGAACTTTTGAGATATTGGGAAAAGGCTGACAACTTATTGTCATTTTTTACCTTTAGCAATGCGTCCATTTTAAGATGATATGTGTGGGATGAATCTCACGCTCCTAGTTAAGGTAACATTGATATTCAATAAGCTTACATGAGAAAAGATATGTATGGTTTTGAACCATCATATGATAAGAATGAAAAAAATAACCATTAGTATTGATACTCTGGTTTAAAGGTGATAGTAAAGAAAATTGTGATTGGTGTTAAGGAAAACCAAGCAAGACATGCTAAGGTGTTTTTCTCGATTGATAAAGAATGAAACGTTCTTTAAAGGGCACTAGAATAATAAATCCTCTCTTTGTGTCCATATATAAGATAGTGTTGAGTGTGCATTTTTGAAATGTTATCTACTAATTAGTTGTTCTTAGTTTCGAGGACGAAACTATATTTAAGGGGTACTGGTGTAATAACCCTCCCTTTATATAAACAAATATTCCGGTATGTAATATTTGATCATAATTATTATTTTAATTATTATGTGATAATAATTTCTAGAGTGTTAATTTATTCCATTTCGTTTCCTAATCACTAAGGCATGTTGGGACGCTAATTAATTCACCTAAATGTTCAAAGTACAACCTGAGTATATAAGAGTATACTCGATATGATTACGTAAAGATCATTAAATTAATGGAAAAAAAAAAAAAAACCCGTTGTACGATTAATATGTTACCAAATAAAAATATAGGTCGAGATATATATTATACGTTAAACGTGTGCATACGAACGCTTTATAATTTTACTCTTGTTACGATTTTGACCCTAGTACAACATTATGTATATATATACCATATACGTGGATGGCCATAACTCATAGCCACCATTTTTCTTAACTCTTCTTTATATGTATAACATGCGTAAGCATATTCATCTAGCCTAGCCATTTATATTGACTTTGAAATTTGATTCCCTTGTTTTCCAACTTAGCTATAAAAATTAATATGGTAACTATAATTGATTATTTGCATGTGAGATAGCCGACTCACACAAGTTGCCTAGCTATCACTTTGAAATTCTCGTACACCTTATCTCCTCCTCCATATTTATCTTCTTGATCTTATCTCCCCATCTCTCTTATCTGTGAGTTCCTCTTCCACATAAGCGAATCACACTTTGTGAAGATTTCTATGGCTTGCGGGTTTAATTAGGATAACCACCGCAGCTCACCGTCGTCATCTCTACACGATGCATCATCATCTTGCTCGAGCTCTCTTCGCGCACCACCAGGCCTCTGTCGAGCCACCACTGGTGCATTTCACTGCTTTGTTTCAAAAAAGAAGGAAGTGAGAGGTGGAGACGTGGAGTTGCAGTGTCGGGATGAGTTTGGGTTGAGCTTGAGAGGCTAGGCTAAGAGAAAAGGGGAAGGAGAAGTAATTTTGGGACATACCTGTATATTCTGAAAATTCTGGGCAAAATCCGTAATTACTGAAAAGCTTTTGACATCGTGGTAAGGTGAGAAATTCTTCTATGAGTATGGGACAATTTACGGATTTCAATTTGAATATGTATGTGAAAAGTTATGGATATTTATGCGTTGATGTAGAATTTGAAGGGTTGGTTACCTTGGAAAATCCTCGGTCTAGTTTAACTAGCTAGGATTAAAGAAGAGGAAGGATAAGAGCGAATTGGGACCTCTTGGTTCGCATGTAGATCTTGGTCAAACGTTGTCGAGATCAAAACAAATTACTTTAAAAGGAATTAACTCGTATGCGTTCGTCATTGAGGTAAGTCGTCTAGACTTACTTAGCTTACAATCATGTTTTGTGTTAAACTAGTAAATTGA
This sequence comes from Fallopia convolvulus, assembly GCA_964016875.1. Taxonomy (NCBI): domain Eukaryota; kingdom Viridiplantae; phylum Streptophyta; class Magnoliopsida; order Caryophyllales; family Polygonaceae; genus Fallopia; species Fallopia convolvulus. The sequence continues at coordinate 21,957,760 of OZ024730.1, forward strand.
ATATGTGGACCTCTATTTTGGAATATTATTCCGTAGTATATTTTCATATTTGAAAGCTATTGTAATAGTTTCAATAATTTTTATTGTATGCAACTTGATCTCTGCGGGTGTGATTATGGACACGGACAAGTCGGTGGAGAAGAGACCCCGGACATAGTCATCTGACGTGTGGAGATCACCTTCAAAAATTGATTATTTTGGCAAGTGCTCTAGTAGAGGCTTAGTCGGGGAAAGAAGGGTGATGAGAAAGAAAATGGGCATGAGTTTAGCGTGCGCGCTAGCCGTGTACCATGTTTCGAAGGCAGGTCTGGGTTGCCTGAACTTGAGAATGATTATGGTTTGGATTATGGAGGAATTGTTGTTGGTTGTTATGATATATGTTGCATGAGCATTATATTGATTAATCTCGTGCTTATTTGTTATTGTGGAATTGAGTGTTCGTTTGGAAATTGAATGCTAGTCTATATTAATATATGATGTGTTGTGGTGTACATATTAGTTTGGTATGTATATGAATGACTGAGTGCGTTATTTTGGTAATCTATGTTTGTTTTACGTGTTTGATTTGCTTGTTTGGCCCATACCAGGATTGGTAACTAATGTGTTCCACTTCCAATGTTTTAGGTAAACATCCTTGTATGGGAAATGTTCCAGGAGATCCCTTCTTGGATGATGATGCTCGATCTCGACGTGACGTGTTTTAGTGGGAATTGAGGGCTTGAGTTCCTAGTTGCTTGCAAGGACAATGTAGTTAGTAGTCACACTGAGTTGATGTTGGTAGCTAGTAAGTTGGCTTTAGTGCTAGTAGTCAGTTGCATTCATATTGGTTATCAAGTTGTTTTGAAAATTATAAGTTGGATGTTTTCTTGGTTTTTCTCACTGTGCCTTTGTTGCAAGGTCCAATACTGGTGAATTTGTTGTCAGGCTAGTTCTGGTAGAACCAGGTGTGGTCTACAACTAAGTAGCAACCCAGTTCACCGGACGGGGTGTTACAACGACTATCATGGTTACTAGTTAGTAGTTAGGGATATAGTACAACAGTCCCTCTAAAAAAAGTAGTATAACAGTCAGGCGTGAAATAGATATGTCATTGATTCAATTGAAGTGGATTTAAATTATGCTATGTATGCAAAATATAAATACTTAAACGTATTAGACGCATTAAGATAACATGTAAGAGGGATAATTGTCAATTTTTGCATTGCTTTTTACCTTTCTATCCTCAGATTTTAAGAGAAAAGTGATATGACATATTGCTTTCAAGTATCCCTATGTGATTGGGACATCTATGATCGACATCAAATACAATAATGGGATCCTCATGGCTGCTGATATGGGAGGTTCGATTGTAAAAACAATTAAATTTCACCTTCTTCACACTTATTCTTTATGACTGCATTGATGACTGAAAAGTGTTTCGTTGCCCACTGCTGATGGAGTGTAAGCTGATATGGCCGATTATTGTAGTGTAATTGTGAGAATTTGGGAAAGAGAAGACCTTTGTCATGATTTTAGTGTTGGTACAAACTATCATGTTATAAACATCAAAAGACATTTAAAAGCATGCTGAAACGTTTGTCCTGATTTTAGTGCTGGTACAAACTATCATGTTATAAACTTCAAAAGACATTTAAAAGCATGCTTGATTTTTTTTTATTTCAATAAGATGATGATCATGAAGTTGAAGGTTCATCTTTCTAATTTTCATGACAATATGATGAACTACATATGTAAATGAATTGAATGCCTTGCTAAATGTAAGTGCTTTTAAACTTTTGTTCAACACTATTTGAGTTATTTTGGGGCATGGATATGCACATGATGTTAATTGCTTTGGTAGGTTGTTGTAAAAGTTCTAGTAAAGTGTAATTCTAAGGATCTTGTACTATTAGTAGAGAAATTTCTCAAGAAGTTCAATGAGTCAAACAAGTTAGAGCATTGACGTTGTTATTTATTTGGATTGAGTTATTTTGAGGCATGGATATGCAGGATGTTATTTGGGTAGGTAGGCTGTGGTAAAAGTTCTAGTAAATTGTAATTCTAAGGATCTTGTACTATTCGTAGAGAACTTTTTAAAGCAGTTCAATGATTCAAGCAAGTTGGACAATTGGTGTTGTTATTTATTTGGATTGAGTTAATGTGTTCTACCCACTGGTCTTGTATATGTAATAGAAATGTTAGATAGAGTAGATTAGCATCCCCTTGCTCATTGGCTTTTATACACTGCCTTTGAGATGGATTTAGTACCTATATCAATTTTGGTGTATTCTAACTAAATTTAGTTATTATTGTCACATATCTGAATTTTAGTTTTTCTTGGGTCTATCAGGTGTACCCTCTTTCCCTTGGGCAGGGGTACCCTCTTCTTGACCCCCTAGATTCTGTCGTAGTGGAACCTCACTAGGTCAATGTTGTTGTTTTGAGAGTAGAGTAGTTTAAAGTTTTTTTTGTCACTGGTATGGAAAACTCAAGTATCAAGGTCACACTTGCTCATTTATGTTGCAATCAACTTGTATACCTTGGTACTGGTTAATATAATTCAACATAGTTTCATCATTCTTTGTCATCTTAAACAAATGCTCATTTATGTTTGGAAAAACGCTTTATTAGAAGCTTTAGGTTTCTTAGGTGTTTATTTTGTCTTCTTGAGTAAAAGAAGTACACTGACATTTCAACGTAAGTTCCCATTTTTGCTTCTTGTCCAAACAAGCCACCTTCTTTGTAGCTGAGCAGGTTTTGTTTTTTTCATTAGCATGCAAAACGGAATGAATTGGTTTATCATAATTACATTACTATTGTCAAAACGATTAAGCATTGGTAGCAATTCTTATGTTGATCACTAATGGTGCACAAGTTCTTATGGTTCTACTTTACGTTACAAGAGTGTTGAGTGACTGAAGCCTAATGGAAAACACACCCTTCTTGGTGCCAATGGAGAAATTAGTGACTTTCAAGAGATTCTAAAATACTTGGATAAGCTCATGTAAGATGTTTATTGGTTGACAATTATGTTATGCACTTGCATTAGAAGTGTTTTAAACATAAAGTATCAAGATGTGTAACTAAATTCTTTCCTTGCAACTTTAATAAATACTTCCCTATATGTACTGGCCTATCACCCTAAATTATGTTTCCTTCTCACCCATGATCCATATTTCGTGCTTTATGTTTCACCCTCTATGACAACACGTGGGATGATGGAAATTCCTTGGGGCCTAAGGAGGTGCATATATATGACCTATGTTATGTACAACCGACGCAACAAAATCAACCCCATATGGAATTCTCTTGTTTTGGGTGGAATTAAGAATGGAAAAAAGTATCTTGGAGCGGTAGGTGTTGACCCTACTTTTGAACTTCTAAAGTTACTTCTTAATTGCATGTGGGTTTACTAATTGTTGGAACATTCGTTGTTCCATTGTTTCTCTTAGTTTTGATGATAAAAACCTTTGAATGATTAATGTGTTGTTTCACAAGAATCACAAGAATCTCAAGAGTCAGAATCCTTATAGTGAAGGAACGTCGTGAGAGAACGACGGAGGGAACGAGGTCGTGAGGGAACGTCGAAGGGAACGACTAATGATCTGGACATTGTTTGCGGGAAGCTACGTGACTTTCTATATTTGGCAAGTTTCCATATCTTGAGCGAACGACTTCGACGGTGATTTGACAACTAAGATTGGGTTGTTTGTGAGAAGATAAGATGGAATCATGAAGATTTATTGAAGGAAAAGATAAGATATCGAGATCTTTCGGTTTTGGATATAATTTGAGTGCTTGAAGATATGATTGATTGTGTTTCTGATTTTATGGAGATTTTGGGATGGAAAGTCTATTATTTCGTGGCAAGGAAGTATTAGAGATCAGATCCCACGAGGCTCTATAAATAAGGATGTGACATTTAGGTTTAAAAGTGTGGTTTTCGGGTGCTTGAAGACGACGAACAAGAGAGAAGTGAGAGCTTGAGAATTGTTCGTGTGGTTTTGGTTACGATTCCATGTGGTAGAGTTTAATTACTCAAGTAGTAGTTCTTTTATTGTTTAGGTTTACGTTTAGAGTTGAAGAAGTCTAGTTGGTTGAACTTAGGTTGGTGCCTAGTTACCAGGGAACTTGACTTGCCTTATAATCGTTGAAACTTAATATATAATTAAACTATTGAAATCCTTTGAGAAGGAGTCTCAGGGGTAGAGGTTTTTCTTTCTACGACTTGTTGGTCGTGCATAAAGTTTTCCTCTCTAAATACCTTGTTCTTGTTTATTATTATTTCCGCTGCCCAGGAAACATTGCTAGTTCCCTGCTTTGTTACTAACACATCACGATCCAACAATTGGTATCAAAGCAGGTTTGCTCTAGAATGTGTGTGTAATATCCGCTAAATTCTAAATAAAATAAAATGAGTAATTATCCCAATAATTTTTTTCTCTAAAGTAGAGAATTTAATAACTTCTATAAGCTCATATCATATTATAAAGGATTATAAAAGTTTACTACAGTGGAAATTAAGAATTCAATTTAAATAGATTAAGCAAGTCCGGTAAGTATTTAAATATTTTCTCTTAAAAAGAGAGTTTAATTATTTTATAATTTTCATAATAGATTATAAAAATATTATAAAGGTTTATGGATGCATTAAAGTAAGGCTTTTATAATTATTGAAACTATTAAATCGTGGAGTGTACAAGACTAAAAATAAGTACAAGGCAATTTAAATAAAAAGGAGTCAAGAGTCCGGACTTGAACGCAGGACCTCTTGCATCTCCCTCCCACGCACACACTCCTCAAACCGCTAGACTATTGTAAATTGATTACCCAATTCACCACACTTTTAAAATAAATCTCTCTATTCTTCTTCTTCAAGAGAGAGTCAAAGAAGTCTGATTGAAGTGACGCTTCTCCATTGCATGTAAATTGAGTCTCCATTCTTCTCCACTCTTGCTTGCAAGACCACCCAATTTGCATCATTAAGCATCATCACCAACTAGCACACTCTCCCCCTATCACCATTCATTATCCTCTCTTCCATAGATCAAAAGCCATGGTCATGGATCACCAAGAGCTCCTTCCTTGCCTTTTTAAAGGCCGATTTCTCCCATCAAAACTCACACACAAGTTCTCTTCTCTCTTCTAGCAACTTTGCTATTCAAATCCTCCAAAAAAAATTCAGCCTAAGTGCACTTTCTCCTTTGTTGATTTTTCACAAAAACACCATTAAAACACCTCCTTTCTTCACCGGACCACCACCGAGCCACCACTGGACCCACGAGTGCCACCCGGACCCTCGCCGGACCACCGCCAGCCTGCTGGCTGCCCACCTGGTGCGCGCCCCTGCTTTCCCCTGGCCATGGCTTCTCTCTGTAACACAAACATCAAAATTCTTTTAAAGAAGGTTTAAAAATCCTTTTAATTTTCGTTAAATCCTTTATTAAATTAATTATTAAAATATTGTGAAGATCCTATATTTTAGTTAAGAGATAAAATTTGTTAGAATGAATAAAATCAGAATTTACTTGTTTGCATATATAATTTTATTATACATAAAAGGAGTTAAATAACTTGCATGATTATTCTATATAATATAAATCTTATAGACAAGGAAATTTTTGTAAATAAATTTATGGGACTAAAATATGAGTTTATGCTTGTCAAAGTATAACATAAATAATATTACATTATTTAGAGTTTATTTTAATAAATAAAGAAACAAGGGCAAGTTGATGGAAAAATATTATCTTAAGACTATTTTATTAAAGAAGAGAGTTTGCATGTCATTTAAAGTTAATAATAGATTTTATAATAATAAACTTAAGTTAAATAAAGATATAAGATCTTGTTAGTTAGACAAGAAAAACTCAAGTTATTATTTTCCTTGTACATGGATAAACTTATTATCATACATGTTATTTTTAATATAAGATAGATCTTATGACATGAGTTTTCTTTAATAAAATAATGGACTTTTCATCATTATTTTTATACATGGATAATAAGATCTATATATCTATATATTTTTAAGTATACTCCATTGGAAGTTATTATATAAAAAAGAAAACAGACCTAAGTTGTTAAAAAGAAAAAGATAAATCACTTTTATTAAATCCTTTGCACTTTAGTAAAATACATAGTCATGCATGTTATATATACAAAATAAAATATATCTTATGCCATGTTAATCTCTTGGATAACAGTAATAGAATTATTGACATTTTTCTTATATTCATGGTTAATAGTATAAAATATCAAATTATATTTTATAATATGAAGCTAAGTTGTTAGAAAAGATGATATCCTAATATTATAATACTTGCATATAAATAAAATAAATACTTACATGCGCATAATTTATAATTAAGTATTTCTAGTTTGGGAGAACCTTTAAATTAAAATAATAGAGTTTTATTGTTAACTTTCATATACGGAAAGTATTTTAATAAGATAAAGTAGTCTTAAAAGATATCTTTATAAATTAAGGTAAAAGAAATAATAATAAGGGTATAATGGACTTTTTATGTCATATGAATGATGAACAAATTTGGTCTAAACGCAAATATTGTCATCCCAATTAGCCGGTTGTAACAGAAATCTATTTTTTTAGTTTTTTATTAAGTATAAAAGCCCTTTTTTTCTCTCACCTCCTTATCTCCTCTGATTGATTTTTCGCTCTCTCTTTTGCTGGAGAACTCCGATCTTCTTCAATTCGCCGGCTGAATCAAACTCCGATCTTCTTCAATGGCGACAATCATGGAGACGACGATGGTGTCGTGCAATGTAGAGAAACAGCCGATGTAAACGATCGAGTAATGTATCCACCGCCCAACGAAGATGCCGTGTTTCACGACTTCGATGTTGGCGACAAACGATCCAAAGCGAAATCTTGAAGAAATCAACTCAACTGAGAAGACTCTGGAACTTCTCTCACCAGCTTTGCCTCATTGATTCATCTTTTAATGTCGCGTATCAATTAGCCTTCCTCCAAAGGTTGTATCCTCAGCCGTCTTTCTAAACCCTAGCTGCCACAGAAAGGGGATCTCGTGATTTCTGTATGAGGCCTGTAAAGGTTACTGCTTCTGTTTGATATTGTAGCCTCTTTTGTTGTATGCCACTGAAAGGTTGAATTTGATGTACCAAATTGTCTCTGTTATTAATCCTTTTGGTTTTTTCATTGATGTTTATCATCTACAGGTGACATGGAATTCAAAAAGAACAAGTTCTTACCTGTGGAAAAGCGAATTGTGACAGCAAATCCAGATATAAATATTGTGTGTAAAATTCCTTTCAATATGCATATAATATTAGCTAAGCATTAATGAAAACAAAACAAATAAGGTTGTAGCGATGAACCTCAAAATTGAAGCATGACCTTGACTTGTTTATCTCATACTTGCTCTATGTACTGCTTTTAATTTGATATCAGCTTTTTTCTCTTGTCCTCCTAAAGAGGTTGAACTCTGTGATGATGATGACTTTATTGTGCTTGCGTGTGATGGCATATGGTTAGTAATTTGCTCCATGTCCTTTCTCTATCCTACTATCTTGCCAGCTTATGTAGCCTGTGTGAAGCATGTCCATGTACTTTGTATATTTTTAATTCTTTTTATATCTGCAATTAAATTTGATTATATATGTTTGATGCAAACAACTTTCAAATGAATTTCTTATAGGGGTTGCATGTCAAGCCAACAACTAGTGGATTTTATCCATGAGCAATTGAGAACAGTAAAAAACAAAGTTCCAGATTCCTCACCACAAAATTGTGTTTTGCAGTTACAAATTAACTAATTGATGTATTGAATTTGAATGATAATTTAGGAGAGCAAGCTTTCTGCAGTGTGTGAGAGAGTTCTTGACAAGTGTTTGGCTCCTTCAACATCTGGTGGCGAAGGATGTGATAACATGACTATGATCTTGGTTCAGTTCCAGAAACCCATTAGGCAAAAGTGAGTCTGCTGAGGCATCATCATCATTCTCTGATCCAAATCTGATGGAGCCAAAACCCGAGTAGGATCCAGATCCAGAGCCATCATCCAATAGCAACCCACAACCGGAAGGATCAACCTCTAGTTGATTCAGTTTACATGAAAAAGGATCAACCAGAAGGATCAAACTCTAGTTGTCAATAGGTGCATGCAACAGCTAACAGTGTACATGAAAAAGGTTTCAATTTTGATGACACAAGAATAATGTGTGGTGCATGGAGGAATGAGCCAAATCCAAATTCATGCAAGGTGGTGATTCAGATTTTTTCCCTTTTTATTTGTTACTTAAATTAATGCAATCAAAAGCAATTGTCTAGAGTTGTCATGTTTTACATTTTGTTTGTTATCTACTTGTAGGAGGACATGCAAAAACGTTGATGTTTGTGCACATTAATCTCGAGTCCGCTTTACTGATCAACGTTGATGGTCAATGTTACAGCAGCTTAATATCTAGGTTCTGTTTGTAAGCCTAGTTTACGGGTTTCTTTTTAATGTTTGATGATGTGCATTAGAGTTTATGGACGGATTCTAGCTGAGAGATAGCACATGCCTTTTTCATGTAATTTAATTAAGTAGGATAATCCAAAAAATAAAAAGTCAAGCATGGTTTAACATTTACATTTCAAGCTTTTAATGCCACGCAAGTGATGATGAGCACCAAAACAGCTTCAGTTTTCATATATTTAATGTTATACATATGATACAATTTCTAGTTAACTGAATGCTAAGATATGATCAGTGTTTGAAGTGGGGTCACCTATTAAAAAATGAGGATTATTTTCTACTATGCTAAGATATAAAGATATCGATGATGAACTTTTGTCCTATATTGATAAGCAGTAGAAATGTTCGTAATGATTTTTGCTTCTTGGAAGCATTACTTGCTACACTATCTGATGAGAGGATCGATGGAAGGGATATGGTGCAAAGAGATCGCCACGAGAATCCAAGGAATTCCGACAACAAACACCACGCAACTGACCCGTCTTCAACTAGCTGGATCTTCCTCGTCCGAACTCGGAATTGAGTGATTCCAATTCGAGAAGATAGATCTCTGAGTCTAGTTTAACCCCTCACAATTTCAGACCTAGATGATGAACAGATTAAAGATATGTCAATTTTACTGAAGGGGTGCAGAAACCACCGAGATGGATGATGGATCGAAATGGGGAGAACAAGGGGATATGGATGCTTGACAACTTGGATATGACTCACCAAGCTCTCAAACAAACTAAGATGCCCAAATTGTCGGATATTACTCACCAACAACTTGAACAACGAGAATTGAACGAATGAAATACAAGAACAAGAACTTGAATTGAAATTGCATGGGAAAGTAAGCAACAAGAGAGTATTTTCGTCCAATCTACCAAGGGAGGAGGGGTATGGACGACCATATAACCTAGACAACAAGACTCACAAAATCAGCCCCCTCATTTAAAGAAAATTGCAAAAATAACCCATAAAAATTGAGAACACATTAATCGTCCTCAACCGTTAAATTGTCACTTATCGAACCATAATGTATCATAAGACTCCAACTTTTACCTTTGCTAACCAAATTCCAACTTATGAGCCATGAGCTCCTCCTTGATCTTGTCAAGCATTGCCCTAGCATGTGCTCAAGTGATGCGCCCAAGATAGGACGTGGTACCTTAACTTGGCTTCTAAGCGCCTCGGACATCGGCCTTGGTTACTTGTCCAAGCGAAGACTCCCCTTTGTCGTGCAGATTGGACTTGTCATTAGGGACAAAATCTTCACTCAAGTAATGGGGCAAAGTGCCATCAAAAGTGCTAGAAGATTTGGCAATATCAAGGTCGGAATCCAACGTAGTGCAAGGCGCACCAGCCCCTTGCAAGAGTTCCGGCGTGTGCTCCATTGTTGGCTCGGATGTCGATGGAATCACATCATCCTCCTCCCCTTCAAAAGGGTTCGTCCTCGAACCTTGATCCTCTTCTCGTGTCTCGTTGATCTTCACCACTTGAGGCACTTGTGTCCTCTCGTCCATCCCTAGGATTCGGCGCTCCAAGGCATCCATGCGTGTCTCCATAGCTTTCAAAGATTGTTGCATGGATTGTTGGAAGGATTGCAACATGGCAGCCACCGAGTTGGAGGACTCATCGTCAAACTTTTGGTTGTCTTTTTCATCACCTACACTTGTCATATTAAAAACACGACAAAGATCAAGGTATAGAGTGCACTTGAATTAACCACCAAGACTTGCCCGAGATGAAAATCCGACCAGTTGCAAGTAGGAGATGACCAACAAAATGGAAAAAAAAATCAAACACAACAACAAGAAAAGAAACAACCAAGCAAGACTAGCAATTCTCGGTGTCGTTCCCGTATCTTAGCACCGAACCTTTCAACAAGCATGTAATGAAAGGATTTAAGGCTGGTTTTTGAACACACAAGCCACGTTTTTCCTTAGCACAAATTCAGCAAAGTTCATTCAAGACATCTCCTAGTTGAAGGCATTAAACAAGCAAGAGGATCAACCTTTCAACTCCCAAAATTATGAGGTCCTTTGGTGTTCTTATTCATGGACGTTTTTAGCAGAATTTCTGCCATGGAAACTCACAAAATTCTTCCAAAGCAACAACAAACAAGGACAACACGTCCCTCACAACACAAGACACAATCAACAACAAGGCTCACGCCTAGACACAACAACGCATTCACAAGGGTGATTCGACCAAAAAACTTGCAACAAGTGGAAATTCAAGGTCGTAACAAGGATTATATGGCGATACCTTCACGTGACTCTGATACAACTTGATGGCCGGATCGATGGAGGGGATGATGGTGCAAAGAGATCGCCACGAGAATCCAAGGAATTCCGACAACAAATACCACGCAATTGACCCGTCTTCAACTGGATGGATCTTCCTCTTCCGAACTCGGAATTGAGTGATTCCAATTCGAGAAGTTAGATCTCTGCGTCTAGTTTAATTCCTCAAAATTTCGGACCTAGATGATGAGTGGATTGAAAGATATTTCGATTTTACTGAAGGGGTGCAGAAACCACCGAGATGGATGATGGATCGAAATGGGGAGAACAAGGGGATATGGATGCTTGACAACTTGGATATGACTCACCAAGCTCTCAAACAAACTAAGATGCCCAAATTGTCGGATATTACTCACCAACAACTTGAACAACGAGAATTGAACGAACGAAATACAAGAACAAGAACTTGAATTGAAATTGCAAGGGAAAGTAAGCAACAAGAGAGTATTTTCGTCCAATCTACCAAGGGATGACCATATAACCTAGAAAACAAGCCTCACAAAATCATCCCCCTCATTTAAAGAAAATTATAAAAACAACCCATAAAAACCAAGAACACATTAATCGTCCTCAACCGTTAAATTGTCACTTATCGAACCATGATGTATCATAAGACTCCAACTTTCACCTTTGCTAACCAAAGTCCAACTTATGAGCCATGAGCTCCTCCTTGATCTTTTCAAGCATTGCCCTAGCATGTGCTTGAGTGATGCGCGCAAGATAGGGCGTGGTACCTTGACTTGGCTTCTTAGCGCCTCGGACACCGGCCTTGGTTACTTGTCCAAGCGAAGACTCCCCTTTGTTGTGCAAATTGGACTTGTCATTAGGGACGAAATCTTCACTCAAGTAATGGGGCAAAGTGCCATCAAAAGTGCTAGAAGATTTGGCACCATCAAGGTCGGAATCCAACGTAGCGCAAGGCGCACCAGCCCCTTGCAAGGGCGCGCCGAGTGGCTCCACATCCAATCTTGTAGGCGCGTCTAGGGCAGGTCGTGGCTCCTCCAAGTGTTCCGGCGTGTGCTCCATTGTTGGCTCGGATGTCGATGGAATCACATCACTATCACTGAGTACATTATCACTGTTTAATGGTCAATTGTGAAAAATAAATTTAGTTTTTGGCATTTTTGCTTGATTATGTTAAACAAATTTTATAACAGAAGATTAACCAAAGTAATTCATCCCAACTGATCAGTTTTTTAAATTTCCAAAATGTATCCACTGGAAAGTGATGATTGTGATGACAAGCATATATTAAGACATGTTTATATTTAGTGATTATAGTTGATGACAATCAAACCGTCATCAAGTAGTGATGATAGTTGATGACGGTTGTCATCAATAATTTTTTGATGACACTTTGAGTGGTGATACATATTTGATGACACTAGAAAAAAATTGTATGTGATGACACATATTTGATGACATTAAAAAATTACACGTGATTATAGATATTTGATGACAACTTTGTTTTTTTATGTGTGATGACGATTGTTTTTATGAAAAAAAATCGTACGTGATGACACATATTTGATGACACTTTGAATAATAATACTAAAAATTATGTGATGACACTAAAAAATAAAACGTGATGATATTTGATGACACTAAAAAAATTAAACGTGATGATAAATATATGATGACAACTTTGTTTTTTTATTTGTGATGACAATTGTTTTTATGCGGTGATGACAACTATTTTTATGTGGTGATGAGATTTGATGACAACTATTTTTTGTGATGATGATAAAAACAAACAAACTTTGAGTGATGACACTTTATGACGGTTGTTTGTCTTCAAGACCATTGTCATCAAGGCCTTTTTGATGACAAATTAATCGAACCGTCATTAAGTAGTGATGATAGTTGATGACAATTGAACCATCATCAAATAGCGATGACGATTGATGAGAATCGAACCGTCATCAAGTAGAGATGACATTTGTGATGATAGTTGATGACAATCAAACCGTCATCAAGTAGTGATGACAATGATGATAGTTATGACACATATTTGATGACGCTTAAGTGATGATAGTTTGATGACACTTATTTGTCATCAAGGCCCTTTTGATGACAAATTAATTGAACCGTCATCAAGTAGAGATGATAGTTGATGACAATCAAACAGTCATCAAGTAACGATGACAAGAGATGACAGTTGATGACGGTTCGAACCGTGTGATGAAGGTTGTTTTTGTATGGTTGAATGCCTTTGAAGATACTTTTTGTTATCAAAACGTTGCCATCAAGATATTTTGATGACACTTTTTGCCTTTTATTACACTTATTGACATCAAAAAATTGTGATGACGGTGAAAAAAATTGTGATGACAAGGACGACGGTTGTTTTTATGTAGTTGAATGTCTTTAATGATACTTTTTGTCATCAAAAAGTGTCATCAAGACATTTTGATGACACTTTTTACCTTTTATTACACTTTTTTGTCATCAAAAAATTTTGATGACGGTGAAATAAATATTGATGATAGTGAAAAAAATTGTGATGACAGTTGTTTTTAGGCCGTTGAATGGCTTTAATGATACTTTTTGTCATCAAAAAGTGTCATCAAGACATTTTGATGACACTTTTTACCTTTTATTACACTTTTTGTCATCTAAAAATTGTGATGACGATGAAATAAATTGTAATGACGGTGAAAAAAATTGTGATGACGGTTATCAAAGTGATGATAGTGATGATGGTCAACCTTGGTCAACGGCCGGTCAACGACCAGTCAACTCGGTCAACGGGCGAGTCAACCAGGTCAACGACCGAGTCAACTCGGTGGGAGTGGGGTGTGGGGGTGGGTGATGGTTTTTTTTTTTGCTATTTACCCAATTTTCACACCCTCCTTAATATCCACCTAATGGTTTTTTTTTTGCTATTTACTTAATTCATCCATGAATGATTTGTATAATTATTTGAAATATAAATAAGGAAAAATATATTTTAATGGGGTTCATTTAATTTACCAACTTGCATGTATTGAATAATAAAATAATTTCCTAATAATGATAAGGTTATAAGTGTGTGACATTAAGTGGATATAAAGATTATAAATTAATTTAAATAGAGTAATAACCTTAGGTTAATGAATATTTGATAATTTAAATAATGTTATGACTTGATCTTCAAAAGATTATAATAAATAAATTAAAATAAAGCTTTTATAACGAATACAAGGATGTTACAAATATAAAATAATAATAATAGGAAATATTTTATTTTATTCATCTCCACCTAAATTATTATTATAATAATTTAGAAATTAATTCTCTTATAATAAGGATATAAAAGATTTCCTAAACTTTAACAGAATTTAAAGAAAATTCTTATTAAAGCTCGTTCGTATATACCGTGTCGATAGGTCGAGCTCCTGTTTCGTTTTAAGGACAACGTTTTCGTTCATTCGTTAATACATAATTGTACAAAACTAAGGCAAGTGGAATTTCTCCTTGTAGCCGTAATAATTTGTTTCGTGAAATTTCTCGATGTTGGGAACAACTTGTTTGCTAATAATAAACGAACCTAGGAATATCGATTGTTAGAAATAATGACCCCACTGTTATCGTTATTTCGTTATATAAATATTTGATAGGACTATTACGCTAGTCTTGGTTGTGACCTTGATTGTTTACGATCTCATTTAGAAATCGGTTTGGACGAAATAGTGAGCGGTGCGGGACTAACCCGACACCTCTATATAACCAACTAAGTCGTATGCCTCCATGCTTTAAGTACGACTTTCAAGATCATGATCTATGTTCGCTCCCACGCAACAGATGGATGAGTGCACCGTATCTAAGTGCCGGAACTGGGTTTCTTTCAGTGGTCCGGGCCCATGCATGCCCCCCACATTCTTAAAAAAAATCATTAACGTAAGTGAAAGTTTTCATCACAATATAAGATAAGTGCCAAAGAACAATTAAAAGAAACAAAAAACGAGTCGAAATAGTACAACGTGGAAGTCCACCCGGCTCCCGTTCTTGAAAAGATCGTCTTTCTAATCTGAATGCTTATTCGGGCTTGTCTAAGGTGGGCGGGTACTTAAGCGCCTTCGGGGCACCTCCCCTATCTGGAGCACCGAATAAGATGAGGTTTTGAGGTCCGACAAGGACGCGGGAGGTTTTCAAAACTTGTATGAATTAATAAACGTTCCCAACATACTTTCTATTTTGAGAAGTCTACAATCTCGTAGTTCTTCTCCCGATTAATGAGTTATCTCCTCTCGAGATACACTCTTCTCCGTTTCGATAAGCCCCACATAAATCTCTATATCTAAAAACACATCCCGATAATATCTCTCGAATATTATAAATTACCATAATACCCTTGAGAATTTCCATTCTCGCTTGCTTAGTCTCCTTAGACTAATTCCGCTCTTCCGCATTTTTACCTGGAATTTCTCGCCCTTTGTGACTTATGCCAGACTCTAGGTAGTATCCACCAAAGCTTGAAGATAAAGGCTGAAAGATTCGAGAAGCTTTATACAAGGATAGAAGATCAAGACAAGACGACGTTGAAGGAAGGAAGGAATTTTTATAGAGCAAAATTCAGAAGATAGTGCACCATCTCTTCTATTTTAACTAAGTAAATCATCATCATATTATTTGTCATGGAGAAATATACATGTATTTCTAAACACGTCTTTTCAACCCTTTTTATTACGGGCTTCATTTTCCGCTGCTACATCATTTGCAAAACAACTCTCCATGTAATGAACGAATGTTCTTATCAATAAATATAATTCCGCTTTTAGTCACTTCTTCTTTAATTGCGTTAATTAAATTATTTAAAGCCTTGGGTGGCTTTAGACGGTAAAATTCGAGGTCATTGGCGGTAATACCCAGCGCTGCAAAATAGGGGTGTTACAATTATAGTATCAAAGCTGAACGTTTTGTTTTCAAAACCGAAAACTTTCAAAATTGATTATTTTTAAAACCCGAGAACTTTAAACCTAAGTTTTAATTCCGTAAACCTATTTTTTTTTTAAAAATTCAATTCTACCTTCTAAAAACTTAAGTAACAAAAATGTTTTCAACTCTTTAACTTAATCACCATTAGTTAAAATTTTCCTTTAAACTTAACTTTTCACCTTAGGAACTTTTATGAGTTAAAAACTTCTTACATTGAAAACTTTCAAAGTTTAATATCATTTTATAAACATTTATAAATTTAGAAAATTTAATTCAAGTTTTAAGTAAACCTCAGGAATTTCAAATTCTTTTAAGTAATTCCAAGAAAAAGAAAATCTATCGTAATTTATACTTTAAGTCTAGAACCTTGTTTAAAAATGTCCTTTCTTCCTTCCAATATCTTCGTCGCATAAAATCAAAGGATATTCTATATAAACACCTTCTTCTCTTCTACAGAAATGGTACTCACCCGAAGTCTAACCCGAATCAGAGACGAAGCCAAAAAGGCCGCTCAAGAGCTTGATGAGGCTTTCGCTCAATGGTCGTATTTTCCAAATGGATACCCCGAGGACAATCCCGAGCTATTACTACACAAGGAAAATGCACCCGAGGTGAATCTCGAGGAGGAGAACCCCGAAGAGGAATACCTCGAGAAAGGAATTGATAATTCACTTCGTGGCCAAATCACAAGACAAGCTCCAATGACCTATCAAGTGGATAGATGGGCTAACTGGACTCAAGGTGAGTCATCCCATCACCAAGAAAATGGTCAAACAAGAAATCCATCTCTAATCAGTTACCCAAACCCAACGAGGATTCGTCAGCCAAATTACTACTATCTCCTCCAACGTAAGGGAGTATGGTCGGAAGAGATAAGGTCCTACCAGAACATGGACGCTCCTCCCCCTGTAGGAGTCCGTCCAAGCCGAACCCGTTACATGAACTATGACCTCTTGGAGAGGTGTAAAGAAGGCTGGCTAAACAAACAAATGGCCGAACAAGACGAACTGTTCCAAGTCGAAGTCCGACTAAGCGAACTTCGCGCAAGGAACGTGTATCGTCGCAGGCAGATTGAGCAGGCCAACTTAGTGCTGGACAATGAGAGTGGGATTCTTGATAAGTACCACTTTGACGACGGTTTCTCGATAAGTATAGTTACCCTGATCGTTCCTAGGCTTTGTCTTAGTTGTCCTTTCAGTTCTAAAGAAGTGAGATAAGACCAATCCTCTCGACTTTCGTTTTTGTGTCTCGAGTCCGCATTATTTCTTTTCTGTCCCTAGTGAAATGGCTTATTATATAAAGCCTTTTGTAATCCGTTCCAAAAGAGTTTTAATAAAATTTCCCTTCTTCTCTAAAACCTGCGCATTAATTCCTATCTATACTTATGAATTAACAAAAGAACCAACTTTACTTAAACCCTTCAGATGGTAGTCACTACACGTGGACCAAGTCAAAGGGACCCTGCCAACCCAGCTGGTGGTAATAATGAAATTCACTCTGAGATCCGAGGTCTTCCCTCGGCTAACCAACCTCCAGCACCTGTCCCTCCAATCGTACTTAATGAAGGTGCTATGGAAGCTCTTCGAACAATGGTTCAACAGATCGTACAACGGGCCATCCCTGCCGCAATACCGAACCCAACAATCGAAGAAATTCTAGAGGAAGGGCAAGGTGAAGCCCAAAGAGCTGAGGTCATTCCCGAGAAACAGAAGGAAGTCAGCTTCGCGGAGGCAATCAAAGCCTTTAATGCCATGAAGCCGGACTCTTATGACGGGACAGGCGACCCTTCCGGAATCCAATATTGGTTCTCCCATGTGGAGAGACTCCTAATGAATGTGCACTGCTCCGAAGATGACAAGGTGCACATGGATACGTTACGGCTTAAGGAAGAAGTCGGGGAATGGTGGGAGAGCTCTAGTTTGGCTACTCGCCCTAACCTGAGCTGGGCAATGTTCAAGAACAAAATGATGAACCACTTCTTCTCCGATGCGATGAAAGACGAGAAGCTTGATGAACTTCACTCCCTGAAAGTCCATGGATTAAGTGTGCATGAGCGAGCCAAGAAGTTTAACCACCTACTATAGTACGCTAAGGATGAGCTCACCATCGAGCAGCAGAAGATCAAGCGCTTCCACCGTTGGATGAGCGACACCATCAAACCTTGGATGGTAAATCACAATTTCAAAACCTTGGAAGAATACGTGGATGCAGCCTACAGGGTGGAAACGACGCTTAAGGGGCCCGAGAGCGGAAAGAATGGTGGAGGGAAGCCTCACCACTCAAACCAAAGCGGTTTCAAAAGGCTGGCCTCTCCACAAGGATCACACTGATCCAAGAAAATTAAGGACAAGGACATGTCAGCCGGGCCAAAATCTTTCCAAAGCTCGGAATACAAGGGCACATCAATCGAGACTGCTCAAAAGACCGCAGGACGTGCTACAACTGTGGAAAGGTGGGACATCTCTGTACCTACTGCAGACAAAAGGGGACCAACGAAGGACAATTCCATTCAAACTCAGCTTCTCATAACCACCAAGCTTCAAATAAGGTGGTTGGATCAGCTTCTGTGCTGTCTACAGCTCAGAATAAAGGAAAAGGACCGATGACATCCCAAAATCAAGGTCAACAACTCTATGAGATGCACCAAAGTGACAAACCTTGCGCCTCAGATGTTCTAGAGGAATAGATGAATCCTCCTTCCTATCCAAGTTTCTTGTTCGTAAACTTGTTAATCTTGCCTATAAGGCACTTTTGTATCACACCAATAGTTGAAAATGCCGAACCATGCCGGTGACACTCTTCCTCGTAAGAGTGTCTCATTTTGAAATCTATATTATGATTATAGTTATCATATTATATCCTTGCGTATCGAATCAAAGACAGTGTTCCATCATTAGCTTAATAATTTAAGAGAAAAGTTCGAGCTAAACTCCGGTATAAGTTTATGACGTATTCATTGTACTACTAAGTTCACCTCAAAATGTTACTCTCACCATAATGAAAATTGTAAGTTTATAAATAAAAAGTTTTCAATATAGATTCATGGTGGTGAATAAGTCTAGACTTTTACCTCCCATCTTGGCCACATGGTTGAGGTAGAACTTCAGGTCTTGTTCCTATGGAGATATACACTTTAGGCGATTGTATTGGAAATAGTTCCCCGATACTAATCACATTGGTGGAACGAACCACGCAGTCCCTCGAGTTTAACCTTGCTTACCAAAAACTACATTCTTATAAATACTACAAAATATAAAATAAAGGGACGCTCGAACCACTTCTCGATAGTATAATATATTCGAACATGACTGAATCGGCTAAAGTCGTTGTTGCCAAGATCAAAAATAAATTGCCCTATTCTACTAACTAGTATAGTAAGCAAGCAAGGGGTCGAACCCAAGAGAATCGGGATTCTGAATAATCAGCAGGAAACAAGACAAGGGTTTTTGGAAGTTTGAGCAAACAAACAAACAAGCAATTAATATTTGGGATTAAATCAATGGAAAGAAAAGAAGAGTTTATTTAACAAATTCCACCTTTTTAATCATTCGATCATCAATTCATCCACTTTTCTATTAATTCCCTAGTTAATTCCAATCCTTATAAAAGATTCCGCTTGTTCACGGTCCAAGCAGATTTATGATATGAACAAGAACGCTTAATTGAAATCATGCAAAGTATTAAGGATAGAAGGATATTAAATCATGCAATCAAGCTACGAGTCTCATGCATAAAATAACAATCAAACACTCTTTCTCAATTCTAGTCCACGATCCTAGAAATGTTTTTTTCAAGGATGAATCAGATTGCACAGACAACAATCAAACTAATCCAAACAGTAGAATATCAATCAAATTCAACAAGTTGCGCACCAAGACAAATTAATTGATAATCATGAAATTAAGCACAAGAGTTTTGATATTAACCAAGGGATAGAAAAGTTACCAGAATCTCACGAATTACATAAAAAGGCTTCCTTGATCAAACAAACTCCAAAGGGAAATTAGTTCTCCAAAATAAAACTAAAAACTGGAATAAACTGATAAGTATGCTAGAATTGTGTCCCTAAAGTGAAAACGAAACTAAGCTTAAATAGTAGAAATAAATATGAAACTCTAAGATATAATAATAATAAAAGATATAGTAAACGAAACAGAGTCGGCGCTGAAACCCCGAAATCCGCGGGCTCGGAAATAATCCGCGAGCGAGGATCACTCGATCTCCTCGGCCATGGATGCTCCTAAAACCGTGAGCACGGTTTGAAGCCGGACTCTTATGACGGGACAGGCGACCCTTCCGGAATCTAATATTGGTTCTCCCATGTGGAGAGACTCCTAATGAATGTGCACTGCTCGGAACCTGACAAGGTGCACATGGCTACGTTACGGCTTAAGGAAGAAGTCGAAGAATGGTGGGAGAGCTCTAGTTTGACTCGCCCTAACCTGAGTTGGGTAATGTTCAAGGACAAAATGATGAACCACTCCTTCTCAAAGGCGATGAAAAACGAGAAGCTTGATGAACTTCACTCCGAGAAAGTCCATGGATTAAGTGTGCATGAGGGAGCCATGAAGTTTAACCACCTACTATAGTACACTGAGGATCAACTCACCATCGAGCAGCAGAAGATCAAGCGCTTCCACCATTGGATGAGCGACACCATCAAACCTTGGATGGAGAATCACAATTTCAAAACCTTGGAAGAATACGTGGATGCAGCCTACAGGATGGAAACGACGCTTAAGGGACGCGAGAGCGGAAAGAATGGTGGAGGGAAGCCTCACCACTCAAACCAAAGTGGTTTCAAAAGGTTGGCCTCTCCACAAGGATCACACTAGTCCAAGAAAAGTAAGGACAAGGACATGTCAGCCGGGCCAAAATCTTTCCAAAGCTCGGAATCCAAGAAGAGCTCTCTAGTTTATCACAATTGCGGGGAACCGGGGCACATCGATCGAGACTGCTCAAAAGACCACAAGACGTGCTACAATTGTGTAGAGGTGGGACATCTCTGTACCTATTGCAGACAAAAGGGGACCAACGAAGGCCAATTCCATTCAATCTCTGCTTCTCAGAACCACCAAGCTTCAAATAATTAAGGTGGCTGGATCAGCTTCTGTGCAGTCTACAACTCAGAATAAAAGAAAAGGACCGATGACATCCCAAAATCAAGGTCAACAACTCTATGAGATGCACCAAAGTGACAAACCTTGTGCCTCAGATGTTCTAGAGGAATAGATGGATCCTCCTTCCTATCCAAGTTTCTTGTTCGTAAACTTGTTAATCTTGCCTATAAGGCACTTTTGTATCACACCAGTAGTTGAAAATGCCGAACCATGCCGGTGACACTATTCCTCGTAAGAGTGTCTCATTTTGAAATCTATATTATGATCATAGTTATCATATTATATCCTTGCATACCGAATGAAAGACAGTGTTCCATCATTAGCTTAATAATTTAAGAGAAAAGTTCGAGCTAAACTCCGACATAAGTTTATGACGTATTCATTGTACTACTAAGTTCACCTCAAAATGTTATTCTCACCATAATGAAAATTGTAAGTTTATAAATAAAAAGATTTCAATATAGATTCATGGTGGTGAATAAGACTAGACTTTTACCTCCCATCTTGGCCACATGGTTGAGGTAGAACTTCAGGTCTTGTTCCTATGGAGATATACACTTTAGGCGATTGTATTGGAAATAGTTCCCCGATACTAATCACATTGGTGAAACGAACCACGCAGTCCCTCGAGTTTAACCTTGCTTACGAAAAACTACATTCTTATAAATACTACAAAATATAAAATAAAGGGACACTCGAACCACTTCTCGATAGTATAATATATTCGAACATGACTGACTCGGCTAAAGTCGTTGTTGCCAAGATCAAAAATAAATTACCCTATTCTACTAACTAGTATAGTAAGCAAGCAAGGGGTCGAACCCAAGAGAATCGGGATTCAGAATAATCAGTAGGAAACAAGACAGGGTTTTTTGGAAGTTTAAGCAAACAAACAAACAAGCAATTAATATTTGGGATTAAATCAATGGAAAGAAAAGAAGAGTTTATTCAACCAATTCCACCTTTTTAATCATTCGATCATCAATTCATCCACTTTTCTATTAATTCCCTAGTTAATTCCAATCCTTATAAAAGATTTCCGCTTGTCCACGGTCCAAGCAGATTTATGATATGAACAAGAATGCTTAATTCAAATCATGCAAAGTATTAATGATAGAAGGATATTAAATCATATCAAGCTACGAGTCTCATGCATAAAATAACAATCAAACACTCTTTCTCAATTCTAGTCCACGGTCCTAGAAAAGAGTTTTTTCAAGGATGAATCAGATTGCACAGTCAACAATCAAACTAATCGAAACAGTAGAATATCAATCAAATTCAACAAGTTGCGCACCAAGATACATTAATTGATAATCATGAAATTAAGCACAAGAGTTTTGATATTAACCAAGGGATAAAAAAGTTACCAGAATCTCACGAATTACATAAAAAGGCTTCCTTGATCAAACAAACTCCAAAGGGAAATTAGTTCTCCATAATAAAACTAAACACTAGAATAAACTGAAAAGTATGCTAGAATTGTGTCCCTAAAGTGAAAACGAAACTAAGCTTAAATAGTAGAAAATAAATCTGAAACCCTAAGATATAATAATAATAAAAGATAAAATAAACGAAACAGAGTCGGCATTGAAACCCCGAAATTCGCGGGCGCAGAAATAATCCGCGAGCGCGGATGCTCTCGACCTCCTCGGCCGCGGATGCTCCTAAAACCGCGAGCGCGGTTTGAATCCGCGGGCGCGGATCTTCTGACAACTTACTGGTGTCAACTTCGGAGGTGGTTTTGACCCACTTAGAGTTGGAATTTGAACTCGCCGAACAAACATGAATTGTAGATCTTCGAGTTTGCTTTCCAATGATACCAAATTCAGCTTCATCCGATCACCGTAGCACCCGAACTATGCGTCACAAGAACATGGCGTCAAAACAACTCCAAATCAACACTTGTCTTCAAAACTCTTGCAATTCTTCTAATCATGTCTTCGGTCTTCATATGACAATTATGCTCAAAACTAACCTAAACACACTCAATTCATACCTAAAATACAAGAGTTAACCTATACTAAATAGAGCGTATCAATGACCTCGTAAACATGGTTACTCCCTCTTGGGATATAATCATCGCCTAACCCAATAGTGACTTCTTTAGAAACTGTAATTTGAGATTCTTCTTCCAAGGCATGGTTTCACATATTCAAACTTCGATTCCATATCAACAGTTATCGAATATCAATTTTAAAAGAATTCTTCCGCAATGACTCTATTCTAGAATGAATTAGTCATTTTCTTACTCTCTTCCTAGAAGCACTTAAGTTCTCTTTCCAATTAATTAGGCTTATTCTATAAGTAGTCCAACTTTTATTTGGAAAGGTCAACCCAGAACTTCCGTATGTATGACTCAAGCTAATGGATTAAATCGCTTGACCCCCCGCCTACTTTGCTAGCAAGACCAATCGGATTTCCATTCCTATCCCTTGATTTCATTAAACCACATAAGTTCAAATATTGGAATCTTTCTAAGGAATACTAATTTAACGATTCCTTAAGAAAAAGGTACAATAGTAATTCTCCTACTTGTACAGTCAACTTAACTAAAGAACGGAATGTTCTTTAAGGGGGTAATAGACCCTTTGTTGATTCCTCACAGTTGTGAGTGTTAGTAGCTTTCCATGTTAACCTTGTACCGCCCTAAGTCTTTCCTAGTTTTGGGGACGAAACTAATTTTAAGGGGGTACTATTGTAATATCCATTAAATTCTAAATAAAATAAAATGGGTAATTATCCCAATAATTTTTTTTTCTCTAAAGTAGAGATTAATAACTTTTATAACCTCCTATCATATTATAAAGGATTATAAAAGTTTACTACAATGGAAATTAAGAATTTAATTTAAATTGATTAAGAAAGTCGGGTGAGTATTTAAATATTTTCTCTTAAAAAGAGAGTTTAATTATTTTATAATTTTGATAATAGATTATAAAAATATTATAAAGGTTTATGGAGGCATAAATGTAGTCAAATACAAGTAAGGCTTTTATAATTTTTAAAACTATTAAATAGTGGAGTGTACAAGACTAAAAATAAGTAAAAGTCAATTTAATAAAAAGGAGTCAAGAGCCGGGACTTGAACCCGAGACCTCTTGCATCTCCCTCCCACACACACACTCCTCAAACCGCTAGACTATTGTAAATTGACTACCCAATTCACCACGCTTTTAATAATAAATCTCCCTATTCTTCTTCTTCAAGAGAGAGAGTCAAAGAAGTCTGATTGAAGTAACACTTCTCCATTGCATGTAAATTTAGTCTCCATTCTTCTCCACTCTTACTTGCAAGACCACCCAATTTACATCATCAAGCATCATCACCAACAAGCACACTCTCCCCATATCAGCATTCATTATCCTCTCTTCCATAGGTCAAAAGCCATGACCATGGATCACCAAGAGCTCCTTCCTTGCCTATTTAAATGTAATAACTGTGATTTTTAAGGATATTTTTGAATTTTTTTCCGGATATCCTTTTAATCTCTTTGTCCGTTTTAGCGCTTAATCCAATATTTTTGTTGGAATTTAAATCCTAGAAATTTTTTGGTGATATCCTAAAATCATAAAGAAATGATTTTATGGATCGGTGTAAATTCTAGGATTTTTCAGTGGAAAAAGAACATTTATTGGATAAGTCGTCTTTTTAATTATGTACTGTAAAGATAAAATCATTTAAAGGATTGGTAGCAAGATAAAATCATTTATTGGAAAAAGAACATTTAAAGGATTTAAAATACGAAACAGAAGCCTTAAAAATTGAAGGTAGCAAGATAAAATCATGACAAATTGGTTTTATTGGTCTGCATAATTTACGGGACGTTTTGTATTTAGTAAGTTTTTTCACCCGAGGTACATAATTTTACCGCTTTAACGCGAATCTCGTTCCGAAACGGGAAAACCCTTTAATAGCCGACCTTCATTACTTAGTGGGGGAGGAAACCAAGACCGAGCAATGGACTCGGGAGATTTGAATTTCTTCACCGCTGCATATCGTCTCCTTTTTTAGCCACCTTCCACCTCATATTCTTCCCTTCTTCCATTCATTTGGGCTCGTGCTGGAACTCATCACCGTCGGTTATCTTCTTTGCCTCGCTGCGACGTCGCCGACGACCACCAGTCACTCCGACCACCACCCACTACGAGAGCTTCCGCCGGGCAATACTCAACCACCCTTGGGCTCGGGGATCGAGCCACTATCGATCCAAACGAGCCATGGGCTCAAGTGAATGTTCAAACCGCTCGAGAAACGGACGTCAGAATCTTCAGTTATAGTGAATACAAGTTTTGACATCGATTGGAAGGTAAAGGACTTCGGATAATTACTCGGGATTCGTTGTTAATCAGAATGATCCGAGGTTTGGTCACCTTTAAGAACGGTTGCTAATGAACAAATTTTATTTAGAAAATTATTCCAAAAGTGAAGCGGATAATTAGTTTTAATTTCGCCAAGATGGCTCCTTAAAGCCTGATAGCTAAGGATTTATTATATAGTCGATATACGAAATCAAATGATTATCGATTAAGAAGTTGTAGGAGTTAAGAATACAACTAAGAAGTATATCCATGAGCTCGTTTTTAAAGAATCTTTTGTTATATTTGACAGAAGGGTGATAAAGATTACTGTTGAATTGCTAAGGACGTTGAGCACGCCTTCTAAGGCAAGTGGACGGTTCTCTCTTGCATTATTGTTATTAAATGAGGAATTGAATCCCATTTAATATTTGTGTTGGGAACAACTTGTGTGCTTAATAAAATATGATAGGTTGTTATATTTGTTAGAAATAATGACCATGTTATTTATTCAGTTTTGCGGTAGAACTGGATTTAGGTTCGTTATGTGTGACCTTATATGTTGTCTCACGCTGAGACATTGTTGTTGAATTAAGGTAGTTTCAGGGAGGGGAACGTGGTTCCATATCCTCTCTTTAAAAAAAGATTACATTAGGAGGGTCCTAATCCTAATGGTGGGTCATGACTCTTCCCCTGCTCTTCGTGTGAGAGGGGTGATGCGCACTCTAGCGAAGTGCAATTTGCACGGTGCAGTGTAGACGACAGGGTAATAGGCCTCTTTTATCTCTACATCACCATATGCAATTGAAAGATCAAGGATAGCTTAAGTATTGTGATCTTGGTACAGGGTAGGTGACAATGGATGAAATACTCCGATGATCTCTACAATACCAAAATATTTCGGCACTAGTTCGAGCCGATTATGAATCACCAACCTGTTTGTGAAAAGTTTTGAAAGTAATATAAGATAAGTGCGTTAGGCACATTAATATACCTGAATGGTTTGTCCCATCGGAAACCCATTCTTGCTCCCGGTTATGAATGATTCATAATCAAACTTTGATTAAGTCAATTTGATTAGTGGACGGAGGCTTTTCAAAATGTGATGTGATTAATTTGAGTTCCCAACAATTTTTCATGTTTCGTAAAGGAACCACAAGTTGTGGTGTCCTCTCTCTAGATTATGCATGCCTCATTCTTATCCTCTATGAGCTTGCTAACTATTGGATCATCGACCGGTTGTTATTCGGATTTCGATGCCAATATGTTTAGTCACTACCATAAGAACCAGTCAATTTCTCCACTTGCTTAGTCTTTCATTTGACTAACCCGATGATGAGGTATTTTTCAGTCGTTTACCTATCAAAGAATCCTAACTTAACCAATCTGAGTTGAATGGTAAGCAAGGGTCGATCCCACAAAGACTCGTGTATGAATGTTATTACTTAAGTGCCAAGTAACTAATATGGGGAGTTTTTGGAATTATTAATCTAACCTAATATGCAATAATAAAACTAACTATGAATGCAAAAGTTGATTGTGAATATATATGAGAGAAATATGTTCAACTAGTTAAATCCATCATAGATATGCTTATTGATCATTGATTTTCCTGATTCTCAATTCCCTTGAATAAGCTATTGTGGATTATACTCCTACTAAGGATTATGACCCTAATCATTTAACAACCTAAAACAACGTCTAGATTCAATTAAACGACAGCTTTACGAATCAAGTTATCAATAGAAACAAACACTTAGAGCAAACAGACATCTAAGTTATTTGTGGATTTATTCCCTTCTACAACTGAATAGCCCGAACGTGTCTAAACAATTATAGATGCTACTTTATCTAATCAACCCCGAACGAGAATTAATCAGTTTAGGTGTAAATTAACCTAGAAATTCTATTAGGTGATCAATCTAACAAAACCCTAGAATAATTCTGATTCAATTAAGCACAAGGAATAAAACCTATTCAAGTTGATGAGAATCAATCAAACCTCACAATATTATGCAATCTATGATTTCAATAACTAGTCAAACACAAAAGAATTAGCAATGCATAATTGAATTAAAATCAAACTTACAAGAGGTTCAAAGATTGCTCCTTTGAGAAAACTCTCTCCAAAGAAACCCTAGCCTCCAAAGTTGATCAAAAAGTCTTAGAAAATAAACTAACATAAAGTATTTATATGTCTCTAAAAATAACCCTCATAAGATATATTAAGCACAATACTCGGAAATCATAAGCTCATAAACCAACATATCAAAGCCCAAAACTAAGACTCGGCTCAAACATGCGTCCGTTGAAAAGTCCAGATTGCGCGACATCGGCATGCATTGCGCGGCCGCGCAATATCCACCCCGCGCAATTGTCACTCTGTCGAGATTGCTCGAGCAGATTGCGCGGGTTGGATCCCGAGCAATTGCTTGTCTTCTTGGCTCGATCTTCCTCGCCTTGGCTCTTCATCCTAGTGCCTCCTTGCTCCCTTAGCCTCGTCCATCTCGTCCATCACCACCATGTTCCATTTGCACTCGCCCTGCTGTTGCTCCTGAACCTAAAAACCTGTAAAACCGAGCAAACCAGCGCATAATACCCGACAACACAAAAACCTAAAAACTACATAAAAACTAACCAAAACCTAACCAAAACATATATAAAACATGCATCTAAACTACTCCTTATATGCGAGCTATCAAATTCCCCCATGCTTAACCCTTGCTTGTCCTCAAGCAAGACATAAATCCAATCACACCATAGAAATGCAATCTCACATCCATATCAAGTCAAACAAACATTTCTCATGTAATTAAAAACTCAACCAAGACTTCTCAGCATGCATTATGAATAGCAAAAAGTAAAGACCATTCATTCATTCTAGACCTCACCAAGGAAATTGTGTTTTGCACTCAACACTCAAGTGTATACAGGGTATGTGTTTCACTCAAAATCAACCATGAAAACTAGACTACCATATGCTTGCATCAGAGTTCTAAATATCCACCGCTGGGGATCAAATACATAGCAAAAATCATGAGGTCTTTTTAAGGCTTGTAATGGGGCCAAGGTAAAGAGAAATTTGGAAGGGACAATATTTGGCCTGTGGTGCTAAATCCGGGATAAAGAACTAATTCCTAAACCCAAACTTTACACTTTACCTCTCACTTCTCCCAACTTCTTTACCAACTTCATTACATTTACATTCAAACACTTTGCTTCTTTTTTTTTTTCTTTTTTTTGCCTCTTTTCACTCTTTCTTGCTTTGCTAATGAAGACTAATAACATTTAAGCACTTTTGCTTTTGCTTATTTTGCAACAAACTTCATCTTCATTTTTTTTTTCAACTTTGAGCACAAGTGTTAATTTTCCTCTTTTTCTCCTACTTTTCATCCAACTCCCTCATACTTACATCAAACTCACACAATACAACCAAAACCTAAAGTCCTAAATCCCGGATTATGGGTCAAGCTTATTCGGCTATGGATCATTTTGTGGAGCAAATAAAAATAGGCTTAAGGCTCAAATAAATTGGGTGTCAAAAACATGGATCATGTAGG
This sequence comes from Fallopia convolvulus, assembly GCA_964016875.1. NCBI lineage: Eukaryota > Viridiplantae > Streptophyta > Magnoliopsida > Caryophyllales > Polygonaceae > Fallopia > Fallopia convolvulus. Next base: position 21,986,420 of record OZ024730.1, read on the forward strand.
GTAGGAAGGGAAATAATAGGCTATTAAGAAACATTGCCTCAATCACTTTAATGCTATGCATTCAATCATATAAAGCAGCCTCAAAATAGAGTATTAACGCAAGTTCTAGAGCTAGATAATCATGGTGATACACTCAAACATGTAGAGAACAATATTATCATGAAAGGCCAAAAATCAAATCTCACAAGGCTAATTGTTTTGTCTAGAACTTCAGAATGAATCTAAAACTCAAGCTAAATACATGCTCCATCCTATAATCAAGTCATTTAATCAATGATCATGCTTATATCATATCAACTTCAGTAAATCATGCAAATCATGGGTTAGAACTTATACTCAACTTAGAAACATAAGTGGAATCAAACAATGGGGAAATAAGAACCTAAATGCAATATTTTTTGTATTTTTTTTCGACTTTTTCTAATTTTTTTTTTCATTTTTAGAATTTTAATCAATGCATGCAAAATTTTTTAAATATGACCTAATCTAATGCAAACTATATGCAATGCAAACAAGTAATTCCCTTCCCCCATGCTTAAAACATACTTTGTCCCCAAAGTATAGTAAAAAGAAAAGGAAAGAGAAAAACTCACAAAACCTAGTTGTCCGGGTAATAGGACGGAAAATCCTATGGTGGTGGTGGTTGGTACTCCGGATGAACCTCTGGCTGCGGTGGATAGTATGGTGGAATCTGCTGAGCTGGTGGTGGCTGATATGGTGGGAACTGAGGATACGGTGGATCTGGAAAAGCGTACTATGGATAAGACTGATGAGGAGGATAGCCCGCTGAACTCCAGCCATCCAATCTAGTGTTGAGCAGTCTGAACTGCTCATCCTAGCGAGCCTGAAATGCAGCAATCTGCTGATCTTGATGAGTCTGATATGATATGAACCTCTGATCCACATAACCACGCATGTCCTGGAAACCCTGATCGATGTGAGATGTCATACTGTTGTAGCGCTGTGTGTTCTCCAACTGCATCTGTTGCATCATCTCCATCATCTGGCTGTAATGTGTATCACCTCCAGCTGGTATAGATGGGTCAAAGTGTTGCTGCTGGGTTTCCTCCTCAGACTCCTCCTCCTCCTCTGTGTCTTCAGCCTCAGCGGACTCTTCCTCTACATCTTCTTCTTCTTCCTCAGCCATAGTGAAATCTTCATCCATGTCCTCCTCTTCAGACTCCTCAACAATAATTGGAGCCTTGTTTTTACCCCTAACTGGGCCCCTGACGTTGGTAACATTCAAATCACCATCCTGGACATCAATGAACCAGTTAGCTGGGTTGTCTCCAATCCTCACTCGGCTCCCATCAGGAAGCTTCATTACTCGCCCAGAATCCCCAATCGCCCAGTAATAAGAGTTCCTGTGAATGAAGAGTGCTCCCATCTTCTTCAGCATCGTAAAATCAATAGGCACAGGTGGAATGTCAACCTGTAACCTACTCACATCAACTCCAAAGTGTTTAGCCAGATGGGTCACAATCCCACCAATACAGATAGCTCCTCCACCCTTGTTCACCACATGGTACATGTGGTTCATAAGCATAGATCCCCTGTTCATCTTCTTCTTTTTCAAACAAGCTGCCAGTACAGCTACATCTTTCTTAGGACAGTTGTTTCCCCCATCACCTCGCGCATTCATGGTGCTACCAATGAATCTCTGAAATACTTTAATGGCGGGGTGAGTGATGGGAGATGCTTTTTCTCTAGAAGGCTCATATTTAGCTTTCCCTGTAATTTGCCTCCAGAAATGATGATCAGCCCATGTTGCCCCTGTCTCAGTAAACCCCATATCCCTAGTAGAAGGAAAATTTGAAGAAACCGAACACTCTGTTGACTTCTTTCAAAGTAATCCTCCTACTAACTCCTCCTAACCAGAATTTAATCTTCCCCTCTCCCCTGAAATCAATAGACAGGGTACTTAGGAACTCCAAAGTTAACCCTTTGAATGTGGGTTCACACAACTTCAAGAATTCTCCCATGTGCAAGTATGCTCCAATCTCATTCACCAAATGAGCTATCCCGATTGCATTCATCAACTCCCAGTCTATGAACCTGGTTGCTTTCCATTCTCTGTCTTTCAAGAGCTCAAACTGGATCACATGTTCATTCTTCGCCAGACTGATCCCAAAAGTTTCTTGGGTATTTTCTCCCACCACAGCAGGGGGAGCATAAGCGTCTCGGGATGATGATGCAATATCTCTTCTACTTCTTTTCGGAGCCATTTTTACCAAAAATTTACACAAACCTGCACAACACCACAAATGGACCAAGCAAACACAATTTTTGTTGTCCCGGCAAGGACAACCACAACAATATTTCACAAATAATCGCTCAAACACTCACTTCCCCCACTACCTAGAACAATTTAATCAAATTTTAATCAAATTATGGGTGGATTTCGGATTTATGCAAAAGGCTTAAATAAAACACGAATCTATGCTAGAATCATGCAATAAACAAACTTTTGTGAAGAACTTAAACCTAAATCCGAGCCTAAAGGGGTCAAATTCGGGTTTTTATAGTGAAACCTAGATCTAGATTTAACTAGATAAAAACCGAAATTGAATGGAGATTTGAGACACTTACTTGAATCCTTGTTGATGTTGATGTTGTTGGCTTGATTTTTGGTTGAAATCCCGCTTGGAGTTGCTTGAGAAAAGCTTGAAAATTTGCCTTCAATGGAGGAGGGAGAGGGGTAGAAGAAGAGTTGCTCTTGCGTAAGTGTGGGTGAGAAAAGAAATATCGGGGTTTAATTAAAAGGGGTCCCGAAATTTGGCCGATTGCGCGGCATCGCACACAATTGCGCGGCCGCGCAATGACGAAGCCGCGCAATTGCCTCCCTGTTGGGATTGCGCGGCTTTGGGCCTCAGGATTGCGCGGCTGCGCAATTAGCAGACCAAGCCGCGCAATCTCGACTGAGACTGCTTTACTCGGCTTGGCTACAGATTGCTTGGCCACGCAATTTTTGTCCCTCTTCCAACTATTTCTATACTTCATGGCTTACCGAGTTTTCCTAAATTTGAGGATTATTTCTACCTAAACTAACTAATAAAAACAAAATTTGTGAAACAGAAAGCAAAAATCAAAACAAAACTATCCTATAACATGGGTTGCCTCCCAAGAAGCGCTTGTTTAACGTCATTATCTTGACGTAAAAAGGATATTAAGAAGGATATGAGCTGTGAAATTCGATCTCCTTCCCGTCGAATCCCATCTTCAATGTGCCCTGCGGTATGTCGATCCTTGTATTCGCAGTTTTCAAAAATGGTCGTCCGAGCAACATTGAAATCTTTCCAACTCCCGATCCCATGTCCATCACTAGAAAGTCAGTTGGAAACTTCAAGCAATCCACCGTAACCCATACATCTTCAATTTTTCCTTTAGGCCTTACAGTGGAATGATCAGCCAGCTCTACTATGGTCCGAGTTTCTTTTAATGGTCCCACACCAAGTTTCTCATATAGGGACGAAGAAATCACATTAACTGATGCACCTAAATCAATTAAAGCTTCATTCACTTTGGTGCTTCCAATAGTGCAAGGGATAGTGAACATGCCACGGTCACTGCACTTTTCGGGCAAACGCTTTTGAAACACAGCAGACACATGTTCTTTTTCTTTGACTTGCTTTTGACTTTTCTCCTTCTGTCCCCTTTTTAGAGTACACAACTCTTTCAAAAACTTAGCATACCGAGGTACACTCTTGATTATATTCAGTAGCGGAACATTAACTTTGCAAGTACTGAAGACCTCGAACAGCTCTTTGTCATTCTTCAATTTTCGGGTTTCTTTCAAGGCCTCTGGGAATGGTGGAGCAGGCACGTAGGCTTTCAGAAGGGGGTCAGAGTTGCTTTTCAGATCGCCCAGATTGCGCGGCGTCGCGCCAGATTGCGCGGCCACGCTTTCCCCCTCGACCCCGCGCAATCCCAACTGGGAGCATATTGCGCGGGATGCACATTGCGCGGGCGCGCTTTCAGCAGCCAAGCCGCGCAATTGCCCGTCGTTCTGTTCTGTTGATTCTTCAGCTTTGCTCAACTGATATACTTGCCCCGCCTTTGAACCCTCATAAATAGAGATAAAACTGACATTTGCCCTCGGTTTAAGCTTTGTCTGGGACGGTAGCTTACTTGAATCTCTGGCTTCCAGTTTGCTCACTGCCTCAACAATCTGACTGACTTGATTTCCAGATTCTTTATACTGGACTTGGTTTCCTATCGAAGCTGAGTTAGAGAACCATGTATTGTTGAAACTGTCTGAGTCAGACTTCTGATCATCTGGTCAGTGGACATATCATTCTGATTTCCTCCCTGAGCCTGAGATTGGAAAGGTGGTCTGAATTGAGCTTGGCCACCTTGATTGTTGAACTGCTGATTGCTTTGATTGCCATACCTCAAATTAGGATGATCCCTCCAGCCTGGGTTGTAGGTGTTGGAAAAGGGGTCATACCTCGACCTAGGTGGTCCATATCCTCCCACTGCATTCACCTCAACTTTTTGATCTTGGAGTGTAGGACAAGCGTCAGTGGGATGCATGTTATCATAGCAGATTTCACAAGATTTCACCTGCTGTCTACCACCCTGCTGCAATAGCTGCTTCATCATCATTTTCAATTCAGTGACTTCATCTTGAATTCTTGTATTAGCCACCACTGAATTTGCAGCTCTTGAGCTAGTTTCTTTTCTGAACTGTCTTGTGCCCTAAGACAGTTGTGTAAACAATTCAAACGCAGCAGCAGGAGTTTTGTTGAGAATGTGACCTTGGCAAGCTGCATTGACTATCCTTCTCTCATCATCCAAGAGGCCATTGAAAAGATACAGAATCAGGTCTTGATCAGTGTAACCATGAAAGGGATAGCTGGCTACCAACCTCTTGAACCTCTCATAATACTCGTACAAGGACTCATTCGCTTCTTGTTCGATGTTACTGATTCGCTTTTTCAAATCGTTGAGCCTTGTAGCAGGGAAGTACTTCTCCAGAAAAGCTTCCTTCATCTTAGCCCATGTATCAATACTTCCCGGAGCCAAGTAGTAAAACCAGTCTTTAGCCTGATCCTTGAGAGAAAAAGGAAAGGCTCTCAGCGCGATCTGGTCATGAGTTACATCAGCAGGCTTCATGCTTGAGCACACAACATGAAATTCAGAAAGATGTTTGTTGGGGTCTTCACCACTATGCCCATGGAATGAAGGCAAAAGGTGGATCAACCCGGATTTCAGCTCAAACTTGACTCCCTCACCGAGAGCAGGGAATTGCACCGCCAATGGCTGTTGTGTCAGATTTGGTGCAGTCAACTGTCTCAGAGTTTGGTCACCCATCTCAACATATTCAGCAGATTCAGATTCAAAGTCAGATTCTTCAAGAAAGAACGGTAAGGCCTGAAAGTGATTCCGGATTTCCTTCGTTAGCTTGAAGAGTGTCCTGTCAATATCTGGATCAAATAACAGGGGAGATGAGTTAGTAGAACGGGTATGAACCATATAACAGGTTCACACCCAAAACAACACAAAAGTAATAAACACAAATAGCGACGAGTCCCCGGCAATGGCGCCAAATTTGATGAGGTATTTTTCAGTCGTTTACCTATCAAAGAATCCTAACTTAACCAATCTGAGTAGAATGGTAAGCAAGGGTCGATCCCACAGAGACTCGTGTATGAATGTTATTACTTAAGTGCCCAGTAACTAATATGGGGGGTTTTTGGAATTATTAATCTAGCCTAATATGCAATAATAAAACTAACTATGAATGCAAAAGTTGATTGTGAATATATATGAGAGAAATATGTTCAACTAGTTAAATCCATCATAGATATGCTTATTGATCATTGATTCTCCTGATTCTCAATTCCCTTGAATAAGCTATTGTGGATTATACTCCTACTAAGGATTATGACCCGAACTTCATAAATAGTTGAAAGAACTAACAGTCTAAACAACCCTAATCATTTAACAACCTAAAACAACGTCTAGATTCAATTAAACGACAGCTTTACGAATCAAGTTATCAATAGAAACAAACACTTAGAGCAAACAGACATCTAAGTTATTTGTGGATTTATTCCCTTGTACAACTGAATAGCCCGAACGGGTCTAAACAATTATAGATGCTACTTTATCTAATCAACCCCGAACGGGAATTAATTAGATTAGTTGTAAATTAACCTAGAAATTCTATTAGGTGATCAATCTAACAAAACCCTAGAATAATTCTGATTCAATTAAGCACAAGGAATAAAACCTATTCAAGTTGATGAGAATCAATCAAACCTCACAATATTATGCAATCTATGATTTCAATAACTAGTCAAACACAAAAGAATTAGCAATGCATAATTGAATTAAAATCAAACTTACAAGAGGTTCAAAGATTGCTCCTTTGAGAAAACTCTCTCCAAAGAAACCCTAGCCTCCAAAGTTGATCAAAAAGTCTTAGAAAATAAACTAACATAAAGTATTTATATGTCTCTAAAAATAACCCTCATAAGATATATTAAGCACAATACTCGGAAATCATAAGCTCATAAACCAACATATCAAAGCCCAAAACTAAGACTCGGCTCAAACATGCGTCCGTTGAAAAGTCCAGATTGCGCGACATCGGCATGCATTGCGCGGCCGCGCAATATCCACCCCGCGCAATTGTCACTCAGTCGAGAATGCTCGAGCAGATTGCGTGGGTTGGATCCCGAGCAATTGCTTGTCTTCTTGGCTCGATCTTCCTCGCCTTGGCTCTTCATCCTAGTGCCTCCTTGCTCCCTTAGCCTCGTCCATCTCGTCCATCACCACCATGTTCCATTTGCACTCGCCCTGCTGTTGCTCCTGAACCTAAAAACCTGTAAAACCGAGCAAACCAGCGCATAATACCCGACAACACAAAAACCTAAAACTACATAAAAAGTAACCAAAACCTAACCAAAACATATATAAAACATGCATCTAAACTACTCCTTATATGCGAGCTATCACCCGACCACTTTATTCAATTGCATGGTCGGCTGGTGTCCACCGTTGTACACGACACATCAGGTATTTCTTGGAAGTTGTTTTGAGAAGTGGATCAAGAAGTTGAAGAAAAGTTTCCAGAAGTAGTATTTGAGAGAAGTTTATGGATGGGACACTATAAAGTTATGTTGGGAAAGAAGAAGCTAAGAGTTTACATACTAAAGGTTTTGTTCAGATAGAAGATTGTTCTATCATCTTGTCATAAAAGCTAATGCTGTTTTAAGACCATTTGTATTTATTCCGCTGTAATGTCTTCTTAAACTTTGTAAGATTGAAGTAATAAAGATTAAGTTCTTTTGCAACATTTTATTATTTTCTGGTTATGATTTAAATAAATCCAACTTTTGGATTTTTAGTTTGTTCCGTCAGTTGAAAGTCTTGGGTAGCTTCGGTTTAGTCTTAATCGGGGTTACTGGCGGTAATACCTCTAGGGTAGGAAGGGGGTGTTACAGAAGTGGTATCAGAGCTAAAAGTTCCTATGTCTGGCTTAATACTTTCATCTTTTATATAAAATTATGGAGAATTCTATATGGGTGTTATCTTAGAACCATTTATGCAAAGTGGTTAAGATTGGAAGTCAGACTCGTGAAGAGATAGAAGGAGAAAAGGGAATTGGGGAACATGAGGTAATAAGTTTTGTCCTATAATGGACATTTGATTCCCTGGAGATGGGAAAGGATTCCGAGAAGGATCCAAAGTAAGATTAGGTGAAGATTCCTAAAGTTGACCCGGTTCTAGACCAACTTCTCAATGAATTCCTATTCTCTCTTGAGAGTCTGAATTGGGTGTACCCTCGTCGCTTCTTTTATATTAGGAAACTTCTTGTGAGATTTTGAAGTTAAGTATTGTACTTCATAAAGACTTTCTATTTTGAAGATTTCCTATTTTAAGCTCGTATGATGGAAGATTTCAAGTTATGAATTTTGTTTAAAAACGTCATGATTCACAGGTATGTGAAAGAAATTGTTAATTTCTTTTCTTGATATGTGAAAGTTCAAGTGTTGTCTTTAAAAAGGAAATTTTAAAGTGAGTTTCTTTGACATTGAAGTCATAAGATTAAGAGTTTTCACGAGTATATTCTTATAGGAATTTCTAAATTTTGAAATTCGAGTATCAATAGAAGTTTGGATTTGGAACCTCTACTTCTCAATGGTAAGATTTGGTGAATCTTATAAGTCTTGAGTAATTCTGAAAGATCAGTATGGATCATGAAGTGAGGTAAAAGAATCATGAATAGAAAGGGATTACCTTTGGAAACTTTCTTCAACAACTATGTTTGAGACTCTATAATATAGAATCATGGATAATCTGTACTTTTCTTTGCTCAGTTGGAAGTTAAAGAGCTTTGAAGTGCTCAAATGTTGGATCAATTGAATTGTTAATCTATTGGAAAATACAATTCAATTTTTAACCTAATAGTGTTCAAACTCGGATTTTCATATATGTTGTTATCCTTTGAGTTAAGAGGATTGAGAATCCTAAATGGAATGGGAATCTCTTTTTGGTTATAGTAAGGAAGAAAGGGAGAATATTGGTTCAGATCAAATGGTGCACAAGTGGTTAATCACCAAGGTTGTCGTGAATGAGGTTGATTGGTTAAAAAGGATTGAACAAGAAGAAGTTCATCGATGATGTGTTTATATTCAATTAACTACTTAGTACAAGTATTAATTGATTACATGAGTTGTTGATATCCAAATGATTAACCTATGTGACACGTAATGGGAATTTCGTGTATGATACCCAACTCAGGATAATGAGAAGAGACTTGAGATCTATAATTGACTAGTAATGGAATCAGTAATAAGATGTTCTAAATTGCCAATGGTATTGGCTTATGTTTCTTCAAGGATGGAAATGATAAAGTTCAATTTTGAGAAGATCATTCAAGGAATGATTTTGGTATGTTCGTTTGTGATATTTTAAACAGTTGGGAGAAAAATAGCAATCATCTATCGTCAATAAGGCTTAGACTCTATCGCTGAAAGGATAATTTCAGTTGTGTTTGGATTTTGAAGATTTTATATTTGTCAAATCTAATGCCTAAGATGGTACTGGTGAAACTATTAAGTTGTCGGCAAGTCTCCTAACCACAAGTTCTTCCTTTGCAATGTGGTTTGAACTTGAGCTAATAAAAAGGGTATATGTCTTCTCCTTATGGTTAAGTAAGAAGACAAGAATGATGGAGAAGTCTAGTTTGTTTACCAATGTTGAATTGGGATAGGTTCAAGAATACTTTGTTTGGCCAAGTGCATTCATTCTTTTGTTAAAAGATATTGGAAACTAAAGAAACATCCTGATTTGAAGATAAAAGGATCGAAAGTTCTTAAACTCGTCACGAGAGTTTGATAGCTTTCACTTTTGGATATCGGAATTTAAATGACAATTAAGTTGCAGAAGGGATATTGTTCTGCAAATGGATGATCTCAAGCATTGAATTTTGGTAATATATCATTGTTACATCACTTTAAAGTGGGATGTCAAGGAGACATACAAGTTGAGATCGACCTTGGAAGAATTTGTTATGAGTAAGAAGATGTTGGAATCACATTTTCCGTAAGGATTGCAAGTAAGTGGATTTGAGTGATCAACTCTTTAGCGAAATTAAGTTGGGTTGAGATTGAGTTAAATCAGACAGAGATTACTCAATACTAGGGATTGTAGAAAAGTCTGGCAGTATGTTCTAAGTAAGAAAAAGTCGAGGCATGTAATCAGGTTCTACCTTGAGGAAGGAATGAAGTGTTACATTCGAAGGGAAATTTTGGGCTCAGAAGTGAATTGGATTATTTTAGCTCCTTTGAGGCTCAATTTTGATTCAAAACTTTGGCCAAGTTGGTAAGGCCAGCTAAGGTGCAAATGTCAACACAGAACTAGGGCAAAACGTCCGTAGCATCATGAAAATAAGGTCAGCAATTTTATATGATACATTGGCTAACGCGCCCAATTCCTCAAGAGAGTAGCTAATCTTTGTTTCCGCAGTATTCAAAGTTAAAGCAAATAAGTTAGTAACCTATGTCGAGTTCCTGTCAAGCTGTTACGATTTAAGAGATATTTGAAATTGTTTTGTGATTTTCTCTTTTGAGAAAAATCATACGACTTTGTAGAATTCTGGTATGAATTTTTAAAGAAATGTTGATTTGATATACATAATTCATGAATAAAATTTTCTATTGTTTTCATGGTGGTGAGTAAGAATGTATTTTATCTTCCATCTTCATCACATGGTAAGGCAAGATTACATGTCTTATTCCTATGAGAATGCAGTAAAGGGTTGTGTTGATTTTATTTCCCCATCCTGATCACATGGTGGAATTAGATCACATAATTCCTCGGGTTTACGTTCGAAATAAGAAATTTGTAGGAATTACATTTCCTGTCAAGGTTGGAATGATTACACAAAGGTTGTGTTTGGAATTTGGAAATAACCATTTGATAAGTGATTTCACTTGGGTCGTAAAGAATAAAACGTTTCTAGTATGATTTGGCAATCATATAAGTTTTGCAATTATGTGAGTTTTGCAAGTGTAGTTGTTTGAGATGAAAAGATGTAAGCTTTCTTTTGCATTATAGCAATTTCAATATCTAGTATCCTGTAAAACTCTTTTGAGTTAGTACATCCTTGGTACCCTATACCATTTAGGTAGTATGGTCAAACTTCCCAAAACAGTTCGATTATAAGTAAAGAAATTTGGTAAGATTCTTTACAAATCTGTGTTGGTCTCTGAAGAGCATGGAGTAACTCCGTACTTCTCTAAAAGTTTGGGATTGTTTTCAGTTAATGATTATTGGAATTCTCTAAGCAGTTTGCTAGTAGTTCATCTTGGTTGACGTCGTGACCTAAGAAAGTCATTGCCTTTTTAGCGGAATTGTCCTTGAAAGTAAGTTGATATGGACTCCTAGGATGGAACCCTTTCTAAGGAATGATATTATAGTAATCCTTTCTTTGGAATAAAGGATGTACTAGTAATTTCTCCATTAGTTGTTATTTGTTTTCATGTTGTCTTGAAAACTTAAATCTCTTTGAGATAAGATAGTCAAGTGAGGACTTTAAGCAGAACTCCAATAGGTTTGGAGTTTGGATATGTAAATTAGTATTGATTGTCAATCTCAGCCTGATAAGTTGTTGGATATAGAGAGTGGACACGTGAGGATATGTTTTTAATCCTAAGAGTTAGGTTGCTCAACAAGTCAAAATGTTAAGTGAAGTCTAAACAGTTCTTTGATGAAAAAGACTGAAAATTGTCAATGGAGACAATTTTGTTGAAAATTATTGGACTAAAGGTATTATTGTCCAATATGTTGGTATAGTAATGCGTAAGAGTGTAGTTTGAAGTAGTTGAGAGATATAACTACTTTTGAATGTCAGTATGCCCAAGCTGAGTTTTGGTTGAGAAACGGATGTAAAGGATTGACAAGATAGGTTATTATCTTGTCATGTGTTGGATAAATCTCATATTCTTGGTTAAAGTAATATTGAGATTTTATCTCAAAAAGGAAATTGAGTAAGGATTTTAAGTAATCCTTGTAAAGAAACTAATTTGAGAAGGACCAAAGGTTTAGTTTGGATGACAACAAGGTTGTGTGAATCCCCTATGATGTTATTCAAAATTTGTTGACCAGATCAAGGAAAAGTAGTATGGGAAAGTAATATTATATAAGATCAATGGAGAAGATGAAGAAGGTAAGACACCGGGATTTGTTATTCAAGATTATGGATTGCTTGGTTTCAAAACTGTTCATGTATATCTGTTGTTGATGAGCTTTGAAAGCTTACATCAAAGGAGGCATAGTTATTTGCTTAATTAGTTCATTCTTGAACAATTAAATGTATAAGGATTTAAGATAAAACTTTTGATGGATTGACATGAAGCGAAATGTCACCGAGTTTGTTTTGATGTGTTTGGTTTGTTTGGAAGTCCTCATTGAGCATAGAAGACCAGATGAAATGTTATAGTCTCTTCTTGTTTCAGAATGTAAGTGGAAAGATGTTACAATGGATTCTTGTCATTAGACGTTCAAGACTTAATGAAAGAAGGATGCATATGGAGGATGTTAATAAACCCACCTAGAGTGTTCATTTTAATGCAATTAAGATGACTTAAAAAGTACAGAAGTTAACTGAGGTGTTCATGCAGGAAGTGTTTCATCTTCATAAAACTCCAAAGACTATTATCTCTAATTGAGATGGATGGTTCATGCCAAGGTTTTGAAAGGAGTAACATCAAGCTTTGTGGAGTGAATTGAATTTTAGTGCTGGCTTCCCTCATTAAACTGATGAGTAATGCAAAAAAACAAATTCAAACTCCCAAGGATATGTATTCTGGATTCCACACAAGTTGGAATGGTAGCTTGAGTTTGAGTGACTTCACATACAAGAATTTTGATTTCACGATAAAGAAAATGACTCTTTTTGAGGCTGGGTAAGGCTGGAAGTGTTGGTTGTCAATTTGTTGGAATGACAATGCGACAAGGTTCTTCATGGGCCAGAACAAAATGTTCTTTAAGGGGGTAATAGACCCTTTGTTGATTCCTCACAGTTGTGAGTGTTAGTAGCTTTCCATGTTAACCTTGTACCGCCCTAAGTCTTTCCTAGTTTTGGGGACGAAACTAATTTTAAGGGGGTACTATTGTAATATCCATTAAATTCTAAATAAAATAAAATGGGTAATTATCCCAATAAATTTTTTTTCTCTGAAGTAGAGAATTTAATAACTTTTATAACCTCCTATCATATTATAAAGGATTAGAAAAGTTTACTACAATGGAAAATTAAGAATTTAATTTAAATTGATTAATCAAGTCGGATAAGTATTTAAATATTTTCTCTTAAAAAGAGAGTTTAATTATTTTATAACTTTGATAATAGATTATAAAAATATTATAAAGGTTTATGAAGGCATAAATGTAATCAAATACAAGTAAGGCTTTTATAACTTTTAAAACTATTAAATAGTGGAGTGTACAAGGCGAAAAATAAGTTAAAGGCAATTTAATAAAAAGGAGTCAAGAGCCGGGACTTGAACCCGAGACCTCTTGCATCTCCCTCCTACACGCACACTCCTCAAACCGCTAGACTATTGTAAATTGACTACCCAATTCACCACGCTTTTAATAATAAATCTCTCTATTCTTCTTCTTCAAGAGAGAGAGTCAAAGAAGTCTGATTGAAGTGACACTTCTCCATTGCATGTAAATTGAGTCTCCATTCTTCTCCACTCTTGCTTGCAAGTCCACCCAATTTGCATCATCAAGCATCATCACCAACTAGCACACTCTCCCCCTATCACCATTCATTATCCTCTCTTCCATAGGTCAAAAGCCATGGCCATGGATCACCAAGAGCTCCTTCCTTGCCTATTTAAATGTAATAACTGTGATTTTTAAGGATATTTTTGAATTTTTTTTTGGATATCCTTTTATTCTCTTTGTCCGTTTTAACACTTAATCCAATGTTTTTGTTGGAATTTAAATCCTAGAATTTATTTGGTGATATCCTAAAATCATAAAGAAAAGATTTTATGGATCGGTGTGAATTCTTGGATTTTTCAGTGGAAAAAGAACATTTATTGGATAAACCGTCTTTTTAATTATGTATTGTAAAGGATTTAAATACGAAACGGAAGCCTTAAAAATTGAAGGTAGCAAGATAAAATCATGGAAAGTTGGTTTTATTGGTCTACATAATTTACGGGAGGTTTTGTATTTAGTATGTTTTCCACCCGAGGTGCATAATTTTACCGCTTTAACGCGAATCCCGTTCCGAAACGGGAAAACCCTTTAATAGCCAACCTTCATTACTTAGTGGGGGAGGGAAGTCCACTTTTTACTCTTCAAATATGCGCATTTGGTTTGAGATAGAGAAGTGAGTTCGAGAAGATATTGGAACGACGACGGTCTCGGGAGAATTGAATTTCTTCACCGCTGCATATCGTCTCCTTCCCTAGCCACCTTCCACCTCATCTTCTTCCCTTCTTCCATTCATTTGGGCTCGTTCTGGCGTAAACCGAACCAGGGAGAGAAACCAGGACGGAGCAATGGACTCGGGAAGAAAGGATGGAACTCATCATTGTCGGTTATCTTCTTTGCCTCGCTGCGACGTCGCCTGCGACCACCAGTCACTCCGACCACCACCTACTGCGAGAGCTGCCACTGGGCAATACTCAACCACCCTTGGGCTTAGGTATCAAGCCACTATCGATCCAAATGAGACATGGACTCAAGTGAAGGTTCAAACCGCTCGAGAAACGGACGTCAGGATATTCAGTTATAGCGAATACAAGTTTTGACACCGATTGGAAGGTAAAGGACTTCGGATAATTACCCGGGATTCGTTGTTAATCAAAATGATCCGAGGTTTGGTCACCTTTAAGAACGATTGCTAATGAACAATTTTTATTTAGAAAATTGTTTCAAAAGTGAAGTGCATAATTAGTTATAATTTCGCCAAGATGGCTCCTTAAAGCCTGATAGCTAAGGATTTATTATATAGTCGATATACGAAATCAAATCGTTTATCGATTAGGAAGTTGTAGGAGTTGAGAATACAACTAATAAGTATATACATGAGCTCGTTGTTAAAGATTCTTTTGTTGTATTTGACAGAAGGGTGATAAAGATTACTGTTGAATTGCTAAGGACGTTGAGCACGCCTTCTAAGGCAAGTGGACGGTTCTCTCTTGCATTATTGTTATTAAATCAGGAATTGAATCCCATTTAATATTTGTGTTGGGAACAACTTGTGTGATTAATAAAATATGATAGGTTTTTATATTTGTTAGAAATAATGACCATGTTGTTTATTCAGTTTTGCGATAAAACTGGATTTAGGTCCGTTATGTGTGACATTGTATGCTGTCTCACGCTGAGACATTGTTGTTGAATTAAGGTAGTTTCAGGGAGGGGAACGTGCTTCCATATTCTCTCTTTAAAAAAAGATTGCATTAGGGGGGGCGTAATCCTAATGGTGGGTCATGACTCTTCCCCTGCTCTTTGTGTGAGAGGGGTGATGTGCACTCTAGCTAAGTTCAATTGGCACGGTACAGTATAGACGACAGAGTAATAGGCCTCTTTGATCTCTACATCACCATATGCAAATGAAAGATCAAGGATAGCTTAAGTCCTGTGATCTTGGTACAGGGTAGATGACAATGGATGAAATACTCCGATGATCTCTACAATACCAAAATATTTCGGCAGTAGTTCGAGCCGATTATGAATCACCAACCTATTTGTGAAAAGTTTTGAAAGTAATATAAGATAAATGCGTTAGGAATATTAATATACCTGAATGGTTTGTCCAGTCGGAAAGCCATCAGGTATTTCTTGGAAGTTGTTTTGAGAAGTGGATCAAGAAGTTGAAGAAAAGTTTCCAGAAGTTGTATTTGAGCGAAGTTTATGGATGGGCCACTATAAAGTTATGTTGGGAAAGAAGAAGCTAAGAGTTTACATACTAAAGGTTTTTTTCAGATAGAAGATTGTTCTATCATCTTGTCATAAAAGCTAATGCTGTTTTAAGACCATTTGTATTTATTCCGTTGTAATGTCTTCTTAAACTTTGTAAGGTTGAAGTAATAAAGATTAAGTTCTTTTGCAACATTTTATTATTTTCTGGTTATGATTTAAATGAATCCGACTTTTGGATTTTTAGTTTGTTCAGTCAGTTTAAAGCCTTGGGTAGCTTCGGTTTAGTCTTAATCGGGGTTACTGGCGGTAATACCTCTAGGGTAGGAAGGGGGTGTTACAGAAGTAGTATCAGAGCTAAAAGTTCCTAAGTCTTGCTTAAGACTTTCATCTTTTATATAGAATTATGGAGAATTCTATATGGATGTTATCTTAGAACCATTTATGGAAAGTGGTTAAGATTGGAAGCCAGACTCGTGAAGAGATATAAGGAGAAAAGGGAATTGGAGAACATGAGGTAATAAGTTTTGTCCTATAATGGACATTTGATTTCCTGGAGATGGGAAAGGATTCCAAGAAGGATCCAAAGTAAGATTAGGTGAAGATTCCTAAGTTGACCCGGTTCTAGACCAAGTTCTCAATGAATTCATATTCTCTCTTGAGACTCTGAATTGACCTTAGGTTAATGAATATTTGATAATTTAAATAATGTTATTACTTGATCTACAAAAGATTATAATAAATAAATTAAAATTAAGCTTTTATAAAGAATACAAGGATATTACAAATATAAAATAATAATAGAAAATATTATTATTTTATTCATCTCCACCTAAATTATTAATATAATAATTTAGAAATTAATTCTCTTATAATAAGGTTATATGAGATTTCCTAAACTTTAAAAGGATTTAAAGAAAATTCTTATTAAAGCTCGTTCGTATATTCCGTGTCGATAGGTCGAGCTTCCGTTTCGTTTTAAGGACAAAGTTTCCTTTCATTCGTTAATACGCAATCGTACAAAGTTAAGGCAAGTGGAATTTCTCCTTGTAGCCTTAATAATTTGTTTCGTGAAATTTCTCGATGTTGGGAACAACTTGTTTGCTAATAATAAACGAACCTAGGAATATCGATTGTAGGAAATAATGACCCCATTATTATGGTTATTTCGTTATTTAAATATTTGATAGGACTATTATGCTAATCTTGGTTGTGACCTTGATTGTTTATGATCTCATTTAGAGATCGGTTTGGATGAAATAGTGAGGGGTGCGGGACTAACCAGACACCTCTATATAACCTACTAAGTTGTATGCCTCCGTGCGTAAAGTACGACTTTCAATATCATGATCTATGTTCGCTCCCATGCAACAGTGGGATAAGTGCCCCGTAACTAAGTGCCGGATCTGGGTTCCCTTCAGTGGTCCGGACCCTTGCAGCCCCCCACATTCTTAAAAAAAATCATCAACATAAGTGAAAGTTTTCATCACAATATAAGATAAGTGCCAAAGCACAATTAAAAGAAACCAAAAATCGGGTCGGAATAGTACAACGTGGAAGATCACCCGACTCCCGATTCTTGAAAAGATCGTCTTCCCAATCTGAATGCTTATTCAGGCTTGTTTAAGGTGGGCGGGTACTTAAGCGCCTTCGGGACACCTCCTCTATAAGGGCGTGGGAGGTTTTCAAAACTTGTATGAATTAATAAACATTCCCAACATACTTTCTACTTTAAGAAGTCTACAATCTCGTAGTTCTTCTCTCGATTAATGAGTTATCTCCTCTTGAGATACACTCTTCTCCGTTCCGATAAGCCCCACATAAACTCTGTATCTAAAAACACATCCCCATAATATCTCTCAAATATTGTAAATTACCATAATACCCTTGAGAATTTCCATTCTTGCTTGCTTAGTCTCCTTAGACTAATTCCGCTTTTCCGTATTTTTGTCTGGCATTTCTCGCCCTTTGCGACTTATGCTAGACTCTAGGAAGTCCCCACCAATGCTTGAAGACAAAGGCTGGAAGATTCGAGAAGCTTTATACAAGGATAGAAGATCAAGGCAAGACGACGTTGAAGGAAGGAAGGAATTTTTAAAGATCAAAGCATTCAGAAGTAGGGGTGTTCATAAACGGATATCCGATCCATCCGCCTTATTGGATCGGATATCCTAAAATTTTTTTGAAATATGGCATCCATATCCGATCCAAGTAAACCCTGATATCTGATCCAAGTATCCCGGAACGGACCAGATATCCAACCGGATATCCGTATATATCACATTAGTATTTTCCTATTTATTTTTTAGGTAAACATTTCAAAAATATAAAAATACAAACCAAGCATTATAATAAAAAAACAAACGAAATACACTTTCATGAACAATCCCCAACAATAATATTTTATTAATGATGAAAATTTGTTCAACTGCAGTAAACTAGTAATCAACGTGTAAACAATACTAAGCTAAGGAACTAAAATAGCTGACAACCAAAATGAATCTGAAGCCTAAATTCTAATAACAAAAAGCATTAAAATTCAATAATCAATATTTTCATCGATTATGTAGTTCAGCTACTCCACAGTCAAGTTCATCCCTGCAAATTAGAACATTAAAAACTGATAAGCACTCGTAATAATGAATTTTAAAAGATAAATTATTAACAAAGGTTTTCTAGTACTAAATAGAGATACGAACCTTCTTCCATTTGCTCTAATGCAAGTAAGCTCTCCTCTATCACAATCGGAACATTAGTTGCACGTTGCCAATCATGTGTACAGACAAGGGCTTCTACCATTCTTGGAGTTAAAGAAGTACGGAAAGAATCAAGAACGCGGCCCCCAATGCTAAAAGCTGATTCAAAAGCAACAGTAGTAACCGATATAGCAAGCATATCACGAGCCATTATTGCAAGAATAGGATACCTTTTCTGATTGTCCTTCCACCATTGTAAAATGTTAAAGCTTTCACAATCACATTCAAGATTCTCTTCTACATAGTTATCTAACTCAGTTTTGTTGGCACTTGAATCAGCAGAACCCACATCCATTTGAAACTTCGAAGTCAGTAGCTTGGTAAAATCCATAACTTTGCCTTGACAATTCTCATTGAAGCTCATGCTAGAACTAGAAGAAGATGCAGAACTTGGTTTCTTACTTACTTGAGGCATAGAAGAAGCATATGTCTTGAATAATTCATCAATAAGCATTTTGACTTTAAGACTCAAGAATGTAGCATCTAGAGCAGCATAACACTCTCGTACAAGCCAATCGACTAGTTGCATCTTATGCCTTGGATCAAGAAATATGGAGATAAATAGCATATAGTTCATATTTTGAACATCACCCCAATACTTATCATACTTTAGCTTCATTTGTTGTGCCATTTTTCTACAACCTTCATCCTCATTATTGCACAAAGCAGAGATTGCAAAACCAATAACAAAGACATGTTGCACACAAGTATTGCAAGTGTCATAGCGAGAACCAGATAACATTAATGTAGCATCATAAAACACTTTCAAGATAGGCAAGAAATAATTCAGTGTTTTTCAATCTTCCTCACTAAGAACACCTACTTTCTTCAACTCTCTATTACAGCAAGCATCTCTCATTAACAAGTTGTCAAATGCTTTCCTAAATATCACATCAGATTCAAGCATCAAGTATGTTGAGTTCCACCTTGTTTCAACATCCAAACAAACAAGAATTTTACTCTCTATTTTCTCCTCAAGTACACAAGTTTTGAATCTTTAAAGTCTTGCAGGAGAAGACCTAACATACCTTACAAGAGCACACACTTTCAAAATTGATTTATTCATGTCCTTCAAACCATCTCTTACTACCAAATTCAAAATGTGAGCAGAACATCTCATATGCAAATATTTTCCATTCAAGATACTAGATTTCCAATGGTTAAATTTCCTTCTCAAATAATCAATAGCTAAATTATTGGAACTAGCATTATCCACAGTGACAGTCATAATATTTTTTATCTCCCAATCTATCAAACATTTTTCAACACCCCTACCAATCAGTTGTCCAGAATGGCCAGCAAGAGGGCAAAAATTAATAATCCTCTTATGTAAAACCCAATTATCATCAATGAAATGGGCAGTGAGGCACATGTAGCTTAAGTTCTGATCAGAAGTCCAAGCATCAATTGTAAGACTAACTTGAGAAGACAAATTTTTAAAACACTCCTTCAACCTCGACTTTTCCTCAATAAAGATATCATAACACTCTCTAGTTATGGTAGGACGTGAAGGAATGACAAATGCAAGATTCAAAGTTTTGCAAAAATTAAGAAAACCCTCTCGTTCAACAAAAGAAAAAGGCAACTCATCCACAACAATCATCCTAGCAAGAGCCTTTCTTGAAGATTCTTGATCAAATTGCCACAAAGATGGAACGGAAATTGTTTCAAGCACACCATCATCATGAACTATAGTTTTTTTCCCAATTTCTAACATCTTCTGTTTCTTATCCATGTTTGCAGGAAGATTCTTACATCTTTGAATGTGATTTTTTAAAGGAGTAGTTCCATTTGTTGTCTTACAACCGATCAATGCACGACAATACTTCAACCTTGCATAATTTTGATTAGGAATTTCATCATAATGATTCCACCAAGCAGAAGTTTTCTTTCTCTTACCGGGATTGAAATCAAGAGCAACAGTAAGAGGATTTGGGGGTTCTGCACTTGTAGGAGTAGGATGTCCATTCCTTTGACTGTTTTGTTGAGCATCATCCATTTGATCTTCTCTTAAGTCATTGAATTCGTTCCCACTCATGTTGAGCCTAAAAGATACAAGTATGAATTAAAATTACAATTGAAATCAACTATAAGTTTACCTCAATTGAAAGTACTAGAACTAAAAATTGCTCCAAATTATCAATAAAGATGATTGTACTTACCAGAAATTGAAAACTTGCAAGTCTATTGAATTGTGGAAGGGAATTGATTTCTTAGTATTGGAAAGGGGTTTAATGAAGAGAGACGACCGGACTGATAACCGATGAGAGAATTTGAGATCCTAATTTGTGAGAGAGGTTCTATATATAAGAAGTGTTTAGAGGTGGTTTCACACTAAATAAATTATTTAGCTAAATTAAAAAAAAAATCAAATAAAATGGGATATCACTATATCAGGATATGGGCATAGTGGCGTAAAAATTACTTGGAGCGTACAAATTACGAGGAAAGAATAAAACAGTAGACCAAAAAAATAGGAACCAAATCAAAAATATATGGAAAGCTTAACTAATAAGAGATTTTGTAATATATAATTTATATATTGTAAAACTATATAATTATAGCAAGATACCCCCGAATATCCGAGGTATAAAAATCCTATTCCAGATCCGATCCGTTGATCCGGAAAATTTTCTCGAATCGGATTCGGACCATGATCCAACGGTTTTGGATTTTCAAGGGTCGGATCATCGGATCATAGTATCGGATTAGTCGGATCGGATTTATTTAAACACCCCTATTCAGAAGATAGTGCACCAGCTCTTCTATTTTAACTAAGTAAATCATCATCATATGATTTGTCTTGGAGAAATATACATGTATTTCTAAACACGTCTTTTAAACCCTACGGGCTTCATTTTCCGCTACTACATCATTTGTAAAATGACTCTCCATGTAATGAACGAATGTTCCTATCAATAAATATAATTCCACTTTTAGTCACTTATTCATTAATTGCGTTTAATTAAATTATTTAAAGCCTTGGGTGGCTTTGGACGGTAAAATTCGAGGTCACTTGCGGTAATACCCAGCGTTGCAAAATAGGGGCGTTACAGTGTGTTAAGTGCAGGAACACAGGATGAGTACCAACTACAACCACAATGTCAATATTGGGAACAATAAACCACCACTTCTCAAAGCAGGGGAGTATGACCATTGGAAGATACTCTTCTCCACCTGGATAAGGAGTAATGACTATAAGACATGGTCTATCATTGAAGATGGAGACTATGTTGTTCCTGCTGCCAACAAGAATAAGAAGTCCAAATGGGGTCCAACTGAGTGGACATGGATGGAGAAGAACTTCAAGGCAATGATGTACATAAATAATGCCTTAGGATATGAAGATCTACTAAGGGTAATAAACTGCAAAACTACCAAGGATGCATGGGAGGCCATTGAACAAATGCATATTGGCAGCACAAATCTAAAGGAAAGTCATCAAAAGGAGGCCAAGAAGAAATTCTACACCTTCAAAATGAAGGAAGGGGAAACCATTGGTACAAACCAATCTCGGTTTGAAGCCTTGGTTAATCGCATTAATCATCTTGGTATCGAGGAATCCATCACGCATTCTGAGAAAGTCTCCGCGATTGTTGATGGTCTCCGTCCTAAGTATGTGGTTACCAGAGGCTTACTCACAGAGAATCCAATCACGAAGACTTGCAAGCTTCATGAGATCATTGGAAAGTTGACGGACTATGAGCGCTACGAGAACGACAACAATGTTGCTTCAAGCTCAAACAAAGGTATTGCTCTCAAGGTGGAGAAGGACATTGAGAATATCACTGCTGGAAAGGAAGATGATGAGATAGAGAAGGATTCAGATGTGGCTCTCATAATCAAAGCAATAGGATCAGTCTACAAGAGGGGCAAGAAGCAAGGGATCCTCAAGGAGAGAGGAAAGTACGAGAAAAAGGGTGTCAAGGACTTCACATGCTTCAAATGTCAAGAGAAAGGGCACCATGCAAAGAATTTTCCCAAAGGTAACAACTCTAGGAACGAGGAGAAAAAGGCCTACATTGCTACAAGGTTTCTTGACTCTGATGAGGAACCAGAATCTTGGACACAAAACAAGTTGTGTGCCATGACTTTGAAGAATGATGTCTCGGAGCAAGAGGTAACCCCGGATCAAGTTCTTGCTAATCTTGATAGTTCTGGTAAGTCTGATTTAATTGCTCTTGTTAAAAGACTTTTTGAAAAAAATCTAGACTTACAAGATGAGTTGAATACCTTTGATGAAAAATGTTATAATCTTGAGAAAACGTTATCCAAATCATCTGTTACTAGAGTAGTTCCCTGTAATGCTTTTGAAAGTCTAAAAAATGAGGTCAAAACTCTTATCGAAACCATTAATGAACTTATGTCTGATTTGTTTGATCAAAAACTCAAAAAGGAAGAAATTGAAAAAGATTTAGACAAGAGAACTCGTGTCGTTTTCAATCCGTCAAAGTTTGGTATTGGTTATGCTAAAGATAAATCTGAATACCCTTGAGATGACCTAAAGGGTCGAATTAAAATTCTGGAAAGCGGGATTAAAGGGAACATGGAATGGTACACTTGTAAAACTGTTCATAAAATGTTCTTAGCACAGTCTCAAGGCAACCAGCACAAAGTTCCTTGCAAAGAACGTGCTAAACAAATAACTCTCCAAAACCCTCATCCAAAACATTACCTTGGTGAATACTATAGGGTGTGTTTTCATTGTGGAAAGGGGGTCATGTTCAAAAAGACTGTAGAGTCAGACTAGAGTTGACTAATAAAAAGGTTCACAAATAGAACCGAGGGAACAATAACAAGAACAGTGGTATGGTAAGAACAATCAAGGCTATAACAAGACTTTTAAAAACAAGAGAAATAAGTCTCACCATCCATATAATGTTGCTTCTAGTGCCTCTAATGTTGCTTCTAGTTTTAATGGTCCACAGAAGGGAACTATCTTGCAATCTTAGATATATTATCCTGTGTACTATGCTAACCGACCCAGGATGGCTAAGCAAGCCTGGGTCGTTAAAACTTGATTTTCTTCCTTGTAGGCTGAAGTGAGGGGAAACATTTGTTGGATCCTTGACAGCGAGTATTCATGTCACATGACAAGGAACGAGAGGATTC
This sequence comes from Fallopia convolvulus, assembly GCA_964016875.1. NCBI lineage: Eukaryota > Viridiplantae > Streptophyta > Magnoliopsida > Caryophyllales > Polygonaceae > Fallopia > Fallopia convolvulus. Next base: position 22,009,687 of record OZ024730.1, read on the forward strand.
TGTCCTCACTTCAAAAGGGTGCTGGAGGAATCATTTTCTTTGGCAACAAGTAACAAGGAGAAACCATAGGAGCAAGCGATATAGATCTGAACGAAAATGAAAGATGTGAGCTTAGTCAACAGCTTTGGAAGAGCAAAATGGAAAAGTTGTAAGGAAGAACAAAAGCTTGAAAATATATGGCACGTACTATGATGTTGGCAAGTAACTTGCCTCGTTCCTTCTAAGGTCGAGGCTATCTGTACTACTTGCTACATCATAAATCGTGCAACGATTCATTCTTCTCTTTTGTTCTCAGGTATTATGGTTAAAGAAGTTGGTTGACTTTGGTATGTCTCTTGAAACCTTTTCTATCATGTGTTTTTTTCTCAAAAGATCATGTGCATCGTTCTAGGACCAAAGGTATTGATAAAATACACCATTGCTTATGTGATTGTTGAAAAAGGTTCAGTTAAGATGGACCATTGAAGGACCGAAAATCAGGTGGCCAATATTTTCACCAAGGGGTTGGATAGAAAACCCTATGAGCATCGTCGGATGTTACTAGGTATGATTTCCTTGATGTAAACAAGTCTCGATCCTTTATTCCCTCAGTGCTTGGCTAAAGAGGCAACATCACTCAAGGAACAACACATCTGTTACCTTCTTTATAATGGCTAGTACTTATTCCTCTATGCTTTAGTCTTTTTATCTACATTGGAAGTTGTGAATGGTTGCATCCTCAAAAGTACTATGAACTAGAATTATCTTATCCAAAAGCATTTCTTTGGCCCAAAATAACCAGCTAGATCTATCTTATCCCTTGTTACAAGTCGAAATGATAGTTGGTTATATGACCGTCACAAGCACGATCTAGATAAACGTTCCCTATGAACCCCTTTGTTTGTATCGTCTTAAACTTGGAATAATTATCTGGATGTCAAATTGTGCCAAAGCCCTCAAAAATGTTTGGATATTCTCATTATTTGTCTTACCTTGGCTATCCAAACCGGCATTTTATTCCACTCTTGGTAATGAGGGAGGGAACAATGCTCAAAGGGAATATGAATCCAAAATTTGATGGTTAGTGTGTATGAAAAAAAAGCCGAAAAAGTAGTGGGTGAAGAAGAAAAAGCTCCAACAGAAAAGGTGTTCTAGAGGGTTAAAAAAGAGGAAAAAGAAAAGGGAACTTATTAAAGTACTTCTACAGTCCAGAAAAATCTATGTGTTACTGAAGAGAAATTTAACTTTCCCTTGGTTATGAGAAATATCTCGGGGATGAAGTTCCCAAGTGAGACAAAAGGGAACTATGGCGAAGAAAATTGTGAAGAAGTTTGGTGAAAGTGCTCATGCCCAGATGTTAAGTGAGCATCAACAAATTTCCACTCGAGTATCATTGTTGGGGACCTGGCTAAGAGAGACACTTCCCATGTTGTTGTTGATCCCAATCCCTCGGAACCAAGAGTGGAACCCCTCTTGTTACCCTATGTTGAAAGGGTTTCTTGACAACAAATAAATTTATAATCAAGACCCCGCTGAGTACAGGGGAGTCAGGTTCGTCCACGGGAGATAGTCAGTATCAAGTTTTGTTACTTCTCACGCAAGCAATCAATTAAAGGTAGGATTTTTATCAAGGAAGAGGAATTCTAAGGTAAAGGTATCCCCACAACAACAATTATGCATGCCAAACGCTAATGAAACATACAGATCATGCTTTTATAACATAAAGGTGTCAACTTTCGTCAACCTAAGCAAGTAAATCAATCAACTTTCGTCCAATTAATAAACTTACTATCTATCTCTTCTACTTCAACTAGGATAGATCTGCTTTCACTTCAAAACCCTAATTTGACTATTCTGATTCAAGGTTTCGCCTTCGCTTCAACTATGAATGAGAAATTCCCTTCAACTTTCGTTTCAAGGATTAAGAGCAAGAGAATAGATTCATGCAATAAAAACAATCAAGACATGATCACAAACAAGCATGCACAACCATTGTTGGGTTTAACCTCAACCTTAGAGAGAGAGACTACTCACAATTCATAATAATTGAAAACATCCAAATTAAATTAAAAGAGAAAGCTTACAACCGAATCCAAACGATAGTTCTTCTCTACAAAACTCGCCTCTTCCCCCTCTCACACGTCTCCTCTCCTCCCCTTACTTGCCCTCCAAGGCAATTGATTGTGTACAGAACAAAGGGTAGACAAGAGTATTTATAGAGAAACTATTCTATCTTAAATCTATCTCTAAGGAAATAAATCTATCTTAAATCTAACTATAAGGAAATAATATCTTCTAATAAGATATACCCCTTCTATCTATCTAATAACATAAAAAAGGAAACAAGATAGAAGCCCATAAATAGCACCGACTCGGATCTCTGCTGCTCTCGCTGCCTCGTTAACGACCTTGACAGGGTCGTTAACGACCCTTGAGTAAAACTTGCGTAGAAGATTCATTACAACTCCGTTTGACTCGATTCGTTTTCCTATGTTCTTGTAACGAATTTCTCTATCTCTTTCCAAGCTCAAGATTGATCTTCAATAACTTTACTTGAGCGCTTAATCTTCATCTTCTCTTCATTCTTGAGTGCTATCTTCACCGTCTTTACTCCTTTCTTCAGAATATGCTCCAAAAAGCTTCTAAAAACCTACAAAACACCACAAAAGCTTATGTAGACTCCATATCTCAAGAAAATACGAAAAACTACACAAACGACTCAAAACAAAACACAAAACTAAAGAAAAAGACTCAAAAGACACAAAAACACACCCTAAAAACATGACTAAAAAGGCGGACATCAAAATACCCCATACTTAGACTTGCTTGTCCTCAAGCAATCAACAAGACATCAACCAAAACCATCAACACATATATCAAGTCAATGCCCTCATCAAAAAGCAACATCTAAGCACAAGTAGAAAATAGACAAGTGAATCTAACATCATCACACATATATAACAACCTCAAGCAAAAACAACTAAAAATCCAACCTCACAAGGGATGATGTGTTTCTCTCAACTCTCAAGTGTTTAGGCTTTGAATAACAACTCTCAACTCAATCCAATATGCAAATATCAACATAGCCATTGTTACTTATATCACCAAACTCTCCACCAGAGATGTCAAAACACAAAAAAATCATCAAGAGAACTTAGGCTCAATGAAAAACTTCAAAGAAGTTTGCATTCGGCCGGGTTGTAATGGGGCTTGGTAAAAGACAATAGGGAGTGGAAATATTTTGGCTATGTGGTGCTAATAATATCCGGGAATCAAGGACTCCTAAAAACTCACATCTCACCAAAAATTTTCATATAAGATAACCAAAGTCACTCTTCTTTATGCACACTTCTCTCATTAACCCCTTTTATCTCAACAAATCTTGCTTACAAACACTTAGGCAATTTGGCTCATGCACATTTTCACTTTTCAACTCTTTTTCTTTCGGATTTTTCATGATCTTTTTTTTTCTTTTCTTTCCGTGGGGGCTCGGTACCGAACCCTTTTAGGGTCGGTAACGACTCTGAATTATTTTTCTTTTGTTTTCCCCTTTACTTTCCACTTCATTTCTTTTGTAAGTGCATTCAGGGAACCAAACTCCTTTTACGTAACAAATTGCAAGACACTATCACTTTACACAACCCATATTACCCCACACTTGAACCAAAACATCTCACTCAACAAAACCATCACCATAACCAACACTAAGTCCTAATCCCCGGATAGGGTCAAGCTTATATCGGCTAGGGAATTATTTTATGGAGCTAAAAAATAACAGGCTTCAGGCTCAACTTGGCTATCAAAAAGAGGATAATGTAAGGGTGGATATGGATTAATAGGGCTTATAAAAATAAGTTCTCTATCATCTGATATTACATTCAATGAACTAATATCTCATATAGGTTTCAAGTAATAGATAACCATGCAATGACAAGAGATAATATGCATAAGGAGAGTAAATCACACAAAAAAGAAGAGGGATTCTTGATGTTCTTCCTATAAGGCCAAAAATAACTCACAAGGTAGCAATTTTTGTTGGATTTCACCAACTTCTATCAAAGATCATATGTGCTCAATTTCATCACATGCTAAATATCCACATAAAACAATTTTCAACATGATTCAGGCAAAGCTCTCCCAAACATGCTATGGAATTACATGATCAAGCAAGTTAAAGCATATCATAGGACATCTAAGTGAAATATTATCAAACCTAAAACACAAACAAAGACACAAACCGACACAAAACTGAGTTTCCTTTTCCCATACCCCATACTTTAACCAAACAGTGTCCTCACTATTTAAAGCAAAAACATAAAAATAAAGAGGAGAAGGAAAAGGGAACTCACAAAATAAAACTTGAAGCTATTTGAAACCATTGATCACTCGAGGAGCATTGCTGAAATTTTATTCGGTTTGGTAGAGGAGGTCGGTACTGACCTTGTGGGGATCGTTACCGAGCTTGCGTGTTTGTACACCGATTGTCTTTGATTGTAGCACTTCTTCTTTTGGTACCTGAGTCACATTAGAAAAACATCTATCCTACTACACTAATCTAACCTAAAACAAGTCAAAAGAAAGCTAACAAAAAGAACTAGGAAAGCAAAAACTAAAAAGCAAAAACAAAAAGCGAGTTGCCTCCCGTAAGCGCCATGTTTTACGTCGTTAGCCCGACGAACTTACCTTAGCTTACCTAAGGCGGTTGCCATCCAGTATCGAAGGGATCATAAGAAACCCCATACTTGGCCTGAAAAACATCATAGCTTCTTTCCAAAATATTCGGCCCTCTATCATAAATAAGTATGCTCGGTAATCCTACAACAGGGTTAGTATAATCCGAAAACCAAGGAGGTTTTGACTCCTTCATAGGACTAACAGTAGGATGTAATATAGAACTAGGATAAGAGAAAGGATCATGACCATAATTGATTGGATAAGAATAAGAAAACTTACCAGGGTCATTCGGGAAGGGGCTCGTTACCGAGGTGTAGGGGGTCGTTAACGACCCTGCTGGATCTGGAAGTGGCTCGATATCGTGTTTGGATCCACCTCCCACCTCGTTTTCCTTCAGATAAGGATCGTTACCGACCCATGGGGGGTCGGTAGGCTCCTCAGTACTACAACTAGCCACTTCACTTATGGGCGAATTGAATTGAAACTCAACCCTCTCCTCCCCAATGTCAAATGTGAGGAGTCCTTTTCTGACATCTACACGTGCTCCTGCGGTGGCTAAAAATGGTCTGCCTAGAATGATTGGCACCGCAAGGTCTTCAGGCATATCTAGCACAATGAAGTCGTTTGGAACAAAGTATTTTCCAACTCGGACAGGAACATCGTCAACGACTCCAGTTGCTTTTACAGAAGATCCATCCGCCATGTAGAGTTTCATCTTGACAGGCTCTAGTGGTCCCATGTTAGCTTTTAACCAGATGGAAAGAGGAAGCAAACTAGCACTGGCTCCCAAATCACATAAAGCTTTAAATTTGTGGTCGCCTATGCCAATCGTGATGGCAAATCTCCCTGGGTCTCCAAGCTTTTCTGGTAGAGCTATTGATCTGACTTCATCCTGCAGCTCTGTAATGGAGCTTTTCCTGCTAAGAATATCCTTCAAAAATTTTGTGTAAGTCGGCATTTCGCTTAGGGCGTCAGCGAATGGGATGGAAATATTAATGCCCTGAAGAATTTTCACGAAACGCTTGAACCTACTCTCAGTAGAGTCCATAGATTTCTTAGTTGGAAATGGAAGAGTTTTCACCATTCTCGGAACCAAGTTAGGCTCGAGAGGTGAGAGTACCGGGTCGACACTAGGGTCGTTAGGTATGCTCGGCGGGTCGTTACCGACCCTTGTGGGGTCGTTAATTACCCTGGGATCGAGAGGAGGGCTCGGTTTAGAAAACTTACCTGGGTTGGGCTCGTCAGGAATCCTCGGAGCCTCGTCATCCTGGCTTGTAGGTTCGGTACTAGCTCTCGTTGGCTCGTTAACGAGCTGGCTGGCGAGATCTTGTTCCTCATTCTCTTCAGCTTGAACTCTCTCCGGTAGTGTCTTCCCGCTTCTAAGGTGTACTGCTGCTATTTGGCCTCTAGGGTTCTCTTCGGTACGACCCGGGAGTTGCCCTTGTGGTCCTGGAATCCGTGCAGCAAGGTCTCCTAGTTGGGAATCAACACTCTTCTTCCAGATATCGAACTCTCCCCATCTTTTATCCAATCCATTGATGCCCTCTTTAATTTCTTGAGCCCATGATGGTGTCTCCTGATAGTCTGGAGGTTGATAAGGAGGAACCCTTTGTTCTTGTTGAGGAGGTTGGCTCCATTGGTCATATGCATAATTGCCCCAGGTGGGTTGATTGTAATTCCTCCATGCATAAAAAGTATCACCTTGGTTCCTATATGGGCCCCACATGTAATTATCCTCTTCATATGCCTCAGCAGCTATGATTTCCCTTTCTCTCTGGATCTCCTCAATCTCTAAACAGAGTTCAGCGATCTGCTGAGCTAGTTCTTCATGTGTAGCCATGACTTTGTTTGTTTGACGACCTTCAGCTGGCATACACTGTAAGCAAAAACAAAAACAAAAACAAAAACGAAATCAAAAAGCAAAAACGGGGTCTCGGACAGGGTCGGTAACGAACCTGGGGGGTCGTTAACGAGCCTGGAGTGATCCCAAAAAACAGAAACTAAAAAGAAAGAAACAACTACCTGTCGACAGGGTCGTTACCGAGCCTGGGTAGGGTCGGTAACGACTCTACAGTGGCCTATAAACTAAAAAAAAAGCACAGAAACTGGGTTGCCCAGCAGGGTCGGTTCCGACCCTGGGGGGGTCGTTACCGACTCGGCGGAGTCCCAAAAAACGTAAAAAGAACAAAACTTGGCACTATTGAAATCTCCCCAACAACAGCGCCAATTTGTTGAAAGGGTTTCTTGACAACAAATAAATTTATAATCAAGACCCCGCTGAGTACAGGGGAGTCAGGTTCATCCACGGGAGATAGTCAGTATCAAGTTTTGTTACTTCTCACGCAAGCAATCAATTAAAGGTAGGATTTTTATCAAGGAAGAGGAATTCTAAGGTAAAGGTATCCCCACAACAACAATTATGCATGCCAAACGCTAATGAAACATACAGATCATGCTTTTATAACATAAAGGTGTCAACTTTCGTCAACCTAAGCAAGTAAATCAATCAACTTTCGTCCAATTAATAAACTTACTATCTATCTCTTCTACTTCAACTAGGATAGATCTGCTTTCACTTCAAAACCCTAATTTGACTATTCTGATTCAAGGTTTCGCCTTCGCTTCAACTATGAATGAGAAATTCCCTTCAACTTTCGTTTCAAATATTAAGAGCAAGAGAATAGATTCATGCAATAAAAACAATCAAGACATGATCACAAACAAGCATGCACAACCATTATTGGGTTTAACCCCAACCTTAGAGAGAGAGACTACTCACAATTCATAATAATTGAAAACATCCAAATTAAATTAAAAGAGAAAGCTTACAACCGAATCCAAACGATAGTTCTTCTCTACAAAACTCGCCTCTTCCCCCTCTCACACGTCTCCTCTCCTCCCCTTACTTGCCCTCCAAGGCAATTGATTGTGTACAGAACAAAGGGTAGACAAGAGTATTTATAGAGAAACTATTCTATCTTAAATCTATCTCTAAGGAAATAAATCTATCTTAAATCTAACTATAAGAAAATAATATCTTCTAATAAGATATACCCCTTCTATCTATCTAATAACATAAAAAAGGAAACAAGATAGAAGCCCATAAATAGCACCGACTCGGATCTCTGCTGCTCTCGCTGCCTCGTTAACGACCTTGACAGGGTCGTTAACGACCCTTGAGTAAAACTTGCGTAGAAGATTCGTTACAACTCCGTTTGACTCGATTCTTTTTCCTATGTTCTTGTAACGAATTTCTCTATCTCTTTCCAAGCTCAAGATTGATCTTCAATAACTTTACTTGAGCGCTTAATCTTCATCTTCTCTTCATTCTTGAGTGCTATCTTCACCGTCTTTACTCCTTTCTTCAGAATATGCTCCAAAAAGCTTCTAAAAACCTACAAAACACCACAAAAGCTTATGTAGACTCCATATCTCAAGAAAATACGAAAACCTACACAAACGACTCAAAACAAAACACAAAACTAAAGAAAAAGACTCAAAAGACACAAAAACACACCCTAAAAACATGACTAAAAAGGCGGACATCACCCTACCAGCCATCCCCTCTAAACAATGTTTCAAAGTCTTTTGGATAATGGTTATTTAATGTGCTTTAGTTTCTTTTGCTGAAGTTGCTCCATCAAACAATATGATGATGTGATACTTCTCTTTTGCATATGAATGGTATTAGTTTCAATTAATCTTGGTGAATGCTTTGTGTTTCCTTTGTTTGATCTAACCTTTTGATGATGCCAAAAGGGGGAAGTTAGGAAAAATACAAAGATGCGTTCTATCCTAGGAAATGCAGATGGAACTTTGGCTAAGGGGGAATATGATGGTACACTTGGTGAGTAGGAACAACAATGGTTTCATTAAGGGGGGACCTGTTAAAATTTGATCCAATTCTTTATATGTCTCATATTGATAGGTTTCTAGATGTGCATTTTTGCATAAGTTTGTCATCATCAAAAAGGGGGAAATTGTTGGAACATTAGTTGTTCCATGATTTCTCTTAGTTTTGACAAAAACAAACTTTGACTGATTAATGTGTTGTTTCAAAAGTATCACAGGAATGTCAAGAGACAGAATCGTTAGAGTGAAGGAACGTCGTCAGAGAACGACAGAGGGAACGACGTCGTGAGGGAATGGTGAAGGGAATGACTGGTGATATGGACATCGTCTGCGGTAAACTACTCACTAATCATTATTAAAAAGAACATCTAAATTAATGAAAGGCAAACTTACAAAACTGAATTCAAAGAAAACTTGTCTTCTAAGTAATCCTCAAACTAGTCCTCTCTTCTCTCCTCTCCCTCTCCCTCCTCTATCTAACTTGTAGGATAAGAAATCTAAGGCTAGACAAGTGTTTATATAGAGAAACTAAAGCTATCTATAAGGAAATGAATCTCTAAAAGATATATCCCTTAAAACTATCTAAAGACATAAAAGATAAAAGATAGAAAGTATTTTATCGTGCTGACTCGGATGTTCGCTAACGACCTTGAGTGCCTCTGTACCGACCCTGTCAGGGTCAGTAGAACTCTTGAATTTCTTCACTTCTCTTCTTTTGCTGAGAGCCTCGTTATCGACCCTGCACACCTTGGTAACGACCCATCCAGCCTCGATTTTGACCCCGTCAAGGTCGTTATCGACCTTGTCAGCATTGAAAACAAGCTTGTAACCGAGAGTAAAACTCCGTTATAGGGTTCTTTACACCGTCTTTTGCATTGATTCTTTCTCCTTAGGCTCGGCAACGGGTCTCTCTACTCCTCTCATGATTTGAACCTGATCTTTAATGTCTCTCTTGAGTGCTATCTTTAAGTGCTTTCCTCCTTTCTTCAAAATATGCTCCTAAACAGCTCCAAAACCTATAAAAATACCACCAAAGCTTATGTAGACTCCAAATATGAAAACCTACACAAACGACTCTAAACAAAACACAAAACTAGAGAACAAGACTCAAAGACAATAAAAAAACACCCTAAGAACACAACTAAAAAGGAGGATATCAAAATACCCCATACTTAGAATTGCTTGTCCTCAAGCAATCACAAGACATCAACCAAAACCATCAACACATTCTTCAAGTCAGTGCCCTTATTAAAAAAGCAACATCAATGCAAAAGTAGAACAAATAGACAAGTGAATCTAATGTCATCACACATATATGATCAACCTCAAGAAAAAGCAACTAAAAATCCAACCTCACAAGGGTAATGTGTTTCACTCAACTCTCAAGTGTTTAGGCTTAGAATAACAACTCTCAACTCAATCCAATATATAAAAATCAACATAGTCATTGTTATTTATATCACCAAACTCTCCACCAGGGATGTCAAAGCACATAAAAATCATCAAGAGAACTTAGACTCAATGGAAAACTTCATAGAAGTTTCCATTCGGTCGGGTTGTAATGGGGCTTGGTAATAACAATAAGGCATGGAAATATTTTGGTTTGTGGTGCTAAAAATTCGGGAATATAGACTCCTAAACTCTCCAAGACAACTCACCAAAACTCTTCAAAAGATAATCAAACTCACTAACATATTATGCACACTTCACTCTTACTAACCCCTTTAATAACTCACTAATCTTGCTTATAAAATAACAAAGAAATTTGGCTCATGCACACTTTTACTATTTAACCCCTTTTTCAGCTTTTTTTTTCCTCCCCTTTTCATCTTCATTTTTTTCTCTGTGGGAGGTTCGGTACCGACACTACCAGGATCGGTAACGAGTTCTGCTCATCATTTTTCTCTCTTTCTTCCTCTTTACTTTCCACTTCTTTTGTAAGTGCATTAAGAGAACCAAACTCCTTTTACATGATAAACTTCAAGACTTTCAAATACTCAGCCCATATTACCCCACACTTGAACCAATACATCTCTTATCAACAAAACCATCACAATAACCAACACTAAGTCCTAATCCCCGGATAGGGTCAAGCAAACATCGGCTAAGGACTAATTTTGTGGAGCTGCATATAAAAGGCTTTAAGGCTCAAATTGGCTTCAAAGAGGATAATGATAAGGTAAGTAAAAAGAGAGGATAAAAAGTGGTTTAAAACAAGTAAGTTCTCCACCATATGACTTCACATGCAATGAACTAATATCTCATATAGGTCTCAAGAAATAGATAACCATATCAATGACAAGAGATAATATGCATAAGGAGAGTAAATCACACAAGAAAACAAGAGGGATTTTTTATGTTCTCCCCATAAGATCATATGTGCTCATTCATCACATGATAAGTATCCACAATTTAAAAATAACTTTTCAACATGATTCAAGCAAAGCTTTCCAAACATGCTAACGGATTACATGATCAAACAAGTCAAAGCATATCATAGGACATCTAAGCGGAACATTATCAATCCTAAAAACACAAACAAAAACAAAAAACTGAGTTTCCTTTTCCTCCGCCCCATACTTAAACCAAACAGTGTCCTCATTGTTTAAAACATAAAAATATAAAGAGGGAAAAGAAAAGGGAACTCACAAAATAAAGCTGAAGCTGTTTGAAACCATTGATCACTTGAGGAGTTTGAATTTTCTCGGTTCTATAGAGGTCAGTACCGACCTTGAGGGGTCGTTACCGAGCCTGTTGCTCGTACACCAATTTTTCTTTGTTGCTTTCAGCACCGAGTGTGTTTGATTTGTTTCTTTTCTGTTTAGCACTCCATCTTCTTCTTTGTATTTGAGTCACTTTACGAAAACATCTATCCCTACTATACTAATCTAACCTAAAAACAAGTCAAAGAAAGCTAGCAAAAAGATCTAGGAAAGAAAAAACTAAAAGCGAGTTGCCTCCCGTAAACGCTATTTATAACGTCGTTAGCCCGACGAACTTACCTTAGCCCTAAGGTGGCTTCGCTCCGGCTTTGTAGGGATCATGAGAAACCCCATACTTAACCGAAACAGCATCAAAGCTTCTTTCTAAGAGATGTGGTCCTCTATCATCAACAAGAATTCTTGGAAGTCCTACACAAGGGTTAGTACGTAAAATCCGAAAACCAAGGGGGTTTCGACTCCTTCACAGTATGCATAGTAGGAGTTAATGTAGAAAAAGGATGAGAGAAAGGATCATGACCAGAATCAAACAAATCAGCGTAAGAAGACTTACCTTTGTCTCTCAGATAGGGGGTCGTTAACGAGGCTATGTGGGTCGTTACTAACCTATCTGGGTCAGGGAGTCCCTCTGTATCGTGCCTGAATCCATTTCCAGCATCGTACTCCTTCAAGAATGGGTCGTTACCGACTAATGGGGGGTCGGTAAGTTCCTCGGTAGGTGTGACTTCCTTGTAGTGTCTTGTACTCAAAGAAAGATCGATATAGACCCATGATGGGTCGGTAGGCTATTCAGTACTGCAACTAGCAACCTCATTCACGGTCGGATTGTAGTGAAACTCGACCTTCTCTTCTCCAATGTCGAATGTGAGAAGGCCCTTCATAACATCAACTCGTGCCCCTGCGGTGGCTAAGAATGGTCTTCCAAGAATGATTGGCACCACATGGTCTTCTGGCATGTCTTGAACAATGAAGTCGTTGGGAATAAAAAAAATTCCAACTTGGATAGGGACATCCTCAATGACTCCTATTGCCTTGACACAAGATCCATCCACCATATACAACCTAATATTGATGGGTTCCAGCGGTCCCATATTGGCCTTGGACCAAATAGATATAGGTGGGAGGCTGGCACTGGCACCTAGGTCACATAAAGCTTTAAAACGGTAAGTTCCAATACCAATGGTAATGGCAAACTTACCTGGATCACCTAGCTTTTATGGGAGATTTAAGGATCGTACTTCATTTGTCAGCTCCGATATGGACCTTTTCCTGCTTAAGATTTCTTTTAAACATATAGTGTATGCATGCATTTCATTAAGGGCCTCAGCAAATGGTATAGAAATATTCAAGCCCTGGAGAATTTTAACAAAGCGTCTAAACTTTCATTCCGTGACATCATTAGACTTCTAAATCGGGAAAGGAAGAGTTTTAGACAGACTTGGAGTAGAAAGAGGGCCGGATTGAGACTCTATCGAGTCGACAAGAGGGTCGACTGGTGTTGGAGAAGGGTCGGTACCGACCCTAGGGGGTCGATAATGAGATCAGAGTTTGGTTTAGAAGACTTACATGGCCTGGAGGGCTCAGTATCGACCTGTGTGGGGTCGGTAAGGACTGGTTGAGCCTCAATATCGACCTTGTTGGGGTCAGTAACGGGCTTGACTGGGGCGTTATCTTCATCACCATGCTCTTTTTCCTTGGTCTCGGCACGTCCCGATAAGTCCTTTCCGCTCCTCAGGTGTATGACTGCTATTTGTCCTCTAGGGTTTTCCTCGGGATGGCCCGGGAGTTGACCTGGAGGTCTTGGAATCCGTGCAGCAAGTTGGCCTAGTTGGGAATTGACGGTCTTCTTCAAAATTTCGAACTCTCCCAATTGTGCCTATACACCTTTCATTTGATTATTTAGGTCAGCCCAGACTCCCTTGATCTCATTTTTGACTCCATTGATTCCTTCATGAAGTCCATTCACCCATGATGGCGTCTCTTGATAGCCCGGAGGTCTGTAAGGAGGAACCCTTTGTTCTTGATGCGGAGGTTGGCTCCCTTGGCCATTTGCATAATTTCCCCAAGTGGTCTGATTGTTATTCCTCCTTGCATAAAAAGTATTACTTTGGTTCCTATTTGGACCCCTTACGTAGTTAGATTCTTCATATGCCTCAGCAGCACGAACCTATTGCAAGTTAGTGTAGGCAGAAGTAGCATGGGCTTGAGACCCGCATTCTTGACAAGATGGAGATGATTTAAGGAAACTTCCCTGCTTTTTCAAAAGGTTGATCTCATCTTGCAAGAACTGGTGCTTCACTTCGGGGTCTACCTCGTCCCTATTTGGATTATAGATCCTTCGTTGGGGTTGTTGGGCCTGCTGCATTCCATACATTGCATCGTAGTCGGTCAGCTTGTCAAGCAATTCCCATGCCTCTTCGGGATCTATCTCTATGAAACCGCAAGCAGTGTGCAGGTTGATGTGGTTCTTCGTTTCAACATTGATCCCTTGGAAGAAGATTTCTTGGAGTACATATTGTGGTTGCCCATGGGTAGGGCACTGTCTAAGCATCTCCTTGAATCTCTCCCATGTCTCCACAAAGGTCTCATTAGGCAGCTAGTGGTAGGAGTTGATGTGTTTCCTTAACTTCGTAGTCTTGGCAGGTTGGAAGAACTTTGTCAAAAACAAGTCATGCAAAGCCTTCCAAGTCCTTATCGACCTAGGAGGTAGGCTCTCTAACCAGCTCAGGGCCTTTCCTACAAGAGACCACTTGAAAGCTTTGAATAGAACATATTCAAGAAAGACATCGTCAGCAGAAATAGTGTCACATAAATCAATAAAGTTTTTAATATGTTGATCGCCCTCTCGGATGCGAGGGTCAAGAGATACAATTTATAACCCGACCCCGTTGTAGTACGTGGTGGGTGTCGAACACTCGGGAAGTCTACTCGATCGATGTGCCTAGATACTAGGAAGCTAGAAAGGAGAGCATAAAACAAAGGAAAATAAAGAAAACAGTCGGGACCGACACTGAGGTCACGTCGGGCCCGAGGTTGCCGACAAGAGGAAGTCGGGACCGACACTGGGTAAGTCGGGCCCGAGGTAGCTGGGGATGTCGAACTCAAAGATTTTAAAAGTAGATCTTGGGCTTTTGGGTTCCTTCCCTAGTATATGAAGGCTTTTCCACCACAATTCAGGCAATGAGTGATGATCGGACTAGGATCGAGTGCTTTCGCCCTCGTTCCAACCACATCTACACCTCGATCTATGGGGAAATCCCCTTCGAAGCAAGGTCTTGAGATTGACACATGTTCACTTTCGCTACTTTGCCAATCTCAAGCCTTGATTCCCGACTTTCGCAAGGAATTGTAGCTCGATGTAGAGTGGGTTCCTTAGACCAAACACTCAAGGCTATGGAATTGGGGTTTCTAGCCTAAACCTAGCTAGGGTTTTCCCCCATAACCCAAGATCAAGGAGATCTACTCCATGTGACAAGCAAAGAAAGCGATCAAATCAAAAGAGAAAGCAATCATCATAATCAATCTCAAAACAAAGCAAGGGTTCATTCAAATCCAAAGCAATCCACAAATACAAATCAAGGGTTTTCAAATCCACAAGATCAAAGCAAATCAAAGCTAAACAATCAACAAAACCTATCAAGCCTTCCTCTCTCTTGGCCGATTCTCTCTCTCTTCCTCCTCTTCTCCTTCCTCCTTGCTCTCCAAGTATCCTCTTGGCTCCCTTGGAACCCCCCCCTTTTTGTGTGTGTGAGGGAACCCTTTCTTAGAAAACAAGAGGGCCTTTTATAGATTAGATGAGGGGCAAAAGTGGAAGTTCACAAATTCGTGCCTTGGAGCCCAAGTAGTCCGGTGACCGACTCGGCCCAACACGGAGGAACCTCGGGCCCGAGGTACTGTGCAACTCGGTCCGAGGTTGGAAACTTCAAAGTCGGGCCCGACGTTGTTGCATCTCGGTCCTGACCTCGTTCCACCTTCTCCTTAGTTGGCTTCTCTTGTTCATCTTCATGGCTTGCTTCTCTCTTTCCCGCTTTAGCTCGGCCTTTGCTCCATGTCTCGACCCTCCTTTCTTTGATCCTCGATTCATGCCAAATTACCTACAAAACACATAAAAGGTACGTAGTCTCCGAATCTCATAGAAATACGGGAACTAAGCTAAAAAGGAACAAAACGCACAAGAAAAGGGGAAAAAGAAACATATTTACAAAGGAAATCACATATGAAAACACCACCAAATAGAGAGACATCAAAATACCCCATACTTAAACTTGCTTGTCCTCAAGCAATAACAATGTAAGCAAGACCGAAACATAATCTTCAAGTAAAGCCTCGTATGAAAACACATTTTAAGCACAAGTGATCGACATTCAAGCAAGATTACATCATCACACGTGATTAAGTGTTCCAAGGAATAAAGTCAATGCAACTAAGCCTCAATTTAGGGATATGTGAATGTGTATCACTCATCATGTGTTTGGGTTTAGCAATGAACACTCAAGCTCAAAAATCATGCAAGTAAGGACTTTACTATTGAAGCTAATATCACCAATTCCTCCACCTAGAGATGCCTAATGCAAAGTACACAAAGAATTTCGAACTTGGCTCAATGGAGGTCCTCAAAGAGGTTCCATTCGGCCGGGTTGTAATGGGGCTTTTGGTATTTTTCAAGGTGGGAATTATTTGGTCTTGTGGTGCTTATAATGGGGATTGAACAACCTAAGCTCTCACCAATTTCACCAAATTCCACAATTACTTTCACACCCACCCAAAAGACTTAACATTTTCCTTTCAACCCAAAATTTTACTTAACATTCCACTTCATCTTTGCTCTTATGCTTTTTGTTGGATTTTCAACACTTTCTACATTTGGACCGACTTTCTTATGACATCGGGCCCGATGTTGCTTGTAACTCAGTCGGACCATTTTCTTCACTTAAGCTCTTTGCTTTATTCCACTTTACATTTCCAACATTTTCTTTCTTCCTTTTCTTTCTTTTTTTTTTCATTTTGTACAGCAAAGATGCACTACCCACATGATTTATAACACCATTCTTTTGCCCTTAAACCCAAGAGAATCTCAACTCTTCAAATACAATACAAACCTCTCTTCTAAAGTCCAATCCCATAAGGGTCAAGTCATATAAGGCTAGGAATAATATTTTTTGAGGAGTTTCAAACAAAGGCTTAGGCTAGAACGGGGCTACAATCAAAGGATTAACTTCATGGTAGGATATGGAACATTTATGTGACTAGAAGAATAAAGTTCAAAATCAATGTGACCATGCTAGGACAATTCTCATGACGGTCTTGGAAAATAGATAAACACCGCAACAGCAAGTTTTACTAAGCATGAATGAGCTAATTACACAAGAAACATGAGGGATATGCAAATATGATCAAGCATCCCTAAAATGGCCAAAAATCAATCTCACAAGGGTCACTCATACTTAGTTGCATAAGAACTCATCCTAGAACTCACATGCTCAATAAAACAAGCAAGGTATCATGATCATATCAAAAGCAACATCATTTTTAGAGGCTAAACTATCCAAAAATATGCAAAGGAATTTACATGCTCACATCATCATTAGCTTTTATTTTGGCAATCTAAGATGGGAATTTCTAGTCCAAAACCTACAAAACACAAAATCTTTTTGTTGTTTTCAACACAATTTTTCAATTTTTTTTATGGATTTTAACAAACATAAACAAGTGAAATCATGAACACACTTACCCCCACCCCATACTTAAAATTTTTGATGTCCCCATCAAACAAGGAAATCAAAACTTAAAAGCAAGAGAGAAGAGTATGAAAGCTCACAATTTCTTATTCTTCAATGGCATGTATAGGATCAATCGGCGAGGACAAGAGCCCATGAGGCTCTAACTTCTTCGTTTGGAACGTCCTTGTCATAGAACTTCTTCACTCGATGACCATTCACTTTGAAAATATGTCCTTGTTCATCAACCAAGTCCACCGCACCATGAGCATAGATACGGTGGACCACAAATGGTCCGCTCCACCTAGTCCTTAACTTCCCAGGGAAAAGTTTAAGCCTTGAATTGAAAAGGAGAACCTTGTCGCCGGTTTGATAGGTCTTTGGAATTAACTTCCTATCATGCCACTTCTTGGTCTTCTCTTTGTATAGCTTGGAGTTCTCATAGGCCTTCAACCTCAATTCCCCCAACTCATGAAGTTCTAGAAACCTTTTCTCACCGGCCAAGTTGATATCCCAATTCATCTCTTTGAGTGCCCATTTCGCCTTGTGCTCAAGCTCTACCGGAAGATGACATGCCTTGCCATAAACTAGATTGAAGGGTGTAGTTACCAAAGGTGTCTTGAAGGCGGTTCTATAAGCCCAAAGTGCATCATCGAGCTTAGAGGCCCAATCTTTCCTTGATCGAGATACGGTCTTCTCCAAGATAGCCTTGATTTGACGGTTTGACACCTCGACTTGCCCGCTTGTTTGAGGATGATAAGGAGTAGCAACTCGATGAGACACCCCATACTTAATCAACACATTTTCGAAGCACCTCTCAATGAAATGAGGTCCGCCATCACTTATGAGAACCCTAGGCACACCAAACCTTGCAAAAATGTTGCTTTTCAAAAACTTCATCACCACCTTAGCATCATTGGTTCTTGTTGGTATGGCCTCCACCCATTTTGAAACATAGTCCACGGCTACCAAGATGTACTTGTAAGGCCCCGATGTGGGAAATGGTCCCATGAAGTCAATACCCCATACATCAAATAACTCAACTTCTAGAATGCCAGTTTGAGGAGTCTCATTCCTCCTTGATAGGTTCCCCTCTCTTTGGCACTCCTCACACTTCCTCACATAATCATGCACATCCTTGAACATGGTTGGCCAATAATAACCACATTGAAGAATTTTTGAGGTGGTTTTGGAACTCTTAGCGTGACCTCCCGTAGGCAAGGAGTGGCAATGGTGAATTATGCTCTCAACCTCTTCACTTGACACACACCGTCTATAGATTTGATCACGCCCTTCCTTGTAGAGATATGGATCATCCCAAAAGTATTGTCTAGCATCATGTAAGAATTTCTTCCTAGCTTGATAAGACAAATTTGGTGGGATCACTCCCCCTACGGCAAAGTTAGCAAAATCCGCAAACCAAGGGGAAACCCCTCGTCTTACGGCACTAATAGAAAGAAGGCCAGTGGGAGAGAAAGAATCAATCAATTGAGAACGAGAAGAAATGGAAATCGAGCTAGGAAACTTACTTTCTTCCACGGACCGACATTGAAGTATACCGGGCCCGACATGGTTGGACGCCGGTCCAGCTTCGCAGACACACAGCTGCATCGGGCCCGATGTTGAAGTCCTCGGTCCGGTCTCACTCGCACTTGCCTTGCCTTCGGTCCGATGTTCTGAACCTCGGGCCCGACGTACTTGGTTCGTCGATCCACCCTTCCTTTCCTCCTTTCCGCTCATGAGAACTTCATCTGCTCTTGAATCATCTATAGTCATACCGTCCTCCATCTCCAACATGTACTCGATGGGCAAACGGGATAGATGATTCGCTACCACATTTTTCGCACCGGTTTTGTCCTTGATCTCATGGTCAAACTCTTGGAGAAGGAGCATCCACCTTAGAAGCCTCGGCTTTGCATCTTCTTCTTCATGAGGTATTTGATTGCCGCATGGTCTGTGAAGACTACCACCTTTGATCCCACAAGATATGAACGGAATTTCTCAAATGCAAACACTATCGCAAGAAACTCTTTCTCCGTTGTTGTGTAATTGCACTGAGTTTCATCCAAAGTTTTGCTTGCGTAGTAAATGGCATGCAACTTTCCATCCTTCCTTTGCCCAAGGACGGCCCCTACGGCGAAATCACTAGCATCACACATCACCTCGAATGGAAGATTCCAATCGGGTGCCGCCATTATTGGAGCCGAGATCAAGGCATCTCTCAACCTCAAATCTTTTGGAAGCTCCTTGAGTTCTTGAGATGGTTCCGGTGGTGCTTGAACTTCTTCTTTCTCGGCCTTGAACACCTCCAAGTAAGACATCCTTTCCTCTAATTGCTCATGCTCAATCATATTGAGGGCTAGACCTTGGCGCTCTATCTCAATTTCTCTAGGTGGTGGGGTGGCTTTCAACCTAAGCTCCCTTGGCCTTGACTTCTTAGAAATGGCTTCCCATTGCAATCCAAGAGGAACTTGGATCATCTTAGCTTCCTTATGTACGGTCCCTTTTGAAGTTGGTCTAAAGAAAAACTCAATTTCTCTTCCTCCAATGTCAAGAGACAAGTGGCCCTTCTTTACATCAATGATTGCCCCAACCGTGGCAAGGAAAGGTCTCCCTAGTATGATTGGTTCACCCGGCACTTCTATCATGTCTACTACAACAAAGTCGATTGGGACATAGTGGCCTTCAATGCAAACGGGATAATCCTCGACGATACCAATTGGTTCGATGGACGACCCATCCGCTATCGTTAACCTCATGTTGACCGGAGCTATGAGACCCATAGATGTGGATTTCCATATGGTGTAAGGAATGATGCTCGTGCTTGCTCCAAGATCACACAAGGATTGGAAATTTTGAGACCCCACACCAATGGTTATACCAAAACGACCGGGATCTCCTAGCTTTTGTGGTAACTCCAAGGTCTTGACTTCATCTTGCATTTCCACTATGGACCTCTTTTTGCTCAAAATCTCCCTTAAAAACTTGGCATAAGACGGCATCTCACTCAATGCGTCGATGAACGGGATGGAGATGTTCAAGCCTTGCAAGAGTTTGAGAAACCTCTTGAACTTGTTCTCAACAACATCTTTCGGCTTCTTCGAGGGATATGGAAGAATTGTTGCACCTTGAATCTTGCTTGGATCAACTTCTTTGGAATTCCCCGCTTCAATTGCAACACTTCCTGGTTGGACCGACTTGGGCACCATGTCGGGCCCGATGTTGTGAATCTCGGTCCTAGGCAGAGGGGTTGGATCGAGGTCTGTGTACGTCGGTCCCGAGTTGCTCTCAACCTCGGTCCGTGGTGAAGGAGTCGATCTTCTTGCTGGGTCGACTTCGGGGAACGTCGGACCCGACTTGCTGGGTAAGTTGGTCCGACTCTCTTCACTCTTCTTAGGCACGTGTGGCTCGGGTAGGTTTCGGCCACTTCTCAATCCAATTGCCCGGACTTCATTTGATTGTTTTGAGCTCGAGGATTCTCCTCGGGTCGGCCCGGAAGTCTCCCATTCTCTCTCGGGGCTTGAGTTGCAATTTGAGCAAATTGATTGTCGACTTGCCTCCTCCATGCACCAAACTCATTGAATTGGGTCCTCAGCTCCTTGAACCCATCTCTCATCTCTTGAGCAAATGTTTGTAAACTCATTGAATCCCGATGGTCTATATGGTGGTGGTGGCGCCCTTGGCTCGTTTTGGTTGAAGTTGTTGTTGTAGCTTTGAGCTTGACCGTTGTTCCACCGGCCATTGCCACCATTGTTGAAGTTGCCTCTTCCACCGAAATTTCCTCGAACATAGTTCGCCTCCTCAATTCGCTCGGCCAAGCGCACTTGGCTCTCATTCGGACAAACTTGTGTAGCATGTGCAAAGGATCCACACTCCTCACAAACTCTAGCATTTTGCTTGTAGTAGTGGACTTGCCTCTTAAGCTTGCTGACTTCACCTTCAAGGAATTGGAGCTTCACATCCCTATCAATGTCTTCTCCCTTTGGATCATATAACTTCCTTGCACCTTCACCTTGAACTTTCACCTCCTTGCTAGCTTGACTCACCCCATACATGGCCTCATAATCGGATAGCTTGTCAAGTAGCTCCCAAGCTTGATCCGGTGTCAAGTCTATGAACCCACAATCGGTGTGGAGATTGAGCTTGTCCTTCGTTACCGGATTGATACCTTGGAAAAAGATGTCTTGAAGCACATATGGTTGTTGGCCATGAGTAGGACATTGGCGCAACATCTCCTTGAAACGGTCCCATGCTTCGAAGAGAGGCTCATTCGGACCTTGTTGAAAACTTGCAATCTTCCTTCTTAGCTCGGTTGTCTTTGAGGGCGGGAAGAACTTCATCAAGAAGGCATCATAGAGTGTCTTCCAAGTTGTGATTGACCTAGGAGCTTGGCTCTCGAGCCAATGTGTGGCCTTGCCCCCAAGTGACCATTTGAACGCCTTTAGAAGCACATACTCCAATGTCTCCTCATCGGTAGAGATCGTCTCACACATATCCACAAATCGTTTAACATGCTCTATGGGACACTCATGTGGACGGCCCTCGAATTGATCTCGCTTGATGAGGGAGATGAATTGCGTCTTGATCTCAAAATTCTTGGCAACCTCGGGAAGCACAATAGCCGGCTCGGGTACCCTCAACTCCGGATGCATGTATTTGGCGTGCATTCCGGGGTAGAGCGTTGAGTTGAGCCTCGGCTCTCATCCGTTGCTCCCGTTCTCTTCTTGCCACCTCCTCTTGATTGTCCCTCTCAAGTTGCAATCTAGCCATTTCGGCCCTAAGTTGAGCCAACTCCTCATCAACATGGAGACCTTGATTCTCCATCCTTTTCCTTCTTCGGGCTTCCTTGAGAATACTTTCCGGATCACTCACAAACTCAAGCTCAAGTGTTCCTCGGGAGGAACGAGCTAGCATACACCTATGAAACAAAAACACAAACCAAAACAAATCAAAAACAAACAAAGGGTTTGGGCTATTCCCTCACCCAAATCACTACCAAAACACAAGAAACTAACCAAATTGGCACTCAATGCACTTAGACTTCCCCGGCAACGGCGCCAATCTTTTGATCGCCCTCTCGGATGCGAGGGTCAAGAGATACAATTTATAACCCGACCCCGTTGTAGTACGTGGTGGGTGTCGAACACTCGGGAAGTCTACTCGATCGATGTGCCTAGATACTAGGAAGCTAGAAAGGAGAGCATAAAACAAAGGAAAATAAAGAAAACAGTCGGGACCGACACTGAGGTTACGTCGGGCCCGAGGTTGCCGACAAGAGGAAGTCGGGACCGACACTGGGTAAGTCGGGCCCGAGGTAGCTGGGGATGTCGAACTCAAAGATTTTAAAAGTAGATCTTGGGCTTTTGGGTTCCTTCCCTAGTAGATGAAGGCTTTTCCACCCCAATTCAGGCAATGAGTGATGATCGGACTAGGATCGAGTGCTTTCGCCCTCATTCCAACCACATCTACACCTCGATCTATGGGGAAATCCCCTTCGAAGCAAGGTCTTGAGATTGACACATGTTCACTTTCGCTACTTTGCCAATCTCAAGCCTTGATTCCCGACTTTCGCAAGGAATTGTAGCTCGATGTAGAGTGGGTTCCTTAGATCAAACACTCAAGGCTATGTAATTGGGGTTTCTAGCCTAAACCTAGCTAGGGTTTTCCCCCATAACCCAAGATCAAGGAGATCTACTCCATGTGACAAGCAAAGAAAGCAATCAAATCAAAAGAGAAAGCAATCATCATAATCAATCTCAAAACAAAGCAAGGGTTCATTCAAATCCAAAGCAATCCACAAATACAAATCAAGGGTTTTCAAATCCACAAGATCAAAGCAAATCAAAGCTAAACAATCAACAAAACCTATCAAGCCTTCCTCTCTCTTGGCCGATTCTCTCTCTCTTCCTCCTCTTCTCCTTCCTCCTTGCTCTCCAAGTATCCTCTTGGCTCACTTGGAACCCCCCCCCCCTTTTTGTGTGTGTGAGGGAACCCTTTCTTAGAAGCCAAGAGGGCCTTTTATAGATTAGATGAGGGGCAAAAGTGGAAGTTCACAAATTCGTGCCTTGGAGCCCAAGTAGTCCGGTGACCGACTCGGCCCGACACGGAGGAACCTCGGGCCCGAGGTACTGTGCAACTCGGTCCGAGGTTGGAAACTTCAAAGTCGGGCCCGATGTTGTTGCATCTCGGTCCTGACCTCGTTCCACCTTCTTCTTAGTTGGCTTCTCATGTTCTTCTTCATGGCTTGCTTCTCTCTTTCCCGCTTTAGCTCGGCCTTTGCTCCATGTCTCGACCCTCCTTTCTTTGATCCTCGATTCATGCCAAATTACCTACAAAACACATAAAAGGTGTGTAGTCTCCGAATCTCATAGAAATACGGGAACTAAGCTAAAAAGGAACAAAACGCACAAGAAAAGGGGAAAAAGAAACATATTTACAAAGGAAATCACATATGAAAACACCACCAAATAGAGAGACATCATATGTTCTGTTGGATAGTCAGTTAGTTTCCCTTCCAAATTGAGATCTTTAATCAAGGATATGAATTGAGATTTGATCTCAAAAGCTTTCTCTATTTCTGGGAGAACTATTGCAGATTCTAGCACCCTTAGTTCTAGGTGCATGTATTATTTGGCGTTCATTGGAAAGGCATCCAACTGCTCTCGTAGACGATCTCTGTCAGCCTGGAGCCACTCCATCTGTTGTCAGAGGTCGGCCATTTGTTGTGCCATCTCTTCAAGTGTAGCCATTGCTTTGCGTTCTCTTAATCGGTCGTGGAAGGATCGCTCGGGTTCAGAGTCTACTACTGGGTTAGAGACAACACGACGTCCTTCACTTGGCATACACTATAAGAAAAAACAAAAACAATAACAAAAGCAAAAGCAAAATGGTTTCTTAGAGGAGGGTCGGTACCGAGGCCCAGAGGGTCGGTAACGAGCCTGCAGTGATCCCGTAAATAAAAACTGAAAAGCAAAGAACTGAGATTTGTCGACAGGATCGGTACCGACTTAGGTAGGGTCGTTACCGACTCGACACTAAACCTGAAAACAAGCAGAAAAAAGAAGAAAACTGGGTTTTCCAATAGAGTCGGTACCGACCCACCTTGGGTCAGTACCGACTCGATAGAGTCCCGGAAAACGCTAAAAGAACAAAACTTAGCACAATTGAAATCTCCTTGGAAACGGCGCCAATTTGTTGATAGGGTTTCTTCACAACAAATAAATTTATAATCAAGACCCCGTTGAGTACAGGGGAGTCAGTTTCGTCCAGGGAGAAAGTCAATATCAAGTTTTGTTACTTAGAGCGCAAGTAATCAATCAAAAGAAAGGGTTTTTATCAAAGGAGAGAGATGTCCAAGGTTAAGGTGTCACCACAACAACAATCATGCATACAAACGCTTATGAAATATAAAGATCATGCCTTTATCACATAGAGTTATCAACTTCCGTCAACCAAGCAAGTAAATCAACTAACTTTTGTTCAATCAATAAACTTACTATCTATCTCTTCAACTAAGATTGGTCCGCTTTCGCTTCAAAACCCTAGATTGATTATTCTGATTTAAGGTTTCCGCTTTCGCTTCAACTATGAATGAGAAATTTCCTTTCAACTTTCGTTTAAAGGATTAAGAACAAGAGGATAGAATCATGCAATAACGACAATCAAATCATGATCACAAACAAGCATGCACAACCACTGTTGGGTTTAACTCCGACCTTAGAGAGAGAGAACTACTCACTAATCATAATTGAAAAGAACATCCAAATTAATGAAAGGAAAACTTACAAAACTGAATGCATCTCCAACTTGTCTTCTAAGTAATCCTCAAACTCGTCCTCTCTTCTCTCCTCTCCCTCTCCCTCCTCTATCTAACTTGCAGCATAAGAAAACTAATGCTAGACAAGGGTTTATATAGAGAAATTAAAGTTATCTATAAGGAAATAAATCTCTAAAAGATATATCCCTTAAAACTATTTAAAGACATAAAAGATAAAAGATAGAAAGTACTTTATTGCGCCGACTCGGATGTTCGCTAACGACCTTGAGTGCCTCGGTACCGACCTTGTCAGGGTCGATAGAACTCCTGAATTTCTTCACTTCTCTTCTTTTGCTGAGAGCCTCGTTACCGACCCTGCACACCTCGGTAACAACCCATCCAGCCTCGGTATCGACCCCGTCAAGGTAGTTATCGACCTTGTCAGCATTGAAAATAAGCTTGTAATCGAGAGTAAAACTTCGGTATAGGGTTTGTTACACCTTGTTTTGCCTTGATTCTTTCTCCTTAGGCTCAGTAACATGTCTCTCTACTCCTTTCATGGCTTGAACTTGATCTTCAATGTCTCTCTTGAGTGCTATCTTTAAGTGCTTTCCTCCTTTCTTCAAAATATGCTCCAAAACAACTCCAAAACCTATAAAAACACCACCAAATCTTATGTAGACTCCATATCTTAAGCAAACACAAAAACCTACACAAACGACTCTAAAAAAACACATAACTAGAGAAAAAGACTCAAAGACAATAAAAACATACCCTAAAAACATGACTAAAAAGGCGTATATCACTTTCTAGACTTGGCAAGTTTCCATATCTTGAGTGAACGACTTCGGCGGTGATTTGACAGCTAAGATTGAGTTGTTTGTGAGAAGATAAGATGGAATCTTGAAGATTTATTGAAGGAAAAGCTAAGATGTCGAGATCTTTCGGTTTTGGATATAATCCGAGTGATTGAAGATATGATTGATTGTGTTTCTGATTTTATGGAGATTTTGGGATGGAAAATCTATTATTTCGTGGCAAGGAACTATTAGAGATCAGATCCCACGATGCTCTATAAATAGGGATGTGACTTTTAGGTTAAAAGTGTGGTTTCCGTGTGGTTGAAGACGACGAACAAGAGAGAAGTGAGAGCTTTAGACTTGTTCGTGTGGTTGTGGTTAAGATTCTACGAGGTAGATTTGAATTACTCAGGTTAGTAGTTCTTTTGTTGTTTAGGTTTATGTTTAGGGTTGAAGAAGTCTAGTTGGCTGAACTTAGGTTGGTGTCTAGTTATCAAGGAACTTGACATGCCTTGTAATCGTTGAAACTTAATATATAATTGAACTATAGAAATCCTCTGAGAAGGAGTCTAAGGGGTAGAGGTTTTTCTTTCTATGACTTGTTGGTCGGGCATAAAGTTTTCCTCTTTAAATACCTTGTTCCTGTTTACTATTATTTTCGCTGCCCAGGGAACATTGCTAGTTCTCTGCTTTGTTACTACCACATCACGATCCAACATTAATGTTTTATTTTCTGTGCATGACATGAATGTGATTTAGGTCAGCATGATTGGTGTACACTATGAAGATGACCATGTTGCTACTGGCTTTGGAAATCACCTGGCAAAGCCTATACTCCGCGATGAATGGAATGAGAACCTGAGTTTTGAAGAGGGAGTTAAGTTACTGGAGAAATGCATGCGTGTGCTCCTTTATTGTGATAGGTCTGCATTCAACAAGCTTCAGGTTTTGCTTCTTTATTTATGTTGATACTTTTTTTTGTTTAACATATGGTGCTAAGAATTACTGCAAGAACATGTCTGAAAAAAATGTTGTTGGCTTCAAACTACCTTTTTTTCTTTTTGAGCATGTCTGAAGTGCCGAATCCTTGAATGTTTTTGTTTCTTACACGCAATATTTATGTCAAAGTTTTCATGGTTACAAT
This sequence comes from Fallopia convolvulus, assembly GCA_964016875.1. Lineage (NCBI taxonomy): Eukaryota > Viridiplantae > Streptophyta > Magnoliopsida > Caryophyllales > Polygonaceae > Fallopia > Fallopia convolvulus. Next base: position 22,036,329 of record OZ024730.1, read on the forward strand.
GCTAGTATTATTTATTTATTTATTTATTTTGTTCTGATTATTTTCAGATCGTTTAGATCACTGAAGAAGGGGTAACTATCTCCCCACCTTACTCCTTGAAAACTCTTTCTGGGAGTTCTCTTCTTTTAAGAATCCAACTGCTAATGCTGAAGGTTCATGGTGAGATGTTTGTTACCAGGTTCAATGAGGTGTTTTAGGGATCATAATGTTGAACATTGTAGAGCAGCAGCTAAATTTGTTGGATTGTTCAAATTTTGTTGCTCAGGCGTTGTGTTCAACTTGTTAGATGGTTTCCTTAAATATGGCTTTGTTAAATGTTTTTGTTATTTCCCTACCGAATTTTCTTACAATATCAATTGTGGTGATGCATTTTTGTCCGCCATACACCAAGATAACTCGAAGGTCAGTGGAATTTGTTAGGTGGGTGCTTGGGTTATATACTCAGTAATTTGTGAGCCCGATATCTATAGGAGTCTTAGGCTTTGTTATTGGCCACTCATTTGTTTTCCAAACTAGGATCTAGTTTCATGCATAAACTGTCTAGAGGGATATTTTTTGGCGCTTATTTGGTTCGTGCTCAACTTCCTAGGAATTAGAACTAATTGAGAAAGTAGTATAAATGCATGTGTTTGGTTTATTTTTAAAAGGAAAATTCCTTTCAGTACCTTTCAAGTTTTGACTTTTCTTTTTGGTGTCCCCAAAAAATTCTTATTCCTTTTGGTATTTGTTTACTTTGTACAAATTTATTTCCATAGCCTAAAGTCTATGAAAGCCCATGTTTTCATCCAATTTCCACATTTCTGTTAAAGAATAAAATAAAAATACAACAATCTATTTTACTCATTTCTGTACAAGAGAAGCATGAGTCAAATAAATTTGAGTGCATGGAAGAGTGGCGCTCAACCAACATCAGCTGAACAATACTTTTAACATTTTTTTATTTTTTTTGAGAACAATACTTTAACATGAGGCATTCGCAAGCAAGAAATGTTATAAAGAGATATTTTGGATTGTTAAAAATGCGATGGGGCATTTTAAGGTGCACTACTTGTTATACAAAGAAGAATATGAATCGAATTGTTTTGGCATGCGGGTTGTTACATAACTTTTTTAGGACATACATGAATGAAGACCCTCATGCGGGTTGTTACATAACCTTATTAGGACATTGGGGCAACCATTCCTGATAGCGATCAAAGGACCATGAAGATTAAAGTTGAAAAGAAGGTGTCTAGAAGGTTAAGACTGAGACCTTTCCCAAGGTCAAGGGCGTTTAAATTCAAAGAGGTTTTCATGGACTCAATATTATCTCTTACAAATATTCATAAATGGCGCCAAAGACCACCAAGGAAGAGGATCAAGTCAATGGGCCGAGTTTCACCATTTCTTTATTTAGAAACATGTGTTGGTTTGTCTCACTTTAGGGCTGAATTTAGTAAGTGACCGGGTGAGATAAATTGGTACATGGGTCAAAGTCAACCCTTTGACTTGACCATTCTAAATTGAGAAAGTATCTTTATTATTTTTATTATAGGCTTGTGAGTTTTATTTAAATAATGAAGAGAATCAATCAATAGGCTTATGTTAGTTGGTTGATCTTTTCTCTCTTGGTTGTTAGAGATATTTTTAGTTTGTTAGAGATATTTTGAGTTTGTTAGGATGTTTCCTTAAATAAATAAATCAGCCATGATTTATTTTATTGAAGGGGATCTAGATAGATATTATTTTAGATATTTTATTATATCTTGGGAAGCAAGAGAAGGGAAATTCTAACCCTCTAGGGTCGGCTACACTCTCTCCCTTGCTCCCCAAGCAATAGCTTTGTATTCTACTATTTATACTTTGCATATTTCATTAATGAAAATCAGCTTGAGATTAGATAAACCCTAAGAAAGGTTTATCTAGTCTTTGGGCTCCAAAAAACATACTTGTGTCAACCATTGCAACCTGCTTTCGTTCGTCAATCACGAGATCATCATCATCCGAATGCTCTCTTTGTTCTTGTGTTTGATTTCAGTATTCAAGTTGATCAATTGATTAGTTCTAGTTTTGATTGTTAAAGAGCAATCTAGTTTATCAATTGGATTTAGCGTTAGAGCCAATCCAATTGAACTATCCCTTTTGATTCAATCAAAGTGATTCAAACCAGTTTCGTTATTAATCAAGTTCGAACCTTTGTTACTTGTTCTACAAGACAATCAACTTGTTAGCAATTTCAGGAGCGAATCGAGTTTACTAGGCAAGATCGGGATCGTGTGGGTCATATACGAGGTTTCTACGGAGGATTCCGGGAAAATCACGTATCAATTCCCTAGCCTTGTACAAAATGATGCATTTTATGCCTGAAACATTCCCACTGAAAGTAGCAGTTTTCCAAACAATGTCAGCAATTTTACATACACCACCATGTCAACTATTCTTTTTTAATCTATAATCTTCCGTAATCTTTCACATTGAAAGCAGCAGTTTTGCATCTGGTTACTCGACATAAACATAAATCTAAATTGAAAGAAAACGAGATGGTGTCAAAGAACTCTCTCCAGGATACATCTCAAATGAAATTCAGCAAATAAAGTATTATCATTTGTATGTAGAGGGGGGGCGGAGTTTTAATATATTGACGAACGAGTATGCATTCTGAAGACACTACATATGATCTATCAAGTAGGATGCCTGAAGATCCCAAGATGGAACAAGGGCTTCTTTCAGCCTACTGTTGTTGCCCCAACTGACTCGGCTAGTTCTTGTAATAATTCCTTCTGCTCCAATGATGAACACGACTGCAATAAAAAAGATATAATTGAGATTAGTTCTTAGGTTTATACAAATCATATGAAAGACGTGATTTGAAAAATTTAGCAAGCAAAACTTCCTTAATCTAACAGAATATATTCGGACAGACATGTACCTGGACTGCTGTCTCTATATCACCGTCTAAAAATGAAGTCAGCTCAAAGTTCATCTTCAACCGGTGATCTGTGACCCTGTTATCCTGAGGGATGATATCACAATTTACACATCAACATACTTAGCATGCATGATCCAACGCACCAAAGCTCGCTTAATTTAAAACCATAGTTATTCCATTCGTACTTAAGGGTCATATATTTACCACAGAATTACCAAGACAAAGACCAAGGGATTTAAGGCACTTATTGCATATCATTTTTGCGAGTCTTGCAGAAACAGTAAAGCAATGTAATTTATTGCATCTATAATCACACCTTGTAATTGTATGTCCGGATCTTCTCAGCACGTGCACCAGTACCAACCTGACATTCAATACAAGAAAGGGTTCAGAAAGCATGATAGCTGGAGAGCTGCCTCTAACATTGTAGATCCAGTAAATTCAAAGGAATAAAATATCAACAGATCTTAGAGTAAGAATTAACTTCCAAACACATACAGAATCTTGGATACTAACCAAAAACTAGAAAAAAAGATGCATTATCATCACGAAATTTGGCTAACGAGTCACACTGTGAAACGTATCCAAAGGGGGGTCATAGCATAAACAAAATAAAAGAATATTGCAAATGCAGAGCGCTCCCTAGATGAAATATGATACGCATTGAGCTGATTCCTCAGCTTGTAATTTTTGCTGGTTGAAGATAGGATTACATGATCCTTCATCTCTATTGTCGTGGTTGAAGATATCAAACCTGTAATTTTCGCTGATTCCTCAGTTTTTCTTGTTGTTCACGCACCTTAATTTCATACCTACAAAGCATATCCCAGAGATGCAGCAAGTCATTTCTCTGAATAAATCAATAAAACACAGCTCCAAGTATATCTAGATAGGCCAGCAATTGCAAGCAGCTGATAAACCCCTAGAGTATGAACCTCCAGAAAAAGGAAGAAAAGAAATAAAAATAGACTTCAGACACTTGTTGTGCCTGTTAATATGATAAATGTCTACTACTAATATATGAAACTTATATTGGTCTAAAATGGTCTTACAATTTTGCTCTTAACAATTGCATAGCACGACTCCTATTTTTCAGTTGAGTTCTTTCTTCAGTGCAAAAGATTCGAATCCCAGTAGGTTTGTGGAAAAGATCAACAGCTGTTTCAACCTTGTTGACATTCTGCCCTGCAAAATAAGTTCATGCTTGAAAATGAATTAAGATGACATAATACTCAAATACAGCACATGAATAATTATAGCATATAGGTTATTGAAACCAGATATTAACTGGGGAAAAGTGCACAAACAACTAACCTCCAGCACCACCCGATCGTGCAGTTGTAAGTTCAATATCTTTTGGATCGATCACCACCTCAACTTCATCAACCTGGAAGGAGTTGTAGGAGTTTTAAAAAAAATGGTCCATTGTGTTGTAAAGAAGACTTGAAAACATTGATCGAGTATTAGTGCTATATCCAAGCATGATTATAAGCACTATTCTAAAATTTCCGCCTGGGTGCTAGACGGCCCCAGCCCGTTTAGCCCGTCTGAGCCACCTAGAGTTTTTACTTTTTTAGAACATTAATTAAATTTATAACCAGAACTAGAATCGACCAAAAACACATCAGGCTGAAGAACAGTAGCTAGATTCCGAACAGAAAAAGAACAAATCCCTTCCATGAACAAAAACAGACCAAATCTACAAGTTCAGGACTATACAAGAAAATAAGACAAAGAAGGCATTCCAAGGAAAACGTTTGCATAACAAATGGAACATTCTCGGAAATGAATAGAGCAACAATTTTATTAAATGCTTGACATAGACAATATAATTGGCCCATAAACTACAAAATTAATGTAAGATCTTATTTATCATAATCACAATAAGGACAAGATAGTAGTACCTCAGGCATAATAGCTACGGTAGCTGTTGAAGTGTGCACACGACCTTGGGCTTCTGTTTGTGGAACTCGTTGAACCCGGTGGACACCAGACTCATACTTTAGCTTGCTATAGACACGATTTCCTTTTATCTCCATTACATATGTTTTATATCCTCCCTTTTCGGCCTTCAAGTAACATTATCTTGTGAATTAATAAATAAACACGTAGCATCCTAAAGTCTGTATACAAAAACATGTTTTTACCTCAGAAGATGATACTGCTGAGAACTTCCAAGAATTTCGCTCACTATACCTCTGATACATGCGGACCTAGATTCCTCAGGAGGACAGAAGGAAAGACATAAGCAAACACATTTCACATTTTTATGAAACAAAAATGATTACAAGATCCATTAAAAGGAAAGAAAATATCTAAATCAGTCCGTAGATTTACTTAGATAGCCAGACACAGATACCATATGACATGAGGTAAAAGGGCACTCAAAATTGTTATTGACTCGAAGTAAGAGGTTAGTGACCATTTGCACACAAAGGTTTAAGGACAAATCAATGGACCAAACACTGAGCATGGCTTCAACCAAAAAAAATACTGAGCATGCCATTATAATTCACCAGCTCAGCATTCCCTAATGTTAGTTCAGTTGTTCTATTCATCTAATATGCTTTTGTCTTTCATCATCACATGATGGAATATTTCTTTGATAGTTGGGCTGAGGTCAATATATATCCCTTGACGTAAAATATTAGTACATAGCGATGTAGGGCCAAAATAAGCTCCAAAAAAACCTTTCCCACCTAGAGATATTAACCATTTACTTGGCCAATTTCACTATCTTAGATACTATGATCCAAGATTCCTATATCTTCTTGTCACCACTGCTTCAGCTGGAAGCATTTTTACAGAGACAAAACGGATTAAGAAAATCATTTCATAGCAAAATCCAACAAATATATCTAGAACTGTTAGCAGAGAATGGCCGAGATCTCAAATTAAAGAATAAAAGGATCAATTCATCATAACCATAAATGCGAATCTTATGCTTCGTGCAGGCAATGTGCCATTGAGGATTTTTTCCAAAGTGATTGGTCTACCAAGTCAATTCATATTCCATGATATTTTGAAAATAAAAACACTGACTTTCTGCTAATAGATCTCAACAATAAAATTGTAGCTTGGGATGAAAAGGAGCTATGTACCTACAAGGTCACCAGCCCACAATCCAGCTTCATCTCCACCAGTGCCTGCTCTAACTGGCAAAATAGAATATTTGATTGGATGAGGACACAAATTCAACAGTAGAAATATGCATAGTTCCAGTAAAATGACAACCTATTAAGTTGTATAGTCTTGTAGATATCAAAGTGTTGAAGTAAGCTTTTGCACTTTATAGAACAGCCAAAAGCAAGGGAGATGCATCATGCCATGTGGTGAAATCATCAGCTAGTTTAATGGAAAGGCATCTTGCCTCGAAGATGTTCAAAAATTGACTATAAGAAAGAACAGATGTTAGGAACGGGATCATTTATTTTAGAAGGAAAGGATATTAGGAATTATTAGGTTTATTAGTTTATAAGGTTTTTAATAAGGAATATTAATTATAGGATATGTTAAGTTGTCTTGGGCAGTAAGTTAGGTTATGAGTGGTTTTTATTATAAATACTAATAGAATTGTTTTAGTGGGGGTTATCCAGAGTTTGAGAAAAGTATTCGGGCAAGACATTGGGCTCCTGGAAGGGTGGTCTTCCTTGAGTGAGTTTTATGTTTTCTATAACAGAACAGTATTTCTTTTGAAGCTTCTGCTTAAAGTCTGCAGCTTTGCTAATCCTTCTTAATCCAACAATAGAAGACTATACAATGATACTTGGCCTGAGCTTCATGGGATTTTCAAACCCATTGTAATGGCTAGAATCATAGCACCTGATTAGTGCCATATTATATAAGTTGCAAGTGTTCATTAAGGTTAAAAGAGTTAAAAAAAAATGTCGATATTAATGCATATGTTTGACACTGCAATCAAGTACTTGTCAAGTAGATAATAGAATCTCAAAAGGTATGCATCTCCATAGCACTCTAATGACGCTGATCTTTATGCTTTGTAATGTCTGTGGAAGTATTTTAAATGCAATGATCACTTCAGCAGACTGATATGTAATTGCAACCTTCTGGACTCTGGAGGGTAAACTATGCCCTGTATCCTCAGTTAATGGCTCCTTTGGGTAATGCAAGAACACTACAGCTCAAATTTCGTTCCTCTCACCCGTAGTTAAGTATGAAATAATACATATAAGGACCTCATGCATGTTATAGATTCTTTTTCGGGGGTTGAACGAATCTACAACAAAATATGAAAAGTAAAAACTAAAAAACCATTCTTAATAGGCCAAATTACCATACTGGTATTACAAAAACGTACCCATCAGCATCAAAATGGTATTTAAATGTTTTATTGCACTTAAGATATGGAACAAGCCCTGTGGATCAATTGGGTAGATTTTCTCACAGAACTACTAAGTAACCTTCAAACCCATTTTTCACCTGTTTTTCCCATTAGATTAAAAGTTGTTTTTATTAAATTAACACTACGCCAGTTGACCTATTGGGTATTCAAGTCAAAATCTATTTTGCTAGTAGTACGAGTATTTCACCTCTAATCCTCAACATTTGAATGTCAACAAACCAAAACACACTTTCACCAGTTCAAAGAAGACAAGAATTGGAGTCAACCCTTCCTTGCTTAACTGTTAAGGATGACATGAGTTCAATCCCCCTCCCGTGCTGTAACGGCCTAAGTGCCTCCTATGGACCCCAAAAAAAACTGCCAATTACACACTCGATACCCAAGATGGAACTTGGGTTATTTACTTCCATTGGTTTGTGCAGATAGACGAATAAAGGGGGCAAACTTTAGATCAGCTTCAAAAGCCTCTATTGCAAGGAGGCGAGGCAAGGAGGTAGGGTTTAAAAGAAGCCGAATTTTATAATGCTTTGTTCTGTGAAATTGAAGCGAATGGGTCTTAATTAGGTCAAATTATGGTGTTCATAAGTAGGTCAAATTGAAGCGAATGGTAGACAGGTCTAATAGTAATTCTACTGTTGAAATTCCCTTTTGATTTATTGGTCGCTGTTCATGAGTAGGTCAAATTGTGGTGTGAACATTAGAAAATTTAGGGATTGTGAAGATGATAACCTAAGATTGGAATTTAGGAAGCTATGAAGTTACGGTGTTGGCTCAAATTACGTATATTGGAAACAGGAAAGGGGCTTGGTGGCTTGTTAGTTCCACAAGCTTTTGAAGGTGTGTTTTGACTCAATATCCCATAGGCCAACTGGCTTTGTATTAAATTAACAAAAGCATGGTCCATTATGATAAATGGGTTTAAAGGTCTCACATCAAGTTAGTAGTAAATACAGCTATCTGATCTATGAAGCGTTTTTTCTACCCCCACAGTCCAAATGCAAAATAAACCATATCATATAAACACATAAAGGCCCAAACCCATTGTATTTTTGCACTCGTAAGCTTAAAATGTTTGCTAACCTCAAACAACTCTGGCATGTGCTTGGATTTGTTTATGTATACTTGCCGTCAATAGTCACTTTCTTTACATTTAATTAAAATCTGTTAATTTGGACCTTCTTAACATATATCTGGGAGCAGAATATGTTATCTCTTTAACAAGACAACTCATTATTGAACTCTCTTGAACATGTACAGAATAGACTCCATCCGTTGTATATGATCCAAAGAACAAAAATTAAGGTATGAAAAAATGCAAAACTAAAGAGCAACACAAGATACTTGCAAAGCAGGCTAGCTAGTGGTGTTTAAAACAGTTTCCACATACAACCAAGGATTTGTGTTCCCGAATCAAAATCTCAACAGCACTAAAGGAAGGGGAGTTACCTTCAAGCAGTATGTTTCGGGCATCAAGGGGGTCACTAGGAAGAAGCAACACCTAGTAAGAAAAGGAAATATCACAAAAAGTTCACAAAACATAAATAAACAGTTGAAGAAAGATAACGGGTAAAGGAGTTAAACTGTCAAGACCGAAGAAAACAAATCTAATCACACAATTTGAAATGATGTTTTCTTTTCAAGAACAAAACCTTGAGCTGCTCCTCAAGCTCTTTGATTTGATTTGTCAAAGATCCAACTTCTACCTCTATCATTTCTGCCATATCATCATCACCTTCTTCTTTTGCTAAAGCTGGCATGGAAGGCATTAAAGGTATATCATACTATATTTATAGTATAAGTACTGAGATAGTACACAGAATATTAAGAGGGAAAAAACCTTTGGCTTCTTCTAATTGTTTCTCACAATCCTTGAATCTTCTATATATGGAGACAACCTAATATATTGAAAATTAAATGATTTAAGTAGCTGTAGGAGGAACTTGCCCCATAGTATACATATAGGTTAGCCACAATTAAGTGAAGTACCCCATCAAGCTCTGCAATCGATTGCGCTAGCTTTTGGTATTCAGATGGATTGGAAACAACATCTGGATCAGCAAGCTTTACCTATAACCAAGATTTCCAAGAATATTACACAATAATTTTGTATAAACCTATTGACAAGTACTCAGTATAAGCAGCTCAATTAGTTTATAGAGTTTATCTAACATTGGTTATTGCCGAGTATTGAGTATTTATAACTTTACATGTCAAACACTCTGAAAAAGCTTATTCTCAGGACAAGGACCGAACAGGATTTTATATACAAAATGTCATCTCATAGGGTTACACTTGGTGAATTGTCCTTCCTAAAGATAATGACATTTTGCTTAATAATTTTAGCTAAAAAGTTAGTGTTAGCACCTCTAAATCCAATCTAAAAAGACACAAGGATGCCCAATCCCAAAACTTAGGTTTGAACTAAAAACAATAGACTGCTTACCGACAATTCTTTCCAGGTTTTCTCAGCAGACTCACACTTGGTAATCAGATAGGGCTCCTGTCCGCCAAAAAAAAAAAAGGCAATTGCAACCACAAAACTAAAACACTGGGACCCCAAAAAAATCCAATTCCTAAGAAAATCCGCGAAAACAAGCAGAGCAACAATACCGCCATGCAAACAACTCCCAATGCTCGGCGACGACTCGGGCCGAGAGGCCAGAAGCGGACATGGTAGCCTCGCGGAACGGGAGGAAAGTTGTTGCGCGAACAAGAAGAAGAAGAAGAGTTTGAGCTTGGTCGCGTTGGTGCTACGAAGGTAGCAGTTAAGCTCTGCATTTGTGTTTATTGTTTTAGCTTGAGCTCTGCAACTCGGACTTCCGAACTTCGCTTCCTGGATAAGACTGTAATGGGAGGATATTTTTTTCAAACGAAAATATAAATTCTTTGTTCTTTTTTCTTAATTTGAATCGGTTTGATATTTCGGACCGCATTAAAACTGAGTTCATCCCGGCCCAAAATGGGCCCAAACCTCTATCAGGTATAATGAACCATTTTTAAAAAAGAGAGAATTGGCCCATATACCCCTTTTTAACTTTCATAATGGCGCGTTTAGCCTTTCATGGATAACGAAGCCCTTTTTCTTAGTTAGACAATTGAAGCATCGTTTTGAATAAAGTTGTGAGATTTCTAATTCCTTATCTATTGCTTGGATTTAATCTTCTCTCTTGCTTGAATGTTTATGATTTGTTTCAACAGTTTCTAGCCTGATCAACTAGGGTTTGTTGTTATTTAATCTATTGCTAGATCTAGAGTGTTACTGGTTGAGCATCTCTTGATTAAAGTAGCAACTGCATCGTACTAGTATCTGGTTGTGCTAGTCTTCTGTAGAAGAGATTTGATTTACATTCTAGGGTAAAAATTGGTTGTTTATGCTAGATTTGTACCCTATTATATTCCTATCCTTACTGCTGCTATTAAAATGAATCATTCATGGTTTCATGGTTGTTTAATTAGTTAGAACTAATAGTATCTGGTTGTGTTTTTAGTTAGATTTGAAAAGGAATTGGAAAATCCATTTCATGTGAGATTGAGGTGAAATCAATGATCAACTTGTCATACGATTGTGGATATTTGTTTGCCTAAGCTGTCTTCCTAATTTTTGTTTTTCATAATCTTTTATTGTTTTGTTAGTTTTGCATTCTTAGATTTAATTTAATTCATAAACCCCTTTTTACTTTAATTGCCATAAAATTCACATAAAACATAAATCAACCTCCCTGTGGATTCGAATTGGACTTCCTAAAGACTGCGGTTTTAAGTTAGTTTGGATTCTTTTGCATAGCTATGATTTGCACAACGAAATCACGCCTATCAATTTGTGAGACTCTAACCGATCTCCCATCCCTATTTGTATATTAACTTATCACTACTTGAGTTTCGAGGACGGAACTCTCTTTAAGTGGGGGTATATGTAATACCGGGCTTGATTTCTTATATGCTATCTTTTGTTTTTTTTGGGCCTGATATTTTAATGGGTCGAAGCCCATTTTTCCCACCTTGTCATCACTTCTTCCCACCCTTCTATCCCTAATTTTGGGAGACCACTACTGTTCACCATCTTCTTCAAATGACCGCCAATCACCTCACCAACTCTTTGGTTCTGATTTTCGCTTGCCCTCTCAATCTCCTCTGAATTTCACTCACCTCCTCACTTACACTCGAGCGTGAACAACGTCGTTCCCATTCTCGATCGAGCTCACTCACACACGAGCCTGAACACCCTCACCTCACCAACATCTTTGGGTTTTCTCTCCTCCATTCGCCTTTGTTAGAAGATCGCCGTTGTTGCTGACCTCGAAGAAGCCCAACGGTACTCGCGAGCGTCTTTTTCCGCTTCCGTTCGCCCAAGCACGTTGTCGATTGAACACCCTCCTTCGCTCGCCCCACCTTCAGCCCGTGACGACCATCATCGACCTTTGAGAAGTTGATTGTGGATACGAGTCTCCTCTCCCGTGGGTAGTCGTCGTCACAAGCCTCGGAGAAGTCGTCATCGTGGGTGGTTCTCCTCTGTCGAGCGTCGTTCCCTAGTCAAGCTCGTTGTTCGCCGGCGTCGTTCACCGTCACCATCTTCGATCGAGTTCGAAGCCGAACTGTGTTCCATTTTATAATCAGTCGACGTGTGGGAGGTTGTACTCTTGTCCAATCTCGTTTCCTTTCAAATTAGATTTGATGTTGGTTTTACAATAAGTTTGGTCAAGTTTTGTAGGCTTAGTATTGTAAGTGAAGAGTCAATCGAACTGTTTAAATGCGTTAATTGTGTTTATAGTAGAGAGGACAATTGATATTGTGGTGGGCTGACTCTTTAGTGTATCTGAGAGTTCCAGATTACGACTCGTTATGTGTTGAATGAGTAGATTGAATGTGTAGCCCTATTTTGGAATGATTTCATATTACGTGCTTATATATGTATTTGAAATTATTGAAAATCGTTCTTAAACGTTTTCGTTATGCGTGCACTGGGTTCCTCCGGCATGATCATGGGTGCGAGTACGCTGGAGATGAAGAGGCCCCCGGGCATGATCATGCGGCTAGAAGGAACCCCCTTCTAAAAATAGAATAAAATAAATTATTTTGGCAAAAGCTCTAGTAGAGGTTCAGCCGGGAAAGAATGGTGAATGGGTGGAATGGGCACGTGTATAGCTACGAACACTGACCGTGCGCCATAGATGAGAGGTCGGAAGTTGTCATATCCTTGAGGAGGTTGTTGATTGATAGGTTAGATGATGGATTTCGTTGAATAGTCTAGTATGCTTGGGTGTTGACCTAATGAAATGTATGTGGTTGTTATATTGTGGTTAACTTTGAGGAGGACTTTGCTGGAATAGTCTATTATCCTTATTGTCATACTTCTATTGCTTCCATTACTAATTATACTATGATATTACTATTGAATTTTCTATTGTGGTAGATGTTGTTGTATACCTCTAAGTATATGTATATATGCAAATTTATTTTAGTAAAAGTGTTTTGTTGCATGTTTGATTTGCTTGTTTGGCCCATACCGGGATTGTAGGCTAATGTGATCAACTTGTGGCGTTTTTAGGTAAGGATCCTGGCTTGAGGAATGCACTAGGAGATTGTCTTTTGGATGGTGGAGCTCGGTCTTGATGTGACGTGTCTTAGGTGTGATGTTGGTGTTTTAGTCTTTTGAAGACTTGAGTTGTTATGCTTTGACAGCGAACCTTCTTGAGTATGTTGAGTTGCCTAGTGTTTAGACTAGTTACAGAGTCCTTTTGTCATGACTGTCACATTTCTGGCTTTTGCATGCATGACTTTATGTCATGAATTTTGAACTTCTAAATTGGATGGTTTATTTGAATTTACTCACCATGCCTTTGTTGTAAGGTCCAATATAGTGAGTCGTTGTCAATTTGATTTTGGTAGACCCACTGTGAGGTCTACAACCTTGTCACACCCCAGGTATACACTAACGGGGTGTTACAGCTTGGTCTATCATGGCTCCTAAGTGATCTAGAAGAGCATGAGTTGCATCTTGTATCTTCTTGGTTCGAGTTCTTGTGATTGGTCCATCAAATGACATCTTTATCTTTTCCTCGACGCCGTTAGGAGTCATAGACGGATGTTTGGCATCAATTATTGAACTTGAGAAAAGAAGACCTTTGGGGTTCAACTTTTGCTTATATGTTATACACAGCTTGGAAGTATCGCAATGACCTCAACTTTAACAATCAGAACACCATTTTTGGTTTGAAAATAATTATGTGTGCATCAAAAACTAGATAATATTGTATTCATACACATAGATATGGTTAAAAAAATAAAAAAAGTTCAAAATCGATGGAACATTGTTACAAAAAAAAATTCGATGCACAATTACTTAGTATTGATGAACAATTGGTGAATATTGATAAACAAATCGCTAGTTTTGATGAACAAATTGAGCGTGTTTCATAAAAACATATTTTGATGAACAAATCACTAGTAAACCTACCACATTATACCATAGAAAATATAAAATATTAATTTGTATTATTAATAAAATCATCTCAGGTCAAGACAAATAAAATATGAGTAGATAATCATCATCATAGTTGAACATAAAAATCATAACTATATACCAAAGCGGAGGATAAAAAAATTATTAAACGATACATGTCGCTTTTAGATTTCACTACACCACCCTTTTTTTTAAATCAGTCTTAGGCAAAATAACCATTAATTTTAAATAAAATAATCTTTTATTTTTGGATATGATAAATAGGAAGATCGTTAAGATATTTTTTATGCTATATATTATACAAATATTATGATATTTATTTTATTTTTAGATAGAAAATAGAATGCATATGATAGGTTTAGATAATTAAGTTTAATATAAAGATAGTTTAATATACGTACAATCTCATATCACTATAATCAATGGATAGAAAATCCCATTCTTAATTTAAAAAATATAATATTTTATTTTTAGATATGATAAATACGAAGATTATTAAGATATTTTTATGTTATATATCATTATTATTTACTATATACTAATGGATGATTTAAATAAATAGCAAAAAAAAAGAGGCTAATTAGGTGGATATTAAGGAGGGTGTGAAAATTAGGTAAATAGCAAAACCCCCATCACCCACCCCCACCCCCACTCCACCGAGTTGACTTAGTTGTTGTCCGGGTTGACTCGCCCGTTGACCGATTGACTCGAGCGTTGACCGACCATAGACCATCGTTGACCGACCGTTGACCGGCGTTGACCGACCATTGACCGGCGTTGACCATCATCACAATCATCACTTTCATAACCGTCATCACAATTTTTTTCACCGTCATCACAATTTTTTAATGATAAAAAGTGTAATAAAAGGTAAAAAGTGTCATCAAAATGTCTTAATGACACTTTTTGATGCATTCAACCACATAAAAACAACCGTCATCACAATTTTTTTCACCGTCATCACAATTTTTTCCACCGTCATCACAATTTTTTTATGACAAAAAGTGTAATAAAAGGCAAAAAGTGTCATCAAAATGTCTTGATGACAACTTTTTGATAACAAAAAGTATCATCAAAGGCATTCAACCATATAAAAACAACTGTCATCACTTGTCATCGTTACTTGATGACGGTTTGACCGTCATCATCTATCATCTCTACTTGATGACGGTTCGATTAATTTGTCATCAAAAGAGCCTTAATGACAAACAAGTGTCATCACTTAAGCGTCATCAAATATGTGTCATCACTATCATCACTGTCATCACTACTTGATGACGGTTTGATTGTCATCAACTATCATCATAAATGTTATCTCTACTTGATGACGGTTCAATTCTCATCAATCGTCATCGCTATTTGTTGACGGTTCGATTGTCATTAATTATCATCACTACTTGATGACGGTTCGATTAATTTGTCATCAAAAGGGCCTTGATGAAAATGGTCTTGAAGACAAACAACCGTCATCAAGTGCCATTACTCAAAGTTTATTCGTTTTTATCATCATCACAAAAAATAGTTACTTGATGACGGTTTGATTGTCATCAACTATCATCACAAATGTCATCTCTACTTGATGACAGTTCGATAGTCATCAATCGTTCTCGCTATTTGTTGACGGTTCGATATTGTCATCAATTATCATCGCTACTTGATGACGGTTCAATTGTCGTCAACTGTCATCACTACTTGATGACAATTTGATTGATTTGTTTGTCATCAAAAGGGTCTTGATGAAAAACAAGTGTCATAAAAAAAATTGTCATCAAGTGTCATCACATGTTTTTAAACTGCCTTGATGACATTCAAGCACATAAAAACAACTATTATAAACACAAAAAGTTGTCATCAAATAACATCACTTGTCATCAAAACAAATATTAATAGCCTATGTGGGATTTGAACCCACATCATTATTTTTTAAGAAAAATGCTCTACCATTTGAGCTAATAGGCTAAATACATTTTATAATAAAAATAGATCCTAAATTAAATTGCACTAGAAAAGAATAAAGTAGGAATTACCTCAACCATAAATTTGAATTCACAATTTGGAAAGACAAGCCTCCAAGTCATTCCAAGATGACTCTGTTGTAGGTTCTCTTAAACATCAACAACAATAAAGATCCAGTAAATAAAAGAATTACACGTTCAAGGACTTTGTCATCAATTTGAACTACATAGTACAACAAATTCACATATTTATTCGACCACAATCTAAATGAAAGTTAGCATCATTTTCATCATACAACCAAATAAATACACAACATTAATGGTCAACCAACAAAACAAAAAAAAAACCTAAAAACTAGTTGCTATTGTTCTCAGTTAAGCCCGTCATTATAGTGAGATAACTTGCTTTCAAATTAGAGGATCTTGTATCCCTCAGTCATCAATCCATTAAAATGATGTTCATAACTGATTGACAGGCTCAAGCAACTAACACATCAACAATGTATGAAAAATCCCAAGGCTACAGAGAAAGCTAATGATTGACAGGCTCAAGCACAAAGTAAACGAAAACAACAGAGATACCACTAGTGACAAATTTATTTTCCCTGGTGAGGAGTTTGTTTTATTTAATTTTAAGGGCATCATAATTTCTTTATTTTTAAATTTCAGTCAAAAAAATAACCCACCTCATTCCTCAACTCCATAAGTCTCTCATCCTCCTCATCAATCACTTCCTAATGACCAAACAAATTTAGCAGAAACCACTAATATATACCTTGAAATATATGATAACTTGAGATATATTGCCAAACCAAATGGAAGTTTAAAGTGTATGTACCTTATTGTTATTGGTTTCTTTCTCTGAGATGTGCTTGAACGGGTGCCAGGAGGTATCCTTCACATACTCTTCCCAAAATGACAACCATTTTGTGGCTTTCAAAGGAGCCATTTGAGCAGAATATCTCCTCTTAGCAGCAATCTGAAATGGTTTACTGTCGAGCTCTCCTAATTTTTTAACACCAATATTAGGTCTAGTATTAGTCAAGGCCCTAAGCTTCAACAGAAAGAACCGAATCCAAACTCCTAGATCGCAAAGGCATAATTATATTGAAACGATCAGACCAAATTACCAACTCAAAAAAAGCTAGTCAAACCCTCAATGGGAAGCATAACTGAACATTATGGTTTACTGCACCAATAATAGCAAATCAAGCAATTTAATTCGATTAGATCATTAAAATTGCAGACTAAAAAGAGAGTGATGAGTTTAGAGAGCGAAAGAGAGCACCCACAGGTCAAACAAGACAGATCGACGACCTTCAATTTGATCGCTGAATTCCTAGAGTTCCAAAAAATACGCATCGTAGAGGAAATTGGGGATAAGAACCAAGAAATTTTCACTAGTATAGTGCGAAATCCAGATATCGATTTCCGAGTTTTGCTGATAAACAAGCCTAGGAATTGAAGCAAGGAAGCAGAGAGAAACGGGACGAAAATACGGACTCAGGAGAAAAGGGTCGAGGAGATGAGAGGTGAGAAAAAAAATAATAAAGGCCTTTTATACTTAACAAAAACCTAAAAAAATGGATTTCGTGACAAGCGCCTAATTAGGTTAATATTTTTTGCCCTTTTAGCAAATTCTTTCTATAGTAAAACAAAGGTTAAAATAATATTTAAAACGGCCCCATGAAACCACATCACCCATATTTTTAAATCAATTTGAATCAAAATTATTTTTAGAAAATAATTTCATTTAAATATCATTCCCTATATCAATTTAATCAAAAGTTAATAAATACAAATAAAAAATAAAAATAATTTTATAAAATCTCGTGCCCTAGTAATTTTCTAAATGAACGCAAAACACATATTATATACCTATTAGTAAGAGTTAGAGGAAAATAAATAAATCATCTTTATAAAAGAGATATGTATGTAAGTAAAATCTATGGTTGTGCATTTAAAATTGTGTTTTTAATTAAATCATTTTTATAAGAATGTATAATTATAACAAATATTAAACCCATAATATTATATTCATAAAAATACAATGATACTACGTATGTGATTTACTACGTGAAAACACTACAAGAGCCATCCCAACCATCAAGTAAGACAAGGAAATAACTTACAAAGTGAAATTATATATAACTATATGTATTAAAAATATAATAAAAGTGTGTCCGTGCTAATTAAAAAAAAAAGGCTATTAAGCTTGTTAAAATGTGGCAATTGGAATAAAATCATAACAAACAGCCTTCCTGTACAAAACAGCAACCAAAAAAAACTCCCGGTTCAATCCTTGTTACCGTACACATTGACAGGAAAAACATCAGCTTCTATATAGCTGGTGAGTAAAATAGGTTCCTGAATCAAGCGATACCTCTGAATATCAATCATTGTACATTGTATATTTGTATGAAAGAGTGAGCGCGAAAACTTCAAGCAACACCCATTTGGGAGCTTAACACCTGGATCTGTTAAGAGAATAAAGGCACATTACAAGGAGATTATTATTATTATTATTATATGAATAGAATGGACTTGGAAGAATACAATTTAGATAAAACAACATTACCTTGTTAACAAGTAAGTTGACCTGCTCTCTGTACATCTCCTTTAAATCTATTATGTCAGCACGGAGTTCTTCCAACTGGAAAGTAATACATAGTGTCAGAATTCAACTTCTTGAGCAGAATTAACTACTTCAGTGGTTAGAAATATAAAACCAACAGAAGGAAAAAAATTAACAAATACTAAATAAACAGATTCACCAAGTAATAGTGCGCTTGTAAATTCTGATCTAGGATCACTCAAGAAATGGAAAGGCAACCCACACACTACTAGTTTCGGAAGACACCTAAGCTGAGTTGTTTGTCGCCACTGTAAATTCTCTTGCTCTCCATTTTCTGTCTGGTTCCAGTGAATTTCAAATTCCTTCTCAACTTCTCAGGATGCTCCTTCATCTCCTTATAGGTTGTGCTTGTGTTCATGATTCAAATTTGGTTCCATATTTTGATATAAAAACCACTAGGGAAGGATGTGTTGTGTGAATTATTTACACGGCAACTTCACAACTAACGGTGTGTTTGGATGTAGAGTATTTAACTAGTTAGAATGGTAGTTGGGTGTCTAGTTAAAATATAGTTAAAGTTATGTAAATTACTAATAAACTCCATTTGGAAATTAAAAAAAAAAAACTAGTTATATATGTACCTTTCACATGAAAGTTCAAAAAATTTCAATAATGCAAAAGTTGAAACTTTCCCCTATAAAAGATCTAACGAAAAGGTTTAGCTGAACAAGATTCCGAACTACCGTAACGTCAATAAAGTTTAAAATTGTAGAATACCTCTTCATCCCGTTCACCCATTAGCTCCAATGCAGCAGCATGCCTTCGTCTTAAAGCTTCTAATTCTGCCCGAATGCCAGGTAGCATGGCTGCCTCTGTCCGTAACTTCTCACACTGCAGCCAATTCAATTATTCTGAGACAAGTGATAAATCAGAGAAGATCAGAACAAACATAAGTAAATTAGGCACTTGCTTGTTCAGTCATTTTAACCAGCTCCTCAGCAAGAGAGTCTCTTATCGATTCCATTGTTACCTGAAGAAACAAACAAAATGATTAGATCAATGTCTTCAGAGACGATTACATTTAATGTATGGTATCCTCAGAGCACCTACACCAAAATAAATCATATAAATTGGAAAACTATGGTGAACTGAAATAATCATGCATAATAAGATTATTACCAGACGCGACATGTAAGAAGAGAGTTCACCGTCCTTTTGCCTCAGAGCAGCTTCAAAGGCGCCCGGGTTCGTGGTTTTTAAATAATATGAACTCATGTTTGTCTCTCCAGAATTTCTCCTCTCCAACAAATTGTCAGGAGAGTCTAGTGACGCTTGCAGGAAGAAACTTTCTTCAGTGTTGGTAATGCTGCTAGCAGTTGAAAGTCTATGCAACAATTTTCCTGCAACAACTACCATATTATTAGATAGATAAGTGAATGTTTAATTGTATACACAGAAACTGACATCAGAAATCAATTCAATACCATTTTCAGTGAAAGAATTCTGCTTTGAAATTGGAACTCGATCTGAAGTTTGAGCTCGAACTGCTCTCTCCAACTCTAACCTAGCAGTTTTTTCATGTTCTAGTTCCTGCAGTTTTTTTTTTTCAGATCAAAGAAGCATAAATTTATAGATAATGATAATATACAAAAAAAGAGGATAAAATCCCATTAACTGAAAGTTGGACCCTAACACTGTTTGCAAAAAGGCTGAAATCATCATCATAATCATTGACCCAGTGAGGCTCCGCTACAGCGGAATCTGGGGGGTCAAGATGGGGGTACCCCTGCCCAAGGGAAAGGACGTACGCCCGAAATGAAATATTAAATTGAAATGAAATACTAAATTGAAAAGCAGAGTTCCTCTTAGATTTCCCATCAACCATACAAATTTAAAGCTAGGTCAACTACACCAACCACATATCACTGATTAAACATGTCGTTGCACTGGGAAAAACGGGCAGAATATTGCAGCGCAAATGCAAATGCAAAATATAACCATCGAGCATCTCAATTATATGAACTTTCTACTCCTTATACAGTCTTATATATTAGTACCTTTTTTTTTTGAAGAAAGGGTAAATATATATAATTAAGAGAAGGGATTTACAAAAGCACAAAACCAAACCAAGGGTGTGGTGAAAAACTTAAATGCTTGGAGAAAACAAAGCATCCCATGATAATCCACAACCAAAGGTGCCCAAAGGAATCAAAGGAAGCTTGCAAGCAACAGCAAGCCAGCCAACATGGCTCAAAAAGTTGACACTGCCAAAAAAGAAACAAATAACCCCAAGACAACAAAAGAACCCCAGAACTTGAAAAAAAAATTGAATAAAAAAAGCAACAGCTGAAACAAAGAAATATCCCTCAAAACTCAAAAGTTAAGCATGAGTTTAAGATTACCCTCCACAAGTGAATAAACAACATAAGCAGTCTCACCAACAATCTATGTTCTTACTTGACTATGTTCCTACCAGTTAGCAGTGTCCCCAAACAAACCCTGCAGTACCTGTTCAAGAAGTTCCCTATGTGCCAATGATTCTTGCAGTTCTTGTTTGTGTTTCTTTTTTAGTTCTCTGAGCTCTTCTTCCAGCTGGCTAGCACGTCCTTCATTAGTATCAGATTCCTCTTTTGCCACAAGGTACTCTTGCCTATTCTCAGCAGCTCTTTGTCTCTCCTTTTCGAGTGACCTAGTAAGCTGTGTCTGCTCTGCTCTAAGGCACGATATCTACCATATACCACCAGAAAAAGTTACAAGCTTCTTCAACTAAAACTTGATTACACTGAACTATAGAAATAGCA
The DNA here is from genome assembly GCA_964016875.1 of Fallopia convolvulus. Classification (NCBI taxonomy): domain Eukaryota; kingdom Viridiplantae; phylum Streptophyta; class Magnoliopsida; order Caryophyllales; family Polygonaceae; genus Fallopia; species Fallopia convolvulus. Next base: position 22,057,391 of record OZ024730.1, read on the forward strand.
AATAGATAACTAACTTGAGCTTCGAGGACATTGATTCGAGATAATGTGTGAGATAACCTCTCATTTACAGATCTCTCCCTCTCTTCAGCAGCTGCAGCTTTGGCCTCTGCTTCCTGCACGAAAAGGCTTTAGAACCAAGGGTTATGCTAGATCTAACATGTAAAGCATTGTTGAATATAAACCTGAAGCCGGAAATTCAAAGTTCTCTCCACAGAAGCCCAAACTCCAGCCCTTCTGTCTGATGTCTCCTGTTATTGAAAAGCCAGAGAAAGAGGAATATGCACCTCAGCACCTGTGAATCAAAGGCCTATACTACATATATTTAACAGAAAGGATGTAAAAGTGAACCTTCATAGCTTCAATTTGTCTCAAGAGAGGTCTAGTGGATTCAGGAACTTGTGTAATTAGCTCCTCGCATCTACGCTCACTTGCCTAGTTGCCACGGAACCACAATGTAAGGAATCAAAACTAGAGAAAACATCAGCAGCGATCTTCTAAAAGCAACACTCACTTGATATCGTCTTTGGAGATCCTCCATGTCCCTACGCAACATATCTTCTTTAAAAGCAGCCTGCAATGCATCACAACAAGTAAGGCACATGTTAAATCTGCATAAGTTGGACAGAAATTTGTTGAATGACACTCAAATGCACCTGCTGCTCCTGTCTACTTAAAGTTTGTCTTAATTCTTCAAGTGCTTGAACTAACATTTCTTCACGCTCACTAGCTATCTTTAAACGACTCTCCAGTTCCGTACGGGCTTCATTATTGGCGCGTGCCTCTGCCAATGCTTCAGCCTCTTTAGCTGCATTCAGTGCATTAATGTAGTAATCCTTTTGAGCAGTGAGCTCAGCTTGATGCTTTTCAATTGTTTCCTGGAGCACACTTTCCGTTGCTGCCTTATCTTTCTTTATACTCTCTACTTTGTTTTCTTCCACCTGAAAATAGATCAGGAAATTGCTCATACGCAACCACAGCTTCTACCTGTTTTTAAGCTTAGAAAGAAATCCCATCTGTCAGATCTGACATTGCACTTTAACTAATGAACAATTACAGATTGAGATCACTATGTAGACTCATTTCCAAATAGACTGCAAGATCAAGATAGTAAGCTTTTGGCCACACACCATTAAAACTTATGAAAACACATATCCTTTTTCATTCGGAATATATAGTGCTGAATCCTCTAAGGTGTATAGATTTCTTACAAAGCACAATGTCATGAAGAACTCAGCAGCGATCAGCTTTCACTAAGAACCTAAATAGGCATGAGTGAGATGGTTCATGGTTGAACAAAATGAAAGCTGCTAGCTGGATTCATAATTATCTTTCTATCACCGATTGTCTTTATAATCCTCAGTAAATCTACCGATAAAAAACATTTACAATTTTAAATGTTGTCATATAGCTTTCCTTACCGTGTTAGATTGTGCTGAAAGAAGTGGTAAATTGCATAATTATTAAATTATTGGTTTATTTTTCGAAATAGGTAACAGAAGCGGAATCTTGGGGGTCAAGATGGGGGCACCCCTAACCTGATGCAGGGGGTACACCCAAAAGACCCGAGAGGAGCCACCAGACACAACCCAGTATGTCAGCACCATTTTAGAAAAAAGAACTCAACTCAAATACCTGTAGCATTTTTTTGAGAAATGGTTAAATAAATATACTTATGGAGTACATGTCATGCAGCATTTTTTTGAAAAAAGAATTCAACTCAAATACCTGTAGCTTGGTGAGCAACCCCTTCTTTTCTTCTTCAAGCTCTCTAACCTAGCTTTCACAAAAAGTATGTGAAGGCAGACAGATATTAGAAAGAGACAAAAAATATCCCTACAAATTTAGAAATCAAACTCGTATAACGAACTAAATGAAACCTGTGCTCGCAACTTCCTAATTGTAGCTTCTTGAGCAGCTTGCTTTTTGGAAAGCTCTTCACCTGTGATGGAAAAACAGACATTGTGATACATAATTGAACATGTGAAGCAGAATATAACCATTATGATATTGAGCAAACTATGTCAGTTAAAAGAATATTAAGAAGGTTGAACACTCAAATCTTAATGCTTTTTGAGTCACTAAGCCATGAATTAAGTGACTTTGTAGTCTTTCCTCAAAACAAAAATAATCCAAGTAACAGAGATCTCTACTCAAAGGATTTACTCTCTTTTTATAAAGTAACTTAAGAAGTCATCCAATGACTACTTTTGATGTTCCAAGATCATACTAGGCTTTGAACAACTGCAGGAAATTTGGAGATTGCCTTTTTTTCATAAAAGAACTTTCATCACTTAAGAGCATAAATAAAAACAAAAAATTCAAACTCACGAATGATGAAAATATTATTCTGTATACAAGAAATGATACTTAAATCCTCATCTGAATTAGATCAAGGAAACTCCGTTAAACACCCAACTACTACTCCGTTCTCAATTTTGATCTTTCTATTACTACTTTCCCCAACCCCGATCCTCCAAGCCTCTGTCTCCTTTACCCAATCTCAAGCATCCTCAACTGAAACTCCCAAGGAGGTTATCTCTTGGATGTTGAACAACAAGCAGAGAAAAGTGAACCATCTAGCAAAAAGGTAAAACAGAGGGAGGGAATGTAAAAATGGGAGTTTTATGGAGAGAAGGGTTAGACATACAAAATATCAAGTTTATCTGTTTAAAATACCTCCCAAAGAGCCCAACTCTTCCTAGTATAAAAGATATTTTGGCAATGAATTACTTGTCCAGCAGGTTATGAACAAATTAATTAATTTAAGCATGCAAAATAAGGAATAAAGTCTTCAAACAAAAGAAATAAATATATAATGCATTAAAACTCACCCTCAGCCATAATTTGATTAACTATTTCATCCTTTTCCTTTAATAAGGCAGCTGCGTCACTTTTTTTATTCTGCTCTCTGCGTAATGCATCCCTTTCCCTACTAAGAGAATATACCTGAAATAATTTGCAAAAATAGATATATGAAGCAGTTTTATAGACAATCAAATCAACACTTCAAAAAACTAGCAGTTATGCAGTTCATTGAACAGCTAGTAAAAGTAGCATAAATTATCCAGTAACTAGCTACGGAGGAAAAAACCACTTAGTCGATAAATTTTGAATTTCTTCTAATAAACTAGAAACCACATGTTCAAATAATTCATGCTTATTTTAAGGCAAAGTCTTTTTTCGTAATCAAAATGAAAACAACATATGAAACCACAATTTGAGAACTCATTCTCCAGCTGCAGGAACAAAATTACCATAATTTTTTTCGGAGAAAGGATTATGTAATGTAAGCCTTTTAGTTCTTAGCATCTTAGGCTTCTAACCATGTTGTTGAACACAATACTATATTTAGATATTAACTATGGGAAAAAATAGTGAATAACCATCTCACAATAGCATGAACTTTTTTAAGCATGCAGGTGTTCCTTGATATATTATCAAAATTGATCAGAAGAATTAAGCTGACAGTAAAATGCCACACAATACAAGGAAGGATTCATCCTCATGCCCGAATTCAGCTCAATTTAAAGTGCATGAGGAATGCATTCTGTTAGGAAACCCAAACTAAAGTGTGAACATATGCGTCATGTTAGGAAAACCATTCAGGTCTTTTACAAATTTCTCGATTGTACTTGTTCTTTGAAAAGCATGAAACAAGCAAGCAACTACAGAAAAAACTTGGCCACTTGTTATTAATTTTGTCACATTTATGAATGTCTACTTTGAGTTCATGTTCCAGTCGAGTCACACAAGGGAAACACAAGTAGTCAAGTAGATACCCAAAGAAAAAGACATTCATATGATATGAGGCAAGAAGCCACCAATCCATTCAAGCTATAGCAAAAACAAGTCAGATACTGAAGGAAATTTACCTTTCTTTCAAGAGTTGCAACCCTTTGATGGTATTCCTCTCGCAGGGATTCAATTTCTGCCGCTTCGCTGGACTTTCTCTATCATCAAAACCAATTTATAGCCAATGCTTAATAAACGGTATGATAGGAAAAACTCTAAATTGAAATTTATTTTCAGAACTAAATGCTGCATTAAGTAATATGCGAGGGAACTACGGGGAAGGAATGTCAAGGAAAATATGCACAATAAGTCTGACTGGAACAGAACAGTGCATCATATTCCGTTATTCCCTAAAATTCCCCCCTTTTTCAAGGGGCATTATCATTATCATTACTACTACTACTACTACTACTACTACTACTATTATTACTATTATTATTATTACTATTACTACTATTACTATTACTACTACTATTATTATTACTATTACTACTATTATGATTATTACTATTATTACTACTATTATTACTACTACTACTACTACTACTACTACTACTACTACTACTACTACTACTACTATTATTATTATTATTATTATTATTAGCTTTCACGCATTGAAATTTTCAAAAGTTGATTTCATATATTTTAGATGGGGTGCATCCTCATACTCATTGGCTTTTATACAATGCCTTTGAGAATTGAGATGGATGTAAACCCTATATCAATTTTGGTGCATTTTAACTAAATTCAGTTATTATTGTCACATAGCTGAATTTCAATTTTTCTTGGGTCTTTCAGGCGCATCCTCCTGACATGTTCAGGCTATGGGTGCCCCCATCTTGACCTCCCAGATATTGTTGGAGCGGGACTTTACTAGGCGATGATGTTGATGTTGATTTCATATATTTTAGTCACATTATAAAATAATTCATTTTAAAGGGTGAGGTGAAGAGGTGAGCAATGTTTCTTTCCCCAAAGACATAAGAAGTAAACCCTGTAAATTTTATGAATTTATGGAGAGGATATCTTCTTAATGGTTTAGACACTTGTTTGGAAAGGTTTCGAACTCATGATTTACATGAAGAAATTTTCTCTACAATCGTACAACAAATGCATGAATAGTGGTCTACCTTTTATATGCTCCTTTCAAGTGTAGTTTTTAAATTAAGAAAACTCATAGACTATGAAAAGTATTGATACCAAGTGTTATCTTAGTTAATATAATGGCGGAATGATTACCAACTACTACTTACCAGAGAGTGAAAAGAAGTTTATGAAAGCTAGATTTGTCCTCATTTATAGACAACATACTCTTTTACACTCTTTGTTTTTAGTTTCATCCCCCCGGCACACACACATAGTGTTGGAAAACATGTATGTGTAGGTAGAGGGGGTATCATGTTTTCTTGTTAACAAAACTCATATTGTACAGCTATCATCATTTCGTTGACAGTTCTACTATTGCAAGTTAATTTACAACACCATTTCCTTCTCTTATCACTGATAGTTTCAAGTATACTTTATTTATAATTATCTTTCGGACACATCCTCCTGACATGTTCAGATGCCCCGATCCTCCCAAATCATGCTGGAGTGCGACTTTACTGGGCGATGATGTTGATGTTGACTTTATTTATAATCAGTAAGTATTTTATTCAAAAGATCAAGGGAAATGACAAAATAAAAATTTATTACGTATCTAGTCAAAAAATTATTTGAGAGAGAATAGTAGCAAAGCATATCATGAATTTATATGAACCTCAAACATAATAAAGTGTTCGAAATGAGACCATGGATTCATGTCAGTTAGAGGCCCAAAGCAAAAAAAAAAAAAAAAAAAAAAAACTATTACTAGAAGAGATAAAGCGAATCAAGCTTAGTATTTGGAAGTGATTCAAGTAAAAAGATAATATAGATAGATAGCAAACGGGATTATCAAACAAAATATCTGATACTAATAAAGAAAGCTTATGAAAAAGTACCCTGAAAGACAAGTGTTCATCAGTGAAATCGCGATTTTACATAATATGTTAGTTCATGCCATTTTTTATTTCTTAATTGGGGTGCATGAATAGAAAAGACTCTGATTAATGGAAGAAAAGGGAAAGAAGAAGGATAGAAGACTCAAATAATTAAATAAGAGATTAGGAAATGCAAGAAAGAATCCAAAGCAGTAAATTTACTTACCCGGAAATCCTCAACCACAGATTTCAGATGTTCATTTTCATTCATCATCTTTGCAATCTCGTCTGCTTTAGACTAAAAAGCCAGCGAAGGGGTCAATAGTATGCCTTTTCGTTTATAAAGATACCATAAGCAAGATATATTGTTCAATTATCACGAGATATTTCGTATATGTGATCTACCTGAGCTTGCTTGGCGGCTCCTTGCAGTGCAGTTTCCATCATTTTCATCTCTCTCTTCAATTTCTCCAGCTCAATTACAGCATCAGCAGAGTTGGACACGTTGGATGATAAGCTCAGTTTATTCCCTCCGCTATCAATAACATTATTTTCTGCTTGATGCACTTGATCAGTCTCATTACCTGACATAGTTCCTTGACTTCCTGAGATAGGAGCAACAACCAAAGTCCTATCAGTGGGGAGCTCAGTGGGCAGTTGACAAGTCGGTGTTTCACCGTGATTTTCAGATTCACTGATAACTGCAGAACATGTTTGTAAAGTATCTATTTTGTTTCCTTCACGGTTGTCCACAGGTGTGAGCATCTTAGGGCCTTCTCCAAGAGAAAACGCCTCTGCCTGATTCTCTTCTGTCTGCTCAGGAGTATTTATGATATTATGCGACTCATCCAAAATAATATTATCATTCTGGAGTTTATTTTCTTGATCAGCTTCAACCTTAACTTCAACAGGTTCTGACTCTACCAAGGACCCCCCATCATCATTCTCCTCTTCATCCATCTGTTTGGCAGAATCACTCGTGTCAATATCCCCTGATTTGGAGTCCAACTGTTGTGTTTGCACGATGGATTCAGAATCCAGCTTCTCAGAGCTCATGGTTTTTGCAGCTTTTGCTTCAGAAGAATGAATACTTAAGAAATCATGATGCTCTACAGGCACATGAGAGCCTTGCTGATGAGGAAGTTCCATATCAATGGAAAATATATCTGGAATATCAATACTGTCCTTATTTTTTCCTTCAAATGAAGGGGGTGAAGATTCTTTGGTTCCCGGCTGCTCTGCCAATTCAGCTGTACTTTCTTCATCCCTCCTCTCAACTTTACTTTCTTCATTCCTCGAATCAACTTCACTTTCTCCATCCCTCATCTCAACTTTACTTTCTTCATCCTTCATCTCAAACTTACTTTCTTCATCCCTCATCTCCACTTTACTTTCTCCATCCCTCATCTCGGTTTTACTTTCTTCATCCCTTGTCTCGGCTCTACTTTCTTCATCCCCCATCTCGGCTTTACTTTCTTCATTTGTCATCTCGACTTTACTTTCTTCATCCTTTTCAATGATGGTTTCTCCGGCTTCTGACTCTGGTGAAGTTTCAACTTCCTTTTGACCCATAAAAGCCATGACAGGATCAAACAAAGCTTTCCTGTTATTATTGGAAGACCATGTCGCAGTAGCTAAAATAAATAGAAGGAAATCAGCTCAAAGCAATCACTTTGTCATATTTTACATGCAAAAATGTTAAAAAAGGAAGCACTTCAAAATTTCAAATACAACAACAACATTGAATGATAGATAGACCTTTTTTAACTTTCTACCTCAATAGCCCAAAAAAAGTTTGAATTCGTCAACCAACCCAACAGCTATCTCAATACAATTGAATGATAGATTAACCTTTTCAGCTTTCTACCTCAATAAGGTCAACGAAGTTCGTAATCTGCATATGCTTGTATGTTGCGTTTGCTTTCCATTCTATTGAGAATGACATTCCGATGTCCTACTAGTTTGACATGGTTAACATTCATAGTTTGCAAGCCTGCTAGAGCGTTTACGCAATGAAATAAATGCCACAATTACGAGCACGGTTTCCAGCTGCTTGTCTTGTTCAGGAAGGAAGGATTTGGGCAAAGCAATTATAGGAACACTTTCACTATTCCAGCAAAACTTATCAAAACACAAGCCAGAAATGACAGTTAAATAATTCCTAATAAGTAAGAGCAACAAACATCCATGTCCCTGCGATCGGCTAGAAAAATATATATGTAGCAGGATCATGGCCCCCTAGATCCCGCCTGAGGCGGGTTAACATTGGGTTGATGCTGTTGACTATCATACACAAAAGAAGCACCAGAAGAAATGGAAGCCTGAGAGATGATAAGGTAAACAATTATGGAGTAAAGTAGGTCCTTTGGGAAATATAATGAGCATTATTAGCTCTTCTATATGCAGTTCAGCAAAGAGAATAGTGTAGTGAAATTTGAATCACAAATTAATGTTTAATTTCTTTAATTTTTAAATTGAACTAGCTCAAGCCACTTAGAGAAATGCATGCTCAGGTCTACGTTTCAGCACACGCAACAACGTAATACACGGGAAACGAAAAAAAAATATCACACAGCCCCTTTGATCAGATACTTCAAATTCCTTGTACGAACAACTAAAGGGAGAGGGGAAAGGAAGAACCTTCGTTGCTGGACTCGGCCTTGTCCCCATCAAAAAGAGCAGTGTCAAAATTGCGCTCGATATTCTTCACACTCTCGCTGAGCTTGTTCACTGCCCCCGCCAAATCCAAATTGCTCAACGAAACTCTCCCACCGAACCAATCCATCTTCTACACAGCCTGCCAATTCAGCAAAGTAGTTTGATCTGAAAAGATCCCTTCCAGATCAAACTGGCAAGAGCCTGCAAAACCGTAACCAAATCAAAAAGGAAAACAAAAAGTAAGGAATTTTCTCGAGAATTGGAAGTGATTTAGCTTAAGGTTCATCCACGGATCAGGATAGAAACAAAACAAAACGTAATTGCAAAACATAAACAGGATCAACCGCAAAGATCCGTCGAAAGGGAATTGAGATGCGAATGGTGGAAACGATTAACGTATCGTACGAGAAAGAGAAGATCTTATTAGCACCAGAATATCCACATTGATATAAAGAATGATCACATGAGATTGAGAGAAGCGTGACAAAGGAAACCGACACAGCTGAGTCAGGAATTCAGAGGGAAGTAACTCGGAGCGGAGTAGTGGACTCTAGTCCTGTCAAAACTTGAACCGATCCGAGAAATTTGACCTGACTCGTCCGATCCGACAACCGACCGACACCGAAAAGAACAAATAAATATATATCCGAGACCGACCCGACCAAAACCGGTTCAACCGAACCTAAAAACGAACCGAATCCGAAAATGAACCAAATTCGAGTATATCGATTGGATTAAGTTGATATTGACCCGAAATTGGAATGAACCGACCCGAAACCATTTGAAAACTCAAAATCAATTGACCCGAAATTATATGAAAACTCAAGATTAACCGACCCGAAATCATTTGATAATAATCATCTTAAAACGATAATTAATATAAATCAATCTTCTTAATTTTAGTATTTAACTTATGTTAAATGTATTTGCTTAATTAGTTATATGTTACTCTTGAATTTTTTTGACAAAATGAAAAACATTAAGTATCGCATTAAAACAATCGACGGTTTTTATTCATATTCACATAAGAAATTATAACAATCATTAACTTTCAACTAATTTATTTTAAAATATATCACTTACATAGTAAACCAATTCTGTACATGGTACGAGTATATATATTACTTCTAAAAACAAAACATTAAAGTCCACAAATTTTTTAGTTTGAAACTTTTTTTTAGATTATTATAAATATTTTTTTAAATAATTAATATATTAATATATGTTTTTATCTACTTAATTTAACGCACTTAAAGATAGTTTTATCAATAATTTACTTTATCAACCCCTTTTATCAATATAACATATTAGCATTATGCTATAACTATTTAATAAATATATATAGTCATTTTAATTTTGTTCTTAGGTTTTAAATGTTACATGAAACTTTAAGACTTAAGAATTAAAACTTAATCCGAAATATATTGTACAACTAAAACTTGATACTCCTTTAATTAAAATTTGATTTAATAGAAACTCAATCAAATTACAACCCAATTTAACCGAGATCTTATTTAGACCAAGATTTGAACTAGACCAAAATCCGACCCAACCGAAATCCGAAATAACCAACCGAACTTGACCCGATACTTCGACTTAATCCGATAAAATTAATATTCGAACAGACCCGACCCGACCCGGTCATATCTGATTTGTCACAATATCCGACTTAGATCCGAATCCGAATTGATCCGAAATCGAAACAACCCGACCCGAACCCGATCTGTTTCAACCGATTGACAGACCTAACTCGAACTCTCTATGCTATGAATTGCATAGAGAATAATCAATATATATCTTCTTCGTCATTAAGAATCTATTTTCCAATTACCCCATTTTTAATAACGAATTATGTATTATGTAATTCGAAAAAGAGTCACGTGCGAATGGGCGCCTAGGTGCGAAATAAGAATAAATCTCGATCGTCCATTCCAAAAAATCAACGTCCCTGATTAAACATTCATTTAAAAAAATAAAAAACGACACGGACGAATTTTTCCCGTATTATTCGCATATTTTTCAATAAAATACGACACGGACGAATTTTTCCCGAATTTTTCACGAATTTTTCGAAAAATACGTTTTTATGAGACGCGCCCAGTTTGTTCATCAGAAATAGCGATTTGTTCATCAGAAATAGCGATTTGTTCATCACAAACTAGCATTTGTTCATCAAAAACTAGCATTTGTTCATCACAAAATAACATTTTTGTGCATAAGAAACTAACATTTGTTCATAAGAAACTAGCATTTGTTCATCACAAAATAGCATGTGTTCATCAGAAACTAGCATTTGTTCATCACAAAATAACATTTGTGCATAAGAAACTAGCATTTGTTCATCAGAAACTAGCATTTGTTCATGAGAAACTAGCATTTGTTCATCACAAAATAGCATTTTGTGCATAAGAAACTAACATTTGTTCATCAGAAACTAGCATTTTGTGCATAAGAAACTAACATTTGTTCATCAGAAACTAGCATTTGTGCATAAGAAACCAATGAACAAATATGAATATAACAATGAACAAATCCACAATGTTGATGAACAAATCCACAATGTTGATGAACAAATCCACATTGTTGATGAACAAATTCACAATACTGATGAACAAATCCACATTGTTGATGAACAAATCCACAATACTGATGAACAAATCCACAATATTGATGAACAAATATGCCAAAACCAATGAACAAATATGTATATAGCAATGAACAAATCCACAATATTAATGTTCACATTGTTTATGAACAAATTGATGTTACTAATAAACAAATATGCACAAACCGATGAACAAATATGTCAAAACCAATGAACAAATATGCATATATCAATGAACAAATGTGCATAAATTAATGAACAAATTGATGTTACAAATGAACAAATATGCACAAAACCGATGAACAAAAATGCCAAAACCAATGAACAAATATGTCAAAACCAATGAACAAATCCACAGTGTTGATGAACAAATCCACATTGTTGATGAACAAATCCACAGTGTTGATGAACAAATCTGGGCCGTTTTTTTTCAAAAATACGCGAATAATTCGCCAATAATTCGCCCGTGCCGTTTTTTTCCCCTTTTAAGTGAAATGATCAGCGCCTTTAATTTTTCTTGATCCAACGGCTCTTGTTCTTTCTTATTTCGCACCTGGGCGCCCATTCTCACCTGAACCGGACTCATGTAATTCAATCATCTTAATTGGATAAATTTTTATCTCTATCTATTATATATAGCAATATTACTTTGGTCAGATACGTCATTAAGAATTTATATTCTAGTCACCTTATTTTTAATTATAAATTATATTTTATGTAATTCGCTCACTTTATTTTTAATTATAATTTTTTTTTATCAATTTGGCATAAATTGGATAAATTTTATCTCTATCCATTATATATAGCAATATTTAATTATAAATTTGGTATGAGATTGAATAAATGTTTATCTAAATGAAATAATTTTCAATTTTGTAATATGTAATTCCCACATTCACCTTATTTAATAATTTTATATAATCGTACACATTATTTAATAATAAACTTTTTATCAATTTGGTAAGAGATTCCATCATCTACAATTTTATAATATGTAATTCACTAACACACCTTATTTAGTATTTTTTATCAATTTGGTTTGAGATTGGATAAATTATCTTCTACGCTCATATATCAATATGAAATTCATTAAATAATATAGATAAAAATTGCATTTATATAATGTTGAAACCCGATATAATACGCGGTATAAACGGGAATTGAATAAATACTAACTCTCGGGATTCGTACAACCGAACGGTTTTCGTACGTGGATTATTCCTCCTCCCCACCCCTCAGCCAGTTGTTTTTGTGCTCTTTACGAATAAAGCCTTTAGACTTTATACCGTTTATAGCGCGATCTCACTCGGAGATCAAACACGTCGAGCTTTGGCAAACGAGATAGTTCTCGAGCCAGAGAGGATTTTCGACCTTTTATCAAGTCTCACTCTTCCTCCTTATATAAGATTATCAGCTAGTTGCTTGTCTCCTAAGCGTCGATGTGGGAAGCTTATATGAAAATTTACCATGAAAGGCATTGTGACCATTCGCCATGTCACCTATATGTATGGCTAAGCCATGATATCTCACATGGGCATTTTTGTGGAGTTGAAAACTCAAGGAAGGTGGCTTCTTCATGCCAACTTGATTTCCACCCTGCAAGTGGCAATTCATCTTTGTTTTTATACGTATTTTACCATGGGTCGATCATCATTATTGAGCCGAGCCCAGCTTCATTTCTACGAGATCAAACACACACATACAATTTGAGATAGGTTAAGTATTTATACATATAATTTACGTACTTATATGCATTAGACGCGTATAACCAATGCGTCATGTTGTTTCTTTCCTTATATTCACTAATTTAACCTTGATTATTGTAGCGATTATTTCGCGCACCATCGCAACCCCTTGGCTTGGTGTCCTCGTTCCACGAGGGAAACGAGACAACAAACAGGTGCACAACTTATCAATTTGCAACTTGTGCAACGCGATCTAAACTCGAGATTAGGTGGATCGGAGTTCGCGCGTTTTTAGAGAGTTAAGACCTCGTCCTTTAAGAGTTAGTGAACCTTTTTTGCTTAGAGAGTCAGGGCCTCGTCCATAAGAGAGTTTGGACCTCGTCCATAGAGAGTTTGGACATTGTCCATAAGAGAGTTTGGACCTCGTCCATAGAGAGTTTGGACCTCGTCCATAGAGAGTTTGGACCTCGTCCATAAGAGAGTTTGGAACTCGTCCATGGAGAGTTTGGACCTCGTCCATAAGAGAGTTTGGACCTCGTCCGTAGAGAGTTTGGACCTCGTCCATAGAGAGTTTGGACCTCGTCCATAGAGAGTTTCCAACCCCAAGTGAAAAGCGAGGGGTAGACTTCACAACCTTAAACCGAGAATCTCCAACCCCAAGCGGGAAGCTAGGGGTGGACTTGGCGACCTTAAATCGAGAATCTCCAACCCCAAGCGGGAAGCGAGGGGTGGACTTGCGCACTTAGAACCGAGAGTTTCCAACCCCAAGCGGGAAGCGAGGGGTGGACTTCGAAACCATAAAACCGAGAATCTCCAACCCCAAGCGGGAAGCGAGGGATGGACTAGCGCACTTTTGGAGAATCTCCAACCCCAAGTGGGAAGCGAGGGGTGGATTAGCGCACTTTTCGAGAATCTCCAACCCCAAGCGGGAAGCGAGGGGTGGATTGGCGCACCATTCGAGAATCTCCAACCTCAAGCGGGAAGCGATGGGTGGACTTATCATAACATAGAATTAGGAACTTGGTTCCAGCATGCGAGTATATACCATATACCAAGTATAATTTATTAGCGAGTCAAGTTTTCAAGGCTTACCTCGTTCCACGATCTTGGGACGCGTAACTTTCGGAACGGAGGTTGTGGCAATAAGCCATACTTGTCCAGCGTGGATGAATTTAGTTGTCTTGCATCCATTTCCAATTGCTCTACCTCAGAGAAGAATTCAAATGGGCGATCAACCTATTCACTGAATTTGGGCCCATTTAATACTAAAGCCCAGATCACATGCAAATTTGCACTTTTCCATGTGTTGCACATGAGGCTGCCATCCATGCATATCATTTAGTTTTATCATTTTTGAACCCAAAAACCCCGTGAGCCTCCTTGAGCCATGCCTGGCAATTTCACGGTGACCACGCACTGGCATGGAGTTGATGGCCATAAGCCATGCATCAGATCAACGCGATCGCGGTCGGACGCCCTCATTAGAACGCACACATTAGCCATGGTCCGAAGATTGCGATGTTTCGCCTAGAAATTAACGAGATAGAGATGTCCGTCCTAGAAACGAGACCGAGATGCCATCCAAGAGCATTACACATAGAATTGTCATGATGCCCATGCATGCACACATGGCTCTCCATGCCACCCATGCATTCATACAAGGAGTCCATGTCGTGGACGAGATGTAGGATTTTCATGCATAGAACAAGTCTCAGTCTGCGGACACCTTGCGCCCTCGCCACCATCTATCTAGCTTGAAGACTTGCCAGCTAGTGTTGAGGATGGAGCTGCCGACGCCGAGGCAAGGCGGGGCATCGAGGATAGACGGCCAATCCGCACGCCCCTCAAGAGATGAGGCTTACCCCCGCCGTGCGCCGAGTCGAAGCGGCGTTTAGGAAAAGCGCGATGTTGGGCCAATGTGGAGACCGCGATGCTTGGTCTACAACGAGGGCCAAGATATTTTTTGGCCTCCTTAAAGACCGCTAACTTGCCAAGATCTCGTTGAGTTGTCTTTCAAATTACCCTTCATATATATGCATATATAGATGCGATGTCATGCGAAACGGAGAGGAGGTTGCACCTACTTGATTGTAACCCCGTGAAAGACCACGATGTTTTGGCTGGAGATCGATTGCCGCGACTTTGAGGCTGGTCAACGCCCACCTACTACTTGGCGCTCAAGAGAAATTAGTCCTGGACCTCGACATAGAATGGTCATTGAAAGGAGGCACCAGGAGATCCTCGCACATCACAAATAATGAAGTTTGGCACCACCCGAGCGCCGAAAATAAGGTGGAGCGGGGACATCGCGAACCTTAACCAACGAGGTATGGCACCGTCCCGACAATAAAGTGGCATGGAGACATCCCACACCTTGACCAGTGAGGCACCGCACCGGGCATCGTGCGGCGACAATTAGGTGGCGCGGATACATCGCACACCTTGACCAACGAGGCACCGCACAGGGCGCCACGAATGGACGAGATGTTTGGCCACGATCTTTGGCCTCCTACTTATCTCGCACACGCCATACAATTTGAAGGGGAGGGAGAGGACGAATTACTTGGCCGTTGCCCGAGATGACGTCGAGCGTCGCCCGAAAGAGGACGTTGAGCCACTGCGGTAGAGAAGAGCCAACGAGATGATTGGCCTCCCACATGCACATCGCGATGTTTGGGCGGGCTAGAAGACCGCAAGGTTTGACGATGTCCCCCAATGTCCTGCGACGTCTCCTGGCTACATGCGAGGTGCATGTCCACCACACATATATACATGTCATGCCATGAGAATGGCGAACCATGATGGCCTTACATCGCGCTACCTCGGGAGACCTCGCAACTTGCACACGTGGAATTAGGAGGGGAGATGACGCGTTTACTTGATTTTACCCAAGAGTAGGTGTAATAACCTCCCATTTTCTTAGTTGGATATCTAGTAAGTTGAACCTAGTTTCGGGGACGAAACTATTTTTAGGGGGTACTATTGTAATAACCCTCTTTTTCAAGAAGGACAATTATGTAATTTCCTTTTTATTTTGTTTAATAAAAAAAATTGTGGCAATATTCTCATAATAATGATATATTGCTTACCTAAGTTATTTTATTAAATGAAAGTTAAGAAACTAACCTCTAAAGGGTTATTTGAAATAATAATGGACCTTACCCATATGTTAAAGGAAGCTAAAATAAATAAAACTAGAATTTTAAGAGAAAGATATCAAAATTGTTTAAACATATTTTTTATAAACAAAGAGAATTATTGTACAAAAATATTATGAATTAAAAGTTTTATTTCTTCAAAAGATATTAATGATAAATATTAATATCAAGGGCATTTTTTGTTCATTTCTTAAACTAGAGGGGTTGTTTATTTAATTTCTTGAAAATGGATTCACAAATGGGGGGTCTTCTTCCCCACTTGAGTCTTGAATTTCAAATGAGAAATTTGATCTCGTTTCTTAACGGAAATGAATTCCGTAAAAGCCTACTTGCTCCTTGTTTAACCCTCTACAAGTTTCCTCAATCAATTTGGGGGAAATCAATTAAAATCAGCTCGGAAATCTCGTTAAATGTCGTTCTAGGTCAAAGGTAACTTTTTTCTTTGAAATCGTTCAAATTAAATCGGAATGGATAAGAATGAGGTTGGAGTTAAGAAGGAAAGGATATTGAAGAGTCAAAGGAATGAATTAGGGAATCAATCCGATCCAATTTCGTGATAAATCACCCATAAATGGGCGAAATCAAAGGGATTGTGTCCAAAGCTTTAAATGGTGATTTCGCGCTCGTTTTTGGAGCGTTGAAGCTCATTCTTGGCCCTATAAATAGCTCCTCCGATTTCCTACCTAACCTTAAGCAAAATCACTCCCTTTCCAATCGGAACTTGGTCAAAAACCGATTTAGAAACCCACATAAAAAACTAGTCTCTGTTTTCAAGCGTCCTAACCGGAGTAGCCTGTTCAACGGCATTTTCCGGCCACCACAGACCACACCAGGCGCCGCCTCTGCCAACATTAGAAAGCCACGCTCGTCCCGGTTCCAACAACACCTCACACGCCTCGAACCGATTCCATACGAAGGAGAACTAAGCCTCTGAAATCGAAGACGCGCAAGTGTTGCTGCTGTTGTAAGTAGCAGGCCCGCGGGCCCGACCCGGCCCGTACAACTTGTCTTCTTAGCCAATTCACCCTATTTTATGTATTTTTATTAATTAGGGTATTTAAAATAAAATAAATATTTTTAAATCTTAATTTAAAAGATGTTTAAAATATTTTTATGATATTTTTATGAAAGAAAAGTAGCAAGTTTATATTTTGATAAAATTTGCAAATAGAAAGGAAATGATGAATATTATTGATTTTATGTCTTACAAACATGTACTTTGCAAAATGATATGATTTTTATTGAAATAACATATGGGCAAATATTATAATTAATGTGTATGCATAAAGATAAAGAATCTACAATATGCAATACAAAGAAATTAAAAAGGTCCTACATTAATAAGGAAAGATTTTATTAATGTTAATAAGATAAGTTTATTAGAAATATAAACTTAGACGAGTCATAAGAAATCAACTTACGAGAAAAAGTTGAACAAAATAAATTACTTATAATTTATTTTGTATCTTATGTATGAATCAGGAAAAGGAAATCAATCGTTGGATTGCAAGCTCGTCTAAGATAGTTCTCGCTCGCCTTCGAAACAAGGCAAGTGGTGGTTCGCTCTCATATTTTTATCATGAATACTTTTATTCATGTTTGCATGTTGTGCTGGAAACGCTTGTTTGAATAAAATGAACTTAGGTTATTATAGAAATAATGACCATGTTGAAATGTATAAATGAATTAGGGTTTATTATGCATAGAAATAATGACCCATGGTAGCTTATTGTTATTATTACTATTATGCGCTAGAAATTATACTTAGGTTGCAATGTTTGTGCACCTGTTTGTTTCACGATCTCATTTTGAGATTCGTTGTCTTGGACTAGCGTAGAATTAGGGGTGGGGGTTCACTAACCCCTGAACACCTCTTTATAATATTTTGTATTAGGATGGACCTAGACCCTAATGCTGGTCATGACCCTGCTCACTCAACCGTTTTGAGGAGTGTTTGGCACCTAGCTAGTGCCTTGTATCGGGACTTAGGAACCCGTTCCGCCCTTTGTGGGATTCTATATCTTATGGCATATCGCGTTGCCGTCTTAAAAGCTACCAACTTGAATGCAATGTTTTGTAATTAAATAAGATAAGTGCTAGTGCACACCCATTAAAACGTGTTCAGGGTGGTGACTACAACTTGGAAAACCACTCTGGCTCCCGACTTTGATTAATCTATTTTCCAATCTGAATTCGGATAACACGCATTCGGTGAGGTTGGTTGTAGATTTGCTAAGTCGACGGAGGCTTTTCAAAATATTGGTTGATAATTAAAGTTCCCAACATGGTGGCACCGATACGAGTATCATCCATGGGAAGCTCGTGTAGCTGTTGGTGACTTTAGGCCTATAAATTTATAGGCTGACAACATCCTACTGGGTGACCATATGGAGTCCTGGTACGCGATGCTGGCTCGTCATGAAGTGGTGATCAACCATCATGAGAGTCGTCTTGAAGGAGAACGCGCCGGTGCGGCAATACTACGTCGCAAGATCCAACAGGCTTTGGAGTTGTTGGAGAACAACGGGGCAGTCAAGGACCCTAGGAGGTTCGATCCCGTGTTCTTGGATATGTATGGCTATCGCTTGGGAGCGCCAAAGAAGAAGAATACGATGCCCACTGCTAAGTATAGGAAGGCGTTCCGCCAACCTAAACCATAGGGTGTCGTTCATTAGTATTTCGAGTTTTGCCTTAGTTATGTCTTGAGTCGTATTTGGTTTAGTTTCATCGAACTATGTTGGTTTGCTTTGCTGTTATTGGAGTTGAGTCATCTTTGAGTCAAGTTGAACTCAGTTATGATAGAATGTTAAACCATTCTACCTTTATAAATGAAGAATTTGGATTTGTTATGAGATTATCAGTTGGTGATCAAATGTCTCAATGGATAGAGTTTAGTTTATGAATGTTCAAAGGATCAACACTCGTAACACGAACATAGTTTCGTTTAGCCTTTCGTTGTGAATCTTCCTAATGTGGAGAAGATTGTGTGTACCAAGCAAATCACTGATTTTTCGATCACCATCTAAGGGACAAAGTGTGATGCTGACCTTATATGTATAACTATGGCCCCAAATGATATAATCTTGGGGATGGACTGGTTAACTCGTCATGGAGTTGAGATAGATTTCAACACAAGAACCGTAATCATCACAATAGGAGGCAGATATGATTACAAGTTCAAGGGGCAACGAAAAGCTAAGAACGGCAAAATGGTTAATGCTATGAAGGCAATGAAGATGCTCCAACAAGGGTGCACATTATTCTTTTGTTTTATGGAAACGATCGAAAAGAAAGATGTAAAACTATAAGAAATCCCCGTTCCTAGAGAGTTTGCCGATGCCTTTCCAAAAGAGATTCCATGATTACCACCTCATCGTGAAGTAGAGTTCACCATTGAGCTAGAACCATGGACTAGAACTATTTCCAAGACACCCTACAGCATGGCCCCATTGGAAATGAAGGAATTGAAGGAGCAATTAGAAGAACTGCTAGAAAAAAAGGTACATCAGACCAAGTGCTTCACCTTGGGGAGCGCCAGTTTTGTTTGTAAAGAAGAAAGATGGAACCTTCAGACTCCACATTGACTACCGAGAATTGAACAAGGTCTCCATCAAAAACAAGTATCCATTGCCAAGGATTGACGATCTTTTAGACCAATTGCAAGGAGCAAGGGTATTCTCCAAGATCGATTTGAGGTCAGGATATCACCAACTTCGAATTCGTGAGGAGGACATCCCTAAGACGGCATTCCGCACACGGTATGGACATTATGAGTTTGTGGTCATGCCTTTTGGCCTTACAAACACCCAAGTAGTGTTCATGAATTTGATGCATCGATGTTTTCGAGGATACCTCGACAAATTTGTATTGGTCTTCATCGACGACATTCTTATTTATTCACCTAGCGAAGCAGCTCATGAAGAACACCTCAGGATCATTCTCCAAATCCTTAGGCAAAATGAGTTGTATGCTAAGATGTCGAAGTGTGATTTTTGGCTGAAAGAAGTTGCATTTCTAGGCCACGTTATCAACCAAGAAGGGGTAATGGTAGACCCTCAGAAAATCCAAGCAGTTGCAGATTGGAAGCAACCTCAAAATGTGAAAAAAGTTCGTAGCTTTCTTGGTCTTGCAGGATACTATAGGCGATTTGTGGAAGGATTTTCAAAGATCGCTCTTCCTATGACTAGTTTGCTCCGTAAGGTTCACAAGAAGTTTGTGTGGAATGAGAAATGCGAGGAAAGCTTTCAAGAACTTAAAAGGCGTTTGACTAGTGCTCCGATTCTGACTTTACCCGATGGATTGGATGGGTATGTAGTATATAGTGATGCATCTAAACAAGGTCTCGGATGCGTGCTTATGCAACATGGGAAGGTTATTGCATATGCATCTCGTCAACTGAAGACATATGAGGTAACTATCCGACTCATGACCTGGAGTTAGCTGCAGTTGTGTTTGCTTTGAAGATTTGGCGTCACTACCTATATGGTGTGAAGTGTCAGATTTTCACTGACCATAAGAGTTTGAAGTATGTCTTCACTTAGAAGGAGTTGAACATGAGGCAACAGAGATGGTTAGAACTACTGAAAGACTATGACATCGAATTACTCTAAGATCCAGGTAAAGCTAATCTTGTAGCTGACGCACTGAGTCGCAAAACCTCTCAGGAATCCATGGTGGCAGCGCTCACTGCTCAATCAATGCTGCAACGGGAATTGATCCAATGCGAGATTGAGGTTTGTTTCGGACGTCAACTTGGTAGTATGAATATGTTAGAGATTCATGCTACTCTTCTGAACCAAATAAAGGGAAAACAAGTTGAAGATTTCATGCTAGTTCAGATAAGTTGTGAGGTGCAAGAAGGAAAGGCACATGGCTTTATCGTTCAGGATGATGGATCACTATGGTTTCAAGACCGAATTTGTGTGCCAACCGATGAGGATATTCGCCTTTTGATTTTGAAAGAAGCGCATGCATCAGCGTACTCGGTCCACCCGGGATCGAGTAAGATGTACAAAGATTTACGTTGGAATTTCTGGTGGCCAAACATGAAAAATGACGTGGCAGAGTTTGTAGCAAAATGTTTGGTATGCGAGAAGGTGAAGATTGAACACAAGAGGCCAGGTGGCGAATTGCAACCATTGCCAGTGCCAGAATGGAAATGGGAAGATATTGCTATGGATTTTGTGACGGGCCTTCCTAAGACTCAAGGACAGAAGGATGCTATTTGGGTAGTCGTTGACAGGCTCACAAAGAGTGCGCACTTCATAGCAATAAAGAAAACATGGGGAGTCCAAAAGTTACCTGAGACTTTTGTGCATGAGATAGTTCGTTTACATGGTACTCCGAAGACAATAGTATCTGATCGTGATGGAAGATTCATGTCGGGATTTTGGAAGGAGCTACATCAAGCCATGGGGACAAAGCTAAGGTTCAGTACTGCTTTTCATCCCCAAACCGATGGACAATCCGAAAGGACCATCCAAACACTGGAAGATATGCTTAGGGCTTGCGTGCTAGACCGTCCTGTAAGTTGGGACACCAGCTTAAGTTTGGTAGAATTCACCTACAACAACAATTGGCATTCAACCATTAAGATGGATCAATTCGAGGCCTTGTATGGACGAAAATGTCATTCACCAATCTGTTGGGATGAGAATGCTGATAAGATTCTACTAGGCCCAGAATTGGTGGAGAGGACTACTACCGATATTGCTTTAATCCGACAGAGAATGTTGACAGCTCAGAGTCGACAAAAATCATATGCTGATCTGAAGCGAAGGGATATTGAGTTTGAAGTAGGGCACAAAGTTTTCGTCCGAGTGTCTCCATCTAAAGGGGTTTTCCGCTTTGGAAAACGAGGAAAGCTTAACCCTCGTTACGTTGGACCATTCGAGATTTTAGAACGGATTGGCAAGCTTTCCTATCGACTTGCCCTCCCGCCATCTGTGCATCCAGTTCATAATGTCTTCCATGTATCACTATATTGAGAGTTTGTTCCGGATGAATCCCATATTCTCAACTACGATGATATTGAGATCCAACCCAATGGCACATATTAGGAGAGACCCGTTCGCGTGCTAGAACGACGAGTGAAGAGTCTACGTAACAAAGAAGTACCACTAGTGAGGATCCTTTGGTCCAAGAACGGTGGAAAAGAAGTCACTTAGGAAACATGGGAGACAGAACAGGATATGCATAGAAAGTTTCCAGAATTGTTCTCTACCTAGTTTCGGGGACGAAACTATTTTTATGGGGGTACTATTGTAATAACCTCCCTTTTTCTTAGCTGGATATCTAGTAAGTTGAACCTAGTTTCGAGGACGAAACTATTTTTAAGGGGGTACTATTGTAATAACCCTCTTTTTCAAGAAGGACAATTATGTAATTTCCTTTTTATTTTGTTTAATAAAAAAAATTGTGGCAATATTCTCATAATAATGATTATTGCTTACCTAAGTTATTTTATTAAATGAAAGTTAAGAAACTAACCTCTAAAGGGTTATTTGAAATAATAATGGACCTTACCCATATGTTAAAGGAAGATAAAATAAATAAAACTAGAATTTTAAGAGAAAGATATCAAAATTGTTTAAGCATATTTTTTATAAACAAAGAGAATTATTGTAAAAATATTATGATTTAAAAGTTTTTTTTTTCAAAAGATATTAATGATAAATATTAATACCAAGGGCATTTTTTGTTCATTTCTTAAACTAGAGGGGTTGTTTATTTAATTTCTTGAAAATGGATTCACAAATGGGGGGTCTTCTTCCTCACTTGAGTCTTGAATTTTCAAATGAGAAATTTGATCTCGTTTCTTAAGTGAAATGTATTCCGCAAAAGCCTACTTGCTCCTTGTTTAACCCTCTACAAGTTTCCTCAATTAATTTGGGGGAAATCAATTAAAATCAGCCCGGAAATCTCGTTCCATGTCGTTCTAGGTCAAAGGTAACGTTTTTCTTTGAAATCGTTCAAATTGAATCGGAATGGATAAGAATGAGGTTGGAGTTAAGAAGGAAAGGATATTGAAGAGTCAAAGGAATGAATTAGGGAATCAATCCGATCCAATTTCGTGATAAATCACCCATAAATGGGCGAAATCAAAGGGATTGTGTTCAAAGCTTTAAATGGTGATTTCGCGCTCGTTTTTGGAGCGTTGAAGCTCATCCTTGGCCCTATAAATAGCTCTTCCGATTGCCTACCTAACCTTAAGCAAAATCACTCCCTTTCCAATCAGAACTTGGTCAAAAACCGATCTAGAAACCCACATAAAAACCAGTCTCTGTTTTCAAGCGTCCTAACCGGAACAGTCTGTTCAACAGCGTTTTCCGGCCACCACAGACCACACCAGGCGCTGCCTCTGCCAACATTAGAAAGCCACGCTCGTCTCGGTTCCAACAACACCTCACACGCCTCGAACCGATTCCAGACGAAGGAGAACGAAGCCTCTGAAATCGAAGACGTGCAAGTGTTGTTGCTGCTGTAAGTAGCAGGCCCGCGGGCCCGACCCGGCCCGTACAACTTGTCTTCTTAGCCAATTCACCCTATTTTATGTATTTTTATTAATTAGGGTATTTAAAATAAAATAAATATTTTTAAATCTTAATTTAAAAGATGTTTAAAATATTTTTATGATATTTTTATGATATTTTTATGAAAGAAAAGTAGCAAGTTTATATTTTGATAAAATTTGCAAATAGAAAGAAAATGATGAATATTATTGATTTTATGTCTTAAAAACATGTACTTTGTAAAATGATATGATTTTTATTGAAATAACATATGGGTAAATATTGTAATTAATGTGTATGCATAAAGATAAAGAATCTACAATATGCAATACAAAGAAATTAAAAAGGTCCTACATTAATAAGGAAAGATTTTATTAATATTAATAAGATAAGTTTATTAGAAATATAAACTTAGACGAGTTATAAGAAATCAACTTACGAGGAAAAGTTGAACAAAATAAATTACTTATAATTTATTTTGTATCTTATGTATGAATCAGGAAAAGGAAATCAATCGTTGGATTGCAAGCTCGTCTAAGATAGTTCTCGTTCGCCTTCGAAACAAGGCAAGTGGTGGTTCGCACTCATATTTTTATCATGAATACTTTTATTCATGTTTGCATGTTGTGTTGGGAACGCTTGTTTGAATAAAATGAACTTAGGTTATTATAGAAATAATGACCATGTTGAAATGTATAAATGAATTAGGGTTTATTATGCATAGAAATAATGACCCATGGTAGCTTATTGTTATTATTACTATTATGCGCTAGAAATTATACTTAGGTTGCAATGTTTGTGCACCTGTTTGTTTCACGATCTCATTTTGAGATTCGTTGTCTTGGACTAGCGTAGAATTAGGGGTGGGGGTTCACTAACCCCTGAACACCTCTATATAATATTTTGCATTAGGATGGACCTAGGCCCTAATGATGGTCATGACCCTGCTCACTCAACCGTTTTGAGGAGTGTTTGGCACCTAGCTAGTGCCTTGTATTGGGACTTAGGAACCCGTTCCGCCCTTTGTGGGATTCTATATCTTATGGCATATCGCGTTGCCGTCTTAAAAGCTACCAACTTGAATGCAATGTTTTGTAATTAAATAAGATAAGTGCTAGTGCACACCCATTAAAACGTGTTCAGGGTGGTGACTACAACTTGGAAAACCACTCTGGCTCCCGGCTTTGATTAATTTATTTTCCAATCTGAATTCGGACAACACGCATTCGGTGAGGTTGGTTGTAGATTTGATAAGTCGACGAAGGCTTTTCAAAATATTGGTTGATAATTAAAGTTCCCAACATAACCTTTCTCATTTATAAGGAACCATAGTTTTGTGGTGTCCTAATCTTTTCATCATATTTCCCATTCCGTGAGATTATTTGGGTTATGTCATCGACCGGCTTTCATTCGGACTCCGATGGTCATAATGCAACTAAGATCACAAGAACCTCACATAAAAATTCCACTTGCGTAGTCTTTCATGAGACTGATCGGCAGCTTTATTTCTTTTGCATGGCCGACTGGTGTCAACCGTCCCTATACGGAACATCAGGGAGTAAAGGAGTGGTATTCGAGATTGAAGCTGTTGAAGTATTACACGTTTCTTTTGAATAACTTTTTAGTTTAAGGTCGAGATCTTTGGTCTGTAAGGACCGCCTTCAAGAATTTTACTTTTGCTTTGTTCAAGAATATTTATTCTCATTTTTTCGCAAGTTTTTGGATTATTCAAGATTGTGAAAGTTGGACATTTTGTTTTAATATTTATTGAATTATCATTATTATTTATATCTTGAATACCGTGAAAGCCTTGGGTGGCTTCGGAGTGTAAATTTCGAGGTCACTGGCGGTAATATCTCCGAGGGAAAAACGGGGGTGTTACAGTAGGTCGGATAGGGAGAGCCAGTCCCCACGGACGGCGCCAGTGTTGAACCCCGATATAATACGCGCTATAAACGAGAATTAAATAAATACTAACTCTCGGATTCGTACAACCGAACGGTTTTCGTACGTGAATTATTCCTCCTCCTCACCCCTCAATCGGTTGTTTTTGTGCTCTTTACGAATAAAGCCTTTAGACTTTATACCGTTTCTAGCGCGATCTCACTCGGAGATCAAACACGTCGAGCTTTGGCAAACGAGATAGTTCTCGAGCCAGAGAGGATTTTCGACCTTTTAATAAGTCTCACTCTTCCTCCTTATATAAGATTATCAGCTAGTTGCTTGTCTCTTATGCGTCGATGTGGGAAGCTTATATGAAAATTTACCATGAAAGGCAACGTGACCATTCGCCATGTCACCTATATGTATGGCTAACCCATGATATCTCACATGGGCATTTTTGTGGAGTTGAAAAGTCAAGGAAGGTGGCTTCTTCATGCCAACTTGATTTCCACCCTGCAAGTGGCAATTCATCTTTGTTTTTATACGTATTTTACCATGGGTCGATCATCATTATTGGGCCGAGCCCAACTTCATTTCTACGAGATCAAACGCACACATACAATTTGAGATAGGTTATGTATTTATACATATAATTTACGTACTTATATGCATTAGACGCTTATAAGCAACGCGTCATGTTGTCTCTTTCCTTATATTCACTAATTTACCCTTGATTATTGTAGCGATTATTTCGCGCACTGTCATATAATAGTTCTATCTTCATGCTTCTGTCACATAATTTTTTTTTATCAAAATACGAGGCTTTTGTATGTTTTTGATTAATGATGTCCTTAATATGCCAAGAAAATCATTCATATATTTTTTAACTATGCATTTTTTATCTTAAATTTCTATCAATGAGAATGACAAATATTAACTTTAATATTCCCGTTACCCTATTTTTTAATTTAATATTTCTAAATAAAATAGTAATTTAATATTCATGTTACCAACTTAATTAATTAACAATATAAATTTTATAAATTATTCTCCATCTCACTTTCGTCATTTTAAGCTTGAATTGAGTACAAATTTAGATTGTTAAAATTTACTGGTCAATTGGGTATGATTATTGTAGATTTTTGTTTGCATGGTGAGGTTCATCAAACAGATCAAATAGTAACGACTCATTTAAGATTATTAAAATATTATATAATACTTAAATTTGTATCTTAAGAAATTTTCAAGTTCATTTTCATTCTAATTTAAAATTTTGTATTTGTGTGATTAAGCCAGTAGAATTAGCTCATATTTTCTTATACATTCCTAATCAAATCCATAAATTACTTTATTCAAAAATCTTATATAACATAAGAATGTCATTATAATGAACTAAGAATTTTCTTACTTTAATTTACTTTTTAATTTTATATCTAATGATCTACATATTATTTAAAATAATAGTCCAATATTTATTTAAAAAGCCCCTGCGCAAGGCGCAGGTACTAAACTAGTTCTGATTTATGCGTCACCTACTCACCTCTTGTTGTTAGTATGGCTGAGCAAAATTTACCGATCCGATCCGATAAATCTGCCGATCCGATTCGTTTTTATTTGTAATCAAAATTATCCGTTGAAAATTGATCTGTATTCGATCCGATCTGGCTAATTTCTCTAGATACTCGGATCGGATACGGATCGAGGTTTAAGATAAATGGATATATCTGAAATATCCGGTATATATATGTATTATATATTTTTAGATAGGGAATATAGTGTTTATATAGTATAGTATGCTCATTAATCTGATATTATGATGTGAACCTAATTTACTTATTGGACTTGTGAAAATATTTAACCAACCCAATAAAATTTTGAAAAAATCAACATATTTCCAGCCCACTAGCCCATTCTCTATTCTAACATTACAAAGTAGAAAGTATGAAACCCTAGGTGCTCTATTCTAATATGATCACTCCTCTCTTCTAAACTGCCGCTCGCCTTTAATTGTTCATTCCAGGGATCCCGCGATTCGCATCTGGTCTCTAATCTCCATCATCATTCATCATCGACCATTCTCACTTCTCAGTTCTCACTCTCACTCGTTTCTCTAACCCTAAACTCCTCTCACTCGCTTCTTCTCTGGCACTCGGATGGAAGGCTCGTAGGGTTTGGCGCTTGGCTGATCTTTGTGTGGTTAGTCTAGATCTCTTAGTCTCGATCTTCAATTTTTTGAAAATGTATTGTTTCTTATAATAGCCCCTTGTTATGTTGTACATGCTTTAGATCCAGTTAAAGCTCCGTCTTCAATTTCAAGCTTCGTCTTCTATCTGCTAATCTGCCTTAGAATTTTCAAATCAAAATAACAATATTTAAAAAATGGATATTTCGGATAACTGCTCTCGGGTATCCGATCTGATGAAACCCGAAATAAACCGGCTCCAGAAGACAGGAAACGATATTACTTTTATTCGATTGTGCAAATACTTACTCTTTATTTATTATTTTTATGACGAGATCACACGTCACGAAGTTACAAACAAACGAGATTACACTTCAGATCTTTCAGAAGTATTCAAGATCTCGATCTTACAAGGTTCGAGATCTCCTAGTCACTACGAGATTCTATCACCGACTGGCGGATTAACGAACTCTAATGGCGAGGTTGAGGAGTTTTAAGTTTGAGCGCGGTGATTGTGGCCTGCGAGGTGATGCGGCGAGATCTTTGGTGTAGGCGAGGATTCTTTGTGCGACTTGAAGTCTTTTTGTGGACTTCACTTGTCTATACGCAGCTTTTGACGATGTCTCAACACGTGGATCTTCAACGAGCAAGATAGTTCTTGAGTTCAAGATGTTTTTCGATCCCTTGCTACCTACGAGGTCCTCCTCTATTTATAGAGATCTTCACCTCTGGGCCTGTTTCTTCGTATTTCATTAATGGGCCTCTAAGATGCATTAGGCCCATTAAGCCTTTTCAGTAGTGGGGGGAGGCCCAGGTTCGCCTTCTTTAAATGCGTCTTCCTCACGCCTCCAAACACATTCATCTTCATCTTCTTCCTCTTTGAACACACTCTCTTTCTCCTTTGCTCTTCCAACCTCCAGCGAACAATCGACTGTTTCTTGGCGGTTTTTAGATGGTTTCCTGAGACGCTACTGCTACTTCACTCGAATCTCCAGACAAGTAAGTGTTCGACTCTTCTCCTTGAGTTTTTTGGAGTTTTTTTTCTTATTTGCCGTTTCACGCCCTAGCCGGGGGGACGGTTGTCCTCTGGCGTTTTGCGCCGGTGTCACGGCGACAAAATGAAAGCGGTGCCGGCGGTTTTGGCGACTTTTTTCGAGTTTTCCTTCGGTGTGTTTGTTTGTTGCTTTCTCCTTGCATCGCTTCGTGTTGAGAGGGTATTCTTGACAACAAATAAATTTATAATCAAGACCCCGCTGAGTAAAGGGGAGTCAGGATCGTTCCACGGGAAGCAAGGTTTGTTTATCTATCGATATCATGAACTTTGTACCGCGAGGATAGCATCGAGCATCACTTAGATGGTTTGTAGAAAGTCACGTAATGTGGGAGGGAAATAGAAAAAAAAGAAATGAAAGGAGGTCGCTTTCAAAGTAACTTGGCCTATTGATCTTGACCAGCCTCGACCGGTTCCACAGCAAATTACATTTGCCTGTAAACTATTCCCTCAGCTGGCACGACATTGAGAAGAGAATTGCAAATATCTTCATTTATATATAATATCATATAAAAATTAAATTTGTATTTTTAACACTAATTTTATAATATAACTATACATATTTTTAACATAGAATATATATTTTTACCACTAATACAAAAAGTCGGTCCGGACCTGGACCGGACCGGGACCGGACCGGACCGGACCGGGGACCGGCTCTTCATTTTTTGTGGACCGAGGACTGGACCGGATACCCCCCGGTCCGGTCCGGTCCACCCCGGTCCGGTCCAAAAATCCGGTCCGAACCGGATTTTGCCCAACCCTAAGTATCATAGACCACATCCCATAAGATAGCGGGGATCAGTACAAGGAATTTAATTAACCGCCATTACAAAGATCTTTTGAACCTCCAAAATTCTCGCATTTTAAAAAGAGATAGAAAAAATCCCAAGAAGCTGATATCAATTTGATAACACTAACATATTTTTGATATGATAATATCCAAAAATTAAAATATTCAATCCTTTTGTGTTCTTTTAATCCTTTTGTGTAAATTTCCCACCACTTGTTCACTAACACCTTTATGTCTTCTCTTTGCATGTTCTCTTCCTCCCAGGTGTACCTCCACGGCTTCGATCCCTGAAATGTTTTTAAAAACAGAATGATTATTAATTAATTAATTTAAAAAAACTAGACATTGATTAATTAATTAAGTTACATACGATAACACATATGAAACGATTTGCGTTATTGATTTTTGTTCATCAAATTAATGTGCAAGATTTATTCTCATTTCACACCTAAGTGTGTTCGTACGAAACCCTCACCTTTAATTATGTACATTTTCTTTGTAATGGCATTACTTTTATTATCACAATCAGTCTAAAATAATTGCTCACATTAAGGGAGATGCAATTTTTGAATGAGTTAGCTGATGTTTACTGAAACAAATCAACAACGATCATGAACAAAATAAAATAAAATAAAAACATAAAAAATTCGTGAATCGTATGGAATTAACCTACATGTAATAGCAATCAAACATCATGCAACAAACATGGTATACGTACCAAATTGATGAAATCAAGCGCACATGCAGCTAGTTGCTATATATAAGTCCTTTAATTTCTTCATGCATGACAGGTAAAAAATGCATAGAATCCAATCAACAATGACAATAATAAGTAGGGCGAGTTGTCTCATCTCATTCTTGACTCTAGTCAGCCTCCAATTTTCCTCCGCTAGAACGCTCAAAGAAACCGACCTTAGGGATTGGAGCCGGAATCAGCTCAGGCGACATAGGCATCGGCTATGGTGCAGACGGGGGTGACTCAAATGGCGGATTTGGACTAGGATATGGTTCAGGAGACGGCTCTACTGGAATGGGGTATGGATCGGGAGGCCAATCTAGAGGGAGCGGGATCGATTCAACAGGCGTCCATTCCATTGGTATCGGATATGGATCAGGGGACGATTCTATTGGGTTTCGGTATGGTACCGGGGGCAACTCTAGAGGGATTGGATACAGTTCAAGAGGCAGTGGTTCCAGTGATGGAGTTGGAGTCGGCAGTGGCAGATCAGTCGAACCTATATGGGTCATAGTGGTGGCGAAGGCGCATCTCAGATCTCCATACCAGGAGGCTTTGGCGGGAATTAACCATAACCCATCAAGTTAACGTTACAGGCTAGTTCCAAATATCTATTACGAAAAATAGCTAATTAGTTATTTTAAAATTTATTATATGGTGAAAGCTCATGAATATATACTACATCTTCAATAAATTGCATTATTTTACAAATAAGTCAATACAAATATTTATCCGTCTTATGTAATTAACTTTCTTTAAATTAGTTTTTATCCCCTGAAATCTCGTGATACTCACATGATAATTTTCCTAATAATTACATAGTATTATGATATTAATATAAAATTTAAAATATTTACATATGATACGAGAATAAAATTATTTTATTTATAAAAAAACTTTAAGATTGCGCTCCATATTTTAATTGAATATATTTAAAAATAATTTTCATTATTTGTTGAGATTTTGTCCCAAATTTAGATTAAAATTATTAAAATTCTAATTTTACTTGAATTGAATATTTTTAAAGATTTTTTTTGTTTTTTGTTGAGATATTAATATGCATAAAATAATCAGTTTGTATAAAATATTTATTAGGGCTATGTATTATTGTTTTGATTGTTTACTTCATGATGAATATTATTAAAATATGGAATTAATGTATTGAAACAGTTTGATTGATATAAAATTATATCATTATATACTAAAATATATATTATATTCGATAAGTGATTTATTATATGAGGAAATATCAACATATATATATATATATAAGAGATTATATACTTGAAGATCAAATCTAGTTACAAGATAAAAAAAATGCATAATAATCAGCATATCATATCATATCATATCATAACTATAACATAAAGCAGAGGTTAAAAAAATATTAAACGACACACTTTTAAATTTGACCACATCACCCTTTTTTTTAAATAATATTTTATTTTTAGATTATGATAAATTCTTATCCATGGTTTTAGATATAAGATAAACTTTTATATCACTACAATCAATGGATAGAACTTTTGGATAGGATATACAGTAGATCTATATAATCTTTGCCTAAATTTTTAATTCTTATTTTTGTATAGGAAAATAAATAGCAAATAGTAGAATCCTTTTTTTAGATAAATACGTACTATTTATTTAGGCCGATTTCTTATGCACAGGAAAAAAACGCCCGGCGCACACGGGATTCATACGCTTTATAAAGCTTATAACCCAAAGGGTGCCCTCCCCTAGGGTCATACCCGGGGGCATGCGCTTCACGAAGCGTCACTGTTCATAAAGAGTGACGCTTCCTGAAGCGTAAGGGTTTGGGGAGTGTTTTCCCTACGCACTACGACACCGCCATGGGTAATTACGTGTGGTTACGTAAATTTGGAAAAAGATTTTATTGTTACTCTTATTTCTATCTTTATGTCATAAGATAGATTACATAGCAAACATGGATGCCCTAAATATATATTCATACATCACAAAGTTTATGAGTAAGAAACCACAACTTTCACACAATACAATGGCATCCAATAGATCATATGAAGAAAATTCATCAACGGGATCGCCTCAGGTGCGAACACTGTACACAAAGTGCAAATGCAAATTCGATTGCTTGGTGTTTGTAGTAAATCGACCGGGAAGTGGGCACTAACAGTTGTGTGCGGAGTCCACAACCACGACCTCCTCACTAGTTTTAGGCCAAATGACGGAAGCACAAAAATTTCTTGTGAAGGAATTGAGCTATATATATGTTCCACCTGCTCGTATAGTGGAGCGGTTGAGAAATATTTCCCCCGAAAATGTGACATCAAGGAAGCAAGTTTCAAATTTGAGGGCACGGTATCTAAAAGAGGATAGTGCAAATCTGACAACCACCCAATATGCGCTGCATTTTCTACAAAGAAACGGTTACAGAGTATTTCCAAATAGGATACGCGATTCAGATTATATTGATATCCTCTTCTTTGTGCACACCACCTCGCTGCATCTATTGAAGTTGTTTTCGTATGTCGCCATTATGGACAACACATATAAGACCAACAGGTACAATCTTTTAAGTTGTTAATTATATATTGAGACAATTATTGTTTTTGTAAAGTTGTATAATTGTTTCATATATTGACAAGTACAATATGGCTTTGTTGCAGATGGATGGGTTTACATGCACTAACAGATCTTTCAACATAGGTTTTGCATTTCTCTCAAAATAAGACACCGCTAGTTATTCATGGGTGGTGGTGCGTTTGAGGCGTTTGTTTCAGGAAGTGGGAGCAATGCCAAATGCGATTGTTACAGA
Source organism: Fallopia convolvulus (assembly GCA_964016875.1). Taxonomy (NCBI): domain Eukaryota; kingdom Viridiplantae; phylum Streptophyta; class Magnoliopsida; order Caryophyllales; family Polygonaceae; genus Fallopia; species Fallopia convolvulus. The sequence goes on from OZ024730.1 coordinate 22,090,204, forward strand.
TCGAGAAAGGGTGCATGTTATGGCGAACATATTAGCATACACCATAGGTATCCTAGAAAACAGGGAAGCTGGACTAAGGTTTGCTAATAGATGTTGGGGCATTTTCATGTCGACAACGAAGGAAAAATACAAGGATAGGCTTAGAAGAGTCAAAGCGCGTTGGGGAGGGCTGATTAAGTATATTGAGAGGTAGTGGCTCGGGCCTTACAAGAAGTCGATAGATAGAGCATGGACCGATCATTGTACCCAGTTCGAAACGAGAACAACAAACAAGTACACACGTTTTAACGGTTTATATATTTTTGGTTGTTAAAAGTATGATTTACACGTTTCTAATGTACATTATTTATAATAATAATATGTATGACACAGGGTGGAGGGCATGCACAACGTACTTACAAAAATACTTGATAGTTGATGTCCGCTTTTTAGGTAGGTTTTTAGTGTCTAGATAGATTAGATTTAGTTGGTTTTCGTGCTTAAGTTTTATGTTTTTGAGTCTTTTTGCTTTAGTTTTCGTATTTCCTTGAGAATCGGAAACTACGCGTATTTTGTGTCTTTTGTAGGTATTTTGGAGCGTAACCGAAAAATTTGGAGTACCATATGAAGAGGTGGACGAGCTATGAAGAGAAGTTAAGGAAGGAGGCCGGAAAAAGAGTAGAATCAAGCCAAAGGAGCTCGTGCACGAGCCTACACATGTCAAGATCGACCCATCCCAAAAGACAGGCCTCAGGACCGACCCCAGGGGGGTCGAGAACGACCCTATATGGGTCGTGCATGGCGCCGACTCTTGCATTATTCCGAGTCTTTTGTACTATATTCTATCTTTTATTTTAGGAAGTAGTTTTATCTTGTTTCCTAGTATAATTAGGGCTCCTTTTTCTCTATAAAAGGGGGCTAGACCTTCTAGTTTAGATATCTTTTTTCTAGCTTTGGTTGGGAGATTAAGAGGAAGACTTGGAGGAAGTTGGAGAAATTTGTAAGACCTCTTTGTTTTTAATTTGATTTTTCGGTTTGTTTTTCATGATCATGTCTTCTTCTTTCTTCTCCATGTGTGAGTAGTTTTCTTAGATTCTAGGGTTGGGTGAAAACCCAACACAATCATGCATGTCTAAATTTGAATTCATGACTTGAATGCTTGAAGATCATATCTATCTATCTTGTGCTTAATACTTTTGCGAAAGTTGAGGCAATATCTTGCAATTAACCTAAAAGCGAAAGTGTAAAGTTGATTGCTTGATTAGATCTAAATAGGATTATTTGCGAAAGTTGATATTCCTAGGTTGAAAGATAGATAGAAAGTTGTTTAATTTGCGACAGTTGATTGAATAACTTGAATTGTTTGCGACAGTTGACTTTTCTATGATCTAGATTGCATGATAGTTGTGAATTCTTGTTGAAAGCATGTATGGTTGTTGTTGTGGTAGCCCTGGCCCTAGGATTGCTCTTTTTATATTTGATTAAAACCCATTAAATTGATTCGATCTCGACCCCATAAGGTTGTGTTCGACCCTTAGTCCCTTGTTTGTTCTCTTGCTTTTCGTAGTTTATCATCTAATCCTTGGCATAATTCTCATTCCCGTGGACAAACCTGACTCCGCTATACTCAGCGAGGTCTTGAATATAAATTTATTTGTTCAAGAATCCCTTCAACAAATTGGCGCCGTTGACGGGGATTGAGCAATAGTGCCTAGTTTAGTTGATATTTGGGGTTTGGGACTAGCCCTTACCCCTTTGTTTTTATTTAATTTGTTTTCTTTGTTTTTTGTTCGCAATATATGCCTTCTCGTTCTTCCCGGAGAACTCTTGAGATCGACTACTACAGCGAACCTGAGAGGTCGTTCCACAATCGTTTGAGAGAACAACGAGCAATGGCCGACGCTGAGGCTATGGCTCGACAAATGGAGGAACTTCGCACTCAGATGCAGCGCTTGCAAGCGGAACGAGATGTTTCAGATGCATCTGCACGGCGATTTCAGGAGCAACTGCACGCTATCCCAAGGAATGCCAAGCAGTACATGCACCCAGAACTGAGGGTGCCCGAATCGGCGATAGTGCTCCCGGAGATCGACCTCACTTTTGAGATTAAATCTCACTTCATATCCTTAATAAAGCGTTCTCAATTTGAGGGGAAACCCACTGAATGCCCAATGGAGCATATTAAGAACTTTACTGATTTATGTGACACTATTGTTGTTGACAGTGTCTCGTTTGAATATGTTCTCTTGAAGGCTTTTAAGTGGTCTCTTGCAGGAAAAGCTTTGAGTTGGTTGGAGAGCTTGCCACCAAGATCTATCACGACGTGGAAAGCTTTACATGATTCATTCATGACCAAGTTCTTTCCACCGGCTAAAACAACGGAGCTTAGGAAGCGCATCACCTCCTACCATCAACTTCCCAACGAGACGCTTGTGGAGACATGGGAACGATTCCAAGAGCTTCTACGCCAATGCCCTACTCATGGGCAACCTCCCTATGTTCTCCAAGAGATCTTCTTTCAAGGTATGAATACGGCTACCAAGGATCGCATTAACCTTCACACCGATTGCGGATTCATTGAGATGGATCCCGATCAAGCATGGGCGCTATTGAACAAGCTAACCAACTATGATGCCATGTACGGAACCCAACACACTAAGCCCACGGAGAGGAAGCTGTATGAGCCACAATCCGAGGTGGTTGATCGGGATGTGAAGTTCCAATTCATGCAGGATGAGATCAATCGTTTGAAAAAGCAAGTAAGTTACTTTAAATCTTCTCAATCTTGCCAAGAATGCGGGTCTTCTGCCCATACTACTTCCAATTGCACTAACTTGCAGCAAGTACGAGCCGCTGAGGCTTATGAGGAGGCAAACTACATGAGAGGTTCATATAGGAACCAAAACAATTATGCAGGGAAAAGAAATGCTCAACCATCTTGGGGAAATTCTGATTATGACCAATATAAGCAACCCCAACAAGAGCAACGTCCCCCTCCCTACCATCCACCGGGTTATCAAGAGCCACCGTCATGGGTGCAAGGGCTGCAAGAAGGAATCCGAACTGATGTCAAGACCGGAATCAATGGCGTCCGAGCCGAGATTCAGACAGGAATCAATGGAGTACGAGCCGAGCTTACTACGCAAATGAAAGGGGTTCATGAAGGATTTGGAGAATTTGACTCATGGAGAAAACACATCGATTCTCAAATTGGACAACTAGCATCTCAAATCCTGAGACCTTAGGGACAACTCCCGGGCCATCCCGAGGAGAATCCTAGAAGCCGTGCAAGTGATGGCGAAATCCGAGCCATGCACCTAAGGAGTGGCAAGGCTTTGCTCGAGCCAACCAAACAAAAAGAGAAGGAGCCAGCCTCAGGACCGATCCTGTCAGGGTCGTGCACGACCCCAACAGAGGTTGGACCTCTCAGGACCGATCCTACAATGACTCCAATAGGGTCGAGCACGACCCCCATTGGGTCGAGCACGACCCCCTTAGGGGTCGATCCAGAGGGTACTAATAACAAAGAGGAAGAGGCGATCGACCCTCCAAGGGTCGAGCTCGACCACCCTTCGCCAGGTAAGTCTTCTAACCCTTCTCTTCCCATTCAATCTCCATCTAAAGTACTTCCTTTCCCTTCTAAAAAACCCAAGGACTCAACGGAAGGTAAGTTCAAGGGCTTTGTTAAGTTGCTTCAATGTTTAAATCTTTCCATTCCTTTCGCTGAGGCTTTGAATGAAATGCCTGCTTATACTAAATTCTTGAAGGAGATATTATCTAGAAAGCGATCCATGTTGGAATTAACAAATGAAGTAAGATCGTTGGAGCTTCCCGAGAAGCTAGGCGACCCAGGTAAGTTTGCTATTACAATTGGTATTGGAGCTTACCGTTTCAAAGCTTTGTGTGATCTAGGTGCTAGTACGAGTTTGCTTCCACTTTCAATTTGGTCCACAACCAATATGGGGCCTTTAGTGCCAGTGAACATGAGGCTATACATGGGGGATGGGTCGTGTGTCAAACCAACGAGAATAGTGGATGATTTCTCGGTTCAAGTTGGGAAGTTCTTTGTGCCCAATGATTTCATAGTGATGGAGATGCCTGAAGATCCCGTGGTGCCCATTATTCTCGGACGGCCATTCTTAGCCACAGCAGGAGCCATCATAGATGTCAAGAACGGGCTTCTCACCTTCAACATTGGAGAAGAGGTGGTTGAGTTCCGGTTTAATCCAACAATGAAAGAGTCAAATCAAGAAGAGGTCAAGATGCTATATACGCGCTCCGACTACATTGAGTGCAACAATCCAACGGAAAAATTCTTGACTTGGGATCCTCTACCACACATTTTAGGAGTCTCAGGACCGACCCTCCAGGGGTCGAGCACGACCCTCCTGGATGATAGTGAAGAGCAATGTCTTGTCTTGGATGTACTCAAAGCGGAGCTTGAGGAGGAAGTTAGTCTGCCCGAGCCTACTCCCGAGCTTAAGGAGCTCCCCGACTCTTTGAGGTACGCTTTTCTTGGTCCTAATTCTACTCTTCCCGTTATTATTAATACTAACTTAAGTATGGAAGAGGAGAATAAATTGCTTGATGTGCTTAGGACCCATAGGAAAGCCATAGGGTATTCATTAGAGGAACTTAGTGGTATTTCACCCTCTTTGTGCATGCATAGAATTTATATGGAGGATGATCATAAACCCACTATTGAGCATCAACATAGGCTAAACCCTAACATGAAGGAGGTAGTGAAAAAGGAAATTCTGAGGATGTTAGATGCCGGTATTATATTTCCTATCTCCGATAGTAAATGGGTTAGCCCCATACATGTAGTTCCTAAAAAGGGGGGATGACGGTTGTCGAAAATGAAAAAGGGGAGTTAATTCCAACTAGGACCACCACTAAGTGGAGAATGTGCATAGACTATAGGAAACATAATAGTGCTACTAGGAAGGATCATTTTCCACTCCCCTTCATTGACCAAGTCCTAGAACGCTTAGCCCAACACGATTACTTTTGCTATTTGGATGGCTATAGTGGTTTTTGGCAGATTCCCATTCACCCCGATGATCAGGAGAAGACGACATTTACTTGTCAGTATGGGACGTTTGCATATAGGCGGATGCCTTTTGGGCTATGCAACGCCCCGACCACCTTTCAACGATGCATGATGGCCATCTTCTCCGACATGATTGAAGAAATAGTGGAGGTATTTATGGATGATTTTTCAGTTTATGGTTCCACTTTCGATTCATGTCTTGCTAATCTTTCTAGAGTCCTTAAGCGATGTGAGGAGACTAACCTTGTGCTTAATTGGGAAAAGTGTCATTTCATGGTTAGAGAAGGTATTGATTGTCTTAGGACATCTAGTGTCTAAACGCGGGATTGAGGTGGACAAGGAAAAAATTGAGCTTATTGAGAAATTGCCCCCTCCATCCTCCGTTAAAGACGTTAGGAGCTTTTTAGGGCATGCGGGTTTCTATAGACGCTTTATTCAAGACTTTTCTAAAATTGCTAAACCATTGACTAACCTACTAATGAAAGATGTAGTGTTTAGCATGTCTCCAGATTGTCTTGAAGCGTTTTACAGGTTGAGGAAAGCCCTCGTGACGGCCCCCATCATGCAATCACCGGATTGGTCACTTCCCTTCGAGATCATGTGTGATGCTAGCGACTATGCCATAGGAGCGGTACTTGGGCAGCGGAAGGACAAGAAGCTTCATGCCATCTACTATGCAGTAAGACGCTCGATGAAGCCCAGAGTAAGTACACTACGACCGAGAAAGATTTTCTCGCCGTGGTGTTTGCTTTTGAAAAATTTCGCTCTTACTTAGTAGGTTCTAAGGTGATCGTTTATACTGACCACGTTGGGGTTAGATTTCTAATGGCGAAAAAAGACGCCAAGCCTAGGTTGCTTCGTTGGATGCTTTTATTGCAGGAATTCGATCACGAAATCCGAGACAAGAAAGGAGCAGAGAACCTAGTGGCGGATCACCTATCAAGATTGCCCCTTGAGCATATCCAGGAGTCCAGCGGATCAATCCTCATCAATGATACACGCCCCGATGAGACTCTTTTGCAAGGCAACAAAACGCCCTATGGAGATAAGAGTGGGGGAGAAATCACGCCTTCAGGACCGACCCCACAGGGTTCGTGCACGACCCCAAAGGTAGTGGGCTCTCTCAGGACCGACCCTCCAGGGGTCGTCATAAGGTCGAGCATGACCCTACTTGGGTCGAGCACGACCCCATCTCTCGACTCAAGCCTCGAGCACGACCCAACTGGCTCGTGCACAACCCATATCCAGGGTCGAGCAGGTAAGTTTTCTTCACCTTTTTCGGTTCTTTCAAGTTCCGATGATCTCAAATCTTTTTCTTCTCTCCCTATTTCTATTCTTGCTATACGTGGGTCAAAGACCCCTTGGTTTGCGGATTTTGCTAACTATATTGTAGGAGGCGAGATTCCGACGGGTTTAACCCCTCAAGCCAAGAAGAAATTCCTCCTCGATGTCAAGCACTACTATTGGGATGATCCCTACTTGTTCAAGCAAGGAAGTGATCACATATTCCGACGTTGTATTCCGGATGATGAGATTGAAAGCGTCATTCACCATTGCCACACTCTACCAACGGGAGGCGATGCTAAGGGATTCAAGACCACGGCGAAGATTCTTCAAAGTGGCTTCTATTGGCCAACGCTTTTTAAGGATGTACAGGAGTTTGTGACGAGGTGTGACGAGTGCCAGCGTTCCGGCAACATTACTTGGAGAAATGAGAACCAGCTCACCTGTATCTTGGAGGTTGAGCTTTTTGATGTGTGGGGGATAGACTTTATGGGGCCCTTCCCTTCATCGGGTCCTTATAAGTATATCCTTGTAGCGGTTGATTATGTCTCCAAATGGGTGGGAGCCATTGCCACAAAAACAAATGATGCTCGGGCGGTTGCTAAGTTCATGAAATCAAATATTTTCCCCGATTTGGAGTCCCCCGAGTTCTTATAAGTGATGGTGGCTCACACTTCCTTGAAAGGAGCTTTGAAGCTCTTTTGGCCAAGTATGGGGTCTCTCACAGGGTGGCCACACCATATCATCCTCAAACAAAGTGGTCAAGTGGAGGTCTCAAACCGTCAAATAAAGAGCATCTTAGAGAAGACGGTGTCCCGGTCAAGGAAAGATTGGTCTTCAAAGCTTGATGACGCATTATGGGCATACCGCACCGCTTACAAGACGCCACTCCGCACCACCCCTTACAACTTGGTGTATGGCAAGTCTTGTCACCTACCCGTCGAGCTTGAACACAAAGCTTTATGGGCTCTCAAGGAGCTCAACATGGACCTCGATGCGGCCGGAACAAAACGATTTATGGACTTACAAGAATTGGAAGAATTGAGGCTTAACGCCTACGAGAATGCCAAAATCTATAAAGAGAGAACTAAAAAGTGGCATGACAAGAAGCTCGTTCCAAAACACTTCAAAGCCGGTGATCAAGTACTCCTTTTCAACTCTAGGCTCCGACTTTTTCCCGGGAAGTTAAAGACTAGATGGAGTGGACCATTCACGGTTCATCACATTTATCCACATGGGGCGGTTGACCTTATGATGAGAACGGAGCGATTTTCAAAGTCAACGGGCACCGCTTGAAGAAGTACTATGCCAAGGTGGAATTGGATGAAGAAATCCGATCCACATGGGCTCTCACTACCTCGGACTGAGCTCAGGTAAGTCGTCAAGCTAAACGACGTTAAACAAGCACTTTCGGGAGGCAACCCGGTTCTTAGATTAGTTTTATTTATTTTTACTTTTATTTTATTTTCAATTAGATTTTATAACCTTCCTTAGAACTAGGATAGCATATATATTTTTTTGGGAAGGAATTTTGTGGGACTTTTGCAGGGTCATAAGCTTAAAAGACGGGATCAAAAAGACGGGAATAGACGACCTCACACACGGGTCCAGTTTAACGGTAAGTTTCGACCCCCCCCCTTCGAATTGACGATTCTACCCTTCTTCAAAAAGGTATGTCTTCTTTTCCCTATTTGTCCCCAACTCCATTTACGATACTATTCCCCTTCTTTCTTGATCGACCTCCTCCACCAAGACCTCTCCCAAGATTAAGTTTTTCTTCAATCCCATCTCCATCACATCACAACAACACCTCCCCTACACCCTCGATTCTTCACCACTTCCCCACCATCACGCCACTGCTCGTGCACGACCCAGCCCAGATCGAGCCCACATAGCTCTTGATCGACCCAGCCCCCTCGCCCCAATTCTAGATCTAGGTCGAACACACCTCTATTTCCACTTTTCTTGCTCAAATCTTGGATTTTCGGTATGGATCTCTAACCCTCTACTCTTGATCTTGATTATTAATGGTGGATATTGAATTTTTGGGTTGGATTTGCATAATTTGGGGATTTTTGATTTTGGGTAGAAATTTGGAATTTACTTGCATAATTGTTGTTGTTTCGATTTGTGCATGCTTTGGTGTGTTTTGACTTGAAATTTAGAGAAAATTGTGGTTGAAATCTAATACATGAGGCTATTGGGGGCTAGATCCAAACTTTGGGTCGAGATTGAAGACGAAGTGCATTACCAGGTGGTCGTGCACGACCTCCTTGGGTCGTGCACAACCCAACCAAAGAACATAGTAACCAGGACCGACCCCTGAGGGGTCGTGCACGACCCTCTTGGGGTCGTGCAAGTCCCCCTTTTGTGTAAAATTCGGTGGTTTTTGCTAAGTATTACATGCTAGATTGAGAATAAATCCATGTTTTCGTGTCTTTATATATCGTGTCTCGCGTCATTGTACCACGCTTAATTGATAAGCTTGCAATACTTACCTTTGAATAAGTATGGGGTGTATTATGTGGAGTTGGTGTTTGATGAATGTAGGTACCATGGCCTCCACTTCTCGACCCGCCAAGAAGTCAAAGAAAAGTGACAAGCCCGAGCTAGACCAATACAACCTAGCCTCCACATTCCAAAAGACGTTCAATGTGTGCCTTGAGCTCAAGCATCGAACACGATGGTATTGCAAAGAGGATGGGCAACGGTTGCACATCCACGATGATTTGATGGAGGCTTTCACCTATATACGGGGAGCTCAAGCATCACCACTATCCCATACTCACTTGTGAGTTTTTGGCTACCTTTACTACCTCAATCAAGAGCCCTCACACTGGTGGTAAGATCCAATTTCAGCTCGGGAACAAATGGTTCAAGCTCACCTTGCAAGAGCTTAATGATGCATCCGAGTTCCCTAACCCGATTTACGATGCCAAGCGTGAGCCCGACCCCCTATTGACATGGAGTTATCTATCCGGAAAACAGGAAAGCTCTTTCCACAATTTGCCTAGCAAGGATTTAGACAACCCGCTCTTTCGGATTATTCTTCGCATCTTAGGGAGCACGGTCTACCCAAGGACCGAGTTATCTAGGCCAAACAAGAGGGAGGTCTTCATGCTGAGGACAATGTTATTCTCTTCCCCTGAGCCTCTCAACATTGGTTTCGAGTGAATGAGAAGTGTGGATGATTTTAAGTCCAAGTCGGATTCGGTCTACTTTGGAGGGATGATTGTTCGGCTCGCCCACAACCTTAAGGTCAACATGAAAGCTTATTCGGGAGAGAAGCCGATATTTGTAGACATTCTGTTTCTCATTAATGCAAAGCTAATATCGAGGCACCCCGATGATCCCGACACATTTTGCTCCGTTTTCCATGGTCATCGAGTCATCATCACCAAAGAGAAGGTAGATTTTCTTCATGTACCCAAGTGGTTTTAGGTATGGTCCAACGACCGATACTGTTTGAAGAAACGCCCTGAACAAGAAGAGTCCTTAAGAAGACGCCTCCGCCGCTATCCGAGTCCAGAGCCCGGGTATGAAATTCTAGCTTTACGCCCTCCTCCTACCCTCAGGCACGACCCCTATGGGGTCGAGCACGACCCATCTGGGTCGTTCCAACCGGCACGCCAGTCCGTGCACGACCCTAGGGGGGTCGTTCACGACCCACCAGCCTTCTACGAGCCTGCCCGCCACTCCGTGCACGACCCCTATGGGGTCGCGCACGACCTTCCACGCCCCTACCACGTCCCCTTGCCACCCATGCATCCTACCTTTGGGGCGCCTTATGAGTTCGGGACCTCCTCTACTGCTAATACCGGTCCCGGGGATGAGGAGCCAATGCAACAAGATGAGGCTCCGGTGTATGATATGAACTATTTGGCTCGGGAGATGGCGGCGATGATGGTTGATCACCGGCAACAACATGAGGCCGTGATGCGGGGGAAAGCATCTATCAGGGAGGACTTAAGGGAAACCCGAGGCGTAATGGATCAGCGTTATCAAGAGTTCTAGCAGTTTCAGTCTTACTATGAGGCCCAACAAGAAGTGGATGATTATCGTTGGGCTCATACGGAGGGCTACATGCATTGGGACTATGGGAACTACCCGGGTCGAGAGGCGTATATTCCACCGGCGCATCCACCATTCCGCTCTCGTCTCCGACCTCCACAGTGATGAGCTCCACCACCCGTCCCGCTTCAATATTAAGATTGTGAGTTTCTTCTTCCTATCTCTTTACTTTGTCATATATTTTTATGCATGAGGACATGGCATGATTTAAGTATGGGGTAGGGGAAGAAGAAACCTCACATGTTGTGTTTAATTGCTAGTTTGTGTTAGTTGTTTGCTTTGTTTGGTTGTGTTGGTTTGTTTTGTTAGAAAAAAAATCGGAAAAAATCATTAAAACAAAAAATAGAAAAATGTCGAATAATCCAAAAATATTTGCTTCTTTGTTTTAGGATAGAAGAATGCTCCATCTTAGATGTCCTATGATGAGAACTAATTTTCATGCTTATCATATAATTCCTTTGGCATATTTGGATAGTATTGCCCAAGTCTTGAGAAATTGCTTTTGATTGTAAAAAGTGACTTGTGATGAAATTGAGCATATGTGTCTTGAGTAGAAGTAGTTGCAATCCAACAAAAATTTTACCTAGTGAGAATTTAGGCCTTATAGGGAGAACATAAAAAATCCCTCTTCTTTTTCTTGTGTGAATTACTCTCTTTATGCATAAATCTCTTGTCATTGATATGGTTATCTATTTCTTGAAACCGCTATGAGATCGTTCATGCATGTTAATTATGATTAAGAACTTATATTTCATAAGCCACTTTTATCCTCTCTTTTACCTACCTTTACATTATCCTCTTTTTGAAGCCAAGTTGAACCTTAAACCTTTTATTTTTAGCTCCACAAAATTAATCCCTAGACAAGATAAGCTTGACCCTATCCGGGGATTAGGACATAGTATTGGTTGTGATAATTTTGTTGAGTGAGATTGCTTGGTTCAAGTGTGGGATAATTATGGGTTGGGAAAAGTAAAAATCTTGCAGTTTGTCATGTACAAGGAGTTTGGTTTCCTGAATGCACTTGCAAAGAAAAAAAAGAGAAAAGAATTGGCGCCATCTCCCATAAAAAAAAATGAAAATCAAAAGGGAGAAAAATAAAGTAAAGTGTTAAAAGTGAAAATGTGCGTGAACCAAATTTCCTTAGTATTTGTAAGCAAGATAAGTTGGGATTTAAAAGGGTTGAAGAAATAAGTGAGTTTGAGCATAATGTTGAGAGAGTTTGGTATAATCTTTTATGAGAAGTTTTGGAGATGTGAGTTTTTAGGAGTCTTTGATTCCCGGATATTATTAGCACCACATGGCCAAATATTTTCCACGCCTATTTGTCTTTACCAAGCCCCATTACAACTCGGCCGAATGGAGTCTTCTATGAAGATTTCATTGAGCCTAATTTCTTATGATGATTGATGTGTTTTGACTTCTCTAGGTAGAGAGATTGGTGATATAAGTCTCAATGATAAAGTTGATGTTGCATAAAGATTGAGTTGAGAGTTGATATTAATAGCCTAAACACATGAGAGATGAGTGAAACACATTAAAATCCCTTGTGAAGTTGGATTGTGATTGCCTATACTTGAGACTCATACATATGTGATGACGTTAAAATTACTTGTCTACTTCTTCACTTGTGTTTAAAATATTTTGACAAGGGCTATGCTTGAAGATTGTGTTATTGGTCTTGATTTTGCATGATTATTGCTTGAGGACAAGCAAGTCTAAGTATGGGGTATTTTGATGTCCGCTTTTTAGGTAGGTTTTTAGTGTCTAGATAGATTAGATTTAGTTGGTTTTCGTGCTTAAGTTTTATGTTTTTGAGTCTTTTTGCTTTAGTTTTCGTATTTCCTTGAGAATCGAAAATTACGCGTATTTTGTGTCTTTTGTAGGTATTTTGGAGCGTAACCGAAGAATTTGGAGTACCATATGAAGAGGTGGACGATCTATGAAGAGAAGTTAAGGAAGGAGGCCGGAAAAAGAGTAGAATCAAGCCAAAGGAGCTCGTGCACGAGCCTACACATGTCAAGATCGACCCATCCCAAAAGACAGGCCTCAGGACCGACCCCAGGGGGGTCGAGAACGACCCTATATGGGTCGTGCATGGCGCCGACTCTTGCATTATCCGAGATCTTTTGTACTATATTCTATCTTTTATTTTAGGAAGTAGTTTTATCTTGTTTCCTAGTATAATTAGGGCTCCTTTTTCTCTATAAAAGGGGTCTAGACCTTCTAGTTTAGATATCTTTTTTCTAGCTTTGGTTGGGAGATTAAGAGGAAGACTTGGAGGAAGTTGGAGAAATTTGTAAGACCTCTTTGTTTTTAATTTGATTTTTCGGTTTGTTTTTCATGATCATGTCTTCTTCTTTCTTCTCCATGTGTGAGTAGTTTTCTTAGATTCTAGGGTTGGGTGAAAACCCAACACAATCATGCATGTCTAAATTTGAATTCATGACTTGAATGCTTGAAGATCATATCTATCTATCTTGTGCTTAATACCTTTGCGAAAGTTGAGCCAATATCTTGCAATTAACCTAAAAGCGAAAGTGTAAAGTTGATTGCTTGATTAGATCTAAATAGGATTATTTGCGAAAGTTGATATTCCTAGGTTAAAAGATAGATAGAAAGTTGTTTAATTTGCGACAGTTGATTGAATAACTTGAATTGTTTGCGACAATTGACTTTTCTATGATCTAGATTGCATGATAGTTGTGAATTCTTGTTGAAAGCATGTATGGTTGTTGCTGTGGTTGCCCTGACCCTAGGATTGCTCTTTTTATATTTGATTAAAACCCATTAAGTTGATTCGATCTCGACCCCATAAGGTTGTGTTCGATCCTTAGTCCCTTGTTTGTTCTCTTGCTTTTCGTAGTTTATCAACTAATCCTTGGCATAATTCTCATTCTCGTGGACGAACCTGACTCCGCTATACTCAGCGGGGTCTTGAATATAAATTTATTTGTTCAAGAATCCCTTCAACAATAGTTCTCGAGGAAGCTTCAACACAGTGATCAGAAGGATCCACAATCACATTCAGTCTCAAGTTAATGATATAAGGGGGGATCTGGAGATGTCACGTAGCAAGATTCCAATAGAGTTGAATAGTGTCCCTAGTCGAGTTAGGACGATATTCATTTGCCTATTTTACACAGTGTCAACATTGTGCATTCTGAAGTTGTTGAATATGTAATACGACCTGAACAGGGACGCCGGTGAAGGAAAACTAGAGAAAGAGTGTGTTGATTATTGGGTTCGGGAGTGCTTGGGTCTTGCTTGCAGTCATAGTATTGCACAAGCCATTCTCAATAAGCGGCCGATGCCGCTAGGTGACATACACCCACTTTGACATCAGGTGGTATTGGAGGGATTTGATCCGTGGTGCATGCCCATAGAAGACAAAGAATCAAAAGAACTTACCGAGATCAGATGGGAAGATATCGTGGAGAGGAAGCATCGGGGTGAATTGACATATGACCATGTGTACTCGATCACAAAGTCGTTCGTAGACAATGTGCTGGGAAAAGAGTCGTCTTTGATTGAGCATGTAGATGCTATGAAGAGGGGACAACCAAAGGGGTCCACTAAGTGGTCTACAAAGAGGAATAATACTTTGCTTGAGCATCGGCTGGAGGCATATGAAAAGGAGAAGCAAGTGAAGGAAAATGAGAGCTCAGTAAAAACCTCATTGCCCGACAAAAAGCGTGGAAGGCTGATATACACAATTATATTGTGTATTTAGGAGGAGTTTTAGCATGACTTTATGGTGTTTTTAGGTGTTTTATATGCTATCTACATCTAGGAAGAAGAAGACCTGAAGATGCATATTATTGGAGTTTTAGAGCTGGATTGAAGAGAAGACAAAGATCAGCGTTTTGTTGCTGGCGGCACCCGCCGCCCCTGCCAACGCGGAGATCTTTTGAGCGACACGTGTTTTATTTTTATTTGCTCTTCTTATGTCAGCTTTAATCCGAGATATATGTATTTTTGGATAGACGTTTTAGAACTAGTTTTGATATATTAGGTTTTAGAGAGTTGCATCTCTCATTCATACACTATTATCATATTTTCCTTTCAGAGTTTTTAGCTTTTCATGGAGAACTAAGCCCTTTTGCTTAGTCAGACAGTTTGAAGCTTCGTTTTGACTTTCAGTTGTGAGATTTCTACTCTTTATCTATTGCATGGAATTATTTTACTCTCTTGTTTGAATTGTTTATGTGATTGATTTCAACAATTTCTAGGGTTGTTGCTATTGAATCTCAATTGCTAGATCTAGATTAATTACTGGTTGAGTTTCTCTATTTCATAGTAGCAAACTACATTGTACTAGTATATGGTTGTGCTAGTCTATTGTAGAAGAGAGTTAAATTGCATTCTAGTATAAAAGCTGGTTGTTTTATGTTAGAATTGTATCCTGATTATATTCCTATTCTTCATGCTGCTTTTGAATTGAATCTTGATAGTTTCAGGATTATTCAATTAGTTAGGATTGATAGTATCTGGTTGTGCTATTAATTATCTTTGAAAAGGAATTGGAATTCCATATGCATGCGATATTGAGTGAATCTATGATCAACTTGTCATACGAATGTGGATCTCTAGTTGACTAAGTGTTTCCTTAAATTGATTAAAAACCCAAACTTTATTTGCTTAGCTAGTTTTTGCATTCTCAATAGTTAGTTTAATTCTAAAAACCCTTTTACTTTAATTGACATAAAATTTACATAGAAAGATAAATCTCCTCCCTGTGGATTTGACCCTTACTTCCCTAAGACTACAGTCTTTAGGATTGTTAGGACTCTTTTGCATAGCCATGCTTTACACGACCATTTCACGCCTATCAAAGGCCAAAGGGCTCAACCAACAAAGCTCTGAAAAAAGTTGCGACGGGTACAAGTGCACAAGAAGCGAGGGGCAGGATGATGTGGTTGGATTTCAACTTCGGAGTTCACAACGTAAACGAATTCATGTTTCCTTACATTGATCAGCTGTAGGATGTAACGCCAAGTGGGAATTGTGGTTATCGATCACTCGCCGTGTTGTTGGGACATGCACAGAGCGAGTACCGTAGAGTTCAGTTGGAGTTGACAGCCGATTTGAGGAGGAACAGAGGTGTATATGAGCCTGTTTTGAACAAACCTCCTATTGATGAGATGTTGGAAACTATGCTCTATGTGGTTAACCCTTGCGCTCGAAGATATTGGATGGAGATGCACATAGCCGGTTTGATCTTTGCCACACTACATCAGGTTGCAGTTGTTTTGTTTTCATGGGATGGATCGCACACATGCTTGTCGATGCGGGCGAGAGGGGACAACCGGGACCCTCCGACCAAGATATATGCCATAGCGCTCGTGGGAAATAGAGATCACTTCATACATGTGAGTCATATATTCATATCATTAAGTACATTAGCGCTTATATTTTTTTACTTGGTAATATATTATCTGTTTAATGTGCAGGTCAGGTTGAGCAATGACTCCCCACTTCCTCCTCTGCCGAGGGATTGGACAAGAAGCCATCACCCTAGCGTCAATGGGTGGGATGAGCCGTTTCCACAAAGAATATCAACATGGCGTCAGAAGCGTATTAGCCATAATCTCGAGTCGGATATTGCTGTTTGAAGTTGATGATAAATATTGTTTTATTTATGACATTTGTAATGCAGATTTGCCTTAGTGTATGTTTTTTATGATAAATATTGTTTTATTTATGACATTTTGTTTTAGAATAAGTGTTAATGTCTTTCGATAATATACCATATGAAGACCTACCGAATGAACATGTTTTAGGGGTATGGTTGATGTGAGTAATGTGGTTAAAGGTTTAAGATAATAACCAATATAACATGATATTTCAAGAACCTGAACATTAAACAATGTTCAATAAACAATTAAACCTAAAAACCCTAAACCCTAACCCTTCTCCCTAAACCATAAACTTGACCCTCAAAATGTGCATAGACCTTGTAACTAAATGATAAATCCTCTCATAAGCCTTGCGTATCATGAAGCGCACGCTTCATGATGCCTAAAGTATGTACCCATTCTATAGTTCGAAACTTGGGAACACAAGCATACTACTTGCTCTTCATGAAGCGTGCGATTCATAAAGCACAACGCTTTTTCTCAGTTGTGGAAATTCTTGAGAAAGCTGTTGTGTCATGTAACTCTAAAGAGAGAGATTCTCTTGCTAGACAGGCATATAATCTCCTTAGTTCAGTTCCAAAGTCTGTAGATTTACGCTCTGTATGCAAACGATTTGAGGACTTAATGTAATCTCCTTAGTTCAAGCACTCCCTTTTGGTGAAGCCTTTAATGAGAAGATAGACCCAACTGTTCGTGAGCATGCAATTACTCTAAGGGAGCAATGCTATGAGATAGTCACAACTGCATTACGTAATTTAAAAGGTGATTCATCCAGAGTGTCTGAATCTCCTAATAGGCCTGCTGCAAAATCTACTATTGATCCTGCATCTAGGAAGAAGCACATATGCCGGATTGTTCAGCTTGATGTACAATCATCTGATAGACTATTTCATGAGTATACAGATCACAACTGCGGAATTTCGCTGTTCGTACAAGAATGGCATCGAATTCTGCTGGTCTGTTTCATTCTTGTATACAAGCTGTTCGTACAAGAATGGCATCGAATTCTGCTACTTTGGCAAGTCTTTCTAGCCTGCAAAATCCATCTAAACAAGCTAAATATTTAGAGGGATAAGCTTGATACAAAAGACCCAAACAGAACAACTAAAATTTAAACAACTTATGTTCCATGGGATTGAATTCTGTGGGAAACAAACAATATGGGAAACAAACAGAACATTCTTTATATTCATAGTGTAAATCTAAGTACATAATCGGCTCCATACCAAATTTAAACAACTAAAATTCTAGGAAACAAATAGAAACATAAACTAAAAAACATAAACCATCTTAATCCCTAAACAGATGTGAATGACAAACACAAATTAAAAAAAACAGACTCCATTAAACTAATCTAAATACGTAAAATTCTTCCTAATCTAGTCTATAGTGATAGGATTGTTGGATGTGGAACTATCGTTCTCCTGCTTCACAAGGCGAAAATCTGCGTGTGATGGCAAAGGCATAACCACGCCACCGTTGGATTTTGCCTCCTCATTGTGGAGAACGAGTTCATGAAGGTTCATCTCCTCCTCGAATATTCATTCGAGGGTGGAGAAGTACCCCAATCGTCCAAGGTTCATTCCAACAGTCTTCAGGCCGACATCTTTGCTCACGATTAGCTCTTGCATAAAGAGACGGATCTATTGGACATCAGCTGTGTCCATGAGGAGTGCCTCTTGATGCGCTATGGAAACCCTAGTATATACTGTTTGAAGATGGAAGTTCTGTTCCGTAAGAAGTGTTGGTTTTATAGACGAAAATGGCAAAGAAGTGGTGGTGGGACGTGATGAAATATTTGGCAGGCTAAACAGGCGCCAACACAAGATATCTAAAAGATAACTTCCTACATTCATGGCAAGTTGTGATTTTTTTCCAAATCATGTGAAATCGTGATCGGAAAGTGATATGTTATGAACCGAAATTCGATACATATCATGGTAGAGTGGATTTCGTAACAGAATACATGCGTTTCATGAAGCTCACGCTTCATGAAGCGCAAGTATTAAAACAAACCAAAGGCCGTGATTGTAAAGCGCCTTACGCATCACGAAGCGCACGCTTCTTGATGCGTAAGCCTTATGAGAAAAAAGGGTGGCTTTCGCTCGTTCCTTGTTTCGAACCGTAGACCAATTCATCAAAAGCGTGTAACTAGACCAAGTGTGCCGCATTGGCTATCGATATATATAGGACATAATTTTCTTTTCAACTAACTCATTTTAGATTCAGTTTGGTCCGGAATTGAAATAAACCGACCGATTCACCAATTTTTATGGTTCAAATGACAAAAGTAAAACATGTTCCTAAGAGATTGTACGTGATATAATTTTTAGGATATATAATATATGTTTTTATGTATATTTTAATAAGTGAACCCCTATTAATCATATAAAACTTTTTTATAATCGAACCGGCCTTAAAGTAAACTGGAAAA
Source organism: Fallopia convolvulus (assembly GCA_964016875.1). Taxonomy (NCBI): domain Eukaryota; kingdom Viridiplantae; phylum Streptophyta; class Magnoliopsida; order Caryophyllales; family Polygonaceae; genus Fallopia; species Fallopia convolvulus. The sequence continues at coordinate 22,108,661 of OZ024730.1, forward strand.
ATACAAAAAAAATCGGTTCTTGAAATTTCATGTTATGAAGGTTATTACCATGGTGTATGGTATGGTTTGTTTTTAGGGTTAGGGTTAGGGTTAGTGTTATGGTTAGTGGTTAGGGTTAGTGTTTAGGATTAGAGTTATGGTTAGTGTTTTAGGGTTACGGTTTAGTGTTACATGAACAAAATCCATTAAAACTAACATTAACCCTATAAAATTACAAGGTTCGCAAAAACTAAAGAATCTCACTAAACCCAAACCATTAAACCTAAACCCTAACACTAAACCTAAAATACATAACATAATCATAACCTAAACCATTATAATCCCCCTTGTATCATATTAACCATAACATCAATACAATATATTACTAACCATGTAACTAACCATATACACTTGTCATAGTAGCAAAACCCAATGTCTAAACCTTTGACATTATAACATGAGATTTCAAGAACCCAATATCTAAATATTTGTGTTAGTATTATGGGTAAACCCTAAAACCTAATAAAGTACTTTTATGGATGTCGGGTTAGTGTTTAGAAGGTTATTAAACCCTTAAACCTAACCCTAAACCTTCACCCTACCTTCACCCTACCCTAAACCCTAACCCTAACCATAAAACGTAACCTTACGATAAATTATGGTAATAACCCTTATAATATGAAATTTCAAGAACCGGAACTTTTTTTATTTTTCCTGTTTATTTTAAGGCCGGTTCGATTATAAAAAAGTTAAATATGATTAATAAGAGTTGACTTATTAAAATATACATAAAAGCATATATTATATATCCTAAAAATTATATCACGTATAATCTATTAGGAACCATTTTTACTTTTGTTATTTGAACCATAAAATAGGTGAACCGGTCGGTTTATTTTAATTCCGGACCAAACCGAATCGAACATGAGTTTGTTGAAAGAAAATTATTTATATATATATCGAAAGCCAATGCGGCATACTTGGTTCAGGTACACGCGTTTGATGAATTGGTCTACGGTTCGAAACGGGGGACGAGCGAAAGCCACCATTTTTTTCTCATAAGGCTTATGCATCATGAAGCTTGCGCTTCATGATGTGTAAGGCACTTTACAACCAGGCCGTCCTTTAATGCTAGTGCTTCATAAAGCGCAAGGCTTATACACCAATGACAACAACACATTTACGCAAACTCAACAACACTCCACAACAGATCAATCTCAAAGACTCAACAAAAAGGAACATGCTAGTTCCATGACACTTTCACAACAAAATGCGATGAAAACTAAAGCTCCAAACCAGATCACATCTTTCAATTAACAGTAGCAGCATCAACTTCAAGCCTGAGTATGGATGATCACCAGCAGCAACAGCTTCAAGCCTAAGTCTTGATCTATCTAAAAAACATTTCCAATTAACAACAACAGCAACTTCAAGCCAAATCACATCTTTCAATCCAGAGAACCATTTCCAAGTTCAAATTCAGTGTCAAAGGAAAACTGGATGATCACAAGCAGAAACAACTTCAAGCTAGAGAACCATTTATGAAGCAACTATGCTAACAAACAAACATGATACAAAATTGAAACTATTTTGGCATTCAACTCATTCAAAGCTTAAATCTTTTGTCATTCACACAAGAATGAAACAGACCAGTATCAATTTCATTAATGTAGCAGTTTCAACTCCATCAAGCTCATCCATAAGGCCATGAAAGCTACAACATTGAAAACAAGCGTATAAGAAGGTGATGAAATCAACACCCATAAACATTATTTTCATTTGATGAGATAGCTTTCATTCATCATGAAAGATTGTAAGATAACTTTCTTAACATTTTTACTTTATGGCCTCAATCATGTCATAACATTTTACAATTTCACTTGTAGAGGGCTTGACAAAACTTTATCAGGCACACTACATCATCTACATCTTTTGTATGAGAGAAATAGCAGAGCATATACTTTTTGCAAAATTACAAGTCAGTTAGACAACTCCATACAAATAACCAGATAGATCATGAAGCTCAAAACACACAAATGGCCTATAATCCCGGAGGGAAAAAAATTCTTCCAAGAATGCATACTTGTAAACTAGCAACACTATCATCAGCTTCTCCCGGCCTTGCAATACCATGTCATCTGATCAATGATCACGAGTCAATAAGCATATTATGCAAATACGTTGGTTAGATTTCTGAAATGAACCATCATCAAATTAGAGAGTAAGTTACTAGTACTTCAGTCAGGCACATACTTCCATTGAATTCTATTTTTCAATTTAAACTCTATCAGGCCAATGCCTTCTAGAACATTTGTGATGTCATATATGAAAGCTATGTCATCAAATGTATTGAACAAAAAGTCACATTCAAAGCCTTCTTCCAATACCCAAATATTATCATTAATTATCCAATAAACTACAAAGACAACTTCATATATAAGAACAACCAACTAATACATCTCTTTATAATACAAACTTCAACAGTCAAATGCACAAAAGCTAAAATCCCTAAATGGAAAATAACTGATGTCACTGCGCGGCACCTCCAAACCAACTCCCCTCGTTGGGCTCATATCTAGAATCCCGATACGGCCTGCTCAAAGGAGGTGGAAGTGGAGGACAGTCGTCCCCTAATATGCTCAGCATGTCCTGCAAGTACAGCCTAGCCGGATGATCAATGGGCATCGCTCCCAAAGCAACCAGCGTGTATCCAACTGCATGCTGGTTTCGCTGCATAATTTATTACAATTTTTAGCTAAAATAACAAAAAAAAATTAAAAATTGAATGAAATTATTGTCGAAACATTAACTTTCCATGATAGCATCCACTACAGCTGATGGGTGGGTGTTTGGCTCGTGCGAATGGTCTTGACACTCTGACCTAGGATCGACGTATGGATGTGTGACTCCATCAAACCAATCCTAGTAGGTGAGGTCTGCCTTGTAAGCATACCAAGCCAAAGGGTGCTGCTCAAGGTCATTGAGGTGGTCGTACCACTGGTTCTAGTAGAGCTGCTCGTTGGTAAAACCCACCTCATACTTGCGCCAAGATGTGCCATGAACCTCTGTATCTGGAACAATGGGCTCAAGAGGTATGCACTGGTCTCGGAAGTACTAAAACAGCCACCTATCGGGCATGTAAGCCTCTCGAGTGCCAAAGAACTCAAGCACCTCTCGAAACCTGGAAATCGGGTAACACTCTAACTCGAAATCAAAGCCTCTCCAAGGATTCCACTTTATCTGCAAAAAAAAACAATAAAATATAACATCATAGCTCTGCATTGTTTACATTTCCTACCATCCAAATATTGTTGGACTCTATTTTTTACCTCATTAGCGCGGACCATGTCTAATAATTTACGGATCTCCTCCAATCGCTTTGGCTTCTTCGGAGGCGAGTGCGTCTCCACTCTAGAGCGGGCACCCGAGTGAGGATCGACAAAAAGATCTACCCTTAGTATCGGATGCCCTCTAAAATGATGCATGTACTCCCATAACCAAGTCTATAAAAAATTATACTTAGTTTCTTACATAGAAAAAAAAATCCTAAAATACACAACTACATCTAAAATAATTTTCTTGAGAAGGAAAAAATAACCCGCAACGCCTTTGCTATCTCATCGGGACGCAACACCCATCTCGCGGAACAGGTTCGCCAAAACCGCAACACCCCATGCATATCCACTCGTGCGGTCGGGGTCTAGGAGACAGTGCAAGTATTGTATGCTGACATAGTTTGTGCTCTTATTGCGAAAAAGCCCTAGCAGCTATCAAATGACTGGCCAACCCAGCTGCGATCATCCTCATCGTCAGATGGAATGCCACCTGATTTATATCTGTGAAAGGTCAGGGCATCAATCGAGAACATATCCATGACCCGCTCCTAAAACTCCGTGTCATCAAACTTCTTGTCGACACGCTCCCCGTCGATCGGCAAGCCTAAAATACGCTCCACATCATGTAACATGATCGAAATCTCACCCCATGGAAAATGAAAGATGTTGGTCTCAGGGTACCAACGCTCTATAAAGGCCAAAATGATGGCGTGGTCCGATCCGCGGTAATCAAGAGCCCCAACATGCCTAAAACCGCTACGCCCTGCAATCTCCCACCACGTACCCGGCGCATCAACTATGTGATGCTCAATATCAGTCAAATTCAACGGCCATGACTATGCCTTATACAGCTTCCTCCACTATCACAATTAAGAAAATAATTTAGATTAGTTCATTTTTTCAATACAGAAAAATTAAAAAAAGTTCGTAAATAAGCTCACCAATACGTCGTCAACAACTAGGGCAGGAGGATCGATTGTGGCAGGAGGGGCCCGAGCAGCTTCAAGCTCGACAGCGGCAGGAGGGGCCGGAGCAGTTGGAGGAGTCCACCTCCATATCGACTCCGCAGTATTCATGGGGTAGTGTCGAAGGAGGACGGCCAAACGTGGTCCTCTTGGCTGCCACATAGTTACGTCAACAATAAGAGGGACCGGTGCGAGTGAAGGTTCAACAATGGGAGGATCCGGGGCAACTGGAGGCTGAACAACAATAGTCGGGTGAAGTGGAGGCTCAAAAAGTGGAGTTTGAGGGATTTGAGGGGTCTGAGAAGGTGAAACCGAGGCAAGTGGAGGAGTCATATCAACGTCCTTGGAAAGATCCTCTCTGGTGCCAATAGGAGTCTCTAAACTAACTGAATCGATCTGCTCAGACTCTCCTTTAGAGGTGGGATGCTGGATAGGGGAAGACGGACCAACATCCTTTGCCTAATCAGTCACAACGATGTCCCTCGAAATCTCCTCAGCAGTCTCAACCGAAGCAGACAGATCAACGTCTTGCTCTATCTGAATATCTGCACCATCATGCATTCCCTCGTCCCGTTGTTGCTCTGATATCAAAGTATCATCCCCTAATCTCCGAGCACTCTTTTTTGGCGGAGGGGCCTCAGCGCGATCAGACTGTAATATACCTCGTGCCTTCGCGTTCCTAGTCCTCTTCTTCTTCGGCACATGACGTGTAGTCACGTCGGGAGTACGCAACTCCCGACTCAACTCCTGAAACGCCTTTTTACGATTTTCATTATTTGTTTTACATACTCCTTTATATCAAATTCTTACTTTCTATATTACATTCAATTCATATCTCTTTTTATAAATAAGTGTTTATTTGAATAATATTCGCTTAACTTCCATAACTAAAGGCCAATAACTATATTATAACAAAAGCAAATTAGTAAACTTCAATCATATATTCAAAATAATACAAAAAAATTATATATGGAATGTTGACCAATACAAATTCCATCATATGCATACTAAATTATGAAATACGTACCAACATCGTTGCCTCGCCCCACAATCCCTCGCATCGCCCTTGCTCGTATCAGCATGAGCTGGAGAACGACCGCCAACCGTCCTCACCACATCATTGCCAACACAATCACTAGGCTCAGTAACCATACCGACATCTACATCGATCGCCTCGTCCCCCCCTAACAACGTCAACCACTATCTAATAAAACAGATTCAAAATCACATCATGAATTTTCAAACCAGTAAAGCTCATATTTTGGGTATGTATAAGCATCAGATCACTTTCAATTAATTCGCTAATCTAATACTCCAAATGTCAAAAGAAATGCACAATTAAGTGCTTAATGTTTTCTTGTTGTCTTCTGTCAGCGGACAAACATTTGTAGAATTGATTTAAGTGTTATTTCATTGTTATCGAACTTGTTTGAATGTCCATCATGCCTAGCTAGGAACCAACTGCAGTTTATATTGTTTTGTTATTTTTTTTTGCAGTGGTACGCCTTAGTGGAAGCTGGGATTGAATGATAGAGTGCTACTGGAGGCACAAGGTCGGACAATAAAAGGGAAGGTTATTGATCTAGATGACATCAAGTGTCCTCAATATGCATTTCTCATCATATCAAAAGTTTTGCAGTTCAAATAATGTCCAAACACCATTCCATATATATATACATCATATGCCAAGCTAAAACTTATCAGGTTGTTACAATCTTTCATTTCTTGTATGCATTTCTCAGCTGACATTGTATTGGTAGAGGCAAATGATATTCCAAGTGTGTGTCCTTACCATATCACCAATTACAAACAACTACACCAATGAAAAAAATAAAACTCATACTAAACAATAGAATGGTTGCACACTTACAACTGCAGAAGAAGGTCAACTAGTAGTATGGAAGTTGCTAATGAAGCTTAAAATGAAGAAATGAAGAGCATGGTATCAAGTAATTCCCCTCAATTTGCAAAAACCCAATCTACCAAAGACTTGAGAGCAACTTGTCATTGGCAGTTGTTGATGGGTACAAATGAGATTCAAAACTGGAAAACCAAGACTCTCATCAGTAAAGTGTAAGCATTCAAAAAAATTAATATATGAAGGGAGAGGTCAGAACAGATAACAAAAGTAGCTCTATCCATGGGAGAATTCAAGGACTTGCGATAAATTGTGCTGACTCATTCTTCTTTCTAATAACCAGTGTTTTTAAGGCTTCTAATATAAGCCCATTTAAGATTTCATAATGCTACATGGAGACAAGGGTCCCAATCCCATCCCAACCAAATAGTTGTCCATTCATGATTGGCCGAAGCTCAGTTGAGATCCTTTAAATGTAATTCACAAGTCCAAGGAGAATTTGATGAAGAAATAGGAACAAAGCTAGCATATCATTTTAAATTTACCAGGATTTTGGGCAATCAAATACTAAGAAGAATGCATAACAAATTCTTACTCTAGACAGTATAGTAAAAAGTTAAGACTGGCCAATAAAAGATGATTAAAGCAAAGAAGGGGAAACAAACAATTAACTTTATACAACCAACCCCAAGCATGTCAGTGGTCATATGGATGTATCCTGTAGGCATACCACCAAAAGCATTTTATTGAAAAGAGAAAAATAGGAATTTTCCCATTTCAAAAAATGAGGTGGCAGAAACACTACTAGCAAGAAGCCCCCTTCGGTTTTGACAATTTAAGATAGCTTTTGAACATGGTGTTTATTTTCATATAAACAGATCAATCAAAATTCTATTAGCTTCCTATTTTCAGTTACCATTAGTTCGACTAAATAAGGGTTGCAGCACAAATGAAGATTTGGAAAAGCTGTCATTCCCAAGCAAAGGAATTTCCAAACAAAGGAATTTGGATTACTATGATACAATGCCAATCACATGAATTTGGAAAAGTTGCCTGGACAAGCTTCATTCAATTTTAAATACAAAACAAAAAGGTCTCTACAACCATTTTCCATTTCAAACTAAATTTCAAGTTTCATGCTCACTATCAAGTCCATATCTCCAATGATCAAAGTAACAATGAAGCCATATGGTCCAATAACATGCCCTTCCTCACCCAATTCCCACCCAATTCCCAATTCGTCAATGTCAAGTCCTTCCTCGTCCTGCCCAACATAATACAAAATACACTCTTGTAGGCATTCTACCAAACACCTTGTATTCATTTGTAATTCCTCACTATCACTACTCAATTACTCGTCCTTTGCAGATAACTACTCAGTTCTCACCCAATACCCCACATTTTCCACAAAGACCAACTTCTGTTAACACACACTAATATAGAACTAGTACAATTTACACAATTTCGTTTTCCTGGTTTGTAATGAATCCCTCAACAATTCAGTTCTTTACCACAACACAATTTCACCCAAATCAAATCAACGGGAGTTGTTGAAATTATTTTTAATTTGTAATTTACCTGGGGAATGTGCGTCTCTCTTAACGTCGGTCTCCGCCTGCACATTGCCGCCAAGGTCTTCCTCCATCCGCCTGCACATTGCCAAGACGGTGTCTTGCTCCATCAAATCGCGTCCTCTGCCACCACCAGTGATACATCCACAACCAACACGACCATTTCCGAATGATTATGCAGAAAGGTGTTCGAATAATCTCTGAAATTTCACCTCTGGTTATCGGGGGGAATACCAACGCGAGGGAGGAAGAAGATGACCTATCGCTTTTAAAAGCGTATCATATATAATCATCGACACGCTTTATGATGTGTACGCTTCATAATGCGTATAAATCCCTACCCTAGAGGGTATGACCCTGAGGGAGGGGCACCCTTTGAGTCATACGCTTCATGAAGTGTACCCTTCATGATGCGTACAACCCCGTGTGCGTCGAGCTTTTTTTTTACTGTGCATAAACATTTTTCGTTTATTTATCAATTTCTATTATTAGTTTTGGATAGAGGTGATATTTATATATGAAATACAATAATCAATATATAAGAACCTTTAAAATATATTTTTCTATAATAAGTTTTAATTATTATTTTTAGATAAGATATTTTTTGTAGAGAAAATATGTATAGTTATAAATCTATTAACATTTTATTTAATCAAATCCATACAAGGTACGGAAATACATACTAGTACCAACATATAGATGAAGATATTATAATATAAAAAAATAGGATGTATAGAAGAATAATACAAGTTATTAGAATATTTATTATTGAAAATTTGATATTATTTTATTCCATTAATACCACGTGGTGCAATTTTTACAGCATACATGGTTTTTTCCTTCTAATGTATTAGTTAGATATGTTCTACAATATTAATTAATGCACTTGGTTCAAGTAGAAGCAACCAAATATATTATACAATGAACCTCTAATTCATAAACATACCTCATTCCGAGCTTTTCGGTTCTTCTAATCAACTTTCCCAGCAAAATTCACTTTCTATATAAGTTAAATCAAAATTAAATTTTTTATTCAATAATAAAATAACTAAAATTAAAATTAAAATAATTTAATATATTGTAAGTATCAATGGTTTTGAAATCAACGCGTTGTCCTCTGGGGATGATTTGTCCATAAAAATATATAAAATTCTATTTGGGGTCTTGTTAGCAAGGGAAAGGTGTGGGCTTGCTTAAAGTTTTTCTGCTACGGTTGATACATTTTCGAATTGGGTTAATTGTTATGTTGGAAAAGGAACTTAAGCATGGAATCGGACACATTCAAATTTTGTAGCTAGTAGCTCATTTCTTAAAAAAAAATTTTTGTAGTTAATAAATTGAATAGGATGAGTTAATTAATTAAGGAATCAAATTTAAAAACTTGACAAACTTTACTTAAGCTAATCTTGGCTGAATTTTGTTGGTATTCTAATCCATTAGATTTCAAAGAACTACAAAAACGAGTCTTGATTCTTCAATGCTGATTTCTTTTTACATATATTGTAACACCCCGGTTTTTCATACCGGAATGCTACTCGATAGTGGACCTCACATGGGTCCACTTAAGCTAGTCTGACAACAAATTCACATTATGGATCTTGCAACAAAGGCACACGAGAAAATAAGGAAAACATCCAACTCATATATCATTAAAATAAGGAAAACATCCAACAAAGGTTACGATCCAACAATTGGTATCTGAGCTTGCGCTCTAGATTTGTGTTAGCATCGCAGGTGTCAAAATGGCTCAGGAACTTACTCAGGTGGGGAACAATACTAGTAAGCCGCCAAGGCTTATCACAGGAAGATTTGAAAGCTGGCAACGCGACATGAAGGATTGGATGCGTGGCCAAGACTACCAAGCCTGGTGTGTCATCGAAAGGCGAAACTTCGAAATCGATCCAGCTATTGTCAACGACCTCTCAAAGTGGGGTCCCAACGAGTACAAGTGCATGGAGGCAAACTACAAAGCAAAACAGTATCTAAAGAGGTCCATGTGTGTACAAGATTGTGACAGGGTTGCAAACCTTGACACAGCCAAGGAAATGTGGGAAGCCATCCAACAAATGCACGTTGGGAACTCAGATCTCAGAGAAGATCTTCAGATGAACGCAAAAAGGGAGTTCTACAACTTCCAAATGGAAATGGGAGAGTCCGTCGACAGCTACCAATCCCGGTTTGAAGGACTTTGCACTAAGATGGAAGGATTGGGGATCACAAAAGAAGAAATCACCCACAAAATGAAGGTCCAACAGCTCTTCAATGGATTGACTAGAGAATGGGCAAACGAGAGAACGATGTTCAAGGAAAACCCAGAAAATCGAACGCTTATGCTCCATCAAGTATTTGGAAAGCTAGTGGGATATGAGAAGAGGAAGATCGATGATAAGGAACAAACTCGAGCTCATCGAGGGATCGCACTCAAGATCGAAAAGATGCTCAAATCAACCCAAGAACAACATGAAGACTCCGAAGAAGAAGAGGATGAAGAGCTAGTTCTTGTAACAAAGGCTCTTCGAAACTTCTACAAAGGAAAGTCTCAACGGAACAGTGGGAACTGGGGAAAGGGACAGAGTTCCCAAAGAAAGCCCATAGAGAAGGATCTCTCAGAAGTGACTTGCTACAAATGCAACAGGAAAGGACATTTTGCAAAGGAATGTCCACAAGGAACTGATGGCAGGAAGCAAGGAAAGAAGGCCTACATCGCTACCTGGAGCGATGATGAAGACGAAGATCCTGAGTCATGGGCACTCCCAGACATGTGTGGCATGGCCATAGGAAAAACCACTGAGGAACAACCCAGTGAGGTAGCCACTGAAACTCTTCTTGATTCCTTGAGTAACTATGAAAAACCTGAGTTGTTGAAAATTCTTTCAAGTCTTGTCAAAGATAACATAAAACTGCAAAACAAGTTGGAAAAACAGGAACACATAAATTCTCAATTAGTTGGTCTTGAGCCCTGTCCCAACTGCATATCCCTTCTAGAAAAACTCAAGTCTCATGTGTCTCACATCGTAGACCTAGAAAGAGAAATCAAAACTCTAGAGAAAGATGAGAACACCCTCTTGCAAAACCTGAGTAAGACTCCCGAACATCTTGAAGTCTCTAGTTCCCAAATTAAGTTTGTCCCAGCCAGACATGGCATAGGATACAAAGGTGAGTGCTCCAAGAACGGAAAGTCACCCCTGAGCGAACATGAGATCCATGAGTGTAGGGCCTTAGAAATCCAGTGCGAGAAACAGAAAAATGCTCATCTCGAGGAGAAAATCAGGGTCTTAGAGAGTGGAAACAATGGTGAGAAAGACTACTATACTGGGAACTCTGGACATAGAATCTATGTCAAAATTGCTAAGGGAAATGGGTCTCGAGTGTACAACAAAGAAACCATGGATAGGAACCGTATCCAGAGACCACACCCAAAATACTACCTGGGAGAATACTACAAGACATGTTGGCACTGTGGTGCTCATGGGCACTACAAGGATGCATGTCCCAAGAAGAGAGTCCAAACCCCTAGAATCCATGAGTTCCCAAACAGACAAAAACGTCATGCTCATCACCAAAGGAACTCCAACTCTCAAAATTCCAAAGACATCAACATTTCTGACTATATCTTGAATGAAAATGTTTTCCCTTGCAAGGGACCTGGCAAGAGTCATCTTGCCTGGGTCTCAAAACACTAACTTTTCCTTGTAGGTGGCAGTGAGAGGGAACAGTACATGGTTCATAGATAGTGGATGCTCGAACCATATGACAGGAAAGAAGGATATCCTCATCTCACTCCACACTCATGCCGAAGGAGGCCACATCTCATTTGGCAACAAGAACAAGGGAGAAGTTATTGGAAAAGGAGAAGTGTTGCTCAATAGATCTATTAAAGTTAGCAACGTAAATCTGGTAAAGGATCTGGGATACAATCTGTTGAGTGTCTCCCAGATGTGTGATCAAGGGAACAACATCGTCACTTTCGACTCAGATGAATGTCTCGTCATCAACAAGAAGACCAACAAAGTAATTCTGAGAGGAAGAAGATACAACAATGTGTATGTGGTGGACACCAACTTTGAACCACCAATGAAGCTGTGCCTTGCGAGTTCCCAGGATGACACGGAACTCTGGCATCGAAGACTGGGACATGCTGGTGTATATCAAATCCTGAAGCTTTATCTACAGGATCTGGTCATTGGTCTTCCACGGATCAATCTCGAAGGAGTCAAAATGTGTGAAGCATGTGTTCGAGGGAAACAGACCAGGACCTCCTTCAAACCCAAGAAGGTGGTAAGCACAACCAGGTCCTTGGAGTTAATTCACATGGATCTTTGTGGTCCCATGAGAACAGCTAGCTACGGTGGAAAAAGGTACATGTATGTTTTAATTGATGATTTTTCAAGATTCACCTGGGTTATTTTCTTGAAGGCAAAATCACAAGCGTTTGAAGAATTTGAGCCCTTCATCAAAAGAACAGAAGTAAGCTTGGGACTGAAACTGAAAGCAATCAGATCTGATCACAGAACTGAGTTTCGAAACTCGGAGTTCCTAAACTTCTGTGAGCAAAATGGGATCTCTCACAACTTTTCAGCACCTCGCACTCCTCAGCAAAATGGAGTGGTCGAGAGAAAGAACAGAACTCTGGACGACATGGCTAGAACCATGATGATCGAAAGTGGAGTTCCTGAGTACTTCTGGACTGAAGCCATCTCCACAGCTACATACATCCTAAATCGAGCCATGACAAGGCCCCTGATCAACAAGACCTCCTATGAGCTCATCAAAGGGAGAAAACCAAACATCTCACACTTGAGAACATTCGGTTGCACATGCTTTGTTCACAACAAAGGCAAAGACAATCTTGGCAAATTCGACCCCAGGAGCGACAAAGGGATCTTCCTGGGATACTCATCACAAAGCAAGGCTTACAGGGTCTACAATAAAAGAACCAAGAAGATAGAGGAAAGCATTCATGTCGTCTTCAATGAAAAGTCTATAAAGATGGGAACCGAGACCCAAGGGAAAGGAACTCTGTTCAAGTTAGTCAGACATGAAGACGATGATGATGACGAGGATGAGCCAAGGAAAAGGGATGAATACTATCCAAGTGCAAGCAATATCCCACAACCAGGGAACAACGACGAAGGTCCAATCCTCACTGATCAAACCTCCCTCGAGGCTCCTTCCTCATAAGAACTACAAGACACCTCCAACTCTCTCGAGGTCCCCTCTTCAGGGAACAACTTTGTTGTTCCCCAAGACAATACCCTTCCAGAATCAAGTATTCAAGGGGAACAAAGAGGGAACCTGCCAGAAATCTCTGAAGAAACATCAAATGAAGAAGTTGGAGATGAGAGTTCCCATGACAAAGAAACACCAACTGAGGATGATACATATGCAAAGGAACTCACTCATACAAGAACCTTTCAACAAAGAAAGGACCACCCCCTTGAGAACATCATCTCCCCTCTTCATAAAGGTGTGCCAACTCGTTCCTCTCTCAATAATTTTTGTTCTTTTAACGCGTTTGTTTCAATGGTGGAACCCAAAAATGTCAAAGAAGCATTAAAGGACCCAGATTGGATTCAAGCCATGCAAGAGGAACTCCACCAATTTGAGAGGAATCAAGTTTGGAAGCTAGTTCCTAGACCCAAAAACAAGAACATCATAGGAACTCGATGGGTCTTTAGGAACAAGCTCGATGATACTGGAGCTGTAGCAAGGAACAAGGCTAGGTTAGTAGCACAAGGATACAGGCAAGAGGAAGGGATTGACTACGATGAGACCTTCGCACCAGTTGCCAGGATCGAGGCAATCAGACTCCTCATCGCCTATGCCGCTCACAAGGGATTCAAACTTTATCAAATGGATGTGAAAACAGCCTTCCTCAATGGACATCTCAAGGAAGAAGTGTATGTGGCTCAACCTCCAGGATTCGAAGATGAAAAACTACCCAACCATGTCTACTTCCTGGAGAGGGCCCTTTACGGACTCAAACAAGCTCCCCGAGCTTGGTATGACAGGTTTGCTCAATTCCTCTTGTCCCATGGGTACATTCGTGGTTCTATAGATAAGACTTTGTTTTTAAAAAAAGAATCTAAAGACATTTTGATTGTGCAAGTATATGTTGATGACATTGTGTTTGGAGTAACTAACGAAACTCTTGTAGAAAAGTTTAAGGACCTCATGAGCAGTGAGTTTGAAATGAGTCTCATTGGGGAACTCACGTTCTTTTTGGGACTTCAAATATCCCAAACCAAGGAGGGAAAAAAGATTCATCAACAGAAATACATCAAGGAAATGCTTGTGAAATATGGGATGGAACATTCAAAGCCCATTGACACACCCATCTCACCAAATTCAAGGCTCAATGCGGATGAAACAGGTATTAGTGTGGACCAAAGGAACTATCGAGGTATGATCGGGTCTCTTCTCTACTTAACAGCTAGTAGACCTGATATCATGTTCTCTGTATGTCTTTGTGCTCGTTTTCAAGCTAACCCCAAGGAATCACACCTGAAAGAGGTGAAGAGAATTTTCAGGTATCTCAAAGGCAATGATAACTTGTGCTTATGGTATCCAAGGAACAGTTCCCTTGAGCTCATTGCATTCACAGATGCAGATTTTGCAGGGCACTTGGTTGACAGAAAGAGCACATCAGGAATGGCCCAGTTTCTAGGGTCATGCTTAGTCTCGTGGGGATCTAAAAAGCAAAACTCAGTGGCACTCTCCACAGCTGAAGCCGAATATGTGGCTGCCGCATCATGCTGTTCCCAGGTTCTATGGCTTAAGTCACAACTCCAAGATTATGGTATGTCTTTTGGCCAAGTTCCCATACTCTGTGATAACACTAGTGCCATAAACATTTCCAAAAATCATGTGCATCATTCTAGAACTAAGCATATTGATATAAGGCATCACTTTCTACGTGACAATGTCGAAAATGGGAACATCTCGATGGAACACTGTAGAACTGAAGAGCAAATTGCGGACACTCTTACCAAAGCTTTAGACAGACGTCCCTACCAGCGTTTTCGAATGCTTCTAGGGATGATAACTCTAAACTAAACAAGTCCCTGTTTGTCTCTCTCTCAATGCCTGATTAGTTTATATAAGATTGCATGATAGGGAACTTGGATTTATTGCTTTCACTATGCCATGATTACTAGTCTAGAGAAAAATGTGTACAAAGGAACTCTATTTCTTTTGGCCCAAAATGATCAACCAGAGTTCCCTTTATCCCTCATTACAAGCCACCATGACGGTTGATCATATGACCCACCCTAAGCTAGGGACCAGACAAATGCTCCTCATGAGCCAAAATATTTCCTTTATCGAGTTGCAAATTGTCTGGTTCCCTTTGAGTTCCCTAGCCCCACAAAAAGATGAGTGTGAAGTTCCCTTTACCACTTCACTCTCCCTGACCTTGAAAAGATCATGGGAACTGATGCATCTACAAAGGGAACACTGACTAATCTTCAAAGAAAAACCGTCACTTGGGAAGCGGACTTTTGTGTCAGAAGCTCTGAAGCGTTAAAGGCTAAGTATTCAAAATTTGAAAAGGACTTCCCAAGAGATTGTGACGCGTGTCCAGAAGCGTGCTTGAGAAGTTGAAACAGTGCCCCACGTTCATTGGGCAACGGTTATCGAGGTTATTCCACTTCCCTTTCTACCTTTCACCTCCTCTCTCCTTTAAAACCCCTCTTTGCCATTTTTGGGTCCTTTATTCCCTCTTACATCTCTGTCAATCGTCTTCCCCAAATCTCTTTCACTCTCTTTTCAAGAAACCTCCAAAACCCCCAATCTCTTACAAAAATGGCCCCTCAACACACCTTCGCCCAGATCAAAGCGTGGGTACATGCAAATCCTCGCACCCTCTTCGTCTCTCAACTAAAAGAGATCGAGCAAGAATCGGACCCAACAATGAAGGATGTACTTATCCAAGGGCTATACAATTAAGTAAGCCCCTTCTTGCCCCCTCCTCCTCCTCAGGCCGACGAAACCGTCTCCTGGACCTCTTCCTCCTACGAATCTCTTCCTCTCCCTCCTCCAAATACCACCACCTCCTCCAGAGTTGTCATCGTTGACAACTTCGGAGACGCTCGCCCCTCAATCAATGAAAAACCCCACAAATCCAAACACCGCCACTCATCCAAACGCCGTCACTCATCAAAAGATCCCTCAAAACCCAAAAAATCCAAACACTCCCACGACTCCTCCAAATCCAAAAAGCGTAAACACTCTGAGGCCTCTGAATTCTCGGATGCGAGAAAGAAGGCTTTCTTCAAGTTTGAGGACTACCTGAACTGCTCCAAGGAGAGTTCTTGTGCTCCCAAACCTCCTTACCCTTTCCCTTCCGACGATGGGATCTCCAAACCCCAGAGTCTACTCCCCTCTTCCTCCTCCATCCCTCCTCTTCAAATCGAGGGACCTCCCAAACCTCCTCTCACAAAACGACCAACTCCTCCTCCGCCATCTTCTCCAGTTCCCTCCACGATGGGAACTCCACCATCCCAACCTCCTTCACTTCCTCCCGTTCCCATCATTACGGGATGTCCAACTCCACCTTCACCTCACAAAACGCCTCCTCCTTCCTCCTCACCAAAACACATTTCCACCACTCCCATCTCTGCTTCGGGGATCTCTCCTCCCCAGGTCACCAGATCCCTTCCTCCACCTTCCACTCAACTAACCACCCCTCTTCCTTCTTCTCCTCTCCCCTCGTCCATCACATCTCCCACCACCACCAAACTACCCTCTCCCTCACCATCCAAAAGTACCGTCGCTCTCTCCTCAGACGACGACGATCTTCCTCTCTCTGTGGTCATCGGCAAAATGACCAAGGACCCTCCTCCAATCATCATGGGAACTCTGGAGGAGGAAGCCCAGCTCAAGGCCATCGAGGAAGAACTCAACAGGGGTCCCTCTGAGCACACAGTCTCCCAAGGGACAAAGTCCCCAGAAAAGGTGGCTCCTGAAGAGCCCACGGAGAGAAGGGACCTCGCACCAGCTGGAGGTGCTGAGGCAACAACAAGTCATCCTGGAGATGACGCGGAGGGCTCAAGCTCGAGCTCCTCCGAGGAAGAAGGGACCTCCCAAGATGAGGTCGAAGAAGAAGAAGAAGCTCCAGCCACTAAGGAGCCAGCACGGATCCCTACACCTAGACACCAAATGGTGGTGTCCACGAGTTCCCAACCACCAAGGGACCACGTGCTTATGATTGAAGCGGCTGCACCTCCTTAGCAGAAAGGACCTCTCACGGTCTCTAGGGGGAACACATCTAAAAGCACTTCAAGGAAGGGGAAGGGAACCACCAAGCATCATGTCGATGAGCGCAGGAAGCTTCTTCCTCACCTCATTGTTTCAGAAGAAGTGCTGACTGAAAATGGTCTGGGGGAACTGTGGGACCTGATCAAGGCCCAGGGCTGGGAGAGACTCTTCCAAGAGACTGTGAGCGTAGATCCCTCACAAGTGCGTCGATTCTACAACAACTTCACTATCACCAACGACGGCACTCAGGGAACTCTCTCCCACGAAGGCGACGAGTTCATTTTTACAACGTCGACAATCCGCCTTCAACTCCAGGTCCCTGGTCAAGGGCTTAGCGAGGTGCCCAGCAAGCTCTGGGGCGACTTCAACAGCGCCGAGGTGTGCAACACAATTTTTGAGGGTCGGGTTCCCTCTAAAATCCTCTCGACGCATCATCTGTCCTTGGTCGCCAAACTCGCTCACCAATTCATCATCAACGTGGTGATCCCACGCCAAGAGAAGCGCCTGGTCACATCCCAGATGCCATCATCCTCTACCACTTCCTCCTCAAGAAGCCCATAAATCTTCCCCGAATAATCCTTGGGCACATGGAGAAGTGCATGGCCTCCAAGTC
Organism: Fallopia convolvulus; assembly: GCA_964016875.1. Taxonomy (NCBI): domain Eukaryota; kingdom Viridiplantae; phylum Streptophyta; class Magnoliopsida; order Caryophyllales; family Polygonaceae; genus Fallopia; species Fallopia convolvulus. The sequence goes on from OZ024730.1 coordinate 22,126,240, forward strand.
CCACTCCCTTTCCTACTCCGGGCTGATCAAGAAGCTCCTACAAAAAGAGGGTCTTTACGACGCCTCTAAAGATGAAATCGAGCTTGGAAGGGAACTGGACATTACAGTTGCCCAGAAAATGAGGCACTCGGAGCCTGTAGAGGAGACGGCTCCACTAGAGTCTGGTCCACAAGAGGGGAACTCTCCAGTGGTGCTCCGCATTGCCAACACCCTCGACCAGATTGCTAGGGACCAAGCAGTGTTGGCCAGAGGACAAGAAAAGCTTACACAAGTCCTTACGAGCCTTTGTGACGCCCTGTTCCCTCAGAACCCATGATCTCTCCCTTCTTGTTCCCTTAATCCAAAAATGACCACAAATTGTACTTGGGTTCCCATTGTACATATTATCTTAAGTAATGAAATGGTCTTTATTTTGATTGCGTGTTCCCTTCTTTCCTAATATTGCTTTGCTTGTTTTCGATGATGTCAAAAGGGGGAAAGACAAAAAATGCGAGATGAGTTAAAAGTTTAAGTTATCACAGACCACGCATAAGCTAAGGTGGAACAACTGCATAAAAAGCTTAATAGGAACTATGTGTTTCACCAGAAGTGGCTCCCTAAATCTAAGTGTTTCACTAAAAGTGACTTCCCAAAATCATACTTAGGAACTCATCAGCATATCATTCATTGAAATACTTGCATTTTTGTGATGGGTTTGTCATCATCAAAAAGGGGGAAATTGTTGGGACGTTGTTGGGACCTTTGGTTCTAAACAACGGATCAATGATGTAATTCTCAAGTTTTGATAATGACAAACACCATAGGGAACTAATGTGGTTTGTTCAAGTATTTCTAAGGAACACAGGTACAGCCAAGAACTCCTACGAATGACCAAAAGCCACTGCAGGCCACAATGAAGTGTTTCCATCAAGGGAACTCTGAAGAGGAAAGTTCCCATGACGTGGGAACTCCCAGAAACAATCAAAAGAACACAAGCTTACAACGATGAAGAGTTTCCATCAAGGGAACTCTAAAGAAGACAGTTCCCATGACATGGGAACTCACATGTGAGGACAACGACCGTTCAGCGCAGATCGCGGGATTCTGTCTCAGACAGCCCGAGGGAACAGTCTGAGGATCAGACTGTCAAGCTTCATCTAACGGTCCGATTGATCCAAGAAGTTGACCTAGTTCAAACCAAAGTCACAAGTGAAGAAAGTACAACTTGGGCATCAAGCAAAGGGCATTTTGGACACAAACGAAAGATGCGACTGCCCAAGCTCATTGGACTATAAAGCCAAATGAATAGTACTCGGTCTGAGTACTTCTCCCAGAACTTACAAACACCCACATCAGAGAAAAGAAAGAAAAGGAAGAGAAGTCCCCGCCAGCGAGTGTGTGATCTCGACGACGGTGAAGCTGAAGTTCCCAGGAGCAAGGGAACTGAGAAGTCAGCGTAAGGTTTGAGTTACTTGTGTTTTGCTGTTGTGAGCTTAGGAACTCAGTTGAGAGGATTTACTAGTGTTGCTAGAGTTAGGAAGAACTTGTAGGAACAGAGAAGTGTAAATCCGGCTGTGTAACTAAGGAACAAAGCAATCAATATAAGTAAGTCATTCAAAATCCTCCAAGCGGAGGTAGAGGTTTACCCATACAACTAGTTGGTTGTAGTGGGGTTCCTCTATAAAGGAACTGTGCCTTTTACTGTTTTTATTACTTGCGATTATTTACTTCCTCTGCCTTGGGAACAGCTTAATTACCAGTTCCCAAGCTCACTGCTAACCGGTTACGATCCAACAGGTTCTCCTCGGGGCGGCCCGGGAGTTGCCCTTGTGGTCTCAAAATCTGTGCAACAAGGTTCCCTAGTTGGGAGTCAACATTCTTCTTCCATATATCGAACTCTCCCCATCTTTTATTTTGTTGGTTCAGGTTGGCTTCAACTTCGTTAATTTTGTTAGTCCCTCTGTTAATGCCTTCCTGTAATCCTTGAACCCATGATGGTGGCTCCTGAAGGCCTGGCGGTCGATAAGGCGCAGGTCGTCTATCCGGCAGAGGCGTTGCGTTGTTTGGATTTGGATTTTGATTGACCCACGCCTGATGATTGTTTGACATGTCAAAATAGCTAGGTTGGTTCCTCTATGGGCCTCTCATATAATTCATCTCAGCAATTGTCTCAGCAGCTCTAACCTGCTCTATGTTAGTGCAAGCAGAAGTACTATGGGCAGAAGAACCACACTCTTGACATGATTGAGAGGATTTCAGAAAAGCTATCTACTTCTTCATACGGTTGACCTCATCTTGTAGAAATTGAGTTTTAACATCCGGGTCAACTTCTTCTCCGTTAGGCATGTAGAGACGTTTCTGGGGCTGTGGAGTTTGTTGGGTTCCATACATGGCATCATAATTGGACAGCTTATCTAGCAATTCCCATGCAGTTGTAGGGTCTATCTCTATAAAACCGCACGCAGTATGCGTGTTGATGCGGTTCTTGGTCTCTGCGTTGATATCCTGGAAAAAGATTTCTTGCAGAACATATAAAGGTTGCCCATGAGTGGGGGAAATGTCTAAGCATCTCTTTAAATCTTTCCCATGTTTCAACAAAAGTCTCATTAGGCAGCTGGTGATAGGAGGTGAACCGTTTTCTCAACTCCATTGTCTTGGCAGGCGGGAAAATTTTGTAAGAAATTGATCATACACGTTCTTCCAAGTCCTGATAGACTTAGGAGGTAAGCTCTCCAACCAGCTCAGGGCCTTTCCAGCAAGAGACCACCTGAAAGATTTTAACAGAACATATTCAAGTGAGACACCTTCAACAGCTATGGTGTCACATAAATCAAGAAAATATCTAATATGTTCCATAGGGTATTCAGAAGGTTTCCCTTCAAACTGAGCCCGTTTGATCAAGGATATGAATTGAGATTTAATCTCAAAAGTTTTCTCTATCTCCGGAAGCACAATTGGAGACTCTGGCACCCTCAGTTCTGGATGCATATACTGTTTGGCATTCCTCGGATAGGCATTCAGCTCTTCTTGTAGACGAGCATTGTTAGTTCGTTGCCGCTCAGCTTCGGCAGCAACATCGTCCTTCTCGGTTTTCAACGCCTCCATCTGAGTTCGGAGGACTTCCAACTGACGAGTCATCTCTTCAGGTGTGGCCATGGCTCGGTTCTCTCGGCGTCTACGGTGCAGGGAACGTTTAGGTTCTGAATAATAACCAGCGTTGTCCAATTCAAACCTCCGACGTCCTACCGGCATACGCTGAGAAAACAGACAAAGAAAACAAAAACGGAATCGGGTTATTCCCAGACCCACAGATAAACAAATAAACACGTTGCTTCCCCGGCAACGGCGTCAATTTGTTGAAGGAGGGTTTCTTGACAACAAATAAATTTATAATCAAGACCCCGCTGAGTATAGGGGAGTCAGGATCGTTTCACGGGAAGCAAGGTTGTTTATCTATCGACTACTAAAAATCAAACTAAAGCAAGCAAAACACACACTAGCAGCCTCGTTAACGACGTTGTCAGCCTCGTTAACGAACCACCATAAACAAAATTCCAAAACTAAAGACCTAGACAGGTTCGGTACCGAGCCAACAAACTCAGTAACGAATATGATCTTAAGAAAATTTCAAATAAAACAAAGATCTAGGACAAGGGTTACCACAACATAGTCATGCACACAAGCTCGTAAGAAGATAAATATCATGCCTTTAAATAGATATATGCATCAACTTTCATTGACTTAGCAAGTAAATTAATCTACTTTCATAAACTAACTCACTCAATTGCTTGAATCGGATCTAAAGCTTGAAACTTTCGTATTCAAACAATATCAACCTTCAAGTTTATAACTTTCTCTTGCAATCAAGTTAACAACTCAAATTACATCAACTTTCATCTCGGTATAAGCACAACAACCAATCTTAATAAATAAAAGGCACTCAACACATAATCTTACTCACCAAACATGAATAACTATGTCGGGTTTCAACCCCAACCCTAGATAAAAAGACTACTCACTAATCATAACTAAAAAACAAATAACTTCAATCAAAGAAAACATTGAAAACAAAACACTACTCAAATTAATAAATATCGTCTTACAGAGATTAATAAGAAACCGAAAATACGAAAACACTAGAACAAAACCTCGACTAACGACCCCGGTAACTCTCATCCACCGAGCTCTTGATCTCGACCCTGATCCGTCTCTCTCTCTCTCGGCTCTTCTTCCTCTCTCTCTACTCTCTCTATGATCGATCCCCCCTTCCCCCATCTATGCTAGATAGAAGCGTATTTATACTAAAAAGGCTAAAAGATAAAAACTTTCCTAAAAAGATAGAATCTATTCTAAAAGATAAAAATAAGATCTAGAAAGATAACAAGACCTAAAATACATAATATAATAACCCTAAAAATCAATAAAAAGACTCTACCGACACGAAAATAAATTCCCGCACAGGATCGGTAAGTCACAAAATCAACCTCTCGAATATTCTATCTCGTGGCCTCGATAACGAGCCCTCAGAGCCTCGTTAACGAGCCTGGGTTTGGTTTCTTCAACACTTCTTGTCCAAAAACTTGAACTTCAACTTCTTCACCTCGTATTCCTCCGTCCTTTATCATAGTTCTTCATATTCCGCTCCAAATAACACCTTTTCCTTGCTAAAACCTACAAAAAGACACAAAACGGAGTAGCTTCCATACTTTTCACAAAATATGCAAAACTATCCAAAAATACACAAAACTAACCCTAAACTTATCAAAACTAAACTTAACAACCTAAGAAAACTTATCAAAAACTATACTAAAACACGAACATCAGGATCCCATGCAGATCCCGCGGTCCTGATCGCGTCGTTCAAAGATGCAGGACACGGAGTTGTCCCAGACGGCGGGAAGTTCTTCACACCCCCTAAAATTTAGGTCACGACGTCAACCCGTTGAGACTGGATGCCACTCCTCCTTCGTTGACGAGATTTAGAGCGCGCCAATGCCCAAAGGTTTCCATATGCCACATATGGGACTCTATGACGGCATGGCCGATCCGGAGGAGCACGTGAAACATTTTGCTGTCCAAATGAACGTCAACTCCTACAACGACGCCATATTCTGCCGCATCTTCTCGACCACCCTAGACAAGGCCGCGATGGCGTGGTTCACCGGCCTCAAAATTGGGATTGTGACCTCATTCGCTAAACTGTGTGAATCTTTTGTCACACACTTTAGCGGTTCGAGGAAGCGCAAGAAGAATATGCGGGATCTCCGCGGAATCGAGCAGGGGGAGGACGAGTTGTTGGGCACCTTCTTCATGAGGTTCACCACCGCGGCGGCAGAGATCGCACATATCGATGAAGCGTCGGTGCGAGATACCCTCATGGGCAACCTGTGCCCAGGGCCTTTCTTGACATACATCTTCCTAAAATGGCCAACGACATATGATGGCCTGTGGGCCCGGATCACGTTCCGTGTGTACGCCGAGGATGCCGCAAACCAAAGCTCTCGACCGAAGACCGACAAGGAAATCGTCGTCGAGGCTAAAGGAAAGGCGAAGGTGGTCGTGCTGGCGGTGAGGGATGCGTATGTGACGCAGGCAAAAACCCCGTCAACAACAACAACATGAATTACAACAACAACAACAGGAACAACAACAATCGCAACAACAACCGCGAGGGTAGTTGGAACTGCTTCGGTGGGAAGCAGCGCGGCTATAGGGGCAAGGGCGGCCCTTTGTACAACCCAAACGAGAAGGCACGCGCCAACTCCACATCCGGAGCCATCACCGTGCCACAAGGCCCGGGTCCGGCTCGGCCCAACAACGTCGAGTTGCAGGCTCCCGCGAACCAAGCATGGTCTGGGCAAACAACGACACCCGATGGGTATATCCATACCATCTCGGGTGGACCTTCGCTGGCTGGATCGAGCCAAGCGGAAAGGAAGAGGTACGCGAGGGCAAGCCATCATGAGCCCTAGACCTCGCAGGTCTCATAGACCTCTGGATGACGTTGGGCACCAGCTCCATGAGGAGGACTGAGATGGTGGAGTTCACAGTGGTACACATGCCTTCGGTGTACAATGCAATCATCGGGAGGGTATCCCTAATAAAATTCTAGACGGTGGTCTCCATCTACCACCTAAAGATGAAGTTCCCCGTCGATGGCAGGGTTGGGGAGGTAAAGGGCAAACAAGAAGAGGGTCGCGTTTGCTATGCGACCTCGGCAAAACAAAAATGCCCGGTGTTCATGGTGGAGTCCCCCGGCGAGGCCGACCTCGAAGTCCGGGACTTCACAGTCCCCATCCTCGAGACAGAGAGAAGGGTTATAACCCCCTTCAAGAATGAATCCGAGAAGATCTACTTGGGAGAGTGCCTCTCCGGAAAATCCGCAATGTCGTTGGAGGCCCTGTTGTCCAGATTCCGTGACGTGTTCACCTAGACCGCCAAGGATCTCTGTGGCGTACTGCGCACCGTGGCCCAACACTCCTTGAATGTCAACATCCATGTGGTGCAACGGCGGAGGAAGATGAACGAGGAAAGGGCAAACGCCGCAAATGACGTGGTGGCTAAGCTGTTGGCCGCAGGGTTTATCCGCGAAGTCCAGTACCCAAAATGGTTATCCAACGTCGTGCTGGTAAAAAAGACCAACGGCAAGTGGCGGATGTGCGTGGACTTCAAGGACCTCAACAAAGTTTGCCCCAAATACAACTACCCATGCCCTCGGTTGACGAGCTAGTCGATTCAACCGCGGGGCACGGGGTCTTGAATTTCCTCGACGCGTACTCGAGATACAATCAGATCTCGATGAGTCCGCGTGATGAGGAGAGACGTCCTTTATCACGCAGAGGGGTACGTACTGCTAAAAGGTCATGCCCTTCGGCCATAAAAACACGAGGGCAACCTTCCAGCGTCTCATTGACCAGGTCTTCAAAGACCATTTGGGGAGGAACGTGTCGGCCTACGTCGATGATATCATGGTGTGAAGCAAAAGCCCCAAGGAGCATCTGGCCGACCTCCATGAGGTCTTCGTGACTCTCAGGATCAACCGTCTCAACCTGAACCCCGAGAAGTGAGTCTATCCTATCAATGAGGTCATCGCGATCTTGCACTGAGGTGCAGCGACTCAACGACGCTGTGAACTGCCTGGGGAGGTTTTGCTCCTGCTTGGCGGACAAGTCTCTGCCCTTTTTTGCTGCTCTCAAGAAGAACGACAAGTTCGTTTGGGACGAGGGGCTAGAACTCGCCTTCTCTAAGCTAAAAGCCTTCATATCGAAGCTCCCCACGTTGTCACCTGCGATGTCAGGCGAAGACTTGCAACTATTTGTGGTAGTAAGTGATCGCTCGGAAATGCGAGGGTCTAGAGATACAATTTATAACCCGACCCCGTTGTATCACGTGGTGGGTGTCGAACACTCGGGAAGTCTACTCGATTGATGTGCCTAGACACTAGAAAGCTGGAAAGGAGAGCTTAAAACAAAAGAAAAAAAAAAGAGAACAGTCGGGACCGACACAGAGGTCACGTCGGGCCCGATGTTGGCGACAAGAGGAAGTCGGGACCGACGTAGGGTAAGTCGGGCCCGAGGTATCTGGGTTTGTCGAACATCAAAGATTGAAAGTAGATCTTGGGCTTTTGGGTTCCTTCTCTAGTAAATTAAGGCTTTTCCACCCCAATTCAAGCAATAAGTGATGATCGGACTAGGATCAAGTGCTTTCGCCCTCGTTCCAACCACTTCTACACCTCGATCATTGGGGAAATCCCCTTCGAAGCAAGGTCTTGAGATTGACACATGTTCACTTTCTCTACTTTGCCAATCACAAGCCTTGATTCCCAACTTTCGCAAGGAATTGTAGCTCTATGTAGAGTGGGTTCCTTAGATCAAGCACTCTAGGCTATGGAATTGGGGTTTCTAGCCTAACCTATCTAGGGTTTTCCCCCATAACCCAAGATCAAGGAGATCTACTCCATATGGCAAACAAATCAAAAGGGAAAGCAATCAACATCATCAATCTCAAAACAAAGCAAAGCTTCATTCACAAATCAAAAGCAATCCACAAATTCCAATCAAAGGTTTCCAAATCCACAAGATCAAAACAAAGTAAAGCTAATCTATCAACCAAACCTATCAATCTTCCTCTCCCTTGGCCGATTCTCTCTCTCTTCCTTCTCCTCTCCTTCCTCCTTGCTCTCCAAGTATCCTCTTTAGGGTTGGTTCCTTGCCAAGTGTGGGAACCTCCTTTTTGTGTGAGAGCACCCCCTTCTGGAACCCCCAAATTAGAAGATTAGAGGGCCTTTTATAGATTAGATGAGGGGCAAAAGTGGAAGTTCACAATTTCGTGCCTTGGAGCCCAAGTAGTCCAGTGACCGACTCGGACCAACACGGAGGACCTCGGGCCCGACTTACTGTGCAAGTCGGTCCGAGGTTGAAACTTCCAAGTCGGGCCCGACGTGGTTGCAACTCGGTTCGGACCTCGTTCCACCTTCTTCTTGTTGGCTTTTCTCTTGTTCTTCTTCATGGCTTGCTCCTCTCTTTCCCGCTTTATCTCAGGCCTTGCTCCATGTCTCGACCCTCATTCAAATCGATCCTCGATTCATGCCAAATTACCTACAAAACATATAAAACGCGCGTAGTTTCCGAATCTCATAGAAATACGGGAACTAAGCTAAAAAGGAACAAAACACGCAAGAAAAGGGGAAAAAGAAACATATTTACAAAGGAAATCACATATGAAAACACCACCAAATAAAGAGACATCAAAATACCCCATACTTAAACTTGCTTGTCCTCAAGCAATAACAATGTATGCAAGACCGAAACATAATCTTCAAGTAAAGCCTCGTATGAAAACACATTTTAAGCACAAGTGATTGATATTCAAGCAAGATTACATCATCACACATGATTAATTGTTCCAAGGAATAGAATCAATGCAACTAAGCCTCACTTTAGGGATATGTGAATGTGTATCACTCATCATGTGTTTGGGTTTAGCAATGAACACTCAAGCTCAAAAATCATGCAAGTAAGGACTTGGCTCAATTCCTCCACCTAGAGATGCCTAATACAAAGTACACAATGAATTTCGAACTTGGCTCAATGGAGGTCCTCAAAGAGGTTCCATTCGGCCGGATTGTAATGGGGCTTTTGGTATTTATCAAGGTGGGAATTATTTGGTCTTGTGGTGCTTACAATGGGGATTGAACAACCTAAACTCTCACCAACTTCACCAAATTTCCACAATCAATTTCACACTCACCCAAAAGACTTAACATTTTTCCTTTCAACCCAAAATTTCACTTAACATTCCACTTCATCTTTGCTCTTTAGGCTTTTTGTTGGATTTTCCATACTTTCTACATTGAACCGACTTTCTTATGACATCGGGCCCGATGTGGCTTGTAACTCGGTCGGACCCTTTTTCTTCACTTAAGCTCTTTGCTTTCATTCCACTTTACATTTCCAACATTTTCTTTCTTTCTTTCTTTCTTTGTTTTCTTTTTATACAACAAAGATGCACTACCCACATGATTCATAACACCATTCTTTGCCCTTAAACCCAAGAGAATCTCAACTCTTCAAATACAATCCAAACCTCTCTTCTAAAGTCCAATCCCATAAGGGTCAAGTCATATAAGGCTAGGAATAATATTTTTGAGGAGTTTCAAACAAAGGCTTAGGCTAGAACGGGGCTACTAACAAAGGATTCACTTCATGGTAGGATATGGAACATTTATGTGACTAGAAGAATAAAGTTCAAAATCAATGTGACAATGCTAGGACAAATCTCATGACGGTCTTGGAAAATAGATAAACACCGCAATAGCAAGTTTTACTAAGCATGCATGAGCTAATCACACAAGAAACATGAGGGATATGCAAATATGAACAAGCATCCCTAAAATGGCCAAAAATCAATCTCACAAGGGTCACTCATACTTAGTGGCATAAGAACTCATCCTAGAACTCACATGTTCAATAAAACAAGCAAGATATCATGATCACATCAAAAGCAACATCCTTTTTAGAGGCTAAACCATCCGAAAATATGCAAAGGAATTTACATGCTCACATCATCATTAGCTTTCATTTGGCAATCTAAGATGGGAATTTCTAGTCCAAAACCTACAAAACACAAAATCGTTTTGTTGTTTTTAACACGATTTTTCAATTTTTTATGGATTTTTAGCAAAAATTTCTCTAAAACCAAAAACTCATCCATTCAAAACCAAATCAATCATCCATGTCTTTCATCAAACCACAAACCAAGAAATAAATATCCTCAAAATAACAAACAAACATAAGCAAGTGAAATCATGAACACACTTACCCCCACCCCATACTTAAAATTTTGATGTCCCCATCAAACAAGGAAACCAAAACTTAAAAGCAAGAGAGAAGAGTATGAAGAGCTCACAATTTCTTTATTCTTCAATGGCATGTCTAGGATCACTCGAAGGGGTTGTCACGTCTACGTCCTCTTTGGAGCCTTGCTTGTCGCTCCCTCTCGTACACTTGCTCTTGGTAGAAGTCTTGTGGTGGTGGTTGGAGTTGAGGATCCGGGCGCGTCCATTGGTCCTCACGGGAAGGGAAATTCCCGCTCATCCATGTGTTGAAGCTATCTTGGACCCGCCACCTTTGGTCTTCCACCTCTCTAAGATCCTCCACCTCTCGCCTAGTGTAGCCGAGGGCTCGGTTCATCTCTTCTTGGCGAACATGGAAAGCACTTTGTTGTTGAAGCAATTGTTGTTGTTGTTGGTACATTTGTTGTTGTTGAAGATTCACTTGATGGACCTCTTGAAGAACATTTTCTTGTTGAAGTTGAAGATGGGCCATTTAGTTGGCCAAGAAGGACATGTCCACCGTTTGTTGTTGCTCGGGAAACACCATTCCCGGACCATACCATTGGGCGTAGCCTTCATAACCGCCACCTTGAGCTTGTTCTCGCCTTGTACCGCTCCCTTCTCCACGCTCATAGTGCCTCGGGACCTCATCACCATAGAATGAACTGGACCGACGTTGAGGGAAGTCAGGCCCGACGTGGTGTGTACCTCGGTCCGCCAATGTTGGAGCTTGGTGCGTGGCTCGGAGGTTGGCCATCAAGCCTTGGAAGCACTCATCTTCTTCATTTTGCTCTTGATCGACATCCATGTCTTCCCCACGAGGTGCAAACACAAAGTTGTCTTGGTCGAAATCCGGTGAAGATGGAGGGGATGTAAACCGAATGTGTTGAGGTTGTTGTCGCCGCCCCTCTCTTGCACTTTCGGGATCACCAAATGAGTGTGGCTTGCCAGCCCACACTTGGTACCAATTTTGATACCGAGAAAGATCATAGAGGTTGTGCACCAACCGGATCGACACACCATCATAGTTCGAGTGAGGGGCCAAAGAAATCATGTAAAGCTTCTCCTTGATGATGTTGGCTTTCTTGAAATACTTCATGTTCATGTACTCAACACCATTCGGAGCCGGAGAATACTTGTTGAGATCAACTCCTAGACGCATGGCTAGCCTTGCTATCATCCCGCCGAAGTAGATCCAAGAGGAGCTTTGGAAGTCTCGCACCATCTTGACCCACTCCCATGCAAGGTTCATGGGCTTCTCGGTGTTGAAGAGCATCTCATGTAGCAACATAATCTCTTCCTTCATCGGCTTGCTCAACTCATGACGAGCATAGATTGCACATCCCAAAACTCGTACCATGACCCGAAAACGAGGGCTAGCAATCTCGGTAGTGGAGGCGCCCTTTCTCATCTCGCTCTTCCCGGCCACATGACGCCACACTTGGTTCACCTTCTCATTGTCGACGCCTGTCTCTTTTCTTGGACATGGAAACCCGAAGTAGGTAGCCAAGTCCCTAAGAGAGAGATTGTGGTCCTCATTGCCCAATTGGAAAGTGATCGCCCCTTCCTCATCCTCCACATTATCATAAGTGCATTCGAACGTGGCCATGAATTCCGAGGTGAGGGCGGGGTAGTGGGTGTTGTCCCACCTTAGCATTCCATTGAGACCGATGTGGGAGTAGCACCTTGGAAGAGCTTGATCCATGTCCATCTTCCTCACGGCTTCCCAATCAAGCCACCTTGTGTGATGCTCAAGCGCCATATATCTTGCATAACTCTCGATTTGCTCATCATCCTCCAAGTAGACATCATCCAACTTTGGCTCTTTCCTTGACTTCTTGGACTTCTTCCTCGGACTTTCCGCATGAGATGATGAAGATCTAGTCTCCATGGTACCTACACACATCCAACCAAACAAAAGGGTCCAAGATAATCTCCATACAACTCAACAAAAGCACTCATCAACACACAACAACACTCCAACACAAAGGAAACCCCATACTTAGTCTCTAAACACACATGCATCACAATCCAACATGAATCATCATGGACATCTTCTAACAATGGCTAAGCAAATGATCATACTACATCATGATTAGGCTATAGCCAACAATGAAACACATGAATCCACATGATATCACAAGAAGAGAGCAAAAACTACATGGATCGACTTCCAACCTATGTCGGGCCCGACTTACTCAACCTCGGTCCGACTTGTTGGACCGACTTCCACAACTCGGGTCCGACTCTCCTGGGCACGTCGATCTCGACCTAGTTCATACTTCGACTCTAACCTCAAATCAACCCAAATCACTCTATCATGCACTTAAATTTCAAATTCAACCATCAAACATCCCTAATCGAAGTTCTAAATGGATCTAAGCATGCATAAACAACTTTAAAGCTCAATTTTCACAAATCATGCAAATCCACCATTGATGCTCAAGCTCAAGCTCTCAATCAAACATGGCATTACTCAATCTATGCAATGAAAGCACAAAATTTCCAAGGAAATAGGTAGAGATCGAGTAACACATACCGGATTTGTAGAGTATTGAACTTTTAAACAAATAATCAACTTAGAACTCAAACATTCTCAATCTAGATCGAGATGGGGGATGAAGAACGAGATTGAACTCGAAATTTCTACTTGGAATCGGGTTAGGGAGGCCTTTTTGTGGTTGGATCGAGCTGAAGAAGGGAGGTGTGTGGATCGAGTATGGTGAGGAAGAGGGTGGCCGACTTTGAGAGTGTGAGAGGGAGATGGGTTGTATTTTGGGAATGGTGGTTGATATGAAGATGGTAGGTAGGTGGGGGATGGTATTTAATGGGGGAAAGGGACAATTTAGGTCAAGGGCAAAATTGGCATTCCACCTAATCAAATCGGATCGGACCGACTTCATGGACCGACGTCCCTATGTCGAGCCCGACTTACCTGGGCTCGATGTGGGAGCATTCAGGTCACCAATTTTACTCCATCCTCTTGCAACTTCTTTCCCCATATTTCCATTTATATATTTCACCTCAAATCCTACACAACCTTGAAGAATACACAACACCAAAAATCCACAAAGCACTAGATAGAGATTGGTTAGAGAAAAGCTAGGCTAAACTAAGAAAAATCAAACTAAAATTACGAAAAAGAAAGCTACTAGCTCGGGTTGCCTCCCGAGAAGCGCTCGTTTAGAGTCACTAGCTTGACTTCCTAACCTCAATCTCATGACGGGTGAAACACGGTGAATTGCTCGCCATTGTTATGCCCATTCCTATTGCCTTCAAACCCATAAAACCACCAAAGATGGTCTATATAGGCATGGCTCTCCGATCTCGGGCCTCTCTCATCATACTCCTCCAACGAATGAGATTTCTCCTCCTTACTTGCTCCATCATGTTCCTCTTTTCCCACACCAAAGTTATCCAAAGAATTCCTAGGAGATTCTACCAATTCATCTTTCAAGTCACTAAGGCAAATGTAGGAGTCTCCTAAGTCATCTTTCAAATCACTTAAACAAATGTAGGAATCAAAAGTTTGAGAAGAATTGTGGTCATCACCAACATCAAAAGGATATAAGTAAGGATACTCTTCATTTCTCCTTGGGCTAGCATTGATCCTTGACTCATCTTGTTCCTCAACTTGCTCCAACAACTCACTTGCTTGTATTTGTTTATTGAACCCTTCATCACTTCTCAACACAATGACTTCTCTAGCAACTTCCACTTCTTCACCTTTTCTCTTGGCACTCTCTTCAAGTTTGAGGATGGCCAAGGCGTCCGGCTCATTCAAAGCCTTGTTGAAGTGAAAATCGACCTTTTCTTCACCAATCTCAAAGGAAACCTTGCCGTTTTTGACATCAAACCTTGCCCCCGCCGTAGCTAAGAATGGTCTTCCTAAGATTATTGGGACCAAGGGGTCCTCGTGCATGTCCAAGATCACGAAATCATCGGGGACAAAGTACTTTCCAACTCGCACCGGCACGTCATCCAATATTCCCTTAGCCTTGATGATAGAACCGTCGGCCATAGTTGGGGACATATCGGCCGGCTCCATTTCACCCAAATTTGCTCTTCTCCAAATGCTAGCGGGCATCACCGAAACACTTGCCCCAAGGTCACATAAGGCTTGGAAGTTTTGAGACCCCACACCAATGGTTATAGCAAAGCGACCGGGATCTCCTAGCTTTTGCGGTAACTCCAAGGTCTTGACCTCATCTTGCATTTCAACTATGGACCTCTTCTTGCTCAAAATCTCCTTTAAAAACTTGGCATAAGATGGCATCTCGCTCAATGCATCGGTGAACGGGATAGAGATGTTCAAACCTTGCAAGAGTTTGAGAAACCTCTTGAACTTGTTCTCAACAACATCTTTCGGTTTCTTTGAGGGATATGGAAGAATTGTTGCACCTTGAATCTTGCTTGGATCAACCTCCTTGGACTTCCCCACTTCACTTGCAACATTTCCTGGTTGGACCGACTTAGGCACCATGTCGGGCCCGATGTTGTGAATCTCGGTCCTGGGCAGAGGAGTCGGATCGAGGTCTGGGTACGTCGGGCCCGAGTTACTCTCAACCTCGGTCCGGGGTAAAGGGGTCGATCTTCTTGCTGGGTCGACTTCGGGGAACATCGGACCCGACTTGTTGGGTAAGTTGGTCCGACTCTCTTCATTCTTCTTAGGCATCTGTGCCTCGGGTAGGTTTCGGCCACTTCTCAATCCAATTGCCCGGACTTCATTTTGATTGTTTTGAGCTCGAGGGTTCTCCTCGGGTCGGCCCGGAAGTCTCCCATTCTCTCTCGGGGCTTGAGTTGCGATTTGGGCAAATTGATTGTCGACTTCCCTCCTCCATGCACCAAACTCATTGAATTGGGTCCTCATCTCCTTGAACCCATCTCTCATCTCTTGAGCGAATGATTGTAGCTCATTAAATCCTGGTGGCCTATATGGTAGTGGTGGCGCCCTTGGCTCGTTTTGGTTGAAGTTGTTGTTGCAACCTTGAGCTTGACCGTTGTTCCACCGGCCATTGCCACCATTGTTGAAATTGCCTCTTCCACCGAAATTTCCTCGAACATAGTTTGCCTCCTCAATTCGCTCGGCCAAGCGCATTTGGCTCTCATTCGGACAAAATTGTGTAGCATGTGCAAAGGATCCACACTCCTCACAAGCTCTAGCATTTTGCTTGTAGTAGTGGACTTGCCTCTTAAGCTTGTTCACTTCACCTTCAAGGAATTGGAGCTTCACATCCTTGTCAATGTCTTCTCCCTTTGGATCATATAACTTACTTGCACCTTCACCTTGAACTTTCACCTCTTTTCTAGCTTGACTCACCCCATACAAGGCCTCATAATCGGATAGCATGTCAAGTAGCTCCCAAGCTTGATCCGGTGTCAAGTCTATGAACCCACAATCGGTGTGGAGATTGAGCTTGTCCTTCGTTGCCGGATTGATGCCTTGGAAAAAGATGTCTTGGAGCACATAAGGTTGTTGGCCATGAGTAGGACATTGTCGCAACATCTCCTTGAAACGGTCCCATGCTTCGAAGAGAGGCTCATTCGGACCTTGTTGAAAGCTTGCAATTTTCCTTCTTAGCTCGGTTGTCTTTGAGGGCGGGAAGAACTTCATCAAGAAAGCATCATAGAGTGTCTTCCAAGTTGTGATTGACCTAGGGGCTTGGCTCTCGAGCCAATGTGTGGCTTTGCCCCCAAGTGACCATTTGAACGCCTTTAGAAGCACATACTCCAACGTCTCCTCATCGGTAGAGATCGTCTCATACATGTCCACAAAGCGTTTGACGTGCTCTATGGGACACTCATGTGGACGGCCCTCGAATTGATCACGCTTGATGAGGGAAATGAATTGCGTCTTTAATCTCAAATTCTTGGCAACCTCGGGAAGCACAATAGCCGGTTCGGGTACCCTCAACTCCGGATGCATGTATTGGCGTGCATTCCGGGGTAGAGCGTTGAGTTGAGCCTCGGCTCTCATCCGTTGCTCCTTTTCTCTTCTTGCCACCTCCTCTTGATTGTCCTTCTCAAGTTGCAATCTAGCCATTTCGGCCCTAAGTTGAGCCAACTCCTCATCAACATGGAGAGCTTGATTCTCCATCCTTTTCCTTCTTCGGGCTTCTTTGAGAATACTTTCCGGATCACTCACAAACTCAAGCTCAAGTGTTCCTCGGGACGAACGAGCTAGCATACACCTACGAAACAAAGACACAAACCAAAACAAATCAAAAACAAACAAAGGGTTTGGGCTATTCCCTCACCCAAATCACTACCAAAACACAAGAAACTCACCAAGTTGGCACTCAATGCACTTAGACTTCCCCGGCAACGGCGCCAATCTTTTGATCGCTCGGAAATGCGAGGGTCTAGAGATACAATTTATAACCCGACCTCGTTGTAGCACGTGGTGGGTGTCGAACACTCGGCAAGTCTACTCGATTGATGTGCCTAGACACTAGAAAGCTGGAAAGGAGAGCTTAAAACAAAAGAAAAGAAAGAGAACAGTCGGGACCGACACAGAGGTCACGTCGGGCCCGATGTTGGCGACAAGAGGAAGTCGGGACCGACGTAGGGTAAGTCGGGCCCGAGGTATCTGGGTTTGTCGAAATTCAAAGATTGAAAGTAGATCTTGGGCTTTTGGGTTCCTTCTCTAGTAGATTAAGGCTTTTCCACCCCAATTCAAGCAATATGTGATGATCGGACTAGGATCGAGTGCTTTCGCCCTCGTTCCAACCACTTCTACACCTCGATCATTGGGGAAATCCCCTTCGAAGCAAGGTCTTGAGATTGACACATGTTCACTTTCGCTACTTTGCCAATCACAAGCCTTGATTCCCAGCTTTCGCAAGGAATTGTAGCTCTATGTAGAGTGGGTTCCTTAGATCAAGCACTCAAGGCTATGGAATTGGGTTTTCTAGCCCTAACCTAGCTAGGGTTTTCCCCCATAACCCAAGATCAAGGAGATCTACTCCATATGGCAAACAAAGAAAGCAAACAAATCAAAAGGGAAAGCAATCAACATCATCAATCTCAAAACAAAGCAAAGTTTCATTCACAAATCAAAAGCAATCCAAAAATTCCAATCAAAGGTTTCCAAATCCACAAGATCAAAACAAAGCAAAGCTAATCTATCAACCAAACCTATCAATCTTCCTCTCCCTTGGCCGATTCTCTCTCTCTTCCTTCTCCTCTCCTTCCTCCTTGCTCTCCAAGTATCCTCTTGAGGGTTGGTTCCTGGCTAAGTGTGGGAACCTCCTTTTTGTGTGAGAGCACCCCCTTCTGGAACCCCCAAATTAGAAGACAAGAGGGCCTTTTATAGATTAGATGAGGGGCAAAAGTGGAAGTTCACAATTTCGTGCCTTGGAGCCCAAGTAGTCCAGTGACCGACTCGGACCGACACGGAGGACCTCGGGCCCGAGTTACTGTGCAAGTCGGTCCGAGGTTGAAACTTCCAAGTCGGGCCCGGCGTGGTTGCAACTCGGTCCGGACCTCGTTCCACCTTCTTCTTGTTCTTCTTCATGGCTTGCTCCTCTCTTTCCCGCTTTAGCTCGGGCCTTGCTCCATGTCTCGACCCTCCTTCAAATCGATCCTCGATTCATGCCAAATTACCTACAAAACATATAAAACGCGCGTAGTTTCCGAATCTCATATAAATACGGGAACTAAGCTAAAAAGGAACAAAACACGCAAGAAAAGGGGAAAAAGAAACATATTTACAAAGGAAATCACATATGAAAACACCACCAAATAAAAAGACATCAGTAAGCCTGGAGACGGTCAGCGCGGTGCTAACTAGAAAGGCCACGCACCCAGTCTACTTCATAAGTCGCGTGCTCCAGCCTGCGGAGCAGCGATACTCCCCGATAGAGAAGATGGCGTTGCCTGTCGTGACCGCCGCCAGGCGTCTGCGCCCTTACTTCCACGCGCACCCCATACAGGTTCTCTCTGACCTCCCACTTCGGCAAATCCTCCACCAGCACGCCCTCTCCGGGCGAATGACGAAGTGGGGGCTCGAGCTCTCCGAGTTCGACATCAGCTACCTCCCAAGGACTGCAATGAAAGGGCAGGCCCTCGCTGACTTCATGGTGGAAGTCACCTTCCTTGAAACTGATGCAAGCTCGGAGGAGTGGAGGGTATTCATTGATGGTTCACGGTGTGATGTCGGAGGTGGGGCTGGCGTATTCCTCACCGGTCCCTCAATAGAGATGGAGTACGCACTGAACTTCGCTTTCGATGCCACCAACAACGAGGCCGAGTATGAGGCCATGATTGCCGGGATACGCTCCTCAGTGGGGCCCGCAAGATCAGAGTGTATACCGATTCCGAACTGGTGGCGCGACAGCTCAACGGGCAATACGACATCCAGATGGGGTTCCTGCCTGCGTACTGGGAAAAGGTTAAGTCCTTGGTAATGTGCCTACAAACCTTGACGGTAGAGTCCATCCCGCGAACCTCAAACACGAAGGCGGATGCTCTCGTGAGGTTGGGATATGCCCTTCCCTTGGAAGTGGGGAATCGCGTGATGGTGGAAAGAAAACTCTCGCGGAGTATGACCAGCGAGGTTCTCTCCGTTACTGTTGGGGATTAGAGGGTACCTATTACACTATATGTGGAGAGCGGTGTCCTCCCTGAGGACCCCGCAGAGGCTAGGAAGCTGAAAAATACAGGCGACCCGCTACTACATCATCGGCGACCGGTTCTATCGCCGAGGCTACGCTGAGCCCAACTTGTTGTGTGTGCCAACCGAGTCTATGGGGCATATCCTATACGAGGTGCATGAGGGGGTCCGTGGCGGCCACCCCGGCTGGCGCACCTTGTCACACAAAATCACCCATCTAAGGTACTTTTGGCCCACCCTCTGGCAGGACGCGAGGGCCTATGTCCAGAAATGTGACGGGTGTCAGAAGCATGGTAACCTCCAGCACGCCCCGACCTCGCGTCTCCGATCCATCCACGCACCATGCCCCTTCGCAATGTGGGAGGTGGACATCCTCGGCCCTTTCCCCAAAGATGTTCGTCAGGTGCGGTACATCTTGGTCATCGTTGATTATTTCACGAAGTGGGTTGAGGCGCAAGCAATGGCAAAGATCACTAGGACAAAGGTCTACGACTTCCTCTGGAAGAACCTTGTTTACCGCTTTGGCGTCCCATGACCATCATGACCGACCATGGCCCCCAATTCGACTATGAAGAGACTTGAACCTTCTGCTCCAACTTGGGCATAACTCTTAAGTTTTCCTCCGTGGCCCACCCCCATTCCAATGGCCAGGTGGAAAACGTCAATGCCCGTATCTTGACCGATCTAAAGAAGCGCCTAGGCATGGCGCAAGGTCACTAGGCGGAGCTTCTTCCGCTCTTCCTATGGACGTATCGCACCACCGCGCGTCGGGCAACAGGAGAAACGCCTTTCGCTCTAACCTACGGGGCGGAGGTGCTAGTCCCCGTGGAGAACTTGGTCCCTTCAGCGAGAGTTTTTGATTTCGATGAAAAGGAGAACGAGGCCAACCTCAAGGTCGAACTGCTGTTTAGGGATGAGTTGCGTAAGGTGGCCGACCTGCACTCCAGAGCATACCAGTGGCGCGTGGCAATATATCACGACAAGAAGGTAAGACCCTGGTTCTTGGCCATAAGTAGCCTCGTCTTGAGGCGAACCGAGGGCGCCAAGCTAGACCCCAATTGGGAGGGACCATACCTCCTCGGAGAGGAGGTCGCACCCAGAGCTTTCAAGCTCAAAGATAGCGAGGGACGCACCCTGAGCAAGACATGGAACATAGATCGGCTCAAAAAAATATTATGTGTAAACTCTCCAAACTCTGTTGTTTCCAACAAATTTTGTGAATAAGGGGTTGTGGTATTTTCAAATCTATCTCAAAAATGAAAATTTCTTGCGAAGTCCATCCCTCGCTTCCCGCTTGGGGTTGGAGATTCTCGGTTTTAAATTGCGAAGTCCACCCCTCGCTTCCCGCTTGGGGTTGGAGATTCTCGGTTTTAAGTTGCAAAGTTCACCCCTCGCTTCCCTCTTGGGGTTGGAGATTCTCGGTTTTAAGTTGCAAAGTCCACCCCTCGCTTCCCGCTTGGGGTTGGAGATTTTCGGTCTTAAGTTGTGAAGTCCACCCCTCGCTTCCCGCTTGGGGTTGGAGATTCTCGGTCTTAAGTTGCGAAGCCCACCCTCGCTTCCCGCTGGGGGTTAGAGATTCTTGGTTTTAAGTTGCAATCTCCACCCCTCGCTTCCCGCTTGGGTTTGGAGATTCTCGGTTTTAAGTTGCGAAGTCCACCCCTCGGTTCCCTCTTGGGGTTGGAGATTCTCGGTTTTAAGTTGCGAAGTCTACCCCTCGCTTCCCGCTTGGGGTTGGAGATTATCAGTTTTTAAGTTTAAAGCCCACCCCTCGCTTCCTGCTTGAAGTTGGAGATTAACAGTTTTTAAGTTTAAAGCCCACCCCTCGCTTCCCGCTTGGGGTTGGAAACAATCAAAAATCATCATGCGAGATCTGAGCGAGCCTCGTGATCTTGGCATAATAATCATCATGCGAGATCCGAGCGAGGCTCGTGATCTTGACATAATAATCATCATTCGAGATCCGAGCGAGGCTCGTGATCTTGGCATAATAATCACCATGCGAGATCCTGATATCCACTTTTTAGGTAGGTTTTTAGTGTCTTTTTAGTTGGTATTCGTGCTCTAGTTTTATGTTATTGAGTCTTTTTGCTTTAGTTTTCGTATTTCCTTGAGATTTAGAAACTACATCTTTTGTGTCTTTTCGTAGGCGTTTTGGAGCTCAAATGAAGAATTTGGAGCCTTGCAAGAGGAGGTGGACGATCTATAAGTGGAGAAGCTAGGGAAGAAAGGCAAAAAGAGGAGTGAAATCGAGCCAAAGGAGGTTGTGCACAAGCAAGAACAAGCCAATATCGAGCCAAGATAGGTCGTGCACGAGCCAACCCAAGTCTTGCTCGACCCAAGGATAAATCAAGCCTCAGGACCGACCCTTATAGGGTCGTGCACGACCCATTTTGGGTCATGCGTGCGCCGACTTTACCTTATTCTGAGATCTTTTAGATATATTCCATCTTTGTATTTTAGGAAGGTTGTTTTATCTTATTTCCTAGTTAATTTAGGGCTTCTTTTCCTCTATAAAAGGATGCTAAACCCTTTAGTTTAAAGGTTCCGGTTTTAGTTTGATTTTTGTTCCGCTTTTTGGTTATTAGAAGAGAGACTTGAAGAACAAGTTTGAGACTATCTGTAAGATTTCTTCTTTGTTTAATTTGAATTTAGTTTGGATGGATCATGTCTTCTTGTTTCTTTGCCATGAGTGAGTAGTTTTCTTATATTCTAGGGTTGGGTGAAAACCCAACACAATCATGCATGTCTAAAATGTGAATTTATGATTTGAATGCTTGAAGATCATATCTATCTATCTTATGCTAAATTCCTTTGCGACAGTTGAGGCATATATCTTGTGGTTAACCTAAAAGTGAAAGTGTAAAGTTGATTGCTTGATTAGTTCTAATAGGATTATTTGCGAAAGTTGATGTTCCTAGGTTGAAGGATAGATAGAAAGTTGTTTATTTGCGAAAGTCGATTGAATAACTTGAATTATTTGCGAAAGCTGACTTTTCTATGATCGTAATTGCATGATAATTGTGAGTTCTTGTTGAAAGCATGTGTGATTATTGTTGTGGTAGCCCTAACCCTAGAAATTTGCCTTTTTATATTTATTAAAACTCGTGATTCGATCTCGATCTCATAAGGTCGTGTTCGAACCCTTTCTTATTTTTGGTGTGTTCGTGTGAAATTGCGTGCTCAGAACCGACCCTCACACGGTCATGCACGACCCCTTTAGTTCGGTCCTGACGTGTTTTGCTCGTTATTTCTTTGCTTTTCGTAGTTTATCGACTAATCTTTAGCACTATTCTCATTCTCGTGGATGAACCTGACTCCGCTATACTCAACAGGGTCTTGAATATAAATTTATTTGTTCAAGAAACCCTTCAACAAATTGGCGCCGTTGCCGGGGATTGTGCAATAGTGCCTAGTTTAGTTGATATTTGGGTTTGGGACTAGCCCTTACCCTTTGGTTGTTTTTTAATTTGGTTTTCTTTGTCTTTGGTCGCAGTGTATGCCATCTCGTTTTTCCCAGAGAACTTTTGGGATTGACTACGACAGCGAACCCGAAAGAGACTTTCATCGACGTTTAAGAGAACAACGAGCAATGACCGACGTTGAGACTCTTGCTCAACAAGTGGAGGAACTCCACACTCAGATGCAGCGCATGCAAGAAGAACGAGACGCTTCGGCTGCAGCTACGCAGCGATTCCAGGAGCAACTGAACGCTATCCCAAGGAATGCCAAGCAATACATGCACCCAGAACTGAGGGTGTCCGAATCAGCGATAGTGCTCCCGGAGATCGAGCGCACTTTTGAGATTAAATCTCATTTTATATCCTTAATCAAGCATTCTCAATTTGAGGGGAAACCCACTGAATGTCCCATGGAGCATATTAAGAACTTTATTGATTTATGCGACACCATTGTTGCTGACAATGTTGCACTTCAATATGTTCTCTTGAAGGCTTTTAAGTGGTCTCTTACAGGAAACGCTTTAAGTTGGTTGGAGAGCTTGCCACCAAGATCTATTACAACGTGGAGAGAGTTGCATGATTTATTCATGACCAAGTTCTTTCCACCGGCAAAAACAACGGAGCTTAGGAAGCGCATCACCTCCTACCATCAACTTCCAAACGAGACGCTTGTGGAGACATGGGAACGCTTCCAAGAGCTTCTACGCCAATGCCCTACTCATGGGCAACCTCCCTATGTTCTCCAAGAGATCTTCTTTCAAGGCATCAATGCGGCTACCAAGGATCGCATTAACCTTCACACTAATTGTGGGTTCATTGAGATGACTCCAGATGAGGAATGGGCGTTATTGAATAAACTAACCAACTATGATGCCATGTACAGGACCCAACAAGCTAAGCCGACGGAGAGAAAGCTGTATGAACCACAACCCGATGTGGTTGATCGGGATGTGAAGTTCCAATTTATGCAAGATGAGATCAACCGTCTGAAAAAGCAAGTAAGTTACTTTAAATCTTCTCAAGAATGCGGGTCTTCAACCCATACTACTTCCAATTTCACTAACTTGCAGCAAGTACGAGCCGTTGAGGCTTATGAGGAGGCGAATTACATAAGAGGTTCCTATAGGAACCAAAACAATTATGCAGGGAGGAACAATGTTCAATCATCTTGGGGTAATTCCAATTATGATCAATTCAAGCAACCCCCTCAACAAGAGCAACGTACACCTCCCTACCTTCCTCCGGGCTATCAAGAGCCGCCATCATGGGTGCAAGGGCTGCAAGAAGGAATCAATGGCGTTCATGCAAGGTTGGGAGAATTTGACTCATGGAGAAAGAATGTAGATTCCCAACTTGGCCAGCTAGCTACTCAAATCCCGAGACCTCATGGACAACTCCCAGGCCGCACCAAAGAGAATCCTAGAGGTCGACCAAGCGACGGTGAAGTCCGAGCCATGAACCTAAAGAGTGGCAAAGCGTTGCCCGAGCCAACCAAGCATAAAGTGGAGGAACAAGCCTCAGGAACGACCCACTTAGGGTCGAACACGACCCCCTCTAGGGCCGTTACTGAGGAGGCTGTTAACGAAGAAGAAGAGGCGATCGACCCTCCAAGGGTGGAGCTCGACCACCCTTCGCGAGGTGCCAATGCCAGTTTCCTACCACTCTCTATTTAGTCCAAAACTAATATGGGACCATTGGAACCTGTCAATATGAATCTCTACATGGAAATGGATCATTCGTCAAAGCCACTGGAGTCGTAGAGGATGTCCCTGTTAAGGTTGGCAAAAAATTTTGTCCCAAACGACTTCATTGTTCTAGATAAGTGAGGTTTAACCCCGGGGTCGGGCCTTGCCCAAAACAAATAAGTAACAAAAACAAGCAACAAAAGGGAAAGTGAGTACCCTCTTCGCCCTCGCAGGGTTGAAAGGTGAGGCTTAGGCCGGCCCGATCAAGTCGGTCCTGTACCAGATACTCCTGGAACGGCTCCTAGCGTTCCGGCGCATATCGGGCCATGAGCTCGTCCACATTTTGTGTACCCTTGGGTCGGACGAAGTAGTCCGGGGCCGTAGGGAAGTCGAGATACCTCCCGGTAGGGTCCCGAACCAAAAACCATTTCTTCTTCCACGGCCCGACGTTCGAAGGGGCCATGGTGATTTTAATGCGGGGCAGGCTGAGATTGACGAGGCAGGACTCGTGTTCCCTCCTCTCCAAAAACAAGCTCGAGATAGTGTCGAGGTCGGGTCCGTTCCCGAGCTCGTGGCTACGAAGGGTGTAGGCACACAGGAGCCTCCACGCATTGGGAAAAAGCTGCGCGGGGCAGACATGCATGGCCCACAAGAAGCTGACGATGTGCAGGGCCAGAGGTAGCCTAAAGCCGGCCTGGAGGCTGGGCAGGTGCATAACTACGCATCTGTCATATAGCGCCAAGGAGCAGCCCTCCCCTTCGGGGAGTGCTAGCTCAACC
The DNA here is from genome assembly GCA_964016875.1 of Fallopia convolvulus. Classification (NCBI taxonomy): domain Eukaryota; kingdom Viridiplantae; phylum Streptophyta; class Magnoliopsida; order Caryophyllales; family Polygonaceae; genus Fallopia; species Fallopia convolvulus. The sequence continues at coordinate 22,151,088 of OZ024730.1, forward strand.
CCCTCAGACCAGTTGAAGTCCTTGCCGATCTTCGCGAGGTCTTTCGGTTTCAGGATCGTTGGCACCCCCTCGGGTAGAAAGGTCCCTTTCGAATCCGAGGAGATGGGTATCCAGTCCTCGAGGACGGGCGGAACGCTGGACACAGCATCGGTGATGTGCTCCGCGAAAAAGCTCGCCAGATCGTTAGAGTCGGACGACCTCGCAATGAAACCAGCCACTTCCTCATCAGAAATCGAGAACGAGGCCATTTCGACACAAAACGAGGCACGAAGTCGGGAGAAGCGCGAGTTAACGGAAACGTTAGAGACCTCGGGTTCTCAGAGTCGCTAGTCTTGACACTCCCTACAGTCTTAGAGGCCTCCTCGTAGAACCTCTCTTGAACTTTGAACACGAAGACTGGTGGAGGGCTCAAAGAGGCTCCTTTAGGCATGAAAGAGCGACGTCCAGGCCACGAGAGGCGAACACTTGGAAAAGAAAAAGGGTTGAGACATCGAGCAGAGCCACAAAAAGAATACGCGAGGTGATAACGGGAAGAAACTACGTGGCACCCTAGGGATACTCTGACAAATATGACGGCTAGGAGGAATGTGGAGCGCCAAAAGAAGGAAATAGAAGGCAGAATGGAGGCCAGTGGTGGAAACCCAAACGTCCCGTCAGTCGGACATCATGACGTTTGGGTTTCCAAGAATTTCGAATTTCAAAAACGCAAAGGGGTCGCAGAAACTCAACCTTCGGTTGGCAAACGATAGGTTCGAGAGCGTGGCGGGCGCCACCCTCGCCCCACCATTTCTCTGTCGTGGCGCTGGCGCGAAGCGCCAAAAAGCAACCATCGCCCGCTAGGGCACCAAACGAAGAAAGAAAGAACACGAGAAAAAGAGAATCGAGGGCGTCGCGCCGGCGCGAGCGCCGCCCTCATCCCCACCGTTTTGCCGTCGTGGCGCTGGCGCGAAGCGCCGAAAAGCAACCATCGCCCGCTAGGGCACTAAACAAAGAAAGAAAGAACACAAGAAAAAGAGAATCGAGGGCATTGCGCAAGCGCGAGCGCCGCCCTCATCCCTACTGTTTCGCCGCCACGAAGCATCGGGAAACGCCCATCTCCCGGTAAGGCAAGGGGCAGTGAGAGACAGGGGGAGGAACATCGAAAACGCGAAAAAGGAAGTCGAGCACTTACTTGTTTAAAACTGACACGGCTGGTGCGGTGGCGCTCCTGGGCAGTGTCGGAAGATCGTCGGAGAACCGCTTGGAAACTGCTCGCCGTGGAAAGGACGCCTTTTATAAAAAGCGAACTTGGGCCTCTCCCCACCCCCGAAAGGCTTGTTGGGCCTGATCTGCTCTAACGGCCCATTAAACGAAATACGGGGGAGGAGGCCCAGGAGGCATTGTGCACACGAACGAAGAAGGGCCTAAGTGTCGGGCCTCGCAAGACAATTTATAGCGATATGACCACCCAACCTCTAAACATCTCACCTCGTAATCCTAAGAATTACAAACCCCGCACCCCGAGCATCGATGAACCAACCACCCCTCGTATTTATGATCCGCGGTCCTCGGGACGAGGTACCCAGGCCATGGGGTTGTGATGGTGTTCATAATGGTAAAATAGGAAGTGGGCCGTGACACAAGGAATAAACAGATCCGACGGGACTCCCAAGGTGGATTCTAGGGCCCACAACCATACCCGTCTTTTAATTAAACAAAATTCCTATCTCCGCAAGGTCTTCCGAAACCTCGGAGCGAGGTCTAAGCCCCGTTGCCGACTCTGCTGACACTCCCGCCCATCTGAACCACTCAGTTGTCGCCGTTCCCCCGAGCCAATCACCGGCTGCCTCACCTCCGGACCAATCAGAGACCCTGATCTCGGGCATCCCACATCGAGTAAGCACCAAAACCCGGCTCCTCAATTCTCTATAAATAGAGGAGAACCTCGTAGGTGGAAAAGGGTCGAAAAACACCTTGAACACAAGAACTATATGCTCGTTGAAGATCGACGTGTTGAATCATTGTCAAAGACCTCGCTACAGGCAAGTGAAGTCCACAAAAAGACTTCACGTCACACAGAGAGCCTTCGCTCACACCAAAGACCTCGTTGCATCATCTCGCAAGCCATCATCACCACGCTCGCACTCAAAACTAAACCTCGCCACCAGAGTCTGTCAAGTGGCATGTGCGCAGTAGAATCTAATAGTAATTAGGAGATCTCGAACCTTGTTAGATCGAGATCTCGAATACTCTTAGGAGGTCTAAGGTGTAAACCTCGTTTGCTTGTAAACCTCGTAATTTGTAACCTCACTGTAAGAAAACAATAAATAAAGAGCAAGTGTTTGCACAATCGAATATTTGAATCTCGTTTCTTGTCTTCTAGCGACGGTTTATTTTGGGCTTCATCAGAAGGGAGGAATGATTAAATATGAAAGCAGAGGTCGCTTTATATAGAAGAAATGGAAGAAGACAAATTCAATTCAGCTTGTATAACAGATAAAGATCATTACACACAAATCTAGAAGATATAGCACGAATATTAAGAATGATAGATAAGCATGGCACACAGATATAGATGATAAGATAACATGACACAAATATTGAGGAAGATAGATAAGCATGGAACACATATCTGGAAGATAAGATAACATAGCACGAATATTGAGGAAAAAAAGATAAGCATAGCACACATATCTAGAAGATAAGATAGCATGACACGTATATTGAGAAAGAAAGATAAGCATATCTCACAAATCTATAAGATAAGATAACACGATACGAATATCTAAGAATACGGATGAGATCAAAACTCTTACAAGTCTATCTTCATTCCATTAAGAAACGAGATTTCTTAACGACTAAGAAACAAACTAATGGATAACTTTGACAACTAGATAACTTTTAATATATACAGTTTTGGTAAAAACGAGGTTATTCGAGATTACTTAATAGCTAAGCAATTCCGGCACGACTTTCGAGAAATTTTAAAATATTAAAATATCCCTAGATATTACATTCTAACACCCTTAAAGAAAGTTTCGTCCCGAAAATCTAGGTATATACTATGACAAAACCACAACGCTTCTTGAGGTCTTAGACACACAAGTAAATCAACATGTAAATCATATTATCAGTACACAACAAGAAACAATACAACATGTTAAGCACGTAAAACCAAGTCACGCAAAGCACATAATTAGTTACCATCCACAAGGCTTTCACTTCTTCTTACCAAAGCCATATCATTTTTTATTAAGCCATTCTTGCAAACGATCACTAACTATTCTACTTAAATCATCACATATGACAACAAACAAGGAGATGCTCAAGGGCTTCATTCCAATAGATGGCGGCGTCTCGACGTGTACTACCCAACAATGCATAATGCTTCCCCATTAGAAAACATTGAAAGTTCAAAACATCGGCCGAATTTTTATGTCAAAGTTGGACCTCGCATACTTTGATTGGTAAGTTCCTTGTGCCCTTGTTGTCAATCAGGCTCTGATACCAATTTGTAACACCCCGGTTTTTCATACCGGAATGCTACTCGGTAGTGGACCTCACTTGGGTCCACTTAAGCTAGTCTGACAACAAATTCACAATATGGATCTTGCAACAAAGGCACGACGAGAAAATAAGGAAAAGATCCAACTCATATATCATTAAAATTGGATTGAAAACCATGTATGCACAACTCTCCATAAACAACCCAAACCTGCTCTTTAAAATAACCACTTACTTTCACAAGTGCTAAAAAAATACTCAAGCAAATCAAAACAATAACCTTGTACAACAACCCGACACATCCTATGACACTCCACGTCGAGTTGACCCACCAGTATCTTGGAAGAATTTCCTTGAAGCATAGTCGGCATCTGTTTGAATCCTAAAAATATCAACGCCCCGAAGGGTTAGTTAACAATTTCAATATGACGAAATGGCAAACACAATATGCAGGTCTATTTATTAAATTACATAATAAGAATAGTATAGAATAATTCACATATAGTATATTCACAACAGCAAACAAGCGCACAACAATACTTATAATCATAAAACGCACATAATAATACTTAAAGTCATACAATGAATACTAATAATAGCACATAATTTCACTTTACTATCTCCTCTTTCACTTTTCACTTTAATATCAAATCAACCACAATTCACAATAATTCTTATCTACCGAAATCAATTTAAATAGCAATCGGGGCATTCTTTCGGCCGAAAATTCTTATCTAACATATCAATCTACATAACAATCGGGGCATCCTCCAGCCGGAACGGGGTGTAGTGGTCGGCGGCCTCCACCGTTAATCTGAACCACCCAGCACCAGAACAATTCACCTTCTTACCCCTGGTCAAGCCTCTACTAGAGCACTTGCCAAAACATTTATTATAATTTTGAAGGGGCTCTCCTTGCCATACGACTAGGCCAGGAATGTCTCCCTCCTTACCGATCATCCCATAGTCATCATTGTACCGGTAGATGCCAAGTTTCATAAATCGAATAAAATACGAAGTATAATCACCTACTAATATATCTTTAAATTATCAATCTAATCACACATAGACGTATAATAAGATACGGGGACGAATCCAAAAATAAAGCTCTACACATCATCTCTACACATTCAACACACATCAAAATTGATAACTAAGTAAGTCTAGACGACTTACCTCTTGATTTGAAATTTCAACTTTTGAATAGAACAAGGACTTATCATAATGATTCCAAGACGAAAGGGTTGTTCCTTTAATGGCTTAAGCACCAAAAGACCACTACTTAGAGAACGGTTTGCTCTAACACTCGAAAGGCACGTTGGTTGTTCTAAATCAAGACTCCTCACCAATTTTTAAGAAGAAGAAAGACAAGATGGTGATGGTGGACGAAAATAAAGAGAGTAAGAGAAGGAAGAGGGTGAAAATGAGAGGAAGGGAGGAATGATCAAATATGAAAGGGAGAGGTCGCTTTATATAGAAGAAATGGAAGAAGACAAATTCAATTCAGCTTGTATAAGAGATAAAGATCATTACACACAAATAAAGAAGATATATTTGGTGGTCCTCAAAGAATTCGAACTTGGCTCAATGGAGGTCCTCAAAGAGGTTCCATTCGGCCGGGTTGTAATGGGGCTTTTGGTATTTCTCAAGGTGGGAATTATTTGGTCTTGTGGTGCTTACAATGGGGATTGAACAACCTAAACTCTCACCAACTTCACCAAAATTCCACAATCAATTTCACACTCACCCAAAAGACAACATTTTTCCTTTCAACCCAAAATTTCACTTTACATTCCACTTCATCTTTGCTCTTAGGATTTTTGTTGGATTTTCCACACTTTCTACACTGGACCGACTTTCTTATGACATCGGGCCCGATGTGGTGTATAACTCGGTCGGACACTTTTTCTTCACTTAAGCTCTTTACCTTCATTCCACTTTCTATCTCCAACATTTTCTTTCTTTCCTTCTTTATAAGGCTAGGAATAATATTTTTGAGGAGTTTCAAACAAAGGCTTAGGCTAAAACGGGGCTACAAACAAAGGATTCACTTCATGGTAGGATATGGAACATTTATGTGACTAAAAGAATAAAGTTCAAAATCAATGTGACAATGCTAGGACAAATCTCATGACGGTCTTGGAAAATAGATAAACACCGCAATAGCAAGTTTTACTAAGCATGCATGAACTAATCACACAAGAAACATGAGGGATATGCAAATATGAACAAGCATCCCTAAAATGGCCAAAAATCAATCTCACAAGGGTCACTCATACTTAGTTGCATAAGAACTCATCCTAGAACTCACATGTTCAATAAAACAAGCAAGATATCATGATCACATCAAAAGCAACATCTTTTTAGAGGCTAAACCATCCAAAAATATGCAAAGGAATTTACATGCTCACATCATCATTAGCTTTCATTTGGCAATCTAAGATGGGAATTTCTAGTCCAAAAACTACAAAACACAAAAAAAAAATTGTTGTTTTCAACACAATTTATTAAATTTTTTATGGATTTTTGCAAAAAATTTCTCTAAAACCAAAAACAAAGACTCATCCTCTCAAAACCAAATCAATCATCCATGTCATTCCACAATCACAAACCAAGAAACAAACATCCCAAACACAAACTAGAAACCAAGAAACAAACATCCCAAACACAAACTAGAAACCAAAAACAAATATCCTCAAAATAACAAACACACACAAGCAAGTGAAATCATGAGCACACTTACCCCCACCCCATACTTAAAATTTTGATGTCCCCATCAAACAAGGAAACCAAAACTTAAAAGCAAGAGAGAAGAGGGCAAAGAGCTCACAATTTCTTTATTCTTCAAAGGCATGTCTAGGATCACTCGGCGAGGACGAGAGCCCATGAGGCTCTAACTTCTTCGCTTGGTTCGGCCTTGTCATAGAACTTCTTCACTCGATGACCATTCACTTTGAAAATATGTCCTCGTTCATCAACCAAGTCCACCGCACCATGAGCATAGATACGGTGGACCACAAATGGTCCACTCCACCTAGTCCTTAACTTCCCCGGGAAAAGTTTATGCCTTGAATTGAAAAGGAGAACCTTGTCACCGGTTTGATAAGTCTTTGGAATTAACTTCCTATCATGCCACTTCTTGGTCTTCTCCTTGTACAACTTGGAGTTCTCATAGGCTTTCAACCTCAATTCTCCCAACTCATGAAGCTCTAGAAACCTCTTCTCACCGGCCAAGTTGATATCCCAATTCATCTCCTTGAGAGCCCATTTTGCCTTGTGCTCAAGCTCTACCGGAAGATGGCATGCCTTGCCATAAACTAGATTGAAGGGTGTAGTTCCCAAAGGTGCCTTGAAGGCGGTTCTATAAGCCCAAAGTGCATCATCGAGCTTAGAGGCCCAATCTTTCCTTGATCGAGATACGGTCTTCTCCAAGATAGCCTTGATTTGACGGTTTGACACCTCGACTTGCCCGCTTGTTTGAGGATGATAAGGAGTAGCAACTCAATGAGACACCCCATACTTGATCAACACATTCTCGAAGCACCTCTCAATGAAATGAGGTCCGCCATCACTTATGAGAACCCTAGGCACACCAAACCTTGCAAAAATGTTGTTTTTCAAGAACTTCATCACCACCCTAGCATCATTGGTTCTTGTTGGTATGGCCTCCACCCATTTTGAGACATAGACCACGGCTACCAAGATGTACTTGTAAGGCCCCGATGTGGGAAATGGTCCCATGAAATCGATACCCCATACATCAAATAACTCAACTTCTAGAATGCCAGTTTGAGGAGTCTCATTCCTCCTTGATAAGTTCCCCTCTCATTGGTACTCTTCACACTTCCTAACATAATCATGCACATCCTTGAACATGGTTGGCAAATAATAACCACATTGAAGAATTTTTGAAGTGGTTTGGAACTCTTAGCGTGACCCCCCGTAGGCAAGGAATGGCAATGGTGAATTATGCTCTCAACCTCTTCACTTGACACACACCGTCTATACATTTGATCACTCCCTTCCTTGTAGAGATATGGATCATCCCAAAAATATTGTCTAGCATCATGTAAGAATTTCTTCCTAGCTTGATAAGACAAATTTGGTGGGATCACTCCCCCTACGGCAAAGTTAGCGAAATCCGCAAACCAAGGGGAAACCCCTCGTCTTACGGCACTAATAGAAAGAAGGCAAGTGGGAGAGAAAGAATTAATCAATTGAGAACGAGAAGGAATGGAACTCGAGTTAGGAAACTTACTTTCTTCCACGGACCGACATTGAAGTGTACCGAGCCCGACGTGGTTGGACGCCGGTCTAGCTTCGCAGACACATAGGTAACTCGGGCCCGACTCTGAAGACCTCGGTCCCGACTCACTAGTACCTGCTCGACCTTTGGTCCGATGTTCTGGACCTCGGGCCCGACTTACTTGGTTTGTCGATCCACCTTTCCTTTCCTCCTTTCCACTCATGAGAACTTCATCTGCCCTCGAATCATCTATAGTCAAACCATCCTCCATCTCCAACATGTACTCAATGGGCAAACGGGATAGATGATCAGCTACCACATTTTCCGCACCGGTTTTGTCCTTGATCTCATGGTCAAACTCTTGGAGAAGGAGCATCCACCTTAGAAGCCTCGGCTTTGCATCTTTCTTCTTCATGATGTATTTGATTGCCGCATGGTCCGTGAAGACTACCACCTTTGATCCCACAAGATATGAACGGAATTTCTCAAATGCAAACACTATCGCAAGAAATTCTTTCTCCGTCGTTGTGTAATTGCACTGAGTTTCATCCAAAGTTTTGCTTGCGTAGTAGATGGCATGCAACTTTCCATCCTTCCTTTGCCCAAGGACGGCCCCTACGGCGAAATCACTAGCATCACACATTACCTCGAATGGAAGATTCCAATCGGGTGCCGCCATTATTGGAGCCGAAATCAAGGCATCTCTCAACCTACAAAAAGAACTCATGCAATCCTCGGAAAATTCAAAGGGCACATCCTTCATCAAGAGGTTAGATAATGGTTTTTCAATCTTAGAAAAATCCTTGATGAACCGTCTATAAAATCCCGCATGACCTAAGAAACTCCTAACATCACGAACACAAGAGGGAGGAGGTAGTTTTTCAATTATTTCAACTTTAGCCTTATCTACTTCTATCCCCCTACTAGAAACGAGGTGTCCTAGTACTATGCCCTCCTTCACCATGAAGTGGCATTTTTCCCAATTAAGCACCAAGCTAGTCTCCTCACATCTAGTCAAAACCTTGTCTAGGTTAGCTAAGCAAACATCAAATGAGGAACCATAGACGGAGAAATCATCCATAAACACTTATACTATATCCTCAACCATATCGGAGAAGATGGACATCATGCATCTTTGAAATGTTGTCGGCGCATTACATAAACCAAAAGGCATGCGTCTTAGGCAAAAGTCCCATAAGGACATGTGATGTCGTCTTCTCTTGATCATCGGGATGAATAAGGATTTGCCAAAACCCGCTATACCCGTCAAGGTAGCAAAAATATTCATGTTGTGCTAATCTTTCTAGGACTTGGTCTATGAAGGGAAGAGGAAAATGGACTTTGCGAGTGCCACTATTAAGCTTACGGTAATCAATACACATACGCCATTTTGTTGTGGTTCTCGTAGGTATCATTTCTCCCTTTTCATTTTGCACAACGGTGAGACCTCCTTTCTTAGGAACTACATGCACAAGACTCACATACTTGCTATCGGAAATTGGGAAGATGATTCCCGCATCCAACATCCTAAGTATTTCACTCTTTACCACTTCTTTCATGTTAGGATTTAATCTTGTTTGTGGTTCAATAGTGGGTTTATGGTTATCCTCCATATAAATCCTATGCATGCAAATTGAGGGAGAGATTCCCTTTAGTTCCTCTAGTGAATACCCTAAAGCTCCTCTATGTTTTCTTAGAACCTCTAACAACTTAGACTCCTCCTCATCATTTAAGTTGGCATTTATGATTACGGGCAAAGAAGAGTTGGGACCAAGAAATGCGTACCTCAAATCTTTTGGAAGCTCCTTGAGTTCTTGAGATGGTTCCGGTGGTGCTTGGACTTCTTCCTTCTCGGCCTTGAACACCTCCAAATAAGACATCCCTTCCTCCAATTGCTCATGCTCAATCATATTGAGGGTTAGACCTTGGCGCTCTATCTCAATTTCTCTAGGTGGTGGGGTGGCTTTCAACCTAAGCTCCCTTGGCCTTGACTTCTTAGAAACAGCTTCCCATTGCAATCCAAGAGGAACTTGGATCATCTTAGCTTCCTTATGTACGGCCCCTTTTGAAGTTGGCCTAAAGAAAAACTCAATCTCTCTTCCTCCAATGTCAAGAGACAAGTGGCCCTTTTTTACATCAATGATTGCCCCAACCGTAGCGAGGAAAGGTCTCCCTAGTATAATCGGTTCAACCGGCACTTCTATCATGTCCACCACAACAAAGTCGATTGGGACATAGTGGCCTTCAATGCAAACGGGGTAATCCTCGACGATACCAATTGGCTCGATGGACGACCCATCCGCTATCGTTAACCTCATGTTGACCGGAGCTATGAGACCCATGGATGTGGATTTCCATATGGTGTAAGGAATGATGCTCGTGCTTGCTCCAAGGTCACACAAGGCTCGGAAGTTTTGAGACCCCATTCCAATAGTGATAGCAAACCGACCGGGATCTCCTAGATTTTGCGGTAAGTCCAAGGTCTTGACCTCATCTTGCATTTCAACTATCGACCTCTTCTTGCTCAAAATCTCCTTTAAAAACTTGGCATAGGATGGCATCTCGCTCAATGCATCGGTGAACGGGATAGAGATGTTCAAACCTTGCAAGAGTTTGAGGAACCTCTTGAACTTGTTCTCAACAACATCTTTTGGCTTCTTTGAGGGATATGGAAGAGTTGTTGCACCTTGAATCTTGCTTGGATCAACCTCCTTGGACTTCCCCACTTCACTTGCAACATTTCTTGGTTGGACCGACTTAGGCACCACGTCGGGCCCGATGTCGTGTACCTCGGTCCGGGGCAGAGGAGTCGATCTTCTTGCTGGATCGACTTCAGGGAACGTCGGACCCGACTTTCTGGGTAAGTCGGTCCGGCTCTCTTCATTCTTCTTAGGCATGTGTGGCTCGGGTAGGTTTCGGCCACTTCTCAATCCAATTGCCCGGACTTCATTTTGATTGTTTTGAGCTCGGGGGTTCTCCTCGGGTCGGCCCGGAAGTCTCCCATTCTCTCTCGGGGCTTGAGTTGCAATTTGGACAAATTGATTGTCGACATGCCTCCTCCATGCACCAAACTCATTGAATTGGGTCCTCATCTCCTTGAACCCATCCCTCATCTCTTGAGCAAATGATTGTAGCACATTGAATCCCGGTGGCCTATATAGTGGTGGTTGCGGCGCCCTTGGCTTGGTTGAAGTTGTTGTTGTAGCCTTGAGCTTGACCGTTGTTCCACCGGCCATTACCACCATTGTTGAAGTTGCCTCTTCCACCGAAATTTCCTCGAACATAGTTTGCCTCCTCAATTTGCTCGGCCAAGCGCACTTGGCTCGTATTCGGACAAACTTGTGTAGCATGTGCAAAGGATCCACACTCCTCACAAGCTCTAGGATTTTTCTTGTAGTAGTGGACTTGCCTCTTAAGCTTGCTCACTTCACCTTCAAGGAATTGGAGCTTCACATCCTTGTCAATGTCTTCTCCCCTTGGATCATATAACTTCCTTGCACCTTCACCTTGAACTTTCACCTCTTTGCTAGCTTGACTAACCCCATACATGGCCTCATAATCGGATAGCTTGTCAAGTAGCTCCCAAGCTTGATCCGGTGTCAAGTCTATGAACCCACAATCGGTGTGGAGATTGAGCTTGTCCTTCGTTGCCGGATTGATGCCTTGGAAAAAGATGTCTTGGAGCATATATGGTTGTTGGCCATGAGTAGGACATTGGCGCAACATCTCCTTGAAACGGTCCCATGCTTCGACGAGAGGCTCATTCGGACCTTGTTGAAAGCTTGCAATTTTCCTTCTTAGCTCGGTTGTCTTTGAGGGCGGGAAGAACTTCATCAAGAAAGAATCATAGAGTGCCTTCCAAGTTGTGATTGACCTAGGGGCTTGGCTCTCGAGCCAATGTGTGGCCTTGCCCCCAAGTGACCACTTGAACGCCTTTAGAAGCACATACTCCAACGTCTCCTCGTCGGTAGAGATCGTCTCACACATGTCCACAAAGCGTTTGACGTGCTCTATGGGACACTCCTGTGGACGGCCCTCGAATTGATCACGCTTGATGAGGGAGATGAATTGCGTCTTGATCTCAAAATTCTTGGCAACCTCGGGAAGCACAATAACCGGTTCGGGTACCCTCAACTCTAGATGCATGTATTGGCGTGCAATCCGGGGTAGAGCGTTGAGTTGAGCCTCGGCCCTCATCCGTTGCTCCCGTTCTCTTCTTGCCATCGCCTCTTGATTGTCCCTCTCAAGTTGCAATCTAGCCATTTCGGCCCTAAGTTGAGCCAACTCCTCTTCACCATGGAGAGCTTGATTCTCCATCCTTTTCCTTCTTCGGGCTTCTTTGAGAATACTTTCCGGATCACTCACAAACTCAAGCTCAAGTGTTCCTCGGGAGGAACGAGCTAGCATACACCTACGAAACAAAGACACAAACCAAAACAAATCAAAAACAAACAAAGGGTTTGGGCTATTCCCTCACCCAAATCACTACCAAAACACAAGAAACTCACCAAATTGGCACTCAATGCACTTAGACTTCCCCGGCAACGGCGCCAATCTTTTGATCGCTCGTGTGTGCGAGGGTCTAGAGATACAATTTATAACCCGACCCCGTTGTAGCACGTGGTGGGTGTCGAACACTCGGGAAATCTACTCGATTGAGGTGCCTAGACACTAGAAAGCTGGAAAGGAGAACTTAAAATAAAGGAAAACAAAGAGAACAGTCGGGACCGACACAAGTGTCACGTCGGGCCCGATGTTGGCGACAAGAGGGAAGTCGGGACCGACGTAGAGCAAGTCGGGCCCGAGGTAGCTGGGTTTGTCGAACTTCAAAGATTGAAAGTAGATCTTGGGCTTTTGGGTTCCTTCTCTAGTAGATTAAGGCTTTTCCACCCCAATTCAAGCAATAAGTGATGATCGGAATAGGATCGAGTGCTTTCGTCCTCGTTCCAACCACTTCTACACATCGATCATTGGGGAAATCCCCTTCGAAGCAAGGTCTTGAGATTGACACATGTTCACTTTCGCTACTTTGCCAATCACAAGCCTTGATTCCTTACTTTCGTAAGGAATTGTAGCTCTATGTAGAGTGGGTTCCTAGATCAAGCACTCAAGGCTATGGAATTGGGGTTTCTAGCCCAACCTAGCTAGAGTTTTCCCCCATAACCCAAGATCAAGGAGATCTACTCCATATGGCAAACAAAGAAAGCAAACAAATCAAAAAGCAAAGCAATCAACATCATCAATCTCAAACCAAAGTCAAGTTTCATTCACAAATCAAAAGCAATCCACAAACTCCAATCAAAGGTTTCTAAATCCACAAAATCAAAACAAAGCAAAGCTAATCTATCAACCAAACCTATCAAATCTCCCTCTCCTTGGTCGATTCTCTCTCTTCTCCTTCTCCTCTCCTTCCTCCTTGCTCTCCAAGTATCCTCTTGAGAGTTTTTTTGAGGATTGGGTCCCTTCCTAAGTGTGGGAACCTCCTTTCAATTAGAAGATAAGAGAGCCTTTATAGATGAGGGGCAAAAGTGGTAGTTTACAATTTCGTGCCTTGGAGCCCAAGCAGTCCAGTGACCGACTCGGACCGACACGGAGGACCTCGGGCCCGACTTACTGTGCAAGTTGGTCCGAGGTCGAAAACTTCATCTCGGGTCCGGCGTGGTTCTAACTCGGTCCGGACCTCGTTCCACCCACTTCTTGTTGGCTTTTCTCTTGTTCTTCTTCATGGCTTGCTCCTCTCTTTCCCTCTTAAGCTCGGGCCTTGCTCCATGTTCCGGTTCTCCTTCAACACGACCCTTGATCCATGCCAAAACACCTACAAAACACATAAAACGCGCATAGTCTCCGAATCTCATAGAAATACGGGAACTAAGCTAAAAAGGAACAAAACACACAAGAAAAGGGGAAAAAGAAACATATTTACAAAGGAAATCATATATAAAAACACCACCAAATAAAGAGACATCACCTCTCTTCCTCTCGTTGTCATGCTCCTTCGCGACCTTCTTGCTTGTTGTTTGTCGCGCCTTCCATCGGAAGACAAGGCGCAACCTTTTCCTCCTCTTTGGTGAGTTGTTCTTTCTTGTTGGATGGTGTGAGTTGTGGGTATAGTAAGGAAGTTCTTATGGATGGATTTATGGTGAATTTAGATGTTGGAAGATGGTGTAGAAAAATGGTTTGTAAAGTGTAGTTCTAAGCTTAAAGGCGTGAGTTATAGACTCAATATAAGGAGTTGAGTTTTGGTGAACGTTCTTATTAGTTTTAATGTCTTCAGATGGGTTGTTTTGTAGTAACTTCGAGTAAGAGGTTGATTGTGGGTTCAAAGTTTATGTCCATGTGAGTTGTCAGGTTAAATTATCAAAGGGTTGAAGAGATTTCGAGTTTTAAACCTTTATCGTATTCTTTTGAGTCTCAAACTTCATGTTATTTACAATACCTTATATCATGGTTTAGGAAATCATTTCGACAAGTCCTTGTCCATTCAAGAGTTAGAATTCCCAATCAAGAGGTAAGTCGCCTAGACTTAATTAGTTATCAGTTTTGATATGCGCTGGATATGTAGATCTGTTGCGTAGAGCTTTATTATGGGATTCATCCCCGTATGTTAAATCGATATGTGTAAGTAAATTAATATTTCGATAATATACTATTATATGATTAATATATCGTATGTTATTCGATTTATGAAACTTGGCATCTACCGGTACAAGGATGCCTATGGGACGATCGATAAGGAGTGAGACATCCCTGGCAAAGTCGTATGGCAAGGAGAGCCCCTTCAAAATTATAATAAAATGTTTTGGCGAGTGCTCCCGAGGAGGCTTGACCAGGGGTAAGAAGTTGAATGATGAGGGTGTGATTGGTTCGGATAAACGATGGAGGCCGTCGTCCATTACCCCGTGTAAGGCTGGAGGATGACATGCTTGTTAGATAAATGATATTGCTGAATGAGAATTGATGAGTTGTGTTTGAACTATTATTGAGGTGGAAAGCGATTGAGGTGATACTAAATTGAAATGATGTGCTATTATTATTACCTGTTGTATGACTATAATAATTGTTATTACGTGTTTTATGATTATAATTATTATTATTACGTGCTTTATGAATATAAGTTGTTGAGTGTGTTGTTTGCCTTTGTGAATAATGTATATGAAATGCTATATTATTACTATCTTGGTTATAGTTTATTAAACTGATGCTGCTACATGTGGTGTTTACTATTTAGTGCATATTCGAATTGGTAGCTGACCCTTCGGGGACTTGTTTTTTTTAGTTTCAGGTAAAAACATGAGACTCATGTTGGAACCTCAGCAAAATGATGGTACGAGTCGATGGAGGTCGTGTCATTAGGATTGGGTTTGGTTGGATGAAATGGTGGTTACTCATCTTTTATATTATGTATAATGTTTGCTTTTGTTGAGGAAATGATAGTAGGAGGTCAATAAAGTTTTCACAAGTAGTGTTGTAGTTTATGTTAATTGGGAATTCATGCATGTTTTCCCTACATTGATTTTATAAATATAAGTTGGATGCTTTCTTTGTATTTTCTCGTCGTTCCCGAGTTGTAAGATCCGTATGAACTCGTTGTCAGGTTAGCTCATGTGGACCCATGTGTGGTCTAATACCGAGTAATGCCCCAGTGTAAAGACGGGGTGTTATAAATTGGTATCAAAGCGAGGTTGACAACAAGGGCACATGGAACTGACCAACAAGTGTACTCTTGGTCCAACTAAAAATAAAAAATTGGCCAGTGATTTTAAAGTTTTCTAATGGGTAGTCATATTTCATCTACGGGGTAGATGACACATCGCGACTTCGCCACCATCTGCCGAGGATCTCATGTAGAATAGTAAGTAAAGATTCTAAAGTTTTCTAATAGGTTGGATAATTTCTTTGTATTTTCTCGTCGTGTCCGAGTTCTAAGATCCGCGTGAACTCGTTGTCAAGTTAGCTCATGTGGACCCATGTGTAGTCTACTACCGAGTAGTGCCCCAGTGTAAAGACGGGGTGTTACAATCTAAAGGCTGAGAAACTCCTTATTATTTACCTGTAAGAAATCTCCTTACTTGAACCTAGCCCTTCTAATTAATTATATAACATATTATAGGAGCAAGTAGACATATGCATCATGATGATTTAATCGAACATGAACATATGACCATAAAACATGAACAAACAGTACTAATATGTGAACACACTTGTAATATATGTGAACGTATTATAAAATCTCTCAACAGAAAAGGTGATAATATGTGAACATGTCTTATGATAGTGTGAACATATGCATAAAATATGTGAACGTAACATAAAAAATCAAATGTCGTGTTTTAGGCAAAAACAAGTGAAAATAAGAAAATGAAAAAACATAATATCTTTTTTATTTTTTGTCAATATTATCATTTTACTCTTATCTGTTCTAATCTTAGGCTCCGTTCGGATGCACTAGCTGGAACTGGAACCCAAGTTGGATTATGTAGTTGGAGCTGGAATGGAGCTAGATTTGGTGGTGGAGTTGGAACTAAAAATACAAGTTGAATCGGCTAAGGAGTGTTTGGTAGGATAAACTAGAGAAAATATTGAAATATACGAAATTACCATTATAGACTTCATTAATGTCATAAAATAACCAAAACACCCTTATACATGAAAAATATTACACAATCCCCCAGATCCAATTTTTCAATGACTCTCGTTGAGATGTACCAGATCCATTTCCATGGCTCTTGTTCCCTAGTTGCCAACTCCCACTTGATTGTCCTACAAGGACAATTTTTTCAACCCACCAGCCTCTGCATCAAGAATCTAGCGACGACCGTCGTTGTCGGGCTATAACACTGTTCGAACGGAGCAGGAACAGCTTGGTACAGCCGTCCTCGGATCTGCTTTGCCACCCTCAGAAACGGTCGCTGGAGATCTTCTTCGACACCCTCCCAGATCTGAGATGAGCGTCTTCGGTTATGAATGAAGAAATGGAAGGGTATCGGGTGGAATTATCATCGTGGAGAAGCTGAATTTTTTGGACAAGCTCAACAAGCTTGGGGGAGAGAGGTGGAGAAAACACGCTGCAGTCAGCTTCCACAAGCTCGTCCAGTTGCTGAACTTCCGTCGTCACCAAACAGGGAATTGGGAGCTGGGAAAAAAACACTAAGCTAGTGTCAACTTTCTCACGCGGGTTCCGAACAGAAGCTTAGTCATCTATTTCTCAAATCCAAGGGTCCTCATTTGTTTCTAGTTTTCATGATAAAACACATTTCCATGTGAATCAACCTCTATGCATCATTTCATATGTTTTAGACAAGCATATACCATAACTTTTTAGGTAATTTAGAAATGCAATGAATCTAAACTCGGTACATTTGTAGCATTTATAAAGTGACCAATTCTAACAAGTAATTACACTACAATTACTCATTAGAATTGTACCAAATGCCTTGCTAATATATGGTTCTGTAAAGTTCTCACGTATGCTTGAAAGGCTAAAAAGGCTCAAAAGGCCTTATTAGTAGTGCAAGGTGAATGGAAAAAACTAAATTAAATAAACATTAAGTACACTTGTAACACTAGTACACATAATTTGCGTTTAAGAGTAAATAATAGAGTTTTAGCATTCATCAATCATCATGTGACCAGGGGTTAGAAGGATGGAATTGTGAAGGGTGGGAGGTCGTGCCTCGGCACCCGAGGCGTAGGGTAGATAACACTCCTTAGAATGGGACAGTGAGCGAATGGTTGTATTGTTTTGGTTGGACTTATGTGTATGAATGTGTGTATGTGTGTTATGTGGTTTGTGTGTGTGATTGATGGGAAGTTAAGTATGGATTTAGAATTGATATGTTTTGTATTCATGTGAACCTTGCATATATGTGTGCCAGGAACTTGAATGGTTTTTAAACGTCTTACTAGTATTGTGTGAATTCTAGCTTGGATTAGAATAGTAGTTGACCCCTCGAGGACATGTTTTCCAATTTCAGGTACGGACACGGGACCCGTGATGGAATCTCGACAAAATGATGGAACAGGTTGTGGAAGGATGTGTCATTATGTTAGGTTAAGTTGGGAAAAATGGTGGTTAGTTTTGGGTCTCTTTTATATAATATGTAGTTTTGATAAAGAAATGTTTAAATGTGGTGTTGTAAGTTATGTTGTTTGAGTTTTATGCATGTTTTTAGTACTTGGATTTTTATAAATATAGGTTAGATGTTTTATTTATGTTTTCTCGTCGTGCCTGAGTTGCAAGATCCTAGTGTACTCGTTGTCAAACTAGCTTAGGTAGTACCTAGTGAGGTCTACTACCGAGTAACTCCTCGGTGTAAAGACGAGGTGTTATAGTTCATAAGAAAGGGTCAACCAATTTTCATCATACCGGTTTGCAGTCAAATAAAACTCTGTAATATCCGCAATATTCCAAGATTTATGAAACAAGTATTTTAATTAAATAATCCTTTTTCTCTTAAAATAGAGAGCTTAAATATTTTTAATAAAATTAAGAACATATTTTAAAGGATTATTAAAGTGACAAATAAAAATTTCAATTAAAAATAAGTTGTTATAATTTTCGGATTTAATAAATAATGTGCTATTACAAGGCTAACAAAAATAAGAGAAGAGGCAAATAAAAAAAACATCAAGAGATGGGCCTGATTTGTGCCTGACTGAATTGACGTACAACCATTGCATGTTCCAATCTCCATTGTTGCTTCTAAGAACATCCAAACTCATCATCATCCTAGCTCATCATCAAACAAGAACACATCTCACCAATCTCCATCTTGCTCCTTCTTCCTCAATGGTCAAAACAAGTCATGGTGGATCAAGAGAAGGCATCAAATTGCCTATTTAAAGGCTGAAAACTTCACCATAAACTCACACCGTTCATCTCCTCTCTTTCTCTTAAGCTTCTACACTCTTTTTACCACAAATTCTAGGCATAGAAGCCCTTAATTTAGTTGCTGATTTTTTTCACAAATCACCACAAAAAGCCCTATTTCCTTCCTCGGAGACCACCGGACCACCAGGTCGCCGCCCCTTGTCTGCGCGAGCCGCCGCCCTGCTCGTGTCGCCGCTCTGTTTGTGTGCCGCCCATCCCCTGAAGTCTTCTCCTGTGTTCTGATTTGCACAGTAGCGTAAATTAGAGAAGGTCCAATTCTTTTAATTTTATTTTTATTAAAATTAAATTAGTTGGCTTCCATATAAATCCAATAGCCTTAAAAATATAAATATTTATTTATAATAATAACCTAATATAAATAAGGATCTAAGATCTTTTTGGTTAGACAAGATGAATCCAAATTATTATTTTTCTTGTATATAGATAAAATTATTATCATGCATGTTATTTTGATAAAAAAATAAATAAATCATATGACATGGAAATTCTGATAAATAAAATAATAGGCTTATTATCATTATTTTATGGATAGTGAAATATAAATATCAAGTATACTCTATTTTAAACTATTATAATAAAGACCTAAGTTATTTGAAAAGATAAGCTCTTAATTTTATAAATGCTTGCACAAAAATTAAATAAATACTTGCATGCTTATATTTTAGAGTACGGTTCAGGTGCGAAATAAGAAAGAACAAGAGTCGTTGGATCAAGAAAAATCAAAGGCGCTGATCATTTCACTTAAAAAGGGGAAAAAACGGCACTGGCGAATTATTCGCGTATTTTTGAAAAAAAACGGAAATAGGACGCACGCCCAAATTGTTCATCAATATTGTGGATTTGTTAATCAACACTATGATTTTGTTCATCAAAAATGTGATTTTTTGCATAAATAAACTATTGTTTGTGCATCTAAAATCTATTGTTTGTACATAAAAAATGAACAAATATGTATCAAAATTGCATGCAATAGGTTCATCAACATTGTGATTTTGTTCATAAAAAACGAAAATATTTGTTCATGAGTTTTGACATATTTGTTCATCGGTTTGTGCATATTTGTTCATTAGTAACATCAATTTGTTCATTGGTTTATGCATATTTGTTCATTGCCTTTTTCATATAATTGATCATTGCTAGATGCATATTTCTTCACTAGTAACCTCAATTTGTTCATTGTTATATGCATATTTGTTCATTAATAATATCAATTTGTTCATAGCTAAATAAGGCACAAGCACTCCTCTTCGATTTGTTGCTATGTCATTCTCTTAGCATACATCATATTATTGCAAAGTCAAATTCTTTATCTATTAACCTTTGCATTCAAGTTTTTACATCAAACTTATCTTATTTTGGTACTATATTGAGCACTTTATTCGTATTGACCAGTTAGCCTTAAAGCACTTCATTGGACAGAAAAAGGTTAGATCAATGAACAAAAAAGGCTATATCAATGAACAAATAGGGTGTATTAATGAACAAACAATGGTATACCAATGAACAAAAAAGAGTATATCAAAGAACAAATAATGGTATACCGATGAACAAATAAATGGTATATCAATGAACAAACAAGGTTACATCAATGAACAAATATTGGTATATCGAAACTAATTATATGTGCATCAAAAACTAGATAATATTGCATTCAGACACATAAATAAGGTTAAAAAATAAAACTAAAAATTAAAAAAGTTAAAAATCGATGAACAATGTTATCAAAAACTCGATGCACAATGAGTTAGTATTGATGAACAAATGGTGAATATTGATGAACAAATCGCTATTTCTGATGAACAAATTGGGCGCGTCTCACAAAAACATATTTTTCGAAAAATACGGGAAAATTCGCACATGCCGTATTTTATTGAAAAATACGCGAATAATACGAGAAAAATTTGTATGTGCCGCATTTTATCCTTTTTAATAAATTTTTAATCAGGGGCGTTGATTTTTTGGAATGGACGAGTGAGATTTATTCTTAATTCTCACCTGGGCGCCCATTCGCACATGAATCTTTCTCTATATTTTATATACTAATGTTTCTAGACATGGAGAACCTTTTTAATAAAATAATAGATCTTTATTATTATTTTTCATACATGAGTCAGGTTCACGTGCGAATGGGCGCTCATGAGCGAAATAAGAAAGAACAAGAGTCGTTGGATCAAGAAAAATCAAAGGCGCTGATCATTTCACTTAAAAAGGGGAAAAAACGGCACTGGCGAATTATTCGCGTATTTTTGAAAAAAGGAAATAAGACACGCGCCTAGATTGTTCATCAGTATTGTGGATTTGTTCATCAAAACTGTGATTTTGGTCATCAAAACTGTGATTTTGTGCATAAATAAACTATTGCTTGTGTATCAAAAATCTATTGTTTGTACATAAAAAATGAACAAATGTGTATCAAAATTACATGCAATATGTTCATCAACATTGTTATTTTGTTCATAAAAAAACGAAAATATTTATACATTTGTTTTGGTATATTTGTTTATCGATTTGTGCATATTTGTTCATTAGTAACATCAATTTGTTCACTGGTTTATGCATATTTGTTCATTACCTTTTTCATATAATTGTTCATTACTAGATGCATATTTGTTCACTAGTAACCTCAATTTGTTCATTGCTATATGCATACTTGTTCATTAATAACATCAATTTGTTTATAGCTAAATAAGGTACAAGCACTCCTCTTCGATTTGTTGCTATCTCGTTCTCTTAGCATACACCATAGTATTGCAAAGTCGAATTCTTTATCTATTATCTTTTGCATTCAAGTTTCTACATCAAACTTATCTTAATTTGGTACTATATTGAGCACTTCATTCGTATTATACTTTGAATTCAAGATAGCCTTAATGCACAAAATAAATGCAAAAATGCACAAATAGATAGTTCTAAATGTACAAGTTAATGGTATTAATAGTCCTAAATGTACAAGTTGATAGCCTTGACACATAAAACATAAGTTTATTTCAATTCACAAATAAGGGTATAATAATAATAAACAAATAAAGTTATATCAATGAACAAATAAGGGTATATCCATGAACAAATAGGGTATATCAATGAACAAATAATGGTTTACCAATGAACAAAAAAGAAGTATACTAATGAACAAATAATGGTATACCATCGGTATATCAATGAACAAATAGGAGTATATCAATGAACAAATATGAGTATATCAATGAACAAATATGGGTATATCAAAACTAATTATATGTGCATAAAAAACTACATAATATTGTATTCCTACACATAAATAAGGTTAAAAATATAATTAAAAATTAAAAAAAGTTCCATATCGCTGAACAATGTTATCAAAAACTCAATGCACAATTAGTTAGTATTCGTGAACAATTGGTGAATATTGATGAACAAATCGCTATTTCTGATGAACAAACTGGACGCGTCTCATAAAAACGTATTTTTCGAAAAATTTGTGAATAATTCGAGAAAAATTCGTCTATGTCGTATTTTATTGAAAAATAAGCGAATAATATGGGAAAAATTCGCCTGTTCCATATTTTATTTTTTTAATGAATGTTTAATCAGGGACCTTGATTTTTTGAATGAACGATCGAGATTTATTCTTATTTCCCACACAGGCGACCATTCGCACGGGACTCTTCTTCTTCATACATGGAAAGCATAATATAATTTTATTGAGCATATTATTGAAAACTTACTATGTAAGTAAAGGAGCAAGATAAGTATTATAATATATTACCTTATTCATAACTATATACTAAAAGCAGAAGTTAAAAAAATTATTAAACGACACAAAGCAGAAGTTAAAAAAATTATTAAGCAATCAATATAAGTAAGTCATTCAAAATCCTCCAAGCGGAGGTAGAGGTTTACCCATACAACTAGTTGGTTGTAGTGGGGTTCCTCTATAAAGGAACTGTGTTTTTACTGTCTTTCTTACTTGCGAACTGTTTACTTCCGCTACCTTGGGAACAGCTTAATTGCCAGTTCTCAAGCTCTTTGCTAACGGTTTACGATCCAACAAAGAGGATTCACTAGTGTTGCTAGAGTTAGGTAGAACTCGTAGGAACAGAGAAGTGTGGATCCGACTGTTGTAACTAAGGAACAAAGCAATCAATATAAGTAAGTCATTCAAAATCCTCCAAGCGGAGGTAGAGGTTTACCCACACAACTAGTTGGTTGTAGTGGGGTTCCTCTATAAGGGAACTGCGTTCATTACTGCTTTTAATACTTGTGTTTACTTTACTTCCGCTGCCTTGGGAACAGCTTAACGGCCAGTTCCCAAGCTCTTTGCTAACGGTTTACGATCCTACAATTGGTGATGTGATCAAGCCCACCTGAACCCACCTTCCCGGCCTGCCTCGAGTCGGCGTTCTGACCAGTGGGCCAGCCTCTAGTCTGCCTCGGCCGACGATCTGACTAGTGGCGCTCAATCACATGTCATGGGCTGCAGCCCATGACATGTGATTGAGCGCCACTAGTCAGATCGGCGGCCGAGGCAGACTAGAGGTTGGCCCACTGGTCAGAATGCCGACACGAGGCAGGCCGGGAAGGTGGGTTCAGGTGGGCTTGATCACATCAATTGGTATCAGAGCAGGTTTGCTCTAGATTTGTGTTAGCATCGCAGGTATCAAATGGCTCAGGAACTTACTCAGGTAGGGAACAACACTAGTAAGCCGCCGAGGCTTATTACAGGAAGATTCGAAAGCTGGCAACGCGACATGAAGGATTGGATGCGTGGCCAGGACTGCCAAGCCTGGTGTATTATCGAGAGAGGGAACTTCGAAATTGATCCAACTATAGTCAACGACCTCACCAAATGGGGACCCAACGAATACAAGTGTATGGAGGCCAACTACAAGGCCAAACAGTACCTGAAGAGGTCCATGTGCGTACAAGACTGTGACAGGGTAGCAAATCTTGACACAGCTAAGGAAATGTGGGAAGCCATCCAACAAATGCACGCTGGGAACTCAGATCTCCGAGAAGATCTTCAGATGAATGCAAAAAGGGAGTTCTTCAACTTCCAAATGGAGATGGGAGAGTCTGTCGATAGCTATCAGTCCTGATTTGAAGGACTTTGCACCAAAATGGAAGGCTTGGGGATCACCAAAGAAGAAATCACCCATAAGATGAACGTCCAATAGCTCTACAACGGATTGACTGGAGAATGGGCAAACGAGAGAACAATGTTCAAGGAGAATCCGAAAAATAGAACTCTCATGCTCCATCAAGTGTTTGGAAAGCTAGTGGGACACGAGAAGAGAAAGATCGATGATAAGGAACAGACGCGAGCACATCGAGGGATTGCACTCAAAATTGAGAAGATGCTCAAATCAACTCAAGAACAACACGAAGACTCCGAAGAAGAAGAGGATGAGGAGCTAGTTCTCGTAACAAAGGCTCTTCGGAACTTCTACAAAGGGAAGCTCAAAAAGAACAGTGGGAACTGGGGAAAAGGACAGAGTTCCCAAAGAAAACCCGCAGAGAAGGACCTCTCGGATGTCACATGTTACAAGTGCAACAAGAAAGGACACTTCGCTAAGGAATGCCCACAGGGAACGGACGACCGGAAGCAAGGGAAAAAGGCCTACATCGCCACCTGGAGCAATGATGAGGACGAAGATCCCGAGTCATGGGCACTCCCAGACATGTGCGGAATGGCCATAGGAGAAACCACTGGGGAACAACCCAGTGAGGTAACCACTGAAACTGTTCTTGCTTCTTTGAATAACTATGAAAAACCTGAGCTGTTGAAAATTCTTTCAAGTCTTGTCAAAGATAATATAAAACTGCAAAACAAGTTGGAAAAACAGGAACACATAAATGCTCAATTAGTTGGTCTTGAACCCTGTCCCAACTGTATATCCCTTCTCGAAAAACTCAAGTCCCATGTGTCTCACATCGTAGATCTAGAAAATGAAATCAAAACTCTAGAGAAAGATGAGAACACCCTCTTACAAAACCTGAGTAAGACTCCCGAACATCTTGAAGCCTCTAGTTCCCAAATCAAGTTTGTCCCAGCCAAACACGGCATAGGATACAAAACTGAGAGCCCAAAGAACGGGAAGTCACCCCTGAGTGAACATGAAATCCATGAGTGTAGGGCCTTAGAACTCCAATGTGAGAAACAGAAAAATGCTCATCTCGAGGAGAAAATCAGGGTCCTAGAGAGTGGGAAAGGTGGTGAGAAAGATTATTACACTGAGAACACTAGACATAGACTTTATCCAAATTGCTAAGGGAAACGGGTCACGGGTGTACAACAAGGAAACTATGGATAGGAACAGAATCCAGAGAACACACCCAAAATACTACTTGGGAGAATACTATAAGACGTGTTGGAACTGTGGTGCTCACGGACACTACAAGGAAGCATGTCCCAAGAAGAGAGCCCAAACCCTCAGAAACCGTGAGTTCCTTAACAAACAAAAACATCATGCTAATCACCAAAGGAACTCCAACTCTCAAATCACTCATGATATCAACATCGTTGACTATGTTTTAAATGAGAATATTTTCCCTTGCAAGGGACCTGGCAAGAGTCATCTTGCCTGGGTCTCAAAACACTAACTTTACCTTGTAGGTGGCAGTGAGAGGGAACAATGCATGGTTCATAGATAGTGGATGCTCGAACCATATGACCGGAAACAAAGATATCCTCATCTCACTCCACACTCATGCCGAAGGAGGCCACGTCTCATTTGGCAATAAAAACAAGGGAGAAGTCATTGGAAAAGGAGAAGTGTTACTCAATAAATCAATCAAAGTCAGCAATGTTAATCTGGTGAAAGATCTGGGATACAATCTCTTAAGTGTTGCCCAGGTGTGTGATCAAGGGAACAACGTTGTCACCTTCGACTCAGAAGAATGCCTAGTTATCAACAAAAAGACCAACAAAGTGATTCTGAGAGGAAGAAGGCACAACAACGTTTATGTAGTAGATACAGAATTTGAACCACAAATGAAGTTGTGTCTTGCGAGTTCCCACGATGACATGGAACTCTGGCACCGAAGACTAGGACATGCAGGTGTCAATCAAATCTTGAAGCTCTATCTACAGGATCTGGTCATTGGTCTTCCACGAATCAATCTCGAAGGAGTCCAAATGTGTGAAGCATGCGTTCGAGGGAAATGGACTAGGAACTCTTTCAAACCCAAAAAGGTGGTGAGCACAACAGGGCCTTTAGAGCTAATTCACAAGGATCTCTGTGGTCCCATGCGAACAGCCAGTATGGTGGAAAAAGGTACATATACGTCTTAATTGATGACTTTTCTAGATTCACCTGGGTTATTTTCTTAAAGGCAAAATCACAAGCTTTTGAAGAGTTCGAGCTCTTCATCAAAAGAACAGAAGTAAGCATGGGGCTAAAGCTGAAAGCCATCAGGTCTGACCATTGAACTGAGTTTCAAAACTCAGAGTTCCTTAACTTCTGTGACAAACATGGGATCTCGCACAACTTCTCATCCCCTCGCACTCCTCAGCAAAACGGAGTGGTCGAGAGAAAGAACAGGACCTTGGAGGACATGGCCAGGACCATGATGCTTGAAAGCGGAGCTCCTGAGTATTTTTGGGCTGAAGCCATCGCCACATCTACGTACATCCTGAACCGAGCCATGACAAGGCCTATGATCAAGAAGACATCCTACGAGCTCATCAAAGGGAGAAAACCAAACATCTCCCACCTAAGGACCTTTGGATGCACATGCTTTGTCCACAACAATGGCAAAGACAACCTTGACAAATTTGATCCCAGAAGCGATGAAGGGATCTTCCTGGGATACTCATCACAAAGCAAGGCTTACAGGGTCTATAACAAGAGGACCAAGAAGATAGAAGAAAGCATCCATGTCGTCTTCAACGAGAAATCTGTAAAGATGGGAACAGAGACCCAAGGGAAGGGAACTCTGTTCAAACTGGTCAGACAAGAAGACGATGATGATGACGATGATGACCCAAGGAAGAGAGATGAAGACTATCCAAGTGCAAGTAACATTCCACAACCAGGGAACAGCGAAGGAGATCCAACTCTCACTGATCAAATCTCCCTCGAGGTTCCCTCCTCAGAAGAACTACAAGACACCTCCAACTTTCTTGTCCCCAAGACAATACCCTGCCAGAATCAAGTGTTCAGGGGGAACAAAGAGGGATCTTGCCAGGAATTTCTGAAGAAACACTCAATGAAGAAGCTGAAGACGAGTGTTCCCATAAAAAGGAAGCCTTTACTGAAGATGACACAAGTGCAAGGGAACCCACTCATACAAGAAACTTTCAACAAAGGAAGGACCACCCCATTGAGAACATCATCTCCCCTTATGATAAAGGTGTACAAACTCGTTCCTCTCTCAATAATTTTTGTGCTTTTAACGCGTTTGTTTTTGTTGGATCGTAAACGTTAGCAAAGAGCTTAGGAACTGGCAGTTAAGTTGTTCCCAAGGCAGCGGAAGTAAACAGTTCGCAAGTAATAAAAACAGTAAAGAACACAGTTCTCTTATAGTGGAACCCCACTACAACCAACTAGTTGTATGGGTAAACCTCTACCTCCGCTTGGAGGATTTTGAATGACTTACTTATATTGATTGCTTTGTTTCTTAGTTACACAGCCGGATTCACACTTCTCTGTTCCTACGAGTTCTTCCTAACTCTAGCAACACTAGTAAATGCTCTCAACTGAGTTCCTAAGCTCACAACAGCAAAACACAAGTAACTCAAACCTTACACCGACTTCTCAGTTCCCTTGCTCCTAGGAACTTCAGCTTCACCGTCGTCGAGATCACACACTCGCCGGCGGGGACTTCTCTTTCTTTTCTTTCTTTTCTCTGGTGTGGGTGTTTGTGAGTTCTGGGAGAAGTACTCAATCCGAGTACTATTCATTTGGCTTTATAGTCCAAGTGAGCTTGGGCAGTCGCATCTTTCGTTTGTGTCCAAAATGCCCTTTGCTTGATGCCCAAGTTGTACTTTCTTCACATGTGACTTTGGTTTGAACTAGGTCAACTTCTTGGATCAATCGGACCGTTGGATGAAGCGTGGCAGTCTGATCCTCAGACTGTTCCTTCGGGCTGTCTGAGACAGAATCTCGCGATCTGCGCTGAACGGTCGTTGTCCTCACATGTGAGTTCCCATGTCATGGGAACTGTCTTCTTCCGAGTTCCCTTGATGGAAACTCTTCATCGTTGTAAGCTTGTGTTCTCTTGATTGTTTCTGGGAGTTCCCACTTCATGGGAACTTTCCTCTTCAGAGTTCCCTTGATGGAAACTCTTCATTGTGGCCTGCGGTGGCTTTTGGTCATTCATAGGAGTTCTTGGTTGTACCTGTGTTCCTTAGAAATACTTGAACAAACCACATTAGTTCCCTATGGTGTTTGTCATTATCAAAACTGAAGAGAATTACATCGTTGATCCATTGTTTAGAACTAGAGGTCCCAACAACGTCCCAACAATTTCCCCCTTTTTGAAGATGACAAACCCATCACAAAAATGCAAGTATTTCAATGAATGATATGCTGATGAGTTCCTAAAGGAAGTCACTTTTAGTGAAACACTTAGATTTAGGGAACCACTTCTGATGAGACATATAGTTCTTATTAAGCTTTTTATGCAATTGTTCCCCCTTAGCTTATGCGTGGTCTGTGATAACTTAAACTTTTAACTCATCTCGCATTTTTTGTCTTTCCCCCTTTTGACATCATCGAAAACAAGCAAAGCAATAATAGGAAAGAAGGGAACACGCAATCAAAATAAAGACCATTTCATTACTTAAGATAATATATACAATGGGAACCCAAGTACAATTTGTGGTCATTTTTGGATTAAAGGGGAGAAGAAGGGAGAGATCATGGGTCTTGAGGGAACAGGGCATCACAGAGGCACGTAAGGACTTGTGTAAGCTTTTCTTATCCTCTGGCCAACGCTGCTTGGTCCCTGGCAATCTGGTCGAGGGTGTTGGCAATGCGGAGCAACACTGTAGAGTTCCCCTCTTGTGCACCAGACTCTAGTTGAGCCGCCTCCTCTACGGGCTCAGAGTGCCTCATCTTCTGGACAACTGAAATGTCTAGTTCCCTTCCAAGCTCGATTTCGTTTTTAGAGGCGTCGTAGAGACCCTCTTTTTGTAGGAGCTTCTTGATCAGCCCAGAATAGGGAAGGGAATGGGATTTGGAGGCCATGCACTTCTCCATGTGCCCAAGGATGATTTTGGGAAGGTTGATGGGCTTCTTGAGGAGGAAGTGATAGAGGAGGATGGCATCAGGGATGTTGATGACCAAACGCTTCTCCTGGCGAGGGATCACCACATTGATGATGAATTGGTGAGCAAGCTTGGCGACCAGGGAGAGATGGTGCGTCGAGGGAACTTTGGAGGGAACCCGACCCTCGAAGATGGTGTTGTACACTTCAGCGCTATTGAATTCCCCCCAGAACTTGTTGGGCAATTCATTGAGCCCTTGTCCTGGGACCTGGAGCTGAAGGCGGATTGTCGACGTTGTAAAAATAAACTTGTCGCCTTGATGCGAGAGAGTTCCTTGAGTACAGTCGTTGGTGATAGTGAAGTTGTTGTAAAACTGACGCACTTGTGAGGGATCTACGCTCACAGTTTCTTTGCAGAGTCTCTCCCATCCCTGGGCCTTGATCAGGTCCCACAGTTCCCCTAAGCCATTGTCAACTAACACGTCTTCAGAGATGATGAGCGGAGGAAGGAGCTTCCGGCGTTCATCCACAGGGTGTTTCGTGGAAGAGGTCCCCTTCCCCTTTCTTGTAGTGCTCTTTGACGTGTTCCCCCTAAAGACCGTGCGAGGTCCTTTCTGCTGAGGGGGTGCAGCCGCTTCAATCATAAGCACGCGGTCCCTTGGCGGTTGGGAGCTCGTGGACACCACCATTTGGTGTCCAGGTGTTGGGATCCGTGCTTGCTCCTTAGCAGCTGGAGCTTCTTCTTCTTCGACCTCATCTTGGGAGGTCCCTTCTTCCTCGGAGGAGCTCGAACTTGAGCCCTCCGCGTCATCTTCAGGATGACTTCTTGTTTCCCCAACACCACCAGCTGCTGCGGGGTCCCTGCTCTCCGTGGGCTCTTCAGGAGCCACCTTTTCTGGGGACTTTGTCCCTTAGGAGACTGTGTGCTCAGAGGGGTCCCTGTTGAGCTCTTCCTCTATTGTCTTGAGCTGGGCCTCCTCCTTGGCAGTTCCCAAGAAAATGGGAGGAGGATCCTTGGCTATTTTCCCAATGACCACGGAGATGGGAAGGTCATCGTCGTCTGAGGAAAGAGCGACGGTACTTTTGGATGGTGAGGGAGAGGGGAGTTTGGTGGTGGTGGGGGATGTGGTGGAGGCAGGTAGAGAAGAGGGAAGAGGAGTAGAGAGTTGGGTAGAAGGGGGAGGAATGGATGTAGTGACTTGGGGAGTAGAGATCCCCGAAGTAGAGATGTGGTGTGGGGAGGAAGGAGGAGAAGGAGTTTTATGAGGTGGAGGTGGAGGTGGAGTTCCCGTAGGTGTGGGAACCGAAGGAAGTGAGGAGGGTGGAGTTTCCTTTGAGGTGGGAACCGAAGGAGGTGGTGGAGGAGGAGTCTGCTATTTTGTGGGAGGAGGTTTGGGAGGTCCCTCGGTTAGAAGAGGAGGGAGAGAGGAGGAAGAGGGGAGTAGACGCTGGGGTTCAGAGGTCCCATCGTCGGAAGAGAAAGGGAAAGGAGGTTTGGGAGCACAGGAACTCTCCTTGGAGCAGTTCAAGTATTCCTCAGAATTCAGAGGCCTCAGAATGTTTGCGCTTTTTGGATTTGGAGGGGTCGTGGGAATGTTTGGATTTTTTGGGTTTGGAGGGGTCTTTGGAGGAGTGGCGGCGTTTGGATGAATGGCGGTGTTTGGATTTTCGGGGTTTTTCGTTGATGGAAGGACGAGCGTCTCTGAAGTTGTCAACGATGACAACTCCGGAGGAGGTGTTGGTGGTTGAAGGAGGAGGAAGGGATTCAGAAGAGAAAGAAGTCCAGGTGACCGTTTCGTCGGCCGGAGGAGGAGGAGGAGGAGGCAAGAAGGGGCTTACTTGGTTGTATAGCCCTTGGATAAGAACATCCTTCATGGTTGGGTCTTGTTCTTGTTCAATCTCTCGTAGTTGAGAGGTGAAGAGGGTGCGAGGGTTGGCAAGGACCCACGTTTTGATCTGGGCGAAGGTGTGCTGAGGGGCCATTTTGTAAGACTTTGGGAGGTTTTGGAGGTTTCTTGAAAAAGAGAGTGAAAGGGATGTGGAGAAGACGAAAGACAGAGGTGGAAGATGCAATAAGGGCCCAAAATGGCAAAGGAGGGTTTTAAAGGAGAGAGAGGAGGTGAAGGGTAGAAAGGGAAGTGGAGTAACCTCGATAACCGTTGCCCAATGAACGTGGGGCATCGTTTCAACTTCTCTAGCACGCCTCTGGACACACGTCACGATCTCTTGGGAAGTCCTTTTCAAAATTTGAATACTTGCCCCTCAGCGTTTCAAAGCCTCTGACACAAAAGTCCGCTTCCCAAGTGACGGTTTTTCTTTGTAGATGAGTCAGCGTTCCCTTTGTAGATGCATCAGTTCCCATGATCTTATCAAGGTCAGGGAGAGTGAAGTGGTTAAGGGAACTTCACACTCATCCTTTTGTGGGTCTATGGAACTCAAAGGAAACTAGACAATTGTCGACTCGATAATGGAAATAGTTTGGTTCATGAGACGCGTTTGTCTGGTCCCTAGATTAGGGTTGGTTATATGATCAACCGTCATAGTGGCTTGTAAAGTGGGATAAAGGGAACTCTGGTTGATCACTTATGGCCGAAAGAAATAAGGTTCCCTTGTACACATTTTCTCTAGACTAGTAATCATGGCATAGTGAAAGCAATAAATCCAAGTTCCCTATCATGCAATCTTAGATAAACTAGTCAGGCATTGAGAGAGAGACAAACAGGGACTTGTTTAGTTTAGAGTTATCATCCCTAGAAGCATTCGAAAACGCTGGTAGGGACGTCTGTCTAAAGCTTTGGTAAGAATGTCCGCAATTTGCTCTTCAATTCTACAGTGTTCCATCGAGATGTTCCCACTTTCAACATTGTCACGTAGAAAGTGATGCCTTATATCAATATGCTTAGTTCTAGAGTGATGCACAGGATTTTTGGAAATGTTTATGGCACTAGAGTTATCACACAGTATGGGAACTGGGCCAAAATACATACCGTAATCCTGGAGTTGTGACTTAAGCCATAGAACTTGGGAACAGCACGATGCGGCAGCCACATATTCGGCTTCAGCTGTGGAGAGTGCCACTGAGTTTTGCTTTTTAGATCCCCACGAGACTAAGCATGACCCTAGGAACTGGGCCATTCCTGATGTGCTCTTTCTATCAACCAAGTGCCCTGCAAAATCTGCATCTGTGTATGCAATGAGCTCAAGGGAACTGTTCCTTGGATACCATAGGCACAAGTTATCGTTCCCTTTGAGATACCTGAAAATTCTCTTCACCTCTTTCAGGTGTGATTCCTTAGGGTTAGCTTGAAAGCGAGCACAAAGACATACGGAGAACATGATATCAGGTGTACTAGTTGTTAAGTAGAGAAGGGACCCGATCATACCTCGATAGTTCCTTTGGTCCACACTAATACCTATTTCATCCGCATTGAGCCTTGAATTTGGTGAGATGGGAGTGTCAATGGGCTTGGAGTGTTCCATTCCATACTTCACGAGCATTTCCTTAATGTATTTCTGTTGATGAATCTTAGTTCCCTCCTTGGTTTGGGATATTTGAAGTCCCAGGAAGAACGTGAGTTCCCCAATGAGACTCATTTCAAACTCACTGCTCATGAGGTCCTTAAATTTCTTTACAAGAGTTTCGTTAGTTGCTCCAAACACAATGTCATCAACATATACTTGCACAATCAAAATGTCTTTAGACTCTTTCTTTAAAAACAAAGTCTTGTCTATGGAACCGCGAAGGTAGACAAGAGGAATTGAGCAAACCTGTCATACCAAGCTCTAGGAGCTTGTTTGAGTCCGTAGAGGGCCCTCTCCAAGAAATAGACATGGTTGGGTAGCTTCTCATCTTCGAATCCTGGAGGTTGGGCCACATACACTTCTTCCTTGAGATGTCCATTGAGGAAGGCTGTTTTCACATCCATTTGATAGAGCTTGAATCCCTTGTGAGCAGCATAGGCAATTAAGAGTTTGATGGCCTCGATCCTGGCAACCGGTGCGAAGGTCTCATCGTAGTCGATTCCTTCTTCTTGCCTGTAGCCTTGTGCCACTAGACTAGCCTTGTTCCTTGCTACAGCCCCAGTATCATCGAGCTTGTTCCTAAAGACCCATCGGGTTCCTATGATGTTCTTGTTCTTGGGCCTAGGAACTAGCTTCCAAACTTTGTTCCTCTCGAATTGGTGGAGTTCCTCTTGCATGGCTTGAATCCAATCTGGGTCCTTTAAAGCTTCTTTGATATTTTTGGGTTCCACCATTGAAACAAACGCATTAAAAGCACAAAAGTTATTGAGAGAGGAACGAGTTTGTACACCTTTATCATAAGGGGAGATGATGTTCTCATTGGGGTGGTCCTTCCTTTGTTGAAAGGTTCTTGTATGAGTGGGTTCCCTTGCATGTGTGTCATCTTCAGTGGCTGTTTCTTTGTCATGGGAACACTCATCTTCAGCTTCTTCATTCGATGTTTCTTCAGAGATTTCTGGCAAGTTCCCTCTTTGTTCCCCTTGAATACTTGATTCTGGCAGGGTATTGTCTTGGGGGACAGTAGAGTTGTTCCCTGAAGAGGGAATCTCGAGAGAGTTGGAGGTGTCTTGTAGTTCTTTTGAGGAGGAAGCTTCGAGGGAGATTTGATCAGTGAGAGTTGGATCTCCGTCGTTGTTCCCTGGTTGTGGGATGTTGCTTGCACTTGGATAGTCTTCATCCCTTTTCCTTGGCTCATCATCGTCGTCATCATCATCGTCTTCTTGTCTGACTAGCTTGAACAAAGTTCTCTTCTCTTGGGTCTCTGTTCCCATCTTTACAGACTTTTCGTTGAAGACGACATGAATGCTTTCTTCTATCTTCTTGGTCCTCTTATTGTAGACCCTGTAAGCCTTGCTTTGTGATGAGTATCCCAGGAAGATCCCTTCGTCGCTTCTGGGGTCGAATTTGCCAAGATTGTCTTTGCCGTTATTGTGAACAAAGCATGTGCAACCAAATGTTCTCAAGTGTGAGATGTTTGGTTTTCTCCCTTTGATGAGCTCATAGGACGTCTTGTTGATCAGTGGCCTTGTCATGGATCGGTTCAGGATGTATGTAGCTGTGGAGATGGCTTCAGTCTAGAAGTACTCAGGAACTCCACTTTCAATCATCATGGTTCTAGCCATGTTCTCCAGAGTTCTGTTCTTTCTCTCAACCACTCCATTTTGCTGAGGAGTGCGAGGAGCTGAGAAGTTGTGAGAGATCCCATTTTTCTCACAGAAGTTTAGGAACTGTGAGTTTTGAAACTCAGTTCCGTGATCAGATCTGATTGCTTTCAGTTTTAGCCCCAAGCTTACTTCTGTTCTTTTGATGAAGGGCTCAAATTCTTTAAACGCTTGTGATTTTGCCTTCAAGAAAATAACCCAGGTGAATCTTGAAAAATCGTCAATTAAAACATACATGTACCTTTTTCCACCGTAGCTAGCCGTTCTCATGGGACCACAGAGATCCATGTGAATTAGCTCCAGGGACCTGGTTGTGCTCACCACTTTCTTGGGTTTAAAGGAGTTCCTGGTTTGTTT
Organism: Fallopia convolvulus; assembly: GCA_964016875.1. Taxonomy (NCBI): domain Eukaryota; kingdom Viridiplantae; phylum Streptophyta; class Magnoliopsida; order Caryophyllales; family Polygonaceae; genus Fallopia; species Fallopia convolvulus. The sequence goes on from OZ024730.1 coordinate 22,185,436, forward strand.
CCCTCGAACACATGCTTCACACATTTTGACTCCTTCGAGATTGATCCGTGGAAGACCAATGACCAGATCTTGTAGATAAAGCTTCAGGATTTGATTTACACCAGCATGTCCCAATCTTCGATGCCAGAGTTCCGTGTCATCTTGGGAACTCGCAAGGCACAGCTTCATTGGTGGTTCAAAGTTGGTATCCACCACATACACATTGTTGTATCTTCTTCCTCTCAGAATTACTTTGTTGGTCTTCTTGTTGATGACGAGACATTCATCTGAGTCGAAAGTGACGATGTTGTTCCCTTGATCACACATCTGGGAGACACTCAACAGATTGTATCCCAGATCCTTTACCAGATTTACGTTGCTAACTTTGATAGATCTATTGAGCAACACTTCTCCTTTTCCAATAACTTCTCCCTTGTTCTTGTTGCCAAATGAGACGTGGCCTCCTTCGGCATGAGTGTGGAGTGAGATGAGGATATCCTTGTTTCCTATCATATGGTTCGAGCATCCGCTATCTATGAACCATGTATTGTTCCCTCTCACTGCCACCTACAAGGAAAAGTTAGTGTTTTGAGACCCAGGCAAGATGACTCTTGCCCGGTCCCTTGCAAGGGAAAACATTATCCTTCAAGATATAGTCTGAAATGTTGATGTCTTGAGAGTTTTGAGAGTTGGAGTTCCTTTGGTGATTAGCATGACGTTTTTGTTTGTTTGGGAACTCACGGTTTCTAAAGGTTTGGTCTCTCTTCTTGGGACATGCATCCTTGTAGTGCCCATGAGCACCACAGTGCCAACACGTCTTATAGTATTCTCCCAGGTAGTATTTTGGGTGTGGTCTCTGGATCCGGTTTCTATCCATGGTTTCTTTGTTGTACACCCGAACCCGTTTCCCTTAGCAATTTTGACATAGATTCTATGTCCGGAGTTCCCAGTATAGTAATCTCTCTCACCATTGTTTCCACTCTCTAGGACCCTGATTTTCTCCTCGAGATGAGCATTTTTCTGTTTCTCACATTGGAGTTCTAAGGCCCTACACTCATGGATTTCATGTTCGCTCAGGGGTGACTTTCCGTTCTTGGAGCACTCACCTTTGTATCCTATGCCATGTCTGGCTGGGACAAACTTAATTTGGGAACTGGAGGCTTCAAGATGTTCGGGAGTCTTACTCAGGTTTTACAAGAGGGTCTTCTCATCTTTTTCTAGAGTTTTGATTTCTCTTTCTAGATCTACGATGTGAGACACATGGAACTTGAGTTTTTCAAGAAGGGATATGCAGTTGGGACAGGGCTCAAGACCAACTAATTGAGAATTTATGTGTTCCTGTTTTTCCAACTTGTTTTGCAATTTTATGTTATCTTTGACAAGGCTTGAAAGAATTTTCAACAGCTCAGGTTTTTCATAATTATTTAAAGAGTCAAGAACAGTTTCAGTGGTTACCTCACTGGGTTGTTCCCCAGTGGTTTCTCCTATGGCCATGTCACACATATCTGGGAGTGCCCATGACTCGGGATCTTCGTCTTCATCATCGCTCCAGGTAGCGATGTAGGCCTTCTTTCCTTGCTTTCGGCCATCAGTTCCCTGTGGGCATTCCTTCGCAAAGTGTCCTTTCCTGTTGCACTTGTAGCAAGTCACATCTGAGAGATCCTTTTCTGCGGGTTTTCTTTGGGAACTCTGTCCTTTTCCCCAGTTCCCACTGTTCCGTTGAGACTTCCCTTTGTAGAAATTTCGAAGAGCCTTTGTTACGAGAACTAGCTCCTCATCCTCTTCTTCTTCGGAGTCTTCGTGTTGTTCTTGGGTTGATTTGAGCATTTTTTTCGATCTTGAGTGCGATCCCTCAATGAGCTCGAGTTTGTTCCTTATCATCGATCTTTCTCTTCTCGTGTCCCACTAGCTTCCCAAACACTTGATGGAGCATGAGTGTTCGATTTTCTGGATTTTCCTTGAACATTGTTCTCTCGTTTGCCCATTCTCCAGTCAATTCGTTGAAGAGTTGTTGGACCTTCATTTTGTGGGTGATTTCTTCTTTGGTGATCCCTAAGCCCTCCATTTTGGTGCAAAGTACTTCAAATCGGGATTGGTAGCTATCGACAGACTCTCCCATCTCCATTTGGAAGTTGTAGAACTCCCTTTTTGCATTCATCTAAAGATCTTCTCTGATATCTGAGTTCCCAACGTGCATTTGTTGGATGGCTTCCCACATTTCCTTAGCTATGTCAAGGTTTGCTACCATGTCACAATCTTGTACGCACATGGACCTCTTTAGGTACTATTTGGCTTTGTAGTTTGCCTTCATACACTTGTACTCGTTGGGTCCCCACTTTGAGAGGTCGTTAACTATAGCTAGATCGATTTCGAAGTTGCCTCTCTCGATGACAAACCAGGCTTGGTAGTCTTGGCCACGCATCCAATCCTTCATGTCGCGTTGCCAGCTTTCAAATCTTCCTGTAATAAGCCTTGGCGGCTTACTAGTGTTGCTCCCCACCTGAGTAAGTTCCTGAGCCATTTGATACCTGCGATGCTAACACAAATCTAGAGCGCTAGCTCTGATACCAATTGTTGGATCGTAAACGTTAGCAAAGAGCTTGGGAACTGGCAGTTAAGCTGTTCCCAAGGCAGCGGAAGTAAACAGTTCGCAAGTAATAAAATCAGTAAAGAACACAGTTCCCTTATAGAGGAACCCCACTACAACCAACTAGTTGTATGGGTAAACCTCTACCTCCGCTTGGAGGATTTTGAATGACTTACTTATATTAATTGCTTTGTTTCTTAGTTACACAGCCGGATTCACACTTCTCTGTTCCTACGAGTTCTTCCTAACTCTAGCAACACTAGTAAATCCTCTCAACTGAGTTCCTAAGCTCACAACAGCAAAACACAAGTAACTCAAACCTTACACCGACTTCTCAGTTCCCTTGCTCTTGGGAACTTCGGCTTCACCGTCGTCGAGATCACACACTCGCCGGCGGGGACTTCTCTTTTTTTTTCTTTCTTTTCTCTGGTGTGGGTGTTTGTGAGTTCTGGGAGAAGTACTCAATCCGAGTACTATTCATTTGGCTTTATAGTCCAAGTGAGCTTGGGCAGTCGCATCTTTCGTTTGTGTCCAAAATGCCCTTTGCTTAATGCCCAAGTTGTACTTTCTTCACATGTGACTTTGGTTTGAACTAGGTCAACTTCTTGGATCAATCGGACTGTTGGATGAAGCGTGGCAGTCTGATCCTCAGACTGTTCCTTCGGGTTGTCTGAGACAGAATCTCGTGATCTGCGCTGAATGGTCGTTGTCCTCACATGTGAGTTCCCATGTCATGGGAACTGTCTTCTTTAGAGTTCCCTTGATGGAAACTCTTCATCGTTGTAAGCTTGTGTTCTCTTGATTGTTTCTGGGAGTTCCCACTTCATGGGAACTTTCCTCTTCAGAGTTCCCTTGATGGAAACTCTTCATTGTGGCCTGCGGTGGCTTTTGGTCATTCATAGGAGTTCTTGGCTGTACCTGTGTTCCTTAGAAATACTTGAACAAACCACATTAGTACCCTATGGTGTTTGTCATTATCAAAACTGAAGAGAATTACATCGTTGATCCGATGTTTAGAACTAGAGGTCCCAACAACGTCCCAACAGTTTCAATGGTGGAACCCAAAAATATCAAAGAAGCCTTGAAGGATCCAGATTGGATCCAATCTATGCAAGAAGAGCTCCACCAATTCGAGAGGAACAAAGTATGGAAGCTAGTTCCTAGGCCCAAGAACAAGAACATCATAGGAACTCGATGGGTCTTTAGAAACAAGCTCGATGATACTGGGGCTGTAGCAAGGAACAAGGCTAGACTGGTGGCACAAGGCTACAGGCAAGAGGAAGGAATTGATTACGATGAGACCTTCGCACCGGTTGCCAAGATCGAGGTCATCAGACTCTTAATTGCCTATGCTGCTCACAAGGGATTCAAGCTTTATCAAATGGATGTGAAAACAGCCTTCCTCAACAGACATCTCAAGGAAGAAGTATATGTGGCCCAACCCCCAGGATTCGAAGATGAGAAGCTACCCAACCATGTCTACTTCCAGGAGAGGGCCCTCTACGGACTCAAACAATCTCCCCGAGCTTGGTATGACAGGTTTGCTCAATTCCTCTTGTCCCATGGATACCTTCGAGGTTCCATAGACAAGACTTTGTTTTTAAAGAAAGAGTCTAAAGACATTTTGATTGTGCAAGTATATGTTGATGACATTGTTTTTGGAGCAACTAACAAAACTCTTGTAGAGAACTTTAAGGACCATGAGCAGTGAGTTTGAGATGAGTCTCATTGGGGAACTCACGTTCTTCTTGGGACTTCAAATATCTCAAACCAAGGAGGGAACAAAGATTCATCAATAGAAATACATCAAGGAAATGCTCGTAAAGTATGGGATGGAACACTCCAAGCCTATTGACACTCCCATCTCACCAAATTCAAGGCTCAATGTGGATGAAACAGGTATAAGTGTAGACCAAAGGAACTATCGAGGTATGATTGGGTCCCTTCTCTACTTAACAGCTAGTAGACCTGATATCATGTTCTCCGTATGTCTTTGTGCTCGTTTTCAAGCTAACCCTATGGAATCACACCTGAAAGAGGTGAAGAGGATTTTCAGGTATCTCTAAGGGAACGATAACTTGTGCCTTTGGTATCCAAGGAACAGTTCCCTTGAGCTCATTGCATACACAGATGCGGATTTTGCAGGGCACCTGGTTGATAGAAAGAGCACATCAGGAATGGCCCAGTTCCTAGGGTCATGCTTAGTTTAATGGGGATCTAAAAAGCAAAACTCAGTGGCACTCTCCACAGCTGAAGCAGAATATGTGTCTGCCGCATCTTGTAGTTCCCAAGTTCTATGGCTTAAGTCACAACTCCAGGATTACGGTATGTCTTTTGGCCCAGTTCCCATACTTTGTGATAATACTAATGTCATAAACATTTCCAAAAATCATGTGCATCATTCTAGGACTAAGCATATAGATATAAGGCATCACTTTCTACGTGACAATGTTGAAAGTGGGAACATCTTGATGGAACACTGTAGAACTGAAGAGCAAATTGCGGACATTCTCACCAAAGCTTTAGACAGAGGTCCCTACCAGCGTTTTCGAATGCTTCTAGGGATGATTACTCTAAACTAAACAAGTCCATGTTTGTCTCTCCCTCAATGCCTGACTAGTTTCTCTAAGAATGCATGATAGGGAACTTGGATTTATCTCTTTCACTCTTCCATGATTACTAGTCTAAAGTTAAATGTGTACAAGGGAACTTTATTTCTTTTGGCCTTACATGATCAACCAGAGTTCCCTTTATCCCTCCTTACAAGCAACTATGACGGTTGATCATATAACCTACCCTAAGCCAGGAACCAGACAAACGCTTCTCATGAGCCAAAGTGTTTACTCCTTTATCGAGTCGTAAATTGTCTGGTTCCCTTTGAGTTCCCTAGATCCACAAAAGGATGAGTGTGAAGTTTCCCTAACCACTTCACTCTCCCTAACCTTAATACGATCATGGGACCTGGGACACACAAGCAAGGGAACGCTGACTCCTTTGAGAAAATGAACTGTCACTTTGGAAGCGGGATTTTGTGTCAGAAACTCTGAAGCGTTAAGGGCCAAGTATTCAAATTTTGAAAGAGCTTCCCTAGAGATCGTGACGCGTGTCAAGAGGCGTGCTACGGAAGTTGAAACGATGCCCCACGTTCATTGGGCAACGGTTATAGAGGATTTCTCACTTCCCTTTCTACCCTTCACCCCTTCTCTCCTTAAAACCCTATTTTGCCATTTTCGGGATCTTATTCCATTTTCAACCTCTATCATTCATCTTCCCCACATCCCTTTCACTCTCTTTTTCGAGAAACCTCCAAACTTCCTCTCTTCCCAAAATTCTCTCAAAATGGCCTCACAACACACCTTCGCCCAGATTAAAGCCTGGGTTCTTGCAAATCCTAGAATCCTCTTCATCTCGCAATTAAACGAGATGGAGAAAGAAACAGATCCAGTCATGAAAGACGTCCTCATCGGAGGGCTCTACCACCAAGTCAGCCCTTTCTTACCACCTCCTCCTCCGGCCGACCAAACTTTGGCCTGGATCTCCTCTTCCGCCACCTCCTCTAAATCTCTTCCTCCTCCTTCCTCCACCAACATCTCCTCCGGTACTATCATCCTTGACAGTTTCGGAGATGCTCGTCCTTCTCTAAACGAGAAGCCTAGAAAATCCAAACACCACCATTCATCCAAAAAACGCCATTCATCCAAAGACCCCTCAAAATCCAAACATTCCAAAAAAATCCAAACACTCCAAAGATCCCTCACAATCCAAAAAACGCAAACACTCTGAGATCTCTGAATATTCGGAGACCGGGAATAAACCCCATTTCAAATTCGAAGAGTACTTGAAGTGCTCCAAGGACAGTTCCTTTATGGCCAAACCCCCCTTCGTCTTCCATTCGGACTCTGGGACCTCCCAATCCCAGAGCCAACTCACTTCTTCTTCCTTCTCTCTTCCTATAATTGAGGGACCTCCCAAACCTCTTCCCCCAAAACAAAAGACTCCTCCACCACCCCCCTCTGTTCCCACAACGAATGGAACTCCACCTCCACCCCACAAAACTCCTTCTCCTCCTTCCTCACCCAAAAACACTTCTTTCCCTCCAACTCCTGCCTCAGGGACCTCTACTCCCCAGGTTCCCAAATCCACTCCTCCTCCCCCTTCTACACAACTCTCCACTCCTCTCTCCTCTTCTATCCCTTCTTCCACCACATCCCCCACCACCATAAAACTCCCCACTTCCTCTCCCTCCAAATTTGTTGTCTTCCTCACTTCGGACGACGATGACCTTCCTCTATCCGTTGTCCTCGGAAAGATAACCAAGGATCCTCCTCCTCTCATCATGGGACCTGTAGAGGAGGAGGCCCAGCTCAAAGCTGTAGAGGACGAGCTCAACGGGGTCCCCACTGAAGCAACAACTGACCAAGGGACCAAGTCCCAAGAGAAGGTGGCTCCTGAAGAGCCCACGAAGAAAAGGGACCCAGCACCGGCTGTTGGTGATGGGGCAAGTACAAGTCATCCTAAGGATGACGAGGAGGATTCAAGCTCAAGCTCGACCTCCTCCAAGGAAGATGGGACCTCCAGTGAGGAGGTCGAAGAAGAAGAAGATGCTCTAGCTACTAAGGAGCCCGCTAGAATCCCAATACCTGGACACCAAATGGTGGTGTCCGAGTGTTCCCATCAGCCAAGGGAACGAGTGCTAATGATCGAAGCGTTGCGCCCCCTCAGCAGAAAGGACCAAGAACGGTCTCTAGGGGGAATACTTCAAAGAGCACAACAAGAAAGGGGAAGGGACCTGCGCTGAAAAAGCTCCCTGTCAATGAGAATCACAAGCTTATCCCCCCTCTCATAGTTTCTGAAGAGATGCTCAACGAGAATGGACTGGGGGAACTGTGGGACCTGATCAAGGCCCAAGGCTGGGAGCATATATGCAAGGAAGTCGTGAGTGTAGATCCCTCACAGGTGCGTCGTTTCTACAACAACTTTGTAATCCACAAAGACGGCACCCAGGGAACTCTCTCCCACGAAGGCGACGAGTTCATCTTCACCACGTCCACTATCCGTCTTCAGCTTCAGGTCCCGGTTCAGGGATTTCATGATTTGCCTCACAACTCTGGGGAGAGTTCAACAGCGCCGAGGTGTACAACACATATTTGAGGGTCGAGTTCCCACTAAAGTGCCTTCGACTCATCATCTGTCCCTCGTCGCCAAGCTTGCTCATCAATTCATCATAAATATGGTGGTCCCTCGCCAGGAGAAGCGTCTGGTCGTCAACATCCCCGATGCCATCATCCTTTATCACTTTCTCTTCAAGAAGCCCATCAACCTTCTCAGAATCATACTATGGCATATGGAGAAGTGTATGGCGTCCAAGTCTCATTCCCTTCCCTACTCTGGGCTCATCAAGAAGCTTCTACAAAAAGAGGGTCTTTACGACGCCTCCAGGGAAGAAGTTACCATTGAAAGGGAACTGGATATCTCAGTGGTCCAGAAGATGAGGCACTCTGAGCCTGTAGAGGAATCGGCTCAACTGGAATCTAGTGAAGAAGGGAACTCTCAAGTTTTGCTTCGCATTGCCAACACCCTCGATCAGATTGCCAGGGACCAAGCAACATTGGCTAGGGGACAAGAAAAACTTACACAGGTCCTGACGCGTCTTTGTGATGCCCTGTTCCCACCAAGCCCATGATCTTTCCTTTTTTCTCCCTTAGCCTCACTTGCTCCCACCAAAATATTTCTTCAATTTCCTTGTACATATTTTCTTAAGTAATGAATTGGCCTTTAATTTGAATGCGTGTTCCTTTTCTTCCTTATAATTGCATTGCTTGTTTTCGATGATGTCAAAAGGGGGAAAGACAAAAAATGCGAGATGAGTTAAAAGTTTAAGTTATCACAGAACATGCATAAGCTAAGGGGGAACAATTGCATAAAAAGCTAAGTAAGATCTAAGTGTTATTAATCGAAGTGGCTCCCCAGAATCATCCTTAAGAACTCATTCGCATATCATTCATTGAAATACTTGCATATTTTGTGATGGGTTTGTCATCATCAAAAAGGGGGAAATTGTTGGGACTTGTTGGGACCTCTGAGTTCTAGACAACAGATCAACGATGCCATTCTCCAAGTTTTGATAATGAGAAACACCATGAGGAACTAATGTGGTTTGTTCAAGTATTTCTAAGGAACGCAGGTCCAGCCAAGAACTCCCATGAATAACCAAAAGCCACAGAAAGCTCACAATGCAGAGTTTCCATCAAGGGAACTCTGAAGAGGAAAGTTCCCATCAAATGAGAACTCCCAGGAATGATCAAGAGAACACAGTTTACACGATGAAGAGTTTCCATCAAGGGAACTCTAAAGAAGACAGTTCCCATAACATGGGAACTCACATGTGAGGACAACAACCGTTCAGCGCAGATCGCGGGATTCTGTCTTGGACAGTCCGAAGGAACAGTCTGAGGATCAGACTGTCATGAATGATCCAACAGTCCGATTGATTCAAGAAGTGGACCAAGTTCAAACCAAAGTCACATGTGAAGAAAGTACAACTTGGGCATCAAGTAAAGGGCATTTTGGACACAAGCACACCTGGTCTATAAAGCCAAATGAATAGTACTCAGATTGAGTACTTCTCCCAGAACTCACAAATACCCATACAAGAGAAAAGAGAAAGAAGAAGAAGAGAAGTCCCCGGCGACGAGTGTGTGATCTCGACGACGGTGAAGCCGAAGTTCCCAGGAGCAAGGGAACTGAGAAGTCGGTGTAAGGTTTGAGTTACTTGTATTTTGTTGTTGTGAGCTTAGGAACTTAGTTGAGAGTGTTGGATCATAAACCATTAGCAAAGAGCTTGGGAACTGGCAATTAAGTTGTTCCCAAGGCAGCGGAAGTAAACAGTTCGCAAGTAAGAAAGATAGTAAAAACACAGTTCCTTTATAGAGGAACCCCACTACAACCAACTAGTTGTATGGGTAAACCTCTACCTCCGCTTGGAGGATTTTGAATGACTTACTTATATTGATTGCTTTGTTCCTTAGTTCCAACAGCCGGATTCACACTTCTCTGTTCCTACGAGTTCTTCCTAACTCTAGCAACACTAGTAAATCCTCTCAACTGAGTTCCTAAGCTCACAACAGCAAGAACTAAGTGTCTCACCAGAAGTGGCTCCCCAAATCTAATTGCTTCACTAGAAGTGACTTCCCAAAATCTTACTTAGGAACTCATCAGCACATCATTCATTGAAATACTTGCATATTTTGTGATGGGTTTGTCATCATCAAAAAGGGGGAAATTGTTGGGACGTTGTTGGGACCTCTGGTTCTAAACAACGGATCAACGATGTCATTTTCCGAGTTTTGATAATGACAAACACCATAAGGAACTAATGTGGTTTGTTCAAGTATTTCTAAGGAACACAGGTACAGCCAAGAACTCCCTTGAATGACCAAAAGCCACAGAAGCCTACAATGCAGAGTTTCCATCAAGGGAATTCTGAAGAGGAAAGTTCCCATGAAGTGGGAACTCCCAGAATTGATCAAGAGAACACAAGCTTACAACGATGAAGAGTTTCCATCAAGGGAACTCTAAACAAGACAGTTCCCATGACATGGGAACTCACATGTGAGGACAACGACCGTTCAGCGCAGATCGCGGGATTCTGTCTCGGACAGCCCGAAGGAACAGTCTGAGGATCAGACTGTCACGCTTCATCCAACGGTCCGATTGATCCAAGAAGTTGACCTAGTTCAAACCAAAGTCACATGTGAAGAAAGTACAACTTGGGCATCAAGCAAAGGGCATTTGAGACACAAACGAAAGATGCGACTGCCCAAGCTCACCTGGACTATAAAGCCAAATGAATAGTACTCGGATTGAGTACTTCTCCCAGAACTCACAAACACCCACACCTGAGAAAAGAAAGAAAAGGAAGAGAAGTCCCCGCCGACGAGTGTGTGATCTCGACGATGGTGAAGCCAAAGTTCCCAAGGACAAGGGAACTGAGAAGTCGGTGTAAGGTTTGAATTATTTGTATTTTGCTGTTGTGAGCTTAGGAACTCAGTTGAGAGGATTTACTAGTGTTGCTAGAGTTAGGAAGAACTCGTAGGAACAGAGAAGTGTGAATCCGGCTGTTGTAACTAAGGAACAAAGCAATCAATATAAGTAAGTCATTCAAAATCCTCCAAGCGGAGGTAGAGGTTTACCCATACAACTAGTTGGTTGTAGTGGGGTTCCTCTATAAAGGAACTGTGTTTTTACTGTCTTTCTTACTTGCGAACTGTTTACTTCCGCTACCTTGGGAACAGCTTAATTGCCAGTTCCCAAGCTCTTTGCTAACGGTTTACGATCCAACAAAGAGGATTCACTAGTGTTGCTAGAGTTAGGTAGAACTCGTAGGAACAGAGAAGTGTGGATCCGACTGTTGTAACTAAGGAACAAAGCAATCAATATAAGTAAGTCATTCAAAATCCTCCAAGCGGAGGTAGAGGTTTACCCACACAACTAGTTGGTTGTAGTGGGGTTCCTCTATAAGGGAACTGCGTTCTTTACTGCTTTTAATACTTGCGTTTACTTTACTTCTGCTGCCTTGGGAACAGCTTAATGGCCAGTTCCCAAGCTCTTTGCTAACGGTTTATGATCCTACATTTCATATTACTTAAATTTAACAATCTTCCATAAATTTATATATATAGGCTGAATCAAATGCATATGACTCTTATAATAAAAACTGCAAATTATTATGTATCGTTAGATCTTGTTTATTAGTGGCTAAGATGTACGCGCATTGAATCTAATTTTTTATCTTTTAAGGGGTTGGTCTTTTGTGTCCTATCATCATCTTCCTTAATGGTTTCTTCTCTTTTCGAACGTGATTTCCACTTCCTTACTTCAATCAACCATTTTGTGATAATTTTGTTGTAATTTATCATTCTAGACATTAAATCTCGGTTTTCTCTTTGATATAGATTAAGATTTGGGTATATTTTGACTTCATTTCAGTTTCTAGCTACTTTATTCAAAGCATATTGATGAATGAATAATTTTCACGTTCCTAAAATCAAACTAATAATGAATTTAGTGCATAATAAGTTCAATTCGTCCCTATTTCCGTGTTTTGTAGTTGGTGAATCCTCCATTGTTGAGTTTACGAATTCTTTGATTATGTATGTTTGGTTTTGGATATGCTTTGAACATGTTTGATGAAATGCCTAATAGACAACACAAATAACCCAAAGATTTTGAGTGATTTTCTTGCTTTGATTTTTATATGTTGATTGCATCAAATTTTAACTTCTTTGTTTGTTGTTTTTGCAAATAAATATGGTTTGTTGATTGAGTTTTTTATTCTCTAAACTTTCTTATCAATTGCATTGATATTCAAGTTAACTCCATTGTTGGTGGTAGTGGAGGTGAAGAACAAGGTTGAAGACAAGAATGGATATAAAGTCTTTACAATAAAGAGTTCAGACCTTAATTGGAAAACATCACATTGATAATTATGATAGATTTTCTGCTACCAATGGTGTTATTAGTTTGCCTTTGGATTTACTTTTAAATATTGAGTATAGATTTGGAGAATCATCATATGCACTTTCTATGATTACTAACCTTTCTTTCCTTTGTATTTTTGTTTTGTGATGATTGGGAAATTAATGATTATGAATTGTAAGGCTTAAATGAAAACTAAGGCTAAGAAATTACAACTTAATGCTTGAATTCTAATACCTAACTTTGTAAAATATAAGGACCTTGTTTGAAAATATGTAAACATACATAGTTAATATGTGAGCATACACAGTCAATATGTGAACGTTAAAGAAATAGATACGAACATGAATTGATCGTCTTATAAAGATCTTAACCTTATTCAAAAATAAATGAACATACACATTCTAAATGTGAATGCGAAAGTAATGTATATTTATGAAGATCTCAAAAAATGGTTGTGCGACATCATAAGTTTGAGACAAAATCCATCATTTTAAACTTGTACTGAGTTCTTAAAATATACCAAGGGAGAAAACAAAGAAGTTAAGAACCGTTATCAATGAAACTTTGAAACGAGGTTAATTAGCATGGGAGGCCACTATGAAAGTCAACACTGCGAAATTGCATATTAATCCTTGAATGCTAGTAAATCACTTCGAAAAATATAGGGACCTTATTCGAAAATATATGAACATATGTAGTCAATATGTGAACATACAAAGTCAATGTGTGAACATTAAGGTAATATATATTAACTTAAAAATGATACAAGAGAATTCAACTTTGAATTCAAACATCGCACACATAATATGTAGCCTATGAGGGATTCGGACCCACATTGATGTGTACTAACACATTACTCTACCGTATGAGCAAATAGGCTATGAAAAAATCATTTATTTATACATGTAACACATGAATCTTAGTATTTTCTATTGATCCAAGTAATCTCAATATCAATGTGGAGAAACTAGCAAGCATTACACACAAAAAAAACAGTGGACAACAAAAATATAGTAGCAATTTGTAGAGAAAAAATGTTAGCAAGGGGGCAATAAACGCAAGAACATGAACATTTTCAAATGGTTTTATATGAACCTTAGAGAAATATACATGAACATTCCAACATAATACATGAACCCAACAATCCACAAAGAATATTGACCGTAGTATGAATCCTAGATTGAACCTAGAAACTAAAGTTTGAATATCAATAATTTTATCCCAAAAATTAGAAAGAAAAATCAACCAAATACCAAAATTTCAAAAAAAAACAAATCAAACAAGCTTCGTGAGGTTTCACATAACAAAATGTGAACCTTATAGTCCCCACACATGAACATATAAATATAATACATGAACTTCAACAAGAATAGCATACTCACAACACATGACAAATCATGAATCTCATACATATCCAAAACATCATGGATCTAACACAAAATTAAGCATATTGTCAATCCTAGAAATTATTTCAACTTTTTATGAACCCTAGGAATACAAATGGGCCCTCATCATTTTTCAGAAACCAAGATTCAAACAATCTCAAATCAGATCCAAATTCTACTCACTAAACCTTATATTCAATCAATTCATTCAAACATCCTTCAAAACTTTAAAAAAAATCAGATCTCTAATTAGCCTCTAGATTTTTACACTTTTTTAACCTAGAATCCCAAATTTGAATGATAGAGGGTCTTTTTACCTTTTTCAGATCTGGAATTTGATGATTCTTGCTCCTCATCTGCCATGAGGAAGTGATTTAGAGATTGAATTTGAAGATTAAGAATGGGTGCACTCGATTTTCGATCGGTGGTTGGGAGTTTTTTTTAGAGTGCTTCATGTTTTAAGAAGGGTTACATGTGTTTGGAGGAGAGATTTTTTATAGCTAATTACTATTTTGGGTTGCGTTTTAGTAATATTTACAAAATTGCCATCGAAACATGTAGCTTGTCTGCGTGCCATTTATTTCTCTTCTTTTTTAATCTCAAACTTACATTCATTGCATCTAACGACCCACATTTATTTTTTGTTTTCACTTTAAGGTCTATTTCCACCAGAAACGCTCTCTCTCTCTCTCTATATATATATACATATATATCATTGTTCAAAATTATAACTATAAAAGAAAAAAAAATTATCCAATTCTAAGAATTATTTCATTGTTTGAATTTTTTTCTCCAAAATAATTATGAAATAACAAAAAAATCTAATATATCAATCTATTACATTACTATATACTAAAGCAATAGCAAATTATGTCACCATATTGTGCCACATCACCTCTTTTGTTGATATAATAATTCAATTCATTTTTTCTACCATGTTAAAATCCCAAAAAAGATTAAATAAATATTTAAATTATCTTTTCCTTTAATCTATTTATGGAAACTAATTTATTAAAATATAATTTTGATTAAAAAAATAGAAATATAAATTATGTTATTTTGATAAAAAAAAATTCTAAAAAAATTAATTATAATAATTTTTGTTCTAACCGGAGTATTAGATAAAAGCTCTATTTATGGAAAATATTTTATTAAAATAGAATTCTGATAAAAAAAAAAAGATAGAAATATACATTATGTCTTACAAGATTAACAATTAACATATTAATTAAATTTTGAAAAAAATAATTAACTTTTTGATTTTCTCATAAGAATTATACGATTAATTATTTTTATTTAATTTTGATAAAAAAAAGATTAAATTTAAATTTTAGTATTTTGATAAAAATAAAATTATCCAAAAAAATTAATTATAGTAATTTTTTTTAAACTTTTAGATAAGAGTTAGGTAAAATATTTTAGATAAAAGATAAATATTAGAATAAAAATAAATAGGCAATATTCTTTTCAACTATGTGTGACTTTCCAAAACAAATTTTCCCTTGAAAAGTTTTAAATTTTTCAATTAAATCATGAACCTTAATGAATATTAGTTTTGACTCCATATTTTTCTAAGAAAAAAATCAATAATACAAAATTTTCTACTATTTAACCATTTATTTATTTTATTTGTATTTAATAAAACTCATACAAGATACGGGCCCTTACACTAAGTACCTTTCTATATCATAAGAATGATTTTAATAGCCATTTTGGAATATAAATAATATGAGAAATATTTTAATGGACTTTATTTAAATTACCGTCTTGCATGCAATGAATAAAAGAATTACTTAATAATAATAATAAGATATGTCTATGACCATAAGTGAATAAAAAAGTTATAATTATTTTAATAGAATATTAACCTTAGATTAATGAATATTTAATCATTCAAATAATATTATGTCTTGATTTTCGAAAGCATATAATACTTAAAATAAAATAAAGATTTTATAAAGAATACCTGGGATATTACAAACAAGAAATAATAATAAAGGAATATCATAGACAATCAAAATAATAATTAGATATATTTGTGACTATAAGTGAAGAAAAAGGTTATAATTATTTTAATAGAATATTAACCTTATTATTTTATCACATCTACCTAAATTATTATTATAATAATTTGGTGTATTAGTTCTCTTATAAAAGGAATATCAGAGATAATCAAAACTTTAGAAGAATTAAAGAAATTTTTATTAAAAGTTCACTCTTATCTCTTGTGTCGTTAGGTCGAGATCCCGTTTCGTTTAAGTCGTCAATTTCCGTTCATTCGTTCATAAACGCTCATGAAAGCTAAGGCAAGTGGAATTTCTCCTTGTAGCCTCGATATTCCGTTTCCGTGAAATTTCTCGATGTTGGGAAAAACTTGTTTGCAAATAATAAATGAATCTAGGAATATCGATTGTTAGAAATAATGACCCACTTGTTATCGTTATTACGATTATTAATGTTCGATAGGACTATTATGCTAGTCTTATTTGTGTGACCTATCTTTTTTAAGATCTCTTTTCGAGATCGGTATGGATTAAATAGTGAGGGGTGCGGGATTAACCTGACACCTCTATATAACCTACTAAGTCGCAAGGCACCCTGTCTAAATTCCGAGACTTTAAGGATCATGATTTGGAGGGACGAGTGCACCCAGGGGCGGATCCAGGCGGGGGCGGGCGCCCCCACATCGGTCCGAAAGAACGATGAATTTTACATAGGAGACAGGGGAATCAAAAAAAAATTTGAACTCCGCCCACACAAGGTTGCCCGACGTGATGGCAATGGAAAGGAGGAATTCATAGTGAGGAGGCATCAGGACGAGAGTTGCAGTGCATCGACGTTAATGGAGGCAGGTTCTATGTGGTATTTGAAAAAAGAATGGAGAAGAAGACTTGCTAGAAATTAAACTTAAAAAAAGAATGAGGGCAGTTGGGGCCCCTGACTTCTCATTTAATAAACTCATCGTTTTATTAAAAATATGCCCCTCAACGGCTCAACAACTACTGACTTCTCTTTTTACCAATACTCAGTTGGTAAAGTGGTAACGTGGTGCTAGACTCCTTAAATGTTGTCCAGGAGATTAGAAGTTCGAATCCCACTGGCGGCATGTATGGAGAAACTGATATTGGGAGGGTCTCCCCCAAAATGGGGCCACGAAGTACCCGGTCCGGATGTAAAGCGGTGTCCGACCGATCAAACCGGGCGAGCCAAAAGGCACGACCAAAAAAACTACTTTTCTGTTAAAATAAACTTTAAAAATACATCCCAAATTGAGTTAATAGTAACTCCTGATACTCGCATAAGCACCAACAAATCACGACTACAATAATCTCGTTAACAATCACTAAACTCTTAATATTTTTTATTATAAATGATTAACTAAAGCTAAATTTATATTCCATCAAAGCTAACATGATTGACTAAATCTTTTCAATTCGAATTTATCATATTTTATTCGAAATTTGAGTAGGAGGAGTATCATTTATAAGATAGTAATATAATTAATTTTTCATTTTGTTGGAAACTTGATACGAAATTTAATAGGTTATTTTTATAGAGTAAGGACTAGGCAATGAAGAGGAGCCTTTGCAACCCACCTTTAGTAGAGTTGACAAAGTTTGAAAGAGAAGAAAGAATCATAGAACAGCCAAACCAAGGGAAAAGAAGCATTAATTCCTCAACAACATCCTTATGCAAGAAAACACTAGGATGTCGGAGCATTTTCCACCAATCAAAACCCTCAAGAATGGATGTACTCAAAAAGCCATTGAAATCCAAGCAAGGAAGAGAATGCTATAAAATGCCAACACCCAAAGCAACACAAAGGAAGCAATGAAAAGGAGTATTTGCAAACAATTCATGTGACAACCCTATACCATATGACGTATACTTAGTGAAAAGTTATTTCACATATAATCATATAATTCACATATATCAACTATCCACGTAAGCACAAAAGAGAAATTAACAACCATAAAATGTTGCGCACAAAGTTCTATGTCGTTACTACTCATACTAAAACATCTATTACTCAAGCTTCTATTACAAGCCATATGTCTATGATGCAAAATGAGGAGGAGAAGATTGCATAGAGCTTCAGTCGGCCGACCTGTATGAATGTGACCTCTAAAAGGCCACACGTTAGTAAGAACTAGCTAAACCTGAAAAATTGTTTTGCGATTTACGTGAGTCGCATACTCAGTGAATATAAACCATCATCAATTATTTCACACAAAGCCAAACAATTGGTCAGTATACATATTCATACATATTATATATGTCATATATGAATTTACTATGCATATGCAAATGTTGATGTTTCCAATTCTTTATTCTGTGAACTGTTCAAGCCTGAATCTGCCCCGGGTTTCCATTACCGACTCTTTTCCATTACCAACTTTTCCTTACTTTTTTTTTCCATATACCAACTTTTTTTTCTTTTCCATTACCGATTTTTAGGCATCTTAGGCCTCATTTGCTCATATACCATCTCTTAGGCATCTTAGGCCTCATGTATGACCCGTAGATCTCTTTTGTATACAAATTCAGGGCAAGATAGTCACATATCCTTTTAATCTCATGCAATATGCTATGCAATCAAGTGGATCATGTAGTCATATATATCATATATCATATAACATCTGCTAGTCACATATCCTTTTAATCTCAAACAACTCTGGAAATTTCAGAGCTATCACATATAACACATACATTCATGTAGCTGATATAGCACATATATCCATATAGCTCATATAGCACATATATCCATATAGCACATAGGGTTGAATCTCCGGTCTATACTCACCTGTTCATGACAGATACTATTTCTCTTCCCCTTCTCTTTGACCACGATCTATGACTCATCCTCCAAATCACGCTTGTACTTCAAGATTAAAACTCAATAGAAGAGATCTTGTACCAGATCCGACAAACAAACAACAAAATCAAGCCCTCTCTTAAAAAACTCTCGAACTCCCAAATCTAGAAACTCTTTCTTTATTTATTGTTGTTTTGTAGCTTGATATGTACAAACCAACAATCTTCTCATATTTATATTAAAACATAGTCGGCAAACAACCGAAGTCGGCAAAAATTAATAGAAACCACAATTTTCACCCTCAAATCTCGTTTACTACAAACTTTACCCTGAAATAATTATTAATTAATTTTTAGTTAAAAACTTTTTAAAATATAATAAACTTAATTAGAAAATAAATATTACTTTTAAAAATTCACTATATATCATGCCAATATGCTATGCATATGCTACTAATATTATATGAATGCAGAATGACGTATGCACTTTGGTCGGGGATATTACAATCCTACCCCTCTATAAGAATTTTGTCCTCAAAATTCGCTATCTCTTCATATGACTTTCTCATCTTATCCTCTGTTTCCCAAGTTGTTTCCTCTATACCACGATTCTTCTGAATTACTTTGATTATCAAAATTTTCTTGTTTCGCAACTGTTTGATTCTGTAGTCTACTATCACGATCGGTGTTTCTATGTAGCTCAAATTTTCTGTAAGTTGTACTTCTGAATCTTTTAACACATGTGACGAATCAGATCGATATCGCCATAACATACTAAAATATAAAATATTACGAATCTGGGCCAAACATCAATGTTTCATCCTGAATATCAAATGGCATATCTCTACCTTGTCGAATCTGCTCAATAATTTCTATCAACTTTCCATATTTAGTTTGTGCATCTTTAGTTTTCTGTATCAACACTGGATGAATCTCCAAAGTAGCAATCAGTACTCCATCTGTGTCAAACTGTAGTCTAGCATTTAGACCTCGCAAAGCAATCAAATCTAACAATGACATCAGGTGCATATTTGTCATCATACCACTAGACTTTCGACTCAAAGCATCTGTTACAACATTGGCCTTTCTTGGATGATACTTGATTGTACAATCATAATTTTTAAGTAGTTCCATCTAGTACCTTTGTCGTATGTTCAACTCTTTTTTGCTCATCAAATACTTCAAACTCTTATGATTTAGTAAAGATTTAGAATGTTTCTCCATATTGATAATGTCTGCCAAATCTTTAGGGCAAATACTACTGCTGCCAGCTCCAAATCATGTACAAGATAAGAAATTTCATATGGTCGTAACTGTCGAGATGCATAGGCAATTACTTTCCATCCAGCATAAAGACACAACCATGACGCTAATATGAAGCATCAGTGTAAATACCAAATCCTCTTGTACCTGTAAGAATTCTCAATATTGCTGTTGTAGTCTATCGGTGCTTTAACTCATTAAAGCCCTATTGGCACGCAAAATACCAATGGAATGAAGCATTCTTTCATAGCAAATTAGTAAGTGGTGTAGCGACAATAGAGAATCTTTCAACAATCGTTTGTAATATCCAAACATACCAAGAAACTATGAGCTTCTGTAACTGTAGTTGACTGCTTCAACCTTCTTTGAATAAACCTCTATACCTCTTCCAAATATTATATGTCCTAACAATATCACATGATCCAACCAGAATTCACACTTACTCAGTTTAGCTTATAACTATTTTTTCCTCAAGACTCGTAGCATAGTACGCAAATGATCAACATGCTCATCTGTACTCCACGAATATACCAATATAGCATGAATAATGATGATCACAAATCTGTCTAGAAAAGATTGAAATACCTTGTTCATCAAAGCCATAAATTCTGTTGGTGCATTAGTCAAACCAAATAGAATTACTAGAAACTCATAATGCCTGTATCAAGTTCTGAATGTTGTCTTGATAATGTCATCTTTAGCTTTCTTTAACTGATGATATCATGATCGAATGTCTATCTTTGAAAATAATTTTGCACCCAGAAGTTGATCAAACAAGTCATCTATCCTTGGAAATGGATATTTGTTCTTCACTGTCACCTGATTCAACTTTCTGTAATCTATTAACATATGTAAGCTACCATCTTTCTTTTCACGAAAATTACTGGTGCACCCGAAGATGATACACTAGCCCTAATAAATACTTTGTCCAACAAATCCTGTAATTGTTTCTTCAGTTCATGTAACTTTAGAAGAGCCATCCGATGTAGAGGAATAGAAATCGGTGCAGTACTTGACATTAATTCCATAGTAAACTCTATATCTCTATCAGGTGGCAATGTAGGAAAATCCTTTGGAAACACATTAGGAAAATCTTTAGCAACTGGAATATCTCCAACCTCATCAGATTCAACTGTACGGTCTATAACATGGGCTAGATATGTCGCACATCCATCTCTGATCATGCAAACAGCGATTGTTGCAGATATTAAGCAATTGGGTACCATTTGTCTATCACCATAAAAAATCACTCTAGATTTCTCAAGCAAGTCTATCACTACTTCTTTGGTATAACAATACACTTTAGCATGATGTCTTGACAACCAATCATTTCCAATATAATATCAAACTCGTGCTGGACAAGATCAGATCAACTGCTAACTCTACTGTATCCACTTGTATTAGACAATTTCGATGTACTGTACGTACCTTTACCATTTCCTCTATACAATCTGTTCTAATGGTCCATATGTATGAAATGTATGCTCATGTAGTGTTGTATGAGATGCTCTTATAAACTGATGTGGCACGGCTGAACCTTCTCTCCTTTATGCATCATGCTCATAAATGCAATTCTAATATTAATTACATATGCTTATGAATGCATGCCCTTAAAGAATCATATCTCTGCTTTGATACCAAAAACTAACTGTGACAACCCTATACCCTATGACGTATACTTAGTGAAAACATATTTCACATATAAACATATAATTCACATATAGCAACTATCCACATAAGAACAAAAGAAGAATTAACAACCATTAAAGGTTGCGCACAAAGTTCAATGTCGTTACTACTCATACTAAAACATCTATTACTCTAGCTTCTATTACAAGCCATATGTCTATGATGCAAAATGAGGAGGAGAAGGTTGCATAGAGCTTCAGTCGGCCGACCTTTATGAATGTGACCTCTAAAAGTACACACGTCAGTAATAACTAGCTGAACCTGAAAAATTGTTTTGCGATTTACGTGTGTCGCATACTCAGTGAATATAAACCATCATCAATTATTCCACACAAAGCCAAACAATTGGTTAGTATACATATTCATACATATTATATATGTCATATATGAATTCACTATGCAAATGCAAATGTTGATGTTTTCGATTCTTTATTTTGTGAACTGTTCAAGCCTGAATCTGCCTCGGGTTTTCATTACCGACTCTTTTCTATTACCAACTTTTCCTTTTTTTTCCATATACCAACTTTTTTTTCTTTTCCATTACCGACTTTTAGGCATCTTAGGCCTCATTTGCTCATATACCATCTCTTAGGGATCTTAGGCCTCATGTATGACCCGTAGGTCTCTTTTGTATACAAATTCAGGGCAAGACAGTCACATTTCCTTTTAATCTCATGCAATATGCTATGCAATCAAGTGCATCATGTAGTCATATATATCATATATCATATATCATCTGCTAACATACTTTCTGTGCAAACAACTCTGGAAATTTCAAAGCTATCACATATAACACATACATCCATGTAGCTGATATAGCACATATATCCATATAGCTCATATAGCACTTATATCCATATAGCACATATGGTTGAAATCTCCGGTCTATACTCACCTGTTCATGACAGATACTATTTCTCTTCTCCTTCTCTTTGACCACGATCTATGACTCGTGCTCCAAATCACGCTTGTACTTCAAGATTAAAACACGATAGAAGAGATCTTGTACCAAATCCGGGAAACAAACAATAAAATCAAGCCCTCTCTTTAAAAAACTCTCGAACTCCCAAATCTATGAACTCTTTCTTTATTTATTGTTGTTTTGTAGCTTGATATGTACAAACCAACAAGCTTCTCATATTTATATTAAAACATAGTCGGCAAACAACCAAAGTCGGCAAAATTAATAAAAACCACAGTTTTCACCCTCAAATATCGTTTACTACAAACATTACCCTAAAATAATTATTAATTAATTTTTAGTTAAAAACTTTTTAAAATATAATAAACTTAATTAGAAAATAAATATTACTTTTAAAAATTCACTATATATCATGTCAATATGCTATGCATATGCTACTAATATTATATCAATGCATAATGACATGTGAACTTTGGTCGAGGATGTTACAATTCAAGTCCCTAGATAAGGATCCAACCTGATGAGGAAAAAGCAACACCAAGATATCAACAATGAAAATGTCTTGAAAGGGATAAGAAAGAACCAACTTGAAAAAGTTAAGGGGGAGACTTATGAGACATATGCAAGAAGGAAAAAACAACGAGAGATAGCAAAGAAGGAAATAGTATACAGAAATGCAAAAATGAAGTATCAAAATAACGGACAAAGATCAGATTGCATAAAGAACATAAAGAAAACAATTTAAAAGATATGTTGGCAAAGCATTTCTCTAAAGAAGGAAAGAAAATGCCAAACAAGAGAAGCACAGAGTGACGTAAATCAAGAATCAAGCATAACAAAAGCATAATTGAACTCAAGCTTGAGAGATCAAAGTAGATTTGAAGAAAAGTGTCAAACAAATTGTCAAAGGGCAACGCCCTGGGTAAAGATAAATGAAACACATACAAATAAAACTTAAGGGCCAATAATTACATCCAAACTCAACCATGAAGCAGAGAACACATACTCCAATAAAGAAGATGCGAAAACCATTCCATAGGATAAGAGATAAAGAAGCAGTCCACAAAGCGATCGAAGAGAAAATCATAAAATCAACATAAAAAACAGCACAAAGCCAACAAGAAAGCGCTACAAGAAGATCCCAAAAAACTGGAAACCAACCAGAAGCAAAGAAAGAGAAGGGTACAAAATTCCATACCGGAGGACATGGAACAAAATCCATGTCAACCAACAAAAAGGTCAGCAAATGCGAAAGATCGAAATGAAGGCGAATCTCTCAGATCCCAAATAAAGGGATCCTAAAATCGCCACCATCAAGAAAGGGAGCACAGAACCCAAGCGACAAAGAGGTGGCAACACCAAAGAAGATCCCAATCCGTAAAAGAAAGAAATCCAAATACCCATCCAAATTCAACCAGGGAACCAGATTTGAGGATGAAGTGCGCAAACAAAGGAGCCCAAAGGCCAACTAGAGAGAGAGGCATCGAAAGAGTGAACCTCGTCAAGAAACCAACAAAGGTCGAGATCGAAATGGTCAAAAGAGAAGTTCAAGAAAACAGAAGAAAACGAAAAAGAACCAACAAAATTACATGTTGGACGGAGAAGCAAAGGAGACGAAATCAATACTTTTATAAAAGCAAAACGGGAGAACATTCCCCGAGGAACAGTGAACCAGGCACCTTTCTGACGCCTCTCTCTCAATTCACCTTCCCCACAAAAGATCTGGTCAACTGCCTATTTTTTCCCGCGCCCAATTGCTTGTTCAATTTCTCTTTTGCCGCCTGCTAGCAGTCTTTTATTTGGCTTTGCTCTCTTCCTTTTGCCGCCTATCTTTCTCGTCTTTATAAACAACCCTAGAAAGGAACAAAGAGAAAAATCAGGACAGAACAACGACGGACTCGGGAGAACTTCGAATTCTTCAATGCACATCTTCTTGCCTTTCACATGTGTCTCCGTCCACGTTGCCCAGTTCGCTGCCTCTTGCCGCCGGTACGCCCCTCTTTTTCCATCGCGCACCTTTCTTTCTTCCTCTTCGTCTTTCAACCTTCAACCTTTCTTCTTCTTGTTTTTCCGTGAGTCCAACGACCTTCGCTGCCGGTCCACCAAGGTCATCTTTCTGTTTATATTCGTTCTAATTTCATATTTAGGGTTAGAGGTATTTTAAAATTGGGTTTATTTATTAGTTTCATTGAGATTAGGGATAGAAATTAGGGCTTGTGTTTGCTTTGTGCTACGATTAGTCTTCCCCTTCTCCTTTCATATGTTGTTTATGAATTTGGAATCGTTTTTTTTAAAGAAGATATTTGATAAAGTCAATTGAATCTGGTGCTAAGATTTTGAGCATCAAATTTGATTGATGTCTGTTGAATCAATCATCGTTAGTGTGTTATTATCTCTTATCTATAATTATGGTTTTAGATTGATATCTAATTATCACATTTTTTGGTTCTAAATTAGAAATTGAATACTAGCTCTGTTTATGGATAGGTTGTTGATAGCCTTTGCTCTGAATGAATTAGTTCAATCTAGGGGATGATTTATTTCACTTTGTGAGCTTGCTATGAATCCTAGAAATTCAGGTCAATTGACTGACCTTGTAGCTTATAGTTTGTGCACTTTTGACCTCGTGTTCATTTCTTATATTAAAATTTTCACTACAGATAATACAAGTAGATATGTAACCTCTTCAAAAGAAAATGAACTAGCATCTCATAACCAGTTGGTACTGGTTTTTATACCGTGCTTTAAATTGCTCACATGTTTAGATACTTGCTAATTAATATACCTTCTTATTGTGAGAACTGAAAAGCAAATTTATTATTTGTTACCATGAATTGTTCTTAATGTAAGCAAATTAATTAACAATATTACCATCTCTACATTAATGTAAGCAAATTTATTATTTGTTTTATACAATTGATGTCCCCTCCGTTGCTGTCGTCCGGATTTCCAGCCAATCACCCGATCTCAACCCCATCTAGGTAAATATCTTGATTTGTCCTAGGTTGATGAACTTTTGTTGGGTTTCCCGACCCACAAGTCTATCGATGAGTAGTATTTAGTTTCACTTTGTATGATCGTATTAATTATAAACATTACATTGCTACGTTGGTTTAGTTATAAACATTACATTGCTAACTGGTTTTGGTTTAGGAATCAACGGCTCATACTTGCCCACCACCGTAACTCTTCCAGCTCTTTCTGGTTCACTTCCAACTTGCCTGAGAAACTCCTTTCCGAGCTTGACCTCTCTAAAACATGTGATTTAACTAAAGGTGCATATTTGTATCTATTCTTCACTACTAAACAGATGGGATTTATTTTACATCTATATCCTTTCAGTGTAGTTATTTTGAAGTGCTACAACTATTTAGGAAGTCAAGGAATAGAAGATGTAAAAGTAAACATTATATGAAAGTGAACAAAAAATATGAGCAATCTTAACTGGAATAAAACCCTATATCCTTTAGTTTGTTTATTTAGAGAGGGCTATATTTATTTATTTTATTAAACACAATCATGGGATATACTTTCTAGTGATGTCTTTTTTTTAATGTTTGGATAACAAGTGGGGCCAAATAATTCGCTCAATATTGTATGTGAATTTTATTAGGTTCAACATCCAAATTATTGATAAGTTTCTTCTTTTTACTTGTACAAAAGCTGGGAAGTTCATGCTTTTTTTAATTGAAAATTTGCACAACTTAATTGCTAAAATTATAACATAATTTGAAAAACCTATGATGCTTTTATCTGCTTCACAATTTTCTATTGAAGTTATTTGCTTCCATGGTCTTTCATCTTCAAACCCATGCTTAGTTGTTTTTAATGCATTTAAAATCCTAATATTTTTTTGGCAGAGTATGTCTTTTAACGCTTAGTCCAGTAAAGTCTAAAGCATGTCTTGAGGCTCTAAATGCAGTGAAAATCGCGGCCACAAATGTCAATTAAAAATTGAATCGAGTAGTTGTGCTAAAGGTAACAAAATTAAAGTTATTTAAATAGGATAAATTAATCTTTTGTTTTGCATATCACGCAAATTATCTCAAGAACTGATGATAGTACCATGTGAGAAATGGGGTATGCGTTGTTTTGGGTATGTTTGCATTTTTTTTACCGTTTATGCACCAGTGAAGAAAGCAAAGCAGTCTTCAGAGTTGGTTTTGACTGCTGTGTTTGCGGTACTGATTTATGACTCATTCTTTTTTCATGTCATTGTGTTTAACCAATGATTATTATTAGTATTATATTCACAATGAATGATCAAAGGATTGTTTTGTGTTGCTTTTCCATGTGTAACACGGATAAAGATTTCCCTTTAATAATCATAGAATATTCAGTTTTTTCTACTAAATAGAATCCTCATTGTGTATTTTTTTCTTTCATGCTTTGGAGGTTTGATGTTTAATGGTTATTGCTTTTGGCTGAATGTGATGTTGCTTGAGATGGTAAAATGTAGACTGATATGTCTTGGGTACAGAATGTAAAAAAAAAAGATGTTCATTAGGGTGATTTTCATGCCCATTAATCTCAAAGTAGGTACTTTGTGGGGTGTTACAGTGGGTTTCTTATAGCCCCTTCTTTGACTGCATTAGGCTATAATGTTGTAACTGATGTTGATCAATAAGCCTAAACTCATTTTTAGTTTTTCTATTTAATTTCATAGTTTTCATATTTACATCCTAGCTATGATTCATGCTATATATATATTCCATAATTTGCATCATATAAATTAATTTTGCTACCTTAATCATGATATTAGATAGCATCAACAATGATGTATATAATTTGGCACATATACACGCATAATAGATTTCATGTTCATGCTTTATTAGTTCACCTAGACTACCTAATCTAGGTACTTCTTGTGCCTAATTTATGTGATCATGTATAGTATTAGCTTTGTGTGTATATATTGCCCATGCTGACTGAGATAGCTTATTAAATACTTAAGTAAAAAAACAGATTTTAACTACGGTGATTTTCATGTCCATGAATTTCAGATTAGGTAGTTGTGTGGGATGTTACAGTGGGTTTAATATAACCCTTTCTTTGACTGCATTAAGCTATAAAGCATTTTTCACATAATTCATTTTTTTATAATTTCATTGTCAGCCTAAATGCAATTTTCAGCTTTCTTATTTAATTTAAAGTTTGAGGGAGCGATTTATTCATAAATTAATGCATTTAGTACTTCAGTAGTTTATGTTTATTCATTGAATGGTTTAACCTTAATGTTGATTCTCTATTTGGTTGTGGCTTTGGGTGGATGAATGCCTTGATTATTAGGGATCTTCGTTATTATTTTTGAAATAATAAAGTACAATTGGTTGCTTTATTTGTTATTGCTCTATTAATTTAAAGTCTATCTTCTTAATTAGTTAAAAGAATGCTGATGCGTCCTTGTCCTAGCTCGGACCCAGCTCCGACGAACTCGAGACGGCCTAGACCTTGGAGACCCCCTTGGCGTAGGACTTAGTCTCATATTATGATATTATTTATATTTCCGTCATTTATTTCTAGCTAGTTTCCATATTTAGTATGTTGCTATTTCCCTTTTTAGTAAGTTGTCTTATTGAGTCAGGAGTCGTTAGGCCTTGTTTGCATACAAGCCCTAGGCGCCTCTCCCACCTAGGATTAGGGTTTCGAGTGGCCTCCTCCTCTATATAAAGGAGTCACGCCCCATTGTACTTCTTACGTCAAAATTTAGCCAAGTTAAAGTAGAGTCGAGTTTCCTCCTTATTTGGCCCGACGTCACCCCCAAATCCGTTGTCGAGTCCATACGTGGTCCGACGTTTTATCCCCTTTGCCTCGCCCCACCCTCGTTTCGACGAGCATTAGAGGTCCGCGAGTCCACTTTTGTGGTCTCATATTTATCCGGTTACCCTTGTCGGAGAAGATCCGGACGTTTCAAGCCTAGATCCGCCCCTTGCCGAGCGAGGGTCACATCAAGTGGTATCAGAGCGTCAGGCGGTTCGAACGGTTCCTTCTCCGTCCCTACAACAAAAAAAACGAAGTTGAGACTTCTGTCCAGATTTTCGAAAAAAAAAATTCTTTTTCTGCAATTTTCTTCCAGAATCTTGTAGGTCTTTTCGATACGAGTCTGGGCATATAAAATTCGCCCAAATCGGACGTCGTTTGCCCCTCCAAAAGGCCGAAATACCAACCAGACACGCGAGTCCGGCGCTCAGCGAGCAGCAGCTTGCCAGAACCGAGTCTTGGCGCAGCCCCGGCACTGCAGTACCGCGCCAGCAGTGCGCCATCCAGGAGCCGATCCGCAGCAGCCTCGTGCCAGCCCCAAGCGTCCCCGTGCTAGCCTACTTTTTTTTTCGGAAACCCTAGATCTTTGCGAAGATTGTGTTGGTTGTGATTTGGGAGCATATCTTTTATTATCTTATTTTATTTTATTTATTTTTGATTTTATCCTTTTGTAAAAGATCTTAATTATAAAAGATCTTCTAGTTACTTTTATTTTTAGAATAGATTTTATTATTTTCCGTTTTTAGCGGGATCTTTCGGATTGTGGAAGATCTCGTAATATTGTAAAAAAAAAACACCGAGAGCCAAGCCATGTCTTGGACTTGCTCGGTAGTATGGGACGATTCAGATTCTTGGGATCGGCCTCGTCGACGATTTAACACTCGTCCCTATAGGCCGCTTCCGAGGGACTACCCGGATTGGATCCCACCGTATAAACTCTCGGAGAATCGGGCCCGCTATTACGGCGAAATTCCAAAACCCCGACGTCGATCATACGTTGAACGGGATTGGAGTCCGCCACCTTGGCACCCGAAACCCCAATATGAAGAGCGGGATTGGAGTCCGCCGCCTCGGCGCATGCGTACCCGATATGATGAGCGGAACTTCAGTCCGCCACCTCGGCGATCTCGAAACCGCACCGCGGAGGCCCAAAGGCCTCCCTCGGCCCGCGCATCACCATCCCCTAGCGCCGACACTCCGACCCTCTCCGAGAATCATCGGCGCACACACTACGCCATGACCGCGGAGCAACGGATCGCGGAGCTCGAGCGCCTTATAGCCGAGGCCAAAAGAGAGTCTCAACCGTTGCCGGCACCCCACGTGCCTTCGCACGCGTCGTGTCCAGCGATGTCGGCGCCCATCCTTAGCGAGGTCCCTAGCGACGTGCCCAGCCACGAGTCGAGCCCAGCGCCGGACGAGGTCCCTACCGAGGCCCCTGCCCATGTCTTTACCGAGGCCCTTTCCGAGGATCCTACCGAGTTTCTTCCCGAGGTCCTTTCCGAGGATCCTCCCGAGGTTCTTTCCGAGGTCCTCCCCGATTCCGACGCTGACATCGAGCCCAAGCTCGCGCCTGCCCCTGTGTCGACACAATATTTATTGAAGACTACACATGTCGATGGCAAGGCTTTGATAAGATCGACGCCTTCTTCCCTTGTTCGACCCACGTCGAAGCGAGGACGCTTCAAAGCTAAGCGGGGGAGAATGATGCGTCCCTGTCCTAGCTCGGACCCGAGACGGCCTAGACCTTGGAGACCCCCTTGGCGTAGGACTTAGTCTCATATTATGCTATTATTTATATTTCCGTCTCTTATTTCTAGCTAGTTTCCATATTTAGTATGTTGCTATTTTTCTTTTTAGCTAGTTTCCCTTTTTAGTAAGTTGTCTTATTGGACCAGGAGTCGTTGGGTCTTGTTTGCATACAAGCCCTGGGCACCTCTCCCACCTAGGATTAGGGTTTCGAGTGGCCTCCTCCTCTATATAAAGGAGCCACGTTCCATTGTACTTCTTACGTCAAAATTTAGCCAAGTTAAAGTAGAGTCGAGTTTCCTCCTTATTTGGCCCGACGTCACCCCCAGTTCCATTGTCGAGTCCATACGTGGTCCGACGTTTTATCCCCTTTGCCTCGCCCCACCCTCGTTCCGACGAGCATTAGAGGTCCGCGAGTCCACTTTTGTGGTCTCATATTTATCCGGTTACCCTTGTCGGAGAAGATCCGGACGTTTCGAGCCTAGATCCACCCCTTGCTGAGCGAGGGTCACATCAAATGTCTTTCATGTTATGCTTCTAGACTATTGAAATAGTACATTTTCGATATCTTCATATTTCTTACACATTACTTTGCCTATTTGTCTTTTTCAGGAACAATTAGTTAAATATACTTACAAGTGATGAGTAGAAAGGGTGAAGACTACGGAAAGAAAATATACGATACTATAGACATTCCTACCTCTCGGAGGACACCTCTGAAAACAAATAGTCGGCGCATTCAAGATGCAAAGAGCTCCTCTTCTCAGGGAAGACCTCATAGAGAAAGATCTCGCCACTTGAAAATTTAGATGAACCAATATATAAGGGCATTTGCATGAACTATGTTCCAAGTGCGCCTCTTATTCTTCCCGCTCCTCTTACTTGTAGATTTTGTCGTGCTCTTAAATTTGTTCATGAATTTCCAACGTTCTGTTGTTCTAATGGGGAAGTTCAGCTTGCGCCGCTAGATATATGTCCACAAATACTAGACCTATTTACAAGGACTGATGAAGTTGGAATTCATTTCAAGACATATTCTAGAGCATATAACAACTTTTTTGCATTCAGTAGTATAGGAGGAGATATCCATCCGAATAATTGGAAGGGTATTTTCACTTTTCTACTTCAAGGGCAAATGTATCATTTTGTGCCAAATCTTATTCCAGATGACAAGAAACCTAGATTCCTACAACTTTATTTTTATGATGGTGCTTCAGAATTAGCCGCTCGTTGTAACAGCCTTAAAGATTTGCGACCTGATATTATTGAGCTAATGATTTCTCTAATGAACTATAACCCATATGCACACTTTTTTCGTTCGCTTCGATCGATTTCTATTATGGATCACTCAAAGATTAGGCTAATAAAAAAAACCTAATTTAGATCAACGAGTATATAATGCTCTGACGTCCGATGAAGTCGCTTCCATTGTAGTTGACGATTCATCGCCCGGACAAGCTAATAGTTTGCATTAGTAGTTTATGGCAAGGCTGATCGCGATCTTAGGATCATGCACTACTATGGTTGCTATGACCCTTTGCAATATCCACTTTTATTTACGAGAGGGGAAGTCGGGTGGCATCAAGGTCTAAAACGAGTTTCAAGAGCAACAGTCGTCCATGTGATGACGTACCTTTTCCGATATCTTCATGCATTGTGCAAATTGCTGAAGATGTGATTGGTCAAGAAGTTGCAGGTACTACGCGCTTCCAAAACATATCTGGTTAATATTAGTGTATGAAGTGTAATTCGCTTAACATTATTGGTCACTCTATTGTATTTTTTTCTTGTTCTCATTTAATGTTAGTGTTATCCATTTCGAGTCGCTCAACATGATTTTTAACTTCAAAATATAATTGGTTAATCTATTGTGTGTGCTTTCATTTAATCTGATTTGTTTTGATATATGATATGGCCAACCGCTAAAAGGAAGCCTCCGAAAGATGGAAAAGAGGTGTCATGTCGAGAATATTATGCCTACAGGTTCCAAATTCGTCCTGCAAATTATATTGTGCATATAGGTCGTGTTTTTTTGCAATATATTGTGGATATGTATGTGAAAATAGAAAACACCTGTTTGGATTTCTTAAGAAAGAATCAGAGTTTGCTTTGAAGTGAGCTATACCAAGGTGTGGTTGAAAGTGTCGGTGAAGGTATTAGAGATACAGTTGCGGTTGGCAGACGTGTTGTACTCCCCGCGTCATTTATTGGTGGCCCTCGTGATATGAAATGCCGATATTTAAATGCGATGAGTCTGGTTCAAAAGTTTGGGAGGCAAGGTAAATTTATTACTATGACCTGCAACCCAAAATGGCCAGAAATAACTTCTCAACTTAGACCGGGTGAGACCACTGATCTCCGGCCTGATCTTGTTACCCGAGTATTTCATGCAAAGTTCATAGAACTGAAACGCTTCGTAATTGACAAACAAATTTTTGGTCATGTGAAAGCATGTGTGTTTTGTCATTGAGTTTCAAAAGAGGGGTTTGCATCATGCGCATATGCTCCTAATCTTTGACCGTAGTGCAAAGATCTTCAATCCTGAATCCTTTGATAAATATGTGTGTGCGGAATTGCCGCCAACATCAATGCCTTATTTACGTAGAGTTGTTGTGCAACATATGCTACATGGACCATGTGGTAAGGGCCATGAAGACTGTAGCTGTATGCGCAAAGACGGAAATGTGCTTAAGTGTAATTCAGGCTACCCGAAACAATATGCAAAATTCACAACATGCGCAGAAGATTGCTATCCGATATACAAATGACAATGCAACGGTGATTTCGTTAAAATACATGGTGTTGAAATGGATAATCAATGGGTCGTCCCATACAACCCATATCTTCTAGCCAAATTTGATTGTCATATAAATGTGGAGGTTTGATCCACCGTCAAGGCAGTCAAATATCTATACAAGTACATATACAAGGGGCATGATAAGGTTTGTTTTGACATCGCACGGAATCAACCTGCCATTGTAGATGAAATAAGCGCATACCAATCTGGTCATTGGATCAGCCCACCTGAATCTTCTTGGAGGATATTTAGGTTTGATCTTTATGATATGAACCCACATGTCATTCCTCTGCCGGTTCATCTTCCCGAAAAGCACATTGTTCATTTTATGAAGTATGAAAAGTTGCAATCTATAGTGAACAATGACGACCGTCATAGAACAATGTTGTTGGGCTTCTTCAAGGCAAATGTCGAGCTAGAAAATGCGCCAAACTTCTTATACTCCAAATTTCCTGAGCATTTTGTTTGGGACCAAACTTTAAAAGTGTGGAGGGAAAGGTCTGAAAAGGGAGGCCCGAAGTCTGTTGGCAGGTTACATTATGTAAGTTCTTGTGAGGGAGAGCGCTTTTTCTTACGCCTACTGCTAACAAACGTTAGGGGTTCGACATCTTTTACCGATTTGCTCACCGTTGATGGTGTTGTGTATGCAACCCTTAAGGAAGTGGCTGAGAAGCTTCTCTTGCTTGAAAGATCTGATTATGCTCAGTCATGTATGCACGAGGCAATAGAGGTTCAAATGCCATGTGCATTGTGTAGACTCTTTGCTGCACTGTTAATCTTCTGTGAGTTTGTGGATCCTCAGGCTCTTTGGGATGAGTTCTATTCTGCTTTGTCAGAAGATTTCGCTTATAGATTTAAGGGAATTGATGACAAGGTCTATATGCTTACTTATTCTGATGTGGATAGATACTTGGAAGGGATGGGAAGAAGCATGAGGCATTTTAGGTTAGAGACTCCTGCTCATTTAGATCTGTTTGCATCGAGAATTACAAGAGATATCAGTGATGCACTACATGCACCTGTTCCTGAATGCTACATCGGCACACATAAACGGCTAAATGCCGCACAAAAAATTGCATACAAAGATATAATGCGCCATGTTAAAAGCGGAACGCCATGTGCTTTTTTCATCGATGGTCCTGGTGGAACTGGAAAAACCTATATGTATTGTGCTCTTTATGCTAAGCTTAGAAGTCTTGGAAAGATTGGTATTCCAACGACGACCTCAGGAATAGCTGCTTCAAATATACCTACGGGCCGAACCGCGCACTCCAGATTTAAAATCCCTATAGATCGACATGGTTCCTATAATTGCAATGTGTCTAAACAAAGTACTTTGGCATGTTTGTTGCGAGCTGCATCGCTTTTGATTTGGGATGAGGAATCAATGGCCAAAAAGGAAGATATATAAGCTTTGTATTCCCTCTTACAAGATATTTGTGACAACAAAATGCTATTTGGCAGTAAGATTGTTGTTTTTGGAGGGGATTTTCGTCAAGTTTTGCCAGTTTTGCCGCATAAATCTCAGCTTGAGATCATAAATTCTAGCTTGGTTTGCTCATATGTGTGGCCGCAATTAGTTAAATACAAGTTAACTAAGAATGTTAGGGTTCACGAAGATATAGAGTTCGCCCAATTCCTATTAGAACTCGGTAACGAAAAGTTTCAAAACAAAGAGACATCTTCTATATTTATTCCCTCCAATCTAATCGAATGTTACAGTGTATCATCAAATTGTACTAATTTATTGATCGAGAGCATGTTTCAATGCAACAAGCTTCTTTTGACCCTCAAATCCTTAGTGAACTTGCTATTTTGACACCGACCAATGAAGGGGTCGATGAGACTAATGCATCTTTAATAGATAAATTTCTAGGCGCAACTACATACAAAGGGTTCGATAGTATAATTGATGACAATCATGGCTTGTATCCAGATGAGTTCTTACATACTCTATGTCCTTCAAGAATGAGTCCATATGAATTAGTGCTCAAACCAGTTGTCCCGTTATACTATTGCGTAATTTGGATCCCTCTAATGGTTTGTGTAATGGTACTAGATTGATTTGTAAACAATTTCGAAAGAATGTCATCCTGTGTGAAGTAGCTACTGGTTCCTACAAAGGTGACAAGGTTTTGCTTCCAAGGATCAATCTCAGGTCGCCCGAAACAAGCTATCCTTTTATGCTCGAGAGGAAACAATTCCCAATAAAGCTTTGTTTTTGCAATGACGATAAACAAAGCGCAGGGTCATACTTTGCAGAAAGTAGGCGTTTACTTAAGGTAACCGTGTTTTGCACATGGTCAATTATATGTGGCATTTTCTAGAGTGCCTAGGAGAGAGCACGTCAAGGTCTTTCTACCACAGTCGTTATGCACATCTGCACAAGAACAACAAGTGACAAATGTTGTATCTTTTGCTACTCTAGAGAGAGCAGGTGTCTTGCCAAGCAACACCGACAATTAGGTATAGATACCACTTATCCCACCATGTTTGTGTTTTGCATTTTGCATCTTGAATTTCTTTATCTTTTCTCCCACCATGATTTTGAATTGATTTTTATTTCATATGAATTGCCATTTTTGTTTTGTTTTAAATACTTAGAAATAGAAATGTAATTTCATTTGATAAGTTGAAAAATAGGTAGTTAATTGAGTTCACAAGAGACATATAACAAAAGGATTCTTGAAATTCTGATGGTATGATCGCTTTTTTTCCTATGATTTAGATTGTTTCTAGAAACATAAGTATAAAATTATGTGCATGAAATTTGAATATAGTAGATAAGATCCTTCGCTTTTATGATTGTCTTAATTGCAGTTGAAAAAGATGTGACAAAAAGTAGCTCTATCAATTAAAATTATCACTTCTTAACTTTAAGCTTTTGACCCTTGTTTCCTTTCTCTATCCACACGTTTGATTTGAAATACCTACAATCCATTAAATTGAATCTCCCCTCTTTCTTGCTTCTTTAGATTTTTTTGCTTTGGTTGCTTGAAGATAGGTTTCTGATTGATGTATGTTCCCTTTCCTTTATTACTATAGACGAGGTCTCGTAATGAAGTCACCGATTTGTTGAATTCCATCTATCAAGGTATGCATCCTGAATTTCATCTTTCACAAACCTTGAAGTTTAGTTTTGAATTGGTTAGGTTTCTCTTTGTAAACATAAGTTCCTTAAGTTTTTGATTGGCAACTCTTCTTTTTGTTTTGCAACAAAGATTTATTCCCCGCTTTCTCCTTGAGGGCTCAGTTTTTTTGTGTTGCACCTGGTGTGTTTGCAACAAAGATCGTGTCAACGGTACATACCAATTACCAATAGCATTCTATAATTGGGTTGCATTTTAAAATGTGGTCGGTGTTGCTTTTAGAAATCAAAACAATTTTGAAGCATAAACTAAATGTTGTTGTTGTGCTCCTTATATAGAATTTAAATTTGCATCTTCAGGAATCCATTTGTGTTTGTTTCACTCATACAACCTTCCTAATGAACAATCGTTGTTATGTTCTGGTTAATTTCATGGCACCTGCTTTGAAGAGGCCAACAGATCACTTATAAATCACTTTCAAAGCACCTACAACAGACGGTGGATGTAGAGGATGTGAGAAGACAAATCGAGATCATGACATATTTTTCTACACACCTTTTTATTGTGACTTATAAATATTTCTAACAAAAGAGAGTATAAGTATATATATGATGTATAAGTAATATGTTTCAATTCGACCAAAAAAAAAGTAATATGTTTCAATGTCTTCGCTTGGTTTTTAGATGAATTTCAATACTAATAACCTGACATAATAGTAGAAATTACAAGTAATTGTGTCAAGTTTCTTTTGAATTTTTATACTTCCATTTTATTTGCGTACAAATATCATTAGTTATTACAATGCCAATAAAATTTTTAAGCACGCGGTGTCCACCTAGTGATAAAAAAGGGAGCACTCGAAAAATCCTAAGAGAGGGAACGGATCAAAGAAATGAAGAATAACTAATTGTACCCGTCGTACCATGTACGACTACAATTCGATATTTTATAGACGTTATAAATAAGATATTAATAAATAAAAATATAATATAAACTTTAATATAAGTAATTTATTGCTTGTAGAATTTATAGTTTTTATAATCAAATATTATATTATTCATATTTTATTACTTTCTATGTACATAAATTTAGAGATTATCAAATATTTTAATATATCTATCAAATATCATATTACTTATTTTTATTATTTTTAAACATTATAATTATTCATCATTAATTTTATTATTATAAGAGAATATATATCTATAAATACATTCGTGAAAAGATATCATGTTAAAAGATAAAAGATATTTATACTTATTTTTAAATATTTTTAAATTTGTTATCATAAATTTTAAATATTTGTATAAGTAAGTTTTGAAAAGATATTGTTTATACTAAATAGATATTTGTTTGGTGTTGATAGATTTAAATAGTTAAAGAAAAATTTGTTAGAAAAAAGTTAAAGTATTAAAAATAAAAATTAATTTTTTAAATATGAGGTTGGGCCAGAATCGTTCTGGTGGCTCGAAAAGAAACAACTTTAATATATAGTTACTAATAACCTGACATAATAGTAGAAATTACAAATAATTGTGTCAAGTTTCTTTTGAATTTTTATACTTCCATTTTATTTGCGTACAAATATCATTAGTTATTATAATGCCAATAAAATTTTTAAGCACGCGGTGTCCACCTAGTGATAAAAAAGGGAGCACTCGGAAAATCCTAAGAGGAAACGGATCAAAGAAATGAAGAATAATACATCTAACTATGTTTCTCTCTAAAAAAACGGCTACCTACCCTCACCTGATATGGGCCGAAAAATCAAAGCAAAATAGCAAAAGCCTTCATTTTTTAATTTATTTTCGGCGTGGGCCGTGGTCCGTTCATACCAACAATCTCCCAAATCCCAGGCTAACTTGCTTTATCCCTAAACCCAATCTCAGTCGTCCTCGCCACAAAATCATCATTTCACGGGTAGAAAAATACAGGGAGGGAGAAGAAGAAAGAGGCTCCGATCAGAATGCAGAGGCTTATTTACTCTTTCCAATCCTCCTCCAAACTCCATAATAGTCCATACCCTCATCTCCCCCAATTGGGATGTCCTCAGCCCCCGAGAATCGGGTGTTTTCCCCCCCAATTAGGACCCGCCCGGGTCAACCCGTTTTCGTCTCGGCGTCCCTGCCTGCAATTGGATTGCTTATCTAATAAGTCCAGAGTTGACCCGCTTGCCAATTCGTTCCTGTTGCCGGATTCCGATGGCCTCCGTACAAGTGTTTCCACCCCTCCTGAGGCACAATTCGTTGTGCAAAACGAGGGAACTCGTCCCGATTCCCGCAAGGTACGGGTTTCTGATGCTTTGAATTTCATCTTTCTTCCGTGATTGGGTGTTGAAGGTGTTCGAATCTGCGTTTTAAATCATGTAGGCAGATAGTATAATCATAATTCAAATCTTGAGAAGTGTTTATACAAACTTGATGGTCTATTTTGATTTTTTCTGAGTTTATAGATTCCTACCGAGTTGGATGCTTTGAGTTTGTGAAAGGTGGGAAGTATGTATCTCCCTATTGTAATTCGAATGATTGCTATTTAGGGAAGTTAAATGTACTTGATGTGCATTGTTGCTAATCATCCTGATGTTTATTTGGAATAACTTAAAGAGTTTAGACTTTAGAGATCTTTTGTTCTAATCTTAGAATCTCCAGGTAGCAAAATTTGAAGGCACACATAATGACATAACCCCCAAAAGGCTTTTATGTGATTGATAACGCTCAGATTGCACAAAAGTAGGCTGGTGCTGGTTTTAATTAAGTCTACTTTGGCATGACATGATAAGAATTTAGCAATTGTGGTGATTAATTTTCAGAATTTTAACTACATCATTTTGAGTATTGAATTAATTGAAATTACACTTTTAAGGGATTGTGTCATAATTGTAAGAGTTTGAGGATTGAGTTGAATCGAGTTATAGTTTAGGACCTCATGTCATCAACGTAATGGGCCAACCATGCACTGATATTTGAAAAAAGCCAATATCTTGGTGGGATTTGCTTTTTTTTTTTTTTTTTTTCAAGATCTCTAGTATATAACAAGTATCTTTAAAAAGTATTAAATTTTGTGTTGTCTTACTGCAAATAAGGTTTTACAACCCTAGTCAAAATCACACTGAACTATGTTTTCTTCCTCTTTGAAAGCTAAAATTAGGTACATTTTCATCTTCGGAAGTTCCAATTAATTTGTTCTCCCTTTTTTTTTTTACTTTCATTTCCACGGAGGCCTTGAGGCTTTGGCGCTTTGTCTTGGCTTTATGTCTTGTTTTGTTTTATTTTCTTTTCGTTTTTGTTCTGTTTTGGCTTTGCTTTTGGTTGCCCTGTTCTCTATCTTGTTCTGTGGTCCCGTCGGGTCTTTTGGTTGCTCCCCCGTTGCTTTTAAGACTAGGGTGCCTCCATTTTCACCCCCCAGATTTCCCGTAAGGGAAGCTCCACTGGGTAAATGTTGTTGTTGTTGTTGTTATTGTTGTTGTTGTTGTTGTTGTTTTACTTTCATTTCCATACTCTCCTTTTGTAGTCCTTTAGAAAGTTAGGAATGTTGACTTTGATGGTGAGATGTAGGATAGGTTTCCTCTGCTATGAAGTACTCTATTTCCATGTCAGATGCTAATTTATCTATATATGGCCTAAGTGCCATAGTTTGATATTACTTTGTGTTAGATCCATTTGTTTCTAAGATGTTGTATCTGATAATATTCATCCATCTAGAGTACATGCTACATATACTTAACGAGAATATAAATCTGTCAATTATGCAGTCTTTAACTTGAGTTCATTGTTGTTAATACTAATTCTTAAGTTTGTGTGACTGTGGACATGTTTTTTTTTTCTTTTTTTTCTTTTTTTTTTTATGTTACATCCATATTATTCACATTAATAGGTTATTCCCCATCTCTTCTATGGAATTAG
The DNA here is from genome assembly GCA_964016875.1 of Fallopia convolvulus. Classification (NCBI taxonomy): domain Eukaryota; kingdom Viridiplantae; phylum Streptophyta; class Magnoliopsida; order Caryophyllales; family Polygonaceae; genus Fallopia; species Fallopia convolvulus. The sequence continues at coordinate 22,224,850 of OZ024730.1, forward strand.
CTCATAAACATCCTGCTTTGTGTAATTATTTGTCTACTCTGTTTTTTACCTTGTTCTGTGTTTCTTTTGATGAATCCCTTACTTTTGATTTCTCAATCCTCTCAACAAAATGAGCAGAAAGTTGGCATTTATCAATTTCCACTTAAAGTTTGTGGGAATTTTCTGAAGGAGCTATATTTCAAGATAGTGAAGTTGAATTCAACATGTACTAAGAGAAGAAACGCAATTCCAATTTCTAATATTGACACCAAAAATTCTTATAATCAGGGAAAAATTCTTATAATCAATCTCTATTTTTATGTAGGTTTTCATTGCTTTCTAAATTATTTTTTTTATCGAAATGCATGAATAAATAAAATTTGTCTACACATTTTACTTGCATTCTTTTCCTCACTGCAGAAAAGCAACGAGAATTTACATCTGTTCCTGCTTTATAGTTTATACTGTATTAATGAAGCGTTAAGAAGGCTTTTAATGTCAATCAATGCACTAATCTTATTCCAGGCAATCACAGCAGCAAAGATTATTCTATTATCAGCTCTCACCGTGCTTCTGATCCAACCAGTATTGACCTCCCCGGCTTTTGCAAGCTTCCCAACAACAGCCGCTCAAACCGGAAGCTCGGTAGGAAGAGGTCTTTTCCGCACAGAAATCCTAACCAGTGCATGGGCTGGCTTCTTTGCAGGCTGCCTACACACGCTTTCAGGTCCGGATCACTTGGCTGCCCTGGCCCCACTCTCAATAGGCCGAACCCCTATGGAGAGCGCTGCCGTCGGGGCCCTTTGGGGATGCGGTCACGATGCAGGCCAAGTGATTTTCGGGGTAATATTTCTCCTCCTCAAAGACCGCCTCCACATCGAAGTGCTCAAGACGTGGGGGACCCGGGTTGTCGGGTTAACACTCCTTGTTATTGGCGGCATGGGGATCAGGGAAGCCTCAGAGATATCCGCGCCTTGTGTGGCACTCGAGACAGGAGATTGTGACGTCAGCGTCTACGAGTCCCTCGAAAAGGGAAAGAAGAAGATCGGGTTCGCGACGTTTGCTACGGGGATCGTTCACGGGCTTCAGCCTGATGCACTAATGATGGTTTTGCCAGCGCTCGCATTGCCTTCTCGGGTGGCTGGGGCGGCATTCTTGTTCATGTTCTTGGTTGGGACTGTGGTCGCCATGGGTGGATACACTGTATTCATCGGTTCGTGTAGTGAGGCGTTGAAAGACCGGGTGCCGAGGATAACTGAAAAGCTGACGTGGGCAGCGTCTCTAGTGGCTATTGGACTCGGGGTGGGCATTATTGTCAGCCAGTTGTTCGGGTTCAGTCTTTACTGATGATGATCATCAACATTCCAAAGTCTTACCATTTTGTAAACCGATTGGACTCCAAACTAGGTCGACTCTGAGAGTAGTAATGTGTTTAAAACCAAAGATTCCTGATTTCAGATTCCTAAATGGCGTTGTAATCTTCTTGTTTTCTGAGTGCAAAATATTATGTTCTCTTTAGTAGAAAGAAAAGGTGTCATGTTAGTAATTTACCTTCTAGCCGGAGATCTGCCAATCCACGGATATGAATTAAGCGTGCAAGTGTTTTGACAGAGCTTTCTTCTGTTTGGGTTTCATCGCACTTACTTTGCAATCTCCTATTGCAAAATCAGAAACCGAAAACTCAGTAAATCCGGCCATCACTTGCTATTCTTCTGGCTTTCAACGTACTAGAGTTTCATTGCAGGTGTTTCTTGAGAGTTGTTGTAACTAGTTTTCATTCCAATAATATGATTGCCTGGTTGGGGGTCCATAAAATTATCCTTCAAGTCAGCCCGTCTAAATACTCAGTTCAATGCAACAGGGGCCCAAATGAGCAGGGCCCCTTGTATGTATGAAAACTGTAATGTCAAAATAGGTTTAGTCTAATGGTAGAGGACTTGGACAGTATGCAAATTTAAATGGGCAGCTCTTCGACACTCGCTCTTGGCATTTTTCAAATTTTTACAACCAAGAGGCCGAGAAAACTGCAGTCGAAAACCGACTAGAACATACATAAGGAAAACAAAGACACAAAGAAAGTACAACTGGCGAAATAAAGAACTAGAACAAAAGGGTAGTAGGGGAAGTGAGGGGCTAAAGGTGTACGACTTTAATAATTGGGTCAAAAACGGACAAATTAGTTGTAATAAAGTGGACTACAGACGTTGCTTCCACCGGGATGAAGGATCTTCAATAGCCACGAAAACATCCTAGCGACCGCGTCAATCACAAACAAACCACACCCAGTCCTACAACCAAAACTCGGAGTTGTACAAACCGTTCTCGGGTCAAAACCACTAAAGACGATCGAACGACTGTATCCGCACAACAAGCTCAAACACACCCAAAACCCGATCAAACATGTCAAAGGGGCAAAGCAAACACACACCAAAAACAAACCAAAAAACAAACAACACACGAAAAGGCTACAACACACAAACCAAACTAGGCCCATCCCAAGGCCACAAAAAGGCAATGTAAAGCCCATCATAGTAACAAAGAAACCAAAGATGGAAATAAATCCACAACAACCTAAATTCAAGTGGGCATAGACTCATCATCGTCAACGAAAGAAACAGGTTTCTGGATAGTTAGCCATGTCAACCGGCCAATCTCGGAGCAAATCGTAACAACGATCACCGATCAAATCAGGCGGACCAAACGCAAGGGCACAAAGCGATCTAGTGGAGGAAATTGAACCACAAGCACAAACCAAGATTCAGTCTAAGAAGACAAAAAGTTGAACGGAAAAAAAATCGCCAAACAATCATGAAAATTTTTTCCAGATCCGATTTTTCAATAGTAATATTTAGTCGGACAATTCTAACAAGACTACCGAGTTTTCTCAAAAAATCCGGAACCACAAGTGAGGGAACAACAAGCTAATTCGATGGAGCGATAAAGTTTTCTCACATGAGGAGATCGGAGGAAACGACATCGGCGAAGCAAAAAGGAAACGGGATCGGTATACGAAACAAGTAAATCCAAATTCAATCTCGGGATACTTTGGTCTTCTCGGTGGACACAATGCCTTCTCGACAGAAACTAGAGTCTTCTCGAAAAAACAACCACCAATAAAATGGTAGCTTTCTCAGTCTAGGGGGTTGGCGGCCTTCTCGGCTAGTGACCGACGACCTTCTCGATCGGAAGTCGTTAGCTTTCTCCCAGAATTTTTCTTCTTTTATGCCCTTTTCTTTTCTTTTCCTTGTTTATTCTGTTTTTGTTTGTTCACATGATGCGGGCTTAAAAAATTTCTTCATCGTTTAACATTTTAACTTTCTTGCTTCAACTTTTTGAATGACATTGTCTCAATTTCTTTAGGTATCATGTCAAGTGGAAGCTACATATCTACTACTACTAATGGTGATTTGTCGTTGTAACATAAGGGCAAAAGTCTACACTGCTCACACACCCAAAAAACTATGAAAGAAGGTTCTTCTCTTGCCCATTGTGCAATCCAAGTGGAGTTCCTGGTTGTGGTTTTTTTGAGTGGATTGATGATTCGTTTGATAGTCAAGCAAGCAAAGTCATTCATAGATTGCTTAACCTATAGAGGCAAATGGAGGAAAACAACACAAAATTGGTTGGCTTTGGCAGCAAAGGAATCCGAGATCCATAGGGTCAAATGTTGGTCCAGACTTGATGTGATATGTGTAATAGGTAGCATTTTTGTCGCAATGATGGGGTTGTTGTTGGCAAGTGGGGCAATTGCTGTTAGGTAACATGATTACTTTAGTGTAATATGGGGATAAGACAATTTGTTACTGTTATTTTGCATGCATCAATGTAATGAAACTGGATGCTTTAATCGTGTTGCAAACTGGATGCTTTTAGCTACTTGTATGCTTTAATCATGCTACAAACTGAGCAATTTGTTGCCAATAACAACACAAAACTACAATTGATTATCAACAAGCTATATGATGAGGGACCATCCACCAAGCCTCCTCCAGCCACGCCTACTCTCATTGATGGACCATTGACAAGAGCTCGAGCCAAGAAGCTTCAACAAGAGATGCAAAGGTTTGTACATTATTTTCTCGCCAAGGAGTTGTTGGAGCCAAAGGAGCCTATGCCACGAGCCCAAGTCTTGATTCAGGCTGCAAGTGTTAGCGAAGAGCCGGCTGAGCCTTAGGCATTTTTCAGCCTTAGGCGTTTTAGGCTTTAGCTAATATTTTTAGCTTTGTTTTATTTAATTTAAAAGACAAGTGTTAGTTGTTTACTTTTAAGCATTTATTTTCTGATTTTCTTAGGACATATAAATAGGTCTTTAGGAGTTTATTTTCAGATTACCAAACTCATTTTATCAGAATTTGTTTTCTCTTGTTGAGAGTGAAATCGAAAGCCTTCATTAGAGGTTTTTCATACTTGGTGTTGATTACACCCTTCAAGATCTGTCTTGATTATGTGGAACTGTAGAGATCGGTTAGTTGCTCATTCGAATTGGTTCTTCTCTTCACAATTAAAGGGTCTCTTCGTTGTTGCGATTAGTTGTTCTTAGTCCTCATAGAGTCGTGCTTCATACTTCTGTTTTGAGTCGTGTTCCTTTCATTTCTAATTCGTTCTTGTTGTTTCTTGTTGTTTGAGCTGTTGTTGTCCAAGATCGAGCGTCTTACGGTTACTCCCGTATCAAATTGGTATCAGAGTTGCGTTCACGACTTCAACTTGTTTTCCTAGAGTCCAAAACAAAACAAAAACGCCAAAAAAATATAGAGAGAGTCATCACCTTCAACATCAGGTTTGGTCAATTCTCTCGTTCAATCCATTTGATCTTGCTAACCGTGTGTTGTGTTGTTGTTGGTTTGTGCTCATCCAAACATGTCCTTAGCTCATCCTTAACTGCCAGCCATAACCAAACCACCACATTACACACCACCTATGTGGCTACGTCCACTACTTATGTTTAGTCAGTCCACTATTTATTTTTAGGAGAAGTTAGCAATTAAAATTCAAAAATCAGATTGCTATTAGCTCTCCTACATTTTAGCTAGGTTGACTATTCAAACTCTTAACAAACTCACATCAGCCACCACTCACCCCATAACCTCCCTATATTTTAGCATTGAAAAAAAAATTAGAAATCCGAATTTCATTCTGTTGCAATTGTGTGTTTTGTGCTAATTATTCAAGTTGCAAGAGTGCCTTCTTCTTTGGAGGTTGCAAGAGAAGTGAAACCAGCATTAGCCGATTCCATCACCCCTTTGAGCCATACCTATGCACGCCAACGACAAGCAATACTCATTGGTTGGAGTTCAAGCGAGGGTAATTAATCAAGGTTTAGTCTTCTCTACTTTTATCCTCAAATTTCAGTCCCTTTTCTCTCTTTCACCTCGTCTAATCTTGTTCATAATCGAGTCATCTCTTTTGTGTTTTGAGTTGTTTCTTTTGAGTCAATTCGTAAAGTGATTAGCTTGTCTCGCTTAGCTTTGTGTATATCTTGTTGCTAACCCTTTGCTTCAGTTTTGCTCCACCCAAGGCAGATTGAAACAACAAGCTTAACTTCACTAAAAGGAGAGGGAGTGTCGAGTGAAACACTTGAGAGGCTGTTTTGTTTTAGTACTAACTTTAACAAGTTCCTTGTTCGTCTAGTTGTGATGTCTAACGCGGGTAACAAATCCCCTGGTTCGGAAACGCCGGAACCGATCAGCCTGGAGTTGTTCAGCATGTTGAAAAACATGAACAAGAACATTAACCACCTTATGGAGAGGATGACAACCTTGGAGTCTAATCCTTCTACCTCGAATGTGGTGCCACAAGCCATTAATGTTCATCCAACAAACACGGCAGAAGTGTCCAACCAACTGGCGGCTGAGGCGGCCAATCTAAATAGGGAAGGACTCCAACCTACTCCTGGAATTTTTTCTCGTAATACACCATTAGATGACTTCCCCTCTCCACAAGAGAGGCGTGAAGGAAATAATTTGTTTCATGGTGTGCATGACCAAAGGAGAGAGCAAACTAGGGAAGAGTACGACCCTTATGGTGACTACAAGGAATACCAAGATGAGGAGCAATGGGAGCGCTTCTCAAGAAAAGATGATAGAGAAAGGCGCCAAAGGAGACCAAGAGAGCTCGAGCAAGATGGTGTAGGAAAGATCAAAGTGAAGATCCCAGCCTTTGAAGGCAAGTGTGACTCGGATGTCTACATGGAGTGGGACACAAAGATTGAGCAAATATGGAACAGTCATAATTTTGCCGAGTATAAAAAGGTACAACTCGCCACCCTTGAGTTTTCCGGTTATGCACTAATCTGGTGGGATAACTTAGTGAAGGAAAGGAGAAGGGCCCTAGATGCGCCAATAGGTACTTGGGAGCAAATGAAGGCCCTCATGAGGAGGCGCTTCATTCCTCAACACTATGCACATGAGTTGCATCAAAGATTGGAGAACCTCAAGCAAGGAACAATGAGTGCTGAGGAAGCTTACAATGCCATGCAAGTGGCAATGGTAAGGGCTAATGTGGATGAGGATGAAGAGTCCACAATGTCACATTTTCTTCGAATTTTACATCCTTCTTTAGCTAATGAGATTGATTTATACCCATATACTACTATGACTGACTTGCTTCACCTAGCTATGAAAATAGAGAAGAAGAACAAGCTAGGAGCCAAGGAGCAAGAGGCGTAAGCCACCAACCCCAAAACTGGCACACCCCAACCTGCAAATCATCTTCTTATGGGAGGGATACCACCCAAGCTAAGGAGAAGGGAAATGCAGCCAACACCTTTGGTGAGCAAGCAAATCGGGGCAAAGCGCCAATGGGTAATTCTTCATCTTCTACAAGGGCAACTAATGGGGCTTCTGTAGCTCCTAAAGGAAGTAATTCAAACACCTCTACTAGAGTTAGGGATATTATGTGTTTTAAGTGTCAAGGTAGAGGTCACATGATGAAAGATTGCCCTAATACAAAAACTCTCATGATTAATCACCTAGGACAATATGAATCTGAAAATCAATGTGATGATCATGATGCTTGTGTGGATGATGAGAATGATTTGAATCTTGCTGTTTTTGATAATGATAATGATGACGAGATCGAGTATGAGCATGGTGAGGCTTTAATTGCTAGGAGAAACATGCATATAAAACCAGCCCCATGTGATGATAATCAAGGGAGAATTTATTTCATACTCGATGTTTGATAAAAGGCAAAGTGTGTAATGTTATCATTGATAGTGGAAGTTGTTGTAATATTGTTAGCATGGAAATGGTTCAAAAATTACAACTTCCCATATATCAACACCCTAGGCCTTATAAACTGCATTGGATGAATGATTGTGGTGCATTGAAAGTGAATAAGCAATGTAAAGTTTCTACTAAGCTAGGCCATTATAAAGATGTTGTGCTATGTGATGTCGTGCCTATCAATGCTTGTCACTTACTTTTGGGTCGTCATGGCAGTATGATAGGAAAGTAATGCATGATGGTTTCACTAACCAACATTCTTTTGTTTTTAAGGGAAAGAACATTGTCCTTAAACCTATGACTCCTACGCAAGGTAAGTGAAAGTGAGGAGGAAAAAGGGAAGAAGGGGAAGGCTCAATCGATCCAACCTACTAGCCCTCACGCCTCTAGCGCTCTTTTAGCTTCCAAGAGGGAGTTAGAAGATGAGTACTTGGACGGGGAACAACGCTTATGCTCTTGTGTAAGGAGTTGAGTTTGTTGAATGAGGAGCTCAAAGCTTCTCTACCCCCACATATTCTTGCTTTAATCGATGAGTACAAGGATGTATTCCCCAATGAGATACCACCTGGCCTACCCCCAATTAGAGGAATTGAGCATCAAATTGACATCATTCTCGGGGCTGCTTTACCTAATAGACCAACGTATCGTATAAACCCTGAAGAGACCCAAGAGGTCCAATCCCAAGTCCAAGAGCTATTGGACAAGGGATACATTAGGGAGAGCTTAAGTCCTTGTGCTGTCCCGGTGTTGTTAGTGCCTAAGAAAGATAACACATGGAGAATGTGTGTCGATTGTAGGGCAATTAACAACATCACGGTCAAGTATAGGCACCCCATCCCTCGTCTAGATGACATGCTAGATAAATTACGTGGAGCCACTATCTTTTCTAAGATTGATTTTAAAAGTGGATACCATCAAATAAGGATGAAGGAAGGGGATGCATGGAAGACAACCTTTAAGACCAAATTTGGTCTTTATGAGTGGCTTGTCATGCCATTTGGGCTAACCAACGCCCCTAGTACTTTCATGCGCTTAATGAATCATGTGCTTAGGAACTTTATAGGGAAATTTGTTGTGGTTTATTTCGATGATATACTTATATACAACATGTCCCTAGAAGATCATGAAGCTCATATAAGGAAAGTACTCTCTACACTTAGATTAGAGCACTTGTATGCTAATCTTAAGAAATCTAAATTGCGTACTAATCATGTCACTTTTCTTGGTTTTGTAGTGAGTTCCAAAGGACTGCAAGTTGACGAAGCCAAGATAAGGGCAATCCAAGAGTGGCCAACTCCTACATCCATTGGCCAAGTTAGGAGCTTCCATGGACTAGCTAGCTTCTACCGGCGGTTTGTCAAGGATTTCAGCACCATTTCTGCGCCTTTGACCGAAATCCCCAAGAAGCAAAGTGAGTTCAAGTGGGAGAAGGCACAAGAAAAGGCATTCAATGCCCTAAAGGATAGATTGACGCACGCCCCTTTGCTAGATTTGTCGTACTTCACACGACCATTTGCGGTGGAATGTGATGCAGGTGGCATTGGAATTGGGGGTGTTCTCATGCAAGAAGGTAAGCCTATTGCCTTCTTTTCTGAAAAATTAAAAGGTTCATGTTTAAACTACTCGACGTATGATAAAGAGCTATATGTTTTGTTTCGAGTGTTAAAAACATGGCAACATTATCTTTGGCCTAGAGAATTTGTCTTAAAAACTAATCATGAATCCTTGAAACATTTTAAAAATCAAGATAAATTGGATAGGAGACATGGTAGATGGATGGAGTTCATAGAGACTTTTCCATATGTTATTAAGTACAAAAAGGGTAAAGATAACGTTGTAGCTGATGCACTCTCTAGGCGTCACATCTTGTTAACCACATTAGATTCTAGGGTACTTGGATTTTTTTTTTATATTAAAGATCTATATGTGGATGATGCTGATTTTGGTGATGCTTATAAGATTTGTTGTGAAAAAGGGTCGGGTGATAAGTATTACATTCATGAGGGATTTCTATTTCGCATTGATAAAGTTTGTATTCCTAGATGCTCTTTGAGATTGTTACTTGTTGATGAAGCCCATAAGGGTGGATTAATGGGTCATTTTGGTAGGGATAAAACTTATCATATGCTACGTGCTCATTTTTATTGGCCACATATACTTAGAGATGTTGACCATGCTCTTAAGATATGTATTGAATGTTTAAAGGATAAATCTAGATTAAAGCCCCATGGATTATACACACCCTTATCTACGCCCTCAGCCCCTTGGGAAGACTTATCTATGGATTTTATTGTGGGGTTTACCTAGGACTAAGAAGGGGAGAGACTCGATCTTTGTGGTTGTGTATCGTTTCTCTAAAATGGCTCATTTTATTCCATGTCATAAAACCGATGATGCTTCTAATGTTGCAAATCTGTTTTTTAGAGAAATTGTTATGTTGCATGGCGTGCCTAACTCTATTGTAAGTGATAGGGATGTTAAGTTTCTAAGCTATTTTTGGAGAACCCTATGGAACAAGCTAGGAACTAGGTTATTGTTTTCTACTTCTAGTCACCCACAAACTGATGGACAAACCGAAGTGACTAATAGAACATTAACCACCATTTAAGAAGAATCTGAAATTGTGGGAAGAAGCTTTACCTCATGTGGAATTTGCTTATAATCGAACCATGCATTCATCTACTAAGCTTACTCCATTTGAATGTGTTTATGGCACTAACCCACTAACCCCTTTAGATCTTACCCCATATCCTATGAGGGAGAAAGAAAGTTTTGATGTAGGGAAGCATATTGAGTTCATTAAGGAGTTGCATGAGCGGACAAGGACGAAGCTTTTGCAAAAGGCCGAGTATAATGCAACAAGAGCAAATAAAGGGAGGTGTCAAGTCATTTTCCAGCCTAGTGATCTTGTTTGGGTGCACTTAAGGAAGGAGCGGTTTCCCGAACAACGCAAGTCTAAGTTGTCCCCACATGGAGATGGGCCTTTCAAGGTCTTACAACGCATAGGGGACAATGCCTACAAGCTGGAATTGCCCGGAGATTATGGAGTGAGTGCGACATTCAATGTAGCTGACCTTACTCCCTATCTTGCTTTGGATGAAGACCTTGATTCGAAGTCGAATCCTTTTCAAGAAGGGGATGATGATGAGGGACCATCCGCCAAGCCTCCTCTATCCACGCCTACTCTCATTGATGGACCATTGACAAGAACTCGAGCCAAGAAGCTTCAACAAGAGATGCAAGGGTTTGTGCATTATTTTCTCGCCATGGAGTTGTAGGAGCCAAAGGAGCCTATGCCACGAGCGCAAGTCTTGATTCAGGCTGCAAGTGTTAGTGAAGAGTCGACTGAGCCTTAGGCATTTTGCAGCCTTAGGCGTTTTAGGCTTTAGCTAATATTTTTAGCTTTGTTCTATTTAATTTAAAAGACAAGTGTTAGTTGTTTACTTTTAAGCATTTATTTTCTGATTTTCTTAGGACATATAAATAGGTCTTTAAGAGTTTATTTTCAGATTACCAAACTCATTTTATCAGACTTTTTTTCTCTTGCTGAGAGTGAAATCGAAAGCCTTCATTGAAGATTTTTCATACTTGGTGTTGATTACAACTTGGTTTGCCTTGCGTATGTCAATCTCGCTTAGGAATTGGTGTTTTCAAGCTGTCCACGAGCTATCCTTTCCGTGCCTTCAAGATCTGTCTTGATTGTGTGGAATTGTAGAGATCGGTTAGTTGCTCATTCGAATTGGTTCTTCTCTTCACAATTCAAGGGTCTCTTCGTTGTTGCGATTAGTTGTTCTTAGTCCTCATAGAGTAGTGCTTCATACTCCTGTTTTGACTCGTTTTCCTTTCATTTCTAATTCGTTCTTGTTGTTTCTTGTTGTTTGAGTTGTTGTTGTCGAAGATCGGGCCTCTTACGGTTACTCCCGTATCACTAGACATTAACCAAACATGATCAACAAGCTAGACATTAACCAAACATGATCAACCATACATCAATGTAATGAAACTGGATGCAAATTGAATAGAAGATGCAATGAAACTGGAATTATATGCCATCACATATCTTACACATTGTTTACCATCCCAAAATACCATCATTGACCATTCATACCATTTGTCTGCATTACTTAAACCATAATACCATTCAACCAACTAGTTCAAAAGACATTCTTACCTCAACATCTCCAATATTGAACAATAAAAAATCTAGTGTAAGATTCAAGGATTGACCCTAAGTGACCCAAATACAAAATGGCAATCCTTGATGACCCAACCTGAACCAACTGCCAGCTAATGCTCCGCTCCCGTATAGTTTCTCATGTACATCTCTAAAGCATGGTGCTTAGCCTTGACTTTGTCCTTCTCTTTCTCCCTGTACTCTTTGCTATTCTTGCAGCGTGTTGGATGAGGTCTTTGAATAGCCACACTTGCTTTTTTCTTGCCCAGACAAAATGGACACCGCAATATTCCATTTGGTTTACGAACTCTAATCTCCGAGCACTTGAGTTTGTTGTATATGGAAAGCTCATAGTCCTCCATCTCATCCAAACTGAAATTGGATTACTTTGAGCTTGATGACATGGTAGCTTCAAATGAAAAATGAAACAAATATATTGCTTAATGAGTGTCTCAAGAGTTATGATGAAGATATACATCTGTAACCACTAGTACAAAAAGAGCCTCGCATGGCGCTTTTTTTACATGGCACATGGCACTTTTTTGGCGCATTAAGTAGGACTGATGTAAAGTTTACGGATGGCGCTTTTTAAAAAGCGCCATAAAAAAGGTTACGGATGGCGCTTTTTTTTCAAAAAGCACCATGTAATATATTATTCTTTATATATATATATATTTGAGACGTGCATGGCGCTTTTTTTTAAAAAAAGCGCCATAAGTGTTTACTTATTTATGGCGTTTTAAAAAAAAGCACCATAAATGTCAGTTTTATTTTTGACGCTATATTCTTAAAAAGCGTCATAACTTTTTTTTTCTTTTTTTTAAAAAAAAATTCTGCATTCACTCTCTTTCAGCCTAGTAAATTTACAATAATAAAATTCCATCAAATAAATTCGAACAATTGCAATAATATAAAGTACAATTCCACAAATATAAATACAAATCATCAATACATAATTCAGTCAATTTTTCATGTATCTTCTCCTACCCTATCCACACACAAAAACTCATCAAACGACCCAAGTAAAAACTAAAATCTTTGCTTATAACATGTGCTAGCAAGCAGAAGGAATCAATACTATCATCACCATTGAGTTCTAGCACGTGAGCATCCAACAACACCGTCCGTTTTCTCCGTCAATTGATCTAGAAAAACCAGTTTGGTTACTCGGCTTCAAAGGTACATTGTGCCTCTCCCAACAATAATTGGATTCCTACACATAAAGAAAAGTCATATAAATTTTACAAGTTTAAGCAAGTACTAGCAGGAAGGTGAATTCCACCCTTCTCAAAGTCAAAACCTAAAGCCTTCTTAGCTTCTTCAATCAAAGTTCCACGTTTTTGCTCGGTTTTATTACAACAGTATAAAGAACTTGATTTGTGTTCAAGTATTGTATAATAATATTTCAATACATAGGCAAGTAGTGGATCCAGTGCTGATAAATCATATATATATTTGAGTACTAACATAGTTTATCAGAAAACGATCCTTAGCAAATCATATAAGTTTATACATGCTACCAAACAAATGAGTCTGCCTGCTCAAGATGCAAAGATAAAGAACCACTAAGATCTTTCCACCATAATAATAAACAAAAAAAATTAATAGGATAGGTAAAATCAATTTTTTTTTTCTCACTGCTATAGGATTTTTATGCATTTAACATAGATGATTTGTAGATTATTTAACTTCCTATGCATTTCACAACCCCTTCTGCATTACTAATTATTATTGTTACCTAGCACTTTCCATGTCATATATATCGTAGAAGACATAAGCCAATAGCAATAGCAATATGCAATACAAAGTCAAGAATCCCCTCACATGTATATAACCCCCCATTTTCATAGCTGCATCCAGTGGCGGAGCTAGAGATTTACATCAATGGGGCACACAATAATAAATAATTAAAAAAGGATTAAAATAAATTATATTTTTGTTAATATTAAATAATAAAAAAGTTACAAATGATAATACTAAGCCAATACTTAAATTAAATGTTTTTCACTTAGATGTTGTTGATTTCTTGCAAAGTAGTCCTTAACCATTGGATATTACCATCTTACTAAAATCAATTCAAAATCTAATATATAAGCCAATCAATTTAAATAATTAAATGGATAAACTAGTCAAAAGTTACATAATGTATAAACTATTATTCGAAATTTGAACCCTATAATATCAATTCAATAATGTTAACCAAATCTACTCATAAAGAATACCCAATTGAATCACCAATTCAATACAATTATGTAAACAAACTGAATTCATCTAATTAACAAACTTTACCCTAAAATTTAAAAAATTATAGCCACAATGGATTGCTTTGAAGGTTTTAATTTTCAATAGAAATCGTAGGGAGAGGAAGGCAGAGAATCTTGCACTGAGAAGGCTAGAACCAACTGCCTTTCCCAGTCTGAGATTTGACTGTTTTTCCCTTTATTTTTTTAACAAAGCAAAACCACTTCTTTTTACTCTCTTTTAAAATTAATACCAAATGATATCGTTTAGATAGTTAATTTTTAAAAAAAATAAAACACCATCTTCAACCTTTAGAACTAGATCTGGAAAACAAAACGTAGCAACCAACTGAAGGTTCACTCATTTCGATCGAATGACAAATGGGGGCACCACTGCTTGGGAAATCGATACTCCACTAATTCTGGCGACTCCCTGGCGCTCAGTGGGGTCACCGGCCCCCACCCCGCTCCGCCCCTGGCTGCATCCTTTGCTGCCTCCACATATTCGCTGATTCCAACCACTAGCCAAATCATAATAAAACCTCAATCTTGTAGCTATTGAAGTATCAGATCACCCAGGCGCTTATCGTGTCAGAGATTTCATCCATGGCTCGGATGATTTCGGACGTTGATGGCATTCTAAAGATGCGGAGTAATTTACAAGCTCTCCAGCCCTACATGGGACAAAACAAACGGCAAAAAGCTAATAAGAAGTAGAAAACATTATCATGTACCTACCTAGCTTGTTAATTAGGCATCTATAATTGAACTACTTAATTTCTTAAACAACTAGTACAGGGCCTCCAATCATTCATTGTTAATGTCAATCATAAAAATATTACACTTTCACAACTTGTAGTTGAAGATCATCACAGTATTAGTTCATCCATACATGAATACATCAAGTTAGAAATTACATGTTGGAATACAACTAGACCTGTGCAGTCCATAGAAAATAAAGAGACTATTAATAAGGAAGTCAATTTCATTTATGGAATCTAGCTAATCAATCAATATAATGGAGTACAAAGTAATCAAAAGATATTGTCCCTAAACCTTCTCTAACTCTAAAGTCTAAACTAGACCGCTCGACTTTTAAACTAGACATTAAGAATCCTCATCGAGGAAGCGATTGAGAAATCCATGGTGATACGGAGCGAATCATTTACAAGACAAATGAAACTTGGGGCAGACCGCACTAAGTGTGCCCATCTCTATTGCGTTTCTCTATGCACCTGATTTTACTCAAATACTTTGATGCCTAGGAGGTTGAGGCGGCGTCATGGCTTCTCCCAGACCCTAAACCTAATAACCAAAATCTAAACAAGGCGATGGATCTGGCGCCAGAACAAAATTCGAGAAGACTACTTTTTAGCCAAGGAAGACACTGATCCGTACATAGATCTCGATTTCTCGACGAATTCGAAGGCAAAGGAACGACATCGCTAGCGCCAATTGCGCGATTGGGAAGGAAAAGGTGGAGAGAATATGAAGAATGAAAGGATCATATAGGAAAAGGGGTTGGTGAAGAGAATAGGAGGAAGAAGGAAACCCTAACGCGAGCCTCTTTTCTAATAAAGTTGGAAGGTGTACATGTTAAGGCGCTTTTCTAATAAAAGCGTCATTGATTGGGAGGAACATGTTGAGGCGTACCTCCGGAAGGACAATTCATGGAACATTGAGAAACTAAATGAGGTCGTCTTGCTTGACGATCTCGAAAGAATCTCCAAAATTATCAATCCCATTAATAAATTACCGGATAGATTGTACTGGCAACCAAGAAAAAATGGTTGGTATTCCACCCACTCCACCATGCAGTAGCTCCACCAATCCAAAGGTGAACCCAGAATTAACTTAGAATGGAATTAACCGGCTACATATCCCTCCTAAAATGAAGAACTTCATTTGGAAAGTAGCCCGAAACGGCCTACCAACTAAAACTAGGCTTGCGGCAAACCACATTCCGGTACCTCAAGGCTGTGAAGCGTGTAACAACCAAGTGGAGGACACAAACCATGTTTTACTCTCAAGCCCCCTCACTAGGGCAACCCTTAATTCCATAGACCCAAAACTACGGTGGCTCACCGAGCAAATATCCTCGAACGACAAAATCCATGCGCCTAATACTAATACATAATCAGAATGTTAAATCTATGTTTCCAATCACTTCATTTCAAATCATGCTACTAAAAATTGAATTTGACTGCTAACATTTTGCATTGGTTCAATCCAATGAGACTAAATAACCCTAATCCCACGCCTTAACCATTCAGAACAACTCCCAAGGAAATTACAAAATAAACCCCGTAATTTCAAGAAACACAACTAATAACCCTTAACAAAACATAAGTCAAGTTTTAGCACTAGTTGAAACAATAGACACAAGAACACTCCAACCTTCACCGTCATTAGCCATCGGAAACTTATGAGCCATGAGCTCCTCCTTGATTTTGTCTAGTATTGACTTAGCTAGGGCTCGCGTGATGCGCCCAAGATAGGGCATGCCTCCTTGTCTCTGCTTCTTAGCGCCTCGAACATCGTCTTTGGTTGCTTGTCCAAGTATAGGCTCCCCTTTATCGTGCACATTGGGATTGTCTTTAGGGCTAAAATCTTCACTGAAATCATGGGGACATGACTTGGTAGATGGAATCACATCATCCTCCTCTCCTTCAAAAGGATTCGTCCTCGAATCTATCAAGCCTTGTGAGCTCAACAATGAAGGTAGGGATTCTAGCTCCCTTGGTGTGGCATTCTCCATTATAAAGACATCCTTCTTGGCCTCCACAAGAAAAGGAATGTAATGACCGCTTGGAGTGACTAAAACAGCCGCGTCCTCCTCATGGAGCAAGAAGGTAAAACTTGAAGGAATCATAGGAAATGCATCCATCCATGGTGTAACCAATGAGTTCATGGAGCTAGGAGTGATGGTAGGACGATTCTTGATTTTAGGAGACAATTCCACAACTTCCTCCTCTTCTTGCAATATGTGCATCATTTCTATTGGACACTTGATGGTAATGATTTGTTCCAATTCATGGAAAGGAGTCTCTCTTTTTGGTTGTTCTATGTCACTCATCACTCTTTGTTGGAAGGAAGTCTTCTCCCCTTCACAAGGGGTCGTCCTCGAACCTTGATCATGAACATCATCAACATAATCATTAGAAAACGAAGGAACAAGGTTAGAAACGCTGAATACCTCATGGTCGCCTCGTTCCTTGAAAGTGTGAACATCCTCTTCTCGATTCTTCTTGATCTTCCCCACTTGAGGCACTTGTGTCCTCTCATCCAGCCCTAGGAATCGGCTCTCCGAGGCATCAAAGCATGCCTCCATGCTTGTCTCCATGGATTGCATGGATTGTTGCAAGGATCGCAATATGTCCAAGATGCGCTTTTGTATTTCTTTTTCATCACCTACATTTGTCATCTTAACAAACCACGTGAAAAGCAAGAGTATAGAGTGTACTTGAATTAATCACCAAAACTTGCTCGAGATGGAAATCCAACAAGTTGCAAGTAGGAGATTACCAATAAAAGACAACAAGAAGAACTCGAACACCAAGAGTAGACACAAACAAGCAAGACTAGCAATTCTCGGTGTCGTTCTCGTATCCTAGATTTGAACCTATTTCAATAAGCATGCAATGACCAACAAAGGGAATGTTTTTCCTCTCCCTCAACCACTCGTTTCAGCACACAAATTCAGCCAACAAAAGTTCAAGTAACACTTAAGTCGAAGAGTAAATTCAAGGATTAATCACACAACCTTTCAACTACTCAACCAAACAAAGGACCTTTGGGGTTTCTTCTTCAATTTCGTGTACACAACAACTTAGTCATGGCTCATGCAAATTTCGACCTCCATCAACAACAAATCAAGGATGGAAAAGGTCACACAAATACGCAAGACATAAAGGCAAACTCGTGCACCACAACAATGGATGAACGACTTGAAAAACAACTTGCAACGAGTGGTTAACCAAGGTCGAGACAAGATTTAAATGGCAATACCTTTTGGCTCTGATACCACGTGATGAAGGATCTTGATGTTTCAAGCGGTGCAAGGCAATCCGAGGAAGACCCAAGCAATCTTGATGGAAGAACTTCTATTCTGGATTAACGAGGAAAGATCTCCCTCGTCCGGAATTGGAATTAGGTGATTCTAAATCCCAGAGATAGATCTACATGTCTTCTTTAATCCCTCAAAATTTGAGAACAAAATATTTTGTTGTTCGAAAGATATGCCTCTTTTACTGAGGCGTTGCAGAGTCCACCGTGATTGAATTTCGACTTGTTTTTATGGAGTTTTTATGGGGTTTATGGATCCGATTTTGATGGAGGATGAGATGGTGATTTTGAGGATGAAAGGTGATGGAAAACTGGATGGTGATGGAGAATTGAGGATTGGATATGGACAAGCAAAACTCAAGGATATGAGTCACCATGAATCGAACTTGAACTATAAAGATCAATCGAGGATATGACTCACCACGATCTACCTTCGGATTTGGATTGATATGACTCACAATCCAAGGAACCAAAATATGAATTTTGATTAAAAAACAAAGCTTAAAAAACGTTTTCCAAAGAGGAGAGACAAAGAGTTGGAATTTGGCTTCAATCTTGTCTCGGCTTCTTAGCGCCTCGAACATCGTCTTCGGTTGCTTGTCCAAGTATAGGCTCCCCTTTATCGTGCACATTGGGATTGTCTTTAGGGCTGGAATCTTCACTGAAATCATGGGGCCATGACTTGGTAGATGGAATCACATCAATATTCATGTTTTTGGTCTAGTTTTTGGTGTGTTACTTAGTTTGTTTAGTTTATTTTAGTAGTTTTTAGAGTTTGTTTTGTGAGTTTTTGGATAAATTTGCATATTTTGTGAAAAGTATGGAAGCTACTCCGTTTTGTGTCTTTTTGTAGGTTTTGAGCAGAAAAGAGTGCTTTTTGAGCTTAACTGGAGTATTGAGGTGGAGGATGGAAGACTTGAAGTGAAAGAGGAAGATGGCATGGAAGAATGAAGTGAAATCCAAAGTTTTAAGTCAAGAATGTCGAAGAAAAGCCAAATTCCAAGCTCGTTAAAGAACCTATGAAGGGTCGTTAACGAGGCTTTAAGATAGGATTTTCGAATGGATTTTGTGATTTCTACCGACCTTGTGCGGAGGTCGTTAATGATGAATCCGTGTCGGTAGGGTTTTAACCGACTTTTGGGTAGTTCTATCTTATATCTTATATCTTGTTATCTTTTTAAGGTTAGTTTTTATCTTGTAGGCTTTTTAATAAGATAGATTTTTAGATAGATTAGTTTTCTCTATAAATACACTTGTTCCCTCTTTGGTTTGGGGGGATCGATTAATCAATCAATTTCAAGGAGACGAGAGCAGATAACGAGCTAGTTCGTTCGAGAGAAGTACTAGGGTCGTTAGTTGGAATTCGTCGGGTTTTATTCTGTATTTCTCGGTTTCTTCTGAAGATTGTAAGACGATATTTCTTTTATTAATTTCAAGTAAGTTTGTTTTGTTTTCAATGTTTTCTTCTATTAAAGTTGTTTGCTTTATTATTATGAGTAGTGAGTAGTTTTCTTATCTAGGGTCGGGGTTGAAACCCGGCATAGTTATGCATGATTTGATAGGAGAGTGGATGTTTTGAATGCCTTATATCTGTTTTAATTGCTTGCTGTGCTTATGCTTAGACGATAGTCGAAGTAATTTGAGTTCTCAATTCGATCGAAAGAGAAAGTTGTTAACTTGAAGGTTGATATTGTTCGATTACGAAAGTTTCGAGCTTTGGATCCAAAACCAGTGATTGAGTGAATTGATTTATGAGAATTGATTGATTTGCTTGCTAATCAACGAAAGTTGGTGAATTTATCTATCTAAAGGCATGATCTTTATCTTCTTGTGAGTTTATATGCATAGCTATGTTGTGTTAACCCTTGTCCTAGATTCTTATTCTTATTTGAGTTTGCTTTCATAATATTCGTTATCGAGTATACTTGCCTCGGTACCGAACCTGCGTTTTAGATTGTTCATTTGTGTGTGTTCGTATTTTATCCAGGTTCGTTAACGACCCTGACAAAGTCGTTAATTAGGTTGGTCGTGTGTGTCTTAGCTTGTTTTGCTTGTTTTTCCTATTTTTAATAGTTGATAGACAAAAAACCGTGCTTCCCAAGGACAAACCTGACCTCTATGTACTCAGCGGGGTCTTGATATAAATTTATTTGTTGTCAAGAAACCCTCTCAACAAATTGGCGCCGTTGTCGGGGAAGCAACATTGTTTGTTTGTTTATCTGTGGGTTTGGGAATAGCCCAACCCCGTTTTTATTTTTAATTTTATTTTCTTTGTCTGTTTTCTCAACGTATGCCAGCTGGACGGCGCAGGCTCAAATTTCACAACACCGGTTACTATTCAAAACCTGAACGTTCCCTACACCATAGACTTAAAGAAAACCGAGCCATGGCTACACCTGAAGAATTGGCTCGACAGATGGAAGCCCTCCAAATGCGGATGGAGGAGCTACAAGCTGATAGAGATACCGATGCTGTTGAAGCTGAACGTCAACGAGTCAACAGTGCTCGTTTACAAGAAGAGCTGAATGCTTATCCGAGGAATGCTAAGCAATATATGCATCCATAACTGAGGGTGCCGGAGTCTGCAATTGTGCTTCCGGAGATAGAGAAGACTTTTAAGATTAAGTCTCAATTTATATCCTTGATTAAAAGGGCTCATTTTGAAGGGAAACCTACTGAGTGCCATATGGAACATATTAGAAATTTTCTTGATTTATGTGACACCATAGCTGCTGAAGGTGTCTCACTTGAATATGTTCTGTTAAAAGCTTTTAGGTGGTCTCTTACTAGAAAGGCCTTGAGCTGGTTGGAGAGCTTACCTCCTAAGTCTATCAGGACTTGCAAGCTTTATATGATCAATTTCTTACAAAGTTTTTCCCTCCTGCCAAGACAACAGAGTTGAGAAAACGCATCACCTCCTATCACCAGCTGCCTAACGAGACCTTTGTAGAGACATGGGAAAGATTTAAGGAAATGCTTAGACATTGCCCTACTCATGGCAAACCTTTATATGTTCTCCAAGAAATCTTTTTCCATGGTATTAATGCAGAGACGAAGAACCGCATCAAAACGCATACAGTGTGCGGTTTTATAGAGATGGATCCCACAATTGCATGGGAATTGCTGGACAAGCTGTTTAACTATGATGCCATGTATGGTACCCAGCAATCACCCAGCCCCAGAGACGTCTCTACATGCCTAACAAGGAAGATGTTGACCCAGATGTCAAAAATCAATTTTTGTAGGACGAGGTCAACCGTCTGAAGAAGCAGGTAAGTTTCCTGAAATCCTCTCAATCTTGTCAAGAATGTGGCTCTTCTGCCCATAGTACTTCTACTTGCACTAACATAGATCAGGTAAGAGCCGCTGAGACATATGCTGAAGTGAATTATATGACAGGCCCATATAGGAACCAACCTAGTAATTTTGACAGGTCAAACAATTATCCAACGTGGGGGAACCAAAATCCGAATTCCAACTACGCAGCACCTCCACCGGATAGACGACCTACACCGTATCGACCTCCAGGCTATCAAGAGCCACCATCATGGGTACAAGGGCTACATGAAGGCATTAGCGGAGTTCAAGCCAACCTTAATATCCAATTAAAAAGATGGGGAGAGTTCAATGTATGGAAGAAGAATATCGACTCCCAACTAGGGAACCTCACTGCAAAGATTCCAAGGCCCCAAGGGCAACTCCTGGGCCGTCCCGAGGAGAACCCTAGCGAACAAATAGCATCAGTGCACCTTAGAAGCGGAAATACACTACCGAAGCGTTTACAAGCTAAAGAAAAGAGCCCCTCAACTTATAAAGAAGCCACGACTCAGCTCGGTAACGAACCAGAAAGAGTCGTTACTGAACCTGGTGACGATGCTCCCAGGGTCGTTAACGACCCCAGTCCAGGTAAGTTTCCTATTTCGAGCTCCTCTCTCAAACTCAGGCTCGTTAACGACCCTTCTAGGGTCGGTAATGATCCTCCGAGCACATCAATCGACCCTAATGTCGAACCGATAGCATCACCCCTCGATCCCGATTTGGTTTCGAGAATGGTGAAGTCTCTTCCTTTTCCTACTAAGAAATCTAAGGACTCTACCGAGAGTAAGTTCAAGCGTTTCATAAAGATTCTCCATGGCATAAATATTTATATCCCATTCGCTGAGGCCCTAAGCGAAATGCCGGCTTACACAAAATTCTTGAAAGATATTCTTAGCAGGAAACGATCCATTACAGAGCTACAAGATGAAGTCCGGTC
Source organism: Fallopia convolvulus (assembly GCA_964016875.1). Lineage (NCBI taxonomy): Eukaryota > Viridiplantae > Streptophyta > Magnoliopsida > Caryophyllales > Polygonaceae > Fallopia > Fallopia convolvulus. The sequence goes on from OZ024730.1 coordinate 22,246,786, forward strand.
GAGAAATTAGGCGACCCAAGGAGATTTGCCATAACAATTGGAATAGGCGACCATAAATTCAAGGTTTTATGTGATCTGGGAGCCAGTGCCAATTTACTCCCCCTTTCAATCTGGACAAAAGCCAACATGGGACCATTGGAGCCGATCAATATGAGGTTATATATGGCAGATGGCTCATGTATTAAGCCAACAGGGGTTGTAGAAGACTTTCCGGTTCAAGTAGGCAAATTCTTTGTTCCTAATGATTTCGTAGCCATGGCAATGCCCGAAGACCCGGTGGTTCCAATTATCTTATGGAGACCATTCCTCGCCACAGTTGGAGCCATAATTGACGTTAGGAAGGGACTCCTAACTTTCGAAATTGGGGATGAGGCGACGGAATTTCGGTTCAACCCAACAATAAAGGAGACAGATAGAGCCGAAGTCAAGATGCTCTACACCCACAATGAATTTATCGAATGTGGGGACCCCATTGGAAGATTTGTTTCGAATGATGAATTCTCTGGTCAAAGATGGGCCGAGATAGCCCCTGCAGTTTCGATAACGAGTACCCTTACCTCGGTACCGAGTCTCCTGGCAGAAGAAACAAACTCGTTAATGACCCTGCCTGCATTGTTAACGAACTTGGCCGAGGACAATGAAATATCGACAATTGAATACCTTGAAGAGGTGTTGAAGACGGAGCCAGAGGAACCAATTCTCATTCTAGCTGAGCCTTCTCCAACACTAAAACCTCTTCCGGATTCTCTCAGGTATGAATTTCTTGGTCCTAATTCTACTTTCCCGGTCATCATCAATGCTAAATTAAAAGATGAGGAAGTAGAAAAGTTGCATAATGTGCTTAGGTTGCATAGAAAAGTCATAGGTTACTCCCTAGATGATATAACCGGCATATCCCCTTCACTCTGCATGCATAGGATATACATGGAGGATAATCATTGTAATATCCGCGATATTCCAAGGTTTTGAAACCATTTATAATATAATATTTATAGTTATAATCTTTTTCTCTATATATAAAAGAGAATTTTTAATAAATTATGATAACCCTTATTTTCTCTTTAAAAAGAGAATTCTTAAGTAAATTAAAACAAATAAAGTACAAGAATTTTATTATAAGGGTTATGAAGAGATAAGAACATTCAAATAAAAATAATGCATTATGAATCTTGAATTTTTTTAAATAAAATAAAGTACAACAAGGCATTAAAAATACATTGAAGGTTTAGTAAAAAGAATGCAAGAGCCGGGACTTGAACCCGAGACCTCTTACAACCCATCTCACACGCCCAACCCCCTCAATCTGCTAGACCATTGTAACTTCTTACTCATACACCCCATCCTTTTTATTTTATATCAAATAATTATTCTTCTTCTTCCTAGAGACATCAGAATGATGTTTGATTGATTGACGTAGTTTCAAATTGAGCCATTGCATGCTCTTCTTCCACCTCCATGACTTGCAAGACCTTCCTTCTTGCATCATCCTCTCATCACCACCAACAAACACAACTTTGGCCAATCATGGAGCACCCTCCCTTCCTCCATTGGTGCACCTCCATGGACATGGATTGAGAGCTTGGCCTCTCTTGCCTATAAAAGGGGCTTCAAACTTCTTCTAGCACTCACACCTTAAACACTTTTTTCTTCCTCTTAAAGAATTGCCCTCAATTTGTTCAAAAATTAGCCCCTTTCAATTTTAGTTCTTCCATTCAAAGCCCTCCAAAAGCCTTCTTCTTTCCCTTGTGTGCACCGCCGACGTCACCCCTGCCCTCGCCTGCCACCGGAGCACCACCCGATGCCCTCCGTGCGCCGCCACTGCCCCGCCGGAGCCCCTGGTGCCGCCGCCGGTCCTCCCCTGCCTCTTCTCCTCGGTATTCTGTAAAACAGAATACTACTAAGGTATATCCTTAACCCTTTTAATTAATTTAATTAATTTATAATTGTTGAGTTAAATTGTTAAGTAGAGTAAAACAAATCAAATAAGGGTTATTTTTGCAAAGTAATAATTTAATAAAAATATTAGGGGAGATCTTGTTAGTTAAAAATTTTATTAGATCAAATAGTTAAAGTAGTGATAATTTCTTATATCATATTATAATAGTTGCAAGATATGATTATTTTAAATAATTTTAAGAACTCTTATAAAAGTATTTGTATAAGGTTATTAGCATAAAGGTTGTAGCTTTTTATATTAAATATCATTTTATAAAGGAATAAAATTATCTATATAAGCGATTATGTTACTTACCTCTAAGTGTAGAGTATAGCAAGCTTTATGAATTTAATTATAATAATGATAGATATGTTAAATAAAGTTATTATTTTAAAATTAAGTTTAACATATCTCTAGGTTTAGAGTTTCCTACAATGCTTAAGCTCTTATTATAAATATGAAAGATGTGACAATAAACTAATATATATATAATACGTTATTATATTGCTAAGCTATAAAAGATGTCTTGCATGAAAAGATACTATAAGATATAAAAAGATATTATTTTTGTGACCTAAGATATCATTATAATATACTATAAGTATAAAGTAAGATATTTTAAGCCTTGATCATGTATTTATAAACTATAAGATATGGAAAGAAGTATGAGAATAAAATAAATAAGATTAAATTTAGTATTATGTTAGTTTTTGGGAAGCTTACCTTATAGAGTACATAGAAAGTTAAAATTATGGAAACTACTAAGAAAGTAGCCTATTACTATTTTATCTCTATACAATATGGTTTTTTATAGCTAAACAAGGTTTTACTAAAATAATGGATATTAATAAAATATTCCTTGTTAAGAAAATAATATTTTAAGTATTATAAGGATATTATGGAAATTAAAGGAATATTATAATAACTCTAAGTTGAAATATCCTAATAAGGTTATAAAAGACTTTTTATAATCTTAAGGTTGTATAAATTCAAAATACCTTTTTAGGTAAAATATGATATCATATGCTTTTATGAGTTTGTACTTGCTTATTTATTTTAAGAAGTTAACAAGTGAAATTAAAAGAATTATTGTAATACATTGAATAAGGATTTTAAAGGAATAAAAGGATATTACAAAATTAAAATAATAATAAAGGAATATTATTATTTTAATTAGCTACCTAAATTATTATTATAATAATTCAGAATTCCATTCTCTTATACTAAATATATAAGAGAATTCCAAACCTTAAAAGAATCTCGTATTTAAAAATCGTTCGTAAATTTCCGTGTCGATAGGTCGAGATCTTGTTCGGAGTCGCGAACAACACTTTCCGTCTTATCATTATTCTACTCGTGAGAACAAAGGCAAGTGAAAATTCCCCTTGTGACCTTATATATTTCGTTTCCGTGAAATTCTCGATGTTGGGAACAACTTGTGTGTTAAGTAATAAATGAACCTAGGAAATATCGATTGTTAGATATAACGACCCCACTGTTAGCGTAGTTCGCTCTCTATTATTTGATAGGATTATTTATGCTAGTATGGTTGTGGCCTTGATAGTTTACGGTCTCGTTAAGAGATCGATGTCGAACAAACTAGTGAGGGGCGCGGAAGTAGCCTGACGCCTCTATATAATTTTACTAAGTCGTATGCCTTTGCGCTTAAAGTACGACTTTCAGGATCATGATCCAGTCCGCTCCGATTGCAAGGAGGGATGAGTGGCACTCTAGCTAAGTGTCGGAAACTGAGTTTTCCCTGGGTGGATCGAGCCATTCAAGCCCCCACCCCCTTTAAAAATCATTAACGAAATCGAATATTTTCGTCACTATATATAAGATAAGTGCCCAATGCACATTTAAAAGACATCAAAACCGGACCGATCTCAAATGATCGATCCGGCTCTCGGTCCGCTCGGGGCGCGAGAGGTTTTCAACTTATATGAATTAATAACGTTCCCAACATACTTTCGATTCTAAAAGAAGTTTACAATCTAGTAGCTCTTCTCTCGATTATCGAGCTATCTCCACTTGAGATATGCTCCCCTTCGTACTGTTAAAAACCCACATGAATAAAGCCGTACCTTGAAACACAACCCGATAATATCTCCCTCGATATTAATCAAATTACCGAATTACCCTTGGGAAGTTCCATTCCAACTTGCTTAGTCTCTTAGACTAATTCTTCTTTTCCGCATGTTTGCCTGGCATATTCTCGCCCCTCGCGAATTATGTCAGAACCTAGGAATCCAAGTAAGGCGTAAGAAGGCAAAGGATGGAAAAGGATCTCCGAAGATGTACTTTTCATATCATTTTGATTTACTTCCGTTATGTTTCAAGGACAAGTTGGTTTTGCGTTTCATTTCCGAACAACATTATGTTTAAAGCAATGTAAGATGTTTTGTACGAACAAAGTCTCTTTCGAGAGCACCCTTTTTATATTATGAATTATGTTTATTTCCGCATTTTATTATTCTATATCATTCTAAAAGCCTTGGGTGACTTTGGACGGTAAAATCCGAGGTCACTAGCGGTAATACCCAATGTTGTAAAATAGGGGTGTTACAATCATAAATCCACTATAGAGCATCAACGTAGGTTAAATCCTAATATGAAAGAAGTGGTCAAAAGGGAAATTATTAAATTACTTGATGCTGGGATCATATTTCCTATATTGGACAGCCAATGAGTTAGCCCGGTCCATGTAGTTCCTAAAAAAGGGGGGATGACCATAATAGAAAATGAAAAGGGAGAGTTAATCCCCACTAGGACCACTACTAGTTGGAGGATGTGCATATATTATAGGAAGCTTAATAGTGCTACTAGAAAAGATCATTTTCCGCTTCCTTTCATTGATCAGGTGTTAGAACGCTTAGCCCAGCATGATTATTTCTGTTATTTAGATGGATATAGCGGTTTTTGGCAGATTCCCATTCATCCTGATGATCATGAAAAGACTACCTTTACATGACCCTATGGGACTTTTGCTTATAAAAGAATGCCATTTGGGCTTTGCAATGCCCTTGCCACCTTTCAAAAGTGTATGATGGCAATTTTTTCTGATATGTTGGAGGATATTGTAGAGGTCTTTATGGATGATTTCTCTATTTATGGTTCTTCCTTTGATACTTGTCTTGCTAACCTTGCATGCGTCCTTAAAAGATATGAAGAAACCAACCTTGTGCTTAATTGGGAAAAATGCCATTTCATGGTCCAAGAAGGGATAGTATTAGGGCATCTTGTCTCTAAAAGGGGGATAGAAGTAGAAAAAGCAAAAATTGAGCTCATTGAAAAACTACCTCCTCCCTCTTCTGTAAAAGACATTAGGAGTTTTCTAGGGCATGCTGGTTTTTACAGACGCTTTATCCAGGATTTTCTAAGATAGCTAAACCTCTAACTAACCTACTAATGAAAGATGTAGTGTTTGAGCTGTCTCCAAAATGTCTTGAAGCATTTTACAGGTTAAGAGCAGCCCTCGTCTCCGCTCCTATTATGCAGTCCTCAGATTGGACTTGACCCTTTGAGATTATGTGTGACGCCAGTGACTATGTTGTTGGCGCAGTCTTGGGACAACGGAAGGATAAGAAACTTCACGCCATCTACTACGCAAGTAAGACGCTTGATGAGGCGCAGAGTAAGTATACCACAATGGAGAAGGAATTCCTCGCTGTGGTATTTGCTTTGAAAAATTCCGTTCCTATCTTGTTGGTTCAAAAGTGATTGTTTATATTGACCATGAGGTCGTTAGATATTTAATGGCCGAAAAGAACGCAAAGCCTAGGCTGCTTCGTTGGATGCTCTTATTGCAGGAATTTGATCATGAAATCAAAGACAAGAAAGGAGCAGAAAACTTGGTAGCAGATCACTTATCAAGGCTGCCGACTGAGCATATCACTGAATCCAACAATGAAGTGCCAATCAACGTCTCCAGACCAGACGAACACCTCATGTTGAACGAGGTCAAACTCGACAAGACCCTCGTTACCGACCCCTTCAAGGTCGTTAACGAACCACCGAGGCTGGAGGGCATAGATTAGAATGGCGAAAACTCAAAGTGCATCGACACAACAATCGGGAAGTTCGTTACCATGCCACGTGAGGTCGTTACCGAGGGTAACACAACAGCTCCAGGGTCGTTAACGACCCATACAGGTTCAGTAACGACCCAGTCAGGTAAGTTTTCTCAACCCAAACTCATTCAATTGAATTCAATTCCTTCCTCACCTCTAGCTTCTACTTCTTTCACATCAATTCATGCTATTAGAGGGTCAAGAGCCCCTTGGTATGCGGATTTTGCTAACTATCTTGTAGGAGGCGTAATCCCCGAGGGACTAACCCTAGCTTCTACTTCGTTACCGAGGGTAACACAACAACTCCAAGGTCATTAACGACCCATACAGGTTCAGTAACGACCCAGTCAGGTAAGTTTTCTCAACCCAAACTCATTCAATTCAATTCAATTCCTTCCTCACCTCGAGCTTCTACTTCTTTCACATCAATTCATGCTATTAGAGGGTCAAGAGCCCCTTGGTATGCGGATTTTTCTAACTATCTTGTAGGAGGCGTAATCCCTGAGGGACTAACCCCACAAAAGAAAAAGAAGATCCTTCACGATGTAAAACAGTACTATTGGGACGATCCTTACTTGTTCAAGCAAGGAAGTGATCACCTCTTTAGACGTTGGATCCCAAAAGAGGAGATAGCCTAAAACTAGCCTAAAACACTAAAAAGTCTTCTTCTTTAGGCTTACTTTGCAGGTGGTCTTCAGCTCAAATTTAATCTTCTGTCTTCAAAGTCTTCTTCTTTAGGCTTCACTGATTTTACAATTACACGCTCTAATCTAGCCTAAAACACTAAAAAATCCTATAAAATACCTAATTACGTTGTATAAAATCCAACGTATCATGTGTCAAAATAAATAGTGATTTAACGGGTGGTATTTTGCAATGTCGACCATTTAGCGAGTTGTTGTACGCAAAAACCTCAAATAATAATAATGAACAACTTAAAATTTGTGAACAATAATCACATTATGATTAACGGGTGGTATTTTACAATATGATTTACTTATAGATCCTTTAAATTCTACAATTATTCTTAAACTATAATCACATTTAAATAAGTATAATGCACTTTTAAACTTCCAAAATTCTTATTGGAAGCAACGTGCTAAGATAAATCGTTTACAAAATATTGATAAAAATACAAAAGGTGCATTGTGTATTGTGCAAGATCCACATGAAAGTGTCGATTTAGACTCAATTTTGAAGCATAAAACTATTTTCCCAAGCCCCCCTTGGTCTCTCATCGCTTGCCTCTCATGGAATATGAGACTCGAAATTCCTCCTCCATTATGGCGCTCACCCCATATCTCATCTCAAAAGGGGCGTTCTATGAGAAGATGGTTCTATTTGAAGACCAAATTTTCATATCCTGTTGTGGCACAGGAATGCCTTTTGGGGTTGTTATGTTCCCTAGTCGACGCAATCCTAGGAGGTCGATGGTGTTTCCTCTCAAGTCGACTAGTGTGAAAGCTCATTCTAGATGGTCGAAATCGCCTAACCTTAAGGTCTGTCCATGGATTGTCTTCTATCCATGCATTAGCTCGAATCTCCCATGGTGTCCTTTTCATAGTGGTCTCAGAGCGGCATTTGTTTGACGTTTGCAGCTTCTGTACTCATTCCTCCTTCCTTGTGGCTGGCAAATCTTCCGGTGGAAAACCCGATGTGTAGGTTTCTTGGTTTTCTTTTTTTGTCTAGATTGTTTGTAGTATATGCTTTTTGTAATCAAACCTAAGCCATATGAACTTCATTCTCCTAGAAACTGTTTTCGTAAGTGCTTAAAGCAACACCAAAGGTTTTATCCCTTTTTGGAGTATTGTTTGCTATTGCTTTTGTTATGAACATTCTATGATGGGTGTTTTTGAGATTGAAATGTTTGTTCTTTCATAACTACACAACCACATAAAAATTCAAAATGGGTTTACTAAGCCTCAAGATCTTGGGGATGGGGTCGCTCTTAAGACCCACAACAACCTCTTTTGCGGAGACCAAAGATCAATGTATGCTCATCTTTTTTCGAATTGCATTCGTGTTTGTTTAACTCTATGTGTTTCCCCAAAACAAAGCAAATCGTCTATGTGGCTTAGGTTTGATTACAAAAAGCCACAAAAAAATACCAATTTGGGTTAAAACCACGACAGGACTAAGATACCAATTTGGGTTAAAATCACCAAACACAAGGCCAAAAGCCACACGAAAATTCGTTATTTATGAAAATAAGCCTTTGATTGTAGAGGCCTGAAATATCTCTCGTTGTGGATGGAAATTTACGCTTTATGTAGACTAGAGTGTATCCAAGTCATGGCTCTCGTGGAAACTAAAGAACAAAAACTATTGGATAATAAACTATGGCAAAAAAATGATTTTGATTCAATTGAATTCATCCCTACAATAGGCCTCTCAGGAGGTATTTGTGTCGTATGGAAAGGACACCAACTCTTAAACGAACACTTAGAACCATCCAGAAAGATGATTGGTTTATTTCATTCCGATATTCCAAACTCGAAATGCCACATCAAACTAATCCTCATATTCTTCTACGTCTCGTGATGCAACCTCACCTATGGACGTCGCCCAAGAGGAGCATGCCATGTCACTACACTTGGACGATCCCTTCACTCGCAGCCGAGCCAAGGCCTTCGCCTTTGCAACACAGTCGCTTGTGATCCAAGTCCTCGCTAGCCATGGCGTGCCCTCGGACAAGCCATTATAGGTATGCCTTCTCGCCCTCAACGTCGCGGATTCTTTCCCGTGCCAAATCCATGTCGAGTGACACTCGCTCGCATGCTAACGCTTTTATATCATGTGTGATGCCAATGACTATGTTGTTAGGGTTGTTCTGGGTTAAAAAGAAGCTAGAGCATCACATGTCATACATTATGCTTCCATGACTTTGAATGATGCCAGAAGGAACTACTCCACTACTGAAAAGGAAATGCTTGATGTAGTGTTTGCTTTGGAGAAATTCAAGTAATATTTGTTGGGGACCAAAGTGATAGTATACACAGACCACGCAACCCTTTGTTATTTAATGACGAAGAAGGAAGCTAAGCCAAGATTGATAAGATGGATTCTTTTGCTGGGTGAGTTTGGTATTGAGATCAAAGATAAAAAGGGAGCATAGAACCTTGTGGTTGACCACCTAAGTAAGCTTGTGCATGAAGAAAGCAAGACGGGAAGCCAAGATCAGATCCAAGGATGACTCCATGATGACACACTTTTCGGAGTCGAGTTTGAACAAGACCCGCGACTGCAGACCACAACTGATGTGACCCCCTCACTAACGGCAAGCCAAGAAGAGGATGATTTGTCCGTGCGCTCCGACAGACCCATTACTCGAGCCCGGACCCGTGCCATAACTCGAGCCACATCGTCCCTCGTCGCGCGAGTCTACACAAGCCATGACGCATCCACCGGCGTGCCCCTCTTCAAGTGCCTCACTACCATCGGAGCTAGCGCCGACGCCTCACATCACGGTGTTGAGAACCTCGCGTCCGGTACCGAGCCACCCCTTACAGGTACCGTGACAGCCACCCTCGGTACCAAGTCCTACACCTCGTATCGACCCCCATGTCCGCGCCGGGCCAACCCGGCATCGCGACATGAGGTTCGCGTGCGTTGCGCACCATGGCCCTTCGTGCCATGCCTAGCGTGTCGCGACAGCCTTGGCTGCGCCGCGTGCCTTGGCCGTGTCATACCACACCTAGTGTGTCGCGACACGCCTTGTGTTGGAGCGCCGACGCCTTGTCATAGCCTTGTCATAGCCTTGTCACGACACTCACGACATGGCCACCGTGACCATTTAAGTTTCTTTCCCGTTTTTAGTATCTTTTCCATTTCGAACATTACTATTTATGTCTTTTATATTATTGTCGGGTAATTTTTGACTAGGGCCACGTTGGGCCGCTAGCATGCGCACCCCTTGTGCCCCCACGCCCCTTAGGGTTTCTTGCTAGGTTTTAGTGTGCCTCCTTTATATAAAGAGGAACGCCCCTTTGTATTTCCTCACGCTTGAATTTAGATACCGAATTGTTGTCGAATTTTCTCCAAACTATCTTGTTAAGGCGTCAACCCCAATTCTTTTCCCGACCCCATATTCTCCTAGCCTACGTCAAACTAGGCCCCCTTCTCAGTCCTTTCAATTCACCTCTCCTCTCAAAGTCTAGGTTTCGACCTCAAACCTATCCAGTTCACATCAACTAGGGTTCACATCAACTGGTATTAGAGCCGAAGGATTGCGTAAGTCTTTCTCACCCTTTTACTCGTTTTTGCACGATTTTTTTCTTTTTACCATCAATTCACATAGCTTCCACCATCTCTACCATCGTTCATCTAGATTCGTCATTTTTGTTTCATAAAGATCGTGCTTGGTCTTAAAGGTCGTCTTCCACTCGTCCCCCTCGTGCATCCGAATTTGATGGTAGCCATTTCTAGAAAATGCTTTGGGGGAAGTTAGGTACACGACTCCTATTTTCAACTACTTATCACCCCCATACCGATGGTCAGACTGAGGTGACCAATCGGACCATGGGCACTCTTCTTCGGACGATGCTCAAGGCAAACCCACGTCAGTGGGAGGACTTACTTTTCCATGTTGAGTTTGCTTACAACAGGTCCTTTCACTTTGCGACGAAGAGGACGCCTTTCGAGGTGGTTGATATGCTGTGTTTTGTACAACATAACTAGGACTTTTTAGTACATATTTATGTAGTGTTTTAGGCCTATTATGAGCATTATTGAGCATCAGAGTTGAAGGCCGGAAGTTCAGAGTTAGCAAGACTTGAAGATGTCAAAGGTCTCTGAAGGTCGCGATCGCCGCCGCTATTGAGGGCGGTCGTGGTAGACGTCGCCGAGGAGGACAAGGTCTCCATTTGAGGATCGCGATGCTATTGAAGGTCGCGATCGCGGCCATGTATGGGTGGCGATCGCGGTTGCCAGAGGTCGCCGATGAGTCGCGGGTTGCAGCCAGGCAGCGATCGCGACTAGGATTGGTGGCGATCGCGGCTCTGTTGGAGCTGACGCGCGTTCATATTTATCAGCTTAGTCTATTTGTTTTATATTTTTTATCTTTTTAATTTCGACTGGTTCGAGACTATATTAGGTTATTTTTAGACTTTGTTTTGATATTCGCTCTTAGACCTAATTTCAGACTTTTGTGTTTTTCTCATGGAGAACTAAACTCCCTAAATTCTATTTGAGTTGAAGCTTTTCAGACTCAAGTTGTTGTGAGATTCGTCTATTCAGGTTTATTTCTACATGTTATTTCAATTCTCTTGTGCGTAATTTATATTGATTGTGTTAATTTCTTCAGGCCTAGCTAACTTGTTGGAATTAATACTCTCTATTGCTAGAGCTAGGTTTTCTCGTAGCAGAGCCTAATCTTTGTAGCAACTCAATTGGTTTAGGACTCGTTGGACTAAAACAATTGAGAAGAGATTTGAATGCATGTTGATTGTTTGACTCGTTGGAATTCAATTGCATGTATCCTGTTTATCCTTGTTCTTAATGCTAATATCCTTATTATTTATGATCGTTTCATGAATTGTTTGGATGCTAAGTTGCATGTCTCGTTGCCATGTTATAATTCTGATCAGGATAGGAATAACCAAAAGAAATAACTTGTTTGAATCTAGGATCAATAACTTGAGGAAGAAAAGTGGATACTTGAATAGGATTGCTTTTCCCTAATTGATAAAAATCCAACTTTTGCATTGTTTGATTGCTTGCTTTGTTTGTTTCAATTCTTAGTTTCTAGTTTTAAATTCCAAAATCCCCCCTTTGTTACCTCTTTGAGTTGATAATAACAAAAGTTAGGATACAAGTGTCTCTTGGGTTCGAACCCGACTTACTGACTATACTAGTTTAGTAACTAGGGTATTATTTTTGATTTGGCATCAACGATTTTAAGCCAGTCAAATTTTGGCGCCATTGCCGGGGAAGGTCTTAGAAGCTGGTTTTTATTGGCCTCATATTTTTAGGGATGCATTTGCTTTCTGTAAATCATGTGATCGTTGTCAAAGGGTGGGTAATATTTCTAAAAGACATGAGATGCCTCAATCTCGCATGATATTCTGTGAAGTTTTTGATGTTTGGGGCATTGATTTTATGGGACCCTTCCCCTCTTCCTATGGGAATCTGTATATTTTACTTGCGGTGGACTATGTTTCCAAGTGGGTGGAAGCAAAGGCCACCAGAACTGATGATTCAAAAGAAGTTGTAGGTTTCCTTAAGGACAACATTTTTTCCAGATTTGGGATTCCAAAAGCTCTAATAAGTGACAGGGGTACTCATTTTTGCAACAAGACTGTTAGTGCTTTATTGAAGAAGTACCATGTTACTCAGAAGATCTCTACAGCCTATCACCCCCAGACCAATGGACAAGCTGAAGTGTCCAATAGGGAGATAAAATCAATTATGGAGAAGACGGTGGCGCCTAACAGGAAAGATTGGAGTTTGAGACTCAATGATGCTTTATGGGCCTACCATATTGCTTACAAGACACCCATCGGTATGTCTCCCTTCAGATTGGTTTATGGAAAAGGTTGTCACTTGTCAGTTGAGCTTGAGCATAAAGCTTATTGGGCGGTCCAAAAGTGCAATTTCAACATTAAAGAGAATGGAGAGTTCAGGAAATTACAATTGCAAGAGTTGGAAGAGTTGAGATTGAATGCTTATGATAATAATGTTGTGAATTACAAGAACAAAACCAAAGCATGGCATGATAATAACATCCTAAGGAAGGAATTCAAGGTTGGAGATAAGGTCCTTCTATTTCAGTCTTGTCTCACACTCTTCCCAAGCAAACTCCGTTCCAGATGGGCTGGACCGTATACAATTACTCAAGTTTTTCCACATGGGGCTGTGGAATTATTGGATGGGGATTCCCAAAAGGTGTTCAAGGTTAATGGTCAGAGATTAAAGAAATACCATGAGGGAGTCAACCATGAAGTGCTAGAAGAGATGGGTCTTGATGATCCAACCCCAAATGCCAACTAAAAAGGGCACCAATGTCGAGCCAACGACATTAAACAAAGGCGCTGCTCGGGAGGCAACCCGAGGTAAGTTTTTCTTTTCTTTTTCTATTTTTGTTTTTGTTTAGTTTTCCTTTTCGATCTCGTGAGGCTAACACGCATGTACTAGGTTCGAAAAAACATTATTGAGGACAAATCGCGATCGCCCCTTCAAAAGGGCGATTGCGGGGCGTTTTTCGAAAGGAATTGACGGTACCTTGCAAAAGCTGCGATCGTGGCCTCCACAGGGCAGCGATCGCGGCCCTCGAGATATATAAAAAAAAATTTACACGAGGCAGTGGGGCCACTCCCACCGCCGGCCCCACCCCTCTTCGTCCACATTCTACTTCTCCTTCCTCCTCTATTTCTCACTTCTTCTTCAACCTCCATCAAAAACCTCCATTAAAACCCTTTTCAACCTCCATTACCCTCCTCAAAAATTTCTTCCAAACTCAATATAAAAACCGGATCTACAATCCTCATTCCGTCCTCAATCCAAATCCGTCCATAAAATTTCTTTTACCTCTCTATCTCTTCCCCAAAATCAAATCTACAAAAATCCCAAAATTTTCCCCCACACCTTTCAATCCACCATAACCATCCCTCTTGGCCCATTGACGGGTCGTTGAAGGCGAACCAAGGAGGCGACTACGGCTCGGAGTTGGAGAGAACCGCGTTGTCGGAGTTGAATCGCAGCCGGAAATCGCCGATCCCGCCAGGCAGCGATCGCGGCCTCCATACAGTGGCGATCGCGGCCCAGATTTAGAAGGCGATCGTGCCTCCTTTGCTCGGCGATCGCGGCCTCCTAACAGTGTCCGAATTTCAGTTTCTGTAAGTTGCTTCTTCACCTCTACTGTTGATCTAAATAGCTGTATTATTAGATGGCGTATCTTCTTAAGAAGCCAACTCCTGCTCAGAAGAAAAAATGGGATTCTCTAGCTAAGAGGAAATTCACTAGTACTAAATTTTTTGATGTTGAGATGCTTGGGACACTAGGCATGTATAACTCTACTAGAGGGTTTCTGATGAATGGTGGATTAGGGGTTTTTATTGAGCTGAATGCCCCTACTTATAGGAACATACTGCTAGAGTTTCTGTCTACATTTCAGGATGATGAGGGTATGTTAAAATTTAACATTCTGGATGAGCCATATTATATAGACAAAGAGGGGTTGAGAGGTGTTTTTGGGATTACTGGTGTGCCTACTGAGAAGTGGGATTTAGTTAGTAGAGAGTCGGGCCTTAATGATTTCTGGGAGGCAATTACAGGTTTTGGGTTTTCGCTTAAGAAAGGAGAGTATAACTATTGCATTACCCATCCCTGTATTAGATTATGTCATAAGGTGTTGTCTATGAGTTTTCTGGGGCAAGGGGAGGTTAACAAGGCATCTCACTTTGACTTGAGCATGATCTGGTGTTTGATGCCTATGAAGGCTACAGTTCCTGATTGGGTTGAGTTATTTATCGGGAGTATTGAGAAGATCCTAAAGAAGGATACAGGCAAGATTGCTATAGGTGGGATGATTACTCTGATTGCTAGAGAGTTTGTGAGTGAGGAGAGGTTTGGACAGCTTGACAGTGTTGAGTATAAGTTTAATGAAAATCAGTTGAAGAGGGCGCATTGTTTGAAGGGATCAACTGAGCAGGGTTATATCTGGACTATAGGTCATCCAACTCAGGATTATTTGCGTCTTCCCAGAGCCATGCCCGCTGGTCCTGCCTTAGCTTATCTGTACATCGCATCTGATTTTGTTGGTGGGGGCGGGGTTCAGCAGGAGGAACCTGCACCTGATGATGTGGACATGGAGGATCAAGCTGATGCTGATGCTGATGATGGTGGTGATGGGGACGATGGAGGTGATGTTAGAGATGGTGGTCGTGATTCTGGTTATGGTGGTACTAGGGGTGGTGTTGGTACGTCATCAGCTGGATGGGGTGGCAGTTTTAGTACAACACCAACGAGTACATCGAGTTGGGCGATAGGAGGATATATTGGTTATGGTGACGGTGGAGCTGCTGCTTACAGAGGTGGATATGGAGGATATGGAGATACTGCTGCATATGATGTTGTGGCAGGTAGAGTTGGCTGGGGTGTGCATTCTGATTTTGATTGGCAGAACAGGATATTCTAGGAGATGGGACGACTTACTGTGTCCCAGAATGATATAGTGTCCACCCAGAGGGATATTGTGGCGCAGCAGATAGAGTTGGAAGCTCAGCAGAGTGCTATTGCATCCACATTTCAGGACATGCAGAGGGTGCAGGGGCAGCACCATGAGTTTTTTAGTCATATGTGGCCAGGCTTTCCTGATTGGTCACAGTATCAACAGCCACCAGGTTCCCCACAATGAGTCTTCTGTTTTCCTTTCCTTTATTTTTATCTGATTTGTCTTTATTTCATTGAGGGCAATGAATGGTTTAAGTGTGGGGGAGGGAGTACTCACTGTTGTATATATGTACAGATGCATTTCATATTTAAATAAAAAAAAGCCATAAAAATATAAAAAAGGCATAGAAAATCTTGGGATGAGCTGAAAACCCGAAAGGGCGGCTCAGGTAATAAGCAGGTAAAGAAAAATGAAAAGAGTGATTAGGGCGGCTTAGGTTGGGGTAATAAGAAGTTAATGAGAGATGTGAGTATTTGTGAGCACACCTAAAGAAAAATGAAAAGAGTGATTAGGTGAAAACCCGAAAGGGCGCCTAAGTAGAATGAGCCGTAAAATCGGAGTTTTTAGGATTATATTCTACTTTGGGGTCTGGGGATGACATTTTAAATGTTGGGTAGATCCTAGGTTGCTCTACACTTTTTGGAGCTTGAGTGTTATATCTTGTATCTGTGAGGTGTGTGATTTGAGCTTTCATGTTTTTGCTCATTATTTCTCTACATGGGTTCGGGTTGTGAGATTATTTTGAGTGCTTTTTAGTTTTAGATCATCTTCTCCCATTGCTGTCTATAGACCTTTGTTGATTTGTCATGCTTGATTTTATTTTTCAGCTTACTCGAGGACGAGCAAGGTCTAAGTATGGGGGAATTTGATATGCTGTGTTTTGTACAGCATAACTAGGACTTTTTAGTACATATTTCTTTAGTGTTTTAGGCCTATTATGAGCATTATTGAGCATCAGAATTGAAGGCCGAAAGTTCAGAGTTAGCAAGACTTGAAGATGTCAAAGGTCTCTGAAGGTCGCGATCGCCGCCGCTATTGAGGGCGGTCGTGGTGGACGTTGCCGAGGAGGACAAGGTCGCCATTTGAGGACCGCGATACTATTGAAGGCCGCGATCGCGACCATGTATGGGTGGCGATCGCGGTTGCCAGAGGTCGCCGATGAGTCGCGGGTTGCAGCCAGGCAGCGATCGCGGCTAGGATTGGTGGCGATCGCGGCTCTGTTGGATCTGACGCGCGTTCATATTTATCAGCTTAGTCTATTTGTTTTATATTTTTTATCTTTTTAATTTCGACTGGTTCGAGACTATATTAGGTTATTTTTCAGACTTTGTTTTGATATTCGCTCTTAGACCTAATTTCAGACTTTTGTGTTTTTCTCATGGAGAACTAAACTCCCTAAATTCTATTCGAGTTGAAGCTTTTCAGACTCAAGTTGTTGTGAGATTCGTCTATTCAGGTTTATTTCTACAGGTTATTTCAATTCTCTTGTGCGTAATTTATATTGATTGGGTTGATTTCTTCAGGCCTAGCTAACTTGTTGGAATTAATACTCTCTTTTGCTAGAGCTAGGTTTTCTCGTAGCAAAGCCTAATCTTTGTAACAACTCAATTGGTTTAGGACTCGTTGGACTAAAACAATTGAGAAGAGATTTGAATGCATGTTGATTGTTTGACTCGTTGGAATTCAATTGCATGTATCCTGTTTATCCTTGTTCTTAATGCTAATATCCTTATTATTTATGATCGTTTCATGAATTGTTTGGATGCTAAGTTGCATGTCTCGTTGCCATGTTATAATTCTGATCAGGATAGGAATAACCAAAAGAAATAACTTGTTTGAATCTAGGATCAATAACTTGAGGAAGAAAAGTGGATACTTGAATAGGATTGCTTTTCCCTAATTGATAAAAATCCAACTTTTGCATTGTTTGATTGCTTGCTTTGTTTGTTTCAATTCTTAGTTTCTAGTTTTAAATTTCAAAATCCCCCCTTTGTTACCTCTTTGAGTTGATAATAATAAAACTTAGGATACAAGTGTCTCTTGTGTTCGACCCCGACTTACTGACTATACTAGTTTAGTAACTAGGGAGTTATTTTTGATTTGGCATCAACGATTTTAAGCCAGTCAGTGGTCTACGGGCGTAACCCATGCACGCCTATGGATTTGGTGTCGCGGCCATACAAACCTGGTGAGCATGTCGACGCGGCCAACCGTACCGACCATGTCCGCTGCCTACATGAGCGCACCAAGGCGCAATTGCTGAAGCGCTCGGATCAATACGCTGCTCAACGCAACAAGGGGCGACGCACATTTATCTTCGAGCTTGGAGATTTGGTGTGGCTTCACTTGAGCAAGGATCGCTTTCCACACGCTCGGAAGACGAAGCTGCACCCGAGAGGAGATGGACCCTTCAAGGTCCTTCGACACATCAACAACAACTCCTACATCCTCGACCTCCCGGGTAAATACAACTTTCACACTTCCTTTAATGTCTCGGATCTCTCTCCTTACGTAGATCCCGAGTATCATGATGAGGAAACGGGACGTTTCCCACCCAAGGGGGGGAGGGTGATGTGACCCCCTCACTGATGGCAAGCCAAGAAGAGGATGATTTGTCTGTGCGCTCTGATGGACCCATTACTCGAGCTCGGACCCGTGCCATAGCTCGAGCCATGGCGTCCCTCGTCGCATGAGTGTACGCAAGCCATGACGCATCCACCGGCGCACCCCTCTTCAAGTGCCTCACTGTCATCAGAGCCAGCACCGACGACTCGCACCACGATGTCGAGGACCTCGCGTCCGGTACTGAGCCACCCCTGGCCGGTACCATGCCAGCCATGCTCGGTACCGAGTACTACACCTCGGTACCGAGTCCTACACCTCGGTACCGACCCCCATGTTCGCGCCGAGCCAACTCGGCATTGTGACGTGAGGTTCGCGTGCGCCGCGCACCATGGTCCGTCGTGCCACGCCTACCGTGTTGTGACAACATTGGTTGAGTCGCGTGCCTTGGTCGTGTCGTGCCACACCTAGTGTGTCGCGACACGCCTTGCGCTGGCGCGCCGACGCCCTGTCACAGCCTTGTCGCGACACTCGCGACATGGCCACTGTGACCATTTATATTTCTTTCCCGTTTTTAGTATCTTTTCCATTCCGAACATTACTATTTATGTCTTTTCTATTATTGTAGGGTAATTTTTGGCTTGGGCCACGTTGGCCAACTTGCATGCGTACCCCTTGTGCCCCCATGACCCTTAGGGTTTCTTGCTAGGTTTTAGTGTGCCTCCTCTATATAAAGAGGCACGCCCCTTTGTATTTCCTCATGCTTGAATTTAGATACTGAATTGTTGTCGAGTTTTCTCCAGACTATCTTGTTAAGGCGTCAACCCCAATTCTTGGAGGATTCACGAGCGTATCTTTGCTTGGACTCGTATTGGGTCTTCTCACGAACGAACCATATAGGTTTGAGGCCAAAGCCTAGACTTTGAGCAGAGAGGTGAATTGAAAGGACTGAGAAGGGGGCCTATTCGGTATGGGGTCGGAAAAAGAATTGGGGTTGACGCCTTAACAAGATAGTCTGGAGAAAACTCGATAGCAATTCGGTATCTAAATTCAAGTATGAGGAAATACAAAGGGGCGTGCCTCTTTATATAGATGAGGCACACTAAAACCTAGCAAGAAACCCTAAGGAGCGTGGGGGCACAAGGGGTGCACATGCAAGCGGCCCAACGTGGCCCAAGCCCAATCTCGTATGAGGAAATACAAAGGGGCTTGCCTCTTTATGTCTTTTTGTCATTCCTATGCATGGGGGTCATTTTGGGGCTCACAAAACTGCTAGGAAAGTTTTGGAAGCGGGAGTCTATTGGCCTCATATTTTTAAGAATGCTTATGCTTTCTGTAAATGATGTGACCATTGTTAAAAGGTGGGTAATATTTCCAAGATACATGAGATGCCTCAATCTTGTATGATATGTTGTGAAATTTTTTATGTTTGGGGCATTGATTTCATGGGACCTTTCCCCCTTCTTATGTGAACCTATATATTTTGCTTGTTGTGGACTACATTTCCAAGTGCGTAGAAGTGAAGGCCAACAAGACTGATGTTTCTAAAGAAGTTGTAGGTTTCCTTAAGGAAAACATATTCTCTAGGTTTGGGATTCCCAAAGCATTGATAAGTAACAGGAGTGCTCACCTTTGCAACAAAACTATGAGCGCTTTATTGAAGAAGTACCATGTCACTCAAAAGATCTCTACCGTCTATCATTCCCAGACCAATGGACAAGCTGAGGTGTCCAACAAGGAGATAAAAACTATTCTAGAGAAGACAGTGGCTCCCGATAGGAGGGATTGGAGTCTAAGACTCAATGATGCTTTGTGGGCCTACCGTATAGCTTGTAAGACACTCATTGGGATGTCTCTCTTCATATTGGTCTATGGTAAAGGATGTCACTTGCCAGTGGAGCTTGAGCACAAGGCTTACTAGGCGGTCCAAAAATGCAACTTCCTGATTGAAGTGGATGGAGCATTCAGGAAATTGCAATTGTAAGAATTGGAAGAGTTGACATTGGATGCTTATGACAATGTTGTGAACTACAAAAACAAAACAAAAGCATGGCATGACAAGAACATCCTAAAAAAGGAATTCAAAGCTAGAGACAAGGTCCTTCTCTGTCAGTCTTGTCTCACTCTCTTCCCAAATACTATGGCTCGAGTTTTTCCACATGGGATTATGGAATTGTATGATAGGGGCTCCCAAAAGGTGTTCAAATTTAATGGACAAAGATTGAAGAAATACCATGAGAGAGTCGCCAAGAAGTGCTAGAGGAGGTGTGTCTTGTTGATCCTACCCAAGATGTTGATTAAGAAGGCTCAAATGTCGAGCCAACATCATTAAACAAAGGCGATGCTCGGGAGGTGATAACGGTGATTTCGTTGTTCAAATCACGTCTATGCAAAAGAATCCAAACTAACTTAAAATTGTAGACTTTAGGTATTAAGATAAGTATAATCTTGTAGAGATATTTTCTTTATAATTATATTGTATAAGATATTCTCCTTGTATTTATCTTAGGGCTTCATGATAGATTAGATCACTTGGGCCCCAAGTATCCCTTTGGATATAAACCCTTTGGGTATTCTAAGAAATATAAGTTAACATTCACAATATCTTTACATGGTAAGGAAAATATCTCTACAAGATAATACTTATCCTAATATTAGGAAGTTTGGGTCGTATCCGCATGAAAACATGTTTTATCTTTTGTAATAAAGTTTGTGTCAAACAAATAACAAGAGGGTTTTTGACTGTAACAAAGTCTAAGCATGCAAAACTAACAAAGCAATAAAGGTCATGAATAAAAATATTTAGGAAGATTTCTTAGGCAAACAAATATCCACAATCGTATGACAAGTTGATCATTGATTTCACCTCAATATCACATTTCAGTTGTAACTAACAACACAAATAGATACTATTAGTTCTAACTAATTAAACAACCATGAAATGATCACTAATATAGTTTAATAGCATCAATAAGGATAGGAATATAATAGGATACAATTCTAGCATAAAACAACTAGCTTTTACCCTAGAATGTAAATAAAATCTCTTCTGCATATAGATTTAATTAGGAATATCAGGATTCCTCTTACAAATTTTGATGATCGGTGGTGTGGTTGCCGTCTTCGGATGGATGCTTCTTTGTCCAATTGGCTTCGATTCTTATAAATGAATCAAGGAATATCAGTTCTATAAGGTACTCTTGGATTTGGAAAATGAAATTGCCTCCTAAAATTCAAAACTTTCTATAGAAAGCTTGCATTGATTGTCTTCCTACTACTGATAGATTAAACAGATTTTATAATTGTGTTCCTCATTGTTGTTCCCTTTGTGATCTTGAAAATGAAAATCTAAATCATCTCTTTTTCATTGTCCTTTTACAAAGAAAATGATTGATAAATTGGAATCAAACTTACGTTGCTCCTTTCATTTTACTACTTCGGAAAGCTTTAATGATAGCATAATTTCAACTCTTAATTTAAATACACACAAAGAAATTCTATGTTTTTTATGGTGGCTCATTTAGAGTCATAGAAATTCCCTAATTTTTAACCCGTCTAGGATAATCCCTAACCTTTTACCTAGCGATTTGGCCCTCACCCAGTTTCTTCAATGGGATTCTACAAATTTTAAATCTCGTAAATTGCAATAATAAGCCTAAAAGGAAAAATGGTGTCTCTTGGATTAAACCGCCCCCTTTATGGGTAAAACTTAATTTTAATGCCTCGAAGCAGAAAAATTCTGCTACTTATGCAAGTTTTATTATTAGAAACCATACTAGTTCGATTATAGGGTGTGATAGAATTTCTTTGCAATCGATGTCAGTTTTAAAAGCAGAGTCATTCGCACTTTTGGAAGGTCTTAAATTTGCAGTGACTTTGCAAATTGATAAATTAATTATTGAAGAAGACAACTTAATTCTTATAAATTCTTTAAAAAATGTTTGGAAAGTCCCATGGAAAATTTACTCAATTATCCAAGATATCTGAAATTTGGTGGCGGGTTTCCATAATGTGGTTTTTTTTTCCTCATTGTTTTAGGGAGGCTAACTCAGCCGCTGACTTCTTAGCTAGAAAACATGTCAATATACCGCAGATTCGTCTTGCAAATTCCTCCGCTTTTAAGACTATTGTTTCATCCTCAACCTTTAATTTTTAATTTTTTTCAACATCATCCGCATTGATAATTTAGGTTGACGTTGTAATATTGAGACGACCTAATATTTTTTTTTTGATAAAATGAGCTACTAGCTCATTACAAGGCCAACACTGGGTTACCTATGAAATACAAGGCTAACCTAAATCATCACTGCGGATGATCTTCAGAAATTCAAATAACAGAGGATGACTACTAAACCAAGATTTACAATACGAAACATCAACATGAACTAACAACGATCCTGGGAAAAAAAATTAGAAATAGCAAAACTAAGTAGAGGAAAGCTAAACAACCTCCTAGCAAGAAAGTCTGCTGCCGCATTACATTTCCTGAAACAATGAAAAAACACCACACAAGGAACCAATGCAACAAAATGACGGATATCGTTAACAATAGATTGAATTTCCCAAGGAACTTTCCAAGTTCTTTTCAAAGAATTAATAAGAATTATCTCCTTCAATGATAAGACGAGATATATTTATAGAAACTGCACTACGAACCCCTTCTAGCAAGGCAAGAGCTTCAGCTTGGAGTATTGAAATTGGTAGTTGCTCTTTACGGTCAAAACTTAAAATCTTACTCTTATGATCTCGAATAAGAAAACTCGTAAAAGTCGATGAATTAGTTCTCTTAGAAGCATCAAAATTCATTTTTACCCAATTTAAAGGGGGCTTAACAAGACGACCTAATTTTTTTTTTTTTTTTTTTTTTTTTGATTAGGAAAGGAATTAGAGAGCTCACTAACAAACTAGTGATCGCCCTAGAGCATCCTGACGGATGAGGGTACAGAAACCCAAGTCATCTGCAAGTGGAACGGAAGATACACGTCGGAAGGAGCCAGCGATGAAGTCAGCTACAGAATTACACTCACGGTAGACATGAGTAATACTCCAATCCTGGAACTGAGCCAACAAACAGTGGATGTCCGCACGCAACACTTCAATCTCCCACGGGCAGCGCCAGTCGCCAAGAACGGCCTTGACCAGCTGCAAGTTATCGCCTTCAATCTGGATCCGGGGAATGCCATGATGAATGGCCTCGAGAAGTCCCTGGCGTAAGGCGATGGTCTCGGAGATCAGAACAGACTGTCGACCGATCAGTCCTCCGTCGAACGAGATGGGAGAGCCGTTGGAGTCCCTAAGTATGAATCCAAAAGTAGCCACGCCATCTGCACACACAGCACCATCAAAGTTAAGTTTAATATAGCCGTTCTTGGGTTTTACCCACTTAGTATTTTTCCTTTCAATTCTTACATGACCCTTGTTAGGTTGTGGGTCAGTGGAGTCTGGTGCCCTAGCTAGTTTCCATTCTCTGATTTGATTTTGGGTAAATTCACTAAGTTTGCTTGCATCGTCTAGGTTTGTTCTAGTGTTGTTATCAAACACCCTCTTATTCCTGGAGTACCAAATACACCACCAGGTGCTGGTTAGGATTTCCATTTCCTCTTTATTTATTCTTGCCCTGATTTCCTCTAGGACCTCGTGTGGTTTTTTTCCATCGGAGGAGATAAGGTCGATCGTTCTCCGTAATTTGGGTCTTATGGTGTTAAGGGTTTCCTTTGTCAGGGGGCATGACATCAGAATATGGTTTGTGTCTTCGCACTGGTTATTACATGCAGTACAACCTTGTGGTACCGGGATGTGGTTTTCAGCAAGTCTCGATTTGGTTGGTAGGCCATTTCTTGCCACCTTCCAAAGGAAATTGTGCATTTTAGGTGGGACATTGAGTTTGTTAATCCATTCTAGATTGATTTTCGGTTCATTTTTAGCAAGGTTTATCCACTGCATAGTGGAGTGGGTGGAATACCAACCGTTTTTGCTTGGTTGCCAGTAAAGCCTATCTTGGATTTTGTTAATTGGGTTAATTATTTTGGCTATATTATCTAGGTCATCGGGATTAAATACCTTTTAACAAGACGACCTAATATTTGCCATGTAATAAGATAGATAGCTCATTTTTCAAAAAAAAAAAAAACTAATTAAATTATAACGATTTGTACCCTTTCTTTTTCCCTCCCGGAATCCGGTATAAAATGAACTGAGAGTAATGAATGCGTTCGGAAATAAGAAATTAGGGCTCAGTTTCTTCCCATTGCTGGTCTTCCACCGCTCTCTGGTTGTCGAATGCTTTTCCGTCGCTGATCGAGGTATCCTCAATTTTCATCTCTCCTCTATCTCCTCGACATTTTGAGCTCGCTGTTAGTTTTTTCAAGAATCAAGCCTTCTCACCCTCTCACTTTGTCGCTCTGATTTGTCACTGCGATTCTTGTAGGACTTTCCTCCCTTTTCCACGCCGGCCTTTTACCCCACCACTACTATCTTTCGCTATTGAAAGACCTCTCCATGAGAAATAGATAGGTTAGGTTTTTTTTTGTTTTATGAATATTTCTCCAGCAAGAATGTATCAGTGAGTGCGTAGTTGATTGTTTAGGGTTTTATGTTTTGCGTAACTGGTAGCTTGCAGCTTACTAGGTAAATATGGCTCTTAGGCATTTTTGTAGTTGCATTGTAGTTTTATAGGGATTATTGCTTATACTATTGTGGAAAACTGTTGCATGATCAACTCTAAAATTGGTTCACAATGGAGTACCATGTTCTGTCAATTATGCCTGCGGTGTAGTTTGTTCGAAGTTCATATGTAGTTCTGACATAATTATGGACGATTTAGAAGGTTGGTTTACTGATTTATGCATCTGCTAAATGATGCAGATATTTGGTGCTGACTCATCAAAGATCTGCAACTAGCTAATGCCTACCATGTCCGAAATGTTATGCAAGGTTGAAGTTGATAATGTAGAGTTTAAATGGGGTACGAAGAAAAGCCGAGGTGGGGCTAAGAAAGATGTTCAGTTCTATGAGTCTTTTACATATGATGGTTTAAAATATTCTCTCTATGACTCTGTATATCTTTTCAAAGACGGTGAAGCTGATCCATATATTGGGAAACTCATAAAAATATGGGAGCCTGCAAATAAGTCTAAGAAAGTAAAAGTGTTATGGTTTTTTCGCCCTTCTGAGATCTCTAATTACCTCGGAGGTCTTCAAACTTTGAAGAATGAGCTTTTCCTTGGCACTGGTGCTGGAACTGAGGGCAGTGGCTTGGAAAATATTAATCCCTTGGTAATAACGCTCTTTGGCTATTTTTGGCTTCTATCTCTTATCTTCTTTATTGGTCATTTCATGAGATTATTAATAATCCAATTTAAGAAAATTATCTAGTTGAACATAGCAGCACTTTTGAAGTGTTTATATCAGTTTAAGATTGATATTTGAAAGGAAATCACTTTAAATTTTTTTTTGGAATGCTACATCCAAACATGCAAGTAATGCAATGTGTCTTCTTTTGCATTCCCTGAATAAAGGATTTGTTTCATAATTCTACCTGGTTTCATTATTAGCATCTACAAGCTTGCAAAAGGAGAAGATTTGAGATTCATTGGAGCATGTGGAGTTTAAGTTGTTCTTGGAATTGGTATTAGGGCCTTGTTGACTCAGTTCGGGATTTTGGATGATTCTCACATCATAACAGTATAATTTAGTTACTTTGGTGATTTGTGCTTGTTCTCTTTTAACTAGATATAGAGGATGAGGTGGAGAGTTGTGTTGAGTAACTTTAGAGGCTTCTAGATGCACATTGAATTGTATTTTAGTTCATTATTACTAGTTCTCAGCAGTCAGCATGATGATATGCTGCCAATTTGGCCATGAGGGATGTTGAGGAGGCAGTTTCATTCATGACATCTAATTCAACACTTCTGACAAAACTGAGATGGATCTAGAACTTATGCTACATTGATTTTGTAGAAGTTTGTTGATAAGGATAATGTTTGAGGTAAAATTTGTAAGGTCAACTCCATCTTGGGCACTAGTTAATCAAAACAACTTTATTGCAAAAGATATTGTTTTCTTTTTCTTTTTTTTTGGTCGAAGATATTGTTTTCTTAGGTATTAGATTACAGTTGTTTTTGTTTTTCTTTAGGAAATGGTTCTGTTTAAGGCGAGTTTTGGTTTTAGTGTTGTTTATGGATATAATTTTTCTTTAGGAAAAACTGGGGTGCATCCTTATCTCGTTGGCTTTTATACACTGCCTTTGAGATGGATTTTGTCCCTATATCAATTTTGGTTCATTCTAACTAAATTCAGTTATTATTGTCACATAGCTAAGTTTCAGTTTTTCTTGGGTCTATCGGGCATACCCCCTTTCCCTTGGGCATTGGTACCCCCATCTTGACCCCCAGATTCCGCTGTAGCGGAGCCTTACTAGGTCAATGATGATGATGACATTTTGTCTTAAAATATGATATTCTGTAGAATTATTAATTTGGCTACTTGATTATGTGTTCTATTCATAATCGAAAGCACTATCCTCACACTTATTATTGAGGCTAGCTCTCTTTGAATCATTAGGGGTGCTAGGGATATTTTGCTCGTGTCTTTTGTGTTCTGATGGTTGCTAATGTGTAGATTGCTCTCTTTTTATGTCTTATTTTTTCTTTGTAAGAACAATAATGAAGGTGTCTTAATTGTTGTGAAAAAGGTGTCTATATGTCATTGTGTGCTTGTTGGTTGCTAATTCGAGGATTGTTACTTGTTAGCGTGAGATCACTTGATACCTTAACTATTTATTGCTTTAGAGCATTCTAGATCTTATTTGAACTTTGTTGGTTAAAGTATCTTATGTTTTTGAATATCAATAGGCTGATGGTTGCTAATTCAAGGATTCTTAGCGTGAGATCACTAGATGCCTCGACTATTTATTGCTTTAGAGCATTCTAGATCTTATTTTGAACTTTGTCGGTTAAAGTATCTTATGTTTTTGAATATCACTAGGCTGATGGTTTAGAGTAGCCCCAAGTGTAAGTTGGTTTTCATCAATGGTGGTTGGCATATAATAGCACGAGTTTCTCATGTCATTCATATTGAAGAAATCCCATAAGCTTGGCTCTTATGTATTCACAATTCTAGGAGCGCTTAACACTTTTCTGCAACCGAAAAATGTTGCATAAAGGTCATTTAGTGTCTCATCTAGTGTAGCTAAAAAGCTTGTCATAGATACTACTTTTGTATGGTCAAGTGCTTAATGAAGTAGGCTCAATGAACTAAATATTTTGATTGATATCATGGTTTTAATCTAAATTAAAGTTCTAGCTATATTTCATTGCTAATTTTTGTGAAGGTCGCTTTTCCATTATGCAACTGTCCATGTCCTCACAGAGAAAGTTAAAATGTAACTATGTAAGCCTTAATGATATGTTTGGTGCTTTTGATTTTGATCAGTAAGATAAATTGTTGTATAAGGAGGTTTTCTACCTAGCTCTTGTATAGATGTTATGTTTGCGTGTAGTTACTTGCTACTTTTACCTCATTATGTAGTGTTTGAATACATATATTGTATAAATTATGCACCCTATATTCATGCAAAGATTCTACTAATTTGTGTAGTCAGACATGGTGTTTTCTTAGTTTAGATTACCAGGAAATTTTGTAATTGCTCTATACATCAGTCCACACAAATTTGATAAAGAAAATGATATTTTTTGTACCAGGCCCACACATTATTGGAAAATGGGTATATTACTTGTGCAATCCATGAATGTGAAACCAGTGTTTGAAAACGCGCAGCTCAATTGCGTGCCTGGGAAGTGCTAGTGCCCACCCAGGGCCTGTTTGGATCGCCAAGTTAATGCATTAAGTTGCATTAAAATGGCGATCCAAATAGGGTCTAGCCTCAGTCATGGCTAGGCGCTAACCAGAGCGGCTAGGCGTCAGCCGCTGCACCTTTTCCCATAAATATTTTAAATGTTTTTCTATTAAATATCTTTTTTAAATATGATCTTTTCCCATGTATACATGTGTGTAAATGTGATATTTTTACTATCTTTTCAATATTTCATATTTTTTCCCATGTACAATTATTTATATCCTTTACATTCTTTATTATTCTTTTCTTTTTCTTTCTCTTACATAAAAAAAGTCTCTTCCTCAGTTCCTCTCCCCTTTCTGAATACTCAAGCATAAAACAGACATGAAAATAATTCCCTCTTGCTACTCGCTTATTTGACACGTCATAGGAGAGGATTTTGTCAAATCATTTTCCACTACTCTCACAACAAACCAGTCTCTCTCTCTCTCTCTCTCTCTCTCTCTCTCATACAAGTACAAAAAATCAGAAGCATTCATACCAGTTACCATGAGTTTTCATACTTTTTTATGCATTAGACATGGGGGCTTAACTCTCAGTCGTGCCTAGGCGCCAGGCAGGGTGATCACCTTGGTGCGCCTTGACAGTTTTTAAACACTGTGTGGTACTTCAAGTTAAGCATTTGTGTGTATTTTTCTAAATCTTAATGAGCCTTGATTCAGCAAATTTCGTTAATGATTTGTCGTATGAAAGCTGCTTTAGTTTTTGCTGAAATAGATGAAGTAGCATGTATAATGTTAATTTGCTGCTGATTGATGAACCAAAATTTAGTCTTGTATTCTTTGTAGTTACGAGGACTCTCAACCCTTTTTTTGTCTAAGTATTTGAGCATGTTCTTCGTGCTTTGACTAGCTAGTGTTCCATTTAGATGGAAGTACTGAATCCTCATTTCAATTCAGGAAGCTATTGCCGGCAAATGCAATGTTGTTTGCATCTCGAAGGATGAAAGAAATCGGCAACCTTCTCTTGAAGAACTTAATGTGGCTGACTATGTCTTCTACCGGACTTTTGATGTTGACAAATTTATCATTTCCGATAAGCTGGGAGAACACATCTCTAAGGTTGAGGGTGTGTACTCCTATACCTTGAAATGCATGAATTTATTCCTAGGTTATTATTAGATGTCTGCATGGAACTTATGCTCTTGTATTTCTCTTCTTAATTTGTTACAGTTAGATTACTATTGAACAATGACAATCCTCAAATCTCTAATACATTGAGAATTGAGTCTAGTAAGAAAGGACTTGGTGACAATTTTCTTCCAACGACTGAGAAAGGAATGGCTTTGCAAAACAACGATACTAGCAAAACTCTAGGCCCTGTTTCAAATTCAGGTGCTGTAGCAATGAAACAGGAGCCAGGTGCAGAACATACATTGGATATGAGGAAGCACTCTCCTGTGTCTGACTCTAATTTAGCATATGTAGGTAACGGTAACCTCTCGGAAAAGGATAATGGTTACATTGGAAAAATGGTTAGTTCCAAGCCTGTTGAAGTTGACGTTCAGAAGAATTCTACAACTAGTACGTGGAAAGCCAGCAGCACAGACCAAAGACTTAGTTATGGCAGTGATATTGGATCATTGGATGGCCGGCCATTTAAGAAACTCAAGTCTTCTGTAGTTTTGAATGACAAGCAAATACACGAACATAATAAGAATTCTCATGGGCCTTTTAAAGTGTTGAGCCCGGTTAAATCTGCTGATGACTCTTTTGATAATCGTCCATTAATGAAACTGAAGTCTGCTGAGCCTTTAGGAACTAGCATGCAGAATTTAGGTTCTGATACTGCTGGAGTTAAAACTAAGGCTCCACTTTCTAGTGCTCTTGCTGTTGATAGTAAATTGAAACGACCGATCAAAGATTCCAATGGTGCAAATGCTTCCCTTTCCAAAAAGAAGATTACCGGCGTGAAAATGAACAAGCTTCCTGATGACAAGTCCCATGTAATTCCTCCTAAACAGATCAGCAAGAAGGATACTAGAGTTTATGGACGAGTAGTGGAAGTAAATCGAAGACCCGATACCGTAAGTTCTGTTTGCATCATTCCATTGTCAAAGTTGTTCCCTCAACTTTCTTTCTCTGAAATTTTATATTTTATGTTTGATTGGTTTATTTATTGACTTCAAAATTTCCTCACTTTTTCTTTCTCTGTTCAAGTCTTATGGATTTCTTGATCAGCTTTTTCAATAAGCACGAGCACAAGCCCCGAGCTGCTTGCTAGAAATTCAAGCTATATGCTCATTGTAAAAAGTCTTCTTAAAGATGAGCTAAAGTAACTCTACATTATTGCTTCATGTTCTAGTTTAGGTGAACATGCATTTCAACACTAACCAACACCTAATCTTGCAGTGCAGGATAGAGAAATTGTTTGAAGCATTTGATATTTCAATTTTCATTTAATTATATAGCCATATGCTTGGATTTATTGCTACCTTAAGGCTGACTGGTTGGGCTCAAATATATATGATATGTATGTTATGATTGGGCAAAATCAGCTCAACCTCAAGCTCTTACACTTTAGTTATTAAGAATCTTAGCGATTAAATCGATTATGTTGCTCGCGATGAATTTGAACATTATACTAGCAAATGAGGTGTGAGCACGATACGTATTGGCTAGTTGGTCCTTCCTACTCCCACAAAATTTATATCTTATAAAAAAATCAAGATCGTGTTAGCTCATAGAATTGTGCCAATAGTTCTTTGTCCATGGAATTAAGAGTAATACACACCAAAGATGTAAAGAGTTTCTTCCTACAAAATTCTTTTTTCCTACTAGTGAAGATATTAATCAAATTAGTACCTACTCAAGATGTGACTAACACTTTTGTCCTTGTCTTACTTCTAAATGTGCCAACGAGACAATTTTTCGTTCATTTCAACATCTTTTTTTGCCATTAACCACCAAAAAAGGCATCTTTTTGTCATTAATAGGATCATATATTTTCAAATATTAATGCTTCCTTTCAGTACCATCTCAGGCACTCTTACTCATGAGCTATAGCCCTTAATTTCTTAGTCAAGGTTATTGTTGGCTAGTCAACATAGGTTGTAATGAGGTAACTTGATTAAACTTTGGGGCACATGGTATTGATGGATATCCTCTCATTAAAATTTTCTTATGAAGCACTGACAATGTGGGAGAGTGACATGCTATGTGTTGGAGAATTGTCACACCCATTAACATATGGACATCTATGCGTTGGGTGTTGTTTTCCCTAATTTAAAAGACAAATATGTGGAAATATGTCACCCAAAAATAGAGGGGCTGCTTGGGTGGATTCTTACCCATGATCTGATTCGAAGTGACAAAACAGATGTCACCCTAAAAGGAAGGAGGGAATTGACTTGGCCTGAGAAAAATAGATGCTATCCAATAAGAAAGGATGGATTTGATTACAAGTCTAGATATTTGATTCGCAATCAATTTGTTTGTCTTGGATGGATATTAGCAATTGTAATGGTTGATTGCATATTTATTTTGATCCATTGGAAGAATTCAAGCTTCAATGAATTGTTGGGTCCTTGAGCTTAACTCTTGATTTTTTTTTTCTATTGTCATTAGAACCATATACCACGATGATATCAATTATACTTATTATATTGCAAGTATACATCACCTTCTATCATAAACATTTAGCACTATGCAATTTTCACTTTTGTAAGATGCACATCACAATAATTGCCCTTTCTTCATTTTTTGTTTAGATACTTCATGTTGGGTCTTTTTACTTGTTTTCCTGCAGTTGAAGTCATTAGGGGATACAGCTACCTTTTTCATAATGTAGTGTCTATTGACATGATGTGATTGAAGGACTAGAGTTTTTCTTTCCAAAAACAAATTTCTTGTAAAGAACTAACTTTTTGTTATTTATTACCACAGTATATTATTTTGCTCTTTTGTTTTGATATGGTGTATCAAATATTGGAAAATCAATTACAGAGAGACGACATGTGGGATTAGGCTTTGTTGCATAATTGCACCATAACTTCAGTTGAACCGCCTAACTTCCTTTCTTATTTCATTTCTCTTGTTTGATATTTTCCATCTCCTGTATTTTTTCCTCATTTCTTTTGCTTCCTTTCATTTGTTCTTTTCTACAGTTAAAATACTTGGTTCTAATCTTGAAATAAATTTTATTGTTTAAAGGGAAAATAGTGAAACTAGTTTTCTTGAGCTTCCATTTTGATTAATGATTTGATTTAGTATGAATCTTCTGTATATATTTGATTTGATGCAAAATCTTTTCCATGTAGCATTGAAGTTCTGTATATACATGGGGTTTAATTCCATATTGTCAGAATTTCATTGCATCAGTACATGTTTTGTTGCTTCTCTGATTTTCATAGTGCTAGACTTACCTTCTCACCATTGTTTTTTCTTCTTTATTGTGGCTGCAGGATAGCTCTAAATGGTTTACTGGCCTTGTGAGTAAATTTCTTTTTCTTATTTTAGAAGATTCAACGTACTGTGCTTTTTGGATTATTCTGGATGTTGATACAAATGTATCTGACCTGCTGTATATTAAGCAAGAAGTCTGGAGTATTTCAATTTTTGCTTTTGGATGAAAGTGGGTACAAGTTCAACTCTCAGCTATTTCTAGATGGTGGCTTTTTTGCCAGTTTGGTGGTTTGTTTTGGGCAAACATTCCTTGCCACTTTGCACTAGTTCTTTAAATGCATCAAATCATAATCACATTACTTAATGTTTCTTATACATATATAGACTGGAGCTCGCTAACTGCTACCACAGTATCTTTCTTTAGGTCTACTGCCTTTCTGAATAATAGGAAAGTTCATATCAGTATGAAACTTGTGATTCTTATACAGTCATTGATTCTATGGTTATCTATATCATTTGGATGAACTTTCCCATTAAAAACTATTTGCAGCCTTGGAAAGAAAGAATGAAGGCTGCACAGGAGGAAGGAACACTAGTCCTGCTTCAGAACTTGGATCCGTCATACACATCATCAGAAGTTGAGGTACCAAATTATTTTACGTAGTATCATCATCATTGTTGACCCAGTGAGGCTCCGCTACAGCGGAATCTGGGGGGTCAAGATGGGGGTACCCCTGCCCAAGGGAAAGGGGGTACGCCCGATGTATATTATTATTATTATTATTATTATTATTATTATTATTATTTATTATTATTATTGCTTCTGGTCATGTGTTTTTGTTTCAATATGAATTCCTGGATCACCTGGTGATTCCATGTTTGTTTTGTGATTCCCATTAAAAACTATGTTTTTTTAATTATTACTCTTCAAGCTGTCTGAAAATGTACAGTTTTTGAAAGTCAGATTAAAGCTTGTGTAGATTGAGATCTGAAACTATTTCTCACTTGATGGTTGTCAATATATGCATCTCATCAAACTGGCAATATGAATACTTTTCTTTATCAATGCAAGAAGGGACCTAGAGTTTTTCCTTCAGGAACAATGTCAATGCCGGTTCCCAGAATTCGAGGCAACAAACTGTTACAAATGGCATCGATGATTGCAACTTTTCTGCCATCTTCAATTTCTTATCTCTTCTTTAGTTTTTTCCTCGATTATCTTAGGCTGTTACGAGGCAGGTTGCTGAACTAGTAGATTTCAGCTGCTCTTTATTAGCAGCTTAATGACAGGCTTTCTCTGTTTTAAACTTACTAAGCTGTTTAAAAGTGACAAAAAGTTGCTTGTTTAATAAATCTGTGATGTCTGATAGAATTATGTTATACATATCTTTTGCCACACCTTTGGTCCTCTTTGCCTCGAAGTACGTGTTTTATAATTGAAATCTGGCATTTTTCTACTCAAAATAGGGAAAGAGAATGAACTAGAACAGAGAGATCGTTACACCTATGCGTATAAGCTGTATTATCTACTCCAAGAAACTTATTATTGATAGCTCTTAGCTATATTTCATTTCAGGATATTGTCTGGCATAGTTTTCGTGAAGATTGCACGGCAAAGGTTTTACCTTGTGCAGCTATATCAAGCCTGCGTTCTGGTATGAATTTAGAATGTTTTACTTGGAACCATTTCTGTTTCTAGTTGCCTCGGTTTAAGTGAAGTGATAGTGTTCCTTTCCAGGCTGTTATATCTAATTATACTCTATCCTAGGGCAAGCATTTGTTATCTTCAAAACCAAGCAAGTTGCGGGAAGGGTTGTGCAACAGTTGGAAGAAGGCTGCTTAATGCTTCCAAATAGAATGTATCTTCCACATCATCTACTTTCAAGTTTTATAATGGAGCTTCTTTATTATAAGCTGTCTGGCTATCTCTGTGGATATTCATACACCCGTTTATCTGATACTTAAACCACATAAAATAAATAATTGGCCCCACCAAGATTTGCCAAAAGAATCTGATGATAGGCAATATGAACTCATTTTGTAAATGATCAATAAATTGACAGAATCCTCTGGAAGAACACTCATCTTTGATGATGCTATGTTTCAGGCCTCTTCTTGGGAATGTTGGAGTCGCACACTTGCCTGGGAAATCGTCTTCATTCCCTGGACATCTTTTTATTGACAGACTTAAATTTTCAATGCAGAAGGATAAGGTTATATTAATTTTTTTTTGTTTTCTTTGGTATAGTATGTAAGCACACTTGTGTAAATACCCTTTTCATGCAGCATCTATCTTATTTTTCTTTTGATGTCTATGCTATCTTATGATTGCAGAGAGAAGCAGTATCTACTTCTCATTCTTCTCAGCCCAACACTTTGGAGTATGATCTGGCTATGGAATGGCGGGTACTTCAGGAGCGGTCAGAGTTAACGTGGAAGAATTTGCTCAAGGTTTGTACATGATAAAGCGTTTGATCATTTGGCCTTCTCATACTTAGACCATCATCATCATGTGTTAGATATTTATTGTATTTTTGTATTCTTCAGAGACAAGGAGAGGAGTTGAAAAAGCTCAAAGGAAATCCCAAAAGAAAATGATTAGCTACGGCATGAAAAGTGAATATAGTGTGAATCACTCAATGGTAATTGTTATTATTATTATTATTATTATTATTATTATTATTATTATTATTATTATTATTATTATTATTATTTTATAAGGCCACTGTAGCCTTTCATTACTGAGAGATATGAATGCTCCTTTGAACAGTATATAACGTCTGGGAGCTTTCACTTGGATCTGAAATGCACAGAAGTAGCCCAACATTTTGACGACTTCAAGAAAAATTTTCCACCATGTGGTGGTAAATATCTTAGCTGATTTTAGGATCTTACTTTGTGCAGCAGTACATTTTTAATGTAAGCTCCTCAACAATTATATTAGAAAATATAAAGTATTAGAGCATCCACAACGGGCTTATGTTCCGATTCATCATGTCAGATATAATATAAACTATAGAAAGTGGGGAGTGTCCCCATAAAGAAAGTTGCATGAGATGGATCGCTGCAAAAAAAATTCATAGGTCGGTGCATGCGCGTGAGCGCACATGCCGTCCAGCAAAACAATGTGTTTTGCATCTATTCTCGACCAATACGCAGCGTTTTGCCAAGTTTTGGCAAAAATATAAAAAGAATGCTGGCAATGTGGATTGGACAATTTATTGCCTATTTAGTTAAATTTCCAAAAATAAAATACATTGCTAAAAGAAAAATATTTTTTTACCATAATTTATAATTTTTTTTTTATCTTTTCATAGTTATCAATATTGTATATATTTAGCTACATTTAAATTTAATTGTATATTTCTAGCTTGTTTAAGGTATTTGCATGCCTTAATTTATTCAATTATGACATTTATTTCCCTTAATTTCATATATTAATATCCGTTTAATTAAGAATAGTATATGAAATGCTTAAACAAACCTAAAATAACTTAAATCGAAAATTATAATTTTTTTAAAAAAATTAACAATATAATTTTTATATATTATAAATTTGTAGTCAAACTAGGAACAAAATTATTTATTCCGGGGGTATATATGTAATTTTTATTGAAGAAAGGGATATATTTATAATTGTATATGGAAAGAGAGAAAATATTGAAAATAGGAATAGTAGAGGTTCATGGGGTGTATGAATGTGGAAATAAATTATATTGGGGTGCATAACTGATGTGACAGAGAGAGAAATGGAAAAAGTAGAGGTGTATAACACTGTAGCTGGAGCATGATTATAGATGCTCTTAGTGGGTATGTGCATTCATGTAATGCATATTAGTTATAGGTGTCGCTTCCAGGACCCATCATCAATAATGGGCAAAAGGACAAATATATATATATTACAAGTCTATGGGTTAAAATTGGTATTTAAATTAGCTCTGTTGGACAAAACTGGCCGTGTTTCTTATTAATTTGGATTTTCATTTTATAAAGCTACCCAAACAAAAACCTAAATTAGTGGTGCGCCAACTATCAAAGTTACATCATCTGGAATTATAATATCAAATATT
Source organism: Fallopia convolvulus (assembly GCA_964016875.1). Lineage (NCBI taxonomy): Eukaryota > Viridiplantae > Streptophyta > Magnoliopsida > Caryophyllales > Polygonaceae > Fallopia > Fallopia convolvulus. The sequence goes on from OZ024730.1 coordinate 22,282,792, forward strand.
TGCTCCATTTCAGAACTTTAAACAAGCCGAGCAATGTGATGCGCCACCTTATTTTTGATCTAGCTATAGTAGCAGATTTAAAAGAGCTTAACAACTGTTGAATATCATTATAAAGTAAACCCAAATATGTGAGATTTGCAAAGTCTCGAGTTATTCCCTGAACCACCACCAATGCATCCATTTGAACTTTGCCATTGGGAATTGCCATTGAAGCAGCTAATTGAAGACCATATCGGATAGCTTTTGCCTCAGCCATATCAACTTGCCAAGAGACTTGCATACATTTAACAGTTGCAACCACAAGCATCCCGAAATACAACCCCAAGACTAACGCAATTAGGTCCCAAGTGTGTTGCATTACAATTAATTCTCAGGACATTTAGCTGTAGTGGTAACCACCGATGTTGAATGGAGACAATCGACAATGCAACTAAACTTGCTTATTGAGCAGCTTGATAAGAAGACACCAAATTAGTAAATCTAGACAAAAGTACAAGCCCATGATCCCTCCGTCATTGGAAGATCTCTTGGCTTCTCGATGTCCAAGCAACCCAAGATCTTAGTAGATAGTCCATTAAAGCATCGGAGTTATAAGAAACTAGAATCATGGAGATAATATCTTGCATCTGAGTTGTGGTAACTGATTGTAAAAATAAATCAAGTGAAGAAGAGATCCATACAGATTGGAATGACGGACATTGATAAATTGTGTGCCAACTGTTGGGCCTCCCTGAAATTAGCCCAAAGTCGAGAATCCGATAAGCTCGATTTAGCAAGGCCCATTATTCAAGTCGTGCAAGATGCGCCATAGCAACGGTATAAAGGCGAAGATATCTGTAACGGCTAAGGCATTAAGGTTGGTGGCAAAATCTCCAGGATCTCTCGACGCTCCATAACCACATCAACGGTCGAAAGAAAGGAGGATATAAAGACCGAGGAAGGGAAAGCAAAGGGGACTCTCACTAATTCATCAGTTCACTTGCCATTATACTCCGAAAAAGCTCTCAAAGAAATACATCCTTTTTATGTTCAGAAACTCTATTTTCTAAACTAATCATTTGCTTGTAATCTGGAAGGAATTTCACCGAAACGATTATAAATCAATCACGTTTTCTACTTATGTTTGCTCTCTACCTCTTTCTCTCTAAATCTTCATCTTGTTAACTAGCTATAACGCGTTACGACTACTTTTTGGTTAGGTTTCCCTCATTGTAGTAGGTAACACGTTCGCGTGGTAAATCCGCCTAAAACAATTGGCGCCCACCATGGGGCCCTAGCTAAAAGGAATTCGCGTCGCCAAGAAACATAAAGCTCTACCTATGCAAGATGGAAGGCATTCATGCAACCTACAGTCATGTGGAAGATCCTGAGAACCATGAAATCAACCAAGGTGGAGATAACCAACTGATGAAACCCGAAATAAACGACCCGCTAGAAGACAAGGAACGAGGTTATTATATTCGAAAGTGCAAACACTTGCTTCTTTATTTATGATTTTCTTTACAGCGAGGTTACAAGCCGACGAGGCTAACAAGCAATCGAGAGTTACACCCTAGACCTCCTATGGGTTTTCGAGATCTCGAGCGAACAATATTCGAGATCTCCTAATTGCTAAGAGATTCTATCACCTAAGTGTAGCGTGATTGATCTTGAGACGAGGTGGACCCTGCGAGTGTGGTGTAGAGTCTTGTGAGATTGTGTAGCGAGGTCTTTAGTGCGAACGGGATCTTTGTGTGACTTGAAGTCTTTTTATGGACTCTACTTGTTTGTAGCGAGGTCTTTTGACGATGTTTCTATCACGCCGATCTAAAACGAGCAAGATAGTTCTTGAGTTTTAGATGTTTTTCGACCCCCCTTTCATACGAGGTTCTCCTCTATTTATAGAGGATTGGGGAGTCGAGTTTTGGCCAAGGTCCGATGTCGGACGCCCGAGATGGGGGCTCCTGATTGGTCCGGAGGTGAGGAAGATGGTAATTGGTTCGGGGAAGCGGCATCCTTGAGTGGTCCGTGTGGGTGGGGGTGTCAGTAGAGTCGGTGGCGAGGTTTAGACCTCGCTCCGAGGTTTCGGATGACCTCGCGAGGGTAAGAACTTTGTTTTAATAAATGGGGGGTGTGAGCGTCGGACCCCGAATCATCCTTGGAGACACCGTCGTGTCTTATTTGTTTCTTGGTACCCCGGGCCCACCTGCTATATTACTCTTTTGGACATCATCACAACCCCATGGCCTGGGGGTCTCGCCTCGAGGGCCGTAGGGCATAAGCTCCCTGGGACCGGGGGAGGCGGGGTGCTCTAGAGGTTGGGAAGTTCTCTGCGAGGTTTATGGTTCCCGAGGTGGGGAGGGAACTCTGCGAGGTGTGAGGTTCTTTACTTTGGCGTTTTTCTTGTTCTGCTCGGATGAAGCTTCCTGGGCCTGCTCGCCATACCTTGCTTAGTGGGCCGTCCAGGTGGGATGGGCCCAATAAGCATTTTGGGAGCGGGAGAAGCCCAAGCATGTGCTTTATAAGGGCGTATCTCACACGCTTCCTCTTCATCTTCTTCTTCCAACATTTTCGCCTTCTCTCTTTCTGCCCTTTCGGTTTCTTACGGAGCGGTTTTGTCAGACGGTTTCCGGCGAGCCTTCATACTTTCTAGTTGCACCACCGCTTTTTCTACCCCGGTTCCGAACAAGTAAGTTCTCGACCCTCTTCCTCTCGTCTTTTGGTGTTCGTTGCCTTTGATTTTTCGCCGTTTTGCTTTTGGTTTCGCGTTCTAGAGGGGTGACGATGTGTCGCCCGGTGTTTCGCGCCGGTGTCGCGGTGGCGAAACGGTGGTAGTGGAGTCGCATGTGTCTCTGTGTGTCACCTCCGCCATTTTTCTTTGTTGTTCTTTTTTTTTATTCTGGGCCATGGAAGTCGACGGTTTGTTTTTTCGGTTTTTCTTCGCCATCGCTGTGGTGGCGACTCGGTGGTGGTGGTGGCTCTTGTCTTGGCGCGGTGCTCCCACCACTTTCTTTGTCTTCTTCTTTTGCCGTTCCTTGCTTTGGTTTTGGTTCTTGGTGTCTTTCGCTGGTACTAAGGCGGCGAGACGGAGGTGAGACGGTGGGGCAAGGGTGGCGACCCCCATGCCTTCGCAACCTTTGTCTGCCGGTTGACGGTTGAGTGTCTGCTTTTTTCGCCATTTTTGAATTTTGAGGTCCTTGGGAGCCCAAACGTGATGATTTTTAACTGACGGGACGTTTGGGTTTCCACCGCTGGCCTCCATCGCTGGTTGGCCTTCTTCTTTCTCTTTCCTCCTTTTTGGCGCTTCAAATTCTCCTCCGCCGTCCTATCTTGTCAGAGTAGCTTCTAGGGTGCCACATGGCTTTCTTCCCCCATGGCCTTGCATTGCCTTTCCTTTCGGAGTTATGACCCCGACCTTTTCTTCCCTTCGTTGTGATCTCGTGTTGCTTTTTACTTCGGGGTTATGACCTCGTGCATTTCTTAACCTTGTTGTTTTGACCTCGTGTCGCTTTTTGCTTCGGGGTTATGACCTCGTGCTTTTCTTCCCTTTGATGTGATCTCGCGTTCTCTTCTCTTCGTGGCTATGACCTCGCATTGCTTTTCTTTGGTTATCTTGCCCGATGTCTCAACATTTCTTTCTTTTCCAGGTGTTAGCCTTCCACAGCCTAGACATCGTTCTTTTCATGCCTAGGAGAGCTTTTGCGAGCCCCCACCAGGCTTCGTTTTCAAAGTTCAAGAGGGTTTTTACGAGGAGGTTTCCGAGTCCGTAGGAAGCGCAGAACCTAGCGATTCTCATAACCCGAGGTCCCCCTCTTTGATTTTCAACGACCCTTCTTCAAGTGACTCCGAGGTTTCCATCAATTCGCGCTTCCCCCAAATTAGTGTGTCGTCGGGTGTTGAGATGGCTTCGTCTTCTACCCCCGATGAGGTTGTTGCTGAGGTTGTGGCGACGTCATCCGATGCTTACAAACCTGCGCCTTTTGACGCAGCGTATATTACCGACGCTGTGTCCTGCGTTCCGCTTGTCCTCGAGGAACGCATCCCTATGTCGTTGGACTCACACCAGAATTTTTTGTCCAACGGGTTTCCCTCCGAGCTGAAGTTGAAGGAGCTCGCTGACATTGCTAAGAACTTTGCTTGGCCCGAGGGAGTCGAGCTAGCACTTCCCGAGGAGGAGGGTAGCTCCTTGTCGTCCTATGATAGGTGCGTGGTTGTGCATCTATTCAGCCTTCAAGCGGGCTTCAGGTTGCCCCTGGTCCAGCATATCGTCGACTTTTTGTGGGCCATGCGGATCTGCCCTGCTCAGTTGTTTCCTAACGCTTGGAGGCTGCTGTGCGCTTACACGGTTCGCAGTCGCGAGATTGGGGATGGGCCGAACGTCGACAATATGTCGACGCTATTTCTGTCGAGGAAGGAGCAAAAGTCTTGTCTTGTCAACCTCAGCTTTTCGGGCATCAAGATTACCACGAATGTTTCGAACGTCGGGCCATGGAAGAAGAATTGGTTCCTGGTTCGGGACGTCACCGGGAGATATCTCAATTTCCCCACGGTGCCAGGCGACTTTGTTCGGCAGGTTGGATCGCACACGTTCCTCCAACTCAAGGCGCTTAAGGCGCGATATGCTCCGTTGAGTCAGGCTCCGCATTGGAAGTATTTAGCACATGACCGGATTGAGCGGGCCGGCCTGAGCCTTGCCCTTCCGCCACGTGAGGGTAGCGAGGGTATTTAATTTTCCTTTCTTTGTTATATATGTATTTTTGTTTGTCCTCTCTTGTCAGATAGCGAGGTCAACAGCCTCGCAATCCTATATTACTTCAACGTCGTCTCCCCTTTTTTATTAGAAACCTCGTTCCTTTGCTCTCCTATTTAACTTATTTTCATGTTTTCCTTTGTCAGTGGATCTTTTGCGCGCTCTCACCTCGAAGTCACAGGGAAAGAAACCTGTGACTTCTAGTACTACAGCCCAGGTTCCCCGAGCTCAAACGGGGATAGTTATCAAGGACCCGACTCCACCGGCGAAGACGTCCTCTCAACAGTTGAAACCCACACCCCCCGCCGCCGAAGGCGTCCGGGGAGAAGCTCGTTGTGGAGGTTCCGCCGAAGGGGGATGTCGCAAAGACGTCCTCCCAAGCCCCTCGAGGTTCTGGTGACGGGGCTGGGCAAAAGAGGAAGGGCATGGAGTCTCCTCATAGGGAGAGGGGGAAAAAACACCGGAAGGATGAGCAGCGAGGGACGTCGGGGAAGGATCAACGAGGTCCATCAGAGAAGGAGCAGCGAGGGACGTCGGGGAAGGATGTCATCCCCTACTTCAACTTTGAGGGATGAGTAATCGACGCCGCTGGTCCTTCACTCGCCAAGTTCCATTGCCCCGGCCCGATTAGGGGTGCTTCGGTGAGGTGGGGCCGGGAGGAGTGGAAAGAGGAGGTCGCATGGGCCAACAACCTTACTGATGCGGCCCTCGACGAGGAGGCTTCCCGATACTCGGCCATGGTTAGTTTTGCTTTTGTGAACTTCGTTCCTGTTTTGGGTTTCATGCCTTCTCTCTTGTTTCTTTCTTTTTCTAATTATTTTTGTGAACTTTTGCAGCACACCTTCTTCGATAATTACAACCGTATCCGCATCAACCTCGTCCACGCGCAGATGGAGAAGATGGAGGTGGCGCTCAAAGCCCGCGTGGAGGAGTGCGAGAAGCAAGCGAGGGAGCTTGCCGCGGCCGAGAAACGGGTTAGGGCCGCAGAGGTCGCAGCCCAGGACGAGGCGAAGGCGGTTGCGAAGGCGAAGGAAGGGGAGGTGAAGGCAAAGGAGGGGGAGAGCAGGGCGAGGGAGGCAGCGGACAAGGCGAAGGAGGTGGCCGAGGCTTTGCAGCGCGAGAACGTGGAGCTCCGGGGTAAGCTCTTTGCTGAGCATAAATTTTTTAAAGAGAAAGAGGCGGGGCTTTTGAGGGCTGAGGAGGAGGAGATCACCCGCCTTGAGCGGCGTGTTGTCGAGCTCAACGAGGAGGTGGAGGTCGCGGGTCCTAAGTATGTGGCCTCGGAGGAGTACCATACGGAGTTGGTGGAGAGCGTAAGGAAAATGTTCCACCAGGCCGTCCGAATGGGCGTTAAGCAAGCGGTGGCCAAGTATGGACACATCGATCCTCGCATCGTCTTCTTCAACCCTAATTACGAGGAGACTATGGGGGAGGGGACCGTGGAGGAGCTCGAGGGAGAATGTGAGTTCTTCCTTAATGCGGATGGGACCGTGGCCAGCGAGGCACCTCCCGTGGTGGCCCTCGTTCAGGAAGGCTCGGAGGTGGTCGCTATGGGTCCTCAGCTCGCGGCCGACGCGTCTAGCTCCCAACCTCCTGCTACTCCTGCCGCGGTCTTAGAGGCTCCCAACACGCATGTCGACTCCGCTGCCGAAGCCTTGAAGAATGCTCTCGTCGACTCCTCCGATCCCGCCGCCGAAGCCTCGGAGAATTGAAGGATGCTGCTAGTTTTTTTTATATTTTTGTTTTGTTGGTGGCCCTGCGGGGTTTGTAATTCAAACATCTCGGCCCTTGCGGCCTTTATTTTGGCGGCCCTGCGGGGTCTGTAATTAAACACCTGGGCCCTCGTGGCCCACCTCTTTATATCATTTAACTTTTCCCATGATTGTTTGCTTGTTCTAGCTTATTTGCATATGCTCGTCCATATCCATCCAACCCCATGGTTCGAGTGTCACAAATATTGTGGTACTCGGGCCACATCGGGTGTTTCCAGTTCTGCCCCGAGGTCATGAGCCCCGTTTGGGTCTTTATGATGACTTTCGGTTGTTTCCAACCCCAAGCGGGAACCGAGGAGTGGACCAAACGAGATTCTCCAACCCCAAGCGAGAAGCGAGGGGTGGACCAAATGAGATTCTCCAACCCCAAGCGGGAAGCGAGGGGTGGACTTTTAACGAGATTCTCCGACCCCAAGCGGGAAGCGAGGGGTGGACCAAACGAGATTCTCCAACCCCAAGCGGGAAGCGAGGGGTGGACCAAATGAGATTCTCCAACCCTAAGCGGGAAGCGAGAGGTGGACCAAACGAGATTCTCCAACCCCAAGAGGGAAGCAAGGGGTGGACCAAACGAGATTCTCCAACCCCAAGCGGGAAGCGAGGGGTGGACCAAACGAGATTCTCCAACCCCAAGCGGGAAGCGAGGGGTGGACCAAACGAGATTCTCCAACCCAAAGCGGGAAGCGAGGGGTGGACCAAACGAGATTCTCCAACCCCAAGCGGGAAGTGAGGGGTGTACCAAACGAGATTCTCCAACCCCTAGCGGGAAGCTAGGGGTGGACCAAACGAGATTCTCCAACCCCAAGCGGGAAGCGAGGGGTGGACTTTTAACGAGATTTCCGCTTTTGAGAGAGTTTCGAAAAGCATGCAATCCTTTATTCATAAAAGCTTGTAAGGAAACAACGAGGTTTAGAGAGTTTACACGTAATATTTTTTGAGTCGTGCGATGTTCCATGTCTTGCTTAGGGTACGCCCCTCGCTATCTTTGAGTTTAAAAGCTCCGGGTGCGACTTCCTCCCCGAGGAGATATGGGCCCTCCCAGTTGGGGTCCTGTTTGCCACCTTCGGTACGTCTCAGGATGAGGTTCCCCGTGGTCAAGAGGCGAGGTCTGACCTTCTTGTCGTGATACATAGCCACGCGACGCTTATATTCTCTTGAGCGTAGGTCTGCCACCTCGCGCAACTCGTATCGGAATTGAAGCTCGACCTTGAGGTTGGACTCGTTCTCTTTCTCGTCGTAGTTGAACACCCTCGCCGATGGGACCATGGTTTCTACGGGGAAAAGTGCCTCTGTCCCGTAAGTTAGAGCGAAGGGTGTTTCGCCTGTCGCGCGATGCGCGGTTGTGTGATACGTCCAGAGGATGAGAGGAAGTAGTTCTGCCCAGCGGCCTTGTGCCAGGCCTAGGCGCTTCTTTAGGTCGGTCAGGATGCAGGCGTTGACATTTTCTACCTAGCCGTTGGACTGAGGGTGGGCCACAGAGGAGAATTTGAGGGTTATGCCTAGTTCGGAACCATATGTCCGGGTTTCTTCGTAGTTGAACTAGGGGCCGTGATCAGTCATGATGGTCATGGGGACGCCGAAACGACAAACGAGGTTCTTCCATAGGAAGTCGCACACCTTTGCCCCGATTATTTTTGCCATAGCTTGTGCCTCGATCCACTTCGTGAAGTAATCGACAATGACCAAATATACTGCACTTGGCCAGCCGCTTTGGGGAAAGGGTCGAGGATGTCCATCCACCACATCGCGAATGGGCAAGGAGCGTGGATGGAGTGGAGGCGGGAGGTTGGGGTATGCTGGAGGTTACCATGTTTTTGGCACCCGTCGCACCTCTGGACGTAGGCCTTTGCATCTTGTCGGAGAGTGGGCCAAAAGACCCCAGATGGATGATCTTATGTGCCAAGGCCCGCCAACCCGAGTGACCGCCACAGACTCCCTCATGTGCCTCTTAGAGGATGTGATCCGTGACCTCGGGCGGTACACAAAATAGGTTGGGCTCGGCATATCCTCGGCGGTAGAGTTGGTCGTCGATGACGCAGTAGCGGGACGCCTGCATTTTTAGCTTCCTGACCAGCACAGGGTCTTTTGGGAGGACACCGCTCTGTACATACCGCGTTATTGGGAACCTCCAATCCTCGGTTCTTACGGATAGGACCTCGCCGTCTACACTTCGTGAGAGTTTTCTCTCTACCATCACGCGGTTCCCTACTTCCAAGGGAAGTGCGGATCCCAACCTCGCGAGAGCGTCTGCTTTTGTGTTCGAGGCTCGCGGAATTGATTCTACCGCAAAGGTCTCTAGGCATGACACCAAGGCCTTCACCTTCTCTCGGTAGGCAGGCAAGAATCCTGTCCTGATGTCGTATTGGCCATTGAGTTGTCGCGCCACCAATTCGGAATCTGTGTAGACCCTGATTTTGCGGGCTCCGCTAAGGAGCGCCATTTCAATCCCGGCGATCATGGCCTCGTATTCAGCGTCGTTGTTGGTGGCCTCGAAGGCGAAGTTGAGGGCGTATTCCGTCTCGATTGAGGGACCAACGAGGAATACGCCGGCCCCGCCACCGGCATCACACCGTGAGCCATCAACGAACAATTTCCACTCCTCCGAGCTCGCGTCGGTCTCGGGGAAGGTGACCTCGACCATGAAGTCGGAGAGGGCCTGCCCCTTCATCGCGGTTCTTGGGAGGTAGCTGATGTCGAGCTCGGAGAGCTCGACCGCCCACTTCGTCATGCGCCTAGAAAGTGCGGGCTGGTGGAGGATTTTTCGGAGAGGGAGGTCGAAGAGGACCTGAATGGGGTGTGTATGGAAGTAAGGGCGTAGTATACTGAGTGTGTGGCCTCTCTAGTCAGCACCGCACTTACTGTCTCCGGGCTTACTGCGACGTATAGCTGCAGATCCTCGCCTGCCAATGGAGGTGACAAAGTGGGGAGCTTTGACAGGAAGATTTTTAATTCGAAGAAGGCGACCTCGTGCCCCTCGTCCCAGGCGAACTTGCCATTCTTTTTGAGGGCGGCGAAGAAAGGAAGGGATCTGTCCGCCAAACGGGAGCAGAATCTTCCCAGGTAGTTTACGACGCCATTGAGCCGTTGCACTTTAGTTCGTGACCTAGGGGACCTCATCTAGAGGACCGACTCGACCTTGGCGGGGTTGACGTGGATCCCGCGCTCGCTAATCATGAAGCTTAGGAACTTTCCCGATGACACGCCGAAAACGCACTTCTCGGGGTTTAGGCTGAGACGACCGTGCTTGAGGGTGGCGAAGACTTCAGCGTGGTCCTCCAGATGCTCCCCGGGGCTTTTGCTCTGCACCACAATGTCGTCGACGTAAGCCGACACGTTTCTTGCCAGGTGGTTCTTGAAGACCCGGTCAATGAGGCGTTGGAATGTGACACCGACGTTTTTAAGGCCAAAGGGCATGACCTTGTACCAGTATGTCCCCCGCTGGGTGATGAAGGGAGTCTCCTCCTCGTCATGCAGATTCATCGAGATCTGATTGTATCTCGAGTAAGCGTCGAAAAAGCTCAAGACCTCGTGCCCCGCAGTTGAATCGACGAGCTCGTCGATTGAGGGCAGAGGGTAGCTTTCCTTGGGACATGCCTTGTTGAGGTCTTTGAAGTCTACGCGCATCCGCCATTTGCCGCTGGCTTTTTTGACCAATACGATGTTGGACAACCACCTCGGATATTGGACCTCGCGGATGAAATCGACGACCAGTAGTTTTATCACCTTGTCATTCGCGGCGCTCGCCCTTTTTTCGTTCATTTTTCTCCGTCGTTGCACCACAGGGCGAGTGGCGACGTCGACGTTTAGGGAGTGTTGGGCGATGGTCCGAGGAACACCGCGGAGGTCCTTTGCGGTCCAGGAGAACACGTCGCGGGACCCCGCGAGCAAGGTTTCCAGTGACTTCGCTGCCGTCCCGGTGAGGCACTCCCCCTGGTAGATTTTCTCGGACTTGTTTTCAAAGGGGAAGATCAACCTTCTCTCTGCCTCGGGGGTGGGGATCGTGAAATCTCGGACTTCGAGGTCGGCCTCGCCGGAAGATTCCACCATAAACACCGGGCACTTTTGTTTTGCCGAGGTCATGTAGCATACGCGACCCTCTTCCTGGTTGCCCTTCACCTCCCCGACACCGTCGTCGACGGGGAATTTCATCTTGAGGTGGTAAATGGAGACTACCGCTTGAAACTTCATCAAGGAGACCCTCCTGATGGTCGCGTTGTAGGCCGAGGGCAAGTGTACTACTGTAAACTCCACCATCTCGGTTCTTGTTATGGAGTCGGTGTTGAGCATCATCCAAAGGTCTATGAGACCTGCGACATCGACCTCGTTCCCTGAGAAGGAGGTGAGATTCCTAGCGTAGGGCTTTAGGGAGGTTGCGGAGATGCCTAGCTTCTCAAAGGCGCCAAAATACATAATGTCTACGGAAGAACCCGTGTCCACCAGTACCCGCTTCACTATCATCGAGCCCAATTGAGTGTGGATTACCAAGGGGTCGGAGTGTGGCATGTGGAGTCCCTCGGCATCCTCGGAGGTGAAAGCCAAACCTACGTGGGACCGTGAGGTCTGCGCCATGCTGTATACCGAGGGCTCGTGGTGGCTAGCCCCCGCATATCTCTTTCTTTCTGCCTGGCTTGACCCTGCCAGCGAGGGTCCACCTGAGATGGTATTGATGTACCCATCGGGTGCCGCAGCCTGCCCGAAGCGCGTCTGCCTCGCAGGGGGGTGCTGCTCAACGTTGCTGGGCCGGGGCTGGGTCGGCCCCTACTATAAGAGGTTGGCTCCTGACGCGGGGTTGGCGCGCCCTTTTTCATTTGGGTTGTACGCGGGCCCGCCTTTGCCTTTGTAGCCCCGTGGTTTCCCTCCGAAGCAACTTCAACCCCCGCCGCCACTTCCTGCGGTTGTTATAACGGCTGTTGTTTCTGTTGTCGTTGTTGTTGTTTTTGTTGTTGTTGCCTCTGTTGTTGCTGTTGTTGCTTTTGTAGTCGGCGCGCCGGTCATGGGTCTGCATCATGTACACGTCCCTTGCGGCCGGTGCAGCCATTTTTGCCTTCCCCTTGGCCTCGGTCACGAGTTCCTTGTCGTACCTCGGTCGCGAGCTCTGGTTGGTGGCATCTTCGGCATAGACTTGGGGCGTGATCCGGGCGCACAGGCTTTTGTACGTCGTCGGGTTTTAAGAAAAATGCGATTCTTAAAATTCCCTTGGCACAAGTTGCCCATGAGGATGTCTCGCACCGACTCTTCATTGATGTGCGCGATCTCCTCTACCGCGGTGGTGAACCTCATGAAGAAGGTACCCAGCATCTCGGTTTCCCCCTGTTCAATACCGCGAAGATCCCACATGTTCTTCTTGCGCTTCCTCGAGCCGTTGAAGTGTGCGACGAAGGATTCACACAATTGGGAGAACGAGGCCACCGACTCTATCTTGAGGCTGGTGAACCATGTCATTGCAGCTTTGTTCAGACTGGTTGGGAAGATACGGCAGAAAATGACGTCATTGTAGGAGTTGACATTCATCTGGACGGCGAAGTGTTTTATGTGGTCTTCGGGGACAGTCGTGCCATCGTAGAGCCCCATTTATGGCCAGTGGAAGCCTTTGGGCATGGGCGCCTCTTGGATCTCGATTACAAAGGGGTTATTGTACCCGATCTCGACGGATGGACGATGCGACTTCGATTTTGCCAGGGGATGTGCCGTACTCCCCGCTGTTTCGGACAACTCAGTGTCTCGCTTCCTTGAGCGTTGCGAATGGGATCGCGAGATCTGCATTTGGTCCCGGGAAGGTCTCTTTGTGGTCGAACCATTGGTTGATGTTCCTTTCCCCAACATATACCCAGGGACGTACTCGGGTACGTATTCGGAGTGGGGTTGCCCCTGGGGGGAATTGGGACGTATGCGGGAGCGTGGCCTTGTTGGAACTGTCATAATCCCGGGTAAGGATACGGATTTGGGGTTGCGCAACCCTGTTTGTACCCTTGGAATGGGTATGGGTTTTGAGGAGCGTTGTACGTCCAACCTAGAGGAACCACGAAAGGGCACCCCGGGGGCCCCGCGGCCACCCACTGCGGGGTCTCAAGCATGTTGTCGGGATCTTGGGCAAAAAAGTTGTTTGGGCAAGCCATTTTGAGGGGTTAAAAAAGCCAAGGTTTGCACTAATCGGGAGACTACTTAGGATGAAGAAGTTCCCACAGACGGCGTCAGTGATGAAACCCGAAATAAACGACCCGCTAGAAGACAAGGAAAGAGGTTATTATATTCGAAAGTGCAAACACTTGCTTCTTTATTTATGATTTTCTTTACAGCGAGGTTACAAGCCGACGAGGCTAACAAGCAATCGAGAGTTACACCCTAGACCTCCTATGGGTTTTCGAGATCTCGAGCGAACAATATTCGAGATCTCCTAATTGCTAAGCGATTCTATCACCTAAGTGTAGCGTGATTGATCGTGAGACGAGGTGGACCCTGCGAGTGTGGTGTAGAGTCTTTAGTGCGAACGGGATCTTTGTGTCACTTGAAGTCTTTTTGTGGACTCTACTTGTCTGTAGCGAGGTCTTTTGACGATGTTTCTATCACGTTGATCTTCAACGAGCAAGATAGTTCTTGAGTTTTAGATGTTTTTCGACCCACCTTTCATACGAGGTTCTCCTCTATTTATAGAGGATTGGGGAGTCGAGTTTTGGCCAAGGTACGATGTCGGACGCCCGAGATGGGGGCTCCTGATTGGTCCGGAGGTGAGGAAGATGGTGATTGGTTCGGGGAAGCGGCATCCTTGAGTGGTACGTGTGGGCGGGGGTGTCAATAGAGTCGGTGGCGAGGTTTAGACCTCGCTCCGAGGTTTCGGATGACCTCGCGAGGGTAAGAACTTTGTTTTAATAAATGGGGGGTGTGAGCGTGGGACCCCGAATCATCCTTGGAGACACCGTCGTGTCTTATTTGTTTTTTGGTACCCCGGTCCCACCTACTATTTTACTATTTTGGACATCATCACCAACAAACTGGAAACATAGATGGAATCGAGCAAGATTCTGGAAATGTGAATGGCAATCCTACCATTTCCATGGCAATAGAACGAGGAGGGGCGGTCGACTCTGACATTATCGCTGAACTCCGTGCATCCATGATCGCTCTTCAAAAAGATTTGGAAAATCAAACGGAAGCTCATGCCAAGTTTACCGAGGTATATGAGAGATAAATTCAAACTTTAACTGATGCAAATCAAGGGAGGATCAAAGCGAATGATTCGTTGAAGACGAATGGAGGCCAAATACCAAGACCTTTACTAAGGTCCCGAGCATTCAAGTTCAAGAAGGTTCTCATGTATTCCATATTGTTCTTTGATTATGTTCATCAATGGCGTCCAAGGCCACCAAGGAAGAGGATAAAGTCTTGAAAGTTCGAAAAGTTAAGAGACCCGTCAAATTAAAAACAGTGCTCAGTAAAATGGTCATATCTTGGGCTAGAAAATTGATCTCAAGTCTGTTCAAATTGTGTTGGATAGATAAATAAAAGATCTACAACTTTGTAGTTTACGTCAAATCCAGAATCCAACAACAAAGAGGCAAAAATTGCGATTTACTGAGAGTTGTTCAAGTCTTACGGGAATCGTATATTTAGTTTAAATTTCTATCTTTATTTATTTTATTTTATGGACGATTTTATGCTTTAATAATGAGAATTTCGGCCATAGGCTTATGTTATTTGGCTGAAATATATATTGCTTTATTATTATTTATATCTTTTTGAGTTTTAGGATTAGTTTTTTTAGTTTTCTTATCTAAATAAGTCAGATAATTATTTATTTGATTTATTTATGGTAAGGGGACTTAGATAGGAGTTTTAGGAATATATTAGGTTATATTGTGAGGCAAGCAAAAGGTCCATCATACCCTTCTAGGGATGGCCACCTTGTTACTTGTTTTCCAAGGAGACTCTTTTGTATTCCATTTAAATAGCTTTGTTATTCATTCAATAAAAATCAGCCTGAATTAGATAAACCCCTATTGGTTTATCTAGTTTATGGGCCATTAAAGCAACTGTTGTTCATGCATTCAATCTCTACGATCATCATCACCAATTCGTTTTCTTTCAATTCATATTTGATTTGTTAATTTGATTAATTAAGTTAGTTATAGTTTGATTGTTAAAGATCAAACCTAGTTCATCAATTTAATTTATCGTTAGAGCCAATTCAATTGAACTATCTCTTTAATTATCTTAACCCTTCAAATCAGATTCGTTCTTCACCATTCATTGATATTTCGAGTTACTTGTCAAGATCGGGCCAAAACAAGACCGAATTGTCATCATCGAGCAATCGAGGAGATAATTCCGTATCAATTGGTATCAGTTATCCAGGTTGAGACAAGTTTCATCTTTGATTTTTCATATTGATCTTCAATGTATATTAGTGCGGATTTTTATCAGCCCCTTCAACTTCACTTGGAGATTTTGGAAAGCATTGACCCCGAAGATTGCTCATATGAGTGCCCAATCGAAGATAATGACGAGTGCTCTTCAATTTTCAACAATCTTTTCACATATTCCAGCCATATGGGTGAGGAAAATTGTGATTTTGAGGAGTACATAAAAGAAGATGCACCACCAAATTTGCTTTCTTTGGATCCAATTGAAGATTCTATTGCTTGGCCAACGTTGTCATCATCATCGTCGATCCTTGCACCTCCTAGATCAGCCCCAACATGGGTCAATCTGAAACCGAAGGAGGTATCAAAAGCAACCCCACTTGTGGCCATGGTTGAGGACGAAGAAGAGATATCAACAAACGATACAACTATGGTATGCCCAAGCGTGCTTGAATTGGCGCCTATACAATTCAATGGAGATCTTTCTACATTGGAGAATTCGTCCCATGTCCTTTTGTTCTTTATCAACGTCTCCTTGAGGACAAGTCGAATTCAAGTGGGGGAGAATGATGCAAATCAAGGGAGGATCAAAGCGAATGATTCGTTGAAAACGAATGGAGACCAAACACAAAGACCTTTACTAAGGTCCTGAGCATTCAAGTTCAAGAAGGTTCTCATGTATTCCATATTGTCCTTTGATTATGTTCATCAATGGCATCCAAGGCCACCAAGGAATAGGATAAAGTCTTGAAAGTTCGAAAAGTTAAGAGACCCGTCAAATTAAAAACAGTGCTCAGTAAAATGGTCATAACTTGGGGTAGAAAATTGATCTCAAGTCCGTTCAAATTGTGTTGGATAGATAATTAAAATATCTACAACTTTGTAGTTTACGTCGAATCCAGAATCCAACAGAAAAGAGGCAAAAATTGCGATTTACTGAGAGCTGTTCAAGTCTTACGGGAATCTTATCTTTAGCTTAAATTACTATCTTTATTTATTTTATGGACGATTTTATGCTTTAATAATGAGAATTTCGGCCATAGGCTTATGTTAGTTGGCTGAAATATATCTTGCTTTTTTATTATTTATATCTTTTTGAGTTTCAGGATTAGTTTTTTTAGTTTTCTTATCTAAATAAGTCAGATAATTATTTATTTGATTTATTTATGGTAAGGGGACTTTGATAGGAGTTTTAGGAATATATTAGGTTATCTTGTGAGACAAGCAAAAGGTTCATCATACCCCTCTAGGGATGGCCACCTTGTTACTTGTTCTCCAAGGAGACTCTTTTATATTCCGTTTAAATAGATGTGTTATTCATTCAATAAAAATCAGCCTGAATTAGATAAACCCCCATTGTTTATCTAGTTTATGGGCCATTAAAGCAACTGTTGTTCATGCATTTAATCTCTACGATCATCATCACCAATTCGTTTTCTTTCAATTCAGATTTGATTTGTTAATTTGATTAATTAAGTTAGTTCTAGTTTGATTGTTAAAGATCAAACCTAGTTCATCAATTGAATTTAGCGTTAGAGCCAATTCAATTGAACTATCTCTTTAATTATCTTAACCCTTCAAATCAGATTCGTTCTTCACCATTCATTGATATATCGAGTTACTTGTCAAGAACGGGCCAAAACAAGACCGAAGTGTCATCATTGAGCAATCGAGGAGATAATTCCGTATCATTAACCAATGAACGTAATTTGCTTCAATCCCAGGTACAATCATCACCAAACCACCAACGCGTGAAGGACGCAACGAATGGCGTTGCTCGGAGATTGGACATGGATGACCCAAATCTTGTAACACCCGACGGAAAAAAGGCCAGTAACTGGCTATTAGGTAAATGGTAATTCTTTGAGGGTCGTTAGAGAAGATGTAGAGGTTACCCAATTACGGCAACGCCTCAAAGCCCTGGAAGACCGAATTACTCAGGTCCCAAGAGCACCCTAACCAATAGCAGTGGAAAGGAGGGATGATTATACAGATTCTCCCTTCGTACCCGCTATCGTAAGGGTGGACATCTCTCGCAAATATTACGTCCCCGATGTACCTAAGTACGAAGGGAATACGGATCCAGACCAACATGCAGCCGCATTTAAACAAGCTATTAATATTAGCACAGTTCCCTTTGACATGAATGAGATTGTTATGTGTCGTTTGTTCGGAAACACGTTATCTGGACCTGCACTTAATTGGCATTCTCATTTACCTCTTGGGAGCATTTCATCTTTTGCTGAATTGATCGACAAGTTTAGGATAAGATTCAAAAGCAGTCGACACGCCAAAAAGCGTTCGAGCGACTTATATCGCATGGTCCAAAAGATCGACGAGTGTTTGAAAGCTTTACTTAACAGGTACAATGAAGAATTGGTTACCATAGAAGGATGCGATGCTGCTACAGCTGTGGAAGCATTCCGGAGAGGCATTTCGGCTGGTAATCCTCATCTCTATCGTGAATTAACTAAATATCCTTGCTCGAACTTCGATGAGGTACATGCAAAAGCATTAGCACACGTGCGATTGGAAGATGATGACCTCTTCGCCGTCAAAGCTGCTAGTCCTCACCGATCGGAGCGTAGGCAAGAGAGGCGAGAAACCAGATACGTTCCATATCCCAATTCATCTCCTGCCAAGACAACTTTGAACACAGCATTTGCTAGGCAAAACGAGCGATATGAAGACCCAAGGTTGCCTCCCAAACTGTCTCATTACAACTTTCGTGTAGACGCGACAAAAGTGGTCTGAACACTTATTGGTATGGGAGATACTGTCAAATGGCCAAGAAAGAGTAACACACCTTCACACCAAAAAGATAAATCCAGATGGTGTGATCTCCACTTCGATCACAGCCACCGAACGGACGAGTGCATCACGTTGAGGAAAGAGGTAAGTGAGCTACTACGCAAGGGGTACTTCAAGGATTTAATATCAGAAAGAGCAAGGGAGCAACTAGAACGCAACAAAGGGAAGGCCAGTCCACCACCCCCAAAGCATACTGGAGTAATCAACGTCGTTACGGGGGGTTCGAAATCTTTGGCGTAACCTATTCTGCAGCTAAGAGGATTGCAAGAAGCACCCGAAGAAAAGAGCCCAGAATCTCCGCTCGAAGGAGTCACGACGTGATGCCGATCACCTTCGATGACATCAAAGAAGAGGAAGTCCACCATGATTGTTTAATAATTTCCATAACAATAGCAAACTTCCTCGTTAAAAGAGTATTAATTGATAATGGAAGTTCCACTAACTTGCTTATGCTGGATGATTTGTACAGTTTAGGCCTCGTTTGGATGACGTCATCAAGAAGTCTACGACTTTGGTAGGCTTTAGTGGTGAATCTCGTAGCACGTTAGGGGAAATATCGTTGCCAACTATCGTAGGAGGGGTAAACTACCAGGTAAAATTTCAAGTACTTGATTGCCCATTACCTTTCAATGTTATCCTGGGCAGGCCTTGGATCCACGGGATTAAGGCCATTCCCTCAACCTATCATCAATGCGTAAAATTCCCTTCGCCATGGGGGATACAAGAAATCAAGGGGGAACAAAAGATAACAAGGGAGTTCTTCTCCGTAACCATGAAAGCAACGACCTCAAAAAACTCGCAAATCGAAGTAGAAAAGAAGTCGTCAAAATAGCAATTAAAGGATTGTAAGACTCCCACTTACTACGTGAAGCCGGAAACACCGGAACTCGAAGAAGTGGCCCTTGATCCACTCGATCCATCTAGAAAACTAAGGATAGGGGCAGATCTGGAACCCACTTTACGAGAGCAATTGTGGAGTTCTTACAATCTTGTAATGATTGTTTCGCTTGGTGAAATGAAGATATGGTGGGAATTGACCCTGACGTGATTACACACGCTCTCAACGTTAATCAAAAGGTGCCACCAGTTAAGCAGAAAAGGCGTAAGTTCGCGCCCAAACAAAATCAGGTAATCAACGACGAGGTAAAATCCTTAGTAGAATCTAGTAAAATTAGAGAAGTAAAGTACCCTAACTGGTTAGCGAATGTAGTTGTCGTGAAAAAGAAAAACGGTAAATGACGCGTTTGCGTTGATTTTAATAATTTAAATAAAGCATGTCCTAAAGATTCATTTTCCTTGCCTCATATCGATGCGATGGTGGATGCAACGGCGGGACTTGAGCATTTAATTTTCATGGACGCGTTTAGTGGGTACCATCAAATAATAATGCATCCTGACGACCAAGAAAAAATTGCATTCGTAACTAATCAAGGAACTTATTGTTACAAAGTTATGCCTTTCGGGTTAAAAAACGCAGGTGCTACTTATCAAAGATTGGTTAATAAGATGTTTTAGGAAAAACTGGGGGATACAATGGAGGTATACATCGACGACATGTTAGTCAAATCTTTGAAGGCGAAAGATCATATCCAGCATTTGGAAGACGCATTTCAGATTCTACGAAGCTACAAAATGAAGTTGAACCCAACCAAATGTTCCTTTGGAGTTACATCAGGTAAATTCCTCAGATACATAGTAACGTAGAGAGGGATTGAAGCAAGTCCGGATCAAATAAAGGCGATAATGGAGCTGCAATCACCAAGATGTGTCAAAGATGTTCAGAAGTTGACAGGATGAGTAGCAGCACTCACCTGGTTCATATCCCGATCCTCAGATAGGAGCAAACTGTTCTATGACATCTTGAAGAAAAACAAGTCATTCGAGTGGAAAAAAGCACACAAAGAAGCCTTCAAAGAGTTAAAGAGCTATTTATCTCACCCTCAGATACTTTCCTAACCAAAGCCAACAGAGGTGTTGTACGTATATCTGACAGTTACGGAAGCAACCATAAGCGCTGTCTTGATTCGAGAAGAAGACGGGAACCAATTACCCATATATTATGTGAGTAAAAATTTACTTGATGCGGAAACCAGGTACTCACCCATTGAGAAACTTGTACTGTCTTTGGTAATGGCTTCTATAAAATTACGTCCTTATTTTGAAAGTCATTCTATTACTGTGAGGACTAACTTTCCAATGAAGAGTATCATGTCAACACCAAAGTTATTAGGTCGTCTCATGAGGTGGTTGATTCACCTCAACGGGTATGATATCACTTACGAGCCACGAACAACGATGAAATCTCAAGCCTTGGCGGATTTTGTGGCTGACTTCACTCCTACCATGACAGAAGAAGAAAATCAAGAAATGTTACAGGTAGCAAGATCACTACGCAGTGGCAAGTGGATGATGCGCACCGATGGGGTGTCAAATCAAGTAGGTGTGGGGTTGGGGGTAGTCCTAAAGTCGCCACAAGGGGGATAGGATAGCCCAGGCTGTTCGATGTACGTTCAAAGCCACTAACAATGAAGCAGAATACGAAGCACTCATAGCAGGGTTGCTTATTGCCAAGGACCTGAATGTGCAAGAAATCGAGGTAATATGCGATTCGTTGCTTATTGTCAATCAGGTCACAAATTCATATGTTGCCAGAGATTCGAAGATGAAGGCGTATTGGATAAAGTCCAAGAAATTATCAAAAACTTCAAGCAATTTGAGATAAAACAAGTACCCCGAGACGCTAACACACATGCAGACGTCTTAACAAATCTCGGATCCGCAATCGAACCAAGAGAATACGACAAGATACCTTTCGTATATCTAGAGGCACCTTCCATAACAAAAGAAGTAGACATGTTCGAGGTACGGGATCCTGATGCAACTACTTCATAGATAAACCTTTATCTAAGATGGTTACGAGATGGGATTCTACCGGATGACAAAGAGGAAGCAACACGACTTAAGGTAAAAGCTTCTACTTTCACCATTAAAGATAACATCATGTTCAAGTGGATGTCATCAGGATTGTACGCACGATGCGTGAAGGAAGAGGAAGTACAAAAGGTGTTGCAAGATATACACGATGGAGAATGCGGAAATCATACAGGGGGTCGTAACTTGGCTAAGAAGGCGAGTAGGATGAGCTACTATTGGCCCACCATGAACAAAGACGCAGTGGAGTTTGCTCGGAAGTGTGACATGTGCCAGCGTCACGGACCTATACCATATCAGCCACCAAAGTTTTTACATCCTATAACTTCCCCTAGGCCATTCATGAAGTGGAGAATGGATATTGTAGGGAAACTCCCTCCAACCCCAGAACAACATGTTTACATCTTATCCATGACTGACTACTTCTCTAAATGGATCGAAGCCGAAGCCTTCAAAGAAGTAAAAAACACTCAGGTTATCTCCTTCATAAAAAGAAATATCCTGAGTAGATTCGGAGTGCCATCAACCATAGTATGTGATAACGGGTCCCAATTCATTAGCGACAAAACAAGATCATTTTGCCAGCAATACAACATTCAGTTGGTGATGTCTACGTCACGTTACCCTCAAGCTAATGGTCAAGCAGAAGCAAGTAATAAGGTAATCATCAACAATTTGAAGAAGCGACTTAAAGAGGCTAAGGGAAAATG
Source organism: Fallopia convolvulus (assembly GCA_964016875.1). NCBI lineage: Eukaryota > Viridiplantae > Streptophyta > Magnoliopsida > Caryophyllales > Polygonaceae > Fallopia > Fallopia convolvulus. The sequence goes on from OZ024730.1 coordinate 22,304,099, forward strand.
GGTCGACGAGTTACCCCTTATCTTCTGGTCAAATCGGACTACTCCCAAAACTGCTACAAGGCATACGCCTTTCTCTCCAGTGTATGGGTGTGAAGCCTTGTTACTAGTTGAAGTAACCTTGCCAACAACTCAATATGGTCTTGCTACCGAAGAGTCAAATATGTCCAACTTGTTTCATCATTTATATACGATTGACGAGTTACACGATGAGGCGTCGATTCATATGGCGGCGTATAGACAGGGGGTAGCTTAAAGTTACAACAAACATGTCAGAGAAAAAGTATTTCAAGTAGGTGATTGGGTGTTGAGAAAGGTTTTTCAAAACACTCAAGAACTGAATGCTGGCAAGCTAGGAGCCAACAAGGAAGGACCCTATCACATTAAAATTTTTAGACTAGGAGCCTACGAGTTAGTGTCCCATGATGGAAAGACAGTCCCAAGAAGCTGGAACGCGACAAATCTGAAATTATATCACTTTTGACAAGAAAAGTCGCAACAAGGTATTTATCTGATACTTCATTTTATTAACTTTATTTTCACCTTGTCCCACACACATGGAACAACAACGATATTACAAAAACTAACAAGGGACGCCTTGTGACGTTACAAGCCAAAACATAGGCCCTCGCCTTACAATCAGGCAACGATGTGCACACAACGACTAGTCACAAGATGCAAGAGACGAGAATACATGAAGAGAACTTTAGAGCAAGAGGAGTTTAACATAAACAAGATACTTGTGTAACCATTTCAGATTTTATTGAATAAAACATGAGTATCTACATTCTATTACATATATCATTCTCTCTTGGCATCCTTTACAAAAGCTCTATTACTGTGTAACTTGGTCAAAAAACGGCCAAACAATTGTCTTCCCAAACGCGTCAGTCCTTGTCCTACGAACGCAGAGTTCAAAAAACTTGTACCACCTGCAAAAAAGACAAAAAAAAAAAGAGCAAACAAATACCAAAACAGCATTCACACTAAACCCCCCCAAAAGCAAAAGCATGGTTAAAGGATTTGTCCATACAAATGGCCCTAAAAACAAGCGACCATACAAATAAGTCAATGTATCAAAACCCTGACACACAGGGGGTACCAAAATACTTAGGATTTAAAAATAGAAATAAGGAGATCACTCCTTGGAAACGTCTTCGGGAGCCTTATGGTTTTCCATGAGCTCCACCTGGGCTACTTCTTTAGCGACTTGAGCAATGTCGTCAACAATCGAAGATTTCTTGGATGCAATTACCTCGTTTGAAAATAGATTCTTGAATTGCTCTCTCTCCTTTACAGCATCCTAGAAAGTATGTTTCTCTGCAGCAAACTCTTTTATCGTCTCCACACGAGCCCTAAGTGACCAATAGTCAGTCGTATCCTCGATTTCTTGGGAAAGAGCTGCTCCCTTCCTTGATGCATCATTGAATTTCTCCTCCCACTCCTTGGAGATCTCAGAAGCCTTTTCAAGAGCAACCTGTAAATCTTTGACTTTCTTCTCCAGAGCTCCTTTCTCTTGCCCCAAGATGACGGCCCTATCCTTCTCAAGCTGTGTGTTGATCTTGCCCTAAGCCAGTTGACCGGGGTAATCCTTGAAGGCGTCAAATGCTAACAGCATTGAAGACCCTGAAACACTAGCCTATTATATCATGGAAGGAACGCTGAAAGTTTAAACTAGGGTGTGACAAATTACCAACGGTCAATCAACATACCTGCCACTTGGCTGCTAGCATCTCATCAAAGAACTCCTGCATGGTAGAATGGTTCCCTGCACCACGAGGACAATCCACATGAAGGGGCATCAAGGATTTCAAGCATTTCTCTGCCGCCATGTCCAGAGACATCATGGTTCCAGGAAGATCGTTCATATAGGAGGTCACATTCTTCTTTGATGAGGAGGTCTTGGTACCGGTGTCAACAACTTTTGGAGGAAGGTCTACCACTAAATAAGTATCTGCAGTGGAGACCGTTTCAGCCTTCCTCTTCTTCCGAGCCTCGTCTTTTTCCAAAGTCGACGATGCAGCGATGGATCAGGTAGTCCTAGAACCTAAGCGACATGCATGAACGCATAACCAGAAGAAGTAAGGATATCATTATTCACCAGGACAACAAATTATTGATACTCACTTGACATTTCAGAGTCTTCGGGGACATCAAGGTGCGCTTTTATGAGCTTTGGATAAGATCTTTCCTCTATGGGAATAGCTTCGATCTGGGAGACAACTTGAGATGACACCTTCCGAGGTAGTAAAGAAGCTAAGTCTGATGCATCAAAAAACAAGAGTAGTCAAAGTTAATGTAGTCAGGAAAAGGTAAGAAGAGTGAATAGAGTAAATACTACGTGTTGCACGCCAGCGAGATTTCAAGAAAGAAGTGTCAACCCCTAGTGAAGACAACTTCACGAAGAAGAATTTATCAGCTTAACCCCGATCCAACTTCGACACGTCATACATTAAATCAGATTTGCCCAGTAAGGTTTTTACAGTGAATCGGTCAAGACCAGCCTGGGAGAGATGGTAGTTGCAAAGAAAGTCGAAAAATTTGAATGGGATATCGTGTGAAGAGCAAAGAAGATCAACAGATAGCAAAAGTCTCCAAACTTGAGGAAGAATTTGTCCAGGAGAAACATTCAGGGTGGTAAGAAAGTCGATCACGAGAGGGGAGAAAGGAAAACAGTGACCAATCCGGTAAGGGTACTCATACAAACATACCCATTCATCATGGTGAAAGTCAACCCAAACACCAGGAGGAGGGAGAAAAACCTCTGCTGAAACTGGGAATCCGACAAAAGAAGCGAAAGAATGTGGATCTTCAGAAATACTGTTTCTTTGATGGTGGGGAGTGAGAATTTTGGAAGAAACAAGGCGAGGAGGACTAGAAGGTTCGCATCAACGATAAAGATGTTCATTGGAAAAGCTAGAATCCGCCATGAAAGGCGAGTGGACCGTTCAGAATTCTTAAGCGGATCGGCCCTAATGCTTACCATGTCGATTTGCCTGGTGAGTATAATGTCCATCCGACGTTTAATGTGGCTGATCTATCTCTTTATGTGCCAGATTTTGATTCCGACGTCGAATCATAGACGATTCGAGCTCAAGTGGAGGAGAATGATGCAGTGAAGCTTGCCATGTCTCCAACCGACGTCGATGAGTTGATTCGAGTGCCTTCTGATGGACCAATCACAAGAAGTCGAGCTAAGAAGATTGCTCAAGGCACAACAACGATCTTGGTTCGATTGGCAGCGGTTATTGAAGAGCATAGCAAGGCAAAGTGGGTCTCGTGCATTCGACATCAATTGAGGCCGGATTCCATGGATTAATTATATGAGGGCCGAAAATCATTATTTCTTTATTTAGAAACATGTATTAATTTGTCTCACTTTAGGGCTGAATTTAGTAAGTGACCGGGTGAGATGAATTGGTATATGGGTCAAAGTCAACCCTTTGACTTGACCATTCTAAATTGAAGAAAATATCTTATTTATTTTATTATGAACAATTTCTATTTATTTTAATAATGTAGAGAAATCAGCCAATAGGCTTATGTTAGTTGGTTGATCTTCTCTCTCCTGGTTGTTAGAGATATTTTTAGTTTGTTAGAGATATTTTGAGTTTGTTAGGATTATTTCCTTAAATAAATAAATCAACCATGATTTATTTTATTTAAGGGAATCTAGTTAGATTTATTTAGATATTATTATATCTTGGGAAGCAAGCAAAGGAGACCTAATTTCCCCATCTAGGGCCGGCCACTCCTCTCCCTTGCTCCCCAAGTATTAGCTTTTGTATTCTCTATAAATACTTTTCAGTTTCATTAATAAAAATCAGCTTGAGATAAGATAAACCCTAAGAAAGGTTTATCTTGTCTTTGGGCTCCAAAAAGACTCGAGTTTGCTTGTGTTTGTTCGAGCACCATCATCATCACCAATCGATCTCTCTCTCTCATAAATTCAAATCTGAATTATTGTGTTGAACAATTAGGTTGTTCTAGATTTGATTGTTAAAGATCAATCTAGTTAATCAATCGGATTTAGCGTTAGAGCCAATCCGTTTGAACTATCGAAATTGTTTATCTCCATAATTTGGATCGGTTCTCTTAGTCACCATTCAATTCAGTTTTTTTCATCAACAAGTTCGAACTTTGATTAATTGTTCTCCAAAGGAATTAACTTTGTTAGCAAATTTAGGTTGGATCAAGATTACTGGCAAGATCGGGACTTGTGTGGGTCATATACGAGGTTTCAACGGAGGATTCCGGGGCAATCACGTATCAAGTGGTATCAGAGATCGATCAAAGGACCATGAAGAAGATGCTTGCAAAGAAGGTGTTTAAGAGGCCAAAACCAAGACCTTTCCCAAGGTCTCGAGCATTCAAGTTCAAGAATAAATTCAAGGACTTGATCTTATTTGTTGAAGATATTCATCAATGGCGTCCAAGGCCACCAAGGAAAAGGATGAAGTCTTCAAAGTTCGGAAAGTTAAGAAACCCGTCAAATAGAAAACAATGCTAAGTAAACTGGTCATAACTTGGGCTAGAAAATTCATCTCAAGTCCGTTAAGTACTCGTTGGAAAAATAATTAAAAGTTCTACATGTTCGAAGATAAGATGTAACCATCCTTTATTCATTGATAATATGTTTCAAATAAGTACATGTTCATCTCATTGTAATGAGAAATGTTTCGAAGATAAGATGTGTTTCTCATCTCTTGCATCTTGTGACTAGTAATTGTGTGCACATTGTAGCCTGTTTGTAAGGCAAGGGCCCATGTTTTGGCCTGTAACGTCACAAGGCGCCCCTTTTTAGTTTTTAGTGTCGTTGTTGTTGTATAGTGGTAACTAGAGCAGATTGTACTAAATGGAACAACTAATCGAATGAAGTAAGAGAATGCCTTACTATGACTTTTTATAGACTTCTCAGAAGCGATAATGTTTCAAATTCATTGCATTCCAACTTCTCGGGATTGTTTTCACGTCATGGGTAATTAGCTTGTAGGCTCATTGCCCAATAACTTTTGTAATCTGATAAGGTTCCTCCCCGTTTGCTCCGAGTTTGCTAGCATTAGGTTCTTGGGTATTTTGTAAGACTTTTCATAACACCCAATCGCCTACATGAAATGCCTTTGCCTTAGCGTGTTTGTTGTAACTTCGAGCCACCCCCTATCTATACATCGCCATTCGAATTGAAGCATCATCTCATAACTCGTCGACGGTGTCCAAGTGATGGAATATGTTATCTTGATTAGACTCTTCAGTGGTGAGACCATATCGTGCCATTGGAAGTGTTATCTCAATGGGCAATACAACTTCAAACTATTATACAAAAAAGAAAGGTGTAGGACCGGTGGCTATTTTTGGAGATGTCCGATCTAACCACAGAATAAGGGGTAAATCGTCTGCCCATTTTCCCTTAGCCTCATTTAAACGTTTTTTCAAGTTGTTCATGATCACCTTGTTGCTAGCTTCTGCTTTCCTATTTGCTTGGGGATATCGAGGAGTCGATATCACTAACTGGATGTTGTACTGTTGGCAAATGGATCTCGTCTTCTCACTGATGAATTGGGAACCGTTATCACAAACTATGGTTGATGGTATGTCAAATCTGCTTAGGATGTTCCCCTTGATGAAGGAGATGACTTGTACATCTTTTACTTTTGTGAAAGCTTTAGCTTCGATCCACTTGGAGAAGTAGTCGATCATGGGTAATATGTAAACACGTTGCCCATAAGCTGGAAGGAGTTTACCAACAATGTCAATTATGGTGGTTGATGTGGAATCTGTCCATGAAGCTGAAACGCGTCATACCTTCGGGCAAAGTCGGCTGCATCTTTATTCATGGTAGGCCAGTAATAACTTATCATGCTTGCCTTTTTCGCTAGGTTGCAACTGTTGTATGGGTTTCCAGACAAACAAATAAATTATAAATGAATACCCCGTTGTGTATAGCGAATCCAGGTTCGTCCACGGGAGAAGAAGTCTATGTCAAATTTCTAGGTAAAAATACAGTAAACAAATAAACAGAAGCAACAATGAAACAAAACAACTACGTCAGAACACTATAGGGCTCGTACCGAGGGTAGTGACTTGGTAACGAGTGTAACTGGGTTTGAGGATTTTAAACAAAGCGAGGAAAAATCTAGGATTTAGGGTTTACAACAACATAGCCATGCATATTAAATCATATGATTAATAAAGATCATGGCTTTTAACACAAGAAATCAACTTTCGTTGAAAAGAGAAGCTAATTAACAAATTTTCGTAAATCATTTCACTTTTATCTACTTATCATGATCTAAAGTTTTCAACTTTCGTTCCAAACTTTATTTCTATTCAAATTCACAATCTTTTCTTTCGATCAAATAATGAATAAGAAATTACTTCGGCTTTCATCAAAGTTTAAGCACAAACAAGTAGAGAAAAGATCAAATGCAATCAATTCAAACATTCATACCATCATCTTACACATCTATGTTGGATTTTTACCCCAACCCTAGAATAAGAAAAGTACTCACTCGTGATTGAAGAACAAACAATAAGATTGAAAAAAGAAAATATGTCTTTGAATTAAAAGAAAACTTACTAAAAATCTCAATCACATTGTCTTAAAACTTACTCAAGAACACAAAGAAATCTCCCAAAATTCTCTTCCTTGTGTCCCAAGCAAACTCAAAAACCGTCTCTTAAAACTCCAAACGTGCGTGAATAAAAAGCTAGAGAGAGATCCCCCCCCCCCCCCAAAAAAAAAAAAACAAGGTCCAACCCTTCCTTAAATACAAAGAAATCTATCTAAAGAAGTTTCCTTAAAGATATAAAACTATCCTTCCAAAAAGATATCGGAATAAAAACATTAAAAACATTAAAAACTTAAGTCGGCGTCGCCTACTGACACGAGGGACCTTGGTAACAACCCCCGTCAGGGTCGGTAGGACTCTCTAGCGAATTACCTTAGGCTTTTCTTCTTGTACATCTCGGTACCGACCCGTCCTAGGTCGGTAACGAGCCTTCTCTGGTCTTATTCTTCTCTTCTTCTCCACGGTTTCTTCCTTGATCCTCTTCCAATGTCTTTCAGCTTCTTCCCCATCCTTGCTCCCATCCTCATGATGCTCTAAAATGCTCCACTTTCGATAAAAAACCTATAATGAAACACAAAACTTGCGTAGTTTCTATACTTCTCACAAAATACGAAAACTAAAGCAAAGGACACAAATCTCACACAAAACCTAACTAGAACACGACTCAAAACCCAAGAAAAACTCTATACATCAAAGCTAAAAACACGGACATCAAAATACCCCTTACTTAGACTTGCTTGTCCTCGAGCAATGACCAACTAGAGTCAAAACCAACAACACATCCATCAAGTATTAGCCCTCATCAAAAAGCAACTTCAAGCACAAGTGAAAATAGACAAGTGACTTAAACGTCATCACACATATATGAACAACTATGAAGCAAAAGCAATTACAATCCAACCTCACAAGGGATAAAATTCCCAATCCTACATTACCCCACACTTTGAACCAACATAAATCTCACTCAACAAAATCATCACAACAAACACTAAGTCCTAATCACCGGATGGGGTCAAGGTAACATTGGCTAGGTAGTAATTTTGTGGAGATAAAAATAGGCTTAAAGGCTAAAAACATTGGCTTCAAAGAAAAGGATAACGATAGGGTAGGAAAGGAATAACGTGGCTAATGAAAGTTAGTTCTCCATCATTTAATTTCACAAGTAATGAACTAATATCTTATAAAAGCTTCAAGAAATAGATAAGCATGACACTATCTAGAGGTAATATGCATAAGGAGAGTAAATTACACATGAAAATCAAGGCTAAGAATAATGTTGGATCGTAAGGAGTTAGCGAGAGCTTGGGAACTGGCGGTTAGGTTGTTCCCATGGCAGCAAAAGTAAATAAAAGCAGGTAAACAAACAGTAATGAACACAGTTCCCTTATAGAGGTACCCCACGATAACCAACCAGTTGTGTGGGTAACCAGGTAAACAAACAGTAATGAACACAATTCCACCAACTGGTTGTGTGGGTAAACCTCTACCTCCGCTTGGAGGATTTTGAATGACTTACTTGTATTATTGATTGTTCCTTAGTTACAAACAACCAGATTCACACTTCTCTGTTCCTATGAGTTCTACTTAACTCTAGCAACAATAATGAATCTTCTCAACTGAGTTCCTAAGCAAACAACTCAACTAAAACAAGTGAATCAAACCTTACATCTTGACTATCTCAGTTCCCTTGCTCCTGGGAACTTAGCTTCGCCGTCGTCGAGATCAGACACTCGCCGCCAGGGACTTCTCTTCTTCTTTCTTTCTTTCTCTGGGAGTATAAGTGAGTTATGGGAGAAGTGCACTATCTGAGCACTATTCACTTGGCTTTATACTTGTGAAAGCTTGGGCTCCAATCTTGACTTTCATTTGTGTCCGAAATGCCCTTTTGTCTTGTATACCAAGTCGTTGTCCTTCACATGTGACAATTTTGAAATGATTCAACTTTGAGAGTTGATCGGACCATTGGATCACTCTTGACAGTCTGCTCCTTAGACTGTGCCTTCGTTTTGTCCGAGACAGGATCCCGCGATTTGCGCTAAATGGTTTTGTTTGCACATGTGGGTTCCCATGTGATGGGAACTGTCTTCTTCAGACTTCCTTTGAGAGAAACTCTTCATCATGTATGCGTGTATTCTTTGGACGTACATGGGAGTTCTTTACTAGACCTGTGTTCCTTAGAAATACTTGGACAAAACACGTTAGTTCCCATATGGTGTTTGTCATTATATAAACTAGAGAATGGTATCATTGTTCCGATGTTTAGAACCAGAGGTCCCAACAAATAAATTTATAATCAAGACCCCGCTGAGTACAGGGAGGTCAAGTTCATCCACAGGAGATAGTCAGTATCAAGTTTTGTTACTTCTTACGCAATCAATCAATTAAATCTAGGAATTTCGGCAAGAGAAAGGAGAATTCTAAGGTAAAGGTATCACCACAACAATAATCATGCAATGCCAACGCTATGAAACATAAAGATCATGCTTTATCACATAAAGGCGTCAACTTTCGTTAACTAGAGCAAGTAAATCAATCAACTTTCGCTAAATTAATAACCTTACTATCTAATCTCTTCTACTTCAACTAGGATTGATTCGCTTTCGCTTCAAAACCCTAAATTGACTTTTCTGATTCAAAGTTTCCGCTTGCGCTTCAACTATGAATGAGAAATTCCTATCCACTTTCTTTTCAAGGAGTTAAGAACAAGAGAGAAGATTCATGCAATAAAAACAATCAATTCATGATCACAAACAAGCATGCACCAACATTGTTGGGTTTAACCCCAACCTTAGAGAGAGAGACTACTCACAAAGCATAATTGAAAACATCTAAATTAAATTAAATAAAAAACTTACAACTTTAATCCAAACAAACTTAGTTCCTCTCCACAAACCCTACTTGTCTCTTCCCTCTCGCCCCTCTCTTCTCTCCTCCTCCCTTACTTGCCCTCCAAGGCAATTGATTGTGTTAATCCCCCAAAATTAAAGGGTAAACAAGAGTTTATATAGAAAAGCTAATCTATCTTAAAGCTATCTATAAGGAAATAATATCTTCTAATAAGATATATCTCTTCTATCTATCTAATAACATAAAAGGAAATAGGATAAAAGCCCATTAAACACGCCGACTCAGATCTCCGCTACTCTCGGGGTGGCTCGGCACCGACCCAAAGTGGGTCGTCACCGACCTTGTTCAGCACTTCGAACATGCTTGAGTAAAACTTGCGTAGAGGATTCGTTACAACTCCGTTTGACTCGATTCGTTTTCCTATGTTCTTTTAACGAAATTCTCTATCTATTTCCAATATCAAACTTGATTTTTAATGACTTTATGAACTTCATTCCTTGATCTTTCCCTTAAGTGCTTCTCTTCAGTTTTGCTCTTTTCCTCAAAAGTGCTCCAAAACAGCTACAAAAACCTATAGAACACCACCAAAGCTTATGTAGACTCCATATCTTAAGAAAATACGAAAACCTACATAAACGACTCAAAACAAAACACAAAACTAAAGAAAAAGACTCAAAGATATAAAAACACACCCTAAAAACACGACTAAAAAGGAGGACATCAAAATACCCCATACTTAGACTTGCTTGTCCTCAAGCAATAAACTAGACAAGAACCAAAACCATCAACACATATATCAAGTCAATGCCCTCATCAAAAAGCAACATCAAAGCACAAGTAGAAAATAGATTAGTGAATCTAGCGTCATCACACATATATGAGCAACCTCAAGCAAAAGCAACCATAAATCCAACCTCACAAGGGATATGTGTTTCACTCAACTCTCATGTGTTTAGGCCTATAATAACAACTCTCAACTCAATCCAATATACAAAATTCAACATAGTCATTGTTACTTATATGGCCAAACTCTCCACCCGAGATGTCAAAACACATAAAAATCATCAAGAGAACTTAGGCTCAATGAAAAACTTCAAAGAAGCTTCCATTCGGCCGGGTTTTAATGGGGCTTGGTAATAACAATAAGGCGTGGAAAATTTTTGGCTATGTGGTGCTAATAATATCCGGGAATCAAAGACTCCTAAAAACTCTCACATATCAAAATTCTCAAAAACATACCAAACTCACTCAAACATTATGCACACTTATCTCTTTCAACCTTTTTTTATCCCAACTAATCTTGCTTAAAAACATTTAGGAAATTTGGTTCATGCACATTATTCACTTTTCAACTCTTTTTCTCTTTCTTTTCTTTCCTTCCTCCCTTTGGATTTTCATTTTTTTCTTCTTTTGTGGGAGGTTCGGTAACGATGCTTTTTTTTTTCTTTCTTCTGGAAGTGCATTCAGGGAACCAAAACCCTTTTACATAACAAACTGCAAGATATTACTTTACCCAACCCATATTACCCCACACTTGAACCAAACAATCTTACTCAACAAAACCATCACAATAACCAACACTAAGTCCTAATCCCCGGATAGGGTCAAGCTTACATCGGCTAGGGAATTTTTTTGTGGAAATAAAAGGCTTTAAGGCTCAAATTGGCTTCAAAAAGAGGATAATGTAAAGGTAGATATGGATTAATAGGGTTTATGAAAAATAAGTTCTCAATCATCTGATTTCACATGCAATGAACTAATATCTCATATAGGTCTCAAGAAATAGATAACCATATCAATGACAAGAGATAATATGCATAAGGAGAGTAAATCACACAAGAAAAAGAAGAGGGATTTTTAATGTTCTCCCTATTAGGCCGAAAATAACTCACAAGGTAGCAATTTTTGTTGGATTCAAGTCACTTCTACCTAAGATCATATGTGCTCAATTTCATCCCATGCTAAATATCCACATAAAAACAAATTTTACATGATTCAGGCAAATCTATCCAAAAATGCTAAAGGAATTACATGATCAAGCAAGTTAAAGCATATCATAGGAAATCTAAGTGGAGTATTATCAATCCTAAAAACACAAACAAAAACACAAAACTGACACAAAACTGAGTTCCCTTTTCCCATACCCCATACTTAAACCAAACAGTGTCCTCACTGTTTTAAAACATAAAAATAAAGTGGAAAAAGAAAAGGTAACTCACAAAATAAAACTGAAGTTGTTTGAAACCATTGATCTCTGAGCAGTTTTGAATTTTCTCGGTTCTATAGAGGTCGGCACCGTGCTTATTTTGGTAGTGTCCTCCCTCTGGTGGGTCGTCTCTGACCCCATGTTGGTCGTCTCCAACCTCCTGTGGGTCGTCCCCGACCCCCTGGGTTTTGTGCCCTTGCGTTCCTTGCTTGTTCTTGTACCGATTCATCTTGATTTTCTTAGCTCTTCTTAACTTTGTACCTGAGTCACTTTAGGAAAACTTCTATCCTACTACACTAATCTAATCTAAAAACAAGTCAAAAGAAAGCTAGCAAAAAGAACTAGGGAAGCAAAAACTAAAAAGCAAAAACAAAAAAGCGGGTTGCCTCCCGTAAGTGCTATTTTTAACGTCGTTAGCCCGACGAACTTATCTTAGCAAATCAAGGCGGTTTCCATCCAAATATGTTGGGATCAAAAGGAACCCCATACTTAGCCGAAACAACATTCTCCAAGATATTTGGCCCTCTATCATCAATCAGAATGCTCGAAAGTCCTACAACAGGGTTAGTATAAACCGAAAACCAAGGAGGTTTCGGCTCCTTCACAGGACTAACAGTAGGATATAATATAGAATAAGAAATGGAGAAGGGATCGTGACCAGAATTGATTAGATAAGAACAAGAAAACTCACCAGGATCGAGCAGAAAGGAGCTCGTTACCGAGGCTACGTGGATCATTAACGACCATGCTGGATCTGGAAGTAGCTCCATGTCGTGCCTGTCTAGTCTGGTAACAAATATGTGATCGTCTTTCTTCATCGGGAAAAGGGTCGTTACCGACCATGGGGCGTCGGTAGGCTTTGTGATATGCACGTCCTCCTTGAAGTCGCTCGTTTCTGTACTCAGAGAGGGTCGGTACCGACCCATGGTTGGTCGGTAGGCTCCTCAGTACTACAACTAGCCACTTCGTTTCTTGAAATAGCATCCAACTGCTCTTGTAGACGGGCTTTGTACGCGACTATGGTGTCCGTTTCTCTCTGGATCTCCGCTATCTGTAAGCGGAGTTCATCTATCTCTTGTTGCATCTCTTCAATTGTCATGGCCATGACTTTCCAAATCTGAAAGCAAAAACAAAAACAAAAACGAAATCAAAAAGCAAAACGGGGTCTCGGAGAGGGTCGGTGCCCAGAGGGTTGGTACCGAGCCTGGAGTGATCCCGTGAAATAGAAACTAAAAAAAAAGAAACAACTACCTGTCGACAGGGTCGGTACCCGCCTAAAGGGTGGTCGGTGATGACCTGGGTAGGGTCGGTGCCGACCTGGGTAGGGTCGGTGCCGACCTGGATGTGGTCGGTGCCGACCTGACAGTGACCTAGAAACTAAACAAAAAAGCACAAAAAACTGGGTTGCCCAGCAGATTCGGTACCGACCCTAGGGGGGTCGTTACCGACTCGGCGGAGTCCCGAAAAACGCAAAAAGAACAAAAATTGGCACTATTGAAATCTCCCCGGCAACGACGCCAATTTGTTGAGAGGGTTTCTTGACAACAAATAAATTTATAATCAAGACCCCGCTGAGTACAGAGAGGTCAGGTGCGTCCACAGGAGATAGTCAGTATCAAGTTTTGTTACTTCTTACGCAAACAATCAATTAAATCTAGGAATTTAAGCAAGAGAAAGGAGAATTCTAAGGTAAAGGTATCACCACAGCAATAATCATGCAATGCCAACGCTATGAAACATAAAGATCATGCTTTTATCACATAAAGGCGTCAACTTTCATTAACTAGAGCAAGTAAATCAATCAACTTTCGCTAAATTAATAAACTTACTATCTAATCTCTTCTACTTCAACTAGGATTGATTCGCTTTCGCTTCAAAACCCTAAATTGACTTTTCTGATTCAAAGTTTCCGCTTGCGCTTCAACTATGAATGAGAAATTTCTATCCACTTTCTTTTCATGGAGTTAAGAACAAGAGAGAAGATTCATGCAATAAAAACAATCAATTCATGATCACAAACAAGCATGCACCAACATTGTTGGGTTTAACCCCAACCTTAGAGAGAGAGACTACTCACAAAGCATAATTGAAAACATCTAAATTAAATTAAATAAAAAACTTACAACTTTAATCCAAACAAACTTAGTTCTTCTCCACAAGCCCTACTTGTCTCTTCCCTCTCGCCCCTCTCTTCTCTCCTCCTCCCTTACTTGCCCTCCAAGGCAATTGATTGTGTTAATCCCCCAAAATTAAAGGGTAGACAAGAGTTTATATAGAAAAGCTAATCTATCTTAAAGCTATCTATAAGGAAATAATATCTTCTAATAAGATATATCTCTTCTATCTATCTAATAACATAAAAGGAAATAGGATAAAAGCCCATTAAACACGCCGACTCAGATCTCCGCTACTCTCGGGGTGGCTCGGCATCGACCCAAAGTGGGTCGTCACCGACCTTGTTCAGCACTTCGAACATTCTTGAGTAAAACTTGCGTAGAGGATTCGTTACAACTCCGTTTGACTCGATTCTTTTTCCTATGTTCTTGTAACGAAATTCTCTATCTCTTTCCAATATCAAACTTGATTTTTAATGACTTTATGAACTTCATTCCTTGAGCTTTCCCTTAAGTGCTTCTCTTCAGTTTTGCTCTTTTCCTCAAAAGTGCTCCAAAACAGGTCCAAAAACCTATAGAACACCACCAAAGCTTATGTAGACTCCATATCTTAAGAAAATACGAAAACCTACATAAACGACTCAAAACAAAACACAAAAATAAAGAAAAAGACTCAAAGATACAAAAACACACCCTAAAAACACGACTAAAAAGGCGGACATCACGCATCTTCTAGACCACAGAAAGGTCCAGTTCCCTTCCGATGGTCACTTCTTCCTTGGCAGCGTCGTAAAGCCCTTCATTGATAATGAGTTTCTTGATCAATCCAGCATAGGGAAAGGAATGGGATGTCGAGGCCGTGCACTTCTCCATGTGCCCAAAGATGATTCAAGGAAGATTTATGGGCATCTTGTGGAGGAAGTGGTAGAGAAGGATGGCGTCTTGGATGTTGAGCTAGTGACGCTTCTCTTGCCTTGGGATCACCACAGTGATGATGAACTGGTGAGTTAGCTTAGCGATGAGGGACAGATTGTGAGTGGGTGTTCTAGTCCTAAGAACACGAGCCTTATAGATGGCGTTGTAGATGACATCGCTATTGAATTCGCCCCAAGTCTTGATAGGGACAGCGATGAGGCCCTTGTTAGGGACCTGTAGTTGAAGGCGGATGGAGGAGGCAGTGAAGACAAAGTCGTCGCCTTGGAGGGAGGCGCACCTGAGCGGGGTTGACGCTCATAGTAGCTTCGCAGACATGTTCCCATTCCTGGGCCTTAATGAGGTCCCAGAGTTCCCCAAGCCCTTTTTCTTGGAGTTGTTGTTCGTCAAGAATGATGGGAGGGATGAGTTTCCTGTCTTCCTTAATGGGAACCCTCTTTGAGGCAGTTTTCTTCCCCTTCTTTGCCTTGTTCCCCCTGGAGGCAGCAACCTTTCTTTTCAAATGGGGGGATGCAGCCGCTTCGATCATAAGGGCAAGTTCCCTTTCTTCTTGGGCAACCACCCGACACCACCATTTGGCATCCTTGATCCTTTTCAGCGTCTTGCACCTCGGTGGTGGCATCACCATCCGAGGTCCCTTCTTCTTCTGAGGACATGCCCATGTCCTCTTCGTCATCTTCTTCGTGATGACTTGTGCTTGTCCCAGCATCAACTGGTGCTGGGTTCCCTTCTTCCTGGGCCTCGCCCCCGTCTCTTGGGAGGGTCCTCTGAGCACACCTCTGAGCTCCTCATGGAGAGCGTCGAGGCGAACATTCTCCTCGGCAGTTCCCGTGACTATGGGAGACTGTATCCTAGCCTTTTTGTGAACGACCTCAGCAATTGGGAGCTCGTCATCATCAGAGTCGAGGTCTGTGGAGTGTTGGGCTGAAGGAGGAGAGGGAGCTTAACTGTTGAAGGAGATTTGTGTGGAGAGGGGGATTGATGGATTGGAGAGTTTGGTGGGGAAGAAGGAGGAAGAGGAGATTTTGAAGAAGAGGGAGTTTTTGTTAGAGGAGAGGAAGGTGGTGTGGGAGCTTTGAGTGGGGAGGCAGGTGGGTTGAGTGTTCCCTTAGAGGTGGGAAGGGACTCAGAGGGAGTTTCCTCAGTGGAGGGAAGAGAAGAGGATGTGGGGAGAGGAGCTTTGGGATTAGGATTCCTAGAGTCGGATAAGAGGGGATAAGTTAGAGGAGGTTTGATGGTGTAGGAGTCGGGCATGGAGAGGTAGAGGACTTCATCCATGGCGAGAAGAGATTTCTTAATCGTTATGGGAAGAGAAGGTGAGGAGGGAGTAGAGATCTGTGTGAATTTTCTTTTGGAGGAAGAGTGTTTGGATTTGGAGGAGTGTTTGGATTTGGAGCGTTTGGATTTTTCGTGTTTGGATGGAGGTTCGGGACCGAAAGTGTCAACAATGTCGGTCCCGGAGGAGGAGACGGAGGGAGGTTGAGGACGGGTGGAGGTAGGCAGCGCTAGGGGTTGTGCTACCGGAGGAGGAGGAGGAAGAAAAGGACTAACATAATTGTAAAGTCCTTCGTGGAGGACGGCTTGAAGGGCAGGATCGTTTTCTTTCTCGACTTGTCCTAAAATGGTGATGAAGAGGGTTTTGGGATTATTTTGGATCCACTCACGAACTTGTTCAAGAGTGTGAGCTGGAGCCATGGGAGATTTTGGGGAAGAGACGATTTTTGGAGGATTGCTTGAAAGGGGAGGAAAGGAAGTTTCAGAGAGAAAGAGTTGCAGGGAAGAATGTAGAAGAAGGGCCCAAAAATAGCAAATAAGGGCTTTTAAGAGAGAAGAGGCAAGGGGTAGAAAGGGTTGAAAGGGTAACCTCGATAACCGTTAGCAAATAGTAGCGGAGAGGCATTTCGACTTCTGTAGCACGCTTGTGACACGCGCCGCTTTCTTCCAAGGGAACTCTTTTCGACTTTTTCAAAAGCTTGGCTCAGAATGCTTCAGACTCTGACACAAAAACCCGTTTCCCAAGTGACGTTTCAGCTTCTCAAAAAGCAGTGTTCCCTTGTCTTGTGAAAAGATTGCACACCAGTTCCCATGATCTTTGAAAAGGTCGGATTGAGTGGAGTGGTTAAAGGGACTCACACTCAAGTTCTTTGTGAGGCTTGGGAACTTACAAATGAACAAGATAATTGCAGC
Source organism: Fallopia convolvulus (assembly GCA_964016875.1). Classification (NCBI taxonomy): domain Eukaryota; kingdom Viridiplantae; phylum Streptophyta; class Magnoliopsida; order Caryophyllales; family Polygonaceae; genus Fallopia; species Fallopia convolvulus. The sequence goes on from OZ024730.1 coordinate 22,320,952, forward strand.
TCCATAAATGGATAAGATGTTTGGCTCATGAGAAGCGTTTGTCTGGCCCTTGGCTTAGGGTTGGTTTTATGATCAACCGTCATGGTGGCTTGTAATGAGGGTTAAAGGGAACTCTTGTTGATCATTTTGGGCCAAAAAGAAATAATGTTCCGCTGTACATAAGGAAGCTCTAGACTAGTAATATGGCAAAATGAAAGCAATAAATCCTATTGTTCCCTATCATGCATTTCTAGTTAGACTAGTCAGGCATTGAGGGAGAGACAAACAAGGACTTGTTTATTTTAGAGTTATCATCCCTAGAAGCATTCTAAAACGCTGGTAGGGATGTCTGTCTAAAGCTTTAGTGAGAATGTCCGCAATTTGCTCTTCAGTTCTATAGTGTTCCATGAGATGTTCCCATTTTCAACATTATCACGTAGGAACTGATGCCTAATGTCTATATGCTTAGTGCGAGAGTGATGCATAGGATTTTTGGAAATGTTAATGGCACTTGTATTATCACATAGTACAGGAACTGGGCCAAAAGACATACTGTAATCCTGAAGTGAGACTTAAGCCATAGAACTTGGGAACAACATGATGCGGCAACCACATATTCTGCTTCAGCTGTGGAGAGTGCCACTGAGTTTTGCTTCTTGGATCCCCATGAGACTAAGCATGATCCTAGGAACTGGGCCATTCCAGATGTACTCTTTCTATCAACAAGGTGCCCAGTGAAATCTGCATCTGTATAAGCAATGAGCTCAAGGGAACTGTTCCTTGGATACCAAAGGCACATGTTATCGTTCCCTTTGAGATACCTGAAAATCCTCTTCACCTCTTTCAAGTGTGATTCCTTAGGGTTAGCTTGAAAACGAGCACAAAGACATATGGAGAACATGATATCAGGTCTACTAGCAGTCAAGTAGAGAAGGGACCCAATCATACCTCGATAATTTCTTTGGTCCACACTTATACCTGTTTCATCCGCATTGAGCCTTGAATTTGGTGAGATGGGAGTGTCGATGGGCCTGGAGTGTTCCATCCCATACTTCACGAGCATTTCTCTGATGTATTTTTGTTGATGAATCCTTGTTCCCTCCTTAGTTTGAGATATTTGGAGTCCCAAGAAGAATTTGAGTTCCCCTATGAGACTCATCTCAAACACAGTGCTCATGATGTTCTTAAATTTCTCAACAAGAGTTTCGTTAGTGGCTCCAAAAACAATGTCATCAACATATATTTGCACAATCAATATATCATTAGACTCTTTCTTAAGGAACAGATTTTTGTCTATGGAACCTCGTAGGTATCCATGAGAAAAAAGGAATTGAGTGAAGCTGTCATACCATGCTCGGGGAGCTTGTTTGAGACCTTAGAGGGCCCTCTCCAGGAAGTAGACGTGGTTAGGTAGCTTCTCATCTTCGAATCCTGGGGGTTGAGCTACGTATACCTCTTCCTTGAGGTGCCCATTAAGAAAAGCTGTCTTCACATCCATTTGATATAGTTTGAATCCCTTGTGAGCAACGTAGGCAATTAGAAGTCGAATAGCTTAGATCCTCGCAACAGGTGCGGAGGTCTCATCGTAGTCGATCCCTTTTTCTTGTCTATATCCCTGGGCCACCAAACGGGCCTTGTTCCTAGCCACTGCTCCAGTGTCATCCAGCTTATTTCTGAAGACCCATCGAGTTCCTATGATGTTTTTGTTCTTAGGCCTAGGAACAAGCTTCCATACCTTGTTCCTCTCGAATTGATGAAGTTCCTCTTGCATGGCTTGGATCCAGTTTGGGTCCTTTAGAGCTTCTTTGATGCTCTTTGGTTCCACCAATGAGACAAAGGTGTTAAAAGCACAAAAATTATTGAGAGAGGAACGGGTTTGTACACCTTTGTCATAGGGAGTGATGATGTTCTCGATGGATGGTCTTTCCTCTGTTGAAAATTCCTTGTACGAATGTGTGAGACATCAACCTGTTCCCTTGCATCTGTTTCATCTTCAGTAAAATTTCCTCTTCTTCATGGGAACATATGTTTTCCACTTCCTCACTGAGTGTTTCTTCAGGATTCTCTTCCATGTTCCCTCGTTGTTCCCCCTGAATACTTGACTCTGGTAAGGTACTATTTTGGGGAACGAGAGATTTTGAAGTGTCTTGAGGCTCTTCTGTTGAGGGAGGAACTTCGAGGGAGACTTGATCAGTGGAAGTTTGATCTCCTTCGTTGTTCCCAGGTTGTAAGATGTTGTTCCCACTTGGTTAGTCCTCATCTCTCTTTCTTGGTTCATCATCGTCATCTTCTTCTTCTTGTCTTACTAGCTTGAACAGAGTTCCTTTTCCTTGGGCCTCTCTTCCCACCTTTACAGTTTTTTCGTCGAAGATGACGTGAATGATTTCCTCTATCTTCTTGGTCCTCTTGTTATAGACCCTGTATGCCTTGCTTTGGGAGGAGTACCCCAAAAATATCCCTTCATCACTCCTAGGGTCAAACTTTCCAAGGTTGTCCTTGCCGTTGTTGTGAACGAAGCATTTGCATCCAAAGGTCCTAAGATGAGAGATGGCTTCTTGATCATGGGCCTAATCATTTCTTCACTCGTAGGATGTCTTCTTGATCATGGGCCTAATCATTTCTTCCTTTGATCCACTTTCAAAAATCATGGTTCTAGCCATGTCTTCCAAGGTCTTGTTCTTTCTTTCGACAATACCATTTTGCTAAGGAGTGCGAGGGGCCGAGAAATTGTGAGAGGTCCCATTTTTATCACAGAAGTTGAGAAACTCTGAGTTTGTGAGCTCATTTCCGTGATCAGATCTGATGGCTTTCAACTTTAATCTCATGTTGACTTCTGTTCTTTTGATGAAGGGATCGAATTCCTTGAATGCTTCTGACTTTGCCTTCAAGAAAATAACCCAAGTGAATCTAGAAAAATCATCAATTAAAACATACATGTACCTTTTCCCACCATAGCTGGCTGTCTGCATGGGACCACATAGATCCATGTGGATTAGCTCTAAGGGCCTTGTTGTGCTCACCACTTTCTTGGGTTTGAAGGAGTTCCTGGTTTGCTTCCCACGAACTTATGGTTCGCACACCTTAGCTCCCTCAAGGTTGATTCGTGGGAGACCAACGACCAGGTCCTGTAGATAGAGCTTCAAGATTTGATTAATACCTGCATGACCTAGCCTTCGGTGCCAGAGTTCCGTTTCATCATGGGAACTCGCAAGGCATAGTTTCCTTGGTGGTTCAAAGTCTGTATCTACTACATAGACATTGTTGGTCCTTCTTCCTCTCAGGATTACTTTGTTGGTCTTCTTGTTGATAACTAGGCATTCTCTTGAGTCGAAGGTGACCACATTGTTCCTTTGAGTCGAAGTTGATCTCTTGTTCACTCAAAGGGGACTTTCCTTTATTAGGGCTCTCTGACTTATACCCTATCCCGTGTTTGGCAGGAACGAATTTAGTTTGGGAACATGAGGTTTTCGGACTCCCATCTTTCTTACTTAGTTTTTGTAGAAAGGTGTTCGTATCACTTTCTAGGGTCTTAATCTCATTCTCAAGATCTACAATGTGAGACACATAGGACTGAAGCTTGTCAACCAGGGACACGCAGTTGGAACATGGCTCAAGGCCAACTAATTCAACATTGGTGTGTTCCAAATTTTCCAACTTCTTTTGCAATTTAATGTTATCTTTGACAAGACTTGAATGAAGTTTTAGAAACTCAGGTTTTTCATAATTAGTTAGGGAAGCAAGAAGAGATTCAATAGTTACCTCACTAGGTTGTTCCAAGTGGTGTCTCCTATGGCCGTTGCGCACATATTTGGGGGTGCCCATGATTCCGGATCTTCGTCCTCGTCATCGCTCCAGGTGGCGATTTAGGCCTTCTTCCCTTTCCTTCGGTCGTCATTTCCATGTGGGCACTCCTTCGCAAAGTGTCCCTTTTTGTAACACTTGTAGCATGTGACGTCCAAGAGGTCCTTCTCAACAGGTTTTCTTTGGGAACTTTGTCCTTTCTGTGAGTTCCCATTGCCTCTTTTGAACTTCCCTTTGTAGAAGGATCGAAGGGCCTTTTTTACCAGGACTGGTTTCTCATCCTCTTCTTCTTCAGATTCTTCATGTTTCTCTTGAACAGACTTGAGCATCTTTTCAAGTTTGAGAGCAATCCCTTGATGTGCTCTTTTTTGCTCCTTGTCATTTTGCTTCCTTTTCTCATGTCCCACTAGCTTTCCAAAAACTTGGTGCATATCTATTTTCAGGATTTTCTTTGAACATGGTCCTTTCGTTTGCCCATTCACCAGTTAGGCCGTTGAACAACTATTGGACCTTCATCTTGTCGATGATCTCTTCCTTTGTGATTTCTAGTCCCAAGAGCTTGGTGCATAGGCCTTCGAAGCGGGATTCGTAACTATCAACAGATTCTCCCATCTCCATCTGGAAAGTTGAAGAAATCCCTTCTTGCATTCATTTGGAGGTCCTCTTTGAGGTCAGAGTTCCCAATGTGCATCTGTTGGATGGCTTTCCACACCTCCTTGGCTATGTCTAGGTTAGCCACCCTGTCGCAATCTTGAACCATCATAGCATTTTTGAGATATTGCTTAGCTTTGAAGTTGGCCTCCATACATTTCCATTCATTTGGCCCCCATTTGGAGTAGTCTTCCTTGATGGCTCGATCCATTTCAAAGTTCCCTTTCTATATGACGCACCAAGCTTGATAGTCCTGGCTCTACATCTAGTCCTTCATGTCGCGTTGCCAGTTCTTGAATGTTCTAGTAATGAGCCTTGGAGGCTTGTTGTTGTTGTGGCCGACTTGGGTGAGTTCGTGAGCCATTGTTTAAACCTGCGATGCTAACACTAATCTAGGACGACCCGCTGTGATACCAATTGTTGGATCGTAAGGAGTTAGCGAGAGCTTGGGAACTGGCGGTTAGGCTGTTCCCAAGGCAACGAAAGTAAATAAAAGCAGGTAAACAAATAGTAATGAACACAATTCCCTTATAGAGGAACCTCAGGACAACCAACCAATTGTGTGGGTAAACCTCTACCTCCGCTTGGAGGATTTTGAATGACTTACTTGTATTATTGATTGTTCCTTAGTTACAAACAGCCAGATTCAAACTTCTCTGTTCCTACGAGTTCTACCTATCTCTAGCAACACTAATGAATCTTCACAACTGAGTTCCTAAGCGAACAACTCAACTAAAACAAGTGAATCAAACCTTACATCTTGACTATCTCATTTCCCTTGCTCCTGGGAACTTAGCTTCGCCGTCGCCGAGATCAGACACTCGCCGCCGGTGACTTCTCTTCTTCTTTCTTTCTTTCTCTGGGAGTATAAGTGAGTTCTGGGAGAAGTGCACTATCTGAGCACTATTCACTTGGCTTTATACTTGTGAATGCTTGGGCTCCAATCTTGACTTTCATTTGTGTTCGAAATGCCCTTTTGTCTTGTATGCCAAGTCGTTGTCCTTCACATGTGACAATTTTGAATTGAGTCAACATTGAGAGTTGATCGGACTGTTGGATCACTCTTGACAGTCTGCTCCTCAGACTGTGCCTTTGTTTTGTCCGAGACAGGATCCCGCGATTTGCACTGAATGGTTTTGTTTTCACATGTGGGTTCCCATGTGATGGGAATTGTCTTCTTCAGAGTTTCTTTGAGAGAAACTCTTCATCGTGTATGCATGTGTTCTTTGGACGTTCATGGGAGTTCTTTACTAGACCTGTGTTCCTTTGAAATACTTGTACAAAACACGTTAGTTCCCATATGGTGTTTGTCATTATCAAAACTGGAGAATGGTATCATTGTTCCGATGTTTAGAACCAGAGGTCCCAACACCGTCCCAACTAATAAGCTCATATGTGCTCAATTACATCACAAGCTAAAAATTACATCACAAATTACATGGCTAATGAAAGTAATTTTTTTTGGATTGCAATTAACTTCTACCTAAACTCATATGTGCTCAATTACATCAAAAGATAAAAATTTCACATAAAAACAATTTCATGATAGACTTGGTATAAACTATCCAAAAATGCTAAAGGAATTATATGTGCAAGCAAGTCATCACTATCATAGAACTTCTAAGTGAGGTATTATCCGTCCTAAAATCCTTTTTTTAAAGAAAACAACTAACAACACATAAAACCAACAACAAAAGAAAAAAACAAAAGAACTTCTTAAAGAGCATGAAAAACACACAAACACAACATGATTTTTCTTTCCCGTCCCTCCTTATACTTAGACTAAACAGTGTCCCCACTGTAAGAAAACACAACAAAGTGAAAAGAAGATAGGGAAAAGAAAACAAACTCACAAAGCCAATGGCAGAAACATTCTTGAAGTGATCTTGAAGAGAGAGAATCTCAATAAGGAGGTGGTGGAAAATGGTGCTCCATTGACTTCATAAACTAACGCGGTGGACTGCCAACGCTCATCACTCTGCCGCCAACGATCGTCGTTTGACCTCTAGCGAGCCTCATCCATCATTCCCTGCTGCTCATTGTAGGTCTGAAGCGGGCTCATCTTGTCGTAGATCCTGAACTGGTCCATCTGTAATATGTCCGTCCTCTAGAGCATGTCATCAACCCATGGGGGCAGGGCCTCGAAACTTGAGCTGGCGTTGCCGTGGTAATGAACTCGACAAGTCGGATAATCCTTAGTGTATGGCTCGTTACCGACCACGGTAGCCTCAGTACTATGCTGGGCTGGGCATGAATATGGGTCATTACCGACCCCATAGTTGTCGGTACTGACCTACTTAGAGTTGGTGTAAGCATCGTTACCGACCCCCTACATCTCGTTAATGTGCTCCTCAACAGTAGCCTCGTGGAACTCCTCGTCTCTTAGGTACCGGGACTCCTTCCTCCTTAGCGACGGGTCATCCTCAGGGCTATTTTCGAGAAGGAAAGGTGTAAAGGACCTTTTCTTGTACCATTCGGGGAGGTACAAGAGCTCCACGTTCTCCTCGGTCAATGTCACCACCTTGTTGTTGAATGTCATTGTAAAAACAGGGTGATGCGATCAAGCCCACCTGAACCCACCTTCCCGGCATGCCTCGAGTCGACGTTCTGACTAGTGGGCCAACCTCCAACCTGCCTCCACGTCGACGATCTGACTGATGGCGCTCAATCACAAGCCATGGGATGCAGCCCATGCACCCTAACCGTAAGGAGGTTACACACCTTTTATCCTGCAAGATGTTGGAGGGGGGATTTGACCCCCTAACCTCCCTCTATCAAGGTGGGATTACCATGATAACCATCTCCACTACTTTTATGATGTGATCAAGCCCACCTGAACCCACCTTCCTGGCCTGCCTCGAGTCGGTGTTCTGACCAATTGGCCAACCTCCAAATTGCCTCCATGTCGGCGATTTGACTGGTGGCGCTCAATCACAAGCCATGGGCTGCAGCCCATGCACCCCAACTTGCAGGAGGTTACACACCTTTTATCCTGCAGGATGTTGGAGGCGGGATTTGATCCCCTGACCTCCCTTTATCAAGGTGGGATTAACACACATGATAACAAAATCTACTATTCATGGCCGAATTGATGGTGTAGATGATGCAAAAGGGATCGCCTTCAAAGAGTTCCAAGGAATTCCGATAACAAACACCAAGGAATCTGACCCGTCCTCAACTGGCTTGATCTTCTTGGTCCGAAATTAGATTTGAGTGATTTCAAAACGTGGAGTTAGATCATTGAGTCTAGTTGAATCCCTCAAAATTTTAGAACTAGATGATGTGTAGATTAGATGTTATGTCGATTATAATAAGGTGGTGCAGAATCGATCGAGATGGAAATGGAACGATTGACGGAGCGAATGGAAGTGGATTGATGGAGCGTCAATTATGGATGTAGAGTCTTGGATAATATGCACCAAGATCAACAAACTAAGTCGATAGAGTGTCGGATATGACTCACCAATGATCAGACAACAAGATTGAAAAGAAAAGTGCAAACAAACTTAGATTGAAAAACAAACAAAATAGAGCATAGTCATGATGCACGTCTAGGGAGGAAAGAGGCCAAACACTACTCATTTAACTTTAGACTAGTAATCATGGCAAAGTGAAGGCAATAAATCCAAGTTCCCTATCATGCATTCTGAGAAAAACTAGTCAGGCATTGAGGGAGAGACAAACAGGGACTTGTTTAGTTTAGAGTAATCATCCCTAGAAGCATTCGAAAATGCTGGTAGGGACCTCTGTCTAAAGCTTTGGTGAGAATGTCCGCAATTTTCTCTTCAGTTCTACAGTGTTCCATCAAGATGTTCCCACTATCAACATTGTCACGTAGAAAGTGATGCCTTATATCTATATGCTTGGTTCTAGAATGATGCACAGGATTTTTGGAAATGTTTATGGCACCAGTATTATCACAAAATATTGGAACTGGGCCAAAAGACATATCGTAATCTTGGAGTTGAGACTTAGGCCATAGAACTTGGGAACAACAAGATGCGGCAGCCACATATTCTGCTTCAGCTGTGGAGAGTGCCATTGAGTTTTGCTTTTTAGATCCCCATGTGGAGGTTTCAGGTGATTTCTTCTGAGTTGAGACTTAGGCCATAGAACTTGAGAAATCGTATTCATTCTTACAAAGGATGAAGGACCCATGTGGAGGTTTCAGGTGATTTCTTCTGCACTTGTTGTTTGGTGAATATTTTACTTGTTTGTGTTTTCTTACATGGAAATTGACGTAGTCTTGACCATTAACCTATGATGAATCTCTTAAGTTGAAATTTGTGGTTCTATAGTGTTTATACTTAATTTCTTGTGATCTAATTCGATGAGGTGTAAATATCAGTTTTAAGTGCATGTTCGTCTTGGAATTTTGGTCACTTACTTCCTATTTCCATTTTTAAAAAATAAATAAATTAAAGAGTAGAGAATGCTTGTCCCTCCATATATGTAAGGGGCTCAAAGAGAAAGAATATCATGTCAGTCTATACTCTAAAGTGTAGCTGATGAAGCTTATAAACTTAGGCCCTTTGCCCTTTGAATGGAAACAATATTTACATTTCAAAAATGTATAAAAAGAAAGGAATAATGTATAAGGTACCACCATCCATCCTGTAGTTGTACTATTATATAGGAAACTCATGAGCTATATAGTATAGGCAAAATGGTGGTAAAATGGAATTAAAGATGCTTGTTTGTGTATCATAGCATGAATTAAGCATCATAATTCCATATTCATATTCAATTAATTAAACTAAGCTTAATTATGTGGTCCTCACTTTGTAACATAATTCTTTGATCGTGATTGTGTACGTTATGATAGAATAGAGAAAAACTTATTTAATTGAAGGTGGTTTTACGTTAAAATTTAGCTCACAACTATCGAAAGCTACTTTTGGAATTCATTGCTTTGGGATAATAATATATTTCTTGTATATATGGTTGACCTTTTAATGTGGGTAAATAATACAAAATGACTGGGAGTAAACTAGTAGTCAACCAGCATAAACCAAACTTTTGTGTAAACTAGAACCTTGGGTGCCACTCCAACTATTTCATTTAAAGTTCTTCTGTCGGTACCCAAAAGAGATTTGTCTTGGAGTAGGATTTGTTGGTTAATTTCCTCTCGAGGCATATTATGTATTCAAAGAAGACTTGGATTCTGTTGTGTATCTAGCCCCTTTTAAAATAGAGTTTTTTTTCACTATTTAAATACTTTTTCAAGCTTGGCTTAGCCTTTTTTTTTATCAAAGTTGACATCAACAAAGTGTATCTTGGGGTCTTCTTGGTTAGTCATTACTCTTCTTTATTAATCATTATGTGTCTTCATTGACAGTAGCTAAGATAGTATTATAAACTAGGGTCTATATTGATTTTATGGCAATATTTGTATTAGTGTTTATATTGATTGAATGCATTATGTGTCTTCATTGACATTAGCTAAGCTAGTATTATAAATTACTATCATTTAAAAAAAAAGTAATCACAATAATTGGCCACTATCTTATTTTCTGTCATATAAAACATGTTATTGCTCAGGTGTTTTTTTGGTAAACAACAAAATGTTTGATTATGTGTGTTTTTTGCATTGAATTCTTGTGTGCAGATTAGAAAGTTCCCTAATTGTTTGCTAGAATACAAAGGTTCTTGATTTAGAGATACTAGGCTATCAACTAACTAAATTGTGCAGTGAACTATTATTAATTACAGATCCATCACATCAGATTCTAAAAAGAAATCATGAGTTGTCGCCTCAACTCCAAACTCCCTAGGCAAGTGTAAATATTCCTCATGCTGCTTTCCACAATGCCAAATCCAGCCCCCGTTCTGGGACTGAGATAACAACCTAGACGTCTTCAGCTGTGATGTATCAAAACAAAACCCTCTACCTACTACTGCTCTGTAATGATCGTGTGTAAACTCCAAGCTCAAAAATCAAACGACAATCAGAGTGATCATGCCCCCAAAACCATTCTTACCAGGCTGAGACTGGGCCTTTAGTTATATCCAATTACGGACCACAAATTGGTCCCTCATTAAACACCACATCATTGCCACATCCCATGCAGCCATTTTATTTACCCCGCCATTCCCCCAAAAGGTGTTCGAAATCATCTTATGACATAGTCTTAATCCAGGGTGAACAATACTGTAATTCTGCAACCTAGGCCCATGTATATACTGAGTATGGGTTACCTTAGTCCAAAAAGGCATCACACCTAGGTTCTCCTCAATTGCCAACCATCCAGCTGTAGGATGGCCAGTTACCCCAAAACATGCAGCTAACTGCTCTCTAGTCAATGAATACTCTCCCCAACAATCTAAACATAATCCTCCCATCATCAAACTCCCTATAAGTCACAAAAAACTCAAGCACTAGAGACTTGTGTTGGTGTTCGTTATTGTCTAACCAAATAGGGTTTGCAAGCAATCGTTTTAATATGTTTTCTTTGTCTTGTTGAAGGGAAGTTGATCCTTGTAGATCCAATGGATAATCAAGGCATGACGAGTAGACCCATTGAAGGGTAGTCTCGTAGGTGTAGGCCACTAAGGCAATCACCATCGACCCCTTTTATTTCATTTGTAAGTTGACTTAGATATAGCTACGAGTCGAACGATTAAATCGATCTTTCCTTCAACGTATATTGCCCCTATTCCATGGCAAGGGTTATGCAATACCGTTGTTGGATAAAACGCAACAAAATAAAACAATAGACGTGTTGGCAAGACACGACTATTAGAACAAGCATACCTTATTCGAGTCTATCGATTCCTCTTCGCTCTTCACTCGAACGAAGTCGTCTTCCATGGATGTTTGGGGTTCGTCCTTGACTTGAACGTACTGCCCACTCCATGCATCTTGAGGTTCCTTCCTTGAAGAAGAACTTCTATCCATGCCGCCACACGTCCACTTGAGAACACTCTTGTGTTTTCACTCAAATCCGACAAGAAACCCTAGATTCTTGTGCGTTTCTTCATACCGATTTCTTGGGGATCAAGTCTGATTTTTTCTCATGTGAATCATGTCTAAAGAGCCGACATTTATCCCTATTTATAGGCGTGAGAATCTTGCCCATAACCGACCAAAGGTGCCGGTTACAACCGGTTGATACGTGTGTGGCCGAGAGTGATTATAGGGAGTTGGTTACAACTTCCTTCCTTTCTCCTTGTCACCATCAAAGGGTCGTCTACATTCACTCCCCCATGGACTCCAAATGCTTCTCCATTTCAGCAAATGAGAGGCCCAATAAAAAGTCCAAAAAACCAATCCCATAAGCCATGCACACGGCCCAAATGCAAAGCCAACAGCCCATGCCATCGCACCACCTAGGCGCGCCCTTGCAACTTTGAGTTGAACCTCAAGTTCGCTCCTAGGCGCACCACACCTAGTGCCGAACCTTGAACCTCAAAACCGAGGTCCAAGCCGAGCCCCGCGCTTGCACCGTGCTGCTGCATCGAGCGACACCACCCACAAGGCGCGCCCTTTCCATGCAACGATGCACACGAGGTTCCGAGTCTTGGTGGTGGTGTGCGACTAATCTATTGGATCTTATGATAACAATTAAACCATGGAAAGTCATATATGTCAATATACCAATCAACATTTCCAATACGACTCTAAAACCTCAACATGCTCTAATAGGGAGTTGATGACTTGACACAAACACCAACATTCCTCCCCCATTTGAGCCATGTCATCAAAGCTCGAAGTTTATTAAACAAACTCTATGTATAGATGTAAATGTCTGTAGACTTGAATTTACACCTTGTGATCATCACATTCATGTACTAAAATTTCTTGGTGCTCCTAAGGTTTGAACCACATCAACTTGTCTAAGTACACGTAGTAACTCTCACACATGAGTCTCTTACGCTTATCCTATCCTTTTGACGCTTTTATAAACAAGGCTCTTTCGTCCCATATCCTCTCACATATGCATTAGTTGAGTCATCCTTAATTACTCTAACTTGGAAGAAGCCTTATACTTCCACATATGCATAGTTGAGTTTCCTATCATGCTCCACATAAGCAACCAAAACTCATTAATGAAAATTCCGTTTCAAAACTAGGTTTCATGTGGTCTAGAGCATAAACCTTGATGGGTAATAATAATATGTGAAATATTATGAATGCTCTCCAACTCCACAACTTGGCTTTCCACATTGAAATCAGCCCACACCTTTCGATGTAGGGGAATTGGATATCCAAATCTAAGAGTTGTAAGGATTGTTACCCCCATCCCTCGATCGAAATTAACACAAACACTTATGTCAATCTTCTTGGAGAGAAATCAACAACCTCGATGTGCTTAACAAAAATCAAACGAGTTGACACTAAGTTATGGCATGTGCCTCATTACAAGGTTCCCTCATACTTAGATGTCACTTTCCAACTCTGAAGTTGGAGTATCGCGAATTGCCTCTTGGAAACTCCAAGAACGTCGGCCCATCACTCAAGATTGGAATTCATGACCAATTGTGCACTAAAGGTCTTCCAAATCTTAGTGATCCAATTTGCTTTCAAACTTTCCAACCTAGGAAGTTTCATACACATCCAATGCCTTTAGCATCAACCATATCTTTGACAAATGGCCTACGTCAAGATATCCACATCTTAATATCCACTTGAGCGTCCCCAAGTCATGACACATCCAACTTATAACCATGTGTTCATAAATCCAAGATGTTTCTCAATTATGTGTATAATCATGGAATACTCATTTCCATCTCAATGTATTTCTTACCAAGATGAAGATTTAGTACAATCTAATCCACCTTCACCTCTATACATTGATATCTTCATATCTTCCCAATGAAGAACAAGGTTTTATCTTTATAACCTTACAACTTGGTTTCTACCAAGTATATCATGTCATTATAATATAGATTCATTAGACTTTAATCAACCATAAGTGGCTAAACTTTCTATATCACATCATGCAAAGCATATAGAATCTTTTAAAGACTTCCTAATGACATTACTTTATGTTCCTTTCATCCTAACTACCAATTCATTGGAAGTTCCCATAGGATCATCATCTTTGCAATTAGATGATTCAATTCTTCTTTCTTACAATCTTACATTAAAGAACATTAGAAGAATTTTGCTCATATGACAATCATCTTTATCACAAGTTCTTTCTCACATGTTAAGACTTGTCTTTTATCTATCATGTCATTATTTCCATTAATCCTTTCCAATGATTTCCCAACCATAAGATTAATCAACCAAAGTTGTCAATTTCAAGCCTTAATGACTCTTGACACTTTCCTTAGATCTGAGGATTCAAAATATTCCCCTTAGTATTTTCTAGACCATAACTTGTCTATTTAAAAGTCATAAAACCAGCCTTTCAAATTTATCAAACAAGTCCTAACCATCCAAGCAATGACACAAAATATGAGTAATCTAAGAAATCATATGGAACATGTGATAAACCAAGTTCTCCCTACTTCATTCACAAATTAAATTAAACCCTAAAATAGGAAAACAAAATATGACTTCAAAAATGGTTTCATTGATTTAAACAAATCAAACAATTGCCTTGTGGTAGGCGCGCCTATTGTTCCAATCGTGGGCACACCGACGCCATGCGTCGAGCGCTTTGCTGAAGCAAGGCTTGGTTTCAACCAACCTCGGCGTGCCTTGCTCACCCGGATGTACAATGGTAGCGGCATCACCCAGCCGTGGCGCGCCCTTGCTCATGCCAGCCGTGCAAAGGTTCAAAACCTCGCACCGTGTTGTTGCGTGCCGAGCGCTTCGCACTTGGCTTGCGACACATCGGGTCCGTGCGATCCACGCCTTGCCTCGCATCCTTGGCCTTGCCATGTGTCGAGTGCTAAGACTCGGCGCGCCTAGGCACTTTCGATCCGGAGATCGTGCCAAGGCTTAGGCCCATCTGTTTCGATTGATGCAACACCTCCCCCATGCGACGATCCTCGTCTAGTGCCAAGCACCGAGGGGTTCTAGGCAGCGGCCCCTCCTAGGGAGTGCCTCGGATACTCCATGGGATCCAACCACGAGCGCTTAGCGCTTTGAGGATCGATGTCGAGTCACGACACCGCTCGTCGCGCTTATGGCTTAGCCTAGGCGTGTCTAGGTTCTAACCCTAGCCACCTTATGCGCCGATCCCAAACCTTTTGCAAAGCAATTCTTTTGACATTTCCATGTCTTTAAGGCAAACTAACATGCTAACATTCATATTTGTCAACATCAAACCACATTCATAATTTAGACAAGTCATATTTATTTAGGATTCAACCATATGATAAAACGGTCTCGACATGAACCTTGTTCATCATGTCTAAGTATCAAAACTTTCATTTGACACTTTTCATGCCCTGTCAAACTTATTTGACTTAGCCATGAGAGATCTCACTCTCATACAACCATTTCTCTCTTACAATTATACCACAAGTCTTAATCTAAACCAATCAAGACTTCCTTGTTTCCCTTTTCCATAAGAAGCATGAATTTCATAAAATCACTTAGTGAATTCCACATGCATCTCATCAAGAGACTCTTACCATCTCTTCTATGTGTTCCTTTAATGCATACATGGCCAACATGTGCATACCCTCTCAAGTGGGGGGCATTTTAGTAGACCCTTACATTAGTAGACCCGACGGTAGTCTAATTACTCTAGTAGACCCGAAGGTAGTCTAGAGCATGAGTCGTTCCAATCAAAGAATGGTTGAATCAAGGGTAATATAGTTTGGATCATTCTTTGTGAAAGAAACCAACAATCAAACTTTCAAATTTGATTCCAAGAATTAGACTTAAGTCCTTTTCTTGCACACATGTCGCTAAGATGAACATTTAATCAAACCATAGTTTATTTCATAACATAAACAATCACATGATCTTTTAACATGATCAATACACACACTAATAGCCCTTTAGTCAAGGTATACACAAGACACATAGTCTATAGCACACATATAATGCTACATACATACACACACGTACATAAAGGGAACAAATACAAGTAAAATTCAGCCTTGGCGTCTCACGCCACAAAGAGAACAATAAATGGGCTTCTTTGGCCTTTGGTCTCCATAGACCACTTGCCAATACTTTCCTCCTAACGACGCCCCACCATCTCCCAAGGCCACGCCCCTAGGGACGTTTCTTCTCGGTTTAGCACGCGAGTGCTTCACCCTAGACATGCCATGGCGCTTGAATGACGAGTACATATGCCTTGCCTCATGATCTTGCCTTGGACCATGATTCTCCATCACTGTGGAGGGTTGAGGCCTTATAACCTCACCTTGTAGGGCATCATTGAAATCAGGTTCACACCTTATGTTAGCAAGGACCCAATCGCATTAAAGATTGCTCTTGTTGTACTCTTCTAACCATTCGTCAAAGTCCATGAGTCCGCCTTGCACTTCGATGGGTCGAATGGGACTCAGAGGCTCTATCTTGACATCCCTCAATTGTGAGGTAATGTCATGCACCATCTTATCCCCTCATTTAGTCTTATCCTCGAACTTAACAACATAAACCAACAAAGCAAACAAGGACATGAACAAAACGAAGCATATGACTACAAATAAATACAAATATACGTTGAAGAATGTTGGTGTTCGTTATTGTCCAACCAAATAGGGTTTGCAAGCAATCGTTTTAATATGTTTGCTTTGTCTTGTTGAAGGGAAATCGATCCTTGTAGATCCAATGCATAATCAAGGCATGAGGAGTAGACCCATTGAAGGGTAGTCTCGTAGGTGTAGGCCATCAAGGCAATCACCATCGACCCCTTTTATTTCATTTTTAAGTTGACTTGGATATAGCTACGAGTCGAACGATTAAATCGATCTTTCCTTCAACATATATTGCCCCTATTCCATGCCAAGGGTTATGCAATACCGTTGTGGGATAAAACGCAACAAAATAAAACAATAGACGTGTTGGCAAGACACGACTATTAGAACAAGCGTACTTTATTCGAGTCTATCGATTCCTCTTCGCTCTTCACTCAAACGAAGTCGTCTTCCATGGATGTTTGGGGTTCATCCTTGACTTGAACGTACTTGACACTCCATGCATCTTGAGGTTCCTTCCTTGAAGAAGAACTTCTATCCATGCCGCCACATGTCCACTTGAGAACACTCTTGTGTTTTCACTCAAATCCGACAAGAAACCCTAGATTCTTGTGCGTTTCTTCCTACCGATTTCTTTGGGATGAAGTCTGATTTTTTCTCATGTGAATCATGTCCAAAAAACCGACATTTAGCCCTATTTATAGGCGTGAGAATCGTGCCCATAACCGACCAAAGGTGGCGGTCACAACTGGTTGATACGTGTGTGGACGAGAGTGATTATAGGGAGTTGGTTACAACTTCCTTCCTCTCTCCTTGTCACCATCAAAGGGGCATCTACATTCATTCCTCCATGGACTCCAAATGCTTCTCCATTTCAGCAAATGAGAGGCCCAATAAGAAGTCCAAAAAACCAATCCAATAAGCTATGCACACGGGCCAAATGCAAAGCCAACAGCCCATGCCATGTGCGTGCACATGCGGCCTACCAGCCCATAAGGCGCGCCCCTTGGGCCGGCCCACCAGCCCCACCACCTAGATAGCATAGCTAGGTGCCATGCTAGGTCACCTAGGAGTGTCACTACCCCTTAGCTCCATGAGCTAGCTTATAGTGAGTTGAGCTGGCTTGAGCTAGTGTGAGCTAGGTTGAGCTGAATTTCTAGCTAGTTGAGCTAACTTGAGCTAGTGTGAGCTAGATTGAGCTTCCATGAGCTAGTTTCTAGCTACATGAGCTTCTTATAAAGCATTTACAATGAGTCTTGAGCTTTTCTAAGCTCCTAGAGTTCACTCTAAGCTAGTATGAAGCTTGTAAACTTCTTTCTAGCATATTTAACTATGTGCCAAGCTAACTCAAGCTTTGGTTCTTGCTTAAAGCATCTACCAAGCTAAGAGAAGCTTCCTAATTCACATTAGAATATGCACAAAGTTATAAGACTCAATGATCAAGCTCAAAACCATACCTTAGCGTCATAATTCATGCTCGATGCCTCGGACAAGTGCCCTAGGCGCGACGAGAGCTCCATCGCAGCCTTGCAACCGCGTCACTAGCCTCACCGTGACATCGCACCACCTAGGCGCGCCCTTGCAGCTTTGAGTTTAACCTCAAGTTCGCTCCTAGGTGCGCCACACCTAGTGACGAGCCTTGAACCTCAAAACTGAGGTCCAAGCCGAGCCCCGCGCTTGCACCGTGCCATTGCACCGAGCGACGCCACCCATAAGGCGCGCCCTTGCCATGCAACGATGCACACGAGGTTTCGAGTCTCGGTGGTGGTGTGCGACTAATCTATTGGATCTTATGATAACAATTAAACCATGGAAAGTCATATATGTCAATATACCAATCAACATTTCCACAATGACTCTAAAACCTCAACATGCTCTAATAGGGAGTTGATGACTTGACACAAATCACCAACAACTTGTATGTATAAACATGCAAACTAAGCAATCCTCCCAAACCACCCTGATGCAATAACTGATGAACTAACTAATATAATCTGAAAGAATGCAATGTCGGTACATGAAAAAATTAGTTGATATCTTGACTTTTTATCAATTTCAGTCCATAAATTCTTCTCTGCCCTACTGAAACAAACTGGATATACCATAATCTTGAATGAATTGTAAATGAGATGAAATCAGACTCCCAAAAACGGATTTTCGCTCCTAGCAACAATACTGTCGACGCAGATTTCCTTTACCGTGATCGCGGATCTGACCTGGTGTTCAACGTCGCTCGCGGTGGCTCGATGCACCCTCCAAACAACGAATCCAAAGAAATCAAGTGATTTTTTATGGGTTTTTGATAAAGATTTGGGAAATATTTGTATGGAGTTTAGATCTGATATTTTGGGCTTTTGAATGGGTTTTTGAAAATTTATGTTTGAGATGAAGAAAGGGTGAATAAAGTGGGTTTGGATTTGATTTTTATGAGGGTTAGAAAAATGGGTTCGAGAGCTATAATGGAGGTGTGGAGCTCCTTTGAATAACAATGGTGGATGAAGTGGGGGTAGAAGAAAGAGTTGGGTAAAGAAAGGGGGTAGTAGGGGGGTCGGTTATGGAGGGGTAATGCCGGAATTTCATCGTCTAATCTTTTTTTTATTTATATCCGCGGACTGTACAGTGCCACAATCGTTGTGGGTAAATTCCACGATCACGAAGCTGTATGTTGAGTATTTGTACATCAATTTTCCGAGAAATAAAATTTCCAAAATTTGTTCCTTCGAACCTAGTACCTGTGTCACGGACCGCGGATCCGTGACCCAAAAGACGCTAGGATCCATGTGCCAAGATCGAGACAAGGGCCATCCGGAAGATTCTAGGGACACCGGGGACAATTCCGTAGGCTTCGAGTGGGATCCGGGGCGTGGAGGCACCAAGGACACGAGGATTCTAGAGGATTCCGGAGGGATCGGGACCACTCCGGGGCGTTCGAGAAGCCATGGCATGGGAGAGCCCATGAGAAGGGCTACATGGCATGGAGGGACCCTTCTAGAGAATTCTAGTAAGGGCGCGCCCCATCCAGATGCCTCTAGCATCGGCGCGCCAAAGGGGAAGGACGCTGGGCCAGGCGCGCCTCCAGCATGCAAGGGCAGAGCAATGGGCGCGCCCCACCAGGATGCGCTGGAAGAGTCTAGAATGGGCGCGAGCCATCTTAAGGAGCATTTCATGGGCGCGCCTCCTTGGGGATGGATCTAGACACTTCTAGGATTATGTGTATCTAGAATTTTCCTATGTAAAGGGGGAGCCTCACCTATAAATAGGCATCCACCCCCATTTTGCAAAGCACTCAAGTTCCATCCAAGCTTTTCCTAGGCAACCAAAGTACTAGGCATCTTAGGCACTCTTGTAAAGCATCCTTGTAAAGCTTTCCTTATATAAATACAAAGTCCATTCCCACAAAACACATCCACAATCCTTCTCTTGAGCATTCGGGTCAAGGCCTGACTTAGCCATTCGAAGGGGTTCGAGCTAGCTAAGGGCCGCACAGGTTAGAGAAGAGTCTCAGCCCGTGTCAAGTGGTATCAGAGCGAGGTTCCAAGGGAGAGGATGTCAAGCAACGAAGGCTTAGTCTCCGAGGTGGCAACCCCTAGCAACCCGCCAAGGAAGAACACTAAGAAGACTAGGGACACCTCGAAGGACCAAGTGAGTAGCCTCGACGAACGCTTGCAAAGGGTCGAATTGTCGATGGGAGAGGTGCGTGACTCCATCGAGGATCTAAATGAAGGCAAGGGTGGCCTCGAGTCCTCCATGGACGAGCTCAGGGGGGAGCTGCTGTGCACGCTAAACGAGTCCCACGACAAGCTAGCCAAGGAGAACGAGGTTCTCAAAGCCGGGATTTTGGCTTTACGGGAGGAGATGGCGCAACTCAAGAGGGAGATTGAGGCATGCAAGGCCGCCGCGGGGGCGGGCATGTTCGCCATGACGTCGGGGCACAAGGTGACGGTGCCGAAGCCAAAGGAGTTCGCGGGGAACCGCTCGGCTAAGGATGTTGAGAACTTTCTCTACGGCATGGAACAATACTTTGATGGGGTGGGCATCACGGATGAGGAACGCAAGGTGAGCACCGTAAAGCTTTACTTGACGGATACTGCCTTACTTTGGTGGAGGCGTCGGACGTGCGAAAGGACCGGGGGGTCCCCAATCCGCACTTGGGCCGAGTTTGTGGCGGAGTTTAAGAAGCAATTCTATCCCGTTTATGCCAACGACGAAGCCCGGGCCAAAATCCGACGACTCACGCAGAGGACCACAGTTCGGGACTACGTGCGGGAGTTTTCCGAGCTCATGCTTCAAGTCACAGACTTGGGAGAGGTAGAGGCGTTCTTCCAATTCATGGACGGACTCAAGCCGTGGGCACAACAGGAACTCCGACGTAGGAACGTGCGGGACTTGAACGAGGCAATGACGGCGGCCGACTCGTTGATAGAGTTCAAGAGTCGGGACCATGCCAACCCTCGCCACACCAAGGGGAACGGTGGGGGAGAGGGATCAGGGGAGGAGTCATCAGGGGACGATGATAAGCCGAAGAGCAAGCCAAGGAGGAAGTCTTGGGTCGATCGGGACGCAGAGTCGGGGAGCGACGACGAGCGACCGTCCAGACCGAGGTGGAGGTCCGGAGGTGAATTAGGCAAAGGCCAGCGTCGGGAGAGGAAACCCTTGAGCTGCTTTCTTTGCGGGGAGAATCACCTTGTGCGGGACTGCCCATCCCGAGGGAAGCTCAATGCTATCTTGTCCTCGAGGGAGGAGGACGCCGAGCGAGGGGCGCTGCGGCTGGGAGCGATAGCACGACGAGCTAGTGCGGGAGGCGACAGGGGGACATCGCACTGGACAGAGGGGAGATCCAACCAAGACCATGCCAGAGTCGAGGGAGAAGTGCCGTCAACCGAGGGACAGGGACGGAGGACGCTTAGACTTGGCGCGATACGGTATTGCTCAACGCCAAGGGAGGAAGATCCGACACCTAAGGCACGGGGCCGGGACACGGAGTCTTCCAAGACCGAGGAAACCAAAGGACAGGAGAAGACCGGACCAAAGGAGCACCAGGCACCGTCTCTGGGGGAGACGCTCAAGCCATCCGAGGGGGTCAAGGTCTCTCAACGCGAAGGCGACAACCACGGGACGACCGGCACGGGAGCAACGAGGGCGTTGCTAGGTCCGGTGGGGGAGAATGTCACGGACCGCGGATCCGTGACCCAAAAGACGCTAGGATCCATGTGCCAAGATTGAGACAAGGGCCATCCGGAAGATTCTAGGGACACCGGGGACAATTCCGGAGGCTTCGAGTGGGGTCCGGGGCGTGGAGGCACCAAGGACACGAGGATTCTAGAGGATTCCGGAGGGATCGGGACCACTCCGGGGCGTTCGAGAAGCCATGGCATGGGAGAGCCCATGAGAAGGGCTACATGGCAAGGAGGGACCCTTCTAGAGAATTCTAGTAAGGGCGCGCCCCATCCGGATGCCTCTAGCATCGGCGCGCCAAAGGGGAAGGACGCTGGGCCGGGCGCGCCCCTTCTGGAAGCTTCCAGAAGAGGCGCGCCCCTTCTGGATACAGGCGCGCCTCCAGCATGCAAGGGCGGAGCAATGGGCGCGCCCCACCAGGATGCGCTGGAAGAGTCTAGAATGGGCGCGAGCCATCTTAAGGAGCATTTCATGGGCGCGCCTCCTTGGGGATGGATCTAGACACTTCTAGGATTATGTGTATCTAGAATTTTCCTATGTAAAGGGGGAGCCTCACCTATAAATAGGCATCCACCCCCATTTTGCAAAGCACTCAAGTTCCATCCAAGCTTTTCCTAGGCAACCAAAGTACTAGGCATCTTAGGCACTCTTGTAAAGCATCCTTGTAAAGCTTTCCTTATATAAATACAAAGTCCATTCCCACAAAACACATCCACAATCCTTCTCTTGAGCATTCGGGTCAAGGCCTGACTTAGCCATTCGAAGGGGTTCGAGCTAGCTAAGGGCCGCACAGGTTAGAGAAGAGTCTCAGCCCGTGTCACCTGCATGTTAGTCCGACAAGATTGAAAGGGAAAACTAAACTAAAACCAAAGAAGAGAAAAAGAAAAAGAAAAAGAAAAAAAAAGATAACTAACCTCAGGTTGCCTCCCGAGCAACGCCTTTTTTTAATGTCGTTGGCTCGACATAAATGCCTTTTTAAATCTGTATTTAGGGTTGGATCAGCAAGACCCACCTCTTCTAGTACTTCGTGGCTGACTCCCTCATGGTATTTTTTCAATCTTTGACCATTTACTTTAAACACCTTTCGGGAGTCCCCATCAATCAATCCCACAACCCCATGTGGAAAAACTCGAGCAATAGTGTAAGGGCCAGCCCATCTAGAATGAAGCTTCCCTGGGAAGAGTGTGAGACGAGACTGAAAAAGAAGGACCTTGTCTTCATCTTTGAATTCCTTCCTTAGGATGTTCTTGTCATGCCATGCTTTTATTTTGTTCTCGAAATTCATAGCATTGACATAAGCATCCAAACTCAACACTTCCAATTGTAATTTTCTGAACGCTTCATCTTCTTCAATTTCGAAATTAGATTTTTGGACCGCCTAGTAAGCTTTGTGCTCAAGCTCTACTTGATGATGTCCAAAATAGTAAAGGAAGAAGTGGGCCCGGGGTACAAAGAACAAACGGACACGACGTGATTCCCAAGGATGATTTTGGGTCCCACATTCGTACCCCTCATTTATTTTAAACAGAGTTCCTACAACGGAGAGGTCCCAGACCTCGTAACCGACTCCACAAGCACCCGCCTGCACGAACCACTCACAGATGCCGCCTCCCCAAACCAATCACCAACTTCCTCACCCTCGAACAAATCAGAAGCCCCTAATCTCGGGCGTCCCACATCGGACCCTGACCAAAACTCAACTCCCCAATCCTCTATAAATAAGGATGAACCTCGTAACAACTTGAACTCAAGAACTATCTTGCTCGTTGAAGATCGACGTGATAGAAACATCTTCAAAAGACCTCGCTACAGACAAGTAGAGTCCACAAAACCCACACCCATTCCAAGGGTATGAACAGGGTGGCGCACCCCCAAATCCGTATCCTTACCCGGGTTACGGACAATACCAACAAGGCCACGCTCCCGCGTACGTCCTAATTCCCCCCAGGGGCAACCCCACTCCGAGTACGTACCCGCGTACGTCCCTGGATATATGTCGGGGCAAGAAACATCAACCAACGGCTCGACCACAGAGAAACCTTCCAGGGACCCGATGCAGATCTCGCAATCCTATTCGCAACGTTCAAGGAGGCGAGACACTGAGTTGTCCGAAACAACGGGGAGTACAGCACATCCCTTGGCAAATTGGAAGTCACGCCGTCCATCCGTTGAGATCGTGTACAGTAACCCCTTTGTAATCGAGATCCAAGAGGCGCAATTGCCCAATGGCTTCCACTGGCCACAAATGGGGCTCTACGACGACACGGCTGATCCCGAAGACAACATCAAACACTTCGCCGTCCAGATGAACATCAACTCTCCCTACGACGGCGAGGCGGTCCTCGAAGTCCGAGATTTCACGATCCCCACCCCCGAGGCAAAGAGAAGGGTGATCTCCCCCTTCGAAAACAAGTCCGAGAAAATCTACCTGGGGGAGTGCCTCGCCGGGACGGCAGCAACGTCACTGGAAGCCTTGCTCGCGGGGTCCCACGACGTGTTCGCCTGGACCGCGAAGGACCTCCGCAGTGTTCCTCGAACCATCGGCCAACACTCCCTAAATGTCGACGTCGCCTCTCGCCCTGTGGTAAAACGACGAAGAAAAATGAACGAAGAAAGAGCGAGTGCCGCGAATGATGAAGTGACAAAACTACTGGCCACGGATTTCATCCGCGAGGTCCAATATCCAAGGTGGCTATCCAACGCCGTATTGGTCAAGAAAGCTAGCGGCAAATGGCGGATGTGCATAGACTTCAAGGACCTTAACAAGGCATGTGCGAAGGACAGCTATCCTCTACACTCGATCGACGAGCTCGTTGATTCAACTGCGGGGCACGAGGTCTTGAGCTTCCTCGACGCTTACTCGAGATACAATCAGATCTCGATGAATCCACGTGACGAGGAGGAGACGTCTTTCATCACCCAACGGGGGACATATTGCTACAAGGTCATGCCCTGAGTCCCATTCGACCCATCGAAGTGCAAGGCGGGTCTTCAAGAACCACCTGGGTAGAAACGTGTTGGCTGACGTCGACGACATTGTGGTACGAAGAAGAAGCCCCGGGGAGCATCTAGCGGACCTCGCCGAAGACTTTGCCACCCTCAGGCACAATCGTCTCATCCTAAACCCTGAGAAGTGCGTTTTCGGCGTGTCATCGGGAAAGTCCTAGGCTTCATGATTAGCGAGCGCGGGATCGACGTCAACCCCGCCATGGTCGAGTCGATCCTCTCGATGAGGTCCCCGAGATCGCGCACTGAAGTGCAACGGTTCAACGGCGCCGTAAACTACCTGGGAAGGTTTTGCTCCCGTTTGGTGGACAGATCCCTTCCTTTCTTCGCCGCCCTCAAAATGAATGACAAGTTCGTCTGGGATGAGGGGCTCGAGGTCACCTTCTCCGAAATGAAAATCTTCCTGTCAAAGCTCACCAATTTGTCACCTCCATTGGCAGGCGAGGATCTGCAGCTATACGTCGCGGTAAGTCCAGAGACAGTAAGCGCGGTGCTGACTAGAGAGGCCATGCACCCAGTATACTTCGTAAGTCGCGTGCTCCAACCTGCGGAGCAGCGATATTCCCCGACGGAGAAGATGGCAATGGCAGTCGTGACCGCCGCGAGGGGACTACGCCCTTATTTCCATGCACACCCCATTCAGGTCCTCTCTGACCTCCCTCTCCGACAAATCCTCCATCAGCCCTCCCTTTTGGGGCGCATGACGAAGTGGGCAGTCTAGCTCTGCGAGTTCGACATCAGCAACTTCCCAAAAACCGCGATGAAGGGGCAGGCCCTCACCGACTTCATGGTGGAGGTCACCTTCCCCGAGACCGACGCAAGCTCGGAGGAGTGGAAAGTGTTCGTTGATGGCTCACGGTGTGATGCCGGTGGCGGGGCCGGCGTATACCTCGTTGGTCCCTCAATCGAGACGGAGTACGCCCTCAACTTCGCCTTCGAGGCCACCAACAACGATGCCGAATACGAGGCCAAGATCGCCGGGATCGAGATGGCGCTCCTTAGTGGAGCCCGCAAAATTAGGGTCTACACAGATTCCGAGTTGGTGGCGCGTCAACTCAATGGCCAATACGACACCAGGACAGGATTCATGCCTGCCTACCGAGAGAAGGTGAAGGCCTTGGTGTCATGCCTAGAGACCTTTGCGGTAGAATCAATTCCGCGAGCCTCGAACACAATGGCAGATGCTCTCGCGAGGTTGGGATCCGCACTTTCCTTAGAAGTAGTGATGTGATTCCATCTACCGAGTCATGGCCCCATGAGTTGAGTGAAGATTCCATCCCTAAAGATAAGCCCAATGTGCACGATAAAGGGGAGCCAATACTTGGACAAGCAACCAAACATGATGTTCGAGGCGCTAAGAAGCCGAGTCAAGGAGCCATGCCCTATCTTGGGCGCATCACACGAGCCCTAGCTAAGTCTATACTAGACAAAATCAAGGAGGAGCTCATGGCTCATAAGTTTCCGATGGCTAATAACGGTGAAGGTTGGAGTTTTATTGTGCTTCAAGGTTTCAAGTGACATTTCTACGGTTAAGGACACTTTATAAGTTTTCGGGATTTTGGGTTAATTTATGTAATTTGTTTAAGTGAGGGGGTTGATTTTGTGAGGCTTTGTGTTAGGTTTAAGGTCGGCCTCCTCCTCCTCATTTCTCTAGACTTGGACGAAATTTGCTTCTCTTTTCCTTGCATTTTTCAATTCAAAGTTCTTGTTTTGTTTCGTTCAATTCTCGTTGTTCAATTGTTGGTGAGTCATATCCGACAATTCGAGCATCCTAGTTTGTTTGAGAGCTTGGTGAGTCATATCCAAGTTATCAAGCATCCATATCCCCTTGTTCTCTCCATTTTCGAACCATCATCCCTCTCGGAGGTTTCTGCACCATCTCCGTAAATTCAACATAACTTTAAATCCACTCATCATATTTCTCTCATATTTTGAGGGATTAAACGAGACTCAGAGATCTAACTTATCGAATTGGAATCACTCAAATCCGATTTTGGACGAGGAAGATCCATCCAGTTGAAGACGGGTCAGTTGCGTGGTGTTTGTTGTCGGAATTCCTTGGATTCTCGTGGCGATCTCTTTGCACCATCATTCCCTCCATCGATCCTTTCATCAAATGGTATCAGAGCCACGCGAAGGTATCGCCATCTAAATCTTGTTCCGACCTTGAATTTTTACTTGTTGCAAGTTTTAGGTTCGAACCTCTTAGGGTTGCGTTTTTGTTGTTGTGTTCGGCCTTGTCCCAATTGTTGTCTTGAGTTGTGGCGTTTTTGAGTCCTTGAATTGTTGAAGTTCTTGGCCGAGTTTGATGTTCAACCATGTCTGAAAAGGTGCTCAAAAAACGTCCCCATAGAACACCAAAAGATCTTCATAAGTTAGTAGTGGAAAGGTTGCTTTTGATTGCTTGATTAATGCCTTACATTAGTGCTTGATTTAAGTGTGTCTTGCTGATTTTGGCTGAGTGAAAACGTGGGAATTGAGTCCATAAGCCAGTTTTCTTTTGATACCTTGTTATCATTACATTCTTGTTGAATTGGGTCGACTCTAGGTTCCGGGAACGACAACAAGAATTGCTAGTCTTGCTTGGTTGTTTCTTTTCTTGTTGTGGTGTTTGAGCTTTTCTTGATCCATTTTGTTGGTCATCTCCTACTTGCAACTTGTCGGATTTTCATCTCGGGCAAGTCTTGGTGGTTAATTCAAGTGCACTCTATACCTTGATCTTTGCCGTGTTTTTAAGATGAAAAGTGTAGGTGATGAAAAAGAAAAAGAAAAGTTTGACGAGGAGTTCTCCAACTCGGTGGCTGCCAAGTTACAATCTTTTCAACAATCCATGCAACAATCCGTGGAAGCTTTGGCGACACGCATGGATGCCTTGGAGCGCCGAATCCTAGGGCTGGACGTGAGGACACAAGTGCCTCAAGTGGTGAAGATCAAGGAGATACGAGAAGAGGATCAAGGTTCGAGGACGACCCCTTGTAAAGGGGAGGAGACTTCCTTCCAACAAAGAGTGATGAGTGACACAGAACAACCAAAAAGAGAGACTCCTTTCCATGGATTGGAACAACTCATTACCATCAAGTGTCCAATAGAATTGATGCACACATTGCAAGAAGAGGAGGAAGTTGTGGAATTGTCTCCTAAAATTAAGCATCGTCCTACCATCACTCCTAGCTCCATGAACTCATTAGCGACACCATGGATGGATGCATTTCCTATGATTCCTTCATGTTTGCCCTTCTTGTTCCATGAGGAGGACGAGGCTGTTTTAGTCACTCCAAGCGGTGATTACATTCCCTTTCTTGTGGAGGCCAAGAAGGATGTCTTTGTCATGGAGAAT
The DNA here is from genome assembly GCA_964016875.1 of Fallopia convolvulus. NCBI lineage: Eukaryota > Viridiplantae > Streptophyta > Magnoliopsida > Caryophyllales > Polygonaceae > Fallopia > Fallopia convolvulus. The sequence goes on from OZ024730.1 coordinate 22,348,451, forward strand.
GCCACACCAAGGGACCTAGAAGCCCTACCTTCTTTGTTGAGCTCACAAGGCTTGATAGATTCGAGGACGAATCTTTTTGAAGGGGAGGATGATGATGTGATTCCATCTACCGAGTCATGGCCCCATGAGTTGAGTGAAGATTCCATCCCTAAAGACAAGCCCAATGTGTACGATAAAGGGGAGCCAATACTTGGACAAGCAACCAAAGACGATGTTCGAGGCGCTATGAAGCCGAGTCAAGGAGCCATGCCCTATCTTGGGCGCATCACACGAGCCCTAGCTATGTCTATACTAGACAAAATCAAGGAGGAGCTCATGGTTCATAAGTTTCCGATGGCTAATGACGGTGAAGGTTGGAGTTTTATTGTGCTTCAAGGTTTCAAGTGACATTTCTACGGTTAAGGACACTTTATAAGTTTTTGGGATTTCGGGTTAATTTATGTAATTTCTTTAAGTGAGGGGGTTGATTTTTTGAGGCTTTGTGTTAGGTTTAAGGTCGGCCTCCTCCTCCTCATTTCTCAAGACTTGGACGAAATTTGCTTCTCTTTTCCTTGCATTTTTCAATTCAAAGTTCTTGTTTTGTTTCGTTCAATTCTCGTTGTTCATTTGTTGGTGAGTCATATCCGACAATTCGAGCATCCTAGTTTGTTTGAGAGCTTGGTGAGTCATATCCAAGTTATCAAGCATCCATATCCCCTTGTTCTCTCCATTTTCGAACCATCATCCATCTCGGAGGTTTCTGCACCATCTCCGTAAATTCAACATAACATTCAATCCACTCATCATATTTCTCTCATATTTTGAGGGATTAAACTAGACTAAGAGATCTAACTTCTCGAATTGGAATCACTCAAATCCGAGTTCGGACGAGGAAGATCCATCCAGTTGAAGACGGGTCAGTTGCGTGGTGTTTGTTGTCGGAATTCCTTGGATTCTCGTGGCTATCTCTTTGCACCTTCATTCCCTCCATCGATCCTTTCATCAAGTGGTATCAGAGCCACGCGAAGGTATCGCCATCTAAATCTTGTTCCGACCTTGAATTTCCACTTGTTGCAAGTTTTAGGTTCGAACCTCTTAGGGCTGCGTTTTTGTTGTTGTGTTCGGCCTTGTCCCAATTGTTGTCTTGAGTTGTGGCGTTTTTGAGTCCTTGAATTGTTGAAGTTCTTGGCCGAGTTTGATGTTCAACCATGTCTGAAAAGGTGCTAAAAAAACGTCCCCATAGAACACCAAAAGATCTTCATAAGTTAGTAGTTGAAAGGTTGCTTTTGATTGCTTGATTAATGCCTTACATTAGTGCTTGATTTAAGTGTGTCTTGCTGATTTTGGCTGAGTGAAAACGTGGGAATTGATTCCATAAGCCAGTTTTCTTTTGATACCTTGTTATCATTACATGCTTGTTGAATTGGGTCGACTCTAGGTTCAGGGAACGACAACAAGAATTGCTAGTTTTGCTTGGTTGTTTCTTTTCTTGTTGTGGTGTTTGAGCTTTTCTTGATCCATTTTGTTGGTCATCTCCTACTTGCAACTTGTCGGATTTTCATCTCGGGCAAGTCTTGGTGGTTAATTCAAGTGCACTCTATACCTTGATCTTTGCCGTGTTTTTAAGATGAAAAGTGTAGGTGATGAAAAAGAAAAAGAAAAGTTTGACGAGGAGTTCTCCAACTCGGTGGCTGCCAAGTTACAATCTTTTAAACAATCCATGCAACAATCCGTGGAAGCTTTGGCGACACGCATGGATGCCTTGGAGCGCCAAATCCTAGGGCTGGACGTGAGGACACAAGTGCCTCAAGTGGTGAAGATCAAGGAGATACGAGAAGAGGATCAAGGTTCGAGGACGACCCCTTGTAAAGGGGAGGAGACTTCCTTCCAACAAAGAGTGATGAGTGACACAGAACAACCAAAAAGAGAGACTCCTTTCCATGGATTGGAACAACTCATTACCATCAAGTGTCCAATAGAATTGATGCACACATTGCAAGAAGAGGTGGAAGTTGTGGAATTGTCTCCTAAAATCAATCATCGTCCTACCATCACTCCTAGCTCCATGAACTCATTGGCGACACCATGGATGGATGCATTTCCTATGATTCCTTCATGTTTGCCCTTCTTGTTCCATGAGGAGGACGAGGCTGTTTTAGTCACTCCAAGCGGTGATTACATTCCCTTTCTTGTGGAGGCCAAGAAGGATGTCTTTGTCATGGAGAATGCCACACCAAGGGACCTAGAAGCCCTACCTTCTTTGTTGAGCTCACAAGGCTTGATAGATTCGAGGAAGAATCTTTTTGAAGGGGAGGATGATGATGTGATTCCATCTACCGATTCATGTCCCCATGAGTTGAGTGAAGATTCCATCCCTAAAGACAAGCCCAATGTGTACGATAAAGGGGAGTCAATACTTGGACAAGCAACCAAAGACGATGTTCGAGGCGCTATGAAGCCGAGTCAAGGAGCCATGCCCTATCTTGGGCGCATCACACGAGCCCTAGCTATGTCTATACTAGACAAAATCAAGGAGGAGCTCATGGTTCATAAGTTTCCGATGGCTAATGACGGTGAAGGTTGGAGTTTTATTGTGCTTCAAGGTTTCAAGTGACATTTCTACGGTTAAGGACACTTTATAAGTTTTTGGGATTTCGGGTTAATTTATGTAATTTCTTTAAGTGAGGGGGTTGATTTTTTGAGGCTTTGTGTTAGGTTTAAGGTCGGCCTCCTCCTCCTCATTTCTCTAGACTTGGACTAAATTTGCTTCTCTTTTCCTTGCATTTTTCAATTCAAAGTTCTTGTTTTGTTTCGTTCAGTTCTCGTTGTTCATTTGTTGGTGAGTCATATCCGACAATTCGAGCATCCTAGTTTGTTTGAGAGCTTGGTGAGTCATATCCATGTTATCAAGCATCCATATCCCCTTGTTCTCTCCATTTTCGAACCATCATCCATCTCGGAGGTTTCTGCACCATCTCCGTAAATTCAACATAACATTCATTACGCTCATTATATTTCTCTCATATTTTGAGGGATTAAAGTAGACTCAGAGATCTAACCTTTCGAATTGGAATCACTCAAATCCAAGTTCGGACGAGGAAGATCCATCCAGTTGAAGACGGGTCAGTTGCGTGGTGTTCGTTGTCGGAATTCCTTGGATTCTCGTGGCGATCTCTTTGCACCATCATTCCCTCCATCGATCCTTTCATCAAATGGTATCAGAGCCACGCGAAGGTATTGCCATCTAAATCTTGTTCCGACCTTGAATTTCTACTTGTTGCAAGTTTTAGGTTCGAACCTCTTAGGGCTGCGTTTTTGTTGTTGTGTTCGGCCTTGTCCCAATTGTTGTCTTGAGTTGTGGCGTTTTTGAGTCCTTGAATTGTTGAAGTTCTTGGCCGAGTTTGATGTTCAACCATGTCTGAAAAGGTACTCAAAAAACGTCCCCATAGAACACCAAAAGATCTTCATAAGTTAGTAGTTGAAAGGTTGCTTTTGATTGCTTGATTAATGCCTTACATTAGTGCTTGATTTAAGTGTGTCTTGCTGATTTTGGACGAGGAAGATCCATCCAGTTGAAGACGGGTCAGTTGCGTGGTGTTCGTTGTCGGAATTCCTTGGATTCTCGTGGCGATCTCTTTGCACCATAATCTCCTGATCGATCCTTTCATCAAGTAGGGAACCGCGTGATGATGGAGAGAAAACTCTCATGAAGTGTAGACGACGAGGTTCTATCCGTAAGGACCGAGGACTGGAGGTTCCCAATAACGCAATATGTACAGAGCGGTGTCCTCCCGGAAGACCTCGCGCTGGCCACGAAGCTAAAAATGCAGGCGGCCCACTAATGCGTCATCGGTGGCACGCTACTGCGTCATTGGTGACCAGCTCCCAGAAGAACAAGCAGGATCTCCGTGGCATTGAACAGGGGGAAACCGAGATGCTGGCTACCTTCTTCACGAGGTTCACCATCGCAGTTGCGGAGATCACGCACATCGATGAGGCATCGGTGCGAGACATCCTCATGGGCAACCTTTGCCAAGGGGATTTTAAGAATCGCATTTTCTTAAAAACCCGATGAAGTACGAAAGCCTGTGCGCCCGGATCACAACCCAAGTCTATGCCGAAGATGCCGCCAACCAGAGCTCGCGACCGAGGACCGACAAGGAACTCGTGACCGAGGCAAAGGGGAACGCAAAAATGGCCGCAACGGCCGCAAGGGATGCGTACATGACGCAGACCCACGACCGGCGCGCCGACTAAAAAAGCAACAACAACAACAACAGAAGCAACAAAAACAAGAACAACAACAACAACTACAGAAACAACAACCGTTATAACAACCGCGAAAGTGGCGGTGGGGGTTGGAGCTGCTTTGGCGGGAAACCACGGGGCTACAAAGGCAAAGGCGGCCCCGCGTACAACCCAAATGAAAAAGGGCGCGCCAACCCCGCGTCAGGAGCCAACCTCTTACAGCAGGGGGCCGACCCAGCCCCGGCCCAACAACGTTGAGTAGCACGCCCCCGCGAGGCAGACACACTCCGGGCAAACCGCGGCACCCGATGGGTACATCAATACCATCTCGGGTGGACCCTCGCTGGCATGGTCAAGCCAGGCAGAAAGAAAGATATACGCGAGGGCAAGCTACCATGAGCCCTCGGTGTACAGCGTGGCGCAGACCTCGCGGTCCCACATAGGTTTGGCTTTCACCTCAGAGGATGCCGAGGGACTCCACATGCCACACTCCGACCCTCTGGTAATTCACGATCAATTGGGCTCGAAGATAGTGAAGTGAGTACTGGTGGACACGGGTAGGAAAAGCGGTGGTGCAAACTGGAAAGTACAAAAAGTTTGTCGGAAACCGTTTGAGAAAACCGCTTCCCAGGAAACCAAAAGGCAGAGAGAGAGAAGGCGAAAATGTGGGAAGAGGAAGATGAAGAGGAAGCGTATGAAGTACGCTCTTATGAAGCACAGGCTTGGGCTTCTCCCGCTCCCGAAAGGCTTATTGGGCCCGTCCCACCTCAACGGCCCATTAAGCTAGACACGGAGAGCGGGCCTAGGAATCTTCACCCACACGAACGAGAAAAAAGGCCCAAGGACGGAGCTTCGCAAGGAGAAAGCCTCGCATAATGCGTGCCCCAATCTTGAAAACCTCACACCTCGCAAAAGGCCTCCCAACCTATAAAAAACCACGTACCCCGCGACCGCTGGGAACTTATGCCCTTCGGCCCTCGACCTGAGATCCCCAGGCCGTGGGGTGGTGATGATGTCCAAAATAGTAAAGGAAGAAGTGGGCCCGGGGTACGAAGAACAAACGGACACGATGGGATTCCCAAGGATGATTTTGGGTCCCACAACCGTACCCCTCATTTATTTTAAACAGAGTTCCTACCCCGGCGAGGTCCCAAACCTCGTAACCGACTCCACAAGCACCCGCCCACATGAACCACTCACAGATGCCGCCTCCCCAAGCCAATCACCAACTGCCTCACCCTCGGACCAATCAGAAGCCCCTAATCTCGGGCGTCCCACATCGGACCCTGACCAAAACTCAACTCCCCAATCCTCTATAAATAAGGATGAACCTCGTAACAAGAAGGGGTCGAAAAACATCTTGAACTCAAGAACTATCTTGCTCGTTGAAGATCGACGTGATAGAAACATCGTCAAAAGACCTCGCTACAGACAAGTAGAGTCCACAAAAAGACTTCAAGTCACACAAAGATCCCGTTCACACTAAAGACCTCGCTACACAATCTCACAAGATTCTACACCACACTCGCAAAGTCCACCTCGTCTCAAGATCAATCACTCTACACTTAGGCGATAGAATCTCTTAGCAAATAGGAGATCTCGAATATTGTTAGCTCGAGATCTCGCAAACTCGTAGGAGGTCTAAGGTGTAATTCTCAATTGCTTGATAGCCTCGTCGGTTGGTAACCTCGTTGTAAAGAAAATCATAAATAAAGAAGCAAGTGTTTGCACTTTCGAATATAATAACCTCGTTCCTTGTCTTCTAGCGAGTCGTTATTTCGGGTTTCATCACTACTGCCAAGTGATAGCCTTTTCCATAGACCAATCTGAAGGGAGACATCCCAATTGGTGACTTATAAGCAGTACGATAAACCCACAAAGCATCATTGAGACTTAGGCTCCAGTCTTTCATGTTAGGTGCCACCATCTTCTCCAATATTGTTTTTATCTCCCTATTAGACACTTCAGCTTGTTCATATGTGTGTGGGTGATAAGCAGTAGAGACCTTCTGAGTGACATCGTACATCTTTAATAAAGCACTCACAGTCTTGTTGCAAAAATGAGTATCCCTGTCACTTATTAATGCCTTGGGAATCCTGAACCTAAAGAAAATGTTGTATTTAAGGAAACCAACAACTTCTTTTCAATAATCAATTACGCTTCCACCCACTCGGAAACATAATCAATTAATGCCTTGGGGCATTGGTTTCATTGGAAAAGTTCCAATGAAACCAATGCCCCAAAACTAAAAAATTTCAAAAAATATCATATGAGATTGAGGCATATCATGTCTCTTGGAAATATTACCTACCCTTTGACAACGATCAAATGATTTAAAGAAAGCATAAGAATCTCTAAAAAATGAGGCCAATAAAAAGCAGCTTCTAAAACTTTCCCAGAAGTTTTGTTAGTCCCAAAATGACCCCCACATGCATAAGAACGACAAAAAGAAAGGATAGATTGTACCTTGGAATCTAGGACACAATATCGGATTACCTAATCTTTGCAATGCTTCCATACATAAGGATCATCCTAAACAAAGAATCGAGATTCATGTAGCACCTTGTCCTTCTGTGTAAATTTCACTCCGAAATGTGGCATTTGGTTTCTTGGTTTGAATTTATCATTTTATTCGATATGTCTTGATTTTGTAGTGCATAATGTGTTTATTGTCTTGATACTATCCTCATTCTTTATGCTTATGCCTAGATGTCTTTAAAGTTCACTTGTTTTTTCTCCGTTTGCCTTTAAAATGACTTGTGATCTAACATTGCACGCCAAGTGTTCAATGAATGTCCATATAAATGTCACTCCTAGATGTGGCATTCAGATTCTAGGTTCGAATTTATGCTTTTGATCGGTCGCTCTTGATATTTTAGTGTTGAGTGTGCTTATTGCCTTGATACTATCCTCATTCTTTATGCTTATGCCTAGATGTCTTTAAAGTTCACTTGTTTTTTTCTCATTTTGCCTTAAAATGACTTCTGATCTAACATTGCAAGCCAAATTTTTGATGAATGTCCAAGTAAATGTCACTCCTAAATGTTGCATTCGGTTTCTAGGTTCAAATTTATGCTTTGGTCCGATCGGTCTTGATTTTGTAGTGTGGAATGTGCTAATTGCCTTAATACTATCCTCATTCTTTATGCTTATGCCTAGATCTCTTTAATGTTCCCTTGTTTTTTCTCATTTTGCCTATAAATGACTTCTGATCTAACATTGCACGCCAAGTGTTTGATGAAATGTCCATGTAAATGTTACTCCTAAATGTGCCATTCGGTTTCTAGGTTCGAATTTATGTTTTTGTCCGATCGGTCTTGATTTTGTGGTGCGGAATGTGCTTATTGGCTTGATACTATTCTCATTCTTTATGCTTAGGCCCAAATGTCTTTAAAGATCACTTGTTTTTTCTCCTTTTACCTTTAAAATGACTTGTGATCTAACATTGGACGCCAAGTGTTCGATGAAAAATCAATGTAAATTTCACTCCGAAATGTGGCATTCGGTTTTTAGGTTCGAAATTATGCTTTTATTCGCCCGGTCTTGATTTTTTAGTGCAGAACGTGCTTATTGGCTTCATAATATCCTCATTATTTATACTTATGCCTAGATGTCTTTAAAGTCCACTTGTTTTTTTTATCATTTTGACTAAAAATTGACTTGTGATCTAACATTGCACGCCAAGTGTTCGATTAAATTTCAATGTAAATGTCACTCCTAAATGTGGCATTCGGTTTCTATGTTCGACATTATGCTTTTATTCGATCGGTCTTGATAATATCCTCATTCTTCATACTTATGCCTATATGTCTTTAAAGTCCATTTGTTTTTTCTCAGTTTGCCTTTAAGAATTAACTTGTGATCTAACATTCCACGCCAAGTGTTCGATAAAATGTCAATCTTAATGTCACTCCGAGGTTGAAATTTATGCTTTTATTCGATAGGTCTTGATTTTGTAGTGTAGAATGTGCTTATTGGCTTGATACTATCCCCATTCATTATGCTTAGGCCTAGATGTCTTTAAAGATCACTTCTTTTTCTACTTTTGCCTTTAAAATGACTTGTGATCTAACATTGGACGCCAAGTGTTCAATGAAATGTCCATGTAAATGTCACTCCGAAATGTGGCATTCGGTTTCTAGGTTCGAATTTATGCTTTTATTCGATACGTCTTGATTTTGTAGTGTAGAATGTGCTTATTGGCTTGATACTATCCTCATGCTTTATCCTTATGCCTAGATGTCCTTAAAGTTCACTTGTGGAAGGAACACTTTCCTTGGTCACTACAACAAGTATCTTTTGTTGTTCTGCTCTCACAAGCTCTAATTTTGTGGTGGGAACACTTCCATCATTTTTCCTTTGGAGATTTCCCTTGCACTACAAAGAACGTAGTGCCTCTATGCAACGACCAACGTCATCACTTGTTGACAAAGTCATATTGTTCCCTAATTACCTGCCAGTAACACACAATCTAGAGCAACCAAGCTCTGATACCAATTGTTGGAAAGTTGTGTGTTAGAATGGAGTCAATTAACAATTATGGGAATTGTTCCTTGGGTAGCGGAATAATAATAAATATGCAAGTGATAGACACAAGCTAGAGAACAATATGGGAAGTATAGGAACAAAGAATATTGAGGGAGCAATTCAAGAAATTTTAATGAACAGTAACCAAAAGCATAAGAAAAGTAAACGGACGCAGTGCCTTATAGAGGAACCCCACTTCAAGACTTAAACTTCTCTGTTCCTAGCAGTTCTTGCTAACTCTAACAACACTAATGAGTCTTCTCAACCAAGTTCCTAAGAGAACAACTCAACTAAGATAAGTAAACAAAACCTTACACCTGGACTTAACTAGACTATCATAGTTGGGAACTTCTTCTTTCGCTCTTACACACCTGGACTTGACTATCACAGTTCCCTTGCTCCTGGGAACTTCTTCTTTCGCTCTTACACTTGGACTTGACTATCACAATTCCCTTGCTCCTGGGAACTTCTTCCTCACCGTCGTTGAGATCAAACACTCTTCGTTGACCACCTCACTCTCTCTTAATGCTCTTGCCTTTTTGGATTTCTGAAGGGGTGAATTTTTCTCTTAGGATTGGTCACTTTTTATATCTAAAGAGCCTTGCTCCCCAATCCTCAACTTGGGAAATGTGAAGATTGCCCTTGTCTTGTTCCCTAAGTATGTACTTTCACAACAAGTGACTCTGGTTTGAATTTGGTCAACTCTTGAAGCTCATCAAGCTGTTGGATGAATAGGCTCAGTCTGATGCACAAACTATGCCTTTGTTTTGTTGGGAACATGTCTCCGTATTTCTCGCTGATGTGCTTTTTGGACTGGCTTGTGAGTTCCCTTGGTTGGGAATAGTTCCTTCATATTACTGTTGGTAGGGATTTACTCAACAACAAATAAATTTGTAGTCAAGAACCCGTTGAGTATAGGGGAGTCAAGATCGCTCCACGAGAAGCACGGTTGTTTATCTATCAAACTACTAAAGAACTAAAAACAAAGCAAAACAACACAACACACCTGCGACCAACCTCGTTAACGACTTTGTCAGGGTCGTTAACGAACTTGAGCAACACTATGAAAACACACTAACAAACTAAAACAGGTTCGGTACCGAGGCAACCAACTCAGTAACGAATATAATCGAAGAAATTCAAACAAAAACAAAGATCTAGGACAAGGGTTACCACAACATAGCCATGCACATAAACTCGTAATAAGATAAAGATTATGCCTTTAAATAGATAAATTCATCAACTTTCGCTGATTAACAAGCAAATCAATCTATTGTCATAAACTAATTCACTCAATCACTTGTTTTGGATCCAAAGCTCGAAACTTTCGTTATCGAACAATATCAACCTCTAAGTCTATAACTTTCTCTTTCAATCAAGTTAAGAACTCAAATTACCTCGATTCTCATCTGAGCATAAACACAACAAGCAATCTAACAAATAGATAGAAAGTATTCAACACATCATCTTACTCATCAAACCATGCATAACTATGCCGGGTTTAACCCCCGACCCTTGATAAGAAAACTACTCACTACTTATAACTCTGAAACAAACAACTTCTATAAGAGAAAACATCGAAAACAAAACAACTACAAATTAATAAGAAAATTATCGTCTTACATAATTTAGAAGAAACCCGAAAAAAAACAAGAATACCGAATCGAAAACACGATTAACGACCTTAGCTTCACTCTCGTTAGCCTCATTTCGACTACTCTCTCTCTCAGCTCCTCCTTAAACACGTCCGAACCTCTCCCTTCTAGGTAGAAAAGAAGGATATTTATACTAATAAAGCTATCTAATAAAAAAACTAGAAGATAAAAACTTTCCTATAAGATAGAAACTAACTCTAAAAAGATAGAAATAAAACCTAGAAAGATAACAAGCCCTAAATATAATATAATAACCCTAAAACTTATTAAAAACCCTACCGACACGGAATAAACTTCCGCATAGGGTCGGTAAACATAACAACGAACTCTCTAAAAACTCTATCCTTAAGCCTCGTTAACGACCCTTCACAACCTCGTTAACGAGCCTGGATTTAGCTTCTTCAACACTTCAACTCTAAATATCCGGACTTCGACTCTTTTATCTCGTATTCTTCCGTCCTTCACCATAGCACTTTATTCAGATTTCAAAAAACACCGTTTCCTTGCTAAAACCTATAAAAAGACACAAAACGAAGTAGCTTCCATACATTTCACAAAATATGTAAACTTATCCAAAAACACACAAAACTAACCCTAAAACTACTAAAACTAAACCTAACCAACTAAGAAAACACCCTAAAAACTATACCAAAAACATGAACATCAAAATACCACATACTTAAACTTGCTTTTCCGTAAGCAATCACTAAACAATAATCAAAACCAAACAATCATAATTATCAAGCCATAGACATCATTTAAAAAGCAACTTCAACATATATAGAAGAAAAATAGCAAATGACTATTAACGTCATCACACATATATACACTAAATAGACATAAGAAAATACAATCCAACCTCACAAGGGATAATGTGTTTCACTCAACTCTCAATATGTTTAGGCTTAGAAATTCAACTCTCAACTCATCTTATATACAAAAACTCATAGAAATTTGAACTTATATCACCAAGAGAACTTAGGGGGCTCAATGAAAAACTTCATAGAAGCTTCCATTCGGCCGGGTTGTAATGAGGCTTGGTAAAAACAATAGGGCATGGAATATATTTTGGCTATGTGGTGCTAATAATATCCGGGAATCAAAGACTCCGAAGAACTCACACATAACATCAAAATACTCACAAAAACATACCAAACTCTCTATTCTTTATGCACACTCTTTATTCACCCAACATATCCTAGAAAGTCTCATAAAATAACTCCAAAAAATCTATGATTCATCTTTTATACACAAATGCACATCTTACTTCTCTTTCCCTTCTTCTTAACAAATTCTCCTTTTTTTTACTTACTTACGCAGCCTCGTTAACGAACCAACAAGGTCATTAACGAACTTCATCGTGTATACATCCTTCACCTTTTCAACAAATTTCTTTTGTGAATCTTTATTATCAAGAGATCTTTCCTTTTACAAAATAAAAGAAGAAACTTCCAATGTACCCTTCCCAACAATCCCTCAATTTCGAACCAATCATAACAGTGTCCTCTTTCAAAACTGACTTCTCCAAACTAAGTCCAAATCCCTGGATAGGGTCAAGCTTATCTCGGCTAAGGAACATTTTTGTGGAGCTAAAAATAAAAGGCTTAAAGGCTCAAATTGGCTGTAAAAAAAAGATAATGTAAGGGTGGATATGGATTCATAGGGATTAATGAAAAAGTTCTCAATCATATGATCTTCACAAGTATTGAACTATAAATCTTATATAGGTCTCAAGTAATAGATAACCATCAAAATTCCAAGAGATAATATGCATATAGAGAGTAAAGCACACAAGAAAAGAAGAGGGATTTATTAATGATCTCGATATAAAGCCAAAAATAACTCACTAGGTCATTATTTTGTCGGATTAAATCACTTATGCTAAAAAGTATACATGTTCAATTTCATTAAATGCTATTCCTTCCTAAATCCAATTTCAGAACAAGAATCCAACTATACTATCAAAGACATGCTTGCAAGGAATTATATGATCATGCTAGCAACTACTATCATAGAACCATAAGAAAGGGATATCTATCAATTCTAAAACTCTTTTTGTTTGAAATTTTTATTTTTTCAATTTTGTTTCGTTTTTTTTATTTTCATGAAACAAAGAACTACTCAAAACAAATAAAATACATAAACAAAACAACAAGTTTTTCTACCCTTTCCCATCCCATACTTAAAATTACAGTGTCCCCAATGTAAGAAAAATAAGAAGAAGAAAAGAAATAGAAAAGAAAAACAAAAGAATGAAAAACAAGAAAAGAAAAAGAAACAAAAACTTACAAAGTCATGAAGCATAAAACAAGAAAAACTTCTTCAAACTGAATCAGCGGTTAGGTGGTGGAAAGTATCCTCAAATGCCATGTGAGCAGAATAGACGCTCTCCCATCTATTCATCCTCCGATGAATAAGTGTTTGCTGAAGGTTGAGTTGCTGCATCTGAGCTGAAAGATCTTCGGCCCATGGTGGCGAGATACATGATCCTGTATACTCGGGCTGAGGAGGTGGTTGATAGTGATTGTGAGGCTGGAAGTGATCTTGGTAAAGCACCGGGTTATATGGCATGAGACCATGAGAATGATGGTCGATAGGTGGATGGGAGGGGTTGGTAGATGCACTCGGCGGGTCGTTAACGAAGTTGTGTGCCTCGGTAGAAGCATCAATAGAAGCCTCAAAGTGGTTGTTAACGACCCTGGTGGGCTCGTTAACGAAGACAATGGCACCCCGAACTTCTGTATCGAGGTCATCCTCCTCGATGTTGAGCTCCTCTGTGCCTCCCACAGTAGCTACCTCTTTAGTCTCATCTTCATCATCTTCGTCCATCGCTTCTCCCTCTCTCTCAAACCGTGACTCACACGGCCTAAGTGACAGCTCATCCTCCGGCATGGGCTCTAACGGGAATGCTTGCCCCATCCATGCCTCGTACGAATTTGGTACATAAAGTATCTACATCTTAGATAGGGTGGGTACAACATCTCGGCCTTGAGTTTTTGTAACACACCCATCCCGAACTTGAGTAAAAATACGGGAACTGAACCAGTAGTTCCTGTTGAGCAGCTGAGCGTGGGCCGGTGTGTAGCGGGTGAGATCGACTCCGAGATTGGTCGCCAGGAGACTAACCAGATGCCCGCACCATACTTCCTTTGACTTGGTTGACTTCTCCACATAATATAGCCATCCGTACCCCAAGTTCAATGGGGCGGACCCTTAAAAAAAATAGTGCGGAGGCAAGCAACTTTTGTCCTTGTCGGCCTGTTCATCTTTCTCTTAGGCCAGAATGTAGCGGCTAGGACTCGGAGAATGACTTGAATATGGGGTTCATGATACTTGCCCCGGATAATGCCGCAGCGGAGGGTTCGACCTCTCTGGTGATGTAGCTCCAAGTCCTCGTCACCTTGTAATCCTTAAGACTGTAATCTCGAGAGGGATTTGGGAGCTCCAGAATAGCATTGAACTCCGCCAAAGTATACTCGCGGTTCACATTACCGAGCCTAAATCGAATGCATCCCGTCGAAGTCTTCGTCGGGAATCTCGTTTCAAGAGTGGCTAGAAACTCGGATGTGAGAGCCGGAAAGTGTAGTAGATTCTCCTTCTTCAGCAAGTGAGGCGCACCGAGAATAACAAAGGCCTCTGTGACATCATCATAGATCCTCATCGATTTGGCACTTGACCTTGAAAACCACCGATTGTTGTGGTCCTTGTCTAGGACAACATTGTATCGGTCCACTTGCCCTTGAGTGCGCAGGATCATATTATCCATGCGAGGTGGAGATGGGGACCTCTGATTCCTCTTCTTCTTTTGGGCTCGGATAGCGGCTCGACTTGAACATGCCATGTGGACCTACAAAAAAAATACGACTTTTCCAAGATAAGATCCACTCAATTAGATAGACAAGAGACCCCATACTTGGTCTTGGAATAGCCCTCAGACTTCCTCGTTAACTACCCAATTGGGTCGTTAACGGATTTGAACTAGTGTTAATTACCTGTTAATACGCAGGGTCGTTAACGATCTGCCGAGAACCAGTTGGCAGAGTCCGAGTGTAAGAAAAAATCCAAAATTAACCCATGAATCAAACATGCATCATTCCTAATCCTACTTTAGACACACAATCGGATATATGCACTCTATACTTGCTTAATTACCCATCCTGAGCATGCTATGATTGCTCAAGAACTCATAGTCAAGATAGAACCATCGAAAACAAGGTAGTTCATGCTATCCTAAATCAAATTTCAATGGAGAATCCAAGCAAGAACAAACCTCTAGAAGGCAAGATCAACCACTAATATATCAAGCAAAAATCATTGAGCAACAATAAACATGCCATTCGATCCTCTATGAACAAGATATGAAATTTCGACCCTATAAACCATGAATCATGCAATAGAGAGTTAGGGTTAAGAAATCGTAACGGTAGATTGGGAAATTGAAGAACAATGATCAAAAATTGGGTGATTAACGAAAACAGGGGCGGCGGGTGTCGTTAATTGTTAGGGGCTCTGAAGTTCGGTGGCGGTGAAAATTCCGATCAGTGGTGAAGAAAAACCAATAGGATTTTTGGAGGATTTATGCTTCTAGATTGAGAGATTGAAAGTGGAATTTTTTTTTGGGTTGAGGAGGGTTATATAGGAGAGGCTAGGGGTAGGGGAAGAGGTAAAAGGGGCGGCTCTTGGGTAGATAGAAGATAGATTAGGGTTAAAAAAACTTACCTGCCCGTTTTACCGAGTCGGGTCGTCAAATCGGGTAGTTAACGACCCTAGGTGGGTCGTTAACGAGCCACCGTAGCCTCTTTGAGTGATTTACGAGCCCATCTCCTGCATCTTGTTATCTAAAAAAAACTACTAAAAACTACTAAAAACTTAAAAGAAAGCTAAGAAACAGATCTAAAAAGAAAGGAAAAATGTAGTCTATACTAAAAGTTAGTTGCCTCCCGTAAGCGCTATGTTTAACGTTGTCAGCCCGACGTACTTACCTTGGCTAATCCGACGTTGTAAGAGCCACAGTGACTCTAATCTCTTCATCCGGGTCGGGTTGCTCATGAAACGTTTTCAGTCGGTGGCCGTTAACTTTGAAGATCGCGCCTTGGTTATCGATCAACTCTACTGCACCGTGGGGGTAGATGTGATGAACCTTGAATGGTCCACTCCATCTTGTCCTTAGCTTCCCTGGGAATAGACGGAGTATAGAGTTGAAAAGGAGTACCTTATCGCCAACCTCATAAGTTTTGGGCACCAATTTCTGATCATTACACCGCTTGGTGCGCTCTTTATAAATTTCAGCATTCTCATACGCCTTAAGCCTCAACTCTTCTAGTGCTTGCAAGTCCATGAATTGTTTTGCTCCAGGTTCGTCGAGTTTCATGTTGAGCTCCTTAATGCCCATAGTGCTTTATGATCCATATCGACCGGTAAATGACATTCTTTGCTATACACTAGATTATAGGGACTGGTGCGTAGAGGCGTCTTGTACGCTGTCTTGTATGCCCATAGAGCGTCATCCAATTTGGAAGACCAATCCTTCCTAGAACGGGACATTTTCTTTTCCAGTATGCTCTTTAATTGCCTGTTTGAAACTTCAACTTGGCCACTAGTTTGGGGATGATATGGTGTTGCCGCCCGGTGTGATACCCCATACTTAGTCAAAAGTGCTTCAAAGCTCCGCTCAATGAAGTGAGAACCACCATCACTAATGAGGACTCTTGGAACGCCAAACATGGGAAAAATGTTAGTCTTAATAAATTTGGCCACGGTTTTAGCGTCGTTGGTCCTTGTAGCAACGGCCTCCACCCATTTAGAGACATAATCGACTGCCACTAGGATATACTTGTAGGGTCCTGATGCGGGAAAAGCCCATGAAGTCTATGCCCCATACGTCGAATAACTCAACCTCTAGTACCCCGGTTAGTGGATTCTCATGTCTCCAAGTGATGTTGCCCGAGCGTTGGCATCCATCACATGCTGTCACATAAGCTTGTACATCTTTGAACATGATCGGCCAGTAGAGATCACTTTGAAGAATCTTCGCCGTGGTTTTGAACCCTTTTGCATGGCCTCCGGTAAGAAGTGTGTGACATTGATGGATCATGTTCTCTATCTCCTCTTCTGGGACACATCGTCTAAAGAGGTGATCACTTCCTTGCTTAAACAAGTAAGGATCGGCCCAATAGTACTATTCTATGTCGTGGAGAAACTTCTTTTTCTTTTGTGGGGTTAGTCCCTCGGGAATTATGCCTCCTACAAGATAGTTAGCAAAATCCGCGAACCAAGGGGCTTTTGACCCTCTAACAACATGAATTGATGTAAAAGAAGTAGAAGCAGCAGGAGGGGAAGGGATTGAATCGGATTGAATAAGTTTTGGTTCAGAAACCTTACCTGACTGTGTCGTCATTGGACCTGGGTGGGTCGTTAACGACTCTGGAGCCGTAGTATTATCCTCGTTGACAACCTCCCGTGGCATGGTAATGAATTGCCTAACTGAAGTGTCAATGCACTTTGGGTCTTGGCCTTTGTGATCTATGCATTCCAGCTTTTGTGCCTCGTTAACGATCCCGAAGGGGTCAGTGAGGAGGGTCTTGTTGAGTGCAACCTCGTTCAACATGAGGTGTTCGTTTGGTCTGGAATCATTTATTGGCACTTCATTGTTGGATTCGCTGATATGCTCAACCGGCAGCCTGGATAAGTGGTCCGCCACCAAGTTCTTTTCCCCCTTCTTGTCTCTGATTTCATGATCAAATTCCTGTAATAAGAGCATACAATGGAGCAATCTGGGCTTGGCGTCCTTTTTGGCCATTAGATATCTAAAGACTTCATGGTCAGTGTAAACGATCACTTTTGATCCAACAAGGTAGGACCGGAATTTTTCGAAAGCAAATACAACAACAAGGAACTCCTTCTCCGTTGCGGTATACATACTTTGCGCCTCATCCAGCGTCTTACTGGCGTACTAGATGGCGTGGAGTTTCTTATCCTTATGTTGTCCCAAGACTGCGCCGACTGCATAGTCACTAGCGTCGCACATAATCTCAAAGGGTAGGGTCCAATCCGGGAGTTGCATAATAGGGGCAGACACGAGGGCTGCTCTTAACCTGTAAAATGCTTCAACACATTCTGAAGACAGCTCAAACACTACATCTTTCATTAGTAGGTTAGTCAAAGGTTTATCTATCTTAGAAAAATCCTGAATAAATCGTCTGTAGAAACCAGCATGCCCTAGGAAACTCCTAATGTCTTTTACAGAAGAGGGAGGAGGTAGTTTTTCAATAAGCTCGATTTTTGCTTTATCTAATTCTATCCCTCTTTTAGAGACAAGATGTCCTAGCACTATCCCCTCTTGAACCATGAAATGGCATTTTTCCTAGTTTAACACAAGATTGGTTTCTTCACATCTTTTAAGCACACGTGCAAGGTTAGCAAGACAAACATCAAATGAAGAACCATAAATAGAAAAATCATCCATGTAAACCTCAACAATTTCCTCTATCATATCCGAGAAAATGGCCATCATACACCTTTGAAAGGTGGCGGGGGTATTGCAAAGCTCAAATGGCATTCTCTTATAAGCAAAAGTCCCATAGGGACGTGTAAAGGTAGTGTTGGATACTGGTATCATGGGAAGAATGACTGTTACCATAGGACCAGTGTCAAGTACTCCTCTTTAGTTTTGATAATGACAAACTCTATAAGGACTAACGATTTTTATATTTGTAAGAGTTGTAGTGTAGATTACAGGATTATGCAGAACGTAAGGGAACAGTCAATGAAGCACTGATGTGAGGGAACAGTGTCAGGGAACAGCAGTGCGAAGAGACTTCATCTTTCCTTATATAGAAAGCGCGTAAATCAGTTGCGAGAGAATCAGATCTCGGAAGATTTGACAGCTGGATATTGCCGAATAAGAACTCCAAGATTTAGTGGATAAATTGGTTCGACTCTTTCTAGGTTTAGATAAGATAGAGTCAATGTAATTCTGATTTATAATGAATTAAATAATATCAAATAATATCTGAATTACGAAAGTAAGTAAGATATGATTGGATTAGTTTGTTTCACTATAAATATAGGTTAAGTGATTAGGTTAGAGTCACTGATTACTTGTGAAGTCATCGTCGAGTCTGAAGCTGATCACTGTAAGTTGTGTTGTGGTTTAGTTTTATTGTTGAATCGTTCTAGGGCTGAGAAGTTGAGTTAGATAGGTCTAGGTTCTAGAGAATCGGATAAGACTATCTTTGATAACTCTACTTGCTTGTAGTTCGTGTGAAATCAATAAAACTAAGAGAAGCATTACAACTCCTCTTCGGAGGGAGTGGTTTCTCCTTCAATTAACTAGTTTGTTGTTGAAGGTTTCCACTATAAGTAATCGTGTTAAGTCTTGCATATTTCCGCTGCCCAGTTCACTGTTCCCATAGGAACAATGTCTGTATTACTAACACACTCGTTCCAACAATTGGTATCAGAGCAGGTTTGCTCTAGATAGTGTGTTCATTGCAGGACAACAAGATGAGCTCTAACAATCACTATGATGTTGGTATCAACAACAACAAGCCACCCTTGCTGAAGGATGGAGAATACCAACACTGGAAAATTCTGTTTGCCTACTGGATTCGAAGCAATGATTATCAGGCATGGTGTACCATTGAAGATGGCGACTATGAGGTTCCCGCTGCTTAGAAAAACAGCAAGAAGGATTGGGGACCCACTGAATACCAAGGGATGGAGAAGAACTTCAAAGCAAGAATGTATTTGATGAATGCCCTTGGAAGTGAAGATATGCGGAAGGTTGTTAATGTCAAGGATGCCAAGAGCATGTGGGCTGCAATTGAGCAGATGCATGTAGGAAGCGAGGATCTTCACAAGAGTCATCTTCACGATGCCAAACGAGACTTCTTCAACTTCACTATGAAGGAAGATGAAACTGTCTCAGCCTATCAATCAAGGTTTGAGACACTGGTGAGCAGGCTGGATGCCCTAGGAGTTGATGAAAAAATCATTGACCATGAAGAAAGAGTTCTTAGGGTTATCAATGGACTTCACCCCAAGTATGCCTATACTAGGGTTTTGCTCAAGGAAAATCCCTTAACAAAAGTCTCAACCATGCATGAGGTGTTTGGGAAAATCAAAAACTATGAGAAGTATCATATCAATGCTGAACCTGGTAATGCCTCAAACCAGGCAATTGCTCTGAAGATTGAGAAGGCATACAACTAGTCAAAACTGAGAGAGACGTAGAAGATAAGGATGATGAAACTGCTCTCATCACCAGAGCCATGAGGAATCTCTACAACAAAGGAAAGGCAAGAGGAAGCCGTGACAAAGGTAACAGTGGAACAAAAAGGGATCTCAAGGATGTCACGTGCTACAAATGTCAGGACAAAGGTCATTATGCCAAATATTGTCCCAAAGGTAACGATGCTGGAGATGACAAGAAGAAAGCCCACATAGCTGCGTGGGACAATGACTCTGACGAAGAACCTGAGTCCTGGAAAACCTCAAACATCTGTGCTATGGCCATTCAAGCCAAGACTGTCGACCAAGAGGTAAACCATGAACAATTCTTAAATTCTCAAGATGCTAGCAGTAAAACTGATCTTGTCAAACTTCTTAAAAGGATGTATGAAGAAAATTTAAGCCTGCAAGATGATTTAAATACTGCTGAGGAACAATGTTATAATTTGAAGGGAAAAATGACTGTGTCAGTTGAAAATGGTACTATTCCCTGTGAAACCTGTACTGGTCTAAAAGAAGAAAATGACTCTCTTAGAGAAGTCAATAATTCACTGAGATTTGACATTCTGGAAATAGAAATAGAAAGAGATGAGTTGATCAAAGAGAAAGAAAGAAATGAAACAAATTTTCGTCCCTCTAGACATGGAATAGGTTATGTTTCATGAGATGATGTAGAAGAACCTAAGCCAGACATCTCTGTGTCCCAAATGCTTGAAAACAGAGATAGAGAAATTCAAAGTCTTAGGGATAAAAACACTCATCTAGAACTCAGGTTGAAAACATTAGAAAGTGGTAATTCTAGGAAAAAGGATTGGTACACCGGTCAAACTGCTCACAAAATCTTTATCAAACAATCTTTAGGTAGTGAACCAAAAGATCTGAATGTTGACCGTGTCAAGGAAAGAAGGCTTCAAAAACCTCACCCTAAATACTACCTTGGAATGTATTATCAATTATGTAGACAATGTGGTAAAGGAGGTCATGACCATACTCAGTGCACTAAGGCTAAAACCTATCAAAAATTCTAGAAAAACAGGTCTAACAACAAAAATGGTGACAAAGGTCAAAATCGTAGAAGAAACAATCGTTACCGTTGGCAAGGGAATAGTAGTCAACAACAACACAGTTCATACTCTCCTGCTCATAATAAATCTTATGCTTCTACTAGCTCTAAGAAAACTCATATCAAACAGAGTAGAAGTGATGATGTCAACATTGTTGAGTACTTCATTGCGAGTCCTCAAGAGCATCAAAAGTTTTATCCTAACCGACCCAAAAAGGCAATTCTTGCCTGGGCTGTTAAACCTTGATTTTCTTTGTTTTTCAGGATGAAGTGAGGGGGAACAATTAGTGGTACATAGACAGTGCTTGCTCTTGGCACATGACAGGAAATGAAAAAATACTCACATCACTTCACAAGAACGCTGGAGGAAACATTTCCTTCGATGATAAGCGACACGGAACAGTCATTGGAACTAGAAACACTAAAATAAATGACTACATCAAGGTCAAACAGGTTAGTCTTGTGAATAATTTTGGATTTAATCTTCTTAGTGTTGCACAGATATGTGATCAGGGAAATCTCGTTGTGACCTTCACCTCGGAGTCATGTACTGTAAGGAACAGCAACACTAACAAGACAGTTCTCAAAGGAACGCGAGTCAACAATGTCTATCTAGTAGACAATTCGTTCAAGTCAGAAGAAATTCTATGTCTTGCTTCCATTGTAGATGAATCTGATTTATGGAACAAAAGACTTGGTCATGCAAGTCTGCGAGCCATACACAAGCTTCACAACTTAGGCTTAGTTAGAGGTCTTCCTAATGTACAATCAGAAAAAGATGGAGTTTGCGATGCATGTGTAAAAGGGAAAATGTGTCGAACATCTTTCAAGTCCAAAAATGATGTAAGCACTTCCCGTCCTCTTGAGATGTTGCATATGGATCTATGTGGACCAATGAGGGTACAAAGTCCTGGAGGTAACAAATGATGTTTGTAATTGTTGACGATTTCTCTAGATATACATGGGTCATATTTCTAACCTCAAAAGATGAGACTTTCTCTAAGTTTCAGGATCTGATAAAGAAGATGGAGGTAAGTTTAGGTGTAAAACTAAGCGCGATAAGGTCTGATCATGGAACAGAGTTTGACAACTCTTTGTTTCTAACCTTCTGTCGAGAAAATGGTGTCTCCCATAATTTCTCTGCACCACGTACACCACAACAGAATGGTGTAGTGGAAAGGAAAAATAGGACCTTAGAGGATATGGCAAGGACCATGCTACTGGCGAGTGGATTATGATGTCTCTTTATGTGGTGGTGTTTTCATATGTGATTTCCTTTGTAAATATGTTTAGGGTCCGAGTCGGTCACTGGACTACTTGGGCTCCACCTTTGTAAATATGTGATTTCCTTTGTCGAGAAAACGGTCCGAGTCGGTCACTGGACTACTTGGGCTCCAAGGCACGAAGTTGTGGACTTCCACTTTTGCCCCTTATCTAATCTATAAAAGGCCCTCTTGTCTTCTAAATTGGGGGGGCTCTCACACACACAACACCCTCAAAAGGATACTTGGAGAGCAAGGAGGAAGGAGAGGAGAAGGAAGAG
Source organism: Fallopia convolvulus (assembly GCA_964016875.1). Lineage (NCBI taxonomy): Eukaryota > Viridiplantae > Streptophyta > Magnoliopsida > Caryophyllales > Polygonaceae > Fallopia > Fallopia convolvulus. Next base: position 22,370,697 of record OZ024730.1, read on the forward strand.
AGAGAGAATCGGCCAAGAAAGAGGAAGACTTGATAGGTTTTGTTGATAGATTAGCTTTGCCTTGTTTTGATCTTGTGGATTTGGAAACACTTGATTGGAATTTGTGGATTGCTTTTGATTTGAATGAAACTTTGCTTTGTTTTGAGATTGATGATGTTGATTGCTTTCCCTTTTGATTTGTTTGCTTTCTTTGTTTGCCACATGGAGTAGATCTCCTTGATCTTGGGTTATGGGGGAAAACCCTAGCTAGGTTTGGGCTGGAAACCCCAATTCCATAGCCTTGAGTGTTTGATCTAAGGAACCCACTCTACATAGACCTACAATTCCTTGCGAAAGTTGGGAATCAAGGCTTGTGATTGGCAAAGTAGCGAAAGTGAACATGTGTCAATCTCAAGACCTTGCTTCGAAGGGGATTTCCCCAAGGATCGAGGTGTAGAAGTGGTTGGAACGAGGGCGAAAGCACTCGATCCTAGTCCGATCATCACTCATTGCTTGAATTGGGGTGGAAAAGCCTTAATCTACTAGAGAAGGAACCCAAAAGCCCAAGATCTACTTTTAATCTTTGAAGTTCGACAAACCCAGCTACCTCGGGCCCGACTTACCCAGTGTCGGTCCCGACTTCCTCTTGTCGCCAACATCGGGCCCGACGTGACCTCAGTGTCGGTCCCGACTGTTTTCTTTGTTTTCCTTTGATTTAAGCTCTCCTTTCTAGCTTTCTAGTGTCTAGGCACATCAATCGAGTAGACTTCCCGAGTGTTCGACACCCACCACGTGCTACAACGGGGTCGGGTTATAAATTGTATCTCTAGACCCTCGCATTTCCGAGCGATCAAAAGATTGGCGCCGTTGCCGGGGAAGTCTAAGTGCATTGAGTGCCAATTTGGTGATTTTCTTGCGTTTTGGTAGTGATTTGGGTGAGGGAATAGCCCAAACCCTTTGATTGTTTTTGATTTGTTTTGGTTTGTGTCTTTGTTTCGTAGGTGTATGCTAGCTCGTTCCTCCCGAGGAACACTTGAGCTTGAGTTTGTGAGTGATCCGGAAAGTATTCTCAAAGAATCCCGAAGAAGGAAAAGGATGGCGAATCAAGCTCTCCATGTTGATGAGGAGTTGGCTCAACTTAGGGCCGAAATGGCTAGATTGCAACTTGAGAAGGACAATCAAGAGGAGGTGGCAAGAAGAGAACGGGAGCAACGGATGAGAGCCGAGGCTCAACTCAACGCTCTACCCTGGAATGCACGCCAATACATGCATCCGGAGTTGAGGGTACCCGAACCGGCTATTGTGCTTCCCGAGGTTGCCAAGAATTTTGAGATCAAGACGCAATTCATCTCCCTCATCAAGCGTGATCAATTCGAGGGCCGTCCACATGAGTGTCCCATAGAGCACGTCAAATGCTTTGTGGACATGTGTGAGACATCTTTTTCCAAGGCATCAATCCGGTAACGAAGGACAAGCTCAATCTACACACCGATTGTGGGTTCATAGACTTCACACCGGATCAAGCTTGGGAGCTACTTGACAAGCTATCCGATTATGAGGCCATGTATGGGGTGAGTCAAGCTAGCAAAGAGGCGAAAGTTCAAGGTGAAGGTGCAAGGAAGTTATATGATCCAAAGGGAGAAGACATTGACAAGGATGTGAAGCTCCAATTCCTTGAAGGTGAAGTGAGCAAGCTTAAGAGGCAAGTCCACTACTACAAGCAAAATGCTAGAGCTTGTGAGGAGTGTGGATCCTTTGCACATGCTACACAAGTTTGTCCGAATGAGAGCCAAGTGCGCTTGGCCGAGCGAATTGAGGAGGCAAACTATGTTCGAGGAAATTTCGGTGGAAGAGGCAATTTCAACAATGGTGGCAATGGCCGGTGGAACAACGGTCAAGCTCAAGGTTACAACAACAAATTCAACCAAAACGAGCCAAGGGCGCCACCACCACCATATAGACCACCAGGATTCAATGAGCTACAATCATTTGCTCAAGAGATGAGAGATGGGTTCAAGGAGATGAGGACCTGATTCAATGAGTTTGGTGCATGGAGGAGGCAAGTCGACAATCAATTTGCCCAAATTGCGACTCAAGCCCCGAGAGAGAATGGGAGACTTCCGGGCCGACCCGAGGAAAACCCTCGAGCTCAAAACAATCAAAATGAGGTCCGGGCAATTGGATTGAGAAGTGGCCGAAACCTACCCGACCAACTTACCCAGCAAGTCGGGTCCGACGTTCCCCGAAGTCGACCCAGCAAGAAGATCGACCCCTTTACCCCGGACCGAGGTTGAGAACAACTCGGGACCGACGTACCCAGACCTCGATCCGACTCCTCTGCCCAGGACCGAGATTCACAACATCGGGCCCGATATGGTGCCTAAGTCGGTCCAACCAGGAAAGGTTGCAAGTGAAGTGGGGAAGTCCAAAGAGGTTGATCCAAGCAAGATTCAAGGTGCAACAATTCTTCCATATCCCTCAAAGAAGCCGAAAGATGTTGTCGAGAACAAGTTCAAGAGGTTTCTCAAACTCTTGCAAGGCTTGAACATCTCTATCCCGTTCACCGATGCATTGAGCGAGATGCCATCTTATGCCAAGTTTTTAAAGGAGATTTTGAGCAAGAAGAGGTTGATAGTTGAAATGCAAGATGAGGTCAAGACCTTGGAGTTACCGCAAAAGCTAGGAGATCCCGGTCTCTTTGCTATAACCATTGGTGTGGGGTCTCAAAATTTCCAAGCCTTATGTGACCTTGGGGCAAGTGTTTCGGTGATGCCCGCTAGCATTTGGAGAAGAGCAAATTTGGGTGAAATGGAGCCGGCCGATATGTCCCTAACTATGGCCGACGGTTCCGTCATCAAGGCTAAGGGAATATTGGATGACGTTCCGGTGCGAGTTGGAAAGTACTTTGTCCCCGATGATTTCGTGATATTGGACATGCACGAGGACCCCTTGGTCCCAATAATCTTAGGAAGACCATTCTTAGCTACGGCGGGGGCAAGGTTTGATGTCAAAAACGGCAAGGTTTCCTTTGAGATTGGTGAAGAAAAGGTCGATTTTCACTTCAACAAAGCTTTGAATGAGCCGGACGCCTTGGCCATCCTCAAACTTGAAGAGAGTTCCAAGAGAAAAAGTGAAGAAGTGGAAGTTGCTAGAGAGGTCGTTGTGTTGAGAAGTGATGAAGGGTTCAATGAACAAATACAAGTAAGGGAGTTGTTGGAGCAATTTAAGGATCAAAATGAGTCAAGGATCAATGCTAGCCCAAGAAGAAATGAAGAGTATCCTTACTTATATCCTTTTGATATTGGTGATGACAACAATTCTTCCCAAACTTTTGATTCCTACATTTGTTTAAGTGATTTGAACGATGACTTAGGAGACTCCTACATTTGCCTTAGTGATTTGAAAGATGAATTGGTAGAATCTCCTAGGAATTCTTTGGATAACTTTGGTGTAGGAAAAGAAAAACATGATGGATCAAGTAAGGAGGAGAAATCTCATCCGTTGGAGGAGTATGATGAGAGAAGCCCGAGATCGGAGAGCCATGCCTATATAGACCATCGTTGGTGGTTTTATGGGTATGAAGGTAATGGGAATGGGCATAACAATGGCGAGCAATTCACAGTGTTTCACCCGCCATGAGGTTGAGGTTAGGAAGTCAAGCTAGTGACTCTAAACGAGCGCTTCTCGGGAGGCAACCCGAGCTAGTAGCTTTCTTTTCGTAATTTTAGTTTGATTTTTTTAGTTTAGCCTAGCTTTTCTCTAACCAATCTCTATCTAGTGTTTTGTGGATTCTTGGTGTTGTGTATTCTTCAAGGTTGTGTAGGATTTGAGGTGAAAAACATATAAATGGAAATATGGGAAAGAAGTTGCAAGAGGATGGAGTAAAATTGGTGACCCGAATACTCCCACATCGAGCCCAGGTAAGTCGGGCCCGACATAGGGACGTCGGTCCATGAAATCGGTCCGACCCGATTTGACTAGTTGGAATGCCAATTTTGCCCTTGACCTAATTTGTCCCCTTCCCCCATTAAATACCATCCCCCACCTACCTACCATCTTCATATCAACCACCATTCCCAAAATACAACCCATCTCCCTCAAACACTCTCAAAGTCGGCCGCCCCTTCCTCACCATACTCGATCCACACACTTCCCTACTTCATCTCGTTCCAACCACAAAAAGGCCTCCCCAACCCGAATCCAAGTAGAAATTTCGAGTTCAATATAATCCTTCATCCCCCATCTCGATCTAGATTGAGGAAATTTGAGTTCTAAGTTGCTTATTTGTTTAAAAGTTCAATACTCTTCGAATCCGGTATGTGTTGCTCGATCTCTACTTATTTCTTTGAAAATTTTGTGCTTTCATTGCATAGATTGAGTAATGCCATGTTTGAATGAGATCTTGAGCTTGAGCATCAATGGTGGATTTGCATGATTTGTGAAATTGAGCTTTAAAGTTGTTTATGCATGCTTAGATCCATTTAGAACTTCGATTAGGGATGTTTGATGGTTGAATTTGAAATTTAAGTGCATGATAGAGTGATTTGGGTTGATTTGAGGTTAGGGTCGAAGCATGAACTAGGTCGAGATCGACGTGCCCAAGAGAGTCGGGCCCGAGTTGTGGAAGTCTGTCCAACAAGTCGGACCGAGGTTGAGTAAATCAGGCCCGACATAGGTTGGAAGTCGATCCATGTTGTTTTTGCTCTCTTCTTGTGATATCATGTGGATTCATGTGTTTCATTGTTGGCTATAGCCTAATCATGATGTAGTGTGATCATTTGCTTAGCCATTGTTAGAAGATATCCACGATGGTTCATGTTGGATTGAGATGCATGTGTGTTTAGAGACTAAGTATGGGGTTCCTTTGTGTTGAAGTGTTGTTGTGTGTTGATGAGTGCTTTTGTTGAGTTGTATGGAGTTTATCTTGGATCCTTTTGTTTGGTTGGATGTGTGTAGGTACCATGGAGACTAGAGCTTCATCATATCATGCGGAAAGGCCGAGGAAGAAGTCCAAGAAGTCAAGGAAAGAGCCAAAGTTGGATGATGTCTATTTGGAGGATGATGAGCAAGTGGAGAGTTATGCAAGATATATGGCGCTTGAGCATCACACAAGGTGGCTTGATTGGGAAGTCGTGATGAAGATGGACATGGATCAAGCCCTTCCAAGGTGCTACTCCCACATCGGTCTCAATGGGATGCTAAGGTGGGACAACACCCACTACCCCACCCTCACCTCGGAATTCATGGCCACGTTCGAATGCACTTATGATAATGTGGAGGATGAGGAAGGGGCGATCACTTTCCAATTGGGCAATGAGGACCACAATCTCACTCTTAGGGATTTGGCTACCTACTTCGGGTTTCCATGCCCAAGAGAAGAGACCGGCGTCAACAATGAGAAGGTGAACCAAGTGTGGCGTCATGTGGCCGGGAAGAGCGAGATGAGAAAGGGCGCCTCCACAACCGAGATTGCTAGCCCTCTTTTTCGGGTCATGGTGCGAGTTTTGGGATGCGCAATCTATGCTCGTCATGAGTTGAGCAAGCCGATGAAGGAAGAGATTATGTTGCTCCATGAGATGCTCTTCAACACCGAGAAGCCCATGAACCTTGCATGGGAGTGGGTCAAGATGGTGCGAGACTTCCAAAGCTCCTCTTGGATCTACTTCGGAGGGATGATAGCAAGGCTCGCCATGCGTCTAGGGGTTGATCTCAACAAGTATTCTCCGGCTCCGAATGGTGTGGAATACATGAACATGAAGTATTTCAAGAAGGCCAACATCATCAAGGAGAAGCTCTACATGATTTCCTTGGCCCCTCACTCAAACTATGATGGTGTGTCGATCCGGTTGGTGCACAACCTCTATGATCTTTCTCGGTATCAAAATCGGTACCAAGTGTGGTCCGGCAAGCCACACTCATTTGGTGACCCCGAAGGTGCAAGAGAGGGGCTGCGACAACAACCCCAACACATTCGGTTTACCTCCCCTCCATCTACACCTGATTCCGACCAAGACAACTTTGTGTTTGCACCTCGTGGGGAAGACATGAATGTCGATCAAGAGCAAAATGAAGAATATGAGCGCTTCCAAGGCTTGATGGCCAACCTCCGAGCCACGCACCAAGCTCCAACACTGGCGGACCGAGGTACACACCAAGTCCGGCCCGACTTCCCTCAACGTCGGTCCAGTTCATTCTATGGTGATGAGGTCCCGAGGCATTATGAGCGTGGAAAAGGGAGTGGTGCAAAGCGAGAACAAGCTCAAAGTGGCGGTTATGAAGGCTATGCCCAATGGTACGGTCCGGGAATGGTGTTTCCCGAGCAACAACAAACGGTGGACATGTCCTTCTTGGCCAACCAAATGGCCCATCTCCAACTTCAACAAGAGAATGTTCTCCAAGAGGTCCATCAAGTGAATCTCCAACAACAACAAATGTACCAACAACAACAACAATTGCTTCAACAACAAAGTGCTTTCCAAGCTAACCAACAAGAGATGAACCGAGCCCTCAGCTACCGTAGACGAGAGGTGGAGGATCTTAGGGAGGTGGAAGACAAAAGGTGGCGGGTCCAAGATAGCTTCAACACATGAATGAGCGGGAACTTCCCTTCCCGTGAGGACCAATGGACACGCCCGGATCCTCAACTCCAACCACCACCACAAGACTTCTACCAAGAGCAAGTGTACGAGAGGGAGCGGCAAGCAAGGCTCCAAAGAAGACGTAGACGTGACAACCCCTTCGAGTGATCCTAGACATGCCATTGAAGAATAAGAAATTGTGAGCTCTTCATACTCTTCTCTCTTGCTTTTTAGTTTTGGTTTCCTTGTTTGATGGGGACATCAAAATTTTAAGTATGGGGTGGGGGTAAGTGTGTTCATGATTTCACTTGCTTATGTTTGTTTGTTATTTTGAGGATATTTGTTTTTTGTTTTTAGTTTGTGTTTGGGATGTTTGCTTCTTGGTTTGTGGTTTGATGAAAGACATGGATGATTAATTTGGTCTTGAATGGATGAGTTTTTGGTTTTAGAGAAATTTTTGCAAAAAAAAAAATACATAAAAAAATTGAAAAAAAATTGTGTTGAAAACAACAAAAAGATTTTGTGTTTTGTAGGTTTTGGACTAGAAATTCCCATCTTATATTGCCAAAATAAAAGCTAATGATGATGTGAGCATGTAAATTCCTTTGCATATTTTCGGATGGTTTAGCCTCTAAAATGATGTTGCTTTTGATGTGATCATGATATCTTGCTTGTTTTATTGAACATGTGAGTTCTAGGATGAGTTCTTATGCAACTAAGTATGAGTGACCCTTGTGAGATTGATTTTTGGCCATTTTAGGGATGCTTGTTCATATTTGCATATCCCTCATGTTTCTTGTGTGATTAGCTCATTCATGCTTAGTAAAACTTGCTATTGCGGTGTTTATCTATTTTCCAAGACCGTCATGAGATTTTTCCTAGCATTGTCACATTGATTTTGAACTTTATTCTTCTAGTCACATAAATGTTCCATATCCTACCATGAAGTTAATCCTTTGTTTGTAGCCCCGTTCTAGCCTAAGCCTTTGTTTGAATCTCCTCAAAAATATTATTCCTAGCCTTATATGACTTGACCCTTATGGGATTGGACTTTAGAGGAGAGGTTTGGATTGTATTTGAAGAGTTGAGATTCTCTTGGGTTTAAGGGTAAAGAATGGTGTTATGAATCATGTGGGTAGTGCATCTTTGTTGTACAAAAATGAAAAAAAGAAAGAAAAGAAAGAAAGAAAATGTTGGAAATGTAAAGTGGAATGAAGGAAAAGGGCCTAAGTGAAGAAAAATGGTCCGACCGATTTACACGCAACATCGGGCCCGATGTCATAAGAAAGTCAGTCCAAAATGTAGAAAGTGTGGATAATCCAACAAAAAGCCTAAGAGCAAAGATGAAGTGGAATGTTAAGTGAAATTTTGGGTTGAAAGGAAAAATGTTAAGTCTTTTGGGTGAGTGTGAAAGTAATTGTGGAATTTTGGTGAAGTTGGTGAGAGTTTAGGTTGTTCAATCCCCATTGTAAGCACCACAAGACCAAATAATTCCCACCTTGAGAAATACCAAAAGCCCCATTACAACCCGGCCGAATGGAATCTCTTTGAGGATCTCCATTGAGCCAAGTTCGAAATTCTTTGTGTACTTTGTATTAGGCATCTCTAGGTGGAGGAATCGGTGATATTAGCTTCAATAGTAAAGTCCTTACTTGCATGATTTTTGAGCTTGAGTGTTCATTGCTAAACCCAAACACATGATGAGTGATACACATTCCCATATCCCTAAACTGAGGCTTAGTTGCATTGAGTCAATTCCTTGGAACACTTAATCATGTGTGATGATGTAATCTTGCTTGAATATCAATCACTTGTGCTTAAAATGTGTTTTCATACGAGGCTTTACTTGAAGATTATGTTTCGATCTTGCTTACATTGTTATTGCTTGAGGAAGCAAGTTTAAGTATGGGGTATTTTGATGTCTCTTTATTTGGTGGTGTTTTCATATGTGATTTCCTTTGTAAATATGTTTCTTTTTCCCCTTTTCTTCCGTGTTTTGTTCCTTTTTAGCTTAGTTCCCGTATTTCTATGAGATTCGGAGACTACGCGCGTTTTATGTGTTTTATAGGTAATTTGGCATGAATCGAGGATCAATTTGAAGGAGGATCGGAGCATGGAGCAAGGCCCGAGCTAAAGAGGAAAGAGAGGAGCAAGCCATGAAGAAGAACAAGAGGAAAGCCAACAAGAAGAAGGTGGAACGAGGTCCGGACCGAGTTGCAACAATGCCGGGCCCGACTTGGAAGTTTCCAACCACGGACCGACATGCACAGTAACTCGGGCCCGAGGTCCTCCGTGTCGGTCCGAGTCGGTCACCGGACTACTTGGGCTCCAAGGCACGAAATTGTGGACTTCCACTTTTGCCCCTCATCTAATCTATAAAAGGCCCTCTTGTCTTCTAAATTGGGGGGGCTCTCACACACACAACACCCTCAAAAGGATACTTGGAGAGCAAGGAGGAAGGAGAGGAGAAGGAAGAGAGAGAGAATCGGCCAAGAGAGAGGAAGACTTGATAGGTTTTGTTGATAGATTAGCTTTGCTTTGTTTTGATCTTGTGGATTTGGAAACACTTGATTGGAATTTGTGGATTGCTTTTGATTTGAATGAAACTTTGCTTTGTTTTGAGATTGATGATGTTGATTGCTTTCCCTTTTGATTTGTTTGCTTTCTTTGTTTGCCACATGGAGTAGATCTCCTTGATCTTGGGTTATGGGGGAAAACCCTAGCTAGGTTTGGGCTGGAAACCCCAATTCCATAGCCTTGAGTGTTTGATCTAAGGAACCCACTCTACATAGACCTACAATTCCTTGCGAAAGTTGGGAATCAAGGCTTGTGATTGGCAAAGTAGCGAAAGTGAACATGTGTCAATCTCAAGACCTTGCTTCGAAGGGGATTTCCCCAAGGATCGAGGTGTAGAAGTGGTTGGAACGAGGGCGAAAGCACTCGATCCTAGTCCGATCATCACTCATTGCTTGAATTGGGGTGGAAAAGCCTTAATCTACTAGAGAAGGAACCCAAAAGCCCAAGATCTACTTTTAATCTTTGAAGTTCGACAAACCCAGCTACCTCGGGCCCGACTTACCCAGTGTCGGTCCCGACTTCCTCTTGTCGCCAACATCGGGCCCGACGTGACCTCAGTGTCGGTCCCGACTGTTTTCTTTGTTTTCCTTTGATTTAAGCTCTCCTTTCTAGCTTTCTAGTGTCTAGGCACATCAATCGAGTAGACTTCCCGAGTGTTCGACACCCACCACGTGCTACAACGGGGTCGGGTTATAAATTGTATCTCTAGACCCTCGCATTTCCGAGCGATCAGATTATCTGAGTCCTTCTGGGCTGAGGCAATCAACTCAGCTTGTTATATTCTAAATCGCGCAATGCTAACCCCTCCTTGGTAGAGAATTTCAAGAACTTGATGAGTAGTGAATTCGAAATGAGCATGATTGGTGAGCATTCCTTCTTTCTCGGTCTCCAAGTTGTTCAAACCAGTGAAGGTACCAAGGTACATCGGCAAAAATATATAAAGGAATTGTTGTCAAAATATGGTATGGATTCTACTAAACCTATTGACACTCCAATTTCTCCTAATACAAGATTGGATGCTGATTTAGATGGAATTAGTGTTGAACAAAAGACTTATCGAGGCATGATTGGATCCTTACTGTACCTAACAGCCAGTTGGCCAGATATCATGTTTAGTGTTTGTCTTTGTGCTAGATTTCAGGCTAACCCAAAGGACACACATCTAAAGGAGGTAAAAAGGATATTTCTATATCTTAAAGGAAATAACCATCTCTCTCTCTGGTACCCACAGAACAGTGACTTCAACCTACTTGGGTATACTGATGCCGATTTTGGTGGTCATCTTGTGGATCGAAAGAGTACATCTGGTACTGCTCAATTTCTTGGTCCTTGCTTGGTTTCATGGTCATCCAAGAAACAAAACTCCGTAGCCTTATCAACTGCCGAAGCCGAATATGTGGCTGCTGCCTCCTGTTGTGCTCAGGTATTATGGCTAAAACAGCAATTGGATGACTATGGTATGTCTCTCTCCCAAATTCCCATCATGTGTGACAATACTAGTGCTATAAATATTTCAAAAAATCCAGTTCATCACTCACGCACTAAACACATTGATATTAGACATCACTTTTTGAGGGATAATGTTGAAAAAGGCTTGGTGAGAATGGATCATTGTAGGACCGAAGATCAAGTGGCTGACATCTTTACCAAAGCATTGGTCAGAAAACCCTATGAGCATCTCCGATTGCTTCTAGGTATGATCACCTTAAACTAAGCAAGTCCCGGTCCATTATTCTCTCAATGATTGACTAGGAACAGTTACTGAATCATAGGAAACATTGATTTCATTAGCATCTTTTCTGATCTTATTTTCTGTTAAGAACTACAAAGGCACGTCATCATTTGCTTCTACATATTCACTTAATTTGTTGAGTTGCTCTAAAATATCATGCATGTCCTTAAAATGGTTTTCTTTTGAGCCCAAAACGACTGAAGCTTGATCATATTCTATCCCAACTATACAAGCTGAAATGATCCAGTCGTAAGACCATCCCACAGCCTTGCAAGTCCAGGTAAACGTTTCCCATGATACATTTCATTCTTTGTTCCATTAAAACGGGTTGCAATTATCTGGATTTGATTTTATCTTTCTTGCTCCACAAATCTCTTGAATATTATTTCCCCTACCCATTAAATATTCAAGTTAACCTTTCACTTCCTCTATGAGCGAGAAAGAACATGCTTCAAGATCTTTTTTTTATCGTTCACATGGGTACAATGTACTTGAGAGGTTCGGAATACGTGTTTGGGTTAAATGCGTTGATTGATGGGAACAGTAAAAACGTAGAGCCATTATTACAAGAACGACTCTTCGAGGTTAAGTATTCTCAAATCTTGGCCGTTGTGATCTTTAAATTGGGCAAATCCTTTTTTTTCACAGATCCGCTCTTATCACCTCTACTTAAACCCCCAATCCATCATTGTCTCTTTCACACCAAACCCTAACACGCTACTGCCTTCTCCGTTTTTCTTTTCACAATCGTCCCTCTCATAACCTTCTTAGAAACGCATCAATGGTTTCCTCCTCCTCCAACACCGTCAACCTTGACCTCACCAACCTTACTCCGTCCCAATTGCTCCAGATTCAATCCCAATTAGCCGCACTTAAAGCCGCTACCCCCTCCCAGTCCCTTCCAGATTCAGCTCATCCCACCGTGTCTCCGGTCACGGAACCCAACGCCGCTCGCAACGGCGAGCCTCAGACCATCGTCTCTAAATCACCTCGTTCCCCCATCCGATCCCTGAATCTAGATGATGCCCTAAAAGAAAACTCACAGGCCGAAATCCAAAAGAGCCCCTCTTCCAAAACCCCCTCGACTTACCCAAAGCGACCTTCTCAAGAAAACCCCTAAAAATCTGACCTTGAAAAAACCCTCTCCCCCGATTTTAATCCTCTTCCAGAAACATCGGCGCAGAAACGCAAGAGAACTCCACCTCCGATAGAAGGTGACGACGACACTCTTCTCCTCGACTCCTCTGAGTCCAAAACCGATGAGTCTGATGTTGATCTGCATGCCAGTGGTGCTATGGAACAAGATTTCGAGCCTCGTCCCAAGGGCAAAAGGCTCAAGACTCAAGCTACCACACCAGCAACCAGGAGGCTCAATCTTCGATCAAGCTCCAAGAAGGTCCTGTCTACTGATCCAGAGAACCACAAAACCACTGACGAAGGCTCTTCTGCTCCCGTTGAGGCAGAAAATCGTTGCATTGTTTCCCCTCTCATTGTCAACAACGAGATCTTGCTAGCCAATGATCTTGGTGAACTTTAGGAGTTAATTTGCTTTCAAGGTTGGATGTCTCTCAGTGTTGCACTTGTCACCGTTAATACGGCCTTGCTTCAAGAGTTCTATGCCAACTTCTCCTTGGGAACAACGGCTGTTCCCGTCGGCACTACTGTGGTAAACAATGAGCATCTCTCCTTCTCGAGCCTTCAAATTGCTAATATGTGGGGTGTTCCGTCTATTGGATTCAGTTCTATTCCTTCCCTTGGCACCTGGCCAAGTGGTAAACCTTCCATTCTGAAGCGCCTGTTTGGCAAAGTTCCTTCTGGCGGTTATTCCACCAGTGACCTTACCATTGTTGGTCGTGTGTCTCATCAATTTCTAATCAAGGTCCTACTGCCACGACAGGAGAAGCGGTGCTCTCTCACCATCCAGGACATGGTCATTCTGGACAAATTTCTGGCTCGAGAGCAGATTGATCTTCCTCGCCTTGATTTAGTTCACATGGAAAAGAGTGTTGGCCAAGGGATACATGCTTTGCCCTACCCTAGTTTGGTCAAGAAAATTCTTCAGCGGTTTGGGGCTTACTCTGCTGATCTAGAGGAACAGTTCGGCTTCTTTCTGAACAAGGGGAAAATTTCCAAGATGCAATTCAAGGGACACTTTAAGGATGAGTCCTCCAAGAAACCTGCTCCCAAAGGGAAAAAGCCAAAGGACAAAGAGGCCGATTCGTCCATTTTTGAACAGACTTTAAAGGTTCTCGAGGCGATCAATGAGAAAATGGATCAACTTTTGAAGCACCTCTCTGATCGCTCATAGATGGATTCCTTTCTTTTTTCCCTAGCCTGTTTTCCCTCCTCCAATATTATCATTTTCACTGTTTTAAGGACTTTTGCTATGTGTTTATGTTGTTTCTCTTCATGCCTAGTGTTTTAAGATCTTTTGGTCTACTCTCTGCTGTTGCTTAGTATTAATGAAAATATTTTGATGATTAGTTCTTTTCTGCCTTGTTTTCTCCCTGTTTTATTGACTTGTTTGATGATGTCAAAAGGGGAAGTTTGGAAAATTGCAGAGATGAGCTTATGTTTTTAAGGTATAGAACATTGTTCCCTTAGGAACGATCCTTATGCTAAGGGGGAACATTTGTCACTTAAAAGGTCTGAAAATGATAAGTAACTCACTAAGGGGGAACAACAAAATAGATGTCTAATTCAGTTGTTGATTTGTGCAATTTTTGTATAGGTTTGTCATCATCGAAAAGGGGGAAATTGTTGGATACTGGTATCATGGGAACAATGACTGTTACCATGGGACCAATGTCAAGTACTCCTCTTTAGTTTTGATAATGACAAACTCCATAAGGACTAACAATCTTTATAATTGTATGAGTTGTAGTGTAGATTACAAGAGTATGTAGAACGTAAGGGAACAGTCAATGAAGCACTGATGTGAGGGAACAGTGTGAGGGAACAACAGTGCGAAGATACTTCATCTTTCCTTATATAGAAAGCGCGTAAATCAGTTGCGAGAGAATCAGATCTCGGAAGATTTGACAGCTGGATGAAGTTGTTACTTGAAGAAGATCTTGGAGTGAATATTGCTGAATAACAACTCCAAGATTTAGTGGATAAATTGGTTCGAGTCTTTCTAGGTTTAGATAAGATAGAATCAATGTAATTCTGATTTATAATGAATTAAATAATATCAAATAATATCTGAATTACGAAAGTAAGTAAGATATGATTGGATTAGTTTGTTTCACTATAAATATAGGTTAAGTGATTAGGTTAGAGTCACTGATTACTTGTGAAGTCATCGTCGAGTCTGAAGCTGATCACTGTAAGTTGTGTTGTGGTTTAGTTTTATTGTTGAATCGTTCTAGGGCTGAGAAGTTGAGTTAGATAGGTCTAGGTTCTAGAGAATCGGATAAGACTATCTTTGATAACTCTACTTGCTTGTAGTTCGTGTGAAATCAATAAAACTAAGAGAAGCATTACAACTCCTCTTCGGAGGGAGTGGTTTCTCCTTCAATTAACTAGTTTGTTGTTGAAGGTTTCCACTATAAGTAATCGTGTTAAGTCTTGCATATTTCCGCTGCCCAGTTCACTGTTCCCATAGGAACAGTGTCTGTATTACTAACACACTCGTTCCAACAGGTAGTCTTCTCCTGATCATCAAGATGAATGGGAATCTGCCAAAAGCCGCTATAGCCATCTAGATAATAGAAATAATCATGTTGGGCTATGCGTTCTAACACCTGATCAATGAAAGGAAGCGGAAAATGATCTTTTCTAGTAGCGCTGTTGAGCTTCCTATAATCAATGCACATCCTCCAACTGGTGATGGTCCTAGTTGGAATAAGCTCTCCCTATTCGTTTTCTATGACAGTCATCCCCCCTTTTTTTGGGACCACATGGACCGGACTCACCCATTGGTTGTCCGATATAGGAAATATGATTCCAGCATCAAGTAATTTAATGATTTCCTTTTTGACCACATCCTTCATGTTAGGATTTAACCTACGTTGATGCTCCATAGTGGGTTTATGATTATCCTCCATGTATATCCTATGCATGCAAAGAGAAGGATATGCCAGTTATATTGTCTAGGGAGTAGCCTATAGCTTTTCTAGGCACCTTAAGCACATTCAGTAGTTTCTCTACTTCCACATCTTTTAATTTAGCATAGATGATGACAGGAAAAGTAGAATTAGGACCAAGAAATTCATACCTGAGAAAATCCGGAAGAGGTTTAAGTGTTGGGGAAGGTTCAGCTGGAATTAGAATTGGTTCTTCTGACTCTGTCTTCAACACCTCTTCAAGGCATACAAATGATGAAATTTCATTGTCCTCGGCCAATGTCGTTAACGAAGTTGATGGGATCGTTAACGAGCCTGCTTCTTCTGCCAGGAGAATAGGTAGTGAGGCTGGGGAGCTCGTTACCGAAACTGCAGGGGCTATCTCAGCCCATCTTTGACCTGAAAATTCATAGTCTGATGCTAATTTTCCAACAAGGTCTCCTCATTCAATGATCTCTTTGTGGGTGTAGAGCATCTTGACTTCGGCCCTATCGGACTACTTCATCGATTTTTTGAACCAGAATTCCGTCACCTCATCCCCAATTTCGAAAGTTAGGAGTCCCCTCCTAACATCAATTATGGCTCCAGCGGTGGCGAGGAACGGTCTCCCCAAGATAATAGGAACCACCGGGTCTTCGGGCATTGCCATGACTATGAAGTCGTTTGGAACAAAGAATTTGCCCACTTGAACCGGAAAGTCTTCTACAACCCTTGTTGGTTTGATACAAGAGCCATCTGCCATGTATAATCGCGTGTTGATTGGCTCTAGTGGCCCCATGTTGGCTTTTAACCAGATTAAAAGAGGGAGTAAACTAGTACTGGCTCCTAGATCACATAATCCTTTGAATTTGTGGTCGCCTATGCCAATTGTTATGGCAAACCGTCATGGGTCTCCTAGCTTTTCTGGTAGAGCAATAGATATGACTTCATCTTGCAGCTTTGTGATAGATCTTTTCACGCTACGAATATCCTTCAAAAATTTGGTTTAAGCCGGCATTTCGCTTAGGGCCTCAGCCAATGGGATGGAAATATTAATACCCTGAAGAATCCTTACGAAACGCTTCAACTTACTCTCAGTAGAGTCCTTTGATTTCTTAATAGAAAAAGGAAGAGATTTCACCATCCTCGGAACCAAATCAGGCTCGAGAGGTGATGATACCGGGTCGACACTAGGGTCATTAGGTATGCTCGGCGGTTCGTTATTGACCCAAATGGGGTCGTTAACTACCCTGGGATTGAGAGGAGGGCTCGGATTAGAAAACTTACCTGGACTAGGGTCGTTGACGACCCCGGGAGCCTCGTCGCCATGGTGTCCTAGTTCGGTGCTCGCCCTCGCTGGCTCGTTACGAAGCTGAACCGCGACGTCCTCTTTTGTTTTGTCCTTAGCTCGGACACGCTCCGGTAGTGTCTTTCCGCTCCTAAGGTGTACCGCTTCTATTTGTCCCCTAGGGTTTTCCTCGGGACGGCTCGGAAGTTTTCCTTGTGGTCTCGGAATCTGTGCAGCGAGGTTCCCTAGTTGGGAATCGATATTCTTCTTCCATATATCAAATTCTCCCCATCTTTTGTTTGATTGTTCAGGTTGGCTTGAGCTTCGTTAACCTTGTTATTCACTCCGTTAATGCCTTCCTGTAACCCTTGTACCCATGATGGTGGATCTTGATAACCTGGAGGTCGATATGGTGTAGGTCTTCTATCCGGTGGAGGCACTACATATTTGGCATTCTGGGTTTGGGTACCCGATGTTGTATAATTGTTAGACCTGTCAAAATTACGAGGCTGGTTTCTGTATGGGCCTCTCATATAGCTCACTTCAGTATATGTCTCAGCGGCTCTCACCTGCTCTATGTTAGTGCAAGCAGAAGTACTATGGGTAGAAGAGCCACACTCTTGACAAGATTGAGAGCCACACACTTACCTGCTTCTTCAGGCGGTTGACCTCGTCTTGCAGAAATTGATTTCTGACATCTGGGTCAACATCCTCCTTGTTTGGTATGTAGAGACGCTTCTGGGGCTGGGGAGTTTGCTCGGTACCATACATGGCATCATAGTTAAACAACTTGTCCAACAATTCCCATGAAGCCGTAGACTCCATCTCTATAAAACCGCACGTTGTATGCGTGTTGATGCGGTTCTTTGTCTCTGCATTTATACCCTGGAAAAAGATTTCTTGAAGCACATATAAAGGTTGCCCATGAGTGGGGCACTGTCTAAGCATTTCTTTAAATCTTTCCCATGTTTCAACAAAAGTCTCATTAGGCAGCTGGTGATAGGAGGTGATTCGCTTTCTCAACTCCGTTGTCTTGGCAGGAGGGAAAAATTTTGTAAGAAATTGATCATACAACTTCTTCCAAGTCCTGATAGACTTAGGAGGTATGCTCTCCAACCAGCTCAGGGCCATTACAGCAAGAGACCACCTGAAAGCTTTTAATAGAATATATTAAAGTGAGACACCTTCAGCAGCTATGGTGTCACATAAATCAAGAAAATTCCTAATATGTTCCATAGGGCACTCAGAACGTTTCCCTTCAAACTGAGCCCGCTTGATCAAGGATATAAACTGAGACTTAATCTCAAAAGGTTTCTCTATCTCCGAAAGCACAATTGGAGACTCTGGCTCCCTTAGTTCCGGATGCATGTATTGTTTAGCATTCCTCAGATAGGCATTCAGCTCTTCCTGTAGACGTGCATTGTTGACTCGTTGACGCTCAAGCTCGACAGCAGAGTCTTCTTTGTCGATTTTCAACGCCTCCATCTGGTTTTGGAGGACTTCCAATTGACGATCCATCTCTTCAGGTGTTGCCATGGCTTGGTTCTCTCGGCGTCTACGGTGTAGGGAACGTTCGGGTTCTGAATAATAACCGGTGCTGTCAAATTCGAGCCTTCGACGTCCTACCGGCATATGCTGAGAAAACAGACAAAAAAACAAAAATTAAACAAACATTGTTGCTTCCCCGACAACGGCGCCAATTTGTTGGTAGGGATTTACTCAACAACAAATAAATTTGTAGTCAAGACCCCGCTGAGTATAGGGAAGTCAGGATCGTTCCACGGGAAGCACGATTGTTTATCTATCAAACTACTAAAGAAAATAAAAGAAAGCAAAACAACACAACACACCTACGACCAACCTCGTTAACGACTTTGTCAGGGTCGTTAACGAACCGAGCAACACTACGAAAACACACTAACTAACTAAAAGAGGATCGGTACCGAGGCAAGGAACTCAGTAACGAATATGATCGAAGAAATTCAAATGAAAACAAAGATCTAGGACAAGGGTTACCACAACATAGCCATGCACATAAACTCGTAACAAGATAAAGATCATGCCTTTAAATAAATAATTTCATCAACTTTCGCTGATTAGCAAGCAAATCAATCTACTCTCATAAACTAATTCACTCAATCACTTGTTTTGGATCGAAAGCTCGAAACTTTCGTTGTCGAACAATATCAACCTTTAAGTCTATAACTTTCTCTTTCAATCAAGTTAAGAACTCAAATTACCTCGATTCTCATCTAGGCATAAACACAACAAGCAATCTAAACAATAGATAGAAGGCATTCAACACATCATCTTACTCATTAAACCATGCATAACTATGCCGGGTTTAACCCCCTATCCTAGATAAGAAAACTACTCACTACTCATAACTATGAAACAAACAACTTCTATAAGAGAAAACATCGAAAACAAAACAACTAATTCAAATTAATAAGAAAATTATCATCTTACAAAATTCAGAAGAAACCCGACAACAACAAGACTACCGAATCGAAAACACGATTAACGACCTTAGCTTCACTCCCGTTAGCCTCGGTTCGACTACTCTCTCTCTCGGCTCCTCCTTAAACACGTCCTAACCTCTCCATTCTAGCTAGAAAAGAAGGATATTTATACTAATAAAGCTATCTAATAAAAAAAACTAGAAGATAAAAACTAACTCTAAAAAGATAGAAATAAAAACTAGAAAGATAACAAGATATAAAATATAATATATAATAACCCTAAAACTTATTAAAAACCCTATCGACACGGAATAAACTTCCGCACAGGGTCGGTAAACATAACAACGAACTCTCGAAAAACTCTATCCTTAAGCCTCGTTAACGACCCTTCACAACCTCGTTAACGAGCCCAGATTTAGCTTCTTCAACACTTGAACTCTAAAATCCGAACTTTGAATCTTTTATCTCGAGTTCTTCCGTCCTTCACCATAGCACTCTATTCAGCTTCCAAAAAGCACCGTTTCCTTGCTAAAACCTATAAAAAGACACAAAACGGAGTAGCTTCCATACTTTTCACAAAATATGCAAACTTATCCAAAAACACACAAAACTAACCCTAAAACTACTAAAACTAAACCTAACGAACAAAGAAAACACCCTCAAAACTATACCAAAAACATGAACATCAATTACATTGATAGTTCCCTTCATTTTTCCCTTGAGTGTTTCTTCTCCTGGAGCTTTTCTCTTGAGGAACTGTTCCTTGGATGGGAACAGTTCCTTCATAATACACTGATAGTTCCCTTGAGTGTTTCTTCTCCGGGAGCTTTTCTCTCGAGGAACTGTTCCTTGGATGGGAACAGTTCCTTCTTATTACACCGATAGTTCCCTTCATTGTTCTTTTGAGTCTTTCTTCTCCAGGAGCTTTAGTCTTGGGGAACTATTCCTTTGATGGGAATAGTTCCTTTACATTACACACTGTCGTTCCCATCACTGTTCCTTCGAGCTTTGAAACTTCAATGTTCCCATCATGTTCCCTACATGGGAACAATTTCTTCATATTACACTAGTGTTCCCTTCAATGTTACTTCTTCTTGGTTTTTCTTTCCTTTTCAATTATCAAGGGAACAGTGTCATCCCTTGCATCTGAGAGTTCCCTTCACTGTTCCCTCTACCCAAAGGAATAGTTCCTTTCATTGTTTCCTTGAATCTTCATTCTTTGTCTTGCTTCTCTTGGAGCCTTGAACTTCAGAGTTCCCATCACTATTCCCTCCAGTTAGATGAACAGTTCCTTTCATTATTCCCTTGAATCTACCTGCTTTTTTTTAATTCTCTTGGAACCTTGAACTTCACAGTTCCCATCACTATTTTCTCTAGTTAGAGGAACAATTCTTTCATTGTTCCCTTGGACAATTCCTTCCCTTTAACACTTCATAGAACATATCAAATGCCAAGGGTTTATTATCATCAAAACCCAAAGGGGCAAGGGAACCTTGCCTTAAGAATTTCCCCCTTTTTGATAATGACAAACCCTTCAAGATTATAGAGCAAAACAAATACTAATTCTTCCCGAGGGCAAGGGGCAAAGGTTTGTTATCATCAAAACCCAAAGGGGTAAGGGAACCTTGCCTTAACAATTTGCCCCTTTTTGATGATGACGAACTCTTCAAAGTTGTAGATATAAACAAGTTCTAGTTCCCCTTGAATACATGAAACTTCCTCAATGAAATGCATGGTTGTTCCCTAAATCTTTTTTTTTGTTCCCCCTGAGATGGACTTGTAGTTCCTACTAGTGAAAGTTATCAAGTAGTTCCCCCTTAGCATATGGAAAAGTAAATTATACACCTTAGAACAACGCATCTCAATAATGTTTCACACCACCCCCTTTTGGCATCATCGAAAAGTGAACTTCAAGTAGGAGGTACAAATACACAGCACAATCTTAACTCAAGGATAATATTGAGATGATGATAGAGGGATGGGACTACACAATCATCATAAGCAAGAAATAGTGAGAGCAATGGAATTGGAAGCATATGCACAAGGAAAAGCAATGTATTGGAATTGATTGGCAAAGGAAAGCTTGTAGAGGACTCAATCATGATTTCAAAGTGGGTGTGTTCCCCTGGATGTCAAGCATTACCATTGTTCCTCACAATAGACGTGGGTTCCTTGATTTTTACATCCATTTCCTTGCTTTAGTTCCTCCTATTCTTCCTTGTACTTTTCTTCAAATTTTCTTGAAACTTTTTCTTCATGAGAATTTTGGTTCCTTTTTTTTTGGAACTTGCAACTTCAACTTGCATATGCTTTGGAGATGTCGGTAGTTCCTGATCGCCCTCTCGGATTGCGAGGGTCTAGAGATACAATTTATAACCCGACCCTATTGTAGTACGTGGTGGGTGTCGAACACTCGGGAAGTCTACTCGATCGATGTGCCTAGATACTAGGAAGCTAGAAAGGAGAGCATAAAACAAAGGAAAACAAAGAAAACAGTCGGGACCGACACTGAGGTCACGTCGGGCCCGAGGTTGGCGACAAGAGGAAGTCGGGACCGACACTGGGTAAGTCGGACCCGAGGTAGCTGGGGATGTCGAACTCAAGGATTTAAAAGTAGATCTTGGGCTTTTGGGTTCCTTCCCTAGTAGATTAAGGCCTTTCCACCCCAATTCAAGCAATGAGTGATGATCGGACTAGGATCGAGTGCTTTCGCCCTCGTTCCAACCACATCTACACCTCGATCCATGGGGAAATCCCCTTCGAAGCAAGGTCTTGAGATTGACACATGTTCACTTTCGCTACTTTGCCAATCTCAAGCCTTGATTCCCAACTTTCGCAAGGAATTGTAGCTCTATGTAGAGTGGGTTCCTTAGATCAAACACTCAAGGCTATGGAATTGGGGTTTCTAGCCTAAACCTAGCTAGGGTTTTCCCCCATAACCCAAGATCAAGGAGATCTACTCCATGTAGCAAGCAAAGAAAGCAAACAAATCAAAAGGGAAAGCAATCAACATCATCAATCTCAAAACAAAGCAAAGTTTCATTCAAATCCTAAGCAATCCACAAATTCCAATCAAAGGTTTTCAAATCCACAAGATCAAACAAAGCAAAGCTAAACAATCAACAAAACCTATCAAGCCTTCCTCTCTTGGCCGATTCTCTCTCTCTTCCTTCTCCTCTCCTTCCTCCTTGCTCTCCAAGAATCCTCTTGGCTCCCTTGGAACCCCCTTTTTGTGTGTGTGTGAGGGAACCCTTTCTTAGAAGACAAGAGGGCCTTTTATAGATTAGATGAGGGGAAAAAGTGGAAGTCCACAAATTTGTGCCTTGGAGCCCAAGTAGTTCGGTGACCGACTCGGACCGACACGGAGGACCTCGGGCCCGAGTTACTGTGCAACTCGGTTCGAGGTTGGAGACTTCAAAGTCGGGCCCGACGTGGTTGCAACTCGGTCCTGACCTCGTTCCACCTTCTTCTTAGTTGGCTTCTCTTGTTCTTCTTCATGGCTTGCTTCTCTCCTTCCCGCTTTAGCTCGGCCTTTGCTCCATGTCTCGACCCTCCTTCAAATCGATCCTTGATTCATGCCAAATTACCTACAAAACACATAAAATGTGCGTAGTCTCCGAATCTCATAGAAATACGGGAACTAGGCTAAAAAGGAACAAAACGCACAAGAAAAGGGGAAAAAGAAACATATTTACAAAGGAAATCACATATGAAAACACCACCAAATAGAGAGACATCAGTTCCCCCTCAAAGAGTGGAACTATATCTAGAGCTTTATCCTCTTTTCTTCTTCCCTTGACTTGTTCCCTTGACATCCAGTAAAAACAAAGTTCCCACTCTTCTACACCATGATTGAGTAATGAGGGCTAGTTTGGATAGCATGGGATTTTTGTGGAACAATAAGATAAGCATATCCAAAGAAATAAGCATGGAAAGGAACAAAAGACATCCAGATCATTGAATCCAGTAGATAAGGGCTTAAAACATATTACGCTCATAGGAAATGTTTACCTGGATCAAGGTTAAGGGACAAGTCTTATGATCAACCATCATTTCGGCTAATACGGCGGGTTAGGAACTCAGGTTGATCATTTTGGGTCAAAATACCCCATACTTAAACTTGCTTGTCCTCAAGCAATAACAATGTAAGCAAGACCGAAACATAATCTTCAAGTAAAGCCTCGTATGAAAACACATTTTAAACACAAGTGATCGATATTCAAGCAAGATTACGTCATCACACGTGATTAAGTGTTCCAAGGAATAAAGTCAATGCAACTAAGCCTCACTTTAGGGATATGTGAATGTGTATCACTCATCATGTGTTTTGGGTTTAGCAATGAACACTCAAGCTCAAAAATCATGCAAGTAAGGACTTTACTATTGAAGCTAATATCACCAATTACTCCACCTAGAGATGCCTAATGCAAAGTACACAAAGAATTTCGAACTTGGCTCAATGGAGGTCCTCAAAGAGGTTCCATTCGGCCGGGTTGTAATGGGGCTTTTGGTATTTCTCAAGGTGGGAATTATTTGGTCTTGTGGTGCTTACAATGGGGATTGAACAGCCTAAACTCTCACCAACTTCACCAAATTCCACAATTACTTTCACACTCACCCAAAAGACTTAACATTTTCCTTTCAACCCAAAATTTCACTTAACATTCCACTTCATCTTTGCTCTTATGCTTTTTGTTGGATTTTCAACACTTTCTACATTTGGACCGACTTTCTTATGACATCGGGCCCGATGTTGCTTGTAACTCGGTCGGACCATTTTCTTCACTTAAGCTCCTTGCTTTATTCCACTTTATATTTCCAGCATTTTCTTTCTTTTTTTTTCATTTTTGTACAACAAAGATGCACTACCCACATGATTCATAACACCATTCTTTTGCCCTTAAACCCAAGAGAATCTCAACTCTTCAAATACAATCCCAACCTTTCTTCTAAAGTCCAATCCCATAAGGGTCAAGTCATATAAGGCTAGGAATAATATTTTTGAGGAGTTTCAAACAAAGGCTTAGGCTAGAACGGGGCTACAAACAAAGGATTATCTTCATGGTAGGATATGGAACATTTATGTGACTAGAAGAATAAAGTTCAAAATCAATGTGACCATGCTAGGACAATTCTCATGACGGTCTTGGAAAATAGATAAACACCGCAATAGCAAGTTTTACTAAGCATGAATGAACTAATCACACAAGAAACATGAGGGATATGCAAATATGAACAAGAATCCCTAAAATGGCGAAAAATCAATCTCACAAGGGTCACTCATACTTAGTTGCATAAGAACTCATCCTAGAACTCACATGTTCAATAAAACAAGCAAGATATCATGATCACATCAAAAGCAACATCATTTTTAGAGGCTAAACTATCCAAAAATATGCAAAGGAATTTACATGCTCACATCATCATTAGCTTTTATTTTGGCAATCTAAGATGGGAACTTCTAGTCCAAAACCTACAAAACACAAAATCTTTTTGTTGCTTTTAACACAATTTTTCAATTTTTTTTTTTTTGAATTTTTGCAAAAATTTCTCTAAAAAAACTCATCCATTCTAGACCAAATTAATCATCCATGTCATTCCACAAACCAATAAGCAAACATCCCAAATACAAACTAGAAACACAAACTAAATATCCTCAAAATAACAAACAAACATAAACAAGTGAAATCATGAACACACCTACCCCCACCCCATACTTAAAATTTTGATGTCCCCATCAAACAAGGAAATCAAAACTTAAAAGCAAGAGAGAAGAGTATGAAAAGCTCACAATTTCTTATTCTTCAATGGCATGTATAGGATCAATCGAAGGGGTTGTCACATCTACGTCCTCTTTGGACCCTTGCTTGCCGCTCCCCATACAACTCACATACAACTCCATACAACTCAACAAAAGCACTCATCTACACACAACAACATTTCAACACAAGGGAACCCCATACTTAGTCTCTAGACTCACATGCATCTCAATCCAACATAAATCATCATGGACATCTTCTAACAATAGCTAAGCAAATGATCATTCTACATCATGATTAGGCTATAGCCGACAATTAAACACATGAATCCACATGATATCACAAGAAGAGAGCAAAAACAACATGGATCGACTTCCGACCTATGTCGGGCCCGACTTACTCAACCTCGGTCCGACTTCCACAACTCGGGCCCGACTCTCCTGGGCACGTCGATCTCGACCTAGTTCATGCTTCGACTCTAACCTCAAATCAACCCAAATTACTCTATCATGCACTTAAATTTCAAATTCAACCATCAAACATCCCTAATCGAAGTTCTAAATGGATCTAAGCATGCATAAACAACTTTAAAGCTCAATTTCACAAATCATGCAAATCCACCATTGATGCTCAAGCTCTCAATCAAACATGGCATTACTCAATCTATGCAATGAAAGCACAAAATTTTCAAAGAAATAAGTAGAGATCGAGTAACACATACCGGATTCGAAGAGTATTGAACTTTTAAACAAATAAGCAACTTAGAACTCAAATTTCCTCAATCTAGATCTAGATGGGGGATGAAGGACTGTATTGAACTCGAAATTTCTACTCGGAATCGGGTTAGGTAGGCGTTTTTGTGGTTGGAACGAGATGAAGTAGGGAGTGTGTGGATCGAGTATGGTGAGGGGAGGGGCGGCCGACTTTGAGAGTTTTTGAGCGAGAGGGGTTGTATTTTGGGAATGGTGGTTGATATGAAGATGATAGGTAGGTGGGGGTGGTATTTAATGGGGGAAAGGGACAAATTAGGTCAAGGGCAAAATTGGCATTCCAACTAGTCAATTCGGAACGGACCGACTTCATGGACCGACGTCCCTAAGTCGGGCCCGACTTACCTGGGCTCGATGTGGGAGTATTCGGGTCACCAATTTTACTCCATCCTCATGCAACTTCTTTCCCATATTTCCATTTAAATATTTCACTTCAAATCCTACACAACTTTGAAGAATGCACGACACCATAAATCCACAAAACACTAGATAGAGATTGGTTAGGGAAAAGCTAGGCTATACTGAGAAAAATCAAACTAAAATTACGAAAAGAAAGCTACTAGCTCAGGTTGCCTCCCGAGAAGCGCTCGTTTAGAGTCACTAGCTTGACTTCCTAACCTCAACCTTATGGCGGGTGAAACACGGTGAATTGCTCGCCATTGTTGTGCCCATTCCCATTGCCTTCATACCCATAAAACCACCAACGATGGTCTATATAGGCATGGCTCTCCGATCTCGGGCCTATCTCATCATACTCTTCCAACGGATGAGATTTCTCCTCCTTACTTGCTCCATCATATTTTTCTTTTCCTACACCAAGGTTATCCAAAGAATTCCTAGGAGATTCTACCAATTCATCTTTCAAATCACTAAGGCAAATGTAGGAGTCTCCTAAGTCATCGTTCAAATCACTTAAACAAATGTAGGAATCAAAAGTTTGGGAAGAATTGTGGTCATCACCAACATTAAAAGGATATAAGTAAGGATACTCTTCATCTCTTCTTGAGCTAGCATTGATTGTTGACTCATCTTGATCCTTGAATTGCTCCAACAACTCCCTTACTTGTATTTGTTCATTGAAGCTTTCATCACTCCTTAACACAACGACCTCTCTAGCAACTTCCACTTTTTCACTTTCTCTCTTGGCACTCTCTTCAAGTTTAAGGATGGCCAAGGCGTCCGGCTCATTCAAAGCTTTGTTGAAGTGAAAATCGACCTTCTCTTCCCCAATCTCAAAGGAAACCTTGTCGTTCTTGACATCAAACCTTGCCCCCGCCGTAGCTAAGAATGGTCTTCCTAAGATTATTGGGACCAAGGGGTCCTCATGCATGTCCAAGACCACGAAATCATCGGGGACAAAGTACTTACCAACTCGCACCGGAACGTCATCCAATATTCCCTTGGCCTTGATGATGGAACCGTCGGCCATAGTTAGGGACATATCGGCCGGCTCCATTTCACCCAAATTTGCTCTTCTCCAAATGCTAGCGGGCATCACCGAAACACTTGCCCCAAGGTCACATAAGGCTTGGAAGTTTTGAGACCCCACACCAATAGTTATAGCAAAGCGACCGGGATCTCCTAGCTTTTGCGGTAACTCCAAGGTCTTGACCTCATCTTGCATTTCAACTATAGACCTCTTCTTGCTCAAAATCTCCTTTAAAAACTTGGCATAAGATGGCATCTCGCTCAATGCATCGGTGAACGGGATAGAGATGTTCAAGCTTTGCAAGAGTTTGAGAAACCTCTTGAATTTGTTCTCAACAACATCTTTCGGCTTCTTCGAGGGATATGGAAGAATTATTGCACCTTGAATCTTGCTTGGATCAACCTCTTTGGACTTCCCTACTTCATTTGCAATATTTCTTGGTTGGACCGACTTGGGCACCATGTCGGGCCCGATGTTGTGAATCTCGGTCCTAGACAAAGGAGTCGGATCGAGGTCTGTGTACGTCGGTCCCGAGTTGCTCTCAACCTCGGTCCGGGGTAAAGGGGTCGATCTTCTTGCTGGGTTGACTTCGGGGAACGTCGGACCCGACTTGCTGGGTAAGTTGGTCCGACTCTCTTCATTCTTCTTAGGCATGTGTGCTCGGGTAGGTTTCGGCCACTTCTCAATCCAATTGCCCGGACTTTATTTTGATTGTTTTGAGCTCGAGGGTTCTCCTCGGGTCGGCCCGGAAGTCTCCCATTCTCTCTCGGGGTTTGAGTCGCAATTTGAGCAAATTGATTGTCGACTTGCCTCCTCCATGCACCAAACTCATTAAATTGGGTCCTCATCTCCTTGAACCCATCTCTCATCTCTTGAGCAAATGATTGTAACTCATTGAATCCCGGTGGTCTATATGGTGGTGGTGGCGCCCTTGGCTCGTTTTGGTTGAAGTTGTTGTTGTAGCCTTGAGCTTGACCGTTGTTCCATCGGCCATTACCACTATTGTTGAAATTGCCTCTTCCACCGAAATTTCCTCGAACATAGTTTGCCTCCTCAATTCGCTCGGCCAAGCGCACTTGGCTCTCATTCGGACAAACTTGTGTAGCATGTGCAAAGGATCCACACTCCTCACAAGCTCTAGCATTTTGCTTGTAGTAGTGGACTTGCCTCTTAAGCTTGCTCACTTCACCTTCAAGGAATTGGAGCTTCACATCCCTATCAATGTCTTCTCCCTTTGGATCATATAATTTCCTTGCACCTTCACCTTGAACTTTCACCTCTTTGCTAGCTTGACTCACCCCATACATAGCCTCATAATCGGATAGCTTGTCAAGTAGCTCCCAAGCTTGATCCGGTGTCAAGTCTATGAACCCACAATCGGTGTGGAGATTAAGATTGTCCTTCGTTACCGGATTGATGCCTTGGAAAAAGATGTCTTGAAGCACATATGGTTGTTGGCCATGAGTAGGACATTGGCGCAACATCTCCTTGAAACGGTCCCATGCTTCGAAGAGAGGCTCATTCGGACCTTGTTGAAAACTTGCAATCTTCCTTCTTAACTCGGTTGTCTTTGAGGGCGGGAAGAACTTCATCAAGAAAGCATCATAGAGTGTCTTCCAAGTTGTGATTGACCTAGGAGCTTGGCTCTCGAGCCAATGTGTGGCCTTGCCCCCAAGTGACCATTTGAACGCCTTTAGAAGCACATACTCCAATGTCTCCTCGTCGGTAGAGATCGTCTCACACATATCCACAAATCGTTTAACATGCTCTATGGGACACTCATGTGGACGGCCCTCGAATTGATCTCGCTTGATGAGGGAGATGAATTGCGTCTTGATCTCAAAATTCTTGGCAACCTCGGGAAGCACAATAGCCGGCTCGGGTACCCTCAACTCCGGATGCATGTATTGGCGTGCATTCCGGGGTAGAGCGTTGAGTTGAGCCTCGGCTCTCATCCGTTGCTCCCGTTCTCTTCTTGCCACCTCCTCTTGATTGTCCCTCTCAAGTTGCAATCTAGCCATTTCGGCCCTAAGTTGAGCCAACTCCTCATCAACATGGAGAGCTTGATTCGCCATCCTTTTCCTTCTTCGGGCTTCCTTGAGAATACTTTGCATATCACTCACAAACTCAAGCTCAAGTGTTCCTCGGGAGGAACGAGCTAGCATACACCTATGAAATAAAAACACAAACCAAAACAAATCAAAAATAAACAAAGGGTTTGGGCTATTCCCTCACCCAAATCACTACCAAAACACAAGAAACTCACCAAATTGGCACTCAATGCACTTAGACTTCCCCGGAAACGGCGCCAATCTTTTGATCGCCCTCTCGGATTGTGAGGGTCTAGAGATACAATTTATAACCCGACCCCGTTGTAGTACGTGGTGGGTGTCGAACACTCGGGAAGTCTATTCGATCGATGTGCCTAGATACTAGGAAGCTAGAAAGGAGAGCATAAAACAAAGGAAAACAAAGAAAACAGTCGGGACCGACACTGAGGTCACATCGGGCCCGAGGTTGGCGACAAGAGGAAGTCGGGACCGACACTGGGTAAGTCGGGCCCGAGGTAGCTGGGGATGTCGAACTCAAGGATTTAAAAGTAGATCTTGGGCTTTTGGGTTCCTTTCCTAGTAGATTAAGGCCTTTCCACCCCAATTCAAGCAATGAGTGATGATCGGACTAGGATCGAGTGCTTTCGCCCTTTTTCCAACCACATCTACACCTCGATCCATGGGGAAATCCCCTTCGAAGCAAGGTCTTGAGATTGACACATGTTCACTTTCGCTACTTTGCCAATCTCAAGCCTTGATTCCCAACTTTCGCAAGGAATTGTAGCTCTATGTAGAGTGGGTTCCTTAGATCAAACACTCAAGGCTATGGAATTGGGGTTTCTAGCCTAAACCTAGCTAGGGTTTTCCCCCATAACCCAAGATCAAGGAGATCTACTCCATGTAGCAAGCAAAGAAAGCAAACAAATCAAAAGGGAAAGCAATCAACATCATCAATCTCAAAACAAAGCAAAGTTTCATTCAAATCCTAAGCAATCCACAAATTCCAATCAAAGGTTTTCAAATCCACAAGATCAAACAAAGCAAAGCTAAACAATCAACAAAACCTATCAAGCCTTCCTCTCTTGGCCGATTCTCTCTCTCTTCCTTCTCCTCTCCTTCCTCCTTGCTCTCCAAGAATCCTCTTGGCTCCCTTGGAACCCCCTTTTTGTGTGTGTGTGAGGGAACCCTTTCTTAGAAGACAAGAGGGCCTTTTATAGATTAAATGAGGGGCAAAAGTGGAAGTCCACAAATTTGTGCCTTGGAGCCCAAGTAGTTCGGTGACCGACTCGGACCGACATGGAGGACCTCGGGCCCGAGATACTGTGCAACTCAGTCCGAGGTTGGAGACTTCAAAGTCGGGCCCGACGTGGTTGCAACTCGGTCCTGACCTCGTTCCACCTTCTTCTTAGTTGGCTTCTCTTGTTCTTCTTCATGGCTTGCTTCTCTCCTTCCCGCTTTAGCTCGGCCTTTGCTCCATGTCTCGACCCTCCTTCAAATCGATCCTTGATTCATGCCAAATTACCTACAAAACACATAAAATGTGCGTAGTCTCCGAATCTCATAGAAATACGAGAACTAGGCTAAAAAGGAACAAAACGCACAAGAAAAGGGGAAAAAGAAACATATTTACAAAGGAAATCACATATGAAAACACCACCAAATAGAGAGACATCAGTTCCCCCTCAAAGAGTGGAACTATATCTAGAGCTTTATCCTCTTTTCTTCTTCCGTTGACTTGTTCCGTTGACATCCAGTAAAAACAAAGTTCCCACTCTTCTACACCATGATTGAGTAATGAGGGCTAGTTTGGATAGCATGGGATTTTTGTGGAACAATAAGATAAGCATATCCAAAGAAATAAGCATGGAAAGGAACAAAAGACATCCAGATCATTGAATCCAGTAGATAAGGGCTTAAAACATATTACGCTCATAGGAAATGTTTACCTGGATCAAGGTTAAGGGACAAGTCTTATGATCAACCATCATTTCGGCTAATACGGCGGGTTAGGAACTCAAGTTGATCATTTTGGGCCAAAAAAAGAAAAAACTCATGCATATGTAACAACTCCATGCAAAAAACATAGTGAAGGCATAGTCCATCAAATAAATCATCATATTATCACGAAGAACGTTAATTACAAAGTATTGTTCCCTACCAATGTTCCCTTAAACTAGCCAATCATTGAAAGAATAGTGAACCAGGACATGTTTAATTCTAAGAAGATCATGCAAGGAAGCATCCTTAGATGTTCCTTGAGATTTCTATCCAAAGCTTTGGTGAATTTCCTTGCAACTTGATTTTCAGTTCTACAAAGTTCCATCTCAATGGGGTTTTTCTCAAAGATCAACTCTATTGTTCCCATGCATGAAAGATGAGCACATTATGGGTTTAGAAACACTTGCCTCATTGTGTTCCACAACTAGCATTCAACTTGTTCTTTTTAAGAGGAGAATTTTTGTTCTTGACCTTGTTCCCCCTGAATTGTTGCACTTCTTGCACATTAAGTGAGTTCCTAGCTCACTTCCACTTAAGATTGTGAGGAAATTTTTGCAATGAGACACTTATTCCTAAGTTGTTTCCCTGACAACTCCCTACAACACAAACTCAAGTCTTGATTTCGGGCACCCAAACAAGTTTGGGGTCCCTTGGGTTAGGGCTAGCATTAAAAAATTCAACATTTCTACACTTCATGCAAAAAGATTTTATGGAAGGAACTGAAGACTTACCTCTCCTAGGTTGTTGCACCTTTTGCTCCTTCCTTCTTAATCCAGTGAACTTTCAATGGTTCTTGAAAGCATAG
Organism: Fallopia convolvulus; assembly: GCA_964016875.1. NCBI lineage: Eukaryota > Viridiplantae > Streptophyta > Magnoliopsida > Caryophyllales > Polygonaceae > Fallopia > Fallopia convolvulus. The sequence continues at coordinate 22,402,171 of OZ024730.1, forward strand.
TGCCCACGTCGTTCCCAGTTCCCATGGCTTTGTTGGAAATGAGGTTGTGCCTTTCTCTCTTGGAACCTTGTTTCCCTATGATGTTCCCTCTTCTCAACTTGGTTCATCACCTTTGGATGATTACGATGTGCACCTTGGGCACTTGATTTTCCTTTCTGTTCCTCTTGTCTCTTGGGTTTGCCCCTCACATGAATGTCATTGTTCCATGAAGCTTGCTTCTTTGATCTAGCTTGTTGTTCCCAAACCTTATGTGCCTTTTGTCCTCTAGCCCATGTGTCGTTTAAGGAAATATGGTTTTCAAGACCTTTTAGCTTTGCCTCCAAGTGCATGTTCCTGTCATTAGCACTTTGCAACTTTCGTTGAAGATGGAGCAATTCCTTTTCTTCAAAATTTTATTCCACCTCTTCTTCACAATCAGATGCACTTTGTTCCTTAGCAACATAACAATTACTTGGACTTGTCCATTCGTCAGATTCATTATCACGACTGTTCCCCCATGCATCAAAAAAGAAAGACATCATTCCTTTTCCTTTCTTCTTCTTAGGACAGTTCCAAATGATGCTCTCCCTTTCCTTGGTCAGTACATCAAGTATCTTTTGTTGTTCCTCTCCCACAAGCTCTAGTTTTGTGGTGGGAACACTTCCATCATTTTTCCTTTGGAGATTTACCTTGCACTACAAAGAACGTAGTGCCTCTATGCAACGACCAACGTCATCACTTTTTTGACAAAGTCATACTGTTCCCTAATTACTTGCAAGTAACACACAATCTAAAGCAACGAGGCCCTAATACCAATTGTTGGAAAGTTGTGTGCTAGAATAGAGTCAAGGAACAGTTATGGGAACTTTTCCTTGGGCAGCGGAATAATAATAAATATGCAGGTTATAGACACAAGCTAGAGAACAATATGGGAAGTATAGGAACAAAGAATATTAAGGGAATAGTTCAAGAAATTTTAATGAGCAAGAACCAAAAGCATAAGAAAAGTAAAGGGACGCAGTTCCTTATAGAGGAACCCCACTTCAACCAACTAGTTGAATGGGTAAACATCTTCCTCCCTTGGAGGATTTTGAATGACTTACTTGTTTTATTGATTGGTCCTTTGTAACAACAGGCAAGACTCAAACTTCGTTGTTCCTAGCAGTTCTTCCTAACTCTAGCAACACTAATGAGTCTTCTCAACCAAGTTCCTAAGCAAACAAGTAAACCAAACCTTACACCTGGACTTTACTGGACTATCACAGTTCCCTTGCTCCTAGGAACTTCTTCTTTCGCTCTTACACATGGACTTGAACTATCACATTTCCCTTGCTCTCGGGACCTTCGTCTTTCGCTCTTACACCTGGACTTGACTATCACAATTCCCTTGCTCCTGGGAACTTCTTCCTTACCGTCATTGAGATCAAACACTCGCCGTCGACCACCTTCACTCTCTCTTAATGCTCTTGCGTTTTTGGATTTCTGAAGGGGTGAATTTTTCTCTTGGGCTTGGTCACTATTTATATCTAAAGAGACTTGCTCCCCAATCCTCATCTTGGGAAATGTCAAGATTGCCCTTGTCTTGTTCCCTAAGTATGTACTTTCTCAACATGTGACTCTTGTTTGAATTTAGTCAACTCTTGAAGCTCATCAAGCTGTTGGATGAATAGGCTCAGTCTGATACACAGATTGTGCCTTTGTTTTGTTGGCAACATGTCTTCGTATTTCTCGCTGACGTGCTTTTTGGACTGGGTTGTGAGTTCCCTTGGATGGGAATAGTTCCTTCATATTACACTGATAGTTCCCTTCATTGTTCCCTTGAGTGTTTCTTCTCCTGGAGCTTTTCTCTTGAGGAATTGTTCCTTGGATGGGAACAGTTCTTTGATATTACACTAATAGTTCCCTTCATTGTTCTTTTGAGTCTTTCTTCTCCTGGAGCTTTAGTCTTGGGAAACTGTTCCTTGGATGGGAACAATTCCTTCACATTACATTGTCGTTCCCTTCATTGTTCCTTTGAGCTTTGAAACTTCAATGTTCTCATCGTGTTCCCTACATGGGAACAGTTTCTTCATATTACACTAGTGTTCCCTTCAACATTCCTTCTTCTTGGTTTTTCTTTTCTTTTCAATTATCAAGGGAACATTGTCATCCCTTGCATCTGAGTGTTCCCTTCATTGTTCCCTCTATACAGAGGAACAGTTCCTTTCATTGTTTCCTTCAATCTTCATTCTTTGTCTTGCTTCTCTTGGAGCCTTGAACGTCACAGTTCCCATCATCGTTTCCTCCAGTTAGATGAATAGTTCCTTTCATTATTCCCTTGAATCTACCTTCTTTCTTTTACTTCTCTTGGAACCTTCAACTTCACAGTTCCCATCAATATTACCTCTAGTGAGAGGAACAATTCTTTCATTGTTCCCTTGGACAATTAAATCCCTGAAACACTTCATAGAACATATCAAACGCCAAGGGTTTGTTATCATCAAAGCCCATAGGGGAAAGGGAACCTTGCCTTAACACTTGTGATCTAACATTGCACGCCAAGTGTTTGATGAAATGTCCATGTAAGTGTCACTCCTAATTGTGGCATTCGGTTTCTTGGTTAGAATTTATGCTTTTATTCGATCGGTCTTGGTTTTGTAGTGCAGAATATGCTTATTTGCTTGATACTATCCCTATTCCTTATGCTTATGCCTAGATGTCTTGAATGTACATTTCTTTTTTCTCCTTTTGCCTTTAAAATGACTTGTGAACTAACATTGCACGCCAAGTGTTCGATGAAATATCAATGTCAATGTCAATTTTAAATGTGGCATTCGGTTTCTAGGTTCGAATTTATGCTTTTATTCGATCGGTCTTGATTTTGTAGTGCAGAATGTGCTTATTGGCTTCATACTATCCTCATTCTTTATGCTTATGCCTAGATGTCTTTAAAGTTTACTTGTTTTTTCTCCTTTTGCCTTTAAAATGACTTGTTATCTAACATTGCATGCCAAGTGTTCAATTAAACGTCGATGTAAATGTCACTCCTAAATGTGACATTCGGTTTCTAGGTTCGTTTTTATTCTTTTATTCGATCGTGCGCGATTTTGTAGGGTAGAATATGGTTATTGGCTTGATACTATCCTTATTTTTTATGCTTATGCCTAGATGTCTTTAAAGTTCACTTGTTTTTTCTCCTTTTGCCTTTAAAATGACTTGTGATATAAAATTGCACGCCAAGTGTTCAATGAAATGTCCATGTAAATGTCGCTCCGAAATGGCATTCGGTTTCTAGGTTCGAATTGATGTTTTTATTCGATCCGTCTTGGTTTTGTAGTGCAGAATGTGCTTATTGGCTTGATAATATCCTCATTTTTTATGCTTATGTCTAGATGTCTATTAAGTTCACTTGTTTTTATTCCTTTTGCCTTTAAAATGACTTCTCACCAGCTTGATGACTCTCACTCAAGCAACCTTTAGCTCTTCATTCTCTAAGTTTGGAGTTTATGATTTGGAAAAAGTGAGCAGCAAGGTGGTTGTTGAATGGTTTAAATAGGCATGATGAGAAATCCTTATCCACTTGAGGTATTTCTCCTAAATACCCTTGACCTAAATACCCTTTTTGGCTTGTTCTCCAAGTATGATTCCTTAAGGTTGACAGGTTACTTGATTTGAATTTTGAATTGTCAACTCTTTAATCAATCTGGATCGTTAGATGGTCGTCTTCTCTCTGTTGAGGCTTTGAAGGTTTGAGACGCCTCTGTGTCCGAATCAAAACAAGATCCCTAAAATTGTGTTGAGATGTCGCTTTCACGCATGTGCCAATTCCAATTAAAAAGGAACTCTCGTCTTCTCGGTTCCCTTCTAATGGGAACTCTTCTTGACTTTTGATCACGATGAATTTGGTCGTGCAAATCGCGACTATGCAAAGGAATCCAAACTAACTAAGAACTGTAGTCTTTAGGATATCCGGGTCGAATACATAGGGAGACAGATTTATCGTTTTGTATGAGTTTTGTGTCAAACAAGTAATTAAGGGGCTTTGTATTGTAACTAAGAATAAAAAACTAACAAATTAACAAGTTTGTGAATAACAATATTTGGGAAGATAGCTTAGGTTTACAAATATCAGCAATCGTATGACAAGTTTATCATTGATTTCACCTCAATATCACATGCAATGGATTTTCCAATTCCTTTTCAATTCTAACTAACAACACAACTAAATACTATTAGACCTAACTAATTAAACAACCATGAATCCATCAGTGATTCAATTTAATAGCAACATTAAGGATAGGAATATAATACGATACAATTATAGCATATAACGACCAGCTTTTACCCTAAAATGTAAATCAAATCTCTTCTGCATAAGACTAGCACAACCAGATACTAGTACGATGCACTTGCTACTTCAATCTAGAGATGCTCAACCAGTAACACTCTATATCTAGCAATAGATCCAATAGCAACAAATGCTAGTTGACCAGGCTAGAAATTGTTGAAATAAATCATAAACATTCATGCAAGAGAGAAGATTAAATCCAAGCAATATATAAGGAATTAGAAATCCAAACAAATTTGTATTTCACTCAGGTGTTCCCTTTTGTACAACTTGTTTGCCTAAGTAATAAAATAATGTGTCTGCTTTACTTTATTGTCCCGTTATTCATGCTTATTCTTTTCGATGATGCCGAAATGGGGAAGGATAAAACGTGTGAGATGCGTTGTACTAAGTTATAATAGTATGGCTTTTTCTAAGGGGGAATAATCTCACAAAATCTACTAAGAAGGAACTGCATAACCAACTTGATGGCTGGATCCATGGTAGAGATGGTGGTGCAAAGAGATCGCCTAAGATAGACGAAATTCGTCACTTGTTACGAATGAAGCTGGATCGGAGGTTGAATTTTGTCTAGGATCAAAATGGTAGATCTCCCTCGTTCGGACATGGAATTGGGTGATTCAAAAGCCGGACATGGAATTGATCTTTACCTCTTCTTGAATCCCTCAAAATTTGAGAGCTATTTGATATGTGGTTCGAGAGTTATGGATCCTGAAGTGAAATACTATAGGAACCACTAGGATATAATTTCGGTTTGTTAAAGGGTGGCGTGAAGGTTATGGATGCAAGGCTCGGATATAACGTACCGAGAGTTGCAAACTAAATTGAAGGAGAAGTTGGATATGACTCACCAACCAATCTTCAACGAGATCAACAATGGAAAAACAAGAAATATTAGATTAAAAAACAAAGGAAAGTAAGCATAAAACACCATAAATTTTAAGCCCTAAGGCACGCCCCTCCACACTCAGCTCACACTTCACTCTAATTGCATAAAACACCATAAATTTTTAAGAAAACCAACTTAAAGTCCTCGACAGAACATAACTTATGTTTTTGTACTAGTGTCACCAAAGTCACAAGAATACTCCACCCTTCACCATCTTTTGCCAAAGTCCAACTTATGATCCATGATCTGCTCCTTAATTTTGTCAAGCATTGCCCTAGCTCGTGCTTGTGTAATGAACCCAAGATAGGGTGCGGTTCCTTGGCTTGGATCCGTGGAGCCTTGGATGTCGATCTTGGACATTTGTCTAAGTGAACACTCTCCTTTGTCGGGCAAATTGAAATTGGCATTAGGCCTGGATTCCTCACTCATGTTATGTACCAAAGTCCCACCAAAAGTGCCCGAAGAAAGACTCCCATCAAGCCTAGGGACGGGCGTGCCCCATGGAGTCGTGTGCAAGGGCGCACAACCGGGTAATGGCTTCGGGAACGGCGCATGCAAGGGTTGTAGGAACGTGCACCAAGGCCCATCGTGGGGTTGGAGTGTCACACTAGCTGGCTCGACATTGGGATTGGTACGGAGAGGTGACTCTTCGGTAGATGGCTCAGTATCGAGAGGCGAGGCCTTTGTAGGTGGCTCAGTAGAGGACTTGGTAGATGGAATCACATCATCCTCCTCCCCTTCAAAAGGGTTTGTCCTCAAACATTGCTCATGCTCAAACACACCATTTCCAAGCAGTAGATGAGACGTCAAGATGCATGCACGAACTACTCCACTATTTTTCATAGTCCTATGTACCTGCTTAGTAATGCAACTAGTTGTATAACTCAAAGATCGAGACATGATGAAAACATTATGGACAATATGCATTCCATAAAGCATATATTGAGAAAGAAAACTATAGTGCATACAAGAGTACCTAGTTCAACTTCTATATGCAAAATGAATATCAAATCATGCAATCTTCTACCCTTTTTACTATTCTCATGCTCATTCAAGGGGAAAGGAATTGAAAAGGTATAGAGAAGTGATACTTCCATGAGATTAGTTTTCTTGTAAACAACATTGTCATCATGGTCAAAGGTTAGTTTCTTGGAATGGTCAACATAACACACATCTCCTCTTAGATTGAATGAATTAGTATCATTGTCTTCTTGAAGCATAAAGGGCAAGTTGGAAGGAAACAAAAGAAATGCATACATCAAAGGAGTTTCCAAAGAATGAATAGAGCTTGGTGTGATGGTGGGGCAAAGCTCACTTTTAGAAAGAGATGGTTTCATGACTTCGTCCTCTTTTCCCTTTGAATCAAGCTCCTCTTCAATTGGCTCTTGAATCTCAAGAGATTGCACATTCGAAGTAGAACCTTCCTCGACTTGGTTGGTAAACCCCGTGCCTTTGGAGGCAAGGTTAGCATGCTCCGCTTGAGTGTGAGGCTCAACTCGTTTCACACTTGAGAGTACCATCTCATTTTGTTGAATCCTCTCATCCAAGCCTAGTCCTCGGTTTTCCAAGGCGTCTAAACGGGAACACATGGTTTGCATGGATTGTCGAATAGACCTAATCGCGACCTCCACCGAATTGGAAGACTCTTCATTGATCTTTGTCTTCACCTACACTCATCATCTCAACAAGACCAAGTAACATGCAAGGGTATAGAGATGCACAAGAATTAATTAGCAATACTTGTTCGAGATGGAAGTCCGATAAGTTGCAAGTAGGAGATGACCAACAAAAAACTACTAGAAAGGATCAAACACACCACACACTCATAAAAAGACAAACAACAACTAGGAAGCTACTAAACACCAAGAAAGTCAAGCAACAAGTTAAACAAATATTTAGGCCTTGCTCGAGTCCGACTTTTTCTTTTAAGGCATGAATTCTGATTTTTTTAAACAAAATTAAATATGCAAAACAAGTAAGACAAACACTTATTGGTGTCGTTCTCGTATCCTAGAGTCGAAGCCAATGGACAAGCATGTAATGAGAATCAAAAGGGACAGATCCACACAACTTAAGAAGTTTGGGAATACCCCGACCTTGTGTTTATTTTTAAGAAGTTTGATTTCGTTTGTTTTCTCAGCTTATGCAAGCAGGAAGACGTTGACTTGAATTCGAACACCCTGTCTACTATTCTGAACATGAACGTTCTTTCCATCACATGAGGAGAGAGAGCCAAACAATGACAATAGCTGAAGAGATGGCTCAACAAATGGCTGCTCTCCGTAGGCAAATGGAAGCATTGCAAGCTGATCGAGACGTTGCAGTTGCTAAGCTGAACGTGAACAAGAAAACACTATTCGTTTACAAGAGCAGTTGAATGCTATCCTAAGGAATGCCAAGCATTAAATGCATACAGAATTGAGGCGCCAGAATCAACAATTGTTCTCCCAGAGATAGAGAAGACCTTTGAGATCAAATCTGAATTTATATCCTTGATCAAAAGGGCTCAATTTGAAGGGAAACCCATTGAGTGTGCAATGGAGCATATTAGAAATTTTACTGATTTGTGTTACACTATTGTTGCTGATGGTGTCTCTTTAGAATATGTTCAATTCAAAGCTTTTTAAGTGGTCCCTTACATGATACACTAGTACAAAAATTGCATTTTATCACGGTTCTGTTGATAGGGATTTACTTAACAACAAATTAATTTGTAGTCAAGACCCCATTGTGTATAGGGAGGTCATGGTCGTCCACGGGAAGCAAGGTTATGTTTGATTACTAATCTAGAAACCAAAAGAGAAGGCAAAACAAAACAAAGAACAAAGCAAAACAACTAAATAAATTCAGCAGAAAAACAACCCTAGAAAATAAGACAAAGTAAACAGCAAGAAGAAAGGGGAAAATTGCAGGTCGGTATCGACCTGCGCAGGGTCGATATCAAGGTAACCGGGTTTTGAAAACTTAACTCAAATAAGGGAAAAACTCTAGGATAGGGGTTCACCACAACACAATCATGCAATTCCAAATAACATAAATCATCAATATCAGGCTTTTAACATAAAGTTATCAACTTTCGTTGATTAAACAAGCAAATCAATCAATTTTCCCAAATCAATTCACCTAATCTAGTTGCTTTGATATAAAGTTCTCAACTTTCATCTCAAACTTAATCTTGTATTCAAATTCAGAACTTTCTCTTTCAATCAAGTTAAGAACATGAAATACTTCAACTTTTGTCAAAACTTTTGCATAAACAAGTAGAAGAATAGATAAAAGGCAATCAATTCATTCATCACATCATCATTCATGCACAATCATGTTGGGTTTCTAACTCCAACCCTAGAAAATAAGACTACTCACTCACGATTGGACAAAAACAAGCAAAGAGATTAAGAGAAAACATAATTTTAATTAAAACTAAAGGCTTACTCGAATTAAAACATCAAACTTGTTTTATAACACACCTAGAACACAAGAGAATCTCGCACAATCTTCTTCCTTGTGCTCCAAGCTACACTTGCCTTCTAAAATAACTCGTAAAAACAAACCCTAGGAACGTCCCAACTGAGAACTAACGTGTGAGAGAGGGCAGATTGTGTCCAAACAAGAGTATTTATATTAGAACATCCCTCTTAAAAAGTTTCCATAAAAACAAAACCTACTAAAGATAAAGGATTGTGGAATAAATGAAATTAATGGGCCTTTTATCTCGGGCAGCTGGGCTGAGTGCCTCGATATCGACCCCCATAGGGTCGATATCGAGGTGGGTCTTGACTTGATTTCTCATGTTTCTTCCTTCTTCCTTTAAATTTTACGGGGTTTTTCTCCTTAACATTATTCATTCCTTCTTCATAGCTTGATCTTCTTTTCTAATGTCCTTTGAATGCAGCCAAATCCGCCTCAAAACTTACACAAAAACACACAAATAGCGTAGTTTCCATACATTTCCCAAAATATGCAAACTATACTAGAAAGACACAAAACACTCACAAAAACACAACTAAACTAGACCAAAAGACCTAGAAAAATATACTAAAACTACGCTAAAAACATGGACATCAAAATACCCCATACTTTAGCTCCTCAAGAAATCACCAAACAGAGATCAAAACCATCAACACATATATCAAGTAATAGCTCTAATCAAAAAGAAACATCTGCACAAGTGAAATTTAGACAAGCGACTTTAACGTCATTACACATATATGAGCAATTAATGAACACAAGCAATCGTAATCCAACCTCACAAGGGATATGTGTTTCACTCAACTCTCATGTGTTTAGGCTTATATATGCAACTCTCAACTCAATCAAACATACAAAAACTCATAGAAGTTTTAACTTATATCACCAATCTCTCTACCAAAGATTTTCAAAACAAGTAAAATCATCAAGAGAACTTAGGCTCAATGGAAAACTTCAAATAAGCTTCCATTCGGCCGAGTTGTAACGGGGATATGTAATAACAATAAGGCGTGGAAATAATTTGGCTTTGTGGTGCTAAAAATCCGGAAACATAGACTCCTAAACTCTCAACACCACTCACCAAACTTTTTTCAAGAACATCTTACCAAACTCACTTGAACATTAAAGCTCAACTCACTTTCAATAACCCAAATTCGTCCTAGAAAGTCTCATACACATATACAATAGAATGCTTGGCTTTTTCTTTTCTTTGTTTGCACTTGTTCAATTCTTTTTCTTATCCTCATTTTTTTCTAGTTTTCGATCAATTTTTTATTTTTTCTGAAGGAGGGAGTCGATACCAACCACACTGGGTCGGTAACGAGGCTGCAGTTTCATTCTTTTCTTACTTCTGCATTCTTCCTTTAAACCAAGAATCCTTTCTTTTAAAACTTGTTTTTGAACAATGAGACTTCCATTCTACCCATCCCAACCCTTCTTTATTGAACCAACATACAAACTCACAAAACAAAATCAACCAACTAAGTCCTAATCCCCGGATAGGGTCAATCTTATATCGGCTAGGAAAATAATATTGTGGAGCTTTACAAAAATAGGCTTTAAGGCACAAAGAAATTGGCTTCAAAAGAGGGATAATGTAAGGGTGGATAAAAAACAATAGGGCTTAACATCACAATTGCAAGAGAGAATATACACATAAGAGAGTAAATCGCACAAAAAAGAGAAGATGGATTGTTTATGTTCTCCCTATAAGGCCGAAATTAACTCACAAGGTAGATCATTTTGTTGGATTGCAACTAACTCATGCTAAAAGGCATACATGCTCAGTTTCATCGCATGCTAAAAATTCGCACAAAAAACAATTTTAGGGTAGAATCGGGCTAAACCATCAAAGACATGCTAAATGGATTTACATGATTATGCAAGAAATTACCATCCTAGAACCATATGACAAGGGTACTTATCAATCATGAAAATCATTTTGTGCTTTTTCAAATTTTTCAATATTTTTCATTTTTCTTTTACGGAAGGCAAAGCAAGCAACTAAACAACTTAAAGCAACTAGACATAAAAGCAATACATAACACACAAACACATGTAGAACACAAAGACACACATAAGACTTTTCATTTCCCTCCCTACCCCATACTTGAACCTAACAGTGTCCGCACTGTTATAACAATACAAGGTAAAAATAAAGAAGTAGGGAAAAGAAAACAAACTCACAAGATCAATTTTGAGGCGGCCTTGAAAATATCCTTGAACCCTTGAAAAAAGAGGGGGAATCACTGATAAGTCGGTCTCCGTCCTGGAGGAGGAAAGTGCGTCTCCATCGCAATCATTGAACTCACAGGTCTCCGTCCAACGCTGATCAGACTCTGCCCAACGGTCCTCATTCCCTTGCCAATGTTGCTCATCAATCCTCCTCTGCTAAGTATAATACTCTTGAAACTGATGCTCATGATCATATAGCCTATGTTGGCCAGTCTAAAGAAACTCCATGCGGCGCACAAGATCATCAACACATGGTGACGGAGTAGTGCTGGAGCTAGAGTTGTCCTCACTCGGATGGTGGACTCGGTAACCGGCCCCATACCCCTTGTGAGTATGCTGAAAATGACCATCCTGGGGGTCGGTAATGGGGTGGTGAATACTCCACCCTTCACCATCTTTTGCCAAAGTCCAAATTATGATCCATGATCTCCTCCTTAATTTTGTCAAGCATTGCCCTAGCTCGTGCTTGTGTAATGCACCCAAGATAGGGTGTGGTTCCTTGGCTTGGATCCGTGGAGCCTTGGATGTCGATCTTGAACATTTGTCTAAGTGAAGACTCTCCTTTGTCGGGAAAATTGAAATTGGCATTAAGGCTGGATTCCTCACTCAATTTATGTACCAAAGTCCCACCAAAAGTGCCTGAAGAAAGATTCCCATCAAGCCTAGGGACGGGCGTACCCCATGGAGTCGTGTGCAAGGGCGCACAACCGGGTAATGGCGTCGGGAGCGGCGCATGCAAGGGTTGTAGGAACGTGAACCAAGGCCCATCGATGGGTTGGAGTTGCACACTAGCTGGCTCGACGTTGGGATTGGTACCGAGAGGTGACTCGTCGATAGATGGCTCAGTATCGAGAGGCGAGGCCTTTGTAGGTGGCTCAGTAGAGGACTCGGTAGATGGAATCACATCATTCTCCTCCCCTTCAAAAGGGTTTGTCCTCAAACCTTGATCATTCTCAAACACAACATTTCCAAGTAGTAGATGAGACGTCAAGATGCATGCACGAACTACTCCACTATTTTTCATAGTCCTATGTACCTGCTTAGTAATGCAACTAGTTGTATAACTCAAAGATCGATACATGATGAAAACATTATGGACAATATGCATTCCATAAAGCATATATTGAGAAAGAAAACTATAGTGCATACAAGAGTACCTAGTTCAACTTCTATATGCAAAATGAATATCAAATCATGCAATCTTCTACACTTTTTAATATTCTCATGCTCATTCAAGGGGAAAGGAATTGAAAAGGTATGGAGAAGTGATACTTCCATGAGATTAGTTTTCTTGTAAACAACATTGTCATCATGGTTAAGGTTTAGTTTCTTGGAATGGTCAACATAACACACATCTCCTCTTAGATTGAATGAATTAGTATCATTGTCTTCTTGAAGCATAAAGGGCAAGTTGGAAGGAAACAAAAGAAATGCATACATCCAAGGAGTTGCCAAAGAATGAATAGAGCTTGGTGTGATGGTGGGGCAAAGCTCACTTTTAGAAAGAGATGGTTTCATAACTTCGTCCTCTTTTCCCTTTGAATCAAGCTCCTCTTCAATTGGCTCTTGAATCTCAAGAGATTGCACATTCGAAGTAGAACCTTCCTCGACTTGGTTGGTAAACCTCGTGCCTTTGGAGGCAAGGTTAGCATGCTCCGCTTGAGTGTGAGGCTCCACTCGTTTCACACTTGAGAGTACCATCTCATTTTGTTGAATCCTCTCATACAAGCCTAGTCCTCGGTTTTCCAAGGCGTCTAAACGGGAACACATGGTTTGCATGGATTGTCGAATGGACCTAATCGCGACCTCCACCGAATTGGAAGACTCTTCATTGATTTTTGTCTTCACCTACACTCATCATCTCAACAAGACCAAGTAACAAGCAAGGGTATAGAGATGCACAAGAATTAATCACCAATACTTGTTCGAGATGGAAATCCGATAAGTTGCAAGTAGGAGATGACCAACAAAAAACTACTAGAAAGGATCAAACACACCACACACTCAAAAAAAGACAAAGAACAACTAGCAAGCTACAAAACACCAAGAAAGTCAAGCAACAAGTTAAACAAATATTTAGGCCTTGCTCGAGTCCGACTTTTTCTTTTAAGGCACGAATTCTGATTTTTTAAACAAAATTAAATATGCAAAAAAAGTAAGAGAAACACTTCTTGGTGTCGTTCTCGTATCCTAGAGTCGAAGCCAATCGACAAGCATGTAAAGAGAATCAAAAGGGACAGATCCACACAACTTAAACTCTCAGTTTTGAGCACACAAATTCAGCCAATAGATGATCAAACACGCACTTAAGTGAAGGAGTAAATTCGAGGAGTAATCACACACCCTTTCAACTACTCAATCAAACAAAGGACCTTTGGTTTCCTTACCTATTTTCATGAAAGAAATTTCATCCATGGATCATCAAAATTTCGACCTCCATCATTAACAAACAAGGAAGAAAATTGACACAACAAAAACGCAAGACATAGGGCACACTCGCACACAATAACAAGATAGTGATGAACAAGACAATACTTGCAACAATTGGACAACCATGTTCAAAACAAGGTTTAGTTGGCGATACTTTTGCGTGGCTCGGATACCACTTGATGGCCGCATCGATGGTGGTGCAAACAGATTGCCTAACATGGACGAAATTATTCACTTTGTACGAATGGAGGTGTTTCGGTGGTTGAAATTTGTCTACGATCAAAAGGGTAGATCTCCCTCGTCCCGACTCGGAAATGGGTGATTCGAAAGCCCAGAGTTAGATCTTTGCGTCTTCTTGAATCACTCAAAATGTGAAAGCCAGATGATAAGTGGTTCGAGTATTGAGTCCTGCACTGAAATACTATAGGAACCGCCGAGATGGAATTTCGGTTTGTTAAAGGGTGGTGTAAAAGTTATGGATGCAAGGCTCGGATATTATGTACCGAGAGTTGCAAACTAAATTGAAGGAGATGTTGGATATGACTCACCAACCAATCTTCAATGAGATAAACAATGGAAAAACAAGAAATACAAGATTGGAAAACAAAGTAAACTAAGCATTTTCATGGTTCAATGTCTAAAAAAGAAAGAAGGCAATGAGTGTTTTAAGCCCTAAGCCACACCCCTCCACACTGAGAGCACACTTCTCTGTAATTACATAAAACACCCTAATGTCTTAAGAAAACTAACTTAAAGTCCTCGACAAAACATAAATTAAGTTTTAGCACTAGTTTAACCAAAATCACCAGAATACTCCACCATTCACCATCGTTAGCCAAAGTCCAACTTATGAGCCATGATCTCCTCCTTAATTTTGTCAAGCATTGCCCTAGCTCGTACTTCTGTGATGTACTGATGTCCGTGTTTTTAGCTTTGTTTTAGCAAGTTTTTCAAGGTTGTTTAGTCTAGTTTAGTTGTGTTTTTGTGTGTATTGCGTGTCCTTTTAGTATGGTTTGCATATTTTGTGAAAAGTGTGGAAACTACTCTAGTTTTATGTTTTTGTGTAGGTTTTGAGGTGGGTTTGGATGCATTCAATGACATGAAAAGAGATGAGCATGCTAAAGAAGAGGAGGAGGAGACAATAAAAGAAATCCCATGAAGTCCAAGAGAGGAATGAAGAGTAAAATCAAGAGAAGAAGCCAATCCAGGATCAATATCGACCCTCCAGGGGTCAGTACCGAGGTTTTCAAGAGGAATTCTAGGGTAGATACCAACCCTGAGAGGGTCGATACCAAGGTCCCCTTGTTGGTGAAATTTGACCGACTTATTGCATTAAATGCTATTATTCCAAGATCATTTATCTTTAGTAGCTTTTATCTTTAAGGAAATATTTTAGATGGATATTTTATTATAAATACCCTTGTTTTAGACAATTTTCAGGGAGCTCTCTCTTCCTAGTTTGGTTTTCACGCAAGTTTGCTGCTTTGAGCGCAAGGAAGAAGATTGTTGGAGATTTCTTGTGTTATAAGTTGTGTTCTAAGACAAGTTTGTGTTTAAATTCAAGTAAGCCTTTAGTTTTAATTCAAGTATGTTTTCTTTCAATATCTTTGTTTGTTCTTTTTCTACCATGAGTGAGTAGTCTCTTAGTATAGGGTTGGGGTTAGAAACCCAACATAGTTGTACATGAATGATGATATGATTGAATGATTTGAATTCCTTTTATCTATTCTTCTACTTGTTTGTGCATAAGCTTTGGTGAAAGTTGAAGTATTTCAGGGTTATGAATTGATCGAAAGAGAATGTTATAAACTTGATTAGTAATAAAGCTTGAGACGAAAGTTGAGAACTTTAGATCAAAATAAGTAGATAAAGTGAATTGATTAATGAAAGTTGATTGATTTGCTTGTTTATTCAACGAAAGCTGATAACTTTATGTTAAAGGCATGATTTTTATGATTCATATTGTTTGAATTTGCATGATTATGTTGTGGTGGACCCTTATCCTAGACTCTTCTCTTATTTGTGAGTCGAGTTTTAAATCACAGGTACCTCGTTATCGACCCTCCCTTGGTTGGCAACGAACTGAAGATTTCTTGTTTGTTTCATTGTTTACTTAGTTTATCATCTTAAACTGCGCCTTGTTATCGATCCTAACAAGGTCGGTACCGACCCTGTTCAGTGCGTTTGTTTTGCTTGTGTTAGTTTTTAGTTTAGTAATTAGACACAACATCGCTTCTCGTGGATGATCTTGACTTCGCTATACTCAACGGGGTCTTGACTTTAAATTTATTTGTTGTCAAGTAAATCCTTCTCAACAAATTGGCGTCGTTGCTAGGAATCTATAGCGTTGTGTTTAGTTTCTCCTTGGTTTTGGGAATAGCCCGACCTTGTATTTGTTTTTAAGAAGTTTGATTTTGTTTGTTTTCTCAGCTTATGCAAGCAGGGAGACGTTGACTTGAATTCGAACACCCTGTCTACTATTCTGAACATGAACGTTCTTTCCATCGCATGAGGAGAGAGAACCAAACAATGACAACAACTGAAGAGATGGCTCAACAAATGGCTGCTCTCCGTAGGCAAATGGAAGCATTGCAAGCTGATCGAGACGCTGCAGTTGCTAAGCTGAACGTGAAGAACAACACACTATTCGTTTACAAGAGCAGTTGAATGCTATCCTAAGGAATGCCAAGCATTAAATGCATCCAGAACTGAGGCGCCCAATCAGCAATTGTTCTCCCAAAGATAGAGAAGGCCTTTGAGATCAAATCTCAATTTATATCCTTGATCAAAAGGGCTCAATTTGAAGGGAAACCCATTGAGTGTGCAATGGAGCATATTAGAAATTTTACTGATTTGTGTTACACTATTGTTGCTGATGGTGTCTATTTAGAATATGTTCAATTGAAAGCTTTTTAAGTGGTCCCTTACATGATACACTAGTACAAAAATTGCATTTTATCACGGTTTTGTTGATAGGGATTTACTTAACAACAAATTAATTTGTAGTCAAGACCCCACTGTGTATAGGGAGGTCATGATCGTCCACGTGAAGCAAGGTTATGTTTGATTACTAATCTAGAAAGCAAAAGAGAAGGCAAAACAAAGCAAAGAACAAAGCAAAACAACTAAATAAATGCATTGAAAGGGGTCGATATCGACCTTGTCATGGTCGTTACCGAGGTATGAATTCAGCAAAAAAACAAAGTAAACAGCAAGAAGAAAGGGGAAAATTGCAGGTCGGTATCGACCTGGGCAAGGTCGATATCAAGGCAACCAGGTTTTGAAAACTTAACTCAAATAAGGGAAAAAATCTAGGATAGGGGTTCACCACAACACAATCATGCAATTCCAAATAACATAAATCATCAATATCATGCTTTTAACATAAAGTTATCAACTTTCGTTAATTAAACAAGCAAATCAATCAGTTTTCCCAAATCAATTCACTTAATCTACTTGCTTTGATATAAAGTTCTCAACTTTCATCTCAAACTTAATCTTGTATTCAAATTAAGAGAAATCATAATTTTAATTAAAACTAAAGGCTTACTCGAATTAAAACATCAAACTTGTTTTAGAACACACCTAGAACACAAGAGAATCT
The DNA here is from genome assembly GCA_964016875.1 of Fallopia convolvulus. Lineage (NCBI taxonomy): Eukaryota > Viridiplantae > Streptophyta > Magnoliopsida > Caryophyllales > Polygonaceae > Fallopia > Fallopia convolvulus. Next base: position 22,419,103 of record OZ024730.1, read on the forward strand.
CCCACAATCTTCTTCCTTGTGCTCTAAGCTACACTTGCCTTCTAAAATAACGTGTAAAAACAAACCCTAGGAACGTCCCAACTGAGAACTAACGTGTGACAGAGGGCAGATTGTGTCCAAACAAGAATATTTATATTAGAACATCCCTCTTAAAAAGTTTCCATAAAAACAAAACCTACTAAAGATAAAGGATTGTGGAATAAATGAAATTAATGGGCCTTTTATCTCGGGCAGCTGGGCTGAGTGCCTCGATACCGACCCCCATAGGGTCGATATCGAGGTGGGTCTTGACTTGATTTCTCATGTTTCTTCCTTCTTCCTTTGCATTTTGCGGGGTTTTTTTCCTTAACATTATTCCTTCCCTTTTCATAGCTTGATCTTCTCTTCTAATGTCCTTTGAATGCAGCCAAATCCGCCTCAAAACCTACACAAAAACACACAAATAGCGTAGTTTCCATACATTTCCCAAAATATGCAAACTATACTAGAAAGACACAAAACACTCACAAAAACACAACTAAACTAGACTAAAAGACCTAGAAAAATATCCTAAAACTATGCTAAAAACTTGGACATCAAAATACCCCATACTTTAGCTCCTCAAGAAATCACCAAACAGAGATCGTAATCTAATGAACACAAGCAATCATAATCTAACCTCACAAGGGATATGTGTTTCACTCAACTCTCATGTGTTTAGTCTTATATATGCAACTCTCAACTCAATCAAACATACAAAAACTCATAGAAATTGTAACTTATATCACCAATCTCTCTACCAATGATTTTCAAAACAAGTAAAATCATCCAGAGAACTTAGGCTCAATGGAAAACTTCATATAAGCTTCCATTCGGCCGGGTTGTAACGGGGATATGTAATACAATAAGGCGTGGAAATAATTTGGCTTTGTGGTTCTAAAAATCCGGAAACATAGACTCCTAAACTCTCAACACCACTCACCAAACGTTTTTCAAGAACATCTTACCAAACTCACTTGAACATTAAAGCTCAACTCACTTTCAATAACCCAAATTCATCCTAGAAAGTCTCATACACATATACAATAGAATCCTTGCCTTTTTCTTTTCTTTGTTTGCACTTGTTCACTTCTTCTTCTTATGCTCATTTTTTTCGAGTTTTCAATCATTTTCTGATTTTTTTTGAAGGAGGGAGTCGATACCAACCACACTGGGACGGTAACGAGGTTGCAGTTTCATTCTTTTCTTACTTCTGCATTCTTCCTTTAAACCAAGAATCCTTTCTTTTAAAACTTCTTTTTGAACAATGAGACTTCCATTCTACCCATCCCAACCCTTCTTTATTGAACCATCATACAAACTCACAAAACAAAATCAACCAACTAAGTCCTAATCCCCGGATAGGGTCAATCTTATATCGGCTAGGAAAATAATATTGTGGAGCTTTACAAAAATAGGCTTTAAGGCACAAAGAAATTGGCTTTAAAAGAGGGATAATGTAAGGGTGGATAAAAAATAATAGGGCTTAACATCACAATTGCAAGAGAGAATATACACATAAGAGAGTAAATCACACAAAAAAGAGAAGAGGGATTTTTTATGTTCTCCCTATAAGGCCAAAATTAACTCACAAGGTAGATGATTTTGTTGGATTGCAACTAACTCATGCTAAAAGGCATACATGCTCAGTTTCATCGCATGCTAAAAATTCACACAAAAAACAAATTTAGGGTAGAATCGGGCTAAACCTTCAAAGACATGCTAAATGGATTTACATGATTATGAAAGAAATTACCATCCTAGAACCATATGACAAGGGTACTTATCAATCTTGAAAATCATTTTGTGCTTTTTCAAATTTTTCAATTTTTTTCATTTTTCTTTTAAGGAAGGCAAAGCAAGAAACTAAACAACTTAAAGCAACTAGACATCAAAGCAAGACATAACACACAAACACATGTAGAACACAAAGACACACATAAGACTTTTCTTTTCCCTCCCTATCCCATACTTGAACCTAACAGTGTCCCCACTGTTATAACAATGCAAGGTAAAAATGAAGAAGTAGGGAAAAGAAAACGAACTCACAAGATCAATTTTGAGGCGGCCTTGAAAATATCCTTGAACCCTTGAAAAAAGAGGGGGAATCACTGATAATTCGGTCTCCGTCCTAGAGGAGGAAAGTGCGTCTCCATCGCAATCATTGAACTCATAGGTCTCCGTGCAACGCTGATCAGACTCTGCCCAACGGTCCTCATTCCCTTGCCAATGTTGCTCATCAATCCTCCTCTGCTTAGTATAATACTCCAGAAACTGATGTTCATGATCATATAGCCTATGTTGGCCTGTCTAAAGCAACTCCATGCGGTGCAGAAGATCATCAACCCATGGTGGTGGAGTAGTGCTGGAGCTAGAGTTGTCCTCACTCGGATGGTGGACTCAGTAACCGGCCCCATACCCCTTGTGAGTATGCTAAAAATGACCGTCATGGGGGTCGATAATGGTGTGGTCAAGAGTGAGATCAAACCATGATGGCCTGGGAAAATGTCCACCTACCATTTAAATCGGGAAGTTTTTATCCTCTATGATAACTCGGCCTCGGGGCCCAAAGAGAAGGGATATGGTCGAGAGGTCCAAGCCGAGTAACAATCTGGAAGGTACAAGAGTTTAAACTTGGACGGGGTTACCCGGAATTGTTGATCTTCCTTCGTCGTTGGAATCACTCCATCAATGGTCTTAAGAATTCCCGAGGATATCCAATGAGCAGAGTCCAGAAACTGAGGGGGCTACCCCTCCTTTTATTTAGGAAGATCGATCCCACACCTCATAGCTAGCCGAGTGACCATTCCTCCCACATAAATTTCTTCCGACCTCGCCCGGATGGAAAGCACATGCTTGAGCCACTCGAGACTCAAATTAATGTGTGGTGGATCCTTGAATAGCATAATACGAAAGCACGTTATCTCTTTCTTTCTTGGTCGAGTCGGTTTCACCTTGGCCCATAGAATATTTGCTAAAATCCGCAAGATGATGCGGAAAATAGGATTGACAATCTCCTTAGGAGGAACTACACCACCAGGCAAACTCTTACTCGTTATATACCTCCATGTATCATTAACCTTGAAGTCATCAGGGGCCTTATACCCATGCTCGGAATTGGGGAATCGAAGTAAACAGTTGATGTCGGAAAGTATGAGGGAGTAATGCTGATTGATGTGAACCGGGATTCCGCATCCGAAAGTTCAAGACAAATGAAAAAGGTTATTTTCTCGTTCTCGGATCCCTAGAACATGCTTCAGTATTTTGTCTCGTTTGGAGGCTGTGGTGGTCTGATTGGGGCTATTGAAGAACCGTTGGAAAGCTTACTTGATGCTCTACAACTTCTATGTTTAAGTTTTTCCTAAATCAGCCAAGAACAGTCCCGAAATCATCAATCTTCCTAGAATCTCGAATCTGGACGTGAAAGGTTTTCATCATATTCAAGTCAAAAGAAGCCAAAACAACTCCATCACCTACATGGACTTAAAAGGGGCGTCCTCCATAAATTGTATTCATTTAAATATGTGGTAGGTGAGGTGGTAGGTGAGATTAAAATGAAGGGTTTTGTAACCCAATTTTGTAACCCTATTTAAAGGTCCTTATTTCTCTTGTAATAGGATAAGTTGAATTTGTGGAAAAAATCAATGGGTGTGTAATATCCAAACATGTTCGGTGAGTAATATCCGAACGAATCCTTCGTTTCTCTTTAGGTGAGTTATATCCTATGGGATTCAAACCCTCTTTCGATTCATTTGTGGTGAGTCATATCCACATAGGATTCGATTGCTTATCCCTCTTTCGAATTACCTTGGTGCGTCATATCCTTGGTCTTTCGATTGCTTATCCTTATATTTATAATTAAAGTTAGTTTTCCCTTTTGCTTGAATCACTTGTCATCTCTTTTGCTTTCATCTCAAAATAAATACCACAAGAAAGGCACGTCAAGATCAAATTGAGTTGGAACTTTCTTCGACAACGATCCGATTCTCTCATCATTTGGATATGACTCACCCCACTCGAAACTCAAACTACGAGATTCAAGGACAAGGATGTGATGCACCTTGCTCTTGGATCTCAAGTGTGATCCGATATTTTTCACAAATCAAGATTGAAAACAAAGAAACAAACGATTTTATTCAAGGCAAAAATGCCTCAAAACATTGCCTAAACATGGCAAAACAAAACAAGGGTTTTCCTCTTCAAATTCAACATGTCTAGCTAAGGGAAAAACGTCCCTTTTAAGAGAAAGAAGCTCCCAACAAAAGACTCTTCAAAACCAGCTATAATCACATAATTGATGGTAGTAGACCCTTGGAAACCAGCCTTAATCACATAATTGATGGTAGTAGACCCTTGGAAACCGACATTAAAAGCACCTTCATCTTGGCACACAAAGAGGCGTCTTGGTGTTGTAGGCGTTGGCATTGGATGGTTCGGTCTCGACATGCCGAGGCTCGGTACTGTGTAGATGTAGCTCGGGACTATAAGCTTGGGGCTTGGAAGAAACTGCTTGCGCTTGCTTGGTCGTGGCGCGCCTGGCGCGACCGGGTGGGTCTGTACCGACGACGGATGGGTCATGAAGAAGCTCGGTACCGTGGGCAACTTGGCCATGATGTGGCACGTGAGGCATAGTCACATCATCCTCCCTCCCTTGAAAAGGATTCGTCCTCGAATCTATCAAGCCTGCAAAACCAAGGACACATCGAGGGAAGCACAAGCAAGTATAATCTATGAAAGTCAAGTTAAGAACAACATTTTGAAGTTCAATATGGTATAATCCGATGAATGCAAAAACTATACACTTTGTGGGTCTTAGTCTACATGCATGAAACATACCATAGGTTCTCCGAAATGGACATAGTGAATTCCAACTCAAGAAAGCATGGAAACTACGCATTTTATAAAATGACATGTGTTGAGATAGTGAACTATGATGAAAACAAGAATACTTAGGCCTCGATGTCACAAACTCATAAATAGGAAATGAAATCATTTGAGTAATGGAATGTGACATATCCAACACATATTCATGCTTATGGTTGATAAGAGTGTAGGAAACTGCCCTGAGAGATTCAATCTTGGGACAAGCGATCGTCCCGGCCGTGTTGTGGACAACTTCTGGTTCGAACTTGTTTGAGCTCGTTCTCTGAGCTCCGAACTCGGAATTGAGTGATTCCAAGTCCCACATGTAAATACTGAAGTCTAATTGTCTCCTACCAAATGTCAGCACGAAAGAGCGAGAGATCAGGATTTTATGGCCATTCTTGCCAAGCTGCACAAAGATATCCGAAGAACACATTTCCGGCATTACCTCATCGTTGCTCTCGTTGAGTTGATCCTCGCCTTGGAGTAGGAACGGTATACATGACGGTACCATGGAAGTCAAGTCGGTCCATGGAGTAGCTATTGAATTCATCAAACTTCTGTTCATGATAGGCCAACATGCATGTCGTGGTGGAGCTGGACATGGAGTAACACTCGATGACGGGTTGTGCCACGTTTGGAGCTCGGTACCGAAGGTTTGGAGCTCGGTACCGATGGATTGGAATGGTTCCTCTCGGCGGAGTCTAGTGGAACAAAGCGTTCTTGAAGTGCACGCTTAAGCTCTCGCCAAGTTCGGATCGGCTGGAGTCAATCACGTCGTCGAGCCACCTTGTATTGTATCCACCAATGGTAAGCAAAGTCGATGAAGTGGACGATAGCGACGACTATTCTTTTCTCATCCTCATAGCCATAGTAGTCAAACACGGTCTCGGTCTTAGCTATCCAGTCGAGACAAGCGTCGGCTTCGGTGGTTCCCGAGAAGGTTTGGATTTGGAGCTTGATTCCTTGGTGGCGCTCCCACCTTGCTGGCGCCCATCACCATAAGCGGGCTGTTGTTGCCACGCCTCTTGAAATGGAGCTCGATAGGCCGCTTGCACATGTGGCGCACCTTGGACACCTTTGCGCCGAGGGTAGAGATGGGTCGTGCCCGTATGCGCTGGTCTCGTCATAGGAGTATAGCCATATCGCTCATTGCCTACATTGTTAGTGTGCGAAGGCAACGAAATATTATTTGGAAAAGTTGAAGGAACAAATTCAGTCCTTACCCCGGAAGACGTCACAAAAGGTTTGTGGAAATTTGACCCCGAAAGATGGCCTTGTGACGCTGGTTGAACGTAGGAGGTAGAATCTTCTTCCAAATGTATGCCTCGAGTGGTGGAGATGATCGGCTCTAGATGAGAGCTCACTCCAAGTGAAAAATGTGGTTCTCGGTTGATGCTTTGTGCATTGGTGGCACTAGCTTGGATGACTTCGTCATGCCTTGTCAACCTTTTCTCAATGTCATCAAACCTAGGACAAAAAGAACGAAGATCTTGTTGCATAGATTGTAGCATAGCAGCCACGGATGAATCGGAGTTAGCATCCCGATCCCAAGGTGAGCCATCATTCCCTGCATCCGACATCTTGCACAAACTTCACCAAACAAGTTAAATCCAACAAGCAAGTCGTACTTCGAGCCACACACAACCAATTCTCAACTTAGACTCGAAAAGTGCCAAACTTGCAAGCGTTAGTACTTTGGTGTAAATCGAACAAGAAAATGGCTCAAAAGAAAGGCACAAGCCATGGAAAAGTAATACAAGCAACAAGTTTGTCTATCACTCGAATTTAGGAAGCTACTAGGTACCAAGTTTACAAATAGATAATCAAAAGAGCTTAAACAAAATAGGACCTTTTTCGGAATTTCTTTCTCACGGGGTCCGACTTATTCGGTGCCCGGCCCCTTATTAGCCTTTTGGCTACCAACAAGGTTTTTCTAGCCCTGCTTCTTTTTCTTTCCGAGTCCGATTTTTTTTCTTTAAATTTTAATGCACACTTTTCAGCCTTTTACAATCAAGCATACAAGACTTCGACAACCAAAGGATTTACACCCCTACTCGGTGTTATTCGTTTTTATATGACTTGGTACTTTTCCCGTATCCTAACCCGAGTGGAGTAAACAATATTGTAAGCTTTATTTTCAGTTTTTATGCCAACATGCTCGAAATTTTCATGGAAAGAAGGACAAAAATCAGCCAAGAGGTTGCTATTAAAAGGCGAGTTAGTTGAAAGGCCAAGGGGTGACTCTTGCTATTTTTTTGTCTTTAATTCATTCAAGCAAGGAGTAAAAGCTTTCTTCAACCTTTGGACAACCCTACAACTCAGTTTTGGTCGTCCCTCAATGGTAGGTTTAAGCACACAAGGTCGAAGACACGAAACAAGACACGACAAGCAAAATACAGGGTCGGTAACGAGTTTTAGGGTTCGGTTTTGCAAGGAATTTTGTGGCACGACTTGTGAAGGTAAACACTTGCAAAATTCCAGCAAATTCCAGATCTAAGACGAGAGAAAAAAGGTGAACCTAGCGTGGCTCTGATACCACATGATAAGGATCGAATCGGTGGAGTCGGTGCAAGGCCACTTCGCATGCTCTCTTCTTGGCGGGGAATTGGATGGATGGGCCTCAGAGATGGATTGATGGACGTGTGAGGGGTTGTGAAACCAGATATGGATGATGGAAATGGAGGGTAGTTGGATATGAATGAGTTTAGGGCGTGTATATGACTCACCACACTCGAAACTCAAACTACGAGATTCAAGGACAAGGATGTGACGCACCTTGCTCTTGGATCTCAAGTGTGATCCGATATTACTCACGAATCAAGATTGAAAACAAAGAAACAAACGATTTTATTCAAGGAAAAAATGCCTCAAAAAATTGCTTAAACATGGCAAAACAAAACAAGGGTTTTCCTCTTCAAATTCAACATGTCTTTTTTTTGGTAGAAGAAATTCAGCATGTCTAGCTAAGGGAAAAACGTCCCTTTTAAGAGAAAGAAGCTCCCAACAAAAGACTCTTCAAAACCAGCTATAATCACATAATTGATGGTAGTAGACCCTTGGAAACCAGCCTTAATCACATAATTGATGGTAGTAGGCCCTTGGAAAACGACATTAAAAGCACCTTCATCTTGGCACACACAAAGGCGTCTTGGTGTTGTAGGCGTTGGCATTGGAGGGGTCGGTCTCGACATGCTGAGGCTCGGTACTGTGGAGATGTAGCTCGGGACTATAAGCTTGGGGCTTGGAAGAAACTGCTTGCGCTTGCTTGGTCGTGGCGCGCCTGGCGCGCTCGGGTGGCTCTATACCGACGACGGATGGGTAATGAAGAAGCTCGGCACCGTGGGCAACTTGGCCATGATGTGGCACGTGAGGCATAGTCACATCACTGATTGTCAAGTCAGAATTGAACTCCTCCAGTCTTTTCGGGATGGTTGGGTGAGAGTTTGAGAGTGGTGATGAACTCTGATTTGAGGGTCGGGTAATGTGGCTCATCGATGGTTAGGAGACTGAAGGCACCAATATGAAGAAAGGCCTCCTTTACGTCCTCATATATGCTAAGTGAGCAGGCATGGGACCTAGAAAACCACCTTGTCTTGTGAGGCTTGGCCATTAATTCATTGAAGGTTTGCTCCTCCCAATCACTATGGAGCTCGAGCACAAAGTCCGGAGGAGGGCTAGGCTTCCTTGGCCTCTTGCTTGACTTCTTGTTGGTGCGACTTGAGCTAGCCATTTCGATCCTGCGTATTCAAAAAGTTCCAAGGTAATGCTCCACTCAAAATACATAAACCATGTAACCGCATACTTTGAATTGAAAACATAAGCTAAAAATCACTCAATTTCACCTACATATAGATATGAGGGCTAAGCAAATATGCATATTTGATCAAATTTGTAATTAATTAAGCATAAAGGAGCCCAAGGATATCCTAGAAGTATATCCTAATACGCACAAAAAAACAAGAAACAAGAACTCGGAAAGGGTCGATACTTAGGGGTCGGTATCGACCCTGCTGAATACCACTTTTGAGCAAGGGTCGAATTTTTTGGTTATTGGCCGATAATCATTCATCCCAGGCCTCAGTTAAGCATATGTAAAATCAATCCAAAGAATTCCAAGCATCATAAACCCCATACTTATCCAAAATCATCCAAAAAGCATGCCAAAAAGCCAAAAACATGGTGTAGATCTAGAAAACTCAAGAACAATTAAGTGCATGCTTAAAAAATGAAATTAATTCACTTTTAAGAATGGAAGAACATCATCCATCAATAATCAACACCAAATCAAGGTAAATAGGCATAAATATGTGCTCAAGGACTTTAAACTAGATCTAGATCTAAATATGCAAAAATTAACCAACAATCCCATTGAAAACCATGCGCTTCCGACCCTTGTTGTGCTGCACCTCGTACTGAGTGGGCCGACCCTCCAATTGATCCCGTGTCCGCTCGTGCAACCTGCGGATAGCGTCGGTGCGGTTTGAGGCGTCGATGTGCTCTCCGTTCTTCAATGGCCGAGGGGTAAGATCCATAGGAGAGTGGGGGTTGAGGCCGTAGACAATCTCGAACGGCGTCATCTTGGTTGCCGAGTGTTTGGCCCTATTGTAAGCAAACTGAACAAAAGGGATGAGATCCTCCCACCGGCGTGGGTTATTTTTAAGCACCGTCCGAAGAAGGGTGCCTAGGGTCCGATATGAAGTTGACAACAGTAATTGTGTACCTAGCTTTCCCCAAAGCGTCCTCCAAAAATGGCTACAAAATTTCGTGTCTCGATCACTAACAATAGTGCGAGGCACGCCATGTAATTTCACGACATGCCCAAAGAACAAATTTGCGCTTTCAGTCGCATTGTTGTTCCCTTTGCATGGCACGAAGTGAGCCATCTTGGAGAAGCGGTCCACGATTAAAAAGATCGAATCCTTACCGCGCCTTGTCATCGTAAGACCCGTGATAAAATCCATAGAGAGATCTTCCCACGGAGTGTCCGATATTGGCAAAGGCATGTAAAGGCCATGAGATTGGAACCTCGATTTAGCGGTTTGGCACGACACACAACCCCGGCAATACTTGTGAACATCTGAGGCCATGTGTGGCCAAAAGAAATGCTCACGAAGTGTCGCTAGGGTTTTGGCTATACCAAAATGGCCTCGGCCATCATGAGCTTCTTTGAGCAATAGATGCCTCACAGAAGAGGCCGGAATGCAAAGCTTCCCGGCTTGGTAGAGGTATCCATTGTCCAAAAAGAATGACTCATGGATTTGACTTTGCTCAAGGTTCTCCATGATCGGTTTAAAAAATGGATCATGCAAATATAACTCCTTAATCAAGGAGAACCCTAGCAAATTGGCCTGTAGTTGTGTTAAGAGGACATACCTGCGTGACAGGGCGTCTGCCACGATATTCTCCTTTCCTTTCTTGTGGGCGATGATATATGGAAAAGTTTCCATAAACTCCACCCACCGAGCATGGCGCCTCAGAGTCATTTGACTTCGAAGATAAGCAAGGGTCGCATGGTCCGTGTGAATAATGAACTCACTTGGCCACAAATAATGTTGCCATGTCTTAAGAACCCGAATTAGCGTGTACAACTCCTTGTCATACGTAGGGTAATTTAGAGTTGCCCCCGTTAATTTTTCGCTTAAATATGCAATGGGGCGTCTCTCTTGAAGGAGTACGCCGCCTACCCCATAGTCGGAGGCGTCGTACTCGATCTCAAAGCGCTTTGTAAAGTCTGGCAATTGCAAGACCGGAGCGCAACATAATGCATCTTTTATGGCCTGAAAGGCGGCCTCATGGATCGGCATCCACTTGATTGTGGTTGCCTTCTTGGTAAGATTGTGGAGTGGCCCGACGATGGAACTAAAGTCCTTGACGAAACGCCGATAGAACCCTGCGAGCCCTAAGAAGGATCGAACCATCGTTGGGGTCGTAGGGGTGGGCCACTCTCGGATGGCGCGAATCTTGTCGTCATCCACTTTTAGGCCATCCTTGGACACGACGAACCCAAGAAAATTCGTCGTGTCCGTGCAAAACGAACACTTGTCTAAGTTTACAAACAAAGAATGTTCGCGAAGGCATTATAACACCAACCTAAGGTGCCTCGCATGAGAGTCCAAGTCCTTAGAAAAAACCAAAATGTCGTCATAATAGACAACAACAAAACGTCCTAAAAATTTTCGAAAAACGAAATTCATCAACCGCATAAAAGTACTAGGGGCGTTTGCCAAGCCAAAAGGCATGACAAGCCATTCGTACAAACCATGCTTGGTTTTAAATGCGGTCTTCCACTCGTCGCCTTCATGCATCCGGATTTGGTGGTATCCGCTCCAGAGATCTATCTTGGAAAACAAGGCGGCGCCGTGGAGCTCATCTAGCATATCATCTAGCCTAGGAATTGGATGCCTGTACTTCACCGTAATTTGATTAATGGCTTGGCAGTCGACGCACATACGCCATGAACCATCTTTCTTTGGCACGAGGATGACCGGCACCGCGCAAGGGCTCAAGGACTCGCGGATGAACCCCTTGTCCAACAAGTCTTGAACTTGACACTGAAGCTCCTCGGTTTCCTTTGGCGAAGTCCTATAGGCGGCTCGATTCGGAAGGGAGGCGCCTGGCACGAGGTCGATCTTGTGCTCGATCCCGCGGATTGGCGGCAAGCCCTTCGGAAGCTCATCCGGCATGATGTCTTCGAACTCCTTCAAAATAGACAAAATAGAAGAAAGGAGTGAAGAATCTATAGACTTATTAACAAAAAGAAGGGGTACAAGAATGAAACAAGAAAGACTCCCCTGAATGGACTTTTCGATTTCCCGACGCTTGGCTAATAGAAGGCGATCATGGCATGTGCCTAACAAAGGTGGCTCGGCATCGGTGCTCGTCCGATCAGATTCTGGGGCGATTTTTGGATATGTTGTAGCCCCTGGATTTCGAGGAAGAACGCCCAAGGAAACGCCGTGAAATTCGTCCCGTAGCTCCTGGAATCCAAGTTTTCGTGTCGCGACGGCGTGCGACGCGACGCTGGGAGACATACTCGGCGGTCCTTTTCTTAGATTCGGTTCTCCTGGGCGTTTTTTTTCCAGATCTGATGGAAACTCAATTTGAAGAGGTTTGGAGCTTCGAAGGCCGGTAGAAACACCAAAAATCTGTTGGAGGCCTCGTTGGTTGAAATCCGCTGCGTTCGGCGCGTTGCCGAGGCCTCTCGACTCCAACTCTCGGCCGGATGCTGGATTCTGTCGGCGTTTTGCTTCTGGATCACTTGGATTACTGGTTTGAGGCAGTTTGGCACCAGAAACGCCGGTAGGACTTGCAGTCTTGACGTCGGACACCGATGGCTTCGAGTTTGGCGCGTCGGTGCCCTTGTCGCTAGCTTTTTGCCTTTGTCTCTCGGCTTCATCCTGTAAAGCTTCACTAGGCGACATAGGTAAGAGGGTCACACGCTTCCCGTGGTAATTGAACATGTAAGTGTTCAAATACCCGTCGTGAAGCACGCGACGATCGTATTGCCATGGGCGCCCCAACAAGGGATGTGTGGCGTCCATTGGTGTTACGTCACAAAGTATTGAATCCGAGTATTGACCAATGGAAAAGTTGAAGATTACCTGTTTGTCGACCTAATCTCCACCGTCATTGGATATCCATTGTAGCTTGAACGGTTGTGGATGTGGCGTGGTCGACAATTTGAAGTGTTCAACAACTTTTTTGGAGAGGAAATTGACGCAGCTGCCGGACTCGATTATGACACTCAAAGAGACATTGTTGACCAAGCATCTTGTGTGGAAAAGTTGCTCCCTTTGATCCGTCTTTGGCGCCTCTCGCATACTCAAGGCGCCCCGAGTCACTAGTTGAAGTTTCGACACGCCGAGAGCGTCCGATGGATCGCACTCCAACTCGGCGTCATCGACTATTGATGGCTCGTTTTCCTCCTCATCTTGGCTGTCATAAGGCTCTCCCTGTTGCGTAAACAACACCTTCTTGGCATTTGGACAGTTTCGTTGAATGTGGCCACGTCCTCCACATTTGTAGCACGCCATGTCGCGTGCGCGATCGGCACTTGGCGCGGCGGTGCGTGGCGCGGCTGGCGTCTAGCGTGGCTTCGGTGTTGACTTTGGAACCTGTAGATGCGCTTGGCGAAGAGGGAGCAACCCGATTAGTAGAAAAACCGGATTGACTAGAGTTAGGAACGTACCTTGAATTAGACCAACCCGACTTGGTTTGCATTTCTTGCTTATGGATTTGCATGGCGATGTGAACCAAGTTGTTGATGTCTTTAATTGGAAGGATTTCCAATCGATCTTGAATTGATTGTCGCAATCCCAATATGAATCTCGTCTTCATCACCGAGGGCGACACACTCATGCCGGCTTTGAAGAACATGTCTTCGAGCTTGACAAAATACTCCTCCGGTGTCATCGATCCTTGCTTGATGCACATGATCTCGATGTGCATCTTGTCCTTGTAATCTGCCGGAATATATTTTTTCTTCAAGATGTAGACGAGTTGATGCCACTCGCGGATTAGGGGTTTGCCTTGTCCAATCCGTTCGGACTCGAATCCGTTCCACCAAGTCCTAGCGGCACCAACAAAGTGAAGTGTCACAACTTCCACTTTTTCGTCGTCCTCATAACCTAAATGTCGGAGCGTATGCTCCGTACCCTGTAACCACTCAAGAAAACCGTCAGGATCATCAGAACCGAAAAAGGTTTCGAATTTTACCTTCACATCTCCGCGTTGTTGGCGTGGATCCTGTACATCGCAGTGATCGCGATCGCGCCGAGGGCTGGGACGCCGAGGTGAGTAAGCGCGCCTGTCGCGCTGTTGCCGGGGCGGCCCTCGATGCGGATCGTCATCCCCGTCATCCGGATCGTCTCCATCGTAAGGCCTCCGAGGACGTCGCGCGTCGCGATCCCTGTCGCGCCTTCCTTGCGCGCCATGCTTGCGGCCCGAGCCATAGGCTGGCTCGTACTCGGGGCGATGTTTGGCAAGGCGAGGTGGTGGGATCCAATCCAAAGGCCGGTTGTCGAGTTCTTCCGGATCCTGCACATTGGATGCTCAAAGGACGATTCATTAGAATAATCAGAAAACTCATCATAATCATTTTCAAACTCCGAGAATGGACTCCGAGCACTTTGATGCCCGAGGTCGTCCTCAATTCTATATGCGTCGGCATCGTAATACTTGGCCCCGTGCTTCCGCTTTGGGGTTTCGTACACATACGCCGGCGACTTGTTCTTTTTCTTTCTCTTTGGATCCCCACTCGGTCGACATCTGTACTCCTCGGAGTTGTACTCCTCATCGGAATATACGTCGTACACTTGTGTGTCCCGGTAATCTCGCGCCATTTGATAGCGATCTGCGGTCCGGGGACCACCATCGTGCCTATCATATTGGCGACTTTCTTTAATCGACTCCATGCGTTGCATGGTGCCGAATTGCGATGAAGGTTGGGCATGCTTCTTGCCCTTAGCATTGGCACGAGCTATGTCGTCTGCGGACACGCCCGGAACGCCGTGTATCTCCGAAGCGAGGCCATGCATCGGCGGCACGGTGTGCTTGGACTGCATTTGGCTCGCTGCCAATAGGCGTTCGATTTCTTCAATCCTCGCCACGGGTTCAGGGGTCCAAGCGTCTCGATTCTGGTTTGGATTGTGGCCCTCGGGTGGTTGTTGTTACCACCGTCTCCCGAGTCCGAAATTGTACCTATAGTCACACCAGTCATCGAAGCAGTAAGCAGTTCACAAGCAACAAAACAACGAGTTACAGTTCGCTTAAGTCAAGCCGACCCTTGAGTTCAAACCACACGAACAAGGATGGGCTAGGTTAAGGTCACTCAAAACTCGATCAATGATATGGATCCGAAAATTACGATGCAAGCAAGGCAAGACAAAGGCAGGTTCGAAACCAAAATCACTATAGCAAGTGATTTTATGAATGATAGATGCGAGAATGATGAACAAAAGTGAAGGATCTTGCCTTATTTTGGCTTGTGATCTTCACGAGAATTTTTTTTTTTAATTGTCGACTATGTTACCTTATTTTGGCTATTATAGTCGATCAACAACTTTTTTTTTTGCCAATGAAAGTCGAATCTAGGCTTTCGCCTCTAGAATCGATTCAAGCAATAGCAATAAATTCAACACGCAATCAATCAATAGATGCACAAGAGAAATCGGCAAAACAAGTCCTATGTTAAAGCAACTAGCAAGACAAAGCAACAACTTCACAAAAATCAATAGATCGATTGAGTAAGGTCACAATTGATATTTGTTTTTTTGTTATTTAATTTACGCAAGCAAGAAAAAATTTCGGGACCCTAGATGGCGGATTTGTGAAGTGGAGGATGGATTCTAGGGTTTCAAGTGGCGAAATGCGTGTGAGAATGAACGAAAATGGTTGAACGAGACTTACTCAAACCTTGGCTCTGATGCCAGTTGATGCGTCCCTCGTATGGGATGCTCCGGATCGATTGGTGGCTTGAGTATTAGGTCTCAAATTAGCGTAGCGGAAGGCTTGATTGATTGAATTTGGCACGACAATTGCAGGTAAGCACGAGAACTTTGAGAATTATGAGTGGCGGCGCAAGCACAAGGATAAAATAAGGAGATCAACCTCGACTTTATTAAACCCTAATGTGCGCTGAATTGAAAGCATATGCCTAAGCTCCCTTATATAGAGAGGCGGCAGAATAAACCTAGAGAAAACCCTAAAATGGCGGCGCGCGCCTAGGGCAATCGTGCAAGCTAAGGCCCAACGGCGCGGTCCAAAAGTGATCGGCGCAAGCCCCATTAATGACTTCCTAAATGCATAAAACTAGTAATAGTAATGTTCTAGAATGGAAAGTATGCTAAAAAGTACTTAAAATAGATAGGTCATCCATGACCGAGCCGGGAGTGTCATGACATGGCTGTCGCGACGCTGGCGAAGCTTGGACACGGCGCTGGTGAGGTCACGGCGCGAAACTAAACGCTGGCGCGGGCGCTGGCGAGGACGCTGGCGCGGGCGCTGCCGAGAGGGTCGCGAGAACCTCAAACGGCGATCCATGGCACGGTGCAAGACTCGCGTCCGACGGTGGCAAGGGGTTGAAGGTTGTCCCCGTTGGCCCGAGTTGAGGTTCCTCGACGCCGAGGACGCACAAGGTTGTGTGCATCGGCGCGGCGAGGGGCGCGCCGTGGCCTGCGGAGAGGCGCGCCATGAGAGACCGTGTTGCGGCTTGGATTGCTCGAGTCCTGGCACGAGTGATGGGGCCATCCGAGCGAAGAGTGAATGCGTCGTCCTCTTGTCTAGCATCCATGACGGGGGTCGCATCAGCGTGGTACTCCAAACTTGGGAAAAATGTTAGTCTTAATAAATAATGCCATAGTTTTGGCCTCATTGGTTCTTGTAGCGACGACTTCAACCCACTTGGAGACATAATTAATCGTGACAAGGATATACTTATAAGAGCCCGATGAGGCTATGGGTTCCATAAAGTCTATGCCCCAAACGTCGAAAAGCTCGACCTCTAGGATCCTTGTTAGCGGGTTCTCATGCCTCCAAGTGATGTTTCCAAAGCGTTGGCATTCATCACATGAAGTCACATAATCTTGTACGTCCCTAAAAATGGTTGGCCAATAGAGACCTCTTTGAAGAATCTTCGTCATGGTTTTGAAACCTTTTGCATGGCCACCGGTTGAACTATGACATTGATGGACTACGCTCTCTATCTCTTCTTCTGTAATACATCGCCTAAAGAGGTGGTCACTTCCTTGTTTGAACAAGTAAGGATCATCCCAATAGTATTGTTTGACATCATGTAAATACTTCTTCTTCTTTTATGGGGTCTAGCCCTTGGGAATTACACCTCCTACAATGTAGTTAGAAAAATCCGCAAACCAAGGGGTTTTTGACCCTCTTATAGCATGAATTGAATGAAGAGAAGTAGAAGGAAAAGTTGAGGAAGGATCTGAATTGGAAATAGGGTTAGAAAACGTACTTGGAGGGGTCGGTACCGAACTTGGATGGGTCGATATCGACCCTCTGGCTTCTTTAATCTCCTTGGTAACGACCTTTCTGAGCTCGGTATCGATCTGTCCTTCCTCGGTATCAATGGTTCTTGACTTGGTACCGATGTACTCAACGTTCTCCAGCTTTTTTGATGATGGATTAATATCGACCTTTGTCAAGTTGGTAACGAGCCGTTGGCAGATTTTGACCTTGTTCAGCATGAGGTGCTTGTCCGGTCTAGAGTGGTTGATTAGTACAACATTGTTGAAATCCGTGATGTGTTCAACTGGCAACCTAGAGAGGTGATCCGCCACCAAGTTTTATATTCCTTTCTTGTCTCGGATTTCATGAACAAATTCTTGCAACAAGAGCATCCAACGAAGTAGCCTAGGTTTGGCATCGTTCTTAGCCATTAAATATCCTACGACTTCATGATCAGAGTAAACAATCACTTTAGAACCGACCAGATAAGAGCGGAATTTTTCAAATGCAAATACCACTACGAGGAATTCCTTCTCTGTCGTGGTATATTTATTTTGCGCCTCATCAAGCGTCTTACTTGCATAATAAACAGCGTGCAGCTTTTTATCCTTCTACTAACCTAGTACTGCACCGACAACATAATTGTTGGCATCACACATGATTTTGAATGGTAGTGTCCAATCCGGGGATTGAATGATAGGAGCAGAGACAAGTGCTTCTCTCAACCTATGAAAAGCTTCAAGACATTCTGTAGACAGCTCAAACACTACATCTTTCATTAGTAGATTAGTCAAAGGTTTAGCTATCATAGAAAATTCCTGAATAAAATGCCTGTAGAAGCCAACATGTCCTAAGAAAACTCCTAACGTCTTTTACAGAAGAGGGAGGAGGCAATTTTTCAATAAGATCAATTTTAGCCTTGTCTACTTCAATCCTTCTCTTAGAGACGAGGTGTCCTAGCACTATCCCCTCTTGGACCATGAAATGACATTTTTCCCAATTTAGAACAAGGTTGGTTTCTTCATATCTTTTAAGCACACGAGTAAGATTAGCAAGACAAACATCAAATGAAGAACCATAACAGAAAAATCATCCATAAAAACTTCTAATATATCCTTTATAATGTCAGAGAAGATAGCCATCATGCATCTTTGAATAGTTGTAGGGTCCTTGCAAAGCCCAAATGGAATTCTTTTGTATGCAAAAGTCCCATAGGGACAAGTAAAAGTTGTTTTCTCCTAATCATCAAGATGAATGGGAATCTTCCAGAAACCGCTATAGCCATCTAAGTAGTGAAAGTAACCATGTTGGGCTAAGCGTTCTAAAACTTGATGAATGAAAGGATGCGAAAAATGATCTCTTCTTGTAACACTATTTAGCTTCCTATAATCAATGCACATTCTCCAACTAGTTGTGGACCTAGTGGGAATTAGTTCACCTTTTTCATTCCCTATAACAGCCATTCCCCCTTTTTTGGGGACTACATAGACCGGACTCACCCATTAGCTATCCGATATAAGAAAAATTATCCCAGCATGAAGTAGTTTTAAGATTTCCTTTTTCACCACATCTTTCATGTTAGGATTTAATCTACGTTGATGCTCTATTGTGGGTTTGTGATTATCCTCCATGTATATCCTATGCATGCATAATGAAGGGGATATGTCAGTTATGTCATCCAAAGAGTAGCCAATGTCTTTTCTATGGGTCCTATGTATAGAAATTAGCTTATCTACTTTCTCATCTTTTAATTTAGCATTGATGATGACGAGGAAGGTAGAGTTAGGACCGAGAAATTCATACCTGAGGGAGTCTAGGAGGGGCTTGAGCGTTGGAGTAGGCTCAGCCGGGACAAGAATTGGTTCTTCATGATCTGTCTTCAGAACTTCCTCGAGGTAATCAATTGCCAAAAGCTCTTGGTCTTCTGTTAGAGGGGTCGATATCGACCCGGAGGGTCATTACCAACTCGATTTTGCTTGCAGGTAGCCTCGGTACCGAGGTATTTGTGTTTGATATCGATGATGCAGAACTTTTTTGTTCACATTTTCCTTCTAAAAGCATCGGTAAAGACCCTTGTAGGGTCGGTATCGATGTTGCAGGATCAATCTCGGCCCATCTTCTGCCGCAGAATGCATCATAAGCATAAAACCTCTCGATTGGGTTCCCACATTCAATGAAGTCAGTGCGGGTGTAAAGCATCTTGACCTCGGCTTCATTGGTCTCTTTCATGGTGGTGTTAAAACGAAATTCCACCACCTCATCCCCAATCTCGAAAGTTAGGCCTCGCCTAACATTAATGATGGCTCCAGTTGTGACTAGGAAGGGTCTCCTTAGAATGATAGCCACCACCAGGTCCTCGGGCATCTCCATGATAATGAAATCATTTGGGACAAAGAATTTTCCCACCTTAACTAGAAAATCATCTACAACCCCCGTAGGTTTGACACAAAATCCGTCCACCATGTTCAACTTCATATTGACGGGTTCCAGTGGTCCCATGTTTGCTTTGGACCAGATTGATAATGGAAGTGGACTTGCATTGGCTCCTAATTCACATAAAGCTTTAAACTGGTAAGCTCCAATACCAATAGTAATAGGAAACTTACATGGTTCGCCTAAATTTTCTAGGAGCTCCAAAGATCGAACCTCGTTAGTCAGCTCGGACATAGACCTCTTCCTGCTAAGAATATGCTTCAAGAATTTTGTGTAAGTTGGCATTTTGCTTAGGGCCTCAGCGAATGGGATGGAAATATTTAAGCCGTGAAGGATTTTAACAAAACGCCTAAACTTCCCTTCTGTTGAATCCTTAGATTTCTTAGAAGGAAAGGGAAGAGTCTTTACCGGTCTCAGAACCAAAACGGGCGCGAGAGGTGATTCAGAAGGGTCGGTATCGATCCGAAGGGATTATGGGAGTGGTCTGGAGGTGAAGACTTACCTGGGTTGGGGTGGGTAACGACCTGGGGAGCCTCGGTACCGATTGTTTTAGGCTTGGTATCGATCTCACTAAGGGCATTGTCCTCGATACCGGACTCTTTCTCCTAGGTTTCAGCACGGTCCGGTAGAGATTTTCTGCTTTAGAGGTGTATGGATGCTATTTGTCCTTTAGGATTTTCCTCGGGTCGGCCCGGAAGTTGCCCTTGAGGTCTTGGAATTTATGCATCCAGGTTGCCGAGTTGGGAGTTGATGTATTTTCTCCATATCTCAATCTCTCCCAATTATACATGTACATCTCTTAGGTCGGAAGGGACTCCACTGATCTCGTTTTGTACGCCATCAATCTTTCTATGGACGTCATTCAATTTATTTTAGACTCCATTAATGCCCTCTTGTAACCCTTGTACCCATGAAGGTGGCTCTTGATATCCTGGTGGTCTGTAAGAAGGAGCCTTCCTTTCTTGTGGTGGAGGTGCTTGGTTTTGACTTAGATTGATGTTTAACATCGGGATCAACTTCTTCTTTGTTTGGAACATAGAGCCGTTTTTTAGGCTCGGGTGGTTGTTGGGTCCCATATATGGTATCATAATTGGTTAATTTATCCAGCAATTCCCATGCAGCATCAGGCTCCATCTCTATAAAACCGCAAGTAGTATGCCAGTTGAGGTGGTTCTTTGTCTCAGCGTTTATACCCTGAAAGAATATCTATTGCAAAACGTATTGAGGTTGTCCATGGGTGGGGCATTGCCTCAGCATCGCCTTGAATTGCTCCCATGTCTCCACAAATGTCTCGTTAGGCAACTGGTGATAAGAAGTAATACGCTTCCTTAATTCCGTAGTCTTGGAAGGAGGGAAGAACTTAGTCATGAATAAGTCATGTAAGGTTCTCCACGTCCTTATCGATCTAGGATGTAAGCTTTCTAGCCAGCTCAGCGCCTTACCTGCAATAGACCATTTAAAAGCTTTTAGTTGGACATATTCTAAAGAAACACCATCAGCATCAATAGTGTAACATAAATCAACAAAATTACGAATATGATCCATAGGTCACTTAGTAGGGTTTCCCTCAAATTGAGCCCTCTTAATTAAGGATATACACTGAGATTTAATATCAAAAGCCCTTTCTATCACAGGAAGCACTATTGTTGATTCTGGCAGCCTCATTTCCGGATGTATATATTGTTTGGCATTCCTTGGGATAGCGTTCAATTGTTCATGTAAACGATTGGTGTTTAATCGTTCACGTTTAGCGGCAGCAGTAGCAGTGGCTCGATCAGCTTATAACGCCTCCACCTGCGTACGGAGGGCATTCATTTGCTTTGCCATTTCCTCAAGTTTAGCGGCCCATTATACAGTTTTCTCATCTCCCATGATGAAGGACATGTTCAGGCTCAAAATAATAAATCGTTTAATCCAATTCAACACGGCATCGTCTTGCTTGCATAAGTTGAGAAAACAAACAAAAAGAACCAAATTAGAAAAAAAAAAGGGGTCGGGCTATTCCCAACCCACAAGTAAGTCAAACATAGCACTGTTGCTTCCCAGACAACGGCACCAATTTGTTTAGAGGGATTTACTTAACAACAAATTAATTTGTAGTCAAGACCTCGTTGTGTATAGGGAGGTCAAGATCATCCACAGGAAGCAAGGTTATATTTGATTACTAAACTACAAAGCAAAAGAGAATGCAAAACAAAGCAATGATCATAGCAAAACAACTAAATAAATGCACTGGAAGGGGTCGATATCGACCTTGTCAGGGGCGTTACCGAGGTATAAATTTAGATGAAAAAACTAAGTAAACAACAAGAAGAAATCGGAAAATTGTAGGTCGGTATCGAGGCAACCGGGTTTGAAAACTTAACCCAAATAATGGAAAAACTCTAGCATAGGGTGATGAGAGGATCTTTATGTTGCAAGCTGTGCAAGGCAATCCGAGGAACACCCGAGCAATCTTGATGGAAGAACTTCTATTCTAGATTCAGAAGGACATATCTCCCTCGTCCAGACTCGGAATTAGGTGATTTTAAATCCCAGATTTAGAACTACGATTCTTCTTTAATCACTCAAAAATTGAGAACAAAATCTTTTGTGGTTCAAAAGTTATGCCTCTTTTACTGAGGTGTTGCAGAGTCCACCGGGATTGATTTTCGACTTGTTTTTATGGAGTTTTTAATGGGGTTTATGGATCCGATTTTGATGGAGGATGAGATGGAGTTTTTGAGGATTAAAGGTGATAGAAAAGTGGACGGTGATGGCAAATTGAGTTTTGGATATGGACAAGCAAAACTCATTGATACGACTCACCTTGAATTGAACTTGAATTATTAAGATCAATCGAGGATATGACTCACCACGATCTACCTTCGGATTTGGATTGATATGACTCACAATCCAAGGAATCAAAATCTGAATTTTGATTCAAAAACAAAGCTTAAAAACGTTTTCCAAAGAGGAGAGACAAAGAGTTGGAATTTGGCTTCAATCTTGTCTACTAGAAAACTAGAGCCCTAGTGGCTTATAAAGAAAGACCTAAGGGCAAAACTGACATTTTCCTTAGGAAAATTTTAACAAATAAAAAAATAGACTCAAAATATCCAAATGTCATAAAACACTCTCACAATCCAAGCAATGAACCACACAAGTCGTGGCCTTCTAACCAGACACGCACGCATCACTATTTCACGATGTGATGGCCTTAGCATAGTCACATCATCCTCCCTCCCTCAAAAAGGATTCGTCCTCGAATTCGAGTGCACTTCCAAGTGAAAATCACATGAACAACATAACTTAGTGGCAACTCTATCCCTAAAGTGTTAAAGTAGACACGTTTGTTCAAGGGGATTTCCTCGGTGATGTAGGGGACAGTTTTCAGCTTGCACTTGTTTAGGGTTGTTCTCTGAGTTCCGAACTCCATATTGAGCGATTCCAAATCCAAGCTTGAGCTCAAGAAGTCTTCTTTATTTCCTCCAAATTTGAGCAGTATTAGACCATTTAGTTGAAAGTTACACCATGTTTTCCAAGGTGGCGCAGATTGATCCGAGAAGAAGGTTTCACATTCCTTCAAAAGATGAGAGATGGGTGAGGGAAAATGACCTAATTCTTTATTAGAAAACAAAGATTCATGAAAGAGAGGTACAAATAAAATTTTACTCCCCTTGATGGTGTGAACAATTTCCTTTGGTTTGACGAGTCGAATAGTCTTCCCTTTCTCTTCTTTCTTGGTGGGATTTCCTCATGATATAGGAAGGGTAAACTGGAGGGAACCATAGGGAAAGCATCCATCCATGGGGTAGCCAAAGAATGGATGGAGCTAGGAGTGATGGCAAGATGAAGCTTGATTTTAGGAGATAATTCCACAACTTCCTCCACTTTTCATTGGAATCAACCTTCTCTTCAATTTCTGTTGGAGGTTCATGAAGTGGCACTTTTGATGTAGCTTCGTCCACGAATTTAGAGGTATGGTTAACCACCACTTCTTGGATGAGAGGCTTCTCGATTGGTTTTGAAACATCCACCTTAGGTGAAGGTTCAAAGACTTGAGGTGGTGGAACCAAGCAAGGTGAATGCTCCTTACCTCTCTCTTGGACTTTTTGTGGCTCCACACTCTTTGAAGGACAATAAGGTGGTTCTTCAAATGTGGCTTGTCCTCTAGGTGTTGGATACCAAGGCTCATTGGCGCCCCTCGTGGAAGCTTGGTCTTGATGATGAAAATCCCAAGCTTGATAATGAAAATCCCATGCTCCATGTCCTACAACGTTAGTGTCGCAAGTAGAATATGAAGGGTAAAAAGGATAAGCCTCAACATACACTTGTGGTACATACCTCTCCATGAGAGCTTGTTTGAGCTCTTGCCACATACTAATGGGATGGTATCCTTTACCCCTCCTTCTCTCCTTGTGATCATACCACCAATTACAAGACCCATGGATTTAGCGTTTAGTGGCATAAGTAACTTTCATATCTTCAAGATAGCCACCATAATAGTCAAAAGAATGATCGAGCTTGTAGATCTAAGCTAAGAAAGCATTGGCATCGGATCGGCCATCAAAATACGGAATATAAGACCTTTTAAATAGGAACTCCTCATAATATGTACTTGTTCTTGACATCTTGAACACACTCAACAAACAAGATTATCCCACAAATCACAAGTAATGCCAAAACACAAGTTCCTCCTAAATCAACCAAGAAAGAGAAAAGGAATGCAAGTGCAAGGTCAAGGCAAGGAGTTAGGTATAGTGATAGGCGTGAAATGGTCGTGCAAATCACGGCTATGCAAAAGAGTCCTAACAACCTAAAGACTGTAGTCTTACGAAAGTAAGGGTCGAATCCACAGGAGGAGATTTATCTTTCTATGTAAGTTTCATGTCCATTAAATTAAAAGGGGTTTAAGGATTAAAAACCTATTGAGCATGCAAAAACAAATAAAGCAATTAAAGTTTGGGTTTTTATCAATTTAGGGAAACACTTAGTCAACCAGAGATCCACATTCGTATGACAAGTTGATCATGGATTCACTCAATATCGCATGCACATGGAATTCCAATTCCTTTTCAAAGATAATTAATAACACAACCAGATACTATCAATCCTAACTAATTGAATAACCCTGAAACTATCAAGATTCAATTCAAAAGCAACATGAAGAATAGAATTTAACTCTCTTTTACAATAGACTAGCACAACCAGTTACTAGTACAATGTAGTTTGCTACTATGAAATAGAGAAACTCAACCGGTAATTTCTCTAGATCTAGCAATTGAGAATCAATAACAACAACCCTAGAAATTGATGAAATCAATCACATAAACAATTCAAACAAGGGAGAAAAATAATTCCATGCATTAAATAAAGAGTAGAAATCTCACAACTGAAAGTCAAAACGAAGCTTCAAACTGTCTGACTAAGCAAAGGGGCTTAGTTCTCCATAGAACAGCTAAAAACTCTGAATGTAAAAAATATGATAATAGTGTATGAATGAGAGGTGCAACTCTCAAAACCTAATATATCAAACTAGGTCTAAAACTATATCCCAAAAATATAATATCTCGGAATAATACTGATAGAAAAGGAGTAAATAACAACATAACACGTGGCAAATAAAGATCTCCGCGGCTTTCAGGGGCGGCGGGCGCCGCCGGACTGGCGGCGGTCGTCGCCAGCACTCGGTTCAGAATCAGCTGACACTTCGGGGGATGTTTTGACCTCCATTGAGTTGGAATTTGGACTCTAAGTAAAAACATCAATTGTAGCTCTTTGAATTATCTTTTCGATGATGCCAAACTCAACTTTATCAGATCACTATAGCTCCCAAACGAACCATTACAAAACAGAGGTGTCGAACTAGCAACTCCAACAGATGGCCCGAATTCTAGCGTTTTTCTCCCGTTTCCAGTCCTTTCACACTTGTTCACTATAACACTTGTAAAACAACATAGAACAAGTGCAAAAACCCAAAAATCCTACGCACTCTAATTACTTAAAGAAACTAAATAAAACTACCTAAAAGCAACGCAAAAGAAACGTAAACATGCATACTAAACACTACCTATATGCAAGCTATCAAATTCCCCCATGCTTAACCCTTGCTTGTCCTCAACGAAGTCATAAATCCAAAACACACCACAAAAATGCAATCATAAATCCATCTCAAGTCAATCAAGCATTTCACATATAATAAAAAACCCGACGAAGACATCCTAGCATGCATTATAATAAGAAAAAAGTAAAGACCATTCATTTATTCTAGACCTCACCAAGGTAAACTGTGTTTGCACTCAAACTCTCAAGTGTTTAAGGGTAGGTGTTTCGCTCAAAATCAATATGAAAACTAGACTACTATAAGCTTGCATCAGAGTTCTAAATCTCCACCGCTGGGGATCAAACACATAACAAAAATCAAGAGGTCTTTTTAAGAGTTGTAATGGGGCCAAGGTAAAGAGAAATTTGGAAGGGATCATATTTGGCATGTGGTGCTAAATCCGGGATAAAGAACTAATCTTAAACCCAAACTTCAACACAATTTGTTTTCTTACTTCTCCCAAACTTTTCTTTCTCAACTCCATACACACTTTTATACACTTTGTTTGTTTCTTCACTTTTTTTCTTTGCTTTATGAAGACTACTAACAATTAAACTGAACTTTTTCTTTTGCTTTTCACAAACTTTTCATCTTCATCATTTTTTTTCACTTTGCAACTAAGAGTTGTATTTCCTCTTTTTCCACCTTTTCTTCCAACTCTCTCATACTTATACATAACTCACACAAAACAAAAACACATACAACCTAATGTCCTAAATCCCAGATGGGTCTAACTTATTTAGCTAGGAAAATTTTCTGGAGTTATCAAAAATAGGCTTAAAGCTCAAAAGAAATGGGGTATCAAGAACATGGATCTCGTAAGGTAGGAAGGGAAATAATAGGCTTATAAAGAAACATTGCCTCAATCATTTTAATGTCATGCACTTAATTATATAAAGCAGCCTTGAAAAAGAGTCATAACGCAAGTTCTAGAGCTAGATAGTCATGGTGATACACTCAAGAATGTAGAGAACAAATTTAGTTATGAAAGGGCAAAAATATCTCACAAGGCTAATTTTTGTCTAGAACTTCAGAATGAATCAAATACCCAAGCTAAATACATGCTCAGTCCTGTAATCAAGGTAATTAATCAATGATCATGCTCATATCATATCAGCTTCAGCAAATCATGCAAATCATGGGTTAGAATTCATACTCAACTTAGAGAAACAAGAAGAATCAAACAATGGAGAAATATGAACCTAAATGCAATATTTTGGTATTTTTACTAATTTTCTGATTTATTTTTTCATTTTTTTCAAGAATTTTAATCAATGCAAAACATAAATTTAACATGCCTAATCTAATGCAACTACATGAATGCAAAACAAGTAATCCCCTTCCCCCATGCTTAAATCTTACATTCTCCCCAATGTAAAGTAAAAGTAAAGAGAAAGAGAAAAACTTACAAACCAACAACTAATTTGGGTCAGGGAACGGTGGTGAGCAACATCAGAAGGGCAGAAATTAACATCAGATAGGCGGCGGGCTGGCGGCGGGTGCCGCCTTGCTTACGGCGGTCGCCACTGGCCACTTCGTAGCCAAAGACCTTTGAAATTAATTGGCGGCGAGCGCCGCCGTTATGATGGCGGGGGCCGCGAGTTCCGTTGCGCTCCTTTTTTGCCTACCTGCAGGTTAGTCCAACAGAGAAACAAAGGAAAAAACCGAAACAAAAACAACTAAGCTATGAAAAAAATACCTAGATCGGGTTGCCTCCCGACAAGCGCCTTATTTAACGTCGTGGCTCGACGTTTAGCATAAGTTGAAAAGATTAGACATTGTCGATGCCCTTAACAACCTGTCAAAAGCTTGTGAACACATCTCACAAGAACATAAGTAACACAATGATAAATTGAAAGTGAATATTATACCATTCAAAAACCGTTTCAACTTATCAAAACTATGTGCCCAATTTTTATGAGATCACATATGCTCAAACAAATTTAACACAAGTGGTGATGTCAGAAAATACTTACAGTATGGGTCAAAGTATTTGTCACCATTACCAATTTCTTCAAAGATGAACTCCATATATTTTTCACCTTCCACCTCATGTTCTAGACTTGGTTCCTCATCTTCCAACTCCATAAGCTCTGGATGTGAGAAGGTGGGGAAACTGAAACATGGGATTTCAAGGCCTAGCATACGGCACAACATGATGGCAGGAGCCTCAACAGATGTATCATCTTGATTTTCTCCCTCATTGTTGTCTACTTCATCAGCAAAGAAGTTATCATGGTCAACAAAATAATCTTCTTCCAAAACCACAGAAGGTTCAAACTCATGACTCCACATGGGAGAAGATGATTCAGGCTCCCTAGGCATTGCAAAAATCTCTATGTCAACACAGACTTCATTGGGCTTTGTGATAAACTGCTCAGCGTGCTTTATAGGAGTGAATTCATATTGGGCATCCAATTCATCTATATAACCCACATCAAGTGTCTTAGATTGCTCCTCAACTTGTATCTGGGTGTTCGACTCATAATCGTTTGGTTCCAATGTGATACCACCATTTCACACAACTCAAAAGGACATAAGGTTGTGGAATGAAAATATGAAGAACATAACTCACAGTTTTCCCTGATCAAAGTAGCCGTCAATATAGAGAGATTCTAATTCAATGTATCCATCCTTGTAGCAAAGTGGTCATGATATCTCAAAAAAAAATCATGGAAGTGTTCATCCTGCAATTGTCTAAGCTCGAACGAATCCATAGATTAGTAGCACAAGTGTTATGAACCGTTAGATAGGTTCACAACACCAAGATTGGCACAAAAATCACATAAAAGACAGTTATTGCCTCCCCGACAACGACGCCAATTTGATAGGCGTGAAATGGTCGTGCAAATCACGGCTATGCAAAAGAGTCTTAACAACCTAAAGATTGTAGTCTTAGGGAAGTAAGGGTCGAATCCACAGGGAGGAGATTTATCTTTATATGTAAGTTTCATGTCAATTAAACTAAAAGGGATTTAAGGATTAAACAACTATTGAGCATGCAAAAACAAATAAAGTAATTAAAGTTTCGGTTTTTATCAATTTAGGGAAACACTTATTCAACCAGAGGTCCACATTTGTATGACAAGTTGATCATGGATTCACTCAATATCGCATGCATATGGAATTCCAATTCTTTTTCAAAGATAATTAGTAGCACAATCAGATACTATCAATCCTAACTAATTGAATAACCCTGAAACAATCAAGATTCAATTCAAAAGCAGCATGAAGAATAGTAATATAACAGGATACAATTCTAGCATAAAACAACCAGCTTTTATACTAGAATGCAATTTAACTCTCTTTTACAATAGACTAGCACAACCAGTTACTAGTACAATGTAGTTTGCTACTATGAAATAGAGAAACTCAACCGGTAATTTCTCTAGATCTAGCAATTGAGAATCAATAACAACAACCCTAGAAATTGCTGAAATCAATCACATAAACAATTCAAACAAGGGAGAAAAATAATTCCATGCATTAAATAAAGAGTAGAAATCTCACAACTGAAAGTCAAAACGAAGCTTCAAACTGTCTGACTAAGCAAAGGGGCTTAGTTCTCCATAGAACAGCTAAAAACTCTGAATGTAAAAAATATGATAATAGTGTATGAATGAGAGGTGCAACTCTCAAAACCTAATATATCAAACTAGGTCTAAAACTATATCCCAAAAATATAATATCTCGGAATAATACTGATAGAAAAGGAGTAAATAACAACATAACACGTGGCAAATAAAGATCTCCGCGGCTTTCAGGGGCGGCGGGCGCCGCCGCCAGCACTCGGTTCAAAATCAGCTGATGATTCGGAGGATGTTTTGACCTCCTTCGAGTTGGAATTTCGACTCGAAGTAATAAAAAGAATTGTATCTCTTTGAATTTGCTTTCCGATGATGCCAAACTCAACTTTATCAGATCACTATAGCTCCCGAACGAACCGTTACAAGACAGAGGTGTCGAACTAGCAACTCCTACAGATGGCCCGAATTCAAGTGTTCTTCTCCCCTTTCCATTCCTTTCACACTTGTTCACTTTAAGACCTGTAAAACAACATAGAACAAGTGCAAAACCCAAAGCTCTTACACACTCTAATAACTTAAAGAAACTAACTAAAACTACCTAAAAGCAACGCAAAAGAAACGTAAACAAGCATCCTAAACACTATCTATATGCAAGCTATCATATAGCTAGGCAAAGAACAATCCAATGCACACACAAGCACCCGAAGTCAACAAGGACTTATAGGAAAAGAAGCTACTAGGCTCCAAGTGTTTTACACAACAACAATATATGCAAAGATTTAGGCCATTGCTAAGCTCCACAGTTGGACTACTCTTTTTGTGCCCGACCCCTTATTAGCTTTACACTGCCGACAAGGTTTTTCTAGCCTCGTTTCTTTTTCTATGCTTGGCCCCTTATTAGCTTTACGCCGCCGGCAAGGATTTTTTTTATAAAAGAAAGTAACAAACAACCACAATTAACACTACAAGCAACAAGCAATTTCTTTTTGAAGGTTAACAACTTGATGTCGTTCACGTATCTTAAACCAAGCCTATACAAGTTCAAATGAAAGACATGTGCATGGAAAATGGGAAGGGACATGGCTGTTTTGAGGCTGGTTCGGATTTGGACACAACCCCACACAAGACACCCTTAAATGCACCAAAAATGAAAGGTTGTTTCAATGGGGTATTGAGGCTTTTCGGTTTGAGAATTGAATTGGACAACCCTTCGGCTATCTTCTTCGACCTTTAGACAAAAATCCTTGGATGAATCCAGAAATGGTCGTGCACCACTCAGCCAACACAACAACACAAAACAAAGACAACACCTACAATTCTAGGGCAATTCACAAGCAATTTCGAAAATGGTAACAAGGGTGGCTCCTATGAGCACTTGCAACCCTATATTGCTCAATCAAAGGTCAAAATAATTAGTACCTTGAATGGCTCTGATACCACGTGATGAGAGGATCATGATGTTGTAAGCGGTGCAAGGCAATTCGAGGAAGACACGAGCAATCTTGATGGAAGAACTTCTATTCTGGCTTCACAAGGGCAGATCTCCCTCGTCCAGACTCGGAATTAGGTGATTCCAAACCCCAGAGTTAGATCTACGAGTCTTATTTAATCTCTTAAATATTGAGACCAAAATCTTTTGTGGTTCAAAAGTTATGCCTCTTTTACTGAGGCGTTGCAGAGTCTACCGGGATTGAATTTCGACTTGTTTTTATGGAGTTTTTGATGGGGTTCATGGATCCGATTTTGATGGAGGATGACACTGAGATTTTGAGGATTAAAGGTGATGGAAAAGTGGATGGTGATGAAAAATTGAGGTTTGGATATGGACAAGCAAAACTCAAGGATACGACTCACCTTGAATCGAACTTGATGTTTGGATATGGACAAGCAAAACTCAAGGACAAGCAAAACTCAAGATGAGAGACAAAGAGTTGGAATTTGGCTTCAATCTTGTCTACTAGAAAACTAGAGCCCTAGTGGCTTATAAAGAAAGACTTAAGGGAAAAACTGACATTTCCTTAGGAAAAGTTTAACAAATAACAAAATAGACCCAAAATCTCCTAATGTCATAAAACACTCTCACAATCCAAGCAATTAATGAACCACACAAGTCGTGGCCTTCTAACCAGACACGCATGCATCACTAGTTCACGATGTGATGGCCTTAGCATAGTCACATCATAGGGGTTCACCACAACACGATCATGCAATTTCAAATTAGATAAATCATCAATATCATGCCTTTAACATTAAGTTATCAACTTTCGTTGATTAAACAAGCAAATCAATCAATTTTTCCAAATCAATTCACTTAATATACTTGATCTAATGTTCTCAACATTCGTCTCAAACTTAATGTTGTATTCAAATTCATAACTTTCTCTTTCAATCAAGTTAAGAACATGAAATACTTCAACTTTCGTCAAAGCTTTTGCACAAACAAGTAGAAGAATAGATAAAAGTCAATCAATTCATTCATCACATCACCATTCATGCACAATCATGTTGGGTTTCTAACCCCAACCCTAGAAAAGAAGACTACTCACTCATGATTGGAGAAAAACAAGCAAAGAGATTAAGAGATAATATAATTTTAATTAAAAAAGGCTTACTTGAATTAAAACTTCAAACTTGTCTTAGAACACAAGAAAATCGCCCACAATCTTCTTCATTGTGCGCCAAGCAACCCTTGCCTTCAAAATAATGTGTAAAACAAACCCTAGGAACGTTCCAACTCAAAACTAACGTGTGAGAGAGGGTAGATTGTGTCTAAACAAGAGTATTTATACAAGAACATCTCTCTTAAGAAGATTCCATAAAAACAAAATCTACTAAAGATAAAAGATTGTGGAATAAAACCAACTAATGGGCCTTTTATCTTGGGCGGATGGGCTGAGTGCCTCGATACCGACCCCCATAGGGTCGATATCGAGGTGGGTCTTGACTTGATTTCTCATGTTTCTTCCTTCTTCCTTTGGATTTTGCAGGGGTTTCTTCCTTAACATTCTTCCTTCCTTCTTCCTAGCTTGATCCTCTCTTCTAATGTCCTTTGAATGCATCCAAATCCACCTCAAAACCTACAGAAAAACACACAAATAGCGTAGTTTCCATACATTTCACAAAATATACAAACGATACTAGAAAGACACAAAACACTCACAAAAAACACAACTAAGCTAGACTAAAAGACCTAGAAAAAATACTAAAACTATACTAAAAAAGATGGACATCATGTTCCATTTCACATATTATCTCTCGGTTTCAAACTGTGATATTTTGTTTTGGGATAAAAGATAATATGTTACGGAACCGTGATAATTGATAACTTTTTATCACGGTTCTATAACCGGGATAAACACATAAAAAAAAAACCGGTATAAATAATAGCCATGCGCGTTACACTTGGGGTTTATATCACGGTCGTAACTGTTATATATAATCATGTTTTTATCACGGTTCTTTAAAGAATCGTGATAAAAAAAACGGTTCCATTTTTTTAAAAACATACCCAGCCCGATTCACAATGAACCGGGCTGACCTATCATTCATTTTCTTTTCTATGACTTAACTTTTTTATTAGTAGTGTAATATTAGCAACATCAATATTTGTTCTACAAAAATAGAAAATATTTTACAATAGCTTTTTAAGGTTCTAAAATAAAAGAACAACTTTTGAAGATGGACCAAACTAGCTAGGCAAATAATCTAGTACAATTTTACCTGAGTTCAAATGAAGATATATTTATCAAATATAGGTAGTAACTTACAAGTGGCCCATATCCCCTGGTGAAACATTATCCTATACACTTAAGGAGTCAAACAAGGGCATCTTCTAAATAATACTTTCTATGGAATCGTAGTTTACAAGACTAAAACTCCTCTAGATCTCGCCCATCTCAGGTGAATGTTGAAAAAATGATTCTTCAGAATTCTCACTATTGGCAAGTAAAAGAAACCATCTCCCGTAGGCGTGCATTAAAGCATGTTGTAGGGTCCCTGTTATTGACATTTAAGCCTATACCTTGACATGAAGAGAAAAAATTGAATCATCAAAGGATCAAGAACTGATTTTTGGGCAAGAAACAATGTGTATATAAGTAGAATATAAGGTCTTATAGAGGAAAAGTACATAAAAGATTGGACTTCTTTCCATATGCAGCACATTAAATTTGTAAAGGTAATTATGAGAAAAGAAAAGTATATCAAGAAGAAAAGTATATCAATAGAAGGAAAGTAATAGCTAATTTAAAGGCTTACAAATATTGTGAATATCCAAAACAGAAGGTTGCTTAATTATCCTATACTATATTTTGATTGCTAGTGAAGTCCACCATCTATTGTATAAAATATTTTTTCTATAAATATTACTAAGATCACAATTCTAGCCTCTCCATCCACCAATACAGTCTCACGACATAGCTAAATAGAAAAATATGGTGATCACATCTCTCCTTAACTACTTACTCTAGCAAAAGCAAGTCATAAATGGGGAGAAGTCGAACTTCCAAATCAATTCAAGAGCCAAGCTATATTATATATGTAAAAAGGATAATGGTAGCTAAAATATGTAACCCAAAAAAGAAAATTATTGTTTTATCACAATAAAAGTCAACTTAACTTACCACAATACGAATTGTAAATGAAACTGCATTGATCTGTTAAAAAGGGAGAATTGTAAGAGGTTAGACACTTTCTTTGTATGTGAAGAGGCTTAAACGTAGAAGGAAAAGAAGAAACTAACAATATAATCATTCATCCTTTGTAAAATAGCTCTATTTGTAAGAACTGTACTAAAAAGACACTAAGATTGGTTCAGCAAGAACAATGTCAAAAAGACTTCTAGCAACATTAGTAGCATCAACAACAACAATTCCAATACCAGCTCTTTTCACAGCAGGAGCACCGCTCACACCATCACCTGTCATACCGCAAATGTGCTTCATTTCTTGCAATGTATTCACTAATTCATATTTATGTTTTGCCAGTTCATAACAAGGGCAAGTGATAAAAGAAAAAGTAAAACTATCTCTCTACATAAAACTGAATAAAAAAAAATTTCAAGGAAGACTCCAATAAATCCATCTGCATTCTCAATTAATTTATGTACAGGAATTGTTGCATCTACATGAATCTCTGCGTTGTCCAAGCAAGGAAGATGATAGATACATATTTGTTCCCATTCCAAGTCTCCATCTAGTTTCTATGACAATGATTGATCTCTTAGTTAATATCAAAGTGAAAATATGTAAGAAAGTTTGTTGATTAACTGGTGACATGATAATATTTTTAAATTTGTAAGTACTTGTTATCATTTTGATATTTACACCAAGAACTAGAACTTTGTTAACGGTTTCGGAACTATCCTTTATAAGGGGTTAAACATATGTAATATACTAGTAGACATGAACTAACCAGGGGAATAAACACACAGATATGTTGTTTAACATCACTCAAACTTTTGATTATAATCAACAACCATTAAATAAAATTGTTAATTGATTCCAATAGAAGCTTAAAAAGTACAAAATCATTGTCTTCTAATAACAAATAAAACACCAAACCCACCTATAGATTTCTTCTAACTCTCAGTATGCTCCCACAACCTCCCGATTGTGCTTCTCACTATCACTGTGCTAGCGGTTCTCTTCATAACAACGAAATTGAATAACACTACAAGAAAATCTCAATTGGATAAGACAAAACCAAATATACAAATGCATAATTATTCTAATTGAAAATAGTCTGGAAAATATTATTTAATGAGAGGGATTTTGACATGTTTAGGAGTCCGAGCAGCCATAAGAGGTCTTACATTGAACAAGAAAAGGATGTTTCATACTTTCATTGGCTTCTCATCCCGAACCCGAAGGTCACACCAATAGCTCATCAGTATCTACAATGGAAATGTTCTCTTCATCACGAAACTCATCAAACTAAGAATAAACAAGTACCCGAGCCACAACCCAAATAAAGAAATTGAATAAAACCCTCGGAATTAGGAAGAGGCGAAGAAGCAAAGATTATACGTACCAGGGCCACAACCTTCATATTAATTATGTTGGTGGACACGTCCGTTGTCTTCTTCACCATTCAAGTGCTAAAATAGAAGCTCATCGCCTCCGACTTCGTCTCGATATCAATAACAGTGAAATTTGTAAGTCTAATGCAATTTTCCACAAACCTTGCAATCCTAGAAACCCATAGAGTTTGGCGAAGGGTACGAGGAGGGTCAGTGATTTTGGTGGTGTTCGTCGCTTTCGGCGTGTTCGTCGCTTGCTTGAGAGAGACGAGCAGAGCTTTTGGCAGGTTAATGTGTGCTAGGCTAGGAAGAAGGATATTAGATATAATAAATTAAAATTAGAGGGAAGTGAAGCCGCCCACTTCACATTTAGTGAGCCCCTAACCCCCTGCTAAATTTAATGTAGCAGTTAGTCCCTTTTCCCGCGTATAAAAGCCCCAAATTTACCCCATTCCAACTTTTTCCTTTCTCTCTCTTATCTCTCTCTATTCTCCCGCTCTTTTTCGGTCCAGCCGGAAACCGCCCTCAACCGCCTCCGAATTCGACCAAATTCCGAACGTTCCACCGCTGTTTTCCCGTCGCAGCTCTCTCGCTTTGGTTCCACCACTTCCCTCGCTGTATCATCTTCTCCATCGTCCTCCCCGCGGTAAGTCCTCAAACTCGAGCAATTTCTGTGTGTAATCTCAGTGGAATCTAGGTTTTCAGGCTTCTTCCGTCTTTGTTTTGCAATGTGTGTGCTTGCTTTGTGTTGATTTAGGTTTAATGGAGTAATTTTTGGTTTTTTGTTCTTTGTTTTGTGCATAATCTTTTTCACTGCCTGAAATGCATGATTTAGCCATTTTCGAAAGTGATGACCATGTGGTAGTTCAGTGTGGACAATGTTTTTTCGTTCCCTCTGTGGAGAATGCATGTGTGAAAATTGTGGTTATTTGGTATGACAGGTTTTGGAATGACAAGTTTAAGATAGGACAAGTATTGGAATGACAGGGTTAGTGATAACAACCTGTTAGGATGACAATTATGGTGTATGACAGGTGTTTGTAATGCAAGTGTTTGTATGACAGGATTCTGGTTGATTATTGGTGTGTATGACAACCTTTGTATGACAGGAATATGGATGTCTTTTGTTTGTATCACAATTGTATGACAGGTTTCTGGATTACAATTGTGTTGTATGACAATTGTTGTGTAGTAGGGTTATGCATGACATGTTTATGTATGACATGTGACTGTATGACAGCTTGTTATATGTATGACATGTGATTACAATTGTGTTGTATGACAGCTTGTTATATGTATGACATGTTTATGTATGACATGTGACTGTATGACAGGTTGTTATATGTATGACATGTCATTACAATTGTGTTGTATGACATGTTTATGTATGACATGTGATTGCAATTGAGTTGTATGACAACTGTCACAGATTGTATTTCAGTTTGTTAGAGATTGTATGACAGCTTGTTAGAATGATTTTAAGGACAAGTTTGGTTTGCATTTTTTTGGTGACAGGTGTGATAATGTGACAGCTAGTTCCATATGTTCCTCCAGCTGAATTTGACATGCAGCATTTGAAGTCATTGAAGTACTATTTCCTAGAGAGTCATCGTTTCAGGGGGAGATACAATGTTTTTTCAGATTTCTCTATCTTCAAAAAAATAAGGAAAAATGTATCTCAACAGCAATGGGATTCCTTATGTTCTGGATGCTTTGGTACAATTTTTAAGATTGGGGACAAGCTGGATTTCTTAGGAGTGGTTGTCCATGCTATGATGATGCATCAAGTAAAGACTAAGAAAACCAAAGAGATGTGGTTCAAGGTCAAGGATGAGGTAGTTAGATTCTCTATGGTTGAGTTTGCTGCCATTACTGGGTTAAATTGTACAGAAGTGGATGTTGATGTCCTAGAGGTGTCTATGCATGATGTGCTGGGAGTAAATAAATGCAAGCTGGGGGATTTGAAAAATCAGCTTCTTGTAGGTATTTCCCCATTTTTGGATTTGCTTTGCATATGTCCCGAAAGTGCACCTCAAATTTTGCCTTAGTGTATGCCTCTGCAGCCTTTTCATACAAGCTTAGAACACCAACATCATGGAATTTTGTCCTCAGGTTCTGTTGCAAATGTCTTTTGCAACAAACATGCTTAGCTAATGGGTACACATTTCCTACTGCATTTTTAATGCTAACATGTCTATCTGACACAACAACCAGGTCTTCTGAATGTGGTACCACATTAAGCAGTTGCTCAAAAAACCAGTGCCATGCTTTATCATTTTCAGAATCCACTATAGCAAAGGCAAGTGGATATAATTGTTGGTTTGCATCTTGACCTACAACGCTCATCAATTGCCCAAAATATTTGCCATGGAGGAATGTAGAATCAACTGATATAACCTACAACAAAATAGTGTTATACAATTAAACTACTGTCATACAACCTTGTATTGTCATACAACAAAATAGTGTCATACAATTAAACTACTTTCATTACTCAAACTACTGTCACACAACAAACTAGTGGCCTACAACTAATGTACAATAAGGGCATAAATAGTGGTTCTCATACAATTAAAATAGTGTCATACAACCATCAAACTAATGTCATACAATTAAAATAGTGTCATACAATAAACATGTGTCATGCAATAAACATAGTGTCATACAATAAACATAGTGTCATACAATAAACAGTGGCTGTCATACAATAAACATGTGTCATACAATAAACATAGTGTCATACAATAAACAGTGGCTGTCATACAATAAACATGTGTCATACAACCACCAAACTATTGTCATACAATAAACATGTGTCATACAATTGAACTACTGTCATACAATAAACATGTGTCATACAACAAACTACTGTCATACACTCAACTAGTGGGTATGACAGGTTGTAATATAATTGTGTGACAAGGTCATACCAAGGCCATATAGTAATGGTGACAGGGATGTACCTTTCTTAGGTGTTGGAAACCTCTAATGGACACTCCAAATGAGATGAAGACTGATGTCTCTTTATTTGGTGGTGTTTTCATATGTGATTTCCTTTGTAAATATGTTTCTTTTTCCCCTTTTCTTGTGTGTTTTGTTCCTTTTTAGCTTAGTTCCCGTATTTCTATGAGATTCGGAGACTACGCGCGTTTTATGTGTTTTGTAGGTAATTTGGCATGAATCGAGGATCAATTTGAAGGAGGATCGGAGCATGGAGCAAGGCCCGAGCTAAGGAGGAAAGAGAGGAGCAAGCCATGAAGAAGAACAAGAGGAAAGCTAACAAGAAGAAGGTGGAACGAGGTCCGGACCGAGTTGCAACAACGTCGGGCCCGACTTGGAAGTTTCCAACCTCGGACCGACATGCACAATAACTAGGGCCCGAGGTCCTCCGTGTCGGTCCAAAGTCGGTCACCGGACTACTTGGGCTCCAAGGCACAAATTTGTGGACTTCCACTTTTGCCCCTCATCTAATCTATAAAAGGCCCTCTTGTCTTCTAAGAAAGGGTTCCCTCACACACACACAAAAAGGGGGTTCTAAGGGAGCGAAGAGGATTCTTGGAGAGCAAGGAGGAAGGAGAGAAGATGGAAGAGAGAGAGAATCGGCCAAGAGAGGAAGGCTTGATAGGTTTTGTTGATTGTTTAGCTTTGCTTTGTTTGATCTTGTGGATTTGAAAACCTTTGATTGGAATTTGTGGATTGCTTAGGATTTGAATGAAACTTTGCTTTTTTTTGAGGTTGATGATGTTGATTGCTTTCCCTTTTGATTTGTTTGCTTTCTTTGCTTGCTACATGGAGTAGATCTCCTTGATCTTGGGTTATGGGGGAAAACCCTAGCTAGGTTTAGGCTAGAAACCCCAATTCCATAGCCTTGAGTGTTTGATCTAAGGAACCCACTCTACATAGAGCTACAATTCCTTGCGAAAGTTGGGAATCAAGGCTTGAGATTGGCAAAGTAGCGAAAGTGAACATGTTTCAATCTCAAGACCTTGCTTCGAAGGGGATTTCCCCATGGATCGAAGTGTAGATGTGGTTGGAACGAGGGCGAAAGCACTCGATCCTAGTCCAATCATCACTCATTGCTTGAATTGGGGTGGAAAGGCCTTAATCTACTAGAGAAGGAACCCAAAAGCCCAAGATCTACTTTTAAATCCTTGAGTTCGACATCCCCATCTACCTCGGGCCCGACTTACCCAGTGTCGGTCCCGACTTCCTCTTGTCGCCAACCTCGGGCCCGACGTGACCTCAGTGTCGGTCCCGACTGTTTTCTTTGTTTTCCTTTGTTTTATACTCTCCTTTCTAGCTTCCTAGTATCTAGGCACATCGATCGAGTAGACTTCCCGAGTGTTCGACACCCACCACGTACTACAACGGGGTCGGGTTATAAATTGTATCTCTAGACCCTCGCAATCCGAGAGGGCGATCAGGAACTACCAACATCTCCAAAGCATATGCAAGTTCAAGTTGCAAGTTCCAAAAAAAAAAGGAACCAAGCCATGAAGAAGAACAAGAGGAAAGCTAACAAGAAGAAGGTGGAACGAGGTCCGGACCGAGTTGCAACAACGCCGGGCCCGACTTGGAAGTTTCCAACCTCGGACCGATATGCACAGTAACTAGGGCCCGAGGTCCTCCGTGTCGGTCCGAGTCGGTCACCGGACTACTTGGGCTCCAAGGCACGAAATTGTGGACTTCCACTTTTGCCCCTCATCTAATCTACAAAAGGCCCTCTTGTCTTATAATTTAGGGGTTCCAAGGGGGGGTTCCAAAAGGGAAAAAGGGGGGGTTCCAAGGGGTTGTAAAGGAGCTAACACACACAAGAACCCTCAGAAGGATACTTGGAGAGCAAGGAGGAAGAAGAGGAGAAGGAGAAGAGAGAGAATCGGCCAAGGGAGAGGAAGACTTGATAGGTTTTGTTTGTAGATTTGCTTTGCTTTGTTTTGATCTTGTGGATTTGGAAACACTTGATTGGAATTTGTGGATTGCTTTTGATTTGAATGAAACTTTGCTTTGTTTTGAGATTGATGATGTTGATTGCTTTCCCTTTTGATTTGTTTGCTTTCTTTGTTTGCCACATAGAGTAGATCTCCTTGATCTTGGGTCATGGGGGAAAACCCTAGCTAGGTTTGGGCTAGAAACCCCAATTCCATAGCCTTGAGTGTTTGATCTAAGGAACCCACTCTACATAGAGCTACAATTCCTTGCGAAAGTTGGGAATCAAGGCTTGTGATTGGCAAAGTAGCGAAAGTGAACATGTGTCAATCTCAAGACCTTGCTTCGAAGGGGATTTCCCCAAGCATCGAGGTGTAGAAGTGGTTGGAACGAGGGCGAAAGCACTCGATCCTAGTCCGATCATCACTCATTGCTTGAATTGGGGTGGAAAAGCCTTAATCTACTAGGGAAGGAACCCAAAAGCCCAAGATCTACTTTTACACTTTGAAGTTCGACAAACCCAGCTACCTCGGGCCCGACTTACCTAGTGTCGGTCCCGACTTCCTCTTGTCGCCAACATCGGGCCCGACGTGACCTCAGTGTCGGTCCCGACTGTTTTCTTTGTTTTCCTTTGTTTTAAGCTCTCCTTTTTAGCTTTCTAGTGTCTAGGCACATCAATCGAGTAGACTTCCCGAGTGTTCGACACCCACCACGTGCTACAACGGGGTCGGGTTATAAATTGTATCTCTAGACCCTCTCATTTCCGAGCGATCAAAAGATTGGCGCCGTTGCCGGGGAAGTCTAAGTGCATTGAGTGCCAATTTGGTGAGTTTCTTGTGTTTTGGTAGTGATTTGGGTGAGGGAATAGCCCAAACCCTTTGTTTGTTTTTGATTTATTTTGGTATGTGTCTTTGTTTCGTAGGTGTATGCTAGATCTTTCCTCCCAAGGAACACTTGAGCTTGAGTTTGTGAGTGATCCGGAAAGTATTCTCAAAGAAGCCCGAAGAAGGAAAAGGATGGCGAATCAAGCTCTCCATGTTGATGAGGAGTTGGCCCAACTTAGAGCCGAAATGGCTAGATTGCAACTTGAGAAGGACAATCAAGAGGAGGTGGCAAGAAGAGAACGGGAGCAACGGATGAGAGCCGAGGCTCAACTCAAAGCTCTACCCCGGAATGCACGCCAATACATGCATCCGGAGCTGAGGGTACCCGAACCGGCTATTGTGCTTCCCGAGGTTGCCAAGAATTTTGAGATCAAGACGCAATTCATCTCCCTCATCAAGCGTGATCAATTCGAGGGCCGTCCACATGAGTGTCCCATAGAGCACGTCAAACGCTTTGTGGACATGTGTGAGACGATCTCTACCGACGAGGAGACATTGGAGTATGTGCTTCTAAAGGCGTTCAAATGGTCACTTGGGGGCAAGGCCACACATTGGCTCGAAAGCCAAGCTCCTAGGTCAATCACAACTTGGAAGACACTCTATGATGCTTTCTTGATGATGTTCTTCCCGCCCTCAAACACAACCGAGCTAAGAAGGAAGATTGCAAGCTTTCAACAAGGTCCGAATGAGCCTCTCTTCGAAGCATGGGACCGTTTCAAGGAGATGTTGCGCCAATGTCCTACTCATGGCCAACAACCATATGTGCTTCAAGACATCTTTTTCCAAGGCATCAATCCCGTAACGAAGGACAAGCTCAATCTCCACACCGATTGTGGGTTCATAGACTTGACACC
Organism: Fallopia convolvulus; assembly: GCA_964016875.1. Taxonomy (NCBI): domain Eukaryota; kingdom Viridiplantae; phylum Streptophyta; class Magnoliopsida; order Caryophyllales; family Polygonaceae; genus Fallopia; species Fallopia convolvulus. Next base: position 22,460,679 of record OZ024730.1, read on the forward strand.
GGATCAAGCTTGGGAGCTACTTGACAAGCTATCCGATTATGAGGCCATGTATGGGGTGAGTCAAGCTAGCAAAGAGGTGAAAGTTCAAGGTGAAGGTGCAAGGAAGTTATATGATCCGAAGGGAGAAGACATTGACAAGGATGTGAAGCTCCAATTCCTTGAAGGTGAAGTGAGCAAGCTTAAGAGGCAAGTCCACTACTACAAGCAAAATGCTAGAGCTTGTGAGGAGTGTGGATCCTTTGCACATGCTACACAAGTTTGTCCGAATGAGAGCCAAGTGCGCTTGGCCGAGCGAATTGAGGAGGCAAACTATGTTCGAGGAAATTTCGGTGGAAGAGGCAATTTCAACAATGGTGGTAATGGTCGATGGAACAACGGTCAAGCTCAAGGTTACAACAACAACTTCAACCAAAACGAGCCAAGGGCGCCACCACCACCATATAGACCACCGGGATTCAATGAGCTACAATCATTCGCTCAAGAGATGAGAGACGGGTTCAAGGAGATGAGTACCCAATTCAATGAGTTTGGTGCATGGAGGAGGCAAGTCGACAATCAATTTACCCAAATTGCGACTCAAGCCCCGAGAGAGAATGGGAGACTTCCGGGCCGACCCGAGGAGAACCCTCGAGCTCAAAACAATCAAAATGAAGTCCGGGCAATTGGATTGAGAAGTGGCCGAAACCTACCCGAGCCACACATGCCTAAGAAGAATGAAGAGAGTCGGACCAACTTACCCAGCAAGTCGGGTCCGACGTTCCCCGAAGTCGACCCAACAAGAAGATCGACCCCTCTACCCCGGACCGAGGTTGAGAGCAACTCGGGACCGACGTACCCAGACCTCGATCCGACTCCTCTGCCCAGGACCGAGAGTCACAACATCGGGTCCGACATGGTGCCTACATCGGTCCAACCAGGAAATGTTGCAAGTGAAGTGGGGATGTCCAAGGAGGTTGATCCAAGCAAGATTCAAGGTGCAACAATTCTTCCATATCCCTCGAAGAAGCCGAAAGATGTCGTTGAGAACAAGTTCAAGAGGTTTCTCAAACTCTTGCAAGGCTTGAACATCTCTATCCCGTTCACCGATGCATTGAGCGAGATGCCATCTTATGCCAAGTTTTTAAAGGAGATTTTGAGCAAGAAGAGGTCGATAGTTGAAATGCAAGATGAGGTCAAGACCTTGGAGTTACCGCAAAAGCTAGGAGATCCCGGTCGCTTTGCTATAACCATTGGTGTGGGGTCTCAAAACTTCCAAGTCTTGTGTGATCTTGGAGCAAGCACGAGCATCATTCCTTACACCATATGGAAATCCACATCCATGGGTCTCATAGCTCCGGTCAACATGAGGTTAACGATAGCGGATGGGTCGTCCATCGAGCCAATCGGTATCGTCGAGGATTATACCGTTTGCATTGAAGGCCACTATGTCCCAATCGACTTTGTTGTGGTGGACATGATAGAAGTGTTGGGTGAACCGATTATACTAGGGAGACCTTTCCTTGCTACGGTTGGGGCAATCATTGATGTAAAAAAGGGCCACTTGTCTCTTGACATTGGAGGAAGAGCGATTGAGTTTTTCTTTAGGCCCACTTCAAAGGGGACCGTACATAAGGAAGCTAAGATGATCCAAGTTCCTCTTGGATTGCAATGGAAAGTCGTTTCTAAGAAGTCAAGGCCAAGGGAGCTTAGGTTGAAAGCCACCCCACCACCTAGAGAAATTGAGATAGAGCGCCAAGGTCTAGCACTCAATGTGATTGAGCATGAGCAATTGGAGGAAAGGATGTCTTATTTGGAGGTGTTCAAGGCCGAGAAAGAAGAAGTTCAAGAACCACCGGAACCATCTCAAGAACTCAAGGAGCTCCCAAAAGATTTGAGGTACGCATTTCTTGGTCCCAACTCTTCTTTACCCGTAATCATAAATGTCAACTTGAATGATGAGGAGGAGTCTAAGTTGTTAGAGGTTCTAAGAAAACAAAGAGGAGCTTTAGGGTATTCACTAGAGGAACTAAAGGGAATCTCTCCCTCAATTTGCATGCATAGGATTTATATGGAGGATAACCATAAACCCACTATTGAACCCCAAAGAAGATTAAATCCTAACATGAAAGAAGTGGTAAAGAGTGAAATACTTAGGATGTTGGATGCAGGAATCATCTTCCCAATTTCCGATAGCAAGTATGTGAGTCCCGTTCATGTAGTTCCTAAGAAAGGAGGTCTCACCGTTGTGCAAAATGAAAAGGGAGAAATGATACCTATGAGAACCACAACAAAATGGCGTATGTGTATTGATTACCGTAAGCTTAACAGTGGCACTCGCAAAGACCATTTTCCTCTTCCTTTCATAGACCAAGTCCTAGAAAGATTAGCACAACATGAATATTTTTGCTACCTTGACGGGTATAGCGGGTTTTGGCAAATCCCTATTCATCCCGATGATCAAGAGAAGACGACATTCACATGTCCTTATGGGACTTTTTCCTATATACGCATGCCTTTTGGTTTATGTAATGCGCCGACAACGTTTCAAAGATGCATGATGTCCATCTTCTCCGATATGGTTGAGGATATAGTAGAAGTGTTTATGGATGATTTCTCCGTCTATGGTTCCTCATTTGATGTTTGCTTAGCTAACTTAGACAAGGTTTTGACTAGATGTGAGGAGACTAGCTTGGTGCTTAATTGGGAAAAATGCCACTTCATGGTGAAGGAGGGCATAGTACTAGGACACCTCGTTTCTAGTAGGGGGATAGAAGTAGATAAAGCTAAAGTTGAAATAATTCAAAAACTACCTACTCCCTCTTGTGTTCGTGACGTTAGGAGTTTGTTAGGTCATGCGGGATTTTATAGACGGTTCATCAAGGATTTTTCTAAGATTGCAAAACAATTGTCTAACCTATTGATGAAGGATGTGCCCTTTGAATTTTCCGAGGATTGCATGAGTTCTTTTTGTAGGTTGAGAGATGGCTTGATCTCGGCTCCAATAATGGCGGCACCCGATTGGAATCTTCCGTTCGAGGTAATGTGTGATGCTAGTGATTTTGCCGTAGGGGCCGTCCTTGGGCAAAGGAAGGATGGAAAGTTGCATGCCATCTACTACGCAAGCAAAACTTTGGATGAAACTCAGTGCAATTACACAACGACGGAGAAAGAGTTTCTTGCGATAGTGTTTGCATTTGAGAAATTCCGTTCATATCTTGTGGGATCAAAGGTGGTAGTCTTCACAGACCATACGGCAATCAAATACCTCATGAAGAAGAAAGATGCAAAGCCGAGGCTTCTAAGGTGGATGCTCCTTCTCCAAGAGTTTGACCATGAGATCAAGGACAAAACCGGTGCGGAAAATGTGGTAGCTGATCATCTATCCCGTTTGCCCATTGAGTACATGTTGGAGATGGAGGATGGTTTGACTATAGATGATTCAAGAGTAGATGAAGTTCTCATGAGCGGAAAGGAGGAGAGGAAAGGTGGATCGACGAACCAAGTAAGTCGGGCCCGCGGTCCAGAACATCGAACAAAAGGCAGGGCAGGTACAAGTGAGTCGGGACCGAGGTCTTCAACATCGGGCCCGAGTTACCTGTGTGTCTGCGAAGCTAGACCGGCGTCCAACCATGTCGGGCTCGGTACACTTCAATGCCGATCCGTGGAAGAAAGTAAGTTTCCTAACTCGATTTCCATTCCTTCTCGTTCTCAATTGATTAATTCTTTCTCCCCCACTTGCCTTCTTTCTATTAGTGCCGTAAGACGAGGGGTTTCCCCTTGGTTTGCGGATTTTGCTAACTTTGCCGTAGGGGGAGTGATCCCACCAAATTTGTCTTATCAAGCTAGGAAGAAATTCTTACATGATGCTAGACAATATTTTTGGGATGATCCATATCTCTACAAGGAAGGGCGTGATCAAATCTATAGACGGTGTGTGTCAAGTGAAGAGGTTGAGAGCATAATTCACTAGTGCCATTCCTTGCCTACGGGGGGTCACGCTAAGAGTTCCAAACACTTCAAAAATTCTTCAATGTGGTTATTATTGGCCAACCATGTTCAAGAATGTGCATGATTGTGTGAGGAAGTGTGAGGAGTGCCAAAGAGAGGGGAACTATGTCTCACATCGGGGCCTTACAAGTACATCTTGGTAGCCGTGGACTATGTCTCAAAATGGGTGGAGGCCATACCAACAAGAACCAATGATGCTAGGGTGGTGATGAAGTTCTTGAAAAGCAACATTTTTGCAAGGTTTGGTGTGCCTAGGGTTCTCATAAGTGATGGCGGACCTCATTTCATTGAGAGGTGTTTCGAGAATGTGTTGATCAAGTATGGGGTGTCTCATCGAGTTGCTACTCCTTATCATCCTCAAACAAGCGGGCAAGTCGAGGTGTCAAACCGTCAAATCAAGGCTATCTTGGAGAAGACCGTATCTCGATCAAGGAAAGATTGGGCCTCTAAGCTCGATGATGCACTTTGGGCTTATAGAACCGCCTTTAAGACACCTCTAGGAACTACACCCTTCAATCTAGTTTATGGCAAGGCATGCCATCTTCCGGTCGAGCTTGAGCACAAGGCAAAATGGGCACTCAAAGAGATGTTTTGGGATATCAACTTGGCCGGTGAGAAAAGGTTTCTAGAGCTTCATGAGTTGGGGGAATTGAGGTTGAAAGCTTATGAGAACTCCAAGTTGTACAAGGAGAAGACCAAGAAGTTGCATGATAGAAAGTTGATCCCAAAGACTTATCAAACCGGTGACAAGGTTCTCCTTTTCAATTCAGGGCTTAAACTTTTCCCGGGGAAGTTAAGGACTAGGTGGAGTGGACCATTTGTGGTCCACCATATCTATGCTCATGGTGCGGTGGACTTGGTTGATGAACGGGTACATATTTTCAAAGTGAATGGTCATCGAGTGAAGAAGTTCTATGACAAGGCCGGTCCAAGCAAAGAAGTTAGGGCCTCATGGGCTCTCGTCCTCGCCAATTGATCCTAGACATGCCATTGAAGAATAAGAAATTGTGAGCTCTTCATACTCTTCTCTCTTGCTTTTAAGTTTTGGTTTCCTTGTTTGATGGGGACATCAAAATTTTAAGTATGGGGTGGGGGTAAGTGTGTTCATGATTTCACTTGCTTATGTTCGTTTGTTATTTTGAAGATATTTGTTTTTTGTTGTTAGTTTGTGTTTGGGATGTTTGCTTCTCGGTTTGTGGTTTGATGAAAGACATGGATGATTAATTTGGTCTTGAATGGATGAATTTTTGGTTTTAGAGAAATTTTTGCAAAAAAAACAAAAAAATTGAAAAAAAATTGAAAAAAATTGTGTGGAAAACAACAAAAAGATTTTGTGTTTTGTAGGTTTTGGACTAGAAATTCCCATCTTAGATTGCCAAAATAAAAGCTAATGATGATGTGAGCATGTAAATTCCTTTGCATATTTTCGGAGAGTTTAGCCTCTAAAATGATGTTGCTTTTGATGTGATCATGATATCTTGCTTGTTTTATTGAACATGTGAGTTCTAGGATGAGTTCTTATGCGACTAAGTATGAGTGACCCTTGTGAGATTGATTTTTGGCCATTTTAGGGATGCTTGTTCATATTTGCATATCCCTCATGTTTCTTGTGTGATTAGCTCATTCATGCTTAGTAAAACTTGCTATTGCGGTGTTTATCTATTTTCCAAGACCGTCATGAGATTTGTCCTAGCATTGTCACATTGATTTTGAACTTTATTCTTCTAGTCACATAAATGTTCCATATCCTACCATGAAGTTAATCCTTTGTTTGTAGCCCCATTCTATCCTAAGTCTTTGTTTGAAACTCCTCAAAAATATTATTCCTAGCCTTATATGACTTGACCCTTATGGGATTGGACTTTAGAGGAGAGGTTTGGATTGTATTTGAAGAATTGAGATTCTCTTGGGTTTAAGGGCAAAGAATGGTGTTATGAATCATGTGGGTAGTGAATCTTTGTTGTACAAAAATGAAAATGAAAGAAAAGAAAGAAAGAAAATGTTGGAAATGTAAAGTGGAATGAAGGAAAAGGGCCTAAGTGAAGAAAAATGGTCCGACCGAGTTACAAGCCACATCGGGCCCGATGTCATAAGAAAAATGTAGAAAGTGTGGAAAATCCAACAAAAAGCCTAAGAGCAAAGATGAAGTGGAATGTTAAGTGAGATTTTGGGTTGAAAGGAAAAATGTTAAGACTTTTGGGTGAGTGTGAAAGTAATTGTGGAATTTTGGTGAAGTTGGTGAGAGTTTAGGTTGTTCAATTCCCATTGTAAGCACCACAAGACCAAATAATTCCCACCTTGAGAAGTACTAAAAGCCCCATTACAACCCGGCCGAATGGAACCTCTTTGAGGACCTCCATTGAGCCAAGTTCGAAATTCTTTGTGTACTTTTAATTAAGCATCTCTAGGTGGAGGAATTGGTGATATTAGCTTCAATAGTAAAGTCCTTACTTGCATGAATTTTGAGCTTGAGTGTTCATTGCTAAACCCAAACACATGATGAGTGATACACATTCACATATCCCTAAAGTGAGGCTTAGTTGCATTGACTCTATTCCTTGGAACACTTAATCAGGTGTGATGATGTAATCTTGCTTGAATATCAATCACTTGTGCTTAAAATGTGTTTTCATACGAGGCTTTACTTGAAGATTATGTTTCGGTCTTGCTTACATTGTTATTGCTTGAGGACAAGCAAGTTTAAGTATGGGGTATTTTGATGTCTCTTTATTTGGTGGTGTTTTCATATGTGATTTCCTTTGTAAATATGTTTCTTTTTCCCCTTTTCTTGTGTGTTTTGTTCCTTTTTACCTTAGTTCCCGTATTTCTATGAGATTCGGAGACTACGCGCGTTTTATGTGTTTTGTAGGTAATTTGGCATGAATCGAGGATCAATTTGAAGGAGGATCGGAGCATGGAGCAAGGCCCGAGCTAAGGAGGAAAGAGAGGAGCAAGCCATGAAGAAGAACAAGAGGAAAGCTAACAAGAAGAAGGTGGAACGAGGTCCGGACCGAGTTGCAACAACGCCGGGACCGACTTGGAAGTTTCCAACCTCGGACCGACATGCACAATAACTAGGGCCCGAGGTCCTCCGTGTCGGTCCAAAGTCGGTCGCCGGACTACTTGGGCTCCAAGGCACAAATTTGTGGACTTCCACTTTTGCCCCTCATCTAATCTATAAAAGGCCCTCTTGTCTTCTAAGAAAGGGTTCCCTCACACACACACAAAAAGGGGGTTCTAAGGGAGCGAAGAGGATTCTTGGAGAGCAAGGAGGAAGGAGAGAAGATGGAAGAGAGAGAGAATCGGCCAAGAGAGGAAGGCTTGATAGGTTTTGTTGATTGTTTAGCTTTGCTTTGTTTGATCTTGTGGATTTGAAAACCTTTGATTGGAATTTGTGGATTGCTTAGGATTTGAATGAAACTTTGCTTTTTTTTGAGGTTGATGATGTTGATTGCTTTCCCTTTTGATTTGTTTGCTTTCTTTGCTTGCTACATGGAGTAGATCTCCTTGATCTTGGGTTATGGGGGAAAACCCTAGCTAGGTTTAGGCTAGAAACCCCAATTCCATAGCCTTGAGTGTTTGATCTAAGGAACCCACTCTACATAGAGCTACAATTCCTTGCGAAAGTTGGGAATCAAGGCTTGAGATTGGCAAAGTAGCGAAAGTGAACATGTTTCAATCTCAAGACCTTGCTTCGAAGGGGATTTCCCCATGGATCGAGGTGTAGATGTGGTTGGAACGAGGGCGAAAGCACTCGATCCTAGTCCAATCATCACTCATTGCTTGAATTGGGGTGGAAAGGCCTTAATCTACTAGGGAAGGAACCCAAAAGCCCAAGATCTACTTTTAAATCCTTGAGTTCGACATCCCCATCTACCTCGGGCCCGACTTACCCAGTGTCGGTCCCGACTTCCTCTTGTCGCCAACCTCGGGCCCGACGTGACCTCAGTGTCGGTCCCGACTGTTTTCTTTGTTTTCCTTTGTTTTATACTCTCCTTTCTAGCTTCCTAGTATCTAGGCACATCGATCGAGTAGACTTCCCGAGTGTTCGACACCCACCACGTACTACAACGGGGTCGGGTTATAAATTGTATCTCTAGACCCTCGCAATCCGAGAGGGCGATCAGGAACTACCAACATCTCCAAAGCATATGCAAGTTCAAGTTGCAAGTTCCAAAAAAAAAAGGAACCAAAATTCTCATGAAGAAAAAGTTTCAAGAAAATTTGAAGAAAAGTACAAGGAAGAATAGGAGGAACTAAAGCAAGGAAATGGATGTAAAAATCAAGGAACCCACGTCTATTGTGAGGAACAATGGTAATGCTTGACATCCAGGGGAACACACCCACTTTGAAATCATGATTGAGTCCTCTACAAGATTTCCTTTGCCCATCAATTCCAATACATTGCTTTTCCTTGTGCATATGCTTCCAATTCCATTGCTCTCACTATTTCTTGCTTATGATAATTGTGTAGTCCCATCCCTCTATCATCATCTCAATATTATCCTTGAGTTAAGATTGTGCTGTGTATTTGTACCTCCTACTTGAAGTTCACTTTTCGATGATGCCAAAAGAAGGTGGTGTGAAAAATTATTGAGATGCGTTGTTCTAAGGTGTATAATTTACTTTTCCATGTGCTAAGGGGGAACTACTTGATAACTTTCACTAGTAGGAACGACAAGTCCATCTCAGGGGGAACAAAAAAAAAGATTTAGGGAACAACCATGCATTTCATTGAGGAAGTTTCATGTATTCAAGGGGAACTAGAACTTGTTTATATCTACAACTTTGAAGAGTTCGTCATCATCAAAAAGGGGGAAATTGTTAAGGCAAGGTTCCCTTACCCCTTTGGGTTTTGATGATAACAAACCTTTGCCCCTTGCCCTCGGGAAGAATTAGTATTTGTTTTGCTCTATAATCTTGAAGGGTTTGTCATTATCAAAAAGGGGGAAATTCTTAAGGCAAGGTTCCCTTGCCCCTTTGGGTTTTGATGATAACAAACCCTTGGCACTTGATATGTTCTATGAAGTGTTTTAGGGAAGGAATTGTCCAAGGGAACAATGAAAGAATTGTTCCTCTAACTAGAGGGAATAGTGATGGAAACTGTGAAGTTCAAGGTTCCAAGAGAATTAAAAAAAAGCAGGTAGATTCAAGGGAATAATGAAAGGAACTGTTCATCTAACTGGAGGGAATAGTGATGGGAACTGTGAAGTTCAAGGCTCCAAGAGAAGCAAGACAAAGAATGAAGATTCAAGGAAACAATGAAAGGAACTATTCCTTTGGGTAGAGGGAACAGTGAAGGGAACTCTCAGATGCAAGGGATGACACTGTTCCCTTGATAATTGAAAAGGAAAGAAAAACCAAGAAGAAGTAACATTGAAGGGAACACTAGTGTAATATGAAGAAATTGTTCTCATGTAGGGAACATGATGGGAACATTGAAGTTTCAAAGCTCGAAGGAACAGTGATGGGAACGACAGTGTGTAATGTAAAGGAACTGTTCCCATCAAAGGAATAGTTCCCCAAGACTAAAGCTCCTGGAGAAGAAAGACTCAAAAGAACAATGAAGGGAACTATGAGTGTAATAAGAAGGAACTGTTCCCATCCAAGGAACAGTTCCTTGAGAGAAAAGCTCCCGGAGAAGAAACACTCAAGGGAACTATCAGTGTATTATGAAGGAACTGTTCCCATCCAAGGAACAGTTCCTCAAGAGAAAAGCTCCAGGAGAAGAAACACTCAAGGGAACAATGAAGGGAACTATCAATGTAATTGATGTTCATGTTTTTGGTATAGTTTTGAGGGTGTTTTCTTTGTTCGTTAGGTTTAGTTTTAGTAGTTTTAGGGTTAGTTTTGTGTGTTTTTGGATAAGTTTGCATATTTTGTGAAAAGTATGGAAGCTACTCCGTTTTGTGTCTTTTTATAGGTTTTAGCAAGGAAACGGTGCTTTTTGGAAGCTGAATAGAGTGCTATGGTGAAGGACGGAAGAACTCGAGATAAAAGATTCAAAGTTCGGATTTTAGAGTTCAAGTGTTGAAGAAGCTAAATCTGGGCTCGTTAACGAGGTTGTGAAGGGTCGTTAACGAGGCTTAAGGATAGAGTTTTTCGAGAGTTCGTTGTTATGTCTACCGACCCTGTGCGGAAGTTTATTCCGTGTCGATAGGGTTTTTAATAAGTTTTAGGGTTATTATATATTATATTTTATATCTTGTTATCTTTCTAGGTTTTATTTCTATCTTTTTAGAGTTAGTTTTTATCTTCTAGTTTTTTTTATTAGATAGCTTTATTAGTATAAATATCCTTCTTTTCTAGCTAGAATGGAGAGGTTAGGACGTGTTTAAGGAGGAGCCGAGAGAGAGAGTAGTCGAACCGAGGCTAACGGGAGTGAAGCTAAGGTCGTTAATCGTTTTTTCGATTCGGTAGTCTTGTTGTTGTCGGGTTTCTTCTGAATTTTGTAAGATGATAATTTTCTTATTAATTTGAATTAGTTGTTTTGTTTTCGATGTTTTCTCTTATAGAAGTTGTTTGTTTCATAGTTATGAGTAGTGAGTAGTTTTCTTATCTAGGGTAGGGGGTTAAACCCGGCATAGTTATGCATGGTTTAATGAGTAAGATGATGTGTTGAATGCCTTCTATCTATTGTTTAGATTGCTTGTTGTGTTTATGCCTAGATGAGAATCGAGGTAATTTGAGTTCTTAACTTGATTGAAAGAGAAAGTTATAGACTTAAAGGTTGATATTGTTCGACAACGAAAGTTTCGAGCTTTCGATCCAAAACAAGTGATTGAGTGAATTAGTTTATGAGAGTAGATTGATTTGCTTGCTAATCAGCGAAAGTTGATGAATTTATTTATTTAAAGGCATGATCTTTATCTTGTTACGAGTTTATGTGCATGGCTATGTTGTGGTAACCCTTGTCCTAGATCTTTGTTTTCATTTGAATTTCTTCGATCATATTCGTTACTGAGTTCGTTGCCTCGGTACCGAACCTCTTTTAGTTAGTTAGTGTGTTTTCGTAGTGTTGCTCGGTTCGTTAACGACCCTGACAAAGTCGTTAACGAGGTTGGTCGTAGGTGTATTGTGTTGTTTTGCTTTCTTTTATTTTCTTTAGTAGTTTGATAGATAAACAATCGTGCTTCCCGTGGAACGATCCTGACGCCCCTATACTCAGCGGGGTCTTGACTACAAATTTATTTGTTGTTGAGTAAATCCCTACCAACAAATTGGCGCCGTTGTCGGGGAAGCAACAATGTTTGTTTAATTTTTGTTTTTTTGTCTGTTTTCTCAGCATATGCCGGTAGGACGTCGAAGGCTCGAATTTGACAACACCGGTTATTATTCAGAACCCGAACGTTCCCTACACCGTAGACGCCGAGAGAACCAAGCCATGGCAACACCTGAAGAGATGGATCGTCAATTGGAAGTCCTCCAAAACCAGATGTAGGCGTTGAAAATCGACAAAGAAGACGCTGCTGTCGAGCTTGAGCGTCAACGAGTCAACAATGCACGTCTATCGGAAGAGCTGAATGCTTATCTGAGGAATGCTAAACAATACATGCATCCGGAACTGAGGGAGCCAGAGTCTCCAATTGTGCTTCCGGAGATAGAGAAACCTTTTGAGATTAAGTCTCAATTTATATCCTTGATCAAGCGGGCTCAGTTTGAAGGGAAACCTTCTGAGTGCCCTATGGAACATATTAGGAATTTTCTTGATTTATGTGACACCATAGCTGTTGAAGGTGTCTCACTTTAATATATTCTATTAAAAGCTTTCAGGTGGTCTCTTGCTGTAATGGCCCTGAGCTGGTTGGAGAGCTTACCTCCTAAGTCTATCAGGACTTGGAAGAACTTGTATGATCAATTTCTTACAAAATTTTTCCCTCCTGCCAAGACAACGGAGTTGAGAAAGCGAATCACCTCCTATCACCAGCTGCCTAATGAGACTTTTGTTGAAACATGGGAAAGATTTAAAGAAATGCTTAGACAGTGCCCCACTCATGGGCAACCTTTATATGTGCTTCAAGAAATCTTTTTCCAGGGTATAAATGCAGAGACAAAGAACTGCATCAACACGCATACAACGTGCGGTTTTATAGAGATGGAGTCTACGGCTTCATGGGAATTGTTGGACAAGTTGTTTAACTATGATGCCATGTATGGTACCGAGCAAACTCCCCAGCCCCAGAAGCGTCTCTACATACCAAACAAGGAGGATGTTGACCCAGATGTCAGAAATCAATTTCTGCAAGACGAGGTCAACCGCCTGAAGAAGCAGGTAAGTGTGTGGCTCTCAATCTAGTCAAGAGTGTGGCTCTTCTACCCATAGTACTTCTGCTTGCACTAACATAGAGCAGGTGAGAGCCGCTGAGACATATACTGAAGTGAGCTATATGAGAGGCCCATACAGAAACCAGCCTCGTAATTTTGACAGGTCTAACAATTATACAACATCGGGTACCCAAACCCAGAATGCCAAATATGTAGTGCCTCCACCGGATAGAAGACCTACACCATATCGACCTCCAGGTTATCAAGATCCACCATCATGGGTACAAGGGTTACAGGAACGCATTAACGGAGTGAATAACAAGGTTAACGAAGCTCAAGCCAACCTGAACAATCAAACAAAAGATGGGGAGAATTTGATATATGGAAGAAGAATGTCGATTCCCAACTAGGGAACCTCGCTGCACAGATTCCGAGACCACAAGGAAAACTTCCGAGCCGTCCCGAGGAAAACCCTAGGGGACAAATAGAAGCGGTACACCTTAGGAGCGGAAAGACACTACCGGAGCGTGTCCGAGCTAAGGACAAAACTAAAGAGGACGTCGCGGTTCAGCTTCGTAACAAGCCATCGAGGGCGAGCACCGAACTAGGACACCATGGCGACGAGGCTCCCGGGGTCGTCAACGACCCTAGTCCAGGTAAGTTTTCTAATTCGAGCCCTCCTCTCAATCCCAGGGTAGTTAACGACCCCATTTGGGTCAATAAAGAACCGCCGAGCATACCTAATGACCCTAGTGTCGACCCGGTATCATCACCTCTCGAGCCTGATTTGGTTCCGAGGATGGTGAAATCTCTTCCTTTTTCTATTAAGAAATCAAAGGACTCTACTGAGAGTAAGTTGAAGCGTTTCGTAAGGATTCTTCAGGGCATTAATATTTCCATCCCATTGGCTGAGGCCCTAAGCGAAATGCCGGCTTAAACCAAATTTTTGAAGGATATTCGTAGCATGAAAAGATCTATCACAAAGCTGCAAGATGAAGTCATATCTATTGCTCTACCAGAAAAGCTAGGAGACCCATGACGGTTTGCTATAACAATTAGCATAGGCGACCACAAATTCAAAGGATTATGTGATCTAGGAGCCAGTACTAGTTTACTCCCTCTTTTAATCTGGTTAAAAGCCAACATGGGGCCACTAGAGCCAATCAACACACGATTATACATGGCAGATGGCTCTTGTATCAAACCAACAAGGGTTGTAGAAGACTTTCCGGTTCAAGTGGGCAAATTCTTTGTTCCAAACGACTTCATAGTCATGGCAATGCCCGAAAACCGTTCCTCGCCACCGCTGGAGCCATAATTGATGTTAGGAGGCGACTCCTAACTTTCGAAATTGGGGATGAGGTGACGGAATTCTGGTTCAAAAAATCGATGAAGGAGTCCGATAGGGCCGAAGTCAAGATGCTCTACACCCACAAAGAGATCATTGAATGTGGAGACCTTGTTGGAAAATTAGCATCAGACTATGAATTTTCAGGTCAAAGATGGGCTGAGATAGCCCCTGCAGTTTTGGTAACGAGCTCCCCAGCCTCACTACCTATTCTCCTGGCAGAAGAAGCAGGCTCGTTAATGATCCCATCAACTTCGTTAACGACATTGGCCGAGGACAATGAAATTTCATCATTTGTATGCCTTGAAGAGGTGTTGAAGACAGAGTCAGAAGAACCAATTCTAATTCCAGCTGAACCTTCCCCAACACTTAAACCTCTTCCGGATTTTCTCAGGTATGAATTTCTTGGTCCTAATTCTACTTTTCCTGTCATCATCTATGCTAAATTAAAAGATGTGGAAGTAGAGAAACTACTGAATGTGCTTAAGGTGCCTAGAAAAGCTATAGGCTACTCCCTAGACAATATAACTGGCATATCCCCTTCTCTTTGCATGCATAGGATATACATGGAGGATAATCATAAACCCACTATGGAGCATCAACGTAGGTTAAATCCTAACATGAAGGATGTGGTCAAAAAGGAAATCATTAAATTACTTGATGCTGGAATCATATTTCCTATATCGGACAACCAATGGGTGAGTCCGGTCCATGTGGTCCCAAAAAAAGGGGGGATGACTGTCATAGAAAACGAATAGGGAGAGCTTATTCCAACTAGGACCATCACCAGTTGGAGGATGTGCATTGGTTCTCAGCCATGGCTGAAAACCATGCCCAAAAAACGTCCATGGATTGAACTCCAAAGGTCCTTAATTTGGTAGTTGAAAGGTTGCCTTTGATGCTTGAGTAATGCCTTCATTTAGTGCTTGATTTAAGTGTGTCTTGCTGAAATTGGCTGAGTGAAAAACGTGGGATTTGAGTCCATAATTCAACTTTCTTTTGATCGCTTTATATCATTACATGCTTGTTGTCGGTTACGGTGCTAGGATACGGGAACGACACCAAGACGAGACATCTTGTGTTGTTGTTTAAGTGTCTTGAAATCTTTTGTTGAATAATTAGAAAAACCTTGTCGGCGGCGTAAAGCTAATAAGGGGCCAGGCACAGAAAGAAAGATTAAAGACTAGAAAAACCTTGCCCGGCGGCGTAAAGCTAATAAGGGGTCGGGCACGGAAAGAGTAGTCATCTTGTAGTGCCTAGCATAGGCCTACAAAAGTCGTCTTCTAGTAGTGCCTAGCAAAGGCCTACCCAAAAAAAAAATAATTAATTAATTTCGAAATACTTGGTGTTGAGTCTTGGTGGTTTAGTAGCTTCCTAGCATTGTTTTCCTAAGCAAGTGTGTGATGAATTCTCTCTTTGTTGTCTTTGTTGTTTTTGCCTACTTGCAACTTGTCGGATTTTCATCTCGGGCAAGTATTGGTGATTAATTCGTGTGACCTCTATACCTTGATCTTTGCCTTGTTTTTACAATGACAAGTGTAGGTGATGACAAGAATAAGGAACAAGTTGAGGAGACGTCCACTAGTTCAGTGGCTGCCATGTTGCAAACCATGCAACAATCCTTGCAACAATCCATTGAGGCTTTGGGAACTAGGTTGACTGATTTGGAGAGCCAAGTGCGCAACCGAGATGATAGAGCACGAGTGCCTCAAACGGGGGCTCTACCAGGTGTGCTACAAAGCTCTAACCAAGTGGAGTGGTTGGACGAGAGGACAAAAGTACCTCAAGAGGGGGAGCTTAAGAAGACACGAGAGGATGGAGAGTGCTTGGTGGTCCCACGAACACTTTTCATGACGGAGAATACCACCCGACCTAGTCAACGGGAAGTTATCTTTCACACTCGATGCAAGATCGTGGATAAGGTATGTAGTGTGATTATTGATAGCGGTTCATGTTGCAATGTTATTAGTCAAGAGGTGGTGGATAGGTTTTCTTTGAGTACCTCAACCTTTACCTTACCCTTTGTGTTGGTTGAACTCTAACGCCCCTATCCAAGTCAAGGAGAGAGCTCGTGTTTCTTTTTCTATAGGACCATACAAGGATGAGGTGGAGTGTGACATTGTCCCGATGACCTCTTGTCATCTACTATTGGGACGCCCTTGGCAATTTGACAAGAAAGCGATCCATGATGGAATATCCAACGAATACCACTTCCAAATGGAGGGAAAGAAGGTGATTTTGCACCCGATGTCTTCCCATGAGATCATGTTGGATTACGCAGCAAAGGAGCAAAGGAAGAAGCTTGCTCATCGAGAGGAAAATAAGGGCAAGAATCTATCCAAAGGGAGCCCCTCTACGCCCCTATTTTTGGCCAAACCGAAAGACGAAAGTGAAACTTCCTTCTCGGATAAATCTGCACCACCTTGGAAAAAATGGTGTAACTTACAACTCAGTGGTCGAATGATGCTCAAATTTGTAGGAAATGAAGTAGACTCCATTATCTCAATATGGAACTTGGAATCGCTCAATTTGGAGTTCGGAGCTAAGAGAAAGACCTTGAACAGGTCGAAGCTGAAACCTGTCCCAAGCTACGATGTGCATGCCATTCGGGGAAGTAACACTTCTTCCTTACTTTTATCTCAAAACTTGACATCTTGGCTGAATTATTCTCATATTTTTTATAGCTTTGTCATGTACCATACCAATAGGATTGCAAAAAAAAAGTGGCATATCTTTTGCTTGTATTTTGTCATATCATGTTGTGCTTGGAAAGGAGGTTTGTGTGTTGACTTGTTTTGTAGGTCAGCTAGGTTCCTGGACGCATCCTTTTGAAGGGGAGAAGACTTCCTTCCAACAAAGATTGATGAGTGACATAGAACAACCAAAAAGAGAGACTCTTTTCCATGAATTGGAACAACGCATCACCATCAAGTGTCCAATAAAACTGATGCACATATTGCAAAAAGAGGAGGAAGTTGTGGAATCATCTCCTAAAATCAAGCGTCGTCCTACCATCACTCCTAGCACCATTAAATCGTTGGCTACACCATGGATGGATGCATTCCCTATGATTCCTTCAAGTTTACCCTTCTTGCTCCATGAGGAGGATGAGGCTGTTTTAGTCACTCCAAGCGGTGATTACATTCCTTTTCTGGTGGAGGCCAAGAAAGATGTCTTTGTCATGGAGAATACCACACCAAGGGAGCTAGAAGCCCTACCTCCATTGTTGAGCTCACAGGGTGATACACATGCACCGCTCAGGGAAGTTTCTTGCACTCCTCTATTCTATATTTATGACTATGTGTTGGTTGTGTCACATGCATTTGATCAAGTAATTTCACTTTTCTTTCATGCATTTGTGACATCTAGGACTAAGTACTCTTGCTTCCATTTTAGTTCTCTTGCCCAACACATGTCATCTAAGATGCATATAGGTCATATAACTCCATTGATGCCTACTTACACTCAATCTCTTCATTGCTTTTTATGAGATGTACCCGTAAGAATACGAAGAGAAGTGGTGTAGCTAGTGCACACTTTTTGACCTATCATATTGAGATTGGAAATGTTATTCTTAACTTGACTTCTATAGATTGTACTTGCTTGTGCTTCCCTCGATGTGTCCTTGGTTTTACAGGCTTGATAGATTCGAGGACGAATCCTTTTAAAGGGGAGGAGGAGGATGTGATTCCATCTATCAAGTCATGTCCCCACGGTACCGTGCATATCGGGGCGCCGTTGCACACGCTGATTTCCGACCTTGGCGCGCCTTGGCCTTTGATGAATGGTACCACTTATTCGGGCACTTTTAAAGGCACTATGCTCCATGATTTGAGTGAAGATCTCATCCCTAAAGACAAGTTCAATTTGCACGACAAAGGAGGGTCTTCACTTGGACAAATATCCAAGGCCGGTGTCCGAGGCGCTAAGAAGCCAAGTCAAGGTACCACGCCCTATCTTGGGTGCATCACTCGAGCACATGCTAGGGAAATGCTTGACAAGATCAAGGAGGAGATCAAGGCTCATAAGTTGGACTTTGGTTAGCAAAGGTAAAAGTTGGAGTCTTATGATACACGTACATCATGGTTCGATAAGTGACAATTTAACGGTTGAGGACGATTAATGTGTTCTCGGTTTTTATGGGTTCTTTTTGTAATTTTCTTTAAATGAGGGGGATGATTTTGTGAGGCTTGTTGTCTAGGTTATATGGTCGAAATTTGCTTGGTAGACTTGGACGAAATTTGCTTCTCTTTTCCTTGCATTTTCAATTCAAAGTTCTTGTTTTGTTTCGTTCAATTCTCGTTGTTCAATTGTTGGTGAGTCATATCCGACAATTCGAGCATCCTAGTTTGTTTGAGAGTTTGGTGAGTCATATCCAAGTTATCAAGCATCCATATCCCCTTGTTCTCTCCATTTTCGAACCATCATCCATCTCGGAGGATTCTACACCATCTCAGTAAATCGACATAACTTTCAATCCACTCATCATCTTTCTCTCATATCCGAGTTCAGACGAGAAAGATCCATCCAGTTGAAGACGGGTCAGTTGCGTGGTGTTTGTTGTCGAAATTCCTTGGATTCTCGTGGCGATCTCTTTGCACCATCATCCCCTCCATCGATCCCTTTCATCAGGATATCAAAGCCAAGCCGGAAAAACACCGTTTTATTCCAAGCCCCCACCTCCTTAAGGTTTAAACCCCCCTCCTCATAAGGTATACACACATTCTCCCATGCCACTATTAACTTTCCATCTAGTACGCTCAACCAAAACATTTTTTATTGGGAAAAAGCCAATAAAAATCTTATAATTGGCAAAAGCACTGGTCAAAAATCTGAATGGTTTCCATTGGTGGTTGGTATGTAAAAGCCACTAAAAGATTTTTATTGGGGTTTTGACTTGATTCTTGAGGGGTTAAAGTTTAGCCTTGTATACATCAATCTCATATTGTAGTGATAAAGAATATGTTAATAAGATGTGGAAGTAGGAGAAGGCCTAATTTTATGAAATGTATATAAAGAGACAAATGCTCATATTTGGATTCAATTTATATATGTGGCAATGTCTTTATAGGCCATAAACATCTGAATCCTTATCCAATTATATGATAGGATGAATTGAGCATATTAGTTTTCAATACAATAATATATGTAGTAATTTATGTTGCCTTATTTCTCTAATTATATTTCTTGTGTTGCAGAGTTGGAAGGATGCAATCAAGTTGTCTCAAATTTAGATAATATCGTTGTCTTATTTGCTTATATCAGGTGACTACTACTCTCTCTAAACTTATATATTATTGCTATACCATATTAGAAATTACTAGAAAATATGATAAGGTAGTGATTATGGCTCTCATGGCATTATTCAAAATTACATGCAATGTATTAGGACGGAGAGAAAGTTGATAGGAACTCTACAAGCTGTGAGACTAATGTGAATTATGAATTTTTCTTCTTTTTTATAATTCTCTAGAATGTTATGGCATCTACTAAGTACTATGCTTTTTTGTTGAGTGGTTAGTTTTCTTTTTGGTTTTATAGCATGTTTTTCTTATATTTCATAGAAGTGGATCTTAAAGATCATATATGATGAAATATTGCAATATTTGAAGGTTATGAAGCTTTTTTCAGGATGTGAAATGGAAAGGCTTGCAAGAGTAAAAAGATGGCTCCTGGGAGTATATACAACTCATGACTAGAAACTTTTAAGGAATTTTTATTGACAATCGTTAGTCCAAATAGTTATATGAATTTACTTTGGTTCAACATTTGTAGTTGTTACATTAGATTGGATCATGTCATTTAGTGAATTTTGAGTTTTGATATATACAAAAAAAGATTTGCAGTTTGATATATGTGAAAGATTAATAAATACTTTGTGGCCTACCTATATATATATTATATATATATTATATATATTCATACAGGTAAATGGTATTTTGAAAAAACCATTTCATAAAGAAAACATACATGTATATTTCGGGTTATAAAGAATCGGATTATAAAATTATGTGCGAACCCATCGTACCTATATACACCGGAGAACCATGTTTTGGCGTATATGGTTTGCGATTTAATACTCTGGACAATTAAACAATCGGTATATAAACTATACCTAATACACCGGATAAAAGCTGCTTTATATCCCGTTCGCTTGTATGTCCGATGTATTAGGTATACTTAATACACCAGACATCGTTTATGCGCGCCAATGTTGGAGAAAAATCACTAGAGAATGTACACCGGGCTTACGAATTTATGATCTGGTGTATATACTTAAATCACAATATACACCATTGATCTATTATCCGGACCAGCTCCGGTGTATAAAGTGCACAACGCCCGGTATATATTCCCTTTTTTGTAGTAGTGTTGTGAGTTTTTTTTCATAAGAAAGATTTAAGAAGTGGGTACCCACCAGATCCGGATAAATGAGGGGAGCGAATAAAAACATCTTTTTGAACTATGTATGGCTTATATGAATGGTTAGTAATGCCTTTTGGATTGTCTATTGCACCTAGTGCTTTTATAAGGGTTATGTCCCATGTCTTAAGAAAATACATTGGAAAACTTGTTGTAGTCTATTTTGATGACATTCTTGTATATAGCAAGGCTTTGACAAAGATCATGACTACCCTGTTGCTTAGGCTCCAAGGATGACTTGTTAGAATCCCACATTGTCTTGATCTTTGTCAAAGCTTCAACCTTTGTTTCTCCTTCTTTTCAATTAAGTTTTATGTATGAACATCTTGGTGATGGAGATGGAAAGACAAGAAGAGGCACTAGGCTTTGCTCTCCTTGGTAGTTGGTGAAGATAGATCTAGCAAACACAACTTGGAGGCACAAGGCATTGAAAGTTTAATGTTCTTTTTATATTTCTCATTGTGGATGAACATTATGATGTTGTTGAATCCCATAAGAACTCTAGCAATCACATGCAAACAAGAATACCAGAAAGCATAATAGTTAGAAGACAAATGATCTCGAGTGAGGAGAACCAACTTAGCCAAGTTAGTTTTCTTCTCGAAACTTAATGTTATTTTGATAAAAATGAAGAGTATTTATAGACAAAAGCTAATCCTAATAATCCTAGTAGAAGATATAAACTTGAAGTTCAAGTAAGACATGTCACTCATCCCATGCAAGGGTAAAGTCAACATTCCATTAATCTTAATTCTATCTAAACTAAAGATAAAGCAAGATATGAAAGATACAATGTTGACCAAGTCTATTCCTAACAAGCCTAGAAGACCAACCCCTTTATTTCCCAAAAAAAAAACTAGCAATTATGGAAAGTATTTAAATAAGGAAACTACTAGAGTAGGATAGATACTAAGATAGAAAATGATAATGGATAGAGGCTGACGAACACCGACATGTCACAAAATATCTCAATCAGTCACCTACTAAATTCGGCCGTAAATCAAGATATCGTTGTGCAATGCTTCTAACTTTAGTAATTGGACTCTAGTGGACATCTAAGGAGTTTGTCAAGCCCAAATCCATAGTTGGCCCATGACAAAAGGCTTGTAATCCACTTATTCTTCTTGAAGATTTCGAGGATCTTCTCATCCAAGAAAGGTAGAAGGATACTTGCGCCATCTTGAATCTTCTTAGCTAGACTTCTTATAATTGGACCATCAATTGGAGCCTTCATCAACTCTTCAACGTCTTGTGGAGTCTTCTTGATCTCTCTTTCATCATTCTCTTCCCTTTGTCAAGGAATCGGCCCTAATTCGACATCATAGTCTTTGTTTGGCAAAGAAGGCAAGAAATCAAAAAAATTGAAGGTTAGATGGACGTTGTTGTCGGTGGGTAGATCCGTTTGGTATGTGTTTGGACTAATTCTCTTGAGCATGTTACATGGATCATCACCTCTCGATTTGAGCTTGTTGCTGCGCATTTGAGGGAAACTCTCCTTTCTAAGGTGCACCCACACCAAGTCACCTTCTTCAAAGATCATCTCCTTCCTTCCACGGTTGGCTCGGAATTTGTAGAACTTAGCTTGCTTCTCCAAATGCACCTTAGTCTTCTCATGGATCTTCTTGAAAAACTTAGCCCAACTGCTAGCCTTGAAGCTCATCATCCCCTTGTAGGTCTGGGGTGTCAATTCACATAGAGTGTTTGGATTGAGACCGTAAATGACCTCAAATGGTGTCATCATTTTGGCTGAGTGTATGGAATTATAAGCATACTCTACAAAAACATAAATATATTCCCATCTTTTGAGGTTATCTTTAAGCATATAACGCAATAATGCTCCCAAAGCACGATTAGTGACCTTAGTTTGGTTGTTTGTTTGAGGATTACATGAAGTTGAAAACAAGATCTGAGTTCCCAACTTAGACCACAAGCTTTTTTAAATAGAGCTCAAGATTTTAGCATCACGGTTATAAATAATGGTGCAAGTAATACCATGTAGCCTAACTATTTCCCTAAAGAACAAGTCATCTACCTTAGAAGCATCATTTGTCATTTGACAAGGAATAAAATGTAAGGCTTGAGACCTTAGAAGCACTATCCTATGCCAACCCAGGCCTTCCCAAGAGGTCACCCATCTAGGTACTGCTCTCACTCTTGCACACTTAACTTCCAAGTTCTTTGCCCTCACTCGAATCCTGAAAAGGAAGATCTCTCATTGACATGGGTAGCACCTTAATCCCTTATAAACTATCGTACTGTTCTCCCCCACTTAAACACTTGACATCCTCATCATGGCCTAAGGACTGCCTTCAAGGCAAGCCAACTCGTAACCCAAAGTCATCTCTGATACCATCTGTAAGGCTTGATGTCGTAGAAGTGCTATGACAAATGTCCTTGCCTACAACAACATTGAAGCACAACCAAATGGCACATACGAAGAGAGAACAATTCATATTCGAGGACGAAACTCATTTTAATTGGGTACTATTATAATACTCCTCTTTTCCAAAATCAAAGAAGATCATTATTGTAATTATTACAACAATTATATATGATCCGTAATAATTATTTTGTTCTTTATTGTATAAGAGGAACATGGAATAAATATAACTTGTAGGAAAAATAATTCAATAAATGATTTGAAGAAGTAACAAGGGCTTAATAATGGATATAATCCAAATAATAAATTTGGCATATATATTAAACAAGAATAATTACAATTAAAACAACATTGTAATTGTAAAAGGGAAGTAAATGCTTGAAATTGGGAATGTTGGACACTTTTTGTAATTAACCTTAATTTATGGGTGTATGCATTTAATTAAACAGAAATATTACATAGCCAATCTTTGTTTTGTTCAAAGACAATTTGATTCATTGAAAGCCCAATTCAAACTCGTTTCTTAACAAAATCCGAAAGAACCACGGTAAACTTCTAGAAGCTATCTACAAAAGCCCTCAACAAAGTCGGTAAGTTTTTGGAAAAAACTTATCTAATTAGAAGCTAAAAGATAAGAATTTGGTTAAATATGTTTTAGGTACAAGATATGATTTTTCTCCCAAATTAAGGAGCGTTTCAGCTGGGATTTTCCTTGGAGACGAAGCTATGAAAACCCTAATCCTTCTCTATAAATAGATACTAGAATCCATCATTTTTTCTCATTCAAAAGCCTTAGAAATCCTGTGTTTCTCCCATTCCCCTATTTTTCTTCACTTTTTTGATTATGGGCAAGAACTCACTTGAAACTCCACCTTATTCCGCCCAAATCACCATTAATCAACAACCTTGAGTCCACAAGTCCAACACCACATGTCTTAGGCATGGTAATTTGAAACGGACCCGATAGATAACCGGTGCACCCAACTTGAAAAAACGGGCGAAAACCCGATAAAAAATGGGCAAAAAGCGGATTTCGGGTGATGCGGGTGATGGGTCGAGTCGGTTTAGGGTGGAAGGTTCATCCACCCGTCACTCAACCCATCACTTGACCCACAACCTGATTCGAGATATATTAATTTTTTTAAAAATATTTTTTATTATGTTCTAGTAAAAAGTAAAAACTCTAAGTGATGTTTACAGTTTCCCTAAGTTGCTTGCGCCTCTCTTCATAGTTTCCTCTTCCTCCACCTCAATCCTCTCGACCTCTCTATTAGATACAATCATACCTTCTTCCTTTAGTTATCTGATAATTACTTAATTAGTACTAGCTAGTATCTATTGGTAGTAATAATGCATAATGTAGACTAACAAAAAGAAGAAGTCAAAATCAATATTAGATACTGATGATGTCCAAAACAGCAAAAGCAAAAAGTGGGCCCGGGAGGGCCCCCCATAGGCAAGTTGGGTACCCACGTCCACGTGGTTATCTAAAAACAAAAACTCCCAACGCGCGCGAGGTCTATCAAACATCCCGGGACGAGGTCTTGACCTCGTCACCGACTCTGCTAAGCACGCCCGCCCGCTCGAACCAATCACCAGCGACCTCACCCCTGAACCAATCACCGACGACCTCACTCCCAAACCAATCACAGGTGACCTCACTCATGGACCAATCAAAAACCCCTATTTCAAGTGTCCCACATCGGACATTAGCCTAAACTCAGCCCCCCAGTTCTCTATAAATAGAGAAGGACCTCGTAGGAAGAGGGGGTCGAAAAACAGCTTGAACTCAAGAACTCTCTTGTTTGTTAAAGATCGACATGATAGGAATACCGTCAACAGACCTCGCTACAGATAAGAGAAATCCACAAAAGGACTCCAAGTCATACAAAGACCTCGCCCACACTAGAGACCTCGCTACAAAATCTCACAAAGCTCTCTACACCACGTATCCAAATCTACCTCGCTTTAGCGTCGACCTCACAACATTTAGGTTTGATCTCGGGACCTCGTAGGAGGTCTAGGTGTAATTCTTAAAGTTGTTCATCAATCTCATAGGTGTGTAACCTCGTTACTTGGGAGAAAAGTCTTAAATAAAGGAGCAAGTGTTTGCACTCAAATATAATAATCTTATTTCTTGTCTCGTAGCGAACCTCGTTATTTCGGATTTCATCAGATACCATCATACAAAAAGCAACAGGACTACTAAACTAGTATAAAATTCAACTGGGTTAGGCCCTTTAAAATTAGGTTGTTTTAAAAAAAAAACAGATTTATTACAAGTACATAGCACCCAAAATGCCACCAAACCCACCCTAGAATATAGGGGTGGATTGGATTAGGGTGACCCATTCCAATTTGTGGGGTCAAGTTTGGATGGGGTTATTTGTGAGGCGGGTCGGGTTTGGGAATAATCCATCCACCAAAAACCCGACCCATTTCCATGTCTTCATGTCTCGTGTGTTTTTGTTTCTGTTTGTGGGACAATCGAGCCATCAAATGCAGGTTACTCGTACTTTATTTTGGGAAAATAATCACTTCTACTAGTTGGTAAGAATGTGTTCCATAGAGTATTCCAGTTTCAGCTTCTTTTTATATCAAAGTCATGCATCCGTTTTATATTTGTATATGTATACCATTAAGAATGTATGATCATAATAAAGCTAGAACCAATCATTAAGTATCTTGTATAGATCATAACTAGTTGATGTAACCGTAGCTTGTATGGGGTCTATAATAGTAAAATCTGTTTTATACACATATATAGATTTTTATACATGATTTAATATTATAAATTAAATATTAATAATCATTTCAAATATAATAATTATGTTCCTAATATTTAAAAAAAATAATAATATTATTTTCTTAATATTAAAAATTATTTTATAAAGAAGCTTATTTTTCTATCACGTCTAAATTTTAAGATTTCTAAATATAATTGCATATTAGTAATATTATTATATTTACAAAAATTATTTCACAATGAGGAGTATGTTTCTTGACAAATTTTAAGATCGTTAAATACAATTCTATATTAGTAATATTGAGAACGGATCACGTGCGAATGGGCGCTAGGGTGCAAAATGAGAACAGATCTAAACCGTCGATCTAGCTTGAATTATTTTGGACGCGCGAAGCGCGTCCAAATAATTAAAATAAAAAAAAATCGCGCGTGTAAAACAAACGCTACCAGAATGTACTTGTCCCCCAAGCAAACGCGAAAAAAGGCACTTTTTTATTCTCTTTCCAAATCAAAATCGAAAAACCCCTTTCTTCCTTTGCGAAAATAAAGCTTCTAAATTGGATTGAAGCTCAACGATTTCCGATCTTCAAAAGGAGCTTTGTTCAGATTTACAAAATTTTGAATATCTGAATCATTAAAATTAATGGAACCAGGTAATATCTTATTAAACCTAATACAAACACGATTTTGAAAAAGTTTCATTGCATATATCGTCAAAAATTGTTTATGTTTAAACATTACCAATAGGAAAAACTCCAAAATTACGGTTTTAAGGAGCATTGCTATGATTTTATTTGAGAAGACTGTACATTAGTTCACATTAGTTCGGAAGTATCTCAAATTTGTTCATTGATATGGAAAAAGAGTCGTGTGCGAACCAAAATTTGTTAAATCCAAAAATTGTTCATAGTTGTCAAGCATTTGTTCATTGATATGGGAACGTGAATTGTTCATACCTATCATGAATTTGTTCATAGCTATCATTAATTTGTTCATAGCTATCAAGCATTTGTTCATGGAAAACGTGAATTTGTTCATACATATCATGCATTTGTTCATAGCTATCGTGAATTTGTTCATACCTATCATGAATTTGTTCATTGATATTACACATATGTTAAATCCAAAATTTGTTCATAGCTATCAAGCATTTGTTCATGGAAAACGTGAATTTGTTCATACATATCATTCATTAGATATCATGAATTTGTTCGTACCTATCATGGATTTGTTCATTGATATTACACATTTGTTCATTGAATTTGTTCGTGTAGTGTATACAATTGCGTACTTACATGTTTCTTTTTGCCTATAAATGAAGGGAAAATAGAAGATAAAAAGGAATTAAAGATCGTGATCTCGCCTGGAAACGCACATTACTACATACCATTTTGTGATGAGAATTTAAGACCTAAAGAGAGGATGTTGTTTAAAACCTGGGAGCAAGGTGTAAATTTCTACAAAGCATACGCAGATGCATGTGGTTTCCAAGCACGTGCTGGTACCGTTACAAAGTATTCAGATGGAACTAACACTACAACTTGGAAATACATGTTGTGTAATCGGGCAGGATTTAAAAACTCAACTCGAAAAGAAGAAGACAAAGAAGATAATGAAGATAATGATGAAGATGATGATGAAGAGAATCATGAAGAAGAAGAAAAACAAGAAACAGTGAAAAAAAGAAAAAGAGTAACCAAAAGGTGCGGTTGCATTGCTAAATTGGCTATGAGACTTTCTGGAAGAAACGGATATGTTGTTAAGAAATTTGAAGAGCGTCACAACCATATTATGTTTGAAGATGGACAAAAACACTTTGCAAAGAGCAATAGGAAACTGACCTCCTTCCATGAAGATTTCATCATGAATTGCATACGAGCAAACATTGGTACAAGCAAGTCATACCAAGTCTACAAGGAGTTTGTTGGTTCTTATGCAAGAATTGGTGCAACTATAATTCATTTCAAGAATTTTAAAAGAGATCTGAACTCCTTCATGATTGGATGTGATGCTCAAATGGTTATTGACAACTTGTTCAAGAAAAAAGAAAGATGTGACGCGTTTTTCTTTGAATATGATGTTGATGAACAACATCAATTAACCAAATTATTCTGGTGTGATCCTATTGCAAGGAAGAACTTCTCATATTTGGGAGATGTTGTCTCGGCTGATGCAACATACAAATCAAACAGGTATGAAAAAATGGTTTAAATGCTAGTTTCTGATGAACAATTGCTTCTTTGTGATGTACACATGCTAGTTTTTGATGAACAAAAATGATAGTTTCTGATGAACAAAATGATAGTTTTTGATGAACAAATGCTAGTCTCTTATGAACAAATATTAGTTTGTGATGAACAAATGCTAGTTTGTGATGAACAAAGCGTACATATTGATGAACAAATGATTGTTTTTGATGAACAAATGCTAGTTCCTGATGAACAAATGCTAGTTTCTTATGCACAAATGCTAGTTTCTTATGAACAAATATTAGTTTGTGATGAACAAATGCTAGTTTGTGATGAACAATTGCTAGTTTCTTATGAACAAAGCGTACATACTGATTAACAAAAATCACATTTATTGATGAACAAAATTAATTCTTTGCCTTCAGGTATGAAATGGTGTTTGTACCATTCACGGGGGTTGACTACAACAAGAAGAGCATTACTTTTGCCTTTGGGTTGCTTCTAAAAGAAGATATCGAATCTTATGTCTGGCTATTGCAAAAATTCAAAGATGCAATGAGGGGCCATGAACCATTTGTCATTCTCACTGATCAAGATCCTGCAGTAAGAGTGGCAATTGAAAAAGTTTTTGAAAAGGCTGTGCATCGTTTCTGCATGTGGCATATCATGTTCAAGGTACCGTCAAAGGTTACAAATGATGTATATAACAACGATCAATTCAGAAGCAAGTTAACCAAGCTTGTGTGGAGCAATGAAATTAGCCGGTCAGATTTTGAAGAGATTTGGCATTCCATTATTGTTGAATTTGGACTTGACTCAAACACTTGGTTGCCGCTGATGTTTGAGCTACGTCACTTATGGATCCCTGCATACTTCAATGATGTAAACATGGGTGGACTTCTTAGAACAACTTCAAGGTTTGAGAGCCAGAACTTCTTCTTCTCGCATTTCATTGGATCCACATCTTTTCTAGTTATCTTCATGATGCAGTTTGAGAGTGCAATTGATTCCCAAAGGCACAATAAGGAGCGGTTAGACTTTGAAACGTCAACAAGCCCCCCCACTCTAATGACACCGTTGGATATAGAGAAACATTGTGCATTTGTTTACACCATAAATGTATTCTATGACGTCCAGACAGAAATTGTTGCTTCTGTATTTGAATGTGGTCTAAGCAATTTGTTCAAGGAAGACGACATTCACGAGTATCACATTAACGGGCAGTTTGGAAAGGCGCATGTTGTGAAACATAAGCTTCAAAACGAAGAGTTCGTTTGCTCGTGCAATAAGTTCATCAATATCGGGATTCCATGCTGCCATATGTTTTTCGTATTCAAAAACATTGGGTTGAGAAAGGTGCCAACTAAATACATCAAGAATAGATGGACGAAGACATCAAATCTGACTCCTACTTTTGAGATAGATGGTTCAACACCTGAACAATGTGACGTGATGAATGACAAGAAGCTGTTGATTGCTGATTTATTGCGCGAGGTACATTCTTGCATTAATGCCATAGCGGACAACACCGAACAACTCAAAGAGCTGATATGTTTCTTGAAGGAAAAAAAGTAAACATATATGAGCTTATTGGGAGGAGAATCATCTACATCAACAAGGCAGAGTTCAATTCAAACATTCTTGGGAAGCAGACCGAGTGTTATTGAGGTACACCCTCTTGAACGAGCAATGACAAAAGGAAGGAAGAAATTAGGGCGTATTATGGGAGGTAAAGAGAAGGCAATGAAGAAAGCAAACAAGGAGCAAAGGACTTGTGCAAAATGCAAGAAGCTTGGACACAACAGCAGGACATGCACCTATGTTCCCAACTAGATCTCTCATTAATCATTGATTCCTGATACATAATTTTTGCTATTTTCTGATGAACAAATGATATTTTCTTATGAACAAATACTAGTTTGTGATGAACA
The DNA here is from genome assembly GCA_964016875.1 of Fallopia convolvulus. Classification (NCBI taxonomy): domain Eukaryota; kingdom Viridiplantae; phylum Streptophyta; class Magnoliopsida; order Caryophyllales; family Polygonaceae; genus Fallopia; species Fallopia convolvulus. The sequence goes on from OZ024730.1 coordinate 22,489,948, forward strand.
AATGTTAGTTTCTTATGAACAAATGCTAGTTTCTTATGCACAAATGCTAGTTTCTGATGAACAAATGCTAGTTTCTGATTAACAAATGCTAGTTTCTGATGAACAAATGCTAGTTTCTTATGCACAAATGCTAGTTTCTAATGAACAAATGTTAGTTTCTTATGCACAAAATGCTATTTTGTGATGAACAAATGCTATTTTCTGATGAACAAATGTTAGTTTCTTATGCACAAATGCTAGTTTCCGATGAACAACTTCTAAGGTTTGTGATGAACAAATGTTATTTTGTGATGAACAAATGCTAGTTTCTTATGCACAAATGCTAGTTTCTGATGAACAAATGTTAGTTTCTTATGCACAAAATGCTATTTTGTGATGAACAAATGCTAGTTTCTGATGAACAAATGCTAGTTTGTGATGAACAAATGCTAGTGTCTTATGCACAAAATGTTATTTTGTGATGAACAAATCCTAGTTTCTGATGAACAAATGCTAATTTGTGATGAACAACTTATAGTTTCGTATAAACAAATGCTAGTTCCTGATGAACAAAATGCTAGTTTCTTATGAACAAATGCTAGTTTCTGATGCACAAATGCTAGTTTTTGTTGCACAAATGCTAGTTTGTGATGAACAAATCGAATGTATCGATGAACAAATTACTATAAAAATCATTTTTTCTAAAAAAAAATGTATAACACAAAAAAGGAACCTGTTCAATAACCGTCATTCACATTGCACAACTAAAAAAAAAAAAAAACCAAATGTCTACACAATTCAAGCCATAAACAACCAAAAATTGTATTCTAAACAAACCATACGAAATCCTGAACCAAATGTTTCCCCCAAACATTCAAGCAAATTACATCACTTCTTGTTCTTCGCCTTCCTTTTAAGAGGAGCACGAGAAGCTACCGTCGGGTTACGCTAAACATAATCTTGAACAAGCTTTTCAACTGTTGCGTTCTGCTCATTCAATTGACTCAACAACAACTCATTGCAATACCTTATCCTCAGATCATCAAGTTGATGCTGGTCATGTTTGTTGAGTCCACATTCCCACCCAGGCAAGCCGGTTCCGAAGTATGTTTCCATGTGCCGCATCATAAAAATTCCACAATCAGTCTTGTTTTTGGTATCTCTCCATTTCATCTCAAGACGTTCATATGGAACCCTAAACACATCCTCAAACAGATTAGCCTGCACATCCATCTTCAGCGTCTTCAAAAGCTCGACAAAGAGCATTCTCTACACAAAATAACAACAATAAAACGCAACACACAACTCATTCAATATTAAACACACATATCAATGATGGAAAACAAAACTATTACAAAAAACACAACATAAAACTCACCAGTTTAGCAGGTACGTGCTCATACTTTGCTTCCAAGGGCACATCCACCATTGAGTTATCAATTATGTGGAAACGTGGCACTCTCACATTCAACGCAATACAACAGTAATGCGATTTGATACACACAGGAAACACAAACTGTAAAAAATACAGAGGGAAACAATCATGAAAAAATGTTAGTTTGTGAACCCATAAGAAAAAACCAATGAACAAATGTCAGTTTGTGATGAACAAATGTTAGTTTGTGATGAACAAATGTCAGTTTGTGATGAACAAATGTTAGTTTTGTGATGAACAAATGCTAGTTTCTGATGAAAAAATGCTAGTTTCTGATGAACAAATGTCCGTTTGTGATGAACAACATAGTGAAGAGTCAATCTTTCTAATGAACAAATAGCTAATGCATCTGAACAAATAAGTAGTACTAATGAACAAATAAAAGAATATCAAAAAAGAACAAAAAAATGTCATACCAGGTCTATCTTGTGCAAATCAATCCACTTGAATTTCCCAACACTTTCAATAACAACATTAATGAAAAACACTCTCGAATCCTGATCACTAAAATCCTTGTCTAGTGGAAAAACCTGCAAAATACATATAAGCATAAATAAAGATTGAAACTATCAAAAGGTCATTAAAATATGACAATGTGAATATAGGTAAATCCTTTTTACTTACCAAATCCTCATGATCCATTAAAAACCTCAAGGGTTTTGAGTCGCTTTTCCACTGTTCTTGTATATTGAGATAACAGCTCTAAATCCCGATTATATTCGCTTCAACTAAAGATTTTACCGCAAATGAAGCAAAATCCTTTTTCATGGCAGAAACATTCATCATTTTGAAGATTTCAACTCTACACAAACACCAGAAACATATAAACAAAAAAGGTATACAAAAAAAGTAATATGTAAAAAAATACTACTATACGCATTGGTTACCCTCTTTGATCAGGAATGTCTTCAATAAGCCAATCGAATAATTTTTGACCGCAGGAGATACTTTTTCTGTCAAAACAACACTCCTTCCCATGTAAGGTGACTTCACATAATCAGAAGGCTTAGATATTCTTTTATCAAGTACATCCTCACCAGTAAGTTTAACACCAACCGGAGTGTTAATCGTACTAGAACCAACCTCCTGCGCCTCATTCTTCATCTACACATGTAAACACACATATTATTCATGACACAACCTACATACAACAAATCAATTAACAAAATGTCCTATAACTTATGAACCCCTAAGAAAAAACCAATGAACAAATGTTAGTTTTGTGATGAACAAATGTTAGTTTCTAATGAACAAATGCTAGTTTCTGATGAACAAATGTCAGTTTGTGATGAACAAATGTCAGTTTGTGATGGACAAATGATATTTTCTAATGAACAAATGCTAGTTTCTAATGAACAAATGATATTTTCTGATGAACAAATGTCAGTTTGTGATGAACAAATGATATTTTCTGATGAACAAATCAGAAATATCAATGAACAGACCTCATCTTGAATCCTGTTCAGCTCCCATTCAAGTTTCTTATTTGCTTCATCCTCCTTCATCTTGTTTAACTCCTCTTGTTTCTTATTCAACTCCATTTCAATTCTTTGCAATTCTGCATTCCCTTCTTGTTTGATCTTCTTTTTCTCCTCTTCCTTTCTCTTCTCTTCATCAATCTTCTTTTTAGCCTCAGCAATTTCCTTCTTCCTCTTCTCTTCCTCTTCATCTTTCATCTTCTTCCTTTCCTCTTGTCTCCTCTTCTCCTCCTCTTGCTTTTTTTGTTGTTCAAACTCCTCAATCCTCTTCTTCTCTTTCTCCTCCGCTTCTCTCTTCTTCTCTTCCTCTTCAATGTTCCTCTTAACCTCTTCTAGACGTCTTTTCTCTTCCTCCTCTTCACGCTTTTTCTTTTCTTCCTCCTCAGCTGCTTTTCTCTTTTTTTCTTCCTCCTCTTCCCGCTTCTTCTTCTCCTCCTCCTCTTCTGTTTTCCTCTTCTCTTCCTCCTCTTTCTTTCTCTTCTCCTCCTCTTGTATTAAAGCATCCTCCACCCTTTTGGCTTCCAACTCTTCCTCTTCCTGCTTCCTCTTTTCTTCTTCTTCTCTTAATCTCTTGTCCTCTTCATCCCTTTTCAACCTCTCTTCCTCTTCAATCCTTGTACGGTCTTGCTCAGCATTTTGTCTATTTTGTCCATCAGTTAATCCCTTACAAACAAAGGAAATCTTAAATTCCTTCTTCCTTTTTGCATCAACCTTCCTGACTTCGTCTTCTTGCATCATGATGTTCGCATTTTTGGTATAGTTTTTGATAGGTTTTCTTTGTTTATTAGGATTAATTTTGTCTAGTTTAGGTTTCGTTTTAAGTGTTTTTAGTTAGTTTTGTATAAATCTGCGAAAAAAGTGGAATCTACACAATTTTGTGTATTTTGCAAGTTTTAGCTAGGAAAGGAGCTAAATGGAGATAAATTTGAAGCATCACAATGAAGGACGGGAAAGTGCAAGATTTAAGAAGTCGAAGCTCAAGAAAACGAGAGGAGGTGTTGAAGAAAACAAAACCCCAGGCTCGTTAACGAGGCCACGACGAAGAAGAATTCAGAGTATTATTTTATTATTCACCGATCCTGAGTGGGAATTTATTTCCGTATCGGTTGAGTATCTTTTTAGAATCTTTATGGGTTAATAGAATATGTATTTTAGGGTTTAATATCTTTTTGGATTTTATTTCTATCTTTTAGAGATTGTTTCTAACTTTTTAGGAAAGTTTTTATCTTTTAGCTTTTTAGTTTTTTAGGATTTTCTAGTATAAATACCCTTCTATCTAGCATAGAAAGGGGGGGAATTTTGGAGTAGAGTTTTAGAGCTAGTTTTGGAGAAGGAAGGAAGGCCGAAGGAAAGGCTGCCGGATCGGAAGTCAGTGACGAGGGGTCGGTGATGACGGTTTCCGAGGTTCGTTTATCGAGTTTGTGGTTCGGTGATTGTTTTGTTTTGGTTTTTCTTCTAATTCTCTGTAAGACGATATTTTTGTTATTAATTTAAGTTTGAGTTTTGTTTTCATGTTTGTTTTTATTGAAGTTTTTGGTTTCTTAATCATGAGTAGTGAGTAGTTATTTTTCTAGGGTCGGGGTTAAGCCCGGCATAGTTGAGCATGTTTGATGAAGTAAGGTAGTGTTTTAAATGCCTTTTATTTTTATTGAGATTGTTTGTTGTGCTTAATACCGAAACGGGAGTTGAGGTAATTTGAGTTTTAACTTGATTGAAAGAGAAAGTTAGTAACTTGAAGGTTGATATTGTTTGAAAACGAAGGTTTCAAGCTTTAGATCCAAAACAAGCAATTGAGTGAGTTGGTTTATGAAAATAGATTAATTTACCTGTCAAGTCAATGAAAGTTGATGACTCTATCTATTTAAAGGCATAATCTTATCTACTTACGAATTCTTATGCTTGGCTATGCTGTGGTGTCCCTTATCCTAGATATTTGTTTTTATTGAATTATTTCTGATAAATCTTCGTTGCTGAATGCTTGCTTCGGTAACGAGTATTAATTAGAATTTTATTAGTTCGTTAATTGATGTTTTTATATTCGGTGGTTCGGTAACGATCCTGACAAGGTCGTTAACGAGGCATCTCGTGAGTGATTGTGTTTGATTTTGTTTGATTTTTATTAGATTGATAGACAAACAACCTTGCTTCCTGTGGAACGATCCTGACTCCACTGTACTCAGCGGGGTCTTGACTTACAAATTTATTTGTTGGCCGAGAAACCCTTTCAACAAATTGGCGTCGTTGCCGGGGAAGCAACGAGTTGTTAGTTTATCTTTGGGATCGGGACTAGCCCGACCCCGTTTTTGTTTTTAATTTTTGTTTTCTTTGTTTGTTTTCTCAGTGTATGCCGGTAGGACGAAGAAGGCTTCAGTTTGATAGCTCCAGTTATTACTCAGAACCCGAACGTTCCCTGCACCGACGACTCCGAGAAGACCGAGCCATGGCCACAGCTGAAGAGATGGCTCGAGAGCTAGAGATCCTCCGGACCCAGATGGAGGCACTGAGAGCCGAGAAGGACGGCGCTGATGCAGACAAGGCTCGACTGCAAGAAGAGCTAAACGCCTATCCAAGGAATGCCAAGCAATACATGCATCCGGAACTGAGGGTGCCAGAATCTCCTATTGTGCTTCCTGCGATAGAGAAACCTTTTGAGATCAAGTCTCAATTTATATCCTTGATTAAACGGGCTCTGTTTGAAGGGAATCCTGCTGAGTGCCCTATGGAACATATTAGAAATTTTCTTGATTTATGTGACACCATAGCTGCTGAAGGTGTCTCACTAGAATATGTTCTGTTGAAAGCTTTTAGATGGTCACTTACTGGAAAGGCCCTGAACTGGTTAGAGAGTCTACCTTCTAAGTCTATCAGGACTTGGAAAGCTTTGTATGATCAATTTCTTACAAAGTTTTTCCGTCCTGCTAAGACAACGGAGTTAAGGAAACGCATCACCTCTTATGACCAGTTGCCTAATGAGACATTTGTTGAAACATGGGAAAGATTTAAAGAGATGCTTAGACAATGCCCTACTCATGGGCAACCATTATATGTATTGCAAGAAATCTTTTTTCAGGGTATCAACGCAGAGACCAAGAACCGCATCAACACGCATACTGCGTGCGGTTTTATAGAGATGAACCCGACAGAGGCGTGGGAACTGTTGGACAAGCTGGCGAATTACGATGCTATGTACGGAACCCAGCAGGCTCCACAAACTCAAAAACGTCTCTATGTGCCCAATCGAGATGAAGTTGACCCCGATGTTAAAAATCAATTCTTACAAGATGAGGTCAACCGTTTGAGAAAACAGGTAAGTTTTCTGAAATCCTCTCAATCATGTCAAGAATGTGGTTCTTCTGCGCATAGTACTTCTGCTTGCACTAACATTGAGCAGGTTAGAACCGCTGAGACGATAGCTGAGATGAATTACATGAGAGGACCCTACAGGAACCAACCTAATTACAATGACAGGTCGAACAACTATCAATCATGGGGCAATCAGAATGCAAATCATAATTACACAGGGCCCCCGCAAGATAGACGACCTGCACCATATCGACCTCCAGGCCATCAGGAGACACCATCATGGGCTCAAGAGATTAAAGAGGGCATCAATGGATTGGATAAAAGATGGGGAGAGTTCGATATTTGGAAGAAGAGTGTTGATTCCCAACTAGGAGACCTTGCTGCACGGATTCCAAGACCACAAGGGCAACTCCCGGGTCGTACCGAAGAGAACCCTAGAGGCCAAATAGCGGCAGTACACCTTAGAAGCGGGAAGACACTACCGGAGAGAATTCAAGCTGAAGAGAAGGAGGAACAAGATCTCGCCATCCAGCTCGTTAACGAGCCAACGAGAGCTAGTACCGAGCCTACAAGCCAGGATGACGAGGCTCCGAGGATTCCTGACGAGCCCAGCCCAGGTAAGTTTTCTAAACCGAGTCCTCCTCTCAATCCCAGGCTCGTTAACGACCCCATCAGGGTCGGTAACGACCCGCCGAGGACACCGACCGACCCCGATGTCGACCCGGTACTCTCACCTCTCGAGCCTAACTTGGTTCCGAGAATGGTGAAAACTCTTCCATTTCCAGTTAAGAAATCTATGGAATCTACTGAGAGTAAGTTCAAGCGTTTCGTTAAGATTCTTCAGGGCATTAATATTTCCATCCCATTCGCTGAGGCCCTAAGCGAAATGCCGGCTTACACAAAAATTTTGAAAGATATTCTTAGCAGGAAAAGATCTATTACAGAGCTGCAGGACGAGGTCAGATCCATAGCTCTTCTAGAAAAGCTTGGAGATCCTGGGAGGTTTGCAATCACAATCGGCATAGGCAACCACAAGTTCAAAGCTTTATGCGATCTTGGTGCCAGTGCTAGTCTTGTTCCACTCTCAATCTGGTCTAAAGCCAATATGGGACCACTGGAACCAGTAGACATGAATCTGTACATGGCAGATGGGTCAAGTGTCAAAGCAACAGGAGTAGTGGACGATTACCCCATTCAAGTCAGGAAATTCTTCATACCAAATGATTTTATTGTCCTTGATATGCCTGAAGACCCTCATATCCCCATAATTCTCGGGCGACCATTCTTAGCCACAGCAGGAGCAAGAGTTGATGTGCGTAAGGGACTCCTCACTTTTGATATAGGAGAGGAACGGGTGGAATTCAATTTAGATCAGAAAGCTAACGACCCAATTGGAGTGGCACAACTAGAGTTGACTCAACCCGAACCAGACACCACAACCCCTACCGAGCCACATCTGCCGATCAATGATGCTCCCATGCACAAAGGCCCTACTACAGAGGTTACAGAAAAGACCAAACCACCTTGGCTTTCAGACTATACCATTAACCCAGGGATATCGAGCTTACTAATAGAAGAAGAAGGTCCCAATTTAGCAATTCAAGTGCACAGAGGCAGTAAAGCTACAGGCACGGTATTTGAAGACCCTAACATGACCAGACATGAACCACCATGAGACTAGCAAGAGAGCTCGTCGGGCTAACGACGTTAAACATAGCGCTTACGGGAGGCAACCCGCTTTTTAGAATAGGTTTATTTTATTTTATTTTATTTTATTTTTCTTTTAGATTATTTCCTAGCTTTCTTTTATTTTTCTTTTTTAGTTTAAAAAGGATAAAAATAAGATTTTTTTGAGCTAACAAGATTTCAGGAAAAAAGGGGTCGAAATGCACTCAAGGAGGTTACGGTGGCTCGTTAACGACCCACTCAGGGTCGTTAACGACCCAGTTCGGACGACCCGATTCGTCCCAATACGGGGCAGGTAAGTAATTCTAACCTAGTTAACATTTTCTAACCCTAGCCGCCACCCCCTCTATCTTTACCCCTCCTATAAAAACCCTTCTACCCCTCCCAAAATTCTACCACAATCTCTCCCACATTCACTCTCACATTCCAAAACTCTCTCAATCCCTTTCCCTTTTCTCCTTCCGAAGTCGACAATCCCACGTTAACGACCACCGGAGACGCCATCGTTACCGGAGTTCGAAGGCCCTTTCACCGTCGACGACGAGCTCGTTAACCTAGCCCGATCCCGACCCTTGTCCTTTTAATTCTCGGTTCTCCGGTATGATTTCTAAACCCTTGCTTGAATTTGCATGATTGAGTATCTATAGGGTTAAATTTCATATCTTGAATCATGATTTTTAGGGAGATCGATGAGCATGCCTAAATTCCGTTCTAAAATTCTTGATTATGCTTAGTTGTTCATGTTTTAGGTATGATTATCCATGATAGATTAGCTATCGTAACCCTTTAGTTAAGAAAGCATGAATTTTTCTTATTCTAGATCTAAAAGTTCGAACTTTGCATGTCAAAATTTCGGGAAATTTTTAGCATGTTCGGGATGGGTAATTGAGTAAGTATGGGGTGCTTTTACCCAATGAGGGAATTGTGGAGAATAATATAAGATTGCATGCTTGATTTGTGTTGAATTAGAGGTAGATTCAATTTCGGACATTACTGGTTTCGCTCTCGGTGGCTCGTTAACGACCCACCCAGGCTCGTTAACGACCCTGCACTTCATCAATGCTTAATCCGAGGCAAGCTTCGTGAACAACCCAATTGGGTAGTTTATGAATAATTCCGAGGTTAATTTTAAGACCAAGTATGGGGTCTCGTACCTATTATTTTTGAGTGGATCTTATCTTGGAAAATTTTCGATTATTTTGTAGGATCCATGGCTAGTTCAAGCAGACCCGCTACCCGAGCCCAGAAGAAGAGGAGAAACCATAGGTCTCCATCTCCACCCCGGGTGGACGATGTGATTTTGAGCAGTCAAAGCCAAGTACGGCGCTACCGGGATTTCTTGGAGAAGGATCATTACACCCGATGGTTCTCGAAGTCTAGCTCCGTCTCTACGGGCATCTACACGGATGTCAAGGAAGCTTTTGCCATCCTTGGGGCCGCTCACTTATTGAAGCAAGAGAGCTTGCCACATTATCCGGCCCTCACATCCGAGTTCTTGGCCACCTTGGAGACCAACTTCTCGTCGAAAATCTCGGCGGGACGCATTCGGTTCCGGCTCGGTAACGAGGACCGTGACTTCACCATGGCGGAGTTCAATGCAATCTTGGAGCTCCCAAACCCGTCTAGAGACTATAGCTTGAAGGACTACCGAGTGACCCGCACTTGGAGCTACATCACTGGAGAGGTTCAATCCTCCACCGCGACGCTATCCGGGGCAACCATAGTCAACCCCATCTTCCGTATCATCTTGAGAGTCCTCGCCGCACTATTCTGGCCGAAGAAGGAGTTGAATCGGTCTACAAGGACGGAGGTCGCTTGCTTCCGCACCATCCTCTTCGAGGAGCCTGGCCCCTTGAATTTGGGGTACGAATGGCTCTACTACGTCGAGAAGTCCCACAAGTCCAAGGAGGTATGGTGTGGCAATTTGGTTAGCCTCTTGGCTAAGAATCTTGGAGTGGATCTCACCCGCTACACACCGGCCCACGCTCAACTCCTCAACAAAAATTATTGGTATAGCGCCGGGATTTTCGTGCAAGCCGAGGGAGGCTACAAAGTGAAGGTTCGAGATCAAGTCGTCATACCTTCCCTCGACATGTACGAGCTACTCTACGTACCAAATTGGTACGAGGTGTGGACGGGCCAGCCTTACCCATTGGAGCCAAAACCGGAAGATGAGATCTCACTTAGGCCATGTCACACTCGGTTTGAGCGGGACGATGTGGACGAATATGAAGAAGAAGATGAGCAAGAGGATACCGAGGTCGTAGGCAATGATACCGAGGAAGCCGACACCGAGGGCGGCACTGAGGAGCTCAACTTTACAGAAGAAGACATGGAGACGGAGGAATTAGGAGGCAATATCTTCGTCAACGAGCCAACCAACGTCGTTAACGACCATTTCCAGCCACCGCCCAACACTGTTAACGAGGCAACCAACTTCGTTAACGAGGTGCCGCAAGCTCCTTTCGACCCTCCACCAGCTCCTGTCGACCCTCATGCATATGGCTTAATGCCTTACAACCCGGTGATGTACCAAGATCATTTCCAGCCTCACTACCCACCACCTCCTCAGCCCGAGTACACAGGATCGAGCATACCACCACCATGGGCCGAGGATCTTTCTGTACGGATGCAACAGCTTCACCTTCAGACCGATCACATTCATCGGAGGATGGATAGATGGGAAACCGTCTACTCCGCACGCATGTCGAGGGAGGACGAGCGGCAACGTCAGAGAGAGGCAGAGGATGCTGAGCGTTGGAGGACGATGTATGACTTCATGGGGCACTTTGAGCACTATTTTCCTCCACCGAACCGTTGATCAAGCTCAAGATGAAGTTTCCTTTCCTTGTTTCTACTTTTGTAAGTTTTATGTCTTTCTTTTTCTTTTTAATTTGTTTTCTTTTCCCTATTCTTCTTATTTTTCTTATAGTGGGGACACTGTAATTTTAACTATGGGGTGGGAAGAAAGTAGAAAAATTATGTCCTAGGTGTTTTTATGTTTTATGTAGTTGTTACTTTTGTTAAATCGAAAAAAACAAAAAAATTGAAAATTTTGAAAAATCCAAAAAAGAGTTTAGAATTGATAGATATTCCTTCTTAAAAGTTCTATGATAGCAATCACTAGTTTGACCATATAATTCCTTGCAAACATGTCTTGAAAGTATAGCCGGATTCTTAAAAATTGAAATTATTGTTTTAGTAGAAGAGAATAGCATTAGATGAAATTGAGCACATATACTTTATAGCATAGATGATGCAATCCAACAAAATCTACCTTGTGAGAAATTTTTGGCCTTATAGGGAGAACATTTATAAACCCCTCTTCTTTTTTGTGTGATTTACTCTCCTTATGCATATTATCTCTTGGAATTGTGATGGTTATCTATTTCTTGAGACCCTTATAAGATTTTTAGTTCATTACTTGTAAAGATCATATGATAGAGAACTTATTTTTATGAGCCTTATTATCCCCTATCTACCTTTATATTATTCCTTCTTTTGATAACCAATTCTGGCCTGAAACCTTTTATTTTTAGCTCCACAAAAATTGTTCCCTAGCCGAGATAAGCTTGACCCTATCCGGGAATTAGGACTTAGATTGGAGAGGTGAAGTTTTGTGTTTTGTTGAAAAGAAAAGAGTTTTTATTTGCTTGAATTAAAGGGGATTTGGAAGGGTAGATTTGGAAGTCTCTTGTTATTACATGTAAGAAAGGTCTCTTGAAAAAAAAAAAAAAGATGCACAATTAAGTTTAAAGGGAAGAAATGTATACGGTGGATCGTTAACGACCCGGATGTGGGTTCGTTAACGAGGCAGCGAAAGAAAAAAAAAATATAAAAAAAAAGAGAAAGAAAGAAGAAAAGTTGAAGTGCATTTGTGTTTAAAAATAATATCAAGAGATTCTTTTATTTTTGATTATGAGACTTTCTAGGATGATAAATGGGTGAGTGAAAATAAGTGTGCATAATATGAGAATGAGTTTGGTTATTTTATATGAGAGTTTTTGATGTTATGTGTGAGTTTTTTTAGGAGTCTTTGATTCCCGGATATTATTAGCACCACATGACCAAAATATTTCCATGCCTTATTGTTATTACCAAGCCCCATTACAACCCAGCCGAATGGAAGCTTCTATGAAGTTTTTCATTGAGCCTAAGTTCTCTTGATCATTCTTTGCTTGTTTTGACAAATCTTGGGTGGAGAGTATTGGTGATATAAGTTCCAATTTCTATGAGTTTTTGTATATAGGATGAGTTGAGAGATTGAAATTATAAGCCCAAACACATGAGAGTTGAGTGAAACACATTATATCCCTTGAGAGGTTGGATTGTATTATTTTATGTCTATTTAAGTGCATATATGTGTGAGGATGTTAATAGTCTTTTGCTATAATTTTCTTATGTATAGATGTTGCTTTTTGAAGATGGCTATGTCTTGATAAGCATGATTTGTTTTGGTTTTGGTTAGTATCTTGATTATTGCTTGAGGACAAGCAAGTCTAAGTATGGGGTATTTTGATGTTCGCATTTTTGGTATAGTTTTTGATAGGTTTTCTTTGTTTATTAGGATTAATTTTGTCTAGTTTAGGTTTCGTTTTAAGTGTTTTTAGTTAGTTTTGTATAAATCTGCGAAAAAAGTGTGAATCTACGCAATTTTGTGTATTTTGCAGGTTTTAGCTAGGAAAGGACCTAAATGGAGATAAATTTGGAGGATCACAATGAAGGACGAGAAAGTGCAAGATTTAAGAAGTCGAAGCTCAAGAAAACGAGAGGAGGTATTGAAGAAAACAAAACCCCAGGCTCGTTAACGAGGCTGTGAAGGGTCGTTAACGAGGCCACGACGAAGAAGAATTTGGAGTATTATTTTATTATTCACCGATCCTGAGTGGGAATTTATTTCCGTATCGGTTGAGTATCTTTTTAGAATCTTTATGGGTTAATAGAATATGTATTTTAGGGTTTAATATCTTTTTAGATTTTATTTCTATCTTTTAGAGATTGTTTCTATCTTTTTAGGAAAGTTTTTATCTTTTATCTTTTTAGTTTTTTAGGATTTTCTAGTATAAATACCCTTCTATCTAGCATAAAAAGGGGGGGAATTTTGGAGTAGAGTTTTAGAGCTAGTTTTGGAGAAGGAAGGAAGGCCGAAGGAAAGGCTGCCGGATCGGAAGTCGGTGACGACGATTTCCGAGGTTCGTTTATCGAGTTTGTGGTTCGGTGATTGTTTTGTTTTGGTTTTTCTTCTAATTCTTTGTAAGACGATATTTTTGTTATTAATTTAAGTTTGAGTTTTGTTTTCATGTTTGTTTTTATTGAAGTTTTTGGTTTCTTAATCATGAGTAGTGAGTAGTTATTTTTCTAGGGTCGGGGTTAAGCCCGACATAGTTGAGCATGTTTGATGAAGTAAGGTAGTGTTTTAAATGCCTTTTATTTTTATTGAGATTGTTTGTTGTGCTTAATACCGAAACGGGAGTTGAGGTAATTTGAGTTTTAACTTGATTGAAAGAGAAAGTTAGTAACTTGAAGGTTGATATTGTTTGAAAACGAAGGTTTCAAGCTTTAGATCCAAAACAAGCAATTGAGTGAGTTGGTTTATGAAAATAGATTAATTTACCTGTCAAGTCAATGAAAGTTGATGACTCTATCTATTTAAAGGCATGATCTTATCTACTTACGAATTCTTATGCTTGGCTATGCTGTGGTGTCCCTTATCCTAGATATTTGTTTTTATTGAATTATTTCTGATAAATCTTCGTTGCTGAATGCTTGCTTCGGTAACGAGTATTAATTAGAATTTTATTAGTTTGTTAATTGATGTTTTTATATTCGGTGGTTCGGTAACGATCCTGACAAGGTCGTTAACGAGGCATCTCGTGAGTGATTGTGTTTGATTTTGTTTGATTTTTATTAGATTGATAGACAAACAACCTTGCTTCCTGTGGAACGATCCTGACTCCACTGTACTCAGCGGGGTCTTGACTTACAAATTTATTTGGTTGCCGAGAAACCCTTTCAACACATCAAAACACTTTCCCTACCAATATCTGCAACACCATCCCAATTATCATCCATAGTAGGTGGAAACACACCCAGTTCAAAAGAAGGTAATTCAAAACGCTTCTTTGACTTCATTGCAGCCTCGATTTCATCCAAAACTTTTGTAGCTTCCTCCCAGAATGAATTTTGGCTTGGAGATTCAACATCTTCTTGGATGCCAGATTGGGATGATGATGAAGCAACCTTCAGCCCTAGTAGCTTCTCAAAAGCTTCATTGATCTTGGTGAAAAGTCCATGGCTTGCAATTTCGGCTGGAGCTCTTTCCACATGATCAAGATATTTCTTTAAAGATGATGCAAGCTCCATAGACATCTCAAGATGTTCTTTCAGAAATGACTGCAAAAAAAAAAGTAATCAATATAAGTACATACAAGACACGAATATTAGTTTGTGATGAACAAATGCTAGTTTGTGATGAACAAATGCTAGTTTGTGACGAACAAATGCTAGTTTGTGATGAACAAATGCTAGTTTGTGATGAACAAATGCTTGATAGATATGAACAAATGTTAGTTTCTGATGAACAAATGCTAGTTTTGTGATGAACAAAATGCAAGTTTGGGATGAACAAATGCTAGTTTTTGATGAACAAATGCTAGTTTTTGATGAACAAATGCTAATTTCTTATGCACAAAAATGCTAGTTTCTTATGAACAAATGATATTTTCTAATGAACAAATGCTAGTTTCTGATGAACAAATGCTAGTTTCTGATGAACTAATATCAGTTTGTTCATTACTATCATTATGCCAAGTTTTAATCAACAAATAAATATAGATCACCATCATGCAAAAAAAAATATACAAAAAAGCAAAAAACATGCAAGAAATCAAAAAACACATACATCACCGTCGTCACAAAGATCAATTTGTTCTTCATTTTGTTCAGAAGCAGGGGCTTTACCTTCATTCTTGCCAAGATCAACACCGGGATAAACATAATCAGGCAAACCTCGAAACCAGCCTTTTCCAAAACCACCTTTCTTAACCTCGAAAGTCTCTCTCTGAATAAAGTAATCATGGTTGAAATGCTTGATAATGGAGAAGGATCTTGGGGTTTCAGGTTGATGGTAGATCAACATGCAATCACAATATACAATCTGGAATAAAACACAAATTAATGAACAAATATTATAATTATTAATGAACAAATATTCAAAAATAAATGAAGAAAATAATGATAGTAATGAAATAAAGAGAACCATCATACCAGCAACAATATGATAGATCCTCTGAAAAAACCATTGTTTGTTTTCCTCCATGAATCAACATTCTCATCCAACTTCTCCACAAGATGAGCACACCAATCGTACTCACTAATCTTATCCAAGTCAACCAAATGATCCAAAAACTTTAAGTTTACACCACCATTTTGAATGCTCTCTATTACAAAGCGTGTAGAACAATATAATAAAATTCCTCCTAAACCAAGCACCATCATTATCAGCATCCTTGATCACTGTACTCAAATGCCCTATTTTAATCTTCTCAAACTCCATCAACTTCTTCTTACTTGTCACCTCATCAATTTCAGGTACCGTAAACTGTTCTCTAAAGCTATTGTACAAGTCTGAATGCTTGACAACCTTCGGTACTGAAATGGTCCTTGGACCACGAGGTAGACGAAGGTAGAATTGCACAAGTTCAGGTGTTATCCTAACACCTGGTCCCTCGCCCATCTTCAATGTACAGGATGCAGGATCGAAACAGCTAGCCACATAGTAGCACAGCTTACTAGGTAGATCAGTCACATCCCAATGTATAAGGTGCTCAAAACCCATCTCTTTAAGAGCAGTAAGCTTGATTCCCCCTTTAAACCCCGCAATAACTTCACAAAGAAGCTTGGGAGAGTTCCTGTGACTCAAAGACAAATGCCCACGCTTCAACTGTCTCAATGGCACCTTCACTCTTGCCTTCTTCCCACCACCTTGACCTCTGCCTTCTTCAACGATATCAACTTTCCTCTTCTTCGCGGCAACTTGTAATTCACTAACAACAGCATCCGTTTCCCTCTCAAATGGTTCATTTATACTCACTCCCTTTTTAGGGATCATATCAATAAGCAAATCATCGTCGGAGGCTTCATCAGAAACAACCTGTTTACCCTTGTCAAGGCGACGTCTCTTATTTGATGGGGAAGACTGCCTCAATACAGGCACTTCAGTATCAATTGCTTTTGAACCCACCTTGGTAGCAATAGATTTTCTTCTGATATTCTTTTTGCCAATGGAAGAGGCATCACTTCTAGCTTTGCTCCTTATTTCTATAACAAAAAAGGGATAAAGGACAGTGTTAACACATATTTAACCATCTATTCTAACAAAGCAAAAAAAAAAAACATATGAAAACCACAACGATAAAACCTCTTCGAATAGCACATATTTCATCTTCTCCAATTGTCATTGTACCAAACCTTAGATGTTTTACTTGTTTATATTTTGTAGAACGTTGTTTAATAGATCCTGGATGAAAGAAATGCAAGTTACTGATGAACAAATGCATGTTTGTTATGACACAAAAATACTGGTGAACAAATGCAATTTACTGATGAACAAATGCAAAATACTGATGAACAAATGCAAGTTTCTGATGAACAAATGCAAATTTCTGATGAACAAATGCTAATTTCTGATGAACAAAATGCTATGCTAATTTCTGGTAACTATACTTCACCCCCCCTCGTACGTATACAAAATCCTTCCATGCAACTAAAAAATCCACAATCACCTATTGCAAAACTCAACATCGAAAACCTCGATAAAACAAATGCAACTACGAAAAATAAGCACATGCACATATAATTTTATTTTATTCAAGTGGTATGACCAAAAATCCCAAAACACCAATACCACACTCGATAAAAGTGACGATTCATGCATTTTTTTATTCAGAAAAAGCACAAAACACCAAAAACGACACTATTAACCTTCAAACAACTCAAAATAATCCCTAAAAACACACTCAATAAAACGAAAAAACCTTGATTCTCAACCGTTTTGGAAACCTAGGGTTTCAGTAAATTTAAACGAGAGATAAAAACCTTGATTCTTTTGAGATGAACTTTGCTTCTCCATTTAGAACTGGATTGAGGTTTCAAATGTCGTTGATGGTAAGAATCAGGTTCGAAATCGCTACGAAATAGTTTCAATTCACACTTGACCTTCTTCGAAAACGCTTCGGAAAACTATAATAAACTAAAAACTGAGTGATAGAGAAATGGAGGGAGAAGACAAGACGAAGAAGTTTATAAAAAGCGCGACTCCTAAACGCTCCATGTCGCGCATTTTCGTTTTTTTACAGTTTTTTTTTTAAAAAAAGAACCAATCTCAACCGTACGTGTGATGCGATCGAACGACCAGGGGAATTTCGCATTTCTCACACCTGCGGGCGTTCGCACATGACTCTTTCATAGTAATATTAATATATTTAATAATATGAAATACAGTCCCATGCGAACGCCCGCATGTGTGAGAATTGAGAAAGTTCCCTGGCCGTTCGATTGTATCACACGTACGGTTGAGATTGCTCCTATTTTTTAAAAAACTGTAAAAAAAGGAAACGCGCCACACAGAACGTTTAGGAGACGCGCTTTTTATAAACTCCTTCGTCTTCCCTTCTCTCGCCATTTCTCTCTCACTCACTTTTTAGTTTTTACAGTTTCTGAAGCGGTTTTGAAGCAGTTCAAGTGTGAATCGAACCTATTTCGGAGCAATTTCGAGCCTGATTCTTACCATTAACGACATTAGAAACCTCAATCCAATTCTAGATGGAGAAGCAAACATCTCAAGAGAATCAAGGTTTTTATCTCTCATTTTAAATTTACTGAAACCCTAGGTTTTTTCGTTTGTTATTTGTGTTTGTCGAGTGTATATATACTAAATGTTTGATCAATTGTGTCTTTTTTAGTGTTTATTTGAGTTGTTTGAAGTTGATAGTGTCGATTTTGGTGTTTTGTGCTTTTTTGAAGAAAAAAAATGCATGAATCGTCACTTTTTTTTTACTCGATTTTTGGTCCTACCACTTGAATAAAATACAAATTATGTGTGCATGTGTAGATTTGATGTTTTTATCCAGGTTTTTGATGTTAAGTTTTGCAATAGGTGATTGTGGATTTGTTAGTTGCATGGAATGATTTGGTATACGTACGGGGGGGGGGGGGGGGGGGAGTGTTTAGTGATCTTGTGTTGACTTTTGTTCATTCATTTGTGCATATTTGTTCATTGAAACTGGAATAGCATTTGTTCATCAGATAAATTTGTTCATAAGAAACTTGCATTTTGTTCATTAGAAACTTGCATTTGTTCATCGAAAACTTGCATTTGTTCATCGGAAACTTGCATTTGTTCATCAATAAAATCAAACATTGTGGTTGATACATGTGTGAATTTGTGCTTTGTATCTGTTGTTTATTTAGGGAATAAACACCCAGGATCTATTAAACAACGTTCTGCAAATTATAAACAAGTAAAACATCTAAGGTTTGGTACAATGACAATCGGAGAAGATGAAATATGTGCTATTCAAAGAGGTTTATTGCTGTTTTGATATGTTTTTTGTGCTTTTAAAATAGATGGTTAAATATGTGTTTATACGGTCTTTTATCCCTTTTTTGTAATAGAAATAAGGAGAAAATTCGGAAGTGATGCCTCTTCCACTGGCGAAAAGAATGTGAGAAGAAAATCAATTGCTACAAAGCCGGTTTCAAAAGCATTTGCTACTGAAGTGCCTGTATTGAGGCAAAAGCCGGCTGTTGAGTCGTCTCCATCAAATAAGAGACATCGGCTTGACACGGGTAAAAAGGTTGCCTCTGATGAATCGTCCAATGATGTGTTGCTTATTGATATGATCCCTATAAAGGGAGTGATGATAAATGAACCATCTGAGAGGAAGATGGATTCTACTGTTAGTGAATTACAAGTTGTTGGGAACAAGAGGAAAGTTGATATTGTTGTCGGCAAAGGACAAGGTGGTGGAAAAAAGTCAAAAGCGAAGGTGTCATTGAGAGAGTTGAAGCATGGGCATTTGCCGTTGAGTCACAGGAACTCTCCCAAGCTGATTTTGAAGTTATTGCTGGTTTTGAGGGGGGAGCAAGTTTACAGCTCTTAAAGAGATGGGTTTAGAGCACCTTATACATTGGAATGTGACTAATGTTCCTAGTAAGTTGGGCTACTATGTTGCTAGCTGTTTCGACCGTGTGACTCGTTAATGTCATTGTTGCTAAGATAAAAAATAAATAACCCTATTCTACTAACTAGTATAGTAAGCAAGAAAGGGGTCGAACCCAAGAGAATCGGATTTCTGAATCAATCAGCAAGTAACAAGACAGGGGTTTTGGAAGTTCAGGCAAACAAATAAACAAGCAAATAATATTAGTGATTAAATCAATGGAAGGAAAGCAGAGTTTATTCAACCAATTCCACCTTTTTAATCATTGGATCATCAATTCATCCACTTTTCTATTAATTCGCAATTTAATTTCAATCCTTATAAAAGATTTCCTCTTGTCCACGGTCCAAGCGAAAGGATGATATGAACAAGAACGCTTAATTCAAATCATGCAAAGTATTAAGGATAGAAGGATATTAAATCATGCAATCAAGCTACGAGTATCATGTAAAAAATAACAATCAAGCACTCTTTCTCAATTCTAGTCTACGGTCCTAGAAAAAAGTTGTTTCAAGGATAAATAAGATTGCACAGAAAACAATCAAACCAATCCAAACAGTAGAATATCAATCAAATTCATCAAGTTGCGCACCAAGAGAAATCAATTGATAATCATAAAATTTAGCACAAGAGTTTTGATATTAACAAGGGATAGAAAAGTTACCAAAATCTCACGAATTATATAAAAAGGCTTCCTTGATCAAACAAACTCCAAGGAAAATTAGTTCTCCATAATAAAACTAAATTCTGGAATAATCTCTAAAAGTATGCTAGAATGTCTCTATAAATTGAAAACGAAACTAAGCTTAGTAGTCGAAATAACAACCGAAACCTAAAAGATATAATAATAGATATAAGATAGAATAAACAAAACAGAGTCGGCTCTCGGATTTTTGCTGACATGGACTTCCGTGGGCGCGGTGAACACTCTCCGCAATCGCGGACTTGATCGTGACTGAATTCCAGCGCTGTTTTCGGAAGATGTTTTAACCACCTTAGAGTGGAAATTTCGACTCGGAGTAAAATTATGAATTGTATCTCTTCGAGTCAGCTTTCCAATGATACCAAATTCAGCTTCATCCGATCACTGTAGCTCCAGAAATAAGTGTTACAAGAAAGTGGTGTCGAAACAACTCCAATTCAACACTTGTCTTCAAAACGCTTGCAATTCTCCAAATCGTATCTTTGGTCTTCATTTGACAAATATTCTCAAAACTAACCTATACACACTCAAATTATATCAAAAATACAAGAGTTAACCTATACTAAAGAGAGCATATCAAATTCCCCCATACTTAAACCTTGCTCGTCCTCGAGTAAGCTCAAAATAAATCTAACAATAAATCCTATCAAGGTTTATGGCATAGTACAAGGGACGAAAAAAATCACTCACCTCACCAACCCGAACCCAAAATAGAGAAATAATGAGCAAAAGACATGAAAGCTCAAATCACACACCTCACCAATACAAGATATAACACTCAAGCTCTAAAAAGTGTAGAGCAACCTAGGATCTACCCAACATCTAAAGTGTAATCCCCAGACCCCAAAGTAGAATATGAATCCTAAACACTCTGATTCTACCGCTCATTCTACTTAGGCGCCCTTTCAGGTTTTCACCTAATCACTCTTTTCATTTTTCTTAGGTGTGCTCACAAATACTCACATCTCTCATAAACCTCATATTACCCCAGCCTAATGCTGGTCCGGGTTACCTGCTTATTACCTTAGCCGCCCTTTCGGGTTTTCAACTCATCCTATGATTTTCTATGCCTTTTTCTATTTTATGGCTTTTTTTATATTTTTTTTAAATTTTTTTTTCAAAAATTTTTCTATACAAAACATGGAACAAAAATCCCATAAAAATAACGAAAAATAAACTAAAAAGCAACTATCTATGATTAGCGTAGTGAGTACTTCTTCCCCCATACTTAAATCATTCATTGTCCTCAATGAAGTAAAAAGAAAGGAATTAAGCATAGAATAGGAAAATCAGAAGACTCACATACGAAGAAGAGAAGAATAAACTCCAAGAATTATAAGCACCAATCTCAGGAACGAACTGATTTGTCAGAGGATGAACAGCGAGCGTCATCTTCACAATTCAACAACAAAATCCACACCATAGGACGTCTCCAATGAGAATGAACTGGACTTCTCAAAATAATAAAAACTCTGACGACGGTAGCACCCCCATACTTAAACAATTCCAAGGAACTAGACATGGAAAGATATAGAAAAATGGATTGGTGGATGATGGTAGAATATGGAAGAATTCTCTTTTTTTTTCTCTCTTCTTTTTTCCTGATTTATCTCGGGGGTTTCACCCGAAAACCTTTTATTTCAGGGGTTTCAACTGAAAACCTTTTATTTTATTTTATTTTTATATATATATATATTTAAAAAAATTTATCTTGTCGCCGATGCACAGTACCACGATCACAGTGAAAGACCTCTGCGATCGCGGAGCTGTTTACTAGTACCTATTCGCCTTTTTTCTGTGTAGTTCGAGGAAGAAATGATACCTACGAGAACCACAACAAAATGGTGTATGTGTTTTGATTACCGTAAGCTTAATAGTGGCACTCGCAAAGACCATTTTCCTCTTCCCTTCATAGACCAAGTCCTTGAAAGATTAGCACAACATGAATATTTTTGCTACCTTGACGGGTATAGCGGGTTTTGGCAAATCCCTATTCATCCCGATGATCAAGAGAAGACGACATTCACATGTCCTTGTGGGACTTTTGCCTATAGACGCATGACTTTTGGTTTATGTAATGCGCCGGCAACATTTCAAAGATGCATGATGTCTATCTTCTCCGATATGGTTGAGGATATAGTAGAAGTATTTATGGATGATTTCTCCGTCTATGGTTCCTCATTTGATGTTTGCTTAGCTAACCTAGACAAGGTTTTGACTAGATGTGAGGAGACTAGCTTGGTGCTTGATTGGGAAAAATGCCACTTCATGGTGAAGGAGGGCATAGTACTAGGACACCTAGTTTCTAGTAGGGGGGGGGATAGAAGTAGATAACGCTAAAGTTGAAATAATTGAAAAACTACCTCCTCCCTCTTGTGTTCGTGATGTTAGGAGTTTCTTAGGTCATGCGGGATTTTATAGACGGTTCATCAAGGATTTTTCTAAGATTGCAAAACCATTGTCTAACCTCTTGATGAAGGATGTGCCCTTTGAATTTTCCAAGGATTGCATGAGTTCTTTTTGTAGGTTGAGAGATGCCTTGATTTCGGCTCCAATAATGGCGGCACCCGATTGGAATCTTCCATTCGAGGTAATGTGTGATGCTAGTGTTTTCGCCGTAGGGGCCGTCCTTAGGCAAAAGAAGGATGGAAAGTTGCATGCCATCTACTACGCAAGCAAAACTTTGGATGAAACTCAGTGCAATTACACAACGACGGAGAAAGAGTTTCTTGCGATAGTGTTTGCATTTGAGAAATTCCGTTCATATCTTGTGGGATCAAAGGTGGTAGTCTTCACGGACCACGCGGCAATCAAATACCTCATGAAGAAGAAAGATGCAAAGCCGAGGCTTCTAAGGTGGATGCTCCTTCTCCAAGAGTTTGACCATGAGATCAAGGACAAAACCGGTGCGGAAAATGTGGTAGCTGATCATCTATCCCGTTTGCCCATTGAGTACATGTTGGAGATGGAGGATGGTTTGACTATAGATGATTCAAGGGCAGATGAAGTTCTCATGAGTGGAAAGGAGGAAAGGAAAGGTGGATCGACGAACCAAGTAAGTCGGGCCCGAGGTCCAGGATATCGGACCAAAGGCAGGGCAGGTACGAGTGAGTCGGGACTGAGGTCTTCAGAGTCGGGCCCGAGTTACCTGTGTGTCTACGAAGCTGGACCGGCGTCCAACCATGTCGGGCTCGGTACAATTCAATGTCGGTCCGTGGAAGAAAGTAAGTTTCCTAACTCGACTTCCATTCCTTCTTGTTCTCAATTGATTAATTCTTTCTCTCCCACTTGCATTCTTTCTATTAGTGTCGTAAGACGAGGGGTTTCCCCTTGGTTTGCGGATTTTGCTAACTTTGCCGTAGGGGGAGTGATCTCACCAAATTTGTCTTATCAAGCCAGGAAGAAATTCTTACATGATGCTAGACAATATTTTTGGGATGATCCATATCTCTACAAGGAAGGGAGTGATCAAATCTATAGACGGTGTGTGCCAAGTGAAGAGGTTGAGAGCATAATTCACCATTGCCATTCCTTGCCTACGGGGGGTCACGCTAAGAGTTCCAAAACCACTTCAAAAATTCTTCAATGTGGTTATTATTGGCCAACCATGTTTAAAGATGTGCATGATTATGTGAGGAAGTGTGAGGAGTGCCAAAGAGAGGGGAACCTATCAAGGAGGAATGAGACTCCTCAAACTGGCATTCTAGAAGTTGAGTTATTTGATGTATGGGGTATCGATTTCATGGGACCATTTCCCACATCGGGGCCTTACAAGTACATCTTGGTAGCCGTGGACTATGTCTCAAAATGGGTGGAGGCCATACCAACAAGAACCAATGATGCAAGGGTGGTGATGAAGTTCTTGAAAAGCAACATTTTTGCAAGGTTTGGTATGCCTAGGGTTCTCATAAGTGATGGTGGACCTCATTTCATTGAGAGGTGCTTCGAGAATGTGTTGATCAAGTATGGGGTGTCTCATCGAGTTGCTACTCCTTATCATCCTCAAACAAGCGGGCAAGTCGAGGTGTCAAACCGTCAAATCAAGGCTATCTTGGAAAAGACCGTATCTCGATCAAGGAAAGATTGGGCCTCTAAGCTCGATGATGCACTTTGGGCTTATAGAACCGCCTTCAAGACACCTTTGGGAACTACACCCTTCAATCTAGTTTATGGCAAGGCATGCCATCTTCCGATAGAGCTTGAGCACAAGGCAAAATGGGCTCTCAAGGAGATGAATTGGGATATCAACTTGGCTGGTGAGAAGAGGTTTCTAGAGCTTCATGAGTTGGGAGAATTGAGGTTGAAAGCCTATGAGAACTCCAAGTTGTACAAGGAGAAGACCAAGAAGTGGCATGATAGGAAGTTAATTCCAATTACTTATCAAATCGGTGACAAGGTTCTCCTTTTCAATTCAAGGCTTAAACTTTTCCCGGTGACAAGAAGTGGCATGATAGGAAGTGTGCTCATGATTTCACTTGCTTATGTGTCTTTGTTATTTTAAGGATATATGTTTTTGGTTTCTAGTTTGTGTTTGGGATGTTTGTTTTTTGGTTTGTGGTTTGTGGAATGACATGGATTATTGATTTGGTCTTGAATGGATGAGTCTTTGATTTTGGTTTTAGAGAAATTTTTGCAAAAATCCATAAAAGTTTGAAAAATTGTGTTGAATACAACAAAAAGATTTTGTGTTTTGTAGTTTTTGGACTAGAAATTCCCATCATAGATTGCCAAATGAAAGCTAATGATGATGTGAGCATGTAAATTCCTTTGCATATTTTCGGATGGTTTAGCCTCTAAAATGACGTTGCTTTTGATGTGATCATGATATCTTGCTTGTTTTATTGAACATGTGAGTTCTAGGATGAGTTCTTATGCAACTAAGTATGAGTGACCCTTGTGAGATTGATTTTTGGCCATTTTAGGGATGCTTGTTCATATTTGCATATCCCTCATGTTTCTTGTGTGATTAGCTCATGCATGCTTAGTAAAACTTGCTATTGCGGTGTTTATCTATTTTCCAAGACCGCCATGAGATTTGTCCTAGCATTGTCACATTGATTTTGAACTTTATTCTTCTAGTCACATAAATGTTCCATATCCTACCATGAAGTGAATCCTTTGTTTGTAGCCCCGTTTTAGCCTTAGCCTTTGTTTGAAACTCCTCAAAAATATTATTCCTAGCCTTATATGACTTGACCCTTATGGGATTGGACTTTAGAAGAGAGGTTGGGATTGTATTTGAAGAGTTGAGATTCTCTTTGGTTTAAGGGCAAAGAATGGTGTTATGAATCATGTGGGTAGTGCATCTTTGTTGTATAAAAAGAAAATGAAAAGACAAAGAAAGAAAGAAAGAAAATGTTGGAAATGTAAACTGGAATGAAGGTAAAGAGCTTAAGTGAAGAAAAAGGGTCCGACCGAGTTACAAGCCACATCGGGCCCGATGTCATAAGAAAGTCGGTCCAATGTAGAAAGTGTTGAAAATCCAACAAAAAGCCTAAGAGCAAAGATGAAGTGGAATGTTAAGTGAAATTTTGGGTTGAAAGGAAAAATGTTAAGACTTTTGGGTGAGTGTGAAATTGATTGTGGAAATTTGGTGAAGTTGGTGAGAGTTTAGGTTGTTCAATCCCCATTGTAAGCACCACGAGACCAAATAATTCCCACCTTGAGAAATACCAAAAGCCCCATTACAACCCGGCCGAATGGAACCTCTTTGAGGACCTCCATTGAGCCAAGTTCGAAATTCTTTGTGTACTTTGTATTAGGCATCTCTAGGTGGAGGAATTGGTGATATTAGCTTCAATAGTAAAGTCCTTACTTGCATGATTTTTGAGTTTGAGTGTTCATTGCTAAACCCAAACACATGATGAGTGATACACATTCACATATCCCTAAAGTGAGGCTTAGTTGCATTGACTCTATTTCTTGGAACACTTAATCATGTGTGATGATGTAATCTTGCTTGAATATCAATCACTTGTGCTAAAATGTGTTTTCATACGAGGCTTTACTTGAAGATTATGTTTCGGTCTTGCTTACATTGTTATTGCTTGAGGACAAGCAAGTTTAAGTATGGGGTATTTTGATGTCTCTTTATTTGGTGGTGTTTTTATATGTGATTTCCTTTGTAAATATGTTTCTTTTTCCCCTTTTCTTGTGTGTTTTGTTCCTTTTTAGCTTAGTTCCCGTATTTCTATGAGATTCGGAGACTATGCGCGTTTTATGTGTTTTGTAGGTAATTTGGCATGGATCAAGGGTCGTTTTGAAGGAGGATCGGAACATGGAGCAAGGCCCGAGATTAAGAGGGAAAGAGAGGAGCAAGCCATGAAGAAGAACAAGAGAAGCCAACAAGAAGAAGGTGGAACGAGGTCCGGATCGACTTGCAACCAACGTCGGGCCCGACTTGAGTTTTCAACCTCGGACCGACATGCACAGTAAGTCGGGCCCGAGGTCCTCCGTGTCGGGCCGAGTCGGTCGATTGGTGCTTGGGCTCCAAGGCACGAAATGGTGAACTTCCACTTTTACCCCTCTTCTATAAAGGCTCTCTTGTCTTCTAATTGAAGGAGGTTCCCACACTTAGCAAGGAACCCAACCCTCAAAGACTCTCAAGAGGATACTTGGAGAGCAAGGAGGAAGGAGAGGAGAAGGAGAAGAGAGAGAATCGGCCCAAGGAGAGTGAGATTTGATAGGTTTGGTTGATAGATTAGCTTTGCTTTGTATTGATCTTGTGGATTTGGAAACCTTTGATTGGAGTTTGTGGATTGATTTTGATTTGTGAATGAAACTT
Source organism: Fallopia convolvulus (assembly GCA_964016875.1). Lineage (NCBI taxonomy): Eukaryota > Viridiplantae > Streptophyta > Magnoliopsida > Caryophyllales > Polygonaceae > Fallopia > Fallopia convolvulus. The sequence goes on from OZ024730.1 coordinate 22,516,538, forward strand.
TGCATTGGTTTGAGATTGATGATGTTGATTGCTTTGCTTTTTGATTTGTTTGCTTTCTTTGTTTGCCATAGGGAGTAGATCTCCTTGATCTTGGGTTATGGGGGAAAACTCTAGCTAGGTTTGGGCTAGAAACCCCAATTCCATAGCCTTGAGTGCTTGATCTAGGAACCCACTCTACATAGAGCTACAATTCCTTGCGAAAGTAAGGAATCAAGGCTTGTGATTGGCAAAGTAGCGAAAGTGAACATGTGTCAATCTCAAGACCTTGCTTCGAAGGGGATTTCCCCAAGGATTGATGTGTAGAAGTGGTTGGAACGAGGGCGAAAGCACTCGATCCTACTCCGATCATCACTTATTTCTTGAATTGGGGTGGAAAAGCCTTAATCTACTAGAGAAGGAACCCAAAATCCCAAGATCTACTTTCAATCTTTGAAGTTCGACAAACCAAGCTACCTCGGGCCCGACATGCCCTACGTCGGTCCCGACTTCCTCTTGTCGCCAACATCGGGCCCGACGTGACACTTGTGTCGGTCCCGACTGTTCTCTTTGTTTTCCTTTGTTTTAAGTTCTCCTTTCCAGCTTTCTAGTGTCTAGGCACCTCAATCGAGTAGATTTCCTGAGTGTTCGACACCCACCACGTGCTACAACGGGGTCGGGTTATAATTTGTATCTCTAGACCCTCGCATTTGTGAGCGATCACAACTCTAAGCCCATTTGATCAGCCCAACCTTCTCGCAACGGAACAGAGTGGCGCGTGCATTCCCAGGGTGGCGCGGCCTCGCCATGTCCATCACCAGCCCGCGCCACCAATGCTGGCTTGTCTCGCTTGTTGCTTCATCCCATTGGACTTTAGCTCTTCACATCTACTTCTTCAATCTTCATTGCAACACCTCCTAGCTTCTTTTACTCGTCCACCACCGCCATGGTCAATCAATATCTCGCCCCGTTGTTGCTCCTTAACCTATAAACCTGCAAAGCCGAGCAAACCAGCGCATAATACCCGACAATACAAAAACCTAAAAACTACATAAAAACTAACCTAAAACTAACTAAAACATATATAAAACATGCATCTAAACTACTCCTATATGCAAGCTATCATGGTGATAGGGTGTTGCCACCCGATGGGATACCCCATACTTAGCCAAAAGTGCTTCAAAACTCCGCTCAATGAAATGAGAACCACCATCCCTGATAAGGACCCTTGGAACGCCGAACCTAGGGAAAATGTTGGTCTTGATGAATTTAGCCACAATCTTGGCGTTGTTAGTACTTTTCCCAATTTAGCACAAGATTGGTTTCTTCACATCTTTTAAGCACTCATGCAAGGTTAGCAAGACAAGAATCAAATGAATAACCATAAACAGAAAAGTCATCCATGAAAACCTCTACAATATCCTCTATCATATCCGAAAAAATAGCCATCATACATCTTTGTAAGGTAGCAGGGGCATTGCAAAGCCCAAATGGCATTCTTTTATAAGCAAAGGTTCCATAGGGACATGTAAAGGTTGTTTTCTCCTGATCATCAGGGTGAATAGGAATCTGCCAAAAACCGCTATAGCCATCTAAATAACAAAAATAATCATGCTGGGCTAAGCGTTCTAACACCTGATCAATGAAAGGAAGTGGGAAATGATCTTTTCTAGTAGCACTATTAAGCTTCCTATAATCAATGCACATCCTCCAACTAGTGGTGGTTCTAGTCGGAATAAGCTCTCCCTTCTCATTTTCTAACACATTCATCCCCCCTTTCTTTGGGACTACATGGACCGGACTCACCCATTGGCTATCCGATATAGGAAATTTGATCCCAGCATCAAGTAATTTAATAATTTCCTTTTTTAACTACATCCTTCATGTTAGGATTTAACCTACGTTGATGCTCTATGGTGGGTTTATGATTGTCCTCCATGTATACTCTATGCATGCAAAGGGAAGGGGAAATGCCGGTTATATCATCTAGGGAGTGGCCTATGGCTTTCCTATGAATCCTAAGCACATTAAGGAGTTTTCCTACTTCCTCATCTTTCAATTTAAAGTTAATGATGATAGGCAAAGTAGAATTAGGACCAAGGAATTCATACCTAAGGGAGTCTGACAGGGGTTTAAGTGTTGGGGACGGTTCAGCAGGGATTAAAATTGGCTCTTCTGGCTCCGTCTTCAACACCTCCTCATGATATTGGTCTTGATGAATTTAGCCACAATCTTGGCGTTGTTAGTCCTTGTAGCAACACCTTCCACCCACTTAGAGACATAGTCGACCGCAAGTAGGATGTACTTGTAGGGGCCTGATGCAGGAAACGGTCCCATGAAGTCTATGCCCCATACTTCAAATAGATCAACCTCTAATATCCTGGTTAGTGGATTTTCATGTCTCCAAGTGATGTTGCCTGAGCGTTGACATCCATCACATGCTGTCACATAAGCTTGCACATCCTTGAACATGGTTGGCCAATAGAGACCACTTTGAAGAATCTTCGTCGTAGTTTTGAATCCTTTTGCATGCCCTCCAGTTGGAAGTGTGTGACATTGATGGATCACATTCTCGATCTCCTCTTCTGGAACACAACGCCTAAAGAGGTGATCGCTCCCTTGCTTAAACAAGTAGGGATCATCCCAATAGTACTGTTTCACATCATGGAGAAATTTCTTCTTCTTTTGTGGGGTAAGGCCCTCGGGAATCACGCCTCCTACAAGATAGTTAGCGAAATCCGCAAACCAAGGGGCTTTTGCCCCTCTAACAGCATGGATTGATATTGAGGAAGAAGAAGTAGAAGTAGGAGAAGGAATGGAATTGATTTGAGCTAGTTTGGTTTCAGAAATCTTACCTGGATGGGTCGTTAACGAGCTTGGAGTCATTATTTTATCCTCGGTAACGACCTCCCGTGGCTCAGTAACGACCGGATTGACTGTCATGCCGACCCATTCTGAAAGTTTATCCTTGTAATTTGTGCCTTCCAGCCTCAGCACCTCGTTAACGACCTTGAAGGGGTCGGTGACGAGGGTCTTGTGGAGTTCGACCTCGTTCAGCAGGAGGTGTTCGTCAGGTCTGGAATCGTTTATTGGCACCTCATTGTTGGACTCGGTGATATGCCCTACTGGCAATCTGGATAAGTGATCCGCCACTAGATTTTCTGCTCCTTTTTGTCTCTTATTTCATGGTCAAATTCCTGTAGTAAGAGCATCCAACGAAGCAATCTAGGTTTGGCATCTTTTTTAGCCATTAAGTATCTAACAACCTCATGATCAGTATAAACAATCACTTTGGATCCAACAAGATAGGACCGGAATTTTTCAAAGGCAAATACCACAGCAAGGAACTCCTTCTCCGTTGTGGTATACTTACTCTGCGCCTCATCCAGCGTCTTACTGGCGTAATAGATGGCGTGGAGTTTTTTGTCCTTCTTTTCCCTAAGATTGCGCCAACTGCATAGTCACTAGCATCGCACATAATCTCAAAGGGTAATGTCCAATCTGGGGACTGCATAATGGGGGCAGATACAAGGGCAGCTCTTAACCTGTAAAATGCTTCAAGACATTCTGGAAACCGCTCAAACACTACATCTTTCATTAGTAGGTTAGTCAAAGGTTTAGCTATCTTAGAAAAATCTTGAATAAATCGTCTGTAAAAGCCAGCATGCCCTAGAAAACTCCTAATGTCTCTTACAGAAGAAGGAGGAGGTAGTTTTTCAATAAGCTCAATTTTTGCTGTATCTACTTCTATCCCTCTTTTAGAGACAAGGTCTCCTACTACTATCCCCTCTTGAACCATGAAATGACACTTTTCCTAATTTAGCACAAGATTGGTTTCTTCACATCTTTTAAGCACTCGTGCAAGGTTAGCAAGACAAGAATCAAATGAAGAACCATAAACAGAAAAGTCATCCATGAAAACCTCTACAATATCCTCTATTATATCCGAAATAATAGCCATCATACATCTTTGAAAGGTAGTAGGGGCATTGCAAAGCCCAAATGGCATTATTTTATAAGCAAAGGTTCCATAGGGACATGTAAAGGTTGTTTTCTCCTGATCATCAGGGTGAATAGGAATCTGCCAAAAACCGCTATAGCCATCTAAATAACAAAAATAATCATGCTGGGCTAAGCGTTCTAACACCTGATCAATGAAAGGAAGTGGGAAATGATCTTTTCTAGTACCACTATTAAGTTTCCTATAATTAATGCACATCCTCCAACTAGTGGTGGTTCTAGTCGGAATAAGCTCTCCCTTCTCATTTTCTAACACAGTCATCCCCCCTTTCTTTGGGACTACATGGACCGAACTCACCCATTGGCTATCCGATATAGGAAATATGACCCCAACATCAAGTAATTTAATAATTTCCTTTTTAACTACATCCTTCATGTTAGAATTTAACCTACGTTGATGCTCTATGGTGGGTTTATGATTGTCCTCCATGTATACTCTATGCATGCAAAGGGAAGGGGAAATGCCAGTTATATCATCTAGGGAGTGGCCTATGGATTTCCTATGAATCCTAAGCACATTAAGGAGTTTTCCTACTTCCTCATCTTTCAATTTAGAATTAAGGATGACAGGCAAAGTAGAATTAGGACCAAGGAATTCATACTTGAGGGAGTCCGGCAGGGGTTTAAGTGTTTGGGACGGTTCAACAAGGATTAAAATTGGCTCTTCTGGCTCCGTCTTCAACACCTCCTCAAGATATTCAAAGGCTGAAATTTCATTGTCGTCTGTCAGGGTCGTTAACGATGCTGGTGGGGTCGTTAACGAGCCTACTTCTTCTGCCAGGAGATTCGGTAACGTGGCTGGAGAGCTCGTTACTGAAACTGCAATAGTTATTTCTACCCATCTTTGACCTGAAATTTCATCGCTTGATGCTGATCTTCCTATAGGTTCTCCACATTCAATGATCTCTTTGTGGGTGTAGAGCATCTTGACCTCGGCTCTTTCGGTCTCCTTATTTGATTCTTTGAATCGGAATTCTGTCACATCATACCCAATTTCGAAAGTTAGGAGTCCCCTCCTAACATCGATTATGGCTCCAGCTGTGGCGAGGAACGGTCTTCCCAAAATAATAGGCACCACCGGATCTTCGGGAATTGTCATAACGATGAAGTCGTTAGGAACAAAGAATTTGCCCACTTGAACTGGAAAATCTTCTATTACCCTTGTTGGTCTGATACAGGATCCGTCTTCCATGTAAAGCCGCATGTTGATGGGCTCTAGTGGTCCCATATTAGCTTTAGACCAGATTGAGAGAGGAACTAAACTAGCACTAGCGCCCAGATCACATAAAGCCTTGAACTTGTGGTTGCCTATGCCGATCGTTATTGGAAATCTCCCTGGGTCTCCTAGCTTTTCCGGTAGAGCTATGGATCTGACTTCATCCTGCAGCTCTGTAATGGATCTTTTCCTGCTAAGAATATCTTTCAAAAACTTGGTGTAAGCCGGCATTTCTCTTAGGGCCTTAGCGAATGGGATGGAAATATTAGTGCCCTGAAGAATTTTTACGAAACGCTTGAACTTACTCTCAGTAGAGTCCATAGATTTCTTAGTTTGAAATGGAAGAGATTTCACCGTTCTCGGAACCAAGTTAGGCTCGAGAGGTGAGAGTACCGGGTCGACACTGGGTCGTTTGTTGGCCTCGGCGGGTCGTTACCGACCCTGGTGGGGTCGTTAACTACCCTGGGGTTGAGAGGAAGGCTCGGTTTAGAAAACTTACCTGTGATAGGGTCGTCAGGAACCCTCAGATCCTCGCCATCCTTATATATGGGCTCATTATTTTCCCTCGTTGGCTCGTTAACGAGCCGTTTGGTGACGTCCTCAGCTTGAACTCGCTCTGGCAATGTCTTCCCGCTCCTAAGGTTCACCGCTGCTATTTGTCCCCTAGGGTTCTCCTCGGGGCGGCCCGTGAGTTGCCCTTGTGGTCTCGGAATTTGGGCAGCGAGGTCCCCTAGGGTTATCGAACTCTCCCCATCTTTTATTCTGTTGGTTCAGGTTGGCTTGAACTTCATTAACCTTGTTGGTTACTCCGATAATGCTTTCCTGTAATCCTTGAACCCATGATGGCGGCTCCTGATGGCCTGGAGGTCGATAGGGTGCAAGTCGTCTATCTGCTGGAGGCACTCCATAGTTTTGACTTGTATTCTGATTGCCCTATGCCTGATAGTTATTTGACCTGTCATGATAACTAGGCTGGTTCCTGTATGGTCCTCTCATATAATTCATCTCAACAATTTTCTCAGCGGTTCTAACCTGCTCTATGTTAGTGCAAGAAGAAGTACTATGTGCAGAAGAACCACATTCTTGACATGATTGAGAGGATTTCAGAAAACTTACCTGCTTCGTTAGACGGTTGACCTCATCTTGTAAGAATTGATTTTTAATATCCGGGTCAACTTCGTCTCGGTTAGGTAGGAATAGACGTTTCTGGGGCTGTGGAGTCTGCTGGGTTCCATACATGGCATCATAATTGGACAGTTTATCCAACAGTTCCCATCCCTCCGTCGGATTCATCTCTATAAAACCGCACACAGTATGCGTGTTGATGCAGTTCTTGGTCTCTGCGTTGATACCCTGAAAAACGATTTCTTGCAAAACATATAAAGGTTCCCCATGAGTGGGGCATTGTCTAAGCATCTCTTTAAATCTTTCCCATGTTTCGACGAATGTTTCATTAGGCAGCTGGTGAGAAGAGGTGATGCGTTTCCTCAACTCCGTCGTCTTAGCAGGAGGGAAGAACTTTGTAAGAAATTGATCGTACAAAGCTTTCCAAGTCATGATAGACATAGAAGGTAGGCTCTCCAACCAGCTCAGGGCCTTTCTAGTAAGAGACCACCTAAAAGCTTTTAACAGAACATATTTAAGTGAGACACCTTCAACAGCTATGATGTCGCATAAAACAAGAAAATTTCTAATATGCTCCATAGGTCACTCGGTAGGTTTCCCTTCAAACTGAGCCCGTTTAATCAAGGATATGAATTCAGATTTGATCTCAAAGGGTTTCTCTATCTCGGGAAGCACGATTGGAGACTCTGGCACCCTAAGTTCCGGATGCATGTATTGTTTGGCATTCCTTGGATAGGCATTAAGCTCCTCTTGTAGACGAGCATTAGCAGCTCATTGACGCTCAGCGTCGGCATCAGCACCTTCTTTCTCAGTCTTCAGCGCCTCCATTTGATTTCGGAGTTCTTCCATTTGACGAGCCATCTCTTCTGGTGTGGCCATGGCTCGGTTCTCTCGGCGTCTACGGTGCAGGGAACGTTCAGGTTCTGAGTAATAACCAGTGTTATCAAACTCAAGCCTTCGTCGTCCTACCGGCATACGCTGAGAAAACAGACAAAGAAAACAGAAATTAAAAACCAAAACGGGGTCGGGCTATTCTCGAACCCACAGATAAACTAACAAACTCGTTGCTTCCCCGGCAACGACGCCAATTTGTTGATAGGGTTTCTTGATAACAAATAAATTTATAAGTCAAGACGCCGCTGAGTATAGCAGAGTCAGGATCGTTCCACAGGAAGCAAGGTTGTCCGTTTACCAACTACTAAAAAGAACAAACAAAATCAAGCAAAAACACTCACAAGCAACCTCGTTTACGACGTTGTCAAGGTCGTTAACGAACCACCGTAAACAAAAGACTCAATCTAACGACCTAAATAAAATCGGTACCGAGCCACGTAACTCAGCAACGAATATCACTTAAGATAATTCAAATAAAAACAAAGATCTAGGACTAGGGACACCACAACATAGCCAAGCATATAAACTCGTAAGAAGATAAGATCATGTCTTTAAATAAATAGAGTCATCAACTTTCGTTGACTGTCAAGTAAATTAACCTACTTTCGTAACCCAATTCACTTAATTGTTTGCTTTGGATCTAAAGCTTGAAAGTTTCGTTGTCAAACAATATCAACCTTCAAGTTACTAACTTTCTCTTTAAATCAAGTTAAAAACTCAAATTACCTCAACTTTCATCTTGTTATAAGCACAACAAACAATCTCAATAATAGATAAAAGGCATTCAACACACAATCTCACTTATCAAACATGCTCAACTATGCCGGGCTTAACCCCGATCCTAGAAAAGAAGACTACTCACTAATCATAACTACTAAACAAATAAATTCAATAAAAGAAAACATTGAAACAAATTACTACTCAAATTAAATAAAAAAATCTTTCTTACAGAAATTCAGAAGAAATCGAAAAATACAAAACACTGAACCAAAAAATCTCGATTAACGAACTCGGTAACTCTCGTTCACCGACCTCCGAACTCGATTCCGAAAATCTCTCTCCTCTTCGGTTCTTCCTCCTCTCTAAAATCTCTAAAAAGTCTCCTCCAAAGTCCTCCCCTTTCTATGCTAGATAGAAGGGTATTTATACTAAAAAGCTAAAAACTAAGAAGGCTAGAAGATATAAAGTTTCCTAAAAAGATAGAAATAAAACCTAAAAGATAGAAATAAAATCTAAGAACATAACAGGACCTAAAATACATAATATAATAACCCTAAAAAATCATAAAAAGATACTCTACCGACACAGAAACAATTTCCCGCACAAGATCGGTGAGTCACAAAGTCAACCCTCGAAATTTCTATTTCGTGGCCTCGTTAACGAGCCCTCACAGCCTTGTTAACGAGCATGGGCTTGGTTTTTTCCATACTTGATCTCGTAAATCTTGATCTCTGACTTCTCTAAACTCATATTCCTCCGTCTTTCACTATAGCACTCCAAATTCAGCTCCATATAGCTCCTTTTCCTTGCTAAAACCTACAAAATACACAAAATAGAGTAGCTCCCATACTTTCCACAGAAATATGCAAAACTATCCAAAAACACACAAAACTAAACCTGAACTAATCAAAACTAATCCTAATAAACAAAGAAAACCTACTAAAAAACTATACTAAAAATGCGAACATCAGTTTGCCACGAAACTTCTAGTGTGTTTGATTAAATTTGCTTTTAATTTGAAATATGAAATGCCTTTGATCAATTTCGCTTTTAGAGATGCAATGCAAAAATATTGTTAAAGTAGTTGATGATACCAATATGTGTGAAAATGATGTGTTTCCAATACAGACCTTGAGAGGTTTTGACGTCCTGGACTTCATCAAGTCTGAAGTAGAACACGTTTGGTCTATAATTGTTTATTTGCTGATATTCTTGTATGGGCAGCCTGAGAATTTGTTGTTTGGTATCTCTTTATATCTATCCTCTCACGTTTGTGTTATTCTTGTATTGTTTTCTGATTTGGCTAAGGTAATGATGTTGAATGTTGAATGATTTTGCTTGGTTTATAATGAAGACTGGCGGTCCATTCTATCCATATGATACTGGAAGGTGTAAAAACAATGCTTCATATGTTTTTATTGCATTAGGTTAACTCCCTTCCCTTGATGACAAGTTGACAATAACTTTAATTAAATTTATGTCAAAAGGTTTTGATAAGAGGAAGATAGTCATACTCTTATGTACCTTGATTTATAATTTTAATATTTTTCAAGTTTCGACATCAAAAGAAATATTGAATTCATGTGGAATAATGTAGATGCTACATTGGCATACTTAATTTGTATTATGCATATAATACCCTATGATGTGAAGTAAATGAGTGGTAGCCTTAGTTTTATATTGCATAATAACCGAATGTTGTTAAGTATCTAAGAGTTAGATTGAGTAGTAGACTGCTCCAATATTCAGGAATTAATGTATTACTTCAAATTGAAGGTAACCTTTATGAAATTTTCCCTAAATAGTTAAGATATAAAAGTTCAAGCAGTGGAGTTAAATTTAGGATGTTGTTTATGATAAATTGCGAAAATAAACATGATTTTAACTCATTTCTGTCATTGTTTTCCATTCCAAATGGTTATTTTTTGTATGTGCTAAAATGCATTTTTGTATCTTATTAAGGTAGGAAATTGTCTATTGAATTTCAAGTAGTTAAATCTCTAGTACAAAAAACTCTTTTTTATAGGGTTTATTTTTTAAAGGTTTCTTCATGATTGAAAGTTTAGTATACCAAATAGACATTGTAATTGGTGAGGCTAGAGAGGTTTGTGCTCATGAATTTATCATCCACTGAGCTTTTATTGTAGTAATACTTGCTTTGCTTTTGCTTTTGCTTTTATTTAATAATGCTTATGTTTATGTGATCATCCTCCCTATATATTAATTGCTTTAGCTTAGTTTAGTAACTTTTCATGATAATCTTGCAAATTTGTCTCATCCCTATTTGTAAGGCTAGCTTAGTCCATACAGATTTAGTACTTGGATACACCAAAATGGCAAGAGGAGTTTACGATTCCCTGATGTTGTTGGGAATCTAAGAATGTTCTTGCTATTGAAGTTCGACAAAAGGATCCTATGGTAGAGGATCGTCTTGTGTTTTTCCCTAATTTTGATGAAAGATTGATGTGGTACAAATATTCAATTTTCCTAATTAACTATGCCTTTATTTTTCTTTGTAGAGTATGTTCTATTAACCTAAGAGATCTTAGAGGTGGCCAGAGGCATGACATGTGGGTATCTCTAAAGGATGTCAAAATGGGAAGAGTGCATTTAGCTATAACTATTGTTTAATCTAATTCAAAGGACTCCTATACAAGTGAGGGATTTATTCAGAATTCAAGTGTTGTCAATATTTCAATTAATGTAATAAGATCTGTCAGGGAATGGACAAGAGGTCAAAGGATAAAAAGGGCATGTTTGGATTACGTGCATTATATCATGTCATTTTGAATTATTTTGCTTTAATTTAAAAATTACATTATAGTATATATTAATGAATTTTTGCATTATATAACAATATTTATAGTGGATTATGTATTGTTTTGGATAGTCTATTATGACTTGGGACTTAAATAGTAATATATAACATGCATCAATGAAATATAATGAAAATCATAATGATAATATTTTTTAAATAAAACATGAATTAAACATATAAACAGCTAATCTAAACAGACTTGTACGTTATAATATATTTTAATATTATGATGCATGCAATCTAAAAAGGCCCCAAGTCACATGCAAAGGACAGTGTAGATCCATCTATAGGTGACAAGACTGGGAATGGCACTTCAAGCCTAATGTTGTTGGTATCCGAACTTGGAGGCTAAAGTTGTTCAATTCAATACTTTGTTGATCAATATTATTGAGAAACAAAGTCTATAGAAAAAAAAACATTAGCATAGAGTATTGAATTCACATCTATACCAATCAAATCATTAAAAGATGCATTTTATGTTAAACACTAAGAAGACTTGTTTTTCATGAAATGTGTGCAAATATATGGATACAAATGGAGTATTCAAGATTTGTGCTGCTATTTTATAATTATAGATTAAATTAGTGTACTGATTTCAATCCAATTTAGAAAATTCACAAAATTCAACTAATTTAAGAAAATTCACAAAATCATTATTTTATAAACATCTAAGAATGTTAAAATTATAAATCATTAATAAATGAACAAATGAATAAGAGAAATAAAGTTAAAAACTCAACACAATAATCGATTACTTAACATCTAAAAAAATCATTTTGAAAGAAATTTCATGTAATAATTTATGACTAAAGAAAAAATGAGTTTTATCGGAGTTGGAGATATTCATCCCATATTCATTTTTTTAAGAGAAAAATAAGTAGAGCAATGTTAAAGTCTATTCTTATTTCCTTTCTAACATTTTGATAAATTTACATTGTATTTTGTGAGAGAGTAGAATGTATAATTGTTAGTAATTTATTTGAATTGATACATAATTAAACATGTATCAAACATAAAATACTTATAAATATTAAATTATACCAATAAACTTATTTCCCATACTACTCGTACAAGGTACGGGGTCTACACTAGTTGGAATTTAATCCATGTTTAATTGTTGATGGGAATGTTTTTGTGCAAATAAATGAACTAGGTTTATTTCTTCCAAAAACTCACTCCCGTGGGCGAACTGCCTCACATACAGGATTACGAAAGCACAGGGATAAGAAAGAAGAAAAAGGCTATATATTTAATGACCTTGTTATACCAAATTCAACTAATTTAAGAAAATAACAAAATCATAATTTTATAAACATCTAAGAATGTTAAAATTACAAATCATTAATAAAAGAACAAATTAATAAGAGAAATAAAGCCAAAAACTCACCACAACAATCGATTACTTAACATCTAAAAAATAAAAAATGCTTTTGAAAGAAGTTCATGTAATAACTCATGACTAAAGAAAAAATGAGTTTTATCAGGGTTGGAAATATTCATCACATATTCATTTTTTTAGAAAAAATAAGTAGAGCAATTTTAAAGTCTATTCTTATTTCCTTTCTAACATTTTGATAAATTTACATTGTATTTTGTGAGAGAGTAGAATGTGTAATTGTTAATAATTTATATGAATTGATACATAATTAAACATGTCTCAAACATAAAATACTTATAAATATTAAATTAGTATACCTATAAACTTATTTCCTATAATACCCGGTACTTGTACAAGGTCTATACTAGTGGGAATTTTATCCATGTTTAACAGTTGATGGGAATGTTTTTGTGCAAATAAATGAATTAGATTTATTTCTTGTTGTAGATTTAATGACCTTGTTATAAAGCGTTAGATATATATATATATATATATATATATATATATATATTATGGGGAGGTTTCGGTAGAAAGGTGTTTGTAGTGGAAAGTGAGGGTGAATGTAGTGCATTAGATTAGGCATAACTAACGGTGAGAATTTATTATCCATTTTAGCTAGGATATGGTGAATATCAGTAGAAATATAACTTCCCTTAATAATCAACCCACATTCATTTTTTATTTCTGTAAAAAAAATTCAATTTATTAAAAAAGGATAGAATCTATATCCATATGCAAGCAAATCAATAACAAAACAGATTGCTCATTCAAGGGGGAGCTTTCCTTAGAAAGGTGTTTATAGTGGAAAGTCAGGGCGAATGTAGTGCATTAGATTAGCCATAATTAACGGTGAGATTTAATTATCCATTTTAGTTAGGATAGGGTGAATATTAGTAGAAATATAACTTCCCCTAATAATCAGCCACGTTTATTTTTTATTTTTGCTAAAGAATTTTCAATTTATTAAAAAAGGAATGAATCTATATCCATTTGTAAACAAATCAATAATAAAACAGATTGCACATTCAAAATAACCATACATTCGATATTCAATATTTTACTTTGTGTTCATCGCGTAAATGTTCAAACATTCATACGTAACTCCATTTTGGTCTACAACGAATACGAAAGCTTTGAATTCGGGATTATTTGATCCAATCTATCTACTGCATGGATTCAGGTAAATCATTTAGCAAGTGTTGTATTGATACAAAATCAGCTTTATTTCTATTCGATGATGTCAATTCAACGAGATATGATAACTTCAAACAGAATATGCACATGTATAATTTAATGCATGTTATAATTGTAAAACGATGATGTGAATAACATCTACGAAGATTTCTAATGCATATCGCTTGTAAATCGATGATGAATAGCCCAATATAACTTTTAATGTATATGAATGTATATTCGTTTATTGGTTGTTAATCGTTGATGAATATGGTAATGTATATAAATGGATATGTGTGTTCATTTGGGTGAATATTGTGGCAATTATGGAATAAATTTGTTTTATACGAATTGCTATTTAACATCGGTGTTTAAGTTAATGAATATTAACTAATTTTGAAATGAACATATGTGGTTTCGATGATGAATATTATAGTAAGGGTATCTAATATTAGTATGTGATACGCTCTAGTTTAGTATGGTTATCTCTTGTATTTTAGGCATGATTTGAGTGTGTTTAGGTTAGTTTTGAGCATAATTGTGATATGAAGACCGAAGACACGATTTGAAGAATTGCAAGAGTTTTGAAGACAAGTGTTGATTTGGAGTAGTATTGACGCCATTTTCTTGTGACGCATGGTTCGGGATCTACGGTGATTGAATGAAGGTGAAATTGGTATCATTGGAAAGCTATCTTGAAGAGCTACAATTCATGTTTTTACGGCGAGTTCAAATTCCAACTGTATGTGGGTCAAAACCACCTCCGAAGTGGACACCAGAATGCTGTCAAAAAAACCGCGACCGCGGCCTAGTACACGCACCCGCATTGTTGGCCTTATCCGCGAGGATGGAGAAACGCAGAAGACCCGCGTCGCGGCTATGGACCCGCGCTCGCGGTGGCCTGTTTTCAGAGCCGACGTGATAGAAACATCTTCAAAAGACCTCGCTACAGACAAGTAGAGTCCACAAAAACCCACACCCTTTCCAAGGGTATGAACAGGGTGGCGCACCCCCAAATCCGTATCCTTACCCGGGTTACGGACAATACCAACAAGGCCACGCTCCCGCGTACGTCCTAATTCCCCCCCAGGTGAAACCCCACTCCGAGTACGTACCCGCGTACGTCCCTGGATATATGTCGGGGCAAGAAACATCAACCAACGGCTCGACCACAGAGAAACCTTCCAAGGACCCGATGCAGATCTCGCAATCCCATTCGCGACGTTCAAGGAGGCGAGACACTGAGTTGTCCGAAACAGCGGGGAGTGCGGCACATCCCTTGGCAAATTGGAAGTCACGCCGTCCATCCGTCAAGATCGGGTACAGTAACCCCTTTGTAATCGAGATCCAAGAGGCGCACATGCCCAATGGCTTCCACTGGCCACAAATGGGGCTCTACGACGGCACGGCTGATCCCAAAGACAACATCAAACACTTCACCGTCCAGATGAACGTCAACTCCCCCTACGACGGCGAGCGATCCCCACCCCCGAGGCAAAGAGAAGGGTGATCTCCCCCTTCGAAAACAAGTCCGAGAAAATCTACATGGGGGAGTGCCTCGCCGGGACGGCAGCAACGTCACTGGAAGCCTTGCTCGCGGGGTCCCACGACGTGTTCAATTTGTCTAGTATTGACTTAGCTAGGGCTCGCGTGATGCGCCCAAGATAGGGAATGGCTCCTTGTCTCGGCTTCTTAGCGCCTCGAACATCGTCTTTGGTTGCTTGTCCAAGTATTGGCTCCCCTTTATCGTGCACATTGGGCTTATCTTTAGGGATGGAATCTTCACTCAACTCATGGGGCCATGACTCGGTAGATGGAATCACATCACTACTTCTAAGGAAAGTGCGGATCCCAACCTCGCGAGAGCATCTGCCATTGTGTTCGAGGCTCGCGGAATTGATTCTACCGCAAAGGTCTCTAGGCATGACACCAAGGCCTTCACCTTCTCTCGGTAGGCAGGCAGGAATCCATTACTGGTGTCGTATTGGCCGTTGAGTTGACGCGCCACCAACTCGGAATCTGTGTAGACCCTAATTTTGCGGGCTCCGCTAAGGAGCGCCATCTCGATCCCGGCGATCATGGCCTCGTGTTCGACATCGTTGTTGGTGGCCTCGAAGGCGAAGTTGAGGGCGTACTCCATCTCGATTGAGGGACCAACGAGGTATACGCCGGCCCCGCCACCGGCATCACACTGTGAGCCATCAACGAACACTTTCCACTCCTCCGAGCTTGCGTCGGTCTCGGGGAAGGTGACCTCCACCATGAAGTCGGTGAGGGCCTGCCCCTTCATCGCGGTTCTTGGGAGGTTGCTGATGTCGAACTCGCAGAGCTCGACTGCCCACTTCGTCATGCGCCCCAAAAGGGCGGGCTGATGGAGGATTTGTCGGAGAGGGAGGTCGGAGAGGACCTGAATGGGGTGTGCATGGAAATAAGGGCGTAGTCGCCTCGCGGCGGTCACGACTTCCATTGCCATCTTCTCCGCCGGGGAATATCGCTGCTCCGCAGGTTGGAGCACACGACTTACGAAGTATACTGGGTGCATGGCCTCTCTAGTCAGCATCGCGCTTACTGTCTCTGGACTTACCGTGACGTATAGCTGCAGATCCTCGCCTGCCAATGGAGGTGACAAATTGGTGAGATTTGACAGGAAGATTTTCAATTCGGAGAAGGCGACCTCGAGCCCCTCATCCCAGACGAACTTGTCATTCATTTTGAGGGCGGCGAAGAAAGGAAGGGATCTGTCCACCAAACGGGAGCAAAACCTTCCCAGGAATATCAGCAACGGCGACGGCGAAGTGAAAATGATGTGTTTCCAATACAGACCTTGAAAGGTTTTGACGTCCTGGACTTCATCAAGTCTGAAGTAGAACAAGTTTTGCCTATAATTGTTTATTTGCTGATATTCTTGTATGGGCAGCCTGAGAATTTGTTGTTTGGTATCTCTTTATATCTATCCTCTCATGTTTGTGTTATTCTTGTATTGTTTTCTGATTTGGCTAAGGTAATGATGTTGAATGTTGAATGTTTTTGCTTGGTTTATAATGAAGACTGGCGATCCATTCTATCCATATGATACTGGAAGGTGTAACAACAATGCTTCATATGTTGGTATTGCATTAGGTTAACTCCCTTCCCTTGATGACAAGTTGACAATAACTTTAATTAAATTTATGTCAAAAGGCTTTGATAAGAGGAAGATAGTCATACTCTTATGTACCTTGATTTATAATTCCACGACGTGTTCGTCTGGACCGCGAAGGACCTCCGCAGTGTTCCTATTCCTCTATTTTTTGCTTGATTTTTATTATTTATGAGAATTTCGTAAGATTGAGAAGATGGAGATCCGTAAAATTGAAAAGATGACGATTGTGTGGCGATATTCGCTACATCAGGTTGTGATATTCATGAAACTAGGTACTGATATTCACAATATTAAGTGAGTATATTCATTAAATGTAGAGTGACGATGCATATTGTAATTTGACATTGGATTACATTTAAATTTAGAGTGGCGATGTTCATACTTTTTATGATGATATTCATGTATTTTTTGGTGATATTCATATCATTTAACAATAATTTATTATTTTACTACATATTCATTAATCAGTTAATAATTCATACATGTATTCAAAGTTGAGTATGGTTATCTTTATTGGTAATTATGCTAATTAGATTTGTTGTGAAGGCTGAAGATCAAGGAATAAGCTAATCTCAAATAGTTTGTTGTTCAAGATCATCACCGGTTCGTTCATCGAGTTCCTTGCCAATCTCAAATACTATTGTTCAAGTTAAATTTTAGAGAAATTGAAAAAAAAATGCGCGTTTTAGGGTATAAAAATTGATATATGTTTGATGATATTCAATGGTAAATGCATTGATATTCACCAACTATTATTAGGATATTCACATATAAAAATCGTTGATGTAAATATTTTGAGTCAATTTTTAATAGTCACAGTCATTTATATTCATTAGTTGTCATACTAATATTCATTTGTGTGAATGTTGATATTCTTGTGTTTGTATTTCTAATTAGCTTATATAATTCGCTTGCTACAAGAAGAGTGTTTTTTGTTTGAGAGATTTTATATATTATTACGAATATTTATTGACTCAATTTTTTTCTTTGAAGGTAGAAAATGGTCAAAAATATCGAAGGAAGTTGAAGAACATGGAGTTTCATAAGAGCAATGTTTCTCATTTTTAGATCGTCAGATTTGTACTTTGGTGATCATGTTCACCATATTAGCTAGGGATATTCTTCTATCTAGGTGGTTATATTCGCCATATTACCTAGTAACAGTTATGTAAATGGTGGTCATATTCACCATATTAGCTAATGATTTTCACGTAATTAGGTGATCATCTTCTCTGTATTAGCTTATAATATTCATGTAATAGAATGGTGATATTCTTATCAATAAATGATAATATTTATATAGTTTTTCGAATCAACTTAGGTATGGTTATGTAAATGGTGGTCATATTCATTTATAAAATTATAATGATCGAGATAATACAACTATTCATTTTAATCATATTCATCGTAATCAAAATACATATTCATTGTTTATCACATTGGTATTCACTCATCTGGTATGCTACGAGAATAGAGATATGAAATTACGTCAATATCAATTAATTTTAAAAATAGGATAAAATCAATATTAAATGTATTACTTATTTTGATTTTCAAAATAGGAATGAGAATCTATATTTATATCAGATTTCAAAATTTGTACGTGATTTGATTTACATCAATATCAATTAATTCCTTCCTTTTTTATTTTTCTAAATGATCTGTTTGCTAATTTTAAGTGATGTGAGTTTTTTTTGGCAAATGACATATAATCTAGTGATATTCCTCCTATTTTAACTATTTTGCATTTTCAAATCTCACCATCAATTCACTTTAATCCAACGCCTCAAATTTACCCTCACTTTCTACCACAATTAGCTTTCTACCGGAACCTCCCCTGGGGAGGTTCCGGTAGAAAGGTGTTTGTAGTGGAAAGTGAGGGTGAATGTAGTGCATTAGTTTAGGCATAACTAACGGTGAGAATTGATTATCCATTTTAGCTAGGATATGGTGAATATTAGTAGAAATATAACTTCCCTTAATAATCAACCCACATTCATTTTTTATTTCTGTAAAAAAAAATTCAATTTATTAAAAAAGGAATGAATCTAAATCCATATGCAAGCAAATCAATAACAAAATAGATTGCTCATTCAAGGGGGAGGTTTCCTTAGAAAGGTGTTTATAGTGGAAAGTCAGGGCGAATGTAGTGCATTAGATTAGCCATAATTAACGGTGAGATTTAATTATCCATTTTAGTTAGGATAGGGTGAATATTAGTAGAAATATAACTTCCCCTAATAATCAGCCACGTTTATTTTTTATTTTTGTTAAAGAATTTTCAATTTATTAAAAAAGGAATGAATCTATATCCATTTGTAAACAAATCAATAATAAAACAGATTGCACGTTCAAAATAACTATACGTTCGATATTCAATATTTTACTTTGTGTTCATCGCGTAAATGTTCAAACATTCATATGGATGATGTGAATTCAACGAGATATGAATTCAACGAGATATGATCAAACAATATTTTACTTTGTGTTCGATATTCAATATTTTACTTTATTTCTATTCGATGATGTGAATTCAACGAGATATGATAACTTCAAACAGAATATGCACATGTATAATTTAATGCTTGTTATAATTGTAAAACGATGATGTGAATAACATCTACGAAGATTTCTAATGCATATCGCTTGTAAATCGATGATGAATAGCCCAATATAACTTTTAATGAATATGAATGTATATTCGTTTATTGGTTGTTAATCGTTGATGAATATGGTAATGTATATAACTGGATATGTGTGTTCATTTGGGTAAATATTGTGGCAATTATGGAATAAATTTGTTTTATACGAATTGCTATTTAACATCGGTGTTTAAGTTAATGAATATTAACTAATTTTGAAATGAACATATGTGGTTTCGATGATGAATATTATAGTAAGGGTATCTAATATTAGTATGTGATACGCTCTTGTTTAGTATGGTTATCTCTTGTATTTTAGGCATGATTTGAGTGTGTTTAGGTTATTTTTGAGCATAATTGTGATATGAAGACCGAAGACACGATTTGAAGAATTGCAAGAGTTTTGAAGACAAGTGTTGATTTGGAGTAGTATTGACGCCATTTTCTTGTGACGCATGGTTCGGGATCTACGGTGATTGAATGAAGGTGAAGTTGGTATCATTGGAAAGCTATCTTGAAGAGCTACAATTCATGTTTTTACGGCGAGTTCAAATTCCAACTGTATGTGGGTCAAAACCACCTCCGAAGTGGACACCAGAATGCTGTCAAAAAAACCGCGACCGCGGCCTAGTACACGCACCCGCATTGTTGGCCTTATCCGCGAGGATGGAGAAACGCAGAAGACCCGCGTCGCGGCTATGGACCCGCGCTCGCGGTGGCCTGTTTTCAGAGCCGACTTCTTTTATTTTATCTTATGTTTTTATTTTATCTTTGGTATTTAGTTTTTTCCGGTTGTTTTAGCATTTATTAGACCTAGTTCGTGAGTTTTAGGGGAGAGCCTCTTTTCAGTTTTAACCTAGAGATTCTTTCAGTTTTTATGAAGAGCTAACCCTTTGGGGTTTGTTCGAAGGTGAAGCTCTAATGTATGAACTCGTGAGGTTTTGGTAATTGATTTCTATCATTTGGTTAAAATTTTTTCTCTTGTGCTTCATTATATGAATGTTGATTGATTCCGAATGAGTAGCTAACTTGTTGAACTGATTGATTTTCTACTGTTGGATTAGATTTGGACCGTGGACAAATCTGTTCTGTGAAAACAACTTAGAACTTAGATCTGTTGTCTATGCAACTAGGAATTAAGAAAAGAATTGATTATAAGTTAATTTAATCGACTCGTAGCTTGGTTGTCTCGACTTGTATCCTGCATATCCTTGTTCTCTATGATAATTCTAGGTTAAGCGTCCTTGCCTAGGGTTAAAGAATTGTTTGGACCGTGGACTTGCAATTGCTAATGATTAGGATAGGAATTAACCATAGGTGTAAAAGGAATCAGTGGATGAATCTGTGATCTTATGATTATTTCAAAGTGGATCTTTTGAATAAACTTTTTTCTCTATTGTTTTGTTTGATTGTTTGTTATTTGTTTCTTAGTTTAGTTTAGTGTAGATTTTTCTCATTATTTCCCCCTGTCTTTAGTTGGTAAAAATATTGATACTAGAAGTCGCAAGTTCTATAGGGTACAACCCCGACTTACTCGCTATACTAGCTTGTATTAGGGTTAATTATCTTTGTTCTTGGCATAACGACCTAGGCCGAGTCAGTATAAGTAATGGTCGATGATAAATACCGATATTATTGCTAATACACATGAATCTGAAGAAGATGGAGAAGAGGACATTGAGTTTAATTATGGTAATGATTGCCTTGCTGACCCGGATGACCGACACAACCAACAGTGGGTACCACGATGCCCACAAACAATAAAGCTTGTTGTTGGAAGAATATTTGATACACTAGCAGCAACTGAAGCATTCTATCGTTAATATGCAACCATAGTTGGTTTCGCTGTCCGTTTAAGCTCAACAACCAAATTTGCACGGTCGGATATCATATCCTGCAAATACTTCAGATGCAATAAAAAAAGGGTTTAAAAACACAAAAAATAGCACCGGTCAAAAGAAGACGACTTCAGACCGAGTTGGTTGTAATGCAAAATAGATCTTTAAGGCGACTGGAAATAGAAGGGAATGTCCAAAATGAAAAGTGTTGGAAAGTTTAAGGATGTTGGGAATGTTTAGTGAAAAATCTCTAAGTAAAGTTGGTTTCAAAAGTTGATTGAGATGAGAAGAATGAAAAGAAAGAACAAATCTCAAATGGATTTGTGGAAAGAAAAATCAAAAGTTGATCAAAAGAAGGAAGTGAATAAAAGAAAGTAATGGAAGAAAGGGAAGTACAAGTTGGGAAGTTGTTGAGAGTGAGTGTTGATGTAATTTGGGTTTTAGTTGATTCTAGTTCCCGGATTTAGCACCACATGGCCATATAATTATCCCTTCCTACTTGTCTATACCTTGGCCCCATTACAACCTTGAAAAAAGACCTCATGATTTATGTTGTGCATTTGAACATTCGTGGTGGAGATTTAGTGCACTATTGCAAGCATATGGTAGTTGGCATTCAAAGATGATTTTTGAGCAAAAACACATACCTTTAAACACTTGAGTGTTGAGTGCAAACACATATACCTTGGTGAGGGTTAGAATGGATTAACAACTTGGTTTGAAACATCCGATATATGTATGCAAAGATTTCATGGTTAAGTTTGTGCTTCTTGAAAATGAATTAAGTCATGACTTTCTTGTTTGTGGTGTGATTGATTTCTATGTCTTGCTTGAGGACAAGCAAGGTTCAAGCATGGGGGGATTTGATAGAGCATATAGATGTAGTTGTTAGAGCATGTTTTTATTCTCGTTCTATGCATTTTTAGCTAGGATTTCATTCTAAGTTTAGATTAGGTTTTATTTTCGTTTAGTTCGGAATCTACGCGTCTTTGTGCGTAATTGCAGGTCGGATGGTGGAAGACGGTAGATGGAAAGCTTAGGACGGACCTCGGGACGTGTAGGAAGCATTGGAAATGAAGATCGAGGCAAAGGATTACAAAGGGCAAGAAGTGAAAGCCAAACCGCGGAGTGAAGCCAAGACCGCGCCTAGAGGGCCAACTTACTACGGCGTCAACGCGGACAAACCATGGGAGAGCGCGGTCGCGCTCTTGGAGGCACCAAACCGCGCTCTGGAGCGTCGGTGCGGCGTGGAGTTGGGCTTCCGCGAGATCTTGTGGGCCGACTTTCTTAATGTTTATTTGGATATTTTTGGATCTTTTGGATATTTTTAGCTTGATATAAATACTTTCCTTAGATTTTATTTTAGATCTTATGCTATCTTTTAGTGTTTTATGCAATTTGGAGATTTGTGGGAGACAAACCCTAGTTTTTGCAATTGAAGATCAATTTGACTTTTGTAAATTTGATTTCTCTTTAATGTCGATTTCTAGCTAAATTTCCCATGTCCAACTAGTTACTTGAAGTTGTGTGCATGATTGTTTGTGAGATTTGAATTATTTTAGTTTGCCTTGACTAGATTGAATCTCTCCACGCTTAATTGATTAAATTCACTTACGATTATAATAGCTTGATCACCTATTTTACTTCTAGGTTGAATTATAACTAGAATAATTAAATAGACGGTGGAATTTGATTATTCATGGATGAATCCTTTGATTGATCTTAAAGACGGTGTATATTAAGGTTAATCAAAGGCGGAGAATTTAATCACAAGACTTCATGAATAGACGGTGGAATTCATGAATATTGTTTCTATGAATGCTTTGAACTTAATTGCATGATCAACTTGACATAGAAGGGTTTCTAGGTTAATTGGTTAAAAGGTTGTTAAAGACGGTGTATATTAACAACCACAATAAGCTTGAATTCATAAATTCACAATAGATTAGTCAAGGGAAATTGAAATAAGGATAATCGATGATCAAAACTCATGTATGCAATGGATATGAAACTAGTTGGACGCTTTTCTCCATATTTGAATCTCAACTTACTTTACTTGCTTAGCTTTAGTTAGTTTAATTACTTAGATTTTTAGTTTATAATCACAAGAAAACCCCCATCTGCTTAGTAATATTATATAAATACGAAAATCTGAGTCCTTATGGGTTCGACCCTTGCTTCCACTATACCTATGTTAGGAAGTTAGGAATTTTCTTTGGCAGTGCTTTTATAGCGACGTAAAAGTGCTCGTCAAATTTGGCGTCGTTGTCGAGGACTCGGAAAATTATTTGTATTTATCTAGTGTTACTTTTTATTTCTTTTTGGGTGTGAACCACTTGTATGGTTCATACCCGTGCTACTAATCCATCTCTTGTAGCGTTTGATTCAGAAATCGAAAGAACAATCTCTAGGTTGCGCAGGCAAGCTCGTGCGAATTCTCGAGAACTACCGTTCAATCTGGCATCTTCCTCTTCTTCTACTGATTCTGATTCTGATAGCGTTTGTGAAATACCAGAGATGGCTCAGACACTGAGACAGTTAACTGCACCAGATTTGGCACAACAACCATTGGCGGTGAGGATACCTGCACTCCCTGACGGTGTCCAATTTGAACTGAAATCAGGATTGATTCATCTCCTTCCTCAATTCTATGGGAAGGCGGGTGAAGATCGCAACAAGCATTTGTCGGTTTTTCATGATGTCTGCACTAGCATGAAACCAAATGGAATCACTGATGACCAAATCAAGTTGAGAGCTTTTGCGTTCTCTTTGAAGGATGCAGCGAATGACTGGCTCTATTATTTGGCTCCTGACAGTATCGAGACTTGGGAGGAAATGAAAAAGGCTTTCCCGGAGAAGTATTTCCCAACCACAAAGCTCTCGAGTATGAAAAAGAGCATTAGCAACATTGAACAGCTCCCAAATGAATCGCTTTATGAGCATTATGAGAGGTTCAAGAAGCTAATCTTAAGCTGCCCCTATCATGGTTACTCTAAGATGGATCTTGTTATGTACCTGCATGAAGGCTTATTGGATGAAGAACGCCGACATGTTAATGCTGCCTGTGGAGGGAACATCCTGAACAAGACTCCTGAACAAGCTTTTGAACTATTTCATGAACTTTCTGAAGGCTCTCGTCAATTTAGCAAAAGAGCTTCAATGAAGGCAGCCAATTCTGTTGATGTTACAGCTTTACATGAAGATGTGAATGAGTTGAAGTCAATGTTCAGGCAATTCATGCTGAAGGGATCACAACAAGTGAAGCCTTGCGGTTTCTGCTTTGATGTTACTCATAAGACGGATGCTTGTCCTACTCTTCATGCTCAAGAGGAGGAAGTTAATGCACTTGGAGGCTATGGGCCAAGAAGACCAGCATATGATCCTTATTCAAGCTCGTACAATCCAGGCTGGAAGGATCATCACAATTTGAGGTACGGAAATCAAAATCAACAGCATGCACTTCAAAACAGGCCTCCATGTTTTAGACCTCCTTTTCAACATCAACCTCAGAATCAAGCACCGAATCAAGGCCCATCCTCATCCACAAATGATATGATCCGTGCTCTTACCCAGAATATGGCCATGATGTAGCAAACTATGGGCCAAATTCAGCAAGACACCAAGTCGAGCATCACCAACTTGGAAAATCAAATGAGCCAACTTGCACAGGCAATGAACAAATTTGAAGCTAAAGATTCCAACAGGTTACCTTCTCAGACGGAACTCAATCCTAAGCAGAATGTGAATGCAATCTCTCTCCGTAGTGGTAAAGTGTTGGAAAACAAATCCGGAGAGCCACAAACTTTACCTGATGAAGAAACCGAGCGAGGCGAAAAATCGGAGTTTGACGTCCATGCTGAGCGCGGGCAAAACAGCCAGAGCGCCCCCGCGCCACCAAGCCCTAAACCGCGCTCCGAGGGGCCAACTTACTGCGGCCAGAGCGCGGTCAGGACCGGAAAGAGCGCGACCGCGCTCCGGGACGGCCAAACCGCGTCGGCGGTGATTTATGAAGGCCCTTCGATTCCTTCGACGTCGGTTCTCAAACCTCCCCCATCTTTCCCCGAAGCCTTAAAGGAGTCCCGTAAGATCGAGAACGATAAAGAGATCTTCGAAACATTTAGCAAGTGTGAGGTGAATATTCCGCTACTCAAGCTTATCAAGAGCATTCCCCGCTATGCTAAATTTTTGAAGGAGTTATGTACGGTCAAGCGGAATCAAAAGCAAAAAGGGAAGCAAAAGATCAAGGTCAGTGAGTAAATCTCAGCGGTCTTCCAAAGACGATTGGCACAAAAATGCGAGGACCCAGGTATGTTCACTATCCCATTTATCATAGGTGAGAGAAAATTTGAAAAGGCTATGCTAGACTTAGGTGCTTCCATCAATGTTTTGCCTTATTCAATTTATGAGTCTCTTGAGCTAGGTCCATTGAATGAAACAACCGTAGTTATTCAATTGGCTGATAGGTCTAACGTTTACCCAAAGGGGATAATAGAAGATGTGCTTGTTATGGTTGATAAATTGATTTTCCCTGCTGATTTTTACGTACTTGAAATGGAACATGACAAGCATGCTGCTCAAATCCTTCTAGGTAGACCATTCCTAAAGACAGCCAAAACTAAAATTGATGTGTGTAGTGGCTCATTAACCATGGAGTTTGATGGGGAAAAAGTGGAATACAATATCTATGATGCTATGAAATTCCCCTATGATGTTCATTCTTTGTGTTCAATTGATGTGTTAGATACTCTTGTGCAAGATTTCTTTGACATTAATGATCATGATGAATTGCAATCTACACTTGAAAACTCTATGGTTGATAAAGATGAAGTGGAATTTATGCTTAATGATGATATGCAAGAAATTGTAGCCGAGTTGAACGCTCACTATGAGCGACCACTCTTGCTACCGGGCTCAAAGCCCATTGCACTAACATTGCCAAGCGAGAAGCTTGTTCCCTCTATTGTGCAGGCCCCACAGGTAGAGCTCAAACAACTGCCAGACCACCTCAAGTACGCTTTTCTAGGTGATGGAGATACTCTACCGGTGATAATTTCAAACAAGCTGACTCAAGATCAAGAATACCGGTTGTTGGATGTTTTAAGGGAGCATAAATCCGCTATAGGATGGACTATTTCCGACATTAGAGGAATAAGCCCCTCTACTTGTATGCATAGAATCCTATTGGAGGATGAAGCAAAACCCTCAAGACAACCACAAAGGAGGTTGAACCCGCCTATGATGGAAGTTGTGAAGAAGGAGGTCCTGAAACTTCTTCAAGCAAGAATGATTTTTCCCATATCGGATAGCAAATGGTAAGTCCTACTCAGGTCGTTCCTAAGAAAGGTGGAATCACGGTGAAGGAGAATCAAGATGGTGAGCTAATTCCAACAAGAATTCAAACCGGGTGGCGTGTATGCATCGATTACCGAAAGCTCAACACGGTAACCCGTAAAGACCATTTTCCTTTACCTTTTATTGATCAAATGCTTGAGCGACTTGCGGGTCGTTCCTTCTATTGTTTCTTGGATGGGTATTCAGGTTATTTTCAGATAGCAATTGCACCCGATGATCAAGAGAAGACAACATTTACTTGCCCATTTGGCACATTCGCTTATAGAAGAATGCCATTTGGTCTATGTAATGCACCCGCCACTTTCCAAAGGTGTATGGTCAGTATATTTTCTGAATACATAGAGAACTTCATTGAAGTCTTTATGGATGATTTCACCGTTCATGGCAATGATTTTGATTCTTGTTTAACTCACTTGACACTTGTGCTAAAACGTTGTGAAGAAACTAACCTTTGTCTTAATTCTGAAAAATGCCATTTTATGGTAGAGCAGGACATAGTGTTAGGTCATATAGTGTCATCTAAAGGGATTGAAGTTGATAAGGCAAAGGTTGATGTAATTCAATCCTTGCCTTATCCTACTAATGTTCGGGAAGTACGTTCTTTTCTTGGTCATGCAGGTTTTTACCGCAGGTTCATTAAAGACTTCTCCAAGATCGCTTCACCCCTTTGTGAGTTACTCAAGAAGGATGTGACCTTTGACTTTAATGAAGCTTGTAAAAAAGCTTTTAATGAGTTGAAGGCTCGCCTCACCACTGCACCAATAATTCAACCCCCGGATTGGTCCCTACCTTTTGAGCTGATGTGTGATGCAAGCGACTATGCGGTAGGGGCAGTTTTGGGCCAAAAGATTGGTAAGGCTTCTCATGTTATCCATTATGCTTCTATGACTCTTAATGAAGCACAGAAAAATTATTACACCACCGAGAAGGAACTTTTGGCGGTGGTGTTTGCTTTGGAAAAGTTTCGGTCTTATTTGCTAGGTACAAAGGTGATCGTCTATATGGATCATGCAGCCCTTCTTTACTTGTTGACGAGGAAGGAGGCAAAGTCCAGGTTGATTAGATGGATCTTATTGTTGAGTGAATTCAACATTGAGATCAACGACAAAAAGGGGGCGGAAAACGTGGTGGCGGATCATCTTAGTCGCTTAGTTCATGAGGGGGAACGATGTGCTCAAATCACACCGATTAGAGAAGAATTTCCAGATGACACCTTGTTTTCGGTACGTGTACTTCAACCTTGGTATGCTCATTTGGTAAATTTTCTTGTTTCGAGTGTATTTCCTCCTAGCTTTAGCAAGGCTCAAAGGGATAAACTCAAGAGTGAAGCACGGTATTATGTGTGGGACGATCCATATCTTTGGAAACATTGTTCCGATCAGGTAATCCGACGTTGTCTTCCGGATAATGAGGTAACTTCAGTTTTACCATTTTGTCATTCTTGTGCTTGTGGGGGGCATTTCAGTTCTAGGAAAACCGCTAGGAAAGTATTGGATGCAAGATTCTTTTGGCCTACTATCTTTCGGGATGCATATGCCTTTTATAAATCCTGTGACCGATGCCAAAGGGTCGGAAATATATCCCGAAGGGATGAAATGCCTCAAACTTCAATTATCTTTTGTGAGGTATTTGACGTTTGGGGTATAGATTTCATGGGCCCCTTTCCTAGCTCTTACGGGAATATTTATATTTTATTAGCGGTGGACTACGTTTTCAAATGGGTGGAAGCGAAGGCCACCAGGACTGATGATTCCCGAGTTGTGGCAGATTTTTTTGAAGGCGCATATATTCTCAAGATTTTAGATTCCTAGAGCTTTAATTAGTGACAAGGGATCCCACTTTTGCAACCGAACGGTCAGTGCGCTCTTGAAGAAATATCATGTCACACACAGGATTTCTACGGCCTACCACCCACAAACGAATGGCCAAGTTGAGGTATCTAACAGAGAGATCAAAGCCATTCTTGAGAAAACGGTGTCGCCAAACTCGCTTAGACGATGCTTTATGGGCGTATAGGACGGCTTACAAAACACCGATTGGAATGTCGCCTTTTCGGTTGGTGTTTGGTAAAGCTTGTCATCTTCCAGTGGAGATCCAACATAGAGCTTATTGGGCTGTGAAGAACTGTAGTCTGCAGATGGATGAAGCCGGTGAGTTGAGGATGATTCAGTTGCAAGAACTTGAGGAATTACGGTTAGAAGCTTATGACAACGCGGTCATATACAAGGAGAAGACCAAAGCTTTGCATGACAAGAAAATATGGAGGAAAAGTTTTTCGGTAGGTGATAAAGTTTTGCTATATCAATCTAGACTCAAACTTTTTCCAAGTAAGCTGAGGTTGAGATGGACGGGGCCGTTCGTAGTAGCTCAGACGTATCCTCATGGAGAGGTGGAAATTTATGATGAAGCCACTCATTCGCTACAAAAGGTGAATGGTCAGCGTTTGAAGCCGTATTTTGAAGGATTTAGCAATGCTATTCTTGAAGAACCGGCTTTGAACGAACCAAACACATGAGCGGTAATGCGTCAAGCTAATGACGTTAAACAAGCGCTTCTTGGGAGGC
The DNA here is from genome assembly GCA_964016875.1 of Fallopia convolvulus. Classification (NCBI taxonomy): domain Eukaryota; kingdom Viridiplantae; phylum Streptophyta; class Magnoliopsida; order Caryophyllales; family Polygonaceae; genus Fallopia; species Fallopia convolvulus. The sequence continues at coordinate 22,545,396 of OZ024730.1, forward strand.
AACCGAAGCTTTGTTTTGATTTTTTTTATTTTATTTTCTAGATTTAGTTGTGTTTTTGGTTTGTTTTTGTTTGGTTTTCGGTTTGTTTTTGTTTTTCTTAGTTATAGGTAAAGTTGGAAAACAGGTAAATGCGGTACGAGGAGGTCAAGCCGGCCTTACATTCATGACCCGGGAATGAGCAAATCGAGGCCGAGTTCATAAGGCCGGGACGCGGTGCAACCCATGCCAGGGCGCCCCCGCGCTGTCACGCCGAAACCGTGCCCCGAAGGGCCGAGTTACTGCGGCCGGAGCGCGGGCAAACCCGGGAGAGCGCGACCTCGCTCTCAAGGGTGCCAAACCGCGCCTAGGCCGGGTTCGGCGCAATAAACCCGAATTTTCTCCTATTTCTTGCCATACCCTTCTTCTTCCTCATAAAACCCACGAAGCCTCCCTCTCTTCTCCTCCATTGAAGCTCCTCATTCAAGTTCCATTGAAGATCAAAACTCCAAATCAAGCCCGGATTTGCACTCCTAGTCATCAAATAAGTAAGATTTCTCACTTTTCTCTTCAAATTTCATCCCCAAATTGAAGATCTCAACCCAAAAATTTACTAAATTAGGTTTTGCATAAAAACCTTAATTTTAGGGACATTTAGGCCAAATTTCCTCAATTTAAGTCTAGATTCAACAATATTAGAATGTTTATGAGTTAGTTTCATGTCTAGAACTTGAAAAATCCATAATTTCGAAGAGAGTGTTCTAGGTTAGTGGGGGAAGTGAGTGTTTTGAGAGCAATTATTGTCTATTATTACTTGTTTGGTGGATTGCTCTTGCCGGGGCAATCGAATTGTGCTTGTTTGTGGTGTTTTTTATTGTTGTGTAGGTGATATCATCATGGGTCGAACCAAGGTTCCCCCCAATGCATCCTCATCGGGACCTAGTCGTCCTCAAAGAGCAACTAGAGCAACCCGAGCAACATCAACTAGGGCTCAAAATGTTGCACCCTCTTCCTCCCGATCCCGAGCTCCACCTAGAGCTTCTTCCTCAAGCAATGTGATTACACCGACAACTTATGGTCTTCAATTCTGGGACATGAGGCATCTAGACCGGTTTGATCAATTGAAAGAGCGTGAAATCCAAGGTCCGAGATATATTGACTGGGATTTGTTGGAGGAGTTGGGTTTAGCTAGAGAATTGAGGAATATTGAGTTTCATCACAACTTGACTGTGTTGAGCATGAGATTGCCTGTTTACCGTAGCCTCGTGTTGGAGTTCTTGAGCACATTGGAGGCTCATATCTTAGAGGGGCGATTTGCGAATGAAGGGCGGTGCAATTTTCAGCTAGGTGGGATGATGAGAAGCATGACTCTTAATGATATCAACAAGCTGTTCAGATTTACCACATACCATAAGAATGTTGATAGATGGGAAAACCGTGCCACTTTTACGGATGATGAAAAGTGGGCTCTCCTTTCTGGGACTGATGAGTACTTGCCTTCTAGAACCAAGGCGTCTGGAATTTCTCATCCAATAATTCGAATTCTTCAGAGGTTCTTTGCTCACTCTATTACAAGCAGAGGAGAGGGTGAGAATAATTGCCCTAGGAAGGTTTTTTTTCTCCTTCGAGGTATTCTGGAAGGGCAAGAGGTTGACTTCGGTGCCGCTATGATGCACAACATGGAGCTCATGATTAAGAGAAATACTGGTCGGATCGCTGTGGGTGGTATCATCACCAAGTTTGCCCAACACTTTGGGATTGATTTTGAGCAGTGTGAAGATAGAGGTTGGTTTTCTACAACATGAACTTGCATTTCTACAACAAAATGAAGGTGTTATATGTGAAGAACAATCGGTACTATTGGGTGCTAGACAATAGCTCTTTCGCTATGAAGTTGCCTAATCCAGAGAGGGTGAAGATAGAGGTTGGTTTGCAAAATGCTGACACATGGCTCATTCATCCTGAAGATGGTGATTTACCGGTTTCAGAAGTGATTAGAGGGACAAAGAGAAGGAAGAAATCAAGGGGTCAGGATGAGGAAGCGAGCGCTTCTATGGATGTTGATGAGGAGGACGAAGATGAGGAGTTTCAAGCTGCTCCTGAGGATATTGCAGCTGAAGATGATGGGTAAAATGATGAAGATGATGATGAGCACAATGAAGTACCACCAATTCAAGAGTTTGAGCAACAAGGCCTAGGTGGTAACATGTCTACCACCCAATACAAACATTTGGTGGAATTGTTGGGCGGCTTGTCTACACAAGTGAGTGGCTTGCACACTCGTATGGATGGCATGGCGGCTGATTTCAACCATTTCCGGGGTTATGCTACGAGCCGTTTTGATTATGTTGATGAGCAGACCCGGTATTTGCATCAGAGGATGGACACTTACACGCCTGAGCAGGGTTAACAGCCGTATGCTTATCAGCCTTATCCTGGATATCCAGCTCCTGAGTGGCCATACCCGGGGTACCCACCACCACCATCAGAGTAGATTCCCGAGTTTGACAAGTTCTTGTGATAAGGTCAGTTTTCTTTTACTCTTATGTTTTTATTACTTTGGGGACAAAGTAATGTTTAAGCATGGGGGAAGGGGATTATTTATTTTGTCATGAGAACTTGATTAGTTAGATCATATAGTTACATGTGCATGTTTATTTTTATTTGTATGCATTGATTAAAAGTTTGAAAAATCCACTAAAAATTTGAAAATTTCTGAAAATTTGAAAAAAAAAATTGTGTTTTGTTTGCATTTAGGATTCATTTTTCCCCTTGGAACCACTTGTTTGAAGAATGAGCATGATTTCATATCCCATAACTTGTTAAGTTTATGATGGAAGTTCTAAATAAGAATTGCTTAATTATGAAGGAGTACGCATGAAAGTGAAAACTTGAGCTAGTTATGAAGTTCTAACCAAAAATTTGCCTTGTGAGATTTCTTTTGAGCCTTTACATGCCATTTTTGCATGAAATTCTTGAGTGTATCAGTTTGATTGTTTTAACTCTAGAACTTGTGTTTAGATTCTTTTTCGAGGCCACATTATATTATTTGAATGCATGATGTAAAAGTGATTGAGGCAAATTTTCTTTAGCTCATTTATATCCTTATCCACCCTACATTATACTTTTGTTTTTGTAGCCCCATTGTTTTTGAGCCTTGGCCTTGTTTATTAGCTCCACAAAAATTAATCCTAGCCGAATAAGCTTGAGCCTCATCCGGGAATTAGGATTTGACTAGGGGAATTTTGTGGGTTAATTGTTGTACTTTGGGGTTTGTGAGGCAATTTGAAAAGGTGTAATAGAAGGGAATGTCCAAAATGAAAAGTGCTGGAAAGTTTAAGGATGTTGGGAATGTTTAGTGAAAAATCTCTAAGTAAAGTTGGTTTGAAAGGTTGATTGAGATGAGTTGTATGTGTAAATTGCAAAGTATTATTGTGAGAGAAGAATGAAAAAGAAAGAACAAATCTCAAATGGGTTTGTGGAAAGAAAAATCAAAAGTTGAGCAAAAGAAAGAAGTGCTTAAAAGAAAGTAATGGAAGAAAGGGAAGTACAAGTTGGGAAGTTGTTGAGAGTGAGTGTTGATGTAATTTGGGTTTTAGTTGATTCTAGTTCCCGGATTTAGCACCACATGGCCATATAATTTTCCCTTCCTACTTGTCTATACCTTGGCCCCATTACAACCTTGAAAAAAGACCTCATGATTTATTTTGTGCATTTGAACATTCGTGGTGGAGATTTAGTGCACTGATGCAAGCATATGGTAGTTGGCATTCAAAGATGATTTTTGAGCAAAAACACATACCTTTAAACACTTGAGTGTTGAGTGCAAACACATATACCTTGGTGAGGGTTAGAATGGATTAACAGCTTCGTTTGAAACTTTCGATATATGTATGCAAAGATTTCATGGTTAAGTTTTTGCTTCTTGAAAATGAATTAAGTCATGACTTGCTTGTTTGTGGTGTGATTGATTTCTATGTGTTGCTTGAGGACAAGCAAGGTTCAAGCATGGGGGAATTTGATAGAGCATATAGATGTAGTTGTTAGAGCATGTTTTTATTCTCGTTCTATGCATTTTTAGCTAGGTTTTCATTCTAAGTTTAGATTAGGTTTTATTTTCTTTTTAGTTCGGAATCTACGCGTCTTTGTGCGTAATTGCAGGTCGGATGGTGGAAGACGGTAGATGGAAAGCTTAGGACGGACCTCGGGACGTGTAGGAAGCATTGGAAATGAAGATCGAGGCAAAGGATTACAAAGGGCAAGAAGTGAAAGCCAAACCGCGGAGTGAAGCCAAGACTGCGCCGAGAGGGCCAACTTACTGCGGCGTCAGCGCGGGCAAACCATGAGAGAGCACGGTCGCGCTCTGGGAGGCTTCAAACCGCGCTCTGGCACGTCGGTGCGGCGTGGACTTGGGCTTCCGCGAGATCTTGTGGGCCGACTTTCTTAATGTTTATTTGGATATTTTTGGATATTTTGGATATTTTTAGCTTGATATAAATACTTTCCTTAGATTTTATTTTAGATCTTATGCTATCTTTTAGAGTTTTATGCAATTTGGAGATTTGTGGGAGACAAACCCTAGTTTTTGCAATTGAAGATCAATTTGACTTTTGTAAGTTTGATTTCTCTTTAATGTCGATTTCTAGCTAAATTTCCCATGTCCAACTAGTTAGTTGAAGTTGTGTGCATGATTGTTTGTGAGATTTGAATTATTTTAGTTTTCCTTGACTAGATTGAATCTCTCCATGCTTAATTGACTAAATTCACTTAGGATTATAATAGCTTGATCACCTATTTTACTTCTAGGTTGAATTATAACTAGAATAATTAAATAGATGGTGGAATTTGATTATTCATGGATGAATCCTTTGATTAAACTTAAAGACGGTGTATATTAAGGTTAATCAAAGGCGGAGAATTTAATCACAAGACTTCATGAATAGACGGTGGAATTCATGAATATTGTTTCTATTGAATGCTTTGAACTTAATTGCATGATCAACTTGACATTGAAGGTTTTCTAGGTTAATTGGTTAAAAGGTTGTTAAAGACGGTGTATATTAACAACCACAATAAGCTTGAATTCATAAATTTACAATAGATTAGTCAAGGGAAATTGAAATAAGGATAATCGATGATCAAAACTCATGTATGTAATAAATACGAATCTAGTTGGACGCTTTTCTCCATATTTGAATCACAACGTACTTTACTTGCTTAGCTTTAATTAGTTTAATTACTTAGATTTTAGTTTATAATCACAAAAAAAAACCTTCTGCTTAGTAATATTATATAAATACGAATAATCTGAGTCCTTGTGGGTTCGACCCTTGCTTCCACTATACCTAGGTTAGGTAGTTAGGAATTTTCTTTGGCAGTGCTTTTATAGCGACGTAAAAGTGCTCATCAGTTACTTATGTGTGTATTCATTATGTGTACATCATATATTCTCTCAGGTACCGCATTGTATTCACCCTATTTATAGGGCTGGACAACAACAAAAAATGTGTAACATTTGGTTGTGGCTTAGTAATTAAGGAAGATGTGGAATCATATATTTGGTTGTTTCAACAGTTTCAGAAAGCAATGGGAAAAGACCCACAAATCATGGTAATTGATCAAGATTGTGCGATGAAGATTGACATGGAGCAGGTTTTCACGAGAACAAGGCACTGTTTGTGCATGTGGCATATAATGGAGAAGTTATCGAAGAAGGTTGGGGCAAAGAAAATAATTTTAAAAGACTTTCGGAAGACTTTAGGCCACCTGATTTGGAGTTATGATATTTCCGCTCAAGAATTTGAAGGCTCGAAATCTTTCATCCTTAAGTACGATCTGAGAAGAGTGTATAGCTTAGTGATATGTATGGTCTTCGATATCATTGGATCCCAGCATACTTTAGGGATATTTTGCTAGGAGGTTTGGTGCAAACTACTATAATTTCGGAATCTCAAAACACCGTTTTTGGGACAAATTCTAAAAGGACCTTTAGTTTAGTTGAGTTGTTGATGCACTTTGAGAGTGCACTTGAAACACAATGTCTTGGCTAGTTGAGGAATGATGTGGATTCGGCATCAAGATCGCATGATTTGAAGACGCGACTAGCAATAGAAAAACATGCGTCTAAGGTATACACCTTGAATATATTTTCCAAGGTCCAGGAGGAGATAAATGCAGCATGTTTCTATTGTTGTGTGACCAATGAGACAAAAGGTACACATTCTGTTAATTCGTAAAAGTACTCCTATAAATACATAATACAGTGAATACGACAACATATCGTGATGAATATAATAGCATACACTAATGAACATGCATAAATTCATTAACGTCGTATTAATCTATTAATAGTTTTTGAAGGGTTGATGTCTTAATATCATTTTTGGTAAAATATTACTCAATACGCAGTTGATGATGAAGTACACTTCACGATAAAGGAGGTTGTTAATGGTTTTAACGTTGAATACATGGTGAAAGGTGAATTCACAACTTCTACATGTTTAATGTACAATAGAGTTGGGCTTCCATGTCATCATATATTCACAACTTTGAAGTCTATTGGATACAAAAAAATCCTGATTCCTTGATATATGGTCGATGGAGAAAAGGGTTTGCTAGAACATCAAACTATGTGTGGAGATCGAAAAGCAAAAGTCTAAATTAAATTAACTATGGAGTGTTATATATTCTTGTGTTAGACTTATGGAGGACAATACAACTCATTTAGATCATTTGTTGAACACCATGGAGGATGCGTGTAATATTCGGGTTCCGCTTTTCCTTTTGGGCGGGAAAACGACTTTCTTATTTTACAAGTAATCTTTTTACTTGGTTCGCAAGTAACTCCGGATATAGGACTAGATATTCGAAATTACCCTTCAATTCTTTTCTAAATTAGCTACCTAATTAATATATTAAATTTTTTTCCTTTTAACCTCATGGCCCTTAGGCCATATCTAACTAAACATATAATCTTATCTTATAGTTAGTTAAAGATTAACTCAATCTTTTCTTTATCTTCTGGCCACTGACTTCTTCTCTTTAAGACGTGGTTGAACTTTCTTATCGTTCAAGATTCGATCGTCTAAGCCTTTCTAAACATAACCTGTAGAAGCCAATCCCGATGATCTCTCTCTCGTTGCCTTTCTCATTAAACAACAACCAGTAGCACCCTATCGTAATTGGTAGTCGCCACCACCAGGGATTTGGCCGTTTGTGCTAACCCTCTTCCGGCGGTAAGTCTTGTTTCCACCGACAAACCTCGACACCACATCATCATTCCGTTTGAACCAGCGTCGTCATGGGGTCGCTCGCCAGCTCCGATCACCGACGTCGACATGACGTCGTGTTTTCCCTAGATTTGCAGCAAGTTGCCGGTCTGGTCCTCCATCGCGGTAAGCTTCGCGCCTTTCCCATTCATGTTTATTTGGGGCCTGAGTAGTGTGTTGTTCGTCTTAACGGATCGGAGGTTGGGGTAGATGAATCGTTAATTGTTTCCTTGTGTACAAGTTCGGTGTTTGAGTATTGAGTGTTGTTGGTCTCGTTTGAATTTAATGGGTAAGAGGTTGAGCAAAGTGATGTTTTTTTCATTCGGTATTTCAATCATGGTTTTGGTAATTGATGGGCCTCAAACTAGGTGTTGAGGTAGGTTGAATTAGTAGGTTTCTTTGATTTGTTGTTTTAAGTATATAAGTGGTACATTAGTTAATTATGACGGTGAATTCAAGTTATGGTGCATTAAGTTAATGTGCCTTAGCTAACCAAACTAATTAAAACATTAGCTAGTTAATCTATGCCCATGTTTACCTAGGGTTAATTTGATTAGGTTAGATGAGTTAATTTAATTAGTATTAGGTTAGTCCTTTAATAGAATGAACTTTGGTAAAGTCGTAAAAAGGTAGGTTATGTCGGGACCATGGTTTATTAATTCCTTGGTAGACCATGTTCTTCTTATAATAGATCTTATCGCTATTATGTTTAGGAAATCGTTTATTTTGAAGTTTTCAAGCCTCCTTATACAGTCGAGGAACACGTGTAGAGGTAAGTCGTTTTCGACTTGCTCGGTTCTTTTCTGTTTGTTAGATCTTGTGTCGTTATTGCAGGATTGGTTTTGGGAACTAGTCCCGAATATCTTTTGGAAATGTTTTCGACTTGCTTTTGTTGTTGTGTGCAAATTGGTTTTAAATGGTTTTTATCGGAAATAAGTTTTCAAACGTTTTCTCTGTGTTGGTACCGTTTCCGGCACGACCATCGTAGCTGGCGGAGAAGAAGGGTTGCCTATGTATGGTCCTTGTGATAGTGAAACCGTGTCCCTTCAAAAAAAATGATATATGTGTGTTTTGGCAAGTGTTCCAGTGGAGGCTTAGCCGGGGTTAGAAGGGAGATTGTGAAGAAGAGTGGGAGGGCCTGCCTATGCACTCGACGCGGGAGTGAGCGCCTTGGAATTGGAAGACGAGATGGAGAAAGATTTATGTTGCTTTAATTGCGCGAATGAGTATATGTGTGTGTTTGGTATTGGTGTGACTAACCGTCTAATTTAGGTATTGACCATTAGAGTAATGGTTGTGATTGTTGATTTTGGTTGTTGACTATAGAAAAAAATTTTAAAACGTCTTATAGTTTTCGCATATTATCTAGCTTGGTAGATTAGTAGCTGACCCTTTGGGGATATGTTTTTCTAGTTCCAGGTATGTCACATTAGTTTGGGTTTTTCGGGTGTATTTTGGGATGATTTGTTATTATTATTAGTTTTGTTGAATTATTTTAAATTTTAATTTTTAAGTGTTGTTTGGAATATTTTGAGGAATATTTAGGCAGGGTTACTTGGTAATTTTGTCTACGCATTCGGGCATTCAAACATGTTTTATATTTAGTTTTATAAATCTGAAAGTTGGATGTTTTACTTGTTTTATCGTCGTGCCCGCGTTGTAAGATCCTAAAGTGTTGTTGTCAACCCACCTAAGTAGTACCTACTAAGGTCTACTACCAAATAGCACCCTGTGAAAATATGGGGTGTTATAAATTGGTATTAGAGCCAGGTTGACAATAGGGCAAATGGAACTGACCAACGATTGTACTCGAGGTCCAAGTTAAAACCAAAACCGTTCGGTGTTTTCAAAATGTTTTAACTGGTGTAGGCATGTTGGATATAGTGGGTAGGTGACATGTCGCGACTCCGCCACCATCAGTTGAAGGACCTCCGGTAGTTTAGTACTTTAACCTTCTAATTCTAACTGTAAATTTTGACAGAAGCTAATCCCCTTTCATAGTGTTGGAATTATTAGGGAGAAGCAACAAGAGTAGAATTGAAGTGTTGTGTTATATGGTCTTCAAGAGCTTCGTAATACCGGTCATTGAGTAGTTGAATCTAGTACAATAAGAGGCAGAAGTGGTCGACATAGAAGAGAATAGAGCAAGCTGGAGCAAATCTAACCTAATCATCTAAGTTATTGGATTGGAAGTGGTCAAACTCCAACTAGGAACGTCATTTGAATAAATGATGTTGATCGTTTTAGGAAGAGTTAAACACCTGACTTAAGGAGATTAGCATGGAGTTCGTAGTGGAGGATAGTAAGGGAATGTACCTATTCACCACTGACCACATTTACACAGAATTTGATCATACAAGAAGTGAGTGATAGGTCGAGATCAACTTGTTGACAAGGCAAGTCCATCCATTATGAATCGATGTAACCACATTGAAGAATATATGTGAGACAACGTGAAGGGAAACTCCCACATTGGAGGTTTTGAGATTATGTAGAGTGAACGTAATGGATGAAGGACTCAAAGGAGAGTAGGGCAGGAATTCTCATGGAAATCACCTTTGGCAAAATTGTCGAGAAACGGGACAAGACTACTTCACGTGTACCTTCGGCTAATGCATACCATGGTTCATGCTTGATTGAGAAGAGGAAGATTTGGAAGTGTCGCATGAAAAACATGCGCAGTGAGTAAGTTATTGATGTAAGCTGGAGTTAGTACCGGGTAATACGGAAGTTTTACGAATGACTCTCGACAAAGTAGTAACATTGGTATTGCACAATAAGGTAAGGAAAGCCTGAGTTAAAGAAAAAATAGTCATGAACACTAAACCCAGTATGATGATTGGAGATGCAGTTGAGCTAAGACCATGACCTGTAAATATGAAGTGGGAGCTCTCCCTCATTAAGTGCTCAAGATGACTTGAATGTCGAGTTAATATCATAAAGAGAGAAGGCATACTTTTGGATCTAGTTTGAGCTGAACATGGGTGTAGACTCTATTTTGTTGTGGGTTCATCGAATCTTAACAAGTATTTGCATGGAAAGAGAAAAGAACATTGTTTAGCTCCAAAAAGGAGATCATGTATAGACTGGTAGAAGCCGAACTTGATATTTTGATGGAGAATTGGTTTTCATGAAAGATTGGTTGGGTGGATCGACCATAGTGAAGCGTGACAATTCTCCAGATTCGGTTAAAGGACGAGTTATTTTTAGTTAAGGACTTAAGAAGAGGATTTTCAAATTATAATCGTATGGGATAAGGGAACTGCAAGTGTTGTAAGGAATGTTGTGAAGTTTAACTAACGTCCAGTGGGGTATGTGAAGTTTTAAGGCAGCAACCATTATCGATTAACTAGACCAATGGTAGGGATCTTTAGCAATAATATTTCTATCTACTCCCGGACTTGGAAGAACAAATTTCCTTCTTGGAGACTACAATGATGATTAAACGATACCAACGGTTTGTAGAGCTCATGGAATATAATTTCAGATAACCAAGGTACTTGTGGCAAACAAGTGGCCCAAGTCGAGAAAATAAGGCTTGATCTAGAGGAAATTGATGTGGAATCATGGTAGAAGTACCCTTATAAATGAGGGTGCATCGTGAAACTTCTAGGATTAAAGTGGTGCTCCCGGTTGAGCATAAGGAAGACTTCTAGTCTAAACCACCATTGACCAGTAAGAGCGCAAATAAGAAAATCGCTTGGATTGTGAGTTACCAAAGGATTTGTGACTAGTGAAAACATATGATGACTTGTATACTCAAACAACCTATATCACAAGATCGAGAGAGTAGTCGAGATAGCCTAAAGATTGGCTTTTGCATCATCCTTAAACGAACTTCACCTCGTGTCTCATGTGTCTCAGTTGAGATAGTTTGTGCCCGACCCTTGTCACAAGCTCAACCTCGAGGAGATGAAGGTTGATCCGGACCACACCTTTAAAGTGCAATTGATAGCAATCTTAGATAGACAGATGATGGAGCTTCAAGACAAGGAGATTCCACTTATGTTGATTCAATGATCTTGGTAAAAAGAGTCAAGGAGGTCATCTAGGAGACAGAGACTAGGATTCAAGAGAAAGCTATCTCGAGTAGTACTCAGGGTTAGTAGAGGAGTTCGAGGGGAGGGTTAGTAGTTAGGGGGTCGTTTAAAGATCCGATGATTACTTGTGTGACTGTTTTTCTTTTTGACTTGACTGTTCCACTGTTTGGCTATTATGCTGTGGGTTTTGGATGTTTAATAAATAATTAAATTTTCATATATCGCTAAATTTTCGGTTCAAGGACAAACCTCTTTAAAGCGGAGAGGTTTGTTAAACCATGAGATATCATTACTTTTAATTCGTTATAAAACGTTTCGGGACGAAACATTCTTAAGGTGGATAGTTTGTAATATTCGGGTTCCGCTTTTCCTTCTGGGCTGGAAAATGACTTTCTTATTTTACAAGTAATCTTTTTACTTGGTCCGCAAGTAACTCCGAATAGAGGACTAGATATTCGAAATTACCCTTAAATTCGTTTATAAATTAGCTACCTAATTAATATATTAATTTTTATCCTTTTAACCTCATGGGACTAAGGCCATATCTAACTAAACATATAATCTAATCTTATAGTTAGTTAAAAGATTAACTCAATCTTTTCTTTATCTTCTGGCCTTCGACTTCTTCTATTTAAGACGCGATCGAAATTTCTTATCGTTCAAGATTCGATCGTCTAAGCCTTTCAAAACCAAACCTGTAGATGCCAATCCCGATGATCTCTCCCTCATTGCCTTTCTCGTTAAACAACAACCAGTAGCACCCATCGTAATTGGTAGTCGCCACCACCAGCGATCTGGCCGTTTGTGCTAACTCTCTTCCGCCGGTAAGTCTTGTTTCCGCCGAAATCCTCGACACCGCACCATCATTCCGTTTGAACCAGCGTCACCATGGGGTCGCTCGCCAGCTCTAATCACCGACGTCAACGTGATATCGTGTTTTCCGCAATGTGCAGCAAGTCTCCGGTTTGGTCCTCCGTCGCGGTAAGCTTCGCGCCTTTCCCCGTCATGTTTATGTTGGGCCTGAGTAGAGTGGTGTTCGTCTTAACGGATCGGAGCTTGGGGTAGATGAATCGTTAATTCTTTCCTTGTGTACAAGTTTGGTGTTTGAGTATTGACTGTTGTTGGTCTCGTTTGAAATTACTGGGTAAGAGGTTTGATAGCGATCAAAGGCCATGAAGAAGACGCTTGTAAAGAAGGTGTTTAGGAGGCCAAGAACAAGACCTTTCCCAAGGTCTCGAGCGTTCAAATTCAAGAATATCTTCAAGGACTTGATCTTATTGGTTGAAGATATTCATCAATGGCGTCCAAGGCCACCAAGGAAGAGGATGAAGTCTTGAAAGTTCGAAAAGTTAAGAAACCCGTCAAATAGAAAACAGTGCTCAGTAAACTAGTCATAACTTGGGCTAGCAAATTGATCTCAAGTCCGTTCAAATTGCGTTGGATAGATAATTAAACGATCTACAACTTTGTAGTTTTCGTCGAATCCAGAATACAACAGCAAAGAGGCGGAAATGGCAAATACTGAGAGTTGTTCATGTCTTACGGGAATCTTTTCTTTAGTTTAAATTTCTATCTTTATTTATTTTGTTTATGGACGTTTTTATGCTAGAATAAGTGGAGAATTTCGACCATAGGCTTATGTTAGTTGGTTGATAATCTCTCTCCTATCTTTTTGTTATCTTTAAGATATTTTGAGTTTGTTAGGATATTTTCTTAAATAAATAAATCAGCCATGATTTATTTTATTTAAGGAAATCTAGTTTGTTATAGGTCTAGATATTTTCTTATATTTTTGGAAGCAAGACATGAGCCTAATCTATGTATTAGGGCCGGCCATGATCTTTCTTGCTCTCCAAGAAAGACTCTTGTATTCTACTATTTATACTTTGCAATTTGCTTAATGAAAAATCAGCTTGAGAGAGATTAAACCCAATTGGTTTAGTCTATCTCTTGGCCTCCAAAAATCACATGTGTGGCTATTGATATTGCTTGCAATTCACGAGATCTCCATCATCATCATTTGAATTCCATTCTCTCTCTTGGTGGGATGTTGTTGGGACCTCTGGTTCTAAACAATAGATCAACGATGTAATTCTCTTAAGTTTTGATCATGACAAACACCATAAGGAACACAGGTACAGTCAAGAACTTCTATGAATGACCAAAAGCCACAGCAGGCCACAATGTAGAGTTTCCATCAAGGGAACTCTGAAGAGGAAAGTTCCCATGAAGTGGGAACTCCCAGAAATAATCAAGAGAACACAAGCTTACAACGATGAAGAGTTTCCATCAAGGGAACTCTGAAGAAGAAAGTTCCCATGACATGGGAACTCACATCTGAGGACAACGACCGTTCAGCGCAGATCGCGGGATTCTGTCTCAGACAGCCCGAAGGAACAGTCTGAGGATCAGACTGTCACGCTTCATCCAACGGTCCGATTGATCCAAGAAGTAGACCTAGTTCAAACCAAAGTCACATGTGAAGAAAGTACAACTTGGGCATCAAACAAAGGGCATTTTGGACACAAACGAAAGATGCGACTGCCCAAGCTCACATGGACTATAAAGCCAAATGAATAGTACTCGGATTGAGTACTTCTCCCAGAACTCTCAAATACCCACATCTGAGAAAAAGAAAGAAAAGGAAGAGAAGTCCCCACCGGCGAGTGTGTGATCTCAACGACGGTGAAGCCGAAGTTCCCAAGGACAAGGGAACTGAGAAGTCGGTGTAAGGTCTGACTTGTTTGTATTTTGCTGTTGTGAGCTTAGGAACTCAGTTGAGAGGATTTGCTAGTGTTGCTAGAGTTAGGAAGAACTCGTAGGAACAGAGAAGTGTGAATCCGGTTGTGTAACTAAGGAACAAAGCAATTAATATAAGTAAGTCATTCAAAATCCTCCAAGCGGAGGTAGAGGTTTACCCATACAACTAGTTGGTTGTAGTGGGGTTCCTCTATAAAGGAACTGCGTTCTTTACTGTCTTTATTACTTGCGATTGTTTACTTCCGCTGCCTTGGAAATAGCTTAATTGCCAGTTCCCAAGCTCTTTGCTAACCTTTTACGATCCAACATCTCTCAACCGAATTTCTGTTGTGTTTGTTTATGTTTGATCCATTGATTTAATCAATAGAGATTTTTCTAGAATTGATTGTTAATGATCGTTCTAGTTAATCAATCAGATTTAGCGTTAGAGCCAATCTGATTGAACTATCAAAATTGAGTCTTTCAATCTATAAAACTCGTTCTTCTCATCATTCATTCATTTCAGTTTCGTTGTTACTTGATCAACAAGTTTCTAACTTGAAAGCTTGTTTAGGTTGGATTATCAATTACAAGGCAAGATCGGGACTCTGTGGGTTAACTACGAGATTTCTAAGGAGGATTCCGAGGCAATCACGTAACAAGGTTGAGCAAAGTGATGTTTTTTTCATTCGGTATTTTAATCATGGTTTTGGTAATTAATGGACCTCAAACTAGGTGTTGAGGTAGGTTGAATTAGTAGGTTAGTTCGATTTTTTGTTTTAAGTATATAAGTGGTATGTTAGTTAATTATGAGGGTGAATTCAATTTATGGTGGATTAAGTTAATGTGCCTTACTAAGCCAACCAAACTAATTAAAACACTAGCTAGTTACTCTATGCCCATGTTTACCTAGGGTTAATTTGATTAGGTTAGGTGAGTTAATTTAATTAGTCACCTTAGTGTTAGGTTAGTCCTTTAATAGAATGAACTTTGGTAAAGTCGTAAAAAGGTGGGTTCTGTCCGGACCATGTTGTATTAATTCCTTGGTAGTCCAAGTTCTTCTTATAATAGATCTTATCGCTATTAAGTTTAGGAAATCGTTTCTTTTGAAGTTTTCAAGCCTCCTTAAATAGTCGAGGAACACGTGTAGAGGTAAGTCATTTTCGACTTGCTCAGTTTTTTTTGTCTTGTTAGGTCTTGTGTCGTTATTGTAGGATTGGTTTTAGGAACTAGTCCCAAATATCTTTTTGAAATGTTTTGGACTTGCTTGTGTTGTTGTAAGAAAATTGGTTTTAAATCCTTTTTATCGGAAATAAGTTTTCAAACATTTTCTCTGTGTTGGTACCGTTTCCGGCACGACCATCGGAGCTGGTGGAGAGGAAGGGTTGCCTATGTATGGTCCGTGTGACAGTGAAACTGTGCCCCCTTCAAAAGAAAATGATATATGTGTGTTTTGGCAAGTGCTCCAGTGGAGGCTTAGCCAAGGTTAAAAGGGAGATTGTGAAGTAGAGTGGGAGGGTTGCCTCTGCACTCGGGGTGGAGAAAGAGTTATGTTGCTTAAATTGCGCGATTGTGTGTATGTGTGTGTTTGGTTTTGGTGTGACTAACCGTCTAATCTAGGTATTGGCCTTTAGAGTTATGGTTGTGATTGTGGATTTTGGTTGCTGACTATAGAAAACTATTTTAAAACGTCTTATACTTTCCGCATATTATCTAGCTTGGTAGATTAGTAGCTGACCCTTCGGGGATATGTTTTTCTAGTTCCAAATATGTCACAGGAAACCATGCAGGAGCCTTGTCGGATGGTGGAGTGGATCGTTGACGCACGTGTCATTAGTTTGGGTTTTTTCGGGTGTATTTCAGGATGATTTGTTATTATTATTAATTTTGTTGAATTATTTTAAGTGTTCATTTTTTAAGTGTTGTTTGGAATAATTTGAGGAAAATTCAGGAAGGGTTACATGCTAATTTTGTTTATGCATTCGGGCATTCAAACATGTCTTATATTCAATTTTATAAATCTGAAAGTTGGATGTTTTACTTGTTTTCTCGTCGTGCCCGCGTTGTAAGATCGTAAAGTTTTGTTGTCAACCCACCTAAGTAGTACCTAGTAAGGTCTACTAACAAGTAGCGCCCTGTGAAAAGACGGGGTGTTACAATGCGAAATATAGATATGTAAATGTTAATGATGAAGGTAACAAAGGTGAAGATATCATAGCTGATGTTGAGTCTTTTGCGGGAATATGGACTCTTGTAGATATTGAAGTAAACCCTCCCCCTCAAGCTAAAAACAAAGGGAGTGGTAAGAGAATAAGAGGTGGCAAAGAAGCATCTATGGAGAAACAAGCTGAAAAGTCAAAAAAATGGTGCAAGGAAATGCAAATCATGTGGAGGATCCGGACATGACTCAAGGAATTGTGATAAATTTTACTAGTTTGATTATAACCTTAACACTTATGTTACACGCTATTTTTGATTCATATATTATGAGTAGACTGTGTTTTGTGATTGTAGTGAAGATCATATAATTATGTTAATTTTATAGTTTTAAAATATTTGGTCAAAGACATTTTTATTTTATTTAATGTACATGCCTTTTGATTAATTTGAATACTTATAGCGTAGTTTAATTTAATCTCAACATATTTAATACACATACACCACACAAGGTCAAGTCCCATGAGATATAAAGACTGATGTTTTGATAATAACATCAATATTCAATGAATATCAAACACCTATATTATGAACAACATGAAATCGTTCAATTGCATTATTATTCATTATCATAACTGTCATCATACAAATAACATATAAAATTCATATTCTTTAAAACAATCCTTGAGTTTTGATTTTGGCTTTTGGATTCAATACTATCCAATTGGCAAATTGACAACAATAATCACCCAACTTTCATTTCAAACCAAGAAAATGCAACTGGCATACCTTTCACCAGTCTTTTTTTTAACCATTCCCCTTTTCTATCGACATCTGGTTCAAAATCAAACACAACAACCATGAGTAATGTTATATAATGGATATCGACATAATTCATTATGTATAATGGATATCGACATACAAATAATCATTGAAGTTGATATGCTTGTCGAAATTATATTGAGATTATATAATTATTAATGATCATATTCATTATAACAAATATAGATATTCATTGTGCATTACGTTGGTATTCATTAGGCAGCCTGCGATAATGAAGATAAAATATTTATGTCGATATTAATTCACTATAAAACATAATAAATATATAATTAAAATTAAATCAGTCTATAATCTATATCCATGAATTTAGTCATGGGGATACAAAAAAAAACCAGTCTATATCCACATTGTAATATACTATATACATGAATAAAACATGTTACATTCACGATTTTTGATGGTATTCTTAATTACAAAAAAATATATACATGAAATTAGTGGTTTGCAGGACAAATTTATATAACACAATATGCACATACAAAGAAATCATATATACATTATATATGTACACACATACATAGATATGATTCACATGTACATTAATTTATGTATATGTATACACGTTAGAACTAAATGATGTTATGTTCAAATTGATGGTTAATCATGTATACAATGTATATGTATACGTATACATATGTATAATTCAAATATACATTACTTTATGTATGTGTATACACTTTATAAGTATATCAATTTATTTTCGGATGATGAATAAACATGCATATAAAATGGTATTCATTATTTCTTTCAAATAACATATACACATTTTAAAAATAATGTATATACTACAATATGCATTAGTTCTCAAAATTTAATACTAGATATCGATTTGATTAATATGTATCATGTATGTATACACATATATACATGATACACATATTTATATAATGTGTACAATAATCACAGTTCATTAATACAACCATACACATCGACGATAATTAATGTACGTCGACAATAAATAAATACATGTATACATATATTTATATCACATATACATAAATTGTATAACTTGTATACACGTTTGTACAAACTGATATTATGTTCAGACGGTTAACAAATTATTATACACATACAGAAAAAATTGTATGCACATACGTGAAATAATGTATATACTACAATATGCATTCATACACAAAAATTTAGTAATACATATTTCTTCATTTAATACAACTACGTTGATCAAATCGTGTATACGATTTCATCACCTACATTGATATTCACACTAAGTCACAACCATACATAAATACAAATGACTAATCTTAATTATACCTTTCTCCATTCTAGCGAATCTAAAGATGTCGGAATTATGGTATAGGTGACAAGAACTTTTAAGAACTTGCGAGGCGGTTATATTGATAGTACTTTGACGAGCATACAATGGACTGATATTAAGCAAAATGGAATTTTAGACGCCTAAGACAGATTAAAGATGGAGAATAATTGTTTAGAGACACCGGAATTATTTGATAATATGGTATCCATATTCAATCGTGGGAGGAGATTTCACTGGAACATGAAAAAGGAAATTGCAAAAATCGTGGGAGAATATTACATAGATATCAGATTTTGGTGTCAATTCCTCTCTCCTAGTAATTATATTATAGGAAAATCCCCATAATAAGATGAATACTCCCTATAATTATCACCGTAGATTAGTTTCAATCAAACGCGCTATATTGCGTTATAGGATAGCAATATAAGAATGGTCTTATTTGATCCTACCTATATATATATATTAGGTTCTATAGATACCCCTTATTAGAGTGATACATAGTGAATTAATATAGAGAGTTAGATCTAATTAGAATAAACGGATCAGATTAATTAGTAATTGTGATGGGTAAATGCAACACACAAGATTAGAGCTACTTACCGTAAATATAGGACACTGAAAGATTTGTTTTGATTTTTATTCCCACAAATAAACCATTATTAGCTTCTCTCTCTTAAGATACATGAATGGGAGCCGATTTTTCTGTTTCTAATATTGCAAAATTGCTTTTCCCTTTGTAAAATCATTGAGAGCATGTTCATCTTTTCTCCGGGGTATTTTCTGGTGACTTTTGATTGGAGTGTAATCTACTTGAGTTAATATCCGGCGTCTTCTCCTGATTTCTTTGAATCCGGCGTCTTTGAATCTGACATCCTTCTTCACTGTCAATAATTCCAACATCTACAATTTTGGTTTCTTTGAATCAAATGACTTTGATTCCGGCGTCTTCAATATACTTCTTCCATCTGCTCGTTGATTTATCGATTATAATCCGCGACGTCTGCATCAAATTCTAACCAACGAAATCTCAATCTCCGGCTTTGTTATCAATCTGTAATATTTCGGTCTCTAAAAATCATTACCATAGAAGAAGGTATGCTTTCAATTTATAAATTATACATATTAATTACTTTAATTTAGGCTTAAAACATATACAGCCCCCTGAACTTGTGTCAATTTGTCATTTAGACACCCCACTTTTGGTTTGAACCTATTGAATACTTAAACTTTTATATTGTAGCCTATTAAACACCTGATCGGTTAAAATATTATTAATTATTTCATAAGAGTGCTGACTTGTAAAAATCCTATGCCACATTACACTCCACATAGATGCCACATAGACTAATTAATCTCCACATAGATACAACATAGACTAATTAATTTTTAGATGTAAAAAATATATGAAACATAGTTATACCATTAGTTTTAATTTTTATTATAAAGAAAAAAGGAAAAAAGAAAAAGGTGACCAGATCCGAATCTCAACTATTCATCTTCTTTCTTTTTCATTTCCATTGTAATAATCTCTCTACAGCAGATCTGAAGAAAACTCCAATGATAGGTAGACATCCGACTACTAAACCTTCCAGGGGAAATAGGTGGGGAAGGCGTTGAATTTGTGATGCTTTTGGTGGTGGCAGGACACCGCTGGCGGCGACAGATCGGAATTCAACTTCGTCGTCGGAGTCGAAGGCGAGGATACCTGAACTAGCACGATCGATCCCACCACGGTAACCCCTCCTCGGTAACCTTTCCTCTCCCCTCTTCCACCTTTCCTTTCTCCCGCACCTCGTCTCGATCCCCACCGCCCACTTCACCCACCCTAGAATTGTGCGGTCCCAGCCCAGATCCATAATTGTTAGGCCTAACCGAGACTCACCCGACCTACCCCGTCCAGATATGGCAATAACCTATTTCCACCACCAGTAGCAACAACCCTTCACTCCGTCGCCCGTTTTGGGTCGAGGACGATGAAGATGAACCCATGGAATCGAAATCGAAAACTGGAATTGGAAAATTGGCCACTCCATAGCCAGTCTTGGTGGAGAAATTGGAATAAAAAACTATGGCTAGAGAGGCATTGAGGAGGCTTGATTTGGCCAATTTTACTTCATGTTGTACAGAGGCAAATGAAGAATACGGATGAATTAAAGATGGAAGAGGAAGAAAACTAAAAAAATATAGATAAAAGAATTTTGCTATTTAATAAAAAGCTTTTTTCTGTTTTTTATTTCCATGTCATCTTAACATTTTGATGATGTAAAAAAAATCACTCGCGCTGATAAGAGTGTGAAGCTAACCCCCATTGCCACATTAGACGAAAGGAATTTAATAGGTCCAAAATTATAAGTTCAAGTATTCAATAGGTGCAAATCAAAGGTGAGGTGTTTATATGACAAATTGGCACAAGTACAGGGGGCTGTATATGTTTTAAGCCCTTTAATTTAACGTACAAACTTTGATTGTATATGATGCCAAGACATTCTTATACATGATTTACAGAAAAAATCTAGAGGTCGAAAAAATATAATAGTACATATATACATAAATGATTATTATCGTATACGTGATCATTTATACGTATATAAATTATTAAATTACATCGTATTATCACCAATACGAGAATTCTTATATACATGAGTAAAATACATTATACAAATATTTATATATGATTAAAAGCATGTGTATACATACATAGTATTTGTATATGACTACAATATTTGATTTATACATGATTATATATACTTGTATACATTATTGTTTTTACAACTTAGCCATATTAAAAATTTTAATGTTTATCAACATGTATAATATTAATATAAATAACATATACATTATTTAACAAAGTGTATGAATATTATTTCATGTATACATGACCTTAATTTATATATACACGGTTTATTTACCTATATACATGATAATCTTCTTTCATTTAAATGATATTATATATTTGTATATAATCTTTGTTTGTATACATAATAGTAATTTACACATGTATGATTAAAACTGGGCTATCTACATGATTTATTACATGTATATACACTAATTTATTGATTGTTCATGTACATGCTCTTGGGTTTATGGCGTGTAGAATTATGTTGTCATGGGAGGCAAATCATGGCGATTGACTGGATGTAACTGAGAAAGATGTTAAGATTTGTCTTGGGCTGCCACGGGTCGCAAAGAAATTGTTAAAAAGGCAAACGATGAAAATAAGGAGCTTGTTAGAGAATATAGAAAATACATTAGAACGGAGAGTTGTGTTCATTGTATAAGACCTTCTTCATTTTTTAATTTGAGGTACACTGGTGTGACTATGTTAATAGTTAAAACCATGTATATATATATTCAAAACCGTATATGTATATACACAAGACCATTGTAAAACCCCTTTCTGGGAAATACCTAGGGTCACAAGGTGGTAGGCCTCACAATGGGTCTACCAGAACAAGCTGACAATAATACACTATATTGGACCTTGCAACAAAAGCACTGCGAGTAAACTCCATTAAACCATCCAATTTAGGAGTTCAAAAATTCATGTCATAAAACCATATGCATGCAAAAGCCAGAAATCTGACAGTCATGACAAAAGGTCCTTATAGCTAGTCTAAGCATCAGACAACTCAACATACTTCAAAAAGGTTCACTATCAAAGCATAACTACTCAAGTCTAACAAATCCAAAAGACTAAGATGCTAACATATCTCTACTAGAACACGTCACGTCAAGACCGAGCTCCACCATCTGGAATGCAATCTCCTGGCACATTTCCCAAGCTGGAATCCTTACCTAAAATGCCACAAGTTGATCACATTAGCCTACGATCCCAGTATGAGCCAAACAATTAAATCAAACATGTAACAAAACATTTTTAGTAAATTAAACTTGCATATATACATATACTTAAAGGCACACACAATTGTAGTCACAAAGAAATATAATAGTAGCCAACATAATATATATTCAAACATGAAATCATTCATAACAACGTCAACAAGGATATTAACAACAAGAATAAGTATATTATCAAAGCACACATAACTACAACATACATTCTCTTAAAGTCACCACTCAAGCATTTTAGACCGTTCCAACAAAATACATCAATGCAATAGCAATCAAACGTCGTCCTCAAATATATGGCACCCTCCGGCCTCTCATCTATGGCGCACGGTCAGGACGCGTACCTAAACACATGCCCATTTCCTCCATTCACCCTTCTTTCCCCGGCTAAACCTCTACTAGAGCGTTTGCCAAAACAATTTAATTGATTTTTATGAAGGGGGTTCCGTCCAGCCGCATGATCATGACAGGGGTCTCTTCATCTCAAGCGTACCCACACCCATGACCATACCGGTGGAACCCAGTGCACGAATAACGAAAACGTTTAAAAACGATTTTCAATAATTTTAATTATATATAAGCATGTAATATGGAATCATTCCAAAATAAGGGCTACACATTTAATCTACTTATTCAACACATAATTGTAAAACTCAAGAAAATTTTAATATATTAATATTTCTCGAAATTCGTGTCGGGATTGCTCAGATTCGT
Source organism: Fallopia convolvulus (assembly GCA_964016875.1). Classification (NCBI taxonomy): domain Eukaryota; kingdom Viridiplantae; phylum Streptophyta; class Magnoliopsida; order Caryophyllales; family Polygonaceae; genus Fallopia; species Fallopia convolvulus. Next base: position 22,568,255 of record OZ024730.1, read on the forward strand.
AAGTAATCTTGGGGAGACCCTAAAAATATATTCTTGGAAAATCGTGCTCGACTTAAGTGATATTTGGATGTAAATGCGTAATTTTGGCGTGTATCAAAAAACGTGTCCAAGTTACATTGTTTGTAAGCAAGCTCGGATTAGTTTGATTCTTAGTTTTTAAGAAAGTTCGTATACATAATAAAACGAGCTTTATCCAGTAACATCAAAAGGCGTGAAGCTTATCTAGTATCATCAAAAGGTGTGAAGTCTATCTAGCCTCAGCTCCTAGGAAAGTGTGATGCCATCTAGTAGCATAAAAAGGCGTTTCAAAAGTCAATATTTGTTGGCAAGAAGCCTCCATCTCGTTTCATTCTCTTCCTCCACCATTCGAACTCCTCTTTCTTCCCTTCATCTTCATCTCTCACGTCCCTCTCCATGTTCCCTCCATTTTCATGCTTCAAAAATCCAAATAAAATCACTTTGTTGAACCTTGGCCATCCTAGATACTTATAAAGTTGATAGCTTGCTCCTTAGATAGTTAAAAGTTCATGTTTCAAGCTTGGAGACAACTAAACAACAATCTTGAACTCTTTTTTGTGTAAGTTCCATAAAAGGGTATGAGCTTCATCTTCTTATGTTCTTTCTTCCATTTATGAACTTTATAAGTTGTAATAGACTAGGTTTGAGAAGAATTTTAATATGGGTAGGTCGAATTTGATTGAGTAAGAAAAGTTTGAAGGAGAAATGTGCAGGATGGTGAAAGTGATGTTTTCATGAACTATTTTTGGTAAAAGTGATTAGATGGTTCTTTAACCTAAGTTAAGTGAGTATCAGGATTGAGTATGGGCTGTTTATGAGCTATTTTAGGTGTTGAATAAGGTCCCTTGAGTTTTAGATGAAGATTTATATGTCAATGGATTGAAAGAAGTGAAAGTGTGTGGATTATGGAATTTGTTGTGTATTTGGAATTTCGGTGGTTGAGATGGTAGGTGGTTAAATTAGAATGGTTTTGATGGTTCAGTTTGAAGGTTGTAGTTTTTGGAAGTTTAGAGTTTAGTGGGTTACGGTTGTGGTTAAGTGAAGGGTAATAGTCGGATTGAGTTATCAAAAGGTTAAAGGAATTCCGAGTCTTAAACCTTTACCGTATTCTTTTAAGTTTTAGACTTCATTTTATTTACAAGACCTTATATCATGGTTTAGGAAATCATTCCGACAAGTCCTTGTTCCATTCAAGAGTTGGAATTCCTAGTCAAGAGGTAAATCGCCTAGACTTACTTAGTTATCGATTTTAATGCGTGCTAGATGTGTAGATATGATGTGTACAGCTTTATTTCGGGATTCTTCCTTGTATCTTATTATATTTCTATGTGTGACTAAAAAGATATTTTACAGATATTAGTAGATGATTAATACTTCATAATTTACTCGATTTATGAAACTTTGGCATCTACCGGTACAACGAAGCATATGGGATGATCGGTAAGGTGGGAGACATCTCTGGCTTAGTCGTATGGCAAGGAGAGCCCCTTCAAAATCATAATAAAATGTTTTGGCGAGTGCTCCAGAGGAGGCTTGACCAGGGGTAAGAAGGAATATTATGGGTGATAGGTGGTTCGGATGATCGGTAGAGTTATGCCGCCGTTCACCTAGTGGTTCGGATAAATGGTCGAGTTGATACCACCGTTCACACACCCCGGGTTATATGGAGGATATTCTTATTACCATAAAATTGATATGGATATTTAAGAGTTGATGTAGACGTGGTTGACCTGATAAAGTGATGAAATGATGTTGCTGAATGGGAATCGATGAGTTGGGATGGAACTAGTATTGGTCTAAAAGATGAGTGAGGTAATACTAAAGTGAACTGATATACTATTATTATTATACGTTGTATGGCTTTAAGTATTACTATATGCGTTTTATGATTATAAGTATTGTTGTGTGCTTGCCTGTTGTTGTGAATATACTATATGTGGACTATTCTAATATGTATTTAAATGTAATTTTATAATTTGATTTCGCTACTGCATATTGCGTTTACCATTTAGTGCATGTTAGAATTGTTAGCTAACCCTTCGGGGACTTGTTTTTTTAGTTACAGGTAAGGTCAAGGGACTCATGATGAAACCTCGGCAAAATGATGGTACGAGTCGTTGAAGGCCGTGTCATTAGGATTGGGTTCAGTTGGGTGAAATGGTTGTTACTTATTTTGCGTAATGTTTGGTTTTGGTTAAGGAAAGAGTAGTATGATGTCAATAAAGGGTTCATAAGTTGTATTGTAGTTTATGTCGATTTGGGAATTCATGCATATTTTCGATACATTGATTTTATAAATACAAGTTGGATGTTTTCTTTGTATTTTCTCGTCGTGCCCGAGTTGTAAGATCCGCGTGAACTCGTTGTCAGGTTAGCTCATGTGGACCCATGTGTGGTCTACTACCGAGTAGTGCCCCGGTATAAAGTCGGGGTGTTATAATAACGAGTCGTAAACTAAGTAAGTTGGCAAGCGACTTACCTCGAAGGCGAGACACAAACACTTAGCGGGAGAAAGGAAGCTCGAACAAGTCACACACGAATGTTATTGAATCCTAACAAATCAATAACGAAAACTATAACATTCGAAGAGAAGATAACACAAATTTAACGCCCCAAAAGCTAAGAGTTCCTTCTAAGCGATGCTCATTGGTCGATTTTAGCTTATCCCTTCAAAACCCAAACCAACTTATCCTTGTTCCTCGTTCAATTCCAACCTAGGATACTAGTTACTAGCACCCTTCAAAAGCGATATTTTCCAACAAGAGTCTACTTAACTATATAAGAGTAACTAACTTACTATTCTAGATCAACATATCTGAACAAAACCACAATATATTCCATAACCAATACTAGATGAACAAATTAAGCAAATTCACTGGAAGCATTCATTTGATATCAAAATCAATAAAGCCAACAACTATTCGGCCAATCATTATAATATCCAATTCGATCAGTAGTCACAAAAGGCCAGCAACAATGAAAACCATTAGGACAACAGAGAAACCCTCACAATATTTCCACAAGGCACAAGGCTCGGCCGAGAATGTCTTTAATGGAATAAAATTGATCACTAGCCCAACCATAATCAACCCCTAATTACATTTAAACACAACCCCATCAAACTCAACTATGAACAACGACTAGACAGACTCCCAAGAAAACAACATGTATAAATGAAATTGAACGAGAACGAATTCGATTAAGGGTCACAACCTTCGGTCTTCTATTGACTGCAAAGATGGAACGCATGTTGAAATCTCTCTTGTTCTAATCCAACGTCTCGATCATCCGCTCCCGATCTCTTAAATAGTGACGACGATGGTAGCGAACGGAGAGCTTGAAATTGGGAGAAAGCACTCGACAGAAACGAGGTTGTTGACGGCAACGACGACAGTGAAAAGAATTACCAACGACGATGACCTCTTCTACTCGACTCGTGACAACTGCTATCCACAGAAGAGAAGGCTGGTGGTAGCAACGGTTTCTCCAATTCCGGCGACCGCCTTGGAATAGAGGCGAGAAAGATGGAGGTTGGGAATGAGGATCAAGAGAGGAATGGCAACGAAAGACAAAAATGGAGATTGTGAGGTGAGCAAGAGATGAACGAGAAAAATCCGAGAGATCAGTGAAGAGCGGCGGTGAGGGGTTGGAGAAGATGAACAGTCGTCTCTCCCCACTTAGGGCTAGAGAGGTGTAGAGGAGTGGAATGAGTTTGGGCCCTAGAGAAAGAATAAATGAGGGAGAAGGGTAATATTTTGGTCCAAATAGATTAAATAGGAAAGGCCTTGGCCCAAACATAGAATGAGTTGGGAAAAGAATAAATTGGCCCCAAACTTTAAATACTCAAAATAAAACGTACACCCTATAACGCTCGACGATTATAACTTCACCAAAATAAAACCCCAGGTATTACATATACCCCCACTTCAAGAAAGTTTCTTCCTCGAAACTCGAGTAGAGATAAGTTATTATACAAGTAAGGATGGGAGATTGGTTAGAGTCTCACAAATCTCCACCCGTTAACGTAGGTTCGTCCCCGAACCATTTCCTAACGACCACAACAACGAAAGTATGTTTACATCAAATGAACGAAGTTCTTCCAGAGCATATAGTCAGCATAATATCTAATCTAACATGTAAAAGAATCATTGCACCCACATAAGCAACCAAGTAATCAAGCACAAGCAAACGATCGCCCAGGCAATCTACAAGTAAGCAACATGCAACCCAGCAAATTAACAATCAAACAATTTAAGGTACTAGATATGATGCAAGAAAAGCTCAAGTACTAACCATCACCCCATTGACTCTATCAACCTTGGGTATAACCTTGGGTAACTCTCTTGTATACTGGCCTCGGTTTCCCAAGTGGCCTCCTCAACTCTACGCGTAGACCACTGTACTAAGACTAAAGGAATCTCCTTGTTTCGTAGTTTCTTCATTTGACGATCCAAGATAGCTATCGATTGTTCAACAAAAGTATGATCTGGCTCGATTCTCAACTCTTCATAACTAAGCTTGTGGTTGGGATCGGGAATTTATTACCTTAGCTGAGACACATGAAACACGGGATAAACTCCCTCCAAGGATGGAGGAAGTGCCAAGCGATAGGCCAATTCCCCGACCATCTCTAAGATCTCAAAAGGTCCGACATAGCGAGGAATCAACATTCCTTTAATCCCAAATCTTCGTACCCCTCGAGTAGGTGACACTCTCGACCATACATGTGCACCAACATCAAATTCTAAGGGTCGCCTTCGTTTGTCAACATAGGATTTCTGACGACTCTGAGCGGCTAACATGCGTTCTCTTATCAAAGCAACATGATCAACTGTCTCTTGGATCACTTGGGGTATCTCACCCACTCTGTCAGAGGGGTCATCCCAACAAAGTGGCGTTCAACACTATCGACCATACAACGCCTCAAAAGGAGCCATTTGAATCGAGGCGTGCCAACTATTATTGAATGCGAATTCCACCAACTCTAAATTCTCTGACCAACCACCACCCCAGTCGAGGACACAAGCTCTTAGCATATCTTCAAGCGTTTGAATTGTCCTCTATGATTGTCCATCTACTCGCGGGTGGTAAGCTGTCGTGAAATGCAGTCTCGTACCCAACGCTTGGTGCACCTGATGCCAGAATTTCGATGTAAAGCGACCACCTCGATCGAATACAATTGTTTTTGGTACTCCATATAGTCTCACTATCTACTTTACAAGCACATCCACTAGTTTAGGAACCGGCCACGTCTCCCTAATCGGTAGGAAACGTGCCGTTTTCGTCAATCTATCCACTACTACACAAATGGCATCATGACCTCGACTGATGCACAAACCTGTGACGAAATCCATAGATATGTCTTCCCACTTCCATTCTGGAATGGAGAGGGGTTGGAGCATCCCTCCCGGTCTCTGGTGTTCTATCTTAACTTGTTGACAAATCTAGCATCGTGCTAAAAACTTGGCCACATCAGGTTTCAGGCCATCCCACCAGTAATGTTGCTTGAGGTCCTTGTACATCTTACCTGCTCCTCGATGTATTGAATAGAGCGTAGCATGGGCCTCTTGAAGGATTTTCTGTCTCAACTCTTGATCACGGGGTACGCATACTCTCACATTCAACCTCAAAATCCCATCTCGGATTTCAAAACCGGGTGCATCTCCTTGATGCACCTTTTGACACAAGTCTTGAATCATCGAGCAAGCCCCTTGCTTTTGACGGATCTCTTCTATCAAACTAGGTTGACCATCCAAGGAACACAACTGGCCTTGATATCTCTAAATCCATACCTCAATCCCGTTTCTTATCTAATCCCTTTGCAAAGTGGCTTCAGTAGTCAAGTGGGACAACATCTGCTCCTGGGATGATTTCCTACTAAGTGCGTCAACGACGATATTTGCCTTGCCTGGGTGATATAAATATCTCCAGATCATAATCCTTAATTAGTTCAAGCCATCTGCGTTGCCTCATATTGAGTTCTCACTGAGTGAAAATATACTTGAGACTCTTAGGGTCTGTCAAAATTTGGCAAGTTGTCCCATACAAATAGTGTCGCCAAATCTTCAAGGCGTGGATCACAGCCGCTAACTCTAGGTCGTGTGTCGGGTAATTTAGCTCATGAGTCTTAAGTTGTCTAGAAGCATAAGCAATTACCCTATCCTTCTGCATTAACAATCAACCCAAGCCAAGTTTCGACGCATCACTGTAGACCACATACCCTTTTGAGCCTTAAGGAAGTGCCAAGATGGGCACAAAAGTTAGCCTTCTTTTCAACTCTTCAAAGCTTCTTTGCAAGTTTCTGTCCATGTAAACTTGGTAGCTTTCCGGAGTAAATTTGTCAAAGGTTGAGCTATCTTTGAGAAACCCCCGACGAACCTCCTATAATATCCTGCGAGTCCCAAGAAACTGCGTACTTCCTTTACATTCTTGGGAGGTTGCCATGATGCTATAGTTTCGATCTTCATTGGATCAACTTTCACCCCTTCTACAGAGACGACATGCCCTAGAAATGTGACCTCAGGCAACCAGAAGTCCCAGTTTGAAAGCTTGGCAAACAAACGGTGTTGTCTTACAACTCCCAACACAACCCTTAAATGATTAGCAAGCTCATCTTGGCTCCGAGAGTAAACCAAGATGTCATCAATGAACACTACCACAAATTGATCCAAGTATTCAATAAAAATCTTGTTCATCAACTCCATGAATACTGTTGGAGCATTTGTCAAGCCGAACGACATCACTACAAACTCATAGTGCCCATATTGTGTCTGAAATCCCGTCTTTGGGGTGTCTTCATCTCGAATTCTCAATTGATGATAGCTAGACCTCAAGTCAATTTTAGAAAACACTACTTCTCCTTGAAACTGGTCTAGCAAATCATTGATACGAGGAAGTGGATACTTGTTCTTGGTAGTTATTCGGTTGTGTTCTCTGTAATCAATGCACAACCTCATCGATCCATCCTTCTTTCTTACAAAAAAGTACCGGAGCACCCCAAGGCGATGCACTAGGACGAATACAGCCTTTCTCTGCCAACTCTTCTAGTTGCTTTTTCAACTCTTGCATCACTACTGGCGCCATACGATAAGGGGCCTGTGAAACAAGTCTTGTTCCCGGCTCTAACTCGATGCTGAAATCTACCTCTCTGTGAGGCGGAAGCCCCGACAACTCCTCAGGAAAAACATCTTTGAATTCTCGCATAATAGGAATGTCCTCGAGTCTCGGACTATCCTTGGTTTCTTGAAGGGCATAGCACCAATATCCTACACAACCGTCATTCAACAACTTGGCAGCTTTCATAGCACTAATCATAGTTGTAGACTATTTAGGGTCATGCCCCCAAAACAAGTGTTGAGTTCCATCACTAGCGGTTACTGTCACTGTACGACTATGGATATCTAGAACAACTTTGTACCTAGTCATCCAATCCATTCCTAGAATTACGTCATCATTTGGCAAGGCCATGACGATGAAATCTGTAACCCAGTCCTTATCCCCAATGCGAATTGGACATTTAAGGATCTATTTATCCCCACTTATCTTACTACCATCCGGCAAACCCACAACAAAGGGAGTACCCACAGAAAATGTCAAATGCAATATATCTACGCATGCAGTTGCAATAAAAGAATGTGTAACACCAGTATAAAAAAGAATCTTAACAGGCTCAGATTGGATCCAAATCGTACGTGTAGTTGTCGGAGCATTTGGATCTTCAGCTCTTCTCATCTCGAACACACGAGGTGGGCGGTTGGCTCCAGGACCCCCAACTGTGCTACCACGACCTCTACTACGACCTTGACTTGGAGCAACATAAGTCTAAGGGGTAGGCTGTGATCGAATTCCTCCAGTTGGCCTAGAAGCAAGTGAGGACCCCTGAGATAGAGCAACCCCTTTGTTGCGACAGAAGTCAGCACGATGACCTTTTTCTCCGCAAGTAAAGCAAGTTATCAATGGTCGGGGACAAGCACTCCTCAAATGATTATGGCTTCCATAGTTGAAGCACTGCCTTTGTCCCATTGCACCACCCGACCATTGAGATGGGCCTTGTTGCTTGTGCCTCATGCCCGAGTTGTTACCTCCTTGAGGCATGGAACTCGGCCTCTCGTCACCCTTGAATCCTATTGCGGTCTTTTGCCTCTTGCCACTACCTTGGGTGACATCAGATCGCTTATAAGCTGGGTGTGCCATCTCGTAAGCCATTGCCTTGTTCTGGTACTCTCTCAAGGTAGAGCATTCGAACCCAGCTACATACTGCCTAATCTTTGGTCTCATCCTCTTAGCAAAAGCATAAATGCACTGCTTCTTTGTTGTCACAGTGTCAGCCACATAAGTAAAATCTCTCTGAAACTTTAGAGCAGCTTCTGCCACTAGAATGTTCTCGGGCCTTGCATCAACAAACTCTTGAGCTCGAGCATCCCTTACAGCAGCAGGGCAGAACTCATCTATCAACATCTTAGCAAATTCTTCAAAGTTTACTTCGTGGTCCAAAATCTGTAGAGACCACCAATCAAAAGCATTATCTGTAAGCAAGCTCTGTGCTAGCGACACCTTTCGATCCTCTGCTGCCTTGATCGTGTTGAGAGCTGATGTGACTTGCCTCAACCATAGCTCCACGTCCTCCCTATGAGCTCCAATGAAAAACGGAAGTTTCATATAACAGAACTCACGCAACCACTTGTCCGGTCCGGAGTCTTGACGACCCCTTTCAACCCGAACTGACTCTTCAGATACTTCTTGAATGGGTTGGGGCGGTCTTTGAATATTCGACACCCTAGCTGGGGGTGTTGGTGGAACTGACATTCTAGAATGGGGCGCTTTCACAACGGACCCTTGGGGGTTTGGTACCCTTGAACCAGACAGATGGGAAGCGGCAGCGGCAACGTTTGGTGCATGACCACCCCCAAAAAGAACTTGCAAGAAGGACAAAACTTGTTCTTGGACTAAAGACTGTAGCCCAGGTGGACCAGTGGGAGGTACCTCTGTAGCTGGCAATTGGCGGCTCTTGAACATTGACATTAGCTTCAGACCTAGGCCCTACGGGATCTTGGCCTCCAAATCTAGCATCACTCTGCGCGACAACGGATCGATCATCACCTAGTCCCCGATTAGAATTTTTTACTGGTCCCAGACTCTCTGCAGTTCCCTCAGCCAAGGAATTAACACGAGGCTCAACAATAACTCCCCTTCCTCTACCTCTAGGCCTTCCTCTACTTCTACCTCTTGCCATTACTAAGAGTTACCTAATCATAATAAGTCACTTAGATTTTACAAGTAATAATTGTAAATAAACAAACAAAATGCTTGCAGAGATTCTTCCCAGATGATGTAGCGATCTCGACGTTTTTCTCTACCTAAAATGCAACATGCCTAAGTAAAAAGGTTTTAAATTTTTCATAACTATAAATTGGACCTCACGGCTCTTTTGTTAGGACCTAGTGCCCTTGTTGCCAACCTCGCTCTAATACAAATCTGTAACACCCCTTTCTGGGAAATACCTAGGGTCACAAGGTGGTAGGCCTCACAATGGGTCTTCCAGAACAAGTTGACAACAATACACTGTATTGGACCTTGCAACAAAAGCACTGCGAGTAAATTCCATTAAACCATCCAATTTAAGAGTTCCAAAATTCATGTCATAAAACCATATGCATGCAAAAGCCAAAAATCTGACAGTCATGACAAAAGGACCTTGTAGCTAGTCTAAGCATCAGACAACTCAACATACTTCAAAAAGGTTCACTATCAAAGCGTAACTACTCAAGTCTAACAAATCCAAAAGACTAAGACGCTAACATCACTCTCCTAGAACACGTCACGTCGAGGCCGAGCTCCACCATCTGGAATGCAATCTCCTAGCACATTTCCCAAGCCGGAATCCTTACCTAAAACGCCACAAGTTGATTACATTAGCCTACGATCCCGGTATGGGCCAAACAAGTAAATCAAACATGTAACAAAACATTTTTAGTAAATTAAACTTGCATATATACATATACTTAAAGGCACACAAAATTATAGTCACAAAGAAATATAATAGTAGCCAACAAAATATTCAAACATGAAATCATTCATAACAACGTCAACAAGGATATTAACAGCAAGAATAAGTATATTACCAAAGCACACATAACCACAACAAACATTCTCTTAAGTCACCACTCAAACATTTTAGACCGTTCCAACAAAATCCATCAATGCAATAGCAATCAAACGTCGTCCTCAAATATATGGCACCCTCCGGCCTCTCATCTATGGCGCACGGTCAGGGCGCGTACCTAAACACATGCCCATTTCCTCCGTTCACCCTTCTTTCCCCGGCTAAACCTCTACTAGAGTGTTTGCCATAACAATTTAATTTATTTTTATGAAGGGGGTTCCGTCCAGCCGCATGATCATGCCTGGGGGCCTCTTCATATCCAGCGTACCCACACCCATGACCATACCGGTGGAACCCAGTGCACGCATAAGGAAAATGTTTAAAAGCGATTTTCAATAATTTCAATTATATATATAAGCACGTAATATGGAGTCATTCCAAATTAAGGGCTACACATTTAATCTACTTATTCAACACATAACGAGTCGTAAACTAAGTATGTCGGAAAGCGACTTACCTCGAAGGTGAGACACAAACACTTAGCGGGAGAAAGGAAGCTCGAACAAGTCACACACGAACGTTATCGAATCCTATCAAATCAATAACGAAAACTATAACATTCGAAGAGAAGAGAACACAAATTTAACGCCCCAAAAGCTAAGAGTTCCTTCTAAGCGATGCTCACTAGCGTATATCGAATTTTAGCTTATCCCTTTCAAAAACAAACCAACCCATCCTTGTTCCCCATTCGATTCCAACCTAGGATACTAGTTACTAGCACCCTTCAAAAGCGATATTTTCCAACAAGAGTCTACTTAACTATATAAGAGTATTTAACTTACTATTCTAGATCAACATATCCAAACAAAACCACAATAAACTCCATAACCAATACTAGATGAACAAATTAAGCAAATTCACTAGAAGCATTCATTTGATATCAAAATCAATAAAGCCAACAACTATTCGGCCAATCATTATAATATCCAATTCGATCAGTAGTCACAAAAGCCCAACAATAATGACAACCATTAGCACAACAGACAAACCCTCACAATATTTCCACAAGGCAAGAGGGTCGGCCGAGAATGTCTTTAATGGAATGAAATTGATCCCTAGCCCAACCATAATTAACCCCTAATTACATTTAAAAACAACCCCATCAAACTCAACTATGAACAACGACTAGACAGACTCCCAAGAATACAACATGTATAAATGAAATTGAACGAGAACAAATTCGATCAAGGGTCACAACCTTCGGTCTTCTATTGACTGCAAAGATGGAACGCAGGTTGAAATCTCTCTTGTTCGAATCAAACCTCTCGTCGTCCGCTCCCGATCTCCTAAATAGTGACGACGATGGTAGCGAACGAATAGCTTGAAATTGTGAGAAAGCACTCGACGGAAACGGGGTTGTTGACGACAATGACGACAGTGAACAGAATTACCAATGACGATGGCCTCTTCTGCTCGACTCGCGACAACTGTTATCCACAGAAGAGAAGGTTGGTGGTAGCAACTATTTCTCAAATTTCGGCGGCCACCTTCGAAAAGAGGCGAGAAAGATGGAGGTTGGGAGCGAGGATCAAGAGAGGAATGGCGACGAGAATGAATACAGAAATGGAGATTGTGAGGTGAGCGAGAGAGGAAAGAGAAAAATCCGAGAGATCAGTGAAGAGCGGCGGCGAGGGGTTGGAGAAGATGAACAGTCGTCTCTCCCCACTTAGGGCTAGAGAGGTGTAGAGGAGTGGAATGGGTTTGGGCACTAGAGAAAGAATAAATGAGGGAGAAGGGTAATATTTCGGTCCAAAAGGATTAAATAGGAAAGGCCTTGGCCCAAACATAGAATGAGTTGGGAAAAGAATAAATTGGCCCCAAACTTTAAATACACGAAATAAAACGTACACCCTATAACGCTCGAAGATTATAACTTCACCAAAATAAAACCTCGGGTATTACAACCATGTATATATGTATACTCAAAACCATGTATAGAAAATTACAATCATGTGTATATATACTCAAAACCATGTATATATATATATGTGTGTGTGTGTGTGTGTTTGACCACATTATTACATAAATCGCAATCCATGATTACACAATTATAAAATATTGAATAGTGGGTTTGATAAACTGAAACGGTGTTTGAATGCTATATTATTCGGTTTCAAGTTATCATTGTGTTATATTTTCCTGCATGACAGTTGTTCGTAGGATTTTGATAGACTTCTCAAGGCTTTGACGATGTTTGAATCTTGAGATAATAGGTTGATGTCGATCCATCGACGTTAAACAAAGGCGCTGCTCGGGAGGCAACCCGAAGTAAGTTTTTCTTTTCTTTTCTTTTTGTCTTTTTAGTTGGTTTAGTTTTAGTTTCGTTTTGGTTCTGTCGGGCTAACTTGCAGGATAAAATTTCATATCTCGAAGACAGTGCAAGGCGAGGTTGGATCCGAGATCGTGGCTGGACCCGCGCCCGCGATCCAGGACCCGCGCTCGCGGTACTGTCCCTGACAGAATTAAGTTTTTGCTTTTCGAAAAAAAATACAATAAAAAAATAATAATAAATAAATATAAAAGGTTTTCGGGTGAAACCCCCGAAATAAAAGGTTTTCGGATGAAACCCCCGAAATAAAAGGTTTTCGGGTGAAACCCCCGAGATTCTACCTTCTAATTTCCATCCTTCTATCTTTTCCATCTTCTTCTATCTCCATCCTTTTCGGAGATTTTTATGTCCGCCCATGGTCATCCTCAAGTATGGGGGAATTTTCATCTTCAAGGCTCGTACTACATTGATGCTTAAGGTGAGATTCAAAGTTCGTTCGTGAGTTCGTGTTCTCTGTTGTTGATCGTGTTTTCTGTTGTCGCTTCAAGCCGCGTATGCGGTATATGCCCAGAATAAACCATGTTTTATCGCGATCTGAGCACCCGCGCCCGCGGTTTTTCCTGACGAAGGATGTTCTGAAAATTTCTGAGTTGTTCATCCATGCCTTTGAAGAGTTCTTCCATATTTTATGTCGTATGTGAGTCTTCTGATTTTCCTCTTCTATACTTAATTCCTTTCTTACTTCATTTAGGACAATGAAGGATTTAAGTAAGGGGGAGGAAGTACTCGCTACGCTTATCATATATAGTTGCATATTAGTTGCATTTCAATTTATTTTTCAGTTTATTTTTATGGGATTTTTGTTCCTTGTTTTGTATAGAGAAATTTTTGAAAAAAAATAATGAAAAAGCCATAAAAATAGAAAAAAGGCATGTAAAATCCTGGGATGAGCTGAAACCCGAAAGGACGGCTCAGGTAATAAGCAGGTAACCCGGACCAGCATTAGGCTAGGGTAATCAGAGGTTTATGAGAGATGTGAGTATATGTGAGCACACCTAAAGAAAAATGAAATGAGTGATTAGGTGAAAACCCAAAACGGCGCCTAAGTAGAATGAGTGGTAAAATCAGAGTGTTTAGGACCATATTCTACTTTGGGGTCTGGGGATTACATTTTAGATGTCGGGTAGATCCTAGGATGCTCTACACTTTTTTAGAGCTTGAGAATTTATATGTATTTTGGTGAGGTGTGTGTTGAGCTTTCATTTCTTTGCTCATTATTTTCTCTACTTGGGTTTCGGCTGTGAGTTGAGGGTTTTTGTTTTTCATATTCCCTTATTACTTCTTGTGCATCTTTGATAGGATTTATTGATAGATTTATTTTGAGCTTACTCGAGGACGAGCAAGATCTAAGTATGGGGGAATTTGATTAGCTGGTTTTAGTACATCGTAATTATGTATTTTTACTAGGATTTCTGAGTGTTTTAGGCTAGATTAGGGTGTTTACTTGTAATATCAGAAAAGCCTACAATTGAAGCTTTTGAAGACAGAAGTTCTACGTTCGAGCTAAAGACCCGCTTTACAGCGGTTGCAAGGAATAAAAGACTGAAGATTTTACGGAGATCAAGACCCGTGCCCTCGGGTATAGAGTCGAGATCGAGGTGAAGAGAGGAACCGCGTTGGCGGGTTGAAACCAGAGATCGCGGCTAATCGAGCTTCCGCAGACACCGAAGCCTACTGGACCCGCGCTTGCGAGTTAGGACCCGCGCTCGCAGGTGGCGACGTTTCCTAGCACCGAATCGGTTTTATTTGTATCTTTATCTATATTTATATCTTTAGGTTTTCGGGTATTGTTTTCTACTATTTAAGCCTAGTTCGTAGCAGAATTTTATATACTTCAAGACTTCAATTTCTAGATTTTATTTCAGTTTTTATTTTCTATTATGGAGAACTAAGTTCCCTTGGAGTTTGTTTGATCAAGGAAGCCTTTTTATGTAATTCTTGAGATTCTGGTAACTTTTCTATCCCTTGGTTAATATTAAAACTCTTCCTTTTATTTATATGATCTATGTTTCATTTTATGAGCCCGATCAACTTGTTTGATTGACTTAGATCTACTATTTGGATTAGGTTTGATTGTTGTCTGTGCAATCTTATTTATCCTTGAAACAACTCTTTTCTAGGACCGTGGACTGGAATTGAGAAAGAGTATTTGATTGTTATTTTATGCATGGGACTCGTTGTTTGATTGCATGATTTGATATCCTCTAATCCTTAATACTTTGCATTATTTGAATTAAGCGTTCTTGTTCATATCATAATTCCGCTTGGACCGTGGACAAGCGGAAATCTTTTATAAGGATTGGAATTAACCCAGTAATTATAGAAAAGTGGATGATTCAATGATCGAATGATTAAAAAGGTGGAATTGATTGACTGAACTCTGATTTCCTTTAATTGATTCGAAACATAGATTTGTTTGCTTGCTTAAACTCGCAAACCCCTGTTTTGTACTTTGTTGATTGTTCAGAATACCGATTATCTTGGGTTCGATCCCTTACTTGCATGCTATACTTGGTTTGTAGTTTAGGGTAATTTATTTTTGATCTTGGCAACAATGACTTTAGCCGGTTCAATAAGAATGTTATTATTAAAACCTACCTCTATATACATGTATATAGATTTAAGTTCTAGTAAGAAGGTCTAAGACCCAGTTTTCCGTTTGCGAACTAGATAATCAAATTCCGTTCAAACTCCTACCTTTTATTCAAAGTCTACATTTCTTTATTTGGGCCAAAAAGCCAAAAGTTGATTTTTTGAGAACCAAATCTGAACCCAAACTCGTTCTCACCCTCTTATCTTCTTTCCCCCCTCTTACCCTACTTTTCCTTCTATCTTTCTCCTACACCTGAACAACGCCGCCGCCGCTCATCAACTCACCTCAGAGGGAGATAGAGAGTCTTTGTGTGCGCCCCGCTTGTCGACCTTCCCTTCCTATCTCCCTTCCTCTTGCTCACCGTTGGAATCTCGGTCCAAGTGTGGACCTAGTTCAAGCTCGCGCCACCGCCGTCGTCGGGAAACACGACCCAAGGAAGAGCCTCGCTCCAAGCATGCCGCCATCAATCCTTTCGCCCTAACCCCGTTGCGATTCCTCTGTCTCGGATCACCTCCGTTCGCCATCGTCTAAGAACCCCGTTGTGATTCCTTGCCCCCATCTTGTTCCTCGCTAATCCAAGGAAGCCGTCGAACCTTGTTCGAACCTCTTCAATCGCCGCGAGATTTGGCCTCTTCTAGTTGAAGAACTCCACTTTCGCCCGAGAGTTGTTCGCTTTTGATCCTTGTAAGGTCGAATTTTAGAACCCATTTTTGTGTTTTGCTTGCTTTTCGAATTTGCCTTGTAATCTACTTTGAATTGTGTGTTGTCTTTGTACGTGTCATTATTTTGGATATGGTCGATATCTATACTTTTTTCCCTTTTCGGATGTGCTTACCAGCATGATGATTGTAAATTTGGCACTTGTTTAGGTGTAAGTATTTATTAATTGGCTAATCTGGAATATATGATTTGTTTAGCGTATGATTTGTTTGGTGTAAGACCCACTTGTTTAGGTAAAGTTATTCTTAATAAGATTCTGATGTTGGGTGTGTGTGAACGAAATTTGATGTGAATCCGAGCTCGTTTCGTGTTGATATTTTTTAGAACACGAGTAACGGTTTAAGACTCGCAATTAGATCTTGTTAGTGGGTCTCGGTTTGTTTAGCATGAAAGCTTTCGATCGGTTTATTTTGTGATGACCCTCTTTGTTGTGGGATGCTTTTGAATTGGGTGTTTTGAATTATAAATGTGTATGTTTGTGTGAGAATGGGGTTTGAAGTATCCACTTTTGGAACTTGGACTTCGAAAATCGATACCCTTGAGCTTATAAGTTTCGTGTCGTCTAAAGCTAAGTTATGAAATATGAGTTTGTTGAGAAAAGTTGATGTTGGTTCATAAAGTTATTCACGTCTAAACATTGGTTAAAAATAATAGAATCAAGTCAAACAACACTTGTTTTGGATGCCATGGTTTTATGGTAGTTCACACTTGGTGAGGCCACTATAGTTGTGCTTGCCCAGAATCGATAGTTACTCCTCACGGCTAGTCGGTTAATCGTGCACGTTATGATTCGTAGGTCTTTAGTATCGACACGTTTCTTACTTCATTCGAGGATCGCCTTCCAAGTAAGTCGTTCTCGACTTGCTCGGCTCTATTCTAGTCGTTTTAGATTTCATGTCGTGATTGTGAGATTGGTTTTGGGAATTAGTCCCCAATGTATGTTTTTGTATTGTGAAACGTTTTCTTGCATGATGTGATGTGCTTTCCATTCCAAACGTTTTCTCGTAAAACAAATGGTATCGTTTTCTCTATGCTGGCAGCGAAACTGGCACGATCATGTGCGATGATTGTCGGTGGCGAAGAGGCGTCTAGCCATGGTCATGTGTCGGTCGGGCCCCTTCAAAAATAAAATTAATTGCTTGTTTTTCGCAAGTGCTTTGGTGGAGGCTTGACCAGGGGTTGGAAGGATGACGTATATGAACAGTGAGAGGACTTGCCTCTGCACTCGGGCGCAGGGAGTTAGCGTCGTAGATGAGAATGTGGCGGAGGAAGGGAGAATTGCATTTTCCAATAGGATTGTGAATGGCCTTTTTGTATGTGTGTGTGTGTGTGTGATTACTTAGTTGACTTCCGACCGTGTGACTTTTTGCTATGTTTGATGTATTGCTTGTTTCGTTGTCTTTCCCTTTATTTGTTGAATGTCGAAGTGTTGGCTATTATTTCAAATGCTTTACTTCTGTGCTTGTTATTTTGATTGTTGGGATGTTTCGTTGCCTTTTCTTTCACCCGATATCTAGATTGTTGAGATGTGTGTTGACCTATTATGTTTTGTTCAATTAACTTGTTAAAGGTTAAGTTGTTGGTTATTTACGGTTTTCAAAAGTCTTACGATTGCCGCTTGTCATCTAGCTTGCCTAGGGTAGTAGCTGACCCTCAGGGACTTTTATTTTTCAGTTCCAGGTACTCATACAGGTCCCGTGTTGGAGCCTAAGCAAGATGATGTAGCGGATCGTTGACGCACGTGTCATTAGGTTTCCGAGTGGGTCAGGAGTTCTGGTTATTCTTGTTTACTAGTTTTCGATATTTCACTCTTGTGTTGACTATTAGCGGGTTTCTTGTGTCGGTTCTGACTTCACTAGATGTTTTGGATTTCATGCATGACATTGTTGTACATGTGTTTTATTCAATGACAGTTGGATGGTTTAAATTAGTTTTCTGGTTGTGCCCGAGTTGCAAGGTCCACGAATTCTAGTTGTCAGACTAGCTCGGGTAGCACCCGTTAGGGTCAAACTACCTATTAACGCCCCAACGTTAAGACGGGGTGTTACAAATTGGTATCAGAGCGAGGTTGGCATTAAGGGCACATGGAACCGAACAACAAGTGTACACGAGGTCCAACTAAAAACTAAAACCGGCCGGTGTTTTCTAAAAAGTATAAATGGTGTAGTCATGTTGCATGTAGGGGGTAGATGACACGATGCGAATCCTCTGCCATCCGCCGAAGGACCCCACGTAGAATGGTAAGTAAATCCTTAACTTTTAATCAAGTTTAAAGTTTTGACCGTGAGACTTCTGAAATGACGACCCAACAAACTAGAGTTAGAATTGTTGTTGCTAGCGGTAGAGGTCGTAGTAGAGGTTGTGGTAGAGGAGCAGCAAAGCGTTTATCTATTGGAAGAAGTTCCTTAGAGTGGGGGTGTGACTATTGACGACCATCAGGATGCTAGCTTGTTTGTCGTTGGAGGACAACCCATGGTTAATGGGGCCCAGTTAGGGCTAGTGCACCACAAGTTGGGTTACCACAAGAGAGGTATCCTACACCCCGAACCACACTTGTAGGGCTGCTAGAAAATCAATTGGGCCTAGGAGTGGTACACGGTTAGAATACTTTTGTTGGGCTTCAAGGGACTAAGATGATGGCACAAAGCCAAAGTATTGTTAGGGTTGTTCAGTTAGGAGGGCTGCCAGAAGTACAGAGAACAAAAGTAGTTGATCATGTGATAGAGCTACTTTGACAGTGTCGTGAGGCCATCTTGACAAGAGGCTCATAGAGTTCAAAAGATCGGGGTGCCAAGCTTCACTAGGGCCCCGGGTATTAGTGTAGAGCGGTGGCTGAGTAATATGGCATCGACTTTGGAAGCCTAATCAAGTGCTAGAGGTGAAGAAGATGCATTTGGTGCAGAGTTCGCTACGAAAGAGTGCTTACGATTTGTAGGATTTAAGCCACGGCCGTCAGACAAATGCCATGTTTGAAAGGGGCAATCGAATGGGTTCGCTTTAGCGGAACCGGTCTGATTCTCAATCACAGGGTTGTCAGTACGAGTTTCAATAAGGCTAGTCTATTAAGGATTCGAGAGAGTGTTTCAATTATGGAGGCAAGGATCACATTAAGAGCCAGTGTCCGAAGCTAGTTCGAAACTGCTTCATATTTAGGAAGCCCTACCTTATACGATAGTATTGTAGGGTTGGTGTACTCTCTCAGGGACATTCACTACCAAGGAAGGTGAACTAGAGAGCTTGTCGTCCACCATAGCAGACTTAGTATGCTTTAGGCGATAACAAATGACGGGGCATAGGAGCCAATACCTTGAGCACTAACCAGCCTCGAGTGTTCGAGATTACGAGTGTTGATATCCTACATATACTGACAACTACAGGTGAGTTTTGGATTCAGTCTAAACCTGTCCATAATTTTTTTTTTTGACACGGGCTCCACGCACTCTTTTGTGTTCTCTGCTTGTGTGACTGGACTAGGGTTGACGTGTACAAAAGGGGTATCTTTTTGTGGTGGGTCTATTCAATGGAAATAAGGTGTGTGGGAATAGAGAGTTTCTGTAGTGCCCTATCAGAATAGGAAGTAAAGACTGATATACAGATTTTATAGTAATGCAGTTGTCCCCAAATGGCAATGTGATTTTGGGAATGAGTTGGAGGAGATTCTTTAGAGCGGTGCTGGATATACATAGGGGTACCGTCATAGTGACTGCCAATGATGTGACTGTATCGGTGAGTCCGAAGTTAGAGCAGCCACGTCGGAACCATTTCTTAGCATTGTAAAGGCCGTCAAGTTGCTCAGTGAGAGATGTGTGGGATATTGGTGCTACGACTTGCAAAGGGACAAGGAGGGCCCCACATTCTAGATATACCTATAATTGGTGAGTTTGAGGAGGTTTTTCCAAGGGAACTACCGGGATGGCCGCATTAAAGAGAGATGGACTTTGTTATTGATCTAGAGCTGGGGACGAGACCGATCTTGAGGGCTCCATACCGCATGGCTCAGATGGAAATGCACGAGTTGAAGGTAAAATCGGAAGATGAGTTACCATGGCATAGTGGGAAGGAGTGTGTGTTAGTTGGTGAAAATGCGAGAGCCCCAGTTTTATTTGTAAAGAAGAAGGATGGTTCCCTTCGTGTGTGTATCGATTACCGAGAGTTGAACCGAGTTATTAATAAGAACAAGTACCTACTATCACGTAATGACGATTTGTTGGATCAGTTACAAAGGACTATTGGGCTCTCGAAGGGGGATTTGATGTCAAATTACCATCAATTGAGGAATTCGGGAGGAAGATATTCCCAAAATGGCTTCCCACACTAGAAATGGGCATTATGAATTCGTGGTGATGTCGTTCGGTTTGACCAACGAACCTGCAGTGGCCATGAAGTTGTTGAACTAGGTGTTTTACAGTTTTCTTGGACAAATTTGTGGGGGTATTCAATAATGACATTTTGTTTTACTCCCGAGATAAGGAGGAGCATGTGAGACGTCTTGGGTTGGTGTTGAGAGTGTTGAGGCAACATTGGTTGTTTGCTAAGCTGACCAAATGTGAGTTCTGGTTGCCAAAAGTCACTTTTCTAGGCATGTGGTGTTCTCTAACGGAGCTATGGTGGACCTTGTAAAGATCGAGCATGTAAAGGGTTGGGAACCCCGAAGAATGGGAAGGAGATGCAGAGTTTTCTAGGTTTAGCGGGGTACTACCGAAAGTTTGTGGAAGGCTTCCCTGTATAACCCAACCACTTACCAGCCTACTGAAGAAGACAACTCATTTTAAGTGGAATGAGGCTTGTTAGAGGAGCTTCGACGAACTAAAGGGGAGGTTGACCTTGGCTCCTGTACTCGCCCTCCCTCCGGGGAATGAGGACGTTGTGTCTACAGTGATGCCTCCAAGGTAGGCTTGGGATATGTGTTAATGTAGAAGGACAAGGTGATTGCTTACGCCTTGAGACAGTTGATGCTGTATGAGTAGAATTACCCCACTCATGTTTTGGAGTTGGCAGTAGGGGTGCATGCCTTGAAGATTTGGCGTCAATACATGTAGGGGAGTACATGCAAAGTATTAACAACTCATAAGAGTCTCAAGTACATCTTCACTTAGAGAGAACTGAACATGGAACATCGGGAATGGATTGAGTTGCTGAAGAACTATGACTTGGAGATCCTTTATCACCCAAGGAAGGCGAATGTAGTCGTCGATACCTTAGTAGGAAGACCTCTCAAGAACGTACGTTGACTCTTTTGACTTCTCGGCCAGAGTTGTAGAGAGAGCTAGTGAAGTATGAAATCGAGGTACAAATTCAAAGTTAAAAGGGTAGAGTGAGTATCTTGAGGTGTCGAACAAATTTTCTTGAAGAAGTGAAGCTGGAAAGGGAGCTATGTCCAATAATTTAGGATCTAAGGCAGAAGTTGAGCTGTGGAGAGTCACGTGATTTTTATAGAGAGAGTAGACGGTATCCTAAGTTTGCGCGACCGAATCAAATCTTATTTATTTTGATTTTTTTTAGATTTATTATAATTGTAATCAAAACAATTTTTTCATTTTTATTTGTACAGGTGATGGTGTTAGATTATTGTGCGTACATATAATGAATCATGCCATTTTGTTTGATGGCGATGGATCTTTAATTTAAGCATACAAGTTATGGCGTTGGATTTTTATGCGTACAAGTGATGCTTATTTTTCTTAAGTAGATTTATTCGGGTATGTACATTGATTTTTGAACTTGCACGTAGTAGATTTAGAATTTACAATTGACTAGTTTTTTGAATTTGTTGTAGGTTCAAAACATTCAAAAGCAAACAAGCATGTTGATAAGGAGAATGGGGAAGATGATAATTTAGTTACATTGTTATTATGTTCGATATCTTTAATTACAAATTTGAGTGATTGTATTGTGAATTTAATATTTACTGTCAAGTCGATATTCAGATATATTTACATGTTATGTATTGTGAATTTAATATTCATATATTTTGTATACTAGTGTACGTGCCGCGTGCTAGAAGCACGCGGGATACATAGGAGGATATATTATTTAAAAACAAGCTCATAATTGGATTGGAAAACTTAAAATTTGTAAAATATGAGAACGAGGATTTTACTCTCTTATACACTGTCATGGATAAATTTAAAGTGTCCAAAAAAAGGAAAACGTTTTACATACACTACATTTCAACAAAAGGTACTAAAAAAGAGAACAAGAAAACCCAAAAAATAAAAGAAACTCCAATTGCACAACAACGCATCAGGAGAACCACTATGCACCCGCATACTTGTCTTGACACAATCATGCTCTAAATAGAGTGCCAATCGTCCAATGAATCATTATACACAACCCCAGGTTGTATATTCATCAAAGGAAAGAATGAGAGTGTAAAAAAAGGCAAACCATCCAAATGCAGAAGCTCTACAACCATTGACACTTCATTTCTTCGTTTGATCCATGTTTGCTTTTCCACCTTTGCATTTTCATAGAAGCTCTACAATGACAACAAAGCAGGCATTCAAATTAAATATAAGTTTGAGCAAATTTTTTTTTTAAAAGTGTAGCGAACACTTGAAAATGATGAGAAGTTACAAACATATACTACCAGTTTTTTAGAATGCTGACATGTCACCATCCAACAATGGATCCAAGGTTAACACCAAAGAGATCAGCGTCGGTATGAAATCCAGTCACTCCTAGGTTACGATCATCACCTACAACATAGATGCATTGGATCTTCTTGGAATCAAGTGTTAGTATGGTTTCTTTGAGTGGTATTTCCTTTTTGCAAGTGCTCAGTTGCATTAGGCTTGTTGTGGGTAGGACTTTCCCATGCTCTTCTTTGTACCTTCTAGCAGTCACCAAGAAGTTCTTGACTGTCATGGATCTGCATTGAATAGCTCAATTAGTAACAAATTAAGATTTAAGATGGGTGTTTCTGTAACTTCAGACTCACTCCAAGTACATTATCGATGAAATTATCAGTTGCACTATCAATGAAATGATCAAAGCAAGAACATCTCCATAGTTCAGAGAAAAATTCAGTATATTCTATTAGGAGAAGTCCTTAGCTGGAGATCTTAGAGCAACCAAGATCTTGATATTATCATTTTTCCTCATTTATTTTTGACCATTCATTGTGTACGTTACTTTAGAAAATCCTATATAATAATAATAACTATACTAATAGCAACTAATAGACTGCACAAGTCAACAATTTTTAAGTTCTAGAGAGGGTATGTAAGCGGGATACATCAACGAATAATCAATTTTCTGTTATTGTAACACCTAGAGAATTAAACCTATGAATCATCCAACACAAAATATTATGCTAAAAGACAGAATACCTAATAATAATTTCTCCTGCATGATATTTGAATCTTCAATATATCTAGCTTACTGAAAAAGGAAAATTGAACCCATTTCGCCTCAAATATAAGAAATACTGTTGAGAGGGTTTCTTGACAACAAATAAATTTATAATCAAGACCCCGCTGAGTACATGGAGGTCAGGTTCGTCCACGGGAATTAGAAGTATCTAAATCAAGTTATTAATCCTAACAAAAGAAAACAAAACAAAGCAAAACACAAAAGTAGGTGCTCGACACCGACCCACAACAGGTCGTCAACGACCAACAACTCGACACAAACGCAGAAGCAAAAACCAGAAAACTAGGAGCTCAGCCCCGACCTGAAAGGGGTTGTAACCGACCTATCCGGGTAACGAATGAACTTTGAAAAATCAAAATAAAAGAAATCTAGAGCAAGGGATTCACCACAACAAGCTATGCATGCAAACATGCATCAAAATCATCCCATAGTAATCTCATGAATGAATTTCGCCATGAATAATCAAGTAAAAATCCCAACTTTCATAAAGATCTAAACTTGCAATCCTACTTGTTTTCCAAAGGTTTTAACTTTCGTTTTAACCAAAATATAATTCAAATTCACAATTAAATCTTTCGATTCAACCATAAACATGAACTTGCCTTAACTTTCATTAAGGAATTGATAGCAAAAAAGAGGATAAAGGATAGAGATTCAAAAGAGATGGTTTAATCAAAGATTCATGCTTTAATCATGCACAACTCGTAGGGTTTCACCCCAACCCTAGAAAAGTAGACTACTCACGACCCATGGCACAATTAACAATCATAGACAAAAGAGAAGACATATTTCAAATCCAAACAAACTTCAACTAAAAGAAAACTTACAAATCTCAAGCAAACCTCCAAGTCTCTCTTAAAATTGTCCAAGAGCTTGGAATCAAAGTTAACCTAAAAAAAAACTTGCAACTTGTTCCGTTCTCCACAAAATAA
The DNA here is from genome assembly GCA_964016875.1 of Fallopia convolvulus. Lineage (NCBI taxonomy): Eukaryota > Viridiplantae > Streptophyta > Magnoliopsida > Caryophyllales > Polygonaceae > Fallopia > Fallopia convolvulus. The sequence goes on from OZ024730.1 coordinate 22,592,383, forward strand.
CGTCTCCTTCAAAGCGTCTAAAAACATCCCCCTAAAATAAAACCCTAGAGATCCTTATATAGTGGTAGGAAAATCTTCATAAGGAAACTAAATTCTATCTTAAAAAAAAGCCCATAAATAAAACATTTACTAAACCTAACTTAAGGCGCAAGTTTCATTCTCGCCACACACGGAAGTGGTCGTCACCGACCTAGAGTAGGTCGTCTCGGACCATAGGCAGCACTTGGTTTCTTCATTTCTTTGTTCAAAACTCGCTCCAAGGCTTGGTTCTCCTTCGATGTTCCTTCTTTAATCGCTCTTGGCCTTCTAAGACTTCCTTTAGCTCCTTCTTAAAGCATCTTCATCTTGCAAACTTCACCTTGGAATCATCAAATCTTCAAATGCACCGACTCTTGCCCTTCTATCAACATCACCACAAGACAACTCTAACGCCACCTCCTAAAAAGCTTGAAAAACCGGGACATCTCCTCCTCAACGCTTCAAATACCTACAAAACATTAAACAAACTTATGTAGACTCCATATCTTATGATAATATGAAAACCTACACAAATGACTCACGACAACACAATAAACCTAGAAAAGACTCAATCCTAGCTACAAAACTACCCACAAAAACCAACTAAAAAGTGCGACATCAAAATACCCCATACTTAGACTTGCTTGTCCTCAAGCAATCACTTAACATGCATCAATACCAAACAACAAAACTCAAGAATCACCTTTATAGAAAAAGAAGCACAAGTAGAAAAGGGAGCAAACAACTTCCACATCCTAGCACACATGAACATTCCAAGAAATCACAATCCAACCTCACCAAGGAATGTATTTCACTCAACTCTCAAAGTGTTTAGGATATAGCAATGATCACTCGACTCAAATTCCAAACACAAAACCGCATAGTCAATGGAACTTATATAAACAAACTCTCCACCGAAGAAGTCAAAACAAATCAAATCATCAAATGAACTCGGGTGGCTCAATGAAAACTTCAAAGAAGTCTCCATTCGACCGGGTTGTAATGGGGCTTGGTAATAACAAAGGGTGTGGAAATATTTTGGCCTTGTGGTGCTAACTAATCCGGGAATCAAAACTCCTAGACTACACATCACTTAACCAACATTCTTTCCTCTTACTTCAATCACCAAACACTTAAAACTTTACAATGCACTTCCCTTTTCACCTATTATTATTGTCTTTCTTCTATTCTTTGAAGGCTTTGGACTCTAGTACTTATTATTTGATTTTCCCCATTTTTTTAAGGGGGTCGGCATCGACCTTCTTTGGGTCGGTGACGAGCTGCATATGTGTACTTCGAGCCCAAAAACACTTCATACTTTTGATTTTCCAAAGACAACACTCTTTATCTTCCTTGCACCATCACTTTGTTTTCACCCAATCAATCCATAACAATCTTCAACAATTTCTTCTAAGTCCTAATTCCCGGATCAAATGGTCAAGCTTATCATGGCTAGGGAATTTTTTTGTGGAGCTAGAAATAGGCTTTAAGCTCAAAAATAAGGGGCTACAAACAGAGGGATCATGTATAGGTAGGAAAAGGAATATGATAGGCTTATAAAAATGAGTTCAAAATCATTTGATTCAATCAAGTAATGAGCATATCTCCATTGGTCTCAAGTTTTAAAATAACCATGCCATTGTCAATTGGTATATTGCATTTGGAAGAGTAATTCACACATGAAAGAGAAAGGAGTAAAACTGTACATCCTTTATAGGCCAAATATATATCTCACTTAGGTTCAATTTTTGTTGGATTGCTTTCTCTTAGAAATATGCATGCTCAATATCCATTATAAGCTCAAAATTCAAAAAGAAAGATCATGATTTAGGCAATTCTTAAGGCATGTTAAAGGATTTACATGATGATGCAAGCAATTTCCATCCTAGAACATCTAAAAAAATAGGGCATTTATCCATCAAAAAAGAAAAAGATTCAAACAAGACTTCAAACAATGCTAAACACACACAAACAAAACACAAAACAACACATGACTGAAACAAGTAATCTCCCAAACCACCCCATACTTAAACATCAATGTCCCCATTGATTAAGAAAGTAAAGAGAAAGGAAAGAGAAACTAACTTGGACACTTTGAAGCGTTGGTAAAGGAGGAGAATCACTCTTGAGGAGGGTGAGGAGGTGGTGAAGCATGGAAGAGGTGTTGCCCCAACCAGTGGTTGAAATCCGCTTGAGCATTCCATCTTGCAACATCCTCCTTGTGATCTTCATAATACTCAATGCAGAAATCCTTAAGCTCATTTTGGTGGTTGACAAATTGGTTGTGGTGGTGATTGAGCGCCCCATAAAGATGGTGTTGGTGAAGCATAAGGGCGTCCATTTTAGTCGAGAGAAGGGAGATATCGGGATTTCCACCCAAACATGAACCGGTATGATATGTGCCTTGTCCTTGAAAATGAGAGGCACCGGACCTATCAAAGCCATAGGGGTGGGAGTAGTAAGGGACCATGTCAGTTTGAGGTCCCATCGTGAAATCCATCGGGTCGACAATAGGCTGATTTTGGTAGTAGCCGCCCACTGGTGGGTCGTCTCCGACCTCCTGTTGGTCGTCATCGACCCCTCCAGAATGTGCTCGTGGTGATTCCGACTCGGAGGATGCCTCTCTCAGTGGGTCAGGTTCGGCTCTTGGAAACCTGCTGGGCTGGCGTCTAATTCTTCGATCAAGCCGGACATTTAGCACCAAAGGATAAGGAGCGGGTGCCCACACATCATACCAATTAGGGCGGTAGAATAGCTCAAGATTTTCAGGGGTAAGAACCACATCATGAGTCTCATTCGTGCTAATATAGAACTTGTTGATGAAACCGGCAGAAGCACTTTAGCATTCAAGAAGTACCTCACATCCATAGCAATGACTTTTCTTGAAGAGTAGGCGGAAAGATTGACTTTCAGGGATTTAGCAAGGAGAGCCACAAGCCAACCAAAGTAGGTACTAGTGTGAGTCTTGAGGGCTTGGTGGCTTATGACGACATTAGCAAACTCAAACCTCAAATTCATGTGAATGGTTGACTCGAAGAGCATGGTGGAGAGGCATGCAATCTCGTGCTTGTGTGGGCGTGAGAGCTCATATCTTGGCCAAATTTTAGAGCCAAGGATGCGTAGGATAATCCGGAAAACCGGGCTAGCAATGAATTTATCGGGCAGGTGGTTGGTGGGGTATTCAACCTTGCCGGTGAGGTAATTCCATAAATCCTTGGTGGGAAAACTCGATGGTGTGTACGCTCCGGATGTGGCGCGGAAGCCAAGATGGTGGTTGAATCTTTTAATGCTCATCTCATGGTCCCTATTGCCGAGTTGAAATGTGACCGTGGACTTGTTGAAGTCAGTTTCATCCCGGTATAGGCGAAAGTTTGACATAAACTCGCATGTGAGCGCCACATAGTGTTTCTCAATAGGATGTAAAATAAGATGTTGAGCTCCAATCCATGAGAAAGCCGCGAGTACATCCGCATGAAAACCAATCTTTATGGCGTCGGCCCTTTGATAAGCTCGAACACTAACATCTCCATGCCACATTTCAAGAAACCGTGCCTTTTGCTCCTCATCGTCAAAGACCACACTATCCACCTTTTGCTTGTCTTTCTTGTGCTTCTTGGCAGGGTGACGAGAAGAAGAAGCCATTGTCCTACAAAACATTCAAGCTTCCAAGATAATTTCCATAGTTTTAAAGAACAATGCCAAAACAAAGAACACACATGTCACCTCCCGAAGAAGTACCCCATACTTACTCAAAGAAACATGCTCAAATTTAGAAGGAATCTCAACCTAGCATGCTTAATCATGAAGAGTAGGTAAGTAAAGGGAAAGATCATGCTAAAAGTACTCAAATCATGGTGAAAGTATCTCCATAAGCATGCATGGAATGAGGAATACTAGTCAACTGGGGTCGGAACCGACCCTTGGACGCTCGGTACCGAGCAGATCCCCGTAATAGGACGCTGGTGGGTCGACACCGACCCCTGGTCTGTCGACACCGACCCCTGGTGGGTCGACATCGACCTCTTCGGGCAAAATCAAGTCCGCAATTTCAGCATGATGTCCTTGGAAGGGTTACCAAAAATTCCGAAAAAATCAAATACTCTCACAATCAACCAAACAACCAAGTATGCATCAAAAATTCCACTTACAATCCACAATTCATCATGGTATCATGTAGATCTAACCACTTAAGCATGCAAACAACCCAAACTTCCATATTCAAACTCAAGAACACCCAAAACCTAGGTTTTCAACTAATCCTTCAATCATAAATCAAGTAAACTTGAATATAACATCAAAGGAGTAGAGAAACATACCAAAGATGAGCAAAAATAGAGGAATGAAAGTAGAAGGGGGTCGTAGACGAGCACTAGAGCGGTTCTAAGAATTGAAAAATTGTGGGAAAGGGGCGGATTTTCCGGTTTTTGGTGGAGGAATTGGAGGATTTATGTAGCACAAGGAAGGATTTTGGTAGATTTGGGATGGGGATGGAGAATTTTGAGGTGTGAGAGGCAAAGAGAGATGAATGGGAGCTATGGGTTTTGGGAAGGGGAGGGGGTCGGCGGTGTGGGGGAGAAAGAGTGGGGAGGGGTAGGGTTAAAAGAGGTAAAAGTTCAGGGACTTACCTGCAATTTCCAATTTTTTGAAATTTTTACTGTTTTTGCTTGGAAGGGGTCGGTGACGACCCAAATTAGGTCGGTGACGACCCACAACGCCCTTGCTCCCTTTGATTTTCGAGCATTTCGGCCCTCTTATTCCTCTTCCGTCGTTCTCGGAACCCTACAAAACTTTAGTGGAGAAAAAAGACAAGAATCCTACCTATTCTAAACTAAGAAAATCAATCGAAATTAAGCTAAAAAAAGTCTAAAAAGAAAAAGAAAAAGAAAAAGAAAGAAAAGCGGGTTGCCTCCCGTAAGCGCTTAATTTAACATCTTTAGCTAGACGTAGAGTACCTCAGCTTAGTCAGAAGATGTAAGAGCCCATGTGGCTCGAATTTCTTCATCGGGTTCAGCCCTTGCATAGTATTTCTTCAATCGATGCCCGTTGACCTTAAAAATCCCTCCATTCTCGTCTATGAGATCGACCACTCCATGTGGGTAGATGTATTGAACAGTGAATGGTCCACTCCATCGAGATCGTAATTTTCCGGGGAAGAGTCGAAGTCTAGAGTTGAAAAGGAGTACTTGATCACCGTTGTTGAAGGTCTTCGGGATGAGCTTCTTATCATGCCATTTCTTGGTTCTTTCTTTGTAAATCTTGGCATTCTCATACGCCTTGAGCCTTAACTCCTCCAATTCTTGCAAGTCCATAAATCTCTTTGCTCCGGACGCATCAAGATCCATGTTGAGCTCTTTGAGAGCCCATAATGCTTTGTGTTCGAGCTCGACGGGCAAATGGAATGACTTGCCATACACAAGATTGTAAGGAGTAGTGCGGAGTGGCGTCTTGTAGGTGGTGCGGTACGCCCAAAGTGCATCATCTAACTTGCAAGCCCAATCCTTTCTTGAGCGGGAAACCGTCTTCTCCAAGATGTTTTTAATTTGCCGGTTGGAGATTTCCACTTGGCCACTAGTTTGGGGATGGTAAGGAGTTGCCACCCTGTGTAAGACCCCATACTTAATCAAAAGTGCCTCAAAACTCCGCTCAATAAAGTGAGAACCGCCATCACTAATAAGGGCTCGGGGAACACCAAAGCGGGGAGAGATGTTGGACATCATATATTTGGCCACCACTCGTGCATCATTAGTTCTTGTGGCTATGGCCTCGACCCAGTTAGATACGTAGTCAACCGCTACGAGGATGTACTTGTAGGGACCCAAAGAGAGAAGGGTCCCATGAAATCAATTCCCCATACATCAAAAAGCTCAACTTCTAGAATTCCTGTGAGTGGGTTCTCATTCCTCCACGTGATATTTCTCGCACGCTGACACTCATCACAAGCCGTGACATAGACGTGAACATCCTTGAAGAGGGTGGGCCAATAGAATCCGCTTTGAAGAATTTTTGCGGTGGTTTTGAATCCTTTAGCATGGCCGCCTGTTGGAAGAGTATGACAATGTCGGATTACTCCCTCTATCTCATCGTCCGGCACACAACGCCTAAAGAGATGATCACTCCCTTGCTTGAAGAGGTATGGATCGTCCCAATAGTATTGCTTGGCATCATGGAGGAAATTCTTTTTGGCTTGGGAAGTCAATCCATCAGGGATAATGCCTCCTACAACATAGTTAGAAAAATCCGCAAACCAAGGGGTTTTCGCCCCTTGAATAGCATATACAGAATGGCAAGAGAGAATGGGAGGGGAAGAGTGAAGAATAGTGGTAAACACACAAGAAGAGTGTAAATATGTTTTTATACATGATTTCCTTTGTAAATATGTTTCTTTTTCCCCTTTTCTTGTGTGTTTTGTTCCTTTTTAGCTTAGTTCCCGTATTTCTATGAGATTCGGAGACTATGCGCGTTTTATGTGTTTTGTAGGTGTTTTGGCATGGATCAAGGGTCGTTTTGAAGGAGGATCGGAACATGGAGCAAGGCCTGAGCTTAAGAGGGAAAGAGAGGAGCAAGCCATGAAGAAGAACAAGAGAAAAGCCAACAAGAAGAGGGTGGAACGAGGTCCGGATCGACTTGCAACCAACGTCGGGCCCGAAGATGAGTTTTCGACCTCGGACCGACTTGCCCAATAAGTCGGGCCCGATGTTGCTCCATGTCGGTCCGAGTCGGTCGCTGACTGCTTGGGCTCCAAGGCACGAAATTGTAAACTACCACTTTTGCCCCTCATCTATAAAGGCTCTCTTGTCTTCTAATTGGAGAAGGTTCCCACACACAAAGGGGGGGGGGGGGGGGGGTTCCCACACTTAGCAAGGAACAAACCCTCAAAAACTCTCAAGAGGATACTCGGAGAGCAAGGAGGAAGGAGAGGAGAAGGAGAAGCGAGAGAATCGGCCAAGGAGAGGGAGATTTGATAGGTTTGGTTGATAGATTAGCTTTGCTTTGTTTTGATTTTGTGGATTTGGAAACCTTTGATTGAAGTTTGTGGATTGCTTTTGATTTGTGAATGAAACTTGACTTTGGTTTGAGATTGATGATGATTGATTGCTTTGCTTTTTGATTTGTTTGCTTTCTTTGTTTGCCATATGGAGTAGATCTCCTTGATCTTGGGTTATGGGGGAAAACTCTAGCTAGGTTGGGCTAGAAACCCCAATTCCATAGCCTTGAGTGCTTGATCTAGGAACCCACTCTACATAGAGCTACAATTCCTTACGAAAGTAAGGAATCAAGGCTTGTGATTGGCAAAGTAGCGAAACTGAACATTTGTCCATCTCAAGACCTTGCTTCGAAGGGGATTTCCCCAATGATCGATGTGTAGAAGTGGTTGGAACGAGGGCGAAAGCACTCGATCCTATTCCGATCATCAGTTATTGCTTGAATTGGGGTGGAAAAGCCTTAATCTACTAGAGAAGGAACCCAAAAGCCCAAGATCTACTTTCAATCTTTGAGTTCGACAAAACCCAACTACCTCGGGCCCGACTTGCTCTACGTCGGACCCGACTTCCCTCTTGTCGCCAACATCGGGTCCGACGTGACACTTGTGTCGGTCCCGACTGTTCTCTTTGTTTTCCTTTGTTTTAAGTTCTCCTTTCCAGCTTTCTAGTGTCTAAGCACCTCAATCGAGTAGATTTCCCGAGCGTTCGACACCCACCACGTGCTACAATGGGGTCGGGTTATAAATTGTATCTCTAGACCCTCGCACACACGAGCGATCAAAAGATTGGCGCCGTTGCCGGGGAAGTCTAAGTGCATTGAGTGCCAATTTGGTGAATTTCTTGTGTTTTGGTAGTGATTTGGGTGAGGGAATAGCCCAAACCCTTTGTTTGTTTTTGATTTGTTTTGGTTTGTGTCTTTGTTTCGTAGGTTTATGCGAGCTCGTTCCTCCCGAGGAACACTTGAGCTTGAGTTTGTGAGTGATCCGGAAAGTATTCTCAAAGAAGCCCGAAGAAGGAAAAGGATGGAGAATCAAGCTCTCCATGGTGATGAGGAGTTGGCTCGACTTAGGGCCGAAATGGATAGACTGCAACTTGAGAAGGACAATCAAGAGGCGGTGGCAAGAAGAGAACGGGAGCAACGGATGAGGGTCGAGGCTCAACTCAACGCTCTACACCGGAATGCACGCCAATACATGCATCCGGAGTTGAGGGTGCCCGAACCGGCTATTGTGCTTCCCGAGGTTGCCAAGAATTTTGAGATCAAGACGCAATTCATTCTCCTAATCTAGCGTGATCAATTCGAGGGCCGTCCACATGAGTGTCCCATAGAGCACGTCAAACGCTTTGTGGACATGTGTGAGACGATCTCTACCGACGAGGAGACGATGGAGTATGTGCTTCTAAAGGCGTTCAAGTGGTCACTTGGGGGCAAGGCCACACATTGGCTTGAGAGCCAAGCCCCTAGGTCAATCACAACTTGGAAGGCACTCTATGATGCTTTCTTGATGAAGTTCTTCCCGCCCTCAAAGACAACCGAGCTAAGAAGGAAAATTGCAAGCTTTCAACAAGGTCCGAATGAGCCTCTCTTCGAAGCATGGGACCGTTTCAAGGAGATGTTGCACCAATGTCCTACTCATGGCCAACAACCATATGTGCTCCAAGACATCTTTTTCCAAGGCATCAATCCGGCAACGAAGGACAAGCTCAATCTCCACACCGATTGTGGGTTCATAGACTTGGCACCGGATCAAGCTTGGGAGCTACTTGACAAGCTATCCGATTATGAGGCCATGTATGGGGTTAGTCAAGCTAGCAAAGAGGTGAAAGTTCAAGGTGAAGGTGCAAGGAAGTTATATGATCCAAGGGGAGAAGACATTGACAAGGATGTGAAGCTCCAATTCCTTGAAGGTGAAGTGAGCAAGCTTAAGAGGCAAGTCCACTACTACAAGCAAAATGCTAGAGCTTGTGAGGAGTGTGGATCCTTTGCACATGCTACACAAGTTTGTCCAAATGAGAGCCAAGTGCGCTTGGCCGAGCGAATTGAGGAGGCAAACTATGTTCGAGGAAATTTCGGTGGAAGAGGCAACTTCAACAATGGTGGTAATGGCCAGTGGAACAACGGTCAAGCTCAAGGCTACAACAACAACTTCAACCAAAACGAGCCAAGGGCACCGCAACCACCACCATATAGGCCACCGGGATTCAATGAGCTACAATCATTGGCTCAAGAGATGAGGGATGGGTTCAAGGAGATGAGGACCCAATTCAATGAGTTTGGTGCATGGAGGAGGCAAGTCGACAATCAATTTGCCCAAATTGCAACTCAAGCCCCGAGAGAGAATGGGAGACTTCCGGGCCGACCCAAGGAGAACCCCCGAGCTCAAAACAATCAAAATGAAGTCCGGGCAATTGGATTGAGAAGTGGCCGAAACCTACCCGAGCCACACATGCCTAAGAAGAATGAAGAGAGCCGGACCGACTTACCCAGCAAGTCGGGTTCGAGGTTCCCTGATGTCGATCCAGCAGGAAGATCGACTCCTCTACCCCAGACCGAGGTTGAGAGTAAATCGGGCCCGACGTACCCAGATGTCGATCGGACTACTCTGCCTCAGCTCTGCTCCTGGACAGAGATACACAACATCGGGCCCGACGTGGTGCCTAAGTCGGTCCAACCAGGAAATGTTGCAAGTGAAGAGGGGAAGTCCAAGGAGGTTGATCCAAGCAAGATTCAAGGTGCAACAACTCTTCCATATCCCTCGAAGAAGCCGAAAGATGTTGTTGAGAACAAGTTCAAGAGGTTTCTCAAGCTTTTGCAAGGTTTGAACATCTCTATCCCGTTCACCGATGCATTGAGCGAGATGCCATCCTATGCTAAGTTTTTAAAGGAGATTTTGAGCAAGAAGAGGTCCATAGTTGAAATGCAAGATGAGGTCAAGACCTTGGAGTTACCGCAAAAGCTAGGAGATCCCGGTCGGTTTGCTATCACTATTGGAGTGGGGTCTCAAAACTTCCAAGCCTTATGTGACCTTGGGGCAAGTGTTTCGGTGATGCCCGATAGTATTTGGAGAAAGGCAAATTTAGGTGAAATTGAGCCAGCCGATATGTCCCTAACTATGGCCGACGGTTCCATCATCAAGGCTAAGGGAATATTGGATGACGTGCCGGTGCGAGTTGGAAAGTACTTTGTTCCCGATGATTTCGTGATCTTGGACATGCACGAGGACCCCTTGGTCCCAATATTCTTAGGAAGACCATTCTTAGCTACGGCGGGGGCAAGGTTTGATGTCAAAAACGGCAAAGTTTCCTTTGAGATTGGTGAAGAAAAGGTCGATTTTCACTTCAACAAGGCTTTGAATGAGCCGGACGCCTTGGCTATCCTCAAACTTGAAGAGAGTGCCAAGAGAAAGAGAGAAGAAGTGGAAGTTGCTAGAGAGGTCATTGTGTTGAGAAGTGATGAAGGGTTCAATAAACAAATATAAGCAAGGGAGTTGTTGAAGCAAGTTGAGGAACAAGATTAGTCAAGGATCAATGCTAGCCCAAGGAGAAATGAAGAGTATCCTTACTTATATCCTTTTGATGTTGGTGATGACCACAATTATTTCCAAACTTTTGATTCCTACATTTGTTTAAGTGATTTGAAAGATGACTTAGGAGACTCCTACATTTGCATTAGTGACTTGAAAGATGAATTGGTAGAATCTCCTAGGAATTCTTTGGATAACTTTGGTGTAGGAAAAGAGGAACATGATGGAGCAAGTAAGGAGGAGAAATCTCATTCGTTGGAGGAGTATGATGAGAGAGGCCCGAGATCGGAGAGCCATGCCTATATAGACCATCGTTGGTGGTTTTATGGGTATGAGGGCAATGGGAATGGGCACAACAATGGATAGCAATTCACTGTGTTTCACCCGCCATGAGATTGAGGTTAGGAAGTCAAGCTAGTGACTCTAAACGAGCGCTTCTCGGGAGGCAACCCGAGCTAGTAGCTTTCTTTTCGTAATTTTAGTTTGATTTTCTTAGTCTAGCCTAGCTTTTCTCTAACCAATCTCTATCTAGTGTTTTGTGGATTTTTGGTGTTGTGTATTCTTCAAGGTTGTGTAGGATTTGAGGTGAGAAAAATATATAAATGGAAATATGGAGAAAGAAGTTGCAAGAGGATGGAGTAAAATTGGTGGCCCGAACACCCCACATCGAGCCCAGGTAAGTCGGGCCCGACACAGGGACGTTGGTCCACGACGTCGGTCCGACCCGATCGGACCGGGTGGAATGCCATTTTTACCCTTTGACCTAATTTGTCCCTTTCCCCCATTAAATACCATCCCCCACCTACCTACCATCTTCATATTAACCACCATTCCTAAAATACAACCCATCTCCCTCACACTCTCAAAATCGGCCCCCTCCTCTCACCATACTCGATCCCCCATCCTCCCTTTCTTCATCTCGGATCCAATCACAAAAAGGCCTCCCTAGCCCGATTCCAAAGGGAAATTTCGAGTTCAATCTCGTTCTTCATCCCCCATCTTGATCTAGGTTGAGAAAGTTTGAGTTCTAAGTAGATTGTTTGTTTAAAAGTTCAATACTCTTCAAATCCGGTATGTGTTACTCGATCTCTACCTATTTCCTTGGAGATTTTGTGCTTTCATTGCATAGATTGAGTAACCATGTTTGATTGAGAGTTTGAGCTTGAGCATCAATGGTGGATTTGCTTGATTTGTGAAATCGAGCTTCAAAGTTGTTTATGCATGCTTGGATCCATTTAGAACTTCTATTAGGGATGTTTGATGGTTGAATTTGAAATTTAATTGCATGATAGAGTGATTTGGGTTGATTTGAGGTTAGAGTCGAAACATGAACTAGGTCGAGATCGACATGCCCAGGTAAGTCGGGCCCGAGTTGTGGAAGTCGGTCCATCAAGTCGGACCGAGGTTGAGGAAGTGTCGAGCCCGACATAGGTTGGAAGTCGATCCATGTTGCCTTTGCTCTCTTCTTGTGATATCATGTGGATTCATGTGTTTCATTGTTGGCTATAGCTTAATCATGATGTAGTATGATCATTTTCTTAGCAATTGTTAGAAGATATCCATGATGATTCATGTTGGATTGTGATGCATGTGTGTTTAGAGACTAATTATGGGGTTCCCTTGTGTTGATGTGTTGTTGTGTGTTGATGAGTGCTTTTGTTGAGTTGTATGGAGTTTATCTTGGACCCTTTTGTTTGGTTGGATGTGTGTAGGTACCATGGAGACTAGAGCTTCATCATCTCATGCGGAAAGGCCGAAGAAGAAGTCCAAGAAGTCAAGAAAAGAGCCAAAGTTGGATGATGTTTACTTGGAGGATGATGAGCAAGTTGAGAGTTATGCAAGGTATATGGCGCTTGAGCATCACACAAGGTGGCTTGATTGGGAAACCGTGAGGAAGATGGACATGGATCAAGCTCTTCCAAGGTGCTACTCCCACATCGGTCTCAATGGGATGCTAAGGTGGGACAACACCCACTATCCCGCCCTCACCTCGGAATTCATGGCCACTTTTGAATGCACTTATGATAATATGGAGGATGAGGAAGGGGCGATCACTTTCCAATTGGGCAATGAGGACCACAATCTCTCTCTTAGGGACTTGGCTACCTACTTCGGGTTTCCATGTCCAAGAGAAGAGACCAACGTCGACAACGAGAAGGTGAACCAAGTGTGGCGGCATGTGGCCGGGAAGAGCGAGATGAGAAAGGGCGCCACCACAACCGAGATTGCTAGCCCTCTTTTTCGGGTTATGGTGCGAGTTTTGGGATGTGCAATCTATGCTCGTCATGAGTTGAACAAGCCGATGAAGGAAGAGATTATGTTGCTACATGAGATGCTCTTCCACACCGAGAAGCCCATGAACCTTGCATGGGAGTGGGTCAAGATGGTGCGAGACTTCCAAAGCTCCTCTTGGATCTACTTTGGCGGGATGATAGCAAGGCTAGACGTGCGTCTAGGAGTCGACCTTAACAAGTATTCTCCGGCTCCAAATGGTGTTGAGTATATGAACATGAAGTATTTCAAGAAGGCCAACATCATCAAGGATAAGCTTTACATGACTTCTTTGGCCCCTCACTCGAACTATGATGGTGTGTCCATCCGGTTGGTGCCCAAACTCTATGATCTTTCTCGGTATCACAATTGGTACCAAGTGTGGGCCGGAAAGCCACACTCATTTGGTGACCCCGAAGGTGCAAGAGAGGGGCGGCGACAACAACCTCAACACATTCGGTTTACCTCCCCTCCATCTTCACCGGATTTCGACCAAGATAACTTTGTGTTTGCACCTCGTGGGGAAGACATGGACGACGATCAAGAGAAAAATGAAGAAGATGAGCGCTTCCAAGGCTTGATGGCCAACCTCCGAGCCACGCACCAAGCTCCAACACTGGCGGACCGAGGTACACATGGCGTCGGGCCCGACTTCCCTCAAAGTCGGTCCGGTGCCTTCTATGGTGATGAGGTCCCGAGGCACTATGAGCATGGAGAGGGGAGTGGTGCAAGGCGAGAACAAGCTCAAGGTGGCGGTTATGAAGGCTACGCCCTATGGTATGGTCCGGGAATGGTGTTTCCCGAGCGACAACAAACGGTGGACATGTCCTTCTTGGCCAACCAAATGGCCCATCTTCAACATCAACAAGAGAATGTTCTTCAAGAGGTCCATCAAGTGAATCTTCAACAACAATACATGTACCAACAACAACAACAATTGCTTCAACAACAAGGTGCTTTCCAAGCTAGCCAAGAAGAGATGAACCGAGCCCTCGGCTACACTAGGCGAGAGGTGGAGGAGCTTAGAGAGGTGGAGGACCAAAGGTGGCGGGTCCAAGATAGCTTCAACACATGGATGAGCGGGAACTTCCCTTCCCATGAGGACCAATGGACGCGCCCGGATCCTCAACTCCAACCACCACCACAAGACTTCTACCAAGAGCAAGTGTACGAGAGGGAGCGGCAAGCGAGACTCCAAAGAGGACGTAGGCGTGACAACCCCTTCGAGTGATTCTAGACATGCCATTGAAGAATAAAGAAATTGTGAGCTCTTTATACTCTTCTCTCTTGCTTTTAAGTTTTGGTTTCCTTGTTTGATGGGGACATCAAAATTTTAAGTATGGGGTGGGGGTAAGTGTGCTCATGATTTCACTTGCTTGTGTGTGTTTGTTATTTTGAGGATATTTGTTTTTGGTTTCTAATTTGTGTTTGGGATGTTTGTTTCTTGGTTTGTGGTTTGTGGAATGACATGGATGATTGATTTGGTTTTGAGTGGATGAGTCTTTGTTTTTTGGTTTTAGAGAAATTTTTGCAAAAATCCATAAAAATTTGAAAAATTGTGTTGAAAACAACAATAACATTTTGTGTTTTGTAGTTTTTGGACTAGAAATTCCCATATTAGATTGCCAAATGAAAGCTAATGATGATGTGAGCATGTAAATTCCTTTGCATATTTTTGGATGGTTTAGCCTCTAAAAGGATGTTGCTTTTGATGTGATCATGATATCTTGCTTGTTTTATTGAACATGTGAGTTCTAGGATGAGTTCTTATGCAACTAAGTATGAGTGGCCCTTGTGAGATTGATTTTTGGCCATTTTAGGGATGCTTGTTCATATTTGCATATCCCTCATGTTTCTTGTGTGATTAGCTCATGCATGCTTAGTAAAACTTGCTATTGCGGTGTTTATCTATTTTCCAAGACCGTCATGGGATTTGTCCTAGCATTGTCACATTGATTTTGAACTTTATTCTTTTAGTCACATAAATGTTTCATATCCTACCATGAAGTGAATCCTTTGTTTGTAGCCCCGTTCTAGCCTAAGCCTTTGTTTGAAACTCCTCAAAAATATTATTCCTAGCATTATATGACTTGACCCTTATGGGATTGGACTTTAGAAAAGAGGTTTGGATTGTATTTGAAGAGTTGAGATTCTATTTGGTTTAAGGGCAAAGAATGGTGTTATGAATCATGTGGGTAGTGCATCTTTGTTGTGCAAAAAGAAAATGAAAAAAAGGGAAAGAAAGAAAGAAAGAAAATGTTGGAAATGGAAGGTGGAATGAAGGTAAAGAGCTTAAGTGAAGAAAAAGGGTCCGACCGAGTTACACACCACATCGGGCCCGATGTCATAAGAAAGTCGGTCCAGTGTAGAAAGTGTGGAAAATCCAACAAAAAGCCTAAGAGCAAAGATGAAGTGGAATGTTAAGTGAAATTTTGGGTTGAGAAGAAAAATGTTAAGTCTTTTTGGGTGAGTGTGAAATTGATTGTGGAATTTTGGTGAAGTTGGTGAGAGTTTAGGTTGTTCAATCCCCATTGTAAGCACCACAAGACCAAATAATTCCCACCTTGAGAAATACCAAAAGCCCCATTACAACCCGGCCGAATGGAACCTCTTTGAGGACCTCCATTGAGCCAAGTTCGAATTCTTTGTGTACTTTGTATTAGGCATCTCTAGGTGGAGGATTTGGTGATATTAGCTTCAATAGTAAAGCCCTTACTTGCATGATTTTTGAGCTTGAGTGTTCATTACTATACCCAAACACATGATGAGTGATACACATTCACATATCCCTAAAGTGAGGCTTAGTTGCATTGACTCTATCCCTTGGAACACTTAATCATGTGTGATGATGTAATCTTGCTTGAATATCAATCACTTGTGCTTAAAATGTGTTTTCATACAAGGCTTTACTTGAAGATTATGTTTCGGTCTTGCTTACATTGTTATTGCTTGAGGACAAGCAAGTTTAAGTATGGGGTATTTTGATGTCTCTTTATTTGGTGGTGTTTTTATACATGATTTCCTTTGTAAATATGTTTCTTTTTCCCCTTTTCTTGTGTGTTTTGTTCCTTTTTAGCTTAGTTCTCGTATTTCTATGAGATTCGGAGACTATGCTCGTTTTATGTGTTTTGTAGGTGTTTTGGCATGGATCAAGGGTCGTTTTGAAGGAGGATCGGAACATGGAGCAAGGCCCGAGCTTAAGAGGGAAAGAGAGGAGCAAGCCATGAAGAAGAACAAGAGAAAAGCCAACAAGAAGAGGGTGGAACGAGGTCCGGATCGACTTGCAACCAACGCCGGGCCCGAAGATGAGTTTTCGACCTCGGACCGACTTGCCCAGTAAGTCGGGCCCGATGTTGCTCCGTGTCGGTCCGAGTCGGTCGCTGACTGCTTGGGCTCCAAGGCACGAAATTGTAAACTACCACTTTTGCCCCTCATCTATAAAGGCTCTCTTGTCTTCTAATTGGAGAAGGTTCCCACACACAAAGGGGGGGGGGGTTCCCACACTTAGCAAGGAACAAACCCTCAAAAACTCTCAAGAGGATACTTGGAGAGCAAGGAGGAAGGAGAGGAGAAGGAGAAGAGAGAGAATCGGCCAAGGAGAGGGAGATTTGATTGGTTTGGTTGATAGATTAGCTTTGCTTTGTTTTGATTTTATGGATTTGGAAACCTTTGATTGAAGTTTGTGGATTGCTTTTGATTTGTGAATGAAACTTGACTTTGGTTTGAGATTGATGATGATTGATTGCTTTGCTTTTTGATTTGTTTGCTTTCTTTGTTTGCCATATGGAGTAGATCTCCTTGATCTTGGGTTATGGGGGAAAACTCTAGCTAGGTTGGGCTAGAAACCCCAATTCCATAGCCTTGAGTGCTTGATCTAGGAACCCACTCTACATAGAGCTACAATTCCTTACGAAAGTAAGGAATCAAGGCTTGTGATTGGTAAAGTAGCGAAACTGAACATTTGTCCATCTCAAGACCTTGCTTCGAAGGGGATTTCCCCAATGATCGATGTGTAGAATTGGTTGGAACGAGGGCGAAAGCACTCGATCCTATTCCGATCATCACTTATTGCTTGAATTGGGGTGGAAAAGCCTTAATCTACTAGAGAAGGAACCCAAAAGCCCAAGATCTACTTTCAATCTTTGAGTTCGACAAAACCCAACTACCTCGGGCCGGACTTGCTCTACGTCGGACCCGACTTCCCTCTTGTCGCCAACATCGGGCCCGACGTGACACTTGTGTCGGTCCCGACTGTTCTCTTTGTTTTCCTTTGTTTTAAGTTCTCCTTTCCAGCTTTCTAGTGTCTAGGCACCTCAATCGAGTAGATTTCCCGAGCGTTCGACACCCACCACGTGCTACAAAGGGGTCGGGTTATAAATTGTATCTCTAGACCCTCGCACACACGAGCGATCACCAGGATGGTCGACCTCGATCCGTAAGACTTCATTGCTCAATAGAATTTCGTCCGGGAGAGAGTCCTTGATGGGTACTGAATCGCCGGGCTCCTTAATGTGCTCAATGGGTAACCGAGAAAGGTGATCCACCACGAGATTCTCCGCTCCTTTCTTATCCCTTATTTCAAGGTCAAATTCTTGCAATAGAAGCATCCATCGGAGCAATCTCGGTTTGGCATCCTTCTTATCCATAAGATAACAGATAGCTGCATGATCGGTGTAGACGATTACCTTGGAACCCACCAAGTATGTCCGGAACTTCTCAAAAGCAAACACAATGGATAGGAATTCCTTCTCTGTGGTCATGTATTTGCTTTGGGCCTCATCTAGCGTCTTGCTCACATAATAGATAGCATGAAGCTTCTTCTCTCTTCTTTGCCCAAGGACTGCGCCCACGGCGTAGTCACTAGCATCACACATGATCTCGAAGGGAATTGTCCAATCCGAAGGTTGCATAATAGGCGCCGACACAAGTGCATCTCGGATCCTGTGGAAAGCTTCAAGACACTCGGAGTAAAACTCAAACACAACATCCTTCATTAATAGGTTAGTTAATGGTTTGGTAATCTTAGAGAAATCTTGAATAAACCTCCTATAAAACCCTGCATGTCCTAGAAAACTCCTAACATCTTTCACGGAGGAAGGGGGTGGCAATTTTTCAATTAATTCAACTTTAGCTTTGTCAACCTCAATCCCCCTTTTTGACACAACATGACCTAGAACAATTCCTTCTTGAACCATAAAGTGACACTTTTCCCAATTAAGCACTAGGTTAGTCTCCTCACATCTCCTAAGTACTCTAGCAAGATTGGCAAGACAAGAGTCAAAAGTGGTACCGTAAACCGAGAAATCATCCATAAATACCTCCACAATGTCCTCAATCATGTCGGAGAATATGGCCATCATACATCGTTGAAATGTGGTCGGGGCGTTGCAAAGCCCGAATGGCATCCTCCTATAAGCAAATGTTCCATAAGGACACGTGAAGGTGGTTTTCTCTTGATCATCGGGATGTATCGGAACCTGCCAAAAGCCACTATAGCTGTCGTGATAACAAAAATAATCATGCAAAGCTAATCTCTCTAGCACTTGGTCAATAAAAGGCAAGGGAAAATGGTCCTTTCTAGTGGCACTATTTAGCTTTGTATAGTCTATGCACATACGCCAACTAGTTGTAGTCCTAGTGGGAACCAACTCGCCTTTTTCATTCTCAACAACAGTGAGACCACTCTTTTTAGGCACAACATGAACGGGACTTACCCACTTACTATCTGAAATTGGAAAGATGATACATGCATCGAGCATTCTCAAGATCTCCTTTTTTACCACTTCCTTCATATTCGGATTAAGCCTCCTTTGGTGCTCTATGGTTGGCCTGTGTCCTTCCTCAAGGAAAATACGATGCATACACAAGGAAGGTGAGAGGCCACTCAAATCCTCAAGTGAGTATCTGATGGCCTTCCTATGAGTCCTAAGAACATTCAACAACTTTCCAACTTCTTCCGCATTAACGTTAGCATTAATAATCACAGGAAAAGTGGAATTAGGGCCAAGAAACTCATACCTCAAAGACTCGGGGAGAGCCTTAAGCTCTGTAGTAGGTGGTGGTGGTGTAACAATGTCTTCAACCTTCTCCATTTTGAAAAAATCTTCAAAGTAAGCGTTGTCATCGGCTTCCAGAAGGGTCGGCTCCGACCATAGAGGGTCATCACCGATCCAGAAGCAATCACAAAATCCTCAGAACGATCGGAATGGGGGTGGGTGCCAGCTGGATGTGGTCAGTGTCGACCTGGATGTGGTCGGTGCCGACCTGGAAGTTTCTTCCTCGGCGTTATCTTCGCTTGTATAAGCTCCAAGCAAGCGTTTGATCGGATCCTCACAGTCAATGTAATCCGAGCGAGTGTACAACATCTTCACTTCCATAGCTTCTCCGGTTTCCTTCATCGTTGGATTGAACCGGAACTCAACCACCTCATTGCCGATTTCAAAAGTAAGGAGGCCTTTCTTCACATCAATAATGGCTCCGGCGGTTGCAAGAAAAGGTCGCCCAAGAATGATCGGGACTACAGGGTCTTCCGGCATTTCCATGACAATAAAATCATTAGGCACAAAGAACTTGCCAACTTGAATTGGGAAATCATCGACAACTCCAGTTGGTTTCACACAAGAACCGTCTGCCATATAGAGCTTCATATTCACCCGGACCAAAGGGCCCATATTGGTTTTAAACAATATAGAGAGAGGAAGAAGACTATCACTTGCACCATGATCACATAAAGCTTTAAAGCGATGGGCAACTATGCCAATAGTAATTGGAAATTTACCCGGATCACCGAGTTTCTCCGGGAGCTCTAAGGATCGCACTTCATCGGTTAATTCGTACATTGACCGCTTCTTTGACAAGATCTCTTTAATAAATTTGGTGTAAGCGGGCATCTCATTCAAAGCTTCGGCAAAAGGAATAGTGATGTTGAGCCCTTGAAGAACATGCACAAAACGCTTGAATTTGTCGTCCGTGGAATCCTTAGCCTTCTTAGATGGAAAAGGAAGCACCTTCGGTGTTGATGTAGAAGGAGCGGATGGAAGAATTCCTGGAAGAGGGTCGGTCACGACCTGGGTGGGGTCAGTGACGACCCTGTCTGAAGTGGGGAGAGGGTCGGCCACGACCCTTGGTGGGTCAGTGACGACCTCCTCCGAGCTCGGCCAGTCCTCATCGTCCCCCGCCTTCTTGCTTATTTCTCGGTCCGACAACTTCTTTCTGCTTCTCAAATGGATTGCAGCAATTTGACCTCGCGGATTCTCATCAGAATGACCTGGTAATCGCCCTTGAGGTCGCGGAATTTGGGCCGCTAAATCACCAAGTTGAGAATTCACATTCTTCCTCCAAGCTTCAAAGTCTCCTAGTTGATTTTGCACTCCTTTAAGATCGGTTCGGATGCCATTCATTCCTTCAAGGAGTCCTTGAGCCCAAGTTGGTGGCTCTTGGAAACCGGGAGGTCTATAGGGCGGGGCTCTCTGCTTTTGTGGTGGTGCTTGAAAACCTTGACCATAGCCATTGTTGTTCCATTGAGGAAAATTGTTATTGTTCCTCCCTGGATAAGCATTGTTTTGGCCACGATAGGGTCCTCTCATATAATTTGCCTCCGCATAAGCCTCGGCGGCTCGGACTTGTTCCACGTTCGTGCAAGAAGAGGTAGGATGAGCATGGGAACCACATTCTTGACAAGGTTGAGCGGCGGACTTGTAGTGGCCTACTTGCTTCTTGAGCCGGTTTATCTCATCTTGCATAAATTGAAACCTCACATCTTGATCAATCGGCTGAGCATTAGGATCAAAAAGTCTCGTATGTGGGACCTTGACAGCTTGTTGGGTGCCATACATTGCATCATAGTTGGTGAGTTTGTCCATCAAGGCCCAAGCTTGATCGGGATCCATCTCAATGAACCCACAATCTGTGTGGAGGTTGATCCGATCTTTTGTAGCGGCATTAATTCCCTGGAAGAAAATTTCTTGAAGTAAGGAGGTTGTCCATGAGTTGGACATTACCGAAGAAGTTCTTTAAACCGCTCCCAAGTTTCCACAAAAGTCTCATTGGGAAGTTAATGATAAGAAGTGATGCGCTTTCTTAACATTGTAGTCTTAGCCGGCGGAAAGAACTTTGTCAGAAACTGATCATGTAGAGTCTTCCATGTAGTAATCGACCTGGAGGGTAAACATTCAAGCCAAGTAAGAGCCTTTCCGGCCAAAGACCATTTGAACGCCTTCAAAAGCACATATTCAAGCGATACATCATCAGCGGCAATAGTGTCACAAAGGTCAGTGAAGTTCTTGATGTGCTCCATAGGGCACTCGGTGGGCTTGCCTTCAAATTGAGACCTCTTGATAAGAGTGATGAAGTGCGACTTCATCTCAAAAGCATGCTCGATAACAGGGAGCACAATAGCAGATTCAGGAACTTTGAATTCAGGATGCATGTACTGCTTCGCATTACGCGAAATAGCATCAAGTTGTTGTCGAAGACGGGTAGCAGCCTCTCTTGTGCAACAACAGTTTGAGCATCACGCTCTCACTGTATACCTTTCATCTGAAGGCGAAGGTCAGCCATCTGGTGAGCAATGTCCTCAGCATCGGCCATTGCTCTTCGTTCTCTTAGCTTGTGGAGAAGGGTTCTCTCAAGTTCGGAATCAAAAGGAAAAAGGTCGACTCCCCTTCGCGAACTAGAGGGCATACAACTGCACACACAATCACGAGAAAACGAATTAGTAAAAACAAAAGGGTATGGGCTATTCCCAAACCCGAAAAATAACTAGACAAAGAAACTAAACTAAATCCCCGGCAACGGCGCCAATTTGTTGAGAGGGTTTCTTGACAACAAATAAATTTATAATCAAGACCCCGCTGAGTACAGGGAGGTCATGTTCATCCACGAGAATTAGAAGTATCTAAATCTAGCTATTAATCCTAACAAAAGAAAACAAAACGAAGCAAAACACACAAGTAGGTGCTCGACACCGAGCCACAACAGGTCGTCACCGACCAACAACTCGACACAAATGCAGAAGCAAAAACCAGAAAACTAGGAGCTCGGCCCCTACCTGAAAGGGGTCGTAACCGACCTATCCGGGTAACAGATGAACTTCGAAAAATCAAATTAAAAGAAATCTAGAGCAAAGGATTCACCACAACAAGCTATGCATGCAAACATGAATCAAAATCAACCCATAGTAATCTCATGAATGACTTTCGCCATGAATAATCAAGTAAAAATCTCAACTTTCATAAAGATCTAAACTTGCAACCCTACAAGTTTTTCAAAGGTATTAACTTTCGTTTTAACCAAAATATAAGTCAAATTCACAATTAAATCTTTCGATTCAACCATAAACATGAACTTGCCTTAACTTTCATCAAGGAATTGATAGCAAACAAGAGGATAAAGGATAGAGATTCAAAAGAGATGGTTTAATCAAAGATTCATGCTTTAATAGTGCACAACTCGTCGGGTTTCACCCCAACCCTAGAAAAGTAGACTACTCACGATCCATGGCACAATCAACAATCATAGACAAAAGAGAAGACATAATTCAAATTCAAACAAACTTCAACTAAAAGAAAACTTACAAATCTCAAGCAAACCTCCAAGTCTCTCTTAAAATTGTCCAAGAGCTTGGAATCAAAGTTAACCTAAAAAAAACAACTTGCAACTTGTTCCGTTCTCCACAAAATAACGTCTCCTTCAAAGCCTCTAAAAACGTCCCCCTAAAATAAAACCCTAGAGATCCTTATATAGTGGTAGGAAAATCTTCATAAGGAAACTAAATTCTATCTTAAAAAAAAGCCCATAAATAAAACATTTACTAAACCTAACTTAAGGCGCAAGTTTCATTCTCGCCACACACGAAAGTGGTCGTCACCGACCTAGAGTAGGTCGTCTCCGACCATAGGCAGCACTTGATTTCTTCATTTCTTCGCTCAAAACTCGCTCCAAAGCTTGGTTCTCCTTCAATGTTCCTTCTTTAATCGTTCTTGGCTTTCTAAGACTTCCTTTAGCTCCTTCTTAAAGCATCTTCATCTTGCAAACTTCACCTTGGAATCATCAAATCTTCAAATGCATTGACTCTTGCCCTTCTATCAACATCACCACAAGACAACTCTAACGCCACCTCCTAAAAAGATTGAAAAACCGGGACATTTCCTCCTCAATGCTTCAAATACCTACAAAACATTAAACAAACTTATGTAGACTCCATATCTTAAGATAATATGAAAACCTACACAAATGACTCACGACAACACAATAAACCTAGAAAAGACTCAATCCTAGGTACAAAACTACCTACAAGGAGACTTGAAATAGTGATCAATCTAATTTGAAATTTGAGAGCTTCCAGTGCATCAATGCTTAGCACATACGTGTATTCCTTGTAGTGACTTGTAGATATCTGGTGCAGTAGAAAGGAATTGGACATCTTGTATACTTGTATTACCAACAACTTATCTACCACCATCTTCTAGAACTGGGATCCCACCAATTGCTTTAACTCTCATGAGCTTAAATGCCTGTAACACCAGTTCATTTTCATAGACCTAACAGAATATACACCAATCTTCTTATAATACAATAAAAAAAACTCACACCAATGTAATAACCACAAATTCTGCAAAAGGTGAAATATAAACCATCATGTACCTCAACTATTTGCTCTCTACTCATTATTGGAAGATCGAGTTCAGCTAACTTTTTTGTTGCCCCAGGTTTTAAACCAAGGAAGCTGAACACATTCAGCCAACATGTGGATAACAGCTGACTGTGTGACAATGTCATTGATTTTTGCTTCACCAGACTTAACAACAGGAACACTCTTCATCGTATGTTTTGATAGAAGAAGCAACAACATCAACTTGTCAAGTAAGAATGCAAAAAAAAAAAAACATGAACTACCAATGGCAAAAAGGAGAATTCTTAAGATGGAAATATTGTTTCATGATTAAAATGAATGTATTGCAAAGTCATATTTAAACAGATAATGATTATTTAAAAATTGATTATACACTTGCAACTCAAACTTCAGACTTTCATCACAAGTAACTATTAGCTAATAAACCAATCAAATTTAGTCAAGAGTCCTAAATAGACTACAAAATAATTTTTCTCAATTAGCTAATAAACCAAACTAATTAAAAAAAGCAATTACCCTAATCAAACTAGAATTATAGTTAAGCCTTATAAAAAAAACAATAAAGTCTGACCCGGATAATATGGTAGGCCATATAGGGCAACTGCCATGGGCCCCCGAAATATAGGGGCCCCATATGAAAACAATATTAGTAGTAATTAGGCCCATTAGAAAATAAAAGGCCAACAGGAAATTCGGTTAAAAAGAGAACTTTAACTCTTTATATTAAATGGAGAAAAATTTGTAATCCTGGGAACTAGAAATTATAGAAAACACGCTTCTTTTTCTTAATTGCAGTCAGACGCATGCCTTCGAGTTCTTCGCCTGACGCCATTCCTCTTTTCAATCTCCTTCCTTCAATTTCTCCTCTTTAATTTTGCCTCTTCCAATTCCTAGGGTGAATTCCATCCAAAATTAATTTAGACCTATAATCCCGATTATATACATGGATTTCTTTTCTTTTTCTCCATCTTCCTTTAACCCATCAATTTTTCTTCCATCGTATTGTAAAATCGGTATTTACTTCGGAATACGCCGGCGGCCCGCACCACCGAGTTCGCCCTTGGCTCACCGGATTGTGTCGCCCTATCCTCTCCGGTGACGCCGCTCAATCGTCTGAATCAACTGGTCGACCGTCGATGAGGTTTTCAGCCCCAAAACCTAGATCTACACAGCCTACACTTCTACAAGTATGTTTCTTCACTTTATTTTTATATTTTTTGTCATTAACTTGATACTAGAAATATATGAATGTGCTTGTGTATCAATGCCAAAATTTGAAACTAGAAATACATGAATTTAAAGTACATACTCATCCTTGAAGAAGGAACTCAATGCCAAAATTGAAACTCGAAAAAGAAAATCAGACAAATAGCAAAATTCAATCAATCCTACAAATATAATACATAGTCGTGGACAAACACAAACTCAATTGGGTCTCCCCTTTAACAGATGCACCAGTAAGTTGTCCTTGCAAACAATCAAGCAAATAGCTTTCGTTAGAGAGAAGTAAGGTTACCAATAGTGATCAACTTCACGGAAAACAACACAATACTAAGATTAAGAAACCTAAATAGTAGAAATTTTAAGTTGGACAAACATCAGTCATCTTAAAAAGGCACAAGGAATGACTATGAAGGCCTAAAGACGTAGATAGTAGAAATTTAATTCTTAGATGAACTTGTAATAATAAAAAAATCTGGCTTAATTAAGTTATTTCATATCACAAAATTAAAACGACACAAAAATGAAGTTATTTCCTAGCCTAAACCGAATAAGTTGAAAGCAAAAGAAGCAAAAAAAACAAGCATAAACAATGTGGCTTAATTTCACTTAATGTCTAGTTAATTGGAACTACTAACTACACCTCATCATTTACCTTAATAAAACTTGCACAACTCTAAGAATTTTAAGGAGAAATCAAATATTAAATCAACAAAGCAAATACCAAAGGGTGATTGGAGATTTCCATTTTTATACAAATACTATGAGCGAAGCGATTATGAGCAAGCACCAAGAATTCGAATCCCTCATCATTTACCTTAATAAAATATGCACTGCTCTAAAAATTTGCCATGAATAGTCCTTTGTTTATAATGCCTTCACTACTCACTGTTGTAATAAGAAGGAAAACACAGACATTGAATCAAACTTGCAACCATGAGTTAATAAATCCAAAAATATGTAAGGGTGAGGCAACAAATCAAAGATAATAAAATCAGAGATAAGTAAAATCTATATCAACAACTAAGCAAGTGACCTATTAACCTGGAATTATTGATAGAATTGAAACAAGTAAAAAAAATGCTGATTAGTACATGTTTTAGAGTTATACAAAAGCAAATGTGGGAACAAATGTTAAATAAAATATGTTGATTAGTACATACTACCTATTAACCTCGATATAGAAATATATTTAGAATCAAAAAAATTGAGTAGACATGATTGCATTAAACATTAATAGAGCTAGTGGGAACTATCCTCCTTTACAAGTTGTGCATCCACCTGGCCAAAATACATAAATTTAAGGGCACGTTTGGAAATGATAGCAAACTAAAATTTCAGCATATAGCAAATCAGCTTATTTATGCTTCAGTATGTAACTACGTAAAATCATAATCATTAGGTTTAATTAATTTAGGACCAATTAATGAGATTGTAATCTGTCAGCCAAATCATACGAGGTAATCAGGCCTATGGACTAAATAGCACATAGTAAAGACAAATTAAAGTAGAGCATGAACAGGACCAAATAAATCCTACTTCCTTAACCCTAAATTCCAACACATATATGCTTACTAAGAAGCCGAAAATTCAACCCAAAAAAACCAGCAGAAAAAATTCCACCATAAGCACATAAGCTATTAGAATAAACAGAATAATGCACCATATTGGAAATCAAACAAAATATAAAAGCAATACACAACAATAGGCATCAATTTAGGCAGAATAAGATTAAAATCCTACCAATAGTAGATGACATCGAGCGACATATCCTTGTCTCCTCCATCATCAACTGTCATCAAAACACAAAGAGAAGAAAGTAAATATAAAACAAATTAAAACCCTAGAAAAATCGAACATGTAATTGAAGGAGAAAATGAAGCAAGAAATAAAAATGGAAAGGCTGGCAAACTACCTGATTGAAGTTGCAGCTTCAACCTAATCAGAATAAATCAAATCATCGATCAATGACCACGAGACCATCTCGCTCATCTCCAAATAAGAACGGCAACTGAAACCCAAACCTGAAATTGAAGAACAAATATGAAACATCGATAAGAATCTTAACGAAGATAAATTACCTAATTTGAGTTCGTCGTAGTAACCTAAGGCCAAAGTGGAGAAGGCCTGTGATTGAAAATTGTGTGCTCATCGAAAGGATAGTCGCCGGAGAAGAGAGCGAAATAGGGCCAGAGATGGAGACGAAGAAGAGAGTGAGAGAAGCAAATCGGCGGAAAAAAAAGGAGAGAGACGAAGATAAGAAGAGATTAGGAGAGAGAATGAAAGATGAGAATTTAAAGTCTTGAATAAAAAGGGCTTAAAATTGAAGGGCCGGATAAGAACGAATTAAATCAACAGACGGTCAGATAAGCCCCCGCTAACAGGCCAGTTCTTTATTTAGTGTAGTATAGATATGTTCGAGATTGCGTACTTAATATTCAGATATATTATACACACATTCGAGTTCTTTTATACATATCTTCAAAACTATGAAGTTAATATTCAAATATATTGTATACTTGTTAAATATTGTGAATTGAATATTCAGATATTTTGTATAAATGTTCGAAATTATGTTCTTAATATTCGTTGACACATATTGATTAGTTCAATATTTAATTGAACATATTCAAATATAATCATATTATCATTTCAATTGCATATTCGAGAATGTGGTATGCATATTCATGTAAACATAATAGTATATTCAATATGTAACCACGTTACTACTACAACTATCTGAACACACATGACAATAAACTTGAATATACATAATAACAACAACATTATGCATATTCGAGTACATAACCTAGTATGTTCAATATGTAAAATCATATAACGACATATTCGAGAATGTGATATGCATATTCGAGCACAGATCATAGTATATTCAATATGTAAGCTCACATATTCAGTCAAATTTTCATATTAGTAATATAACGGCATATTCAATAGCGTCTTAAGCATATTCGAATACAGAACATGCAATTCGACAATATAATCTTACAATTCGGTTACACATATTACTTTTTTAGTTTTTAAAATTATGGCAACTGTCTCCTAAATTTTAGGAATAAATTAGCCTATTTATTTTTTGGAAATTATGTGTGAATTTGAAAATCATGCCAACTACAAATTTGCAAAAATGTTCTATTTTTTCAGATTTTTTATTTTTCTCTTCTAATTCAGCCCCTTTATTTTCGCACTTGCCTTTTTTATTTCAATCTAGTAGATCTCTCCCTATTTTAAATATAATGGATTCGAAAATCTCACCCTTAAATTACCCTCATACAACGCCTCATATTCGTTCCCCTGTTTCTCTACAATTGTCGTTTCTCTTGAACCCTCCCCTATATATATATATATATATATATATATATATATATATGGGAAGGTTCCGGTAGAAAGCTAATTGTAGTAGAAAGTGAGTGTGAATCTGAGGCGTTGGATTAAAGAGAATTGATGGTGAGATTTTATGGTTCATATTAATAAAAATAAGGTGAGAAATGTAGGGGTGGTTATAAAAAGATCATAGAAACCTACTTTCCATAAAAATAGGATCATGGTTAATTTATTAAAATAACGAAAAAGAATAAATTGATATATATGGATATTAATACAATTTTTTAATGTATAAGGATCTGGTAGAAAGTAAGTTAGAGTGAAAAGTGAGTGTAATTTTAAGCTTTTAGATGAGAAAATTTTAACGTTCCAGATTCGTTAAAAATAGCTACACAATTATGGAATAGATGTGCCTCACCAGATTTTTCCTTTGTGAGATTTTTTAGGGATTTCATATTAAATATTTCTATTTATCTCTCTCATAAATTGATTCTTTCCAAACCAATTACAGATTTCTTTTTCTCCAAAAACACAAACAACGTATTCCTTTTCTCTTCCAAAATTGGAAACGTCCATGGTTTCAAACTGGTGATCTTCGTGAGAGGCATATGTTGTACTTTCAAATCCTAAAAGGTCATCGATTGGCCTCTTCTATTTCATCTTCGCACTCCTTTGCGTTCAAGGTAAAGTCTTTCATGATTCTCCAACTCAGATCCGTGAGAACTATGACGAATTCAAATTCTTATAGATTTTTTAATTAATTTGTTTCGATTTGAATCGTCATATAACTGTTTTCAATTAGTCTTGCTAATAAAATATGTTATTGAATTCAAATAATTGGCAACTGTTAGTTAATAGGTAACGTGTGATTATGTATTGCAAATTAATGGTGAGTGATATACATTGTTTCATTATTTTAATATTATGTGCTCATTGTTAATTGAATGGCAACGTGTTTGATATTTCATGATTCAACTTATTTACTTTCCGTACAGTTAATATAGGGCAGAATACATAAACGGCCCCCTGACCTTTGACCAATTGGTCACTTTGACACCCCACCTTTGAAAATGTTCGATTGAGTACTTAAACTTGTAAATTGAGACCTATTGAACACTTGTTTGATAAAAAAAGTTTGCCATACAATGCACGCGCTCCAGGTCCGCGCCAAGTCAGAGTGACATGTCATATATTTAGTAATAAAGTTTTTAAAAAAATCTCCAAGAATAGACGAGGTTATTTATCAAAAAAAATAATAGATGAGGTTGAAGGGAAAAAAAAAGGGGAAAGAAAAAAGAAATAAAAAACAAATCTCATTAAAAGCACCCCACCGCCCCTAACTCATCATCTCTTACCTTCAGATTTCTCTCTCATTTCATCAATCTCCTCCAACAACTCTGAAATCTCGTTCACTCCCATGGATCCATCTTTTCTAAGTTGTTCAAATTAAAGATAGAGACAAGCACAAAACTCCTAGCCTAGTGTGGGGTGAGCGTGAACATTCTAGATTTGTTAAGCCTCTGCTCAAGCCTACATCAGCGCCCTCGGGAGGCGACTCTGGTTTTCCGACCACACCAGACATGGACGCGATGTAGATTGCACTGGCCGAGACCCAACCTGTCGGATTCAAGGGCAATTCGGACGATGAGGCGGTGGATCTGGACGCCGGATTCGAGAGGCGGTCGATTTGAACGTCGGATTCAAGACCCAACCCACTGGATTGCATTTCATTGATTCGGTTTAGGTGGATCTGGAGACTATTGTAGATCTGTTGTAGTTTGTGCTTACAATACAGAATACAAAATACAAAGAGGAAGAAAGAATTAACCGGAAAAACAGAGATGGAAGAATTGAATTAAATTTTTTTTAGATCTGCTTTAGTTTGATCCGCTTTAGTTTGTTCTAGTTAATGAATAATTAAAATAAATAAATTTCTGTTTAAAACTGATTAGTAAAAAGAAAGAAGAAAAAACAAAAAAAACAAGAAAAAATGAAAAAATGAAAAATGGTACAACTCTTGTTCGAGCATAATTCTAAAGAAAATAAAAAATTCTATGTTTTTCAAAAATAATTTAAGTTTTTTGAAAAAAATTTAAGTTAGATTTTCCACATCATCAAAATTTTAACTAGATTCAGTACTTCACTCGCCCATTCAAGCGTGAATTGCACGTATTTATCCACATCAGCAAACAGGTATTTAATAGGTCACAATTTACAAGTTTAGGTACCCAATCGAACATTTTCAAAGGTGGGGTGTCAAAGTGACTAATTGATCAAAGGTCAAAGGGCCGTTTATGTATTCTGCCGTTAATATAGTGATATATTATTTATGTGCATGGTGTGCTGCTATATATTTTTTGTGTTCATATTCATTAAAATTGTCCTTCCTGAATCCATTAATACTAGTTGTTCCCGTCGTGCCATGCACGACTATGACTCGATATTTTTTAGATATACTATTAAAAAGATATTAATAAATAAAAATATAATATAAAATTTAATGTAAGTACTTTGTTGCCCGTAATATGTATAAATTTATATTTTTAAATCAAATAAAACAAATTAAATTTAGATTATTAAGTTTAAAATTGAGAATAAATATAGATTACTAAGATAAAATAATCTATATTGATCATTTTCCTTGACAATATTTCATAAATAGGTTTAATTTAAAAGAAAGAGATAAATATGAAGAAAATAAAGCAAAAAAGATATATTTTGAAAATATGGAAGAGATGAGATTTTGAAAAATAATAATTAATTTAATAATATATGTAATTGAGTATATTTATCTTTTAATATAAGAGAGAGAAAGAAACAACTAAAATGTTAAAAAAAATTAAGCATATATATTTTATTGGCTTATAAGGAAAAGAATTCAACTATGAGTTAAATTCTTTTAGTTAAGATATTATCTCCTACAAAAAATTAAGATATTATCTAAATTTGGGAAATAAATAAATTTTAATCAAGTGA
This sequence comes from Fallopia convolvulus, assembly GCA_964016875.1. Classification (NCBI taxonomy): domain Eukaryota; kingdom Viridiplantae; phylum Streptophyta; class Magnoliopsida; order Caryophyllales; family Polygonaceae; genus Fallopia; species Fallopia convolvulus. Next base: position 22,623,351 of record OZ024730.1, read on the forward strand.
AAAACATTTGCCATGTGGAATATGAAGTGGAAAGAATAACTAATATAAATTTTTTATGGAGCAAGCATTAAATGACATGTGGCAAAATCCTACGTGGATTAAAATAGAGTGACATGTAGAAAAAGTTGACGTGGCGCAACGTGAAGACTCCAAACCTTATTGCTTTTATATATATAGTAGATTCATAGATGTACTGTAATAGTATTTATTAGGAATTTTTATTTATTTGGTGATATTCAATGGTAAATGTATTGATATTCACCAAATAATATTAGGATATTTACGTATAAATTGATGTAAATATTTTGATTTAGTATTCAATGGTCACAAGAATTAATATTTTTGAGTGATATTCATTGTAATCAACAATGATATTCACATAGGTTAAGATATTTTTTAATTATGCATTCTTTCCATTAAAAATTATATGTATTTTTTGAGTGATTATATATTGTTATGAATATTTATCTACTCTATTTTTTATTTGAAGGTAGCAAATGGTCAAAAAATATTGAAGGAAGTTGAGGAAGATGGAGTCTACATAAGGACATAAATTATAATGATATATTTTTTTTATTCGTGAGACTTGTACTTGAGTGATCATAAACACCATAATAACTTGTGATATTCATGTAACTGTGTGGTTGTATTCACTATATTATCTAGTGATAGTCATGTAACTAGGGGTCATATTCACCACATTATATAGTGATATTCATGTAATTGAGTGATCATATTCACCGTATTAGCTGATGATATTCATGTAAATGAATGATGATATTCTTATCAATAAATGATATATTTATGTAGCTTATTGATTCAATATATTCGTCTTTTTATATAGCAATATTCATTGAAGTTTATATGGTTGTCGAAGTAATAATGAGATTATACAATTATTCATGTTGATCATATTTATTATAACAGAAGTAGATATTCATTTTTATTACGTTGATATTCATTACACATATTGGTCATATTCATTATAACAGAAATAAATATTCATTATTTATTGCGTTGGTATTCTTTTGACTTACTACGAAAAATAGATATTCATTAAATATCACGTTGGTATTCATTTTACAGACTGCGAGAATGAGATAAAACATTTACTTCAATATCAATTTAAAAAAAATATAGGGTAGAGAATAAAATATTATATCAATAGCCCAGTTTATTTATTTATAAATTCCTTATTTTTTCTTTTTCTTTTTTAAAAATCAGTCACTCCTTTTTTTAAGGAAACTACCCATATTCAAATCTCTATATATTGATCTCATATTTCTCTCTCTATTTTTTGTAATTATACACCCTCAAATCTAACCACTAATTTTACCCAATCTAACGTTCCAAATTTTCACTCACTTTCTACTACAATTACCTTTCTACTAGAACCTCCCCCTTTTTTAATTTTATCTTTCTTATTTCTTTAATTAATTATCATTGACACACTTTTAAGATTGATTCTCTCTTGATTTTAAAAATAAATTAATTTAACGTATTTTTTATCTCTATTTTCGTTGTTTGCTAAAAGAATATCAACGTAATAATCAATGAATATACATTATCGTAGTGTACCGAATGAATATTAATGTGATGAACAATGAATATGTACTTGTATTACGATGAATATTATTAAAATGAGCACTTGTTCTCGTTTTTAAAATTTTATAAATTAATTTTTGTATTAAAATAAAAATGAATATATCCTTGTTTTGAATGAATACATACTAAAATGAAGACGAATATCATCATTCAATTAAATGAATATTATGAGTTTGTCACCACCAAATTACATAAAATGAAGATGAATATCATCACCCATTACATTAAAATGGTAAGAATATCATCATTCAATTATATAAATATCATCAACTAATACGTTGAATATGGTTGCCCAATTACATGAATATCACCAGTTAATATGGTGAATATGACCACTTAGTTACCTGACTATGACTAGCTATTATGGTGAATATGACCACCATATAAGTTAATTATATACTCTCATAATAATTTCTACAACCATGTCAACTTCAGCGGATATTCCTATGTAAAATTGTGAATATCAGTTAACATAACAATACATAAATAACTTGAATCGAAAAGATACATAAATATCATCATTTATTGATAAGAATATGATCATTCAATTACATGAATATCATAAGATAATATGGTGAATATGGTCACCTAGTTACGTGAAAATCACTAGCTAATGTGGTGAATATGACCCAGTGATTTACATAACTATCACTAGCTAATATAGTGAATATAACCACCCAGATACAAGAATATCACTAGATAATATGGTGAATATGATCACCAAAGTATAAATCCCACGAACTAAAAATGAGAAACATTGCTCTTATGTAAACTCTACATTCCTCAACTTCCTTCGATATTTTGACCATTTTCTACCTTCAAATGAAAAAATTGAGTCAAAAAATATTCTTAATAATATATTAAACATCTCAAAAAATACTCTTTAGCAAGCTAAATATATAAGCCAATTATATATGAACATCAATATTCACACAAATAAATATTAGTACAAACACTAATAAATATAAATGATTGTGACCATTGAATATTTACTCAAAATATTTATATCACAATTTTAAGATAGATTAATTAGCATATTAAAAAATTGACAAATATTAAAAACGTAGTGGATTCGATTACAACGAAATTGCATGCGTCATAAAAATCACATCTCATGACAACTCATGTAATGTGTAGCGCAACATTTAAATTTAAAAAAAATCTCCACTCTTAACATTCTTCAATACCGAAGAACAAGTTTTGAGTCTTGAACATCGTAACTGAATTATAAACTTGAGCCACATGTGCACTAAGTAGCAAAATCAAGCAATTTAAGCAAAATAAAATAAAATTCCAGCAATTGAATTGAAAAATTCAGAATCGAGGAACGACGAAAGGAACCTCTAATATAATTGACGGAAAAATAAATTACAAACACAATATATTGAGAGTACAACCAAATTAGGACAACGATGATATCAAACACTAGTTTTAAAAATTCAATCCAAACTGGGGCAAGATGAAAGCTAATTGAACAAGGATTATAAATTAAAATATCTTACCATTGTTCTGTAATTCAATTACTCTTGTAGTGTTTAATGTTGAGGGAGTTGGAAACCAACATACGACACCGATAATTTGATCGTAATTTCATATCCGAACCCATACCGTGCATCGAAATTACTAGATCTAGGTTTTGGAAGGAGAGAGAGGTGTAAACTGAAAGTTATATCTCGTGAAATCTGAAAGTTATATCCCATGAAATCAGTCTCATGGATATAATAGAATGATACGCGCCTATAGTCTATTAGTGCATCTATTTTAGGTTGATCTGGATCGTTAAAATCTCATAATCTAATGGTCTAAAATTACACTCACTTTTCACCCTAAAAGCCTTTCTACCAGAACTTAACACTATATATATATATATATATATATATATATATATATATATATATATATATAGGGCATGGTTCTGGTGAGGACCACCCTTGTGGTAAGACCCATTGCTTAAAATGAGGACTAATTTCAACCATTGGATTTACCTCTCTATTATGTATTCAATGGTCAAGATTTTTTCAATTTTTTTCATTTTTCATTTTTTTTTTTTTTTTTTTTTTTTTTTTTTATTTTTTTTTTTTTATTTTTTATTTTTTTATTTTTTTATTTTTTCGAAAATCAAATTATTTTACAAATGATCATAAAGCACATAAAAATTGAACTTATCATAGATAAAAAATGAACTCTTAGAATATAAAAATTGAACTCATACAATATTGAAAATTGAACTTCTAATATAAAAAAATTGAACTTCTAGTGTATAAAAATGAACTCGTAGTATATAAAATCAAAACTTTCATCTTTAACGTTTTTAAAGCTTTTTTCAAAAAATTTCATTTTTCATTTTTTTATATTTTTTTTTTGCTATTTTTTTAGTTTTGCGAAAATCGAATTATTTTAAAAATGAACTCAAAACACATAAAAATTGAACTTATCATAAATAAAAAATGAACTCGTAGAATATAAAAATTAAACTCATACAATATTGAAAATTCAACTCCTAACATAAAAAAATTGAACTTCTCGTGTATAAAAATGAAGTCGTAGTATATAAAAATTGAACTGTCATATTTAATATTTTTAAAGCTTTTTTTACAAAGAATATAATATAAAAAAATTAAAAAAAATTAAAAAAAATTAAAAAAAATTTAAAAAATTTAAAAAATTTAAAAAATTTAAAAAATTTAAAAAATTTAAAAAATTTAAAAAATTTAAAAAATTTAAAAAATTTAAAAAATTAAAAAAATTAAAAAAATTAAAAAAATTAAAAAAATTAAAAATTTAAAAAATTTAAAAAATTTAAAAAATTTAAAAAATTTAAAAAATTTAAAAAATTTAAAAAATTTAAAAAATTTAAAAAATTTAAAAAATTTAAAAAATTAAAAAAATAAAAAACTCTTGACCATTCAATATATAGTGATGATGTAAATCTAATGGTTGAGATTAGTACTCACTTTAAGCCAAAGGTCTCACCACAAGAGTGGGTCTCACTTGAACCAAAACTTATATATATATAATATATATATCTATTGTTTGTGTTTTAGGTATGGGGGCGTTGTTTCGGCGGGTATGGAGGCGCTTCAACCGGCCAAGAGCAAAGTGGGAGCTGCGTTTTTAATTTTTGGCTTTGGAATTGCTAAGGTTAGAGTTTCAACTGCAATTTCTGTAAGACCCGAGTTATCCGCTCGCTAAAATCGTTAACTTAACTATAAATTTTTACCTTTATCCCACTCCACCATTTCTATTCTTTGTCTTTTGGGCCGAAAAGCCCGAAAAGGGAAGACTCAAACCCAAATAGAAACCCAAACCCAATTCTACTCCTCCTTTCCCTAAACTACGTACCCTTGCCCTAGTTTACCCACTCTCCCTCTTTCTTTTGTTTGAGACACCGCACAACAAAACGAGAAAGAACGATATCTCGTTCGAGCCAGTCTAGTTCGTCGCCGGTCAATCCACTTCCTTCTCCTTCTCCTTTCCCTAACCTTCTTCCCTATCTCCCTTTGTCGTCCCTTTCCTCTAGCGCCACTCGTTCTAGAGAAGGAGACACCAACAAGCCTGTCTTGCTCAAGACGTTTCAATCATCGGAGGAGATACCCTCTCATTCCGACGACAACCCTTGTCGACGCCACCAAGCTCGCCGACGACCTCACACCATCGTTCAAAGCCGAGTTTTGGTCATTACTGGCCTCCATGTTTTCGCCTCTGTTCGAAGACGACTGTCGTCATTGGCCTCAGAGGAATCGGTTGCGACCACGGGTTCCCTCTCCAATTAGTAGTCGTCGTTCGCTGTCATCGTTCACACTCCCCATTCACCGTCGCAATTCGTCGTCGCCGTCAACTACCGCCATCTCCACCGAGTGCCCACCTCACCTATTAGCATACGAGTGGAGCGAGTTTACACTTCTGAGAGATTGACTTCGATCGAGTGCAAAGGCTCGACCTGTGCCTCATTTGTTGCAATCAGTCGACATGCAGGAGGTTGTACTCTTGTCCAATCTCGTTTTCGTTCCAAACCGATATACATCTTGCTGTTCTTATTCTTTTTAGAGTTGAACAATTAGATAGGGCTTGATGCCCTTTCCAGCTTCTACACTTTTTCTTTTAAATATATATTCGAATGATTGTTGAGCTCTGTTCTAAGCAGACATGGTTGGTAATTGTGGGGCTCAAGCTGGGTTGATCTGTTGTATTAAGAGGATTGAATAGTGTTGTTGATGTTGTGGGCAATCATTAGTTAGTGTTGGTGTTGATTCCTTTGTGTGAACGAACTCCATTTGCATTCATGAATATTGACTTGTAAAAGAATTAAAAGTGTTCTTTATACGTAGTATGTAGTTGTTGAATATGGCCATGTTTAATTTTTATAAAAGCTGAGTGGTTATTGGTTTTAACTTGGAGCAAAGTTAAGTGTGGATTGAATTAATTTTCCTTTTCAATAATTACGTGACATTTAAAATATTTGAGTGTCGATTTAAAATAATGATTATTGGATAGTAGGATGTCCCTTTTGTTTCCGATTGGTTACTCTTAATCTATCTACCCTGTCTAATTAGTTGATTAATTAGGAAATTGTAGGTGCTCACCTAAATTCGATGATGTCAAATAATGATCGCTTAGGAAAAGCTTTTAGCTTTCGGGGCGTTAAGTTAGTGTTTTGCTTCTCTTCTAATGTTATAGTTTCGATTAATGATTTGTTAGGAATCTTTAACGTTCACGTGTAACTAGTTCGAGCCTAAATTCTTCCACTACGTAATTGTGTTCGTCTCTTGAGTTAAGTCGTTCTCGACTTGCTCGGCTCTATTCTAGTCTTGTTAGATTCCATGTCGTGAGTGTGAGATTGGTTTTGGGAACTAGTCCCGAAGGTATGCTTTTCTTTCTGAAATGTTTTAATGTATGATGTGATGCTTTTTTCATTCCAAACGTTTTCTCGTAAAAGAAATTGTTCTTGTTTTCTCTGTGCTGGCAGCGTAACCGGCACGATCATGTGTGATGATTATCGGTGGCGAAGAGGCGTCTAGCCATGGTCGTGTGTCGGGCGGGCCCCTTAAAAAATAAAATTAATTGCTTTGTTTTTGGCAAGTGCTCCGGTGGAGGCTTGACCAGGGGTTGGAACGATGACGTATATAAACAAGTGAGAGGGCCTGCCTCTGCACTGGGGCACAAGTGAGTTAGCCTCGTAGATTGAAATGCAACGGTGGGAGGAAGAATTGCATTCCAAATAGGTTTGTGAATGATTTTTGCTTGTGTTTGTGTGTGGTTGCTTAGTTGGTTCCTGGTTTGTGAATTTTTGGTAGGTTTGATGAATTGTTTGTTCGTTGTGTTTCCTTTCACTTGTTGAATGTTGAATTGTTGGTTATTGTCTCAAACGCTTTACTTTTGTCGTTTGATTACCTAGATTGTTGGTATGTGTAGTGTACTATCATGCTTTGTTTTATTTGCTTGTTGAAGGTCAAGTTGTTGGTTATTAATTGTTTTCAAACATCTTACAATTGTCGCTTGTTATCTAGCTTGCCTAGGATAGTAGCTGACCCCTCGGGGAATTATATTTTTTTAGTTCCTGGTACTCTCTCAGGACTTGTGATGGAGCCTAGGCCGGATGTTGCAGCGGATTGATACGTATGTTTCATTAGGTGTTGGAATTGGTTGTGATGTTCTAGTTTAGTATTTAGTATCTGCTTTAGAAGTTCTCTCTTTTGTTGACTTATGTGGGATGTCATTTTGAGTGTGTTTTGTCTTAGTTGTGGGGACCTCATGTATGACATTGTTACAAATATGTTTTTATTAAATGATAGTTGGATGGTTTAAATTTGTTTTCTCGTCGTGCCCAAGTTGTAAGGTCCAGTTGTTTCAGTTGTCAGACTAGTTCAGGTAGGACCCGTAAGGGTCAAACTACCAAGTAACGCTCCGACGTTAAGACGGGGTATTTCAAATTGGTATCAGAGTGAGGTTGGCAACAAGGGCACATGGAACCGAACAATACGTGTACACTCACTGTTCTAAAAATCCCTTCTAGGCCCCGTCCAGGCCCCGCCTAGGCGCAGGAAGGTCCCTACCCGTCTCGCCTTCCAGACCGCTAGGCAATCGTTCAGGCCGTCTAGGCGCTAGGCAGTCCCTCGCCGCCTAGGGCCCGCCTAGCGTTTTTTAGAAGACTGTGTACACTAGGTCCAACTAGAAACAAAAATCGGCCGGTGTTTTCTAAAAAGTTTTAAATGGGGGTAGTCATGCTGCATATATGGGGTAGATGACATGATGCGACTCCACTGCCCTCCGCCGAAAGACCTCACGTAAAATGGTAAATAAATCCTTAACTTTTAGTAAAGTTAAAGTTTTGACTGTGGGACTTTATGAAAAGATGATCTCACAAACCAGAGTCAGAATTGTTGTTGCTAGTAGGAGAGGTCGTGGTAGAGGACATAGTAGGGGTAGAGGAGGGACTTCCCTTGTTGTTGTACCAGAGGAGCATCAAAGCGTTTACCCCTAGGAAGAAGTTGTTGGGAGTGGTGGTTTGGCTGTTGACGACCATCAAGATGCTAATGTATATTTAATATCCGTGATTTTTTAGGATAAATTTGATTTTTTTTCTTCTAGACAGCTTTCTAAGACCCACTTAGCAAAGTCGTAACCCGTATTGACCGTAAGTAAGGAACTAAGGTCTAAGAATTTACAAGTTATAGAAAGTAATTACGTAAAATGATTTTCTTAGTTCACATAAATTATAAGATCACTCGGAAATTTTTTCAGAATTTTCCGAACAAGTTCCGAAGACCCGTTTAATAAATCTGGGTACACGTTACGACCGTATTAATGTAAATTATTCCAAAAAAATTCAAAGTGATAGAATAAAATCATTGGAGTTGATTTTATTAACCAACATAATTTTTGGGATAAGATTTTACTCTGAAACTTGTGTCTTAAAAATTAAAGGTGACAAAATAAAATCACTCGAGCTGATTTTATCAAACAATATAATTTCTCGAATCGTTCTTATAAAAAGAATATTATAATCCAATATATATATATAATTTTACCGTTCGAATACAAGTTATGTTCAAATATAAGTTATATAGTAACCTACTAGTATCATATTAAAATAGTTAGTAAAATTGTAGCCTTAGATGAAGCTACTAGCTTGGGTACAAGCTTCCTCCTGACACCTTTTGCAAGTTAATATCGCCTATCCAGCAACAAATCCTCCAACTTGCATTTTTTATTTTTTATTTTTATTTTTTTTCTTTTTCTTTTCCTATGACTTGTTTATAAGAAGGAAGGTAACAAGACTTTTCAACGGGGAGAATAAAGCTTTGCCTTTGAGAATTTTACCAAGTTGACCCACCCTCTCCAATTCGTTCCTCTTTTATATTTTTTTCCCAGTCCGTTGTTCTTCCTCGTTCGATCCGACCATCAGCGGTGACCTTCACTGGAGATTCCACCACCACGCTGGAGCCCCGCCTGGCCAGTCGTCCTCCTCTCGCATCTGCAGCCCATCACCCAGTTCAGCCACCGAACCATTTGTGCCACCGTTGCGCACCTCCATGGCTTGGCCAGTCAGCCGCCCATGTGTAGGCTGTCGGAGCCGCCTGCCACCACCGAGCCGCTGGCCGCCTGCATGTTGCTCGTCCCATGCCATCGTCAATCCGTTCTCCTGGTTCACTATAAAGTGAAAAATCAAAAGAGGGGGTAAGGATTTTTTTGGGCTTTTATATTTTTTTCCTTGTTACATTAATTATGTGGATTTATCCTTAGGCCCATAGAATTAATCTGAATTTTTGAAATCATATTTTATAAAATTAAAATGCTTTTACAAGTTGTTACAAAAAAAATGGACATGCATGCATTATCTAGAGAGAAATAAAATTTTATGCCATAAAAGAAGTTCTAATATTTTTGAGACTCATAAAAATGATTTTTTTTGCATGTAAGTTTAATTTTGACAAGAATAATAGCTTAGACAAATTCTTCCTTTATTATAAAAGAGGTACCTAAAAGTAGAGTTTGGTTCAAATGAAACAAACTCTTATCCTAAAACGAACTCTTATCCTAAAACGAATGCACTTTTCATAGTTAGTAATGCACTTTTCATATAAAAGTGCATTTAAAAATACAAAAAATGCATTACGAAAAAGTGCACTAAAAAAATTTGAAAAGTGCACTAAAAAGTACGAAAAGTACAAATGCGAAAAAGTGCACTCTGAAGTATGAAAAGTGCACTACTAACTACAAAAAGTGCATTCGTTTTAGGATAAGATTCGTTTTAGGATAAGAGTTTGTTTCATTTGAACCAAACTCCCTAGAAGTAAAGTAAATAAATAAAATAGAGTTTTATTAAAAAGAAATACCCATGCATGTCAACTTAGGCCTTATTTTAATTTTAGAATAAATTAAAATTAACCTCTAGGCCTAATAAGACTTACAAGAATAATATGTATTTAAGTAAGTTGAATAATTGTTGCATGTGGCTTTAAAAAGGATTTCTATGAGATTAATTAACTTTTGCATGCTAACATAGACCTTATTATAATTTTAAAAAAAATTGTATATGACCTTTTTTTAATAAAGGAGACTCATAAGAATATTTACTTAAATAAAATAAATAAGTAATGCATGCGGAATTAAAAAGGGTTTTTATGGAATAATCCATTCATGCATGTCAATTTTAACCCTTATTATAATTTTGGGAATAAAATTATATTTGACATTTAGGAATTATACTCATAAGAACAATATTTATTTAAGTGAAGATAAATAAAAATACATGTGGTTGTAAAAATATTTTTAATTATTTTAAAGCATTTTTTCATGTCTGAATCTTCCTTTAATATAATTTTCGAAAAATATATATGAATGATCTTAGAATAGTGGATTTCATGAAGACAATACTTTTAGTCTATTTAAATATATATATATATATATATATATATATATATATATATATATATATTGCATATGATTTAAAAAGGATTTTCCCTTACGAGTAAATAAATCCTTGCATGTTTTCTTAAATGTAAATATTTTAAATTTTATACAAATCTTTCAAGAACTTCATCTTGAAAATAATAATAAAGAGTTATCATTAAATATTTCCTATCTAACTTATTAAGCCAATAATTTAGATTAACATTCCAACTCTTAGAAGAGGAAAATAAGAGAAAGGAATATTTGAGAATAAAATAGGGAGTTTAATATATATTCATTCGTCATTTTCCGAATGACTAAGTCGAATCGTATGAACCACACTAAGTCGTTCTAGATTTCCGAGTGTACAACCGAAAGAAATTCAAGGCAAGTAGATATTCTCCCTTGTAACCTTTACATATATATATATATTTCGTTTTCGTTAAGGAAATTCTTCTATGTTGGGAACTACATGTTTGTTAAAAATGAATGAACTTAGGTTTATTCATTTACTTAAAAATAACGATATATTGTTATTATGATTCGTACTACGCTAATACTGAACTTTAGGTCTGGAGATTTGTGGCCTTGTTTGTTTCAATCTCTTTTCAAGATTTGTTATGGATTAGCATAGGCGATACTGCACACTCATGATGAAAGAGGACTACATACTCAGGATGAAAGAGGCATGCACATTCAGGATGAAAGATGCCTGAACACTTAAGATGAAAGAGGCATGAAATTCCTTCATTTCCTTTAAGTGGACTCGGCTCTTCCACAGCCTCCACACCCTTAAAATTCATAAATAATAAGAAATGTTTTCACACGTAATAAAAATAAGTGCTAGTGCACGTTAAAATAAATTAAAACTGGGCTGGTTTAGCACCACGTGTAAGACCGACCCGACTCTCGGTCCGAAAAGGGCGCCAGAGGTCTTCTAGAAACAATTAGTAATAAAACGTCCCCAACATTAATTGTACTCTAAGAGGAACTACATCTCGTGGTTTCCTTCTTTTCGAATCCAAGTTTATCTCTTTTCGAGATCAACTAAATTTCGTCCTTATAAGCTCCACAAAATGATTATAACTTTTAAGTACTTCTTCCCTTAATCTCCTTAATGAGATAATAAAATTACCATATTACTCTTGAGAATTTCCGTTCTCACTTGCTTAGTCTCCTTTGACTAATTCCACTCTTTTCTGCATTCTTGCCTGGTATTTCTCGCCCTTCGCGACAAATGCCAGACTCTAGGAAACGTCCCTCGAAGGTTTAAAGAACGAAGAATCAAGAAAGTTGAAGGAAGGAAGGTCAAGTCTTCTCAAAGATATTTCTTCCGCATTTTGGATTCACTACGCTTTGCAAGAACAAGGTTTCATTATTTCCGCTGCTTAACTCTATCATGATGTTTTGAAACAGTTTAGAATGTAATGACAATATTTAAAGTCTCATGTTTGAGCACCTTTTAATGTGATATATTACTATTTAAATTCCACATTTATTTATGTTTAATACCTTATAAAGTCCAGGGTGACTTTAGACGGTAAAGTCCGAGGTCACTGGTGGTAATACCCATCGTTGCCAAATAGGGGTTTTACAAATATGGTATTAGAACCGAACATTTTGTTTTCAAAACCGAAAAATTTTCAAAATCAAAGTCCTTATCTTCAAACCGAACATTTTTATTACTAAAATTTTCTTTTCCATCTTCCAAAACTTAAGTAATAAGTCTTTGAAATTTCATAACTTGGTCACTTTTATTGAAAACTTTGAAAGTTTAATTCATTCTAAAAAAATTATAAGTTAGAAATTTTTCTAACATGAATAGTATCAAGAACTTTTCAAAGAATTTAAAATCATTCTATGTAATTCCAAGAAAACGAAAATCTATCTTAACATTTTCTCCAGTTTTAATCTTTGTTTAAAGTTCCTTTACTTCCTTCGAATATTTGCGTCATATAGAACCAAATGATATTCTACATAACTACCTTCTTCTCCTATTCAGATGGTCACTACAAGAGTAACTAGCCACCGAAACAACCGAGACCGAGCTCAAGAAGATAACGAGGAAAGTCAATTGGAAGTCAGAGGCTTACCTCGGGTTAACCGTTCCCCAATGCCTAACCCTGTTGTCGCTTTTAACGAAGGCACTATGGAAGCATTTCGGACCATGATTCATCAAATGGTACAAGAAATGATTCCGAAAGTCATGTCAAAACAAGTTAATATGGAAAACCAAGAGGAAGTTCAAGGAGCAGTTGATGTTCATGAAAAAAAAAAGTTGAGACAAGTTTTGCTAACGCCCTCAAAACCCTTAACACAATGACGTCGGACTCCTATGATGGAAGTGGAGACCTTGCCGGTATTCAGTATTGGTTCTCCCATGTGGAAAGGCTGCTAAGAAACGTGCACTGCTCAGAAGCTAATAAGGTACATATGGCTGCTCTGAGACTCAAAGATGAAGCCGGAGAATGGTGGGAGAGCTCGAACTTGGCTACCCATCCCGAGCTAAACTGGAACATGTTCAAGGAAAAGATGATGAACCGGTTCTTCTCTACTGCTATGAAGGACGAGAAATTGGACGAGCTGCTTTCGCCAAAGGTCGACGGACTAAGTGTCCTAGCGAGAGCCATAAAGTTCAACCACTTACTGCAGTATGCTGGAACCGAAATATCTACTGAGCAACAAAAGATTCGTCGTTTCCACAAATGGATGAGTGACACCATCAAGCCTTGGATGGTGAACTGCTGTTTCTCGACCTTAGAGGAATACGTGGATGCTGGTTACAGAATGGAGACTACCCTGAATGAGCCAGAGCGTAGGAAGATCGATGGAGGAAAATCTCATTCCCAAAGCCAAGGTGGATTTAAGAGACCAGCATCCCCACAAAAGTTAGGACGGTCAAAGAAGGGCAAATTTGAGTCAAACATGACCAATGGTTCTAAAGGGTCTAAGCTCCAAAAGGGGCCAATAACTTGCTACAATTGCGGAGAGCTAGGATATGTCAATAAAGATTGTCCCGATGAGAGAAAGACGTGCTTCATGTGTAAGGAGGAAGGACATACATGTAAACATTGTCCTCGAAAGGGAGCTAGAGCATCTCAATCCATCATAATTTCGGGCCCTTTTTAACAATCAAGATGAGACCGAGCCAGGAAGAGCTGTTTCCATGCAAACCAAAAGTAGAACACACATTGCTTGAGAAAAGGCAAACACTCTATAAGATTCATCTGCATGACATGCTCATTTGTTCTACAATAAATAGTCCTTTTATAGTATTTGAAGTGGGTGAAGCGAGAATGCTTATAACCTAAGTTTAAATTTCTGATCATCTAAAACTTTTGTATTCCAATGGTAGTTGGAAATTTCAAACCATGCCTTTGACACTCTTCCTTGTAAGAATGTCTCATTTTTAAACCCATATTATGATTATGGGTTATCATATTATATCCTTACGTGTCGAACCAAAGATGGTGTTCCATCGTTATCTTAATATAAGAGAAAGTTTCGAGCCAATACGTGGTTTAACTTTACGATATATGCATCGTATTACGAAGCTCACCTAAAAATTTTACATTTATACCAAAATGAAATTGTAAGATTTACGAATCAAAAGTTTTCAATATAGATTCATGGTGGTGAATAAGAAGACTTTTATCTCCCATCTTGATCACGTGGTTGAGGTAGAAATTCATGTCTTGTTCCTGTGAAGATATACACATTAAGCGACTATGTTGGAAATAGTTCCCCGATGCTGATCACATTGGTGGAATGAAAATACTTAGTCCCGCGAATTCAACCTTGTCTATCAAAAATTACTTTCTTATAAGAATGTAAAAGTATAATATAGAATGACGCTCAAACCACTTCCCAATAGTTAAAATGTTCGGTTACCTTCTTGTGTGCTATAACCATCGCTCGTTCCAATAAGTTACTTCATTAAAAGTTCAAAATCGAAATTCTTCTTCGAAGGCATGGCTCTCACATAATCAAATATCGATTCCATCTCAAAGTTTAATGAATATCTGTCTTAAAGGAATTCATCCGTAATGACTCTATTCTTGATATATAGAATGGATTAACATGTTCTTACTCACTCTCGGGAGACACTCTAGTGCTCGTTTCAACTACGATGCTTATTCTATAAGCAATTCGACCTTGTATCTAGGAAGGATAGTCCAGAATTTCCATAGGTATGACCAAGATAAAGGATGAGACCGCTTGACCAACTGCCTACTTTGCTAGCAAGACCAATTGGATTTTCAATCATTTTCATTCGATTCATCTAAACCACATAAGTACACATGTGGGAATCTCTCCAAGGAATACAGAAGTAATAACTCCTTAAGAAAAAGGGCAAATTAGTAATTCTCTGTCAGTTTCGTTCATTTTTTCCAAACCCTAGTTAAAGCAAAGGATGCTTGCTCGATTAAGTAACTTCAAAAAGATAAGATTCTTCTAGAATTTAAGTAAATCACGATGACCTTGCACTAACCCAATGGAAAATGGTTAAGTGCTTAGATGCGATAAGATCGTGGAGTATCGAATGAAAAAAAAACTATATAATAAACAAGTGACCTAGTTCAGGTACTCTAGTCAAAGAGTGGTGATGAAGATACGACTTTAGAAATTTGGAAGACTGAGCGAAAGATGCATACACATTTTTCAAAGTTTTTGTTATCTTAGTTGAAATCTTTTTAAGGGGGACCTACGAGCTTCTTTTGTTCCGCTCGTAGTTTTATGGGTGTGAATTCCATCTTTTTCTTCATAACCCTAGTTCTCCCTAGTTTCGGGGACGAAACTATTTTGAAGGGGGTACTACTGTAATATCCGTAATTTTTTAGGATAAATTTGGTTTTTTTTTCTTCTAGGCAGTTTTCATAGACCCGCTTAGCAAAGTCGTAACCCGTTTTGACCGTAAGTAAGGAACTAAGGTCTAAGATATTACAAGATATAGAAAGTAATCACGTAAAATGATTTTCTTAGTTCACATAAATTATAAGATCACTCGGAAATGTTTTTAGAATTTTTTGAACAGGTTCCGAAGACCCGTTTAATAAATCTCGGAACACGTTACTATCGTATTAATGTAAATTATTCCTAGAAAGATCAAAGTGATAAAATAATCATTGGAGTTGATTTTATTAACCACCATAATTTTTGGGATCACTTCCATGAAAGAAGTTCCCGATCAGGCGAGACCCACTTAATTAATTATGTATCCGTTAAGATTTTACTCTGAAACTTGTGTCTTAAAATTTAAAGGTGACAAAATAAAATCACTCGAGCTGATTTTATCAAACAATATAATTTTTCGGACCGTTCTTATAAAAAAATATCATAATCCGAGATATATAATTATACCGTTCGAATACAAGTTACATTCAAATAAAAGTTATATAGTAACCTACTAGTATCAAATTAAAATAGCTAGTAAAATTGTAGCCTTGCGTGAAACTACTAGCTTGGGTACAAGCTTCCTCCTAACACCTTTTGCAAGTCAAAATCACCTATCCAGCAACAAATCCTCCGACTTGCATTTTTTATTTTTTATTTTTTCATTTTTTTTCCTTTTCTTTTTCGATGACTTTTCAACGGGGGGAAATAAAACTTTGCCTTTGAGAATTTTACCAAGTGGACCCACCCTCTCCAATTCGTTCCTCTGAGATTTTTTTCCCAGTCCGTTCTTCTTCCTCGTTCAATCCGCCCATCAGCGGTGACCTTCACCGGAGCTTCCGCCACCACGCTGGAGCCCCACCTGGCATGTCGTCCTCCTCTCGCATCTGGAACCCATCACCCAGTTCAGCCACCGAACCATCCGTTCCACCGTTGCGCACCTCCATGGCTTGGCCAGTTGGCCAGCCGCCCCTGTGTAGGCCGCCGGAGCCTCCTTCCACCACCGAGCCGCTGGCCGCCTGCATGTTGCTCTTCCCATGCCATTGTCAATCCGTTCTCCTAGTTCACTATAAAGTGAAAAATAAAAGAGGGGGTAAGGATTTTTTGAGCTTTTATATTTTTTTCCTCGTTAAATTAATTATGTGGATTTAACCTTAGGCCCATTGAATTAATCTGAATTTTTAAAATCAGATTTTATAAAATTAAAATGCTTTTACAAGTTTTTACAAAAAAAAATGGACATGCATGCATTATCTAGAGAGAAATAAAATTTTATGCCATAAAAGAAGTTCTAATATTTTTGAGACTCATAAAATGATTTTTTTGCATGTAAGTTTAATTTTGACAAAAATAATAGCTTAGACAAATTCTTCCTTTATTATAAAAGAGGTACCTAGAAGTAAGGGAAATAAATAAAATAGAGTTTTATTAAAAAAAAATACTCATACATGTCAACTTAGGCCTTATTTTACTTTTAGAATAAATTAAAATTGACCTCTAGGCCTAATAAGACTCACAAGAATATTATTTATTTAAGGAAGTTGAATAATTGTTGCATGTGGCTTTAAAAAGGATTTTTATGAGAATAATTCACTTTTGAATGATAACTTAGACCTTATTATAATTTTTAAAATAAATTATATATGACCTTTTTTTTAATAATGGAGACTCATAAGAATAATATTTACTTAAATAAAATAAATAAGTAGAACAAATTTAGCCCAAAAATATTTTGGACTAGGCTATTTAGGCGTTTGTTAAACTCCCTTAATAAATTACGCATACTGTAAAGAACATCTAAAATAAGTTTTATGGTATATTTATAAAATTTCTAGATTCTTTAAGTTACTTGTTATTGTAGAAATGCAGATTTTGTTGTTTATTTTCTAATATATTGTTTTGTATGTATGTGGCACGATTTCTGGGACAAATCGAGATGGATCGTTATGTATAAAGGTGACTATCGTTTTAGATACAGTTACTGTAGGCATATTCCACGCAAAATGGTGAAGACATGGGCTAATAAAGAAGTAAGGAATCTAATGAGGTGATTGTTCAAGTTATATTGAACATCTACTCATTGTTCCATTCATACTCAAACTGACTATGGTTGTGCCTTGAACTTGAGGGACTTGTAGAACATGTTGGAATAACCCTTTAGTGACTATGATGGTGATTTTCAACTTTAGCCTGGGATGTGATATACTTGAATTTGTGCAACAATAGTTACTACTATATTGGACTAGTTCGATATCCTGACTTTCACTGGTCAGTGGTCACTGTGCATGTATAGATTAAGGAAAATTTGCATCCCTAACTTTGAGTTTGTCTAGGAAGGAAAAGGTAGTAGCACTCTTTCTTATTCTTCTAGCTTCCTTGGGACCTTATTCTTGTTGTGGCTGATACGCAGGCTGAAGGCATCTGGAATCCGTGTCCTACTGTACATATTCTCAAACTTCATGTTTTTGGTCATGGAATTGATAGGTATGGATAATGGTGGTTATACTGCAAGTGTGTTAGCTGGGTTTTGGTTTAGGGTAGTTATTTCGTGCTGAAAAATATTTGAAATGAATATGATGGTGGAATCGTGTTGATCATGATATTTATGCATGTGTTTATTGTCTTTAAATTTGTGATAGGATGAGAGAAATGATTGGGTGGGATAGATGAATTTTACAAGTTAATGATAATAATGATAGTTTTGCATCATTTCTGTAGGAGGAGGGGCTTGTTACTGCACAACAAGAGTAGGGGCAAACCATGGGTGAGCTGGGCTGATGTTTATGAAGTTGGTGAAGTTTGAGAACCAAGAAGCTATTTTGGAGCCTCAAAGAAGGAGAGCAGCTGACATAAAAAAACCTAGTCCATCATTAGTGTTTGGGTTAATATAGTCATATGAAGCTGTGTTCTAGCATTATTCATACAAGTTTCAATAAGAAAACAATTATTCATTTGGTTTTCAATTGTAAAATAATACTTCTTGTGGTTACTATTGGCTGGCAGAAGTTATCAAAGAAGCTCCTTGTTTGATGATGCTCTTTGTTTCTGGCAGAAGTTATTCATTTGGTTTTCCTTTCAGTAGTGATGTTTCTAGCTAAGTATGTATCTCAGTTCAGTTCTTTTCATCTTTTTCTTTATTTTTTCCAAATCTTTGACAATTTGTTAAGCTCATGCTATCCATCAAGGCTAGTGCTATTACTAGCTAACTATTTTTGAAAGCCTTTGATGACACTTGATGACATTTAGCCTTGATGACATCATTGTCATCAAAGCTTGATGACAGTTTAATGTCATAAAGAGTTGATGACAATCGAACCGTCATCAAATAGCGATGACGATTGATGACAATCAAACCGTCATCAAGTAGAGATGAAATTTGTGATGATAGTTGATGACAATCAAACCGTCATCAAGTAGTGATGACAATTGATGACAGTTTATGAAAAAATCGTACGTGATGGCACATATTTGATGATACTTTGAATAATGATACTAAAGTTATATGTGATGACACTAAAAAATTAAACATGATGATATTTGATGACTACTAAGAAATTAAACGTGATGATAAATATTTGATGACAACTTTGTTTTTTATTTGTGATGAAATTCATTTTTATGCAGTGATGACAACTATTTTTATGTGGTGATGAGATTTGATGACAACTATTTTTTGTGATGATGATAAAAACGAACAAACTTTGAGTGATGACTCTTGATAACGGTTGTTTGTCTTCAAGACCATTGTCATCAAGGCCCTTTTGATAACAAATTAATCGAACCATCATCAAGTAGTGATGATAATTAATTGATGACAATCGAACCGTCATCAAATAGTTGATGACGATCAAACCGTCATCAAGCAGTGATGACAATTTGATGACACTGGTTTGTTATCAAGGCCCTTTTGATGACAAATTAATCGAACCGTCATCAAATAATGATAATTGATGACAATCGCGTCGTCATCAAATAGTTGATGACGATCAAACCGTCATCAAGTAGTGATGATAGTTTGATGACACTTGTTTGTCATCAAGGCCTTCTGATGACAAATTAATCGAACCGTCATCAAGTAGAGATGATAGTTGATGACAATCAAACCATCATCACGTAATGATGACAAGTGATGAAAGTTGATGACGGTTTGAACAGTGTGTTGACGGTTGTTTTTATATGCTTGAATGTCTTTGATGATACTTTTTGTCATCAAAAAGTATCATTAAGACATTTTGATGACACTTTTTACCTTTTATTACACTTTTTGTCATCAAAAAATTGTGATGACGGTGAAATAAATTGTGTTGACGGCGAATAAAATTGCGATGATAGTTATGAATGTGATGATTGTGATGATGGTCAACGCCGGTCAACGGTCGGTGAACGATCGGTCAAAGTCTGGTCAACGACTGAGTCAACTCGGTCAACGGGCGAGTCAACTCGGTGGGAGTGGGGTGGGGGTGAGTGATGGGGGGTTTTGCTATTTAGCTAATTTTCACACTCTCCTAAATATCCACCTAATTAGGTATTTTTTTTTGCTATTTACTTAAATCATCCTAAATAAGTAATGCATGCAGAATTAAAAAGGGTTTTTATGGAATAATCCATTCATGCATGTCAATATTAACCCTTATTATAATTTTGGGAATAAAATTATATTGGACATTTAGGAATTATACTCATAAGAACAATATTTATTTAAGTGAAGATGCATAAAATGCATGTGGTTGTAAAAAGATTTTTAATTGTTTTAAAACACTTTTGCATGTCTGAATCTTCCTTTAATATAATTTTTGGAAAATATATATGAATGATCTTAGAATAGTGGATTTCATGAAGACAATACTTTTAGTCTATTTATATATATATAGGGACGCGCTCCGGTAAATAACAAATTAAGGTGAAATGTGTGGTTAAAGGGGAGACGTTGGATCTCAATCAATCAACGGTGATTAATTAGGCAACATAATAAGAAAAATGGGGAAGGGGGGGATTGAATTAATTTTCGTTGATTTAAATATGGGGATTTGATTTCAAATTTGGAAGTTGCTAAAATTAAGGGATTGTGAAATTAAAAAAATCCCACGTTTTTCTTTATATATGGCAGTTGCATGATTTTAGGGATTGATAAGATTGCGATTATTTATAGAAAAATTAAATAATCGAATTTACAAATACAAAACCTCTGCAGAATCATTGAATATCTATTAGTCGACGTTTCAAAAACTCAATATGATTGTTTGAATAATTAAAGAATCGTATAATATTTATAGTCGATGTTTGAATAACTTAGTTTGATTGTTTGAATAACTCAATTTAATTGGTTGAATAATTATAGAATCATAAAATATTTATAGTCGAGGTGAATAACTCAATACGATTGTTTGAATAACTCGGTTTAACACATGTGATAACACAAAACTTATTTGATACAATTACATTTCATATATGGATATAATAATATCAATATGAATAACTAAATGAAAGTAGTTGAAAAACAACATCGTTCATCCTGAATAACTAAACTTATTCAATGGTTTTCAATAGTATTATTAGAATGTATTTACATATATAATGTATATTTTGAATAACAATTATAATGCTTATGAAAAACAGAGTTTGGTTCAAATGAAACAAACTCTTATCCTAAAACGAACTCTTATCCTAAAACGAATGCACTTTTCATAGTTAGTAATACACTTTTCATATAAAAGTGCATTGAAA
This sequence comes from Fallopia convolvulus, assembly GCA_964016875.1. Taxonomy (NCBI): domain Eukaryota; kingdom Viridiplantae; phylum Streptophyta; class Magnoliopsida; order Caryophyllales; family Polygonaceae; genus Fallopia; species Fallopia convolvulus. Next base: position 22,644,465 of record OZ024730.1, read on the forward strand.
AATACAAAAAGTTCATTACGAAAAAGTACACTAATTTTTTTTGAAAAGTGCACTAAAAAGTACGAAAAGTACAAATGCGAAAAAGTGCACTCCGAAGTATGAAAAGTGCACTACTAACTACAAAAAGTGCATTCGTTTTAGGATAAGAGTTCGTTTTAGGATAAGAGTTTGTTTCATTTGAACCAAACTCATGAAAAACAATCTTTAATACTGTGAAAAATATGTGATTCCTTGTATTAAGTTATGCTATCAATAATCATTACACTGCTTATAAATAACAATTACAATGCTTATGAATTACAATTCTTTTTTGGACCGTGGTCAAATACATCAACATTATCATCATTTGGAACGTGTTCCCTGGTGCAAAGTCTTTTAAATTGCGCCTTGGTGCGCTTTGACTTTTCTCCAATTGTCTAACTGATGATCATTACCACTTGTTCCATTTGAAAACTCAGTTAAACACAATTGATAACACAAAACTTATTTGATATAATTATAATTCATATATGGATACAATAATATCAATATGAATAACTAAATGAAAGTAGTTGAAAAACAACATTGCTCATCATGAATAGCTAAACTTATGCGATGGTTTTCACTAGTATTATTAGAATGTATTGACTATTGACATAAATAATTTATACTATTGAATAACAATTACAATGCTTCTGAAAAACAGTCTTTAATATTGTGAAAAAGCTGTGATTCGGTGTATTAAGTTATGCAATGAATAATCATTACACTGCTTATGAATAACAATGATTAATACTCTGAAAAATGTTTGAATTCTTCTATATTGTTATGCATCAGTCTGTGTATAAAAAATAGAATAATTCATTACTTTGAATTGAATAATTCTAATATTACGTGATTTGAAAAACAATTTTATTTCTCTTGAATAACAAAATACATTCTTTTTAACAATAATGCTTTTTTAATGTAAAAAAATCATACATTTTTCATGCTTGCATTTGTTGTCTTTCTTGACCTTAGGAGACCTCTCCATTCTTATCTATGCATTACAAAAAACGTACATCAGCGAACACACCAATTGCATATCTTATATGTTCAAATTTGATCCAAACAAAGTCAAAATCAGCTTTTAACCTTGTCATATAGTCTCCCCATAAAAAACGCAATTGCAAAACCAACTCAAACTAACACAAACTCTATACCAACCATAAATCTACAAGTTTCTACTATTTGGTACTTAACAAGCCAGATTTATCCAACACCCTCATTGTTTAATCAAAAAACGTAAATTCAAGTATCAAGATCTATAATTTCGATTCCAACTTTTCATGATGGATGAACAATCTAAACGCAACAATAATACCTAATAGGCCGCCTCTTCTGTAATCTTCGTCTCCTTCATCCTCCGATGTGTAATCTCTCTCGCTCTCGCTCACTTCTTCATCCTCTTCATCCACCAAAGTCGACGCCTCTTAAATCCATCGCAATTCTATATATGAAAAACAAATTCATCGGAGTTCTTCGAATCTTTCAAAATCGCCACCATGGGAGAAAAATTGTAACCGAGAGAGATCTGTCGTCGAAAAAGAGAGAGATCGATAGTAACTAGAATAGAAGAGAGAGGGATCTTATTAAGAGAATAATAATTATTCAACCAAAAATCAAGGGATTTGCACAAAATATGGTTTGTGCAGGAGAGAGAACATGTTTCAAATGGAAAGTGTGAGTTTTCCCATATAATTAAGGGATTTGAACCAAATCAGAAATTACGAAAATAATTCTAGCGGAATCCTCTTTAATCAGGTACATTACACCCATACAATTTATTTGCACTCATTTTAAATTAAATCCTGACCATTTATTCTTTCAAATCAGACGGTTTAGATATAACCACATGATTTACTCTAAGAAGGCATTTCACTAGAGCGTGATTCTATATATATATATATAATTTACTCTAAGAAGGCATTTTTGCATTTATTTTATGCTTTAAGGCTATCTTGAATTCAAAGTCTAATACGAATGAAGTGCTTTAAGGCTAACTTGTCAATACGAATGAAGTGCTCAATATAGTACCACATTAAGATAAGTTTGATGTTGAAACTTGAATGCAAAAGATAATAGATAAAGAATTTGACTTTGCAATAATATAATGTATGCTAAGAGAACGAGATAGCAACAAAGAAGAGGAGTGCTTGTGCCTTATTTAGCTATGAACAAATTGATGTTATTAATGAACAAATATGCATATAGCAATGAAAATTTGAGGTTACTAGTGAACAAATATACATCTAGTAATGAACAATTATAGGCCTTGTTTCACTTACACCTCAAGAGCCCTTTCTACCCAAAAATTATTTTTAATACTCTTGAAATCCGTACAACTCTCTCTACTTTTTACGTTTTTCAAGACACTAAAAATTACTTTTCACCCAAAAATCCCTTTCTTCCTATAAGTGAAACAAGGCCATGAAAAAGGCCATGAACAAATAAACATAAACCAATGAACAAATTGATGTTACTAATGAACAAATATGCACAAACCGATAAACAAATATGTCAAAACCAATGAATAAATATTTTCGTTTTTTATGAACAAAATCACAATGTTGATGAACATATTGCATGTAATTTTGATACACATTTGTTCATTTTTTATGTACAAACAATAGATTTTTGATGCACAAGCAATAGTTTATTTATGCACAAAATCATAGTTTTGATGAACAAAATCACAGTTTTGATGAACAAATCAACATTATTGATGAACAAATCAACATTATTGATGAACAAATCCACAATACTGATGAACAATCTGGGCGCGTGTCCTATTTCCATTTTTTTCAAAAATACGCGAATAATTCGCGAATAATTCGTCCGTGCCGTTTTATCCCCTTTTTAAGTGAAATGATCAGCGCCTTTGATTTTTCTTGATCCAACGGCTCCTGTTCTTTCTTATTTCGCACCTAGGCGCTCATTCGCACCTGAACCGGACTATATATATATATTGCATATGATTAAAAAGGGATTTTCCCTTACGAGTAAATAAATCCTTGCATGTTTTCTTAAATGTAAATATTTTAAATTTTATACAAATCTTTCAAGAACTTCATCTTGAAAATAATAATAAAGAAGTTGCGTAACAAAGATTTCAGTTGGTTTCAGTGGGTTCCGCGAGGAGTCGAGGAGGCCACTTGGGAGACTTGATAGGATGAGAGAGAACTACCCAAATCTGTACTCGGATCTGCTTGAGGTTTCTGAGAGTAGAGTTTAGAGGTTGTTCAGGTTTAGGTTTGACTTTTGATATGTCTTAGCATTGTCGAACATGTTTATGGTTTGCTTGATTGTGTTTGTTATGAGTTGGTTTGGTTTGCTCTCCTCATGGTTATAGTAGTGGGGTATGCGTTTTGCTTGTCAAGTGTTATGTTTAAGTTGTTGTCAACAATTTGGGCTTGAGGACGAACCTCTTCAAGGGGGAGAGGCTATGAAACCTCGGGAACGTTTGTAAGTTTCCACTTTAACCCTGGAAGTTTCGGGACGAAACTTTCCTTAAAGGGGGTAGAATGTAAGACCCGGGTTATCCGCTCGCTAAAATCGTTAATTTAGCTATAAATGTTTACCTTTATCCTACTCCACCATTCCTATTCTTGGTCTTTTGGGCCGAAAAGCCCGAAAAGGGAAGACTCAAACCCAAATAGAAACCCAAACCCAATTCTACTCCTCCTTTCCCTAAACTACCCTTACCCTAGTTTACCCACTCTCCCTCTTTCTTTTATTTGAGGCGCCGCACAATAAAATGAGAAAGAACGATATCTCGTTCGAGCCAGTCCAGTCCATCGCCGGTCAATCCACTTTCTTCTCCTTCTCCCTCCCCTAACCTTCTTCCCTATCTCTCTTTGCCATCGCTTTCCTCTAGCGTCACTCGTTCTAGAGAAGGAGACACCAACAAGCCCGTCTTACTCAAGTCGTTTCAGTCATCGGAGGAGATACCCTCTCGTTCCGACGACAACCTTTGTCAACGCCACCAAGCTTGACGACGACCTCACACCATTGTTTAAAGCCGAGTTTTGGTCATTCCTGGCCTCCATGTTCTTGCCTTTGTTCGAAGGCAACTGTCGTCATTGGCCTCGGAGGAATCGGTTGCTACCACGAGTTCCCTCTCCAGTTAGTATTCGTCATTCACGCTCCCCATTCACCGTTGCAGTTCGTCATCGTCGTCAACTACCGCCATCTCCGCCGAGTGCCCACCTCACCTATTAGCATACGAGTGGAGCGAGTTTACACTTCTGAGAGATTGAATTCGATCGAGTGCAAAGGCCCGACCTGTGCTCCATTTGTTGCAATCAGTCGACGTGCAGGAGGTTGTGCTCTTGTCCAATCTCGTTTTCGTTCCAAACTGATATAAATGTTGTTGTTCTTGTTCTTTTCAGAGTTGAACAATTAGATACGGCTTGATGCCCTTTCTAGCTTCTACACTTTTTCTTTTAAATATATATTCTAATGGTTGTTGAGCTCCGTTCTAAGCCGACATGGTTGGTAATTGTGGGGCTCAAGCTGGGTTGATCTGTTGTATTAAGAGGATTGAATGGTGTTGTTGATGTTGTGAGCTATCGTTAGTTAGTGATGGTGTTGATTCCTTTGTGTGAACGAACTCCATTTGCATTCATGAATATTGACTTGTAAAAGAATTAAAAGTGTTCTTTATACGTAGTATGTAGTTGTTGAATATGGCCATGTTTAAGTTTATAAAAGCTGAGTGGTATTGGTTTTACTATAGAGCAAAGTTAAGTGTGGATTGAATTAATTTTCCTTTTCAATTACGTGACATTCTAAACATTTGAGTGTTAATTTAAAATAATGATTATTAGATAGTAGGATGTCCTTTTGTTTCCGATTGGTTACTCTTAATCTATCCACCTTGTCTAATTAGTTGATTAATTAGGAAATTGTAAATGCTCACCTAAATTCGATGATGTTAAATAATCATCGCTTAGAAATAGCTTTTAGCTTTTGGGGCGTTAAGTTTGTGTTTTGCTTCTCTTCGAATGTTATAGTTTCGATTATTGATTTGTTAGGAATCGGTAACATTCACGTGTAACTAGTTCGAGCCTAAATTCTTCCGCTACGAAATTGTGTTCATCTATTGAGGTAAGTCGTTCTCGACTTGCTCGACTCTATTCTAGTCTTGTTAGATTCCATGCCGTGAGTGTGAGATTGGTTTTGGGAACTAGTCCCGAAGGTATGGTTTTCTTTGTGAAATGTTTTAATGTATGATATGATGCGCTTTTCATTCCAAACGTTTTCTCGTAAAAGAAATTGTTCTTGTTTTCTCTGTGCTGGCAGCGTAACCGGCACGATCATCTGCGACGATTGTCGGTGGCGAAGAGGCGTCTAGCCATGGTCGTGTGTCGGTCGGGCCCCTTTAAAAACAAAATTAATTGCTTTGTTTTTGGCAAGTGCTCCGGTGGAGGCTTGGTCAAGAGTTGGAAGGATGGCGTATATGAAAAAGTGAGAGGGCCTGCCTCTGCACTCGGGCACAGGTGAGTTAGCGTCGTAGATTGGAATGCAACGGTGGGAGGAAGAATTGCATTCCAAATAGGTTTGTGAATGATTTTTGCTTGTGTTTGTATGTGGTTGCTTAGTTGGTTCCTGGTTTGTGAATTGTTGGTAGGTTTGATGAATTGCTTGTTCGTTGTGTTTCCTTTCACTTGTTGAATGTTGAATTGTTGGTTATTGTCTCAAACGATTTACTTTTGCCGTTTGATTACCTAGATTGTTGTTATGTATACTGGACTATCATGCTTTGTTTTATTTGCTGTTGAAGGTCAAGTTGTTGGTTATTAATTGTTTTCAAACATCTTACTATTGTTGCTTGTTATATAGCTTGCCTAGGATAGTAGCTGACCCCTCGGAGAATTTTATTTTTTTAGTTCCTGGTACTCTCTCAAGACTCGTGGTGGAGCCTAGGCCGGATGTTGCAGCGCGGATTGATACACATGTGTCATTAGGTGTTGGAATTGGTTGGGATGTTCTGGTTTAGTATTTAGTTTCTGCTTTAGAAGTTCTCTCTTTTGTTGATTTAAGTGGGATGTCAGTTTGGGTGTGTTTTGTCTTAGTTGAGGGGACCTCATGTATGACATTGTTACAAATATGTTTTTATAAAATGATAGTTGGATGGTTTAAATTTGTTTTCTCGTCGTGCCCGAGTTGTAAGGTCCAGTTGTTTCAGTTGTCAGACTAGTTCAGTTAGAACCCGTAAGGATCAAACTACCAAGTAAAGCTCCGACATTAAGACGGGGTGTTATAATTTCCCTGTTGGTGGCGTAGAAACCATAAAGGCATAGACAAATTGTCGGCTCTCAATCGAGAAATTGCTTCCATTTTTATTTTGTTGTTGAACACTCGAAAACCGAAACTGTTCCAGCGTGCGTGGCGCACGCAACCCACAGCTAGTATTGGAAAAGCTAACTAGCAGTAATTTCACCTAACATAACTTACAATAGCTAATAATTATATGTAAACATGCTAGCAATACACTTGCTAAAAACCACTACAATTTGCTACTTTTACACGTATTTGGGTTATTAAAATGTACATCTTTATGTGCTAGTGAAAAACCAGAGTTGCTCGATTTTCCAATTGCTCTATCCTATATGAATAAAACAGAACTGGGTGTGGATGACTGGATGGAAGGTGTTTGTTTAATGTTTTGATATTAATCGATTTCAGCATGAACATAGTCTACAAATACAAAGTTCTTCTGCAGTTCGTGCGAAGCATAAGCCAAGCCAGCACTCACAACTGCAAGAACGCCCAAAATGATCCTCCATTGTACGTCAGAAGGAATGCCAGAAGTTGTGGAGAAGAGAACAGTTGCTCCAATCAAGACCTTTTTTATGGTCTGAAAGGATTCATAAGCACGTTTGCACGACATGCACTTGAGAGTATGTTGTTCAAATCTGTCCAACATCTGCGAAGGAAGGAAACCGATTAAAAACAGAGCTATGATTGATTAATGATAGGGGACTAGCATACACCTTAACCAAAATTCATGATACAACGTCTAACTTTTGGATAAAATATTCACATTTTCTGAAGAAAAATAAAATGCCAAATACAAAATAAAGTACACTTGTATAAAGACATGTGGCTTATAATATCTTTAAATCACAGCTTCACCAAAGTTCAGACAAACTACAATCTTGAGAACAGACGTACACATGGAAACAGTACTATGTGCAATCATGATCAATACCCTGATCAATACCCACTACATAATCCGATCACATTTTATCAACATCTGAAATCTATTTTGTGATAAATATCAATTTTTATATCAAGTTTCCAAATATAAACAGAGTATCAGCTCATGAATCATGATATACAGATTTCCCACAGGTATGTCCAACAAAATGACAGCTGCCAAGTCTTGTCTTACAATTGAGATGTTAGGAATGTAAATGCATCAAGGGAATGTCAGTACCAAACAAGGCCTTAGGGCTGTTATTCAGGGGCAAAAGAGTATTTATGCTCTCAGAATAAAGTGAGCAGATGTTCTAACCTGCCGTTTAGACAAGATTGTTGACGGCAAAGGTTGTTGATTGGCAGGCCCAAACCAATCAGGCTCTCCGCTGCCATGGCGCCTCAGCCAGTTTCTAAACGCCAAGACAAAGCGATCAGCCTGTGTGGGTGTGAAAGTGATCTTTGTATATTCCTTGTTAATATCACCATATCCCTCTTTTGACTTCGAAAGGAAGATTTTTTCTTGGCCCTGGAGCACAATCATATCTCCATCATAGACTTTGTTAGATGTCCAATGCTCATGCCATCTAGGCACCACCTGGTGCATATTGCGAATCATTGGTCAGTTTAATTAGGATTGAGATAAGAAGACTTGTAATTCAATAAAGTATAAAAACAGGTGCAAGGCAAAGTTGCAACGTTTCACAAGAGGTTTTAAACATACCAGCTATGTCCAAAAATAAAAGTTGCACCAACCAGGCACACAGTTTTCAACATGGATATAAAGATGTCCTTTTTCTTACAAGCTTGAAGTTTGTTTTAAGGGCAATCTGTTGTGAAATCAATTCCTTACATTATTAGTTGGCTTCTTCTGTGATGTCACTTTCCAGGTTAATTTGCTATTCTGATTTGCTTAGGGGATGGTTTGGGGAATACTCTTAAGATAAATGGTTCAAGTTTCTAAAGAAAAAGAGCTCCGTGATATGTGGATACAATCCAATTAACACTTTTGTGCGATACCAGTTATTTAACCAACCAAAATAGAAGGTTCTGGTAGCTGGGGAAGCAAATGGGAAGGGAATCAAAACAGTTAAAGGCATGAGGTGAATGTGTTAGAATAGACTGACTGTGGGTTTGGGTTGATATTTTGTAAGACTCTTAGCCTTTGTGCTCGGAAGTGGCCAAGGCTTGTTGACCTCTGGTTTTGCTAAATGAGTTTTCAGTGTTGATTTTTAGTTTAAATTTTTGTGTTCTTGCTCTTTGTTTCATTAATATCCTTCACTAAAAAACTTGCTACTTATGTTTACCTCCGCAGAATGTTTGAGTTGTGTTTTATGCTTTTGTTCAGCCTTTTGTACTGCAGTAGGCAATCCCAAGAATATGGTTGTCTCATTGTATACCAATAGGTTTGGTAGTAAGAAGTTCTATCTGACTCAGTGCCAAGAAGGAAATAAATAAGAAGGGGCCCCAGGAATTCTCTAACAAGGTATCAGTAATTGTTAATTTTGAAGATGAATCTGTCAGGAAAAAAACGCATTGCATGAGGAGACTGCAGTTATGACAGGTAGTTGTCTGTAGCTTGGTCTTTCCCTCCCTTTACTTTAGCCGATAAACAATGGTAGTTGTTGCTATCAGTGTGACTATTCACTAAATTAATGGCCTACATCTTTGCCAGTTTGTGTGCAAAAGACTGGTCCTTTAATTATACCTGCCTTAGCTGGCTAGGCTTCAGGAGGTTGCTGTTTGTCTAATGTTTTAGGGGTACTTCGGGTTTCTTTTAGGTAAAATCATGTATTAAACTCCCACTCTCAATGGATGTTGAATGAGCTAAATATAACTAGCTCATGACAATGCATCATTGAGGTGCCCTCTGTTTTTCAACATGATAGCTCTAACGAGCTTGATGCTTGTTTAGAACCTTGCTAGAGTGTTGGAGTTCTAGGTCTCCTCTGAGACACACTTATATCTTGCACCAATATCCTTGTTTGATATTGGATTTGTCTAAACTCTCTTTCAATGAATTTACCACTTGCAAAAAAATATATAAATAAAAAATAAATATGTTAATTTTATTATGTAGCCTCTGTTAGGGACATCAAGATGGTAGCTGTGTATCAATTGTATGTAATCTTATTGGATAATGTATAACATGCGTGATGTCATTAGCACGCCAGTAAGAGATGCAAGCTTGTCACATGGATGTTGATCAGATCCGAGACAATATTGCCATTTGTGATAGAAGAATGTTTTTATACTTGGGGGGCATTTTGTAAAAAACAGTGTTGATAAAGTTCCCTTTTGGTTCACACGTTATCACACTATCCCGGGGCAATATTACCTTAAAGTACTCATTATTAGCGCACAAACACTTATCAATTATTTTAACCGGGCCTTAATATCTCATAAGCTTTTTTACTCTATCGGCATGCTTTTAATATCAAAGTTTGGAAATCAACCAACTTTTACTAACCAACGAAATTCACTTATATCACCTAGAACTACTAGAAAAAGATCTATTTTGTTGCTTTGCACTATAAGGTATATCTGAGAGTTGATCTATTATGATGGTGGTGTATGCTAAGAATAAATTATTTTTATTTGGCATTTGAATTCATGTATTTTGGTAGAGAATGGGGCGCATCCTCATGCTCATTGGCTTTTATACAATGCCTTTGAGATGGATATAACCCCTATATCAATTTTGGTGCATTCTAACTAGATTCAGTTATCATTGTCACATAGTTGAATTTTAGTTTTCCTTGGGTCTTCCGGGCAATCATAATACTTGGGCCTTCTTCATACACCCTCTTGATTTTATATTGGGGCAAGGGTGTGTAAATCATGGCCCCACAGATCCCGCCTAAGGCGGGTTAACACTGGGTTGATGTTATTGTTGTATTTTGGTAGACAGGGAAAATGTTCCATTAGACACCAAACTCGTCTACTTTATGGTAGAATGACATTAGTATTAATGTCGGTGCAAGGCAATTTTTAGAACAATTTTTGAAACAATTACAAGGTTACCTGCCACCAAGAAGGACCTGGTACAGTCAGCTGGAAGAAGTTTCTGGCACTACAAACTATGGACCGAGTCTTTCCAGGTGCCATTGGTATGTTGAAGGAACAAATCCATATAGTCCACTTCTGATCACCAAGAATAGGAAGCTTTGTATCGATCTCTATTCTGAATGAGATATTAAATGATCAAAACCCCATACCTCAGAATCAAGAATGTCATAATCCAGAATTTAAAAAACGCAAGAAGTAGCATGATTCTCTTAGATGCTTACAAGCTGGCAAGAAATCACTTACCGGTTCATAGAATAACAAGGTGCAACAAATGTGGCACTGATTTTCGGATTATCTGTGTTTGATCCAGAAAAGCCCCAAGCACCACTATCTTCCACTGTGAATCGCAAAGGCTTGGCTCTATCCCTCCTACCTGTGACCTTCATCATAGAAGACCGTCATATAAAACTACAAGTAAGCAAATCATCTATATAAAAGGTCAACAATAAAGACCAGGTTCGGAAGTTCCCTCATGAATCCTGATGAACATCAACATCAACATCATCACCCAGTATAGTCCCACTCAAGCGGGATCTGGGGGGTCAAGATGGGGGCACCCATCATGTCAAGAGGATGTGCCCGATAGACCCAAGAAAAACTGACATTCAGCTACGTGAAAATAATAACTGAATTCAGTTAAAATGCACCAAAATTAATGTAGGGGCTAAATCCATCTCAAAGGCACTGTATAAAAGCCAATGAGCACGAGGATGTGCCCATTACCTCATGAATCATGATAAGATCAGAAATGTTATGAGACACAAAACCATACATACTCAGCAAGTAAGGTGAGATCATTAGAACCATTAACTAACTGGACTAATAATCTCATCTTACTTGAGTGTTTAGAAAGACATGGTCATACTGTAAACACTGCTTAGAAGATAATAATACGCTGGTGTATATTGCCTACTACCAAGCACACCCTAACTCTCTTGAAGTGTTCAAATGCTTCCCCCTTATAATAATCAAAGTCTTTTAACAACTCCAACTAAATTAAAAGTTAGCATGGATACTTCATTTCAATCATATGCACAAACTATGGCTATAAGACAATCAAAATAGAATGAGATCACCCTATAGAAATTACCTTGTGGTGGGCAAAATCAATATGTGAAGGATCGCATACATTCTCCATTAAAGTATCATATCCATAATACAAATCCCGCTGGATTGTCACTGTAGCATACTCAGGCTTATCAAAGTCATCAGGCAACCTAGGTATAAGAATACAACAGAATAAAATAATCCATAAAAGTCAAGATTCCGAAGCTGGTTTTAAAAATTATTAATTTCATTATAAAAATCAGATAATCCAACAACTAATAACTACCATGTAGAATTGTTACTTACATAGGAGGCTGAGTGGCCTTAGCTTTCTCCCATCCGTTCTCATCTGGCCACACAAAGAGCAAACCCTGAGACACCATTGTCGGAAGCTTGGTGGCACAGGCTCTGGGCGACTTCACAGCACGTGCCTCTGGCCCCTGGGTAGAGGCCTGTGGGATGCGAGTGCACGTTCCGCAGTGGTTGAATGACCATCCATGGTAAGAGCACTGCAAATCACCGTTTTCGTCCATCCTTCCTTCCTGAATCCAAACATCTGGCTGTCATCTTACCAAACGAATCGAGACAAACCAAGAAATTCCGCTCGAAATCATAGATATGCATTCAGCAAAATCTTAATAAACTCTAACATCTAACTCCTAAATTCCGAGAAAACTCCACAAAAATAAAACAATAAATTCGACACTTACAGAGAGAGGAGCAAGGCGATGCGGGCATTTATCGTCAAAGGCGACCCACTCGTTGGTGGATTTGTTGAACCACAAGACGATGTCACGTCCAAGAAGCTGGAACGGGGTGGGGAGGAGCGGATCGAGATCCTCGATGAGAGAGACCGGGTACCAGTGATCCCGCCATGTGAACTTGGTGGACTCATCAGCGTTTTTTTCCTCCGGCAAGGCGTCGTCGTCGCCGTCATCTTGAGTGTCACCTTTGGAGGAGGTAAGAGTAGGAGGGGTGGGAGGCGCTGATACCCGGAGAGGAGAGAGTGTTCCGGTGGTGTATCGTTTGGCGGGTTGTGTCGGAGGTTTGGGAGAGAGAATGGGAAGGGAGGAGATGGAGTGGGGTTTGTAGAGGGAGTATGCAATTGGAGTAGAACAAGAGAGAGAAAACGCCATTGATTGGGCAAGATCAAAGGGAGAGTGAAAACTTAATGGTGAATGGTGATCCAGACGCGGAGGGAGGGAGCAAATGAAGTTAAGAGTTGCGTGAAGGAAGAGAGTCGATTGTTTGGAGAAAGTATTTTGGGTAAATTACATAAAACCACCCTTGAATTAGGTGAGTTTTCAACAAACCACCCATTAAAACTAGAGTTACACAAAACCACCCACATTCAGCCTTTCGTTAGCAGGAAGCCACCCCTATCCCTCTCCCGTTAAATGACTGTCAATTACTCAATTCCCATATAAAAAATTTGTATGCTCCGACCTCTGGTTGCCATAGCCAAGCCGTTCTTGAATCCGACGGTGGAGACTATCTCTTTCCCTCCCTTCTTCCTCCTTCAAGGATTGAGGAATGCCGTAGAAAGCCTTGAGTTTCTCGTTCTTTATGGTGGACGTTTTTGTACCAGATCTGACCAAAGGATAAATTCGGACCACCGCCCACAACGATTGTCGAGTTTGTTGATTTCATAGTGGTATGTTGATGACTCACCAAATTGGGTAATAGGATGGATATTTGTTGTAGGTATATTCATATTTGAATATTAATATGAATCTTCAGTTGATATAGACATATTTTGGGGTTAAAATGTTTCTTTTTGGGGTTTAAATTTTTGTTTTTGGAGTTTAAAGCTTCATCTTATTTATTTGCAATTTTGATGGTTGTATGGGTCAATTGAGAGATTTAAACCAACAGAGTGGAGAAATTTGTAGAAACTTTTTGAGTATTTAAGCCTTTGTGGTTGGGCTTTTGATGGTAGAGTTTGGAAATTTTGATGCATAGTCAAGGGTAGTTTGGTAAAGGTGGAGCATTTAATTGAAAAGTGGTTGCACATTTAACAGGAGAAGGGGTAGAGGTGGCTTCTTGCTAACGGAAGGGTGAATGTGGGTGGTTTTGTGTAATTGTAGTTTGTATGGGTGGTTTGTTGAAAACTCACTTAATTTAAGGGTGGTTTTGTGTAAATTACCCAAGCATTTTTTGTCGTTGCCCACTACATTGTTTGGGAACATTTTTTCCTACTCGAAAAAGTAAAATACTTAGGTAAGGATTAGTGAGCACTCTCTTACGGAAGGCGCTCTAGAGCATCCTTTCATATGAGAACAAGCAGTTCTGTGTGAGTCTTGATACACTCAATAGGGAGACAGTGACCCAGTCTTGTAATTTTGTCGGTCACAACATTACAATCCCCACTGGTATGGTTAATTGAGACATCTTGGTTTCCATATATGAAAACAAGGATGTCAGCAATTATAACTTATAAGCTCAATCTCCCAGGGGCAATGGTTATACCCTATAACAACATTGATGACTTGGAGATTATCTCCCTCAATTTCTACTCGAGTGGTCATTTGTCGAATCGCTTCCCTAAGTGCAAGCTTTTCAGCTTTCACCACAGAAACTTTTCCAAAATTGGCCGTCACAATATCCAGTACCTGACCCAGATGGTTCCTTATTACCACTCCACCTACCGTATTTTCATTTGATAGTTTGGATGCACTAAAGTTTATTTTCGTGTAATTTGGCTTTGGTTTACGCCATTGTCGCTGCTATTTTTGCTCCTTCTCTCCATTTCCTTAAGTTAATTTTTGGTACGGTCTCATCTTCATTCCATTTCGTAGCTTTTTTTTTTCCAATTTGCCATTTGAGTTCTTATATAACTTACCAAATCCGCAATGCCATCACATTGGTCTTGTTGAAAAGTGAGTTTATTCCTTTGATGCCAGATGCTCCACCAAATAACTGCTAGGCTTGTGAACTCTTTTTTCCCAAGGTTTTGATACATGACACTTGTTGGGACGTTGTTGGGACCCCAATCCAACAACACTAAGGATTGTTCAAGTTGTTTTGTTTTGTGAATCATATCTTCAATGTTAGTATTTACTTTACTGGCTATGTAGATCATGTATGGGGATTCTGTGAGTAGGTGGTTTGTATCTTCTAAAGTACAACTACACATAACACAGACTCCTGGTGTTATAATATGTTTATCGCGTAGTCAAGCTTTCGTATGGAGCCCATTATTGTCCACCTTCCATAGGAAATTTTTAACCTTTGGATATGTATCCAACTTCCATATCCATTTATTTATGTTTGGAGTCCGTCTTTCCATGTTTGTTATTAATTTTACTGCAGACGAGGTAGAGAATCATCTGTTTTTACTTGGAGCCCAATATAGCCTATCCTAGATATGGTTATCCAGAATTGTTGGATTTTTCAATAAATGTTATCAGGGAGGATTTGTTTTAGTTCATCAATTTTCCATGTTTGGTCATTAGAGATCTAGTTATCTACTGTGACTGTATCACCCACACAAGTTGGATCGTTGCATGACGAAACAACGACCCTCCTATTGTCCAGTTATCTGTCCAAAATTTGATAGTTTTTCCATCTCTAACTTGCCATATAAGTCCTTTGTAAAATTCTTCTCTAAGGTGAATAAGTTTCTTCCATTGCCATGAAGTGTTTGATTTTAATTTGTACGAAAATAAGATGTCATTTCTTAGTTATTTTTGCACGATTATCTTGAGCTAAATATTGTTTGGTTCTGCAGAATTTTCCAGAGAAGTTTCATTTGTAATGCTTTGTTCATATGCTCAATTAAGTTTCATTTGTAATGCTTTGTTCATATGCTAAGTTTTTCTAATACCTAGTCCTCCTATCTGATGTCCGCCTTTTTAGTCGTGTTTTTAGGGTGTGTTTTTAGTGTCATTGAGTATTTTTCTTTAGTTTTGTGTTTTGTTTTGAGTCGTTTGTGTAGGTTTTCGTATTTTCATGAGATATGGAGTCTACATAAGCTTTGGTGGTGTTTTGTAGGTTTTTAGAAGCTATTTGGAGCACTTTTGAGGAAAGGAGCAAAACCGATGAAGATAGCACTCAAGCATGAAGAGAAGATGAAGATTAAGCACTCAAGTAAAGTCATTGAAGATCATGTTTGAGCTTGGAAAGAGATAGAGAATTTCGTTACAAGAACATAGGAAAAAGAATCGAGTCAAACGGAGTTGTAACGAAGCCTCTACACAATTTTTACTCAAGGCTGTTCGAAGTGCTGAACAAGGTCGGTGACGACCCACTTTGGGTCGGTGCCGAGCCATCCCGAGACGTAGCGGAGGACCGAGTCGGTGCACTTAATGGGCTTTTATTCTATTTCCTTTTATGTTATTAGATAGATAGAAGGGGTATATCTTATTAGAAGATATTATTTCATTATAGATAGATTTAAGATAGATTAGTTTCTCTATAAATACTCTTGTCTACCCTTTAATTTTCTCTACACAATCAATTGCCTTGGAGGGCAAGTAAGGGAGGAGGAGAGAAGAGAGGGGCGATAGGGAAGAGACAAGATTGTGGAGAAGAACTATCGTTTTGGATTCAAGTTGTAAGCTTTCCCTTTTATTTAATATAGTTATTTGTTATTAATTATGATTTGTGAGTAGTCTTCCTCTCTAAGGTTGGGGTTAAACCCAACAATGGTTGTGCATGCTTGTTTATGATCATGTTTTGATTGTTTTTATTGCATGAATCTATTCTCTTGCTCTTAATCCTTGAAACGAAAGTGGATTGGAATTTCTCATTCATAGTTAAAGCAAAAGCAGAAACCTTGAATCTGAATAGTCAATTTAGGGTTTTGAAGCGAAAGCCGATCTATCGTAGTTGAAGTAGAAGAGATTAGATAGTAAGTTTATTAATTTAGCGAAAGTTGATTGATTTACTTGCTTAAAGTTAATGAAAGTTAGCGTCTTTATGTGATAAAAGCATGATCTATGTGTTTCATGAGTGTTTGTATGCATGATTGTTGTTGTGGGGATATCCTAAACCTTAGAATTTCTCTTCCTTGATAAAAACTTCTTGCTTTTGATTGATTGCTTGCGTGAAAAGTAACAAAACTTGATACTGACTATCTCCCGTGGACGAACCTGACCTCCCTGTACTCAGCGGGGTCTTGATTATAAATTTATTTGTTGTCAAGAAACCCTCTCAACACTATCTCCTTTGGTCTACATATTTTGTCCCATTCCACCAACAATTTATATTGTCTATCTTTCTTCCAAAAAAACCTATTGATTCTATCCATTTCCGCATGAATATGGGAGGGTAGCATGAAACTTTGCATGACATAATTCGGTTTTCTAGCGAGATTGGATCTAATCAGCGTCATTCTACCTTCCTGAGATAACGAATTTATTTTCCATTTAGTAAGCTGCTTTTGGGTGTTGCTAATGGAATCTTTAAATGTGTCTTTATTGACTTTTCCGCTTACAATCAAACATCCTAAGTATTTTTCAAGATTCGTCATTGTTGATATTCCAAGAGCTTGTTGGGCTATAATTTTTTTTTGTGTAGCCATATTCTTTGAGGCTTGAAACGCTGATTTGTTATAATTTACTTTTTGTCTCAAAATGCAGCAAAATTCATCAATGATCGTCTTTACTTTAGCACAAGAGCTTTGTGAAGCTTTAGCAAAAATGAGGATATCATCTGCGAAGGCTAAGAAAGGTATTTGGACCCCACCCCGAGCAATTGGAAATCCAGTCGATTTTTTGTCAATTTCGCTAGTTAATTGTAATTTTCTGGAGAGGATTTCCGATGTTATGATAAAGAGAAAAGTCGATAGGGGATCTCCTTGCCTAAGCCCCCGTTCCGGGTTAAAAGGTTCAGCGGGTTCATTATTTACAAGTACCGAAATAGAAACCGAGCATACACTTATGCGGACCCAAACAAGAAATTTTCTATCAAACCAAAATATGTGCATAACATCTAGAAGATAATCCTAACCTACCCGATCATACACTTTTCCATATCTACTTTAATAGCGATCCATCCCTCTTTATTCTTGAAATTCCTAAACAAATGAAAGATCTCATGGGTGATAAGTACATTATCCTGAATGGCTCGACTAGCAATGAATGCCCCTTGGAGGGGGTGAACAATCTTACTTATTATTTTTTTAATCCTTTATAATCTTAGAAATGATTTTATATATGGTTGAGCAGAGACTAATGGGCCTATAATGATTCATTGATGTTGGGTTTTCTATTTTTGGGAGCGTTATAAACGTATGATTGAATTGTCTTAAAATATTTTTGGAGTGGAAAAAGCTTTTAACTGCTTTGGTTACCACTGGTCCCACAATGTCTTAGTATCTCTTATAGAATTCTGCTATCATATTGTCTAGTCTTGGTGATTTATCTAAACCCAGATTCATAACTGTAGCTTTAATTTCTTCATTAGTAACTGCACTTGTTAACATCCTATTTTCTTCTTCGATAAACTCTTTGTCTATTAGGCCTAAGTATTCTTCAACGTTGGTTAAGTTTGTTAGTTATTTGGTAAATCTGTTTTTAAAGTCTTTTCTTATTTTTTCACGAATGTTATATATCCGTTCCCATGATTTGCATACCTTCATTCGTTCTGATTTCCTTAAGCGCTTTCCGATTGTGTCTACCACTTGTAATTTTATGGAAATATCCTGAGTTCGCATCAGAGAGTTTAATGTGTTTTGTTTTAGCCCTTTGTTTTATGGAATTTCAGAATGCATTCTTTTTTGTTTATATGCCTATTTTTTGAATAATATTTGGTTGAGGTGAGTGTACAACACTCTTTTGGAGTTCAATCAGCTCCTCATCTATGTCTTTTAGTTGTTCAAAGATAACTCCAAACGTATGCTTGTCCTGTTTTTTGGCGTGTTGGTTAAGAAGTTGAGTTTTCTTAACCAGTTGGAACATATTCGATCCCGGATATTTAACCCTCCAATCTTGTTTAACCACATTCCGAAAATCTTTCCTATGCATCCATATTGTTTCCCTTTTAAATGGTTGTGCTTTTATTATCTCCTCATTACTTAGTTCCACCGAAATTTTATGATGATCTGAGCTAGTGAAAGCATGGTTTGTAGTACTAATATTAGGGTACCATTGTAGGATGCAACTGCTTACCAAAGCTCGATCCAATTTTTCATAAATGTTGTCAACTTCTGTCTTATTTTTCTTCCATGTAAAAGTATTACCAGTAGTCGGGATATCTTCTAGGAGACAATCATTTTTAAAATTAATTAGAGTCTCAAATCGCCCCCTTTTTCTCATTAGGTTCTTGTTGTAACACCATGATTTTTCATACCAGAATGCTACTCGGTAGTGGACCTCACGTGGATCCACTTAAGCTAGTCTGACAACAAATTCACAATATGGATCTTGCAACAAAGGCACGATGAGAAAAATAAGAAAACATCCAACTCATAGCAATATAAACAACTCAAATTTACATAGCAATCGGGGCATTCTTTCAGCCGGAAATTCTTATCTACCATATCAATTTACATAGCAATTGGGACATTTTCTAGCCAAAACAGGGTGTAGTGGTTGGCGGCCTCCACCGTTAATCCGAACCACCCAACACCAAAACAATTCACCTTCTTACCCCCGGTCAAGCCTCTACTAGAACACTTGCCAAAACATTTATTATAGTTTTGAAGGGGACTCTCCTTGTCATACAACTAAGTCAGGGATGTCTCCCTCCTTACCGATCATCCTATATGCCTCGTTGTACCGGTAGATGCCAAAATTTCATAAATTGAGTAAAATACGAAGTATTAATCATCTACTAATATATCTTTAAAATATCACTTTAGTCACACATAGATGTATAATAAGATATAGGGACGAATCCCAAAATAAAGCTCTACACATCCAACATACATAACTGATAACTAAGTAAGTCTAGGCGACTTACCTCTTGATTTGAAATTTCAACTCTTAAATAAAATACGGACTTGTCAGAACGATTTCAAAAATGAAAGGGTTGTTCCTTTAATGACTTAAGCACCAAAAGACCACCACTTAGAGAACGGTTTGCTCCAACACTCGGAAGGCACGTTGGTTGTTCCAAATCAAGACTCCTCACCAATTTTAAGAAGAAGAGAGACAAGATCATGATGGTGGACCAAAAATAAAGAGAGGAAGAGAAGGAAGAGCTCGAAAAAGAGAGGAAGCGATGAATGTAAAACATGTAAAGGAGGGGTGAGTTTATATAGGAAAAATGTAAGAAGAAAAATTCAATTCAGCTTGTATAAGAGATAAAGGTCATGCCACACCAATTTAGAAGATGTGGAACGAATATTGAGGAAGAAAGATAAGCATGGCACAAAGATCAAGAAGATAAGATAACATTGCACAAATATTGAGGAAGAAAGATAAGCATGGCACACAAATCTAGAAGATAAGATAATTGTAAGGCCCGAGGCCCTAAAAGCGCTATCCCAAGCCAACATGAGGACTTCCCAAGAGATCACCTATCCTGGTAATACTCTTGCCCCTACACCCTTCACTTTTGAGTTCTTTGTCCTCACTCGAACTCAAAAAAGGAAGAGCTCTTGTTGAAATGGGGAGCACCTCAATCCCTTATAAATTATCGGGGTATTACAATCTCCCCCACTTAAACACTTGACGTCCTCATCAAGGCCCAAGCACCACCCTCTAGGTCGAGTCACCGCCCTCATAACCTAGAGTCGCCTCCGATACCATAATTGTAACACCCCTATTTTGGAACATTGGGTATTACCGCCAATGACCTCGGACTTTACCCTCCAAAGTCAATCAAGGCTTTAAATAATTTAAATGAAGGTAATTAAGGATGAAATTGACTAAAAGCGGATTTTTATTCATTGATAAGAACATTCGTTCATTACATTGCTAGATGTTTTACAAATGATGTAGCAGCGGAAAAATAAAGCTCGTATTAAAAGGGTTGAAATGACGGGTTGAAATTACAAGTATATTTACCCAAGACAACTCATATGATGATGATTTGCTTGGATTAAAATAGAAGAGCAGATACACTATCTTCTGAATGCTTTGCTCTTTGAAAATTCCTTCCTTCCTTCCACGTCGTCTTGCCTCGACCTTCTATCTTTGCATAATGCTTCTCGAACTTTCTAGACTTTGTCTTCAAAGCTTCGGTGTGAACTTCCTAGAGTTTGGCATTTGTCGCAAGGGGCGAGAAATACCAGGCAAAAATGTGGAAATAGTGGAATTAGTTTAAGGAGACTAAGCAAGCGAGAATGGAAATTCTCAAGGGTATTATGGTGATTTATTATATTCGAGAGATATTATCAGTATGTGTTTTTAGATATTGGACTTTATGTGGGGTTTATCGGAATGGAAAAGAGTATATCTCGAGATGAGATAACTCGTTAATCGAAAGAAGAACTACGAGATTGTAGACTTCTTAGAGTAGAAAGTATGTTGGGAACGTTATTAATTCATACAAGTTTTGAAAACCTCTCGCGCCCTTGTCGGACCTCAACCAAACTCGTCTTATTCAGTGCTCCAAATAGGGGAGATGGCCCGAAGGCGCTTAAGTACCCGCCCACCTTAGACAAGCCCGAATAAGCATTCAAATTGGAAAGACGATCTTTTCAAGAACCGGGAGCCGGGAGGTCTTTCCAAGTTGTACTACTCCGACCCGGTTTTGGTGTCTTTTAGTTGTGCTTTGGCACTTATCTTGTATCGTGATGAAAACTTTCACTTACGTTAACGATTATTAAGAGTGTGGGGGGGCCATGAAAGGGCCCGGGTCCACTTACAAGAACGTAGTTACGGGCACTTAGCTATGGTGCACTTGTCCCTCCTTCGAGCAGGAGCAGACACGGATCATGATCTGTAATGCCGCGGAATTTAGGCGTGATGCCATAAGACTTAGTAGGTTATATAGAGGTGTCGAGTTAATCCCACACCCCTCACTATTTCATCCAAACCGACCTCTAAACGAGATCTTAAACAAACAAAGTCACGAACAAGACTAGCGTAATAGTCCTATCGAATATTAAATAGCATAATAACGATAACAATTGGGTCATTATTTCTAACAATCGATATTCCTAGATTCGTTTATTATTAGGTAGCAAGTTGTTCCCAACATCGAAAAATTTCACGGAATGAATTATCAAGGCTACAAGGAGAAATTCCACTTGCCTTAGCTTTCACGAGTGTTTACGATCAACGGACAGAAATTGACGGTTTAAACGGAACGAGATCTCGACCTAACGACACGAGAGATAAGAGCGAACTTTTAATAAGAATTTTTTTAATTCTTCTAAGGTTTTGATTGTCTCTTATATTCCTTTTATAAGAGAACATATGAACTAAATTATTATAATAATAATGTAGGTGGAGGTGATAAAATAATAATATTCTTTATTATTATTTCTTGTTAGTAATATCCCAAGTATTCTTTATAAAATCTTTATTTTATATTAAGTATTATAAGATTTCGAAAATCATTATTAATTTGTTAAATTGTCATTAACCTAAGGTTAATATCCTATTAAAATAATTATAACCTTTTTATTCACTTATGGTCTCATTAATATAAGAGATTGAGGTGCTCTCTATGTCAACAAGAGCTCTTCCTTTTTTGGGTTCGAGTGAGGACATAGAATTCAAAAGTTAAGCGTGTAGGGGGCGAGAGTAGTACCTGGATGGGTGACCTCTTGGGAAGTTCTCAGGTTGGTTTGGGATAGCGCTTATAGGGCCTCAGGCCTTACAAATGGTATTAGAGACGAACGTTTTGTGTTCGAAACTGAAAATTTTGCACAACCGAAAATTTTCAAAACCGAAAGTCTTTGTTTTCAAACCAAAAACTTCTTTCATAATTTTTTTTCTCTTTCAACTTTAAGAAATAAGTCTTTAAAATAAAGTTCATGAGTTAGACATTCTTCTTAAGAACTTTAAAAATCTCTTAGGAAAAATGTGTAAGTTAGAAATCTTTTCCCAAGTTTAAAATTCTTACTTGATCTATTTCAAGAATAAAAATTTCCTCCATGTACTTTAAAGAAATTTCTAAAGTTATCCACTTTCAGTGAAAGTGTAAGTCAAAACTCATATAAGAGTAACTAATAAGTAGAAATCCTAAGACGATAAGTTCTTATAGCCAAAATCATTCTATTTACAAAGTCTTATTCGAAAGTTTTAAAAACCAAGTTGTATTAAAGAGTTATCATACCAAATTCTTATCTATAAACTTTATTTTTCAAAAAAATAATAAGTTCACAAATTTTCCTATAATCAAAGAATTAAGATTCAAAGAATTAAGATTCAAAGAATTTTCTTTAAATGATAATAGGAATTCCCCGAAACCCGAGATAGAAGCTATAATTAAAAATCTTTAACCTCTCCTTCCAAGGTTTAGAAGTACTTCATGTCATACATGAAATAAATTTTTTATAGTCTAAAAGTTCGTCTTTTAATTTAAAGTCATATAAATAAGCTTTTAATAGAGACTTTAAAACCGTTATAATTCTTTAAGAAAGTACATGTGTTTAAAATGAAAATTCTATTTTCAAATTTCAAAACTTCCTTCCAATATCTTCGTCGCATAGAATCAAAGGATATTCTATATAAACGCCTCTCTCTTCTCTACCGAAATGGTACTCACTAGAAGTCTAACCCGAATCAGGGACGAAGCTAGAAAAGCTGCTCAAGGGCTTGATGAGACTTTTTCTCAAATGGCCGCTTTTTCCATATGGAAACCCTGAGGATAACCCCGAGCTAGTACTACAAGAGGAAACGAATACAAATGCACCTAAGGTGAATCTCGAGTAGGAGAACCCCGAAGAGGAATACCTTGAGAAAGGAGTTGATGATTCACTTCGGGACCAATCAAGTACAACTCCAATGGTCTATCAAATGGGTGAATGGGCTAACTGGACTCAAGGGGAGTAATCCCATCACCAAGTAATTGATCAAATAAGAAACCCATCTACAAGTAGTGGTCCAAACCCAATGAGGGTTCATTAGCCAATTTACGACTATCTCCTCCAGCATTAGGAAGTGTGGTCGGAAAAAATGAGGTCCTACCAAAACCAGAACGCTCAACTCCATACTCGTCTTGCCGTCCATCGTGGCTTTATAACTGCAACCCGTCGACACATCGAGCAGGCCCATTTGTTGTTGAACCGCGAGGGAGGAGCCCGCGACGAAACTTTGTTCGATGAAGGATTTTGGACAACTTTTGTTTCCCAAGCACACCCTAGGCCTAAAATTCGGCTGTTATCATTAAGAAGTGTGAAATTCCAAGTAGTCCACTTCACTTGACTATCCATTTTGTTCTTGAATAGTGGAGTTGGTAGTGTTTCTTTATGTCCTTAGTGTTATGGCTTATTATATAAAGACTTTGTAATTCGTTTTCATAAGAGATCTAATAAAAAAGTTTCCTCTTTGTAACACCCTGTCTTTCCACGGGACGCCACTTAGTAGTAGACCTTACCAAGTACTACTTAAATGGGTTGACAACAACACTTTAGGATCTTGCAACGTGGGAACGACGAGAAAACATTATAAAAACATCCAACCTTTCATTTAATAAAACTTAGAAAACATAGTTATGCATGCATTCCCGAAAACATAATATTCAAACCGACAAAATCCTATCATTAACGAATTAACCTAGTAACAATAATAAACACCAAATGATAATAAATCCAACATAATGATAAATTCAACTCCCTAATATAACAAAAGAACCCAAAGTAAACCCGACCCTACTATGACACGCGCTCTTCACCGCTCCGCCATCTGACCACGACTCATGCACGGTTCCCTGGTTCATACCTGAACTGAAAAATATTCCCTGAAGGGTCAGCTACTAATCTATCAAGTTAGAAAGAATGCGGAATTTGCAAGAAGTTTGAAAAACATGTCTCAGGTCAGCATCCAAGTCTACAAACGCACTCATAACTCTAAAGGCCAATACCTAAATTAGTTTTGGTTAGTCACACGTAACCACATACACATTCACAAATACAATCTTACAACAATGCAATTCCTCCATCTCGCAATCCAACCTCCAAGGCGCTCAACCCCGCGCCGAGTGCAGAGGCAGGCCCTCTCACTCTACTTCACAATCTCCTTTCTAACCCCAGCTAAGCCTCCACTAGAGCACTTGCCAAAACACATAGATAATATTTTTCATTTTGAAGCGGCACGGTTTCCCTATCACACGGACCATACATAGACAACTCTTGCTCTCCGCCATCTACGATGGGTCCGTGCCGGA
Source organism: Fallopia convolvulus (assembly GCA_964016875.1). Taxonomy (NCBI): domain Eukaryota; kingdom Viridiplantae; phylum Streptophyta; class Magnoliopsida; order Caryophyllales; family Polygonaceae; genus Fallopia; species Fallopia convolvulus. Next base: position 22,669,029 of record OZ024730.1, read on the forward strand.
AACGGTACTAACACAGAGAAAACGTTTCAAAAATCTCCTTCCGATAAAATTCGTTTAAAACCATTTTACACACAACACACCAATAAGTTCAAAACAATTTAAAAAAATACTCGGGACTAGTTTCCAAAACCAATCCTACAATAACTGCACAAAATCTAACAAGATAGAGAAGAACCGAGTAAGTCGAAAACGACTTACCTCAAAGAGGAATTCCCAAAGCAGCAAAACAACTAACTATAGAACAACTTGAACCCGAGAGAAGACAAGGAATGATATTTAAAATTACCAAGTCTTACAAAAAGAGATTTTACTAATCCTGAAACCCGCCAACTTACTTGTCTATCAACTCTTAACAAACTTAGTTTATGAAAATTTAGAATACCTGAATTTAAACGACCTTAACTCACATAAAACCATTATCGATCTTAACATACTTATAGCAATTGTCTCTCAGGACCCCTTCAAATAGAACACACATGTGCTCACGTGATCATACACAAATTAATAATGTGAAGCTCGAATTTAAACAACTAGATTACTTATTTACCCATCATCTCAACTAATGCTAATACAATCTAATTAGTCTAAATCTTATATTATATACTATAAAAAAACAATGTTATCTACCAACTTGTAAATTGACTTTTGTGCAATCTTCTTAGACGTAAACACCGATTGATTTTAACTCAAACAGACATCTGCGTAAATACCCCACTTAACAAGATCAGCCTTAATTACTCTTAATTAATATAACACAACCTTAGATTAATATAACCAGATCAACCTTAGATGTAGTAGCCCGGTGATCGGTATGCTTTGATCGGCTATCCAAACCGGAGATGCTGCTCGGCGTAGTCGGGGAACAAATCGCACAAGGCATCGTTGAACACCAAGAGAAGAAGGGAAAAGACTTTGGCTTCTGGCAGCGTGATCGACTTGACGCGGAGCTACGAGGGAGATGGGAGTTTTGACTTCCGAAGTGGCGGATATCTATCTATATGGGTGGAACTAGATAACTAGATATATATTAGGATAAGGAATTAGATAGGTTTAGTGAGGATTTTATGGGCTGTTAGGATAGGATAAGTGATCAGAGTGAATTTAGGTGAAGGAATATATTTGGTAAAGCAATATATTTATAAATATAGGATTAGTTATTATATTATTTAAATAACGAAAATAAGGGTGTTTGTAACACAATTATAAAAGAAATTCCTTTCCTAGGGTTTTCTTGCAGAACAAGTCACGAGGTTGCTTGCAAAACAGGAAAGTCATTTTCGGACCATAAAAAGGGAAAGCGGAAACCTGACTATTACATACTACCCCCCTTAAGAATGTTTCGTCCTGAAATGTTTTACAATGAAATCCCGAGGTTTCACAACCTCTCCCCCTTAAAGGGGTTCGTCCCCGAACCACAATTTTAGTGATAGGTAAAACAGAAATATTGCTAAACAACTAAAAACACAAGAGTACCAAACAATCAACCACTGAAACAATTAAGTCTACAGAAAAAGACAATCACACAAACAAACATCGGATCTGCACTCTCGCTAACTACTAACCCTTCCCTCAAAACATACCTACTAAACCTGGGTAGAGCTTCAGGTAATTCTCATCCTAGATTCGATCTCCCAAGTGGCCTCCTCGACTCCCCATCGAGACCACTGAATTAGCACCAAAGGAATCCCCTTGTTCCGTATCGTATTCATTCATCGGTCCAGAATTTTCAACGACCACTCCCGGAAAGTGTGATCTGGTTCTACCTTCAATTCTGCGGGATTGAGCCTGTGACTAGGTTCATGCACATACAAAAGGTGAAGTTCGTTCATGGTTGGTGCAAAAGCCAGCATGTAAGCTAACTTCCCTAGTCTCTCGATAATCTCAACCGTCCCAACGTACTAGGGCCTAAACTCCCCCTGCACTCCAAACCTCTTGACTCTGCGAGTCGGTGACAATCTCAACTGTACATGTGCACATATCTCAAACTCTAATGGCCACTGTTTCTTGTCCGCTTAGGACTTTTGGCGATTCTGCGGTAGTTAACACGCGCCCTCACAACAAGACGTGCTAATTGCTACTATACGAAACTCCATTAATTACAATTGATCTAATCAGTTGCCTCCTAGACCAGCACACAACGACATCCCCTCTAGCATCTGAACCATATTCACATACTAGCCCACTGACTGCAAATAGTAAGTACTCGTGAAGTGCAGTCTCGACCCATTGCTTCATGCCCTTACATCCAAAATCTAACCATGAATTTCCCCCTTTTTAACGGTTACCATCATCTTGTGCACTCCAAGTTCGTCATTGTAGTTCACAAAACCTTGCATGTGTCTTGTCGCTAGTAAATTTTCTCCGCCTAGAAGACTGATTTTCTCGCTTACATGTCTTACCCATAGTACCCTTGAACTACTTCTATGGTTCTATTCCTTTGTCCAATTTTCCTGTAAGTGTGGATCATTTGAGCGAAACAACATCCGCATCTATGTCATATTCGACTAACATTTCAAGATACCCAATATCTCTTGTCATTAAATCTAGACAACACACTTCGACTATCACCCTTGTGATGACTCCCTCATTAATCTCTTTCCTCAATATCCCCAAACTTCCAAGACACGATCTTCGACTAGCTTGAGTCATTCTTGCATCTTATCCTTCAACTTTTACTTATGAATGCATTCCTTAGTCGATGTTTGTCTATCCAAACTTAGCATATACCGCATTTGTTCGTGTCCAATACTTTAGGTTTTGTCACCCGTTCCTTTTCTTGATTCTACTCACATGGCTCCAACAACTTTATCTCTCTGGATAAAAAAGTGATTACTCAACCCTTTCCATCATGACACACCTCTTATGGCTTTGAGGGATTATTTAAAATTTGTATATCTCTCATGATCTTTTGATATAGGCGGTTTAAGTATACAAGTCACCCTAGCCTTCAACTAGTCACAACTTTCTTGGTAGCCTACCTTCCAAGCAATTTCCTTAATTGCACTTAATTTGGTCAATGTTGGTTTAGACTAGAATTCTTCCTTATACTCCACCGAAAGTTTGATTTTAATTCCATATGTTTTATGACGCATTCCTATTTCAAAAGATACATCTAACATTGATTCTCTCTAGAAAGTCACATGTTCACAACATGCTCCTCGTTATCCAGAAACATACTCCACGAGCCTTACACACCACTGTTATTGTTAAATCATCAATGCAGTCTCAACGAGCGAAGTTTGCTCTTCCAGGTCCGGTAGTAGACAAAGATATCATTGATAAAGGCCCCTACATTCAGTCCTATTAGTCGATAAAGGTCCTTTCCCAATAACTTCACACACCCTACTGGAAATTAGTTAATTTCACAACATTCTTTAACATACAATGCTCGTGTAGCATGCATTTATAATTTTGGGCATCCTCTTCTTAAGTCCTCAACTAAAACAAACTCGCCATTTAACCAAATCTAGAGAATTGCCGAACTTAACAATGGTCAATCCACCCAAGCAATGTTTCATGACAACAAATTTTTAATCATAATGTTAAGTTCAACTTCTTATGAACCAAACCAAACCTCTTACAAAGGAGGACTCAATGCATTTACTCCTTCTCCATTAGCTCCATTACTCGAGTATTCAATTCCAACGTCACAATTCGGTCCAAGCACTAACAAACCTACTTGAGTAGTCTAATCCTTGACTCAAAGTAACTAGTAGGATTTACTTCTCATTGGATTTGTAGTCTTGACAACCCCCCATGAAAACATCTTCAAATGCTCACATGACTTAGATATCCAAAAATGACATGTAGTACTTGACTTGTGGTGAACTTGTCTCAACTAACCAATACAATCCGCGTTCTACAACATAGATAACTTCTCCCCATGTCGAGGGTAATATCCTTAGCTCCCCGTGGATTGATCCCTTCTTACCATTATCCTTGTATTATTGTCGGTACCCAAAAAGGCTTTTATCCTCCATTGTCCAATTAGCTCCTAAAGCTCTTTATTGCTTGATCCCTATGCTTCGTTTGGTTAAGTTACTGTCTAGACCTCCTTTCAAGGACTAGACATTGATAATTTCTCCTTCCAGGTAAATACTCGTTAAGATTTGATGACCCACAACAACATAGAGTCTTCATCCATGTTCAACTCAAACTAGATCCAAACAATTCCTTCTCTCTTTATGATGCTAACTCAGATTCTAATCGTCCTAGGCGTTTAATGAAGGCGAGTTCTCAACTACATATTTCCAGGTCATGGTCTTAGTTCAATTGCATCTCCCATCAACAAACTGGGTTTAGTTGTCGTGACTATTTTTGTCTTAGCTCCTGTCTTCCTTTACCTGATAGTACAATGCTATGGTTACTACTTTCTCGAGAATCATTCACAAAACTTCCTTATTACCCAGCTCTAACTCCACCGTCCATCGATTTCTTACTAACTACGCGTGTTTTTCATATGGCACTTCCTAATCTTCCTCTTCTCATGCAAGAGTGAACCACTGTATTCTTTAGCCAAAGGTATCCGTGAGGTAGCCGTTTCTCATTTTCCGATAACTTTGCCAATAGTGATTTCCATGAGAATTCATGTCATAGTCTCCATTGAGTCCTTCATTCCCTACCTTCACACTACTAAATCTCACAACTTCCAATGTGGGAGTTACCATTCTCGTTGTCTCGCACACATTCTTCAATGTAGTCCGCATAGATTCAAAATGCATGAACTTACCTTGTCAATGAGTTGATCTCGACCTACCAGCACACCAATAAGTTAAAAACAATTTAAAAAAATACTTGGGATTAGTTTCCAAAACCAATCCCACAATAACGGCACAAAATCTAACAAGATAGAGAAGAACCGAGCAAGTCGAAAACGACTTACCTCAAAGACGAATTCCCAAAGCAGCCAAACAACTAACTATAGCACAACTTGAACCCTAGAAAAGACAAGGAATGATATTTAAATTTCCATGTCTTACAAAAAGAGATTTTACTAAACCCGAATCCCGCCAACTTACTTGTCTATCAACTCTTAAAAAACTTACTTTATGAAAATTTAGAATACCCGAATTTAAACGACCTTAACTCACATAAAAACCATTATCGATCTTAACATACTTATATCAATTGTCTCTCAGGACCCCTTCAAATAGGACCCCTTCAAATTAATAATGTGAAGCTCGAATTTAAACAACTAGATTACTTATTTACCCATCATCTCAACTAATCCTAATACAAGTTAATTAGTCTAACTTTTATATTATATACTATAAAAAAGAAATGTTATCTACCAACTTGTAAATTGACTTTTGTGCAATCTACTTAGACGTAAACACCGATTGATTTTAACTCAAACCGACATCTACGTAAATACCCCACGTAACCAGATCAGCCTTAATTACTCTATATTAATATAACCCAACCTCAGATTAACGAATTACCTACAAACTTGATCGGTTCTACTCCAAAGCAACCCCCAACAGAAAGCAAAATAGATTGTTGCATAAACAACTAAACCGGAATCCAACAACAAGCTTGACATACCCGGTCAAGACCCAACCTTTCTCCGACCCAAAACCGATCGGACCCATTACTAAAACAAAAGAAAGATGGCTGCACTAACCAGTAGCAGGGAGGACGACGACACTACAAGACAAGCGGAAGAAAAAGGCGTGACGGTCGGTGATGTCACGATTGACGAGTTAGGGCCAGCCTTGGTGATCGTTCTCTCATTTTTACGCTGCTCACGGTAGAAATGTGACAACGATGTAGTAGCCTGGTGATCGGTATGCTTCGATCGGCGCTATCCAAACCGGAGATGGTGCTCGGCGTAGTCGGGGAAGAGATCGTACAAGGCATCTTCGAACACCAAGAGAAGAAGGGAAAAGACTTTGGCTTTTGGCGGCGTGATCGACTTGACGCGAGGCTACGAGGGAGATGGGAGTTCTGACTTCTTAAGTGGCGGATATCTATCTCTATGGGTGGAACTAGATAACTAGATATATATTAGGATAAGGAATTAGATAGGTTTAGTGAGGATTTTATGGGCTGTTAGGATATGATAAGTGATCAGAGTGAATTTAGGTGAAGGAATATATTCGGTAAAGCAATATATTTATGAATATAGGATTAGTTATTATATTATTTATATAATGAAAATAAGGGTGTTTGTAAAACAATTTTAAAAGAAATTCCTTTCCCAGGGTTTTCTTATAGAAGAAGTCACGAGGTTGCTTGCAAAACAGGAAAGTTATTTTTGGACCATAAAAATGGAAAGCGGAAACCTGACTATTACACCATGTTCTCTAAACTTGCGCATCATTTCTTGCTTATACTTGTGAGTTAAACAAAAACAATTATATCCTTCTTCAAATATAGAATTACGGATATTTTATATGAATCACGATCGTTAGCCATCTGCAGAAAATGGTAGTAACGAAAAATAAGTTCATTGGGAATTAGAAGAAGGCATACCAACTAAAGGTAATGCTTATGTTTCCGTAAGAGCCAAACTTACTGAGCCATTGACTTATAGGAAGATAGAAATTTCCAAAGAGGACACCAAGGAAGGCTTATTCAACTAAGGATCTAACATGTCTCCATGGGAAGATAGAAATTTCCAAAGAGGACACCAAAGAGGACACCAAGGAAGGCTTATTCAACTAAGGATCTAACAAATTATCGAGAGGTATGAGAGGGGAAAAACAGCGGTCTGGTGATAAAGGAGTGGTTGAGAATTCTGACCAATGACTATTATATATATTCATCTGCAAATACCTACAAGTAGAAGTGACTTGCTCAGTCAACATATGGAATCTTGGCATGATATCTAATGACTGTCAATCGAATAAACCAACCATAATAAGGCCATCGTGAATGTGAAAGTCACATCATGAAGATTCTTCTCCACCATTTTGATAGGTCGACGCGATAAAAGATGTAGAGGTGAAGTTAGAAAAAAAGTTGTTAGGACCAAGATTGTTGGACAAAGATTGTAAGTTCTCTAAGTTGCCTCAGTAGGCCTAATAGGCCATAAGGTTGCTTCATTATTTAAGACATTTTGTGGACACGTGTCCCAAATTGTCACATTTGAAGTGATTACCTAGGTCATCTTCGAAGTTATTATTTCCAACTGTTGATTCCGTTATTAGGTTGCCTAGCTCGTTGCACCTTGCTATAACCGTCTTCCCTTCCTTATATGAGCGTATACTTTGGAAACAACCTTTTGAAGGTATTACAACAAAACATTAACTTTTGCTTCAATAACCCAAGTGCCTACTCTATCCACGAATGAATGACAATTGTTGGAAACAATTTGTCGATTCTTATTTCAAATGGTCAAACCGAAAGGAACCCGACAATAGAATTCCCCTGAATTGCATTCAAGTTCGGGCACAAAAGATGGTTCAAAATCCTCCAAAGAAAGAACAAGGAAATCTTCGGGTAATGGACCCTAGTACCCCAATACTGTTGGATGATGTGACAAAAGTTGCATTAAGAAGTCCAACAATATAAGTGATGCCAGAAGCAATCTCTTATGTTCCACGGAAAGAAGCAAGCATAATTGGAACTGACCCAACTGCAAACAGAATTGCAAATGATGCCATATTCCACCTCAAGTAAATGTGTTTAGCTTTACAAGGACACTAAAGACATAATGTCTATGGAGGAACAGGGAAAGTCAACCACAACCACTAATAGTTCTTCTACGTGGAAATACTTGAGAAGTATTAATTGCACTAAAGCAAAAAGGGTATATTGTCGTTCTACAACTCGGAGAGGAGTTAACGAATGACAAGAAAATTATAATCAAGCATCTCATGCTGAGCTAGGAAAGGTTTAAGACTAAATGATGGATCGTTCCTCTCTTATGCTATGGGAGATGAAAGACATAATGATCTCTTAGACCCTAAAGGTTAAGGGACTAAGTGTGCCGAGAAGAAGGCCACGAAGTTTAACCGATTATTGCATTATGTGCGATATGAAGTTTCCCCTTAAGCTCAAAAGTTTCCCGTCATAAGTGGATAAGTTCAACCACCAAGCCATGCAGAAGTTCAATCGTGCTGAGTTGTCGAACTATGGCAGTTAATGTCATCAGTTTAAATAACTAAGCATTTTAAGTATACGATTCATAGTGGCGAATAAGGATGAATTTCTATCTCCCATCTTGATCACATGGTTGAGGTAGAATTTCAGGTCTTGCTCTTGATCTTGTGAAGGCATATATTAAAGGATTATGTTGGAGGTAGTTTCCCCGATACTGATCACATTGGTGAAATGAAACCACTTAGTTCTTCGAATTCAAACTTGTTTAAGAACAACTACTTTCTTATAAGAATTAAAACTTTTAATATAGAAGGACGCTTGAACCACTTCTCGATAGTATAATACTTTCGAACACGACATCGTAAGGATGGTTACACCTCTTGTGATATAACCATCGCCTATCCCAATAGTAACTTCTTTAAAAACCGTAAGTCGAAATCCTTCTTCCTATGCATGTTTTCACATATTCAAACTTTGATTCCATCTCGACAGTTATCGAATATCCATCTTAAAAGAATTCTTCAGCAATGACTCTATTCTAGAAATCTATAATGGATTAGTCATTTTCTTACTCGCTTCCTAGAAGCACTCCATTGCTCATTTCAATTAGGATACTTATTCTATAAGTAATCCAACTTTTATGTTGGGGAAGGGCAACCCCTGAACTTTCGTAGGTATGACTCAAGCTAATGGATAAGACCGCTTGACCAACTGCCTACTTCGCTAGCAAGACCAATTGGATTTCCATTCCTTTCCCTTGATTTCGTTAAACCACATAAGTTCAAATGTGAGAGTCTTTCCAAGGAATACTAATGTAACAATTCCTTAAGAAAAAGGTACAATAGTAATTCTTCTACTTGTATAGTCATCTTAACTAAAGAATGAAATGTTCTTTAAGGGGGTACTAAACCCTTTGATATTTCCTCACAAGTTGAGAGTGTGGTAGCTACTTTCCGTGTTAGCCTTGTACCACCCTAAGTCTTTCCTAGTTTCGGGGACGAAACTAATTTTAAGGGGGTACTATTGTAATATCCGCTAAATTCTGAATATAATAAAAAGGGTATTTATTCCAATAATTTTTTCCCTTTTTCTCTAAAATAGAGAATTTAATAATCTTTATAATTTCATATTATATTATAAAGGGTTATAAAAAGTTACTACAATGGCAATTAAGAATTTAATTAAATATATTAAGCAAGTCGGATATATATTTAAATATTTTTTCTCTTAAAAAGAGAGTTTAAATATTTTTATAATTTTCTTGAAAATATATTAAAAATTTATAAAGGCATAGTATAATGTCAAATAAAATTTAATTAATTGAGATTAAATAAAATTTTCGAAATTTAATTCAATTAAATTTATAATAATAATAAAAATAAGGGGAGCAGACCAAAAATAAAAATGCGAGAGGTGGGACTCGAACCCGAGACCTCTTGCATTTTCTCACAAACACACACTCCCTTTCCCACTATGCTATAGTAATTTCTCTATTATATGAGGATTTAAAAACCCTTTATTTCTTTCTTTCCCCTTCTTGCAAGAAGGCTAACAATGGTGGAAATTAAATTAATGTACAATCAATCAACTCATTTCCACCTCCTTTCTTCACCAATCCTACCACCTCTCCACCTTCTTTTCATCCAATCAAGTTACATGCATCACCACCCCTTCCACCAATCAATTTTTTTTCTCCTCTAAAACAAGCTTCCTCCACTCACCATGGGAGGAGCCTCAAGCTTCAATCCTCTACTATAAATAGGGGTTAAAGCAAGGGAAAAAAATCACAAAAGCTATTTCATCTCCTTCTACATCACAAATTTGTCCTAATTTTAAGCCAAAAGTGCCTAGAATTATTTATACCCAAATCTGATTTTTTAGAAAAATATTCACAAAGAAACCCTTTGCCTCTCCCTAGATGCCGGAGCACCTCGATCCCTTGGCGAACCGCTGCCACCCGCCGTGCGTCGCCACTAGAGGTCGTCGACCCACCGCCATCGCCAAAGAGCCTGCTAGTCGGAACTCCAGATGCTCACTCGTCCTCCTGGAGAAGAAGACGCAAGAAGGAGAGGAGTTATGGGCTAGAGATTGGTCTAATTTTATGGTTTGGGCTGGAGCATAAAATCTTAGGCCCATATGTATTTTATGAGCCCATCAGAATTTTTATTAAGGGGAAAAGAGAAGGAGAGGCCTAAAAATCCATCCACCTCGAAATCCATGCCTATTTCGCTCTCGTTTTCGCTCGGTATAATTTCCCGACTTATATTTTAATTATAACTATTTATAAAATAATTTTTTTCACATTTATATGATATTTACTTAATTAAATTGAATAAAACTAGCTTGCATGTTAGTTTATAAAATAATATCCCTAGACCATGGAAATCCTTTTTAAATAAAATAATGGTATTTTTAATCACTAAATCATATACATGGAAAGTGTGATATAAATAATATGTATATTCTATTGGAAGTTATTATAAATATAAAAAGATCTAAGTTGTTAGAAAAGATAAACCAATTTTATTAATTCCCTTGTACATAAATTATAATTAATATTGTGCATATTTATTTTGATAAAATAAAGCTCAATGGACATGGAAGACCTTATGAATAAAATACTTGGAAAGAATAATATAAATAGTATGACTATAATTTTGGAAACTTACTACATAAAGAAGAGAGTTAGGACAAGGATTATAAAATAATACGAAAATGTTGCATTATTATGCATATTATAAACTTAAAAATATGTGAATAAGATATGGTAGTCATAAGATATATATTATGATTAAAATATGAAATAAAAGACATATGGGGAAGAAGATTAAAGCTATGATATAATAAGGGCTTTATGGATTTCTATATCATAAGAATGATATAATAATGAATTTGGAACATAAATAATATGAGAAATATATTTTAATGGATTTTATTTAATTTATCACCTTGCCTTGAATAAAAGAATTACTTAATAATAATAAGAAGATATTATTGTGACCATAAGTGAATAAAAAGGTTATAATTATTTTAATGGGATATTAACCTTAGGTTAATGAACATTTAACAATTTAATAATAGTATGTCTTGATTTTCGAAATCTTATAATGTGTAATATAAAATAAAGATTTTATAAAGAATATTTGGGATATTACAAACAAGAAATAATAATAAAGAATATTATTATTTGAAGAAGAGTCTCGTGCGAACACCCGCGTGTGTGAGAAATGAGAAAACACCCGGGTCGTTTGATCGTATCACACGGACGGTTGAGATTGCTCTTATCTTTAAAAAAATTGTAAAAAAAGAACACGTGCCACGCGGGGCGTTCAAGGCACGCGGTGTTTAAAAAGTCCATCGTCTTCTTTTTCTCGCCATTTATCTCTCTCTCTCTCTCACACACACTTTTACAGTTTTCAAAGCGGTTTCAAGCCGTTCAAGCGTGAAATTGTTCAATCGAAGCTATTTCGGAGTGATTTCTAGCCGGATTCTTACCATTAAAGCCATTAAAAAGCTCAATCCAGTTCTAGATGGAGAAATCACAAAGTTCATCTCAATAGAATCAAGGTTTTTATCTCTCATTTTAAATTTACTGAAACCCTAGGTTTTTCGTTTGTTATTGTGTTTGCCGAGTGCATATATACTAAATGTTTGATCGATTGTGTGTATTTAAGTGTTTATTTGAGTTGATTGAAGTTGATATTGCTGATTTTGGTGTTTTGTGCTTTTGTGAATAAAAAAATGCATGAATCATCACTTTCTTTTACTCGATTTGGACCTACTACTTGAATAATATACAATTTTGTGTGTGCATGTGCGTATTTGATGTTTTTATCCAGTTTTTTTATGTTGAGTTTTGCAATATGTGATTGTGGCTTTGTTAGTTGCATGAAATAATTTGGTATACGTGCGTGGGAAAGTGTTGATGATCTTTTGTTGAACTTTATTCATCCATTTGTGCATATTTGTTCATTAAATTGGCATAGCATTTGTTCCTCAGAAACTGACATTTGTTCATCAGAAACTGGCATTTGTTCATCAGAAACTGGCATTTGTTCACCAGAAACTTGCATTTGTTCACCAGAAACTAGCATTTGTTCATCAATAAAATCAAACATTGTGGTGGATACATGTGTGAATTTGTGCTTTGTATTTCTTGTTTATTTAAGGAATAAACATTCAGGATCTATTAAACAATGTTCTGCAAATTATAAACAAGTAAAACATCTAAGGTTTGGGACAATGACAATCGGAGAAGATGAAATATGTGCTATTCGAAGATGTTTTCCATTTTTTATTTTTGTATTGTTGTTTTGATATGTTTTTTTGTGCTTTTAAAATATGTGTTTATACTGTCTTTTATCCCTTTTTTGTAATAGAAATCATGAGAAAATTTGGAAGTGATGCTTCTTCTACCGTAAAAAAGAATGTGAGAAGATAATCAATGGCTAAAAAGACGGTTTCAAAAGCTAATAAGTTGTTCAAGGATACTGAAGTGCCTGTATTCAGGAAAAGGCCGGTTGTTGAGTCGTCTCCATTAAAGAAGAGACCTCGGTTGGACAAGGGAAAAAAGGTTGCGTCTGATGAATTCCTCGATGATGTGTTGCTTATTGATATGATCCCTAGAAAGGGAGTCACGATAAATGAACCATCTGAGAGGAAAATGGATAGTGTTGTTGCTAAATTACAAGTTGTTGGGAAGAAGAGGAAAGTTGATAATGTTGTTCGTAAAGAACAAGGTGTTGGGAAAAAGGTTGTAGCTGGAAACAAGCCAAAAGTGAAGGTGCCATTGAGAGCTTTGAAGTGTGAGCATTTGTCGTTGAATCACATGAACTCTCCAAAGCTGATTTGTGAAGTAATTGTTGGTTTTGAAGGTGAATGCAAGTTTGCTGCTCTTAAAGAGATGGGGTTTAATTACCTCATACAGTGGAATGTGACTGATCTACCTAGTAAGTTGTGATATTATGTCGCTAGCTGTTTCGACCCTGCATCATACACATTGAAGATTGGTGATGGACCAGGTGTAAGGATAACACCTGAACTTGTGCAATTTTACCTTGGTCTACCTCGTGGTCCAAGGACAATTTTTGTCCCAAAGACTGTCAAGCATTTAGATATGTATAATAGTTGTAGAGAACAGTTTGTGTTGGCTAAAATTGATGAGGTGACAGGGAAGAACAAATTGATGGAGTTTGAGAAGATCAAAATAGGGATTTTGAGTATAGTGGTCAAGAAGGATGAGAAAGGTGGTGCTTGGTTTAGAAGGAACTTTATTATATTGTTCTACACCCTCTATATAGAGAACATTCAAAATAGTGGTGTAAATTTAAAGTTCTTGGATCATTTGGTAGACTAGAACAAGATCAGTGAGTATGATTGGTGTGCTCATCTTGTTGAGAAGTTGGTTGAGAATGCTGATTCATGGAGGAAAACAAATAATGGGATTTTCAGAGGACCTATTATATTGTTGCTGGTATGATTTCTAATTTGTTCATTACTACCATTAGTTTGTTCATTGGTTTATGCATATTTGTTCATTAATAAGATTAATTTGTTCATTAATTTGTTCATGACAGATTGTCTATTGCGATTGTATGCTTATCTACCATCGTCCTGAAATTCCAAGACCCTTCCCAGTGATCAAGCATTTTAATCATGATTACTTTGTTGAGAGAGAGAGTTTCGAGATTTCAAAGGGTGGTTTTGGAAAAGGGTATTTTAGAGGTTTGCTTGAGTTTGTTTACCCTAGTGGTGATGCTGACAAGAATGAAGGGAAAGCCTCTGCTTCTGAACAATTTGAAGAAGTAATTGATCTTAGCGATGGCGATGATGTATGTTTATTTGATTTTTGCATGTTTTTGTCTTTATTTTTTGCATGATGGTGATGTATGTTTATTTGTTCATTAAAAATAGAATATCACTTGTTCATAAAAAACTAGCATTTGTTCATCACAAACTAGCATTTGTTCATCAGAACCTAGAATTTGTTCATCACAAACTAGCATTTGTTCATCGGAAACTAGCATTTGTTCATCACAAACTAACATTTGTTCATCAGAAACTAGCATTTGTTCATAGCATGTTGTGTATTTTTTTTGGTACTTACATAGATTACTTCTTGTGCAGTTATTTCTAAAAGAACATCTTGAGATGTCAATGGAGCTTTCATCTTCTTTGAAGAGATATCTCGATCATGTGCAAAGAGCTCCAACTGAAATTGCCAGCCACGAACTTTTCACCAAGATCAATGAAGCTTTTGAGAAGCTATTGGGGTTGAAGGGTGTTTCATCATCATCCCAATCTGACACCCAAGAAGATTCTAAATCGCCAAGCCAAAAATCATCCTGGGAGGAAGCTACAAAGGTTTTGGATGAAATTGAGGCCGCAATGAAGGCAAAGAAGCGTTTTGAATTACCTTCATTTGACCTGGGCATGTCTCCATTGAGGGATGATTGGGATGGTGTTGCAGATATCGGTAGGGAAAGTGTTATTCTACAAGAAGATGAGTTTAGGAAGGTTGATGCGACAAGGAAGAAGGAACTAAGATTTCTTTTTTTTTTTTGCAAGGGATTAATTGATGAACAAATTAGAAAAAAGGTTGAGGAGGAGGAAGCTTCAAGGGAAAAGGCTGAGGAAGACAAGAGAAGGATTGAAGAAGAAGAAGAGAAGTTGAAAAGGGATGAAGAGGACAAGAGAATAAGAGAAGAAGAAGAAGAAGAAGAAAAGAGGAATCAGGAAGAGTAAGAGTTGGAAGCCATAAGGAGGAAGATGCATTAATACAAGAGGAGGAGAAGAGAAAGAACGAGGAGGAAGAGAAGTGGAAAACAAAAGAGGAAGAGAATAAGAAGTGGGAAGAGGAAGCAGAGAAAAAGAGAAAAGCAACTGAGGAGGAAGAGAAGAGACAAAGAGAAGAAAAAGCGGGAAGAGGAGGAAGAGAAAAGGAGACAACTAGATGAGGAAGAGAAGAAGAGGAACATTGAAGAGGAAGAGAAGAAGAGAGAAGCAGAGGAGAAAGAGAAGAAGAGGATTGAGGAGGTTGAACAACATAGAATGCAAGAGAAGGTGAAGAGGAGGCAAGAGGAAATGAAGAAGAGGAAAGAAGAAGAGGAAGAGAAGAGGAAGAAGGAATATGCTGAGGCGAAAAAGAAGATTGATGAAGAGAAGAGAAAGGAAGAATAGAAAAAGAAGAAGAAACAAGAAAGTGATGCAGAATTGATGAGAATTGGAATGGAGTTGAAGAAGAAACAAGAGGAGTTAGATAAGATGAAGGAGGATGAAGCAAATAAGAAACTTGAAGAGGAGCTGTACAAGATTCAGGATGAGGTTTGTCCATTGATATTTCTGATTTGTTCATTGATGTTTTCTTATTTGTTCATAAGTTATAGGACATTTGTTCATTGATTTTGTATGTAGTTTGTTCATGAATAATATGTGTTTTTACATTTGTAGATCAAGAATGAGGCCCAGGAGGTTGGTTCTAGTTCGATTGACACTCCCGTTGGTGTTAAACTTACTGGTGAGGATGTACTTGATAAAAAAATATCTAAGCCTTCTAATTATGTGAAGTCACCTTACATGAGAATGAGTGTTGTTTTGACAGAAAAAGTATCTCCTGCGGCCAAAAAATTGTTCGATTGGCTTATTGAAGACATTCCTGATCAAAGAGGATAACAATGCATAGAATAGTATTTTTTTTTCTTTACATATTGCTCTTTTTTATATCTTCAAGTTGATTTTATTATTAAAATTGATCATTTTTTGTTTTTATGTTTCTGATTTGTCTTTAAGATGATGCATATTTTCGCCATGAAAAAGGATTTGTTTCAATGGCGTTAAAATCTGAAGTGGAAACAAATATAATCGGGCTTTGGAGCTGTTATCTCAATATACAAGAGCAGTGGAAAAGCGACTCAAAACCCTTGAGGTTTTTTATGGCTCTTGAGGATTTGGTAAGAAAAAGGATTTTTATATTCACATTGTCTTATTTAATGACTTTTTGATATTCTCAATCTAATTTATACTTATATATATTTTTCAGTTATTTCCAGTGAAAAAGAATTTTAGTGATGAGGATTCCATAAATTTTTCATTAATGTTGTTCATGGCACTCTTGAAAATTCAAGTGGATTAATGTGCACAAGATTGGCATGGTATGCATTTTTGTTCATTGCTATTGTTCTATTTGTTCATCAGTACTCTATAATTGTTCAGAGTCATTAGTTATTTGTCCATTAGAAAGATTGTCTCTTCACTATGTTGTTTTTGATCAATATAAGGTTTTTTCATGCTTATTTTCCTCTGCATTTTTACAGTTTGTGTTTCCTATCTGTACCTCATCGCATTACAATTTTATTGCGTTGAATGTGAGAGTGCCACGTTTCCACATAAATGATAACTCAATGGTGGATGTGCCCTTGGAAGAAAAGTATGAGCACGTACCTGCTAAATTGGTGAGTTTTATTTTGTTTTTTTAATAGTTTGTTTTTTATCATTGACACGTGTGTTTAATATTCAATGAGTTGTGTTTGTTTCTTGTTGTTATTTTTTTTTAGAGAATGCTCTTTGTCGAGCTTATGAAGACGCTCAAGATGGATGCAAGAGCTACTTTGTTCGAGGATGTGGATAGGGGTGTCAATTGGGCGGGTCGGGTCGGGTTTGTGTCGGGTCAATTCGGTTTCGGGTAAGTTTGGATTCGGGTCAAATTCGGATATTTTGAAAATCGGGTCAAATTGGGTTGGATCATTTCGGGTCGGGTGCTCAATTAATCTGGCAAAGTCGGGTTTTGGGTCAATTTCGGTCGGGTAATTGGGGTTTCTATACAACTTGATTTCGGATAAGTCCGGTTTCGGGTTTAGTTAGATTTCAAATTTTGTTGGGTTTCAGGTGAGTCGGGTTTCGGGTTTTTCGGATTTTGGGTGAATCAGATTTCGACTTTGTCCGAATTTCGGGTTAATCTGATTTTGAGTAAGTGGGATTTTGATTCAGACCATATATCGAATGATGATTTTTTGTAGTTTAACTACTCTAGGGTTTAAATATTTAATGTAAAATTTACATTTAAAACATAATTATAATAAATATTTACTATTATTAATATTTTAAAAAATAATGTAATTTTGGATGGTTTCGGGTCAGTAACTTCGGATTTTCGGATGGTTTCGGGTCAGGTAACTTCGGATTTTCGGATGACTTCGGATCGGGTAGCATCGAATATCGGGTTGCATCAAGCTAGTCCATTCGGGTATAATTGGTTTTGGGTTAATCTCGAGTTCGGGTTTTTTCGGATTCGGGTCAAATCACTTCGGGTCAAACATATCTCGAGTAATAAAACTTTTTATTTTTTCTCGGGTCGGGTCAGGTTCAGAGTCGGGCGGGTCGGGCGGGTTTCTCGGGTCGAGTCAAGTTTTGACAGCCCTAGATGTGGATAGGGTTCCATATGAACGTCTTGAGATAAAATGGAGAGATAACAGAAACAAGACTGATGGTGAAATTTTTATGATGTGGCACATGAAAACGTACTTCGGCAGCGACTTGTCTAGTTGGGCATGTGGACTCAATAAACACGATCAACATCAACTTGATGACTTGAGGATATGGTACTGTAATGAATTGTTGTTGAGTCCATTGAATGAACATAAGGCAACTGCTGGAAAGCTTGTTCAAGAATTTGTCCCGCGTAAACCGACAGTCGCATCTCGTGCTCCTCCTACAAGGAAGTCAAAGAATAAGAAGTGATGTACAATGATATGTGTTGGATGGAAAACAGTTTGGAATGGGTTTCTTTTTTTGTATGGTTTGTTTATAATACAGTTTATGGTGGTGTATGGCTTGAATGCTGCAAGCATTTGGTTTTTGTTTTTGTATATTATGGTATATGGCTTTTGAATGGAGTTTTTGTGGATGATTCAGAAAACATGATTTATCATAAATTGTTCATCAACACCTTAGATTTGTTCATCGATACCTTAGATTTGTTCATCAATACCTTCGATTTGTTCATCGATTGAGAATGTGTGTTCATAATTTGTTCATCAATACCTTATATTTGTTCATCCATAACTTAGATTTGTTCATCAACACCTTAGATTTGTTCATCCACACCTTAGGTTTTGTTCATCATTAATTTATGATTTGTTCATGGAAAATATCTACATGTACATGGAAATACATTTTATTGAAGAATGAAAGGGTTTTGTTCATTAGATAGCAAATTTGTTCATTGCTAACTACTAATTGTTCATCCAAAACTAGAAATTTGTTCATTGATAATGCAACAATTATGTATCAGAAATCAATGATTAATTAGAGAACTAATTGAGAACATAGGTGCATGTCCTGCTGTTGTGTCCAAGCTTCTTACATTTTGCACAAGCCCTTTGCTCCTTGTTTGCTTTCTTCATTGCCTTCTCGTTACCTCCCAAAATACGCCCTTCTTTCTTCATGCCCTTTGTCACTGCTCGTTTTGGAGGGTGTACCTCAATAACACTCGGTCTGTTTCCCAAGAATGTTTGGATTGAACTCTGCCTTGTTGATGTAGATGATTCTCCTCGCAGATACTTTACCTTTTTTTTCCTTCAAGAATGCAAGGATGCAACTCTTTGAGGTGTTCTGTGTTGTGCCTTATGGCATTAATGCAAGAATGTACCTCGCCCAATAAATCAGCAATCAACAACTTCTTCTTATTCATTACATCACATTGTTCAACTGTTGAACCTTCTATCTCAAAAGTAGGAGTCAGATTTGATGTCTTCGTCCATCTATTCTTGATGTATTTAGTTGGCACCTTCCTCAAGCCAATGTTTTTGAATACTAAAAACATATGGCAGCATGAAATCCCGATAATGATGAACTTATTGCATGAGCAAATGAACTCTTTGTTTTGTAGCTCATGTTTGACATGTACTTTCCCAAACTGCCCGTTGATGTGATACTCGTGGATGTTGTCTTCCTTGAACAAATTGCTTAGACCACATTCAAATACATAAGCAACAATTTCTCTTTGGACGTCATAGAAGATGTTTATGGTGTAAATAGATGCACAATGTTTCTCTAAATCCAATGGTGTCATTAGAGTAGGGGAGCTTGTTGAAGATTCAAAGTCTAACCTCAGCTGATTGTGTCTTTGTGAATCAATTACACTCTTAAACTACATCATGAAAATAACTAGAGAAGATGTGGATCCAATGAAATGCGAGAAGAAGAAGTTCTGGCTCTCAGACCTTGAAGTTGTTCTAAGAAGTCCACCCATGTTTACATCATTAAAGTACGTAGGGATCCATAAGTGACGTAGCTTAAACATCAGCGGCAACCAAGTGTTTGACTCAAGTCCAAATTCAACAATAATGGAATGCCAAGTCTCTCCTCAAAATCTTCCCGACTAATTTCATTGTTCCAAACAAGCTTGTTGAACTTGCTTCTGAATTGATCATTGTTATACACATCATTTGTAAATCAATGATCGCTCCATGCTCAGACAGCCAATCTCTTCCGAGAATGATGTCGTAGGGATCCATCGGGATGCATATCAAATTGGAGCAGAAGTTCACTCCCTGAATGCATAAGGGAAATTTTCCTAATTGTTTGGCTCCTAAAATCTTTTCTCCATTTGGAAGGTTCACTATGAACGGCTCACACTTCTCGAGGTTATCTAAACCTAGAAGTTCTATGCATTTTTCGGATATGAATGAATGTGATGCACCGAAATCGAAGAGTATAAACACATCTTTAGAACGGATATGGAGAGTACCTTGGCAGATGGGTTCTTCTGGCTTGTCAGTGGTACGCATCTCATACAATCTCTGTCCCTGTCCTTGCGGGTTCACAGGCCCTTTGCCTTTCTGGTTGGTCATGGACTGAACTGAAGTGGTTCCCGCTGGCCTGTTTGATGCTTGAGGTCGCTGGGACACTGTGTTTGAGCGGGTCTGACCTAATGGGTTCGCTGGTTGCCTGTAGAATTGACGGAGATGTCTGTCTTTGTTGCAGTTGTAACATCTTCTTGGCGGCTTGGGACACTTCCGGTTTATATGCCCGGGCTCAGCACAGTTGTGACAGATGATTGAGGTTTTTGTGGATTTAGTTCCATGGCTTGGTCTTGCACCAACCGACGAAGCCTTACGCTTGCTTTTCTTTGACCACTGAGATCCTTGCGGCGAAGCTGGCCTCTTAAACCCACTATGACTAGAGTGGTGAGGCTTTCCTCCACCGAACTTCTTACGTTTAGGAACTTTTAGAGTCGATTCCATTTTATGCGCATGATCCACATATTCTTCCAGGGTTGTGAAGGAGCGGTTTGCCATCCAAGGTTTAATGTGATCACTCATCCATCGATGAAAGTGTTTGATCTTCTGCTTCTCTATGGTGATCTCCTCATCAGCATACTGTAGCAGGTGGTTAAACTTCTTAGCTCTTTCTAGCACATTCAACCCATGCAGCTTTGGGGAGTGGAATTCATCCAACTTCTCATCTCTCATTGATTCTGTGAAGAATCTGCGCATCATCTTGCTTTTGAACATTACCCAGCTTAAGTCTGGGCGGCCGGCTAGACTAGAGCTCTCCCACCACTCGCCTGCTTCATCTTTCAATTTAAGTGCAGCCATGTGCACTTTATCCGTTTCTGAGCATGGTATGTTGTGTAAGAGTCGCTCCATATGAGAGAACCAGTATTGCACTCCTGAAGGATCCCCAGTTCCGTCGTACGAATCAGGCTTCATGGCGTTGAAAGCCCTGATTCCCTCAGTGAAGCTAATCAGATTCTGTCTCACGGGAATCACCTTTGCAGTTTGTCCTACTTCTTCCAGCCCTTCATCTGGCACTACGTTTGGGACTTCGGGTTCCACAGGTTTAGGAACTCCCGCATGAATCTCCTCTCGTATCAATTGTTGTACGAGAGTGCGCAGCGCATTCACAGTCTCTGCGTTGAATGCGATTGGCGCTACTGGTGCATGAGGTGGATTCAATCCTGGCCCTCTTCTAGTTTCGGACTCGACATCGTCATTGCCGTCTCTAGGTGCAGTGGTACTGCGATTAGTGGCTCTTGTGTTGACCATCTGAAGGTTTTGGGTTTGTTTCCGTTTGTTAATTTGGTGTAATATGCAGAAAGAATAGATAGGTCAAGTGCTAATAATTAAAAGAGGAACTTTTATTAATAAGTTCATAATAGCGAGTACAAGGCTTTTATAACTTAAGCCGTTTCAACTAGAAAAGGAAATTAAGCCGCTTCGACTTTCTAAGGACAAAATGAAGTCGAAAGAAGTGGTCTATGCTCACTTCTTTAAAGAGAAATACAACCCTAAGGAAATTTAAATACGATCGGCGTAAGTATCGAGGATGTTGGCCTGCTCAATCCTACGATGGCGACGGTTTTCACGGGCCTGAAGCTCCGCGATGCAAATCCGAAGTTGGAGCCTCTCCGCTCGCTCCCTTTCCGCCTCCATAATCCATTCTCTTTGGTGGCTCTCAAGTAGGCCACGGTTTACCCTCCAACTTCTGGTGGGGAGCACGCCGGATGGTGTGTGTGTGTTGACTAACTGTTGACGGGCCTGGCGGTTGGAAGATTCCCCCTCCATCCAAGTGGTGAATCCTTCCATCTTTATCTCCCTAGGTGCCTGCCTTGCCCGCTCAAATAGAGAGGGCGGTCCATATTGTCTCTCCCCGGAGTGATCAACATTCATGGATTGGAGCTGTTGTAAGAGCTCCTCGTCCTCGTGACACCAGAAGTGTCTCATCGGTGGCATAGGCTCTTCGGGCTCGTACGCCCGTGGTGGGGAGACGACTTCCATTCTCGGCATGACCCTTGGGACCTCGATCATTGGGGGCATCGGAGCCGGTGGAACATATTCCCACACGGGACTCGCGGGTGGCGGTGGTGGAGGTGGTGTTTCTGGGTCGATTACCACCCCGTCTTCATCTTCTTCTTCCGACACTTCATTCATAGCGTCCCAATCTGCTTGTGCCTGCCACAATAACTCCAGCTCCTCATCATCAAACTCGTCTTCTTCTCCATGCTCAAAGTCATGTTCGGGCACCAACTCCTCATTCTCCTCTTCGGAGTAATCTTCGGGTTCGTACCCCGGTGCCATCTCCTCATCTTCCGAGGGGTAATCCTCGGGCTCGTACATGGGCGATGGGGGCAATTCGACGGGTGCTAGCTCATCATCTGATAGTCCTATGGGCAGGTTAGGATCTTCCTCAGGATCTTCTTCCGACTCCTCCCATGGCTCACCGATTTGGTCAATCTCCATATTGACTCCGAGGTGACCATCCTCGTCGATGTAGGGGAAGTACGGTTTCGGGGCTTGCATCCCGAAGTTGGATCCGTCGATGTGGTCCTCAAGGTGGTTGCGGTTCGGGCTAGCCATGGTTTTTCTGAGGAAGAAGGAAAAGAAAAGGCGTTATTATAGAACCTCCTTAGTTTCTATGAAAGGAAGATGTAGTGAATGAACTCAAGACTTTGAAAATTGCTAAATTAAAATTTTCACTTTATGCTTTTCATTTTCTTGGCCCTATTATGACACTAAGGTTTTCTTCTCTTAACCAAATGAATTTATGAAGTGAGTTTTGTGATCACTAATCAAATTTTTCTCGTGTAAGAGTATAAGTTCCTCCAAGGTGAAAGTATAAGATTCTAGTGATAAGTTTCCTAAAGGAACACTTACATTATTGATAAAAAAAAAAGTTCATACCATTTTAAGTTTTTCAAAAGGTAGAAAAGATCTTTGAGAAAAGTTAGTTAGTTCTAGAACTAAGTATTTGCTATTTAAGGTTTCTAATATTTTCAGGAATCATTTTACTTAGCTAAGAATTTGAAATTAGAAGGTTACTATTCCTAGGTTTTCTTTTAAAAGAGTAAAGGAGAAGATCTTCTAAAATTTGAAGTCCTAAGTAGCGGAAGTAAAAGTTAAGGTTTCTAAAAGTTCTCGGTTTTCGAAAATTCTCAGTTTTAAAACTTTTCAGTTTTAAAACGAAAACGTTTAGCTCGATACCACAATTGTAACACCCCTATTTTACAACATTGGGTATTACCGCCAGTGACCTCAGACTTTACCGTCCAAAGTCACCCAAGGCTTTTAGAATGATATAGAACGATTAAATGCGGAATAAAAACATATTACATAAATAGGAGAAACCTGCTCCCGAGGGAGACTTAGTTCATTACAAAATACCCTACATTGTCTTTAACTTAAATACTACTTGAAAACAAATACCAAATCCGTCATGTCTCGGAGATAAAGTAATATTAAAACCAAAACGAAAATAAAAGTACATCTTGAGCAATCTTGAGCAATCTTGACTTCCTTCACTTCCCTTCACCTCGCCTTGCTATGGGTTCCTGAATCTGACATAATTCGCGAGGCGCGATAGAATGCCAGGCAAACATGCGGAAAGAAGAATTAGTCTAGGAGACTAAGCAAGCGAGAATAGAACTTCCCGAGGGCAATTTGGTCATTTAAACTTATCGGTGTAATGAGAGAAAAGAGGGTTGTGTTTACGATGGCTTGATTATGTGGAGCTAAGATACGAACGATAGCGATAGCATATCCAAAAGGAATAGCTTATTGAGCAAGAGAAGTACTACTAGATTGTAGTCTTCCTTAAGATTTCGATAGGATGTTGGGAACATTATTTAATTCATACAAGTGAAAACCTCTCGCGCTTTTGGGCGGACCGAGAGCCGGAACGATCATTTGAGACCGGCCCGGTTTTGATATCTTAAATGTGCATACGCACTTATCTTAATTAGTGATGAAAATATTCAATCTTGTTGATGACTTTTACAAGAGAGAGTGGTGGGACACGGATAAACCGAGCCACCCGATGGAGAACATCAATTCTCCTTCACTTAGCTAGAGTGCGCTCAATCCCTCCTTGCAATCGGAGCGGATGGAGATCATGATCCTGAAAGTCGTATGGATGTACGACTTAGTAAGATTATATAGAGGTGTTGACTAGCTCGCACCCCTTTCTAGTTTATTCAAAACAAATCTCTGAACGAGATTTGCAATCAATCAAGAGTACACACACTAGCAAATATAACACTAGCAAGGAATTAATATCTACTATACTAACAAGGGTCGTTATTTCTAACAATCGATATTTCCTAGGTTCATTTTTATTAAGCATACAAGAAGTTCCCAACATCGAGAGTTATCATAAAGACGGATATAAAAGGGCACAAGGGGAAATTCCACTTGCCTTAGTGTTACTAGTTTAGTAACGAGCTTTGACGAAACTTAGGCGTTTTCCTACTACGAGCGAGGATTCCGACCTAATGATAGAGAATTTACGAAAAGTTCAAAAACACGATTCCTCTACTAACGTTCGGATCACCTCTTATAATGTTTTTATAAGAGGTTTGAATTTCTAAATTATTATAATAATAATTTAGAAGATTATTTTCTTTAAAATAATAATATTCCTTTATTATTATTTTGATTTTTTTGTAATATCCTTAATTCCGAAAATCTTCTATTAAAATAATTATTTTAATTAATCCTTTTTATTAGAAAGTTTCCTTAAATAGAAATCTTTTTTCTTCTTTATAAGGTAACTTGCCTAAAATAACTTTTTCCCTTATTTGTTCTAATTCCAAAAACTCTTTTATACTTTAAGATTCATAAACCTCTTTGATCATAATTATATAATATAATTTATTATAGTTCTTAACATAGAGTCTTTTCTGTTTTGATTTCTTTTCCAAGCAAGACTCTAATAATATTTCATATTTACGAGTCATATGCTAGTAAAATATTTTATTCTATTTTTCAACATAACTAGCATCTTTTGAATATTCTCTTCATATATAATATATATTAAGTTGATATTGAAAGATAACTTTGTACTAAATTCCTTATTTTTATTCTACTTTATAATTTCTATATTTTATATGTTATAGGCCATGCAAGACTTCTCTCTAATTGAACTTTTATTATAAATCTTTAAAAAGATGGTATTATTTTTATTGCACAATCTTTTGATTTCTAAGGTCATAACATTATATCCTCTTTTGTATAAAATACATGCATAATGTCTCTCAACCTTTTATTTTGATCTAAGGTAAGATAATACTAAATATGGACTTTTCATACTTTATTAATTTTATTTCATCTATTTATATCTTGTAATAGCATGCATGTAATAAAATCATGAATATATTTACTTATATTTATCTAGCTTAAGTTACTATAGTAAAAACATATAGTTTCTAGTTTTTTTTTTCCAACTAACAAGATCTCCCTCTCATATTTTCATTCCATAAAATCTTAAATATATTTTTAACAATTATAAAAGGCTTTTAATCAAAGAAATACATATGGATAATATAATTTTTAAGGATAGAATTTTATACTTTTGGTATTCTGTAATTACTGAACACTTGGAACAAGGCAGAGGAGGAGGAATGGCGGGCAGGGGCGGCACGGCCAAGCTTCCGGCGAGGGCAGGCGGCGGCGCGAGGTGGCTCCGGCGGTCCGGCGTGGGCTGGGCGGTCCGGCTGGGCTCCGACGGTGGTCCGGCGGCTCCAAGGAGAAGAGAAGGAGGAGTTTTTGTGGTGTTTTGAATGGAGAAAATCTACTTGTAAGTTGCTGATTTTTGGTGACTTAGAGGCAATTGATAGAAAGGATGGTGTTCTTGCTAGAGAAGAGAGCAAAGGCTTGAATGGATGCTTGAAAGGGGGATTTTATAGACAAATTTGTGAGGTTCTCAATCCATGGCTCAAGGCATGGACCAATGGAGGAAGAGGAGTGATCGCTCTCGGATGCGAGGGTCAAGAGATACAATTTATAACCCGACCCCGTTGTAGTACGTGGTGGGTGTCGAACACTCGGGAAGTCTACTCGATCGATGTGCCTAGATACTAGGAAGCTAGAAAGGAGAGCATAAAACAAAGGAAAACAAAGAAAACAGTCGGGACCGACACTGAGGTCACGTCGGGCCCGAGGTTGACGACAAGAGGAAGTCGGGATCGACACTGGATAAGTCGGGCCCGAGGTAGCTGGGGATGTCGAACTCAAAGATTTTAAAAGTAGATCTTGGGCTTTTGGGTTCCTTCCCTAGTAGATTAAGGCTTTTCCACCCCATTTTTAGAGGCAATGAGTGATGATCGGACTAGGATCGAGTGCTTTCGCCCTCGTTCCAACCACATCTACACCTCGATCCATGGGGAAATCCCCTTCGAAGCAAGGTCTTGAGATTGACACATGTTCACTTTCGCTACTTTGCCAATCTCAAGCCTTGATTCCCAACTTTCGCAAGGAATTGTAGCTCTATGTAGAGTGGGTTCCTTAGATCAAACACTCAAGGCTATGGAATTGGGGTTTCTAGCCTAAACCTAGCTAGGGTTTTCCCCCATAACCCAAGATCAAGGAGATCTACTCCATGAGACAAGCAAAGAAAGCAATCAAATCAAAAGGGAAAGCAATCATCATAATCAATCTCAAAACAAAGCAAAGTTTCATTCAAATCCAAAGCAATCCACAAATCCAAATCAAGGGTTTTCAAATCCACAAGAACAAAGCAAATCAAAGCAAATCTACCAACAAAACCTATCAAGACTTCCTCCCTTGGCCGATTCTCTCTCCCTTCCTTCTCCTCTCCTTCCTCCTTGCTCTCCAAGTATCCCCTTGGTTCCCTTCTTTTTGTGTGTGTGGGAACCCTTTCTTAGAAGACAAGAGGGCCTTTTATAGATTAGATGAAGGGCAAAAGTGGAAGTCCACAAATTCGTGCCTTGGAGCCCAAGTAGTTCGGTGACCGACTCGGACAGACACGGAGGACCTCGGGCCCGAGTTACTGTGCATCTCGGTCCGAGGTTGGAGACTTCAAAGTCGGGCCCGATGTGGTTGCAACTCGGTCCTGACCTCGTTCCACCTTCTTCTTAGTTGGCTTCTCTTGTTCTTCTTCATGGCTTGCTTCTCTCTTTCCCGCTTTAGCTCGGCCTTTGCCCCATGTCTCGACCCTCCTTCAAATCGTTCCTTGATTCATGCCAAATTACCTACAAAACACATAAAAGGTGCGTAGTCTCCGAATCTCATAGAAATACGGGAACTAGGCTAAAAAGGAACAAAACGCACAAGAAAAGGGGAAAAAGAAACATATTTACAAAGGAAATCACATATGAAAACACCACCAAATAGAGAGACATCAAAATACCCCATACTTAAACTTGCTTGTCCTCAAGCAAAAACAATGTAAGCAAGACCGAAACATAATCTTCAAGTAAAGCCTCGTATGAAAACACATTTTAAGCACAAGTGATCGATATTCAAGCAAGATTACATGATCACACGTGATTAAGTGTTCCAAGGAATAAAGTCAATGCAACTAAGCCTCACTTTAGGGATATGTGAATGTGTATCACTCATCATGTGTTTGGGTTTAGCAATGAACACTCAAGCTCAAAAATCATGCAAGTAAGGACTTTACTATTGAAGCTAATATCACCAATTCCTCCACCTAGAGATGCCTAATGCAAAGTACACAAAGAATTTCGAACTTGGCTCAATGGAGGTCCTCAAAGAGGTTCCATTCGGCCGGGTTCTAATGGGGCTTTTGGTATTTTTCAAGGTGGGAATTTATTTGGCCTTGTGGTGCTTACAATGGGGATTGAACAACCTAAACTCTCACCAACCTCACCAAATTCCACCATTACTTTCACACCCACCCAAAAGACTTAACATTTTCCTTTCAACCCAAAATTTCACTTAACATTCCACTTCATCTTTGCTCTTATGCTTTTTGTTGGATTTTCAACACTTTCTACATTTGGACCGACTTTCTTATGACATCGGGCCCGATGTTGCTTGTAACTCGGTCAGACCATTTTCTTCACTTAAGCTCTTTGCTTTATTCCACTTTACATTTCCAACATTTTCTTTCTTTCTTTTTCTTTCTTTTTTTTTTTCATTTTTTGTACAACAAAGATGCACTACCCACATGATTCATAACACCATTCTTTGCCCTTAAACCCAAGAGAATCTCAACCCTTCAAATACAATCCCAACCTCTCTTCTAAAGTCCAATCCCATAAGGGTCAAGTCATATAAGGCTAGGAATAATATTTTTGAGGAGTTTCAAATAAAGGCTTAGGCTAGAACGGGGCTACAAACAAAGGATTATCTTCATGGTAGGATATGGAACATTTATGTGACTAGAAGAATAAAGTTCAAAATCAATGTGACCATGCTAGGACAATTCTCATGACGGTCTTGGAAAATAGATAAACACCGCAATAGCAAGTTTTACTAAGCATGAATGAGCTAATCACAC
Source organism: Fallopia convolvulus (assembly GCA_964016875.1). Classification (NCBI taxonomy): domain Eukaryota; kingdom Viridiplantae; phylum Streptophyta; class Magnoliopsida; order Caryophyllales; family Polygonaceae; genus Fallopia; species Fallopia convolvulus. The sequence continues at coordinate 22,697,334 of OZ024730.1, forward strand.
AAGAAAAATGAGGGATATGCAAATATGAACAAGCATCCCTAAAATGGCCAAAAATCAATCTCACAAGGGTCACTCATACTTAGTTGCATAAGAACTCATCCTAGAACTCACATGTTCAATAAAACAAGCAAGATATCATGATCACATCAAAAGCAACATCATTTTTAGAGGCTAAACTATCCAAAAATATGCAAAGGAATTTACATGCTCTCATCATCATTATCTTTTATTTTGGCAATCTAAGATGGGAATTTCTAGTCCAAAACCTACAAAACACAAAATCTTTTTGTTGTTTTCAACACAATTTTTCAAATTTTTATGGATGTTTTGCAAAAATTTCTCTAAAACCAAAAACTCATCCATTCAAGACCAAATTAATCATCCATGTCTTTCCTCAAACCACTAACCAATAAGCAAACATCCCAAATACAAACTAGAAACACAAACTAAATATCCTCAAAATAATAAACAAACATAAACAAGTGAAATCATGAACACACTTACCCCCACCCCATACTTAAAATTTTGATGTCCCCATCAAACAAGGAAATCAAAACTTAAAAGCAAGAGAGAAGAGTATGAAAAGCTCACAATTTCTTATTCTTCAATGGCATGTATAGGATCAATCGAAGGGATCGTCACGTCTACGTCCTCTTTGGAGCCTTGCTTGCCTCTCCCTCTCGTACACTTGCTCTTGGTAGAAGTCTTGTGGTGGTGGTTGAAGTTGAGGCTCCGGGCGTGTCCATTGGTCCTCATGGGAAGGGAAGTTCTCGCTCATCCACGCGTTGTAGCTATCTTGGACCCGCCACCTTTGGTCTTCCACCTCCCTAAGCTCCTCTACCTCTCGTCTAGTGTAGCCGAGGGCCCGATTCATCTCTTGTTGGCTAGCTTGGAAAGAGCTTTGTTGTTGAAGCATTTGTTGTTGTTGTTGGTACATTTGTTGTTGATGTTGGTACATTTGTTGTTGATGGAGATTCACTTGATGGACCTCTTGCAGAACATTTTCTTGTTGAAGTTGGAGATGAGCCATTTGGTTGGCTAAGAAGGACATGTCCACCGGTTGTTGTTGCTTGGGAAACACCATCCCCGGACCGTACCATCGGGCATAGCCTTCATAACCGCCACCTTGGAATTGCTCTCGCCTTGCACCGCTCCCTTCTCCACGTTCATAATGCCTCGGGACCTCACCACCATGGAATGAACTGGACCGACGTTGGGGGAAGTCGGGCCCGACTTGGTGTGTACCTCGGTCCGCCAGTGTTGGAGCATGGTGCGTGGCTCGGAGGTCGGCCATCAAGCCTTGGAGACGCTCATCTTCTTCACTTTTCCCTTGATCGACATCCATGTCCTCCCCACGAGGTGCAAACACGAAGTTCTCTTGGTCGGAATCCGGTGTAGATGGAGGAGAGGTAAACCGAATGTGTTGAGATTGTTGTCGCCGCCCCTCTCTTGCACCTTCGGGGTCACCAAATGAGTGTGGCTTGCCGGCCCACACTTGGTACCAATTTTGATACCGAGAAAGGTCATAGAGGTTGTGCACTAACCGGATCGACACACCATCATAGTTTGAGTGAGGGGCCAAGGAAATCATGTAGAGCTTCTCCTTGATGATGTTAGCCTTCTTGAAATACTTCATGTTCATGAACTCAACACCATTTGGAGCCGGAGAATACTTGTCAAGATCAACTCCTAGACGCATGGCGAGCCTTGCTATCATCCCGCCAAAGTAGATCCAAGAGGAACTTTGGAAGTCCCGCACCATCTTGACCCACTCCCATGCAAGGTTCATGGGCTTCTCGGTGTTGAAGAGCATCTCATGGAGCAACATGATCTCCTCCTTCATCGGCTTGCTCAACTCATGACGAGCATAGATTGCACACCCCAAGACTCGCACCATGACCCGAAAAAGAGGGCTAGCAATCTCGGTTGTGGAGGCGCCCTTTCTCATCTCACTCTTCCCGGCCACATGACGCCACACTTGGTTCACCTTCTCATTGTTGACGCCGGCCTCTTCTCTTGGGCATGGAAACCCGAAGTAGGTAGCCAAATCCCTAAGAGTGAGATTGTGGTCCTCGTTGCCTAATCGGAAAGTGATCGCCCCTTCCTCATCCTCCACATTATCATAAGTGCACTCGAATGTGGCCATAAATTCCGAGGTGAGGGCGGGGTAGTGAGTGTTGTCCCACCTTAGCATTCCATTAAGACCGATGTGGGAGTAGCATCTTGGAAGGGCTTGATCCATGTCCATCTTCCTCACGGCTTCCCAATCAAGCCACCTCGTGTGGTGCTCAAGCGCCATATATCTTTCATAATTCTCCACTTGCTCATCATCCTCCAAATAGACATCATCCAACTTCGGCTCTTTCCTCGTCTTCTTGGACTTCTTCCTTGGCCTTTCCACATGAGAGGATGAAGCTCTTGTCTCCATTGTACCTACACACATCCAAACAAAAGGATCCAAGATAAACTCCATACAACCCAACAAAAGCACTCATCAACACACAACAACATTTCAACACAAAGGGAACCCCATACTTAGTCTCTAAACTCACATGCATCTCAATCCAACATAAATCATCATGGACATCTTCTAACAATAGCTAAGCAAATGATCATTCTACATCATGATTAGGCTATAGCCAACAATTAAACACATGAATCCACATGATATCACAAGAAGAGAGCAAAAACAACAAGGATCGACTTCCAGCCTATGTCGGGCCCGACTTACTTAACCTCGGTCCGACATGTTGGACCGACTTTCACACCTCGGGCCCGATTCTCCTGGGCACGTCGATATTGACCTAGTTCATGCTTCGACTTCTAGCCTCAAATCAACCCAAATCACTCTATCATGCACTTAAATTTCAAATTCAACCATCAAACATCCCTAATCGAAGTTCTAAATGGATCTAAGCATGCATAAACAACTTTAACGCTCAATTTCACAAATCATGCAAATCCACCATTGATGCTAAAGCTCAAGCTCTCAATCAAACATGGCATTACTCAATCTACGCAATGAAAGCACAAAATTTTCAAAGAAATAAGTAGAGATCGAGTAACACATACCGGATTCGAAGAGTATTTGAACTTTTGAACAAATAAGCAACTTAGAACTCAAATTTCCTAGATCTAGATCTAGATGGGGGACGAAGGACTATATTGAACTCGAGATTTCTACTTGGATTCGGGTTTGGGAGGCCTTTTTGTGGTTGGAACGAGACGAAGTGGGGAGGGTGTGGATCGAGTATGGTGAGGGTAGGGGCGGCCGACTTTGAGAGTTTTTGAGGGAGAGGGGTTGTATTTTAGGAATGGTAGTTGATAATGAAGATGGTAGGTAGGTGGGGGATAATATTTAATGGGGAAAAGGGACAAATTAGGTCAAGGGCAAAATTGGCATTCTAACTAGTCGAATCAAGTTGGACCGACTTCATGGACCGACGTCCCTATGTCGGGCCCGACTTACCTGGGCTCGATGTGGGAGTATTCGGGTCGCCAATTTTACTCCATCCTCATGCAACTTCTTTCCCATATTTCCATTTAAATATTTCACCTCAAATCCTACACAACTTTGAAGAATGCACAACACCATAAATCCACAAAACACTAGATAGGGATTGGTTAGAGAAAAGCTAAGCTAAACTAAGAAAATCAAACTAAAATTACGAAAAGAAAGCTACTAGCTCGGGTTGCCTCCCGAGAAGCGCTCGTTTAGAGTCACTAGATTGACTTCCTAACCTCAACCTTATGGCGGGTGAAACACGGTGAATTGCTCGCCATTGTTATGCCCATTCCCATTGCCTTCATACCCATAAAACCACCAACGATGGTCTACATAGGCATGGCTCTCCGATCTCGGGCCTATCTCATCATACTCCTCCAACGGATGTGATTTCTCCTCCTTGCTTGCTCCATCATGTTTTTCTTTTCCTACACCATAGTCATCCAAAGTATTCCTAGCAGATTCTACCAATTCACCTTTTAAATCACTAAGGCAAATGTAGGAGTCTCCTAAGTCATCGTTCAAATCACTCAAGCAAATGTAGGAATCAAAATTTTGGGAAGAATTGTGATCTTCACCAATATTAAAAGGATATGAGTAAGGATACTCTTCATCTCTTCTTGAGCTAGCATTGATCCTTGACTCATCTTGATCCTTAAGTTGCTCCAACAACTCCCTTACTTGTATTTGTTCATTGAAGCTTTCATCACCCCTTAATGCAACAACCTCCCTAGCAACTTCCACTTCTTCACTTTCTCTCTTGGCACTCTCTTCAAGTTTAAGAATGGCCAAGGCGTCCGGCTCATTCAAAGCCTTGTTGAAGTGAAAATCGACCTTCTCTTCCCCAATCTCAAAGGAAACCTTGCCGTTCTTGACATCAAACCTTGCCCCCGCCGTAGCTAAGAATGGTCTCCCTAAGATTATTGGAACCAAGGGATCCTCATGCATGTCCAAGATCACGAAATCATCGGGGACAAAGTACTTTCCAACCCGCACCGGAACGTCATCCAATATTCCTTTGGCCTTGATGATGGAACCGTTGGCCATAGTTAGGGACATATCGGCCGGCTCCATTTCACCCAAATTTGCTCTTCTCCAAATGCTAGCGGGCATCACCGAAACACTTGCCCCAAGGTCACATAAGGCTTGGAAATTTTGAGACCCCACACCAATGGTTATAGCAAAACGACCGGGATCTCCTAGCTTTTGTGGTAACTCCAAGGTCTTGACTTCATCTTGCATTTCCACTATGGACCTCTTCTTGCTCAAAATCTCCTTTAAAAACTTGGCATAAGATGGCATCTCACTCAATGCGTCGGTGAACGGGATAGAGATGTTCAAGCCTTGCAAGAGTTTGAGAAACCTCTTGAACTTGTTCTCAACAACATCTTTTGGCTTCTTCGAGGGATATGGAAGAATTGTTTCACCTTGAATCTTGCTTGGATCAACTTCTTTGGACTTTCCTACTTCATTTGCAACACTTCCTGGTTGGACCGACTTGGGCACCATGTCGGGCCCGATGTTGGGAATCTCGGTCCTGGACAGAGGGGTTGGATCGAGGTCTGTGTACGTCGGTCCCGAGTTGCTCTCGACCTCGGTCCGTGGTGAAGGAGTCGGTCTTCTTGCTGGGTCGACTTCGGGGAACTTCGGACCCGACTTGCTGGGTAAGTTGGTCCGACTCTCTTCATTCTTCTTAGGCACGTGTGGCTCGGGTAGGTTTCGGCCACTTCTCAATCCAATTGCCCGGACTTCATTTTGATTGTTTTGAGCTCGAGGATTCTCCTCGGGTCGGCCCGAAAGTCTTCCATTCTCTCTTGGGGCTTGAGTCGCAATTTGAGCAAATTGATTGTCGACTTGCCTCCTCCATGCACCAAACTCATTGAATTGGGTCCTCATCTCCTTGAACCCATCTCTCATCTCTTGAGCAAATGTTTGTAACTCATTGAATCCCGGTGGTCTATATGGTGGTGGTGGCGCCCTTGGCTCGTTTTGGTTGAAGTTGTTGTTGTAGCCTTGAGCTTGACCGTTGTTCCACCGGCCATTGCCACCATTGTTGAAATTGCCTCTTCCACCGAAATTTCCTCGAACATAGTTTGCCTCCTCAATTCGCTCGGCCAAGCGCACTTGGCTCTCATTCGGACAAACTTGTGTAGCATGTGCAAAGGATCCACACTCCTCACAAGCTCTAGCATTTTGCTTGTAGTAGTGGACTTGCCTCTTAAGCTTGCTCACTTCACCTTCAAGGAATTGGAGCTTCACATCCCTATCAATGTCTTCTCCCTTTGGATCATATAACTTCCTTGCACCTTCACCTTGAACTTTCACCTCCTTGCTAGCTTGACTCACCCCATACATGGCCTCATAATCGGATAGCTTGTCAAGTAGCTCCCAAGCTTGATCCGGTGTCAAGTCTATGAACCCACAATCGGTGTGGAGATTGAGCTTGTCCTTCGTTACCGGATTGATGCCTTGGAAAAAGATGTCTTGAAGCACATATGGTTGTTGGCCATGAGTAGGACATTGGCGCAACATCTCCTTGAAACGGTCCCATGCTTCGAAGAGGGGCTCATTCGGACCTTGTTGAAAGCTTGCAATCTTCCTTCTTAACTCGGTTGTCTTTGAGGGCGGGAAGAACTTCATCAAGAAAGTATCATAGAGTGTCTTCCAAGTTGTGATTAACCTAGGAGCTTGGCTCTCGAGCCAATGTGCGGCCTTGCCCCCAAGTGACCATTTGAACGCCTTTAGAAGCACATACTCCAATGTCTCCTCATCGGTAGAGATCGTCTCACACATGTCCACAAAGTGTTTGACGTGCTCTATGGGACACTCATGTGGACGGCCCTTGAATTGATCACGCTTGATGAGGGAGATGAATTGCGTCTTGATCTCAAAATTCTTGGCAACCTCGGGAAGCACAATAGCCGGCTCGGGTACCCTCAACTCCGGATGCATGTATTGGCGTGCATTCCGGGGTAGAGCGTTGAGTTGAGGCTCGGCTCTCATCCGTTGCTCCCGTTCTCTTCTTGCCATCTCCTCTTGATTGTCCCTCTCAAGTTGCAATCTAGCCATTTCAGCCCTAAGTTGAGCCAACTCCTCATCAACATGGAGAGCTTGATTCGCCATCCTTTTCCTTCTTCGGGCTTCCTTGAGAATACTTTCCGGATCACTCACAAACTCAAGCTCAAGTGTTCCTCGGGAGGAACGAGCTAGCATACACCTATGAAACAAAAACACAAACCAAAACAAATCAAAAACAAACAAAGGGTTTGGGCTATTCCCTCACCCAAATCACTACCAAAACACAAGAAACTCACCAAATTGGCACTCAATGCACTTAGACTTCCCCAGCAACGGCTCCAATCTTTTGATCGCTCTCGGATGCGAGGGTCAAGAGATACAATTTATAACCCGACCCCGTTGTAGTACGTGGTGGGTGTCGAACACTCAGGCAGTCTACTCGATCGATGTGCCTAGATACTAGGAAGCTAGAAAGGAGAGCATAAAACAAAGGAAAACAAAGAAAACAGTCGGGACCGACACTGAGGTCACGTCGGGCCCGAGGTTGACGACAAGAGGAAGTCGGGACCGACACTGGATAAGTCGGGCCCGAGGTAGCTGGGGATGTCGAACTCAAAGATTTTAAAAGTAGATCTTGGGCTTTTGGGTTCCTTCCCTAGTAGATTAAGGCTTTTCCACCCCAATTCAGGCAATGAGTGATGATCGGACTAGGATCGAGTGCTTTCGCCCTCGTTCCAACCACATCTACACCTCGATCCATGGGGAAATCCCCTTCGAAGCAAGGTCTTGAGATTGACACATGTTCACTTTCGCTACTTTGCCAATCTCAAGCCTTGATTCCCAACTTTCGCAAGGAATTGTAGCTCTATGTAGAGTGGGTTCCTTAGATCAAACACTCAAGGCTATGGAATTGGGGTTTCTAGCCTAAACCTAGCTAGGGTTTTCCCCCATAACCCAAGATCAAGGAGATCTACTCCATGAGACAAGCAAAGAAAGCAATCAAATCAAAAGGGAAAGCAATCATCATAATCAATCTCAAAACAAAGCAAAGTTTCATTCAAATCCAAAGCAATCCACAAATCCAAATCAAGGGTTTTCAAATCCACAAGAACAAAGCAAATCAAAGCAAATCTACCAACAAAACTTATCAAGACTTCCTCCCTTGGCCGATTCTCTCTCCCTTCCTTCTCCTCTCCTTCCTCCTTGCTCTCCAAGTATCCCCTTGGTTCCCTTCTTTTTGTGTGTGTGGGAACCCTTTCTTAGAAGACAAGAGGGCCTTTTATAGATTAGATGAAGGGCAAAAGTGGAAGTCCACAAATTCGTGCCTTGGAGCCCAAGTAGTTCGGTGACCGACTCGGACAGACACGGAGGACCTCGGGCCCGAGTTACTGTGCATCTCGGTCCGAGGTTGGAGACTTCAAAGTCGGGCCCGATGTGGTTGCAACTCGGTCCTGACCTCGTTCCACCTTCTTCTTAGTTGGCTTCTCTTGTTCTTCTTCATGGCTTGCTTCTCTCTTTCCCGCTTTAGCTCGGCCTTTGCCCCATGTCTCGACCCTCCTTCAAATCGATCCTTGATTCATGCCAAATTACCTACAAAACACATAAAAGGTGCGTAGTCTCCGAATCTCATAGAAATACGGGAACTAGGCTAAAAAGGAACAAAACGCACAAGAAAAGGGGAAAAAGAAACATATTTACAAAGGATATCACATATGAAAACACCACCAAATAGAGAGACATCAAGGAGAAGCTCTCCTATAGGGCAATGGTGTGCTTCTTGTGGTGATGAGAAGATGATGTAGTAAGGGTGGTCTTGCAAGGCAAAGGAGGTGGGGGAAGAGCATGCATTGGCTCTATTCAAAAACTACGTCAATTCAATCAGACATCATTCTGATGTCTTTTTGGAAGATAAAGAAGAGTTAGTTGATATTAGATAAAAAGGTTGGGTGAATGAGTAAGCAAGTTCAATTGGTCTAGCGGAAGTTGGTGAGGGGCGTGTGAGGTTGGAGTGCAAGAGATCTCGGGTTCAAATCCCGGCTCTTGCATTCTTTTTGCAAACTTGTAATTAATTTTCTAGGCTCTTATGTAATTTATTTTCTATAATGAATTAAATTGCCAAAGGATTTTATTTTTATTAATTTTCTTTTTATTGATTTACCTCACTTTATTAAACTATACCCCTCAAGTTATTTTATTACATTTTCATCTATTTCGACTTTTGCTAATAGCCTTTTTCGAAGAAAATACGATGAATTAATTCGATATCCAAATCCTTCTTTTTAACTTAGAGAAACTAATTGAAAATCCTTCTGGTAGCGCTTGACATACACGCGCACTCTATTTTTTGAATTATTTGGACGCACTTCGTGCGTCCAAATAATTCAACCTAGATGGACGGCGGAGATTCGCTCTCAATTCGCACCCACGTAGGCATTTGCACCTGAACTGCTCTCTTATTATTTTATCTTCTCCACCTATATTATTATTATAATAATTTACTTCATGAGTTCTCTTATAAAAGGAATATAAGAGACAATCAAAACCTTAGAAGAATTAAAGAAATTCTTATTAAAAGTTCGCTCTTATCTCTCGTGTCGTTAGGTCGAGATCCCGTTCCGTTTAAGCCCTCAATTTCCGTTCGTTGATTGTAAACGCTCGTGAAAGCTAAGGCAAGTGGAATTTCTCCTTTTAGCCTTGATAATTCATTCCGTGAAATTTCTAGATGTTGGGAACAACTTGCTTGCTAATAATAAACGAATCTAGGAATATCGATTGTTAGAAATAATGACCCAATTGTTATCGTTATTATGCTATTTAATATTCGATAAGACTATTATGCTAGTCTTGTTTGTGGCCTTGTTTGTTTATGATCTTGTTTAGAGATCGGTTTGGATGAAATAGTGAGGGGTGCGGGATTAACTTGACACCTCTATATAACTTGTTGGTGATTTGTGAAAAGTCATCAAATCCCATCGAGAGCAAGTTGAGGTTAATAAGTCACAAGGATAATGTTGATTGGGAGATTGACTTATGTGATTTGCCATGATATGATAAAGATTTGTTGTCATGTACAGAAATGATTCAAGTCAAGGCACACCAACACCGAGGAACCAAACCACATGTGCCAAGGTACAAGGCGAGAGCGCGCTTTGGAGGCGTCGTCACTCGGTAGTGGCACGATGCATCGACACTCGGTGGTGACGCACCGATGCACATGGCGCATGATTGCACGACTTCGGCGTGGTGCAAGGGCGTGGCGTGCCGGTGCTCGATCTTGTGGTTCAAGTCTCGGCAGTTGGAGCATGCCTTTGACATTGCAATGGCACAGCCGTGGCTGCACGATGCTGGCGACACACCTAGGTGGTGTACGACGAGCTTGCGGCGCGCCTAGGGCTACGGCATAAGGTGTCTAGTGGTTGCGATTGAGCCAAGGTATGGTTTCGAGCTTGTTATACGAGTCTATAGCTTTGTGCATCTTCTAATGAAGTTAGGAAGCTTCTCTTAAGCTTGGTGAATGCTCTAAGCAAGAACCAAAGCTTGAATTTAGCTTGGCACATAGCTATGTATGCTAGAAAGGAGTTATGAAGCTTCAAACTAGCTTAGAGTAAGCTCTAGAAGCTTGAATAAGCTCTTGACTCAAAGTATAAGCTTAATAAGAATCTCATGTAGCTAGGGATTAGCTCATGGAAGCTTAAACTAGCTCAAGTTAGCTCAAAGTAGCTCAAAAGTCAGCTCATCGAGGTAAGACGCAACTCAAGCCAGCTCAACTAGTTGGATGCTAGGTCAACTAGCTAGGGGCCAACTACACTAGGTAAGTGACCTATCTAGGTACCTAGCTATGCTAGCTTGGTATGGGCCTTGGTGGGCTGGCTCATGGGGCGCGTGTGTGGGTTGGATGGGCCGCAAGCATGGACGCTTGGCATGGGCCTCATGCCTTGCCTTTTGGGCCGTAGCTATGGGCTTTTGGATTGGATTTCTAGATGAAGTTTTGGGCTTTCCTTTGGGCCATTCTTGGCTGGATTGAGACGCCATTTTGGACTCCATAAAATGGGCTGGTTGGACGCCTATGATGACAAGGAAAGAGAAGGAGAAGTTACAACCAACTCTCCTAAAATCACTCTCGGCCTCTCTTTGTTTCAACCGATTGTGTAACTACCTATTGGCGGTTATTTGGACAGCCAAGGACTCCTTTTTAAAGGGCAGAATGTCGTCCATTTGGAGGCATGTAAGACACACGAAAATTAGACTCAAGTCTACACAATTCGGTGAGGGAAAACACTTGTAGTCGAGAGAGAGAGTTGGCTTTGTTTGAGTGAGTTTTCACGAGTGAATCAAACACAAGTGAGATTATCATGGATCGATCTTCACAAGTTCGAGTGGTGAAGGAACCTCAAGTGGTGTAGCATGAGGAGTTCATCCAAGTGAAGGATGAACCACAAACTTCATGGGAAGAAGCCCTCGTTCAAGTGAAGAATGAAGAGGAGTCATGGAATTCGAACAAGGTACGTTCATTCTTAATAGACGTGTCTTGCCAACACGTCTATTGCTTATTCGGTACGTTTTATCCCACAATGATATTGCGAGAACCCTTGGCATGGAATAGGGGCAATATACGTGAAGGAAAGCGGGATCTCATCCCGTGACTCGTAGTCTATATCCGGGTTAACTTAATAAAACATGTTAAGTGAGTCGATGGTGATTGCCTTAGGGCCTACACCCAATGTGTAACATCCCCGACCAAAGTGCATACGTCATTTTGCATTCATATAATATTAAGAGCATATACATAACATATTGGCATCATATATAGTGAGTTTTTAAAAGTAATATTTATTTTCGAATTAAGTTTATTATATTTTAAAAAGTTTTTAATTAAAAGTTAATTATTAATTATTTCAGGGTAAAGTTTATAGTAAACGAGATTCCAGGTACAAAGTGATTTTTTTTAAAAAAACCTTAGCCGATTTCAGTGCTTTGTTTAATAAGGTGTGAAATGATGATTCTTCATCATTAAGTATATGTAGATAGAACAAAAAAAAAGAGCATACAGGGAAGAAAAAAAAAACGAAGACAAGAAGGAAATCTTTGTTGTTTTGCTGGATCTTGATCCAGGTCTCTTATATCGGGTTTTAATCATGACGTATAATCGTGGTTTGGTAAGTTTTAACTAGTTAATGGTTTATCTGGATTTTTCTAATTTTTCCATATCTAGATCTATAGTTGCTATTGATTTGAAAATCAGTCGATTTATAGTTCTCGGAGGGTGTTTTCGATATTGGATTTATATTTGGAAAAAGATTTCAGAGTAATCTTAAGGTTTTGCTTTGTAATGATATTATGGAGACCCTTGATCAAGTTTTACAGAAAGATTTGAACTAGAAAACTGTTCTTCTATATATATAGTTTATCGTTGTTAAGTTTGAAAGGATTTGGAATTATGCACAAGAAGTTATAATGCATTCTGGCATTTCATTGCATTTGGGGATAAAGTTTGTAAGAGTAAATAGGCTGTTTTTTCATTGGGTTATATATAGGAGCACAAGTCATAGATCGTGGTCAAAGAGAAAGGGAAGAGATATAGTATCTATCTTGAACAGGTGAGTATAGACGGGAGATTCAACCTTATGTGATATACGTGAAATATGGATATATGTATTATATGAGCTATATGAGTATATGAGCGATATGGATATATGTATAATATATGCTATATGGATATATGTGTTATATGAGTTATATGAATAGATGTGATAGCTCTGAAATTTCCAGAGTTGTTTGCACAGAAAGTATGTTAACAGATGGCATATGATATATGGTTACATGATGCACTTGATTGCATAACATATTGCAATGAGATTAAAAGGATCTGTGACTGTCTTGCCCTGAACTGTAATTCAGGAAATCTTCAGATTTCTTTGTTAAAGCGACCTACGGCCCATACAGGATCTTCGGATCGTACATGATCTACAGATCATACAGGACCATAAGAGTCAATATTTAGGAAATCTTCGGATTTCTTTGCTAAAGGGACCATAAGAGTCCATATATAGTAAACCCAGGGCAGATTTAGGCTTGAACAGTTCACAGAATAATAAATCGGATACATCGGCATTAGCATTTGCATAGTAAATTTCTATATGACATATGTATAATATGTATGTTTATGTACAGGGACTAAATGTTTGACTCTGTGTGAAATAATTGATGATGGTTTATATTCACTGAGTATGAGACTCACGTAAAGCGCAAAATAATTTTTCAGGTTCAAGTAGAACTTACTGATGTGTGTCTCTTTTAGAGGTCACATTCATACAGGTCGGCCGGCTGAAGCTCTATGCAACCTTCTCCTCCTAATTTTTCATCATAGACATATGGGATGTAATAATGTTAGAGAAATAGATGTATTAGCATAAGAGGTGATGCATATGTGTGCGCAACCTTATATGGTTGTTACTTTCTGATATGTACTTATGTGAAAATAGTTGTTATATGCGAATTATCATTTTATATAGGAGATAAGTATTACTAAGTATACGTCATAGGGTATAAGGGTGTCACACAACGAGACTACCCTTAGGGGTCTACTCACGAGATTACCTTTCGAGGTCTACTCAAATCGCCTTGTGTGTACAGGGGTCGGCTTTCACTTCAATTTATTAATGCAACATATCTATTCCGTTTTCATAACCTTATAAACCAACAATCTTTAACTTATATTTGTTTATGTTTATGTATGCATTGTTGTTTTGTCTCGTTATGTTTGAGGATTTGGCTAAACGAGAGGATAAAACGGTCAAGGACGTTATCTCTTACTTGAGGGAAGTCAAAATCGAGCCTCCTAGTCCCATAAGGCCGATCGAAGTGGATCAAGGTGGGCTCCAAGACTTGGACGAATGGCTTAATGAGTACAACCGAGGCAAAGCATTTTGGGATTGATTCCTCGCTAATGTGAGGATTGAACCCGATCTCGAACATGCTAAGGAAGATGAGGTTCTTGCGTCACAAACCTCCAAGGCGATGGAGGCTCGTGATCCAAGTCGTGGACTGATGTCGCACTTTTTAGTTGGTTTTTGTGGGTAGTTTTCTAGCTAGGTTGAGTCTTTTCTAGGTCTATTATGTTGTTTTGCATATAATTCCGACCCTCTTTCGAGAGTTGGATGACGTTTAAAGAAGAAACATTGAAGAAGAACCAAGCTTTGAAGCAAGTTTCGAACAAAGAAATGAAGAAATCAAGAGATGGCTAAGGTCGGTGACGACCCACTTTGGGTCGGTACCGAGCGTCATCCGGAGCCCGCGGAAGGAGACTTGCGCCTTAAGTTAGGTTTTAGTAAATGCTTTATTTTGGGGTCTTTTTAAGATAGAGTTTACTTTCCTTTTAAGAACATTCCTACTACTATATAAGGGCTTTTAGGGTTACTTTTGAAGGGACGTTTTTTTTGGAGGGAGAGACGAGACGGAACGAACGATTTTTGCAAGTTGGTTTTCTAGGGTTAACTTTTATTCCAAGCTCTTGGACAAATTTGAGAGGGCTTTAGAATTTTGCTTTGAGATTTGTAAGTTGTTATTTCAATTGAAGTTTGCTTTGTTTTAAATCATGTCTTCTCTTTTATCTTTGATTGTTTGTTGCATGATGAATCGTGAGTAGTCTATTTTTCTAGGGTTGGGGTGAAACCTGACAAGTTGGGCATGATTAAAGCATGAATCTTTGATTAAAACCATTCCTTTAAATCTCTATCCTTTATTCTTCTTGTTTGTTCTTAATTCCTTGATGAAAGTTGAGGCATGTTCATATTCATGATTAAGTTGAAAGATTAAATTGTGAATTTGAATGATATTGGTGTTGAAGCGAAAGTTAAAACCTTTAGACAACAAGTAGGATTACAAGTTTCTATCTTTATGAAAGTTGAGATATTTGCTTGTTTATTCGTGGCGAAAGTCATTAATGAGATTATTGTTGGTTGATCTTTGATTCATGTTTACATGCATAGCTTTTTTGTGGCGGATCCTTCATCCTAGATTCTTTTATATTGATTTTTCGAAGTTTTACCGCTACCCGGATAGGTTGTCACCAATCACCTTTTGGTTGGTACCGAGCATTCAGTTTTCCCAGTTCTTTTTTGCGTCTTGTATCAAATTTTTGGTCGGTGACGACCCAGTTGGGGTCGGTGCCGAGCTTCTTCTGCGTGTGTTTTGTTTTGTTTTGTTTTGTTTTTGTTAGGATTAATTGCTAGACTTTGATACTTCTAATTCTCGTGGACGAACCTGACCTCCTTGTACCTAGCGGAGTCTTGATCTGTAAATTTATTTGCTTGTTAGGATCAAGGTAAAACCCTTACAACAAATTGGCGTCGTTGTCGGGGAATTAGTCTTGTTTCTTTATCTAGTTATCTTTCGGGTTTGGGAATAGCCCATACCCTTTTGTGTTTACTAATTCGTTTTCTAGTGATTGTGTTTGCAGGTGTATGCCCTCTAGTTCGCGAAGGAGAGTTGACTATTTTCCTTTTGATCCCGAACTCGAGAGAATGCTTCACCGCAGGCTAAGAGAACAAAGAGCAATGGCCAACGCTGAGGAAATTGCTCACCAAATGGCTGACCTTCGCCTTCAGATGGAAGGTATGCAAAGAGAGCGTGATGCTCAAGCTGCTGCTGCACAGAGAGAGAGAGAGAGAGGTTGTTGCCCGTCTCCAGGAACAACTCAATGCTATTTCGCTAAACGCAAAGCAATACATGCATCCGGAATTTAGGGTTCCCGAATCTACTATTGTGCTCCATGTGATTGAGCATGCCTTTGAGATTAAGTCTCACTTCATCACTCTTATCAAGAGGTCTCAATTTGAAGGCAAGCCCACCGAGTGCCCCATGGAGCACATCAAGAATTTCACCGACCTATGTGATACTATCGCCGCTGATGACGTATCGCTTGAATATGTGCTCTTGAAGGCGTTCAAGTGGTCTTTGGCCGGAAAGGCACGTACTTGGCTCGAAATTTTACCTCCTAGGTCGATTACTACATGGAAGGATCTACAAGATCAGCTTCTGACGAAATTCTTTCCACCAGGTAAGACTATAGAGCTAAGAAAGCGCATCACTTCTTATCATCAACTTCCCAATGAGACTTTTGTGGAAACTTGGGAGCAGTTTAACGAACTTCTTCGGCAATGTCCTACTCATGGAAAACCACCCTATGTGCTTCAGGAGATTTTCTTTCAAAGAATTAATGCCTCTACAAAGGACCGAATCAACCTCCACACCGACTGCGGGTTCATTGAGATAGATCTCGATCAAGCTTGGGCTTTGTTGGACAAATTCACCAACTATGATGCGATGTATGGCACCCAATAAGCCGTCAAGGTTCCAATGAAGAAGCTTTCTGATCCTAATGTTGAACCGATTGATCAGGATGTGAGGTTTCAATTCATGCAAGATGAGATTAACCGGCTCAAGAAGCAAGTAAGCAACTTCAAATCCACCGCTCAGCCTTGTCAAGAATGTGGTTCCCAAGCTCACACCAATGCTTCTTGTACGAACGTGGAACAAGTCCGGGATGCCAATGCTTATGAGGAAGCGAACTATATGCAAGGGCCCTACCGAGGCCAAAACAACGCTTATCTAGGAAGGAACAACAACAACAATTATCCTCAATGGAACAACAATGGCCATGGTCAAGGTTTTCAAACTCAGGCACAAGAGCAAAGAGCCCCTCCTTATAGACATCCCGGTTACCAAGAGCCACCCACTTGGGCGCAAGGTCTCCTTGAGGGGATCAATGGCATCCGCATAGATCTTAAAGGAGTTCAAAATCAATTGGGAGACTTTGAATCATGGAGGAAGAATGTGAACTTCCAACTTGGTGACTTAGCGGCTCAAATTCCATGACCCAAGGGCGATTACCGGGCCATCCCGATGAGAATCCGAGAGGTCAAATTGTCGCGGTCCATCTGAGGAGCAGAAAGAAGTTGCCGGATCGAGAAACAAGCAAGAAGGCGGTGGACGAAGAGGACCAGCCTAGCTCAGAGGAGGTCGTTACCGACCCATGCAGGGTCGTCACCGACCCTCTCTCCATTATAGAGGAGGTCGTCACCGACCCTCCCCAGGTCATGACCGAAGGTGCTTCCTTTCCCATCCAAGAAGGCTAAGGATTCCACGGAAGGCAAATTCAAGCGTTTTGTGCAGGTTCTTCAAGGGCTCAACATCACCATCCCTTTCGCCGAAGCCTTGAGCGAGATGCCCGCGTACACCAAATTCCTTAAAGAGATCTTGTCAAAGAAGCGGTCGATGGTCGAGTTAACCGATGAGGTGCGATCTCTAGAGCTTCTGGAGAAACTTGGTGATCCAGGTAAATTTGCAATTACCATTGGTATAGGTGCTCATCGCTTTACAGCTTTGTGTGACCTTGGTGCAAGTGCTAGTCTCCTTCCCCTTTCTATATGGTCCAAAACCAACATGGGTCCTTTGGTCTCGGTAAACATGAGGCTCTATATGGCGGATGGCTCTTGTGTGAAGCCAACCGGTGTTGTGGACGATTTCCCTATCCAAGTCGGCAAGTTCTTTGTGCCCAATGATTTTATTGTTATGGAAATGCCGGAAGATCCCGTCATCTCGATCATTCTTGGGCACTGTTCTAAAAATCCCTTCTAGGCCCCGTCTAGGCCCCGCCTAGGCGCTAGAAGGTCCTAGCCCGCCTAGCCGTTCAGACCGCCTAGGCACCCGTCTAGGACCGCCTAGGCCACCGTTCAGACCGTTTAGGCGCTAGGCGGTCCCTCTCCACCTAGCGTCCGCCTAGCGTTTTTTAGAACATTGTTCTTGGGCGACCATTCCTTGCAACCGCCGGAGCTATCATTGATGTGAAAAAGGGCCTCCTTACTTTTGAAATCGGCAATGTGGTGGTTGAGTTCCGGTTCAATCCAACGATGAAGGAGACTAATGAAGCTATGGAGGTCAACATGTCGTACAACCGCTCTGATTACATTGACTGCGAAGATCCAATAGAGCGTTTGCTTGGGGCTTACACAAGCGACGATGAAGACGAGGAAGAAGCCGTAGGGTCGTCATCGACCCCTCACAGGTCGTCACCAACCTCACCGCGCTCTACTCCTACCCCCATTCCACTCGTTTCTTAGGACTTTGCTTATGCCTCTGGCTCGGTACCGACCCACTTGTGGTCAGATCTGACCCTTCTTGAGGTGGATGACGGAGAGCAACTCTTAACCGAAAGTGATTACTTTGAGGAGCTATTCAAGATGGAGAAGGACGATGACATTGTTAGACCACCACCACCTACTCTGGAGCTTAAGACTCTCCCCGAGTCTTTGAGGTATGAGTTTCTTGGCCCAAATGCCACTTTTCCCGTAATTGTTAATGCTAACCTTAATGCGGAAGAAGTTGGAAAGTTGCTTGATGTACTTAGGACTCATAGGAAGGCCATTGGGTACTCACTTGAGGACTTGAGTAGTCTTTCACCTTCTTTGTGCATGCATCGTATTTTTCTTAAGGAAGGACATAGGCCAACCATAGAACACCAACGGAAGCTTAACCCAAACATGGAGGAAGTGGTAAAGAAAGAAATCTTAAGGATGCTTGATGTAGGTATCATCTTCCCAATTTCGGATAGTAAGTGGGTAAACCCGGTTCATGTTGTGCCTAAAAAGAGTGGTCTTACTATTGTTGAGAATGAAAAGGGCGAGTTGGTTCCTACTAGGACTACCACTATTTGGCGCATGTGCATAGATTATAGAAAACTTAATAGTGCCACTAGAAAGGATCACTTCCCCTTGCCCTTTATTGACCAGGTGCTAGAGAGATTAGCTTTGCATGACTATTTTTGTTATCTCGATGGCTATAGTGGTTTTTGGAAGGTTCCGATACATCCCGATGATCAAGAGAAGACCACCTTCACGTGTGCTTATGGCACGTTTGCTTATAGGAGGATGCCATTCGGGCTTTGCAACGCCCAGGCCACCTTTCAACGGTGTATGATGGCCATCTTCTCCGACATGATTGAGGATATCGTAGAGGTGTTTATGCATGACTTCTCGGTTTACGGTACCACTTTTGACTCTTGTCTTGCTAATCTTGCTAGAGTTCTTAAGAGATGTGAAGAGACTAAACTCGTGCTTAATTGGGAGAAGTGTCACTTTATGGTTCAAGAAGGGATTGTCTTAGGTCATATAGTGTCTAAAAGGGGGATTCAAGTTGACAAGGATAAAATTAAATTGATTGAAAAACTACCACCCCCTACCTCCGTGAAAGATGTTAGGAGTTTCTAGGCCATGACGGGTTTTATAGAAGGTTCATTCAAGATTTCTCTAAGATTACTAAACCATTAACTAACCTATTAATGAAGGATGTTGTGTTTGAGTTTTCTTCCGAGTGTCTTGAAGCTTTTCATAGGATCCGGGATGCCCTTGTGTTGCTCCCTATCATGCAACCTCCGGATTGGATACTTCCTTTCGAGATCATGTGCGACGCTAGTGACTACGCCGTTGGCGCGGTTCTTGGACAAAGGAAAGAGAAGAAGCTTCATGCTATTTACTATGCGAGCAAGACACTCGATGAGGTCCAAAGCAAGTACACCACTACGGAGAAGGAGTTCCTAGCCGTGGTGTTTGCCTTTGAGAAGTTCCGGTCATACTTGGTGGGCTCCAATTTAATCGTCTACACCGATCATGCAGCTATCTGTTACATTATGGACAAGAAGGACGCCAAGCCGAGATTACTCCGATGGATGCTTCTATTGTAAGAGTTTGACCTCGAGATACGAGACAAGAAAGGAGCGGAGAATCTTGTGGTGGACCACCTTTCTAGGTTACCCATGGCGCATATCAAGGAGTCCGGAGACACGGTACCCATCAATGACACTCGCCCGGACGAAATCCTCTTGAGCAATGAAGTTCTACGGATCGATGTCGGTCATCCTGGGTCGATCACGACCACTCATGGGTCGGTGAGGACCAGCCCTGGGTCAGTAACGACCCCCCTCATGTTCAAGAGTCGGTCGACTCCGAGCAAAACAGCACGACTCCGACCCTATCGGGGGTCGATTCAGGTCACTTTTCTCCCTCTTCTTGTGTACTTCTTCCTTCTTCTCCTCCAATCCTCTTCCCATTTTATACATGCTATTAGAAGGGAGACAACCCCTTGGTTTGCGGATTTTGCTAACTATGTTGTAGGAGGCATTATCCCCGATGGATTGACTTCCCAAGCTAAAAAAAAGTTCCTCCACGACGCCAAGCAATACTATTTGGATGATCTCTACCTGTTCAAGCAAGGGAGTGATCATATCTTTAGGTGTTGTGTGCTGGACGTTGAGATAGAGGGAGTAATCCGACATTGCCATACTCTTCCAACGGGTGGCCATGCTAAGGGATTCAAAACCAACGCAAAGATTCTTCAAAGCGGATTCTATTGGCCCACCCTTTTCAAGGATGTTCAAGCATATGTAACGGCGTGTGATGAGTGCCAACGAGCGGGAAATATTACATGGAGGAATGAGAACCCACTCACAGGAATCCTAGAGGTCGAGCTCTTTGACGTGTGGGGTATTGACTTTATGGGACCCTTCCCCTCTTCGAGTCCCTACAAGTACATCCTCGTGGCGGTCGACTATGTTTCAAAATGGGTCGAGGCCATCGCTACAAGATCCAATGATGCACGAGTGGTGACCAAGCTCATGAAGACCAACATCTTTCCTCGCTTTGGTCTTCCCCGAGCTCTTATTAGCGATGGCGGATCTCACTTCATTGAGCGGAGCTTTGAGGCACTTTTGGCCAAGTATGGGGTATCTCACAAGGTGGCAACTCCTTACCATCCCCAAACAAGTGGTCATGTTGAGATCTCTAACCGGCAAATTAAAATCATCTTGGAGAAGACGGTTTCCCGCTCAAGGAAGGGTTGGTCCTCCAAGCTTGATGATGCACTATGGGCGTACCGCACTGCCTACAAGACGCCACTCCGCACTACTCCCTACAATCTAGTGTATGGCAAGTCATGTCACTTGCCCGTCGAGCTCGAACACAAAGCTTTATGGGCTCTCAAGGAGCTCAACATGGACCTCGATGCGGCCGGAGCAAAGCGATTCATAGACTTGCAAGAATTACAGGAGTTAAGGCTAAAGGCGTTTGAGAATGCCAAGATTTACAAAGAGAGAACCAAGAAGTGGCATGACAAGAAGCTTGTCCCGAAGACCTTCAAAGACGGTGATCAAGTACTCCTTTTCAACTCTAGACTTCGACTTTTACCCGGAAAGCTACGAACCCAATGGAGTGGACCATTCGTTGTTCATCACATCTACCCACATGGGGCAGTCGACCTAATAGATGAGAATGGAAGGATTTTCAAGGTCAACGGGCATCGATTGCACAAGTACTATGCAAGGGCGGAACCCGATGAGGAAATCCGAGCCACATGGGCTCTCACACCTTCCGACTAAGCTGAGGTACTTCTCGTCTAGCTAAAGACGTTAAATAAAGCGCTTATGGGAGGCAACCCGCTTAGTTTAATTTCTTTTTGTTTTTGGACTTTTTAGCTTAGTTTAATTTGTTTTTATTAGTTTAGAGTAGCTAGGATTCTTGTCTTGCATCTCCACTAAAGTTTTGTAGGGACCCGAGGCATCAAAAAGGGAACAAGAGGGTCGGAACACACCATAACGCAAGGGAACAAAGCCCAGGGGAGGTCGGAGACGGCCGAAATCTGGTCGGTACCGACCCTTCCAAGCAAATACGGTAAAAATTTCAGAAATTCCGAAATTGCAAGTAAGTCCCTGCACTTTTAACCCTTTTAACCCTACTCCTTCCCCTCTTTCTTCCTTACCCACGACCTCACCACCGACCCATTCTCCCTCTCAAAAATTTGATTGCCTCCATTGCTCTCAAAGCTTCACAAATCCATCACTACTCCTCTCAAATCTACCAAATTTCATCCTTGTGCTACATAATCCCTCCAATTCCATCACCAAAAACCGAAAATTCGGATCCTCCCTACAAATCCCAATTTTTGAACCGCTCTAAGTGCTTGGTTACGACCCCTTTTCTACTTTCATTCTTCTAGTTACACTCGTTTTTGGTATATTCTTCTACTCCCTTGCTCTTAAATTCAAGTTTACTTGATTAATTTTGAAGGGTTAGTTGAAAATCTAGGTTTTGGGTGTTCTTGAGTTTGAATATGGAATTTTAGGTTGTTTGTATGCTTTAGTGGTTAGATCTACATGATATAATGATGATTTGTGGTTTGTGAGTGGGTTTCTTGATTGATACTTGTTTGTTTGGTTGATTTTGAGCACATATGAATTTTTTGGACTTTTGGTAGCCATTTTAGGGTTTTTGTGCTGAAATTTTCGAGCAAGATTCTGCCCGGCACGGTCGGTAACGATCCAGTTACGCTCAATACCGACCCTTCAGTGCCATTGTGCTTTTGCCTTAGCGCGTATAAGAGCGATTACGAGAGCCTCCAAGGGTCAGTTCCGACCCCGGTTGCCTCGTAATCTTGATTGTTGCATGCTTATTGAGCTAATTTATCCATGAATTGAGTAATTTAAGCATGAGATTTCCCTATACTTACCTACTTTTCATGATTAAGCATGCTTGGTTGAGATTTTTTCTAATAAATTTGGAGCATGTTGCTTATTGTAAGTATGGGGTGCTTCTTTGGTGGTGCTATATGAGATCTTTGTATGGTTTTTGTCCTATATATATTTGGCAATTATCAAGGGAGTTTGAATGTTTTTGTAGGACCATGGCCTCTTCAACCAGTTATCCCACCAAGAAGCAAAAGAAAAACAAGCAAAAGGTGTATTATGTAGAGTTTGCTTCAGACGAGCAAAAAGACCGATTCGTTGAGATGTGGCACAGAGATGTCAATGTGCGCGCATATCAGAGAGGCGACGCCGATAAGATTGGTTTCCATGCGGATGTGCTTGAGGCCTTCTCTTGGATCGGAGCTCAACACCTCATCTTGCATCCTATTAAGGAGCATCACGTGGCTCTCACGTGCGAATTCATGTCGGATTTTAGCTTGGAAGTGGACGACACCGACTTCAATAAGTCGATTGTCGGCTTTCAGCTTTGCAATAGGCGCCATGAGATGGACATCAAAAAGTTCAACAAGCACCTTGGCTTTCGTGCACCGTCAGGGGTGTACACAACGAAAGACTTCCCTATCAAGAGGTTGTGGCATTACATCACCGGCAGGGTAGACTTCTCCACCAATGCCCTCCCCGGTGGATACATTGCTAGCCCCATCTTTCGGGTCATCCTGCGCATCCTCGGCTCCACAATTTGGCCAAGGTACGAGCATGCGGATGTGCTTGAGGCCTTCTCTTGGATCGGAGCTCAACACCTCATCTTGCATCCTATTAAGGAGCATCACGTGGCTCTCACGTGCGAATTCATGTCGGATTTTAGCTTGCAAGTGGACGACACCGACTTCAATAAGTCGATTGTCGGCTTTCAGCTTTGCAATAGGCGCCATGAGATGGACATCAAAAAGTTCAACAAGCACCTTGGCTTTCGTGCACCGTCAGGGGTGTACACAACGAAAGACTTCCCTATCAAGAGGTTGTGGCATTACATCACCGGCAGGGTAGACTTCTCCACCAATGCCCTCCCCGGTGGATACATTGCTAGCCCCATCTTCCGGGTCATCCTGCGCATCCTCGGCTCCACAATTTGGCCAAGGTACGAGCTTTCGCGCCCCCACAAGCAAGAGCTTGCATGCTTAGCCAACATGATCATTGAGACACCAAAGCAAATGAATCTGGGGTACGAGTTTGCCACCGTAGTCATTAACCACCATGGCCAACACAACCACAACAACACCTACTTTGGTTGGCTTTTGGTTATCCTTGCTAAATCTCTAAAGATCAAACTTTTCGCCTATTCTTCCAAGTGGGTAATTTCTATGGATGTGAAGTACTACACCAATGCTAAGGTTGTCTACCAATCCGTCGCCGGCTTCATCAACAAGTTCAAAATCGATGAGAACACGACACACGACTTGGTGCTCACCAAAAAGAATCTTGAGCTCTTCTACCGCCTAAATTGGTATGATGCATGGGCTCCTACACCCTACCCTTTGGTGCCCAATGTTCGAGTTGATGAGACGATTAGACATCAGCCTAGCCGGTACCGAAGAGCCGAGCCTAACCCACCTCCGAGAGAACACGTCTGTGAATGGGAAGGACGAAGAGGCCAGCCCGGGGGGGGACGACCCATCAAGGGTCGGTTACGACCCAGCAGAGGACGGTGCCCACCATCAACAACACGGTGCCGACCCTATGGATTTCACCATGGGACCGCAGACAGAAATGGTCCCCTACTACTCCCACCCCTATGGCTTTGATGGGTCCGGCGGCTCTGACATTCAAGGGCAATGCACATATCACACCGGGTCGAGCTCAGGTGGCAACCCCGACATCTCCCTTCTATCCGCTAAGAAGGACGCCCTCATGCTTCACCAACACCATCTCTATGGGGCGCTTAACCACCACCATAACCAGTTTCTTGATCACCAAAAAGAGCTTCAAGACTTTTGTATTGAGTATTATGAAGACCACAAGCAAGATGTCGACAGGTGGAATGCTCAAGTGGAATATAACAACTGGTTGGTGATGGTGTTCAAAATGGTAAAACATGAAGTGGGCCCGAGGTACAAGGAATAAACGGATCCGACGGGACTCCCAAGGTGGATTTTGGGACCCACAACCATACCCATCTTTTAATTAAACAAAATCATTATCTACTCAAGGTCTTCCGAAACCTCAGGAACGAAGTTTCGACCTCGTTGTCGACTCGGTTGACACCCCCGCCCGTCCGAACCACTCAGTTGTCGTCGTTCCCCCCGACCAATCATCGACTGCCTCACCACCAGACCAATCAAAAGCCTTGATCTCGGGCGTCCCACATCGAGTAACAACCAAAACTCGGCTCTTGAATTCTCTATAAATAGAGGAGAACCTCGTAAGTAGAAAAGTGTCGAAAAACATCTTGAACTCAAGAACTATCTTGCTCGTTGGAGATCGACGTGTTGAATCATCGTCAAAGACCTCGCTATAGACAAGTGAAGTCCACAAAAAGACTTCAAGTCACACAAAGAGACTTCGCTCACACCAAAGACCTCGCTACGTCATCTCGCAAGCCATCTCCGCCACGCTCAAACTCAAAACTCAACCTCGCCACTAGAGTACATCAAGTTGCCTGCGGGTGGTAGAAGTTCATAGCAATTAGGAGATCTCGAATCTTGTTAGATTGAGATCTCGAATACTCTTAGGAGGTCTAAGGTGTAAACCTCGTTGTTTGTAAACGTCGTGATTTGTAACCTTGTTGTAAGAAAACAATAAATAAAGAGTAAGTGTTTGCACAATCGAATAATAGAATCCCGTTTCTTGTCTTCTAGCGACGGTTTATTTCGGGTTCCATCACTGGCGTCGTCTGTGAGAACCTCTTCATCCTAAGCAGTTTCCCCAACACCCTGATAACATGCCCGAGACCTCGCAATGGATGGCTGCGGGACCTCCGGGTTGTCGTTCGTGGTCCCTCCGGGTTGGACGTATATTGCCCCACAAAACCCCTACCCATTCCAAGGGTACGAGCCGGGCGGTGCAGCCCCGAACCCATATCCCAATCCGGGCTATAGGAAGTACCAGCAGGGTTTCGCCCCCTCATACGTCCCTATCCCTGTCGCGGGCCAACCCCACTCCGAGTACGTACCCGCATACGTCCATGGGCATGTGTTGGGACATGAGACATCCATCAACGGCTCGTCAGCAGAGAGGCCTCCGCGAGACCCCATGCAGATCTCACGATCGCGTTCACGACGTTCATGAATACAGGACACAAAGTTGTCCGAAACGGCAGGGAGTGCTATACACCCCCTGAAATCGAGGTCGCGCCACCAACCTGTTGAGGCCGGATGCCGCTCCCCCTTTGTGGACAATATTCAAGGCGCGCCTATGCCCAAAGGTTTCCATTGGACACTAATGGGACTCTACGACGGCATGGCTAACCCGGAGGATCACGTGAAGCACTTTGCTGTCCAAATAAATGTCAACTCCTATAATGGCGCCATATTTTTCCACATCTTCCCAACCACCCTCGACAAGGCCACGATGACGTGGTTCATATGCCTCAAGATAGGGTATGTGGCCTCGTTCGCTCAGCTGTGTGAGTCCTTTGTCACACACTTTAGGGGTTCGAGGAAACGCAAGAAGAACATGCGGGATCTCCGCGATATTCAGCAGGGAGAGGGCGAATTGTTGGGCACATTCTTCACGAGGTTCACCACCGCGGTGGCGGAGATAGCACACATCGACGAAGCCTCTGTGCGAGATACCCTCATGGGCAACCTGTGTCCGGGGCCTTTCAAGACTTATATTTTCTTGAAATGCCCAATGACGTACGACAGTCTGTGTGCTCGGATCACGTCCCGAGTGTATGCCGAAGATGCCGCAAACCAGAGCTCTCGGCCAAAGACCGACAAGGAAATAGTCACCGACGCAAAAGGAAAGGCGAAGGTGGCCGCGCCGGCCGCAAGGGATGCGTATGTGACGCTGGCCCAAAACCTCGTCAACAACAACAACAATAGGAACTACAACAAAAACAACACCAACAACATAAACAACAACAGTCGCAGCAACAACCGCGGGGGCGGTTGGAACAACTTCGGTCGGAGGGAGCGCGGCTATAGGGGCAAGGGCGGCCCTTTGTACAACCCAAACAAAATGGGGCACGCCAACCCCGCTTTGGGGGCAAACACCGTGCCACAAGGCCCGAGTCAGGCCACGGCCAACAACGTCGAGCAGCAGGCACCCGCGAAGCAAGCATGGTCTGGGCAGACAATGACACCCAATAGGTATATTCATACCATCTTGGGTGGACCTTCGTTGGCAGGATTGAGCCAGGCGGACAGGAAGTGGTACGCGAGGGCAAGCCATCATGAGCCCTCGGTGTTTAGCATTGCCCAGACCTCGCGATCTCACATGGGCTTGGCTTTCACCTCCAAAGATGTCGAGGGACTCCACATGCCGCACTCGGACCCTCTGGTGGTGCATGCACAAGTGGGCTCCAAAATGGTGAAGCGGTTGCTGGTGGGCACGGGATCCTTCGTGGACATCATGTAATTCGGCGCGTTCGAGCAGCTGGGTATCTCCGAGACATCCCAGAAGCCCTACGCTGGAAAATTCACCTCCTTCTCTGGGGACGAAGTCGACGTCGCGGGTCTTATAGACCTTTGGGTGACGCTAGGCACCGGCTCCACTAGGAGAACCGAGATGGTGGAGTTCACGGTAGTACACCTGCCTTCGGTGTACAATGCAATCATCATGAGGGTATCCCTAATGAAATTACAGGATGTTGTCTCTATCTATCACCTAAAGATGAAATTCCCCGTTGACGGCGGGGTTGGAGAGGTAAAGGGCAACCAAGAGGAGGGTCGCGTTTGCTATGCGACCTCGACAAAACAAAAATGCCCGGTGTTCATGGTTGAGTCCCCCAGCGAGGCCGACCTCGAGGTCCGGGACTTTACGGTCCCCATCCCGAGACAAAAAGAATGGTGATTACCCCCTTCGGGAATAAGTCTGAGAACATCTACCTGGGAGAGTGTCTCTCCGGGAAATCAACGACGTCGTTGGAGGCCCTGTTGTCTAGATTCTGCGATGCGTTCGCCTGGACCGCCCGGGATCTTCACGGCGTCCCGCGCACCGTGCCGGCGTCCCGCGCACCGTGGCCCATCACTCCTTGAACATCGGCATAACCACCCGCCCTGTGGTGCAACGGCGGAGGAAGATGAACGAGGAAAGGGCAAACGCCGCAAATGAAGAGGTGGCTAAGCTGTTGGCCGCGGGGTTCATCCGCGAGGTCCAGTACCCAAGATAGTTGTCCAACGTCGTGCAGGTCAAAAAGGCCAGCGGTAAGTGGCGGATGTGCGTGGACTTCAAGGACCTCAACAAGGCGTGCCCCAAAGACAGCTACCCCCTACCCTCGATCGACGAACTAGTTGATTCAACCGCGGGGCACGGGGTCTTGAGTTAATTCAACGCGTACTCAAGATACAATCAGATCTCGATGAGTCCGCGTGACGAGGAGGAGACGTCCTTCATCACGCATCGGGGTACGTACTGCTACAAGGTCATGCCCTTCGGCCTTAAAAACGCAGGGGCAAACTTCCAGCGTCTCGTTGACCGGGTCTTCAAAGACCATTTTGGGAGGAACGTGTCGGCCTACGTCGACGACATCGTGGTACGAAGCAAAAGCCCCGAAGAGCATCTGGCTGACCTCCACAAGGTCTTCGTGACCCTTAGGCACAATCGTCTCAGCCTGAATCCTGAGAAGTGCGAGCGTGTCATAGGGGAAGTTCCTAGACTTCATGATCAACGAGCGCGGGATCGATGTCAATCCCGCCAAGGTCGAATCGATCCTCTCAATGAGGTCGCCACGATCTCGCACTGAGGTACAGCGGCTCAACGGCGCCGTGAACTACATGGGGAGGTGATGCGTCCCTCGTATGGGATGCGATAGATTGACTCGGTGTTTCAGTATTGGGTCTCTAGAATTCGCAGTGGAAGGCTTGTAAGACTCGAAACAATGTTGAATTGTTCGAACTTTTTTGGAAACACGAGAGGAATTGCGAGCAAACAATGAGAACTAGCACAAAGGGAAAATAAGGAGCAAAAACGTCAACTTTATTTAACCCTAAAATGGGCGCTGCTTTGAAATGAACGACATGAGGCCCCTTATATAGAGGCAACACAAGAAAATAATGAAAAACCCTAGTCTAGAGGCAGCGCGCCTAGGGCTAGTACGCAGACTAAGGCCCATTGGCGCGAGCCCATTATTCATCGGCACAAGGCCCATAAAACACTTCCTAAAAGTATAAAACTACTAATAGTAATGTTCGAAAGTGGAAACAATGCAAAAAATACTATGAAAAGGATAGGTCGTTCGTGACCATGCTCGGAGTGTCGCGACAAGGCCATCGCAGTCTTGACACGGCGCTGGCGAGTCCTGGCGCGGCACGGACACGATGCTGGCACGGTGCTGGCGAGGTCTACAGCGTTGGCGCGGGCGCTGGCGAGCGGGGCACTTGAACCTCAAGTTGCGATCCAAGGGCCGGTGCAAGACTCGAGTCTGATGGTGCCAAGGTGGTGAAGGTTTGCACCGTGGGATCCAGTTGAGGTTCCTCGACGCCGTGGACGCACAAGGCAGTGTGTGTCGGCGCGGAGAGGGGCGCACCGTGGCCTGCGTTGAGGCGCGCCACGAGCGACTGCGTCGCAGTCTAGATTGCTCGAGTCTTGGTACGGGTGACGGGGCCATCCGAGCGAAGTGTGAATGAGTCGGCCTCCTGGCTAGCATCCATGACGGGGGTCGCATCACCCTCCCCCACTTGGTTGGGAAACATCCCCGTTTCCTCATAAGCAAGTTCAACATAGGGGGAGAGTTTGGCAACGTTGAAAGTAGAATGCACCGAATACTTGCCTGGGAGGTCGATCTTGTAAGCGTTGTCCCCGATCCGCTCTAAGACTTTGAAAGGGTCATCTCCTCTTTGGTGTAGCTTTGTCTTCCGTGCGTCCGAAAAACGGTCCGTGCAAAGATGCAACCATACGAGATCTTCGGGGTTGAAGACTAGACGCTTGCGACCCTTGTTTTGATGCGCCTCGTATTGGACAGCCCGACGCTCCAATTAATGCTTCGTCCGCTCGTGAAACTTACGGATGGCATCGGCGCGGTTGGCCGCGTCAATGTGTTCTTTATCTTCATGGTCCGAGGGACTAAATCCATCGGAGAATGCGGGTTGATGCCGTAGACGATCTCGAACAAAGTCTTCTTTGTCGTCGAGTGTTTGGACCTGTTATAAGCAAACTCAACGAAAGGGATTAGATCCTCCTACCGGTGTGGGTTATGTTTGAGCACCGTCCGAAGAAGAGTGCCTAGGGTCCGATTGGTCACCTCAGTTTGACCATCGGTTTGGGGATGATAGGAGGTAGAAAAGAGCAATTGCGTACCTAGCTTTCCCCAAAGCGTTCTCCAAAAGTGGCTACAAAATTTTGTGTCTCGATCACTAACAATAGTGCGAGGCACACCATGAAGCTTCACGACATGCTCAAAAAAGAAGTTTGCGATTTCTGTCGCATTGTTGTTTCCTTTGCATGGCATGAAGTGAGCCATTTTGGAGAAGCGGTCCATAATCACGAAGATCGAATCTTTACCGCGCCTTATCATTGGGAGGCCCGTGATAAAATCCATGGAGAGATCTTCCCACGGGGTATCCAGAATGGGAAAGGGCGTGTAGAGGCCATGAGGGTGGGACCTCGATTTAGAAGTTTGGCATGGAACGCAACCGCGACAATACTTGTGAACATCGGATGCCATGTGGGGCAAGAAAAAGTGTTCACGAAGTGCTGCTAGGGTCTTGGCTATGCCAAAATGTCCTCGGCCGTCATGAGCTTCTTTGAGAAATTGATGCCTCACTAACGAGGACGGAATGCAAAGCTTTCCGGCTCGGTAGAGGTATCCATTGTCCAAAAAATAAGACTCATGGATTCGATTATGCTCGAGGTTCTCCATGATCGGTTTAAAAAATTGATCATGCAAGTATAACTCCTTAATCAAGGAGAACTCGAGCAAGTTGGCTTGTAGTTGAGTTAAGAGCACATACCTGCGTGAGAGAGCGTCTGCCACGACGTTCTACTTTCCTTTTTTGTGGGCAATAATATATGGAAAGGTTTCCATAAACTCCACCCATCTTACATGGCATTTGTTTAGAGTCGTTTGACTCTTGAGATAGGCTAAGGCGGCATGGTCCGTGTGAATCACGAACTCGCTAGGCCATAGGTAATGTTGCCATGTCATTAGAACCCGAATAAGTGCGTACAACTCCTTGTCATACGTCTGGTAATTCAAAGTTGCCCCCGTAAGTTTCTCACTAAAATATGCAATGGGGCGTCTATCTTGGAGGAGTATGCCGCCTATGCCATAGTCAGAGGCGTCGCACTCGACCTCAAAGCACTTAGTGAAGTCTGGCAATTGCAAGACCGGAGCGCTACATAAAGCATCTTTCAAGGCTTGAAAGGCGGTCTCATGAATTGGCATCCACTTGATTGTGGTTGCCTTCTTGGTGTGATTATGGAGTGGCCCGGCGATGGAACTAAAGTCCTTGACGAAACGCCGATAAAACCCTGCGAACCCTAAGAAGGAGCAAACCATTGTTGGGGTCGTAGGGGTGGGCCACTCACGGATGGCGCGGATCTTGTCGTCATCCACTCTAAGCCCATCCTTGGACACGATGAAACCAAGAAAGTTCGTCGTGTTCGTGCAAAACGAACACTTGTCTAAATTTACAAACAAAGAATGCTCGCGAAGGCAATCTAACACCGCCTCGCGTGTGACTCTAAATCCTTAGAAAAAACCTAAATGTCGTCAAAATACACGACGATAAAACGTCCTAAAAATTTTCTAAAAACAAAGTTCATTAATCGCATAAAAGTACTAGGGGCGTTTGTCAAGCCAAAAGGCATGACAAGCCATTCGTACAAACCATGCTTGGTTTTGAATGCGGTCTTCCACTCGTCGCCTTCATGCATTCGGATTTGGTGGTATGCGCTCCGAAGATCAATCTTCGAGAACAAGGCGGCGCCGTGGAGCTCATCAAGAATATCGTCGAGCCTTGGAATTGGGTGCATATACTTCACTGTGATTTGATTAATGGCCTTGCAGTCGATGCACATACGCCACGAACCATCTTTCTTCGGCACAAGGATCACCGGCATGACGCATGGGCTCAAAGACTCTCGGACAAAGCCCTTGTCCAAAAGCTCTTGAACCTGTCGTTGGAGCTCTTCGGTTTCCTTTGGTGAAGTCCTATAGGCGGCTCGATTTAGAAGGGACGCGCCTGGCATGAGGTCTATCTTGTGCTCGATCCCACGGATTGGCGGCAAACCCTTGGGAAGCTCATCTGGCATTACGTCTTCGTATTCCTTCAAAAGAGAAACAATACAAGACGGAAGTGTATCATCCACAGATTTATGAATAGAAAGTAAAGGATAAAGAATGAAAAAAGAAAGACTCCCCTGAATGGATTTGTCAATGTCCCAATGTCGAGCCAAAAGGAGGCGATCCTGGCACGTTCCAAGCAGAGGTGGCTCGACGTCTTCACTAGTTAGGGCAGAATCTTGGGCGCCTTTTTTGTATGTTGTAGATGCTGGAATTTGAGGGGATATGGACTTGGTAACGTCGGTGAAAGCGTCCCTGAGCTCCTGGTAGCCTAATTTTTGCGCTGCAACGGCGTGGTGCGCGACGCTAGGAGGCACTAGCGGCGGTCCCTTGCTCAAATTCTTCTCCACTGGGCGTTTTTGCTTCAAATCTATTAGAAACTGTAATTTAATAGCTTTTCCACCAGAAACGCCTGTAGCACCTTCATAAATTTGTTGGAGCCCTTGTTTTGTAAAATCCGCGGTGTTCGGCACGTTACCGAGGCCACGCGAAGCAAATTGTTAGCCCGACTCCAACTTCTATCGGTGTTGTCCGTCTTGATCATCTTGAACACCGGATTGAGGAGGTTTGGCACCAGAAACGCGGCTGGATTCGGCAATCTTCACTGGGGACACCGAAAGCGTCGTGCTTAGTGCGGTGGTGCCGTTGTGGCTAGCCTTTTGTCTTTGCCTCTCGGGTTCATCCTGTAGAGCTTCACTAGGCAACATTGGTAAGAGTGTCACGCGCTTCCCATGGTAATTGAACATGTAAGTGTTCAAATACCCGTCGTGAAGCACGCGACGATCGTATTGCCATGGCGCCCCAACAAGAGGTGTGTGGCGTCCATTGGCGTTACATCACAAAGAATTGAACCAGAATATGCACCAATAGAAAAGGAAAAGATAACTTGCCTATCAACCCAATCGCCATCGTCGTTTGAGATCCATTGAAGCTTGAGTGGTTGCGGATGTGGCGTCGTTGGCAAGTTGAAGTGATCCACCACTTCTTTGGACAAAACATTTGCACAACTCCCCGAGTCTATAATGACGCTTAAGAACAAGTTATTGACCAAACAACGGGTATGGAAAAGTGGTTCCCATTGATCGGTTTTAGGTGCCTCTCGCATACTTAAGGCTCGGCGAGTCACAAGTTGGAGCTTGGATACGCCGATTGCATCCGACGGGTCACATTCCAACTCGGTGGTGCCTTCACTTGGTGCTTCTATTTCCTCCTCATCTTGACTCTCATATGGCTCCCCTTGAGCCGTAAACAACACTTTCTTTTGATTGGGACAGTTCCTCATAATATGGCCACGGTCTCCGCACTTGTAGCATGCCATGTCTCGGGCACGATCGGCACTAGGCTTGGCGTTGCGTGGCGCGGCTGGTGCCTTTGAAGGCGCGGCTTATGACTTTGATTTGGAACCTGTCGTAGCACTTGGCAAAGAAGAAGAAACCCGATTCGTAGAAAAACCGGATTGATTAGGGTTAGAGGCATACCTTGTGTTTGGCCAACCAGCTTTGGTGCGCATATCTTGTTTGTGGATTTGCATTGCGGTGTGTACCAAATTGTTTAGATCCTTGATTGGAAAAATCTCTAGGCGATCTTGTATCGATTGCCTCAATCCCGAAATGAATCTTGTCCGCATAACAGAGGGGGAGACACTCATGCCAGCCTTGAAGAACATGTCTTCGAGTTTGGCAAAGTACTCCTCAAGCGTCATGGAACCCTACTTGATGCGCATGATCTCTATGTGCATCTTGTCTTTGTAATCCGCCGTGATGTACCTCTTCTTCAAAATATAAACGAGTTGATGCCACTCTCAGATAAGGGGCTTGCCTTGTCGAATCCTTTCGGACTCGAATCGGTTCCACCATGTCCGAGCGGCGCCATGGAAGTGCAAGGTCACAACTTCCACCTTCTCGTCATCTTCATACCCTAAATGGCGGAGCATGTGCTCCGTGCCCTGCAACCACTTGATAAACACATCAGGATCATAAGTACCATAAAAAGGTTCGAATTTTACCTTGATGTCGCGACGGTTGTGGCGTGGATCTCTAGCTTCTCGACGATCATTGTCGCGTCGCGGGCTGCGGTGCCGAGGCTAGCGCGCGCGACGATCGCGCCGGTGCCGAGGCGGGCCTCGATGCGGATCATCGTCTCCATCGTCAGGATCGTCACCATCATCTGGTCTCCGAGGGTGTCGTGCGTCCCTGTCGCTGTCGCGTCGTCCCTTCGAGCCATCCTTGCGTCCCGAGCCATAGACTCGGTCAGACTCCTTTCGGTTCTTGGCGAGGCGCGGCAGTGGGATCCAATCCGAAGGCCGATTGTCTAGTTCTTCAGGATCCTACACATTTGGATGCTCAAAAGAAGACTCATTAGAATAATCACTAAATTCCTCATAATCGTTTTCAAAATCTGAGAACGGACTCCGAGCACTTTGATGCTCGAGGTCATCCTCAACTCTATATGCGTCGGCGTCGTAGTACTTGGCCCCGTGCTTCCCCTTTGGGGTTTTGTAAACATACGCCGATGACTTCTTCTTTTTGTTCTTTTTCTTGGGAGTCATACTCCTCACCGAAATATACGTCGTACACTTGTGTGTCCCGATAATCTCGCGCCATTTGATAGCGATCTGCGGTCCGGGGACCACCATCGTGCTTATCATAGTGGTGCTTTCTTTGATCGACTCCATCCGACTTATTGTACCGAATTGAGACGATGGATGTGCATGCTACTTCCCCTTGGCACGAGCCTTGGCTATGTCGTCCGCGAAAACCCCCGGGTTAGCGTGGATCTCCGAGGCGAGGACATGAGCCCTTGGCACGGTGTGCTTCGATTGGGCTTGGCTCTCGGCTAAGAGCTTCTCGAGCTCTTGTATGCGCGACAATGCTTCGGGAGGGAAGTTCTGATTTGTTTGTTGCGACGCCGGGTTGTTATTATCGTCCCGGTTTTCCTCATTGTGCGACTCAGAGATGGTACCTATAGTGACACTAGTCATCGCAATAAGAAGTTCACAAGAAAAAGACAAAGAGTTGACGGTTCGCTTAAGTCAAGCCGACCCTTTATGTTCAAACCACACGAACAAGGATTGGCAAGGCCAAGGTCACTCAACTCGATCTACCAAAAAAGGCTACGAAAACAACAATGTATGCCAAGCAAGACACAAAAGTAGGCAAGTCAAAACCGTAAACCACAAGCAATGGAAATGCGATTAGGGTTGCCGAAAAGAGAACCAACCATTTGGATCGATCTTGCCTTATTTTGGCTTGTGATCGTCCAAAAAATATTTTTTTTTGTTTTTTTATAACACAATCGACTACCTTACCTTATTTTGGCTATAATAGTCGAAGCACTTGTTTTTTTTAACGACTCTAGGTTTTCTCCTCTAGAGCAAATAAACACAATGTAAACAATCAACACAAGCAACACGCAATATGCAAAGTAGAAATCGGTAAAACAAGACCTAATGTACGAGCAACTAGCAAGACAAAGAGTAATTTTCACCGAAATCAATAGATCAACCGAGTTAGGGTAAGGCTGATTTTATTTTACCAATTAATGAATGCAAGAAAAAAATTCGGACCCTAGATGGAGGTTTACGAAGTGGAGGATGGAATCTAGGGTTAGATGCAGCGGAATGAACGTGTGTGAATGAACAAAAAAGGGTGAAACGAGACTTACTCAAACCTTGGCTCTGATGCCAGTTGATGCGTCCCTCGTATGGGATGCGACGGATCGACTCGATGTTTGAGTATTTGTAAGACTCGAAACAATGTTGAATTGTTCGAACTTTGTTGGAAACACGAGAGCAATTGCAAGCAAAACACGAGAACTTGATTGTAGTAGTGGCGGCGCAAGCACAAAGCGAAAATAAGGAGCAAAAACCTCAACCTTAATTAACCCTAAAATGTGCTCTGCTTTGAAATGAACGGAATAAGGCCCCTTATATAGAGGCGGCACAAGAAAATAATGAAAAACCCTACTCTAGAGGCGGCGCGCCTAGCGCTAGTACGCAGACTAAGGCCCAGCGGCGCGAGCCCATTATTCATCGGTGCAAGGCCCATAAAACACTTCCTAAAAGTATAAAACTACTAATAGTAATGTTCGAAAGTGGAAACAATGCAAAAAATACTATGAAAAGGATAGGTCGTCCGTGACCATGCTCGTAGTGTCGCGACAAGGCCATCACAGTCTTGACACGGCGCTGGCGAGTCCAGGCGCGGCACGGACACGACACTGGCAAGGTCTATGGCACTGGCGTGGGCGCTGGCGAGCGGGGCACTTGAACCTCAAGTTGTGATCCAAGGACCGGTGCAAGACTCGAGTCCGATGGTGCCAAGGTGGTGAAGGTTCGCACCGTGGGATCGAGTTGAGGTTCCTCGATGCCGAGGACGCACAATGCAGTGTGCGTCGGCGCGTAGAGAGCGCGTCGTGGCCTACGGTGAGGCGCGCCACGAGCGACTGCGTCGCGGTCTGGATTGCTCGAGTCCTGGCACGGGTGACTGGGCCATTCGAGCGAATTTTGAATGAGTCGGCCTCCTGGCTAGCATCCATGACAGGGGTCGAATCAGGAGGTTTTGCTCCCGCCTGGCGGACAAGTCTCTGCCCTTTTTTGCTGGCCTCAAGAAGAACAACAAGTTCGTTGGGGACGAGGGGATAGAGCTCGCCTTCCCTGAGTTAAAGCCTTCCTATCGAAGCTCCCCACATTGTCACCTCCAATGGGAGGCGAAGACTTGCAACAATATATGGCAGTAAGCCCGGAGACGGTCAGCGCGGTGCTAACCAAAAAGGCCACGCACCCAGTCTACTTCATAAGTCGCGTGCTCCAGCCTGCGGAGCAACAATACTCCCCGGCAGAGAAGATGGTGCTGGCTGTCGTGACCGCCGCCAGGCGCCTGCGCCCTTA
The DNA here is from genome assembly GCA_964016875.1 of Fallopia convolvulus. Classification (NCBI taxonomy): domain Eukaryota; kingdom Viridiplantae; phylum Streptophyta; class Magnoliopsida; order Caryophyllales; family Polygonaceae; genus Fallopia; species Fallopia convolvulus. The sequence continues at coordinate 22,733,722 of OZ024730.1, forward strand.
CTTCCACGCGCACCCCATTCAGGTCCTCTTTGACCTCCCACTTTGGCAAATCCTCCACCAGCCCGCCCTCTCCGGGCGAATGACGAAGTGGGCAGTCGAGCTCTCCGAGTTCCACATCAGCTACCTCCCAAGGACCGCAATGAAGGGACAAGCCCTCGCTGACTTCATGGTGGACGTCACCTTCCCCGAAACTAATGCAATCTCGGAGGAGTGGAGGGTATTCGTTTATGGTTCGCGGTGTGACACCGGAGGTGGGGCTGGCGTATTCCTCGTCGGTCCCTCAATCGAGACGAAGTACGCCCTTAACTTCGCCTTCGATGTCACCAATAACAAGGCCGAGTATGAGGCCATGATTGTCGGGATTGAGACAGCGCTCCTCAGTGGAGCCGACAAGATCAGGGTGTACACCAATTCAGAACTGGTGACGCGGCAGCTCAACAGGCAATACGATACCTGGACGGGGTTCCTGCCTGCGTAGCGGGAGAGGTTAAGGCCTTGGTGTCGTGCCTAGAAACCTTTGCGGTGGAGTCCATCCCGCGAACCTCGAACACGAAGGCGGATGCTCTCGCGAGGTTAGGATTTGCCCTTCCCTTGGAGGTAGGGAATCGCGTGATGGTGGAAAGGAAGCCCTCGCGGAGAGTAACAAGCGAGGTTCTCTCCGTTACCGCTGGGGACTGGAGGGTCCCGATCACGCGATATGTGGAGAGCGGTGTCCTCCCAAAGGACCGCACAGAGGCTAGGAAGTTGAAGATGCAGGTGGCCCGCTATTGCATCATCGTTGGCCGGCTCTATCACCAAGGCTATGTTGAGCCCAACTTGTTGTTCGTGCCAACCGAGTCTACAGGGCATATCTTGTACGAGGCACATGAGGGGGTTTGTGGCGGCCACCCCGGGTGGCACGCCTTGTCACATAAAATCACCCATTTGGGATACTTTTGGCCCACCCTCAGGCAGGACGCAAGGGCCTATATCCAGAAACGTGACGGGTGTCAATTGCACGGTAACCTCCAGCACGCCCCGACCTCACGACTTCGCTCCATCCACGCGCCATGCCCATTTGCGATGTGGGGGATGGACATCCTCGCCCCCTTCCCCAAGGCTGTTAGCCAAGTGCGGTACATCTTAGTCATCATCGATTATTTCACAAAGTGGGTCGCGGCACAAGCGATGGCAAAGATCATTGGGACAAAGGTCTGCGACTTCTTGTGAAAGAACCTCGTTTGCTGCTTTGGCGTTCCCATGACAATCATGACTGACCATGGCCCCCAATTTGACTGCAAGGAGACTCGAACCTTCTGCTCCGACCTGTGCATAACTCTTAAGTTTTCCTCCGTGGCCTACCAGTCCAATGGCCAGGTGGAGAACGTCAATGCCCGCATCTTGTCCGATCTAAAGAAGCGCCTGGGCATGGCGCAAGGTCGCGGGGCGGAGCTTCTCCCGCTTGTCCTATGGACATATCGCACCATCGCGCGTCACGCAACAAGAGAAACGCCTTTCGCTCTAACATACGAGGCGGACGCGCTAGTCCCTGGGGAGACCTTGGTCCCTTCGGCGAGAGTTTTTGATTTCAATAAAAAAGAGAACGAGCCTAACCTCAAGGTCGAACTGCTATTTATGGACGAGTTGCGTGAGGTATCCGACCTGCGCTCCAGAGAATACAAATGGCACGTGGCAGTATATCACGACAAGAAGGTTCGACCCCGGATCTTGGCCACGAGTAGCCTTGTCTTGAGGTGAACCGAAGGTGCCGAGATAGACCCCAATTGGGAGGGACCATACCTCCTCGGAGAAGAGGTCGCACCCGGAGCTTTCAAGCTCAAAGACAGCGAGGGACGCACCCTGAGAAAAACATGGAACATCGATCGGCTCAAAAAATATTATGTGTAAACTCTGCTATTTCCAACAAATTTTGTGAATAAAGGGTTGTGGAATTTTCAAATCTGCCTTAAAAATGAAAATCTCGTGAGAAGTCCACCCCTTGCTTCCCGCTTAGGGTTGGAGATTCTCGGTTTTAAGTTGCGAAGTCCACCCCTCGCTTCCCGCTTAGGGTTGGAGATTCTCGGTTTTAAGTTGCGAAGTCCACCCCTCGCTTCCCGCTTGGAGTTGGAGATTCTCGGTTTTAAGTTGCGAAGTCCACCCCTCACTTTCCGCTTGGGGTTGGAGATTCTCGGTTTTAAGTTTGCGAATTTCACCCCTCCCTTCCCGCTTAGGGTTTGAGATTCTCGGTTTTAAGTTGCGAAGTTCACCCCTCGCTTCCCGCTTGGGGTTGGAGATTCTCGGTTTTAAGTTGCGAAGTCCACCCCTCGCTTCCCGCTTGGGGTTGGAGATTCTCGGTTTTAAGTTGCGAAGTCCACCCATCGCTTCTCGCTTGGGGTTCGGTTTTAAGTTGCGAAGTCCACCCCTCACTTTCCGCTTGGGGTTGGAGATTCTCGGTTTTAAGTTTGCGAAGTCCACCCCTCACTTCCCGCTTGGGGTTTGAGATTCTCGGTTTTAAGTTGCGAAGTCCACCCCTCGCTTCCCGCTTGGGGTTGGAGATTCTCGGTTTTAAGTTGCGAAGTCCACTCCTCGCTTCTCGCTTGGGGTTGGATATTCTCGGTTTTAAGTTGCGAAGTCCACCCCTCGCTTCCCGCTTGGGGTTGGAGATTCTCGGTTTTAAGTTGCGAAGTCCACCCCTCGCTTTCCGCTTGGGGTTGGAGATTCTCGGTTTTAAGTTTGCGAATTTCACCCCTCCCTTCCCGCTTAGGGTTTGAGATTCTCGGTTTTAAGTTGCGAAGTTCACCCCTCGCTTCCCGCTTGGGGTTGGAGATTCTCGGTTTTAAGTTGCAAAGTCCACCCCTCGCTTCCCGCTCGGGGTTGGAGATTCTCCGTTTTAAGTTTGCGAAGTCCACCCCTCGCTTCCCGCTTGGGGTTGGAGATTCTCGGTTTTAAGTTTGCGAAGTCCACCCCTCGCTTCCCGCTTGGGGTTGGAGATTCTCGGTTTTAAGTTGCGAAGTCCACCCCTCGCTTCCCGCTTGGGGTTGGAGATGCTCGGTTTTAAGTTTGCGAAGTCCACCCCTCGCTTCCCGCTTGGGGTTGGAGATTCTCGGTTTTAAGTTGCGAGGTCCACCCCTCGCTTCCCGCTTGGGTTTGGAGATTCTCGGTTTTAAGTTGCGAAGTCCATCCATCGCTTCTCGCTTGGGGTTGGAGATTCTCGGTTTTAAGTTGCGAAGTCCACCCCTCGCTTTCCACTTGGGGTTGGAGATTCTCGGTTTTAAGTTTGCGAAGTCCACCCCTCACTTCCCGCTTGGGGTTTGAGATTCTCGGTTTTAAGTTGCGAAGTCCACCCCTCGCTTCCCGCTTGGGGTTGGAGATTCTCGGTTTTAAGTTGCGAAGTCCACTCCTCGCTTCTCGCTTGGGGTTGGAGATTCTCGGTTGTAAGTTTGCGAAGTCCACCCCTCGCTTCCCGCTTGGGGTTGGAGATTCTCGGTTTTAAGTTGCGAAGTCCACCCCTCGCTTCCCGCTTGGGGTTGAAGATTCTCGGTTTTAAGTTGCGAAGTCCACCCCTCGCTTCCCGCTTGGGGTTGGAGATTCTCGGTTTTAAGTTGCGAAGTCCACCCCTCGCTTCCCGCTTGGGGTTGGAGATTCTCGGTTTTAAGATGGAAAGTCCACCCCTCGCTTCCCGCTTGGGGTTGGAGATTCTCGGTTTTAAGTTTGCGAAGTCCACTCCTCGCTTCCCGCTTGGGGTTGGAGATTCTTGATTTTAAGTTTGCAAAGTCCACCCCTCCCTTCCCGCTTAGGGTTGGAGATTCTCATTTTTTAGTTGCGAAGTCCACCCCTCGCTTCCCGCTTGGGGTTGGAGATTCTCGGTTTTAAGTTGCGAAGTCCACCCCTCGCTTCCTGCTTGGGGTTGGAGATTATCAATTTTTAAAGTTTCAAGTCTACCCCTCTCTTCTCGCTTGGGGTTGGAGACAATCAAAAATCATCATGCGAGATACGAGCGAGGCTCGTGATCTTGGCATAATAACCCTCATGCGAGATCCGAGCGAGGCTCATGATCTTGGCATAAAAATCATCATGCGAGATCCGAGCGAGGCTCGTGATCTTGGCATAATAACCATCATGTGAGTGATTCGGGCTCCAAAGGCTGGAAACCTTGGCTTCCCCTCCGGAGTTTGTCGGCGATGACGCTTATTTGTTCGGTCACTTTTCTCCGGATTGCTGCGTCTAAATCGATTGGGTCGCGCCTTTCTCGGTCTTCCCCATTGGTGCCATCATCTTCGATCCAGACTTCCTAAGATGGCGCTCGGCATTGGTTAGCCGCTGACCGGAGATTAATTGGAGGATTATTGTCGTGGGAGACTTCTCCACGGTGAACTCCGCCCATTGGCTCAAGAGTCGCGTCTCGTTGTGCGGGTGCCTTGTCTCGGGGATCTGGGTCTGCACCCTTTCCAGAAGTTCCTTCTCTAACGTTGAAATCTAGCCTCCTTACTATTCCGTCGGTGCGTCGGGTGACGCGGAGGGAACGACGTCCCGTAGCCAGGACCTCGTATTGTTGTTTGAGTTGGCTGTTTTCAGCAGTGAGGCGTTCTACATGAGCATCATAAAAGCTTTTTTGGTCGCTCAACGACTTTTGGAGTAATTCCATGCGTTGTCTGAGACCCGTCATCTCCTCTTCTTGAGATCGAATGCTTAGGTTCTCAGGGTTTTGGTTGTCCTCGGTGACCGGAATTTTAGGGCTTTCATCCCCGTTACCAAACATCGTGTTCTTTGATCCGGAGGGAAGTAAATATAGCGATTCTTCTGATGGTTGTATCGATCACGGCCCCACGGTGGGCGCCAAATTGTTTGAGCCAAAATTTATCAAAGGTAAAACTTTGACCAAAATCGGGCCTTGATCGAGTAAACTAAGAAGAATATGAACAAAAATGTGTTTTTATTGATGTAGAAATCACAAGAAGTTATGTGAATGAAGCCTCCTCTGCTCCTAAGGATTACATCGATTTATATAGCTCCTTAGGGTATATCTTATCTTAACTAAAGATATTATTTTATCTCTAACTAACAAATCTTCTCTTATTTCTATCTTATAATGGATAAAATCGTGAGACGAATCTATCTCGTAACAAACATATCTCGGATTCTCTTTCCTCTAACCGACTAAGCCAATCTCAAAGATCTTCCGTAGCTCTAGATGCGTTGGAGATTTCCTGACCATGGGCTAATACTTCTTTGCCTAAAATCTGGGTCCAACAGGCTTGTGATCTTGGCATAATAACCATCATGCGAGATCCGAACGAGGCTCGTGATCTTAGCATGAAAACAATTATGCACGATCCGAGCAAGGCTCGGGATCGCGGCATAAAACAAGTGTCTGATGTGGCCCGAGAGTGCCACAAATGTTGTGACACACGAGCCATGGGGTTGGATCGGGGTATATATATGCAGTAAACTAAAATCAGAAACACAAAACACAACCATAAAACAAGGAAAGTTGCATAAAATAAGGCCACGAGGGCCGAAGTGTCCTAATTACAAACCCCGGCGGGGCCACCAAAATAGCAAAAAATAAACAACACAAATTGCACAGGCAAGCATCCTTCACTCCTTCAAGGTCTCGGTGGCGGGTTCCGTGGGAGCCTGGCGGGCGGGCGAGGCGGAGATCACATCGGGCTGGGAGCTCGGCACGTCAGTTGCGGGAGGAGGATCTGCGACGGTGGGGTCCAGGCTTCCCTGGCTGAGGTCCTCTACGGAGGGCGCCTCAGTGGCCACGGTCCCACCCTCTCTAAGGAAGAACTCGCATTCTCCCTCGGGCTCCTCCCCGGTTTCCTCCCCCATGGTCAGCGCGTAGTTGGGGTTAAAAAAAAGTAATATGAGGGTCAATGGGCCCGTACTTTACGACCGCATGCCTGACACCCATGCGGACGACCTGCCGGAACATTTTGTTCACACTGCCCAACAACTCTTCCTTATACTCCGCGGACGCCACGTACTTGGGTCTCGCAACCTCCACCTCCTCTTTAAGCTCATTAATGCGTTGTCGGAGGTTGCTAATCTCCTCCTCGGCCTTATGGATCTCGTCTTCCTTCTCCCTAAAAAAATTGTGCTCCGCAGACAGTTTACTGCGGAGCTCCTTGATCTCGGCCTTGATATGCCCAACCTCGTCCTTAAGCCCCCTAACCTCCCCCTTGGCCTTTTCCCCCTCCTCCTTGGCCTTCTTCGCCTCCTCCTTGGCCTTGGCGGCACCCTTTGCCTCATCCGCCTCCGCAATCTCCGCGGCTCAGATTCGCTTCTCGGCATCCGCGAGGTCCTTGCCCTTCTTCTCGACCTCGGTGTCGCGGGCCTTGAGCTTCGCCTCCAGCTTTTCCATGGTCTTGTGGAGGAGGACGATGCGACTACTCTTGTAGTTCTCGAAGAAGTGATTCTGAAAAACAAAAAAGATACGCGTTTTATAAAAATATATAAGCGTCGAACCAACAAAAGAACCAACCTCGGGGAGTTAAAGCTTACCATCGCCGAGTAGCGGAGGGACTCGTCGTGTAGGGCGGCTTCCGAGAGGTTGTTTGCCCATGCAACCTCCTCCTTCCAATCTGTCCGGTCCCAGTCCTTGGGCACACCCCGGGCGGGTCCGGGACAGTGGAACTTCTCTGAGGGAGGGCCATCGGCAGAGATAACCCGACTCAAGGGGTCGGAGCGGTGGACCATCTCCCCTCCCGAGGTCCCCCTCTGGTTGTCCCCCTTCTGCTGCTTCTTCTTGTCCTGGCGAGAGGGAACCTTGGCTTCTTTCCTTTTGGATCCGGCTCCATCGCCGAATCCTCGGGGAGCTTGGGAGGAAGTTCTAGCAACGTCCCCCTAGATGAGCCCCCCTCGGCAATCTTCACCCATGGCGCCTTCGGCGGCAGGGGTGTCACTTTCGGTTGCGAGGTTGGTGGCCTCGCCTGGGGAGTCGGTTCCTTTATAACGAGGCCCTTTGGGCCATGGGGAACTTGGGAGGTGGAGGTAGAGGTTGCAGGTTTCTTTTCGAGCGCCCTCGAGGTTAGAGCGTTGAAAAGGTCCACTGTCAAAAATACAAGAAAAAAACAAGTAAGATAAAAAGCAAAGAGCGGAACTCCACAAACAATCAAGGCAGTATGACCCGAGCGAGGCTCTTGGTCATCACTAGATAAGCGAGGTTTCCCCCCGGGGTCGGGCGTTGCCCAAAACCAAAAGCAAGTAACAAAGACAAGCAACAAAAGGGAAAGTGAGTACCCTCTTCGCCCTCGCAGGGTGGAAGGATAAGGCTCATGTCGGCCCGCTCAAGTCAGTCATGTGCCAAGTACTCTTGGAACGGCTCCTAACGTTCTGGCGCGTATTGGGCCTTGAGCTCGTCGACTTTTTGTCTACCCTTTGGCTGGACGAAGTTGTCCGGAGCCATGGGGAAGTTGAGATACCTCCCGGTAGGGTCCCGGACCAAGAACCATTTCTTCTTCCACGACCCAACATTCGAGGGGGCGTGGTAATTTTAAGGCCAAGCAGGCTGAGATTGACGAGGCAGGACTCGTGTTCCCTCCTCGCTAAAAATAAGCTCGACATGGTGTCGAGTCAGGTCCGTCCCCGAGCTCGTGGCTGGGAATGGTGTAGGCACACAAGAGCCTCCACGCATTCGGAAACAGCTGCGCAGGGCAGACATGCATGGCCCACAAGAAGTTGACAATGTGCGGGGCCAGAGGTAGCCTGAAGCCAGCCTAGAGATTGGGCAGGTGCACAACCACGCACCTTTCGTATAGCGCCAAGGAGCAGCCCTCCCCCTCGGGAAGCGCTAGCTCAACCCCCTCGGGCCAGGAAAAGTTCTTGGCGATCTTCTCGAGGTCTTTCGGTTTCAAGACCGTAGGCGCCCCCTCGGGTAGAAAGGTCCTTTTCGAGTCCGAGGACATGGGTATCCGCTCCTCGAGGACGGGGGAAACGCTGGACACGGCGTCGGTGATATGCTCCGCAAAAAAAGCTCGCCAGGTCGTTGGAGTCAGACGACCTTGCGGTAAAACCGGTCACTTCCTCATCAGAAATCGAGGACGACGCCATTTCGACACCAAACGAGGCGCGAAGTCGGGAGAAGCGTGAATTAACGGAAACGTCGGAATCGCTGGAGGAAGGATCGCTGAAAACCAGCGAGGGAGACCTCGGGTTTTGAGAGTCACTAGTCTCGACACTCCCTACGGTCTTAGAAGCCTCCTCGTAGAACCTCTCTTGAACTTTAAACACGAAGCCTGGTGGGGGGCTAAAAGAGGCTCCTTTAGGCATGAAAGAGCGACGTCCAAGCCACGAGAGGTGAACACCTGGAAAAGAAAAAGGGTTGAGACATCGAGCAAAGACACAAAAAGAATATGCGAGGTGATAACGAGAAGAAACCACGTGGCACCCTAGGGCTACTCTGACAGATAGGACGGTCGGGGAAGAATGTGAAGTGCCAAAAAGAAGAAAGAGAAGATGGAATGGAAGCCAGCGGTGGAAGGCCAAACGTCCCGTCAGTCAGACATCATGACATTTGGTTTTCCAAGGAATTCGAATTTCAAAAAACGAAGGAGACGTAGGGACTCAACCGTCAGTTGGCAAACGAAGGGTTCGAGAGCATTGCGAGCGTCCGCCCCCACCGTTTCGCCGCCGTGACACTGGCACGAAACGCCGAAAAGCCACCATCGCCTGCTAGGGCACGAAACAAAGAAAAAAGAACGCGAGAAAAAGAGAATCAAGAGCGTCGCGCAAGCGCGAGCGCCACCCTCATCCCCTCCGTTTCGCCGCCGTAACACCGCCGCGAAGCACCGGGAAACGCCCGTCTCCTGGTGGGGCAAGGGGCGGCGAGAAAAAGGGGAAGAATAACAAAAACGCGAAAGAGAGAGAGTCGAACACTTACTTGCTTAGAGATTGACGTAAATAAGGCAGTGGCGCTCCTGGAAAATGTCGGAAGGTCGTCGGGAAACCATTTGGAAACCGCTCGCTGGAAACCGAAAGGGAAAGAGAGAGAGAGAGAGAGAGAGAGACAGAGAGAGAGAGAGAGAGAACGCTGAAGGAAGAAGATGGAGATGAGGCGTGGAAGAGACGCTTTTTATAAAGGGCGAACTTGGGCCTCTCCCCACCCCCAAAAAGCTTATTGGGCCCGGTCTTCCTTGACGGCCCATTAAGCAAAATACGAGGGAGCAGGCCCAGGAAGCATCGCACGCTTGAACGGGAGAAGGGCCTAAGTGTCAGGCCTCACAAGAGAGTTCATCGCGATATGTCCACCCAACCTCTAGACCCCGCATCTCGCAATCCTAAGAAGTACAAACCCCGCACCCGGGTTTGATGAACCAACTACCCTCGTATTTATGATCTGCGGTCCTCGGGACGAGGTCCCCAGGCCATGGGGTTGTGATGGTGTTCAAAATGGTAAAACAGGAAGTGGGTCCGGGATACAAGGAATAAAAGGATCTGACGGGACTCCCAAGGTGGATTCTGGGACCCACAACCATTCCCATCTTTTAATTAAACAAAATCCTTATCTACTCGAGGTCTTCCGAAACCTCGGGAGCGAGGTTTCAACCTCGTTGCCGACTCGCCTGACACCCCCGCCCGTCCGAACCACTCAGTTGTCGCCGTTCCCCCCGACCAATCATCGACTGCCTCACCTCCGGACCAATCAGAAGCCCTGATCCAGGGCGTCCCACATCGAGTAACAACCAAAACTCGGCTCCTCAATTCTCTATAAATAGAGGAGAACCTCGTAAGTAGAAAAGTGTCGAAAAACATCTTGAACTCAAGAACTATCTTGCTCGTTGGAGATCGACGTGTTGAATCATCGTCAAAGACCTCGCTACAGACAAGTGAAGTCCACAAAAAGACTTCAAGTCACACAGAGAGCCTTCGCTCACACCAAAGACCTCGCTACGTCCTCTCGCAAGCCATCTCCACCACGCTCAAACTCAAAATTCAACCTCGCTACCAGAGTCCATCAAGTGGCATGCGGGTGGTAGAAGTTCATAGCAATAAGGAGATCTCGAACCTTGTTAGATCGAGATCTGGAATACTCGTAGGAGGTCTAAGGTGTAAACCTCGTGATTTGTAACCTCGCTGTAAAAAAAAAAAGAGCAAGTGTTTGCACAATCGAATAATAGAATCTCGTTTCTTGTCTTCTAGCAACGGTTTATTTCGGGTTTCATCAGTTGGCACAACAACTCTTCCACACTTCATCACCTCCTACTCCTCCTCAAGAGTGATTCTCCTCCTCTTCCAACGCTTAAAGGTGTCTAAGTTAGTTTCTCTTTCCCTTCTCTTTACTTTCTTAATCAATCGGGAAATTGATGTATAAGTATGGGGTGGTTTGGGAAAATTACTTGTTTGAGTCTTGTGTTATCTTGTGTTTATATCTTGTTTGTTTGTGTTTATGTCTAGTTTTGCTTGAGTCTTTTTCTTTTTGATTTTAGATGGTAAATGCCCTTTTCTTAGATGTCCTAGGATGGAAATTGCTTGCATCATCATGTAAATCCTATGCTTTATAAGCATTGCCTAAATCATGATCTTGCTTTTTGAATTTTGAGCTTATAATGGATATTGAGCATGCATATTTCTAAGTGAAAGCAATCCAACAAATTGAACCTAAGTGAGATATTTTTGGCCAATAAGGATATATGTCTTATTCCTTTCTCTTTCATGTGTGATTTACTCTTCCAAATGCATCTACCACTTGTCAGTGGCATGGTTATTTTTAACTTGAAACCAATGGAGATTTGCTCATTACTTGATTGAATCAAATGATTTTGAACTTATTTTTATTAGCCTATTATATTCCTTTTCCTACCTATACATGATCCCTCTGTTTGTAGCCCCTTGTTTTGAGCTTAAAGCCTATTTCTAGCTCCACAAAAATTCCCTAGCCATGATAAGCTTGACCCTTTGATCCGGGAATTAGGACTTAGAATAGATTATTGAAGGTTGTTAAGGATCGATTGGGTGGAAACAAAGTGATTGTGAAAGGTAGAAAAGGAGTGTTGTCTTTGGAAAATTAACGAATGAAGTGTTCTGGCTCAAAATTGCACCTAGTAATGCACAATGCAGCTCGTTACCGACCCACAAAGGGTCGGTATCGACCCCCCCCCCCCCAAAAAAAAAGAGAAAAAAATTAATATAAAAAGGGGTGAATCATGTAATAAGTGCAAAAATTCCAAATCCTTCTAAGTAAGAAAAGTGGAAAGACAATGATAATAGGTGAAAAGGGAAATGTATTAAAAAGTTTGAAGTGTTTGGTGGTTATAAGAAGAAAGTGTGTTGGTTGAGTGTTGTATAAGTCTAGGAGTCTTGATTCCCGGATTAGTTAGCACCACAAGGCTAAAATATTTCCATACCCTTTGAATTACCAAGCCCCATTACAACCCGGCCGAATGGAAACTTCTTTGAAGTTTTCATTGAGCCCCCAAGTTCATTTGATGATTTGACTTGTTTTGATTTCTTCGGTGGAGAGTTTTTATATAAGTTTCATTGACTATGAGGTTTTGTGTTTGGAATTTGAGTCGAGTGATTATTGATATACCCTAAACACTTTGAGAGTTTCGTGAGACACATTCCTTGGTGAGGTTGGATTGTGATTGCTTAGAATGTTCATGTGTCCTATGATGTGGAAGTTGTTTGCTCATTATTCTACTTGTGCTTCTTTTTCCTTAAAAGATGATTCTTGAGCTTTGTTATTTGGTATTGATGCATGTTAAGTGATTTCTTGAGGACAAGCAAGTCTAAGTATGGGGTGTTTTGATGTCGCACTTTTTAGTTGATTTTTGTGGGTAGTTTTCTAGCTAGGTTGAGTCTTTTCTAGGTCTATTATGTTGTTTTGCATATAATTCCGACCCTCTTTTGAGTGTTGGAGTCGTTTGTGCTTTTTTGTTGTTTTTATAGGTGTTTGAAGCGTTGAGGAGGAGATATCCCGGTTTTTCAAGATTTCTAGGAGGTGGCGTTAGAGTTGTCTTGTGGAGGTGTTGGCTAGAAGGGCGAGAGTCGTTGTTTTTGGAGATTTGATGAGTTTCAAGATGAAGTTTGCAAGATGAGGATGTCTTAGAAGGATCCTAAAGAAGTCTAAGAAGACCAAGGACGTTTAAAGAAGAAACATTGAAGAAGAACCAAGCTTTAAAGCAAGTTTCGAGCAAAGAAATGAAGAAATCAAGAGCTGGCTAAGGTCGGTGACGACCCACTTTGGGTCGGTACCGAGCGTCATCCGGAGCCCGCGGAAGGAGACTTGCGCTTTAAGTTAGGTTTTATTAAATGTTTTATTTATGGGTCTTTTTAAAATAGAGTTTAGTTTCCTTTTAAGAACATTCCTACTACTATATAAGGGCTTTTAGGGTTACTTTTGAAGGGACGTTTTTTTTGGAGGGAGAGACGAGACGGAACGAACGAGTTTTGCAAGTTGGTTTTCTAGGGTTAACTTTTATTCCAAGCGCTTGGACAAATTTGAGAGGGCTTTGGAATTTTGCTTTGAGATTTGTAAGTTGTTATTTCAATTGAAGTTTGCTTTGTTTTAAATCATGTCTTCTCTTTTATCTTTGATTGTTGGTTCCATGATGAATCGTGAGTAGTCTATTTTTCTAGGGTTGGGGTGAAACCCGACAAGTTGTGCATGATTAAAGCATGAATCTTTGATTAAAACCATTCCTCTAAATCTCTATCCTTTATTCTTCTTGTTTGTTCTTAATTCCTTGATGAAAGTTGAGGCATGTTCATATTCATGATTAAGTTGAAAGATTAAATTGTGAATTTGAATGATATTTGGGTTGAAGCGAAAGTTAAAACATTTAGATAACAAGTAAGATTACAAGTTTCTATCTTTATGAAAGTTGAGATATGTGCTTGTTTATTCGTGGCGAAATTCATTCATGAGATTATTGTTGATTGATCTTTGATTCATGTTTACATGCATAGCTTTGTTGTGGCGAATCCTTCATCCTAGATTTCTTTTATATTGATTTTTTGAAGTTTTATCGCTAACCGGATAGGTCGTCACCGATCACCTTTTGGTCGGTACCGAGCATTCAGTTTTCCCGGTTCTTTTCTGCATCTTGTGTCGAATTTTAGGTCGATGACGACCTAGTTGGGGTCGGTGCCGAGCTTCTTCTGCATGTGTTTTGTTTAGTTTTGTTTTGTTTTTGTTAGGATTAATTGCTAGACTTTGATACTTCTAATTTCCGTGGACGAACCTGACCTCCTTGTACTCAACGGGGTCTTGATCTATAAATTTATTTGCTTGTTAGGATCAAGGTAAAACCCTTACAACATGGACATGAGGGTAGGCAAGGGTACTCGAGGTTCAAGAGTCGTACGAGGTCGAAGGCTAAGCACTCACGTGCCAAGCCAAGGAGCGGCGTACCTAGGGGTGCGCCTTTGGGTGTGGAGGAGCCGCGGTTGGAGGCAACTATTGGAAAGTTGTCTATGGGGAACGAAGGCCAATAAGGCCGGTTTATTGCTCTTTGTGCGGCGTAAAGCACCGTGATTAAACATAAGTATTGTAATGTTTCCTTTATGCATGTGTGTGTGTGTGTGTGTTTTCTAGCATGAGAAGTGTGCTTTAAATTTATGTGTGTTGTATACCTTGATTAAAGGGTAATAGTATGTTGATTGATCAAAGAATATGATCATGTAATGTTTATGGTGTGATAATAAACAATGGTTTGATTCAAGAATGATCTTAACAACTTGTGTGCAAGAAGAGGACTAAGTCCAATTCCTATGATCGACTTTAAAAAGTTGATTCTAGGTTCATTCACTTTTGGATGATCCTAATCAGATTACCCTTGAGTCGACCATTCTTTGATTGGAACGACTCATGCTATAGACTACCTTCGGGTCTACTAGAGTAATTAGACAACCTTCGGGTCTACTAATGTAAGGGTCTACATGATTGCCCCCCACGTGAGAGGGTGAACACAAGTTGGCCATAAATGCACTAAAGAACACATAAGGGAGATGATGAGAGTCTCTTTGATAAGATGCATGTGGAAGTTCACATAGTGATTTCATGAAAATCATGCTTCTTATGGAAAAGGAAATATGAAAGTCTTGATTGGTTTAATTTGAGATTTATGGTATACTTATAATGAGCAATGATTGCATGAGAGTGAGATCTTTCATGGCTTAGCCAAACAAGTTTGAAAAGTGTCAAATGCATATTTTGATACTTTGACATGAAAAACCAACAGTTCATGTCTAGACCGGTAATGTCATATGGTTGTATCTTAAAAGGATAATGACTTGTCTTAATTAAAGTATAGTTTGATGTTGACTTGTATAAATGTTAACATGATGTTTGCCTTGAATTGACATGTTTAATATCAAAAGAATTGCCTTGATGAAGAGGATCGGCGCATTTGATGTCTAGGTTTAAACCTAGATACGCTTATGACTTGGCCATAGGCGCGCCGGTCGGTATCGGTCCTCATAGCGCTAGGCGCTCGTGGTTGTGAAACTTACGGTGCTTCACAAGCACGCCCATGAAGGGCCGCTGCATAAATCCTCTCGACATATGGCGTTAGACGCTAGTAAGCACCCGAGGGTAGCACCGTGACAACACAAGGTCGAAGCCTTGGCATGATCTTGGAAAGCACATGCCTAGGCACGCCGAGTCGTGATGTTCGGCACATGGCGTGGCTAGACTTGTGAAGAAGGCAAGGGCGCGCTCGGGCCGTGGTTAATGCGTCGCTCAGTTGAGTGTGCGGCATTCGGGACTAGGCGGCGTGGCACGATCTGGGTAGCATTTGGCGCGACAAGGCTAGATGACATCGGGCCTTGACCATGGTGAGTGCTCGATGCTTGGCGTTGGTGTGCACTCGGTGGGCACATAAGGCACGCCTACTATAGGCATTCAAATTGATTTGTTTAAATCGATGAAACCATCTTTGAAGTCATGTTTTGTTTTACTAGTTTTGGAAATGATAGAGTGTGTGCTCGAGTTTAATAAACTTGTATTGGCACATGCCCCATATGATTATTTGGAAAGGCTCATGTTATATGTCATTATATTGGATGGATAGAACTTGTTTGAGAATTTTGAAAGGCTGGTTTTAGAACTTTCAAATTGACAAGTAGTAGTCTATAAGAGACTATGAGGATTTTATTCAATCCTCGGATCCAAGGAAAGTGTCAATGCGCCATGAAGGCTTTATTTGACAACTTTGGTAAATTAGTCTTATGGTTAAGATAACCATTGAAAGGATTAATGGAAATTAATGGCATGGTTCATAAAAGACAAATCTTAACATTTGTGTGAACACTTGTGATAAGATGATTGTTGTATGAGCATAATTCTTCTATTTTTCTTTGATGAAAGATTTCTATGAAAGAAGAATTGTATCATCTCATGTCGTTACATGGATGATGATCCTATGGAAACTCCCAATAAATTGGTGATTAGGATGAAAATGGCACATGAAGTAGAATACTTTATGTTAAATGGCCAAAAGCAAAGGAATGTCATTTGGAAGTCTTTCTTAAGGCTCCTTATGCTTATAGCATGAAAGAAGATAGCAAGGTTAATCACTTTGGTTAAGAAGTGTTTAATAATCTATATGAAATGACATGTCTAATTTGGTAAGAAACCAAATGAAATGGATGAGATAAGTATGATCTTGTCTATGAAGTTCTTCATTGATAAATTATGAAGATGCCAATGTGAAGAGGTGAAGATGAATTAGTTTTCTAAATCTTCATCTTGGTTTGTAATTCATTGGAACGAAAATGGAATTCCATGGTTATACACATGTTTTATAACACCTATGGATCTATGAACACACGGTTATAAAATTAGGTGTGTCATGGCTTGAGGACGCTCAAGTGAATATTAAGGTGTTGATATCTTGGCATGGCCATTCGTCAAAGATATGATAAATGCATAAGCAATTGGATGTGTGGAAAGACTTTCTATATTGGAAAGTTTTTAAAGCAAGTTGGATCACTAAAATATGGAAGACCTCTAGTCGACGATTGGTCATGTATTCCTATTTGGCTGATGGGTCGACATTCTTGGAGTTTCCAAGAGGCAATTTGCTATACTTCGACTTTGGGTTGGAAAGTGACATTTAAGTATGAAGGGATATTATTCTAAGGAATAATCCATACTTAGAGTCAACTCGTTTGAGTTTTGCTAAGCACAATGAATTTGTTGATGTCTCCACCGAGAAGATTGGCATAAGTATTTGTGTTAAATTCAACTCGAGGAATGGGGTTAAAATCCTAATAAACCTTATGATTTGGACGCCCAATTCCCCCTCATCGAAAGGTGTGGGCTGAATTCAATGTGGTAGGCCAAATACATAGAGTTGGAGAGAATACAAATTTCCCATCAAGGTATATTTGCTCTAGACCACATGAAAATAGTTTTGAAACAAAGTTTTCATTAATGAGTTTTTGGATATTGCTAGTGTGGGGCACGTTAGAAAACTCAACTAAGCATATGTGGAAGTATAAGGCTTCTTCCAAGTTAGAGTTCAAGGGTGACTCGACTATAAACATATGTGACATGGATATGGGACGAAAGAGCCTTTACAATGCATCAAGTTAAGAATAAACGTTAGTAACTCATGTCGTAGTATCGCTGGATGTACTTAGACAAGTTGATATGGTTCAATTCTTAGAACACCATGATTCTTTAGTGCATGATGGTGAGAACTACAAGGTGTAAATTCAAATCTACGGATATTTGCATCTATGACATAGAATTAGGAAAAACTTCGAATTGTGATGACATTGCTCAAATGGGGGAGGAATGTTGGTGATTTGTGAAAAGTCATCAAATCCCGTTGAGAGCAAGTTGAGGTTAATAAGTCAGAAGGATAATGTTGATTGGGAAATTGACTTATGTGACTTGCCATGATATGATAAAGAGTTGTTGTCATGTATAGAAATGATCCAAGTCAAGGCACACCAACACCGAGGAACAAAACCACATGTGCCACAACACAAGGAGAGAGAGCGCTTTGGAGGCATCGTCACTCAGTAGTGGCACGATGCATCGGCACTCGGTGGTGACGCACTGATGCACATGGCGCATGCTTGCACGACTTCGGCGTGGTGCAAGGGTGTGGCGCGCTGGTGCTCGATATTGAGGTTCAAGTCTCGGCAGTTGGGGTGCGCCTTTGACATTGCAATGGCACGACCATGGTTGCACGATGCCAGCAACGCACCTAGGTGGTGTACGAGGAGCTTGAGGCGCGCCTAGGGCTAAGGCATAAGGCGTCTAGTGGTTGCGATTGAGCCAAGGTATGGTTTCGAGCTTGTTATACGAGTCCTATAGCTTTGTGCATCTTCTAATGAAGTTAGGAAGCTTCTCTTAAGCTTGGTGAATGCTCTAAGCAAGAACCAAAGCTTGAGTTTAGCTTGGCACGTAGCTATGTATGCTAGAAAGGAGTTATGAAGCTTCAAACTAGCTTAGAGTAAGCTTTAGAAGCTTGAATAAGCTCTTGACTCAAAGTATAAGATTAATAAGAAGCTCGTGTAGCTAGGGATTAGCTCATGGAAGCTCAAACTAGCTCAAGTTAGCTCAAAGGAGCTCAAAAGTCAGCTCAACGATCTAAGACACAGCTCAAGCCAGCTCAACTAGCTGGATGCTAGCTCAACTAGCAAAGGGCCAGCTACACAAGGTAAGTGACCTAGTTAGGTACCTAGCTATGCTAGCTTGGTATGGGCCTTGGTGGGCGGGCCCATGGGGCGCGCGTGTGGGCTGGATGGGCCGCAAGCATGGACGCTTGGCATGGGCCTCATGCCTTGCCTTTTGGGCCGTAGCATTGGGCTTTTGGATTGGATTTCTAGATGGAGTTTTGGGCTTTCCTTTGGGCCATTCTTGGCTGGATTGAGACGCCATTTTGGACTCCATAAAATGGGCTAGTTGGACGCCTATGATGACAAGGAAAGAGAAGGAGAAGTTACAACCAACTCTCCTAAAATCACTCTCGGCCTCTCTTTGTTTGAACCGATTGTGTAACTACCTATTGGAGGTTATTTGGACAACCAAGGACTTCTATTTAAAGGGGAGAATGTCGTCAATTTGGAGGCATGTAAGACACACGAAAATTAGACTCAAGTCTATACAATTCGGTGAGGGAAAACACTTGTAGTCGACAAAGAGACTTGGCTTTGTTTGAGAGAGTTTTCATGAGTGAATCAAGCACAAGTGAGATTATCATAGATCAATCTTCACAAGTTCGAGTGGTGAAGGAACCTCAAGTGGCGTTGCATGAGGAGTTCGTCCAAGTGAAGGATGAACCACAAACGTCATGGGAAGAAGACTTCGTTCAAGTGAAGAATGAAGAGGAGTCATGGACCTCGAACAATGATATTGCTAAAACCCTTGGCATGGAATAGGGGCAATATATGTCGAAGGAAAGCGGGATCTCATCTCATGACTCGTAGCCTATATCCAGGTTAACTTAATAAAACATGTTAAGTGGGTCGATGGTGATTGCCTTAGGGCCTACACCCAACGAGACTACCCTGAGGGGTCTACTCACAAGATTACCTTTCAAGGTCTACTCAAATCGCCTTATGTGTACAAGGGTCGACTTTTACTTCAACTTATTAATACAACATATCTATTCCGTTTTCATAACCTTATAAACCAACATAACCTACTAAGTCGTATGGCATCACGCCTAAATTCCGCGACTTTACAGATCATGATCCATGTCTGCTCTTGATCGGAGGAGGGACGAGTGCACCCTAGCTATCCGGACCCTTTCATGGTCCCCCACACTCTTAAAAAATGTAAACGTAACTGAAAGTTTTCATCACGATACAAGATAAGTGCCAAAGCACAATTAAAAGAAACCAAATCCAGGTCGGAGTAGTACAACGTGGAAATACCGCCCGGCTCCCGGTTCTTGAAAAGATCATCTCTCCAATCTGAATGCTTATTCGGGCTTGTCTAAGGTGGACGGGTACTTAAGCGCCTTCGGGCCACCTCTCCTATTTGGAGCACCGAATAAAATGAGGTTGGTTGAGGTCTGACAAGGGCGCGAGAGGTTTTCAAAACTTGTATGAATTAATAACGTTCCCAACATACTTTCTACTCTAAGAAGTCTACAATCTCGTAGTTCTTCTTTCGATTAACGAGTTATCTCATCTCGAGATATACTCTTTTCCATTCCGATAAGCCCCACATAAAGTCCACTATCTAAAAACACATCCTGATAATATCTCTCGAATATTATAAATCACCATAATACCCTTGAGAATTTCCATTCTCGCTTCCGTAGTCTCCTTAGACTAATTCCATTATTTCCGCATTTTTGCATAGTATTTCTCGCCCTTCGCGACAAATGCCAGACGCTAGGAAGTTCACACCAAAGCTTTGAAGACAAAGTCTAGAAGGTTCGAGAAGCGTTATGCAAGGATAGAAGGTCAAGGCAAGACGACGTGGAAGGAAGGAAGGAATTTTCAAAGAGCAAAACATTTAGAAGATAGTGCATCAGCTCTTTTATTTTAAACCAAGCAAATCATCATCATATAAGTTGTCTTGGGTAAATATAGTTGTAATTTCAACCCGACATTTCAACCCTTTTAATATGGGCTTTATTTTTCCACTGCTACATCATTTGTAAAACATCTATCAAAGTAATGAATGAATGTTCTTATCAATGAATAAAATTCCGCTTTTAGTCAATTTCATCTTTAATTACCTTTAATTAAATTATTTAAAGCTTTGGGTGACTTTGGACGGTAAAGTCCGAGGTCACTGGCGGTAATAGCCAATGTTGTAAAATAGGGGTGTTACAATAACACGGCAAGAATATATAAGAAAACAGAGTAGATCAAAACATTTACAAGTCTATCTTCATTACATTAAGAAACGAGATTACTTAACGACTAAGAAACGAACTAATGAATAACTTTGACAACTAGATAATTTTTAGTATATAGAATATTGGTAAAAATAAAGTTATCCGAGATTACTTAATAGCTAAGCAATCACAACACGAATTTCGAGAGAAACTTAAAAATATCAAAATATTCCCGAATATTACACTTGTATTTCGTTAATTGAGGTCTCTGATCAAAAGGATAGGAAGATTCATATTTTGTAAATTTTCCGTTAATTGCTTCCAAAACTTCGCTTTGTCCGCCGCATTAGGCGGGGCATAGATAACATGCACATTAGAATCCAAGGAAACACAACAACTATTCTTGAAAATCTTCCGCATGATTGCATTATATATCATTCAAATTACACTTTTCTACTCTATAATGCTTTTACTACTTTTGAATGTGTTATAGAGTTAAAATTTACTACTCCATGATCCACTTTTTCTATCTAAATTGCATGCACTTTTGTTACTTTATAATTGACTTTTAATACTTTAGAATGCACTTTTGAGTTCAAAATGAATGAGAATGTACTTGGAAACATTTTGAATGCACTTTTTTCAATTAATATTGCACTTTTAATACTCTAGAAAGCAGTTTTACTATATATTAAGAATGCAATTGTATGTCATTTAGTAATGCACTTTTGTTATTTTACAATGCATGTTTGGTACTTTACTATGTACTTTTGTTATTTTATCATGCACATTTGGTACTTTACAATGAACTATTAATTGATAAACTTTGGAATTGCATTTAATTGACAAACAAAAACATAGATCAAGCATTTGGATCGACACTTAGAACAAAAGACAAAGATCAAAAGCAATTGCATTTATTCCCCCCTTTTTCATTTCTATCTAGAAAATGGGCATTTTTTTGTTTGGTCACCATAAATGAACAACTCATTAAACAATTCATTCATACAAGTACATCACATGAGCAATAACAATCATAGAAAACAATCGAACCCTCAAGCCCAAGGCGTCGCCCCCAAGTTAGAAATAAATGAGAAAACAGTAAACAAGGAAAATCGACAAACCCTAAATAGATTGTCGATCGAAGCGTTCGATTTCATGGAATCAAATGACAGAGAAAGAAGGGAAGGTCAATTCTTTCTTCAACAATGCTAGAAACAAAAAATACGACAAACAACAAATTTTCACAAACAAACACTAAAGTTGCACAAACAAAAACCAAGCAACAATCTTTCATAAACAAGCACCAAACACCTAATTTTTGTGCTTTAGGATTTCGATATACCTTTATCTTTTGATTTTGGAGGCATTTCGAAACCTAATTCTTCAAGAGTAGTCAAGCATCATGTGACAATCAAGCGAGGGCCATCAAATCGAGCGAGATCAAAAGGAGAGGGCCAAAAACCATGTGGGAATGAGAAACCAATTGAATTAGTGGAGGAGTATAAGTTTGATCAAACTCAAGAGAGAGATGAGAGGGAGGAGTGTTGTTTCCTTCGCCTTTTCTTGTGAACACGAGAGTGAGAATGATTTTTTTGTTAAATTAGGTTAGAGATAGGTAGTTTGACATATTTACGATAATGTCAAACGCGTGAGTTTCTCATCCAATTGCTAGAATTGCTCCACATTTTTTATTTTAAGAAGCATTTGAACAAGAAACTTAGCCATCGTTTAAGAAGCTTGTGCTTGGTTCATAAAATAAATGCATGAATTTAGTTCAAGGAATTTATATTTCCTCCAAACCATATGAAATGTAATTACTAGCCCTGTCAAAATTTGACTCGACCCGAAAAACCGACTCGACCCACCCGAAGTTTTTTTGGTTTAACCCGACCCGAAAATAAATGGGTCAAGTGTAACCCGAACTCGGTTGGCCCGGAAAAAACTGGGTTGGGTTGACCCGACCAACCTGATAAAGTATTATTTCAATTAAAAATTCAATATTTTATTATAAATTGTGTATAAAATTATTATTTTATAATATTTTATATAATATAATATTAATTATTTTAATAAATATAAATTTAAAGGTGAACAAAATTGACGATCATGACCCGTTGGATCAACCCGAACTCGTACCAAACCCGTAAAACCTGGTCCATATGAACCCATAAATTTTACGACCCATGACCTGATTTGACCCGAACCCGACCCGCCCGACCCATTTGACAAGTCTAGTAATTACCATGGTCAGGTATGCAAGATTTACTTCATATGAGTTTTAAATAGTAATTTTTCAATTCTTTCATTTGCATATTTAAACCAAACAAAAATTTCTTCTTCCCATGAAATCTTAGGAAGTCAAGTTCCCGAAAATTTAATTTCTTTATTTTTGGTAGAATTTGATTTCTATGTTGAACCAAACAAGCGCTATCTATTGCCAGGTATCTGGACAGAAAGTCAATTTCCACAAATCCACATTCCAAGTAACAAAAAATACAAGCAATACCAAGGAACAAATAAAACAAATTCTCCAAATTACAACCACAATTGCATTGGATAAATACCTAGGGTGCCCGATTATCAATGACAGAGTAACACAAAATACTTTTAAACCACTGATTATGCAGACCAGATCCTAACTTGCAAATGGAAAGCAAATACTCTATCCCAAGAGGGACGTAAAACCCTAATCAAAGTAAACCTATCAACACAACCCAATTATATTATACAATCCTTTACTCTACCAAGGTACCTTAAAAGAACTTGATCAAATCAAAAAAAAAATTGGAACAAGGAACACAACCACAAACCACTCATAAGCTAGAACTCCATTTGTCGCCCACCCGATCATGATGGGGTGGGAATTGCCAAGGCAGAAGAGATGAACCAAGCTCTCCAAATGAATCTGCTCTAAAAAATACTAGCTGAACCAGACAATCTATGGGTCAAAATTATTATGGAAAAATATCTTAAAGAGGAAAACATCCTAGACTACAAGAAAAAGCATAATACCTCTTGGCAGTGGTCCATGCTAATAAGCCTTAAAGACCTATTTGCGAAAGGACTTATCTGCTAGATTAGGGATGGAAAAACCATCCGAGCTTGGAAAGACAACTGGACCCTCTCAACCCAAGGACAGATGCAGAAAACCTCATTAACTAGGATGAAACAGTGGATGAGTACCTTAGAGAGGATAATTCATGGAACTTTTTTGAAAAATTGAGTAAGGTCATCAATCCTGACGACCTTGAAATAATATCCAAAATCATAAACCCTATTAACAAAATCCAGGACAGACTGTACTGGTAACCCAACAAAAATGGCTGGTACTCAACCCACTCAACCATGCAATGGATCCACCAATCTAAAGGCTAACCAATAATTTATCTAGCTTGGATCAACAGACTCAATATCCCTCCCAAAGTGAAAAATTTCATGTGGAAATAGCCAGAAATGGTTTGCCACCAACCATATATCGGTTCCGCAAGGCTGTGAAGCTTGTAACAACCTGGAGGAAGACAAGAACCATGTGTTACTCTCATGCCCTTTAACCGAGTAAACCATAAAATTCTTACATCCCAAACTTCGCCGAATCCTCAACCAAATCTCCCTCGTGGTCAAAAAACCACATATGGTCCTGGAGGAGATAAGAATGCGAGCAACAAAAGATGAAATGGAACTCCTCACTAATACCTGGTGGTGTCTATGGTACTCTAGGAATAAAAGAGTTTTTGACAACAACACTAACTTGAATAACGCCGCAAACATTTGCGATTTTATTCACATCCAAATTAAAAATTGGAAAAACGCAGAATCCTTGGCCACGGATAACCCAAGGTTTGGAACGACTAGTGGTGGGCCTAAGAGAAAGCATAGAAAATGGGCAAAACCCAAAAGAGACTTTATTAAACTGAATTTTGATGGCGCAGTGAATGGTGATAGCGTAGCTTCTTACGGGTTCATTCTCAAGGACTCTTGCGGCTCTCCAATCCACTTTGACGGAGAACTGATTGGTTAACAGTCTGTTCTGATATTCGAGACCATCGACTTATGCCAAGTACTTCTCGAGGCCATTCGCCGTGGCATTCCCCGGATCCAGATTGAAGGTGATAGTCTGCAGCTAGTCAACGCCGTTCTTGGTGACTGGCGCTGCCCGTGGGAGATTGAGTTGCATCGTTTGGACATCCATTGCTTGTTAGCTCGTTTCCAGGATTGGGATATCTCTCACGTCTACCGTGAGTGCAATTCGGTGGCGGACTACATCACTGGCTCGTTCCGATGCGTCTCCTCTATTCCAATTGCAGATGACTCGGGTTTGCACACCCTCATCTCCCAAGATGCCCTTGGACGGTCACTAGCCTGTTAGTGACCACCCAAATTCCTTTCGTAACAAAAAAGGGAAATTCCGGTTGGTACCCTCAAGTTTTTGGCTTTTTCGAGTGGTGCCTTGAAAAAAAAACTTATTCCGAGTGGTGCCCCTGAACTTTTTCAAAAGTCCGGCTAGTGCCCTTACTTATAAATTTTCATTAGTTTATAACTAAATTAGTATGTTTTCTTATGAAAAAAATATATTTTTGTATTTAGTTAAATTAAAACAAAATTTTAGTTCAATAAAATTTAAGAAAATCATATCAAATATGAAATTGAAAAAATTATAAATATATTTATCAAGTAGATTGTATGTTGTATAAATTAAAATTTTAAGTTTAAATTTTTTGCAATATTTGTATTAAAATAAATATATTATATAATTAAAAAAATTCATGTGGGTTTTATGTAAAAATTTTGAATTAAAAAAAAAGAATAGAACTTATATTATGGTGCTCTCAAGTTACATTAAAATTTTAATTTCTATCAATTTTTCAAAAAAAATTCAAAATTACTATATAAAATCTAAATGGAAAATGTTAATCTTGAAATATATTTATTTTAATATAAATATTATAATATTTTTGGTTTTAACTTAAAAGCTTTGAATTATACGACATAAAATCTACTTGAAAAATAAATTCATTTTTATTAAATTAAAATTGTATTTTAATTTAATTAAATACAAAAATATTTTTTTTTTCATTAGAAAACATACAAATTTAGCTATAAACTAACGAAAATTTACAAGTAAGGGCACCAGCCAGACTTTTGTAAAAGTTCAGGGGTACCACTCGAAATAAGTTTTTTTTTCAGGGCACCAGTCGAAAAAATCAAAAACTCGAGGGTATCAACTGGAATTTCCCTAAAAAAACGAGCGCTATCTATAGATGTTGGGTGGGTGGGGTTTGTTTCTTATCAAACGCTGCGTTTGGCGGGCATCTATTTTTGGATTTTCTCCGATTTATCATTTATTATTATTATTAGGATTTTTCTAATGTGTGCCCATGGGCACACAATTATGATTCTAATCTTGGTAAATCTGAATATTGTTTGTTAATTTTGATTTTTTTAAAAGGGTTCATTAATTCCAATTTAGGAAATAATTTTAAAATATTTTTCTAACTTAGCACTTTTATTGTGTGCCCATGGGCACAAATTAGACGAACCGTTATTATTATTATTAGCAGCAAAACGCACGATTAGTCTCTTCCTCCCTGCAAAAACCCTAGTTCCAGACATCCTTCTCTCGAGTACTTCGCCGAGGCGTTTTTTGTTAGTATCCCAATCTTGCCAATTCTCGAATCCTAACATTTCTGATTGATCGCCTTTTTTCCCCTTCTCCTTTCAGATATGGTTTTTGGTTTCTTGTGGAATTTATTTTTGCTTTGAATCATATTATGCAGTATCAGAAGAGGAGATGAGCATTCGATCGAGCAGGACTGTTTACGTAGGAAACCTTCCCGGTGATATTCGGGAGCGTGAGGTTGAAGATTTGTTTTACAAGGTGATAAATTTGGTTTAGACAATGTCTTTGTAGTGGCCGTAGGTGATTTTGTTGAATATTATTGCATCTACTTAACGATATCAGGTTATTGCGAATGAGCTGCGGTTAATTGTTTGGGCAAATTGAAAAGCTATATTTTTCGTTCCGTTTGTCATTGATACAATATTTAGTTTTTGTCACTGGTGGATTGATGACTAAGAATAATAACTTTGAAATGCTTTGCTGCTGTAAATCTGTAATTGAATTTGTATGCATTATGGGTCGCTGTAACATTCTTTCTTGCACATTGATCATTGCAGTATGGAACCATAGCCCACATTGAATTGAAGATCCCACCAAGGCCGCCTGGTTATGCCTTTGTTGAGGTAAGTCTGCCTATTGAGCCTTGCTTTTAGAAATTGGACTTGACCTATGGATATTTGTGGTTTTCTGCACTTGCTAAGGAGTTGTAAAGTTTCATAACTTGTTATGTTTTGGTAAATCCTTTTGTTAAATGAAATGAAATCAAGACCTGAGTTGCATCTGACTCAGTTAACAGATTTAAAGTGGAACAGAAGCTGTCAACAAAAGGAAACTTCTACTTTTATCTGCCTGTATAATATTTTGTATAATAGAATCTTTTCCTTAATCTTTCTAACATGTTCTGTGTTTGTATGTAGTTTGAAGATGCACGTGATGCTGAAAGTGCTATCCGTGGTCGTGATGGCTATGACTTTGACGGACATCGTCTCCGGGTTAGATATTTTCATTTACTTGTAGACTTTGAGGTGCATTATGGTTAAGTTCTGCTCTAAAATTGGAGAATTGAAATGTCTTTATGGTTTTCTTAAGGTGGAACTTGCACATGGTGGTCGTGGCCGTTCTTCATCAAGTAGTCGCTATGGTAGCTATGATAGTCGAGGTCGTGGAGGAGGGGGCGTCTCCAGGCGTTCTGATTATCGTGGTATGTATGGCAGTTCTTGCATTTTTTAAGGTTTGTATATGGATGTATATGGATTTGATGCTCATTAAATTGTTGGTTGAACTGCTTGTGTGCTGTGTAGTGTTGGTTTCTGGATTACCATCTTCTGCTTCCTGGCAAGATCTAAAGGTAGGAATAGGATCTTTTATTATTCAAGTTACAAACAATCCTGCTCATCTTATCAATTTCGCAGTTGTATTGACTACTAATATTATGTGAATAATTATTTTTGTTGATACTTACTCAGGATCACATGCGTAAAGCTGGTGATGTGTGCTTTTCTGACGTTTATCGTGATAGAGATGGTAAGCTGTATGACATTTTTATATGCAAATGCTTTATTTCCAGATCAGGTCATTGAGGACTGTTATCTTTCACATTTTGACAAATCCTTAAACCGACATATATTTTGAGACAGGGGGATTATAATTCTGCATATATCAACATTGAGCTATTGCTTTATTCGTGGACGTTTATGTTCATGTCTTTCTGGGGGAAAATCAGTTCATTCACACTTGTTGAATACTTGAATGCTTAATGTGACTTCATTCCTGCATACAGGGCAAAGGTCCTCCTAGCTCTCTATTTTTTTGTTTGCAGCCCTTGCTCCTAATAGCTTGTATAAGTTTTCATAAATCAACATTCAAAGATTCTGATGAAGTGAAGATTTTTGTGAAATCCTAAGTTATTTGATTAATGATTTATTGTTACTTTTGGGGCACATCCTCATGCTGATTGGCTTTTATACACTGCCTTTGAGATGGATTTAGTCCCTATATCAATTTTGGTGCATTCTAACTAAATTCAGTTATTATTATCACATAGCTGAATTTTAGTTTTTCTTCGGTCTATCAAGCGTACCCCCTTTCCCTTGGGCAGGGGTACCCCCATCTTGACCCCCAAGATTCCGCTGTAGTGGAGCCTGACTGGGTCAATGACGATGACGATGACATGCATTATATCACTTTGAAAATTCACTGAATATTTCAGTTTTTATTAATGGTAGCTGATTCTACAATCGAATGAGTGCCCTGCTGATTTAAGATGAATACATGTGATACTGTACTTGGTTGCTATTTTATATCGTCTTGTTTATTATAACTTTCATTTTATATCTGATAAGTACCGTGTAAACATGTCACTTTCAAAATTACTAATGTGCATCTGATAATTCTCGCAATATTTGGATTTGACGTTGAATATAATGATTTTAATTTACTCACAATCATGCTAAATAACACTGACTTTTTAATTGAATACATCTTAGTTTCTTTCTTGCTAGATTAATGTTCCTACTTTCTCCTGTAGGGACTACTGGGGTTGTTGATTACACCAATTATGATGACATGAGGCATGCTGTAAGTTTCGCTTTTTTTTCTTTTTTCTTCATCCTATCTCTTTGATGTATGATAATTTTTGTATCACTTTTCCTTGGCTGAATCATTTGTTTGTATTATTGCTGGTTTTTGATTGACTACAGATAAAAAAACTTGATGGGTCTGAGTTCCGAAATGCATTCTCTCGGAAACATATTCGTGTAAGTTTTATAGTTACTCGATGATTCTTTGTTTTGGAGATGGTGAACTCTCTAGAAGTATAGTATGCTACTATCTTGTAACAAGTGCGCCGATGTGTAGTGAATGCAATTTCTTCTTTGTCTATCTTTTGAGAACTTTGACATTCATTTACAGGTGAAAGAATATAGTAAGGGCTCCTCAAGGAGTATCAGTCGCAGTCCTTCCTACTCAAGGGGCAGAAGCCGCAGTCGTGGTCACAGTTCTAGTCGGAGCAGGAGCAGAAGGTATATTTGTCGACTTGTATGTTATTGTCCTATGTCGAAAAAGCTTTGTGGGTTACATTGAGATTCGTCATTTATCCCATTTTTTTTTTGTTTAGTGAGTCACCAAAGGCTAAATCACCTAAGCACTCTTCTGCTAGGCGCCATTCAAGGTCCTTATCAAAATCTGGTTCTCTATCAAGGTATAGCCTTTTGACTTGTAGTATGTTTCCCCTTTCAGTTGGCTGTTTTCTCCATCCTATATAATACGTGTTTTCTACTCTCTCTGTCTACACATTATGAGGTTTCAAACTTAGCCTTGCAAATTAAAATGCTGTTTTTCTACTTTCTTAGTCTGCACATTATGATGTTTTTTATTTGAGAGGAAACCTGAAAACATATGTTTTTCATGAGAAGTAAAGGTTGTCTATGTGTTAGTGAATCTTCAATCTTCGAAATGGGGAAATAAGTATTAAATTTTATCACCATTGGCTTTTGATATGTTTTTTTTTATGCCTTTTCATTTGAAGTTCAAACTCTATAGTCTGTATATTCTGTTCTCATTTTTGGCATCTATACTATGAAATCTGAATAGAAGTGAATAAAAATACAACACCTATTTAGAGTAATACAAAAGATTTTTTTTTTAAGTTTAAAGATCATACAAAGAGTTATACACATTAATGTATAATAGTGCAAAGTGTTACATTGAGATGAAATTAGATTTTTATATTTCTTATTTTTTATTTTAAAAAATTAAATAAATTTTATAAATATTAATTTCCATTCAAGGTGTGGATTATACAGCCTTTATTAAGTTCAAGTTTAGTAATTGAAAATTTAAAACTCGGTACAAAGAAGATAATTTTGTAAACAAGGTGTGTGGGCGCATCCTCATGCTCATTGGCTTTTATACACTGCCTTTGAGATGGATTTAGTCCCTATAGTAATTTTAGTGCATTCTAACTAAATTCAGTTATTATTGTCACATAGCTGAATTTCAGTGTTTCTTGGGTCTATCGGGCGTACCCATTTTCCCTTGGGCAGGGGTACCCCCATCTTGACCCCCCAGATTCCACTGTAGTGGAACCTCACTGGGTCAATGA
Organism: Fallopia convolvulus; assembly: GCA_964016875.1. Lineage (NCBI taxonomy): Eukaryota > Viridiplantae > Streptophyta > Magnoliopsida > Caryophyllales > Polygonaceae > Fallopia > Fallopia convolvulus. The sequence continues at coordinate 22,763,180 of OZ024730.1, forward strand.
TGATGATGATTATGAGGTACATGTGTTTTTTTAAAAAATAATCTTTTGACGAATGTAATGGAGAAAGGTCTCCTCTTAACATCTGCAGTTCCTGCTTGGGATGTAGTCCATGCCTATGCTTTGTATTATCAAGAATATCCCCATGCGTGGTTTATTCCACTCATGGTCCCAACGTTTGGTCTAGGGGGGCTATTATGAAGATGAAGCTTCTTAATTGAAGGAGATGTGATGTTAGTATACTTACGTGACAAAAAATAATAGCAAAATTGTTTTTTTTCCCCTCCTGCTTTCTGTTTTTATTTTTCCTCTTTTTGGCCCTATTGTCAATTCTAGGAACGGCTTTTTGATTATACCTGGAGTTATAAGGTTCCCATCATCCCATGTCATTGTTGTTGCAGAATATAGGACAGGTGAGGGAATAGTCTTGGGGTTACTATTTCCCCTTTTTATATGTCAAAGTTAATTTTTGTTTGCTTAGATAAGGATTTATGCGGCAATATGGGAATTGCAAGTTAGGATCTGGATGGGATATGGTACAAGTGCTTGCAGCTCTTTTGGTTCTAGAGAGGTATGCGGCTTTCCTAAGTGGTAACTTTGGAATGCGTGATGCTGTCTGTTCTAATGCGTACAGCATGACATCTCAATGGGTGCTAGATTGGGAACACTCACAATCATGGATTGCCATGATAGAGCTGGATTATTTTCAACTAATTGCTAATGGAAATTTGGAGCTATCTGGATTCTGTGGATTTGCTCACACAATATGGAAGGATCCTCTTTCCTGTCCATTGATGTGTTAAAGAAGTATATCTTACTATGCCTTTACCACTTTTATTTCATCTGTTCAACATTGTGGTGGGTTGTGTAACATATTTTGGGTTCTGTAAATTCCCCCTTGTGTTGCTAATTTTTTTTTCTTTTTGCTACTCATTTTTTTATTCTGTTTTGAGATTAAGGGTTTTGGTCAAGGTTATTGGAGGGAACATGTGGATTTTAAACAACATTCTTTTGGAACTTTTGCAGATCTCGTTCAAGGTCCAGATCACCTATTGCATCTGTAAGTTTAGTTGATTGCTTAATGCTTGCTCTCTTAATTGGCATCTAGTTGGTTAGCATAGAGTTCATTGGTCCTTTGAACTTCCTATATTCTTTTTGTGGTGCATTTCCGACTTGAATGCAGCAAATTGTGTCATAGTAAATCTTCTTGCCTGGCGTCTAGACAGCCAGGACGGTTCTCTAGGGGGTCCTAGATGGGCTGGGACCTTCCAGCGCCTACTAGACAGGATTTTTAGAATAGCGGTCCTAGTGGAATTTTTTTAGTGTAATAAAGGTTGATGACAGCAGTGACATTAGTCTAGCAAATTAGGCTAACTTGTTCATTGATCTTAAAAGATCTTATCATCCATCTTTAATAGTTATAAATAGAGATTCTCTACACAAGGCCAATAAAGAACAGAAGCACAATAGTATTTATGATCATGGTCCTAGTTGAATAATTAGATTTTGAGCAAGCAACCAACCTCTATAACGGTCTCACTAATTTTGCTTATTGAGAGGCTATTTCTGCGCGTGGACACTTTCAGCGTAAGAAAGATATGAGCAAAAGCCCCAGAAAGCGTAGCCCAAGCCGGAGTGTGAGCCGAAGCAGGAGCCTGAGTCAGAGCCCAAGGAAAGAGCAAGTCTCCGTGAAAGGTACATGTCTTTGTTCACCAGAAATGAATTAGAGCATATGTTTGTTTCATTTATTCGTATCTGTGTCTGCAATCTGCATAAAAAAGTTCTGACACATTATTGTTTGTGTTGATACATATTAGGTGAACTGGCATGATCCTTGAGCTGCTCTTGAATGTGCTGTGAATCATATGATGGAATTGATCGCCTTGCAACTCCCTCTTGAGAGGATCTTATGCTATATCTTGTTTTTAGCATGTTATCGTACTGATCACACTTTATTTTAGGTTTTTTTAATCTCTGCCATCTTAAATATCATGTTTGAAGCAAAACTTAATTGGTCGTCACTGTGAAGAAGCGTTGGATCTTTGTTGACCTTGATCCTTGTATCATTATATTATGACTAGGAAATGGATATGTTGAAAAAATTTGTTTGATGGTTTGATATCACGTGAGCGACGAATAAGTGTTGTACTCAAGTCGAGAGCGTGAAATTCCTTTTATGCTATGATAAAAAAATGATTTTGACTAATGGGACGTAATCTGCATCACCTTAAATTACGTTATCAAGGACTATCTGGGACATGACAAGTAATGGAAGACAATTGATGGAAAGCTGTTCTTATTGGAGATTTTTAAAGTTTAGCAGTCGAGAGCTTGAATAATGGCGTTTGCATTTTAGAAGGTTGGAAACATATAGAACTGAAAAATTGGGAATCTGGTATGAATATTAGCTGGGATGCTTTTGAGACTTATGGTGGATGAATCTCCCATTATCTGCTTAGCATTATTGGTAGTATGATAGACATTCTTATATAGCATCACCGCCTCTAAAAGGAGATTATCCTATGCTCGAGTTCTCATTAGATTAGTGTTCATGAAGCTAGGAGGAAAGTAGCTCGAAGACTAAGAGCATGTATAATGGTAATGATTTAATATCCTCACTCCCCCTCCCCCCCCCCCCCCCCCCCCCCTCTCACACACACATAGAAGACATCTTCTTTGCCGTAAAACATGAAAAAGATTCTCTTTTGAAAGAGGAAAGAGAGTAATTCTCATTCTATAGAGGAATCAAAACATTGATCATTGTGCCAATTTTGTACTTTCATCCATTTATCATTTGAATTATGTATTTTTAATGTTTAACTAGTGTTATTTATTTCATCCCAATCTACCATTAATAAGTTTTTAATAAAATAACAATCAAATGTGATATTTTTTTAAAACTAAATTTATTAATTTTTATAAATTTTTTGTCTATAATTTACCGTGTTGTCCCAATCTACCATAAATAATTAAATGTGCTAATATTTTTATTTTTCACAAACTCGTCTATTAGCTTTTTCCCTCCTTCACTACTGCATTCTATCGATAATCACAGCAATCCAAATAACTCAAACTGTCAAAATAACTCAAACACCCAACACCATCCAAATACATTTAATTTCGATCCAAATCTTCTATGACAACAATGTTTTTTATTATTATTAATGTTTAATGCTTTTAATTTTATATTTTTTCATAGTCTGTAGTGTACTAGTGTTGCTTGAAGTTATCTGAATGTTAATTAAGTTTATTTTTTCATTAGCAATCAGTTTACAATATCTTAAGTCCTCTGTGATTTTATTAATTGGACCAAAATAAATACAATTTATTAATTTGATTAACTAACTTTGTAAAAATATTAAATGATATAAGATGTGTAGTATAAGTAAGAGAGAGAAAGTGAAAGGGGAGATACCCTTTGTTGTGGAGAAAATAGAGAAAGAGAAAAGAAATAGTGAAAAATGATGTGGTTGAAAGAGAAATAATGTGTCAAAAGGAGAAAAGGAGAGAGAAAATTGAGAGATGATTGAGCATCCTCGTTGTAATGGGTAAAGGCACACTTAGGAAGTGATGTTTAAATGGCTTCCATTCTGCACAATGCAATGTTTTTGACACCTGACTGACAAATGCTATAGAAATGAGATGAAACTGTCCAAGAAGGTCTCAAAGAATAGCCAAACAATAAGGTTTGGATTCCCAACTCTAGCTCTATCTTAGGACAAGATGAATTCTAAGAAAGGAAGAAATTTTAATGCTAACTGGTTAGGAATGATAAAGGCAAAAAGGATAGCAATATTGATGTAGTAAATGTAAATCATAATGTTGTTGTTGAGGTGTCTAAGCAAAAAGAGAATGGTAATTTTGAGAAGGAGAATGGATTGGATTTGGAAGGAACTATCAATGAGAACAATTGACATAGGGATAAAAAGAATGCAAGCTTTTTGTTTTCTTTTTAGCCCTATGCCAATTGTTTTCTTTAAGACAAAGAATGATCCAACATATATACTATCAATGTATCATCAAAACTAACAAATAACCATCAAAGAGATTAATAAGTTCATTCACTTTAGATCTCAATGGAAAAAAGAATAAGAATCACTCTCACTCATGTGTTTAGGGTAAGTGTTCTACTCGGTCTAAAATTTGAATGCTAAACTAACCTATCCTTGCATCAACATCCTAAATCTCCACCATGAGTGATGCAATGAAGCCATCCATGTCTCCTACCGACGTCGACGAGTTGCTTCGAGTGCCATCTGATGGACCATTTACAAGGAGTCGAGCTAAGAAGATTGCTCAAGGGACGACAACGATCTTAGTTCGATTGGCAGCTATAGTTGAAGGGTCCAACAAGACGAGATGGGTTACTTGCATTCGACATCAGCTAAGCCCGGATTCAATGGATTAATATGATTGGGCCGAGTTTCACTTGAATAGGGCGCCATTTGCTATTTTGGGCCTTGTTCATTCTTATTTCCTTATTTAGATACATGGAATAGCTTGTCTTACTTGAGGACTGAATTTAGTAAGTGACCAGGTGAGATGAGTTGTTACATGGGTCAAAGTCAACCCTTTGACTTGACCAATTTAAATATGAAAAATATCTTTATTGCTTTTAACTTATGGAACAAAATAATTTTAGTTTTATTTGATGAGATTTCGGCCATCTAGGAGTTCGTTAGTGGTTGATAATCTCTCTCCTATGTTTTATGCTATCTTTAAGATATTTATAGTTTGTCAGGATAGTTTCCTTAATTAAATAAGTCAAATAAATCTTTATTTGATTTATTTAATTAAAGGGGATCTAGTAAGTTGTATTTACATTATTTTATGATATCTTGGGAAGCAAGGCAAAAGTCCGAAATGCCCCTCTAGGGCCGACCATGTGTTTGCTTGCTCTGCAAGGATCAACTTTGTATTACCTTTAAATACTTTGCAATTTTCATTCAATAAAATCAGCTTGAGATTAGATAAACCCTAGAAAAGGTTTATCTAGTCCTTGGGCCAAAATACACGTGTGTTATGCTTGCAAATCTGATCGATCATCATCATCTTTCATCCGAATTCTCTCTTGTTTGTTCTTAATTTTGTTTATTGATTTAGTCAATTGACATTGTTCTAGTTTTTATTATTAAAGATCAATCTAGTTAATCAATTGGATTTAGCGTTAGAGTCAATCCAATTGAACTATCAAAGTTGATTTCTTCAATTTATCAAATCAGTTTCGTTTCGTTCTTAATCGATTCGTTTTCATTACTTTCAACGCAAGGAGTTAACTTTATTAAGCAAATCAGGTTGGAATCGATTTTACTAGCAAGATCGAGACTTGGAGTGGGTTTAAGATCAAGGCACTAAGGAAAGAGAAGGTTTAAAAGTCAAAGCCAACTGGGTCCAAAACGAGATCAACGAGGAGTAATCTGAGGCGATCACGTATCAAGTGGTATCATTCATCCAACGTCTCACCAAGTAATTTTTCTTATCTTAATATGCTTTCTAGTCAATTAAATTCAATTTAAGCCTGTTTTCCATATTGCGGACCTTGGTGGGCATGTCAAGAACAATTGTCCGTTTAAGCCTGTGGCTGCTCCACCGCCAAGTGATGATGTGCAACATACTGTTAAAGAACAGAATAGTAGTAGTATCCCCACCAAGGTTACAGGAGAACTGATCACTGATTGCACTGAAGGTAATGGCACTTACGGTGATTGGATGGTGGTTGCAAGAAGACAAAAACCGGAAAAAGCAAAACCGAAACACATTGAAGATCAGAGAAGTCCGGCGAAAGAGTTGGAGCATCACGTTCAGAATATTATCCAGAGGTTAGATATTATCCAGAAAAACATTGCTAGATGTCCCACTGTGCAGTTGATTGAGTTGGAGCATCACGTTCAGAATGAGATTGAGAGGGTTTTGGAGCAAGAAGAAATGCTTTGGCTCCAAAAATCTAGAGAGCAATGGCTTTCATGTGGCGATAGGAATACGGCGTTTTTCCACACCTCGACAATCATAAGGCGGAAGCAGAATAGGGTTGAGGGTTTGAAAAATGAGGAGGGGAATTGGATAGAGGATAGGAATGAGATGGAGAAGTTAACTACTGACTTCTTTAAAAACTTATATAGTGAGGAGGGGCCCGTTGATGTTCACCTGCCGGAAGTGTGTTGTGGTTTCCCCCGGATTGATTCAGATAGATTTATTGTTGTTGAGAGAGGAGTAACTTTGGAGGAAGTTTGGAACGCGGTCAGGAGCATGGGAGCTCTTAAGTCTCCGGGGATTGACGGTTTCAACCCGGGATTTTTCCAGCGTTGTTGGGCGACTGTTGGGGATTCAGTGTTTAAATTTGTTCGGGATTTTTTCATGACTTTAGTCCTACCTAATGAGGTTAACGACACACTTATTGTGTTGTTAGCCAAAGTGGGTAAACTGGAGAAAATTGGACAACCCATTAGCTTATGTAACGTCCTCTACAAGGTTGTTACAAAAGTCTTGGTAAACAGGATTCAATCCATCATGAATGATATCATCGGGCCGACGCAAGGAAGCTTTTTGCCGGGTAGATTGATAACGGACAATATCGTTGTGGTTCAAGAGGTTGTTCATTCAATGAGGAGAAAACAAGGAGCGAAGGGTTGGATGGCTATCAAGTTGGATCTTGAAAAAGCTTTCGACCGTCTTAATTGGGGTTTCATTGAGGCTACGCTTGTGGAAGCTGGATTCACGGATAAGTGTGTGAGTTGGATTATGGCTTGTGTGTCCTCGCCTCGTATGCAAGTTCTCTTCAATGGAGAAGTTTCTACTCAATTTCCGGCTTCTCGGGGCGTCCGGCAAGGGGACCCTATCTCCCCCTACCTCTTCCTCTTGTGCGTGGAACGTTTGAGTCATATCATCCTTCATGCTGTTGATAGGCGTGAGTGAAAACCGATGAAGTTGACACGATCGGGACCTTGTCTTTCTCACTTATTCTTCACCGATGACATTGTTCTTTTTGCTGAAGCGTCGGTTGAGCAAATGGGGGTTATCATGAAATGCTTGGATCTGTTTTGTAAAGCATCGGGTCAAAAAATCAGCGGCTCCAAATCGAAAATCTTTGTGTCCAAGAATGTGAGGCGCGCTTTGAGACATCGGATAGCTGTTGTTAGCGGGTTTGCAGTGACATGTGACTTGGGCACGTATCTAGGCATGCCCATTATACATAAGCCCATCAACAAGGGCACTTACGTGGGTCTACTGGACAAATTTAAAGCCAAGTTAGCTGGGTTGAAGTCAGCTACGCTCAGTTTTGCGGCCAGAGCGACTTTAATCAAGTCCGTGCTTACTTCTCTTCCAGTATACTCTATGCAAACGGTGCTCCTACCGGTTAGTGTTTGTGATAAAATTGACGCCTTAAACCGGGGATTTCTTTGGGGCAGTAGTGTGGAGAAAAGGAAAATGCATAAAGTTGCATGGGATGAGGTTGTGAAACCAAGAAACCATGGTGGTCTTGGTATCCGAACAATGAGAGAGCTTAATGTGGCGCTTGTTGGGAAGCTTGGATGGCGGTTTGTCATGGAAGACGGAGAGTTATGGACTTCGGTTCTCAAGAATAAGTATGTAGACTAGGCACTCGGTAGCTCGTCTGCTTGTTCACACATATGGAAGTGCATCACAACGGGGGTTTCCGAAGTGATTAACAAAGGTGCTAGATGGTTGCTGCGTGATGGCAGAAGCGTACGTTTTTGGACGGATTCCTTGTTGTTAGACTCTCCTCTTACAATTGTAGCTAATTGCCCATTAAGTTTGGAACAAACAAAAGCTATTGTGTCTGATTTTTGGTGTGTTACTGGTGGTTGGAGATGGGCACAATTGGTGCCGTTCTTACCTGCTGCTATACTACTGCAGCTGTCCTCTGTTGCTGTGAATGAAGAGCTGAATGACGAACTCAGCTGGAGTTACACTTTTGATGGGAATTATACCGTCAAGTCCGGCTACATGTTGCTGCAAGGAGAGCACGACAGGCGTGGAGTTGATAACTTGTTCTTCAGCAGAATATGGAAGATTGAAGCTCCTGAAAGGGTCTGGAATTTTATTTGGCTCGCTAGCAAGGGTGGGGTACTCACTAACTGACTCGGCTGAAATCGTTGTTGCCAAGATCAAAGATAAATAACCCTAAACTACTAACTAGTATAGTAAGCAAGCAAGGGGTCGAACCCTAGAGAATCGGGATTCTGATCAATCAGCAAAAGCAAAGACAGGGTTTTTTGGAAGTTCAGGCAAACAAACAAATAAGCAATTATTGTTGGGTTTAAATCAATTGGAAGGAAAGCAGAGTTCATTCAATCAAATCCACCTTTTTACTCATTCAATCATTGATTCATCCACTTTTCTATTAATTCCCTAGTTAATTCCAATCCTTATAAAAGATATCCGCTTGTCCACGGTCCAAGCGAAAGAATGATATGAACAAGAACGCTTAATTCAAATCATGCAAAGTATTAAGGATAGAAGGATATTAATTCATGCAATCAAGCTACGAGTCTCATGCATAAAATAACAATCAAACACTCTTTCTCAATTCTAGTCCACGGTCCTAGAAAAGAGTTGTTTGAAGGATAAATAAGATTTCACAGACAACAATCAAACAAATCCAAACAGTAGAATATCAATCAAATTCAACAAGTTGCGCACCAAGAGAAATCAATTGATAATCATAAATTAAGCACAAGAGTTTTGATATTAACCAAGGGATAGAAAAGTTACCAGAATCTCACAAAATACATAAAAAGGCTTCCTTGATCAAACAAACTCCAAAGGAAAATTAGTTCTCCATAATACTAAAAGTATGCTAGAAATTATCTCTAAATTGTGTTATCCCTAAAGTGAAACTCGAAACAAACCTTAAATAGTAGAAAATAAGTCCGAAAATATAAAAATATAAAAACACAAAAGATAAAATAAAGACGAAACGAAGGCGGTGCTGAAACCCTCGATCCGCGAGCGCGGATTCAATCCGCGGGCGCAGATCTTCTCTCTTGCCTCGGCCGCGGAACCCCAACGATCCGCGAGCGCGGAAATAATCCGCGGTCACGGATCCAGCCATCCTCGCCCTCTACCTCCGCACCGCGGGCTCGGATCTTGACTCCTTGAACTTCAACTTCGAATTTAGGATTTCTGTCTTCCAAATCTTCAACTGTAGGCTTCTGCTGATATTACAGATAATCACCTAATCTAGCCTAAAACACTCAGAAAATCCTAATAAAAATACAGAATTACGTTGTATTAAAACCAGCGTATCAAATTCCCCCATACTTAGATCTTGCTCGTCCTCGAGTAAGCTCAAAATAAATCTAACAATCAATCCTATCAAAGATCCACAGGAAGTAAAGGGAAATATGAAAAATCTACTCTCAACTCACAACCCAGACCCATGTACAGAAATAGTGAGCAAAACAAGAAAGCTCAAATCACACACCTCACAGATACAAGATATAACACTCAAGCTCCAAAAAGTGTAGAGCAACCTAGGATCTACCCAATATCTAAAGTGTAATCCCCAAGCCCCAAAGTAGAATATGATCCTAAACACTCTGATTTTACCACTCATTCTACTTAGGCGCCCTTTCGGGTTTTCACCTAATCACTCTTTTCATTTTTCTTAGGTGTGCTCACAAATACTCACATCTCTCATAAACCTCATATTACCCAGCCTAATGCTGGTCCGGGTTACCTGCTTATTACCTGAGCTGCCCTTTCGGGTTTTCAACTCATCCCATGATTTTATATGCCTTTTTTCATATTTTTATGGCTTTTTTAATTATTTTTTTTATTTTTTTATTTTTTTATTTTATTTTTTATTATTTTTTATAATTATGACAGAAATAGAATGCAACTGTACATATAATACAAATATAGTAGTGAATCCCTTCCTCCATACTTAAACCTTCATTGTCCCCAATGAAGCTAAGAAATAAAGACCAAAGTACAGAAGAAGGAATTAGAAGACTCACTGCTGATCTGGTGGAGGGAATGATGGATAACCGAGCCATTGTGTCTGCCAGAAAACAGCTGCCTGCCTCTGATGCTCATAAAATGCCTCCAAAGAACGATCCATAGCATCCTCACGTGCAGACATGGCATCCTGACGAATAGATAAGTGCTGTATCCCACTCAACATACGATCCTCAAAACTCATACCATCTGTCCATGGCAAACTGGAGGAAGCAGAAGTAGAAGCAGAAGTGGATGCACGAGTAGCTGGGGGAGGTGCACCCCAACCAACTGTAGTCTGTGGAGCAGGAGCCCATCCAGAAGGCTCAGAATAAAATCTAGCACGAAATGCATCAGCCTGCTCATCCCAACCAACACCATCAGCCTCATACTCATCGCCAACAAACTCCTCTGCAAGAACGTCTACATTAGGCTGCAGATGAAAAGAATACACAGTATCGCCATACTGTAAATGTGCAGGTAGACGCAGATAAGCTGTAGCAGGATGCCCATGCAACCAAGTCCACCCATCATCAACTGACCCTCTCAAACAATTAGCCCTAACTAAAGCTTGGTGAGTGTATCTCTAGAAACAAATCTGGTGGCTAAAAGAGTAACCATACCACCCAATCCAATCGACCCCCTCTTATCTAGATACTTCTCAGCAAACTGAATAAATAATCCGAACCAATCCGGGCAGTGAGACGGAAAAGGAAACAAGCATCTAATAATCCTCAAATCTCGAGCAGGAAGCTTGTTTGGCTCTCCCTGAGCGGAAAATGCCATGGCCAGAACCTTGTGACACAGACGGACACATGGATGGGGAATCTTACTGTTAAGCTCCCCAGAATGAGTGTTAAAAGGGGAGCCAGTAAGCGTATACCAAAAATCATAAATAGTGGGATCAGACAGTATGCTCGTCCACCCATCAGTAGGTGGTGAAGTGATCCCAAAAATAAGACAGACCTCCTCATGGGTCAAACTATATAATCTATCACAACCATGAAAACTCAAGACCCCATCAGCAAAGCGGAAAGTGGACAGAAACTCCATAGTAAGACCCTTATAAGTAGGCATCGCCAGAGCAGAGAAATTACCCAAACCCCCAGTCGCCAGTAACTGCTCTGTACACTCTCTAAGTCCCAAATTAATCAGTGTAGGGACATCAAAAAATTTAGTACTGACAAACTCCCTATCCTCATACTTATCCCAAAGCTCCCTCTTTCCCTCACTCAGATGCTGTAAACCGTAATATGCCATAGCTGAATAAATAATACAGAGCTGAGCAAGAAAATTACCAAGTTACTGAAATCCGCGGCGTCGGACAGCAAATAAAGCGCGGACTGGACAAAAGAAATCCGCGGGCGCGGAAGATTACCGAGAGCGCGGACACGCAAAGAAAATCCGCGGGCGCGGAATTGTACCTCGGGCGCGGATCTGGAAATTTTCAAATCTGGAGCTCGTCGTCAATGGAGAATTCCGACCCACACAACTCAACACAATTCGTCTCAAACAACCCCAAATCCACTCCAAACAACAAAAATCAAACTCTAGAAACAAGATTCGAGTACTAACCGATGTAGATCTAGTTCGATTGTGCTCCAAAACTTCAATCCACACCAAACTTCGACTCCAACAATGGTGAACCGGGCTGCACACGAATCTGCGGGCGCGGAATGACACCGAGGTCGCGGATCTCTGGGTCGCGGATGGTGAGGGTGGCCGCGGGTGTGGTGATTTGGTGGTTGAAGGGTGGTGGTGGTTGATAATGGAGTGTTTGTTGTAAGGGAGTGTTTGGTGAGGAGGGAATTATGATATGGAGAAGGGTAGGTGGGGTAGGTGAATTTTTTTTTATTTTTTTATTTTATTTTCTTTTCGGGTTCGGTTTGGTACTGGTTCGGGCTTTTTCGGGGGTTTCACCCGAAAACCTTTTTATTTCAGGGGTTTCACCTGAAAGCCTTTTATTTCGGGGATTTCACCCGAAAACCTTTTATTTTTATTCTTTTTATTATTATTTTCTTATTTTTGTGAATAATCGATAAAAATCGGGCCGATCCGCGATCTCGGATCGTATCCGTGGTCGCGGTTTGTGCCGCGGTCTCGGATCAAATCCGGGGTCGCGGATCGAGCCGCGGGCTCCAACTCCTCTCGGACTGGTTTCTTTTGATGGGAAAAATGGTATCTGCAAGTTAGCCCGACAAAAACAAAACGAATACTAAAACTAAAACTAAACTAAAAAGAGAAAAATAAAATAAAAGAAAAACTTACCTCGGGTTGCCTCCCGAGCAGCGCCTTTGTTTAACGTCGTTTGGCCCGACGTCCTTATGCTCAGAATGGATCATCATCAATCTGAAACTGGACCCTTTTTCCTTTATGTGCCATAGATAATAGGCCCTTTGAAACATCAATTACGGCGCTTGCCATCTTCATAAATGGACGACCCAACAGCAAAACTGGGTCGTATCTCCCCTTACCGATCTCTAGGACATAAAAGTCCGTCGGAAAAATTAAACCATCCACCTGCACTAAGACATCTTCCAAAAATCCTTTCGGATTCGCTTTAGAGTGGTCAGCCAATTCAATAGTAATATTAGAATCCTGTAATGGCCCTAGGTCTAACTTCTCATAGATGCTAAGTGGCATGACATTAATGGATGCACCTAAATCAAGCATAGAATGCTCAATTTTAGCCTCACCAATTGTAACGGGAACAGTAAACCTCCCTGGATCCCCATACTTCTTAGGCAATTGCCTTTGAAGCATGGAAGACACATTTTCAGTATTTTCCACAAGATTAATTTTCTTAACCTGTCCCTTTTCTTTTTGTTTCCTCTTTATAGTACATAATTCTTTCAGAAATTTAGCAAACCGAGGAATGCTTTGAACAAGTTTAAGTAAAGGAACATTTACCTCACACTTGGAGAAGGTTTCGAAAATTTCCTTGTCATTGGTTGGCCTCCTGGTGTCCTTTAGTGCCTCGGGAAACGGTGGGGATGGCTTTTGTGAAGCCATGGGAGGAAACGAAGGTCTGATATAGCCATCAGATTCTGCCAGGGGGGTGATCCGCGAGCTCAGATTGGGTTCCGCGGTCTCGGATGATCCGCGGGCGCGGATTTCGGAATTTCCTCGATTTCTGCGCCGCGATCAGAACTGCCCTCCGGTGAACTCGGCTGGTTTCCGCTGGCCAAAATTTCAATATCTAGCTCTTTCCCACTCCTTAATGTCATTGCACTCACATTCTCTCTCGGGTTTATGGGCTGAGATGGCAGTTGTCCCGAGTCCTTAGCTTCTAGCCGGTTCAGAGTGGTTGCAATCTGACTTAACTGAATTTCCAAGCTCTTCATCGCAGCCTTAGTCTCTTGATTTTCCTTCATAAGCTGATTGATAATGGCTGGATTTTCTTGAGGAGCCTGGGGCCTTGGCACATAATTAGGCCTGGGAACATAGTTGGGTTGACCTCCCTGTGGTGGAAATGGTTGTTGAGGTTGTTGATTCCACCTAAAGTTAGGATGGTTTGCCCACCCCGGGTTGTAGGTATTTGAATATGGATCATTCTGGGGCCTCTGTTCATAGTTCCCTATAGCATTCACATCAGCTGCTGGCTCTTGCATGATAGGGCACGCATTAGAAGGATGGCTAGATTCGCCACAGATTCCACAAGCCCTTGAACTTGAAGCTCCATTGCCCGCCAACAGTTGCTTCATCATAGCTTTCAACTCCCTTACTTCAGCATTCAGGGAATCATTAATAGAATGAACAGACCTACTGTTGGATCTCTTTCTCTGATTTCTGCTTTGCTCTGCTAGAGTCTCCAACTTCTCAAACGCCTGCCTAGGAGTGAGATTCTCATAAGTACCTCCACAGGAAGCATTCATCAGGCGCCTATCAGCATCACAGAGACCTTCAATAATATAGCAAATCAGGTCTTTATCAGAATAGCCATGGTAAGGACAACTGGCTATGAGTCTCTTGTAACACTCATAGTACTCATACAGATTCTCATCATCTCCCTGTTCCAGACTGCTCAGCTGCTTCTTGATAGACGTTTGCTTGGTAGCAGGGAAATATTTCTCCAGAAAAGCACCCTTCATCTGAGCCCATGTAGTAATTGTCTCAGGTGCTAAGTATAGATACCATTCCTTACCTGAATCAGCCAAGGAAAATTGGAAAGCCCTCAACATTAGCTGATCTTCAGTCACATCAGCTGGCTTCATTCCCAAGCAAACAGAATGGAACTCTGCAAGGTGTTTATTCGGATCCTCCCCACTCAGCCCATGGAACTTAGGCAAATAATGGAGAAGACCAAATTTAAGCTCAAATTTCACTCCTTCTCCCAGGGCGGGAAACTGAAGACCAAGTTATTGCTGCTCTAAATTAGTCGCAGTCAGTTGCCTAATAGTGCGATCTGCCATGGTTACTAGCTGCTCTTCAACCTCTGAATCAGATGAAGAAGAAGAAGATGAAACTGGATCAAACTGTATGCCTAACACTTGAGCCTGAACCTGACGTCTCAACTGTCTCAGAGTCCTGTTAATTTCTGGATCAAACGGGCGAATTATTAGTAGAACGGGTAAGAACCATAAGATAGGTTCTTACCAATTCGGGGGATCTGGACGAATCGATCCGTGGGCGCGAAAAAATTCCGAGGGCGCGGATTTTCCGTGGTCTCGGAAAAATTCCGAGGTCGCGGATTCGTCTGAAACGCCGATTAAACAGAATATTAAAAACCGATTCCCCGACAACGGCACCAAAATTTGACTCGGCTGAAATCGTTGTTGCCAAGATCAAAGATAAATAACCCTAAACTAGTAACTAGTATAGTAAGCAAGCAAGGGGTCGAACCCAAGAGAATCGGGATTCTGATCAATCAGCAAAAGCAAAGACAGGGTTTTTTGGAAGTTCAGGCAAACAAACAAATAAGCAATTATTGTTGGGTTTAAATCAATTGGAAGGAAAGCAGAGTTCATTCAATCAAATCCACCTTTTTACTCATTCGATCATTGATTCATCCACTTTTCTATTAATTCCCTAGTTAATTCCAATCCTTATAAAAGATATCCGCTTGTCCACGGTCCAAGCGAAAGAATGATATGAACAAGAACGCTTAATTCAAATCATGTAAAGTATTAAGGATAGAAGGATATTAATTCATGCAATCAAGCTACGAGTCTCATGCATAAAATAACAATCAAACACTCTTTCTCAATTCTAGTCCACGGTCCTAGAAAAGAGTTGTTTCAAGGATAAATAAGATTGCACAGACAACAATCAAACAAATCCAAACAGTAGAATATCAATCAAATTCAACAAGTTGCGCACCAAGAGAAATCAATTGATAATCATAAATTAAGCACAAGAGTTTTGATATTAACCAAGAGATAGAAAAGTTACCAGAATCTCACAAAATACATAAAAAGGCTTCCTTGATCAAACAAACTCCAAAGGAAAATTAGTTCTCCATAATACTGAAAGTATGTTAGAAATTATCTCTAAATTGTGTTATCCCTAAAGTGAAACTCGAAACAAACCTTAAATAGTAGAAAATAAGTCCGAAAATATAAAAATATAAAAACACAAAAGATAAAATAAAGACGAAACGAAGGCGGTGCTGAAACCCTCGATCCGCGAGCGCGGATTCAATCCACGGGCGCTGATCTTCTCTCTTGCCTAAGCCGCAGAACCCCAACGATCCGCGAGCGCGGAAATAATCCGCGGTCGCGGATCCAGCCATCCTCGCCCTCGGATGGTTTGCTTCTACCTCCGCACCGCGGGCTCGGATCTGATCCGAGGGCGCGGATCTTGACTCCTTGAACTTCAACTTCGAATTTAGGATTTCTATCTTCCAAATCTTCAACTGTAGGCTTCTGCTGTATTACAGATAATCACCTAATATAGCCTAAAACACTCAGAAAATCCTAATAAAAATACAGAATTACGCTGTATTAAAACCAGCGTATCACTAACTCTGAAAGAAGGCGGAGACACATTAATACGAGCTCAAGATGCAACCGATGCAATGTAGATGAAGAGACGTTCGAACACCTTTTTAGGGATTTCCCTCATGTGAGACAGATTTGGGAATATTTTGCTGTTACTAACTTTGATCAGCTCTTTTTTCAGGATGTCTTTGCTATATGGATTAGGAAGAATATCCTTGATGACAAGAAAGTTGAGTATGGTTACTGGAATGCAACGTTTGCAATGGTTTTGTGGTGGTCCTGGCGGTGGAGGAACGATAAAGTTTTCAACGGAACTGACGCTCCTAGTAACAAGAAGGAATTCATCATCCGAAAAGTTCGTGAATACCATGAACTAACAGGTAAGTCCCTTTCTTGTTGTGTTTTTAAAAATCATATTGTGCAGGATGTTGTTTGGAGCAAACCGGATAGTGGTTGGGTTAAAGTGAACACCGATGGAGCGGTTGGAGAAGGAGGAAGGGCTACTTCGGGTGGAGCAATTAGAGATGCTGAAGGACGCTGGCTTGGAGGGTTTGTTCAGAACATTGGAGTGTGCTCGGTCCCAATGGCGGAACTATGGGGAGTGCTGCATGGGATCACGCTTGCTTGGAATCAAGGTTTTAGGAAAGTTGTTATTGAGTCGGATTCTCAGGTTGTTATTCGTCTTTTAGAGTCTAATGTGAACAAGTGTCATCCGTTATCGAGCCTGGTATTACAATGCCAAGGCTTTTTAAGTAGGGATTGGAATATCCAATTCCGACATGTCTTTTGTGAGGCGAATTGCGTTGCCGATCGCCTCGCGTCTATGGCTTTTAATTTTCCGTTAGGTACTCATGTATTGCTTGCCCCGCCAGAGGGGATTTATTTTCTGCTACTTGATGATGTTAGGGGTCGGGCTATCCCCCGTTTGATGACTACTTAGCCCATTTTTTACTATTATTAATAAAACTCCCCTTGAGGGAACGGAGAGCACCGACTCTCCTTCTACCAAAAAAAAATTCAGTTTTTGATCCTAAAGCCTATACCTTTATCTATATTTCTATACTTTGGGACCAAAATCTGATTTTTCCAAACACCAACCACCATATTTCGCCACCACCATCACAAATACCGCCGGCAACCACCCACAACTGGTGTCACTCCTTAACACCGCACCCTCCACCACCACCCTCCGATCAGTCCGCTACCAACCCGGTACTCATCGAACCACCACAACCCTACATCACCGCCTAACTCTAACGCAAGACGAAACCCTAATTTCCCCCTTGTTGGTTGCTTGCCCCCCAAGTAGCTAACAACCTAGGAGATATTTAAGAGATTTTATGCATGTTTATGGTTAATTGGTTGAGTTTAATTGCAAATTCAGATTAGCATATTGCTTTTAGCATATTGCTTTCCTATAGTTTTATGAGTTTTCAATTAACATTACATGATTGATTGAGATTCATATTGCTTGATTAGTATTTGCTGATTTTTTGGTTATTGCATCCCATAAATTCGACCATACTCTTTCTTCTTTGTTTAATTTGGCTTATAGTTGGTTTCATTGGTAGTAAAATTACTTAGTTAAAAAAAATCAGTTCGTTCTACCTTTTTGTTTGCATTCATTGTTTGCTTGTTACATTCAACACAAGGGTAGTTTGTGCATAAATAAAAAAAAAAGAAAAAAAGAAAAGTGATCTACCCCAACTAGTTTCAAGCCACTTTCACCCCTAGTGATTGCTTGCTAGAAAAGTAGTTAGTAATCATTTTGTAGCAAAAGTGTGACAAAAAAAAGTCACAAAAAGCCTACCTTTTTCTGTCCTTGCATACTTTAACTGGCTTTATTGCTCTTGCATAGGATCAATTTAGAGATTGCATGTTCTTGAAAGCTTATAAAGGGAATTTGTACATTGCTTTTCTAGTTGCATACTTGCTAATTGCTTAAGCTGCGTTTTTCCTTTATTTATCATTAGAACACCATTCCACACCTTTATTCCCTCAATTCAACCCAAAAACTGAATTGGTTGATTGGATTGCTTTAAGGCAAGTGTTGGCTTGATAACGGTGTGATATTGCTTGTTGGTATTGCTTTTGGAACACACTACTCTCTCGTTTTATTTTGTTGTTTTCAGGATAACAATGGTGATCCCAAACGAGCTTAACCCGGCTGAATTGAATCTCACTAAGGAGGTGATCGATTTCATTAGATTGTCTATTAGTGAGAGTGTTAAAGAGGGTCATCAAAGGGCCGTTGAAATTGTGAATGCTGCGGTGAACCCGGGATTGCAACGCATAGAGAGCAAATTTCGGGCTTAATAGAGGCCTCACAATCAAGTCAAAAGGCTGATCCTTCATTACAACAACAGGTTGACTCGAATCAAGCCTCCGGTAGCAACAAAGGCAAGCAACAAGTAGAAGACGAAGAGCATGATCTACTTGCCAATTATCCCGGAGACCACGACCTTCAAGGCCATTATTCACCCACTAATGGCCGAGGAAGAGGCCCTGGCAATGTTGCTAGGTAGCCGCCGATCACTCACCAACCACAATACACTCGACAATCGACGTATATCCATCAAGCCACTCATCATCAACAACAACAATTTAACAATCCTTATGTTGATGTGATTTATGGCTATCCCGGGGAAGAAAGACGCCCATGGCACCCTCCCCTTGATGATTTCTACAATGAAGCTGAAAATGTAGAAGAAATTCCACTGGCATATGAAGTAGGGACGCCGAACTTCAACAACACCAACAACAACCAACAAGTGGCTCAAATTGGAAAGACGGATATCAAGATCAAAATTGAACAATTCAGTGGAGAACTTAATCACGAGAAGTATCTAGAATGGGAGCAAGCTACTAGCTTCATTTTAGACCATATGGGCTATGAAGAATGGGAAAAAGTTGTTGTTGTTGTGATTCACTTTGTTGGAACCGCTAGAAATTGGTGGTTTTGAATGAAGGAAGATAGAGCCCGAAAGGCTTTGGCCCCCATTGAGACTTGGAGCCATCTGAAGTTTACCATGAGAAAGAAGTATGTGCTGGAAGAACATACCGAGCACATGAGGCTTAAAGTTGTCACATGCAAACAAGGAACCAAGTCGCCAACTGAATACTTCAACAAGCTTGAAGATTTGAGCTTCAAGGCTGGAATTCATTATTCTCAAAGGTCTTTAAGGACCCAATTTATGGCTGGACTCAATTAAGCAATCAAACACACACTTGAGATTCAACAAATCAAGGATCTCAATGCATTAGTACATTTATCCCAACTACTATATGAGCAACATCAAAGGAAGAAGAAAGATGCTTGGAATGAACCAAAAAGGTATCCTTTTAACTCTAGTTCAAATTCCAATTCTTATTCTTCTAATCCTTCTATGCAGCAAAAGGGAGCTTCTAGCTCACCTAAACAAAGTACAATGACGCCTAGACGTCCCACAAATGGTCCTCAAACTTAGCCAAGGACAAGTGACATTGTGTGCTACAAGTGTCAAGGAAGAGGCCATTTAGCTAAAGATTGTCCAAACCAAAAGCAAGTGCTCCTTACCATGAATGGTGGTTATGTGAGTGATGAATAAAGACTTCCAACTCAAGTGGAGGAGGAGAATATTGGACAAGAAGGGGACGACGTGGAGGCCATATAACCTGATTGCACCGAACAACCCTTAACCTTGGTAATCATGCGTACTCTTACTTTACAAGAAACACCTAGGCTAGATCAAAGGGAAAACAATTTTCATACTAGGGGTACTGTAAAGGATCAAGTTTTATGCATGATAATTGATAGTGGTAGCTGCTGCAACATTAATTATTAATGCTAAAGTAGTTGATCACTTGGAATTAAAAACTCAACCTAGGGCTATAGTTATGGTCTTAATGGAATTAATGATTCATATGGTCCTAATCATGTTACTCATCAGTTCTTAGTACGTGTTTCCATTGGTAATTATGTTGATGATATCATGTGTGATGTGGTAAACATGGAATGCACTCATATCTTGTTAGGAAGGCCATGGTTATTCGATAGGAGAGTTATTTATGATGGCATGCTTGATACCTATTCGTTTAACTACGACGACAGGAGAGTTTCTCTTCTACCATTGTTGCCCCAACAAGTTTTACAGGACCAGGTACGAAGAGACCAAGCTAGGGAACTAAGTCATGCCAAAGAAGAGCAAGAAGTAGCCGACGCCGCAACCAATGCAGCCAAACGGCGCCATCCCACCAATAGAGATGAGCGGCGTTTCCCAGCTTCCACCCGAGCATTCAACATCAACCAAGTGGAGCTACCGATTGAGACAAAAAATACCCAAAAATTCGCTCTAATTTGTCAAAAGGGCCGAGCCACACTCCAAACGACGCAGTTGAGACGAAAACGAGGCTATCTCCCAAACAACTCGGGCGTTCTGGCTTAAATTTTGGGAGCAATTCAGAAATTCAGAGAGCTACAATCCAGGAACAAAAACGCCTACAAACTGAGCAAATAATTTGCTTAAAGGCAGTGTAGAAAAGCACTCCCTAATAGCACAATCTAGTACTTCTTTCCCTAACTCTTATTGTTTGATTCTTATGAGGAAAGAAGTACTAATTATAAATCAAGAAATTTATCATCTTCCAAAGTGTATTTAGGATATTTACAGGAATTTGAGGATGTCATGCCTGAAGAGTTGCCACAAGGCCTTCCACCAATTAGAGGCATTGAGCATCAAATTGATTTGGTGCCTGGTGCTTCTTTACCAAACCGTGCAACATATAGAGCAAGTCCAGAGGAAACTAATGAGCTTCAAAGACAAGTGCAAGACCTAATGGACAAAGGCTATGTTCGTGAATCACTTAGTCCATGCGCGGCTCCAATGATATTGGTGCTAAAGAAGGATGGCACTTGGAGAATGTGTGTTGATTGCAGGGCGATCAACCAAATAACAATTAAGTAGTGCCATCCCATTCCTAGATTAGATGATATGCTTGATGAATTTCATGGTGCTAATTTCTTCTCTAAAACTGATTTAAGAAGTGGGCACCATCAAATTAGAATGAGGGAAGGGGATGAGTGGAAAACTTCTTTTAAAACTAAGTATGGCTTATATGAATGGTTGGTAATGCCTTTTGGACTGACTAATGCACCTAGTACTTTTATGAGGCTTATGAACCATGTTTTAAGAAGATACTTAGGAAAATTTGTAGTAGTCTACTTTGATGACATCTTAGTTTATAGCAAAACTTTGCATGAACATGTAGATCATCTTAGGGAAGTTTTGGACACTCTGAGATTGGAAAAGCTTTATGTTTATTTAAAGAAGTGTTCTTTTTGCTCGGAATCTACTGTTTTTCTTGGTTTTGTTGTGTCTAAAGGTGGCCGGATTGAAGGTAGATGAAGAGAAGATCAAGGCTATAATGGAGTGGCCACAACCGAGTACACCAACCATGGTTCGATCCTTCATCGGCTTGGCTGGCTTCTATAGGCGTTTTGTGCGTGATTTCAGCACAATTGCATCCCCTCTCCATGAGCTTACAAAGAAGGATACATCATTCAACTGGAGAGAGAAACAAGAGAACGCCTTCAATACTTTGAAGGACAGGTTGTGCAACGCTCCGGTGCTCTAGCTCCCTGATTTGTCTAAAGCATTCGAGATTGAGGTGGATGCATCAGGCCATGGCATAGGAGGCGTCCTCTTACAAGACAAGAAACCCATAACTTATTTCAGTGAAAAACTTAGTGGGGCTGAGTTGAATTACCCTACATATGATAAACAACTTTATGCTTTAATTAGGGTTTTGAAAACTTGGTCACATTATTTGTGTCCTAAAGAGTTTGTAATTCAATTTGATCATGAGGCCTTGAAGTATTTGAAAGGCCAATCCAGACTCAGAAGGCGACATGCAAGATGGGTTGAATTTATGGAGACCTTTCCTTATGTTGTCAAGCATAAGAAAGGCAAAGAGAATGTGGTAGCTGACACCCTTTCTCACAGGTACGTTTGCTTGAACCAATGTGAGGTGAAAATCCTTGCATTTGCAATGATTAGGGAATTGTATGCTAGTGGTCCTCACTTTGCTGAAATTTACAAAAATTGCATGTCTAGGGGAGAAGTTGATTCCTACTTTATAGATGATGATTATTTGTTTAAAGCTAGAAAATTGTGTATACCTTCATCTAGCATTCGTAGACTTTTAACTACAGAAGTGCATGAATCAAGAGGACATAGAGGGTTAAAAAAAATGTTAGAAGGCTTAAAAGAACACTACTATTGGCCAAAAATGAGTAACTATGTGCTTAGGTTTGTCAAAAGTTGTGTTGTTTGTGCTAAAACCAAATCTAGATTAAACCCTCATGGCTTGTACCAGCCCTTGCCTATTCCTAGTTCACCTTGGGATGACATTTCTATGGACTTCATTGTTGGATTGCCTAGAACTAGAAAAGGTAGAGACTCTATATTTGTGGTTGTAGACCAATTTTCTAAAATAGCTCATTTTACTCCATGTCATACGACTGATTATGTTGTGCATATTACTGATTTGTTCTTTAGGGAAATTGCTAGATAGCATGGCATTCCTTATTCTATTGTTTCAAATCGTGATGCTAAATTTCTGAGTTATTTGTGGAAAAGCCTGTGGTCTAAGTTGGGAATGAAATTATTATTTTCTACCTCGTGCCATCCACAAACTGATCGGCAAATTGAAGTTACTAATAGAACGTTAGGGGTTTTATTAAGAACCATGCTTAAAGCTAACCTCAAACGTTGGGAAGATGTTTTGCCTTTTGTGGAGTTTGCTTATAATAGGTCAATCCATTCATCCACTAAAATGACCCCTTTTGAGGTTGTTTATGGGCTGAATCCAAGGATACTAGTAGATTTGATGCCTCAACTATACAAGGGAAAGGAGAGCTTTGAAGCTAACAAGAGGCTAGGGCTGAGTTTGCGAAGAAGCTACATGAGAGAACTAAGATGCATTTGGAGAGGAAATCCATGAAGTATAAGGCCCATGCTGACAAGGGGCGAAAACAGGTTATCTTTGAAGAAGGTGATCTTGTTTGGGTGCATCTTAGGAAGGAGAGGTTTTCCAACCAAATAAAGAATAAGCTAGATCAGCGTGGAGATGGACCTTTCAAAATTATCAAATGAATCGACCCTAATGCTTATCATGTTGATTTGAATGGTGAGTATAATGTCCATCCAACATCTAATGTGGCTGATCTTTCTCTTTATGTGCCAGATTTTGATTTTGATGTTGAATCAAAGACAATTCAAGCTCAAGTGGAGGAGAATGATGCAGTGAAGCCAACCATGTCTTTTACCGACGTCGACGAGTTGAATCGAGTCCCATCTGATGGACCAATTACAAGGAGTCGAGCTAAGAAGATTGCTCAAGGGACGATGACGATCTTAGTTCGATTGGCAGCTATAGTTGAAGGGTCCAACAAGACGAGATGGGTTACTTGCATTCGACATCAGCTAAGCCCGGATTCTATGGATTAATATGATTGGGCCGAGTTTCACTTGAATAGGGTGCCATTTTCTATTTTGGGCCTTGTTCATTCTTATTTCCTTATTTAGATACATGGAATAGCTTGTCTTACTTTAGGGCTGAATTTAGCAAGTGACCGGGTGAGATGAGTTGTTACATGGGTCAAAGTCAACGCTTTGACTTGACCAATTCAAATATGGAAAATATCTTTATTGCTTTTAATTTATGGAACAAAATAATTTTAGTTTTATTAGAGGAGATTTCGGCCATCTAGGAGTTTGTTAGTGGTTGATAATCTCTCTCCTATGTTTTATGCTATCTTTAAGATATTTATAGTTTGTTAGGATAGTTTCCTTAATTAAATAAGTCAGATAAATTGTTATTTGATTTATTTAATTAAAAGGGATCTACTTAGTTGCATTTACATTATTTTATGATATCTTGGGAAGCAAGGCAAAAGTCCGAAAATGCCCCTCTAGGACCGGCCATGTGTTTGCTTGCTCTCCAAGGATCAACTTTGTATTGCCTTTAAATACTTTGTAATTTTCATTCAATAAAACCAGCTTGAGATTAGATAAACCCTAGAAAAGTTTTATGTAGTCCTTGGGCCAACATACACGTGTGTTATGCTTAGAAATCCGATCGATCATCATCGTCTTTCATCCGAGAGGAAAAGAAGGACAAGAAGCTGGCCATAGGCGGCAATGTGGGCACCTCTATGCCCCTACTTTTGGCCAAACCGAAAGAGGTTGCTCACACATTCAAGAGAAGTAGCGTTTGCCTTTTAGTTGTCTTTCATGAATCTTATTTGTCTTTCCAAGAATTAAGTGATCTTCCTCCTCCTATCTCTCGACTTTTGCAGGACTTTGAGGAGCTATTTCAAGAAGAGGTACCAAAGAGACTCCCATTGCTAAGAGGAATAAAGCATCAAATTGATTTGTCCCGGGCGCCACTTTTCCAAACCGTCCCGCTTACCGGGCCAATCCCGAGGAGATGAAGGAGCCTCACCCCATGTGCCATTCCAGTCATTCTTTTACCTAAGAAGGACGACACATAGAGAATGTGCGTCGACTGCCGGACGATCAACAATATCAACATCAAGTATCGCCACTCGATTCCGAGGCTTGATGATATGCTTGATGAGCTGCACAAGGCAATCCTCTTCTCCAAAATTGATTTATAGAGTGGCTATCATTAAATATGAAAGGAGGGCGATGAATGGAAGACGACGTTCAAAATCTAGCAAAACCTCTACGAGTGGTTCGTCACGCCCTTTGGATTGACCAACGCTCCTAGCACATTCATGTGCTTGATGAACCACATCCACTGACCTTTCATTGTTAAGTTTGTGGTTGTGTAGTTTGATGATATTTTGATTTATAGCCATGATTTACCCACTCATGTCGAGCACCTTAGGCAAGTGCTCAATGCTTTGAAAAGGGAGCGCCTTGATATGCACAATTATATTGTGTATTTAGGAGGAGTTTTAACATGAGTTTATGGTGTTTTTAGGTATTTTATATGCTATCTACATCTAGGAAGAAGAAGACCCGAAGATGCATATTATTGGAGTTTTAGAGCTGGATTGAAGAGAAGATGGAGATCAGCGTTTTGTTGCTGGTGGCAACCGCCGCCCCTGCCAACGCGGAGATACTTTGGTCGACACATGTTTTATTTCTATTGGCTCTTCCTATGTTAGCTATAATCCGAGATATATGTATTTTTGGATAGACTTTTTAGACCTAGTTTGATATATTAGGTTTTAGAGAGTTGCATCTCTCATTCGGACATTATTATCATATTTTCCTTTTAGAGTATTTAGCTTTTGTATAGAGAACTAAGCCCTTTTGCGTAGTCAGACAGTTTGAAGCTTCGTTTTGACTTTAAGTTGTGAGATTTGTACTCTTTATCTATTGCATGGAATTATTTTACTCTCTTGTTTGAATTGTTTATGTGATTGAAGTCAACAATTTCTAGGGTTGTTGTTATTGAATCTCAATTGCTAGATCTAGAGAAATTACTGGTTGAGTTTCTCTATTTCATAGTAGCAAACTACATTGTACTAGTATCTGGTTGTGCTAGTCTATTGTAGAAGAGAGTTAAATTGCATTCTAGTATAAAAACTGGTTGTTTTATGCTAGAATCGTATCCTAATTATATTCCTATTCTTCATGCTGCTTTTGAATTGAATCTTGATAGTTTCAAGGTTATTGAATTAGTTAGGATTGATAGTATCTGGTTGTGCTATTAATTATCTTTGAAAAGGAATTGGAATTCCATACACATGTGATATTGAGTGAATCTATGATTACCTTGTCATACGAATGTGGATCTCTGGTTGATTAAGTGTTTTCCTAATTTGATAAAAACCCAAACTTTAATTGCTTTATTTGTTTTTGCATGCTAGTTAGTTGTTTATTTCATAAATCCCCTTTTATTCTAATTGTCACAAAATCCATATAGAAAGATAAATCTCCTCCTTGTGGATTCGACCCTTACTTCCCTAAGACTACAATCTTTAGATTGTTAAGATTCTTTTGCATAGTCGTGATTTGCACGACCATTTCACGTCTATCAAATTGGTGCCGTTGCCGGGGAGGCAACAATTGTCTTTTTGTGTAATTTTTGTGCCAATTTTGGTGTGAACCTATCTTATGGTTCACACCCGTGCTACTAATAATTCACCACTTGTTTTTGATCCAGAAATTGAACGGACTCTTTTCAGAACTCGTTGAGCTGTGCGTGCACTACTGCAAGGAATCCGAACAATGGGTGATCGAGTTACTCTTGAGAGCTTGACAGCTCCTAATCTGAATCAGCCTACACGTGCAGTGCAATTCCCAGCCCTTGGTGAAGGGGTGAAGTTTGAGCTCAAAACAGGAGTAGTTCATCTACTCCCAAAATTCAACGGAACTCCACTTGAGGATCCCATTCAACATCTTGATGAGTTCCTTGATGTCTGCACCAGCATGTGTCCCTCTGATATTATTGAAGAACAGATGAGGCTGAGAGCGTTTTCTTTTTCTCTGAAGGAATCCGCTAAAGACTGGTATCATGCTCTACCTCTTGGAAGCGTTACTACTTGGGTAAACTTGAAGAAGTTGTTTCTGGACAAATACTTCCCTGCAATCAAGTCTAATCAACTCAAGAAGCAGATCTGTAACATAGAGCAATTCCCCAATGAGTCACTTTATGAATATTATGAGCGCTTCAAGAAGCTGGTAAAGAGCTGTCCCTACCATGGTTATGCTAATCATGATCTTATACTCTATCTCCATGGAGGACTCCGTGAGGATGACAGGCGATTGGTCAATTCCTCTTGTGCTGAAAACATCATGAAAAGAACGTATGAAGAGGCTCTAGACATTTTTTCTACGCTGGCTGATGAGTCTAGGCAATATACTGGAAGAGGTTCTAAAAACTTGTCAGCTGCCAACTCTCACTCTAAAATTGATCAAGCTGATTTTGATGTGCTGAAAAGAAGAAGTGAGGCGGTTGAAGCTGAAGTGTACTGCTCAACAGGCTAAGGCTTGTGGAATCTGTAATGACGCCTTTCATCCTACTAATTCATGTCCTACACTACAAGAGGAAGTGAATGAAGTTGGAGGGTACCAAATGAAGCCAAGACATGATCCCTATTCAAACACCTACAACCATGGCTGGAAAGATCATCAGAACTTCAGGTGGAAAGAGCCTGAGTCAAAGCAGCAACATGGTCAGTTTCAACAAGCTAAGCCATATGTGCCAATGCCTCAAGGACTCACAATGCCGCTCCTTCTATGGGCGACATGATGAAGATGTTGATGCAAAATAACCTCACTCTTCAAAATAGTATGACTCAACATCAAAATAGTATGACTCAACTGACTTAAAGTCAAGTGAAATTCCAGGAAACTACATCAGCAAGCATTCACAACTTGGAACGACAAATGAGTCAAATCTCCGAAGCTGTAAGCAAACTGGAAGCAAGAGATTCGGGTAAACTTCCTTCTCAAACAGTAGTCAACCCGAATATTCGTCATGTCAATGCTGTCACTTTGAGGAGTGGGCGACAACTTGAAGGAGGAATAGTAGAAGAACTTGACGAAGACAAGGGCGGCGACCGCCGCCAGGATAGCCGCATGATCGCTCACGAATGCGAGGGTCTAGAGATACAATTTATAACCCGACCCCGTTGTAGCACGTGGTGGGTGTCGAACGCTCGGGAAATCTACTCGATTGAGGTGCCTAAACACTAGAAAGCTGGAAAGGAGAACTTAAAACAAAGGAAAACAAAGAGAATAGTCGGGACCGACACAAGTGTCACGTCGGGCCCGATGTTGGCGACGAAGAGGGAAGTCGGGACCGACGTAGAGCAAGTCGGGCCCGATGTAGCTGGTTTTGTCGAACTCAAAGATTGAAAGTAGATCTTGGTCTTTTGGGTTCCTTCTCTAGTAGGTTAAGGTTTTTCCACCCCAATTCAAGCAATAAGTGATGATCGGAATAGGATCGAGTGCTTTCACCCTCGTTCCAACCACTTCTACACATCGATCATTGGGGAAATCCCCTTCGAAGCAAGGTCTTGAGATGGACAAATGTTCACTTTCGTTACTTTGCCAATCACAAGCCTTGATTCCTTACTTTCATAAGGAATTGTAGCTCTATGTAGAGTGGGTTCCTAGATCAAGCACTCAAGGCTTATGGAATTGGGGTTTCTAGCCCAACCTAGCTAGAGTTTTCCCCCATAACCCAAGATCAAGGAGATCTACTCCATATGGAAAACAAAGAAAGCAAACAAATCACAAAGCAAAGCAATCAACATCATCAATCTCAAACCAAAGCCAAATTTCATTCACAAATCAAAAGCAATCCACAAACTTCAATCCAAGGTTTCCAAATCCACAAAATCAAAACAAGGAAAAGCTAATCTATCAACCAAACCTATCAAATCTCCTAGCAATCTCCTCTCCTAGGCCGATTCCCTCTCTTCTCCTTCTCCTCTCCTCCCTCCTTGCTCTCCAAGTATCCTCTTGAGAGTTTTCGAGAGTTGGTCCCCTCTTAGTGTGTGGGAACCTCCTCTTGGGAACCCCCCTCCAATTAGAAGGTAAGAGAGCCTTTATAGATGAGGGGCAAAAGTGGTAGTTTACAATTTCGTGCCTTGGAGCCCAATCCATCCAGCGATCGACTCGGACCGACACGGAGCACCTCGGGCCCGACTTACTGGGCAAGTCGGTCCGAGGTCGAAAAATCATCTCGGGTCCGGCGTTGGTTCCAACTCGATCCGTACCTCGTTCCACCTTCTTCTTGTTGGCTTTTCTCTTGTTCTTCTTCATGGCTTGCTCCTCTCTTTCCCTCTTAAGCTCGGGCCTTGCTCCATGTTCCGATTCTCCTTCAAAACGATCCTTGATCCACGCCTAAACACCTACAAAACACATAAAACGCGCATAGTCTCCGAATCTCATAGAAATACGGGAACTAAGCTAAAAAGGAACAAAACACACAAGAAAAGGGGAAAAAGAAACATATTTACAAAGGAAATCATATATAAAAACACCACCAAATAAAGAGACATCAAAATACCCCATACTTAAACTTGCTTGTCCTCAAGCAATAATAATGTAAGCAAGACCGAAACATAATCTTCAAGTAACGCCTCGTATGAAAACACATTTAAGCACAAGTGATTGATATTCAAGCAAGATTACATCATCACACATGATTAAGTGTTCCAAGGAATAGAGTCAATGCAACTAAGCCTCACTTTAGGGATATGTGAATGTGTATCACTCATCATGTGTATGGGTATAACAATGAACACTCAAGCTCAAAAATCATACAAGTAAGGACTTTACTATTGAAGCTAATATCACCAAATCCTCCACCTAGAGATGCCTAATACAAAGTACACAAAGATTTCGAACTTGGCTCAATGGAGGTCCTCAAAGAGGTTCCATTCGGCCGGGTTGTAATGGGGCTTTTGGTATTTCTCAAGGTGGGAATTATTTGGTCTTGTGGTGCTTACAATGGGGATTGAACAACCTAAACTCTCACCAACTTCACCAAAATTCCACAATCAGTTTCACACTCATCCAAAAGACTTAACATTTTTCCTTTCAACCCAAAATTTCACTTAACATTCCACTTCATCTTTGCTCTTAGGCTTTTTGTTGGATTTTCCACACTTTCTACACTGGACCGACTTTCTTATGACATCGGGCCCGATGTGGTGTGTAACTCGGTCGGACCATTTTTCTTCACTTAAGCTCTTTACCTTCATTCCACTTTCCATTTCCAACATTTTCTTTCTTTCTTTCTTTCCCTTTTTTTTCATTTTCTTTTTGCACAACAAAGATGCACTACCCACATGATTCATAACACCATTCTTTTCCCTTAAACCAAAGAGAATCTCAACTCTTCAAATACAATCCAAACCTCTCTTCTAAAGTCCAATCCCATAAGGGTCAAGTCATATAAGGCTAGGAATAATATTTTTGAGGAGTTTCAAACAAAGGCCTAGGCTAAAACGGGGCTACAAACAAAGGATTCACTTCATGGTAGGATATGGAACATTTATGTGACTAAAAGATCAAAGTTCAAAATCAATGTGACAATGCTAGGACAAATCTCATGACGGTCTTGGAAAATAGATAAACACCGCAATAGCAAGTTTTACTAAGCATGCATGAGCTAATCACACAAAAAACATGAGGGATATGCAAATATGAACAAGCATCCCTAAAATGGCCAAAAATCAATCTCACAAGGGTCACTCATACTTAGTTGCATAAGAACTCATCCTAGAACTCACATGTTCAATAAAACAAGCAAGATATCATGATCACATCAAAAGCAACATCTTTTTAGAGGCTAAACCATCCAAAAATATGCAAAGGAATTTACATGCTCACATCATCATTAGCTTTCAATTGGACATCTAAGATTGGAATTTCTAGTCCAAAAACTACAAAACACAAAATCTTTTTGTTGTTTTCAACACAATTTTTCAAATTTTTATGGATTTTTGCAAAAATTTCTCTATACAAAACCAAAACCAAAGACTCATCCATTCAAAACCAAATCAATCATCCATGTCATTCATCAAACCACAAACCAAGAAACAAACATCCCAAACACAAACTAGAAACCAAAAACCAAATATCCTCAAAATAACAAAAACACACAAGCAAGTGAAATCATGAGCACACTTACCCCCACCCCATACTTAAAATTTTTGATGTCCCCATCAAACAAGGAAACCAAAACTTAAAAGCAAGAGAGAAGAGTACAAAGAGCTCACAATTTCTTTATTCTTCAATGGCATGTCCAGAATCACTCGAAGGGGTTGTCACGCCTATATCCTCTTTGGGGTCTCGCTTGCCGCTCCCTCTCGTACACTTTCTCTTGGTAGAAGTCTTGTGGTGGTGGTTGGAGTTGAGGATCCGGGCGCGTCCATTGGTCCTCACGGGAAGGGAAGTTCCCGCTCATCCATTTGTTGAAGCTATCTTGGACCCGCCACCTTTGGTCCTCCACCTCTCTAAGCTCATCCACCTCTCGCCTAGTGTAGCCGAGGGCTCGGTTCATCTCTTCTTGGCTAGCTTGGAAAGCGCCTTGTTGTTGAAGCAATTGTTGTTGTTGTTGGTACATGTATTGTTGTTGAAGATTCACTTGATGGACCTCTTGAAGAACATTCTCTTGTTGAAGTTGAAGATGGGCCATTTGGTTGGCCAAGAAAGACATGTCCACCGTTTGTTGTCGCTCGGAAAACACCATTCCCGGACCATACCATTGGGCGTAGCCTTCATAACCGCCACCTTGAGTTTGTTCTTGCCTTGCACCACTCCCCTCTCCTTGCTCATAGTGCCTCGGGACCTCATCACCATAGAAGGCACCGGACCGACTTTGATGGAAGTCGGGCCCGATGCCATGTGTACCTCGGTCCGCCAATGTTGGAGCTTGGTGCGTGGCTCGGAGGTTGGCCATCAAGCCTTGGAAGCGCTCATCTTCTTCATTTTGCTCTTGATCGACGTCCATGTCTTCCCCACGAGGTGCAAACACAAAGTTATCTTGGTCGAAATCCGGTGAAGATGGAGGGGAAGTAAACCGAATGTGTTGAGGTTGTTGTCGCCGCCCCTCTCTTGCACCTTCGGGGTCACCAAATGAGTGTGGATTGCCGGCCCACACTTGGTACCAATTGTGATATCGAGAAAGATCATAGAGGTTGGGCACCAACCGGATGGACACACCATCATAGCTCGAGTGAGGGGCCAAAGAAGTCATGTAAAGCTTCTCCTTGATGATGTTGGCCTTCTTAAAATACTTGATGTTCATATACTCAACACCATTCGGAGCCGGAGAATACTTGTTAAGGTCGACTCCTAGACGCACGACTAGCCTTGCTATCATCCCGCCGAAGTAGATCCAAGAGGAGCTTTGGAAGTCTCGCACCATCTTGACCCACTCCCATGCAAGGTTCATGGGCTTCTCGGTGTGGAAGAGCATCTCATGTAGCAACATAATCTCTTCCTTCATCGGCTTGTTCAACTCATGATGAGCATAGATTGCACATCCCAAAACTCGCACCATGACCCGAAAAAGAGGGCTAGCAATCTCGGTTGTGGTGGCGCCCTTTCTCATCTCGCTCTTCCCGGCCACATGCCGCCACACTTGGTTCACCTTCTCGTTGTCGACGTCGGTCTCTTCTTTTGGACATGGAAACCCGAAGTATGTAGCCAAGTCCCTAAGAGAGAGATTGTGGTCCTCATTGCCCAATTGGAAGGTGATCGCCCCTTCCTCATCCTCCATATTATCATAAGTGCATTCAAAAGTGGCCATGAATTCCGAGGTGAGGGCGGGATAGTGGGTGTTGTCCCACCTTAGCATCCCATTGAGACCGATGTGGGAGTAGCACCTTGGAAGAGCTTGATCCATGTCCATCTTCTTCACGGTTTCCCAATCAAGCCACCTTGTGTGATGCTTAAGCGCCATATACCTTGCATAACTCTCAACTTGCGCATCCTCCTCCAAGTAAATGTCATCCAACCTTGGCTCTTTTCTTGACTTCTTGGACTTCTTCTTCAGCCTTTCCGCACGAGATGATGAAGCTCTAGTCTCCATGGTACCTACACACATCCAACCAAACAAAAGGGTCCAAGATAAACTCCGTACAACTTAACAAAAGCACTCATCAACACATCAACACAAGGGAACCCCATACTTAGTCTCTAAATACACATGCATCACCATCCAACATGAATCATCATGGATATCTTCTAACAATGGCTAAGCAAATGATCATACTATATCATGATTAAGCTATAGCCAACAATGAAACACATGAGTCCACATGATATCACAAGAAGAGAGCAAAAGCAACATGGATCGACTTCCAACCTATGTCGAGCCCGACACATCCTCAACCTCGGTCCCACTTGATGGACCGACTTCCACAGCTCGGGCCCGACTTACCTGAGCACGTCGATCTCGACCTAGTTCATGCTTTGACTCTAATCCTCAAATCAACCCAAATCACTCTATCATGCACTTAAATTTCAAATTCAACCATCAAACATCCTTAATCGAAGTTCTAAATGGATCCAAGCATGCATAAACAACTTTGAAGCTCAATTTCACAAATCATGCAAATCCACCATTGATGCTCAAGATCAAACTCTCAATCAAACATGGCATTACTCACTCTATGCAATGAAAGCACAAAATCTCCAAGGAAATAGGTAGAGATCGAGTAACACATACCGGATTTGAAGAGTATTGGACTTTTAAACAAACAATCTACTTAGAACTCAAACTTTCTCAACCTAGATCGAGATGGGGGATGAAGAACGAGATTGAAGTCGAAATTTCTCTTTGGAATCGGGCTAGGGAGGGCTTTTTGTGATTGGATCGAGATGAAGAAATGGAGAGATGTGTGGATCGAGTATGGTGAGAGGGGGGCCGATTTTGAGAGTGTGAGGGAGATGGGTTGTATTTTGGGAATGGTGGTTAATATGAAGATGGTAGGTAGGTGGGGGATGGCATTTAATGGGGGAAAGGGACAAATTAGGTCAAAGGGCAAAAATGGCATTCCACCCATTTTGATCGGGTCGGACCGACGTTGTGGACTAACGTCCCTGTGTCGGGCCCGACTTACCTGGGCTCGATGTGGGGTGTTCGGGTCACCAATTTTACTCCATCCTCTTGCAACTTCTTTCTCCATATTTCCATTTATTATTTTTTTTTCACCTTAAATCCTACACAACCGTGAAGAATACACAACACCAAAAATCCACAAAACACTAGATAGAGATTGGTTAGAGAAAAGCTAGGCTAAACTAAGAAAAATCAAACTAAAATTACGAAAAGAAAGCTACTAGCTCGGGTTGCCTCCCGAGAAGAGCTCGTTTAGAGTCACTAGCTTGACTTCCTAACCTCAATCTCATGGTGGGTGAAACACGGTGAATTGCTCGCCATTGTTGTGCCCATTCCCATTGCCCTCATACCCATAAAACCACCAACGATGGTCTATATAGGCATGGCTCTCCGATCTCGGGCCTCTCTCATCATACTCCTCCAACGAATGAGATTTCTCCTCCTTACTTGCTCCATCATGTTCCTCTTTTCCTACACCAAAGTTATCCAAAGAATTCCTAGGAGATTCTACCAATTCATCTTTCAAGTCACTAAGGCAAATGTAGGAGTCTCCTGAGTCATCTTTCAAATCACTTAAACAAATGTAGGAATCAAAAGTTTGGAAAGAATTGTGGTCATCACCAACATCAAAAGGATATAAGTAAGGATACTCTTCATTTCTCCTTGGGCTAGCATTGATCCTTGACTCATCTTGTTCCTCAACTTGCTCCAACAACTCCCTTGCTTGTATTTGTTCTTTGAACCCTTCATCACTTCTCAACACAATGACCTCTCTAGAAACTTCCACTTCTTCTCTTTTTCTCTTGGCACTCTCTTCAAGTTTGAGGATAGCCAAGGCTTTCGGCTCATTCAAAGCCTTGTTGAAGTGAAAATCGACCTTTTCTTCACCAATCTCAAAGGAAACTTTGCCGTTTTTGACATCAAACCTTGCCCCCGCCGTAGCTAAGAATGGTCTTCCTAAGATAATTGGGACCAAGGGGTCCTCGTGCATGTCCAAGATCACGAAATCATCGGGAACAAAGTAATTTCCAACTTGCATCGGCACGTCATCCAATATTCCCTTAGCCTTGATGATGGAACCGTCGGCCATAGTTAGGGACATATAGGCCGGCTCAATTTCACCTAAATTTGCCCTTCTCCAAATACTAGCGGGCATCCTTGAAACACTTGCCCCAAGGTCACATAAGGCTTGGAAGTTTTGAGACCCCACACCAATGGTTATAGCAAACCGACCGGGATCTCCTAGCTTTTGTGGTAACTCCAAGGTCTTGACCTCATCTTGCATTTCAACTATGGACCTCTTCTTGCTCAAAATCTCCTTTCAAAACTTGGTATAGGATGGCATCTCGCTCAATGCATCGGTGAATGGGATAGAGATGTTCAAACCTTGCAAAAGCTTGAGAAACCTCTTGAACTTGTTCTCAACAACATCTTTCGGCTTCTTTGAGGGATATGGAAGAGTTGTTGCACCTTGAATCTTGCTTGGATCAACCTCCTTGGACTTTCCCACTTCACTTGCAACATTTCCTGGTTGGACCGACTTAGGCACCACGTCGGGCCCGATGTCGTGTATCACGGTCCTGGGGCAGAGCTGAGGCAGAGTAGTCGGATCGACATCTGGGTACGTCGGGTCCGACTCACTCTCAATCTCGGTCCGGGGCAAAGGAGTTGATCTTCCTGCTGGGTCGACTTCAGGGAACGTCGGACCCGACTTGCTGGGTAAGTCGGTCCGACTCTCTTCATTCTTCTTAGGCATGTGTGGCTCGGGTAGGTTTCGGCCACTTCTCAATCCAATTGCCCGGACTTCATTTTGATTGTTTTGAGCTCGGGGGTTCTCCTCGGGTCGGCCCGGAAGTCTCCCATTTTTTCTCGGGGCTTGAGTTGCAATTTGGGCAAATTGATTGTCGACTTGCCTCCTCCATGCACCAAACTCATTGAATTGGGTCCTTATCTCCTTGAACCCATCCCTCATCTCTTGAGCCAATGATTGTAGCTCATTGAATCCCGGTGGACAATATGGTGGTGGTTGCGGCGCCCTTGGCTCGTTTTGGTTGAAGTTGTTGTTGTAGCCTTGAGCTTGACCGTTGTTCCACCGGCCATTACCACCATTGTTGAAGTTGCCTCTTCCACCGAAATTTCCTCGAACATAGTTTGCCTCCTCAATTTGCTCGCCCAAGCGCACTTGGCTCTCATTCGGACAAACTTGTGTAGCATGTGCAAAGGATCCACACTCCTCACAAGCTCTAGCATTTTGCTTGTAGTAGTGGACTTGCCTCTTAAGCTTGCTCACTTCACCTTCAAGGAATTGGAGCTTCACATCCTTGTCAATGTCTTCTCCCTTTGGATCATATAACTTCCTTGCACCTTCACCTTGAACTTTCACCTCTTTGCTAGCTTGACTCACCCCATACATGGCCTCATAATCGGATAGCTTGTCAAGTAGCTCCCAAGCTTGATCCGGTGTCAAGTCTATGAACCCACAATCGGTGTGGAGATTGAGCTTGTCCTTCGTTGCCGGATTTATGCCTTGGAAAAAGATGTCTTGGAGCACATATGGTTGTTGGCCATGAGTAGGACATTGGCGCAACATCTCCTTGAAACGGTCCCATGCTTCGAAGAGAGGCTCATTCGGACCTTGTTGAAAGCTTGCAATTTTCCTTCTTAGCTCGGTTGTCTTTGAGGGCGGGAAGAACTTCATCAAGAAAGCATCATGGAGTGCCTTCCAAGTTGTGATCGACCTAGGGGCTTGGCTCTCGAGCCAATGTGTGGCCTTGCCCCCAAGTGACCACTTGAACGCCTTTAGAAGCACATACTCCATCGTCTCCTCATCGGTAGAGATCGTCTCACACATGTCCACAAAGCGTTTGACGTGCTCTATGGGACACTCATGTGGACGGCCCTCAAATTGATCACGCTTGATGAGGGAGATGAATTGCGTCTTGATCTCAAAATTCTTGGCAACCTCGGGAAGCACAATAACCGGTTCGGGTACCCTCAACTCCGGATGCATGTATTGGCGTGCATTCCGGGGTAGAGCGTTGAGTTGAGCCTCGGCCCTCATCCGTTGCTCCCGTTCTCTTCTTGCCACCGCCTCTTGATTGTCCTTCTCAAGTTGCAATCTAGCCATTTCGGCCCTAAGTCGAGCCAACTCCTCATCACCATGGAGAGCTTGATTCTCCATCCTTTTCCTTCTTCGGGCTTCTTTGAGAATACTTTCCGGATCACTCACAAACTAGAGCTCAAGTGTTCCTCGGGAGGAACGAGCTCGCATACACCTACGAAACAAAGACACAAACCAAAACAAATCACAAACAAACAAAGGGTTTGGGCTATTCCCTCACCCAAATCACTACCAAAACACAAGAAACTCACCAAATTGGCACTCAATGCACTTAGAATTCCCCGGCAACGACGCCAATCTTTTGATCGCTCACGAATGCGAGGGTCTAGAGATACAATTTATAACCCGACCCCGTTGTAGCACGTGGTGGGTGTCGAACGCTCGGGAAATCTACTCGATTGAGGTGCCTAAACACTAGAAAGCTGGAAAGGAGAACTTAAAACAAAGGAAAACAAATAGAACAGTCGGGACCGACACAAGTGTCACGTCGGGCCCGATGTTGGCGAGGAAGAGGGAAGTCGGGACCGACGTAGAGCAAGTCGGGCCCGATGTAGCTGGTTTTGTCGAACTCAAAGATTGAAAGTAGATCTTGGGCTTTTGGGTTTCTTCTCTAGTAGATTAAGGCTTTTCCACCCCAATTCAAGCAATAAGTGATGATCAGAATAGGATCGAGTGCTTTCACCCTCGTTCCAACCACTTCTACACATCGATCATTGGGGAAATCCCCTTCGAAGCAAGGTCTTGAGATGGACAAATGTTCACTTTCGTTACTTTACCAATCACAAGCTTTGATTCCTTACTTTCATAAGGAATTGTAGCTCTATGTAGAGTGGTTTCCTAGATCAAGCACTCAAGGCTTATGGAATTGGGGTTTCTAGCCCAACCTAGCTAGAGTTTTCCCCCATAACCCAAGATCAAGGAGATCTACTCCATATGGAAAACAAAGAATGCAAACAAATCACAAAGAAAAGCAATCAACATCATCAATCTCAAACCAAAGCCAAATTTCATTCACAAATCAAAAGCAATCCACAAACTTCAATCCAAGGTTTCCAAATCCACAAAATCAAAACAAGGCAAAGCTAATCTATCAACCAAACCTATCAAATCTCCTAGCAATCTCCTCTCCTAGGCCGATTCCCTCTCTTCTCCTTCTCCTCTCCTTCCTCCTTGCTCTCCAAGTATCCTCTTGAGAGTTTTTGAGAGTTGGTTCCTTGCTAGTGTGTGGGAACCTCTTCCAATTAGAAGATAAGAGAGCCTTTATAGATGAGGGGCAAAAGTGGTAGTTTAAAATTTCGTGCCTTGGAGCCTAATCCAGCCAGCGACCGACTCGGACCGACACGGAGCACCTCGGGCCCGACTTACTGGGCAAGTCGGTCCGAGGTCGAAAAATCATCTCGGGTCCGGCGTTGGTTCCAACTCGATCCGTACCTCGTTCCACCTTCTTCTTGTTGGCTTTTCTCTTGTTCTTCTTCATGGCTTGCTCCTCTCTTTCCCTCTTAAGCTCGGGCCTTGCTCCATGTTCCGATTCTCCTTCAAAACGATCCTTGATCCACGCCTAAACACCTACAAAACACATAAAATGCGCATAGTCTCCGAATCTCATAGAAATACGGGAACTAAGCTAAAAAGGAACAAAACACACAAGAAAAGGGGAAAAAGAAACATATTTACAAAGGAAATCATATATAAAAACACCACCAAATAAAGAGACATCACGACACCTGCCGTCAAAAGGATCTTGGCTACGACAAATTGGAATTAATTGGCGGCGACCAAAAATTAAATGGAGGCACCCGCCGCCAAGACAACGACACCCGCCGCCAAGACAACGGCACCCGCCGCGACGGCGATGACCCACCGCCCATTTTTTCCGAAACAAGCAGCGACGGTCGCCCTTCTGATGGCGACCACCACCTAGCTGCTGAAGCCTCCGATGAAGAAAGATCTCCAGCTCTCCCTGAATGGAAGCCAGTTGCCCCGTTTCCATCTGCATTAAAGCGTACAGAGCCCCTGAAGTAGGACAAAGACATGTTCAAAATGTTCAGAAACGTTGAGGTCAACATTCCTCTCCTTAACTTGATCAAGTTAGTCCCACACTATGCAAAGTTCTTGAAGCAGATGTGCACTACAAAGCGGATTCAGGACAAAAACAATAAAAAGAAGGTGATAGTAAGCGAGCATGTTTCAGTTGTGTTTCAAAAACGCTTACCTAATAAGTGCGGGGATCCATGTATGTTTACGATCCCTATTACATTTGGAGTTACTAAAGTTGAAAAAGCCATGCTAGATTTGGGTGCTTCCATCAATGTAATGCCTTCTACTCTCTGTGAATCTCTGAAACTATGACCTATGCATGCCACTAATATCTCTATTCAATTAGCTGATAGGTTTAATGTTCGCCCCATAGGTTTTGTAGAGGACGTTTTGGTTATGGTTGGTGATCTCACTTTTCCTGCTGATTTCTATGTGCTTAAAATGGAACATGATGATCATGCAATTCCTATTCTATTAGGGAGACCTTTTCTGAAAACAGTCAATACCAAAATCAATGTGAGCACTGGCTCTTTAACCATGGAATTTGATGGTCAAATTACTAATTATAATATTTATGAATCCATGATATATCCTTCTGATGATTACTCTGTCCAGGCTATTGATATGCTTGAGCCTGTGGTGCAAGGTGTTTTTGATGAAAATCAACTAGATGATGTGCAATCTATTATTGTTGATTCTAGTTTGGATTTTACTTTATCAATTGATATACAAGAGATTGTAAACGAGATGGATGCTTATTACAAGCTTCCTCATGAGCCACTTGGCAAAACTCCTTTACCATTAACCCTGCCTAGGGAAAAGCTGTTACCCTCTGTTGTGCAGGCATCGGTGATTGAGTTGAAGCAACTCCTAGACCACCTCAAGTATGTATTTCTTGGAGACAAGGAAACATTACCAGTGATCGTCTCCAGCAAGCTCACAAAAGATCAAGAAGACAGGCTAGTGGCAGTTCTAAAAGAGTACAAGACAGCAATTGGTTGGACCATTGTTGACATCAAGGGAATCAACCCCACCACTTGCATGCATCGTATACTGTTGGAAGGAGAAGAGAAGCCATCTAGACAACCACATAGGCGTTTAAATCCACCTATGATGGAGGTGGTGAAGAAAGAAGTTTTGAAACTCTTGCAAGCAGGTATGATTTTCCCTATCTCTGACAACAAATGGGTTAGCCCCACACAGGTTGTACCAAAGAAAGAAGGAATTATAGTAGTGGAGAATCAGGAAGGAGAATTTGTCCATACAAGACTGCAGACAGGTTTACAGAGTTTGCATTGACTACCGCAAGCTGAATGCAGCCACTAGGAAGGATCACTTCCCCCTTCCTTTCATTGATCAGATGCTTGAGAGATTGGTAGGCAGAGCATTTTATTGCTTTTTAGATGGGTACTCAGGCTACTTTCAGATAGCCATTTCCCCTGAAGATCAAGCCAAGACAACATTCACTTGTCCGTTTGGCACTTTTGCCTACCGTCGGATGCCATTTGGTTTGTGCAATGCCCCCGGGACCTTCCAAAGGTGTATGGTAAGCATCTTTTCTGAGTACATTGAAAATTTCATTGAGGTTTTCATGGATGATTTTACTGTACATGGGGATAATTTTGATGCATGCCTGAATCACTTAACTCTTGTACTTGCTAGATGTGTTGACACTAATTTATACTTAATTTTGAAAAGTGTCACTTCATGGTAGAACATGGTATTGTACTTGGTCATATAGTTTCAGCTAGGGGTATTGAGGTCAATAAGGACAAGATTGAAGTAGTTCAGTCTTTGCCTTATACTACTAATGTGCGCGAAGTTCGTTCTTTTTTAGGCCATGCAGGTTTTTACCGTAGGTTTATTAAAGACTTCTCCAAGATTTCAGCACCCCTGTGTGAATTGTTGAAGAAAGATATGTTGTTTGACTTCACAACTGAGTGTCAGGCAACCTTTGAGGATCTTAAGGCTCGCTTGACAAGTGCCCCTATTATTCAGGCTCCTGATTGGTCTAAGCCCTTTGAAATAATGTGTGATGCTAGTGATTATGTGGTGGGGGCTGTGCTAGGCCAAAAGGAAGCCAGAGCTTCTCATGTGATTCAATATGCATCAATGACCCTGAATGGTGCACAGAGAAACTACTCTACTACTGAAAAAGAGATGCTTGCAGTGGTATTTGCACTTAAGAAGTTCAGACCTTACCTCCTAGGAACAAAGGTCATCATTTATACTGATCATGCTGCCCTGAGATACCTACTGACAAAGAAAGAAGCAAAGCCAAGATTGATTCGGTGGGTCCTATTGCTTAGTGAATTTGATATTGAGATCAAGGACAAGAAGGGTGCTGAAAACCTGGTGGCTGATCATCTCAGCAGAGTTGTCCAAGAAGAGAGCACCCCTCAAAAACAGATTCAAGCAAGTTTTCCGGACGAGTCCTTATTCAAGATGAACACCATAGAGACATGGTATGCAGACTTGGTGAACTTCCTCAGCACAAGTGAATTCCCTCAACCTTTCAACAAAGCTCAGAGGGATAGACTACGCAGAACAGCTATATTTTTTATCAGGGATGACCCCTAACTTTGGAAGCACTGCTCTGACTAGGTAATATGTCGTTGCATTCCAGAAAATGAGGTACATTCTCTCCTTACACTTTGTCATTCTAGGGCATGTGGGGGACATTTTGGAGTTCAAAGAACTGCTAGGAAGGTACTTGATGCAGGATTTTGGTGGCCTACCATCTTTAAAGATGCACGCAACTATTGTAAATCCTCTGACAGGTGCCAAAGAGTTGGAAAAATGTCCAGTAGGGATGAAATGCCCCAAACTAGCTTAATTTTTTGTGAAATATTTGATGTTTGGTGATGTCTCTCTATTTGGTGGTGTTTTCATATGTGATTTCCTTTGTAAATATGTTTCTTTTTCCCCTTTTCTTGTGCGTTTTGTTCCTTTTTAGCTTAGTTCCCGTATTTCTATGAGATTCGGAGACTATGCACATTTTATGTGTTTTGTAGGTAATTTGGCATAAATCAAGGAACGATTTGAAGGAGGGTCGAGACATGGAGCAAAGGCCGAGCTAAAGCGGGAAAGAGAGGAGCAAGCCATGGAGAAGAACAAGAGAAGCCAACAAGAAGAAGGTGGAACGAGGTCCGGACCGAGTTGCAACCACGCCGGGCCCGACTTGGGAGATTCCAACCTCGGACCGAGAAGCACAGTAACTCGGGCCCGAGGTCCTCCGTGTCGGTCCGAGCCGGTCACCGAACTACTTGGGCTCCAAGGCACGAATTTGTGGACTTCCACTTTTGCCCCTCATCTAATCTATAAAAGGCCCTCTTGTCTTCTAAGAAAGGGTTCCCTCACACACACACACAAAAGGGGGGAAAGGGTTCCCACACCTAGGTTAGGAACCAAGAGGATACTTGGAGAGCAAGGAGGAAGGAGAGGAGGAGGAAGAGAGAGAGAATCGGCCAAGAGAGGAAGACTTGATAGGTTTTGTTGGTAGATTTGCTTTGATTTGCTTTGTTCTTATGGATTTGAAAACCCTTGATTGGAAT
Organism: Fallopia convolvulus; assembly: GCA_964016875.1. Classification (NCBI taxonomy): domain Eukaryota; kingdom Viridiplantae; phylum Streptophyta; class Magnoliopsida; order Caryophyllales; family Polygonaceae; genus Fallopia; species Fallopia convolvulus. The sequence goes on from OZ024730.1 coordinate 22,805,389, forward strand.
TTGTGGATTGCTTTGGATTTGAATGAAACTTTGCTTTGTTTTGAGATTGATTATGATGATTGCTTTCCCTTTTGATTTGATTGCTTTCTTTGCTTGTCACATGGAGTAGATCTCCTTGATCTTGGCTTATGGGGGAAAACCCTAGCTAGGTTTAGGTTAGAAACCCCAATTCCATAGCCTTGAGTGTTTGATCTAAGGAACCCACTCTACATAGAGCTACAATTCCTTGCGAAAGTTGGGAATCAAGGCTTGAGATTGGCAAAGTAGCGAAAGTGAACATGTGTCAATCTCAAGACCTTGCTTCGAAGGGGATTTCCCCAATGATCGAGGTGTAGAAGTGGTTGGAACGAGGGCGAAAGCACTCGATCCTAGTCCGATCATCACTCATTGCTTGAATTGTGGTGGAAAAGCCTAAATCTACTAGGGAAGGAACCCAAAATCCCAAGGTCTACTTTTAAATCTTTGAAGTTCGACATCCCCAGCTACCTCGGGCCCGACTTACCCAGTGTCGGTCCCGACTTCCTCTTGTTGCCAACCTCGGGCCCGACGTGACCTCAGTGTCGGTCCCGTTTGTTTTCTTTGTTTTCCTTTGTTTTACGCTCTCCTTTCTAGCTTCCTAGTATCTAGGCACATCGATCGAGTAGACATCCCGAGTGTTCGACACCCACCACGTGCTACAACGGGGTCGGGTTATAAATTGTATCTCTAGACCCTCGCATTTCGAGGCGATCAAAAGATTGGCGCCGTTGCCGGGGAAGTCTAAGTGCATTGAGTGCCAATTTGGTGAGTTTCTTTTGTTTTGGTAGTGATTTGGGTGAGGGAATAGCCCAAACCCTTTGTTTGTTTTTGATTTGTTTTGTTTTGTGTTTTTGTTTCGTAGGTGTATGCTAGCTCGTTCCTCCCGAGGAACACTTGAGATTGAGTTTGTGAGTGATCCGGAAAGTATTCTCAAGGAAGCCCGAAGAAGGAAAAGGATGGCGAATCAAGCTCTCCATGTTGATGAGGAGTTGGCTCAACTTAGGGCCGAAATGGCTAGATTGCAACTTTAGAAGGACAATCAAGAGGAGGTAGCAAGAAGAGAACGGGAGAAACGGATGAGAGTCGAGGCTCAACTCAACGCTCTACCCCGGAATGCACGCCAATACATGCATTCGGAGTAGAGGGTACCCGAGCCGGCTATTGTGCTTCCCGAGGTTGCCAAGAAGTTTGAGATCAAGACGCAATTCATTACCCTCATCAAGCGTGATCAATTCGAGGGCCGTCCACATGAGTGTCCCATAGAGCACGTCAAACGCTTTGTGGACATGTGTGAGACGATCTCTACCGACGAGGAGACATTGGAGTATGTGCTTCTAAAGGCGTTCAAATGGTCACTTGGGGGCAAGGCCACACATTGGCTCGAGAGTCAAGTTCCTAGGTCAATCACAACTTGGAAGACACTCTATGATGCTTTCTTGATGAAATTCTTCCCGCCCTCAAAGACAACCGAGCTAAGAAGGAAGATTGCAAGCTTTCAACAAGGTCCGAATGAGCCTCTCTTCGAAGCATGGGACCGTTTCAAGGAGATGTTGCGCCAATGTCCTACTCATGGCCAACAACCATATGTGCTTCAAGATATCTTTTTCCAAGGCATCAATCCGGTAACGAAGGACAAGCTCAATCTCCACACCAATTGTGGGTTCATAGACTTGACACCGGATCAAGCTTGGGAGCTACTTGACAAGCTATCCGATTAAAAGGCCATGTATGGGGTGAGTCAAGCTAGCAAAGAGGTGAAAGTTCAAGGTGAAGGTGCAAGGAAGTTATATGATCCAAAGGGAGAAGACATTGATAGGGATGTGAAGCTCCAATTCCTTGAAGGTGAAGTGAGTAAACTTAAGAGGCAAGTCCACTACTACAAGCAAAATGCTAGAGCTTGTGAGGAGTGTGGATCCTTTGCACATGCTACACAAGTTTGTCCGAATGAGAGCCAAGTGCGCTTGGCCGAGCGAATTGAGGAGGCAAACTATGTTCGAGGAAATTTCGGTGGAAGAGGCAACTTCAACAATTCTGGCAATGGCTGGTGGAACAACGGTCAAGCTCAAGGTTACAATAACAACTTCAACCAAAACGAGCCGAGGGCGCCACCACCACCATATAGACCACCGGGATTCAATGAGCTACAATCATTCGCTCAAGAGATGAGAGAGGGGTTCAAAGAGATGAGGACCCAATTTAATGAGTTTGGTGCATGGAGGAGGCAAGTCGACAATCAATTTGCCCAAATTGCAACTCAAGCCCCGAGAGAGAATGGGAAACTTCCGGGCCGACCCGAGGAGAATATTCGAGCTCAAAACAATCAAAATGAAGTCCGGGCAATTGGATTGATAAGTGGCCGAAACCTACCCGAGCCCCACGTGCCTAAGAAGAATGAAGAGAGTCGGACCAACTTACCCAACAACTCGGGTCTGACGTCCCCCGAAGTCGACCCAACTAGAAGATCGACTTCTTTACCACGGACCGAGGTTGAGAGCAACTCGGGACCGACGTACACAGACCTCGATCCGACTCCTCTGCCCAGGACCGAGATTCACAACATCGGGCCCAACATGGTGCCCAAGTCGGTCCAACCAGGAAATGATGCAAGTGAAGTGGGGAAGTCCAAAGAGGTTGATCCAAGCATGATTCAAGGAGCAACAATTCTTCCATATCCCTCGAAGAAGCCGAAAGATGTTGTTGAGAACAAGTTCAAGAGGTTTCTCAAACTCTTGCAAGGTTTGAACATCTCTATCTCGTTCACCGATGCATTGAGCGAGATGCCATCTTATGCCAAGTTTTTAAAGGAGATTTTGAGCAAGAAGAGGTCCATAGTTGAAATGCAGGATGAGGTCCAGACCTTGGAGTTACCACAAAAGCTAGGAGATCCCGGTCGCTTTGCTATAACCATTGGTGTGGGGTCTCAAAACTTCCAAGCCTTATGTGACCTTGGGGCAAGTGTTTCGGTGATGCCCGCTAGCATTTGGAGAAGAGCAAATTTGGGTGAAATAGAGTCGGCCAATATGTCCCTAACTATGGCCGACGGTTCCATCATCAAGGCTAAGGGAATATTGGATGATGTTCCGGTGCGAGTTGGAAAGTACTTTGTCCCGATGATTTCGTGATCTTGGACATGCATGAGGATCCCTTGGTCCCAATAATCTTAGGAAGACCATTCTTAGCTACGGCGGGGGCAAGGTTTGATGTCAAAAATGGCAAGGTTTCCTTTGAGATAGGTGAAGAAAAGGTCGATTTTCACTTCAACAAAGCTTTGAATGAGCCGGACGCCTTGGCCATCCTTAAACTTGAAGAGATTGCCAAGAGAGAAAGTGAAGAAGTGGAAGTTGCTAGAGAGGTCGTTGTGTTAAGGAGTGATGAAGGGTTCAATGAACAAATACAAGTAAGGGAGTTGTTGGAGCAATTCAAGGATCAAAATGAGTCAAGGATCAATGCTAGCCCAAGAAGAGATGAAGAGTATCCTTACTTATATCCTTTTAATGTTGGTGATGACCACAATTCTTCCCAAAATTTTGATTCCTACATTTGTTTAAGTGATTTGAACGATGACTTAGGAGACTCCTACATTTGCCTTAGTGATTTGAAAGATGAATTGGTAGAATCTCCTAGGAATTCTTTGGATAACTTTGGTGTAGGAAAAGAAAAACATGATGGAGCAAGTAAGGAGGAGAAATCTCATCCGTTGGAGGAGTATGATGAGAGAGGCCCGAGATCGGAGAGCCATGCCTATATAGACCATCGTTGGTGGTTTTATGGGTATGAAGGCAATGGGAATGGGCATAACAATGGCGAGCAATTCACCGTGTTTCACCCGCCATAAGGTTGAGGTTAGGAAGTCAAGCTAGTGACTCTAAACGAGCGCTTCTCGGGAGGCAACCCGAGCTAGTAGCTTTCTTTTCGTAATTTTAGTTTGATTTTTTTAGTTTAGCTTAGCTTTTCTCTAACCGATCTCTATCTACTGTTTTGTGGATTTATGGTGTCGTGCATCCTTCAAAGTTGTGTAGGATTTGAGGTGAAATATTTAAATGGAAATATGGGAAAGAAGTTGCAAGAGGATGGAGTAAAATTGGTGACCCGAATACTCCCACATCGAGCCTAGGTAAGTCGGGCCCGACATAGGGACGTCGGTCCATGAAGTCGGTCCGACCCGATTTGACTAGTTGGAATGCCAATTTTGCCCTTGACCTAATTTGTCCCTTTCCCCCATTAAATATTATCCCCCACCTACCTACCATCTTCATTATCAACTACCATTCCCAAAATACAACCCATCTCCCTCAAACACTCTCAAAGTCGGCCGCCCCTCCCCTTCCATACTCGATCCACACACTTCCTACTTCATCTCGTTCCAACCACAAAAAGGCCTCCCAAACCCGAATCCAAGTAGAAATCTCGAGTTCAATATAGTCCTTCGTCCCCCATCTAGATCTAGATCTAGGAAATTTGAGTTCTAAGTGCTTATTTGTTTAAAAGTTCAATACTCTTCGAATCCGGTATGTGTTACTCGATCTCTACTTATTTCTTTGAAAATTTTGTGCTTTCATTGCATAGATTGAGTAATGCCATGTTTGATTGAGAGCTTGAGCTTGAGCATCAATGGTGGATTTGCATGATTTGTGAAATTGAGCTTTAAAGTTGTTTATGCATGCTTAGATCCATTTAGAACTTCGATTAGGGATGTTTGATGGTCGAATTTGACATTTAAGTGCATGATAGAGTGATTTGGGTTGATTTGAGGTTAAAGTCGAAGCACGAACTATGTCGAGATCGACGTGCCCAGGAGAGTCGGGCCCGAGCTGTGGAAGTCGGTCCAACAAGACAGACCGAGGTTGAATAAGTCGGGCCCGACATGGGTTGGAAGTCGATCCATGTTGTTTTTGCTCTCTTCTCGTGATATCATGTGGATTCATGTGTTTCATTGTTGGCTATAGTCTAATCATGATGTAGAATGATCATTTTGCTTAGCCATTGTTAGAAGATGTCCATGATGATTTATGTTGGATTGAGATGCATGTGTGTCTAGAGACTAAGTATGGGGTTCCCTTTGTGTTGAAGTGTTGTTGTGTGTTGATGAGTGCTTTTATTGAGTTGTATGGAGTTTATCTTGGACCCTTTTGTTTGGTTGGATGTGTGTAGGTACCATGGAGACTAGAACTTTATCCTCTCATGCGGAAAGGCCAAGGAAGAAGTCCAAGAAGTCAAGGAGAGAGCCGAAGTTGGATGATGTCTATTTGGAGGATGATGAGCAAGTGGAGAGTTATGAAAGATATATGGCGCTTGAGCATCACACAAGGTGGCTTGATTGGGAAGCCGTGAGGAAGATGGATATGGATCAAGCCCTTCCAAGGTTCTACTCCCACATCGGTCTCAATGGGATGCTAAGGTGGGACAACACTCACTACCCCGCCCTCACCTCGGAATTCATGGCCACATTCGAGTGCACTTATGATAATGTGGAGGATGAGGAAGGAGAGATCACTTTCCGATTGGGAATGAGGACCACAATCTCACTCTTAGGGATTTGGCTACCTACTTCGGGTTTCCATGCCCAAGAGAAGAGACCGGCGTCAACAATGAGAAGGTGAACCAAGTATGGCGTCATGTGGCCGGGAAGAGTGAGATGAGAAAGGGCACCTCCACAACCGAGATTGCTAGCCCTCTTTTTCGGGTCATGGTGCGAGTCTTGGGGTGTGCAATCTATGCTCGTCATGAGTTGAGCAAGCCGATGAAGGAGGAGATCATGTTGCTCCATGAGATGCTCTTCAACACCGAGAAGCCCATGAAACTTGCATGGGAGTGGGTCAATATGGTGCGAGACTTCAAAAGCTCCTCTTGGATCTACTTCGGCGGGATGATAGCAAGGCTCGCCATGCGTCTAGGAGTTGATCTTGACAAGTATTCTCCGGCTCCGAATGGTGTTGAGTTCATGAACATGAAGTATTTCAAGAAGGCCAACATCATCAAGGAGAAGCTCTACATGATTTCCTTGGCCCCTCACTCAAGCTATGATGGTGTGTCGATCCGGTTAGTGCACAACCTCTATGATCTTTCTCGGTATCAAAATTGGTATCAAGTGTGGGCCGGCAAGCCACACTCATTTGGTGACCCCGAAGGTGCAAGAGAGGGGCGGCGACAACAATCTCAACACATTCGGTTTACCTCCCCTCTATCTACACCGGATTCCGACCAAGACAACTTTGTGTTTGCACCTCGTGGGGAAGACATGAAAGTCGATCAAGAGCTAAATGAAGAAGATGAGCGCTTCCAAGGTTTGATGGCCAACCTCCGAGCCACGCACCAAGCTCCAACACTGGCGGACCGAGGTACACACCAAGTCGGGCCCGACTTCCCTCAACGTCGGTCCAGTTCATTCCATGGTGGTGAGGTCCCGAGGCATTATGAACGTGGAGAAGGGAGCGGTGCAAGGCGAGAGCAAGCTCAAGGTGGCGGTTATGAAGGCTATGCCCAATGGTACGGTTCGGGAATGGTGTTTCCCGAGCAACAACAACCGGTGGACATGACCTTCTTAGCCAACCAAATGGCCCATCTCCAACTTCAACAAGAAAATGTTCTCCAAGAGGTCCATCAAGTGAATCTCCAACAACAACATATGTACCAACATCAACAACAAATGTACCAACAACAACAACAAATGCTTCAACAACAAAGTTCTTTCCAAGCTAGCCAACAAGAGATGAACCGAGCCCTCGGCTACACTAGACGAGAGGTGGAGGAGCTTAGGGAGGTGGAAGACCAAAGGTGGCGGGTCCAAGACAGCTTCAACACGTGGATGAGCGGGAACTTCCCTTCCCGTGAGGACCAATGGACACGCCCGGAGCCTCAACTCCAACCACCCCCACAAGACTTCTACCAAGAGCAAGTGTATGAGACGGAGCGGCAAGCAAGGTTCCAAAGAGGACGTAGACGTGACAACCCTTTCGAGTGATCCTATACATGCCATTGAAGAATAAGAAATTGTGAGCTTTTCATACTCTTCTCTCTTGCTTTTAAGTTTTGGTTTCCTTGTTTAATGGGGACATCAAAATTTTAAGTATGGGGTGGGGGTAAGTGCGTTCATGATTTCACTTGTTTATGTTTGTTTGTTATTTTGAGGATATTTGTTTTTTTGTTTTTAGTTTGTGTTTAGGATGTTTGCTTCTTGGTTTGTGGTTTGATGAAAGACATGGATGATTAATTTGGTCTTGAATAGATGAGTTTTTGGTTTTAGAGAAATTTTTGCAATAAAAAAAAAATCCATAAAAAAAAAATTTGAAAAATTGTGTTAAAAACAACAAAAAGATTTTGTGGGACTAGAAATTCCCATCTTAGATTGCCAAAATAAAAGCTAATGATGATGTGAGGATGTAAATTCCTTTGCATATTTTTGGATAGTTTAGCCTCTAAAATGATGTTGCTTTTGATGTGATCATGATATCTTGCTTGTTTTATTGAACATGTGAGTTCTAGGATGAGTTCTTATGCAACTAAGTATGAGTGACCATTGTGAGATTGATTTTTGGCCATTTTAGGGATGCTTGTTCATATTTGCATATCCCTCATGTTTCTTGTGTGATTAGCTCATTCATGCTTAGTAAAACTTGCTATTGCGGTGTTTATCTATTTTCCAAGACCGTCATGAGAATTGTCCTAGCATTGTCACATTGATTTTGAACTTTATTCTTCTATTCACATAAATGTTCCATATCCTACCATGAAGTTAATCTTTGTTTGTAGCCCCGTTCTAGCCTAAGCCTTTGTTTGGAACTCCTCAAAAATATTATTCCTAGCCTTATATGACTTGACCCTTATGGGATTGGACTTTAGAAGAGAGGTTGGGATTGTATTTGAAGAGTTGAGATTCTCTTGGGTTTAAGGGCAAAGAATGGTGTTATGAATCATGTGGGTAGTGCATCTTTGTTGTACAAAAATGAAAAAAAGAAAGAAAAGAAAGGAAGAAAATGTTGGAAATGTAAAGTGGAATAAATCAAAGAGCTTAAGTGAAGAAAATGGTCCGACCGAGTTACAAGCAACATCGGGCCCGATGTCATAAGAAAGTCGGTCCAAATGTAGAAAGTGTGGAAAATCCAACAAAAAGCATAAGAGCAAAGATGAAGTGGAATGTTAAGTGAAATTTTGGGTTGAAAGGAAAATGTTAAGTCTTTTGGGTGAGTGTGAAAGTAATTGTGGAATTTTGGTGAAGTTCGTGAGAGTTTAGGTTGTTCAATCCCCATTGTAAGCACCACAAGACCAAATAATTCCCACCTTGAGAAATACCAAAAGCCCCATTACAACCCTGCCGAATGGAACCTCTTTGAGGACCTCCATTGAGCCAAGTTCGAAATTCTTTGTGTACTTTTCATTAGGCATCTCTAGGTGGAGGAATTAGTGATATTAGCTTCAATAGTAAAGTCCTTACTTGCATGATTTTTTGAGCTTGAGTGTTCATTGCTAAACCCAAACACATGATGTGTGATACACATTCACATATCCCTAAAGTGAGGCTTAGTTGCATTGACTTTATTCCTTGGAACACTTAATCATGTGTGATGATGTAATCTCGCTTGAATATCAATCACTTGTGCTTAAAATGTGTTTTCATACGAGGCTTTACTTGAAGATTATGTTTCAGTCTTGCTTACATTGTTATTGCTTGAGGACAAGCAAGTTTAAGTATGGGGTATTTTGATGTCTCTCTATTTGGTGGTGTTTTCATATGTGATTTCCTTTGTAAATATGTTTCTTTTTCCCCTTTTCTTGTGCGTTTTGTTCCTTTTTAGCTTAGTTCCCGTATTTTTATGAGATTCGGAGACTATGCGCATTTTATGTGTTTTGTAGGTAATTTGGCATGCATCGAGGATCGATTTGAAGGAGGGTCGAGACATGGAGCAAAGGCCGAGCTAAAGCGGGAAAGAGAGGAGCAAGCCACGGAGAAGAACAAGAGAAGCCAACAAGAAGAAGGTGGAACGAGGTCCGGACCGAGTTTTAACCACGCCGGGCCCGACTTGGGAGATTCCAACCTCGGACCGAGATGCACAGTAACTCGGGCCCGAGGTCCTTCGTGTCGGTCGAGTCGGTCACCGAACTACTTGGGCTCCAAGGCACGAATTTGTGGACTTCCACTTTTGCCCCTCATCTAATCTATAAAAGGCCCTCTTGTCTTCTAAGAAAGGATTCCCTCACACACACACAAAAGCGGGGAAAGGGTTCCCACACCTAGGGAAGGAACCAAGAGGATACTTGGAGAGCAAGGAGGAAGGAGAGGAGGAGGAAGAGAGAGAGAATCGGCCAAGAGAGGAAGACTTGATAGGTGTTGTTGGTAGATTTGCTTTAATTTGCTTTGTTCTTGTGGATTTCAAAACCCTTGATTAGAAATTGTGGATTGCTTTGGATTTGAATGAAACTTTGCTTTGTTTTGAGATTGATTATGATGATTGCTTTCCCCTTTGATTTGATTGCTTCTTTGCTTGTCACATGGAGTAGATCTCCTTGATCTTGGGTTATGGGGGAAAACCCTAGCTAGGTTTAGGCTAGAAATCCCAATTCCATAGCCTTGAGTGTTTGATCTAAGGAACCCACTCTACATAAAGCTACAATTCCTTGCGAAAGTTGGGAATCAAGGCTTGAGATTGGCAAAGTAGCGAAAGTGAACATGTGTCAATCTCAAGACCTTGCTTCGAAGGGGATTTCCCCAATGATCGAGGTGTAGAAGTAGTTGGAACGAGGGCGAAAGCACTCGATCCTAGTCCGATCATCACTCATTGCTTGAATTGTGGTGGAAAAGCCTAAATCTACTAGGGAAGGAACCCAAAAGCCCAAGGTCTACTTTTAAATCTTTGAAGTTCGACATCCCCAACTACCTCGGGCCCGACTTACCCAGTGTCGGTCCCGACTTCCTCTTGTTGCCAACCTCGGGCCCGACGTGACCTCAGTGTCGGTCCCGTTTGTTTTCTTTGTTTTCCTTTGTTTTATGCTCTCCTTTCTAGCTTCCTAGTATCTAGGCACATCGATCGAGTAGACTTCCCGAGTGTTCGACACCCACCACGTGCTACAACGGGGTCGGGTTATAAATTGTATCTCTAGACCCTCGCATTTCGAGGCGATCATTTGGGGTATTGATTTTATGGGACCCTTTCCAAACTCTAGTGGGAATATTTATATTTTGCTTGCGGTGGACTACATTTCCAAATGGGTGGAAGCGAAGGCCACCAGGACTGATGATTCTAGAGTTGTTGCAGATTTCTTGAAGTCCCGTTTTTTCAACAGGTTTGGAATTCCCAAGGCCCTCATAAGTGATAGGGAACTCACTTTTGTAATAGGACAATTACTACCCTGTTAAAGATGTATCATGTCAAACAAAGAGTTTCCACTGCCTATCATCCTCAAACGAATGGCCAAGCTGAAGTATCAAACAGAGAGATTAAGTCCATTCTGGAGCAGACTGTGTCTCCTAGCAGAAAAGATTGGAGTCAGAGGCTTGATGATGCATTATGGGCCTACAAGACAGCTTACAAAACACCTATTGGTATGTCACCTTTTAGTTTGGTTTTTGGTAAGGCATGTCACCTCCCAGTTGAGTTGGAACACAAGGCCTATTGGACTATCAAGAAGTGCAATTTACAACTTGAAGAAGTTGGGGAGCTTAGTAAGCTCCAATTACAAAAGTTGGAGGAGGGCAGGATTGAAGCTTATGATAATGCTATTCACTACAAGGAGCGAACTAAGGCTTGGCATGACAAAAATATATTGATAAAGGACTTCAAAGCTGGTGACAAAGTCCTTCTATTTCAGTCCCGTCTTAGACACTTTCCAGGCAAGCTAAGATCCCGTTGGGTAGGGCCTTATGTGGTTGCTCAAGTCTTTCCCCATGGTGCAATTGAGCTTTATAATTCCAAAACTCATGCTTTATTGAAAGTGAATGGTCAAAGAGTGAAGAAGTATCATGAGGGATTTACCAAGGACACAATTGAGGAAGCTGTCCTAACAAAGCCCGATGCTGAAGACTGATGAATTGACATTACGTCGAGCCACGACGTTAAATAAGGCGCTTGTCGGGAGGCAACCCGGCATAAGTACTTTCTTTCATTTTTGTTTTCTAGCTTAGTTGTTTTTGTTTAGGTTTTTCCGTTATTTTGTGTGGACTAACCTACAGGAAGGAGCAAAGGAGGGCAACGTAATTGGCTGCGACCGCTGTAAGCACGACGACACCCGCCACCATTTATTTTTTCAGGAATTTAGCTACGAAGTGCCAGCGGCGACCGCCGCCAACACAGCGGCGACCGCCGTAAGCTTGGCGGCACCCGCCGCCCCTACCATACAGGTATACCACACTCTCCTTTAAAAAAAAATAAAACAAAATTAAAAAAACAAAAGAAGAAAATCAAAAAAAAAGAAGTGCTGTGAAAGAGATAAAACAGAAAGAGGGTTGAGTTCATAAAAAAAATCAAAGAGTTGAAAAAGAGAGTTTTTTTAAGAAAAAAAGAGAGGAGAGGAAGAACAAAATTTCAAATCTAGATCTACATCAGTTCCAAGCTCAGATCCGAGTAGATCCGAGCCACCTCCGTTGTTTTTGAGACCCTCGCTTGCCTCATCGCCTTCCTCGGTGTACTCCACGCGGCGACCACCGCATATCTGCAATTTTATCGAAGATATTCGAGGCGGCACCAACCGCCAAGAACAGCGGCACCCGCCGCCAAGAATAGAGGCACCCGCCGCCAAGCATTTCGAGCCCACTGCCAGTCCTACAGCCCGTCGCGCTTCAAAATCCGGGTATTTTAGGAAATTAGCTCCTCTTTTCTGTCCATTAAGAGTTCATATTGTGCATTATGAGTTCTAGGAAGCGTAATATGAGTTCTAGATTTGCCACCTCCGAGGTCCATGAGGCCCGGAGGAAGACTATTGAGGGACGGGAGATTGTGTCTACTCTATTTTTTGATTCCATTACTATGAGGCAGTTAGGATTGGAGAGTTGTACTAGGTTGATGTTGGCCCATGCTGGATTGGGTAATTTTTTTCTTTAAGAGTGCTCCCACATTCCCTGCATGGACTAGGGAATTTCTGATTACTTTGGAGGATGACCATGAGAACGGGAGGATCTCTTTTCTGTTAGCAGGTTCATCACATGTCTTAACTCATGCTGGCCTTGAAGAGGCATTTGGTATTACCCAACAGCCTTCTAATTCTGATCTTTTGGATGCTACTAGTGAGGAGTTGAATTTTTGGTACAACACTACTGGTTTTCATTCATTTTATCCCAAGGCAGTAGAAAATAATTACAAATGGTCCCATCCTTGTTTAAGGATTGCTCATAAGGTGATTAGGATGGCTTAGTATGGCCAAATTGAGGCAAACAAGGTCTCTTACACTGATTTAGAGACTATGTGGAGCTTGAAACCACAGTGCACGCTTATTAGATATTGGAGAGCTTAGTTTCTTACTTGCTGCAAGAAGTGTAGGGGCCAGAACAAGTGCTAGATTGCTATTGGTGGTATGATTTCTATCTTGGGGAGTTTTTGAACATTTTGTTTCCTCCATCATATCAGCGACTATCTCCTACTATTACTTGTGACATTAAGCATTTGAGCATGCTGGATATCTTACTGAGGCTAGGGGTCGATTTTACTACTCATTTGGTCCTCCTACGGGTACATTTAAGATTCCTTTACCCATTGCTGACTTACCTTTTGGACCTGAGTACCATCGATTTGATCTCCGGCAGCTGTCAGTTCCTAGTAGTGCTCCTGGCTCTACTTCTTCTGCTCCACACGCTGTTCCACCATCTACTTCACAGCCTATTCCAGAGACTATTCCTCAGGACGACACAGTTATGCATGAGGATGTCCCTAGTTCAGATTTTCCTAGTACTTTAGCTGGAGAGGATACTGGTTTGAGTTGGCAGGATGATATGATGCGCCAGATGTGTCAACTTTTAGTTTGTCAGGAGGAGATGTTCACGCAGCAGTCTGCTTTGTCTACTTCTAATAGACCGGATCCACCAGTTCCATCAGGACCAGTCTTAGTTTTTTCAGCATCAGACTAGCTATTTCCAGCAGCAGGCTCAGTTTTTCCAAGGCGTGTGGCCCAATTATCCATCATATCCCGACTACCCGCAATTTCCACCATATCTACCACCACCATCTGATCAGTAGTGGTATTATTCTCTACTTCCCCTTTATTTTATCTTGTCTTTACTACATTGAGGACAATGTGTGTTCTAAGTGTGGGGGAGTTGGAAATTATATTACTATTGATATGCTATAAATAAATAAAAAAAAAGCCATAAAAATTGAAAAAAGGCAAATAAAATCCTGGGATAGACTGAAAACCCAAAAGGGCGGTCTAGGTAATAAGCAGGTAATCTGGCAGACACTAGGCCTTGGAAAAAATAGATTCAGAGTGGTGTGAGTTGGTGAGTACATTATTGAAAAATGAAAAGAGAGTGTTAGGTGAAAACCTGAAAGGGAGCCTAAGCAAAATGAGTGGAAAAAAAAGAGTGTTCTAGGACTATCTTTTTACCGGCGCAAGGGACATAAGAAGTGGAGTATAGGAGTGTTTTGGGTAGGTTTTCATTTGGAGAGATAAGGTGTAGATTTATTGAGACTTTTACTCTCTTTGATGATGTTTTTGATGGATATGTGTGGTGGTTAGTTGCTAGTAGTTTGTTGCTTGATGGTTAGATTGGTTTATTTGATGGCTTGATGTTGGCTTGATGTTTTGCTCTTTTATGTTCATGATGAGTGGAGTAGGTAGTTAGAGCTTAATTGCCATATCTTGTTGTTTAGATTGGGTAGTGCTGCATGAGAATGCTTTTGTTCCTCTTTGTAAGCTTCCTTGCATTTTGATGATCCGAGGGTTACAGTTTTTACGAGTGATAGTTTTCTGAGTCACTCAGGAACGAGTGAGATTCAAGTGTAGGGGAGTTTGATATACACAATTATATTGTGTATTTAGGAGAAGTTTTAGCATGAGTTTATGGTGTTTTTAGGTATTTTATATGCTATCTACAGATAGGAAGAGGAAGACCCGAAAATGCATATTATTGGAGTTTTAGAGCTAGATTGAAGAGAAGATGGTGATCAACGTTTTATTGCTGGTGGCACCCGCCGCCCCTGCCAAGGCGGAGATCCTTTGGTCGACACGTGTTTTATTTCTATTGGCTCTTCCTATGTCAGCTTTAATCCGAGATATATGTATCTTTGGATAGACTTTTTAGACCTAGTTTGATATATTAGATTTTACAGAGTTGCATCTCTCATTCAGACATTATTATCATATTTTCCTTTTAGAGTTTTTAGCTTTTCTATGGAGAACTAAGCCCTTTTGCTTAGTCAGACAGTTTGAAGCTTCGTTTTGACTTTCAGTTGTGAGATTTCTACTCTTTATCTATTGCATTAAATTATTTTACTCTCTTGTTTGAATTGTTTATGTGATTGAAGTCAACAATTTCAGGGTTGTTGTTATTGAATCTCAATTGCTAGACCTAGAGAAATTACTGGTTGAGTTTCTCTATTTCATAGTAGCAAACTACATTGTACTAGTATCTGGTTGTGCTAGTCTATTGTAGAAGAGAGTTAAATTGTATTCTAGTATAAAAGCTGGTTGTTTTATGCTAGAATTGTATCCTCATTATATTCCTATTCTTCATGTTGCTTTTGAATTGAATCTTGATAGTTTCAGGGTTATTCAAATAGTTAGGATTTATAGTATCTGGTTGTGCTATTAATTATCTTTGAAAAGGAATTGGAATTCCATACGCATGCGATATTGAGTGAATCTATGATCAACTTGTCATACGAATGTGGATCTCTTGTTGACTAAGTGTTTTTCCTAATTTGATAAAAACCCAAACTTTAATTGCTTTATTTGTTTTTGCATGCTAGTTAGTAGTTTATTTCATAAACCCCCTTTTATTCTAATTGTCACAAAACCCATATAGAAAGATAAATCTCCTCCCTGTGGATTCGACCCTTACTTCCCTAAGACTACAATCTTTAGGTTGTTAAGATTCTTTTGCATAGTCGTGATTTGCATGACCATTTCACGTCTATCACACCTATTTGCTAACTTCAAGAAATGATGACACTTTTGCTCGGATCACGTAGTGTTTCTAAGTTTTTTTGTGAGTAGGAATGGACTATAGGTGGATGAAGAAAAGGTGAAGGCGATTCAAGAATGGCCAACCCCGACAACTATGACTCAAGTTCGAAGCTTCCTCGGTTTGGCCCGCTTCTGCCACTTGTTTGTGAGAGATTTTAGTATGTTGGTTGCGCCTTTGACCTTCCTCACCAAGAAAAATGTTCCATTTACATGGGGAGATGTGCAAGAGGAGGCATTTTCAACCCTCGAATCTAAGTTGACACAACCACCATTGTTGGCCCTTCCCGAATTTAGCAAGATGTTTGAGATGTAGTGTGACGCGTGATGTCTCTCTATTTGGTGGTGTTTTTATATATGATTTCCTTTGTAAATATGTTTCTTGTTCCCCTTTTCTTGAGTGTTTTGTTCCTTTTTAGCTTAGTTCCCGTGTTTCTATGAGATTCGGAGACTATGCGCGTTTTATGTGTTTTGTAGGTGTTTTGGCATGGATCAAGGGTCGTTTTGAAGGAGACTCAGAACATGGAGAAAGGCCCGAGCTTAAGAGGGAAAGAGAGGAGCAAGCCATGAAGAAGAACAAGAGAAAAGCCAACAAGAATAAGGTGGAACGAGGTCAGGATCGAGCAGGAACCAACGCCGGACCCGAGGTGAATTTTCGACCTCGGACCGACTTGCCCAGTAAGTCGGGCCCGAGGTTGCTCCGTGTCGGTCCGAGTCGGTCGCTGACTGCTTGGGCTCCAAGGCACGAAATTGTAGAATACCACTTTTGCCCCTCATCTATAAAGGCTCTCTTATCTTCTAATTGGAAGGGGGTTCCCACACTTGGCAAGGAACCAACCCTCAAAAATTCTCAAGAGGATACTTGGAGAGCAAGGAGAAAGGAGAGGAGAAGGAGAAGAGAGAGAATCGGCCTAGAGGAGGAGATTTGATAGGTTTGGTTGATAGATTAGCTTTTCCTTGTTTTGGTTTTGTGGATTTGGAAACCTTTGATTGGAGTTTGTGGATTGCTTTTGATTTGTGAATGAAACTTGACTTTGGTTTGAGATTGATGATGTTGATTGCTTTGCTTTTTGATTTGTTTGCTTTCTTTGTTTGCCATATGGAGTAGATCTCCTTGATCTTGGGTTATGGGGGAAAACTCTAGCTAGGTTGGGCTAGAAACCCCAATTCCATAGCCTTGAGTGCTTGATCTAGGAACCCACTCTACATAGAGCTACAATTCCTTACGAAAGTAAGGAATCAAGGCTTGTGATTGGCAAAGTAGCGAAAGTGAACATTTGTCCATCTCAAGACCTTGCTTCGAAGGGGATTTCCCCAATGATCGATGTGTAGAAGTGGTTGAACCGAGGGCGAAAGCACGCGATCCTATTCCGATCATCACTTATTGCTTGAATTGGGGTGGAAAAGCCTTAATCTTCTAGAGAAGGAACCCAAAAGCCCAAGATCTACTTTCAATCTTTGAGTTCGACAAAACCCAACTACCTCGGGCCCGACTTGCTCTACGTCGGACCCGACTTCCCTCTTGTCGCCAACATCGGGCCCGACGTGACACTTGCCTTGGGAATTTGTCATTCATTCCGACCACGAGGGGTTGAAGTACTTATAGGGCCAAAGCAAACTGAATTGGAGGCATGCCAAATGGGTGGAATTCATCGATTCCTTCCCCTATGTCATCAAGCACAAGAAAGGCAAGGACAATGTCATCGCCGACGCGTTGTCACGGAGGTACACTCTTTTATCTTTACTAGATGCTCACTTGCTTGGATTTGCTTTCATGAAGGAATTATATGCTCATGATTCTGAATTTGATGACATATATCATGCTTCTTTGAAGGGGGGGAGGGGGGTGGAGTCAGGATCAATTCTATTTGCATGAGGGGTTTCTTTTTTAGGGAACTCGTTTGTGTGTGCCGAATGGCTCGGTTAGACGTTTGCTAGTGCAAGAGGCCCATGGTTGCAGACTCTTGGGGCACTTCAGGGTCATGAAAACTTTGCATATGCTTAGGGAGCATTTTTATTGGCCCACATGCTTAGGTAAGTATAGAAATTTTGTGCTTCATGTGTGATTTGTTTGCGTGCAAAGTCTACGGTGCACCCTCACGGTTTGTATAACCCATTACCGATTCCATGTTTGCCATGGAAGGATATCTCCATGGACTTTGTGTTGGGGTCACCTAGGTCTAAGAGGGGGTAGGGATTCCATTTTTATGGTAGTTGACTGATTTTAAAAAATGGCACATTTTGTTGCTTGCCACAAAACTAATGATACTTCTCATGTTGCTAGCTTCTTCTTTGATAACATTGTTCGGTTGCCTGGTGTCTCTAAATCTATTGTTTCTTATCGTGATGTGAAATGTTTTAGTTTCTTTTCAAAGACGCTTTCGGCCAAGCTTGATACCAAGCTTCTATCTTCTACTACTTGCCACCGACAAACAGATGGGCAAACCGAGGTCGTTAGTCGTACTCTTGGTGCCCTTGTGAGTTATTTTTTGAAAACTAACTTGCACAGGTGGGAAGAGTGTCTTCATTTCATTGAGTTTGCATACAATCGGTCCTTTCATTCAGCCACAATGAAGACGCCTTTTGAGGTGGTGTATGGGCGCAATCACGTCACACCACTTGATTTGGCACCTTATGCTCTTAAGCACCATGAGAGCCGCGAGGGCCTTGATCAAGCTGAGAAGATGAAGCACGTTCATGAGGAAACATGCATTCAATTGGAGCGGCGAACCTCCAATACAAGCGCCAAGCTGACAAAGGGCGGAAATAGTTGATTTTTGAACCCGACGACCTTGTTTGGGTTCATTTGAGGAAGGAGCGGTTTCCCGTTCTTCGGAATTCTAAGTTAAGCCACGAGGAGATGGTCCTTTTCATGTTTTAGAACACATCAATGACAATGCTTACAAGCTCGATCTTCCTTCGAATTATGGCGTCCATGAGGTATTTAACGTTTCCGACCTTGTTTCTTATATTTCTAATGATAATGCTGAGGATGTTCAGGATCAAGGTTCGTGGACAAAACCTTTTGAAGGGGAGGAGGGATGATGAGAGTCCATCTCCCGAGCCACTCCTCGCGCCCTTGCAAGCGCCGACTGGTACGCCCTTGCAAGTGCTGCTTTTTTTACCTTGGCGCGCCCTTGCCTATGTTTGATGGGACCAATTCTCCAGGAACTTGTGATGGTAATTTTGTCCCTGACTTGAGTGTGGATTCCAGCTCTAGTGCCAAGCCCAACATTCCCAACAAAGGAGATTCTTCACTTGGACAAGTATCAAAGACCAACATCCAAGGCGCAAAGGTTCCAAGCCAAGGCACCATTCCCTATCTTGGGCGTATCACACGGGCACAAGCTAGGCAATGCTTGACTAAATCAAGGAGGAGCTCATGGCTCATAAGTTTCCGATGGCTAACGATGGTGAAGGATGGAGTCTTCTAGTGACTATTGGTTCGACTAGTCCTAAAACTTGACTTGTGTTTTGTAAAGGGCTTTTAGTTGAATTTCTTGAAACTTAAGGGACTTTTATGTTATTTGTAAGAAGTGAGGGCTGAATTGTGGGAGGTGTGGCTTAGGGGTGAAAACCCTTGTCTTTGCCTTCTTCCTCCTTAGACTTGTTTCATGAAAAATACTACTTTCTTTGTTGTTTTCAATCTATGTTCTTTCTTGCATTTATTTGTTAATCTCGTTGAAGAACTTGTTCGTGAGTCATATTCGACGTTCATCTTCAATTTAGTTTGCAACTCTTGCTGAGTCATATCCAAGCCTTGCATCCATATCCTTCACGCCACCATTTCATCACCATTGGTCCTAGAGAAGGTCTCGTTGTTTCCTTCCTACTTAAGGTGATCACCTCGCACTACCAATCCATCCAACGATCCGACCATCATCAAACTTCAAAGGTCATCGTCTATCAGCATAAGACTTTTGAGGACTCTGTACAACTTGGATATGTTCTCTAATCAGTGCTACCTTCTCGATGGTAGTTTGTATCATCCGAGGACTTTCACCTACCATTTCTGACGGATCATCCTAGCTGAGTGATGTTCAACACCTTCGACTACACAAAGCCTCATAGGGAGCCATCTAAATGGATGAGTGCAACTATTGTTATATGCAAATTCTATCAGCTCTAAATGCTCATACAAACCTCCACCCCAATCCAAGACACAAGCTCTTAACATGTCTTCAAGATTCTGAATTGTTCTCTTCATTTGCCCATCTGATTGAGGATGATAATTAGCTGTGAAATGAAGTTTCGTGCCCAAGGGCTCATTCACCCGCTGCTAGAATCTCGATGTGAAATGACCATCTCTATAAAAAAACAATGGTCTTTGGCACCAAATGTAGTCTGACTATATGTTTCATAAACACATATACGAATTGTTGGGCTCCTCAAAATTAAGCCCAAATCCGGTGATCAAAAGCGTAAACCAGCCATGCCCATAATTGCGAGCTTCAACATACATCAAGGCAACAACTTGCGGCAAAATCTCCGATAAGGCTGCACCATTAATAGCAAGGGGCGATATTTGCGGGATCAGATCACGAACCAGTAAAGAGGCAACGATCAAGAGAAGAGAAGAGGAGGGGATACAAATACGCATGAAGAGCAAGAGAGGGGACATTTGAATGGATACAAAGCGGCATACTCTCAATTATCCTGTATCATACCCTTTCTTTGAAATCCAGTGTTCTATATTTGATCAATTGTCACTCTGTAGAGTTATTTGATAATTTCTCAAGGCTTTGTGACGCACCTTGCTCTTAGACCTCAAAGATGATTCGATATTACTCACGAATCAAAGTTTAAAAACAAGAACAACAAAAAACTTTTATTCAAAGGCAAAAATACCAAATCCAAAAAACGAAACATGACTAAGACAAAACAAAGGTTTCAAGATCATTCATGTGTGTCTAGCAAGGGAGAAAGACGCCCCTTTTAACAAAAAATGAGCTTTCAACCAAGGCTCTTCAACAACCGGCCATAATATCAGAATTGAAGATACAAAAGACCCTTGGAATACCGACATTGAATGTAGCTTGACATGGCATGCAAGTGGCACCCAAGCTCGGCGCAAGCTAGGCGCTTGGCATGGCCGAGACACACCCGGTGGCTAACAATGTGAACTCCACATCTCCTTCATAGTTTATCGGCACTCCTTGGACTAAGAGGCTATCTTGAAGCTCTTCTTGCAAGGCACGAGCTCGTGCCTTCGTGATTGGACTAAAATAGAGCAAAGTGCCACTGGCTTGCGTGACCAGGCCACGTGCGTCGACTACGCCAAGGGGTGACTGGCGCTCTTCATCTAGTAATGTTCCTTGATCGTTGGAACTCATCACAATTTACCACGAACTCCTGTACGTCCCTGAAAAGAGTTGGCCAATAGAGACCACTTTGAGGAATCTTCGCCATGGTCTTGAATCCTCTTGCATGGCTGCCTGTTTGGAGAGTGTGACAATGACGGATCACACTCTCTATCTCCTCCTCTGGCACACAATGTCTAAAGATTTGATCACTTCCTTGCTTGAACAAGTAAGGATCATCCCAATAGTATTGCTTGACGTCGTGAAGGAACTTCTTCTTTGCTTTTGGGGACAAACCCTCGGGAATCTCGCCTCCTGAATGGATCGTTACCGAACTTGGAAGGATCGTTACCGATCTTGTTGTGTCCATCGCAGCTTCGGTAACGTTCCTTAAACTGCATCCAATGTTGTGATCCGGCCTCAAAGAAGGGTGGTTATCGACCTCTTCAAGGTCGGTATGCCCCTCAATAGGTGTGTCTTTCTTGAATTTGTTCTTGTCAACTCTTAGAGAAGGGTTAGTACCGACCCTAAGGGGGTCAGTAGGCCCTTCGGTAATGCACTCAACGACCTCGTTCAACATGAGGTGCTCATCTGGTCGGGAGTCGTTGATTGTCACAGTGTTGCCAGACTTCGTGATGTGCTCAATTGGAAGTCTAGACAGGTGATCAACTACTAGGTTTTTTACTCCTTTCTTATCTTGAATCTCGTGATCAAATTCTTGTAATAAGAGCACCCAACGAAGTAGCATAGGTTTGACAACCTTCTTAGCCATTAAGAATCTAACCGATGCATGATCAGTGTAAACAATCACCCTAGATCCTACCAAATATGAATGGAATGAACAAGTGATAAGAAGTCACGCAAAATCATGAACAAGATATGAATTTAGTCATCTTTGCTCCGTTGTTCTAAGCTCTGTCGTCTTTATTGATGGAAAGAACTTAGTCATGAAGAAGTCATGCAAAGTCCTCCATGTAGTGACTTATCTCGGATGCAAGATCTCCAACCAACTCAATGCTTTACCTGTAAGGGACCACTTAAAGGCCTTTAAGAGCACATATTCTAACGACACACTATACGCAACAATTGTATCACATAAATCAGTAAAAATTTTAACATGCTCAATAGGACATTCAGTGGGTTTGCCCTCAAATTGAGATCGCTTGATTAAGATATGAATTGAGACTTGATCTCAAAGGCTTTGTCTATCTCAGGGAGCACTATCGCCGACTCTAGCACCCTCGAATATGGGTGCATGTATTGCTTTGCATTCCTAGGGATAGCGTTGCGTTGCTCTTGTAGATGAGAAGCGGCCTCTCTTTCACGCCGCACAGCTGCAGCTTCAACGTCTCTAACCCGCTCCATTGCTTCCATCTATAAGCGGAGTTTAGCCAATTGTTGCTCTAGTTCAACCATTGCTCTGTTCTCTTGTAATTTGTGATGAAAAGACCGCTCGGGTTTAGAATGAACTACTGAATCAAAGACAAGTCGGCGTCCTCCAGCTAGCATACACTGATAGCATAAATAGAAACAGAAACAAAATTAAAAACAAAATGGGTTTCACTGAAGGGGGTCGGTACCGAGGCCTAGGGGTCAGTACAGATGCCTACAATAATCCCGAGAATGGCGAATGAAAACTAGAAAAAACAAAACTTGGCACTATTGAACACTTACCACTATCCACGACAAACAAATAAATTTATTAGTTAAGACCCCGCTGAGTATAACAGAGTCAGGTTCGTCCACGTGAGAGAGTCAGTATCAAGTTTCGCTTAACTTAGAGCGCAAGTAAGAGCAAAAGGTTGGATTTTTATCAATGAAAGCGAAAATTCTAAGGTCTAGGTATCACCACAACAACAATTATGTATACCAACGCCAATGAAAAACAAAGATCATGCTTTTATCACATAAAGTTATTAACTTTCGTCAAATATGCAAGTAAATCAATCAACGTTCATTAAATCAATAAAACTTGTCTATCTATCTCTTTGCTTCAACTAGGATTGATCAACTCTTTCGCTTCAAAACCCTAATTGACTATTCCGGTCCATAGTTTTCGGTTTCGCTTCAACTATGAATGAGATATTCCTTTTCCATTTTCGTTTCAAGGATTTAAGAACAAGAGAATAGATTAATGGACAAAAACAATTAAATCATGTTTACCTTTTCAACCCGAAAAGGTAAACAATTAAGAGGGGGGCTCATGGGATGAGTTTGTCCAATCCATGACTCTGGGTAAGCTTATGATTAACTATCATTGTGGCTTGTAATGCGGGTTACAGGAAACTCAAGTTGATCATTTTGGGCCAAAAATAAAAGAAGTTCCTATGCGTACAACCATTTGCCTTAGACTAGTAACAAAGGATAAAGTGAATGTAATGTTCCTAACTAGTTCCTATCATGTAAACAGCTAAACTAGCCAATCATTGGGGACAGAATAAACAAGGACTTGTTTAATTTAAAGTTATCATCCCTAAGAGCATACAAAGGTGCTCAAAGGAACGTCTATCCAATACATTGGTGAGAATATCTGCTCTCTGCTCTTCGGTTCTACAGTGTTCCATAATAATGTTCCCTTCCTCAACATCGCCACGTAAGAAGTGGTGACGAACGTCAATGTGCTTAGCACGTGAGTGATGAACAAATTTTTGGAAATGTTTATGGGACTAGTATTATCAAATCTAATAGAAACATGGCCATAAGTCATACCGTAATCAATAAGTAGGTACTTAAGCAACAAGACTTGGGAACAACCTGATGCAACAACCACATATTTTGCTTCAGCAGTCGAGAGTGCCACTGAGTTTTTTTCTTTGATCCCCATGACACTAGGCACTCTCCTAGGAACTGATCTATGCCAGATGTGCTTTTCCTATCTTCCAGATGACCAACAGAGTTCAATCGACACTTAAATTTCTCTAACATGAGAGTCGTTGTTCCCTTGAGGACAGCGACGTGTTCCTTTCCTTGGTTCATTGTCGTCATCATCATCTTCCTTGTTCCAAGGAAGATGGAAGTGAGTTTCCACTTTATGTACTTCAGTTCCCACTTTGACTGACTCTTCTTTTAATATCACGTGAATGCTGATCGCCTCTCATGATGTGCGAGGGTCAAGAGATACAATTTATAACCCGACCCCGTTGTAGTACGTGGTGGGTGTCGAACACTCGGGAAGTCTACTCGATCGATGTGCCTAGATACTAGGAAGCTAGAAAGGAGAGCATAAAACAAAGGAAAATAAAGAAAACAGTCGGGACCGACACTGAGGTCACGTCGGGCCCGAGGTTGGCGACAAGAGGAAGTTGGGACCGACACTGGGTAAGTCGGGCCCGAGGTAGATGGGGATGTCGAACTCAAAGATTTTAAAAGTAGATCTTGGGCTTTGGGGTTCCTTCCCTAGTAGATTAAGGCTTTTCCAGCCCAATTCAGGCAATGAGTGATGATCGGACTAGGATCGAGTGCTTTCGCCCTCGTTCCAACCACATCTACACCTCGATCCATGGGGAAATCCCCTTCGAAGCAAGGTCTTGAGATTGACACATGTTCACTTTCGCTACTTTGCCAATCTCAATCCTTGATTCCCGACTTTCGCAAGGAATTGTAGCTCGATGTAGAGTGGGTTCCTTAGATCAAACACTCAAGGCTATGGAATTGGGGTTTCTAGCCTAAACCTAGCTAGGGTTTTCCCCCATAACCCAAGATCAAGGAGATCTACTCCATGTGACAAGCAAAGAAAGCAATCAAATCAAAAGAGAAAGCAATCATCATAATCAATCTCAAAACAAAGCAAGGGTTCATTCAAATCCAAAGCAATCCACAAATACAAATCAAGGGTTTTCAAATCCACAAGATCAAAGCAAATCAAAGCTAAACAATCAACAAAACCTCTCAAGTCTTCCTCCTCCTTGGCCGATTCTCTCTCTCTTCCTCCTCTTCTCCTTCCTCCTTGCTCTCCAAGTATCCTCTTGGCTCCCTTGGAGCCCTCTTTTTTTGTGTGAGGGAACCCCTTCTTAGAAGACAAGAGGGCCTTTTATGGATTAAATGAGGGGCAAAAGTGGAAGTTCACAAATTCGTGCCTTGGAGCCCAAGTAGTCCGGTGACCGACTCGGCCCGACACGGAGGAACCTCGGGCCCGAGGTACTGTGCAACTCGGTCCGAGGTTGGAAACTTCAAAGTCGAGCCCGACGTTGTTGCAACTCGGTCCTAACTTCGTTCCACCTTCTTCTTAGTTGGCTTCTCTTGTTCTTCTTCATGGCTTGCTTCTCTCTTTCCCGCTTTAGCTCGGCCTTTGCTCCATGTCTCGACCCTCCTTCAAATCCATCCTTGATTCATGCCAAATTACCTACAAAACACATAAAAGGTGCGTAGTCTCCGAATCTCATAGAAATACGGGAACTAAGCTAAAAAGGAACAAAACGCACAAGAAAAGGGGAAAAAGAAACATATTTACAAAGGAAATCACATATGAAAACACCACCAAATAGAGAGACATCAAAATACCCCATACTTAAACTTGCTTGTCCTCAAGCAATAACAATGTAAGCAAGACCGAAACATAATCTTCAAGTAAAGCCTCGTATGAAAACACGTTTTAAGCACAAGTGATCGATATTCAAGCAAGATTACATCATCACACGTGATTAAGTGTTCCAAGGAATAAAGTCAATGCAACTAAGCCACACTTTAGGGATATGTGAATGTGTATCACTCATCATGTGTTTGGGTTTAGCAATGAACACTCAAGCTCAAAAATCATGCAAGTAAGGACTTTACTATTGAAGCTAATATCACCAATTCCTCCACCTAGAGATGCCTAATGCAAAGTACACAAAGAATTTCGAACTTGGCTCAATGGAGGTCCTCAAAGAGGTTCCATTCGGCCGGGTTGTAATGGGGCTTTTGGTATTTCTCAAGGTGGGAATTATTTGGTCTTGTGGTGCTTATAATAGGGATTGAACAAACTAAACTCTCACCAATTTCACCAAATTTCACAATTACTTTCACTCTCACCAAAAAGACTTAACATTTTCCTTCCAACCCGAAATTTCACTTATCATTCCACTTCATCTTTGCTCTTATGCTTTTTGTTGGATTTTCAACACTTTCTACATTTGGACCGACTTTCTTATGACATCGGGCCCGATGTTGCTTGTAACTCGGTCGGACCGTTTTCTTCACTTAAGCTCTTTGCTTTATTCCACCTTACATTTCCAACATTTTCTTTCTTTCCTTTCTTTCTTTTTTTTTTCATTTTTGTACAACAAAGATGCACTACCCACATGATTCATAACACCATTCTTTGCCCTTAAACCCAAGAGAATCTCAACTCTTCAAATACAATCCAAACCTCTCTTCTAAAGTCCAATCCCATAAGGGTCAAGTCATATAAGGCTAGGAATAATATTTTTGAGGAGTTTCAAACAAAGGCTTAAGCTAGAACGGGGCTACAATCAAAGGATTAACTTCATGGTAGGATATGTAACATTTATGTGACTAGAAGAATAAAGTTCAAAATCAATGTGACCATGCTAGGACAATTCTCATGACGGTCTTGGAAAATAGATAAACACCGCAATAGCAAGTTTTACTAAGCATGAATGAGCTAATCACACAAGAAAAATGAGGGATATGCAAATATGAACAAGCATCCCTAAAATGGCCAAAAATCAATCTCACAAGGGTCACTCATACTTAGTTGCATAAGAACTCATCCTAGAACTCACATGCTCAATAAAACAAGCAAGATATCATGATCACATCAAAAGCAACATCATTTAAGAGGCTAAACTATCCAAAAATATGCAAAGGAACTTACATGCTCACATCATCATTAGCTTTTATTTTGGCAATCTAAGATGGGAATTTCTAGTCCAAAACCTACAAAACACAAAATCTTTTTGTTGTTTTTAACACAATTTTTCAATTTTTTTATGGATTTTTTTTTTTGCAAAAAAAATTTCTCTAAAACCAAAGACTCAAACATTCCAAACACAAACTAGAAACACCAACTAAATATCCTCAAAATAATAAACAAACATAAACAAGTGAAATCATGAACACACTTACCCCCACCCCATACTTAAAATTTTTGATGTCCCCATCAAACAAGGAAATCAAAACTTAAAAGCAAGAGAGAAGAGTATGAAAAGCTCACAATTTCTTATTCTTCAATGGCATGTATGGGATCACTCGAAGGGGTTGTCACGTCTACGTCCTCTTTGGAGCCTTGCTTGCCGCTCCCTCTCGTACACTTGCTCTTGGTAGAAGTCTTGTGGTGGTGGTTGGAGTTGAGGCTCCGGGCGTGTCCATTGGTCCTCACGGGAAGGGAAGTTCCCGCTCATCCACGTATTGTAGCTATCTTGGACTCGCTACCTTTGGTCTTCCACCTCTCTAAGCTCCTCTACCTCTCGCCTAGTGTAGCCGAGGGCCCGGTTCATCTCTTGTTGGCTAGATTGGAAAGAACTTTGTTGTTGAAGCATTTGTTGTTGTTGTTGATACATTTGTTGTTGTTGGAGATTCACATGATGGACCTCTTGGAGAACATTTTCTTGTTGAAGTTGGAGATGAGCCATTTGGTTGGCTAAGAAGGACATGTCCACCGGTTGTTGTTGCTCGGGAAACACCATTCCCGGACCGTACCATTGGGCATAGCCTTCATAACCGCCACCTTGGAATTGCTCTCGCCTTGCACCGCTCCCTTCTCCACGTTCATAATGCCTCGGGACCTCACCACCATGGAATGAACTGGACCGACGTTGGGGAAAGTCGGGCCCGACTTGGGGTGTACCTCGGTCCTCTAGTGTTGGAGCTTGGTGCGTGGCTCAGAGTGATAGCGATCAAAGGAACATGAAGATTAAAGTTGAAAAAAAGGTGTCTAGAAGACCAAGACCGAAACCTTTCCCAAGGTCAAGGGCGTTCAAGTTCAAAGAGGTTTTCATGGATTCAATATTATCTCTTACATATATTCATAAATGGCCCCAAAGACCACCAAGGAAGAGGATCAAGTCAATGGGCCGAGTTTCAACATTTCTTTATTTAGAAACATGTATTAATTTGTATCACTTTAGGGCTGAATTTAGTAAGTGACCGGGTGAGATGAATTGGTATATGGGTCAAAGTCAACCCTTTGACTTGACCATTCTAAATTGAAGAAAATATCTTATTTATTTTATTATGAACAATTTCTATTTATTTTAATAATGTAGAGAAATCAGCCAATAGGCTTATGTTAGTTGGTTGATCTTCTCTCTCCTGGTTGTTAGAGATATTTTTAGTTTGTTAGAGATATTTTAAGTTTGTTAGGATTATTTCCTTAAATAAATAATTCAGCCATGATTTATTTATTTAAGGGAATCTAGTTAGATTTATTTAGATATTATTATATCTTGGGAAGAAAGCAAAGGAGACCCCTTCTCCCCTTCTAGGGCCGGCCAACCTCTCTCCCTTGCTCCCCAAGTATTAGCTTTTGTATTCTCTATAAATACTTTTCAGTTTCATTAATAAAAATCAGCTTGAGATTAGATAAACCCAAATTGGTTTATCTAGTCCTTGGGCTCAAAAACAATTGTGTTGGGTGCAATACTCGGCCGATCATCATCACCATACTCTCTCTCTCTCTCTCTCTTGTGTTGTTAAATTGGTTTGTTGATTTAGTCAATTAGATTGTTCTAGTTGTGATTGTTAAAGATCAAACTAGTTGATCAATTGGATTTAGCGTTAGAGCCAATCCAATTGAACTATTAAGTTGACTCCTTCAACCTATCAATTCTGTTCGTTACTTCAATTTTCGGATCTGTTTGTTACTTGGATCGCAAGTTTCTTACTTTGAAAGCTTTGTAGGTTTGAATCATAATTGCTGGCAAGATCGGGTTCCTGTGTGGTCAAATACGAGGTTTCTGAGGAGTAATCCGAGGCAATCACGTATCAAGTGGTATCATAATCCAGCGTCTCGCCAAGTAATTGTTTCTTTCCTTAATTTGCTTTCTAATTGATTTGATTCAGTTTTTGATCCCAAAAATCCCACCTTTACCTAAAGTTTGAATTTTTGAGACCAAAGATTGAATTTTTCACCACAACCACCACATAATTCCGCCAACACCACCTTGTTTCCGCCACCACCACCACGAACCACTCTCCGACACCACGACCTGGTGTCGCACTCCCCTGCCACACCACTCACCACCACCAGCCGAGACTAACCCCACCACCCTCATTCTCGAAACCCTAACCCTAATTTTCGAGAACCCTAGCCTAACCCTAACCCTAATCTGGCGGCAGCCCAATCCCGAACCCTAACCCTAGTTGCGAGAAACCCTAGGAAACCCTAATTCTCGCAAACCCTAGTCTGAAACCCTACCATACCCCAAACCCTAGAACCAAACCCTAAAGCCCTAATTCAGCCGTGAGCCCCCAAAACCCTAAATCCCTTAGTTGTTCCTTGCCCTCCAAGCAATTATCCAATTAGGAGATTTTTATGGGATTTGTGCATGGTTATTGGCTGATTTGGTTGAGTTGTATTGCAATTTAGATTAGCAATTGTTTTTCCTACAGTTTTATGAGTTTTCATTCATGTTGCATGATTGATTGCGATTCATATTGCTTGATTAATACTTGCTGATTTCTGTCATTGCATCCCATCAATTCGACCTACCCTTCTTCTTTTGTTAATTTGGCTTCTAGTTGGTTTCATTGGTAGCAAAAGTCACTTAGTTTATAAAAAAAAAAAAAAAGAGGTTCGTATATACCCTTTTAATTTCGTCCTTAGCATTGTTGCATTGCTTTGCTTTTTTTCTTCATTATAACACAAGAGTAGTTTGTGCATAAAAATCAAAAAAAAAAAAAAAAAAAAAAAGAAAAAGAAAAAGAAAAAGTGATCTACCCCAGCTAGTTTTAAGCCACTTTCAACCCTAGTGACTGCTTGCTTAAAAAGATAGCTAAGTAGAAATCACATTGAAGAAAAAGAGTGACGAAATAAAAGTCACTAAGCCTACCATATTTTCTGTCCTTGCATGCTGAATTTTGGCTTTATTAACTTGCATAGAGTCAATTGAGAGATTGCATGTGTTTTAGAGCTCATAGAGGGATTATTTGCATTGCTTGTCTTATTGCATACTTGCCATTTGCTTAAGCTGCATATTTCCTTTATTAATCATTAGTTTACCATACCTATACTATATCTACCCATTTACTCCCTCAATCCAACCCAAAAACTGAATTAAGTTGATTGGATTGCTTTGAGGTAAGTTTTGGCTTGATTAAGGTGTGGTATTGCTTGTGTGATTTACTTTTGGAACACACTACTCTCTCTCGTTTTATTGCTTTGTTTTCAGGATTAAGATGTATTGGTGTGATCCTGTTCATGATATTCCACCAACTCCAAGGGTACAAAGACCTCCAAAGATTGAGCCTTTTTCTGGAGAGTATGGACCGAATGATTATTTGGCATGGGAGCGAGCTGTTGATTACTACCTTGACTACTATGGTTATGATGAATGGGATATCCTTCCATGGGTGACTAACTACCTTGTTGGTTCTGCCCGTTCCTTTTGGTTATGGATATGTCAATCTAGAAGACGTCAAGGCTTGATTCCAATTACAACATGGGATCAAATGAAGTTTGTAATGCGAAAGATCTATGTTACAATTGATGAAAAGTTGCATAGACGTTATAAGGAAGCTTGTGCTCCTGCTTGCCAAAAGAGAGCTCCAACCCAATCCTTGAATCACAAGTATGAGTCTTTGGACTTGACTAAGGAGGCTTTGGCTAATTCTAGTCAAATGAGGTACATTTCTAACTCTTCTTCCATTGTTTTGGATACTAACTCTTTTTTGCAGGAATTGGAAGTTTCTGACTCACCAAAACCAGGAATGTTCACTCAAGAAGAGAAAGTTATAACCCCACATAGCCAAGAGACCTCTAAAGAAGGAAGTAACCTCCTATGTGATCTTCAAAATGAGAGCATGGAGGAAGAAGTGGATGTCTCAAATGGAGTTTTAGTCAACGAGAGCCCTACTGCCCAAGAGATGATTCCATGTCTTCCATCAGCTTTGCTTGTTTTACAACCTTCTTTATTAACCATGGTACCTTTAATATTTCCATCTTTTCAGGATAATTCTCCTCTTACGCTTACATGCAACGTCGAATCGAGGACGATTCGAAGCCAAGTGGGGGAGAATGATAGCGATCAAAGGACCATGAAGATTAAAGTTGAAAAAAAGGTGTCTAGAAGACCAAGACCGAAACCTTTCCCAAGGTCAAGGGCGTTCAAGTTCAAAGAGGTTTTCATGGATTCAATATTATCTCTTACATATATTCATAAATGGCGCCAAAGACCACCAAGGAAGAGGATCAAGTCAATGGGCCGAGTTTCAACATTTCTTTATTTAGAAACATGTATTAATTTGTATCACTTTAGGGCTGAATTTAGTAAGTGACCGGGTGAGATGAATTGGTATATGGGTCAAAGTCAACCCTTTGACTTGACCATTCTAAATTGAAGAAAATATCTTATTTATTTTATTATGAACAATTTCTATTTATTTTAATAATGTAGAGAAATCAGCCAATAGGCTTATGTTAGTTGGTTGATCTTCTCTCTCCTGGTTGTTAGAGATATTTTTAGTTTGTTAGAGATATTTTAAGTTTGTTAGGATTATTTCCTTAAATAAATAATTCAGCCATGATTTATTTATTTAAGGGAATCTAGTTAGATTTATTTAGATATTATTATATCTTGGGAAGAAAGCAAAGGAGACCCCTTCTCCCCTTCTAGGGCCGGCCAACCTCTCTCCCTTGCTCCCCAAGTATTAGATTTTGTATTCTCTATAAATACTTTTCAGTTTCATTAATAAAAATCAGCTTGAGATTAGATAAACCCAAATTGGTTTATCTAGTCCTTGGGCTCAAAAACAATTGTGTTGGGTGCAATACTCGGCCGATCATCATCACCATACTCTCTCTCTCTCTCTCTCTCTTGTGTTGTTAAATTGGTTTGTTGATTTAGTCAATTAGATTGTTCTAGTTGTGATTGTTAAAGATCAAACTAGTTGATCAATTGGATTTAGCGTTAGAGCCAATCCAATTGAACTATCAAGTTGACTCCTTCAACCTATCAATTCTGTTCGTTACTTCAATTTTCGGATCTGTTTGTTACTTGGATCGCAAGTTTCTTACTTTGAAAGCTTTGTAGGTTTGAATCATAATTGCTGGCAAGATCGGGTTCCTGTGTGGTCAAATACGAGGTTTCTGAGGAGTAATCCGAGGCAATCACGTATCACGGAGGTTGGCCATCAAACCTTGGAAGCGCTCACCTTCTTCACTTTGCCCTTGATCGACATCTATGTCCTCCCCACGAGGTGCAAACACGAAGTTGTCTTGGTCGGAATCCGGTGTAGATGGAGGAGAGGTAAACCGAATGTGTTGAGATTGTTGTCGCCGCCCTTCTCTTGCACCTTGTGGGTCGCCAAATGAGTGTGGCTTGCCGGCCCACACTTGGTACCAATTTTGATACCGAGAAAGATCATAGAGGTTGTGCACTAACCGGATCGACACACCATCATAGTTTGAATGAGGGGCCAAGGAAATCATGTAGAGCTTCTCCTTGATGATGTTGGCTTTCTTGAAATACTTCATGTTCATGAACTCAACACCATTCGGGGCCGGGGAATACTTGTCAAGATCAACTCCTAGACGCATGGTGAGCCTTGCTATCATCCCGCCGAAGTAGATCCAAGAGGAACTTTGGAAGTCCCGCACCATCTTGACCCACTCCCATGCAAGGTTCATGGGCTTCTCAGTGTTGAAGAGCATCTCATGGAGCAAGATGATCTCCTCCTTCATCGGCTTGCTCAACTCATGACGAGCATAGATTGCACACCCCAAGACTCGCACCATGACCCGAAAAAGAGGGCTAGCAATCTTGGTTGTGGAGGCCCCCTTTTCCATCTCACTCTTCCCGGCCACATGACGCCATACTTGGTTCACCTTCTCATTGTTAACGCCGGCCTCTTCTCTTGGGCATGGGAACCCGAAGTAGGTAGCCAAATCCCTAAGAGTGAGATTGTGGTCCTCGTTGCCCAATCGGAAAGTGATCGCCCCTTCTTCATCCTCCACATTATCATAAGTGCACTCGAATGTGGCCATAAATTCCGAAGTGAGGGCGGGGTAGTGAGTGTTGTTCCACCTTAGCATTCCATTAAGACCGATGTGGGAGTAGCATCTTGGTAGGGATTGATCCATGTCCATCTTCCTCACGGCTTCCCAATCAAGCCACCTCGTGTGGTGCTCAAGCGCCATATATCTTTCATAATTCTCCACTTGCTCATCATCCTCCAAATAGACATCATCCAACTTCGGCTCTTTCCTTGTCTTCTTGGACTTCTTCCTTGGCCTTTCCATATGAGAGGATGAAGCTCTTGTCTCCATTGTACCTACACACATCCAAACAAAAGAATCCAAGATAAACTCCATACAACCCAACAAAAGCATTCATCAACACACAACAACATCCCAACACAAAGGGAACCCCATACTTAGTCTCTAGACTCACATGCATCTCAATTCAACATAAATCATCATGGACATCTTCTAACAATAGCTAAGCAAATGATCATTCTACATCATGATTAGACTATAGCCAACAATTAAACACATGAATCCACATGATATCACAAGAAGAGAGCAAAAACAACTAGGATCGACTTTCAACCCATGTCGGGCCCGACTTTCTTAACCTTGGTCCGACATGTTGGACCGACTTCCACAACTCGGGCCCGACGCTCCTGGGCACGTCGATCTCGACCTAGTTCATGCTTCGACTACTAACCTCAAATCAACCCAAATCACTCTATCATGCACTTAAATTTCAAATTCAACCATCAAACATCCCTAATCGAAGTTCTAAATGGATCTAAGCATGCATAAACAACTTTAAAGCTCAATTTCACAAATCATGCAAATCCACCATTGATGCTAAAGCTCAAGCTCTCAATCAAACATGGCATTACTCAATCTATGCAATGAAAGCACAAAATTTTCAAAGAGATAAGTAGAGATCGAGTAACACATACCGGATTCGAAGAGTAATTGAACTTTTGAACAAATAAGCAACTTAGAACTCAAATTTCCTAGATCTAGATCTAGATGGGGGACGAAGGACTATTGAACTCGAGATTTCTACTTGGATTCGGGTTTGGGAGGCCTTTTTGTGGTTGGAACGAGATGAAGTGGGGATGGATGTGGATCGAGTATGGTGAGGGTAGGGGCGGACGAGTTTGAGAGTTTTTGAGGGAGAGGGGTTGTATTTTGGGAATGGTAGTTGATGATGAAGATGATAGGTAGGTGGGGGTTGGTATTTAATGGGGGAAAGGGACAAATTAGGTCAAGGGCAAAATTGGCATTCCAACTAGTCGGATCAAGTTAGACCGACTTCATGGACCGACGTCCCTATGTCGGGCCCGACTTACCCGGGCTCGATGTGGGAGTATTCGGGTTACCAATTTTTACTCCATCCTCATGCAACTTCTTTCCCATATTTCCATTTAAATATTTCCCCTCAAATCCTACACAACTTTGGAGGATGCACAACACCATAAATCCACAAAACACTAGATAAGGATTGGTGAGAGAAAAGCTAAGCTAAACTAAGAAAATCAAACTAAAATTACGAAAAGAAA
The DNA here is from genome assembly GCA_964016875.1 of Fallopia convolvulus. NCBI lineage: Eukaryota > Viridiplantae > Streptophyta > Magnoliopsida > Caryophyllales > Polygonaceae > Fallopia > Fallopia convolvulus. The sequence goes on from OZ024730.1 coordinate 22,839,486, forward strand.
GCTACTAGCTCGGGTTGCCTCCCGAGAAGCGCTCGTTTAGAGTCACTAACTTGACTTCCTAACCTCAACCTTATGGCGGGTGAAACACGGTGAATTGCTCGCCATTGTTATGCTCATTCCCATTGCCTTCATACCCATAAAACCACCAACGATGGTCCACATAAGCATGGCTGTCCGATCTCGGGCCTATCTCATCATACTCCTCAAACGGATGAGACTTCTCCTCCTTGCTTGCTCTATCATGTTTTCCTTGCCCTACACCATAGTCATCCAAAGTATTCCTAGGAGATTCTACTAATTCACCTTTTAAATCACTAAGGCATATATAGGAGTCTCCTAGGTCATCATCCAAATCACTCAAGCAAATATAGGAATCAAAATTTTGGGAAGAATTGTGATCTTCACCAACATTAAAAGGATATGAGTAAGGATACTTTTCATCTCCTCTTGAGCTAGCATTGTTCCTTGACTCATCATGATCCCTAAGTTGCTCCAACAACTCCCTCACTTGGGTTTGTTCATTGAAGCTCTCATCACCCCCTAAAGCAACAACCTCCCTAGCAACTTCCACTTCTTCATGTTCTCTCTTGGCACTCTCTTCAAGCTTAAGAATGGCCAAGGCGTCCGGCTCATTCAAAGCTTTGTGGAAGTGGAAATCTACCTTCTCTTCCCCAATCTCAAAGGAGACCTTCCCGTTCTTGACATCGAACCTTGCCCCCGCCGTAGCTAAGAATGGTCTCCCTAAGATTATTGGAACCAAGGGATCCTCATGCATGTCCAAGATCACGAAATCATCGGGGATAAAGTACTTTCCAACCCTCACCGGAACGTCATCCAATATTCCTTTGGCCTTGATGATGGAACCGTCGGCCATGGTTAGGGACATATCGGCCGACTCCATTTCACCCAAATTTGCTCTTCGCCAAATGCTAGCGGGCATCACCGAAACACTTGCCCCAAGGTCACATAAAGCTTGGAAATTTTGAGACCCCACACCAATGGTTATAACAAAACGACCGGGATCTCCTAGCTTTTGTGGTAACTCCAAGGTCTTGACTTCATCTTGCATTTCCACTATGGACCTCTTCTTGCTCAAAATCTCCCTTAAAAACTTGGCATAAGATGGCATCTCACTCAATGCGTTGGTGAACGGGATGGAGATGTTCAAGCCTTGCAAGAGTTTGAGAAACCTCTTGAACTTGTTCTCAACAACATCTTTCGGCTTCTTCGAGGGATATGGGAGAATTGTTGCACCTTGAATCTTGCTCGGATCAACCTCTTTGGACTTCCCTACTTCAATTTCAACATTTTCTGAATGGACCGACTTGGGCACCATGTCGGGCCCGATGTTGTGAATCTCGGTCCTGGACTGAGGGGTTGGATCGAGGTCTGTGTACGTCGGTCCTGAGTTGCTCTCGACCTCGGTCCGGGGTAAACGAGTCGATCTTCTTGCTGGGTCGACTTCGGGGAACGTCGGACCCGACTTGCTGGGTAAGTTGGTCCGACTCTCTTCATTCTTCTTAGGCACGTGTGGCTCGGGTAGGTTTCGGCCACTTCTCAATCCAATTGCCCGGACTTCATTTTGATTGTTTTGAGCTCGAGGATTCTCCTCGGGTCGGCCCGGAAGTCTCCCATTCTCTCTTGGGGCTTGAGTCGCAATTTGGGCAAATTGATTGTCGACTTGCCTCCTCCATGCACCAAACTCATTGAATTGGGTCCTCATCTCCTTGAACCCATCTCTCATTTCTTGAGCAAATGTTTGTAACTCATTGAATCCCGGTGGTCTATATGGTGGTGTTGGCGCCCTTGGCTCGTTTTGGTTGAAATTGTTGTTGTAGCCTTGAGCTTGACCGTTGTTCCACCGACCATTGCCACCATTGTTGAAGTTGCCTCTTCCACCAAAATTTCCACGAACATAGTTTGCCTCCTCAATTCGCTCGGCCAAGCGCACTTGGCTCTCATTCGGACAAACTTGTGTTGCATGTGCAAAGGATCCACACTCCTCACAAGCTCTAGCATTTTGCTTGTAGTAGTGGACTTGCCTCTTGAGCTTGCTCACTTCACCTTCAAGGAATTGGAGCTTCACATCTCTATCAATGTCTTCTCCCTTTGGATCATATAACTTCCTTGCACCTTCACCTTGAACTTTCACCTCCTTGCTAGCTTGACTCACCCCATACATGGCCTCATAATCGGATAGCTTGTCAAGTAGCTCCCAAGCTTGATCCGGTGTCAAGTCTATGAACCCACAATCGGTGTGGAGATTGAGCTTGTCCTTCGTTACCGGATTGATGCCTTGGAAAAAGATGTCTTGAAGCACATATGGTTGTTGGCCATGAGTAGGACATTGGCGCAACATCTCCTTGAAACGGTCCCATGCTTCGAAGAGAGGCTCATTCGGACCTTGTTGAAAGCTTGCAATCTTCCTTCTTAGCTCGGTTGTCTTTGAGGGAGGGAAGAACTTCATCAAGAAAGCATCATAGAGTGTCTTCCAAGTTGTGATTGACCTAGGAGCTTGGCTCTCGAGCCAATGTGTGGCCTTGCCCCCAAGTGACCATTTGAACGCCTTTAGAAGCACATACTCCAATGTCTCCTCGTCGGTAGAGATCATCTCACACATGTCCACAAAGCGTTTGACGTGCTCTATGGGACACTCATGTGGACGACCCTCGAATTGATCACGCTTGATGAGGGAGATGAATTGCGTCTTGATCTCAAAATTCTTGGCAACCTCGGGAAGCACAATAGCCGGCTCGGGGACCCTCAACTCCGGATGCATGTATTGGCGTGCATTCCGGGGTAGAGCGTTGAGTTGAGCCTCGGCTCTCATCCGTTGCTCCCGTTCTCTTCTTGCCACCTCCTCTTGATTGTCCCTCTCAAGTTGCAATCTAGCCATTTCGGCCCTAAGTTGAGCCAACTCCTCATTAACATGGAGAGCTTGATTCTCCATCCTTTTCCTTCTTCGGGCTTCCTTGAGAATACTTTCCGGATCACTCACAAACTCAAGCTCAAGTGTTCCTCGGGAGGAACGAGCTAGCATACACCTATGAAACAAAAACACAAACCAAAACAAATCAAAAACAAACAAAGGGTTTGGGCTATTCCCTCACCCAAATCACTACCAAAACACAAAAAAACTAACCAAATTGGCACTCAATGCACTTAGACTTCCCCGGAAACGGCGCCATTCTTTTGATCGCCTCTCATGATGTGCGAGGGTCAAGAGATACAATTTATAACCCGACCCCGTTGTACTACGTGGTGGGTGTCGAACACTCGGGAAGTCTACTCGATCGATGTGCCTAGATACTAGGAAGCTAGAAAGGAGAGCATAAAACAAAGGAAAATAAAGAAAACAGTCGGGACCGACACTGAGGTCACGTCGGGCCCGAGGTTGGCGACAAGAGGAAGTTGGGACCGACACTGGGTAAGTCGGGCCCGAGGTAGCTGGGGATGTCGAACTCAAAGATTTTAAAAGTAGATCTTGGGCTTTTGGGTTCCTTCCCTAGTAGATTAAGGCTTTTCCACCCCAATTCAGGCAATGAGTGATGATCGGACTAGGATCGAGTGCTTTCGCCCTCGTTCCAACCACATCTACACCTCGATCCATGGGGAAATCCCCTTCGAAGCAAGGTCTTGAGATTGACACATGTTCACTTTCGCTACTTTGCCAATCTCAAGCCTTGATTCCCGACTTTCGCAAGGAATTGTAGCTCGATGTAGAGTGGGTTCCTTAGATCAAACACTCAAGGCTATGGAATTGGGGTTTCTAGCCTAAACCTAGCTAGGGTTTTCCCCCATAACCCAAGATCAAGGAGATCTACTCCATGTGACAAGCAAAGAAAGCAATCAAATCAAAAGAGAAAGCAATCATCATAATCAATCTCAAAACAAAGCAAGGGTTCATTCAAATCCAAAGCAATCCACAAATACAAATCAAGGGTTTTCAAATCCACAAGATCAAAGCAAATCAAAGCTAAACAATCAACAAAACCTCTCAAGTCTTCCTCCTTCTTGGCCGATTCTCTCTCTCTTCCTCCTCTTCTCCTTCCTCCTTGCTCTCCAAGTATCCTCTTGGCTCCCTTGGAACCCCCTTTTTTTGTGTGAGGGAACCCCTTCTTAGAAGACAAGAGGGCCTTTTATGAATTAAATGAGGGGCAAAAGTGGAAGTTCACAAATTCGTGCCTTGGAGCCCAAGTAGTCCGGTGACCGACTCGGCCCGACACGGAGGAACCTCGGGCCCGAGGTACTGTGCAACTCGGTCCGAGGTTGGAAACTTCAAAGTCGGGCCCGACGTTGTTGCAACTCGGTCCTGACTTCGTTCCACCTTCTTCTTAGTTGGCTTCTCTTGTTCTTCTTCATGGCTTGCTTCTCTCTTTCCCGCTTTAGCTCGGCCTTCGCTCCATGTCTCGACCCTCCTTCAAATCCATCCTTGATTCATGCCAAATTACCTACAAAACACATAAAAGGTGCGTAGTCTCCGAATCTCATAGAAATACGGGAACTAAGCTAAAAAGGAACAAAACGCACAAGAAAAGGGGAAAAAGAAACATATTTACAAAGGAAATCACATATGAAAACACCACCAAATAGAGAGACATCAAATGCTCTCCTCTATCTTCTTGGTTCTTTTGTTATACACCCGGTAAGCCTTGTTGTGAGGTGAATAACCTAAGAAGATCCCTTCATCACTTCTTGCATCAAACTTGCCCAAGTTGTCTTTCCCATTGTTGTGCACAAAGCATTTGGACCCAAAGACTCTTAAGTGGGAGATGTTAGGCTTTCTACCTCTAATTAGCTCATAAGCAATCTTCTTAATCAATGGGCGAACCATGGCCCTGTTGAGTATGTAAGTTTCCGTGGAGATTGCCTTTGCCCAGAAGTTTTGAGGGACTCCACTCTCAATCATCATCGTTCTTGTTGTTGCTTCTAGTGTTCTATTCTTCCTTTCCACAACTCCATTTTGTTGTGGGGTACGTGGGGCTGAGAAGTTGTGTGAGACACCGTTCTTGTCACAGTATTGTATAAACTATGAGTTCTTGAACTCAGTTCCATGGTCAGATATCAAAGCTATGAGCTTCAGTCCTAAGCTCACTTCAACGGTTCCCTAAAGGTATCTGCTTTGGACACAAGGAAAATAACCCAAGTGAATGTGGAAAAATCATCAATGAGAACGAACATATACCTTTTTCCTCCATAGTTGGCCGTTTGCATAGGACCATAGAGATCCATGTGGATCAGTTTCAAGGGACGGGTAGTGCTCACGACTAGTTTGGGTTTGAAGGAGCTTCTCGTTTGTTTTCCTTTGACACAAGCCTTACACATCTTCATGCCTTCTAGACTGATCATGGGCAACCCAATTACGAGGTTTTGAAGATACAACTTCAAATTGAGTCTCATATATAGATCTACCAACACAATTAAAAAAGATTGATCTTGCAAATTAAGAGTTCAAAATGGAGATGTTTGGTTCGCTCCTGCATGTCCCAATCTTCTGTGCCAGAGTTCCGCTTCGTCAATGGAACTAGCAAGACACAGTTTCCTTGGAGGCTCGTACGATGTGTCCGTGAAATAGACGTTGGTGGACCTTGTTCCCTTGAGTATGATCTTGTTGGTCTTCTTGTTGATCACAAGACACTCTTTCGAATCGAATGTGACCACATTGTTTCCTTGGTCACACAGTTGTGAAACACTTAGCAAATTGTACCAAAGGTCCTTAGCTAGATTCACATTTTTAATCTTGATTCCTTTGTTGATGATTGCTTCGCGAGTTCAAATGATTTCGCCCTTGTTCTTGTTGCCGAAAAAGTAATGGCCTCCATTGAATTTTGTAAGTAGTGAGGTGAGATTATCCTTCTTTTCAGTCACGTGGTTGGAACATCCACTATCAATGACCCATATATTGATCGCCCTCACTACAACCTGCAAAATTAGTTAGATTTGGCGACCCATAGGTTCAATGCAAGGAAACAAAGTTCTTTCAACTAAGTAGTCAGCTATGTTATGGACTTGCGTGGACTTCCTAGGACTCAAAGGGGAGTTCCTAGGAGAGTTCCCACTCTTGGGAACTTTCCACTGATTTGGCCTATATAAAATTATCTTTTGAGGCCTTTTGTTTTTGTAACTCTTGTTCCCAATAGTGTGTGAGCTTCGAGCTTGCCCTTTGGGAAAACATTCAATGTAGTGCCCATGAGCTTCATACCCCAGCATGTTTTGTATTATTCTCCAAGATAGTACTTTGGATGATGATGGCCGGATCGATGGAGATGGAGGTGGTGCAAAGAGATCGCCAAGAAGAACCTGGGGAAATCTCCAAGCAATTCGTGGATGGTGGTGAAGACGAGAGGATATGGATGCTTGACAACTTGGATATGACTCACCAAGATCTCAAGCAAACTAGGATGCCCGAAATTGTCGGATATTAATCACCAACAAATTGAACAACGAGAATTGAACAAAGCAAAAACAAGAAACTTTGAATTGAAAAAGCAAGCAAAAAAACAACAAGTTTTTGTCCAATCTAAGTCAAGGAGGAGGAGGAGGCTGGACTTAAAACCTAACACAAAGCCTTACAAAATCAGCCCCCTCACTTAAGGAAATTACATAAATTAACCCAAAATCCCGAAAACTTAATAATTGTCCTTAACCGTAGGATTGTCACTTAGAACCACAAAGCAACAAAAGACTCCAACCATCTTCAATACAGTCTCTCGGAAAAGCTTCACCCCATGAGCTCCTCTTGAACTTGACATAGAATGGCCTTAGCTCGGGATCGCGTAATATGACCTAGATAAGAAGGTGTAGTTCCTTGAGCCTTGGCACCATCAAGTCCGGAATCCGCCTTAGACAAGGGCGCGCCTCCAGCCGTGTGCATAGAAGCTCTGTCCTTTGGCAAAGGCGCGCCAACGTACCCATGCAAAGGCACACCGAGTGGCTGCAAGGGTGCGCTGTCCCTTGGCAGAAGCGCGTCAATAACCCATCGCAAGGGCGCGCCAACTCCATCCCCTCGCAACGGCGCGCCACCATCATTCCCTCTCAAGGGCGCGCCACCATCCAAGCTTGTAGGGGCGTCTAGGGTTGTTTGTGGCTCCTCCAAGTGTTCCATCGTGTGCTCCATTGTTGGCGCGGATGTCGATGGAATCACATCATCCTCCTCCCCTTGAAAAGGGTTCGTCCTTGAACCTAGATCCTGCTCAAACTCAACATCATCGTTTGAAAAATAAGGAACAAGATCGGATACGTTGAATACCTCATGGACGCCATAATTCGGAGGAAGATCAAGCTTGTAAGCATTGTCGTTGATGTGCTCTAACACTTGGAATGGTCCATCGCCAGGTGGCTTAAGCTTAGAATTTCGAAGGGTAGGAAACCTCTCCTTCCTCAAATGAACCCAAACAAGGTCGCCGGGTTCAAAAATCAGCTCCTTGCGCCCTTTATCAGCTTGGCGCTTGTATTGCAAAGTTCGCCTTTCCAATTGAAGGCGAGTTTCCTCATGAAGTTGCTTAATATACTCAGCCCGGTCTCGTCCTTCATGACTCTCTCTCTTGGACATAGCATAAGGCGCTAGATCAAGTGGTGTAGCGGGATTGCACCCATACACCACCTCAAAAGGCGTCTTCATTGTAGCGGAATGAACGGACCTACTGTAAGCAAAATCAATGAAAGGAAGACACTCTTCCCACTTGCGCAAGTTAGTTTTCAAAATAGAACGCAGCAAGGCACCGAGGGTACGATTAACGACCTCCGTTTGCCCATCCGTTTGCGGGTGGCAAGTAGTAGAGAGTAAGAGCTTGGTTCCTAGCTTGGACCAAAGCGTCTTCCAGAAGAAACTTAGAAAATTAACATCACGGTCCTTATCAAAGAACAAAGTGGAAACATTAATAGCATCATCGATTTTGTGGCAAGCAATAAAATGTGCCATCTTAGAAAATCTATCCACCACCACAAAATAGAGTCCCTACCCCTTTTTGTCCTAGGCAACCCCAAAATAAAGTCCATAGAAATATCCTCCCATGGGGCACTAGGAATAGGCCAAGGAGTATGTAGCACATGAAGCACAAAAGTTATCTACCGACCCAAGCATGTGAGGCCAATAGAAATATTCCCTAAGCATATGCAAAGTTTTCATGATACCAAATTGTCCCATGAGGCCGCCACCATGGGTCTCTTGGACAAGCAAACGCCTAACCGAACCACTAGGCACACACAAGCGAGTTCCCTTAAAAAGAAACCCATCATGCAAATAAAATTGATCCCGACTCGCCCCCTTCAAACAAGCATGAAAAATGTCACTAAGCTTAGCATCATGAGCATACAACTCCTTCATGAATGAATATCCAAGCAATCGAGCATCTAGTAAAGATAAGAGAGCGTACCTCCAGGACAACGCATCGGCGACGACGTTGTCCTTGCCTTTCTTATGCTTGATGAGATAGGGAAAGTATTCATTGAACTCAACCCATTTGGCATGGATCCGATTCAGTTTTGCTTGCCCTCTCAAGTACTTCAACGCCTCGTGATCGGAATGGATAACAAACTCCCGAGGCAAAAGATAGTGCTCCCACGCCCGTAGCACTCGAACAAGAGCAAGTAGCTCTTTGTCGTACGTGGGGTACTTGAGCTCGGCACCTCCAAGCTTCTCACTATAATATGCTATAGGCCGCCCCTCTTGCATAAGCACACCACCAAGCCCGATTACCGACGCATCACACTCAATCTCAAACATCTTGCCAAAATCAGGAAGAGCTAACAACGGCGCTTGTGTCAACTTAGCCTTAAGGGCTGCAAAGGCCTCTTCTTGCGCCTCTCCCCCACATAAATGGAACGTTCTTCTTGGTAAGGAAGGTTAAAGGTGCAGCCAAGTTACTAAAATTAGGAACAAACCGGCGGTAGAAACCGGCTAGTCCAAGGAAACTCCGGACTTGTGTCATAGTTGTCGGTGTTGGCCATTCTTGAATCGCCTTCACCTTCTCTTCATCCACTTGAAGTCCATTATTACTCACAACAAAACCAAGAAATGCCATGTGAGCCGAACAAAAGTGGCACTTCTTGAAGTTAGCAAATAGGCGTTCCCGTTACAAAGCTTCAAGCACTTGCCTAAGGTGCTCGACATGTGATGATAAATAGTGGCTATAAATTAAAATATCATCAAAGTATACAACCACAAACTTACCAATAAAAGGTCAGAGGACATGGTTCATCAAGCGCATGAAAGTGCTCGGAGCATTGGTTAATCCGAAGGGCTTAACCAACCACTCGTAAAGGCCTTGCATGGTTTTGAACACCGTCTTCCATTCATCTCCCTCCTTCATCCTTATTTGGTGGTATCCTCTCTTAAGATCAATTTTGGAGAAGAGACTCGCTCCATGCAGCTCGTCAAGCATATCCTCGAGCCTCGGGATTGGATGACTATACTTGATAGTAATATTGTTGATCGCCCGACAATCAACGCACATCCTCCATGTGTCGTCCTTCTTAGGAACAAGAATGACGGGCACGACACACGGGCTGAGGCTCTCACGCACATATCCCTTATCAAGTAGCTCTTGAACTTGCCGTTGAAGCTCCTTAGTTTCCTCCGGATTGGCTCGATAGGCTGGACGGTTCGGTAGAGTAGCACCGGGGACAAAATTGATTTGATGCTCGATTCCTCTAAGCGGTGGTAGTCCCGGTGGCACCTCTTCTTGGAAAAGCTCTTCAAAGTCCTGCAAAAGGGTAGATATGGAAGGAGGAAGATCAACTAATTCTTGGGAAGATAAATAAGATTCTTGAAAAACAAGCAAAAGACAAATGCCACTTCCCTTGAAAGTATGAAGAATCTCCTTCGGTTTGACCAAAAGCAAGGGCGTAGAAGGGCCGCCTAGAGCTAGCTTCTTGTCCTTCTTTCCCTCTCGAAGCACATGCTTCTTTCTTTGCTCCTTCGCTGCGTGGTCCAACATGATTTCATGGGGGGTCATCGGATGCAACGTCACCTTCTTTCCTCCATTTGAAAATGATACTCGTTGGGGACGCCATCATGAATAGCTCCCTTGTCATATTGCCAAGGGCGCCCCAAAAGGAGATGACAAGCGGTCATCGGCACCACATACCACTCCACCTCATCCTTGTAAGGCCCTAGAGAAAAGCAAATACGAGCCCTTTCCTTGACTTAGATCGAGGTGTTACAATTCAACCAACATAAAGGATAAGGTAAAAGATGGCAAGTAGTTTTCAAGGAAAAGCGATCCACCACCTCTTGACTAATAATGTTACAACAAGATCCGCTATCGATAATCACACTACATACCTTATCCATAATTTTGCATCGAGTGTGAAAGATAACCTCCCGTTGGCTAGGTGTGGTGGTGTTCTCCGTCATGAAGAGCGTCCGTTGGACCACGAAACACTCTCCATCCTCGGCGGTGACGTGGAGCTCATTTTCCTCAACCTCGGGGCTCTGTTCTTCCTCTTCTGCAGCCCCTTCTACCTCATACTCGTACTCCCCTTGGGAGTTAAGGAGAACCTTCCGTTCGTTGGGACAATCCCGAGCATAGTGCCCATGGCCAAGGCACTTGAAACACTTCACGTCGCTCGCCTTAACTCCGCCTTCTTGTCGAGGACATGGGGGAAACTCTTTCCTCGGTTGAGCAATCGAGTCCTTCCTTATTTCTGGCTTCCTAAACTGAGTTGGTGGTGCCCTAGGAGCCGTGGATGAAGGCTGCCATGCTCGAGAAGTGGTTGAACTTGAACACCTTTGAGCAAGTTGCTTGTAGATATGGTTGGTGTAATGAAGCACTTGCTCAATATCGGTACCCCTACTGAAATGCTGCATACTCACAACATTTTTTAGTTCCAAATTTAACCCATTGACAAATTTAGAGATGACATACCCGTCGGGGAATTGTACTCGGGAACGAAAGATGAGCATACGCAGCTCGTTGTAAAACTCGTCGGGGGTCCGGTTTCCTTGACTCACTTGCTCCAACTTGGCATGGATGCACTCCGTATAATCTTGAGGCACGAACCGCTCCTCTAAGGCCTCTCTTAGATCTTGCCATGTGTTAAGTTGAGGCATTCGACGTTCTCTCCTCAAAGCCTTGTCCTTGAGCCACCATTGATAAGCAAAGTCGGTAAAATGTATGGCCGTCATGGCCACTCGCCTCGCATCATCATATCCATAGAAGTCAAAGGTTGACTCCACCTTGGAAAGCCAGTCAAGGCATGCATCAACGTTAGAAGTTCCCGAAAAAGTCGGCATGCTCAGCTTGATGCCGTGATGGGGATCCCGAGGCCGCTCCTCATGATGCACCGGCAGGCCTTGCCAAGGCTTCCCGGCGCCAACATTTGTCGGCCCTCTAGGCGGTTGGCCACGCCTTGGTAGATGCAAAATAGGTGGGGGTTGAGTGGCCGTTGCAGCATTGTCCTTTAACCTTGGGTGAAAGAGGTGTAGGGTGCATTTTTATTGGATATGCTGAGCATTCTAAGACATATAGGTTCTATATGATTGAACCAAACAAATCTATTTCGGTTCACTCTGTTGTAGAGTCAAGAGATGCCATATTTGACGAAAATCGATTTTCATTGACACCTATACCAAAAGACATTATTCCTAGTTCAAGTAGAGACAATGACACAATTCACTATTCTTGTGGGAATAACGACTGTGACGTCTTACTAGGGAACAATGAACCAGAGATTCGGAAAAGTAAAAGAGTAAGGAAGAAAATGTCCTATGGCCTTGATTTCCAAGTTTACTTGGTAGAGGGAACTAGGAACGAGATTGGATCCCAATATATTTGTATAATTACAATATTGAGGATGAAACAAGAATATTTGATGAGGCAATGAAGTCTCAAGACGTATCCTTTTTGAAGGAGGCCATTAACGATGAGATGGAATCCATCATGGGGAACAATACTTGTGTACGTGCTGATCTTCCCCTTGGATGTAAGCCATTGGGAAGTAAATGGTTCTTCAAGAGGAAGATGAAAGTGGATGGAACTATAGACAAGTTTAAGACCCGATTGGTTGTCCATGGCTTTAGACGAAGGTATGGAACCGACTACTTTGATACATATGGACCAGTTGCACGTATCACCACCATTAGGTTTGTTGGAACAATGGTTGTTCCATGGTTTCTCTTAGTTTTGATGATAACAAACTTAGTTAATATAACTTGCTTCTACATGTAAGTGTTTCAGGAAAAACAGGTACATGGTCACAAGTGACAGAACATTGTGAGGAACGATGGAGGGAACGAGTGACAAATTTAGGAAGCGCGTCTCTGAAGGAACGCGACTTTCTATTAATGTCAAGTTACCAGATCTTCTACGAGCAATCTTCTACGAAGATATGACACTTGTAGGAGTTGCTTGAGGAGATCAAAGGAAGGATAAGATCAAATATTACACGATCTTATCTAAAGAAATCCGAGATCATTCGGTTTTGGCAAGAATCGACACGGTCTAGGATCCGAAATCACAAACAATACTTTCTCCTTATTGTGTGGGATTTGTTAAGTGGAATATCTGCGTAATTAGGCAAGAATTACGTATGAGATCAGACTTGACATATCTTATAAATAACTAGGTTAGCTAGGGTTTAAGGAGTGGTTGAAGACGATGAACTTGGAGAGAGAGCTTTTCAAGTGTACGAGTGTGTGGCTTTTTCGGTTACTTTCATTTAGGTTTACGCTTAGGGTTGTAGAAGTCTAGTTGGTTGAACTTTGGTTGGTGCCGTAGTTACCAGGGAACTTGACTTCTCGTATAATCGTTGAAACTTAATAAAAGTATTCTACTGAAAATCCTCGGAGAAGGAGTCTCAAAGGTAGAGGTTTTTTCTTTCTACGACTTGTTGGTCGGACAGAAAGTTTTCCTCTCTAAATTCTGTGTTCTTATTCTTTATTTCCGCTGCCAGGGAACATTACTAGTTCCCTGACTTGTTACTAACATGTCACGATCCAACAATTGGTATCAGAGCAGGTTTTCTCTAGATTGTGTGTTAGTATAGAAATATAGAATGAATTCAAACAACACTCACAACATCGAGATTGGAAACAACAAGCCTCCATTGCTTGTTGCTGAAGAGTATGACCACTTTAGAATCCTCTTCGCTACTTGGATCAAAAGAAATGACTACCGAGCATGGACAGTCATTGCGGATGGAGACTACGTCATTCCTGAGGACAAGAAGAACAAAAAGTCTGAATGGGGACCAACTGAATGGTCAGTAATGGAGAAGAACTACAAGGCACAAATGTTGCTGAACAATGCTTTGGGTGCTGAAGATCTGTTGAGAGTGGTGAACTGCAAAACCACAAAGGAAGCTTGGGCGGCTATTGTGCAAATGCACATCGGCAGTACAGATCTAAAGGAAAGCCATCAAAAGGAAGCCAAGAAGGAGTTTTATAACTTCCAAATGAAGGATGGTGAAACCATTGCCACCTACCAATCCCGGTTCGAGGCATTGGTGAATTGCATCAACCATCTTGGTATCGGAAAGGACATCACTCAGTCGGAGAAAATCTCTACGATTGTTGATGGCTTTGGTCCCAAGTATGTTGTGACAAGAGGTTTGCTAAGAGAAAATCCAATCAGGAAGACATTCACTCTTCATGAAATCTTTAGGATGCTGACGGACTACGAGCGATATGAGACAATCAAAAGTAGTACCATAAGTTTTGACAAGGGTATTGCTCTCAAAGTGGAGAAGGCCATTGAGAATATTACTACCGGAAGAAGAGTGAATACTACAGAGGAGGACTCTGACGTGGCTCTCATAACAAAAACAATGAGGGCATTCTACAAGAGAGGCAAGAATTAAGGGGCCTTGAAGGAAAAAGAAAAGGTCAATTCTGAGAAGAAGGAGAGCAAGGACGCTAGTTGCTACAATTGTCTAGAAAAGGGGCACTATGCCAAGAGTTGTCCCAAAGGTAACGAGTTTGGGAACGAAAAGAAGAAGGCCTACATCGCTGCATGGGATCTTGACTCAGATGATGAATCTGAATCAATGATCTGTGCCATGACTCTGAAGACTGAAGATGTCGACCAAGAGGTAACTCCTGAACAATTCCTTGCTTGTTTAGAAAATGCTAAACAATCTGATCTTGTCATTCTTGTTAAAAAGCTTTTTGAAGATAACTTAAAAATGCAAGATGAAATAGAACCTTTTAATGAGAAATTTCTTAATCTTGAAGAAAAATTATCAGATTCTACTGTTACTAGTGTTGTTCTGTGTTTAGAGTGTGAAGATCTAAAGAAAGATATTAAGACTCTCACAAAAACCAATAACGAACTTAGAACGGATTTGCTCATCTATAAACTCAAAGGAGAGGAATTAGAAAATGAGCTTAATAAACGAACTCAGATTGTGTTTAATCCGGCTAAGTGTGGTAGTGGTTATGGTAAAGATAAATATGAATATCTTCCTGATGAACTTAGCTTTGAAGAAAAGATGGAAAGAAAAGCTAGGGAACTTCAATCTGCTACATATAAAGTTACGCATCTAGAAGATAGCGTTAAGATTCTTGAGAGTAATTTAAATGATAACTCAGAGTGGTATTTTGGAAAAACGGCTCATAAGATATATCTAAAACAGTCTCAAGGGAACCAGCACAGAGTCCCTTCCAAGGAATGTACAAAGGAACGTACCCTCTAGAAACCATATCCCAATCGCTATCTCTGTGAATATTATAGGGTGTGTTGTCACTGTGGTTAGGGAGGTCATGTTCAAAAGGACTGTATGGTTAGATTAGAAGTGTCTAACAAACAGGTTCAAAACCAGAATATAGGGAACAACAAGAAACAATGGTCTGATAAAAAAAATCAAGGGTGTGACAAATCTCATTAGAACAAAAAGAAACCAGCTCATCAACCACAAAAGAAGCAAGATTCAAAAACTGAAAAAGGGAAAAATCATGTTGATCTCTCAAATATTGCTTCTAGTTCCAAGAGTCCACAAAAAGCTACTTTAGTTCAATCCACAAAAAGATACTTTAGTTCAATCTCAAATTTATCATTATGTGAGCTCTGCTAACCGACCCAGGAAGGCTAAGCAGGCCTAGGTCGTTAAAACGTGATTTCTTAATTGCAGGTTGAAGTGAGGGGGAAGATCCGCTGGATCCTTGACAACGGGTGTTCATGTCACATATATGACAGGGAACGAGAGTATTCTGTCCTCACTTCAGATCAATGTTGGAGGAAACGTTTCCTTTGGCAACAACAATCAAGGAGAAATCATTGGAACAGGTGAAGTCAGGCTAAATGATAAAACCAGTGTTAAAGATGTAAGCTTGGTGAAGGGTCTTGGTTACAATTTGTTGAGTATTGCTCAGCTTTGTGACCAAGGGAACAACGAGGTATCTTTTACCGATGGTTGTATGATCAGGAACATGATTTCAAATCTTGTGGTCCCGAAGGGAAAGAGGCGCAACAATGTGTATTTTGTCGACTCAAGTTTCCAACCACAGGAAGAGTTATGCTTTGTTACAGTAGCTGATAAGGTCGATCTCTGGCATAGGAGGTTTGGTCATGCAAATCATCGAGGAATTCACAAACTCTACTCACAAAATCTGGTGATAGGAGTTCTTACAGAAAAGGAAAGCTTATGTACGTGAAGAGTGTGTGAAAGGAAAACAAAGTGAACCATCTTTTCAGCCAAAGATGTCCACCATCACTTCTCATCCTCTTGAGATGATACACATGGATTTGTGTGGTCCCATGTGGGTGAGAAGTCATGGAGGTAGCAGGTACATTTTTGTTATTGTTGATGATTTTACTAGATATACATGGAATCTCTTTCTAGGTTCCAAAAATGAGACGTTCATGGAATTCAAAAGCTGGATTAAGAAAGTAGAAGTATCAACATGACAAAAATTGAAGGCTATCAAGTCAGATAAAGGAACAGAGTACAAGAATTCCATGTTTCGTAGTTTCTACGATGAACATGGAGTGTCTTGGAAATTTTCTGCGCCAAGGACTCCTCAACAAAACAGCGTAGCAGAAGAAAGAATGGAACACTGCAAAATATGGCTCGTACTATGATGTTGGCAAGTAACTTGCCTCGGTCCTTTTGGGCTGAGGCAGTCGGTACCGCTTGCTACATCATTAATGGAGTTACTATACGTTCCAACTTTTCTAAAACTCCATATGAACTAATCAAAGGAAGAAAGCCAAATATTTCCCACTAGAAAGTCTTTGGATGCAGGTGCTTTATTCACAACAACGGAAAAGACGAGCTAGGCAAGTTTGATCCAAGAAGTGACGAAGGCATCTTTCTAAGGTATACATCCAACAACAAGGCTTACAAGGTGTTCAATAAAAGGACTAAGAAGTTTGAAGAAAACATTCATGTTGTCTTTGAAAAATCCAAAAATGGAGGGAACCTATCAAGTAACGAAGACGTACTGAAAGTTCTAAACACAGACTCAGATGATGAAGTCGATCCGGATTCATGTACATGAGTTCCGAATGAAGAAGTTACTCCTCCGAATCCTGACTTGGATGAAGTTAACAAGGAAAGCACTTTAATTCCTGAAGATGATCCTCCACAAAATGAAGATCAAGTGGAAGAACAAGCGGAAGGAACATCTCATGGAACGACAGAACAACAAGAACAAGAGGAGTCAAGAACAGATCCCACTCAGATTGAAGCGGAGGGATCATCCTGTTGACAACATCATCACTCCATACGATAAAGGTGTTCTTACTCGTTCCTTTATTAAGAATTTTTGTGCTTTCAATGCGTTGCTCGCTCATACCATAGTTGTGTCATTTGTTGATATTTCCTCTTCGTCCTCAACCATGGCCACAAGTGGGGTTGCCTTTGGTACCTCCTTAGGTTTCATATTGACCCATGTTGGGGCTGATCTAGGATATGCAAGAATCGACGTTTATGATGACAACATTGGCCAAGCAATAGAATCTTTAATGAAAGGATCGATGGTGTACATGATGCAAAGGGATCGCCTTCAATGACCTCCAAGAAAGTCCGACAACAAACACCAAGGAATCTGACCCGTCTTCAAATTTTTGGATCTTCCTGGTCCGAACTCGGATTTGAGTGATTCTAAAACGAAAAGTTATATATTTGAGTCTAGTTGAAGCCCTCCAAATTTCAGATCTATATGATGTGTGGATTGGAAGTTATGGCGATTATACTGACGTGGTGTAGAATTCCATTGAGATGGAGATCGATCCTTGGACGGAGCGATTGGAAGTGGATTGTTGGATACGAATGTTGAATCTTGGATATTACGCACCAAGATGAACAAACTAGGTTGAAAGAGCGTTGGATATGACTCACCAACGATCAAACAACGAGATTGAACGAAAAACAAAACAAAGAACTTAGATTGAAAACAAGTAAAAAGAGAGCAATGTCATTGTTCAAGTCTTTTTCAAAATGGAGGCCAAGGATGACCATATAACCTAGATCCACGCCTCACACAAATCATCCCACACTTATCTCTAATTACATAAAACACCCTTAAGTTTCAAGAAATTCAACTAACAACCCTTAACAAAACATAAGTCAAGTTTTAGCACTAGTTGAACCAATAGTCACAAGGGCACTCCAACTTTCACCGTCATTAGCCATCGAAAACTTATGATCCATGAGCTCCTCCTTGATTTTGTCTAGTATTGACTCAGCTATGGCTCGCGTGATGTACCCAAGAAAGGGCATGGCTCATTGTCTCGGCTTCTTAGCGCCTCGAACATCGGCCTTGGTTGCTTGTCCAAGTATAGGATCCCCTTCATCATGCACATTGGGCTTGTCTTTAGGGATGGAATCTTCACTCAAATCATGGGGCCATGATACGGTAGATGGAATCACATCAATCTTCAATAGGATCCAAAAAGAGCAAATTTCAAGGTTCCTCTTCCTTTCTGTACTCCTCAAAATCACAATTTTCCTCAAAATTTAGTTGGAATATTTGAAAATACTGTTTATATTTGAAGAGCAACCGTCATTATCTACGATTGGGTGCTCATTTGAGCAAATTTTGGGTTCGATTCTTTCCGAAAACGCCAAGTGAAGTTGAAGGCGCTGATAAAAATCCGCACTAACATACATTGAATATCAATATGAAAATTCAAAGAATGAAACTTGTCTCAACCTGGATATCTGATACCAATTGATACGGTATTATCTCCTTGATTGCTCGATGGTGACAATTCGGTCTTGTTTTGTCCTATTCTTGACAAGTACTTCTCTTTGTCTTTCAATGCACGAATTAACAATCTTATAAATCAGTTTTGAAGAGGACTAAATTGAATATATTTATCACTAAATTGTATAAGAAAACTCACACAATTGACTATCTAGAACATGAAAATTGCATACTCACAAGAGTGTTTTTGGGGACCAAAATTGAGGTTAAACATAGCCAAGTTTAACTCTTAATTCAATCTATTTTTTCCATTAAAAATAATTTTTAAGTAGACGAAAAATATTCCTCAGGTTGCTTTAACAAAAAGCAACTTATCTTCTAAAAGATAACGAAACCTATTAAAGGATATAATTTCAGGATATGTAGCTTTCACACATGTTCGAGCATGCCCTATGAATTTATTACCTAAAACATTATTGAAATATTAAACAAAATATAAATATTAAATCTGTAAGGTAATTATAATATTAAAACAAAATATATGATAATATAAATCTAGCTAAATATTGAAAGTCTATAATTCCCGCACGATCTTGCATAAGCCTTAGTAAAATTGAATTTTGATCTTCTTCTTATTGGAATCTAAACTTGACATGAACTATGAAATTGTATATCTTTTGAATTATCTTTCCAACACAACTTGTATGAACCTAATATCATTTTTCTAACCAAAGTTATGACCGATTTAATAAAACCTCTCCAGAATTCAACGTGAACACTAACTTCTGAGATTTCAGTTCGAGATTCCATTGACTTCATTATCTTCCTTGGTCGTCGTTACGTATGTCCATATACTAATTTCAATGCCTTCTTTTGGTTGACACCATTCTCCTCCACTTGAATTCGACTTGTCCTCACGGCGACATTGGTGAAGAACAAAAGAACATGTTACGAATTCTCCAATTTAGAGAGAAGATCTTCATTGAATTGCATGGGAAAAAAATTCAATCATGCTCGGGCATACCATAGTTGCGTCGTTTGTTAATATTTCCTCTTCATCCTCAACCATGGCCACAAGTGGGGTTGCCTTTGGTACCTCCATAGGTTTCACATTAACCCATGTTGGGACTGGTCTAGGGGGGTGCAAGGATCGACGTTGATGATGACAACGTTGGCCAAGCACTAGAATCTTCAATAGGATCAAAAAAAGAAAATTTGACGGTTCCTCTTCCATTCTGTACTCCTCAAAATCACAATTTTCCTCAATCATATAGTTGGATTATGTGAAAAAACTGTTTAAAATTGAAGAGCACTCGTCATTATCTACGATTGGGTGCTCATTTGAGCAAATTTCCGGTTCAATGCTTTCTGAAATTGCCAAGTGAAGTTGAAGGCGCTGATAAAAATCTGCACTAACATACATTGAATATCAATATGAAAAATCAAAGAATGAAACTTGTCTCAACCTGGATATCTGATACCAATTGATACGGAATTATCCACACGATTGCTCGATGGTGACAATGCGATCTTGTTATGTCCCGATCTTTACAAGTACTTCTCTTTGTCTTTGAATGCACGAAGTAACACTCTTATAAATCAGTTTTGGATAGGACTAAATTGAATATACCACTCACGAAATTGTATAAGAGAACTCACACGAATTGACAATCTAGAACACAAAAATTAAATACTCACAAGAGAGTTTCTGGGGACAAATATTGAGGTTAAACTTAGCCATTTTTAACTCTTAATTCAATCTGATTTTTCCATTAAAAATAGTGTTCAAGTAGACAAAAATAAATTCCTATGGTTGCTTGAAAAAAAAATAAACTTATCTTAAACTAATAGATATTGAAACCTATTATAGGATAGAATTTCAGCACAGGTAGTTTCATACATGTTCCAGCACGCCCTATGATTTTATTACCTAAGATAGAAGTGAAATATTAAACTAAATATAAATATTAAATCTATAACGTAATTATAATATTAAAACAAAATATATGATAATATAAATCTAGCTAAATATGGAAAGTCTATAATTCCCGCAGGATCTTGCATAAGCCTTAATAAAACTGGATTTTGATCTTCTTCTTGTTGAAGTCTCAACTTGACATGAACTATGAAGATGTAGATCTTTGAGTTAGATTTCCAACGCATCTTGGATGAACATGATATCATTTTGTTACCAAACTTATGATCGATTTACCGAAACCTATCCATAATTCAACGAGAACACAAACTTCTGAGATTTCTATTCGAGATTCCATTGACTTCATTTTCTTCCTTGAAGGTCGTGGCCTACATCCATATAGTAATTTCAATGTCGTCTTTTGGTTGTCATCATTCTCCTCCACTTGAACTGAACTTGTTCTCAAGGCGAAGTTGGTGTAGAACAAAATGACATGGTACGAATTCTCCAATTTAGAGAGAACATCTTCATTGAATTGCATGGGCACAAATTCAAGCACGCTCGAGCATACCATAGTTGCATCGTTTGTTGAAATATCTTCTTCGTCCTCAACCATGGCAACAAGTGGGGTTGCCTTTGGTACCTCCTTAGGTTTCACATTCACCCATGTTGGGGCTGATCTAGGAGGTGCAAGGATCGGCGTTGATGATGACAACGTTATCCAAGCAATAGAATCGTCAATACGATCCAAAATTAGAAAATTTGACGGTTCATCTTCCTTTCTATACTCCTCAAAATCTAAAATTTTCTTAATCATATAGTTGGAATATGTAACACCCCTATTTTACAACACTGTGTATTACCGCCAGTGACCTCAGACTTTACCGTCCAAAGTCACCCAAGGCTTTTAGAATGATATAGAACGATTAAATGCGGAATAAAAACATATTACATAAATAGGAAAGCATGCTCCCGAAGGAGACTTAGTTCATTACAAAATACCCTACATTGTCTTTAAGACTACTTGAAAACAAATACCAAATCCATCATGTCTCGGGGATAAAGTAATGTTAAAACCAACACGGAAATAAAAGTACATCTTGAGCAATCTTGACTTCCTTCACTTCTCTTCACTTCGCCTTGCTATGGTTTCCTGAATCTGACATAATTCGCGAGGGGCGATAGAATGCCAGGCAAACATGCGGAAAAGAAGAATTAGTCTAAGAGACTAAGCAAGCGGGAATAGAACTTCCCGAGGGTAATTTGGTAATTTCACTTAACGGTATAATGAGAGAAAAGAGGGTTGTGTTTACGATGGGCTTTATCATGTGGAGCTAAGATACGAACGATAGCGATAGCATATCCAAAAGGGATAGCTTGATGAGCAAGAGAAGTACTACTAGATTGTAGTCTTCCTTAAGATTTCGATAGGATATTGGGAACATTATTTACTTCATACAAGTGAAAACCTCTCGCGCTTTTGGGCGGACCGAGAGCCGGAACGATCATATGAGACCGGTCCGGTTTTGATATCTTAAATGTGCATACGCACTTATCTTAATTTGTGATGAAAATATTCAATCTTGTTGATGACTTTTATAAGAGAGAGTGGTGGAACACGGATAAACCGAGCCACCCGTAGGAGAACATCAATTCCCCTGCACTTAGCTAGAGTGCGCTCAATCCCTCCTTGCAATCGGAGCGGATGGAGGTCATGATCCCGAAAGTCGTATGGACGTACGACTTAGTAAGGTTATATAGAGGTGTCGACTAACTCGCACCCCTTTCTAATTTATTCAATTCAAATCTCTGAACGAGATTTGCAATCAATCAAGAGTACACACACTAGCAAATATAAACCTAGCGAGGAATATAATATTTACTTATACTAACAAGGGTCGTTATTTCTAGCAATCGATATTTCCTAGGTTCATTTTTAATAAGCATACAAGAAGTTCCCAACATCGAAAGATATCATAAAGACGGATATAAAAGGGCACAAGGGGAAATTCCACTTGCCTTTGTGTTACGAGTTTAGTAACGAGCCTTGACGAAACTTAGGTGATTTCCTACTACGAGCGAGGATTCCGACCTAATGATAGAGAATTTACGAAAAGTTCAAAAACACGATTCCTCTACTAACGTTCGGATTACCTCTTATACTATTTATAAGAGGGTTTAAGCTTCTAAATTTTTATAATAATAATTTAGGAAGTCATTTTCCTAAAATAATAATATTCCTCTATTATTATTTTAGTTTTGGTAATATCCTTATTATTCCGAAAAATCTTTATTAAAATAATTATTAAATTAACTCTTTTAAACGAATTGTATTTACTGTCATAATTCTTATTACCTAAAACATCATACTCATAGTTCCTCCACTTGGAAGTTTCCAAAAATAGAAATTCTTAATTGCTTGATTAGGTAACTTACTAATGTTACTATTTGTTATACTATCTTTAATTATATTATTCCTAGAATCTTTCATAATATAATGTTTATAAAAATATCCTTGACCGAATACTTTAATATCCTCATGTTTTGTATAAGGTATATTCCTCACTTGTTGATATCTCACCTCATGATCATAAACTATTATTTTAATATTTTTAATTTATAAACTAATATCTACCTTATATTAAAAAGGTTTTCTTTTCAAACAAATCACTTATGCTATAATTATATTAGAATATTTGTAATATTCTACCTAACATATTTAATTCACAACTTTGGTCTTGTGACTAAACTTTATACTTAGAGGTTATTTAATATTTTTCCCATTGATTTTCTAGTACTAGTTCACTTAAAATAATATGTTTTCATGATAGCAAAAATTAAAGCCAATTAAAGTTTATGTCATCAACTCTTTGAACAAAAATACTTTTATAAGGTTTCTTCATAATTTTCTTACTATAGTATGACAAGTATTCTAACCTCACCAACACTTCTTAAGACTAATATTACAATTCATCCTAGTCTACTTTTATAGTCACATTTGTTTATATATAAATAAATTCTCATTTGTAGTAACTTTTCACCTAAGGATAAACTATCATATAACTTATTAAATAAGGAGTTTATTTAATAGACTTATCATTATTATTGTGATCACATAATAGAGTGTCATCTATAATCTAAGACACGCAACACCTTTTATTTATTAGGGACATTAATATTTATTTTATAAAGATCTATCTATTTTATACAAACATACTAACCATATATTAATGCCATATATCTATAGGTTCTAATTAGCTTAAGTTACTAAGGTAAATAAGTTTGTTTCTAAACTCCAACTAACAAGATCTTTTTATCTAATTATTTTTATCCCTTTTGATTCTAGCCTTTTATAAAAAAACTCAATAACTTATAAATACTTAAATTAATTTAAATAAAATAGGATTAGAATTATTCTCGGCAGCGCAACCAGGAGCTCTGGCGGCACGAGGAGGGCGGCGGCGTCGGAACTGGCGGACTCGGCGGGGCAGGGCGATCTGGCGGTGGTCCGGCGAGGCAGGGGCGGTCCGGCAGCTCCAAGGGGAAGGAAAGAGGAATGTTGATGGTGTTTTTGTGATGCTTAAGTGAAGGAATAAGGCTTGGATTGTGGCGGATTTTGAACACTAAAGAGAGTAGATTGTTAAGAGAGGAAGAGAGAGCTTGAATGTGTGGTTAAAATGGTGAATAGGAGCATTTATATAGGAGCTTGGGAGAGCTTGCAATCCATGGCACAAGGTGTGAACCAATGGAGGAAGAGGCCAAGCTCTACCATAGGTCAAAGTTGTGCTTCTTGCTTGATGATGGAGGGTGATGCAACTATGGTGTGTCTTGCAAGGCAATGGAGGTGGAGAAGACATGCATTGGCCTCCATCACTTCTACGTCAATTCTAATCAGACATTAGTCTGATGTTCAATTATGAAGAAGGGGGCTAGTTGATATAAGAGGAAAGGGTGGGAGTAAGTGAACAAGAAATTGCAATGGTCTAGCTGGATTTGGTGAGGGGCGCGTGAGGTTGGAGTGCAAGAGATCTCGGGTTCAAATCCCGGCTCTTGCAGTATTTTTGCAAAACTTGAATTTAGTTTTCTAGGCTCTTATGTAATTTATTTCCTAGAATAAATTAAATTGCCAAAGAATATTATTTTTATTAATATTCTTTTTATTGATTTACCTCACTTTGTTAAACTATACCCCTCAAGTTATTTTATTACATTTTCATCTTATTTCGACTTTTATTAATAGCCTCTTTCGAAAGAGAATAAGATAAATTAATTCGATATCCAAAAATCCTTCTTTTTAACATAGAGAAAATAATTGAAATATTATATTTTAAATGCTTGGAATATTGCGGATATTACAATAGTACCCCCTTAAATAAGTTTCGTCCCCGAAACTTAGAGAAAATAGGGTAGTACTGAGATGTAGAGACAAAAGCAATTACAGTTTAGGACTTGCAAGGATTCTATGGGGTCTAGTACCCCCTTAAAAAGGATCACACTCGTGGTGTTCAAGAAGACATTAACTCTGGGAAACGCCTCTTCATGTCTTGCTCGGTTTCCCAGGTTTCCCAAGTTGTACCTTCGTTGCCGTCCTTGGACCAGAGTACACGGACTAAAGGTACTTCTTTGTTGCGCAATTGCTTGATTCGGTGCTCTACAATCTTGATCGGTCTCTCTTCGTATGTGCCATCCGACTGGATCTCGACATCGTCGAAATTGATCACGTGGGATTCGTCGGGCACATACTTCCTTAAGAGGGACACATGGAAAACATTATGCACTGGGTGAGCAGAAGGTGGTAAAGCAACTCGATAGACCAGGTTGCCGACTCTTTCTAGGACTTCGAAGGGTCCTACATAGCGAGGGTTAAGCTTGCCTCGCCTTCCGAAGCGGAACACGCCCTTTGAAGGAGATACTTTGACGAAAACTTTGTCTCCTACAGCAAATTCTATGTCTCGTCTCTTCAGATCTGCATAAGACTTCTGTCGACTCTGAGCGGTCAACATTCTTTGACGGATGAGGGCGACTTCGGAGGCAATTTGCTCTATTAGGTCTGGGCCTAGGAGAATCTTGTCGGCGTTATCGTCCCAACAGAGCGGAGAACGACATTTACAGCCGTACAAGGCTTCAAAAGGAGCCATCTTGATGGAAGAATGCCAGCTATTGTTGTAAGTGAATTCTATGAGGTGTAAGTTGTCATCCCAACTTGTGGTGCGGTCTAGCACGTAAGCTCGTAGCATATCCTCGAGAGTTTGGATGGTCCTTTCTGATTGACCATCAGTTTGAGGATGGAATGCGGTGCTGAATTTCAGTTTTGTGCCCATGGCCTTATGTAGTCCTTTCCAAAAAGAGGCCATGAAGCGACCGTCTCGGTCGGAGGTGATCGTTTTAGGGGTCCCATGGAGGTGGACTATTTCCTTGACGAAAACTGTTGCTAGATTTGGAGCCTTCCACTTCTTTTGAATGGGGATGAAGTGGGCACACTTGGTGAGTCGGTCTACAATAACCCAGATAGAATCCTTTTGCTTTTGGGTCTTTGGTAGATCGGTCACAAAGTCCATTGCAATATCTTCCCATTTCCATTCGGGGACGGAAAGGGATTGCAACTTTCCTCCAGGTCTTCGATGTTCGATCTTTACTTTCTGGCAGACCAAGCATTTAGATATGAACTCTGCGACATCTTGCTTTAAATTGGGCCACCATAAATTCTTGCGTACATCATTGTACATTTTACTTGCTCCTGGATGTACTGAATAGGCAGATGAGTGGGCTTCTTTTAGGATGCTCTTTCGAAACTCGTTCACTGCTGGCACACAAATCCGGTTCTGGAACCGAAGGGAACCGTCATCTTGAATGACGAACCCATGTGCTTTGCCTTCTTGTACTTCGCCACTGATTCTGATCAGCATGATGTCATCAACCTGCTTTTCTTTGATCTCTGTCAGTAAATCGGATTGGATTTCTAGAGTGTTGAGACAACCTTGTTGTCTTTCGAAGCAAACTTCAATGCCTTCTCTGATGAGTTCTTGCTGCAACTTTGGTTGGGCGGTTAACATTGCTACAATGCCCTCTTGTTGCGTCTTTCGACTGAGAGCGTCTGCTACGACGTTAGCCTTTCCCGGATAGTAGAGTAGCTCTATGTCTTAGTCTTTCAGCAATTCCAGCCATCTTCTCTGTCTCAAGTTCAACTCTTTCTGCGTGAACACATACTTCAAACTCTTGTGGTCCGTGTATATCTGACACTTAACCCCGTACAAGTAGTGTCGCCAAATCTTTAACGCGAATACTACTGCTGCCAATTCGAGGTCGTGCGTCGGATAATTTACTTCATAGACCTTGAGTTGTCGAGACAAGTAGGCAATCACCTTCCCATTCTGCATGAGTACGCATCCCAACCCTTGCTTTGAGGCGTCACTGTAGACCACATAATCGCCGTGTCCATTGGGCAATGTTAGCACTGGCGCATTGGGGAAGCGCTTCTTGAGTTCTTGGAAACTCTCTTCGCACTTCCCATCCCATACGAACTTCTTATGAGTCTTTCGGATTAACTTTGTCATGGGAAGGGCAATCTTTGAAAACCCTTCAACGAACATTCTATAGTACCCGGCGAGTCCTAGGAAGCTGCGAATTTCCTTTACATTCTTGGGTTGCTTCCATTCTGAGACTGCCTCAATCTTCTTTGGGTCCACTAATACTCCGTCTTGATTAATGACGTGGCCTAAGAAAGCCACTTCTTTAAGCCATAGGTCGCACTTGGACAACTTGGCGTAGAGTTGGTTGTGCCTTAGGATCTGTAGCACGGTTCGGAGATGTTCCTCATGGTCTGCTTGATCTCCGGAGTATACCAAGATGTCGTCTATGAAAACGATGACGAATTTGTCGAGATATTCATGAAAGCATCGGTTCATTAGATCCATGAATATCGCAGGTGCATTGGTCAGCCCGAATGGCATCACTACAAACTCGTAGTGACCATAACGGGTACGGAAGGCGGTCTTCGGAATGTCTTCCTCGCGGATCCGAAGCTGGTGATAGCCCGACCTCAGGTCGATCTTTGAAAAAACTTTTGCACCTCTGAGTTGATCTAAGAGATCGTCTATCCTTGGAAGAGGATACTTGTTCTTGATGGTGACCTTGTTCAGTTCTCTGTAGTCGATGCACAAACGGAAGGTTTCGTCCTTCTTTTTCACAAATAGCACTGGCACTCCCCAAGGCGAAGCACTCGGTCGAATGTAACCCTTCTCAAGAAGTTCTTCGAGCTGACTCTTGAGTTCTTTCATCTCTAGCGGGGCCATTCTGTATGGCGCCTTAGAGATTGGGCCAGTACCAGGCTCGAGGCTTATTGAAAACTCGACTTCTCGTCGAGGAGGTAACCCGGGGAGTTCGTCTGGAAAGACGTCGGGAAACTCTCTGGCCACGGGGATCTCTTGCACGTTTACAATCTTCTTCTCTGTTGACTCAAGATAGCAAAGATATCCAACGCAGCCCCGCCTTAGTAGTTTACTGGCTTTCATGGCGTTGATCACCTTTCCATCTTCTTCTTCCCGTTTCCCCTTGAATTTGCAGATGTGCTTTCCTCCTGAGTTGATGGTCACCGTTCAGGTGTAGAAATCAATGATTGCTCCATGCTCAGACAACCAATCTCTGCCGAGAATGATGTCATAGGGATCCATCGGGATGCATATCAAATTGGAGCAGAAGTTCACTCCCTGAATGCATAAGGGAAATTTTCCCAATTGCCTGGCTCCTAAAATCTTTTCTCCATTCGGAAGGTTCACTATGAACGGTTCACACTTCTCGAGGTTATCTAAACCTAGAAGTTCTATGCATTTTTCGGATATGAATGAATGTGATGCACCGGAATCGAAGAGTATAAACACGTCTTTAGAACGAATATGGAGAGTACCTTGGCAGATGGGTTCTTCTGGTTTTTCAGTGGTACGCATCTCGTACAATCGCTGTCCTTGTCCTTGCGGGTTCACAGGCCCTTTGCCTTTCTGGTTGGCCGTGGACTGAACTGAAGTGGTTCCTGCTGGCCTGTTTGACGCTTGAGGTCGTTGGGAAACTGTGTTTGAGCGGGTCTGACCTAATGGGTTCGCTGGTTGCCTGCAGAATTGCCGGAACTTTCAGAGTCGACTCCATTTTATGCGCATGATCCACATATTCTTCCAGGGTTGTGAAGGAGCGGTTTGCCATCCAAGGTTTAATGTGATCACTCATCCATCGATGGAAGTGTTTGATCTTCTGCTTCTCTGTGGTGATCTCCTCATCAGCATACTGTAGCAGGTGGTTAAACTTCTTAGCTCTTTCTATCACATTCAACCCATGCAACTTTGGGGAGTGGAATTCATCCAGTTTCTCATCTCTCGTTGATTCTGTGAAGAATCTGCGCATCATCTTGCTTTTAAACATTGCCCAACTTAAGTCTGGGCGGCCGGCTAGACTAGAGCTCTCCCACCACTCGCCTGCTTCATCTTTTAATTTAAGTGCAACCATGTGCACTTTATCCGTTTCCGAGCATGGTATGTTGCGTAAGAGTCACTTCATATGAGAGAACCAGTATTGTACTCCTAACGGATCCCCAGTTCCGTCGTACGAATCAGGCTTCATGGCGTTGAAAGCCCTGATTCCTTCAGTGAAGCTAACCAGATTTTGTTTCACGGGAATCACCTCTGCAGTCTGTCCTACTTCTTCCAGCCCTTCGTCTGGCACTACGTTTGGGACTTCGGGGTCCACAGGTTTAGGAACCCCAGCAGGAATCTCCTCTCGTATCAATTGTTGTACGAGAGTGCGTAGCGCATTCACAGTCTCTGCGTTGAATGCAATTGGCGCTACTGGTGCATGAGGTGGATTCACTCCTGGCTCTCTTCTAGTTTCGGACTCGACATCGTCATTGCCGTCTCTAGGTTCAGTGGTACTGCGATTAGTGGCTCTCGTGTTGACCAGCTGAAGGTTTTGGGTTTGTTTCCGTTTGTTAATTCGGTGTAGTATAAAGAAAGAACAGATAGATCAAGTGCTAATAATTAAAAGAGGAACTTTATTAATAAGTTCATAATAGCGAGTACAAGGCTTTTATAACTTAAGCCGTTTCAACCAGAAAAGGAAATTAAGCCGCTTCGACTTTCTAAGGACAAAATGAAGTCGAAAGAAGTGGTCTATGCTCACTTCTTGAAAGAGAAATACAACCCTAAGGAAATCTAAATACGATCGGCGTAAGTATCGAGGAATCCTTCCTCGAAGAGGGTCTCATCTATGATCCCTGTGTCGTTACCAAGGAGGATGTTGTCCTGCTCAATCCTACGATGGCGACGGTTTTCACGGGCTTGAAGCTCCGCGATGCAAATCCGAAGTTGGAGCCTCTCCGCTCGCTCCCTTTCCGTCTCCATAATCCATTCTCTTTGGTGGCTCTCAAGTAGGCCACGGTTTATCCTCCAACTTCTGGTGGGGACCACGCCGGATGGCGGGGGCGCGTTGACTAAAGGTTGACGAGCCTGGCAGTTAGAAGATTCCCCCTCCATCCATGTGGTGAATCCTTCCATCTGTATCTTCCTAGGTGCCTGCCTTGCCCGCTCAAATAGAGAGGGCGGTCCGTAGTGTCTCTCCCCGGAGTGATCAACATTCATGGATTGAAGTTGTCGTAAGAGCTCCTCGTCCTCGTGACACCAAAAGTGCCTCATCGGTGGCATAGGCTCTTCGGGCTCGTACGCCCGTGGTGGGGAGACGACTTCCATTCTCGGCATGACCCTTGGGACTTCGATCATAGGGGGCATCGGAGCCGGTGGAACATACTCCCACTCGGGGCTCACTGGTGGCGGTGGTGGAGGTGGTGTTTCTGGGTCGATTACCACCCCGTCTTCATCTTCTTCTTCCGACGCTTCATTCATAGCGTCCCAATCTGCTTGTGCCTACCACAACAGCTCCAACTCCTCGTCATCAAACTCGTCCTCTTCTCCATGCTCAAAGTCATGTTCAGGCACCAACTCCTCATTTTCCTCATCGGAGTAATCTTCGGGTTCATACCCCGGTGCCATCTCCTCATCTTCCGAGGGGTAATCCTCGGGCTCGTACACGGGCGATGGGGGCAATTCGACGGGTGCTAGCTCATCATCTGATAGTCCTATGGGCAGGTTGGGATCTTCCTCAGGATCTTCTTCCGACTCCTCCCGTGGCTCATCGATTTGGTCAATCTCCATATTGACCCCGAGGTGACCATCCTCGTCGATGTAGGGGAAGTACGGGTTCGGGGCTTGCATCCCGAAGTGGGCTCCGTCGATGTGGTTCTCAAGGTGGTTGCGGTTCGGGCTAGCCATGGTTTTTCTGAGGAAGAAAGAAAAGAAAAGACGTTATTATAGAACCTCCTTAGTTTCTATGAGAGGAAGATGTAGTGAATGAAGTCAAGACTTTGAAAATTGCTAAATCAAAAATTTCACTTTATGCTTTTCATTTTCTTGGCCCTATTATGACACTAAGGTTTTCTTTTCTTAACCAAATGACTTTAAGAAGTGAGTTTTGTGATCGCTAATCAAATTTTCTCGTATAAGAGTATAAGTTCTTTTAAGGTGAAAGTATAAGATTCTAGTGATAAGTTTCCTAAAGGAACACTTACATTATTGATAAGAAAAGTTCATATCATTTTTAAGTTTTTCAAAAGGTAGAAAAGATCTTTGAGAAAAGTTAGTTAGTTCTAGAACTAAGTATTTGCTATTTAAGGTTTCTAATATTTTCGGGAATCATTTTTCTTAGCCAAGAATTT
Organism: Fallopia convolvulus; assembly: GCA_964016875.1. Classification (NCBI taxonomy): domain Eukaryota; kingdom Viridiplantae; phylum Streptophyta; class Magnoliopsida; order Caryophyllales; family Polygonaceae; genus Fallopia; species Fallopia convolvulus. The sequence continues at coordinate 22,870,239 of OZ024730.1, forward strand.
GAAATTGTAAGAGTACTATTCCTAGGTTTTCTTTAAAAGAGTAAAGAAGGAGATCTTCTAAAATTGGAAGTCCTAAATAGTAGAAGTAAAAGTTAAGGTTTTCTTTAAAAGTTCTCGATTTTCGAAATTTCGTGGTTTTAAAACTTTTCGGTTTTAAAACGAAAACGTTTAGCTCTGATACCACAATTGTAACACCCCTATTTTACAACACTGGGTATTACCGCCAGTGACCTCAGACTTTACCGTCCAAAGTCACTCAAGGCTTTTAGAATGATATAGAACGATTAAATGCGGAATAAAAACATATTACATAAATAGGAAAGCATGCTCCCGAAGGAGACTTAGTTCATTACAAAATACCCTACATTGTCTTTAAGACTACTTGAAAACAAATACCAAATCCATCATGCCTCGGGGATAAAGTAATGTTAAAACCAACACGGAAATAAAAGTACATCTTGAGCAATCTTGACTTCCTTCACTTCTCTTCACTTCGCCTTGCTATGGTTTCCTGAATCTGACATAATTCGCGAGGGGCGATAGAATGTCAGGCAAACATGCGGAAAAGAAGAATTAGTCTAAGAGACTAAGCAAGCGGGAATAGAACTTCCCGAGGGTAATTTGGTAATTTCACTTAACGGTATAATGAGAGAAAAGAGGGTTGTGTTTATGATGGGCTTTATCATGTGGAGCTAAGATACGAACGATAGCGATAGCATATCCAAAAGGGATAGCTTGATGAGCAAGAGAAGTACTACTAGATTGTAGTCTTCCTTAAGATTTCGATAGGATGTTGGGAACAATATTTACTTCATACAAGTGAAAACCTCTCGCGCTTTTGGGCGGACCGAGAGCAGGAACGATCATTTGAGACCGGTCCGGTTTTGATATCTTAAATGTGCATACGCACTTATCTTAATTAGTGATGAAAATATTAAATCTTGTTGATGACTTTTATAAGAGAGAGTGGTGGGACACGGATAAACCGAGCCACCCGTAGGAGAACATCAATTCCCCTGCACTTAGCTAGAGTGCGCTCAATCCCTCCTTGCAATCGGAGCGGATGGAGATCATGATCCCGAAAGTCGTATGGACGTACGACTTAGTAAGGTTATATAGAGGTGTCGACTAACTCGCACCCCTTTCTAATTTATTCAATTCAAATCTCTGAACGAGATTTGCAATCAATCAAGAGTACACACACTAGTAAATATAAACCTAGCGAGGAATATAATATTTACTTATACAAACAAGGGTCGTTATTTCTAGCAATCGATATTTCCTAGGTTCATTTTTAATAAGCATACAAGAAGTTCCCAACATCGAAAGATATCATAAAGACGGATATAAAAGGGCACAAGGGGAAATTCCACTTGCCTTTGTGTTACGAGTTTAGTAACGAGCCTTGACGAAACTTAGGTGATTTCCTACTACGAGCGAGGATTCCGACCTAATGATAGAGAATTTACGAAAAGTTCAAAAACACGATTCCTCTACTAACGTTCGGATTACCTCTTATACTATTTATAAAAGGGTTTAAGCTTCTAAATTATTATAATAATAATTTAGGAAGTCATTTTCCTAAAATAATAATATTCCTCTATTATTATTTTAGTTTTGGTAATATCCTTATTATTCCGAAAAATCTTTATTAAAATAATTATTAAATTAACTCTTTTAAACGAATTGTATTTACTTTCATAATTCTTATTACCTAAAACATCATACTCATAGTTCCTCCACTTGGAAGTTTCCAAAAATAGAAATTCCTAATTGCTTGATTAGGTAACTTACTAATATTACTATTTGTTACACTATCTTTAATTATATTATTCCTAGAATCTTTCATAATATAATGTTTATAAAAATATCCTTGATCGAATACTTTAATATCCTCATGTTTTGTATAAGGTATATTCCTCACTTGTTGATATCTCACCTCATGATCATAAACTATTAATTTAATATTTTTAATTTATAAACTAATATCTACCTTATATAAAAAGGTTTTCTTTTCAAACAAATCACTTATGCTATAATTATATTAGAATATTTGTAATATTCTACCTAACATATTTAATCCACAACTTTGGTCTTGTGACTAAACTTTATACTTAGAGGTTATTTAATATTTTTCCCATTGATTTTCTAGTACTAATTCACTTAAAATAATATGTTTTCATGATATCAAAAATTAAAGCCAATTAAAGTTTATGTCATCAACTCTTTGAACAAAAATACTTTTATAAGGTTTCTTCATAATTTTCTTACTATAGTATGACAAGTATTCTAACCTCACCAACACTTTTTAAGACTAATATTACAATTCATCCTAGTCTACTTTTATAGTCACATTTGTTTATATATAAAGAAATTCTCATTTGTAGTATCTTTTCACCTAAGGATAAACTATCATATAACTTATTAAATAAAGAGTTTATTTAATAGACTTATCATTATTATTGTGATCAAATAATATTGTGTCATCTATAATCTAAGACATGCAACACCTTTTATTTATTAGGGACTTTAATATTTATTTTATAAAGATCTATCTATTTTATAAAAACATACTAACCATATATTAATGCCATATATCTATAGGTTCTAATTAGCTTAAGTTACTAAGGTAAATAAGTTTGTTTCTAAACTCCAACTAACAAGATCTTTTTATCTAATTATTTTTATCCCTTTTGATTCTAGCCTTTTATAAAAAAACTCAAAAACTTATAAATACTTAAATTAATTTAAATAAAATAGGATTAGAATTATACTTTGTATTCTGTGTTTACAGAACACTGGAGAAGAAGGCAGGGAAGAGGGCCGGCGGTCTCGGCGGCGCAACCAGGAGCTCCGGCGGCACGAGGAGGGCGGCGGCGGCGGCACTGGCGGACTCGGCGGGGCAGGGCGATCCGGCGGTGGTCCGGCGAGGCAGGGGCGGTCCGGCAGCTCCAAGGGGAAGGAAAGAGGAATGTTGATGGTGTTTTTGTGATGCTTAAGTGAAGGAATAAGGCTTGGATTGTGGATGATTTTGAACACTAAAGAGAGTAGATTGTTAAGAGAGAAAGAGAGAGCTTGAATGTGTGGTTAAAATGGTGAATAGGAGCCTTTATACAGGAGCTTGGGGAGAGCTTGCAATCCATGGCACAAGGTGTGAACAAATGGAGGAAGAGGCCAAGCTCTACCATAGGTCAAAGTTGTGCTTCTTGCTTGATGATGGAGGGTGATGCAACTATGGTGTGTCTTGCAAGGAAATGGAGGTGGAGAAGACATGCATTGGCCTCCATCACTTCTACGTCAATTCTAATCAGACATTAGTCTGATGTTCAATTTGGAAGAAGGGGGCTAGTTGATATAAGAGGAAATGGTGGGAGTAAGTGAACAAGAAATTGCAATGGTCTAGCGGGATTTGGTGAGGGGCGTGTGAGGTTGGAGTGCAAGAGAACTCGGGTTCAAATGCCGGCTCTTGCATTCTTTTTGCAAAACTTGAATTTAGTTTTCTAGGCTCTTATGTAATTTATTTCCTAGAATAAATTAAATTGCCAAAGAATATTATTTTTATTAATATTCTTTTTATTGATTTACCTCACTTTGTTAAACTATACCCCTCAAGTAATTTTATTACATTTTCATCTTATTTCGAATTTTATTAATAGCCTCTTTCGAAAGAGAATAAGATAAATTAATTCGATATCCAAAAATCCTTCTTTTTAACTTAGAGAAAATAATTGAAATATTATATTTTAAATGCTTGGAATACTGCGGATATTACAGAATATGTGAAAAGACTATTTAAAATTGAAGAGCACTCGTCATTAGCTACGATTGGGTGCTTATATGAGCAAATTTCGGTTTTGATGCTTTCCGAAATCCCCAAGTGAAGTTGAAGGCGCTGATAAAAATCCACACCAACATACATTGAATATCAATGTACAAATCAAAGAATGAAACTTGTCTCAACCTTGATATTTGATACCAATTGATACGGAATTATCTCCTCGATTGCTCGATGGTGACAATTCGGTCTTGTTTTGTCCCGATCTTGACAAGTACTTCTCTTTGTCTTTGAGTGCATGAATTAACGCTCTTATAAATCAGTTTTGGAGAGGACTAAATTGAATATATCACTCACGAAATTGTATAAGAAAACTCACACAAATTGACTCTCCAGAACACAAAAATTGAATACTCACAAGAGAGTTTCTGTGGACCAAAATTGAGGTTAAACTTAGCCATTTTTAACTCTCAATTCAATCTGATTTTTCCATAAAAAATAGTGTTTAAGTAGACAAAAACACATTCCTAAGGTTGCTTGAACAAAAAGAAACTTATCTTAAACTAAAAGATAACGAAACCTATTATAGGATAGAATTTCAACATAGGTAGCTTTCACACATGTTCTAGCATGCCCTATGAATTTATAACCTAAATATAATTCAAATATTAAACTAAATGTAAATATTAAATCTATAAGGTAATTATAATATTGAAACAAAATATATGATTATCTAAATATAGCTAAATATAGAAAGTCTATTAATACAAAGCCTTAGTAAAACTGGATTTTGATCTTCTTGTTTTTGTTTTTTAAGAAATGAGCTATTAGCTCATTACATAGCCAGCATTAGGATGCATGTACAATATAAGGCCAACCTAAATCATCACAACGGATGATCTTTAGAAACTCAAATAACAGAGGATGAGCCTAGATCCAGACATTGAAGCTAGAAACATCCAAAGGATCAAACAACGATCCTAGGAAAAAATGAGAAATAGCAAAACTAAGATCTGATAAAACAAATCGCTTTCTGGCAAGAAAATCCGCCGCTGAATTACACTCCATGTAACACTGAAAAAACACCACACAGGGAATAAATGCAACAAAATGATGAATATCATTTACAATAGCTTCAATTTCCCAAGGAACTTTCCAAATATTTTTCAAAGAATTAATAAGAATAAAATTATCTCCCACAATTTGACATGAACTATGAAGTTGTATATCTTTGAGTTAGCTTTCCAATGCCCAAAACGTGGTAAATATATAGAATGAGGATGAAGGATGTACAAGGCACGCTTGACGAAAAAGGATCAAGGTGAAAAAACTACAACCCAAGCCACGGATAAGCATATTTGGGAAAACTCGCCTTGCGTGCCTAACAAAACCTGGTCTAGGACCCTATCATCCCAAAACACTATAGACAAGCTGCCTATGTACACAAAAACCCGAGTAAAACCTCGGCTCCACCAGAATCTAACAACGGGGGGTCTAGAACCCAAGCAAACAATCAAACAAGGCATGCACCAACACCACCAAAAACACAAGCAAGCAATACAGCCATCCACTAAACAAGTGGGAAAAATAATTTAACCAGCCCACATCACCAAAACAAGAGTGAGGGGAGTAAGAAGGCACTAACTCATAGAAAACACTCCCTAAGACATGGTTGAGTCACCACGTACCTCATATACCGAGACTTCTCGTTAGTGCTTCATCTCTCTTTCCTTCAAACTTGCATTCAACCATCATGCGTCGCTTGCACTCGAAAATGATGACCTCCATGCAGTTGTCAACCACCGGTCTCTCTCCTTCAAAAACCACCTTATTTAATAGAGCCCAAGTGTGGTATACCAATCCAAGAAAGGCAATCCACTTAGCCTTAAAGAGTGAACTCCTCCGCCCCGGTGAATTAGTAAACCACCACTCCACCCACTCTCTTAGGCCCCTTTTATAAGTATGGATCCCCACCCACCTCCACACCTTGTCCATTACTTGTCTAATAAAGGGGCACGTGCCACAAAGATAATCCACCGTCTCCAAGTGTGCACGACATAGGGGACACACGTTGTGGGATATCCTCCCCCATTCAAGGAGTCAGTCGCATGTGGGTAACCGGTCCTTATATGCAAGTCATACCCTAAAGCTCCAAGCCCGAGTTCGCACAACCTGCCAAACCAACTTACACCAATCTAGCTCTTCCTATCCATCAATAACTCTTAGAGAGCTCTTTTATAAAGCTCCCACTCGGTTTTGTGATGGCCACCAAATCAATCCCCATGACCCCTTGTTTATCCACCTCTAGAACACCCCTCATTACCCCCCTTAATCTCGTAAGATTTCTACACACCCAAGAGTCGGCATTATTAATATTCACCCTCCAAAAATCCAGCCATTCCGTCCACAAGTTGCTCTTGCCCGAGAGGATATTAAAGCCAAGCCGGAAAAACACCATTTTATTCCAAGCCCCCACCTCCTTAAGGTTTAAACCCCCCTTCTCATAAGGTCTTCACACATCCTCCCATGCCACTATTAGCTTTCCAATGCATCTTGAATGAACTTGACATTTTTGTAACCAAAGTTATGACCGATATACTAAAACCCGTCTAAAATTCAACGTGAACACAAACTTCCGAGATTTCTATTAGAGATTCCATTGGTGGTCGTGGCCTATGTCCATATAGTAATTTCAATGTCTTCTTTTGGTTGTCATCATTAGCCTACTTATGATAAAGAGTTGTATGCTTTGATTAGGGTTTTGAAAACTTGGTCTCATTATTTGTGGCCTAAAGAGTTTGTAATACATTCCGATCATGAGGCATTGAAGTACTTGAAAGGCCAATCTAGACTCAACAAGCGACATGCCAGATGGGTTGAGTTCATGGAGACCTTTCCTTATGTTGTAAAGCATAATAAAGGCATGGAGAACGTGGTAGTTGATGCCCTTTCTTGCAGGTATGTTCTCTTGAACCAATGTGATGTGAAAATCCTTGGATTTGCAATGATTAGGGAATTGTATGCTAGTGATCCTCAGTTTGCTGAAATTTACAAAAACTGCATGTGTAGGGGAGAAGTTAACTCTTACTTTGTTGATGATGGTTATTTGTTCAAAGCTGAAAAATTATGTATAACTTCACTTAGCATATGTATGTTGTTAACGAAAGAAGTGCATGAATCAAGAGGACATAGAGGGTTGGAAAAGACACTTGAAGGCTTAAAAGAACACTACTATTGGCCTTAGATGAGTAATTATGTGTTGAGTTTTGTCAAAAGTTGTGTTATTTGTGCTAGGGCCAAATCTAGACTTAACCCTCATGGATTCCACAAACTGATGGGCAAATTGGATTGACTAATAGGACGTTAGGGGTTTTATTACAAATTATGCTTAAAGCTAACCTCAAACATTCGGAAGATGTTTTGCTTTTGGTGGAATTTGCTTAAATCAGGTCTATCCATTCAGCCTCTAAAATGACCCCTTTTGAAGTTGTTTATGGGTTGAATCCAAGGACGCCAGTGGATTTGACACCTCAGCCATACGAGGGAACATAGTGCTTTGAAGTTAACAAGAGGGCTAAGTTTGTAAAGAAGCTATGAGGGGACTATGATGCACTTGGAGAGGAAATAAATGAAGTATAAAGCCCATGCTGACAAGGGGCGAAAACAGGTTATCTTTGAAGAAGGTGATCTTGTTTGGGTGCATCTTAGGAAGGAGAGGTTTCCCAACATGTGAAAGAACAAGCTGAATCAACGTGGAGATGGATCATTCAGAATTAGAGAGGTTGACTTGACTGGTGAGTATAATGTCCATCCAACGTTTAATGTGCCTGATCTTTCACTTTATGTGCCATATTTAGATTCCAACGTCGAATTAGAGACGATTTGAGCTCAAGTGGAGGAGAATGATGTAGTGAAACCAGCCATGTCTCCCACCGACTTCGATAAGTTGATTCGAGTACCCTTTGATGGACCAATCACAAGAAGAAGAGCTAAGAAGATTGCTCAAGGAACAACATCCATTTTAGTTCGCTTGGCAGCCATGGTTGAGGAGTCCACAAAGAAGAGATGGGTTACTATGATTCAACATCAATTGAGCTTGGATTCTATGGATTGAAGTTATGGGCAAATTTTCACATTGAATGGGGCACCAATTTGCACTATAGGGCTTTGTTCACCATTATTTCCTAATTTAGAAACATGGAATAACTTGTCTTACTTTAAGGCTGAATTTAGTAAGTGATCGGGTAATATAAGTTGTTACATGGGTCTAAATCAACTCTTTGACTTGACCATTCTAAGAAGGAAAATATCTTTCTATTATTATTATTATTTATGGACGATTGTTATGCTAGAATAATTAGAGGATTTCGGCCACTAGGAGTTTGTTAGGGCTGATATTCTCTCTCCTAGGATAGTGTCCTTACCAATTAAGTCAAATAATTATTTATTTGATTTGATTAAGGTAAGGGATGATAGATGCTTTTTCATTATTACAAGTTATCTTAGGAAGCAAGACAATGGACCAAACTACCCCTCTATGGTCGGCCATGCCTTGTCTTATTCTCCAAGGAACTTTTCTTTGTATTCCCTTTAAATCATTTGCATTATGATTGATGAAAGATCAGCTTTGGAATTAGATAAACCCCTATTGGTTTTATCTAGTTCTTGGGCTATTAAAACAATTTGTGTTCTAAGTGTGAAGATCGATCATCACCATCATCATCTACTCGACTTCTCTCTTGTTTTATTGTGTTCTTAATTTTAGTTTTGATTCATTTAGTTGATCAAATGTTTAGTTCTAGTTTGATTATTAAAGATCAACTATTTCATCAATTGGATTTAGTGTTACAGCCAATCCAATTGAACTATCCTTTGATTCTTTCAAGTGATTCGAAATTCAACATCCTTCCTATTCAATTTCAAGTTTGAGATTACTTGTTCTCCAAGTTTTAAAATTGTTAGAAATTCATGTTGGAAAGATTGTTATTGGAAAGATCGGGTTCCTGTGAGGTGACATACTTGATCAACCTGGAAGCGGATATCAAGAACTTTCACTGATAGCAAGATAGCAATCAAAAGACCATGAAGAATAACGTTGCAAACAAGGTGTCTCGAAGGCCAAGAACAAGATGTTTTCCAAGGTCTCGGGCATTCAAGTTCAAGAATAACTTCAAAGACTTGATCCTATTTGTTGATTATGATCATCAATGGCGTCCAATGCCACCAAGGAAGATGATTAAGTCATAAAAGTTCAGAAAGTTAAGAAGCCCGTGAAATTAAAAACAGTGCTCAGTAAAATGGTCATAACTTGGGCTAGAAAATAGTTCTCAAGTCCGTTAAAATTGTGCTGGAAATATAATTAAAAGATATACAACTTTGTAGTTTAAGTCAAATACAGAATCCAACAGCAAAGAGGCGAAAATTGTGATTTACTTAGAGTTGTTCAAGTCTTACGGGAATCTTATCCTTTTTAATTCTATCTTTAATTAGATATTATATCTATGAATAATTTCGTCCATAGGAGTTTGTTAGATGGCTGAACTGTCTTGCTTTATTATTATTAATATCTTTTTGAGTTTTAGGATTAGTTTTTTTAGTTTCCTTATTTTAATAAGTCATATAATTATTTATTTGATTTATTAAGGTAAGGGAATTTATATAATTTTTTTTTCATTATTATAAGTTATCTTGGGAAGCAAGTAAAAGATCCCTTTTACCCCTCGTAGGGCCAGCCACCTCTTGCCTTGCTACCCAAGGAACTTTGCTCTTGCATTCTATTTATGTGGTTATTTTTCATTAAAAAAATAGATGAAATTAAAGTGAGGCACCTTGGCTAAGGTGTTTCTCACTTCTTCATCCAAACTTCAATCTTCTTCAATTATTATTGTGTTCCTGAAATCTGAATTCTAAGTGTTTGAATCCGAAATCCATACCCTTAGCTATTCTTCTCGTGATCATCTTCATCCCGAAGGTTATCACATATCAATTGGTATCAGAGCTCAGCACTTTCGGGTTTTGATTCTCATTGTTGAAGCCATTATTGATGGAAGAAACCGGTTGCATTAGCACCAACATCACTACTTGCATCAAACATTGCAAAGAAGTTTCACCATGCTCTATTGTCGAAACCTTTGGCCTTTTTAAGAAATGTTTTGAAGGTAATTTTTTGAATCTAATTGCATAATATTGTAGATAATTTCGATACGAATCCGGGCATATAAAATGCGTAAAAAACGGACTTTGTTTGGCCCTCGAAAATTTCAAAATACTCAGCAGTCCTCCATCTCCATCGCCCACCGAGAACACCTTGCAGCGCATGTCATCAAGCCTTGTGTTTGTTGTGTTCTCTTAGATTGCCTTCCAAGTTTGTCTGCTACTTGATTGAAGGACAAAGTGAAGTCTTTTGTGAGTTGTGTGTTATGCAAGATAAGTGTCATCCAGCCGCGTGAATACCTTGTTTTGAAAGTGCAAAACCGAGTCTTTTCTTGTTCCCCAAGGAGAAGCCTCAAATTTGGTAAATTATCTTGCTAAATTATCATGCTTCAATCAAGTGAAATTTGATTGTTCTATGGTGCTATTGATCATCAACATTATTTTGCTTGGGACGAAGAAACTACTGCTTATTTGAATTATTATGGTTATCTTGATGATCAATGTATGGAATTGATCACTCGCTCGTTTCGAGGCGTTGCTTAACATTGGTGGGTTGATGTTTTTCATTACCGTTGTACTCAAGGACGTCACCCCATTAAAAGTTGGCCAGAATTGAGATTCGCTATGTGTAGAGTGTTTGTCCCATCCTAGCATGCATGTATGACAATGCTAAACAATTTCCACCAAGGCACTAGGTCCCCGCTTTCTTTCTTCATGGACCTTTAAGAATTAGCCACCTTTGTTGGAATTCCAACGTCATCACATATTTTATGTCCACGGTTCTTGGCTGGTTTGGAGCCTTCATTTCAGTTATACTCAAGGGGCCAACCAAGAGATGATGTCGATGAGTTGGTAAGAGTTGCTCAAAAGATTTAATACAAAATTCAGATAAGAGATGAGGTAATTGATGCTATTAGAAGATTAACTCCCCTTCAAGTGGAGGAGGAGAACTAAGTTTCTATAGCCATGGAGGAGGCTGCCCCTACAGCCTATACCGAAGCACCGCCACTAATAGTGTTTTCTAGCACCGAACCGTCACTTGTTTCCGGCGATGCTCAGGTCACAACCAATGATTCTAGTGTTGATTTTGCTGTGTCTTATAACTCATTTGAGAGTAAGGAATCATAGGATGAATGCCTTCAAGAGCCTCCATTTGTTGAGCCTAGCCAAGACAGTTTGACATGTCCATAGGAGCCACAAATTGCCAACAATGAATTTCAGGCTTTAGTTGTGCAATTAACTCCAAATTTTGTGAAGACTTTTGGTTTCACCTTGGAAGAGCCTCTGCAAAATTTCAGCCAGTTTGGACATTATTTGGCTCATGAATGTTCCAGCTTGCTGTTGAGTGCTCCTACGTCATGATTGCTTGCTTCTATTGGATGTTTGATCATAAATGTGTTTACTTACTATCATCTAGATTATGGAGCTGATTATATGAATGTTTCATTGAGTTCTTTGTCTACTTTTTGTGATTTATTCACTAAATTCGGACAACAATCGAGGACAATTTGCAGCCAAGTGGAGGAGAATGATAGGAATCAAAAGACCATGAAGAATAAGTTTGCAAATAAGGTGTCTCGAACGCCAAGAACAAGACCTTATCCAAGGTCTCGACCATTCATTTTCAAGAATAACTTCAAGGACTTGATCCTATTTGTTGATTATGATCATCAAAGGCGTCCAAGGCCACCAAGGAAGAGGATGAAGTCATAAAAGTTCAAGTCCGTTAAAAGTGCTCAGTAAAATACTCATAACTTGGGCTATAAAATTGATCTCATCTCAAGTCCGTTAAAATTGCATTGGAAAGATAATTAAAAGATTTACAACTTTGTAGTTTATATGGAATCCAGAATCTAACAAAAAAGAGGCGACAATTGTGATTCACTGAGAACTGTTGAAGTCTTACGGGAATTTTATCTTTAGTTTTAATTCTATCTTTAATTAGATATTATGGGTCCGTTCATCGGGCTTTATTTTGACCTTACAGCTTTATTCAAGCTTATGGTAAAAAAAAAAAAGTCGTTATCATCTGTTTGGCAGTGGGAGTTGATGATGATTATTGTAGCTTATGGGAGTTGATGGTAGTTTATATTTCACCCAAAATTTTATCTACCCCTCCCTGCCTTATCCAGCCTTATGGAATTTATTTCCTTCGATTGCTCTTCACTAATTTAATTTTGGAAATTTTAAAAATTAATCTTCTCTATAAATATACCCTTTTTGGTAAGTTTACATTCATCTTTTATAAAATCAGTCTCGATCAGTTTAGTCTACCAAACATAAGTTAATAATTTCAACTCCTAAGATTAACTTGTAAAATCAGCATCAACCATTAAATCAGTATCAACATCAACATCAACTCGTATCAGATTTGAAGCGTGGAACATAACCTATATCTATGAATAATTTCGTACATAGGAGTTTGTTAGATGGCTGAAGTCTTGCTTTATTATTATTTATATCTTTTTGAGTTTTAGGATTAGTTTTTTTAGTTTTCTTATTTTAATAAATCAGATAATTATTTATTTGATTTATTAAGGTAAGGGAATTTAGATAGATGTTTATACATTATTACAAGTTATCTTGGGAAGCAAATAAAAGATCCTTTTTACCCCTCTTAGGGCCAGCTGATGACAACCAAAAAAAGACATTGAAATTCTTATATAGGAATAGGCCACGACCACCAAGGAAGAGAATGAAGTCAATGGAATGTCGAATAGAAATCTCAAGTTCGTTCAAGATGCGTTGGAAAGATAACTCAAAGATCTACAACTTCATAGTGCCTATAAAGTTGAGATTCGAACAAGAAGAAGATCAAAATCCAGTTTTTCTAAGAGCTACATAAAATCCTGCGGGAATTATCTACTTTCCATAATTAGTTTCTTATTATTAATATTTAGGGAATTTAATAGTTTTGCTATTTTATATTTTAGACAGAAATCAGAATTACATTCTTATATGTTTTATTGGTTTATTTTATCTTTCCATATTTTATGGTATCTTTTATTTTAGGATAGAAACTTCAGAAAAGATAGAAGATAATCAGTTGACTTGTAACTGACTCTTCGTTTGCTTGTTCTCCAAGTTTCTAGTCCTCTCTTTATCTATTTAAACTATGTTTTTCATTTAATAAAAATTAGATCAGACTTGGAGAATAACTTGGCATAGTTATTCTCGAGTCTTTGGTCCAAAATAAAATTTGTATCTTGTAATCTTCATAACTTTTGCAATTCAACTTCAAATTGAGTGATTCCAATTCGTGTGTTCTTATAATTGAATCCTCCATCATTTGATTCAGTTAAGAAGAGAAAATAGGGATTAATTCCGTGCATTTAACGGAAAATAGAAGTACTTATCAAGATCAGGCCAAAACAAGACCGAATTGTCATCATCGAGTAATCGAGAAGATAATTCCGTATCACCAGCCACCTCTTGCCTTGCTGTCCAAGGAACTTTTCTCTTTTATTCTATTTATGTGCTTGTTTTGCATTAAAAAAATATGATGAAATTGAAGTAAGGCACCTTGGGTAAGGTGTTTCTCGCTTCTTCATCCAAACTTCAATCTTCTTCAATTATTATTGTATTCTTGAAATCTGAATTCTAAGTGTTTGTCTCCGAAATCCATACCCTGGGCAATTCTTCTCGTGATCATCTTCATCCTAAAGGTTATCACGCATCATTCACGAATGCTACCCTCCGGATAAGCTAGCTCCTGGCGATGAGATCTTCACCTATATGGGTCTTTCAGAAGAGGAAATGGTGGATGATGACTCTGAGAAGGGCGGTGGAAACTGCGAGACCGACGTTGGAACTGTGTTTGAGGCGAGAAGGGGTCTGAATGAACCTTTTGCAAGCGGGGCGAGCCTGGAGAAGGATGGATGTGATGGCGATGCATATTGAGGCCATGGGCCTTTGTAATTTCTCTTAATGGTCTTCTTGTTTTTTTTACAAGTTTTTAGATACAATGGTTTTTTTTGGTTGTGCAGGCCGACTTAGGGCCGAGAACACCGTTTTCCGTATGTTGGAAAGGAATCCCCGCTAGAAGGGGGTTTGAATTATTTTGTGCATGTTCTTACTTGCGTGTTTTGTTTGGTTTCTTTGCGTTTTCTGCATGCTATTCATTTTGTAGTGTCCTACCCTTATGTGCAGGTGTTTCGGGACGATTTAATGCTTCTTGCCAAAGGCTTCGAGACGAAGATCTCTGCAGAAGTCGTTTGTTACCGGTGGCAGTTGCGTTCTACCGAAGAATGTCCTCTAGCGAGTGACGGCTATCGCATCGATTCGTGCGCTCAGGATGTTTTGTTGATCGAAGACGTTTATGGTCTAGGATTTTAATACCCTTGCCATTTGAGGCTTATAGTTGTACATGTGTATGATTAAATGATGTATTCTACTTAAGAAGAACTTGAATAAAACATGCTTTACTTTCTATGAAATTGACACTATGAGAAAAGAAGCATGGTTGATGGCAAGAAGTTATGCAAACAACGATCATCCATTAATCAAAGAAAACATTACAACATGTTTTTTCACACAATGGACAGTACTCACGGAATAAAGTAAACTGCATACAATACTAGTGAAGGGGCAAAATCGAGATAAAACAAATTGATAACTAAAGATAGATGACATCGAATGTCTCGCGTTTGATATGTAGAGGCTTCATGTCCGAAGTGTTTTGAGGAACGTGCTTCAAGGATGGAAGACTTCATTAGAAGTGGTACCTCTTCAAGTGTATCGCGTTCCAACTACATCGGACAGCGTCGCCATCCTTGGACTCGAGTTGATATGCGCCTTGGACAACGACCTTGGTTATCTTATACGGCCCTTCCCATGTTGGGGTTAACTTGCCCGACTTGGTTTCGATGTTGTTTTGGAAAACCTTCCGTAACACCCAGTCCCCGACTTGGAAAGTTCGAACCTTGACATTCTGATTGTAGCTTCTGATCACCTGTTGTTGGTGCCTAGCCAAGTGAAGTCGGGGTTGGTCACGGAGCTCATCTGAGGTATCTAGATTGGTTGATAACTCTAGATCGTTCTGTTCTTTGGTCAAGAAGCTGGACCGAGCTGTGGGGATGAGCATTTCGTTGGGAATCACCACTTGACATCCATGTGTTAGAGAGAAAGGAGATTGGCCAGTTGCTAGCTTGGGTGTTGTTCGGTCGACCCATAGAACGTAAGGTAACTCATCAGCCTAGTTTCCTTTTGCCTTTGCAAGACGCTTCTTCAGATTGTTCACGATTACTTTGTTACTAGCCTTGGCTCTCCCGTTGGACAGGTGGTTGCGAGGTGTTAACGTAACAAAGTTCATGTTCCAATGCTTGCAGAAGTCTTTGGTCCTCTGACATAAAAAATTGGGAGTTGTTGTCACACACGATTTCTGATGGCACTCCAAAGCGCGTGTGGCACAAAATATTTCTGGTGATGAAGGAGATTACCTTCTTATCCTTGATCTCTCGGTAAGTTTCGGCTTCGATCCACTTGCATAAGTAATCCGTCATTGATAGGACGAATACTCTTTGCTCAGGCGATGGGGGTAATTTCCCGACTATGTCCATTCCTCATGTCATGAACGACCATTGTGTGAGCGTGAGATATAGTCATTCAGGAGGTTGGTGTGCAGTCGGAGCGTGCCTCTTGCAAGTGTCGCATTTACGGTAGAAGTCTATAACATCTTTTCACATGGTAGGCCAGTACCAACCTTGACGAAGGGCGTTATTTGATAGACTTCTTCCTCCTGTATGGTTACCACAATCTCCTTCATGGAGCTCCTCAAGAAGTCGTTGAACACTTTCTTAGGTCAAACATCACTGAAGCGTGCCTGTGGCGGATCGGTGGAAGAGCATTCCATTCTCGACTGTGAATCATATGGCTCTCATCTTTATCATTCTGGCTTCTGTTTTATCTTTTGGAACTTTTCCTTCGATCAGCCAATCGAGGTATGGTTGAGTCCATGGTTCCCCCTTGGTCTCTGAGAGGGCGGGGGAATCTTCACCCCGACCAAGATCAAAAAGAGAATGATTTGGATCTGGCTCATTTTGGAAGCTCCTAATCTTAACGTCTTCGCTACTCATGAAGACGTCTCCATATTACATGGAGCCGAGAAGATCGACGTGTCCAAATTTTTCATGAGACTCATTACCATTGTTGGTGAGAGATCTTTTAATGGCGGGGATCATTATATGGACCATTGGAGTTACAAGATACTCATCGGGGTCAATGGTAGAAGCTAAACGGGCGAGCAAATCTGCTTGACCATTTTGCTCTCTTGTGATCTATATGAACGATATATTCTCAAATTGAGGGGCCAAATCCTTTACTACTCCTAGGTTAGCTACCATTCTTTCGTCTCTAGCCTTGTATAACCCCAAAATCTAATTAACTATCAAGAATGAATCACAACTAACCTCAATCTGCTATATGGCAAGGTCTTTTGCGAGGGTCAATCGAAAAATCAAAGCCTCATACTCTACTTTATTGTTCCAGGCCTCAAACATGCATCTTGTGAACGGTGCCACCCTATCCCCATGTGTCGATTTTAGGACTACTCCTATTCACATTCCTCCAGCGTTAGATGCACCATCTGTATGAAGCATCCATTTTATTGGAGACCTTGCTTCTAGCGTCCTCAGTTAGATCAGCTCTACTCTTTCTTCTATAGTGGGGCTAAAATCGACCAAAAAGTCGACCAATGCTTGGGATTTTAATGCAGTCTGAGGCTCATATTAGATGTCGACTCCACTCAGATGTATTGCCCAGTTGGCCATTCCCCTGTGAATTCGGGTTTGTGCATGACCGTTTTCAAGGGATGTGTGCTCTTGACCACGATCGGGTGCGACTCAAAGTAGCGGCGGAGTTTATTAGAGCACATGACAAGTGTTAGCACCAATTTCTCCAGGGAAGAGTAACGAGTCTCGGCTGGTAGGAAAGTTCTACTTCGTGACTGCTCTCCATCTTCCGGTTTTTCTATGATCAAGGGATGGTAGGAAAGTATTTTTTCATCTCCTAGAAGGCCTCCTCGTGCTTTTTGGTCCACTGGAAGCACTCGTTCTTTCTGAGCACCTCATAGAATAGACGGCAACGATCAGCAGATTTGGAGATGAATCTGTTCAATGCAGCGATCTTCCTTGTGAGCTTTTGGACATCTTTCACACACCTTGGTGACTTTAGGGATACTATTGCTTGAACTTGCTCGGGTCACACTTCTATTCCCCTATGGGTGACAAAATATCTAAGGCATTTCCCCGATTTTACACCGAACGTACACTTCTTAGGGTTCAATTTTATGTTATACAGTGTTAGGATCCCGAACGCCTCTTTCAAGTGTCGGCGATGGTCTACAACCTTCTTTGACTTGACAAGCATGTCATCTATATATACTTCCATGGTCTCTCCAATCTGGTTTTGGAATATTTTGTTGACAAGTCTTTGATATGTGGCACCAGAGTTCCGCAATCCAAAAGGCTTGAATTTGTAGCAGTAGGTTCCTTTGCTAGTTACAAAACTTGTCTTCTCCTGGTCGCTTTCTTTCATCCGAATCTGGTTATACCCAATGAAGGTGTCGCACCACGTCCCCCTGATTTTTGATCAATCATAATAAACAATACATTAAAATGGATTCCCATAATGTCAATAACTCATGACCCGCCGTGGCATCTACTAGAGAACCGATGTGAGGTAACATGAATGAATCCTTGGGACAAGCTTTGTTCAGGTTTGTGAAGTCCATACACATCCTCCATTTTCCATTTTTCTTGGGTACAACCACCAAGATTCCCTAGCCATTCTGGGTAATTGACTTCTTTGACCTTTTCAGTTTACATAAGCTTACCAACCTCCTCGTCTACTATCTTGTTTCTTTCAGCATCAAATTACCTTCTCTTTTGTTTTACTTGTTGGTGATTTGGATTCACATTCAACGTGTGTGTGATGACCTCTAGGTCGATTCCCACCATGTCCTCATGAGACCATGCAAATCGTTCCGTATTCTTACTTAAAAAGTCTATCAACTCGCTCTTCATTAACGTTTCCAAGTCTATACCAATCTTGACAGACCGATTGAGGTCTGATTGGTCTATGACCACTTCTTCCACCTGCTCGTTTTCTTTTTCTTTTTCTTTTTTCATGGTGTAATCCGTGGTTCCTGTTAATTGCTATGCTGACTTTTGACTGACTGTCGGCTTCAAATTTGATTTGTAACATTCTCAAGACATCTTCTAATCCCCTCTAATTTCCTGGACCCCCCAGGGCGTAAGGAACTTCAACGTTTGATGGTACGTTGAAGGAACTGCCCTCATATCGTGGAGCCATGGTCTTCCCATTATTACATTATAGCATGAAGGACAATCCATGAAAGAATATCTAACCTGGATGTTTATCCCCTTCGTATACGTGGGAAGGACGATGTGACCTACGATGTGCTTTACCTCTCCGTTGAATCCTACCAACGTAGTTTGGTTCTTTTCCGCGTCATCTTCACTCAACCCGGTCTCCTTCAACGCTCCTAGTGTCATGAGATTCATGGAGCTTCTAGTATCGAGGAGGACTCGTTTGACCAAGACGTTCCCTATTGATAATGAGATTACTAAACCATCATGGTGAGGTGCCTGGAGACCGTTGATGTCATCTTCATCAAAATACATCACGAGATTAATAACGTCTTTCCTCACCTGAGCGGGACGAAGGAAAGCATTCTCTCGAGCATTCCTTTTGGCTGCTGAGTACGTAAGAACACATACGCTTTATCCCTTAATGATCACGTTCACAAACTTGGCAGGTATTGGCAATGCTGGCCTTCCCGCACGTGAGGCTTCCACAACGTTCGAGGGTACTTGTGCATTGGGTGCTACTTTTGTTATCCTTCCTCGAGATATGATGTAAGCAATCTCTCTTCTTAGCGTTATGTACTCTTTGGTTACATGAGAGTAGTTGTCATGAAAGCACACCACTTGCTCATATCTTTGTTTTGATATGGCATCTCATTCCTTTTGGGCCGCCTTATGCCCCGCACCGTCAGGGCTATTTTGGTGGTAACGGCATGGTAGCCCTGGCTTTGGTGACGTTTACCGTCATTACGTCGGGGTGAGCGCACCTGTATGGTTGGTCGCGACGATCCCGACCGTGATTGGCGTACCTTTCTTCTCCACCCTTTCCCAAACACTCACGTGTTTTCTCAACCTCAGATCTTCCTCAACCCTGATCTAAGAGAGGGCCTTAGTCTATACATCTTCAAAGCTGTGGCAAGGGTGCCTAGTGAGCTCATTGTATAGATCTCCATCCTGATTGACTCCCTGACGGAAGGCTTTAATGGTAGTTGGCACATCATAGTGTGGGATAGAGATCTTCTCGCGGTTGAACCTATCCAGATATTCCTAAGTAGATTCTTCCGACTTTTGGATTATCCGATACAAGTCACTAGATTGCTTCTCAAATCTTCGGCTGCTAGTGAACTGGACTCTGAATAAATCCATCAACTTTGTCAAAGAGCGAATGCTTCCTCGTAGAAGATTAACGAACCATTTTAGAGCCGCATATAAGCCCTTGCATATCAGTGCCTCCTGAGAGTGATACGGGACTACACTAGTCATCATCTTCTGCTGAAATATAGCCACATGCTCGTTCGGGTCTCCCGTTTCGTCGTAAGGATTCATGCTCGAAACTGAGAACTTCTTGGGTATCTCTAGTTGAGCGATATTCGTAGGAAAGGGTGATTCATCATAACCGTCAACTACTTCTTTTACGATGGGCCGAGGGACCCTTTTGATCTTAGCGAGTTCCTGGGTGAACATCTTGTACTGGTTTCATACAAAGTCTTCCAGATTTCGGGGACGACGAATGTCCCAATCCTCTTCATCGTCGATGAGGTCGTCCTCGAAGCAACGAGAGCTAATTTCTTGAGCACATCGAAGGCGAATGGGTGCTCTCGCACCACCTCTAGTATGGTTGTCCTACGCGGGGATAATGGATTGGACTCCCAGGTTGTGATACGGAATTATCTCCTCGATTGCTCGATGATGACAATTCGGTCGTGTTTTGGCCCGATCTTGACAAGATATTCTCTTTCCAGCCTGATTTGCCTTCAAAGTTAATAACTTGATAAACAAGAAAATTGAAATATGAATGAGAATGAAACTGATTTGACGAGTTAAGATAACCAAAGATATAGTTCAATTGAATTGGCTGATTTATTTATTTATTTAAGGAAAATATCCTAACAAACTTAAAATATCTTAAAGATAACAAAATGATAGGAGAGAGAATAATCAACCACTAACATAAGCCTATGATCTAAATTCTCCAATTATTCTAGCATAAAAAACGTTGATAAATAAAATAAATAAAGATAGAAATTTAAACTAAAGATAAGATTTCCGTAAGACTTGAACAACTCTCAGTAAATCGCAATTTTTGCCTCCTTTATGTTGGATTCTGGATTCGACATAAACTAAAAAGTTGTAGGTATTTTATTTATCTATCCAAAGCAATTTGAACGGACTTGAGATCAATTTTATAGCCCAAGTTATGATCATTTTATTGAGCACTGTTTTTAATTTGACGGGTCTCTTAATTTTTAAAACATTCAATACTTCATCCTCTTCCTTTGTGGCCTTAGGCGGCATTGATGAACATTATCAAAGGATAATATCAAATCCCTGAAAACCTTCTTGAACTTTAATGCTCAGGACATTAGTAAAGGTCTTGGTGTTTGGCCTCCATTCGTCTTCAACGAATCATTCGCTTGGATCCTCCCTTGACTTGTATCATAAAATATCTATAACAAATTAGATTCCCTTAAATAAAATAAATCAAATACTAATGCATGGATTTGAAACCTAAGGAGGTATCAAAGGCAACGCCACTTGTGGCCTTGGTTGTGGACGAAGAAGAGATATCAACAAATGACACAACTATGGTATGCCCGAGCGTGCTTGAATTGGTGTCTATGCAATTCAATGAAGATCTTCTTTCTATATTGGAGAATTCATATCATTTCCTTTTGTTCTTTACCAATTCAAGCACGCTCAAAGCGAATGATTCGTTGAAGATGAATGGAGGCCAAACACCAAGACCTTTACTAAGGTCCCGATCATTTAAATTTAAGAAGGTGTTCATGGATCTGATATTTTCCTTTGATTATGTTCATTAATGGTGTCCAAGGCCACCAAGGAAGAGAATCAAGTCACAAAATTTCGCAAACTTAAGAAGCCCATCAAATTAAATACAATGCTCAATAAAATGGTCATAACTTGGGCTACAAAGTTGATCTCAAGTCCGTTCAAATTGAGTTGGATAGATAATCAAAAGATATACAACTTTTTAGTTTATGTTGAATCCAGAATCCAAAACCAAGGAGGCAAAAAAGTTATTTATTGAGAGTTGTTCAAGTCTTACGAAAATCTTATCTTTAGTTTTAGTTCTATCTATTTCTAGATATTATATTTATGAATAATTTCGGCCATAGGAGTATGCTAGATGGCTAAATTATATAATTTTATTATTTTTTATATCTTTTCTAGTTTTAGGATTAGCTTTTTAGTTTTCTTATCTAAATAAGTCAGATAATTATTTATTTGATTTATTTATGGTAAGGGGACTTAGATAAGAGTTTCAGGAATATATTAGGTTATCTTGTGAGGCAAGCAAAAGGTCCATTATACCCCTTCTAGGGCTGGCCATCTTTTTACTTGCTCTCCAAGGAGACTCTTTTATATTCACTTTAAATACATTGTAGTTATCATTCAATAAAAATCAGCCTGAATTAGATAAACCCCTTATGGGCCATTAAAGCAACTATTGTGTTAAAGCAATTTCGATCATAATCATCACCAATTCGTTCTTGTTTCAATTCAGATTTGATCTGTTAATTTCATCAATTAAGTTAGTTCTAGTTTGATTATTAAAGATCAAACCTATTTCATCAATTGAATTTAGCGTTAGAGCCAATTCAATTGAACTATCTCTTTGGTTATCTTAACTCTTCAAATCAGTTTCATTCTCATTCATATTTCAAGTTTCTTATTCATCAAGTTATTAACTTTGAAGGCAAATCAGGTTGAAAAGAGAATTACTCATCAAGATCGGTCCAAAACACGACCGAATTGGTGATGATTATGATCGAAATTGCTTTAACACAATAGTTGCTTTAATGACCCATAAACTAGATAAACCAATAGGGGTTATCTAATTCAGGCTGATTTTTATTGAATGATAACTGCAAGGTATTTAAAGAGAATACAAAAGTGTCTCCATGGAGAGCAAGTAACAAGGTGGCCAGCGCTAGAAGGGGTATAAGAGACCTTATGCTTGCCTTACAAGATAACTTAATATATTCCTAAAACTCTTATCTATGTCCCCTTACCATAAATAAATCAAATAAATAATTCTCTGACTTATTTAGATAATAAAACTAAGAAGCTAATCCTAAAACTAAAAAAGACATAAAAAATAATAAACTTAGATAATTCAGCCATCTAACATACTCCTCTGGCCAAAATTATTTATAAATATAATATCTAGAAATAGATAGAACTAAAACTAAAGATAAGATTTCCATAAGACTTGTACATCTCTCACGAAATCGCAATGTTTGCATCCTTGCTTTCGGATTTTGAATTCGACGTAAACTACAAAGTTGTAGATATTTTGATTATCTATCCAACGCAATTTGAACGGACTTGAGATCAGTTTTCTATCCCAAGTTATGACCATTTTACTGAGCACTGTTTTTAATTTGACGGGCTTCTTAACTTTCGAAACTTTTGTGACTTGATTCTCTTCCTTGGTGGCCTTGGATGCCATTGATGAACATAATCAAAGGATAATATCAGATCCATGAACACCTTCTTAAATTTAAATGATCGGGACCTTAGTAAAGGTCTTGGTGTTTGGCCTCCATTTGTCTTCAACGAATCATTCGCTTTGATCCTCCCTTGATTTGTATCAGGGTGATTGTTGGTGGGGTGACGAACTCCATTGAGGATCTCTCGCTCCAACTAGCGGTGTTTTAGGACGAACCCTGTTGTAGAGAAAATTTAACTCGACAACAAATAAAATTTGTAGTCAAGACCCCGCTGAGTATAGCGAAGTCAAGATCGTCCACGGGAAGCAAGGTTGTCTGTTTACAGAACTAAAAATATAGAAACAAAGCAAAAACAGCTACGACAGACCTCATTAACGATACTAAAATTCTACTGAAAATTGAACAAATAACAATGCAAGTGCAGGCTTGGTACCGATCCAAAGTGCCTCGGTAATGAATGAAATCGAATGCTAAACTGAAGAAATTCAATGGATAAAAAGCTCTAGGACAAGGGCTACCACAACATAGCTATGCATATAAACTCATGTGAAGATAAAGATCATGCCTTTGAAGATAAATCTATCAACTTTTGTTGACTAAAAGAGCAAATCAATCAACAATCATAAATCAATTCACTTTATTACTTGTTTTGAATCCACAGCTTGAAACTTTCGTTATCGAACAATATCAACATTCAAGTTCACAACTTTCTCTTTCGATCAGGCTACAAACTCAAATTACTTCGACTCTCGTCTAAGCATAAGAACAACAACAAATTCAAAAGATAGAAGGCAATCAAAAACTCAACACTTTCATCTAATCATGCTCAACTATGTCATGTTTCAACCCCGAACCTAGAAAAGTAAACCACTCACTATTCATTGAATCAAAGCAAACAACTTTCATCAAAGAGAACATTGAAAAGCAAAACTTACTTGAAATTGAAAGAATATTGTCTTACAAATACTTGTGGAAATCCAAAAGCAACTAAGAACAACGAACAAGAGCTTGATCACGGAACCCTTCCTCTCTCTCTATCGAAAATAGTCCGATTTCTCTCTCCCTCGACTTCTGTCCTCAAAACTAATCGAATACCCTCTTGTCTAGGCTTAGAACAAGGGTATTTATACTAAGAAAGCTATCTAACAAAAGATCTAAAAGATAAAAACTTCCTAAACTAAAAGATAACAAGATAAAAGATATAAAACCCGAAAGTCGGCTGCGCTCTACTGACATAGGTCACTTCGTTAACACCCTGTATAGGGTCGGTAGACACCTGCTAAATCCCTTAACAAAACTCCGATGCACAGCTCAGTAACGACCCTCACAGGTCGTTAACGAGCCCTTTGAGTTGGCTTCTTACGAACTCCTGCTTGGCTTAACTCGCACTCTAACTTGATCTTTACATGCAATCTTCTTCCTCTTCTTCTATGCACACACCACACACACCACTTCACTTCAGCTTTGCTTGAAAAGTGCTCCTCTCCGCTAAAAAAAAACTACAAAAACACAAAAAACAGAGTAGTTTCCATACTTTTCACAAAATATTCAAACTTATCCAAAAACACACAAAACTAACTCTAAAACTTACTAAAAATAAACTAAACAACCTAAGAAAGACAACTAAAACTAGACCAAAAATACGAACATCAAAATACCCCATACTTAAGCTTGCTTGTCCTCAAGCAATCATTATGCAATAACCAAAACCAAACAATCATGGTTATCAAGTAATAGCCATCATCTCAAAAGCAACTTCAAAACATAGCGCGCGGAAAATAGCAAATGACTATTAAAGTCATCACACATATATAAGCACTATTAGACATAAGCAGTTACAATCCAACCTCACCAAGGATATGTGTTTCACTAAACTCTCAAGTGTTTAGCCTTAAAAAATCAATCTCTCCACTCAATCTTATATGCAAAAACTCATAGAAATTGGAACTTATATCACCAAACTCTCCACCTAAGATTTGTCAAAACAAACAAAAATCATCTAGAGAACTTAGGCTCAATGAAAAACTTCATAGAAGCTTCCATTCAGCCGGGTTGTAATGGGGCTTGGTAAAGACAATAAGGCATGGAAAATATTTTGGCTATGTGGTACTAATAATATCCAGGAATCAAAGACTCCTAAAAACTCACACATATATCCAAAACTCTCAAAACATAACCAAAATCACTCAAACATTATGCTCAAACTTACTCACCTTTAAAATCCTAGAAAGCCTCATATAAAAATAAAAGAATCTCTGGTTTAACTTCAAACACAATGCACATCTGCCTTATCTTTCATTCTTTCTCATTCTGCATTTTTTCTTCTTCAGCTCTTTTTCTCTCTTTTTTTTACTGTCGACTAGCCTCGTTAACGACCTAAAAAGGGTCGTTACCGAGCTACACTTTCTCCTCCATTTTTCTTATTATATAACATCGGTACCAAACCCACATAGGGAATCCTCTGATAAGGTCAAGCTTATCTCGAGGTGAGTATCGCCGCATCGCCTACGACAACTTCTTTTGCTAAACCAGTATCTGAGACTACTTTTGTCGCTTCAACGAAGGATCTACTTCAATGAAAGAATTATGCCTTTGATTTGAGTGAAGATCTCAGCCCTAATGACAAGTTCAATTTGCACGACAAAGGAGGGTCTTCACTTGGACAAATATCCAAGGCCGTGTCCAAGGCGCTAAGAAGCCAAATCAATGTACAACGCCCTATTTTAGAGGCATCACGAGAGCCCGAGCTAAAGCAATGCTTGACAAGATCAAGGAGGAGATCATGGCTCATAAGTTGGATTTTGGCTAACAATGGAGAAGGGTGGAGTATTATTGTGACATTTTGTGAACCTAGTGCACAAACATGACTTGTGTTTCGTTAATGGCTTTAAGTTAGTTTCTTTAAACTTTTGGGTTGTTTTATGTAATAACGAGAGGAGTTATGGCTGAAATGAGAGAGAGAGAGAGAGAGAGAGAGAGAGAGAGAGGCGTGGCCTATGGTATTAAGTCTCATTTGTGGCCTCCTTTGAGGTTAGACTTGAACGATGAAAATGATCTCTATTTACTTGTTTTCAATCTAAAGTTCCTTTGTTTGTTTTTCGTTCAATCTCTTGTTAGAACGTTGGTGAGTCATATCCGACGCTCTTGCAATCTAGTTTGTTGTTCTTGGTGAGTCATATTTAAGGGCAACATCCATATCCATCACTCCCCCATTCCATTTGCAATCGCTCCATTTCCATCTCGGTGGTTTCTGCACCACTTCAGTATAATCGACATATCTGTCAATATAAACTTCATCTGGCTCTCAAATTTGTCTGGGTTAAACTAGACTCAATGATCTAACTCCAGGATTTGGAATCACTCAATTCCGAGTCTGGACGAGGGAGATCTACCCTTTTAATCCCAGGAAAAATTCAGCCACCGAGCTCCATCATTCCTACGAACCAAGTGAAGGGTTTTCCGAGTTCTCTTAGCGATCCCTTTGCACCATCATCTACACCATCGGTCCTCCCATCATGTCTTCATCACCCAGGACCTCGGTACCGAGGTCCCCATCCTCATTATCGAGCTCCTCCATGGCTGCCTCCGTTGCAGCGTCATCTTCAGCCATTTCTTCGCCTTCTTTGTCGAACCTTGATACACACACCCTTAACGATGGCTCATCCCGTGGCTTCTTCTCCAACCGGAATGCATGGCCCGTCCAAGTCTCATACTAATTCTGCACATAAAGCAACTCAAACTTGTCTCGGGTAAGCAGCACATCATGGCTAAGTACCTTGGTGGCGTACCCTCTCTCGGTCCTCACAAAAATGGTGGAGGAGAACCAATACGTCTTGTCGAGCTTCTAGCACGGTTTGGCGTATAACGCTCAAGATCGACACAATGTTTTGCCGCTAGAAGACTTACCAGATTCACGCACCATACTTCTTTTGACTTGATCCCATACTTCTCGACATATTGCAACCATTCATACCCAAAGTTCAAGGGTGCGTGATTTTCCAAACGAATGGTACGGAGGCATGCAACCTCCAACCGTTTTGGTCTTGAAAGCTTTTTCTTGGGCCAAAAAGTGGCGCCCAAGACTCGGAGAATAATCCGGAAGATGGGGTTGATGATGCTTGCCCCTAGTAGTGCTGTTGCGGAAGGTTTAACGTGCCCGGAAATGTAACTCAAAGTGTCGGTGACCTTGAAGTTCTTGATCTTGTAATCCCGAGAGTGGTGAGGAAGCTCTAGAAGTGCATTGAATTCAGCCATTGTGTACTCTTAGTACATTGCCTAGCCGGAACTTGATCCTTCCGACTGAAGTTTTGGTCTCGAAGTTTGTCCGGAGAGTAGCTATAAACTCGGCGGTGAGGGTCGGGTGTCTTCTCCTTCTTCAACAGTTGAGGTATTCCCGGAATGGCAAAAGCGTGCTTGACGTCCTCATAGATCCCCAACGGCTTAGCGCTTGACCTCGAGAACCACCTAGTGAAGTGGTCCTTCTTTAGGACGGCATCAAAGATCTTAGCTTGCTCTTGAGTAGCAAAAATGACATTGTCCATGCGTGGAGGGGATGGGGACCTTTGAGTCCTCCTCTTATTTCCGACTCTAGTGTTAGCTCGGCTAGTGCTTGCCATTTATGCCTGTAAATACCATGAATTTCCAAGATAAGATCCACACAAACCAACCAAAAGAAGACCCCATACTTTCTCTCGAAAATGCTCTCGTCATGCCTCGGTACCGAGCCAATTGGGTCTGTAACGAGGTATTTAGGTTTGGTTTCGAACTGAGCATATCACATGTCATTAACGACCCTCACAGGTCGTTAACGATCCTGGGCGAGAACAACTTGCAGTCTATTCCGAGTACCAACCCTGTAAAAATTCCAACAATTCAACCACAATTCCACATAAAAACACACAATAACACATGCAACCCCATACTTGCTCGAAATCCTATCTAAACATGTCAATAATTGCCAAAATTCATGGTGAAGATCAATCAATTCAAGAACAAGTTACTTCATGCATTACTTTTCAAAATTTCAATGAAAAATAAGCAAGAATAACTAAGTATAGATCAAGATCAATCACCAATAATAGAAGCAGTAGAAGAACAATGCAACCTAGACATGCAAACCAATTACTCAATCTAGATCTGGATATGAATTTTACCCCAAATATCATGAAATTTGCAAGAAGAGAGTTAGGGTTTAGAAATCATACCGTAGATTTAAAGAATTGAAGAGCAAAAATTGAATTGGAAAGGGATAACCAGGGCTTTGGTACGCTGGTAACGAACTCAAGGAGTGGGGCTCGTTTTCGTTGGAATGGAGAGGGCCTAGGTGCGGTGGTGCGATCGGTAGAGGGTGAAACTCGGTGAGGTTTGATAGAAAACTAGAAGATTTAGCTTGAGATTTGGGAGTGGGAGTTGCAGATTTGAGAGGTTTTAATAGGAAGAGGGAGAAGGGAGTGGCTGTAATACTCCTCTTTTTCGAAATCATGAAGGAAATTATTGAAATTAATTACCCAATTATATATGACTTGTTATAGTTTATTTTGTTCTTTCTTGTATAAGAAAAAGCATGAAATAAATATAACTTGTAGGAAAATAATTCAATAAATGATGTTGAGCAAAGTAAAATTTACTTAATAATGTATATACTTCAGATAATATATTTGACTTATATACTAAGGAGACTAATTATAATTAAAAACAACATTATAGTTGAAAATGGGGCGGAGAATGGACAAAATTAGAAAAGTTGGGAACTTTTCGTAATTACCCTTAAAGTACGGGCACTCGCGCGTAATTTCTGGAAAATACACAGCTGAGACGATTTCTTTGTGCAATGAAAAATTCAATCTTGTAAAGGCTAATTTGGACTCGTTTCTTAACCAAATTCGATTCCGAAAGAACCGACATACTCTCCTAGATGTTATCTACGAAACCCCTCAATAAACTCGGTAAGTTTTGTGGAAAATCCTATCTAATTCGACTCTTGAAGATAAGAGGTTATGTAAACGCGTTTTTCGGTTGAAGATACATTCTTATCCTGAATCAAGCAGCGTTTTGGCTCGGATTTTGCTTGGAAACGAAGTATTCACAAACCCTAGTACCTCCCTATAAATATAGGCCGAAACCCATCACTTTTACTCATCCAAAAACCTCTAGAAAACCCTTCGAAACCTCGTACCCTGTTTCTGCGCAGCCACTGTGTTTGAGCGTTTTCGGCTTGAAATCGAAACCGAAAGCTGTGTTTGTTGCCAACAGTAGGTAGTATTCGATCCCACGAGTCCAACGCCACCGATCCCGTCCTTTTTCGTGTCCGTTCGAGGGAGAATCGAGCCATCAAACACAGTTGTCGGTACTCTGTTTCAGCCTTCGTACTAGTGAGTTCCTCCGTTAAAAAAAAAAATTATGCAGTTGAACTGAGTTATATATATACCTACGGATCTGAGTTTATATATAACAAAACATGCATAATTATACATACGGATTAATTTGAGTTGTAAGGTTTAACATGTGTGATCGAAGAAGAATTCAAAACCATTTAATTAGCATGCAGGAAGTTAATAAGGGTGTATATACATGTAGGATACATGTGAAAATTAGCATGCTTGTACGCATCACTATATAAACAAGTGATAATTAAATGGTTAATCATCCTTTTTAAAAGGAAAATTTTGTATACTGCACACATGCTAATTCGCATAGTATACATGTGGACATGTAAATCTGAGGCAAGGAATTTTTATCAGTACTATGGTTAATCGGGTATACATATATTTAAATAATTAATTACTTAGTTGTAGGAAGAAACATATAAATACATACGATGAAAGTACATATATATTAATATGTATACATTTTGTATTATGTGTTACAATTTTGGAATCGGAAATTGGAGCAGCCTTTACGCCCGATTATTGAGTTCACTACATATCTCGTTACGCCTTCTTTAAGACTCGTCTTCAAATCAAGGCAAGTGGTTTGGTTCGCTTTGCATTATTTCTTTAAGCATTGGAATTGAATCCATGTTTAATTATTGTTGGGAATTGTTTGTGTCGAAATAATTGGATTAGGTTTACTTATCGTTTTAGATTTAATGACCTTGTTATAAAGCGCTAGATATATATATGCTAGGTTGTGCGTAGCCCTCGGGCTTGTTTGTGAATTGTTGTGCTTTGTCTATGGACTTGTATGCTAGCCTAGTACTAGGGGTGTAAGACTTGTGATCTTTGGACACCTCTCTATAACATTCACATTAGGATGGACCTAAACCCTAATGCTGGTCATGACCCTGCCCGTCTCATCCGTGCATGAGGGGTGTAGCACCTAGCTAATGCTCTCTATCGATTCCTGGGTAGTTCTTGTATTCGCGCCTTGACTAGTTCGAGAAGTATTAAAAGCTTATAACTCGATGTGTAATGTTTTGTCATTTAAATAAGATAAGTGCCCAATGCACACCTTTAATGAACCAGGGTGGTGGTTACAATTTGTGACCCTACTCTTGCTCCCGGCTAAGTAAGTCTTCTTTCCAATCTGAATGCATGCTCGAGTTTGTTAAAACGCCTATAAAATGGCAAGACGGGCTTGGTACTTAAGCGCCTTCGCGGCCACCTCCCAGTCGGCACCCTCCGAGTATGATGAGGTTGGTCAGGACCCAATTAGTCGACAGGAGGCTTTTCAAAATAAAATTATGTGAATAATAAAACGTTCCCAACAATCGCATATTTCCTTAAAGGAACCACATTTCTTGTGGCGTCCCCTCCCTTTTAATTGCATTCCTCTTTTCTTTTCCGTGGAAGTATTGTATTACTAAACCGTTGACCGGCTTTTATTCGGAATTCAATGGTGGTGATTTAATACGACCACAAGAACCACTCACAAAAAGTCCCATTTGCTTAGTCTGTCACAAGACTAACCCGACCGTTTCTTTCTTTTGCATGGTCGGCTGGTGTCAACCCATCCCTACACGGAAACATCATGTCTCAAGCTTACGGAGTGAAGAAGGTGATTACAGCATACTTGGAGTTTCTATTTGTTGACAAGGTTTCTATTAAGTTATTTCTTTATTTATAATAAAGGCGAGATCCTTGACTTGTGAGGTCCGTCAAAACAAGTTTGCATTACAGGATTGCTTTAATTCCGCATTATTAAAGTCGATTAAATTATGGACGCACTCTTTTTATAATTTGTTATTCTACTTTCTATTTTATTATGAATTTTGTATGAAAGTTTTGTTACTGTAAAGCCTTGGGTGGCTTAGGATGAATTTCCTAGGACACTGGCGTGTAACCTCTCCAAGGGAAATCGGGGGTGTTACAGTGGCGGCATGACAGAGAAAAAGGGATAGGAGATAGAAGATAGAAGAGTTAGGGTTACTTCGCCCGCATCTGCCGTTTTCGCGTGCCGTCTCAGGTCGTTAACGAGCTTCGCAGGTCGTTAATGAGTATGGACGACTCGTATTTCAGTGTTGTTGCAAGCCTGACTTCTTATGCCATGTTAGTTTTTGAACAATTCTATCTTGCAAACTTCTAAACTACAAAAAACTCAAAAGAAAGCTTTGAAAATGATCTAAAAAGAAAACGAAACTAAAAGAAAACGAGATCTGGCTGGGACATCTCGATTTGTGAGGCAGCTGTTATGTGATTGGCATCTTGATTGAGGCTGAACTCTACCCGCTCCTCTCCTATATCGTAGGTGAGGAGTCCTTTCCGAACGTCAACTCTAGCGCCCCTTGTAGCAAGGAATGGCCTGCCTAGAATGATGGGGACTAGAGGATCTTCATGCATGTCGAGGACAATGAAATCATTTGGAATGAAGAATTTCCCCACTTGAGTGGGATAATCATCCACGACTCTTGTAGCTTTCACACATGATCCATCCGCCATATACAGCCTCATATCCATAGGTTCCAGAGTTCCTATGTTAGCTTTCGACCAGATTGATAGGGGAAGTAAACTCGTACTGGCTCCCAAATCACATAAAAAATTGAATCGATGGTCACCTATGTCAATTGTGATAACAAATCTCCCTAGGTCGCCTAGCTTCTCTAGAAGAGTAATAAATCGGACCTCATCTATAAGCTTTGTTATGGATCCTTTCATGCTAAGAATGGCTTTCAAAAAACATTGTGTAAGCCGGCATTCCACTTAGGGCCTCAACGAATGGTATAGAAATATTTCAGCCCTGGAAAATCTTAACGAAACTCTTAAACTTGCCTTCAGTTGAGTCCTTAGACTTCGTAGTAGGAAGGAGAAGAGTTTTCACCAATCTCGGAGCCAAGGCGGGCTCGAGAGGTGATGCTACCGGGTCGACATTAGGCTCGATTGGTGCCTTATAAGGGTCGGTGGGGTCAGTATCGAGCCTGGGATTAAGAGAGGAGCTCGGTGTAGAGAATTTACCTGGGTTGGAGTCAGAAACAACACTGGGAATATCGGTTCCGAATTGTTTAGGTTGGGTAACGACCCTCTTTGGCTCGTTGTGGACTTGGGTCGTGACATCCTCTTCAGGTTCGGGGATTTTCTCCTTGGCTTTGGCACGCTCCGGTAGTGTCTTTGCACTCATAAGTTGCACGGCCGCTCTTTGTCCTCTTGGGTTCTCCTCGGGGCGGCTCGGGAGTTGCCCTTGCGGTCTCGGAATCTATGCGGCCAGGTTTCCTAGTTGTGAGTTGACACTCTTCTTCCACACATCAAACTCTCCCCATCTTGCTATGGACATCATTGAATTTGCTATGGACTCCATTGATGCCCTCTTGTAAACCTTGTACCTAGGATGGTGGCTCTTGGTAGCTTGGAGGTTGATACGGCATGGGCCGTCTATTCGGTGGGGGTGTTGCATAGCTTGGGTTCGGATTTTGATTACCCCATGCCGGGTAATTGTTCGGCCTGTCAAAGTTATTAGGCTGGTTCCAGTATTGACCTCTCATGTAATTCATCTCAGCATAAGTCTCAACGGCTCTTACCTGCTCGATGTTAGTGCAAGTAGAAGTACTATTGGCAGAAGAACAAACCTCTTGACAAGGTTGAGAGATTATTAAAAAACTTACTTGTTTCTTCAGATGGTTGATCTTATCCTGTAGAAATGATTTTCGACATCAGGATCAACTTCGTCATTGTTAGGCACGGAGAGATGCTTTTGTGGTTAGGGTGGCTGTTGAGTACCATACATGGCATTGTAGTTAGACAGCTTGTCCTACAGTTCCCATGCAGCAGTGGGATCCATCTCTATAAAACCGCATGCAATGTGTGTGTTGATGCGGTTCTTCGTTTCTGCATTGATCCCCTATAAGATGATTTCTTGGAGCACATATAGGGGTTGCCCATGAGTAGGGCACTGTTGGAGCATCTCCTTAAACCTCTCCCATGTCTCTACAAAGGTCTCGTTAGGCAGCTGGTGATAGGAAGTGATGCGTTTTCTCAACTCCATTGTCTTGGAAGGAGGGAAGAACTTTGTAAGAAATTGATCATACAAATCCTTCCAAGACCTGATAGACTTAGGAGGTAAGCTCTCCAACCAACTCAGGGCCTTTCCAGTAAGAGACCACCTGAAAGCTTTTAATAGAACATATTCAAGTGAGACACATTCAACAGCTATAGTTTCACATAAATCAAGGAAATTTTTAATATATTCCATAGGGGACTCAGTAGGTTTCCCTTCAAACTGAGCCTGTTTTATTAAGGATATAAATTGAGACTTGATCTCAAATCTCTTCTCTATCTCTAGAAGCACGATTGCAGACTCTGGCACCCTCAGTTCTGGATGCATATATTGCTTGGCATTCCTCGGATAGGCATTCAGTTGCTCCTGTAGACGCGCATTGTCCTCTCGCTGGCGAGCAACGTTCACTCGCTCTCGTTCAGCTGTTGTAGCAACAACATCTCGATCTGCTTTAACGCCTTCATCTATCTCCAGAGGTCTGCCAACTCTTGTGCCATTCCTTCAGGTGTAACTATGGCTTTTTTTTCTCTCTGTCTGCGATGCAAGGTGCGTTCTGGTTTAGAATAATAACCGATATTTTCAAATTCGAGCATGCGATGTCCTGTTGGCATACGCTGAGAAAACAAAAAAAGAAAATAGAACTAAAAACAAAAATGAGGTCGGGCTATTCCCAGACCCACAAGTAAACAAACAAATGATGTTGCTTTCCCGACAACGGCGCCAATTTGTTGTAGGGCCGATTTAACTCAACAACAAATAACATTTGTAGTCAAGACCCCGGTGAGTATAGCGAAGTCAAGACCGTCCACGGGAAGCAAGGTTGTCTGTTTACCAAACTAAAAACAAAGAAACAAAGCAAAACAAAGCAAAAACATCTACGACAGACCTCATTAACGACCTTGTCACGATCGTTAACGATCCTGGAATTATACGGAAAACAGACCAAATAAAGATGAAAGTACAGGCTCGGTACCGATCTAAAGTGCCTCGGTAACAAGTGAAATCGAATGCTAAACTGAAGATTCAATGGATAAAAAGCTCTAGGACAAGGGTTACCACAACATAGCTATGCATATAAACTCATGTGAAGATAAAGATCATGCCTTTGAAGATAAATCTATCAACTTTCGTTGACTAAACAAGCAAATCAATCAACTTTTATAAATCAATTCACTTTATTACTTCTTTTGAATCTACAGCTCGAAACTTTCGTTATCGAACAATATCAACATTCAAGTTCACAACTTTTTCTTTCGATCAAGCTAAGAACTCAAATTACTTTGACTCTCGTCTAAGCATAAGCACAACAAGCAATTCAAAAGATAGAAGGCAATCAAAAAATCAACACATTCCTCCAATTAGGCTCAACTAAGTTGGGTTTCAAGCCCGATCCTAGAAAAGTAAACTAATCACTATTCGTTGAATCAAAGCAAACAAATTTAATCAAAGAGAACATTGAAAAGCAAAACTTACATCAAATTGTAAGAATATCGTCGTACAAATACTTGTGGAATTCCAAAAACAACTAAGAACAACAAACAAGAGCTTAATAACAGAACCCTTCATCTCTCTCTCGATCGGAAACAGTCCGATTTCTCTCTCTCTCTCTCTCGACTTCTCTCCTCAAAACAAATCAAACCCCCCTTGTCTAGGCTTAAAACAAGGGTATTTATATTAAGAAAGCTATCTAATAAAAGATCTAAAAGATAAGAACTTATTAAACTAAAAGATAACAAGATAAAAGATATAAAACCCGAAAGTCGACTGCGCTCTACCGACACAGGTCACTTCGTTAACGACCTGCACAGGGTTGGTAGACACCTGCTGAATCCCTTAACAAAAACTCCGATGCACAACACGGTAACGACCCTCACGGGTTGTTAACAAGCCCTCTGTGTTGGCTTATTACAAACTCTTCCTTAGCTTAACTCACACTCTAACTTGATCTTTACATGCAATCTTCTTCCTCCTCTTCTATGTATACACCATGTTGGATCGTAAACGGTTAGCAAAGAGCTTGGGAACTGGCAATTAAGCTGTTCCCAAGGCAGCGAAAGTAAATAGTTCGCAAGTATGAAAGACAGTAAAAACACAGTTCCTTTATAGAGGAACCCCACTACAACCAACTAGTTGTATGGGTAAACCTCTACCTCTGCTTGGAGGATTTTGAATGACTTACTTGTATTGATTGCTTTGTTCCTTAGTTACAACAGTCGGATTCACACTTCCCTATTCCTACGAGTTCTTCCTAACTCTAGCAACACTAGTAAATCCTCTCAACTGAGTTCCTAAGCTCACAACAGCAAACTACAAATAACTCAAACCCTATACCGACTTCTCAGTTCCCTTGTCCTTGGGAACTTCGGCTTCACCGTCGTTGAGATCACACACTCGCCGGCGGGGACTTCTCTTCCTTTTCTTTCTTTTCTCAGGTGTGGGTGTTTGAGAGTTCTGGGAGAAGTACTCAATCCGAATACTATTCATTTGGCTTTATAGTCCGGTGAGCTTGGGCAGTCGCATCTTTCGTCTTTGTCCAAAATGCCCTTTGCTTGATGCCCAAATTGTACTTTCTTCACATGTGACTTTGGTTTGAACTAGGTCAACTTCTTAGATCAATCGGACCGTTGGATGAAGCATGACAGTCTGATCCTCAGACTGTTCCTTCGGGCTGTCCGAGACAGAATCCCGCGATCTGCGCTGAACGGTTGTTGTCCTCACATGTGAGTTCCCATGTCATCGGAACTGTCTTGTTCAGAGTTCCCTTGATGGAAACTCTTCATCGTTGTAAGCTTGTGTTCTCTTGATTGTTTCTGGGAGTTCCCACTTCATGGGAACTTTCCTCTTCAGAGTTCCCTTGATGAAAACTCTGCATTGTGACCTGCTATGGCTTTTGGTCATTCATAGGAGTTCTTGGTTGTACCTGTGTTCCTTAGAAATACTTGAACAAACCACATTAGTTCCCTATGGTGTTTGTCATTATCAAAACTCGGAGAACGACATCGTTGATCCGTTGTTTAGAACCAGAGGTCCCAACAACGTCCCAACACACCACACTCACCACTTCACTTCAGCTTTGCTTGAAAAGTGCTCCTCTCCGCTAAAAAAAAACTTCAAAAAGACACAAAACGGAGTACCTTCCATACTTTTCACAAAATATGCAAACTCATCCAAAAACACCCAAAACTTACACAAAAACCTACTAGAACTAAACTAAACAACCTTAGAAAGACACCTAAGACTAGACCACAAACACGAACATCAAACCCTCTCCCCATTGGCTCGTGCTTAGTATGTCGTTCAGGCGCGTGGGCCGACGGAGGAAACAGATCGCAGTTGAGAGTGTAGCCCTTCATTATTGACGGTCAATTGCTCAATGTTGGTTTTGTGCTTTTCTTTGCAAGCACGTTGATCCGTTAACTCCTTCTCGAGACCTTGAATCCTTAGGGCAAATTCTGATAACTCGACGTGGAGCACTACCAATGCATCCTGGCGTGCGTCTCCATTGACCCCAACATCTTGCTCTTGGTTTCTTTTATTGATGTTGCTCTTAATAAGCGTTTGGTTTCCTCAGATCTGGGGTGTAACCCTTTTTCGATCTTAAGCCCTACGGTGGGCGCCAAATTGTTTTGGATAAAAAATGAACAATCGATTTCCTGTCCTAAATCGGGATTACAATCGAGTAGATTCAGGGAAGACGAGTGAATGAATTGATCGATTCGATAAGAACAAAAGTGACAAGTCTTTTCTTTCTTGAGAGCTAGAGTTCTCTCGTGTACATGCGAATGAATCCTCAAAATACACCCTTCGCCTATTAAACTAGCCGTTTTCCCCTTCAGTGCCCACCATCTCCATGTCGTTATTTTGTATCTCAATTGTTTGGCCACCTCTCCACGTCTGTCAGAAAATATAACCGCCGTGAGTGGCTGGTCCCTCGGGTATGCGACTCCTTTCTATGCTCTTGCTAAGAAGGTTCTTCACCATGCTCTAACTCCTGGAGACTTAAAGAAGGTTGTCCAGTACAAGACAGCTAAGCAAATTTGGGATGCTCTCAAAAGGCTTAATCAAGGAAATGATGATGTGAAGAAGGATCGTATCATTGCTCTAGAAAGGGAGTATGAAGGAGTAAGTCAAGAAAAGAATGAATACTTGGGTGACTACCACTCAAGATTTGAAGCTGTGGTTAGCCAACTTAAGTCTCTTGGTGAAAAAGTTCCTCAATGGAAGCAGGTTAACAAGTTGCTCCAAGGGCTCAATGCAAAATGGAATGAAGTTGCTGCTGCAATGTTAACCAACAATGAGACTAAAACACTCACTTTGGAAGATGTCATAGGAAAGTTAACTATGTATGGAGGGATAAAGCAAAGACGAGATGATCGCCTCGAAACTGACAAGGTTAAGAACATTGCCTTGAAAGTTGAAAGGGCCTTTGATCTTGCACAAGGTGATGATGATCAAGTTGATGGTGACGAAGAAGTTGCATTCATCTCAAGAGTCATGAAAAGGCTTTGGAATCGCAACAGTAAAACTCCATCTAAAGGAATCAAACTTGTCAGAGACATGAATGATGTGATATGCTATCATTGTTCGAGAAAAGGACACTTTGCAAGAAACTATGTCAGGAGGAAGTCAGAAGGTGACAAGAATGCTCTGTTAGCTACTTGGGACGATTCAGATGCTGAAGATGAGGCAAGTCAACAAGAAGACGTGTGTCTCATGGCTATAGATGCTCCAATAGAGGTATATGATTCTGAACTTTCGTCTATTTTGTCCAAAAGAACTACAGAATATTCCATGCTATTATTGAGAAGTCGGGAACTCAAGTTACTCAACTTAGTGAAAAACTTGAAGAAAAAGAAGATAACATCACTAACTTGATGGATGTTAATCATGGTTGGTCTATCAAATGTGCTATGTTAGAGAAAAAGTCTTTGATATCTGAGTCAATTGCTTGCAAAACCTGTGATAACCTTAAATCTGAACTGGATGACTTAGAACGGAAAGTCACAAACCTTGAAGGAGAAAATCTCATGCTTAAACTTGGTAATGCTAAGCTAGTCAATGACCTTGAAAAAGAAAAGAAAAGTAATGAGTCCAATAAAAATAAATGGATAGAGGAGTTATAGCTAATAAAACTGCTGAAGAGTATGCAAAAACTTTTGTAACTTCAAGACCTGGACTTGGATATTCCTATGTGCCTAAAGACTTGAAAAACTTGTGTCCACTTGAGCCTAAAGGTAAAACACCTATATGCGACAACAAAGAAAGTTGTTCCATATCAGACGTGGGGAACCCAGGCAGAGGTAAACGACCTTGGTTTTCAGGCCACAAAGCACACAAAATCTATGTGAAACAAGTTGAGAACTTGAAACCTTCAAAATTTGATTTTCATACTCGTATTAATAACAAGTATGTCAGTCTTAAATCTCATAAAACTTGCTCGTATTATGGAAAAGAAGGTCATCTTCAACATGAGTGCAAGAAAAAGATGAAGGATAGCAAATCTTATGGATTTTGGGAAGCTCATGAACGTGAGCCAACCATAGATCATGAGAGATTTTATAATGAAAGATGTTCTGTAAATCATCACGTTGCCCAACCTAGAAGAGTTGTCAAACAACTCTGGGTTCGTAATAACTGACTTTTACCTTGCAGAATGAAGTGAGAGAAAGTGGTCCCTAGTTCTTCGACAATGCATGTTCAACCCATATGACGGGAAGCTTTGAGTCATTTATCTCACTTCATGAACAAGAAGGTAGCAACATCACCTTTGGTAACAACAATAAGGGTCAAGTATTGGGTATTGGAAAGGTAAGAATTTCTAAGAACTTTTGTGTTAACAATGTAAGCTATGTCAAGGGTCTTAGATATAATTTGTTAAGTGTTTCCCAACTTTGTACTAACAATCTCTATCAAAATGTCTTTGACTCTCTTGGATGTCAAGTTATTGATGTTAGCTCAAGTAAGTCTCTTCTGAAGGGAACTTGTGAAAACAATCTTTATAAGGTTGTTCCTAGGCTCTTACATGAGGAAAAGTTGTGTTTTCAAGTGGTTGAAGACATTGCCAATCTCTGGCATAACAGATTTGGTCATGCGAGTCTACAACTTATCCATAAACTTCACAATCAAGAAGTGGTACGTGGATTACCTAAGATCGATCCAATCAAACATGAAGTGTGTGAAGCTTGTGTGAAAGGAAATCATGTCAGATCCTCTTTTCAATCGAAAAGAGAGGTAAGTACTTCTACTCCCTTAGAGTTAATTCATATGGATCTTTGTGGACCAATGCATGTGAGAAGTCGAGGAGGTAATAGATATGTTTATGTCATTGTTGATCACTTTTCACGTTATACTTGGGTATTTTTCTTGTTTTCTAAAGACCAGGTATTTGAATAATATAGTACATGGGTTAAGCTTACAAAGAAAGTGCTTGACGTACCTTTGATCTCTATTCGATCTAATCATGGCACTGAATTTGAAAATGCTCAGTTTTTGGATTTCTGCAAAGAAAATGGTGTAGGTCATAACTTTTCAGCCCCAAGAACCCCTCAACAGAACGGAGTTGTTGAGAGAATGAATCGAACTTTGGAGGATATGTCAAGAACATTGTTAATCTCGACTGGACTAACAAGAAATTTCTGGGGAGAAGCCATCAATCCCGCATGTTATGTACTAAACAGAGCTATGGTAAGACCCCTTCTTGGGAAAACACCATATGAGCTTTTAAGAGGAAGAAAACCAACGTTGCTCACTTGCGTACGTTTGGTTGTAAGTGTTTCTTACATAATAATGGCAATGATAATCTTGGCAAGATGGATGCTAGGAATGAGGAAGGAACCTTCGTAGGCTATTCTCAGCATAGCAAAGCCTACAAAGTGTTTAACAAAAGAACTAAGAAAGTTGAACAGAGTGTTCATGTTGTGTTTGATGAGAATACCATGTGAGGCAGCTCTATTGTTGATGAAGAGGAAGGAGATCTAGGTTTTCATCTGTGTGAAGAGTCAGAAGTTAGCATTGAGAAAATTGATCAAGTTCAACAAGTTGTTTACCCGGATCAGGTGGACGACGTAGATGATCCTGACATGCCTGCTTTAGAAGATATTGCCAATGTTGAAGAATCTAACAACGATGATTCTGATCCAAGCGAAGAGGCTACAAAGGCTGAAAATTCCAACACTGATCAAGGTCACAACAGCAGGGTAGTTGACCTCACTCAACTACCGTTAAACTATCAACAAAAAGATGCTCACCCAGTGACCAACATCATCTAAAATTACTCCAATGGTGTTCAGACACGTTCTTCACTCCAGAATTTTTGTGCATTCAATGCTTTTCTCTTTGTCCTAGAATCCAAAAAATGTGGATCAAGCTCTAAAGGATCTAGATTGGGTATGTGCTATGCAAGAAGAACTTCATCAATTCGAGAGAAACAAGGTTTGGCACCTAGTTCCACGACCCAAAGATAGAACTGTGATTGAAACACGTTGGGTATT
The DNA here is from genome assembly GCA_964016875.1 of Fallopia convolvulus. Taxonomy (NCBI): domain Eukaryota; kingdom Viridiplantae; phylum Streptophyta; class Magnoliopsida; order Caryophyllales; family Polygonaceae; genus Fallopia; species Fallopia convolvulus. The sequence continues at coordinate 22,910,881 of OZ024730.1, forward strand.
CAGAAATAAGCTTGATGATTTTGGAAACAATGTGAGAAACAAAGCAAGTCTTTTGGTTAAGGGATATAACCAACAAGAAGGGATAGATTATGATGAAACTTTCACTCCTGTGGCACGTCTTGAGGCAATTCGTCTTTTGGTAGCTTTATTCAGCTCATCATGGTTTCAAGCTTCAACAAATGGATGTTAAAACAGCCTTTTTGACTGGATTTCTTAAGGAAGAAGTGTTCATAGAGCAAACCCCAGGCTTCGAAGACGTCACTCACCTAGATCATGTCTTTAAACTTCACAAAGCTCTTTATGGCTTGAAGCAAGCACCTCGAGCTTGGAATGACAAGCTTTCTCAGTTCTTGCTCCAACATGGATATGTTCGAGGATAGGTGGATAAGAAACTATTTCTTCTCAAAGAAAGAAAGCATACTCTGGTTTTGCAAGTCTACGTGGACGACATCATCTTTGGCTCTACTGATGAAAAACTTGTGAAGTGGTTCTCTAACCTCATGGCCAGTGAATTTGAGATGAGTATGGTTGGTGAACTTAAGTTTTTCCTAGGACTTCAGGTTACTCAAGATATTGAAGGAACAAGAGTGCATCAACAAAAGTATCTCAGGGAGTGTGTCAAGAAGTTCGGCTTGGACAACTCAAAATCCTTTGACACACCTATCTCTCCCATCACTTCTCTAGGAAAAGATGAGAATGAAAAGAAGGTTGATCAGACTTTGTATCGAGGCATCATAGGTTCTTTACTCCACCTCACGACAAGTTGACCAGACATCATGTTCATCGTATGCTTATGTGCCAGATTTCAGTCTGATCCAAGAGAATCGCATCTCAAAACTGTCAAGAGGATTCTAAGGTACCTCAAAGGGTCCGATGACTTGTGCTTATGGTACCCAACCTCATGTGACTTTGGTCTAGTCGGGTACACGGAGGCGGATTTTGCTGGGAACAAGGTTGATCGTATGAGTACCTAGGAATGGCTAAATTTCTTGGACCATGTCTTGTGTCATGGGTGTCCAAGAAGAAAAATTATGTTGCTCTCTCTACTGCAAAAGTTGAGTACATCGCCGCTGCCGCATGATGCACTCAACTTATTTGGCTTAAGCAACAACTTCATGATTTTGGTTTAAAGTATGATGGCATACCTATTCTTTGAGACAACACAAGTGCCATCAACATCTCAAAGAACCCTGTACAACATTCACGAACCAAGCACATCGAGATTCGACATCACTTTCTTTCTGACTGTGTCGAGAAAGGGTTGGTGAACATGGATTTCTGCCGAACAAGTGAACAACGTGCTGACATATTCACTAAAGCTCTCAATCATGAACCCTTCGTACAGTTCCGCATCGAGCTAGGTATGATTTCCCTTAACTAATCTATTTCCCATTTTTTTCCCTCAATGATTGGCTAGATTAGATGTTTTATTTTTTGATTCAAAAGTTTTCTGATCTTGAGGTGTTAAATTAGAATGTTTCCATGTTACATAACTCATGAACCATGCACATCATTATGTCTTCAATCGTTGCTTCTTGAGTTATGTATCAATTACATGATGAAACCTCTCTTTGAGCCCAAAAGAGTCAAAACCTGATGTTCCTAACCCCCATTACAAGCACAAATGACGGTTGAATCTACATCCTTCCTAAGCCTATCATCTTAGAGTGTCTCTATGAGCCTATTTCTGTATGTTTTGATATAAACAGAGACTTATCTACTTGATTGACAAATCCACATAAATATTTTCCCCTCGTTCTCTTTGGCACACTCCTGCAAAACCCCAAAGAACCAAGTGTATTCTCTTTTCAATGGATGTTTGAAACTTATGTGAGGTTAGTGACTTTATGAGAAATGTCAGTTGTCTAGAAAGTTTGCTAGTTAAAGTGGTTGATGTAGAACAGGTTGAGAACGTCAGTTTCAGAGTAAGACAAGAATCACCTTTCTCCAACGATATCTTTACAAATATTTGAAGATCTTTTCCCAAAGGAAATTTGCCTTTTCAGTTGCATTGATTAAAGATCTTGGGAAGATCTAGTTTCTATCTAATCAACTACAGTTCAAGAATAAATAAGGAGAGGGATTTTGGTAAAAAGGTACACTCTCTCTCTCACTCCTGTGCATTATCTCGCTCACTTGCTCTTTTCAATTTCTCTGCAATTCCTTTCTCTCCCAAAAAGCTTCAACCTTTTCACCATCAATGGCATCAAACCCTAACCCTAAACTCTCATCCCCCATTCGTGGTACTGAATCTCAATGAACCGTAGCCCTAAAACTTGGGAAAGTTGTTGATTCTCAAACCCTGGATCTGCTTTTTAGTAGCCATTCAAACCGCCAAAAAACCCGCTACACCATTGATGCTCGAAGGTCTCGAATCCACACAAAATCAAGAACTTGATCCATCATCTCCAAATCCTACTGAATCCCTCCCAATCTCTAAAGAAGTCCCTCTTACTCAAACCTTTCCAGAAACCCTCGCCTCATCCCCACAAATTTCTCTACCCAATTCTCCGACACCCGTAGATAACAAGCAAGAGAGAACCGAGACTGTGCTCGGAGTTGAGATTTCCAATTCTCAACACATGCAAGGGGATTTTGTCTCCGTTCAAGAGGTTGTGAAATCCGTTGAGGCCATGGTTTCTCAGGAAAGAGGAACAGAACCAGTCGATGCGGAAGAGACGAATATTGTACTCTTGGCAGGAACGGATACTCAGGTTGAAGACTCTACACAAGTCGTTGACCCAACCAAGGTGATTAACCCAGTCGACAACCAAGATTCACCTCTCCAGCCCTTGAACTTTGAAGGTCAAGATGACTCTGAACAAGGTACCCCCAGTGATCCTAAGCTCTCTTTGTTCAAATCTGTTACATCTTCCTCTAAGGCAAAATCAACCGAATAAATAGCTAGGCAATTGTTTGTATCTGAAAAATCCGATGAGGATGATGTTGTGATAACCAAGGAGTTAAGAAAACCTAAGTCTAGGGAGTCTAGTGCTAAGGTTACTAGAAAGAGAGGTAGGGAAGTGTCTCCCACACTAGTAGGATCTAAGGGTGGTGACTCTGCTGTCTCCAAGAAAATTGTTAGGTCTAAAAAGAGCAAGAAGGCGCCCACTCGGTCAAGTGGACGACTTGCTGCAAGTCGAAAACATCAAAAGGGCAGTAGAGAAATCAAAGGCGAAGGAAGCAACATGGCTGGACGTGATTTTGGAGAATTCATATCATTTCCTTTTGTTCTTTACCAATTCAAGCACGCTCAAAGCGAATGATTCGTTGAAGATGAATGAAGTCCAAACACCAAGACCTTTACTAAGGTCCCGATCATTTAAATTTAAGAAGGTGTTCATGGATCTTGTATTGTCCTTTGATTATGTTCATCAATGGCGTCCAAGGCCACCAAGGAAGAGAATCAAGTCACAAAAGTTTGCAAACTTAAGAAGCCCGTCAAATTAAATACAGTTCTCAGTAAAATGGTCATAACTTGGGCTGCAAAATTGATCTCAAGTCCGTTCAAATTGCGTTGGATAGATAATCAAAAGATATACAACTTTTTTAGTTTATGTTGAATCCAGAATCTTATCTTTAGTTTTAGTTCTATCTATTTCTAGATATTATATTTATGAATAATTTCGGCCATAGGAGTAAGCTAGATGGCTAAATTATCTAAGTTTATTATTTTTTACATCTTTTTTAGTTTTAGGATTAGCTTTTTAGTTTTCTTATCTAAATAAGTCAGATAATTATTTATTTGATTTATTTATGGTAAGGGGACTTAGATAAGAGTTTTAGGAATATATTAGGTTATCTTGTGAGGCAAGCAAAAGGTCCATTATACCCCTTCTAGGGCTGGCCATCTTTTTACTTGCTCTCCAAGGAGACTCTTTTATATTCTCTTTAAATACGTTGCAGTTATCATTCAATAAAAATCAGCCTGAATTAGATAAACCCTTATTGGTTTATCTAGTTTATGGGCCATTAAAGCAACTATTCTGTTAAAGCAATTTCGATCATAATCATCACCAATTCGTTCTTGTTTCAAATCAGATTTGATCTGTTAATTTCATCAATTAAGTTAGTTCTAGTTTGATTATTAAAGATCAAACCTAGTTCATCAATTGAATTTAGCGTTAGAGCCAATTCAATTGAACTATCTCTTTGGTTATCTTCACTCTTCAAATCAGTTTCATTCTCATTCATATTTCAAGTTTCTTATTCATCAAGTTATTAACTTTGAAGGCAAATCAGGTTGGAAAGAGAATTACTTATCAAGATCGTGCCAAAACACGACCGAATTGGTGATGATTATGATCGAAATTGCTTTAACACAATAGTTGCTTTAATGGCCCATAAACTAGATAAACCAATAGGGGTTATCTAATTCAGGCTGATTTTTATTGAATGATAACTGCAATGTATTTAAAGAGAATACAAAAGTGTCTCCATGGAGAGCAAGTAACAAGGTGGCCAGCGCTAGAAGGGGTATAATGGACCTTATTCTTGCCTCACAAGATAACTTAATATATTCCTAAAACTCTTATGTATGTCCCCTTACCATAAATAAATCAAATAAATAATTATCTGACTTATTTAGATAAGAAAACTAAAAAGTTAATCCTAAAACTAAAAAGGACATACAAAATAATAAACTTATATAATTCAGCCATCTAACATACTCCTCTGGCCAAAATTATTTATAAATATAATATCTAGAAATAGATAGAACTAAAACTAAAGATAAGATTTTCATAAGACTTGTACATCTCTCAGTAAATCGCAATTTTTGCATCCTTTCTTTCGGATTCTGGATTCAACGTAAACTACAAAGTCGTAGATCTTTTGATTTTCTATCCAACTCAATTTGAACGGACTTGAGATCAGTTTTCTAGCCCAAGTTATGACCATTTTAGTGAGCATTGTTTTTAATTTGACGGGCTTCTTAACTTTCCGAACTTTTGTGACTTGATTCTCTTCCTTGGTGGCCTTGGACGCCATTGATGAACATAATCAAAGGATAATATCAGATCCATGAACACCTTCTTAAATTTAAATGATCGAGACCTTAGTAAAGGTCTTGGTGTTTGGCCTCCATTCGTGTTCAACGAATCATTCGCTTTGATCCTCCCTTGATTTGTATCAGGGTGATTGTTGGTGGGGTGACGAACTCCATTGAGGATCTCTCGCTCCAACTAGCGGTGTTTTAGGACGAACCCTGTTGTAGAGAAAATTTAACTCGACAACAAATAAAATTTGTAGTCAAGACACCGCTGAGTATAGCGAAGTCAAGATCGTCCACGGGAAGCAAGGTTGTCTGTTTACCGAACTAAAAATATAGAAACAAAGGAAAAACAGCTACGACAGACCTCGTTAACGACCCTGACAAGGTCATTAACGATACTAAAATTCTACTGAAAACTGAACAAATAACAATGCAAGTGCAGGCTTGGTACCGATCCAAAGTGCCTCGGTGACGAGTGAAATCGAATGCTAAACTGAAGAAATTCAATGATAAAAATCTCTAGGACAAGGGCTACCACAACATAGCTATGCATATAAACTCATGTGAAGATAAAGATTATGCCTTTGAAGATAAATCTATCAACTTTTGTTGACTAAAAGAGCAAATCAATCAACTTTCATAAATCAATTCACTTTATTACTTGTTTTGAATCCACAGCTTGAAACTTGCGTTATCGAACAATATCAACATTCAAGTTCACAACTTTCTCTTTCGATCAGGCTACAAACTCAAATTACTTCGACTCTCGTCTAAGCATAAGCACAACAACAAATTCAAAAGATAGAAGGCAATCAAAAACTCAACACTTTCATCTAATCATGCTCAACTATGTCATGTTTCAACCCCGAACCTAGAAAAGTAAACTACTCACTATTCATTGAATCAAAGCAAACAACTTTCATCAAAGAGAACATTGAAAAGCAAAACTTACATGAAATTGAAAGAATATTGTCTTACAAATACTTGTGGAATTCCAAAAACAACTAAGAACAACGAACAAGAGTTTGATCACCGAACCCTTCCTCTCTCTCTATCGGAAATAGTCCGATTTCTCTCTCCCTTGACTTCTCTCCTCAAAACTAATCGAATACCCTCTTGTCTAGGCTTAAAAAAAGGGTATTTATACTAAGAAAGCTATCTAACAAAAGATCTAAGAGATAAAAACTTCCTAAACTAAAAGATAACAAGATAAAAGATATAAAACCCGAAAGTCGGTTGCGCTCTACTGACATAGGTCACTTCGTTAACAACCTATATAGGGTCGGTAGACACCTGCTGAATCCCTTAACAAAACTCCGATGCACAGCTCAGTAACGACCCTCACATGTCGTTAACGAGCCCTTTGAGTTGGCTCATTACGAACTCCTCCTTGGCTTAACTCGCACTCTAACTTGATCTTTACATGCAATCTTCTTCCTCCTCTTCTATGCACACACCACACACACCACTTCACTTCAGCTTTGCTTGAAAAGTGCTCCTCTCCGCTAAAAAAAACTACATAGAAGCTTCCATTCGGCCGGGTTGTAATGGGGCTTGGTAAAGACAATAAGGCATGGAAAATATTTTGGCTATGTGGTGCTTATAATATCCGGGAATCAAAGACTCCTAAAAACTCACACATATATCCAAAACTCTCAAAACATAACCAAAATCACTCAAACATTATGCTCAAACTTACTCACCTTTAAAATCCTAGAAAGCCTCATATAAAAATAAAAGAATCTCTGGTTTAACTTCAAACACAATGCACATCTGCCTTATCTTTCATTCTTTCTCATTCTGCATTTTTTCTTCTTCAACTCTTTTTCTCTCTTTTTTTTACTCTCGACTAGCCTCGTTAACGACCTAAAAAGGGTCGTTACCGAGCTACACTTTCTCCTCCATTTTTCTTATTATATAACATCGGTACCAAACCCACATAGGGAATCCTCTGATAAGGTCAAGCTTATCTCGAGTAGGGAAATAATTTTTGTTGAGCTGAAAAAACAAAAGGATATAGCTCAAATTGTCTGTCAAAAGAAGGATCATGTAAAGGGTGGATAAGGATAAATAAGGCTCATAAAAATAAGTTCTCTAACATATGACTTTCACAAGTAATGAACTAAAAATCTCATATAGGTCTCAAGAAATAAATAACCATCACAATTCCAAGAGATAATATATATAAAGAGAGTAAATCACACAAGAAAAGAAGAGGGGTTTATTATGTTCTCCCTATAAGGCCAAAAAATAACTCACAAGGTAGCAATTTTTGTTGGATTGCACTACTCATGCTAAAAGTTATACATGCTCAATTTCATCAAAATGTTATTCCTCTATAAAAAAACAATTTCATACAAAGAATAAGGCTATACCATAAAAAACATGCTTTAAAGGAAATTACATGATCATGCTAGCAATTAACTATCATAGAACCAAAAGACAAGGCATTTATCCATTCTAAAAACTCTTCTTTTTTTCATTTTAAAAACAAAGACAACTGAACAAAGCAAACAAGACAAACAAACAAAGACACCTTAAACAAACAAGTAAGTGAGTTTTCTTCCCTTCCTTACCCCATACTTAAAATTACAATGTACCCACTGTAATAAAACTAAGCAGTAGAAAAGAATAAAGAAAAAGAAAGAAACTCACAAGATAAACTGAAGCGGAAAAGAACATCCTCTGAAAGCTGAATCATCGTCGTGGTGGTGGTGGAAACTGATGCTTAAAGTTGTCCATGAACTGATACATGGTCCTCTAGTGCTCCTCATCAATCGTCCCCCTTTGCTCCTTCGTCCTCCAACGAGCATCCTCCTGTTGATGCCTCGCATCAACTAAAGCCATGCGAGCTGCATAGACACCCTCCCAACGCTCCATCCTCTGGGTGAGCTATGTTTGCTGCAGGTTGAGCTATTGTATTTGAAAAGATAAATCATCGGCCCATGGAGGTGGAATACTCGATCCAGTATAGGTGGGCTGAGGAGGCGGTGTGTAGTGATTCTGGTGCTGGAACTAGTCTTGGTAGATCACTGGGTTATAGGGCATCATCTCATATGACTGAGGCATGGTAGGCGGTGGCAGTGGCTCGGTACGGAAGTTGTATGCCTCGTTATTAGCCTCGAAATAATCGTTAATGATCCTTGGCAGGTCTTTACCAAAGTTGTCTTGATGTGATTCCATCTACAGAGTCATGGCCCCACGGTACCTTTCCAATCGGGGGGGCCGTTGAATACGCTGATTTTCGACCTTGGCGCTCCTTGGCCTTTGATGGATGGTACCACTTCTTTGGGCACTTTTAAAGGCACTATGCTCCGTGATTTGAGTGAAGATCTCAGCCCTAATGACAAGTTCAATTTGCACGGCAAAGGAGGGTCTTCACTTGGACAAATATCCAAGGTCGGTGTCCAAGGTGCTAAGAAGCCAAGTCAATGTACAACGCCCTATTTTAGAGGCATCACGAGAGCCCGTGCTAAAGCAATGCTTGACAAGATCAAGGAGGAGATCATGGCTCATAAGTTGGATTTTAGCTAACAATGGAGAAGGGTGGAGTATTATTGTGACATTTTGTGAAACTAGTGCACAAACTTGACTTGTGTTTCGTTAATGGCTTTAAGTTAGTTTCTTTAAACTTTTGGGTTGTTTTATGTAATAACGAGAGGAGTTATGGCTGAAATGAGAGAGAGAGAGAGAGAGAGAGAGAGAAAGAGAGAGAGAGAGAGAGAGAGAGAGAGAGAGAGAGAGAGAGAGGTGTGGCCTATGGTATTAAGTCTCATTTGTGGCCTCCTTTGAGGTTAGACTTGAACGATGAAAATGATCTCTATTTACTTGTTTTCAATCTAAAGTTCCTTTGTTTGTTTTTCGTTCAATCTCTTGTTAGAACGTTGGTGAGTCATATCCGACGCTCTTTCAATCTAGTTTGTTGTTCTTGGTGAGTCTTATCCAAGGGCAACATCCATATCCATCACTCCCCCATTCCATTTGCAATTGCTCCATTTCCATCTTGGTGGTTTCTGCACCACTTCAGTATAATCGACATATCTTTCAATATACACTTCATCTGGCTCTCAAATGTTTCGGGGTTAAACTAGACTCAATGATCTAACTCCAGGATTTGGAATCACTCGATTCCGAGTCTGGACGAGGGAGATCTACCTTTCTAATCCCAGGCGAAATTCAGCCACCGATCTCCATCATTCCTACGAACCAAGTGAAGGGTTTTCCGGGTTCTCTTAGCGATCCCTTTGTACCATCATCTACACCATCGGTCCTCCCATCATGTCTTCATCACCCAGCTCTATCATTCCTACGAACCAAGCGAAATTCAGCCACCGAGCTCCATCATTCCTACGAACCAAGTGAAGGGTTTTCCGGGTTCTCTTAGCGATCCCTTTGCACCATCATCTACACCATCGGTCCTCCCATCCTCATTATCGAGCTCCTCCGTGGCTGCCTCCGTTGCAGCGTCATCTTCATCCATTTCTTCGCCTTCTTTGTCGAACCTTGATACACACACCCTTAACGACGGCTCATCCTGTGGCTTCTTCTCCAACCGGAATGCATGGCCCGTCCAAGTCTCATACTAATTCGGCACATAAAGCAACTCGAACTTGTCTTGGGTAAGCAACACATCATGGCTAAGTACCTTGGTGGCGTACCATCTCTCGGTCCTCACAAAAATGGTGGAGGAGAACCAATACTTCTTTTCGAGCTTCTAGCACGGTTTGGCGTATAATGCTCAAGATCGACACAAAGTTTTGCTGCTAGAAGACTTACCAGATTCCCGCACCATACTTCTTTTGACTTGATCCCATACTTCTCGACATATTGCAACCATTCATACCCCAAGTTCAAGGGTGCGGGATTTTCAAAACGAATGGTACGGAGGCATGCAACCTCCAACCGTGTTGGTCTTGAAAGCTTTTTCTTGGGCCAAAAAGTGGCGCCCAAGACTCGGAGCATAATCCGGAAGATGTGGTTGATGATACTTGCCCCTAGTAGTGCTGTTGTGGAAGGTTCAACGTGCCCGGAAATGTAACTCAAGTTTCGGTGACCTTGAAGTTCTTGATCTTGTAATCCCGAGAGTAGTGAGGAAGCTCTAGAAGTGCATTGAATTCAACCATTGTGTACTCTTAGTCAACATTGCCTAACCGAAACTTGATCCTTCCGACTAAAGTTTTGGTCTCGAAGTTTGTCCGGAGAGTAGCTATAAACTCGGCGGTGAGGGCCGAGTGTCTTCTCCTTCTTCAACAGTTGAGGTATTCCCGAAATGGAAAAAGCGTGCTTGACGTCCTCATAGATCCCCAACGGCTTAGCGCTTGACCTCGAGAACCACCTAGTGAAGTGGTCCTTCTTTAGGACGACATCAAAGATCTTAGCTTGCTCTTGAGTAGTAAAAATGAAATTGTCCATGCGTGGAGGGGATGGGGACCTTTGAGTCCTCCTCTTATTTCCGGCTCTAGTGTTAGCTCGGCTAGTGCTTGCCATTTATGCTTGTAAATACCATGAATTTCCAAGATAAGATCCACACAACCCAACCAAAAGAAGACCCCATACTTTCTCTCGAAAATGCTCTCGGCATGCCTCGGTACCGAGCCAATTGGGTCGGTAACGAGGTATTTGGGTTTGGTTTCGAACTGAGCATATCACATGTCATTAACGATCCTCACAGGTCGTTAACGAGCTTGGGCGAAAACAACTTGCAGTCTATTCCGAGTACCAACCCTCTAAAAATTCCAACAAGTCTAGCACAATTCAACCACAATTCCACATAAAAACACACAATAACACATGCAACCCCATACTTGCTCGAAATCCTATCTAAACATGTCAATAATTGCCAAAATTCATGGTGAAGATCAATCAATTCAAGAACAAGTTACTTCATGCATTACTTTTCAAAATTTCAATGAAAATAAGCAAGAATAACTAAGTATAGATCAAGATCAATCACCAATAATAGAAGCAGTAGAAGCACAATGCAACCTAGACATGCAAACCAATTACTCAATCTAGATCTGGATATGAATTTTACCCCAAATATCATGAAATTTGCAAGAAGAGAGTTAGGGTTTAGAAATCATACCGTAGATTTAAAGAATTGAAGAGCAAAATTTGAATTGGAAAGGGATAACCAGGGCTTTGGTACGCTAGTAACGAACTCAAGGAGTGGGGCTCGTTTTCGTTGGAATGGAGCAGGCCTAGGTGCGGTGGTGCGATCGGTGGAGGGTGAAACTCGGTGAGGTTTGATAGAAAACTTGAAGATTTGGCTTGAGATTTGGGTGAGGGAGTTGCAGATTTGAGAGGTTTTAATAGGAAGAGGGAGAAGGGAGTGGCGGCATGACAGAGAAAAAGGGATAGGAGATAGAAGATAGAAGAGTTAGGGTTACTTAATTCGCCCGCATCTGCCGTTTTCGCGTGCCGTCTCAGGTCGTTAACGAGCTTCGCAGGTCGTTAATGAGTATGGACGACTCGTATTTCAGTGTTGTTGCAAGCCTGACTTCCTATGCCATGTTAGTTTTTGAACAATTCTATCTTGCAAACTTCTAAAATACTAAAAACTCAAAAGAAAGCTTTGAAAATAATCTAAAAAGAAAACGAAACTAAAAGAAAACGAGCTCTGGCTGGGACATTGATGTTCGCATTTTTAGTATAGTTTTTAGTAGGTTTTCTTTACTTATTAGGTTTAGTTTTGTTAAGTTTAGGATTAGTTTTGAGTATTTTTAGGTAGTTTTGCATATTTCTATGAAAAGAGTGGAAGCTACGCTATTTTGTGAATTTTGTAGGTTTTAGCGAGGAAAAGAGCTATATGGAGCTGAATTTGGAGCATTACAGCGAAAGACGGAGGAGTGCAAGATTGAAGAAGTCAGAGCTCGAGATCACGAGAGGAAGTGTGGAAGAAAACAAAGCCCAGGCTCGTTAACGTGGTTGTGAGGGATCGTTAACGAGGCCACGAAGGAGCAGATTTGAAGTATTTATTTTATAATTCACCGATCTTGAGCGAGAATTTATTTCCGTGTCGGTTGAGTATCTTTTTAGAATCTTTTGGGGTTATTAGAATATGTATTTTAGGTCTTAATATCTTTTTAGATTTTATTTCTATCTTTTAGGGTTTGTTTCTATCTTTTTAGGAAAGTTTATATCTTTTAGCCTTTTTTAGTTTTTAGCTTTTTAGTATAAATACCCTTCTATCTAGCATAGAAAACGGGAAGCTTTTGGAGGAGAATTTTTAGGAACAGATTTTCGAAGGGCCGAGAGAGAGAAAGTTGGATTGGAGAGGACCGAGGAGGCTCGGTAGACGACAGTCACCGGGGTCGTTGGTCGCGATTTTGGTTCGGTATTTTGATTTTTTCGGTTTCTTCTGAATCTCTGTAAGACGATATTTTTCTTATTAATTTGAGTTTTGTTTTGTTTTCAATGTTTCTTTTGAATGAGATTTTTAGTTTCTTAGTTATGATTAGTGAGTAGTTTCTTTTTCTAGGGTCGGGGTTAAGCCCGGCATAGTTGAGCATGTTTGATGAGTAGGATTGTGTTGTGAATGCCTTTTATCTTTGATTGAGAATTGTTTGTTGTGCTTATACCAAAACGAAAGTTGAGGTAATTTAGGTTTTTAACTTGATTGAAAGAGAAAGTTAGTAACTTGAAGGTTGATATTGTTTGAAAACGAAAGTTTCAAGCTTTAGATCCAAAACGAGCAATTAAGTAAATTAGGATGCGAATGTTTGTTAATTATTTGCTAAGTCAACGAAAGTTGATGACTCTATCTGTTTAAAGGCATGATCTTAGCTTCTTACGAGTTTTTATGCTTGGCTATGTTGTAGTGTCCCTAAATCCTAGATCTTTGTTTTATTTGAATTATCTCTAGTGAATTTTCGTTGCTGAGTACTTGCCTCGGTACCGAATTTAATTAGGATTTAATTAGGTCGTTAGTTGAAGTGTTTTGTGCTCGGTGGTTCGTTAACGACCCTGACAACGTCGTTAACGAGGCTGCTCGTGAGTGTTTTTATTTGTTTTTGTTTGCTTTTTAGTAGATTGATAAACGAACAACCTTGCTTCCTGTGGAACGATCCTGACCTCCCTATACTCAACGGGGTCTTGATTATAAATTTATTTGTTGTCAAGAAACCCTCTCAACAAATTGGCGCCGTTGCCGGGGAAGCAACCAGTTGTTAGTTTATCTTCGGGATCGGGAATAGCCCGACCCCGTTTTTGCTTTTAATTTTTGTTTTCTTTGTCTGTTTTCTCAGTGTATGCCGGTAGGACGAAGAAGGCTTCAGTTTGATAACACAGGTTATTACTCAGAACCTGAACGTTCCCTGCACCGTCGACTCCGAGAAAACCGAGCCATGGCCACAGCAGAAGAGATGGCTCGCGAGTTAGAGATCCTCCGGACCCAGATGTCGGCACTAAAAGCCGAGAAGGACGACGCAGAGGCCGAAGTTGAGCGTCAACGAGCTGACAAGGCTCGACTACAAGAAGAGCTTGATGCCTATCCAAGGAATGCCAAACAATACATGCATCCGGAACTGAGGGTGCCAGAATCTCCTATTGTGCTTCCAGCGATAGAGAAACCTTTTGAGATCAAGTCTCATTTTATATCCTTAATCAAACGGGCTCAGTTTGAGGGGAAACCTATTGAGTGCCCTATGGAGCATATTAGAAACATTCTTGAGTTACGTGACACCATAGCTGCTGAAGGTGTCTCATTAGAATATGTTATGTTAAAGCTTTTAGATGGTCTCTTACTGGAAAGGCCCTGAACTGGTTAGAGAGCCTACCTTCTAAGTCTATCAGGACTTGGAAAGCTTTGTATGATCAATTTTTTACAAAGTTTTTCCCTCCTGCTAAGACAACGAAGTTGAGGAAACGCATCTCCTCTTATCACCAGTTGCCTAATGAAACATTTGTTGAAACATGGGAAAGATTCAAAGAGATGCTTAGACAGTGCCCTACTCATGGGCAACCTTTATATGTTTTTCAAGAAATCTTTTTACAAGGTATCAACGCAGAGACCAAGAACCGCATCAACACGCATACTGGGTGCGGTTTTATAGAGATGAACTTGACAGAGGCGTGGGAACTGTTGGATAAGCTGGCTAATTACGATGCTATGTATGGAACCCAGCAAACTCCACAAACTCAAAAACGTCTCTATTTTTACAAGATGAGGTCAACCGTTTGAGGAAACAAGTAAGTTTTCTGAAATCCTCTCAATCATGTCAAGAATGTGGTTCTTCTGCACATAGTACTTCTGCTTGCTCTAACATTGAGTAGGTTAGAACCGCTGAGACAATAGCTGAGATGAACTATATGAGAGGACCATACAGGAACCAGCCTAATTATAATGACAGGTCGAACAACTATCAACCATGGGGCAATCAGAATACAAGTCAAAAGTACGCAAGGCCCCCACCAGATAGACGACCTGCACCATATCGACCTCCAGGCCATCAGGAGACGCCGTCATGGGTTCAGGAAATAAAGGAGAGCATCAACGGAGTAAACAACAAAGTTGATGACGTTCAAGCCAAACTGAACCGACAAGATAAAAGATGGGGAGAGTTCGATATTTGGAAGAGGAGTGTTGATTCCCAACTAGGGGACCTAGCTGCACGGATTCCAAGACCACAAGGGCAACTCCCGGGCCGCCCCGAGGAGAACCCTAGAGGCCAAATAGCAGCGGTACACCTCAGAAGTGGGAAGACACTACCGGAGAGAATTCAAGCTGAGAGAAGGAGGAACAAGACCTCGCCATCCAGCTCGTTAACGAGCCAGCGAGAGCACATACCGAGCCTACAAACTAGGATGAAGAGGCTCTGAGGGTCCCTAACGACCCTACCACTGGTAAGTTCTCTAAACCAAGCCTCCCTCTCAATTCCAGGGTAGTTAACGACCCCACCAGGGTCGGTAACGACCCGCCGAGGACACCAATCGACCCCAGTGTCGACCCAGTACTTTCACCTCTCGAGCCTAACTTGGTTCCGAGAATGGTGAAATCTCTATGGACTCTACTGAGAGTAAGGTCAAGCGTTTCGTTAAGATTCTTCAGGGCATTAATATTTCCATCCCATTCGCTGAGGCCCTAAGCGAAATGTCAGCTTACACAAAGTTTTTGAATGATATTCTTAGTAGGAAAAGATCTATTACAGAGCTGCAGGATGAAGTCAGATCGATAGCTCTACCGGAAAAGCTAGGAGATCCAGGAAGGTTTGCAATCACAATCGGCATAGGCAACCACAAGTTCAAGGCTTTATGCGATCTAGGTGCCAGTGCTAGTCTTGTTCCGCTCTCCTTCTGGTCTAAAGCTAATATGGGACCACTAGAGCCAGTAGACATGAATCTGTACATGGAAGATGGGTCAAGTGTCAAAGCCACAGGAGTGGTGGACGACTATCCTATTCAAGTTGGAAAATTCTTTATACCGAATGATTTTATCGTCATTGATATGCCTGAAGACCCTCATGTACCCATAATTCTCGGGCGACCATTCTTAGCCACAACAGGAGCAAGAGTTGATGTGCGGAAGGGACTCCTCACTTTTGATATAGGAGAAGAACGGGTGGAATTCAACTTGGATCAAAAAGCCAACGACCGAGTTGGAGTCGCACAAATAGAGTTAACTCAACCCGAACTCGACACAACAGTCCCTACCGAGTCACATCTACCGATCACTGAGTCCCACGTGCAAGAGTTTGACCAAGGCCCTACTATATGTATTACATGAAAGTCCAAACCACCTTGGCTTTCGGACTACACTAACAATCCAGGGATATCAAGCATACTAATAGAAGAAAAGGGGTCTAATTTAGCAACTCAAGCACACAGAGGCTGTAAGGATACAAGAGGGGTACCTCAAGACCCCAACATGGCTATACATGAACCACCATGAGACTAGCAAGGGAGCTCGTCGGGCTAACGACGTTAAAAATAGCGCTTACGGGAGGCAACCCGCTTCTAGAATAGGTTAAGTTTTTCTTTTATTTTCTTTTTAGATTATTTCTTAGCTTTCTTTTGTTTTTCTTTTTAGTTTTAGTTAGGATAGAAATTAGAATTTTTGAGCTAATAAGATTTCAGGAGAAAGGGATCGAAAAATCACTCCAAGAGGGCACGGCGGCTTGTTAACGACCCACCCAGGGTCGTTAACGACCCGGTTCGAAGACCCGACTCGTCAAGAAACGGGGCAGGTAAGAATTTTAACCTAATCTATCTTATCTTTTACCCTAGCCGCCGCCCACCTCTACCCCTTCCCCTCCTATATAAACCCCTTTTACCCCCTTCCACAAATCTACCACTATCCTCTCAAAATCATACTTCCCCAAACCCAAAAAGCTCTCAATCCCTCTCCCTTCTCTCCCACCGGTTCAGAATCCCTCACTCCACCGACCACCGAGAGGCCGTCGTTACCAGAGCTCGGAAACCGATCACCGACGAGACACAAGCTCGTTAACCACTCCGATTCCGACCCTTGTTCTTCAATTTCTCGATTCTCCGGTATGATTTCTAAACCCTTGCTCGAAATTGCATGATTGATTATCTTTAGGGTTGAATTTCGTGTAACGAATCGTGTTCTTCGAAAGGTCGATTTCCATGCTTGATTTTTGTTCATAAAAATTCTTGATTGTGCTTAGTAGTTCATGTTTTAGGAAGAATTATTCATGTTGGATTATCTATTTCAAACACTTTAGTTAGGAAAGCATGAATTTTTCTTGTTCTAAATCTTAAGTTTGAACTTTTCATTAAAAAATTTAGGGTAATTTTAGCATGTTCGGGATGGGTAATTGAGCAAGTATGGGGTGCTTATACCCGTCTTTGGGATTGGTGGAAAAATATAAAGATTGCATGCTTGATTTGTGCTGTAATTTGAGGTAGATTAAAGTCGGAAATTCTGGTTTCGTTCTCGGCGGCTCGTTAACGACCCACCCAGGCTCGTTAACGACCCTGCAATGCTTCATCGATCAATCCGAGCCCAGAATCGTAAACGACCCAATTGGGTAGTTCACGAATAATTCCGAGGTCAATTCGAGACCAAGTATGGGGTCTCGTACCTATCTATTTTTGAGTGGATCTTATCTTGGAAAGATCTTGATTATTTTGTAGGATCCATGGCAAGTCAAGCAGACCCGCTACCCGAGCTCAGAAGAAGCGGAGGAACCATAGGTCCCCATCTCCACCTCGAGTGGATGATGTGATTTTGAGCACCCAGAGCCAAGTACGGCGCTACCGAGAATTTCTGCAGAAGGACCATTACATCTGATGGTTCTCAAAGTCCAGCGCTTTCACCACAGGGATCTACACAGATGTCAAAGACGCTTTCATCATTCTTGGGGCCACCCATCTTTTGAAGCAAGAGAGCTTGCCACACTATCCGGCCCTCACATCCGAGTTGGGGTACGAATGACTCTACTACATCGGAAAATCTACCAAGTCCAAGGAGGTGTGGTGTGGCAATTTGGTTAGCCTCTTGGCTAAGAATCTTGGAGTCGATCTCACCCGCTACACACCGGCTCACGCCCAACTCCTCAACAAAAACTATTGGTATAGCTCCGGTGTCTTTATTCAAGCCGAGGGAGGATACAAGGTGAAGGTTCAAAATTGCATAGTTATACCCACCCTCGACAAGTACGAGCTTCTCTACGTACCGAATTGGTACGAGGCGTGGACGGGACATGCCTACCCATTGGAGCCTAAACCGGAGGATGAGCTTTCGCTTAGGCCATGTGAAACCCGGTTTGAGCGGGACGACATGGATGAGGATGAAGATGAAGATGAAGAAGATGACACTGAGGTAGTAGGCAACGACACCGAAGAAGCCGACACCGAGGGCGGCACTGAGGATCTCAATTTCGAGGAAGAAGACATCGACACAGAGGTCTTAGGGGGCAACATCTTCGTTGACGAGCCCACCAGGCTCGTTAACGACCACTTCCAGCCCCAGCCCCACCCTGTTAACGAGGCACGCAGCTTCGTTAATGAGGTGCCGAGAGCTCCTGTCGACCCACCACCAGCTCCTGTCGACCCTAATGCTTATGGACTCATGCCTTACAACCCGGTGATGTATCAAGACCATTTCAGCCTCACTACCCACCATCTCCTCAGCCCGAGTACACAGGATCGAGTATACGACCACAATGGGTCGAGGATCTTTCTGCACGGATGCAGCAGCTTCACCTCCAACAGGATCACATTCATAGGAGGATGGATAGATGGGAAATTGTCTATTCCGCTCGCATGTCGATGGAGGATCAGAGGCAGCGTCAGAGAGAGGCGGAGGACGCTGAGCGTTGGAGGACGATGTACAACTTCATGGGGAACTTTGAGCACTACTTTCCTCCACCGAATCGTTGATTGAACTCGAAGATAAAGTTTTTCCTTGTTTCTACTTTTACAACTTTGTATGTTTTTATGTCTTTCTTTTTCTTTTTTAATTTTTTGTTTCTTTTCTATTTCTTTTCCTTCTTTTTATTTTTCTTACAGTGGGGACACTGTAATTTTAAGTATGGGGTGGGAGAAAGTAGAAAACTTATGTCCTAAGTGTTTATGTGTTGGTGTTTATGTGTGTCCTATTACTTTATGTCGAAAAAAATATAGAAAAAAATAAAAAAAAAAAAAAAAAATTTTTCGAAAAATCTAAAATCTAAAAAAAAGAGTTCTAGAATTGATAGATATCCCTTCTTAAGTTCTGTGATAGCAATCGATAACTTAATCATATAATTCCTTGCAAGCATGTCTTTAAAAGTATAGCCGGATTCTCAAACTTGAAATTATTGGTTTTAGAAGAAGATAGCATTTGATGAAATTGAGCACATATACTTTATAGCATGGATGATGCAATCCAACAAAATTTAACTTGTGAGTTATTTTTGGCCTTATAGGGAAAACATTTATAATTCCCTCTTCTTTTCTTGTGTGATTTACTCTCTTTATGCATATTATCTCGTGGAATTGTGATGGTTATCTATTTCTTGAGACCCTTATAAGATTTTTAGTTCATTACTTGTGAAGATTATATGATGCAGAACTTATTTTCATAAGCCCTATTATTCCCTATCTACCTTTACATTATTCCTTCTTTTTGATAACCAATTCTAGCCTGAAACCTTCTATTTTTAGCTCCACAAAAATTATTCCCTAGCCGAGATAAGCTTGACCCTATCCGGGAATTAGGACTTAGATTGGAGAGGTAGGTTTTGTGTAGTGTTAAAAAGAGAAGAGTTGCTTATATTTTGCTTAAATTGAAGGGTATTTGGGAAGGGTAGATTGGAAGTCTCTTATTATTACATGTAATAAGAAAGGCCTCTTGATAAGAAAAAAATGCACAAAATAAAGTTTTTGATGGATGTAGTCTAAAGAAGAGAAAGAAATGTACGGTAGCTCGTTAACGACCCTGATATAGGTTCGTTAACGAGGCGGCGAAATATCAAAAAAAAGAAAAAAAGAAAAAAAAAGAGGTGAAGAGTTGAAGTGCATTTGAGTTTAATAGATAATATCAGAGATTCTTTCAAATTGTTATGAGACTTTCTAGGATGATAAAGGGTGAGAAAAAATGAGTGTGCATAAGAAGAGTGAGTTTGGTTATCTTTTATGAGAGTTTTTGGTGAGATGTGAGTTGTTTTTAGGATTCTTTGATTCCCGGATATTATTAGCATCACATAGCCAAAATAAGTTCTCTTGATGATTCTTTGCTTGTTTTGACAAATCTTGGGTGGAGAGTATTGGTGATATAAGTTCCAATTTCTATGAGTTTTTGTATATAAGATGAGTTGAGAGATTGAATTTATAAGCCTAAACACTTGAGAGTTGAGTGAAACACAATATCCCTAGAGAGGTTGGATTGTATTATCTTATGTCTATTTAAGTGCATATATGTGTGAGGATGTTAATAGTCTTTGCTATATTTTTCTCATATGTAGATGTTGATTTTTAGAAGATGGCTATGTCTTGATGAGCATGATTTGTTTTGGTTTTGGTTAGTGTCTTGTTTATTGCTTGAGGACAAGCAAGTCTAAGTATGGGGTATTTTGATGTTCGCATTTTTAGTATAGTTTTTAGTAGGTTTTCTTTGCTTATTAGGTTTAGTTTTCTTAAGTTTAGGATTAGTTTTGCTTATCTTTAGGTAGTTTTGCATATTTCTATGAAAAGAGTGGAAGCTACGCTATTTTGTGAATTTTGTAGGTTTTAGCGAGGAAAAGAGCTATATGGAGCTGAATTTGGAGCATTAC
This sequence comes from Fallopia convolvulus, assembly GCA_964016875.1. Lineage (NCBI taxonomy): Eukaryota > Viridiplantae > Streptophyta > Magnoliopsida > Caryophyllales > Polygonaceae > Fallopia > Fallopia convolvulus. The sequence continues at coordinate 22,931,092 of OZ024730.1, forward strand.
AGCGAAAGACGGAGGAGTGCAAGATTGAAGCAGTCAGAGCTCGAGATCACGAGAGGAAGTGTGGAAGAAAACAAAGCCCAGGCTCATTAACGAGGTTGTGAGGGATCGTTAACGAGGCCACGAATGAGCAGATTTGAAGTATTTATTTTATAATTCACCGATCCTGAGCGAGAATTTATTTCCGTGTCGGTTGAGTATCTTTTTAGAATCTTTTGGGTTTATTATAATATGTATTTTAGGTCTTAATATCTTTTTAGATTTTATTTCTATCTTTTAGGGTTTGTTTCTCTCTTTTTAGGAAAGTTTATATCTTTTAGCCTTTTTTAGTTTTAACTTTTTAGTATAAATACCCTTCTATCTAGCATAGAAAAGGGGAAGCTTTTGGAGGAGAATTTTTAGGAAGAGATTTTCGAAGGGCCAAGAGAGAGAAAGTCGGATCGGAGAGGACCTAGGAGGCTCGGTAGACGACAGTCACCGGGGTCGTTGGTCGCGATTTTGGTTCGGTATTTTGATATTTTTCGGTTTCATCTGAATCTTTGTAAGACGATATTTTTCTTATTAATTCAAGTTTTGTTTTGTTCTCAATGTTTCTTTTGATTGAGATTTTTAGTTTCTTAGTTATGATTAGTGAGTAGTTTCTTTTTCTAGGGTCGGGGTTAAGCCCGGCATAGTTGAGCATGTTTGATGAGTAGGATTGTGATGTGAATGCCTTTTATCTTTGATTGAGAATTGTTTGTTGTGCTTATACCAAAACGAAAGTTGAGGTAATTTAGGTTTTTAACTTGATTGAAAGAGAAAGTTAGTAACTTGAAGGTTGATATTGTTTGAAAACGAAAGTTTCAAGCTTTAGATCCAAAACGAGCAATTAAGTGAATTAGGATGCGAAAGTTTGTTAATTTACTTGCTAAGTCAACGAAAGTTGATGACTCTATCTGTTTAAAGGCATGATGTTATCTTCTTACGAGTTTTTATGCTTGGCTATGTTGTGGTGTCCCTAAATCCTAGATGTTTGTTTTATTTGAATTATCTCTAGTGAATTTTCGTTGCTGAGTACTTGCCTCGGTACCGAAATTAATTAGGATTTAATTAGGTCGTTAGTTCAAGTGTTTTGTGTTCGGTGGTTCATTAACGACCCTGACAACGTCGTTAACGAGGCTTCTCGTGAGTGTTTTTATTTGTTTTTGTTTGCTTTTTACTAGATTGATAAACGAACAACCTTGCTTCCTGTGGAACGATCCTGACCTCCCTATACTCAGCGGGGTCGTGATTATAAATTTATTTGTTGTCAACAAACCCTCTCAACAGACATCTCGATTTGTGAGGCAGCTGTTATGTGATTGTCATCTTGATTGAGACTGAACTCTACCCGCTCCTCTCCTATATCGCAGGTGAGGAGTCCTTTCCGAACGTCAACTCTAGCGCCCCTTGTAGCAAGGAATGGCCTGCCTAGAATGATGGGGACTAGAGGATCTTCATGCATGTCGAGGACAATGAAATCATTTGGAATGAAGAATTTCCCCACTTGAATGGGATAATCATCCACGACTCCTGTAGCTTTCACACTTGATCCATCCGCCATATACAACCTCATATCCATAGGTTCCAGAGTTCCTATGTTAGCTTTCGACCAGATTAATAGGGGAAGTAAACTCATACTGGCTCCCAAATCACATAAAAAATTGAATCGATGGTCACCTATCTCAATTGTGATAACAAATCTCCCTAGGTCGCCTAGCTTCTCTAGAAGAGTAATAGATCGGACCTCATCTATAAGCTTTGTTATGGATCCTTTCATGCTAAGAATGGCTTTCAAAAACTTTGTGTAAACCGGCATTCCACTTAGGGTCTCAGCGAATGGTATAGAAATATTTAAGCCCTGGAAAATCTTAACGTAACGCTTAAACTTGCCTTCAGTTGAGTCCTTAGACTTCGTAGTAGGAAGGAGAAGAGTTTTCACCAATCTCGGAGCCAAGGCGGGCTCGAGAGGTGAAGTTACCGGGTCGACATTAGGCTCGATTGGTGCATTATAAGGTTCGGTGGGGTCAGTATCGAGCCTGGGATTAAGAGAGGAGCTCGGTGTAGAGAATTTACCTGGGTTGGAGTCGGAAACGACATTGGGAATATCGGTACCGAATTGTTTAGGCTGGGTAACGACCCTCTTTGGCTCGTTGTCGACTTGGGCCGTGACATCCTCTTCAGATTCGGGGATTTTCTCCTTGGCTTTAGCACGCTACGGTAGTGTCTTTTCACTCCTAAGTTGCACGGCCGCTCTTTGTCCTGTTGGGTTCTCCTCGGGGCGGCTCGGGAGTTGCCCTTGCGGTCTCGGAATCTATGCGGCCAGGTTTCCTAGTTGTGAGTTGACACTCTTCTTCCACACATCAAACTCTCCCCATCTTGCTATGGACATCATTGAATTTGCTATGGACTCCACTGATGCCCTCTTGTAAACCTTGTACCTAGGATGGTGGCTCTTGGTAGCTTGGAGGTTGATACGGCATGGGCCGTCTATTCGTTGGGGGTGCTGCATAGCTTGGGTTCGGATTTTGATTACCCCATGCCGGGTAATTGTTCGGCCTGTCAAAGTTATTGGGCTCTTACCTGCTCGATGTTAGTGCAAGTAGAAGTACTATGGGCAAAAGAACCACACTCTTGACAAGGTTGAGAGATTATTAAAAAACTTACTTGTTTCTTCAAACGGTTGATCTCATCCTGTAGAAAATGATTTTTGACATCAGGATCAACTTCGTCATTGTTAGGCACGGAGAGATGCTTTTGTGGTTGGGGTGGCTGTTGAGTACCATACATGGCATTGTAGTTAGACAGCTTGTCCTACAGTTCCCATGCAGCAGTGGGATCCATCTCTATAAAACCGCATGCAATGTGTGTGTTGATGCGGTTCTTCGTTTCTGCATTGATCCCCTAGAAGAAGATTTCTTGGAGCACATATAGGGGTTGCCCATGAGTAGGGCACTGTTGGAGCATCTCCTTAAACCTCTCCCACGTCTCTACAAAGGTCTCGTTAGGCAGCTGGTGATAGGAGGTGATGCGTTTTCACAACTCCATTGTCTTGGAAGGAGGGAAGAACTTTGTAAGAAATTGATCATACAAATCCTTCCAAGACCTGATAGACTTAGGAGGTAAGCTCTCCAACCAACTCAGGGCCTTTCCAATAAGAGACCACCTGAAAGCTTTTAATAGAACATATTCAAGTGAGACACATTCAACAGCTATAGTGTCACATAAATCAAGGAAATTTTTAATATTTTCCATAGGGGACTCACTAGGTTTCCCTTCAAACTGAGCCTGTTTTATTAAGGATATAAATTGAGACTTGATCTCAAATCTCTTCTCTATCTCTGTAAGCACCATTGCAGACTCTGGCACCCTCAGTTCTGGATGCATATATTGCTTGGCATTCCTCGGATAGGCATTCAGCTGCTCCCGTAGACGCGCATTGTCCTCTCGTTGGCGAGCAACGTTCACTTGCTCTCGTTCAGCTGTTGTAGCAACAACATCTCGATCTGCTTTAACGCGTTCATCTATCTCCAGAGGTCTGCCAACTCTTGTGCCATTCCTTCAGGTGTAACCATGGCTTGTTTTTCTCTCTGTCTGCGATGCAAGGTGCGTTCTGGTTCAGAATAATAACCGATATTTTCAAATTCGAGCATGCGATGTCCTGTTGGCATACGCTGAGAAAACAAAAAAGAAAATATAATTAAAAACAAAAATGAGGTCGGGCTATTCCCAGAGCCACAAGTAAACAAACAAACGATGTTGCTTCCCCGACAACGGCGCCAATTTGTTGTAGGGCCGATTTAACTCAACAACAAATAAAATTTGTAGTCAAGACCCCGATGAGTATAGCGAAGTCAAGTCCGTCCACGGGAAGCAAGGTTGTCTGTTTACCAAACTAAAAACAAAGAAACAAAGCAAAACAAAGCAAAAACATCTACGACAGACCTCGTTAACGCACCTTGTCACGGTCGTTAATGATCCTGGAATTATACGGAAAACAGACCAAATAACGATGAAAGTACAAGCTCGGTACCGATCTAAAGTGCCTCGGTAACAAGTGAAATCGAATGCTAAACTGAAGAAATTCAATGGATAAAAAGCTCTAGGACAAGGGTTACCACAACATAGCTATGCATATAAACTCATGTGAAGATAAAGATCATGCCTTTGAAGATAAATCTATCAACTTTCGTTGACTAAACAAGCAAATCAATCAACTTTTATAAATCAATTCACTTTATTACTTCTTTTGAATCTACAGCTCGAAACTTTCGTTATCGAACAATATCAACATTCAAGTTCACAACTTTTTCTTTCGATCAAGCTAAAAACTCAAATTACTTTGACTCTCGTCTAAGCATAAGCACAACAAGCAATTCAAAAGATAGAAGGCAATCAAAAAATCAACACATTCCTCCAATCAGGCTCAACTAAGTTGGGTTTCAAGCCCGATCCTAGAAAAGTAAACTAATCACTTTTCGTTGAATCAAAGCAAACAAATTTAATCAAAGAGAACATTGAAAAGCAAAACTTACTAGAAAATGAAAGAATATCGTCTTACAAATACTTGTGGAATTCGAAAAACAACTAAGACCAACGAACAAGAGCTTAATAACCGAACCCTTCCTCTCTCTCTCGATCGGAAACAGTCTGATTTCTCTCTCTCTCTCGACTTCTCTCCTCAAAACAAATCAAATGCCCCCTTGTCTAGGCTTAGAACAAGGGTATTTATACTAAGAAAGCTATCTAATAAAAGATCTAAAAGATAAAAACTTATTAAACTAAAAGATAACAAGATAAAAGATATAAAACTCGAAAGTCTACTACGCTCTACGGACACAGGTCACTTCGTTAACGACCTGCACAGGGTTGTTAGACACCTGCTGAATCCCTTAACAAAAACTCTGATGCACAGCACGGTAACAACCGTCACGGGTTGTTAACAAGCCCTCTGTGTTGGCTTATTACAAACTCTTCCTTAGTTTAACTCGCACTCTAACTTGATCTTTACATGCAATCTTCTTCCTCCTCTTCTATGCATACACCACACTCACCACTTCACTTCAGCTTTGCTTGAAAAGTGCTCCTCTCCGCTAAAAAAAAATACAAAAAGACACAAAACGGAGTACCTTCCATACTTTTCACAAAATATGCAAACTCATCCAAAAACACCCAAAACTTACACAAAAACCTACTAAAACTAAACTAAACAACCTAAGAAAGACACCTAAAAGTAGACCACAAACACGAACATCAAACCCTCTCCCCATTGACTCGTGCTTAGTATGTCGTTCAGGCGCGTGAGCCGACGGAGGAAACAGATCGCAGTTGAGAGTGTAGCCCTTCATTATTGACGGTCAATTGCTCAATGTTGGTTTTGTGCTTTTATTTGCAAGCACGCTGATCCGTTAACTCCTTCTCGAGAGCTTGAATCCTTAGGGCAAATTCCGATAACTCGACGTGGAGCGCTACCAATGCATCCTGGCGTGCGGCTACATCGACCCCAACATCTTCCTCTTGGTTTCTTTTATTGATATTGCTCTTAATAAGCGTTTGGTTTCCTCAGATCTGGGGCGATGAACCCTTTTTCGATCTTAAACCCCACGGTGGGCGCCAAATTGTTTTGGATAAAAAATGAACAATCGATTTACTGTCCTAAATCGGGATTACAATCGAGTAGATTCAAGGAAGACGAGTGAATGAATTGATCGATTCGATAAGAACAAAAGTTACAAGTATTTTCTTTCTTGAGAGCTAGAGTTCTCTCGTGTACATGCGAATGAATCCTCAAAATACACCCTTCGCCTATTAAACTAGCCATTTTCCCCTTCAGTGCCCACCATCTCCTTGTCGTTATTTTGTATCTCAATTGTTTGGCCACCTCTCCACGTCTGTCAGAAAATATAACCGTTGTGAGTGGCTGGTCCCTCGGGTATGCAACTCCTTTCTATGATCGTAGCCTTCTTTCTTCATTTGAATGATCATTAATTTCTTTCCGACCTTCGAGATCTTCATAATTTCTATCTTTGCGTATGATCATGCCTTTTACCTCTGGGTTGCCGTACAAAATGGGCTGGTTGTTTTTAGGCCGAACAACATGATGCAGCGGCCACATATTCTACTTCGGCCATCGAGAGTGCCATGGAGTTTTATTTCTTGGATCCTCATGACACAAGACACTACCCTGGGAACTGGTCCATCCCGGATGTGCTCTTCCTATCCACCAAATCACCAACAATGTTCGTATCAAAATATGCAACAATCTCAAGGCAACATCTTCGTGGGTACCAAATACACAAGTTGTCGTTCCCTTTGAGATACCTGAAAATTCTCTTCACCTCCTTGAAGTGTAATTCTTTGGGATTAGCTTGAAAGCATGCGCATAGGCACACAACAAACATGATATCAGGACTATTAGATGTAAGGTAAAGAAGAGAACCGATGATACCTCTGTAGTTCCTTTGGTCCACATCCATACCTTTTTCATCTGCATTTAATCTTGAGTTTGTGGAGACTAGATTGTTGATTGGTCTTGATTAATCCATCCCATACTAAGCCAACATTTCCTTTATATACTTATGTTGATGTATCTTTGTTCCCTCCTTGGTCTGAGTGATTTGGAGCACCAAGAAGAATGTGAGTTCCCCAATCAGGCTCATCTCAAATTCTGAACTCATAAGATCCTTTAACTTTTCAACAAGTGAGGGGTTACTGGGACCAAAAATAATATCATCAACATACACTTGAACAATAAGAATGTCCTTGGACTCTTTCTTAAAAAAAATTGTCTTGTCAATGGAACCACGAAGGTCCCCATGTGACAAGAAAAACTTTGCAAACATGTCATACCGGACTCTTTTGGCCTGTTTGAGTCCATAGAGGGCGCGTTAAGGGAAGTAGACGTGATGTGGAAAGTTTCCATCTTCAAGTCTTGGTGATTGAGCCACATGCACTTCTTCTTTCAAATGCCCATTAAGGAAGGCAGTCTTCACGTCCATTTGATAAAGTTTTAATCTCTTTTAAGCTGTCAAGGCTATTAGGAGTCTAATCGCTTCAATCCTTGCCACAAGAGTGAAGGTATCATCATAGTCGATTCCTTCTTCCTGGTTGTACCCTTGGGGCCACTAGCCTTGCCTTGATTCTAGAAACTGCCCATGTATCATCCAGCTTGTTGTAGAACACCCACCGTGTTCTTATCACATTCTTTCCTTTGGGGCAAGAAACAAGATTCCACACTTGGCTCCTTTCAAATTGGTGGAGTTCCTCTTCCATTGCCACAATCCAATTTGGATCTTGGAGGAGTTCTTTGATGTTCATTCGTTCAACCTTGGAGACAAAGGCGTTGAATGCACAAAAAATTTTAAGTGAGGATTCAGTCTTTAAACCTTGGTCAAGAGGAGAGATGGTGTTCCTGGGATTAATGTTGGTGAGATCTGCATGCTCCTCTTATTCCCTATCATCATTGTAATTGCAATTCTCTTGCAGGTCCTCATCTTCTAGAAGCTCTATTAGAAAAGCTGGAGGCTTTGATTTTGATTGTTACAAGCGTCTGTCACGTGAACAAGCTCGAGTCGTTAAAAAGAGTCGCCAACGTTAGTAAGGTCGTTGACGTGTGTTGAAGGCAAATCTCGGAGATCTTAGAGACGCGTGAGATCTTGGTTGTTTGGAGAGTATATTCTTGTTTTAGGAAATATCTCATGTATATCTTATTGTAAGCAGATTGTTGATTTGCCCTAAGTCGATTTTATTGTAATCCTTTTATATGTTGAGGATCATTTTGTAAGGATAATAGAAATAATATCCTTTTATATTCTCTCTTATCTGACCTAGTTTGTGTTTATTTAATCTAAGGTTTTAGGTTAAATAGAACACGAACTCATACTCCATTTGTGCTAAGAAAGAAACAAGAGTTCGAGAGGAAGACGTAGGCTTTTGTTAGATTGCGTGCGGGTTGAAGGTACTCAATTCACAACGACTTCTAGAGTGCTTGGGAAGTTGGTGTAGATCAAGGGTGCTCGTGTAATTAATCCAAAAGATTAATAAAGCAAGCTACGACTTTTAATCATTCCAAGCGAGAACTTGGACGGGAGTGGTTTTTACACTTGGTTGATTGAGTTGATCAAATAAGTGTTTCCACTATAAAAATCTTCTTGTTCAAGTAAGTCTTTTTTGTAGTTAATTTCCACTGCTTTTTACTTAAGAGGTTGACGACTTAGTTGAGGTCGACAACCTAGACGTACTAATGATCCTACAATTGGTATCAGAGCTTTGCCTCTAGATTTGTTTTAGTACTCATAATTTACAAGAAAGATGACTTCAACAAACACAACCATCAATTATTCATTCTAGAAGCCTCCAGTACTCAAGGTTGGTGAGTACGATTGGTGGGTCGAGCAAATGGAGAGTCACATTTTCTCACTTGATGGACAACTCTGGAAGGTCATAGAGATGGGTCCTGAAACTTTTGTCACTGCTGATGGAAAGGAAGAAAAGAAGAAGGAAGACTATAATGATGCTGATTTCAAGAAGTTAGAGAAGAATGCTCGTGCTAAGAAGGTTCTTCACCATGCTCTAACTCCTGGTAGACATAAAGAAGGTTGTCTAGTACAAGACAGCTAAGCAAATTTGGGATGCTCTCAAAAGGCTTCATCAAGGAAATGATGATGTGAAGAAGGATCGTATCATTGCTCTGGAAAGGGAGTATGAAGGAGTAATTCAAGAATAGAATGAATCCTTGGGTGACTACCACTCAAGATTTCAAGCTGTGGTTAGCCAACTTAAGTCTCTTGGTGAAAAACTTCCTCAATGGAAGCAGGATAACAAGTTGCTCCAAGGGCTCAATGCAAAATAGAATGAAGTTGCTGCTGCAATGTTAATTAACAATGAGACTAAAACACTCACTTTGGAAGATGTCATAGGAAAGTTAACTATGTATGGAGGAATAAAGCAAGGACGAGATGATCGCCTCGAAACTGACAAGGTTAAGAACATTGCCTTGAAAGTTGAAAGTGCCTTTGATCTTGCACAAGGTGATGATGATCAAGTTGATGGTGACGAAGAAGTTGCATTCATCTCAAGAGCCATGAAAAGGCTTTGGAATCGCAACAGTAAAACTCCATCTAAAGGAATCGAACTTGTCAGAGACATGAATGATGTGATATGCTATCATTGTTCGAGAAAAGGACACTTTGCAAGAAACTATGTCAGGAGGAAGTCAGAAGGTGACAAGAATGCTCTGTTAGCTACTTGGGACGATTCAGATGCTGAAGATGAGGCAAGTCAACAAGAAGACGTGTGTCTCATGCTATAGATGCTCCAATAGAGGTATATGATTCTGAACTTTCGTCTATTTTGTCCAATAGAACTAAAGAATAGTTCCATGCTATCATTGAGAAGTCGGGAACTAAGGTTACTCAACTCAGTGAAAAACTTGAAGAAAAAGAAGATAACATCTCTAACTTGATGGATGATAATCATGGTTGGTCTCTCAAATGTGCTATGTTAGAGAAAAAGTCTTTGATATCTGAGTCAATTGCTTGCAAAACGTGTGATAACCTTAAATCTGAAGTGGATGACTTAGAACGGAAAGTCATAAACCTTGAAGGAGAAAATCTCATGCTTAAACTTGGTAATGCTAAGCTAGTCAATGACCTTGAAAAAGAAAAGAAAAGTAATGAGTCCAATAAAAACAAATGGATAGAGGAGTTTGTAGCTAATAAAACTGCTGAAGAGTATGCAAAAACTTTTGTAACTTCAAGACCTGGACTTGGATATTCCTATGTGCCTAAAGACTTGAAAAACTTGTGTCCACTTGAGCCTAAAGGTAAAACACCTATATGCGACAACAAAGAAAGTTGTTCCATATCAGACGTGGGGAACCCAGGCAGAGGTAAACGACCTTGGTTTTCAGGCCAGAAAGCACACAAAATCTGTGTGAAACAAGTTGAGAACTTGAAACCTTCAAAATTTGATTTTCATACTCGTATTAATAACAAGTATGTCAGTCTTAAATCTCATAAAACTTGCTCGTATTATGAAAAAGAAGGTCATCTTCAACATGAGTACAAGAAAAAGATGAAGGATAGCAAATCTTATGGATTTTGGGAAGCTCATGAATGTGAGCCAACCATAGATCATGAGAGATTTTATAATGAAAGATGTTCTGCAAATCATCACGTTGCCCAACCTAGAAGAGTTGTCAAACAACTCTGGGTTCGTAATAACTGACTTTTACCTTGCAGAATGAAGTGAGAGAAAGCGGTCCCTAGTTCTTCGACAATGCATGTTCAACCCATATGACGGGAAGCTTTGAGTCATTTATCTCACTTCATGAACAAGAAGGTAGCAACATCACCTTCGGTAACAACAGTAAGGGTCAAATATTGGGTATTGGAAAGGTAAGAATTTATAAGAACTTTTGTGTTAACAATGTAAGCTATGTCAAGGGTCTTAGATATAATCTGTTAAGTGTTTCCCAACTTTGTACTAACAATCTCTATCAAAATGTCTTTGACTCTCTTGGATGTCAAGTTATTGATGTTAGCTCAGGTAAGTCTCTTCTGAAGGGAACTTGTGAAAACAATCTTTATAAGGTTGTTCCTAGGCTCTTACATGAGGAAAAGTTGTGTTTTCAAGTGGTTGATGACATTGCCAATCTCTGGCATAACAGATTTGGTCATGCGAGTCTACAACTTATCCATAAACTTCACAATCAAGAACTGGTACGTGGATTACCTAAGATCGATCCAATCAAACATGAAGTGTGTGAAGCTTGTGTGAAAGGAAATCATGTCAGATCCTCTTTTCAATCGAAAAGAGAGGTAAGTACTTCTAATCCCTTAGAGTTAATTCATATGGATCTTTGAGGACCAATGCATGTGAGAAGTCGAGGAGGTAATAGATATGTTTATGTCATTGTTGATCACTTTTCGCGTTATACTTGGGTATTTTTCTTGTTTTCTAAAGACCAGGTATTTGAATAATATAGTACATGGGTTAAGCTTACAAAGAAAGTGCTTGACGTACCTTTGATCTCTATTCGATCTAATCATGGCACTGAATTTGAAAATGCTCAGTTTTTGGATTTCTGCAAAGAAAATGGTGTAGGTCATAACTTTTCAGTCCCAAGAAATTTCTCGAGTGCACTACCAAGAAATTTCTGGGGAGAAGCCATCAATGCCGCATGTTATGTACTAAACAGAGCTATGGTGAGACCCCTTCTTGGGAAAACACCATATGAGCTTTTAAGAGGAAGAAAACCCAACGTTGCTCACCTGCGTACGTTTGGTTGTAAGTGTTTCTTACATAATAATGGCAATGATAATCTTGGCAAGACGGATGCTAGGAATGATGAAAGAACCTTCGTAGGCTATTCTCAGCATAGCAAAGCCTACAAAGTGTTTAACAAAAGAACTAAGAAAGTTGAAGTGAGTGTTCATGTTGTGTTTGATGAGGATACCATGTGAGGCAACTCTATTGTTGATGAAGAGGAAGGAGATCATGGTTTTCATCTGTGTGAAGAGTTGATGTTCACATTTTTAGTATAGTTTTTTATAGGTTTTCTTTGCTTATTAGGTTTAGTTTTGTTTAGTTTAGGCTTAGTTTTGAGTATTTTTAGTTAGTTTTGCATATTTCTTTGAAAAGAGTGGAATCTACGCTATTTTCTGAATTTTGTAGGTTTTAGCGAGGAAAGGAGCTGAATGGAGTTGAATTTGGAGCATCACAACAAAAGACGGAGGAGTGCTAGAATGAAGAAGTCAGAGCTTGAGAGTACAAGAGGAATTGTTGAAGAAAACGAAGCCCAGGCTCGTTAACGAGGCTGTGAGGGCTCGTTAACGAGGCCACGAAAAAGAAGATATAGAGTATTATTTTATAATTCACCGATCCTGAGCGGGAATTTATTTCCATATCGGTTGAGTATCTTTTTAGAATCTTTTGGGGTTGTTAGAATATGTATTTTAGGTCTTAATATCTTTTTAGATTTTATTTCTATCTTTTAGGGATTGTTTCTATCTTTTTAGGAAGGTTTATATCTTTTAGCCTTTTTAGTTTTTAGCTTTTTAGTATAAATAGCCTTCTATCTAGCATAGAAAGGGAGAGCTTAATTTTAGAGGAGATTTTAGGAAGGACCGAAGGAGAGAGAGAAGTCGGATCAGAAGAGGACCGCTGAGGCTCGGTAGACGACGGTTGCCGGGTGGTCGTTGGTCGTGATTGTGGTTCGGTATTTTTATGTTTTTCGGTTTCTTTTGAATCTCTGTAAGACGATATTATTCTTATTAATTTGAGTTTGAGTTTTGTTTCAATGTTTCTTTTTATTGAAGTTTTTAGTTTCTTAGTTATGATTAGTGAGTAGTTTCTTTTTCTAGGATCGGGGTTAAACCCGGCATAGTTGAGCATGTTTGATGAGTAAGATTGAGTTGTGAATGCCTTTTATCTTTAATTGAGAATTGTTTGTTGTGCTTAATACCAAAACGAAAGTGGAGGTAATTTGAGTTTTTAACTTGATTGAAAGAGAAAGTTAGTAACTTGAAGGTTGATATAGTTTGAAAACGAAAGTTTTAAAGCTTTAGATCTAAAACAAGCAATTAAGTGAATTAGGATGCGAAAGTAGATAAATTTACTTGCTAAGTCAATGAAAGTTGATGACTCTATCTGTTTAAAGGCATGATCTTTTCTTCTTACGAATTCTTATGCTTGGCTATGCTGAGGTGTCCCTTGTCCTAGATTTTTGCTTTATTTGAATTATTTCTGGTGAATCTTCGTTGCTGAGTACTTGCCTCGGTACCGAATCTTAATTAGAATTTAATTAAGTCGTTAGTTTAGTATTTTTGTTTGATTTTTGTTATATTGATAAACAAACAACCTTGCTTCCTGTGGAACGATCCTGACTTCCCTGTACTCAGCGGGGTCTTGACTTACAAATTTATTTGTTGGCCAAGAAACCCTATCAACAAGAGTCAGAAGTTAGCATTGAGAAAATTGATCAAGTTCAACAAGTTGTTAACCCGGATCAGGTGGACGACGTAGATGATCCTGACATGCCTGCTTCAGAAGATATTGCCAATGTTGAAGAATCTAACAACGATGATTCTGATCCAAGCGAAGAGGCTACAAAAGGCTGAAAATTCCAACACTGATCAAGGTCACAACAGCAGGGTAGTTGACCTCACTCAACTACAGTTAAACTATCAACAATAAGATGCTCACCCAGTGACCAACATCATCTCAAATTACTCCAAAGGTGTTCAGATACGTTCTTCACTCCGAAATTTTTGTGCATTCAATGCTTTTCTGTTTGTCCTGGAATCCAAAAAATGTGGATCAAGCTCTAAAGGATCTAGATTGGGTATGTGCTATGCAAGAAGAACTTCATCAATTCGAGAGAAACAAGGTTTGGCACCTAGTTCCACGACCCAAAGATAGAACTGTGATTGAAACACGTTGGGTATTCAGAAATAAGCTTGATGATTCTGGAAACCATGTGAAAAAAAAAAGCAAGTCTTGTGGTTAAGGGATATAACCAACAAGAAGGGATAGATTATGATGAAACTTTCACTCCTGTGGCACGTCTTGAGGCAATTCGTCTTTTGGTAGCTTATTCAGCTCATCATGTGATGTGTTTCCATCTAACGAGTCATGGCCCCATGATTTGAGTGAAGATTCCATCCCTAAAGACAAGTCCAATTTGCACGACAAGGGAGAGTCTTCATTTGGACACATATCCAAGGCCGGTGTCCGAGGCGCTAAGGAGCCGAGTCAAGGCACGACGCTCTATTATGGGCGCATCACTCGAGAACATGCTAGGGAAATGCTTGACAAGATCAAGGAGGATCTCATGGCTCATAAGTTGGACTTTGGTTAGCAAAGGTGAAAGTTGGAGTCTTATGATACATCATGGTTCGATAAGTGACAACTTAACGGTTAAGGACGATTAATGTGCTCTCGGTTTTTATGGGTTGTTTTTGTAATTTTCTTTAAATGAGGGGGCTGATTTTGTGAGGCTTGTTATCTAGGTTATATGGTCGTCCATCCCCCTCCTCCCTTGGTAGAATTGAACGAAAAACCTTTTTGCTTACTTTCCTTGCATCTTTCAATTCAAGTTCTTGTTCTTGTTTTCGTTCGTTCAATTCTCGTTGTTCAAGTTGTTGGTGAGTAATATGCGACAATCTCGAGCATCTTAGTTTGTTTGAGAGCTTGGTGAGTCATATCCAAGTTGTCAAGCATCCATATCCCCTTGTTCTCTCCATTTCGATCCATCATCCATCTCGGTGGTTTCTGCACCCCCTCAGTAAAATCGAGATATCTTTCAATCCACTAATCATCTAGGTCTGAAATTTTGAGGGGTTAAACTAGACTCAGAGATATAACTTATCGAATTGGAATCACTCAATTTCGAGTTCAGAAGAGGAAGATCCATCCAGTTGAAGACGGGTCAGCTGCGTGGTGTTTGTTGTCGGAATTCATTGGATTCTCGTGGCGATCTCTTTGCACCATCATCCCCTCCATCGATCCTTTCATCAAGTGGTATCAGAGCCATGTGGAGGTATCGCCATCTAAATCTTGTTACGACCTTGAATTTCCACTTGTTGCAAGTTTTAGGTTCGAACTCTTTATTGGCTACGTTGTGTTGTTGTTGTGTTCGGCCTTGTCCGAAATATTGTCTTGTGTTGTGGACGTTTTCTTGTCTTGAAATTGTTTTTGTTTGGTCGAGTTTGGTTCTCATCCATGGCTGAAAACCATGCCCAAAAAACGTCCATGGATTGAACTCCAAAGGTCCTTAATTTGGTAGTTGAAAGGTTGCCTTTGATGCTTGAGTAATGCCTTCATTTAGTGCTTGATTTAAGTGTGTCTTGCTGAAATTGGCTGAGTGAAAAACGTGGGATTTGAGTCCATAATTCAGCTTTCTTTTGATCACTTTATATCATTACATGCTTGTTGTCGGTTACGGTGCTAGGATACGGGAACGACACCAAGACGAGACATCTTGTGTTGTTGTTTAAGTGTCTTGAAATCTTTTGTTGAATAATCAGAAAAACCTTGCCGCCGGCGTAAAGCTAATAAGGGGCCATGCACAGAAATAAAGATTAAAGACTAGAAAAACCTTGCCCGGAGGCGTAAAGCTAATAAGGGGTCGGGCACGGAAAGAGTAGTCATCTTATAGTGCCTAGCAAAGGCCTACAAAAGTCGTCTTCTAGTAGTGCCTAGCAAAGGCTTACCCAAAAAAAACAAAAAAAATTAATTAATTTCGAAATACTTGGTGTTGAGTCTTGGTGGTTTAGTAGCTTCCTAGCATTGTTTTCCTAAGCAAGTGTGTGATGAATTCTCTCTTTGTTGTCTTTGTTGTTTTTGCCTACTTGCAACTTGTCGGATTTTCATCTCGGGCAAATCTTGGTGATTAATTCGTGTGACCTCTATACCTTGATCTTTGCCTTGTTTTTACAATGACAAGTGTAGGTGATGACAAGAATAAGGAACAAGTTGAGGAGACGTCCACTAGTTCAGTGGCTGCCATGTTGCAAACCATGCAACAATCCTTGCAACAATCCATTGAGGCTTTGGGAACTAGGTTGACTGATTTGGAGAGCCAAGTGAGCAACCGAGATGATAGAGCACGAGTGCCTCAAACGGGGGCTCTACCAGGTGTGCTACAAAGCTCTAACCAAGTGGAGTCGTTGGACGAGAGGACAAAAGTACCTCAAGAGGGGGAGCTCAAGAAGACACGAGAGGATGGAGAGTGCTTGGTGGTCCCACGAACACTTTTCATGACGGAGAATACCACCAGGCCTAGTCAACGGGAAGTTATCTTTCACACTCGATGCAAGATCATGGATAAGGTATATAGTGTGATTATTGATAGCGGTTCATGTTGCAATGTTATTAGTCAAGAGGTAGTGGATAGGTTTTCTTTGAGTACTACTCCTCAACCTTTACCTTACCCTTTGTGTTGGTTGTCCCGATGACCTCTTGTCATCTACTATTGGGACGCCCTTGGCAATTTGACAAGAAAGCGATCCATGATGGAATATCCAATGAATACCACTTCCAAATGGAGGGAAAGAAGGTGATTTTGCACCCGATGTCTTCCCATGAGATAATGTTGGATTACGCAGCCAAGGAGCAAAGGAAGAAGCTTGCTCAACGAGAGGAAAATAAGGACAAGAATATAGCCAAAGGGGGGCCCTCTACTCCCCTAATTTTGGTCAACCCGAAAGAGGAAAGTATAACTTCCTTCTCGGATAAATCTGCACCACCTTGGAAAAAATGGTGTAACTTACAACTCAGTGGTCGAATGATGCTCAAATTTGGAGGAAATGAAGTAGACTCCTTAAGCTCAATCTGGAACTTGGAATCTCTCAATTTGGAGCTCGGAGCTAAGAGAACGACCTTGAACAGTTTAGAGCTGAAAACTGTCCCAAGCTACGATGTGCATGCCATTCGGGGAAGTAACACTTCTTCCTTACTTTTATCTCAAAACTTGACATCTTGGCTGAATTACTCTCATATTTTGGATAGCTTTGTCATGTACCATACCAATAGGATTGCAAAGAAAAGTGGCATAGCTTGTGCTTATATTTTGTCATATCATGTTGTGCTTGGAAAGGAGGTTTGTGTGTTGACCTTTTTTGTAGGTCAGCTGGGTTCGTGGACGCACCCTTTTGAAGGGGATAAGACTTTCTTCCAACAAAGATTGATGAGTGACATTGAACAACCAAAAAGAGAGATTCTTTTCCATGAATTGGAACAACTCATCACCGTCAAGTGTTCGATAAAACTGATGCACATATTGCAAGAAGAGGAGGAAGTTGTGGAATCATCTCCTAAAATCAAGTGTCGCCCTACCATCACTCCTAGATCCATGAACTCGTTGGCTAAACCATGTATGGATGGGTTTCCTATGATTCCTTCAAGTTTGCCCTTCTTGCTCCATGAGGAGGACGAGACTGTTTTAGTCACTCCAAGCGGTGATTACATTCCTTTTCTTGTGGAGGCCAAGAAAGATGTCTTTGTCATGGAGAATGCAACACCAAGGGATAGAGAAGCCCTACCTCCATTGTTGAGCTCACAGGGTGATATGAGTGCACTTCTCAGGGAAGTTTCTTGCACTCCTCTATTCTATATTTATGACTACATGTTGGTTGTGTCACATGCATTTGATCAAATAATTTCAGTTTTCTTTCATGCATTTGTGACATCTTGGACTAAGTACTCTTGCTTCCATTTTATTTCTCTTGCCCAATACATGTCATCTAGGATACATATAGGTTATAGAATTCCATTGATGCCTACTTACACTCAATCTCTTCATTACTTTATTATGAGATGTACCCGTAAGAATAGGAAGAGAAGTAATGTAGCTAGTGTATACTTTCTGGCCTATCATATTGAGATTGGAAATGTTATTCTTAACTTGACTTCTATAGAGTGTACTTGCTTGTGCTTCCCTCGATGTGTCCTTTGTTTTACAGGCTTGATAGATTGGAGGATGAATCCTTTTAAAGGGGAGGAGGAGGATGTGATTCCATCTAACGAGTCATGGACCCATGATTTGAGTGAAGATTCCAGCCCTAAAGACAAGTCCAATTTGCACGACAAGGGAGAGTCTTCATTTGGACACATATCCAAGGCCAGTGTCCGAGGCGCTAAGGAGCCGAGTCAAGGCACGACGCTCTATTATGGGCGCATCACTCGAGAACAATGTAGGGAAATGCTTTACAAGATCAAGGAGGAGCTCATGGCTCATAAGTTGGACTTTGGTTAGCAAAGGTGAAAGTTGGAGTCTTAGGATACATCATGGTTCGATAAGTGACAACTTAACGGTTAAGGACGATTAATGTGCTCTCGGTTTTTATGGGTTGTTTTTGTAATTTTCTTTAAATGAGGGGGCTGATTTTGTGAGGCTTGTTATCTAGGTTATATGGTCGTCCATCACCCTCCTCCCTTGATAGAATTGAACGAAAAACCTTTTTGCTTACTTTCCTTGCATCTTTCAATTCAAGTTCTTGTTCTTGTTTTCGTTCGTTCAATTCTCGTTGTTCAAGTTGTTGGTGAGTAATATCCAACAATCTCGAGCATCTTAGTTTGTTTGAGAGCTTGGTGAGTCATATCCAAGTTGTCAAGCATCCATATCCCCTTGTTCTCTCCATTTCGATCCATCATCCATCTCGGTGGTTTCTGCACCCACTCAGTAAAATCGAGATATCTTTCAATCCACTCATCATCTAGGTCGGAAATTTTGAGGGGTTAAACTAGACTCAGAGATATTACTTCTCGAATTGGAATCACTCAATTTCGAGTTCGGAAGAGGAAGATCTATCCAGTTGAAGATGCGTCATCTATGTGGTGTTTGTTGTCGGAATTCATTGGATTCTCGTGGCGATCTCTTTGCACCATCATCCCCTCCATCGATCCTTTCATCATCATGGTTTCAAGCTTCAAAAAAAGGATGTTAAAACAGCCTTTCTGAATGGATTCCTTAAGGAAGAAGTGTTCATAGAGCAAACCCCAGGCTTCGAAGAAGTCAATCACCTAGATCATGTCTTTAAACTTGACAAAGCTCTTTATGGCTTGAAGCAAGCACCTCGAGCTTGGTATGACAAGCTTTCTCAGTTCTTGCTCCAACATGGATATGTTCGAGGACAGGTGGATAAGAAACTCTTTCTTCTCAAAGAAGGAAAGCATACTCTGGTTTTGCAAGTCTACGTGGACGACATCATCTTTGGCTCTACTGATGAAAAACTTGTGAAGTGGTTCGCTAACCTCATGGACAGTGAATTTGAGATGAGTATGGTTGGTGAAATTAAGTTTTTCCTAGGACTTCAGGTTACTCAAGATATTTAAGGAACAAGAGTGCATCAACAAAAGTATCTCAGGGAGTGTGTCAAGAAGTTCGGCTTGGACAACTCAAAATCCTTTGACACACCTATCTCTCCCATCACTTCTCTAGGAAAAGATGAGAATGAAATGAAGGTTGATCAGACTTTGTATCGAGGCATCATAGGTTCTTTACTCCACCTCACGACAAGTTGACCAGACATCATGTTCATCGTATGCTTATGTGCCAGATTTCAGTCTGATCCAAGAGAATCGCATCTCAAAGCTGTCAAGAGGATTCTAAGGTACCTCAAAGGGTCCGATGACTTGTGCTTATGGTACCCAACCTCATGTGACTTAGGTCTAGTCGAGTACACGGAGGCGGATTTTGCTGGGAACAAGGTTGATCGTAAGAGTACCTCAGGAATGGCTAAATTTCTTGGACCATGTCTTGTGTCATGGGGGTCCAAGAAGAAAAATTATGTTGCTCTCTCTACTGCAAAAGTTGAGTACATCGCCGCTGCCGCATGTTGCACTCAACTTATTTGGCTTAAGCAACAACTTCATGATTTAGGTTTAAAGTATGATGGCATACCTATTCTTTGAGACAACACAAGTGCCATCAACATCTCAAAGAACCCTGTACAACATTCACGAACCAAGCACATCGAGATTCGACATCACTTTCTTCGTGACTGTGTCCAGAAAGGGTTGGTGAACATGGATTTCTGCCGAACAAGTGAACAACGTGCTGACATATTCACTAAAGCTCTCAATCATGAACCCTTCGTACAGTTCCGCATGGAGCTAGGTATGATTTCCCTTAACTAATCTATTTCCCATTTGTTTTCCCTCAATGATTGGCTAGATTAGATGTTTTATTTTTTGATTCAAAAGTTTTCTGATCTTGAGGTGTTAAATTAGAATGTTTCCATGTTACATAACTCATGAACCATGCACATCATTATGTCTTCAATCGTTGCTTCTTGAGTTATACATCAATTACATGATGAAACCTCTCTTTGATCCCAAAAGAGTCAAAACCTGATGTTCCTAACCCCCATTACAAGCATAAATGACGGTTGAATCTACAGCCTTCCTAAGCCTATCATGTTAGAGTGTCTCTATGAGCCTATTTCTGTATGTTTTGATATAAACGGAGACTTATCTACTTAATTGACAAATCCACATAAATTTTTTCCCCTGGTTCTCTTTGGCACCCTCGTGCAAAACCCCAAAGAAACAGGTGTATTCTCTTTTCAATGGATGTTTGCAACTTAAGTGAGGTTAGTGACTTTATGAGAAATGTCAGTTGTCTAGAAAGTTTGCTAGTTAAAGTGGTTGATGTAGAACATGTTGAGAACGTCAGTTTCAGAGTAAGACAATAATCACCTTTCTCCAACGGTATCTTTTCAAATATTTGAAGATCTTTTCCCAAAGGAAATTTGCCTTTTCAGTTGCATTGATTAAAGATCTTGGAAAGATCTAGTTTTTATCTAATCAACTACAGTTCAAGAATAAATAAGGAGAGGGATTTTGGTAAAAAGGTACACTCTCTCTCTCTCTCTCTCTCTCTCTCTCTCTCTCTCCTGTGCATTATCTCGCTCACTTGCTCTTTTCAATTTCTCTGCAATTCCTTTCTCTCCCAAAAAGCTTCAACCTTTTCAACATCAATGGCATCAAACCCTAACCCTAACCTCTCATCCCCCATTCGTGGTACTGAATCTCAATGAACCGTAGCCCTAAAACTTGGGAAAGTTGTTGATTCTCAAACCCTGGATCTGCTTTTTAGCAGCCATTCAAACCGCCAACAAACCCGCTACACCATTGATGCTCGAAGGTCCCGAATCCACACAAAATCAAGAACTTGGTCCATCATCTCCAAATCCTACTAAATCCATCCCAATCTCTCAAGAAGTCCCTCCTACTGAAACCTCTCCAGAAACCCTCCCCTCATCCCCACAAATTTCTCTACCCAATTCTCCGACACCCGCAAAGAACAAGCAAGAGAGAACCGAGACTGTGCTCGGAGTTGAGATTTCCAATTCTAAACACATGCAAGGGGATTTTGTCTCCGTTCAAGAGGTTGTGAAATCCGTTGAGGCCATGGTGTCTCAGGAAATAGGAACAGAACCAGTCGATGCGGAGGAGACGACTACTGTACTCTTGGCAGGAACGGATACTCAGGTTGAAGACTCTGCACAAGTCGTTGACCCAAGCAAGGTGATTAATCCAGTCGACAACCAAGATTCACCTCTCCAGCCCTTGAACTTTGAAGGTCAAGATGACTCTGAACAAGGTACCCCCAGTGATCCTAAGCTCTCTTTGTTCAAATCTGTTACATCTTCCTCTAAGGCAAAATCAACCGAATAAATTGCTAGGCAATTGTTTGTATCTGAAAAAATCCGATGAGGATGACGTTGTGATAACCAAGGAGTTAAGAAAACCTAAGACTAGGGAGTCTAGTGCTAAGGTTACTAGAAAGAGAGGTAGGGAAGTGTCTCCCACACTAGTAGGATCTAAGGGTGGTGACTCTGCTGTCTCCAAGAAAATTGTTAGGTCTAAAAAGAGCAAGAAGGCGCCCACTCGTTCAAGTGGACGACTTGCTGCAAGTCGAAAACATCAAAAGGGCAGTAGAGAAATCAAAGGCGAAGGAAGCAACAGGGCTGGACGTGATTTTGGAGAATTCATATCATTTCCTTTTGTTCTTTACCAATTCAAGCACGCTCAAAGCGAATGATTCGTTGAAGCTGAATGGAGTCCAAACACCAAGACCGTTACTAAGGTCCCGATCATTTAAATTTAAGAAGGTGTTCATGGATCTTGTATTGTCCTTTGATTATGTTCATCAATGGCGTCCAAGGCCACCAAGGAAGAGAATCAAGTCACAAAAGTTTGCAAACTTAAGAAGCCCGTCAAATTAAATACAGTTCTCAGTAAAATGGTCATAACTTGGGCTACAAAATTGATCTCAAGTCCGTTCAAATTGCGTTGGATAGATAATCAAAAGATATACAACTTTTTTAGTTTATGTTGAATCCAGAATCCAAAACCAAGGAGGCAAAAATTGTGATTTATTGAGAGGTGTTCAAGTCTTACGAAAATCTTATCTTTAGTTTTAGTTCTATCTATTTCTAGATATTATATTTATGAATAATTTCGGCCATAAGAGTATGCTATATAGCTAAATTATCTATGTTTATTATTTTTTATATCCTTTTTAGTTTTAGGATTAGCTTTTTAGTTTTCTTATCTCAATAAGTCAGATAATTATTTATTTGATTTATTTATGGTAAGGGGACTTAAATAAGAGTTGTAGGAATATATTAGGTTATCTTGTGAGGCAAGCAAAAGGTCCATTATACCCCTTCTAGGGTTGGCCATCTTTTTACTTGCTCTCCAAGGAGACTCTTTTATATTCTCTTTAAATACCTTGTAGTTATCATTCAATAAAAATCAGCCTGAATTAGATAAACCCCTATTGGTTTATCTAGTTTATGGGCCATTAAAGCAACTATTGTGTTAAAGCAATTTCGATCATAATCATCACCAATTCGTTCTTGTTTCAATTAGGATTTGATCTGTTAATTTCATCAATTAAGTTAGTTCTAGTTTGATTATTAAAGATCAAACCTAGTTCATCAATTGAATTTAGCGTTAGAGCGAATTCAATTGAACTATCTCTTTGGTTATCTTAACTCTTCAAATCAGTTTCATTCTCATTCATATTTCAAGTTTCTTATTCATCAAGTTATTAACTTCGAAGGCAAATCAGGTTGGAAAGAGAATTACTTATCAAGATCGGGCCAAAACACGACCGAATTGGTGATGATTATGATCGAAATTGCTTTAACACAATAGTTGCTTTAATGGTCCATAAACTAGATAAACCAATAGGGGTTATCTAATTCAGGCTGATTTTTATTGAATGATAACTGCAAGGTATTTAAAGAGAATACAAAAGTGTCTCCATGGAGAGCAAGTAACAAGGTGGCCAGCGCTAGAAGGGGTATAATGGACCTTATGCTTGCTTCACAAGATAACTTAATATATTCCTAAAACTCTTATCTATGTCCCCTTACCATAAATAAATCAAATAAATAATTATCTGACTTATTTAGATAAGAAAACTAAAAAGCTAATCCTAAAACTAAAAAAAACATAAAAAATAATAAACTTAGATAATTCAGCCATCTAACATACTCCTATGGCCAAAATTATTTATAAATATAAAATCTAGAAATAGATAGAACTAACACTAAAGATAAGATTTCCATAAGACTTATACATCTCTCAGTAAATCGCAATTTTTGCATCCTTGCTTTGGGATTCTGGATTCGACGTAAACTACAAAGTTGTAGATCTTTTGAGTATCTATCCAACGCAATTTGAACGGACTTGAGATCAGTTTTCTTGCCCAAGTTATGACCATTTTACTGAGCATTGTTTTTAATTTGACGGGCTTCTTAACTTTCCGAACTTTTGTGACTTGATTCTCTTCCTTGGTGGCCTTGGACGCCATTGATGAACATAATCAAAGGATAATATCAGATCCATGAACACCTTCTTAAATTTAA
The DNA here is from genome assembly GCA_964016875.1 of Fallopia convolvulus. Lineage (NCBI taxonomy): Eukaryota > Viridiplantae > Streptophyta > Magnoliopsida > Caryophyllales > Polygonaceae > Fallopia > Fallopia convolvulus. The sequence continues at coordinate 22,954,494 of OZ024730.1, forward strand.
ATAATCGGGACATTAGTAAAGGTCTTGGTGTTTGGCCTCCATTCGTCTTCAACGAATCATTCGCTTTGATCCTCCCTTGATTTGTATCAGGGTGATTGCTGGTGGGGTGACGAACTCCATTGAGGATCTCTCGCTCCAACCAGCGGTGTTTCAGAAAGAACCCTGTTGTAGAGCAAATTTAACTCCACAACAAATAAAATTTGTAGTCAAGACCCCGCTGAGTATAGCGAAGTCAGGATCGTCCAAGGGAAGCAAGGTTGTCTGTTTACCGAATTAAAAATATAGAAACAAAGCAAAAACAGATACGACAGACCTCGTTAACGACCCTGACAAGGTCGTTAATGATCCTAAAATTCTACTGAAAACTGAACAAATAACAATGCAAGTGCAGGCTTGGTACCGATCCAAAGTGCCTCGGTAACGAGTGAAATCGAATGCTAAACTGAAGAAATTCAATGGATAAAAAGCTCTAGGACAAGGGCTACCACAACATAGCTATGCATATAAACTCAAGTGAAGATAAAGATCATGCCTTTGAAGATAAATCTATCAAATTTTGTTGACTAAAAAAGCAAATCAATCATCTTTCATAAATCAATCCACTTTATTACTTGTTTTGAATCCACATCTTGAAACTTTCGTTATCGAACAATATCAACATTCAAGTTCACAAGTTTCTCTTTCGATCAAGCTAAAAACTCAAATTACTTCGACTCTCGTCTAAGCATAAGCACCACAGCAAATTCAAAAGATAGAAGGCAATCAAAAACTCAACACTTTCATCTAATCCTGCTCAACTATGTCATGTTTCAACCCCGAACCTAGAAAAGTAAACTACTCACTATTCATTGAATCAAAGCAAACAACTTTCATCAAAGAGAACATTGAAAAGCAAAACTTACTTGAAATTGAAAGAATATTGTCTTACAAATACTTGTGGAATTCCAAAAACAACTAAGAACAACGAACAAGAGCTTGATCACCGAACCCTTCCTCTCTCTCTATCGGAAATAGTCCGATTTCTCTCTCCCTCGACTTCTCTCCTCAAAACTAATCGAATACCCTCTTGTCTAGGTTTAGAACAAGGGTATATATACTAAGAAAGCTATCTAACAAAAGATCTAAAAGATAAAAACTTCCTAAACTAAAAGATAACAAGATAAAAGATATAAAACCCGAAAGTCGACTGCGCTCTACTGACATGGGTCACTTCGTTAACAACCTGTATAGGGTCGGTAGACACCTGCTGAATCCCTTAACAAAACTCCGATGCACAGCTCAGTAACGACCCTCACAGGTCGTTAACGAGCCCTGTGAGTTGGCTTATTACGAACTCCTCCTTGGCTTAACTCGCACTCTAACTTGATCTTTACATGCAATCTTCTTCCTCCTCTTCTATGCACACACCACACACATCACTTCACTTTAGCTTTGCTTGAAAAGTGCTCCTCTCCGCTAAAAAAAACTACAAAAATACAAAAAACAGAGTAGCTTCCATACTTTTCACAAAATATTCAAACTTATCCAAAAACACACAAAACTAACTCTAAAACTTACTAAAAATAAACTAAACAACCTAAGAAAGACAACTAAAACTAGACCAAAAATACGAAAATCAAAATACCCCATACTTAAGCTTGCTTGTCCTCAAGCAATCATTATGTAATAACCAAAACCAAACAATCATGGTTATCAAGTAATAGCCATCTCTCAAAAGCAACTTCAAAACATAGCGCGCAGAAAATAGAAAATGACTATTAACGCCATCACACATATATAAGCACTAATAAACATAAGCAGTTACAATCCAACCTCACCAAGGATATGTGTTTCACTAAACTCTCAAGTGTTTAGCCATAAAAATTCAATCTCTCCACTCAATCTTATATGCAAAAACTCATAGAAATTGGAACTTATATCACCAAACTCTCCACCTAAAATTTGTCAAAACAAACAAAAATCATCAAGAGAACTTAGGCTCAATGAAAAACTTCATAGAAGCTTCCATTCGGCCGGGTTGTAATGGGGCTTGGTAAAGACAATAAGGCATGGAAAATATTTTGGCTATGTGGTGCTACTAATATCCGGGAATCAAAGACTCCTAAGAACTCACACATGTATCCAAAACTCTCAAAACATAAACCAAAATCACTCAAACATTATGCTCAAACTCACTCACCTTTAAAATCCTAGAAAGCCTCATATAAACATAAAAGAATCTCTGGTTTAACTTCAAACACAATGCACATCTGCCTTATCTTTCATTCTTTCTCATTCTGCATTTTTTCTTCTTCAGCTCTTTTTCTCTTTTTTTTTACTCTCGACTAGCCTCGTTAACGACCTACAAAGGGTTGTTATCGAGCTACACTTTCTCCTCTATTTTTCTTATTATATAACATCGGTACCAAACCCACATAGGGAATCCTCTGATTAGGTCAAGCTTATCTCATGTAGGGAAATAATTTGTGTTGAGCTGAAAAAACAAAAGGATAAAGCTCAAATTGGCTGTCAAAAGAAGGATCATGTAAAGGGTGGATAAGGATAAATAAGGCTCATAAAAATAAGTTCTCTATCATATGAATTTCACAAGTAATGAACTAAAAATCTCATACAGGTCTCAAGAAATAAATAACCATCACAATTCCAAGAGATAATATATATAAAGAGAGTAAATCACATAAGAAAAGAAGAGGGTTTTTTTATGTTCTCCCTATAAGGCCAAAAAATAACTCACAAGGTAGCAATTTTTGTTGGATTGCACTACTCATGCTAAAAGTTATACATGCTCAATTTCATCAAAATGTTATTCCTCTATAAAAAAACAATTTCATACAAAGAATTAGGCTATACCATAAAAAACATGCTTGAAAGGAAATTACATGATCATGCTAGCAATTAACTATCATAGAACCAAAAGACAAGGCATTTATCCATTCTAAAAACTCTTCTTTTTTCATTTTAAAAACAAAGACAACTGAACAAAGCAAACAAGACAAACAAACAAAGACATCTTAAACAAACAAGCAAGTGAGTTTTCTTCCCTTCCTTACCACATACTTAAAATTACAATGTACCCACTGTAATAAAACTAAGCAGTAGAAAAGAATAAAGAAAAAGAAAGAAACTCACAAGATAAACTGAAGCGGAAAAGAACATCCTCTGAAAGCTGAATCATCGCCGTGGTGGTGGTGGAAACTGATGCTTAAAGTTGTCCATGAACTGATACATGGTCCTCTAGTGCTCCTCATCAATCGTCACCCTTTGCTCCTTCGTCTTCCAATGAGCATCCTCCTGCTGATGTCTCGCATCAACTAAAGCCATGCGAGCTGCATAGACACCCTCCCAACGCTCCATCCTTTGGGTGAGCTATGTCTGCTGTAGGTTGAGCTGTTGTATCTGAAAAGATAAATCATCGGCCCATGGAGGTGGAATACTCGATCCAGTATAGGTGGGCTGAGGAGGCGGTGTGTAGTGATCCCGGTACTGGAACTGGTCTTGGTAGATCACTAGGTTATAGGGCATCATCTCATATGACTAAGGCATGGTAGGTGGTGGCGGTGGCTCGGTACGGAAGTTGTATGCCTCGTTATTAGCCTCGAAATAATTGTGAATGATCCTTGGCAGGTCTTTACCAAAGTTGTCTTGATGTGATTCCATCTAGGGAGTCATGGCCCCACGGTACCGCGCCAATCGGAGGGGCCGTTGCATACGCTGATTTCCGACCATGGCGCTCCTTGGCCTTTGATGGATGGTACCACTTCTTTGGGCACTTTTAAAGGCAATATGCTCCATGATTTGAGTGAAGATCTAAGCCCTAATGACAAGTTCAATTTGCACGACAAAGGAGGGTCTTCACTTGGACAAATATCCAAGGCCGGTGTCCAAGGCGCTAAGAAGCCAAGTCAATGTACAACGCCCTATTTTAGAGGCATCACGAGAACCATAGCTAAAGCAATGCTTGACAAGATCAAGGAGGAGATCATGGCTCATAAGTTGGATTTTGGCTAACAATGGAGAAGGGTGGAGTATTATTGTGACATTTTGTGAAACTAGTGCACAAACATGACTTGTGTTTCGTTAATGGCTTTAAGTTAGTTTCTTTAAACTTTTGGGTTGTTTTATGTAATAACGAGAGGAGTTATGGCTGAAATGAGAGAGAGAGAGAGAGAGAGAGAGAGAGAGGCGTGGCCTATGGTATTAAGTCTCATTTGTGGCCTCCTTTGAGGTTAGACGTGAACGATGAAAATGATCTCTATTTACTTGTTTTCAATCTAAAGTTCCTTTGTTTGTTTTTCGTTCAATCTCTTGTTAGAACGTTGGTGAGTCATATCCGACGCTCTTGCAATCTAGTTTGTTGTTCTTGGTGAGTCATATCCAAGGGCAACATCCATATCCATCACTCCCCCATTCCATTTGCAATCGCTCCATTTCCATCTCGGTGGTTTCTGCACCACTTCAGTATAATCGACATATCTTTCAATATACACTTCATCTGGCTCTCAAATGTTTCGGGATTAAACTAGACTCAATGATCTAACTCCAGGATTTGGAATCACTCAATTCCGAGTCTGGACGAGGGAGATCTACCCTTTTAATCCCAGGCGAAATTCAGCCACCGAGCTCCATCATTCCTACGAACCAAGTGAAGGGTTTTCCGGGTTCTCTTAGCGATCCCTTTGCACCATCATCTACACCATCGGTCCTCCCATCATGTCTTCATCACCCAGGACCTCGGTACCGAGGTCCCCATCCTCATTATCGAGCTCCTCCGTGGCTGCCTCCGTTGCAGCGTGATCTTCATCCATTTCTTCGCCTTCTTTGTCGAACCTTGATACACACACCCTTAACGACGGCTCATCCTGTGGCTTCTTCTCCAACCGGAATGCATGGCCCGTCCAAGTCTCATACTAATTCGGCACATAAAGCAACTCGAACTTGTCTCGGGTAAGCAGCACATCATGGCTAAGTACCTTGGTGGCGTACCCTCTCTCGGTCCTCACAAAAATGGTGGAGGAGAACCAATACGTCTTGTCGAGCTTCTAGCACGGTTTGGCGTATAACGCTCAAGATCGACACAAAGTTTTGCCGCTAGAAGACTTACCAGATTCCTTCACCATACTTCTTTTGACTTGATCCCATACTTCTCGACATATTGCAACCATTCATACCCCAAGTTCAAGGGTGTGGGATTTTCAAAACGAAAGGTACGGAGGCATGCAACCTTCAACCGTGTTGGTCTTGAAAGCTTTTTCTTGGGCCAAAAAGTGGCACCCAAGACTCGGAAAATAATCCGAAAGATGGGGTTGATGATGCTTGCCTCTAGTAGTGCTGTTGCGGAAGGTTCAACGTGCCCGGAAATGTAACTCAAAGTGTCGGTGACCTTGAAGTCTTGATATTGTAATCCCGAGAGTGGTGAGGAAGCTCTAGAAGTGCATTGAATTCAGCCATTGTGTACTCTTAGTCAACATTGCCTAGCCGGAACTTGATCCTTCCGACTGAAGTTTTGGTCTCGATGTTTGTCCGGAGAGTAGCTATAAACTCGGCGGTGAGGGTCGGGTGTCTTCTCCTTCTTCAACAGTTGAGGTATTCCCGGAATGGCAAAAGCGTGCTTGACGTCCTCATAGATCCCCAACGGCTTAGCGCTTGACCTCGAGAACCACCTAGTGAAGTGGTCCTTCTTTAGGATGGCATCAAAGATCTTAGCTTGCTCTTGAGTAGCAAAAATGACATTTTCCATGCGTGGAGGGGATGGGGACCTTTGAGTTCTCCTCTTATTTCCTACTCTAGTGTTAGCTCGGCTAGTACTTGCCATTTATGCCTGTAAATACCATGAATTTCCAAGATAAGATCCACACAAACCAACCAAAAGAAGACCCCATACTTTCTCTCGAAAATGCTCTCGGCATGCCTCGGTACTGAGCCAATCGGGTCGGTAACGAAATATTTGGGTTTGGTTTCGAACTAAGCATATCACAGGTCATTAACGACCCTCACAGGTCGTTAACGAGCCTGGGCGAGAACAACTTGCAGTCTATTCCGAGTACCAACCCTCTAAAAATTCCAACAATTCTAGCACAATTCAACCACAATTCCACATAAAAACACACAATAACACATGCAACCCCATACTTGCTCGAAATCCTATATAAACATGTCAATAATTGCCAAAATTCATGGTGAAGATCAATCAATTCAAGAACAAGTTACTTCATGTATTACTTTTCAAAATTTCAATGAAAAATAAGCAAGAATAACTAAGTATAGATCAAGATCAATCACCAATAATAGAAGCAGTAGAAGCACAATGCAACCTAGACATGCAAACCAATTACTCAGTCTAGATCTGGATATGAATTTTACCCCAAATATCATGAAATTTGCAGGAAGAGAGTTAGGGTTTAGAAATCATACCGTAGAGTTAAAGAATTGAAGAGCAAAAATTGAATTGGGAAGGGATAACCAGGGCTTTGGTATGCTGGTAACGAACTCAAGGAGTGGGGCTCGTTTTCGTTGGAATGGAGCGGGCCGAGGTGCGGTGGTGCGATCGGTGGAGGGTGAAACTCGGTGAGGTTTGATAGAAAACTTGAAGATTTGGCTTGAGATTTGGCTGTGAGAGTTGCAGATTTGAGAGGTTTTAATAGGAAGAGGGAGAAGGGAGTGGCGGCATGACAGAGAAAAAGGGATAGGAGATAGAAGATAGAAGAGTTAGGGTTACTTACTTCGCCCGCCTCAGGTCGTTAATGAGTATGGACGACTCATATTTCAGTGTTGTTGCAAGCCTGACTTCCTATGCCATGTTAGTTTTTGAACAATTCTATCTTGCAAACTTCTAAACTACTAAAAACTCAAAAGAAAGCTTTGAAAATGATCTAAAAAGAAAATGAAACTAAAAGAAAACGAGCTCTGGCTGGGACATCTCGATTTGTGAGGGAGCTATTATGTGATTGGCATCTTGATTGAGGCTTAACTCTACCCGCTCCTCTCCTATATCGCAGGTGAGGAGTCCTTTTCGAACGTCAACTCTAGCGCCCCTTGTAGCAAGGAATAGCCTGCCTAGAATGATGGGGACTAGAGGATCTTCATGCATGTCAGGGACAATGAAATCATTTGGAATGAAGAATTTCCCCACTTGAATGGGATAATCATCCACGACTCCTGTAGCTTTCACACTTGATCCATCCGCCATATACAGCCTCATATCCATAGGTTTCAGAGTTCATATGTTAGCTTTCGACCAGATTGATAGGGGAAGTAAACTCGTACTGGCTCCCAAATCACATACAAAATTGAATCGATGGTCACCTATGTCAATTGTGATAACAAATCTCCCTAGGTCGCCTAGCTTCTCTAGAAGTGTAATAGATCGGACCTCATCTATAAGCTTTGTTATGGATCCTTTCATGCTAAGAATGGCTTTCAAAAACTTTGTGTAAGCCGGCATTCCACTTAGGGCCTCAATGAATGGTATAGAAATATTTAAGCCCTGGAAAATCTTAACGAAATGCTTAAACTTGCCTTCAGTTGAGTCCTTAGACTTCGTAGTAGGAAGGAGAAGAGTTTTCACCAATCTCGGAGCCAAGGCAGGCTCGAGAGGTGATGCTATCGGGTCGACATTAGGCTCGATTGGTGCCTTATAAGGGTCGGTGGGGTCAGTATCGAGCCTGGGATTAAGAGAGGAGCTCGGTGTAGAGAATTTACCTGGGTTGGAGTCGGAAACAACACTGGGAATATCGGTTCCGAATTGTTTAGTCTAGGTAACGACCCTCTTTGGCTCATTGTCGACTTGGGCCGTGACATCCTCTTCAGATTCGGGGATTTTTTCCTTGGCTTTGGCACGCTCCGGTAGTGTCTTTTCACTCCTTAGTTGAACAGCCGCTCTTTGTCCTCTTGGGTTCTCCTCGGGGCGGCTCGGGAGTTGCCCTTGCGGTCTCGGAATCTATGCGGCCAGGTTTCCTAGTTGTGAGTTGACACTCTTCTTCCACACATCAAACTCTCCCCATCTTGCTATGGACATCATTGAATTTGCTATGGACTCCATTGATGCCCTCTTGTAAACCATGTACCTAGGATGGTGGCTCTTGGTAGCTTGGAGGTTGATACGGCATGGGCCGTCTATTCGGTGGGCATGCTGCATAGCTTGGGTTCGGATTTTGATTACCCCATGCCGGGTAATTGTTCGGCCTGTCAAAGTTATTAGGCTGGTTCCTGTATTGACCTCTCATGTAATTCATCTCAGCATAAGTCTCAACGGCTCTTACCTGCTCGATGTTAGTGCAAGTAGAAGTACTATTGGCAGAAGAACAAACCTCTTGACAAGGTTGAGAGATTATTAAAAAACTTACTTGTTTCTTCAGATGGTTGATCTTATCCTGTAGAAAATGATTTTCGACATCAGGATCAACTTCGTCATTGTTAGGCACGGAGAGATGCTTTTGTGGTTAGGGTGGCTGTTGAGTACCATACATGGCATTGTAGTTAGACAGCTTGTCCTACAGTTCCCATGCAGCAGTGGGATCCATCTCTATAAAACCGCATGCAATGTGTGTGTTGATGCAGTTCTTCGTTTCTGCATTGATCCTCTACAAGAAGATTTCTTGGAGCACATATAGGGGTTGCCCATGAGTAGGGCACTGTTGGAGCATCTCCTTAAACCTCTCCCATGTCTCTACAAAGGTCTCGTTAGGCAGTTGGTGATAGGAGGTGATGCGTTTTCTCAACTCCATTGTCTTGGAAGGAGGGAAGAACTTTGTAAGAAATTGATCATACAAATCCTTCCAAGACCTGATAGACTTAGGAGGTAAGCTCTTCAACCAACTCAGGGCCTTTCCAGTAAGAGACCACCTGAAAGCTTTTAATAGAACATATTCAAGTGAGACACATTCAACAGCTATAGTGTCACATAAATCAAGGAAATTTTTAATATGTTCCATAGGGGACTCAGTAGGTTTCCTTTCAAACTGAGCCTGTTTTATTAATGATATAAATTGAGACTTGATCTCAAATCTCTTCTCTCTCTTTGGAAGCACGATTGCAGACTCTGGCACCCTCAGTTCTGGATGCATATATTGCTTGGCATTCCTCGGATAGGCATTCAACTGCTCTTGTAGACGCGCATTGTCCTCTCGTTGGCGAGCAACGTTCACTCGCTCTCGTTCAACTGTTGTAGCAACAACATCTCGATTTGCTTTAACGCCTTCATCTATCTCCAGAGGTCTGCCAACTCTTGTGCCATTCCTTCAAGTGTAACCATGGCTTGTTTTTCTCTCCGTCTACGATGCAAGGTGCGTTCTGGTTCAAAATAATAACCGATATTTTCAAATTCGAGCATGCGATGTCCTGTTGTCATACGCTGAGAAAACAGAAAAACAAAATAGAATTAAAAACAAAAATGAGGTCGGGATATTCCCAGGCCCACAAGTAAACAAACAAACGATGTTGCTTCCCCGACAACGGCGCCAATTTGTTGTAGGGCCGATTTAACTCAACAACAAATAAAATTTGTAGTCAAGACCCCGATGAGTATAGCGAAGTCAAGTCCGTCCACGGGAAGCAAGGTTGTCTGTTTACCAAACTAAAAACAAAGAAACAAAGCAAAACAAAGCAAAAACATCTACGACAGACCTCGTTAACGCACCTTGTCACGGTCGTTAATGATCCTGGAATTATACGGAAAACAGACCAAATAACGATGAAAGTACAAGCTCGGTACCGATCTAAAGTGCCTCGGTAACAAGTGAAATCGAATGCTAAACTGAAGAAATTCAATGGATAAAAAGCTCTAGGACAAGGGTTACCACAACATAGCTATGCATATAAACTCATGTGAAGATAAAGATCATGCCTTTGAAGATAAATCTATCAACTTTCGTTGACTAAACAAGCAAATCAATCAACTTTTATAAATCAATTCACTTTATTACTTCTTTTGAATCTACAGCTCGAAACTTTCGTTATCGAACAATATCAACATTCAAGTTCACAACTTTTTCTTTCGATCAAGCTAAAAACTCAAATTACTTTGACTCTCGTCTAAGCATAAGCACAACAAGCAATTCAAAAGATAGAAGGCAATCAAAAAATCAACACATTCCTCCAATCAGGCTCAACTAAGTTGGGTTTCAAGCCCGATCCTAGAAAAGTAAACTAATCACTATTCGTTGAATCAAAGCAAACAAATTTAATCAAAGAGAACATTGAAAAGCAAAACTTACTTGAAATTGAAAGATTATTGTCTTACAAATACTTGTGGAATTCCAAAAACAACTAAGACCAACGAACAAGAGCTTAATAACCGAACCCTTCCTCTCTCTCTCGATCGGAAACAGTCCGATTTCTCTCTCTCTCTCGACTTCTCTCCTCAAAACAAATCAAATCCCCCCTTGTCTAGGCTTAGAACAAGGGTATTTATACTAAGAAAGCTATCTAATAAAAGATCTAAAAGATAAAAACTTATTAAACTAAAAGATAACAAGATAAAAGATATAAAACCCGAAAGTCTACTGCGCTCTACCGACACAGGTCACTTCGTTAACGACCTGCACAGGGTTGGTAGACACCTGCTCAATCCCTTAACAAAAACTCCGATGCACAGCACGGTAACAACCCTCACGGGTTGTTAACAAGCCCTCTATGTTGGCTTATTACAAACTCTTCCTTAGCTTAACTCGCACTCTAACTTGATCTTTACATGCAATCTTCTTCCTCCTCTTCTATGCATACACCACACTCACCACTTCACTTCAGCTTTGCTTGAAAAGTGCTCCTCTCCGCTAAAAAAAAACTACAAAAAGACACAAAACGGAGTACCTTCCATACTTTTCACAAAATATGCAAACTCATCCAAAAACACCCAAAACTTACACAAAAACCTACTAAAACTAAAATAAACAACCTATGAAAGACACCTAAAACTAGACCACAAACACGAACATCAAACCCTCTCCCCATTGGCTCGTGCTTAGTATGTTGTTCAGGCGCGTAGGTCGACGGAGGAAACAGATCGCAGTTGAGAGTGTAGCCCTTCATTATTGACGGTCAATTGCTCAATGTTGGTTTTGTGCTTTTCTTTGCAAGCACGCTGATCCGTTAACTCCTTCTCGAGAGCTTGAATCCTTAGGGCAAATTCCGATAACTCGGCGTGGAGCGCTACCAATGCATCCTGGCGTGCGGCTCCATCGACCCCAACATCTTGCTCTTGGTTTCTTTTATTGATATTGCTCTTAATAAGCGTTTGGTTTCCTCAGATCTGGGGGGATGAACCCTTTTTCGATCTTAAGCACCACGGTGGGCGCCAAATTGTTTTGGATAAAAAATGAATAATCAATTTCCTGTCCTAAATCGGGATTACAATCGAGTAGATTCAGGGAAGACGAGTGAATGAATTGATCGATTCGATAAGAACAAAAGTTACAAGTATTTTCTTTCTTGAGAGCTAGAGTTCTCTCGTGTACATGCGAATGAATCCTCAAAATACACCCTTCGCCTATTAAACTAGCCGTTTTCCCCTTCCGTGCCCACCATCTCCATGTCGTTATTTTGTATCTCAATTGTTTAACCACCTCTCCACGTCTGTCAGAAAATATAACCGCTGTGAGTGGATGGGCCCTCGGGTATGCGACTCCTTTCTATGATCGTAGCCTTCTTTCTTCATTTGGATGATCATTAATTTCTTTCCGACCTTCGAGATCTTCATAATTTCTATCTTTGCGTATGATCATGCCTTTTACCTCTGGGCTGCCATACTAAATGGGTTGGTTGTTTTTAGGCCGAACAACATGATGCAGCGGCCACATATTCTACTTCGGCCATCGAGAGTGCCATGGAGTTTTGTTGCTTGGATCCTCATGACACAAGACACTACATTGGGAACTGGTCCATCCCGGATGTGCTCTTCCTATCCACCAAATCACCAACAATGTTCGTATCAGAATATGCAACAATCTCAAGGCAACTTCTTCGTGGGTACCAAATGCACAAGTTGTCGTTCCCTTTGAGATACCTGAAAATCCTCTTCACCTCCTTGAAGTGTAATTCTTTGGGATTAGCTTGAAAGCATGCGCATAGGCACACAACAAACATGATATCAGGACTATTAGATGTAAGGTAAAGAAGAGAACCGATGATACCTCTGTAGTTCCTTTGGTCCACATCCATACCTTTTTCATCTGCATTTAATCTTGAGTTTGTGGAGACTAGATTGTTGATTGGTCTTGATTTATCCATCCCATACTTAGCCAACAATTCCTTTATATACTTATGTTGATGTATCTTTGTTCCCTCCTTGGTCTGATTGATTTGGAGCCCCAAGAAGAATGTGAGTTCCCCAATCAGGCTCATCTCAAATTCTGAACTCATAAGATCCTTTAACTTTTCAACAAGTGAGGGGTTACTGGGACCAAAAATAATATCATCAACATACACTTGAACAATAAGAATAACCTTGGACTCTTTCTTAAAAAAAATTGTCTTGTCAATGGAACCACGAAGGTCCACATGTGACAAGAAAAACTTTGCAAACATGTCATACCGGACTCTTTTGGCCTGTTTGAGTCCATAGAGGGCGCGTTAAGGGAAGTAGACGTGATGTGGAAAGTTTCCATCTTAAAGTCCTGGTGGTTGAGCCACATACACTTCTTCTTTCAAATGCCCATTAAGGAAGGCAGTCTTCACGTCCATTTGATAAAGTTTGAATCTCTTGTAAGCTGTCAAGGCTATTAGGAGTCTAATCGCTTTAATCCTTGCCACAAGAGTGAAGGTATCATCATAGTCGATTCCTTCTTCCTGGTTGTACCCTTGGGGCCACTAGACTTGCCTTGATCCTAGAAACTGCCCATGTATCATCCAGCTTGTTGTAGAACACCCACCGTGTTCTTATCACATTCTTTCCTTTAGGGCAAGAAACAAGCTTCCACACTTGGCTCCTTTCAAATTGGTGGAGTTCCTCTTCCATTTCCACAATCCAATTTGGATCTTTGAGGAGTTCTTTGATGTTCGTTCGTTTAACCTTGGAGACAAAGGCATTGAATGCACAAAAATTTTTAAGTGAGGATTGAGTCTTTAAACCTTGGTCAAGAGGAGAGATGGTGTTCCTGGGATTAATGTTGGTGAGATCTGCATGCTCCTCTTATTCCCTATCATCATTGTAATTGCAATTCTCTTGCAGGTCCTCATCTTCTAGAAGCTCTATTAGAAAAGCTAGAGGCTTTGATTTTGATTGTTACAAGCCTTTGTCACGTGAACAAGCTCGAGTCTTTGAAAAGAGTCGCCAACGTTAGTAAGGTCGTTGACGTGTGTTGAAGGCAAATCTCGGAGATCTTAGAGACGCGTGAGATCTTGGCTGTTTGGAGAGTATATTCTTGTTTTAGGAAATATCTCATGTATATCTTATTGTAAGCAGATTGTTGATTTGCCCTAAGTCGATTTTATTGTAATCCTTTTATATGATGAGGATCATTTTGAAAGGATAATAGAAATAATATCTTGCCATAGCCGAATTGGAAGATATTATTCTCTCTTATCTGACCTAGTTTGTGTTTATTTAATCTAAGGTTCTAGGTTAAATAGAACACGAACTCATACTCCATTTGTGCTAAGAAAGAAACAAGAGTTCGAGAGGAGGACGTAGGCTTTTGTTAGATTGAGTGCGGGTTGAAGTTACTTAGTTCACAACGAGTTCTAGAGTGCTTGGGAAGTTCGTGTAGATCAAGGGTGCTCGTGTAATTAATCCAAAAGATTAATAAAGCAAGCTACGACTTTTAATCCTTCCAAGCGAGAACTTGGACGGGAGTGGTTTTTACACTTGGTTGATTGAGTCGATCAAACAAGTGTTTCCACTATAAAAATCTTCTTGTTCAAGTAAGTCTTTTTTGTAGTTAATTTCCACTGCTTTTTACTTAAGAGGTTGACGACTTAGTTGAGGTCGACAACCTAGACGTACTAACGATCCTACAATTGGTATCAGAGCTTTGCCTCTAGATTTGTTTTAGTACTCATAATTTACAAGAAAGATGACTTCAACAAACACAACCATCAACTATTCATTCTAGAAGCCTCCAGTACTCAAGGCTGGTGAGTACGATTGGTGGGTTGAGCAAATTGAGAGCCACATTTTCTTACTTGATGGACAACTCTGGAAGGTCATAGAGATGGGTTCTGAAACTTTTCTCACTGCTGATGGAAAGGAAGAAAAGAAGAAGGAAGACTATAATGATGCTGATTTCAAGAAGTTAGAGAAGAATGCTCGTGCTAAGAAGGTTCTTCTCCATGCTCTAACTCCTGGAGACTTAAAGAAGGTTGTCCAGTACAAGACAGCTAAGCAAATTTAGGATGCTCTCAAAAGGCTTCATCAAGGAAATGATGATGAATGATGTGATATGCTATCATTGTTGAAAGTTGAAAGTGCCTTTGATCTTGCACAAGGTGATGATGATCAAGTTGATGGTGACGAAGAAGTTGCATTCATCTCAAGAGCCATGAAAAGGCTTTGGAATCGCAACAGTAAAACTCCATCTAAAGGAATCGAACTTGTCAGAGACATGAATGATGTGATATGCTATCATTGTTCGAGAAAAGGACACTTTGCAAGAAACTATGGCAGGAGGAAGTCAGAAGGTGACAAGAATGCTATGTTAGCTACTTGGGACGATGCAGATGCTGAAGCTGAGGCAAGTCAACAAGAAGACGTGTGTCTCATGGCTATAGATGCTCCAATAGAGGTATATGATTCTGAACTTTCGTCTATTTTGTCCAATAGAACTAAAGAATAGTTCCATGCTATCATTGAGAAGTCGGGAACTCAGGTTACTCAACTCAGTGAAAAACTTGAAGAAAAAGAAGATAACATCTCTAACTTGATGGATAATAATCATGGTTGGTCTATCAAATGTGCTATGTTAGACAAAAAGTCTTTGATATCTGAGTCAATTGCTTGCAAAACCTGTGATAACCTTAAATCTGAAGTGGATGACTTAGAACGGAAAGTCACAAACCTTGAAGGAGAAAATATCATGCTTAAACTTGGTAATGCTAAGCTAGTCAATGACCTTGAAAAAGAAAAGAAAAGTAATGAGTCCAATAAAAATAAATGGATAGAGGAGTTTGTAGCTAATAAAACTGCTGAAGAGTATGCAAAAATTTTTGTAACTTCAAGACCTGGACTTGGATATTCCTATGTGCCTAAAGACTTGAAAAACTTGTGTCCACTTGAGCCTAAAGGTAAAAAACCTATATGCGACAACAAAGAAAGTTGTTCCATATCAGACGTGGGGAACCCAGGCAGAGGTAAACGACCTTGGTTTTCAGGCCAGAAAGCACACAAAATCTGTGTGAAACAAGTTGAGAACTTGAAACCTTCAAAATTTGATTTTCATACTCGTATTAATAACAAGTATGTCAGTCTTAAATCTCATAAAACATGCTCGTATTATGGAAAAGAAGGTCATCTTCAACATGAGTGCAAGAAAAAGATGAAGGATAGCAAATCTTATGGATTTTGGGAAGCTCATGAACGTGAGCCAACCATAGATCATGAGAGATTTTATAATGAAAGATGTTCTCCAAATCATCACGTTGCCCAACCTAGAAGAGTTGTCAAACAACTCTGGGTTCGTAATAACTGACTTTTACCTTGCAGAATGAAGTGAGAGAAAGCGGTCCCTAGTTCTTCGACAATGCATGTTCAACCCATATGACGGGAAGCTTTGAGTCATTTATCTCACTTCATGAACAAGAAGGTAGCAACATCACCTTCGGTAACAACAATAAGGGTCAAGTATTGGGTATTGGAAAGGTAAGAATTTCTAAGAACTTTTGTGTTAACAATGTAAGCTATGTCAAGGGTCTTAGATATAATCTGTTAAGTGTTTCCCAACTTTGTACTAACAATCTCTATCAAAATGTCTTTGACTCTCTTGGATGTCAAGTTATTGATGTTAGCTCAAGTAAGTCTCTTCTGAAGGGAACTTGTGAAAACAATCTTTATAAGGTTGTTCCTAGGCTCTTACATGAGGAAAAGTTGTGTTTTCAAGTGGTTGAAGACATTGCCAATCTCTGGCATAACAGATTTGGTCATGCGAGTCTACAACTTATCCATAAACTTCACAATCAAGAACTGGTACGTGGATTACCTAAGATCGATCCAATCAAACATGAAGTGTGTGAAGCTTGTGTGAAAGGAAATCATGTCAGATCCTCTTTTCAATCGAAAAGAGAGGTAAGTACTTCTAATCCCTTAGAGTTAATTCATATGGATCTTTGTGGACCAATGCATGTGAGAAGTCGAGGAGGTAATAGATATGTTTATGTCATTGTTGATCACTTTTCACGTTATACTTGGGTATTTTTCTTGTTTTCTAAAGACCAGGTATTTGAATAATATAGTACATGGGTTAAGCTTACAAAGAAAGTGCTTGACGTACCTTTGATCTCTATTCGATCTAATCATGGGATTGAATTTAAAAATGCTCAGTTTTTGGATTTCTGCAAAGAAAATGGTGTAGGTCATAACTTTTCAGCCCCAAGAACCCCTCAACAGAACAGAGTTGTTGAGAGAATGAATCGAACTTTGGAGGATATGTCAAGAACGTTGTTAATCTCGAGTGGACTACCAAGAAATTTCTTGGGAGAAGCCATCAATGCCGCATGTTATGTACTAAACAGAGCTATGGTGAGACCCCTTCTTGGGAAAACACCATATGAGCTTTTAAGAGGAAGAAAACCCAACGTTGCTCACCTGCGTACGTTTGGTTGTAAGTGTTGCTTACATAATAATGGCAATGATAATCTTGGCAAGATGGATGCTAGGAATGATGAAGGAACCTTCGTAGGCTATTCTCAGCATAGCAAAGCCTACAAAGTGTTTAACAAAAGAACTAAGAAAGTTGAACAGAGTGTTCATGTTGTGTTTGATGAGAATACCATGTGAGGCAGCTCTATTGTTGATGAAGAGGAAGGAGATCAGGGTTTTCATCTGTGTGAAGAGTTAGAAGTTAGCATTGAGAAAATTGATCAAGTTCAAAAAGTTGTTAACCCGGATCAGGTGGACGACGTAGATGATCCTGACATGCCTGCTTCAGAAGATATTGCCAATGTTGAAGAATCTAACAACGATGATTCTGATCCAAGCGAAGAGGCTACAAAGGATTAAAATTCCAACACTGATCAAGGTCACAACAGCAGGGTAGTTGACCTCACTCAACTACAGTTAAACTATCAACAAAAAGATGCTCACCCAGTGACCAACATCATCTCAAATTACTCCAAAGGTGTTCAGACACGTTCTTCACTCCAGAATTTTTGTGCATTCAATGCTTTTCTCTTTGTCCTGGAATCCAAAAAATGTGGATCAAGCTCTAAAGGATCTAGATTGGGTATGTGCTATGCAAGAAGAACTTCATCAATTCGAGAGAAACCAGGTTTGGCACCTAGTTCCACGACCCAAAGATAGAACTGTGATTGAAACACGTTGGGTATTCAGAAATAAGCTTGATGATTCTGGAAACAATGTGAGAAACAAAGCAAGTCTTGTGGTTAAGGGATATAACCAACAAGAAGGGATAGATTATGATGAAACTTTCACTCATGTGGCACGTCTTGAGGCAATTCGTCTTTTGGTAGCTTATTCAGCTCATCATGGTTTCAAGCTTCAACAAAAGGATGTTAAAACAGCCTTTCTGAATGGATTCCTTAAGGAAGAAGTGTTCATAGAGCAAACCCCAGGCTTCGAAGACGTCACTCACCTAAATCATGTCTTTAAACTTGACAAAGCTCTTTATGGCTTGAAGCAAGCACCTCGAGATTGGTATGACAAGCTCTCTCAGTTCTTGCTCCAACATGGATATGTTCGAGGACAGGTGGATAAGAAACTCTTTCTTCTCAAAGAAGGAAAGCATACTCTGGTTTTGCAAGTCTACGTGGACGACATCATCTTTGGCTCTACTGATGAGAAACTTGTGAAGTGGTTCGCTAACCTCATGGCCAGTGAATTTGAGATGAGTATGGTTGGTGAAATTAAGTTTTTCCTAGGACTTCAGGTTACTCAAGATATTTAAGGAACAAGAGTGCATCAACAAAAGTATCTCAGGGAGTATGTCAAGAAGTTCGGTTTGGACAACTCAAAATCCTTTGACACACCTATCTCTCCCATCACTTCTCTAGGAAAAGATGAGAATGAAATGAAGGTTGATCAGACTTTGTATCGAGGCATCATAGGTTCTTTACTCCACCTCACGACAAGTTGACCAGACATCATGTTCATCGTATGCTTAGGTGCCAGATTTCAGTCTGATCCAAGAGAATCGCATCTCAAAGCTGTCAAGAGGATTCTAAGGTACCTCAAAGGGTCTGATGACTTGTGCTTATGGTACCCAACCTCATGTTACTTTGGTCTAGTCGGGTACACGGAAGCGGATTTTGTTGGGAACAAGGTTGATCGTAAGAGTACCTCAGGAATGGCTAAATTTCTTGGACCATGTCTTGTGTCATGGGGGTCCAAGAAGAAAAATTATGTTGCTCTCTCTATTGCAAAAGTTGAGTACATCGTCGCTTCCGCATGCTGCACTCAACTTATTTGGCTTAAGCAACAACTTCATGATTTTGGTTTAAAGTAAGATGGCATACCTATTCTTTGAGACAACACAAGTGCCATCAACATCTCAAAGAACCCTGTACAACATTCACGAACCAAGCACATCGAGATTCGACATCACTTTCTTCGTGATTGTGTCGAGAAAGGGTTGGTGAACATGGATTTCTGCCGAACAAGTGAACAACGTGCTGACATATTCACTAAAGCTCTCAATCATGAACCCTTCGTACAGTTCCGCATGGAGCTAGGTATGATTTCCCTTAACTAATCTATTTCCCATTTGTTTTCCCTCAATGATTGGCTACATTAGATGTTTTATTTTTTGATTCAAAAGATTTCTGATCTTGAGGTGTTAAATTAGAATGTTTCCATGTTACATAACTCATGAACCGTGCACATCATTATGTCTTCAATCGTTGCTTCTTGAGTTATGCATCAATTACATGATGAAACCTCTCTTTGAGCCCAAAAGAGTCAAAACCTGATGTTCCTAACCCCCATTACAAGCACAAATGACGGTTGAATCTATAGCCTTCCTAAGCCTATCATGTTAGAGTGTCTCTATGAGCCTATTTCTGTATGTTTTGATATAAATGGAGACTTATCTACTTGATTCACAAATCCACATAAATTTTTTCCCCTGGTTCTCTTTGGCACCCTCGTGCAAAACCCCAAAGAACCAGGTGTATTCTCTTTTCAATGGATGTTGGCAACTTAAGTGAGGTTAGTGACTTTATGAGAAATGTCAGTTGTCTAGAAAGTTTGCTAGTTAAAGTGGTTGATGTAGAACAGGTTGAGAACGTCAGTTTCAGAGTAAGACAAGAATCACCTTTCTCCATAGGTATCTTTTCAAATATTTGAAGATCTTTTCCCAAAGGAAATTTGCCTTTTCAGTTGCATTGATTAAAGATCTTGGGAAGATCTAGTTTCTATCTAATCAACTACAGTTCAAGAATAAATAAGGAGAGGGATTTTGGTAAAAAGGTACTCTCTCTCTCTCTCTCTCTCTCTCTCTCTCTCTCCCGTGCATTATGTCGCTCACTTGCTCTTTTTAATTTCTCTGCAATTCCTTTCTCTCCCAAAAAGCTTCAACCTTTTCACCATCAATGGCATCAAGCCTTAACCCTAACCTCTCATCCCCCATTCGTGGTACTGAATCTCAATGAACCGTAGCCCTAAAACTTGGGAAAGTTGTTGATTCTCAAACCCTGGATTTGCTTTTTAGCAGCCATTCAAACCGCCAACAAACTCGCTACACCATTGATACTCGAAGGTCCCGAATCCACACAAAATCAAGAACTTGATCCATCATCTCCAAATCCTACTGAATCCCTCCCAATCTCTCTAGAAGTCCCTCCTACTCAAATCTCTCCAGAAACCCTCGCCTCATCCCCACAAATTTCTCTACCCAATTCTCCGACACCCGCAGAGAACAAGCAAGAGAGAACCGAGACTGTGCTTGGAGTTGATATTTCCAATTCTCAACACATGCAAGGGGATTTTGTCTCCGTTCAAGAGGTTGTGAAATCTGTTGAGGCCATGGTGTCTCAGGAAAGAGGAACAGAACCAATCGATGCGGAAGAGACGACTATTGTACTCTTGGCAGGAACGGATACTCAGGTTGAAGACTCTGTACAAGTCGTTGACCCAAGCAAGGTGATTAACCCAATCGACAACCAAGATTCACCTCTCCAGCCCTTGAACTTTGAAGGTCAAGATGACTCTGAACAAGGTACCCCCAGTGATCCTAAGCTCTCTTTGTTCAAATCTGTTACATCTTCCTCTAAGGCAAAATCAACCGAATAAATTGCTAGGCAATTGTTTGTATCTGAAAAATCCGATGAGGATGACGTTGTGATAACCAAGGAGTTAAGAAAACCTAAGACTAGGGAGTTTAGTGCTAAGGTTACTAGAAAGAGAGGTAAGGAAGTGTCTCCCACACTAGTTGGATCTGAGGGTGGTGACTCTGCTGTCTCCAAGAAAATTGTTAGGTCTAAAAAGAGCAAGAAGGCGCCCACTCGGTGAAGTGGACGACTTGCTGCAAGTGGAAAACATCAAAAGGGCAGTAGAGAAATCAAAGGCGAAGGAAGCAACATGGCTGGACGTGATTTTGTTAAGGAACTCATCATGGACGATGAGTTCATCGAGTGAACTTGTTTACAAGGTGTTTCTGAGTTGTTGTCTGTTCAAGGTTGGAGTCACCTATTTCATGAGGAGGAAAGCTTCAATCCGGGGTTGGTGAAAGAGTTCTATAGGTCGTTGACTGTAGAGGACAAAGAGAAGATGACCATGGGTCATTATGAGTTAAATGGTGAGAAGTTCACCTTATCAAGCATGGAACTCTTCTAAAAGTGCCACACAAAGGTTTTGCAGAATATTACAGAGGTACATGGCCTAATGAAGTAGACTCGGCGGCATAACTGAAAGAGGTTACACAGGTTGACGACGTTGAAAGTGGTCCCTTTGCCACTAATTCAATATCTACTGAGAGGAAAGTTCTCTTTACCTGGGTTATTAGCAACCTAATTCCTAGGGAACAAAAGAGAAGTACGGCCATGATCCAAGACATTCTTGTCATGGATAAGATTCTTCAAAAGGAACCGGTTAATCATGGTCGATTGGTGCTTCTACACATGGAATCTGTGAAGGATAATCCCACACATGCTCTCCCATACTGCTCTATTGTCAAGAAAGTGCTTCTTTATCATGAGGTTTATAAGGCTGAGAAAGAAGTGGAACACGTTCGTCTTCTGAATTCTGACATTGTTCGCAAGATGGGTTATAAACTGATTGATGATAAATGGGTGTCAAGGGATGCAGACAAGGATGTGGTTTCCGATGCTGAAATGGAAGATGCTAAGCTGGGTATCCATGCTTTGGGAAGGGAAGGTGAGCAACCTGGTGCTATTATGAAGTTGTTAGTTGATCTCCAATGTCGGAACCAGGATTTGCTTGAAAAAGTTGGCCAACTCATGCGTGATCAATCTGCGTTGAAAACTGATGTTCGTGACCTATCTGTTGCGCTTGATGATCTGATTTAGTCAATGACTTAGCTTGAATAGCCGACATCCAGTTCCCTTTATTTTTTCCTGCACATCTACTATCTCAAAAACATCTCTTCGGTTTCCTCTATGTGTTTTTGCTTTCTCTATGTTGCATGGTTAAACTATTTTGTGTTTTATGTGGTTTGCGTGTGTACGTTGGCTAATTTTCTTATTTACTCTCTTTTGATTATCTCTTTGTGCATAATTATTTAGAATTGTTCTTTTTGATGATGTCAAAAGGGGGAAAAGGCTGGGGATAGATAAAATAATGGGATTTCTTATGCTGAATTACATGTGGGTTATCCAACTTAGGGGGAACTTTTGGCTAACTTGAATATTATTGCATACACTGTTCGAGTCTTGGTATTGTTTTGATTATACAGGATGGACGAGTTGGTCACAATCGAAACGGGGGAATTTGTTAGAAAAGCTGGAGGCTTTGATTTTGATGGTTCCAAACGTTTGTCACGTGAACGACCTCGAGTATTTGAAAAGAGTCGCCAAAGTCATTAAGGTCGTTGACGTGTGTTGAAGGCAAATCTCGGAGATCTTAGAGACGTGTGAGATCTTGGCAGTTTGGAGAGTATATTCTTGTTTTAGGAAGGATCTCATGTATATCATATTGTAAGCAGATTGTTGCCTTTGACCTAAGCCGATTTTATTGTAATCCTTTTATATGCTTAGGATTATTTTGTAAAGATAATATAAATAATATCTTGCCATAACCGAATTGGAAGATATTATTCTCTCTTATCTGACCTAGTTTGTGTGTATTTAATCTAAGGTTTTAGGTTAGATAGAACATTAACTCATACTCCATTTGTGCTAAGAATGAAACGAGAGTTCGAGAGAAAGACGTAGGCTTTTGTTAGATTGAGTGCGGGTTGAAGTTACTCAGTTCACAATGGGTTCTAGAGTGCTTGGGAAGTAGGTCTAGACCCAGGGTGTTCGTGTAATTAATCCAAAAGATCAATAAAGCAAGCTACGACTTTTAATCCTTCTCTGATTTGAGAGTCGTTGTTCTCTTCTGGATAACAACGTGTTCCTTTCCTTGGCTCGTCGTCATCATTATCATCTTCTTCGTTCCTGGGAAACTCGAAGCGGGTCATCATTATCCCTTTTTTGCACCTCGAACTTGCCAAAGTTGTCTTTCCCGTCTTTCCCATTGTTGTGCACAAAGCATTTGCATCCAAAGACTCTCAAATAGGAAATGTTGGGCTTCCTTCCTCTGATCAACTCATAAGCATTCTTCTTGATCATAAGATGAATCATGGCTTTGTTGAGAATGTATATTGTTGTAGAGATTGCTTCTGCCCAAACGTTGCAGAATTCCACTCTCAATCATCATTATTCTAGTCATAGCTTCTAGAGTTCGATTCTTGTCACAATATTGTATGCACTCTGAGTTCTTAAACTCAATTCCATGATCAGATCTTAGTGCAATGATCTATAGTGCCAAGCTCAATATGACTCTATTCATCAATGGCTCAAACTCCCTAAAGGTATTTGCTTTGGACACAAGGAAAATAACTCAAGTAAATCTAGAGAAGTCATCGATGAGAACAAACATGTACCTTTTTCCTCCATGGCTAACCGTTTGCATGGGACCACAAAGATCCATGTGAATCGATTAAAATGGACGGGTGGTGCTTATGACTCATTTGGGCTTAAAAGAACTTCTTGTTTGCTTTCCTTTTATGCAGGCTTCGCACATCTTTATGCCTTCTGGATTGATCCTAGGCAATCCAACCACAAGATCTTGAAGATACAGCTTAAGAATGTGGTTCACAATGGCATGTCCTAATCTTTTATGCCAAAGTTCCGCTTCATCTAGGGAACTTGCAAGGCATAGTTTTCTTGGGGGCTCATACAAGATATCCAAGAAATAGAAGTTATTAGACCTTGTTCCCTTGAGGATGACCTTGTTGGTTTTCTTGTTGATTACTAGGCACTCCTTTGAGTCAAACGTGACCACATTGTTTCTTTGGTCACATAGTTGAGAGACACTTAGAAGATTGTACCCGAGGTCCTTAACTAGATTCACATTTTTGATCTTGATTCCTTTGTTGATGATTTCTTCGCTAGTTCCAATGATTTGGCCCTTGTTCTTGTTATCGAAAGAGACGTGTCCTCCATCGAATTTTGTAAGTAGTGAGGCGAGGTTGTCTTTATTCCCAGTCATGTGGTTGGAACATCCACTATCAATGACCCATATCTTGTTTCCCCTCAATACAACCTACAAAATCAGTTAGATTTTGCGACCTAAGCAAGATGTATCTTGCTTGGTTCCATGCAAGGAAACAAAGTTCTGTTGACCAAATAATCAGCTATGTTATGGACTTGTGTGGAGTTCCTAAGACTCAAAGAGGAGTTCTTAGGTGAGTTTCCATTCTTGGGAACTTTCCAATGATTGGCCTTGTTCAAATTTTTTTTTGAAAGTTTTGATTTTTGTAGTTCTTATTCCCAACAGTGTGTGAGTGACGAGCTTGTTTCTTGGTACAACATTCAATGTAGTGCCCATAGGCTCCACAATAGCAACATGTATTGGAGACTCTAGACTTGTTCCCCTTGGCCATCTTAAGGTACAATTTGTGGCTTGTATTCCTAGTGTAGTGCCCATTGTTCCCATCTTTTCCACTCTCAAGCACACATATTTTCTCCTCTAATTAAGCATTCTTCAACTTTTGACTTTGAATCTCAAGATCCATGCATTAATTTCTCTCTTTTTCTGTGAGAGGAGAAGTCCCATCCTTTAATGATCATTCTCCAAACCCTATTCCATGCCTAGCTGGGACAAACTTGGTCATAGGAATATTTTCTTGGGTGTCTTGGGGTTTGGTTATGTACTCTACTCGTCTGACGTCATTACAGAACAGACTCCTAGGCTTTTCTCAGCAATTTTAGACTTAAGCTATTGGGTGAACCACATTTCTGTGTCGAATATCTCCTTCTTAAGGGCTTTATTTTCTTCTATTAGTTTGGCCTGTGGAAGGGAACTATCAAGGCACATCTGGTTTTCAACCAGAGTTTTGAGGATTTCATCCCTTTCATTCTTGATACTATTGGGAACCAGACTCCATTCCCATTTTTTTAGTTATCATGTGTTCGGATTGGTCAAGTTTTCTTTGGATTGTAATAATGTCCTTTAACATCATGGCCATCAATTTTAATAACTCAGGTCTTTCGTATTGAGAAATAGAGTTGATAAGGGTTTCAAAATTTACCTTACTAGGTTGTTACCCAGTTGTCTCCCCTATGGCCATAACACAAGTTTCAGGAGATGTCCACGCCACTCGCTCCTTATCATCGGATTCAATCCAAGTTGCTATATAGGCATTTTTCTTGCCATTTTCAGGTCTTCACTCCTCATTTCCCTGAGGACAGTTCTTGTCGAAGTGCCCTTTCTTGTAGTACTTGTAGCACGTGGCGTATGCAAGGTCTTTGTCTCTGTCTTGATACTTGTTCTTAGACTCATAGTTCCTTCTTGCTCTACCGGAGTTCCCTTTGAACTTCCCTTTCTTGTAGAAGTTCCTAAGGTCCTTGGTGATAAGCACAATTTCCTCATCGTCGTCCTCCTCTAATTCTTCATACTGCTCTTAGAAAGACTTAAGGACCTTCTCTAGTTTGGGAGCTATGCCTCTAGTTTCTATTTCTTGTTGCTTATCTTCATATTTTCTTTTCTCTTGACTAATGAGCTTACCAAACACTTGGTGAAACATCACGATTCTGTTCTTAAGGTTCTCCTTGAACATGGTTCGTTCATTTGCCCACTCAGCAGACAGCCCATTGAAGAGTTTTTGCACCTTCATTTGTTGGAGATTTCTTGCTTGGTGATCCCAAGGGCTACCAACTTGGAGAAGAGGTACTCGAATCTGGACTGATAACTGTCAACCAACTCTCCCATAGTCATCTTGAAGTTGAAGAATTCTCTCATGGCATTTATCCGGTGGTCCTCCCTTAGATCAAAACTCCCAACGTGCATTTCTTGAATGGCTTCCCACATTTCCTTGGCTGTTTCCAAGTTATCCACTCTTTCACTATCTTGTTCACACATGGAGTCGTTGAGATACATTTTAGCTTTATAGTTAGCCTTCATGCATTGCCACTCGTTCGGACCCTATTTTGACAAGTCGTTCCTGATGGTAGCATTGACTTTGAAGTTTCCATGCTCAATGACACATCATGCTTGGTAGTCATGACTCCTCATCCAGTCTCTCATCTTGATCTGCCAGTTCTCGAAGCGCCCGGCGAAGAGTATGGGAGGCTTGTTGTTCCCATGTCCAATCTTTTTGAGTTCTTGAATACGAAAATCTAGAGCGCCCGCTCTAATACCAATTGTTGGATCGAAGGTTAGCTAGAACGGTTATAGGAATTGTATCGGATAGTTCCCACACGCAGCGAAATAAGTAAATGTGCAGGTAAATAAAACAAGTTGACATTGTTCCCTTATATAGGAACCCCACAACAATCAATTAATGCCTGAGTAAACCTCTACCTCCACTTGGAGGATTTTCAAATGTGTTCGCTTGTCTTTATTGCTTAGTTCCCTTCAGGTTACAAGGCTGAATACAAACTTCTCTTTAATACAAGGACTCTCTCCCTAGGCAACACTAATGTATTCTCTCAACCCTAACCAAGTGAACGCTCACAATCAAAGCAAAAGAAAAACTCAAAACCTTCACATCTCTATCTCCACAACAGAGTTCCCGCTAGACCTGGGAATTCCTTCTATCTTCTTTCATCGTCGTCGAGATTAGCTTGCCGCTAGGGACTTTTCACCAAGGCGATGGTCTTCACCGATAAGCTCTTTAGCTCTCACTCTTGTGTTTTGGAATTTCTGAGTTGTGAAAAGTGTCAACCAAGTTCATTGTTGAAGGGTTTAATAGACGTGATGAGAAACTCTTATCCATTTGAGGTATTTGTCCTAAATACCATTTTATCCTTGATTTCCATGTTTGATCCTTAAGGTTGACATGTGATTCTGATTTGAATTTGAATTGTCAACACTTGGATCTCATTAGACCGTTGGATGGTCATCTTCACTATACCTGCAAAAGTCTAAGGCCTAAGACGCCCTTTTGTCCGATCGAGACAGGATCATTAAAATGCACTAAGATGTCTCTTTCATGCATGTTCTGGTTCCCACTCATAGGGAACTCTCATCTTCTCGGTTCCCTTGTCTTAGGAATCTCTTGAACTTCAAGGGAATCTTGTTCTTCTTATTCAGTTCCCATCGAGTGGGAACTCTTGTTCACTTCAGAGGTTGGTCGCACACTTCTCGTCGTTCCATCATTTCCCATGCTTTGGGAACTTGTTTCTTTGTCAACTGGCTTATCAACGCGCAACTTATTAAACTAAAATACTTGGAAATAGATGTTAGTTCCCATGGTGTTTGTCATTATCAAAACTGAGGACGCTAAGCATGTATTTCGCTTCGGGCTTCAATGAAAGGAATAGTAATATTTAAGCCCTAAAGCACCTTCACAAATCCCTAAACGTTCTTTCCATGGAGTCTTTAGCTTTGTTAGAAGGGAAAGGAAGTGTCTTTGTCAGATTCGGAGCCAAAATGGGCCCAAATCGTAGCTTAACCGCCTCAACAAGAGATTTTGCCGGTTCTGGAATAGGGTTGTTACTGACCCTAGAAGGGTTGTTGAAGACTTCGTTAGCGGGGTAGAAGCAGGGTTATAAGACTTACTTGATGGGAGAGTATCGGTACCGACTTTGGTGAGGTTAGTAACAATATCGACAAGACCTTGTTTATCCTCTTCTTCCTCCGTTTCTATGGAAACTGCTCGATCGAGCACTTGCTTTCCACTTCTCAAGTTTATTGCTGCTATTTGGCCCCTAGGGTTCTCATCAGGGCGGCCCGATAATTGCCCTTGAGGTCTTGGAGTTTGTATAGTGAGGTTGCCAAGTTGGGAATTGACATGCTTCTTCCATGATCAAGTAGGCCCAACTAAGTTCCCACAGCATGGGAACTAATGCAACAACGAAAAGAAAGCGACAAACCTCAGAAAAGAGAAGAGTTCCCATGAGATGGGAACTCAGTGAACCAGAGATCCCATATGATGGGAACTGGTTGACAAGAACTGGAATCCTGAGAAGTCAGGAAGAGTTTCCAAAACAAGGGAACTGAGAGGACGAGAGTTCCCCTTTGGATGGGAACTGGAGCATGCTTGAAAGCGACATCTCAGTGCATTTTAGAGATCTTGTTTGTTCCGAACAAAAGGGCGTCTTAGATTTTCAAAGCTTCAACAGAAGGAAGACAACCATCCAACGGTTCGGAATGATTAAAGAGTTAACAATTCAAATTCGAATCAAAGTCACATTTCAACCTTAAGAATCATACTTGGTGAACAAGGGAAGAAGGGTATTTAGGACAAATACCTCTAGTGGATAAGGGTTTCTCATCACCCCTATTTAAACTTGATGACAACCAAAAGAGGAAATTGAAATTCTTATATGGGAATGGGCCACGACCACTAAGGAAGAGAATGAAGTCAATGGAATGTCGAATAGAAATCTAGAAAGTTTGCGTTCACGCTGAATTTTGGACATGTTTTAGTAAGCTGGTCATAACGTTTTCGACGGAAATGATCTTAAGTTTATTCAAGATGCGTTGGAAAGATAAATCAAAGATCTACAATTTTATAGTTCATGTCAAGTTGAGATTTTAATAAGAAAAAGATCAAAATCCAGTTTTACTGAATCTTGAAGCACCACCTCCTTTCTTGCCCCTTGAATCTTGAAGCACCACCTCCTTTCTTCGTGTATCTCTCGGGGTCACCTCCACTAGGATCCTTGCATACGGGATCCTCTAGGAAAACATCGCATGAACATGTAGATCACCTTAGGACTGTTTTGGACACTTTGAGATTGGAAAAGCTTTATGTTAATTTAAGAAGTGTTCTTTTTGTTCAAAATCTACTATTTTTATTTGTTTTGTTGTGTCTAAAGGTGGATTGAAGGTTGATGAAGAGAAGATCAAGGGTGTCAAGGACTGGCCTCAGCCGACTACACCTACCATGGTGCACTCTTTTCTCGGCTTGGCTGGCTTCTACAAAAGGTTTGTGCGTGATTTCAGCACAATTGCAGCCCCTCTCCATGAGCTTACAAAGAAAGACACATCATTCAAATGGAGAGAGCAACAAGATAACGCCTTTAACACTTTGAAGGACAGATTGTGCAATGCCCCGGTGCTTCAGCTCCCTGATTTCTCTGACATTTGTGATTGAGGTGGATGCATCAGGACATGGCATAGGAGGCGTCCCCTTGCAAGAAAAGAAACCCATAGCTTACTTTAGGAAAAAGCTTAGTGGGACTGAGTTGAATTACCCTACTTATGATAAAGATTTGTATGCTTTGATTAGGGTTTTGAAAACTTGGTCTCATTATTTGTGGCCTAATGAGTTTGTAATTCACTTTGTTAATATGGCCTTGAATTAGTTGAAAGGTCAATATAGACTCAGCATTCGCCATGCAAGATGGTTTGAATTTATGGAGACCTTTCCTTATGTTGTAAAGCATAAGAAATGCAAAGATAATGTGGCAGGTGATACCCTTTCTCACAGGTACGTTCTCTTGAACCAATGCGATGTGAAAATTCTTGGATTTGCAATGATTAGGGAATTATATGTTAGTGATCCTCACTCTGCTGAATTTTACAAAAATTGCATGTCTAGGGGAGAAGTTAACTCTAACTTTGTTGATGACGATTATTTGTTTAAAGCTGAAAAATTGTGTATACCTTCATCTAGCATACGTAGGCTATTAACTAAAGAAGTACATGAATCAAGAGGACAAAGAGGGTTAGAAAAAACACTTAAAGGCTTAAAAGAACACTACTATTGGCCGAAAATGAGTAATTATGTTCTTAGATTTGTCAAAAGTTGTATTGTTTGTGCAAAAGCTAAATCTAGGCTTAACCCTCATGTCTTGTACCAGCGTTTACCTATTCCTAGTTCTCCTTGGGAGGACATTTCTAAGTACTTAATTGGTTGATTGGCTAGAATTAGGAAAGGTAGAGATTCTATTTTTGTGGTTGTAGACCGCTTTTCCGAGATGGCTCATTTTATTCCATGTCACACGACTAATGATGTTGTGCATATTGCTGATTTTTTCTTTAAGGAAATTGTTAGATTGCATGGCATTCCTTCTACTATTGTTTTAGATTTTGATGCTAAATTTCTGAGTTGTTTTTGCAAAAGTTTGTTGTCTATGTTGGGAACTAAATTGCTATTTTCTATCTCATATCATCCACAAACTGATGGGCAAACTGAAGTGACTAATAGGAGGTTAGGGGTTTTATTAAGAACTATGCTTAAAGATAATCTCAAACGTTGGGAAGATGTTTTACCTTTTGTGGAATTTGCTTATTCAGCCACTAAAATGACCCCTTTTGAGGTTGTTTATTGGCTGAATCCAAGGACGCTAGTGGACTTTATGCCTCAGCCATACAAGGGAAAAGAGAGCTTTGAAGCTAACAAGAGGGTTGCGTTTGTGAAGAAGCTACATGAGAGGACCAAGATGCATTTGGAGAGGAAATCCATGAAGTATAAGGCCCATGCTGACAAGGGGCAAAAACAGGTTGTCTTTGAAAAAGGTGATCTTGTTTGGGTGCATCTAAGGAAGGAGAGGTTTCCCAACATGAGGAAGAACAAGCTCGATCAGTGTGGGGATGGACCATTTCGGATTATAAAAAAAATCGGCCCAAATGCTTACCATGTCCACTTTCGTGGTGACTATAATGTCCATTCAACGTTTAATGTGGCTGATTTGCTGTTTATAAGCCAGATTTTGATTCCGACGTCGAATCAGAGATGATTCGAGCTCAAGTGGAGGAGAATGATGCAGTGAAACCAGCCATGTATCCTACCGACGTCGATGTGTTGATTCAAGTGCCTTTTGATGGACCAATTACAAGGAGTAGAGCTAAGAATATTGCTCAAGGGATGATAGCTATGTTAGTACGATTGGCAGCCATAGTTGAAGGGTCCACCAAGAAGAGATGGGTTACTTGCATTCAACATCAATTAAGCCCGAATTCTAAATATTGATGTGTTGGGCAAGTTTCACATTGAATGGGGTGCCAGTTTACTTTATTGGGCCTTGCTCATCATTATTTCCTAATTTAGATACATGGAATAGCTTGTCTTACTTTAGGGCAGAATTTAGTAAGTGACCGGGTAAGATAAGTTGTTAAATGGGTCAAAGTCAACTCTTTGACTTGACCAATGTAAATAGGAAAATATCTTTTTTATTATTTATTTTATGGAACATTTTTATTAATCAAAATAAATGGAGATTTCGGCCACTAGGTTTATTAGGGCTTGATAATCTCTCTCCTATAAGTTTGTTATCTTGTTAGGAGTTTGTTAGGACAATTTCCTTACTCATTAACTCAGATATATTATTTATTTGATTTAATTAAAGTAAGGGAATTGAGTTAGTTGCATTTCTATTATTCTAAGTTATCTTGGGAAGCAAACTGAATGGACGGTTTTACCCTCATTAGGGTCGGCAATGATGCCTTCTTTTCCAAGCCAGCTTTACTTTGTATTCATATAAATACTTTGCATTTCATTCAGTAAAAATTAGCTTGAGATTAGATAAACCCTAGATTAGTTTTATCTAGTCCTTGAGCCAAAAAAACTTACGTGTTTTTCAATTGCCAACCAAGAGCCGATCATCATCATTCCCTTAGACTTCTCTCTTTCTTCTTAAGTTACAATTCAGTTTTATGTCATTAAATCTATCAATTCATTATTTCTAGTACTGATTATTAAAGATCAAACTAGTTCAACAATTGGATTTAGCGATAGATCCAATCCAATTGAACTATCCTTTGATTCATCTAGTCATTCGAAATTTCAGATTCATCATTTCCAATTCGAGTTCTATTCATTACTTGTCACACAAGTTGTTAACTTTACAAGCAATTTAGGTTTGAATCGAGATTACTATGCAAGGTCGGGATCATGTGTGGTTCAAACGACATCAAGGAGTAATCCGATGCGATCACGTGTCACCGTTGAAAGAAACAAGATAGTAGATGAGGAAGTAGGAAAGCTAATGGAAACTGGAAAGATTAAAGAAGTCAAGTATCCAAAATGGTTTGCCAATGTAGTCGTCGTGCCCAAGAAAACGAAAAATGAAGGATGTGTGTAGACTTCACATATTTGAACAAGGCTTGTCCCAAGGATTCATTTCTGTTGCCTCACATAGACTCCCTGGTAGACGCCACGACGCCATGAATTATTGACCTTCATGGACGCCTTCAATGGTGACAACCAGATCCAGATGGAAGAAAGCGACTAGGAGAAGACATCATTCATAACTAACAACGGAACCTACTCCTACAAAGTTATACCTTTCGAACTATGGAAGCTGGAGCCACGTACGAAAGGCTAGTGAATAAAATGATCTAAACCCAAATTGGCGAGACTATGGAGGTATATATAGACGACAGGCTCGTCAAATCAAAGAAAGTTGTAGACCACCGCCATCATTTCAAAGAGGCTTTCGGAATCCTGAAACGATACAACATGAAGCTGAACCCGCAGAAGTGTACATTCGGAGTGAAATCTAGGAAATTCCTAGGGTATCTGGTCATCCAGAGAGAGATAGAAGCAAGCCTAGAATAGGTTCATGCAATAGTATCGCTGAAATCTCCGAGATGCATGAATGATGTCCAAAAGCTCACATGGAAAATCTTTGCCTTGAGTAGATTCATTTCTAAATCAGCAAATCGTTGTCGTCTATTCTATGAGGTGATTAGAAAGAACAAGTGCTTCCAGTGGACCACCCAGCATGAGGAAGCATTCCATGAGTTGAAGAGATACTTCTCCGATCATCTAATATTAGCAAAGCCAGAAGAAGGAGAAACTTTACCCTTGTACGTGGCTGTCACTAAGCAAGCCATCAGTGGAGTGCTAGTCCGCAAACAAGATGGGCAACATCAACCTGTAAATTACGTAAGTAGAACTCTTTTACCAGCCGAAACCCGTTATTCTTCCTTGGAAAAATTGGTGCTAGCATTGGTCATGTGCTCAATAAACTCCGTCCCTACTTTGAGTCGCAGACGATCGTGGTGAGAACCACGCATCCTTTGAAGATGGTCATGCAAAAACCTGAGTTTACAGGAAGAATGGCCAAATGGGCAATCCATTTGAGCGGATTCGACATCAAGTATGAGCCCAGGATTGTACTGATATCCCAAGCACTGGCCAATTTTATGGTTGATTTTAGTCATACCACAAAAGAAAGAATGGAATCAGTAGAGTTGATGACGCTAGAAGTTAAGTCTCTAGTCAAATGGACACTACACTCGGACAACCCTTCCAACGCTGCGGGAACATGGATATGAGTAGTCCTAAAATCAACACAAGGGGATAGGGTGGCACAATCTGTGAGATGCACTTTCAAAGCCACGAATAATGAAGCCGACTACGAGGCTCTAATTTTCGGATTGACCCTTGCTAGAGACTTAGATATATAGCAGATTGAGGTCAATTATGATTCGTTGGTGATAATCAATCAGATTCTGTGGTTGTATGAAGCCAAGGATGAAAGAATGGTCGCTTATATAGACGTGGTAAGAGGTCTAGTCCCTCAGTTTGAGAATATATCCTTCAAACAGATCCCGAGAGAGCAGAATGCTCAAGCAGGTTCCCTCGCTCGCCTTGCTTCGGCCTCGACCCTGATGAATACCCCGTAATTCCAATGATTCATATAATGGTTCCCTCCATTAGAAGAACCAGTGCTGATGGTGGTGATAAGTCTCTCAGCATGACCAAAGACGTCTTCCCTCTCGGGTCCACGCCCCGCGAAGATGTCTTCATGAGCAGTGATGATATTGACGCCGGGAGCTTCCGAAACGACCTTGAGCCAGATCTATCTCTGGACGGTCTCGATCATGAAAAAGATTCCCTCGTTCCTTGCGAAGTTAAGGAGGAACCTTAGACCCAGCCATTTCTTCATTAGCTGGTCGAAGGGAAGCTTCCGAAAGATAAAGCCGATGCTAGGATACTGAAGATGAGAGCCACGCAATATACAGTCTAGAATGGGATACTCTTCCACCGATCAACAGTGGGCGCGCTCCAGCGTTGCTTGACCAAGGGAGGCATCCAGAAACTGCTTGAGGAGCTTCACGAAGGAGATTGTTGGAACTATACAGGAGGAAGAAGTCTATCCAACAAGCTCCTTCGTCAGGGGCGATACTGACCCACCATGAGAAAGGATGTTGTTGACTTTTGACGTAAGTGCGACGCTTGCCATATACACGCACCAACGAGTCACCAACCTCCCAAACCACTCTATCCCACACTTACGCCATGGTCGTTCATGCGCTTGGGAATGGACATAGTCGGGAAGTTACCCCCTTAGTCCGGACAAAGAGTATTTTTCCTCGCCATGACCGATTACTTCTCCAATTGGATTAAAGTCGAATCTTATTGAGAAGTCAAGGACAAACATGTGATTTCCTTTATCATTAGAAATATCCTTTGTCGTTTCGGGGTGCCTTTAGAGATCGTATGTGACAATCGGTCTCAGTTCATAAGTCAGAGAACCCAAGGCCTGTTGTAGTCGCTGGAACATCAATTTAGTCAATTAGACAACTCAATACCCTCAATCCAATGGGCAAGGCGAAGCTATCAATAAGGTGATTGTGAATAACCTAAAGAAAAGTCTCGTGAAAGCCTAGGGGAACTGGGCCGACGAGCTACCCTACGTCCTATGGGCCAATCAAACAACGCCTAAGGTGGCAACCGGTCAATCTCCTTTCTCATTGACGCACGGAAGTGAAGTAGTTATCCCCGCCGAGATTCTCATCCCCACTACTCGCTCTAGCTTCCTGACAGAAGAACAGAATCGTCTGGAGTTGTCAGCCGATCTAGATACTTCTAACGCGTTTCGTGACCAGACACAGCTACGTTTGGCTAGACACCAGCAACAAATTGTCCGAAGTAACAACCAAAACGTCAAAATTCGGACTTTTCGAGTTGGTGACTGGGTATTGCGGAAAGTCTTTCAAAATACCCATGAAACCAAGTTAGGCAAACTAGCCCCAGCATGGGATGGACCATACAAGATAACCAAGGTCGTTGGTCAAGGCGCATACCAACTCGAGTCCAAAGGCGCATAAATCTAAAGAAATATCATTTTTAAAAGAAGTCTTCCCTCATCGGAACATAAACTCCTTGGGCACTCCCGGCAGGAAGCCCCCGCACATTGTACGCAAGACATCTTAGGTCATCTATCCCTAGTTGTTAGCCTGCATTCATTTCAATCTATTCCTTTCGTAGTTTGCTTGTGATCAACTTGACTCTGTGAAAACTACTTGGTGTGTTATTTCCATGTTGCGATGTTTTATCGAATGAATGACATCTATTTGTGTTCTTACTTGCTCGCATTTATTTCTTTTCTTACATGAGTAAGGGTAGCACGTCAAGCATATTTTATTCACATCATTATCAGATAGAGTACATCATTTAAATGAACAACGGAACAATCACAAGGCTTAAATGGTAGAGATAGTGAATCCTATACCAAAGATGTCTTCAATCGACAACACATCCTGAGCGCATGCTCCGACACGATAGCCGTCACTCGCTTGGAGACACCCTTCGGTAAGTCCAGCTGCCACTAGCAAGGAACGACTTCTACAAGAGTCTTCATCCAAAAGCCCTCAATCGGAAGCACCTAGTCATCCCGGAACACCTGCACACAACGGGTAGGACACAACCAAGAAAAAATATGCAGGAAACACCATGCATGAATATACACGGAATAAACTAAAATCATCCCAACAGGAAAAGATCCCCAGAATGGGGCGGATATATTCTTTGGCCCAAGAGACGGCCTAATCCGGAGCAACAACAAAAGTTTTCCAACAACCTCGTCTGAAAAAATACTAGAAACACAAATAAAAGATTACAAGGGCACATGACCCTAGCCTTCGTCCTTGTCGACCATGCCAATCAATAGGATAGAATTTGTGGAAAGTCTTAATATTTGCCTCCAGAATCCAACTCAAATGCTGACCCGCCACAAATTGCTTGATCGTCTCTAATCGCGACATCATTGAGAAAGAGGCAACGATCTCGTTAGCCTCCTTGACAATTATGTGGTTGGTAGCCTCTAACTCGGCAATCCTAGATCTGTCAGAGATGGTTCGGCTCGAAAGACGTTTGACCATCTTAGTCAACCTCGCAATCTCCCTGTCATCGTTCTTCTAACGCTCAACTACAGCAACCGGGTCTTTTTCCAACCTGCTCTTCTCAAGATCCCACTCCAATACGCGCCCTCATAGCCCTCTCGTCTCTCTCCACAGTGTCAGCCGCCCATAGTACGCTCTGCAGGGCCTGCATATGCAAGGTAGACGGTAGCCACACATCACACTAAGAAAGAGAAGGGAGAAAGATATCCCTCAACAAAGCATGCAAAAGAGAAGAACCGAATACTTACGCTTGGAATTCCAAGCGCCGGAAAAAGATGCTTCTTATACAAAGCCTAGAGTCGATCTCTTGACAAAAAAGAAACGGGAAGCCCAATCTTTATCGTTCACTTTAAATTTTGGAATCAACAGATTTTTGGCATCCCTAGCATGGAGTGTGAAGTGCCCAGCTCTGAGAGGGCAGACCCGGTACGTGAACAAGAGATCGAATATGGTAAATTTAATCTTTTCCTCAATACAAATCTCACTCATTTGGAATAGGATTTTCGAAGTGGCAGGCATCAATTGCTCCGGAGATACCTTAAGAGTTAGTAAGAAGTTTAGGATCAAGGTCGGGAACGGAAAAGAGCTCCAGAGTGAAGGTGTGTTCAAAAAAGCAAACACATCCCTCTTTCACCCAGTCAACCACCTCATGTGTAGGACAATAAAAATTGGTATGAGGGTGGAAAACATGGTTCTTCACGGTCTTCTTCACCTCTTGGAAAGACATGGAACATGGGCGACAATCGTGGGGTTCAACAGAGTGGGACGACTCGAAGCCAGGGACGACAACGTTCTTTGCCCTAGCCATGGTGGAAAAAGTTAAAGGAGTTCGGAAACAAGGAAAGGCGAGAGGAGAAAGAAAGATAAAAAGGGAGAAAATTATTTAGACGCGCTCTCCCAAAGAACCTGCAAGCTAACGCTATTGTAGCCTGCAGTGATAAGACGTTCGCCCTTCCAGAAAACAATCAGACGGATCGGTTGAAGCTACGTGTTGTGCATCGAGTATGGAGAAAGTGACAAATTTGATCGAAATCCCACTCATGGATTTTGATCGGAATTTGGGGGTATTGTTAGGCCCAAAATATCAAGTCGGCCCAATTGACAGCTTCGACTTGGAAGCAATAGATGAAATGCATAAGAGAGAGAAGGCGGAAGTCTTGAGGAATCGAAGAGAAGTAAATGGTCATTCCGAAAAGAAAGAAGGCTGCAGTCAAGAGACAGAGATACGCACTCGCGGACGATCACTGGCGGTAGTTGCCTATTCCGATATGTGCGCAGAATGGAAGGTGGTTAAAGACGTACCCTAGAAACATGGAGATCGTGGGATGTAGGGAAATAACGGTTGGACTAATGAGGATATAGGCTAGAGAGGAGCGAAAATCAATTCATTCAGTTGTATTCACGCGAACCGACAAAAAAAACTCTCAAGAAGAGATCACTTGTAAACTCCGATTTAATTAATCCGACTGTTTCTTTCGTAATTGTTCGACCTTTAATTTGTTCGTGCCCCAATCTAGGGCAAAGATTTGATTGACAAATTTTTGTCCAAAACATTTCTGTTTCGCCATTTACTTCTTTGTATTAGCCCGACTTCCTCGACCTTGGTACCTGAGTCACTCATAAAGAAGTCTATCCCAACTACACTAACTAACCTAATAAACACATCAAAAGAAAGCTAGAAGAAAGATCTAACTAACTACGGCGGGTTGCCTCCCGTAAGCGCTACTTTTAACGTCGATAGCTTTACATGACGTACCTTGGCTGAACTACTTTTAACGTCATACGCCCCTAGCCTCAACTCCTCTTCCTCTTGGAGATCCATGAATCGCTTTGCTCTGGCCTCATCGAGGTTATGACAAACCCCATACTTAGCCCAAAGAGCTTCAAAGCTCCTCTTTATAATGAAATGCGATCCTCCATCACCAATAAGTACTCCTGGAATTCATACAATATGGCTAGTGAAATCCGCAAACCAAGGGGGCTTCGGCCCTCTCATTGCATGTATAGAAGGAGGAGATGTAGAAAAAGTAGAAATAGAGTTTAAGGACAAATTTTCACCAGAAAGTAACGAGTCGAAGTAAGAAGACTCAACGTTGTTTTTCAGAGATGGGGTCGTTAACGGTGATCACCAATACCAATAGTGATAGTGAACTTACCTAGATCACCAAGCTTCTCGAGGAGCTCCAAAGAACGGACCGCATTAGTCAACTCTGACATTGATCTCTTCCCAGATAATATTGTTAGCCCCAAAACCGAGTCGTCCCGTTTAATAATATTAACCAAAGAGCAAGAGAGAAACCATGAGAGAACGTGAAAACATAAATTTCTAGGAGCAAGAAGAAGTCGGCGGTCATCGAGATGAAAGAGGAAAGTTTCGGTCACGAGAAAGAGATGCGCATCCAGAGGACGATCATTCGTGGTGGTTATCTCCTCTGATAAACATGGGTAGTGGCTAGGTGGTTGAAGATACATCTTAACAACATAGAGATCGTGGGAAAAATGGATATAACGGTTAATTAGATAAGAATATAGAAAAAGGGGAAGAAAAACCATATCAGGGGATGGTACACACTAACTGACTACAAAAGAATTATCAAAAAGAGAGCTTTTGTATTCTGATTTCTCCAATCCAATTATTTTCCTAAGTATCGCCTTGTTTTCGATTCGATCGTGCCCAGTCTAGGGAAAGAGTTTGATTTTCAAATTTTTGTCCAAGACAATTTGGCGCCCACCGTGGGGCCATATGATTGAGGAGAATTCGTCTTTCCATATCGGAGGAAGTTCAAAAATTCACCATGAGCAACCCTAATTAGGATAATCAAGAGCTAAACGTCGGGGATGACGGAGGCGTACGTCAGGACACATCAGCAACGCTCTGCCTAGAGTTATCTGAGTTCGCCCAGAGGCTTCAAGCTCTCGAGAAGGAACTAACAGACCAATGTGCTTGCAATGAGAAGCACAAGACTAGCATCGAGCAATTAACCGCCGATAATGAAGGTTTGCGCTCTCAACTCCGATCCGTTTCTTCTGTCGGCCCACGCGCCCGAATGACAAATCGAGCTCGAAACAATGGGGGTGAGGGTTCCTCTGGAAACCCTACCAGTCGGCGCAAGAGATTCTCCGACACGAAGTTCATTACCCCACCAACAATAGTCCCTGCGGTACCGTCTTTTACCCATGCGCAAGGCAACCCTACCGGCGAAGGGGTGAGGGCACCCATCCGCCTTCGATCGGCGCAAGTAGTTATCCCTCAACGCTGTGAAGACGATATCATGGACGATGGATGAGGATTGGGACCACCGTCGTCCCCGGGACCTAGAAAATATCGTTTGAAACCAATTCAAGATGTTCACCGAGAAATTGGCGAAGATACCTAGGGTCCCGCGACCCATATAGAAGGAAGCGGTTGACGGTTACGACGAGTCACCCTTCGCTCTTTATATCCCCCAAGTCGAGATGCCGAAGAAGTTTTCGGTACCTAGCATGAGTCCCTATGATGGAACGGGAGACCCCGACGAGCACGTAGATATATTCAAGTAGAGGATGATGATCAGTGCAGTCCCGTATCACCCTTGTGAGGCACTAATGTGTAAGGGTTTCAGAGCGGCTCTTGCAGGGCCGACTTTGAAGTGGTTCGTCAATCTTCCATACGGAAGTATTCGTTCCTTTGCTGAGTTAATGGATTCCTTCCGGGTCCAATTCGCTAGCAGCCGAAGATTCGTGAAGTAGTCTAGCAATTTGTATCGCATTATCCAAAAACCAGAAGAATCCACCGGAGAGTACTTAGACATGTTCAACCAAGAGCAGATCTCCATCCTGCACTGTGACGTGCCGACTGCTATGGAAGCTTTCCGTCAAAGGGTTATCCAAGATGGAGATCTCTACAAATACTCACTAGGCACCCTTGTCACAGTTTTAAAGATGTTCAAACCAAGTCTCTAGCTCAAATCAGACTTTCAAGAAGATCTGAAGATGAGGAAGCCCGCAAGCGTCTGGGAGAGGGTGGAAAAGAAAGCAACACCGGATCACCATCGGGAATGCCGCAATCAACCGTACCAACGCCCTCATCCCGATGCGGTGAAGGTAAACGTCGCCGAGGTTAAACCTGCTAAACCATTATCATCGAAGTATGACGAGTTCAACCTAGGTATATCCCCCGAGGAACTCGTGAAGAATATAGCATTGAAGATACGGGGCGTTAGGTGGCCAAAGAGAAATGAAAAGCACTACCCGAACAAGGATATGAGCAAATGGTGCGATTTCCATGACGATTACGGTCATATAACCAAAGAATGCGTAGCACTGAGAAGAGAAATTGCCTACCTCATATCTCGAGGAAGGATCACAGATGTAGCGCCAAATGCACAGGTTCCCCCGGACGTGGTAGAAGCTTCACGCGCGGGGAGGCCAGCGTCGCTAGTACCCGCCAAGGTTGTGAACGTGATCAGCGGAGGATCAAGCATATGCGGTCTCACATACTTAGAGGCCAAGAGGAATGCATGAGAAAATTCTTTCCAACACCCCGTGCCGATGAAGAAAGAAGTCATCAATCTCGCGATAAATTTTGACGAGGATGACGTCAACGATCATGAAGAACCTCACCATGACGGTCTCGTGATTTCTCTCTCAATAGGGAATGTCTTGGTGAAGCGGGTTCTCATTGATACCGGATGTTTGACTAACCTCATGACATTAGGAGCACTAAAAGAAATGGGGTTGAGCGAGAAAGACTTAGAGAAAAACCCGATCACGCTCGTGGGATTCAGCGAAGAAGTGAAGCACACAGTAGGAGACATCATCCTTCCCACATACGCGAAGGGCGTGAATATCCAGGTTAGATACTCCGTCATGGATTGTCCTTCATGTTATAATTTAATAATGGGGAGGTCATGGCTCCATGACATGAGGCCTGTTCCCTCCACCTACCACCGGACGACAAAGTTCCCGACGCCGTGGGGGATTCAAGAGATTCGAGGAGACCAAAGAACGTCTAGAGAGTGCTACAAGTCGGCGTTAAAACCAATCGCCAGTCAGAACTCCGCATAGCAATTAAAGGAAACCACTAGTTCTACCATTCCAAAAGAAAAAGAAAAGAAAGATGAACAGGTAGAAGAGGTGGTCCTAGACCAATCAGACCTTAATCGGTTCGTAAAGATTGGAAGAGATTTGGAGTTACCCACGAGAAATGAGCTGGTAGAATTTCTTAAGTAAAAACGCAGAGTGCTTTGCATGATCCCACGAGGACATGCTGGGTATCTGTTGGAACATTCGTTGTTCCATGATTTCTCTTAGTTTTGATGATAACAAACTTTGAATGATTAATGTGTTGTTTCACTAGTATATCAGGAAAGAAAAGAACATATCGTCAGAGTGAAGGAACGTCGTGAGGGAACGACAGCGGGAACGATGTCGTGAGGGAACTACTGGCGATCTGGACATCGTCTGCGGGAAGCTACGCGGCTTTCTATATTTGGCAAGTTTCCATATCTTGAGCGAATGACTTCGACGGTGATTTGACAGCTAAGTTTTAGTTGTTTGTGAGAAGATAAGATGGAATCTTGAAGATTTGTTGAAGGAAAAAGATAAGATATCGAGATCTTTCGATTTTGGGTATAATCGGAATGATTGAAGATATGGTTGATTGAGTTTCTGATTTTATGGAGATTTTGGGATGGAAAATCTTTTATTTCATGGCAAGGAAATATTAGAGATCAGATCCCACGAGGCTCTATAAATAATGATGTGAATTTAGATTAAAAGTGTGGTTTTCAAGAGGTTGAAGACGAAGAACTTGAGAAGAGAGCTTTTCAAGTGTATGAGTGTGTGGCTTTTTCCGGTGAAGAATCCACAAGTAAGTCAGTAGTTTACTTTCGATTTAGGTTTACGCTTAGGGTTGTAGAAGTCTAGTTGGTTGAAATTCTGTCGGTGTCGTGGTTACCAAGGGAACTTTGGTGGGTGCCTTAGTTACTAGACTTGTCTTGTAATCGTTGAAACTTAATAAAAGTATTCTATTGAAAATCCTCTGAGAAGGAGTCTCAGGGGTATAGGTTTTTCTTTCTACGACTTGTTGGTCGGACTGAAGGTTTCCTCTATAAATTTTGTGTTCTTACTGTTTATTTCCGCTGCCCAGGGAACCTTTCTAGTTCCCTGTATTGTTACTAACGCATCACGATCCAACAGTATCGATCCGGAGATCATCACACACAAGCTGAACGTGGACACCAATCACCACCCACCGATAAAATAGAAACGAAGGAAATTCGCCGCCGAAAGAAACAAGATAGTGGATGAAGAGCTAGGAATGCTGATGGATACTGGGAAGATTAAGGAAGTCAAGTATCCAGAATGGCTAGCTAATGTAGTCGTTGCACCCAAGAAAAATGGAAAATGGAGGATGTGTGTAAACTTCACGGATTTGAACAAGGCTTGTCCCAAGGATTCATTTCCATTGCCTCACATAGACTCCCTGGTAGATGCCATGGAGGGCCATGAATTTTTTACCTTCATGGATGCCTTTAGTGGTTACAACCAGATCCAGATGGAAGAAAGCGATCAAGAGAAGACATCCCTCATAAATAGCAAACGAACCTACTGTTACAAGGTAATGCCCTTTGGATTACGGAACGCCGGAGCCACGTACCAAAGGTTAGTGTATACAATGTTCCAAAGCAAAATTGGGGAGACTATGGAGGTATATATAAATGACATGCTCATCAAATCGAAGAAAGCTGCAGATCACCGACGTCATCTGGAAGAGGCTTTCGAGATCTTGAGGCAATATAACATGAAGCTGAATCCGCAGAAGTGTACCTTCGGCGTGAAGTCAAGGAAATTCCTAGGATGTCTGGTCACCCAAAGAGGGATAGAAGCAACCCTAGAACAGGTTTGCGCCATCGTATCGTTGAAGTCTCTGAGGTGCATGAAAGATGTTCAAAAGCTTACCGGGCAAATTGCTGCTTTGAATAGCTTCATCTCCAAGTGAGCAGATCGTTGTCGTCTATTTTGTGAAGTGCTTAGAAGGAACAATTGCTTCAAATGGACCGCCAGACCTGAGGAAGCTTTCCAAGAATTGAAGAGATACTTCTCTGATCCTTTAATCTTAACAAAGCTGGAAGAAGGAGAAGCCTTACCCTTGTACATGGCTGTCACCAAGCAAGCCATCAGTGGAGTGCTGGTCCGTGAACAGGATGGGCAACAACAACCTGTATACTTGCCAACTGAAACCCGTTATTCTTCCTTAGGAAAATTGATGTTAGCATTGGTCATGTGCTCCAATAAACTCCGCCCGTACTTTGAGGCACAAACGATTGTGGTGAGAACCACACACCCTTTGAAGACGGTCAAGCACAAACCTGAATTTACGGGAATAATGGCCAAGTGGCCGATCCATTTGAGTGGGTTCGACATCTAGTATGAGCCTAGAACCGCACTAAAATCCCCGACACTGGCTGACTTTGTGGTTGATTTTAGCCCTACTACGGAAGAAAGAACGGAACCAACAGAATTAATGACGCTAGAAGCTATGTCTCCAGTCAAATGGACGCTTCATATAGATGGCGCCTCCAACGTTGGGGGAACTGGGATATGAGTAGTCCTAAAATAAACACAGGGGGATAGGGTGGCACAATCTGTGAGATGCACTTTCGAAGCCACGAATAATGAATTTGAGTACGAAGCTATAATCTTCGGTCTGACTCTTG
Organism: Fallopia convolvulus; assembly: GCA_964016875.1. NCBI lineage: Eukaryota > Viridiplantae > Streptophyta > Magnoliopsida > Caryophyllales > Polygonaceae > Fallopia > Fallopia convolvulus. The sequence continues at coordinate 22,998,039 of OZ024730.1, forward strand.
CCAGAGACTTGACCATGCAGTAGATTAAGGTCAACTGTGATTCATTGTTGATAATCAACCAAATTTTTGGGGTTGGATGAAGCCAGGGACGAATGAATGATGGCTTATCTAGACGTGGTTATAGGTCTAACCCCTCAGTTTGAGAACCTTCACACTAATCTCGAGAGAGCAGAACGCTCAAGCTGATTCCCTCACTCGCCTAGCTTCGGCCATCGACCCTAATGAATATCCCATAATCCCAATGATCCGCATAAGGATCCCCGCCATTGGAAGAACCCGTGTCGATGGCATTGAGAAGTCACATAGCATGACCGAAGATGTCTTCCATCTCGGGTCCATACCTTACGACGACGTCTTCATGAGCATTGATGATATTGACGTCAGAAGCTTCCGGAATGACCCGGATCTATCTCTGGATGATCCGAGCCATGAAGAAAATTCCCTCATCCCCTCCGAAGTTAGTGAAGAACCCTGGACCCAGCCGTACCTTGACTGGTTGATTGAAGGGAAGCTTCCGGAAGATAAAACCGAGGCTAAGTTGTTAATGATGAAAGCTATGCGATTCACGATCGAGAATGGGATGCTTTTCCACCGATCAGCAGTGGGTACACTCTAGTGTTCCCTAACCAAGGGAGTTGTTCAGGAATTTCCCGAGGAGCTTCATGAGGGAGATTGTGGGAACCATAAAGGAGGAAGAAGTTTATCCAACAAAGCCCTTCGTTAGTGGTAGACTTTTGTCGTAAATGCGACGCCTTCCAAAGACACGCACCAACGGCTCGCCAACCTCCCAAACCACTCTATCCCACACTCAAGCCATGGCCATTCATGCGTTGGGGAATGGACATAGTCGAGAAGCTACCCCCTTTGTTCGGACAAAGAGTTTTTTTCCTCGCCATGACTGATTACTTCTCCAAGTGGATTGAAGTCGAGGCCTATCGAGAGATCGAGGATAAACAGGTGATTTCCTTCATCATTAGGAACATCCTTTGTCATTTCGGGGTGCCTTCAAAGATTGTATATGACAATGGGTCTTATTCATAAGTCAGAGAACCAGAGACTTTTGCAGTCGCTGGAACATCAATCTAGTCACTTCGACACCTCGCTACCCCCAGTCTAACGGCCAAGCCAAAGCTAGCAACAAAGTGATCATAAATAACCTGAAGAAGCGTCTCGCGAAGGCCAAAGGAAATTGGGCCGATGAACTACCCTACGTCATCTAGGCCGATCGAACGGCGCCTAAAGTAGCAACTAGCCAATCTCCTTTCTCATTGACGCACGGGTGTGAAGTAGCCTGCCAATAGTCTCATCCCTACAACTCGCACTAGTTTCCTGACTGAAGAGTAGAATCGTCTAGAATTATAGGCTGACTTGGGTACATCGGACGAGCTTCGTGACCAAGCCCGATTACGTCTAGCTCGACACAAGCAATAGGTCGTCCAGAGCTACAACCAGAACGTCAGGATTCGGATTTTCCGAGTTGGCGACTGGGTATTACGAAAAGTCTTTCAAAACACCCATGAGACCAAATCGGGCAAGCTAGCCCTATCATGGGAAGGGCTATACAAGATAACCAGGGTCGTCGGTCAAGGGGCATACATGGTTGAATCCAAAGATGGCGGTGCTATCCGCGGAGTTGGGACGCGATACACATGAAGAAGTATCACTTCTAAAAGAAGAATTCCCCACTTGGAACGCAGACTTCCTAAGTGATCCTAGCAGAAATCCTCCGCACGTGATACGCAGGACGTTCGAGGTCATCTATCCTTAGTTGTTTGCTTATCTTTATTCCAGTACTTTTCCTTCATAGCTTGTTTGCGCTCGGGATGTTCCATTTTGTGGTGTTTTATCTAGTGAATGGCATTTGCTTATGTTACTACTTGCTCGTCCTTATTTCTTTTCTTGCACGAGTAGGAATAGTAAGTCAAACATATTTTATTCATATCGTTATCATATAGGGTATATCATTTAAGTAAAACAACTAAGCAAAAGCCCATACAGTAGAGGTAATAAACCCTAGACTTAAAACGTCATCGATCGACAGAACATCCCGAGCGCATGCTTCGACGCGACATCCGTCACTCGCCTTGAAACATCCTTCGGTAAGCGCAACTGCCACCAGCGACGAATGACTTCTGTAGGAATCTCCGTCCTAAAGCCATCGATCAGAAGCATCCAATCATCCTGAAACACCTTCACACAAAAGGAAGGACACAACCAAGCAAAATACGCAAGAAACATAATTCATGCATGCACACAAAATGACCTAGATGCCCCCTCTTAAAAAGGGAGCTTTGTCTGTGTTATTGACAAATATTGTTTTCGCCCTTCAAACGACACGTACACACCGAAAGTAACTTGTTCAGGAAACATCACAAACATCAAAAGAAATTACAAGGGCACGCGACCCTATTCTTCGTCCTTGTCAGAGACATCCTTAAGCTATTCCACCTCGCTTACGGAAGACCGCCCGACCCCTTGCCAAGAATGGATGCAACATCATCGCTCGTTTCATGATTACCACCATCCCCCTCAGCGTCAAGATCTTTGTCCTCTATGTTCTCTTCTAGGAGACTAGAGAGGCAAAGAGTTCATCACTAGGAGCCGGCTTATCAGGGGGTAGCAGTCGTGGAAGGTCTCAACATCTAGATCCCAACCGGAGTGCTGATTTGCCGCAAATTGCTTGATCTTCTCTACCCTCGACATCATCGAGAAGTAAGCACCAATTTCGCTAGCTTCCTTGAGAATCTTTTTGTTCCCAGCCTCGAGCTCAACGACTTTAGACCGATCTGAGGCAGCCTAAGAAGAATGACGCTTGATCGCTTCCGTGAGCTTCGCAAGTTTGCCCGCATCCATCTTTTGACGTTCGACCGCAAGAGCCACTTTGCTTTCCAAGGTAGCTTTCTCAACATCCCACCTTGCCTGATGCTCCTTCAGAATCTGGTCCTCCTTGTCGGTAGCATACGCTACCCATAGAACGCCTTGCAAGGCCTGAACATAAAAAAAAAAGAGAAGAAGAAGAACAAGTAGACAAAAACGGATACGAACCTTCCAAATCAATAGGCCGCCATCCCCAACCAGAGTGGAGATGGGAACGTCCAAGCGAGGTTTCTTAGAACCATGAGCACCGCGGAGTTTCTGCCACAAATCCTAGGGAACTTGGTCGTCCAAATCAATGACTTTTGTGGCACCTTGCGATGGTCGCTTGACAGGGGTTACTTTAGCTACGGCTTCAGTCTTCACCTTGGGATCTAAAGGGGGTTTCTTGTAGAAAAGTTTTTCCCCAAAGAAGAGGAAGCTACAAAGGAAAATAAAAGTTAAATCGTGTATTCCAAGTTGATGAATATCCAACTACCAGAGAAAGGCACATACTAGAAAGACTCTTTAAAGGTTTCGCAGCCGCTTGAGTAACCTTCGCAGACACATGAAATTGGTCTTCAATCGTCTTCTCTAAATCTCCCGACTTTGCATCATCTTCCCCATCCGATTGGTCCTCAGAAATATCCCTCGTCTTGTTACTAGATTCGCCCTCAAGTAATTATTCTACGGACTTCCGGTATTTCCTTCTCGCCTCTGGAAGAGCAAAGATCCTTCTGGATGCCTCCGATTCCAAAACATGGGTATTCAAGTTCGGTGGAACTGCATGCGTAGAACCATCCAAACGGAAAAGTCAAAAAGAGGGACAGACATCGAAAAAAGGAAACAGGAATTAGGGTTAGAAATATTTACTCTTGGAAGTCCACGAATCAAAGAACGCCGCTTGATACGCTGCACCCAACGTAGACTTTTCCACGAAGAAGAAACGGGTAGTCCAATGCTTGTCATTCACCTTCGACTTAGGGATCAAGGGATTCTTGGCATCCCTCGCATGAAGGGTGAAACGACCGACCCTGAGGGGACATACCCGATAGGAGGACGAAGAGAAGAGAGGAGAGCCAAAGGTGGATTAACGCGTATCTTCGAGAGATCTCCATCTGATCATTTAAAGCCTAGTTGACATGACCTCTTGTTTCCCCGAGGACGATCGGACGGATGGGGCCAAACCACGTGTCACGCATTACTTGTAGCTCACGTTGCAAATCTGATCAAAATCCAGCCTAAAAGATTTGTTTCAAGATTTGGTGGTATTGTTAGGCCCAAAACCGAGTCGGTTTGTTTAATGGTATTACCCCAAGAGCAAGCGAGAAACCACGAGAGAAAGTGAAAACAAAAGTCTTTAGGAGCAAGAAGAAGTCGGTGGTCATCGAGATGAAAGAGGAAAGCTTCGGTCACGAGAAAGAGATGCGCATCCAGAGGACAATCATTCGTGGCGGTTATCTCCTCCGATAAACATGGGTAGTGGCTAGGCGGTTGGAGATACATCTTAACAACATAGAGATCGTGGGAAAAAGGGATATAACGGCTAACTTAGATAAGAAATAGAAAAGGGGAAAGAAAAACCAGAACAGGGGATGGTACACATGAACTGACTATAACAAAATTATCAAAAAGATAGCTTTTGTATTCAGATTTCTCCAATCCAATTATTTTCCTGAGTATCGCCTTGTTTTTGATTCGATCGTGCCCCAATCCAGGGCAAGAGTTTGATTGTCAAATTTTTTTCCGAAACAAATATCTCCTTCAAAAATTTAGTATTAGTAGACATTTCTCTTAGGGCCTCACCGAAAGGAATAATAATATTTAAGCCTTGAAGTACCTTCACAAAACGACTAAACTTTCCCTTAGTGGATTATTTGGCTTTTTTAGAAGGGAAAGGAAGAGTCTTTGCAGAACTTGGAGCCAAAGCTGGCTCGAGTCGTGGCTCGGCAAAATCGACAAGAGTGTCGGTCGGGTCAAGAGTAGGGTCGGTACCGAACCTAGGGGAGTCGGTAGAGACCGCGTAACTGAGAAGGGGTCGATTATCAATCACTGAGGAGGTTGAGGAGGGACGAAAGTGGTAGAGATCAATGGACCGTGAAGAATACGTTTGCAAAGGAGTCTAAGAGGCCAAGACCAAGACCTTTTCCAAGGTCTTGGGCGTTCAATTTCAAGAAAATGTTCATGGATTTGATATTATCTCTTCAAAATATCCATCCACGGCGTCCAAGGCTACCAAGGAAGAGGATGAAGTCATAAAAGTTCGGTGATGTCCGCCTTTTTAGTTGTGTTTTTAGGGTGTGTTTTTAGTGTGTTTGAGTCTTTTTCTTTGGTTTTGTGTTTTGTTTTGAGTCATTTTTGTAGGTTTTCGTATTTTCATGAGATATGGAGTCTACATAAGCTTTGGTGGTGTCTTGTAGGTTTGTAGAAGCTGTTTGGAGCACTTTTGAGGAAATGAGCAAAACCGAGCAGAAGCACTTAAGAAAAAGCTCAAGAATGAAGTGAAAAACGAAGGTCATAAAGTCATTGAAGATCATGTTTGAGCTTAGAAAAAGATAGAGAAATTCGTTTCAAGAACATAGGAAAACGAATCGAGTCAAACGGAGTTGTAACGAATCCGCTACGCAAGTTTTACTCAAGGCTGTTCAAAGTGCTCTACAGGGTCGTTAACGAGGCTCTCATCTCGTTAACAAGGAACCTGATCGCTCGGGAATGCGAGGGTCTAGAGATACAATTTATAACCCGACCCCGTTGTAGCACGTGGTGGGTGTCGAACGCTCGGGAAATCTACTCGATTGAGGTGCCTAGACACTAGAAAGCTGGAAAGGAGAACTTAAAACAAAGGAAAACAAAGAGAACAGTCGGGACCGACACAAGTGTCACGTCGGGCCCGATGTTGGCGACAAGAGGGAAGTCGGGACCGACGTAGAGCAAGTCGGGCCGATGTAGCTGGGTTTTGTCGAACTCAAAGATTGAAAGTAGATCTTGGGCTTTTGGGTTCCTTCTCTAGTAGATTAAGGCTTTTCCACCCCAATTCAAGCAATAAGTGATGATCGGAATAGGATCGAGTGCTTTCGCCCTCGTTCCAACCACTTCTACACATCGATCATTGGGGAAATCCCCTTCGAAGCAAGGTCTTGAGATGGACAAATGTTCACTTTTGCTACTTTGCCAATCACAAGCCTTGATTCCTTAGTTTCATAAGGAATTGTAGCTCTATGTAGAGTGGGTTCCTAGATCAAGCACTCAAGGCTATGGAATTGGGGTTTCTAGCCCAACTTAGCTAGAGTATTCCCCCATAACCCAAGATCAAGGAGATCTACTCCATATGGCAAATAAAGAAAGCAAACAAATCAAAAAGCAAAGCAATCAACATCATCAATCTCAAACCAAAGCCAAGTTTCATTCACAAATCAAAAGCAATCCACAAACTCCAATCAAAGGTTTCCAAATCCACAAAATCAAAACAAGGCAAAACTAATCTATTAACCAAACCTATCAAATCTCCTAGCAATCTCCTCTCCTAGGCCGATTCTCTCTCTTCTCCTTCTCCTCTCCTTCCTCCTTGATCTCCAAGTATCCTCTTGAGAGTTTTTGAGGGTTGGTTCCTTGCTAAGTGTGGGAACCCCCTACAATTAGAAGATAAGAGAGCCTTTATAGATGAGGGGCAAAAGTGGTAGTTTACAATTTCGTGCCTTGGAGCCCAATCCATCCAGTGACCGACTCGGACCGACACGGAGCACCTCGGGCCCGACTTACTAGGCAAGTCGGTCCGAGGTCGAAAAATCAACATCAGGTCCGGCGTTGCTTCTAACTCGATCCGGACCTCGTTCCACCCTCTTCTTGTTGGCTTTTCTCTTGTTCTTCTTCATGGCTTGCTCCTCTCTTTCCCTCTTAAGCTCGGGTCTTGCTCCATGTTCCGATTCTCCTTCAAAACGACCCTTGATCCACGCCAAAACACCTACAAAACACACAAAACGCGCATAGTCTCCGAATCTCATAGAAATACGGGAACTAAGCTAAAAAGGAACAAAACACACAAGAAAAGGGGAAAAAGAAACATATTTGCAAAGGGAATCATATATAAAAACACCACCAAATAAAGAGACATCAGTACCCGTGTCGCAACGAAGACAGAGTTGGTGCTATTAATGATCTTCTATCTTGTTTCCTTTTATGTTATCCTCCTTATCTATTATTTGAGCAGCAATCTCTTTACAAAAGATTGCGCCATTAGGCTTTCTATTTAACTACAATTTGTACCAATCACCAATCAATTCAACCCAACGTGCAAAATTCAGTTCAGTAACTCCTCTCTTCATAAAAAAAACTCTCTCACATAAAATACCTTAGGATGAAATGCTCAATGTAAAGCCCAAAGCCAGAGCCGTCTTCAATTCGCAAGTGGAGCACGAGGAGGAGGCCAAGGCTCCCGATTGAGTAGACTGGAGAAATTGGCCCCAATGGTGAAGAAGAACTTTAGTTATTGGACATCATACACCACATATTGGCCCCGATGGAGAAATCGATTGCATTTCAATTGACCCCATTGGAGACCGGTGAAGAAGAACATGCAATTACAGAGCATTTCAATCGAATTGCACACATGTTATCATCAACAAGATCTTCTATGTAACCCCTCCCTTCCTTTGGACGCATTAAATCTCAATAATTTATGTTATATATTCACTTTGTTACCCATTTTATGTGCTTGTATTCATTGGATTAGTTTTATGTGCAAGCAGACAGCAAGAAAAAAAAAACTGAAATCCAGAACGTTTTAGCCCTATCAAGGAGCATTTTGATTGTAAATGTTGTGGAATTTATAGCAACAAACTGAAATATTTGCATATGGTGAATTGAATGACTCATTTGCTACCTTTTTCATGTGCATGTGTTGTTTGTAGGATGATCCTGCATGTGTTGCTACAAGACAAGCACGGGTGTATTGTTCATAAATTAGTCAAAGTTTTCCTTGCATTTCTATGCTGCAAAATATTAATTTGAACTATTTTGGCATTAGGTAGCATTTTGCTCACTGTACTTGGAAAAGTTTCCTTGATTCAAGAAGTTAGTGTGGCTGTTGTAACCATTTTTTAGTTAACCTCCATATGTCTAATGACTCTAATAATGACCAAGATTGTAGTAAATGCTTGATTAAATTGGGAGTACCAGCATAAGACCATGCTTTCTGAAATGAGAAAATAGTCTGGTAAGGAGCACCTGTCTTTTTGCTTATGATTCATATGTATACTCAGTAATTCTCTTTGTTCTTATAGGCCCTTGAATTTAATGCCTTTGATAATGAACAAGAAATTGTGTCTAGAGACAAGAGGAATATGAGAGACTTTGAGCAGATCTCTAATCTTGCAAAAGACAATGTGGCTTTACTGCTATTGTCTATGTTATGATTAAGTATGTGTATTTGCTGATAGAACTCTATAGTTTAAAATTTAAATGCTCTGTAATTGCATGTTCAGTGAGGTCTATGGTAAAGTGGTAGTTGCAAGAAAGATCCTCTTCCTAATTATCGCCCATATTTTCATGATAAATGGCTACAAAGAGAGGTTATTACTCTAAAGTAGTAATATTTTAACATGCAACTTTATAATTTGTGATTTTTGTTTCCTTTTTTCAAAGAATCACTTTTTCTTTTTCCATTCTTTTGAAGAAAAAAAATATTATTTGACCTTGAATCCTTACTTTGCTCAAATGTCATTAGTGGTAGATTAATCTACTATGGGCATGAATCACTTGAAGGGAAAGGGGTGACGGAGTTTAGGAAAACTCTTCATGCATTTATGAAGAAGGATAGGTTGCTACAAGCAATTGCTAAAAATCAGGTTAATATTTGTTAACTGATCATCTATCATTCATGTTCGTACTTAGATTATACATTGATGCTCCGTCTTTGGGCTTTACATTGAGCATTTCATCCTAACTGTTTTGTCCTAAGTTTGTTGTACTATAATTTGTGATTATTTCCAGTTCTAGGTATATTTAAGGTTTATGGATTCCTTTCCAAGATGCTCTTAATGTTCCTCACCATTTTCTTAGAGTTTAACAAGAATTATTGTCTTGATTACTTATTTTGTCGGTATTGAATAAATGATGTTATCTATTGATTGTTGTTGTGCATCGAGTCATTTTGATAAAAAAAAAAAGCTTATATGATTGTTGTTGTGCACTGAGTCATTTTGATAAAAAACAAAACAAAACAAATAATAGGGTATATTTTTATATTTTTTTTTTGCTACATTTTGGAAACTTCATATAAGTTGTGTAATGAAAAAAGACTTGTAATTTTGCATTGTTTGAATTGGATCAGCTAATTAAACTGTGGGTTTAATTCACTTGGTGTTTGTGTTTCGATTGTGAAATTACAAGTTACGTTGTTGCAAATTCACCTCGACTGCTTCTCCAAATTACCTAATCTTACACACATTATTTGGGAAGTTTGAGCATAAGTGGTAATTACACATTTAGAGGAATACATATTGATAACGAGAAAGTAGATTAGCATCACGCTTCTTTGTATCTGAAAATTCTCTTACATGCAATATTCCTGATTTTGTCTTCTACGCTACTAATGGTTCTTATTGGAAATGATTTAATCTTATAAGCTTCTAATGATTGATTCTAAGGACAAACACTGACTAAAATTAATAATGGTGGAGTTTTGGACTCAGATTGTGATTGGATGGGTGCTTAAGTGCTTTGAATGCATTTGAAGAAGGTTTTCAAGTGCATAATGTATTCTCATGCTTATTAGAGCATTGATATACTTTGTATATTGCTAATTGAGTTCTCTTAATGGAGTTTGAAACATGTTTTTGGAACTTTCATTGCGTTATTCCACCTTTTTCACACTTTTCATATCCTACCATGGAGGTGAGTATGAACCAAACTTATCGAAAAACTTAAAATGTGTAAGTAGAAGTTCAACATATGGTCATTGTTAAATAATTTGTAAATATGAATTGATTTTTTGATATTGAAGTGGAATGCTCATTTGTAAATAGTTTGTATTAACAAAATATTAAGAACAATATTTTGCACCAATTATACATATTCCCTCAAAAAATATATATTATGAAATGAAATCTACCATAATTTCATGTAAACCCGTACAAGGTATGGGCTCTACACTAGTTAGATAGATAGAAGGGATATATCTTATTAGAAGATTTATTTCCTTATAGATAGATTTAAGATAGAATAGTTTCTCTATAAATACACTTGTCCCCTCTTTAGATTTCTTATCATGCAAGTTAGAGGAGGAGGAGAGAAGACGGTTGATAGGAGTCGAGAGAAGGAGAGGAGTTTTGTGGAGAAGAACTATTGTTTTGGATTCAAGTTGTAAGCTTTCCCTTTTAGTTAATATAGTTGTTTGTTTTAAATTATGCTTTGTGAGTAGTCTTCCTCTCTAAGGTTGGGGTTAAACCAAACAATGGTTGTGCATGCTTGTTTTGTGTGTTTTGTAGGAATTTCTTGATTGTTTTTATTGCATGAATCTATTCTCGTATTCTTACTCCTTAAAATGAAAATTGATAGGAATTTCTCATTCATAGTTGAAGCGAAAGCAGAAAACTTGAATTAGAATAGTCAATTTAGGGTTTTGAAGCGAAAGCGGATCAATCCTAGTTGAGGTAGAAGAGATTAGATAGTAAGTTTGTTGATTGAACGAAAGTTAGTAAATTTACTTGCTTAAGTTGACGAAAGTTGACACCTTTATGTAATAAAAGCATGATCTTTATGTTTTATTAGCGTTTGGCTTGATTGATTGTTGTTGGGGGGAAACCCTAAACCTTAGAATCTCTCTTTCTTGATAAAAACCCTTACTTTGTTGATTGCTTGCGCTCCAAGTAACAAAACTTGATACTGACTTTCTCTCTGTGGACGAACCTGACTTCGCTATACAGCGGGGTCTTGATATAAATTTATCTGTTGTCAAGAAACCCTTTCAACATTCGGAAAGTTAAGAAGCTCGTCAAATTAAAAACAATGCTCACTAAAATGGTTATAATTTGGGCTAGAAAATTGATCTCAAGTCCTTTCAGTATGCGTTGGAAAGATAATTAAATGTTCTATAACTTTGTAGTTTACATCAAGTTCAGAATCCAACAAAAAAGAGCCAAAAAATGGGATTTACTGAGAGTTTTTCAAGTCTTACGGGAATCTTATCTTTTATATTTAATTCTATCATTAGCTAGTACTTTAATCTTATCTTTTATATTTAATTCGGTCATAGGCTTATGTTAGTGGCTGAAATATCTTAGTTATACTTTATTTAATATCTTTTTGAGTTTTAGCATTAGCTTTTTAGTTTTCTTATCTAAATAAGTCAGATAATTATTTATTTGAGGCAAGCAAAACGTCCATCATACCTTTCTAGGGCTGGCCACCTTATTACTTGTTCCCCAAGGAGACTCTTTTGTATTTTCTTTAAATAGCTTGTTATTTTATTCAATAAAAATCCGCTTGAGAGAGATTAAACCCCTATTGGTTTAATCTATCTCGTGGGCCCTTAAAAATCCAGATTTTGTGTTCTTAGTTCATTCAATCGTTCAAAGCTTTGTTCTTCATTAATTCTGATTTTCGAGTATATAATATAATCGATTTGATAGTTCTAGATTGATTGTAATAAATCATTCTAGTTAATCGATTAGAATTAGCGTTCGAGCCATTCTAATTCAACAATCAGATTGAGAAGTCTTATCTACTCGTAATCATCACCAATGTCCAGAATTTTCGTAACTTGTTCTACAAGGAATCAGTTGAGAGTGAATTTGGTTTGAACAAAGGTTTACTAGGCAAGATCGGGATACTGTGTGGTTCAAATAAGATCAAAGAGGAGTAATCCGAGGCAATCACGTATCAGAAAGGGTGATTAGCGCGCAAGGTCATTAACGACCTTAGGGGGGTTGTTACCGACACATTTTCCGTTTCGCCATTTTCTTCTTTTTACTAGCTCAGCTTTCTCGACCCTGGTACCTGAGTCACTCATAAAGAAATCTATCTCAATCACACTAACTAACCTAATAAACAAGTCAAATGAAAGCTAGCAAAAAGATCTAACTAACTACGGTGGGTTGTCTCCCATAAGCGCTACTTTTAATGTCGATAGCTTGACATGACTTACCTTGGTTGAACTAGGGCGGATTATATGTTTCGGTGTTCTCATACGCCCCTAGGTCAACTCCTCTAGCTTGTGGAGATCCATAAATCGCTTTGATACGACCTCATCGAGGTTATGAGAAACCCCATACTTAGCCCAAAGAGCTTCAAAGCTCCTCTTTATGAAATGCGATCCTCCATCACCAATAAGCACTCTTGGAAATCCTACAATATGGTTAGTGAAATCCGCAAACCAAGGGGCCTTGGCCCTCTCATAGCATGTATAGTAGGAGAAGATGTGTAAAAATTGAGGTCGTTGTAGTATAGGGGTAAGTATTCCCGCTTGTCACGCGGGTGACCCGGGTTCGATCCCCAGAAACGGCGCCAATTTGTTGTAAGGGTTTCTTGATCAACCAGACAAACAAATAAATTTATAGATCAAGACCTCGCTGAGTATAGCGAAGTCAGGTTCGTCCACGGGAGAGAGTCAGTTCAAAGTTTCGTTATCATAGGGCAAACAAGCAAGCAAGAGATGATTTTTATCAAAAGAGAAAATATTCTAAGGTTTAGGTATCACCAAAACAACAATTATGCATGCCAACACCAATTAAACATAAACAACATGTTTTTATCACATAAAGATGTCAAGTTTTGTCAACCATGCAAGCAAATGAACTAACTTTTGTTAAATCAATAAACTTATCTATCTATCTCAATACTTTAACTAGGATTAATCAACTTTCATTTGGAAACCTTAATCAACTATTCTGATTCATAGTTTGTCTCTTTTGATTCAAACTATAAATGAGAAATTTGTTATCTTTCGATTAAGGATTTAAGCACAAGAGATAGATTATGGATAAAAACAATCAAATCATGATCAAAGGCAAGCACACACAACCATTGATGGGTTAACCCAAACCTTAAAAATGAGACTACTCACACATATTCAATGGAAAAACATTTAAATTGAATTAAAAGTAAACTTACACCAATTCTAGACCATCGTCTTGAAAAACTCCAAACTTGCGTCCCAAAATTCTCCCAAAAACTAACGTGTAAAAGTGATTGATTTCCTCCCCTAAACTAAAGCTAGGACTAGGTTTTTATACTGAAGTTAAAGCTACTCCAAATGAAATAAAATCGATCAAGATATATCTCCAAAGGAATCTATCTAAACGGGATATTAAATCATTAATTGCGCTGACTCAGTTGACCTCTACCGACACGGGGGACATCGATACTGACCCCCGTCAGGTTTGGTAGGGTTTTCCTGAATTCTTCCTTCGTTTCTCTTCAGACTATGTCTCGTTACCGACACATGAACCCTCGCCACCCTCGATAGGGGATTGTTACACTCGTTATGTGCCTTGATTCTTCTTTTAACGACTCTACAAGGTCGATAACGAGCCTTTATATTTCTCATATAGCTAAATCTTGGTTCTTTCACTTCATTCCTTGCATCATTCCGTCTCGACTCCTTGCATGCTTTTCCTTGGCTTCTCTCTATTCCTGAAAAACTGTTTCAAAAACCTACAAAACACCACCAAATTTTATTTAGACTCCATATTTTAAACCAATATGAAAACCTACACGACGACTCCAAATCAAACACAAAACTAAGGAAAATGACTCGAATACAATCTAAAAACACCCTCAAAACACGACTAAAATGGCAGACATCATAGGATATTAGATAATTTTTCATAAAAAAAGATGGATACCTGTTTTCTAAGAAAAAGGTAAGCCTTAATTTGTACAAGGATACCCTTTTTTCGGAAAACTGGTATATGTATGCCTCTACAAGAATATCGGTATTTATTATTTTATATATTAAAAAAAATGCGCATACCAGTTTATTTATAAAACCGGTATGCGAGATATTTCAAATACCACACAATAGGTACCGGTATGCGAGACTTCATAGATGCCACACTTTACAAAACTGGTATATGAGGGGTGGATACCAATTTATACCAGTTCAAAACTGGTATCCTTTCTTTAAAAAACTAGTATCCACCCCCAACATTTGTACTGGTGATGTACATTGGAAGCAACAAACAACGAGTCTGAATAAGAAGCTCTGATTTTCCGGTTAACTCTTGCATGAAACCTGGCAATACATTGGATTAAGGTCAGTTGTGATTCCCTGTTAATACTCAATCAAGTGTCGTGGTCGTGCGAAACGTTTGATGCTCAAATGGCTGCTTATTTAGAGGTGGTAAAGGAGTTCATCTCAATTTGAGGTTATCTCCTTCAAACAAGTTCCCAAAAAACAAAACTCACAAGTGGATTCACTTGCTCGCCTAGCTTCAATCATAGATCCCGACGAGTACCTTTGATCCCATTGATACACGCCATGACCACAACCATCAAAAGAGACCAATGGATAGACCAAACAGCCAACATCAATATAAAAAACTCTTGAGAAGATCATGGAAGTCATTAGTACTAGGAATACATTGTTGAGTCAATGTTAGGAACTCACGTTCATTAACACTGGAACAACGTCCTCATTTTTTATAATGACAAACTCCATAGGAACTAACACCCATTGCCAAGTATTTCTTAGTCTTACAAGTTGCGCGTTGCTAAGCAAAATCACAGAGAAACATGTTTCCAAGTCATGGGAAGTGAGGTAACGAAAGTTCCCATGTCAAGAGAACCCGATCAAGATGCGACCAACATCATAAGTGAATCAGACTTCCCAAGGAATAGGGAACTCAGTGAACCAGAGTTCCCAAGAAAATTGGAGTTAGATAAGGATAACGTGATTCCCTCGAGTCAAGAGAGTTCCTAAGACAAGTGAACCGAGAAGACAAGAGTTCCTTTTGGATAGGAACTGGCGCATGTTTGAAAGCTTCATCTTAGTGCAAATCAAGGGATCTTGTCTTTCTGGACAAAAGAGCTTCTCAAATTCCAGACGGCTTCAGCATGTGCATCAATTTCAAGACGACCGTCCAACGGTCCGATGTGATCCAAGAATTGACAAAGTTCAAATTCAAATCAGTGTCACATGTCAACCTTAAGGATCAGAGTTGGAGAGCAAGGCAAAAAGGGCATTTAGGACAAATGCCTCAAATGGATAAGGGTTGCACATCACGCCTATTTAAGCCCTTCAACAATGACCTTGCTTGATGCTTTTCACAATCCAGAAATTGCCAAACAAAGAGAGTAAAGAGCTAGAGAGCATATCGGAGAAGGTCATTACTTTGGTGAAAAGTCCCGGGTGGCGAGCTAATCTCGACGAAGGTGAAGGAAGAAAGAAAGAGTTCCTAGGTCTAGGGGAATTCAGTTGCAGAGGCAGAGGTCAGAAGGTTTGAGTTTTTATTTTACTTTGATTGTGAGCATTCATCAGTGTTAGGGTGGAAAAAATACAATTGTATTACCTAGGGAGAGAGTCCTTTTAGGAACATAGAAGTTTATATTCGACCTTGTAACCAGGAGGGAACTAAGCAATAAAGAAAAGGGAACTCATTCAAAGTTCTCCAAGAGGAGGTAGAGGTTTACTCACGCGATTAGTTGATCGCTAAGGGGTTCCTTTATAAGGAACCATCTCATTCTATTTTACTTACTTGCTCGTTTTTTTATTTGGTGGCATGTGGGAACTGTTCAATACAGTTCCCATAGAGACACTTTTCCAAGTAGCCTAGAGAACGGGAAATGAACTCCCGAATATGACTAGGGACGTCTTCTAGGTGAGCATGATAGTTGCAAAGATAATTCTGTTCCTAGCAATGTCAACGATGGACGATGGGCCAAGCCATACCTTGACTGGCTGATACTGGGTAAACTCTCGCAGGATAAAACAGAAGCAAGAATATTAAAGGCTAAAGCCACCAAATTGATGATAAAAAATGTGATGTTTTTCCATCGGTCCATTAAAGGCACGCTTCAACATTTTCTGACCAAAGAAATGGTTCCCAAACTCCTCGAAGAGATCGGTGAAGGGGAATGTGGTAACTATAAGGGAGGAAGAAGCCTGCCAAACAAGGCTTTGTGCCAAGGATGGTATTGGCCACCATGCGGAAAGATACGGTAGACTTCTGCCGATAGTGCGATGCTTGTCAATGGCACTCGCCAATGACACATCAACCACCAAAGCCATTTCACCCTACCTCTACCCCATGGCTTTTTATGCAGTAGGGATGGACATTGTAGGAAAGTTACCACCGTCGTCTGGGCAAAGGGTCTTCTTCTTGGCCATGACGGATTACTTCTCCAAGTGGATCGAAGCAACTCCCAAGGAGAAACAAGTGATTTTTTTTATAAAAAAGAATATCCTTTGTAGATTCAGGGTACCTACAGAGATTGTTTGTGACAATGTTTCATAGTTCATAAGCCGTAAGACTAGAGACTTCTGCAACCACTGGAATATTAGTCTCATCACATATACACCCAATTACTCACAATCTAACAAATAAGTTGAGGCTAGTAACAACGTGATCGTGAATAACCTCAAAAAATGGCTTGTAAAGCCAAAGGAAATTGGGATGATGAACTTTCATACGTCTTATGGCCGACCAAACAACTCCCAAGGTGGCTATTGGTTAGTCATCATTCTCATTGGTCCACGGATGTGATGCAGTTATTCTCATAGAAATTCTCATCCATACATCTCACTCTAGTCTCCAAACGAAAGAATAGAATCACTTGGAGTTGGTTGCCAATCCTCACACTTCGGATGAACTCCGAGAACAAGCACAAATTCGCTTGGCCAAACGTCAACAACAAGTAGCCTGGAGTTATAATCAGATCATTAGAATTCGCTCCTTTAAGATCGCTGATTGGGTGCTGAGAAAAGTCTTTCATAACACTATAGAGCCAGGAGAAGGCAAGCAAGCACTAGCATTGGAAGGGTCGTACAAGATCACAAAGGTCGTTAAACAAGGGGCGTATAAACTTGAATCTAAAGACATAGATATCGTACCACGTAGCTAGAACGAAATGCATCTAAAGCAATATCATTTCTGATAAGTATCTTCTCTTTACACTAGTCATCCGAGGCACTCCCAAAAGGAACCCTACCCGCCGCTAATGTTGAAGTCATCCGTCACCCTTAAGGATTATTGGCATCTATCCCTTTACATTGTTTTCCCATGTTTTGACATATTTGTTTCTTTTAGATGTATTTCCATGAACATATCTTGTTTTGTGAAAGTTGAAGCATCATTGTTCTTTTGATAATTGAATGATGTTGATTGCATGTGATATTCTCTGAAGTCTTATGGCACGATATAACATATTCTGAATTATGATGTGTGCTTAAAACTATTATTCAAGGTATCTATTTATTAGAATAAATTGTGTATATAATTATGTGAATAAGTGACAAATGACTACAACCCTAATAAACGGCTGAGACAATAAAATTTAGACCACAAACCTCTTTAATCGACAGACACCTTGTGTGTAAGAAAGACGCTATCACCGTCGCTCGCCATAGGAATCCGCTTGGTAAAAGCACAACTGCTACCCTTGACGAACGCCTTCTTCAGGGGTCTTCGTCCTCCCGATAAGCCTTCAAACCAAAGCAACGAACGCTAATGAACACGTGTAAGGAAATTTGAGCACAAAATATGCATTCAAACGCAAGTAATAAACAAACGATCGATCATCCCCAAGAACAGGGTCAACCATGCAAAAAGTTAGAGTCCAGCTTATTAAGGCCTTCCCATATTGAATCTGATCAGCCCGTAAGAAAAATAAAAGAACTAAAATTACAAAAGGCCCATATCCTCAATCCATGATTTCACTAGATGGCTCTTCACCAATGATGGCTCTTCACCATGGTCGTCGTTCCTCAAATCTTCTTCCTCAGTCCTACCCTTGAGATCGTTACCAGCTGCCTGATGATCAAAAACGATGAGAGATGCGAAGAACTCATACCAAGCGTCGGATTTTCCAATGGATAGCACAAATGGAAGTTCTTGAGCTCTTCCTCCAGGTTCCACTCCTTATGACGCCCTTCCTTGACGATCTTCCTCATGGTAGTCTCCAGGTCCTCAATCTTCTTTTTCTCCGTGACTTCTTGGCGAGCTCAAAGCTCAACGGTCTCCGTCAACGCTATGTTCTTCTAGGAATCCATTTTTTGACGATCCACCACTAATGCCACATCATTCTCTAAGGTGAGCTTGTCACTCTCCAACTTCAGCCTCTTTTCCTCCAAGACACTTCCTTCCATATTAGCAACATCCATGATCAAGAGAACCCCTTGAAAAGCCTGCGACATGAAGAAGCATATAATAAGAGAAGAAGAGGCACAAAAGAATTGGCACTTGAGAAATGAAATAGAAATATTACCTTCGAAATTGCAAGACCTGCATCTTTGGCAAGAGCAGAAATGGAGACCTCTATATGAGTCTTTTTGGGACAATGGAATTCGTGAAGTTTTGACTAGGGATCTTGCGACCCTTCCCGTCAAACTCAATGATTTCCGGTTCCTCATGTTTGGACCTCTTAGCTGGGGTAAGACCGATGACGACTTTAGTCTTGACTTTCAACCGTATAAAAGTTATGCCCATGACGGGAGGCTATTTTAGCTACAAAACCGACACAAAGAAGGCAAGATCCCACAATCAAACGATATACTAGGCAAAAAGAAAATCAAAATCCAGAAAGAAAGCTATGGCAAATGTCCACCAAATGATGTCACTCGGGTAGATATGGCACTCTAGGAGCCACGAGAGGGGCGACAACAAACTCTTCCACTATTTTCTCAAATTCCTCGTAGTTTGCATCATCCTCTTCTTCATCATCCCGACTGTCCGAAGACACAACCGACTTGTTTCTCGATTCCCCTTGAGGAATAAAGTCGATCGACTTCCTATAGTCCGTCTTTTGGAGGATGGAAAAAAGTTTAATGCACGCCTCACTCTCTAAGGTATGAATATCCATACCTAATGGAACTACAAGCAAAACAACCAGAATGGGACGAGAAAAGAAAAGGTTAAAACTTTCAACGGAGGAAAGAGTCGCCCAATCCAATGATCGACTTCCTTGTGCTTGATGTTCCACTAATTGTAAAACGTGAGTTGAAATTTACCTCCCACGATCGCTTTCTCAACAAAGAAGAAAGGAGTCGCCCAATCCTTATCATTATCCATAGAGTTCGGAACTAGCGGATTCTTATCATCCCACGCATGAAGTGTGAAACGGCCAGGCTTGAGGGTACAAACACAGTACAGTGAAGTTGAGGCCCTCTTCCATAGCAAGCTCATCGATCTGGTACAAGATCTTCCATGCCGTTGGCATGATTTGTGCTGGGAAAACCTTGAAAGCCATCAAGAAGTTTAGGATAAGAGGAGAAAAGGGAAACCTAGCTCCTAGAGTAAAGGGAAACTCTAGGAAGCACACCCAACCCGACTTAACTTAGTCGACGACTTCGTATGTTAGATAATAGAACTTCATACCTGGAGGAAAGTTGTGGTTCTTGATAATGTTCTCCACCTCTTGGTTATAAATTCAACCAGAATGGCGATCTTGCGGATCCAATGAATAAGAGGATTCAAAGCCTATGTTTGGGATCTTTGCCTTCCACATGGATTGGAAGAGAAAGAAGAGAGAGCGCACAGAAAGAAGAATGAAAGAAATTGGATGAATGAGGGAGGAGATGAATCGTGATTGTATGCTATTTTAGGTAGAATTAACACGTTAACACGTTACCTTCTATAATAATGGAAACTTTATTGGATCGAAGGTTAGTTATAAAGAGTTATGGGAACTATATCGAACAGTTCCCACATGCAGTGGAATAATAAAACGTGCAGGTAAGTAAAAGCCCTTGAGACAGTTCCCTTATAGAGGAACCCCACATCGCTCAACTAATAACGTGAGTAAACCTCTACCTCCTCTTGGAGGATTTTTGAATGAGTTCATTTTCTTTATTTCTTAGTTCCCTTCAAGTTACAAGGCTGAATACGAACTTCACTATTCCTATAAGGAATCTCTCCCTAGGAAACACGAATGTGTTCTCTCAAACCTAACATAGTGAACGCTCACAATCAAACCAAAAGAAAACTCAAACCTCTCCATTCTTTTATCTCTACAACTGAGTTCCCCTTGACGTAGGAACTCATTCTTTCTTCTTTCACTGTCGTAGAGATTAGCTCGCCGCCGAGAAATATTCCCCAACTTGATGCTCTTCACCGAATACCTCTTCATCTCTCACTCTTTGTCTTTGGAATTTGTAGATTGTGAAAAGTGTTGAGCAAGGTCACTGTTGAAGGGTTTAAATAGGCGCGATTTTGCAACCCTTATCCATTTGAGGTATTTTTCCTAAATAACCTTTTTGCCTTGCTCTCCAAGTCTAATCCTTAAGGTTGACATGTCACTCTAATTTGAATTTTGAAGTGTTAACTCTTGGATCATATCGGACCGTTGGATGGTTATCTTCAACCTGCTGCAACTTTGAAGCCTGAGACGCCCTTTTGTTCGATCGAGACCGGATCCCATAAAATGCCTTGAGATGTCACTTTCCCGTATGCACTAGTTCCCATCCAAAGGGAACTCTCGCCTTCTCGGTTCCCTTAACTTGGGAACTCTTCTTGACTTTGATGGATTTTCTTCTTATTTGCTAGAAAGTGAAGCTTTGATTTCGATGGTTCCAAACATGAAGGACGTCAACAAAATGGATTTTTCTATGAAGTCGCGTACATGTGAGAAGTCACAAACATGTGAACCAAGAAGAGTTGGTAGAATATGAGCTCAAGACTTTGATAGGTGGCTAACCTAAAATCTGCAAAACAGATCCCCAATGTTAGTCACATCCCCGACCTATTCAATTCAAGTGACCGACCTCAAGTGATACGACCCCGTCCATGGACGCCAACCAGGAGGACGACGCCTTCGCCTTGCGCTCGGATGGACCGGTCACTCGTCCCTAGACCCGTGCCATCGAGACTGCGACGCAATCCTTGGTGTCGCGCATCACCGTTGGCCATGGCGTGCCCGTCGCCATCCCATTGCACGCCACCGTGTGTGTTCTAAACCTCGGAGAACCTCAAGACACGTCCTCGGCACCATCCACCTAGGACACTTCCCTCGCGCCGGACCCTGGTCTCTCGTCGCATTCTAGCGTCTTCACTTGAGGTTCTTGCCTCGGTCATGGCCAATCCAGCGTATCCGTAGCCTCGCTAACCTCGCCAGCCCGCTTCGTCTTCACCGCGTCGTGCCATGCCTTGTCACGCCGCACCTTGTCCATGTCTTGACACTTAGGTGCCGATGGCCAAGGACATCTATCATTTCTTGCTTTATTTAGTATATTTGCTATCTTAAGACATTGCTACTTATGTTTTAGTGTTTTTAGTAAGCCTTTTATGGGCCTTGCGCCGCTACGCCTTGTTTGAATACAAGCCCTAGGCGCACCTCTAGCTTTATTAGGGTTTACACATGACTCCTCTATATAAAGGGGGTTAAACTTATGTTTTAGGGTTACTCACACTTTGGATTAGATTAACAGTTGAGGGATTTTCCTATAACTAGTCCTAGTGCTTGTGCCTTTTACATTCAATTGATTAAACATTCTCAAAGCTCTCGTTCTCGTTGGGTTCTTGCAAGATCAAGCCAATCCGATGTTAGTTCGGTCCTTAAAGTCTTCCTCTATGCCATTGTCGAGACTAATACTCATTCCAACGTCAAGATCTGTCGCGTCCTTAACAAGGTCGCATATATTGGCATCAGATCCAAGGTTCGAGTAAGTCTAGCTTCACCCCTCTTGTTCAATTTTCACACGATCCATCCACTTTCTTGTAACCCTAGATCCATCCATCATTCACGACCATCATCTAGGGCACCAAATTTTTTTTCTTTCTTGCATTTCATTCACGACCATTGGCGGAGCTTGAACGCCAATTGGCCGATAGCCACGAAGTCCAAGCATATCGTGCCGCCGGGGCAAGTTCTAGCAACGAAAGTTCACGGCAAAGTGTCGAGTGATGAAGTCGCACGTGCTTGTGCTAAAGGCAAGGGCCAAGCCCAACTGTGGTCACAATACGGCACCATGCATCGCATGGAGTCCATCAAGGAGAGTCGTCCTCTCCAATTTGATTGGTATGATGGTGGTCACGGGACCGCGGATCGCCGTCAATTGGTGCGCGTCTACAGGGATGAACAGGATTTTGATGTCTATTCCCATGACGAGTATGACTAGGAGGAATACCGACATCAACATACTTGTGGCGGTCATAAGAAAAAACAAAAGGCCAAGTCGTCAACATATGTGTACGAGACCCCAAAGTGGAAGCACGGAGCCAAGTATTACGACACCGACGACTACCGAGTTGAAGACATGTTGGAGCAGCAAAGTTCCCGTAGCCCCTATTCGGAGTTTGAGAACCCTTATGAAGAATATGGTAATGATTCTTATGTGGAATGTTATGATCTTCCACAGGTGAAAGATCTCGAGGAGCTTAACAACCACCCTCCCAATTGGATTCCATCGCCACATTTGGATAAGAATCGAAGTGATAATGAGCGTGTCTATGGCACGCCTAGAACGACCGAACAACACCAAAGGCGCGACCGAGACTGTGATGGCCTGCGTCTGAGGTGCACCGATGGTGGTGATGAACCGGATGACGACGATGATGGCTACGGTCGTGGGCCGCCCTGCGATCGACACCTTCGGGACCAACATGTGTACATTCTGAAGAAGCGGTACATTTCCTCCGATTACAAGGACAAGATGTACATCGAGATCATGCACATAAAACAAGGAGCCATGACCCTAGAGGAGTACTATGCTAAGTTTAAAGACATGTTGTTCAAAGTTGGCATTAGTGCTTCACCATCGGTCATGAGGACTCGATTTATTTCGGGTCAACGCAGTCCATCCAAGACAGGCTGGAAATTTTGCCAATAAAGGATCTCAACTCTCTTGTGTACACGGCTATGAATATTCACAAGCAAGAGAGTCGTGCCAAACCATCTTGGTCGAATTCAAGGTATACTTCTATCCCTAGTCAAACCGGTTTAGGTACTAACCATTTACCTTCTTCTATGCCAAACTCTAAGACGGATAGTGCCTCCAAGACTGAGACCACGCAGCTAGCACCAAGCACGTTGAAGGACCGTTCCACGGAACCCACCGCCACGCGTGCACGTGACATGGCATGTTACAAGTGCGGCGGTCGTGATCACATGCAATGGAATTGCCCAGACCAAAAGAAGGTGCTCTTCACAACCAAGGGGACCATTATGAGATTCAAGATGAAGAGGAAGAAGCGCCACCTTGAGACGATGGGACCGAGCTTCAATGTGACCCATCGGAAGGGTAAGGTGTGTCCAAGCTAACTTTGGTCACACGACGGGCCCTTAGCAAGCGAAAGGCGCCAAAGACCAATCAATGGGAACAATTGTTCCACACCTGTTAGGGTTATCATTGATTCAAGGAGTTGTGTCAACTTCTTGTCTCAAAAGGTGGTCGACCATTTCAAGTTGCCAACCACGCTACACCCTCAACCTTTCAAGCTTCAATGGATCTCCAATGATGATGGCGATTGGGTAAACAAGCAAGGTATCTTTACTTTTTCAATTGGTGTTTATAAAGATTCCATCCTTTGTGATGTTACGCCTATGGACGCCACACACCTTTTGTTGGGGCACCCATGGCAATTTGATCGTCGCAT
The DNA here is from genome assembly GCA_964016875.1 of Fallopia convolvulus. NCBI lineage: Eukaryota > Viridiplantae > Streptophyta > Magnoliopsida > Caryophyllales > Polygonaceae > Fallopia > Fallopia convolvulus. Next base: position 23,021,636 of record OZ024730.1, read on the forward strand.
GTTTCACGATGAATATTTGAACACTTAAATGTTCAATTTCCATGGTCAATGAGTGACACTCTTACCTATGTCGCTTAGTGAAGCTCTACAAGATGAAGCCGAAAGGCAAACGCAAAAGGCTAGCGACAAGGACTCTACAACGCCAAAGGAAGCATCAACAACCACTCCAACTGAGCCCGGACATGCCAGTAGTGTTTCTGTTTCCAAACCTCCCCATTCTGTCCAACATGAATATGGGACCGGAAAACGCCCACAAGACACAAGCATGGGCCGATAAAACTTGAGTTGCGGCTCCGATGTCGTGCCGAGTGACGCCGAATTGAGGAAAAAGTGACTCTAGTAATTTTCTGGTTATTCCACAAGCATTTCTGGGGGAATCCATCAATTTCTGGATTTCCAACAGATTTGAAGCAAGAATACCCAGGAGAGCCCCATTTAAGCCACGAATCGTCGCTGTCTAGTTCAAACGCCGCTCTGCATGCTATTGCGTCACCAAAAATTGGATTACAAGAGCTTCGAGACGAATTTATAGGCGTTTCAAATGGAGTTCATCATCAAATTCCAGAAGCTACATTTCTGCCAAAAATGGCCCCAGAACCGCCCAGGTTAATCGAGGACGCTGAGCCACCTCTTCTCGGATCATGCCAGGACCGCTTGCTTCTAGCCCGGAGACACAACGTGACTAAGTCACTTCAGGGGAGTTCTACTTGTTTCATTCTTTGCCCTTTTCTTTCAATTACGCAATCTTTAGATCACACACTACCCCCTTCTATTATTTCTTTATTGAAGGAATATGAAGATGTCATGTCGGACGAGCTATCGCAGGGGTTACCACCGAACAGGGCTGCATATAGGGCCTCTCCAAAGGAGACTCAAGAATTGCAACGCCAAGTCCAAGAACTATTGGACAAGAGGTTCATTCGCGAGTCTCTTAGCCCATCCGCCGTGCTTGTGATTCTAGTGCCCGGGAAAGACGGTTCGTGGAGGATGTGTGTCAACTGTCGTGCCATCAACCAGATTACAGTCAAGTATATGCACCCAATCCCGCGCTTGGATGACATGTTGGATGAGCTTCATGGCTCCGCTTTTTTTTCCAAGATCGATCTTAGGAGCGGCTATCACCAAATCTGCATGCATGAGGGTGACGAGTGGAAGACAACATTCAAGACCAAACATGGTCTGTACGAATGGCTTGTCATGCCGTTTGGCTTGACAAACGCCCCTAGTACTTTTATGCGATTGATAAACCATGTTTTTCGTAAATTTTTGGGACAATTCGTCGTCGTGTATTTTGACGACATTCTTGTCACTAGTAGAAAATGGGGTTTCGGCCACGGTATGGTTTACCATGGTTCCGTATCATATCGAAGTAATTGTGACAGATATGGTTAAATTACCTCAGTTCATATAGGAACCATGGTAAATCTGTCACTTATTACCTCAGTTCTTTTTGTAATTGTGGTGTATACATCTGTTATTTTACTATGGTCCTCTGTAGACCTGTCAATCGGGTCGGGTTGGGAGGGTTCGGGTTCGGTCATTTCGGGTTCGGTTTAAATCGGGTTCCGGGTCGTTATGGGTCACGGGTCAATCGGGTCGGGTTGTAGCGGGTTTTCGGTCGGGTCGGGTTGACCAGCGGGTCTAAAATATCATTTTTTCTTATGATTATTAAAATACGAATTAATAAAATAATAATATTTAATTATAATATATTATTTTCATTTATTTTAATAATAAAATATATTATAGGTTTCAAAATAAATTTAAAAAATTCTATAAATATGCTAAATCGGTCAACCTAAGGGGTTTCGGGTTTCAACCCAACGGGTTCGGGTTGTATCGGGTTCGGTTTATTTCGGGTTTCGGGTTCAAATTTTCGGGTCTTGACCCTAAATTTATCGGGCGGGTCGGGTCGGGTTAGCGGGTTAGGTCAGTTTTTGACAGGTCTAGTCCTCTGCTACCGCGGTAAATAAACACAATGTGACAAATTTACTACGGTTATACAAAAACCGTGATAATTTAGTAACCAATTTACCACTAAATTTTTTAACCATGGTAAATGGATAGTTAATTTACTACGGTCAAATATAAATCGTAATTAATCATAAAATAAGAACCGTGGTAAATGTGATGACTTGCTAAATATGAAAATTAATTGGTAGAAAAGAACATATTACATAATCATATATTGAATATGAATTTTTTTATAAATTAAATTATTTTTTATAAATCAAAATTATATTTTTTTAATCCATGCTATAATTAGATATATTAGGATAAATATTAATTTGGTGCAAAATATAAAATCATTATTTAAAAAATGTTAAAATTTTAGTATAGAAATAATTTTTAACATATTCATTTAATAATATCATTATATTATAATTTCTATAATTAAAGGTCTCTATTAAATTTTTATACCTCCGTCTTTATTTAAGAAATGTTAAAATAGAGGCGGGAAAAAATTCGATATCCCGCGAGAATTGGGCTAGGGTTAATACATATTCCGAAACTTTACCTCTCTCTTTCTATTTCATGTTCTAAAATTTTGGCGATGTGCTCGATATCGGCTATAACTCCTCAGTCCTCCATCCTTCCACCAATCTTTAGTGACTACACCACTGGATCCGGTGAGTTGCTTGACCCCTTAGTCGACTCCTCCTCAATCTCCGGTGAGTTGCTTGACCCTCTAGACGCGCTCTAGCCCTTAGTTGATTTCAGTGAATCTCGAACCCGATGTGGTTCTATCCATACTCATTGATTGTTGTAACGAGCAATGTATTAAGCTAAATGTCTCTTTGATCGATTATATTGTGAATTCCTTGACCAATTTTGAGTTTGTGAATCTAGACTGTTTTTACCATTTTTAGTGAATTCTTTGCTATTGTAGTTTCTAATCTCCGAACTAGTAATTATTTTCAGTACTAATGAGCAATGTATTAAGCTAAACTACTTTTATTAATGATTTGGTTAGTGTTGGTGTACAAAATCTCGGCTTCAATTCGTATTAAATACACCAATTAAGAACTCCACCTCTTCCGCTCCTCTTTCGTCTCTTGACCTAGAAAACCTGCAAAACAATGGACACAGGGGGCGGGGACCCCCTAATCCACCTCCGATGCCTAAGTCAGAAGAGCAATTGCCGTTTGAGCGTCGAGGTACAACAAGAGAGCGATGAAACCCTAACCGGTCGAGCTAAGCGAATATTAGCCTGCCTAGGATCTCTGAATATGCAATGCACATGTGTCTCTCCCTACATGCCTGAGGCGTGTATTTATAATGGAAGAAGGAGAGAAGGGGGCCGAAAATTCTATCCATATGGCCGAAAATATTATCTTCCCCAGGCTGGCCAACTGCCTTAAAGCCCAAGTCGGGAATATTCCACCCTCTCTCCAATTTTAATTCTATCCTTAATAAAAGATAGACTCTCCCATTAAGTTGCATAACCGCCATATAATTTTATATGGAAAATAATGAAAATAACTACGCAGTAATTATAATAAATACCTTTATAGCGAAAATAACTATGGTAATTATGTTTGTTTTACCCGCTCACAAATGCCCCACCTACACCGCCCTTACACGACTCACCGTGTTAGGCGACGTAGGGTACAGAGGGTTTCTAATCGAAGTGGCCATGCAGATTGGTCAATTGGTCCCCTAGCGCTTTCGTATATTCGTATATTCGTATATTCGTACATCCATGAGCGATTATCATGGGGCGAGAGCTATCTTTTCGAGTTGTATCCTCTGTCGAGGTATAAGATGGAATCTCTAGAACAAACAAAATCAGACTGAGGAGAATAGAATGTTTATTATTTTGAAAAAAGTGCTTAGCCAAGCCTTCTAATTTTAGGCAAATAGAAATAAAATACATAAAGTCGTTTATTCTAGCGATCCCAGCCTAAGCTCAACATCCACGCAAGAAGCGATTACCGGCGAACCCGTGCTCACGGCTCGAGAGCTGCGGCCACGGTCGACTTTACTTCGCGACAATCATCGACGACCTATCGTCTGTAGTCCTTCTTTTCAAGGAAAAAACTTCTTTAAATGGGAAACATTCCAAGTTCGTGGTACTTCCTTTCCGTTGAGATTCTCCAACTTATACGCGCCCCATCCATACGTTGTTGCCACCCGAAACGGGCCTTCCCAATTTGGTCCAAGTTTGCCCTCCACGGGATCCCGCGCACTCCCGATGACTCGTCGAAGTACGAGGTCACCTGCTCGGAAGGCGCGGTGTTTTATACGTCTGGCGACAACCCGTTCGGAGGCCCCCTGATAGACTGCAAGACGTAAAGCTGCAATATCCCTTCGTTCTTCGGCTAAGTCGAGAGGAGCGGCGAGCGCCTGATTATTTTTTTCGGGGTCGAACTACGTTGTCCTCAGTGTTGGTAGCCCGATTTCGAGTGGTATCACAGCTTCCGTGCCATAAGCTAAAGCAAAAGGAGATTCTCCAGTCGATCTGCGCGGAGTAGTTCGATAGGCCCATAAAACGGCTGGCAGTTCTTCAGCCCATCTTCCTTTGGCCTTCTCAAGGCGATTTTTCAATCCATCAACGATTACTTTATTTGTAGCCTCTGCTTGCCCATTTGCCTGTGGGTAGCCGACTGAGGAGTAGATATTTTTGATCCCCATTCCCTTGCAATAATCTTTGAATTTCTCGCTATTGAATTGAGTCTCGTTGTCGGAGAAGAGAGCGAAGGGGATACCAAAGCGCGTGATAATGTGTTCCCAGACGAATTTCTGGGTGTCGGAATCACGAATGTTTGCCAACGGTTTTGCCTCTACCCATTTAGTGAAATAATATGTGGCAGTGATGAGATAACGCACATTTCCGGGCGCTCTGGGGAATGGACCGACGATATCAAGGCCCCATTGTGCAAACGGCCACGGGCTAGTCAAAGAGTGGAGGTTCTCCGCCGGCATGCGTGAGATCTTGGCGAATCTTTGGCACTTGTCGCATCTTTTTACATATAGCTCAGAATCTCTCTGCATGTATGGCCACCAATATCCCTGGGATCGAGCTCGGAAAGCTAAACTACGACCTCCAGCGTGCATTCCGCATATGCCCTCATGGATTTCATACAATAGAGGCTCAACTTTGTTCGGGGGTACGAATCTCAGGTTTGGCCCGAAGAAAGATCGACGATACAAAATCTTCTCTGGCGACAGCCAAAAACTGTGGGCCTTTAAGCGAATTTTTCTTGCTTCAGCGACATTTGATGGTAAGAAGTTCTCATCCAAATAGCGAATCAAAGGCATCTGCCATCCGAGATCGTCGTCCGATGTGGCCTGAGTCGTGGAAACCTCCGCGGAAACGTCTGGGGTATCAATTGCTGGGCATCCCGAATTTTCCAGCTGGATTGAAGCCTCGAGTGCACCCCCTGAACAAGCCGCCAGAGTCGCCAATACGTCGGCAGATTTGTTTTGATCGCGCGATCTCTGTTCAAGCTCGCAATGCTCGAATTCGTTCATCATGGCCCTTGCTTTCTCCATGTATTTTATCATTTTGCTCCCTTAGCTTCATAGTGCCCCAGTACTTGATTGACGATGAGCTGAGAATCAGAGAAAACAAGTAATCTGGCGATTCCAAGACTAGCTGTCATTTCTAACCCAAGTATCAAGGCTTCATATTCGGCTTCATTGTTAGTGGTATCGAAACCAAGGCGAACTGCTAGCTGTAAAACTTCTCCCGTAGGTGATGATAACACAATTCCGACTCCACATCCTTGGTTGTTGCTTGCGCCATCGATTTCAAGAATCTAGTATGGATTTTCCGCATGCCGAGAAGGACCCGCGGCCGCGGTTTCGCTTGTCCGAGGACCGCTTCCTCAAAGGGAACGCGCCGCGATCGCGATATCATCCGCCGAGGTTGCGGATGGCGCGGCGGCGATCGTTGCCGGTGCGGTCGTAGTCGCGTCGTCGTCCGCTGGCTTTTGAGCAAATTCCGCTATGAAGTCCGCGAGTACTTGAGCTTTGATGGCGGTTCGGGGCATGTACTCGATATCATACTGCCCCAACTCTACAGCCCACTTAGCGACTCGTCCTGCGAGATCCGAGCTAGTAAGAAGAGCTCGAATAGGATAAGCCGTAATGACCTGAATCGGATGCTCCTGGAAATAATGATTGAGTTTGCGGGACGCTGTTACCAAAGCTAGAAGCAATTGTTCCATAGGCGAATATCTCGTCTCTGCATCGAGCAGCGTCTTGCTAGTATAGTAGACAGGCCTCTGATTTCCGTCCTCCTCTTTGATTAAGACTACGCTAACTGCCCGAGTAGACACGGCTAAGTAAAGCTTCAGGACGTCTCCTTTATTAGGCACAGTCAAAATCGAAGGGGATTGTAGATAAACCTTTAATCTCTGCAAATCTTCCTTGCATTCTTGACTCCATTCAAAAGATCGGCCCTGCTTTAAGGCTTTAAAGAACGATTGGCACTTGTCAGAGGACCGGCTAATGAACCGATTGAGGGAGGCGGCCATTCCGGTTAATCTTTGTACTTCTTTGACATTTTTCGGGCTTGTGATGGTGCCAAGGGCTCGGATCTGATCCGGACTTGCTTCGATGCCTCGACGAGTAACGAGGTGCCCTAGAAATTTGCCTGATCCGACCGCAAATGCGCATTTTGCGGCATTTAGCCTGAGTCTAGACGCTCTGAGGATGTCGAAAACATCTTGCAAATATTCGAGGTGCGTTGTAGCTCTTCTACTTTTGACAACCATGTCATCAATGTATGCTTCAACGGTTTTTCCGATTCTTCGACTGAACAACTTTGTGACTAGGTGCTGAAAGGTTGCCCCAACATTCTTCAATCCAAAAGGCATCACTTTATAACAGAATATTCCCTGTTGGGTAATAAAGGTTGTCTTCTCTTGATCATCTTTATGCATTGGAATTTGGTGGTATTCCCGATATGCATCCAAAAAGCTCATGCGTTCATGACCTGCAGTAGCGTCCACTAACTGATCGATCTTTGGGAGTGGGAACAAGTCTTTCGGACAAGCTTTATTGAGATCAGTAAAGTCCACGCAGACCCTCCAATCTCCCGTCTTTTTCTTCACTACAACAGTATTGGATAGCCAAGTTGGATACCACACTTCTCTTATGGCGTCGGCCTCTTGCAACTTTTTTACTTCTGCGATTACGGCCTCGGCGTGCTGGAAAGAAGACCGTCTTGTTCGCTGTACGATCGGCTTCGCGTCAGAGCGAACGTTCAGCCTATGGCAAGCAAGAGTTGGGTCTATTCCAGGGATATCGTATGGACTCCAGGCGAAGACATATCGATTACTTCGCAGTAGATGCGTGATAGCCAGAAGCTCGTCGTCTGAGAGGTTCGCCCCCACAAAGAATTTCTTCTCGGGTTCATGTTCGCTAACCGAGATTTCTTGAAGCTCGTCTACGGATTTTTGGGTCGGCTCCGAGCCAATATTAGCGAAGTCGAGAGGCTCCTGCCTTTCGCGGAATTTTTTGACCTCGGGCGGACCGCGATTGCGGTGGGGCGAGCAGTGACCGCGGCGAGGCGAGCCACGGTCGTCACGAGGCGAACCGCGATTATCGCGGGGCGAGCCACGGTCGGCGCGAAGCGAGTCGTGGTCGGCGCGAAGCGAGTCGCGCGGGTGCTGGGGTGTTCTGCGAACGTCATCGCGGGGCGAGCCGTGAACCCGAGCCGTGATTCCCCGCTCGCAGGCGGCTTCCGAGAGGGTTTTTGAAGTCGAGCGCGATTGACTGAATTTCTCGGAGCGATTGTTGCTTATGCGATTATTTCTTTCGATCCCGGAATCCTCTGATTCCGTTCCGTTTGGATTTTGCTTCATTGATTGATTGACACAGCTTTCGCTTTCGGGGGCTACGACAAGAATTTGCCCCCTGACCGTCGCCTTCCTCTTGATTTCCGATCACGGGATTAGTTAGGGTTTGATCGTTCGATCGAGAATCGAACTTCGCGAGATCGCACCTCCGCCCGTGATCACGGCCAGAAGGGCCGTAATCACGGCCTCCCTGTTCCGCTATCGCGGCGTTCGTACCGCGAGCGCAGCTTTCTCCGATCGGTGCGCCGCGATCGTTTTCGCCGGACGAGGACGCCCTAGGGTTTCGAAAAAACCCTAGGCTTTCGTTCGAGATTTTTTCCATCGATTAGATTGCGTGGATCGGTTATTCGTTTACCACAGACGGCGCCAATTGTTGGTGTACAAAATCTCGGATTCAATTCGTATTAAATACACCAATTAAGAACTCCACCTCTTCCGCTCCTCTTTCGTCTCTTGACCTAAAAAACCTGGTAAACAATGGACACAGGGGGCGGGGACCCCCTAATCCACCTCCGATGCCTAAGTCAGAAGAGCAATTGACATTTGAGCGTCGAGGTACAACAAGAGAGCGATGAAACCCTAAACAGTCGAGCTAAGCGAATATTAGCCTGCCTAGTATCTCTGAATATGCAATGCACATGTGTCTCTCCCTACACGCCTGGGGCGTGTATTTATAATGGAAGAAGGAGAGAAGGGGGCCGAAAATTCTATCCATATGGCCGAAAATATTATCCTCCCCAGGCTGGCCAACTGCCTTAAAGCCCAAGTCGGGAATATTCCACCCTCTCTTCAATTTTAATTCTATCCTTAATAAAAGATAGACTCTCCCATTGAGTTGCATAACCGCCATATAATTTTATAATGAAAATAACTGCGCAGTAATTTTAATAAATACCTTTATAGCGAAAATAACTATGGTAATTATGTTTGTTTTACCCGTTCACAGTTAGGTATAAAGAGCTCTGTCTGAAGTTCTTTTACTTTAATTTTGTGATGTGATGAAAAGTTACACTAGGTTAGGTAATGCAATGTTGTTTGTGAGTTCTTGTAGCACAAATGTAAAATAGTCGATAATCATAACATCCGGTTCAAAGCAGTCCAAACCATATGTTAAAATATCTTTTTTTTAAAGACTGTTAAGCTATCTATTAACTTAAATATCTAGTTGCGCTAATTTTGCAACCCCCCAAGCCTTCAAGCAAACACCAAGAATTGAATATAGGCAAGAGATATTGAGTCGGAAAAAATTGGTTAGCTAAAAACCAGGAAATGAATTGATATTCTAATTCCTTAGACCCTTCAACTAAACACCAGATTAGTTCACTTCTAATCATTGAATGCTTACTAGGTTTCGTATTTCACACTTAAGTAATTTCTCTTTTGATTTGATTACATAAAAATTTATGTAGTCAAGTGGAGACCATAATTCTAAAAACGCTCTCTTTTGAACAATTTCCTTCCCGCCTAGGGTTTTCGCTTGAAAATCCCGGCCGCCACCATGGAGTCGCCTGGAGATGCCACCAACCTTTCGATTCCTCTTGACATTTCGTCCTCGGCAATGGAGGTCGATCCACCAGCCCAATCAATGCAATCACCGATTCAGCCTGCCTCGCATTCCGATGCTAACCCTAATGCAAACTCTGTCGTCGGTGCTAATCCTGTAGTACCTTTGCCTGTGCAATCTCCCCCAACAAGCGACTATTTCGTACAAGGACAAAGTTGCTGGTGCTGCGGCAACTACTTCATCACCGGAGGATTCTGTGGCAGCAGCTCTAGCCAGTCTTGAAGAACGGCCTGAGTTGTACGACACGGATGATGATGAGATACCGGAAGGAGAAATCTGAATTACGTCAACCTTGGGCTAATACACTGATTATTAACATGTTCGACAAAGGCCCAGGTTACGTACAAATAAGGAAAAGATTGGAGCAAAAATGGAAGCTTAAGGGCGCTCTGACTTTGGTCGATATTGGTAACGCTCACTATGTGGCAAAATTCTCAAACATGTAAGACTTGAATCATATCCTCACACAAGGACCCGGGATGATTAGGGACAATTATTTAATGATTCGTCGTTGGGTCCCTAATTTTGAACCATATGAACATCAGGCTAAGATACTCACGACATGGATCCGAATTCCAGGGTTCAATATGGAATATTTCAATGCAAAATTTTCACGCCGAATTGGTAATGCAGTTGGGAAGGTTCTACGCATTGATACGACAACAATAAATGCGGGTAGAGGTCAATTTGTGCATCTTGGAGTGGAACTCAATCTGGACTATGCTCTTTTGTCCAAATTTCGGTTCCGGGGGCGAATGTGGTCTATCCAGTATGAGGGTATTCGCTCGCTTTGTTATGAATGTGGAGTCATCGGTCACACCAAGGAGCGTTGTCCTCTTTTAGCCACACAAATACAAGGCCAGCACCCTCCTTTGGAGGATGAACATGTCGTCCCACTCAAAGTCCACAAATCTAATATTCTGTCGGTTCCAATTGATGAACAGTTTGGACCTTGTATGCATGTTAAAAAACCACCGTGGCGTCCAAGACATCAAAAGACAACAGGGGAACCTTCTAGTATGCCACAACAAGAACAGGGTACGGAATCACGCTTTACTGCTCTGATGAATGTCATGCCTGACGTTGAAATTGCTAAGCAACAGGTGCCAACTTCTCATGAACAACAACGAAATATTGAGAAAGGGAAATCGATTGCCCAACCGACTAATGCTGCTTCAACCCCCAACCCTAGCGCATCACACAAGGCTGGTGCCAACCCGAATCCAAACCCTAACCCTAGCGTGTCACACAAGAAACAGAATGCTATCGTGATTTCGCAAGCAGTTGTACCGGCGGCTAAGGTGGACCCCAAAAATCTTGGCGTTAGGATTATGGAAAAAAAATAACACTGGCCCCACACAAGCTGATATCCAAGCCAACAAAATCTCAAAGAAAAAAGAAAAAAAAGATTCCCGGGATTCTATTTTATCTTTTGTTATTAAGCCAACTAAAAAGCAATCTTCAATACCAATCACAAGTGCAAAAGATACGGAGGTACGTAAGGCTGAATTAATAGCGGAAAGTATCTCCCTATTGAAAGATAACACACCAATCCCTACTCTGGCCCAACCACATCCAAATACTGTATCCCAACCGCCCCAAACAGAACCTCAACATCGTACTGACCAGGAACCATCCCTTGAGAATCGAGAAGCGTCTGGTACTTCACAAGTCAAGTTTGATGGTCTCGAACCTCCGAACGGAACCAGTTCTCATGACTCTCCCCCGATTAGTGAATCGAATGATGCTGGAATTTCTTCCAATGATTGCAGAGACCCAGCCGATGCTGTGTCGGGTTTCGATTCCACCTCAAATCAGTGATGCGATGCTTTGCATCGCTAGAGCGGCTGTATACTTTGCAGTCAATTCTAATAATGTGAATGCCCCTATTTTAGGGAATTTAATAACCTCATTTATGTCCATGAATAATCTTAGTTTACTTCTCTGGAATGTTCGAGGCGCGGGGAATGCCAACTTCATGACAAATATCAGAGATATTATCCGGCTTCATAATCCTACTGTATTGGCTCTAGTTGAACCTAGAATCAGTGGTGTCCGAGTTGATGTGGTGTGCCGACATCTTGGGTTTGATGGTGTACTTCGGATGGAAGCCATTGGATTTTCCAGGATTCTAGGGTGAACCTAGAATCCGTATTTATTCGTGCTATGTATGGAGTATCTTTCTCACATTATCCAAGATGTATTTGGCTTTTGGCGTCCTATTTTTGAAGGAGGGGTTGCTTTGACTCATTTATTCTTTGCGGATGATCTTGTTTTATTTGCAGAGTCTTTAGTTTGTCAAGCGGCCATTATCAAAAATTGCTTGCAATGATTTTGTCTTTATTCAGGGGAGACTGTCAACTATGAGAAGAGCAACATTTTCTTCTCCAACTCAATTAATGAAGTTGATCGTATTGCAATAAGTAACTTTCTTGCTATGCCAATTACAAATGATTTTGGCACCTATCTAGGGGTTCCTACCTCGGGTGATCGAATGACTGCTGAGAAGAATTTGTCGGGTACTGGTAGAGTGACTTTAGCTACTTCAGTTTTATCGAGTCTCCCTCTTTATACTATGCAATCAACCATGATTCCTCGCTCTATTTGTGACGCGATCGATCAAAAGGTTCACAACTTTATTTGGGGATCTTCTGATGAAAAGCGAAAGCTTCATCTTTTGAGTTGGGAAACGATTTGCCAGCCTAAGAGTGCTGGTGGTTTGGGAATCCGATCAATGTGAGCCTTTAATGCAGCTTTCTTGGCGAAACTAGATTGGCATCTTTTACATGAACCTGAAACTATTTGGAGTCAAATCATCTGAGGGAAGTATTGCAATCACAGATTAGATTGTGACATGTTCATTGCCCGGCCTCGCTCCTCGCATATGTGGAAGGGACTGGTCCATGGCTCTATAGTGCTCTCGAAAGGAATTTCTTGTGCCATTGGTAATGGAGAAACAACTCTCTTTTGGATGCATACGTTGTTTATTGAAAGGCCTCTCATTGAGGTTGTTGTTGCTAATGTCCCTTTTAGAAACTCAACTGTCAACTGTTGCAGATTATTATTCGAATGGTACATGGAATTGGAGTGAGCTTTCTCCTCTCTTGCTAGATGCTCTATTAATGAGACTTGTTGTTGTCCACATCAACTCTGATCCGGGGGTGGTTGATAAATTCTATTGGCACTCCTCTTCGGGGGATTTTACCTCAAAATCTGCTTACATTTTGGCGAGAGGCTTTACTGATCTGGATAGTGAACCTCTTTGAACCAAAATCTGGAAAGTACCTGCCCAATAGAGAGCTCGCCATTTTCTTTATCTGGTTGCTCATAACGCTATCATGTGTAATGAGCTACGTTGGACTCGTCATCTCACGGCATCGCCTAATTGCCCAAGATGTGGTTTAGTGGAAACTCCTTTGCATTTGCTGCATGATTGTAGTGCTATTGAGCAGGTCTGGTGTGCAATTATAGGGAACGCAAGGCCTACTAATTTGCCTTTTTTTTGCTGAGCAAGATACTCGAGCTTGGATTTTTGCTAACATCCGGAATCTAGACAACTGGAGCACAATTTTTTTGTCGATGTTGTGGCTCACTTGGAAGGTTCGTAATGAACTTGTTTTCAACAGTCTTGATGGGGTCACGAGATTAAGTTCGAGAATGATTGCAACAGTTGACGCTTATGATGTTGTTAAACGCAACTCTGCTTGTGTTCAGCTGAACACTGGTGCTCTTTGTTCTCCTCGTACCTCGCCAAAACCTTAGCAGAATTGGGTGGCCCTAAACACGAATGGTATATCAAAAGGGAATCCTGGCATTTTGGGCGGGGGAGGAGTGTTCAGAGACCACAATGGAAGGTTTATTCAGGCCTTCTCTCTCAAATTAAGGGTAGGAGGTGCCCTTCATGCTGAATTAAAAGCTATTCTACAAGGTCTACAAATAGCTAGGCGGACTGGTTTTCCAAAGCTATTGATCCAATCTGATTCTAGCCAAGCTGTAGCACTCCTCTCACAAGCAAGAATACAACGTCATAAGGAGATCCATCTCTTGGAATCATGCCACAACTTAATGAAAGATGCATCCTGGATGGTTGAAATCAAACATATCTCAAGAACGGCAAACCGAGTTGCGGATGCTCTTGCTAATTATGCTTTAAGTATTTCAATGCCTTTAGTTGAATTCTTTTATGAACATGATTGTTTTGCCAATCTTTTGGCTTTGGATGTACCCGTTCCGCTAGGAGCTTAAGTTTCCCTTTAATAAAATATCTGCTGGAGTATAACTCCGTTTTCTGATAAAAAAATAAAAATTTCTATAACCAAAATTATATAATCAGTCAAAGGCTTCGGATTTTAATCAACTTTACTACATTGACTAAACTATGGGATAAATAATTTTTTTAAAGTCAAATGCAAGTATGCAAGGAAAGAAAAACTACATAATAAAGTTATGATATCCTCTTGTTTGCTCAATTTTTTCTAAAGAGTGATGTTAATTTTACAAAATAAAATGAGATAGGATTAAGAGCATGATAATGATTCTGAACGCCAGCTCCATGACAGGATTGATAGCTTGATGTTATTTATTGCTCTAATTAGGCACTCACTACATTTACAGTTTGAAATATAAAAGACACTTGCAAGTTTGCGTATAATTTTTAGGTTCTAACTTATTTGACTTCTTGCATTCTAGGTATAGCCATGGTCTGGTGTACTATCGATTTGTAAGAATGCATCTTATCATATATCATGACCAACTTCACATTATAATAAAAGGATAGTTGTGGGTCAAGAGAAAATTGGTTTGTATAAGATACGTGCATGAGCAGGATTAGTAGTTGGAACAAATGTTGATTCTGATTCAGTTCCCTCTGTCTTGCTTATGCTTCGTTGCCCCCTGCTTTCCTCCGCCTACTACTTGCTGTAATTTTTACCTATGTCTCATCCGACCTATCGCCTAGCCTTCTCTCCACCTCCTCTTGCCCTTTGTTAAGATAATATTATATTTGTGATTATTTGTTAATATTATCTCTTGTAACTAATTGTATTTATCTTCTAATATCTTTTAGTTCAGATTGTAGAAGTATCTAGATCCTAGTTTCTAGGATTAGTTATGGTCTTCTATAAACACTATATATGTACACTCATTTTGGTGAATAGAGATTAACGCTTCTACTCATATCTTCATAGTTTCACATGGTATCAGCCTGATTTCCGACCCTCACGATCAATCATGTCTCTCAATCCTACCTCTCCTACCCAAATTTTGCTTTCCGCTTCATCTGCTGATGGTAATTCTCCACACTTTCATATGCCCAATTTTGCAATTCGTCTCGATCGCGAAAACTATTTCATTTGGCGCAGTACTCTTCGCTCGACTTTGGAGGCTTTTGAACTTGAGTCATTTCTGTCTCCTGTTGCTCCTCCTCCAGCGACTATTCCCTCTTCAGCACCTGCCCTGGCACCCACTCCTTTAACGCCGGACGCAGCCCTTGCTACTTTTGCTATTGGTGATAACGCTCAGCCTCCCACTCCTCCGATCCAGGTTCCTAATCCGGCCTTTCATACTTGGGTCCGCAAAGATCGTCTTGTGCTTCTCTGGCTTCGCTCTACCCTTACGACACTGCTTCTCAGTTATGTCGCTAGGGCTACCACCACTGCCGAGGCCTGGCAAATTCTTGTGCGCCTATTTCACGCCCAAACTAGGGCGCGTCAACTGCATCTTCTCAATCAGTTGCAAACTCTTTCCAAGGGTTCCATGAGTGTTCTCAATTATGTCGAGAAGAAACGTGCTATTGTTGATGAATTGGTTGAATGTCTTGCTGTTGTATCTGATGAAGACTTGGTCTCCTACATACTACTTGGTTTGGGATCGCAATTTGCATCCTTTCGTTCTGCTTTTGCTATGCAGAATAATGTTGTCTCCTCCGATGATCTTCTAGGCCATCTCTTACTAGAGGAACAACGCTTGGAGGAAGACACTCGATCACTGACTGATTCCATCTAGCCTTCTGCAAACGTTGCTTCTTCTCGCGCTCGGCACGGACATGGCCGTGGCCGCCCCTCCACATCAGATTGCAGCTTTGGTGCTCGAACTGAGAGGTCTGATTCCTCTGACAAATAGCGTTCCACATGCCAAATTTTTGGGGTTGTAGGGCATGAAGATGTTAATTGCTTCAAACGGCTGAATCTTGATGCTTTTCTTGCCAAAAACAAACATTCTGCATCTGCTCTTTCTCAGCCTGAAAGATCCAACAACAAGTCTGCTTATTCTACAACATGTCCATCCGAGCTTGGTGATCCTTGGGTGATTGATTCTGGCTCTACTCATCATGTGACAGCCAACATCAACAGCCTCAACATCAACTCAGCATATGATGTCACCGATAAGTTGGTCTTTGGTAACGGTAACTCTCTCCCCAATACTCATCTTGGACACTCTATTTTACCACCTATGCATGCTGCCAATAAACCATTACAACTATCTAATATCCTATTTGTTCCAAAGATTACCAAAAATTTGTTGAGTGTTTCAAAACTTGCAAAAGATAATAATGTGTTTATTAAGTTTCATGCCAACTTCTGTCTGGTTAAGAATTTGCAGGGTCAGACTCTTCTAAGAGGAACCGTTGAGAATGGATTATATCGTCTTCCGTGTCTTCCCATGTTGTCTTCCTTGAGTCGTCCAGTAGCCATGGTTGGTGAGCGAGCATCGCTTGATTGTTGGCATCATCGCCTGGCACACCCACATGAGTCTGTTCTTCGTCTTATTATTTCTTGTCAACGCCTACCCGTCTACTCAAATAAATTGGCGTCCGTTTGTGGCTCTTGTCAACTTGGCAAGAGTCGTCGTTTGCATCTTTTTATCTAGATAGAGTCGTACTTTGCACTTGTTTGATTTAGTCCATTCTGATGTATAGGGCCTTGTCTCTGAGTCTTCCCTTACTGGGAATAGGTATATGCTAGTTTTATTGATGATTGTACGAATTTTATGTGGGTGTATTTCCTATCAAATAAATCTCAAGTCTTCAGTACTGTTCAACTTTTTATCAGAATGATTCAAACCCAATTTTCCACATTAATAAAAGCCTTCCAAACCTATTGGGGTGGCGAGTACCGTAACGTATCCAAATACCTTGAATCTCTTGGGATCATTCATCGAGTTTCATGTCCGTATACCCCTTCTCAAAATGGGTCATCCGAACGACAAAACCGAGTTATTGTTGAAAAAGGACTATCGCTTTTAGCTCATGCCAAACTCCCTTTACAGTTTTGGGAACATGCCTATCATATAGTTGTTTATCTTTCGAATCGCACAATTACTCCTATCCTTATTATGTTTCTCCATTTGAGCGCTTATATGGCAAAATCCCAGACTACAAATTCCTCAAGTCCTTTGGTTGTTTATGTTATCCATATTTTCGGCCATACAATCAAAATAAAATGGAATTCTGATCACTTCCATGTGTTCTTGTTGGTTATAGCTCTAAACACAAAGGGTATGTTTGCTATCATGTTTCAACGCGTCGAGTTTATATTTCTCGCTTTGTCGTGTTTGATGAGACTCAATTACCATATTCAATTCACTGCTCTTTGGATAATTCAAACTCCACTCAAAATTCAGTCCCTTGTCCTTCTACCGAGCCACTGTCTATTCTCCAGCAGGCTGCCTATGCTGATGGTAATTCACCGGCACCAGCACCTGCTACTTCAGTCCAAACATTCGTTCCCGAGTCGTCGCCCATGTCTCCTATCTCCCAGCACCTTCAAAATTCAGTTCTACCGTCCTCACCTCTTCAGTTATCATCGGTGACTCCTTCTTTGTCATCTCCCAGCCCCACGTCACCTGTCTTGCCTTCTCCTGGCCATGATAACTCAGTTTTAGTTTCTTCCGAGTCGAGTCAGTCTCCCTCCACTAGTGTGTCGCCATCTCTCACGGCTTCTTTCGGGTTTGACATGCAGCAACCAGCAAACCCATACCTTGTTGCCCCTTCCTGGTTTCGCCCCTCAAATATCTCAACTCATAACATGACTACTCCCTCCCAAACACATTCCCTTAAACCGAAATCCATGCTATCCACAAAATTTCCCCTCCCACATGCATTAACCGCTAATCCCGAACCCAAAATTTTCCATCAAGCCACAAAAAGCCTAAATTAGCAACATGCTATGCAGTTAGAATATGATGCCCTTATGAAAAATGGGACCTGGGAATTAGTTCCTCGGCCTACTGGTGCTAATGTTGTTGGTTATAAGTGGGTTTACAGGATTAAGCGGAAGCCCGATGGCTCTATTGATCGTTACAAGGCCCGCCTTGTTGCAAAGGGTTTTAATCAAGAAGCTGGAGTTGACTACTTTGATACCTATAGTCCCGTTATTAAGCCTACTACGATCAGACTTGTCTTGAGTTTAGCTGTAACGCAAGGTTGGCCTCTAAGTCAGGTTGATGTCAACAATGCATTTCTCAATGGTGATCTTGCTGAAACTGTATTTATGGATCAACCACAGGGTTTTCAGGCTCGTGATAAGCCTAATCATGTTTGTCGTCTTCGCAAGGCACTTTATGGCCTCAAGCAAGCGCCACGGGCTTGGTTTCAAAAGCTTTGAGATTCTCTCATCCAACATGGTTTCAAGGGTTGTATTTCTGACTCATCTTTATTCATTAAATGCCATGGCCAGCATGTTGTTTATGTTCTAATCTACGTTGATGACCTAATCATCACTGGTTCCCATGCGTCGTTTATTGATGGTTTTGTCTAATGTTTGAACCGGGACTTCTCTCTTAAAGACCTTGGTTCTCTTCACTACTTTCTTGGCATGAAGTAACAAGATCTGCATCGTCTCTTCACCTATGCCAGCGCAAGTATATTGATGAAATTCTCGAGCGCAGTTCTATGGCTGGTGCAAAGCCCATTGCTTCCCTAGCGGAACCAGGTTCTAGACTTGTTCAGGCCGGTGATCCCGTTGTTGATCCACATCATTATCTAGTTTTTGTGGGCGCCCTCCAATATGCCACAATTACTCGTCCTGAAATTTCATATGCAGTAAACAGAGTTTGCCAGTTTATGCACAATCATACTGAGATTCATTGGGCTGTTGTAAAGCGCATTTTGCGCTACCTGAAAGGCACCATATCCGATGGTTTATGTATTCAGAAGGTGAGTGATTCTCGTTTAGTAGCATATTCAGATGTAGGATCGGCGTCTGATCCAGATGAATGCGGATCTCAGCATGGTTTTGTTGTTCTATTTTGGTGGTAATCTCATTAGTTGGTCATCTGGAAAGCAAAAAGTGGTGGCTCGCTCAAGCACTAAAGCCGAATATCGAGCTATTGCTTTCACTGTTGCTGAGCTTATTTGGTTGCAACAATTGTTACATGAAATGGTTGTTCCTATTGCTAGCTCACCTATACAGTTATGTGACAATTTGAGTGCTACATTTCTCTCTTCTAATCGTGTCTTTCATCAGCGGTCCAAGCATATCAAGATCGACTACCATTTTGTTCGTGAACAAGTTGCTTCTAAAGACATTGTTGTTCGACATGTTCGTTCTCTTGATCAGATTGTTGATGTCTTCACCAAACCTGTTGGGACTCATCGTTTTCAAACTATGCGTTCCAAGCAGCATGTTCGTCCCCGACCATGAGCTTGCGGGGGCTTGTTCAGATAATATTATATTTGTGATTATTTGTTAATATTATCTCTTGTAACTAATTGTATTTATCTTCTAATATCTTTTAGTTCAGATTGTAGAAGTATCTAGATCCTAGTTTCTAGGATTAGTTATGGTCTTCTGTAACACTATATATGTACACTCATTCTGGTGAATAGAGATTAACGCTTCTACTCATATCTTCATAGTTTCACACCCTTAAACCCATCTTCACATCTAGACCTGGGTCACGGTTCGGGTGAACCGGCGAACCGCCGGTTCAAAATCCGGCGGGAACCGGAACCGGCGTTTCCGGTTTGTGAACCGGCCGATCCGGTTCCCCCTGGTTTCAGTTCCGGTTTGGCCCCACCAGAAACCGCGAACCGGCGGTTCCGGTTTTCCCGATTCGAACCGCCGATTTATGGAGTAACGACTATTTTTTTTTAACGAAAGCCGAAACCGCGACCGCGGGTCTCAGGCCGCGGTCGCGGTATGGGAAACCGCGATCGCGGCCCTCAAGGATAAAATGACAACGGCTAGTTTTTAACGGCTAGTTTTCAACGGCTAGTTCACATTTTCAACTGCTCTTTGATAAATTTGCCTATATATATCCACTAAATGATCTCATTCTTACCCACAATACCAATCTCTCTCAATCTCTCAATCTCTCAAGTTTACAAAGCTCTCTCGATTCTCAATCTGTACTAGTTTTTACAAATTGCAATTGCTTTCCTAACTGTTCTTTTCAAAAATTAGCACAATTGTCCTTACATCTTATTGCTTAATTACAAATTTCTTTATCATACTTTACTCTTTTTGCTTACTTGTTTAGTTACATTTTAAGAAAATTGAAGGATTTCTTAACAATGATCAAATTTTTGGCTCACAAGAGAGTGGTGCAAATGTAGAATTTGCACCCCCTATTAACTTGTCAGCATTTACGAATCCCAATCTCAATGGGGTACAACTGAGATCGTCCACTCCCGATGAAAATGAGGGAGTGGGTATGGATCATGGATCAGAGCCTTCAGAGGCGAGCGAGGTTCCATCCCTTAGATCCGAAATTTTTACAAAACATTTTCGGAAGGGAGTTTATAATGCATCTACCAAGAAATTTAAAGTTCATTGTAACTATTGTCCTAGTGTTTACTCATGGTTGTCGGGATCGGGCTATGGAACATTATCCAATCACGTGAAGAATAAACACCCGACAAGATAGGCATGATGCAAGGACAATCCCAACTGTCCGGGTTTGCAACTTCTTCTTCCCTTAATCCTCATCATAACCCTCATTTATTTACTTATAACCATAATGATAGCATGTATGCCTTGTCCGAGTCTATTTGTGTTGATCACTTATCATTTAGTTTTGCCGAAAAGTTAAGATGTAACAATTGGATGACTAATCATGTACAACCCGCTTATAAACCGACTACTAGGAAGTCGGTCAAAAAAAATTTGATGAAAGCATATAAAAACCGTAAGATGGCATTGGTGAAGTTTTTTGCTCAAAATGCTATTAAAGTTTCAATTTGTAGTGATATTTGGAGTGATCATTGGCAAAATCATTCATACATGGGCTTAACATGTCATTTTATTGATGATCATTTTAATGTGCAAAAACGTGGTTTGGCTTATAGAGTATTTGATTTTTCTCATACCGCTTTAATGATTATTAACATTATTCGCACTATTTTGGAAGAGTATAGATTACTTCATCGAGCGTGAAAACCCGGGTCGGTCGGTCCTCTATTCATCTCCTTTGACAATGCATCTAACAACACCGCTTCAATCCGAGAATTGGTTCCACATTGTCAACCAATTCTTGGAGCGAAGTATTTTCATGTAAGATGTGTTTGCCATATTTTAAACCTTTGTGTCAAAGATGGTTTAAATGTTATGTCGGGTTTAATTGCTCCTATTAGATATGTTGTTAATCGTATGTGGGCTAGCCCCCGAACCATCCAAGATTGGACTGCGTTTTATAGTCAAAAAGGTGTTCCACCCCGAACATTTCCAAAAGATGTTTGCCACCGTTGAAACTCCACTTATAAACTACTTCATGCATGCATGCCTTACAAAGATCTTTTGACTTCTTTTGCGTCCATATATTTTCTCGACAATCCCATTATTTCTCAAGTATGGGATTATTGTTATAGAATCTTAGAAGTTTTGAAAATATTTCATGATGCAACATTAACTTTTAGTCATGTTTATAAACCTTGTGCTCATTTGTTTTGTTTTAAAGCATTGAATGTGGCGGGCGGTTTTTGTGAGGGGCGTAAATTCCCCGAACTTTATGGTGTTATTGATGCTATGAAAGTGAAACGGTTGCACTATTATAAAGTTATCCCCGATATCTATCTTGTTGCTTGTGTGCTTGATCCTAGGTTTAAGATGAGTGATTTAGAAGCATGTTTGAATGGTTATTATGATGCATTAGAGTTGGATGTTAATGATGATATTGCTAGTGTTGGGGATATACTTAGTAAAGTTAGAAGATCAATTGAGGAATTGATAACCGAATATTCATCTAGTGTTAGTTCTTCTCCATTACCTCCACATTCATCCTCCTCTCCGAGTTCGAGTGCCCTCGGTGCTACTAAAAGGTGGGGGGCTAATCTTTTGCATACCCTTACCAAGAAACCGAGACATTCGAGCTCGAATGCGGAGTTTGAAACATATCTAACAACCAACTTTGAGTTTGGTGAAGGAGAATTTGATAGTTTAGATTGGTGGAAGACCCATAAGAAGACTTTCCCAACCTTGGTCAAGATCGCGGCTCAAGTGCTTGTTGTTCCCGCCTCGACCGTATCGGTAGAGCAAACATTTAGCGAAGGAGGACACGTCCTTGACGCAAAACGATCTAGTTTAAAGCCCGATTGGAAGCCCAAGTGTGCGTATGTGATTGGAAGAGGGCGGAAATTCGTCAACAAAAGGCGGAGGTATCCGAAACTTCCGACTCGGACGGGCAAGACGATGAGTCCCAATCCCAAAGCGCTTCGGATGCATCGACGTAGATGGTAAGCAAATTGGGGTTTCATATCGAAAGATAAGAGAACTATGTGGGCTTTGATTCCTCTATAACCCCGAGAGGATACGTAGGCAACTTAATTTTAAGTCCAAGCCCTTTAATTATCGAACGTTTTTTTTTGTTTTGAAGAACAAGCATTAATCGCGGATTCGCCTTAGTCCAATTTCCAAGCCCGGTTTGGGCCAAAACCGGAACCGCGATCGCTTTTGACCGCGTAATGGTCAACCGCGATCGCAGTTTGGACTTTGGCCCAAAAACAGAGGTTCTGTTTTTTGGGCCCGCGATCGCGGGTGACGGACCGCGATCGCGGTCCTTCGCGAGCGATTGCGATTTGTATTTTCCGCGATCGCGGTCGGCTTGACTCGGTTTTTTTTATTTTTTTTGAAATGCCCGGTTCCGAAACAGAACCAGAACTGGGTGGAACCGGCGGAAACCGGGAACCGGGCCACGGCCGGTTCCGTTCCGGGTTCCATGGTTCCGAGGAACCGGAACCGCCGGTTCCTGAACCAGACTCAGGTCTATTCACATCTCCATTGCTTATTTTCTCCACCTGATTCTCGATAGGGGTGGGGGGCGATGGTGGCGGTCGTGGTGTCTATCTACTATGAATTGGAGGTATGTAAGTGTAAGACAAAGAGATTGATAATGTAAGCGTTGAGTTTATTCAATCCATCAACAGGAGTATATAACGTACAGAGATTTGATACAATCCTAGAGAGGATCTTCTATACATGGAAAATATAAAGACAAATCTATCGTAATCTTAGGAGAGTATATATGAATACATAAATAGAAGATACACAAGATCAGTAAAATATTATCCTCCTAAGATTATAGTGATATTGTCCTAATACGACCCCGCAAGCTCATGGTGGATTCCGCACATGAAGCTTGTCACGAAGAGAAAGGAACCGATGATTGCCAACAGCTTTTGTAAAAATGTCAGCAATTTGGTCTTGTGATCGGACATGGCGAACAACGAGATCACCTGTGGCTACTTGCTCCCTAACAAAGTGGTAATCAATTTTAATGTGTTTGGAGCGTTGGTGAAATACCGGATTGGCCGTAAGAAATGTCGCACTGAGGTTGTCACATAGAAGAATTGGAGCATGCTGAAGTGGAGCAGCCATTTCACGTAATAACTGACGTAGCCACATAAGTTCAGCAGTGGCAAAGGCGATGGCCCGGTACTCAGCTTCGGTACTAGAACGGGCCAAAACACGTTGTTTCCTGGACGACCAACTAATGATGTTGCCGCCATGATAAATGGCAAAGTCGTGTTGTGACCTGCAATCGTCCGGATCGGACGCCCAGCCCGCATCAGAGTAGGCCACCAGTCGAGCATCAATAGCTCTACAGAGCACGAGGCCAGCAGAAATGGAGCCTTTGAGATAACGGAGAATCCGCTTTACCGCAACCCAATGATGATCAGTCGGATTGTGCATGAATTGACACACACGATTTACCGCATAAGCAATTTCTGGGCGAGTAATGGTCACGTATTGCAACGCACCGACAATTCTACGGTAGAGTTGCGGATCTTCCAATGGATCACCGGTATTAACAAGTCGAGACCCCGGTTTCGCTGGTGACGAGATGGGCTTAGCACCCAACATGGAGCTGCGTTCAAGGAGCTCGTAAATGTATTTCTGTTGGGAGAGCGTTATTTGAGAAAACGAGCATGAGACCTCGATGCCGAGAAAGAAATGAAGCAAGCCAAGGTCTTTGAGGGAGAAATCTTGATTCAAACTGAGTATGAACTCTTCAATGAACTTTTGATTTGAGCCGGTTATGATCAGGTCATCTACGTAAATGAGAACGTAGACCACATGCTTACCATGGTGTTTAACAAATAAAGAGGAGTCTGAGATGCACCCTTTGAAACCATGGCGAACGAGTGACTCCGTAAGCTTATGAAACCACGCACGGGGCGCTTGTTTAAGGCCATAAAGAGCCTTCTTTAGACGACATACATATCCCGGACGATCGGAGGCCTCAAAGCCTTGTGGTTGTGTCATGAACACAGTCTCTCCCAAATCGCCATTCAAGAACGCATTGTTAACGTCAACTTGACGTAAAGACCAGCCATGTGTGAGTGCAAGACTAAGAACGAGACGGATAGTCGTGGGTTTCACCACAGGACTAAACGTGTCAAAGTAATCAACACCGGCCTCTTGAGTAAACCCTTTTGCAACCAATCGGGCCTTATAGCGATCAATCGAGCCATCAGATTTGCGTTTAATCTTGTATATCCATTTACACCCAACAACATTCGCCCCATTCGGGCACGGAACCAGATCCCACGTTCCATTCTTCATAAGAGCATCAAACTCGACCTGCATAGCATGTTGCCAAAGGGGGTCTTTTGTGGCTTGATGAAACAGTTTAGGTTCGGTTGGAGTAGCAGAGGCAATGAGAGCAGTTGGGAGATTGTGTTTGGTTGAAAGGAAAAGTTTAGGTTTGAGGGAGTTGGTGTTGGACCGAGTCGTCATAGAATGAGACGAGTTATCGGATGCACGGAACCACGAAGGGGCTCCGGGATAAGAGGGTGGTGGTGGTGGTGGTGGTGGTGAGGGCGATGGAGAGGGGCTAGGAGAAGGAGATAGTGAGGACGTAGAGGGTTTTGATGAAGAGGGACTGGAGGAATTTTGGTCTTCAGATGAATTTGACAAGGTCTGCATAGGAGGATTAGGAGGTACAATAGGAGAGTTGACAATTTGATCCACCAAATGTGACGTAGTGGGAGATGAGGTTGGGCCATTGGGAGAGAGAGATGAAATTGGGCCAGAAGTTGAGGAAGGCCCATCACAAACGGCCGCTGCATGTTGGAGGATAGAATCCGAGAGAATTTCGGTTGAATGATTTTGGGAAGGATTTGAAGATAAGGAAGAATATGGAAACTCAGATTCATCAAATATAACATATCGAGAAATATATATTTTTGAATTTGGAACGTGGAAACATACATATCCCTTGTGTTTGGAGCTATATCCTAGGAAAATACACGGTTGAGACCGATATTCCAATTTGTTTGAATTATAAGGACTAAGATAAGGATAGCATAAACACCCAAAGGATTTAAGGAACCCATAATCCGGAGATTTTCCATAGAGACACTCAAAAGGAGACTTGAAATTTAATACAAGAGTGATCATTCTATTAGATAAATAGACGGATGTATGAAACGAATGTTCCCAAAATTTAATGGGTAATTTGGCATGGGCTAAAAGAGACAAGCCTTTTTCAACGATGACTCGGTTTTGTATTTCGGAAGAACCATTTTGTTCAGGAGTATATGGGCAAGAAACCCGATGAACAATCCCAAGAGTTTCAAGATATTTGGAGACATTTCGATATTCCCCACCCCAGTCAGTTTGAAAAGATTTTATGAGAGTAGAGAATTGAGTTTGGATTAACTTTATAAACAACTGGAAGATAGAATAAACCTGAGCTTTATTTGATATGAAATAAATCTAAACAAATTTAGTACAGTCATCCACAAAACTAACATAATATTTATTCCCATTCATAGATGAGAAAGACGCAGGACCCCATACGTCGGAGTGAACTAAATCAAAAGGCTTAGATGAAATAACTTGACGACTAGAAAGTGGTAGACGTCGACTTTCTCCCATTTGGCAGGAGGAGCAAACTGAACTCAATTTTGTAGATGAGACAGGAAGCCGCCGACTTGATAGGAGACGACGAAGAACGGACTCATGTGGATGTGTTAAGCGATGGTGCCAACACTGAATAGAAGCACGTTCACCAACGAAAGCAACTGCACGACTCGACTCAGCAGAATTGGGAGGCTCAGGTTGACGCGGAAAGCGATAGAGACCCTTTTTAACGGTGCCTCTTAGAAGGATCTGCCCCTGCGTATTTTTGACAAAACAGTGAGTGGGATGAAACTCAAGAAAAACTTTATTATCTCTAGAGAGTTTAGACGCACTGATGAGGTTTTTAGAGATATTGGGAACAACAAGGACATTGGATAAGGCTAAGGGATTTTTGGCAGCATGATCAGTAGGTAAAGTAGCATGACCCAAATGAGAGACTGGAAGTGACATACCGTTTCCTACGACGAGTTGATCAGTGCCTTCATAGGAGGAATTAAGGTTGAGATTGCCAACATCGGATGTGATGTGATGAGTCGCTCCAGAGTCAACAACCCACGGATCCAAACGAGCCAGAACATCTGGGATCTCGGATTGGCAAGAGGCCGAATATGCAACATGACTAGAAGACGGGTCCAAACGAGCCAGAACAGCCAAGGCATGCTTGTTCGTGATTGGAAACTCAGTTAGATTGAGTCGCTTGACGCAGTTTGAGGCATCATGGCCAGGTTTGAGACATATCTGACATGTAGGACGTCCACGATCAGCATCCTTCGAGGCACCAGGAGATGGATCAGATTGAGACCGATCAGAAGGAGGACGACCCCTGCCCCGTCCACGACCCCGGCTTCTTGTAGTAGCAACATTGGCAGATGCGTGGGCCATGGAGTCCAACGCACCGAGAGGCTGGTTTTCGTCTTCTAGTCGTTGTTCTTCTTGAAGTAAGAGTCCCATGATGTCATCAGGAGAGAGTTGAGTGTTGTGAAGAGAGAGAGCAGAGCGAAATGCCCCATATTGCGATCCGAGGCCAAAGAGGATATAAGCCACAAGATCGTCATCAGAAATGATGCAAAGGCTCTCAGCCAAAGTATCGGCAAGGGCTCTCTTTTTCTCCACATACTCAAGGACCGTCATGGATCCTTTCATCATGGTTTAAAGTTGATTACGAAGTTGCATTTGCCTTGCCCGAGTCTGAGAATGAAAAGTACGAGCCAACAGTGACCAAGCCTCAGCAGCCGTGGTGGCTCGAGCGACAAGGCCAAGTAGAGGCGTTGTGAGAGTTGACCTGATCCATAGAAGAACAAGCCTATCCTTTCGGATCCAAGCATGATAAGCCGGATTCGGAGAAGTCGGAGCGGCCTCGTTGTCAAAGGCAGCAAGGGCAGCCTCAGCAGAGAGCGAGACCACTGGTGGTGGGACAATCAAAGGCGGCGGGGGACCGTCGGAATCCAAGAAGGAATCCAGATCAAAAGCTTCAAGTGCTGACCGAATTGTACCCCTCCAAAGGCTGTAGTTTGAGCGATCCAATCGAATCGCAAAGTTGGGAAGATGAAAGTTTTGAGAACCTCCATCAGAAGATGCCGAGAAAAGGATCTGTGTGGGAGAAGTAGGATTGTTGGACATGTTGATCGAGAGGATCGAGACTAGGCTGATACCATGTAAGACAAAGAGATTGATAATGGAAGCGTTGAGTTTATTCAATCCATCAACAGGAGTATATAACGTACAGAGAGTTGATACAATCCTAGAGAGGATCTTCTATACATGGAAAATATAAAGACAAATCTACCGTAATCTTAGGAGAGTATATATGAATACATAAATAGAAGATACACAAGATCAGTAAAATATTATCCTCCTAACATTATAGTGATATTGTCCTAATAGTAAGGGGCAGGAATAAGAAAGAAATGATTCAATCAATAGATTGTTCTTGATTTATTTCATGTGCTGCTTCGGTCGTGTTTGAATTTTTCTCTGTTTCTTTTGATGAATTTACAGGTTTGGCTATTCACGATTCTTTCTCGCTCTATTTCTGCTTTAATTGTTGTGTTTGATTTTGCGTTTGCTATTTTTTGATTCTGGATTTTTTGCACCCAGGGCTACAATTGGATTACAGTTGTACGTTGCCAGCTAATTGGAAGAAATTGAAATGATAGGCCCTAGATCTAACGGAGTCCAAAGCCTGCAACATCGGAGGTCGGCGAGATTAATCCTCCGTTGACTGTCCCCGACTAGAGAAGATGTTGTAGCTTGGTTACAATGATAACTAAGAGAAGATACAATTACAATGTACGTTTTAAATCAAGTACAATTTTAAGTTACATATTCAATTTAGTTATTATAGCTCATGTTGCTTCATGATGGTTTCAAAAATGGAAATTTGTTCAAGAGAACCTTCATGCATTGGTTGAATCTATCGAGAGGGAGTCTTTTGGTATTGCTACTTGAGTTGGTTTTTTTAAATGAGATGAAGCTAATTCTGTGTAATTGGTAATTGAAGTTGATTTTGGTACCATGAGGCTCAATTTGGGCCCTTTTTCCTGAATTTGTGTTCCTCTTTATGTTTCTTTCCCTTGTTTCAACTGATGTCTTAATTAAGATATGTTTCCACCCTTTGGTTGATTTAATAGTTCTTTGATTGAAATGAGATAACCTTCCTGTACTACTCGAAGCAGCACAGGCATCCCAATGGTGTTCAATCTAATCTTGCAAGAATAAAAAAATATATATATTAATAAGCTAAAGGGAGATCTTGTATACAATATGTGCAATCAAAAGGGATACTATCCCAAAATAATGTGCACGCAAAACGGAATATGTCAATTACTCAGGTAAAGAATCATGCATGATTTACGCATGCAGTTAAGTAAACCACTCAGGAAAATATTAGAAACGCAATTCATGAGATCAACAGGACACGTACGCGTACAAGAATGGATATTTGTAACTCAAAACGCGTAAGTTATGCTAAACCAAATCACACCACAAATCTTGTAAGGGAAAAAAAAGTTCGACACAAGATGGACTTGTGAAACCGATTAGGGCACGGCAGATTTTTTTTAATTTATGTGGTTCGAACGGACAAGCAGGATGATATGGATTGATTGGAATGATAATTGCGAAAACAAAAAAAATCTAGCGACTTGCAAAACGTGAGACTTATTCAAACTGTGGCTTTGATACCAGTTAATGCGACCTTGTTTAAGGACGTGATGGATCTTGATGTTGGAACAAGTATTTGGTCTCGACAATGGCGTAGCGGAAGACTCGAAGGACCGAACCAACATTGGATTGGCTCGACCTTGCAAGAACACAATGAAAACGAGAACTTTGAATTGTTTGATCAATTGAATGTAAGGGCCACAAGCACTACGACTAGTTAAAGGAGAATCGCTCGACTATTAATCTAATCCAAAGTGTGCGTAAATAATAAATGAGCTCGAAAGCTCCGTATAAAGAAGACGCTCTCGAAACCCTAACAAGCAACAAGACTTAATGGACTAGGGTTTGCATGCAAGCAAGGCCCAACGTCCAATAGCCCATAAAATATAAATAGTAATACTAAAAATAACAAAAACTAAATCCAAAAAGACATAAATGGAAATATGCTAAAATACGGAAAGACATAAAATATGAGTAAGTCCTACGCCAAGGGGGTCACCAAGGCCTAGGGAGTCGCGGGCTAGCAGGGATCGGGTCCGAGCTTAGGCAAGGTCGCATCAGATGGTCGTCTTCAACCTGCTGCAACTCTGAAGCCTAAGACGCCCTAAAAATGTGTTGAGATGTCGTTTTCACGCATGCACCAGTTCCCATCCAAAGGAAACTTTTGTCTTCTCATTTCGCTTGTCTTCGGAACTCTTCTTGACTCTAAGGGATTTTTGTTCTTCTTATCTAGTTCCCATCATGTGAGAACTTTGGTTCACTGAGTTCCCATCTCGTGGGAAGTCTTGTTCACTTTTAAGGTTGGTTGCATCTTTCTCGTCGTTGCATTAGTTCCCATGCTTTGGGAACTTGTATTTTGTGTTTTACTTTGCGACGCGCAACATGTTATACTAAAATACTGGGCAATAGGCATTTGTTCCCATGGGATTTGTCATTATCAAAACTGAGGGTGTTGTTCTAGTGTTAATGAAGGTGAGTTCCTAACACGGACTCAACACTTTGCATCTCGGATTCCTCGGTTAGGCACTTGTTGTTAAAGTAGGCTCATGATGGCCAAGGCCATTTGGCATAGCCAAAACATTGGCAGCACTTTAGGAGCATTTCTTTTGGCCACACATGGATAGAGATGTTAACAAGTATTGTTAGGGTTGTGTGTCGTGCGAAACGTCTTAGTCTCGGTCAAAGCCACATTGGCTTTACACGCCTTTTTTGATTCTGGACGCCCCGTGGGAAGAGCTTACCATGGATTTTATCACGGGCCTTCCAACGTACCTTTGTAATCGTGGACCGGTTCTCCAAGATGGCCCACTCCATCGCTTGCAAAGGGACTAATAATGCGGTGGAAATCGCGAATTTATTCTTCGAGCATGTGGTAAAGCTACATGGTATCCCTAAAATTATTGTTAGTGATAGGGACACCATGTTTTCCAGCAACTTTTGGAGGATCCTTTGGGGGAAGTTAGGGACACGACTCATGTTTTCTACTGCTTACCACCCCCAAACCGATGGTAAGAGTGAGGTGACCAATCGGACCTTAGGAACCCTCCTTAGGATGATGCTCAAGGCTAACCCACGTCGGTGGGAGGACTTACTGTGTCATGTGTAGTTTGATTATAACAGGTCCTATCACTCGGCAACAAAGATGACCGTGTTTAAGGTTGTCTATTGGTGTAACCCATGTACACCCATGGACTTGGTGTTGCAGCACTTCAAGACCGGTGAGCATGTCAATGTGGCCAACCGTGCCAACCATGTGCGCCACCTCCACGAGAGCACCAAGGCCCAGCTGGAGAAACGCTCAGAGTAGTACGCCGCCCAACGCAACAAGGGGCGTCGTCCACTGATTTTCGAGCCTAGTGATTTTGGTTTGGCTTCATATTCACAAGGATCACTTTCCCGAATCTCGTAAGACGAACCTACACCTTAGAGGAGACAGTCCCTTCAAGGTCTTATGAAGCATCAACGACAACTCTTACATACTCGACCATCCGATGAAGTACGTCGTCCACACTTCCTTTAATGTCTCGGATCTTACTCCTTACGTGTATCTTGAGTATCTCCTACCCAAGGGATCTTATTCCTTACATGGATCTCGAGTATCAACGTCGAAGACTTCACCTCAAACGCCTCTGCCATGTCCGCGGCGGTCGGCATCGCGACATGAGGTTCTTGCAAAGCACCTTGGGCCATGTCGCGCCGCTCTCCGCATGTCGCAACACCCCTTGCGCATGTGCTGGCGCAACGACGCCCTTGTCGCGCCACGCCAGCCCTTGTCACAACCTTGACGCGACACTCGTGACATGGCCAGCATGACCTCTATCTTTTATTGCCTTTTTTAGTACTTTCCCTTCTTTAAACATTCTAAATAAGGTGTTGGTACGTTTAGTATGCCATTTATGGGATTGGGCTTAAAGTTGGGCCACTTGCATGCGCAACCATAGTTTGCACCATGCCTCCCTAGGGTTTTCTAAGAGCTCCTCTATATAAAGGTGTCTCCACACAATATTCTTTAGGCTTCACCAAACTCCCTAAATCTCTTCCCTTAGTCGTGTTATTGACGAAGTATTTTTCAGTCGTTTACCTATCAAAGAATCCTAACTTAACCAAACTGATTAGAATGGTAAGTAAGGGTCGATCCCACAAGGACTCGTGTATTTATGTTCTTTCTTGCGTGCCAAGTAGAGTAAATATGGGGGGTTTTGAATGATTTTCTAATTCTAAGATGCAAACTAAAAGCTAACTATGAATGCAAATATGATTGTAAGAAACAAGTATGAGAGAAACGTGTCTAATTAAATCCATCATAGATATGCTTATTGATCATTGATTCTCTCAATTCAATTGAATAATCTATAGTGGATTATTATCCAAAACTTTATATTTAGTTGAAAGAGCTAACAGTCTGAACAACCCTAATCATCTAACAACCTAGAACAACGTCTAGATTCAATTAAACGACAACTTTAAGTTCAAAGTATCGATAGAAACAAATACTCAATGCAAACAGTTAATCAAGTTATTTGTGGTTTATTCCTTTCTACAACTAAATAGCCCGAACAGGTCTAAAAAATTATAGTTGCTACTTTATCTAATTAATCCTGAAAGGGACTTGATCAGATTAGTTGTAATTTATCCCAAAAATATTATCAGTTAACTAATCTAACAAAACCCTTGAATAACTCTAATTCAATTAAGCACAGGGAATAAAATATATTCAAGTTGATGAGAATCAATCAAATCTCACAATATTATGCAATCTATGATTTCAATAACTAGTCAAACACAAGGGAATTTAGCAATGCATAATTAAATTAAAAGCAAACTTACAAGAGGTTCAAAGGTAGCCCTTTTGAGAAAACTCTCTCCAAAACAAACCCTAGCCTCCAAAAGTCTGATTAATGTTACGTTAAAAGATAAACTAACAAGAGCTGATAAAAGATAAACTAACAAGAGCTTAAATATGTCTTCCAAAAACAATCCTCCAAACCCTACAATTAAACACAATGTCAGACAAAATACAACCAAGCCCAAAAATGGCCCAAAAATCGGCCCAAAGCGTCGTCGCGTAGAAAGCCAATTGCGCGGGTTACACCTCATATTGCGCGGCTGCGTAATTTTGTCCCAACCCACGCAATCAGTTCCAATCAAGACTACTCGGGTCGCACTCCTCTTGGCAAGCAGCGTAATTCCTCTTTTCCTTGTCATTTGCACTTCGACTCTTCAACGCTCCTTTGTTCCACCTCCTAGCTTCCTTCAACTCGTCTAACCACCACGATGATCAACTAAAACTCGTCCCGCTTTTGCTCACAAACCTAAAACCTGCAAAACCGAGCAAACAAGCACAATCTACCCAACAACACAAAATCCTAGAAACTAAACAAAAATCAATCTAAAACCAGCTAAAACTTACATAAAACATGCTCTAAACTACTCCTATATGAAAGCTATCAAATTCCCCCATGCATAAACCCTTGCTTGTTTCTTGCCTCTTCTTCAACTCTCTTCTTTTACACTTATGAAGATTACTAACAAATGTACTCAACTTCTTCTTTGCTTTGCAACATACTTTTCATCTTCATTTTTTTTTCTTACACACGAGTTGTTTTTCCTCTTTTCCACCTTTTCTTCCAACTTCCCCCATACTTATATCAAACTCACATAAAACAAAACCAACCTAAAGTCCTAAATCTCGGATAGGTCAAGCTTATTCGGCTAGGAATCATTTTGTGGAGCTCATAAAAACAGGCTTAAAGCTCAAAGAAATAGGGGTGTCAAAAACATGGATCTTGTAAGGTAGGAAGAGAAATAATAGGCTTATAAGCAACATTGCCTCAATCATTTTAATGTCATGCATTTAATCATATAAAGAAGCCTTGAAAAAGAGTCATAACGTAAGTTCTAGAGCTAGATAATCATGGTGATACACTCAAGAAATATAGAGAACAAATATATCATGAAAGGCCAAAAATATCTCACAAGGCTAATTTTTTTGTCTAGAACTTCAAAATGAATCTAAAACTCAAGCTAAATACATGCTCCATCTTATATCAAAGTAATTAATCAATGATCATGCTCATGTCATATAAACTTCAGCATATCATGCAAATCATGGGTTAGGACTTATACTTAACATAGAAACACAAGTGGAATCAAACAATGGGAAAATAAGAACCTAAATGCACTATTTTTGTATTTTTATGAATTTTTATAATTTTTTTTTTCATTTTTATGAATTTTAATCAATGCATTCAAATATTTAAATATGACCTAATCTAATGCAGCTATATGCAATGCAAAAGTAATTCCCCTTCCCCCATGCTTAAAACATACTTTGTCCCCCAAAGTATATTAAAAAGTAAAGAGAAAGAGAAAAACTCACAAAACTCTTATTGTCAGGGTAGTGCGGCGGGAAATCCTGTGGTGGCGGCGGCGGTGGATACTCAAAAGGAGGAGGCATATAAGCTGGAAACTAAGGATAAGGAGGATCTGGAAAAGCGTATTGAGGATAGGATTGATGTGGTGGATATCCAGTAGAACTCCATCCATCTAATCTAGAATTGAGTAGCCTAAACTGCTCATCCTGACGGACTTGATACGCAGAAAATTGTTGACCCTGATGAGTCTGAAAAGTGGAGAACCTCTCATCCACATAGCCTCTCATGTTCTGGTAACTCTGATCAATGCGAGATGACATGTCATTGTACTACTGTGTACTATCCACCTGCATCTACCTCATCATCTCCATCATATGATTAAACTAAGCATCAGAGTAGTGAGTACCACTCCCAGAAGGCAAAGATGGATCAAACTGTCTCTGTTCCTATTCCTCAAACTCTTCTTCATCATCCTCAGATTCTTAGATTCTTCATCTCCTTCAGCCATCACAAAATCCTCATCATTTCCTTCTTCTTCATCAGATTCTTCTTGGATTCTAACTTGAGCCTTCTTCTTACCCCGAGCAGGGCCTCTCACATAACTCAGATCCAAGTCTCCTTCCTGAACTTCAATAAACCAATTATCCAGACTATTCCCAATCTTCACTCTTCTTTCATTATGGAGCTTCGTCACCTTCTTAGAATCCCCAATCACCCAATAAAAAGAATTTTTGTACTTGTACAAAGAACCCATCCTACTAAACATAGTGAAATCCATGGCTAAAGGTAGGATATTGATGCGTCCCTCGTATGGGATGCGATGGATCGAACTGTGTTTGAGTAGTAGGTCTCAATGTAGCGTAGCGGAAGGCTTTGAATTGATGAGATTTGGCACGAACAATGCTGATTATCACACGAACTCGAGAGCTTTGTTTGTTAATGGTGGCGGTCCAAGCACAAAGGGAGAAATAAGGAGCAATCCTCAACTTTATTAAACCCTAAAATGTGCGCTGAATGTAAAAATAAGTCTAAGCCTCCTTATATAGAGAGGCGGCACAAAACAAGCTAGAAAAACCCTAATGATGCGGCGCGCGCCTAGGGTTAGCACGCAGGCTAAGGCCCATCGGCACGAGTCCATAAACCCTCGGCGCAAGGCCCATTATTGACTTCCTAAAAACATAAAACTAGTAATAGCAATGTTTTATAATGGAAAGAATGCAAAAAACTACTAAAAATGGATAGGTCGTCCGTGACCGTGCTCGAAGTGTCGCGACAAGCTTGGCGCGGCGCTGGCGAGGTCAAGGCGCGGCACTAGGCGCGGGCGCGGGCGCTGGTGAGGACGCTGGCGAGGGCGCTGGCGCCAGGGTCGCGAGAACCTCAAGATGAGATCCATGGCAAGGTTCATAGCTCGAGTCCGATGTTGTCACTGTTGGTCCGAGTTGAGGTTCCTCGACGCCGAGGACGCACAAGGCAGTGTGCGTCGGCGCGGCGAGGGGCGCGTCGTGGCCTGCAGAGAGGCGCGCCACAAGGGATTGTGTCGTGGTCTGGATTGCTCGAGTCCTGGCACGAGTGATGGGGCCATCCGAGCGAAGTGTGAAGGCGTCGTCCTCCTGGCTAGCATCCATGGCGGAGGTCGCATCAGATATCGACGACTCGCCTGTTAAGATCAACTCTAAAGTGCATGGCCAAATGTGTCACAATCCCTCCAATGCAAATGGCTCCACCACCTTTGTTTCCAACATGTACCAAATGGTGCATAAGCATTGCACCCATGTGAAGCTTCTTCTTCTTCAGACAAGCACCCAATACAGCTACATCCTTCTTTGGGCAATTGTTTCCACCATCACCCCTCCCATTAATAGTACAAGCAATAAATCTCTAGAAGACTCTGATGGCGGGATGAGTAATAGGAGACGCCTTTTCTTTAGTAGGATCATACGTTGATCTCCTTGTTATGAACTTCCAAAATTTATGATCAGCCCATCCAGCTCCATTCTCATTCAACACAATGTCATGACCCGAAAAATTGCAGAAACCAAACACATCGTTGACTTGCCTCAACGTCATCCTCCTTCTTACACCTCCCAAAATAAATTTACACTCCCCCTCACCTCTATAATCAACCTCCAAGGAGCTCAAAATTTCAAGTGTCAAGCCCTTGAAAATGGGTTCAGCCAATTGTAAAAATTGTCCCATCTTCAAAAATGCAGCAATTTCCCTTAGAAGAGATGACAATCCAAGGGCATCCATCAAATCCCAGTCAATGAACCTTGTAGCTTTCCACTCTCTATCCTTTAACATATCAAATCTAATCATGTTGTTCAGCGTGTTCAGGCTGAAACCAAAACTTTCTGGAGTGCGCTCTCCCTCCACAATAGGAGGAACCAAATGCACACCCCGCCTAGCAGCTCGGATGAAGATGCACTATCCGGTCTATCTCTCCTACGTCCCATAATTGTAGAGATTCAACAATTTCCTACACAAGACACCACAAGAACAAACCAAGAATTTTTTTTGTTGTCCCGGCAAGGACAACCACAATAATATATGTAGATTCAAGCAAGAAAATCACTCAATCACTCTCTTCCCCCACTACCTAGAATAATTTAATCAAGTTTAATCAAAACTTCTAGGCTAATCTCGAATTTTTAACAAAATCTCAAATGAAACACAAATCTAGGCTAGAATCATGTAATAAACGAACTTTTATGAAAGAATTAAGCACAAATCCGAGCCTAAAGCATGAAATTTCGGAAATTCAAACTAAAACCTAGATCTAGTTTAAGCACATAAAAACCGAAATGATGGAGAGATTTGAGAAAACTTACTTGAATCCCGCTTGATTTGAAGTTCCTTGCTTGATTCGGATGGAAAATCCGAGCTTGCAAGTGTTTGAATGGAGGAGGAGAGCTTGAGAGGGATTCAATGGAGAACTAAAAAGGGAGGAGGCGGAAATAATGGGTAGAAAGAAGAAAGAGGGACTCGGGTTCTTAATTTAACCCTCGCCGAAACCTGCAAAATGCGCGGGTTGCGTGAAAATTGCGCGGCCGCGCAATCCATCAGCAAGTCGCGTTTAGCTTTAGTTGAAATTGCCCGGGTTAGGGGCTTAATTGCGCGGTCGTGCTTTTAGTCCCTATTCCGCGCTTTTAGCTATTGTTAACATTACTCGGGCGCGTTTTTCGATGCTTTCCCCAGCTTTTTGTAGGTTCGAGAATTGTTTCTAAAAACACTAAGCAAACAAAAAACAAAAGCAAAAACTTAAAAACACACAAAAATCAAAGCAAAACTAAACTAAACCTTGGGTTGCCTCCCTAGAAGCGCTTCTTTAACGTCATTAGCTTGACATAAAAAGGATATTAAGGCTCTTGCTTCGGCTCTTGTAGAGCCGTCTCTTATATGATGGCGTTGTTGAATCCTTCAAAATATGGCTTCACTCTCTGACCATTAACTTTAGACATGGAATGGTTGGCACTGTCATAGATGTCAACAACGCCGTGTGGGTAGACACAAGCTACCACATATGGCCACATCCATCTTGACCTCAGCTTCCCATGGAACAACTTCAGGCGTGAATGAAATAGGAGGACTTCATCAACCACTTTGAAACTCTTCCTCCAAATGTGCTTGTCATGCCAGGCTTTTGTCTTTTCCTTGTATATTGATGCATTGTCATAAGACTCAAGCTTAATCTCTTCAAATTCTTGGAGTTGAAGTTTCCTGAATTCGCCCACCTCATTTGCCTGTATGTTGCACCTTTTAACCGCCCAATATGCCTTGTGTTGAAATTCCACCGGTAGATGACATGCTTTACCAAAAACCAACCGAAATGGTGACATTCCAATTGGTGTTTTATAAGCCGTCTTGTACGCCCATAGTGCATCATCCAGCCTAATACTCCAGTCTTTTCTGGTTGGTGCCACAGTTTTCTCCAAAATAGCCTTAATCTCTCTGTTGGACATTTGTTTGAGGGTGGTATGTTGTTGAGACCATGTGTGTGACATGATTTTTTTTCAGTAATGCTCCCACCATCCTATTACAGAAGTGGGATCCCTTGTCACTAATTAAAGCTCTAGGGACTCCAAATCTAGTAAATATGTTGGTCTTCAAGAAATCTGTCACCACTTTAGAATCGTCAGTTTTGGTGGCCTTCGCTTCCACCCATTTGGAAATGTAGTCCACCGCAAGTAAGATATAATAGTTCCCAAAAGAATTAGGAAATGGGCCCATAAAGTCAATGCCCTAAACGTCAAAAATTTCACAAAAAAATCATAGGAGATTAAGGCATCTCATATTTTTGGGACATATTCCCAACTCTTTGACATCGGTCACAGGATTTACAAAAACCATGAGCATCCCTAAAAATGCTAGGCCAGTAAAATTCTACATCCAATATCTTCCTGGCTGTTTTGTTAGAACTAAAGTGCCCCCACATGCATAATTATGACAAAAGGTCAAGATAGAAGTTACCTCATTATTCGGGATACATCTTCGGATTACCTGATCAGCGCAATGCTTCCACAAATATGGATCATCCCAGATGTAGTACCTTGCTTCACTTCTTAACTTATCCTTTTGAGCCTTTGTGAATGTTGGTGGGAACTCTCCCATAACTAGGAAACTGACCAAGTGTGCATATCAAGGTTTTACAACCTTAATAGCAAACAAGGTATCATCAGGAAATTCCTCCTGAATGGGTGAACTTCTTGGGCTACTTTGTTCTTCCATCACCAGACGACTCAAATGATCAGCAACCACATTTTCAGCCCCCTTTTTGTCCTTGATCTCATTGTGAACTTGCTCAACAACAAGATCCAATTGATTAACCTGGGTTTGGCCTCCTTCTTTGTCAACAGATAGCGGAGTGCTGCATGGTCTGTATATACAATCACTTTTGTTCCCAACATGTAAGAGCGAAATATCTCTAATGCAAACACAACCGCCAAGAGATCCTTCATTGTGGTGTAGTAATTCCTCTGGGCCTCATTCAATGTCATAGAGGCATAGTGAATCACATGAGACGCCCTGCCCTTCTTTTGTCCCAAAACAGCCCCGACTACATAATCACTAGAATCACACATGATCTCAAAGGGAAAATACCAATCTGGGGCTTGGATAATGGGAGTTGTGGTGAGGCAGAGTTTTAGCTCATCAAACGTCGTCTTGCAAGCCTAACTAAACTCAAAATCGGCTTCTTTCTTCAGCAACTCACATAAGGGGGAGGAAATCTTTGAGAAGTCTTTAATAAACCTGCGGTAAAACCCTACATGGCCTTAAAAAGAACGCACTTCATGCAGATTAGTAGGATAAGGCAAAGATTGAATCACTTCAACCTTAGCCTTATCGACATCAATTCCTCTAGAAGACACTACATGTCCTACTACTATACCTTGTTCTACCATAAAATGACATTTTTCAGAATTAAGAACAAGATTAGTATCTTCACATCTTTTAAGCACAAGTGTCAAGTGAGTTAAGCATGAATCAAAATCATTCCCATGGACTATGAAATCATCCATAAATACCTTAATGAATTTTTCTATGTACTCAGAAAAGATAATAACCATACACTGTTGGAATGTAGCTGGGGCGTTGCACAGTCCAAAAGGCATCCTTCGATAAGCAAAGGTGCCAAAAGGACAAGTGAAAGTTGTCTTCTCCTGATCCTCTGGTGCTATGGATACCTGAAAATATCCATAATACCCATCCAAGAAACAATAGAATGAACGACCGACAAGTCGTTCTAGCATTTGATCAATGAAAGGTAATGGGAAATGGTCCTTCCGAGTTATTGCATTAAGCTTACTATAATCAATACAAACTCGCCACCCGGTTTGAACTCTAGTGGGAATGAGATCACCCTTGTGATTCTCAACCACTGTGATGCAATCCTCTTTAGGGACAACCTGAGTTGGGCTGACCCACTTACTATCAGAGATTGGAAAGATCATACCTGCCTGAAGGAGCTTCAGCACCTCCTTCTTTACCACCTCCATCATTGGGGGATTTAACCTTCTTTGGGGTTTTCTAGAGGGTGTAGCTTCATCTTCCAATAGAA
Source organism: Fallopia convolvulus (assembly GCA_964016875.1). Taxonomy (NCBI): domain Eukaryota; kingdom Viridiplantae; phylum Streptophyta; class Magnoliopsida; order Caryophyllales; family Polygonaceae; genus Fallopia; species Fallopia convolvulus. Next base: position 23,061,400 of record OZ024730.1, read on the forward strand.
TTCGATGCATACATGTTGAGGGACTAATCCCTTTAATGTCTGCAATGGTCCATCCTATGGCCGTCTTATGCTCCCTCAAAACTGCCACCAATCTTCCTTCTTGCTCCTTGGTGAGCTTGTTGGATATAATTACCGGTAAAGTGTCCCTATCACGTAAGAAGGCATACTTAAGGTGGTCTGGAAGTTGCTTCAATTCTACCACTGGTGCCTACATAATAGATGGCAAAAGCTTCTCACTTTGCAAGGTTAGTGGCATGGGCTTTAAGCCCGATGGCCTAAGTGAACGATCAAAGTGAGCATTCAACTCAGCCAACACTTCCCGCAGGTCAGTTCTTAAACCCAAATCTAAAGTATCATTCATAATAGCATTTTCCAAGGTGGATTTCAAAGCTTCAAATTCATGCATATTGAAGAATTCTTGAGCAAGTGGTTCTATAACATCTATTAAGCACAAAATCTTCGTGAGGGTATTTCATTGCATCATAGATAATGTACTCTACCCTTTCCCCTTCGAATTCCATGGTCAAAGAACCACTACACACATCAATTTTTGTCTTAGATGTTTTCAGAAAAGGTCTACCTAGCAAAATAGGTGCAGCATGCTTATCATGGTCCATATCTAAAACATAAAAATCAGCAGGAAATATTAGAGTATCAACCATAACAAGCACATCTTCAACTATCCCTCTAGGGTAAACATTAGATCTATCAACTAGTTGTATTACAATGTCAGTTTCTTGCAGAGGACCCAATTCAAGCATTTTATACACCGAGTAAGGCAAAACATTTATTGAAGCACCTAGATCTAGCATAGCTTTGTCAATTTTTGTTTCACCAATTATGCAAGGGATAGTGAACATGCCAAGGTAACCACATTTCTGAGGCATGTGCCTTTGAAACACAGCAAACACATGTTCACTCACAAAGATTTTTTGTTTCCCTTTAAGCTTTTGGGTTCTTTTTATGGTGCACAACTCTTTCAAAAACTTAGCATATCTAGGAATGATTTTAATTAGGTTAAGTAAAGGAATGTTTACCTCACATTTGTTGAATGTCTCAAACAATTCCTTGTCATTCTCCAGCTTCCGGGTCTCTTATAATGCTTCTGGAAAGGGTGGAACAAGAACATAGGCCTTCAGAGGTGTTTCAGAAGAATATTTGTCATCGCCTAGAATGCTCGAGTTGTCCCCCAATTGCACGACCGCGCTTTTAGCAGGTAACCCGCGCAATCTTAACAGTGACTGAATGCGTAGGTTGGCATCGGATTGCACGGCCACGCTTTCAAATGCTAAGCTGCGCTTTTCGTCTCTGGACGAATTACACGGGATGGCATATGAAAGTTCTTGTTGCTCCTCAGTTTTGTCCTTGGCCTCTTCTTCCACTCCTCTCCCAGCTGATATGTGCCCGTCCATGGGCTCTACTTGAAGCTCTCACTCGCTCCTTAAAGTGATAGCATTAACGTTCTGCTTTGGGTTAAGCTCGGTCTGAGAAGGCAGCTTACTTGAATCTCTAGCTTCCAGCTTGCCTACAGCGTTGGAAATTTGACTAACTTGAGTCTTAAAATTGTGGATGCTAGACTTGGTCTCTTGTTGAAATTGGCTCATTGAGCCTTGCATTGTAGTCACAATTTGTGCAAGAGTCCGAATCATATCTTCAGTAGACATAACATTCTAATTGGCTCTCTGAGGGCGGGGTTTAAAAGGTGGCCTATAAAGAGCTTGACCACCTTGTTGATTTAGTTGTTGATTATTCGCATTCCCTACCTCAGGTTAGGAAGATCCCTCCAACTAGGATTGTAGGTGTTGGAGAAGGGGTCATACCTTGGCCTAGGTGGTCCATAACCTCCCAATGCATTCACCTCAACATTTTGATCTTGAAGTGTCGGGCAAGCATCAGTGAGGTGCATGTTATCAAAGCATATTTCACAGGATTTCACCTGTTGTCTTCCACCTTGTTGTAAAAGCTGCCTCATCACCGTTTTCAACTTAGTGACTTCGTCTTGGAATCTTGAAGTAGCCACCACAGAATTTGCAGCTTTAGAGCTAGTCTCTTTTCTGAACTGTCGTGCATTTAGATAGTTGGTAAGTAATTCAAATGCAGCAGCCGATGTTTTGTTGAGAACGTTGCCTTGACATATTGCATTCACCATTCTTCTCCCTATCCAAGAGGCCATTAAAAAGATATAGAATCAAATCTTGATCAATGTAACCATGGAAAGGGCAGCTGGCTATCAACCTCTTGAATCTCTCATAGTACTCATACAAGGACTCATTACTTTCTTGCTCAATGTTGCTTATTCTCTTTTTTAGATCGTTGAGCTTTTGATAAATGCCACAAATGGGACTTCAAAGAGCCTTCAAAAAATGAGCCCAATGTATCTAATTACTGACAGAGTTCTTTTGATGTTGTATGTATCCAAAACCTTACACTGTCTCCTTATAGTCACCAATAAAGGTCCCGAGTTTAGTTGCCTTGTTTCTATATTTGCATCTTCTACTTTCTTTTTCTAGTTGTCTCATGTTCATTCCTTTGTTTATTTTTGTCTTAGGCTCTGCTCATTTTTCATCCTCAACAACTAGGGTCAGAAATATTAAGTGTTATGCAGACAATTTTTCACTAGGCTTCAAAGAGCCTTCAATAACTATGGCTTGTTATTTAGTTATGAGTAGAAGGTCCTTCAATAACTATGGTATATGATTTTGGCATGCCTAGATAATCTCCGATATTGTTCTTTAAAAAAAGGCAATCTTTGATATGTTTTTTTCGCCTTCTAGTTTTTGGTTATTGATGTTACAGGACCTGTGAGATAAAAGGTTATGTGCATACTTTGGACTTGAAAAAACTGTCTTTTTCTATAATTTAAGAATGATAGTTTTATAATTATGATCTATTATCTAGCTTATTTTTTCTTGATTTAATTTTTTAGTTGGATATTTATGTGTGTAGGTTACCTTGTGGAGCAAATTACCTTGTGAATGGAGTAGATTCTACGACTCTGAGATTTTTTCACTTATTGATTGTCCTCAGAATTTTTCGAATTTTTCAGTTATTAAGATGTGGTGCTCTCACTTGTTAGGATGTGCTTATATTAAGATGTGATGTATATCTTTAGATTTGTGTATTCTTATACATAAAAGAAAAAAATGTTTTTTTTTCTATATGTACAAAACGAATGCTATATTTAAAAAAAAAGACTCTAATATCCCGAGTATAAAAGTTCACGCCCGAGATATTAGAGCCATATTTTTATAAGAGGAAACAACTCTAATATCCCTGGCGTGTTTGCAAATATCAAGGATATTAGGTTGGTTCTTTCATTGGAAGAAGCGGGTCTAATATCCCTGGCTTGTTTTTTTACATCAGGGATATTAGGTCTATTATACCCTCAGCATTTATCACTAGCTAGTTTTAGCCTATATCAGGGATGTATTTCAAAAAACGTCGTGGATAAAATGGTATTTGTGTAGTAGTGCGTGATCGCCTCGGATTACTCCATGTTGACCAAGTATGTCCCCTCACATGATCCCGATCTTGCTAGTAACACGATTTCCAACCTGATTTGCCTTGAAAGTTAGAAACTTGGATAACAAGTAACTCGAAATACTAAAAGAATGATGTAGAACGTATCTGATTTTAAGGGTTAAGATAATTAAAGAGATAGTTCAAGTGAATTGGCTCTAACGCTAAATTCAATTGATGAACTAGGTTTAATCTTTAACAATCAAACTAGAACTAACTTAATTAATCAAATTAACAAACCAAATCTGAATTGAAAAAAAACGAATTGGTGATGATGATCGTAGAGATTGAATGCATGAACAACAGTTGCTTTAATGGCTCATAAACTAGATAAACCAATAGGGGTTTATCTAATTCAGGCTGAATCTTATTGAATGAAAATAACAAGGTATTCAAAGGGAATCTAAAAGAGTCTCCTTGGAGAACAAGTAACAAGGTGGCCAGCCCTAGAGGGGTATGATGGACCTTTTGCTTGCCTCACAAGATAACCTAATATATTCCTAAAACTGCTATCTAAGTCCCCTTACAATAAATAAATCAAATACACAATTATCTGATTTATTTAGATATGAAAACTAAAAAGCTAATCCTAAAACTCAAAAAGATATAAATAATAATAAAGCAAGACAATTCAGCCATCTAACAACCTCATATGGCCGAAATTCTACATATAAAATATCTATTTAAAGATAGAATAAAAACTAAAGATATGATTCTCGTAAGACTTGAAAAGCTTTATGTAAATTGCATTTTTCGCCTCTTTGCGGTTGGATTCTGGTTTCAACATAAACTACAGAGATGTAGATATTTTAATTATCTATCCAATGCAATTTGAACGGACTCGAGATCAATTTTCTAGCAAACGTTATGACCAATTTACGGAGCATTGTTTTTAATTTGACGAGCTTCTTAACTTTCCAAACTTTTATGACTTCATCCTCTTCCTTGGTGGTCTTGGACACCATTGATGAACATAATCAAAGGATAATATGGAATCCATGAAAACCTTCTTGAACTTGAATGCTCGGGACCTTAGTAAAGGTCTTGGTGTTTGGCCTCCATTCGTCTTCAACGAATCATTCGCTCGGACCTATTTTCTTTCGCTACGTGTTGTTTCCGTCTTTTGAGTTTAATCGCTTGTCGACTTACATAGCTTACAACTCGTTATGTGTTAAATGATTGAATTGAATGTGTAAACCTTATTTTGGAATGATTCCATATTACATGTTTATATATGTATTTGAAATTATGAAAAAAAAATCGTTTTAAACATTTTCGTTATTGATGCATTGGGTTCCACCGGTATGGCCATGGGTGCGGGTACGTTGGAGATGAAGAGGCCCCCGTGCATGATCATGCGGATGGAAGAATCCCCCTTCTAAAAATAAAAGATCAACTACATATTCATGTAGGAAACATTGATATGAATGGGAAAGAAAAAGTAATTACCTTGGTCGGCTTGTCGGAGACAGAGTCAAAAAAGTGATGGTGAGGAAACGACGTCATTGATAGCACGGAAGAGAGGATCTGAGCATATTGATTCGGATTTCGATTTTGAGAAAGGTGACTTTGAGGGGGAAGAATGGATAGATGATTCTCAAGGGTTATTGGGAGATGACATTGATGATGTAGACAACTTATCTGTTGATTTTAATGATGAGGCTTTGCAAGAAATCGAAGTTGATTATTATCAAATCAACAAGTGTAATCAGAGGCAAACAAATGATATTGAAGAGCCTAAGGGTGATGAAGGAGCATGCCGCACTCAATTAGGCATAAAAGTCGGTGATTATGTCGATTCAAAGAAGCATCTTAAGGATCACTTATCCTTGATGGCATTACAAAAACAGTTCCAAATGCATGTGCAGAAATCTGGCAAGGGTTTATATGTTGTTAAGTGCATTCACCCTGGTTGTAGCTTCTTTTGTCGTGGTTCAAAGTTTCACCAAACCACATTATTTATGGTAAGAAAGTTTTGTGGGGAGCATACTTGTGGCACGAATATAAAGCATAATCACCATAAGCATACGATTTCAAGCAGAATTGCTTACCACATAATGTCTGAAATCCAATCATATGCATATTTGAAAAATAAGTGTTGATCGATGTATTATTAAGTAACCTTATTTTGTTAAATAGCTTGTGTATGCATTCAATCTATACAGCTTTAATACATGTACTAAAGGAGAGGGGCTTCGAAAAGCTGAAATTCAAGATTTGATGAAGGAAATGGGTGTCAATGCTAGCTACCACAAGGCAAATCAAGCGCGTTTATCTTCCCTAGATAGGATTAGAGGCACATCCGAACAAAGCTACAAGTGGCTCCATGGCTACTTGCACATGCTTAAAAAGGTTTATCCAAGACAAAATCACACATGTTGAACTAGATGCTAACCAAAGGTTCAAATTTTTCTTTTTCACCCTAGGTGCTTTGCGAAGAGGGATTCCCTTTTTGAGAAATGTAGTTGTATAGAGTTATTATCATATTTATTAGAATTTCTTGTAAACCATTTACTCTATTTTGTTTGTTAAATTGAGTACCATTGATGATGTGGTAGATAGGACTCATTTAAGCTCAAAGTATAGGGGCGTTCTCCTACTAGCACTGGCACAAGATGGTAATAAACAAATATATCCACTTGCATTTTCTATTGTTGATAGCGAGAATGACAACTTGTGGTCGTATTTTTTCCGACATTTAAGATCAATTGTACATGATGAGAATGATGTGGTCTTTCTCTCTGACCGCATGGAAGCATTATCAAAGGTTTAAGAGACACCTACTTCTTCGCGAAATGATACGCTGGTTTTATTACAACGTAATTATGTATTTTTATTGGAATTTCTAAGTGTTTTAGGCTAGATTAGGATGTTTAATTGTAATATCAAAAAAGCCTACAAATGAAGCTTTTGAAGACAGAAGTCCTAAGTTCGAGCTGAAGACCCCCTTTACAGCGATTGCAAGGAATAAAAGACTGAAGATTTTACGGAGATCAAGACCCGTGCCCTCGGGTATAGAGCCGAGATCGAGGTGAAGAGAAGATCTGAGGGGGCGAGAGTTCGCAGGACCCGTGCTGGCGGGTTGGAACCAGAGACCGCGGCTAATCGAGCTTCTGCGGACGCCGAGAGCTACAAAACCTGCGCACGCGGGTTGGGACCCGCGCTCGCGGGTGACGGTTATTCCGAGCGCCAACTCGGTTCTTATTTTATCTTTTATTTATATTTATATCTTTAGGTTTTCAGATATTGTTTTCTACTATTTAAGCCTAGTTTCGTTGCTGACTTGTCTGTTTTTATTTTCTATTATGGAGAACTAATTTCCCTTGGAGTTTGTTTGATCAAGGAAGCCTTTTTATGTAATTCGTGAGATTCTGGTAACTATTCTATTCCTTGGTTAATATCAAAACTCTTGTTTTTATTTATATGATCAATGTTTGATTTTATGAGCCTCATCAACATGTTTGATTGACTTAGATCTACAGTTTGGATTAGGTTTGATTGTTATGTGCAATCTTAATTATCCTTGAAAGAACTCTTTTGCTGGACCGTGGACTGGAATTGAGAAAGAGTATTTGATGGTTATTTTATGCATGAGACTCGTTGTTTGATTGCATGAATTGATTTCCTATTATCCTTAATACTTTGCATGATTTGAATTAAGCGTTCTTGTTCATATCATAATTTCGCCTGGACCATGGAGAAACGGAAATCTTTTATAAGGATTCGAATTAACCTGGGAATTAATAGAAAAGTGGATGAATCGATGATCGAAGGATTAAAAAGGTGGAACTGATTGAATGAACTTTGCTTTCCTTTAATTGATTTGAAACCTAATTTTATTTGCTTGCTTAAACCCCAAAAAACCCCATCTTTGTTCCTTGCTGATTGATTAGAATACCGATTTTCTTGGGTTTGATCCCTTACTTGCATGCTATACTAGTTTGTAGTGTAGGGTAATTTATTTTTGATCTCGGCACAACGACTTTAGTCGAGTCACGAAGCAAGGTTACTGCACATTTCACTTGTTTAAAAACTTGAAGGTAAAGTTTAAAAGGGGTGACTTGTGGGGCTTGTACCAACAGACGAATAAGGTGTACACCAAACAAGAGTTCAATCACCATTATACGCAACTTTGCTTATATTCTCTTCAAGTTGGTACCTACCTGAAAGAGGTTGGATTTCATAAATGGGCAAGGTCATATTTCCCCGCAAATAGATTCAACATTGGTACAATAAATAATGCAAAATGCTTTAACAATGCTATCAAGAAGGCTCGTGGATGGCCCGTGATTAGCCTCATTGATGGTATACTGGAAGTAATCGTTCGGTGGTTTTATGAAAGGAGTGAAATGGGACAAAATTCAGTGGAAGTCGTAACCCCGACAGTAAGTAAGGAATTGGAAGTGAATTACTTGAGATCATTAAGCATAGTTGTTGGTAGGATTAATCGGTATGAGTTTCAAGTGTATTGTAGTGGAACTACATTATTGGTTAATCTCCATGCTAGGACATGCTACTGCAATGCATCCCAGATTGACCAAATTCCTTGTCCACATGCCATAGATGATGCTAAGGATATTGGTGTTGACCCTATAGAATTAGTTCATCCTTTCTTTACAGCAGATAGGTGGAAAGAAGTTGTTGGGACGATGTTAGGACCTTTGGTTCTAAACATCGGAATAACGATATAGTTCTCCGAGTTTTGATAATGACAAACGCCATAAGGGAACTAATGTGCTTTTATCAAGTATATCTAAGGAACACATGTTAAACAAAGAAATCCCATGAATGACCAAAGATCACAGGAGCACACAATGAAGAGTTTCCATCAAAGTAACTCTAAAGAGGAAAGATCCCATGCAACGGGAACTCACAGGAATGAACAGAACACAAGCTGACACGATGAAGAGTTCCTCCCAAAGGAACTCTGAAGAGGACAGTTCCCACGACATGGGAACTCACATGTGAAGACAAGGACCGGTCAATGCATATCATGGGATCCTGTCTTGGACAGGATGAAAGCACAATCTTAGGAACAGATTGTCACGAGTGATCCAACGGTCCGATCATTTCAAGAAGTTGACCTAGTTCAAATCGAAGTCACATGTGAAGAAAGTACAACTTGGGCATCAATCAAAGGGCATTTTGGACATAAATGAAAGATGTGATTGAAGCCCAAGTACACTTGAGTATAAAGCCAAATGAATAGTACTCGGATTGAGTACTTCTCCTAGAATTCACAAATACCCACAACTGAGAGAGAGAAAGAAGAAGAGAAGTCCCCGGCGGCGAGTGTCTGATCTCGACGACGGTGAAGCCAAGTTCCTTGGAGCAAGGGAACTGCGATTCGGTGTAAGGTTTGAGTTAATTATTTAGTTGTTGTTGTTCGTTTAGGAATCCAGTTGAGAAGATACATTAGTGTTGCTAGAGTTAGGTAGAACTCGTAGGAACATAGAAGTTTGTATCTGGCTGTTTGTAACTAAGGAACAAATCAATAATATAAGTAGCTCATTCAAAATCCTCCAAGCGGAGGTAGAGGTTTACCCATACAACTAGTTGGTTGTAGTGGGGTTCCTCTATAAGGGAACTGTGTTTATTGCTGTTTTATTTACTTGCGATATTGTTTCTTCTGCTGCCTTGGGAACAGCTTAACAGCCAATTCCCAAGCTCTTGCTAACCAGTTACGATCCAACAATTGGTATCAGAGCATGGTTGTTCTAGATTTGTGTTAGCATCGCAGGTTCCAAAAAATGGCTCACGAACTCACCCAAGTCAGTCACAACAATAGCAAGCCACCAAGGCTCATCACTGGTAGATTCGAAGTATGGCAACGCGACATGAAGAATTGGATGCGCAGTCAGGACTACCAGGCTTGGTGCGTTATTGAGAAAGGGAACTTCAAGATTGATCCGACAATTGAGAACGACCTCTCAAAATGGGGACCAAACGAGTACAAGTGCATGGAGGCCAACTTCAAAGCCATCCAGTACCTCAAGAATGCCATGACAGTGCAAGACTGCAACAGAGTGGCAAACCTTGACACAACAAAGGAAGTGTGGGAAGCTATTCAACAAATGCATATTGGGAACTCAGACCTCCGACAAGACCTTCAGATGAATGCAAGGAGGGAGTTCTTCAACTTCCAAATGGAATTGGGAGAGTCCGTTCATAGGTACCAATCCCGTTTCGAGGGACTTTGCACCAAGATGGTTGGCCTTGGGATCAATAAAGAGGAGGTCACCGACAAAATGAAGGTTCAACAACTCTTCAATGGGTTGACTGGAGAATGGACAAAGGAAAGAACGATGTTCAAGGAGAACCCCGAAAACAGAACTCTCATGCTCCACCAGGTCTTTGGAAAGCTGGTGGGATATGAGAAAAGAAAAATAGACGACAAGATACACACGAGGGCACACCAAGGAATTGCCCTCAAACTTGAAAAACTGCTCAAGTCAGTTGAAGAGAAACATGAGGAATCTGAAGAAGAAGAGGATGAGGAACTAGTACTTGTAACAAGGGCCCTTCGATCTTTCTACAAAGGAAAGTTCAAAAAGGGGAATGGGAACTCACAAAAAGGAAAACGTTCCCAAAGAAGACCTGCTGAAAAGGACCTCTCAAACGTCACTTGCTACAAGTGCTACAAAAAGGGACACTTTGCAAAAGAGTGCCCGCTGGGAACTGATGATCGAAAGCAAGGAAAGAAGGCCTACATCGCCACCTGGGACGATGACGAGGACGAAGATCCTGAATCTTGGGCATCTCCCGACATGTGTGCAATGGCCATAGGAGACACCACTGGGGAACAACCCAGTGAGGTAACTACTGAATCCGTTCTTGCTTCCTTAAATAATTATGAAAAAACTGAGTTGCTTAAAATTCTCTCAAGCCTTGTCAAAGATAACATTAAATTGCAAAAGAAATTGGAAAAAACGGAACACACCAATGCTAAACTAGTTGGTCTTGAGCCATGTCCCAACTGGGTGCCCCTTCTTGAAAAACTTCAGTCTTACCTGTCACACATAGTAGATCTCGAAAAAGAGCTTAAGACTCTAGAAAGTGATGAGAACACTCTTCTGCAAAATCTGAGTAAGGCAAAAGGGAACTCTGAAGCCTTTAGTTCCCAAACCAAGTTTATCCCTACGAGACACGGAATAGGGTATGAATCATAGAGCCCTAGAAAAGGAAAGTCTCCTTTGAGTGAAAAAGAGATAAACGAGTGTAGGGCCCTAGAGCTTCAGTGTGAAAAACAGAAAAATGCACACTTAGAAGAGAAAATCCGTGTTCTTGAGATTGGAGTGAATGGAGAAGTAGATTATTACACTGGGAATACTAGACATAAGCTGTATGTTCAAATAGCTAAGGGAAACGGGTCTAGAGTATACAACAAAGAAACTATGGATAGGAACATGATACAAAGGCCCCATCCTAAGTACTACCTAGGAGAATACTATAAGACCTGCTGGAACTGTGGTGCTCATGGGCACTACAAGGAAAGCTGTCCCAAAGCTAAGGCCCAAACTCAGAAAAATCATGAGTACTGGAACAGGCAGAATAAACAAGCCAACAACTCCACTAGAGTTCCCTCAAAAAGAAACAACCATAGGAACTCTGCCTATAACAAGTACTCTCGTGACATTAACATTGCTGATTATGTGCTATTTGAGACTGTCTTCCCTTGCAAGGGACCAGGCAAGAGTCATCTTGCCTGGGTCCTCAAAAACTAACTTTTCTTGTAGGTGGCAGTGAGGGGGAACAGTACATTGGTCATTGACAGTGGATGCTCTAACCACATGACCGTAAACAAAGACAACCTCACCTCACTCCACCCAAAGGCCGAAGGAGGTCACGTGTCCCTTGGCAACAAAAATAAAGGGGAAATCATAGGAATAGGCGAAGTGCTACTCAACAAATCAATCAAGATCATCGACGTTAACTTGGTGAAGGACCTGGGATTCAATCTCCTGAGCGTTTCTCAAATATGTGATCAAGGGAACAACATCGTCACCTTTGATTCAAGAGAGTGTCTGGTGATCAACAAGAAGACTAACAAAATTATCTTGAAGGGAAGAAGATCCAACAACATCTACGTGGTGGATACAGAATTTGAGCCACCAAGGAAACTGTGCTTAGCGAATTCCCTCGATGAAACGGAACTCTGGCACCGAAGGCTAGGACACGCAGGTATCAATCAAATCCTGAAGCTTTATCTACAGGATCTAGTTATTGGCCTCCCACGAATCAACCTTGAAGGAGTCAAGATGTGCGAAGCATGTGTTCGTGGGAAACAGACCAGGAGCTCGTTCAAACCTAAGAAGGTAGTAAGCACTACAAGACCCCTGGAGCTAATACACATGGATCTCTGTGGTCCCATGGACACTGAAAGCTACGGAGGAAAAAGGTACATGTATGTCCTAATTGATGATTTTTCAAGATTTACATGGGTACTTTTCTTGAGATCAAAATCAGATACTTTCAAAGAGTTCAAGACTCTAATCAAGAGGACGGAAGTGAGCATGGGAATCAAGCTCAAGTCACTCAGATCTGACCACGGAACTGAGTTCAAAACTCAGAGTTCCTAAGGTACTGTGACAACAATGGTGTATCTCACAATTTCTCAGCTCCTCGGACTCCTCAACAAAATGGCATGGTAGAAAGGAAAAACAGAACTCTAGAAGACATGGCAAGAGCCATGATGTTGGAAAGTAAAGGCCCTGCACATTTCTGGGCCGAAACTATTTCCACTGCCACTTACATTCTGAATCTAGCCATGACACGTCCAATGATCAAGAAAACATCCTACGAGCTCATCAAAGGAAGGAAGCCTAACATCTCTCACTTAAGGACCTTTGGATGCAAATGCTTTGTTCACAACAATGGGAAGGACAACCTCGAGAAAATTGACCCCAGAAGCGATGAAGGGATATTCCTGTGATACTCTTCCAAAAGAAAGGCGTACAGGGTCTACAACAAGAGGACCAAGAAGATAGAGGAAAGCATTCATGTCATCTTCGATGAAAAATCTGTAAAGATGGGAACAGAGGACCAAGGAAAGGGAACTCTGTTCAAATTGGTCAGACAAGAAGAAGACGACGGCGAGGATGAACCAAAGAAGAGAGATGAAGACTATCCAAGTGGGAACAATGGCCCACAATCAGGGAACAACGAAGGAGATCAAAATTCCACAGATCAAAGCTCCGTTGAAGTTCCCTCCTCAACTGATGAACCACAAGATGCAACGAACTCTCTTGTTCCCCAAACTGAAGTTGCACCTGAATCTAGCGTTCAAGGGGAACAACGAGGGAACCCTTAAGAGAATTTTGATGCAAGTCTCAGCGAAGAAGCTGAGCACAACTTTCCCACGGAAGAAGAAGAGGCTCAAGATACAAACACAGAAACAAGGGAACAGGTCGATGTCTCACACATTTGAACAAGGAACTACCATCAGAAAAGGGATCACCCCATCGACAACATCATCACTCCCTATGAAAAAGGTGTACAAACTCGTTCCTCTATCAATAACTTTTGTGCCTTTAATGCGTTTGTTTCACTGGTGGAACCAAAGAATATCAAAGAAGCCTTAAAAGACCCTGACTGGATCCAAGTCATGCAAGAGGAACTCCATCAATTTGAGAGAAACAAGGTATGGAAGCTAGTTCCCAGGCCCAAGAACAAGAACATTATAGGAACTCGATGGGTCTTCCGGAACAAGCTCGATGATACTGGGGCCGTAGCAAGAAACAAAGCCCGCTTGGTTGCTCAAGGCTACAGACAAGAAGAGTGGATCGACTATGAAGAGACCTTCGCACCAGTTGCAAGGATTGAGGCCATCCGCCTTCTCATAGCCTATGCAGTCCACCAAGGATTCAAGTTATATCCGATGGATGTGAAGACGGCTTTTCTCAATGGGAACCTCAAGGAAGAAGTATACGTAGCTCAACCCCCAGGATTCGAAGATGAGAAACTGCCCAACCACGTCTACTTCCTGGAGAGGGCCCTCTACGGTCTCAAACAAGCTCCTAGAGCATGGTATGACAAGTTTGCTCAGTTCCTTCTATCTCATGGATACATCAAGGTTCTATAGACCAAATCTTGTTCCTCAAGAAAGAGTCTAAAGATATCTTGATTGTACAAGTATATGTTGATGACATTGTTTTTGGAGCAACTAACGAAACTCTTGTAGAGAAATTTAAGAACCTCATGAGCAGTGAATTTGAGATGAGTCTCATAGAGGAACTCACGTTCTTCTTGGGACTCCAAATCTCCCAAACAAAGGAGGGAACAAAGATTCATCAACAGAAATACATCAAAGAAATGCTTGTGAAGTATGGGATGGAACACTCCAGACCCATTGACACTCCCATCTCACCAAACTCAAGACTCAATGCGAATGAAACAGGTATAAGTGTGGACCAAAGAAATTATCGAGGTATGATCGGGTCCCTCCTCTACTTAACTGCTAGTAGATCTGATATCATGTTCTCCGTATGTCTCTGTGCTCGTTTTCAAGCTAACCCCAAGGAATCACACCTGAAAGAGGTGAAGAGGATTTTCAGGTATCTTCAAGGGAACGACAACTTGTGCCTTCGGTATCCAAGGAACAGTTCCCTTGAACTCATTGCATACACAAATGCAGACTTTGCAGGGCACATGGTTGATAGAAAGAGCACATCTGGAATGGCCCAATTCGTAGGATCATGCCTAGTTTCCTGGGGATCCAAGAAGCAAAATTCAGTGGCACTCTCCACAGCTGAAGCCGAATACGTGGCTGCCGCATCATGCTGTTCCCAAGTATTATGGCTCAAGTCTCAACTTCAGGATAATGGTATGTCTTTTGGCCCAGTTCCCATTCTCTGTGATAATACTTGTGCCATTAACATATCCAAAAATCTTGTGCATCACTCTAGGACCAAGCATATAGATATTAGGCATCATTTCCTACGTGATAGTGTTGAGAATGAAAACATCTCTATGGAACACTGTAGAACGGAAGAGCAAATTGCGGACATCCTCACTAAAGCTTTAGACAGACGTCCCTACCAGCATTTTTGAATGCTTCTAGGGATGATAAATCTAAACTAAACAAGTCCCTATTTGTTTCTCCCTCAATGCTTGACTAGTTTAACTAGAAATGCATGATAGGGAACACTTGGAATTATTGCTTTCATTTTACCATGCTTACTAGTCTAGAGCTTATTTATGTACAATGGAATTATTTTTTTTTGCCCAAAATGATCAACCAGAGTTCCCTTTAACCCTCTCTACAAGCCACTATGACGGTTGATCATATTACTAACCCTAAGCTAAGGACCAGACAAACGTTTCTCATGAGCCAAACTCTTTAGACCTTTATCGTGTTGCAATTGTCTGGCTCCTCTTTTAGTTCCTAGCTTCACAAAGAAAATTGAGTGTGAGTTCCCTGAACCTCTCCACTCAACATGACCTTTCAAAAGATCATGGGAACTGGTGTGTACACACAAGAGAACACAACTAGATTTGAATAATGAAACGTCGCTTGGAAAATGGGAAATGTGTCAGACTCTGAAGCGTTTTGGACCAAGTATTCAAATTTCAAAAAGACTTCCCAAAGAAGAAAATGACGCGTGTCAGAAGCGTGCTAAGAAAGTTGAAACGCCCCTCCGCATTCATTGGCCAACGGTTATCGAGGTTTCCTAACTTCCCTTTCTACCCTCGTCTCCTTCTCCCACATAAAACCCCTTTGCCATTTTTGGGCCCTTCTTCTTCATTCACCCTCTGCAACTCACTCTCTTCACATCCCTCTCACCCTCTACTTCGAGAAAACCTCCAAAATCCTTCTCTTCCCCAGAAATCCTTCCATGGCTTCCACTCACACATTCGATGATGTTAAAGCATGGGTCAACAAAAATCCCCGCACCCTTTTCGTCTCCATGCTACAACACATCGAGAAAGAACAAGACCCTGTTCTTCGCGATGTCCTCATCCAAGGACTCTACAATTACGTAAGCCCTCTCATGCCTCCTCCTTCTCTTCCTCCTCCGACAACGCAAGCTCTTGCGATCTCCTCCTCCATCGCCACTTCCTCTCAATCTCTTCCACCTCTCTCTTCCTCCGGAACTGTCATCGTCGACAGTTTCGGATCCGAACCTCCATCAAAACACGAAAAACACAAACACAAAAAATCCAAACACTCTTACAAATCCAACCATTCCTCTAAAGACCCCTCAAAATCCAAACCCTTCTCCAAACGAAAACACTCCGAGATCTCATCCCCTTCTCACTTCTCGGAGCCGAAAAAGAAGTCGTTTTTCAAAATCGACGACTATCTCAACTGTTCCAAAGACAACTCTTGCATGGAAAAACCTCCTTTCATCTTCTCCTCTGCTTCCGACTCTGGGACCTCACAATCCCAGCGTCAACCTCTACCACCTCCTGCTCCACATTCTCTCCATCAGAGTCCCCAACCTTGGGAACTCTAACCTCAATGCACCCTCCTCCACACCCCCTTCCTCTCTTCCTCCCATTCCCGAGGGAACTCCTACCCCTCCTCCTTCGAAACGAAACACACCTCCACCACCCACCTCTCCCATTGCTCAGTCTCCCTCTCACAATCCAAACACCGCCTCTGGGACCTCTAGTCCCAAGGTATCGAACAATCCTCCCCCTTCAACCCCCACAATTCCAACTTCACAAACTTCTCCTCCTCCTCCCTCTTCTCCCTCCACACTCAAACTCCCATCTCCCTCTTCCTCGGCCCAACGAGTCCTCAACCTCGACTTGGATGACGACGATCTTCCAATCGTCGTCGTCCTCGGAAAAAGGCCAAGGAGCAGCCTCCCATAGTCATGGGAACTGCGGAAGAAGAGGCCGGCCTAAAAGCCCTCGAGGAAGAATTCCGAGGCGTCCTCTATGCGCCTTCCGAAGGCCAAGGGAACCAGCTCCCCGAAGAAGGGAACCCAACACCAGCTGATGGTGCTGGGCTAAGCAGTCGTCATCAAGAAGACGACGAAGAGGAAACAGGGCTGACCTCCTCCGAAGATTAAGGGACCTCCAGCGATGACGCTGAGGACCATGAGGAGGCCACGACTGCCACTGAGCCTGCTGATATGCTGTGTTTTGTACATCATAACTAGGACTTTTTAGTACATATTTCTATAGTGTTTTAGGCCTATTATGAGCATTATTGAGCATCAGAGTTGAAGGTCGGAAGTTTAGAGTTAGCAAGATTTGAATATGTCGAAGGTTTCTGAAGGCCGCGATCGCCGCCGCTATTGAGGGCGGTCGCGGTGGACGTCGCCGAGGAGGACAAGGTCGCCATTTGAGGACCGCGATGTTGTTGAAGGTCGCGATCACGACCATGTATGGGTGGCGATCGCGGTTACCAGAGGTCGCCGATGGATCGTGGTTTGCAGCCAGGCAGCGATCGCGGCATGTATTGGTGGCGATCGCGGCTCTGTGGGATCTGACGCGCGTTCATATTTATCCGTTTAGTTTATTTATTTTATATTTTTTATCTTTTTAATTCCGACTTATTCGAGACTGTATTAGGTTATTTTTCAAACTTTGTTTTGGTATTCTCTCTTAGACCTAATTTCAGACTTTGTGTATTTCTCTCTTATGGAGAACTAAACTCTCTAAAATTCTATTCGAGTTGAAGCTTTTGAGACTCAAGTTGTTGTGAGATTCATCTATTCAGGTTTATTTCTACAGATTATTTCAATTCTCTTGTGTGTAATTTATATTGATTGTGTTGATTTCTTCAGGCTTAGCTAACTTGTTGGAATTAATATTATCTATTGCTAGATTTAGGTTTTCTCGTAGCAAAGCCTGATCTTTGTAGCAACTCCATTGGTTTAGGACTCGTTGGACTAAAACAATTGAGAAGAGATTTGAACGCATGTTAATTGTTTGACTCGTTGGAATTCAATTGCATGTATCCTGTTTATCCTATTTCTTAATGCTAATATCCTTATTATTTATGATCGTTTCATGAATTGTTTGGATGTTAAGTTGCATGTCTCGTTGCCATTTTATAATTCTGATCAGGATAGGAATAACTGAAAGAAATAACTTGTTTGAATCTAGGATCAATAACTTAAGGAAGAAAAGTGAATACTTGAATAGGATTGCTTTTCCCTAATTGATAAAAATCCAACTTTTGCATTGTTTGATTGCTTTCTTTATTTGTTTCAATTCTTAGTTTCTAGTTTTAAATTCCAAAATCCCCCCTTTGTTACCTCTTTGAGTTGATAATAATAAAACTTAGGATACAAGTGTCTCTTGGGTTCGACCCCGACTTACTGACTATAATGGTTTAGTAACTAGGGAATTATTTTGTATTTGGCATCAACAATTTTCAACCAGTCAAATTTTGGCGCCGTTGCCGGGGACACTTTTGTTTAATTCTAAGTTTTTATTGTTACCAACTCTGGTGTGGACCCTAGTTTATGGTCCACATTCTTGCTACTGATTCTTCTATTTTGCCTCTTGATTCAGAGATCGAAAGGACTCTTTCCAGGTTGAGACGTGAAGCTCGGGAACTACTCCGTGAATTACCTTTTAACTTGGATTCTGCTGAAGCTGAGATAATGGGAGATCAGACTTTGAGGAAAGTTGACTGCCCCAAACTTTCAACAGCAGCCCCTGGTTGTTGAGTTCCTGCGCTGAATGAAGGCGTTAAGTTTGAGTTGAAGTCTGGATTGATCCATCTCTTACCCCAATCCTATGGGCATGGTGGAGAAGATCCAAACAAGCATCTTGCTGAATTTGATCAGGTCTGCTCAAGTATGAAGCCTGTTGATGTAACTGAGGACCAGATCAAGCTGAGGGCGTTTCCTTTCTCTCTGAAGGATTCAGCCAATGAGTGGCTCTACTATCTTTCTCCAGGATCCATAAATACATGGACTAAGATGAAAGCGGCATTCTTGGAGAAATACTTTCCTGCCACCAAACAGAACAGTCTGAAGAAGAGCCTAAGCAACATTGAGAAACAGGCTGGAGAGAGCCTATAATATTATCATGAGCGATTCAAGAGACTGTGTGCTAGCCGTCCGTATCATGGGTATTCTGATCAAGACCTGGTATTGTATTTCTTTGGTGGATTACTGGATGAAAAGCGTAGAATGGTGAATGCAACTTGTGGTGGAAGCCTGATGAACAAGACACCAGTAGATGCCCTTGAGCTCTTTTCTGAGCTATCTGAGAACTCAAGGCAATTCAACAAAAGAACTAATGCTATGGACTCCTCTTCTGTTATAAAAGCTGAGATGGCGGAGTTGAAAGATATGATGAAGTGGTTCATGCTATCAGGAACCCCTCAACAACTGAAGGCATGTGAAATCTGTGCTGATACACTTCAACCTATTGATGCCTGTCCACAACTCCAGGAACCTCAGGCTGAGGTTAATGCTGTAGGAGGCTATGGACCTCCTAGACCTCGTTTTGATCCCTATTCTAATACATACAATCCAGGCTGGGCACATCATCCAAATCTGAGATATGGGAATCAGAATCAGCCCCAATATAATAATCAAGGAGGAAATCAACAACGCAGACAACCTTATGTTCCTAGACCTCCAGTTCAAAATCAAAACTACTCCTTCAATGTTGAAGAGATGTTTGCAAGGCTAGCCAACACGGTAGATCAGATGGGACAGACCACTCAGGCCAGTATCAAGAATATGGAGACTCAGATCAGTCAACTGGCTAATGCAGTAAGCAAAATGGAGGCTAGAGATTCTGGAAAATTGCCAGCACAACCCATCAATCCTCGGGAGAATGTGAGTGCGATCACATTACGAAGTGGAAAAGAATTACCGAGAACTGACGAGAGATCTGCGGAACCGCGATCGCCGCCACAACTAGAAGCGACCGCGGCTGAAGAGGCCGCGATCGCGGCCCCACCCATCGGCGATCGCGGTCCCTTCTCTGAGGCCTCGGGATTTGAGAAAATCGAAGACGCGATCGCGTCCACATCGGGCAGCGATCGCGGTGGCGGTGATTCCCGAAAAACTAAAGAACCGAGATCGCGGCCTTCTGATGGCGATCGCGGCCTGGCTCTAGATTACAGCGATCAATATGTTTGTCCGGATTTCCCTTCTATGGTTTCCCAAAAGCCACCTCCTCCTTTTCCTGAAGCACTGAAAGACACAAGGAAGCCATAGAATGACAAGGAGATATTTGAGACGTTTTCCAAGTGTGAGGTAAATATCCCTTTGCTCAATCTGATTAAAAGTGTTCCTAGATTTGCTAAATTTCTGAAAGAGTTATGCACTATCAAAAGGAACCAAAAATTAAAAGGGAAACAGAAAGTTAAGGTCAGTGAACATGTCTCTGCTGTATTTCAAAGGCGAATGCCTAAAAGTGCAGTGATCGAAGCATGTTCAGCATTCCCTGCATAATAGCAGACACTAAAATAGATAAAGCCATGCTTGATTTAGGTGCTTCTATTAATGTTATGCCTTACTTTGTTTACACTTCACTAGGCTTAGGACCTTTGCATGAAACTAGTGTTATTGTTCAATTAGCTGATAGGTCCACAGTCTACCCGAAAGGGGTTGTTGAAGATGTCCTTGTCATGGTAGATAATCTGATTTTCCCTGCTGATTTTTATGTGCTTGATATGGATCATGATGTGCATGCTGCACCCATTCTGTTAGGACGTCCTTTCATGAAAACTGCTAGAACAAAAAATGATATGTGTAAAGGTGTCCTAACTATGGAATTTGATGGGGATAAATTTGAAAATAGTATGGATAATGCTATGAAATACCCCCAGGATGACCATTCTCTATGTTCTATTGATGTGATTGATCCCATTGTGCAAGATTTCTTTGATACTACTTATGGTGATGAGTTACAATCTGTTTTAGAGAATGACATCGAAATTTCATGCTTGGATTACAATTTGCCTGATAGATATCATGAAATCCTTGCTGAATTAAGTGCTTGCTGTGAATCTCCTGCTGATGCTTTGGCCATTGGGCCCATACCACTAACTCTCCCTAGCGAGAAATTGCTTCCTTCTGTAGTACAGGCACTTGAAATTGAGCTTAAACAGCTCCCTGAGCATTTAAAATATGTCTTTCTTGGAGATGGTGACACTTTACCTGTCATTATTTCTAAGGAGCAAGAAGAAAAATTGGTGCAGGTACTAAAAGAGCACAAGACAGCTCTAGGATGGACTATTGCTAACATCAAAGGGATTAGTCCCTCTACATGTATGCATAGGATCCTCCTAGAAGATGGTGCCAAGCCATCCAGACAGCCACAGAGAAGGCTCAACCCACCTATGATGGAGGTAGTAAGAAAGGAGGTACCGAAGCTCCTACAAGAAGGTATGATCTATCCCATCTCTAATAGTCAGTGGGTTAGTCCGACCCAAGTTGTGCCCAAAAAGGGAGGCATTACAGTGGTAGAGAATGTGCATGGGGAACTAGTCCCCACACGAGTCCAGACAGGTTGGAGAGTCTGTATTGATTACCGTAAGCTGAATGCGGTAACCAGAAAAAATCACTTTCCCTTGCCATTCATTGATCAAATGATTGAGCAACTTGCTGGTCGTTCCTATTATTGCTTTCTAGATGGCTATTCAGGGTATTTTCAGATCGCTATTGCACCAGAGGACCAGGAGAAAACGACATTTACATGTCCGTTTGGCACTTTTGCATACCGCAGAATGCCATTCGGATTATGTAACGCACCCGGTACGTTCCAACGGTATATGGTAAGCATCTTTTCTGAGTATATTGAAAATTTCATAGAGGTTTTTAAGGATGACTTTATAGTACATGGAGACGACTTTGATGCCTATTTAAATCATCTCTCCTTAGTCCTTCAAAGATATGTAGAAACCAATTTGGTTCTTAACTCTGAGACGTGTCACTTTACGGTTGAGCAAGGCATTGTGTTAGGTCACATAGTGTCATCCAGGGGTATTGAGGTCGATAAGGCAAAGATTGATATCATTCAGTCTTTGCCTTATCATACTAATGTGCGTGAAGTGCGTTCTTTTCTAGGCCATGCAGGTTTCTATCGCAGGTTTATTAAAGACTTTTCCAAGATCTCAGCCCCATTGTGTGATTTGTTGAAGAAGGATGTGCCTTATGCGTTTAATGAGGCATGCAAAAAGGCGTTTGATGAGCTAAAAACACGCCTAATCAGTGCCCTAATAATTCAAGACCCGGATTGGTCTCAACCTTTTGAGATCATGCGTGATGCAAGTGACTACGCTGTTGGGGCTGTTTTGGGGCAAAAGGAAGCTAGAGCATCTCATGTCATACATTATGCTTCCATGACTCTAAACGATGCCCAAAGGAACTACTCCACCACTGAGAAGGAAATTCTTGCTGTAGTGTTTGCCTTGGAGAAGTTCAGATAGTATTTGCTGGGAACAAATGTAATAGTTTATTCAGACCATGCAGCACTTCGTTATTTAATGACGAAAAAGGAGGCTAAGCCGAGATTGATAAGATGGATCCTCTTGCTGAGTGAGTTTGATATTGAGATACGGGATAAAAAGGGAGCCAACAATCTTGTAGCTGACCATCTGAGCCGGCTTGTACATGTGGAAAACAAGTTAGACAGCCAAAAACAAATTCAAGGACGATTTCCCGATGACATGTTGTTCGGAGTCGACACTGGTGTCCAACCGCGATCGCCGCCAGAAAAAGAGGCGACCGCATCTTAGACAACCGCGATCGCGGCCAAAATCAGCGGCGATCGCGGCCCTGGTGGTGACAGCGACGGTGAACCGCGATTCGAGGAGTTTGCTTGTGGGATCCACTCTTTCAGGCCATGGTATGCAAATCTAGTTAACTACCTCGTCTCAGGGGAGTTTCCGCCTAATTTTACCAAGGCTCAGAAGGACAAGGTGCGTCATGAATCCTGATTCTATGTCTGGGATGATCCTTATTTATGGAAGCACTGCACATATTAGGTAATCCGACGGTGTGTCCCGGATTCTGAGGTACAATCTATTCTATCTTTTTGTCATTCCTATGCATGTGAGGGTCACTTTGGGACTAATAAAACTGCTAGGAAAGTCTTAGAAGATGGATTTTATTGGCCTCATTTTTTTAGGGATGCATATGCTTTCTGTAAATCATGTGATCGTTGTCAGAGGGTGGGTAATATTTCTAAAAGACATGAGATGCCTCAATCTCGCATGATATTCTGTGAAGTTTTTGATGTTTGGGGCATTGATTTTATGGGACCCTTCCCCTCTTCCTATGGGAATCTGTATATTTTACTTGCGGTGGACTATGTTTCCAAGTGGGTGGAAGCAAAGGCCGCCAGAACTGATGATTCAAAAAAAGTTTCAGGTTTCCTTAAGGACAACATTTTTTCCAGATTTGGGATTCCAAAAGCTCTAATAAGTGACAGGGGTACTCATTTTTGCAACAAGACTGCGAGCGCTTTATTGAAGAAGTACCATGTCACTCAGAAGATCTCTACATCTTATCATCCCCAGACCAATGGACAAGCTGAAGTGTCCAACAGGGAGATAAAATCTATATTGGAGAAGACAGTGGCGCCTAACAGGAAAGATTGGAGTTTGAGACTCAATGATGCTTTGTGGGCCTACCGTACTACTTATAAAACACCCATCGGGATGTCTCCCTTCAGATTGGTTTATGGAAAAGGCTATCACTTGCCAGTTGAGCTTGAGCATAAAGCTTATTGGGCGGTCCAAAAGTGCAATTTCAACATTAAAGAGAATGGAGAGTTCAGGAAATTACAATTGCAAGAGTTGGAAGAGTTGAGATTGGATACTTATGATAATGCTGTGAATTACAAGAACAAAACCAAAGCATGGCATGATAAAAACATCCTAAGGAAGGAATTCAAGGTCGGAGACAAGGTCCTTCTATTTCAATCTCGTCTCACACTCTTCCCACGCAAACTCCGTTCCAGATGGGCTGGACCGTATACAATTACTCAAGTTTTTCCACATGGGGCTGTAAAATTATTGGATGGGGACTCCCATAAAGTGTTCAAAGTTAATGGTCAGAGATTAAAAAAATACCATGAAGGAGTCAGCCATGAAGTGCTAGAAGAGATGGGTCTTCATGGTCCAAACCCAATTGCCAACTAAAATAGGGCACCGATGTCGAGCCAACGACATTAAACAAAGGCGCCGCTCGGGAGGCAACTCAAGGTAAGTTTTTCTTTTCTTTTTCTATTTTTTTTTTTGTTTAATTTTTCTTTTCAATCTCGTGAGGCTAACACACAGGTACTAGGTTCGAAAGAACATTACTGAGGACAAACCGCGATCGCCCCTTCAAAAGGGCGATTGCGGGGCGTTTTTTGAAAGGAATTGACGGTACTTTGCGAAAGTCGCGATCGCGGCCCACACAGGGCAGCGATCGCGGCCCTTGAGATATAAAAAAAAATTAATTAAGATGTAAATTTACACGAGGCAGTGGGGCCACTCCCACCGCCGACCCCACTCCTCTTCATTCCGCTTCTCTTTCTCCTTCCTCCTCTATTTCTCACATCTTCTTCAACCTCCTTCAAAAACCTCCATTAAAACCCTTTTTCAACCTCCATTACCCTCCTCAACAATTTCTTCCAAACTCAATACAAAACCCGGATCTACAATCCTCATTCCGTCCTCAATCCTAATCCGTTCACAAAATTTCTTTTACCTCTCTATTTCTTCCCCAAAATCAAATCTACTAAAATCCCAAAATTTTCCCCCACACCTTTCAATCCACCATAACCATCCCTCTTGGCCCATTGAAGGGTCGTTGAAGGCGAACAAAGGAGGCGACCGCGGCTCGGAGTTGAAGAGAACCGCGGTTCGGAGTTGCATCGCAGTTGGAAATCGCCGATCCCGCCAGACCGCGATCGCTGTCCCCGATCAACCGCGATCGCGGCCCAAATTCAGAAGGAGACCGCACTTCTTTTGCTCGGCGATCGCGGCCCCCCAACAGTTTCGTTTTTTTTTCAGCTTTTGTAAGTTGCTTCTTCGCCTCTACTAATGATCTGAATAGCTGCATTAATTAGATGGCGTATCCTGTTAAGAAGCTAACTCCTGCTCAGAAGAAAAAATGAGATTCTTTGGCTAAGAGAAAATGCACTAGTACTAAATTCTTTGATGTTGAGATGCTTGGGACACTAGGCATGTATGACTGTACTAGAGGGTTTCTGATGAATGGTGGATTAGGGGGGTTTATTGAGCTGAATGCCCCTACTTATAGGAACATATTGTTGGAGTTTCTGTCTACATTTAAGGATGATGAGGGTTTGTTAAAATTCAATATTTTGGATGAACCATATTATATAGACAGAGAGGGGTTGAGAGGAGTTTTTGGGATTACTGGTGAGCCTACTAAGAATTGGGATTCAGATAGTAAAGAGTCAGGCCTTAATGATTTTTGGGAGGCGATTACAAGTGTTGGGTTTTTGCCTAAGAAGGGGGAATATAATTACTGCATTACCCATCCTTGCATTAGATTATGTCATAAGGTGTTGTCTATGAGTTTTCTGGGACAGGGGGAGGATAATAAGGCGTCCCGCTTTGACTTGAGCATGATTTGGGGTTTGATGCCTATGAAGAATGTAATTCTTGATTGGGTTGAGTTGTTTATTGGGAGTATTAAAAAGATCCTAAAGAAGGATACAAGCAAGATTGCTATTGGTGGGATGATTACTCTGATTTCCAGAGAGTTTGTGAGTGAGGAGAGATTTGGACGGCCTGATAGTGATGAGTTTAAATATAATGAGAACCAGCTGAAGAGAGCGCATTGTTTGAAGGGATCAGCTGAACAGGGTTATATTTGGACTATAGGTTTTCCAGCTGGGGATTACTTGCATCTTCCCAGAGCCATGCCAACTGGCCCTACCTTAGCTTATCTGTACATCCCGTCTGATTTTGTTGGTGGGGGCGGGGTTCAGTAGAAGGAGCCTACGGCTGATGTAGAGATGGAGGATCAGGAGGACCATGATGGTCATGATGATGATGATGGTGATGATAGAGACGATGGAGGAGATGTTAGAGATGGTGGTGTTGGTTTTGTACTTGGAGGTGGTGTTGGGACGTCATCAGCTGGATGGGGTGGCAGTTCTAGTACAACACCAACGAGTACATCGAGTTGGGCGACAAGAGGATATACTGGTTATGGTGATGGTGGAGATGCTGCTTATAGAGGTGGATATGGAGGATATGGAGATACCTCTACATGGGATGCTGTTGCAGGTAGAGCTGGCTGGGGTGGGCATTCTGATTCTGATTGGCAGAAATGGATGTTCTGGGAGATGGGACGACTTACTATGTCCTAGAATGAGATAGTGTCCGCCCAGAGAGATATTGTGGCGCAGCAGAGAGACTTGGCAGCTCAGCAGAGTGCTATTGCATCCACAATTCAGGACATGCAGCGAGTGCAGGGGCAGCATCATGAGTTTTTCAGTCACATGTGGCCAGGCTTTCCTGATTGGTCACCGTATCAACAACCACCAGGTTCCCCACAGTAAGTCTTCTGTTTTCTTTTCCTTTAGTTTTTTATCTGATTTGTCTTTATTTCATTGAGGGCAATGTAAGGTTTAAGTATGGGGGAGGGAGTACTCACTGTTGTATATTTGTACAGATGCATTTCATATTTAAATAGAAAAAAATAAAAAAATAAAAAAATAAAAAAATAAAAAAAAGCCATAAAAATATAAAAAAGGCATAGAAATTCCTGGGATGAGCTGAAAACCCGAAAGGGTGGCTCAGGTAATAAGCAGGTAACCCGGACCAACATTAGGCTGGGGTAATAAGAGGTTAATAAGAGATGTGAGTATTTGTGAGCACACCTAAAGAAAAATGAAAAGAGTGATTAGGTGAAAACCCGAAAGGGCGCCTAAGTAGAATGAGTGGTAAAATTAGAGTGTTTAGGATCATATTCTACTTTGGGGCTTGGGGATTACACTTTAGATGTTGGATAGATCCTAGGTTGCTCTAAATTTTTTGGAGCTTGAGTGTTATATCTTGTATCTGTGAGGTGTGTGATTTGAGCTTTCATGTTTTTGCTCATTATTTCTCTACATGGGTTCGGGTTGTGAGATTATTTTGAGTGCTTTTTAGTTTTAGATCATCTTATCCCATTGCTGTTTGTAGACCTTTGTTGATTTGTCATGCTTGATTTTATTTTTTTGAGCTTACTTGAGGACGAGCAAGGTCTAAGTATGGAGGAATTTGATATGCTGTGTTTTGTACAGCATAACTAAGACTTTTTAGTACATATTTCTGTAGTGTTCTACGCCTATTATGAGCATTATTGAGCATCAGAGTTGAAGGCCGGAAGTTTAGAGTTAGCAAGATTTGAAGATGTCGAAGGTTTCTGAAGGCTGCGATCGCCACCGCTATTAAGGGCGATCACGGTGGACGTCGCCGAGGAGGACAAGGTCACCATTTGAGGACCGCGATGTTGTTGAAGGCCGCGATCGCGACCATGTATGGGTGGCGATCACGGTTGCCAGAGGTCGCCGATGGATCACGGTTTGCAGCCAGGCTGCGATCGCGGTATGTATTGGTGGCGATCGCGGCTCTGTGGGATCTTACGCGTGTTCATATTTATCCGTTTAGTTTATTTATTTTATATTTTTTATCTTTTTAATTCCGACTTGTTCGAGACTATATTAGGTTATTTTTCAGACTTTGTTTTGGTATTCTCTCTTAGACCTAATTTCAGACTTTGTGTTTTTCTCTCTTATGGAGAACTAAACTCCCTAAAATTCTATTCGAGTTGAAGCTTTTCAGACTCAAGTTGTTGTGAGATTCATCTATTCAGGTTTATTTCTACAGGTTATTTCAATTCTCTTGTGCGTAATTTATATTGATTGTGTTGATTTCTTCAGGCTTAGCTAACTTGTTGGAATTAATATTATCTATTGCTAGATTAAGGTTTTCTCGTAGCAAAGCCTGATCTTTGTAGCAACTCAATTGGTTTAGGACTCGTTGGACTAAAACAATTGAGAAGAGATTTGAATGCATGTTAATTGTTTCACTCGTTGGAATTCAATTGCATGTATCCTGTTTATCCTTGTTCTTAATGCTAATATCCTTATTATTTATGATCGTTTCATGAATTGTTTGGATGTTAAGTTGCATGTGTCGTTGCCATGTTATAATTCTGATCAGGATAGAAATAACTGAAAGAAATAACTTGTTTGAATCTAGGATCAATAACTTGAGGAAGAAAAGTGAATACTTGAATAGGATTGCTTTTCCCTAATTGATAAAAATCCAACTTTTGCATTGTTTGATTGCTTGCTTTGTTTGTTTCAATTCTTAGTTTCTAGTTTTAAATTCCAAAATCCCCCCTTTGTTACCTCATTGAGTTGATAATAATAAAACTTAGGATACAAGTGTCTCTTGGGTTCGACCCCGACTTACTGACTATACTAGTTTAGTAACTAGGGAATTATTTTTGATTTGGCATCAACGATTTTCAGCCAGTCACCTGCCGGCATCCCAACTCCCGGACACCAAATGGTGGTGTCGGCCCAATCCCCAAAGGAAAGGAACCGTCCTCTGATGATCGAAGCGGCTGCGCCCTCTCAGCAAAATAGCAAGACTACGGTCTCAAGAGGGAACACGACCAAGGGCAAGAGAGGGAAAGGAACTGTGCCCAAGAAAATCCACATCTCTGAGAATCGCAAGCTCCTTCCCCCCCTCATCCTCTCAGAAGAGCAGCTCACCGAACAAGGGCTAGGGCAACTATGGGAACTGATCAAGGCCCAAGGATGGGAACACATGTGTAGCGAGGCCGTGAGTATTGATCCCTCTCAGGTGCGCCGATTCTACAATAATTTTGTGGTCCACAACAACGACACCAAGGGAACTCTCTCTCTCGAAGGCGATGATTTCATCTTCACAACATCCACAATCTGCCTTCAACTACAGGTCCCTGTCGAGGGCCTCCAGGAACTGCCCACCAAGAGCTGGGGCGACTACGACAGCGAGGTGATCTATAACATGATCTATGAGGGCCGTGTTCCCACCACTGGCACCTCTACCCATCACCTGTGCCTCATTGCAAACCTGGCTCATCAGTTCATCATCAACATGGTGATCCCTCGCCAGGAGAAGCGCCTTGTTATCAACATCCCTGATGTCATTCTCCTCTACCACTTTCTCCTCAAAAAGCCCATCAACCTCCCTCGCATAATTCTAGGGCACATGGAGAAGTGCATGGCTTCCAAATCCCACTCCCTTCCCTACGCTGGCCTCGTCAAGAAACTCTTGCTCAGAGAAGGCCTCTACGACACTTCCAAAGAAGAGGTCACCATCGGAAGGGAACTGGACATCTCTGTGGTCCAGAAAATGCGTCACTCTGAGCCTGTGGAGGACCAAGAAAGGCTGGCATCCGGTGAAGGCGCCCAGGATGGGAACACTCAAGTGTTGATGCACGTTGCCAACACTCTCGACAAGATGGCAAGGGATCAAGAACAGATTGCTAAAGTCTTGACACAAGAAAAGCTCGGATTGAGTACTTCTCCCAGAATTCACAAATTCCCACAACTGAGAGAGAGAAAGAAGAAGAGAAGTCTCGGGCGGCGAGTGTCTGATCTCGGCGACGGTGAAGCCAAGTTTCCTGGAGCAAGGGAACTGCGATTCGGTGTAAGGTTTGAGTTACTTATTTAGTTGTTGTTGTTCGTTTAGGAATCCAGTTGAGAAGATACATTAGTGTTGCTAGAGTTAGGTAGAACTCATAGGAACATAGAAGTTTGTATCTGGCTGTTTGTAACTAAGGAACAAATCAATAATATAAGTAACTCATTCAAAATCCTCCAAGCGGAGGTAGAGGTTTACCCATACAACTAGTTGGTTGAAGTGGGGTTCCTCTATAAGGGAACTGTGTTTATTGCTGTTTTATTTACTTGCGATATTGTTTCTTCCGCTGCCTTGGGAACAGCTTAACAGCCAGTTTCTAAGCTCTTGCTAACCAGTTACGATCCAACAGAAGTTTACGAGGAAACTGTGTATCCGATCCCTCCCATTGATCGTGGGGAAGTTCCTGATTTGGTTATGAATATAACATGTCTACCCCCAATCGTGAGGAAGAAATTCAGAAGACCAAGGAAGAACAGAATACCATCACGTGGCGATTATAGGGGCCAAAAGAGACGGTGTGGAAGTTTTCGTGCTCGTGGCCATAACCAACGGAACTGTCCCAATCCTTCAACTTATGCAGCTCCCCTTGATCTTATCTTCTAATGCAGGAAGATCATTTGACTTTTTTTGGTGAATTTCTTTTAATTATGTAATGCTCATAGCCTTTTTTTTTGTTTTGATATTACTGGAATGATAAGTAGACATAGCATTTTTGTTGCTTCTCTCTTTAATTTTGTTAATTTAATTTGTAAGAAATAAGTTTTGAACAAGTCTATTTAGCAACAGAATCCTTGATGAAGTATTTAGTTTCTTTTTCAAGGTCAATAAATATGATTATTTTACTTGTATTATATTAGGGCCAACAATTTTGTGAGTTATTGCGATGTGTATATTTGTTCTGGTTTCAACGGATGTTTAATAGTTGGTCATAAAACTGATTTGTTTGGGTACTAGTTCTTTAGGGTGGTGTGATTTTTTGTTGTTTATTTGGCTGAGGTTTCCCCCTTTTTGCTGAATTTCATTTTGTGTGTGTTGTGTTTGGTTGTATCAAGGTAATTCAAAGATGGTTTGTTATATGTGATTGTGTCTGTACATTGCTTATATTTGTGGGTTGTATGTTTGGCTGCAATTTTCCCCTTGTTGTGCTCAATTTGTTGAATTTTCTACTTTCTATGAATTAATTAATTTGAGTATAAGCACAATAGATTGCATTGATTGTTGAAGGTTGTGATTTTAGCTACTTATTTGGAATGAATTTGCTAAATTTTGCTTGCTTAATTTTGTTATGGCTGAGATAAATTTTCAAATAATTTTGTCTCATGGTCTAAGTGAAATATGAGATGAAGTGATTTGGGGATTTGCAAGAATTTACCCTACGAGATTTTTTGCAAGATTTAATGTTTTTTTAATTGTTTTGTTATATTTATCACATTTTAAAAAGGAATATAAAATTTTTTAAATATGATTTATTTTTCATGATTTGGTATTTTGTGGGGTATGTTTGCAAAAAAACTGCGATTTATTTTTAGCTAAAGCTAAATTTGCAAGTGTTATAAAAATTAGGTATTCTTACAAGTTGAAAAGTCTTTAGGGGTATAGGTTGTTATTGTTTGTTTCTTTTACAAGAGGGCTCAGCGACGCATTCGGTTCGGGGGTCAGAACTCAGAAAAGATCAAAAGAATGGTTAAACCAAAGAGTTAAGAAAGTTTATAAAAAAATAGATATTTATTTTTTAAAAAAGGGTGCATGTCATGCGGGTCGACTCGACCCACAACTCGAAATTTTATAAAAATTGACCGGTAGCCCAACCCGTTATATGCGAGATGGGTCAGTGCGGATTGCGAGTAACCCGACCCGTTGAGTATCCCTAGAAAATATTGTATTTCATCTCCACCTCTCGTTTTCTTAGAGATTTGTGACACGGTCAAGTACAATGGAGTTGCCCAAGATGTCATTCAACTAAGGCTTTTCCCATTATCTCTTAAGAGATCCAGCTAGGGCATAGCTCTACTCCATTCCGGAGATTTCAATCACAAATCAATGTGCATGCTAATGTGAATAATGTTGGACAACTATCAACCAAGTTAGATGCACTTAATAAGAAATTAGATGCTATGAATGTGCATGCTAATGTGAATAATGTGTAACACCCCTGTAATTTATAAGGAATTGAGGTGCTCCCCATGTCAACAAGAGCTCTTCCTTTTCTGGGTTTGAGTGAGGACAAAGAACTCAGAAGTTAAGCATGCAGGGGCGAGAGAAGTACCAGGATGGGTGACCTCTTGGAAATTCCTTGGGTTGGCATGGGATAGCGTTTCTAAAGCCTCCTACATTACAATTGGTATCAGAACCATGTTCTAGATTAGAGTTGGCTTGGCCGGTGGGCGGTCACTCGACCCGGAGGGCGGTCCTTGGGCCTTCATGAGGACGTCAAGTGCTTAAGTGGGGGAGATTGTAACACCCTGATAATTTATAAGGAATTGAGGTGCTCCCAATGTCAACAAGAGCTCTTCCTTTTCTGAATTTCTGCTTTAGAAACGCTATCCTATGCCAACCCCGCAATCCGAGGACTTATCAGGAGGTCACCCATCCCGGTACTACTCTCGCCCCTGCACGCTTAACATTTGAATTCTTTGTCCTCACTCGAACCCAGAAAAGGAAGAGCTCTTGTTGACATGGGGAGCACCTCAATTCCTTATAAATTATTGGGGTGTTACACCAGCTACACTTCCATCTCGGCCTGTCCCGCATTGGCAGCTTGCCTCGCTCAAATCTCTCGCATAGATCGCTCGACTCCACTGATGCACTCGCTCGACGCTCGACACCACTATTGGCTAATGTGCTCGATTCCACTACGGTGCTTGGCTCGAGTAATACTACAGGCTTCTCGAGTCTCGGATTATCGAGTCCAGATCTCTCGCTCACTCGCTCTATCGCTCGAGTCCAGATCTGTGGTGCTCGACTCCACTCCTCGCTCACTCGCCTCTATTTTGTGAGCTCTTTTGTTTGAACTCGATTCAATAATTTGTGTAATTGCTTAATTTTTTACTCACAAATTAAGCTTGGAAAATGGAACTATGTTCATGAAAATACTTGAGTATTATACATCCACGCTGAATTTAATATTATTGTATGTTCAATTGTGAGCTTATTTTGTGTCTGAATTTAATTTGTATGATCTATTGCGAGTCTTCTAAATTTAATTTGTTTGAACTTAATGGGTGATAGGGTTTGTCTGAACTTAATAGGTGTGTGAATTTAATTGTTTGAATTTAATGAGTGTGTCTGAATTCTTTTGTTTGAACTTAATTTGTGCGCTTAATTTGTTTGAATTTAAGGTTTTCTATTCTAATGATCTATATTATTTTTATAAATTTGACCTTAATTTGAATCATGCGTATGTCTAATGGGTCGACCCCCGAACCCGACCCGCAAAACCCGCAGGGTCAATATTTTTTTTGCGGGCCAGCGGGTCGATCCACAACACGACCCGTTGAGCATTGCTAATATCGTCAAATCCATCTTTTCCTTCACAGATTTTATTTTGGGCAAATTTCAATCTTTATTTCCATTAAGGCTATAACTTGTATTCTTTCTAATTTACATAAAAATTCGATATCGGTCCATATTGTCTCTTGGTCGATAGCTCTACAATCCCAACTACTTATTTTCATTATTAATTGAAAGTTTTTTAGACCATTTCTACATCTCTGTTTCTCACAAGTGACCCAAAGGATTATTTTATCTGTTTTCTACTTTTTTTCACTTATATGTTGGGTTGGTGTATCTAACTTAAAGGCCCTTGGGCTTTCCATAGCTATGCGTGTGTCATTTTTTTTTATTGTACAACTTGTTTGAATAACAGTTGTTTTATTGTACAACTTGTTCGAATAACAGTTTTTTTATTGTACAACTTCTTCGAATAACTAAGTCAAAGCTTAGGAGCGGTATTTCAATAAGGTTGAGAGGTTTCTCTTGATATTGGTAAGGAACATTTGAAACTACATTGAGACATAGTCTGTTATTTACAAATTTTGAGTATTGCCTTGCCTTGAGCGGTTCACTACAAATAGCCAAGGGAGCAAATTCTTCAATTCCTAGTGGCATGTTCTTAAAGTTATCTTCATTATTCTCATTAGCTAATATCCAAAAGTTCAGAAATATGAAATATACTGCCAAATTCCAATGTTTCTTTATCTTTAATCTAATATGGATCAATGGACCCAACTTTTGATCTAGTAAAATCAAGACAAGAGTAATGGTTTTATCAAAGTGATCAAATATACACTAATCCTTGTTCAAGAACAAAGATCTCCATCTTCAAGGTCTATTTGCATTGTCAATCAAATATATATAAAAAAACAACACATTTCTTGAGACAAATTTATGGGTCCTTAAATATCAGTTTCAACAACAAAATGCATAGTCAGTTTTAGACATTGCCAAAGATGTTTCAAACTTTTGATTTGTTCCCATTTCATTTTCACTTTCAGTATCATCATTGGCTTCCTCAACCAAATTAAAAGATATAGAAGCTTCAAAGACCTCTCGACTTTTGTGGCCTTCGATGAGGTCGTCGGGCTTTGAGGTTTTTTGTCATTCTTCTCGCATCCGCCATAGAGGACGAGCCTATCAGCATTATAGAGGGTTCAAGAGGAAGGGAGAAGAGAGTTTGAGGAGCAAGAACGAAGTCGCCTTTTGATGTAATATGATAAAGTAGAAGAAATTGAGGGAAAAGGAAGGAGATGAGCAGACCTGCATAGAAACCAAAAATCCCATCCAAGCCAATCTCTAATCAGAGGTTTCCATCCACCATCTTTTATGTATGATTTTCTTCCTCACCATCCACCAACACAAAAGGCCAATTGCTCGAACAAATAAGTCTAAGAGTTGTAATCTCATGGTTATTCATAAACTTTCATGAAAAAAAAACTTATGCAACGAAATTACAAAATCTTCGGCTTTTAGAACCAAAAGGACTTTTTTTAGGGATTTCATCCTAGTTTTTGTGGGTACTACACATAGTACTCTTGATTAAAATTAAAAATCACACAAGCAAATGGATCCAAAGTTACTTTTGGTGAGGATCTAAGTGATTTTGTTTAGATTGGCAATGATTTCGTTGGGTTTGGATGGGATAGAGGCCATGATTCAAGATGGATTTTGGACTGGAAATCAGAGCTTCTCACTCTAGGATTTCTCTCTTGTCTCATTTGTGTTAGTGGACAGAGTTTTTGAGCTTAGTCTTGTATGGACCATTCATACTAGGTTAAAAAATTCTTCCATTTCTTATTTGGGTATTAAGATACTCAAGTTGTTTCAATTGAAGAAATCAATGGTGTTAGGAATTACACCATTTAATGCAAAATAATGGATTAAATAAGACGTCCAAATAGACCCTAAGGCTTTGAATTTTAAAATCTTATAAAACTAATGTTCATAAGATGTGTTAATCCAGGTTTTTGTCAAGTCGAAAAGTTGAGAACTCTTCTAAAAGAGTAGCATTTTGAGAGGTCTATTTCCATGAGAAGAGTAAACTTTTCACATCATAATCGGGATCCTAAGTAGGGTTGTGCAAACCTAGACTGGACTGGACCATAATTTTAAGGTCCGGTCCAAGACCTAGACCCAGACGGTCTGGTCCTCGGTCCTAATATTTTGAAAATTTCGATCCCGGTTTTGGATCGGGACCGGACCGGGAGTTCACGGTCATACCGTAGGATCGTAAATAATAAAACACATGTACTAATTTTGGGCTTCTGGGTAGCCCATGCCCTTAATACAAGTCCGCAAGTGCGTGCTCACTATGAATGCTTGAATTGTTGAGAGCCTGAGACGCGTTAGTGCTTTACTTTCTCCAACTTCAATAGTTCAATCATTGTGACTCACGAGTGCCCTAACCCTAAAAGTTTTTATCAATTTCATTGTCGCATCTATTCCGACGACTCACACTCGACAGCCCGATTGCCTCGAGGACCTCGACGACTCGACCTGCTATTCCGACTTCTGAGTGCCTCGACCTGATCCGCCTACTATTTCGAGGGACTCGGTGGTTTTCTCACTTTGTTCTCTAGTGTCCATTGCCTCGCTTTGTTAACATCTCCCCACCGCACCTGACTCGGTGTTTCGTTGCTCGCTGACTCTAGTTCTCCATGCGACTGGTTTGTTACTTTGTTGAGTTTGTTTCTTTCAATTTCTTTGTGCTAGGACAGTAGGACTACTAACATTATGCATTCATCAAACAAACTACAAAGAACTAAAGTGAAATTTAAGTTCATGTCTACCTGGTTTGTTAATTTGTTTCTGCGTTCAAATTTTAGTTCATGTGATCATGTCTACAGACTACAGGTGTTGAAAAAAAAGATTGACCGTAGAACATTCTACCTGGTTTGTTAATTTGTTTCTTTCAAATTTTAAATTGCTTGCTTGATTTGTTAGCACTTGGCAAATACTAGAATATTAGATAGCAATGAACTGAACCGAAATTGACTGAAGTATTATTTTTAATGTGATTTTATATTTTGGATATTTTGCTGGATTTGGGGAAGATTGATGAATTATCTTACTTTAATTTAACTAATGGGTTTGCTTAATGTCGGTATGGGTCTTAGTAAAGCTTTTTGAGAAGTGTATACAAAATATGAGTAAATCAATTTCCATGGAAATATCCACAAAATTGTCATGCAATGTAAGTCGGTGAAGACCATGGATGGGGTATTTATTATTGGAATGTGTTTTTAATGATTAATTGTTATTGTACTAGAATTATGTTAATGTTTAGTTTTCTTTTTGTGTAGATGGCAAGTTCATGTAAGAAAAAAATCACTACGAAAGAAGAAACGCAACAGCAAAGCCATGAATCTCCCAAACACTGTCAAGAATTTGATGCTAATGAGGAGCAACATCAAGGCGGAGATTCAAATTCATCACATCAACCTAAGCAAAGTGGGCGAAAACCGACTAAAAAAAGGAAAAAAAATACAACCCCTAAAGAGTATTGGGCAGAGTATGAACGATATAAAGAGAATGGCAAAGACTAGACCTATACATGTCCAGGCTAGCCCGTCCGGCCCAGCCCGGCCAACTCGTATAAAAACCGGGTTTGGTCATTGGAATTGGATTGAATGGCCCGCCCGACCCGTAAAAACTAGAACCGGGCTTGGACCACGAAAAAAGCCCGTATGTCCGGCCCGACCCGGCCCGCATATATTATTATATATAAATAATATATCTTTTGTAACAATATTAATATATTATATTATTCATTAATTAAGTTCCAATTTCCAAAACCAGACCTCGATGTATATATTGTTAATTTCTTATTAATAGAGGTGGTCGTCAACTGATCTTTTTAAGATCTGCATTTGTTTCTTCTCATAAATGGATATGTTGGTGTATGGTATCTTATGATTATAATTTGTATACATGAATGGGTGCACTAAAGTAAAATAAAAATCACTTCTTTGTTTGATTGTGAGTATACATGTAAGATTGTAAGGTGAAGTTGATTTCTATATGCACATGAGCATATCAGATTTATCATGAGGCTGAGAAGAGTTTAGAAATTAGGATGCCCTTAAATATTAATTTTTTGTGTATGTAATTATGTATTGCAACTAGTACTGAGAGACTTGTCTTCATGTTTAAACGCGGGCCCATTTAGCCCATGGACAACCCGACCCGTATTTGTGGGCGGTTTTGGAGAAAAAATCAGGCACGAATAACCGGGTCGGACTTGGCCCTGCCCGTGTAACACCCCCTTCCTACCCTGGAGGTATTACCGCCAGTAACCCCGATTAACACTAAACCGAAGCTACCCAAGGCTTTAAACTGACTGAACAAACTAAAAGAAATATTACAGCGAAATAAATACAATTGGTCTTATACAAACCTTAACTCAAAAAGAAATCAATAAATAGAACAACCTTCTATTTGAACAAAGTCTTTAAAATATCTCCTTAAATTCTTGACTTCTTTTACACTTCGCTTTGCATCAACTTAACCAAGAACTTCACTTTAAGTATAGCCATTGGAAACCTTTCTTCAACTTTTGGAGCTTTAAACTTCTGAATCCGCCTCTTGAATCAACTTCCAAGAAGAACCTGATGTATCGTAACCAACGGTGGATACCAGCCAACCATATAAAAGAAAAGAAGATGGACGGGTTAGTCTAATGAAAGACTAGCAAGCGGAGAATCTAACTTGGTTCTTATGGTCGTAACTAAACATATTGGCATCCAAATCTGATTAGACTCGGATTATGATCCAACAGTTAGCAGTCTTATAGAGAATAAGAAGGAGATTCGCATAATCAAGAGAGAGAACACCACCGCTTGTGGTTTCTTTTAAGAAGCATAAACAATTGTTGGGAACTCATATTAATCACATAACATTTTGAAAAGTCTCCATCGACTAATCGGATTGACTTAATCAAAGTGTGATTAAGAATCATTCATAACCGGGAGCAAGAATGGCTTTCCGACTGGACGAACCATTCAGGTATGTTAATGTGCCTAACACACTTATCTTATATTACTTTCAAAACTTTTCATATCTCAAGTTGGTGGCTTTTAATCGGCCCGAACTACTGCCAAAATATTTTGGTATTGTAGAGAACATCAGAGTATTTCATCCATTGTCATCTACCATGTACCAAGATCACAAGACTTAAGCTATCCTTGATCTTTCATTTTGCATATGGTGAGGTAGAGATCACAAAGGCCTATTACCATGTCGTCTACACTACACCGTGCCGAACCTGCACTTAGCTAGAGTGCCTATCAACCCTCTCACACGAAGAGTAGGGGAAGAGAGTCATGACCCACCATTAGGATTAGGCCCCTCATAATGTAATATTGTTTTAAAGAGAGGATATGGAACCACGTTCCCCTCCCTGAAACAACCTTAATCACAACAAAGTCTCAGCGTGAGACAGCATACAAGGTCACCCATAACGTACCTAAAACCAAATCTAGCGCAAAACTAAATAACAACATGGTCATTATTTCTAACAAATATAACAACCTATCATATTTTATTAATCATACAAGTTGTTCCCAACGCAAATATAAAACCAAATCTAGCGCAAAACTAAATAAATCCTTAGTTATCATGCTTCAAGGAGCCATCTTGGCGGAATTATAACTAATTATCCGCTTCACTTTTGAAACAATTTTCTAAATAAAAATTGTTCATTAGCAACATTTCTTAAATGTTACCAAATTTCGGATCAAACGGATTAACAACGAATCCTGAGTAATTATCCGAAGTCCTTTACCTGCCAATCGGTATCCAAAACTTGTATTTGCTATAACTGAAGATCCTGGCGTCCGTTTCTCGAGAGGTTTGAACCTGTGGGACCGTATCAACGTCAAGATTATAAAAATCATAAATTTAATAACAAAGCGGAACCAAAAGGCCCTTAAGGTGGCTCCGCAATCCACCCGCTAATTAATTTTGATCATATATACCTTCACTCGAGCCCATGGCTCGTTTGGCTTGATCATGGCTCGATCCCCGAGCCCGAGGGTGGCTGGGCATTGACTAACGGCGGCTCCTGTGGTGGCTGGTGGTCAGAGGGCTGTTGAACGCCAGCGACGTCGCTTGACGAGCATGAAGACAACCGGCGGTGAAGGAATTCTTTCTCCCGCATCCACGTTCCGTCTTGATTCTTCTCTTGGTTCTGGTTTTCAGCAGCATGCTCACTCATGGAGGAATATGAGAGGAAGGTGAAGATGGAGGTGTAAGGTGGAGGAGATGGACGGGGCGGAAAAGGTTGCCGGCAGTGAAAGCTAGCGCCAGAGGAAGAAGATGATTCGAATTCCTCTCTCGCCCTCACTTTCTCTTATGAGATGGAGTTGAAAATAATTCAACCTTACCCAATACTCTCACGGTTCCTTCCATAATAAGCAAGAAAAGATAAGTTTTAAAACTCAAAATCCATCTCGGAACGGGACTCACGTTAAAGCGGTAAAATTATGTACCTCAGATGGAAAAACTTACTAAACAAAAAACGTCCCGTAAATTATGTAGACCAATAAAATCAATTTTTCATGATTTTATCTTGCTACCCTCAATTTTTAAGGCTTCCGTTTCGTATTTTAAATCCCATCCGGTACATAATTAAAAAGACGGCTTATCCAATAAATATTCTTTTTCCACGAAAAATCCTAGAATTCACATCAATCCATAAAATCATATCTTTGTGATTTTTGGATATCAACAATAATTTTCTAGGATTTAATCTCCAACAAAAATATTGGATTAAGCGTTAAAACGGACCAAAAAGGTTAAAAGGATATCCGAGAAAATTTCAAAAATGTCCTCAAAAACCGCAGTTATTACATTAGTACCCCCTTAAAAATGGTTTCGTCCTCGAAACCAAGGAGAACTCGGATCACAAAGAAGGATAGCATAAGCACACAAAACCACTACAAACCTATACAGAAGTTTGTAGTACCCCCTTAAAAAACATATTGTTACTTCTGCACCAAGCACAATCAACCATTGCTTAGTTACCAAACTCCTTCTTTACAACGTTCACTGACTTTTGAAAATGACTCAGCATTTCCTGTCTATTCTCAAGTCTTTTCTTCACCTCCATTTTAAGCCAAGGTAGCCTAATCAAAGATATTTTCCTTATTTACGAAGACATTTTTGATAGAATGCACTGAAGGTGGCAATGCCAACCGATAAACAAGCTTACCAGTATCTTTCCAGTATCTCGAAAG
Source organism: Fallopia convolvulus (assembly GCA_964016875.1). NCBI lineage: Eukaryota > Viridiplantae > Streptophyta > Magnoliopsida > Caryophyllales > Polygonaceae > Fallopia > Fallopia convolvulus. The sequence goes on from OZ024730.1 coordinate 23,101,225, forward strand.
ATCCAAACTAGCGAGCATTTACATTGTCTCGCTTTCCCCAGCGAAATACGCCTTTCAAGGCGTACTAGAACAAAAACGTCATTCCTTATAATGAACTTAACAAGCTCTCGCTTAAAACAACACATGACTATTGTTGCTTTTGAGCAATTAACACCCTTGAACATGTTAGTGTGATATCAGTTGTTGTTCTCTTGGCCAAATCTACCCATGAAGAACTTTGTCAGCATTGTCACTCCAACAAATTGACAATCAACACTTCCAGCTTTACCAAGCCTCAAAAAGAGTCATTTTCTTTATCGTGAAATCAAAATTCTTGTATGTGAATTCACTCAAACTCAAACTACCCTTCCAACTCGTGTGGAATCAAAAATAGATGTCCTCGGTAGATTGAATTTGTTTCCTTGCATTATTCATCACTTTGATGAGGGAAGCCAATACTAAAATTCAATTTACTACGTAAAGCTTGATGTCACTCCCTTCAAAACTTTGGCATGAACCATTCATCTCAATCAGAGATAATAGTCTTTGGAGTTTTATGAAGATCAAATCCTTCATACATGAACACCTCAGCTAACTTCTGTACTCTTTAAGTCAGCTTAATTGCATTAAAAAGAACACTCTATATGAGTTTCTTAACAACCTTCATATTGCATCTTTTCTTCCATTAAGTCTTGAACGACTAATGACAAGAATCCTTTGTAACATCTTCCCATTTCCATTCTGAAACAGGAAGAGACTATAACATTTCATTTGGTCTTCTATGCTCAACCAGGACTTCCAGACAAACCAAACATATCAAAACGAACTTGGTGACATTTCGCTTCATGTCAGTCCATCAAAAATTTTATCTTCAATTCTTATACATTTACTTGTTCCAGGATGAACTAATTAAGCAAATAAATATGCTTCCTTTGAAATAAGCTTTCAAAGCTCATCAACAATAGACACATATGAACAGTTTTGAAGCCAAGCAATCCATAAGCTTGAATAACAAATCCCGGTGTCTTACCTTCTTGATCTTCTCCATTGATCTTAACAATATTACTTTTCCTTGATCTGGTCAACAAATTCTTAATAAAATCCTAAGGTATTCACACAACCTTGTTGTCATCCAAACTAAACCTTTAGTCCTTCTCAAATTAGTTTCTTTACAAGGATTACTTAATATCCTTACTCAATTTCCTTTTTGAGATAAAATCTCAATATTACTTTATCCAAGAATATGAAATTTATCCAACACATGACAAGATAATAACCTATCTTGTCAATCCTTTACATTCTTTTCTCAACCAAAACTCAACTTGGGCATACTGACATTCAAAAGTAGTTATCTCTCTTTCAACTACTTCAAACTACACTCTTAAGCATTACTATACCAATATATTGGACAATAATACCTTTAGTCCAATAATTTCCAACAAAATTGTCTCCACTGACAATTTTCAGTCTTTTTCATCAAAGAACTGTTTAGACTTCACTTAACATTTTGACTTGTTGAGCAACCTAACTCTTAGGATTAAAACATATCCTCACGTGTCCACTCTATATATCCAACAACTTATCAGGCTGAGATTAAATATTAATACTAATTTACATTTCCAAACTCCAGACCCATTGGAGTTCTGCTTCAAGTCCTCACTTGACTATCTTATCTCAAAGAGATTTAAGTTTTCAAGACAACCTGAAAACAAATAACAACTAATGGAGAAATTACTAGTACATCCTTTATTCCAAATAAAGGATTACTACAATATCATTCCTTAGAAAGGGTTCCATTCTAGGAGTCCATATCAACTTACTTTCAAAGACAATTCCGCTAAAAGGGCAATGACTTTCTCAGGTCATGACGTCAACCAAGATGAACTACTAGCAAACTGCTTAGAGAATTCCAATAATCGTTGACTGAAAGCAATCCCGAACTTTCAGAGAAGTATTGAGTCACTCCATGCTCTTCAGAGACCAACACAGATTTGTAAAGAATCTTAGCAAATTTCATTACTTATAATCGAACTGTTTTGGGAAGTTTGACCATACTCCTTAAATTGTATATTGCAAAAGAAAGCTTGCATCTTTTCATCTCAACCAACTACACTTGCAAAACTCATATAATTGCAAAACTTCTATGGTTGCCAAATCATACTAGAAACTATTCTTTAAAATCCAAGGAATTATGTGATCTTATTCCACCATGTGATCAGGATGGGGAGATAAAATAAACATAATCCTTTACAGCATTCTCATAGGAATAAGACATGTAATCTTGCCTTACCATGTGATCAAGATGGAAGACAAATTACATTCTTACTCACCACCATGAAAACCGTAAAACATTTACTCTCAAATCATTTTAACCACTAACATTGCCTTAAAAAAATATTTGAAATTTTCTCAGAATCAAAGATGAGTCTCAAAGGAGCAAAGACAACTAATTCGTTTCTAGACATATCACTTCCCTTTTGAAGTATAACACTTCTTTTCTTCTTCAAGGTAGTTCCTAGAGACGTATCTTGACCTTTTCTCACTTAGACATACTGTTAGACTTTTCTATAATCCATAGTATTGAGTAATCTCTGCCTGATTTACTCAGTCTTAACCCATATTAACTTCACAAGTTCAATAAAAGAGTTGATCGCTCAAATCCACTTACTTGCAATCCTTAGTAAAGATGTGGTTTCAACTACTTCTTACCCATAGAAGATTGTTCGAAGGTCGTTCTCAACTTGTATGTATCCCTTGACATACTACTTTAAAGTTATGCAGATATAATCCATTGAAAAAATTCAATACTTGAATTCATCCATTCACAAGACAACGAGCCTTCTGCAAGTGAATCTTCATATAAATTCTGGTATCCAAAAGTAAACTATCAAACTCTTCTGATGCGTTTAAGGCCTTTCAATCCTTTTACAACTTAATCCTCTCAATATAAAAAGTGAACTTTCAAACTTTGCATCTAGCTCAAAACATCCAATCCTTATATCTCACTACATATAAGGAAATTCCTTTTTTCCAATCTCTTTTAGCAGAAGAATGCACATGACCAAACAAGGTATTCTCAAACCTTTCTCAATTCAACATTGGTGAACAAACTAAACTTCTCCATCATTCCCTTGTCTTCTTACTTAACCATAAGGAGATTGCATATACCTTTTTATTAACTTAACTTCAAACCACATAACAAAGGAAGAACTTGTGGTTAGGAGACTTGCCGACAACTTAATAGTTTCACCAGCACCACCTTAAACATTAGATTTGACAAATATAAAATCTTCAAAATCCAAACACAACTGAAATTATCCTTTCAGCGATAGAGTCTAAGCCTTATTAACGATAGATGATTGCTATTTTTCTCTAAACTGTTTAAAATATCACAAACGAACATACCAAAATCATTCCTTGAATGATCTTCTCAAAACTGAACTTTATCATTTCCATCCTTAAGAAACATAAGCCAATACTATTGGCAATTTAGAACATCTCGATGCTGATTCTATTACTAGTCCATTATAGACCTCAAGTCTTCTCTCATTATCCCAAGCTAGGTATCATACAACGAAATTCCCATAACGTTGTCACATAGGTTAATCATCGGGATATCAACAACTCATGTAATCAATTAACACTTGTGCTAAGTAGTTAATTGAACATAAACACATTACTGATGAACTTTTACCTGTTCAATCCATTTTGACCAATCAACCTTATTCACAACCACCTTGATGATTAACCACTTATTCACAACTTAAGCTGAACCAACATTCTTCCTTCCTTTCTTACTATAATCATAAGAAATCCTCATTCCATTCAGGAATCTCAATCCTCTTAACTCAAAGGATAACAACATATATGAACATTCGAGTTCGAATACTCTCAGATTCAAAATTGAACTGCATCTTCCAATAGTTAAACAATTCAATTGATCCAACACTTGAGCACTTCAAAGCTCTTTAACTTCCAACTAAGCAAAGACAAGTACCGAATATCCATGATTCTATACCATAGAGTCACAAACACAGTTGTTGAAGAAAGTTTCCAAAGACAATCCTTTTCTTTTTAGGATTCTCTTACATCACTTCATGATCCATACTGATCTCTTAGAATCACTCAAGGCTCATAAGATTCTCCAAATCTTAACATTAAGATGCAGAGGTTCCAACTCATTCCTTCTATTGATACTCGAATTTCAACCAAATTCAGAAATTCCTAAGAAAAATATTCTCGGGAAAACTCTTAATCCTATGACTTAGATGTCAAAGAAACTTATTTTAAAATTTTTCTTTTTACAGACAACATTTGAACTTTCACATATCAAGAAAGGAATTAATAATTTCTTTCACATAACTTTGAATCATGAACTTTCTAATAAAAATTCTCAACTTGAAATCTTCCATCATACGAGCTTAAAATAGGAAACCTTCAAAATAGAAAATCTTTATGAAGTAGAATACTTAACTTCAAAATCTCTCAAAACGTTTCCTAATAACATGGAAGAAACGACGAGGGTACACCTAGTTCAGACTCTCAAGAGAGAATAGGAATTCATTGAGAACTTGGTCTACAACCGGGTCAACTTTAGGAATCTTCACCTAATCTTACTTTGGATCCTTCTCGGAATCCATTCCCATCTCCAGGGAATCAAATGTCCACCATAGGACCTTTTTCACAAAAGCTATTACAATCTTATTACCTCATATTCTCAAATTCCCTTTCCTCCTTCTATCTCTTCACGAGTCTGACCTTCAATCTTAACCACTTTCCGTAAATGGTTCTAATACAACACCAATATAGAATTCTCCATAATTCTATATGGAAGATGAAAGTATCAAGCAAGACTTAGGAACTTTTAGCTCTGATACCACTTCTTTAACACCCCCTTCCTACCCTGGAGGTATTACCGCCAGTAACCCCGATTAAGACTAAACCGAAGCTACCCAAGGCTTTAAACTGACTGAACAAACTAAAAGAAACATTACAGCGGAATAAATACAATTGGTCTTATACAAACCTTAACTCAAAAAGAAATCAATAAATAGAACACCCTTCTATTTGAACAAAGTCTTTAAAATGTCTCCTTAAATTCTTAACTTCTTTTACACTTCGCTTTGCAGCAACTTAGCCAAGAACTTCACTTTAAGTATAGCCATTGGAAACCTTTCTTCAACGTTTGGAGCTTCAAACTTCTGAATCCGCCTCTTGAATCAACTTCCAAGAAGAACCTGATGTATCGTAACCAACGGTGGATACCAGCCAACCATATAAAAGAAAAGAAGATGGACGGGTTAGTCTAATGAAAGACTAGCAAGCGGAGAATCTAACTTGGTTCTTATGGTTGTAACTAAACATATTGGCATCCAAATCCGATTAGACTCGGATTATGATCCAACAGTTAGCAGTCTTATAGAGAATAAGAAGGAGATTCGCATAATCAAGAGAGAGAACACCACCGCTTGTGGTTTCTCTTAAGAAGCATAAACAATTGTTGGGAACTCATATTAATCACATAACATTTTGAAAAGTCTCCATCGACTAATCAGATTGACTTAATCAAAGTGTGATTAAGAATCATTCATAACCGGGAGCAAGAATGGCTTTCCAAGTGGACGAACCATTCAGGTATGTTAATGTGCCTAATGCACTTATCTTATATTACTTTCAAAACTTTTCACATCTCAAGTTGGTGGCTTTTAATCGGCCCGAACTACTGCTGAAATATTTTGGTATTGTAGAGATCATCGGAGTATTTCATCCATTGTCATCTACCATGTACCAAGATCACAGGACTTAAGCTATCCTTGATCTTTCATTTTGCATATGGTGAGGTAGAGATCACAGAGGCCTATTACCATGTCGTCTACACTACACCGTGTCGAACCTACACTTAGCTAGAGTGCCTATCAACCCTCTCACACGAAGAGTAGGGGAAGAGAGTCATGACCCACCATTAGGATTAGGCCCCTCCTAATGTAATATTGTTTTAAAGAGAGGATATGGAACCACGTTCCCCTCCCTGAAACTACCTTAATCACAACAAAGTCTCAGCGTGAGACAGCATACAAGGTCACCCATAACGGACCTAAAACCAAATCTAGCACAAAACTGAATAACAACATGGTCATTATTTCTAACAAATATAACAACCTATCATATTTTATTAATCATACAAGTTGTTCCCAACGCAAATACTAAATGGGATCCAATTCCTCATTTAATAACAATAACGCAAGAGAGAATCGTCCACTTGCCTTATAAGGCGTGCTCGACGTCCTTAGCAATTCCAATAGTAATCTTTATCATCCTTCTGACAGATATAACAAAATCTTCATCAAGTCTTCCTTGAGTTCTTATTTCTGAAACTCAGCCTCACTTTGAAGTAGTTCAACCATGATCTTCACTCAAGTATAGCCATTGGAAACCTTTCTTCAACTTCTTGAGCTTCAAACATCTGAATCAGCCTCTTGAATCAACTTCCAAGAAATACTTGATGTATCATAAAACAACGGTGGACACCAGCCGACCATATAAAAGAAAAGAAAATGGACGGGTTAGTCTAATGAAAGATTAGCAAGCGGAGAATCTAACTTGGTTCTTATGGTTGTAACTAAACATATTGGCATACAAAATCCGAATAGACTCGGATTATGATCCAACAGTTAGCAGTCTTATAGAGAAAAAACCAGGAGACTCGCATAATCAAGAGAGAGAATACCATCGCTTGTGGTTTCTTTTAAGAAGCATAAACAATTGTTGAGAACTCATATTGATCACATAACATTTTTGAAATCCTCCATCGACTACTCAGATTAACTTAATCAAAGTTTGATTAAGAATCATTCATAACCAGAAGCAAGAATGGTTATCGAATAGACTAACCATCCGAGTACATTAATGTGCCTAACGCACTTATCTTATATTACTTAACTTTTTACAAACATGTTGGTAACTTTTAATCGACTGAAACCGCCGAGAATCCACATGTACATGGAGACGTCAAGATGAGAGGGATGAAATCCATGATAATTGACGAACACCTAGTACCAATTTGCACTTAGCTAGAGTGCATAAACACCTCCTCCAGCGTTGAGTGAGGTATGAGTCATGACCCGAATGTTGGGATATGATAGTAACGAGCTAAACTTCCCAACATAGACTGTGTTATAAAGAGGTCATCGGAGACTCGCTCCTACCCCTGAAATTAACCTGCTTCACAACAATGTCTCAGCATAAGACAACATACAAGGTCACACATAACGGACCTAAATCCAATTCTAGCGCGAAACTGAATAAACAACATGGTCATTATTTCTAACAAATATAACAACTTATCATATTTTATTAAGCACACAAGTTGTTCCCAACACAAATACTAAATGGGATTCAATTCCTCATTTAATAACCATAATGCAAGAGAGAACCATCTACTTACCTTAGAAGGCGTGCTCAACGTCCTCAGAGATTCCAACAGAAATCTTTATCATCCTTTTGCCAATCGGTATCCGAAACTTGTATTCGCTATAACGGAAGATCCGGACGTCCGTTTCTCGAGCGGTTTGAACCTGTGGAACCGTATCAACGTCAAGATTATAAAAAACTTAAATTTAATTAGCAAAGCGGAACCGAAAGGCCCTTACGGTGGCTCCACAATCAACCCGCTAATTAATTTCGATCGTATATACCTTCACTCGAGCCCATGGCTCGTTTGGCTCGATCATGGCTCGATCCCCGAGCCCGAGGGTGGCTGGGCGTTGCCCGACAGCGGCTCCCATGGTGATTGGTGGTCGGACAAGCTAGAGGTCGCTGACGGCATCACTTTGGCGAGGTAAAGAAGGAACCGGCGGTGATGATCTTCATTCTATTTTCCCGAGTCCTCCGCCCTGTCCCTCTCCCTCTCGAACGGCCAATCAGGTGGCTGGTGGTGCTGCCTGGTGGCTGGCCCAGGCGGAATGGCGCGCAACGAGGTAGAGAAGGCTAGCGCCGGCGGTGAATAAGAATTTGAATTCTTCCCGAGTCCGTCGTCCTCCCTGATTCTCATACTGGTTCTGGTTTTGCAAACAAAAGAACACAAGTAAAAGAAAATAGAGGTGAAGGAGATGACGGTGAGAAGGTGGCCGAGATGGTGGGAGAAGAGGGAAGTTGCCGGCAGTGAAGTAATCGGGCCACCAAGTCCGTCGTACCGTCCTGATTTCGCTCTCTGCTTCAATCTTCAACTTTGACGAGGCAGAGGAAGATTTGCCATGGAGAAAACAATCCTATCCACTAAACTCTCCTTCCCCACTAAGCAAAAGAAAGGGCGGTTTAAAATCAAAACCCGTCTCGGAACGGGACTCGCGTTAAAGCGGTAAAATTATGTACCTCGGGTGGAAAAACTTACTAAATTGAAAACGTCCCGTAAATTATGTAGACCAATAAAACCAATCTTCCATGATTTTATCTCGCTACCCTTAATTTTTAAGGCTTCCGTTTCGCATTTTAAATCCTTTCCTATACATAATTAGAAAGACGGCTTATCCAATAAATATTCTTTTTCCACTGAAAAATCCTAGAATTCATACCGATCCGTAAAATCATTTCTTTGTGATTTTATTATATCACCAAGAATTTTCTAGGATTTAATCTCCAACAAAAATATTGGATTAAGCGTTAAAACGGACAAAAAGGTTAAAAGGATATCCGAGAAAAATTCAAAAATATCCTTAAAAATCGCAGTTATTACAGGATGGAAAAACTTACTAAACGAAAAACGTCCCGTAAATTATGTAGACCAATAAAATCAATTTTTCATGATTTTATCTTGCTACCCTCAATTTTTAAGGCTTCTGTTTCGTATTTTAAATCCCATCCGGTACATAATTAAAAAGACGGCTTATCCAATAAATATTCTTTTTCCACTGAAAAATCTTAGAATTCACACCGATCCATAAAATCATTTCTTTGTGATTTTAGGACATCAACAATAATTTTCTAGGATTTAATCTCCAACAAAAATATTGGATTAAGCGTTAAAACAGACCAAAAAGGTTAAAAGGATATCCGAGAAAAATTCAAAAATATCCTCAAAAACCGCAGTTATTACAGCTCGTTGATGCGTACAAAAAAAAATTGGTCTGGCCCGAGCCCGTACTTGTACAGGTCTAGCAAAGACAAGGCTAGGTGTAAACATTGCGGGTCTACCTATGCTTGTGATCCAAACAGGAATGGCAACAACAATGTCAAGTATCGTGCTGAGAGATGCAATAAGAATCCAGCAAATAAGGGCAAATGTACACAAAATCAACTTATCCTTGATATGATGGGTGATAAGGACAATGGCATGAAATTGAAAAATTGGAAGTATGATGAGAAAGTTGTAAGGGATGCTATTGTTGAGATGATTATTAAAGATGAAATGCATTTTAGACATGTAGAGAAGTAGGGATTAAAAGGTGCATTTTTTGTTGCTTGTCCTCTTTTTCCCATGCCTTCACACACTACTATAAGACGAGATTGTTTTCAAATCTATCTTGATGAAAGACAAAAGTTGAAAGAGTTTCTTAGAGATTCATGTCAAAGTGTGTGTGACTACTGATACTTGGACTTCTTTGCCAAGGGATAGTTATATGTGTCTCACTGCTCATTTCATTGAGAATATTGGAAGTTGCAAAAGAGAATTCTTAATTTTTGTCTCATTGCTAGCCATAAAGGAGAGGCCATAGGTAGGGTAGTTGAAGATTGTTTAAATTTTTGGGGTTTGAGTAAGAAGCTTCTAACTGTGACTGTTGATAATGCATCTGCAAATGACACTGTATGTTCTCACATGAGTGAAATGGAAAAAAAAACAATGGATGCCTTAGTGAGGGCAAGTATTTACATATGAGATGCATGGCTCACATTCTAAATTTGATTGTTCAAGATGGCATAGATCATTGTGGCAAACATGTTGATAAACTTAGAGATGTAATTAAGTATGTTAGGGGTTCTCCGACCAGGTTACGTACTTTCAAGGGGCTAGCTGAACAATGCAAGGTTGAGTGTAAATCTTCTTTAATGGCTAATGTGCGTACTAGGTGGAATTCTACTTATCTAATGTTGAGTAGTGCACTACCTTATAAAGCTATCTTTTCTGGAACGGATATTCCAATTGTGGAAAAATCAGATTTGGGTCTATTGAATGCTTTTGATTGGAATAAGATTCAGGTACTTGTGACTGACTTGAAGGAGACCTCCAGACTCTCCAGTTTGGAGAATTGAGAGGTTGATCGATACCGAATTTCGCAGGGAAAGGGGCAGGCCGAAGAAGAGTTGGAAACAAGTGATAAAACAAGACCTTAACTCGCTGGCGGTCTCAGTAAATATGGCCTGATGTAGGGACCAATGTCGTCAGAAGATTACAGTGACAAAGCGGTAGTATGGAAGACCTAGAGGGAGTGTCATGCTCTTTTTCTTCTCTTTGTTTTTAGTTTCTCTTTTTTCGTTTTCCAGGTTTCCTAGCGTACTTTTTCGCTCTCGCTTTCTTTCCCCCCTCTTGCTTTTTCTTTCGCTTGTTTCCCAACCTTCCCCCTTTTTTTACTTTGGGCCCTCCTTAAATACCCTCCCGACGTCAAGTCGGGGTAAGGGTGCGTACATCTCGACCCCAAATCCCGTACATACCGGGTTCCACCTGGGTAGATGTTGTTGTTGTTGTTTGTATTTCTGGCTCTAAGTATGTCACAAGTAACTACATGATTTCTCATATATCTGCTGTTGCAAAGGTCCTAAAAATCTTGGCTATAAATAGTGATATTACTCTAAAAAAGATGGCATATGAGATGCAACTCAAGTGTGACAAGTATTGGGGTTCTTTTGAAAAGTTGAATATGTTGATTTTTTTGCCTGCCATTCTAGATCCTTTTTATAAGATGCGTGGATTAAAAGTTGATTATGGGGTGTTTGATCAATATGTGAAGCGCTATACTCCATCTAAAAGTCGAGAAACTGAGTCACTTTTAAATTCATCGGTTATTGGTAATGATGAAAGGGAATTATGGATGGAGCAACTGAAAGAGGAAGTGACACGAGGGTCTGGTCAAGACGATCTTTCGAGGTCCGAGTTTGATTTGTTTTTACATGAAAGGTGTGAAACTCGTGAAATTAATATTTTAGACTGGTGGAGATTGAATTGCAATAGATACCCTATCCGTTCACGCATGGCTCGTGATGTCCAAACTATTCCAATTACTACAGTTCCATCCGAATCCGCATTTAGCACCGGAGGACGTCACCTTACCGAATATAGAAGTTGTTTGAAACCTGAGGTTAGTATTTGTTTTTATTTATGAATACCAAATTGTTATTTTATTATGTACTTAAAAATTATTTTCTCTTACAAGGTACAAACACTTGTTTGCACACAAGATTGGTTAAGATTGACAGCATCTAAGGATGTCAAGGGGGTGACTTTGATGAGAATGACGAAGATAAAGACATTTAATATTTTTCTTTATAATTGTATACATATCTCTCAATCCTTAACAATATTGTCTCATGTAATATAATTAATATATTTTTTTTCATGTATGGTCAGATTCAGAGGACAATTCGACTGATTTGAATGAAGTCATATTTTTTGCTTGATAGCATTAATCTCAAGGTATAGAATTCCTAATGGTTGATGCTAAAATGAAATTTGTTGTTGATTTTTCTAATGCTTTACCTTGTGTTCCTACTCAAGGTGTAGAATTTCTAATGGTTATGCTAAAATGAAATTTGTTCTTGATTTTTTTTATGGTTGACTTGTGTTCCTACTATGGTTTACTTGTGCTTTATGCTAAAATGAAATTTGCTACTGATTTTTCTAAGGACATTATTGGTTTTAGTGGTTTATATTTGAAAACATGTTGTTGTTGTTTTATTTATTTATTTAGAGGACACTTATATTTTACTTTTTATTGGGGTTCTCTTTCTTTGAATTCAGGCAAGCTAATTGTATTTTGGATTGATAGAGTGAAGGTCTAAGTCTACTGGAGCAGTTTGAGAGAGCTAAGGAATTGAAGAATTGACAACTATTTATTTTTATCTTATAAAGTTGTCATTGTACTTTGCAAATTTGAACTAGTAGCTACTCTATTTTTGTCTTAGAAATTATAGTTGGATAATTATTGTTGGTTTTGCAGAAGTTACTATGGAATTTGCATTTGACTTTTTAGAATTAATGGTTTAAATGTTTAATTCTTTATGCAACTTGGTCCAACTATTTCAATTTAGGTACAACTGATCCGGTCAAACCGGTCCAAAACCGGGACCGAACTTACGGTCCGGTCCGGTCTCCAGTCCATATTTTTTTTATAATTACGGTCCACCGGTTTGGACCGGACCGTATTTCTTCAGTCTGGTCCGGTACGCGGAATGGATACACAGCCCTAATCCTAAGAATAGGGTGTTGTTGCAGAAGAGGGAAAAAGGGAAACAAGTCAACAACCAACTGAAAACCAATCAAAAATCTTCCAACCTCTCTCTCCAGCTATACAGGATTGATTTGCATGATATTCATTAACAAAAATGCAGAACCAGAGATAACTCAAAAAGAGATGACACTAAAGAGCATTCAGGTCACTACATTTTGCTTCTGAAGGTTTGTGTAGACGAGTTGCTAAGTGTACAGAATAAGTTAGTAGTAGTGAAGATAGAAGAAGTTTCATTCGTCATCTTCAGTACCCCTACGTGGTTTGATTTTTTCATGGATTGTTGACAAGTCAGCGAGATGGCGCATCGTGGGTCTTCCATGTGGGCAGTTCCAAGGGGAGTTGAGCTCTGCCAAGTGCTCTACAATCTGTCACCACCCATGCAAGTTACTTATCTCCCAATCGGTCCCAAGTACAACTTCATTACTAATTAAAACAACAACAACAACAACAACAACAACAACAACAACAACAACAACAACAACAACAACAACAACAACAATGACCCAGTGTAGCTTTCCTTACGGGAAATCTAGGGGGTCAAGATGGGGGCACCCTTGGCTTAACGCGATGGGGAGCGACCAAGAGACCCGACAAGACCACAGATAAACAAGCAAAGCCAGGTTCAGAATGAATAAATTTTGTTTACATACCTTCTTCATCTTGTTTCTTCCAAGTGCATCTCCGACCATGACTGAAGATCTGCAGGCCCGTGACGCAAGCATTGCACGCACTCTAGAAGGGCAAATTGAATTGGCAGCATTCATCTTGTAGTAGTAACTCATAACTGCGCATTCACTTTGACCGTCGCTCAGCATACAAATCAGCTCCTTCACATCTGAGACAAACAATGATGCGAAGTAACACCAGACAAAAGTTAACAAAGCATCAGAATACCATTTATTTTTCCTCTCCTCATTGCTTAGCTTCTTGTTACTTGTATCAATATTCAAGTATCAAGCCGCAGCCACAATTGGCAAGCAAAATGTATTCAATGCTACTAACCAGTTTTGAATCATATACTTACCTTCAACTCCAAACATAATATTCTTGCTGAATGGAATAGCTTTTAACATAAACCGGTGCCCTGGAAGAGCATCCATGTCCTCTTCTATTGAAAATCCGTTTTTCCTGAATGATGGTCAAACAGGAAGCATATATTGGGTGTCAATCACAAAAAAAAAAAAAAAAAAATTGTAGAGAAAAAAAGAACTAATATTAACCGAATATATTGAATACAAGGCAGGAAAAAAACTAGTTCTGATAGCCTCAATATTGAGCATGACTCAAAAAACATAAAACCTCAATATTGAGCAAGCAATTGATTCCTGGTATAACAAACACGAAAAGAGAACAAAGACGAAGCACATGAGGACAAAGGCTCTTTAAGACAAACAATTATTCAAGTATTGGAACTTCTTAAGAAAAACAGGGACATGCTGTTTGGAGAGGTATGGGATGTGAAATTTTCCCTTATTTTCAAAATATTCCGTTGCTGAATTCTGAGCATTAGTATTCACTTGAATACAGTAGTACAACATTGCAAGTATAATAATTAATTTAGTCCTCTTTACTTTCTTTTCATTGTTTGATTGATATGTAAGTTTATGTATTGATTTGATAGCTCTGAACAGAGATACATCTCAAATTTGTAATTGGAGGATTTCATTCACTGTCAAAGCTGTTTCTCTTGGGGATTGAAAGCATATCTGACAGAATATGCAATCGTATAAAATGGTGCAATTTGCATGTGAGTTCTCCTTTGTTTGTTGTCAAGAAATTGGGGATCCTACATAGACATTGGATTTTTCTTCAACGATCTTCTTATCATTGTATAAAAGCTGTTTTTTGGCTTTTTTTACTAGCGTTCCTTTCTGCCCTTGTTTCTACCCCCTCTAGCTTTTTCTCTCTTTTGTTCCCTCCCCTTCCCCTTTCTGCTTTGGGCCCTCCTTACTCCTTAGATACCTTCTCAACTTTCGAGTCGGGGTAAGGGTGCGTACATCTCAACCCCCCAGATCCCGTTCATACCGGTTTCCACCTGGGTAGATGTTGTTGTAATTATTCAAGTATTAAAAGAATTGGACCTGCTCAAATGGCATCTTAAAAACCAGAGAGGCCCAGCTTCTGAAAGATAGGGGATTAAGCTAATACTAAGCTAATCAGAAGTTATATAAACTAAAACGACCAACCAATGCGTATAAAGAAGGATACCGCATAAGTAAATGGGGAATACTCTTCATTACCACCAAAATAGACTAGAACAAAAAACATAATGGAAAAGTTGTGAGCCACCTGATTATATCAATATGCATCGAAGCCACTACTTCCTCTTCAGGGGATAACTCCAGTGTCTGTGCCCTATTGAATATTATAGGAAAACAGAGATCAGAGAGTTGAGCATAAGCCAGAACAAAAAAGGAGCACACGACCTCACAGCAGTATACTTGTTATACGAACATAAATTTCCCTATGGGGACCAAAAATATAGACAAAAATCTAGAAAGAAATGGATGATAGACAAAAACTTATGTCTTCTCCTTCCTAGTTCTCTCCTCTTCGACACAAACACAGACAGGCAACATTGATTTTCAATCAAAACAGTTCTTAAATCACATAGTTAAATGGTTAAACTTACTTCAGTAAAGGTTGCTGGTTCAAGATAGTTGATTGTGATAGGCGCTCATAGTTGTACTTCTCATCTGCAGCATGCTGGCAGTAGAGAAAAGATCAGACACTAGACAAACCCAACTATAACTTCTTAGCATGAGCCCATGGGCACAAACTAGACAAACCCATTAATTATTACCAAATCTTGAGAAAGATAATCACCTGATCCACAATGAAGAGGTCTTGATCTATCTTTCCAATGATGAATCCAAGATTGAATTGTCCAACAACCTATGTATACCAAGAAGATTGCAGAGTTAAAAGATAACACCAAAAAGTCCTGCTTGCATCCAAGGACATGAGAGATTCATTCACTCAGAAGAAATTTACAAGAGTGTGGGGAGGGCCAAGGATTTTGAAAACAGGTCAAGAGCAGCTTTTTATTCTAACCTAGCCACCTAGGTATTTGGAAATTCCTTGAAGATTAAGTAAATAAAATCATAACAATGAAAATTAAGTTAAAGTAGTGAACTTGCAGCAGTCAAACTTGACCCACGGAAAACCTCTTCCAGAAACCGCCATTGTAAGCCTTCTTTGATGGGATACAAAAGCCAAAATATCGACATTTGATAGTTCCAATTGAAATACTTTTAAGAGTTTCAGGAACCAAGCAACTTAAATCCCAATGCAGAAGTATCCAAAACTACACAAAAACACTACCCCCAACACATAAAATTTGGAAAGAAGCACATAATTGAATGCAACTTTAAACATATCAGATGCCAAAAGTCCATAGAATTTTAAGCAAAAACCTTCATTTTGCTAAAATCACTCTTTCGAAATAATCTCTCTAACTCAGTTGTAGCTGCCTCCAGTGCCCTGGTTTTCCGCTCATCATTTTCTGCTTCAAAAAGGTCTACTGTAGCTGCAGTGTAGCACCTGTCAATACAAACAGTAAAATCAGATACAAAACTAAACAAAAAAAAAAAATCTCAGTAGGTCTGGAAGTGTGTGTTCAACTGTGACATCAAGCAATCAAGCATGATTGAATTGACAAAGATTCAGACCTCTTAATTACTGGTCTTCTACTATTGGAGCTCGAAAGTAATATTGACATCCTTTTTTGCCACCTTGTCAACAGATCTTCTATGGTGAATTGCAAAGTTGAACATGGCTCAAGTGTAGAAGACATATGTGAAGTATCTGGAACAGGTACATCTGAAATATCTTCTAAACCATGCTCTATTGTTTCTGAATATTCAGCTTGAATATTTTGTGATGGGATGATTCCAGTTGGAACATCTAATACGTGCACCATATTACCGCTGGTAGCATTTTTTGGGTTTATCTTAGAAAGAGTAAGATCATTCTCCTCTTCCAAATTCTGAATTGAAAGCAGATAGAATTAGGATTATTTGGAATCCGAGAGCAATAGTCAAACCAGTCAACATGTCATCAGTAAATTGCACTTTGATAATATTAATGCTTATTATATCTATAGATTGACAAAATATAGATTTTTTGTGGCTACTCAATGACTAGAACAGCTATGAGACCCACAACCAAGATGGAACCCATGTTTTTCGTAGTTCAACCTTATCGAGTTTGTATGAGCCTGTGTACATATCACATATCAATGCACTATACATATTTAACATCATCTCATGATCACACCCCTTGTATTGCTCGGACTACTATCTTCCCTGCAATATTATGAACTACAAAAAACAACTAAAATTGATAGAGCAACATACCTCTGTTGATAATTCCATATCAGTATCACCACCAAGCACCAAAGAGGTCTGTCTTTTGCAATAATTTTCTTCTCTTTTCAAGTGCTTTAAGATACTGTTCTCGTTATGCTTAGTATGGCAATCACCATTGTTGTATTTAATGGAAGATTTGCTAGGAGCACTGCACGTGTCAGGTTTGTTATTTCCAGATTCACAATGGAGAGAAGCATTTCTTAGGATAGGCACTTCAGTTAAAGCACTAGAAATATGTTCATGCTTTCTCTTCTGTACAGATAGGAATTTGGTGAGTGATGATTGATTGCTGCTTGATCTACAAAATGTGAGTGAAGTATCCTTCTCCATTGCCTTGTCTTTTTTCTCAGTTTCAATACCAATTGTTGGTTCAACATTACAGCGGTCAGAATAACTATACTCCTTAATGGCATGGGGTTTAAGAACGAAGTCCTTTCCAAGTGAATTTTCAGAACCATCATGGACAGATTTAGCAGCCTCTAGTTGTTTATTGCCAATTCGAATTCCCCCTGATTTGGTGCCATCTAATGCTTGTTCAAGATGACAAAATTCTTCTTCTGTATGGACTACATGTGGCTTCATGAATGAATTGCTTAATCTACCAGGAAGGTGAGAAGAGTAAGCCTGGTCAGCTACATTTTCATCGGGTTTGTTAAGACTTAAGCTGACAGAACAAGGAGAATAGATCTTTTCTAAACCTTCTCTCAAGGAGTGCAAAACTATGCCTTCATCAGAGAAAAATATTTTCCTTTTATCAGGTGTGACATTGACATCACAAGCTGCACCAGGAATTGTGAAGTTCATGATTGCAATCGGATATTGGCGGGAATTCGCACCTCTATATAATTCATTTACGAGCTTACTAACTTTTGGCAAATCAACTGGTCGGCCATTTACATAAAAAAATTGCCTGTCTCCTGAATTGCGTCCACTCCCATTCCCAGACTTAGAGAGGAAGCCCTCCACTCTATAACTGTCTGTTAAATCAATGTTCAACGGTTCTAAACAGGTAAAGGTACTCATCCCAAAGACTGTGATGATGTTATCTTTAATGGAATGACTTCCTTGTGTCTTTAGAGCCACTAATCTTGCATTCCTTCCAGCTGAATTAGTGCAGACAAACCGGACTCCTTTTGCTATAAGAGCATAGGCCTGAGAAGATACATATATTGCAATTACTGATCAGTCATAATAGATGGAGAAAAGGGATACTATTGCTCAAAAACTTGGAGGCTTTCTGACACTAGAAACAATAGGGAACAAAAGTTTACCCACGTTTAAAAGTGAGGTAAGCTTTCCATATTCCTTGCGGATATTCCGACTGAATTCTCTGCTCCGCACAGGTAAATTTGAAAATAGCTTCTTCACAGTGACGGTAGTGCCAATTTGGCGTGCTGTTTTCTTTTCATCTACCAAACGGCCAGAATGGTCAAAAGTCAAATGCGTAGCAACAGACTCATTTTTTGTTCTTGTTTCCACAGTCAAGTTTCCAAGGGCACAGAGGGAGCTCAATGCCTCTCCCCTAAAACCAAAGGTCGCTATAGATTGAAGATCAGGGAAATCTGCTAACTTGGAAGTATGATGCTTGAGCGCAAGAACCTGAGATGTAAAAAAACAAAAACAAACAAAACACAAATAGTGAAATACCCAACATAAAATCATCTAAAATGCTCTAATCTAAGACATTCAATTCTGCATGATCTTAAGTAAACTGAATCCAGCATCAAATATCCAGATGCACATTATGAATTGACCCCAGTGTCATGCAGATAGCAGTAACGTTGCTCGATCTAATTTATATTGGATACATGAATTTACCCTTAATTATTATATATTCGAATTATATTGGCAAAATTGTTTGCTACAACCAGCCTCCTTATGGAGCACAAGCAAAAACCTTTTCTCCCTTTTTTCCTGCCAACAATTACCTGAATGTCTTCCCCATATAACAGTGTTGGCACCCATTCTCTATAATTCGTCAACAAGTTATGAGTTATCAATGATCTCTCGTCCCAGACTCTCAGTACAGGAGGAAAAAACACTAGAGGATTGTGGCGTCAGCGATAGGATGGAGCTCAAGGGCACGTATCGGCAGCAGAACAACGATAGACAAATGTCTTATAATACTGATCAAAGACCATATTGTTAAGAGTGGATCCAAATTGTTAGTCTACCTTGAAAGATAAAAGCTCGGTAAACTAAAACTACTACCATCCGTCTCCATTGGAGATATCCAATACGATCTAAGCAGAAATACATGAGAAGCGACGACAGGCTCTTCCAAACTAAGAAATTTTAGGGCTCACCTTGAAATTGGAGGGAGATATTCCGCAGCCATTATCGATGACCTGGAAAGAATCTTCGCCGTAGTCTTTCAAGGCGATCTCAATGCTGGTGGCTCCAGCATCCAAGCTATTCTCAACGAGCTCCTTGACAGCGGATGACAGGTCCAAAATGACCTGGCCGGCGCAGATTCTGTGGACGACGCCCTTGTTTATGGGCTTGATCGTGGGAGAACCGACCTCTGCTACTACTCCCATGGAGGAAGGAGATAGTCTTCGCCTCTGATTGAGTTGGGATTTCGGGGTGTGAGACAGAGAGATCGACCTTCCAAGTACCAGTACGTAGTATACCACCACCCACGCTCACCTAGGCCAGGCTACGAATCCTACAAAAAGAAGAGGTTTAAGTGTTTAATTTTAAGCGGCGAGCCTATTTAGCGCCACCGAGAGTCGAGATCACCGGCTAAAATAACCTTTGCACTAAACCAATAAAAATTGTAAATTGTTATGAAGTCCAAATTTATGAAGTCCAAATTATCATACTACAAGTTATCTATTTATACACACATGTATTACACATATTATGTATGAATAAGTGTATAATGGAGGAAAATTTGTACAAGGTGAATTATTCATCTTCTTCACCTCCTTATTTCCATGCATAAATCATGGAGATTTACCAAAGTTTTACCCCACTCTTGGCCTATAAATATGGCCATCATCCATTGTAAAACTTGCACCAAAGTAGAGTAAGAAATACACTCTCTAAAGTTCTTACTCTCCCTCCCTCTCTTCTAATGATCTAAAAGTCCTCATAAAGTTTGTTTAAGTGTTTTCCCAAAAGTTAAAGTGATCTTGCTTTCATAAATCTTTTCATAACACGTTATCAGCACGAGTCTCTAATTACCAATTGAGCTTCACTAATCACCAAGGTACAAATTCTATCTCTTTCTAATCTTAATCATACAACAAGTTTATTTCCTAAAACTGTTTTTGAGGAGTATGCTCTGTAGTTGCCCGATTTGGGATCTTCTACATCAGAAACTCGTTTTTCTTCCTAGATTTGAAACGATTTCTTACCAAAAATAAATCATGCTTTTGGATATGTAAAAGATACAAACAAAACATTACATTTGCTTACCTTTAAACCGATTTCTCCTTCGAAAATCTTCAACTTCACCACTTGGATTGGAAGTAAGTTTTAACCAAAATAATTATGAGCATGATGTTGGTAATCACAATAAGAACAAGGCAAATGAAAAGCTCAATCAAAAATCTCCTATTACCGGCTCTAAGACGACGCATAATCTCGTCGTCGGCCATGGAGAATGTCGAAAGAAAATTTTGGTAAAGGTGGTCGAATATGGAGGTGGAGGAAGGAGATAAGGTCGGAAGTGAAAAAGTGAAAAGGGGGATGAAGGGAATCAGACTTTAAGGACTTCGGACTTTGGACTTAAAGGACCTCGGACTTTGGACTTAAAGGACCTCGAACTCTAAGGACTTTAAAGACTTTAAAATTCCCGCTATATAATTTTCTTTCATTTCATATGATCTCTTACTTTTGTCTTACGATATTGTCTATGCCTATATCTATATTGATTACTTCTCTGACTCATGCAATCTTTCTTTATGCATTCTGAATATATCATCTACATGCATATATTTATTGTTTGATATGACATGTTCTTCAATCGTCCCATACACGACTCATGCATTATATTATTGATTATGTTAACCTTTAATTTGCATATCTTTATATGTAGCAACTAATGGCAAGCATCGCTAAGAGGGAGTTTGACATCCTTGACCTATCGGGCCAGAAATACCTCGAATGGAGAGTAGATGCCATGGCTCACCTCAAGGCAAATGGCCTTGAGGAAACAATTGTGGCAAACAATAATGCCACCCCACAGGAAAAGGCGAAAGCCATTGTGTTCCTCCGCCACCACATTCATGAGAGTCTCAAAACTGAGTACTTATTTGTGGAGGATCCTATAGAATTGTGGGAGAGCCTGAATGAGCGCTATGCTCATCAAAATGAAGTTTTGCTCCCACAAGTAACACATGAGTGGAACAATATAAGGTTCCAGGAATTTAAGTCCATCACTGAGTACAACAGTGCTATCCACAGGATCACTTCTCAATTGAGACTATGTGGTAAAATGATCACTCAGGAAGAGATGTTGGAGAAAACTTTCTCCACTATGCATGCTTCAAACATATTATTGCAACAACAATATAGATTAAGAAATTTCAAAAGATATTCTGACTTGTTGAAAGTATTGTTGGTTGCTGAAAAGAATAATGAGCTCCTAATGAAAAACCACAACCTAAGGCCTACTGGCTCAACAGCTGCCCTAGAAGCAAATGCTATGAACAAAGCGTTCCATGATAGGAACGACAATGAACGTGGGCAGCAATCACGCCGTAACAATGGGCGTGGACGAGGTCGTGGTCACTATGGGAGCCGTGGTGGCCGTGGTGGTCGTGGTGGCCATGGGCGTGACCGAGTCTACAACAAAAGCCACGATAATCACCGTGAGAACCATGGCTACAAAGGGGGTGTGAAGCAACAGGTCCAGACGGGTCCATCAGGATCCTCCCAGAAATCCAAATCAGCATGCTACAGATGTGGCGTGACTGGTCACTGGTCAAAGGTATGCCGCACAGCTCCACACCTAGTGAAGCTGTACCAAGCTGAAAAGAATAAAGAAAAGGCTACCGAGACCAACTACATCGATAACAAAGATGTGGATAGGTCACTTGTGACTAGTCTGGATGTCAATGACTTCCTCAACTTTGAGAATGATGATGGCTATGCCTTAGGGGCTTAAATGAAAAGCACGAGCCCCTAAATATCTCTACTATCTCCCATGTTATTGTATAATATTTGCAATGTATTTTTTATATCTCATGTTTTAACTTCTCTCTCGTAGGACCTTGTATAATAGAACTTGTGTAATGGAATTATCCTTAATATATGAAGCTTTTATTTATGTCTTAATTCTCCTTTTTCTTTATATTGATAGAAAACATGGACTTACCTAAAGTGAAACCCGATGGGAAGGAGCAATGTCTTTTGGACAGTGCGACAACACACACCATCTTGAGGAGTAAAGAATACTTTACCCAATTAAGAGCCTTTGAAGGCAATGTCACTACAATATCCGGTGTGTCAAAACTCATCAAAGGCTCTGGAAGAGCTGTCATTCTACTCCCAAAGGGAACAAAGCTAGTAATAAATGACGCACTATATTCGAGTAAATCTCGAAGAAATTTGCTAAGCTTTAAGGATGTGCGTCTAAATGGGTTTCATATGGAAACCATGAATGAAAATGGGAAAGAATACTTGTGCATCATAAAACACGAATCTGGCCACAAACAGATTCTCGAAAGGATGCCAACGCAAACCTCCGGATTATATCATACATACATTTATCCGTTTGAGGTCAATGCAATGTTTAACAAAAGGTCATATGACCAAACTACATTCACATTATGGCATGATCGATTGGGTCATCCAGGGGCAGTAATGATGCACAAAATCATAAAGAGCTCACTTGGACATACATTAAAGAACATTAAGGTTCTTCCGTCCAGTGATTTTAATTGCACTGCTTGCTCACTTGGAAAGCTAATTATCAGGCCTTCTAAAAACAAGATTGCAAGTGAAAATCCTGCATTCTTAGAAAGAATCCAAGGAGATATATGTGGGCCAATTGCTCCACCATGTGGACCATTCCGATACTTTATGGTGCTAATTGATGCATCTACACGTTGGTCACATGTAAGCCTACTATCAACAAGAAATGTTGTATTTGCTAAACTCCTTGCCCAAATAATCCGATTGAGGGCCCAATTTCCGGATTATACAATAAAGAAAATTCGGCTCGATAATGCAGGAGAATTTACATCTCAAACATTCAATGACTATTGTATGTCAATTGGGCTTGATATAGAGCATCCAGTGGCTCATGTTCACACACAAAATGGTCTCGCTGAATCATTGATAAAGCGATTGCAATTAATTGCCAGACCATTATTGATGAAATCAAAATTACCACCATCGGCATGGGGACATGCAATATTACATGCAGCAACCTTAATTCGATTAAGGCCAAGTGCAAACCATGAACATTCCCCTATGCAACTTGTGTCCGGTAAGGAGCCAAATATTTCACATCTAAAAATATTTGGATGTGCGGTTTATGTCCCTATTGCTCTACCTCAGCGCACAAAGATGGGACCCCAAAGGAGATTGGGAATTTATGTTGGTTTTGAGTCTCCCTCGATAATCAAATATCTTGAACCAACAACTGGTGATTTATTTACAGCAAGATTTGCTGATTGCCATTTTGATGAAAATACATTCCCAGCCTTAGGGGGAGAAAAGAAAAATGGGGACCCACATGTGAAAGAAATCACATGGAATGCAACCGCATTATCCCATCTTGATCCAAGAACAAAAATGTGTGAACAAGAAGTACAACGGATCATTCATTTGCAAAATGTAGCAAATCAGTTACCAGATGCATTTACTGATACACAGAAGGTAACTAAATCACATACCTGCAGCAAATGCTCCAGCAAGAATTGAAATACCCAATGGATTGCCAGATGCATCCATCGCAAGCGAGTCTACAACACGCCGAAAGCGTGGTAGACCATTAGGCTCAAAAGATTTGAAACCGAGAAAGGCAAGAAGCCAAAAGGGTATAGCAGGAGAAGCCACAATGGATCATGAGAATGATGGTAAAGGCAAAGATATTGAAAATGAGAATACCTCAACAGAGGATGATATTCTAGACAAGAATAATGATATCGACAATTTTGAGATTTCCATAAACTATGTGTCCACATGCACACAATGGAACCGAAAAGATGTAATTGTCGATGATATATTTGCATACTCAGTGGCTAGTAATATTGTAATTGAAGATGATGATTTTGAGCCAAAATCGGTCGATGAATGTCGACGAAGAAATGATTGGCCAAAATGGAAAGAGGCTATTCAGGCAGAACTAAAATCGCTTGAAAAGCGAGAGGTCTTTGAACCAGTAGTTCGTACACCCAATGGTGTGAAACCAGTCGGCTATAAATGGGTCTTTGTACGTAAAAGAAATGAGAAAAACGAAATTGTAAGATATAAAGCAAGGCTTGTAGCACAAGGTTTTTCTCAGATCCATGGAATTGATTATGAAGAAACATACTCTCCAGTAGTTGATGCAACTACGTTGAGATTCCTAATTGGACTGACTGTCTTTGAAAGGTTACAAATGCGCCTCATGGATGTCGTTACAGCATATTTATATGGATCACTTGATACAGACATCTACATGAGAGTCCCCGAAGGACTCAAGCTGCCTGAGGCCAATAATTGTGGACCTCGAGAAATGTTTTCCATAAAATTGAGGAGGTCATTGTATGGGCTAAAACAATCTGGACGAATGTGGTACAATCGCCTCAGTGAATACCTCATGAAAGAGGGATACAAGAACGACACCGTTTGTCCATGTGTTTTCATCAAGCGATCCCAAAAGGGATTCGCTATTATCGCAGTTTATGTTGACGATTTAAACATCGTCGGAACTCCAAATGAGCTTCAAGATACTGCGAAATATTTGATGAAAGAATTCGAGATGAAAGATCTCGGACAAACAAAGCTTTGTCTTGGCTTACAAATTGAGCACTTAAGGGATGGAATCTTTATCCATCAGTCTAATTACACCGAGAAAGTTCTTAAGAGATTTTACATGGACAAAGCACACCCTTTGAGCTCTCCAATGGAAGTTCGATCCCTCAATGTAGAAAAGGATCAATTTCGTCCCCGAGAAGAGGACGAAGAGGTTATTGGTCCAGAGGTACCATATTTAAGTGCAATTGGTGCTTTAATGTACTTAACTAACAATACAAGACCAGATATTGCTTTTGCAGTAAATTTGTTGTCCAGGTATAGCACTGCACCCACAAGGAGGCATTGGAACGGGATCAAACATGTATTCCACTATCTCCGAGGCACACATGATCTTGGGTTGTATTATCGTAACCAAAGGGATGCGACCTTAATTGGATATGCAGATGCAGGGTACTTGTCTGACCCACACAAAGCCAAATCTCAAAATGGCTATGTGTTCACATACGGAGGCACTGCCATCTCTTGGAGATCAACGAAGCAGACTGTGACTGCCACATCATCAAATCAAGCAGAATTGATTGCACTATATGAGGCAGGAAGAGAATGTGTGTCCCTTCGAGCAATGATTCAATTCATCCAGAAAGAAAGTGGAATGAAACCAATGACTGATGATCCAACAATATTATATGAGGATAACTCAGCATGCGTTGCTCAGATGAAGAAGGGCTACATCAAAGGAGACCGAACAAAGCACATATCTCCAAAATTCTTCTCCACTCGTGAATTGGAAGAAGCTGGTGAAGTGGACATCCAACAAATTCGATCAAATGACAATTTGGCTGACTTGTTTACAAAGTCTTTAATCCCCAAGAAATTTGGAGAACTGGTATCCAGAATTGGAATGTGCAGACTTCGAGACATATGTTGAAGTCAGGGGGAGTATCATACGCGCTGCACTCTTTTTCCCTTCGATCAAGTTTTTTATCCCACTGGGTTTTGCTTGACAAGGTTTTTAATGAGGCAGCATCAAGGCGTACAATGGGATCAATGGTTGCACTCTTTTTCCCTTCGTTCAGGTTTTTATCCCACTCGGTTTTTCCTAACAAGGTTTTTAATGAGGCACCGTCTACCCATATCCTACTCCATGAAAAGAAGGTGAATATTCAAGGGGGAGTGTTATGAAGTCCAAATTTATGAAGTCCAAATTATCATACTACAAGCTATCTATTTACACACACATGTATTACACATATTATGTATGAACAAGTGTATAATGGAGGAAAATTTGTACAAGGTGAATTATTCACCTTCTTCACCTCCTTATTTCCATGCATAAATCATGGAGATTTACCAAAGTTTTACCCCACTCTTGGCCTATAAATATGGCCATCATCCATTGTAAAACTTGCACCAAAGTAGAGTAAGAAATACACTCTCTAAAGTTCTTACTCTCCCTCCCTCTCTTCTAATGATCTAAAAGTCCTCATAAAGTTTGTTTAAGTGTTTTCCCAAAAGTTAAAGTGATCTTGCTTTCATAAATCTTTTCATAACATAAATAAATAGAACGAGAAGGAAGAATATGCACAACACATTTGACCATAAAAGAGTCGAAGTGAATGTTAGAGTTTAGAGATGGGGAAAAGAAGATGAAAAGAGAGACAATTCTTTATCGTATTTCTGGTAAATGGTTACAAAGGCTTTTATATAGCTAGGTTACATTCAATTAACCACTTTCTTACATACACACGTGGCACATACTCACATTCTACTATATACTAATACACATACTCCATCAACCCTCCTAAAACTTGGTAGGGAGATACATACCAAGTTTGCTCATCAGAAACTATTGTTGAGTGGAAGGCAAAATTTTAGTGAAAATATATGCCAACTGTTCAGTAGTAGGAACATATGATAGTTGCAGCAATCCTATCATAACTTTGTCTCTTATAAAATAAACGTCTTTTTGACTCTTTGTAAGGCTGAGCTGTTGTCACAGAAAGAACCACTGGTTTGATGGAGTCAATACCAAGATCACCAAGTAACCTGATCAACCAAGTGGTCTCAGCAACAGCACGTGTCATACTGCCATGGCACGATACTCTACTTCAGCAGAACTACGAGAAACAACTCCCTGTTTCTTAGATTTTCAGCTAATTGGAGATTTGCCAAGCATTAAAATGTAACCTGTGACAGAACGTCGAGTAATGGGACAAGAAGCCTAGTTTGAATCAGAATAGACAGCTAAGACAGGAGTATCACACCCATTAAGGACAATTCCCCAATCAATAGTCCCTTTGATGTATCTTAGAGTGTGAATAAGTGATGAGTAGTGAGTGGAGCATGGCCTTTGCATAAACTGACTTATGGTTTGAACGGTATATGAAAGATCGGGCCTTGTGTGTGTTAAGAAATTGAGTTTTCCAATTAAAACTCTATAAGGTCTAGGATATGATAATACCTCACCATCTTCAACTTGTAGCTTGCAATTCAGAGGAAGAGGTGTAGTAACAGCTGATAAACCAGTGAGATCTACACTTTGTAATAATTCTTGAGCAAATTCTTCTGTTGTAATGCCACACCTTCAGCCAAATAAGAGACTTACAAACTCAAGAAATAATGCAGCTTTCCCAGATCTTTAATACTGAAAACAAAATCTAAGTACTTCTTTAGATCAGAAATTTCATTCTCATCTAAACTGGTAATAAGAAGGTCATCAACATAAATAGCCACAAGAGTAAGATGACCAGAATGCTTCTTTGTGAAGAGGGAATAGTCATTTTTTGATTGAGTATATCCAAGAGACTATAATGCAACTGTGAGGCAACTGAACCACTACCTAGACGCCTGTTTAAAGCCATAAAGAGACTTTCTAAGTCTACAAACAAGCTTATTAGGATTAGGCATGCCTTCAGGTACCCTCATATATACCTCTTATTCAAGAGAACCATGCAAAAATGTATTATTTACATCTACATGATGAAGAGTCCAAGCTTTTGAAGTTGCAACAGAAATGATACTCCTTATAGTAGCCATCTTGACAACAGGAGAAAAAGTCTCTTGGTAATCCACTCCCTCCTTTTGAGTGTAACCCTTTGCAACTAATCTTGCTTTAAATCCAAATAGCCATTTGCCTTCAGCTTCACCTTATATACCCATTTACATCCTACTGCCTTTTTCCCTTGAGGCAAAGGAACTAAATCCCATGTTCCATTCTTTTGCAAAGCCTCAACTTCTTTGTTCATGGCTTGAATCTAGTGATCATGTGAAGATGCTTCTTTGAAATTGGAAGGCTCATGATAGTCAAAAGAAAACAAAGCATAACGAGAAGATGGCAGAGATGTAAAATTGTAAAAATAATCCCCTAAATAAGATGGAGGATTATGAGGCCTAGTGGACCTTCTGAGAACTGGTGGAGGAGAAGGGACATGTAAAGGTAGAGAATAAGAGGAGGAAGGTACTGATGTAAGTGTGGATAAAGGACCATTAGGAGTTTGAAAGGGAGAAGAAACAGGTGTAAGAGAGGATGTTTGGCTTGGAGTGAAAATATGAGTAGGGCAATCTTTGGTTAAAGAAGGAAGAGTAGGGTGGTCCAGGTTTTTGATGTAATGATAAGGAAAATGATGTTCTCTAAAAGAAACATCATGAGAATGGAATATTTTGTGAGTATGGAGATTCAAAAGGATGTAAGATTTTTTTCCAAAAAAAGTAGCCCATAAAGACACATGGAGTAGCTCTTAGAGAATTCTTGTCTCTTGCTCTATTTAGAGTAGAGATAAAAGCAAGACAGTCAAAGCACTTCAAAAAAGTATGACCAAGGGCTTTATTAAAAAGAAGCTCAAAGGGTGTTTTACCATTTAAAGAAGGCAAAGGAATTCTGTTGATGTTAAATGTAGCAGCTAATATGTAGAGACCCCAAAATCTGTATGGAACTTTGGATTGAAAAAATAATGCCCGAGCTACCTCAAGAAGATGCTTATGTTTTCTTTCGACGATGCCATTTTGCTGAGAAGACTCAACACAATAATTCCGATAGGAAATGCCAAATTCAGCATAGAAGTCTTGAGCAAATACATTAGCATGGAGCATTATCAGTGTGGATCACTTTAATAGAAGTATGAAACTGAGTAGTCACAAATTTGGCAAATGTATTCAAGACTGCAAGGGCATTGCTCTTATGAGACATCGGAAAAGTTCATGTACACCTTGAATAATCATCTACCAAGGTCCAGAAGAATCTGAATCCATTGTAAGTACAATGCTTGTAAGGCCCCCATGAGTCAACATGAACAATATTAAAGGGTGACAAGGATTGTGAAGAGGATAAATGGAAATGTTTTCTGTGCTGCTTAGCTTCGGGACATATGGCACATATATGAGAGGATTTATTTAGATGCTTAAGAAAAGGTAGAGAATGTAATTGATCATATGAGGCATGACCAATGTCGGTCCATTGCTTTGTGCAACTTCTTTGGCATGGGGGTTAATGGGAGTTGTATCCGGGCCTTCTTTTCCCCTCCTACAACCACGTCCTTGACTTGGGGGTCTCCCGCTTCCTCTAACAACATTAGCAATTGATGCGACCTTGTATTAAGGACGCATCGGATCTTTCCGTTGGAACGAGTATTGGGTCTCGAATCGGCAAGCGGAAGACTTTGAATGCTCAACCCAACGTTGAATTGGTTGAACTAGAGAAATTGAACAAGAAACAAGAAAGATCGAAAGTGTTTGAGAAGTTTGAATGAATCGAACCAATGCGCAACACTAGGAAAAGTAGTAAGAGAAACCCTCGACTAATATCAATTCCAAAGTGTGCGTACTGAAAAAGAGAGTCTAGCACCCCTTAAATAGGTGCGGCACAAACGAAACCCTAATCTAGCTAGGTGGCGCGCCTAGGGCTTGCATGCAAGCAAGGCCCATCGGCGCAAGGCCCATAAAAGGGTTACTAAAAACGTTAAAACATTAGTAGCAAGGTTTTAAGATAGCAACATACTAAATAAAGGAAGAAATGATAAGTGTCCTTGGCCATCGACACCGAAGCGTCAAGACATGGCCAAGGCTCAACGCAGTTAGGCATGGTGAGGCCATCGCATGCCATGGCACACTGTCGCATGCGTTGGAAAGGGCGAAGGCGCGCCGCCGCCGCCGAGGCTGGTGTGAACCTCAAGTGGCGATACTGGTGGGTGACGCGGGTCCGGGGTCTGGTGCAAAAGGCGTGTCCGAGGTGGATGGTGCCGAGAACTCGTCTTAAGGTTCTCCCATGCTTAGGACGACCACGGTGGCGTGTGCGGGCACGATCTCGATGGCACGAGTGACTGGTCCATCCTAGCACAAGGCGAAGGCGTTGTCCTCTTGGTTGGCTCCAAGGACGGGTTGCTTCACCCTCCCCCACTTGGATGGGAAACGTCCCTGTTTCCTCATAAGATGGCTCGACACAGGGGGAGAGATCGGCGACATTGACCGTGGTGTGGACATTGTACTTGCCTGGGAGATCGATGCGATAAGCGTTGTCGCCAATGCGCTCCAAGACTTGGAAAGGACCGTCGCCACGCTGATGGAACTTAGTTTTGCGGGCGTTCGGAAAACGGTCCTTCCGGAGGTGCAACCACATGAGGTCGTCGGGCTGGAAAACAAGGTGACGACGTCCCTTGTTGTGTTGCGCCTCATACTAGATTGCCCGGCACTCCAATTGAACCCGAGTGCGCTCATGCAAGCGGCGACTAGCGTCGGCGCGGTTGGCCGCGTCGATGTTTTCGTCGTTCTTCATAAGGCATGGCACCAAGTCCATGGGAGAATGTGGGTTGAGCTCGTAGACCACCTCGAAGGGGGACTTCTTTGTTGCCGAGAGCTTGGACCTGTTGTAAGAAAACTCAATGAAAGGCAGTAAATCATCCCACCGACGCGGGTTATTTTTTAGCACCATTCGAAGGAGGGTGCCCAAAGTCTGATTGGTCACCTTAGTTTGACCATGGGTTTGGGGATGATAAGTAGTAGAAAAGAGCAATTGTGTACCTAGCTTTCCCTAAAGCGTTCTCCAAAAATGACTATAAAATTTGGTGTCCCTATCACTAACGATAGTTCTGGGAACACCATGCAATTTCACGACATGCTCAAAGAACAAGTTTGCAATTTCGGTCGCATTGTTGTTCCCTTTCCACGTAATGAAATGGGCCATTTTGGAGAAACGGTCCACAATGACAAAGATTGAGGCTTTGCCACGCCTTGTCAGTATTATCAAGACTTTCGAATGGAGAGGAATTATTGGTAAGCCTTAAACTCTTCGACCGAGCGCCCCCGGACGTAGCTGAAAGGTGAACTGGGTCACCAAATCACAATCATTATGGTATAAAGATGGAGAAATGTAATTTCTCTAGAAATGTTGGTTCAAATCCAGCTCAAAATAGGGAGGCCCGTGATAAAATCCATGGAGAGATCTTTCCACAGAGCATCCGGAATGGGCAAAGGCGTGTAAAGGCCATGACGTTAAGACCTCGCCTTAGCCGTTTGGCACGGCACACAACCCTGACAATACTTGTGAACATTCGAGGCCATGTGAGGCCAAAAGAAGTGTTCACGAAGTGCTACCAACGTTTTGGCTATTCCGAAATGGCCTCGGCCATCATGAGCCTCCTTGAGCGACAAGTGCCTTATCGAAGAGCTCGGAATGCAAATCTTCCCGGCTTGGTAGAGATACCCGTTGTCCAAGAAGTAAGTCTCATGGATCCTATTATGCTCGAGGTTCTCCATGATCAGTTTAAAAAATTGATCATGCAAGTAGAGTTCCTTAATCAAGGAGAACCCGAGCAAGTTGGCCTGGAGTTGAGTCAATAAGACATACCTGCTCGAGAGAGCGTCGGCCCCGGAGTTCTCTTTCCCTTTTTTGTGGGCTATGACATACGGAAAAGTTTCCATATATTCAACCCAGTGAGCATAGCAGCGGTTGAGAGTCGTTTGATTGTTTAAATTGGCTAAGGTTGTGTGGTCTGTATGGATTACGAACTCTCTTGGCCAAAGGTAATGCTGCCAAGTTTTCAATGCCCTAATTAATGCACACAATTCCTTATCGTGCGTAGGGTAGTTCAAGGTCGCCCCGGTCAGTTTTTCGCTGAAATAAGCGATATGGCGTTTGTCTTGGAGGAGTACGCCGCCTACGCCATAATCGTAAGTGTCGCACTCAACCTCGAAGCACTTAGAAAAGTCTGGAAATTGCAAGACTGGAGCGCGACACAGAGCATCCTTTAAGGCCTGAAAGGTGGCCTCATGGATGGGCATTCACTTAATTGTGGTTGCTTTCTTGGTAAGATTATGGAGTGACCCAAACTAATGTCCTTGACGAATCGCCTATAGAACCTTGCAAGCCCTAAGAAGGAACGAACCAACGTTGGGGTCGTGGGGGTGGGCCACTCTCGGATGGCGCAGATCTTGTCGTCATCCACACGAAGGCCATCCTTGGACATGAAGAAACCAAGAAAGTTTGTCATGTTCGTGCAAAAACAACACTTAGTCAAATTTACAAACAAAGAGTGTTCGCGAAGGCAATATAACACCAACCTAAGGTGCCTCGCGTGAGAATCCAAATCCTTAGAAAAAACAGGTATGTCATCAAAATACACGACGAGAAATTGTCCCAAAACCTTACGAAAAACATGGTTCATCAACCGCATAAAAGTACTAGGGGCATTTGTCAAACCGAAGGGCATGACAAGCCATCCGTACAGAACATGTTTGGTCTTAAATGCAGTCTTCCATTTGTCCTCTTCGTGCATTCTGATTTGGTGATAGGCGCTCCAGAGATCGATCTTTGAAAACAAGGCGGCGCCATGAAGCTCATCCAGGATGTCATCCAAGCGCGGAATCGGGTGCCTATACTTGACGATAATTTGGTTGATGGCATGAAAGTCGAAACACATCCTCTACGAGCCGTCTTTCTTGGGCACTAGGATCACAGGCACGGCGCATGGGCTAAGGGACTCTCAAACGAACCCCTTGTCCAAGAGCTCTTGGACTTGGCATTGGAATTCTTGAGTCTCCTTTGGAGACGCCCTATACACAGCCCTGTTTGGCAATGACGCTCCCTGCATGAAGTCAATCTTATGCTTGATCCCTCGGATTGGCGGCAACCCAACGACAACTCATCCGACATGACGTCTTCATATTCCTTCAACAAAGAAACAATAGACGGGGGTAGTTTATGATCTAAAGAAGGAGAAATATAAAGTAATGGACATAAAATGAAACAAGTAGAACTCCCCTGAAGTGACTTAGTCACGTCGCGACGCCGGGCTAGAAGCAAACGATCCTAGCACGAGCCTAAGAGAGGGGGCACGACGTCCCCGATGATTTTTGGTGATTCTGGGGCCATTTTTGGTGGAGTGGTAGCTCCATAATTTTGAGGATGAACGCACCTGGAAACGCTTGTAAATTCGTCCCGTAGCTCCTGAAATCCCAATTTTCGCGAAGCAACGGCGTGTGGCGCGGCGTTGGAAGAAGGCAGCGGTGGCCCACGGCTTAAATTCACATCTCCTAGGTGTTTTTTCTTCTGTTCTGTTGGAAATCTAGAAATATGTAAATTCTCCCAAGAAACGTCGGGCAAAGCATCAGAAAACTGTTGGAGGCCTTGTTCGCCATTTCGGCATCGCTCAGCGCGGTCCCGGAGCCACATGCAGGTTCTGTCGGCCCAAGCTCACCTCATGTGGAAGTTTCTGGTCCCATCACCAAGTTGGACAGAATGGGGAGTGTTGGAACCAGAAACGCCGCTGGCAAATTCGGGCTTTCTTAGAGTGGCCGTTGGTGCTTCCTTTGGCGCATGTGAGTCCTTGTCATTAGCTTTTTGTCTTTGCCTTTCAGCTTCACCCTGTAGAGCTTCACTAGGAGTCATAGGTAAGAGTGTCACGCGTTTCCCATGGAAATTGAACATGTAAGTGTTCAAATATCCGTCGTGAAACACGAAGCGAACAAATTGCCATGGGCGACCCAACAAAAGGTGTGTGGCGTCCATAGGCGTAACATCACATAAAATTGAATCTTTGTAAGCACCAATGGAAAAGGAAAAGATTACTTGCTTGTTTACCCAATATTTGCCACCATTTGAAATCCATTGAAGCTTGAATGGTTGAGGGTGCACGTGGTTGGCAACTTGAAATGATCCACCACTTTTTGAGATAAGAAGTTGGCACAACTCCCCGAATCAATGATCACGCTGAGAGACACGTTATTAACCAAACAACGTGTATGGAACAATTGTTCCCATTGATCGGTTTTAGGCACCTCTCGCATGCTAAAGGTTCGACGTGTGACCAAGGTGAACTTGGACACGCCGAGTCCTTCCGATGGATCACATTGAAGCTCAAAGCCATCTTCCAAAGTCGTGGCATCTTTTTCCTCGTCTTGGCTCTCATAAGGATCACCTAGAGCCGTAAAAAGAAACTTCTTTTGATTTGGACAGTTGCGTTGCATATGACCACAGCTGCCGCATTTATAACACGCCATGTCTCGAGCCCTCTCGGTAGTGGGAGCCGCGGAACGGTCCTTCAGCGCGCTTTGTGCCGGCTGCATGGTCTCGGCCTTAGACGCATTACCTGTCTTAGAAGCTGGCATAGAAGAAGGCAAACGGTTAGCACTAAAATTTGATGGACTATAAGTAGAAGAATACCTTGAATTGGACCAAGATGGCTTTGCACGCATCTCTTGTTTATGAATCTACATGGTTGTGTGTATAAGAGAATTGAGATCCTTGATTGGAAAAATTTCCAACCTGACTTGGATGGCGTTCAAGCTCCGCAATCCGACTGGTGTGACAATAGGTACACTTTCCTTACCAAACCCACCAAAAGCCAAAACTATCAACTCTATAAAAACAACCCATACCTATCCTAAGACACACCACGTCGATCTGGCTCACCATCATATTGGAGAAGATTCCTTAAAGCATTATTCAATCCAGAGTGATTAACTAAAAGAACAACAACACCCTTAAGGGTTAGATAACAATTCCAATATGCACTAAACAATACATACAACATGTAGAAGCAAAATCAATTTAACAAATTACAACCAAAATAGTAATTGTACAACCCAACACAACACACACAATAACATTAATTGCATATGATTCCATATTAGTTAACCACATTCCATAATAACTATCAACGATCTATATTAAATTTATAGTAATCAAAGCCACCTCCAAAACACTCGGGGGGAGTAATCGGTGACATCAACTCGACCGTTTATCCGAACCACTAGGTGTACGACGACATTAACTCTACCGAACATCCGAACCACCTGTCACCTATAATATTCCTTCTTACCCCTAGTCAAGCCTACATTGTAGCACTTGCCATAACATTTTATTATAATTTTTTAAAGGGCTCTCCTCGCCATACGACTAAGCCAGGGATGTCTCCCTCCTTACTGATCACCCCATAGGCATCGTTGTACTGGTAGATGCCAAGTTACGTAAATCGAATAACATACAGAGTATTAATCATCTACTAGTATATTTTCAAAAATGTCGATTTAATCAGACGTAGATGTATAATAACATACTGGGATTAATCCTAAAGTAAATCTATACACATCATATCTACATGTCCAACACACATCAAAATTGCTAACTAAGTAAGTCTAGGCAACTTACCTCAAACGAAGGGTTTCCAACAATATCAAAATGAACTCGTCAAACTAGTTAACTAGGAATAAGAATAACGCTCATAAGAATGACAATCTAGACAAATAAAGTTATCATTCCAAGGAAAGGACTTAACCAACTATCCACTAGTTGACCCAAAACCAAGTATATAACTAATCTTGACCTCTAACAAAACCAACATATCCAAACAACTCCCAAATCCAAAGCAAAACTTATCTTCAGATTCCAGGTTAACTCTTAATATATAAAAATAAAAATTCTACGAATATAACCTTGGCCAAAACCCTAGTCTCTCAAATCTTATAAAAGGGAAGAACTAAACATAAGATGACCAGATCCATAACTAGTAATGCAAAACTCTCAAAACCAAACCCTAATACCAAGCCTAAGCTAGCTTGATCCCAATCTAGAATCTAATTAATTTAAGACATGCCTAGGGATAGAAATAACTCACCAACAACAACGATCAAAGGCGACAGGATGGAGGTGGGTTGGTGACTTGGTGGGAAACGCCAAACAAATGAATAAGGATGGTGGTGATTAAGGTGGGCGGTGAGATGGTGGCTAAAATAGTCGAACAAGAAGAACAAAAAAAATGAAAACAACATCACTAGCTTTTCTTGATATACAAGAGCAAAATTGACGTCCAAAATTTTGTTCACTGATGTAGATGTGCTTAGTTCATTAGCAGACACAGATAGTGATGGTTGAGGAACTTTGACAACACACATTTTTTCATGAGAATTCTATGTTGATAATTCACTCTGGAAATTAATTGTTTGGTGCCAATGAATATGCACTTCATGTAATATTCTCGTTATTAATAATTTGATTTAATTTATCTTTATTTCACAGTGGTTGACGACGTTAGGGGGGTTAGACGAGCGTTGTAGATGTTGGTACTGTTGATGAGGCTAGCGATATGGCCGGAGAGGCTGTAGATGGTGATGATATTTTGTGGACTATTGATGGGGGTTCTCCGGCTCATGCTGATACGAGCAAGGACGATACGAGTGATGGTTGGGGCGAGGCAACCATAATGGTATGTATTTTGTAATTCAGTATTCATAATATGAAATTTGAATTGATTAAAATTTCATATATTATTTATTGTATTAGTTTTAATATATTATTGAAGTTTAATTTTTTCCGTTTGTTATAGTAATTTAGTTACATGCCTTTATTTATGGAATT
The DNA here is from genome assembly GCA_964016875.1 of Fallopia convolvulus. NCBI lineage: Eukaryota > Viridiplantae > Streptophyta > Magnoliopsida > Caryophyllales > Polygonaceae > Fallopia > Fallopia convolvulus. Next base: position 23,137,773 of record OZ024730.1, read on the forward strand.
TAAGATAGTATTATTTAAATAGACACTTATTTATAAGAGATATGTATTTTGAAAAATTAAATTAAATTGTAAATACAAATGCAAGAATTTATAATTATAAAAATAGTTAATACAAAAGCAAGAAATTGTAATTTCACAATGAAATATTAAAATTTATTAAAAAATATAGCAATTTAATGTAAAACAAAAAGTAAGACTTTTAACGGAGTATTTTAAAACAATTAATGAAAATCAAAAACAGAAGTATCAGCAGTTGAGTCGGGAATTTTGTACTTCCGACGCCACTACACCTCTTGTACCGAAGAAGAAGAGGACTAGGGACGCGAAGGCAGGAGGTATATTGTAGTCCGATCGTGTTGAGGCCCCTCCCCCGAAAAAGAGGGCTAGGAGATTAGCGACTGATACTTTGATCATAGAGCTACAACGGGACAAGGTAGTGCAAGATGTTGTAGATATTCAAACAGAGCATGATGTTGGTCCATCTACTCATGTTGAGACCGCTGAGGATATTTCGAGGGATGCCGTTATGACCGATCTGGCAGAGGAGATATTGGCGACAAACATTGTCATCACACCTACGGTCGAGCCTTCCCCTAGCCACCTTTCCATCCCTTGACGAGGGTCCGACCTCATGGATTTAGTTGTTTCAAAGACTCCAATTGGCACCATCGAGGATCTTTCGAGGGACTTTGATATGACCCCTTCGGTTGCCTCGGCTTCACCTTCTCAAACCCTCCCATCATTTAGTCTACACAGGTCCCGACCCCTCCCATCATTCAATCTACACATATCTCGACCCCTCCGTTTGCCAAGACTACACCCTCTATTACCCCTCCCGTTGTTCAGGCACCAATTGTCCCGACTCATCCCATTGTCGAGCCTCCACCTGCTTCGGTCCCTCCTATTGTTGACGTACCCATGTGGCAACTAGGAGGATCATGTTTGCCTGACCTCCTTCGACACTACCCCACTCATGTTGCCGAGTTGATCTGGAGGTGGACCCCTATCATCGAGCATCCAGCTGCTCCGGCCCCTCCTACTGCCATCGAGCCTCCAGCTGCTTTGGCCCCTCTTGCCTCCGTCGATCCTGCAGCTACTCCAACCACATGTGTTGACGACGTATTGGTGAGCGTATTTACGAATACTTTGTTAATGGTTTCTTTGTATATGCATACCTGAACCGTTTAATTTTTTTCTTAATTGTGGTAGTGGCGGAAGCTTTATAAGGCATACTCACGGTCATTGTCATGGCCTCAGATTGAGCCTCATAGAGGTGATGCGCCTGATACGTTGTGCGATATTGCACGGCGTCGCGGTTTGATACAGGTCAGGACTATTGATTACCGAGGATTGGACCACGCCATTGTTTCGGATTTTATCGAGCGTTGGTATCCCAATACCAACAACCTTCATTTACCATGGGCGAGATTATGATCACGCTGCATGATGTGGACCGCATTTTGGGCTTGCCGATCGACAAGAAGCATGATGTCAAGCAGTTTACTGACATGGATTTTCAGGGGCAGATCATGGAGATGTTCTCGATTGATGAGCGAACATTTCACATATATGATTCTAGTGGCATTCCGACTCGAGCTTAAGGCACATGCGTTGAGGATGATTGAAGAGGGGGTGGCCATTCATTTTTTAGTTGTTGCGTACTTGTTGTGGGTCGTTGGTCTATCTTTCTTTTACGACAAGAGCACCTACAAAATCAACATTCAGTACTTGCATTGCCTTTTAGTCCCCGAGGAACACAAGTTTGTATCGAGCCTGCAGTTGATTAGTCTTGTTTGCGTAGTTTTAGTAGAAACCCAGCGTCGTTACCGACCCTGACAAGGTCGGTACCGAGGGCTGTTGTAGCCTAGTTTGTTCTTTTTTGGCTTTGTTTTATTATTTTTGTAGTTCGGTAATCAAACAACCTTGCTTCCCGTGGACCATCCTGACCTCCCTATACACAGCGGGGTCTTAACTACAAATTTATTTATTGTCGAGTTAAACTTGCCCTTCAACAGAGTACATGCAGCATTTTTGTACACATGGTCATATGTCAATTCACCATGTCTCTTTCTCTCCATCATATATGTCCATCTGATCTCAGTAAGTTTTATGGACTCTTTGTCTTCTATGGGCATGCGTTGCGGATCAACTCCATCCAATACCACTTGATGCTAAAATGGGTGATGTTCGTGTTTTTAGTATAGTTTTAGTTGTTTTCTTAGGTTGTTTAGTTTGGTTTTAGTGAGTTTTAGTGTTAGTTTTGTGTGTTTTTGGATGATTTTACATATTTTGTGAAAAGTGTGGAAGCTACTCAGTTTTTTGTGTCTTTTGTAGGTTTTTTGGAGCGGAAAGGAGCATTTTCGAGCAAGCTGGAGTCAAGTGGTTGATGGTCGAATGCATAGAGAGAATTAAAGAAAAGAATACACCTTGGAGAAGCTATGAAGAGTGTACAAAAACCCAAAACAGAGACCTAGTTACCGACCTGTGAGGGTCGGTACCGAGCTGTACAACAGGATTTTATTGGGAGAATTCAGCAAGAGTCTACCGACCATGTGCAGGTCGTTACCGAGGTGGCCTGTGTTAGTAGGCGGCGTCGACTTTGAGAAATTCTATCTTTTATCTTGTAATATTTTTAGTTCGGAAAGTTTTTATCTTCTAGGATCCTTGTTAGATAGTTTCTTTTAGTATAAATACCCTTGTTCTAGTTTGTTTTGAGGAGTTCGTTAGTTTAGAGAGAGAGGAAGTTCGTTTAAGGGGAAAGACGTTAGTTTGGGATTGCGATTCTATCGATCGAGAGAAAGAGGGATCGATTCCTTTGTTTGTTCTTCGAGATCGAACTTGATTGTAAGACAAGGTTTTTATATTTTCAAGTAAGTTTAATTTCAATGTTTTCTTTCAATCTAGTTGTTTGTTTTGTTTCAATTATGAGTGAGTAGTTTACTTTTCTAGGATCGGGGTTGAAACCCGACATAGTTATGCATGGTTGAATGAATGTGTTGATGCTTTGATTGTATTCTATCTTTTATCTACTTGTTTGTGCTAATACTTAGACGAAAGTCGAAGTAATTCGAGTTTATCGCTTGATCGAAAGAGAAAGTAGTAAATTTGAATGTTGATATTGTTCGATAACAAAAGTTTCAAGCTTTGGATGCAAAACTAAGTAGAAAGTGAATTAATTTATGAAAATTGATTGATTTGCTTGTTTATTCTACGAAGTTGATAGATTTATCTTTGAGTGCTACTCATCCATGGCTATTTTTGTATGTAAACAACTACAGGATGAATATTTTCATGAGTATTTTGCTAGGCTACAACAAAAGATTCATGATTATGGTACTTTGCTGGCTTATTATCCATGTGAGACAGAATTATGTGAATGCATCCTAGACGGTTTAAATTCTCAGACTCGAGGGCTCGCAGAGTACATGAGCAATCATAGGCTTTGGTGTATGGGACCAGAAGAGTGTTGGGATTTCTTTTGCTACATGAGCCATCAATGTATGCTAGTCGAATTATCTCCACCAATTCCCTATTCAATGATGAGAGAGGTTGCATTGGAATCAAATGCCCTTGAGTTAGACACCCAAGTGCAAGTTGAGGAGGAATCCGCTAGAGTTGAGTTGGGTTATTGTTTGAGCCAAAATTTACCAAAGGTAGAACCTTGGCTTAAATCGGGCCTTGATCGAATGAACTAAGAAGAATATGAACGAAAACGTGTTTGTATTGATGTAGAAATCAGAAGAGATAGTGTGAATCAAGCGTCCTCCTCCCCTAAGGGTTACAATAGCTTATATAGCCCCCTAGAGCATATTCTATCTTAATAAAAGATATAATCTTATCTCTAACTAACAAATCTCGTCTTATTTCTATCTTATAATGAATACAATCTGGAGAGAAATCTATTTTGTAACAACCATATCTTGGACCCTCTTTCCTCCAACCGACTCAGTTGATCTCAAAAATCTTCCGTAACTCTGTATGCGTTGGAGATTCTCTGTCTATGGCGCAACGCTTCGTCACCTAAAATATGGGTCTAACAATACCCCTAAATGCAATTTCAAAATTTAAATTCAAATTTCGAAAGTTGCATTTAAGCTTGATAAGACGTTTCAGAGATTGCCTTGGAAGTCGGAATATATTTCTGTCGTTTTTCTTTAATGACCCGAGAGACTATTTGTGCTTCTCATCATTATCCAACCCAACGCTTTCTTCCCTTCGCAATCCCTGCTTTCATCTTCTCAGGTATTACTTCTTCTTCCTCATCTCTAGCTTTTCCCTACTTTAGCCTCCATGGCCAAAGCTTCGACTTTCGTTTCTTCTTCATTCCTGGGTCCCCAAGACCTTCACCGCTGTGATATGACGTCGGAGGAGATCGCCGATTGGATCTCCTTCGACGGCTTCCCGGAGGGGACCCATTTCCATGCCCCGACTGTTGAATTCATTGATTGGGTTCGGCCAGGGTGGATCTGCTTTCTTGATTACCCCTTCTCTTTAGGTTTAAAATTCCCTTTCTCCCCTTTCATTCGGGAATTTATCCAAACCATAAAGGTTTCTCCATGCCAAATCCTTCCGACCACTTGGCGCACCCTTGCCCGAATCGATGAGCTTGCCACAGAGAGGGGTTTGGAGATGACCATGGGAGAACTTCTCTTGGCATATAAAATTGTTCCTCAGAGGGCGGGTCGCATCACTTTGCATGCTAGGGACACAAAAAAAACCCTTATTCCCAAACTGAAAATTTCTTCTCGGAGCTAGCAATCCCGATTCTTCTTTGTAGAAAAAACGTCTTTAGGCGATCTGGATGACGAAGTGAAAGACGACTTTCGAGACGAATGGAACACATCTCGTAAGACGATCTGATCTTCTTTATTTAAACCTCTTTTTTTTGCATATCATGATCTTCCTGTTCTCATATCTGTCTTCTTTGTGTAGTACCGGTGGGAATCAACTCCAAGAGCACGGATACGGGTGTGTGTCGACGCCTGCTAAAGATCAAACCTGAAGAGCAGAAGCCCAAGAAGATCTGTCCTGACCCAGCGGGTAGTGGTGAAGACGACGAATCTCCAGGATCCGACGAAGACAAGACTGAAACAGAAGTCACTCCCCTGTCATCTGACATGATGAGTTTGATTTCTTCTACTTTTCATGTGTTGGTCGCTCCTTCTTCTACTTTTCATGTGTTTGATTTCTTCAAAAATTATATATATTCTTTTTTTAAATTCGTGTCTTCTTTTGCTTAATGCGGCTAAAAACTTCCCCATGCGCTATCGTGGACACCTCTGCCGCAACAATGGTTCGTCGGCTGAGATCCGGCGGGGTCAGGCTCCCCTTGTCTCCTCCTCCCAGCTCCGAGACCAAAAAATCTCTCTCCTTGAAACGGAAAAGAGTCGACGATTCTCCAACCTCTCACGTTGCCAAGAAAGCGGAGCCAAAAGATCTCCTCAGCACTTTTGGGGACACCTTGCTCCCGAGCGTGAAGATGGACTTCCAAGCCCTCACCCCTGACGCTGCGTTTAGCCACGTGGGTGCAACGCTGAGAGTGGTAAACATGCTTAACCGAGCTTTTAGATACTCGCCGTCATTTCTTTGGCATTTCTTGAATACTTTTCTGCCTTTTTTCCCGATTTATCTTGCTCTTTTAATTCCGCAGGCCTTCCAGGAACTGATGGCCACTAACGTCCGTTGCCAGGAGGAAATGAGGGCGTTGGAGGAAAAAGAGAAGCATGCGAGGGATCTGGCTGCTTCTTTGGACAAGAAGGTGGGCCAACTTCAATCGTCGGTCGAGGATCTTCAGGCTGAAAAGGCATCACTTGAGGCGAAGGCGTCGGAGGCGGAGAAGGAGATCGAAGGTTTTTCCCAGGTGGTGGTAAACGTGGCAGCATATTACACGATGAAATCTCAAGTGGAGCTGCTGCAGGACATTGCTGATGGGAAGAGTGCCAAATGGGACTTGAAAACGCAGCTGCAGGTCCTAGAGGAATACTACCCCGCCGACCATCCCCCTCCTGGCAAGGAATACCTGGTGGCTGAAGACCAGGAGGATGACGTGAGCTCCCCGATTAAGGAAAAGTGTCAAGATTATGATGATGGGGGCCCATCCAACAAGGAAGGTGATGGTGGGAAGGCCGTGGACAAAGAGGAACCTTCGACCCCAGCTGGCGGACAGTAAGCTCCTGGTGTGCCTCTCTTCGATCTCTTTAGAAGTACTTTTTTTTTGTTGGATGATTGTAAGGATATTTTGGTGAAGTTGTGGCCTGGGGCCTAAAAAATCATATGGCATCTGATTCTGAATGGTTTTGACGCCCTCTGAATGGCGCAACTTTATCCTTATTTGCTTGTTTGTCTGTGTTTGGAAATTTGCGTTTAGTGTTTTAGCATAGGGAGATTCTTGGAGAATCCCCATAAATTTGTTGCCCGTAAGTGGGGTTTAGGTGTTAGCGTAAGGAGATTTGTGGGGAATCTCCATGAATGTATTGCCCGCAAGTGATGTATGCGTTAGGTTTTGGCGTTTTAAAGAAGGAGTTTTTAATGCTCCTCTCGTTAGCGACTTATTGTTCTTCCTGCGTTAGGATCACATTTTGCGCGTTGAGTGTTTTAATTTTCTGCAAAGGGGTTGTGCGTAGTTAGTTACGATTAGGCTTCCTTTGGCCACCGCCAAGGGCGTTCCTGGGCAGTGGATCCTTAAATTAGGATGTAGTGTCATCGCGGCGTCCCGCGCATATGGCCTGGGTTATATGCTATAGCTTTCCCCTTCCCGTACTAATCGTATGTTTCGTTAATCGGAATTAGATAGGGGGTAACCAACTTATGGGTTACTTCGTCGACGTTGTATGCGTGACGACTTCTCCATTTCTAGGCGGTATTACCATGTGTCTTAACAGTGGTATTTGTGTATTTGACGCGTCTCATGTTGTTTGTAACTTTGATTAGCGTAAGGGTAACCATCTTATGGGTTACTTCATCAACGTTGTGTGTGTGTTGACTTCGTCGTTTTCAGACGGTATAACCATGTGTCATAACAGTGGTTTTTCTTGTGTTTGGCGCGTTTCATGTGGTATGCATGTTTGCGTTTATGATTAATAAGAGAATGTGCAAGAGTGGGAGAATGTTTTTCCCGCAAATCATTATGTAAAAAATGTGTAAAAACATGATTGATGAGATAAGATGTTCGAAATTGCGTCCGACAGTGTGAGCAAGTGCTCAGAGTCGTTTATTTGAAAAAGCCAAACATTGCCTAAAGATTGTCTAAGCTAGGGATAAGAAATGTCTAGGAATAAATCATATAAGGAATTAATTTAGAAGTAGTACTTTTTTAGGTGGGTCGCGTTCCAGCTTCGTGGCACCGTTGTTCCATCCTTGGATTCTAGCTGGTAGGCACCGTTTCCGGCGACTTTGGTGATTTTGTACTGCCCTTCCCAAGTGGGTGCCAACTTTCCAGCGTTTGCTTCTGTAGTATTCTGGAAAACCTTTCGCAATACCCAGTCTCCAAGCTGAAAACTCTTCACTCGAACATTTTTATTGTAGCTTCTAGCTACTTGTTGCTGGTACTTTGTGATTCGAGCATGGGCAGCTTCTCAGAGTTCCTGGATAGTATCCAAGTCTGATTCTAACTCACGTCCATTGCTCTCCGAGGTAGCGAGCTTGTACCTTACGGTTGGAACTAGGATTTTGGCTGGGATAACGGCTTCGCATCCGTGTACCAGCGAAAATGAAGTCTGTCTGGTGGCCCCTTTTGGAGTGGTGCGATCGTCCCATAGTACATAGGGTAATTCCTCGGCCCACTTCCCTTTGGATTTTATCAGCCGCTTCTTTAGGTTATTGATGATTACCTTGTTGCTAGCTTCGGCCTGTCCGTTAGCTTGCGGGTATCTGGGAGTGGACATGACTAAATCGATGTTCCATTGCTTGCAGAAATCACGCATCTTCTTGCTTATAAATTGTGACCCATTGTCGCAAGTAATCTCCGCGGGGACTCCAAACCTGCTCAAGATGTTGCGCTGAATGACTGATATTACTTGCTTATCTTTGATCTCTCGAAAGGCTTCAGCTTCGATCCATTTAGAGAAGTAATCTGTCATGGTGAGGAAAAACACATTTTGCCCTGTAAACGGGGGTAACTTGCCAACGATGTCCATGCCCCATCGCATGAATGGCCAACGGGTGATGGAAGGGTGGAGAATCTCCGGCGGCTGATGCGGAACTGGTGCGTGCCGCTGGCATGCCTCGCATGCTTGGGCATACTTCATGGCATCTTGGCGAACAGTGGGCCAATACCACCCCTGCCTTAAGATTTTGTTAGCAAGACTGCGACCCCCAATATGATTACCACAGTCTCCGATGTGCACATCACGCATGATCTCCTCGGCCTCCTCTTTTTCTACGCACCGTTGTAAAAATCCTGCTGCAGACTTGTGGAAGAGGACCCCTTTTAGGATGGCGAACCACGTTACCTTTGATTTTAAGGCTTTGGCTTCTATCTTGTCCTTGGGTGCTTCACCGCGAAGGAACCAATCGAGGTACGGCTTGGTTCAGCGATCGTCCGAACTGACCCCTGGATTGGTGGATGTTTGGAGAATATCCGGGGCGAGCTGCTCTACTGGTGGTTCAGCAGCCTGTGTCACCGATGTTTCTGTTACAGCCGACTGTAACAAGTGGACTAATGGTATATTGTCGTAATCTTTGGGGTCCAGGGTAGAGCCTAGGCCGGCTAGGGCATCGGCCGGTGCATTTTGATCCCGAGGGACTTGTTCGAACGCGATACTCTCGAAATTCTCGGATAGTGCTTTAACCACATTGAGGTAACTGGCCATCCTATCATCTTTGGCGTCGAAGATGCCCAGGATCTGATTGATGATGAGTAAGGAGTCGGCGCGTACCTTGATCTTCTTGATGGACAAATCTTTAGCCAATTCCAGCCCAAAGATGAGAGCTTCATATTCCGACTCATTGTTGGTGGCTTCAAAATTGCATCTAACCGCCTGAGCTATTGTTTCCCCCTTTGCCGACTTTAGCACGAAACCAAGCCCTGCTCCTCTTGCGTTTGAGGCTCCATCGGTGTTTAGGATCCATTCTTCCTCAAGTTATTCGAGGGATGACATCAGGACCTCACCTTTAGCGCTTTCTTCAAGAGTCGGGGTGAAGTCGCCAATGAAGTCGGCCAGTACCTGCGATTTGATTGCTTTTCGAGGTTCATATCTGACGTCGTACCCGCTTAGGTGAATTGCCCACTTTGCCATTCTTCCTGAAAATTCTGGTTTTTGCATGATCTGTCGGAGGGCATAATTCGTCGGGACGATGATGGTGTGCGACTCGAAGTATGGTCGGAGTTTATTCGAGCACATCACGACCGCCAGGACCAGTTTTTCTGTTGGAGAGTATCGCGTTTCCGCGGACACCATCGTTCGGCTCACGAAATAAACCGGAACCTGTTGGCTGATGTTCGCATTTTTAGTATAGTTTTTAGTAGGTTTTCTTCGCTTAATAGGTTTAGTTTTGTTTAGTTTAGGTTTAGTTTTGAGTGTTTTTAGATAGTTTTGCATATTTCTGTGAAAAGAGTGGAATCTACGCTATTTTGTGAATTTTGTAGGTTTTAGCGAGGAAAGGAGCTATATGGAGTTGAATTTGGAGCATTACAACGAGAGACGGAGGAGTGCAAGATTTAGGAAGTCAAAGCTCGAGATCACAAGAGGAAGTGTGGAAGAAAACAAAGCCCAGGCTCGTTAACGAGGCTGTGAGGGCTCGTTAACGAGGCTGTGAGGGCTCGTTAACGAGGCCACGAAGAAGAAGATTTGGAGTATTTATTTTATAATTCACCGATCCTGAGCGGGAATTTATTTCCGTGTCGGTTGAGTATCTTTTTAGAATCTTTTGGGGTTGTTAGATTATGTATTTTAGGTCTTAATATCTTTTTAGATTTTATTTCTATCTTTTAGGGATTGTTTCTATCTTTTTAGGAAAGTTTATATCTTTTAGCCTTTTTAGTTTTTAGCTTTTTAGTATAAATACCCTTCTATCTAGCATAGAAAAGGGGGGACTTTTTTAGGGAAGCTTTTTAGAGAGAATCTTTAGGAGGAGATTTTTGAAGGGCCGAGAGAGAGAAAGTCGGATCGGAGAAGGACCGCCGAGGCTCGGTAGACGACAGTCACCGGGGTCGTTGGTCGTGATTGTGGTTCGGTATTTTTATGTTTTTCGGTTTCTTCTGAATCTCTGTAAGACAGTATTTTCTTATTAATTCGAGTTTGAGTTTTGTTTCAATGTTTCTTTTGATTGAAGTTTCTAGTTCTTAGTTATGATTAGTGAGTAGTTTCCTTTTCTAGGGTCGGGGTTGAGCCCGTCATAGTTGAGCATGTTTGATGAGTAAGATTGAGTTGTGAATGCCTTTTATCTTTAATTGAGAATTGTTTGTTGTGCTTATACCGAAGCGAAAGTGGAGGTAATTTGAGTTTTTAACTGAATTGAAAGAGGAAGTTAGTAACTTGAAGGTTGATATTGTTTGAAAACGAAAGTTTCAAGCTTTAGATCCAAAACAAGCAATTAAGTGAATTATGATGCGAAAGTTTATTAATTTACTTGCTAAGTCAACGAAAGTTGATGACTCTATCTGTTTAAAGGCATGATCTTTTCTTCTTACAAGTTTTTATGCTTGGCTATGTTGTGGTGTCCCTAGTCCTAGATCTTTGTTTTATTTGAATTATTTCTAGTGAATTTTCGTTGCTGAGTGCTTGCCTCGGTATCGAATCTTAATTAGATTTTAATTAGGTTGTTAGTTGAAGTGTTTTTGAAGTGTTTTTGTGTTCGGTGGTTCGTTAACGACCCTGACAACGTCGTTAACGAGGCTGCTCGTGAGTGTTTTTATTGGTTTTGTAGACGAACAACCTTGCTTCCTATGGAACGATCCTGACTTCGCTATACTCAGCGGGGTCTTGACTTACAAATTTATTTGTTGGCCGAGAAACCCTATCAACAAATTGGCGCCATTGCCGGGGAAGCAACGAGTTGTTAGTTTATCTTTGGGATCGAGAATAGCCCGACCCCGTTTTTGTTTTTAATTTTTGTTTTCTTTGTTTGTTTTCTTAGTGTATGCGGGTAGGACGAAGAAGGCTTCAGTTTGATAACACAGGTTATTACTCAGAACCAGAACGTTCCCTGCACCGTCGACTCCGAGAAAACCGAGCCATGGCCACAGCAGAAGAGATGGCTCACGAGTTAGAGATCCTCCGGACCCAGATGGAGGCACTGAAAGCCGAGAAGGATGGCGCAGACGCAAAAGCTGAGCATCAACGAGCTGACAAGGCTCGACTACAAGAAGAGCTAGATGCCTATCCAAGGAATGCCAAGCAATACATGCATCCGGAACTGAGGGTGCCAGAATCTCCTATTGTGCTTCCAGCGATAGAGAAACCTTTTGAGATCAAGTCTCAATTTATATCCTTAATTAAAAGGGCTCAGTTTGAAGGGAAACCTGCTGAGTGCCCTATGGAGCATATTAGAAATTTTCTTGATTTATGTGACACCATAGCTGCTGAAGGTGTCTCATTATAATATGTTCTATTAAAAGCTTTTAGATGGTCTCTTACTGGAAAGGCCCTGAACTGGTTGGAGAGCCTACCTTCTAAGTCTATCAGGACTTGGAAAGCTTTGTATGATCAATTTCTTACAAAGTTTTTCCCTCCTGCTAAGACGACGGAGTTGAGGAAACGCATCACCTCTTATCACCAGTTGCCTAATGAAACATTTGTTGAAACATGGGAAAGATTCAAAGAGATGCTTAGACAATGCCCTACTCATGGGCAACCTTTATATGTTTTGCAAGAAATCTTTTTCCAGGGCATCAACGCAGAGACCAAGAACCGCATCAACACGCATACTGCGTGCGGTTTTATAGAGATGAACCCGACAGAGGCATGGGAACTGTTGGATAAGCTGGCGAATTAGATGCTATGTATGGAACCCAGCAGACTCCACAAACTCAAAAACGTCTCTATGTACCCAATCGAGACGAAGTTGACCCCGATGTTAAAAATCAATTCTTACAAGATGAGGTCAACCGTCTAAGGAAATAGGTAAATTTTCTGAAATCCTCTCAATCATGGCAAGAATGTGGTTCTTCTGCACATAGTACTTCTGCTTGCACTAACATTGAGCAGGTTAGAACCGCTGAGACAATAGCTGAGATAAATTACATGAGAGGACCAGACAAGAACCAGCCTAATTATAATGACAGGTCAAACAACTATCAACCATGGGGCAATCAGAATACAAGTCAAAACTATGCAGGGCCCCCACCAGATAGACGACCTGCACCATATCGACCTCCAGTCAAGAGACGCCATCATGGGTTCAGGAGATAAAGGAGAGCATCAACGGAGTGAACAACAAAGTTGATGACGTTCAAGCCAAACTGAACCGACAAGATAAAAGATGGGGAGAGTTTGATATTTGGAAGAGGAGTGTTGATTCCCAACTAGGGTACCTAGCCGCACGAATTCCAAGACCACAAGGGCAACTCCCGGGCCGCCCCGAGGAGAACCCTAGAGGCCAAATAGCAGCGGTACACCTCAGAAGTGGGAAGACACTACCGGAGAGAATTCAAGCCGAAGAGAAGGAGGAACAGGACCTCGCTAACCATCTTGTTAACGAGCCAGCGAGGGCAAATAACGAGCCCGCAAACAAGGATGACGAGGCTCTGAGGGTCCCTAACGACCCTAACCCAGGTAAGTCTACTGAACCAAGCCTCCCTCTCAATCCCAGGGTAGTTAACGACCCCACCAGAGTCGGTAACGACCCGCCGAGGACATCAATCGACCCCAGTGTCGACCCGGTACTCTCACCTCTCGAGCCTAACATGGTTCCGAGAATGGTGAAATCTCTTCCATTTCCAACTAAGAAATCTATGGACTCTACTGAGAGTAAGTTCAAGCGTTTCGTTAAGATTCTTCAGGGCAATAATATTTCCATCCCATTCGCTGAGGCCCTAAGCGAAATGCCGGCTTACACAAAGTTTTTGAAAGATATTCTTAGCAGGAAAAGGTCTATTACAGAGTTGCAGGATGAAGTCAGATCGATAGCTTTACCGTAAAAGCTAGGAGATCCCGGGAGGTTTGCAATCACGATCGGCATAGGCAACCACAAGTTCAAGGCTTTATGCGATCTTGGTGCTAGTGCTAGTCTCGTTCCGCTCTCAATTCTGACAAAAGCTAATATGGGACTACTAGATCCAGTAGACATGAATCTGTACATGGCAGATGGGTCAAGTGTCAAAGCTACAGGAGTGGTGGACGACTATCCTATTCAAGTCGGGAAATTCTTTATACCGAATGATTTTATCGTCCTTGATATGCCTGAAGACCCTCATGTACCCATCATTCTCGGGCGACCATTCTTAGCCACAACAGGAGCAAGAGTTGATGTGCGGAAGGGACTCCTCACTTTTGATATAGGAGAAGAATGGGTGGAATTCAACTTGGATCAAAAGGCCAACGACCCAGTTGGAGTGGCACAAATAGAGTTGACTCAACCCGAACTCGACACAACAGTCCCTACCGAGCCTCATTTACCGATCACTGAGTCCCACGTGCATGAGTTCAACCAAGGCCCTACTATATGTATTACAGAAAAGTCCAAACCACCTTGGCTTTCGGACTACACTAACAATCCAGGGATATCAAGCGTACTAATAGAAGAAAAGGGTCCTAATTTAGCAACTCAAGCACACAGAGGCTGTAAGGCTACAAGAGGGGTACCTCAAGACCCCAACATGGCTATACATGAACCACCATGAGACTAGCAAGGGAGCTCGTCGGGCTAACGACGTTAAAAAATAGCGCTTACGGGAGGCAACCCGCTTTTTAGAATAGGTTTAGCTTTTCTTTTATTTTCTTTTTTCTTTTTAGATTATTTCTTAGCTTTCTTTTGTTTTTATTTTTAGTTTTAGTTAGGATAGAAATAAGAATTTTTGAGCTAACAAGATTTCAGGAGAAAGGGATCGAAAAATCACTCAAGAAGGCCACGGTGGCTCGTTAACGACCCACCCAGGGTCGTTAACGACCCGGTCCGAAGCCCGACTCGTCAAGATACGGGGCAGGTAAGAATTCTAACCTAATCTATCTTTTTTAACCCTAGCAGCCGCCCCCACCCCCCCTCTACCCTTTCCCCTCCTATATAAACCCCTTTTACCCCTTCCCCAAATCTACCACTACCCTCTCAAATTCACACCCCCTCAAACCCAAAACACTCTCAATCCCTCTCCCTTCTCTCCCACCGAATCGGAATCACACACTCCACCGACCACCGAGAGGCAGTCGTTACCGGAGCTCGGAAACCGTTCACCGACGAGGCACAAGCTCGTTAACCACCCCGATTCCGACCCTTGTTCTTCAATTTCTCGATTCTCCGGTATGATTTCTAAACCCTTGCTCAAAATTGCATGATTGATTATCTTTAGGGTTGAAATTTCGTGTCTTGAATCGTGTTCTTAGAAATGTCGAAATTGCATGCTTGATTTTTGTCCATAAAAATTCTTGATTGTGCTTAGTTGTTCATGTCTTAGGAAAGATTATTCATGTTAGATTATCTATTGCAATCCTTTAGTTAGGAAAGCATGAATTTTTCTTGTTCTAGATCTAAAGTTCAATCTTTGCATGTCAAAATTTCGGGTAATTTTAGCATGATCGGGATGGGTAATTGAGTAAGTATGGGGTGCTTAAACCCGATGAGGGATATGTGGAAAAATATAGAAGATTGCATGCTTGATTTGTGCTGAATTTAAGGTAGATTAAAATTCGGAAATTCTGGTTTTGCTCTCGGCGGCTCGTTAACGACCCACCCAGGCTCGTTAACGACCCTACAATGCTTCATCGATCAATCCGAGCCCAGAATCGTGAACGACCCAATTGGGTAGTTTACGAATAATTCCGAGGTTAATTTTGAGACCAAGTATGGGGTCTCGTACCTATCTATTTTGAGTGGATCTTATCTTGGAAAAATCTTGATTATTTTGTAGGATCCATGGATAGTTCAAGCAGACCCGCCACCCGAGCTCAGAAGAAGAGGAGGAACCATAGGTCTCCATCTCCACCTCGAGTGGATGATGTGATTTTGAGCAGTCAAAGCCAAGTACGGCGCTACCGAGATTTTCTGGAGAAGGACCATTACACCCGATGGTTCTCAAAGTCTAGCGCTGTCACCACGGGAATCTACACGGATGTCAAGGACGCTTTCATCATCCTTGGGGCCGCCCATCTTTTGAAGCAAGAGAGCTTGCCACGCTATCCGACCCTCACATCCGAGTTCTTGGCCACCTCGGAGACCAACTTCTCGTCGAAGACTTCGGCGGGACAAATTCGGTTCCGGCTCGGTAACGAGGACCGTGACTTCACAATGGAGGAGTTCAACGCAATCTTGGAGCTCCCAAACCCGTCTAGAGATTATAGCTTGAAGGACTACCGAGTGACCCGCACTTGGAGCTACATCACCGGGGAGGTTCAATCCTCCACCGCGGCGCTATTCGGGGCAAACATAGTCAACCCCATCTTCCGGATTATTCTGAGAGTTCTCGCCGCAACATTTTGGCCGAAGAAAGAGTTGAACCGGCCTACAAGGACGGAGGTTGCTTGCTTCCGCACCATCCTCTTTGAGGAGCCCGACCCCTTGAACTTGGGGTACGAATGGCTCTACTACCTCGGGAAATCTACCAAGTCCAAGGAGTTGTGGTGTGGCAATTTGGTTAGCCTCTTGGCTAAGAATCTTGGAGTCGATCTCACCCGCTACACACCGGCTCACGCCCAACTCCTCAACAAAAACTATTGGTATAGTTCCGGTATCTTCGTTCAAGCCAAGGGAGGATCCAAGGTGAAGGTTCAAGATCGAGTAGTTACACCCACCCTCGACATGTACGAGCTTCTCTACGTACCGAGTTGGTACGAGGCGTGGACGGGACATCCTTACCCATTGGAGCCAAAACCAGAGGACGAGCTTTCGCTTAGCCATGTGAAACCCGGTTTGAGCGAGATGAAATGGATGAGGATGAAGAAGAAGATGAAGAAGAGGACACCGAGGTAGTAGGCAATGACACCGAAGAAGCCGACACCGAGGGCGGCACTGAGGAGCTCAATTTCGAGGAAGAAGACATCGACACGGAGGTTTTAGGAGGCAACATCTTCGTTGACGAGCCCACCAGGCTCGTTAACGACCACTTCTAGCCCCATCCCAACCCTGTTAACGAGGCACCCAGCTTCGTTAACGAGGTGCCGAGAGCCCCTGTCGACCCACCACCAGCTCCTGTCGACCCTCCTGCTTATGGACTCATGCCTTACAATCCGGTGATGTATCAAGACCATTTCCAGCCTCACTATCCACCACCTCCTCAGCCCGAGTACGTAGGATCGAGTATACCACCACCATGGGCCAAGGATCTTTCTGCACGGATGCAGCAGCTTCACCTCCAGCAGGATCACATTCATCGGAGGATGGATAGATGGGAAACTGTCTATTCCGCTCACATGTCGATAGAGGATGAGAGGCAGCGTCAGAGAGAGGCGGAGGACTCTGAGCGTTGGAGGACGATGTACGACTTCATGGGGAACTTTGAGCACTACTTTCCTCCACAGAACCGTTGATTCAGCTCAAGATGAAGTTTCTTTTCCTTGTTTCCACTTTTGTATGTTTTTATGTCTTTCTTTTTGTTTTTAATTTTTTGTTTTCTTTTCTATTTCTTTTCCTTCTTCTTATTTTTCTTACAGTGGGGACACTGTAATTTTATTTATGGGGTGGGAGAAAGTAGAAAACTTATGTCCTAGGTGTTTATGTGTTTTCTAATCCTTTATGTCGAAAAATTTGAAAAATCAAAATCAAAAAAAAAATATAATATAAAAATTTGAAAAATCCAAAAAGAGTTTTAGAATTGATAGATATCCCTTCTTAAGTTCTATGATAGCAATCACTAGCTTAATCATATAATTCCTTGCAAGCATGTCTTTAAAAGTATAGCCGGATTCTCAACTTGAAATTATTGTTTTTAGAAGAGAATAGCATTTGATGAAATTGAGCACATATACCTTATAGCATAGATGATGCAATCCAACAAAATTTGCCTTGTGAGATATATTTTTGGCCTTATAGGGAGAACATTCATAAATCCCTCTTCTTTTCTTGTGTGATTTACTCTCTTTATGCATATTATCTCTTGGAATTGTGATGGTTATCTATTTCTTGAGACCCTTATAAGATTTTTAGTTCATTACTTGTGAAGATCATATGATGGAGAATTTATTTTCATAAGCCCTATTATTCCCTATCTACCTTTACATTATTCCTTCTTTTTGATAACCAATTCTAGCCTGAAACCTTTTATTTTTAGCTCCACAAAAATTATTCCCTAGCCGAGATAAGCTTGACCCTATCCGGGAATTAGGACTTAGATTGGAGAGGTAGGTTTTGTGTTTTGTTAAAAAGAGAAGAGTTGCTTATATTTGCTTGAATTGAAGGGTATTTTGGGAAGGGTAGATTGGAAGTCTCTTGTTATTACATGTACGAAAGGTTTCTTGATAAGAAAAAAATGCACACAATAAACTTTTTGATGGATGTAGTGAAAAGAGGAAGAAGAAGTGTATGGTGGATCGTTAACGACCTTGATGTGGGCTCGTTAACGAGGAAACGAGAAGTAAAAAAGAAAAAAAAGAAGGAGAATGATAAAAGGGAAGTAAAGAGTTGAAGTGCATTTGTGTTTAAAGATAATATCAGAGATTCTTTTAATTGTTATGAGACTTTCTAGGATGATGAAGGGTGAGTGAAAATGAGTGTGCATAATGAGAGTGAGTTTTGTATGTTGTTTTATGAAGTTTTTGGTGAGATGTGAGTTTTTAGGAGTCTTTTGATTCCCGGATATTATTAGCACCGCATGACCAAAATATTTCCACTCCCTATTGTTATTACCAAGCCCCATTACAACCCGGCTGAATGGAAGCTTCTATGAAGTTTTTCATTGAGCCCCATAAGTTCTCTTGATGATTCTTTGCTTGTTTTGACAAATCTTGGGTGGAGAGTATTGGTGATATAAGTTCCAATTTCTATGAGTTTTTGTATATAAGATGAGTTGAGAGATTGAATTTATAAGACCAAACACATGAGAGTTGAGTGAAACACATTTATATCCCTTGAGAGGTTGGATTGTATTATTTTATGTCTATTTAAGTGCATATATGTGTGAGGATGTTAATAGTCTTTTGCTATAATTTCTCTTATGTGTAGATGTTGCTTTTTAGAAGATGGCTATGTCTTGATGAGCATGATTTGTTTTGGTTTTGGTTAGTGTCTTGTTCATTGCTTGAGGACAAGCAACTCTAAGTATGGGATATTTTGATGTTCGCATTTTTATAGTTTTTAGTAGGTTTTCTTTGCTTAATAGGTTTAGTTTTGTTTAGTTTAGGTTTAGTTTTGAGTGTTTTTAGATAGTTTTGCATATTTCTGTGAAAAGAGTGGAATCTACGCTATTTTGTGAATTTTGTAGGTTTTAGCGAGGAAAGGAGCTATATGGAGTTGAATTTGGAGCATTACAACGAGAGACGGAGGAGTGCAAGATTTAGGAAGTCAAAGCTCGAGATCACAAGAGGAAGTGTGGAAGAAAACAAAGCCCAGGCTCGTTAACGAGGCTGTGAGGGCTCGTTAACGAGGCTGTGAGGGCTCGTTAACGAGGCCACGAAGAAGAAGATTTGGAGTATTTATTTTATAATTCACCGATCCTGAGCGTGAATTTATTTCCGTGTCGGTTGAGTATCTTTTTAGAATCTTTTGGGGTTGTTAGAATATGTATTTTAGGTCTTAATATCTTTTTAGATTTTATTTCTATCTTTTAGGGATTGTTTCTATCTTTTTAGGAAAGTTTATATCTTTTAGCCTTTTTAGCTTTTAGCTTTTTAGTATAAATACCCTTCTATCTAGCATAGAAAAGGGGGGACTTTTTTAGGGAAGCTTTTTAGAGAGAATTTTTAGGAGAAGATTTTTGAAGGGCCGAGAGAGAGAAAGTCGGATCGGAGAAGGACCGTCGAGGCTCGGTAGATGACAGTCACCGGGGTCATTGGTCGTGATTGTGGTTCGGTATTTTTATGTTTTTCGGTTTCTTCTGAATCTCTGTAAGACGATATTTTCTTATTAATTCGAGTTTGAGTTTTGTTTCAATGTTTCTTTTGATTGAAGTTTCTAGTTTCTTAGTTATGATTAGTGAGTAGTTTCCTTTTCTAGGGTCGGGGTTAATCCCGGCATAGTTGAGCATGTTTGATGAGTAAGATTGAGTTGTGAATGCCTTTTATCTTTAATTGAGAATTGTTTGTTGTGCTTATACCGAAGCGAAAGTGGAGGTAATTTGAGTTTTTAACTGAATTGAAAGAGGAAGTTAGTAACTTGAAGGTTGATATTGTTTGAAAACGAAAGTTTCAAGCTTTAGATCCAAAACAAGCAATTAAGTGAATTATGATGCGAAAGTTTATTAATTTACTTGCTAAGTCAACGAAAGTTGATGACTCTATCTGTTTAAAGGCATGATCTTTTCTTCTTACAAGTTTTTATGCTTGGCTATGTTGTGGTGTCCCTAGTCCTAGATCTTTGTTTTATTTGAATTATTTCTAGTGAATTTTCGTTGCTGAGTGCTTGCCTCTGTATCGAATCTTAATTAGATTTTAATTAGGTCGTTAGTTGAAGTGTTTTTGTGTTCGGTGGTTCGTTAACGACCCTGACAACGTCGTTAACGAGGTTGCTCGTGAGTATTTTTATTGTTTTTGTTTGATTTTTGGTAGATTGATAGACGAACAACCTTGCTTCCTGTGGAACGATCCTGACTTCGCTATACTCAGCGGGGTCTTGACTTACAAATTTATTTGTTGGCCGAGAAACCCTATCAACATTGGCCGTCTTCTTCTTTGACCAGGACTCCGCTTAGTGCGCAGTCTGATACAGCTAAGTAGAGGTGTAGCACCTCCCCCAGAGTTGGTTTAGCCAGTAATAGGGGATTGGCGAAGTAGCCCTTCAGCTCTTGGAAGGCGGCTTCGTGTTTTTCTGTCTACTGGAAGCTCTTGTTCTTCTTTAGTACCTCGTAGAATAGTCGGCACTTATCCGAGGACTTGGAGATAAAACGGTTTAACGCAGCTATCATGCTGGTTAGCTTCCGCACGTCTTTTACGCTTCGTGGGGATTTCAGGGAAGCAATTGCCCGCACTTGATTTGGGCTGGCCTCAATCCCTCGCTTGGTTACCACGTGTCCCAAGAAAGTCCCAGATTGTACCCCAAAAATGCACTTTTGGGGATTCAACTTCATGTTATATTCTTCGAGGACTTTGAACGCTTCTTCTAAGTGCCCCTTATGTAGGGAGGCGCTTGTGCTTTTTACCACCATATCGTCGATATACACCTCCATTGTTTTGCCAATGTGGTCGCGAAACATCCGGTTGACTAATCTTTGGTAAGTAGCCCCAGCGTTTCTCAAACCGAAGGGCATTACACGATAGCAATACGTTCCTTGCCATGTGATGAAGGAGGTCTTCTCTTGGTCTTCCGGCTCCATTTGGATCTGTTGATAACCGCTGAATGCATCCATGAAGGTAAGTAGTTCGTGACCCGCGGTTGCGTCCACCATCGAGTCTATGTGGGGGAGAGGGAAAGAATCCTTGGGGCAAGCTTTGTTGAGGTCGGTGAAATCCACGCAAACCCTCCACTTTCCGTTCTTCTTAGGCACCACGACTACGTTAGCTAGCCAATCGGGATACTTCACTTCTCTAATTTTTCCGGTGTCTAGTAATTTTTTGACCTCTTCATCGACCGCTTGTATTCGCTCCGGGGCGAATTTTCGTCTCTTTTGCCTGACTGGAGGATGTTCAGGATCAACGTTGAGCTTGTGTGTGATGATGGAAGGGTCTATTCCAGTCATGTCTTCATGACTCCAAGCGAAGCAGCCCTTGTGATTCTTCAGGAATGTTACCAATTCTTCTCTGACTGATGGTTCCAGATTTTCTCCGATCTTGACGACCTTCCCCTCCTCTAAGGTCACCTCCTCCGCTTTCTCTCCGTCTTCAGTTCACTCCGGCGGAGGGGTGACGTTCTGTAATTGCTATGCTTCAGGTCTCAGAGTTGTCGGCTTGAGGGCGGCCTTGTAACACTCCCTAGCCAACCTCTGATCCCCGCGAATTTTGTCTATTCCCCATGGCGTCGGAAATTTCACCGTTTGGTGGTAGGTGGACGCAACGACTTTCATGTCGTGTAACCAAGGGCGTCCCAGGATTACGTTATAGCATGATGGGCAGTCCAACACGAGGAAATTGACTTGCATATTTACGCCTTTGGCGAAGGTTGGGATGGCAATGTCGCCCACGGTGTGTTTGACTTCGCCGCTGAATCCTACTAGAGGCACAGGGTGTTTATGGATGTCATTTTCGGATAAACCCATCTCCTTTAAGGCAGTCAGAGTCATGAGATTCGTGGAGCTTCCTGTATCGATCAGTACCCTTTTCATCAGCACGTTCCCAATATGCAAAGATATTACCAAACCATCGTGATGTGGCTCGGAAGTGTTCTCTGCATCGGTGTCGTCAAACATGATGCCTGGTCCTGGAGATTCTCTGGCGCGATGCCTCGACGCTTGAGGTCGATTGAAGCTGCTTTCCCTTGCGTGACGTTTCGCCTTTCTTGGTGCTCGGGTTGAGAATTCTCCAGCAAATCTTTGGGTACTCGAGCATCTGGAGCTACATCTTTTATTCTTCCTTCCGCGACTAGGCAGGTCAATTCTTTTCGGAGCATAAGGCAGTCCCGAGTCCAGTGTCTGTGGTACTCATGGTAATCGCACCACTTAGTCGTGTCTCCTCCCGGGTGAGGAGTTCTGTCCTTCCTCGGCCACCTCACAAGTTCTCCTTGCTTCGCCATGTTTCGGAGCAGCTTTTCCGTGGATATGTTAAGTCTGAAGGACTCGAGCGAGGGCGGCATGGGTTCCCGCTCTTTGTCATTCGTCCATCGCGCCTCGGTCACGTTGACCTGCCCTGAGGTAGGCCGTGATGGGCGCGACGGTCTTTCCTCTGATCTGTTGAACCTCGCCGGTTTTCAACAGGTCCCCTTTTTTCGATTTTCTCCGCCTCTGACGATCTTTTCATCAGGGTCCTATCCTCTTCCAATTGGACGTGTGCCAATGCCCTGGCTTGTATCTCTTCGAATGTGGCGCAAGGGTGCTTAGTTAATTCCTTGTACAGGCCGCCATCGGGGGTGACCCCTTGTCTAAATGCTTCCACTACGGTCGTCACGTCACAAGACGGGATGGAGATTTTCTCGCGATTGAAGCAATCCAAGAATTCTCTGGTAGTTTCTTGGTGGCGTTGGCGGATCCGATAGAGGTCGCTGGATTGCTTTTCAAATTTGCGGTTGCTCGCGAATTGGGACCGGAAGGTGTTTGAGAGATCCGTGAAGGACCTAATGCTCCCACGGGGGAGGTTGATGAACCAAGTTAGGGCTGGCCCCGTTAAGGTCGTACCGAATCCTTTGCACATCATTGCCTCTTTTGAGTGGGATGGGACTGCACTCGTCATCATCTTCTGTTTGTATATGGTCACATGCTCGTTCGGATCCGTAGTCCCATTGTACGTGGGCATGCTTGGTACGGAGAACTTTTTTGGAATCTCTACTCGGGCGATTTGACGAGAGAACGGAGACTCGTCGAAGCCGTCGGGTGCTTCAGGCTCCAAAGATTGGAAACCTCGGCTTCCCCTCCGGAGTTGGTCAGCGATGGCGCTTATTTGCTCGGTCACTTTTCTTCGGATGGCGGCATCTAAATCGATTGGCTCATGTCGTTCTCGATCTTCCCCATCGGGGCCCTCATCTTCGATCCAGATTTCCTGGGATGGTTCTTGGCGTTGGTTAGTCGCTGATCGAGATTGATTGGTGGATTATTGTCGTGGAAGACTTCCTCACGGCGGACTCGGCCCATGAGTTCTGGAGTTACGTCTTGTTGCGCGGGTGCCTTGTCTCGGGAGCCCGGGTCTGTACCCCTTCCGAAAGTTCCTTCTCCAGCGTTGAAATCTATCCTCCTGACAATTCCGTCAGTGCGCCTGTCGACGCGGAGAGAACGGCGCCCCGTAGCCAAGACCTCGTATTGTTGTTTGAGTTGGCTATTCTCGGCAGTAAGGCGTTCTACATGAGCATCGTAAAAGCTTTTTTGGTCGCTCAATGCCTTCTGGAGGAACTCCATCCGTTGCCTGAGGTCCGTCATCTCCTCTTCTTGAGACCGACCGCCTTGGTTCTCAAGATTTTCTTCATCACCGGTGATCGGGGTTTTAGGGCTTCCTTCTCCATTCTCAGACATCGTGTTTTTGTTCCGAAAAGAGGTTGAATGGTGGTTCTTCTGATGGTTGTATCGATCACGGCCCCACGGTGGGCGCTAAATTGTTTGAGCCAAAATTTACCAAAGGTAGAACCTTGGCTTAAATCGGGACTTGATCGAATGAACTAAGAAGAATATGAACAAAAATGTGTTTGTATTGATGTAGAAATCAGAAGAGATAGTGTGAATCAAGTGTCCTCCTCCCCTAAGGGTTACAATAGCTTATATAGCCCCCTAGAGCATATTCTATCTTAATAAAAGATATAATCTTATCTCTAACTAACAAATCTCGGCTTATTTCTATCTTATAATGAATACAATCTGGAGAGAAATCTATTTTGTAACAACCATATCTTGGAGCCTCTTTCCTCCAACCGACTTAGTTGATCTCGAAAATCTTCCGTAACTCTGTATGCGTTGGAGATTTTTCTATCTATGGCGCAACGCTTCGTCTCCTAAAATCTGGGTCTAACAGTTATGAGGGTGACTTTAATGTTCAATATGATTTTATTCCTATAATTCAACTTGAAGAGAGCACCAACGAGCCAAGTTTAATCTTTATTGACATGGAGAAGCCTATAGAACCAAGTGAGTTTAAGGTTGGTACTAGAGAATACTCACAATTCATCTTTGAGGAAAGTGGTGATGGTGACAAGTACTTTGACCCATATTGTAAGTATTTTCTGACATCACCACTTGTGTTGAATTTTTTTTGAGCATATGCCATCTCATGAAAATTGCGCACACATGTTTGATAAATTAAAACGGTCTTTGAAAGTTAAATTTTTCTTAATTGATCTATCTATGTGTTACTTATGTTTTTCTGAGTTGTGTGCACAAGGCTTTGACAGGTTATTAAGGGCATTGACAATGTCTAATCTTGTCAATTCATGCTAAGCGTCAAGCTAATGACGTTAAACAAGCGCTTCTTGGGAGGCAACCCAAGCTTTAAGTTTAGTTTTTGTTTTCGGTTTAGTTTTGTTTTGTTTTGGTTTGTTTTTGTTCTTAGTTTTAGGTGAAGTCGGGACATAGGTACACGCGGTGTGATGAAGCCAAGACGCCCTTGTGCTCATATCCCGGATTTCTAGATCCTGCATATCCATACTCGGGATACCCACCACCACCGCCGAGGAGTAGATTCTCGAGTTTGACAAGCTCTTGTGATGAGGTCAGTTTTCTTTTCTCTTATGTTTTCTTTTACTTTGGGGACAAAGTAAAGTTTAAGCATGGGGGAAGGGGATTATTTATTTTGTCATGAGTGCTTGGTTATAGTTAGATCATGTAGTTGTATTTGCATATTTATTTTATTGTTATGCATTGATTAAAATTCTTGAAAAAAAATGAAAAAAATAATCAGAAAATTTGAAAAAAAATACAAAAATATTGCATTTAGGTTCTTATTTCCCCATTGTTTATTTCCTCTTGTGTTTCTATGCTAAGTATAAGTCCTAATCCATGATTTGCATGATATGCTGAAGTTGATATGATATGAGCATGACCATTGACTAATTACCTTGATTATAGGATGGAGCATGTATTTAACTTGAGTATTTGATTCATTTTGAAGTTCTAGACAATAAATTAGCCTCGTGAAATATTTTTGGCCTTTCATTATTATATTTGTTCTCTATATTTCTTGAGTGTATCACCATGACTATCTAGCTCTAGAACTTGCGTTATGACTCTTTGTCAAGGCTGCTTTATATGATTAAACGCATAACATTAAAATGATTGAGGCAATGTTTCTTATAAGCCTATTATTTCCTTTCCTACCTTACAAGATCCATGTTCTTGATACCCCATTTCTTTTAAGCTTTAAGCCTATTTTTGATAGCTCCACAAAAGTTTCCTAGATTAATAAGCTTGACCCATCCGGGATTTAGGACTTTAGGTTATGTTTTATTTTGTATGAGTTATACATAAGTATGGGGGAGTTAGAATAAAAGGAGGAAAAGAGGAAATAAAACTCTTGTGTGTAAAGTGAAAAAAAAATGAAGATGAAAGTATGTTGCAAAGCAAAAGAAAAAGTCAAGTACAATTGTTAGTAGTCTTCATAAAGCAAAGAAAGAGATGAAAAAAAAAGAAGAAACAAAGAGCTTGAAAGTGTTAATGGAGTTGGTAAAAGAAGTTGGGAAGTGTTGTAAGAAGAAAGTGTGTTGAATTTTGGGTTAGGATTAGTTCTTTATCCCGGATTTAGCACCACATGCCAAATATTATCCCTTCCAAATTTCTCTTTACCTTGGCCCCATTACAAGCTTTAAAAAGACCTCCTGATTTTTATTATGTGTTTGATCCCCAGCGGTGGAGATTTAGTACGCTGATGCAAGCTTATGGTAGTCTAGTTTTCATGGTTGATTTTTGAGTGAAACACGTCCTTAAACACTTGAGAGTTTGAGTGCAAACACATTTACCTTGGTGAGGTCTAGAATGGATGAATGGTCTTTACTTTTTGCTTGTTATAATGCATGGGGTGAGAAGTCTTGGTCGGGTTTTGATTATATGTGAAAGGCTTGTTTGATTTGATGGATGTATGATTGCATTTCTATGGTGTGTTTTGGATTTATGTCTTGCTTGAGGACAAGCAAGATTCAAGCATGGGGGAATTTGATAGAGCATATAGATATAGGTTTTAGAGCATATTTTTATTCTCATTTTATGCATTATTAGATAGAGTTTTACTTTAAGTTGTAGTTTAAGTTTTATTTCGGTTTAGTTTGGAATCTACGCGTTTGTGTGCTATATTGTAGGATGAAAGGTGAAGTGATGTGATTCCATCTACCGAGTCATGTCCCCATGATTTGAGTGAAGATTCCATCCCTAAAGACAAGCCCAATCTGCACGATAAAGGGGAGCCAATACTTGGACAAGCAACCAAAGACGATGTTCGAGGCGCTATGAAGCCGAGACAAGGAGCCATACCCTATCTTGGGCGCATCACACGAGCCCTAGCTAAGTCTATACTAGACAAAATCAAGGAGGAGCTCATGGCTCATAAGTTTCCGATGGCTAATGACGGTGAAGGTTGGAGTTTTCTTGTGACTATTGGTTCGACTAGTGCTAAAACTTGAATTATGTTTTGTTAAGGGTTTTTTAGTTGAATTTCTTGAAATTTAAGGGTGTTTTATGTAATTAGAGAGAAGTGAGGGTGGCTGAGTTGAGAGAGGCGTGGCATTAGGGTTATAAGGCCCATTTTTGGCCTCCTTTCTCCCTTAGAGACTTGGACGAAATTTGCTTCTCTTTTCCTTGCATTTTCAATTCAAAGTTCTTGTTTTGTTTTGTTCAATTCTCGTTGTTCAATTGTTGGTGAGTCATATCCGACAATTCGAGCATCCTAGTTTGTTTGATAGCTTGGTGAGTCATATCCAAGTTATCAAGCATCCATATCCCCTTGTTCTCTCCATTTTCGAACCATCATCCATCTCGGAGGTTTCTGCACCATCTCAGTAAATTCGACATAACTTTCAATCCACTCATCATATTTATCTCATATTTTGAGGGATTAAACTAGACTCAGATATCTAACTTCTCGAATTGGAATCACTCAAATCCGAGTTCGGACGAGGAAGATCCATCCAGTTGAAGACGGGTCAGTTGCGTGGTGTTTGTTGTCGGAATTCCTTGGATTCTCGTGGCGATCTCTTTGCACCATCATCCCCTCCATCGATCCTTTCATCATGAAGCGTGGACGGGACAAAGTTTAGGGGTATATGGTGGAGTTTGATGAAGCTTAGAGTGATACAAGTGAAGATTGAAAGAGCTAAGGCCCAAGATCTTGTGTGAGAAGAACGCTTAAATCCGGGTCAAGCATTGGAGTCTTATTTTGACATCTCTATCTTGCAATGCTTGGTTTGGGAGCTATAGTAGTCGGATAAAGCTGAATTTGGTATCACTGGAAAGCTAACTCGAAGAGATACAATTCAAATTTTTACTCCGAGTCCAAATTCCAACTCATAAGGGGTCAAAACAGCCTCCGAAGTGTCATTAAAGTTGTTGCAGGCGGAGCGCGGCCAAAAGCCTCATAGCGCGACCGCGCTCTCAATGAACCAAACCGCGCTTCATCGCGTTGATCCGAAGCTGACTCGGGCCCCCATCTGATCTTATGGGCCGACCTTATTAGTATTCTTGGATGTTTTTAGATACGATATAAATACTTTTCCTAGGGTTTCTTTGGATTATGTTATGCTATCTATTATTCTTGTGTTCTAAATTTGATTTAGTTTGGAGATTTGTGGGAGACAAAACGCTAGTTTTGCAATTGAAGATCAATTTGACTCTCGTAAGTTTTATTTTACTTCAATGACAATCTCTAGCTAATTTTCTCATGTCCAACTAGTTAGTTGAAGTTGTATGCATGATCGTTTGTGAGATTTGAATTATTTCTATTTGCCTTGACTAGATTAAATCTCTCCGTGCTTAATTGATTAAATTCGCTTAGGATTATAATAGATTGGCCACCTATTTTATTTCTAGGTTGAATTAGAACTAGAATAATTAAATACACGGTGGAATTTGATTATTCATGGATGAATCCTTTGATTAAACTTATAGACGGTGGAATAAGGTTAATCAAAGGCGGAGAATTTAATCACAAAACTTCATGAATTTTCGGTGGAATTCATGAACTATGTTTCTATTGAATGCTTTGAACTTAATTGCATGATCAAATTGACATAGAAGGTTTTCTAGGTTAATTGATTAAAAGGTTGTTAAAGACGGTGTATATTAATAACCACTTTAAGCTTGAATTTCATAAATTCACAATAGATTAGTCAAGAGAAATTGAAATAAGGATAATCAAGGATCAAAACTCATGTATGCAATGGATACGAAACTAGTTGGACGCTTTTCTCCATATTTGAATCTTAAATCATTTTATTTGCTTTGTTTTAAATAGTTTTAATTACTTAGATTTTTAGTTATAATCATAAAATCTCCCCCTTAACTTAGTAATATTACTTAAATACAAGTATTCCGAGTCTATGTGGGTTCGACCCTTACTTCCACTTTGCTAAGGTTAGGAAGTTAGGAATTTTCTTTGACAGTGCTTTTATAGCGACATAAAAGTGCTTGTCACTGCTTGGATTAGAATCCCGAATTTGTCCATGGAATATTTTGATAGACAAGTACTCAACCTGATTGGATCACAATTAGGTAAAGTCTTAAAGGTTGACAGAACTACAAGTGAGGGTGAGGGAGGTAAGTACACGAGGCTATGTGTGGAGCTTGACATATCGAAGCCTCTAAGACCGAAGTTTTGGATGAATGGGCGCATTTGGAAAATACAGTACGAAGAATTACGAATGATCTACTTCCAATGTGGAAAGATTGGTCATGTTCGTGATCAATGCCCAACAATCCAACCGATTTGCACGAATGGACAAGACAACAGCAAGAGAGACCACTTTGATGGCGCCGGAGATAAAGGAGAATTATGGGGAATGGATGGTTGTTAAGAAAACCTACCGTCGTAGACCACACAGAGATGGGCAAGGAAGCAAGCAGGGGGATGGAGGCAACAGAGTCTTCGAGAAAGAAGATGGACATGAGGTGAGATTGAACGAAGAAAGAACCGGTTCAGGAAATGGTGGTTCGATTCATACAAGGATCGGACCCGGTTATGGAGGGATGCATAGAATTGAAAATTCAAATCGAACCGGCTCTCGATTTCAAATTTTATCTAGGGAGGAAAACGTGGAGACTGAATTGCAGGCAATTAAGGAAGGAACTAACCACAATCAATCACCAAGGTTATTGAAGGAGAACCAGCGGAAAACTTTCCAAACGAAGGCACCAACAAAACAGAGAGAAGCTAAATTGAAGGAAAAAAAGGAAGAATCGCTGAAGGAAAATATAGAGGATAATATCTTGGGCGAGAAATCAATAGGAAAGGAAACTAAAGAAGCGCCAAGGACAAGCATGGAAGATTCTACAAGGAAAATTTTAGGAAAGGAAAGTATTAAATCATCACTAAAGGAAAGATCTAATAAGGATAAGCCAACGGTTGAATTAATAAGGAGAGTGGAAGATTATGTTTTAACTGATTTTGGAAAGGATATGGGAAAAGAAATATCTCTAAGGCCAGCTTGGAAAGAGGCAAAATCTTAGGAAAAATTATTTAAACAGGTCCACGTTGAGGGTTCAAACCATCCACAATATTCCAATCCACAGTTCGAGCACTCAAACGATCCCCCAAACAAAGATGACAGGGCAATGGAGATGGATGAGCCCGTCGACAACTCCAAGGGTTGGGTTCATCCGTCTTTGGGCACCGGAATGGAAGATGATATTCAGGAAGATCTTACCAAGGATATCGGAGGGTCCGATAGCATACAAGTTCGAGACACCAACATGGTCGATGCGTATGAGCAATGACCTTATTGGTTGGTTCAAAGAAGATCCGCACCTCTACAATCTTTTCCTTATGATAAGTCCCAATCTGAAAATAATCTCATGGAATGTGCAAGGAGCAAGAAGCCGAGATTTCATGTACGCTCTGAAGGATCTCATCAAGCAACACGATCCTTCTATACTGGTCCTCTTGGAGACCAAAATTTGTGGACCGCAAGCGGATAAAGTTTGTCAGAGTATAGGATTTGATGGCATGATCAGGTCAGAAGCAATTGGATTCCGCAGAGGAATTTGGATTCTTTGGAGGAGAGATAGAGTTCACATCACCGAGGTTGAGACACATAGACATGTGGTGTCTGTGAAAGTGCGTCGGGTTGGGGAGGCGGAATGGCTCTTTTCACCTATTTACGCGGATCCAAACCCAACGAACATGAACTCGCTTTGGGAGAAGCTAAAGAACTTTAAGTTCTCCTTTAATCTTCCATGGCTCATGATGGGAGATTTCAATGAAACTAGACTCATGGAGGAACGAACTGGGGACTCTGATGAGTTGAGAAGGAGAACCGCTAGATTTAGAAATTGGACTGAAGAAGATATGGAGATGATTGATATGGGTTTCTCTGGTCCACGTTTTACTTGGAACAGGGGAAGAGATCCGGATAAAAGGGCCAGCGGGCGCCTAGATCGAGGAATATGCAATATTGAATGGAGGGAAATGTTTGAAAGAGGTGCAATCAGGCACTTGGCGGCTGTTCAATCGGATCACACACCGCTGTTATTGGCTTCTTCGGGTTTTGACGGATTTTCGCCCTTCAAACGACCATTTCGGTTTCAAGCAGCATGGCTTATGCACAACGAATTCCAACACTTTCTCGTAAGCCATTGGGTGAAGGGAGCTCCGCTTTGCCCGACGCTCTCAAACTTGGCTATCCAACTTGATGATTGGAATAAGAACGTTTTTGGGAATTTATTCCGAAAACGTGACAGACTTTGGAGAAGACTCGAGGGAATTCAGCGAGCACTTAGCTATCGTGTGACGAGAGGCCTCATTGATCTTGACAGTCGTCTTCGGAGACAGCTGGCGGTGGTTCTTGATCAAATTAACACCTTTTGGATCCAAAAAGCCAGGTCTGATGCTCTACTTGACGGGGATCGCAACACGCGATTTTTTAATGCCAGCGTTGTTTTAAGGAGAAGGCAAAATAGAGTGGATGGTTTGATGTTATCGCAAGGTGAATGGGTTTGGGACCAACAGCAGCTTCATGAGATGGTTACTGAACATCTCAAAAGCCTGTATAAAGAAGAAAGCAGTGATGAAGGCCCTTTTGACTTACCACGTGGGCAGTTCCCTGAAATTCCGGATGTTAATTTTTCTATGCTGAGCAGGGGATATAGTGCTCGAGAGATCAAAGAATCCATTGATAGCATGGGGCCTCTTAAAGCTCTCGGTCCAGACGGATTCCATGCTATGTTCTATCAACGGAATTGGGTGCATATTAGAGAAGAGGTTGAGCATACAGTGATGGAGATATTGGAAGGGAAAGAGATTCCGATGAGTCTAAATGAAACCTTACTTGTTCTTATTCCAAAAGTGGAGAATTCGGAGTCAGTTAATCAATTGAGACCGATAAGCTTGTGCAATGTGGCAATGAAGATTGCAACCAAAGCATTGGTGGCAAGATTGAAACCGCTCATGTGGAAACTGGTGGCTCCATCTCAGTCAAGCTTCGTTCCCGGAAGACAGATCACCGACAACATCGTCATCACATAGGAGGTTATGCATTCTATGAATAGTGCTAGAGGGAATCCTTTTATGGCGATTAAATCGATCTTGAGAAGGCCTACGATAGGGTTCGCTGGGCGTTCTTGCGCGAGACTTTGAGTGAAACAAGAATGCCTAGTGATATGGTGAATGTCATAATGAATTGTGTGACCACGAGCATTATGAAGATTCTTTGGAAGGGAAGTATGGGAGAGAGTTTTAAGCCAAGCCGGGACAACCGACAAGGAGACCCGATTTCCCCATACCTTTTTGTCCTATGTATGGAGCGCCTTGGACATGTCATTGACGAGGCTGTTAACGCTGGAGCTTGGAAGCCGATCCAACTGTCTAATGGAGGTCTGGAAATATCTCATTTATTTTTTGCCGATGATCTCATTTTGTTTGCGGAGGCATCACGGGACCAAATGCAAGTCATTACCTATTGCCTTCAGAAGTTTTGTGAGGCGTCAGGTGCTAAGGTCAGCTTTCAAAAATCCAAAATTTGTTTTTCCAACAACGTAGATCAAGAGGAGGCAGAGGAAATCAGTAGGCAGGCTGGGATTCCGATTACGGAGGATATCGGCATGTATCTTGGCATGCCAATGTCCAAACAGAAGCCGAATAAGGATACGTACAAGCATATAATTGATCGCGTGAAGAGCAAGTTGGCTGGCTGGAAAATGAAGACGCTTTCCATGGAGTGCCGAGTTACCTTGGCAAAGTCTACTGTGGCTAGTATCCCGTATTATTCTATGCAAACTATGAGACTCCCTCTTCATGTTTGTGACGAGATAGAGAAGAAAACTCGTGGTTTTGTTTGGGGCTCAACAGAGGAGAAACGGAAGGTTCACTTGCTTAATTGGGAGACGGTGAGGAAACCGAAAGAAGCTGGTGGGCTTGGATTGCGGAGTATGCGACAAGAAAATTCCGCTTTCATGGCTAAGATGGGCTGGAGGTTATTGACTGACTCAGTCTCTCTTTGGGCTCGAGTGGTTAGAGGAAAATATTGCAATGGCAGACAAGACAGGGACATGTTTATGAAGAAACCAGGGGCGTCAAATTTATGGAACGAGGTTGTGAAATCGAAAGCGCCTTTGCTTCGAGGAGTAAGAACTCAAATAGGAGACGGTTCGAGAACTCTTTTTTGGGACCATGTTTGGGCTATGGATCAACCACTTATTGAGCTTGCTACTGGCGAGGTTAGTGAGGAAGCTTTAAGCAAAACTGTTGGTGAGTATTGGGGCCTTGGAAACTGGAAATGGGAAGAGTTTTCTCATCTCCTTCCAGCTGCTGCTCTTGAAGAGATTGGAAATCATAAAGTTACGCTTGAAGAAGTTGGTGATAATTTCGTTTGGGGACCGTCGACTTCAGGACGATTCTCCATTCGATCAGCCATGGAGATTATCAGAGAGGAGGGCACTGAGGAAAGGAATAGGTTTTGGAAAACTATATGGGGAACGAAGGCTGCTGAACGAGTTCAAAAATTTCTCTGGCTTGTGGGACATGATTTCATAATGAGTAATGTGAATCGAGGAAGACGTGGCCTTTGCCAGGATTTGAACTGCAGTATATGTGATGGGATTCCTGAATCTACCTTGCATATCCTCCGTGACTGTTCAAAGGCGAGAGAGATATGGAATGAATTCTTGATTGATAGCAGGAAAAGGGCGTTCTATACTGGTGGAATTTAGGATTGGTTGCAGCTGAATTTGAGTGCTAGTGGTAATTGGCCAACGACGTTTGCGTATGGTGTTTGGTGGATCTAGAAGTGGAGGAACGAGCGGGTTTTTGAGGTGCCTGAGTATGTTTTAATGAGGGCAAAGGAGTACTTGCAGCTGCTGAATGAGTGACACAAAACTGGTGTGATGAATACGATGTCTTGCTGGAAACGACCCTCTGTTGGCAGGGTCAAACTAAATTCTGATGGTGCGTATCAGGAGGAACTCAGATTATTGCTGGTGGATTGTTGCGTGATGACGCTGGAACTTTCATGAAAGGCTTCGTGGTCAAGAAGGCATGGAGCTCTGCGTTTGCTGCTGAGATGTATGGCTTGCTGCAAGGTCTTCTACTGACTGTACAAATGGGAGTACATGATCTGGATGCTAAATTGGACGCTCTTGAAGTGGTGCAGGCCATGTCTGATGGCAACGCTCAACCAACGAAGGAGTGGAGCCTCGTTTCTAGATGCAGGAACTTGATCAATATGCCAAAGTGGAATATGAAGGTGAGTTTTGTGCCTCGCCAAGCCAATCAAGCTGCAGATTGAATGTGCAAGATCAATGGGAATTATGTTGAGGATATGGTGGTTTTCGAAGCCACCGGATGGTTTAAAGTCTTTCTTAGAGATTGATAGTTGGATGAGTGATAACATGTAATCTTTTATGCTACTATTATTAAATAAAACGGGTTAAACCCTCCTTTCGATAAAAAAAAAAACAAATTAGCCATACCCATAATTAATCATATTGTAAACGATATTCTACTTTAATTGTCTTACCACATCTTTTCCCAAACCCTGCCTATTTATACCTAAAACCATCATTAAACGTAGACCATGTTTATCACAAAGAAAACTCACACTTCCTCTTTTATGGCACCGAGCAGCTCGTTGAACAGAGGTCGACAGTGGCTCGGGCCTGCGAAGTAGCAAAGACAAGAAGCTCGCGAAGATGGTGACCGGCGGTGAGGTCGCTAATGTTCAAGGGTGCTACCGCTTGCAAGAGGGAGGAGGAGAAATCAACTTGGTGCTAACAAGCTAAGTAAGAGGTCAACTTCAATTCCTAACATCAATTGTGAGGAAAATATGGTGATGGTATCTTTTTAATTATCATAGAAGGAGAAGATAAATATGCAACAAGGTAGGTACATGTATATGTATAAGAAAAGAGATGTGGATGTCTCTCACAATACCAACTCATCTTGTATAAATTAGATTAAGGATTTGTATTAATTTACGCGTACATATGTCTCGACCTTTATATTGCTCGACTAATGCGAGTTGTACATTGAGGTTTATTCCTTTCATTAATTAATGATCCCTGGGATCATGCCAAGTATACCCTTATATATTCGGGTTGTGCTTTGAATATTTAGGTGAATTAATTAGTGTTCCTACACGCCTTATGGTACGTGATTACCCGGGATTTCTCCTTGATAATCTCGTATGAGACCCCACAAGATCCCAATCCTGCCTAGTAAATCTGATTTCACACCAAATTCACCCTCAACAGATTTCTTGTAGAACAAGTTTTGAAATTTCAAATCTGACTTTTTGATGGAACATTGGTGAAATCGAACAAGATAGAATTTCTCAAGTTAATAGTCAATTGGAAAGGTTTGAACACTTATTTTCAATTGATTAATTAGGATGATTTTTAACAATCAAACTAGAACAATCAACTTTATTACGCTATAGAATTCGAAATATGGAAATTAAGAACAAATTGATGATGATCGATCTTAGCAATTAGAACACTCGTAATTTCTAAATTTTGTGTCCCACCAAGAGATAGATTAAATCCAATTTATGGTTTAATCTCTCTCAAGCTGATTTTATTGAATGATAAAAGCAAAGTATAAATAGAGAATACAAAGCAAAACTGCCTTAGAGAGCAAGATAGATGGTGGCCGACGCTAGAGGGATAAATTGGACCATTAATTGCTTCATAAGATAACATATAATAAATATAAGAACATCTATCCTAAGTCTTCCTTTATAATTAAGTCAACTATATCAACAGATGAGTTAAAAAGATAGAAAAACTAAAAATCTAATCCTAAAAACTCAAAAGATATAATAATAATAAAATAAAATATTTCAGCCGCTAAAGCCTATAGTCGAAAATATCTATCTATAAGGTCTTATTATGCTCGAATATAACAAATAATAAAAGATAGGATTTTCCTTCTTAAATTGGTCAAGTCAAAGGGTTGACTAGGACCACATGAAATATTCAATCTTACTTGGTCACTTACTAAATTCAGCCATAAAGTAAGATAAATTATATATTCCATATTTTTAAGATAAGAAAATATGATAGAAGAGGCCCAAATTAGCATAATCCACGCATATATCTAAATGGATTTCGGTCCACTTGATTAAATGATGGAATCTAGGTTTGTTCGATGTCGGATCATGGTGACCCATCTCATATTGCTGAGCTCTTGAACAACAACTGCCAATCTGATTAACAAAGCCTTCGTCCCTTGATTAATCTTCCTAGCCCTACTCCTAGTTATTGGCCCATCAAACAGAATTTGAATTAAATCCTCGACGTTGGGAGAAGACATAGATGTCTTCACTGCATCACCTTATTAATTAGGAAACGAGAGGGGCTAAATTTAACGATCTAATAATTATTATTGCGTAATAATTAGAATAATTGTTATGAACAAATAATAATTACTAGGATATTTATTTATAAAAGGGACAATTATTACACATACAACATTATATGAAATTTACACGCCCAAGGTCAAAAAAATTGGTTTGCGCGTGTGCGATCAACGGATGAGATTCATTCTCATTTCTCTCTTGGGGCTTCATTCTCACCAGAACCGCCCTCCACGTTTAAACATGGTAATCAATAATATGGTCCATATATATTAAAATATTATGATTAGTTAAAATTTAATTGAGAATATTTTGATTGGTTGAACCACAAATATATATTAATTTATAAAGTTTATCTTTTTATTTGTATTTTTCAATAATTGTTTAAAATATCATGTTTTGCATATTAATTTAATTTATAATATCAATAAATAATTATTATTTTAAATGATAACGATATGACAACTTTTATAGTTTTGTAATTTAAATATTTATTCCAAATTATATATCTATTGTATTTATTTATAACTATATATTAAAGTTGTACCTTTTCGAGCCAATAGAACGATTCTAATCCCACTTCATATTAAAAAAAATTATTTTTTATTCCATTATTCCAACTTTTTCCTACTAAATTCCTTTTTATCGATTTAAATCTATCTTTAACATAATATCAATCTGATTCAATATATTTTAATTTTTTTAATATATATATATATATGTTTTCAATATTTAAAATAAAAAATAACGACAAATTCCTTATACAAATGTATAAAAATAAAGATAAATATTTAAAATATTGCTGGGCCGAATTACTTCCACTCGTCCTCTGGACGTATCGCACGACCTCGCGCCGCGCAACGGGCAAGACCCCTTTCGCTCTTACCTACGGGGCGGAAGCCCTCGTTCCCGTAGAAACCCTAATTCCATCAACAAGGGTGTACAACTTCGACGAAAAAGAAAACGAGGCCAACCTCAAGGTCGAACTGCAGTTCCGAGATGAAATCCGCGAGGTAGCGGACCTGCGCTCTAGAGAATACAAGCGACGTGTCGCCGTATACCACGACAAGAAGGTCAGACCTCGCCTCTTGGCCACGGGAAACCTCGTGCTAAGATGCACCGAAGGAGGAAAATTGGACCCTAACTGGGAAGGACACTACATCCTCGGAGAAGAAGTCGCGCCCGGGGCTTTCAAACTCAGGGACGACGAGGGGCGCACACTGAGCAAAACGTGGAACGTCACACGACTCAAAAAATATTACATGTAGAAACTCGAAACCCCGTTGTTCCTCACAGTTGGTAAATAAAGGATTGCAGGCTTTTCTAAAAACGCTCCCTCGTGGAAAAAAGTTCCACACCTCGCTTCCCGCTTGGGGTTGGAGAATCTTGTTGAAAAGATCCACCCCTCGCTTCCCGCTTGGGGTTGGAGAATCTCGTTGAAAAATTCCACCCCTCGCTTCCCGCTTGGGGTTGGAGAATCTCGTTGGAAAAAAGTTCCACCCCTCGCTTCCCGCTTGGGGTTGGAGAGTCTCGTTGAAAAGATCCACCCCTCGTTTCCCGCTTGGGGTTGGAGAATCTCGTTGGAAAAAAGTTCCACCCCTCGCTTCACGCTTGGGGTTGGAGAATCTCGTTTGAAAGAAATTCCACCCCTCGCTTCCCGCTTGGGGTTGGAGAATCTCGTTGAAAAATTCCACCCCTCGCTTCCCGCTTGGGGTTGGAGAATCTCGTTGGAAAAAAGTTCCACCCCTCGCTTCCCGCTTGGGGTTGGAGAGTCTCGTTGAAAAGATCCACCCCTCGCTTCCCGCTTGGGGTTGGAGAATCTCGTTGGAAAAAAGTTCCACCCCTCGCTTCACGCTTGGGGTTGGAGAATCTCGTTTGAAAGAAATTCCACCCCTCGCTTCACGCTTGGGGTTGGAGAATCTCGTTTGAAAAAAAAAAAAATTCCACCCCTCGCTTCACGCTTTGGGTTGGAGAATCTCGTTCGGAAGAATTTCCACCCCTCGCTTCCCGCTTGGGGTTGGAGAATCTCGTTTGGAAGAATTCCCACCCCTCGCTTCACGCTTGGGGTTGGAAAATCTCGTTTGAAAAAATTCCACCCCTCGCTTCACGCTTGGGGTTGGAGAATCTCATTTGAAAAAATTCCACCCCAAGCGTGAATCTCGTTTGAAAGAAATTCCACCCCTCGCTTCACGCTTGGGGTTGGAGAATCTCGTTTGGAAAAATTTCCACCCCTCGCTTCCCGTTTGGGATACTAGCGAGGTTCGTGAACCCCCTAAGACGCCAGGATTCGCGGACGGCTATTTTTAGGTCGGAACGAACTTCCAGAACAACGAGGTCCGAACAGAGGCTCACGACCTCGTCGCAGGACTACAACGCCCGGTGTGGTCCGAGCCCCACAAAAGATGTGACACTCGCACCATGGGATTGGATGGATAAGGACTGACATATGCAAGAAAGTCTAAAGCAAACAAGCATAGGAAAAGAAAGTGACGAAGGACATAAATATAAAAGCAGGTGTTTCGATTACTGACCTCGTAGGGTCACCCAAACAAAAAAAAAGAGAAAGATGTTTTAATTACAAACCCCGTAGGGCCACCAGAGAAAAGTTATCATCATTTCTTCGAGGTTTCAGCCTCGGGGCCGGTAAGATCGATGGTCTTAGGAGTTTCGGCGGAGGCAGCCGAGGCTTCAGCAGGAGCAGGTCCAACAGGAGCAGGGGCAGCGGAGGCAAGAGGCGCGGGCGCACCGGTCGCGGGCTGAGGTCCCGTGGAGGTTAACTCCGGGTTCCCTCCAATAAGCTCTACCTCGTGGGGCGCGGTGCTGGACACAGTCCCGTCCTCGTTGAGGAAGAACTCGCATTCCCCCTCGGGATCCTTCGACCCCAGCTCCCCCATGGTTTCATTGTAGTTGGGGTTGAAGAAGACGATCTGGGGGTCGAGGTGCACATACTTGGCCACCGCCTGTTTTACGCCCATGCGGACTGCCTGGTGGAACATTGTCCTCACGCTCTCCACCAGCTCCGCCTTGTACTCCTCCGAGTCCACATACTTGGGACCCGCGGCCACGACCTCCTCGTTAAGCTCAACAATGCGCCCCTCGAGGCGCCTGATCTCCTCCTCGGCCCTCAGAAACTTCGCTTCCTTCGCCTTGAAGAACTCATGTTCGGCAGAAAGCTTGCCTCGAAATCCTTCAACCTCGCCCCGCAGAACCTCGGCCTCACCCCTCGCCCTCTTCTCCCCCTCCCTCGCCGCCTTTACCTCCTCCCTCGCTGCGGCCTCCGCGGCCTCGACCCGCTTCTTGGCCGCAGCCTCCGCGGCTTTGGACGACTCCGCGACCTCGGCCAGCTCCTTGGCCTGTCGCTCGCACACCTCACTGCGGGCCCGAAGCGCCGCCTCCATCTTGTCCATCCTCGAATGAAGTAGGAGGATGCGACTTCGGTTGTAATTATCAAAAAGGTGTGATGCAAGTTCACAGAAGGATGAGAAAAGAAACAAGAAAGAGACAAGAATTAAACACACAAAAACAAAAAAAAGCTTACCATGGCCGAGTACCGAGCGGCCTCGTCGTCGAGCGCCGCCTCAGTGAGGTTGTTGGCCCACGCGACCTCCTCCTTGTAATCCCCTCGGGCCCAATCCAACGGGGCCCCTCTGATAGGTCCAGGGCAGTGAAACCTGGCGGGATGGGGGCCTGTATCCCCGCGACTTCGCCCCTCGAAGTTAAAGGCAGGGATGAGTTCCAAATCCCGCGAGCCTCGTTGATGGTCGCCCGACCGGGGTTTCTTCTTCTTCTCAGGGGAAGACCCCGCTTCCTTCCTCTTCCGCCCGGCCTTGTCGTCAGACGCCCGAGGTGGATGGGTGGTCCCCTTCGTGGTGTCCCCTTTCGACGGAACCACCTCGGGCCTTTGTCCCCTTGGGGAGGCCCTGTGACGTCCCACTGCGACGCCCTCGTGACGTTCCCCTTGGGCAGGGCTCCCCCTATCGCGGCCGTTGGCGGGACAAGTCCCGGCTACGTTGTACCTGTCCTCGCCTGCGAGCTCGGCTCGTTGATTGAAATCCCCTTGGGGACCCGGGGAGCAGGGGTCTTGGAAGTAGACGTCATAGGCTGTTTCCCCTTCGACGTTGTGGTAAGAGCGTGCAGAAAATCCACTGTCAAGAAAGGAGTAAAAAGAAAAAAGCAGGTTAGGACGAGGTCAGAAACAAATGTAACGAGGTGTATAACCCCGCAACCCTACAAGGAAAAAGAAAACAATCAGAGAAATAGTGATAATAAAATACCCTCTCCGCCCTCGCGAGGAGGGAAACTGAGGCTCAGCCCGGCCCGCTCAAGCCGGTCTTGAGAAAGGTAGCGCTCGTATGGCGCCTGGTACGCTGTGGCGTACTTGTCCTTGAGCGCCTGGAACTCAGCAACCTTGTACGGGCACACGCATCTCTCGTAGTTACCCGGTGCCACAGGGAAATTAAGGTATCTCTCGCTGAGGTCTCGGACCAAAAACCATTTAGGTTTCCACGTCCCGACGTTGGACTGGGTCGTAATGATTTTGACGTTCGGTGTGCTGAGGTTGACCAGGGAACAGCGAGGTTCTCTCCTCGCCAAGACTAACGCCGACAAATCGCTGAGGTTCGGCTCGTCCAGAAGCTCGCGGCTTCGAATTGTGTAAGCACACAACAACCGCTAAGCGTTCGGGAACAACTGAGCAGGGCAGACACCCATGGCCCACAAGAAATCAACGATGTGCTGGGCCAAGGGCAGCCTAAAGCCCGCTTGGAGACTGACGAGGTTCATAACCGCACACCCCTCGTAGGACGCCAGGGGTCGCCCCTCCTCCTCTGGCAGTGCCAGCTCGACTCCCTCGGGCCAGGGAAAATCTTTAGCTATGTCCGCGAGGTCGTCCAGCATCAAATCGGTGGCCACCCCCTCGGACAGGTAGGCCTCGGGAGTGCTCGGACTCATAGGAATCCGTTCTCTGAGGACGACGGGAATGCCGGACACGTCGGTAATATAGGCCTCGGGGAAGCTCGATGGCACATACGCAACCGAAGCTGAGGCAATCGCCGCGTCCAACCTCGCCTCGACCTCGGCGGCAATCACATCAGGAGAAGAAGAGGAAGCCATTTCAACACCAGAATATATGCGCAGACGGGGGAAGTACGAATTGATCGAAACAGCGGAGTCGCTGGATGAGGGCTCGCTGAAGACCAACGAAGGGGAACTTGGATTCTGAGAATCACTAGGCTCTACACTTCCTACAGACTCGGAGACCTCCTGATAGAAATTCTCTTGAAAATTGAAGACAAAGCCGGGTGGTGGGCTCGCAGAGGCTCTCCTAGGCATGAAAAGACAACGTCCAGGCCGCGAAAAGCTAGCACCTGGAAAAGAAAAGGTCAGTAAGGCACTAAAGGCAAGGCAACCAAAGAGAAAAACACGAGGTCATGACCCTGTGAAAGAAGGAAGAACGAGGTCAAGCCCGAGATCGAAGAACGAGATCACGACCCCGGGAAGGAAGGAAGGACGAGGTCGAGCCCGAGATCAAAGCGCGAGATCATAACCTCAGGAGAAAATGAGCACGAGGTCGCAACCTCGGGGGACAAAGCAACGCGAGGTCATAAAAGGAAAGGCCACGTGGCGCCCTACGGGCTACTCTGACAGGATAGGACGACAAAGAAGAATTTGAAGCGCCAAAAGAAAGGAAAGAGAAAGAAGACCAACCAACGGTGGAAGCCAGCGGTGGAAGCCCAAACGTCCCGTCAATCAGACATCATGACGTTTAGGCTCCCGAGGGTTTTCGAAATACGAAAAGTGGTGGGCGGAGAAACGGAAGTTTAACCGTCACCCCAAGCAAAAAAAAAAGAGAGAGAGAGAAAAGCAATAAACCCAAAAGCCCAGCGGTACCCTCACGGCGACAACCGCCCCCCACCACCGTCTCACCACCGTCTCACCACCGCAACACCGCCCCCCTGAGCGTAATGCAAAGAAAAAAGAGGGGAGAAAAGCAGAACGAAAAGAAAGGAGAGGAAACGAAAAACCAAGGGGAGACAAGGGCACTACGGAACAAAAACAACACCCAACGCCGCCGCACAGCCAACAAAGAAGCACCCAGAAATCACCAACACCCACCCAGATGTAAAACGGAACGAAGAAAGAACAAAGAAACACCCAGAAATCACAAACACCCACCCAGATGCAAAACGAAACGAAGAAAGAACAAAGAAAAATAATAAAGGCAAATGCCAAAAAACACACAACCCTGCCCCCGCCGCTTCGCCACCGTGACACCGGCGCGAAACACCGGGCGGCACACCGTCGCCCTTACAAAACACGAGGCAAAAAGCGAACAAAGAAAGAATCAAAGGAAAAAAATACCAAAAGACAGGAGAAAGAAGATCAAGAACTTACTTGTTTAAAGGTCGGCGAACGAGAAGCGGTGGCGCAATTGGCGAACGGCAAAAAGCTCATCGGAAACCGTCTGGAGAAACCGCTCAGAAGAAACCGAAGAGATAAAGAGAGAGAAGGAGCGAAAATGTTGGAGAGAGAAGATGAGGGGGAGGCGTGTGAGATACGCCCTTATATAGAGCAGATTTGAGCCTCCCCCACTCCCGAAAGGCTTCTTAAAGCCTGTCTCACCTGAACGGCCCACTAAGCAAAGTATGGCGAAAAGGCCCAAGAATCTTCATCCGCGCAGAACAAGAAGAGAACCTAAGTACAGAGCCTCACACCTCGCAAAGCGCCCTCCCAACCTCGAGAACTTCATAACCTCTAAAAAACACCCCGCATCTCGCGGATCCAGGGAACTTATGCCCTGCGACCCTCGGGGCGAGGCCCCCAGGCCATGGGGTTGTGATGATGTCCAAAACAGTAAAAGCAAAAAGTGGGCCCAGGAGGGCCCCCATAGGCAAACTAGGGACCCACGTCCATGCTCGGTTATTTAAAAACAAAACTCCCAACGGATGCGAGGTCTCTCAAACATCCCGGAACGAGGTCTCGACCTCGTCACCGACTCTACTAATACGCCCTCCCGCTCGGACCAATCACAAGCGACCTCACTCCCGAACCAATCACCAGCAACCTCACTCCCAAGCCAATCACAAGTGACCTCACTCATGGACCAATCAAAAAACCCTTATTTCGAGCATCCCACATCGAACATTGGCCTAAACTCGGCCCCCCAATTCTCTATAAATAGAGAAGAACCTCGTAGGAAGAAGGGGTCGAAAAACCACTTGAACTCAAGAACCCTCTTGCTAGTTAAAGATCGACGTGATAGGAACATCGTCAAAAGACCTCGCTACAGATAGGAGAAACCCAAAGAAAGACCCCAAAGTCGCGCAGGGACCTCGCTCACGCCTGAAACCTCACTACAGAAACTCACAAAACTCCCTACATCATATCCCCAAATCTACCTCGCCCTAGAATCGACCTCGCAACAATAGGTGCGATCTCGGAGCCTTGTAGGAGGTCTAGGTGTGATTCTTGAAGTTGTACATCAACCTCGTAGGTTTGTAACCTCGCAACCACGGAAAAATCATAAATAAAGGAGCAAGTGTTTGCACTCAAATATTATAATCTTGTTTCTTGTCTCGTAGCGTATTCGTTATTTCGGGTTTCATCAATACAGTCCGCTGTTGCAACTGGGGAATGGAAACCAATTAAAATTGGGGATATTTTGCTTTCTCATCTATTTTTTGCTGACGATTTGATACTTTTTGCTGAAGCTGAAATCTCCCAAGCAAATGTAGTGCAAAGGTGCTTGACCGAGTTTTGCAACGCTTCAGGGCAGAGAGTGAATTTTGAAAAGAGCAACATGATTTTTTCAGACTAGCTACGATCTGATACTAGAGTGGCAATTAGTGAGCTTCTCTCTATTCCAGTTGAATCCGAATTTGACACGTACCTGGGCATTCCAGTGGCCTGTGGCCAAATGAATAATGACAGATACTCTTTTCTTTTGGACAAAATCAGCGAAAGGTTACGTGGTTGGCAAGCTCATTCATTATCTATGGCTGGCCGGGTTACATTTGCCCAATCAGTCCTTACTAGCCTTCCTCTCTATACAATGCAAACTACTCAAATTCCGAAGGGAGTGTGTGATGATATTGACAAGATGATTTGAGGGTTCATTTGGGGCTCAACAAGTGAGAAGAGAAAGATACATCTTATCTCTTGGGACCAAATTACCATTCCTAAAAATGAAGGTGGATTAGGAATTAGAGAAATGCGGGGCATGAATGTGGTCATGCTTGCTAAGCTTGGATGGCGTTTGCTCCAAAACCCTGATGCTTTGTGGGCTCAACTTCTGCGTAGTAAGTACTGTAGTGGAAGGCTAGATGTTGATATGTTTGTAAAACCGCCTCGTTCATCCCAAACATGGAAGGGCATTGCTGATGGGGCTGCATTGCTTGTGAAGGGTTTGCGTAAGGCGATTGGGAATGGTCAATCCACGTTTTTTTGGCTGCATAATTGACTACTTGAAGATCCTCTGATTGATTACACCACTGCAAGTATACATGAGGATCTCTTGTGTGCAACAGTGGCTGAATTGTGGCTTAATGGCAGTTGGAATTGGGTAGCAATCAATCCTTATCTCCCTGCTGTTATTTGTTCAAAACTCCAAGCAATTACTGTGACGGATGATCCAATAGCAGGTGACATGTTCTTTTGGGGTCCTACAACTGATGGTGTCTTTAGCACGGGTTCTGTGGGAAAGCTTTTTCGCAATGTGCACGTAGCCTCGTGTCCTAAAGTTTGGCAGTCTGTGTGGAAAATTCCGGTTCAGCAAAGGGCAAGCAATTTTGTCTTTGTAGTTGCTAAAAGCTGCATTCTGTGCAATGTTAATAGAGTGTGACGACACCTTTCC
Organism: Fallopia convolvulus; assembly: GCA_964016875.1. Classification (NCBI taxonomy): domain Eukaryota; kingdom Viridiplantae; phylum Streptophyta; class Magnoliopsida; order Caryophyllales; family Polygonaceae; genus Fallopia; species Fallopia convolvulus. Next base: position 23,182,414 of record OZ024730.1, read on the forward strand.
TCTGATGATCGATGTCTCCGGTGTCAACAGCCTGAAACGGTCCTTCACACGCTACGTGACTGTGAACCAATTCACAAGGTTTGGGAAGCTCTGTTCGGAAATAACCTCCCAACTGAATTCTTCAGTATACAAGATGCATGCCAGTGGGTCGCTCTTAACATTCTTAAGGGTGATTATTGGTCTTCAATTTTTGCAAATATGTTGTGGTTATCGTGGAAGTGTCAGAACAATTTTGTTTTTGACAATACCGATATTATCAACTCATTAAGTGCTACTGTTGTGTGTCAAGTTGAGGCTTACGAGTCGACCGTAGCTAAGCAAAGAAGATTAATGTCGTGCAGTGACCATCCTAGGCTAGTACCGCAAACCAAGTGGAGTTCACCTACTGCTGAATGGTTGAAATTGAACGTCGATGGGTCATCGAAAGGCAACCCTGGTACCGCAGGTGGTGGAGGCATTGTTCGTGATAGTGTTGGTTCCCCTGTTTTGGTCTTCACTTTCTCTTGTGGCTCTGCTTCAGCGCTCACTGCTGAATTGCTGGCAATTGCTAATGGTTTACAACAGGCCAAACTCAGTGGAATACAACGATTGATGCTGGAAACTGACTCGGAAGTGGCTTTTAAGCTTTTACAGTCCAAATCGATATCTACACATCCGAACATTTACTTTCTTAAAAGATGTTGGAGGTTGATTGATGAGCCATCGTGGGAAGTCCGTACATCTGTTGTACGAAGAGACGCTAATAGAGTAGCTAACGCGATAGCACAATGGGCTATTACCCTTAATTCCCCCTTAACCATTCATAATGATCTGCCTTCCTTAGTTCCTTTGTTTTAAATGTTGTTAATGCTGATATTGTAGGCCATTGTGGCCAAAACTCTTTAGTTAATTAAATAAAATCAACACTTCTTATTGATCGAAAAAATAATTAAGACAAGGTTAAAATGGAAAAGATGATAATTTAATGCTTGTTTTTATCACATGGACTATTAACTCTTTAATCTTGGATTTATAAATACATTAAATACTCACTACAAAATTAAACTTTCAATACCACTAGAATTGCTTGAGTTGATGAATGTTGTTAGAATGTTAAGTAAATTAAACAGAGTGATGACATATTTTAGAGGCCGAACGACCGAAAACCACCCTTATAAAAGCCATATTGCTCTAAACCACCCTTTTAATATCAATTTACCGAAAACCACCCTCATAAGGGCTTCCGTTAACAAATGACCACCCGTCCCCAACTCCCGTCAAAAAAATCCGTCTAAAGTATGAAATTACAAATCCACCCTTTATTTTTCATTATATTATATTATTATAAATATACCTAATAAATTAAAACTAATTTTTAGGGTTCACTAAACCCAAGTGACAACCTCAACGTCTACCAAGCAAAATTCCAACACGATTTAACCCTTTCCTTGAACTCGAATGACTTCATTGCCACTGGTGACCTTGCCGGGGACAACATTAATGAAGTCAGATCTTCAACTTCGACCACCAAAATCACGGGCTCACTTTGCCGCAATCCAGATTTGGTTTGCCTTTGTGTAGTTTGGGTTGCTACTGGTTCGCCATCAACTCCCTCCGTTCCCAAATCTCGCCTTTGTTTAGGGTTAAGCGCACCAATCGTTGAATTTTTGGGTTTGATCTTGAGATTCATTTTCTTTGAACTTGAATTTTAGGTTTGACCTTGATATTCATTTTTTGGCCCATTTCTTGTACTTTTATTTCACATTAAAAATTAATAATGAGGCATGTGCATATAACACTAACGAAATTTTTGACGGGAGTTGGGGGACGGGTGGTCATTTATTAACGGAAGCCCTTATTGCGGTGGTTTTCGGTAAATTGATATTAAAAGGGTAGTTTAGAGCAATATGACATATTATAAGGGTAGTTTTCGGTCGTTCAGCCTATTTTAGAAAGTTTTACATTAAATAAGGGAAAAAATGAGTTACATACTTACATTATGAAACACCTTTTAGAGCTAGAAACGACTTACATTACGAACGAAGAGAGTATTAAATTAAAATACAAAATACAAAATATATTTTTTCATTAAAAAAATCATACTAATTTATAAACTAATGAAAATTGATAAGTAATGGCACCAGCCATCTTTTATAAAAATTGAGGAGTACGACTTGGAAAAGTCGAGGGTAGAATTTCCTTATTTTCAATCCAGTGCACCAGTGCTACGAGCCTACGACAGATCATCGATCATCATGTTTCCTTTACATCGTGAGCAAGAGAAATCTCCAAACCACAGCCGTTGATATCCCCTAACAAATAAAAAACAGCCACGAGGACAGTTGGCATGGACCTTCCCACAGCTGATTAGTCGGACTAGGAGAAAGAATCCAGGGGGGCGGGAGATGGGGTTTTTGCTTACTTCTTAGCAAAGTCTAGTGTGCTGTACTGTGTTTATTATCTCGAGTGTGCAGACGAAGACGATCTCAGTATCTCACCGAGAGCGAGAGGAAGAGAGAAGAAAAATCCCGCCGTTGTAACGTAAAGAAGGGAGTATTCGATTGAGCTTTTGTCCAGAATGGCGTCCTCGCCGACCTCGTCGCACGCGTCTTCTTCTTCGGCTCCATTCACGCCGTCAAAGTTCGACACTCTTCCGATCATGGCGATGAGGGACAAAATTGTCGAGAAGATCATGGAGAATCGAGTAACACTGATTGTTGGTGAAACCGGATGTGGTACTTTCTATCCATCGTTTAGTACTCTTTGTTTACGCTCTAAATAAACATCCTCTCTAAGGTGTGCGGATTCTGGATCAGTGGTAGATTTTGTTGAATTTTAGGTGTCCAATTTGAAGTTTGGAAAGGAGCTATCTCGTAGATTGCTCTGTCGGTGGTCCTGGTTAACGGGGCTTCTACATTTACTACTGTTTCCCTTGTTTATTTTTTGGGCGTAGAGGTTGTAACTTGTAAGAATGGAGTGACTCCGTTAGCACATCGATTGCGTTTCAAGTAGGTTTATTTGCTTGACGGGGCTAGGGCGGTATGCTTTTAGTTTTGTTTTCGTCAGGACTGAATAAAGATGCGTGTCTTGGTGATTCTCTTTATGTGAGTAAGTTGCTTGGCTTTACTTGTATGTTTTTTTTCCACCTATTTCTACAGGGGTTCTACTTCTGATTCCTAGAATTACGAGCGGACAGGTTTGATATAGATTCTATGCAATTACCATTTTTCAATAAAAATTGAAGGGGTGTATTGATGAAGTGATTGCTATTTCCAAATAGATTGATAAGGCAAAATTAGCTAAGTAGGCAGTAAAATAGTTCATGCAGAGTATGTGTAGCTCAAACAACATTTAAAAGGGCTAAAAACCTCAATAGCCCTTTATCCACACATTACCCCCTCAAACTTTAACTTGGATCCACTTGGCCCTTAAACATTTATAGCTGGGACATAGGAACCATTAATTCAGATCGACTTGACATCAAATAACATGATATCAGTTAGGCTGTTATGAGAAAATTAGCTATAATATATTAATATCGCATTTGATGGAAGAAAGTTAGAATGTCCTAAGAATGTTCTGCAAGGTGATAGTTCCCCTCTTTAAAGTAGAAATTATGCATTGTGGTTAGAAAGGTAGAATGTAGTCAGGCGTTGTTTGCTTATTATATGTTGTCTTTATTTCTTAATGCTACTTTGTACCTTTTCTTCCTTACTAACTACCCAAATTTCCTGTTTTATACTCAAGGGAAAACCTCACAAGTCCCTCTGTTCCTTAGAGAGGAAGGTATGATACCGATCATCTGCACGCAACCTCGGCGGTTTGCTGTAGTAGCTGTTGCTAAAACAGTTGCACAAGCTCTTCAGTGTGATGTCGGAGATGAAGTAGGATACCACATTGGTCATTCTAGAGTTACATCACCGAGGTATCCTGTTGTCTTATAAAATTAAGGGGCAGGTTATTATGTGCTCAAGCACCCTATGAAGTCAAGTCAGTTTTGAAATTGTAATTTTAAGAAATGCTCCATTCTAATGCATTTTCAGTTGAATTATATTGGGAAATTTGATGTAGTTATATAAAAATATTTTTAGCTTAGAGATAAAGACTGACTTTGAGATGGATGGAGTCCCTATATTAATTTTGCTGAATTTCAGTTTTTCTTGGGTCTATCGGGCGTACTCCCTTTCCCTTGGGCAGGGTTACCCCCATCTTGATCCCCAGATTCCGCTGTAGCGGAGACTCACTGGGTCAATGATGATGATGATGATGAGAGATAAAAACACAAACACCTCTATAAATTGCTGTTCTGTGAAGTAATGCTATAAAATGTTTTAAATTATTCTTTTCTTTTAGAAAGTCGACAAAACTTCATTGAAAAAACTATGAAAGCATGTGGATGATATGGATTACTTATATTTTCTAGAATCTTGTGCGAGTTTTAACAAGCACACAAGTCATTTGTCTTTTTATATGTACCGCTTCCATGATGCAAATGTTGATTTAAGTGGCTCACTAGCATTGGTTTTCCTTAACTGCTTAGATTTAGATTAAAACCTCACCAATTTTTGTAAGTGATGCCTTCATGGTTTTGCAAGAGTTTCATCTTTATGGATCCTTATGTTTTGTTTTCTCTCATATTCATACCTTCTATACTAGCTCACTCCACCTAAAGGCCCTTTTCCTACCTGACGTGGAAAAACAAACGTGATTACTGTGGTGACTTTTTTTCAAATATAACATATTTATGCTCATCGTAATGAGTGTTGAGCAGCCTAGAAAGGGAAGAAAGCATTCGGACCATAGCCTTTTCTGTTGTAAAAGAAATTAATATTACTATACTAGTGATATAGTATAGTCACCTTTGTTTATATTTTTAGCCTCCATAATAACCTGTATACTAGTGATATAGTATAGTCACCTTTGTTTATATGTTTTCTGTATGGATGCTTGGAATGCCCACATCAGTCACTCTGATGGTTCAAGTTTCTCTTAATGAATCTGAGTGATTTGTCTGTTAAATCCCGTATCTAATTTGTTATTTGTTCTAGTTAAGGCTGGATCTAAGCAGTAATCTTATTGATCTCTGTCTGTTTCTTACTTAAAGGATCTAGTAGTAGCAGAAGTTTCAATTTAGTAATATTAAAAGTATACATTCAAAAAAGAAAGTGACCTGAATATAACAACATTTTTTTTTTTGGTAGAATCAATATAACAACATTGCATGTCCCGATTAATGCTTTTGTTTGTATGCTGCTTTCTTTTTATATGCTATATGCTATATTTATTTTTTTATTTGGCTGTTCAATTCAAAGGAGAAGTTACAAGGCCACCGAATTTTAGGCAATCATACCTTTTTTTTTATTTACCTAGACTTAATGGAATCAGTCTAATTGCTTGAATTGTTTTCATGACCTCCATACTTTGTGTTGTAGGACAAAAATTGTTTATAAAACTGCCGGGGTATTGCTGGAGGAGATGCGACAAAATGGACTCAATGCTTTGAAGTACAAGGTTATCATTCTTGATGAAGTACATGAAAGATCTATTGAATCTGATCTTGCACTTGTCTGTCTCAAGCAGTTTCTGCTCAGAAAGGCTGATATAAGGTTGACTGTTCTTATAACTGCTTTCAAGTGTACTAATACCTAGGATTCAGTAATATTCGTTGTTTTCATCCTGCAGATTTGGTTTCGAGATTGTCATCTATACTGTTTATTCTATCTTTTGTGGTGATGCCAAATTTGATGTCTACTCTGTAATTATTCTTGTTGCTGACAAGTCACTGTGTGATCCTTGTGCAATCAATGAGTGATAACTTAAGGCCTTGTTTTTATCTATACCAAAGATATGAGATATAGGGTATCGGTATTGGTATCAATATTCTTGTTGCTGACAAGTCACTGTGTGATCCTTGTGCAATCAATGAGTGATAACTTAAGGCCTTGTTTGGTATCTATACCAAAGATATGAGATATAGGGTATCGGTATTGGTATCAATATCAAGGAGATATATCAAGATAACATGTATAAGTATGGGTAGGAGTGATATCTTTGACTTTGTTTTGGGAGATTCAAAATAACACTTGAATATCACTTTGATATCAAATTAATATCGATATCTCATATAAAATACAACAAATAATCAAAATTTCCAAAAACCTCACTCATAATCATACTTAATATCCTGATATGGATACCAAATGGGCCCTAAATACTTTTGTGAAAGAATATTATCAACTTCTTCAACACAACAGCTTCAAAACAGCATGATTTAAATTTATCAATTAATTGATTGGATTGCTTTGCTTACAAAGTCGTGTAGATTTGAAGGTATCTGAATAACATATGCCATTTGCTTGATCTATTTGAGAAAAGACCATTTTTTTTGGTTCTTGCAGGTTAGTTTTGATGTCTGCTACTGCAGATATTTCAAGATATAAGGACTACTTCAAGGATCTTGGTAGGGGTGAGAGAGTGGAAGTCCTAGCTATTCCTAGTTCCAGCCGACACTCTATTTTCGAACGAAAAGTTCTATATCTTGAACAGGTGACAAGTTTTGAAATCTCTGTCTGATTAAGTATGTGTTTCCTAAATTTGAATTCCATTCTTGGTGATATATCATACTACAAGATTTCTCTTTCCATTTCGCAGTCACTTTCTGATTGAAGTTTATTTTTCAATTGATGGAGCTGTAAAATATTGACGTGGTAGGAGAAAGAATGGCTTTGAGAGCTTGAAATTTCAGCAATATAATATTACTTAAAGAAACAGTCAAGTTTTTCAGGTGGCTAATATATAAATTAAAGGATTGTTCATCCTTGTTTGAAATTCATATTTTCAAAATACAGAAGAAAAAGTGAGGAAGGAGCAATGTAATGAAGAAAAGTATGACATAAAATAGTGGGGAAAAGGGAAACAAATCATAACTTTTGAGCAATTCAACCCCAGTTGCCTTTTTCCTTGTACCTGCACAGCTGTACTAGGTATGTGGCATTACATTATTCTAGCAGATCTGCAGTTCTGCACAAACATTTCATTTTGCTTTCTCTTGGAAACTTTGGCTAAAACAGTAATCATTTGAAATAATAGTATGGAGCATCTAAAACACAGCATTGCTATTATGCTAGCTGTAAAAAAGTGAGACGTGATAATTTGTTGGTGGGCTTAGATATGTGACCTCTACTTGATTAGCTCATATGATCACACTTTAAGTGCCTAAACATCTATTTATATCTTATATTTGGATGTTGAAGGACCAATAGTAGACATTATTTGCAATTAATTTACATTGAGGTCCACACCTGTTTAAATAAAGTGCATGCTTATTTCTAATGTTGATTGTTATTTGAATAGGACATTCCAATATTGTTAGTGGATGTGATAGGTATTAGCTTACTTGATATGTTAGAACATTTCACTCTAACACTTCTCTAACTCTATCGAGGATGATAAGGATTCATGTATAAGGTGCATCATCAGTTTATAAAAACTGATGCTAGATGTGAGGAACTGTGGTACATCGTAAATTGAACAAGTATGTAATGTATCTTGAGGAACTATCCTTTCAAATCTTGTTGCCGAGCGTAGCTTATGGAATTAGACTAATTTCTAAGAGAAGATGTACATTATAGCTATTGTATGAGAGAGCTGACATAAAACTGGTTGTTTCTAAATTGATTTCTTTTGGATTAGGGCTGCATTGCAATTATGGAAATTTCTCATAGCAGTGATTTAACTTGTAATCTTCCATATTAGGTGACTGAGCGTCTTGAAATGGATTCAGATTCTTCTGATTCATTGTCAAGCCAATATTGTTCAGGGTCCAGTCCTTTACTAGCTTCTGCTGATATCAAACCTGAAGTGCACAAACTAATGCATGATTTGGTGATGTACATACATAAGAATGAGCCAGACATCACAAAAAGCATCCTGGTTTTCCTTCCTACGTATTATTCTCTTGAGCAGCAATGGTCACTTTTGAAACCTTTCAGTTCATATTTCAAAGTCCACATCTTACATAGCAGCATCGACACAGTGCAGGCTCTGGCAGCTATGAAGATATTGAAGTCTCATCGTAAGGTGTATTTGAGTTACATATACCTCTTCGTCTTTGACATATTGCTGTTCCTTCTGCAGATAAAACAATTGTCTGTAATAGCACGTGAATTGGTCGCTGAGAAAAATTTGTTTGTTGGATTAAGAATTGGATTTTATTTGGTGCAAGTTGATAATGGTTGTTGTGAACTTATTATTGAAGAACACATTTTCCTTGCTCCTATACTCTGAAATGACATGTATACAACTCTTGGGCATTGCCCTATACTCTGATATGACGTGTATATATTCCCAATATTCACGACAAATTTATTTTCTTACCCCCATTGAGTGTCTTTTTTTCTTGATTAGTTATTACTGTTTCCTTGTATTTTTTTCTATTATATTTTGCTGGGTATGGGTTGGTCGAAAGAATTATAGCAGTGCCCAATTTTATTATCATAAATGATAATGCTCTTTCATGGTGTCATTGGGTTTTATATCTAGGTTCATTAGTCATTACCCTGTATGATAGTGTCTGTTGCCTGACAAGTGGCACCTGACAAGTATGATTTATTCAGGTAATTTTGGCGACAAACATTGCTGAATCATCAGTAACAATTCCTGAAGTTGCCTATGTAATAGATTCTTGCCGCTCTTTACAAGTTTACTGGGATGGCAACAAGAAGACAGAAGCTGCGAAGCTTGTCTGGGTGTCTAAATCCCAGGTATTGGAGAAATTCTTTTGTAGGCTGGGTGCAACTTGTTTGGGCGCAGCTTAAATCCATAAATTTTAAATGAGTGCTTGATCTGAAGCTCACAGGTTCCACTACTGATGTAGGCTGATCAGCGTAAAGGAAGAACAGGCCGTACCTGTGATGGTCAGATATATCGAATGGTAACGAGATCATTTTTTAGCAATCTTGAAGAATTTGAGTTTCCGGCTATTCTCAAATTGTCATTGCGGCTTCACGTGCTTCTTATATGCTCCGCTGGAACTAAATCCATTAATGATCCAAAAGGTACAAAATGTAAATAATGTTTTTTTTACTTCTGTTACTCCATTTATAACTAGCATTATTCCTCTATGCGGAAAATGCTTCAAGTATGAATGTACCATAATCTATTGTTCACATTCTGAAGGCTTCTTTTATTGACACCAGAATTTGTACTCATAAGACCTATTGTTCTACCCTAGTTTTTCTTATGTTAAAAGTTGAAATACCAAGCATTTTTGATGTTCTTCTCTAGTATAAGACGTGCCTCAGTGTGGAGGAACAATAAAATCTATATTATTAATTGTTTTAACAAATTGAATTATTCTTACTGCTCAGTCCTCTCTTTTGCTGGGAGTTTATTACAGTGTAGATGCTGGATATAGAAATGGCAGTGAGTAGTTATTTATTTGTTTTTGTTTTTGTTAAAGTATTATTGGCTATGCTTGTGTGGTCATGTGAATTGTCATAGTTCAAGATTTACCTGGTGGTCCTGGGGAAACAAAGTCTGACTAGTTTGCTTATGGATACATTGGATTTAGCATTGAAAATTGTTATTTATGTGCACACTTTGTTAGTCTGTCATCTAGGATTTCTCTTCAGAAACCCAAAATGACTATATTGTGTTTTGATATTCTTGGGAAAATGTTTCTGAATTCTGGTTCCTATTAATTTTTGACACAGTCTACTCATATTCTGGCATGAGATAGCCTGATTCTTTGTCATGGGAATCGAATTCTAATATTTTTTTTCTTGGATTTCAGCTCTGTTGCAGAAAACCTTGGACACACCTGATCCGGAAGTTGTAGAGGATGCACTAAGTTTTCTTGTCAACATAAAAGCTATTAACAAGACACAGCCAAGGGGTCGATATGAGCCTACATTTTATGGGCGTCTCCTTTCCAGTTTTTCCTTGTCATTTGATGCTTCTGTACTTATTGTTAAATTTGGTGCTCTTGGAATGCTATGTGAAGGCATCTTACTCGGCATATTGATGGATACACAACCTCAGCCCATTGTTCGCCCGTTTGGTCAAGACGATTTGGTATGTTTGTGTATGAGTATGATTGCCAAACCTTTCAATGAAAGTATCTGATGAAATCTGCATATTGTTATGCATTTCAGTTTAGAGTGTACACAAGCTGTTATTATGCTGTTGATGATGCAATTTCTTCTCTGACCGGCCGAAAGGAAGTATTACTTATGAGCAACCTTTGTGCGTATCAATTTTGGCAGCGGGTGTTCAAGGTAATTTTGTACTTTTTGAAACCCTGACTATGAAAATTTATTTTGTAACACATCATGATCAAGTTTCCTGTATGTGCAACTTTGGTGTTCAAGGTAATTTTGTACTTTTCGAAACCCTGACTATGAAATTTTATTTTGTAACACATCATGATCAACTTTGCTGTACGTGCAACTTCGGTGACTAAATTCCTTTTCATATGAACAGGATAAGTTTCGATTTGAGCACTTAAAAGAGCTTTTAGGTGTCAGTGAGGGGCCAACTAATCGTGTATTGCTTTCCAAATCTGAAGAAGAATGGTGCTCCTTTCATAATCTAGTGCAGCCTTCATTGAATAAAATCTCTGAAATATGTATGTTACCTCATATAATGTGGTCAATTTATATGGTTTCTCTGCAACTCGCATCAATATTTATTTATTTGTTGCAGATGATGAGATTTTAAGCACATTGCACCTGTATCGGCCGAGTTTTCTCACCTCATATTCAGCTTCACCATCCTATTATGAACCTTGTAAGTTCATGCACACATGCCTGCAACATTATGAACCAAGTAACGAACCTGTTCCTTTTGCTGAAGATCATGAACATAGTAAAATGAAAAAATGCCTTTCTATGCCATTTGTCACCTCACATGACTTTCAGACTAGGACTGTTGCACAGAAGTTTGCTGATATTGTGAAAGAGGTAAAGCTTTTATGAATATATTTGTATGCCAGATTTGGTGTTCTATAATTCTTACCGAGTTGATGGCGGTTGCAGATTAGAGTCCAAAATTCAGAATACCTATCTGGTGACCAGCAGGGAAATGTTGTCCCAGCTAGTTCATATGTGGAAGGAGCACCCTTGCTGTGTAGGTTCTTTGCAAAAGGGCTGTGTAACAGAGGCTATGATTGCTTTTATACACATTCTCTTCAAGCAAAGCCACCTGTTTGCCAGTTCTTCGGATCTTATCGGGTATTTCTTACTAATTCTCTCCTTTATCACAGTTTGAATACTTTTGTTTTCTTCCCCATTGGTGGGGGAGACGTATTATATCCTAATTTCCAACCTGGCATTTCCACAAAAGATTGCCTGTACAAAAATGAAAAATAAAATAGGTCATCTTGTGATTAACACATTTTTTTTATTGTTTCATTTACTTGTGATCCTTTTTTTGGTGGTGATATACAGGGATGTAGAAATGGAGATTCTTGTTTATTCTCTCACGAGGTCCCGTCACCTAAGTTATCATCCATGGCTAGCGAATGCATCAAGGAAGATGAGAATGCAACACAACCAGGAAAGCTTCTTGAACTGTTCCCTTCAACTACAACAGAAGGGTGTATATTGTTGGCAAACGACGATGATCTTCATTTTACAGAGAGTATTTCTGTGAATTACAGTGCTTCGAAAATTATAGCAACAACCAGTGTATCAGAGACTGCTGTATTCAACTCATCACTGTCAGGTGTGAAGATCATGTGGGATTGCCGTGATCTTAACCAGACATTTATTCCTAGTCAAGAAAAAGAGGCTATCCCTTGGGATCAAGTCAAATGTGTGCTGTGGTTTTGTGATTTTCAGGAGTTTGGTGATGATATAGATGGCCAAACGCGTCTTGTTCGAAATTTTTTCGAGCTTCTGGCTACCTTGATGGTATCCAACGCCTTGTATGAAATGCAACTTATTCTCACCATGAAAAACATTAGATTCTCACAACTCCAGGTAAGAAACTCGAAAACCAAGAGCTTGTTTGGTTCAGCCTTTCATTTTTCAGTTTTCTGGTTTTCAAATTTTAGTCAGAATTAATGTAACTACTAGTTTATAAAGCCTATGTTGGTATATTTTGTTGTTCCTTTTCCACTGGTCATGGTCTACTGGCTATTTTTCTTTGTCATTGCATAATGTACCTTGATAACCTGGAAGCAGAAAAGCTTATGGTTTGATGAATAATATTTATGTATGGCCATATGTGACAGGTGGAGAAACTGGGCAGAGAATGTTTCTTCTTTCTCAAAGAATCGTTTCCATTTGATGAAACATCATTCGGGGAGGTGCGAGATGGGATCAACCTTAAGAAATCAATGGTGTCATCAATTGCCGTTTCGTATGTCTTTGGCCTGCACCTGCCTTCAGAATTGCAGTTAGGGGTTATGGGGGTGCTCTGAAGCATGCACTTGTAACATACCCCTGAACCAGACATTCATAATTTTTTTAAATTTTATCCACCCATTTATGCTTGATACCATTTGCATGTAATTTGGGGGAAAGTGTTTTAGCTAAAAATTCTAATACCTTCAGGATATACATCAAATCCTTTGAGAAAGGCAAGTTTACTAAATCAACGGTGACTGCGCAAACAAATAATTTTGGGAGATTTTTATTTAGTATTCTTGAGATTTTGACTTTTTTTTTTGGTGAGAAAACGGAGTTATACTCCTGCGGATATATTATTAAATAGAAACTAGGCTCCTAACGGAGTCGTTACATCCAAAGCCAACAAATTGGCAAAACAATCATGTTCATAAAAAAGTTCAACTAACGGCATGGAAATACATAAAGAGTAATTAGCAAGGGCATCCGCAACTCGATTTGCGGTTCTTGATATATGCTTGATTTCAATCATCCACTCATTCTGCTTGATCAAGTTGTGGCAAGATTCCAATAAATGGATATCCTTATGCGGCTGAATTTTGGTTTGCAACAGGAGGTTTACAGCTTGAATAGAATCCGTTTGGAGCACAATCTTTGCAAAACCAGAACGTTTAGCAATTTGTAGCCCTTCATAAATAGCACGCAGTTCAGCATGAAGGGCATCACCAACTCCTATCTTGAGAGAAAAGGCCTGAATAAAGCTCCCATTGTGATCCCTAAAGACACCCCCCCCAGCTATACCAGGATTCCCTTTATAAATACCATCCGTATTAACAGCCACCCAATCAAGTTGCGGTTTGATCCATGAAGAAGGGGGTCTAACAGGGGCAATGTTCAGCTGAGTGACAACAGCAGTAGCTCTGGCGATAGCATAGGCTTCAACTGTTGCAACAACTCTTGAACTAAGTCTCATAATACCATCAACTCCATCAAAAATTAGTCCATTTCTGACCTTCCATGTGAGCAAAATCATGGACACAAAAGTCGTACTCCAACTGTCAAGATGCTGGATATTATTGAAAATCCAATTCCGGATATCTTGTTCAGTAAAAAATGAGTGATTCCCAGGCATGGAATTTCCAATAAGAGCATACCAAACCTGATGAATATCATTGCAATCCCGAAGCATATGTAGCGGCGATTCCACAAGTCCGCACCGAGGGCAGTTTGGAGAGGCCGTTAGATGTCTTGTCTAGCTTAATTCATTACACATTACAACATTGTGTGCCACAAGAAAAATTATAATTTTTTAAATTTTTAAATTTTAATTTTTTAACTTTTTATTTTTATTTTTATTTTTTTCAAGTTTGTGAAAATCGAATTTTATTAAAAATGAACTCAAAGCACATAAAAATTGAACTTATCATAGATAAAAAATGAACTCGTAGAGTATAAAAATTAAACTCATACAATATAGAAAATTTACCGTTCTTAAAGCTTTTTTTTTTATATAAAAAGAGCATAATTTTAAAAAAGGAAAAAAATCGAAAAAAATAAATAAAAAATTGAAAAAAATTAATTATTTTTTAGTTGTGAAAATTGAATTATATGAAAAATGAATTTAAAGCACATAAAAATTGAACTTATCATAGATAAAAAAAATGAACTCGTAGAATAAAAAATTGAACTCATACAATGTAGAAAATTGAACTCCAAACATAAGAACTAGTGTATAAAATGAACTCGTAGTATATAAAAATTGAATTGTCATATTTAACATTTTTAATGCTTTTTTTAAATAAGAAAATCATTTTAAAAAGGTAAAAAATAAAATAAAAAATAAAAAATTTGAAAAAAAGTTTATTTATTTTTTAATATTTTTTCCTTATGTGAAAATCGAATTATTTGAAAAATGAACTCAAAGCACATAAAATTGAACTTATCATCGATTGAAAAATGAACTCGTAGAATATAAAAATTGAACTCATACAATATAGAAAATTGAACTCCTAAAAAAAATTGAACTTCTAGTGTATAAAAATGAACTCGTTGTATGAACTTCCATATTTAGCATTATTAAAGCCTTTTTACACAAAGAACAAAATATAAAAAAATAAAAAAATAAAAAAGTAAAATTAAAAAAAAAAAAATCTTGACCATCCAATATATAGTGATGAGGTAAATCTAATGGTTGAAATTAGTTCTCATTTTAAGCAAAAGGTCTTACCACAAGAGTGGTCTTCACTTGAACCAAAACCTATATATATAGTCCCGTTCTGATGTTAATAGTCCTTAGGGTAAGAACTAAGATCAAATTTAGAGCGTTGGATCAATAGTATGTACAGATGAGATTGCACTAAAATAAAAGTTGATTCATTAAAAAATGGCACGGAGTGTAATTTAGAAAAAAAATCAGAGTATTCCAAAAATACCTTTCTTTCTCCTTCTCCCTCTCAAACAACCCTAAGAAGGAATAGAACCAAGACGGAACGATGGAATTGGGAGAAAGAATTCTTCACCGATGGCATGATATCTTCTCCTCCTCGTCAAAGTGTACAAATTCTTCTCCAAAACTGATCTCTTTGAGCTTGTCCTTCTCAATTGAATTTTGTTCTACAAAATTCTTTCTGCTTAGATTCGCATCTTTTTGGTAGAGGAAGCAGGAGGAGAAAAACTCACCTTTGAGATATGTCGGACGAAGTGCACCAGTTTGAGTCCAAGGCCGACGCCGGAGCCTCAAAAACCTATCCCCAATAGGCCGGCACCATCCACAAGAGCGACTTCTTGTGATCAAACCCCGTCCTTGCAAGGTTCAATCTTCTCCTCTTGTGGATTCTTCTTTTGCCTTGTATCTCTATGTTTTGCAAGTTTCCAGCTTGATTTGTGTGGATCTATGCGATTGAGTGGATTTCGGTATCAAGTTGTTTCGTGAATCTGGTGAATTTGGAATTCTCGATTTGATTTCGGATAAACTTTACTGTCTATTTGTTATTGCTGATAACTGATGTGGCGTGTGGGTTGCTTGTTTGATTGTTCATGGACTTTGACTCTTGTGTTATATGATTTGGGTCATTATTTAAACATGGAACAATTTTTAGTGCTCTTGCTCTGTGGATGAGAAGTTATGGAATGTGTTTTCGATTTTTGCAGATTTAGAATTTGAGTTTTGGATTCTATTTTGTGTGTTTGGCAGGGTGTTAATATGTAAAAAACAATATGCTACTGCTGACTATGTTTTTGATTGTGGTGATGTTCCAAGGTTTAAGCTTTTATTGGATTGCTTTGCTAGAGAATCTATGGTTTTTGTTTTCAATTATTTGTAGAGAAGAAGTTGCACGTATTAACAAAATTGGGCAAAACCTCTCCTTATGTATTTTATAAACAAAATTATGGTAATATAAGCATATATTGTGTCTTGGATTAAAGGACTAGGAGCTTGTGAGTTGTGGTCTGGACGTTGGGGATTTCTTTCCTTGCAATTGACTTGGGAAATCATTATGATTCCAAGGAATTCTCCATTATTTGTTTCTTAGAACTCTAGAGTTGTCTTCTTCTTTCATTAATGTTCAATCATTTTTGGGATGTGCAGTCACTCCACAAGGAGTTGGTCATGTCAAGATTGGGCAAAAGATTGAAGCTGGTATAACAGGCTTCATAGATGCCAATTTTAATGTCAGAAAGCGTGGAAGACGATAAAGATGGTGACAGAAAAGGAGCATAGATACATGTCTTGCTTTGAACTGAATGAATAATACCTGTATTGATTCCCATTGCTATGTTTTCTGTACTACCTTGGTTACATACACACTCTGGTATTGAACAAGATATAATAATGGTGAACCTGTTAAGGATCAGAGAGATCTAGTATTTGCACCATTAAATGCATGACAATGCATGTTGTTGAATTCATATACACTACTGTCTTATTTGGTTCTAGCTTTATTCAATATTTCTTAAATGACAACTACTAACTATAATGCATTTATAATTATCCTTGTTGGAGTTGTTGCCTTTGCCTTTGTCTTATTGTGCATAGACACATTTTTCATTATTTGGTGATTTTGGTTGATTTTTAAATGGTTGGACATCAATTTTTCAAATGATCATGTCTTTTGGAAGCATATTAGCTCAAATGGTAGAGCAATGTGCATGTGTACATAGATGTGGGTTCAAATCTCACATAGGCTAATTCTATAAATCCTTTATATATTTTAGTTCATTATAACTCTTGTTTCGGTTCATGATTTTTTAAGCTCAGGTTCATAATAGTTCATCTTACAGTTCATGTCTTTTTGGTTCATGAGATTTGTATTTTGGTTCAAAATACATTAAATTTTGGTTCATGCATTTTTAAGTGCACTTATTATATCAATTTATACTTGTAGGTTGATTGAATACTACCTATGATTTTAAATTACATTGTTAATACAATAGTTAACTAGAAGCAGTGGAAATCACTACAGGTGCTACGCAATGGAAAGGGTCCATTTTGAGAAAACAATGTAATAGATTGATCCTTGATTACTTACACGGTTCATACAATTAATTAGATGGTTAATAGTGTTCGACATGAAGGTTCATAGTGTTCTACATAAAGGTTCATATTGTTCAACATGAAGGTTCATAGTGTTCAACATGAAGGTTCATGGATTTTAAATAATCAGTTTATATAACAGAAAATGCATAAAATTTGTAAAGAAGACATTCAGCTCATTGGGTTCGATGTGAAGTGATAAACAACCTTAGAAGCAATTATAATGTAGCAAAGTGATTTGTCAAACACAAAGTAACATAAAAATAGACAATTTAATCCCCAAAACACATAACAACTATGAAAAAGACAAATAGATAATTGGAACTTCAATGTTCAATCTTGGGAATGAAATAAGAACAATCTTGTGATAAGTGAAGAATGTAGGTGTCACTAGCTTCATCATGATCATCCAATGAAACTCCATCAACATTCTCATCATTATCAAGACCCTTCCATGAAACTTCATCAATACTAGCGTCATTATCCGAATGAGACAAGTTATGACAACCGGAGCTTGATGAACAACCTACAATAAAAAAGGAAAAAATTAAGCTAATTTATAAGCAACATGGAACACATAATGGGCAATAAAAATGTGAAAAAAATATTTTTCTTTTGGTTCACAAATATTGTCATTATGGTTCATAATATTACACTATAAGGTTCATTGAAAATCACAATGCAGTTCATGTAAATAACAATAGTATTTGACATAAATTGTATCAAATTTGGTCATTTTTGGTGGATTTGGAAACCAAATGACCAGTATCTATTAGTTTACTTCAAATGTTAGGATGACCGGAGCTTGATAACCACTTAGCTAAATTCATTGTGCGTTGAATTTGGAGTAAGAGTATGGATCAAACGAAGGGGAGGATCGATATCGAAAGGGAGATCGAGATCGAAAGAAGGATCGAAAGATGTCGTCGTCGTTCATCAATCGCCATTCATAACGTAGAGAGGGAGGAGCAATTTAGGGCTAAAAGGTAAAATTAAAATAAAAGAATAGTAAAATGACAAAAGTATCCTTTCAACTTTAAAAAACAAAGGAGTGTGAGTGTTGATAGCAGCCCATCTAGACCCTTAATCTCACAAAATCAACGAATGAGAGTTTTTCTCATTTTACATGATAAGAATAATTCTCATTTGATCCCCAATATATATATATATATATAGGGTTAGGTTCAAGTAAGGAGAGTTCTTACGGTAAATAGTAAGGAGTTTTCTTAGCCTTTAGATCTTAAGAAATCAATGGATATATAATTTTTAGGTATTAAAAAAAAGTAAAAAAATCTAATGATATCTGAATTTGTCTCTCTTATTTCCTTATTTTTTCAACTTTTTTTCACATCTAATTTTCTCTCTCTTCCAATTTTCATCGTTTCTATATATAAACGCTGATGAAAAACTCTGTCTATTCTAATGCATAGTGAACAACTAAGTATTATAAATGAACAACTACTTAATCACGAATGGACAACTACAATCTCACAATTGTTACTAAAAAAACAATGAACAACTGCTTATTTGCAAATGAACAACTACTTATTCGCGAATGAACAACTACTTATTGTTCTTGCGTATGTACATAGTTGTTCTTGCGTTTGTACATAGTTGTTCATTCGTGAATAAGTAGTTGTTCATTGTTTGTTATTAATAATTGTCACGATTAAGTAGTTGTTCATTGTTTGTTATTAGTAATTGTGAGATTATAGTTGTTCATTCCCAAATAAGTAGTTGTTCATTCACGAACAAGTAGTTGTTCATTCGCGAATAAGTAGTTGTTCATTGTTTATTTATTAATAATTGTGATATTGTAGTTGTTCATTTATGATTAAGTAGTTGTTTATTTATAATAATTAGTTGTTCAATATGTATTGGAATAGAGAGAGTTTTTCATCACCTTTTTATATATAGAAACGGTGAAAATTAGAAGAGAGAGAAATTAGAGGAGAAAAAACTTATTTATTTTTTAAAGTTGCAAAAAAAATAAGGAAAGAAGAGATATAAATTAAGAAATCATTAGATTTTTTTCCTTTTCTTTTAATGCATAAAAATTATAGCCATTGATTTCTTAAAATCTAAAGGCTGAGAAAGCTCCTATTATTTACCGTAAGAACTATTTTTACTTGAACTCAACCCTATATATATATATATATATATATGTATAATTGGTAAGGAAAATAGTTACCACTTAGAATTTTGCCACATATTGCAACTATATTAATCAATATAATTTTAGGATAATTAGTTTAAATTTCCAGATATATTATTTAGGATGAATTAAATAAATAGCAAAAAATAAATACATGATTAGCCATTTGTAAAACAAAGTAAAAAAAAATTAGGTAAATAGCAAAAAAAAAACCACCCCACCATCTCCCTCCATTAGTTGACCGAGTTGACATGGTTGTTGACCGAGTTGACACGGTTGTTGACCGAGTTGACACGGTTGTTGACCGATTGTTGACTGTCATTGATCGGTGTTGACCGACCATTGACCGTCATCACTATCATCACTTTAATCACTGTCATCAATTTGGCATAAATTGTCATCAAATGCCTTGATGACAATTTTTTGATGACAAAAAGTATGATCAAAGGTAAAAAGTGTCATCAAAATGTCTTGATGACAACTTTTTGATAAAAAAAAGGTATCATCAAAAGCATTCAACTACATAAAAACAATCGTCATCACACATAAAAAACAATTGTTATCAAATCTGTATCATCACGTTTAATTTTTTAGTGTCATCAAATATGTTTAATTGTGAAAATGGACAGAAATCTGGAAAAAAATCAATGAAACAGTAACCTTCTCTACCAACTTTTGCATTTTGCTGGTGAGCTAACAGATAAAAGTGGAAACTTTTATTCTCGAATAAAGCAACATTGAAAAGAGGGAATGGAAAAGTTGTGCTTCATTCATCTCAAAATCAAGGTTTTACAAGGCTATTTATATGATAGACTCTTATGACTAATTACAAGGGCATCCCTTTACTTTTTTGCTATATGACAAAATTGCCCTGAAGATGAAAACCGTTATGTTCCAACCCCCCCCCCCCCCCCCCCCCCCCCCTCAAGCGGGAGGGTGCGGATTGAGCATTCCCAGCTTGGATAGGAGGAGTTTTTGTTGATCACTTGGAAGGATTTTGGTAAGAACTTCAGCAATCTGAGATGTGGAGGGAACAAATTTGAGCTCGAGGAGACCTTCTAGTACTTTGTCTCTTGTGAAATGCACATCAATTTTAATGTGCTGTGTGCGTTCATGGAACACTGGATTTTGGGAAATTTGGAATGCTGATCGGTTGTCACAAAACAATTCAATACGTTGTATGATAGAGACATCAAGTTCATGGAGTAATCAGACCAACCAAGTGATTTTTGCAGATGCTTGGGCTAAAGCTCTATATTCTGCTTCGGAAGAACTTCTACTTATAGTGGATTGTTTTTGGATTTCTAGCAAATGGGTGAAGTGCCCAAGAGAACAAGATAACCAGTAACTGATCTTCTGGTAACTTGACATGAGGCCCAATCAGAGTCAGAATATGCTGTCAACCTTGGTTTGTCAAAACCATTAAGAAGAATACCTTGGCCTGCAGTGCCAGCTACATACCTGAGGGTATGGTGAAGGGCATTCAGGTGAGGAGATCTTGGAGATTGCATGAATTAGCTTAAGGTTTGCAAAACAAAGCTAAGATCAGGTTTGTTGTATGTTAAAAAGTTTAGCTTGCCCACTATTTGTCTATAGAGAGTTGGATTTTTCAAAGGAATGCCATCTGTGGCATTGTGTTTGAGGTTGTGTGGCAAGGGAGATTTAACTAGAAATGAGTTTGGAAGACCAGCATCAGATAGAAGATCCTTGGTAAACTTGTGTTGAGTCAAAGCTATATCAGAATTTAAGTAGCTAACTTCCACTCCAATGAAGTAATGCAAAATTCCCAAATTTTGATGTTAAACTGTGCATCAAGAAAATTCTTTACCTGATTAATGCAAACAGAATCAGAACCTGTGATTAAAAGATCATCCACATAAATAGCAATGATGGTGATGTGAGGAGAAATTTTCTTGATAAAGAGACTATAGTCATTCTTTGATTGATGGAAGGCAAGAAGAAGCTGGTAAGCTTTTGAAACCATTGGCGTGAAGCCTATTTTAATTCATAAAGGGACTTGTGTAATCTCAGACTTTGTGATCAGGATTGGGAATACCATCAGGAACATTCATGTAGACTTCCTCTTTCAATTCACCATGGAGAAAAGTGTTGTTGACGTCTAGTTGGAAAAGAGACCATCCTTTTGCAGCATCTAGTGCAATTACTGTCCTTATGGTAGTCATTTTGACTACCGGGGAAAAGGCTTCATGAAAATCTATACCTTCTTGTTGTATGAACCCCTTTGCCACTAACCTTGCTTTGTACCTTTCAAGTGTTCCATCTGCTTCGAGTTTGACTCTAAAGACCCATTTGCATCAGACTAGGTGTTTTCCTGCAGGAAGAAAAACTAAACTCAATGTGACATTAGCTTGTAAGGCATTTATCTCATCTCTCATGGCATTAACCAAATTTGGATCTTTTATGTCTTGAGTGTATGTGGAGGGTTCAAAGTAGGAAATGACTTGAGATATGAAAGTATGGTGAGAAGAAGGTAGAGTCGTAGAGAAGGAAAAGAAATGATGCCTGAATTAGATTGTGATAGAGAACAAACATAATCAGATAGATATTTATGTTAACGGGGCCTCGATTACCTCAAAAACATTTTTATCGCATACTTTATGTTTAAAATTAAAATATTATTTTATAATTGTATACATATTTAATATCATCAAATTTAAATAATATAAATTTAAATTATTATATTTTAATATATAGACGTATATAAGTGTAAATAAGTTCTAAAAATCTAAAATTAAGCACTGTAAATCCGCACATATATTAGCATTCACCTAAACAAATTATTGATATTAAAAATTCACAATCTTTAAAATCCAAACAAACATATCATAGTAAATAAAGTATAATTATGTCTTTAACTTAGTAAAATATATTAGTAGTCATGCAAGACAAATCACATCTGATCCGAGTCTCCATTCCTCAAATTCACCACCATAGAGTCATCACTCGTTAACAATCAAAATCCACAAAACTTGGACCCTAACATAAAAATTTCACTTATTAGTAAGAAAATAAATTTAAGTAAACAAATACGTGAACATAGAAAGTTCAAAGCTTACCACTTCATCATCTTTGACATCTTCATAGTTCGATGTAAATCATCCTTTTGTGATGATGAATCTAAGAAATATACATGTAGTAATTATATAGTAATTGCAAATATACTTCTTATGTATAAAGAGAACAAATAATAAGAGTAACTTGGAAAAAACATACCTAGCTTCTCATTCCACAACCAATCTTGTGTACATACTAGTGCCTCCAATGTATCCGGATGAAGCCTATTGCGACTTGGAGTCACATGTCTTCCACTAGTACTAAAAGTAGACTCAGAAGCAACTGTAGACACTGGAACAACTAAAACATCTCTAGCAACTTGTTGTAATGTAGGATATATAAGACCATTTGTCTTCCACCAAGCTAAAATATCAAACTCTCCACTCCTAGGCAAAATAACTTCCTCCAAGTTCAAGTCTAACTCAGACTTGTAAGTATCCTTACGAGAAGTACTACTAACAAACAAGTCAAAACCATCTAAGGGATCCACAATTCATCATTGTCCTCATCAACTTCAGAACCATGGAATAAAGGAGCAACTCCACTTTCTTTTGCATCATTTGATTTGTATTCTTTAACCAAATTGTAGCACAACACCCTAATTCACTCAACTTCATTATGATAACCATCACCATAAAGTTGAGGAAAATAATACTCAATCAATTTCATCTTAAACCTTGGATCCAAAACAATTGCTATGGCTAATATCCCATGCACAAAAGTCCATTACTCCTCAAATTTCCCCATGATATTTACAACCATTACCTTAACCTCATCATATTGAGATCTAAGGCACTCCCTAAGCAACAACCAAATTTTACAAATCTTGGGGAAAAATAGATTAGCAGTAGGATATGTTGTCCTTGAAAACATCTCAGTGACAGTGTAGAACAACTTCAATTTTTCACACATAACTTTTTCCAAAAGCCAATCATGCTCACTTGCTTCTTCTTTGTAACTTTTCTCAGTGTGTATTAGTCGACTAAAGACATCTTTATACACAATGGCACTAGCAAGCATCAGGTAAGTGGAATTCCACCTTGTCTTACAATCAAGAACTAACATTTTGTTGCTTGAACATGATAATCCTTTCCTAGCCTCTTCAAACTTCTCAACTCTTTTAGGAGTACCAGTCCAGAAAACTACACTCTCACGTATAGTTTCTATGGCTCTTTTAATTGCCTCTAATCGTTTTTGAACAATCAGATTTAAGATATGGGGATAACATTTCATGTGAATCAATTCCCCTTTCATTATTAAAGAAGCATTTATCAACTTGTCTTTCATTGGATCCATCATGGCAAAATTCACAGAGCAGTTATCTAGTGTAAGCGTAGACAACTTACATTCAAGAGACCATAATACCAAGCACTCCATCAACACTTTTGCTGGAAGTTTTGCAGTATGCGAAGCAGGCACATATATAAACTTATGTGCACGAATACATATAAATTAATTAGCATATGATAATTTTAAATAAATATATACATAAAACAAAAAATAAACAATACATTATATTACCTAATAATCTGATTACGTAAAATCCATGAGTCATCAATATAATGTGCAGTGACCACCATATGTCCTCTTTTTTTATTGTTTGTCGTCCGCGTATCAGTTGTGATTGCAAATCTGTTGCAATTTTCACTCATATGGTTTTTTTTATCTTGACTTTCTCACTCTCATATATCTTCATTATATCTCTCCTAATAGTAGTAAAAGATGCAACCTTGAATAGTGGTTGGAGAGAGTTGACAAAAGCTCTAAATCCATCATGCTCAACCATATTGAGTGGATACTCATGCAGTATTATCATCTTAACAAGACTACCTCTTGAAAACTCTTGATCAAGATTGTGGGCGGTAAGTGAAGTACTTCCATCCTTCTTCCTATTTGGATTCCAAATTGCTTGTTTGATATCTCGATTCTTCCTAAGAGGACAAATGTTGAAATGATCATGCAAATGTGTTGTTCCATGTCTGCTTGATCCTCCCAAATGCTTCTTGCAATAGTTGCAAATAGCCTTCTCAATTCCATTAATTGTTCTCTTCTTGAAATGATTCTAAACAACAGAAGTTAACTTTCTCCTCTTAACCTCTACCTTTTCGGAGTTTGCTTCGATTTCGTCCAAGTCTTCATTAATTTGAAGTAAAGGAATTGATGGATCAATCTCTTCAAGTGCAGGTGTCATTCCTTCCAATTGTTCATGTGTTGATGGATTGTCTTCAACTTGACTCAAGTTTGCACTAGACAAAATAATATAATATAAAATGAGATGCATAAATAGGCAAAAGAATAATATCTACATGAGATACATGAATTTTAATATGCAAATGTTTATATATATATTATAAAAAATAATCACTAGTTCACTACTCACTTACTGATTATAGTACTAAACTACTTGTAGATTGTAGAATAAAGAAATTTGCAAAATATAAAAATAAAAGCAATTAAACCGTAGGTTTATAAAAAAAGAAGAAGTAAGAAACTAGAATCTAGTTGCCAATTAACCATAATAAAACAAAGCATGGGTATATAAAAAAAACATGTTTGAAACTTTGAATCTTAAGGCTAGGAAACAGTAGAAAGCATTAGGCTTTCATACTTCATTGATATTAAAAAAAGTGAAAAGTAGTCTATAACAATACCAATATACCATATCAAACACATTGTATATTGATTAGGTTTCTTGTTCAAATAAAACTACACAAACTCACAAAAAGAAAAAATTGTAATGTTAAAAAAATATATATCAAAACTCACCTACATACTACAATGTATGCTAGACACTAGAATATATACTAGATTGAAAAGAGATTAGGAAGACGTACACTAGAATACTAGATTGAAAAGAGATTAGGAAGACGTACAAGAACTCAAGAGTAGGAGTGTAGGCCTGCCGGCCTGCCTAAGCACCACTGTTGTTGCACCAGTATAGTAGATCTGTAGAATTGTAGAAGACAAAGAGACGGCGACTTGGAAAATAGAAAATATATTAGGGTTTTAATTTTGAAACAAATAAAATTTATTAGATCTAATTCTATATGGAATATACGTACTATGGAATAATAGATCTAACTAGTTGTCCCGTCGTGCCCTGCACGACTATCACTTGATATTTTTTTGATATGCTATAAAAAAGATATTATTAAATAAAAATAAAATATAAATAATAATGGTGAATTGGTAATTTATATAAATTGTAACAAAAACATAATTCTAAATTAAAGATTTTGATAGAAAAAAATGAAAATAATGGGACATTTAATATGAATTAGCAAATAAAATTGACTTGACATGTACGTATATTATGAAAAAAACATTACGGGGAAATTATAATTGAAAATTACAATTGTAATTGGCTAAATTTGTATGTAAATTATCAAAAAATATCAAAATTGAAAATTCAAAGATATATCATAATAGAAATTTAAAGATTCGGCAACAAAAAGATTTAATCCTATCTAAATATCATAATGGGAAAAAAATATAGATTAACAAAAAAAAATTGACTTGATTTGTACATAGATTATAAAACCATAACTCGTTTTTCTATATATTTGTTATGATTCATTTTTTTAATACCGTAACTCATGTTGAAAAAGTCAAAACAATGATAAGGTTGTCGAAAATATATTAAGATTATCTCTAGACATATCTATTCAAATTCTTTTTTTTTAGATAATATGTTAATTGTTAAATTTTCTGTTCAATTTATTCGTTCTGTACATATGGTCATATGGATCAATAACAATTTATTATTAATTTTGTAATTTAAAGATATTATAGGATAAGATCTCGGTCTATGTTTATGTGAGTTTGTTTAGATTATATTGGAGAGTTGTTCGAATCTACTATATATATAAGAGGGGAGTTCGGATGAGAATAATGATTATAGTGAGAAATGAGAACAAATTTAGAGCGTTGGATCAAAAGAATGTACGGATGAGATTAGATCAAAGAACATGCTTATTCATTAATAAATGGTACGGAATGTAATTATTTTAAAAAAATCATAGTGTTCCAAAAAATACCCTTTCTTATCCCCACATTTTTCTCCCTTTCAAACAACCCTAGAAAGGAACAACGAGAGATTCAGAACGGAGCGACGGACGGTGCGCATATCTTCTCTGCCTCATCAAAATCTACAATTTCTTCTCCAAATTTGATCGGTTTGAACTCGTACTTCTCAATTGAATTTTGTTTCTTCAAATTCGTTAAATTTGATCGGTTTGAACTCGTATGAGTCGTATCTTCTCTGCCTCATCAAAATCTACAAATTCGTCTTCAAAATTACATCGTCAGAGTTGTAAATGGTAAGGCCCCTCTATTCTAAGTTCTACGTTTGTTGTAATATTGTCATGAGATGACATTCTTAATGTTGTTGGATAATTTTACTTGGTAGAATTAGAATGAGTTTAGACAATATTGTTCGATGTTCTTTTTCTTACAAATGAGTGGGTTCGATCTTCGATCTCTAATGTTTGTCGTAGTCTATTGATGTCCTTAGTTGGGCTAGTACTCTATGTTGAACTGTTGATCGATAATTATGTCTGGCTCATGAGTTCATCCTACAACCTGGTTTGATCGTTGTCTTTGGTCCCATTAATTTTGGTTATTGCAGGTGTATCCAATAGGATACTATGGTCCTCCAACATGGTTTGATTCTAAAACCTGCCTTCTATGTGTGTACTTTTAGGTGGAGTTTAAGCGCTACTAACAAGAGAATGTGGTGGATAGTTAGCATATCGAGTTCCTTCGCCTTGAATTATGCTAGAATTTGATATGTAATGACCTTTTCTTTCTCCGATAGACTTGCTTACATTAGAGATGTCGGGCTGCATTTGATTGCTTTAGACTGCAACAGAAATGGCAAAAGCTAGCAGGGAAGGAGTTACTGATTTATATTGAACAATATAAATGCCTTCTCCATGGGGGACCAATCCGAAGACATGTCTACTTTCTTTGCCATCACCTTGTAAATATGTAAGATATATAAATCCATGTACACTATTTATGTAAGACAAAAGATTGAATCTCTTAACACGCACAAACTTTTCCTAACAAACTTTCTTTGTTATATTTGATTAATGTATGTGGATATGGATGTGTGTTCAAATTTAATAGCCTATTAGCTCAAATGGTAGAGCAATGTGCATGTGCACATAGATGTGGGTTCAAATCTCACATAGGCTAAGTCTATAAACGCTTTATATACTTTGGTTCATTATAACTCTTCTTTCGGTTCATGATTTTGTAAGCTCGGGTTCATAATAGTTCATCTTACAATTCATGTCTTTTGAGTTCATGACATTTGTTCTTTTGGTTCATAGTAAATTAAAGTTTGGTTCATAATAGTTTATCTTACAGTTCATGTCTTTTAAGTCATACATACTAGTTGTACTTTTGGTTCATGCCATTTGTCTTTTGGTTCAAAGTACATTAAAGTTTGGTTCATGAGTTTTTAAGTTTCAATTTATACTTGTAGGTTGATTGAATACTACCTATGATTTTAAATTACATTGTTATTACAATAGTTAACTAGAAGCAGTGAAAATCACTACAGGTGCTACGCAATGGAAAGGGTTCATTTTGAGAAAACAATGTAAAAGATTGATCCTTGATTACTTACACGGTTCATAGAATTAATTACACGGTTAATAGTGTTCGAAATGAAGGTTCATAGTGTTCGACATAAAGGTTCATATTGTTCAACATGAAGGTTCATAGTGTTCAACATGAAGGTTCATGATTTTAAATAATCAGTTCATTTAACATGAAGGTTCAATGTGAAGTAAAAAACAACCTTAAAAAAGTTACAATGTAGCAAAGTGATTTGTCAAACACAAAGTAACATAAGAATAGACAACTTAATCCCCAAAACACATAACAACTACTAAAAAGACAAATAGAGTATTGGAACTTCAATGTTCAATCTTTAGAATGAAATAAGAACATTCTTGTGATAAGTGAATAATGTAGGTGTCACTAGCTTCATCATGATCATCCAATGGAACCCCATCAACATTCTCATCATTATCAAGACCCTTTAATGAAACTCCATCAATACTAGCATCATTATCCTAATGAGACAAGTTAGGATGATCGGAGCTTGATGAACAACCTACAATAAAATAAGAAAAAAATTAAGCTAATTTATAAGCAACATGGAACACATAATGGACAATAAAAATGTGAAAAAAAAACATTTTTCTTTGGTTCACAAATATTGTCATTACGGTTCATAATATTACACTATAAGGTTCATTGTAAATTACAACGCGGTTCATGTAAATAACAATAGTATTTGACATAAATTGTATCAAATTTGGTCATTTTTGGTGGATTTGGAAACCAAATGACCAATATCTATTAGTTTACTTCAAATGTTAGGATGATCGGAGCTTGATGAACCCCATCAACACTAACATCATTATCAAGACCCTTCAATTGAACCACATCAATACTATCATCATTATCCGAATTAGACAAATTAGGTTGACCGGAGCTTGATGAACAACCTACAATAAAAACGGAGAAAAAGAAGAGATCTAGAAAAAAATGTGCAAAATACCGTTTTTCAATTGGTTCACAAATATTGTCATTTTTTGTTCATAATATTAAATGGGAAGGTTCACTGAAAATAACAATGTGGTTCATATAAACAATACGAATTTTAAGTGAATCGATCTAACAAAGGTCACAAAGATACTAAATGCTTGTTCAAAACAATATCCTCCTAATCAATGTGGGATAACTAGGCATAAACATATACACAAAAGCATCATATTCAACAAAGCATACTAAGCATCATATGCAAACACTCATTTTATCCACAAGGGGGAATTTGAACATTAAAACATCATCAATACATGAAAAGGTCTTGCAATTTGTCTACATTATCTTCATATTCACTAATTAGGACAGTAAAAACAATATTCAAAGTCATTTTAGCAAAACATGCTCATTGAGACATTTTATCAAACACTTTGTGTGCAATCAAATAAGCATACAAATTTAGATTCTAGTTTCTATAAAATTTTGTTTCCAATCCCAAAATCAAGAGTACAACACATTTCTTCGTGATCTCAAGCAACAAAGAACCATAAAACAACAACAAATTTAGGAATTATTTGAGAGCAACAAATCATCCACCAAACTAAACTCTTCTTAAGTATTCTTTATAACCACTTACCTAAATTCATTGTGTCTTCGAGTTGGAGTAAGACTATGTATCGATCGAAGGGGAGATCGAGATCGAAAAGGGGATTGAGATCGAAAGGGGGATCGAGATTAAGACTAGGGATCTCGTATGTCGTCGTCATTGTTCATCACGTCGCCGTTGCCATTGTTCACGTAGAGAGGGAGGAGCAATTTAGGGCTGAAAAGTAAAATTAAAAATAGAAGAATAATAAAATGACAAAAGTGCCCTTCCAACTTAAAAAAAAAGGAGTGTGAGTGTGGATAGCAACCCATCTAGACCCTTAATCTCATAAAATCAACGGATGAGAGTTGTTCTCATTTCTTAGGATAAGAATTGTTCTCATTTGATCCCCAATCATATATATAAAAGCAATAAGGTTTGGAGCCACTACATTGTGCCACATTATCTTTTGCCACATGTCATTCCTAATGCGCCACATTAGA
The DNA here is from genome assembly GCA_964016875.1 of Fallopia convolvulus. NCBI lineage: Eukaryota > Viridiplantae > Streptophyta > Magnoliopsida > Caryophyllales > Polygonaceae > Fallopia > Fallopia convolvulus. The sequence goes on from OZ024730.1 coordinate 23,212,157, forward strand.
TTTTGACACGTGTCATCTCCTCATTAATTCATATAAATTATACAAAGAAATTGGTAGCTTTGGAAACAAATCTTATAATATCATCCAATATTTTAGAAAGAAACAAATTGTAATTTTGGAAGTTTATAGCATATCTACTATGTATATTAATTATTCTTTCCACTTCATATTCCATATTATATATTAATTATTCTTTCCAATTCATATGCCACATGTCAAATTTTCTCCACTTAATTAAAATTTATTTTTATTTATCAAATTTAGATAATATCTTAATTTTTGTTAGGAGATAATATCTTAACTAAAAAAATTTAACTAATGGTTGGATTTTTTTCCTTATAAGCCAATAAAATATAAATGTTCAATCTTATCTCTTCCATATTTTCAAAATATATTTTTTTTGCTTTATTTTTCTCATATTTTATGTCCTTCTTTTAAATTAATCTATTTATCAAATATTGTCAAGGAAAATGAGTAATGTAGATTATTTTATCTTAATAATCTATGTTTATTCTCAATTTTAAACTTAATAATCTAGATTTAATTTATTTTATTTAAAAAAATAATATTAATACATATTACAGACAATAAATTACTTACATTAAAGTTTATATTATAGTTTTATTTATTAATATATTTTTTATAATATATCTAAAAAATATCGAGTCATAGTCGTGTAGGGCACGACGGGGACAACTAGTGATCTATCTATTTATGTAAAATTTCTTTTAAAAATTGAATTTTGATTTAAAAAAGATAGAAATTTATAGTATCTTTTAAAAGATTGCACATTATCTATTTATGTAAAATTTCTTTTAAAAACGAATTATGATTAAAAAATTGATAAAAATTTTGCTTATATCAAATGTTGGTAAAATATTTATTTAAAAATATAATATTTATAAAAAATGATATGAATCTAAATTGCTGTTATAAGTAAATTAATATTTACATTGTCTTTGACTTTTATATATTTATGAAAAATATTTTATTAAAATAGAATTTTGAAGAAAAAAAGATAAAAATTTACATTATGTCTTACAAGATTGAAAATTAAATGATTAAATTAAAATTTGACAAAAATAATTAACTTTTACATTTTCTCATAAGAGATAGACAATTCATAATACAAAAAAAATCCATTTAAATTATATTAGTTTCGAATCTATATTTTTCTAAGGAAAAAATCCATATTACAAAAAAAATCTACTTTTTACCATTTTCTAATGTTATTGTATTTAATAAAACCCGTACAGGGTACGAGCTCTTACACTAGTAATTAATAGGTTGTTATGATCATGAAGATATGTTAAAATCTTATCCAATAAAATACATAAAAAAATATTTTTATGTCAATTTCATGGAAATTAATTTTTACGAACCAGTTTTTATTTTGCTAGAAAATAGGTTAATTGTTAATTTTTTTTTCAATATATTTGTTATGTACTTACATATATGATTATATCATATATATGGATCATTAACAATCTATTATTTTTAGTTTAAAAATATTTTAGGGTAAGATCTTGGTATATATTTATGGGAGTTTCTTTGGTAGATTATATTGGAGAGTTGTTAGGATCATAAAGATATGGTAAAAAATATATTTTTACATGTAAATTTCTCGAAATATGTAACTAAATTTCCAATTTTTTTTTATTGTAATCCAATATAAAAAAAATTAAAAAAATTGATTGAGATTTGTAGATTTTGTGGCAATATGATGTGTACATAATATATGAGTGACATGGAAAAAATTTGACATGTGGACTATGACATGAAATATTTATAAAGACGTCTAAATTATAAGAAAATGACACGTGTAAAAATCTAAGGTGGCTTAATATAGTATCGACATGTGGCGAAATCCTAGGTGGCGTAATCAGAAGGCTCCAAACCTTATTGCTTTTATATATATAGTAGATTCGATATGACTATTATACTTCCAAACATGTTTATATTTTAATAAAATTTATTAAAGTAATTAAGGCAATAATAATACATATTCATAGATCAGACACTAAGTCAATCAAACGAGGATATTTTCTTTCCTTAGTTTATATTTTCCTTAGAACTCTACATTATTTATAAAAAAATATAAATTATACTGGGGATATTTCTGGACGGAGCGTACTATCCCCGACCCCACCCCGACTCCGACCGGGGATATGAAACACAGCCCCATCCTTGCCTTTGATCCCTGTTTAGCCGGGGAATCCCCGCCCCGGTAGGGTCGGATTCCGCGGGTCCCCGTCCCCGTGGGGATTACGTGCATCCCTAGTGTCAACACATGAAGTTTGGTGGATTATTCCCTTGTTCTTATAATAAGATTGATCACTTATGCCACAAAACTCATGAGCATTGTCCGACCTTATGGTCTTGACTTGGACATTAAATTGTGTTTGGGTCATGGTTACAACATTTTGAAGGTAAAGGAAGGCTTGATCTTTGGTGATCATAAGGTATGTCCAAGTACATCTAGTGTGATCATCAACTATGCTGAGAAAGAACTTGAATCCTGTAACACCCCTATTTTACAACACTGGGTATTACCGCCAGTGACCTCAGACTTTACCGTCTAAAGTCACCCAAGGCTTTTAGAATGATATAGAACAATTAAAATGCGGAATAAAACATAATACATAATGAGAAAAGGTGCTCCCGAGAGAGACTTGGTTCTTACAAAACATCTTACATCGGTGTTATATATAAAGTTGTTTGGAAATTTAAATGCGAAGCTAACTTGTCCTTGAAACATATTGAAACTAAAACAAAATGATATACGAAGTACATCTTGAAAATCCTTGTTCTTCCTTCGTCTTCACTTCACTTCACGCCTTGTGGGGATTCCTAGATTCTGATATAATTCGCGAGGGGCAATAGAATGTCAGGCAAACATGCGGAAAAGAAGAATTAGTCTATGAGACTAAGCAAGAGGGAATGGAACTTCCTGAGAGTAATTTCGGTAACTTCTAATTATTGTCGAAAGAGATAATCGGGTTGTGTTTACGATGAGGCTATACGATAAGGTTGTTTATGTGGAGCTTTAATGGTTCAAAGAAGAGTATATCTTAGGCAAAGATAACTCGAAAAGCGATAGAAGAACTACAAGATTGTAGGCTTCTCTAGGATTTCAATAGAATGTTGGGAACATTTATTAATTCATACAACTGAAAACCTCTCGCGCCTTGAGCGGACCGAGAGCCGGATCGATCATTTGAGATCGGTCCGGTTTTGGTATCTTAAATGTGCATTCGCACTTATCTTAATTAGTGACGAAAGATATTCAATCTAGTTAATGATTTTTAATAGAGAGTGGTGGGACACGGATAATCCGAGCCACCCGAAGGAGAACTTCAATTCCCCGGCACTTAGCTAGAGTGCGCACAATCCCTTCTTGCAATCGGAGCGGATGGAGATCATGATCCCGAAAGTCGTATGGACGTACGACTTAGTAAGATTATATATAGGCGTCGACTAACCCGCACCCCTTTCTAGTTTATTCAACGCAAATCTCTGAACGAGATTGTAATCAATCAAGAGGACACACACACTAGCATATATAATCCTAACAAAGGAATATAAAACATGCTATGCTAACAATGGTCGTTATTTCTAGCAATCGATATTTCCTAGGTTCATTTTTATTTAAGCATACAAGTTGTTCCCAACATCGAGAATCTTTACGGAATGAAGTATAAAGGTTGCAAGGGAAATTCCACTTGCCTTAGCGTATTGAGTTCTAGCAAACGAACTTTGACGAAACTTATGCGATTCCTTGCTAAGAACGAGGATTCCGACCTATTGATAAGGGATTTACGAAAAGACTCAAAACACGATTTTCCAACTAAAGTTCGGATTACCTCTTATAATGTTTTTATAAGAGGATTTGAATTTCTAAATTATTATAATAATAATTTAGAAAGTTATTTTCTTTAAAAATAATAATATTCCTTTATTATTATTTTGATTTTGTAATATCCTTATTATTCCGAAAATATCTATTAAAATAATTATTAAATAATCCTTTTTACTAGGAAGTTTCCTTAATTAGAAATTTCTACTTTTCCTTATTAGGTAACTTGCCTAAACTACTTTTAATTTAGATTAATCTTATTTATTCTATTTCCATAACCCCCTTTTTATATAATAAGGCTCATAAAAAATATCTTTGATCATATTTATATATTATGATATTGTAATTCCTAACATAGAATCTTTTCTATATTTAGTTGCTTTCTTTCCATGCAAGTTAACTTTATGCTATACCACCTACTAGGTTTATTATAATGTCATACTTGGTATATATATTAAATCTTGAACTTAGGCCTTTTAATAATTCTCTACACTTGGAAGTTCATTAACCAACTTATATTTTTATATAGATAACTCTGGTAATATTTTGTTTAGTAGTAGCATATTTTCATGAGATCATTGTCTAAGTCAAACTATAGTTTTTAGATCTCCAACATATTCTATAACTTAAACTCATATGCTAACGATATAATATTTTATTATACCCTACATAATAGCTAACATCTTGTAATATATTCCTCATATAAAAAGATATGCTAAGCTTATATTGAATAAATATTTTATTCTAAATTCCTTATATTCACTCAACTTTATAAATTCTATATCTTTTATAGATTAGGCCTTGCATGACTTTTCTCTATTAGAAACTTTATTAAAAATCTATATAAAGATGATATTGGTTTTATTTAATAATCTTTTGATTTCTAAGGTCATAAAATGATATCATCTTTTTGTATAAGACATGCATTAAATTTCTAGATTCTTATTTGATCTAAGGTGGAATAATACTAAATATAGACCTTACATATTATATTTATTTTATAACATCTATTTATATTTTGTATAAGCATGCATGTAATACAATCATGAATATATCTATTTATTTTTATTTAGCTTAAGTCACCATAGTAAAATAATTTGTTTCTAGCTTTCCAACTAACAAGATCTTCTTCACAAATATTTTTATTCCATAAATTCCTAAATATATATTCTAACAATTTATAAACCTCTTTTAATAAAAGAAAATACATAAAGGAATGATAAAATTTAGGATAGAAATTATACTATGAGTGTTCTGTAAAATACAGAACAATGGAAGAAAAGCAGAGGAGGGGTCCGGCGAGCAAGGGCGGTGCGGCCAGGGGTCCGGCGAGGGAAGGCGGCGGCGCGAGGAGGGCTCCGACGACACTGGAGGGGACTCGGCGGCGGCTGGTGGTCCGGTCGGACTTCAAGGGTGGTCCGGAGGGGCTCCAAGGAAGAGAAGAGGAGGTTTGATGGTGTTTTTGTGGTGTTTTTAATGGAGATATAAGGCTTGAATGTGGCTGATTTTTGAACACAAGAAGAACAATTGGAACAAGAAGGAGTGGATGGTTGAATGTGTGAGTGAAAAGTTGTGATTGAGAGGTGAAGGCCCTTTAAATAGGCAATTTGGAGGAGTTTGACAATCCATGCCAAGGTGTTTGCACCAATGGAGGAGGAGGAGGAGGTGTTCTTCCATTGGGCAAGAGTGTGTTTCTTGATGGATGATGTAAGGTGATGCCATGGGTGAGTCTTGCAAGCAAAGGAGAAGGAAGAGAAGAGCATGCAATGGTGAAGCGTCAAATCAACTTTGACTTGTTTGAAGAAGAAGAAGAGTAGAAGAGTATTTTATTAAAAGAGGGGGATTATGAGTAAGGAAGTCACATTGGTCTAGCGGAATAGAGAGGGGCGTGTGTAGAGATTTGCAAGAGGTCTCGGGTTCAAATCCCGGCTCTTCCATTCTTTTTACAAAGCTTCTAAGTTGGATTCTTAGGCCTTTGTGTAATCTATGTTAGGAAATAAATTCAATTTCTAAAGGACCTTATTTTTATCTAATGCTCTTTTTATTAATTTTCTTCACTTTATTAATCTATGCCCCTCAAGTTATTTTATTGATTTTTTAATCTTCTTGATAGACTCTTTCAAAGGAAAAAAATAGTAGAAGTTAATTTGATACCAAGAAATTCTCCTTTTTAATTAGAGAAAGTAAATGATAATAAATATTATATTATAAAAAGCTTGGAATATTGCGGATATTACAAATCTATCATAAGTTGTTTGCTTATATGGACCCCAAGTATCAATATGAATTAATTCAAAAGGAGAAGAGGCAATAGTAGAGCTCAAGGGAGATGATTTTCTATGTTGCATTACCTTAGGGCAGATTTGAAAAATATAATTAGATTTGTTCGTGACAGTTGAAGGAAAAATATTCTGCAATTGACCAAAAGGTACATGACCCATTCGACAATGTAATAACTCAGGACTTAGTTTAGGTAAAAAAGCATGACAAGTACTTAGAATGTCTTTGCTACTTGGAAAGGAAAAACAAGAAGAAAAGCTTGAAGTGTCTTGAGGAGAGTGTGAAGGGCTATCAACTATGAAGAAACCATTGGTTTCACGACCAATCACAAGAGGCTTTTTCATCGAATGGTCTTAGATGAAGCACAAGGATGGAGTAAATATGACATTAGAAGACAAGTTTATGGACAACTTGTGAACAAAAAGCAAGTTGTATTGGAATGTAGGTACATGGAGAACATTGGTTAGAGTGATGGAATATGAGATTTTGATAGTTTTAATGTGTTAGGCACAGTTATTTGAATGAGTTTAAGAATAGAATAATAGGTGGAAAATAATGACAAGTTTGGAGTTATGTGGTCAAAGGCACCACTATCTAAGATCCAAGTTGAATTATTACCATTTGAGAAGAGGGAAAAAGACTTACCAGCTAGGAAAGTTGCATGGCTGTTTGTTTCTGAAGCTGAATGACTGTTCAGGAGACTTATAAGTTGTTGAATGTGTTGCTGAGTCAGATTGCTTGTTGATCTTGAGTTTGTATTTGAAGAATCTTGAGCCACAACTTTAGGACCCTTTCCTAGTGGATACCCATGCAATTTCCAACACCTATCAATGGTGTGGCCTGGATATTTGCAATGTTCACAAAAAAACTTGCTCTCTATTGTGGCTGGTTTGTTACCCGCAGATCCATTAGTTTTGCCAACTTTCCAACACTTGTCAATAGTGTGCCCAATAATCTTGCAGTGATCATAGTAGTTAGCATTGTCATTGTTTTGTTTTGGTGGATAACCATGTATTTTCCAACATGTCCATGCTATGACCACCGACCTTGTATTAATGCTCACAATATTTAGGAGGTCCTTGATGCATATTCCTAGATCTTTGGGTTGCAAAAGTTGCAACCTCTTGTTCATTCTTGGAAGCAACACCAAGCTGCCTTTGTTCTTCTTCTTGTAGAACTAATTGGTACACTTCATCAATATTTGGAGGAGGACTAAACATAAGAACATTGCCTCTCACACAATGTTGAAATTTTCATTCAATCCCGTGAGGAATTGAATCACCTTCTGATCTTACAATATTTTGTTTGTGATAATACTTGAACCACATCTACACACACAGCCTTCCAATAGCAGCAGATATTCATCCCATAGCTTCTTTATCTTTGTGAAATAAGTAGTAACAAACATAGTCCCCTGAGTCATGGAATTAATTTCACTTTGAACTTGATTGATTCTGGTCCTATTAGTTCTTCCATACCTAGAATGCAATTCCCTCCATATCTAGTGTTCTAAAAAACGGCCTAGGCGGCCGCCTGGACGACGCCTAGGCGTTGGGCGAGCAGACCCGGTCGCGATTTAAGCTTGGGCGGGGTTCTAGGCAATTTAGAGAGCTAAACAGCTTGCTGGGCAAGCCTAGACGGGCTAAGCAGGCCTTACAAGCTTTGTAATTGCCCCAAAGGCCCAAAAGCAATTTTTGATCTCTATATCTCCTTCACTTTTATTATTGTCTTCTTGTGTTAATTTTCAATAATCTCCGATGTGGGACTGATAAAAAAAAATTCACCTAATCTCTACTTCAAGAACATCGGCCTTCTTCTCCCACTGACTCCTCCATCTCGACGGCTCGACCTCTCCAACACCAATTTTGATGCCCTAACCCCTCCGACAACACTAAATTCACCTAGTCTCTAACCTCTTGAATCTCCTTGAATTTTTCACTCTCTATCAACGACAGAGATGGGGCGGCTCCCAAAGGTGCACTTCGCACGCTATGAACAGGACCGTGACCCTGGAGGACGGTAGGATGCGAATTTTGCTCAATAAGAAGTTGGTCATTGTTTGGCTGAATTTTGATCTTGTACTTATCCTTTTTCTTTAATTTATTTCTTGATCAAATGGTATATGTATCTTTCTGGTGTTTTCTTAGTTGATAATTGCATGCTTGGTAAAAATAGTGTGAATTGTTTCGATCGGCTGAATTGTTGTTTGAATTAAAAGGTGAATTGGAAAGTAAAAGCTTAACAGATGTGGATTCAACATAGCTTAGTTATTGATGTACGAAATCATAATGCTTTGAGTGCAATTTGTATATAAATAACTCATATTTTTTGTTGATTATGAAATTATATAAATTAGTATTTAGCATATGAAATTTATGGAAAATTAATTAGTATTTACTATTTAGTATATGGAGTTTATGGAATAATAATTAGTATGGTGTTATTATATGAGACTATGAATTATTTTAAACCTATATGAAATTATAATTTAGTATTTGTCTATATTGATTATGGACAACAATCAAGGGCTAAAACTCAAGAAAATAATCAAGATTCTCTTAATCCGCCTAGGCCCCGCCTAGATCCCTGCCTTGCCGTCTAGGCGATAGGCTCCTCCTTACCGCCTAGCTCCCGCCTAACGTTTTTTAGAACACTATCCATATATGGATAGCAGTTCTATAGTATAACACATACTCATCAATTCTTTTTCTACGGAATGTAAGAAACACGAAATTACCTTATTGTTCTTTTCCATCAAGGAAACCTCAACTGAGCGGCCCCAATAGCTGTAATTTCTTTCATTCAGCAAACTTGTTGACAAGATATAATTTGGGTGGTCCGAATGATGTAGGTAAAGCTCTTCAGCTTCATCAGAGTTGATGATGTTGGGAATAGGACTATTTTGGTTTGAGCCTGCCATAACTCTGATACCATGTGAAAATGGATAGAAATCTGGATAAAAATCAATGATATAGTAACCTTGTCTACCAGCTTTTGTATTTTGCTGGTGAGCTAACAAATAAAAGTGGAAACTTTCATTCTCTAATAAAGAAACATTGAAAAGAGGGAATGGAAAAGTTGTGCTTCATTCATCTCAAAATCAGGGTTTTACAAGGCTACTTATATGATAGACTTTTAGGACTAATTACAAGGGTATCCCTTTACTTTTTTGCTATATGAAAACATTTCCTTGAAGATGAAAATTGTTATGTTCCAACAGTAATCACATATAATTTTTTAGTGTCATCATTCAAAGTGTCATAAAAAAGTATCAGCATATGTATACCAAATATGTATCATCATTAAAAAAAGTCATCAAAAGTTATAGTTTTTTTAATGTCATCAAATATGTGTATCAACATCAAAAAAGTGTCATCATAAATTATGTTTTTATCCCTAGTGTCATCAAATATGTGTCATCACGTTTAATTTTTTAGTATCATCAAAAATGTGTCATCACATATAATTTTTTAGCACCATCAATCAAAGTGTCATCAAATATGTGTCATCACGTATGATTTTTTCTAGTGTCATCAATCAAAGTGTCATCAAACAAGAGTCGTCATTTATAATTTTTTTAGCGTCATCAATTATATTTTTCATCAAAAAGTCGATTTGAGCACCATCATCACTGTCATCAATTTGTCATAAATTGTCGCTTGATAATAATTTTTTGATGACAAAAAGTGTCATCAAAGACATTCAACCACATAAAAACAATCGTCATCACACACAAAAAACAAAGTTTTCATATAATATGTGTCATCACGTTTAATTTTTTAGTGTCATCAAATATGTGTAATCACATACAATTTTATCAAGTGTCATGAAATATGTGTCATCAGTCAAAGCTTCATCAAACAAGTGTCCAACAAGTGTCATCACGTATAATTTTTTAGCGTAATCAATTAGATTTGTCATAGTAAATGTGTCATCACTACTTGATGACAATTTGATTCTCATAAACTATCATCATGTAACACCCCATCTTATAATCCTCGTTGTTACCTGGTTGTGGACCACACTTGGGTCCACCAGAACAAGCCTGACAACAAATTCACGAATATTGGACCTTACAACAAAGGTACAACAAGAAAAGCCAAGAAAAACATCCAACTTATATCTACTAAATCACTTTTAGGATAACATTATGCATGCAACCATAAACAGACTAAACCACATCCTAAACTTTAACTACACCACCAAGTTTCTATACAACATTGCCTTAGTCTATCTTGCTACCAAAACTAACTATCTTAACAACAAAAGGACTTAAACCCAAACATCTTTCCCATATGACACATTACGTCGAGAACGAGCATCGCCATCCATAAATTGATCTCCTGGCACATCTCCCATACAAGAATGTTTACCTAAAAACATTGGAATAAAAACACATTAGCTAACAATTCTGGTATGGGCCAAACATCCAAATAAAAATATAGAACAAAATATAGATTATTAAAATAATACAATTAGTCTTTCATATACATATATAACAAACTAATATGCATACCAAAATACATCACATAGTTATATAGACTAGCATATCAATTTCCCAACCAACACTCCATTGCACAATAACGCATAAGATAGAAGTTAATCAATAAAATGTTCATGAAATAAGTAACACAACAACCAATAACAATTCCTCCATAACCAAACCATAATCATTCTCCAGTTCAGACAACCCAGATTTGCCTTCGAAACATGGTACACGGCTACAACGCACGCTAAACTCGTTCCCATTTTCTTTCCCCTCGCCCTTCTTTCCCAGGCTAATCCTCTACTAGAGCACTTGCCAAAGCAATCAATTTTTTTAGGTGATCTCAACACGCTGCATGACTATGTACAAGGTCTCTTCTCCATCGACTTGTCCGTGTCCATAATCACACCCGCAGAGATCAAGTTGCTCCCAATAAAAATTATTGAAACTATTCCAATAGCTTTCGAATATGAAAATATACTATGGAATAATAACATGATCGCAAGCTAAGTAATTCTAGACGACTTACCTTGCACGAAGATTTTCTGAATATAGCGGAATGAACTTGATCAAGCTAGTTACCAACACTAGCAATCAAAGGTGACAGAACAGAGGTGGTTAGTGACTTGGGCCAAATCCAAACAATAGAATGATGGTGGTGGTTAAGTTCAGCGGTGGGTACTAGATACAAAAAGAATGGAGGAGTCAAGAGAGAAAGATGAAAATGGGATAAGATTGGCCTCTCTCTCTCTCTCTCTCTCTCTCTCTATCTATCTATCTATCTATATATATATATAAAGAGGAGGTTGGCAACTAAATGGAGTATAAACTTAGCAAAGAAGGAATTCACATAATAATTTGAAGTTGAAGTGTCAAAGATGGTTGGATTACTCTAATTCTACTACACATAGACACGTATATATGTTAGTGGCTAGGTGGTTACTTGCATTAGAAAGATGACTGCTTTTGAACATTCATATATATATATATATAAGAGTATAAGTTTAGCTATTAATATTAGAATTATGCTCTAAAGGAATGATCTTTTAGGGAGAAACGGAGGAAATAGTATGGTGTGTTAGATCTGTAATATTAGATGGTCAGGATTAAAAATAAATAGGTCCAAAATAGGTTGTATGGGTGAGAATTGAGAACCACCAAATAATCTCCTAGCATAATTTTTAGGGATTTGATTTGCACCCCTCTCTCCATATCTTTCATTCCTTCTAAATCTGAATAACCGTTTAAATTAAATCCTCTCTTCCTCTTTGGTTCTCCACCTTCCGCCATTGATAAAGCTCTTGTTATAGAGCCGGATCTGCCTCTGATTAGCACACCTTGGGAGGCGAAGAAAGCAGGGTACACTGGTGTTGACATCACCTTGCTTCTATTGTATTTCATATGGAAAAAGAAAACCTAATTCAATGGAAAGAGGTATGTAGTTTCTTGTGCTATTACTCGTTATCGTACATTGTAGTTCTTCATGTGTTTTTGAATAATTTATGATGTGCTTTTTGATTGATTATTTTGAATTATTAACAATATTACTATTGGAGGTTTTGTTTTTTCTAAAAAAAAGCTAGGCGGTAGCTTGGCGGAAGCTAACCACACAATTCATCAAAATATAATTGGGAGAAAAGTAGGTGGGCGTACATGAATTGAGCCATTTGTTCTAATTATATTTGAAAGCCCATTGTCTTTCATAAAGAGGCCCATTATCCTTTTGTCGGCCCAATAAACAAAATAAGTCCAAAAATAAAATAAAGGGAATTTTCCTTTTGGTACCCCTATGGTTTCGACTTTTCCTTTTGGTACCCAAATATTGTTACTCCTTTTGGTGCCCCCATATTTTTAAAGAATTCCTTTCCGTATCCTAAATACATTAAAATGCCTAATTCCATCCATTTTCTAATATTTCTGTTTAAAAAAATAAAAAAGAAAAAAAAACCAAAAAAAATTTTCGAGTCAAATTCTTATTCCTTTTGTTTTCAATGGCGGCGGCGGTGATATGGGTAGTAGGATTCTTCTTCGATGCATGGGGCTTCCGCTTTCCGACTCTCCTTGAGGCAGGCTGGCATGGCCCGGACCGGCCAGCTTGGACTCTACTGTTTCCAAATCGGATATGGATCTTGAACCGGAATGATTGTTTGGGGTGGGATCTACGCCGATGCTGAGGATGTCGTAGAGTGAGGAGTCGTCGGATCCGGCGGATTTGGTGAGGATTCCGGTGTTGGAGAACTAGGGCTCGGATGTGAATGAGGAGTGGAGGAGCCATGGCTCGAGGCTTGGTAAGTTGTCAGAGGAAGCCATTTTTGAAATTGGGAGATGATTAGGACTGTAGAAAATGGGAAATTGGGAGGGGATAGTGGATTTGATTTTTGTTTTCAGGCTAAATTTAGAAGCATTATTTTCTTAGGGTTTGAATTTTATGTTCAGAGTTGAAATTGAGAAGGATGGGGAAGAAAGAAGAGAGGGGGTCAATAACAGTTAGGTTTTTTGTTTTATTTTTGTATTTTTTAATGGAAATGGATGAAATTAAATATTTTAATGTGTTTAGGTTACAAAAAGGAATTGTTTAAAAACACGAGGGCACCAAAAGGAATAAGAATTTTTTGGGCACCAAAAGAAAAAGTCGAAACCACAGGGGTACTAAAAAAAATCCCTAAAATAAATGACATTATTATTCTAGGGTTTTACTGCCTACAACCTACATGACTAGTGACTACAGGTCTACAACACACGTTTAAGGCTCCTCGTCCGGTTATGTATTTTTTCTAACTTCAGCAGTTCAACAATACTTCATCAATGGCGGAAGCCCGTATGATGGTCGACAATGGACAAAAATCCATCAAAATTACCGCCTCTTCCTCTTCCTACTCTCAACGACGAGCGATTTACATAAGAAAAGGTTCGGTCAGACATCATTCCCGCCCAGGCTCCCACCTAGAGCCAAAACAGATCGATGGGTGGCCTCAAGCGTCTCGGCGTCGTCTAGGCGGCCGCCCAGGCCAATTTTTAGAACACTGTAAATATGATTAGAATATTGTGCTTGAATGATTTGAATATTATGTTAATTATACTGATAATGTTAGTTGGATTTAGAATAATCAAACAATCTCGTATGAATATTCGTGTTAGTTTATTTTAATAATAAACGATGTATGCTCTAATAATTTGAACAAACGCCTACTAAACGTTGAATATTTTGTCTGATTGCTTTGAACATGTTCAATTGACTTTTGTAATGTTATTTTGATAAGTCATAAACCATGAATATTAATGAATGATGATTTGAAAATGTACTAATTCAATTTTGAATTAATACAATCAATTTTTAGTTTACAGTTTACAAATATATTCAAACGAGATTATTAGTTTTTTCTTATGGTTCTTTCGATATTAATTAATTTAAAGAAGCGCATGGTAAACCTTGAATATTTTGATTGATTGTTTTGAACATGTTCAAATGACTTTTATAAAAGTTGTCATATAACTGATAAAACTTGAATGCGATTCAATATTGAGTTGAAAAAGTAATCTGTTAAACATGAAATAATACAATGATTCACTACCACAATTAAGGCTTTTTGAAACACTTCTATGAAACGGTTTCGATATAATGAAACGGGTCATTGCAACGGTAGGTCCTAATGAAACGACTTAAGAAACGGTCTTATGAAATGAAACACAAATTGGAACGGTTCTTATTAATGAAACACTATGATGAAACAGGTCTTATAAATAAAACAACTTATAATAGATATTGATACGGTTCACTTAATTAGTAAATCCTTCAGCGCCAATATTTGCCCACTCCGCGCGCTCTAAGGCGCTAAATTTGTTTATAGTACACGCCCAATGGAGCCCTAAAATTTCCTCAAATCCGTACAAACTATTCACATTCTTCATTAAGTCCGTGCCCTCACTTTCGCACAAAATTTCTCTATTTCTCTCAATCAGCGATTTCATCTCACGTGTCACACCTCGTCGTCCGGTTAATCCTTCTCCGACCGTCCTCCATCACCTAGTTGATTCAGCTCGCCCTTGGTTTCCCATAGCTTGTGCTTAGAAGCTTAGGTTTTTCTTAGAACAGAGAGGAATACTCTATCAAACCCTACTTCTTTTCTTCTGTACCCTCTTCAGGTGAGTTGAATTAAGTTCATGCGTTATCGTTTCGATCGATTTCCTGTTGGTTTGTTCATAGTTTTCTTTCTATGTTCAATCTATTGTCTTCTCTTCTATAATCTAACTTGTTTGTTCATTTTTTCTGTTCAATTGTCCTTGACCCTAATTAATTTAAGTCGATTTTTGTGTAATAACCCTCTCTTTTAAAGAAGGGTACATTAGTATTTTTCCTTTTTTTCGTGTCTTTCTAATTTCGAAGACAAAACACTTTTTAAGTACGCATTAATAAAATAATTCTCATTTTTTAAAGATGTGTTTTTAATATGTTTTAAATCATATCTCCTTCCAGTTTCGAGGACGAAACTCTTTTTAAGTTGGTACTAATGTAATAACCATCTCTTTTAGGAGGGGTATTATTGTAATTTTTTTCCCTTTATTATATTTTAATAAAGGATAGTTTTATTTTCTTAAAAGGATAAAAAAATGATAATAATAACTTATAACGATTTTTATGTCTTTTAAAAAAATAATATTAAATTCCTTTTTCTAATTATATATGTATCATTATAGTTTATTTTGTTTTCTCTTGCATAAGAAGAACATGAAATAAATATAAATTATAAGGAAAAATAATTCAATAAATATTTTGATCAAGTAACTTTGATTTAATAATGTACATAAGTCAAGTAATAAATTTGACATATATACTAAGGAGAATAAACATAATTAAAAACAACATTATAGTTGAAGAAAGGGCGGAAATTGGATGAAATTAGAAACGTTGGGAACTTTTCATAAATACCCTTAATTTGTGGGTACCCGCGCGTAAATACTGAAAGTTATACAGCCCATTCGTTTTTTTCAAAGGAAGATTCGATCTCGTAAATCCCGATTCTATCTCGTTTCTAATCCAAATTCGATTCCGAAAGAACCGGGATACTCTTCTAGATGTTATCTACAATCCCTCAACAAACTAGCCGAAATTTATAGAAAATCCTATCTAAATCGAAGCTAAAAAAGATAAGATGTTCGGTTAAATGCGTTTTCGGGTTAAGATATAATTTTTATCCGATTTGAGAATATATAGTTTCTTAAGTTTCACAAACAAGAAGCCCTATAAATAGCGGACTAACTTGCTCGAATTTCTCACTCGTTCAACCGAAAACCTAGAACTCGCCTCTCTCGTTCAAACTCAAATATCTCCATAACCGTGAATCCAATCTGAAATTATAAGCCATATTCAGAATCCTCACGGAAAATCCTTCGAAAACCTTATACACCCATTAATTTTCTCGTGACCTAAGCCATTCAAAATCCCGATTGAAAGTCGCGACCTGCCCAGCGAAAACAGAGGACAGGGCTGGTCGTCTTCGCCTGTTAATGGCCCTCTCACCGCCGCCTCGTTCCGATTCAGCTGTATCCATTGCCAACAGTAGGAAGCCGGTGGTGCATTCTCCCAACTGTCGATGGTCCCATCCCGATCCGTCGCCAGAGCCGCCCGTACGGAGCCGCCAAACTTCCTTGTTCGACCACTTTCTCTCCCCTGTTTTTGATTATGTACAACCTTATTTTTATTGTTTTTAATTTCGTTTTTATTGATTTAATTTCGGTTTAATCTTAAATAAATTATTTCTAATTGAAATTTATATAAATATGGATTTGTAAACTATTTTTATAGTTTTATAAGAAATTATAAATATTTTAAAGTGTGATTTTTATCTACTTTTCATACAAAGGTTTTGAGAGTAATATGAGTTTATTTTAAAATATTTTTAAGGAAAATCAGAATATCAATTATTCTTACATTCTCATAAGAATATGATTTTAATAAAATATAGTTATGTAAAATAGATCGTTTACGAATTCTCAATCCATGATTATAAGATAACGGAAATCTAATGGATTTCGGTTCTGAAACTTATACTCATGTTGTGTCATATTCTATTATAGGTTTGCCATCCAAGGTTATACGATCTCGACTATAACCTTTCCGAGTTTCTGAGGTCGTCAATAAGGCATGTTCTCATACTTGCTTGGCTAAGTCTCTTGTTTGATTTGTGTGAATAGTCTAATAACCATAGTTGCTCTCTTGATTGATGTGATTATGTTTAATATAAGTCATGCATAAACATATTAAGTTTTTAGAAATATAATCACGAATGAACTTGCATAAACATTTAGTTAAACTCTCTCATAAAAATAGAATTAAGAAATAATTGTGTAATTAGGTTACTCCAAATAAGTAAGTCATGAACTCATCTGAACTCATACTTGGGCTTGTCAAATGCGCCTGTAAAAATGGCAAGGAGGGCTTGGTGTTGTCCATTGTGTGACTATCCTCCCCTTTCCTGGAGCATTGAGTATGATACATTGGGTCAAGACCGAAATCATTAACTGAAAGACACAATTGATGAATATAGGGTCATGATATGGTAAAAATGATGACATTGCTTTGTTTATGTCTTGTTGATTGTGGATTATGTGTTTATCATCTCGATTGAGACTTGTTTTGGATTAACATAGGACCCAGGGGGTGAGCCATAGTTGCTCTGGACTCCTCTTTATAACATCTTCGTACTAGATGGAATTATTCCTAGTACTTGGTCATGACCGGACCCGCTCTGCCGCATTGAGGGGTGTTGCACTCTAGCTAAGTGCCTTTGGGACTTAAGAACCCACTCTTATGTTTTGGGACGTATGAGCCCACTCATCAGGACGTAAGAGCCTCGATGGTTTAAAAACCACAACCCTATGTGGATATGTATGGTCATTAAAAAATAAGTGCGAGCAAGCACCATAGAGAACTTATGTATTTGTTGTTGTGGTTAGTTTAATCTTTGTTTAGAAATTCATTGGAAGTGTATGATGTTTGCTAGGAAAGATTCGACGTAAGGTAAAGTTTATTAGACATTTAAAATGAGCATTCACAATGTTAATAATATTGATTTAGTTATTTACTTTGACTTAATAAATATTGGAGTCGACCTAGCTGACCCCGTTGAGGGCTGACCACTTGTGGTACCAGGTATTAGCAAGTAACTAGAGTCATTCCAAGAGCACTCAAGTTAATGATGAATAGAGCCCATGATACTATACAAGAAGGTTTTATCTATAGTTTTGTTTCATTTCATTAAAGAAAGTTGATTTTTATACGAAATAGTTTTGGTTAATCTTCTTCTAAATTTTTCATATTGTTAATTAAAGTTTTATTTGTACTAGAATGTTTGAATACAAATTGAGTTTGCTTTCAAAAGTCTTCCGCTATTGTTTATTTGTATGATTTAATACATGTCTTTACAAAATTCAAACTGATGCAAAGCCTTGGGTGGCTTCGGACATTAAAATTCGAGGTCACTGGCGTGTGACATTCCCGAGATAATTTGGGAGTGTTACATTTTGAATTTTAGTTTCATGTCTTTGCCTGCCTATCATTCTTAGTGTCTAGGTTTAATACTTGGTGTTAAATTTAGTCATTTTAACCATTCATCATTATTAAGACCACCTACATCTATAACTTAAGCTAATATAAACCTTATGGCTTCAAAATTAGCATAGTATCTGAGCTCCTGAATACTTGAAGGCACTGCCTGAGCCAATCTATTTGAGAACGGAGCAACACGTACAACACTGTGAAGTAGGTTAAAGCTTTTAAACTTGTTATCCACAATATCTTGAGATAGTTTCTTGCATGGAATTTTCGCAAGAAATTAGCACATACATGTTTTACATACCGACACAATAAGAATCACGGTCCCACAAGCTATTTCAGGGCAATTATTGGCTATTGAAAATCACATTCTAGGTCTCAAAAGAATATAGAGAAAATAGGTTTCTTACCTTAACTCTGACAGCTTTGGAAGCACCTTGTTTAGGTAATATTTTAGACTTGACCAAGCTTTTAACCTGAAATTAATAATGCTACTTATATTGTGGTCAAATTTCTCAAGAACATCCTCTGGAAGCTGTTTGACAACTTTCACCTTCTTCCCAAGTGCATGTATGAAGTAATCTTCATCAAATATGTCACCAAACTTTTTGCATGAGTTGAACATTAGAAAGTTTTTAGTTATGCTACACATAGTTGTTACAACAATATAATAAGATGGAGAGAGTCATAGATTCATTAAGGAAAACTCATGGCAACTGGCGATCACAAAGACAACATAAAATTAGTTATGTTGTCTTCAAATTGCTTATTTTTTTTCTAAGACTTTTTTAATCCTTTATAGATTAAATTTAAATAATTTAAAAGCTGACCAATTTTTCTATTTAAATTGTTTGATAGCTCTCTTGTCAAGTGATTCTAGATTCTATGCTAATTAAACTCTATTTATTTTTTGAAGCATTCCTTTGTTTGCAGTTCAAAGAAGTTTGAAGAACTTTGCGGTCCATAAACTTGACTTTATTAGTTACAGTTTCCTTGAAGTCTGAAACCGTTCTTTCTAGCCTACTAAAGGTTATATGATCTCATTCCTTGGCATGCCACATTTTTTTAATCTTGTATACCAATTTTTTCTGCTTTATGATGCTTCCATTAACCAAAAATTTATTTGATCATGTGCGGTAGCCAGCCTCAAGTTTGATAGACAAACAAATAGATGATGTATAGAATGTTCAACATCCAGGTACATAGTAACTCGAAATCCCATCATCAATGCATTATTTATAGGCACGTCATGTCCACAATGTTGAGAAATATATAATATGGAAATTCGAACACAAACGCCTTAGCATATACTACAATTCAATTAAGTATTATGCTTAAAATAGGAGAAAAAGAAAATAGAACTCATTTAAAGACAAAATGCTCAAGTAAGCAAACTTTTTTGATATCTCAATCAAAAAGTCACATAACACTTGTGCGGCCTACATAACATAGGCATGTGATTAGATGAAATAACTAATAAACATAATGTTTGTTGTGTGTAAAATTTTATTTTGTATGGCCTTATGTTTTAGTGAGTTGAAATTTCAGTCCAGGAGGTCAAAACAAAAAAGGTACAAACACTGCAACTTTTTTTTATCTTGATGATCCTGCAAATTTTTTTCGAGGCCAACGGGAGGCGCAATGTTCTTTATTTTGTTTATTTTTGGGTTCATATTGTTGGCTTGTTGTGGTTATCTGGTGAATTAGAAGAATTTTGATTGTTTGTGTGGTATTGAGCTTGCTTAATTTTTTGGTTCAATTATTGAAGGTTAGTGAGATAAAAGACCCACTTGTTGCTTTCTGGATGTAAATTTGATCACAACGTATGTGACATGACTTAAAATTGATATTTTATTTAAAATCGTATCATCTTAACTGAATAAGAATAATTTATTTAATCAGAGCTAATTATTGTTGTGTGTTAAATACTATTTTATTTGGGTTGATCGTTTTTGTGTTTTTTAGGTTTGACTAAGGTGAAAACTCAGCTCAGAAGGTCAAGACAAAAGCGTTGTGTACATATCAACAGTTCTAAGGATCTTCTCCATTCTAGGTATGTTTATACTTGCACTCTACATACATAGAATCTTATTCTATTTAATGAAAATTCCAAGAAAATAATTTAAATATCCTAGATGCTTGGCTTCTATTTCCCGCTATGTTTATTTTCCTGATTGCATATATATGCTTCAAGTATTGGAATTTATTGTGATTTTTATCTTTGAAAATTATAATGCTAGAAAGCGAAGCAAGTAGAACTTTACAATGGAAGTTATTTATTTGATGAAGTTAATTTTGGGCTTTATTTTATTTTTCTTACTAAAGAGTTCAGTATACTATGATTTTTGATAGTATAATTAATTAACTTTAGGTCATGGATAGAAGAAGCAACTAATGGTGGTTGTTTCCAAGATAGAGTGAGGAATATGGAAAGGGAGTAGATCGATATAAAAAAAATTGCAACTCATTCAGAAGGGGATGATAATCCTTGTCCATGTAGACCATTCTATTTTCGAAATTGGTACAATAAGAGTGTTGTCAGGGATCATATGATTGTAAAGGGTATTGTTGAACTTCCAGAAGAAGAAGAATGTGATGAGCCAAAGGTCATGGATATTGGTGAATAAAACTTTGATGACAAGATAGATGATCTACTAAATGATACATTTATAGATGAACCGAATGAAGAAGCTAAGAAATTTTATAAGTTAGTAAAGGAGGGCCAAAAAGAGTTGTTTCCTAGTTGCAAGACTTTTTCGAAGCCTTCATTTACTATTCGCTTGTTTCTGTACAAGCGTGATCATAGATTAAGCAACACTACATTTAATGAGCTATTAAAAATTCTAAAAGACATCCAACCTGATGCAAATTTTCCTAGATCATTTAATGAAGCCAAGAGTACCTTGAAGGTATTGGGACTTGATTATATCAAAATAGATGCATGTCCGAATGATTGTATCCTCTATTGGGAGGAGAATGCAAATGCTACATGTTGTCATGTGTGTAAAGCTTCTAGGTGGAAATCAGAAAAAATAGATGACATTATCGGGAAGTTTCGTCACATTTCAGCAAAGGTTCTTAAGTACGTTCCTATTAAGAAAAGACTGCAAAGATTGTTTATGTCCCTAGAAACTGCACAACAGATGACATGGCATGCAACTGAACATCCAAAAGATGAATTGTTAAGGCATCCAGCTGATGGCGATGATTGGAAAAACTTCGATTTGATATATTCCAAGTTTGCTGAAGATCCGCGCAATGTAAGATTGGGGTTAAGCAGTGACGGATTCAACCCATTCAGCACAATGAGTGTTGCCTACAGTACATGGTCTGTTATACTCACCAATTATAACTTACCACCATGGCTTTGTACAAAATCAGAATTCTTGATGCTTGCCTTGCATATTCCTGGTCCATCGTCCCCTGGAAATGCCATTGATGTATATACATGCATCCTCTAGTGAAGGATTTGAAAGAGTTATGGAAATTTGGAATAGAAACATATGACTCTTCAAGCAAACAAGTGTTTAATATGCACGCAACTTTGATGTGCACCATAAGCGATTTCCCGGCATATGCAATGTTGTCTAGATGGAGGAAAAAAGGGCAATTGGCATGCCCTAATTGTCATTATGAAATTCAATCGTTGTGGTTTCCATGCAGTAGAAAATATTTCTACATGGGTCATTGTAGATTTAAACGGGAGAATAAAACTAAAAGTGCCCCTGTTCGGTTGTTTGGAATTGAAACTGTTGACTTGCTGAATGGTTTCCAAAATAAATTTGGGAAGATGATCGAAAAGAAACGAAAAGATGACGATGATATATGCCCATGGAAAAAGAAGTCAATATTCTTTGGGTTGCCCTATTGGATGCATGTTTCATGTCGTCATAATCTTGATGTAATACATATAGAAAAAAATATTTGTGATAGCGTGCTTAGGACTTTGCTGGATATACCTGGGAAAACTAAAGATCATCTAAAAGCACATGATGATCTAGAAAAGCTTGACATAATGCCAAAGCTTCAACCTAAGAGATCTAAAGATGAGAAATGAACTATAATTGCCAAATTACGTTGCTGGATGACACCAACTAAGAAGAAATTGTTTGTTAGTGTCTTTACGAATGCTAAGTTGCCAAAAGGTTATTGCTCAAACATTGCTCGTTGTGTGCAAGTGAAGGAGAAGAAAATCACTGGTTATAAAAGTCATGATGCCCATTTCATACTACACTACTTGCTTCCAATAGCTGTTAGAAAAACTTTGCAAAAAGATGTTGCAATTCCTTTGATCAGATTGATCACCTTTTTTAAAGCGATATCTATAAGGTTGTCGACCCTCATGATCTTGAATATTTACAATATGAAATTATTGAGATTCTTTGTCATTTTGAAAAGATCTCCCCTCCAACATTTTTTGAAATCATGGTTCATTTGCTTATTCATGTAGTTAAAGAAATTAAGCTTAGTGGTCCTGTTTTGTGGGAGATGGATGTATCTAATAGAAAGTTGCCTTCAAAAACTGAAATCATATGTTCGAAATAAGAGTTGTCCTGAAGGTTCAATAGCAGAAGCATACTTAATTGATGAATGTGCAACATTTTGTGCTAGATATTTACATAGTGAGAATGAAAAAAAATCAGGATGAGAGTAGTTCGTGTAATGACACACTCCCTATTTTTACAAAGAATGGCCATCCTGTTTTTGGAAAAGGTAAGAAGCGGAAAGATGGTGGACATTTCGAAATTGATCTAGTCAAGTTGTCACAAGCACATCTATATTTTCATCTAATTGCAACGATGAAGAAGCTGAGAGATATATATGGTAATATAACAAAGCTTATATAATTCATTTCATTTACATTTTCAACTAAATAGATTTCCAATGGTAAATGATATTTATATATTTTGTGTATAGTGAACACAAGAGTTTGGTTAGCAACCAAAGAAAAAGAAATGTGATTCAACCATGAGCCACAACAAAGAGTTCATTGATTGGTTTAGGGAGAAAGTGGAGTATGAACTTCAACATGGTCATCATGTACCTTGTTACATTAAATGGTTGTCTCTAGGACCTTCTTTAGTTGCCAAGCGATATAGTGGGTATTGGATCAATGGTTATAGGTTCCATACCATGAAGCGTGATGCAAATAGTGTGACTCAAAATAGTGGAGTTACTCTAACAGCATTAACACCAAGCTTTGCAAGTTCTAGAGACCAAAACCCTATTATGGGTGATGTCATCTACTATGGGGCAATTGAACAAATCATTGAGATATGTTATTTAGACCATTCTAGTGTCATCTTATTTGGGTATGTTTGGTATGATGTTGAGAAAGACATATGTGGCCTTACTCAAGTTAATAGTAAAAAGCTTATTTGTGAAAATGAACCATTCATCTTAGCATCTCAAGCACAAGTATTTTATGTTGAAGATCTAAAATCAGGAGGATGGTGTAATGCATTGTGAAATCTCCACAAAGACCAATATGATACTAATGATGATGAGGGTACTAAATCTGCAAAATTACATTGTAAGGACCCTTTTATTCAAAATAATTTTGATGAAGATGTTCAAATAGGTTGTATGAGAATGGATGTGCCAGTTTCAGTAATTGATTAATTTGGAAATGTTCTATGTGATAAAGAATAAAAGAGGTTGAATGATATTATTAGAATTGCATATATTTTAATTTAGTATATCAATTCTATATGTCTAATGTGGGGTTAAATTTTTGATGAATGTGTAGATGGAAAAAAAGAGGAAAGTCGGACCAATCAAGGAACAACATTCTAGAATATGAGAGGAAAAGATTGGAAAGGTTGGTATGTAATGAAACAAGGATGGAAGTTGTTGGCTATAATAGCTTGATGAGTAAGAACTTGATGAGAAAATGTCAAAGTTTTGCAAGCAACATTGCAAATTCAACTGAGTTGCCAATAGATGTTGAGCCCCACCATCAGGTAGAATAGAAAATTTAGAAAACACTTATTAACTACTATATTAATTTGGAAAATATGTTTTCTACTATATTGTAGAAAACACTTATTAACTACTATATTGGTGTATGAAAATATGTTTTTTAGGTCTCATCTAATGGAAGACAAGCAAGGTTGACTGTGGCTGAGATTTTGAAGTTAAAATCTAAAAAGGGATCAAAGCAATACTCATCAGCTCAATCACAGCAAGAATATATTGATGTTGAGTTAGATGATGAAGCAATTGTAATAAAGTGAATGTCGCTAGACTCGTAGCTATGATTCCATTAAATAGTGTACTTTTTAATTGTATTTTTATGTAAATTATGTGCTTATGATTTAATTAGTTTGTATTCGTATTTGTGAATCTGTTTTGCAGGTTTCACTTAACAGAGTCCAAACAAGATCTGTCGAGGCTGGTTTATCAAATTTAAACTCTCAAATGTAGTCAAAACAAGACCCACTAGCTTAATCACAACAAGACTGGAGGAAACAAAAGTGCAAATTTATTGAAAATGAAGATAAGAAAAAATCACAGCATAAGGAATGCCAAAATACTTATATAACTCCGAGATCTCTTAATGCATACAAGAATATGAGAAAAAAGCAAGCAAGTCGACAAGTCAACTCTCATGCTGATCTTGATGTTATTTTGTTGGAAGGTACACGTAATGATGGAGTTGCATTAGAAGAAGAAGATAATTATGACCCTCCACATGAAATTGTCTTAGAGGAAGAAATAGATGTGGAAATTGATCCACCAATGAAAGGTAATTAATTATCAACTAGTTACTTTGTTGATATTAGTTACTTATGTATTGAACTTATTAATATATTTTTTTATTTTTTTATATATTTAACAGCTCCTCCAAAGAAGAAGCATCGCGGGCGAACAATTTTACGCAAGTTGCATTATCGTAAACTTGAAGAGCGTGATGTGATTGTTTTGAGTTATGATCACCATGTAGTAGGAGCAAAAGAGGTGGTCAGGAGCTTTATGAATTTTATAGGAACTGTGGCAAAAAATCCCATACTTGCACCATTGAATTACATTTTGTGGGATGAAATGCCTACAAAGGAAATCATTTGGGATTATGTCACGGTATGTCAAATTACAAATATATTTTTAAACTTATTTAATCATGATTATATATATAGTTACTAACTATATCTTTGTTTGTGTTGAAAACGTTTGTTGTTCTAGAGGAAGGTAAAGAATCCATTTTGGAAATAGTTAATTCTTCATAGAAATAGTATAAACATAAGGTTAAGATAGCCACATATGGATCATTTGATCCTATGGAGGAAAGATTAGTAAGCGCCCTAAGAATATGCTAGAAAAAAAAATTCAAAGAGCTTTTATAGTTTTGGGATTCTGAAATTGCCAAGGTATGTATTTGTTCTCATGGACTCTGGCCACTTTCTTATTATGTGTATTAGAGAGAAGATGGATGTGATTGATCTTGAATATGATACAATTGATGTAGATATCATTAATTCCATGGATGTCACTGATGAACACTTCAAAGTTTGGAAGCAACTAGATAACCTTGCTTGACCTTGCATTTTCAAGGTGCATTCTTACAATGGATGAACTTCTGAAACGTTTGTTGTTTTATATTGTAGATTTGTGGATATTCTGAGCTTTGCAAGTGTTCTTAGATTTGCATGTTGTGACTGAGTTCTATCTCAGGATAACTTTGGTAGATTGCATGATAAAATAAAGATACATCTAAGACAATGAAGCACCTAACTGTGCTTTTTCCCAACAAAGTGACAATGCAATTGCCTCATGTATAGAAATATTGTGTTTGGAAAAGCAATTAAAGAAGATTTTCACTTGAGTTTCTTTCTAGAATCCTTCAATTATTGAAAATATTATGTGATGGTTCTTTATAGGATGAAAGTTTGCTTTCTAAGTGGAAGCAGAAGATGGAACGTGATACCGAAACTCTACGAGCATAATCAAACATCGTTAGCATTCGTTCGGTAAGTCTGCATACTTCTCTCTTTGTACACGAATGATACTTTTTGTACATTATACAGTGCTACTTTATTTTTCCAACTTCTAATTTCGTGTTTGTAGGGATGAAAACTCTCTTGTTGTCATTCTTTATGTCCATGGGGCCCTTGGCATACTTATCTAAATACAATGATATTTTTGATTGTTATTGATGATGTCCAAAGTAGTAAAATAATAGGTGGGCCCGGGGTACCAAAAAACAAATAGACACGACGGTGTTTCCAAGGACGATTCAGGGCCCCGCACTCACACACCCCATTTTTAAAACAAAGTTCTTACCCTCACGAGGTCCTCCGAGACCTCGGAGCGAGGTCTCAAACTCGTAGCCGACTCTTCTAACACACCCGCCCACCAGAACCACTCAACTAACGCTGCTCCCTTGGACCAATCACCAGCCACCTCACCTCTAAACCAATCAGGAGCCCTGATCTCGGGCGTCCCACATCGGATTATAATCAAAACTTGACTCCCCAATCCCCTATAAATAGAGGGGTACCTCGTATGGAAAAGGGGTCGAAAAACATCTAAAACTCAAGAACTATCTTGCTCGTTGAAGATCGACGTGATCGAAACATCGTTAAAAGACCTCGCTACAGACAAGTGGAGTCCACAAAAAGACTTCAAGTCATACAGAAACCTCGCTCAAACCAAAGACCTCGCTACCCAATCTCACAAGACTCCCTACACCACGCTCTCAGGTCTACCTCGTCTCAAGTTCAACCCAGCCATTCCTAGGTGGTAGAGTCGTTTAGCAAATAGGAGATCTCGAATATTGTTAGATCGAGATCTCGAATACCCGTAGGAGGTCTAGGGTGTAACTCTCAAATGTTTATAAACCTCGTTGGTTTTGTAACCTCGTTGTAAGAGAAATATAAATAAAGAAGCAAGTGTTTGCACAATCGAATATAATAACCTCGTTCCTTGTCTTCTAGCGAGTCGTTATTTCGGGTTTCATCACTGACGCCGTCTGTGGGAACTTCTTCATCCTAAGCAGTCTCCCGATTAGTGCAAACCTTGGCTTTTGAACCCCTCAAAATGGCTTGCCCAAACAACTTCTTTCCCCAACATCCCGACAACATGCCCGATACCCCGCAGTGGACGGCCACGGGCCCCCCGGGATGCCCTTTCGTGGTTCCTCCGGGTTGGACGTACAACACTCCTCAATACCCATACCTATTCCAAGGGTATGAACAGGGTGGCGCACCCCCAAATCCGTATCCTTACCCGGGTTATGGACATTACCAACAAGGCCACGCTTCCGCGTACATCCCAATTCCCCCCTGGGGCAACCCCACTCGGAGTACGTACCTGCGTACGTCCCCAGGTATATGCTGAGGCAAGAAACATCAACCAATGGCTTGACCACAGAGAGACCCTCCAGGGACCCGATGCAGATCTCGCGATCCCATTCGCGACGTTCGAGGAGGCGAGACATGGAGTTGTCCGAAACAGCGGGGAGTGCGGCACATCCCTTGGCCAAGTCGAAGTCACGCCGTTAATCCATCGAGATCGGGTACATCCAAGAGGAACCCATGCCCAAGGGCTTCCACTGGCCACAAATGGGGCTCTACGACAGCACGGTCGATCCCGAGGACCACGTAAAACACTTCGCCGTCCAGATGAACGTCAACTCCTACAATGACGCCATATTCTGCCGCATCTTCCCAACCACCTTGAACAAAGTTGCAATGACGTGGTTCATCAGCCTCAAGGTAGAGTCGGTGGCCTCGTTCTCCCAATTGTATGAATCCTTCATCACACACTTTAACGACTCGAGGAAGCGCAAGAAGAACATGCGCGATCTCCGCGGCATTGAACAAGGGGAGACCGAGATGCTGGGTACGTTCTTCACGAGGTTCACCACCGCGGTCGCGGAGATCGCGCACATCGATGAAGCTTCGGTGCGAGACATCCTCATGGGCAACCTTTGCCAAAGGGATTTTAAGAATCGCATTTTTCTTAAAAACCCGACAACGTACGAAAGCATGTGCGCTCGGATCATGACATAAGTTTATGCCGAGGATGCCGCCAACCAGAGCTCGCGACCGAGGACCGAGAAGGAACTCGTGACCGACGCCAAGGGGAAGGCAAAAATGGCCGCACCGGCCGCAAGGGATGCGTACATGACGCAGACCCACGACCGGCGCGCCGACTACAAAAGTAACAACAACAACAACAACAACAACAACAACAACAACAACAACAACAGAAGCAACAACAACAGGAACAACAACACCAACAACGACAGAAACAACAACCGCTATTACAACCCCGGAAGTGGTGGTGGAGTTGGAGTTGTTTCGGCGGGAAACCACGGGGCTACAAAGGCAAAGGCGGGCCCGCGTACAGCCCAAATGAAAGAGGACTCGCAAACCCCGCGTCAGGGGCCAACATCGTACAACAAGGGCCGACCCAACCTCGGCCTAGCAACGTTGAGCAGCACGTCCCCACGAGGCAGGCGCACTCCGGGCAGACCACGGCACCCGATGGGTACATCAACACCATCTCGGGTGGACCCTCGCTGGCGGGTTCAAGCCAGGCGGAAAGAAAGGGATATGCGAGGGCAAGCCACCACGAGCCCTCGGTGTACAGTATGGCGCAGACCTCGCGGTCCCACGTAGGTTTGGCTTTCACCTCCGAGGATGCCGAGGGACTCCACATGCCACACTCCGACCCCCTGGTAATCCACGCTCAACTGGGCTCAAAGATAGTGAAGCAAGTACTGGTGGACACGGGTTCTTCCGTGGACATTATGTACTTTGGCGCCTTCGAGCAGTTAGGCATCTCCGCAACATCCCAGAAGCCCTACGCTGGGAAGCTCACCTCCTTCTCGGGAAACGAGGTCAATGTCGCAGGTCTCATAGACCTTTGGATGACGCTCGGCATCGGCTCCACAACAAGAACCAAGGTGGTGGAGTTTACAGTGGTACACCTGCCCTTGGCCTACAACGCGAACATCGGGAGGGTCTCCTTGATGAAGTTTCAAGCCGTGGTCTCCATTTACCACCTCAAGATGAAATTCCCCATCGACGACGGTGTCGGGGAGGTGAAGGGCAACCAGGAAGAGGGCCGCGTCTGCTACATGATCTCGGCAAAACAAAAATGCCCGGTGTTCGTGGTAGAGTCCTCCGGCGAAGCCGACCTCGAAGTCCGGGATTTCACGATCCCCACCCCCGAGGCTGAGAGAAGGGTGATCTCCCCCTTCGAAAGCAAGTCCGAGAAAATCTATCTGGGGGAGTGTCTCGCCGGGACGGCGGCGGCGTCACTGGAAGCCTTGCTCGCAGGATCCCGGGACGTGTTCGCCTGGACCGCGAAGGACCTCCGCGGTGTTCCTCGAACCATAGCCCAACACTCCCTAAATGTCGACGTCGCCACTCGCCCTGTGGTGCAGCGACGAAGAAAAATGAATGAAGAAAGGGCGAGCGCTGCGAATGATAAAGTGGCAAAGCTGCTGGTTGCGGATTTCATCCGCGAAATCCAATATCCAAGGTGGTTGTCCAACGTTGTATTGGTCAAGAAAGCCAGCGGCAAGTGGTGGATGTGGGTGGACTTCAAGGACCTCAACAAGCATGTCCCAAGGACAGCTACCCTCTACCCTCAATTGACGAGCTCGTCGATTCAACTGCGGGGCACGAAGTCTTAAGCTTCCTCGATGCTTACTCGGGGTACAATCAGATCTCGATGAATCCGCGTAACGAGGAAGAGACGTCCTTCATCACGCAGCGAGGAACGTACTGCTACAAGGTCATGCCCTTCGGCCTTAAAAACGCTGGTGCCACTTTCCAGCGCCTCATTGATCGGGTCTTTAAGAACCACCTAGGGAGAAACGTGTCGGCTTACGTCGACGACATCGTGGTGCGGAGCAAAAGCCCCGAGGATAATCTGGCCGATCTCGCCGAGGTCTTCGCCACCCTTAGGCACAACTGTCTCAGCCTAAACCCCGAGAAATGCGTCTTTGGCGTATCATCGGGGAAGTTCCTAGGCTTCATGATTAGCGAGCGCGGGATCGACGTCAACCCCGCCAAGGTCGACTCGATCCTCTCAATGAGGTCCCCGAGGTCACGGACTGAAGTACAGCGGCTCAACGGCGCTGTAAACTACCTGGGGAGGTTTTGCTCCCGTTTGGAGGACAAATCCCTTCCTTTCTTTGTCGCTCTCAAAAAGAATGACAAATTCGTCTAGGATGAGGATCTCGAGGTCGCCTTCTCTAAGTTGAAGACCTTCCTATCAAAGCTCCCCACTTTGTCACCCCCATTGGCAGGCGAAGATCTGCAACTATACGTCGCGTGAGCCCGGAGACAGTGAGCGCGATGCTAACTAGAGAAGCCATGCACCCAGTATACTTTGTAAGTCGCATGCTCCAACCTGCGGAGCAGCGATACTCCCCGGCGGAGAAGATGGCGCTGGCAGTTGTGACTGCTGCGAGGCGACTATGCCCTTACTTCCATGCACACCCCATTCAAGTCCTCTTCGACCTCCCGCTCCGACAAATCCTCCATCAGCCCGCCCTTTCCGGGCGTATGACGAAATGGGCGGTCAAGCTCTCCGAGTTCGACATCAGCTAACTCCCAAGCACCGCGATGAAGGGGCAGGCCCTCGCCGACTTCATGGTGGAAGTCACCTTCCCCGAAACCGACGCAAGCTCGGAGGAGTGGAGGGTATTCGTTGATGGCTCACGGTGTGATGTCGGGGGCGGGGCCGATGTATTCCTCGTTGGTCCCTAAGTCGAAATGGAATACGCCCTCAACTTCGCCTTTGAGGCCACCAACAACGACACCGAGTACGAGGCCGTGATCACCGTGATCGAGATGGCGCTCCTTAGCGGGGCCCGCAAAATCAAGGTCTACATAGATTCCGAGCTGGTGGCACGTCAGCTCAACAACCAATACGACACCAGAACGTGATTCCTGCCTGCCTACCGAGAAAAAGTAAAGGCCTTGGTGTCATGCCTAGAAACTTTTGCGGTAGAGTCCATCCCGCGAGCCTCGAACACAAAGGCAGATGCTCTCCCGAGGTTAGGATCTGCCTCCCCTTGGAGGTGGGAAACCGTGTGATGGTAGAGAGAAAACTCACGCGTAGTGTGACTAGCGAGGTACTCTCCGTCAGAATCGAGGACTGGAGGTTCCCAATAACGCGATATGTGGAGAGCGGTGTCCTCCCCGAAGACCCCGCGCTGGCCAGGAAGCTGAAGATGCAGGCGGTACGCTACTGCGTCATCGGTGGCCGGCTCTACCACCGAGGTTACGCTGAGCCCAACTTGCTATGCGTACCGCCCGAGGTCACGGATCACATCCTCTACGAGGCACATGAGGCGGTCTGTGGAGGCCACCCGGGATGGCGGGCCTTGGTGCATAAAATCATCCATCAAGGGTACTTCTGGCCCACTCTCCGACAAGACGTGAAGGCCTACGTCCAAAGGTGCGAGGGGTGTCAGAAACACGGGAACGTCCAGCACATTCCGACCTCCAGCCTCCACTCCATCCACGCACCCTGCCCGTTCGCGATGTGGGGGATGGATATCCTCGGCCCCTTTCCCAAGGCAGCTGGCCAAGTGCAGTACATCTTGGTCATTGTCGAGTACTTCACGAAGTGGATCGTTTGCCGCTTCGGCGTTCCCATGACCATCATGACTGATCATTGCCCCCAATTCGACTACGAAGAGACTCGGACTTTCTGCTCTGAACTAGGCATAGCCCTCAAGCTCTCCTCTGTGGCCCACCCCCAGTCCAACGACCAGGTAGAAAATACTTCCACTCGTCCTCTGGACGTATCGCCAAGGCAAGGCATGGCGCAGGGTCGCTGGGCAGAACTACTTCCACTCGTCCTCTGGACGTATCGCACGACTGCGCGCCGCGCAACAGGCAAAACACCCTTCGCTCTAACTTACGTGGAGGAGGCGCTAGTCCCCGTGGAAACTCTGGTCCCATCGACGACGGTGTACAACTTCGATGAGAAAGAGAACGAGTCCAACCTTAAGGTCGAGCTACAATTCCGAGACGAGCTTCGCGAGGTGGCTAACCTACGCTCTAGAGAATACAAGCGTCGCGTGGCTGTATATCACGACAAGTAGGTCCGACCTCGTCTCTTGGCCATGGGAAACCTCGTTCTGAGGCGTACCGAAGGCGGAAAACTTGATCCTAACTGGGAGGGCCCATATCTCCTCGGGGAGGAGGTCGCACCCGGGGATTTTAAGCTCAAAGACAGCGAGGGGTGATCGCTCGGGAATGCGAGGGTCTAGAGATACAATTTATAACCCGACCCCGTTGTAGCACGTGGTGGGTGTCGAACGCTCGGGAAATCTACTCGATTGAGGTGCCTAGACACTAGAAAGCTGGAAAGGAGAACTTAAAACAAAGGAAAACAAAGAGAACAGTCGGGACCGACACAAGTGTCACGTCGGGCCCGATGTTGGCGACAAGAGAGAAGTCGGGACCGACGTAGAGCAAGTCGGGCCCGAGGTAGCTGGGTTTTGTCGAACTCAAAGATTGATTGTAGATCTTGGGCTTTTGGGTTCCTACTCTAGTAGATTAAGGTTTTTCCATCCCAATTCAAGCAATAAGTGATGATCGGAATAGGATCGAGTGCTTTCGCCCTCGTTCCAACCACTTCTACACATCGATCCTTGGGGAAATCCCCTTCGAAGCAAGGTCTTGAGATGGACAAATGTTCACTTTCGCTACTTTGCCAATCACAAGCCTTGATTCCTTACTTTCGTAAGGAATTGTAGCTCTATGTAGAGTGGGTTCCTAGATCAAGCACTCAAGGCTGTGGAATTGGCGTTTCTAGCCCAACCTAGCTAGAGTTTTCCCCCATAACCCAAGATCAAGGAGATCTACTCCATATGGCAAACAAAGAAAGCAAACAAATCACAAAGCAAAGCAATCAACATCATCAATCTCAAACCAAAGCCAAGTTTCATTCACAAATCAAAAGCAATCCACAAACTCCAATGAAAGGTTTCCAAATCCACAAAATTGAAACAAAGCAAAGCTAATCTATCAACCAAACCTATCAAATCTCCTCTCCTAGGCCGATTCCCTCTCTTCTCCTTCTCCTCTCCTTTCTCCTTGCTCTCCAAGTATCCTCTTGAGAGTTTTTTGAGGGTTGGTTCCTTGCTAAGTGTGGGAACCTCCCTTAATTGTGTGTCAACCTCCTTTGGGAACCCCCCTTTGTGTGTGGGAACCCCCTTTGGGAACCCCCCTTTGTGTGTGGGAACCCCCTCCAATTAGAAGATAAGAGAGCCTTTATAGATGAGGGGCAAAAGTGGTAGTTTACAATTTCGTGCCTTGGAGCCCAAGCAGTCATCGACCGACTCGGACCGACACGGAGCAACCTCGGGCCCGACTTACTGGGCAAGTCGGTCCGAGGTCGAGAAATTCATCTCGGGTCCGGCGTTGGTTCTAACTCGGTCCGGACCTCGTTCCACCTTCTTCTTGTTGGCTTTTATCTTGTTCTTCTTCATGGCTTGCTCCTCTCTTTCCCTCTTAAGCTCGGGCCTTGCTCCATGTTCCGAGTCTCCTTCAAAACAACCCTTGATCCATGCCAAAACACCTACAAAACACATAAAACGCGCATAGTCTCCGAATCTCATAGAAACACGGGAACTAAGCTAAAAAGGAACAAAACACACAAGAAAAGGGGAAAAAGAAACATATTTACAAAGGAAATCATGTATAAAAACACCACCAAATAAAGAGACATCAAAATACCCCATACTTAAACTTGCTTGTCCTCAAGCAATAACAATGTAAGCAAGACCGAAACATAATCTTCAAGTAAAGCCTCGTATGAAAACACATTTTAAGCACAAGTGATTGATATTCAAGCAAGATTACATCATCACACATGATTAAGTGTTCCAAGGAATAGAGTCAATGCAACTAAGCCTCACTTTAGGGATATGAGAATGTGTATCACTCATCATGTGTATGGGTATATCAATGATCATTCAAGCTCAAAAATCATGCAAGTAAGGACTTTACTATTGAAGCTAATATCACCAAATCCTCCACCTAGAGATGCCTAATACAAAGTACACAAAGAATTCGAACTTGGCTCAAGGGAGGTCCTCAAAGAGGTTCCATTCGGCCGGGTTGTAATGGGGCTTTTGGTATTTCTCAAGGTGGGAATTATTTGGTCTTGTGGTGCTTACAATGGGGATTGAACAACCTAAACTCTCACCAACTTCACCAAAATTCCACAATCAATTTCACACTCATCCAAAAGACTTAACATTTTTCCTTTCAACCCAAAATTTCACTTAACATTCCACTTCATCTTTGCTCTTAAGCTTTTTGTTGGATTTTCCACACTTTCTATACTTGGACCGACTTTCTTATGACATCGGTCCCGATGTGGTGTGTAACTCGGTCGGACCCTTTGTCTTCACTTAAGCTCTTTACCTTCATTCCACTTTCTATTTCCAACATTTTCTTTCTTTCTTTCTTCCTTCTTCTTCATTTTCTTTTTGTTTTTGCACAACAAAGATGCACTACCCACATGATTCATAACACCATTCTTTGCCCTTAAACCAAAGAGAATCTCAACTCTTCAAATACAATCCAAACCTCTCTTCTAAAGTCCAATCCCATAAGGGTCAAGTCATATAAGGCTAGGAATAATATTTTTGAGGAGTTTCAAACAAAGGCCTAGGCTAGAACGGGGCTACAAACAAAGGATTCACTTCATGGTAGGATATGGAACATTTATGTGACTAAAAGAACAAAGATCAAAATCAATGTGACAATGCTAGGACAAATCTCATGACGGTCTTGGAAAATAGATAAACACCACAATAGCAAGTTTTACTAAGCATGCATGAGCTAATCACACAGGAAACATGAGGGATATGCAAATATGAACAAGCATCCCTAAAATGTCCAAAAATCAATCTCACAAGGGTCACTCATACTTAGTTGCATAAGAACTCATCCTAGAACTCACATGTTCAATAAAACAAGCAAGATATCATGATCACATCAAAAGCAACATCTTTTTAGAGGCTAAACCATCCAAAAATATGCAAAGGAATTTACATGCTCACATCATCATTAGCTTTCATTTGGCAATCTAAGATGGGAATTTCTAGTCCAAAAACTACAAAACACAAAATCTTTTTTTGTTGTTTTCAACACAATTTTTCAAATTTTTATGGATTTTTTTGCAAAAATTTCTCTAGAACCAAAAACAAAGACTCATCCATTCAAAACCAAATCAATCATCCATGTCGTTCATCAAACCAGAAACCAAGAAACAAACATCCCAAACACAAACTAGAAACCGAAAACCAAATATCCTCAAAATAACAAACACACACAAGCAAGTGAAATCATGATCACACTAACCCCCACCCCATACTTCAAATTTTTGATGTCCCCATCAAACAAGGAAACCAAAACTTAAAAGCAAGAGAAAAGAGTTCAAAGAGCTCACAATTTCTTTATTCTTCAATGGCATGTCTAGGTCAATCGGCGAGGACGAGAGCCCATGAGGCTCTAACTTCTTCGCTTGGACCGGCCTTGTCATAGAACTTCTTCACTCGATGACCATTCACTTTGAAAATATGTCCCCGTTCATCAACCAAGTCCACCGCACCATGAGCATAGATACGGTGGACCACAAATGGTCCACTCCACCTAGTCCTTAACTTCCCCGGGAAAAGTTTAATCCTTGAATTGAAAAGGAGGACCTTGTCACCGGTTTGATAAGTCTTTGGAATTAACTTCCTATCATGCCACTTCTTGGTCTTCTCCTTGTACAACTTGGAGTTCTCATAGGCTTTCAACCTCAATTCTCCCAACTCATGAAGCTCTAGAAACCTCTTCTCACCGGCCAAGTTGATATCCCAATTCATCTCCTTGAGAGCCCATTTTGCCTTGTGCTCAAGCTCTACCGGAAGATGGCATGCCTTGCCATAAACTAGATTGAAGGGTGTAGTTCCCAAAGGTGTCTTGAAGGCGGTTCTATAAGCCCAAAGTGCATCATCGAGCTTAGAGGCCCAATCTTTCCTTGATCGAGATACGGTCTTCTCCAAGATAGCCTTGATTTGACGGTTTGACACCTCGACTTGCCCGCTTGTTTGAGGATGATAAGGAGTAGCAACTCGATGAGACACCCCATACTTGATCAACACATTCTCGAAGCACCTCTCAATGAAATGAGGTCCGCCATCACTTATGAGAACCCTAGGCACACCAAACCTTGCAAAAATGTTGCTTTTCAAAAACTTCATCACTACCCTAGCATCATTGGTTCTTGTTGGTATGGCCTCCACCCATTTTGAGACATAGTCCACGGCTACCAAGATGTACTTGTAAGGCCCCGATGTGGGAAATGGTCCCATGAAATCGATACCCCATACATCAAATAACTCAACTTCTAGAATGCCAGTTTGAGGAGTCTCATTCCTCCTTGATAGGTTCCCCTCTCTTTGGCACTCCTCACACTTCCTCACATAATCATGCACATCCTTAAACATGGTTGGCCAATAATAACCACATTGAAGAATTTTTGAAGTGGTTTTGGAACTCTTAGTGTGACCCCCCGTAGGCAAGGAATGGCAATGGTGAATTATGCTCTCAACCTCTTCACTTGGCACACACCGTCTATAGATTTGATCACTCCCTTCCTTGTAGAGATATGGATCATCCCAAAAATATTGTCTAGCATCATGTAAG
This sequence comes from Fallopia convolvulus, assembly GCA_964016875.1. Classification (NCBI taxonomy): domain Eukaryota; kingdom Viridiplantae; phylum Streptophyta; class Magnoliopsida; order Caryophyllales; family Polygonaceae; genus Fallopia; species Fallopia convolvulus. The sequence goes on from OZ024730.1 coordinate 23,249,008, forward strand.
AATTTCTTCCTAGCTTGATAAGACAAATTTGGTGGGATCACTCCCCCTACGGCAAAGTTAGCAAAATCCGCAAACCAAGGGGAAACCCTCGTCTTACGGCACTAATAGAAAGAAGGCAAGTGGGAGAGAAAGAATTAATCAATTGAGAACGAGATGGAATGGAAATCGAGTTAGGAAACTTACTTTCTTCCGCGGACCGACATTGAAGTGTACCGAGCCCGACATGGTTGGACGCCGGTCTAGCTTCGCAGACACATAGGTAACTCGGGCCCGACTCTGAAGACCTCGGTCCCGACTCACTGGTACCTGCTCTGCCTTTGGTCCGATGTTCTGGACCTCGGGCCCGACTTACTTGGTCCGTCGATCCGCCTTTCCTTTCCTCCTTTCCACTCATGAGAACTTCATCTACCCTTGAATCATTTATAGTCAAACCATCCTCCATCTCCAACATGTACTCAATGGGCAAACGGGATAGATGATCAGCTACCACATTTTCCGCACCGGTTTTGTCCTTGATCTCATGGTCAAACTCTTGGAGAAGGAGCATCCACCTTAGAAGCCTCGGCTTTGCATCTTTCTTCTTCATGAGGTATTTGATTGCCTCATGGTCCGTGAAGACTACCACCTTTGATCCCACAAGATATGAACGGAATTTCTCAAATGCAAACACTATCGCAAGAAACTCTTTCTCCGTCGTTGTGTAATTGCACTGAGTTTCATCCAAAGTTTTGCTTGCGTAGTAGATGGCATGCAACTTTCCATCCTTCCTTTGCCCAAGGACGGCCCCTACGGCGAAATCACTAGCATCACACATTACCTCGAATGGAAGATTCCAATCAGGTGCCGCCATTATTGGAGCCGAAATCAAGGCATCTCTCAACCTACAAAAAGAACTCATGCAATCCTCGGAAAATTTAAAGGGAACATCCTTCATCAAGAGGTTAGACAATGGTTTTGCAATCTTAGAAAAATCCTTGATGAACCGTCTATAAAATCCCGCATGACCTAAGAAACTCCTAACATCACGAACACAAGAGGGAGGAGGTAGTTTTTCAATTATTTCAACTTTAGCTTTATCTACTTCTATCCCCCTACTAGAAACTAGGTGTCCTAGTACTATGCCCTCCTTCACCATGAAGTGGCATTTTTCCCAATTAAGCACCAAGCTAGTCTCCTCACATCTAGTCAAAACCTTGTCTAAGATAGCTAAGCAAACATCAAATGAGGAACCATAGACGGAGAAATCATCCATAAACACTTCTACTATATCCTCAACCATATCGGAGAATATGGACATCATGCATCTTTGAAATGTTGCCGGCGCATTACATAAACCAAAAGGCATGCGTCTATAGGCAAAAGTCCCATAAGGACATGTGAATGTCGTCTTCTCTTGATCATCGGGATGAATAGGGATTTTCCAAAACCCGCTATACCCGTCAAGGTAGCAAAAATATTCATGTTGTGCTAATCTTTCTAGGACTTGGTCTATGAAGGGAAGAGGAAAATGGTCTTTGCGAGTGCTACTATTAAGCTTACGGTAATCAATACACATATGCCATTTTGTTGTGGTTCTCGTAGGTATCATTTCTCCCTTTTCATTTTGCACAACGGTGAGACCTCCTTTCTTAGGAACTACATGCACGGGACTCACATACTTGCTATCGGAAATTGGGAAGATGATTCCCGCATCCAACATCCTAAGTATTTCACTCTTTACCACTTCTTTCATGTTAGGATTTAATCTTTTTTGTGGTTCAATAGTGGGTTTATGGTTATCCTCCATATAAATCCTATGCATGCAAATTGAGGGAGAGATTCCCTTTAGTTCCTCTAGTGAATACCCTAAAGCTCCTCTATGTTTTCTTAGAACCTCTAACAACTTAGACTCCTCCTCATCATTCAAATTGGCATTTATGATTACGGGCAAAGAAGAGTTGGGACAAAGAAATGCGTACCTCAAATCTTTTGGAAGCTCCTTGAGTTCTTGAGATGGTTCCGGTGGTGCTTGAACTTCTTCCTTCTCGGCCTTGAACACCTCCAAATAAGACATCCCTTCCTCCAATTGCTCATGCTCAATCATATTGAGGGCTAGACCTTGGCGCTCTATCTCAATTTCTCTAGGTGGTGGGGTGGCTTTCAACCTAAGCTCCCTTGGCCTTGACTTCTTAGAAACGGCTTCCCATTGCAATCCAAGAGGAACTTGGATCATCTTAGCTTCCTTATGTACGACCCCTTTTTTACATCAATGATTGCCCCAACCGTAGCAAGGAAAGGTCTCCCTAGTATAATCGGTTCACCCGGCACTTCTATCATGTCCACCACAACAAAGTCGATTGGGACATAGTGGCCTTCAATGCAAACGGGGTAATCCTCGACGATACCAATTGGCTCGATGGACGACCCATCCACTTTCGTTAACCTCATGTTGACCGGAGCTATGAGACCCATGGATGTGGATTTCCATACGGTGTAAGGAATGATGCTCGTGCTTGCCCCAAGGTCACACAAGGCTTGGAAGTTTTGAGACCCCACACCAATAGTGATAGCAAACCGACCGGGATCTCCTAGCTTTTGCGGTAACTCCAAGGTCTTGACCTCATCTTGCATTTCTACAATCGACCTCTTCTTGCTCAAAATCTCCTTTAAAAACTTGGCATAGGATGGCATCTCGCTTAATGCATTGGTGAACAGGATAGAGATGTTCAAACCTTGCAAGAGTTTGAGAAACCTCTTGAACTTGTTCTCAACAACATCTTTCGGCTTCTTTGAGGGATATGGAAGAGTTGTTGCACCTTGAATCTTGCTTGGATCAACCTCCTTGGACTTCCCCTCTTCACTTGCAACATTTCCTGGTTGGACCGACTTAGGCACCACGTCGGGCCCGATGTTGTGTATCTCGGTCCTGGGGCGGAGCTGAGGCAGAGTAGTCGGATCGACATCTGGGTACGTCGGGCCCGACTTACTCTCAACCTCGGTCCGGGGTAGAGGAGTCGATCTTCCTGCTGGATCGACTTTAGGGAACCTCGGACCCGACTTGCTGGGTAAGTCGGTCCGGCTCTCTTCATTCTTCTTAGGCATGTGTGGCTCGGGTAGGTTTCGGCCACTTCTCAATCCAATTGCCCGGACTTCATTTTGATTGTTTTGAGCTCGGGGGTTCTCCTCGGGTCGGCCCGGAAGTCTCTCATTCTCTCTCGGGGCTTGAGTTGCAATTTGGGCAAATTGATTGTCGACTTGCCTCCTCCATGCACCAAACTCATTGAATTGGGTCCTCATCTCCTTGAACCCATCCCTCATCTCTTGAGCCAATGATTGTAGCTCATTGAATCCCGGTGGCCTATATGGTGGTGGTTGCGGCGCCCTTGGCACGTTTTGGTTGAAGTTGTTGTTGTATCCTTGAGCTTGACCGTTGTTCCACCGGCCATTACCACCATTGTTGAAGTTGCCTCTTCCACCGAAATTTCCTCGAACATAGTTTGCCTCCTCAATTCGCTCGGCCAAGCGTACTTGGCTCATATTCGGACAAACTTGTGTAGCATGTGCAAAGGATCCACACTCCTCACAAGCTCTAGCATTTTGCTTGTAGTAGTGGACTTGCCTCTTAAGCTTGCTCACTTCACCTTCAAGGAATTGGAGCTTCACATCCTTGTCAATGTCTTCTCCCTTTGGATCATATAACTTCCTTGCACCTTCACCTTGAACTTTCACCTCTTTGCTAGATTGACTCACCCCATACATGGCCTCATAATCGGATAGCTTGTCAAGTAGCTCCCAAGCTTGATCCGGTGTCAAGTCTATGAACCCACAATCGGTGTGGAGATTGAGCTTGTCCTTCGTTGCCGGATTGATGCCTTGGAAAACGATGTCTTGGAGCACATATGGTTGTTGGCCATGAGTAGGACATTGGCGCAACATCTCCTTGAAACGGTCCCATACTTCGAAGAGAGGCTCATTCGGACCTTGTTGAAAGCTTGCAATTTTCCTTCTTAGCTCGGTTGTCTTTGAGGGCGGGAAGAACTTCATCAAGAAAGCATCATGGAGTGCCTTCCAAGTTGTGATCGACCTAGGGGCTTGGCTCTCGAGCCAATGTGTGGCCTTGCCCCCAAGTGACCACTTGAACGCCTTTAGAAGCACATACTCCAACGTCTCCTCGTCGGTAGATATCGTCTCACACATGTCCACAAAGCGTTTGACGTGCTCTATGGGACACTCATGTGGACGGTCCTCGAATTGATCACGCTTGATGAGGGAGATGAATTGCGTCTTGATCTCAAAATTCTTGGCAACCTCGGGAAGCACAATAACCGGTTCGGGTACCCTCAACTCCGGATGCATGTATTGGCGTGCATTCCGGGGTAGAGCGTTGAGTTGAGCCTCGGCCCTCATCCGTTGCTCCCGTTCTCTTCTTGCCTCCGCCTCTTGATTGTCCTTCTCAAGTTGCAATCTAGCCATTTCGGCCCTAAGTCGAGCCAACTCCTCTTCACCATGGAGAGCTTGATTCTCCATCCTTTTCCTTCTTCGGGCTTCTTTGAGAATACTTTCCGGATCACTCACAAACTCAAGCTCAAGTGTTCCTCGGGAGGAACGAGCTAGCATACACCTATGAAACAAAGACACAAACCAAAACAAATCAAAAACAAAGAAAGGGTTTGGGCTATTCCCTCACCCAAATCACTAGAAAAACACAAGAAACTCCCCAAAATGGCACTCAATGCACTTAGACTTCCCCAGCAACGGCGCCAATCTTTTGATCGCTCGTGTGTGCGAGGGTCTAGAGATACAATTTATAACCCGACCCCGTTGTAGCACGTGGTGGGTGTCGAACGCTCGGGAAATCTACTCGATTGAGGTGCCTAGACACTAGAAAGCTGGAAAGGAGAACTTAAAACAAAGGAAAACAAAGAGAACAGTCGGGACCGATACAAGTGTCACTAGAAAGCTGGGTTTTGTCGAACTCAAAGATTGAAAGTAGATTTTGGGCTTTTGGGTTCCTACTCTAGTAGATTAAGGCTTTTCCATCCTAATTCAAGCAATAAGTGATGATCGGAATAGGATCGAGTGCTTTCGCCCTCATTCCAACCACTTCTACACATCGATCCTTGGGGAAATCCCCTTCGAAGCAAGGTCTTGAGATGGACAAATGTTCACTTTCGCTACTTTGCCAATCACAAGCCTTGATTCCTTACTTTCGTAAGGAATTGTAGCTCTATGTAGAGTGGGTTCCTAGATCAAGCACTCAAGGCTATGGAATTGGGGTTTCTAGCCCAACCTAGCTAGAGTTTTCCCCCCATAACCCAAGATCAAGGAGATCTACTCCATATGGCAAACAAAGAAAGCAAACAAATCATAAAGCAAAGCAATCAACATCATCAATCTCAAACCAAAGCCAAGTTTCATTCACAAATCAAAAGCAATCCACAAACTCCAATCAAAGGTTTCCAAATCCACAAAATCAAAACAAAGCAAAGCTAATCTATCAACCAAACCTATCAAATCTCCTCTCCTAGGCCGATTCCCTCTCTTCTCCTTCTCCTCTCCTTTCTCCTTGCTCTCCAAGTATCCTCTTGAGAGTTTTTTGAGGGTTGGTTCCTTGCTAAGTGTGGGAACCTCCCTTAATTGTGTGTCAACCTCCTTTGGGAACCCCCCTTTGTGTGTGGGAACCCCCTCCAATTAGAAGATAAGAGAGCCTTTATAGATGAGGGGCAAAAGTGGTAGTTTACAATTTCGTGCCTTGGAGCCCAAGCAGTCATCGACCGACTCGGACCGACACGGAGCAACCTCGGGCCCGACTTACTGGGCAAGTCGGTCCGAGGTCAAGAAATTCATCTCGGGTCCGGCGTTGGTTCTAACTCGGTCCGGACCTCGTTCCACCTTCTTCTTGTTGGCTTTTCTCTTGTTCTTCTTCATGCCTTGCTCCTCTCTTTCCCTCTTAAGCTCGGTCCTTGCTCCATGTTCCGAGTCTCCTTCAAAACGACCCTTGATCCATGCCAAAACACCTACAAAACACATAAAATGCGCATAGTCTCCGAATCTCATAGAAACACGGGAACTAAGCTAAAAAGGAACAAAACACACAAGAAAAGGGGAAAAGGAAACATATTTACAAAGGAAATCATGTATAAAAACACTACCAAATAAGGAGACATCAAAACATGGAAGGCGTACCCTAAGCAAAACATGGAACGTCGTACGGCTCAAAAAATATTATGTGTAAACTCTCTAAACCCCGTTGCTCCTTCCAAGTTTTTATGAATAAAGGATTGCTGGCTTTTATAAAACTCTCTCAAAAGCGGAAATCTCGTGTTAAAGTCCACCCCTCGCTTCCCGCTTGGGGTTGGAGAATCTCATTAAGGTCACCCCTCGCTTCCCGCTTGGGGTTGGAGAATCTTGTTAAGTCCACCCCTCGCTTCCCGCTTGGGGTTGGAGAATCTCGTTAAGTCCACCCCTCGCTTCCCGCTTGGGGTTGGAGAATCTCATTAAGTCCACCCCTCGCTTCCCGCTTGGGGTACGAGAATCTCGTTAAGTCCACCCCTCGCTTCCCGCTTGGGGTTGGAGAATCTCGTTAAGAACGCCTCGCTTCCCGCTTGGGGTTGGAGAATCTCGTTAAATCCACCCCTCGCTTCCCGCTTGGGGTTGGAGAATCTCGTTAAGTCCACCTCTCGCTTCCCGCTTGGGGTTAGAGAATCTCGTTAAGTCCACCCCTCGCTTCCCGCTTGGGGTTGGAGAATCTCGTTGAGCCCACCCCTCGCTTCCCGCTTGGGGTTGGAGAATCTCGTTGAGCCCACCCCTCGCTTCCCGCTTGGGGTTGGAGAATCTCGTTGAGTCCACCCCTCGCTTCCCGCTTGGGGTTGGAGAATCTCGTTGAGTCCACCCCTCGCTTCCCGCTTGGGGTTGGAGAATCTCGTTGAGTCCACCCCTCGCTTCCCGCTTGAGGTTGGAGAATCTCGTTGAGTCCACCCCTCGCTTCCCGCTTGGGGTTGGAGAATCTCGTTGAGTCCACCCCTCGCTTCCCGCTTGGGGTTGGAGAATCTCGTTAAGTCTACCCCTCGCTTCCCGCTTGGGGTTGGAGAATCTCATTGAGTCCACCCCTCGCTTCCCGCTTGGGGTTGGAGAATCTCGTTAAGTCCACCCCTCGCTTCCCGCTTGGAGTTGGAGAATCTCGTTGAGTCCACCCCTCGCTTCCCGCTTGGAGTTGGAGAATCTCGTTGAGTCCACCCCTCGCTTCCCGCTTGGAGTTGGAGAATCTCGTCGAGTTCACCCCTCGCTTCCCGCTTGGGGTGGGAGACAAACAAAAATCGTCATGCGAGATCCGAGAAAGTCTCAAGATCTTTGTATGATGATTATTAGTACGTCTAACTAGCACTTGTTTAGATTTGTATGAATTTCCTGAACAGTGGAGTCGAATTTAGAGAAGGGCGAGATCCGAGCGAATCTCATGACCTCGATGCGAAATTAAAAGACCCGATGTGGCCCGAGTACCACAATAGTTGGGGCACTCGAACCATGGGGTTGGATGGATATAGACATATGCAAGCAAGCTTAAGACTCCCAAACAATCACAAAAAAGAGAAGTGATATAAAAAAAGGGGTGCCACAAGGGCCAGGATGTTTAAATACAGACCCCGCAGGGCCACCAAAATAAAGGCCACAAGGGCCAAGATGTTTAAATTACAAACCCCGTAGGGCCACCAACAAGACAAAAAAAAGAAGAAGAAGAAGAAAAAAGAGAAAGCAGCATCTTTCAGCTCTTTGGGGGATCGACAGCGGGATTGGCGGGGTCCTTAAGGGCTTCTGGGGCATTGACGGCGGAACCCGCGGGAGTTTCCAAAACGGGGTCGGCGGTGAGAGACGGCTGGGAGCTTGGCGCGCCTGTCGCAGGCTGAAGTCCCGTGACGACAACCTCAGGATCCTCATGAACAAGCTCCACCGCGGGAGGCGCCTCGCTAGCGACGGTCCCATCCGCGTTGAGGAAAAAATCACATTCTCCCTCGGGCTCCTCCCCTGTCTCCTCCCCCATAGTCTCGTCGTAATTGGGGTTGAAGAAGACAATGCGAGGATCGATGTGCCCGTACTTGGCCACCGCTTGGTTAACGCCCATGTGGACGGCCTAGTGGAACATCTTCCTTACGCTTTCCACCAGCTCCGCTTTGTACTCCTCCGAGGCCACGTACTTGGGACCCGCGACCTCAACCTCCTCGCTGAGCTCGACGATACGCCGTTCAAGGCGGGTAATCTCCTCCTCAGCCCTCGAGAGCTCCGCCTCTTTCTCCTTGAAGAACTTGTGCTCAGCGGCGAGCTTACCCCGAAGCTCCTCATTCTCGCCATGTAGAACCTCGGCCGCCTCTCTTGCCTTACTCTCCCGCTCATTTGCCCGGGTCTCTCCCTCCTTTGCACGGGCCTCTCCCTCCTTTGCACGGGCCTCCCCCTCCTTCGCCCTCGCCACCGCCTTGGCCTCATCCCTCGCCGCAACCTCCGCGGCTTCGACCCGCCTCTTGGCCGAAGCAAGCTCCTTCGTCTGCTTCTCGCACTCCTCCACGCGGGCTTTGAGCGCCGCCTCCATCTTTTCCATCCTCGCGTAGGCAAGGCCGATGCGGCTGCGGTTGTAGTTATCAAAAAAGGTATGTTGCAAGTTCACCAAAGTGATTAGAAAAAGAGAAAATAAGTCAGCAGGCACGAGGCCCAAACCAGAAACGAACTCAACAAAGCAAAACTTACCATAGCCGAATATCGGGCGGCCTCGTCGTCGAGGGCAGCCTTGGTGAGATTGTTGGCCCACGCGACCTCCTCCTTCCACTCTTCCCGGCCCCACTTCACCGGGGCACCCCTAACCGGGCCGGGGCAATGAAATTTGGCGGGCGAAGGACCATCGACATCGAGAGCTCGTCCCTCGAAGTTAAAGGGGGGATGGCATCTTTCCCTAACGCACCTCGCTGGTCTTCCGCCCGAGGTTTCTTCTTCTTCTCCCCAGGAGGGGACTCCACGCCTTTCCTCTTATGCCGGCCCTATCGCCGCACCCTCGAGAGGAATGAGATGACGTCTTCGCGACGTCCCCTTTCGGCGGGGCCACCGCGGAGGTTTTCTCTTCTTTGGATGTCCTCGCGACGTCTCCTGTGGGCGGCTTTGCAACGTCCCATTGGGACGTCTTCGCGACGTCCCCCTTAGGCGGAACCCCCCCAACGGTCTTCTCCCCGGACGCCATCGACGGCGGGGGTGTAGGTTTGGGCTGCGCGGGGGGCGGCCTCGCCTGCGGGAAAGGCTCCTTGATAGTTTTCCCCTTCAGACCTCGGGGGACCGAAGTCGTAGAGCTAGAAGTCATGGGTTTCTTTCCCTCTGACTTCGAGGTAAGAGCGCGCAGAAGATCCACTGCCAAAGAAAAACATAGAGATAAGTTAAAAGGAAGAACAAAGAAACAAAGCGAGGTTAGCAAGGCTTCTAAAGACGGCGTTAAAATAAGCTAAGATGGCGAGGTTGTTGACCTCGCTATCCAACAAAAGAGGGCAGACAAAAAATGCATACATAATGAAGGAATAAAAATTAATTACCCTCGCTACCTCGCGTGGCGGAAGGGCGAGGCTCAGGCCGGCCCGCTCAAGCCGGTCATGTGCTAGATACTTTTGGTACGAGGCCTGACACACCAGAGCATATCGTGCCTTGAGTGCATTGAGTTGGGGGACTGTGTGCTGACCCACTTGCCGAAAGAAGTTGCCCGACACCGTGGGAAAATTTAGATACCTCCCGGTGACGTCCCAAACCAGGAACCAATTCATCTTCCATGGCCCGACGTTCGAAACGTTCTTGGTAATCTTGATACCTGGCAAGCTAAGGTTGACAAGGCAAGACTTTTGCTCCTTCCTCACTAGGAATAGAGTCGACATATTATCAACATTCGGCCCATCCCCAATCTCGCGACTGCGAACCGTGTAGGCGCACAGCAGCCTCCAAGCATTAGGAAACAACTAGGCAGGGCAGATCTGCATGGCCCACAAGAAGTCGATAATGTGTTGGGCCAGGGGCAACCTGAAGCCCGCTTGAAGACTAAACAGGTGCACAACCACGCACCTCTCATAAGACGCCAAGGAGTTGCCCTCCTCTTCAGGAAGTGCTAGCTCAATCCCCTCGGGCCAGGCAAAGTTCTTGGCAATGTCCGCAAGATGCTTGGACTCCAGCTGGGTAGGCATTCCCCCGAACAGAAAAACCTCGCGTGTATCCGAGGACATGGGGATCCTTTCCTCAAGGATAGGTGGGACGCAGGACACGGCATCGGTAATATATGCCGCATCAAAGTTTGCAGGCTCATAAGAGTCAGACGACGTCGCTACAACCTCGGCAATGACCTCATCGGAGACGGAAGACGAGGCCATTTCAACACCAGACGACGCGCGAAGCCGAGAAAAACGCGAGCTAATGGAGACTTCGGAGTTGCTAGAAGAAGGGTCGCTAAAAATCAGCGAAGGCGACCTTGGGTTCTGGGAGTCGCTAGGCTCTACGCTTCCTACGGACTCGGAGACCTCCTCGTAAAAACCCTCTTGAACTTTGAACACGAAACCTGGTGGGGCTCACAGAAGCTCTCCTAGGCATGAAAAACGACATCCAGGCCGCGGGAGGCTAGCACCTTGAAAAGAGATAAGCGATGAGACATCGGGCAAGATAACCAAAGGGAAGAAAAACGCGAGGTCATAAACCCCGAAGTAAAAAGCGAGACGAGGTCAAGATAACCAAAGGGACGAAAAGCGCGAGGTCATAAACCCCGAAGTAAAAAGCAACACGAGATCACATGTTATAGGAAAGGGCCGCTTAGTTATAAGCGGGAAATTTGGGCCATTTTCTGTAAATAGTTGAAATAAGGTTGTTAGGGAGTTTGTTGGAAAGCTGTTAAATGTGAGCTGCGTCTCACAAGCAATTCATTCGGACTTCATTTTCCAAATTGTAAACTCTCTCTCTCTATCAATTGATCAATGGTGCCCGATTCCCTTCCTTGCAATTGAGGAATCCGCGAATTGTGTTCTTGAGGTGTTGTTTGTTAGAACAATAGTTCAATTCTATCTTTCTCTTGTTTGAATTCTAAGATTACGCTTTTTCGTTATCATCACAACAAATGAAGAGAAGAAGAGCGCGAGGTCATAACCCTGAAAGGAAAGACAACGCGAGGTCATGAGGGAAGAAGGCCACATGGCACCCTAGACGCTACTCTGACAAGATAGGACGGCGGAGGAGAATTTGAAGCGCCAAAAGGAAGAAAGAGAAAGAAGAGTGCTAACCAGCGGTGGAAGCCAGCGATGGAAACCCAAACGTCCCGTCAGTCGGACATCATGTTTGGGTTTCCGAGGACCTCAAAGTTTCGAAAAATGGCGGACAGGAAAGCAGGAACTCAACCGTCACCTAACGGCCAAAGGCTTCAGGGGCGTGGCATTGGTCTGACGGTGGTGACCGCTTACCACCACCATCTCACCGATGTAACGCTAGCAAAACACACCAGCAAACAACCACCTCCCCCCCGAAGCGCAACACAAAAAAGAAAAGCAAGACGAAAAGAAAAGGGAGAGAAGCAAAGAGGAAACAAGGACACCACACCACCCAAGAACCACCCTCAACACCACCGCCGCACCGCCGCACCGCCAACAAGAAACACCCAGAAATCACCAACACCCACCCAAGTACAAAAAGAAACAAGGAAAGAACGAAGAAAAATGACAAGGGCAACGCCCAGAAACACACGCAACCCTACCACCGCCGCTTCGCCACCGTGATACCGGCGCGAAACACCAGGCGACACACCGTTGCCTTTACAAAACACGGAGCAAAAAACGAACAAGGAAAAATCGAAGGCAAAAAACACCGAAAGACAGGGAGAAGAGGGTTGAGAACTTACTTGTTTAGAGTCGGCAAAGAAAGGGCGGTGGTGCAACTGGCAAATGGCGAAATGCTCGTCAGAAACCGTTTGGAGAAACCGCTCGCAGGAAACCGAATAGACGAAGAGAGAGAAGGAGCGAAAATGTTGGAAAGAGAAGATGTGGGGGAGGCGTATGAAAAGCGCCCCTATAAAGAGCAGATTTGGGCCTCCCCCGCTCCCGAAAGGCTTATTGGGCATGTCTCACCTGGACAACCCACTAAGCAAGGTATGACGAGCAGGCCCAGGAAGCTTCATCCGTGCAGAACAAGAAGAACGCCTAAGTACAGAGCCTCACACCTCGCAGAGTGCCCTCCCCACCTCGGGAACCATACGCCTCGCAAAGTGCCTTCCCAACCTCGAGAGCTTTACACCTCGCAGAGAACTTCCCAACCTCTAAAGCACCCCGCATTCCACGATCCCAGGGAACTTATGCCATGCGGCCCTCGAGGCGAGGCCCCCAGGCCATGGGGTTGTGATGATGTCCAAACTAGTAAAATAATAGGTGGGCCCGGGGAACCAAAAAACAAATAGACACGACGGTGTTTCCAAGGACGATTCGGGGCCCCACACTAACCCCCCCCCCCATTTTTAAAACAAAGTTCTTACCCTCACGAGGTTCTCCGAGACCTCGGAGCGAGGTCTCAACCTCGTAGCCGACTCTTCTGACACACCTACCCACCAGAACCACTCAACTAACGCCGCTCCCTTGGACCAATCACCAGACACCTCACCTCTAAACCAATCAGGAGCCTTGATCTCGGGCGTCCCACATCGGATTATAATCAAAACTTGACTCCCCAATCCCCTATAAATAGAGGGGTACCTCGTATGGAAAAGGGGTCGAAAAACATCTAAAACTCAAGAACTATCTTGGTCGTTGAACATCGACGTGATCGAAACATCGTTAAAAGACCTCGCTATAGACAAGTGGAGTCCACAAAAAGACTTCAAGTCATACAGAAACCTCTCTCACACCAAAGACCTCGCTACCCAATCTCACAAGACTCCCTACACCACGCTCTTAGGTCTACCTCATCTCAAGTTCAACCCAGCCATACCTAGGTGGTAGAGTCGTTTAGCAAATAGGAGATCTCGAATATTGTTAGATCGAGATCTCGAATACCCGTAGGAGGTCTAGGGTATAACTCTCAATTGTTTATTAGCCTCGTTGGTTTTGTAACGTCGTTGTAAGAGAAATATAAATAAAGAAGCAAGTGTTTGCACAATCGAATATAATAACCTCGTTCCTTGTCTTCTAGCGAGTCGTTATTTCGAGTTTCATCAGTTATTTGTGTTATATTATAAATGTGCTTTATGTTTTATTTATGCATTGCTGTTTGTTTACATCAATTATAGCTTCTCAATTCCATTAGTCCCGAGTCCATGTAGATTGGTGTAATTTAATACCATTGCATTGCTTTAGAATAGCCAAGTTGAAGCTTTTGCTGCATGTGCATAGCCATTAATTGGATACCTTTATAGTAATTAATTGATTTACATTTTACCTAATAATTGCAGGTGCTAAGAAAACTTGGATTGGATTGATGTGACCTTGAAATTCTATGCATTAAAGATTAGGCTCCATCAACTAAAAGTTAGTGTCTCTTGTCAATTGGTTTGGAATAAATGCTCTTGTTAATTCCTTTCCCATTTTTACTCGATAGGTGTTGAGAAAATCATAGAATGGGCTGTAAATCATCACTTCATGTACTATTGGGAAACTTTGCAAGATGATTCTAAGATCACAATTTCTAGTGAAAGGTTAGTGCTCATTAGTAGCTTTAAACATTATTTTGGAGGAATAAGGCATTTTCTCTCTTGTTGTGTTCACAAACTCGAATGAACACTCAAGTTATGCCCAGAAAATATGAACGACATACCCTTAGTAAAACATGAATATCTCCTTCGTTTCTCACCTTTTTATGATTCGTTTGAACCACTATAAAGTAGACTTGGAGAAAATTCTAATGAGATCAACCACGCCTCAATCCGTTGTCGAAACATCGAAAACGTGTTCGTTGAAGTTGCCTTTGTTTTCAGGGTTGTTGTTGTGTGTGAGGGCAAGTGATGGGCGCGAACCACGGGCCCAACTCGGCCCGTCCGACCCTCCCTTGGTCTTTTGGGTATCTTATGGTTTGATATTTTTATTTAATATAATATTGTTAAATTTTATAAAAATATATTTAGTCATTTTTATAGTAGTTCAAGTGAATTTTAAAGGTTTAAGGGAAATTCCGTCTGGTACCCTTGAAATTTTTCCTTTACCGGGTGGTCCCCTGAAAAAAAAAATTATTCTGGAATATACCCATGAACTTATGAACTTGTTGGGTTCGTACCCTTAGCTAGGGTTTTCCTTAGATTTTCCGTTTGATTTCTAATAAAAAAATTGAATTGATTAATTCTGGTCCAACTCCTTCATCTCTCCTCCGTCAAACCCGAATCACTTGGTTGAAGAGATATACTTGTATATTTCTTTTTATTTTATTAATTCTCCCTTTCTCTGATTTCTCGTGTACGGTCATTCCACAATAATCCGGCAACATCCACCGGAGGCTGCTGATTTCTCTTGCTGAATTGGTTACAAGATCTGAAATTGACGCATAAAATTAATCAAATTTAGGTAGCCCGTGAAACCCCATCCGAAGATGAGGATGCAGATGCCATGTGAGGCTGCTGGTTTCGTCGAACATCTTGGAGGCCGTTGGCTGCCCTCAACCTTCTCTCCTTCTACTGTTCTTCTTCTCCTCCTCTTCTTACTGAAATTTTTCCTTTTGGGAGTGCGGGCCGATAATGAATGCCACTGAAGGAGATCTTGCAAAGCTTAGAGAGTTGCCATTAGAGGCTTTGTAGTATATCTGGTGTTTGGGGGATCATAGCATTCTCAACCACGGAACTTTGACTTTTGATCTCTCTATTTGCTGAAGCTTAACACACAATTTTCAGAATTCAAACTGACTCAAATTTTCAAATAAAATGAAATTAGTTCGAATTTCGGAGATCTCTCAAATAACAAGTTCAGACCTCAAACTTCAACGCCATAAGACTTCTCTCCTCATGTTGTTCTTCATCCCACTCAATATTTTCCCCTTTTTAACTAGAAATCAAATGGAAATCTTAATTAAGGGTACGGACCGAACAAGCTTATTCAGGAATAATTTTTTTTTTCAGGGAACCAACCGAAAAAGTAAAAAGCTCGAGGGTACCAGACGGAATTTCCCAAGGTTTAAAAATAGTAACCTTTACAACGAAAATAATTTGTACTTCTTGTGAAATTTAATAATCTTTTTATAACCATATTCCTAGTTATGTTAAAATTTAGAATATTATGAATACAACATGTAAAGTTTATATAAAATATAAACTTAGTCTTGTTTCGTCGTTCCTAAATCAACGTCGTTGGGTAACAAAATACATTGGCGGTAATTTATTTTGTGGTTGATTGAAAGAGGACCAAGTTCAAGTCATAATCTCGAGTGATCGTCATTCCAAGGCAAGTGAACTCGGTTCCTTTTCCGCATTTGTTTTAAAAGCATGATTTCTATCATGATGTTTTTAATATATGTTGGGAACTTCTGTGTGAATAAAATGGAACACAGGATTGTATTACATTCCTAGATTTAGTGATTGTTATTCCTAGTCTTACCTTAGGTTGCATTAGTTATGGATGTATGCCTTATTGTTTTATGCTGTTGTGTGTATATTTTTTTTAGCTCCATTGTAAGAAGCCGAACGTAAAGTCTTATGACTTATATCATATAATAATTAATTCTCGCTAGGTCGTTTTTTTTAAAAACCCTAGCTAAGGTCAGGACCTATATCCCTCAACCGCAGAGGGGTGCTCGCACATTTTAAGTGTCATGGGACGTAGGTTCCCGTATATCTTAAAGAATCCCTCAACCGTTGAGGGGTGTTCGCACTTTATAAGTGCCATGGGACGTAGGTGCTCGTATATCTTAAAGAAGTATTCTGAGACTATGTCTCTTCTAATCAAAGTACCTAATAATCAAAGCGGAACTATTTTTAAACATTTAAAAGCAACTCAGATAAGTGTACTCGTACACAAAGTAATATGGATAGGATGGTCGGTACAAAATGGGAAATCGTCCTCGCTCTCGGATTATGTTGTCATCTGGTTCCAATCTGAATTCGCACAACACGTATGCGGTGAGGTTGGTTGAGGTGTGCGGGGTCAACGAGGGTTTAATAAACCAACTATAACGATTTGTGTGTAACCATGTTCCCAACATATCTGCATTAAAAGTCCGAGACATCACCCTTTTTGATGGTCTTTTCTTTTCTCTTTCGAAAGTTCATAACATTTTCCATGGAAGGATGTAGTCATTGGGTTCGACCGACTTTAATTACGTTTCCGATCCCCGTAATTACACTCTCTTCCTAAATAGGAACCACCTTAGAAAACCCACTTGCTTAGTTTGTCACAAGACTAACCCGATCATTTATTTTTCTTGCATGGTCGGCTGGTGTCAACCGTATTTCTCATCGCGGAACATCAGGCGATCTTTCCATTCAGGTTGTCAGAAGTATGTTGCAGATGAGACGAGCTGCAGTTGGATATTCTGTCACAAGGTATAAAGTCGACTATATTTTTTGAGTTTATGTTAAACGTGTCTAGGGTTTTATTTCCTAGATAATGTCTAGGCGCAAGAATTACTGTCTTGATGTAATTTCAAATACAACATTTCATGGATCTTCCGATGTAAGGTTTTATACTCCTATAAAGGAGAAGTTCAATAAAAGAAAAAAAATTATATCTCACTTTTATCCAATATTATATATCGATTTCTTTTATTTATTATAATTAATTGTATTAATTGTTCGGATTCAAGCCTAGGGTGGCTTCGGACTTCAAATCCGAGGCCACTGGCGTGTGACATTCCTGATGTAAAATTGGGGTCTTACAATTTTGGGTTGTTACATATCGAGCCATTTTCAAGGATCCATTCAAGGTGAGTCACATCCTTGATTGAACCTTTAATTTATGTTTTTGAATTGTGAGTCATATCTCTCTAATTCCACATCCATATCCATCACTTCATCTCATTCAGTCGCCTTGCATTGCCACTCCATCAATCTCATTCAATCTCATTCACATTTCCATCAAAATCTCTTCTAGGTGGATTCGGCGACACCTTAGTGGAACTGTCATAACTTCCGATCCACAAATGATATTGATCTCAAATTTTGAGGAATTTAACTATACTCATAAATCTAACACCTTGATTTGAAATCACTCAATTCAGAGTCTGAAATAAGGAGAACTACCCTTGTGAAGCTTGAGAAGAAGCGCCAATAACAGATTTGTCGTTGCCCATTATTCCAAGCCAAGTCGATGTTGTCTCGCGCAGCTCTAACATCAACAATCCTTATCATTGAGTAGGTTGTTTTGGTTTCCCTTTAGAGACATCAATAATCTTTAAAGCCTTAGCCTTTTTAAGAATCTCCTTAGGAGAATGATCTCTAGGGCTCTTCTTATTAGTTCCAACCTTTGCTTCTACATCAATTGAAGGAATTAAAGCAACTAGAAAATCATCTTGTATAGATGATCTTGATCCTGCTTCTTCATCCTTTTTCTGATCTGATATGAGCTGTTTTATAAGATTGTCATAAACAAGATCATTAACTTCATTAGGATAGTCACTATTAATGATTGTTGCAAACTTCGAATATGAAGGATTCACACATTCTTGAAAACACACAAAAATATCAAATAATGTCATCAAAATAACATAATCATTTAGATAAATAATTGTCATCAAATTGCATGTGATGAGATAGAAGCAAATGTGATCAAACAATATAAAATGTCAACATCATTAAAGTATCATCGAATAATGTTTAATGTCATCAAAAAAGCAATGTTGATGAAATTTGTGGAATATCATCAACAAAATCTTGTGATGACATTTATAAAAATGTGATAAAAAACCAATGCTGAGAATAACCTTGTGATGACATTTTTGATGGCATTAAAATGTTATCGTAAGTATAATTAAGTCAAGTTGTGATACATTAGTTAATTGCCATCAACATTTTAATCAAATAAAAAAATGAACTATTCATATGAACATAAAAAAAAAACCTTACCAATGTTTCATGTCATTAGTGTGTGTTGCCTAACAAATTTTTCAAAGCTACACCCATGCAACAAGTAAGGAACCTCTTTTCCACCTCGACAATCATAATTACAAATTTCATGAAAATGTGGAAAAGACTCCACTATCCACATCCATAATCAATAAGGAACAGATTAAACACAAAAAATGCATATAAATCACAAAAAAAAAAAAAAAATATTTAACACAATAGTGGGATATCTAAACATATTATAGCCAAATCTATACTTTGGATACTTGATCTTCTCGCTATCATGTTCATTACAATTCTATTTCATCAACCTATTAACCAAATCATCGTAATACACCCTCCCTCATGGATAAGCACTAAACTTATCAAGTATTACTGACAAGCAATATGTTCTAGGTCAATGTCAATGTTAGAATGATTAGGAATCAACATACCTTAAAAATTCAACAAATGTGCAATCCTAAAATTCTTGATTGGATCTTTCAAACATACAAATTTTGCCACCAAAACATTGTATGAACATTTATTAAAATCTACCACTTTGGCAATATCAACTATAGGAATGTCAACAGGACTAAAATTGGCAAAATTTAACCCCGTTATAGTAGTAAAATCTGAAATAGAAAACCAACAAACCTTCCCCATATTCTCAACCACATCTCATGATCATATCAAGTCTTTAACTAGTACATTAAGACAAATTGCACAAGAATTGGATGAAAGGACATTTCTTTACTAACCTAATAACATGACCAAAACACCCTCAAATAACATAGACTAATCTTCATTTGAAAGGTGAGACTTCTATAAGTTGGAACAGTAAGAGAAAGAATCCACTCAAGAAATTTTTCTCCATATATGAAACCCTAGTTGAGCTACATGTAATTCCCACATACCCTATTGTCAAACTTGATTTGGATGTATGCAACATATCCATGGATGGAGCACCAAGAGAAAGGAAGGAAGAAGAGCAACCACAATTCTTACTGACAGAGTTGCCCACCTTTTAGGCCCCATTCGGTAACTCAAAATAAGGAGCTTATGGAGAATATCACGTTTCTCGATAAAAAAAAAACTAAACTCCATTGTAGGTGTTCACAAAACGAAACTTAAGGAAGATTATCGAGTTTATTTCGAGCTTAAAAAATAATCGACACCATATAGCTTACCGAGTTTATCAAACTAACTTATCGTTTCTTAAAAAAAAATATAGGGTTTAGGATGTTTTATTTTTATTTATTTATTATTATTTTGTTAATATTACATGCTTTTTTTTGGTATTTTACCAAAAGATTAAATATCCATAAGCAAATCCCTACTGAACACCCCCTATCATATCTATACTACGTTAAACAAAGGAAGTGGGTTCTCGTAACTTCCTTATCTAACCGCGCGTTCAATTAGTATCTCGCTTTTCTGGCCGTCTAATTTATTCTCCATTTCTCTTAATTTTGTTATTATTATTATTATCCCTCCTCACTCTCTTTTGAATCTTTCTTCTGCTCTCATTCTTCCCTCTTTCAGTTTTCTTCCCGACGACTTCCTCTATCATCTTCTCTTTCTGCTTTCTTCTCGACTTCGTTCTTCTACTCAACACCTCCTCTCCCACCTACAGGGTTGTTGCTCTTCGCGAACCGCCGTCATCTTCAATTCGATGAAGGATTCTGCTCAATCTCTGAGGTTGCTCACTGTTGTCGCCCGCTGGTCTAGGGTTTCTCTTCCGGTTGTCGTCGGTGGCATGCTCTCCCCCACTAGCTTTCAGGTTTGCTTCTGGTTCGCTCCTTTTTTCCGTTCAAGTGCACTATTGAAGGTTATGCTAAATGCTTTCCCAATTGTCTGCCTTTGAGATGCAATTCCTAGGGTTTTCTAGATGCTTTATAGTTGTAGTTGTCTCATAAACATCCAATTGTCCGCACCTAATTTCAGTATCAGCACCAAAAAGCTTCAACATCATAAGCTTCAGCACCGATAAACACCCCCTTGGAGCTTTCTCATCCTCGGTTAATTATCTTGGAATGAATTCAAACAATAAGATCAAGTCTAAAAAGAGACGCTGATACGAACAATAAATGAAATTGTTTAAAACCAACCAGCGGCCTACATTAATTTTTCTAGTAAAACAAACATTCCGCATCGTGAGTCCTAATTACTTGGTTTTCCAGATTATGCAGTCAGTACTCACAAAACTATCCTGCTTTTGTTTTCCACTTTTCCTACCTACCTTCTCAGGACTTGCTAACGCGGTTATCCTTGTCATGAGCATCATCATCATGAGCAGCATCAGAATCAACTGGAATTGAATTGCTTTCTTCTTGTTCTATCGATACCATATGAGTACAGTTTCCATTCATACCAAGTGGATTTGCCTTGGTATCATTTGCGTATGAGCTTGTGTTGCCTTCATCTACCATGGCAGCCATCTCTTCATCCTTCCTCTTTTCTTCCTCTCTTTGACGTCTTCTCCTCGCCTCTTCTTCCTTCAACTGCTTAAACCTTTCTCCTGGACGGGGACCTGTACAAGTTAAAGCTTCCTCCTCAACTGGGGTTGATATAATTTCCACCATGGACTTTTCATCCTTGAAGGTTTCCTCGCTAATTTTTCCCAAGGGATTATTTGCACCTCCCAATTGCTGAAGCCATACTTGCTGAGCTGTGCTCAATATATTATTTGTGAGCCTGCAAGGAGCATTGATAATGTTAGCATATACTTACTTGTTGTATATTGGTGTTAGGAAAAATGTTTTAACACAAGTAAGGAAAGACTCGCTCACCAATAGAGGCTTAGACCAGAAGGCACCGAAAGGGCAAAATACCCGATCATTAAAGGCAGGAATTTTGTTATTGTTTGAGAAGTTTTCATGTTTGGATCATCAGTAGTAGCCTAAAAAGGTTGTAAAAGACATATGAATGTATAATCATTTCTGTATCAGAATTCTAATAATATTTCCTCAAGAGTTGGCTAACCTGGGATGATTGCATAATTTGTACAGATATGTACTGTGAAACAACCAATAATACTGGCAAGGCAAGGTATGCTAATGTGGCAGACCACCCAAGAGGTGGATGACCATCCTGCAAAACACATTCCCCCCAAACATAATAATTTCACCAAAAGCAAGATAATTTCTTTCTTTGCTGATCTATGCATAAATAAAAGTAGGCATGTCCTCACCACAAAAGGGAAAAGCCAAGAGATTCCACTGCCATTTTGTCTAGCAGCTATAGTAGTTGGACCAGCAAGAGAAGGAATCCAAAAGAATCCTTCTGTAAGAAGTCCCTTTATATTAGAAGACAGCATTCACCAGTGCTTAGTTGAGGTAAAATAACGCTGATGATAAAGCACCAGGAACTAAACATGATCTAATAATAATAAAAACATAAAATACCTCATTTGCCACATTTGAAAGGGCTCTATATAGTCCAATCCATATTGGTATAGTGGCCAAAGTTGGCAAGCATCCTATACAAATTAAAAGACATTGTCACGCGTTAAGCACAACTAGAAGGATATAAATACGATAGGAGAAAAGAAAGATTAATCGTGACAGATGAGAAGAAGTGAATGAAAGTGAAGAGGACTTGTCTGTCACAGAATAACTGAATTGTATGGGTATACCTGCTAATGGGTTTATGCGAGCAAGTTTATAAATTCGGGCTATTTCAAGTTGAACTCTTTCCTACAATAGAAAAGCATCCCTGTAACTTGGCCATCAAATAACAAATCTTCACAGAGCACTTCACTCCCAAAATTTGTTTAGAATACAAACGCCTTCAAAACTATAGAATGAAAATGAACATATTATCCTGTTACCTGATCCCCAGCATATCGCTCCTGGATAACCTTTATTTGAGGTTGCAAAGAACGCATAGCCATAGCAGATTCTACCTGCCAGATGATTATGTTAAGTCAAGTTAACTATTGAAAGAGAGAATTATTTCACCAAAAAACTGACGATTGAGTTCTTAAGCCAAAAGGATCTAGAAGAAGAAATGCAAAGTGCAAGTCTCGAAGCTAAAGCTACACAAGCATCGAAAGTGATTTAAGCTCAGTGGAAAGTTCTTATAGAAGGCCATGTCTCCACAGAATGGAAAATTAATGAATTCATCCAAAAATTGATATGAATCCCTCCGAGTCATGATATGTAATTGCTTATCCTATCTAGCATCAACCACAACTTTTGAGGATACTTGTATGTGAAGAACATGTGATATCCCATCTGTATCATCAGTTTTATATCAAGAGAATTTCAGAAAACTAACCATAAATTGAGAAGCTTTTCACAAAAACACCCCTAAAACCATAATTTTACAAAACCACACGGATAAAGAGAATCTTATCAAAAGAAACCCATGTAAGTTTTCCATCCATCTCCGTTAAAATGGAATAGATCTTCATCCTCCAGTGAGTCTTCCATCATCATCTCGAGAAAATCCAAAACCCAAAAAACAAGAACAATTAGCTCTAGTGATTCTTCCCCACCCTCTCTAGGTCCAAAGATCCTAACAACAATCTTAAAATAAAAAGATGTGCAAGCCATCAAACAAGTGCATCTTCATCCTCAACAAATTTAAACTCAAAACCATTCTTATATGCTCACAGATACTTTGATCAATTAAACAAAGAGTGTATCATTTTAATCGAAATATTTCAGAAAGCTTCAATTTCAATGGTTACGCGTCAGGGTTGTGCAGCCTCATCACACAATAACTAACTAACTAAAAATTTCCCAAAAAATAATCCATTAAAATTAAATAAGGAGCAATTCTTTTTTTTCGAGGAAATAAAAGTTGAACATGCTCCAAGGGATAATCACCTCCAACCATAATGGTGACTAGAGGTATCCCACAAAGTTATATGTTCTTATTTGAAACATTTTACATCGATATTATGTAATTTGAGTAAAACCGTATTCGAGATTTATCGAAGGGGTCCTTTTAAGCCGTTCCTTTATGCACATGGAAACTCAACAAATGATATTAAAAACAACTTGTTGGTTAAAGATTTGGTCATCTAGAGACTCTCTGCCTTTAACTACAAACTAGAATATTCTATCCTAATGGAAGAAGGGAGAATTTAATCATGACTGGGCATAGCATGATTGTTGAGTGCACCTTCTATTCTAAAGTGGCTATATCACTTTTATTGCCTTTGGTTCTACCATTAGAAGTTCCCTCAAATACTTGCTAACTTAGCTAGATTCTAGGTCTTTGCTGGTTATATAGCCACTTCATCGTTTCCAAGTTGTCAAACAATAAAAAATCTCAAAAAAAAACCCAACAAAAGCAGTCGCATAACAGATAGATTGGTTGAAGGCAAACCTGCTTTTTGGTCAGAGGAAATGTAGCAGCCTTGACAATCACGGTTAATAGTATAATTGCAAAACCATAAGCATATGGGACGTGCATCTTAGAAAGACCATCGTTTAAAACCTATCGGGCAAAATGAACCCCATTTCGGTCACATACTTCATAGAAACTTCAAAACCTAACTACAGAAGAAAACAAGTAGATTCACAATAAAGAATAATTAAGTACCTTGAGGACGATCTCCATGTAAGAAGTAATCCCAGAAAGCCAATCATCGCCTTGTCTGGTGCTACTAGTCACAGCGTCCGAATTCGAAACGGCAGAATCAGCAACAGTGTAGAAGAAACCTTCAGCTCTGCCTAGCAGCTCCCTGATGAACCCGTCTGAGCTTTCCGGATCGGGCAACTGACCCGGGCCCAGAAATCCGAACTTGGCGATGGTGAGGGTACCGGGCAGAAGATGTCTGCAATTGGATAGTCCTGAGAAATGGGTGCGATGGAAAAAGGGGTTTTGAAATTGGGAAGGTCGGGTTCGGATTTCAAATCCATGAAGTCGAGAAATCGAGAGGTGTCCGAGTGATGGACAACTTGACATATTTTCTTTTCAATTAGAGAAAGGAGATTGAAAGAAACAAGGAAACGCTCCCGTCGGTGGAGATAGGAGGAGGAAGGAGTGACAAACTGACAATGGGTGTGGTGTCTGTGGTTGTGCAAAGAAAGTGGCCGATGTAGGCTGCGTTTGGCAAATCTCACGATGATGCTAATATTAAGCCGGCTCGTTTGCACACTCGTTTTTTTATGTTGTGCATTCTGATATGGGCGTATTCATATTCCGCACACAAAAAACCGGATTTTTGTCAAACCATGGACGGATTATAAACCCGTACAAAAAACGACACCAGTTTTCGGAAAAAAACCGGCTTTATGGCCGGATTCAAGATCCGCCCAAAAAAGGGCACTATGGGCGGGTTCCCGGCCCGCACATAACGCTGGCTGGGTTAAACCGAAACGGTAGTATTGTGCGGATTTTAAATCCGCACATAAAACGGTAATTTTTTGGGAAAAAAAACGGTACTCTTGTGCGGTTTCAAAACCCGCACATGAATATCGTTTTTACCCGACACAAAGCGCCTTTTTTACGGAATCCGTGGGTTTTTACTATTAACTTTTCAATTGTTAATTCCACTAAACAAGAAAGCATATACGACAAAGTGCATTCTCGTGAGATGTCGACTTCGAGTAGTGGGTCCACAAAGGCGTCATCATTTAGCTGGTCATCCTATTCGTCGGAGTCAACCTCTTCCGTGGGCAATCTTTCTCTTACCAATAATGAATTGGTTAGTATATGTTGAATCCTTAAATTATAATATATTTGTTTAGTTTATACGTTATAGTTTGCAAGTTATTTGGTTGAAATTCGAATATATCGATTTTAGTTTAGGTTGAAACTTGAAATTATTGGTTGTCGGTCGATTACTAGCCTCGTGTCTAATTTAGAGTATGAACTTGAAATTGAATTCGTAAATGATGATGATGATTTATTTGAATTTTTTTAATACTTGCAAGTTCGTAGTATTACGGGCCTAGTTTAAAGGTTTTCGGTTTTATTCATAGGTTTGTCCGTATAGTGAGCATGTTGATCACATGTAGGCCTGTCAAAACTTGAACCGATCCGAGAAATCCGACCTGACCCGTCCGATCCGACAACCGACCGACACCGAAAAGAACAAACAAATGTATACATCCGAGATCGACCCGACCCAAACCGATTCAACCCGAACTTAAAAATGAACTGAATCCGAAAATGACCCAAATCCGAGTATATCCGATTGTATTAAGTTGATATTGACCCGAAATTGAAATGAACCGACCCAAAACCATTCGAAAACTCAAAATCAACAGACCTAAAATTATCCGAAAACTCAAGATTAATTGTCCCGAAATCATCTGATAATAATCATCTTAAAATGATAATAATATCAATCAATCTTCTTAATTTTAGTATTTAAAATATATGTTAAATGTATTTGCTAAATTAGTTATATGCTACTCTTAAATTTTTTTGACAAAATGATAAACATTAAGTCTCGCATTAAAACAATCGACGATTTTTATTCATATTCACATAAGAAATTATAACAATCAATATTTTTCAACTAATTTATTTTAAAATATATCATTTACATATTTAACCAAATCCGTACATGGTACGAGTATACATGCTAGTTCTAAAGATTAAACTAAGTCCACAAATTTTTTATATAGTTTGACACTTTTTTTTAAGATTATTATTAATATTTTTAAAAATAATTAATATATTAATATATGTTTTTATCTACTTAATTTAAAGCACTTAAAGATAGTTTTATCAATAATTTACTATATCAACCCCTTTTATCAATATAACATATTAGCATTATGTTGCCTATAACTATTTAATAAATATAGATAGTCATTTTAATTTTGTTTTTAGGTTTTAAATGTTACATGAAACTTTAAGACTTAAGAATTAAAACTTAATCCCAAATATATTGTACCATTAAAACTTGATACTCATTTAATTAAAATTTGATTCAATAGAAACTCAATCAAATTACAACCCGATTTAACCGAGATCTTATTTAGACTGAGATCTGAACTAGACCAAAATCCGACCCAACCGAAGAATATACGGTGACCAAAATCCAACCCGATTCTTCGACTTAATCCGATAAAATGAATATTCGAACCGACCCGAACCGACCCGGCCATATCTGATTTGTCACAATATCCGACTTAGATTTGAATCCGAATTGATCCGAAACCAAAACAACCCGACCCGAACCCGATCTGTTTCAACCGATTGACAGGCCTAATCACATGGAAGTCGACTTCTCTACGTACTTTAATAAAAATGATGGATTTGATACAATGGAAGAGTTGAGACAATGGGTTAAAACTATCGGTCTTGGTATATCTATGATCATAACGACCAAGTCGTCCAAACCTGATAAGATCATTTTACAGTGTTCAAGGTCGGGTAAGTATAGATCGGGGAGGAAGAATGAGGTGAAGAAAGCACGGGATTCGAAGAAGACCGAGTGTCCGTTTGAGTTGCATGTGTTGTTTAGGAGAGGGATTTCATATACACCCTCTCGTTGGAGATTATCGGTGATAAGAGGGTTCTATAACCATGAGCTTCCCCCGGATTTGAAAGGGGTTAGGGGTGCACATCGTCTTAGTGCGGAGGAGCGCAACCACATAATACTTGTTAGTACGTCAGGTACAAAGCCTAAGTCCATCTTTATGGAACTTATCCAAAAGAACCCCGAAAGCTTACTATCGAGGACACAAGTCTATAATTTCAAGGCGTCTCAAAGGAGGATTTCAATGGGTCAATTGAACGTGACACTATACTCCTTGGCGTGGTTGAAGGAGAAGGGATACTTCACCGACATGATGAGCGGGAGGCAAAAAGATGGGGAGTTGGCATTGAGCGCGTTGTTTATTAGTCATCCGGACTCACGACATTTGTTGAGGATGTTTCCAAATGTCGTTATCATGGATTGCACGTACAAGACCAATAGGTATGTCATCTCGTTTAAGTACCACTTTTTGTTATTGAGTTGTTTTAGTGATCATTTATTCTTGATATATAACTATTTGTTGTCAATGTGTTAGGTATGGATGGCCTTGTTTGGAGTTTGTAGGGATGACATCCACAAACTTGACGTATTGTATTGCTATTGTCTTCATGAGAAAGGAGAAGACGGAGTACTTCAAATGGGCACTCTTGCGATTGAAGTTCTTATTCGACAACCAAAAGCCGCGTTGTTTCATGTCGGATAGAGAGCTTGGAGCATTGAAGGCGGTGAAGAGTGTCTTCAAGGTCCCCCACTTCTTGTGTCAAGTCTATGTGGCTCGGATATGAGGGCATATGCAAAAACACAACAAATAGACACGGAACGATTCACTAGTAGCGTTCATCGAGTTATGAGGGCACACACCGAGGAGGAGTATGAGGCCCAACTTGAATATTTTCGGAATATATGGAACGGAAAATGTGGAACCGGTTTGGTGTCATATGTTGTGAAGACATGGTTCACTCCGCATAAGGAGAAGCTAGTGAGTGCATGGTCCGATCATATTCTACATTTTGCAACAAGATCGACTAACCGGTAACCTTCCACTCCTATCATTTTTGTTCAATATTATTTCTCCGAATTTTTTTTGAATATATATATATATATATTCGTCTTATAGGGTTGAGGCTCAACACTCTATGCTAAAAGACATGTTGTAATCTTTCGTTGGAGGCTTTGACATGATCATACGACACTTGGATAACATGTTTATGGATCAAGTTCATCGAATCCAAGAGGAGATGGGAAGGAGTAGATCGGTGGCACCGGTTGAAATACTAGATGGACCCGAATGGAAGAAGGTTTTCATCCACCGCAGTGAGAAGGTGTTCGAGAGAATATATTAAATTGTTATTGCAACAAGTACAAAGAGCGAAAGATGGGGATATATCCGACGAAGTGAGTCCTCGAGACCGTTGGTGGAGTACCTCTATGGGATTGCCTACACACCAAACGATCAAGGGATATGTTGAAGAAGGCATCCCATTGGTCCCCGGTGAAGTTGCACTACTAGAAAATATGTCACTTTTCGACGCTTTTGTGAACCACATTTGACGCTTAAAAGCGTCGCAATATAATTTCTCGACGCTTAGGTAAAGCGTCGAGAATTACGACGTCAAGAATTACCGACACTTTTTTGCGTCGAGATTACCGACGCACTTAAGTGTCGCCGCATTTAAGTGGACGCTTTTTTAGTTTGTTTGATTTTTTTAATATTCAAGTTATTGACGAACAAAAGCGTCGGCATTTGCTTGACACCAATTATTTTCGACACATAAAAGCGTCGCCATTTTCTGGCGCCAATTTACCTCGACGCAAAAAAGTGTCGTTGTTTGTTTGCCGCCAAACCACTAAAAATATCCACAAATAAAAGCGTCGAATTTGGCTTTGGCGCCAAACAAATTCGACACTAAAAAGCGTCGCAATTTACTAGCGTCAATTTAGCTCGACGGAAAAAAGCGTCGCTGTTTGTTTGCCGCCAAACCACTAAAAATGTCGACAAATAAAAGCGTCGAATTTGGCTTTGGCGCCAAAAAACGTCGACACTAAAAAGCGTCGAATTCGGTTTGGCGCCAACATTTTGTGACACAAAAAAGCGTCACAATTTGTTTTTATGATCTCTTCATATATATATTGGCTAAATTATGTACCCAATATGCATGTGAAGCAATAAATAATGCAAGCAAATATAAAAGTAATAACCTTTACATAATATGTAAAGTTAACTACACAATCATGTTTTTGTATATGTATCTAACTAGACCTCAGAAGCTTTACCACGTATGCAAACATTTCAAAAGCTAGACTATATATCCATGTATTCAAAACAATCATCCAAATACTAAATATTCAGTCAATAGCTGCTATAAGTACTAGTTTTATAAACTCAAAGGTACGTAGTAGTTTCATAATACTAGTTTGATGCTTGAAAATTGCCCAATCCGTTGCGAGTACTATCACCACTCGATGCTGAAGCAACCTTCACAAAACAAAAAAAAAAGAATAACTCAATATAAATACACAGTACCATAAACAACTTGCCTTTACTATAATTACCAAGGCTCAAAATTAATATGGCCAAAATTGCTATAAGCTCAATATATGAAATCAAACCTGGGAATTAGTTGTGCGTAATGCCAACTGTGCAGCCTCAAAGAACTCATCTGTAACCTTGCCAGTACGAAGTGCATTAAGGGCTTGTAATAAAATTTGACTACTTTGATCAAGTCTTGAATTACTTTTATCAACCTTTGCACGAAGCTCTTGATTTTCTTTTTGCATAATTGCCATCTTCACTTTCATACTTTCTACTTCAGTAGAGTTGTTGATTCCGGATGTAGAACCATATCCTTCTTTTCTTAGCATGCCATGCACTCCAAAAACAGAACTTGCATTGACTCCAAACCCAAAACCAACTGGCCTTTTGGGGTTTTCTCCCTCATACATCAGCTTATCAAACACAACATTCTCAATTTCTGTACGAGACTTTGTAGGTGAATTGCGAAGAAGTTCTTCAACTTCGGCATTAGCTTCTTCCTATGTTTACGTGAATAAAACCATATGCTAATGTAAAAGTATAAACACAAAATTATTAAAATAAAAGGACGTAGATTTATCGGTTATAGAATATATACCAATAATTGTGAGGACAATGTATTTTCAACAAGGCCTCCTCCAATTTTAGTGTGTGTCAATTCAAGAATTCCAAATGGCTAGGTTGTTTTCCCTTAGACTCGACCTATAAGAAATATAACCATTAAGTACAAACTAGAAAAAATATTAACTAAAAGCAGAAAACCAGTAGCATGAGTAGGAGAAATTAAACATACAAAATCAACTCGCTTATTAGCATAACTTGTACACCCAGTAGTATGCATATGAGTTTTGGATGCTCGTGCCTCTTTACCACTTTTGGACAATTTCTGCACCATTATAAAGTATAAATAATCTATTTATTTCTGAAAAAAGACCAACATAACTATTCCAGCTCTAATACAATCAAATAGTAAACAAAATATTTATACAGTACTAAAATTCTATCAACACACTCATCGACTTAGTTTATGCTGCCTCTTTACCACTTGTGGAGCATTTGCTTTTTATATACGGATGTGCAAGAAGAAGATGGGGTCATGATTTATGTAAGGGAATACCAGAGTTTCAATTTGGGGAAAATACATATGAAAGTAATTTTATTCCAAGACATGATCTCTTTGCAGGATAATAGCAATTTTACGGGGAAGGTTTTCTTTTGTGTGTTTAGGATCTTTCCCTGTGGCTTCATGATTCAACCTCATTAGATAAGAGAGAAGTTTTTATTAGTAATAAAATAATGATAATACTCATTAATGCTTTGCTTTCATGGTGATCAATTACACACCTCAAAGAATCTGCATAAAAAGTCCTCCCAAATATATATACTTTTTATATCTAGATCCCAACTCATGTTTCTAGTTCAGATACAATACATGATCATAAGCAGGCTTCTTCTGAGGACAAAACAAGCAGGCTTATATATATATATTATATAATGTTATAACCACAAGCATAAGGCAACCTAAAGATATACATATACATAGCTGGTTATTTATGTCAAAGTTGATTATTAATTTAATACAAAGCTAGAGGTTCAGTTATAAATACAAAGTTGGAGGTTCAGTTGTAAATACAAAGCTGGAGGGCAGAAACTTAAAAATTGTATCAGTTTATTAAAGCTTACAAGATATATATTATGCCTAAATTGAAGCTCATGCTTTAAAGGGTCTTTTTGCTATTCATAAAAGAAATTTCTGTCATATACCAAATCTTCATATCTAAACAACAAACTTAACATTTAAAATGGATATAAATAGATTTAAAGGGAGGGATGGATGCTAACCGTTCCCTTAGGTGAATACCAATACTCAATCAAACGGATCCAATTGTCACCTGAATGTCCAGGAGGTACGTCATTTAAAATTTGCTCTTTTGTCTTCTGTTCTGGGAAAAAGTACGTTGACTTCAATTGATGTTTGAATTGCCTATAGGTCTTGCCAAGACGCTTAAGAATTGCTTTATTCAATACCACTTTGTCTGGAATGGCAAATTTTGCCTACAAAATAGATAACATATATTAAATAATATCATAAACATTTAAAAAAAATAACAACAAGAAATAAAAATATAGTTAGAAAGCCACATACTCTAACTCTTTTAACAATATCAGTTTTATATTGTTGGCTAACTTGACGCCAAGTTTTTTCTCCAATAGGGCAAAATTTCTCAGTTGTTCCCAAATAACCAAGGTATTTTACAAGAACAAAACCACCCTTTCGAATTGGTTGCTTGAACTCATTGAAATGAACAATGCATTTGACTCCATCTTCAAGGTTATCAACATCTCGAGATTGTACTGGCCCACTCAAAACCGTATTGTTTCCTTCAGCATCTATGCAAGAACAAATATAAACATTACTAATTGATGTCAAGAACATTGAATGATGATAAAAGGTGGCCAAACTATAGAATTAAGCCTTTCAGTAAACTTTTGGGAGCACTAGAAATTGAAGTGACAATTTAAATTAAATATAGTAATGAATGAGCAGAAGTGATGGATCATATTGTAAAAAAGTAATGTATAAGACTTAGTCCAAAGGTTCGGTTCCATTCATAATGGGTTTTGCTGGTTATTTGTATTTGATTTCCTTTTCCTCTTCCCATTCTTACTTGCAATCACAAAACTGAATTCTGTAAAACATCTCAGACACAATAATTCTTAGCCCTCATGTACGAATCTCATTATATTAATAAGGAAAAAATTTCAAAGCATATGCTTCTTCCATTATATATACTAAAGCATAATTTGGAGTGTTTTTAACTAAGAACTGAACCTTACCTGGGAGGGGTGCTTGACTGCTTGGAGGCTGGCAGGATCAAGTGACACCAGAAATTGACTAATGTATAGAACACAACAAAAAGCATGTTGGTGACATAGAATTATATAATGTTAAAACAAGCAGAAAGGCAAATAACATGCCTTTTTATGGTGTTCATTAATTGAAACTAAAATAGGACCAAACACATAATTCGAATCATTCAAACTAAAACTAGACAATAATAAACCTTAACTTATTACTTGGATAAAACTAAGATATATCATCGCCTAAATCAAATAAATCTCTAGGCTTTGTCTTAATGACATGAAGCCACCCCTTTCTTAACTCATCCTCAACAAAGAAAACTTCTTAGCTTGAGAAGAAAATATGAACGGATCATCCTGTAATGATCTACCCGTATGCATCAATTTACAAAAATTGACACAAACACTTCCATTGTAATTGTTCTCCACACCCTTGTGTATATCAACCCATTCACAATGAAAGACCACAACTTTATATTCTCCATAGTAATCCAACTCGTATATATCAATGACTTTCCCATAATATGCCTCTCCGTCAGCTTCCACCATAACTCCAGAATTCTGTGTCTTTCGGAATTCTTCTCTATCCACTATATGAAACTTATAACCATTGATTGTAAAGGCTTTAAATCTTTTTGCGGATTTATTCAAACCACCACATAAAGCCTTTCTCAGTTTGCCCTCTTCAGTTGTCACATCAATATTGTGAACCTACGAAATTCAGATTTGTAAGAAAATATTCAAAATACCAATGATCTAATTTACTTTAAAAATTTATCTTGCATTCTTTAAACCAATCACCTGACTTTGCAGCTAGTCAGAGTATTCATTTATTATCCACTAATTTTGCATACTTTCATCCACTCGATCCCTTCGAACTTGTTGCTTCTTTTGATGAATGAATTCACTTCATGTGGATGGAAAATGTTAGAGACGCTTTCAATATAATTTTACTAATAATAAGAAATTAATGTATACAACATATGTTATCACTTACTCCTTTAAATCTTTCATTTCATCGGAATGTAATAAAACATAGCGATGCGCTTGTTTCAAGCTTTTGTAATCAAGATGAACATCTTTTGTCATCCCAATTACACGACCACCAGAATGATACAAATATGCATTTTTGTTCTGCATAGTATCATCATTTCTTCTAGATCGGTTGAAGATAGTTTCAACACTGTCTAGGTATCTTGAACAAAAGATGGTCGTCTCTTCTAGTTTATATCCTTCAGCAATAGACCCTTCAGGATGGGCTTTATTGCTTACGTATGACTTCAAATGTGCCAAATACCTATTTACCAATATGATACTTCATACATAAAAACTATATAGTCATACTGTAATAATATAAAAAAACAATATTAGGGTTGGATATTAACCTCTCAATAGGATACATCCATCTATAGTGAACCGGTCCACCAAGCTTAGCCTCCTCCACCAAATGAATTAGTAGGTGAACCATTATTGTAAAGAATGTTGGAAGGAACACTTTTTCCATTTCACACAAGGTCAATATTAACCTCCCTTGAGCTGCATCTAGCTCATCAAAGTCGAGACATGTAGAGCACAAATACTTGAAGAATGAGGACAAGTCTGACAGTAAATCAATAATCTGTGTAGCCCTGGCAGCACTTAAAGCAACAAGAAGGATATCTTGCATTAACACATGATTGTCATGACTTTTAAGGTTCATCAATTTCCGTTGTTTCATGTTGACACATCGTGAAAGGTTTAGATCCATACCCATTCGGAACTCTAAGTTTTTGCAAAACTCTTAAGAACCGCTCTTTTTCCACTAGTAACATAGTGTAAGGAGCAGGAGGTATACTTGGTTCTCGATTAGGACGTGGTTGAAGCAAAAGGTGCGATTTTACCCCTAACTCTTTAATAGCCATTCTAGCCTTTACATCATCCCTGCTTTTCTCCATGTCAAGGAGTGTTCCAAGCAAAACGTCACACACATTTTTCTCTATATGCATAACATCCAAATTATGTCTCAAAAGATTGTACTCCCAATATGGCAGGTCAAAAAATATGCTCCTTTTGTTCCAAGGAACACTGTCATCCTCATCACATTTATCACTTATTTCCTTTGATGTGCCTACATCTCGCCTTGCCCTCTTCTTTTGCGTGGGCTTCTTCCTGCCATATACATAATTGATTCCTTCTTGTTGCATCAAAATCGTTGTCCCAGTTGCAGGAATTGGAGCATGACCATACTCATTAGTCCCATCAAACAGATGACCTTGAGATCGATAAGGATGATCATCTTCTAACCATTTCCGACATCCAACATAAGAAATTTTTCCACCAAACCTATATGAAGGAGTTAAGTTTGTGCACGATGGACAAGCATTATAACCCTTAGTGCTCCAACCAGATAACATAGCATACACAGGAAAATCATTAATGGTCCACATTAAAGCAGCACGCATCTTAAACCATTCTCCAACATTAGCATCAAAGACATCAACACCTTCCCACAATAGTTTTAACTCATGTAGTAAAGGTTGCATGTACACATCAATGTCATTACCAGGACTAGACTTTCCAGGGATAATCAGTGAAAGAATGAATGACGATGGCTTCATAGCCAACCATGGAGGCAAGTTATAAGGAATTAATACTACTGGCCATGTACTATAGTTAGTACTCATGAGAAGATATGGGTTAAAACCTTCAGTGGCAAGACCAAGTCTTACATTATGAGGCTCAGAGGAAAATTCAGGATACCTTTCATCAAAACTTTTCCATGCCGTAGCATCTGATGGATGTCGTAATTTTCCATCTTTCACACGCTCTTTATCATGCCATTTCATGTTTTCAGCCGTTACAGGTGACATGTAAATCCTTTTTAATCTAGGGATTAATGGAAAATAGCGCATCACCTTAGCTGGTTCACCTTTCTTAACAACATCATCATCCATCTGATCGCTTTCCTTCCCTTTACCCGTCTTCCACCTCGAAGTTCCACAAATAGGACAACGATCTAACTCTGATGAATTACCCCAGTACAACACACAATCGTTTGGACAAGCATCAATTTTTTGATATCCAAGTCCCAAAGAATTTATCACTTTCTTGCCTTCATAGTAAGATTGTGGAAAATCCATGATTTGTCGAAATGCATCCCCTAGAAGCTTGAGCAACATATTCAAGGACTCGGCACTCCAATGAAACGAAGATTTTAGATGGAATAAACTAAGAAGAAATGACAATTTTGAAAATGAGGAGCACCCTGGATAGAGTTCCTCATTTGCTGCTTTTTGTAACTTTTGATACTTAGGATCTTCTTCATCAACATTGGGATTTGATGATTGATTAGGCTCTTGAGAAGAAAAATGGCCAGAGGGATTATGTCCTATAGGCGCAACAAATAATTCTTGGTCTACGGAATATGGTTGTATAGGAGGGGTATTGAGGTTGGAATGCGGAATCGTAGGACCAAAATCTGCACTTAACAATCCTCCCATATCATCTTGACCTACAATCTGAGGTTGTTCGTTGATGGGAGATTGACTAGTTTTCTCGTGATGAATCCAATTCTTATAAGACTTGTAGAACCCTTTGAACAAAAGATGTTGTTCTACTTCATCTATGAGCTGCCATTTATCCACTTTACATTTTTTACACGGACACCGAGTTCTACCTCCTACAAGATTTTCTTTAGCCAATTTTATGAACTCAATAACTCCATTAATATAGCCTTCATGATTATTTGGTAGTTCAATCCAACTTTTATCCATACCTACATACACACACAATTTATTATATTATGTTGCAATCCTAACTACTAATTATGAAATAAATATACAACCATAAAATTATTTCCTGTATAGATCTCTATGCTGAATGTAATTTTGCAATTAAGCATTTATTAAGTATTTGTAGCTTGAATGCGTGAAATGAAACAAGTAGTTTTAGGTAGAAGACAATTTTTTTTATAATAATCCATTCAGCTAAGGTGAAATAAGTGATGAAAAAAATTTGTCTAATAATCAAACAACAAAAAATATAGATAAATATAAATTATAACTTCAATAATGATATATATATATGGACCTAATAAGCAAATCAACTAATTAGTGACAAGGAAAAATTCACACATAAATCTTTAACAGTCATAATTATAGTATGCATTATGCTTCATAAAAAAAAAACTCATTATAGATAAATAAAAATAACATTAAACTACTACATACCTTTTCTTCCTTAATGCCAAATTGAGGGAGCTCACAATGTGGTTGGAATGGTTATAAATCATAAACTTTTCTACAACGCAATAAATATTAAAAAAGAATTAGTTCAATCATCCTAAGACCTTATAAAAATTAATTACCTAGATAAGGCTCTAATTATGAAGTTCTGATTCTAATCTTTATTTGACTTTATTTTGATAAAACAAAATAGCATCAAGTATACTAAAATAAGTGTTTTGGCAGGATAATCGTACTAACACGTTACCTGCTTAGAATAGGGAAATCCTAACCAAGAAACAATAGTAACGCGTTATGAACTATAAGCAAGATGTAGGATCAAACAAGAGATGTAAAAACAGATAATGAGCAAAGTGATATTCGTAGATTATGATCTAGATTGTGACAAAACTGCTTCCCGACTACTCAAGAATGCTTGACTGGAAATGAAATGATCAAGAACAAGAGATAAGTTTTTTTTGTTATCGAGAAGGTTTTCGTAGCTCTATCTTGTCCCCCCTCCCCTTCACTTCGGCTTGGCTTTATATCCGTTTCCCCTCTTCTGACCATTTACAGAGTGCTCAACAAATCCCGGAAATCTCGCCTCAATTGTTAATGTTTTTAGCCGTTGCCATTTGACCATGAATCCCGAAATTCTCGTCCCCTCTTTACTACTCCATCATCCTCCCTTCTCTAATGGTTCGTGTAAACTACCGGATTTGGGCCACTTGACTTTCTTCTTGGGCCGAATTACGGAGGGCCCAACAATACCCCCATCAAAAACCCGGGAAAACTCCCGCCTCCACTTTTCCTAGGGTTTTTGATTTTGTGCCTTGGAAGTTGTAGCAATTCAAATCACGTCCAATCAACCCTTATTTAAAGTGGTTATGATGACCCTCAAAGACCTCAACCGTGCTTCTCGGTGTCCAGGTACGTTCTTTCTTTCTCCTGTTTCTTTGTCTTCCACTTGCTCTTTTTCCCAATTATGGCTTCCTCGGAATCTCCTTCCCTCTACTGCCGTGAACCCGCTTTTCATCCTTCTCTGACCTCTTCTGGTTTCCTTACCCCCTACCACCAGAGAAACAACACTTCTGAAGACCCTCAAATCTTTGCTCTTTCTGCGGGTTTTCCGTCGCATGCAGAGGTGTTCTTGTCTCCCCTGGTATTCACGCAGATTTTTATGCCGACGATTGGGTGTGCTTATACGAGTACCCCTTTCGTATAGGCCATCGTTTTCCATTTTCTCCTTTGTTTATCGACTTCTTCTCTTCCCTCAAAGTTTCTCCGGGACAGTTACTTCCACAGGTTTGGAGACTTCTCCTTTCCGTTGACCAACTATGTTCTTCCCATGGCCTCCCTTTCAAAGCTGCCGACTTCTTCCTAAATTATCGTCTCTCCAAAGGTGGTCTGGGTCGTATAACTCTTAAAACTTTCACCAACAAATCTGATTTAGTCTTCAATATATCCAAATCCGATCGGGGTTGGGTCGATAAATTTTTCTTTGTGAGGCTGTCTTCCTTAGGTATTGATACGTCTTTCATGAGAAGTCATTGGCAATCAACAGGTAGTGCTTCGTCTTTTGAGTTTCCCAGCATCTTTTCAGATCTGAGCTCTGAGCGTTTTCTGTTGCAGAACATCTTGCTACTCCTCATCCTCGCACGGTGTCGTACCAGGTCATCAATCACATCGAAGCTCTCTCATTCGAAGAACGATCCTACCCTGATCTGGTAAAGGCGTGCTCTGCTGGATCCGAGGAGATCGAGATGTCAAGTAAGTCTCTTCCACTTCCTCTTGGCAAATCTTTCTTCTTCCTTCTAAAAATCTCACCCACCTTTTTATGACGCCAGGTTCAAGGACAACCCGTTCTACCACTGCGCTGCCTACTATGGAACGAGTTGATGCTCAAAAGAAGAGAAAGGTTGAGTCGGCTTCTACGGCAGATACAGTGTTGACGGTTCCGGACCCAAAAAATCCTCCTGAGGTTCGAGTTTCTTCCCCTAAGAAAAAAGCATGTTCAACCCTTTCCGATCTCACAAAGACGATGATGTCTCTTGATATGGCTGCTGACAAGTGCTTGAACTCCTTGACACCTCTCCATGTGGGAAGTTCTCGCGGTAAGGAAGATCGAATATCTTTCCCAGATTTTTTCGGCGAAATTCTAGCGGCGCAGTGGCAGGTTTGCTTTCTTCGTCACCCCTTACTCTGCTTTTTTACTCGTTTTGTAATTTTTCCTTCCCTTTGCGCAGGGCTTGTAACTTTCTCTTTCTGCCTTTGAATCTTTCAAGGACCTTCCTGATGAGTTGGCTCAGAGCAAGATCAATCTTCAGCTTGAGAAGGATAGGAGCAGCATCTTAAGTCACGAGAAAATGGCTTTGGAAAAGAAGGTTCACGACCTGATGAACAATCTTGAGAGGGTTTCTAAGGAGTCTAGAGAGTGGGAAGAGAAGTTCATGGCGTCTTCCGCTAAAGAAGCTGCTTTGGCGAAAGAGATTGAAGATACTGCTGACTACTGGTCTTGCCGGGCTCAAGTGGAAATGATGGAGGAGTTTGCGGCAGGGAGGCACACTTCGTGGGATGCTACGAAGGAAAGGGCGCTGTTTGAAAGCCTGTTTTCTGATGAGGTGATAGCGGCTAAGAAGTCTTCGGTCATTGATGATATTGCCTCTGTTGCCAAAGTGGTTGCCCAGGTGGAAAGAGACAACCAGCCCAAAGAATGATCTCCTCTTTATCCTTGTTTCTTTTCTGGTGAATTTCGGACAATGTTTTACCCCCAACGTGTTGGGGTTGTTTATTTTTAAAAACTCTCGTCTTGTATGGCCGCTTTGTTTTAGGGCCCCTTTTGTGGACAAGTTTTATGCCCCGCGTTAGTTTATGGGGTTTTATATTGACAATTTGTTGTCATTGCCTTGGATCTGTGTTTGGTCTTTTTTGCAGGTAAGCAGGTTGCGTTGCGGAAGAAAAGATCAACACGTTCGTAGTGAAGTCGGCTTTGTTTGTTACATGTATTCGTAACTTTCGAGATAGATTTGTTAGTATAGCGCTTTTTATGTTAGATGCGTAGAGAGAAAATGTTGTATGTGTCTGAAATGTAAATTCTTCTTGTAACAACTTCATGATTCGTATTACAAATAAAAACTCCATTTGCTCTTGAATACTTGTTACTTGTTCTCGTCTCTTGCATCTATTGACTAGTCGTAGTGTGCACAGCGTTGCCTGATCATAAGGCGAGGGCCCATGTTTTGGCCTGTAACGTCACAAGGCGTCCCTTGTTAGTTTTTTCTGATGTTGTTGATATCATTGTTCTTGTGTATGAAAATATAATAACGTAAAGGAAAATTTTAATGCAAATTACCTTGTTGGAACCCGTTGTGTTTCAAAAGTGATACAACTTTAGGTTCATTGCATTCCAGCTTCTGGGGACCGCTTTTCCTTCTTGCGTCATTAACTCATAGGCTCCTTGTCCTATTATTTTTGTGATTTGGTATGGTCCTTCCCAATTTGCTCCTAATTTTCCAGCATTTAACTCTTGCGTATTTTGGAAGACTTTTCTTAGCACCCAGTCTCCCACTTGGAACACCTTAATGTTAACGCGTTTGTTATAACTTCGGGCTACTCCTTGCCTGTATGAAGCCATTCGAATTGAAGCCTGATCTCGTAATTCGTCGATCGTATCCAAGTGATGTAACAGGTTGGACAGGTTTGACTCCTCAGTGGTAAGTCCGTACCGGACTGTAGGCAAAGTTACTTCTACTGGTAGTACGACTTCACAACCATAGACCAAGGAAAAAGGTGTATGACCCATTGCTGTCTTGGGGGTTGTTCGATCTGACCATAAGATAAGGGGTAATTCATCTGCCCATTTCCCTTTTGCTTCTTTGAGCTTCTTCTTCAAGTTGTTAATAATCACCTTGTTACTTGCTTCTGCTTGCCCGTTGGCCTGTGGGTAACGAGGCGTCAACATCACTAACTGTATGTTGTATTGATGGCAAAATGACCTCGTCTTATCACTGATGAATTGGGACCCGTTGTCGCAGACTATGATGGATGGTATTCCAAACCTGCTCAGGATATTCCTCTTTATGAAGGAAATAACTTGGGTGTCTTTAACTTCTTTAAAGGCTTCAGCTTCAATCCACTTGGAGAAGTAGTCGGTCATAGCCAGAATGTAAACTCGTTGCCCCGAGGCTGGAGGTAATTTTCCCACAATATCCATCCCCCATTTCATAAATGGCCAAGGAGATGTTATGGGGTGTAACAACTCTGATGGTTGATGTGGTATAGGTCCATGACGCTGGCACGCGTCACATTTGCGAGCAAATTCCACTGCGTCTTTGTTCATGGTTGGCCAATAGTAACCCATCCTGCTTGCCTTCTTTGCCAAGTTGCGACCCCCCGTGTGGTTTCCGCATTCCCCATCATGTATATCTCGTAATACCTTTTGTACTTCTTCCTCCTTTATGCATCGCGCGTGTAACCCTGACGACATCCACTTAAACAAAATGTTATCCTTAACCGCAAAAGTAGAAGCTTTTACCTTAAGTCGTTGAGCTTCTTCCCTGTCTTCTGGTAACACTCCGTCTTGTAACCACTTTAAGTAAGGGGTTACCCACGATCTGTCTTCATCGGAGTTTCGAACTTCTAGTATGTCTGCTTCTTTGGTTATGGATGGCGCATCAAGGTATACGAAAGGTATCTTGTCGTACTCCCTTGGGTCAATTACGGATCCCAGGTTGGCTAAAGCGTCTGCTTGTGTGTTGGCATCTCTTGGAACCTGCCTTATCTCGAACAGTTTAAAGTGCCTTATGACTTCTTGAACTTTTTCTAAGTATGCCTTCATCTTCGAGTCCCTGGCAACATATGAATTTGTAACTTGATTTACAATAAGCAACGAATCACAGATTACCTCGATCTCTTGTATGTTCAGATCTTTGGCGATAAGCAACCTTGCGATAAGCGCTTCGTATTCTGCTTCATTATTAGTAGCCTTAAACGTGCATCGAACAGCTTGGGCTATCCTATCCCCCTGTGGTGACTTTGATGTTCGCATTTTTGGTATATTTTTTGATAGGTTTTCTTTGTTTATTAGGATTAATTTTGTCTAGTTTAGGTTTAGTTTTGAGTGTTTTTAGTTAGTTTTGCATAAATCTACGAAAAGGGTGGAATCTACGCTATTTTGTGTATTTTGCAGGTTTTAGCGAGGAAAGGAGCTAAATGGAGCTAAATTTGGAGCATCACAGTGAAGGACGGAAAAGTGCAAGATTTAAGAAGTCAAAGCTCAAGGAAACGAGAGGAGGTGTTGAAGAAAACAAAACCCTAGGCTCGTTAACGAGGCTGTGAAGGGTCGTTAACGAGGCCACGAAGAGAAGATTTCGGAGTATTATTTTATTATTCACCGATCCTGAGCGGGAATTTATTTCCGTATCGGTTGAGTATCTTTTTAGAGTCTTTTTGGGTTGTTAGAATATGTATTTTAGGGTTTAATATCTTTCTAGATTTTATTTCTATCTTTTAGAGATTGTTTCTATCTTTTTAGAAAAGTTTTTATCTTTTAGCCTTTTTAGTTTTTAGGATTTTCTAGTATAAATACCCTTCTATCTAGCATAGAAAGGGGGGGCTTAATTTTGGAGTAGAGTTTTAGAGCTAGTTTTTGGAGGAGAAGGAAGGCCGAAGGAGAGGCTGCCGGATCGGAAGTCGGTGACGAGGTTCGGTGACGACGGTTTCCGAGGTTCGTTGATCGAGTTTGTGGTTCAGTGATTGTTTTGTTTTGATTTTTCTCTGAT
The DNA here is from genome assembly GCA_964016875.1 of Fallopia convolvulus. Taxonomy (NCBI): domain Eukaryota; kingdom Viridiplantae; phylum Streptophyta; class Magnoliopsida; order Caryophyllales; family Polygonaceae; genus Fallopia; species Fallopia convolvulus. Next base: position 23,290,811 of record OZ024730.1, read on the forward strand.
TCTCTGTAAGACGATATTTTTGTTATTAATTTAAGTTTGAGTTTTTTTGTTTCAATGTTTGTTTTTATGAAAGTTTTTGGTTTCTTAATCATGAGTAGTGAGTAGTCTATTTTTCTAGGGTCGGGGTTAAGCCCGACATAGTTGAGCATGTTTGATGAAGTAAGATAGTGTTTTGAATGCCTTTTATCTCTATTGAAATTGTTTGTTGTGCTTAAATACCGAAGCGGGAGTTGAGGTAATTTGAGTTTTAACTTGATTGAAAAAGAAAGTTAGTAACTTGAAGGTTGATATTGTTTGCAAACGGAAGTTTCAAGCTTTAGATCCAAAACAAGCAATTGAGTGAGTTAGTTTATGAAAATAGATTAATTTACTTGTCTGGTCAATGAAAGTTGATGACTCTATCTATTTAAAAGCATGATCTATCTTCTTACGAATTCTTATGCTTGGCTATGTTGTGGTGTCCCTTATCCTAGATATTTGTTTTTATTGAATTGTTTCTGATAAATCTTCGTTGCTGAATGTTTGCTTCGGTACCGAGTGTTAGTTAGAATTTTATTAGCTTGTTAATTGGTGTTTTTGTGTTCGGTGGTTCGGTAACGATCCTGACAAGGTCGTTAACGAGGCATCTCGTTAGTGTTTTGCTTGATTATTATTTGAATTTTTATTAGATTGATAGACAAACAACCTTGCTTCCTGTGGAACGATCCTGACTCCACTGTACTCAGCGGGGTCTTGACTTACAAATTTATTTGTTGGCCGAGAAACCCTATCAACAAATTGGCGCCGTTGCCGGGGAAGCAACGAGTTGTTAGTTTATCTTTGGGATCGGGACTAGCCCGACCCCGTTTTTGTTTTTAATTTTTGTTTTCTTTGTTTGTTTTCTCAGTGTATGCCGGTAGGACGAAGAAGGCTTCAGTTTGATAGCTCCAGTTATTACTCAGAACCCGAACGTTCCCTGCACCGACGACTCCGAGAAAACCGAGCCATGGCCACAACTGAAGAGATGGCTCGAGAGCTAGAGATCCTCCGGACCCAGATGGAGGCACTGAGAGCCGAGAAGGACGACGCTGATGCAGACAAGGCTCGACTGCAAGAAGAGCTAAACGCCTATCCAAGGAATGCCAAGCAATACATGCATCCGGAACTGAGGGTGCCAGAATCTCCTATTGTGCTTCCTGCGATAGAGAAACCTTTTGAGATCAAGTCTCAATTTATATCCTTGATTAAACGGGCTCAGTTTGAAGGGAAACCTGCTGAGTGCCCTATGGAACATATTAGAAATTTTCTTGATTTATGTGACACCATAGCTGCTGAAGGTGTCTCACTAGAATATGTTCTGTTGAAAGCTTTTAGATGGTCACTTACTGGAAAGGCCTTGAACTGGTTAGAGAGCCTACCTTCTAAGTCTATCAGGACTTGGAAAGCTTTGTATGATCAATTTCTTACAAAGTTTTTCCCTCCTGCTAAGACAACGGAGTTAAGGAAACGTATCACCTCTTATCACCAGTTGCCTAATGAGACATTTGTTGAAACATGGGAAAGATTTAAAGAGATGCTTAGACAATGCCCTACTCATGGGAAACCATTATATGTATTGCAAGAAATCTTTTTCCAGGGTATCAACGCGGAGACCAAGAACCGCATCAACATGCATACTGCGTGCGGTTTTATTGAGATGAACCCGACAGAGGCGTGGGAACTGTTGGACAAGCTGGCGAATTACGATGCTATGTACGGAACCCAGCAGACTCTACAAACTCAAAAACGTCTCTATGTGCCCAATCGAGATGAAGTTGACCCCGATGTTAAAAATCAATTCTTAAAAGATGAGATCAACCGTTTGAGGAAACAGGTAAGTTTTCTGAAATCCTCTCAATCATGTCAAGAATGTGGTTCTTCTGTGCAAAACACTTCTTCTTGCACTAACATTGAGCAGGTTAGAACCGCTGAGACGATAGCTGAGATGAATTACATGAGAGGACCCTACAGGAACCAGCCTAATTACAATGACAGGTCGAACAACTATCAATCATGGGGAAATCAGAATGCAAATCATAATTACACAAGGCCCCCGCAAGATAGACGACCTGCACCATATCGACCTCCAGGCCATCAGGAGACACCATCATGGGCTCAACAGATTAAAGAGGGCATCAATGGATTGGATAAAAGATGGGGAGAGTTCGATATTTGGAAGAAGAGTGTTGATTCCCAACTAGGAGACCTTGCTGCACGGATTCCAAGACCACAAGGGCAACTCCCGGGTCGTACCGAAGAGAACCCTAGAGGCCAAATAGCAGCAGTACACCTTAGAAGCGGGAAGACACTACCGGAGAGAATTCCAGCTGAAGAGAAGGAGGAACAAGATCTCGCCAACAAGCTCGTTAACGAGCCAGCGAGAGCTAGTACCGAGCCTCCAAGCCAGGATGACGAGGCTCCGAGGATTCCTGACGAGCCCAGCCCAGGTAAGTTTTCTAAACCGAGTCCTCCTCTCAATCCCAGGCTCGTTAACGACCCCATCAGGGTCGGTAACGACCCGCCGAGAACACCGAACGACCCCAGTGTCGACCTGGTACTCTCACTACTCGAGCCTAACTTGGTTCCGAGAATGGTGAAAACTCTTCCATTCCCAGTTAAGAAATCTATGGACTCTACTGAGAGTAAGTTCAAGCGTTTCGTTAAGATTCTTCAGGGCATTAATATTTCCATCCCATTCGCTGAGGCCCTAAGCGAAATGCCGACTTACACAAAATTCTTGAAAGATATTCTTAGCAGGAAAAGATCTATTACAGAGCTGCAAGATGAGTTCAGATCCATAGCCCTTCCAGAAAAGCTTGGAGATCCTGGGAGGTTTGCAATCACAATCAGCATAGGCAACCACAAGTTCAAAGCTTTATGCGATCTTGGTGCCAGTGCTAGTCTTGTTCCACTCTCAATCTGGTCTAAAGCCAATATGGGACCACTGGAACCAGTGGATATGAATTTGTACATGGCAGATGGGTCAAGTGTCAAAGCAACAGGAGTAGTGGACGATTACCCTATTCAAGTCGGGAAATTCTTCATACCGAATGATTTTATTGTCCTTGATATGCCTGAAGACCCCCATGTCCCCATAATTCTCGGGCGACCATTCTTAGCCACAACAGGAGCAAGAGTTGATGTGCGTAAGGGACTCCTCACTTTTGATATAGGAGAGGAACGGGTGGAATTCAATTTAGATCAAAAAGCTAACGACCCAATTGGAGTGGCACAACTAGAGTTGACTCAACCCGCACTCGACACCATAGTCCCTACCGAGCCACATCTGCCGATCACTGTTGCTCCCATGCACAAAGGCCCTACTACAGAGGTTACAAAAAAGACCAAACCACCTTGGCTTGCGGACTACACCAATAACCCAGGGATATCGAGCTTACTGATAGAAGAAGAAGGTCCCAATTTAGCAATTCAAGTGCACAGAGGCAGTAAAGCTACAGGCAAGGTATCTCAAGACCCTAACATGGCCAGACATGAACCACCATGAGACTAGCAAGAGAGCTCGTCGGGCTAACGACGTTAAACATAGCGCTTACGGGAGGCAACCCGCTTTTTAGAATAGGTTTAGTTTATTTTATTTTCATTTTATTTTTCTTTTAGATTATTTCCTAGCTTTCTTTTATTATTTTTCTTTTTTAGTTTAAATAGGATAGAAATAAGATTTTTTGAGCTAACAAGATTTCAGGAAAAAAAGGGTTCGAAATTCACTCAAGGAGGCTACGGTGGCTCGTTAACGACCCACCCAGGGTCGTTAACGACCAGTTCGGACGAACCGATTCGTCACAATACGGGGCAGGTAAGTAATTCTACCCTAGTTAACTTTTCTAAACCCTAGCCGCCACCCCCTCTATCTTTACCCCTCCTATAAAAACCCTTCTACCCCTCCCAAAATTCTACCACAATCTCTCCCACATTCACTCTCAAACCCAAAACTCTCTCATGCCCCTTTCCCTTTTCTCCCACCGAGTCGGAAATCCCACGCTAACGACCACCGAAGACGCCATCCTTACCGGAGTTCGAAGGCCTTTTCACCATCGACGACGAGCTCGTTAACCTACCCCGATTCCGACCCTTGTCCTTTTAAAATTCTCGGTTCTCCGGTATGATTTCTAAACCCTTTCTTGAATTTGCATGATTGATTATCTATAGGGTTAAATTTCATATCTTGAATCATGATTTTTAGGGAGATCGATGAGCATGCCTAAATTCCGTTCTAAAAAATTCTTGATTATGCTTAGTTGTTCATGTTTTAGGTAGGATTATTCATGATAGATTAGCTATTGTAACCCTTTAGTTAAGAAAGCATGAATTTTTCTTGTTCTAGATCTAAAAGTTCGAACTTTGCATGTCAAAATTCCGGGAAATTTGTAGCATGTTCGGGATGGGTAATTGAGTAAGTATGGGGTGCTTTTTACCAATGAGGGAATTGTGGAGAATAATAGAAGTTCGCATGCTTGATTTGTGCTGAATTAGAGGTAGATTTCCGCACGCATGTCGAGGGGGGACGAGCGGCAACGTCAGAGAGAGGCGGAGGATGCTGAGCGTTGGAGGACGATGTATGACTTCATGGGGAACTTTGAGCACTATTTTCCTCCACAGAACCGTTGATCAAGCTCAAGATGAAGTTTCCTTTCCTTGTTTCCACTTTTGTAAGTTTTATGTCTTTCTTTTTCTTTTTAATTTTTGTTTTGTTTTCTATTTCTTTTCCCTCTTCTTGTTATTTTTCTTACAGTGGGGACACTGTAATTTTAAGTATGGGGTGGGAAGAAAGTAGAAAAATTATGTCCTAGGTGTTTTTTATGTTCTATGTAGTTGTTTCTTCTGTTAAATCGAAAAAAACAAAAAACAAAAAAAAAAAATTGAAAATTTTGAAAATTCAAAAAAGAGTTTAGAATTGATAGATATTCCTTCTTAAAAAGTTCTATGATAGCAATCACTAGTTTGATCATATAATTCCTTGCAAACATGTCTTTGAAAGTATAGCCGGATTCTTAAAAATTGAAATTATTGTTTTATTAGAAAGGAATAGCATTAGATGAAATTGAGCACATATACTTTATAGCATGGATGATGCAATCCAACAAAATCTACCTTGAGAGAAATTTTTGGCCTTATAGGGAGAACATTTATAAATCCCTCTTCTTTTTTGTGTAATTTACTCTGCTTATGCATATTATCTCTTGGAATTGTGATGGTTATCTATTTCTTGAGACCCTTAAAAGGTTTTTAGTTCATTACTTGTGAAGATCATATGATAGAGAACCTATTTTTATGAGCCCTATTATCCCCTATCTACCTTTACATTATTCCTTCTTTTGATAACCAATTCTGACTTGAAACCTTTTATTTTTAGCTCCACAAAAATTGTTTCCTAGCCGAGATAAGCTTGACCCTATCCGGGAATTAGGACTTAGATTGGAGAGGTAAAGTTTTGTGTTTTGTTAAAAAAAAGAGAGTTTCTATTCGCTTGAATTAAAGGGTATTTGGGAAGGGTAGATTGGAAGTCTTTTGTTATTTTATGTAAGAAAGGTCTCTTGATATAAAAAAGATGCACAAAATAAAGCTTGAAGGGAAGAAAATGTATACGGTGGATCGTTAACGACCCGGATATGGGTTCGTTAACGAGGCAGCGAAAGAAAAAGAAAAAAAAATTGAAAAAATGAAATAAAAGAAAGAGAAAGAGGAATAGTTGAAGTGCATTTGTGTTTAAAAATAATATCAAGAGATTCTTTTATTTTTGGTTATGAGGCTTTTTTAGGATGATAATGGGTGAGTGAAAATAAATGTGCATAATATGAGAGTGAGTTTGGTTATTTTATATGAGAGTTTTGATGTTATGTGTGAGTTTTTAGGAGTCTTTGATTCCCGGATATTATTAGCACCACATGACCAAAATATTTCCATGCCCTATTGTCTTTACCAAGCCCCATTACAACCCGGCTGAATGGAAACTTCTATGAAGTTTTTCATTGAGCCTAAGTTCTCTTGATGATTCTTTGCTTGTTTTGACAAATCTTGGGTGGAGAGTATTGGTGATATAAATTCCAATTTCTATGAGTTTTTGTATATAGGATGAGTTGAGAGATTGAAATTATAAGCCCAAACACATGAGAGTGGAGTGAAACACATTATATCCCTTGAGAGGTTGGATTGTATTATTTTATGTCTATTTAAGTGCATATATGTGTGAGGATGTTAATAGTCTTTTGCTATAATTTTCTTATGTGTAGATGTTGCTTTTTGTAGATGGCTATGTCTTGATAAGCATGATTTGTTTTGGTTTTGGTTAATATCTTGATTATTGCTTGAGGACAAGCAAGTCTAAGTATGGGGTATTTTGATGTTCGCATTTTTGGTATAGTTTTTGATAGGTTTTCTTTGTTTATTAGGATTAATTTTGTCTAGTTTAGGTTTAGTTTTGAGTGTTTTTAGTTAGTTTTGCATAAATCTACGAAAAGGGTGGAATCTACGCTATTTTGTGTATTTTGCAGGTTTTAGCGAGGAAAGGAGCTAAATGGAGCTAAATTTGGAGCATCACAGTGAAGGACGGAAAAGTGCAAGATTTAAGAAGTCAAAGCTCAAGGAAACGAGAGGAGGTGTTGAAGAAAACAAAACCCCAGGCTCGTTAACGAGGCTGTGAAGGGTCGTTAACGAGGCCACGAAGAGAAGATTTCGGAGTATTATTTTATTATTCACCGATCCTGAGCGGGAATTTATTTCCGTATCGGTTGAGTATCTTTTTAGAGTCTTTTTGGGTTGTTAGAATATGTATTTTAGGGTTTAATATCTTTCTAGATTTTATTTCTATCTTTTAGAGATTGTTTCTATCTTTTTAGAAAAGTTTTTATCTTTTAGCCTTTTTAGTTTTTAGGATTTTCTAGTATAAATACCCTTCTATCTAGCATAGAAAGGGGGGGCTTAATTTTGGAGTAGAGTTTTAGAGCTAGTTTTTGGAGGAGAAGGAAGGCCGAAGGAGAGGCTGCCGGATCGGAAGTCGGTGACGAGGTTCGGTGACGACGGTTTCCGAGGTTCGTTGATCGAGTTTGTGGTTCAGTGATTGTTTTGTTTTGGTTTTTCTCTGATTCTCTGTAAGACGATATTTTTGTTATTAATTTAAGTTTGAGTTTTTTTGTTTCAATGTTTGTTTTTATGAAAGTTTTTGGTTTCTTAATCATGAGTAGTGAGTAGTCTATTTTTCTAGGGTCGGGGTTAAGCCCGGCATAGTTGAGCATGTTTGATGAAGTAAGATAGTGTTTTGAATGCCTTTTATCTCTATTGAAATTGTTTGTTGTGCTTAAATACCGAAGCGGGAGTTGAGGTAATTTGAGTTTTAACTTGATTAAAAAAGAAAGTTAGTAACTTGAAGGTTGATATTGTTTGCAAACGGAAGTTTCAAGCTTTAGATCCAAAACAAGCAATTGAGTGAGTTAGTTTATGAAAATAGATTAATTTACTTGTCTGGTCAATGAAAGTTGATGACTCTATCTATTTAAAGGCATGATCTATCTTCTTACGAATTCTTATGCTTGGCTATGTTGTGGTGTCCCTTATCCTAGATATTTGTTTTTATTGAATTGTTTCTGATAAATCTTCGTTGCTGAATGTTTGCTTCGGTACCGAGTGTTAGTTAGAATTTTATTAGCTCGTTAATTGGTGTTTTTGTGTTCGGTGGTTCGGTAACGATCCTGACAAGGTCGTTAACGAGGCATCTCGTTAGTGTTTTGCTTGATTATTATTTGAATTTTTATTAGATTGATAGACAAACAACCTTGCTTCCTGTGGAACGATCCTGACTCCACTGTACTCAGCGGGGTCTTGACTTACAAATTTATTTGTTGGCCGAGAAACCCTATCAACAGACTTCAGGACTACCCCCAATCCTACACCCATCTGGTTTGACGCTCCATCCGTATGCATCAGCCACTTACCATTTCCTGTTATTTGCAGCACGTCTTGGTCTTCGCTTTCTGAAGTGGTAGGAGTGAAGTCGACCACAAAATCTGCCAACACTTGAGATTTCATTGCCGTTCGGGGTTCGTACGTGATGTCGTAACCATTTAAGTGAATTAACCACCTTGTTAGCCGACCTGACAACTCTGGTTTCGACATGATACTCTTCATCGGATAATTAGTTCTCACAATTATAGAATGACTTTCAAAATAAGGACGTAACTTTATAGAAGCCATTACCAAAGATAACACTAATTTTTCTATGGGGGAATACCTCGTTTCTGCATCCAACAAGGTTTTACTTACGTAATAGATAGGCAACTGGTCTCCATTCTCCTCTCTGATCAAGACTGCACTTACTGCCACTTCGGTCACAGCTAGGTACACATACAAGTTTTCTCCTGGCTTCGGCTTGGATAACACCTGCGGATTTGATAGATACTTTTTCAATTCCTCCAAGGCTTTTTCGTGTGCATCTGTCCATTCGAACGACTTGTTTTTCTTCAGGATGTCGTAAAACAGTTTGTTTCTGTCTGAGGATCTTGATATGAATCGGTTTAACGCAGCCACTCGCCCTGTTAGCCTCTGTACGTCTTTGACACACTTTGGGGATTGCAGCTCCATTATGGCTTTGACCTGCTCAAGACTCGCCTCGATCCCCCTCTGCGTCACTATGTATCCGAGGAATTTTCCTGACGTTACTCCAAAAGAGCACTTGGTGGGGTTTAACTTCATTTGGTAGCGCCGCAAAATCTCGAACGCGTCTCTTAAGTGATTGACATGGTCCTCCGCCTTTAATGATTTGACCAACATGTCATCTATGTACACTTCCATTGTATCCCCCAGCTTATCCTGAAACATCTTATTAACCAATCTCTGATAAGTAGCACCTGCATTTCTTAATCCGAAGGGCATAACTTTATAACAATAAGTTCCCTGATTGGTTACGAATGCGGTTTTTTCTTGATCGTCTGGATGCATCATTATCTGATGGTACCCACTAAAAGCATCCATGAAGGTCAAAAGTTCATGCCCCGCCGTCGCGTCCACCATTGCATCTATGTGAGGCAAGGGGAACGAATCTTTGGGGCATGCTTTGTTTAGATCGGTAAAATCTACGCAAACGCGCCACTTTCCGTTTTTCTTTTTAACCACAACCACATTCGCAAGCCAATCAGGGTATTGTACTTCTCTAATTTTTCCAGACTCAAGTAAGGATTTCACCTCATCATTGATTACCTGATTTCGCTCAGGAGCGAACTTGCGCCTTTTCTGCTTCACTGGGGGCACCTTCTTGTTGACATTCAAGGCGTGGGTAATCACACTAGGATCAATGCCTATCATATCCTCGTTCGACCAAGCAAAACAATCTTTGTAGGACCGTAGAAATTCTACTATCTGCTCGCGTAGAGTTGGTTCCAGATCTGCTCCTATTTTAATTTTCTTGGATGGCTCCAACGGATCAAGGGCTACTTCTTGAAGCTCAGGTGTCTCCGGCTTTGCGTAACAAGTAGTCATTCTACAGTCCTTTAATTGCTAATCCGACATCTTCTTCTTCGTTTCAGGCTGTGGGTTCTTCAAGGTTGTTGCCTTCATGGTTACGGAATAACACTCCCGTGCCAACTTCTGTTCTCCCTTAATCTCTTGAATTCCCCAAGGTGTTGGGAACTTCACACATTGGTGATAGGTGGATGGAATTGCCTTCATCCCGTGTATCCATGGCCTGCCTAAAATGACATTAAAAGGTGACGGGCAGTCGAGTACTTGGAATTTTACCTGGTAGTTAACTCCTCCCGCAATGGTAGGTAGTGATATCTCCCCGATCGTGTTGCGCGATTCTCCGCTGAAGCCTACCAAAGTTGTTGACTTCTTGGTGATGTCGTCCATTCCAAAACCTAAACTGTATAAGGCGTCCAACATAAGTAAGTTAGTAGAGCTTCCATTATCAACTAAGATCCTTTTAACAAGAAAATTAGCTATGGTCAGAGAGATTATCAAACAGTCATGATGAACTTCCTCTTCTTCGACATCGTCGAAGGTGATCGGCATCATGGCGAGAGTTGATCGCGATGGTGTTTTTGGGCATTCTCTCCTGGTGTCCCTCGCAATTCGCTTGGCTGTGGAGTAAGTTATACCACAGATCTCCGACCCCCCCTGTAATGACGTTAATTACTCCGGTGTGCTTCGACGGGGGTGGCGGAGTGGCTTTTTCCCTGTTATGATCCAACTGCTCCTTCGCCTTTTCCGATATTAATTCTCTGAGATGTCCCCTTCGTAATAGCTCGCTTACTTCTTTCCGTAAAGCGATACACTCATTAGTCCGGTGGCCATGGTCAAAATGGAAATCACACCATCTGGTCTTGTCTTTATGCTGTGCCGGCATGTTACTCTTTCGGGGCCATTTTACAGTGTCCCCCATGGTGTTGAGAGTTCGGACCACATCAGTCGCATCTACGCGAAAATTGTAGTGAGAGAGTTTTGGAGGCAGACGAGGATTCTCATATCTATCACTTTGTCCAAACGTGGTAGCGTTAACGGTGGTTTTAGCATGAGATGCCGTGGGATATGGAGCGTATCTCGTATCCCGCCGTCCTTGTCTCCGATCGGGTCGATGTGGGCTTGCTATTTTCTCGGCAAAGAGGTCATCTTCTTCTAATCAGACATGGGCTAAAGATTTTACCTGTACCTCATCAAAATTGGAACAAGGGTATTTAGTTATTTCACGGTATAATTCGGGATTGCATATCGATATACCCTTTCGGAATGCTTCCACAGCCGTGGCGGCATCACATCCTTCGATGGTCACCATTTCTTCATTGTAGCGACTAAGGAAAGCTTTCAAAGATTCTCCCGATCTTTGTACCAAGCGGTACAAATCACTTGATCGTTTTTTGGCATGTCGACTGCTTGCAAACCTAACCCTGAATTTGTCAATTAACTCGGAAAAAGATGAGATACTTCCAAGAGGTAAGTGTGAATGCCAATTGAGAGCGGGCCCAGACAACGTGTTCCTGAACCAACGGCACATGACGATTTCTTTCATATCAAAAGGAACTGTACTAATATTCATGGCCTGTTTGAATGCGGCTCTGTGTTGATCGGGATCCGTCACTCCTTCGTATTTAGGCACGTCGGGGACATGATATTTCCGGGAGATATCTACCTTTGCGATGGCAGGTACGAAGGGGGAATCGGTGTACCCGTCCCTCCTCTCCATCGCGATGGGTTGAGGCGCTCCGGGGACCTGAGTGATTAGGTCCTCTAGGGCTCGAAGGCGTTCCCGTAATTGGGAAACCTCGGTATCTTCCCGTATTGCTCTTAAAGAATTACCGTTTACCTGATACTCGGTTATGGGTCTGTCAGCATCGGGTGTTACAAGATTTGGATCGTCCATGTCCAAGCGCCTTGCAATTCCTTCTACCACATCGGTCCCGCGAGGGCGGGTTGGAGCCGATTGCGCCTGCGACCTAAGCAAGTTGCGTTCATTAGTTAAAGTCTCAATTAGTTTTTCGTATACCTCGGTGAATCTGGCGTTAGCTTCTTTTTGTTCCTCCAGATCCTTTCGGAGAGCGATCATTGATGATCGAAGCTCCGTGATGATGTCAGCGTCGCATCCTTCCACTTCTCGTCCTTCGGAAGTAGCAGGATGGCCATTGGTGTCACCAGATCCTTGTTCGATTCTATCATCATTCCTTGTTCCACCTATGTTTCCTGTTCCACCTACGTTTCCGTCACCTTGGTTGTTTGTTTCTTCATTGGCCTCGTGATGGTCCAGGTCCCCTACGTGGTTGTACGTAGTTTGGATTCCCTCCATGTGACAGATCTTGCTGTTGTTTTAGCGAAACTCCTTTTTGGCTAGGCCCCACGGTGGGCACCAATTGTTTTGGAAGGATAATCGTACTAACACGTTACCTGCTTAGAATAGGGAAATCCTAACCAAGAAACAATAGTAACGCATTATGAACTATAAGCAAGATGTAGGATCAAACAAGAGATGTAAAAACAGATAATGAGCAAAGTGATATTCGTAGATTATGATCTAGATTGTGACAAAACTGCTTCCCGACTACTCAAGAATGCTTGACTGGAAATGAAATGATCAAGAACAAGAGATAAGTTTTTTTTGTTATCGAGAAGGTTTTCGTAGCTCTATCTTGTCCCCCCTCTCCTTCACTTCGGCTTGGCTTTATATCCGTTTCCCCTCTTCTGACCGGTTACAGAGTGCTCAACAAATCCCGGAAATCTCGCCTCGATTGTTAATGTTTTTAGCCGTTGCCATTTGACCATGAATCCCGAAATTCTCGTCCCCTCTTTACTACTCCATCATCCTCCCTTCTCTAAAGGTTCGTGTAAACTACCGGATTTGGGCCACTTGACTTTATTCTTGGGCCGAATTACGGAGGGCCCAACAATAAGCAGAAACAGATAATACATCATATATGTACTTATAATCTTATCCAATAGAAAGTTCAACATTTATCAGGTTCAGTAGTTTTCATTTGTAATCAAGTGAAAGTTTGTATGAATATGCACTTATGATCTTAGACATTTAGGAGTATACTTGAATACAAAGAGGGTGATATGTGTATTAACACATGACCAGTAACATTACTACAACTTGAACATTAATATGACTGAGCGACATCTAGTGCAAACATATACAGATTTTAAGTGCAAGGATTCCAAAATAATGATTATTATTTAGGCAAATAATCATTACCATTCCAAAATCTTCCTTTTTCTGCATTCAACTATATAGTTGGTTCATTTATGATCTTAAATGTCTAAAATACTGATTTTATCAAGTAAATACTGATCCCACTAATCCAATGTCATTGTGATCATACGCCATATATATACATGATACAGAATTCTATAGTTCAAATCTCCAACACCCCATGCCATTACACATACAAAACTGAAAGTGGATAATTAATCAGTCCCTCTAATCAATCCAAGTACGCATACAAAACCGAAATTGGATATTAATCAGCCCCCCTAACCCTACTGCCCATACAAAACCAAACAAGCAAACTTTGAAAGAATACCAAAGGTGAGTGATTAGGGTTCAAGGAATACCGAAATTGTTGATCCTCCAAAATCCCAATTCCCATTCAAACTCATATTGGATGATTCATTAAATTTGGAATACAAAAAAAATCTGTACAAGTATGAGCGCTCAAAATAAAGATGAAGACTAACCCGTAATTGATGCCGATACGAACAATTTCGTGAATTGTCACCACTTACACTAGACAACGTACTGGAAGATCTACGAAATCGGTGAGAATCGCACCGTGAGAGTACGATTTGGTGTGTCGCTCTGAGAAGGGGATTGAGGGTTTTGGAGGCGGGTTTGGAGACGGTTCCAATTTTTCGATCGTGTTTCTATTACTTAATTTCTTTCCAGATTTTTAAAAAATATATCATGACATGTTAATTGGGGCCCATTTGAATTCGACGACGTTTATAAGAGCCCGATGACGATAAAAAGTGTCGTCTTTTCACGACGTTAAAAAGCGTCAATAAAAAGTGTTGAGTTTTGCACGCACATGATTTTTCTCCTTGACGGACCACAAAGCGTTGACAGAAAAATGTCGTATTTAACCCCGTTTTCTAGTAGTGTTGATATATATTGGAGGCATGTCCGGTGGGAAGGTTTCGGGGCTAATAATCGATTGTCCGATGATGAGATCAAAATTTCGTACGAGAAGAAGATATTGGGGAAGTTTTGGTCCAAGTTGCAAGCAGGGGAAATTCCCAAGGACACTATCTTTAAAGTCGCCCAAAAGGTGGTGGAGTGTGAAGACCCCCGTTCGGCTTATTTGCAAGACCCCTCGTGTGGTGAAGTCGATAAAGGAAGGCCAAGGGGGAGTGAGAAGAAGATTAGTACTAAGAGGGAGAAGACATAGGAGGAGTACATTGACGACGAGAATAGTAAAGGCAAGGAGAAGACGATGCCGAAGAGGAAGGGGGGAGGAGAAGAAGAAGGAAAGGGAGGAGGAGAAGAAGAGGAAGGAGGACGAGAAGCGAAAGAGGGATGAAGAAAAGAAGAAGAAGAGGGAGGAGGAGGAAAGGCAAAAGAGGGATGAAGAAAAGAAGAAGAAGAGGGAGGAGGAGAAGAAGAAGAGGGAGGAGGAGAGAAAGAAGAAGGAGGAGAAGAAGCACACTTCTTCATATTTGAATATTGTACGGGGTAATGATATGATTGACCCCTTCATGTTTGAATACATATCCCGGGTCCAAAATGTAGAGGGTAATGCTCATTGTGGGTATCGATCACTTGTCGTGTTACTTGGTGAAGATGAAAGTAAGTACACGGAGGTTCGGTTGACTCTTTTGAATTATCCACATCTATGGCAACCTGAAAAAAAATAAAATCAGTTCACTTTTACGAAGATTTCGACAAAGACATTTTCAATCAAAACAACCAAATACTTGAAGAAGATATGAGCAACCCGCCAACTGAGCCACCCCGGTGATGAGACCCCGCCATGGATGCTAGCCAGGAGGACGACGCTTTAACACTTCGCTCGGATGGCCCCATCACTCGTGCCAAGACTCGAGCAATCTAGGCCGCGACACAATCACTTGTGGCGCGCCTCTCTGCAGGCCACGGAGCGCCCCTCGCCACGCCGACGCACACCGCCTTGTGCGTCCTCGGCATCAAGGAACCTCAACTCGAGCCAACGGTGACAACCTCCAACCCCTTGCCACCATCGAACTCGAGCCTAGCACCGTGCCATGGATCGCAACTTGAGGTTCTCGCAACCCCCGCACCAGCGTCCTCGCCAGCGCCCAGCCCCGCACCGTGACTTGCCTCCCCAGCGCCGCGCCAGCCTTGTCGCGACATTGCGAGCACGGTCACGAACGACCTATCACTTTTATAGTATTTTTCGAATGGTTTCTAATTCCGAACATTACTATTAGTAGTTTTATGGTTTTAGTAAGTGATTAATGGGCCTTGTGCCTATGTATTATGGACCTGTGCTGTTGGGCCTTGATCTGCGCATCAGCCCTAGGCGCGCCGCACTTATTAGGGTTTCTTCTAGCTTTCTAGTGCCGCCTCTATATGAGGGGAGGTAATATGTTTGTTTCCATTCAGCGCACATTTTAGGGTTTAATAGAGTCGAGGTTGTCTCCTTATTTCTCCCTCTGTGCTTGCGCCGTCACTATAAATCGACCCAAAGCACTCGTTTTTCGCAATTGTTCTTGTGTGTTCGTGCCATACTCGATCATCCCAACGCTGATTCGAGTCCTTACAAGCCTTCCACCGCACTCTTGGAGACCTACTACTCAAATACCACAAAGATCCGTCGCATCACAAATGAGGGACGCATCAACTAGCATCAAAGCCAAGGTTTGAGTAAGTCTCGTTTAACCCTCTTTCGTTCATTCTCACACGATTATTCCGCTACATCTAACCCTAGATCCCATCCTCCACTTCATAAACCGCCATCTAGGGTCCCAATTTTTTTTTCTTGCATTCGTAAATTCAAAAAAAAAATCAACCTTTCCCTAAACTCGCTAGATCTATTGATTTTGGTGAAAATTACTCATTGTCTTGCTAGTTGCATGCACATTAGGTTTTGTTTTGCCGATTTCTATCTTGCTCTTGCGTGTTGCTTGTGTTGAATTATTGTTGTTTGTTTGCTCTAGAGGAGAAAGCATAGAGTCGAATTGCTTAAAAAAAAATTATTTCGACGATCACGAGCCAAAATAAGGCAAGATCGATCCATTCCGTGTTCACAATTTTCGGCAACATTAATCGCTAGTTCATTGCTTGTGGTTTTCGGTTTCAACTTGCCTATTTTTGTGTCTTGCGTGGCATACTTTGTTGTTTTCATAGCCTTGATTGATAGATCGAGTTGAGTGACCTTAGCCTAGCCAATCCTTGTTCGTGTGGTTTGAACTAAAGGGTCGGCTTGACTTAAGCGAACCGTAAACTCGTTGTCTTTTGCTTGTGAACTTCTTACTGCGATGACGGGTGTGACAATAGGTAACGTTTCGAAATCGGGTGATGGAAACAACAACAACAACAATCCCGAATTGCCGAACCCCAATCAAAAATTTTCTCTTAGAAGCTTTGGCACGCATCCAAAATGCCCAATCGAAGCACACGGTGTCGGCGACTCATGTCTTAGAATCGGAGATCCACGCTAACACGGGGGTGTCCGCGGACGACGTCGCCGGGGCTCGTGCCAAGGGGAAGCAACATGCGCAGTCATCGTCTCAATTCGGTACAATCAACCGGATGGAGTCGATCAAAGAAAATCGCCACTATGATAAGCACGATGGTGGTCCCCGGACCGCGGACCGCTATCAAATGGCGGATCGCTATCAAATAGACGCCGACACACGAGTGGGGATCCCAAAATAAAGAAATAGAACAAGTCGTCGACCTATGTTTACGAAACCCCAAAGCGGAAGCACGGGGCCAAGTATTACGATGCCGACGCATACAGAGTTGAGGACGACCTCGAGTATCAAAGAGCTCGGAGTCCGTACTCGGACTTTGAAAATGATTATGAGGAATTCAGTGATTACTCTAATGAATCATCTTTTGAGCATCCAAATGTGCAGGATCCTGAAGAATTGGACAATCGACCTTCAGACTAGATTTCGCCGCCGTGCCTAGCCAAGAACCGCAAGGAATATGATCGAGTCTATGGCTCGGGACGCAAGCAAAGCTCCAAGGCACGACGCGACAGGGACCGCGACGCTCGACGTCCTCGAAGACCCAATGACGGGGATGATCCTGACGATGCGTTTATCGAGTGGTTGCAGGGCACGGAGCACACGCTCTGACATTTAGGTTATGAAGATGACGAGAAAGTGGAAGTTGTGACCTTGCACTTCCATGTTGCCGCTTGGACATGGTGGAACCGATTTGAGTCCGAAAGGATTCGACAAGGCAAGCCCCTTATCCGAGAGTGGCATCAACTCGTTTACATATTGAAGAAAAGGTACATCTTGGCGGACTACAAGAACAAGATGCATATCGAGATTATGCGCATCAAACAAGGATCGATGATGCCGAAGGAGTATTTTGCCAAACTCAAAGACATGTTCTTCAAGGCTGGCATGAGTGTGTCGGGATTGCAACAATCCATTCAAGATCTCAACAACTTGGTTCACACTGCAATGCAAATCCATAAACAAGAAATGCGAGCCAAGTCTGGTTGGTCGAATCAAAGGTATGTTTCTAATCCTAGTCAATCCAGTTTTTCTACTAATCGGGTTTCTCCTTCCTTGCCAAGTGTTACAACAGGTTCCAAAACAAAGGCCGAAGCCACGCCTTCCAAGACACCAGTCGCGCCGCGCACCACCGAACCAAGCACCGAACGCGCCCGCGACATGGTGTGCTACAAATGTGGAGGCCGAGGCCATATGCAACGGAATTGTCCGAATTCAAAATAGGTGTTGTTTACCACACAGGGAGATCCTTATGAGAGCCAAGAAGAAGAGGAGATAGAGCCACCAATGATTGCAGACGCCGAGCTAGAGTGCGATCCTTCGGAGGCTCTCGGTGTTTCCAAACTACAATTGGTGACGAGGCGTTCTTTGAGCATGCGTGAGGCACCAAAAACCAATCAACGAGAACAGCGTTTCCACACTCGTTGCTTGGTGAACAATGTCTCTTTGAGCGTCATCATTGATTCAGGGAGTTGCACCAATTTCCTCTCCAAAAAAGTAGTTGATCACTTCAAGTTGTCGACCACACCTCATCCGCAACCGTTCAAGCTTCAATGGATATCAAATGAAGGCGGAGATTGGGTCGACAAATAGGTAGTTTTCAACTTTTCTATTGGTGCATATTCAGATTCAATTCTTTGTGATGTAACGCCGATGGACACCACACACCTCTTGTTGGGGTGCCCATGGCAATACGATCGTCGCATGCTTCATGACGGGTATTTGAACACTTACATGTTCAATTACCACGGGAAGCGCGTGACCCTCTTACCTATGTCGCCTAGTGAAGCTTTACAGGATGAAGCCGAGAGGCAAAGGCAGAAAGCTAGCGACAACGGCACCGACGCGCCGAGCACGACGCCAGTGGCGTCCTCCGCAAAAACTGCAGATTTGAACGGCGTTTCTGGTGCCAAACTCCCTCAATACAGTGTTCAAGATGGACAAGAAGAAGTGCACCGATAGAAAGTAGAATCGGGCCAACAGTTCGCGTCTCGTGGCCTTGGCAACGCGCCGAACGCCACAGATTTCTCAAAACAAGGACTCCAACAACTTTCTGGCGAATCTAAAGGCGTTTCTATTGGAAAACCTCTTAAAATTGCGTTTCCAACAGATTTGAAGAAAAAATGCCCCGGAGGAGTGAACCTAAGCAAGAGACCGCCGCAGGAGCTCCCTAGCGTCGCGCACCACGCGGTCGTTGCACGAAAACTGGGTTTCAGGAGCTCAGGGACGAATTTCGCGGCGTTTCCAGAGGCATTCCTCATGAAATTCCAGGAGCTACAACGTGTCCAAAATTCGCTCCGGAACCTGCCCGTTCAAGTGCTGACACCGAGCCGCCTTTGCTAGGCACATGCCAGGATCGTCTTCTCTTAGCCAGGCATCGGGACGTCGAGAAATCTCTATAGGGGAGTCTTTCTTGTTTCATCCATGTTCCTTTACTTTCTATTTATAAATCTATGGATGATACACCTCCGTCTTGTATTGTTTCACTTTTGAAGGAATACGAAGACGTCATGCCGGATGAGCTTCTACAGGGTTTGCCGCCAATCCGAGGGATCGAGCACAAGATCGATATCATGCCAGGCGCGTCCCTTCCTAATCGAGCAGCCTATAGGACTTCACCAAAGGAAACCAAAGAGCTACAAAGACAGGTTCAAGAGCTATTGGACAAGGGCTTTGTCCGAGAATCGTTGAGCCCGTGCGCCGTGCCGGTGATCCTTGTGCCAAAGAAGGATGATTTGTGGCGTATGTGCGTCGACTGCCGAGCCATTAATCAGATTACAGTGAAGTACATGCACCCAAATCCGGATGCATGAAGTCGACGAGTGGAAGACAGCATTCAAAACCAAGCATGGTTTGTACGAATGGCTTGTCATGCCTTTTGGCTTGACAAACACCCGTAGTACTTTTATGTGGTTAATGAATTTTGTTTTTAGGAAGTTTTTAGGACGTTTTGTCGTTGTGTATTTCGACGACATTTTGGTTTTTTCTAGAGACTTGGACTCTCACGCGAGGCACCTTAGGATGGTGTTAGATTGCCTTCGCGAACATTCGTTGTATGTAAACTTGGACAAGTGTTCGTTTTGCCTGGACACGACGAATTTTCTTGGGTTCGTCTTATTCAAGGATGGGCTAAAAGTGGATGACGACTAGATCCGCGCCATCCGAGAGTGGCCCACCCCTACGACCCCATCGATGGTTCGATCCTTCTTAGGGCTCACAGGGTTCTATCGGCGTTTCGTCAAGGACTTTAGTTCCATCGTCGGGCCACTCCATAATCTCACCAAGAAGGCAACCACAATCAAGTGGATGCCGCATCATGAGGCCGCCTTTCAGGCCTTAAAATCTGCTTTGTGTAGCGCTCCGGTCTTGCAATTGCCAAACCTCACTAAGTGCTTCAAGGTCGAGTGTTACGGCTCTAACTATGGCATAGACGGCGTACTCCTCTAAGAGAGACGCCCCATTGCATACTTTAGTGAAAAACTTACAAGGGCAACTCTAAATTACCTGACCTATGACAAGGAGTTGTACGCACTTATTCGGGTCCTTAAAACATGGCAGCATTACCTTTGGCCTAGCGAGTTCGTGATTCACACGGACCACACCGCCTTAGCGTATCTTTAGAGTCAAACGACTCTCAATAGACGCCATGCTCGATGGGTGGAGTTTATGGAAACTTTTACATACATCATCGCCCAAAAGAAAGGAAAGGAAAATGTCGTGGCAGATGCTCTGTCACGCAGGTATGTTCTCTTAACCCAACTCTAGGCCAATTTGCTCGGGTTCTCCTTGATTAAGGAGTTATATATGCATGCTCAATTTTTTAAACCGATCATGGAGAACCTCGAGCAAATTTGAATCCATGAGTCCTAGTTTTTTGGAAAATGGATACCTCTACCGAGCTGGGAAACTTTGCATTCCGGCCTCGTCTGTGAGGCATCTATTGCTCAAAGAAGCTCACGACGGCCGAGGCCATTTTGGCATAGCCAAAACCCAAGCAGCACTTTGTGAACACTTCTTTTGGCCACACATGGCCTCAGATGTCCACAAGTATTGCCGCGGTTGTGTATCGTGCCAAACCGCTAAATTGAGGTCCCAACCTCATGGCCTATACACGCCCTTGCCCATTCCGGATACCCCGTGGGAAGATCTCTCCATGGATTTTATCACGGGCCTTCCAATGACAAGGCGCGGTAAAGATTCGATCTTTGTAATTGTGGACCGCTTCTCCAAAATGGCTCAATTCGAGCCATGACAGAATCTATGGCTCGGGACGCAAACATTGCTCCAAGGCTCGGTGCGACAGGGACCACGACGCAGGTCGTCCTCGAAGGCCCGATGATGGAGATGATACTAACGATGGTGATGATGATCCACCCCGCGGCCCGCCTCGGCACCGTCGCGACAGGCGCGCGCACTCGCCTCGGCGCCCTAGCCCTCGGCGCGATCGTGATCGACGAGATGCAAGGGATCCACACCACAACCGCCGCGATATTAAGGTAAAATTCGAACCCTTTTACAATTCTTATGATTGTGATGTTTTTATCGAGTGGTTGCAGGGCACGGAGCACATGCTCCGTCATTTAGGTTATGAAGATGACGAGAAGGTGGAAGTTGTGACTTTGCACTTCCATGGTGCCGCTCGGACTTGGTGGAACCGATTCGAGTCCGAAAGGATTCGACAAGGAAACCCCTAATCCGAGAATGGCATCAACTCGTCTACATTTTGAAGAAAAGGTACATTCCGACGGATTACAAGGACAAGATGCACATAGAGATTATGCGCATCAAGCAAGGATCGATGACGTCGAAGGAGTATTTTGCCAAGCTTGAGGACATGTTCTTCAAAGCTGGCATGAGTGTGTCGCCCTCGGTGATGAAGACGTGGTTCATCTCGGGTTTGCGACAATCCATTCAAGATCGCTTGGAGATTCTACCAAGTCGAGTTGGTCAACTCCGAGGTATGTTTCTAATCCAAGTCAATCCGGTTTTTCTACTAATCGGGTTGCTCCTCTGTGCCTAGTGCTTCGACAGGTTCCAAAGCAAAAACCGAAATCATGCCTTCCAAGGCGCCAGCCGCGCCGCGCACCACCGAGCCAAGTGCCGATCGGGCACGCGACATGGCGTGCTATAAATGTGGAGGTCGTGGGCATATTCAACGGAACTTTCTGAATACAAAGAAAGTTTTGTTTACCATGCAAGGGGAGCCTTATGACAGCCAAGAAGAACAGGAAATAGAGCCACCATTGATCGAGGACGCCGAGCTGGAGTGCGATCTTTTGGAGGCTCTCGGCGTGTCCAAACTCCAATTGGTGACGAGGCGCGCCTTAAGCATGCGCGAAGCGCCAAAGACCGATCAAAGAGAACATCTTTTCCACACTCAATGCTTGGTGAACAATGTGTCTTTGAGTGTCATCATCGATTCCGGGAGTTGCGCCAATTTCCTCTCCAAAAAAGTAGTTGAACACTTCAAGTTGCCGACAACACCTCATCCACAACCGTTCAAGCTCCAATGGATATCCAATGACAATGGAGATTGAGTCGACAAACAGGTAATCTTCAACTTTTCTATTGGTCAATATTCGGATTCTATTCTTTGTGACGTAACGCCAAAGGACGCCACCCACCTCTTGTTGGGGCGCCCATGGCAATACGATCGTCGCGTGCTTCACGACGGGTATTTGAACACGTACATGTTCAATTACCACGGTAAGCGCATGACCCTCCTACCTATGTCACCTAGTGAAGCTCTACAGGATAAAGCTGAAAGGCAAAGACAAAAGGCTATCGACAACGGCACCGGCGCGCCGAGCACTACGCCAACAACGTCCATGGAGAAGGCTGCGAATTCAACCGGCGTTTTTGGTGCCAAACTTCCTCAAAACAGTATTCAAGATGAATAAAAAGCAGTGCGCCGACAGAAAGGGGAGTCGGGCCGACAGTTTGCATCTCGTGGCCTTGGCAACGCGCCGAACGCCGCCGATTTCTCCAAACAGGGCCTACAACAGTTTTCGGCAGATTCCATGGGCGTTTCTGGTCGAAAACCACTTAAAATTGAATTTCCACCAGATTTGAAGAAAAAATGCCCCGGAGAAGTGAACCTCAGCAAGGGACCGCCGGCAGGGCCTCCTAGCGTCGCGCAACACGCCGTCGCTGCACGAAAACTGGGATTTCAGGAGCTACGGGATGAATTTCACGGCGTTTCCAGGGGCGTTCATCCACAAATTTCATGGGCTACAACATATCCAAAAATCGCCCCAGAACCAGCTCGTGCGAGCACCGACGCCGAGTGACACATGCCAGGATCGTCTTCTCTTAGCCAGGCGTCGGGACGTCGAGAAATCTATTCAGGGAAGTCTTTCTTGTTTCATACTTTTTCCCCTTCTTTCTATTACTAAATATGTGGACTCTTCACTTCCGTCTTCTATTGTTTCTATTTTTGAAGGAATACGAGGACATCATGCCGGCCGAGCTTCCGAAGGGATTGCCACCAATTCGAGGGATCGAGCACAAATCGATCTAATGCCAGGCGCATCCCTTCCTAATCGAGCAGCCTATAGGACTTCGCAAAAGGAAACCGAGGAGCTACAACGACAAGTTCAAGATCTATTGGACAAGGGCTTTGTCCGAGAATCCTTGAGACCATACGCAGTGCCGATGATCCTTGTGCCAAAGAAGGATGGTTCGTGGCGTATGTGCGTCGACTGCCGAGCCATTAATCAGATTAAGGTGAAGTACATGCATCCGATCCCAAGGCTCGATGACATGCTTGATGAGCTCCACGGCGCCGCCTTATTTTCAAAGATTGATCTTCGGAGCGGATACCACCAAATCCGGATGCATGAAGGCGACGAGTGGAAGACCGTATTCAAAACCAAGCATGGTTTGTATGAATGGCTTGTCATGCCTTTTGGCTTAACAAACGCCCCTAGTACTTTAATGCGGTTAATGAATTTTGTGCTTAGAACATTTTTAGGACGTTTTGTCGTTGTGTATTTTGACCATATTTTAGTTTTTTCTAGAGACTTGGAATCTCACGCGAGGCACCTTAGGATGGTGTTAGATTGCCTTCGCGAACATTCTTTGTATGTAAACATGGACAAGTGTTTGTTTTGCACGGACACAACGAATTTTCTTGGGTTCATCGCGTCCAAGGATGGGCTAAAAGTGGATGACGACAAGATCCGTGACATCCGAGAGTGGCCCACCCCTACGACCCCGACGATGGTTCGATCCTTCTTAGGGCTTGCAGGGTTTTATCGGCGTTTCATCAAGGACTTTAGTTCTATCGCCGGGCCACTCCACAATCTCACAAAGAAGGCAACCACAATCAAGTGGATGCCACATCATGAGGCCGCCTTTCAGGCCTTAAAATCAACTTTGTGTAGCACTCCGGTCTTGCAATTGCCAGACTTCACTAAGCACTTCGAGGATGAGTGCGACGCCTATGACTATGGCATAGGCGGCGTACTCCTCCAAGAGAGACGCCCCATTGCATACTTTAGTGAAAAACTTACGGGGGCAACCCTAAATTACCCGACGTATGACAAGGAGTTGTACGCACTTATTCGGGTCCTTAAAACATGGCAGCATTACCTTTGGCCTAGCGAGTTCGTGATTCACATGGACCATGCCGCCTTAGCGTATCTCAAGAGTCAGACGACTCTCAATAGACGCCATGCTCGGTGGGTGGAGTGTTTGGAAACTTTTCCATACATCATCGCCCATAAAAAAGGAGAATGTCGTGGCAGATGCTTTGTCACGCATGTATGTACTTTTAACCCAACTCCAGGCCAATTTGCCCGGGTTCTCCTTGATTAAGTAGTTATATATGCATGATCCATTTTTTAAACCGATCATGGAGAACCTCGAGCAAAGTCGAATCCATGAGTCCTATTTTTTGGACAATGGATACCTCTACCGAGCCGGGAAGCTTTGCATTCCGGCCTCGTCTATGAGGCATCTATTGCTCAAAGAAGCTCATGACGGCCGAGGCCATTTTGGCATAGCACAAACCCTAGCAGCACTTCGTGAACACTTCTTTTGGCCACACATGGCTTCGGATGTCCACAAGTATTTTCGCGGTTGTGTGCCGTGCCAAACCGTTAAATCGAGGTCCCAACCTCATGGCTTATACACGGCCTTGCCCATTCCGGATACCCCGTGGGAAGATCTCTCCATGGATTTTATCATGGGCCTTCCGATGACAAGGCGCGGTAAGGATTCGATCTTTGTCATTGTGGACCGCTTCTCCAAGATGGCTCACTTCGTGCCATGCAAAGGGAACAACAATCGACGGAATGTGGTTCTTCTGCACATAGTACTTCTGCTTGCACTAACATTGAGCAGGTTAGAACCGCTGAGACAATGGCTGAGATGAACTATATGAGAGGACCATACAGGAACCAACCTAATTATAATGACAGGTCGAACAACTATCAACCATGGGGCAATCAGAATACAAGTCAAAACTACGCAGGGCCCCCACCAGATAGAGGACCTGCACCATATCGACCTCCAGGCCATCAGGAGACGCCATCATGGGTTCAGGAAATAAAGGAGAGCATTAACGGAGTGAACAAAAAAGTTGATGAAGTTCAAGCCAAACTGAACCGACAAGATAAAAGATGGGGAGAGTTTGATGTTTGGAAGAGGAGTGTTGATTCCCAGCTAGGGGACTTGATCGCCTCTCGGATTGCGAGGGTCAAGAGATACAATTTATAACCCGACCCCGTTGTAGTACGTGGTGGGTGTCGAACACTCGGGAAGTCTACTCGATCGATGTGCCTAGATACTAGGAAGCTAGAAAGGAGAGCATAAAACAAAGGAAAACAAAGAAATCAGTCGGGACCGACACTGAGGTCAAGTCGGGCCCGAGGTTGGCGACAAGAGGAAGTCGGGACCGACACTGGGTAAGTCGCGCCCGAGATAGCTGGGGATGTCGAACTCAAAGATTTTAAAAGTAGATCTTGGGCTT
Source organism: Fallopia convolvulus (assembly GCA_964016875.1). Taxonomy (NCBI): domain Eukaryota; kingdom Viridiplantae; phylum Streptophyta; class Magnoliopsida; order Caryophyllales; family Polygonaceae; genus Fallopia; species Fallopia convolvulus. The sequence goes on from OZ024730.1 coordinate 23,315,967, forward strand.
TTGGGTTCCTTCCCTAGTAGATTAAGGCTTTTCCACCCCAATTCAGGCAATGAGTGATGATCGGACTAGGATCGAGTGCTTTCGCCCTCGTTCCAACCACATCTACACCTCGATCCATGGGGAAATCCCCTTCGAAGCAAGGTCTTGAGATTGACACATGTTCACTTTCGCTACTTTGCCAATCTCAAGCCTTGATTCCCGACTTTCGCAAGGAATTGTAGCTCGATGTAGAGTGGGTTCCTTAGATCAAACACTCAAGGCTATGGAATTGGGGTTTCTAGCCTAAACCTAGCTAGGGTTTTCCCCCATAACCCAAGATCAAGGAGATCTACTCCATGTGACAAGCAAAGAAAGCAATCAAATCAAAAGAGAAAGCAATCATCATAATCAATCTCAAAACAAAGCAAGGGTTCATTTAAATCCAAAGCAATCCACAAATACAAATCAAGGGTTTTCAAATCCACAAGATCAAAGCAAATCAAAGATAAACAATCAACAAAACCTCTCAAGTCTTCCTCCTCCTTGGCCGATTCTCTCTCTCTTCCTCCTCTTCTCCTTCCTCCTTGCTCTCCAAGTATCCTCTTGGCTCCCTTGGAACCCCCCCTTTTTGTGTGTGTGAGGGAACCCTTTCTTAGAAGACAAGAGGGCCTTTTATAGATTAGATGAGGGGCAAAAGTGGAAGTTCACAAATTCGTGCCTTGGAGCCCAAGTAGTCCGGTGACCGACTCGGCCCGACACGGAGGAACCTCGGGCCCGAGGTACTGTGCAACTCGGTCCGAGGTTGGAAACTTCAAAGTCGGGCCCGACGTTGTTGCATCTCGGTCCTGACCTCGTTCCACCTTCTTCTTAGTTGGCTTCTCTTGTTCTTCTTCATGGCTTGCTTCTCTCTTTCCCGCTTTAGCTCGGCCTTTGCTCCATGTCTCGACCCTCCTTCAAATTGATCCTCGATTCATGCCAAATTACCTACAAAACACATAAAAGGTGCGTAGTCTCCGAATCTCATAGAAATACGGGAACTAAGCTAAAAAGGAACAAAACGCACAAGAAAAGGGGAAAAAAAACATATTTACAAAGGAAATCACATATGAAAACACCACCAAATAGAGAGACATCAAAATACCCCATACTTAAACTTGCTTGTCCTCAAGCAATAACAATGTAAGCAAGACCGAAACATAATCTTCAAGTAAAGCCTCGTATGAAAACACATTTTAAGCACAAGTGATCGATATTCAAGCAAGATTACATCATCACACGTGATTAAATGTTCCAAGGAATAAAGTCAATGCAACTAAGCCTCACTTTAGGGATATGTGAATGTGTATCACTCATCATGTGTTTGGGTTTAGCAATGAACACTCAAGCTCAAAAATCATGCAAGTAAGGACTTTACTATTGAAGCTAATATCACCAATTCCTCCACCTAGAGATGCCTAATGCAAAGTACACAAGGAATTTCGAACTTGGCTCAATGGAGGTCCTCAAAGAGGTTCCATTCGGCCGGGTTGTAATGGGGCTTTTGGTATTTTTCAAGGTGGGAATTATTTGGTCTTGTGGTGCTTATAATGGGGATTGAACAACCTAAGCTCTCACCAATTTCACCAAATCCCACAATTACTTTCACACTCACCCAAAAGACTTAACATTTTCCTTTCAACCCAAAATTTCACTTAACATTCCACTTCATCTTTGCTCTTATGCTTTTTGTTGGATTTTCAACACTTTCTACATTTGGACCGACTTTCTTATGACATCGGGCCCGATGTTGCTTGTAACTCGGTCGGACCATTTTCTTCACTTAAGCTCTTTGCTTTATTCCACTTTACATTTCCAACATTTTCTTTCTTCCTTTTCTTTCTTTCTTTTTTTTTTTCATTTTGTACAACAAAGATGCACTACCCACATGATTCATAACACCATTCCTTGCCCTTAAACCCAAGAGAATCTCAATTCTTCAAATACAATCCCAACCTCTCTTCTAAAGTCCAATCCCATAAGGGTCAAGTCATATAAGGCTAGGAATAATATTTTTGAGGAGTTTCAAACAAAGGCTTAGGCTAGAACGGGGCTACAATCAAAGGATTAACTTCATGGTAGGATATGGAACATTTATGTGACTAGAAGAATAAAGTTCAAAATCAATGTGACCATGCTAGGACAATTCTCATGACGGTCTTGGAAAATAGATAAACACCGCAATAGCAAGTTTTACTAAGCATGAATGAGCTAATCACACAAGAAAAATGAGGGATATGCAAATATGATCAAGCATCCCTAAAATGGCCAAAAATCAATCTCACAAGGGTCACTCATACTTAGTTGCATAAGAACTCATCCTAAAACTCACATGCTCAATAAAACAAGCAAGATATCATGATCACATCAAAAGCAACATCATTTTAGAGGCTAAACTATCCAAAAATATGCAAAGGAATTTACATGCTCACATCATCATTAGCTTTTATTTTTGCAATCTAAGATGGGAATTTCTAGTCCAAAACCTACAAAACACAAAATCTTTTTGTTGTTTTTAACACAATTTTTTTCAATTTTTTTATGGATTTTTTTGCAAAAATTTCTCTAAAACCAAAAACTCATCCATTCTAGACCAAATTAATCATCCACGTCTTTCCTCAAACCACTAACCAATAAGCAAACATCCCAAATACAAACTAGGAACACAAACTAAATATCCTCAAAATAACAAACAAACATAAACAAGTGAAATCATGAACACACTTACCCCCACCCCATACTTAAAATTTTTGATGTCCCCATCAAACAAGGAAATCAAAACTTAAAAGCAAGAGAGAAGAGTATGAAAAGCTCACAATTTCTTATTCTTCAATGGCATGTTTAGGATCACTCGAAGGGGTTGTCACGTCTACGTCCTCTTTGGAGCCTTGCTTGTCGCTCCCTCTCGTACACTTGTTCTTGGTAGAAGTCTTGTGGTGGTGGTTGAAGTTGAGGCTCCGGGCGTGTCCATTGGTCCTCACGGGAAGGGAAGTTCCCGCTCATCCACGTGTTGTAGCTATCTTGGACCCGCCACCTTTGATCTTCCACCTCTCTAAGCTCCTCCACCTCTCGCCTAGTGTAGCCGAGGGCCCGGTTCATCTCTTGTTGGCTAGCTTGGAAAGAACTTTGTTGTTGAAGCATTTGTTGTTGTTGTTGGTACATTTGTTGTTGATGTTGGTTCACTTGATGGACCTCTTGGAGAACATTTTCTTGTTGAAGTTGGAGATGAGCCATTTGGTTGGCTAAGAAGGACATGTCCACCGGTTGTTGTTGCTCGGGAAACACCATTCCCGTACCGTACCATTGAGCATAGCCTTCATAACCGCCACCTTGGAATTGCTCTCGCCTTGCACCGCTCCCTTCTCCTCGTTCATAATGCCTCGGGACCTCACCACCATGGAATGAACTGGACCGACGTTGGGGAAAGTCGGGCCCGACTTGGTGTGTACCTCGGTCCTCTAGTGTTGGAGCTTGGTGCATGGCTCGGAGGTTGGCCATCAAACCTTGGAAGCGCTCATCTTCTTCACCTTGCCCTTGATCGACATCCATGTCCTCCCCACGAGGTGCAAACACGAAGTTGTCTTGGTCGGAATCCGGTGTAGATGGAGGGGAATTAAACCGAATGTGTTGGGATTGTTGTCGCCGCCCTTCTCTTGCACCTTCGGGGTCACCAAATGAGTGTGGCTTGCCGGCCCACACTTGGTACCAATTTTGATACCGAGAAAGATCATAGAGGTTGTGCACTAACCGGATCGACACACCATCATAGTTTGAGTGAGGGGCCAAGGAAATCATGTAGAGCTTCTCCTTGATGATGTTGGCCTTCTTGAAATACTTCATGTTCATGAACTCAACACCATTCGGAGCCGAAGAATACTTGTCAAGATCAACTCCTAGACGCATGGCGAGCCTTGCTATCATCCCACCGAAGTAGATCCAAGAGGAACTTTGGAAGTCCCGCACCATATTGACCCACTCCCATGCAAGGTTCATGGGCTTCTTGGTGTTGAAGAGCATCTCATGGAGCAACATGATCTCCTCCTTCATCGGCTTGCTCAACTCATGACGAGCATAGATTGCACACCCCAAGACTCGCACCATGACCCGAAAAAGAGGGCTAGCAATCTTGGTTGTGGAGGCGCCCTTTTCCATCTCACTCTTCCCGGCCACATGACGCCACACTTGGTTCACCTTCTCATTGTTGACGCCGGCCTCTTCTCTTGGGCATGGAAACCCGAAGTAGGTAGCCAAATCCCTAAGAGTGAGATTGTGGTCCTCGTTGCCCAATCGGAAAGTAATCGCCCTTTCCTCATCCTCCACATTATCATAAGTGCACTCGAATGTGGCCATAAATTCCGAGGTGAGGGCGGGGTAGTGAGTGTTGTTCCACCTTAGCATCCCATTAAGACCGATGTGGGAGTAGCATCTTGAAAGGGCTTGATCCATGTCCATCTTCCTCACGGCTTCCCAATCAAGCCACCTCGTGTGGTGCTCAAGCGCCATATATCTTTCATAATTCTCCACTTGCTCATCCTCCTCCAAATAGACATCATCCAACTTCGGCTCTTTCCTCGTCTTCTTGGACTTCTTCCTTGGCCTTTCCACATGAGAGGATGAAGCTCTTGTCTCCATTGTACCTACACACATCCAAACAAAAGGATCCAAGATAAACTCCATACAACCCAACAAAAGCACTCATCAACACACAACAACATTTCAACACCAAGGGAACCCCATACTTAGTCTCTAGACTCACATGCATCTCAATCCAACATAAATCATCATGGACATCTTCTAACAATAGCTAAGCAAATAATCATTCTACATCATGATTAGGCTATAGCCAATAATTAAACACATGAATCCACATGATATCACAAGAAGAGAGAAAAAACAACTAGGATCGACTTCCAACCTATGTCGGGCCCGACGTACTCAACCTCGGTCCGACATGTTGGACCGACTTCCACACCTCGGGCCCGACTCTTCTGGGCACGTCGATCTCGACCTAGTTCATGCTTCGACTCTAACCTCAAATCAACCCAAATCATTCTATCATGCACTTAAATTTCAAATTCAACCATCAAACATCCCTAATCGAAGTTCTAAATGGATCTAAGCATGCATAAACAACTTTAAAGCTCAATTTCACAAATCATGCAAATCCACCATTGATGCTAAAGCTCAAGCTCTCAATCAAACATGGCATTACTCAATCTACGCAATGAAAGCACAAAATTTTCAAAGAAATAAGTAGAGATCGAGTAACACATACCGGATTCGAAGAGTATTTGAACTTTTGAACAAATAAGCAACTTAGAACTCAAATTTCCTAGATCTAGATCTAGATGGGGGACAAAGGACTATATTGAACTCGAGATTTCTACTTGGATTCGGGTTTGGGAGGCCTTTTTGTGGTTGGAACGAGATGAAGTGGAATGTATGGGAATCGAGTATGGTGAGGGTAGGGCGGCCGACTTTGCGAGTTTTTGAGGGAGAGGGGTTGTATTTTGGGAATGGTAGTTGATATGAAGATGATAGGTAGGTGGGGGTTGGTATTTAATGGGGGAAAGGGACAAATTAGGTCAAGGGCAAAATTGGCATTCCAACTAGTCAGATCAAGTTGGACCGACGTCCCTATGTCGGGCCCGACTTACCTGGGCTCGATGTGGGAGTATTCGGGTTACCAATTTTTACTCCATCCTCATGCAACTTCTTTCCCATATTTCCATTTAAATATTTCACCTCAAATCCTACACAACCTTGAAGGATGCACAACACCATAAATCCACAAAACACTAGATAGGGATTGGTTAGAGAAAAGCTAAGCTAAACTAAGAAAATCAAACTAAAATTACAAAAAGAAAGCTACTAGCTCGGGTTGCCTCCCGAGAAGCGCTCGTTTAGAGTCACTAGCTTGACTTCCTAACCTCAACCTTATGGCGGGTGAAACACGGTGAATTGCTCGCCATTGTTATGCCCATTCCCATTGCCTTCATACCCATAAAACCACCAACGATGGTCCACATAGGCATGGCTCTCCGATCTCGGGCTTATCTCATCATACTCCTCCAACGGATGAGATTTCTCCTCCTTGCTTGCTCCATCATGTTTTTCTTGCCCTACACCATAGTCATCCAAAGTATTCCTAGGAGATTCTATCAATTCACCTTTTAAATCACTAAGGCATATATAGGAGTCTCCTAGGTCATCATTCAAATCACTCAAGCAAATGTAGGAATCAAAATTTTGGGAAGAATTGTGATCTTCACCAACATTAAAAGGATATGAGTAAGGATATTCTTCATCTCCTCTTGAGCTAGCATTGTTCCTTGACTCATCTTGATCCTTAAGTTGCTCCAACAACTCCCTCACTTGTATTTGTTCATTGAAGCTTTCATCACTCCTTAATGCATCAACCTCCCTAGCAACTTCCACTTCTTCACGTTCTCTCTTGGCACTCTCTTCAAGTTTAAGAATGGCCAAGGCGTCCGGCTCATTCAAAGCTTTGTTGAAGTGGAAATCTACCTTCTCTTCCCCAATCTCAAAGGAGACCTTCCCGTTCTAGACATCGAACCTTGCCCCCGCCGTAGCTAAGAATGGTCTCCCTAAGATTATTGGAACCAAGGGATCCTCATGCATGTCCAAGATCACGAAATCATCGGGGACAAAGTACATTCCAACCCTCACCGGAACGTCATCCAATATTCCTTTGGCCTTGATGATGGAACCGTTGGCCATGGTTAGGGACATATCGGCCGGCTCCATTTCACCCAAATTTGCTCTTCTCCAAATGCTAGCGGGCATCACCGAAACACTCGCCCCAAGGTCACACAAGGCTTGGAAATTTTGAGACCCCACACCAATGGTTATAGCAAAACGACCGGGATCTCCTAGCTTTTGTGGTAACTCCAAGGTCTTGACTTCATCTTGCATTTCCACTATGGACCTCTTCTAGCTCAAAATCTCCCTTAAAAACTTGGCATAAGATGGCATCTCACTCAATGCGTCGGTGAACGGGATGGAGATGTTCAAGCCTTGCAAGAGTTTGAGAAACCTCTTGAACTTGTTCTCAACAACATCTTTTGGCTTCTTCGAGGGATATGGAAGAATTGTTGCACCTTGAATCTTGCTCGGATCAACTTCTTTGGACTTCCCCGCTTCATTTGCAACACTTCCTGGTTGGACCGACTTGGGCACCATGTCGGGCCCGATGTTGTGAATCTCGGTCCTGGGCAGAGGAGTTGGATCGAGGTTTGTGTACGTCGGTCCCGAGTCGCTCTCAACCTCGGTCCGTGGTGAAGGAGTCGATCTTCTTTCTGGGTCGACTTCGGGGAACGTCGGACCCGACTTGCTGGGTAAGTTGGTCCGACTCTCTTCACTCTTTTTAGGCACGTGTGGCTCGGGTAGGTTTCGGCCACTTCTCAATCCAATTGCCCGGACTTCATTTTGATTGTTTTGAGCTCGAGGATTCTCCTCGGGTCGGCCCGGAAGTCTCCCATTCTCTCTCGGGGCTTGTGTCGCAATTTGAGCAAATTAGATTATCGACTTGCCTCCTCCATGCACCAAACTCATTGAATTGGGTCCTCATCTCCTTGAACCCATCTCTCATTTCTTGAGCAAATGTTTGTAACTCATTGAATCCCGGTGGTCTATATGGTGGTTGTGGCGCCCTTGGCTCGTTTTGGTTGAAGTTGTTGTTGTAGCTTTGAGCTTGACCGTTGTTCCACCGGCCATTGCCACCATTGTTGAAGTTGCCTCTTCCACCGAAATTTCCTCGAACATAGTTTGCCTCCTCAATTCGCTCGGCCAAGCGCACTTGGCTCTCATTCGGACAAACTTGTGTAGCATGTGCAAAGGATCCACACTCCTCACAAGCTCTAGCATTTTGCTTGTAGTAGTGGACTTGCCTTTTAAGCTTGCTCACTTCACCTTCAAGGAATTGGAGCTTCACATCCCTATCAATGTCTTCTCCCTTTGGATCATATAACTTCCTTGCACCTTCACCTTGAACTTTCACCTCCTTGCTAGCTTGACTCACCCCATACATGGCCTCATAATCGGATAGCTTGTCAAGTAGCTCCCAAGCTTGATCCGGTGTCAAGTCTATGAACCCACAATCGGTGTGGAGATTGAGCTTGTCCTTCGTTACCGGATTGATGCCTTGGAAAAAGATGTCTTGAAGCACATATGGTTGTTGGCCATGAGTAGGACATTGGCGCAACATCTCCTTGAAACGGTCCCATGCTTCGAAGAGAGGCTCATTCGGACCTTGTTGAAAACTTGCAATCTTCCTTCTCAACTCGGTTGTCTTTGAGGGCGGGAAGAACTTCATCAAGAAGGCATCATAGAGTGTCTTCCAAGTTGTGATTGACCTAGGAACTTGGCTCTCGAGCCAATGTGCGGCCTTTCCCCCAAGTGACCATTTGAACGCCTTTAGAAGCACATACTCCAATGTCTCCTCGTCGGTAGAGATCGTCTCACACATGTCCACAAAGCGTTTGACATGCTCTATGGGACACTCATGTGGACGGCCCTCAAATTGATCTCGCTTGATGAGGGAGATGAATTGCGTCTTGATCTCAAAATTCTTGGCAACCTCGGGAAGCACAATAGCCGGCTCGGGTACCCTCAACTCCGGATGCATGTATTGGCGTGCATTCCGGGGTAGAGCGTTGAGTTGAGCCTCGGCTCTCATCCGTTGCTCTCGTTCTCTTCTTGCCACCTCCTCTTGATTGTCCCTCTCAAGTTGCAATCTAGCCATTTCGGCCCTAAGTCGAGCCAACTCCTCATCAACATGGAGACCTTGATTCTCCATCCTTTTCCTTCTTCGGGCTTCCTTGAGAATACTTTCCGGATCACTCACAAACTCAAGCTCAAGTGTTCCTCGGGAGGAACGAGCTAGCATACACCTATGAAACAAAAACACAAACCAAAACAAATCAAAAACAAACAAAGGGTTTGGGCTATTCCCTCACCCAAATCACTACCAAAACACAAGAAACTAACCAAATTGGCACTCAATGCACTTAGACGTCCCCGGCAACGGCGCCATTCTTTTTGATCGCCCTCTCGGATTGCGAGGGTCAAGAGATACAATTTATAACCCGACCCCGTTGTAGTACGTGGTGGGTGTCGAACACTCGGGAAGTCTACTCGATCGATGTGCCTAGATACTAGGAAGATAGAAAGGAGAGCATAAAACAAAGGAAAACAAAGAAATCAGTCGGGACCGACACTGAGGTCACGTCGGGCCCGAGGTTGGCGACAAGAGGAAGTCGGGACCGACACTGGATAAGTCGGGCCCGAGGTAGCTGGGGATGTCGAACTCAAAGATTTTAAAAGTAGATCTTGGGCTTTTGGGTTCCTTCCCTAGTAGATTAAGGCTTTTCCACCCCAATTCAGGCAATGAGTGATGATCGGACTAGGATCGAGTGCTTTCGCCCTCGTTCCAACCACATCTACACCTCGATCCATGGGGAAATCCCCTTCGAAGTAAGGTCTTGAGATTGACACATGTTCACTTTCGCTACTTTGCCAATCTCAAGCCTTGATTCCCGACTTTCGCAAGGAATTGTAGCTCGATGTAGAGTTGGTTCCTTAGATCAAACACTCAAGGCTATGGAATTGGGGTTTCTAGCCTAAACCTAGCTAGGGTTTTCCCCCATAACCCAAGATCAAGGAGATCTACTCCATGTGACAAGCAAAGAACGCAATCAAATCAAAAGAGAAAGCAATCATCATAATCAATCTCAAAACAAAGCAAGGGTTCATTTAAATCCAAAGCAATCCACAAATACAAATCAAGGGTTTTCAAATCCACAAGATCAAAGCAAATCAAAGATAAACAATCAACAAAACCTCTCAAGTCTTCCTCCTCCTTGGCCGATTCTCTCTCTCTTCCTCCTCTTCTCCTTCCTCCTTGCTCTCCAAGTATCCTCTTGGCTCCCTTGGAACCCCCCCTTTTTGTGTGTGTGAGGGAACCCTTTCTTAGAAGACAAGAGGGCCTTTTATAGATTAGATGAGGGGCAAAAGTGGAAGTTCACAAATTCGTTCCTTGGAGCCCAAGTAGTCCGGTGACCGACTCGGCCCGACACGGAGGAACCTCGGGCCCGAGGTACTGTGCAACTCGGTCCGATGTTGGAAACTTCAAAGTCGGGCCCGACGTTGTTGCATCTCGGTCCTGACCTCGTTCCACCTTCTTCTTATTTGGCTTCTCTTGTTCTTCTTCATGGCTTGCTTCTCTCTTTCCCGCTTTAGCTCGGCCTTTGCTCCATGTCTCGACCCTCCTTCAAATTGATCCTCGATTCATGCCAAATTACCTACAAAACACATAAAAGGTGCGTAGTCTCCGAATCTCATAGAAATACGGGAACTAAGCTAAAAAGGAACAAAACGCACAAGAAAAGGGGAAAAAGAAACATATTTACAAAGGAAATCACATATGAAAACACCACCAAATAGAGAGACATCAGGACTTAGCTGCACGGATTCCAAGACCACAAGGGCAACTCCCAGTCCGCCCCGAGGAGAACCCTAGAGGCCAAATAGCAGTAGTGCACCTCAGAAGTGGGAAGACATTACCGGAGAGAGTTCAAGCTAAAGAGAAGGAGGAACAAGACCTCGCAAAACGGCTCGCTAACGAGCCATCGAGAGCAAATACCAAGCCTACAAACCAGGATGATGAGGCTTCAAGGGTTCTTGACGACCCTATCATAGGTAAGTTCTCTAAACCGAGCCTTCCTCTCAATCCCAGGGTAGTTAACGACCCCACCAGGGTCGGTAACGACCCGCCGAGGAGATTCTTCAGGGCATTAATATTTCCATCCCATTCGCTGAGGGTCGGTAGCTTTCGTGAAGATTCTTCAGGGCATTAATATTTCCATCCCATTCGCTGAGGCCCTAAGCGAAATGTCGGCTTACACAAAATTTTTGAAAGATATTCTTAGCAGGAAAAGATCCATTACAGAGCTGCAGGATGAAGTCAGATCGATGGCTCTACCAGAAAAGCTAGGAGATCCAGGAAGGTTTGCAATAACGATCGGCATAGGCAACCACAAGTTCAAGGCTTTATGCGATCTAGGTGCCAGTGCTAGTCTTGTTCCGCTCTCAATCTGGTCTAAGGCCAACATGGGACCACTAGAGCCCATCAACATGCGGCTTTATATGGAAGACGGATCTTGCATCAAACCAACAGGGCTGATAGAAGATTTCCCAGTTCAAGTAGGCAATTTCTTTGTTCCTAACGACTTCATCGTTATGACAATGCCTGAAGATCCGGTGGTGCCTATTATTTTGGGAAGACCATTCCTTTCCACAGCAGGAGCCATAATCGATGTTAGGAGAGGACTCCTAACTTTTGAAATTGGAGACGAGGTGACGGAATTCCGATTCAAACAATCCAACAAGAAGTCCGAAAAAGCCGAAGTCAAGATGCTCTACACTCACAAAGAGATCATTGAATGTGGAGACCCTATAGGAAGATCAGCATTAAGTGATGAAATTTCAGGGCAAAGATGGGCAGAAATAGCCACTGCAGTTTCAGTAACGAGTCCTCCAACATCGTGACCGATTCTCCTGGCAGAAGACGCATGCTCGTTAACGACCACTCCAGGTTCGTTAACGACCCTAGCCGAAGATAGCGAAATTTCAGCCTTTGAATGCTTTGAGGAAGTGTTGAAGACAGAACCAGAAGAGTCGATTCTAATCCCTGCTGAACCATCCCCAACACTTAAACCTCTGCCAGATTCCCTCAGGTATCAATTCCTCAGTCCTAATTCCACCCTACCTGTCATCATTAATGCCGAATTAAAAGATGAGGAAGTAGGAAAACTCCTGAATGTGCTTAGGATGCATAGAAAAGCTATAGGCTACACCCTAGATGATATAACTGGCATATCCCCTTCTCTTTGCATGCATAGGATTTACATGGAGGACAATCATAAACCCACAATAGAGCATCAACGTAGATTAAATCCTAATATGAATGATGTAGTTAAAAAGGAAATTATTAAATTACTTGATGCTGGGATCATATTTCCTATTTCGGACAGCCAATGGGTGAGTCCGGTCAATGTAGTCCCAAAGAAAGGGGGGATGACTGTGATAGAAAACGAAAAGGGAGAGCTTATTCCGACTAGAACCACCACTAGTTGGAGGATGTGCATCGATTATAGGAAGCATAATAGTGCTACTAGAAAAGATCATTTTCCGCTTCCTTTCATAGATCAGGTGTTAGAACGCTTAGCCCAACATGATTATTTCTGTTATCTAGTGGCTATAGCGGTTTTTGGCAGATTCCTATTCACCCTGATGATCAGGAGAAAACAACCTTTACATGTCCTTATGGAACCTTTGCTTATAAGAGAATGCCATTTGGGCTTTGCAATGCCCCTGCTACCTTTCAGAGATGTATGATGGCCATTTTTTCGGATATGATAGAGGATATTGTAGAGGTTTTCATGGATGACTTTTCTGTTTATGGTTCTTCATTCGATTCTTGTCTTGCTAACCTTGCACAAGTGCTTAAAAGATGTGAGAAACCAATCTTGTGCTAAATTGGGAAAAGTGTCATTTCATGGTTCAAGAGGGGATAGTACTAGGACACCTTGTCTCTAAAAGAGGGATAGAAGTAGATAGAGCAAAAATTGAGCTTATTGAAAAACTACCTCCTCCTTCTTCTGTAAGAGACATTAGGAGTTTTTTAGGGCATGCTGGCTTTTACAGACGATTTATTCAGGATTTTTCTAAGATAGCTAAACTTTTGACTAACCTACTAATGAAAGATGTAGTGTTTGAGCTGTCTCCAGAATGTCTTAAAGCATTTTACAGGTTAAGAGTTGCCCTCGTGTCTGCCCCCATTATGCAGTCTCCAGATTGGACACTACCCTTTGAGATTATGTGTGATGCCAGTGACTATGCAGTTGGCACAGTCTTAGGGCAACGGAAGGACAAAAAACTCCACGCCATCTATTACGCCAGTAAGACGCTGGATGAGGCACAGAGTAAGTATACCACAATGGAGAAGGAATTCCTTGCTGTGGTATTTGCCTTTGAGAAATTCTGGTCCTACCTTGTTGGATCCAAAGTGATTGTTTATACTGACCATGAAGCTGTTAGATACTTAATGGCTAAAAAAGATGCCAAACCTAGATTGCTTCGTTGGATGCTCTTATTGCAGGAATTTGACCATGAAATAAGAGACAAAAAGGGAGCAGAAAATCTAGTGGCAGATCACTTGTCCAGGTTGCCAGTAGAGCAAATCACCGAGTCTAACAATGAGGTGCCGATAAATGATTCCAGACCCGACGAACACCTCCTGCTGAACGAGGTCGAACTCCACAAGACCCTCGTCACCGACCCCTTCAGGGTCGTTAACGAGGTGCCGAGGGTGGAAGACACAAATAACGAGGGAAAATTTTCAGAGTGGGTCGGCATACCAGTCAATCAGGTCGTTATTGAGCCACGGGAGGTCGGTACCGAGGTCAAAATAATAATTCCTAGCTCGTTAACGACCCATCCAGGTAAGATTTCTGAAACTGAGCCTTCTCGAATCAATTTTACTCCTTCTCCTTCTTCCATTTCTTCTTCCTCAATATCAATCCATGCTATTAGAGGGTCAAAAGCCCCTTGGTTTGCGGATTTTGCTAACTATCTTGTAGGAGGCATAATTCCCGAGGGCCTTACCCCTCAAAAGAAGAAGAAATTTCTCCATGATGTGAAACAATACTATTGGGATGACCGCTACTTGTTTAAACAAGGGAGCGATCACCTGTTTAGGCGTTGTGTTCCAGAAGAGGAGATTGAGAATGTGATCCATCAATGTCACACACTTCCAACTGGAGGTCATTCAAAAGGATTCAAGACTACTGCGAAGATTCTTCAAAGTGGTCTCTATTGGCCAACCATGTTCAAAGATGTGCAAGCTTATGTGACAGCATGTGATGGATGTCAACGCTCAGGCAACATAACTTGGAGACATGAAAATCCACTAATTGGGATATTAGAAGTTGAGCTATTTGATGTGTGGGGCATTGACTTCATGGGACCGTTTCCCGCCTCAGGACCCTACAAGTACATCCTAGTTGCGGTTGATTATGTCTCTAAGTGGGTGAAAGTTGTTGCTACAAGGACTAACGACGCCAAGACTGTGGCTAAATTCATCAAAACCAATATTTTCCCCAGGTTCGGCGTTCCAAGAGTCCTTATCAGCGATGGTGGTTCCCATTTCATTAAGCGGAGTTTTGAAGCACTGTTGGCTAAGTATGAAGTATCTCATCGGGTGGCAACACCCTATCATTCCCAAACGAGTGGCCAGGTTGAAGTTTCAAACAGGCAAATAAAGAGCATATTAGAGAAGACAGTTTCCCGTTCTAGAAAGGATTGGTCCTCCAAATTGGATGACGCTCTGTGGGCATATAGGACAGCATACAAGACGCCTCTCCGCACCACCCCCTATAATCTAGTGTATGGCAAGACATGTCATTTACCGGTCGAGATGGAGCATAAGGCATTATGGGCTCTCAAGCAGCTCAACATGAACCTCGACGCGGCAGGAGCAAAATGATTCATGGACTTGCAAGCACTAGAAGAATTGAGGCTGAAGGCGTACGAAAATGCTGAAATCTACAAGGAGCGCACCAGAAGGTGGCATGATCGGAAATTAGTGCCCAAAACTTACCACGTCGGCGATAAGGTACTTCTCTTCATTTCTAGACTTCGATTATTCCCAGGAAAGCTCAGGACACGATGGAGTGGGCCATTTGTGGTTCACCACATTTATCCTCACGAAGCAGTAGAGTTGACCGATAACCGAGGCGTAATCTTCAAAGTTAATGGACACCGGCTGAATAAATTCCATGAGCAAACTGACCCGGACGAAAAGATAAGAGTCACCATGGCTCTCACATCATCAGACTAGCAAGGGAGCTTGTCGGGCTAACGACGTTAAAAATAGCGCTTACGGGAGGCAACCCGCTTTTAGAATAGGTTTAGCTTTTATTTTATTTTCTTTTTAGATTATTTCTTAGCTTTCTTTTTTTTTCTTTTTAGTTTTAGTTAGGATAGAAATTAGAATTTTTTGAGCTAACAAGATTTCAGGAGAAAGGGATCGAAAATCACTCCAAGAGGCTACGGTAGCTCGTTAACGACCCACACAGGGTCGTTAACGACCCACACAGGGTCGTTAACGACCCGGTTCGAAGACCCGACTCGTCAAGAAACGGGGCAGGTAAGATTTTTACCCTAATCTATCTTATTTTCTACCCTAGCCGTCGCCTCTACCTACCCTTCCCCCTCCTATAAAAACCCTTTAACCCCCTTCCACAAATCTACCACAACTCTCCCAATTTCATACTTCTCTCCCCTCAAGAAGCTCGAAATCCCTCTCCCTTCTCTCCCACCGATTCGGAATCCTTCACTCCACCGACCAACCGAGAGGCCGTCGTTACCGGAGCCCGGAAACCGATCACCGACGAGACACAAGCTCGTTAAACACCCCGATTCCGACCCTTTGTTCTTCAATTTCTCGATTCTCCGGTATGATTTCTAAACCCTTGCACGAAATTGCATGATTGATTGTCTTTAGGGTCAAAATTTCGTGTCTTGAATCGTGTTCTTAGAAAGGTCGATTTGCATGCTTGGTTTTTGTTCATAAAAATTCTTGATTGTGCTTAGTTGTTCATGTTTTAGGAAGAATTATTCATGTTAGATTATCTATTGTAACACTCTAGTTAGGAAATCATGAATTTTTCTTGTTCTAAATCTTAAACTTCGAACTTTGCATGTCAAAATTTTGGGTAATTTTAGCATGTTCGGGATAGGTAATTGAGCAAGTATGGGGTGCTTATACCCGATTGAGGGATCGATGGAAAAATATAGAAGATTGCATGCTTGATTTGTGTTTTAATTTAGGGTAGATTAAAATCAGAAATTCTGGTTTTTGTTCTCGGCGGCTCGTTAACGACCCACCCAGGCTCGTTAACGACCCGGTTCGAAGACCCGAATCGTCAAGAAACGGGGCAGGTATGATTTTTACCCTAATCTATCTTATTTTCTACCCTAGCCGCCGCCTCTACCTACCCTTCCCCCTCCTATAAAAACCCTTTTACCCCCCTTCCACAAATCTACCACAACTCTCCCAATTTCATACTTCTCTCCCCTAAAGAAGCTCGAAATCCCTCTCCCTTCTCTCCCACCGGTTCGGGATCCTTCACTCCATCGACCAACCGAGAGGCCGTCGTTACCGGAGCCCGGAAACCGATCACCGACGAGACACAAGCTCGTTAACCACCTTGATTCCGACCCTTTGTTCTTCAATTTCTTTATTTTCCGGTATGATTTCTAAACCCTTGCTCGAAATTGCATGATTGATTGTCTTTAGGGTCAAAATTTCGTGTCTTGAATCGTGTTCTTAGAAAGGTCGATTTGCATGCTTGGTTTTTGTTCATAAAATTTTTTGATTGTGCTTAGTTGTTCATGTTTTAGGAAGAATTATTCATGTTAGATTATCTATTGTAACACTCTAGTTAGGAAAGCATGAATTTTAAATATTTTCTAGTGAGAGAAGCTCCAACTTCTCTCTACCTAGGGTTTGGCTTTTCTTTTTGCCGGCGGCCTTTAGGGGTGTTTTCCGGCGGGGCTGGCTGGGGAGAGTGAGTGTTGGTGTTGTCTTGTAAGGTGGAAACTCCGGTGGGGCCTCCTTGAGCGGCTAGAGTACGAGAGGGAGTTCGAAGGTGGTGAGATAGTGGGAAAACACGGGTGTTGGGTGGTTCTCCGTCTACATCTCCGGTGAGCTTCCCTAGAGGTGAGAGCGGCGACATCTAGTGAGAAGAAACCTGGTTGAGACCACGTGGTCCGAACCGGGTACGTGAGGGAGTCGAAGGTGGGAGCTGAGTGCACAAAAACTAGGTTTTTAGGGTTCTTGGTGGCTGAGCGAGATGGGCAATTCAAGGTCTGGCTCCAAGCGACACAAGTTCACCCCTTTGAGGATTGATTTTCACGTGAAGGGGTCCAAAGATGTGAGTGTGATGTCCAACAATCCAGATCTAAGAGATTCGGTGCCAGATCTGGAGGTTTCTGATGGAGCTGAGCTCGAACCCTCAAAAGATGGTGAGATGATGGCGTGTAGTAGGGTCAATGGGGGAGATGAACTGGATGCAGCAGCTTTAGGGCTCCCATTAGAGCAGGCTTGATCGAAAGAGGAAAAAAGGGGCAGTAATGGAGTTTTGAATGTTGATTGGGCAAAGCTGGATGATGTGGCGGCTGGAATGGGGCATGCTAAAACCCTAACGGTCATTTCTAGACCTTCTCCACCTATTACAAGCATGGGGGACCGTGAAAAGCAGATTCCTGCCCAAGAGAAGACATGTGACAACTTTTGCCCTAAAAACCATGGTGCTTTTGGAAAGAAAGAGATAGAACTTGCCACTTTGGTAAACCCATCTCTACAAAACACAAATGTACCCACTTTCTCAGATCCAAGCAATCCCCCAGCCATTTCAGCCTCAAAACCTCCATACAATTTATTAGAACGTGGGAGCTCAAGTCGTTCTACCCCAATAAACCCGAATCCAATCTTAAACCGAGCCCCCAAGCCTATTTCGGGTAGTAACAAGACCAAAGCAGCTGGGTTGGGTGGAAGCTGGAGTTTTTTCCTCATGTTGACAAGAAGATCTACAAATTTGAGATGGAAGAGGTTGAATCAGCCGTGGGGGAGTGGAATTTGGCTTTAATTGGGGTTGTTCTTGGTACCAAGTTCTCTTTTGGAGAAATGATTGAATTTGCAAAGCTGAATTGGGCAGGTCACATGCCAAGGCTGTTTAGGAAAGGGAATGGCCTTTTTGTCTTCAAATTTCAGCTAGAGGAGGATAAAAAGTGGGTCTTAGAGCATGGGCCATGGATGGTTGGTGGCTCTTTTCCATTGATGCTCAAAGAATGGGAATATGGGAGGCATATTGATTGGACTTGCTTTGATAAGATTCTGGTATGGGTGAATGTGATAGAACCGGACCCTATGTTCCTCTCCTCAAGACGTTTCCTGGGGGTTATCGGGAGTATGATAGGGAAACCTCTTTGTCTAGATGATATTACGGCTGAGGTGGGAAGAATTTCATTTGCTAGAATGTTGGTTGAAGTCACACCAGTTGAGACAAGAAGAAAAGAAGTGGTGTTGGAAGATTCAAGGGGCAACATGTTCAAGCATGAGGTCTCCTTTGGAAAACTGCCTTGGAGCTGCCACTTGTGTAATTCATTCGGGCATACAAAGGAGTTTTGTAAAAGAAATGAAGACAAAGGCCCCCATGGGCGCTTTAGAAGACAAAAGAGAGTATGGATGCCCAAGAAGAAAAGGGTGTCCGATGATAAGGGGGCCACAAAGGAGGAGGCTGGCTTCAACTCGCTGAAATCCAATCCGTCCTTGGATGAGAAAACGAGTGATGTTGGTGGCCAAGCTGAGATTAAGAGGGCCGCAACAAAGCTGAAAGTTGTACGAGATGTTGATAGTGTCGAGTGTGTGGAATTGACAAGTTTGAATGCTCAAGAAACTGAGGTGGAGGCTGGATTGGCCTTAGAAAAGCTTGCTAAAGAGGCTAAGGCTCGAAATGATGTTAAGAAGAGCGATACTCCTGGTTTGAGGTTAGTCTCTAAAGCCATAAAGAGGGTAGACGTTGATGAGGATCCGGTTGCTAACCCGGACCACCCTAGTAGAGCTTTATGTGGGGAACAAACTTTGTGTGAGGGGGATCCTAGAACTTTGGATGTAGATAAAGGGGCTGTAGTGGGAGACGCTATGTTGGATTGCATTGCCGAATTGATGGGAAAAGAGTGTGTTGATGCTCGGGAGACTGATTTGGGTTGGATGGATCGAGAAATTGCTTTTGGGGCTGATTTTGAGGATCGAGAGGTTGAGGAGGTCCTTGAAGAGATGAAGGTTGGTTTGTCACCTAAGAAGAAATCAGACTTGGTGGTCTTGGGGCTTAAAGCCAAGGCTCCAAAAAGACCAGGGATAGGTGAGAAAGAAACGGAATTGTCTAGCTCCAAGAGAAGAAAGTCCCCCCTCTTCGAAAAGGCAAGAGGGGTGTGGGTTGGAGGAAAAAACGCAAGGGGAGGGAAAGACATCGTTGTGCACCGCTTGAGCTTTGCTAAGGGTTGTAGTAGCCCTAGAGGAGGTGTTTATGGATAATCTCCGTTTCGGGGCTTGGAATGTTTGGGGAGTTAATAGCTCCTCTAAAATAAACATGGTGAATAAATTCACCGTGAAGAATAATTTGAGTTTGTTGGGAATCTTGGAAACAAAAACTCTAAGGAGTAGGGAGGGGGATCTAGCTTGGTCTTTGCTAAGGGGTTGGAAGTTTTGTACGGAGGTCGGCTCGGGAGATAGGAGCCGAATGAGGGTCATGTGGGATCCGTTGATTTTTGATGTGGTGGTTCTAAAAAATACCGAGAAAGCCATCCATTGCAAAGTAAGCTTCAAAAGATCACATGAAAGCTTCTTTGCTACTTTTGTCTATGCTTTTAACTCGAGCATTGAAAGAAGATTGTTGTGGAACGAGTTGGAAGACATCTCGAGGACCATGAATGAGTCGTGGGTTGTGCTAGGGGATTTGAATTGCACGCTCTCCTCAACCGAGAAATTCTCCCTCCGTAGAAGAAATGATGGCGAACCAATGGAGTTAGCGGAGGTCTTGGATAAATGTGTGCTTGAGGACGTTGCGTACTCCGGGGCTAAGTTTACATGGTCCAATGAGAAAGTTGGGACGGAAAGGGTGGCAACGAAAATGGATAGGGTGTTGATTAATGAAGAGTGGAAGGGCTGCTTTAGAAACTCGTATGCCTTCTTCGGTGACACTTGGCTTTCCGACCACTCTCCGGGAATTGTTTTTGCTAATCCTAGGCATGTGGGACGTAAGATCCCTTTTCGGTTCTTGAATTATTGGACGGAGGATGTAGAATTCCAACGCTTGGTGGCTAGAGTTTGGAGTACAAGAGTAGTGGGCACCGCTCAATTTGTCCTCATGACTAAACTCCAAAAGGTAAAAATGGAACTCAAAGGTTGGTTGAGGACTAAGCATAGAGCCTTGGAGAGCTCGGTGGAGACAAGTATTGATGGCCTTAAAAGGGCACATGAGAAGCTCAATGATGACCTCACAAGTGAGGAAAAACAAGAGGCGGTTAGGAGGGCTAAGGTGGAATTAGAGTTGAACCTCGAAAAGCTTGCTAGTGCAACCAAACAAAGGGCCAAAATGGATTGGCTCACTTTCGGAGAGGAAACCTCAGCCGTCTTCTTTAATAGAATCAAGACAAGAAAGGCTCGGAAAATTCTACACCTTCTTAAAGATGAGGACGGCCCAGAGATTGAGGGGGAGGAAGATATTGCAAAGGAGGTAGTGGGATATTATGAGAAGCTCTTTGATGCACCCGGGGCCTCCTCTTATCCTCCCGTTTGCCTTGATAATTTAGGGGGGCCGAGGCTTGATGAAGAAGATGGGATCGGGCTTTGTATCGAGCCCACGGGGGAGGAGGTGCGTAGGGCTATCTTCCACATTAAAGCCACCAAATCCCACGGCCCGGATGGGTTTGGGAGTCATTTTTACAAGTCTTGTTGGGAGATCATAAAGGGAGATGTAGTGGAGGCCGTCAAGGAGTTTTTTAGAACGGGCCAATTGTTACGATATTGGAACAACACATTCATTAGTCTAATTCCTAAGGTGGACGAGCCCTTTATGGTGAAGGAATTTAGACCAATATCTTGTTGTAATGTGTTCCAAAAGGCAATTTCTAAGATCATGGTTGAGAGAATTCAGCCTTTACTAGGGAAGGTGGTAGCCACCAACCAAGGTGCCTTTGTTCCGGGGAGGTTGTTGATGCATAATGTAGCGGTTGCCCAAGAGTTGGTGTCTAATTATGAAGAGCGGGATGTGTCAAGAAGGTGTGTGATAAAGGCGGATCTTCATAAAGCTTATGATTGTTTAAAGTGGGAGTTCCTAGAGAAGACACTTACTTTTTTGAAGTTCCCTCCCCACTTGATCCACCTAATCATGGTATGTGTCTCTACCCTTCACTTTTCTATTCCTGTAAACGGGGAAGCCAAAGGCTTTTTTGAGAGCAAAAGGGGATTGAGGCAAGGGGACCCCCTCTCCCCCTTCCTCTTTGTCCTTGTTATGGAGATGCTAAGTAGATTGTTGAAAAAAGAGAGTGCCTCGGCGGGTTTCTTTTTCCACCCAAAATGTAAACAACTTGGCCTCCTAAGTATTGCTTACGCGGATGATCTTCTTTTTTTTTGAAAACCCAAGGGGGAATCCCTTCACATTTTAGCCGAGAGCTTGAAGAGGTTTGAGGACAATTCGGGTTTAGTCACTAGCACCTCTAAAACTCTTATCTACTTTGGGGGAGTGGAAGAGGGGGAAAAGAGGGAGTTGGCGAGTGGTATTGGTTTTGAGGTGGGAGAGTTCCCGGTGAGATACCTTGGCTTCCCTCTCTACACGAGAAAAATCCGTATCTCCGACTATGCTCCACTCTTGAGCAAAATCACAAACCTCCTCCAAACTTGTTGCCTCCAAACTCTCTCTTACGTCGGGAGGGCGGAGGTGATAAGATGTATGGTGGGAGGTGTTATCTCTTTTTGGGCACAAATGGTAGTACTCCCCAAGGGAGTCAAAAGGAGACTTGAGGCGCTTTGTCGGGGATATCTTTGGTCGGGGAGGGTGGAAGGAAGGAAAGCTCTAGTGGCTTGGGAGAATGTGTGTAGACCTTATGAGGAGGGGGGTTTAAACCTTAAGGAGGTGGGGGCTTGGACAAAACGGTGTTCTTCCGGCTTGGTTTTGACATCCTCTCGGGCAAGAGGAATTTGTGGACAGAATGGGTGGGAACTAACCACCTAAGGAGGGCGGAGTTTTTGATGGTAAATATTAAGAATGCCGACTCTTGGGTGTGGAGAAATCTTATGAGATTAAGGGAGGTTATGAGGGGTGTTCTAGAGGTGGACAACCAAGGGGTAGTGGGGATTGATTTGGTGGCCATCACAAAACCGAGTGGGGAACTTGATACAAGAGCTCTTTACGAGCTTTTGAGGGATAAGAAAGAAGAGCTAGATTGGTGCAAGGTGGTTTGGAAGGTTGTGAGAGCTCGGGCTTGGAGTTTTAGGGTGTGGCTTGCATATAAAGACCGGTTAGCCACATGTGACCGACTCCTTGCATGGGGGCGCATAGCCCACAACTTGTGTCCCCTATGTCGTGCACACTTGGAGACGGTAGATCATCTTTGGGGCACGTGCCCCTTTATTAGACAAGTAATGGACAAGGTGTGGAGGTGGGTGGGGATTCACACATATAAGAGAGGCCTAAGAGAGTGGGTGGATTGGTTTACCAATTCACCGTGGTGGAGGAGTGCACTCTTCAAGGCTAAGTTGATTACCTTTCTTGGGTTGGTATACCACACTTGGGCTCTAAGAAATAAAGTAGTTTTCGAAGGAGAGAGGCCGGTGATTGACAAATGCGTGGAAGTCATCATTTTCGAGTGCAAGCAACGCATGATAGTCGAATGCAAGTTCAAAGGGAAAAGAGATGAAGCACTAAGGAGAAGGCTTGGTATATGAGGTATGTGGTAACTCAAACTTGTATTAGGGAGTGGTTTCTATGAGCTAGTTCTTTCTTACTTCCCTTACTCTTGTTTTGGTGATGTGGGCTGTTTTTGATGTATTCCACTAGTAAGTGGACGGTTGGCTTGCTTGCTTGTGATTTTAGTGGTGATGGTGCCACGTTGTTTGGTGGTTTGCTTGGGTCATAGACCCCCCGTTGTTAGACTCTTGTAGAGCCGAGGTTTACTCGGGTTTTTGTGTATATAGGCTGCGTGTCTATAGTTTTTTGGGATGATAGGGTCTTAGACCCGGTTTTGTTAGGCCCGTGGGGCGAGTTTTGCCGGATACGCGTATCCGTTGCTTGCGTTGTTGTTTTTCACCTTGACCTTTTTGGGTCAAGCGTGCCTTGTACATCCTTCCCCCTCGTTCTATATATTTACCACGTTTCGAGGAAAGCATGAATTTTTCTTGTTCTAAATCTTAAAGTTCGAACTTTGCATGTCAAAATTTTGGGTAATTTTAGCATGTTCGGGATGGGTAATTGAGCAAGTATGGGGTGCTTATACCTGATTGAGGGATCGATGGAAAATATAGAAGATTGCATGCTTGATTTGTGTTTTAATTTAAGGTAGATTAAAATCGGAAATTCTGGTTTTTGTTCTCGGCGGCTCGTTAACGACCCACCCAGGCTCGTTAACGACCCTGCAAATCTTCAAAAATCAATACCGAGTGTAGAATCGTAAACGACCCAATTGGGTAGTTAACGTATAATTCCGAGGTTAATTCGAGACCAAGTATGGGGTCTCTTACCTATATTTTTTTGAGTGGATCTTATCTTGGAAAAAATCTTGATTATTTTGTAGGATCCATGGCAAGTTCAAGCAGACCCGCTACCCGAGCTCAGAAGAAGAGGAGGAACCATAGGTCCCCATCTCCACCTCGAGTGGATGATGTGATTTTGAGCACTCAAGGCCAAGTACGGCGTTACCATGATTTTCTGGAGAAGGACCACTACACCCGATGGTTCTCAAAGTCCAGCGCTGTCAACACGGGAATCTACACGGAAATCAAGGACGCTTTCATCATCCTTGGAGCTGCCCATCTTTTAAAGCAAGAGAGTTTGCCACACTATCCGGCCCTCACATCCGAGTTCTTGGCCACCTTGGAGACCAACTTCTCGTCGAAGACCTCGGCGGGACGGATCCGGTTTCGGCTCGGTAACGAGGACCGTGAGTACACAATGGCGGAGTTCAACGCAATCTTAGAGCTCCCAAACCCATCGAGAGACTATAGCTTGAAGGACTACCGAGTGACCCGCACTTGGAGCTACATCACCGAAGAGGTTCAATCCTCCACCGCGGCACTATCCGGGGCAACCATCATCAACCCCATCTTCAGGATTATTCTTAGAGTCCTCGCCGCGACGTTTTGGCCGAAGAGAGAGTTGAACCGGCCTACAAGGACGGAGGTTGCTTGCTTCCGCACCATCCTTTTTGAGGAGCACGGCCCTTTGAATTTGCGGTACGAATGGCTTTACTACATCGGAAAATCAACCATGTCCAAGGAGGTTTGGTGTGGCAATTTGGTTAGCCTCTTGGCTAAGAATCTTGGAGTCGATCTCACCCGCTACACACCGGCTCACGCCCAACTCCTCAACAAATATTATTGGTATAGCTTCGGTGTCTTCATTCAAGCCGATGGAGGATTCAAGGTGAAGGTTCAAGATCGTATCGTTATACCCACCCTCGACAAGTTCGAGCTTCTCTATGTACCGAATTGGTACGAGGCGTGGACGGGACATGCCTACCCATTGGAACCTAAACCGGAGGACGAGCTTTCGCTTAGGCCATGTGAATCCCGGTTTGAGCGAGAATGTAACACCCCTATTTTTCAACATTGGGTATTACCGCCAGTGACATCGGATTTTACCGTCCAACGTCACCCAAGGCTTTTAGAATGATATAGAATGATAAAATGCGGAATAAAACATACTCATAAATTAAAAGGTGCTCACGAAGGAGACTTTGTTCTTACAATCCAAATCACAATACCAAAAGCTTGTTCGGGAATTACAATTCATAAATCATTGTCTTTGAAACATAAATGAAAATAAACCAAAAGGAGTTTCAAACTTCGCTAAGCTTCTTGACCTTCTCTTGCTCTTCACCTTACGCCGGGTTGAACTTTCTAGGTTCTAACATAATTCGCGAGGGGCGAGAATATGCCAGGCAACATGCGGAAAAGAAGAATTAGTCTAGGAGACTAAGCAAGCGGGAACGGAACTTCCCAAGGGTATTTCGGTAATTTAATATAACAACAACGAAGTTAACAACGGGTTGTGTTTGACAGTAGGGTTTAATCATATGGGGTTTAATGGTACGAAGGAGAGCGTATCCCGAGCGGAGATAGCTCGATAGTTGGGAGAAGAACTACTAGATTGTAGGCTTCTATTAGTATCGAGAATAAAAGATGTGTTGGGAACGTTTATTAATTCATACAAGTTACAATTTCTCGTGCCCTGAGCGGACCGAGGGCCAGATCGATCATTTGAGATCGGTCCGGTTTTAATATTTAAATGTGCATTAGGCACTTATCGTTATGTCTTTGCTTTAATGATTTTTAAAGGGGTGGGAATTCGGATTACCTGATCCACCAAGGGAAACCCAGTTTCCCGGCACTTAGCTAGGGTGCGCTCATCCCTCCTTGCAATCGGAGCGGATGGGATCATGATCCCGAAAGTCGTACTTCAAACACGTAGGCACTTACGACTTAGTAGGGTTATATAGAGGCGTCGGCTATTCCGCGCCCCTCACTAGTTCGTTTGACGAGGATCTCTGAACGAGTCCATAACAACCAACCATAATTACACTAGCATAAATAGTCCTATCAATATAAATAGCGAACTATACTAACAATGGTCGTTACATCTAGAAATCGATATTTCCTAGATTATTTAATTACTTAGCACGCAAGTTGTTCCCAACATCGAGAATTTCATGGAGACGAATTATAAAGGTCAAAAGGGGAATTTCCACTTGCCTTGGTTGGGATGATAACCGACTTAACGATGAGACGGAGGTGGGGTTCGTGACTTCGAACGAGGTTCCCGACCTATCGACACGGAAATTTTACGAACGGTCTTAGATACGAAAATACTTTTAAGATTCGGATTTCTTAAGAGTACTTAGCTTAGGTGTACGGAACATTCTAAATTATTATTATAATAATTTAGGTAGTTAAATTAAAATAATAACATTCCTCTATTATTATTTTAATTTCGTAATATCCTTTTATTCGATTCAAAATAAAACTTATTGATTATTCAAAATAATTTATTTAATTTCACAAATATTCAAGGGTTAATTAAAATCATTTTCCCTTTACGAAAATACTTTATTAATAATATCCTCCCACTAAAATCCTTTTTAATTATTGGGGTTATAATAAAAGGAGGTAGAATAATATTAGGTTATTTCTTAGAAACTTCCTATAGATAGAAACTTCTATTTTCTTGATAGGGTAAGCTTTATAAAACTATCATGATATAAAATAATTATTCTTATTTATTTTATTTCTAAAAATTCCTCCAATTTTATTTATAATTATAAGATCATGGTATAAAATACCCAATCATTTCCTTATAATATGCTTTTTATGATATTCTAAGTCACAAAAATAATATTCTTTTCTATATTATACAATATCTTTCTAGGTGAGATATTTTTAAATACTTAACAATATAATGTTATATTTCATATTATTGTCCACACCCTTGTATTTTTATAAAAGAAATTATGCCTTGTAGGAATACTTTATCCTAGAGATGAGTTAAACTAATATTATATTAAATAATTAAAACAAATAATCATTATTAATATTCTTATTTCCATATAATTTGGTATTCTCTACACTTAAGCTTAAGCCTTTATAATGGTGATATTTAATATAGAGACAAAATCATAAGCTAATAAATTTATAAAATCAAATACCTTTTTATAATAGCTTCATAAAAATTTAAATAAACAACCATGTTCTTGTTCTTCATATTAGGATATAGTAATTTAATAATGGTTTAGTAAAATAATTTATATCCTCCTTTCAACTAGCAAGATTTATGAAATAATTCTTATAAATCTTAATAATTTGCAAGCAACTATTATTTGACCAATCTTACTAAAACTAGCATAATATAATTAAATTAAATTAAATTAATAAATTAAATAGAATGGAACTAAGGGTTTACTGTAAGTTGCCTGAGTTACAAAACACAGGGGAAAGGAGGCAGGAGGACCGGCGGTGGGAGGGGCGGCGCACCAGGGGGCTCCGGCGAGTGGGGCGGCGTGCTGGAGGAGGAGGCGGTCGACGGTGGTGGGGCCGGTGGTCAGGCGAGGTGGCCGACGGTCTAAAGGGGAGAGGAGGAGGCTCCTTTGATGGCATTTTGAAGGAAGAACTAGAGCTTGGAGGGCTGATTTTGGGGGAAAATTGGGAGTGAAGTTGTAGAGAGGAAGAGAAGGATGAAAGGAGTGAGTTGTTGGGTGGGATTTCAACCTCTATTTATAGTGGAAGATAGATCCAAGGCTATGGGATTTGCCCAATGGAGAAGAGGAGGGAGAAAGATGATTGGGGAGGGTTGGTAAGGGGGTACGTGAGGAAGATGATGTCATCTAGGTGATATAAGCAAGATAGGGTTATGGCTATGGTGGGAAAGAAGGCCATGGATTGGGCAAAATTTTCTTACGTAAAACTTTAGGTTGAAGAAGAAGGGGGATAATATTTTAATGTGTTTTATTTAATAGATTTTTGAGATTAAAAATAAAATAGGTCCTTATTTTATTCAAGGCTTTTTAAATTGCCAAAAGCCTTATGGAATATTCTTTAATTTTTATTAATTAAAAATTCCCTATGGAATATTCTTTTAATTTTATTAATTAATATCTTTAAGGAATATTCTTTTAATTATTTAATTATGTTTATTTTATAAACATTCTCTTTTTACCTAGAGAAAAGGTTAAAAATAAAAATAGATAAATAAGTAAATAATAATAAAAAAATATTATATTAAATTTAAAAACTTGAAATATCTCGGATATTACAATAGTACCCCCTTAAATTAGTTTCGTCCCCGAAACTAGGGAAAAGTAGGGCGGTACTAAAACGGAAAAAAGGAGGGTGACTACAACACTTCATGACTCGTAAGGATAAAACGAGGTCTAGTACCCCCTTAAAAAGAAATAAAACTACTGGTCCTTAGGGTGACATTAACTCGGGGAAACGTCTCTGCTTATCTTGTTCGGTTTCCCAGGTTTCCCAAGTTGTACCTTCCTTGCCATCTTTAGACCAGAGTACCCGAGCTAGGGGTACCTCCTTGTTGCGTAGTTGCTTCACTCGATGCTCCACTATCTTAATTGGTCTTTCTTCGTAGGTGCCGTCCGATTGGATTTCGACATCGTCGAAGTTGATTACGTGAGATTCGTCGGGCACATACTTTCTCAGAAGGGACACGTGGAACACATTATGCACATGGTGAGCAGCAGGTGGTAAAGCAACTCGGTAAGCTAGGTTGCCGACTGTTTCCAAGATTTCAAAGGGTCCCACATATCGAGGATTAAGCTTGCCTCGTTTTCCTAATCGGAAGACGCCTTTCGAGGGAGACACCTTGACAAAGACCTTATCTCCATCTATGAACTCGATATCTCGTCTTTTTAGATCGGCATAAGACTTTTGCCGACTCTGAGCGATCAATATTCTCTGGCGTATGAGGGCAACCTCGGATGCAGTCTTTTCTATCAAATCTGGACCTAGAAGGATCTTGTCGACGTTGTCGTCCCAACAGAGTGGGGAACGACACTTTCTGCCGTACAAAGCTTCGAAGGGAGTCATCTTGATCGTGGAATTCCAGCTATTGTTGTATGTGAATTCTATGAGACTTAAGCTGTCATCCCAACTTGTGGTGCGGTCCAGCACACAGGCTCGAAGCATATCTTCAAGAGTCTGGATGGTCCTTTTAGATTGCCCATCCGTCTGACGGTGGAAGGCAGTGCTAAACTTCAGTTCGGTACCCATGGCCTTATGTAGTTCCTTCCAAAAGGAAGCGGTGAAGCGACCATCTCGATCGGAGATAATTGTTTTTGGAGTCCCATGGAGGCGGATGATTTCTTTAACAAAAACTGTTGCTAACTTTGGGGCTTTCCACTTCTTTTGAATGGGGATGAAGTGGGCGCTCTTGGTGAGTCGATCCACCATAACCCAAATGGAATCCTTTTGCTTTTGATTCCTGGGCAGGTCTGTCACGAAGTCCATTGCTATATCCTCCCATTTCCATTCTGGCACGGGAAGGGATTGCAGTTTTCCTCCCGGTCTTCGGTGTTCAATCATTACTTTCTGGCAGACCAAGCACTTAGATACGTACTCTGCGACATCTTGCTTCAAATTTGGCCACCAGAAATTTCTTCGTACATCCTTGTACATCTTACTTGCTCCTGGGTGTACGGGATAGGCAGATGCATGGGCTTCTGCTAATATGATCTTTCTAAGCTCGCCCACTGGTGGCACACAAATCCGGTTTCGGAACCAAAGGGAACCGTCATCTTGAATGACGAACCCAGGTGCCTTACCTTCTTGTACCTTGCCACTGATCCTGATCAGCATGATGTCATCAGTTTGCTTCTCTCTGATTTCGGCTAATAAATCGGAATGGATTTCCAAGGTGTGTAGGCAACCTTGTTGTCTCCCAAACCAGATCTCGATGCCTTCTCTGATCAGTTCTTGTTGTAGCTTTGGCTGTACTGTTAGCATGGCAATCAAGCCCTCTTGTCGTGTCTTGCGACTGAGAGCGTCTGCTACGACGTTAGCCTTGCCCGGGTGATAGAGCAGCTCGATGTCGTAATCCTTCAGTAGTTCCAGCCATCTTCTTTGCCTCGTGTTCAGTTCCTTCTGAGTGAATACATACTTCAAACTCTTGTGATCGGTGAAAATCTGACATTTGACCCCGTACAAGTAATGTCGCCAAATTTTCAAAGAGAACACTACTGCTGCTAGTTCAAGGTCGTGCGTCGGATAGTTCACTTCGTAGACCTTGAGTTGCCGAGATGCATAGGTGATCGCTAGGGATTGCGAGGGTCTAGAGATACAATTTATAACCCGACCCCGTTGTAGCACGTGGTGGGTGTCGAACACTCGGGAAGTCTACTCGATTGATGTGCCTAGACACTAGAAAGCTGGAAAGGAGAACTTAAAACAAAAGAAAACAAAGAGAACAGTCGGGACCGACACAGAGGTCATGTCGGGCCCGATGTTGGCGACAAGAGGAAGTCGGGACCGACGTAGGGTAAGTCGGGCCCGAGGTATCTGGGTTTGTCAAACTTCAAAGATTGAAAGTAGATCTTGGGCTTTTGGGTTCCTTCTCTAGTAGATTAAGGCTTTACCCCAATTCAAGCAATAAGTGATGATCGGACTAGGATCGAGTGCTTTCGCCCTCGTTCCAACCACTTCTACACCTCGATCATTGGGGAAATCCCCTTCGAAGCAAGGTCTTGAGATTGACACATGTTCACTTTCGCTACTTTGCCAATCACAAGCCTTGATTCCCAACTTTCGCAAGGAATTGTAGCTCTATGTAGAGTTGGGTTCCTTAGATCAAGCACTCAAGGCTATGGAGTTGGGGTTTCTAGCCCTAACCTAGCTAGGGTTTTCCCCCATAACCCAAGATCAAGGAGATCCACTCCATATGGCAAAAAAAGAAAGCAAACAAATCAAAAGGCAAAGCAATCAACATCATCAATCTCAAAACAAAGCAAAGTTTCATTCAAAATCAAAAGCAATCCACAAATTCCAATCAAAGGTTTCCAAATCCACAAGATCAAACAAAGCAAAGCTAATCTATCAACCAAACCTATCAATCTCCCTCTCCTTGGGCCGATTCTCTCTCTCTTCTCCTTCTCCTCTCCTTTCTCCTTGCTCTCCAAGTATCCTCTTGAGGGTTGGTTCCTTGCTAAGTGTGGGAACCTACTTTTTGTGTGAGAGCACACCCTTTTTGAACCTCCAAATTAGAAGACAAGAGGGCCTTTTATAGATTAGATGAGGGGAAAAAGTGGAAGTTCACAATTTCGTGCCTTGGAGCCCAAGTAGTCTAGTGACCGACTCGGACCGACACGGAGGACCTCGGGCCCGAGTTACTGTGCAAGTCGGTCCGAGGTTGAAACTTCCAAGTCGGGCCCGGCGTGGTTGCAACTCGGTCCGAACCTCGTTCCACCTTCTTCTTGTTGGCTTTCTCTTGTTCTTCTTCATGGCTTGCTCCTCTCTTTCCTCCTTTGCTCGGGCCTTGCTCCATGTCTCGACCCTCCTTCAAATCGATCCTCGATTCATGCCAAAACACCTACAAAACACATAAAACGCGCGTAGTCTCCGAATCTCATAGAAATACGGGAAGTAAGCTAAAAAGGAACAAAACACACCAGAAAAGGGGAAAAAGAAACATATTTACAAAGGAAATCACATATGAAAACACCACCAAATAAAGAGACATCAAAATACCCCATACTTAAACTTGCTTGTCCTCAAGCAATAACAATGTAAGCAAGACCAAAACATAATCTTCAAGTAAAGCCTCGTATGAAAACACATTTTAGCACAAGTGATTGATATTCAAGCAAGATTACATCATCACACATGATTAAGTGTTCCAGGGAATAGAGTCAATGCAACTAAGCCTCACTTTAGGGATATGTGAATGTGTATCACTCATCATGTGTTTGGGTTTAGCAATGAACACTCAAGTTCAAAAATCATGC
The DNA here is from genome assembly GCA_964016875.1 of Fallopia convolvulus. Taxonomy (NCBI): domain Eukaryota; kingdom Viridiplantae; phylum Streptophyta; class Magnoliopsida; order Caryophyllales; family Polygonaceae; genus Fallopia; species Fallopia convolvulus. Next base: position 23,347,344 of record OZ024730.1, read on the forward strand.
AAGTAAGGACTTTACAATTGAAGCTAATATCACCAATTCCTCCACCTAGAGATGCCTAATACAAAGTACACAAAGAATTTCGAACTTGGCTCAATAGAGGTCCTCAAAAAGGTTCCATTCGGCCGGGTTGTAATGGGGCTTTTGGTATTTCTCAAGGTGGGAATTATTTGGTCTTGTGGTGCTTACAATGGGGATTGAACAACCTAAACGCTCACCTATTTCACCAAATTTCCACAATCAATTTCACACTCACCCAAAAGACTTAACATTTTTCCTTTCAACCCAAAATTTCACTTAACATTCCACTTCATCTTTGCTCTTTAGGCTTTTTGTTGGATTTTCCATACTTTTTACATTGGACCGACTTTCTTATGACATCGGGCCCGATGTGGCTCGTAACTCGGTCGGACCCTTTTTCTTCACTTAAGCTCTTTGCCTTCATTCCACTTTACATTTCCAACATTTTCTTTCTTTCTTTCTTTCTTTGTTTTCTTTTTATACAACAAAGATGCACTACCCACATGATTCTTAACACCATTCTTTGCCCTTAAACCCAAGAGAATCTCAACTCTTCAAATACAATCCAAACCTCTCTTCTAAAGTCCAATCCCATAAGGGTCAAGTCATATAAGGCTAGGAATAATATTTTTTGAGGAGTTTCAAACAAAGGCTTAGGCTAGAACGGGGCTACAAAAAAAGGATTCACTTCATGTTAGGATATGGAACATTTATGTGACTAGAAGAATAAAGTTCAAAAATCAATGTGACAATGCTAGGACAAATCTCATGACGGTCTTGGAAAATAGATAAACACCGCAATAGCAAGTTTTACTAAGCATGCATGAGCTAATAACACAAGAAACATGAGGGATATGCAAATATGAACAAGCATCCCTAAAATGGCCAAAAATCAATCTCACAAGGGTCACTCATACTTAGTTGCATAAGAACTCATCCTAGAACTCACATGTTCAATAAAACAAGCAAGATATCATGATCACATCAAAAGCAACATCCTTTTTAGAGGCTAAACCATCCGAAAATATGCAAAGGAATTTACATGCTCACATCATCATTAGCATTCATTTGGCAATCTAAGATGGGAATTTCTAGTCCAAAACCTACAAAACACAAAATCTCTTTGTTGTTTTTAACACGATTTTTCAATTTTTTATGGAGTTTTTGCAAAAATTTCTCTAAAACCAAAAACTCATCCATTCAAAACCAAATCAATCATCCATGTCTTTCATCAAACCACAAACCAAGAAACAAACATCCCAAACACAAACTAGAAACAAAAAAACAAATATCCTCAAAATAACAAACACACAAGCAAGTGAAATCATGAACACACTTACCCCCACCCCATACTTAAAATTTTGATGTCCCGATCAAACAAGGAAACCAAAACTTAAAAGCAAGAGAGAAGAGTATGAAAAGCTCACAATTTCTTTATTCTTCAATGGCATGTCTAGGATCACTCGAAGGGGTTGTCACGTCTACGTCCTCTTTGGAGCCTTGCTTGCAGCTCCCTCTCGTACACTTGTTCTTGGTAGAAGTCTTGTGGTGGTGGTTGGAGTTGAGGATCCGGGCGCGTCCGTTGATCCTCACGGGAAGGGAAGTTCCCGCTCATCCATGTGTTGAAGCTATATTGGACCCGCCACCTTTGGTCTTCCACCTCTCTAAGCTCCTCCACCTCTCGCCTAGTGTAGCCGAGGGCTCGGTTCATCTCTTCTTGGCGAACTTGGAAAGCACTTTGTTGTTGAAGCAATTGTTGTTGTTGTTGGTACATGTGTTGTTGTTGGAGATTCACTTGATGGACCTCTTGAAGAACATTCTCTTGGATGGGCCATTTAAATGGCCAAGAAGGACATGTCCACCGTTTGTTGTCGCTCGGGAAACACCATTCCCGGACCATACCATTGGGCGTAGCCTTCATAACCGCCACCTTGAGCTTGTTCTCTCCTTGCACCGCTCCCTTCTCCACGCTCATAGTGCCTCGGGACCTCATCACCATAGAAAGCACCGGACCGACTTTGAGATCATGTAGAGTTTCTCCTTGATGATGTTGGCCTTCTTGAAATACTTCATGTTCATGTACTCAACACCATTCGGAGCCGGAGAATACTTGTTGAGATCAACTCCTAGACGCATGGATAGCCTTGCTATCATCCCGCCGAAGTAGATCCAAGAGGAGCTTTGGAAGTCTCGCACCATCTTGACCCACTCCCATGCAAGGTTCATGGGCTTCTCGGTGTTGAAGAGCATCTCATGTAGCAACATAATCTCTTCCTTCATCGGCTTGCTCAACTCATGACGAGCATAGATTGCACATCCCAAAACTCGCACCATGACCCGAAAAAGAGGGCTAGCAATCTCGGTGGTGGAGGCGCCCTTTCTCATCTCGCTCTTCCCGGCCACATGACACCACACTTGGTTCACCTTCTAATTGTCGACGCTGGTCTCTTCTCTTGGACATGGAAACCCGAAGTAGGTAGCCAAGTCCCTAAGAGAGAGATTGTGGTCCTCATTGCCCAATTGGAAAGTGATCGCCCCTTCCTCATCCTCCACATTATCATAAGTGCATTCGAACGTGGCCATGAATTCCGAGGTGAGGGCGGGGTAGTGGGTGTTGTCCCACCTTAGCATTCCATTGAGACCGATGTGGGAGTAGCACCTTGGAAGAGCTTGATCCATGTCCATCTTCCTCACGGCTTCCCAATCAAGCCACCTTGTGTGATGCTCAAGCGCCATATATCTTGCATAACTCTCGACTTGCTCATCATCCTCCAAGTAGACATCATCCAACTTTGGCTCTTTCCTTGACTTCTTGGACTTCTTCCTCGGCCTTTCCGCATGAGATGATGAAGCTCTAGTCTCCATGGTACCTACACACATCCAACCAAACAAAAGGGTCCAAGATAAACTCCATACAACTCAACAAAAGCACTCATCAACACACAAAAACACTTCAACACAAGGGAAACCCCATACTTAGTCTCTAAACACACATGCATCACAATCCAACATGAATCATCATGGACATCTTCTAACAATGGCTAAGCAAATGATCATACTACATCATGATTAGGCTATAGCCAACAATGAAACACATGAATCCACATGATATCACAAGAAGAGAGCAAAAACTACATGGATCGACTTCCAACCTATGTCGGGCCCGACTTACTCAACCTCGGTCCGACTTGTTGGACCGACTTCCACAACTCGGGCCCGACTCTCCTGGGCACGTCGATCTCGACCTAGTTCATGCTTTGACTCTAACCTCAAATCAACCCAAATCACTCTATCATGCACTTAAATTTCAAATTCAACCATCAAACATCCCTAATCAAAGTTCTAAATGGATCTAAGCATGCATAAACAACTTTAAAGCTCAATTTCACAAATCATGCAAATCACCATTGATGCTCAAGCTCAAGCTCTCAATCAAGCATTGCATTACTCAATCTATGCAATGAAAGCACAAAATTTCCAAGGAAATAGGTAGAGATCGAGTAACACATACAGGATTTGTAGAGTATTGAACTTTTAAACAAATAATCAACTTAGAACTCAAACTTTCTCAATCTAGATCGAGATGGGGGATGAAGAACGAGATTGAACTCGAAATTTCTACTTGGAATCGGGTTAGGGAGGCCTTTTTGTGGTTGGATCGAGATGAAGAAGGGAGGTATGTGGATCGAGTATGGTGAGGAAGAGGGTGGCCGACTTTGAGAGTGTGAGAGGGAGATGGGTTGTATTTTGGGAATGGTGGTTTATATGAAGATGGTAGGTAGGTGGGGGATGGTATTTAATGGGGGAAGTGGACAAATTAGGTCAAGGGCAAAATTGGCATTCCAACTAGTCAAATCGGGTCGGACCGACGTCCCTATGTCGGGCCCGACTTAACTGGGCTCGATGTGGGAGTATTCGGGTCACCAATTTTACTCCATCCTCTTGCAACTTCTTTCCCATATTTCCATTTATATATTTCACCTCAAATCCTACACAACCTTGAAGAATACACAACACCAAAAATCCACAAAACACTAGATAGAGATTGGTTAGAGAAAAGCTAGGCTAAACTAAGAAAAATCAAACTAAAATTACGAAAAGAAAGCTACTAGCTCGGGTTGCCTACCGAGAAGCGCTCGTTTAAAGTCACTAGCTTGACTTCCTAACCTCAATCTCATGGAGGGTGAAACACGGTGAATTGCTCGCCATTGTTGTGCCCATTCCCATTGCCCTCATACCCATAAAACCACCAACGATGGTCTATATAGGCATGGCTCTCCGATCTCGGGCCTCTCTCATTATACTCTTCCAACGAATGAGATTTCTCCTCCTTACTTGCTCCATCATGTTCCTCTTTTCCTACACCAAATTTATCCAAAGAATTCCTAGGAGATTCTACCAATTCATCTTTCAAGTCACTAAGGCAAATGTAGGAGTCTCCTAAGTCATCTTTCAAATCACTTAAACAAATATAGGAATCAAAAGTTTGGGAAGAATTGTGGTCATCACCAACATCAAAAGGATATAAGTAAGGATACTCTTCATTTCTCCTTGGGCTAGCATTGATCCTTGACTCATCTTGTTCCTCAACTTGCTCCAACAACTCCCTTGCTTGTATTTGTTTATTGAATCCTTTATCACTTCTCAACACAATGACCTCACTAGCAACTTCCACTTCTTCACTTTTTCTCTTGGCACTCTCTTCAAGTTTGAGGATGGCCAAGGCGTCTGGCTCATTCAAAGCCTTGTTGAAGTGAAAATCGACCTTTTCTTCACCAATCTCAAAGGAAACCTTGCCGTTTTTGACATCAAACCTTGCCCCCGTCGTAGCTAAGAATGGTCTTCCTAACATTATTGGGACCAAGGGGTCCAAGATCACAAAATCATCAGGAACAAAGTACTTTCCAACTCGCACCAGCACGTCATCCAATATTCCCTTAGCCTTGATGATAGAACCGTCGGCCATAGTTAGGGACATATCGGCCGTCTTCATTTCACCCAAATTTTCTCTTCTCCAAATGCTAGCGGGCATCACCGAAACACTTGCCCCAAGGTCACGTAAGGCTTGGAAGTTTTGAGACCCCACACCAATGGTTATAGCAAAGCGACCGGGATCTCCTAGCTTTTGCGGTAACTCCAAGGTCTTGACCTCATCTTGCATTTCAACTATGGACCTCTTCTTGCTCAAAATCTCCTTTAAAAACTTAGCATAAGATGGCATCTCGCTCAATGCATCGGTGAACGGGATAGAGATGTTCAAACCTTGCAAGAGTTTGAGAAACCTCTTGAACTTGTTCTCAACAACATCTTTCGGCTTCTTTGAGGGATATGGAAGAATTGTTGCACCTTGAATCTTGCTTGGATTAACCTCCTTGGACTTCCCCACTTCACTTGCAACATTTCCTGGTTGGACCGACTTAGGCACCATGTCGGGCCCGATGTTGTGAATCTCGGTCCTGGGCAGAGGAGTCGGATCGAGGTCTGGGTACGTCGGGCCCGAGTTACTCTCAACCTCGGTCCGGGGTAAAGGGGTCGATCTTCTTGCTGGATTGACTTCGGGGAACATCGGACCCGACTTGCTGGGTAAGTCGGTCCGTCTCTCTTCATCCTTCTTAGGCACGTGTGGCCCGGGTAGGTTTCGGCCACTTCTTAATCCAATTGCCCGGATTCATTTTGATTGTTTTGAGCCCGGGGGTTCTCCTCGGGTCCGCCCGGAACTCTCCCATTCTCTCTCGGGGCTTGAGTTGCTATTTGGGCAAATTGATTGTCGACATGCCTCCTCCATGCACCAAACTCATTGAATTGGGACCTCATCTCCTTGAACCCATCTCTCATCTCTTGAGCGAATGATTGTAGCTCATTGAATCCCGGTGGCGTATATGGTGGTGGTGGCGCCCTTGGATCGTTTTGGTTGAAGTTGTTGTTGTAACTTTGAGCTTGACCGTTGTTCCACCGGCCATTGCCACCATTGTTGAAATTGCCTCTTCCACCGAAATTTCCTCGAACATAGTTTGCCTCCTCAATTCGCTCGGCCAAGCGCACTTGGCTCTCATTCGGACAAACTTGTGTAGCATGTGAAAAGGATCCACACTCCTCACAAGCTCTAGTATTTTGCTTGTAGTAGTGGACTTGCCTCTTAAGCTTGTTCATTTCACCTTCGAGGAATTGGAGCTTCACATCCTTGTCAATGTCTTCTCCCTTTGGATCATATAACTTCCTTGCACCTTCACCTTGAACTTTTACCTCTTTGCTAGCTTGACTCACCCCATACATGGCCTCATAATCGGATAGCTTGTCAAGTAGCTCCCAAGCTTGATCCGGTGTCAAGTCTATGAACCCACAATCGGTGTGGAGATTGAGCTTGTCCTTCGTTGCCGGATTGATGCCTTGGAAAAAGATGTCTTGGAGCACATAAGGTTGTTGGCCATGAGTAGGACATTGGCGCAACATCTCCTTGAAACGGTCCCATGCTTCGAAGAGAGGCTCATTCGGACCTTGTTGAAAGCTTGCAATTTTCCTTCTTAGCTCGGTTGTCTTTGAGGGCGGGAAGAACTTCATCAAGAAAGCATCATAGAGTGTCTTCCAAGTTGTGATTGACCTAGGAGCTTGGCTCTCGAGCCAATGTGTGGCTTTGCCCCCAAGTGACCATTTGAACGCCTTTAGAAGCACATACTCCAACGTCTCCTCGTCGGTAGAGATCGTCTCACACATGTCCACAAAGCGTTTGACGTGCTCTATGGGACACTCATGTGGACGGCCCTCGAATTGATCACGCTTGATGAGGGAGATGAATTGCGTCTTGATCTCAAAATTCTTGGCAACCTCGGGAAGCACAATAGCCGGTTCGGGTACCCTCAACTCCGGATGCATGTATTGGCGTGCATTCCGGGGTAGAGCGTTCAGTTGAACCTCGGCTCTCATCCGTTTCTCCCGTTCTCTTCTTGCCACCTCCTCTTGATTGTCCTTCTCAAGTTGTAATCTAGCCATTTCGGCCCTAAGTTGAGCCAACTCCTCATCAACATGGAGAGCTTGATTCGCCATCCTTTTCCTTCTTCGGGCTTCTTTGAGAATACTTTCCGGATCACTCACAAACTCAAGCTCAAGTGTTCCTCTGGAGGAACGAGCTAGCATACACCTACGAAACAAAGACACAAACCAAAACAAATCAAAAACAAACAAAGGGTTTGGGCTATTCCCTCACACAAATCACTACCAAAACACAAGAAACTCACCAAGTTGGCACTCAATGCACTTAGACTTCCCCGGCAACGGCGCCAATCTTTTGATCGCTAGGGATTGCGAGGGTCTAGAGATACAATTTATAACCCGACCCCGTTGTAGCACGTGGTGGGTGTCGAACACTCGGGAAGTCTACTCGATTGATGTGCCTAGACACTAGAAAGCTGGAAAGGAGAACTTAAAACAAAAGAAAACAAAGAGAACAGTCGGGACCGACACAGAGGTCACGTCCGGCCCGATGTTGGCGACAAGAGGAAGTCGGGACCGACGTAGGGTAAGTCGGGCCCGAGGTATCTGGGTTTGTCAAACTTCGAAGATTGAAAGTAGATCTTGGGCTTTTGGGTTCCTTCTCTAGTAGATTAAGGCTTTTCCACCCCAATTCAAGCAATAAGTGATGATTGGACTAGGATCGAGTGCTTTCGCCCTCGTTCCAACCATTTCTACACCTCGATCATTGGGGAAATCCCCTTCGAAGCAAGGTCTTGAGATTGACACATGTTCACTTTCGCTACTTTGCCAATCACAAGCCTTGATTCCCAACTTTCGCAAGGAATTGTAGCTCTATGTAGAGTTGGGTTCCTTAGATCAAGCACTCAAGGCTATGGAATTGGGGTTTCTAGCCCTAACCTAGCTAGGGTTTTCCCCCATAACCCAAGATCAAGGAGATCTACTCCATATGGCAAAAAAAGAAAGCAAACAAATCAAAAGGCAAAGCAATCAACATCATCAATCTCAAAACAAAGCAAAGTTTCATTCAAAATCAAAAGCAATCCACAAATTCCAATCAAAGGTTTCCAAATCCACAAGATCAAACAAAGCAAAGCTAATCTATCAACCAAACCTATCAATCTCCCTCTCCTTGGGCCGATTCTCTCTCTCTTCTCCTTCTCCTCTCCTTTCTCCTTGCTCTCCAAGTATCCTCTTGAGGGTTGGTTCCTTGCTAAGTGTGGGAACCTCCTTTTTGTGTGAGAGCACCCCCTTTTTGAACCTCCAAATTAGAAGACAAGAGGGCCTTTTATAGATTAGATGAGGGGAAAAAGTGGAAGTTCACAATTTCGTGCCTTGGAGCCCAAGTAGTCCAGTGACCGACTCGGACCGACACGGAGGACCTCGGGCCCGAGTTACTGTGCAAGTCGGTCCGAGGTTGAAACTTCCAAGTCGGGCCCGGCGTGGTTGCAACTCGGTCTGAACCTCGTTCCACCTTCTTCTTATTGGCTTTCTCTTGTTCTTCTTCATGGCTTGCTCCTCTCTTTCCTCCTTTGCTCGGGCCTTGCTCCATGTCTCGACCCTCCTTCAAATCGATCCTCGATTCATTCCAAAACACCTACAAAACACATAAAACGCGTGTAGTCTCCGAATCTCATAGAAATATGGGAACTAAGCTAAAAAGGAACAAAACACACCAGAAAAGGGGAAAAAGAAACATATTTACAAAGGAAATCACATATGAAAACACCACCAAATAAAGAGACATCAATAGGCAATTACCTTCCCCCTCTGCATTAGCACGCATCCCAAACCTTGCTTTGAAGCATCACTGTAGACCACGTAGTCCTCGTGTCCATCTGGCAGTGTTAGCACCGGTGCACTCGTGAGGCGTCTCTTGAGTTCTTGGAAACTTTCCTCACACTTCTCATCCCATATGAACTTCTTATGTGTCTTTCGGAGTAGCTTCGTCATAGGGAGAGCAATCTTCGCGAATCCTTCAACGAACCTTCTGTAGTATCCCACTAGTCCTAGGAAGCTGCGAATTTCTTTCACATTCTTCGGTTGCTTCTATTCAGAGATTGCTTCGATTTTCTTTGGGTCCACCATCACTCCTTCTTGGTTGATGACGTGGCCTAAGAAAGCCACTTTTGTAAGCCATAGGTCACACTTGGACAACTTGGCGTAAAGTTGATGGTGCCTTAGAATCTGTAGCACGGTCCGGAGGTGTTCTTCATGTTTTGCACGATCCTCGGAGTAGATTAAGATGTTGTCGATGAAGACGATGACAAACTTGTCGAGGTACTCATAGAAGCATCGGTGCATCAGATCCATGAACACCGCATGTGCATTGGTCAACCCAAATGGCATCACTACAAACTCGTAGTGACCATAGCGGGTGCGGAAAGCTGTCTTCGGAATATCCTCTTCTCTAATCCGAAGTTGGTGATACCCTGATCTTAGATCAATCTTTGAAAAGATTTTAGCACCCTTGAGCTGATCTAAGAGGTCATCTATCCTTGGAAGAGTTTATTTATTCTTGATGGTGACTTTGTTCAACTCTCTGTAGTCGATGCATAAGCGGAAAGTCCCATCCTTCTTTTTCACAAAGAGCACAGGTGCTCCCCAAGGCGAAGTGCTTGGTCGAATGTAACCCTTCTCAAGTAGCTCTTCGAGTTGACTTTTGAGTTCCTTCATTTCCAGTGGAGCCATCCTATAGGGGGCCTTAGAGATTGGTGCGGTTTCAGGCTCGAGGCGTATTGCAAACTCGACTTCTCGTCGGGGAGGTAATCCAGGAAGCTCTTCTGGAAAGACGTCGGGAAAATCTCCGGCTATAGGAATCTCTTATATATCTATGACCTTTTTCTCCGTTGGCTACAGGTAGCAAAGATACCCAATGCAGCCTTGTCGGAGTAGCTTCCCGGCCTTCATGGCATTGATCACTTTCCCATTTTCTTCTTCCTGTTTTCCCTTGAATCTGCATATGTGTTTCCCCCCGGAGTTGATGGTTACTGTTCGGGTATCCACCCGTCGTTGTCGTCGTCAGTATGATCCTTTGGCATGTAGCCGGGTGCTATCTCCTCATCCCCCGAGGGATAGTCCTCGAGGTAGTGTGTCGGGGATGGTGGGGGTGCGATGGGGTACTCTTCAGGGAGATCGATAGGGAGGTCGGGGTCCTACTCCGGATCTTCTTCGGATTCTTCCCAGTGTTCCTCATTCTGATCGATCTCCATGTTTTCTCCGAGATGATTCTCTTCGGGTTGATAGAAGAAGTTGTTTGGAGCATCGTCATAAGGAAAGTATGGGTTGGGGGCCTGCATTCCAAAGCGGCCTTCGTGGTCTTGGTTCCCGAAGTGGTAGTTTCTTCCTTGGTTAACCATGATGTCTGAGGAGAGGAAAGAAAAAGGCGTTAATAGAGAACATCCTTAGTTCTTCTAAGGTGAAGACATAGCGAAGGAAGTCAAGGCTTTTGAAAAGTTACTTAAAACAAAGGTTTATTACTTTTGTTTATTCTTGGCTCTACTTAAAAGGTTTAAGACTTTTTGAACTTATTACTTTAAGTAAGGAAAATTCTTTAGAAGATTCTTTGTCATTTTAGAATTTCCTAACTTGTAGGAATTATGCGGAAAATCTTTTTATAATTAGAAGTTTTAGTTTGCGGAGATGAACTTAGGTTTTGAAAAGTTCTCGGTTTTGAAAAATTTCGATTTTAAAAGTTTTTGGTTTTGAAAAATTTTCGGTTTTAAAAGTTTTCGGTTTTGAAAAATTTTCGGTTTTAAAAGTTTTCGGTTTTGAAAACAAAACGTTCGGCTCTGATACCATAATTGTAACACCCCTATTTTTCAACATTGGGTATTACCGCCAGTGACATCGGAAATCACCGTCCAACGTCACCCAAGGCTTTTAGAATGATATAGAATGATAAAATGCGGAATAAAACATACTCATAAATTAAAAGGTGCTCACGAAGGAGACTTTGTTCTTACAATCCAAATCACAATACCAAAAGCTTGTTCGGGAATTACAATTCATATATCATTGTCTTTGAAACATAAATGAAAATAAACCAAAAGGAGTTTCAAACTTCGCGGAGCTTCTTGACCTTCTCTTGCTCTTCACCTTACGTCGGGTTGAACTTCCTAGGTTCTGACATAATTCGCGAGGGGCGAGAATATGCCAGGCAACATGCGGAAAAGAAGAATTAGTCTAGGAGACTAATCAAGCGGGAACGGAACTTCCCAAGGGTATTTCGGTAATTTAATATAACAACAACGAAGTTAACAACGGGTTGTGTTTGACAGTAGGGTTTAATCATATGGGGTTTAATGGTACGAAGGAGAGCGTATCCCGAGCGGAGATAGCTCGATAGTTGGGAGAAGAACTACTAGATTGTAGGCTTCTATTAGTATCGAGAATAAAAGATTGTAGGCTTCTACAAGTTACAATTTCTCGTGCCCTGAGCGGACCGAGGGCCAGATCGATCATTTGAGATCGGTCCGGTTTTAATATTTAAATGTGCATTAGGCACTTATCGTTATGTCTTCGCTTTAATGATTTTTAAAGGGGTGGGAATTCGGATTACCCGATCCACCAATGGGAAACCCAGTTTCCCGGCACTTAGCTAGGGTGCGCTCAACCCTCCTTGCAGTCGGAGCGGATGGGATCATGATCCCGAAAGTCGTACTTCAAACACGTAGGCACTTACGACTTAGTAGGGTTATATAGAGGCGTCGGCTATTCCGCTCCCCTCACTAGTTCGTTTGACGAGGATCTCTGAACGAGTCCATAACAACCAACCATAATCACACTAGCATAAATAGTCCTATCAATATAAAGGAGGAGGCTGGCTTCAACTCGCTGAAATCCAATCCGTCCTTGGATGAGAAAATGAGTGAAGTTGGTGGCCAAGCTGAGATTGAGAGGGTAGCAGCAAAGCTGAAAGTTGTACGAGATGTTGATAGTGTCAAGTGTGTGGAATTGACAAGTTTGAATGCTCAAGAAACTGAGGTGGAGGCTGGATTGGCCTTAGAAAAGCTTGCTAAAGAGGCTAAGGCTCGAAATGATGTTAAGAAGAGCGGTACTCCTGGTTTGAGGTTAGTCTCTAAAGCCATAAAGAGGGTAGACGTTGATGAGGATCCGGTTGCTAATCCGGACCACCCTAGTAGAGCTTTATGTGGGGAACACACTTTGTGTGAGGGGGATCCTAGAACTTTGGATGTAGATAAAGGGGCTGTAGTGGGAGACGCTATGTTGGATTGCATTGCCAAATTGATGGGAAAAGAGAGTGTTGATGCTCGGGAGACTGATTTGGGTTGGATGGATCGAGAAATTGCTTTTGGGGCTGATTTTGAGGATCGAGAGGTTGAGGAGGTCCTTGAAGAGATGAAGGTTGGTTTGTCACCTAAGAAGAAATCAGACTTGGTGGTCTTGGGGCTTAAAGCCAAGGCTCCAAAAAGACCAGGGATAGGTGAGAAAGAAACGGAATTGTCTAGCTCCAAGAGAAGAAAGTCCCCCCTCTTCGAAAAGGCAAGAGGGGTGTGGGTTGGAGGAAAAAACGCAAGGGGAGGGAAAGACATCGTTGTGCACCGCTTGAGCTTTGCTAAGGGTTGTAGTAGCCCTAGAGGAGGTGTTTATGGATAATCTCCGTTTCGGGGCTTGGAATGTTTGGGGAGTTAATAGCTCCTCTAAAATAAACATGGTGAATAAATTCACCGTGAAGAATAATTTGAGTTTGTTGGGAATCTTGGAAACAAAAACTCTAAGGAGTAAGGAGGGGGATCTAGCTTGGTCTTTGCTAAGGAGTTGGAAGTTTTGTATGGAGGTCGGCTCGGGAGATAGGAGCCGAATGAGGGTCATGTGGGATCCGTTGATTTTGGATGTGGTGGTTCTAAAAAATACCGAGAAAGCCATCCATTGCAAAGTAAGCTTCAAAAGATCACATGAAAGCTTCTTTGCTACTTTTGTCTATGCTTTTAACTCGAGCGTTGAAAGAAGATTGTTGTGGAACAAGTTGGAAGACATCTCGAGGACCATGAATGGGTCATGGGTTGTGCTAGGGGATTTGAATTGCACGCTCTCCTCAACCGAGAAATTCTCCCTCCGTAGAAGAAATGATGGCGAACCAACGGAGTTAGCGGAGGTCTTGGATAAATGTGTGCTTGAGGACCTTGCATACTCCGGGGCTAAGTTTACATGGTCCAATGAGCAAGTTGGGACGAAAAGGGTGGCAACGAAAATGGATAGGGTGTTGATTAATGAAGAGTGGAAGGGCTGCTTTAGAAACTCGTATGCCTTCTTCGGTGACACTTGGCTTTCCGACCACTCTCCGGGAATTGTTTTTGCTAATCCTAGGCATGTGGGACGTAAGATCCCTTTTCGGTTCTTCAATTATTGGACGGAGGATGTAGAATTCCAAAGCTTGGTGGCTAGAGTTTGGAGTACAAGAGTAGTGGGCACCGCTCAATTTGTCCTCATGACTAAACTCCAAAAGGTAAAAATGGAACTCAAAGGTTGGTTGAGGACTAAGCATAGAGCCTTGGAGGGCTCGGTGGAGACAAGTATTGATGGCCTTAAAAGGGCACATGAGAAGCTCAATGATGACCTCACAAGTGAGGAAAAACAAGAGGCGGTTAGGAGGGCTAAGGTGGAATTAGAGTTGAACCTCGAAAAGCTTGCTAGTGCAACCAAACAAAGGGCCAAAATGGATTGGCTCACTTTCGGAGAGGAAACCTCAGCCGTCTTCTTTAATAGAATCAAGACAAGAAAGGCTCGGAAAATTCTACACCTTCTTAAAGATGAGGACGGCCGAGAGATTGAGGGGGAGGAAGATATTGCAAAGGAGGTAGTGGGATATTATGAGAAGCTCTTTGATGCACCCGGGGCCTCCTCTTATCCTCCCGTTTGCCTTGATAATTTAGGGGGGGCGAGGCTTGATGAAGAAGATGGGACCGGGCTTTGTATCGAGCCCACGGGGGAGGAGGTGCGTAGGGCTATCTTCCATATTAAAGCCAACAAATCCCCTGGCCCGGATGGGTTTGGGAGTCATTTTTACAAGTCTTGTTGGGAGATCATAAAGGGAGATGTAGTGGAGGCCGTCAAGGAGTTTTTTAGAACGGGCCAATTGTTACGATATTGGAACAACACGTTCATTAGTCTAATTCCTAAGGTGGACGAGCCCTTTATGGTGAAGGAATTTAGACCAATATCTTGTTGTAATGTGTTCCAAAAGGCAATTTCTAAGATCATGGTTGAGAGAATTCGGCCTTTACTAGGGAAGGTGGTAGCCACCAACCAAGGTGCCTTTGTTCCGGGGAGGTTGTTGATGCATAATGTAGCGGTTGCCCAAGAGTTGGTGTCTAATTATGAAGAGCGGGATGTGTCAAGAAGGTGTGTGATAAAGGCGGATCTTTGATGTCTCTCTATTTGGTGGTGTTTTCATATGTGATTTCCTTTGTAAATATGTTTCTTTTTCCCCTTTTCTTGTGCGCTTTGTTCCTTTTTAGCCTAGTTCCCGCATTTCTATGAGATTCGGAGACTACGCACCTTTTATGTGTTTTGTAGGTAATTTGACATGAATCGAGGATCAATTTGAAGGAGGGTCGAGACATGGAGCAAAGGCCGAGCTAAAGCGGGAAAGAGAGAAGCAAGCCATGAAGAAGAACAAGAGAAGCCAACTAAGAAGAAGGTGGAACGAGGTCAGGACCGAGATGCAACAACGTCGGGCCCGACTTTGAAGTTTCCAACCTCGGACCAAGTTGCACAGTACCTCGGGCCCCAGGTTCCTCCGTGTCGGGCCGAGTCGGTCACCGGACTACTTGGGCTCCAAGGCACGAATTTGTGAACTTCCACTTTTGCCCCTCATCTAATCTATAAAAGGCCCTCTTGTCTTCTAAGAAAGGGTTCCCTCAGACACACAAAGAAGGGGGGGTTCCAAGGGAGCCAAGAGGATACTTGGAGAGCAAGGAGGAAGGAGAAGAGGAGGAAGAGAGAGAGAATCGGCCAAGAGAGAGGAAGGCTTGATAGGTTTTGTTGATTGTTTAGCTTTGATTTGCTTTGATCTTGTGGATTTGAAAACCCTTGATTTGTATTTGTGGATTGCTTTGGATTTGAATGAAACTTTGCTTTGATTTGAGATTGATTATGATGATTGCTTTCTCTTTTGATTTGATTGCTTTCTTTGCTTGTCACATGGAGTAGATCTCCTTGATCTTGGGTTATGGGGGAAAACCCTAGCTAGGTTTTGGCTAGAAACCCCAATTCCATAGCCTTGAGTGTTTGATCTAAGGAACCCACTCTACATCGAGCTACAATTCCTTGCGAAAGTCGGGAATCAAGGCTTGAGATTGGCAAAGTAGCGAAAGTGAACATGTGTCAATCTCAAGACCTTGCTTCGAAGGGGATTTCCCCATGGATCGAGGTGTAGATGTGGTTGGAACGAGGGCGAAAGCACTCGATCCTAGTCTGATCATCACTCATTGCCTGAATTGGGGTGGAAAAGCCTTGATCTACTAGGGAAGGAACCCAAAAGCCCAAGATCTACTTTTAAAATCTTTGAGTTCGACATCCCCAGCTACCTCGGGCCCGACTTACCCAGTGTCGGTCCCGACTTCCTCTTGTCGCCAACGTCGGGCCCGACGTGACCTCAGTGTCGGTCCCGATTGTTTTCTTTATTTTCCTTTGTTTTATGCTCTCCTTTATAGCTTCCTAGTATCTAGGCACATCGATCGAGTAGACTTCCCGAGTGTTCGACACCCACCACGTACTACAACGGGGTCGAGTTATAAATTGTATCTCTTGACCCTCGCATCCGAGAGGGCGATCAAAAGAATGGCGCCGTTGCCGGGGAAGTCTAAGTGCATTGAGTGCCAATTTGGTTAGTTTCTTGTGTTTTGGTAGTGATTTGGGTGAGGGAATAGCCCAAACCCTTTGTTTGTTTTTGATTTGTTTTGGTTTGTGTTTTTGTTTCATAGGTGTATGCTAGCTCGTTCCTCCCGAGGAACACTTGAGCTTGAGTTTGTGAGTGATCCGGAAAGTATTCTCAAGGAAGCCCGAAGAAGGAAAAGGATGGAGAATCAAGCTCTCCATGTTGAAGAGGAGTTGGCTCAACTTAGGGCCGAAATGGCTAGATTGCAACTTGAGAGGGACAATCAAGAGGAGGTGGCAAGAAGAGAACGGGAGCAACGCATGAGAGCCGAGGCTCAACTCAACGCTCTACCCCGGAATGCACGCCAATACATGCATCCGGAGTTGAGGGTACTCGAGCCGGCTATTGTGCTTCCCGAGGTTGCCAAGAATTTTGAGATCAAGACGCAATTCATCTCCCTCATCAAGCGAGATCAATTCGAGGGCCGTCCACATGAGTGTCCCATAGAGCATGTGAAACGCTTTGTGGACATGTGTGAGACGATCTCTACCGACGAGGAGACATTGGAGTATGTTCTTCTAAAGCCGTTCAAATGGTCACTTGGGGGCAAGGCCACACATTGGCTCGAGAGCCAAGCTCCTAGGTCAATCACAACTTGGAAGACACTCTATGATGCCTTCTTGATGAAGTTCTTCCCGCCCTCAAAGACAACCGAGCTAAGAAGGAAGATTGCAAGTTTTCAACAAGGTCCGAATGAGCCTCTCTTCGAAGCATGGGACCGTGTCAAGGAGATGTTGCGCCAATGTCCTACTCATGGCCAACAACCATATGTGCTTCAAGACATCTTTTTCCAAGGTATCAATCCGGTAACGAAGGACAAGCTCAATATCCACACCGATTGTGGGTTCATAGACTTGACACCGGATCAAGCTTGGGAGCTACTTGACAAGCTATCCGATTATGAGGCCATGTATGAGGTGAGTCAAGCTAGCAAGGAGGTGAAAGTTCAAGGTGAAGGTGCAAGGAAGTTATATGATCCAAAGGGAGAAGACATTGATAGGGATGTGAAGCTCCAATTCCTTGAAGGTGAAGTGAGCAAGCTTAAGAGGCAAGTCCACTACTACAAGCAAAATGCTAGAGCTTGTGAGGAGTGTGGATCCTTTGCACATGCTACACAAGTTTGTCCGAATGAGAGCCAAGTGCGCTTGGCCGAGCGAATTGAGGAGGCAAACTATGTTCGAGGAAATTTCGGTGGAAGAGGCAACTTCAACAATGGTGGCAATGGCCGGTGGAACAACAGTCAAGCTCAAAGCTACAACAACAACTTCAACCAAAACGAGCCAAGGGCGCCACCAACACCATATAGACCACCGGGATTCAATGAGTTACAAACATTTGCTCAAGAGATGAGAGATGGGTTCAAGGAGATGAGGACCCAATTCAATGAGTTTGGTGCATGGAGGAGGCAAGTCGACAATCAATTTGCTCAAATTGCGACTCAAGCCCCGAGAGAGAATGGGAGATTTCCGGGCCGACCCGAGGAGAATCCTCGAGCTCAAAACAATCAAAATGAAGTCCGAGCAATTGGATTGAGAAGTGGCCGAAACCTACCCGAGCCACACGTGCCTAAGAAGAGTGAAGAGAGTCGGACCAACTTACCCAGCAAGTCGGGTCCGACGTTCCCCGAAGTCGACCCAGCAAGAAGATCGACTCCTTCACCACGGACCGAGGTTGAGAGCAACTCGGGACCGACGTACACAGACCTCGATCCAACCCCTCTGCCCAGGACCGAGATTCACAACATCGGGCCCGACATGGTGCCCAAGTTGGTCCAACCAGGAAGTGTTGCAATTGAAGCGGGGAAGTCCAAAGAAGTTGATCCAAGCAAGATTCAAGGTGCAACAATTCTTCCATATCCCTCGAAGAAGCCGAAAGATATTGTTGAGAACAAGTTCAAGAGGTTTCTCAAACTCTTGCAAGGCTTGAACATCTCCATCCCGTTCACCGACGCATTGAGTGAGATGCCATCTTATGCCAAGTTTTTAAAGGAGATTTTGAGCAAGAAGAGGTCCATAGTGGAAATGCAAGATGAAGTCAAGACCTTGGAGTTACCACAAAAGCTAGGAGATCCCGGTCGTTTTGCTATAACCATTGGTGTGGGGTCTCAAAATTTCCAAGCCTTATGTGACCTTGGGGCAAGTGTTTCGGTGATGCCCGCTAGCATTTGGAGAAGAGCAAATTTGGGTGAAATGGAGCCGGCCGATATGTCCCTAACCATGGCCGACGGTTCCATCATCAAGGCCAAAGGAATATTGGATGACGTCCCGGTGAGGGTTGGAAAGTACTTTGTCCCCGATGATTTCGTGATCTTGGACATGCATGAGGATCCCTTGGTTCCAATAATCTTAGGGAGACCATTCTTAGCTACGGCGGGGGCAAGGTTTGATGTCAAGAACGGGAAGGTTTCCTTTGAGATTGGGGAAGAGAAGGTTGATTTTCACTTCAACAAAGCTTTGAATGAGCCGGACGCCTTGGCCATTCTTAAGCTTGAAGAGAGTGCCAAGAGAGAACGTGAAGAAGTGGAAGTTGCTAGGGAGGTTGTTGCTTTAAGGGGTGATGAAAGCTTCAATGAACAAATACAAGTGAGGGAGTTGTTGGAGCAACTTAAGGATCAAGATGAGTCAAGGAACAATGCTAGCTCAAGAGGAGATGAAGAGTATCCTTACTCATATCCTTTTAATGTTGGTGAAGATCACAATTCTTCCCAAAATTTTGATTCCTACATTTGCTTGAGTGATGTGAATGATGACTTAGGAGACTCCTATATTTGCCTTAGTGATTTAAAAGGTGAATTGGTAGAATCTCCTAGGAATACTTTGGATGACTATGGTGTAGGACAAGAAAAACATGATGGAGCAAGCAAGGAGGAGAAATCTCATCCGTTGGAGGAGTATGATGAGATAGGCCCGAGATCGGAGAGCCATGCCTATGTAGACCATCGTTGGTGGTTTTATGGGTATGAAGGCAATGGGAATGGGCATAACGATGGCGAGCAATTCACCGTGTTTCACCCGCCATAAGGTTGAGGTTAGGAAGTCAAGCTAGTGACTCTAAACGAGCGCTTCTCGGGAGGCAACCCGAGCTAGTAGCTTTCTTTTCGTAATTTTAGTTTGATTTTCTTAGTTTAGCTTAGCTTTTCTCTAACCAATCCCTATCTAGTGTTTTCTCTATTTGGTTGACCCTCGTAATTGTACTTCAACCACCACCACAAGACTTCTACCAAGAGCAAGTGTACGAGAGGGAGCGGCAAGCAAGGCTCCAAAGAGGACGTAGACGTGACAACCCCTTCGAGTGATTCTATACATGCCATTGAAGAATAAGAAATTGTGAGCTTTTCATACTCTTCTCTCTTGCTTTTAGGATTTGATTTCCTTGTTTGATGGGGACATCAAAAATTTTAAGTATGGGGTGGGGGTAAGTGTGTTCATGATTTCACTTGTTTATGTTTGTTTGTTATTTTGAGGATATTTAGTTTGTGTTTCTAGTTTGTGTTTGGAATGTTTGAGTCTTTGTTTTTTTTTGGTTTTAGAGAAATTTTTACAAAAAAAAAAATTGAAAAATTGTGTTAAAAACAACAAAAAGATTTTGTGTTTTGTAGGTTTTGGACTAGAAATTCCCATCTTAGATTGCCAAAATAAAAGCTAATGATGATGTGAGCATGTAAATTCCTTTGCATATTTTTGGATAGTTTAGCCTCTTAAAATGATGTTGCTTTTGATATGATCATGATACCTTGCTTGTTTTATTGAGCATGTGAGTTCTAGGATGAGTTCTTATGCAACTAAGTATGAGTGACCCTTGTGAGATTGATTTTTGGCCATTTTAGGGATGCTTGATCATATTTGCATATCCCTCATGTTTCTTGTGTAATTAGCTCATTCATGCTTAGTAAAACTTGCTATTGCGGTGTTTATCTATTTTCCAAGACCGTCATGAGAATTGTCCTAGCATGGTCACATTGATTTTGAACTTTATTCTTCTAGTCACATAAATGTTCCATATCCTACCATGAAGTTAATCCTTTGATTGTAGCCCCGTTCTAGCCTAAGCCTTTGTTTGAAACTCCTCAAAAAATATTATTCCTAGCCTTATATGACTTGACCCTTATGGGATTGGACTTTAGAAGAGAGGTTGGGATTGTATTTGAAGAGTTGAGATTCTCTTGGGTTTAAGGGCAAGGAATGGTGTTATGAATCATGTGGGTAGTGCATCTTTGTTGTACAAAATGAAAAAAAAAAAAAAAAAAAAAAGGAAGAAAGAAAATGTTGGAAATGTAAAGTGGAATAAAGCAGAGCTTAAGTAAAGAAAATGGTCCGACCGAGTTACAAGCAACATCGGGCCCGATGTCATAAGAAAGTCGGTCCAAATGTAGAAAGTGTTGAAAATCCAACAAAAAGCATAAGAGCAAAGATGAAGTGGAATGTTAAGTGAAATTTTGGGTTGAAAGGAAAATGTTAAGTCTTTTAGGTGAGTGTGAAAGTAATTGTGGGATTTGGTGAAATTGGTGAGAGCTTAGGTCGTTCAATCCCCATTATAAGCACCACAAGACCAAATAATTCCCACCTTGAAAAATACCAAAAGCCCCATTACAACCCGGCCGAATGAAACCTCTTTGAGGACCTCCATTGAGCCAAGTTCGAAATTCTTTGTGTACTTTGCATTAGGCATCTCTAGGTGGAGGAATTGGTGATATTAGCTTCAATAGTAAAGTCCTTACTTGCATGATTTTTGAGCTTAAGTGTTCATTGCTAAACCCAAACACATGATGAGTGATACACATTCACATATCCCTAAAGTGAGGCTTAGTTGCATTGACTTTATTCCTTGGAACACTTAATCACGTGTGATGATGTAATCTTGCTTGAATATCGATCACTTGTGCTTAAAATGTGTTTTCATACGAGGCTTTACTTGAAGATTATGTTTCGGTCTTGCTTACATTGTTATTGCTTGAGGACAAGCAAGTTTAAGTATAGGGTATTTTGATGTCTCTCTATTTGGTGGTGTTTTCATATGTGATTTCCTTTGTAAATATGTTTCTTTTTCCCCTTTTCTTGTGCGCTTTGTTCCTTTTTAGCCTAGTTCCCGCATTTCTATGAGATTCGGAGACTACGCACCTTTTATGTGTTTTGTAGGTAATTTGACATGAATCGAGGATCAATTTGAAGGAGGGTCGAGACATGGAGCAAAGGCCGAGCTAAAGCGGGAAAGAGAGAAGCAAGCCATGAAGAAGAACAAGAGAAGCCAACTAAGAAGAAGGTGGAACGAGGTCAGGACCGAGATGCAACAACGTCGGGCCCGACTTTGAAGTTTCCAACCTCGGACCGAGTTGCACAGTACCTCGGGCCCGAGGTTCCTCCGTGTCGGGCCGAGTCGGTCACCGGACTACTTGGGCTCCAAGGCACGAATTTGTGAACTTCCACTTTTTCCCCTCATCTAATCTATAAAAGGCCCTCTTATCTTCTAAGAAAGGGTTCCCTCACACACACAAAGAAGGGGGGGTTCCAAGGGAGCCAAGAGGATACTTGGAGAGCAAGGAGGAAGGAGAAGAGGAGGAAGAGAGAGAGAATCGGCCAAGAGAGAGGAAGGCTTGATAGATTTTGTTGATTGTTTAGCTTTGATTTGCTTTGATCTTGTGGATTTGAAAACCCTTGATTTGTATTTGTGGATTGCTTTGGATTTGAATGAAACTTTGCTTTGATTTGAGATTGATTATGATGATTGCTTTCTCTTTTGATTTGATTGCTTTCTTTGCTTGTCACATGGAGTAGATCTCCTTGATCTTGGGTTATGGGGGAAAACCCTAGCTAGGCTTAGGCTAGAAACCCCAATTCCATAGCCTTGAGTGTTTGATCTAAGGAACCCACTCTACATCGAGCTACAATTCCTTGCGAAAGTCGGGAATCAAGGCTTGAGATTGGCAAAGTAGAGAAAGTGAACATGTGTCAATCTCAAGACCTTGCTTCGAAGGGGATTTCCCCATGGATCGAGGTGTAGATGTGGTTGGAACGAGGGCCGAAAGCACTCGATCCTAGTCCGATCATCACTCATTGCCTGAATTGGGGTGGAAAAGCCTTGATCTACTAGGGAAGGAACCCAAAAGCCCAAGATCTACTTTTAAAATCTTTGAGTTCGACATCCCCAGCTACCTCGGGCCCGACTTACCCAGTGTCGGTCCTGACTTCCTCTTGTCGCCAACGTCGGGCCCGACGTGACCTCAGTGTCGGTCCCGACTGTTTTCTTTATTTTCCTTTGTTTTATGCTCTCCTTTCTAGCTTCCTAGTATCTAGGCACATCGATCGAGTAGACTTCCCGAGTGTTCGACACCCACCACGTACTACAACGGGGTCGGGTTATAAATTGTATCTCTTGACCCTCGCATCCGAGAGGGTGATCAATCTTCATAAAGCTTATGATTGTTTAAAGTGGGAGTTCCTAGAGAAGACACTTACTTTTTTGAAGTTCCCTCCCCACTTGATCCACCTAATCATGGTATGTGTCTCTACCCCTCGCTTTTCTATTCTTGTAAACGGGGAAGCCAAAGGCTTTTTTGAGAGCAAAAGGGGATTGAGGCAAGGGGACCCCCTCTCCCCCTTCCTCTTTGTCCTTGTTATGGAGATGCTAAGTAGATTGTTGAAAAAAGAAAGTGCCTCAGGGGGTTTCTTTTTCCACCCAAAATGTAAACAACTTGGCCTCCTAAGTATTGCTTACGCGGATGATCTTCTTGTATTCTGCAAACCCAAGGGGGAATCCCTTCACATTTTAGCCGAGTGCTTGAAGAGGTTTGAGGACAATTCGGGTTTAGTCACTAGCACCTCTAAAACTCTTATCTACTTTGGGGGAGTGGAAGAGGGGGAAAAGAGGGAGTTGGCGAGTGGTATTGGTTTTGAGGTGGGAGAGTTCCCGGTGAGATACCTTGGCTTCCCTCTCCACACGAGAAAAATCCGTATCTCCAACTATGCTCCACTCTTGAGCAAAATCACAAACCTCCTCCAAACTTGTTGCCTCCAAACTCTCTCTTACGCCGGGAGGGCGGAGGTGATAAGATGTATGGTGGGAGGTGTTATCTCTTTTTGGGCACAAATGGTAGTACTCCCCAAGGGAGTCAAAAGGAGACATGAGGCGCTTTGTCGGGGATATCTTTGGTCGGGGAGGGTGGAAGGAAGGAAATCTCTAGTGGCTTGGGAGGATGTGTGTAGACCTTATGAGGAGGGGGGTTTAAACCTTAAGGAGGTGGGGGCTTGGAACAAAACGGTGTTCTTCCGGCTTGGTTTTGACATCCTCTCGGGCAAGAGGAATTTGTGGACGGAATGGGTGGGAACTAACCACCTAAGGAGGGCGGAGTTTTTGATGGTAAATATTAAGAATGTCGACTCTTGGGTGTGGAGAAATCTTATGATATTAAGGGAGGTTATGAGGGGTGTTCTAGAGGTGGACAACCAAGGGGTAGTGGGGATTGATTTGGTGGCCATCACAAAACCGAGTGGGGAACTTGATACAAGAGCTCTTTACGAGCTTTTGAGGGATAAGAAAGAAGAGCTAGATTGGTGCAAGGCGGTTTGGAAGGTTGTGAGAGCTCGGGCTTGGAGTTTTAGGGTATGGCTTGCATATAAAGACCGGTTAGCCACATGTGACCGACTCCTTGAATGGGGGCGCATAGCCCACAACTTGTGTCCCCTATGTCGTGCACACTTGGAGACGGTAGATCATCTTTGGGGCACGTGCCCCTTTATTAGACAAGTAATGGACAAGGTGTGGAGGTGGGTGGGGATCACACATATAAGAGAGGCCTAAGAGAGTGGGTGGATTGGTTTACCAATTCACCGTGGTGGAGGAGTGCACTCTTCAAGGCTAAGTTGATTGCCTTTCTTGGGTTGGTATACCACACTTGGGCTCTAAGAAATAAAGTAGTTTTTGAAGGAGAGAGGCCGGTGGTTGACAAATGCGTGGAAGTCATCATTTTCGAGTGCAAGCAACGCATGATAGTCGAATGCAAGTTCAAAGGGAAAAGAGATGAAGCACTAAGGAGAAGGCTTGGTATATGAGGTATGTGGTAACTCAAACTTGTATTAGGGAGTGGTTTCTATGAGCTAGTTCTTTCTTACTTCCCTTACTCTTGTTTTGGTGATGTGGGCTGTTTTTGATGTATTCCACTAGTAAGTGGACGGTTGGCTTGCTTGCTTGTGATTTTAGTGGTGATGGTGCCACGTTGTTTGGTGGTTTGCTTGGGTCATAGACCCCCCGTTGTTAGACTCTTGTAGAGCCGAGGTTTACTCGGGTTTTTGTGTATATAGGCTGCGTGTCTATAGTTTTTTGGGATGATAGGGTCTTAGACCCGGTTTTGTTAGGCCCGTGGGGCGAGTTTTGCCGGATACGCGTATCCGTTGCTTGCGTTGTTGTTTTTCACCTTGACCTTTTTGGGTCAAGCGTGCCTTGTACATCCTTCCCCCTCGTTCTATATATTTACCACGTTTCGAGGAAAGCATGAATTTTTCTTGTTCTAAATCTTAAAGTTCGAACTTTGCATGTCAAAATTTTGGGTAATTTTAGCATGTTCGGGATGGGTAATTGAGCAAGTATGGGGTGCTTATACCTGATTGAGGGATCGATGGAAAATATAGAAGATTGCATGCTTGATTTGTGTTTTAATTTAAGGTAGATTAAAATCGGAAATTCTGGTTTTTGTTCTCGGCGGCTCGTTAACGACCCACCCAGGCTCGTTAACGACCCTGCAAATCTTCAGAAATCAATACCGAGTCTAGAATCGTAAACGACCCAATTGGGTAGTTAACGTATAATTCCGAGGTTAATTCGAGACCAAGTATGGGGTCTCTTACCTATATTTTTTTGAGTGGATCTTATCTTGGAAAAAATCTTGATTATTTTGTAGGATCCATGGCAAGTTCAAGCAGACCCGCTACCCGATCTCAGAAGAAGAGGAGGAACCATAGGTCCCCATCTCCACCTCGAGTGGATGATGTGATTTTGAGCACTCAAGGCCAAGTACGACGTTACCGTGATTTTCTGGAGAAGGACCACTACACCCGATGGTTCTCAAAGTCCAGCGCTGTCAACACGGGGATCTACACGGAAGTCAAGGACGCTTTCATCATCCTTGGAGCCGCCCATCTTTTGAAGCAAGAGAGTTTGCCACACTATCCGGCCCTCACATCCGAGTTCTTGGCCACCTTGGAGACCAACTTCTCGTCGAAGACCTCGGCGGGATGGATCCGGTTTCGGCTCGGTAACGAGGACCGTGAGTTCACAATGGCGGAGTTCAACGCAATCTTAGAGCTCCCAAACCCATCGAGAGACTATAGCTTGAAGGACTACCGAGTGACCCGCACTTGGAGCTACATCACCGGAGAGGTTCAATCCTCCACCGCGGCACTATC
This sequence comes from Fallopia convolvulus, assembly GCA_964016875.1. NCBI lineage: Eukaryota > Viridiplantae > Streptophyta > Magnoliopsida > Caryophyllales > Polygonaceae > Fallopia > Fallopia convolvulus. The sequence continues at coordinate 23,372,625 of OZ024730.1, forward strand.
CGGGGCAACCATCATCAACCCCATCTTCAGGATTATTCTTAGAGTCCTCGCCGCGACGTTTTGGCCGAAGAGAGAGTTGAACCGGCCTACAAGGACAGAGGTTGCTTGCTTCCGCACCATCCTTTTTGAGGAGCACGGCCCTTTGAATTTGGGGTACGAATGGCTTTACTACATCGGAAAATCAACCATGTCCAAGGAGGTTTGGTGTGGCAATTTGGTTAGCCTCTTGGCTAAGAATCTTGGAGTCGATCTCACCCGCTACACACCGGCTCACGCCCAACTCCTCAACAAAAATTATTGGTATAGCTTCGGTGTCTTCATTCAAGCCGATGGAGGATTCAAGGTGAAGGTTCAAGATCGTATCGTTATACCCACCCTCGACAAGTTCAAGCTTCTCTATGTACCGAATTGGTACGAGGCGTGGACGGGACATGCCTACCCATTGGAACCTAAACCGGAGGACGAGCTTTCGCTTAGGCTATGTGAATCCCGGTTTGAGCGAGAATGTAACACCCCTATTTTTCAACATTGGGTATTACCGCCAGTGACATCGGATTTTACCGTCCAACGTCACCCAAGGCTTTTAGAATGATATAGAATGATAAAATGCGGAATAAAACATACTCATAAATTAAAAGGTGCTCACGAAGGAGACTTTGTTCTTACAATCCAAATCACAATACCAAAAGCTTGTTCGGGAATTACAATTCATAAATCATTGTCTTTGAAACATAAATGAAAATAAACCAAAAGGAGTTTCAAACTTCGCTAAGCTTCTTGACCTTCTCTTGCTCTTCACCTTACGCCGGGTTGAACTTTCTAGGTTCTAACATAATTCGCGAGGGGCGAGAATATGCCAGGCAACATGCGGAAAAGAAGAATTAGTCTAGGAGACTAAGCAAGCGGGAACGGAACTTCCCAAGGGTATTTCGGTAATTTAATATAACAACAACGAAGTTAACAACGGGTTGTGTTTGATAGTAGGGTTTAATCATATGGGGTTTAATGGTACGAAGGAGAGCGTATCCCGAGAGGAGATAGCTCGATAGTTGGGAGAAGAACTACTAGATTGTAGGCTTCTATTAGTATCGAGAATAAAAGATGTGTTGAGAACGTTTATTAATTCATACAAGTTACAATTTCTCGTGCCCTGAGCGGACCGAGGGCCAGATCGATCATTTGAGATCGGTCCGGTTTTAATATTTAAATGTGCATTAGGCACTTATCGTTATGTCTTCGCTTTAATGATTTTTAAAGGGGTGGGAATTCGGATTACCTGATCCACCAAGGGAAACCCAGTTTCTCGGCACTTAGCTAGGGTGCGCTCATCCCTCCTTGCAATCGGAGCGGATGGGATCATGATCCCGAAAGTCGTACTTCAAACACGTAGGCACTTACGACTTAGTAGGGTTATATAGAGGCGTCGGCTATTCCGCGCCCCTCACTAGTTCGTTTGACGAGGATCTCTGAACGAGTCCATAACAACCAACCATAATCACACTAGCATAAATAGTCCTATCAATATAAATAGCGAACTATACTAACAATGGTCGTTACATCTAGCAATCGATATTTCCTAGATTATTTAATTACTTAGCACGCAAGTTGTTCCCAACATCGAGAATTTCATGGAGACGAATTATAAAGGTCACAAGGGGAATTTCCACTTGCCTTGGTTGGGATGATAACCGACTTAACGATGAGACGGAGGTGGGGTTCGTGACTTCGAACGAGGTTCCCGACCTATCGACACGGAAATTTTACGAACGGTCTTAGATACGAAAATACTTTTAAGATTCGGATTTCTTAAGAGTACTTAGCTTAGGTGTATCGAACATTCTAAATTATTATTATAATAATTTAGGTAGTTAAATTAAAATAATAACATTCCTCTATTATTATTATTTTAATTTCGTAATATCCTTTTATTCGATTCAAAATAAAACTTATTGATTATTCAAAATAATTTACTTAATTTCACAAATATTCAAGGGTTAATTAAAATCATTTTCCCTTTACGAAAATACTTTATTAATAATATCCTCCCACTAAAATCCTTTTTAATTATTGGGGTTATAATAAAAGGAGGTAGAATAATATTAGGCTATTTCTTAGAAACTTCCCATAGATAGAAACTTCTATTTTCTTGATAGGGTAAGCTTTATAAAACTATCATGATATAAAATAATTATTCTTATTTATTTTATTTCTAAAAATTCCTCCAATTTTATTTATAATTATAAGATCATGGTATAAAATACCCAATCATTTCCTTATAATATGCTTTTTATGATATTCTAAGTCACAAAAATAATATTCTTTTCTATATTATACAATATCTTTCTAGGTGAGATATTTTTAAATACTTAACAATATAATGTTATATTTCATATTATTGTCCACACCCTTGTATTTTTATAAAAGAAATTATGCCTTGTAGGAATACTTTATCCTAGAGATGAGTTAAACTAATATTATATTAAATAATTAAAACAAATAATCATTATTAATATTCTTATTTCCATATAATTTGGTATTCTCTACACTTAAGCTTAAGCCTTTATAATGGTGATATTTAATATAGAGACAAAATCATAAGCTAATAAATTTATAAAATCAAATACCTTTTTATAATAGCTTCATAAAAATTTAAATAAACAACCATGTTCTTGTTCTTCATATTAGGATATAGTAATTTAATAATGGTTTAATAAAATAATTTATATCCTCCTTTCAACTAGCAAGATTTATGAAATAATTCTTATAAATCTTAATAATTTGCAAGCAACTATTATTTGACCAATCTTACTAAAACTAGCATAATATAATTAACTTAAATTAAATTAATAAATTAAATAGAATGGAACTAAGGGTTTACTATAAGTTGCCTGAGTTACAAAACACAGGGGAAAGGAGGCAGGAGGACCGGCGGTGGGAGGGGCGGCGCACCAGGGGGCTCCGGCGAGTGGGGCGGCGCGCTGGAGGAGACGGCGGTCGACGGTGGTGGGGCCGGTGGTCAGGCGAGGTGGCCGACGGTCTAAAGGGGAGAGGAGGAGGCTCCTTTGATGGCATTTTGAAGGAAGAACTAGAGCTTGGAGGGCTGATTTTTGGGGGAAATTGGGAGTGAAGTTGTAGAGAGGAAGAGAAGGATGAAAGAAGTGAGTTGTTGGGTGGGATTTCAACCTCTATTTATAGTGGAAGCTAGATCCAAGGCTATGGGATTTGCCCAATGGAGAAGAGGAGGGAGAAAGATAATTGGGGAGGGTTGGTAAGGGGGTAGGTGAGGAAGATGATGTCATCTAGGTGATGTAAGCAAGATAGGGTTATGGCTATGGTGGGAAAGAAGGCCATGGATTGGGCAAAATTTTCTTACGTAAAACTATAGGTTGAAGAAGAAGGGGGATAATATTTTAATGTGTTTTATTTAATAGATTTTTGAGGTTAAAAATAAAATAGGTCCTTATTTTATTCAAGGCTTTTTAAATTGCCAAAAGCCTTATGGAATATTCTTTAATTTTTATTAATTAAAAATTCCCTATGGAATATTCTTTTAATTTTATTAATTAATATCTTTAAGGAATATTATTTTAATTATTTAATTATTTTTATTTTATAAACATTCTCTTTTTACCTAGAGAAAAGGTTAAAAATAAAAATAGATAAATAAGTAAATAATAATAAAAAAATATTATATTAAATTTTAAAAACTTGAAATATCTCGGATATTACAGAGAAGCCATGGATGAAGATGAAGATGAAGATGAAGAAGAGGACACCGAGGTAGTAGGCAACGCCACTGAAGAAGCCGACACCGAGGGCGGCACTGAGGAGCTCAATTTCGAGGAAGAAGACATCGACACAAAGGTCTTAGGGAGCAACATCATCGTTGACGAGCCCACCAGGCTCGTTAACGACCACTTTTCAGCCCCATCACAACACTGTTAACGAGGCACCCAGCTTCGTTAACGAGGTGCCAAGAGCTCTTATCGACCCACCACCAGCTCCTGTCGACCCTCATGCTTATGGACTCATGCCTTACAACCCGGTGATGTATCAAGACCACTTCCAGCCTCACTACCCACCACCTCCTCAGCCCGAGTACACAGGATCGAGTATACCACCACCATGGGCCGAGGATCTTTCTGCACGAATGCAGCAGCTTCACCTCCAGCAGGATCACATTCATAGGAGGATGGATAGATGGGAAACTGCCTATTCAACTCGCATGTCGATGGAGGATCAGAGGCAGCGTCAGAGAGAGGCGGAGGATGCTGAGCGTTGGAGGACGATGTACGACTTCATGGGGAACTATGAGCACTACTTTCCTCCACCAAACCGTTGATTCAGTCTGAAGATGAAGTTTTTCCTTGTTTCCACTTTTACAACTTTGTAAGTTTTTATGTCTTTCTTTTTCTTTTTAATCTTTTGTTTTTTCTTTTCTATTTATTTTCCTTCTTCTTATTATTCTCACAGTGGGGACATTGTAATTTTAAGTATGGGGTGGGAGAAAGTAGAAAACTTATGTCCTAGGTGTTTATGTGTTGGTGTTTATGTGTTTTATATTACTTTATGTCGAAAAAAGTATAGAAATAAATCGAAAAAAAATTGAAATTTTTTGAAAAATCTAAAAAAGAGTTTTAGAATTGATAGATATCCCTTCTTAAGTTCTATGATAGCAATCGCTAACTTAATCATATAATTCCTTACAAACATGTCTTTAAGAGTATAGCCGGATTCTCAACTTGAAATTATTGATTTTAGAAGAAGATAGCATTTGATGAAATTGAGCACATATACTCTATAGCATAGAGGATGCAGTCCAACAAAATCTACCTTGTGAGTATTTTTGGCCTTATAGGGAGAACATTTATAAATCCCTTTTCTTTTCTTGTGTGATTTACTCTCTTTATGCATATTATCTCTTGGAATTGTGATGGTTATCTATTTCTTGAGACCCTTATGAGATTTTTAGTTCATTACTTGTAAAGATCATATGATGGAGAACTTATTTTCATAAGCCCTATTATTCCCTATCTACCTTTACATTATTCCTTCTTTTTTATAACCAATTCTAGCCTGAAACCTTTTATTTTTAGCTCCACAAAAATTATTCCCTAGCCGAGATAAGCTTGACCCTATCCGGGAATTAGGACTTAGATTGGAGAGGTAAGTTTTGTGATGTATTAAAAAGAGAGGAGTTGCTTATATTTTGCTTTAATTTGAAGGGTATTTTGGAAGGGTAGATTGGAAGTCTCTTGCTTTTACATGTAATAAGAAAGGTCTCTTGATAAGAAAAAAAATGCACAAAATAAAGTTTTTGAAGGAAGTGAAAAGAAGAGAAAGAAAGTGTACGGTGGTTCGTTAACGACCCTGATATGGGTTCGTTAACGAGGCAGCGAATAAAAAAAAAGAGAAAGAGGAGGAGAATGATAAAAAGAGGTGAAGAGTTGAAGTGCATTTGTATTTATAGATAATATCAGAGATTCTTTTGATTTGTTATGAGACTTTCTAGGATGATAAAGGGTGAGTGAAAATGAGTGTGCATAAGAAGAGTAAGTTTGGTATATTGTTTTTATGAAAGTTTTGGTGAGATGTGTAGGAGTCTTTGATTCCCGGATATTATTAGCACCACATGACCAAAATATTTCCACGCCTTATTGTCTTTTACCAGGCCCCATTACAACCCGGCCGAATGGAAGCTTCTATGAAGTTTTTCATTGATCCCCCCTGAGTTCTCTTGATGATTCTTTGCTTGTTTTGACAAATTTTGGGTGGAAAGTATTGGTGATATAAGTTCCAATTTCTATGAGTTTTTGTATATAAGATGAGTTGAGAGATTGAATTTATAAGCTTAAACACTTGAGAGTTGAGTGAAACACAATATCCTGTGTAAGGTTGGATTGTATTATCTTATGTCTATTTAAGTGCATATATGTGTGAGGATGTTAATAGTCTTTTGCTATATTTTTCTCATGTGTGGATGTTGCTTTTTAAAAGATGGCTATGTCTTGATAAGTATGTTTGTTTTGGTTTTGGTTAGTGTCTTGTTTATTGCTTAAGGACAAGCAAGTCTAAGTATGGGGTATTTTGATGTTCGCATTTTTAGTATAGTTTTTAGTAGGTTTTCTTTGCTTATAAGGTTTAGTTTTGTTAAGTTTAGGATTAGTTTTGAGTGTTTTTAGGTAGTTTTGCATATTTCTATGGAAAGAGTGGAAGCTACGCTATTTTGTGTATTTTGTAGGTTTTAGCAAGGAAAGGAGCTATATGGAGCTGAATTTGGAGCATTACTGTGAAAGACGGAGGAGTACAAGATTGAACAAGTCAGAGCTTAAGATTACGAGAGGAAGTATGGAAGAAAACAAAGCCCAGGCTCGTTAACGAGGCCACGAAGGAGAAGAATTGAAGATTTATTTTATAATTCACCGATCCTGAGCGGGAATTTATTTCCGTGTCGGTTGAGTATCTTTTTCGAATCTTTTGGGGTTATTAGAATATGTATTTTAGGTCTTAATATCTTTTTAGATTTTATTTCTATCTTTTAGGGTTTGTTTCTATCTTTTTAGGAAAGTTTATATCTTTTAGCCTTTTTTAGTTCTTAGCTTTTTAGTATAAATACCCTTCTATCTAGCATAGAAAAGGGGGAAGTTTTTGGAAGAGATTTTCGAAGGGCCGAGAGAGGAGAAGTCGGATCGAAGAGGCTCGGTAGACGACAGTCACCGGGGTCGTTAGTTGTGATTTTGATTTGGTATTTTGATGTTTTCGGTTTCTTCTGAATCTCTATAAGACGATATTTTCTTATTAATTTGAGTTTTGTTTTGTTTTCAATGTTTCCTTTGATTGAAGTTATTAGTTTCTTAGTTATGAGTAGTGAGTAGTTTTCTTTTCTAGGATCGGGGTTAAGCCCGACATAGTTGAGCATGTTTGATGAGTAAGATTGTGTGTTGAATGCCTTTTATCTTTTATTGAGGATTGTTTGTTGTGCTTATACCGAAACGAAAGTTGAGGTAATTTAGGTTTTTAACATGATTGAAAGAGAAAGTTAGTAACTTGAAGGTTGATATTGTTTGAATACGAAAGTTTCAAGCTTTAGATCCAAAACAAGCAATTAAGTGAATTAGGATGCGAAAGTTTGTTAATTTGCTTGTTAAGTCAACGAAAGTTGATGACTCTATCTGTTTAAAGGCATGATCTTATCTTCTTACGAGTTTTTATGCTTGGCTATGTTGTGGTGTCCCTAAATCCTAGATCTTTGTTTTATTTGAATTATCTCTAGTGAATATTCGTTGCTGAGTACTTGCCTCGGTACCGAATTTAATTTAGATTTTAATTAGGTCGTTATTTGAAGTGTTCTTGTGTTCGGTGGTTCGTTAACGACCCTGACAACGTCGTTAACGAGGCTGCTTGTGAGTGTTTTTATTTGTTTTTTTTTGCTTTTTAGTAGATTGATAAACGAACAACCTTGCTTCCCGTGGAACGATCCTGACCTCCCTATACTCAGCGAGGTCTTGATTATAAATTTATTTGTTGTCAAGAAACCCTCTCAACAAATTGTGATGTTCGCATTTTAGTATAGTTTTTAGTAGGTTTTCTTTACTTATTAGGTTTAGTTTTGTTAAGTTTAGGATTAGTTTTGAGTGTTTTTAGGTAGTTTTGCATATTTCTTTGGAAAGAGTGGAAGCTACGCTATTTTGTGTATTTTGTAGGTTTTAGCAAGGAAAGGAGCTGTATGAAGCTGAATTTGGAGCATTACAGTGAAAGACGGAGGAGTACAAGATTGAACAAGTCAGAGCTTAAGATTACGAGAGGAAGTATGGAAGAAAACAAAGCCCAGGCTCGTTAACGAGGCTGTGAGGGCTCGTTAACGAGGCCATGAAGGAGAAGAATTGAAGATTTATTTTATAATTCACCGATCCTGAGCGGGAATTTATTTCCGTGTCGGTTGAGTATCTTTTTAGAATCTTTTGGGGTTATTAGAATATGTATGTTAGGTCTTAATATCTTTTTAGATTTTATTTCTATCTTTTAGGGTTTGTTTCTATCTTTTTAGGAAAGTTTATATCTTTTAGCCTTTTTTAGTTTTTAGCTTTTTAGTATAAATACCCTTCTATCTAGCATAGAAAAGGGGGAAGTTTTTGGAAGAGATTTTCGAAGGGCCGAGAGAGGAGAAGTCGGATCGAAGAGGCTCGGTAGACGACAGTCACCGGGGTCGTTAGTTGTGATTTTGATTCGGTATTTTGATGTTTTCGGTTTCTTCTGAATCTCTGTAAGACGATATTTTCTTATTAATTTGAGTTTTGTTTTGTTTTCAATGTTTCATTTCATTGAAGTTATTAGTTTCTTAGTTATGAGTAGTGAGTAGTTTTCTTTTCTAGGATCGGGGTTAAGCCCGACATAGTTGAGCATGTTTGATGAGTAAGATTGTGTGTTGAATGCCTTTTATCTTTTATTGAGGATTGTTTGTTTTGCTTATACCGAAACGAAAGTTGAGGTAATTTAGGTTTTTAACTTGATTGAAAGAGAAAGTTAGTAACTTGAAGGTTGATATTGTTTGAATACGAAAGTTTCAAGCTTTAGGTCCAAAACAAGCAATTAAGTGAATTAGGATGCGAAAGTTTGTTAATTTACTTGTTAAGTCAATGAAAGTTGATGACTCTATCTGTTTAAAGGCATGATCTTATCTTCTTACGAGTTTTTATGCTTGGCTATGTTGTGGTGTCCCTAAATCCTAGATCTTTGTTTTATTTGAATTATCTCTAGTGAATTTTCGTTGCTGAGTACTTGCCTCGGTACCGAATTTAATTTAGATTTTAATTAGGTCGTTATTTGAACTGTTCTTGTGTTCGGTGGTTCGTTAACGACCCTGACAACGTCGTTAACGAGGCTGCTTGTGAGTGTTTTTATTTGTTTTTGTTTGCTTTTTAGTAGATTGATAAACGAACAACCTTGCTTCTTGTGGAACGATCCTGACCTCCCTATACTCAGTGGGGTCTTGATTATAAATTTATTTGTTGTCAAGAAACCCTCTCAACAAATTGGCGTCGTTGCCGGGGAAGCAACGAGTTTGTTAGTTTATCTTTGAGTTCGGGAACAGCCCGACCCCGTTTGTTTTTAATTTTTGTTTTCTTTGTCTGTTTTCTCAGTGTATGCCGGTAGGACGACGAAGGCTTCAGTTTGATAACACCGGTTATTACTCAAAACCTGAACGTTCCCTGCACCGTCAACTCCGAGAAAACCGATCCATGGCCACAGCAGAAGAGATGGCTCGCGAGTTAGAGATCCTCCGGACCCAGATGGAGGCAATGAAAGCCGAGAAGGACGGCGCAGACGCCGAAGCTGAGCGTCAACGAGCTGACAAGGCTCGACTACAAGAAGAGCTTGATGCCTATCCAAGGAATGCCAAACAATACATGCATCCGGAACTGAGGGTGCCAGAATCTCCTATTGTGCTTCCTGCGATAGAGAAACCTTTTGAGATCAAGTCTCAATTTATATCCTTAATCAAACGGGCTCAGTTTGAAGGGAAACCTGCTGAGTGCCCTATGAATGCATATTAGAAACTTTCTTGATTTATGTGACACCATAGCTGCTGAAGGTGTCTCATTAGAATATGTTCTGTGAAAAGCTTTTAGATGGTCTCTTACTGGAAAGGCCCTGAACTGGTTGGAGAGCCTACCTTCTAAGTCTATCAGGACTTGGAAAGCTTTGTATGATCAATTTCTTACAAAGTTTTTCCCTCCTGCTAAGACAACGGAGTTGAGGATACGCATCACCTCCTATCACCAGTTGCCTAATGAAACATTTGTTGAAACATGGAAAAGATTCAAAGAGATGCTTAGACAGTGCCCTACTCATGGGCAACCTTTATATGTTTTGCAAGAAATATTTTTCCAGGGTATCAACGCAGAGACCAAGAACCGCATCAACACGTATACTGCGTGCGGTTTTTTAGAGATGAACCCGACAGAGGCGTGGGAACTGTTGGATAAGCTGGCTAATTACGATGCTATGTATGGAACCCAGCAAACTCCACACACTCAAAAACGTCTCTACATACCTAACCGAGAAGAAGTTGACCCAGATGTTAAAAATCAATTCCTATAAGATGAGGTCAACCGTCTGAGGAAACAGGTAAGTTTTCTGAAATCCTCTCAATCATGTCAAGAATGTGGTTCTTCTGCACATAGTACTTCTGCTTGCACTAACATTGAGCAGGTTAGAACCGCTGAGACAATAGCTGAGATGAACTATATGAGAGGACCATACAGGAACCAGTCTAATTATAATGACAGGTCGAACAACTATCAACCATGGGGCAATCAGAATACAAGTCAAAACTACGCAGGGCCCCCACCAGATAGACGACCTGCACCATATCGACCTCCAGGCCATCAGGAGACGCCATCATGGGTTCAGGAAATAAAGGAGAGCATTAACGGAGTGAACAACAAAGTTGATGAAGTTCAAGCCAAACTGAACCGACAAGATAAAAGATGGGGAGAGTTCGATGTTTGGAAGAGGAGTGTTGATTCCCAGCTAGGGGACTTAGCTGCACGGATTTCAAGACCACAAGGGCAACTCCCGGGCCGCCCCGAGGAGAACCCTAGAGGTCAAATAGCATTAGTGCACCTCAGAAGTGGGAAGACATTACCGGAGAGAGTTCAAGCTAAAGAGAAGGAGGAACAAGACCTCACAAAACGGCTCGTTAAAGAGCCAGCGAGAGCAAATACCAAGCCTACAAACCAGGATGACGAGGCTTCAAGGGTTCCTGACGATCCTATCACAGGTATGTTCTCTAAACCGAGCCTCCCTCTCAATCCCAGGGTAGTTAACGACCCCACCAGGGTCGCTAACGACCTGCCGAGGACATCAATCGACCCCAGTGTCGACCCGGTACTCTCACCTCTCGAGCCTAACTTGGTTCCGAGAATGGTGAAATCTCTTCCATTTCCAACTAAGAAATCTATGGACTCTACTGAGAGTAAGTTCAAGCGTTTCGTGAAGATTCTTCAGGGCATTAATATTTCCATCCCATTCGCTGAGGCCCTAAGTGAAATGCCAGCTTACACAAAATTTTTGAAAGATATTCTTAGCATGAAAAGATCCATTATAGAGCTGCAGGATGAAGTCAGATCGATAGCTCTACCGGAAAAGCTAGAAGATCCAGGAAGGTTTGCAATAACGATCGGCATAGGCAACCACAAGTTCAAGGCTTTATGCGATCTAGGTGCCAGTGCTAGTCTTGTTCCGCTCTCAATCTGGTCTAAAGCCAATATGGGACCACTAGAGCCAGTAGACATGAATCTGTACATGGCAGATGGGTCAAGTGTCAAAGCCACAAGAGTGGTGGACGACTATCCTATTCAAGTCGGGAAATTCTTTATACCGAATGAATTTATCGTCCTTGATATGCCTGAAGACCCTCATGTACCCATAATTCTCGGGCGACCATTTTTAGCCACAGCAGGAGCAAGGGTTGATGTGCGGAAGGGACTCCTCACTTTTGATATAGGAGAAGAACGAGTGGAATTCAACTTGGATCAAAAAGCCAAGGACCCAGTTGGAGTCGCACAAATCGAGTTGACTCAACCTGAACTTGACACAACAGTCCCTACCGAGCCTCATTTGCCGATCACTAAGTCCCACGTGCAAGAGTTTAACCAAGGCCCTACTATATGTATTACAGAAAAGTCCAAACCACATTGGCTTTCGGACTACACTGACAATCCAAGGATATCAAGCGTACTGATGGAAGAAAAGGGTCCTAATTTAGCAACTCAAGCACACACAGGCTGTAAGGCTAGGAGAGGGGTACCTCAAGACCCCAACATAGCTACACATGAACCACCATGAGACTATCAAGGGAGCTCGTCGGGCTAACGGCGTTAAAAATAGCGCTTACGGGAGGCAACCTGCTTTTAGAATAGGTTTAGCTTTTCTTTTTTTTTCTTTTTCTTTTTCTTTTTAGATTATTTCTTAGCTTTCTTTATAATATTATTATTTTCCAATGAATATAGTTATACAATTACATAAAGCTGGATGGGAGCCTAGAAACAAGTTGGGCCCCCACACCCTTTTGAATGCAAAAACTCAATATATGAAAAATAAATACACCACTCCTAGCATTGTTAGAGTGGCTAATAGCGAGAGACTTAATACGTGAGAGCGTGTCCAAAGCCTCCTTATCGAATTCCCCAAATGTAGAGAAAGCGAAAGGGATGAATTTGTATCCGTTCTCCTCACATTTGGACACATACTTCTTATTTTTCCTCTCCACGGCATTATGCAAGGCCAAACCAGGCGCCCAAGAACTTGCACCCATACCAGCAAAGGGAGAGACCCCGGTCACATCCACATAAGAATCCTTACCCTGATGCCAATTAAAGAGTAAGAGGTCTGCAGGCCTAAGCTCCTGCCCATTCTCCGAGAGAAAACCCATGGGAGCCTCTTTCCTCACCGCGATCCCAACTTTGGAGCATATATCAACAAGAATATCACGCACCAAATTATGTCTAAACTTCACACACACCTCACTAGAACAATGGACATCATGATCTCCCCATTTGTCCATCCTGGGAGCGTTGCAACTCTGGCAAATACTACCATCAGAAAACAGAGGTATCATGAGTCTATAACACAACACAAACCGAAACTGACGATTGTTCATCCTTTGTCCCAATCCATCAATAGGGATAGTGAACAAAAAATCTTGTGCATTAGGAGCACGGATACAACTAAGAACAGCAACCTCCCTTGGACTAAGCATGTACCTATCGACGAGACTTTTCTCAACAACACCAAAGTAACACCTTGCCAAGCTTTTCATCATTTGGGGGGCAGGAGAATCAGTGGTGAGAGAGATAGCATCAACATTGCAAAAGGTATTGAAATCATCAAGAGCATGCTGAAAAGAAGAGCCATGAGAAATTATACCCGTATTCAATAGAATCTTGGCCTGTAGAGTGCTCGTTTGAAGCCGAGAAGCAAGAAAAGCATAATGGATAACATCCCCAGCAGCAAAGATGCCAAGACCACCCCCTTTGATAGGGAGAGTGGCCAACCGCCATTGCCAATCACCAAAACCCGGCCCTGACGCCGTGACAACCTTCTCTAAGGAGAGACGCAGAGCACGGTCAAACTGAACTTGGGCATCCTTGAAAGACACAGGGGAGAAAGTTCTCAAGGAGTAGGACAACTTAGCAACCCCAGCACAATTACGAAGAAGAAGGAGCTCACATTGGAGGTCATTTAGACGGTTAACCGCCTCCATTAAGTTGATTGTTTTAGAGACCCTCTTCAAGGCCAAGTCATGATTGAAGCCCTCATCCAAGCTGATCGACCCACCAAGAAGTTTGACACCACTACATGGGCGAGAGATGTTCGATGGGAGAACACCCTCCCCCTAACTTCTAGGATCCTCCACATGCCAGAAAAGCTCAGTTTTATCAACATTCAAGAACAAACCATGTGCGGGCCCATCAGACCTAATAATGTCAAGCGCCTTGGCCACCATAAGGGTTTCTCCAACAATGGTGCCATCGTCCAGATACCAAGCCTGAAGGGTGAGATCGCAAGCATGATTAATGGACTGAACCAAAGGATGTAGAGCTAGGGCGAACAACAAAGGCCCCAAGAGATCACCTTGTTGTACCCCCTGACAAGACCAAAGGATAGAGTCTTCATAGTAGAGCCTAGCAGGTTGAGAGTAACAAAACTCAACCTAAGGAGCAATGGACGGACACCTCAACCTAGTTTCTTGAAGCAGGACACTCCTATCAACAAGGTTGAAAGCGTTCTTGAAATCCACTAAAAGCATAGAAAGCCCAACTTCATTACCCTTAGACTCAAGAAGTTTGTTCACCGAGTGCAGAATTGCCTCACAACCCCCAGGAACACCCACCCCAAACTGAAAATCCTGGAGATAATGGTTCATAGAAGGGCCTACCACAGACGAAGCAACCTTGGAAACAAGCCTCCTCCATACCGTGCCAACAGCAATAGGGCGCTACCCACCACCCGGCTTGACCAAGGGAGTCAGGGGGCACTAGCAATGAACTCCACTAACTGGCTAGGGCATTGACCTTGTAGGAACAAATTGACCACCCCGGTGATGGAGCCTAACAAATCATCTGCCACCGCAGAAGCAGCCCCTCCTAACATATCAACAAAATGTTGAGCCCTAAGCCTATCGCGGCCACAAGAAGTCCCTTTGGGAAAGCTATGGATCCTACCAAGCACCACATCTTTGTTGATAGAAAGAGCATCCTCTCCCAACGGAGAAGAAGGCAAAACCGGAGAAGGGGCGTAAGGGTGTTTGGCCTCCAATTCATGGAGAGTGTCAGAATTAGATGGGGCAACTCCAGATGAAGTAAGCACCTTGATAGCAGCAGTGAAGTGCCCATCGCCCAACTTCCGTTTGCATTGGTAAAGGATAGCTTCGTCAGGGCTCTTTGGTTTCTTCACACCCCTATAGTTAGAAGACACTTCAGATAAGCGATCTAACACCAAACCAAGTCTATCCACAGGGTCCCACCATCTAAGAATGGCGCAAGAAATACTATCAAACTGACATCGCTCAAGCTCCCCCGACCGCCGTTGAGCCCTATTGGTAGGCACAAAAGCAGTCAGAATGCAACTAGGCAAAACAAGAAGTTGCACCCAAGCCGACAAGTCATTCGGGCTCACAAGGACCTTGTCAAGAGCACAAAGGAAAATTCTAGCAAAACCAAGCCTCATCTTAGGAGGAATGCACTTTACAGTTCGCAACTTTCTGGAGAAAACGCGATTAAGAAGGAGGATGTCAAAACTAGTGAGATCAACCCCAAATGAGGACACCTGAGAGGAAACAATAGAAGCGCTAACAACCTCCCCGATTCCAACATCAAAAGCCAGCAAAACAGGTCTAGGAGGCTTGGAGATACCAAGGATCGCAACGTCGTCAAAACTAGGTGCATGAACCACAACTCCATCAGCATGCTTACAATTCTTACTGAAAGTATGAGTGCAAAAACACTCACCACAAAGCCAAATGCCAGCCTGATGTAACGCAGAGTCCAAGGCAGAAAATAAAGCAAAGTCACTTGCAACCCCCGCTTTGTGAGAAGCAAAGTCACTTTCTTTTGTTTTTCTTTTTAGTTTTAGTTAGGATAGAAATTAGAATTTTTTTTTGAGCTAATAAGATTTCAGGAGAAAGGGATCGAAAAATCTCTCTAAGAGGCTACGGCAGCTCGTTAACGACCCACCCAAGGTCGTTAATGACCCGGTTCGAAGACCCGACTCGTCAAGAAACGGGGCAGGTAAGATTTTTTACCCTAATCTATCTTATTTTCTACCCTAGCCGCCGCCTCTACATACCCTTCCCCCTCCTATAAAAACCCTTTCACCCCCCTTCCACAAATCTACCACAACTCTCCCAATTTCATACTTCTCTCCCCTCAAGAAGCTCGAAATCCCTCTCCCTTCTCTCCCACCAGTTCGGAATCCTTCACTCCACCGACCAACCGAGAGGTCGTCGTTACCGGAGCCCGGAAACCGATCACCGACGAGACACAAGCTCGTTAACTACCCCGATTCCGACCCTTTGTTCTTCAATTTCTCGATTCTCCGGTATGATTTCTAAACCCTTGCTCGAAATTGCATGATTGATTATCTTTAGGGTCAAAATTTCGTGTCTTGAATCGTGTTCTTAGAAAGGTCGATTTGCATGCTTGGTTTTTGTTCATAAAAATTCTTGATTGTGCTTAGTTTTTCATGTTTTAGGAAGAATTATTCATGTTAGATTATCTATTGCAACACTCTAGTTAGGAAAGCATGAATTTTTCTTGTTCTAAATCTTGAAGTTTGAACTTTACATGTCAAAATTTTGGGTAATTTTAGCATGTTCGGGATGGGTAATTGAGCAAGTATGGGGTGCTTATACCCGATTGAGGGGTCGATGGAAAAATATAGAAGATTGCATGCTTGATTTGTGTTTTAATTTAAGGTAGATTAAAATCGGAAATTCTGGTTTTTGTTCTCGGCGGCTCGTTAACGACCCATCTAGGCTCGTTAACGACCCTGCAATGCTTCAGAAATCAATACCGAGTCCAGAATCGTAAACGACCCAATTGGGTAGTTAACGTATAATTCCGAGGTTAATTCGAGACCAAGTATGGGGTCTCTTACCTATATTTTTTTGAGTGGATCTTATCTTGGAAAAATCTTGATTATTTTGTAGGATCCATGGCAAGTTCAAGCAGACCCGCTACCCGAGCTCAGAAGAAGAGGAGGAACCATAGGTCCCCATCTCCACCTCGAGTGGATGATGTGATTTTGAGCACTCAAGGCCGAGTACGGTGCTACCGTGATTTTCTGGAGAAGGACCACTAACCCGAAAGTTGATGACTCTATCTGTTTAAAGGCATGATCTTATCTTCTTACGAGTTTTTATGCTTGGCTATGTTGTGGTGTCCCTAAATCCTAGATCTTTGTTTTATTTGAATTATCTCTAGTGAATTTTCGTTGCTGAGTACTTGCCTCGGTGCCGAATTTAATTTAGATTTTAATTAGGTCGTTATTTGAAGTGTTCTTGTGTTCGGTGGTACGTTAACGACCCTGACAACGTCGTTAACGAGGCTGCTTGTGAGTGTTTTTATTTGTTTTTGTTTGCTTTTTAGTAGATTGATAAACGAACAACCTTGCTTCCCGTGGAACGATCCTGACCTCCCTATACTCAGCGAGGCCTTGATTATAAATTTATTTGTTGTCAAGAAACCCTCTCAACAAATTGTGATGTTTGCATTTTAGTATAGTTTTTAGTAGGTTTTCTTTGCTTATTAGGTTTAGTTTTGTTAAGTTTAGGATTAGTTTTGAGTGTTTTTAGGTAGTTTTGCATATTTCTATGGAAAGAGTGGAAGCTACGCTATTTTGTGTATTTTGTAGGTTTTAGCAAGGAAAGGAGCTATATGGAGTTGAATTTGGAGCATTACAGTGAAAGACGGAGGAGTACAAGATTGAACAAGTCAGAGCTTAAGATTACGAGAGGAAGTATGGAAGAAAACAAAGCCCAGGCTCGTTAACGAGGCTGTGAGGGCTCATTAACGAGGCTGTGAGGGCTCGTTAACGAGGCCACGAAGGAGAAGAATTGAAGATTTATTTTATAATTCACCGATCCTGAGCGGGAATTTATTTCCGTGTCGGTTGAGTATCTTTTTAGAATCTTTTGGGGTTATTAGAATATGTATTTTAGGTCTTAATATCTTTTTAGATTTTATTTCTATCTTTTAGGGTTTGTTTCTATCTTTTTAGGAAAGTTTATATCTTTTAGCCTTTTTTAGTTTTTAGCTTTTTAGTATAAATACCCTTCTATCTAGCATAGAAAAGGGGGGAGTGTTTGGAAGAGATTTTCGAAGGGCCGAGAGAGGAGAAGTCGGATCGAAGAGGCTCGGTAGACGACAGTCACCGGGGTCGTTAGTTGTGATTTTGATTCGGTATTTTGATGTTTTCGGTTTTTTCTGAATCTCTATAAGACGATATTTTCTTATTAATTTGAGTTTTGTTTTGTTTTCAATGTTTCCTTTGATTGAAGTTATTAGTTTCTTACTTATGAGTAGTGAGTAGTTTTCTTTTCTAGGATCGGGGTCAAGCCCGACATAGTTGAGCATGTTTGATGAGTAAGATTGTGTGCTGAATGCCTTTTATCTTTTATTGAGGATTGTTTGTTGTGCTTATACCGAAACGAAAGTTGAGGTAATTTAGGTTTTTAACTTGATTGAAAGAGAAAGTTAGTAACTTGAAGGTTGATATTGTTTGAATACTAAAGTTTCAAGCTTTAGATCCAAAACAAGCAATTAAGTGAATTAGGATGCGAAAGTTTGTTAATTTACTTGTTAAGTCAACGAAAGTTGATGACTCTATCTGTTTAAAGGCATGATCTTATCTTCTTACGAGTTTTTATGCTTGGCTATGTTGTGGTGTCCCTAAATCCTAGATCTTTGTTTTATTTGAATTATCTCTAGTGAATTTTCGTTGCTGAGTACTTGCCTCGGTACCGAATTTAATTTAGATTTTAATTAGGTCGTTATTTGAAGTGTTCTTGTGTTCGGTGGTTCGTTAACGACCCTGACAACGTCGTTAACGAGGCTGCTTGTGAGTGTTTTTATTTGTTTTTGTTTGCTTTTTAGTAGATTGATAAACGAACAACCTTGCTTCCTGTGGAACGATTCTGACCTCCCTATACTCAGCGGGGTCTTGATTATAAATTTATTTGTTGTCAAGAAACTCTCACAACAACGCCATGCTCGGTGGGTGGAGTTTTTGGAAACTTTTCCATACATCATCGCCCATAAAAAAGGAAAGGAGAATGTCGTGGCAGATGCTTTGTCACGCATGTATGTACTTTTAACCCAACTCCAGGCCAATTTGCCCGGGTTCTCCTTGATTAAGTAGTTATATATGCATGATCCATTTTTTAAACCGATCATGGAGAACCTCGTGCAAAGTCGAATCCATGAGTCCTATTTTTTGGACAATGGATACCTCTACCGAGCCGGGAAGCTTTGCATTCCCGCCTCGTCTGTGAGGCATCTATTCCTCAAAGAAGCTCATGACGGCCGAGCCCATTTTGGCATAGCAAAAACCCTAGCAGCACTTCGTGAACACTTCTTTTGGCCACACATGGCTTCGGATGTCCACATGTATTGTCGCGGTTGTGTGCCGTGCCAAACCGTTAAATCGAGGTCCCAACCTCATGGCCTATACACACCCTTGCCCATTCCGGATACCCCGTGGGAAGATCTCTCCATGGATTTTATCATGGGCCTTCCGATGACAAGGCGCGGTAAGGATTCGATCTTTGTCATTGTGGACCGCTTCTCCAAGATGGCTCACTTCGTGCCATGCAAAGGGAACAACAATCGACGGAAATCGCAAATTTGTTTTTTGAGCATGTCGTGAAGCTTCATGGTGTGCCTCACACTATTGTTAGTGATCGCGACATAAAATTTTGTAGCCATTTTTGGAGAACGCTTTGGGGAAAGCTAGGTACACAATTGCTCTTTTCAACCTCTTATCATCCCCAAACCGATGGTCAGACTAAAGTTACCAATCGTACCCTGGGCACCCTTCTTCGGACGGTGCTCAAAAAATACCCACGCCGGTGGGAGGATCTAATACCATTTGTTGTGTTTGCATACAACCGGTCCAAACATTCGGCTACTAAGAAGACGCCGTTCGAGATCGTCTACGACCACAACCCACACTCTCCAATGGATCTTGTCCCTCGCCCCTAGAAGAATGGCGAGCACATCGACGCCTCCAACCACGCCGACGCCATACGCAGATTGCACGAGAGGACGAAGACACAATTGGAGCGTCGAGGAAGCCAGTACGAGGCGCAGCATAACAAGGGAAGGAAGCGGCTGGTTTTCAATCCCGGTGATCTCGTATGGTTGCATCTTCGCAAGGACCGTTTTCCGGACTCTAGGAAGACAAAGCTTCATCAAAGAGGAGACGGCCCTTTCAAAGTCTTGGAGCGAATCGGGGACAACGCCTACAAAATCGACCTTCCAGGCAAGTATTCGGTGCATTCTACTTTTAATGTCGTCGAACTCTCCCCCTATGTTGAGCCAACTTATGAGGAAACGGGGACGTTTTCCAACCAAGTGGGGGAGGGTGATGCGACCCCCGTCATGGATGCTAACCAGGAGGACGACGCCTTCACACTTTGCTCGGATGGCCCCATCACTTGTGCCAGGACTCGAGCAATCCAGGCCGCGACACAGTCACACGTGGCGCACCTCTCCGCAGGTCACGGCGCGCCCCTCGCCGCTCCAACGCACACTGCCTTGTGCGTCCTCGGCGTCGAGGAACCTCAACTCGAGCCAACAGTGACAACCTCCAACCCCTTGCCACCATCGGACTCGAGCCTTGCACCGTGCCATGGATAACAACTTGAGGTTCGTGTGCCCCTTGCGCTAGTGTCCTCGCCAGCGCCCAGCCCTGCGCCTTGACGCGCGCCAACGTCGTGTCCAGCCTCGCCAGCGCCGTGTCAGCCCTTGTCGCGACACTGCGAGCACGGTCTCGGACGACCTATCACTTTTATAGTATTTTTCTCATAGTTTATAATTCCGAACATTGCTATTAGTAGTTTTATGGTTTTAGTAAGAGTTTAATGGGCCTTGCGCCGATGGTTTATGGACTTGCGCCGCTGGGCCTTGATCTGCACATTAGCCCTAGGCGTGCCACATCATTTAGGGTTTATTTCTAGTTTTTCCATTGTGTTGCCTTTATATAAGGTGGTTTAGGTTATTGTTTTCAGGGAGCGCACACTTGGGATTAATATAGTAGAGGTTTTGCTCCTAATTTCTCCCTTGTGTCATTGCGTCGCCGCATTCAATCCATCAAAGCTCTCGATTTCACATTGTTTTACACTTGTTCGTGCCATAATTCACTCAGTCAAGTCTTCCGCTACGCTGATTCGAGACCTACTACTCAAACACCGATCGATCCTTCCCATCCCATACGAGGGACACATCACTTTTGGAGAACGCTTTGGGGAAAGCTAGGGACACGATTGTTGTTTTCCACCTCTTATCATCCCCAAACCGATGGTCAGACTGAGGTGACCAATCGGACCCTGGGCACCCTTCTTCGGACGGTGCTCAAACATAACCCACGCCGGTGGGAGGATCTAATACCATTTGTTGAGTTTACATATAACAGGTCCAAACACTCGGCTACTAGGAAGACGCCGTTCGAGATCGTTTATGGCCTCAACCCACACTCTCCAATGGATCTTGTCCCTCGGCCCTTGAAGAATGGCAAGCACATTGACGCATCCAGCCGCGCCGATACCATACGCAGATTGCACGAGAGGACGAAGGCGCAATTGGAGCGTCGAGCAAGCCAATACGAGGCGCAGCATAACAAGGGAAGGAAGCGGCTGGTTTTCAACCCCAGAGATCTCGTATGGTTACATCTTCGCAAGGACCATTTTCCGGACTCTCGAAAGACAAAGCTTCATCAAAGAGGAGACGACTCTTTCAAAGTCTTGGAGCGGATCGGGGACAACACCTACAAAATCGACCTCCCAGGCAAGTATTCGGTGCATTCTACTGTCAATGTCGCCGATCTCTCCCCCTATGTTGAGCCAGCTTATGAGGAAATTGGGACGTTTCCCAACCAAGTGGGGGAGGGTGATGCGACCCCCGCCATGGATGCTAGCCAGGAGGACGACGCTTTCACACTTCACTCGGATGGCCCCATCACTCGTGCCAGGACTCGAGCAATCCAGGCCGCGACAGAATCACTTGTGGCGCGCCTCTCCGCAGGCCACGGCGCGCCCCTCGCCGCGTTGAAGCACATCGCCTTGTGCGTCCTCGGCGTCGAGGAACCTCAACTCGAGCCAACGGTGACAACCTCCAACCCCTTGCCACCATCGGACTCGAGCCTAGCACCGTGCCATGGATCACAACTTGAGGTTCTCGCAACCCCCGCACCAGCGTCCGCGCCAGCGTCCTCGCCAGCGCCCAGCCCCGCGTTGTGACCTCACCAGCGTCGTGTCCTTGCCTCGCCAGCACCGCGACAGCCTTGTCGCGACACTGCGAGCACGAGCACGGATGACCTATCACTTTTATTGTATTTTTCGCATGGTTTCTAATTCTGAACATTACTATTAGTAGTTTTATGGTTTTAGTAAGTGATTAATGGGCCTTGTGCCTATGAATTATGGACCTGCGCTGCTGGGCCTTGATCTGCGCATCAGCCCTAGGCGCGCCGCACTTATTAGGGTTTCTTCTACCTTTCTAGTGTTGCCTCTATATAAGGGGAGGTAATATGTTTTTTTTCCATTCAGCGCACATTTTAGGATTTAATAGAGTCGAGGTTGTCTCCTTATTTCTCCCTTTGTGCTTGTGTCGTCACTATAAATCGATCCAAAGCTCTCGTTTTTCGCAATTGTTCTTGTGTGTTGTGCCATACTCAATCAGTCCAACGCTGATTCGAGTCCTTACAAGCCTTCCGCCGCACTCTTGGAGACCTACTACTCAAACACCGCAAAGATCCGTCGCATCCCAAACGAGGGACGCATCACCCGGCCTGTGAAGCCTCCCCAAGATTGCGGTAGAAAAATGCCGACGTGCCTACGCCCCATGCAGTCTCAACAATCCGATCCCAGTCCTCAAACAACGGCAACATATCAACACCTACATTGTTCGTGGATTTGTCCACGAATAAGCTGGTGGACAAGTAATGCAACAGAAACCCGGCAACTATGCACTATGGCGGGTCGTCGGAAGCCATCATCAAAAGTAAGTGATCGAAGAAATCTCGGTTGTGTAGATGGCCCTTCCTACGGTCCTTGAGGAAGTCATGCTGGTCGGGTAACAAATAGTCTTCCGTCATGCCAAACATATACTCAACCATATAAGCGCACTCGGCTAAGGAGAACATGTGAGCTACCTCGTGCCCCTCAATCGGCAAACTGAGGATGATAGCAATGTCATGGAGTGTAATCGTCATCTCGCCCCACAGAAAATGAAAGTTGTTGGTCTCTGGATGCCAACAACTTTCATAATCTGTGGGGCCATGGTCGACGTTGCCGAAATCGAAGTCCAATAGTTGTGTTAGGCCGGTCTATCGAATCATCCATAACCACGGACCCTCTGCATCATCAACACCGGCCGATGGAATGTGAGCCCTCCATCAGGAAAACTCCCTCGGTCTGCTATGACACGTAATACGTCGAACAGGTCCGTCCACGTCGTTCCTAAACGGGTCGAATGAATTGCAAATCAAGTCGGCGATGTGTTCATGGAAATCCGGTAATACAGATGGATCGTCGAGCCCATACGGTGTCTCCTCGGGCAAGTCGGCCTGTGGAGGTTGGGCCTCTGCCCCCCCCCCCCCAACAGAATCTACAACCACCTCATCCAAATGAATCCGAGTCTAGTCGGAGGGCAAAGTATCAGACTGGAGAGGGTCAGACTAGGGCGGATGCAAGAATGACGATGACGGCTCGTTCGGAGCCTCTGCCGTCCCAACAGAATCGCGGTAATCCTCTGTTGCCCCAACAGAATCAACCATCATATCCTCTAATTGAGTCGGTGGGGCCTCATCATAGAGAGGATGATCCTCTCCTATCGCAACAGAGTCGAGACGAGCATTTGGCTCGGAGAAAATATAATATGATTTAATGCATATATTTTTCAAATGTATTTTATACACCAGCAACCCAACAACAAGAAGAAACACCAAAACAAACACATCACAAACCCAAACCAAGCCGAAAACAAACAGAATCAACGGGGCACACGCGCCCAAAGACAAGATGACGCAGTAGCAACCCCAAACCAAAGACCAAAACCCACCAATAGCAAGCCCACAACCAACCCAAACAACCTTGAAAACTAAAGCAAAGGTCAAAAGTAACTCAAACAGCAAGCGGGGGAGAGCTAATCATTCATCATTTTTTGTGTTACCCCTACCTCTTGATTTCCTTGGTTTCTTTGGAGCAACAAATTCAACAGTTTCAACAAGAGCTTCATTGTCCTTCCTTTTTAAAGATTCTGAGTTATTATCTCCACCAGATTTCAAGTCAATAGCATCCATTTGAATTCTAAGGCGAGAATTAGAGGACTCAGATCCTCTCTCACTCCCAATAACTCCCATATAAGGGTGCATTGGGTTAACCACAGGAGAAGCTCCCATTGGTAACCCACCAAACACCAAGGGAGAAACACAGAGATGAGGAGGAAGCATCATAGTCTCATTTTTGGTCACATTGAAGGAAGATAACACATAAGAGAGTTGCTCCCTAGCATGCATCATCAAAGCTAGATCAACAAGGACATCATGGTCCAAGTTGGAGAGCATTTTCAAGTGTCATAATTGGGTTGATAGGTGGAAAAACCGAGATAGGAGCCAAAGTAGTAGCACCAGCAGAAGGCCTGGGCACATTCTGCATGGACATCGCTTTCCCTTTCATGGCAACAACATTCAAAGGGCCAACAACATTGAACCGAATAAAAGTAGGGCTAGATGCAACCTTATCACCCAAAGATTTAGGAACCATATTTCCCAACAGCTTGTTTCTGGTTTGCTGCACTAATGCAACATCAACAGGGTTATCATCCACCACTATTTTTAGCTTTCGAGGTTGAATATTGTTCAAAGGACAGTTATCAAAAGAGTGAGTAGCATCACCACAACATCCACAACCAGGAGAGAAATTCTCATACCAAATTGTAAGGATCAAGGGGGAATATCATGAGCAAGGATTTTAACACAACTTTTGAGAAGAGAGGTGACATCAATATTGACTCAAACACGACAGAACTTCATTTTATTTTTTGAATTGGAGGCCTCATCAACCCTAATGAAGTGGCCAACATCGTTGTCCCTCATGATGAGCTCAAGGGAAGAGGCATTGAAAAGATAGTAAGGAAGAAAAGGGATTCTCACCCAAGTATCAGCTCTAGAAACATCATCACGAATAGGATTGAAATCAAGATAGAAAGGCAGAAGAGCAACCAACTTCCACTGGACATGATAAGGCTTATGAAGCCAAACCAGATCCCTTGCCTCACGGTTTGAAAACTTGAAAATGATCCAAAAGTTACCAAATTCTTGGAACAACACCTCACCCTTAGCATATTCTTTCCCGGCCTCCTTCATCTTCCCATTAATGAGGGTTGTGGAAACAAGTTCCTCAACCATCTTGAGAAGAAGAGTGAAGTGGAGAAGCTCATGCAAGTACTTTTGGACTGAAGGAATAGCTATAGGATTAGGGATAGGAGTATTTGTAGGAAGCATATTAGGCATGAGAATCTCAGAGGAAGGAGAAAAGATGACCTCCTCATTAGGATCTTCATTAGAAGGAGGAGGGTCAGAGTTTGGCCCATCAGAAGTGGCAGCCATAGGGTTGGGACAAGTATTTGATTGAGGAATAGAAACATTAAGAGATTCAGCTAAGGAGACTGGTGTAGGCACACCAGTGATCAAGGCAACAGACCCCACCTCCATATCCATATCTTACCAAGGAGTGGTCCATAATAGGAAAATTGATTAATTAGGGCATCCTCATAAGACAGAGGATCAAAAGTATAGCTAGTCATTTTGTTATAGAGCTTAATTTGGAACTCAGAGGGATGAGGAGAAGAAAGATAAGTAGAAAGGGGTATTAATAACAGAAGAGAGGAGAGATCAGAATACATGTATGGAATAAGACCCGTGAAGAGAGATTTTGCATGCAACAAATAAATATTAATGTTAATGGAACCATTTAAGAAGTCAACTTTAAAAAGGAGAGAGGAGATAATCATCATTCTGAAGTTAAGAGAGAACAACAGATGAAAAGGAAAAAGGTAAATGTAACTTACAGAGTTTGCATTTAATGCATGCAAAAAAAGAATGATTACATATAGAGAAGAATTCATTTTAAACTTAGAGATATTCGTGAGTTGATAAATAATGCCTAGAGAAAAGCACTAGCCGTAATTTCCTTTGTTGCATGTGATAGGATAAGTGAAGATGTAATAATTACTTTTCAAATGTGAATAGTTCATATGAGGAAGTAAAATAGTCGTCATGTCAAACAGAAATTGACTAAAAAGAGCCATAAACAAAGAGCTAGATATTTTCCAGTTTTGAGGAAAAAATCAGAAACCAACAACCTTACATAACAGACTCACTCCCCACCCAGCCTCATTAAGAGAAACAAGGTGGTAAGAAAAAGGTAAGACAAAAATCAGAAAGATTTTATGTGAAAGACCAAAAGCTTTACCAGAAGAAATGACAAGGGTTAAATAAAAAGAGTAGGAAGAAGTGAGGCAAACCTGGTAAATACATAGCAGTGGATAAATTTTCAGAACAAGATTTAACAATTGCTCATAACTCACTTGTTCATCATAAAATTGTTTAATCCACCCAAAATGCAGTATATGCATTACCTCAACTATATGTACCTCAAAAAGAGAGAGCACATACAAGAGCCCTTGCAAAATACCAACAATCCAGATGGATTGCAAAGGGATCATAGCACTAAAAAAAACCAAAGCCCACAACCCATCAAGCTGGAAGTATCTCAAATGGCAAATTTTCAGAACAAGAGTAAATAAATGATCATCAGAAGCTTGTTCATCATGAAATTGCACAGATATCCAACATTGAAGAATAAGAAACACCTCAACTATATGTGATTGAGAACAACACACATATAGGAGCTCTTGCAAAATTCCAACAGTCCAGGATATATCACCATAGCTCATTAACTTGATGAAGTCATTTGCAACAATTAAGAGACCAGAAATCATAAACTTAACTTGAATATCATCCCAAGAAAGGCCATGGTAATGAGAGAAATGTTTCCCACCATGTCTCACAATGACACACAGAGAGCAACTCCCCTCAACACAAACCACCAAAGGACAGATGGACTGAACACCAAAATGAAGGCCAGTAGTCATGAGAATAACACAACCATACAAAGTGCCAATGGCCTTACACTCAAAACCACTCATCCGATGAAGAATATAGGGCCAAACATGACCCATATTCAACCAAAGGATCAGTGAAGAGAAGAAACATGGGTCAGTCATTGGAGTAACAAGCAAAAAGTCACAAAACTTAATAGAAGCAGTTAACCATGCACCAAATGAACAATGCAAAATCAATTTTAAGGGATCAAACCATATTTGGAACAAGGCGGCTAAAGATTTCAAAAAGCAAATGTCTTGACATTTCACACAAAAGATCATGGGAATTTTCAAAGGAATCAATACAACCCAAGAAGGGTTCCACCTATCATCCACAAGTAAGGGAAAAACAACAACACTGGGCATAGCAGATAGCCAACAACTCAAAAATCCCAAGGGGACAAAGAGTAGACAACAATCACCACACCACAATGAAGACACAATCCATAAAAACCAAGGGATAGATAGAACGCTAATCAGGAAGAGAGAAGCCAAAACGAAAGAGGAAACATAGAGAGATACCTAGCAAAGCCAGGAACCCTAAACAACCACACAAAGAAGGAAAAGATAAACAAGGAATTAAACCTGGAAGTGGAATACTTACTTGGAGCGATATGGTCAGAGACCAACCAACAACTAGAAGAGCAAAGAAGAAATCAATCGGCGATCCCAAATCTTGAGTCCCAAATAAAGGGCGAACCAGAACCATAAACACCATATCACAATAAAGGAACCCATCAAGGCAACAAAACCGGCATCCGAAGGAAAACAATCCCAGACGACCAACAAGGAGCACGATCAAGATCCACATGTTCAGAGAAAGGAAGGGAGAGCCAATCACCGCATCGGTGTACAAGAGAACAAAACCCAGCACATCAAAGCACGAACGACAATGATGAAGGCATCTGGGCTCGCAAGAGGAACCACAAACAACCAACGAAAGATAGGATATCTGATTGCCTCGAAATGCGAGGGTCTAGAGATACAATTTATAACCCGACCCCGTTGTAGCACGTGGTGGGTGTCGAACACTCGGGAAGTCTACTCGATCGATGTGCCTAGATACTAGGAAGCTAGAAAGGAGAGCATAAAACAAAGGAAAACAAAGAAAACAGTCGGGACCGACACTGAGGTCACGTCGGGCCCGAGGTTGGCGACAAGAGGAAGTCGGGACCGACACTGGGTAAGTCGGGCCCGAGGTTGCTGGGGATGTCGAACTTCAAGGATTTAAAAGTAGATCTTGGGCTTTTGGGTTCCTTCCCTAGTAGATTAAGGCTTTTCCACCCCAATTCAAGCAATGAGTGATGATCGGACTAGGATTGAGTGCTTTCGCCCTCGTTCCAACCACTTCTACACCTCGATCATTGGGGAAATCCCCTTCGAAGCAAGGTCTTGAGATTGACACATGTTCACTTTCGCTACTTTGCCAATCTCAAGCCTTGATTCCCAACTTTCGCAAGGAATTGTAGCTCTATGTAGAGTGGGTTCCTTAGATCAAACACTTAAGGCTATGGAATTGGGGTTTCTAGCCTAAACCTAGCTAGGGTTTTCCCCCATAACCCAAGATCAAGGAGATCTACTCCATGTGACAAGCAAGGAAAGCAATCAAATCAAAAGGGAAAGCAATCATCATAATCAATCTCAAAACAAAGCAAAGTTTCATTCAAATCCAAAGCAATCCACAAATTCCAATCAAGGGTTTTCAAATCCACAAGAACAAAGCAAATCAAAGCAAATCTACCAACAAAACCTATCAAGTCTTCCTCTCTTGGCCGATTCTCTCTATCTTCCTCCTCCTCTCCTTCCTCCTTGCTCTCCAAGTATCCTCTTGGTTCCTTTTCCAAGTGTGGGAACCCTTTCCCCCCTTTTGTGTGTATGTGAGGGAACCCTTTCTTAGAAGACAAGAGGGCCTTTTATAGATTAGATGAGGGGCAAAAGTGGAAGTCCACAAATTCGTGCCTTGGAGCCCAAGTAGTTCGGTGACCGACTCGGACCGACACGGAGGACCTCGGGCCCGAGTTACTGTGCATCTCGGTCCGAGGTTGGAATCTCCCAAGTCGGGCCCGACGTGGTTGCAACTCGGTCCGGACCTCGTTCCACCTTCTTCTTGTTGGCTTCTCTTGTTCTTCTCCATGGCTTGCTCCTCTCTTTCCCGCTTTAGCTCGGCCTTTGCTCCATGTCTCGACCCTCCTTCAAATCGATCCTCGATGCATGCCAAATTACCTACAAAACACATAAAATGCGCATAGTCTCCGAATCTCATAGAAATACGGGAACTAAGCTAAAAAGGAACAAAACGCACAAGAAAAGGGGAAAAAGAAACATATTTAGAAAGGAAATCACATATGAAAACACCACCAAATAGAGAGACATCAAGATCAATCGACAACCCTCATCAAGAGACGAGAAGATCGAAGAAGGATCATAGAAAAATGGAGCGAATATACAAAGATGGAGGCGGACAACAAAAAGAGAGCACAAGACGAACCCTAGGAGAGAGAACGGAGCAAAAGATAACAATTTCCTAAAAACAAGCTAATGCCGACTATCTTGCTACTTTAGCTTTTTCGTTTAGGTTAGGTAATCATGTATTGCTTGACCCGCCTGAGGGTGTTATTTCTCTACTTGATGCTGATGTAAGGGGTCAGGCTATCCCCGTTTGCTGACTACTTAGCCCTTTTCTATTATTAATAAAATACTTCCTTAAGGAGTCAGAGAGTACCGCCTCTCCTTCTACTAAAAAAAAAGTTGAAAATTATACTTGACTTGTTTGTTGGAGTCTCAAGCCTATGCCCATCTTTGTAATCCCCGGTCATTAAATCTAAGCCGTTAGATCTAAATCTAGATAAAACCTAATCTTTAAATCCCGGGCTCTCTCTTCCTCGTCTCCTCCAGCCCGCGCACTTTCAAAAAAACCTGTGAAAACGTTCCACCTTCTTTCATTTTTTGGTATTAAACTAATCGCCAATCTTCATTGTGCTCTGTACGTTTCCATTCCCGAAAACCCCCAATACAGCCCCGAGCTCAGAGAGGGAGAGAGATGAAGAGGGGCCAGAGGCGAAGCACCAACAATGGCAGAGGAGGACAGAGAGGCAAAGCAAAACTCACCGCCACATCGACCTCCACCACGAAGCCACAGAAGGATCTGCTAAGCCAAGTCTCACTCCTCAAGCGGCCTCACCGCCACGAGGAGGAGCAAGAGCAACCTCCCCCAAAGAAGCACCTTACCACTCTCTCTTACTCTCTCTTTCAGAAGAAGCGTCTCGATTCGGATTCCTCTCAGAGCGACAACGGCCTCTTGCCTCCTCCTCCTCCTCTGCCGTCCAAGCTTGAAGTGGATCTCGATTCCACCGGCGCCGGTGATGATAAGGATTTCATCCTCAGCCAAGATTTTTTCTGGTACTTGGATCAGTTTTTGGTTTCTATTTTTGGAGTCTTATTAAATTGGCGCTAGACAGTCTCGATTTCATTTCATGACGAACCCTAATTCCTTACATGGGAAGTTTTGACACGGAAAAAGCTCCAATCTTTTGGTTTGGAATCCAATTTCTTATTACTGAGAAACTCGTTTTTGTTTGCATCTTTCGTGGTCGCAGCACTCCTGATTATATTACGCCTGAGTGTCAGAATATCTTCAGCAGTATGGATGTCAACAAGGTTGTCGCAGCTCTTAATTATATTGTGTTAATGTTAGCTTGAAGTGTTTTTTAGATCAATTTGGGCTGTTTTTCAGGAAAACATCCCGTGTCCAGAATCACCTGAAAAGATAAAGACGACAAAGAGCAAAATATTTAAACGAGGTAATGAATTGAGTGCTGTACTGTATCCCAAATGCTTGAAATTGAGGAATCTTGCTGGGGTTCTAGTTAGAATAGCTATGCTAGCAATATTGTGCATCATTGAGCTGTAGATTGAACTTATACTATTGTGAGTTCAATTGCAGCATATATAGGTGGTAAAACCGGGGTTCAGTATCCCAAATGCTTGAAATTGAGGAATCTTTCCATATGAGGATCAAAACTGCTGTTTTTTTAGCATTTTGAAGGGGATCCTTACTTCATGGGAAATAGTACTTGTTTTCATCTCACCCATTGTGATGGAAAAACTCCTTTGTCTGTGTATGCTGGGAAAACTGGCAAAAAGCATGCTGTTTGAACATATTCCTGAGTTATGATTTAATTTTTGGAGCAAATAAATCTGTTTTCCAGTAGCAGACATCAATTGATTAATAAGTGATGAATTTTTTTTAGTTCATTAGCAGAAAGTAACATTGACCTGATCTGATGTCTTTCACATCTTTTTTGCATCATATATTGTAGTTCTCTCATGTTTACCTCGATGAACAATTTCTATGACATGTTCACAGAGTTTTTCATCAAGTCTCCCGAATCTCAATCATCTGACCATCAGCAGATTGAGGAGCTCTCAAGAGATACTTCATCTATTGATGAAATCAAGTCAGAGAAGACACCTGTGGCAGGACCAGAAAGAACTCAAAATTATGTTTCACAATCAGCTGTTGCTTTACGATGCCGTGTGATGCCTCCTCCTTGTATCAAGAACCCTTATCTGAAGTTCAAATCAAACATGGATGTAGATCCATTTGATAGTTGGAGAACAAAATGTTCAGGTACTTCTCTTCTTGTTAGTTGT
The DNA here is from genome assembly GCA_964016875.1 of Fallopia convolvulus. Classification (NCBI taxonomy): domain Eukaryota; kingdom Viridiplantae; phylum Streptophyta; class Magnoliopsida; order Caryophyllales; family Polygonaceae; genus Fallopia; species Fallopia convolvulus. Next base: position 23,403,725 of record OZ024730.1, read on the forward strand.
TTTACTTACTGGTTTTAATTGTTAGCCTACTAAGGTATCTTTTGAGACCAAATAAATTGTCTTACGTAGAATACGTTATGCATCCTTGAGGAATTTTGTTTCCTTCTAGATTAATATACTACTCCTGCATACAGTGTCTCAACTGTTGGTCTCTCTTTGATGGTTCATGTATTAGGTTATTTTGCACCATCATTTGCAGCAGACAGCCTATCAAGATACCGGTCAGATTTCCAAGAGATTGAGGTATTATTTGAAAAGGCTAGTTGCAGTTTGGATTTTATGGAAATCATAGGTTCCAATCATTATTCTAACTAGTTTTTATTGCATTTCATATAGCAAATTGGGAATGGGAATTTTAGCCGAGTATTTAAAGTGCTTAATAGAATTGATGGCTGAATGTATGCAGTGAAACATTCCATAAGACAATTGCATCAAGATGCTGACAGGTTAGTCCCTCTTCCATTTGCTGGTTTAAGAAATAAATGTAAAGACTTTCATCTTTCTTCCTTGGTGACTACCACCTCTAATTATTATTTGTCAACTTCCCTAAATTGACCCATGCAGGAGGAAGGTATTGATGGAAGTTCAAGCCTTGGCAGCTTTAGGTTTGTGATTGTATTTTTTGGGATGAAATTCATATTTCATGATTGATCAATGATCACATTTGTTATATCAATGGAACATAAAATTATGTTTATATTATTGTCTCTCTGGCTGCTGTAGGGTTTCATGAACATATAGTGGCCTACTACTGTTCTTGGTTTGAAAATGAGAAGTTGTACATACAGATGGAGCTTTGTGATTACAGCTTATCTAAGAGCAGCAATTCTTTGCTTGTGGAGGAAGAGGTATTGAGAGTTATACTTCAGGTTGCTAAAGCACTGCAATTTGTACACGAGAAAGGAATGGCTCATCTAGATGTGAAGCCTGATAATATTTATGTCAAGAATGGTGTCTACAAGCTTGGTGATTTTGGTTGTGCAACTCTGCTTGATAGGAATTTGCCAATTGAAGAAGGTGATGCACGTTATATGTCTCGGGAAATATTGAATGAGAAGTACGATAATCTTGACAAAGTTGACATCTATTCCTTGGGAGTTTCTATCTACGAGCTTATCCAAGGTTCATCATGTCTGCATTTCATGAATCTCAGGGAGGGTAAAGTCCCACTCTTTCCTACCCACTCAATTCAGCTGCAAAATTTGCTCAGGGTATGAGACTTTTACCATTCTTTATTGTATCCTTCTATATTCATATCTTCTTGTTTTAATGTGGTTATCTACCTGTATAAAAGAAATGTTTTTAAACACTGATTGGTTCATACTTACTGTTTCCCCGCAAAGTTGGTGACCTTCATGCATTTTTTAATGTATGATATAATCTGTTCTTCAAGGAAGAAAAAATCTTGAATTCTCTTTCAATTCTTTATATCAAATTCAATAAGACTCTGTCTAAAACATGCAACTAAGTACCCAACAGTTGAAATGATTTTTGGGTGCAGTTGAGGTGTCAGATACATGTATGACATAGGTGCATCAGCTATATAAAATAGAGTGGTATTTAATCCTTGCGTATGCTCTGAAAATATTGATAGTTGTTTTTCTTAGTCTCTTGCTAGGACTAGAATATTATACACATCTTTTGTTTTTATATATATTTTTTTTGTTATGAGCTGGGCTGACCTTGGACTGGTGTGAAAATATTGATAGATGTATTTTTTTAGCTGTTCTGATCCGGGGTGCAACTTTCAGAGCATTTTTGTCAGCAAATTTACATTTTATGTCTAATGCTGAACTCATAATCATAACAATAGGCAATGGTTGACCCGGATCCAACAAGAAGGCCTTCTGCAAGAGAAGTAGTAGCAAATCCAATATTTGACAGGATATCTGGTAACTGTAAAATCAGGTAACCTGTGTGTGATTCTCACTTGAAATTCTGTTGCATCAAGTGTGTAGTTTCAAGGAAAACTATAACTTCATCCCTTCCAGTGCTTCCTCAACACGACAGTGAAAGTTCGAAAATGAATTGTTGTGGTTCTATTTTGGCAGTGGTCACAGCTCCTCCAGACCGTGCACCAAAAATTGTACGTATGGTGCAGATTTTGTATATGTATAATTGAACTGAAATTGTGACGGTAATGGAAAGTTATAATGTACTGTTCAATTTAGTTTTGCAATGCATTGCTTTTGTGTTATATTGCTTGTGGGGGTTGATAAGCACTGTAAAATGCTCTATTGAACTCTTATGTTAATGGATATTGGTATTATCAAGTTATGACGGCTCATTACATGATCGACGTGCACTAGTATAAATGGGGTGATGATGTCTGTCCACCTTGTCATGTATGATGTACCTAAGATATGACATCTTATAATAGCTAGCTTATTGGGGAGCATCGAACCTAAACATACAATCTAGTTACATCAAAATCGTGACATGTTCAATAGAATCTTCTGTTGGTATAACATAACATTTTGAAATTTCGCCTCCATAGGGCGGCCTGAGATGAGGCGAAGGTGGGGTGAGTGAAGATAGGCAAGGACTAGGTAAATTTATTGGTGATTCAATGAAGGAGGAAGACGAATCAGGTGAAAATTGGGGCGAAAATAACACGATGTCGTTTTAACCCTATTTTTTAAATGACTTTAGACTGAAGTTTAGGTTTTTTCATTAAATCATTTGTATCCAATTCGCCATTGAGAATTGAGAAGCAAGAGTACGGAAGAGTTCGACAATCTATATATAACAATAAAAAGTTGTGTACATAGAGCATTTATTGCACATATTAAATTTGTGAAAATCATCTTAAATATATTATATGTCAAATGTTGTAAATAACAAGAATAATACATTAGTTCAATGGTTGAGGCCTTAACACATGTATCAGAGGTTTAGGGTTATTAAGAGAATGGTAAATGATACAAGCAAGACTCTTTATAAAATAGACTATAGACTATAGTTTTATGAGGAGGAATCAAAGCAATACTCCTTACATTGAAAAAAAAAGTTAAGATTGTTAGAGAATTGGAGATATATATTATACATAATATAAACGTATATATTTTTGGTGTATCAAATATTTTTCACTCATCATAGACAAATATTTGAAACGTGGATAAAGTAAAGAATTAAAGTTAATAAAAAAGATATTCATTAATTAATAGGTTAAATTTATTTGATCATTTTTTCTAATATCAATTTTCATATTATATATTTTCTAAATATATTTCGAATCTATATATAACAATAAAAAGTTGTGTACATAGAGCATTTATTGCACATATTAAATTTGTGAAAATCATCTTAAATATATTATATGTCAAATGTTGTAAATAACAAGAATAATACATTAGTTCAATGGTTGAGGCCTTGACACATGTATCGGAGGTTTAAGGTTATTAAGAGAATGGTAAATGATACAAGCAAGACTCTTTATAAAATAGACTATAGACTATAGTTTTACGAGGAGGAATCAAAGCAATACTCCTTACATTGAAAAAAAAGTTAAGATTGTTAGAGAATTGGAGATATATATTATACATAATATAAACGTATATATTTTTGGTGTATCAAATATTTTTCACTCATCATAGACAAATATTTGAAACGTGGATAAAGTAAAGAATTAAAGTTAATAAAAAAGATATTCATTAATTAATAGGTTAAATTTATATGATCATTTTTTCTAATATCAATTTTCATATTATATATTTTTCAAATATATTTCGAACTTAATAATAATGGTGGGCAATTCAACCATTAGTTATTTATGAAATTGAGCTTTTCTACATCGTAAAATATGAAAATTCTCTAAACATTTGAAACGTTACTTTTTCATTCCAAATTCAATTTTTTGTGTTAATTTATTTACACTTACATAATTAATGGCTATCAACTCCCAAACTGTTACATAGCTATTAAAAATTCTAGAGTTACATGCCTAATCGACTGCCAAATCGTTACATACGTAGCTATTAAAAATTCTTTATGATTTTGAACCAAAAAAAAATTTCTTTATAATTAATGGTTAAGAGAGTATATGTACTCCCTCCTTTAGATCAAAAAAAAGAGAGTATATGTACTCCCAAAATAGCTACGCCTCTCTAAGGTTGATATATTTGAGGTTCAAAATTACGTAATTCATTTGCTTTTTTTTTTATGATGAATTATGTGACTATTTGTGATCATATGATGTTCATTGCAGGATGAGCTAGAAATGGGAAACCGGCCTTCAAAATCACAATCCACGTAATCTCAAAACTAATTGAGATCGCATCTTTACTCCGCGCCACCGTCCTTCACAATGACGCCGACGTTCCTCTCCACCGGAGACAAACTAGAAGTGAAGAGGCTGGGAGCGTGGGTTCCTGCTATCATGCTCTACTCTATTAGAAAGCCCGATGACAATTTCATGATCTCATACACCAACGACTGCGAACATCGTGCCGTGGTGTTGGATTCTGCAACCGACGTACGCCCGCCGCCGCCGAAGAATCACGACTTCCATGATCGGCGAGTTTCTTGAAGTGTTAGTTTCAGGCCAAAAAAGTGTTGGCACAGGGGTCACTTATTAGGTTTTTGTGGGGAATCGAAGTGCTCTGTGTTGATCGACGGCGTGGAGATGCCCGTTAATGTCGCCTATGAAGATTCGATGCCTTGTTTGGATTGGATTGGATTGACGACTCTTGGATTTCCTCTTCCTGCGATAAGGTAATTTTCGTTTTTCTTGAAATTTTATTGTTAATTTCTGGTTTTGGCTGACAATTGACAAATTAGGTACTTAATGACAATGAGTGATTCAATTCAATGAATTAACTTAATCAACTAAGAAATTGATTCTGAAAATCTCCATTGCAGGAAAGAGAATCTGAAGCAGAAACCGAGAATATGCAGATAAAGTTTAAGATAAAATTCAGTAGATTACCATTGGAGTCAAGATTCAGTGTAGGTAACAAAGTGGAGGCCAAGTAGCAACCGATGAGGTGTTAGGTATACTACAAAAATTATTGGTTCTTTCAGCAACATCAAAATTCTGATTAGTATGATATCTTAAAACTGATAATGAAACTGGCCTTCTCAAAGAAGTAGTGAAAGAAGAAACTTAAGGCCTTATCCACCTAAGACTCTTAAAATCCATCTATAGATATAAGATTGGACAAGCAGTGGATGCTTTGTATAATGAAGGATGGTGCCAAGGTGTGATATCAAAAGTGATTGATAACTTAACTCTATGTATCTTAGTAACAAACCGGCCTTCTCCAATCTTATATCAAAAGTGATATAAGATTGGACAAACTGGCCTTCTCCATGGTAAATATTATCCCTAATTCAGCTTAATGTCCTAATCTATGTATCTTAGTAACAATTGATTATTTTCGACAGTTTGATTAACTGCATTTTTCCCTTAATGTCAGTTTTCCTTGATTTGTTTTAGGCACTACACTTCAATGATAATAAGGTTTTCATTAAACATTCAAATTGTGGACTACTTACATATGAATCTGAAAAATCTATATAGACTCACAAATTTAAGGATGATACAATCCAAAAGCAATTGCCAAAGGGTTCTTTTATAATAAATCTTCAAGTAGCCCAAGGCAAAACCTTTTTCTCATGTACGAGACATAGCTAGCTTTTCATTCTTGACACATTAACATGAACTAATTAGTAACTCTGTACTAATAAACAATTTTGATGATATGTAGAGTATATGATCTACATTTGAGTTATTTATATGTAAACTTACCCATCAAACTTTAGATAATTATATATTCGTAAGTACATATGAATCTTATAAGATTTGATAGTATAAGTATTTATTTCTTATATGTGTTTGTAAATGGATAGTATAAGTATTTATTTCTTATATGTGTTTGTAAAGTTGAAGAGAATGTCCCGTGCATCGCACGGGTCTGTTTTCCTAGTTATTAAATAATTAATGTGTTCAAAAGTCCGCCTCCACTTCCAAGAAATTCTCCATCTTCCAAGATATCGGTTGAGAAGTGAAAGGAGTGCTACGTTTACCCATTATTTTTAAAAGAAAAAAAAAACATAGATGGTAAATTCCACTATTAAGTCACAATATTATTTGCTCGATCTTAGACGTGTTTTAACTCCTCCGAATATGTTAAGTGATAAGCAAAGTACGACGAGTCGAATTAAGTAAGACACTTTCACACAACAATTAGAGAAATGTATCAGTGATAATTGAGACAATTCCATACATAAATCGAACGCACATATCACATCAACAACAGCAATTCAAACATTGACCCAGTTAACTGAAGGAGCAACTCATTGATACATCACAAATTAACCCTAGCTAAATTAAGTTGATGCTCATGTTGTTGTTGTGGTTGGGGTATTGGTGGCCGTGGCCGTGGTCGTCTTCGTCTTGGTCTTGGTCTTCCTCACTGCTGTTCTTTGGCCGCTGCTTGCGGTGGTGGGCATGATTGGCGTCGGTGGCCTTCTCCCCCTCGGCCTCCCTGTAGCGATGCAAGTACGTTCTGAGGGCGTCGGCATAGTCGTCGAATCCGAGGGAGGACATGGCCCAGCAGACGTCGTCGCCATTGACCGTCTTGCGCTTCTCCTTGTGACACCTGTCGGAGGCCTCCCCCGTCACGAAGCTTATGAACTCCGACACGCACTCCTGCATCGTCTCCTTGGCCTCCTTGGACACCTTTGCGTTCGCCGGCAGCACTTGCTTCATTATCCGCCCCACGTTCGCTATCGGCACCAGCATCTCTTGCTCCGTACTATTTCCACTACTGTACATTTTATCAACCATTAATATTGTGCTAAACCTATTCGATCAGGAGATTGAATTCATGGATTAACGTTAACTACTACTCAATTAACGTACCCTGCTATCTGCCTTGATCATTGCAAGCCTTTATATATATATATAACACAACAAGTTGTGTACCTATAATTAAGACAATGAGCTTACTTTTTGTGGTTTTATTTATCTATAGCGTAAATTGCACTAAATTGCCCTTTATATTATAATAGGTTTTTTACTCTGCTATCCTCATATTTTTAAGGAAAATTCCTTTTGGTGTCCTTAAATTTTTGTCTTTTCTTTTTGGTTTCCAAAAAAAAAACTTATTCCTCTTAATATCCTTGAGATTTTGGCTATCCCCGTTGACGTCCTCTCCGGTTCAAATTAGTTAATTTCAAACATACCATTATATTTATCACCCTTAAGTTTGCAGAAAACCACTTGTGACAGTTATATTCGGTTTATTTAATCGCCCCTTATTTTCTATATTTTCAGTTAACCATCCCATTCTTTTCAACATTGCAAACACGTACTACTAGTTCCTGGATCAAAAGGCCAGTTATGGAATTGAAAGTAGACTGATTTTTGCAAAATTGAATATAATGAGGTATGAATTGAAGAATCTGAAAAGTAAGAGGTGGTCAAGTGCAATTTATATATGTTTATACATAAACGCGGGCAATTATTCATTAGGAATAATTAATAATATAATGACCGCAAACGGAAGGGTCGTTATCAAGAGGGAGACACAATGGCAGGCAAGTTTCCAATGATAGTATGAGTTAGGTACGAACAAAATATATAATCTAATGAATAACAAGCTTTAATACTTCTATATATATCAAAACTATGGAACTTTGCTTTGGTCACCAATTATATATATGTAGACCACGGGTCTTACCGGTGTCAAAGCTGTCATTCAAGTTTTATTTGGATTATTATTGATCATGGCTAAAACAATTATAATAAGCCCGACAAATTTGAACTTGTGGGCTGTGATAGCACCACGTACGTGTGCTTGTGAGAGTGTGCATGGGACAATTTTGGCTTTAAAGAAAGTGCAGAAATTGTAAACAAATGAGATAAGTGGTTAATTAGGTTAAAAAATGAGTAGGATGGAAGCCTATAGATTCTGTTGGTTTACCTACTTCTCTATATCTGTACTTTACTTTGCCCGCTCAGCTACAGGATTGTCCTATATTCAGCTTTGGTAATCAATTAATCAAAATTTTTAAACTCTAATCTTTTCTCGGTCGACTGGATTGGAAAGAATACATGGGGTACTAATCGATCAATGATGAAGATTGATTATTAACCTGGCATAATTAGTAATTACAATGATGATGATGAGGGTGCTTCTTTTCAATCTGGAAGGAATGACCCACCACCAATACCATATGAACGACTTGCTCCACTACCTCAATAAGAAAGTGTGCAATTTTAACACCTCAATATGGATTGTTTGTGCTCTTAATTTTATTGCTGAAAAGGTGACAATATATGAACTAAGTTCTTGTTTGGTATTAATATATATCTAGATATCAGATATGGGTATGAATATAGGTCATAATTAGCAAGACCCGGTCGTGCCATGTACGACTATGACTTGAGAATTTTTTTTATATAGGAACAATATATTAAATCAATAATAATTAAAAATTAAATAAGTGGTGGTAAACCGCATATTAAAAAAAAATGAGGTGTACCACCACTAATCTCATTATAAATTGATATTATACATATATAAATTATACATATACTTTAATATTATAAAAGTGACACCTCACATATAAGGGTCGACGAATAGCAAAGCCCTATTAAAATTTATGTCTATAAAAATAAAATCATAGAGATCTCACTTATTCATAGTTTCATATTTACCATAGAAAAAATTACGGTACATATATCTCACGTACTAATATAATTATAAAATATTAAAGTTTCTCAAATTTTGTTCATAAAGATAAATAGTAGAGATATCATGTACTAATTTAGTGTGTAATAAATTAAAAATCACCTACTAATATATTATGTGCAATTATTATAAATATAACCTAAGGATGAATTAATTAAATAGCAAAAAAAAAGAGCCTAATTAGGTGGATATTAAGGGGTGTGCAAAAATTAGGTAAATGGCAAAAAACCCCACCCCTCCCATCCCCACCCCACTCCCACCGAGTTGACTTGGTCGTTGACTGGGTTGACTCGCCCGTTGACCGAGTTGACTCAATCGTTGACCGACCTTTGACCGGCGTTAACCGGCATTGACCATCATCACTATCATCATTTTCAAAACCGTCATCACAATTTTTTCACCGTCATCACAATTTTTTTCATCGTCATCACACTTTTTTGATGACAAAAATTGTAATAAAAGGTAAAAAGTGTCATCAAAATGTCTTAATGACACTTTTTTATGACAAAAAGTATCATCAAAGGCATTCAACCACATAAAACACCCATCATCACTATCATCACAATTTATTTCACCGTCATCAAAATTTTTTGATAGCAAAAAGTGTCATCAAAATGTCTTGATGACAACTTTTTGATAACAAAAAGTATCATCAAAGGCATTCTACCATATAAAAACAACCGTCATCATACTGTTCGAACCGTCATCAACTGTCATCACTTGTCATCGTTACTTGATAACGGTTTGATTGTCATCAACTGTCATCTCTACTTCATGACGGTTCGATTAATTTTTCATCAAAAGGCCTTCATCTAACAAGTGTCATCAAATATGTGTTATCACTGTCATAACTACTTGATGACGGTTTGATTGTCATCAACTATCATCATAAATGTCATATCTACTTGATGACGGTTCGATTCTCATCAATCGTCATCGCTATTTGATGGCGGTTCGATTGTCATCAATTATCATCACTACTTGATGACGTTTCGATTAATTTGTCATCAAAAGGGCCTTGATGACAATGGTCTTGAAGACAAACAACAGTCATTAAGTGTCATCACTCAAAGTTTGATCGTTTTTATCACCATTACAAAAAATAGTTGTCATCAAATCTCATCACCACATAAAAATAGTTGTCATCTCCGCGTAAAAAAACAATTGTCATCACAAATAAAAAAACAAAGTTGTCATCAAATATTTATCATCATGTTTAATTTTTTAGCGTCATGAAATATCATCACATTTTATTTTTTAGTGTCAATCACATATAATTTATTTCACCGTCATCACTTCTTTTTTCACCGTCATCATAATTTTTTGATGATAAAAAGTGTAATAAAAGACAAAAAGTGTCATCAAAATGTCTTGATGATACATTTTGTTATCAAAAAGTATCATCAAAGGCATTCAACCATATAAAAACAACCGTCATCACACGGTTCGAGCCGTCATCAACTGTCATCACTTGTCACCGTTACTTGATGACGGTTTGATTGTCATCAACTATCATCTTACTTGATGACGGTTCGATTAATTTGTCATCAAAAGGGCTTTGACGACAATGGTCTTGAAGACAAACAACCGTCATCAAGTATCATCACTCAAAGTTTGTTCGTTTTTACATCATCACAAAAAATAGTTGTCATCAAATCTCATCACCCTATAAAAATAGTTGTCATCATCGCATAAAAAACAATTGTCATCAAAAATAAAAAAAACAAAGTTGTCATCAAATATTTATCATCACGTTTAATTTTTTAGTGTCATCAAATATCATCACATTTAATCAAATAAAAAAACAAAGTTGTCATCTATACTTGATGACGGTTCGATTGTCATCAATCAAAATGTAATCAAATTTTATCACCACATTAAATAATTGTCATCTTCGCATAAAAAAGTTATTATCAAACTATAATCAATTTTTTTTCTACTAACATCACAATTTTTTTCCACTATAATCAAGTTTTTTCAACTGTCATCAAATGTCATCTTTAGTTGGAGAGTGTGAGCTAGTTATTCCCAATAAGGTAGGAAGCTATATACATGCTCTTATTGTATAATTTCTACATATATTATCAAACCCCACATTAACTGGATGTTGCTGATTTAGTTTGCGTAATTTTCATGATCCATGTTTTGAATAATTTTCATGATCCCATAATTTTAGTAACAACTGACAACTTCCAACTCTAAGAAAGTTGATTAATTTTGAACGTAATCGCTATAATGTAAGACAGAACTACATGCCACCAGACTTGTGATCACATAAAAACCAACCCGTGGCTTTCCTGTTCAAAAATGTATGTGATGCATACACATAATCAAACATGGGCAATGAATTCAACACATCAGACTGCTGAACAAATGACAAACACAATTCACCAATTTGCATGTCAATATTTTTCCAATTAATCATTTTTTAATTAAAAAAGTACAAAGAGCACTATCTGCTTGCATTTATAAAATCATCTTCCGCTACACTGCTACAGAGCACAAATCAAAAGGAAGGGACCAATACCAGCATTTTACACCAGAACTCCATTTTTCCAATTAATCATATTAAGTAAATTAGATACCTCATTTAGGAAGTTCCAAGTTTGGTAAAAAACCCAACTGAACAAAAATTGAAGAGCACCAGGAAGTATCAACAGATCATGATAATATGTAATGCACATGAGAGTTTAGAGTAGCTCATAAAAGATGTCATCAGTATCCAGTGGGTAATTTCAGCCAAACATCTCCGTAAATTCGTTGTTGATAGATTCCTCATCGAAGGAATCCTCTCCGGTCTTCGTGTCGGGGGCGAGGTCCATGGGCCTTGCCATTTGACTTGAACTGCCAAAATGATCTCAAATTGAGGCTGACAATTGGATAAGCTTCCTTAATTACCGTATCCTTCAGCTTAGGTGCATAGTAGAATATATGTGTTAATATTGTCAACACCAGCAAGTTTCAATAGTAAATTAAAAGCACTCATAAGACATACCCCATATGAAATTCTGCTCTTGAAATTTTATACTCCAGAAACAGTTACATTAATCAAAACATGTACATTTTTTTGTTCGTCCGAAACAAGGCTGAGTATACTCCCACAATCAAGTGCTCCAAAATCCTTCGCTAGTAAGCTAAGTTGGGAACCTTGTTCCTTCTAGCTAAGGAAGTAAATGCTCTTGTGAGCGTCACCAATGAGGATAAATTCTTTACCTGCAACATCCAATGATTAATGAATCAGTAATGCTAATAAAATATTATGATCACAAGATGGGAAAGCAAAGGCCAAGAAACAAAATCCAAAAGATGTGATCCACTTCACATAGAAGAATATAAGGAAGAAAGCTAAGAATCATCATCATGTTCTACCAAATACACGTCTCTTGCAAATACACAAGTTTCAACCTGACCAGTCATTTAGACTTGTTGGATGGCACAAAACATCACTTTACAGGCACCACAACTATCAGGATTTGAAGGGCTTAAACAAGTTTCAATTTTTTTTCTTAATTTATGAGTCTAAATCACCCTAATTTGCTTGGTTGAAAGTGTGAACTTAAATCAAACCAGTTGAACATCACCTTGCTCGATTGCTGATATGAGTCTAAATAACCCTAATTTACTAAGTTTCTTCTAACATCACATACTGTATCAACAATGTGGAAAGAAAACAATTTGCATTAGATGATGAAAAACGAAAGCAGATTGGTCCATTTCCCAACTTCTAGCACCCCAGAAGATTCAGACTTTCCAGAACTAAACCCTAATCCAAGACAAATTTTCGTTCAACAAACAAAATTTCGAAATTCCTATACCTGAACCCTACAATTCAAATCTCAATTATTCTAGAACACGAATAGATCGGAAAATGAAATCGTTCAAAGACAATTAACCTCATTACTTGGGAGAGAGCTTGATAAACCAAGCGTGGAGACGGACGCCGACGCCGCCAAAGTTTCTCCTGGAACGCCACCAGCAGCGCCACCCCAGCCACCACGATGCCGCCGACGCCGTAGAAAATCGCGCTTATGTACGACACCATCTCCTCCCCGTCGGTGGAGCTCTACGGTGAAGAAAATGGTACGGTATAGAGAGAGATCGGAAGAGGAGGCGAAGATCCATCCCGAGAAGAGGCGAGAGAGAAAGAAAGTTGGGCTCGGAAGAGGAGGAGAGAGAAAAGAAATGTACAGCTTATATATTTAACAAATTCCTAATCATCAAAATAATTGGCCAAGCGTCTAAATAGGGGTAAAAAATCAGCGTTTCAACTAAATTTGTTCTATAACCTAAAATGGAGGTTAAAAAAATAATTAAACGACACATATTATTTTTAGATTGGAACCCATCACTCATTTTTTTTAAATAATCTTTTATTTTTAAATATGGTAACTTCTTATCCATGTTATAAGAATATAGGACAAAAAATCCTATTATTAAACAATCTTTTATTTATGAATTTTAGATAGAAATATCATTAGAATATTTTTTTATATTATCACATAAATTTTAGAATACATAAACCATATACAAATATTTCCACCAAAAAAAACATATATAAATATAATAAGGAGTTGCCACTTTCGAAGACAACGGAGATTCATACATCATAGTTACTTACAAATTAGCTTCCACCAAATTTTTCCTATAGTAAAAGGAATCCATCTACCAAAATACAATCCAACACGACCCCATTTTCACACTGAGCCCGAGCCCACACGACTTTCAAAACGAGTTATCGTGCCCATATACTGTAACTAGCAAGGTAGATGAAACTGTAAATGTATCAGATGGGAAGAAACATTGAAAAGTGATCTATAACACATTATTAGTACATATCATTTAAACAAAGGGGAAGCTAAGTAAGTCTAGCTGATTAGTGTTTCGAAAGATAGTGCTAAGTACAAAGACATGTCATCTAGGGAGATTAAGCCTAATCATAAACAAATAAACAATAACCAATTCTTATACTAGCTAAAGCCTTTACACCTGAGAATTTTGTGAATAAAAGCATCAACTAACCACCATTAAAATACAAATGTAGAAACTTCACAAGCATAACAACAATTAGCAGAAAGAAGTATAAACTTTGGTTCTAATTATTCAGACATTTCCAAATTATTAGGAATAAGTAAACATGAGACAATATAGCGGGACAATGCAAATTTTATTGGAAAAGAGAGATAAGAAGCAGTGTTACACACAACGCAATGCTGTCAAGGGAATTCAACTTACAATTGAACTTAGAAGTTAACTTTAAAAAATATAACAAGTAAAAAGATACTAAGAATACCAGAAGAATCAGATATACCTCCTAAATCATTCTAAAAAACTCAACCACTGATAAAGCATGTTTTGTGAGGAGGACAATGGTTCCTAGTCCTGCAAGGCCACAAGGCACGACTTCAATCATTTTTAAGAAGTCAAAATAGCAATACAACAAACTAGTTGAACACTAACTAAGAGCATCTACAATCATGCTTCAGCTACAGTGTCATGCACCCCTACTTTTTTCATTTCTCTCTCTGCCACATCATCTATGCACCCCATTACAATTTATTTCTACATTCATGCATTTCATGCACCCCTACTTTTTCCATTATAAATATTTTTTCTCTCTCCATATACAATTACAAGTATACCCCTATCTCTAATAAATATTACGTATATACCCCTCAGTATAAATTTTTTTGTTATAATTTGACTATAATGATGTAATTAATAAATAAAAATTATATTGTAAATTTTTTAAAAATTATAATTTTCGTTTTAAGTCACTGTGTATTTATTGTGATCTGTATAAGCTTAGGACATATAATTAGAATAATAAATAACGCAAAAAATACCCTAATAAGTAATAAACAACCTAAAAATATACTTTAAATTTAAATGAAGTCAAATATATGCAATATTGGTGTCTACGAAAAGATTAACTCTTGGCCATTACAATTTTTTAAAAATCATAATTTTGGTTTTAAGTCATTTCTCTCTCTGCCACATCAGCTATGCACCCCATTACAATTTATATTTAAATGAACCCATAAAAACAGTTGGCCATCCCTAAAACAATTCCATAATTTGCTAATTTCAAGGGTAAACAAGGATTAACTCTTAATAATGAACAAAGACAAATCTCACAATAGAAAAGATCAAAATTCCTACTCAAATTCATTCATCAACAACCACATTTTCATTTATATGCCTTGTGAATTGATGTACTCATAGTGAAATTAAATTATTTAAGTGATCGAATCAAAGTAATCTGATTGAGCATAGATCCCACCTTAAGATTGAAAGCACAACCAATTTTTGTATAGCCTTAATTTAGAGACAAACTGATACGGTAGTATATAGCCTAGGAATTATTATTAATTAATTAATTAGTGTAAACTTTTTAAAATAGAGTTTATAACTCCTTCTCGGGTTTTCTTTACGGTTTTTTCCCGGGACGCTTTTATTGAACTGTTAGGGCTTAGTGTTAGGTTTTAGTATAAATATCATATATTGTATTCAGGAAGGAAGGAATCAGAAAGTTATTTTTCATAACCCTAATATCTCTCTAAATTTATTATCGTTCTTCTCCCGTGGCCACCAACCACGTTTATCCCAAGTCGGAATCCACACCGGATTAGGCTCAACCCCTTGACCAACAAGGGTTCGATACGCGGTCCACATCGGGTCCGTATCAACTGGTGCTTTCATTCCCGAACTATTTGTTACCATGGAAATTCGGGACCCCATTCGGGACCTTACCCAAGCTCTAATGTTGGAAATCCGGTATAATCTGGTCAAAGAGCGTACTCTGTTTGTCAAGATCCATGACGAAATATATCCGGTTTCCTGTGACGCCTTGAATCAAGTGTTCTCGGGCGTTAGCAATTTAGAAGACATCGAAACGTTCGATGGTAATGCTGAATTCCATTCCATAATCCGTTTTCCATGTCGTGATGCAGCCCTCGAGGCGTTCAATCGCTACAATGGAAGATGCATCTATGCTGGATGCTGCCGAATAGAGTTATTCTTTGATGACCGAATCAGCAGCATATCACGCGAGATTGACACTCTGATCCGAGAGGTGAGCGATTACCGAGATCGTGACACGATTGGCGGCCATATCAGCAGCGACGCCAACATGATGGAGGCTGACGAGGTGTTCCCGGCTGGCCGATCCGACATTGAATTGATTGAGAACGATGCGTCGCTGGAAGATGTGCACAATGTCAAAGTAAACCAGACTGAAGCTTCGATCGAAAATATGGAATTGTATATAGCCTAGGAATTATTATTAATTAATTAATTAGTGTAAACTTTTTAAAATAGAGTTTATAACTCCTTCTCGGGTTTTCTTTACGGTTCTTTCCCGGGACGCTTTTATTGAACCGTTAGGGCTTAGTGTTAGGTTTTAGTATAAATATCATATATTGTATTCAGGAAGGAAGGAATCAGAAAGTTATTTTTCATAACCCTAATATCTCTCTAAATTTATTATCGTTCTTCTCCCGTGGCCACCAACCACGTTTATCCCAAGTCGGAATCCACACCGGATTAGGCTCAACCCCTTGACCAACAAGGGTTCGATACGCGGTCCACATCGGGTCCGTATCACAAACTTAGCCAATTAATGACAACAACATTCAACCTAGTATTTCAAAATAAGGAATTTATAATGAATTGAATAACAAACTTAGCCAAGTATTGCATTAGTTGCTCTTATAACCTGACTTGTAAAAATTTAGCTAGTGTACGTAGTAAATTCCTTCAATTAGACATAAAAACCTTGTAATTTCTTTATGAAATTAGCACCTGATTATTATCTAGTCAAATTAATGCATATAAAAGCACACATGGAAACAATTCTGCCTTGAATGGCGGGGTGATGAAAGGAAGAAGAAGAGGACTTACTATTGTAGTTCGAGAGCTTCTCAATGAGATCAACGTATTCTCACAACCTAAGTGCCCTTATTTTTCTTCTACACTTGTTTTAGTGTTTTCAGTTCATACAAAGAAAGGCAATCAACTTGCTAGAAAATATATGCAGGAATGGAAATTTATTGTATGCTAGTAATCCTTTGAAATTCAATAAAACTTTATTTTTAAGTATGGGAAAAATACTTAATCGAAATCTACGTCTTATATAAACATTTTTCTTGATTAAAAATCTTTCATCTGCTAAATTGAGAGATTTTAAGTTAGAGACTATAATCTGAGGTAGGAAATGAAACATATATGTGTTGTGCTTGAGCTAAGAGAGTCCTGGTTGGGGATTAGCAACCCCTAGAAGTTTGGAAGCTATAAGAACGTCGAAGGTCCAGTGATACTACGCTTAGGTAATGTTCAACATTTTTAATGTGAATTTCATTTATTACGGAGCATGATGGGCTAGTGATCATAGAAAATAGTTTATTCATAATATAGTTAGTAGATTATGGTAGTTAGTACCATTTAAAGTAATTAAATTAAATAAGCTATTTTAGTTTGGATATATTTGTGCAAGTTTAAAAAAATTTGGGAAGATCTATTAATTTAACGTAAAATAGGTACCACCGAAACTGAAATAATTTATATAGAGCACTTTATCAGTCCGAGGCGCTCAACCAGAATGCACGATCCGCATAGTGTGAGTAAGAAGTTACTTTCTTCCCAAAATTATATTTTGAGGCTCTCGAAATTCGTGAAATCCTTTTACTTTTTTACGTTTTTAAGACAAATTACTTTCTACCCAAAATCATATTTGACCCCAAAACTATAACAAGTCCTTATTTGAATAGTGTTTTGCATTGTGAGAGACATATCGGTCTTGTGTTGCATTGCGATTATAGTACAATTTTAAAGATTTTCTTATTTCAAAATCTAACGGACTGATATTTGAGTTGTTCTGGAGTGGTAAAGGGGTAAAAAATAAGCAAAGACCCAACTGAAAGCTTCAACTTTTTTTTTTTGATCTGGTAAGATTTATGGTAGCCCAAGTACTACTTGGACTGTTGGACCCGAGAACTGGTTTACTAACCAATTCTAAGAAAGAAGGGCAAACCACCGCCTTGAATGCTCGAATGTGAGACCTCTTACACATGGGCAACAGGCTCAACCGTTGAGCCATGCAAAGCTTCAAAACTTATAGAGGGCTAGGTCTTGTATTTCATTTTTATTTTTTAATTTATTTTTTGTAGGAATTTGAAGTGCGTTTTGCACAGTAGACTTATTTATTGCAAATAGGAATAGATAACATCAATAAAAAACAATACAATGGTTTTCTGACAATGACGCCCGAGCTCTAAGTTTGTACTTGTTTTACAATTCAGATTTGATTTGGGCTTGATTTGAGTGGTTCATCTGTTCCTACTTGTTACATCGCAATCTTGACACTCCACGCCTTCTAAGGCACTTGACTTTAACTAATTGAAAACCAAATAGAGGCAAACAAACTTGTGAACAAATTAACAATGACTACTGAAAACCACTATGGTAATCTCCTGCGGTCCTGATTGCTCCATCTCCGACCACCATTCCAGCTACTTTGATCTCTAAACCCGGGCAAATCCTGCCTCCAAGCCCTATCCTGCCTTCCTTGAACCCATCCCGAACTCCCTCCTTGCTCTTGATGATTTCTTCCATGACCACCCCGTTCTTGATGATGCCTACTCGGGCTGTTCTCAGAACCGGGCCCCACCCAAACGCCGTGCTGATTCTGTCTTCCCTGCATGTTGTGGTGTTGTTGTTGAGACTGAAAACTCGAAGATTGTGGAGTTTGTTGATGGTGATGGCCGCCAAGCAGTTGATTCTGGAGCTGCTCAGTGGCAGATGGCATCACTTGTAGTTCTGATCCCGGAAACAGATGCTGCATTGCCGTGGACTGTCTTGAAAACGGGTTTTTCGCCATTTCCGGCCTCCATCCACTCTGTAAAGTAAGGGGGGGAAAAAACAAATTCAGATGGAAGTTGGATGAAAGCTTGGTGGGTCACATAACGAAAGGTCCATAATGCATTATGGGACCGACTGGAGGCTTGTTGTGTATATTAAATTTCTCAGATTTCATTCTCTTGTCAGATCTCTTGTCTGGATTGTTGTTGTTGTTGTTGTTGACATTTTCTAATCATATTTCATTTTGTTTTAGTTCGCTAGTGGTGTACATGTTGCAACACGGCAGAGGTCTGTTTCCAAGATGTATGACGCACCGGTGCAACATGGGTGGACGGAGTCGGAGAAGGAAGCGAGACGTCGAACCGACTTGCTGGAGTTGGAGAAGGAAGGGAGACAACGACCTCCCCAACGACGGTCGTTGGAGTTGGAGTAGGAGAGGGAAGAGAGACCTCGACCCTCGTCGTCGTCTCCAAGAAGCCTGGATTGTTTTTCAACAGATCAAGAAGCCTGACCGTATCGTTATTGGACAACCCGCTTGCCTGCCCGGACGTTAAAGCGAATACCAATTCCGGGTTCTTCAAAAGCACGGCCAGGAGCTCGAGATCAGGCTGTGCACACGAAATGGAGGCCGCCGTCGTTTCCTGTGCCGCGTTTTCGTTTTCGTTTACTTGGTCTAGTAGTACGTCGTCAGTTTCAGGTAACTGTTCGACTGGTATTTCAGGGGTTAAGGTATCATCATAGTCCATCTCGACGTCCCATGGCTCCTTGGGGTTCAAAGGGGCGTCTTCGCGTGCTGTGTAAACGCTTTCCTTCTCACGGCTTATTCTGTTCCTCTGGACTTGTGCCTCCTTGCTGTTGTCCCCACTGCAAACTTTCCAGCTCGGATTCATCTTGATTTCTGCAGGAAGAATAATCAATCACCCAAAAAATAATCAATCAATTGAGCAGAAAGCTTCCGTCTGTACTACATACACACAATTCAGAAATAACACAGAGCTATCGATTGTATATCTCAGCCAACACTTACAAACCAGGAATTGTGTCCGAATTTTAAATAGTTTTTACTTTATTTTTATTTATATAGTTTTGCAATTGGTCGATGTTGATTGGAAATAGTGTGACCAGAAAATCATCTGACATGGCCATCACCATCACCATCACCACCAGCAGCAGCAGCAAATTTTGTGAACCAGCTATAATCTCCATCCAAATAACCCAAGTTGAACAGACGTGAATAATATTTATCTTTTATTTTAAAATTTTTTGCAGTTAATTAGAAATTTTCTAGTTCACCCTTCTTCACACGAAGACTGGTCAGATCCTGTAAAAGCTTCTGAATCAATTACACAAAGGGCAGTACGGATGATTTCAAACTCTAACAACACCATTATCAGATCAAAGCGAGATAGAGAGGAGTTATTTCACAGATGCTCCGAATGAATGGCCCACAAGTAAGATCCAGACTAACGAACGTCGTATTCACTATTCAGTGGTGGTGTGGCGTGTTTCGTGTTTATTCCATCACTTTCAACTCATCTAAAAAATGCAGAAT
This sequence comes from Fallopia convolvulus, assembly GCA_964016875.1. Classification (NCBI taxonomy): domain Eukaryota; kingdom Viridiplantae; phylum Streptophyta; class Magnoliopsida; order Caryophyllales; family Polygonaceae; genus Fallopia; species Fallopia convolvulus. Next base: position 23,423,831 of record OZ024730.1, read on the forward strand.
CTCATTCTTCTTTTTAAGTCTTAGATCCAACGACACTGTGATTTTTGGATTCAGATATTAGGGCACCATTGCAATTTATATAAATAGCCAAAAACCAGGTTCAGCCAATCTTTATACTGTCCAATAATAAATAAGCTTCTACTTTGATCCCGTGTCATTCGATACAGTGAGACCACTGCACAAAGATCTGAGCACCGTCCGTTCAGATATAATGAGTCACCTTTGCTACCATTCTCCCCACTACTAAAAACTGCTGAGAAAACACTGGACAAGACAACTCTGCAACAATATTTGCAACTTTTTGGTATAAAAACATTGTAGCGTTTTGAGAAAAAAAAATATGTTTCAAATATTTATAAGGAAAGTCTTTGATCCAAAAGAGCTCAAATTTTAAATGAAGAAACAAGCCAAAAAGGAGAGATACAATTAGACCAATGAATATAGCATTTTAATCTTCTAAGCTAGGAAGCCTAGTATTTAGTAGAGATTTGTGTGCCAAGAGAGAGCCTGAACGGAACGATTCAAAATTTCATGGGACCAAAATATAGGAGCAACCTCTGAATTTCTTTTTTCTGGTAAAAAAGAACATTTATCTTAAGCTTCTTAAATTGCCAAAGCTATCATGTGTCCAAACAAGCCCAACAGATCCGTCACATACACAGTTATAGTTATCGTTTGGTTTGGTTTGACAATCAAATTCCCATGAATTGGAATATCCCATGCATCAAGGGGAAATAAATGCGCTTGGTTCAAAATTTTCTGGAAATTTAAATTCCACACAACAAGTAGACTTAACTAGTTCTCCCTTGGTAACTTCAACTTCCACCCTTTTTACATACAAAATCTAATCTTCCTCCATTTTAATTTCCAAATTTTATAATTCAGCCAAACCTTTTTTTTTTGTTCTAAATCCCTGGAATTTCAATTAATAGGAAATTGATCCGGGAGGTAACTTACTAGGAATTACACTTCCTAAGTTTAACCAAACAAACCATTAAAATGATTTTTTATGTGATGTGCATTTGAATTTTTCAAAATAAAATATGCTATGGTGGAAAGTGTACGGGATCAATCATCAGCGGATATGCTTTAAAGACAATCTAGGTTGATCACCTCTCTTCTTTAAAAAGAAAAAATTGGGCATGTTAACCAAATTTTTATTGCCACAAAGGCAGTTAGTACCTTCAACACCAAATGATCTGTGACCGTCAGTACAAAAACCCAGTGAAAAAACAAAAGAATTTGAAAGTGTACCTGGTGGCACCTGCCATGGAATTCGGACCCTCTTGGACCTCTCAACTACTATATTCTCAGATCCAGATATCTGCTTCAGATCAGAAGCTTCCATCTGCTGCTTTGAATTTTTCAGAGGGAGTAACTTAGCTTTCTTATGAGCTTCCAGTTTAGGTCTAAGGTAGGCTTCTGATGCTGAAAGCAAATCATTGGTGAGCAAAGAGGAAGGTCTCTTTGCATCATTGGTTTTTGATTTGTCGCTACTATCCTTGGAAGATTTATCATGCTTGCTATTATGCATAAACTGCGCTCGCAATTTTGCCTTTTGAATCTCATCTGCAGTGATTGGACGTGCATGAGTAACGGGTAGTGCTTTCATAACTTGCTGGTTCTTGCCAGGAGTCTTTTGCCCTGGCTGTTCTACTAGTAATACCTTTCTGCGTTCTCTGTCTGTAAAATATCATTAAGGAATGGAAACCGGGCCATTACCAAATTGATTGATGATTAATTATTAATTAAAATATCCATGACCTATTTTTCTTTTGTCGCAGAAGAATGATGAACGGTTGAATGGGTTAGTGAAAGACCGTTGAAAAACCTCAAGTAAGATAGCACCTAGAAATGATGTCAAGAAGACAAATGTACCAATAACAATAAGCGATCAAAAGGATACGAGTAGGAATGCCAAGAACAAGTCTCTTGTTAGAATCATCTGTAGGTGCAGTAAGCAACTTGACAGCTTGGGGTGATTCAAGGCGCCTGAATAGCAAGCTAGCTGTAAGTAAGTTGAAATCAAATTCAGAAAATTGCAATATCCGATCAAAGGTTGCACCATTACCTAGTTACATCTACACTTCCATAACAAGAATCCTCCTGCAAAGTAAATAACATGACATGATGAAACATACTATAGCAAATCTGCCTTCAAGAGTTAGTCATTTAATTGCTATAATACTCACAGGCATATCAGCAGCATGCTGCTCCAATTCATCACCCATAAGTTCACTAATCCTGCGGAAGAAAAATAATTGACATTAAGAATCAACACTAAACTTGATAACTTTGCAAAATTGCTATGAGCTTGCCTCTGCTTCAGATCAATCTCATTGTGCAAGTCACTTGAAGGTTTAATTCCATTCAGTCTTTTGATAGCTTGGCTTTTGGCAAACATTTTGCTCCAACAGGAAAGCAGGGACCTTGCCCTGAATGATACATCTGATATCCAAAAGATAGTAATAATCCAAATTGTCATGTTTGATACAGCTACGCGTCAACGAGATAAGCAGTAGACTATTAACACTTCTGAATAAAACCTCATGCTAAATATATCAAACAAGAGTAAGCAAACAAGCAACTTTATGACGAGCTACCACATGCTATTTTTGCAGGTATAAATCAGCACAGGACAATTTGGATTTGCTATGAGATGAATAAGAAGATAACAAATTATCTTACTGAAAGTGACAGTTAAATTAGTGTCTATCACTGTACACTAAGTTCCAAACAAGATGACACCAAGAACTAGATGAGATTTAAGTTTGATTGAGACCAGAGAAATATAGTTATATATCTTCCCAAAAGAATGTTACTTCATTAATTTATTTCTAATGAATTGACAAAAATATTGGACTACATTAATTTTGATCAGATAGCTAGATCTCAAGCCAGCCATTTAGTATAATGCACATTTTCCTTGACAGTGTAAACAAAATATACTGTTACAACGGGAAAAAAGACTCTATTTATCCCATTGAGAAACCTTCATATATGAATATGCAGAGAAGAATTAAAAAAGAATTATATAGAAAACAAACCTGCTTTCCCATAAAATCTGAGTCTATTGACACTTTGGATTATGGCCGACATATGTACGGGAAGAGCCTTACTTAAAGGCAAATAAGAAAGTACCTGCATTGTCATGTTCAGAATTATGTTATGGACAGAAAAACAAATGGCATAATAAGCAGCCGAATATTGAAATCCATCATATAGTATATACTTTTAAAACAACATAAAGGAAACTTGTTTGTTCCTCGCTGGCAGCTTGACTTAACCAGTTCGCAAGAATCATAAGACCTCCTCTTGTCAGAAACCTGTATCCATCAAATGTGAAGTAGCAAGGTTAGTAACAAGAAGTGGTTCAGTGAACAAAAAAAATGGCTATTATTGTTAACATTGAAAAAGTACCAACAGAGCACCGAGGGATTTTTTATCTTCAAGATCCATTCCATAAGTTTAACTTGTCCAGAAAAGGTGTCTTCCTTCCGCATCAGGCTAAAAATATTGTCAATGAAGTTTTTATCTGATTCAGCTACGTCAGGTAAAACTTCCTGCTGGTTAGAGCATGAAGGTGTTTCCTCACTTTTGGAGGGAACAATAGTGCACAAAGGAACGGGATCAATAGGCATCTCAGAGCTTAATGATTCTACATCTTGTACACCCATACTGAATCCATTCCTGACTGATTTCTCTCTTGATAAACGAACAAGCCTCCTCACTCTTGAACGCTGATTCGTAAAATACTCCTTAACCTAAGAGCATTTGAGATGTAGACAAAAATTAAAACAAGAAAATATAAGAAAATTTTATCATCATAGTACTGAAGATCTAGTTGAGTTCCTATTATCCAGCATTGCATATTAAAGGACAATCTACCAACCTGTGTGGCTGTCATACCAAAACGAGCACTTATATCACGGATTTCTTTTTTTGTAACTGCGTCTTTTATAGAAAAAACCGACTGCAGGTAATTTACAGCCTTTGGATTAAGCAAATCTCTGGGTCTCTTACCTACAATTCATCAGAAAAATGAAGTGCAGGAATAGATAAGCATTTGTATATCATAAATAAAATTACTTATATATAACAGAATGTTGAACGATCATAAACTCTTTCTTAACCTAAATAAAGGAGGTAAAGGATCAATTTTGACATACAAGAGAATAGAGAATGGCTTTTATACAATGAGCATGGGGTGCATCCTCAAGCTCATTGGCTTTTATACAATGCCTTTGAGATGGATATAACCCCTAAATCAATTTTGGTGCATTTTAACTAAATTCAGTTATTCTTGTCCCATAGCTAGATTTCAGTTTTCCTTGGGTCTTTCGGGCGCATCCTCCTAGCATGTTCAGGCTATGGGTGCCCCCAACTTGACCCCCCAGATCTTGCTGGAGCAGGATTTTACCGGGCGATGATGTTGATGTTGATGTTGCAAGAGAATAGAGAAGCACTTATTAAGGACAGACACACAAATATAAGGCCTCGTTTGCTATCAATACCAAATATATGAGATATCGGGTATTGGTATGGATATGATTGACATCAAGGTATCGGGTATGGATATGAGTGATATCTTTGATGTACCAACTTTTAGAGAGATATCAAAAGTACACTCTCGTATCACTTTGATATCCTGATATTGATACCAGATGCATAAATTACAACAAAATCTTAAACGAAAACAATCATAACAGACATCTAGTCCGACAAATTCCAATGACTTCCAATAAGGTGGAGTAATAGGCCATATTAGCACAACAATCATAACTCGCATACAACTTACCAATTTTTACAAACAGGGCACCAGCAGCCTGCACATTGAAAGAAAAAAGAAATTATTAAGAAAAGAGATAAGGTCACAGAACTACAAACTGCAAAAATAAGTGGCACCCACCATTATTTCAATATATTTTAAAAAGAAGTAAAGAATGATATTTGTGATCAAACAACATACTGATAGTGAATGAGGAACTACATCATAGTAAAATGTAATGTACAAACATGGAAAAGTTGATGTAAGTGCAGCAGATGATTTTGATTACAGAGATGAGTATAAAGTCTATATACACTTAAAAGCTTTTTTTCACTCTAGCAGTCTAGCTTCATTTTCACATGAACAAAATATGGCCTTCTATATGAGAAGCAATCTTAAACCTAAGTGAGTATACCTTAAATTGACATATACTGTAAGATCATTTCATCACCATTGAAAATTAATTGAAATACATAATCCCTTCTGAGAGTAAGTAAGATAGTCGAAGAAATATACGCCACAGAGCACATCTAATTCCCTTATAGACCAGGGTCTCTATCAAATCTCACAAACTAGCTACGTCAATCTAATAACATGTCCACAGAATTTGCCTTAACAATGGCTGTTAAGTAAGGTGAAATAAAATGTGTCCATATTGGACATAATCAGGGTAAATTAACTTTACACGGGTCTAATCCTACACTGATCTACAAAAATCCTTACGTCAATTTATGCGACCAAAAAAATATTTAGGCAAATCGACAACACATCAATAAGAGTCCTGAGATTGTGGCTTAACACAGCACATAAAAACAAAATTGGAATGAAAAAAGAGGGGGGAGAGAGAGAGGACCATCTCTTGAGAAAGAGGGTTGACGCCGGTGAGTTTGCACTGAGTGACGACGATATTTTGAAGATGGTCAATCTGGGAATGGAAAAGAGCCTTCTGCGATTCCAGAAACTTCTGGAAAGACACTATGGAGCTCCCAATTTCAAGCTCCGCTGGATAACCATTCAAAGCTTCCATCTTTTCTCCAAACGCGAATCGATAGAAAAGAGAAGTTTTGATGAATTATCAATTCAGAGATTTCAGACAAATGGAATTCCGTACTGAGAGATTTTAGGGTTTCTACCCTTCGCAAAGCAGCTATCGAAATTCACTGCAGCCAAGGAATTGCATGTTTCTACCCTACGGGAGAGAGACTCTTCTTAACTTTTTTTTCTTTGAGAAGCACTTCTTCTAGAGATGTTCAACGGGTCGGATCGCCCGCGATCCGTACTGACCCGACCCGCAAATTGCGGGTTGAGTGTCGGGTCGCAGGTCGTTTTTTCCAAAAAAAAAATTGGGTGCGGGTCGGGTAAAACTCGACGGGTTGCGGGTCGACCCGCACCATTTAAAAAAATCAATTTTACATTATTCCTTTACAGTTTGTCGGGGAAAGATTTCATTTTCCAAAAATTTTCTTTTGCTTTTAAGTTCTGTAACCCCGACTCTCCACTGAAACTCCAAAGTGAAACGCTAGATCTAGATATACACACCGCCGCCGACCGCTCAGCCTCTCCCGCCTGCCCGGCGCTCGCATGCCGCCGCCAGTCACGCTCCAGCCCTCCAGACTTTGTCCTCTTCCTCCGCTCCTTGCCTCCTTCCCGACTCGGCGACTCTGACCACCGCTCCAGTATGAAGTTCTTCCCCGACTCGGCAACAAACTCTCACTTTTTCTTTTGGTTCTGCTGTTGCATCCATCGCTCTCTCATATCAAGAAGTGTAACATAGTTTGCAGGCAATAAGGGACAAACTTTGTTGGAGGAATCAATAAAAAATTAAATCTAAGAGCATCAAAACCGAAAATTCTTGGAGACGGAGGATGCGAGAGATCACAACATTGAGATTGGGAGGGAATTAAGGGATCGAATAGAGAGGAATTGAATAACTAGTGGTTGATTGGTTGATACTTGTGCCTTTCCTTTTTTATTGGTTAGCTGGTCGGGTCGCGGGTCGGGCCGCGGGTCAAGAATCGTGCGGGTTGCGGGTCGACCCGACCCGATCCGTTGAACATCCCTAACTTCTTCTTAACTTGTTAAATTTGGCTTCGGGATTTTGTATGTTTGAGGTTGCATTACGAGAAAGCTAGCTAAAATCTATATCTATAATTATAATTACTAGGTGGACAGGGCGCGGGATTAGAAATAGTATTGATATTATAGTAAACAATGATATTTGTACAGAAAAATTAAAAAAAACTTGACACAATAAATTTTAATTTCTACTATTATGTCAGTTTATTAGCATTAAAATTCATCTAAAAAACCAAGCAAACACATTGAAACATAACTTTATACTAGAAATATTTATAAGGCAAAACAATAAATTGTGTAGAAAAATGTTTCATGATCTCCATTTGTCTTCTCGCATCATCTACATCCACCATCGTTTGTATTTGCTTCGAAATCGATTTATAGATGATTTGCCGGCCTCTTCGAAGCAGGTGCCACGAAAGTTTGAGGCATCCTCATGTATCGTAGTAGAAATTTATCTTAAAGAAAATTTAATGAGTGAAACAAACGCAAATGGATTCCTGAAGATGCAAATTTAAATTCCATATACGGAGCACAACAACAACATTTAGTTTATGCTTCAAAATTGTTTTGATTTATAAAAGCAAAGGCCAACCACGTTTTGAAATGCAACTCAATTATAGAATGCTATTGGTAATTGCTATGTACCATCGACACAATCTTTGTTGCAAACACATCAGGTGCAACAAAAAATAATTGAGCCCTTAAGAAAAAAGCGGAGAATAAATATTTATTGCAGAACAAAAAGAAGAGCTGACAATCAAAAACTTAAGGAACTTATATCATTGATCATATAAAATATTCAAATTGAAAAAGTGAAAACACTGATTTTTTAATTAAATGAATATTAAAAATCAAATAACATAGAATATATACATTGACTTATTTACATAATACATCAATTTCACAAAACTCTAGAATCATACCTATATGTATAGAAAGATTCTCCAATGTTGTCATCAATTGTAAATCTCGGGAGTTTCCTACTGTCGTTGACCTTCGCCTCTATAATCATCCTCTTCCATGTTGTCGTCTTCTCTAATGGCTCTATACAGGGTTCAAGGTCTACTTTGTCAAAGTCAGCTCAAGTAACCTGATCACCAATGTGAAATGGCAATTAAGAATGAGCAAACACTTCTCCGGACATCCAATTGATGAAAAAGACTATATAATAAGGGAATGAGCTATTTAAGAAAACTGACAGATAAATAAATAAAAATTCGGGCAGGGTTCGAGCGGCCAATATTTTGCATTTGCTGTCAAAACATTTTATTTACTTAATAAAAAAGATTCAGATGACCAGGATTTTAATCTTAACTTGTAAGAATTCAAAGCTAAAACAATACATGATCACATAAATTAGGCACAAGAAGTACCTTGATTAGGTAGTGTAGGTGAACTAATAAATCATGTACACGGAATCTATTATGCGTGTAAATAAGAGCCATCAACAAATCTATAACAATGCATTAATCTCTCAATCACTTCATACAAGCGGTTATATATAACAGGATAATAACAATACTTGTGCTTCACAACGTACTGCTGTCACACGATCATTGTATTCATCAACATTCAGCACAGGAGGCATAAATTGTCTCCTAGCATACAGCTGCAAATGATATAAACATTATAAGTCATGCAAAAAAAAAAAAAAAAAACTAAGAAGTTAAGATCAAAATAGGTTCTAGGGTTCATAGAAAACGCGCAAAGCAAAATGAATCATTTAATAATCAACATATCTATAAACAGAGCTGAAATTCAATAACATCTTGCTATGGTAAAAGCCATCAAAAGATCCAAACAAAGTCCACATGAAACAACCAGAGAAACATTTACACAAAAAGCATTTGTTAGAATGCCAAAGTATATACACATCACCCATCTTCAAAGTGATGTTTGTTATATGTCCATGCAAGTATGGTATGATATTAGTGATAATTAAACAGATCAGCAACAATTATGCATCTAATGGTCTACCAGGGAAAATGATGGTAGAAATAGAAATTGATCCGGTAAAAGTTGACATTTAAAGACTTATTTTATTGAAGTGCAAGTAGGTTAAGGACTTGTTTGGTATGATTATAGTTATCGCGGTGCTGATGTTTAGTTAGATCTTAGGAATGAAGTTAGGGACTGTAAATAGGAGTAAGTCATACATACACCTAACCGGTCCTAATGTTTTCAGTTGGGCATCAAAAGCATAAAAAAAGAGTTCGGAACCTAAAACCACCCGTAAAATAGGTCATATTCCGCTAAACCACCCCAAATATAACTATTTATTTTTAACCACCCGTAAAACACCATCCGTTAGCTAAATACCACCTTCCGTTACTTACCCCGTTAAAAAATAAAAAAAACCCAAAATACCCTTATAAACCCTATTTCTTACGAAGGCTCGCACTCGCATCCACGCCGTCCTCTCCCTCCTCCTCTCCGACTTCTCCGATTCCGATTCCCTCGCCTCTCTCACCGACTCCGATCGTCCCGCTCGCTCCCTCCTTAAATCCTTCGACGCCTACACCACCATCTCCTCCTCTCTCGCGTCTCTTGTCTCCGGATCTGGCGACGATCCCCTCTATCAATGGCTTTACGACACTTTCCAGTCGTCGGACGCCGATCTACGCCTTGTCGTCCTCTCCTTCGTCCCTCTCCTCACCGGCCTCTACCTCTCTCGTCTCCACTCTTCCTCCACCATGGACGCTACTGCTCCTTCGCTCGCCGACTTCGAAGCTATACTGCTTGCTCTCTACACTTCTGAGACCAAATCCCGAGCCAGCAAGCCGCTTCTCATCTCAATTCCGGATCTCTCTCAGTCGTCTCTGCCTAGCCCCACCAGATACAACAACATCAACACTCTCCCTCCATCTCAATCACAATTCTCATCGCCGACCAAGCAATCTGTAAGAGTTCTTTCTCCAGCCTTGGAGCCCCAACTTGCCATCAAATCGACAAGCACATTTCTTAGATGCCTATTGGTCCAAAATTGAGCTCTGCCGCTTCGCCACATCCTGGGTTGGCAAGGATTGCCCTTGGCAAAATCGAAGCTCCTCGGTACAAAATCGAAGCATAGGTGTTGGCATTTGGTGGGTTAGAAGATGAAATGCCCCTTTTATGTGTAAAAATCGATCTTGTTTGTGTGGGCTTTGCGCAAGAAATTGGGGGATTTCTTTCTTTCTACTATGGAGTATAAACTTACTTGAGGATAGATGGGTTGTTTGGTACTGGTGGTGGGGGACCTAATTTGATGAGTATTTGATAGTAGTATTTGATCTGGTGCGAGGCAGTGACGATTACTGTGTGTTTGGTTTGTGAGACGGTGAGAGACTGCCTCTCTTCTACACATTAGTTAGAGACTGCCTCTGATATAAGGGTATTTTGGGGTTTTTTTTATTTTTTTAACGGGGTAAGTAACGGAAGGTGGTATTTAGCTAACGGAGGGTGTTTTACGGGTGGTTAAAAACAAATAGTTATATTCGGGGTGATTTAGCGGAATATGGCCTATTTTACGGGTGGTTTTAGGTTCCGGAGTCTAAAAAAAATCCTAGCCAAAAAATATGTAGCTCCAAAAGGCTTAAAACATATACGGCCCCCTGTACTTTTGCAAATTAGTCACATAGACACCCCACCTCTGATTTGGACCTATTGAGTACTTAAACTTAATAATTTGGACCTATTAAACACTTAATCGATGAGGTGGCAATGTGCGTACAATTCAAACGCCATTGGGCGAGTGGCTATTTCAATCCCATTGAATATAAAGGTGACATGGCATTAATTTCAAAAAAAAATCAACAATGCCAATCCCTGCAAATGGAATGAGAACGAGAATGACGACCTCTCCCTCAAATCCGCCGTCGATTCCTCGCCGGCCGCCTCCGTCGCCTTCACCGACTAGAATGAGAACAACGTCAATCCCTGCAAATGGACCGGCGAATGGAACGAGAACAAGAACCATGGCCTCTCCCTTTCTCCCTCAAATCCGTCGTCGAGTCCATTTGTAATCTCCCAAGGAACTTTGCAATTGCTGCCAGTTCCAGCGCCTCGTTCTCGCCGACAACAAGTCCTCGAAACCCTAGCGAACCCCGACTCCGAATTCAAACTCGCCGTGCCGGTTCTAACGGAGCTTGTTAGAGAATTTAACCAGAATCAAGATCCAAGTGCCTCCGGACCAGATCTAGGGTGCTAGGGTGCTCGGAGGATGCTAAGGTGTCGTATTTGAGGCGGCGATGAAGCTTCTAGAAGCGATGCGAGGGCGTTGCGGCGGTGGTGAGGCGGCTTCTGATAGGGGTTTCGGGGTGGCGAGCGAGGTTGACTGAGGGACCAGAGGGCCAGGGAGGCGGTGGCGGCGGCAAACGGGCTCACCAAGATGTGCGGCGAAGAGGAAACGGATGTGCAGCGAGGAAGACAAACATGTACACTTTTTTTCTCTTTTTTTTATTCAAATAATTAAAAATAATAAGAGGTGTTAACATATGGCATCTACATGGCATGACGTGGCATATAATTTTAACAAGTCAGTGTGCGTGTATAACACTTCCCATATTGTCAAGTGATCAGGTGTTTAATAGATCCAAATTGTTAAGTTTAAGTACTCAATATGTCCAAACCAAAAGTGGGGTGTCTATGTGATAAATTTGCAAAAGTACAGGGAGCCGTATATGTTTTAAGCCAACTCCAAAATAGACATCCTTGTGATCTGACACCATGTGTTGTATACATTGCACATGTTATTGAATGCCCACATGGGTTGACTTTAAAGTGCATTTAACAATGACATCTTTCACAATTCACACCCACCATGAAACGAAGACAACTCCAACATGTTATAGATGAAAAAATAGTTTCTAACTAAATGATGATAAGTATCTCATCTTAATTTAACCATCTTTCAAGTGGATATATGATTAGCTTAACTAAAATTAGAGTAAGCTCACCAAACAAGGGAATGTGCTCCATCCAGCTTTCTTTTCAACTAAAACCTTAGTCTTCTCCAATACTTGCCCATTTTCTATACCCTATAATAACCAAAAGCAAACTCCATTTGGATAAAAATAATAGAACGATCATGCCTTAAAAACATGTTTGTGAAGAACATAAGTATTTAAACATATAATCACTACATTCTTCACAACCTGTACACATCATATATTATGAATTTTAAAGAACCAAATCTCTTCAACTATCTTTATTATAAAATCAAGCTTTCAATCGTAGAGTCCATATATATAAGATTTCAATGTAATCAATATTCAATCTATTCAATAACTCAATGAAGAATTTGATAGACCAAAATGAAATTAGAAAAATCAGCCTATAAATATATATAAAGATGGTTGTCCACGTCAAAGCCAAATCAGATCAACTACACTACCCTAATTCCAAATTGAAATCGATCAACAATAATTAGACCCAACCAGATTCTGATGAAACCCGAAATAACGACTCGCTAGAAGACAAAGAACGAGATTATTATATTTGATTATGCAAACACTTGCTTCTTTATTTATGCTTCTCTTACAGCGAGGTTACAAGCCAACGAGGCTAACAAACAATCGAGAATTACACCTCAGACCTCCTACGAGTATTTGAGATCTCGATCTAACAGTATCCGAGATCTCCTATTTGCTAATTGATTCTACCGCTAAGGTACTAATAGATTGATCTTGAGGCGAGGTAGACTTGAGAGTGTGGTGCGAGGAATCCGATAGGATTGTGTAGCGAGGTCTTTAGTGTGAGCGAGGTTTCGTGTGACTTGAAGTCTTTTTGTGGACTTCACTTATCTATAGCGAGGTCTTTTGACGATGTTTCGATCACGTCGATCTTCAACGAATAAGACAGTTCTTGAGTTTAAGATGTTTTTCGACCACCTCTTCTTACGAGGTTCTCCTCTATTTATAGAGGATTGGGGAGTCAAATTTTGGCCAAGGTCCAATGTGGGATGCCCGAGATGGGGGTTCTTGATTGGTCCAGAGGTAAGGCAGATGGTGATTGGTTCGGGGAAGCGGCATCCTTGAGTGGTCCGTGTGGGCGGGGGTGTCAATAGAGTCGGTGGCGAGGTTTAGACCTCGCTCCGAGGTTTCGGATGACCTCGTGAGGGTAAGAACTTTGTTTTAATAAATGGGGGGTGTGAGTGTGGGACCCCGAATCATCCTTGGAAACACCGTCGTATCTATTTGTTTTTTTGGTACCCCGGGCCTACCTATTATTTTACTATTTTGGACATCATCACAACCCCATGGCCTGGGGGCCTCGCCTCGAGGGCCGTAGGGCATAAGTTCCTTGGGATCGTGGGATGCGGGGTGCTTTAGAGGTTGGGCAGTTTTATGCGAGGTGTAACGTTCTCGAGGTTGGGAAGGCACTTTGCGAGGTGTATGGTTCCCGAGGTTGGGAGGGCACTTTGCGAGGTATATGGTTCCCGAGGTGGGGAGGGCACTCTGCGAGGTGTGAGGTTCTGTACTTAGGCGTTCTTCTTGTTCTGCACGGGCGAAACTTCCTGGGCCTGCTCGCCATACCTTGCTTAGTGGGCCGTCTAGGTGAGACAGGACCAATAAGCCTTTCGGGAGCGGGGGAGGCCCAAATCTACTCTTTATAGGGGCATATGTCACACGCCTCCCCCTCATCTTCTCTTTCCAACATTTTCGCTCCTTCTCTCTCTTCGTCTCTTCGATTTCCTGCGAGCGGTTTCTCCAGACGGTTTCCGAGGAGCTTTTCACCATTTTCTAGTTGCGCCACCGCCCTTTCTTTGCCGACTCTAAACAAGTAAGTTCTCGACCCTCTTCTTCCTGTCTTTCGGTGTTTTTTGCCTTCGATTTTTCCTTGTTCGCCTTTTGATCCGTGTTTTGAAAAGGCGACGGTGTGTCGCCTGGTGTTTCGCGCCGGTGTCACGGTGGCGAAGTGGCGGTGGTAGGGTTGCGTGTGTTTCTAGGCGTTGCCTTTGTCATTTTTCTTCGTTCTTTCCTTGTTTCGTTTTGTACTTGGGTGGGTGTTGGTGATTTCTGGGTGTTTCTTGTTGGCGGTGCGGCGGTGCGGCGGCGGTGTTGAGGGCGGTTCTTGCTCTGGTGTGGTGTCCTTGTTCCCTCTTTGCTTTTCTTCTCCTCCCTTTTTTTTCGTTTTGCTTTTCTTTTTTGTGTTGCGCTTCGGGGGGCGGTGGTTGTTTCCTGGTGTGTTTTGCTAGCGTTGCGGCGGTAAGACAGTGGTAGCGAGCGATCACCACCGTCAGTCCAACGCCACGCCCCTGAAGCCTTTGCCCGTTAGGTGACGGTTGAGTTCCTGCTTTTCTAGTCCGCCATTTTTCAAAAATTGAGGTCCTTGGAAACCCAAACGTCATGATGTCCGACTGATGGGACGTTTGGGTTTCCACCATTGGCTTCCACCGTTGGTTAGCACTCTTCTTTCTCTTTCGTCCTTTTGGCGCTTCAAATTCTCCTCCGCCGTCCTATCTTGTCATAGTAGCTTCTAGGGTGCCACATGGCCTTCTTCCCTCACGACCTCGCGTTGTCTTTCCTTTCGGGGTTATGACCTCGCGCTCTTCTTCCCTTTGTTGTTGTGACCTCGTGTTGCTTTTTACTTCGGGGTTATGTCCTCGCACATTTCTTCTCTTCATTTGTTGTGATCTCGTGTTGCTTTTTACTTTGGGGTTTTGACTTCGCGCTTTTCTTCCCTTTGGTTATCTTGCCCGATGTCTCATCGCTTATCTCTTTTCCAGGTGCTAGCCTCCCGCGGCCTGGATGTCGTTTTTTCATGCCTAGGAGAGCTTCTGTGAGCCCCCACCATGTTTCGTGTTCAAAGTTCAAGAGGGTTTTTACGAGGAGGTCTCCGAGTCCGTGGGAAGCGTAGAGCCTAGCGATTCCCAAAACCCAAGGTCACCCTCGCTGATTTTTAGCGACCCTTCCTCTAGCAACTCCGAGGTCTCCATTAACTCCCGCTTTTCCCGACTTCGCGCATCGTCGGGTGTCGAAATGGCCTCGTCTTCCGTCTCCGATGAGGTCGTTGTCGAGGTTGTAGCAACGTCGTCTGACTCTTATGAGCCCGTGAACTTTGATGCGGCGTATATCACCGATGCCGTGTCCCGCGTCCCACCTATCCTTGAGGAAAGGATCCCCATGTCCTCGGATACACGCGAGGTCTTTCTGCCCGGGGGAATGCCTACCCAGCTGGAGCCCAAGCATCTTGCGGACATCGCCAAGAACTTTTCCTGGCCCGAGGGGATTGAGCTAGCACTTCCTGAGGAGGAGGGAAACTCCTTGGCGTCTTATGAGAGGTGCGGGGTTGTGCACCTGTTCAGTCTTCAAGCGGGCTTCAGGTTGCCCCTGGCCCAACACATCGTCGACTTCCTGTGGGCCATGCAGATCTGCCCTGCCATCGTCGACTTCGTCGACTTCAGGTTGCCCCGGTTCCTCGAGCTCAAAAGGGGATAGTCATCAAGGACCCGACCCCGCTGGCGAAGGCGCCCCTCCCACAGTCGAAACCTACACCTCCGCCGCCGAAGACGTCCGGGGAGAAGGTCGATGGGGAGGTCCCGCCGAAGGGGGATGTCGCGAAGACGTCCTCCCAAGCCTCTCGAGGTTCCGGCGACGGAGCCGGGCATAAGAGGAAGGGTGTGGAGTCGCCCCGTAAGGAGAGGGGGAAAAAACACCGGGCGGACGAGCAACGAGGTTCGTCGTGGAAGGACCAGTGAGGTCCATCAGGGAAGGACCAACGAGGTTCGTCGGGGAAGGAGGTCATTCCCTCCTTTAATTTTGAGGGGTGAGCCATCGACGCCGCTGGTCCTTTGCCCACCAAATTTCATTGCCCCGGGCCGGTTAGGGGTGCCCCGGTGAAGTGGGGCAGGGAGGAGTGGAAGGAAGAGGTCGCGTGGGCCAACAACCTCACCGAGGCGGCGCTTGACAAAAAGGCCGCTCGATACTCGGCCATGGTAAGTTTTGCTTTTATGAATTTCGCTTCTATTTAGGATGATGCGACCCCCGCCATGGATGCTAGCCAGGAGGACGACGCCTTCACACTTCGCTCGGATGGCCCCATCACCCGTGCCAAGACTCGAGCAATCCAGGCCGCGACACAATCCCTTGTGGCGCGCCTCTCCGCAGGCCACGACACGCCCCTCGTCGCGCCGACGCACACTGCCTTGTGCGTCCTCGGCGTCGAGGAACCTCAACTCGGACCGACAGTGACAACCTCCAATCCCTTGCCACCATCGGACCCGAGCCTTGCACCGTGCCATGGATCACATTTTGAGGTTCTCGCGACCCTCGCGCCAGCGCCCTCGCCAGCGTCCTCGCCAGAGCCCACGCCAGCGCCCAGCGCCGCGCCGTGATCTCGCCAGCGCCGCGCCAAGCATGTCGCGACACTTCGAGCATGGTCACAGACGACCTATCTATTTTTAGTAGTTTTTTGCACTCTTTCCATTCTAGAACATTGCTATTATTAGTTTTATGCTTTTAGGAAGTCAATAATGGGCCTTGCGCCGAACACTTTTGGACCCGCGCCGTTGGGCCTTTAGCCTGCGTGCTAGCTCTATGCGCGCGCCGCACCCCTAGGGTTTTCTTAGGGTTTCTTGTGCCGCCTCCCTATATAAGGAGGATTAGGCTTATGTTTTTTACTCAGCGCACATTAGGGTTTAATTCAAGTTGAGGTTGCTCCTTAATTTTACTCTTGTGCTTGCGCCACCACTCTTATTTGCCAACAAAGCTCTCGTGTTTTACATTTGTTTAATCAATCAATTCTTCCGCTACGCTAAATTGAGACCTACTACTCAAGCCACCGATCGATCCGAAGTATCCCATACGAGGGACGCATCATAGGACCTCGTGCCTTCTTACTTATTTCTTTTCTCACATATTTGCGAACCTACAACACACCTTCTTTGACAACTACAATTGTAGCCGCATCGGACTCGCACACGCGAGGATGAAAAAGATGGAGGTGGCGCTTAAAGCCCGCACCGAGGAGTGCGAGAAGCAGGCAAAGGAGCTTGCTGCGGCTAAGAAACGGGTTGAGGCCGCGGAGGTTGAGGCAAAGGAGGGAGAGGCCTGGGCAAAGGAGGGAGAGGCCCGGGCGAAGGAGCGGGAGGGCAAGGCGAGGGAAGTGGCCGAGGTTCTGTAGAGCGAGAACGAGGAGCTCCGGGGTAAGCTCTCTACTGAGCACAAGTTTTTCAAAGAGAAAGAGGCTGAGCTTTTGAGGGATGAGGAGGAGGTTACCCGCCTCGAACGGCGCATCGTCGAGCTTAACGAGGAGGTTGAGGCCGCGGGTCCCAAGTACGTGGCTTCGGAGGAGTACAAAGCGGAGCTGGTGGAAAGCGTAAGGAAGATGTTCCACCAGGCCGTCCGCATGTGCGTTAAGTAGGCGGTGGCCAAGTACGGGCACATCGATCCTCGCATCGTCTTCTTCAACCCTAATTACGACGAGACTATGGGAGAGGAGGACGGGGAGGAGCCCGAGGGAGAATGTGAGTTCTTTCTCAACGTGGATGGGACTGTGGCAAGTGAGGCACCTCCCGTGGTGGGGCCCGTTCAAGAAGGCCCGGAGGTCGTCGTTAAGGGCCCTCAATCCGCGGCAGATGTGCCAAGCTCCCAACCGTCAATCACCCCTACTCCTGCCCTAGAGACTCCTAGAGGACCCGACGCCGAAGCCCTAGAAGCGCTCAAGGAGACCGCCAACCCCGCCGCCGAAGCCTCGAAGATCTGAAAGGTGTTGCTGGTTTTTGTGATGATATATTATAAATTTTTTTGTTGGTGGCCCTGCGGGGTTTGTAACTCGAACATCTCGGCCTTTGTGGTCTTTCTTTTATATCATTTTTCTTTTCTCGTGATGGTTTGTTTGTCTTATCCCATTTATACATGTTCATCCATATCCATCCAACCCCATGGTTCGAGTGCCACAACTATTGTGGTACTCGAGCCACATCGGGTGGTTTCATTCCACCCCGAGATCATGAGCCTTGCTCGGATATTTATAAGATTATGCCGAGGCCACGAGCTTCGCTCGAACTTCGCCCGGAGATATTTCAAGTCATAATTCACCCGCTCTTCTCTAAATTCAGCTCCGTTGCTCAAGAAGTTTGTACAAGTCTAAACAAGTGCTAGTTAGGAATAATAGTATGGAGACAACTTATTATACACATCTTGATCAAAGTTCATCCGTTTATGATTCTGATTCCGATGTTAGTGAGATTTGGATGGGGCATTATAGCAACTCCCAAAAGATCTTGCTTGCCGATGAAAGTGATTTCTCGTTCTCATCGTGCCTAGCCACCGGCTTTGGCTTTGCTTCCAATTGTTATGCCAAGATCACGAGCCTCGCTCGGATTTCGCATGATGACTTTTGGTTGTCTCCAACCCCAAGCGGGGAGCGAGGGGTGGACTCAACGAGATTCTCCAACCCCAAGCGGGAAGCGAGGGGTGGACTTAACGAGATTCTCCAACCACAAGCGGGAAGCGAGGGGTGGACTTAACGAGATTCTCCAACCCCAAGCGGGAGGCGAGGGGTGGATTTAACGAGATTCTCCAACCCCAAGCGGGAAGCTAGGGGTGGACTCAATGAGATTCTCCAACCCCAAGCGGGAAGCGAGGGGTGGACTTAACGAGATTCTCCAACCCCAAGCGCGAAGCGATGGGCGGACTTAACGAGATTCTCCAACCCCAAGCGGGAAGCAAGGGGTTGATTTAACGAGATTCTCCAACCCTAAGCGGGAAGCGAGGGGTGGACTTTTCTTGCAAACGAGGTTCTCCAACCCCAAGCGGGAAGCAAGGGGTGGACTTTTCCTTCAAACGAGGTTCTCCAACCCCAAGCGGGATGCAAGGGGTGGATTTTTCCTTCAAACGAGGTTCTCCAACCCCAAGCGGGAATCAAGGGGTGGACTTAACAAGATTCTCCAACCCCAAGCGGGAAGCGAGGGGGGGACTGAATGAGATTCTCCAACCTCAAGCGGGAAGCAAGGGGTGGATTTAACGAGATTCTCCAACCCCAAGCGGGAAGCGAGGGGTGGACTTTTCTTGCAAACGAGGTTCTCCAACCCTAAGCGGGAAGCAAGGGGTAGATATTAACACGAGATTTCCGCCTTTGAGAGAGTTTTTGAAAAGCCTGCAATCCTTTAAATCATAAAAACTTGTAAAGAACAACTGGGTTTAGAGAGTTTACACATAATATTTTTTGAGCCGCGCGACGTTCCATGTTTTGCTTAGGGTACGCCCCTCGCTATCTTTGAGTTTAAAAGCTCCGGGTGCGACCTCCTTGAACGTCGCGAATGGGATCACGAGATCTGCATCGGGTCCCGAGAGGGTCTCTCTGTGGTCGAGCTGTTGGTTGATGTTTCTTGCCCCGACATATACCCGGGGACGTACGCGGGTACGTACTCGGAGTGGGGTTGCCCCTGGGGGGAATTGGGACGTACGTGGGAGCGTGGCCTTGTTGCTACTGTCCGTAACTCGAGTAAGGATACGGATTTGGGGGTGCGCCACCCTGTTCATACCCTTGGAATGGGTATGGGTTTTGAGGAGCGTTGTACGTTCAACCGGGAGGAACCGCGAAAGGGCACCCTGGGGCCCGCGGCCATCCACTGCGGGGTCTCGAGCATGTTGTCGGAATGTTGGGGAAAGAAGTTGTTTGGGCAAGCCATTTTGAGGGGTTCAAAAGCCAAGGTTTGCACTAATCGGGAGACTACTTAGGATGAAGAAGTTTTCACAGACGGCGCCAGTGATGAAACCTGAAATAACGACTCACTAGAAGAAAAAGAACGAGATTATTATATTTGATTATGTAAACACTTGCTTCTTTATTTATGCTTCTTTTACGGCGAGGTTACAAGCTAACGAGGCTAACAAACAATCGAGAATTACACCTCAGACCTCCTACGAGTATTTGAGATCTCGATCTAACAGTATCCGAGATCTCCTATTTGCTAATTGATTCTACCGCTAAGGTACTACTAGATTGATCTTGAGGCGAGGTAGACTTGAGAGCGTGGTGCGAGGAATCCGACAGGATTGTGTAGCGAGGTCTTTAGTGTGAGCGAGGTTTCTGTGTGACTTGAAGTCTTTTTGTGGACTTCACTTGTCTATAACGAGGTCTTTTGACGATGTTTCGATTACGTCGATCTTCAACGAACAAGACAGTTCTTGAGTTTAAGATGTTTTTCGACCACCTCTTCTTACGAGGTTCTCCTCTATTTATAGAGGATTGGGGAGTCGAATTTTGGCCAAGGTCCGATGTGGGATGCCCGAGATGGGCGCTCTTGATTGGTCCGGAGGTGAGGCAGATGGTGATTGGTTCGGGGAAGCGACATCCTTGAGTGGTCAGTGTGGGCGGGGGTGTTAGTAGAGTCGGTGGCGAGGTTTAGATCTCGCCCCGAGGTTTCGGATGACCTCGTGAGGGTAAGAACTTTGTTTTAATAAATGGGGGGTGTGAGTGTGGGACCCCGAATCATCCTTGGAAACAGCATCGTATCTATTTATTTTTTTGGTACCCCAGGCCCACCTATTATTTTACTATTTTGGACATCATCAGATTCCGTTCCAGAAAAAATCAGCATCATTATCGTGGCGGGAGAGGGAACAATGAAAGTAATAGAATTAAGAAAAAAAATCAACTATGTTTTGCAAATGAAAAACTCACCGTCGGACACCAATGAGGAATCCAAACTCCTTTTTCAAAGGAAGCAAAAGAGAGTGAACTAGAGTGTAAATTCAGCCTCTTCAATTCCCACTTCACTCCTTTCTTCAAAAAGTAAGCAGGAAATGTGATCAATTATAAGTAAGTAAGATGATGAATTAATCTAATTGAATAATCTTGAACAACTTAAACTTGTTTATTAATTGATCCATGCTATTTGTCCGGTTCAATTGTGAATAAAATATAGGAAAGAAGTATATGATTATAAAATTAGAGAACCCAAACCTGAAAATAAATTTAGCAAGAAAAAGATAACTAACCTTTATTAGATACTATCAAATATAGTAGACATAGCAAATATGGTTTAAAAATATTGGATCTAGGAAATATGGTTTAAAAAATATTGGATCTAGATCTGCTTAAATTTAATTAGCAATACATTCAAAAAAATCAAAGTTAAGGAAGAATGTACAAAGCATGAAAACAGTGGAGGAGGCACATCAGCCAGCCACCAGCGGCACAAATACAGTGAAAATTTGGAGTTTCTCAATTCAGAAATAAGAACAGTAGTTCACATAAAGACATTAGAAACCAAATTAAATTGAGAAAGACAAATTCAAACCGATCAATTTTTTGGAGGCGAATTTCTAGACTTCGACGACGCAAATAAGATATGTCGGCGCCCGGCCGAGTCCGTTATTCCGTCCTGATCCTCTCTATGGTCCTTCCTAGGGTTGTTTTTCATAATTGAGAGGGCTGTTTATTAGAATTGAGAACTAAGAACAACATTTGACATGAAAACATTACAAACGAAATTAAATTAAGAAGACAAGTTGAAGCCGATCAATATTTGGAGACGAATTTGTAGACTTAGACGAGGCAGAGAAGATATGCCGGCGGTGAAGCCTTCTTTCACCCGAGTCCGTCGTTGCCTCCTATTTCTCGTTGTTCCTTCCTGTTTATCAGAAATGAGAAAAAAGAAAACCAATTAACATAAAGAATTTAGAAACAAAATTGAATTCAGAAGGACAATTTCAAACTGATTTTCTTAGTTTAGAAACAAAATTAAAATTTTAAGGATAAGTTCGAACCGATAATTAGTTGGAGAGAAGAGAAGGACAAGTTCACATCAATCAATAGACGACGCAGATAAGATATTTCGGCGGTGTCACCTGAGTCCGTTGTTCCATCCTGATTTCTCGTTGTTCCTTCCTAGGGTTGTGTATCAAAATGGAGGATTGAGGAATAAGAAGAACAACTGATATAAAGGCATTAGAAAAAAATTAAATTGAGAAGGACAAGTTAAACCGATCAATTTTTGGAGACGATTTTGTGTACTCCATTAGGCAAATTCTCCTGGTACTTACAAAAACATGATGAGTAGCCCTCAAGAGGGTATTTATAGAAACAGAAGAGCGGTGCACGAACTCCCACACGTTAAGATAAAGGTTCTGGAGAAGTCAGATAAAGGTTGTAGAGAAAAAAGGAGGCTGAATGGGGACAAATACGAGAGAGACGGTAATCGATAAGAGGCGGCTAGAGAATAGACAAAAATTGAGAGGCGGTGGAAGGTAAAGGCAGAAGAATACATTCATATTTAGAGAAGTGAGGTGCCTCGTTCACTGTTCCTCGGGGAATGTCCCCCGTTTCTCATTTATAAAGTATTGATATATTAAAATTATTTCTTTTTAAATCGTCATATTAATTCTATCCATAACTTATATTTAAAAATTTAAATTTTATTTATACTAGTTATACTGTATCAATAAATTCTTTTCTATCCATCTATAAGAAAATTAATTTGAATTTTAATTAAAGATAACGAAACATTATTTTATCTTTATCTTATTATCGGTTTATATAAAATACGGTTCAACTAAATGTACATTATTTTCTGGCTATGTGTAAACTATTTGCTACGCCTATAACTTAAAAGTACGCTTTGATGTGTCTATCTTATGCGCACAAGGGTAAAATGGGAAAAAAATAAGGTCCGGGTGGGGAGTGGTTCGTCTAACTTAGCGCACAGTCTGGTGCACCTAACTCCACTCTCACCTCGGATCTTAATTTTTCCCATTTTATCCGTAGGCGGGAAATTATTAAACATGTTGTGCTTAAATAAGGCGTATCAAAGCTGTAACACCCCCTTCCTACCCTGGAGGTATTACCGCCAGTAACCCCGATTAAGACTAAACCGAAGCTACCCAAGGCTTTAAACTGACTGAACAAACTAAAAACATTACATCGGAATAAATACAATTGGTCTTGCACAAACCTTAATTCAAAAAGAATAAATAAATAGAACAACCTTCTATTTAAACAAAATCCTCAACAAGTCTTCCTTGAGTTCTTATTTCTGAAACTGAGCTTCGCTTTGAAGTAGTTCAATCATGATCTTCACTCAAGTATAGCCATTGGAAACCTTTCTTCAATTTCTGGAGCTTCAAACATTTGAATCCGCCTCTTGAATCAACTTCCAAGAAGAACCTGATGTATCGTAAACCAACGGCGGACACCAGCCAACCAAATAAAAGAAAAGAAAATGGACGGGTTAGTCTAATGATAGACTAGCAAGCGGAGGAACTAACTTGGTTCTTATGGTTGTAACTAAACATATTGGCATCCAAAATCCGAATAGACTCGGATTATGATCCAACAATTAGCAGTCTTATAGAGAATAAGAAGGAGACTCGCATAATCAAGAGAGAAAACACCACCGCTTGTGGTTTCTTTTAAGAAGCATAAACAATTATTGAGAATTCATATTAATCACATAACATCTTGAAAAGCCTCCATCGACTATTCAGATTAACTTAATCAAAGTTTGATTAAGAATCATTCATAACCCGGAGCAAGAATGGTTATCGAATAGACTAACCATTCGGGTACATTAATGTGCCCAACGCACTTATCTATCATTACTCTCAATCTATGCACTCGCACCATTTAATAGTTCTTATATAGTTCGGCCAACAACCGAGATCAGAGGGCCTATTTCATCCATAATCATTTATATATGCTCGGCCAACAACCGAGATTCGGCCAACAACCGAGATCAGAGGGCCTATTCCATCCATGATCCTTCAAATGTGCTCGGCCAACAACCGAGATTCAATTGCACTTAGCTAGAGTGCACCCTTGTTCTCCTTCAACGTGAAGCGTGACATGAGTCATGACTCCAATATTGGGGTACGCTAGCAAGCTACGCCCCCAATACAGATTTTGTTATAAAGAGGTCATTGGAGACTCGGCTCCTACCCCTGGACTACCTATTTCGCAACAGTGTTTCAATACAGGACCACTAAAGAGATGTCTTGGAGTCTAAACTCCCATCTCTATCATCTTATTTCACAGCAATGTCTCAGCATGAGACAACTAATCATACAACGGTCCTAAGTTCAGTTCTAGCGCAAAAACTGACATAACGACATGGTCATTATTTCTAACAAAATAACAACCTATCAAATTTTATTCAACACGCACATTATTCCCAACATGAACATCAAATGGAATTCAATTCCTCATTTAATAACCATAAAGCAAGAGTGATCCGTCCACTTCCCTTATAAGGCGTGCTCGACGTCCTTAGCAATTCCAACAGTAATTTGTATCATCCCTCTGACAAATATAACGAAAGGATTTCTCAGCAACGAGCTCATAGAAACATTTCTTAGTTGTATTCTCAACTCCTACAACTTCCTAATCGATAAACGATTTAATTTCCGAATATCGATATATAATAAATCCTTAGTTATCATGCTTCAAGGAGCCATCTTTGCGGAATTATAACTAATTATCCGCTTCACTTTTGAAACAATTTTCTAAATAAAAATTGTTCATTAGCATCAGTTCTTAAAGACTACCAAATCTCGGATCAAACGGATTAACAACGAATCCCGAGTAATTATCCGAAATCCTTTACCTGCCAATCGGTATCCGAAACTTGTATTCGCTATAACTGAAGATCCAGACGTCCGTTTCACGAGCTGTTCAAACCTGTAGAACCGTATCAACGTCAAGATTATAAAAACCATAAATTTAATTAGCAAAGCGGAACCAAAAGGCCCTTACGGCGGCTCCGCAATCAATCCGCTAATTTATTTCGATTGTATATACCTTCACTCGAGCCCATGGCTCGTGTGGCTCGATACCCGAGCCCGAGGGTGGCTGGGCGATGCCCGATGGCAGCCCTTGTGGTGGGTTGTGGTCGGAGTAGCTAGAGGACGCCGGTGACGATGTACGGCGAGGCGAGAAGCTAGCCGACGGTGAGATGTCCTTCTCCCCGAGTCCGGCGTTCCGCCAAGGTTCCTTTCCTTCCATGAACATGGCTGCAGCAGCCCAAAGATGAAGAAGAAGAGGAGGTGGTGGAGTGGTGATGGAGGTGGAAAAAGAGGAGAAGAAGACGCCGACGGCGAAGGAGGTTCGAATTCTTTCTCCAACCCGTCCTTCCGTCCTAATTCGGTTCCTTTCCTTTCAAAAAAACAAAGTAGACATTTGGATAAGGCAAAGAAGAGATGCCATGGATAAGAATGCATTCTCCCAAGTTCCTTCCTTATTAAGAGATGGTATTAAATCCAAACCCGTCTCGAAACGGGACTCGCGTTAAAGCGGTAAAATTATGTACCTCGGGTGGAAAAACTTACTAAATGAAAAACGTCCCGAAAATTATGTAGACTAATAAAACCAATTTTCCATGATTTTATCTTGCTACCCTTAATTTTTAAGGCTTCCGTTTCGCATTTTAAATCCTTTCCGGTACATAATTAAAAAGACGACTTATCCAATAAATATTCTTTTTCCACTGAAAAATCCTAGAACTCACACCGATCCATAAAATCATTTCTTTGTGATTTTAGGATGTCACCAAGAATTTTCTAGGATTTATATTCCGACAAAAATATTTGATTAAGCGTTAAAACAGACAAAAAGGTTAAAAGGATATCCGAGAAAATTCAAAAATATCCTCAAAAAAACCACAGTTATTACAAAAGCGTAGTTATGTGCCTGACATAAGCGTGCCATCAATGTTAATATTTTTCAACAATGTGACTATTGGTACACCAAATTGCCTCGGGAAATGTAAAAAGTTATACTAATGTATTCTCTCAACCCTAACCCGGTGAACGCTGACAATTAAAGACAAAGGGAAACTCAAACCTCTCTCTTCTTCTGTCTCTTTACCAACGTTCCCCTAAACCTAGGAATTCGTTCTTTCTTCTTCACTGCGTCGAGATTAGCTCGTCGCGGGGGACTTTTCACCGACTTGATGGTCTTCACCTAAGTAGCATTTTGCTCTTCTCTCTCTGTGTTTGGAGTTTGTTATTTGTGAAAAGTGAGCAGCAAGGTCACTGTTGAAGCGCTTAAATAGACATGATGAGAAACCCTTATCCATTTGAGGTATTTGTCCTAAATACCCTTTTTGTCTTTCTCTCCAAGTATGATCCTTAAGGTTGACATGTGACTTTGATTTGAATTTGAATTGTCAACTCTTGAATCACTCCGGAAAGTTGGATAGTCATCTTCATCCTGTTGCATCTCTGAAGTCTGAGACGTTGTTGAGTCGGTGTTAGGAACTCATGTTCATTAACACTGCAACAATGTCCTCAGTTTTGATAATGAAAAACAGCATGGGAACTAATGCCAATTGCCAAGTATTTCAGCATAACAGGTTGCACGTTGCCTAGCATAACGCAAAACAATAAGTTCCTAAAGCATGGGAACTAATGCAACAACGAAAAGAGAGCGACCAACCTCAAAAGAGAACAGAGTTCCCTAGAGAAAGGAACCCAATGAACCAAAGTTCCCATCAGTTCCCACACGATGGGAACTGGATGAGAAGAACAGGAATCCCTTGAAGTCAAGAAGAGTTCCCAAGACAAAGGAACCGAGAAGACGAGAGTTCCCTTTGGATGGGAACCGACTTGGGAGGTGCCTAGAGATTCATCCAGTGATGGGAGCTCAACAGACTCTTGAGTTTCTCTGATTTGAGAGTCGTCGTTCCCTTGAGGACAGAGACGCGTTCCTTTCCTTGGCTCATCGTCGTCATCATCTTCCTCATTCTTGGGAAGTGGAAAGAGAGTTTCCACTTTCTGCACTTTAGTTCCCACTTTGATAGAATCTTCCTTGAATATTACGCGAATACTCTCCTCTATCTTCTTTGTTCTTTTGTTATAAACCCTGTAAGCTTTGTTGTGAGGTGAATATCCCAAGAAGATCCCTTCATCACTTCTTGCATCGAACTTTTCTAGATTGTCTTTCCCATTGTTGTGCACAAAGCATTTGCATCCAAAGACTCTTAAATGGGAAATGTTAGACTTTCTTCCTCTAATCAACTCCTAAGCAGTCTTTTTGATTATTGGACGGACCATAGCTTTGTTGAGAATGTAGGTTGCTGTGGAGATCGCTTCTGCCCAGAAGTTCTGAGGAACTCCACTCTCAATCATCATTGTTCTAGCCATTGCTTCCAGAGTTCGATTCTTTCTTTCCACAACTCCATTTTGTTGTGGAGTATGCGGGGCTGAGAAGTTGTGTGAGACACCATTCTTGTCACAGTATTGTATGAACTCTGAGTTCTTGAACTCAGTTTCATGATCAGATCTTAGTGCAATGAGCTTTATTCCCAATCTTACTTCTACTCTCTTCATGAATGGCTCAAACTCCCTAAAGATATCTGCTTTGGACACAAGGAAATTAACCCAAGTAAATCTAGAAAAATCATCAATGAAACGAACATGTACCTTTTTCCTCCATAACTAGCCATCTGCATGGGACCACAGAGATTCATGTGGAACAGTTCCAAGGGACAAGTAGTGCTCACTACTCGTTTTGGCTTGAAGGAACTTCTTGTTTGTTTTTCGTTGACACATGCCTCACACATCTTCATGCCTTATAGATTGATCCTGGGCAAACCAATCACGAGGTCTTGAAGATACAACTTCAAGATCTAGTTTACTCCGGCATGTCCCAGTCTTTTGTGCCAAAGTTCCGCTTCATCAATGGAACTTGCAAGACACAATTTCCTTCGGAGTTTGTACAATGTGTCCACGAAGTAGACATTGTTGGACCTTGTTCCCTTGAGTATGATCTTGTTGGTTTTCTTGTTGATCACAAGACACTCCTTTGAATCGAATGTGACCACATTTTTCCCTTGGTCACACAATTGTGAGACGCTCAACAAGTTATACCCAAGGTCTTTGACCAGATTCACATTTTTGATCTTGATTCCTTTGTTGATGATTTCTTCGCTAGTTCCAATGATTTCGCCCTTGTTCTTGTTACCGAAAGAGACGTGGCCTCCATCGGCCTTTGTAAGTAGTGAGGTGAGATTATCTTTCTTCCTGATCATGTGGTTGGAACATCCACTATCAATGCCCCATATATTGTTCCCCCCTCACTACAACCTGCAAAATTAGTTAGATTTGGCGACCCAGGCAAGATGTCTCTTGCCCGGTTCCATGCAAGGAAACAAAGTTCTTTCACTCAAATAATCTACTATGTTATGAACTTGCGTGGAGTTCGTAGGACTCAAAGAGAAGGTCTAGACGGGTTCCCATTCTTGAGATCTTTCCCCTGCTTTGGTCTGTTCAGTTTTTTTCTTTGATTTTTTTTGCTTTTGTAGCTCTTGTTCCCAACAATGTGTGAGCTTTGAGCTTGTATTTTGGGGTAGCTTTCAATGTAGATCCCATGAGCTCCACACTCCCAGCAAGTTTTATAGTACTCTCTAAGATAGTTCTTTGGGTGAGGTCTTTGGATCCTATTTTTTTCCATGGTTTCCTGATTGTAAACTCTAGACTCGTTTCCCTTGGCTATCTTAAGGTACATTTTGTGGCTAGTGTTCCCAATGTAGTACCCAGTGTTCCCATCTTTCCCACTTTCAAGTACGCGAATTCTCTCTTCTATCTGAGCATTCTTCAGCTTTTGGCTTTGAAGCTCAAGATCCCTACATTCATTTCTTTCCTTTTTTGTGAGAGCATAGGTTCTATCCTTTGACGATCCTTCCCCATACCCTATTCCAGGCTTGGCTGAAACGAATTTGGTTGTAGGAATGGCTTCTTTAGTGGTTTGTGGAACGGAACTTTCTAGACACTTCTGACTTTCACTTAGTTTCTTAAGAATTTCATCCTTTTCACTCTCAATAGCTGAGCTCTTCTCTTAAGAGGGTGATCTCATTGAAAGAGCACTGCAATTTTTCGACAAGCTGCACACATTAGGAACAAAGGCTCCATTCCCAATTGTTCGGCTAACACATGTTTTGTCTAATCAAGTTTTCTTTGTATCTTGATATTATCTTTTAGCAACTTATTCAATAGCTTAAGTACTTCATGTTTTTCATATTGCGAAAGAGAGTCAAGAAGAGTTTTAGGATTTACCTCATTGGGTTGTTCCCCAGTGGTCTCCCCCATGGCCATGATGCAAGTTTCTGGAGTTGTCCATGCTTCTGGCTCCTCATCGCCAGATTCACTCCAAGTTGCTATGTATGCCTTGCTTTTGCCTTTGTAGGTCTTTGCTTCTTAGTTCCCTAAGGACAGGTTTTGGCGAAGTGTCCTTTCTTGTAGCATCCATAGCATGTGGCATCAGCGAGGTCTTTGTCTTTATCCTGGAACTTGTTGTTGGACTCGAAGTTCCTTCTATCTCCACAAGAGTTGCTTTTGAACTTTCATTTCTTATAGAAGTTCCTAAGGGCCTTTGTGACCAACATAAGTTCCTCATCGTCATCCTTCTCAAACTCCTCATACTGCTTCTAGACTGACTTAAGAACCTTCTCTAGTTAAAGAGATATGCCTCTCGTTTCCTTCTCTTGTTGTGCTGAGTCGGTGTTAGGAACTCACATTCATTAACACTAGTTAAAGAGATATGCCTCTCGTTTCCTTCTCTTGTTGTGCTTCTAGACTGACTTAAGAACCATAGGTACTAACGCCGATTGCCAAATATTTCAGTATAACAATTTGCGCGCCGCAAAGTAAAACACAGAACAACAAGTTCCCAAAACATGGGAACCACTGCAACGACGAAAAGAGAGGGACCAACCTCAAAAGAGATTAGAGTTCCCACGAGATGGGAACTCAGTGAACCAAAGTTCCCACATAATGGGAACTAGATGAGAAGAAAAAGAATCCCTCGAAGTCAAGAAGAGTTCCCAAGACAAGAGAATTGAGAAGACGAGAGTTCCCTTTGGATGGGAACTGACACATGTGCGAAAGCGACATCTCAGCGCATTTTAGGGATCCTGTCTATGTCGGACAAAAGGGTGTCTTAGACTTCTAAAATGCAGCAGGATGAAGATGACCATCCAACAGTGCAAAGTGATTCAAGAGTTGACAGTTAAAATTCAAATCAAAGTCACATGTCAACCTTAAGGATCATACTTGGATAGCAAGACAAAAAGGGTATTTAGGACATATACCTCTAATAGATAAGGGTTTCTAACGCCTATTTAAACCCTTCATCTGTGGGCTTGCTACTCACTTTTCACAAATCACAAACTCCAAACACAAAGAAAGAATAGCAAAAAGGTTGCTCAAGTGAAAACCATTAAGTTGGTGAAAAGTCCCCGACGGCGAGCTAATCTCGACGACGGTGTAGGACAAAGAATGAGTTCCTAGGTCTAGGGGAACTTAGGTGAAGAGAGAAAAGCAGAGAGAGAGAGGTTTGTGTTGATTTTTAGAGTATATAAACGGAATAGCATTTTGCATAAACAAGTTAAAGTAATAGTCGGCCCTTGTATGACAAGGCGGTTTGAGTAGACCCCGAAGGGTAATCTCATGAGTAGACCCCAAAGGGTAGTCTCGTTTGGGTGTAGACCGTAAAGATAATCACCATCGACCCATCAAAACATATTATAAAGTTGTCTTGGGTAAATTCTACGAGTCAAATGATTAAATCGATTTTTCCCTCAACGAATATTGCCCCTATTCCATGCCAAGGGATACCACAATATTGTTGTGAGATAAAACATACCAAACGACAATAGAGATGTTGGCAAGACAACTCTATCAAGATTAAACGCACCTTGTTCGAGTCCCATGATTCTTCTTCCTCCTTGACTTGGACGAAGTCATTCTCCCATGATCCTTGTGGTTCTTCCTTCACTTGGACGAAACCATCGCGCTATGGATTGAGGTTCCTCCTTCACATGCACTCGTGAAAGACCTTCCATGATATCACACAAATGTGTTTGTTTTTCTAACGAAAACACTTGACTACACAACGCTAGTCTTGACCGACTACTTGTATGTATATGACAACGTTTTTGTGTCTTCTAGTGTCTCATCAAATGGACGACGAACACCGTGATTTATAGGCATCCAAGTCTGTCCAAAAACCGCCTAATAGAAGTTACAAAAGTCAGTTGAGAAGTTGATAGGTTGAGAGAGAATCTAGGGAAGTTGTAACCAACTTCAACCTTATCCAAACACTCTCTTTCCTTGTCATCTTAGGCGTCTAACAAGCCCACAAAGGAGTCCATTGTGCCGTCCAAAAACCAGCCCAAAAGGCCCATAGAATCGGCCCAAAACTCTATCAGAAAATCCAATCCAAAAGCCCAAAATGGAAAAGCATATGGCCCATGCTCTAGCCCATGTGTGGCCCATTAAGCCCAATGGCATGCCGCATGGGCTGGCCCACCATGACCCACAACAAGCTAGCATAGCTAGGTACATAGATAGGTCACTTACCTAGTGTAGCTGGCCCTCAACTAATTGAGCTAGCCTCCAGCTAGTTGAGCTGGCTTGAGCTGCGTTTTAGCTCGTTGAGTTGACTAACAAACTATTTGAGCTAACTTTAGCTAGTTTAAGCATCCTTGAGCTACTCCCTAGCTACATGAGCTTCTTACAAAGCTTGTTCCTTGAGTCAAGAGCTTAGTCAAGCTTCTAGAGCTAACTCTAAACTAGTTTGAAGCTTCAACACTCCTTTCTAGTATGCATAACTATGTGCCAAGCTAATCTCAAGCTTTGATCCTTGCATAATGCATTCACCAAGCTTCGAGATGCTTTCAAACATTCATATAAACTTGCACAAAGCTATAAGACTCTTATACTTTACTCAAAACCAAACCTTATCTCAAATGCTCGTACTCGACGCCTTGTTCCTAAACCCTAGGCACACCGCAAGCATCATGCACACACCCTAGGCATGCCGCAAACACTATGCACACATGGTTATGCCCTTTCTAAGACGTAGGCGTGCCCCAAGCGGCTACATGCATGCCCCACACAAACATGCATCAGCGTGCCTCATCCAAGCACCGTGCCAATGTCGTGCAAGCGCGCACACCGTGCACCGACGTGACTTTATCGAGTGTCGATGCCTTGTGCCGCATCGGAGCGTCGTACGCGACCTAGGCGCGCTCTTGTCCCGCGCCGTTGCACACGAGGTTTCGTGACTCGGCGTCGATATGCATCTCTTGGATTCTTTCGTTTTCTATGACTACTTTACTTCTCTTTTCATATCATGGCAAGTCACATAGTCAATTTTCTCAATCAACATTTCTTTGTGACTTCTTTTCCTCAACATGCGTATAATGGGATTGATGACTTTTCACAAATCACCAACATTTCTCACCCATTTGAGCAATGTCATCAATGCTCTAAAAATTTCCAAACTCTATATCATAGAAGTAAATATCCCATGGATTTGAATTTACAACTTGTAGCTATCACATTGTGCACTAAAGAATCGTGGTGCTCTAAGAATTGAACCACTCAACTTGTCTAAGTACATCAAGCAATAGTACGACATGAGCTAACCTTAATGTTTATTCTTTTAACTTGACGCTTTTAAAGGCTTTTACGTCCCATATCCATTTCACATATGCTTTTAGGTGAGTAGTCCTAGAACTCCCTTGGAAGAAGCCTTATACTTCCACATATGCTTAGTTGAAACTTCTAACGTGCTCCTACCAAGGCACTTTCCAAAGTCTCATTAATGAAACAAAGTTTCAAAACTTTCCTTTTTATGTAGGCTAGAGCATGTCCTTTGATGGGGATTTTTATGCTCTCCAACCATATGTCCTTGGCCTACCATATTGAATTTAGCCCTACACCTTTCGGTAAGGGG
Organism: Fallopia convolvulus; assembly: GCA_964016875.1. Classification (NCBI taxonomy): domain Eukaryota; kingdom Viridiplantae; phylum Streptophyta; class Magnoliopsida; order Caryophyllales; family Polygonaceae; genus Fallopia; species Fallopia convolvulus. The sequence continues at coordinate 23,456,337 of OZ024730.1, forward strand.
GAATTGGGCGTCCAAGTCATAGATTGATCCCTAGGATTTTCACCCATCCCTCGAGTTGGTTTTAACACCAAAATTTATGCTAAACCTCTCGGTAAAGAGTTCAACAACTTTATTGTGTTTTCCAAAACTCAACCGAGTTGAATCTAAGTATGAATTATTTCTTAAGATAATATCCACTCATACTTAAATGTCAAATTCCAACCCAAAGTCGAATTTCAGCAAGATTGCCTCTTGGGATTTCCCAAGAGCGAGCTCCCATCACCAAAATTAGGAATTCATGACCAATCGTCGACTAAAGGTCTTCCTTAATTAGGTGATCCAACTTGCATTTAAACTTTCCAACATAGAAAGCATTTCCACCCATCCAATGCCTTAAGCATTTAAACATCATACCCTTGACAATGGCCATGTCGAGTTATCAACACCTTATCACTTGAGCGTCCTCAAGCCATGACACATACCTTGGAACCGTGTATCCGTTGATCCATAGGTGTCTTAAACATGTGTAAAATCAAGAAATTTCCATTTCCTTTCCAATGTATTGCACACTTAGATGATGATTTAAAAAATATAATTCACCTTCATCTCTTCACATTGGCATCTTCATAATTTCAACAATGAAGAACTCAAATAAACAAGACCGTTTCCATCTCATCCATTTCATTTGGTTTATACAAAATCAGCCATGTCATTTTCATATACACTTATTAAACACTCTTTAACCAGAGTTATTAAACTGACTATATTCTTTCATGCTATAAGCATATAAAGTCCTTAGAAAGACTTCCCAAATGACCTTCTTTACCTTTTGGCCATTTAACAAAAAGTTTTCCACTTCATGTACCACTTTCATCCTAACCACCAATTTATTGGAAGTTTGCATAGGATCATCATCCATATGACAATATGAGATGATTCAATTCTTCCTTTTCCTTAGAAAACTTTCATCCAAGAAACTTGAAGAATTATGCTCACTGGACAATCATCTTATAACAAGTGTTCTCTACACATGTTAAGGTTTGTCTTTCATAAACCATGCCATTATACTTCCCTTAGTCCCTTCAATGATCTATTTAACCATATAACTAATATAAAAGTTGTCAACATTTAGCTTTTCATGGCGCATTGACACTTTCCTTGGATCCGAGGATGGATCAAACGTCCTCATAGGTCTCTTTAAGACCGTTACTTGTACAATTGAAAGATCTTTCCAGCCTTTCAAAATTCTCAAACAAGCTCTATTAATCCATCCTAATGACATACAACATGAGCCACCCCAAGAATCTAATGGGGTATGTGATAATCCAAGTTTTTAAACTCAATCATATCATTTAATCTAAAACCTATAAAATAACCTTTTTCCTTGTGAACAGTAATTTCCTTGTGAACAGTATCCCGATCGGCTTAAAGCTTCACTATAATATTGGCGGCTTCAGCTTCAGCTTCGAGTCGGCTTCCTTGACTTAGCTCGGCTCCATTAAAAGAATCCTTTTCTGTCTTTCAAGGCATAGATAGCGAACTATTTCTGTCTTTCAAGCATAGATAGCGGACTATCATTCTACTCCTTTCTCTAAACTTGCCCCTCTCTTAATCAAAGCTCGACCACACCGGCATTGTTGAACACTGACTCACCAACTAGCACTCTCGCTCTCGCCGGATCGGACGCCACTGCTGGTGGCCTTCCGACTCCAACTCCCACCATAAGTTGTTGCACAAGAATTTCAAACTACTCTGAAGCCCTTCAATTTAGTGCAAAACTCCTTCGAGCCTTTCTCCGACAACCGTCAACACAACTTGAACCAGCGTTGGTGTAGGTCCGCACCAACAGCCACGCTGGCCGGCCAAAGCACCTTATCCCTTGATGTAGCATCTTTAACTGTAGCTTCCTTCAATTTGCAATAAAAATCAGGTAAATTTAGGCTGTCACTGTGAGTTAGCTAAATCAATTTGCTAATGCTTTTATGCTTAATTAGTTGGATTTATTTTGGTATATCTCTTGTTCATTTGATTTGTTTTATTGATTTTCTTAGGGTTTCTTAGTATACAAGTTATAATTAAGATGTGTAGCTGGTTTTGGTGAGGGGAGCTTGTACAGGAGATGTTCTTTTCTCCAATAGAGAGTAAAAAATAGGACATCTTGAAAAAAAGAGGCTTTGTTGGTCTTGGATTTGGAATGCTCATGAATGAAAACATAAAGTTAGAGTGTGTACTTGGATTTGGTGAGCGGTGGTTTTATAGAAGTTGCTCTTTTTCCCAATAGAAAATTTTGCATCAGTTTCAGCTTGCTTTAATTAGTCATTTTTCTGATTTTGTCCAATCTAAAAGGTTGATTTTGATTGGTGTGAGTTTGGTGACTAATTTGAGATCCTATAAGGTGATGGGATGTCCTCTATAGAACAATGATATGGTCTTTTGATGTAAGCTAAAGTTGGAGATTGTTGAACAATATTAACATGAAATTGATTAAATTTGAGGTTCTTCATCTCCATGGTTGATTTAGATTTCATTTCATAATTTATTGATTTAGCAGTGATGATATACCATGGGCTATTTTCTATTGAATGATTTGTATATCATAATTTTACTGTATGTCTAATGTTTGATGATAGCTTAGTTGACTGAAGAAATTAAATACAAGAATGCCAATTTTTTTGCTCAACAAAGGATAGTATACTAACTGTTTGTGAGCTTCATTTGAGAATAATGACACCAACACTTTTTTTGGTTAATCCAAAGCTTATTGCTCTTAACTTCCCATGCAACATAATAATTGATGTGATTCCATCTACCGAGTCATGTCCCCATGATTTGAGTGAAGATTCCATCCCTAAAGACAAGCCCAATCTGCACGATAAAGGGGAGCCAATACTTGGACAAGCAACCAAAGACGATGTTCGAGGCGCTATGAAGCCGAGACAAGGAGCCATACCCTATCTTGGGCGCATCACACGAGCCCTAGCTAAGTCTATACTAGACAAAATCAAGGAGGAGCTCATGGCTCATAAGTTTCCGATGGCTAATGACGGTGAAGGTTGGAGTGTTCTTGTGACTATTGGTTCGACTAGTGCTAAAACTTGAATTATGTTTTGTTAAGGGTTTTTAGTTGAATTTCTTGAAATTTAAGGGTGTTTTATGTAATTAGAGAGAAGTGAGGGTGGCTGAGTTGAGAGAGGCGTGGCATTAGGGTTATAAGGCCCATTTTTGGCCTCCTTTCTCCCTTAGAGACTTGGACGAAATTTGCTTCTCTTTTCCTTGCATTTTCAATTCGAAGTTCTTGTTTTGTTTCGTTCAATTCTCGTTGTTCAATTGTCGGTGATGGCCGGATCGATGGAGGGGATGATAGTGCAAAGAGATCGCCACGAGAATCCAAGGAATTCCGACAACAAACACCACGCAACTGACCCGTCTTCAACTGGTTGGATCTTCCTCGTCCGAATGAGATGGTGCAGAAACCTCCGAGATGGATGATGGTTCGAAATGGAGAGAACAAGGGGATATGGTTGCTTGATAACTTGGATATGACTCACCAAGCTCTCAAACAAACTAGGATGCTCGAAATTGTCGGATATGACTCACCAACAATTGAACAACGAGAATTGAACGAAACAAAACAAGAACTTCGAATTGAAAATGCAAGGAAAAGAGAAGCAAATTTCGTCCAAGTCTCTAAGGGAGAAAGGAGGCCAAAAATGGGCCTTATAACCCTAATGCCACTCCTCTCTCAACTCAGCCACCCTCACTTCTCTCTAATTACATAAAACACCCTTAAATTTCAAGAAATTCAACTAAAAACCCTTAACAAAACATAATTCAAGTTTTAGCACTAGTCGAACCAATAGTCACAAGAACACTCCAACCTTCACCGTCATTAGCCATCGGAAACTTATGAGCCATGAGCTCCTCCTTGATTTTGTCTAGTATAGACTTAGCTAGGGCTCGTGTGATGCGCCCAAGATAGGGTATGGCTCCTTGTCTCGGCTTCATAGCGCCTCGAACACCGTCTTTGGTTGCTTGTCCAAGTATTGGCTCCCCTTTATCGTGCAGATTGGGCTTGTCTTTAGGGATGGAATCTTCACTCAAATCATGGGGACATGACTCGGTAGATGGAATCACATCAATAATTGTTCTAACTAACATGCTCCAAAATTTTCTCCTTTTTATAGACAAAATTAAGGTTTGATAAAAGAAATTTCCAACTTGAGTAAAATATTTTTTTTTTGAAAGAGTACAATAGAAATAATAATTAAAGATAAATAGTTTGCAAGGAAACCCTCGATAGAATTGTTTAAGGATGATGGGATACTAGAGTACACCAAGTCACTGAAGTTCATAATGTAGGAGGAAGAAGGATCCAAAAAGGCTGGTTCTTGTTGCTGGTAATTTTGATGAAAATAATCATCTAGATCTTGGTTACTTGGGTACATGTTTCTTGATAATTCATCAGACATGGAAGTTGAACAAGTTAGCTGGCCCTCAACTAATTGAGCTAGCCTCCAGCTAGTTGAGCTGGCTTGAGCTGCGTTTTAGCTCGTTGAGCTGACTAACAAACTATTTGAGCTAACTTTAGCAAGTTTAAGCATCCTTGAGCTACTCCCTAGCTACATGAGCTTCTTACAAAGCTTGTTCCTTGAGGCAAGAGCTTAGTCAAGCTTCTAGAGCTAACTCTAAACTAGTTTGAAGCTTCAACACTCCTTTCTATTATGCATATCTATATGCTAAGCTAATCTCAAGCTTTGATCCTTGCATAATGCATTGACCAAGCTTCGAGATGCTTTCAAACATTCATATAAACTTGCACAAAGCTATAAGAGTCTCATACTTTACTCAAAACCAAACCTTAGCTCAAATGCTCGTACTCGGCGCCTTGTGCCTAAACCCTAGGCACGCCGCAAGCGTCATTCACACACCCTAGGCGCGCCACAAACCCTGTGCACGCATGGTTATGCCGTTCCCAAGGCGTAGGCGAGACCTAAATGGCTACATGCACGCTCCACACGAACATGCATCGGTGTGCCTCATCCAAGCACCGTGCCAATGCCATGCAAGCGCGCACACCGTGCACCAGCGCGACTCTACCGAGCGTCGATGCCTTGTGCCACATCCGAGCGGCGTACGCGACCTATGCGCGCTCATGTCCCGCGCCGTTGCACATGAGGTTTCGTGGCTCGGTGTCGGTGTGCATCTCTTGGAATCTTTCCTTTTCTATGACTACTTTACTTCTCTTTTCATATCATGGCAAGTCACATATTCAATTTTCTCAATCAACATTTCTTTGTCACTTCTTTTCCTCAACATGCTTACAATGGGATTGATGACTTTTCACAAATCACCAACAATTTGTGTTTCACTTCGTCTTGTATTGTGAGCGTTCAATGGGTTACGGTTGAGAGAATACATTAGTGTTGCCTAGGTAGAGAGTGATGCGATCAAGCCCACATGTACCCACCTTCCCGGCCTGCCTCGCTCGGTGCATCTAACCAATGGGTCAGCCTCTAGTCTGCCTCGGTCGACGATCTGACTAGTGGTGCTCAATCGCATGTCACGGGCTGCATCCGATGCACCCCAACCTGCATGAAGGTTCACACCTTTTTAATCATGCAGGATGTTGGAGGCAGGATTTGAGCCCAAGACCTCCCTTTATCAAGGTGGGATCCTTCACCTTGACAACCAACTCCACTGCAGTAGAGTTGGCACCCCTTACCTCTTAATGACACACCACGAAAATGAAATTACTAGTAACACTTCTCTACTTATATTAGATGGAAAAAGCTTTCTCAATTCAAGTTATAAAGAATAGTTCCATAAAACATTATTGAATTCAAAGAATGTATTATAAGTATTATGATAATCTAAACCACATGAAAGACCTTAATATTAAACTACGAGAAATTTGCGTTATGGCATCCCCAATGAAACATTATTTGCAAATGACATAGGTCCCAATACTTAAGCCATGCATATTATTAGTGTGTAAATATTTACGAATTTCCTTAACACATAGTAGTGAAGAAAATTCATTCATTATATTGTACCACAATTAGAACCATAAATAAATAATACTAAAAATGCAGAATTTTGAAATCCACAAGCATATAACTCTTATCACATTTATTGAGACCACATTAACATACATGAAAAAAAACATAAATGTCGTTTTACATAATTAGTACATAAGTTGAATATAGATCTAAAAAGGCAAAATGTTGAAAGATACAAAAATATTATTACTCCTACCACATTTATTGTCACCACATTAAAATACATAATCTCCTAAATGAAAAAAGGGTATAGATTTGCAGAGTTTTGAAATCCACAAGCATATAACTCCTATCACATTTATTGCAACCACATTAAAATGCATGGAAAAAAAAGTGGCTAAACATCTTTGTACATAATTAGTACACAAATTGGATCTAGAGCTAAACATGCAGAATGTTGAAAGAAACAAATATATTATAACTCCTACCACATTTATTGTCACCACATTTAAATATATAATCTCCTAAATAAAAAAAGAGTACATGTTCTTAAAAAATTGAATGCTAATTATATTTTTAGAACATATTTTTGTCCTGGCATACACTCAATTGCTAAAAAATATGGAGGTTTTTGTTAACCATCAAGGAGCACCTTTACCTACTCATGCTATTTTTGTTCTATGTCCAACATTGAAATTGCAGAATTCTAAGATGAACAGTGGCGCTTAAAAAAGTTCACTTTTTTGATGCGATCAAGCCCACCTGTACCCACCTTCCCGGCCTGCCTTGCTTGGCCTATCTAACCAGTGGATCAGCCTCTAGTTTGCCTCAGTCAGTGATCTGACTAGTGGCGCTCCATTGCATGTCATGGGCTGCAGCCCAGGCACCCCAACATGTAGGAAGGTTCACACCTTTTAATCATGCAGGATGTTGAGGCATGGTTTGAACCCAAGACCTCCCTTTATCAAGGTGGGATCCTTCACCTTGACAACCAACGCTACTGCAGTGGAGTTGGTTGTCAAGGTTCTTAGGGTGCATGGGTGATAGAGCATATTTTTATTCTCATTTCATGCATTTTTAGCTGGAGTTTCGTTTTAATTCGTAGTTTAGTTTTGTTTTAGTTTAGTTCGGAATCTATGCTTTTTTATGCTTCATTACAGGTTGGAAGGTGATTCGTGGTGGATATCAAGTTAAGAACCGGAGTTAGGAATGAGTGGAGAGCATTGAAGTGAAGAAACAAAAGGGAAAAGCACAAGTCCAGAAGGAGAGGCCAAACCGCGTCAAGAATACATGTGCCAACGCTGAGAGGAAAAAGATTCTGAGACCAGGGCGCGGGCAAAGCGGCCAAGAGCGCAACCGCGCTCTGGTGAGGATTGACCGTGCTCTAGCGTGTTAGTGCGACGCTATGTTTGGGCTTCTGTTTTATCTTTGGGCCGACTTATTTTATTTTAGGATGTTTTTGGATATGATATAAATACTCTTTTAGGGTTTTATTTTGAGAGGTGATACTTTATTATTCTACGTTATTGTTCAACGCTGGAGAGAACTCTTGGGAAGAAACCCTAGATTGCACAATTGAAGAGAAACCTAACTCTTGTAAGTTTAATTTCTTCTTTAATGTCATTTTCTAGCTAATTTCCCATGTCCAACTAGTTAGTTGAAGTTGTATGCATGATTGTTTGTGAGATTTGAATTATTTTAATTTGCCTTGACTAGATTGAATTTTTCCATGCTTAATCGATTAGATTCGCTTAGGATTACCATAGCTTGATCGCCTATTCTATTGCTAGTTGAATTACAACTAGGATAACTAAATATACGGTGGAATTTGATTATTCATGGATGCATCCTTCGATTAGACTTATAGACGATGGAATGAGATTAATCAAAGGAGGAGAATTCAATGACAAAACTTCATGAATAGACGGTAGAATTTATGAACTATGTTTCTATTGAATGCTTTGAACTATTTTGCATGATTTGCCATAGAAGGTTTTCTAGGTTAATTGGTTAAAAGGTTATTAACGACGGTGCATATTGATAACCACTTTGAGCTTGAATTCCATGAATTCACAATAGATTAGTCAAGGGAACTGAAATAAGAATAATCAAAGATCAAACCTCAAGTATGCAATGGATACGAAACTAGATGGACACTTTCTTTCTACTTGGAAACTCAACTACTTTACTTGCTTTGTTTTTTTATTTAGATTAATAGTTAAAAATCTTGAAATCCCGTTTAATTACTTTAGTAATATTAATTAAACACAAGAAATATGAGTCTTTGTGGGTACGACCCCTTGCTTTCACTATACTTAGGTTTGAAAGTTAGGATTTTTCTTTGACAACGCTTTTAGTGCAACATAAAAGTGCTCGTCAAATTGGGCGCCGTTGCAGGGGACTCGGCTACTTCTCTGTGTTTATTTAGTGTTACTATTTTTTTAGGGTGTGAACCACTTGCATGGTTCATACCCGCGCTAAAAAATCCATATCTTGTTGCTTTTGATCCAGAAATTGAAAGGAAAATCTCTAGGTTGCGTCGAGAAGTTCGTGATTTCTTTCGTGAGTTACCGTTAAACCTGGATTCTTCCACATCTGATTCTGAATCTGAAGGCATTCCTGAAATTGTGGAGTTGGCTCAATAGACACTGAGACAGTTGATTGCACTTGATTTGGCCCAACAACCATTGGCAGTGAAGCTACCTGAGCTCCCTGACGGTGTCCAATTTGAACTGAAATCTGGGTTGATTCACTTCCTTCCTCAATTCGATTGGAAGGCGGGTGAGGATCCCAACAAACATTTGGCTGAATTTCATGTTGTCTTCTCCAACATGAAACCGAAGGGCGTAACTGATGAACAAGTCAAGCTTAGAGCTTTCTTTTTTTCCTTGAAAGAGGGAGCTAGTGACTGGCTCTATTACTTGGCTCTTGGCACTATTGAGACTTGGGAGCAAATGAAGAAAGCTTTTCTTGAGAAATATTTTCCTGCCACAAAGCTTTCAAGTCTGAATAAGAGTATTAGCAACATTGAACAACTCCCGAATGAATCACTATATGAGTATTATGAGAGGTTCAAGAAGCTAATCTGAAGCTGCCATTATCATGGTTATTCTCAGTCGGATCTTGTTATGTACTCCATGAAGGTTTATTGGATGAAGAACGACAACATGTCAACGCTGCTTGTGGAGGAAACATCCTGGATCAGACTCCTGCTGAGGCATTTGAGCTTTTCCATGAACTATCTGAAGGCTCTCGTTAATTCAGCAAAAAAGCTACAACGAGAGCTTCCCATTCTATTGATGCTAGTGCTTTACATGAGGAAGTAAGTGAGATGAAGACAATGTTCAAGCAATTCATATTAGGAGGATGATCGCTCGGGATTGCGAGGGTCTAGAGATACAATTTATAACCCGACCCCGTTGTAGCACGTGGTGGGTGTCGAACACTCGGGAAATCTACTCGATTGAGGTGCCTAGACACTATAAAGCTGGAAAGGAGAACTTAAAACAAAGGAAAACAAAGAGAACAGTCGGGACCGACACAAGTGTCACGTCGGGCCCGATGTTGGCGACAAAGAGGAAGTCGGGACCGATGTAGGGCAAGTCGGGCCCGAGGTAGCTGGGTTTTGTCGAACTCAAAGATTGAAAGTAGATCTTGGGCTTTTGGGTTCCTTCTCTAGTAGATTAAGGCTTTTCCACCCCAATTCAAGCAATAAGTGATGATCGGAATAGGATCGAGTGCTTTCGCCCTCGTTCCATCCACTTCTACACATCGATCATTGGGGAAATCTCCTTCGAAGCAAGGTCTTGAGATTGACACATGTTCACTTTCGCTACTTTGCCAATCACAAGCCTTGATTCCTTACTTTCGCAAGGAATTGTAGCTCTATGTAGAGTGGGTTCCTAGATCAAGTACTCAAGGCTATGGAATTGGGGTTTCTAGCCCAAACCTAGTTAGAGTTTTCTCCCATAACCCAAGATCAAGGAGATCTACTCCATATGGCAAACAAAGAAAGCAAACAAATCAAAAAGCAAGGCAATCAACATCATCTATCTCAAACCAAAGCAAAGTTTCATTCACAAATCAAAAGCAATCCACAAACTCCAATCAAAGGTTTCCAAATCCACAAGATCAAAACAAAGCAAAGCTAATCTATCAACCAAACCTATCAAATCTCCCTCTCCCTTGGCCGATTCTCTCTCTTCTCCTTCTCCTCTCCTTCCTCCTTGCTCTCCAAGTATCCTCTTGAGAGTTTTTGAGGGTTGGGTTCCTTGCTAAGTGTGGGAACCCCATACTTAGTCTCTAAACACACATGCATCACAATCCAACATGAATCATCATGGATATCTTCTAACAATGGCTAAGCAAATGATCATACTACATCATGATTAGGCTATAGCCAACAATGAAACACATGAATCCGCATCATATCACAAGAAAAGAGCAAAAACTGCATGGATCGACTTCCAACCTATGTCGGGCCCGACTTACTCAACCTCGGTCCGACTTGATGGACCGACTTCCACAACTCGGGCCCGACTTATCTGGGCACGTCGATCTCGACCTAGTTCATGCTTCGACCCTAACCTCAAATCAACCCAAATCACTCTATCATGCACTTAAATTTCAAATTCAACCATCAAACATCCCTAATCGAAGTTCTAAATGGATCCAAGCATGCATAAACAACTTTGAAGCTCAATTTCACAAATCATGCAAATCCACCATTGATGCTCAAGCTCAAACTTTCAATCAAACATGGCATTACTCAATCTATGCAATGAAAGCACAAAATCTCTAAGGAAATAGGTAAAGATCGAGTAACACATACCGGATTTGAAGAGTATTGAACTTTTAAACAAATAATCAACTTAGAACCCAAACTTTCTCAATATAGATCGAGATGGGGGATGAAGAACGAGATTGAACTCGAGATTTGGAATCGGGTTAGGGAGGCCTTTTCGTGGTTGGATCGAGATGAAGAAAGGAGGATGTGTGGATCGAGTATGGTGAGAGAGGGAGGGCCGATTTTGAGAGTGTGAGGGAGATGAATTGTATTTTGGGAATGGTGGTTAGTATGAAGATGGTGGGTAGGTGGGGGATGGTATTTAATGGGGGAAAGGGACAAATTAGGTCAAGGGCAAAATTGGCATTCCACCTAGTCAAATCGGGTCGGACCGACTTCATGGACCGACGTCCCTATGTCGGGCCCGACTTACCTGGGCTCGATGTGGGAGTATTCGGGTCACCAATTTTACTCCATCCTCTTGCAACTTCTTTCCCATATTTCCATTTATATATTTTCTCACCTCAAATCCTACACAACCTTGAAGAATACACAACACCAAAAATCCAAAAAACACTAGATAGAGATTGGTTAGAGAAAAGCTAGGCTACACTAAGAAAAATCAAATTAAAATTACGAAAAGAAAGCTACTAGCTCGGGTTGCCTCCCGAGAAGCGCTCGTTTAGAGTCACTAGCTTGACTTCCTAACCTCAACCTCAAGGCGGGTGAAACACGGTGAATTGCTCGCCATTGTTGTGCCCATTCCCATTTCCCTCATACCCATAAAACCACCAACGATGGTCTATATAGGCATGGCTCTCCGATCTCGGGCCTCTCTCATCATAGTCCTCCAACGGATGAGATTTCTCCTCCTCACTTGCTCCATCATGTTCCTCTTTTCCTACACCAAAGTTATCCAAAGAATTCCTAGGAGATTCTACCAATTCATCTTTGAAGTCACTAAGGCAAATGTAGGAGTCTCCTAAGTCATCTTTCAAATCACTTAAACAAATGTAGGAATCAAAAGTTTGGGAAGAATTGTGGTCATCACCAACATCAAAAGGATATAAGTAAGGATACTCTTCATTTCTCCTTGGGCTAGCATTGATACTTGACTCATCTTGTTCCTCAACTTGCTCCAACAACTCCCTTGCTTGTATTTGTTTATTGAACCCTTCATCACTTCTCAACACAATGACCTCTCTAGCAACTTCCACTTCTTCTCCTTTTCTCTTGGCACTCTCTTCAAGTTTGAGGATAGCCAAGGCGTCCGGCTCATTCAAAGCTTTGTTGAAGTGAAAATCGACCTTTTCTTCACCAATCTCAAAGGAAACTTTGCCGTTTTTGACATCAAACCTTGCCCCCGCCGTAGCTAAAAATGGTCTTCCTAAGATTATTGGGACCAAGGGGTCCTCGTGCATGTCTAAGATCACGAAATCATCGGGAACAAAGTACTTTCCAACTCGCACCGGCACGTCATCCAATATTCCCTTAGCCTTGATGATGGAACCGTCGGCCATAGTTAGGGACATATCGGCCAACTCAATTTCACCTAAATTTGCCCTTCTCCAAATACTAATGGGCATCACCGAAACACTTGCCCCAAGGTCACATAAGGCTTGGAAGTTTTTAGACCCCACACCAATGGTTATAGCAAAGCGACCGGGATCTCCTAGCTTTTGCGGTAACTCCAAGGTCTTGACCTCATCTTGCATTTCAACTATGGACCTCTTCTTGCTCAAAATCTCCTTTAAAAACTTGGCATAGGATGGCATCTCGCTCAATGCATCGGTGAACGGGATAGAGATGTTCAAGCCTTGCAAAAGCTTGAGAAACCTCTTGAACTTGTTCTCAACAACATCTTTCGGCTTCTTTGAGGGATATGGAAGAGTTGTTGCACCTTGAATCTTGCTCGGATCAACCTCCTTGGACTTCCCCACTTGACTTGCAACATTTCCTGGTTGGACCGACTTGGGCACCACGTCGGGCTCGATGTTGTGAACCTCGGTCCGGGGTAGAGGAGTTGATCTTCCTGCTGGATCGACTTCAGGGAACGTCGGACCCGACTTGCTGGGTAAGTCGGTCCGGCTCTCTTCATCCTTCTTAGGCATGTGTGGCTCGGGTAGGTTTCGGCCACTTCTCAATCCAATTGCCCGGACTTCATTTTGATTGTTTTGAGCTCGGGGTTCTCCTCGGGTCGGCCCGGAAGTCTCCCATTCTCTCTCGGGGCTTGAGTTGCAATTTGGGCAAATTGATTGTCGACTTGCCTCCTCCATGCGCCAAACTCATTGAATTGGGTCCTCATCTCCTTGAACCCATCCCTCATCTCTTGAGCAAATGATTGTAGCTCATTGAATCCCGGTGGCCTATATGGTGGTGGTTGCGGCGCCCTTGGCTCGTTTTGGTTGAAGTTGTTGTTGTAGCCTTGAGCTTGACCGTTGTTCCACCGGCCATTACGACCATTGTTGAAGTTGCCTCTTCCACCGAAAATTCCTCGAACATAGTTTGCCTCCTCAATTCGCTCGGCCAAGCGCACTTGGCTCTCATTCGGACAAACTTGTGTAGCATGTGCAAAGGATCCACGATCCTCACAAGCTCTAGCATTTTGCTTGTAGTAGTGGACTTGCCTCTTAAGCTTGCTCACTTCATCTTCAAGGAATTGGAGCTTCACATCCTTGTCAATGTCTTCCCCCTTTGGATCATATAAGTTCCTTGCACCTTCACCTTGAACCTTCACCTCTTTGCTAGCTTGACTCACCCCATACATGGCCTCATAATCGGATAGCTTGTCAAGTAGCTCCCAAGCTTGATCCGGTGTCAAGTCTATGAACCCACAATCGGTGTGGAGATTGAGCTTGTCCTTCGTTGCCAGATTGATGCCTTGGAAAAAGATGTCTTGGAGCACATAAGGTTGTTGGCCATGAGTAGGACATTGGCGCAACATCTCCTTGAAATGGTCCCATGCTTCGAAGAGAGGCTCATTCGGACCTTGTTGAAAGCTTGCAATTTTCCTTCTTAGCTCGGTTGTCTTTCAGGGCGGGAAGAACTTCATCAAGAAAGCATCATAGAGTGCCTTCCAAGTTGTGATTGACCTAGGGGCTTGGCTCTCGAGCCAATGTGTGGCCTTGCCCCCAAGTGACCACTTGAACGCCTTTAGAAGCACATACTCCAACGTCTCCTCGTCGGTAGAGATCGTCTCACACATGTCCACAAAGCGTTTGACGTGCTCTATAAGACACTCATGTGGACGACCCTCGAATTGATCACGCTTGATGAGGGAAATGAATTGCGTCTTGATCTCAAAATTCTTGGCAACCTCGAGAAGCACAATAGCCGGTTCGGGTACCCTCAACTCCGGATGCATGTATTGGCGTGCATTCCGGGGTAGAGCGTTGAGTTGAGCCTCGGCCCTCAGCCGTTGCTCCCGTTCTCTTCTTGCCATCACCTCTTGATTGTCCTTCTCAAGTTGCAATCTAGCCATTTCGGCCCTAAGTTGATCCAACTCCTCATCAACATGGAGAGCTTGATTCTCCATCCTTTTCCTTCTTCGGGCTTCTTTGAGAATACTTTCCGGATCACTCACAAACTCAAGCTCAAGTGTTCCTCGGGAGGAACGAGCTAGCATACACCTACGAAACAAAGACACAAACCAAAACAAATCAAAAACAAACAAAGGGTTTGGGCTATTCCCTCACCCAAATCACTACCAAAACACAAGAAACTCACCAAATTGGCACTCAATTCACTTAGACTTCCCCGGCAACGGCGCCAATCTTTTGATCGCTCGGTTGTGCGAGGGTCTAGAGATACAATTTATAACCCGACCCCGTTGTAGCACGTGGTGGGTGTCGAACGCTCGGGAAATCTACTCGATTGAGGTGCCTAGACACTAGAAAGCTTGAAAGGAGAGCTTAAAACAAAGGAAAACAAAGAGAACAGTCGGGACCGACACAAGTGTCACGTCGGGCCCGATGTTGGCGACAAGAGGAAGTCGGGACCGACGTAGAGCAAGTCGGGCCCGAGGTAGCTGGGTTTGTCGAACTTCAAAGATTGAAAGTAGATCTTGGGCTTTTGGGTTCCTTCTCTAGTAGATTAAGGCTTTTCCACCCCAATTCAAGCAATAAGTGATGATCGGAGTAGGATCGAGTGCTTTCGCCCTCGTTCCAACCACTTGTACACATCGATCATTGGGGAAATCCCCTTCGAAGCAAGGTCTTGAGATTGACACATGTTCACTTTCGCTACTTTGCCAATCACAAGCCTTGATTCCTTACTTTCCTAAGGAATTGTAGCTCTATGTAGAGTGGGTTCCTAGATCAAGCACTCAAGGCTATGGAATTGGGGTTTCTAGCCCAAACCTAGCTAGAGTTTTCCCACATAACCCAAGATCAAGGAGATCTACTCCATATGGAAAACAAAGAAAGCAAACAAATCAAAAAGCAAAGCAATCAACATCATCAATCTCAAACCAAAGCAAAGTTTCATTCACAAATCAAAAGCAATCCACAAACTCCAATCAAAGGTTTCCAAATCCACAAGATCAAAACAAAGCAAAGCTAATCTATCAACCAAACCTATCAAATCTCCCTCTCCTTGGGCCGTTTCTCTCTCTTCTCCTTCTCCTCTCCTTCCTCCTTCCTCTCCAAGTATCCTCTTGAGAGTTTTTGAGGGTTGGGTTCCTTGCTAAGTGTGGGAACCTCTTTCAATTAGAAGACAAGAGAGCCTTTATAGATGAGGGGCAAAAGTGGAAGTCCACCATTTGGTGCCTTGGAGCCCAAGCACCAATCGACCGACTCGGCCCGACACGGAGGACCTCGGGCCCGACTTACTGTGCAAGTCGGTCCGAGGTTGAAAACTCCATCTCGGGCCCGACGTGGTTCCAGCTCGGTCCGGACCTCGTTCCACCTTCTTCTTGTTGGCTTTTCTCTTGTTCTTCTTCATGGCTTGCTCCTCTCTTTCCCTCTTAAGCTCGGGCCTTGCTCCATGTTCCGACTCTCCTTCAAAACGATCCTTGATCCATGCCAAATTACCTACAAAACACATAAAACGCGCATAGTCTCCGAATCTCATAGAAATACGGGAACTAAGCTAAAAAGGAACAAAACACACAAGAAAAGGGGAAAAAGAAACATATTTACAAAGGAAATCATATATAAAAACACCACCAAATAAAGAGACATCAGAGGACAACAACAAGTCAAAGCTTGCGGTTTCTACTCCGACATTACTCCCAAGACAGATGCTTGTCCTACTCTTCATACTCAAGAGGAAGAAGTTAATGCGCTTGGAGACTATGGGCCACAAAGGCAAAGATATGATCCTTATTCGAACATGTACAATCTGGGATGGAAGGATCATCCTAATTTGAGGTATGGGAGTCAGAATCAACAATGTGCACCTCAAAGCGGTCATCAAGGTTTTAGACCTGCCTTTTAATTTCGGCCTCAAGCACCAAATCAAGGCCCATCTTTTTCCACGGATGACATGATCCTCACTCTTGCCCAAAGCACGACTACTATGCAACAATCCATGGGGCAATTTCAGTAAGAAACCAAGTCAAGCATCACCAACTTGGATTATCAAATGAGCCAACTAGAAAAGGAGATGACCAAACTTGAAGCTAAAGATCCAATAGATTACCTTCTCAAATGGAGCTCAATTCTTAGCAAAATGTAAACGCAATCTCGCTTCGGAGTGGTAAAGTGTTGGAAAACAAAGCCAAAACGCAACTAACTTTGCATGAGAAAGAGGACGAGGAGGGCAAAATTTCAGGATTTTTATAGTTGCCCGAACTCGATCAAGGTGGCAAGAGCGTGACGGCGCCCCCGAGTCCCAACCCGCGCCAAGGCACCAGAAACTCAAACATGCTGAGCGCGGGCAAAAACAGCGGGAGGGCGACCGCGACCTTGGTGGTCTAGACCGCGCCTAAGGTTTTGTGCGAGGACTCATCTAATCCTTCGACCTTGGCTCCCAAATCTCTTCCACCATTTCCTAATGCATTAAATGAAACCCGTAAGATCGAGAATGACAAAGAGATCTTCGAGACGTTTAGCAAATGCGAGGTGAAAATTCCACTTCTCAAACTTATCAAGAGCATTCCTCGCTATGCTAAATTCTTGAAGGAGCTATGCACGGTCAAGTGGAATCAAAAGCTTAAGGGTAAGCAAAATATCAAGGTTAGCGAGCAAATCTCAGCGATCTTCCAAAGACGAATGCCAGAGAAGTGCGGAGACCCAGGTATGTTCACTATCCCTTGCATTATAGGTGAAACTAAGTTCGATAAGGCTGTGCTAGACTTGGGTGCTTCTATAAATGTCTTGCCTTATTCCATATAGAATCTCTTGAGCTTGGTCCATTGCATACAACAAGTGTAGTAGTTCAATTGGCCGATAGATCTAATGTTTACCCCAAGGGGATTGTAGAAGATGTGCTTGTTATGGTTGATAAGTTAGTCTTTCCCGCTGATTTTTATGTACTTGAGATAGAACATGACAAGCATGCGGCCCCAATTCTCTTAGGTAGACCATTCTTGAAAACGGCCAAAATAAAAATTGATGTGTGTAGTGGCTCATTAACCATGAAATTTTATGGGGAAAGGGTTGAGTATAATATTTATGATGCCATGAAATTTCCCTATGATGACAATTCTTTATGCTCTATTGATGTTTTGGATACTCTTGTCCAAGATTTCTTTGATATTAATGATCTTGATGAGTTGAAATCTACTCTTGAGAACTCTATGGTTAATATTGATGAAGTGGATTTGATGCTAAACGATGATTATGAGCGACCACTCTTGCTACCGGGCTCTAAGCCCCTACCACTAACATTGCCAAGCGTGAAGCTTGTTATTTTTATTGTGCAAGCCCAAAAGTGGAGCTCAAGCAATTACCGGACCACCTCAAGTATGCCTTTCTAGGTGATGGAGAAACTTTACCGGTGATAATCCCAAACAAGCTGACGGAAGATCATGAACACCGGTTGTTGGATGTGTTAAGGGAGCATATATCCGCTATAGGATGGACCATTCCCGACATTAGAGGAATAAGCCCCTCTACATGTATGCATAGAATCCTATTGGAGGATGAAGCAAAACCCTCAAGACAACCACAAAGGAGGTTGAAAACACCCATGATGGAAGTTGTGAAAAAGGAGGTCCTCAAACTTCTTAAAGCAGGTATGATTTTTCCAATATACGATAACAAATGGGTTAGTCATACTCAGGTCATTCCCAAGAAAGGTGGGATCACGGTAAAGGATAATCAAGAAAGTGAGCTCATTCCAACAAGAATTCAAACCGGGTGGAGTGTCTGCATCGATTACTGAAAGCTTAACACGGTAAACCGTAAAGATCATTTTCCTTTACCTTTTATTGACCAAATGCTTGAGCGACTTGTGGGTCGTTCCTTCTATTGTTTCTTGGATGGGTATTCAGGTTATTTCCAAATAGCGATTGCTCTTGAGGATCAAGATAAGACGACATTTACTTGCCCATTTGGCACATTCGCCTACAAAAGAATGCCATTTGGTCTATGTAATGCGCCCGCAACCTTTCAAAGGTGTATGGTTAGTATATCCTTTGAGTACATTGAGAACTCATTGAAGTTTTTATGGATGATTTTACCATTCATGGGAATGATTTTGATTCTTGTTTGACTCACTTGACACTTGTGCTAAAATGATGCAAGGATACTAACCTTTGTCTAAATTATGAAAAATGCCATTTATGGTAGAGCAAGGCATAGTGTTAGGTCATATAGTTTCATCTAAAGGAATTGAAGTCGATAAGGAAAAGGTTGAAGTAATTCAATCCTTGCCTTATCCCACTATTGTTCGAGAAGTGCGCTCTTTTATTGGTTATCTAGGTTTTTACCGCAGGTTCATTAAGGACTTCTCAAAGATTGCTTCACCCCTTTGTGAGTTGCTGAAGAAGGATGTTACCTTTGACTTTAATGAAGGTTGTAAAAGATCTTTTGATGAGTTGAAGTCTCGCCTCACCACTGCACCAATAACTCAACCCCCGAATTGGTCTCTACCCTTTGAGCTAATGTGCGATGCAAGTGACTATGCGGTAGGAGCAGTCTTGGGTCAAAAGATTGCTAAGGCTTCTCATGTAATCCATTATGCTTCTATGACTTTAAGTGAAGCACATAAAAATTATTACACCACTGAGAAGGAGCTCTTGGCGGTGGTGTTTGCTTTGGAAAAGTATCGATGTTATTTGTTAGGTACAAAGGTGATTGTCTACACGGATCATGCAACCCTTTGTTACTTGTTGACGAAGAAGGAAGCAAAGCCCCGGTTGATTAGCTGGATCTTGTTGTTGAGTGAATTCAACATTGAGATCAAGGACAAGAAGGGGGCGGAAAACATGGTGGCCGATCATCTCAGTTGCTTGGTTCACGAGGAGAAAAGTTGTTTAAAAGTCACACCCATTCGAGAAGAGTTTCCAGATGACACTTTATTATCGGTACATGTACTACAACCTTGGTATGCTCATTTGGTCAATTTTCTTGTTTCGAGTGTGTTTCCTCCCAACTTTAGCAAGGCTCAAAGGGATAATCTAACGAGTGAAGTGCGATACTAAGTGTGGGACGACCCATATCTTTGGAAGCATTGTTTCGATCAAGTAATCCGTCGTTGTCTTCCGCATAATGAGGTAACTTCGGTTTTTTCTTTTTGTCACTCTTATGCATGTGGGGGGAGGGGGAACTTTAGTGCTAGAAATACCGCTAGGAAAGTGTTGAACGTAGGATTCTTTTGGCCTACTATCTTATCTTTCGGGATGCGTATGCCTTTTGCAAATCTTTTGACCGATGCCAAAGAGTTGGGAATATATCCCCAAGGGATGAAATGCCTCAAACATAAATTATCTATTATGAGGTATTTGATGTGTGCGGGTATAGACTTTATGGGACCATTTCCTAGTTCTTATGGGAATGTTTATATTTTATTAGCGGTGGACTACGTTCAAAATGGGTGGAAGCGAAGGCCACCCGAACTGATGATTCTCGAGTTGTGGCAGATTTTTTGAAGGTGCACATATTCTCAAGGTTTGGGATTCCTAGAGCTTTGATTAGTGACAAGGGATCCCATTTTTGCAACAAAACAGTGAGTACGCTCTTGAAGAAATAACATGTCACACATAGGATTTCTACGACATATCACCCATAAACGAATGGACAAACGGAGGTATCTAACCGGGAGATCAAGGCAATACTTGAGAAGACGGTGTCGCCAAATCGGAAGGATTGGAACACTCGCTTAGACGATGCTTTATGGGCCTATAGGACAGCTTACAAAATACCGATTGGAATGTCACCTTTCTGTTTGGTGTTTGGTAAAGCTTATCATCTTCCGGTGGAGATCCAACACCGAGATTATTGGGTCGTGAAGAATTGTAGCTTGAAGATGGATGAGGCCGGAGAATTGAGGAAGCTTCAATTGCAAGAGCTTGAGGAATTACGGAAAGAAGCTTATCACAATGCGACCATATATAGGGAGAAGACCAAAGCTTGGCATGACAAGAAAATATGGAGAAAGAGTTTTAAGTTAGGTGACAAGGTTTTATTGTATCAATCTAGACTTAAACTTTTTCCAGGAAACCTAAGGTCGAGATGGACGGGGCCGTTCGTAGTAGCTAAAACATATCCTCATGGTGCGGTGGACATCTATGATGGATCCACTCCTTCAATGCAAAAAGTGAATGGACAACATTGGAAACCGTATTGTTGAAGGGTTTCTTGACCAAATAAATTTATATTCAAGACCGCGCTGAGTATAGCGGAGTCGTGTTCGTCCACGGGAATGAGAATAGTGCTAAAAGATTAGTTAATAAACTATGAAAAGCAAAAAAATAACGAGCAAAACACGTTAGGACCGAACTGAAGGGGGTCGTGCACGACCCTATGAGGGTCGGTCCTGAGCACAAACACACACGAACGAACACAAATAAAAGCAAAGGATCGAGCACGACTTTATGGGGTCGAGATCGAATCCAAATCAAGAATAAAAGACAAATCCTAGGGCTAGGCCTACCACAACAACAATCACACATGCTTCCAACAAGAACTCACAATTATCATGCAATCTGGATCATAGAAGAGTCAACTTTCGCAAGCAATTCAAGTTATTCAATCGACTTTCGCAAATCAAACAACTTTCTATCTATCCTTCAACCTAGGAATATCAACTTTCGCAAATAATCCTATTAGAACTAATCAAAGCAATCAACTTTACACTTTCGCTTTTAGGTTAATTGCAAGACATGCCTCAACTGTCGTAAAGGAATTTAGCACAAGATTGATAGATATGATCATCAAGCATTCAAATTATGAATTCATGTTTTAGACATGCATGATTGTGTTGGGTTTTCACCCAACCCTAGAATCTAAGAAAACTACTCACTCATAGCAAAGGAAAACAAGGAAAAGAAAGAAGAAAACATGATCAATTCAAACCAAAACTCAAATTAAACTAAAAGAAGTCTTACAAAAAGTCTCCAACTTGTTCCTCAAGTCTTCCTCCAATGCCAAAAAGCGGAATAAAAATCGAACTAAAACCGGAACCCCAAACTAAAGGGTTTAACCCCCTTTTTTAGAGGAAAAGGAGTCCTAAATTAACTAGGAAACAAGATATAACAACCTTCCTAAAATAAAAAGATAGAATAATCCTAAAGATCTCGAAATAATAGCATATTCGGCGCCACCTTCCTAAAAGGAGGGCTTGAATTGTGTTCGGGTCGAGCACGAACCTCATAGGTACTACTAACAGCTTTGAGAAAAACTTGCGTAGCAGATTCATTACAACTCCGTTTGACTCGATTCTTTTTCCTATATTCTTGTAACGAATTTCTCTATCTCTTTCCAATCTCAAACTTGATCTTCAATGACATTACTTGAGCGCTTAATCTTCATCCTCTCTTCAATCTGAGTGCTATCTTCGTTAAGTGCTTCTCTTCGGTTTTGCTCATTTCCTCAAAAGTGCTCCAAAAAGATTCTAAAAACCTACAAAACACCAAAAAAGCTTATGTAGACTCCATATCTCATGAAAATATGAAAAACTACACAAACGACTCAAAATAAAACATAAAACTAAAGAAAAAGACTCAAACACACAAAAACACACCCTAAAACATGACTAAAAAGGCGGACATCAAAATACCCCATACTTAGACTTGCTTGTCTTCAAGCAATAATCATGAAAAATCAAGACCAATAACACAATCTTCAAGCATAGACTTTGTCAAAACATTTTAAACACAAGCGAAAAAATAGACAAGTAATTTTAACGTCATCACATATGTATGAGCCTCAAGCGTAGGCAATCACAATCCAACCTCACAAGGGATATTAATGTGTTTCTCTCAACTCTCATGTGTTTAGGCTTATTAAATCAACTCTCATCTCAATCTTTATGCAACATCAACTTTATCATTGAGACTTATATCACCAATCTCTCTACCTAGAGAAGTCAAAACACATCAATCATCATTAGAACTTAGGCTCAATGAAATCTTCATAGAAGACTCCATTCGGCCGGGTTGTAATGGGGCTTGGTAATGACAATAAGGCATGGAAAACTTTTGGCTATGTGGTGCTAATAATATCCGAGAATCAAGGACTCCTAAAAACTCACATTTACCAAAACTCTCATAAAAGATTATACCAAACTCTCTCTTCTTTATGCACTTTTTCTTTCACTCACCCATTTATCTCAACTTAATCTTGCTTCTAATTTTTAAAGAAATTTTGCTCATGCACATTATTCACTATTCAACTCTTTCTTTCTTTTCTTTTTTTTTCTTACTCCCTTATGATCTTCATTTTTTTTCCTGTGGGAGGTTGGTACCAATCTTTTTTTCTTTCTTTGCATGTGCATTCAGGGAACCAAACTCATTTTACATTACAAACTGCAAGATTTTTTTAACTTTTCCCAATCCATAATTACCCCACACTTGAACCAATGCATGTCACTCAACAAAATCATCACAAACCAACACTAAGTCCTAATCCCCGGATAGGGTCAAGCTTATCTTGGCTAGGGAATAATTTTGTGGAGATAAAAATAAAAGGCTTAAGGCTCAACTTGGCTTCAAAAAGAGGATAATGTAAAGGTAGGTAAAAGAGAGGATAAAAAGTGGCTTATGAAAAATAAGTTCTTAATCATAATTAACATGCATGAACGATCTCATAGCGGCTTCAAGAAATAGATAACCATATCAATGACAAGAGATATATATATGCATAAAGAGAGCAATTTACACAAGAAAAAGAGGAGGAATTTTTGATGTTCTCCCTTTAAGGCCAAAATTCCTCACTAGGTAAATTTTTTTTGTTGGATTGCAACTAGTTCTACTCAAGACACATATGCTCAATTTCATCACAAGTCAATTTTCACAATCAAAAGCAATTTCTCAAAACTTAGGCTACACTATCCAAATATGCAAAGGAATTATATGATAAGTATGAAAATTAAATCTCATCATAGGACATCTGAGATGGAGCATTCGTCTATCCTAAATCAAAGAAGCAAATATTTTTGGATTTTTCGACATTTGTCATTTTTTTTTCTTTTTAGCTTTTTCTTAACAAAACAAACTAACAAACAAGCAATCAAAGCCAACAAAGACTCAATTATGTACAACACGTGAGATTTCTTCTTCCCCTACCCCATACTTAAATCATGCAATGTCCTCATGCATGAAAATGATATGAAAAAGTAAAGATAAAAGAAGAAGAAAACTCACAAAGAACTCTTGGAAGCTTGGAAGGAGGTGAAACTCATCATGGTTAACCTCAATGGAGAAGGGATATTTTTGGAATTTTCAGATAGGGTCATGCACGACCCTTATAGGGTCGATCTCGACCCCCCTGCAAGTGTTCGAAAAATACCCAAAGTTGCACCGCATGTAAAGTCGTCTTTTCTCATCCTTTTTAACCCGTATTTGAAGCTGAGGACCCTGCAAAAATTCCACAAAAATTCTATCCCAAACAAATGTATTCTATCCTAGCCTAAAGAAGGTTAGAAAAAAAACTAAACTAAAAAGCAAAAACAAAAGAAAAATAATAAAAATAACAAAAACTAAAGACCGGGTTGCCTCCCGTAAGCGCTTGTTTAACATCATTAGCTTGACGACTTATCTTAGCTCATCAAGGCGGCTTCCATCCAACTTTGTCGAGATCATGGGAAACCCCTTACTTAGATGGAAAAGCTTCAAATCCTCTCTCTAGGACATTCGGTCCTCTATCATCCACAAGTATGCTTGGAAGTCCTACATTAGGGTTAGAAAAATCCGAAAACCATGGAGGCTCCGACTCTTTCACAATATGCCCAATAGTAGGAGTTGTAAAAGAAGGATGAAAGAAAGGATCATGACCTGAATCAATTAGATCAGAGCAAGGAGACTTACCTTTGTTATTTTGAGGAGGGGTCGTTACCGAGGGTATGTGATCGTTATCGACCCCACTGGATCAAGGAATGCCTCGATATCGTGCCTATCACCCACAGCGTTGTGATTCTTTAGAGAATGGTAGGTACCGACCCATGGTGGGTCGGAAGGCTCCTCGTTGATGCTTTTAACGACCACATTCGCAGCAGTATTGAAGCGAAACTCGACCTTCTCTTCCTCAATGTCGAATGTGAGTAGTCCCTTTCTAACATCAACTCTTGCCCCTGCGGTGGCTAAGAATGGTCTTCCAAGAATGATTAGTACCACAGGGTCTTCTGGCATCTCCATCACTATGAAGTCGTTGGGAACAAAGAATTTGCCTACTTGTACAAGAACATCCTCTATGACTCCAGTGGCTTTGACGCGTGATCCATTTTCCATGTAGAGATTCATATTGACAGGTTCCAGCGGTCCCATATTAGCTTGGACCAAATAGAGAATGGTAGGAGACTGGCACTGGCACCTAAATCACATAAAGCTTTAAAATGGTGAGTTCCAATACCTATAGTAATAGCAAACTTACACGGATCACCTAGCTTCTCGGGGAGCTCCAACGACCTCACCTCATCCGTTAGCTCTGACATTGATCGCTTCCTAGATAAAATCTCCTTCCGGAATTTAGTATAAGCAGGCATTTCATTCATGGCCTCGGCGAAAGGAATGGAAAGATTCAAGCCTGTATGCAACTTAACAAAGCGCTTAAACTTTCCTTCCGTCGAGTCCTTGGGTTTCTTGGAAGGGAAAGGAAGTACCTTAGATCGGGATTGAATAGAAGGAGAAGGGTTAGAAGACTTACCTTGCGAAGGGTGTCGAGCTCGACCCCAGTTGGGTCGATTGCCTCTTCTTCCTCATTAGCAGCATCCTTAGGAACGGCCCATGAGGGGGTCGTACTTGACCCTAAATGGGTCGTGCGCGACCCTAAATGGGTCGGTCCTGAGGCTTGTTCCTCCTCCTTATGCTTGGTTGGCTCGGGCAACGCCCTTCCACTCCTTAGATGCATGGCTTGGAATTCACCATCGCTTGCCCGGCCTCTAGGATTCTCGTCGGTGCGGCCCGAGAGTTGTCCATGAGGTCTCGGGATTTGAGTAGCTAGCTGGCCAAGTTGGGAATCGACGTTCTTTCTACATGAGTCAAAGTCTCCCAACCGTGGATGAACACCTTTCATCTGTGTGGTAAGCTCGTCTCGGACTTCGTTGATCCCGTTCTGGACTTCGTTGATCTCGGCTCGAAAGCCATTGATTCCTTCTTGCAGCCCTTGCACCCATGATGGTTGCTCTTAATAGCCCGGAGGACGGTAGGGAGGGGGACGTTGCTCTTGTTGAGGGGGTTGCTTGTATTGGTCATAATTGGGATTGCCCCAAGATGGCTGAGCATTGTTCCTCCCTGCATAGTTGTTTTGGTTCCTATAGGAACCTCTCATGTAGTTTGCCTCCTCATAGTCCTCGGCGGCTCGTACTTGCTGCAAGTTAGTGCAATTAGAAGTAGTATGGGCGGAAGACCCGCATTCTTGACAAGATTGAGAAGATTTAAAATAACTTACTTGCTTTTTCAATCGGTTGATCTCATCTTGCATGAATTGGAATTTCACATCCCGATCCACCACATCGGATTGTGGTTCATAAAGCTTCCTCTCCGTCGGCTTAGCTTGTTGGGTACCGTACATAGCATCATAGTTGGTTAGTTTGTCCAACAAAGCCCAAGATTGATCGGGATCCATCTCAATGAACCCGCAATCGGTGTGGAGGTTGATTTTGTCCTTTGTAGCGGCATTAATCCCCTCAAAGAAAATCTCCTGAAGCACATAGGGTGGTTGTCCATGAGTAGGACATTGCCGAAGAAGTTCCTTAAACCGCTCCCAAGTTTCCACAAAAGTTTCATTGGGAAGTTGATGATAAGAAGTGATGCGCTTTCTTAGCTCTATAGTCTTGGCCTGGTGGAAAGAACTTTGTCAGAAACAGGTAGTGCAAAGTGATCGCTCTCGGATGCGAGGGTCAAGAGATACAATTTATAACCCGACCCCGTTGTAGTACGTGGTGGGTGTCGAACACTCGGGAAGTCTACTCGATCGATGTGCCTAGATACTAGGAAGCTAGAAAGGAGAGCATAAAACAAAGGAAAACAAAGAAAACAGTCGGGACCGACACTGAGGTCACGTCGGGCCCGAGGTTGGCGACAAGAGGAAGTCGGGACCGACACTGGGTAAGTCGGGCCCGAGGTAGCTGGGGATGTCGAACTCAAAGATTTTAAAAGTAGATCTTGGTCTTTTGGGTTCCTTCCCTAGTAGATTAAGGCTTTTCCACCCCAATTCAGGCAATGAGTGATGATCGGACTAGGATCGAGTGCTTTCGCCCTCGTTCCAACCACATCTACACCTCGATCCATGGGGAAATCCCCTTCGAAGCAAGGTCTTGAGATTGACACATGTTCACTTTCGCTACTTTGCCAATCTCAAGCCGTGATTCCCAACTTTCGCAAGGAATTGTAGCTCTATGTAGAGTGGGTTCCTTAGATCAAACACTCTAGGCTATGGAATTGGGGTTTCTAGCCTAAACCTAGCTAGGGTTTTCCCCCATAACCCAAGATCAAGGAGATCTACTCCATGTGACAAGCAAAGAAAGCAATCAAATCAAACGGGAAAGCAATCATCATAATCAATCTCAAAACAAAGCAAAGTTTCATTCAAATCCAAAGCAATCCACAAATTCAAATCAAGGGTTTTCAAATCCACAAGAACAAAGCAAATCAAAGCTAAACAATCAACAAAACCTATCAAGCCTTCCTCTCTCTTGGCCGATTCTCTCTCTCTTCCTCCTCTTCTCCTTCCTCCTTGCTCTCCAAGTATCCTCTTGGCTCCCTTGGAACCCCCTTTTTGTGTGTGTGAGGGAACCCTTTCTTAGAAGACAAGAGGGCCTTTTATAGATTAGATGAGGGGCAAAAGTGGAAGTTCACAAATTCGTGCCTTGGATCCCAAGTAGTCCGGTGACCGACTCGGCCCGACACGGAGGAACCTCGGGCCCGAGGTACTGTGCATCTCGGTCCGAGGTTGGAAACTTCAAAGTCGGGCCCGTCGTTGTTGCAACTCGGTCCTGACTTTGTTCCACCTTCTTCTTAGTTGGCTTCTCTTGTTCTTCTTCATGGCTTGCTTCTCTCTTTCCCGCTTTAGCTCGGCCTTTGCTCCATGTCTCGACCCTCCTTCAAATCGATCCTTGATTCATGCCAAATTACCTACAAAACACATAAAAGGTGCGTAGTCTCCGAATCTCATAGAAATACGGGAACTAGGCTAAAAAGGAACAAAACGCACAAGAAAAGGGGAAAAAGAAACATATTTACAAAGGAAATCACATATGAAAACACCACCAAATAGAGAGACATCAAAATACACCATACTTAAACTTGCTTGTCCTCAAGCAATAACAATGTAAGCAAGACCGAAACATAATCTTCAAGTAAAGCCTCGTATGAAAACACATTTTAAGCACAAGTGATAGACATTCAAGCAAGATTACATCATCACACGTGATTAAGTGTTCCAAGGAATAAAGTCAATGCAACTAAGCCTCACTTTAGGGATATGTGAATGTGTATCACTCATCATGTGTTTGGGTTTAGCAATGAACACTCAAACTCAAAAATCATGCAAGTAAGGACTTTACTATTGAAGCTAATATCACCAATTCCTCCACCTAGAGATGCCTAATGCAAAGTACACAAAGAATTTCGAACTTGGCTCAATGGAGGTCCTCAAAGAGGTTCCATTCGGCCGGGTTGTAATGGGGCTTTTGGTATTTTTCAAGGTGGGAATTATTTGGTCTTGTGGTGCTTATAATGGGGATTGAACAACCTAAACTCTCACCAACTTCACCAAATTCTACAATTACTTTCATACTCACCCAAAAGACTTAACATTTTCCTTTCAACCCAAAATTTCACTTAACATTCCACTTCATCTTTGCTCTTATGCTTTTTGTTGGATTTTCAACACTTTCTACATTTGAACCGACTTTCTTATGACATCGGGCCCGATGTTGCTTGTAACTCGGTCGGACCATTTTCTTCACTTAAGCTCTTTGCTTTCATTCCACTTTACATTTCCAACATTTTCTTTCTTCCTTTTCTTTCTTTTTTTTTCCATTTTTGTACAACAAAGATGCACTACCCACATGATTTATAACACCATTCTTTGCCCTTAAACCCAAGAGAATCTCAACTCTTCAAATACAATCCAAACCTCTCTTCTAAAGTCCAATCCCATAAGGGTCAAGTCATATAAGGCTAGGAATAATATTTTTGAGGAGATTCAAACAAAGGCTTAGGCTAGAACGGGGCTACAATCAAAGGATTAACTTCATGGTAGGATATGGAACATTTATGTGACTAGAAGAATAAAGTTCAAAATCAATGTGACCATGCTAGGACAATTCTCATGACGGTCTTGGAAAATAGATAAACACCGCAATAGCAAGTTTTACTAAGCATGAATGAGCTAATCACACAAGAAACATGAGGGATATGCAAATATGAACAAGCATCCCTAAAATGGCCAAAAATCAATCTCACAAGGGTCACTCATACTTAGTTGCATAAGAACTCATCCTAGAACTCACATGCTCAATAAAACAAGCAAGGTATCATGATCATATCAAAAGCAACATCATTTTAGAGGCTAAACTATCCAAAAATATGCAAAGGAATTTACGTGCTCACATCATCATTAGCTTTTATTTTGGCAATCTAAGATGGGAATTTCTAGTCCAAAACCTACAAAACACAAAATCTTTTTGTTGTTTTTAACACAATTTTTCAATTTTTTTATTTATTTTTTTTTTATTTTATGAAAAATTTCTCTAAAACCAAAAGCTAATCCATTCAAGACCAAATTAATCATCCACGTCTTTCCTCAAACCACTAACCAAACATCCCAAATACAAACTAGGAACACAAACTAAATATCCTCAAAATAACAAACAAACATAAACAAGTGAAATCATGAACACACCTACCCCCACCCCATACTTAAAATTTTTGATGTCCCCATCAAACAAGGAAATCAAAACTTAAAAGCAAGAGAGAAGAGTATGAAAAGCTCACAATTTCTTATTCTTCAATGGCATGTATAGGATCAATCGAAGGGGTTGTCACGTCTACGTCCTCTTTGGAGCCTTGCTTGCCGCTCCCTCTCGTACACTTGCTCTTGGTAGAAGTCTTGTGGTGGTGGTTGGAGTTGAGGCTCCGGGCGTGTCCATTGGTCCTCACGGGAAGGGAAGTTCCCGCTCATCCACGTGTTGTAGCTATCTTGGACCCGCCACCTTTGGTCTTCCACTTCTCTAAGCTCCTCCACCTCTCGCCTAGTGTAGCCGAGGGCCCGGTTCATCTTTTGTTGGCTAGCTTGGAAAGAGCTTTGTTGTTGAAGCATTTGTTGTTGTTGTTGGTACATTTGTTGTTGATGTTGGTTCACTTGATGGACCTCTTGGAGAACATTCTCTTGTTGAAGTTGGAGATGAGCCATTTGGTTGGCTAAGAAGGACATGTCCACCGGTTGTTGTTGCTCGGGAAACACCATTCCCGGACCGTACCATTGGGCATAGCCTTCATAACCGCCACCTTGCGCTTGCTCTCGCCTTGCACCGCTCCTTTCTCCACGTTCATAATGCCTCGGGACCTCACCACCATGGAATGAACTGGACCGACGTTGGGGAAAATCGGGCCCGACTTGGTATGTACCTCGGTCCTCCAGTGTTGGAGCATGGTGCGTAGGTCGGAGGTCGGCCATCAACCCTTGGAGGCGCTCATCTTCTTCACTTTGCCCTTGATCGACATCCATGTCCTCCCCACGAGGTGCAAACACGAAGTTGTCTTGGTCGCAATCCGGTGTAGATGGAGGGGAAGTAAACCGAATGTGTTGAGATTGTTGTCGCCGCCCCTCTCTTGCACCTTCGGGGTCACCAAATGAGTGTGGCTTGCCGGCCCACACTTGGTACCAATTTTGATACCGAGAAAGATCATAAAGGTTGTGCACTAACCGGATCGACACACCATCATAGTTTGAGTGAGGGGCCAAGGAAATCATGTAGAGCTTCTCCTTGATGATGTTGGCCTTCTTGAAATACTTCATTTTCATGAACTCAACACCATTCGGAGCCGGAGAATACTTGTCAAGATCAACTCCTAGACGCATGGCGAGCCTTGCTATCATCCCGCCGAAGTAGATCCAAGAGGAACTTTGGAAGTCCTGCACCATCTTGACCCACTCCCATGCAAGGTTCATGGGCTTCTCGGTGTTGAAGAGCATCTCATGGAGCAACATGATCTCCTCCTTCATCGGCTTGCTCAACTCATGACGAGCATAGATTGCACACCCCAAGACTCGCACCATGACCCGAAAAAGAGGGCTAGCAATCTTGGTTGTGGAGGCGCCCTTTCCCATCTCACTCTTCCCGGCCACATGACGCCACACTTGGTTCACCTTCTCATTGTTGACGCCGGCCTCTTCTCTTGGGCATGGGAACCCGAAGTAGGTAGCCAAATCCCTAAGAGTGAGATTGTGGTCCTCGTTGCCCAATCGGAAAGTGATCGCCCCTTCCTCATCCTCCACATTATCATAAGTGCACTCGAATGTGGCCATAAATTCCGAGGTGAGGGCGCGGTAGTGAGTGTTATCCCACCTTAGCATTCCATTAAGACCGATGTGGGAGTAGCATCTTGGAAGGGCTTGATCCATGTCCATGTTCCTCACGGCTTCCCAATCAAGCCACCTCGTGTGGTGCTCAAGCGCCATATATCTTTCATAATTCTCCACTTGCTCGTCATCCTCCAAATAGACATCGTCCAACTTCGGCTCTTTCCTCGTCTTCTTGGACTTCTTCCTTGGCCTTTCCGCATGAGATGATGAAGCTCTTGTCTCCATTGTACCTACACACATCCAAACAAAAGGATCCAAGATAAACTCCATACAACCCAACAAAAGCACTTATCAACACACAGCAACATTCCAACACAAAGGGAACCCCATACTTAGTCTCTAGACTCACATGCATCTCAATTCAACATAAATCATCATGGACATCTTCTAACAATAGCTAAGCAAATGATCATTCTACATCATGATTAGGCTATAGCCAACAATTAAACACATGAATCCACATGATATCACAAGAAGAGAGCAAAACAACAGGGATCGACTTCCAACCTATGTCGGGCCCGACTTACTCAACCTCGATCCGACTTGCTGGACCGACTTCCACAACTCGGGCCCAACTCTCCTGGGCACGTCGATCTCGACCTAGTTCATGCTTCGATTCTAACCTCAAATCAACCCAAATCACTCTATCATGCACTTAAATTTCAAATTCAACCATCAAACATCCCTAATCGAAGTTCTAAATGGATCTAAGCATGCATAAACAACTTTAAAGCTCAATTTCACAAATCATGCAAATCCACCATAGATGCTAAAGCTCAAGCTCTCAATCAAACATGGCATTACTCAATCTACGCAATGAAAGCACAAAATTTTCAAAGAAATAAGTAGAGATCGAGTAACACATACCGGATTCGAAGAGTATTTGAAGTTTTGAACAAATAAGCAACTTAGAACTCAAATTTCCTAGATCTAGATCTTGATGGGGGACGAAGGACTATATTGAACTCGAGATTTCTACTTGGATTCGGGTTAGGTAGGCCTTTTTGTGGTTGGAACGAGATGAAGTGGGATGGATGTGGATCGAGTATGGTGAGGGGAGGGGCGGCCGACTTTAAAGGCTTTTGAGGGAGAGGGGTTGTATTTTGGGAATGGTAGTTGATAATGAAGATGGTAGGTAGGTGGGGGATAATATTTAATGGGGAAAAGGGGCAAATTAGGTCAAGGGCAAAATTGGCATTCTAACTAGTCGAATCAAGTTGGACCGACTTAATGGACCGACGTCCCTATGTCGGGCCTGACTTACCTGGGCTCGATGTGGGAGTATTCGGGTCGCCAATTTTACTCCATCCTCATGCAAATTCTTTCCCATATCTCCATTTAAATATTTCACCTCAAATCCTACACAACTTTGAAGGATGCACAACACCATAAATCCACAAAACACTAGATAAGGATTGGTTAGAGAAAAGCTAAGCTATACTAAGAAAATCAAACTAAAATTACGAAAAGAAGGCTACTAGCTCGGGTTGCCTCCCGAGAAGCGCTCGTTTAGAGTCACTAGCTTGACTTCCTAACCTCAACCTTATGGCGGGTGAAACACGGTGAATTGCTCGCCATTGTTATGCCCATTCCCATTGCCTTCATACCCATAAAACCACCAACGATGGTCTACATAGGCATGGCTCTCCGATCTCGGGCCTATCTCATCATACTCCTCCAACGGATGAGATTTCTCCTCCTTGCTTGCTCCATCATGTTTTTCTTGTCCTACACCATAGTCATCCAAAGTATTCCTAGGAGATTCTACCAATTCACCTTTTAAATCACTAAGGCAAATATAGGAGTCTCCTAAGTCATCATTCACATCACTCAAGCAAATGTAGGAATCAAAATTTTGGGAAGAATTGTGATCTTCACCAACATTAAAAGGATATGAGTAAGGATACTCTTCATCTCTTCTTGAACTAGCATTGTTCCTTGACTCATCTTGATCCTTAAGTTGCTCCAACAACTCCTTCACTTGTATTTGTTCATTGAAGCTTTCATCACCCCTTAAAGCAACAACCTCCCTAGCAACTTCCACTTCTTCACGTTCTCTCTTGGCACTCTCTTCAAGTTTAAGAATGGCCAAGGCGTCCGGCTCATTCAAAGCTTTGTTGAAGTGAAAATCGACCTTCTCTTCCCCAATCTCAAAGGAAACCTTCCCGTTCTTGACATCAAACCTTGCCCCCGCCGTAGCTAAGAATGGTCTCCCTAAGATTATTGGAACCAAGGGATCCTCATGCATGTCCAAGATCACGAAATCATCGGGGACAAAGTACTTTCCAACCCTCACCGGAACGTCATCCAATATTCCTTTGGCCTTGATGATGGAACCGTCGGCCATGGTTAGGGACATATCGGCCGGCTCCATTTCACCCAAATTTGCTCTTCTCCAAATGCTAGCGGGCATCACCGAAACACTTGCCCCAAGGTCACATAAGGCTTGGAAATTTTGAGACCCCACACCAATGGTTATAGCAAAACGACCGGGATCTCCTAGCTTTTGTGGTAACTCCAAGGTCTTGACTTCATCTTGCATTTCCACTATGGACCTCTTCTTGCTCAAAATCTCCCTTGCAAGAGTTTGAGAAACCTCTTGAACTTGTTCTCAACAACATCTTTCGGCTTCTTCGAGGGATATGGGAGAATTGTTGCACCTTGAATCTTGCTCGGATCAACCTCTTTGGACTTCCCTACTTCAATTTCAACATTTTCTGAATGGACCGACTTGGGCACCATGTCGGGCCCGATGTTGTGAATCTCGGTCCTGGACTGAGGGGTTGGATCGAGGTCTGTGTACGTCGGTCCCGAGTTGCTCTCGACCTCGGTCCGGGGTGAAGGAGTCGATCTTCTTGCTGGGTCGACTTCGGGGAACGTCGGACCCGACTTGCTGGGTAAGTTGGTCCGACTCTCTTCATTCTTCTTAGGCACGTGTGGCTCGGGTAGGTTTCGGCCACTTCTCAATCCAATTGCCCGGACTTTATTTTGATTGTTTTGAGCTCGAGGATTCTCCTCGGGTCGGCCCGGAAGTCTCCCATTCTCTCTCGGGGCTTGAGTCGCAATTTGGGCAAATTGATTGTCGACTTGCCTCCTCCATGCACCAAACTCATTGAATTGGGTCCTCATCTCCTTGAACCCATCTCTCATCTCTTGAGCAAATGTTTGTAACTCATTGAATCCCGGTGGTCTATATGGTGGTGGTGGCGCCCTTGGCTCGTTTTGGTTGAAATTGTTGTTGTAGCCTTGAGCTTGACCGTTGTTCCACCGGCCATTGCCACCATTGTTGAAGTTGCCTCTTCCACCAAAATTTCCACGAACATAGTTTGCCTCCTCAATTCGCTCGGCCAAGCGCAATTGGCTCTCATTCGGACAAACTTGTGTAGCATGTGCAAAGGATCCACGATCCTCACAAGCTCTAGCATTTTGCTTGTAGTAGTGGACTTGCCTCTTGAGCTTGCTCACTTCACCTTCAAGGAATTGGAGCTTCATCTCCTTGAAACATCTCCTTGAAACGGTCCCATGCTTCGAAGAGAGGCTCATTCGGACCTTGTTGAAAGCTTGCAATCTTCCTTCTTAGCTCGGTTGTCTTTGAGGGCGGGAAGAACTTCATCAAGAAAGCATCATAGAGTGTCTTCCAAGTTGTGATTGACCTAGGAGCTTGGCTCTTGAGCCAATGTGTGGCCTTGCCCCCAAGTGACCATTTGAACGCCTTTAGAAGCACATACTCTAATGTCTCCTCGTCGGTAGAGATCGTCTCACACATGTCCACAAAGCGTTTGACGTGCTCTATGGGACACTCATGCGGACGGCCCTCGAATTGATCACGCTTGATGAGGGAGATGAATTGCGTCTTGATCTCAAAATTCTTGGCAACCTCGGGAAGCACAATAGCCGGCTCGGGTACCCTCAACTCCGGATGCATGTATTGGTGTGCATTCCGGGGTAGAGCGTTGAGTTGAGCCTCGGCTCTCATCCGTTGCTCCCGTTTTCTTCTTGCCACCTCTTCTTGATTGTCCCTCTCAAGTTGCAATCTAGCCATTTCGGCCCTAAGTTGAGCCAACTCCTCATCAACATGGAGAGCTTGATTCGCCATCCTTTTCCTTCTTCGGGCTTCCTTGAGAATACTTTCCGGATCACTCACAAACTCAAGCTCAAGTGTTCCTCGGGAGGAACGAGCTAGCATACACCTATGAAACAAAAACACAAACCAAAACAAATCAAAAACAAACAAAGGGTTTGGGTTATTCCCTCACCCAAATCACTACCAAAACACAAGAAACTCACCAAATTGGCACTTAATGCACTTAGACTTCCCCGGCAACGGCGCCAATCTTTTTGATCGCTCTCGGATGCGAGGGTCAAGAGATACAATTTATAACCCGACCCCGTTGTAGTACGTGGTGGGTGTCGAACACTCGGGAAGTCTACTCGATCGATGTGCCTAGATACTAGGAAGCTAGAAAGGAGAGCATAAAACAAAGGAAAACAAAGAAAACAGTCGGGACCGACACTGAGGTCACGTCGGGCCCGAGGTTGGCGACAAGAGGAAGTCGGGACCGACACTGGGTAAGTCGGGCCCGAGGTAGCTGGGGATGTCGAACTCAAAGATTTTAAAAGTAGATCTTGGTCTTTTGGGTTCCTTCCCTAGTAGATTAAGGCTTTTCCACCCCAATTCAGGCAATGAGTGATGATCGGACTAGGATCGAGTGCTTTCGCCCTCGTTCCAACCACATCTACACCTCGATCCCTGGGGAAATCCCCTTCGAAGCAAGGTCTTGAGATTGACACATGTTCACTTTCGCTACTTTGCCAATCTCAAGCCTTGATTCCCAACTTTCGCAAGGAATTGTAGCTCTATGTAGAGTGGGTTCCTTAGATCAAACACTCAAGGCTATGGAATTGGGGTTTCTAGCCTAAACCTAGCTAGGGTTTTCCCCCATAACCCAAGATCAAGGAGATCTACTCCATGTGACAAGCAAAGAAAGCAATCAAATCAAACGGGAAAGCAATCATCATAATCAATCTCAAAACAAAGCAAAGTTTCATTCAAATCCAAAGCAATCCACAAATTCAAATCAAGGGTTTCCAAATCCACAAGAACAAAGCAAATCAAAGCTAAACAATCAACAAAACCTATCAAGCCTTCCTCTCTCTTGGCCGATTCTCTCTCTCTTCCTCCTCTTCTCCTTCCTCCTTGCTCTCCAAGTATCCTCTTGGATCCCTTGTAACCCCCTTTTTGTGTGTGTGAGGGAACCCTTTCTTAGAAGACAAGAGGGCCTTTTATAGATTAGATGAGGGGCAAAAGTGGAAGTTCACAAATTCGTGCCTTGGAGCCCAAGTAGTCCGGTGACCGACTCGGCCCGACACGGAGGAACCTCGGGCCCGAGGTACTGTGCATCTCGGTCCGAGGTTAGAAACTTCAAAGTCGGGCCCGACGTTGTTGCAACTCGGTCCTGACTTCGTTCCACCTTCTTCTTAGTTGGCTTCTCTTGTTCTTCTTCATGGCTTGCTTCTCTCTTTCCCGCTTTAGCTCGGCCTTTGCTCCATGTCTCGACCCTCCTTCAAATCGATCCTTGATTCATGCCAAATTACCTACAAAACACATAAAAGGTGCGTAGTCTCCGAATCTCATAGAAATACGGGAACTAGGCTAAAAAGGAACAAAACGCACAAGAAAAGGGGAAAAAGAAACATATTTACAAAGGAAATCACATATGAAAACACCACCAAATAGAGAGACATCACAAAGTATTCCATGTTCGAGTCGACCTAGGAGGTAAGCTTTCGAGCCAAGTAAGTGCCTTTTCGGTCAAAGACCACTTGAACGCCTTCAAGAGCACGTATTCCTGTGATATGCCATCGACAGCGATGGTGTCACATAAGTCGATGAAGTTCTTGATATGCTCCATGGGACACTCAGTGGGCTTGCCCTCAAAATTGAGATCTCTTGATAAGAATGATGAAATGAGGCTTGATCTCAAAAGTGCGCTCAATTTCAGGGAGGACAATAGCTTATTCGGGAACCTTAAATTCTGGATGCATGTACTGCTTGACATTCCTTGGGATAGCGTTCAGTTGGTTCTAAAATCGCTGCGCAGCTGCATCTTGAGCGTCTCGGTCCGCTTGCATGATCTCCATCTGAGTGCGGAGTTCCTCCATTTGTCGAGCAAGAGTCTCGGCGTCGGCCATTGCTCATTTTTCTCTTAAACGTCGATGGAAGGATCTTTTGGGTTCACTGTCGTAGTCAATCCCAAAGTTTCTCCCTGAAAAATGAGATGGCATACACTGCGACCAAAGACAAAGAAAACAAAAATTAGAAAACAACAAAAGGGTAAGGGCTAGTCCCAAATTTGAAAAATAAGCACTATTGCACACTCCCCGACAACATCGCCGATTTGTTGAAGGGTTTCTTGAACAAATAAATTTATATTCAAGACCCCGTTGAGTATAGCGGAGTCAGGTTCGTCCACGAGAATGAGAATAGTGCCTTCAAAATTAGTCGATAAACTACAAAAAACAAAAAAATAACGAGCAAAACACGTCAGGGCCGAACTGAAGGGGGTCGTGCACGACCCTATGAGGGTCGGTCCTGAGCACAAACACACACGAACGAACACAAATAAAAGCAAATGATTGAGCACGACTTTAAGTGGTCGAGATCGAATCAAAATCAAGAATTCTAATCAATATAAAAGACAAATCCTAGGGCTAGGGCTACCACAACAACAATCACACATGCTTCGAACAAGAACTCACAATTATCATGCAATCTGGATCATAGAACAGTCAAATTTCGCAAACAATTCAAGTTATTCAATCGAATTTCGCAAATCAAACAAATTTCTATCTATCCTTCAACCTAGGAATCTCCACTTTCGCAAATAATCCTATTAGAACTAATCAAAGCAATCAACAATACACTTTCTCTTCTAAGTTAATTGCAAGACATGCCTCAACTGTCGCAAAGGAATTTAGCACAAGATAGATAGATATGATCATCAAGCATTCAAATTATGAATTCATGTTTTAGACATGCATGATTGTGTTGGGTTTTCACCGAACCCTAGAATCTAAGAAAACTACTCACTCATAGCAAAAGAAAACAAGGAAAAGAAAGAAGTAGACATGAAATTCAAACTAAAACTCAAATAAAACTAAAAGAAGTATTACAAAAAGTCTCCAACTTGTTCCTGAAGTCTTCCTCCAATGCCAAAAAGCGGAATAAAAATCAAACTAAAACCGGAACCCCAAACTAAAGGGTTTAACCCCCTTTTATAGAGGAA
Organism: Fallopia convolvulus; assembly: GCA_964016875.1. Classification (NCBI taxonomy): domain Eukaryota; kingdom Viridiplantae; phylum Streptophyta; class Magnoliopsida; order Caryophyllales; family Polygonaceae; genus Fallopia; species Fallopia convolvulus. Next base: position 23,494,519 of record OZ024730.1, read on the forward strand.
AAGGAGTCCTAAATTAACTAGGAAACAAGATAAAACAACCTTCCTAAAATAAATAGATAGAACAATCCTAAACATCTCGGAATAATAGCAAAGTCGGCGCCACGCACGACCCAAAATGGGTCATGCACGACCCTATAAGGGTCGTTCCTGAGGGCTTGAATTGTCTTTGGGTCGAGCACGAACCTCATAGGCATTACGAACAACTTTGAGAAAAACTTGCGTAGCATATTCGTTACAACTCCGTTTGACTCGATTCTTTTTCCTATGTTCTTTTAACGAATTTCTCTATCTCTTTCCAAGCTCAAACTTGATCTTCAATGACTTTAATTGAGCGCTTAATCTTCATCCACTCTTCAATCTTGAGTGTTATCTTCCTTAAGTGCTTCTCTTCGGTTTTGCTCTTTTCCTCAAAAGTGCTCCAAAAAGCTTCTAAAAACCTACAAAATACCACCAAAGCATATGTAGACTACATATCTCATGAAATACGAAAACCTACGCAAACGACTCAAAACAAAACACAAAACTAAAGAAAAAGACTCAAACACACAAAAACACACCCTAAAACATGACTAAAAAGGCGGACATCACGTATTTTGAAGGATTTAGCAATGCTCTTATTGAAGAGAGGGTTTTGGATGAGCCTAAGTTATGAGCGGTAATACATCAAGCTAATGACGTTAAAAAAGTGCTTCTTGGGAGGCAACCCAAGTTTTAAGTGTAGTTTTTCCTTGTTTTCTAGAATAGTTCTGTTTTCGGGTTGTTTTTGGTTTTTTTTGTTATGTTTTGGTTCGTTTTTGTTTTATGTTTTAGGTCAGGGTGCCATCGTGCTCCAAAGCTCGTGCCCGCGTAAAGCAAGCAAAAGAAAGTCGAAGAGGCAAAACGCATGGAAAAACAGTCGGAGCGCGACCGCGCTGTAGGATGCGAAGCCGCGCTCAGAGCTTGAAAGATTCTAGTGCCGCAGCGCGGCCAAAACACCGAGAGCGCGATTGCGCTCCCGAAGGTCCAAACCGCACCCAACGGCGCATTCGGCGCTTATAACCTAATTTTTTCGGGCATTCTTTCTTTCTTCTCTACTCAGCTGTATCGCGCCCCTCTTCCCTATCCTTCCTCCATTGAAACCCAAGCTTCCAAGATTCCATTGGAGCCAATTTCGTCGAATTAAGACCGAAATCACACTCCTTTTCATCCAACAAGTAAGTTTCTTCACTCTTTTCCTCATTATCTAATTTAAGATTGGGTTTTTCATCCTAAATCTCTCAAGTTCGGTTTTGCATTAAAACCTCAATTTGAGGGCTTTTAAGGTCGCAATTTCTCCAATTTGAGTTCATATTCTTGATTATTGGCATGATTATGAGTAAGTTTCATGGTTAGATTGACTTAATTTCACTGTTTCGAAATTGTGCTTATTTTATGCTAATTAATCCTAAGATTAGTGAGGGAAGAAGAGTGTTTTGAGTGATATTATTTTTTATTAGTGCTTGTTTGGTGGATTGCTCTTACCGGGGCAATCAAATTTTGCTTGTTTTTTGTGTTTGTGCTTTGTGTAGGTGATTTAGGCTATGGGTTGTACTAAAGCTCAATCCACCGCTCCTACGTGTAATAACCCTTCCTTTTATAAATAAATATTTTAGAAAATTATTATTTATTAGTAATAATTTTTTTAAATTATTATGTGTGGATAATTAGTAAATCGTCACAATTTGCCTTATTCTGCTTTTTAGTTAATAATGTTTTGATGCGTTATATATAAAGCCCATAATATATAAGTTTAGCGTGTGTATACAGGACTACCAGATTAACTCTATGCAATATATACATACACAATTATTATGTACACTTAAGCCGACATTCTTATATATTGAATACCATATATGCCTAAGCTGCTTAAAAACGTGTCTCGGTACTCTAATATATATAAGTGTGTGCGTGCAAGTTATCTAGCAGTCAACGTGAAATTTACCATTTCATGCCTTTGTTTGGATTACTCACAAGAACCGCCTTCTTTGCTTTATTAACATGAGTAAGCTACTCACTTTGTCATAGTCTTATCCGAGAGTTGCACGTTGTGAGTCCGTCCTCGTCTCTGGTCTGGTGTCTCCTTCATTGGTGAAAAGTTTTCTGTCCTTGTGGTTCATATATATATATATATATATTATTAAGGATTTAACTAGGTAATTCCTAAACTAATTAGTGAGCGGGAATGTGTTGAACTCCAGAATAAAGGTTTGGGTACAACTAATCGGGTTTAACTTTGAGTATGAATCACTTTCATTAAACTGTAATCTATTGGCTTTATTTGAACGAAACTAAAGTTGAAAATGATCTTATACATGAGTGGATTTTTGTTAAGGAATACACATATGTATGGAAGATGCCATTTTATAGTAAAACTTGAGAAAGTAGACTACATACATATGCACACATATGTACGTGAGTCAAGGTTGTTGTGTGTAATTATTAAGTTGATTAATTTTTTTATGGATGGCTTATATTATTTTTTTCGATTAGATTAAATTAGATTAACAAATAATAATTTAAGGTTAGCTAAGTGGTTATATGTATAATTACACGTATTTGGATACTAAGTCAACTCGTGGGTTAGTTGAGTCGAGTTTTGTTTAATTTAACCTAAGTTTGGTTAAACCTATGTTCTTAATTAATGTTATTCTTATACTTAGGCATCTAGTTGACTAAAGCTCACTCCGATTTCGTTGGGAATTCTTCGTTTAAGGTAAGTCGTCCAGACTTAATTAGCTTGCGATCATGTTATGTGTTAAACTAGTAAATTGAATGTGTGGACCTTTATTTTAGAATATTCTTCCATAGTATATTTTCATATTTGAAAGCTATTGGAATAGTTTCAATAATTTTTATTGTGTGTAACTTGATCTCTGCGGGTGTGATTATGGACACGGACAAGTCGGTGGAGAAGAGACCCCAAACATAGTCATGCGTCGTGTGGAGATCACTGTCAAAAATTGATTGTTTTGGCAAGTGATCTAGTAGAGGCTTAGCCGGGGAAAGAAGGGTGATGGGAAAGAAAATGGGCATGAGTTTAGGGTGCGCGCTAGCCGTGTGCCATGTTTCGAAGGCAGGTCCTGGTTGCCTAAACTGGAGCATGGTTATAGTTTGGATTATGGAGGAATTATTGCTGGTTGTTATAATATATGTTGCATGAGCATTACATTGATTAATCTCGTGCTTATTTTTTATTGTTGAATTGAGTTTTGGTTTGGAAATTGATATTCTAGTCTATATTTATATGACGTATTTTGGTGTGCTTATTAGTTAGGTATGTATTTGAATGACTGAGTGCATTACTTTGATAATCTATGTTTTGTTCGATCTACATGTTAGATTTGCTTGTTTGTCCCATACCAGGATTGTTAGCTAATGTGATCCACTTTCAATGCTTTAAGTAAACATCCTTGTATGGGAAATTTTCCAGGAGATTACTTCTTGGAGGATGATGCTCGATCTCGACGTGATGTGTCTTAGTGGGAATTGAGGGCTTGAGTCCCTAGTTGTAAGGACAGGGTAGTTAATAGCCACATTGAGTTGATATTGGTATCTAGTATGTTGGATGTAGTTCTAGTAGCTGGTTGCATTTGTATTGGTTTTCGAGTTATTTTTAAAATGATAAGTTGGATGTTTTTCTTGGTTTTTCTCGTTGTACCTTTGTTTCAAGGTCCAATACCGGTGAATTTGTCGTCAAGCTAGTTTGGTAGACTCAAGTGTGGTCTACAACTAAATAGCAATCCGGTTCATCGGGACAGGGTGTTACAAATTGGTATCAGAGCCAGGTTGACAACAAAGGCACAAGGTCCTAACAATTGAGCAGTGAGGTCCAACTTAGAGTTCCTTTAACACAAAAACTTGATTTTTGGGACATAGTGCATTTGGGATAGAAAGACACGTCGAGACGTCATCATCATACAAGAGGATCTGCATAAACATTTATTTTGTTTAATAGAAGTAGATGTTTGTAGAAATCCTAGTGACTGATTGTGTTGATAGATATTAGTCGTAAAAAGTAAAAGAAGTAAAGATTGATTGTGAGGAAGGAGAAAAGGAATTGTTCATGAGCTCAAGTTAAGAACACTAATGAGGGGGAATATATGATATGTAAGTCTAATTAAAGTAGATAGTAATTGTTCTCGAGGAGGACATAATGAGGAATGTTACTGCCTCTACAAGAGAAAGAACTGATAGATACAACAAAGAATGGAGATGTGATAGCGTTAAACCTGAATTAACGCTTAGTTAAAGAAGACCAGTAAAACTAATGGAGGTAACTAAGCATAATTCTTAGTTTATTATCTTTCTATGAAGGACTACATGAAAAGTGAGCCTTATGACAAGGCTGTGGAAGCAATCTTAGATTGTATTTTGTCAACCTAAGTGGAGATAATACCACAATGTGATAGTCACATAGTAGGAGATGACCTTCACAATAGACATTGTGAGGCTACTTAAAGAAGAAACATGAGATGAAGAGCTCAACACAATTAGGAGCCATGAGCTGCCATCACCTTTACCTTTCACAAGCTTGCTGAAAAGTAGGTTGGGGACGAATTCGCAGGCATCTTCAACCAAGTAATAATGAGGTTTGTGATTACTTTATAGGAGAAAGGTAAGAGATTTCATTTTGGAAATTTAAGTATATATAATATGATTATGACCTTGAATGGTGTAGTTGGGAACTAACCATCCTTGAATGATGAAGGTAGGAAGATCGATGAGTTAACACAAAGCCGAAGACATGAATTAGATCTAGTTTAAACTATTCATATTTCTCTTGGTTTGCTCCAATGAGAGTACACCTTTGGGTTATAGATTCATCATAATATGGAGTAACTATTAGGCTGGAAGGACCTATCTTAAGTATCCAATCTTGCACCAAGGATCGGGAATAAGGAGCAGACTCTATGGATATGTTGTTGATCATTAGTGTGATTTTAGTTATGAGAATAAGTGATGGGATATAGATAAAAACATATTCATAGATGTAAGATGAAAATGATAATGAATATTGAGAGCCAACAATATGAGAGCCATGCCAACCTATTTGAAAGGTTGTTGGTTCGGTGACATCAATCAAGTTATTGGATAATGATTTTGGTCGATTATGGATATGTCGTTCATGAAATTAAGTAGAGGTTGGAGCTTTGGATTCCCAATGTGTGATAGGATTGAGGATGATTTTTATACAAGCTATAAAGATTTTACTCCAATGAATGTTGGAATGTAGCAATGATGATCAGTGGCGATCATAACTAAGATGCAATTAGATGCAATAGATGAAATATGGTATATATGTTCTAAAGTTTCATCATAGCAAGATTCGAAGACATTTGTGATGAAGAAGGATGGCTTAACCGTGGTGTAGAAATTATTAATATTAATCAAGAATACTCTCAAGAGCAAGTATCGTTTTCTTAGAATGATGATTTAGTACATCTTCCTCAAGTGAATTGTTAAGATTAAGTTGATCTATGATTTGGATGTCATAGACTATGAACTAAGGATTAAATGCTTAAGCAGTTGGTGACGAATCTTTAACAAGTATTTGGATTAGAACATGAGAGATTGAGGTATTCTTAGCTTACTATTATAATTGCATAAAGGGTGTTAACTACTTGAAGATTACATGGAGAATGTTTCAGAAATGCCAGCCATTTATAAAGAATCAATGCAATTCTTAAGTGATTGATGTTGCATTTTAAGGTATGTGAGTTCGACTGAAAGAATGAAGTCATAACTATTTGGGAACATGAGGTATGGGATGAAGGAATATAATGTTTCAAGTAAACTCAATAGTACCAATGATGGATGAGGAACTCTTTAAGGATAGTCTAACCTCTGATTAAGTGTTATCAAATAAAAAAGTTTGCCTTGATAAAGACTTGCTTGAAGAGATTTGAGTAGTTAAAGGAGAAACAGATTTCTATACCCAATATGGTTGTTCGTACGACCCTAAGAGATACAAGGATCATACGAATGTTTGTGTAAATTTGGTATGTGGATTGATGGGGAGAGGTCAGATGATTACTTACCCATCCCATGAGCTTAAGACAGAGGAGATAACCTAGGAGACCTATGAAAAGAAATTAGAAAATTTGATCAATGTGAGGTGGCACCTTTACTCTTGGAAGTGTTTTGTCGAACGAGCCTACTGAAGCTCAAGTATATCTACTGTTGACCTAAGATAGTAGTGCTAGAACATATTAATCAAAAGTTATGCTTTGGAAATTCTTTAGTACCTAATAAGAAGGTTTGATGAAATATTGAAGCCTGGTGTGAATTTGAGGATACCAATATTAGCTATGTACTTAGAATTTTCAGTTCACTCGAGTGGAAAAGACTCATCAAAGATAAGAGACTTGTGATAAGTCAAATGCTCCATCAGAAAGTGTTCTAAGGAGAACAGTTGGGATGTAAGAGTCACTTGAGTTAAAAACTTTTGGGAATATAAGGCCGAGTTTAAGTATCACGAGATCACAACCAAAGGTACAGAACTTTACAAAATGCTTGGGATAGATTCCATTCTCTCTTAAAGGATAAGTGATACACTCTGTTTAGTATAGGTTAACTCTTGTATTTTAGGTATGATTTGAGTGTGTTTAGGTTAGTTTTGAGCATAATTGTCATATGACACGATTTGAAGAATTGCAAGAGTTTTGAAGACAAGTGTTGATTTGGAGATGTTTTGACGCCATTTTCTTGTGACGTATTGTTCGGGAGCTATGGTGGTTGGATGAAGATGAATTTGGTATCATTGGAAAGGTGACTCGAAGAGCTATAATTCATATTTTTACTTCGAGTCGAAATTGCCACTCTAAGGTGGTCAAAACATCTTCCGAAAACACCGCTGGAATTCTGTCACGATCAGGTCCGCGATCGTAGAGAGTGTTCACCGCGCCCGCGGAAGTCCACATCAGCAAAAATCCGAGAGACGACTTTCCTTTCGTTTATTCTGTCTTATATCTATTATTATATCTTTTAGGTTTCGGTTGTTATTTCGACTACTTAAGCTTAGTTTCGTTTTCAGTTTAGGAGACACATTCTAGCATACTTTCAGAGATTATTTTGGTTTTTAGTTTTATTATGGAGAACTAATTTTATTTGGAGTTTGTTTGATCAAGGAAGCCTTTTTATGTAATTCGTGAGATTCTGATAACTTTTCTATCCTTGGGTTAATATCAAAACTCTTGTTTTTATTTATATGATTATCAATTGATTTCTCTTGGTGCGCAACTTGTTGAATTTGATTGATATTCTACTTTTTGGATTAGTTTGATTGTTGTATGCGCAATCTTATTTATCCTTGAAACAACTGTTTTCTAGGACCATGGACTAGAATTGAGAAATAGTGTTTGATTGTTATTTTATGCATGAGACTCGTATCTTGATTGCATGATTTAATATCCTTCTATCCTTAATACTTAGCATGATTTGAATTAAGCGTTCTTGTTCATATTATAAATCTTCTTGGACTGTGGACAAGCGGAAATCTTTTATAAGGATTGGAATTAACTTGGGAATTAATAGAAAAGTGGATGAATTGATGATCAAATGATTAAAAAGTTGAAATTGGTTGAATAAACTCTGATTTCCTTCCACTGATTTAATCACCAATATTATTTGCTTGTTTATTTGTTTGCCTGAACTTCCAAAACTCCTGTCTTGTTACTTGCTGATTGATTCAGAAATCCGATTCGTGTTCTAAGGAGAACAGTTGGGATGTAAGAGTCACTTGAGTTGAAAAATTTTGGGACTATAAGGCCGAGTTTAAGTATCACGAGATCACAACCTAAGGTACAAAACTTTACAAAAGGCTTGGGATAGATTCCATTATCTCTTTAAGGATAAGTAAAGAGGATGCAAGCTCGAGAGGATGTTACGGAATGGTTATATCCGAAGCTGATACATTACGTTGAGGAAGTAATTTCTAAGTAGTCAACGAGCAAATATAAGGCACTGAAGACTGGTAAGGAATCTCTAACTACCTTTCATCTCCGAGTAGATGAAGGAAGAAATGATGATAGATCCATAATAGTTGTAATAATGATGTTGTCAGAGTGAAGGTAATGACATGATCTTGGACAACACCTCTCTTTCCAATTAGAGGAAAGAAGTAATTGATGGATTGAAGGTTATGTTGATAAGGTAAGTTTAAAAACATATTCTTAGCATTAATGGAAGGATGATTTGTGACACGAGGCACCATTTCACATTGCTTATCAACGATAGTGTGATGTGCTGATAAAGAGAACAGATTTGGACTCTTAAGAATTTGTTGAAAGTTCGGAGTAAGCAGAGATAAGAGCAATTTCAAACTTTTAGCGTTGGAAAATCATGCATATATCTAGAAGTGATTCAATTGGATCTATGACAAGAATAGTATGGTGGGAAGTATCAAAATACCATTATTCTTGGATGACCTACATAGTTAGAGAAGTAAGGAATACCTCTAAATTGTTGGATACATTGAAGTAAGAGGCAATGATTAGAGAAGAAATATTAGTAAGATTCAATCGTCAAGCATGTGTTTAGTTAAAGGACCTATGCCGTGATTGGAATGTAAGTGGTGAGGTGACCCTAACCCGAGGAGCAAGGAGAGATGAAGTCATGTGAATTTGAAGATTGGTTACCACTTCCTCTAGTTTTGGACGATAATGATCATGTATCCTAGTTAGTAGAAGTAAGATGTTATATTCACCAATCTTGAACTACGAGATTGGCACTACAAACCAAAAATGGAATGAAGCATACTTATATGAAGGTGTTGGTTAGCAATCATGGACGAAGGTAAGGAAAAGTCATGAAGGCAAAAGAACATGTATTAATAAGTCATTAGCTTTGATAAGGAGTTCAAGAGATTATTGGGAGTGACTTCATCTAGACTTCCAATTAAAAGAATCTTCCTAAGGAAATACCAACGAATAAACCTTTATCGAAGTAAGGGTGCATAAGTAACTTCTCCACTCGATATCATTAGTTTTCATGTTGCTGCAAGAACTTCGACCTTGGGTTGAGACAAATAAGTCGAAGTAAAACTTCTGGATAGAGTGGTAGGAGGTCTTCTGGATTAAATATACAAGATAGTACTGCTTTCCATTTCTGGACCAATAAGCAACCTGAGTTATGCTTTGAATCAATGAACTAAAGTTCTCAACTAGTTAGGACGTTAGATGGAATTTAAAATAATCGAATATTGGCTTGTAGTCATCAAGTAAGATAGCTCATTTGATGTTTTGTTTGGAGTGAAAATATTGTGTTGGGACGGTGTTGGGACCTCTGGTTCTAAACAACGGATCAACGATGTAATTCTCTTAAGTTTTGATAATGACAAACACCATAGGGAACTAATGTGGTTTGTTCAAGTATTTCTAAGGAACACAAGTACAACCAAGAACTCCTACGAATGACCAAAAGCCACTGCAGGCCACAATGAAGAGTTTCCATCAAGGGAACTCTGAAGAGGAAAGTTCCCATGAAGTGGGAACTCCCAGAAACAATCAAGAGAACACAAGCTTACAACGATGAAGAGTTTCCATCAAGGGAACTCTGAAGAAGTCAGTTCCCATGACATGGGAACTCACATGTGAGGACAACGACCGTTCAGCGCAGATCGCGGGATTCTGTCTCAGACAGCGCGAGGGAACAGTCTGAGGATCAGACTGTCACGCTTCATCCAACGGTCCGATTGATCCAAGAAGTTGACCTAGTTTAAACCAAAGTCACATGTGAAGAAAGTAACACTTGGGCATCAAGCAAAGGGCATTTTGGACACAAACGAAAGATGCGACTGCCCAAGCTCAATGGACTATAAAGCCAAATGAATAGTACTCGGTCTGAGTACTTCTCCCAGAACTCACAAATACCCACACCAGAGAAAAGAAAGAAAAGGAATAGGAGTCCCCGCCGGCGAGTGTGTGATCTCGACGACGGTGAAGCTGAAGTTCCCAGGAGCAAGGGAACTGAGAAGTCAGCGTAAGGTTTGAGTTACTTGTGTTTTGCTGTTGTGAGCTTAGGAACTCAGTTGAGAGGATTTACTAGTGTTGCTAGAGTTAGGAAGAACTTGTAGGAACAGAGAAGTGTAAATTCGGTTGTGTAACTAAGGAACAAAGCAATTAATATAAGTAAGTCATTCAAAATCCTCCAAGAGGAGGTAGAGGTTTACCCATACAACTAGTTGGTTGTAGTGGGGTTCCTCTATAAAGGAACTGTGCCTTTTACTGTTTTTATCACTTGCGATTATTTACTTCCTCTGCCTTGGGAACAACTTAATTGCCAGTTCCCAAGCTCACTGCTAACCGTTTACGATCCAACAATTGGTATCAGAGCTTGCGCTCTAGATTTGTGTTAGCATTGCAGGTATCAAAATGGCTCAGGAACTTACTCAGGTGGGGAACAATACCAGTAAGCTGCCAAGGCTTATTACAGGAAGATTTGAAAGCTGGCAACGCGACATGAAGGATTGGATGCGTGGCCAAGACTACCAAGCCTGGTGTATCATCGAGAGGGGGAACTTCGAAATCGATCCATCTATTGTCAACGACCTCTCAAAGTGGGGTCCCAATGAGTACAAGTGCATGGAGGCAAACTACAAAGCCAAACAGTACCTAAAGAGGTCCATGTGCGGACAAGATTGTGATAGGGTTGCAAACCTTGACACAACTAAGGAAATGTGGGAAGCCATCCAACAAATGCACGTTGGGAACTCAGATCTCAGAGAAGATCTTCAGATGAATGCAAAAAGGGAGTTCTACAACTTCCAAATGGAAATGGGAGAGTCATTCGATAGCTACCAATCCCGGTTTGAAGGACTTTGCACTAAGATGGAAGGATTGGGGATCACAAAAGAAGAAATCACCCACAAAATGAAGGTCCAACAGCTCTTCAATGGATTGACTGGAGAATGGGCAAACGAGAGAACGATGTTCAAGGAAAACCCAGAAAATCAAACACTTATGCTCCATCAAGTGTTTGGAAAGCTAGTGGGACATGAGAAGAGGAAGATCGATGATAAGGAACAAACTCGAGCTCATCGAGGGATCGCACTCAAGATAAAAAAGATGCTCAAATCAACCCAAGAACAACATGAAGACTCCGAAGAAGAAGAGGATGAAGAGCTAGTTCTTGTAACAAAGGCTCTTCGAAATTTCTACAAAGGAAAGTCTCAACGGAACAGTGGGAACTGGGGAAAGGGACAGAGTTCCCAAAGAAAGCCCACAGAGAAGGATCTCTCAGAAGTGACTTGCTACAAATGCAACAGGAAAGGACATTTTGCGAAGGAATGCCCACAAGGAACTGATGGCAGGAAGCAAGGAAAGAAGGCCTACATCACTACCTGGAGCGATGATGAAGACGAAGATCCTGAGTCATGGGCACTCCCAGACATGTGTGGCATGGCCATAGGAGAAACCACTGGGGAACAACCCAGTGAGGTAACCACTGAAACTGTTCTTGATTCCTTGAGTAACTATGAAAAACCTGAGTTGTTGAAAATTCTTTCAAGTCTTGTCAAAGATAACATAAAACTGCAAAACAAGTTGGAAAAACAGGAACACATAAATTCTCAATTAGATGGTCTTGAGCCCTGTCCCAACTGCATATCCCTTCTAGAAAAACTCAAGTCCCATGTGTCTCACATCGTAGATCTAGAAAGAGAAATCAAAGCTCTAGAGAAAGATGAGAACACCCTCTTGCAAAACCTGAGTAAGACTCCCGAACATCTTGAAGCCTCTAGTTCCCAAATTAAGTTTGTCCCAGCCAGACATGGCATAGGATAAAAAGGTGAGTGCTCCAAGAACGGAAAGTCACCCCTGAGCGAACATGAGATCCATGAGTGTAGGGCCTTAGAACTCCAGTGCGAGAAACAGAAAAATGCTCATCTCGAGGAGAAAATTAGGGTCCTAGAGAGTGGAAACAATGGTGAGAAAGACTACTATACTGGGAACTCTGGACATAGAATCTATGTCAAAATTGCTAAGGGAAATGGGTCTCGGGTGTACAACAAAGAAACCATGGATAGGAACCGTATCCAGAGACCACACCCAAAATACTACCTGGGAGAATACTACAAGACATGTTGGCACTGTGGTGCTCATGGGCACTACAAGGATGCATGTCCCAAGAAGAGAGCCCAAACCCTTAGAAGCCATGAGTTCCCAAACAGACAAAAACGTCATGCTCATCACCAAAGGAACTCCAACTCTCAAAATTCCAAAGACATCAACATTTCTGACTATATCTTGAATGAAAATGTTTTCCCTTGCAAGGGACCTGGCAAGAGTCACCTTGCCTGGGTCTCAAAACACTAACTTTTCCTTGTAGGTGGCAGTGAGAGGGAACAATACATGGTTCATAGATAGTGGATGCTCGAACCATATGACAGAAAACAAGGATATCCTCATCTCACTCCACACTCATGCCGAAGGAGGCCACGTCTCATTTGGCAACAAGAACAAGGGAGAAGTTATTGGAAAAGGAGAAGTGTTGCTCAATAGATCTATTAAAGTTAGAAACGTAAATCTGGTAAAGGATCTGGGATATAATCTGCTGAGTGTCTCCCAGATGTGTGATCAAGGGAACAACATCGTCACTTTCGACTCAGATGAATGTCTCGTCATCAACAAGAAGACCAACAAAGTAATTCTGAGAGGAAGAAGATACAACAATGTGTCTGTGGTGGACACCAACTTTGAACCACCAATGAAGCTGTGCCTTGCGAGTTCCCAAGATGACACGGAACTCTGGCATCGAAGACTGGGACATGCTGGTGTAAATCAAATCCTGAAGCTTTATCTACAGGATCTGGTCATTGGTCTTCCACGGATCAATCTCGAAGGAGTCAAAATGTGTGAAGCATGTGTTCGAGGGAAACAGACCAGGACCTCCTTCAAACCCAAGAAGGTGGTAAGCACAACCAGGTCCCTGGAGTTAATTCACATGGATCTCTGTGGTCCCATGAGAACAGCTAGCTACGGTGGAAAAAGGTACATGTATGTTTTAATTGATGATTTTTCAAGATTCACCTGGGTTATTTTCTTGAAGGCAAAATCACAAGCGTTTGAAGAATTTGAGCCCTTCATCAAAAGAACAGAAGTAAGCTTGGGGCTGAAACTGAAAGCAATCAGATCTGATCACGGAACTGAGTTTCGAAACTCGGAGTTCCTAAACTTCTATGAGCAAAATGGGATCTCTCACAACTTTTCAGCTCCTCGCACTCCTCAGCAAAATGGAGTGGTCGAGAGAAAGAACAGAACTCTGGAGGACATGGCTAGAACCATGATGATCGAAAGTGGAGTTCCTGAGTACTTCTGGACTGAAGCCATCTCCACAGCTACATACATCCTGAATCGAGCCATGACAAGGACCCTGATCAACAAGACTTCCTATGAGCTCATCAAAGGGAGAAAACCAAACATCTCACACTTGAGAACATTTGGTTGCACATTTTTTGTTCACAACAACGACAAAGACAATCTTGGCAAATTCGACCCCAGAAGCGACGAAGGGATCTTCCTGGGATACTCATCACAAAGCAAGGCTTACAGGGTCTACAATAAAAGAACCAAGAAGATAGAGAAAAGCATTCATGTCGTCTTCAACGAAAAGTCTGTAAAGATGGGAACCGAGACCCAAGGGAAGGGAACTCTGTTCAAGCTAGTCAGACATGAAGACGATGATGATGACGAGGATGAGCCAAGGAAAAGGGATGAAGACTATCCAAGTGCAAGCAATATCCCACAACCAGGGAACAACGACGAAGGTCCAACCCTCACTGATCAAACCTCCCTCGAGGCTCCTTCCTTAGAAGAACTACAAGACACCTCCAACTCTCTCGAGGTCCCCTCTTCAGGGAACAACTCTGCTGTCCCTCAAGACAATACCCTGCCAGAATCAAGTATTCAAGGGGAACAAAGAGGGAACCTGCCAGAAATCTCTGAAGAAACATCAAATGAAGAAGCTGAAGATGAGAGTTCCTGATCGCTCTCGGATGCGAGGGTCAAGAGATACAATTTATAACCCGACCCCGTTGTAGTACGTGGTGGGTGTCGAACACTCGAGAAGTCTACTCGATCGATGTGCCTAGATACTAGGAATGCTAGAAAGGAGATCATAAAACAAAGGAAAATAAAGAAAACAGTCGGGACCGACACTGAGGTCACGTCGGGCCCGAGGTTGGCGACAAGAGGAAGTCGGGACCGACACTGGGAAAGTCGGGCCCGAGGTAGCTGGGGATGTCGAACTCAAAGATTTTAAAAGTAGATCTTGGTCTTTTGGGTTCCTTCCCTAGTAGATTAAGGCTTTTCCACCCTAATTCAGGCAATGAGTGATGATCGGACTAGGATCGAGTGCTTTCGCCCTCGTTCCAACCACATCTACACCTCGATCCATGGGGAAATCCCCTTCGAAGCAAGGTCTTGAGATTGACACATGTTCACTTTCGCTACTTTGCCAATCTCAAGCCTTGATTCCCAACTTTCGCAAGGAATTGTAGCTCTATGTAGAGTGGGTTCCTTAGATCAAACACTCAAGGCTATGGAATTGGGGTTTCTAGCCTAAACCTAGCTAGGGTTTTCCCCCATAACCCAAGATCAAGGAGATCTACTCCATGTGACAAGCAAAGAAAGCAATCAAATCAAAAGAGAAAGCAATCATCATAATCAATCTCAAAACAAAGCAAGGTTTCATTCAAATCCAAAGCAATCCACAACTTCAAATCAAGGGTTTTCAAATCCACAAGATCAAAGCAAATCAAAGCTAAACAATCAACAAAACCTATCAAGCCTTCCTCTCTCTTGGCCGATTCTCTCTCTCTTCCTCCTCTTCTCCTTCCTCCTTGCTCTCCAAGTATCCTCTTGGCTCCCTTGGAACCCCCCTTTTTGTGTGTGTGTGAGGGAACCCTTTCTTAGAAGACAAGAGGGCCTTTTATAGATTAGATGAGGGGCAAAAGTGGAAGTCCACAAATTCGTGCCTTGGAGCCCAAGTAGTTCGGTGACCGACTCGGACTGACACGGAGGAACCTCGGGCCCGAGGTACTGTGCAACTCGTTCCGAGGTTGGAGACTTCAAAGTCGGGCCCGATATGGTTGCAACTCGGTCCTGAGTTCGTTCTACCTTCTTCTTAGTTGGCTTCTCTTGTTCTTCTTCATGGCTTGCTTCTCTCTTTCCCGCTTTAGCTCGGCCTTTCCTCCATATCTCGACCCTCCTTCAAATCGATCCTTGATTCATGCCAAATTACCTACAAAACACATAAAAGGTGCGTAGTCTCCGAATCTCATAGAAATGCGGGAACTAGGCTAAAAAGGAACAAAGCGCACAAGAAAAGGGGAAAAAGAAACATATTTACAAAGGAAATCACATATGAAAACACCACCAAATAGAGAGACATCAAAATACCTCATACTTAAACTTGCTTGTCCTCAAGCAATAACAATGTAAGCAAGACCGAAACATAATCTTCAAGTAAAGCCTCGTATGAAAACACATTTTAAGCACAAGTGATCGATATTCAAGCAAGATTACATCATCACATATGATTAAGTGTTCCAAGGAATAAAGTCAATGCAACTAAGCCTCACTTTAGGGATATGTGAATGTGTATCACTCATCATGTGTTTGGGTTTAGCAATGAACACTCAAGCTCAAAAATCATGCAAGTAAGGACTTTACTATTGAAGCTAATATCACCAATTCCTCCACCTAGAGATGCCTAATGCAAAGTACACAAAGAATTTCGAACTTGGCTCAATGGAGGTCCTCAAAGAGGTTGCATTCGGCCGGGTTGTAATGGGGCTTTTGGTATTTTTCAAGGTGGGAATTATTTGGTCTTGTGGTGCTTATAATGGGGATTGAACAACCTAAACTCTCACCAATTTCACCAAATTCCACAATTACTTTCACACTCACCCAAAAGACTTAACATTTTCCTTTCAACCCAAAGTTTCACTTAACATTCCACTTCATCTTTGCTCTTATGCTTTTTGTTGGATTTTCAACACTTTCTACATTTGGACCGACTTTCTTATGACATCGGGCCCGATGTTGCTTGTAACTCGGTCGGACCATTTTCTTCACTTAAGCTCTTTGCTTTATTCCACTTTACATTTCCAACATTTTCTTTCTTTCTTTTCTTTCTTTTTTTTTTTCATTTTTGTACAACAAAGATGCACTACCCACATGATTCATAACACCCTTCTTTTGCCCTTAAACCCAAGAGAATCTCAACTCTTCAAATACAATCCAAACCTCTCTTCTAAAGTCCAATCCCATAAGGGTCAAGTCATATAAGGCTAGGAATAATATTTTTGAGGAGTTTCAAACAAAGGCTTAGGCTAGAACGGGGCTACAATCAAAGGATTAACTTCATGGTAGGATATGGAACATTTATGTGACTAGAAGAATAAAGTTCAAAATCAATGTGACCATGCTAGGACAATTCTCATGACGGTCTTGGAAAATAGATAAACACCGCAATAGCAAGTTTTACTAAGCATGAATGAGCTAATTACACAAGAAACATGAGGATATGCAAATATGATCAACCATCCCTAAAATGGCCAAAAATCAATCTCACAAGGGTCACTCATACTTAGTTGCATAAGAACTCATCCTAGAACTCACATGCTCAATAAAACAAGCAAGATCTCATGATCACATCAAAAGCAACATCATTTTTAGAGGCTAAACTATCCAAAAATATGCAAAGGAATTTACATGCTCACATCATCATTAGCTTTTATTTTGGCAATCTAAGATGGGAATTTCTAGTCCAAAACCTACAAAACACAAAATCGTTTTGTTGTTTTTAACACAATTTTTCAATTTTTTTATGGATTTTTTTTTTTTTGCAAAAATTTCTCTAAAACCAAAAACTCATCCATTCTAGACCAAATTAATCATCCATGTCATTCCACAAACCAATAAGCAAACATCCCAAATACAAACTAGAAACACAAACTAAATATCCTCAAAATAACAAACAAACATAAACAAGTGAAATCATGAACACACTTACCCCCACCCCATACTTAAAATTTTTGATGTCCCCATCAAACAAGGAAATCAAAACTTAAAAGCAAGAGAGAAGAGTATGAAAAGCTCACAATTTCTAATTCTTCAATGGCATGTATAGAATCAATCGAAGGGGTTGTCGTGTCTACGTCCTCTTTGGAGCCTTGCTTGCCGCTCCCTCTCGTACACTTGTTCTTGGTAGGAGTCTTGTGGTGGTGGTTGGAGTTGAGGCTCCGGGCGTGTCCATTGGTCCTCACGGGAAGGGAAGTTCCCGCTCATCCACGTGTTGTAGCTATCTTGGACTCGCGACCTTTGGTCTTCCACCTCCCTAAGCTCCTCTACCTCTCGTCTAGTGTAGCCGAGGGCCCGATTCATCTCTTGTTGGCTAGCTTGGAAAGAGCTTTGTTGTTGAAGCATTTGTTGTTGTTGTTGGTACATTTGTTGTTGATGGTTGTTCACTTGATGGACCTCTTGGAGAACATTCTCTTGTTGAAGTTGGAGATGAGCCATTTGGTTGGCTAAGAAGGACATGTCCACCGGTTGTTGTTGCTCGGGAAACACCATTCCCGGACCATACCATTGGTCATAGCCTTCATAACCGCCACCTTGGAATTGCTCTCGCCTTGCACCGCTCCCTTCTCCTCGTTCATAATGCCTCGGGACCTCACCACCATGGAATGAAGTGGACCGACGTTAGGGAAAGTCGGGCCCGACTTGGTGTGTACCTCGGTCCGCTTGTGTTGGAGCTTGGTGCGTGGCTTGGAGGTTGGCCATCAAACCTTGGAAGCGCTCATCTTCTTCATTTTGCCCTTGATCGACATCCATGTCCTCCCCACGAGGTGCAAACACGAAGTTCTCTTGGTCGGAATCCGGTGTAGATGGAGGGGAGGTAAACCAAATGTGTTGAGATTGTTGTCGCCGCCCTTCTCTTGCACCTTCGGGGTCACCAAATGAGTGTGGCTTGCCGGCCCACACTTGGTACCAATTTTGATACCGAGAAAGATCATAGAGGTTGTGCACTAACCGGATCGACACACCATCATAGTTTGAGTGAGGGGCCAAGGAAATCATGTAGAGCTTCTCCTTGATGATGTTGGCCTTCTTGAAATACTTCATGTTCATGAACTCAACACCATTCGGAGCCGGGGAATACTTGTCAAGATCAACTCCTAGACGCATGGCGAGCCTTGCTATCATCCCGCCGAAGTAGATCCAAGAGGAACTTTGGAAGTCCCGCACCATCTTGACCCACTCCCATGCAAGGTTCATGGGCTTCTCGGTGTTGAAGAGCATCTCATGGAGCAACATGATCTCCTCCTTCATCGGCTTGCTCAACTCATGACGAGCATAGATTGCACACCCCAAGACTCGCACAATGACTCGAAAAAGAGGGCTAGCAATCTTGGTTGTGGAGGCGCCCTTTCCCATCTCACTCTTCCCGGCCACATGACGCCACACTTGGTTCACCTTCTCATTGTTGACGCCGGCCTCTTCTCTTGGGCATGGGAACCCGAAGTAGGTAGCCAAATCCCTAAGAGTGAGATTGTGGTCCTCGTTGCCCAATCGGAAAGTGATCGCCCCTTCCTCATCCTCCACATTATCATAAGTGCACTCGAATGTGGCCATAAATTCCGAGGTGAGGGCAGGGTAGTGAGTGTTGTCCCACCTTTGCATTCCATTAAGACCGATGTGGGAGTAGCATCTTGGAAGGGCTTGATCCATGTCCATCTTCCTCACGGCTTCCCAATCAAGCCACCTCGTGTGGTACTCAAGCGCCATATATCTTTCATAATTCTCCACTTGCTCGTCATCCTCCAAATAGACATCATCCAACTTCGGCTCTTTCCTCGTCTTCTTGGACTTCTTCCTTGGCCTTTCCACATGAGAGGATGAAGCTCTTGTCTCCATTGTACCTACACATATCCAAACAAAAGGATCCAAGATAAACTCCATACAACCCAACAAAAGCACTCATCAACACACAACAACATTTCAACACAAAGGGAACCCCATACTTAGTCTCTAGACTCACATGCATCTCAATCCAACATAAATCATCATGGACATCTTCTAACAATAGCTAAGCAAATGATCATTCTACATCATGATTAGGCTATAGCCAACAATTGAACACATGAATCCACATGATATCACAAGAAGAGAGCAAAAACAACAAGGATCGACTTCCAACCTATGTCGGGCCCGACTTACTCAACCTCGGTCCGACTTGTTGGACCGACTTCCACAACTCGGGCCCGACTCTCCTGGGCACGTCGATCTCAACCTAGTTCATGCTTCGATTCTAACCTCAAATCAACCCAAATCACTCTATTATGCACTTAAATTTCAAATTCAACCATCAAACATCCCTAATCGAAGTTCTAAATGGATCTAAGCATGCATAAACAACTTTAAAGCTCAATTTCACAAATCATGCCAATCCACCATTGATGCTCAAGATCAAACTCTCAATCAAACATGACATTACTCAATCTACGCAATGAAAGCACAAAATTTTCAAAGAAATAAGTAGAGATCGAGTAACACATACCGGATTCGAAGAGTATTTGAACTTTTGAACAAATAGGCAACTTAGAACTCAAATTTCCTAGATCTAGATCTAGATGGGGGACGAAGGACTATATTGAACTCGAGATTTCTACTTGGATTCGGGTTTGGGAGGCCTTTTTGTGGTTGGAACGAGATGAAGTGGGATGGATGTGGATCGAGTATGGTGAGGGTAGGGGCGGCCGACTTTGAGAGTTTTTGAGGGAGAGGGGTTGTGTTTTGGGTATGGTAGTTGATGATGAAGATGATAGGTAGGTGGGGGTGGTATTTAATGGGGGAAGGGGACAAATTAGGTCAAGGGCAAAATTGGCATTCCAACTAGTCGAATCAAGTTGGACCGACTTCATGGACCGACGTCCCTATGTCGGGCCCGACTTACCTGGGCTCGATGTGGGAGTATTCGGGTTGCCAATTTTACTCCATCCTCATGCAACTTCTTTCCCATATTTACATTTAAATATTTCACCTCAAATCCTACACAACTTTGAAGGATGCACAACACCATAAATCCACAAAACACTAGATAAGGATTGGTTAGAGAAAAGCTAAGCTAAACCTAGAAAATCAAACTAAAAGAAAGCTACTAGCTCGGGTTGCCTCCCGAGAAGCGCTCGTTTAGAGTCACTAGCTTGACTTCCTAACCTCAACCTTATGGCGGGTGAAACATGGTGAATTGCTCGCCATTGTTATGCCCATTCCCATTACCTTCATACCCATAAAACCACCAACGATGGTCTACATAGGCATGGCTCTCCGATCTCGGGCCTATCTCATCATACTCCTCCAACGGATGAGATTTCTCCTGCTTGCTTGCTCCATCATGTTTTTCTTGTCCTACACCATAGTCATCCAGAGTATTCCTAGGAGATTCTACCAATTCACCTTTTAAATCACTAAGGCAAATATAGGAGTCTCCTAAGTCATCATTCAAATCACTCAAGCAAATGTAGAAATCAAAATTTTGGGAAGAATTGTGATCTTCACCAACATTAAAAGGATATGAGTAAGGATACTCTTCATCTCCTCTAGAGCTAGCATTGATCCTTGACTCATCTTGATCCTTAAGTTGCTCCAACAACTCCCTCACTTGTATTTGTTCATTGAAGCTTTCATCATCCCCTAATGCAACAACCTCCCTAGCAACTTCCACTTCTTCACTTTCTCTCTTGGCACTCTCTTCAAGTTTAAGAATGGCCAAGGCGTCCGGCTCATTCAAAGCTTTGTTGAAGTGAAAATCGACCTTCTCTTCCCCAATCTCAAAGGAAACCTTCCCGTTCTTGACATCAAACCTTGCCCCCGCCGTATCTAAGAATGGTCTCCCTAAGATTATTGGAACCAAGGGATCCTCATGCATGTCCAAGATCACGAAATCATCGGGGACAAAGTACTTTCCAACCCGCACCGGAACGTCATCCAATATTCCTTTGGCCTTGATGATGGAACCGTCGGCCATGGTTAGGGTCATATCGGCCGGCTCCATTTCACCCAAATTTGCTCTTCTCCAAATGCTAGCGGGCATCACCGAAACACTTGCCCCAAGGTCACATAAGGCTTGGAAATTTTGAGACCCCACACCAATGGTTATAGCAAAACGACCGGGATCTCCTAGCTTTTGTGGTAACTCCAAGGTCTTGACTTCATCTTGCATTTCCACTATGGACCTCTTCTTGCTCAAAATCTCCCTTAAAAACTTGGCATAAGATGGCATCTCACTCAATGCGTCGGTGAACGGGATGGAGATGTTCAAGCCTTGCAAGAGTTTGAGAAACCTCTTGAACTTGTTCTCAACAACATCTTTCGGTTTCTTCGAGGGATATGGAAGGATTGTTGCACCTTGAATCTTGCTTGGATCAACTTCTTTGGACTTCCCCGCTTCATTTGCAACATTTTCTGAATGGACCGACTTGGGCACCATGTCGGGCCCGATGTTGTGAATCTCGGTCCTGGGCAGACGGGTTGGATCGAGGTCTGTGTACGTCGGTCCCGAGTTGCTCTCAACCTCGTTCCGTGGTGAAGGAGTCGATCTTTTTGCTGGGTCGACTTCGGGGAACGTCGGACCCGACTTGCTGGGTAAGTTGGTCCGACTCTCTTCACTCTTCTTAGGCACGTGTGGCTCGGGTAGGTTTCGGCCACTTCTCAATCCAATTGCCCGGACTTCATTTTGATTGTTTTGAGCTCGAGGGTTCTCCTCGGGTCGGCCCGGAAGTCTTCCATTCTCTCTTGGGGCTTGAGTCGCAATTTGAGCAAATTGATTGTCGACTTGCCTCCTCCATGCACCAAACTCATTGAATTGGGTCCTCATCTCCTTGAACCCATCTCTCATTTCTTGAGCAAACGTTTGCAACTCATTGAATCCCGGTGGTCTATATGGTGGTGGTGGCGCCCTCGGCTCGTTTTGGTTGAAGTTGTTGTTGTAGCTTTGAGCTTGACCGTTGTTCCACCGGCCATTGCCACCATTGTTGAAATTGCCTCTTCCACCGAAATTTCCTCGAACATAGTTTGCCTCCTCAATTCGCTCGGCCAAGCGCACTTGGCTCTCATTCGGACAAACTTGTGTAGCATGTGCAAAGGATCCACACTCCTCACAAGCTCTAGCATTTTTCTTGTAGTAGTGGACTCGCCTCTTAAGCTTGCTCACTTCACCTTCAAGGAATTGGAGCTTCACATCCCTATCAATGTCTTCTCCCTTTGGATCATATAACTTCCTTGCACCTTCACCTTGAACTTTCACCTCCTTGCTAGCTTGACTCACCCCATACATGGCCTCATAATCGGATAGCTTGTCAAGTAGCTCCCAAGCTTGATCCGGTGTCAAGTCTATGAACCCACAATCGGTGTGGAGATTGAGCTTGTCCTTCGTTACCGGATTGATGCCTTGGAAAAAGATGTCTTGAAGCACATATGGTTGTTGGCCATGAGTAGGACATTGGCGCAACATCTCCTTGAAACGGTCCCATGCTTCGAAGAGAGGCTCATTCGGACCTTGTTGAAAGCTTGCAATCTTCCTTCTTAGCTCGGTTGTCTTTGAGGGAGGGAAGAACTTCATCAAGAAAGCATCATAGAGTGTCTTCCAAGTTGTGATTGACCTAGGAGCTTGGCTCTCGAGCCAATGTGTGGCCTTGCCCCCAAGTGACCATTTGAACGCCTTTAGAAGCACATACTCCAATGTCTCCTCGTCGGTAGAGATCGTCTCACACATATCCACAAATCGTTTAACATGCTCTATGGGACACTCATGTGGACGACCCTCGAATTGATCTCGCTTGATGAGGGAGATGAATTGCGTCTTGATCTCAAAATTCTTGGCAACCTCGGGAACCACAATAGCCGGCTCGGGTACCCTCAACTCCGGATGCATGTATTGGCGTGCATTCCGGGGTAGAGCGTTGAGTTGAGCCTCGGCTCTCATCCGTTGCTCCCGTTCTCTTCTTGCCACCTCTTCTTGATTGTCCCTCTCAAGTTGCAATCTAGCCATTTCGGCCCTAAGTTGAGCCAACTCCTCATCAACATGGAGAGCTTGATTCTCCATCCTTTTCCTTCTTCGGGCTTCTTTGAGAATACTTTCCGGATCACTTACAAACTCAAGCTCAAGTGTTCCCCGGTAGGAACGAGCTAGCATACACCTATGAAACAAAAACACAAAACAAAACAAATCAAAAACAAACAAAGGGTTTGGGCTATTCCCTCACCCAAATCACTACAAAAACACAAGAAACTCACCAAATTGGCACTCAATGCACTTAGACTTCCCCGGCAACGACGCCAATCTTTTGATCGCTCTCGGATGCGAGGGTCAAGAGATACAATTTATAACCCGACCCCGTTGTAGTACGTGGTGGGTGTCGAACACTCGGGAAGTCTACTCGATCGATGTGCCTAGATACTAGGAATGCTAGAAAGGAGAGCATAAAACAAAGGAAAATAAAAAAAACAGTCGGGACCGACACTGAGGTCACGTCGGGCCCGAGTTTGGCGACAAGAGGAAGTCGGGACCGACACTGGGTAAGTCGGGCCCGAGGTAGTTGGGGATGTCGAACTCAAAGATTTTAAAAGTAGATCTTGGGCTTTTGGGTTCCTTCCCTAGTAGATTAAGGCTTTTCCACCCCAATTCAGGCAATGAGTGATGATCGGACTAGGATCGAGTGCTTTCCCCCTCGTTCCAACCACATCTACACCTCGATCCATGGGGAAATCCCCTTCGAAGCAAGGTCTTGAGATTGACACATGTTCACTTTCGCTACTTTGCCAATCTCAAGCCTTGATTCCCAACTTTCGCAAAGAATTGTAGCTCTATGTAGAGTGGGTTCCTTAGATCAAACACTGAAGGCTATGGAATTGGGGTTTCTAGCCTAAACCTAGCCAAGGTTTTCCCCCATAACCCAAGATCAAGGAGATCTACTCCATGTGAAAAGCAAAGAAAGCAATCAAATCAAAAGAGAAAGCAATCATCATAATCAATCTCAAAACAAATCAAGGTTTCATTCAAATCCAAAGCAATCCACAAATTCAAATCAAGGGTTTTCAAATCCATAAGATCAAAGCAAATCAAAGCTAAACAATCAACAAAACCTATCAAGCCTTCCTCTCTCTTGGCCGATTCTCTCTCTCTTCCTCCTCTTCTCCTTCCTCCTTGCTCTCCAAGTATCCTCTTGGCTCCCTTGGAACCCCTCTTTTTGTGTGTGTGTGAGGGAACCCTTTCTTAGAAGACAAGAGGGCCTTTTATAGATTAGATGAGGGGCAAAAGTGGAAGTCCACAAATTCGTGCCTTGGAGCCCAAGTAGTTCGGTGACCGACTCGGACCGACACGGAGGAACCTCGGGCCCGAGGTACTGTGCAACTCGGTCCGAGGTTGGAGACTTCAAAGTCGAGCCCGATGTGGTTGCAACTCGGTCCTGACTTTTTTCTACCTTCTTCTTAGTTGGCTTCTCTTGTTCTTCTTCATGGCTTGCTTCTCTCTTTCCCGCTTTAGCTCGGCCTTTGCTCCATGTCTCGACCCTCCTTCAAATCGATCCTTGATTCATGCCAAATTACCTACAAAACACATAAAAGGTGCGTAGTCTCCGAATCTCATAGAAATGCGGGAACTAGGCTAAAAAGGAACAAAGCGCACAAGAAAAGGGGAAAAAGAAACATATTTACAAAGGAAATCACATATGAAAACACCACCAAATAGAGAGACATCAGTTCCCATGACAAAGAAACACCAACTGAGGATGATACACATGCAAAGGAACTCACTCATACAAGAACCTTTCAACAAAGGAAGGACCACCCCCTTGAGAACATCATCTCCCCTCTTGATAAAGGTGTGCAAACTCGTTCCTCTCTCAGTAATTTTTGTGCTTTTAACGCGTTTGTTTCAATGGTGGAACCCAAAAATATCAAAGAAGCATTAAAGGACCCAGATTGGATTCAAGCCATGCAAGAGGAACTCCACCAATTCGAGAGGAACAAAGTTTGGAAGCTAGTTCCTAGGCCCAAAAACAAGAACATCATAGGAACTCGATGGGTCTTTAGGAACAAGCTCGATGATACTGGAGCTGTAGCAAGGAACAAGGCTAGGTTAGTAGCACAAGGATACAGGCAAGAGGAAGGGATTGACTACGATGAGACCTTCGCACCAGTTGCCAGGATCGAGGCAATCAGACTCCTCATCGCCTATGCCGCTCACAAGGGATTCAAACTTTATCAAATGGATGTGAAAACAGCCTTCCTCAATGGACATCTCAAGGAAGAAGTGTATGTGGCCCAACCTCCAGGATTCGAAGATGAGAAACTACCCAACCATGTCTATTTCCTGGAGAGGGCCCTTTACGGACTCAAACAAGCTCCCCGAGCTTGGTATGACAGGTTTGCTCAATTCCTCTTGTCCCATGGATACCTTCGCGGTTCCATAGACAAGACTTTGTTTTTAAAGAAGGAGTCTAAAGATATTTTGATCGTGCAAGTATATGTTGATGACATTGTGTTTGGAGCAACTAACGAAACTCTTGTAGAAAAATTTAAGGACCTCATGAGCATGAGTTTGAGATGAGTCTCATTGGGGAACTCACGTTCTTCTTGGGACTCCAAATATCCCAAACCAAAGAAGGAACAAAGATTCATCAAAAGAAATACATCAAGGAAATGCTCGTGAAGTATGGAATGGAACACTCCAAGCCCATCGACACTCCCATCTCACCAAATTCAAGGCTCAATGCGGATGAAACAGGTATTAGTGTGGACCAAAGGAACTATCGAGGTATGATCGGGTCCCTTCTCTACTTAACAGCTAGTAGACCTGATATCATGTTCTCTGTATGTCTTTGTTCTTATATAAGATTGCATGATAGGGAACTTGGATTTATTGCTTTCACTATGCCATGATTACTAGTCTAGAGAAAAATGTGTACAAAGGAACTCTATTGGCCCAAAATGATCAACCAGAGTTCCCTTTATCCCTCATTACAAGCCACCATGACGGTTGATCATATGACCCACCCTAAGCTAGGGACCAGACAAATGCTTCTCATGAGCCAAAATATTTCCTTTATCGAGTTGCAAATTGTCTGGTTCCCTTTGAGTTCCCTATCCCCACAAAAAGATGAGTGTGAAGTTCCCTTAACCACTTCACTCTCCCTGACCTTGATAAGATCATGGGAATTGATGCATCTACAAAGGGAACGCTGACTAATCTGCAAAGAAAAACCGTCACTTGGGAAGCGGACTTTTGTGTCAGAGGCTCTGAAGCGTTAAAGGCCAAGTATTCAAAATTTGAAAAGGACTTCCCAAGAGATTGTGACGCGTGTCCAGAGGCGTGCTTGAGAAGTTGAAACGGCGCACCATGTTCATTGGGCAACGGTTATCGAGGTTATTCCACTTCCCTTTCTACCCTTCAACTCCTCTCTCCTTTAAAACCCCTCTTTGCCATTTTTGGGCCCTTTATTCCATCTTACATCTCTGTCAATCGTCTTCGCCAAATCTCTTTCACTCTCTTTTCAAGAAACCTCCAAAACCTCCCAATCTCTTACAAAAATGGCCCCTCAATACACCTTCGCCCAGATCAAAGCGTGGGTACATGCCAATCCTCGCATCCTCTTCGTCTCTCAACTAAAAGAGATCGAGCAAGAATCGGACCCAACGATGAAGGATGTTCTTATCCAAGGGCTATACAATCAAGTAAGCCCCTTCTTGCCCCCTCCTCCTCCTCAGGCCGACGAAACCGTCTCCTAGACCTCTTCCTCCTCCGAATCTCTTCCTCTCCCTCCTCCAAACACCAACACCTCCTCCGGAGTTGTCATCGTTGACAACTTCGGAGACGCTCGCCATTCAATCAATGAAAACCCCCACAAATCCAAACACCGTCATTCATCCAAACGCCGTCACTCATCAAAAGACCCCTCAAAACCCAAAAAATCCAAACACTCCCACGACCCCTCAAAATCCAAAAAGCGTAAACACTCTGCGGCCTCTAAATTCTCGGAGCCCAGAAAGAAGGCTTTCTTCAAGTTTGAGGAATACCTGAACTGCTCCAAGGAGAGTTCCTGTGCTCCCAAACCTCCTTTCCCTTTCCCTTCCGACGATGGGACCTCCGAACCCCAGAGTCTACTCCCCTCTTCCTCCTCCATCCCTCCTCTTCAAATCGAGGGACCTTCCAAACCTCCTCCCACAAAACGACCAACTCCTCCTCCGCCACCTTCTCCAGTTCCCGCCACGATGGGAACTCCACCTCCCCAACCTTCTTCAATTCCTCCCGTTCTCATCATTACGGGATCTCCACCTCCATCTTCACCTCACAAAACTCCTTCTCCTCCCTCTTCACCCAAAAACATCTCCACCTCTCTCACTTCTACTTCGGGGATCTCTACTCCCCATGTCCCCAGATCCCTTCCTCCCCCCTTCCACACAACTCTCCACACCTCTTCCTTCTTCTCCTCTCCCCTCTTCCACCACATCCCCCACCACCACCAAACTCCCCTCTCCCTCACCATCCAAAAGTGCCGTCGCTCTTACCTCAGACGACGACGATCTTCCTCTCTTTGTGGTCATCGGCAAAATGACCAAGGACCCTCCTCCTATCATCATGGGAACTCTGTAGGAGGAAGCCCAGCTCAAGGCCATCGAGGAAGAACTCAACAGGGGCCCCTCTGAGCACACAGTCTCCCAAGGGACAAAGTCCCCAGAAAAGGTGGCTCCTGCAGAGCCCATGGAGCGAAGGGACCTCGCACCAGCTGGAGGTGCTAAGGCGTCAACGAGTCATCCTACAAATGACGTGGAGGGCTCAAGTTCGAGCTCCTCTGAGGAAGAAGGGACCTCTCAAGATGAGGTCGAAGAAGAAGAAGAAGCTCCAGCTGCTAAGGAGCCAGCACGGATCCCAACACCTGGACACCAAATGGTGGTGTCCACGAGTTTCCAACCGCCAAGGGATCACGTGCTAATGATTGAAGCGGCTGCACCCCCTCAGTAGCCTTGAAAGTATAAGCCTTCACTTCGGCCTTCAATGGACCTTCAAGTCTTCAATGGAGCTTGGAAAGCTTCCTCTTCAATGGATAATCTCTCTTATTTGATGTGAAATAACAGGAAATGAAGAGAGAAAGAGAGGCGAGAGAGTCAGAGCGATTTTAGGGTTTCACTTTCAAGCTATCAATTTATGAAAGAATTGAAAATTATAAAGATAGGGTCAAATGTTAGGGTTTTTGAGGAAATCGGGCTATTAGTGGGTTATTTTTTGTTTTTTGGACGGGTTCTTTTAATGGGCTATCTTGGTGGGCTTTTTTGGCCTAATTTGTTAGTAAAAATCACGATCGGTGTAATCGTATATAGGAACGCGATCGTACTGATCAGGTACGATTCTATACGATCCCATGCGATCCTATACCGATCCTATCGTTTTTCGATTTCGAGTACGTTTTGGATAGTTTTACTCGAACCGGATCGTATGATCCTACGATCCGGATCGCGATTTTAAAATCGCAATTTTTCCAAAATTTAGAACAAGGTTGATTTCTTCACATCTTTTAAGAACTTTAGCCAGATTAGCAAGACATGCTTCAAATGAAGAACCATAAACAAAGAAATCATCCATGAAAACCTCTACTATATCCTCTATCATGTAAGAGACGATAGCCATCATGCATCTTTGAATAGTTGTAGGGGAATTGCAAACCCCAAATGGCATTCTTCTATATGGAAAGGTCCCATAGGGACTAGTAACGATTGTTTTCTCTTGATTATCAAGATGTATGGGAATCTACCAAAAACCGCCATAGCCATCTAAATAACAAAAACAATCATGCTAGGCTAAGCGTTCAAGAACTTGATCAATAGAAGGAAGTGGGAAATGATCTTTTCGTGTTGCTAGTGGGGATCAACTCACCCTTTTCATTTTAGATAACTGTCATACAATCCTTTTTAGGGACCACATGGACTGGACTAGCCCATTGGTTGTCCGATATAGGAAAATTAATCCATGTATCAAGTAGTTTTAGAATGTCCTTTTTAACCACAACTTTCATATTAGGATTCAGTCTACGTTGATGCTCTATGGTGGGTTTACGGTTATCCTCCATGTAAATTCTATGCATGCACAAGGAGGATGATATGCTAGTTATGTCATCAAGGGAATAGCCAATGGCTTTTCTATGAGTCCTAAGCACAACAATCATTTTCTCTACTTCTTCATCATTTAATTTAGCATTAATGATAACAGGGAAGGTAGAGTTAGGACCAAGAAATTCATACCTAAGGGAGTCTGGAAGTGGCTTGAGCGTTGGAGTAGGTTCGGCCAGGATAAGAATGGGCTCTTCATGTTCTATCTTCAAGACCTCTTCAAGGTATTCATACGCCAGAAGCTCGTCGTCATCTGCTAGAAGGGTTTGTACTGACCTAGAGGGGGTCGGTAATGACATTGTAGAAACCGTCTGCTCCTCACTACTTGCCAAGAGCTTTGGTAATGACCTATGGAGGGTCGGTAGCGATGTTGCAGGATCAAACTCCACCAATCTTCTGTCCGAGAATGCATCAAAAGCCAACAGTTGCTCGATCGGGTCCCCACATTCGATGTTGTCGGTGTGGGTGTAGAGCATTGACCTCTACTTCATTGGACTCCTTCATGGTGGGGTTAAAGCGGAACTCCACCCCTCCTAACATCTATTATAGCTCCCGTTGTGTCTAAGAACGGCCTACCAAGAATGATAGGCACCATCGGGTCCTTGGGCATCTCCATGACTGTAAAGTCGTTTGCATGAAGAAATTGCCCAATTGCACTGGGATTCATCTACCATATATAGCTTCATGTTGACAGGTTCCAACGGTCCCATATTGGCTTTGGACCAAATAGAGAGCGGTAGGAGGATTACACTGGCACCTAAATCACATAAGACTTTGAAACGATAAGCTCCAATTCCAATTGTGATAGCAAACTTACCTGGGTCGGCTAGCTTTTTAGGGAGCTCCAAGGATCGGACCTAGTTAGTTAGCTCTGAAATAGATCTCTTCCTGCTTAAGATTTCTTTCAAGAATTTGGTGTAAGCAAGCATTTCGCTTATGGGCTAAGCGAATGGAATAAAAATATTTAAGCCTTGGAGAACCTTTAAAAAACGCCTAAAATTCCCCTTTGTAGAGTCTTTGGACTTCCTAGACGGAAAAGGAAGAGTCTTTGTCGGACTCGGAACCAAAGCGGGCTCAAGTTGTGGCGTTACCGAATCGACAAGAGGGTCGGTCGGTACAAGTGAAGGGTCAAAACCAACCCAAGGGGGTCGGTAGGGACCTCGTAACTAAGAGGGGGTCGGTTGAGAAGACTTACTTGGGCTGGAGGGGTCGTTAACGACTTGTGGGGGGTCGGTAACGTGGTCAGCCGGGACTTCGTCTACACCGTTGTGCTTTGTTTCCTTAGTCTTAGCACGATCCGGCAACTTCTTTCCACTCCTTAGGTGTATTGCTGCTATTTGGCCTCTAGAGTTTTCCTCGAGACGGCCCGAAAGATGCACTTGAGGTCGTGGAATATGCGCAACAAGGTTGCCTAGTTGGGAATTAACGCTTTTTTTCCATGTCTCTAATTCTCCCAACTGTGCTTGTACACCTAGGCATGACAATTTCACCCGCACCCGATAGAAACCTGACTCATCCGACCCGGAAAAGCGGGTGAAAACCCGAATAAAGTAGGGTGATAGATGGGTGTGGATGAAGGCCCTTCACCCATCACCCGACCCGATACATCCGAATTATATATATAATTATGTTAGATATGTATAAAAATTACTAATATTAAATTTTAATTTGTGGTTATTGCTCCTTTGCATTTAAATATTACTTGTGCATTTTGAATCTCTTCTTATATCTTATTTATATAATATTATTTGTGATACAAACGAGAATTTTGTATTACATGTGTATAAATTATACTAAATGCACATTATATGTTATATATATATTATATTTTTCAATCATCCATGGAAGACCCGACCCACCCGAATCACCTAACGGATGATGGATGGATGCACCCGAATTAGTTAATAGATGGGCATGGATCATCCTCCATCCAGCCAGAACCCGACCCATTGCCATCTCTATGTACACCTTTAATCTGATTGTTGAGGTCGGCACGTGCTCCATTGATTCTGTCATGAATGCCTTGCACCCAAGATGGAGGCTCTTGATAGCCCGAAGGCCTATAAGGTGCGAGACTTCTTTCTTATGGTGGAGGTGCATGGCCTTGACCTTGATTGTAATTCCCCTGAGTGGGATAGTTGTTGTTCTTGTAATAATTGTGGGGCGGGTTTCGATATTGATCTCTCATGTAATTAGTTTCAGCATAGGTCTCAACGGCTCTCACCTGCTCAATGTTAGTGCAAGCAAATGTACTATGGGCTTGAGAGCCACATTCTTGACAATGTTGAGAGGTTTTAAGGAAACTTACTTGTTTCTTATGCCTATTGATATCGTCTTGCATGAATTGAACTTTCACATCCAGATCAATATCCATGTTTGGATTGTACAACTTCCTCTAGAGTTGATGGGCTTGCTGTGTGACATACATTGCATCGTAGTTGGTGAGTTTGTCCAACAATGCCCAAGCCTCATCGGGATCCATCTCAATAAAACTGCAATCGGTATGCAGATTGATGCGGTCTTTCGTTGCAACATTGATCCCTTTGAAGAAGATCTCCTATAGTCCTGGAGCACGTCAGGTGGTTGCCCATGGGTAGGGCATTTTCGATGAAGTTTCTTAAATCTCTCCCATGTCTCTACAAAAGTCTCATTAGGCTGCTCGTGGTAGGAGGTGATGCGCTTCATAAGCTCCGTAGTCTTGGCAGGCGGGAAAAACATTGTCATGAATAAGTCATGCAAAGCTTTCCAAGTCCTTATCGACTTAGGAGGTAGGTTGTCTAACCAGCTCAAGGCCTTTCCTGCAAGAGACCACTTGAAGGCCTTCAACAAAGCATATTCAAGAGAAACACCGTCAACAGAAATAGTGTCAAATAAATTAGTAAACTTCTTAATATGCTCCATTGGGCACTCAGTTGGTTTCCCTTCAAATTGAGACCGTTTGATTAAAGATATGAAGTGAGACTTGATTTCAAAGTTTTTCTCAATTTGAGCAAGTACAATTGTCGATTCCAGCACCTTCAGTTCCGGGTGCATATATTGCTTGGAATTCCTCGGGATGGGATTTAGTTGTTCTTGTAATCCAGCGGCATCTTCCCATTCACGATCTCTATCAGCTTGGAGTCGCTCCATCTAAGCTCAAAGGTCGGCCATCTATGCCATTGCTCGGTTCTCTCTTCTTTTGCGATGAAAAGTACGTTCAAGCTCAAAATCATATAAAGGATTTTTGAAATTAAGCCTGCGTCTTCCCGGTTGCATAAAACTAAGAACACAAACAAAAGCAAACAAAATTAAAAACAAAAACAGGGTTAGGCTATTCCTAAACCCAAAAAGCAAATAAACATAGCGCTATCGCTTCCTCGACAATGGTGCCAATTTGTTGAAAGGGTTTTACTGGACCAACAAATAAATTTATAGATCAAGACCTCGTTGAATACAGAGGAGTCAGGTTCGTCTACGGGAAGAAAAGTCTTTGTTTAATTACTATCTAAAAACATAAAAGAACAAGCAAATGGAAGCAATAAATTAAACAGAACCAAAACAAACAACGCAATCAGGACACTGAAAGGCTCGGTACCGATCTTGTCAGGGTCGGTAACGAGGTACAAATGAGGCGAAAACCAAAAGAAATCAACAGAACATTGTATGCCTCGGTACCGATGTCACAGGGTCGGTAACGAGGTGTACTTGGAACGAAGTGTTTCACAAGCGAGGGATAAATCTAGGATTTAGGGTTTACCACAACAGAATCATGCAATTAAAACAATATGAATCATGAAGATCATGCCTTTAAACATAAGTAATCAACTTTCGTTGAACAAACAAGCAAATCAATCAATTTTCATAAATTAATTCACTTAATCTACTTG
Organism: Fallopia convolvulus; assembly: GCA_964016875.1. Lineage (NCBI taxonomy): Eukaryota > Viridiplantae > Streptophyta > Magnoliopsida > Caryophyllales > Polygonaceae > Fallopia > Fallopia convolvulus. The sequence goes on from OZ024730.1 coordinate 23,527,568, forward strand.
TCGTGATCTAAAGTTCTCAACTTTCGTGTAATATCCGCTAAACTCTAAATAAAATAAAATGGGTAATTATCCCAATAAATTTTTTTTTCTCTAAAGTAGAGAACTTAATAAACTTTATAATTTCATATTATATTATGAAAGGTTACAAAAATTTACTACAATTACAATTAAGAATTTAATTAAATATATTAAGCAAGTCAAGTATGTATTTAAATATTTTCTCTTGAAAGAGAGTTTAATTATTTTTATAATTTTCTTAATAAATTAAAAAAATATTTAAAAGAATTATTAAAGTGGAAAATAAAATGTCAAACAAATATTAAAGGGAGGCAAACAAAAAGGGGCAAGAGCCGGGACTCGAACCCGAGACCTCATGCACCCTTCATAAACTAACATACACTCCTTTCCGCTATGCCATTGTAACTTATCTATCCATATTACAATTCTTTTAATTATAAACTCTCCTAATTCTTCTTCTTCCACAAGTGAGTCAAATTGTCTGATTGATTTTGACGTACATCCATCCATGTCCAATTTGTCTCCCAATCACCATTGTTGCTTCAATTGACCACCAAAACAAGCTTCATCACCTTATGTCATCATCAAAGAAGCACAAGCTTCACCATTCATCATCAAACTCCTTCTTCTTCATTGGTCCATTCCAATGGCGGTGGATCAAGAGAAGCCTCAACTTTCACTATAAAAGGGGGTAGGATCAAGAGGAAAATTCACACCACAATTACGTCTCCTTCTCCATCTGATTCTCGTTCAAATTCAAGTCTGAAAATCCCAAATTCAATTATCCCCCAAATCTGTTTTTTTCTTCGAAAATTCACAAAACCCCTTTCCCTTCCTTTGTTGGCCGCCGGACCCTACCGAACCACCAGCCATGGGGCCGGGGACCACGCGCGCGCCACCAGGAGGTCGTCGTCCGCCCTCCACCGCTGATGCCATGGCTCACGAGTCCGTCGTCGTTCTGTCCATTCTCCTGCTGTGCGTGGGAGAAGAAAGAAGAGGAAGGAGTATGTAGGGTTGATTCATTGGGTTATTTTGTGTTGGGTTGAGTTTTAGGCCCATAAGTCACAACAATAATAACCCATCAGATTGTAACACCCCCGATTTCCCTTGGAGAGGTTACATGCCAGTGACCTAGGAAATTCATCATAAGTCACCCAAGGCTTTACAGTAACAAAAATTTCATACAAAATTCATTATAAAATAGAAAGTAGAATAACAAATTATAAAAAGAGTGCGTCCATAATTTAATCAACTTTAATAATGCAGAATTAAAGCAATCCTTTAATGCAAACTTGTTTTGACGAACCTCACAAGTCAAGGATTTCGCCTTTATTATAAATAAAGAAATAACATAATAGAAAGCTTGTCAACAAATAGAAACTCCAAGTATGCTGTAATCACCTTCTTCACTCCGTAAGCTTGAGACCTGATGTTTCCGTATAGGGACGGGCTGACACCAGCCGACCATGCAAAAGAAAGAAACGGTCGGGTTAGTCTTGTGACAGACTAAGCAAATGGGACTTTTTGTGAGTGGTTCTTGTGGTTGTATTAAATCACCCCATCGAATTCCGAATAAAATCCGGTCAAGGATTTAGTAATACAATACTTCCACGGAAAAGAAAAGAGGAATGCAATTAAAAGAGAGGGGACGCCACAAGAAATGTGGTTCCTTTAAGGAAATATGCGATTGTTGGGAACGTTTTATTATTCACATAATTTTATTTTGAAAAGCCTCGCGTCGACTAATTGGGTCCCGACCAACCTCATCATACTCGGAGGGTGCCGACAGGGAGGTGGCCGCGAAGGCGCTTAAGTACCAAGCCCGTCTTGCCATTTTATAGGCGTTTTAACAAACCTGAGCATGCATTCAGATTGGAAAGAAGACTTACTTAGCCGGGAGCAAGAGTAGGGTCACAAATTGTAACCACCACCCTGGTTCATTAAAGGTGTGCATTGGGCACTTATCTTATTTAAATGACAAAACATTACACATCGAGTTATAAGCTTTTAATACTTCTCGAACTAGTCGAGGCGCGAATACAAGAACTACCCGGGATTCGATAGAGAGCATTAGCTAGATGCTACACCCCTCATGCGCGGATGAGACGGGCAGGGTCATGACCAGCATTAGGGTTTAGGTCCATCCTAATGCGAATGTTATAGAGAGGTGTCCAAAGATCACAAGTCTTACACCCCTAGTACTAGGCTAGCATACAAGTCCATAGACAAATCACAACAATTCACAAACAAGCCCGAGGGCTACGCGCAACCTAGCATATATATATCTACCGCTTTATAACAAGGTCATTAAATCTAAAACGATAAATAAACCTAATCCAATTATTCCACACAAACAATTCCCAACAATAATTGAACATGGATTCAATTCCAATGCTTAAAGAAATAATGCAAAACGAACCAAACCACTTGCCTTGATTTGAACACGAACTTAATGTTCAAGCGAAGAGACAAGCTTTGAAGTTAACAATCCCGCGTGCCTATTCCAAATTCACGTCCGAAATTGTACCGGCAATACAAAATAAATTTTAATTAATTTATTTTGATCGTTTCATAAAAATAACATAGTTGATATATTACACTTAGTAAGTATATATATGTTATTGTTTACTAAGATAACATGATGGTACATGAACATATTAATCCTTAATAATATGCTTTTATAAGACTACATGAATCTGAATTTTCCTTCGTTTGTGAGCGACATACAGTAGTAATTTCATGTTTAAGATACACATGCTCATGCGTTCCATACTATATATACTATATAGCAATTAGGCCTAAGGTTTTTACCATAATCATGTACTTTAAGTAGTAAACAAGTACTGTAGGCATGATTATATATATGTACAACATCACGTAGACATTAGCAGCATATTTACATGTATACTTACAATAAATGGCTGTTGTATTTTTCTGAACAGAGCACCGGAAACCTGACTTTGAAGGCTCGGTTCTCCCTCAAACGGACACGAAAAAGGACGGGATCGGTGGCGTTGGACTCGTGGGATCGAATACTACCTACTGTTGGCAACAAACGCAACTTTCGGTTTCGATTTCAAGCCGAAAACGCTCAAACACAATGGCTGCGCAGAAACAGGGCACGAGGTTTCGAAGGGTTTTCTAGAGGTTTTTGGATGAGTAAAAGTGATGGGTTTCAGCCTATATTTATAGGGAGGTACTAGGGTTCGTGAATACTTCGTTTCCAAGCAAAATCCGAGCCAAAACGCTGCTTGATTCGGATAAGAATGTATCTTCAACCGAAAAACGCGTTTACATAACCTCTTATCTTCAAGATTCAAATTAGATAGGATTTTCCACAAAATTTACCGAGTTTTTTGAGGGGTTTCGTAGATAACATCTAGGAGAGTATGTCGGTTCTTTCGGAATCGAATTTGGTTAAGAAACGAGTCCAAATTAGCCTTTACAAGATTGAATCTTTCATTGAACAAAAAAACGTCTCAGCTGTGTATTTTCCAGAAATTACGCGCGAGTGCCCGTACTTTAAGGGTAATTACGAAAAGTTCCCAACTTTTCTAATTTCGTCCATTCTCCGCCCTATTTTCAACTATAATGTTGTTTTTAATTATAATTAGTCTCCTTAGTATATAAGTCAAATATATTATTTGAAGTATATACATTATTAAGTAAATTTTACTTTGCTCAAATCATTTATTGAATTATTTTCCTACAAGTTATATTTATTTCATGCTTCTTCTTATACAAGAAAGAACAAAATAAACTATAACAAGTCATATATAATTGGGTAAATAATTTCAATAATTTCCTTCATGATTTTGAAAAAGAGGAGTATTACAATAGTACCCTCTTAAAAAGAGTTTCGTCCTCAAAACTGGACTAGAAAGCAAAATTTAACTACAAACACATGTTTATTAAGGACACATATGTTTATTTCGGGAAGGGATATTACAATAGTACCCTCTTAAAAAGAGGTTCGTCCTCGAAACTATGGTATGAACAACTCTGGGAACCGATTTTTCATGTCTTGTTCTGTTTCCCATGTCTCCCATGTAACATCCTTGTCACCATTTTTAGACCACAAAATCCGCACTAATGGAACCTTCTTGTTGCGTAACTCTTTCACTCGGTTCTCCAAGATACGGATTGGTTTCTCTTCATATGTGCCATTTGGTTGTACTTCAATGTCATCATAATTAAGAACATGTGATTCATCTGGCACATATTTGCGTAAGAGTGATATGTGAAAAACATCATGAACTGGATGTGCTGACGGAGGCAGAGCAAGGCGATATGCGAGTTTGCCAATCCGTTCCAGTATCTCAAAAGGACCAACATAGCGAGGGTTTAGTTTCCCTCGCTTTCCAAAGTGGAAAACACCTTTCGTCGGTGATACCTTAACAAACACCTTTTCTCCCACTGCGAACTCCAAATCCCTTCTTTTCAAATCAGCGTAGGATTTCTGTCGGCTCTGAGTTGTGAGCATTCTCTGTCTGATCAAACCAATTTCAGCAGCGGTTCTTTCCACCAAGTCTGGCCCAAGAAGGAGTTTATCAGCAGGCTCATCCCAGCATATCGGTGATCTACACTTTCGACCATACAATGCTTCAAATGGTGCCATTTTGATCGTTGAGTGCCAACTATTGTTGTATGTGAACTCAATCAGACTCAAACTATTCTCCCAGCTAGTAGGGCGATCTAGTACACATGCCCTAAGCATATTCTCCAATGTTTGAATAGTCCTTTCTGATTGCCCATCGGTCTGTGGATGAAATGCAGTGCTGAAATGCAATTCTGTCCCCATAGCTTTATGTAGCTCTTTCCAAAAATTAGCCATGAATCGCCCATCCCGATCAGATACAATAGTCTTGGGAGTTCCATGTAGACGGACGACTTCATGTATAAATACTTCTGACAACTTTGGAGTTCTCCACTTAGACTTAATAGCTATAAAATGAGCACTCTTTGTAAGTCTATCAATGATCACCCATATGGCATCTTTCTGGTTTTGAGTCTTTGGTAGACCTGTAACAAAATCCATGGCAATGTCTTCCCACTTCCATTCTGGCACTGGAAGGGGTTGCAGTTCTCCTCCTGGTCTACGATGCTCAATCTTCACTTTCTGACAAACCAAACATTTTGTCACAAATTCTGCTACTTCCCACTTCATGTTTGGCCACCAGAAATTCCTATGCAAATCCTTGTACATCTTACTAGATCCTAGGTGTATCGAGTAAGCAAAAGAGTGCGCCTCCTTCATGATCAGTTGGCGAAGCTCCTCATCAGCTGACACACAAATTCGGTCACGAAACCATAAAGATCCATCATCCTGGATGATGAATCCAGGTGCCTTTCCTTCTTGCACCTCACTGCTTATCTTTACTAACATGGCGTCATCCACTTGTTTCTCCTTGATTTGGTCTAATAGTGTAGCCTGAATCTCTAACGTTTTCAGCCTACTTTGTTGATGTCCAAACCAAACTTCAGTCTCAGTCCTCAATAGCTCATTCTGCAGTACTGGTTGTGCTGTGAGCAATGCTATCATGGTCTCTTGAGTTGCCTTTCGGCTTAAGGCATCAGCTACAACATTGGCCTTACCTGGGTGGTAAAGTAGCTCAATGTCGTAGTCCTTGATTAACTCTAACCATCTTTGTTGTCTCATATTTAGCTCCTTTTGGGTGAAAACATATTTCAAACTCTTGTGATCTGTGAAGATCTGACATTTCACCCCATACGGATAATGTCGCCAAATCTTCAAGGCAAATACAACTGCTGCCAACTCTAGGTCATGTGTTGGGTAATTAATCTCGTACGGCTTGAGTTGACGAGATGCATAAGCGATGACTCTACCATGCTGCATCAGTACACAACCTAGCCCTTGCTTGGAAGCATAAATGTACACCACATACCCCTCTTCTCCATTGGGTATGGTTAGGATTGGGGCACTAGTCAAACGTTTCTTCAATTCCTGGAAACTCGTCTCACACTTCTCATCCCATATGAACTTCTTGTGCACCTTGCGGAGTAAGTTAGTCATGGGGAGGGCGATCTTGGAGAAACCCTCCACAAACCGTCTATAGTACCCTGCAAGGCCTAGGAAGCTACGTACTTCCCTAACATTCTGAGGTTGCTTCCATTCTGCTACCGCTTGTATCTTTTGAGGGTCCACCATTACCCCCTCTTGGTTGATTACATGTCCTAGGAATGCGACTTCCTTTAGCCAAAAGTCACATTTGGACAATTTAGCATATAACTGATTCTGTCTTAGTATCCCTATCACAGTCCTCAAGTGTTCTTCATGAATTGCCTCATTAGCAGAATATATCAATATGTCATCAATGAATACCACCACGAACTTATCCTAGAACTCGTGGAAGCAACGATACATTAAATCCATGAAAACTACTGGGGCATTAGTGAGACCAAAGGGCATTACCACGAACTCATAGTGGCCATACCTTGTTCGGAAAGCAGTTTTCGGAATATCCTCCTCGCGAATCCGAAGTTGGTGGTAACCAGATCTCAAGTCAATCTTGGAGAACACCCTTTCCCCTTTTAGCTGATCCAACAGATCATCTATTCTTGGTAGCGGATACTTGTTCTTGATGGTGACCTTGTTCAGCTCTCGATAGTCAATACATAGTCGAAAAGAACCATCTTTCTTCTTTACAAATAGAACTGGCGCTCCCCAAGGTGAAGCACTAGGTCTTATGTACCCTTTCTCTAGCAACTCTTCCAGTTGCTTCTTTAACTCCTTCATTTCCACCGGGGCCATTCGGTATGGTGCCTTGGAGATGGGCGCCGTCCGGGGCTCTAGTTCAATGGTGAATTCTATGGTCCGTCGAGGTGGAAGTCCTGGAATTTCCTCTGGAAAGACATCGGAGAATTCTCGTACCACAAGGATCTCCTTAACTCCTACTTCCTCCTTCTGAGGTTGCTCTAAATAGCATAAGTAGCCCACACATCCTTGTCGAAGCAGCTTCCCAGCAACCATTGCACTAATCAACTTTCCATTATCTACATCACGTTGACCCTTAAATTTGCATACATACTTGCCTCCTGCGGTAACAGTTACTGTCCTAGAACTGAAGTCTATGATAGCCCCGTGATGGGTCAACCAATCCATTCCCAGAATGATGTCGTAAGGAGCCATAGTTATGCAGATCAAGTCAGCATCAAACTTCCGACCTTGAATGGTGATCGGAAAGTCTGTAAGCTGTTTGGTTCCTACTATCTTCTCCCCATTGGGAAGATTCACCACGAAGGGTTCACACGTAGCGTTACATTTAAGGCCTACTTTCTCTACACAGCTTTCAGATATAAAGGAGTGTGTTGCACCCGAGTCAAAAAGCATAAAAGCAGTTAGGGAGCGAAGGTATAAGGTACCTTGAGTGACTGGGGCATTGGGTTCATCTGTCCGACGCATTTCATATAACCGTTGCCCTTGGCTAGACGAGGGTACTGGTGTCTTTCCCTTGTTTTGAGTCGTAGACTGCACAGAAGTTGCCCTTGATGCTCCTGGGTAAGCTCTGTTGTTGTGGGATGTCGATGCTTGTCTTGTAGAAGCTGCCCCGTTTCCCTTATGAGGACAGTAAGTGCGCATGTGTCCCTCTTTTCCACAAATAAAGCACTTCCTCTTTTCCTTAGGGCACAGCCTGCTAATATGACCTGGTTCCCAACAATTATAACAAGTTACTGGCCCTCTTTGCTGACTGGAATGCTGAGTGGACCTTGACTGTATTGACTCGGTCCTAGCTCTGTTTGACCTATTAAAGTGCGAGGGAGGAGGGGGTCGTTTAAACCCACTGAACTGTGATCCTTGCTGAGGTGGTTTGCCCCAGCCTCGGGTCTTGCTAGCAGACTCTTCGAGGGTCATCTCTACCTTATAAGCAGCATCAACGTACTCCTCAAGAGTGATACAGGTGTGGTGAACCATGAGTGGCTTGACAGCTGGACTCATCCACTCATGAAAGCGCTTGATCTTCTAACTCTCAGTGGACACCTCCGTCCCCGCATATTGAAGTAGATGATTGAATTTTGTGGCTAGCTCAGGCACTTTCATCCCTTCGATCTTGGGGTACAGAAATTCTTTCAGCTTTTCATCCCTCATAGCAGTAGAGAAGAAACGGTCCATCATCTTGTTTTTAAACATTTCCCATGTTAGGGTTGGGTGATCTGCTAATCCCGAGTTCTCCCACCACTCACTTGCACCTTCTTTGAGCTGCAGTGAGGCAATGTGCACCCTTTCAGCCTCGGTGCACAAGATATTGCGAAATAAACGCTCCATGTGGGAGAACCAATAAGCAATCCTAACTGGCTCACCGGTACCATCATAGATGTCCGGCCTCATAGAGTTAAATGTTTTCAAGGCTCGACCATAGCTTGAGCCATTGCCTTGGTTAGGGAGTTGTAAGTTCACTGCATCATTTCCAGTAGATTGATCGCCTACCCCTGGCGGTGTGGCATCTCGATTCATGTTTCTGACTGTCTGCTCAATCATAGTCTGAATAGCCGCTAGGGTGGCAGCATTCAGGGTGACATCGGTGGGAGGATTGGAAGTCCCAGCTTGAGTCTGAGGATCCCTTGGTAACCTGGCGGGGATTGAAGCTCGGTTGTTTCCAGACCCAGTGTCATCCGCTTGATTAGCTGCACTCCTTAGTTGAATCCGGGGAGCATTGTTGCTCTCATCCCGATTATTATTTCTCGTGTTTTTAATCTGAATAAATTTATAAGTTTCAATTCATCCAATCAATATACAAAACTTATGTATGTTATTAGACAAGGATTGATAGAAAAACTTAATAATTTATTCATAATAGTAATATCTTTAATATCCTTTAAATATCAAGCAACATCCAAAACTAAAGAAAACAACTTAAGTCTGAGAACTTTATTCAAAACCGAAACATAACTACTAAAGCTAGGAAAGAAACTGATAAACTTTCTAACGACGATCTCCCCAGAATTTCCGATACTTCTTAGGGTCTCCTCCCTTAGCTGGCCTTGGACCCTCTTCTGGCTCAGGTGAGGCCCTCTTAATGTCAGCTTCCCACCATCCTGGTGGTCCTTTAGGTGTACTTGGGGGATAACAATATCTGTCTAGAAATCCTGGAGTGAAAAGGTTCGGATCCATGACCGCACCACTGTGATCCAACAAGTTATTAGCTTGTTCCACATCGGTCTTCACTACCTCCACCGTTTGCCTCACTCCCTCCAGAGCCTCTTCTAATGTTGTGATCCATGCCATGCTCTTAGATAATGTGTCCCGCAAGGACACCATGTGGGGTAGAAGGGGGTCAGGACGAATCCTTGCACGTTTAGCCTTGGTGCTCCCAGAGGCTATGAAAGCTTCCCATGGGCGATTCTTGTTGTACTGACGATCCGCCATGTCACTAGCCCAATGAGGGGCTTCCTCTTTGCGTACGTTCATCCAGGTGGGTTGTGCTCCACTAGTTCCTCCAAAGTAATGTGGTCTAGGAGAGTCTCTAGAAGGAGGGCTCAAGGGCGAGTACTGGGGAGCTGGGCGCAGTCCAACAGGAGGGGATCTAGGCGTGTACTCATGTGTCTTGCATAAGCCCTTACGGAAGCAATGATCTGGACGCAGTGTTGGTGGATAGGGAGTCCGGAATCTCCACTTTCTCTTGGATGTTCCCTTGTCAGCCACATATGATGGGTAAGTCTCCTTCTTGGATGTTCCCTTGTCAGCCACATAAGAGGGGTAAGACTCCTCCTCACTCTCGTAGTTAGAGTCCATGCTAGGATCCTCCTCAGTTTCCAAATCGACTATAGCGACCTTACCTTCACGGTGCTCACTACCCATCCTCTGAAAGTAGTAGAAAAAGGAGGTTAGTATTTATTAGTAGAATTTTCCTTTATTCTATAATAAATACACGTGACTACAACTTGGAAGGTTTTTTAAAACAATTACTTGAGAAATCTTTTGTATTAGGACTAAAACTTTTAGATATTGTAAATCTTTTTCTAAAACGGTTTAAAACTCATTTAAAACTTTTAGCTCTGATACCATATTTGTAACACCCCCGATTTCCCTTGGAGAGGTTACACGCCAGTGACCTAGGAAATTCATCCTAAGCCACCCAAGGCTTTACACTAACAAAACTTTCATACAAAATTCATTATAAAATAGAAAGTAGAATAAAAAATTATAAAAAGAGTGCGTCCATAACTTAATCAACTTTAATAATGCGGAATTAAAGCAATCCTTTAATGCAAACTTGTTTTGACGAACCTCACAAGTCAAGGATCTCGCCTTTATTATAAATAAAGAAATAACATAATAGAAAGCTTGTCAACAAATAGAAACTCCAAGTATGCTGTAATCACCTTCTTCACTCCGTAAGCTTGAGACCTGATGTTTCCGTATAGGGACGGGTTGACACCAGCCGACCATGCAAAAGAAAGAAACGGTCGGGTTAGTCTTGTGACAGACTAAGCAAATGGGACTTTTTGTGAGTGGTTCTTGTGGTTGTATTAAATCACCACCATCGAATTCCGAATAAAATCCGGTCAACGATTTAGTAATACAATACTTCCAGGGAAAAGAAAAGAGGAATGCAATTAAAAGAGAGGGGACGCCACAAGAAATGTGGTTCCTTTAAGGAAATATGCGATTGTTGGGAACGTTTTATTATTCACATAATTTTATTTTGAAAAGCCTCGCGTCGACTAATTGGGTCCCGACCAACCTCATCATACTCGGAGGGTGCCGACAGGGAGGTGGCCGCGAAGGCGCTTAAGTACCAAGCCCGTCTTGCCATTTTATAGGCGTTTTAACAAACCTGAGCATGCATTCAGATTGGAAAGAAGACTTACTTAGCCGGGAGCAAGAGTAGGGTCACAAATTGTAACCACCACCCTGGTTCATTAAAGGTGTGCATTGGGCACTTATCTTATTTAAATGACAAAACATTACACATCGAGTTATAAGCTTTTAATACTTCTCGAACTAGTCGAGGCGCGAATACAAGAACTACCCGGGATTCGATAGAGAGCATTAGCTAGATGCTACACCCCTCATGCGCGGATGAGACGGGCAGGGTCATGACCAGCATTAGGGTTTAGGTCCATCCTAATGCGAATGTTATAGAGAGGTGTCCAAAGATCACAAGTCTTACACCCCTAGTACTAGGCTAGCATACAAGTCCATAGACAAATCACAACAATTCACAAACAAGCCCGAGGGCTACGCACAACCTAGCATATATATATCTACCGCTTTATAGCAAGGTCATTAAATCTAAAACGATAAATAAACCTAATCCAATTATTCCACACAAACAATTCCCAACAATAATTAAACATGGATTCAATTCCAATGCTTAAAGAAATAATGCAAAACGAACCAAACCACTTGCCTTGATTTGAAGACGAACTTAATGTTCAAGCGAAGAGACAAGCTTTGAAGTTAACAATCCCGCGTGCCTATTCCAAATTCACGTCCGAAATTGTACCGGCAATACAAAATAAATTTTAATTAATTTATTTTGATCGTTTCATAAAAATAACATAGTTGATATATTACACTTAGTAAGTATATATATGTTATTGTTTACTAAGATAACATGATGGTACATGAACATATTAATCCTTAATAATATGCTTTTATAAGACTACATGAATCTGATTTTTCCTTCGTTTGTGAGCGACATACAGTAGTAATTTCATGTTTATGATACACATGCTCATGCGTTCCATACTATATATACTATATAGCAATTAGGCCTAAGCTTTTTACCATAATCATGTACTTTAAGTAGTAAACAAGTACTGTAGGCATGATTATATATATGTACAACATCACGTAGACATTAGCAGCATATTTACATGTATACTTACAATAAATGGCTGCTGTATTTTTCTGAACAGAGCACCGGAAACCTGACTTTGAAGGCTCGGTTCTCCCTCAAACGGACACGAAAAAGGACGGGATCGGTGGTGTTGGACTCGTGGGATCGAATACTACCTACTGTTGGCAACAAACGCAGCTTTCGGTTTCGATTTCAAGCCGAAAACGCTCAAACATAGTGGCTGCGCAGAAACAGGGCACGATGTTTCGAAGGGTTTTCTAGAGGTTTTTGGATGAGTAAAAGTGATGGGTTTCAGCCTATATTTGTAGGGAGGTACTAGGGTTCGTGAATACTTCGTTTCCAAGCAAAATCCGAGCCAAAACGCTGCTTGATTCGGATAAGAATGTATCTTCAACCGAAAAACGCGTTTACATAACCTCTTATCTTCAAGAGTCGAATGAGATAGGATTTTCCACAAAATTTACCGAGTTTTTTGAGGGGTTTCGTAGATAACATCTAGGAGAGTATGTCGGTTCTTTCGGAATCGAATTTGGTTAAGAAACGAGTCCAAATTAGCCTTTACAAGATTGAATCTTTCATTGAACAAAAAAACGTCTCAGCTGTGTATTTTCCAGAAATTACGCGCGAGTGCCTGTACTTTAAGGGTAATTACGAAAAGTTCCCAACTTTTCCAATTTCGTCCATTCTCCGCCCTATTTTCAACTATAATGTTGTTTTTAATTATAATTAGTCTCCTTAGTATATAAGTCAAATATATTATTTGAAGTATATACATTATTAAGTAAATTTTACTTTGCTCAAATCATTTATTGAATTATTTTCCTACAAGTTATATTTATTTCATGCTTCTTCTTATACAAGAAAGAACAAAATAAAATATAACAAGTCATATATAATTGGGTAAATAATTTCAATAATTTCCTTCATGATTTTGAAAAAGAGGAGTATTACACAGATTTTATTAAAGTAAAAAGAAAAAGACGCCCAATTTCGCCCATCTCATTATCCGTGCCCTTTCCGCTCTCGTTTTCGCTCGGTATAATTTCCCGATTCGTAATTTAATTTTCTATATCTTTATAAAATAATTTTACATATATATAATATTTATTTAAATAAATTCACAAAATATTACAAATGAGCTTTTCAAAAGGAATTATGTAATTAAATTAATTTGCATGCCCATCTAGGAGAAATATAATTTCAATAAATCATATACAAATTTCCTAGAAGTTTAATATTCATAAGAATGATATTTTAAGCATATTTTCTTTAAATATTGGAAAAGTATTAACTTACGCATTTTCCCTTTATTATAAAAGAAATAATGTAAGATAAGGAGATTCATTAAAATAAGATTCTATTAAAAAGGAATATAGATTTGCATGTCTTGTAATACCATTATAATCTTTTAAATAATATTTGTGAGATATTTTGAATGAAGTATGTTAATAAGAACAAGTATGGGATTAAATTAATTTAAATAAATAACTTACATGTGTTTTTATATAAAGAAATACATTATAATAGACATGAGAAAATTGTTAAATAAAATCATGGGATTTAAAATATGAGTTTATATACTTGAAAAGTATAATATAAATAATAAGTATACACTATCTAAAGATATTATAACAAAACGACCTAAATTGCTAGGAAAGATATACTAGCAATATTATAATAGTTGTACAAATAAAATATTTGTAAATCTTGTGCCATGGAAAACCCTTTTAATAACATAAAGAATTTATCTTGATATGATTATATGGAGAATATGATATAATTACTTTTAACATAAAATTGGAAACTTACTATGTAAGTAAAGGGCTAGAATAAATATACTAAGATATTACCTTAAGAGTCAGGTTCACGTGCGAATGGGCGCTCATGTGCGAAATAAGAAAGAACAAGAGCTGTTGGATCAAGAAAAATCAAAGGCGCTGATCATTTCACTTAAAAAGGGGAAAAACGGCACAGGCGAATTATTGGCGAATTATTCACGTATTTTTGAAAAAAAACGGAAATAGGACACGCGCCTAAATTGTTCATCAGTATTGTGGATTTGTTCATCAATAATGTAGATTTGTTCATCAAAACTGTGATTTTGTTCATCAAAACTATGATTTTGTTCATCAAAACTGTGATTTTGTGCATAAATAAACTATTGCTTGTGCATCAAAAATCTATTGTTTGTACATAAGAAATGAACAAATGTGTATCAAAATTACATGCAATATGTTCATCAACATTGTGATTTTGTTCATAAAAAACGAAAATATTTATTCATTGGTTTTGGCATATTTGTTCATCGGTTTGTGCATATTTGTTCATTAGTAACATCAATTTGTTCACTGGTCTATGCATATTTGTTCATTGCCTTTTTCATATAATTGTCCATTACTAGATGCATATTTGTTCACTAGTAACCTCAATTTGTTTATTGCTATATGCATATTTTTTCATTAATAACATTAATTTGTTCATAGCTAAATAAGGCACAAGCACTCTTCTTCGAATTGTTGCTATCTCCTTCTCTTAGCATACACCATATTATTGCAAAGTCAAATTCTTTATCTATTATCTTTTGCATTCAAGTTTCTACATCAAACTTATCTTATTTTGGTACTATATTGAGCACGTCATTCGTATTGACAAGTTAGCCTTAAAGCACTTCATTCGTATTATACTTTGAATTCAAGATAGCCTTAAAGCACAAAATAAATGCAAAAATGCACAAATAGGTAGTCCTAAATGTACAAGTTGATGGTATTAATAGTCATAAATGTACTAGTTGATAGCCTTGACACATAAAACATAAGTTTATTTCAATTCACAAATAAGGGTATAATAATGAACAAATAAGGTTATATCAATGAACAACTAAGGGTATATCTATGAACAAATAGGGTATATCAATGAACAAATAATGGTATACTGTTGGATCGTAAACCGTTAGCAAAGAGCTTGGGAATTGGCTGTAAAGCTGTTCCCAAGGCAGCGGAAGTAAATTAAGCGCAAGTATTAAAAACAGTAAAGAACGCAGTTCCCTTATAGAGGAACCCCACTACAACCAACTAGTTGTATGGGTAAACCTCTACCTCCGCTTGGAAGATTTTGAATGACTTACTTATATTTATTGCTTTGTTCCTTAGTTACAACAGCCGATTCACACTTCTCTGTTCCTACGAGTTCTTCCTAACTCTAGCAACACTAGTAAATCCTCTCAACTGAGTTCCTAAGCTCACAACAGCAAAATACAAATAACTCAAACCTTACACCGACTTCTCAGTTCCCTTGCTCCTGGGAACTTCGGCTTCACCGTCGTCGAGATCACACACTCGCCGACGGGGACTTCTCTTCCTTTTCTTTCTTTTCTCTGGTGTGGTTGTTTGTGAGTTCTGGGAGAAGTACTCAATCCTAGTACTATTCATTTGGCTTTATAGTCCAGGTGAGCTTGGGCAGTCGCATCTTTCAATTGTGTCCAAAATGCCCTTTGCTTGATGCCCAAGTTGTACTTTCTTTACATGTGACTTTGGTTTGAACTATGTCAACTTCTTGAATCAATCGGACCGTTGGATGAAGTGTGACAGTCTGATCCTTAGACTGTTCCTTTGGGCTATCCAAGACAGAATCTCGCGATCTGCGCTGAACGGTCGTTGTCCTCACATGTGAATTCCCATATCATGGGAACTGTCTTGTTCAGAGTTCCCTTGATGGAAACTCTTCATCGTTGTAGGCTTGTGCTCTCTTGATCATTCCTGGGAGTTCCCACTGCATGGGAACTTTCCTCTTCAGAGTTCCCTTGATGGAAACTCTGCATTGTAAGCTTGCTGTGACTTTTGGTCATTCATGGGAGTTCTTGGCTGTTCCTGCGTTCCTTAGAAATACTTGAACAAACCTCATTAGTTCCTTATGGTGTTTGTCATTATCAAAACTCGGAGAATGACATCGTTGATCCGTTGTTTAGAACCAGAGTTCCCAACAACATCCCAACAATTTCCCCCTTTTTGATGATGACAAACCCATCACAAAATATGCAAGTATTTCAATGAATGATATGTTGATGAGTCACTTCTAGTGAAACACTTAGACTTAGGGAGCCACTTCTGGTGAGACACTTAGTTCTTACTTAGCTTTTTATGCAATTGTTCCCCCTTAGCTTATGCATGTTCTGTGATAACTTAAACTTGTAATCATCTCGCATTTTTTGTCTTTCCCTCTTTTGACATCATCGAAAACAAGCAAAGCAATAATAAGGAAGAAAGGAACACGCAATCAAATTAAAAACCAATTCATTACTTAAGAAAATATGTACAAGGGGAACTCAAGTACAATTTTGTGGTTATTTTTGGATTAAGGGAAAAAGAAAGGAGAGATCATGGGGTTGCGGGGAACAGTGCATCACAGAGGCGCGTCAGGACTTGTGTGAGTTTTTCTTGTCCCCTGGCCAACGTGGCTTGGTCCCTCGCAATCTGGTCGAGGGTGTTGGCAATGCGAAGCAACACTTGAGAGTTCCCTTCTTCACCAGACTCCAGTTGAGCCGTTTCCTCTACAGGCTCAGAGTGCCTCATCTTCTGGACAACTGAGATGTCCAGTTCCCTTCCAAGCACTATTTCTTCCTTAGATGCGTCGTAGAGACCCTCTTTTTGTAGCAGCTTCTTTATCAGCCCAGAGTAGGGAAGGGAATGGGACTTGGAAGCCATACACTTCTCCATATGCCCAAGTATGATTCTGGGAAGGTTGATGGGCTTCTTGAGGAGGAAGTGATAGAGGATGATGGCATCAGGGATATTGACGACCAGACGCTTCTCTTGGCGAGGGATCACCACATTGATGATGAATTGATGAGCAAGCTTGGCGACCAGGGACAGATGATGAGTCGAGGGCACTTTAAAGGGAACTCGACCCTCAAAGATAGTGTTGTACACCTCGGCGCTGTTGAAGTCACCCCAGAGCTTGTTGGGCAACTCGTTGAGTCCTTGAACTGGGACCTGGAGCTCAAGGCGGATTGTGGACTTAGTAAATATAAACACGTTGCCTTCGTGGGAGAGAGTCCTCTGAGTGCAGTCATTGGAGATGATAAAGTTATTGTAGAACTGACGCACTTGTGAGGGATCTACACTCACAGTTTCCTTGCAGAGGTTCTCCCAGCCCTGGGCCTTGATCAGGTCCCACAGCACGTCTTCAGAAATGATAAGTGGGGGAAGGAGCTTCCGGCGTTCGTCCACAGGGTGCCTTGTTGAAGAAGATCCCTTCCCCTTCTTGGTGGTGCTCTTAGAAGAGTTCCCCCTAGAGACCGTGCAAGGTCCTTTTTGCTGAGGGGGTGCAACCGCTTCAATCATTAGCACTCGGTCCCTTAGCTGTTGGGAACCCGTGGACACCACCATTTGGTGTCCAGGTGTTGGGATCTGTGCTTGCTCCTTAGCAGCTGGAGCCTCTTCTTCTTCTTCGACCTCATCATTGGAGGTCCCTTCTTCCTCGGAGGAGCTCGAGCTTGAGCCCTCCGCGTCATCTTCGGGATGACTTGTAGTTGCCCCAGCACCATCAGCTGGTGCGGGGTCCCTTTTCTCCGTGGGCTCTTCAGGAGCCACCTTCTCTAGGGACTTGGTCCCTTGGTCAGTTGTGTGTTCAGAGGAGTCCCTGTTGAGCTCTTTCTCTATGGCCTTTAGCTGGGCCTCCTCCTCGACAGTTCCCGTGATGAGAGGAGGAGGGTCTTTGGTCATTTTTCCGATGACGACGGAGAGGGGAAGATCATCGTCGTCCGAAATAAGGACGACGGCAGTTTTGGATGGAGAGGGAGTGGGGAGTTTTGTGGTGGTGGGGGATATGGTGGAAGAAGGAAGAGAAGAAGAAAGGGGAGTAGAGAGTTGTGTAGAAGGGGGAGGAGGAGGAGATTTGGTAACCTGGGGAGTAGAGATCCCCGAGGTAGGAGTGGGAGAGATAGATGTGTGTTGTGGTGAGGAAGGAGGGGAAGGAGTTTTGTGAGGTGGAGGTGGAGTTGGAGTTCCCGTTGTTATGGGAACGGAAGGAAGTGATGAAGGTGGAGTTCCCTTTGATGTGGGAACAGAAGGAGGTGGAGGAGTCTTTTGTTTCGAGGGAAGAGGTTTGGGAGGTCCCTCAGTTATGGGAAGAGGGAGGGAAGAAGAAGAAGGGAGTTGACTCTGGGATTGGGAGGTCCCAGAGTCCGAGTGGAAGACAAAAGGGGGTTTGGCCATACAAGAACTCTCCTTGGAGCAGTTCAAGTACTCCTCGAATTTGAAATGGGGCTTCTTCCTGGGATCCGAAAATTCAGAGACCTCAACGTGTTTGCGTTTTTTGGATTTGGAGGGATCTTTGGAATGTTTGGATTTTTTGGATTTTGAGGGGTCTTTGGAGTGGCGCTTTTTGGATGAATGGCGGTGTTTGGATTTTCTAGGTTTATCGTTGATGGAGGGACGAGCATCTCCGAAACTGTCAACAATGACAATTCCGGAGGAGGTGTTGGTGGTTGAGGGAGGAGGAAGGGATTCAGAGGAGGTGGCGGAAGATGTCCAGGCCAGAGTGTCGTCGGCCGGAGGAGGAGGTGGCAAGAAAGGGCTTACTTGGTTGTAGAGTCCTTGGATGAGTACGTCTTTCATGACTGGGTCTTGCTCTTTCTCAATCTCTTTCAATTGAGAGATGAAGAGAATTCTGGGGTTTGCAAGCACCCAATCTTTGATTTGGGCGAAGGTGTGTTGAGGGGCCATTTTTGTAAGGATTTGGGAAAGAGAGAAGGTTTTGGAGGTTTCTTGAAAAAGAGAGTGAAAGGGATGTGGAGAAGAAGAATGACAGAGGTGGAAGATGGAATAAGAGCCCAAAAATGGCAAATGAGGGTTTTAAGGAGAGAAGGGGCGAAGGGTAGAAAGGGAAGTGGGAAAACCTCGATAATCGTTGCCCAATGAACGTGGGGCATCGTTTCAACTTCCATAGCACGCCTCTGGACACGCATCACGATCTCTAGGGAAGTCCTTTCAAAATTTGAATGCTTGGCCCTTAACGCTTCAGAGCTTCTGACACAAAAGTCCGCTTCCCAAGTGACGGTTCTTCTTCGTAGATGAGTCAGCGTTCCCTTGCTAGTATATATCAGTTCCCATGATCTTATCAAGGTCAGGGAGAGTGAAGTGGTTAAGGGAACTTCACACTCATCCTTTTGTGGGGCTAGGGAACTCAAAGGGAACCAGACAATTTACGACTCGATAAAGGATTAAACACGGTGGCTCATGAGAAGCGTTTGTCTGGTCCCTGGATTAGGGTAGGTAATATGATCAACCGTCATGGTGGCTTGTAAAGAGGGATAAAGGGAACTCTGGTTGATCATGTTGGGCCAAAAGAAATAAAGTTTCCTTGTACACATTTGTCCTTAGACTAGTAAGCATGGTAAAGTGAAAGCAATAAGTCCAAGTTCCCTATCATGCATTCTTAGATAAACTAGTCAGGCATTGAGAGAGAGACAAATAGGGACTTGTTTAGTTTAGAGTTATCATCCCTAGAGATGTTCCCACTTTCAACATTGTCACATAGAAAGTGATGCCTTATATCTATATGCTTAGTTCTAGAATGATGCACAGGATTTTTGGAAATGTTTATGGCACTTGTATTATCACAAAGTATGGGAATTGGGCCAAAAGACATACCGTAATCCTAGAGTTGTGACTTAAGCCATAGAACTTGGGAACAACAAGATGCGGCAGCCACATATTCTGCTTCAGCTGTGGAGAGTGCCACTGAGTTTTTCTTTTTAGATCCCCATGAAACTAAGCATGACCCTAGGAACTGGGCCATTCCAAATGTGCTCTTTCTATCAACCAGGTGCCCTGCAAAATCCGCATATGTGTATGCAATGAGCTCAAGGGAACTGTTCCTTGGATACCAGAGGCACAAGTTATCGTTCCCTTTGAGATACCTGAAAATCCTCTTCACCTCTTTCAGGTGTGATTCCATAGGGTTAGCTTGAAAACGAGCACAAAGACATACGGAGAACATGATATCAGGTCTACTAGTTGTTAAGTAGAGAAGGGACCCAATCATACCTCGATAGTTCCTTTGGTCCACACTAATACCTGTTTCATCCGCATTGAACCTTGAATTTGGTGAGATGGGAGTGTCAATGGGCTTGGAATGTTCCATCCCATACTTTACGAGCATTTCCTTGATGTATTTCTATTGATGAATTTTTGTTCCCTCCTTGGTTTGAGATATTTGAAGTCCCAAGAAGAACGTGAGTTCCCCAATGAGACTCATCTCAAACTCACTGCTCATGAGGTCCTTAAATTTCTCTACAAGAGTTTCGTTAGTTGCTCCAAAAACAATGTCATCAACATATACTTGCACAATCAGGATGTCTTTAGACTCTTTCTTTAAAAACAAAGTCTTGTCTATGGAACCTCGAAGGTATCCATGGGACAAGAGGAATTGAGCAAACCTGTCATACCAAGCTCGGGGAGCTTGTTTGAGTCCGTAGAGGGACCTCTCCAGGAAATAGACATGGTTGGGTAGCTTTTCATCTTCGAATCCTGGGGGTTGGGCCACATATACTTCTTCCTTGAGATGTCCATTAAGGAAGGCTGTTTTCACATCCATTTGATACAGCTTGAATCCCTTGTGAGCAGCATAAGCAATTAAGAGTCGAATGGCCTCGATCCTGGCTACTGGTACGAAAGTCTCTTCGTAATCGATTCCTTCATCTTGCCTGTAGCCTTGTGCCACCAGTCTAGCCTTGTTCCTTGCTACAACCCCAGTATCATCGAGCTTGTTTCTAAAGACCCATCGAGTTCCTATGATGTTCTTTTTCTTGGGCCTAGGAACTAGCTTCCAAACTTTGTTCCTCTCGAATTGGTGAAGCTCCTCTTGCATGGCTTGGATCCAATCTGGGTCCTCCAAAGCTTCTTTGATATTTTTGGGTTCCACCATTGAAACAAACGCGTTAAAAGCACAAAAATTATTGAGAGAGGAACGATTTTGTACACCTTTATCATAAGGGGAGATGATGTTCTCAATGGGGTGGTCCTTCCTTTGTTGAAAGTTTCTTGTATGAGTGGGTTCACTTGCACTTGTGTCATCTTCAGTGGAGGCTTCCTTTTCATGGGAACACTCATCTTCAGCTTCTTCATTGAGTGTTTCTTCAGAGATTCCTGGCAAGTTCCCTCTTTGTTCCCCCTGAACACTTGATTCTGGCAGGGTATTGTCTTGGGGAACAAGAGAGTTGGAGGTGTCTTGTAGTTCTTCTGAGGAGGGAACCTCGAGGGAGATTTGATCAGTGAGAGTTGGATCTTCGTCGTTGTTCCCTGGTTGTGGGATGTTGCTTGCACTTGGATAGTTTTCATCCCTCTTCCTTGGCTCATCACGTCATCATCATCGTCTTCTTGTCTGACTAGTTTGAACAGAGTTCCCTTCCCTTGGGTCTTTGTTCCCATCTTTACAGATTTCTCGTTGAAGACGACATGGATGCTTTCTTCTATCTTCTTGGTCCTCTTATTATAGACCCTGTAAGCCTTGCTTTGTGACGAGTATCCCAGGAAGATCCCTTCATCGCTTCTAGGATCGAATTTTCCAAGGTTGTCTTTGCCATTGTTGTGGACAAAGCATGTGCATCTGAAGGTCCTTAGATGGGAGATGTTTGGTTTTCTCCCCTTGATGAGCTCGTAGGATGTCTTCTTGATCAAAGGACTTGTCATGGCTCGGTTCAAGATGTATGTAGTTGTAGCGATGGCTTCAGCCCAAAAATACTCAGGAACTCCGCTTTCAATCATCATGGTTCTGGCCATGTCCTCCAAGGTCCTATTCTTTCTCTCGACCACTCCATTTTGCTGAGGAGTGCGAGGGGCTGAAAAGTTGTGAGAGATCCCATGTTTGTCACAGAAGTTAAGGAACTCTGAGTTTTGAAACTCAGTTCCATGGTCAGATCTGATGGATTTCAGCTTTAGCCCTATGCTTACTTCTGTTCTTTTGATGAAAGGCTCGAACTCTTCAAAAGCTTGTGATTTTGCCTTCAAGAAAATAACCCAGGTGAATATAGAAAAATCATCAATTAAGACGTACATGTACCTTTTTCCACCATAGCTGGTTGTTCGCATGGGA
Organism: Fallopia convolvulus; assembly: GCA_964016875.1. Classification (NCBI taxonomy): domain Eukaryota; kingdom Viridiplantae; phylum Streptophyta; class Magnoliopsida; order Caryophyllales; family Polygonaceae; genus Fallopia; species Fallopia convolvulus. The sequence goes on from OZ024730.1 coordinate 23,549,503, forward strand.
CCACAGAGATCCATGTGAATTAGCTCTAAAGGCCTGGTTGGGCTCACCACCTTTTTGGGTTTGAAGGAGTTCCTAGTCTGTTTCCCTCGAACGTATGCCTCACACATTTGGACTCCTTCAAGATTGATTCGAGGAAGACCAATGACCAGATCCTGTAGATAGAGCTTCAGGATTTGATTGACACCTGCATGTCCCAGTCTTCGGTGCCAGAGTTCCGTATCATCGTGGGAACTCGCAAGACACATCTTCATTGGTGGTTCAAATTCTGTATCTACTACATAAACGTTGTTGTGCCTTCTTCCTCTCAGAATCACTTTGTTGGTCTTTTTGTTGATGACTAGGCATTCATCTGAGTCGAAGGTGACAACGTTGTTCCCTTGATCACACATTTGGGCAACACTTAAGAGGTTGTATCCCAGATCTTTCACCAGATTGACATTGCTGATTTTGATTGATCTATTTAGCAACACTTCTCCCTTTCCAATTACTTCTCCCTTGTTTTTATTGCCAAATGAGACGTGGCCTCCTTCGGCATGAGTGTGGAGTGAGATGAGGATATCTTTGTTTCCGGTCATATGGTTCGAGCATCCACTATCTATGAACCATGCATTGTTCCCTCTCACTACCACCTACAAGGTAAAGTTAGTGTTTTGAGACCCAGGCAAGATGACTCTTGCCCGGTCCCTTGCAAGGGAAAATATTCTCATTTAAAACATAGTCAGCGATGTTGATATCATGAGTGGTTTGAGAGTTGGAGTTCCTTTGGTGATTATTATGATGTTTTTATTTGTTTAGGAACTCACGGTTTCTAAGGGTTTGGGCTCTCTTCTTGGGACATGCTTCCTTGTAGTGCCCATGAGCACCACAGTTCCAGCACGTCTTATAGTGTTCTCCCAGGTAGTACTTTGGGTGTGGTATCTGGATTCTGTTCCTATCCATGGTTTCCTTAATGTACACCCGTGACCCGTTTCCCTTAGCAATTTGGACATAAAGTCTATGTCCAGTGTTCCCAGGGTAATAATCTTTCTCACCACCTTTCCCACTTTCTAGGACCCTGATTTTCTCCTCAAGATGAGCATTTTTCTGTTTCTCACATTGGATTTCTAAGGCCCTACACTCATGGATTTCATGTTCATTCAGGGGTGACTTCCCGTTCTTTGAGCTCTCAGTTTTGTATCCTATGCCGTGTTTGGTTGGGACAAACTTGATTTGTGAACTAGAAGCTTCAAGATTTTCGGGAGTCTTACTCAGGTTTTGCAAGAGGGTGTTCTCATCTTTCTCTAGAGTTTTGATTTCATTTTCTAGATCTACGATGTGAGACACATGAGACTTGAGTTGTTCGAGAAGGGATATGCAGTTGGGACAAGGTTCAAGACCAACTAATTGAGCATTTATGTGTTCCTGTTTTTCCAACTTGTTTTGAAATTTTATGTTATCTTTGACAAGACTTGAATGAATTTTCAATAGCTCAGGTTTTTCATAGTTATTGAAAGAAGCAAGAACAGTTTCAGTGGTTACCTCACTGGGTTGTTCCCCAGTGGTTTCTCCTATGGCCATTCCACACATGTCTGGGAGTGCCCATGACTCGGGATCTTCGTCTTTATCATCGCTCCAGGTGGCGATGTAGGCCTTTTTTCCTTGCTTCCGTCCGTCAGTTCCTTGTGGGCATTCCTTAGCGAAGTGTCCTTTCTTGTTGCACTTGTAACATGTGACATCCGAGAGGTCCTTCTCTGCGGGTTTTCTTTGGGAACTCTGTCCTTTTCCCCAGTTCCCACTGTTCCTTTGGAGCTTCCCTTTGTAGAAGTTCTGAAGAGCCTTTGTTACGAGAACTAGCTCCTCATCCTCTTCTTCTTCGGAGTCTTCGTGTTGTTCTTGAGTTGATTTGAGCATCTTCTCAATCTTGAGTGTGATCCCTCGATGAGTTCGAGTCTGTTCCTTATCATCGATCTTTCTCTTCTCGTGTCCCACTAGCTTTCCAAACACTTGATGGAGCATGAGTGTTCTATTTTCCGGATTCTCCTTGAACATTGTTCTCTCGTTTGCCCATTCTCCAGTCAATCCGTTGAAGAGTTGTCGGACCTTCATCTTATGGGTGATTTCTTCTTTGGTGATCCCCAAGCCTTCCATTTTGGTGCAAAGTCCTTCAAATCGGGACTGGTAGCTATCGACAGACTCTCCCATCTCCATTTGGAAGTTGTAGAACTCCCTTTTTGCATTCATCTGAAGATCTTCTCGGAGATTTGAGTTCCCAACGTGCATTTGTTGGATGGCTTCCCACATTTCCTTAGCTGTGTCAAGATTTGCTACCCTGTCACAGTCTTGTACGCACATGGACCTCTTCAGGTACTGTTTGGCCTTTTAGTTTGCCTCCATACACTTGTATTCGTTGGGTCCCCATTTGGTGAGGTCGTTGACTATAGATGGGTCAATTTCGAAGTTGCCTCTCTCGATAACACACCAGGCTTGGTAGTCTTGGCCACGCATCCAATCCTTCATGTCGCGTTGCCAGCTTTCGAATCTTCCTGTAATAAGCCTTGGCGGCTTACTAGTGTTGTTCCCCACCTGAGTAAGTTCCTGAGCCATTTGATACCTCCGATGCTAACACAAATCTAGAGAAAACCTCGCTCTGATACCAATTGTTGGATCGTAAACCATTAGCAAAGAGCTTGGGAACTGGCTGTAAAGCTGTTCCCAAGGCAGCGGAAGTAAATTAAGCGCAAGTATTAAAAGAAGTAAAGAACGCAGTTCCCTTATAGAGGAACCCCACTACAACCAACTAGTTGTATGGATAAACCTCTACCTCCGCTTGGAGGATTTTGAATCACTTACTTATATTGATTGCTTTGTTCCTTAGTTACAACAGCCGGATTCACACTTCTTTGTTCCTACGAGTTCTTCCTAACTCTAGCAACACTAGTAAATCCTCTCAACTGAGTTCCTAAGCTCACAACAGCAAAATACAAATAACTCAAACCTTACACCGACTTCTCAATTATCTTGCTCCTGGGAACTTCGGCTTCACCGTCGTCGAGATCACACACTCGCTGGCGGGGACTTCTCTTCCTTTTCTTTCTTTTCTCTAGTGTGGGTGTTTGTGAGTTCTAGGAGAAGTACTCAATCCGAGTACTATTCATTTGGCTTTATAGTCCAGGTGAGCTTGGGCAGTCGCATCTTTCAACTGTGTCCAAAATGCCATTTTCTTGATGCCCAAGTTGTTCTTTCTTCACATGTGACTTTGGTTTGAACTAGGTCAACTTCTTGAATCAATCGGACCGTTGGATCAAGCGTGACTGTTTGATCCTCAGACTGTTCCTTCGGGCTGTCCAAGACAGAATCCCGCGATCTACGTTGAACGGTCGTTGTCCTCACATGTGAGTTCCCATGTCATGGGAACTATCTTGTTCAGAGTTCCCTTGATGGAAACTCTTCATCGTTGTGGGCTTGTGTTCTCTTGATCATTCCTGGGAGTTCCCACTACATGGGAACTTTCCTCTTTAGAGTTCCCTTGATGGAAACTCTGCATTGTAAGCTTTTTGTGACTTTTGGTCATTCATGGGAGTTCTTGGCTGTTCCTACGTTCCTTAGAAATACTTGAACAAACCTCATTAGTTCCTTATGGTGTTTGTCATTATCAAAACTCCGAGAATGACACCGTTGATCCGTTGTTTAGAATCAGAGGTCCCAACAACATTCCAACATATACCAATGAACAAATAATGGTATACCAATGAACAAAAAAGAAGTATACTAATGAACAAATAATGGTATATCATGCGTATATCAATGAACAAATAGGGGTATATCAATGAACAAATACGAGTATATCAATGAACAAATATGGGTATATCAAAACTAATTATATGTGCATAAAAAACTACATAATATTGTATTTCTACACATAAATAAGGTTAAAAAAATTAAAAAATTAAAAAAGTTCGAAATTGATGAGCAATGTTATCAAATCGCTATTTCTGATGAACAAACTGGGCGCATCTCATAAAAAACGTATTTTTCGAAAAATTCGTGAATAATTCGGGAAAAATTCGTCCGTGTCGTATTTTATTAAAAATAAGCGAATAATACGGGACAAATTCGCCCGTGCCATATTTTATTTTTTTTAATGAATGTTTAATCAAGGACACTGATTTTTTGGAATAAACGATCGAGATTTATTCTTATTTCCACACAAGCGACCATTCGCACGGGACTCTTTTTCCTATCTTAAAGCCTTTTATAACATGAAAAGGGTTGCATATCCTATTATAAGGATTATGATAAGAGGAAAATATAATAATAATAATATATTCTAGTTTTAGAAAGATATTCTATGATTAAGTTGGATAAAAGTTAATCATAAGGAAAAATAAAGGATATATGAGGAGATGGATAAATATATAATATAAAAAGGGAATTTTGAACTTTTCACATCATAAGAATAGTTTTATAAGCATTATGTTATATATATAGAACATATATTTTAATAAACTTTATATCTTATCACCTTGCTTGAATTAAATAAACGAATTATTAATAAATAATAAGAAAGTAGTTGTTTGCCTTAAGAGATCAAAAAGGTTATAATTATTAAATGGGGACTTTAACCTTAGATAAAGGAATATCTTAATAAGGTGAATAATATTAAACCTTGATCTTCAAAAGCTTATAATAATTAAATTAAAATAAAGTGTTTATAAATAATAAAAGGATATTACCAAAATAATAATATAAGATATTATTATTTTATTCATCTCCACCTAAATTATTATTATAATAATTTAGTAAATTAATTTCTCTTATAATCTACTATATATATAAAAGCAATAAGGTTTGGAGCCTCCACGTTGCGCCACCTCAGCTTTTTCCACATGTCGTTTCGAGAATACGCCACCTTGGATTTTGCCAAATGTCACCTTTTCCTTAAGCCATGTCATTATATATTTTACATGTCATATACCACGTCATATTATATTCTGCCCTATCATTAACATGTTATATTTAACTAGAATTAATAAATAATAAGTAATTCAAATAAAAAATTACAATGATTACATATGGCAATTTATCTTAAAATCAAGAACAATTTTAGGCAATTTATGTACAACCACCATATCAAGCCATATCAATATATACTTTCCAACTTTTCAATTAATGAACAAATTGGAAATTATAAAAGAGTATATTTGTTTGATTGAATTTAATTTTTATAATAACAATTATTTGATTTTGAAAAAATTGCCCTAAACCACCCGTTAAATAGGCGAATTTACACTTAACCACCCGTTATACACGAATTTGTTTTAAACCACCCAAAACTTTCATTCCGTTAACAAATAGCCAGCCACGAGCCTTTTCCGTCAAAAAATCTGTTAAATTCTACCCTTTGACAGTTTTGCCCTCAACTGTTCATCATTTCTTCTTCTTCTTCCGTCCTGTCTGGCCTCTAACCTCGCTCGCCAACCACACAGGTTCTGGAGGCAGCAGAGACCTTGGATTTGAGCACCAGGTTCTAGAGCTGGCGATTGAAGCCCTGGGAGACGCGGGTCTTGAACTGGGCGAGCAAATGAAGCAACGCGGCCTCCTCTTCCGCCTCCCCCTCGGCTAGGGCTTTGACGAGATTGTGGAGGCTCTCGCGGTCGATCCATGCCTGGATCTCGGCTAGCTCGTGAGTGGAGGTGCGGAGGCGAAATTGAGGCCAACCCCAGCCCTCTACATATCGAACAAAACAGAAAACGCCTAAGACGGGTTAGAGCTCTGGGCATGGGCTTTAATAAGCGTATTGTAGAGATTCGCAGTGAGGCAGTCGACCTGATTGAAAGCCCTAACAGCCAATCCGATTTCCCGAAAGAGGGAGAAAGCGGAGATGAGCTTGGGGGCGACGAAGAGGTCGCCGTCAAGGCCGAATTTGAAGACCTGAGAGTGGATTTGCAGGGCGTAGCTGAGATTAGTGCACTTGTGGAGGTTGGAAAGCTTCTCCTAGCGTCGGTGAGAAGAGACCCAAGGAAGGGGCTCGGAGTGGGGCTGAAGCGGCGGCCATTGGAGGCGGGGGTTCAAGGAACCCGTTTCAATTTGGGGCCAAATTGAGGGCAAAGTAGTAATTGTACAAGATCTAACGGTATTTTTGACGGAATAACGCCATGGGTGGCTATTTGTTAACGGAATCGAAGTTTTGGGTGGTTTAAAACAAATTCGTGTATAACGGGTAGTTAAGTGTAAATTCGCCTATTTAACGGGTGGTTTAGTGCAATTTTCTCTTTGATTTTATATGTGATATATCTTCTTACTACATTTTTTCAAATTTACGTACAAAACAAAAAGTATAAATTCTAGAGTCTAACGTTCTTGGTAACCTAAGTTTACGAACATTTTTTCAAATTTTGAAAAAGATGACGGGGCAAAGTAATAACTTTATCCCCTACATTTTTTCCTGAAAATTTACTACATTTCTTCCACATTTTTAAAATATAGGATTATCTTTTTTGCTTTATTTTCTTTATATTTTATCTCCTTCTTTTAAATTAAACCTATTTATAAAATATTATCAAGGAAAATGAGTAATGTAGATTATTTTATTTTAATAATCTATGTTTATTTTAATATTGAGTCATAGTCGTGCATGGCACGACGGGAACAACTAGTAAGAATATAAGAGATATTTAAAACTTTAGAAGAATTAAAGAAATGATTATTAAAGTTCGTTCGTACTTCTCGTGTCGATAGGTCGAGTCTCCGTTCCGAGTAAAGTCAACGATTTCCGTTCGTTCATTCGTACACAATTGTAAAAGCTAAGGCAAGTGGAATTTCTCCTTGTAGCCTTAATAATTCGTTTCGTGAAATTTCTAGATGTTGGGAACAACTTGTTTGCTAATAATAAATGAAACTAGGAATATCGATTGTTAGAAATAACGACCCAATTGTTATCGTTATTCCGCTATTTAAATATTCAATAGGACTATTATGCTAGTCTTGCTTTTGTCCTTGATTGTTTAAAATCTCGTTTAGAGATCGTTTTAGATGAAATAGTGAGGGGTGCGGGATTAACCCGACACCTCTATATAACTTACTAAGTCGTATGCCTCTGAGCTTAAAGTACGACTTTCAAGATCATGATCTATGTCCGCTCCGATTGCAAGGAGGATGAGTGGCACTGTAGCTAAGTGTCGGAACTTAGATTCCTTTAAGTGGTCCGGGCCATGCAAGCCTCCCACACTCTGTAAAAATCATTAACCTAATCGTCATTGTTGTCACGATATAAGATAAGTGCCAATGCACATTTAAAAGACATCAAAATCGCACCGATCTCAAATGATCGATCCGGCTCTCGGTTCGCAAGGGCGCGAGAGTTTTTCAAAAATTTGTATGAATTGATAACGTTCCCAACATACTTTCTATTCTAAAAGAAGTCTACAATCTCGTAGTACTTCTCTCGATTAACGAGTTATCTCATCTCGAGATACACTCTTCTCCGTCCCGATAAACCCCACATAAAGACCTATACCTTAAAACACATCCCGTTAATATATCTCGAATATTATAAATTACCGAAATACACTTGAGAAGTTTCGTTCTCACTTGCTTAGTCTCCTTAGAATAATTCCCCTACTTCCCCATTTTTGCCTGGTATTTCTTGCCCTTCGTGACAAATGCCAAACTGTAGGAATGTACACCAAAGTGTTGAAGACGAAGTCTAGAAGGTTCGAGAAGCAGTATACAAGGATAGAATGTCAAGGCACGACGATGAAGGAAGGAAGGAATTTTCAAAGAGCAAAGCATTCAGAAGATATTGCACCCTCTTTTTTATTTTAACCAAGCAAATCATCATCATATGATTTGTCTTGGAGAAACATACATGTATTTTTACGTACATCTTTTCAACCCTTTCTAAATGGGCTTTACTTTCCGCTGCTACATCATTTGTAAAATGACTCTCAATGTAATGAACAAAAGTTCTTATCAATAAATAAAATTTCGCTTTTAGTTAATTTCATCTTCAATTAAAGAACCAAGTCTCATACGTGAACATCCATTTATTTATGTAACATTTATGTAAATTTTCGCATTTTCATAAGTTTTAATATCATTATAAATTTACAACATTGGGTCACTGGCAGTAATACCCAATGCTGCAAAATAGGGGTGTTACATTTCGTCTCAAACTTTATCTCTATTCAAATTCACAACTTTTTCTTTTGATCAAGTCATAAAAATTAAATACTTCAACTTTCATCAAAGCATAAGTGCAAACAAGTAGAAAAATAGATAAAAGGCAATCAAATCATTCATTCATATCATCATCATGCACAACTATGTTGGGTTTTCACCCCAACCCTAGAACAAGAGAACTACTCACTCATGGTGAAAAAGAAACAAACAATAAGATTGAAGAAAAACATAACTTTGAATTAACTAGAAACTTACTTGAATTCAAAACTACAATTGTCTTCAAAAACCAACTTAGATTACAAGAAACCCTAAAAGAATCTCTTCCTTGTGCCATAAACACCTCCAAGAAGAGCCCATTCTCATCCCAACTGAGCATACTCCAGAGCTTAAGCCACTTCCAGATTCTCTAAGGTATGAATTTCTTGGTCCTAACTCTACCTTACTTGTTCTCATCAATGCTAAACTGAATGTTGAAGAAGTAGAGAAATTGATTGCTATGCGTAGGACTCATAAAAAAGCTATTGGTTACTCTCTTGATGAAATAACTGGCATTTCACCTTCCTTGTGCATGCATAAAATATACATGGAGGACAATCATAAACCAACCATAGAGCATCAACGTAGGCTTAACCCAAACATGAAAGATGTGGTTAAAAAGAAATTTTGAAATTGCTTGATGCAAGGATTATTTTCCCTATTTCGGATAGCCAATGGGTTAGTCCGGTCCATGTTGTCCCTAAAAAGGATGGAATGACTGTAATAGAAAATGAGAAGGGAGAGTTAATCCCCACTAGGACCACCACTTGTTGGAGGATGTGCATTGATTAAAAGAAGTTGAATAATGCAACTAGGAAAGATCATTTTCCACTTCCTTTTATTGATTAAGTTCTTGAACGCTTAGCCTAGCATGATTATTTTTGTTATCTAGATGGCTATAGCGGCTTTTGGTAGATTCCCATTCACCCTGATGATCAAAAGAAAACTGTCTTTTCTTGTCCTTATGGGACCTTTGCGTATAGAAAAATGCCATTTGGGCTATGCAATGCCCCTGCAACTTTTCAAAGATGTATGATGGCTATCTTTTCTGACATAATTGAGGATATTATAGAGGTGTTCATGGATGATTTTTATGTTTATGGTTCTTCTTTTGATGCATGTCTTACTAATCTTGTTAGAGTTCTTAAAAGATTGGAAGAGACAAATCTTGTGTTAAATTTTAAAAAATGCCATTTTTATGGTACAAGAGGGAATTGTGTTGGGACACCTCGTCTCTAAGAGATGGATTGATATAGACAGAGCAAAAATTGAGCTTATTGAAAAACAACCTCCCCCTTCTTTTGTAAAAGATGTTAGGAGTTTTGTAGGACATGCAAGCTTCTATAAGAGATTATTCAGGACTTTTCTAAGATAGCCAAACCTTTGACTAACCTACTAATGTAAGATGTAGTGTTTGAGTTGTTTCCAAAATGTCTTGAAGCTTTTCATAGGTTAAGAGAAGCACTTGTCTCAACTCCTATCATGCAGTCAATAGATTGGACACTCCCTTTTGAGATCATGTGTGATGCCAGCGACTATGTTGTTGGTGCAGTGCTTGGACAACGGAAGGACAAAAAGCTTCACGCCATCTACTATATATGCAAGTAAGACGCTTGATGAGGCGCAAAGTAAGTACACCATGACGGAGAAAGAATTCCTTGTCGTGGTGTTTGCTTTTGAAAAATTACGTTCATATTTGGTAGGCTCTATGGTGATTATTTATACTAACCATGAGGTCGTTAGATTCTTAATGGCTAAAAAGGATGCCAAAACTAGGCTGCTTCGTTGGATGCTCTTATTATAGGAATTCGATCATGAGATTAGAGACAAGAAAGGAGCAGAAAAACTAGTAGCCGATCACCTATCTAGACTACCAATCGAGCACATCACAGAGTCCGACAATGCTGTGCCAATCAATGATTCCCTCCCAAATAAGCACCTCATGCTGAACGAGGTCACTAAGTGTAGTATCAAAGGGCCTACCGACCCCACATGGGTCGATACCGTCCCTTCTCTGAGAGTAGAAAGAACAAATTCATCAAAAGTGACACTATCGAGGGGCCTACCGACCCATGTGTCGGTAACGAACCTTCTCTGAGGGCGGACCACAACACTGGATGCAGTTCTAGGCTCGTTACCGAGGCTGCATCGGACACAAAAGGGTCTGTAACGACCCTTCCAGGTTCGGTAACGACCCATCCAAGTACGTTCTCTCACTCTAATTCAATTATTTCCGCTACAAATCTTCTCTTATCTCCTTCTTCTACCTCTATTCACTCTATGCATGCTATTAGAGGGTCAAAGACCCCTTGGTTTGCGGATTTTTCTAACTATATTGTAGGAGGCAAGATTTCCGAGGGTTTGTCCCCACAAGCAAAGAAGAAGTTCCTCCATGACGTCAAGCAATACTATTGGGATGATCCTTACTTGTTCAAGAAAGGAAGTGATCCCATCTTTAGACATTGTGTGCCAAAGGAGGAGATAGAGAGTGTGATCCATCATTGTCACACTCTCCCAACAGGTGGCCATGCAAAAGGATTCAAGACCACGACGATGATTCTTCAAAGTGGTTTCTATTGGTCAACTCTTTTCAAGGATGTACAGGAGTCCGTGACGTCTTGTGATGAATGCCAACGCTCAAGGAACATTACTTGGAGACATAGAACCTGCTTATTGGGATCCTCGAGGTTGCGCTTTTCGACATTTGGGGAATTGACTTTATGGGACCTAGACTCGACTAGTAGTCACTCTCGCATAAAGCAAGTCTTATTTAGGTCCTGTAAGTTCTTTAGAGATCATTGAATCAATAGAATTAGCATCCGCTCTCACGCTCCTTTAAGACTATTCAATCAATAATTTCTAGGCTAGGTTAAATTCCACATGTGAATTAAGTCACTCTCGCACAAATAATTCAACAAGTTCAAATATATGGATCTAGCATGAATTAACAAATTGTAAATCCAATTCAATCAACCTCTTGTTATTCTTATCTCCTCTCGATCTCAAATCATAACAAGATTCCCAATTCAAGTAAATAGGTCATTAAGCATCCTAAGTTGAATCAAACAACAATTCAAATCTCAATTCAAGCAAACATCACCATTGAATATACATACTCATTCATTGGGTTCACCCTTCCTTGGAATAAAGAAATTAGCTAGACATATTATGAAGAGAAGAGAAATCTGTAATGAAACGCCTATAAAAATCTGCATGACCCAAGAAACTCGTTACCCCTTTTACCAAAGTTGGTGGTGGCATTCCTTCAATGACTTCTACCTTGGCCATGTCAACCTCAATTCCACTGTTAGAAATCATATGGCCTAAAACAATACCTTCACTTACCATGAAGTGGCATTTCTCCCAATTTAGTACAAGGTTTGCTTCTTCACAACACTGTACAACTTTAGATAGGTTAGCTAGACAAGCATCAAAAGAAGTACCATATACTGAAAAGTCTTCCATAAACACTTCCATGATGTCTTCAATAAAATCAGAGAATCTAGACATCAAGCATCGTTGAAAGGTGGTTGGAGCATTACATAACCCAAAGGGCATTCTCCTATAACCAAAAGTGTCATAAGGACAAGTGAAAGTAGTTTTCTTCTGGTCATCAGGGTGTATAGGGATTTGGAAAAATCAACTATAGCCATCCAAATAGTAGAAGTGGTTATGTTTAGCCAACCTTTCAAGCATTTGGGAAATGAAGGGGAGAGGAAAGTGATCTTTTCGGGTTGCTTGATTAAGTTTTCTATAGTCAATACACATTCGCCAACCCGTGACTGTTCTAGTTGGAATTAATTCATTCTTTTCATTTTTCACAACAGTCATCCCCTCCTTTTTAGGCATAACATGCACAGGACTCACCTAAGTCCTATCAGAAATAGAGTAAAAAATGCCTACATCTAACAATTTCAGCACTTCTTTTCTAACTAATTCTTTCTTGTTGGGGTTGAGTCATCTTTGATGCTCGATAGAAGGCTTGTGATCATCTTATAATAAAATTCCATGCATGCACAAGGAAGGATTGATCCCTTTCAAGTCATCAATGGTATACCCTATGGCTTTTCTATGCAACTTAAGTTCTTTTAGTAATTTGGCAGTTTAATCATCACTTAAGCTAGCATTTACAATCATAGGGTATGTAGAATTAGAGCCAAGAAATTCATACCTCAATGTAGACGGAAGCGATTTCAACTCAACCTTAGGTGCAACAAAGGATTCTTCTCCAACATCTTGAGCATCCACTTCTAGCACTTCAGCAAAGGTGCTTTCCAACTCATTAGTAGACGTCTCATGGTGGCTCAAAATTCCCTCAATGGGATCTTTAATGGCCACAGACATCATCATTCCTTGAGTTTCCCTGTCTATAACATCTAACCTACACAACTCATCTTCAAATCTAGGTTTCTTGATAGCTTTAGTGAAATTATACTCAATTTTCTCCCCCTCGTAGAAAAAGAAAGAACACCCTCTTTTACATCAATTAGAGTTCAAGCAGTAGCTAAGAAAGGTCTTCCTAATATAATAGGAATGGGAAAATCAGCTTGCATATCAAGAACAATGAAGTCAACAAGTACATAGAATTTACCAACCTGAATGGGAATATCCTCAAGGATAACTGTAGGTGATGTAGTGGATCTATCAGCCATGAAGAGAGTCATATCCACCGGTTGAGGTTCTCCAACATCCAACTTCTTGCAAATGGAAAGAGGAATCAAGCTCACACTAGCTCCCATGTCACATAATGTATTGTAAGTGCAATTGCCAACCACAATAGGAACACAAAAGCTCCCAGGATCTCCAAGCTTAGGAGGCAACTTGTTTTGAACAAGGGCGTTGCAATCTTGATTAAGGGACAACTTTTGACAACCCTCAATTTTTTCTCTTATTTGATAATATCTCCTTTAGGAACTTCACATAAGTAGACATTTGTTGAAGAGCATCTGTGAATGGAATGTTGATGTAGAGCTTTTTCAACACTTCAAAGAACTTCTCGAATTACTTCTCAATGTGAGCTTTAGCTTTTCTTTGTGGGAATGGGAGAGGAGGCTTGTAAGGAGGAGGCAGAATGTAAGGAGCCTCTTTCTCCTCCTCTCCATCTTCTTGGAGCTTTTCAGGTTCATTGCTTTGCTTCTTTGGTTCTTTAGGCGTTGGATCCTCCAATTCTCTTCCATTCCTAAGTGTGACAGCATTCAATTGACCCTTTGGATTCACATCAGGATGCCCAAGAAGTTGCTAGTTGGCCTTGGAGCATTGGCAGCTTGTTGAGCCACTTGTTGCTCTATAATCTTCAAGTTCTTTCCTTGGGCTCTTACTTCTTTAGTGAGAGTCTTCATAGAAGTGGCAAGGTTCTCAATAGCAGTCTCCCAAGCCGGTTTTTGAGCAGGCTGACCAGCTTGATTTGGATTTAGTGGGTCCCTTGGTGGAAATCTAGGAGGTGTTCCTTATTGTGGCTGATTGTTCCCATAAGAAAAATTGGGATGATTTCTCCAACAAGGGTTGTAGGAACTAGAGTATGGATCATTTCTAGGCCCCCTATTGAAGTTATTCATGTAGTTCACCTCCTCCTCTTGTGGTTCCTCTTTAGAAGCAAATACTTGGCATGATGATATAGTGTGATCACCTGCTCCACAAAACTGACACACCACACCTGAGACAACCTGATTAGAGCTTTCTTCATTCAGATTCTTATGCCCATTCACCTTCAAATTCAACTGCTTGATCTGTTAAGCGAAAGCCTCCATTTGTGCTTGATATAGAGTTTCCTTATCCACCTCATATAGCCCAATTGATCCTTTAGAGCTTGGAATAGGTCGAGCATCATTATAGTAGTGAGTATGCCGAACAAAATCCTCAATCTGCTCCCAAGCATTATCAACATTCATCTTAATGATTGTGCCTCCAAATGAGGCATCAATGAGCAGCCTAGTGGTGTTGTAAACATCATTGTAAAAAGTCTGAAGAAGCACCCACTTGTCTATTCTATGGTGAGGACATAACAATAAGAGCTCATTGAACCTCTCCCAACCTTCATAAAGAGGTTCCCCATCCTTCATTTGAAATGAGCTGATTTGATTCCTCATCTCTACATTCTTCTTAGGCGGGAAATACTTGGTTAGGAAAGCTTTGGCCAACTCATCCCATGTAGTGATAGTGCCATGGGGTATGGCCTTGAACCAAGCTTTAGCCCTGCCTCTTAGAGAGAATGAGAAGGCGCGCAAATAAAGTGCGTCATTAGAAACATCATGAATCTTCACCGTATCCATAAGCTCTAGAAAAGTGTTTAGGTGTTGGTGAGGATTCTCAAAAGGTAGACCTCCAAACTGATTCTACTGAACCATACTAATCAGAGATGGCTTCAGCTCAGAATTGCTAGCCTGGACTAGAGGTCGGACCACACCAGTTGTGGGTCCTTGATGGCGTGGAAACACATAATCACCCAATGTCATAGGTGGTTGAGCATTCAACTGTTGTTGCAACAATAGTTGTTGTTGTTGTTGTTGTTGTTGTTGTTGTTGTTGTTGTTGTTGTTGTTGTTGTTGTTGCAACAACAATTGTTGTTGTGCATTTGCCTGATCGCCTTCCATATCCGGGTTCTAGCTTCCCTTTGCTCTCTTCTTCTTTTGTGAAAAGCACGCTCTGGTTCAGAATCGTAGTTATGTTGTGCACTAGCGCTCAGAGATCTTCGCATAGGAAGGAGAACAAACTGAAACCAAAACCAAAAAGAAACAAATTAAAAATAAAAACAAGACTTAATCAACCGATTGCGAGAGACAACCAATACTAGCAATAGTTCCCATGAAATGACGCCAAAAACTTGATAGACTATTTTCCTACACCGCAATTATACGGTTCAGTTGTAGTATCAAGGTGTCAAACTCAGGGAACTTTGTAGTATCGACTATTGCTCGATTCAGTAGACTAAGCCAAAAGTAAAAGAAAAAGAGTTGCAATTGTTTTCAAGGACAACTAATATTGAAAATAAGTAACTAATGATGAAGAAAAGCATTCCAAGGCTAGGATTCCCACAATGACTTTTTAGTAGAATATTAGTGATATTTATTTGGATTTCAATTCGAATGTTATTTGAAGGACTAACTATCTCAAATGTCAACATTAACTCTTTTTAGACGATTAATACATGTACCTATACTCGACTAGCAGTCACTCTCACACAAAGTAAGTCTTATTTAGGTCCTTTAAGTTCTTTAGAGATCATTGAATCAATAGAAATAGCATCCACTCTCGCGCTCCGTTAAAACTATTCAATCAATAATTTCTAGGATAGGTTAAATTCAACAGGTGAATTAAGTCACTCTCGCACAAATAATTCAATAAGTTTAAACCTAGGGATCTAGCATGAATTAACAAATTGTAAATCCAATTCAATCAACCTCTTGTTATTCTTATCTCCTTTCGGTCTCAAATCATAACAAGATTCCCAATTCAAGTAAATTAGGTCATTAAGCATCCTAGGTTGAATCAAACAACAATTCAAATCTCAATTCAAGCAAACATCACCATTGAATCTACCTACTCATTCATTGGGTTCACCCTTCCTTGGAATAAAGAAATTAGCTAGACATATTATGAAGAGAAGAGA
The DNA here is from genome assembly GCA_964016875.1 of Fallopia convolvulus. Classification (NCBI taxonomy): domain Eukaryota; kingdom Viridiplantae; phylum Streptophyta; class Magnoliopsida; order Caryophyllales; family Polygonaceae; genus Fallopia; species Fallopia convolvulus. The sequence goes on from OZ024730.1 coordinate 23,565,305, forward strand.
AATCTAAATCAAAGATAAACATACCGATTGTCTTTTCAAAAGATCTAAATCCAACTCCAATCAAGTTTTTACAAAATCCACAATCCCGACGCAGGGCAAAGCGTGGTCCTAGACCCCCAAACCGTGGTCGCGGTTTGCCCTTCCTGGAGCACGTACTTCTCTGCAACCCAAAACATGGTCCAGGACAACCAAAACTTAGGTGCGGTTTACCCGTCCTGGCCCATGTTCTTCCTTTTGCTTCAATTAGCCTCCAATCTTCAACCTTAGCCTCTTCCTTCTTCAAGCTCTCGCTTCAAATCTTCTATGGCAATTCTTCCGTGATCTTGGCTTGTCTTACAACCTCCTCGGGTCTCCAAAAACACCTGAAAAATCCAACATATAGGCATGTAGATCCCGATTTCACAAGAAAACTAATAATGCTAAAAAAAACTAGGCTAAGAATGCAAAAAATAAACCACTAAAAGAGACTAAAGCTAACCTAAAACTACTATGTAAATGCATGCTATTAGTGGCATGTAAGGAGTTTGACCACCCTGCTAATTGAATTATTGATTGTTTGAATTTTCGTACCTTAGGTTAGGATGATCCCTCCATCCAGGATTGTAGGTGTTGGAGTAGGGATCATGCCTTGACCTTGGTTGTCCATAATTTCCCACCATATTGACATCAGCTTGTGACACCTGAAGTGTGGGGCATGAATCATTATGGTGCATACTAACCTGAGAGAAAAAAGGGGTGTTAAAGTTATGGTATTAGAGCCAAAGCTTTTTGTAGGGTTTGGAGCATAGTTGTTCACATATCCTATGTCATCTCCCTGATTAGCTGCACTTCTCAGCTGAATACGGGGAGCATGGTCCAGAATTCTGATACTTCTTAGGATCTCCTCCCTTCATTGGCATTCGACCCTCTCCTGGCTCAGGTGAGGCCCTCTTAATGTCAACTTCCCACATGCCCGGTGGTCCTCTAGGTGTACTTGGGGCATAACAGTATCTGTCCAGAAATCCAAGAGGAAAAAGTTTTGGATCCATGATCACATCGCTCTACTCCAACAAGTTGGTAGCTTGTTCCACATCAGCCTTCACCACCTCCACTCTTTGCCCCACTTCTACCAGAGCCTCTTCCAACTTGGTGAGCATGCCATGTTCCCAATTAATATGTCCCGACAAGACACCATGTGGGGTAGAAGGGGGTCAGGTCGAATTCTTGCACGTTTGGCCTTAGTGCTCCTAGAGGCTAGGAAAGCCTTCGATCAGGGACAAATCTAGGGGGAGCGGATGGGGGAGGCCGCCCCCCACATCGGTCCGGAGAAGCCATGAATTTTACATGGGAAGCCCGAAATCAATTTTTTTGTAATTCCGCCCCCACGGTACTATCCGACGCGATGAAAATGATGAGGAAGAGTTTGAAGGTTGGATCATTGAAGGAGATTACAGCTTGATTAAAAAAAGCCGTCGTTCATGGAGGTCCGGATTGAAGTTGGGTTGTTGTGGTTTAACAAGGAAGAAGAAGACTAAAGTAGGGCTTCTGATAAAATGTCGTCGTTCATTAAAAAAAGGTTAATGGATTTATTTTTTTAGTTTTTTAAAATTGGAATTGTTTGGGGATGTTGTATAAGATTGTTGACCAAAAAATGTCGTGTTAACTAAAAAAATTGTTGACAAAAACATAAGCAACATATAATTGGTAACTGAAATAACAAAACTCTCATATGGGTCAACTCCAACTTGAATTCGAGAATGAGTATTAACAAGACCTCTATAGGACTGCACTGGTCCTCACTTGATCAAGTAGTGATCGTAAAACTTCACTTATGTAGTAGAGAAAACATGGCTTCAGAATATTTTTTGAATCAAAACACAATAGCCTTTAACATATCCTTTGGAGTCAAAGCATAGATTCAAAAGAGGACATACCCTTTGGATTAATATGAAATGATGACAGTTGAGAAGTATTATCATTTCATATAGATTAATCACCTGGAAACATTAAGATAATAAGATTTTAATAATTCATACCATTTGACATTGAGGCACAAGATGCAAGCTTAACAATAAAGACCTAGCTGAAGACTGCCTGACCAAACAAGTAGTGGATTAGAATTTAACCAATATATGATTAGAAAAGTACATGAGAAATGCTTATTAGATCTCAAAAGCAAAATATGTCCATTGCAGCATTATGATGAAACCATAAATCATGTAAGCAAAACAAGAAATATAGATTCATGTTCAGAGGTTGATAATAGCATACATGAATAAGCATTAGGAACTCGTTGAACCATGCTACATATGATTCCAAGAAGCGCTGCAAAAATTAATACAGTATCAAATAGGCTTCCATAATATCAAAGAAAGTAACTTCCCTATAATCTTCCATTTCTAAACTAACCTTAATTTATTTTACCATCTCAAACGGGCGCCTAAACATGTGATTGTGAATGCACAATTTCTCTACACTATAACTTGTCCACTTGAAACAATCAAGAGGCAAACCATTCACTTATTAAAGACTCTTATCCCGCACTGCAAATCCTACCATCGATTGAATTTGTCAAGTTGCAATCTTTGAAGTTGGAATTGGTGAGTCAATAGAATGAGCTCAAGCTTAAACTAACATTTTATCAAATCAAATTCCACATTAACCAAATCAAAAAAGTGCAGGATAGATAGTTCAACATATCGCTCGCGAGAAGCTTGAGAATCCGATCAACCCAATCATCGACCGCACTCTTATAGATGGCAACGGGCTCCGAATCGGTTGATTCAGGGATTGCTCCGAATAAATCACCATGGAAGTGTAAGGACTGAGCGTCTTGATGGGAACAGTCAGCGAACTCCCTTGTCCAGTCTTGAATCCTGCTTGCAGTCTGCGAGGGAACAATCAATGATACTTGTACCCGGATAGATTTGAATTGTGTGAACACTTTGCGAAATCAGAATTTCGCCCCTTACAAGCCTTAGGGAATCCATGAAATCTGAAGTGAGATAAGACAAATCTTCTAGTTCTCTCCAAGGCTTTTAGAAAGCACTAAACTATAGAATAATGTAATAATAGATTGTGGCTTCGGTTTTGATTTGATCGAAAGAGAGATCCTGTTCAACAACCACGACTCTATTCCCATTTACCTTTAAATAGGACGTAGGAAATGATAGGGATTCAATTCTGGCCGTTTAACAAAAGTTACATGGTGGTTACATGGAGGTTACCAACGGTTACCAACCCTTCATTCTATCACCAACGTCTCTCATCAAAGAGACACGTGTTTAACTACAAACCAATGATAAAGGGAAGTTACCATATGTTTAAACATCAGTTATCAAGGCAGTTATCATCCAATTAGTACGTGGCGAAAAACCCGCCAGACTGCTAAACTGTTGTTCCCTACAACACAGTTGTTGTTCCCAACAACACTTCTGTAGATTCCATTGTTCCTTAAGGAACAACGTAACTTATCCTTTATATATCCCTCTAGACCTCAAGTATACTTACATAAGCGTGTAATCCACACCCTCAAACCTGTGATATAGCTAAGTGGGATGAACCCCGATCAAACTAAAAGGCATTGTTCCCATATAGGGAACTGTCACTTGATGACACTAAAATCACCAACAATCCTCCCCCATTTTAGTGTAATCCTTGATTCATAAAATAAGCAAGCTTTCATCCCAAACTCATGCATAAACACAAATATCAAAACGATTGAATTTATGTCTTAGTGTAATTACACATTTCAAACACCCCAGAATCATGGTATCTTAAAGATTGAACCAATCAACCACTTTGGATGCATGAAGATAACACACACATAAGTTACTTTACAATTCTATAGTCTAACTTGACTCCATTAAGGGCCTTGAGTCCTTATCCATTCTTGAGCGTTTTGAAGCCAACCCAAACTTCATGGAGCGACCAAACCCCACGCCCATATAGGTAGAACCCTTAGTCGTACACCTACAATTGCACTTTTTCAAAGGAACTATTAAAAAGAGTAAATCTTTAACCTCCAACTTGTAGGAACAGAGCACACATTCGGGGACTATTACTGTGCTCACAGTTTCTAGGTGTCGGCTTTCCACATTGAATTCTGTCCCTAATTTTCATTAGGTAGGAATTGGGTATCCCACCACTAGAAAGCTTATACGGGTCTTAATCCCATCCCCTTAGCAGACTTGGAGACCAAGTCCCTAGCCAACCCCTTCGTCAAGTGATCAGCCAAATTTTGTTGTGACCTAACAAAATCCACCGAAAATCACCCCATGCGTAATGAGCTCTCTTATCACACTATGTCTCACGCCCAAGTGACGTGATTTCCCATTGTATACATGGATATATGCCTTAGCCAAAGTTGCAGCGCTGTCACAATGGATCGATATGGGTGAAATTGGTTTTTCCCATAAGGGAACATCATATACCAAGTTCCTCAACCATTCGGCCTCTTTTCCCGCCGCAGCTAGAGCAATAAACTCTGATTTCATGGTGGAACTTGATATGCAAGTTTGTTTCTTGGATGCCCAAGATATAGCTCCTCCACCAAGAAGGAACACCCATCCACTAGTAGAAGAATGATCATCTTCATTCGTGATCCAACTTGCATCTGAATACCCCTCTAATACCGAGGGTGATCCAACATATGTAAGACCAAGATCTACTATTCCCTTAAAGTACTGAAGTACTCGTCGAACTGCTTGCCAATGATATGCACTAGGATTACTAGTGTAACGGCTAAGTTTCCCTACTGCAAAAGCAATATCTGGACTTGTACTTGTCATAGCATACATTAAGCACCCAATTATCCTTGAATACTCAAGTTGCAACACTGTTGTTCCCTCGTTAGGGAATAGTTTGACACTTGGATCATATGGAGTTTTCAAAGGAGCATAATTACCACAATTAAACTTATTCAACACTTTCTCAATGTAATGAGATTGTGATAATGACAATCCTCTGTCAACCCGTTTTATCTTAATCCCTAAGATAACATCGGCCTCCCCCATGTCCTTCATGGAGAATTGTGATGACAAGAATTCCTTAACAAGATCTACTTGTTCTTTATCAGTTCCAAAGATCAACATGTCATCCACATACAAACAAATTATGACTCCATTCATGGAATCATCAAATTTGCTATACACACACTTGTCCGCTTGGTTCAATTTGAATCCATGGGACAACATAACCTCATCAAACTTTCGATGCCATTGCTTTGGTGCTTGCTTTAGCCCGTACAAGGATTTGATCAATTTGCACACCTTATGCTCTTGTCCTTGCATAATAAATCCTTCAAGTTGTTTCATATAAACTTCCTCTTCAAGATCCCCATTAAGGAACGCAGTTTTTTACGTCCATTTGGTGGATAACCAGGTTGTGTATCGCCGCCAAGGCAATCAACAACCTAATGGTGGTTATACGTTCAATTGGTGCATAGGTAGCAAAGTATTTGGTTCCATACCTTTGTCTAAAGCCTTAGGCAACCAATCGGGCCTTAAACTTGTCAATAGTACCATCTACTTTCATCTTCCTCTTGAAGATCCATTTACTTCCCAATGGTTTACATCCAGGTGGAAGATCAGCCAGAACCCATGTATTGTTCCCCATGATAGAATCCATCTCATCATTAATGGCCTCCTTCCAAAAGGATACGTCTTGAGACTTCATTGCCTCATCAAAGTTCTTGGTTCATCCTCAATATTGTAATAATACAAATATTGGGATCCAATCTCGTCCCTAGTTCCCTCTACCAAATAAACTTGAAAATCCGGACTAAAGGACGTTTTCTTCCTTACTCGTTTACTCTTCCGAATCTCTGGTTCATTGTTCCCTAGTGAGATGTCACAATCACTGTTCCCACTAGGATAGTGAATCGTGTTATTGCCTCTACTTGAACTGGGAGTAATGTCTTTTGGTATAGGTGTCGATGAAAATCTGTTTTCATCAATTATGGAATCTCTTGACTCTATAACGGAGTGAACCGAAATAGATTTGTTTGGTTCAATCACATAGAACCTATATGTCTTGGAATGCTCATCATATCCAATAAAAATGCACTCTACACCTCTTTCACCCAAGGTTTTCCTCTTGGGATCGGGTAGTCTTACAACAGCCCTACAACCCCAAACTCGAAGATAATTCAAGTTGGGTTTCCTTTTTAACCAAAGCTCATATGAAGTAGTCTTGTTCCTCTTGTTTGGAACTCTATTCAATAGGTAACAAGCTGTTAACATGGCTTCTCCCCAAAATCCATCATTTAATCCCGAGTAGGAAAGCATGGAATTAACCATTTCTTTAAGAACTCGATTCTTTCTCTCCGACACACCATTTTGTTGTGGTGTATAGGGAGTCGTAGTTTCATGAATGATACCTACGGATTGGAAGTATTCTGGGTCAAAATATTCACCACCTCTATCGGTGCGCAGCTTTTTGATCACTCTTCCCAACTGTAGTTCTACTTCAGTTTTATAAAGCTTAAACTTTTCTAGGGCCTCATTCTTAGCATGCAACAAAAATACATAGCAATAACGAGAATAATCATCAATATACGTGACCACATATTTCTTATTTCCCAAAGAAGGGAAAGCATGAAAATCACACAAATCACTATGTATTAAATCAATCACGGCATTGTACCTTTGAACACTAGGAAAAGGTTGTCTAGTTATCTTAGTAAGCATGCATGTTCTACACTTTTCTATATTCATGTCAAAAGGTGGAATTAAACCATTCCTAGACATATCAAACATGTGTTTATAATGTACATGTCCCACCCGAGCATGCCATAAAGAAGATATTGTTCCCGAGAGAACAAATTCATGTGTACAAGTCATGTAAATAGAACTTATAACTTTATTAATATTTAACTTAAACATTCCATTACATAGGTAACCACGACCAACAAATACACCGCCTTTTGACAATATAAATTTGTCGGCTTCAAACACCAAACGAAAGCCTAATTTATTAAGGATACTTCCTGAGACTAAGTTTTTTTTATTCTCGGTACATACAACACATTATTAAGAATTAAAGTCTTCCCAGATGAGAACTCTAATTCCACTTGGCCTTTGCCTAGTATGGGGGCAGTTGACTCATTTCCCATATAAAGGACACATCCATCATCCACAAGAGTTAATGACTTGAACATAGACTTGTCCCTACACACGTGAGTGGTCTCACCTGAGTCAACCCACCATGATATCTCATCATCCTGCATAAAGAAAGCCTCAAAAATCATAGAAAAAATATCCAAACTAGGAGATGTAACTATACTGGGAACAATCACTGTTCCTTCTTGACCTTGAAGAGATTTATGCCCCTGTTCCTTAGAACCGTGAACAGTCTGGTTAGAACCATTGTCCTTCTTCCTCTTTGGAGCCATACAATCCCTTCTAAAATGTCCAGGCTTACCACAATTCCAACATCCAACTCCTTTTGGGGAGCGTCTCTTGTTGGGACCGTTACTTGTGCTGTTATGTGGCCATTTCTTGCCTTTGTTCTTGTTCCCTTTTTGAGAACCATCTTCTACCATGTTAATGGAGGAAGATCTTGGAGTCTCTTTCTCCTTTCCTTTCTCTTGCGTACGAAGGCCCTCCTCGATACGCAAATGACTTCCAAGTTCCACAAGGGAAATATCTTCCTTCTTGTGCTTCAACATGTGTTTAAAGTCTTTCAATGATGGAGGTAACTTATCGATTACGCTTGAAACAGAGATGGACTCATCCATCTTCAACTTGTGTTGAGCAAATTGCCCCATGATACGAAGTATCTCATTGAATTGTTCCATCACCGGTCTTGAATCGACCATCTTGTAACTATTGAAGTTACTCACGAGGAACTTCACACTTGAAGCGTCCTTAGCCATGTATTTGGACTCTAATGAATCCCAAAGTTCCTTAGCGGATTCAACATTTTGGTACACATCAAAGAGAGAATCAGACATACCATTTAAGATGTGGCCTCTACAAATGTAATCATCGTTCTCCCATTTGCTTCTCGTCCTTAGGGATTCAACCAACACTTCATCATCGGACACCTCGGGCATTGGAGTGGACATCACATACACCACCTTGAGTGTGGTCAAGAGGAAATGCATCTTCTTTTGCCAACGGCGAAAATCCATTCCCTCAAACTGATACTAGATTGCCTCGGAATCCTCCTTGATAATTTCGTATATGACCCAACAAGTCCCGATCTTGCCTTGTAATCGACGATCCAACCTAAATAAGCTTTCAAAGTTAGAAACGTGTTGCTTAAGCAAACGAAACTGATTCGAATGAATGAAGTAGAAGAACCGATCGGATTGGTAGAATAGTTCAACTTGATAGTTTAAACGGATTGGCTCTAACGCTAAATCCGAATGATTAACAAGTTTGATCTTTAACAATCACAACAAGAACAATCTAATTGAATTAACCACAAATCAGAATCGAACAAGGAGAGAAAGAGATCGAGATCGCCAATGATGATGATGAAATCGGTTGAACAATTGCAAGCAAACACACGTGTATTTTTATGGCCCAAGAGATAGATTAAACCAATTTGGGTTTAATCTCTCTCAAGCTGATTTTTCATTAATGGAATTGCAAAGTATAAATAGAGATACAAAGCTGATCCTTGGAGAGCAAGTAACCCATGTCTTGCTTCCAAAGATATAATAAAATATCTAGATCTATAACAAACTAGATTCCGTTAACTAAAATAAATCATGACTGATTTATTTAATTAAGAAAATATCCTAACAAACTCAAAATATCTAAAAGATAATAAAAACACAGGAGAGAGATTATCAACCAACTAACATATGCCTATGGTCGAAATCTCTAATTATTCTAGCATAAAAACGTCCATAAATAAAATAAATAAAGATAGAAATTTAAACTGAAGATAAGATTCCCTTAAGACTTGAATAGCTCTCAGTAAAACCCATTTTTCTGCCCTTTTCTGTTGGATTCTGGATTTGATGTAAACCACAAAGTTGTAGAACTTTTAATTATCTTTCCAACGAGTACTTAACGGACTTGAGATGAATTTTATAGCCCAAGTTATGACCAATATACTGAGAAGTGTTTTTAATTTGACGAGTTTCTTAACTTTCAGAACTTTGAAGACTTCATCCTCTACCTTGGTTGTCGAGGACGCCATTGATGGATATTTTGAAGAGATAGTATCAAGTCCATGAACACCTCTTTGAATTTGAACGCTCGAGACCTTGGAAAAGGTCTTGTTCTTGGCCTCCAAGACACCTTCTTTTCAACCTTGTTCTTCATGGTCCTTTGATCGCTATCATTCTCCTCCACTTGACCTCGAATCGTCCTCGATTCGATGTTGCATGTAAGATTAAGAGGAGAAATATCTTGAAATGTTGGAGATAATAAAGGCACCATGGTTAGTATAGAAGGTTTTGGAGCAGTCATAGTTGGTAGAAGACATTGAATCATCTCTTGGACATTAAGGCTCTTTTTGATTGAAACTCCATTTGAGACAATAACTTCTTCCTCCATGCTCTCATCTTGCATATTTTCCTCAGCTGGAACCTCCTTTAAACTTTCATCCACAAATGGAATTGAGGATCACATGGGAGGTCACTTGATTCTGTAGAGGTCTCTTGGCTATGTGGGGTTGTAACTCTCTCTTCTTGAGTGAAAATTCCTGGTTTTGGTGAGTCAGAAACTCCCATTTCCTGCAAAAAGGAGTTAGTATCTAAACCAATAGAAGAAGAGTTAGAATTATACCTCATTTGACTAGAATTAGCCAAAGCCTCCTTAGTCAAGTCCAAAGACTCGTACTTGTGATTCAAGGATCGGATTGGAGTTCTCTTTTGGCAAGTAGGAGCACAAACTGCTCTATATCTTCTATGCAACTCTTCATCGTTTGTAACATACATCTTTTGCATTACAAACTTCATTTGATCCCAGTTTGCAATTGGAATCAAGCCTTGACGTCTTCTAGATTGACATATCCATAACCAAAAGGAACGGGCAGAACCAACTAGGTAGTTAGTCACCCATGGAAGGATATCCCATTCATCATAACCATAGTAGTCAAGGTAGTAATCAACAGCTCGCTCCCATGCCAAATAATCATCCGGTCCATACTCTCCAGAAAAAGGCTCAATCTTTGGATGTCTTTGTACCCTTGGAGTTGGTGGAATATCATTAAAGGGATCACACCAATACATCTTAATCCTGAAAACAAAGCAAATAAACGAGAGAGTAGTGTGTTCCAAAAGCAAACCACAACAAGCAATACCACACCTTAATCAAGCCAAAACTTGCCTCAAAGCAATTCAATCAACTTAATTCAGTTTTTGGGCTGAATTGAGGGAGTAAAGGGTTAGATATGGTGTAGATATGGTATACTAATGATAAATAAAGGAAATATGCAGTTCAAGCAAATGGCAAGTATGCAATAAGACAAGCAAAGCAAAATATCCCTTTATGAGCTTCTAAACACATGTAATCTCTCAATTGACTCTATGCAAGTTAATAAAGCCAAATTTAAGCATGCAAGGACAGAAATATGGTAGGCTAAAGTGACTTTTATTTCGTCACTACTTTTCTTCAAAGTGATTTTTTTTACATAGCTACTTTTCTAGCAAGCAATCACTAGGGGTGAAAGTTGCTTGAAACTAGCTGAGGTAGATCACTTTTCTTTTCTGGTTTTTTTGACTTTATTCACAAACTACTCTTGTGCTAGAATGAAGAAACAAAGCAAAGCAATGCAACAATTGAATGCAAAGGATGAAAATAAATAGGGCAGACGAACTGATTTTTTTTTATCTAAGTGACTTTACACTACCAATGAAACCAACTAGAAGCCAAATTAACAATAGAAGATAGGGCTGGTCGAATTTTATAGGATGCAATAGGAAAAATTAGCAAATATCAACACGCAATATGAATCTCTATTGATCATGCAACATGAAATAAAAACTCATAAAAATTTTAGGAAAGCAATTGCTAATCTCTATTGTAACTTAACTCAACCAATTCAACCAAAAACATGCACAACATCTCCTAAATATCTCCTAATTGGTTAATTACTTGGAGGGCAAGTAACACAAGGAAGATTAGGGCTTGGATTGTTCTCGGCTAGATTAGGGTTTGGAGAAGGGTTACACACTAGGGTTAGGGTTCAAAGGGTTTGGTGATGGCGATCTAGGGTTTGGCTGGTCCGATTAGGTTGAGGGTGGTGGGGTTGTGATCGAACCGAGATGGTGGAGGGTGCTGTGGTGGTTAGCGAGCCTAGATCGTGGTGGTTCGGTGGTGGTGAAGGGTAAGGGTGGCGGAATTAGGTGGTGGATGTGGGGAAAAATTCAGTCTCGGTCTCAAAAGTTCCAGCTTTACACAAAGGTTCGAGCTTTGGGATCAAAAACTGAATTAAAATTGACTAGAAAGCAAATTAAGGAAAGAAAAAATTACTTGGTGAGACGCTGGAATATGATACCACTTGTTGGTCTCTGAGTACCACTTGATACGTGATTGCCTCGGAATCCTCCTTGATAATTTCTTATATGACCCAACAAGTCCCGATCTTGCCTTGTAATCGACGATCTGATAGCTCGCATTTAGGTAGTGTTTAGGATGCATATTTATGTTTAATTTGCATGGTTTTATCTTAGTTTAGCTTAGTTTCTAGGTTTTTAGGTTTTCTAGGAAATTCGGATTTTGCGCTTGTTTCGGTTTTGCAGATCTTTAGGTAAACAAGCATGGACGGGATGGATCTTATATGATTGTGGAGGATCAAGATGAGGCTTAAAGTGGTGCAAGTGAAGATTGGAAGAGCTAAGGCCCAAGAGCTTGAGGGATAAAAATGCTTAAACTCGGATCATGCATTGGAGTCTTATTTTGACACCTCTATCTTGCAATGCTTGGTTTGCAATGCTTGGTTTGGTATCAATGGTAAGCTAACTCGAAGAGCTACAATTCATATTTTTACTCCGAGTCCAAAGTCCAACTCGAAGGGGGTCAAAACAGCCTCCGAAGTGTCACTAAAGTTGCTGCAGGCAAAGCGCATGCAAAGTGGGCAGAGCGCCCCCGCGCTCTGGGAGGACCAAACCGCGCCCCAACGCGTTTGTGCGACGCTGACTTGGGCTTCGGGAGATCTTGTGGGCCGACTCTAATATTTCTTTTAGATATTTTTAGACTTGATATAAATACTTTCCTTAGGGTTTTATTTGGATTGGATTATGCTATCTTTTGGAGTTTTTATGCAATTTGGAGATTTGTGGGAGACAAATCCTAGTTTTGCAATTGAAGATCAATTGGACTTTTGGTGTTGTGAACCTATCTTACGGTTCATAACACCCGTGCTACTGATCCATGGCTATGTTTGTATGTAGACAACTACAAGATGAATATTTTCATGAGTATTTTGCTAGAGTACAACAAAAGATTCATGAATATGGTACTTTGTTGGGTTATTATCCATGTGAGAGAGAATTATGTGAATGCATCCTAGACGGTTTGAATTCTCAGACTCGAGGGCTTGCAGAGTACATGAGCAATCATAGGCTTTGGTGTATGAAACCAGAAGAGTGTTGGGATTTCTTTTGCTACTTGAGCTATCAATGTATTCTAGTCGAATTATCTCCACCAATTCCATATCCAATGATGGGAGAGGTTGCATTGGAATCAAATGCCCTTGAGTTAGACACCCAAGTGCAAGTTGAGGAGGAATCCGCTAGAGTTGAGTTGGGTTATGAGGGTGACTTTAATGGTCAATATGATTTTGTTCCTATAATTCAACTTGAAGAGAGCACCAAGGAGCCAAGTTTAATCTCTATTGACATGGAGAAGCCTATAGTACCTAGTGAGTTTAAGGTTGGTACTATAGAATACTCACAATTCATCTTAGAGGAAAGTGGTGATGGTGACAAGTACTTTGACCCATACTGTAAGTATTTTATGACATCACCACTTGTGTTGAATTTTTTTGAGCATATGCCATCTCATGAAAATTGGGCACACACGTTTGATAAATTAAAACGGTCTTTGAAAGTTATATTATGCATCTTTAATTTATCATTGTGTTACTTATGTTTTTCTGAGGTGTGTGCACAGGGGTTTGACAGGTTGCTAAGGGCATTGACAATGTCTAATCTTGTCTAATCATGCTAAGAGTCAAGCTAATGACGTTAAGCAAGCGCTTCTTGGGAGGCAACCCAAGGTTTAGAGTAGTTTTGTTTTTCAGTTATAATCTTTTTCTTTTTAGGTAGTTTTGTGTGTGTGTTAGATATCCCAGGTCTAAAGATTGATAACACGAAGAACCACCACCGTCGGATTTTCCGCGCATTACCCGGATCACTAGAGTTTTGTGAGTATTTCTTTTTCCCTTTCTTTTTACTATACTTTGGGGACAAAGTATGTTTTAAGCATGGGGGAAGGGAATTACTTTTGCATTGCATATAGTTGCATTAGATTAGGTAATATTTAAAAAATTTGCATGCATTGCTTTAAAATGAAAAATGAAAAAAAAATCAGAAAAATTTGAAAAAAATACAGAAATACTGCATTTAGGTTCTTATTTCTCCATTGTTTGTTTCCTCTTGTGTTTCAATGCTAAGTATAAGTTCTAACCCATGTTTTGCATGATATACTGAAGTTGATATGATATGAGCATGATCATTGATTAAGTACCTTGATTATAGGATGGAACATGTATTTAGCTTGAGTATTTGATTTATTCTGAAGTTCTAGACAAAAGAAAAAAATTAGCCTTGTGAGGTTTGTTTTCTTTTTGGCCTTCCATGACATATTTGTTCTCCATATTTCTTGAGTGTATCACCATGATTGTCTAGCTCTAGGACTTGTGTTATGACTTTGTCAAGACTACTTTATATGATTGAATGCATAGCATTAAAATGATTGAGGCAATGTTTCTTAAAAGCCTATTATTTCCCTTCCTACCCTACACGATCCATGTGCTTGACACCCCTGTTCTTTTGAGCCTGAAGCCTATTTTTATTAAGCTCCACAAAATGATTTCATAGCCTAATAAGCTTGACCCATAATCCGGGATTTAGGACTTTAGGTTGTGTGTTTTATTTTGTGTGGATTATGTATAAGTATGGGGGAGTTGATGAAAGAAAAGGAGAAAATGAGGAAATAAAACTCTTATGTGTAAAAAGAAAAAAAATGAAGATGAAAATATGTTGCACAAGCAAAATCAAGCAATCAAGTATAGTTGTTAGTAGTCTTCATTAAGCAAAGAGAGAGTTGAAGAAAAGGCAAAGAAAAAAGAAAGAAACAAAGAGCTAGAAAGTGTTAATGGAGTTGAGAAAGAAAGAGTTTGGGAGAAGTGTTGTAAGAAGAACAGTGTTGAGTTTTGGGTTAGGATTAGTTCTTTATCCCGGATTTAGCACCACAAGCCAAATGTTATCCCTTCCAAATTTCTCATTACCTTGGCCTCATTACAAGCCTTAAAAAGACCTCATGATAATAGTTATGTGTTTGATCCCCAGCGGTGGAGATCTAAAGCTCTGATGCATTTTTCTGGTAGTCTAGTTTTCATGGTTGATTTTTGAGTGAAACACACGTCCTTAAACACTTGAGAGTTTGAGTGCAAACACATATACCTAGGTGAGGTCTAGAATGGATGAATGGTCTTTACTTTTTGCTTGTTATAATGCATGCTGAGAAGTCTTGGTCGGGTTTTGATTATATGTGAAATGCTTGTTTGATTTGAGATGGATGTATGATTGCATTTTTGTGGTGTGTTTTGGATTTATGTCTTGCTTGAGGACAAGAAAGGTTCAAGCATGGGGGAATTTGATAGCTCGCATTTAGGTAGTGTTTAGGATGCATATTTATGTTTAATTTGCATGGTTTTATCTTAGTTTAGCTTAGTTTCTAGGTTTTTAGGTTTTCTAGGAAATTCAGGTTTTGCGCTTGTTTCGGTTTTGCAGATCTTTAGGTAAACAAGCATGGACGGGATGGATCTTAGATGATTGTGGAGGATCAAGATGAGGCTTAAAGTGGTACAAGTGAAGATTGGAAGAGCTAAGGCCCAAGAGCTTGAGGGCTAAAAATGCTTAAACTCGGATCATGCATTGGAGTCTTATTTTGACACCTCTATCTTGCAATGCTTGGTTTGGGAGCTATAGTGGTCGAATGAAGCTGAATTTGGTATCAATGGAAAGCTAACTCGAAGAGGTACAATTCATATTTTTACTCCAAGTCCAAATTCCAACTCGAAGGGGGTCAAAATAGCCTCCAAAGTGTCACTAAAGTTGTTGCAGGCAAAGCGCGGGCAAAGTGGGCAGAGCGCCCCCGCGTTCTGGGAGGACCAAACCGCGCCCCAGCGCGTTTCTGCAACGCTGACTTGGGCTTCGGGAGATCTTGTGGGACGACTCTAATATTTCTTTTAGATATTTTTAGACTTGCTATAAATACTTTCCTTAGGGTTTTATTTGGATTGGATTATGCTATCTTTTACTTGTGTTCTAAGTTTGATTGAGTTTGGAGATTTGTGGGAGACAAAACCCTAGTTTTGCAATTTAAGATCAATTTGACTTTTGTAAGTTTTGTTTTTCTTCAATGACAATTTCTACCTAATTTTCTCATGTCCAACTAGTTAGTTGAAGTTGTATGCATGATTGTTTGTGAGATTTGAATTATTTTAGTTTACCTTGACTAGATTGAATCTCTCCATGCTTAATTGATTAAATTCACTTAGGATTATAATAGCTTGATCACCTATTTTACTTCTATGTTGAATTACAACAAGAATAATTAAATAGACGGTGGAATTTTATTATTCATGGATGGATCCTTTGATTAAACTTAAAGACGGTGTATATTAAGGTTAATCAAAGGCGAAGAATTTAATCACAAGATTTCGTGAATAGACGGTGGAATTCGTGAATATTGTTTCTATTGAATGCTTTGAACTTAATTGCATGATCAACTTGACATAGAAGATTTTCTAGGTTAATTGATTAAAAGGTTGTTAAAGATGGTGTATATTAACAACCACAATAAGCTTGAATTCATAAATTCACAATAGATTAGTCAAGGGAAATTGAAATAAGGATAATCGATGATCAAAACTCATGTATGCAATGGATACGAAACTAGTTGGATGCTTTTCTCCATATTTGAATCTCAACTTATTTTACTTGCCTAGCTTTAATTAGTTTAATTTCTTAGATTTTAGCTTACAACCATAAAACCTCCCCTTTCTGCTTAGTAATATTATATAAATACGAATAATCTGAGTCCTTGTGGTTCGACCCTTGCTTCCACTATACTTAGGTTAGGAAGTTAGGAATTTTCTTTGACAGTGCTTTTATAGCGACGTAAAAGTGCTCGTCACGATCCAACCTAAATAATCTTTCAAAGTTAGAAACTTGTTGCTCAAGTAAACGAAACTAATTCGAATGAATGAAGTAGAAGAACCGATCGGATTGGTAGAATAGTTCAACTTGATAGTTCAAACGGATTGACTCTAATGCTAAATCCGAATGATTAACTAGTTTGATCTTTAACAATCACAACTAGAACAATCTAATTTAATTAACCACAAATCAGAATCGAACAAGGAGAGAAAGAGATCGAGATCGCCAATGATGATGATGAAATCGGTTGAACAATTGCAAGCAAACACACGTGTATTTTTATGGCCTAAGAGATAGATTAAACCAATTTGGGTTTAATATCTCTCAAGCTGATTTTTCATTAATGGAATTGCAAAGTATAAATAGAGATACAAAGCTGATCCTTGGAGAGCAAGTAACCCATGTCTTACTTCCAAAGATATAATAAAATATCTAGACCTATAACAAACTAGATTCCGTTAAATGAAATAAATCATGACTGATTTATTTATTTAAAATATCTAAAAGATAATAAAAACATAAGAGAGAGATTATCAACCAACTAACATATGCTTATGGTCGAAATCTCTAATTATTCTAGCATAAAAACGTCCATAAATAAAATAAATAAAGATAGAAATTTAAACTGAAGATAAGATTCCCGTAAAACTTGAATAGATCTCAGTAAAAGCCATTTTTAGGCCCTTTTCTATTGGATTCTGGATTTGATGTAAACCACAAAGTTGTAGAACTTTTAATTATTTTTCCAACGAGTACTTAACGGACTTGAGATGAATTTTCTAGCCCAAGTTATGACTAGTTTACTGATCACTGTTTTTAATTTGACTGATTTCTTAACTTTCCGAACTTTGAAGACTTCATCCTCTTCCTTGGTGGTCGAGGACGCCATTGATGGATATTTTGAAGAGATAGTATCAAGTCCATGAACACCTCTTTGAATTTGAACGCTCGAGACCTTCGAAAAGGTCTTGTTCTTGGCTTCCTAGACACCTTCTTTTCAACCTTGTTCTTCATGGTCCTTTGATCGCTGTCACAATCTTCTCCAACTTTTGGAACTTTGTCGTCATCTCACGTACAAACATCATTGATAAAAATTTCTGATTTCGATTGTATGGACTGAGCGTCTTGGTGGGAACAGTCAGTGAACTCCCTTGTCCAATCTTGAATCCTGCTTGCAGTCTGCGAGGGAACAATCAATGATACCTGTACTCGGATAGATTTGAATCGTGTGAACATTTTCCGAAATCAGAATTTCGCCCCTTAGAAGCCTTAGGGAATCCACGAAATCTGAAGTGAGATAAGACAAATCTTCTAGTTCTATCCAAGGCTTTTAGAAAAAACTAAACTATAGAATAATGTAATAATAGATTGTGGCTTCGGTTTTGATTTGATCGAAAGAGAGATCTTGTTCAACAACCACGACTCTATTCCCCTTTATCTTTAAATAGGACGTAGGAAATGATAGGGATTCATTTCTGGCCATTTAACAGAAGTTACATGGTGGTTACATGGCAATTACTAACGGTTACCAGCCCTTCATTCTATCACCAACGTCTCTCATCAAAGAGACACTTGTTTAACTACAAACCAGTCATAAAGGGAAGTTACCAGACATTTAAACATCAATTATCAAGGCGGTTATCATCCAATAAGCACCTGGTGAAAAACCCGCCAGACCGCTAAACTGTTGTTCCCTACAACACAGTTGTTGCTCCCTACAACACTTCTGTACATTCCATTGTTCCTTAAGGAACAACGTAACTTATCCTTTATATATCCCTCTAGACCTCAAGTATACTTACACAAGCGTATACTCCACACCCCCAAACTTGTGATATAGCTAAGTGAGATCCCATAGCGTCGTATAAACCCGATCACACTAAAAGGCATTGTTCTCATATAAGGAACAATCACTTGATGACACTAAAATTACCAACAGGAAGTTTTGGCATAAGAAAGCGAGAAAGAAAGTGGGGAAGAGGAAAAGTCAAGGAGGGTTAGTGGGTTGATAAAAACATTCACGGTTTCCCCAAGGATCGAGGTGTAGAAGTGGTTGGAAAGAGGGCGAAAGCACTCGATCCTAGTCCGATCATCACTCATTGCTTGAATTGGGGTGGAAAAGCCTTAGTCTACTAGAGAAGGAACCCAAAATCCCAAGATCTACTTTCAATCTTTGAAGTTCGACAAACCCAGATACCTCGGGCCCGACTTGCTCTACGTCGGTCCCGACTTCCTCTTGTCGCCAACATCGGGCCCGACGTGACCTCAGTGTCGGTCCCGTCTGTTCTCTTTGTTTTCCTTTGTTTTAAGCTCTCCTTTCTAGCTTTCTAGTGTCTAGGCACATCAATCGAGTAGACTTCCCGAGTGTTCGACAACCACCACGTGCTACAACGGGGTCGGGTTATAAATTGTATCTCTAGACCCTCGCATTCCCGAGCGATCAAAAGATTGGCGCCGTTGCCGGGGAAGTCTAAGTGCATTGAGTGCCAATTTGGTGAGTTTCTTGTGTTTTGGTAGTGATTTGGGTGCGGGAATAGCCCAAACCCTTTGTTTGTTTTTGATTTGTTTTGGTTTGTGTCTTTGTTTCGTAGGTGTATGCTAGCTCGTTCCTCCCGAGGAACACTTGAGCTTGAGTTTGTGAGTGATCCGGAAGGTATTCTCAAAGAAGCCCGAAGAAGGAAAAGGATGGCGAATCAAGCTCTCCATGTTGATGAGGAGTTGGCTCAACTTAGGGCCGAAATGGCTAGATTGCAACTTGAGAAGGACAATCAAGAGGAGGTGGCAAGAAGAGAACGGGAGCAACGGATGAGGGCCGAGGCTCAACTCAACGCTCTACCCCGGAATGCACGCCAATACATGCATCCGGAGTTGAGGGTACCCTAACCGTCTATTGTGCTTCCCGAGGTTGCCAAGAATTTTGAGATCAAGACGCAATTCATTTCCCTCATCAAGCGTGATCAATTCGAGGTCCGTCCACATGAGTGTCCCATAGAGCACGTCAAACGCTTTGTGGACATGTGTGAGACGATGTCTACCGATGAGGAGACTTTGGAGTATGTGCTTCTAAAGGCGTTCAAATGGTCACTTGGGGGCAAGGCCACACATTGGCTCGAGAGCCAAGCTCCTAGGTCAATCACAAGTTGGAAGACACTCTATGATGCTTTCTTGATGAAGTTCTTCTCGCCCTCAAAGACAACCGGGCTAAGAAGGAAGATTGCAAGCTTTCAACAAGGTCCGAATGAGCCTCTCTTCGAAGCATGGGACCGTTTCAAGGAGATGTTGCGCCAATGTCCTTCTCATGGACAACAACCATATGTGCTTCAAGACATCTTTTTCCAAGGCATCAATCCGGCAACAAAGGACAAGCTCAATCTCCACACCGATTTTGGGTTCATAGACTTGACATCGGATCAAGCTTGGGAGCTACTTGACAAGCTATCCTATTATGAGGCCATGTATGGGGTGAGTCAAGCTAGCAAAGAGGTGAAAGTTCAAGGCGAAGGTGCAACGAAGTTATATGATCCAAAGGGAGAAGACATTGACAAGGATGTGAAGCTCCAATTCCTTGAAGGTGAAGTGAGCAAGCTTAAGAGGCAAGTCCACTACTACAAGCAAAATGCTAGAGCTTGTGAGGAGTGTGGATCCTTTGCACATGCTACACAAGTTTGTCCGAATGAGAGCCAAGTGCGCCTGGCCGAGCGAATTGAGGAGGCAAACTATGTTCGAGGAAATTTCGGTGGAAGAGGCAATTTCAACAATGGTGGCAATGGCCGGTGGAACAACGGTCAAGCTCAAAGTTACAACAACAATTTAAACCAAAACGAGCCAAGGGCGCCAACACCACCATATAGACCACCGGGATTCAATGAGCTACAATCATTTGCTCAAGAGATGAGAGATGGGTTCAAGGAGATGAGGACCCAATTCAATGAGTTTGGTGCATGGAGGAGCCAAGTCGACAATCAATTTGCCCAAATTGCGACTCAAGCCCTGAGAGAGAATGGGAGACTTCCGAGCCGACCCGAGGAGAATCCTCGAGCTCAAAACAATCAAAATGAAGTCCGGGCAATTGGATTGAGAAGTGGCGGAAACCTACCCGAGCCACACATGCCTAAGAAGAATGAAGAGAGTCGGACCAACTTGCCCAGCAAGTCGGGTCCAACGTTCCCCGAAGTCGACCCAGCAAGAAGATCGACCCCTCTACCCCGGACCGAGGTTGAGATTAACTCGGGACCGACGTACCCAGACCTCGATCCGACTCCTCTGCCCAGGACCGAGATTCACAACATCGGGCCCGACATGATGCCTAAGTCGGTCCAACCAGGAAATATAGCAAGTGAAGTGGGGAAGTCCAAGGAGGTCGATCCAAGCAAGATTCAAGGTGCAACAATTCTTCCATATCCCTCGAAGAAGCCGAAAGATGTTGTTGAGAACAAGTTCAAGAGGTTTCTCAAACTCTTGCAAGGTTTGAACATCTCTATCCCGTTCACCGATGCATTGAGCGAGATGCCATCTTATGCCAAGTTTTTAAAGGAGATTTTGAGCAAGAAGAGGTCCATAGTTGAAATGCAAGATGAGGTCAAAAGACCTTGGAGTTACCGCAAAAGCTAGGAGATCCCGGTCGTTTTGCTATCACTATTGGTGTGGGGTCTCAAAACTTCCAAGCCTTATGTGACCTTGGAGCAAGCACGAGCATCATTCCTTACACCATATGGAAATCCACATCCATGGGTCTCATAGCTCCGGTAAACATGAGGTTAACGATAGCGGATGGGTCGTCCATCGAGCCAATTGGTATCGTCGAGGATTACCCCGTTTGCATTGAAGGCCACTATGTCCCAATCGACTTTGTTGTGGTGGACATGATAGAAGTGTCGGGTGAACCAATTATACTAGGGAGACCTTTCCTTGCCACGGTTGGGGCAATCATTGATATAAAAAAGGGCCACTTGTCTCTTGACATTGGAGGAAGAGAGATTGAGTTTTTCTTTAGGCCAACTTCAAAAGGGGTCGTACATAAGGAAGCTAAGATGATCCAAGTTCCTCTTGGATTGCAATGGGAAGCCGTTTCTAAGAAGTCAAGGCCAAGCGAGCTTAGATTGAAAGCCACCCCACCACCTAGAGAAATTGAGATAGAGCGCCAAGGTCTAGCCCTCAATATGATTGAGCATGAGCAATTGGAGGAAAGGATGTCTTATTTGGAGGTGTTCAAGGCCGAGAAAGAAGAAGTTCAAGCACCACCGGAACCATATCAAGAACTCAAGGAGCTCCCAAAAGATTTGAGGTACGCATTTCTTGGTCCCAACTCTTCTTTACCCGTAATCATAAATGCCAACTTGAATGATGAGGAGGAGTCTAAGTTGTTAGAGGTTCTAAGAAAACATAGAGGAGCTTTAGGGTATTCACTAGAGGAACTAAAGGGAATCTCTCCCTCAATTTGCATGCATAGGATTTATATGGAGGATAACCATAAACCCACTATTGAACCACAAAGAAGATTAAATCCTAACATGAAAGAAGTGGTAAAGAGTGAAATACTTAGGATGTTGGATGCGGGAATTATCTTCCCAATTTCCGATAGCAAGTATGTGAGTCCCGTGCATGTAGTTCCTAAAAAAGGAGGTCTCACCGTTGTGCAAAATGAAAAGGGAGAAATGATACCTATGAGAACCACAACAAAATGGCGTATGTGTATTGATTACCGTAAGCTTAATAGTGGCACTCGCAAAGACCATTTTCCTCTTCCTTTCATAGACCAAGTCCTAAAAAGATTAGCACAACATGAATATTTTTGCTACCTTGACGGGTATAGCGGGTTTTGGCAAATCCCTATTCATCCCGATGATCAAGAGAAGACGACATTCACATGTCCTTATGGGACTTTTGCCTATAGACGCATGCCTTTTGGTTTATGTAATGCGCCGGCATCGTTTCAAAGATGCATGATGTCCATCTTCTCCGATATGGTTGAGGATATAGTAAAAGTGTTTATGGATGATTGCTCCGTCTATGGTTCCTCATTTGATGTTTGCTTAGCTAACTTAGACAAGGTTTTGACTAGATATGAGGAGACTAGCTTGGTGCTTAATTGGGAAAAATGCCACTTCATGGTGAAGGAGGGCATAGTACTAGGACACCTCGTTTCTAGTAGGGGGATAGAAGTAGATAAAGCTAAAGTTGAAATAATTGAAAAACTACCTCCTCCCTCTTGTGTTCGTGATGTTAGGAGTTTCTTAGGTCATGCGGGATTTTATAGACGGTTCATCAAGGATTTTTCTAAGATTGCAAAACCATTGTCTAACCTCTTGATGAAGGATGTGCCCTTTGAATTTTCCGAGGATTACATGAGTTCTTTTTGTAGGTTGAGAGATGCCTTGATCTCGACTCCAATAATGGCGGCACCCGATTGGAATCTTCCATTCGAGGAAATGTGTGATGCTAGTGATTTCGCCGTAGGGGCCGTCCTTGGGCAAAGGAAGGATGGAAAGTTGCATGCCATCTACTACGCAAGCAAAACTTTGAATGAAACTCAGTGCAATTACACAACGACGGAGAAAGAGTTTCTTGCGATAGTGTTTGCATTTGACAAATTCCGTTCATATCTTGTGGGATCAAAGGTGGTAGTCTTCACGGACCATGCGACAATCAAATCCCTCATGAAGAAGAAAGATGCAAAGCCGAGGCTTCTAAGGTGGATGCTCCTTCTCCAAGAGTTTGACCATGAGATCAAGGACAAAACCGGTGCAGAAAATGTGGTAGCTGATCATCTATCCCGTTTGCCCATTGAATACATGTTGGAGATGGAGGATGGTTTGACTATAGATGATTCAAGAGCAGATGAAGTTCTCATGAGCGAAAAGGAGGAAAGGAAAGGTGGATCGACGAACCAAGTAAGTCGGGCCCGAGGTCCAGAACATCGGACCGAAGGCAGGGCAGGTACGAGTGAGTCGGGACCGAGGTCTTCAGAGTCGGGCCCGAGTGACCTGTGTGTCTGCGAAGCTAGACCGGCGTCCAACCATGTCGGGCTCGGTACACTTCAATGTCGATCCGTGGAAGAAAGTAAGTTTCCTAACTCGATTTCCATTCCTTCTCGTTCTCAATTGATTGATTCTTTCTCTCCCACTTGCCTTCTTTCTATTAGTGTCGTAAGACGAGGGGTTTCCCCTTTTTTTGCGGATTTTGCTAACTGCCGTAGGGGGAGTGATCCCACCAAATTTGTCTTATCAAGCTAGGAAGAAATTCTTACATGATGCTAGACAATATTTTTGGGACGATCCATATCTCTACAAGGAAGGGCGTGATCAAATCTATAGACGGTGTGTGTCAAGTGAAGAGGTTGAGAGCATAATTCACCATTGCCATTCCTTGCCTACGGGGGGTCACGCTAAGAGTTCCAAAACCACTTCAAAAATTCTTCAATGTGGTTATTATTGGCCAACCATGTTCAAGGATGTGCATGATTATGTGAGGAAGTGTGAGGAGTGCCAAAGAGAGGGGAACCTATCAAGGAGGAATGAGACTCCTCAAACTGGCATTCTAGAAGTTGAGTTATTTGATGTATGGGGTATTGATTTCATGGGACCATTTCCCACATCGGGGCCTTACAAGTACATCTTGGTAGCCGTGCACTATGTCTCAAAATGGGTGGAGGCCATACCAACAAGAACCAATGATGCTAGGGTGGTGATGAAGTTCTTGAAAAGCAACATTTTTGCAAGGTTTGGTGTGCCTAGGGTTCTCATAAGTGATGGCGGACCTCATTTCTTTGAGAGGTGCTTCGAGAATGTGTTGATCAAGTATGGGGTGTCTCATCGAGTTGCTACTCCTTATCATCCTCAAACAAGCGGGCAAGTCGAGGTGTCAAACCGTCAAATCAAGGCTATCTTGGAGAAGACCGTATCTCGATCAAGGAAAGATTGGGCCTCTAAGCTCGATGATGCACTTTGGGCTTATAGAACCGCCTTCAAGACACCTTTGGGAACTACACCCTTCAATCTAGTTTATGGCAAGGCATGTCATCTTCAGGTAGAGCTTGAGCACAAGGCAAAATGGGCACTCAAAGAGATGAATTGGGATATCAACTTGGCCGGTGAGAAAAGGTTTCTAGAGCTTCATGAGTTGGGGGAATTGAGGTTGAAAGCCTATGAGAACTCCAAGTTGTACAAGGAGAAGACCAAGAAGTGGCATGATAGGAAGTTGATTCCAAAGACCTATCAAACCGGTGACAAGGTTCTCCTTTTCAATTCAAGGCTTAAACTTTTCCCGGGGAAGTTAAGGACTAGGTGGAGCGGACCATTTGTGGTCCACCGTATCTATGCTGATGGTGCGGTGGACTTGGTTGATGAACGAGGTCATATTTTCAAAGTAAATGGTCATCGAGTGAAGAAGTTCTATGACAAGGCCGGTCCAAGCGAAGAAGATAGAGCCTCATGGGCTCTCGTCCTCGCCAATTGATCCTAGACATGCCATTGAAGAATAAGAAATTGTGAGCTTTTCATACTCTTCTCTCTTGCTTTTAAGTTTTGGTTTCCTTGTTTGATGGGGACATCAAAATTTGAAGTATGGGGTGGGGGTAAGTGTGTTCATGATTTCACTTGCTTATGTTTGTTTGTTATTTTGAGGATATTTGTTTTTTGTTTCTAGTTTGTGTTTGGGATGTTTGTGTCTTGGTTTGTGGTTTGATGAAAGACATGGATGATTAATTTGGTTTTGAATGAATGAGTCTTTGTTTTTGGTTTTAGAGAAATTTTTGCAAAAATCAAAAAAAAAATTAAAAAGTTGTGTTAAAAACAACAAAAAGATTTTGTGTTTTGTAGTTTTTGGACTAGAAATTCCCATCTTAGATTGCCAAAATAAAAGCTAATGATGATGTGAGAATGTAAATTCCTTTGCATATTTTCGGATGGTTTAGCCTCTAAAAAAACGATGTTGCTTTTGACGTGATCATGATATCTTGCTTGTTTTATTGAACATGTGAGTTCTAGGATGAGTTCTTATGCAACTAAGTATGAGTGACCCTTGTGAGAATGATTTTTGGCCATTTTAGGGATGCTTGTTCATATTTGCATATCCCTCATGTTTCTTGTGTGATTAGCTCATTCATGCTTAGTAAAACTTGCTATTGCGGTGTTTATCTATTTTCCAAGACCGTCATGAGATTTGTCCTTGCATTGTCACATTGATTTTGAACTTTATTCTTCTAGTCACATAAATGTTCCATATCCTACCATGAAGTTAATCCTTTGTTTGTAGCCCCGTTCTAGCCTAAGCCTTTGTTTGAAACTCCTCAAAAGTATTATTCCTATCCTTATATGACTTGACCCTTATGGGATTGGACTTTAGAAGAGAGGTTTGGATTGTATTTGAAGAGTTGAGATTCTCTTTGGGTTTAAGGGCAAAGAATGGTGTTATGAATCATGTGGGTAGTGCATCTTTGTGTACTTTGTATTAGGCATCTCTAGGTGGAGGAATTGGTGATATTAGCTTCAATAGTAAACTCCTTACTTGCATGATTTTTGAGCTTGAGTGTTCATTGCTAAACCCAAACACATGATGAGTGATACACATTCACATGTCCCTAAAGTGAGGCTTAGTTGCATTGACTCTATTCCTTGGAACACTTAATCATGTGGGATAATGTAATCTTGCTTGAATATCAATCACTTGTGCTCAAAATGTGTTTTCATACGAGGATTTACTTGAAGATTATGTTTCGGTCTTGCATACATTGTTATTGCTTGAGGACAAGCAAGTTTAAGTATGGGGTATTTTGATGTCTCTTTATTTGGTGGTGTTTTCAAAAGTGATTTCCTTTGTAAATATGTTTCTTTTTCCCCTTTTCTTGAGTGTTTTGTTCCTTTTTAGCATAGTTCCCGTATTTCTATGAGATTCGGAGACTATGTGAATCGAGGATCGATTTGAAGGAGGGTCGAGACATGGAGCAAGGCCCGAGCTAAAGCGGGAAAGAGAGGAGCAAGCCATGAAGAAGAACTAGAGAAGTCAACAAGAAGAAGGTGGAACGAGGTTCGGACCGAGTTGCAACAACGTTGGGCCCGACTATGGAGCTTTCAACCTCGGACCGACTTGCATAGTACCTCGGGCCCGATATCCTCCGTGTCGGTCCGAGTCGGTCACCGGACTACTTGGGCTCCAAGGCACGAAATTGTGGACTTCCACTTTTGCCCCTCATCTAATCTATAAAAGGCCCTCTTGTCTTCTAATTTAGGGGGTTCCAAAGGGGGGCTCTCACACACAAGGAGGGGTTCTCTCACACACAAAGGAGAGGCTCTCTCACACACAACAACCTTCAAAAGGATACTTGGAGAGCAAGGAGGAAGGAGAGGAGAAGGAAGAGAGAGAGAATCGGCCAAGGAAGAGGAAGGATTGATAGGTTTGGTTGATAGATTAGCTTTGCTTTGTTTTGATCTTGTGGATTTGGAAACCCTTGATTGGAATTTGTGGATTGCTTTTGATTTGAATGAAACTTTGCTTTGTTTTGAGATTGATGATGTTGATTGCTTTCCCTTTTGATTTGTTTGCTTTCTTTGTTTGCCACATGGAGTAGATCTCCTTGATCATGGGTTATGGGGGAAAACCCTAGCTAGGTTTGGGCTAGAAACCCCAATTCCATAGCCTTGAGTGTTTGATCTAAGGAACCCACTCTACATAGAGCTACAATTCCTTGCGAAAGTTGGGAATCAAGGCTTGAGATTGGCAAAGTAGCGAAAGTCAACATGTGTCAATCTCAAGACCTTGATTCGAAGGGGATTTCCCCAAGGATCGAGGTGTAGAAGTGGTTGGAACGAGGGCGAAAGCACTCGATCCTAGTCCGATCATCACTCATTGCTTGAATTGGGGTGGAAAAGCCTTAGTCTACTAGAGAAGGAACCCAAAAGCCCAAGATCTACTTTCAATCTTTGAAGTTCGACAAACCCATATACCTCGGGCCCGACTTGCTCTACGTCGGTCCCGATTTCCTCTTGTCGCCAACATCGGGCCCGACTGACCTCAGTGTCGGTCCCGACTGTTCTCTTTGTTTATCTTTGTTTTAAGCTCTCCTTTCTAGCTTTCTAGTGTCTAGGCACATCAATCGAGTAGACTTCCCGAGTGTTCGACAACCACCACGTGCTACAACGGGGTCGGGTTATAAATTGTATCTCTAGACCCTCGCATTCCCGAGCGATCAAACATCCTCCTTGTTAGGCACGTAGAGACGTCTCTGGGGCTGGGGTGATTGCTGGGTACCATACATGACATCATAGTTGGACAACTTGTCCAACAATTACCATGTAGTTGTGGGATCCATCTCTATAAAACCACACGTTGTATGCATGTTTGTAATAAATCTCTCTTTTAGGAGGGATATTATTGTAATTTTTCTTCCCTTTTTTATATTTTAATAAAGGATAGTTTTATTTTCTTAAAAGGGAAAATAAATAAATAATAATAATAACATAATGGTTTTTATGTCTTTAAAAAATATATTATTAAATTCCTTTTAATAAATTATATATGACTTGTTATAGTTTATTTTGTTCTCTCTTGTATAAGAAGCATTAAATAAATATAACTTGTAGGAAAATAATTCAATAAATGATTTGAGCAAAGTAAAATTTACTTAATAATGTATATACTTCAAATAATATATTTGACATATATACTAAGGAGACTAATTATAATTAAAAACAACATTATAGTTGACAAAAGGGCGGAAAATGGACAAAATTAGAAAAATTGGGAACTTTTCATAATTACCCTTAAAGTTAGGGTACCCATGCGTAATTACTGAAAAGTGGACAACAGTTTCGTTTTTCAGTTTGTTCAAAGAAAATTCGATCTTGTAAGAGCTAATTCGGACTCGTTTCTTAACCAAATTAAATTCCGAAAGAACTGGGATACTCTCCTAGATGTTACCTACCAAAGCCATCAACAAGTTTTAAAACGCGTTTTAAAACTTGTTGATGGCATATTCAATTTGACGGTTATAGATAAGAGGTGGTTAAAACGCGTTTTCGGATTAAATATAATTTTAATCCGATTTGAGTATCTTTCAGGCTTCGATTGTGGATAAGTTTTAAATGGAAGTTGAAGATATTTTGTTTGTTAAGCCACACGAACAAGAAGCCCTATAAATAGTGGTCTAACTTGCTCGGATTTCTCACATATTCAACCGAGAACCTAGAACTAGCCTCTCTCGTTCAAACCCAAATATCTCCATAACCGTGAATCCAATCCAAAAAATGAAGCCATATTTGGAATCCTCACAAAAAATCCTTCGAAAACACTATACACCCATTAACTTTTTAGGGACCTAAGCCTTCCAAAATCCCGATTGAAAGTCACGAGTCTGCCAAGGAAAAACAGAGCAAACGTTGTTCGCGAGGCGCTGGTGTCGGCCTTCGTTCGCCGCCTTCGGAACGCCTACGCCTCCCCCACTGCCAACAGTAGAGAGAGGAGGTTTTATACTTACAACTGTCGCTGGTTCCGTCCCGATCCGTTGCCTGAGCCGCCCGCACCGAGCCTCCAAACTCGATTGTTCGTCAACTTCTTTGCCCAGTTTTTGATTTTATGTACAACCCTATTTTTGTTCGTTTTCAATTTCGTTTTATTGTTTTAAATTCGGTTTAAACTTAAATAAATTGTTCTTAATTTGATATTGATATGGGTATGAAGTTTTAAGTTATTCTTACATATTTATGAAAATTATAAAAAATTTATAAAATAAGGTGATTTTTATAAGGGGTTTAACCTATTTTCATACCATGTTTTTTATAAGAATATTTAGGATAATATAAAAAGATTTCGAGGAAAACATATAAAGGTTGCCCATGAGTAGGGCACTGTCTAAGC
Organism: Fallopia convolvulus; assembly: GCA_964016875.1. Taxonomy (NCBI): domain Eukaryota; kingdom Viridiplantae; phylum Streptophyta; class Magnoliopsida; order Caryophyllales; family Polygonaceae; genus Fallopia; species Fallopia convolvulus. Next base: position 23,594,484 of record OZ024730.1, read on the forward strand.
AGTTCCTTAAATCTTTCCCAAGTCTCTGCAATGGTCTCATTAGGCAGCTGGTGATAAGAGGTGATGCGTTTTCTAAACTCCGTTGTCTTGGCACGAGGGAAAAACTTTGTAGAAATTGATCATATAAAGCCTTCCAAGTCCTGATAGACTTAGGAGGTAAGCTCTCCAACCAGCTCAGGGCCTTTGCAGTAAGAGACCACCTAAAAGCCTTTAACAGAACATATTCAAGTGAGACACCTTCAGCAGCTATGGTGTCACATAAATCAAGAAAATTTCTAATATGTTCCATAGGGCACTCAATAGGTTTCCCTTCAAACTAAGCCCTTTTAATCAAGGATATAAATTGAGACTTAATCTCAAAAGTCTTCTCTATCTCTGGAAGCACAATTGCAGACTTCGACACCCTAAGTTCTGGATGCATATATTACTTGGAATTCCTTGGATAGGCATTCAGTTCTTCTTGTAAACGAGCATTGTTCACTCGTTCACGTTCAGCCTCGGCGGCAGCAACGTCTCGGTCGGTTTTTAACGCCTCCATCTGTCGTTGGTGTTCTGCCATCCGGCGAGCCATCTCTTCAAGTGTGGCCATGGCTCGGTTTTCTCGGCGTCTATGGTGCAGGGAGTGTTTAGATTCGGAAAAATAATCAGTGTTGTCAAATTCGAGCCTACAACGTCCAGTTTGCATATATATGCTGAGAAAACAGACACAGAAAACAAAATTAAAACAAAAAACGAGGTCGGGCTATTTTTCGGACCCACAGATAAACAAACAAACATTGTTGCTTCCCCGGCAACGACGCCAATTTGTTGAGAGGGTATATTTAACTTGACAACAAACAAATTTATAGTCAAGACCTCGCTGAGTATAGCGAAGTCAGGATCGTTCCACGGGAAGCACGGTTGTTTGTCTATCAACTACTAAAAATAGAAAAAACAAGCAAAACAGGCAAAGACACACACGACAAACCTCGTTAACGACCTTGTAAGGGTCGTTAACGAACCTGGATAAAATACGAACACACACTAACAACCTAAACACAGGTTCGGTACCGAGGCAAAGGAACTCGATAATGAATAGATAAACCTTATAAAATAAAAGACCTAGGACAAGGGTCCCCACAACATAGCTATGCATATAAACTCATAAGAAGATAAAGATCATGCCTTTAAAAAGTAAATTCATCAACTTTCGCTGATTAGCAAGCAAATCAATCAATTCTCATAAATGAATTCATTCAATCACTTGTTTTGGATCCAAAGATCGAAACTTTCGTAATTGAACAATATCAACCTTCAATTCAACAACCTTCTCTTTTGATCAAGTTGAGAACTCAAATTACCTCGACTATCGTCTAAGCATAAACGCAAAAAGCAATCTAAAAATAGATAAAAGGCATTCAAAATATACACTCACTTATCAAACTTGCATAACTATGCCGGGTTTCAACCCCGATCCTAGATAGGAGAACTACTCACTACTCATAGTAACGAAGCAAACAACTTCAATAAGAGAAAACATTGAAAACAAAACAAACATAATTGAAATTGATAAGAGAAATATCGTCTTACAATATCCAAAAGAAACCAAAAATACAGAACAAAACCCGACGAATTCCGACTAACGACCCTATCCCTTCTCTCGAACGAACCAACTCGTTATCTTCTCTCATCTTCTAGAAATTCGGCTCTCTAAAAATCATCTACTGCTCTCTAAATCCAATCCTCTCTCTAACTTCAATGAGTGATTGATCGATCCCCCAAACCAAAGAGGGAACAAGTGTATTTATAGAGAAAATTAATCTATTTAAAAATCTATCTTATTAAAAAGCCTAAAAGATAAAAACTAACCTTAAAAAGATAACAAGATATAAGATAGAAGATAGAACCACCCAAAAGTCGATTAAAACCCTACTGACACGGAGTCATCGTTAACGACCTCCGCACAGGGTCGGTAGGATCACAAAATCCATTCGAAAATCCTATCTTTAAGCCTCGTTAATGACCTTCACAGGTTTGTTGACGAGCATGGGATTCGGCTTTCTTTGACTTTCTTCAACTTAAACTTTGGACTTCGACTTCCATATCTTCATGTCTTCCGACCTCCACCTCAACACTTCAATTCAGCTCAAAAAGCGCTCTTTCCTGCTCAAAAACCTGCAAAAAGACACAAAACGGAGTAGCTTCCATACTTTTCATAAAATATGCAAACTTATCCAAAAACAACAAAAACTAACTCTAAAAACTACTAAAACTAAACTAAACAAACTAAGAAACATACTAAAACTAGACCAAAAACATGAATATCATAGATTAAGAGCATCATGGAGAAGACGGTCTCCCCCTCTAGGAAGGATTGATAATCCAATCTTGATGACGCTCTAAGGGCATACAGAACGGTGTACAAGACACCCCTATGCACTACTCCTTACAACCTAGTTTATGGCAAGGCGTGCCATTTTCCAGTCGAGTTAGCGCATAAAGCTTATGGGCTCTAAAGGAGCTCAACATGGATCTCGACAAGGCTGGAGAAAAACGGTTCATGGACTTGCAATAGCTAGAGGTGTTAAGGCTAGGGGCGTATGAGAATGCCGAAATCTACAAGGAGCGTACCAAGATTTGGCATGACAAGAAATTGGTGCCAAAAACCTATGAAGTTGGAGACAAGGTACTCCTCTTTAACTCTAGACTCCATTTTTCCAAGGAAGCTGAGATCAAGATGGAGTGGACCATTCGTGGTCCACCGAATATATCCCCATGGAGTAGTGGATCTAGTAGACAACAATGGAGCCATCTTCAAGGTCAACGGGCACCAGTTGAAGAAATACTATGAGCAATCTGACTCGGATGAGGAATTCCAAGCCACTTGGGCCCTAACCTCCTCCGATTAGCCAAGGTAAGTTCGTCGGGTTAACGACGTTAAAAATAGTGCTTACGGGAGGAAACCCGTTTTTCGTTCATTTTTCTTAGATCTGTTTGCTAACTTTCTTTTGGTTTGTTTTTAGATTTGGTTTTAGATTGTCGGAATAGAATGCTTGAATAAGTGAAACAGGAAATAGGTCGGAAAATAGAGCATAAACGAAGACTCAGTGAAAATTTCAGGGCTCGAAACCGCCCCCAAGGTCGATATCGACCCCTTTCAGCAAAAGTAGAACATCCGAATTTCGACCTCAGGTAAGTTCACATAATACCCTCTTCTTTCTTTCTTTCCGCTCACCCTTCACAAACACCACTTCCCTCCGATCGATCCCTCTCCTTGTCCTCATCTCCTTCTCGCTGTCGCACCACCACCGACCTACTATTAGACCGTCGGAGCCACTTCTGCTGCGCTGAATCTCGAACAAAACCGCCCCCGCACACACCATCAGACACAAGCCTCACCAGAGTACCAAGCAAAATTTCTTTGATTCATTACAGAACCAAACACCCTCGTTACTAATCCCAACTTCTTCTAGTTTCTTTTTATTTCTCGGATCCGGTATGATTTCTCAACCTTAATCCTTTATTTTGAATTTCTTGAGCTTATGCGGTGATTTTTGGGTTGATTTGCATATTTATATCTAGGCCTAAGTCGAAATTTTTTTCCATCAAATTCATGCTTCTTTGCCTCAATTTGGTTTGTATTTTGATGAACAATGTCTTTCCATGCTTAGGATTGAATTAGTTTCAATTTATGAGCATGAATTTGCTTGTTCTTGAATTTTCTAAGATCTACACCATGTTTTGGATATTTTGGCATGTTTTGGGATGGTTTTGGAGTAAGTATGGGGTTTGTAATGCTTAGTTTACCATGAATTGTTGTTGGAAACATGCTAAAATTATGTAATTGTTGGATGTTTGATCATTCAAAGTCAAAAACCTCGACACGGACCTAATTTTTGGGCTGCTATAGGCTCGATATCAACCCCCATAGGGTCGGTATCAACCCTTGTCCCTTTCCTAGAAAATAAAATCAATCAAACTAGTCTAGGATCGATACCGACCCCTAGGGTTCGGTACCGACCCTTGCATAACACTTAATTTTTTTATTTTTGTTTGCCTTTGGATGAATTTCTAGGATGTAACTTGTCTTATTCATGCTTGATTGATTCCCTTTTGATTGATTATGAATGATAGCTTTGTTCTTCTACTTATGTGGCATGCAATTATAAAGTGTTGAGTGATTTTAGCTTACGTTTTCAATTCAAGTTTGGGGTTATTTAGCTTATTTGTGTTGCATGGAGAATTATTTTGGAGCTTTGTTAATATGCGGGAATCAATGGCTAGTTCAAGACAGCTAACAAGAAATCAAGCAAGAGGCCTAGGAAGCCTAGTCCACCACCGGCGGTTAAGGTGGAGCTATATGATGATAGAGAGGAGATCCTATTCAACATTGTGATAGGCAAACCTCACAAAACAAGGTGATTTTCCAAGTCCCATGCACAACAACTTGGCATTTATAGGGATGTGAGGCAAGCTTTTGCTCATATTGGCGCCTCCCACCTTCTCATCACTAACGAGCCGCACTACCCAGTCCTCACGGCTGAGTTCATAGCCACTCTCAGGCTAAGGCTTGACAACCCAGAGAGACAGGAGAAGGTTGAATTCTGCCTTGCCAACAAGCACTATTCTTTTACTTTGTCGGAGTTCAACTGCCTCCTTCATTTCTCTAGCCCATATCATGGTTACAAAGCTCCCGATGATTTCAGAGTAGAGGAGACCTGGATGGTATATCACGGGAAAAGCCATTGGCACCGTCCGTGCGCTTCAAGTGAGAGACATAGCTAACCCTATCTTCCGTATCATCTTACGGATTTTAGGGTGTATAATTTGGGCCAAGGCGGAACTTTCAAGGCCAACAAGAGAGGAGGTGGGGTGTCTCCGTACTATGCTATTCAAGTACCCCCCCCCAATCTATTAATTTGGGGTACGAGTGGAAAAAGCATGTCGAGAAAATTTATGAAAGTTGATTGATTTGCTTGTTTATTCAACGAAAGTTGATAACTTTATGTTAAAGGCATGATGTTTATGATTCACATCGTTTGAAAATACATGATTATGTTATGGTGGACCCTTATCCTAGATTTTCCTCTTACTTGTGAGTCGAGTTTTAATTCCCAGTTACCTCATTAACAAACCACACGACTCGATATTGACCCTGCAGATTTCCTATTTGTTCCATTGTTTACATAGTTTTTCGTCTTAGATTGCACCTTGTTATCGACCCTGACAAGGTCGATACCGATCTCTTTGCGTGTGTTTCCCTTGCTTTGCCTCCATATCGTTCCTTGCTTTTGGTTTGCCTTCTCTTTTGCTTTTTATTTTAGTAATTAGACACATCCTCGCTTCTCGTGGACAATCCTGACCCTGCTATACTCAGTGGGGTCTTGACTATAAATTTATTTGTTGTCACGTAAGTCCCTCTCAATATAGGCCTTGAATTCTCCATTCCATACTTGGTCAACATTTCCTTGTTGTATTTCTATCGATGTATCTTTGTTCCCTCCTTGGTATGAGTGATTTGGAGCCCCATGAAGAACGAAAGTTCCCCAATCAGGCTCATCTCAAACTCTGAACTCATTAGATCTTAAATATTTTGAACAAGTCATGGATTAGTAGCACAAAAAACAATATCATCAATATATATTTGAACAATAAGAATGTCATTCAACTCTTTGTTAAGAAAAAGGGTTTTGTTAATGGAACCATAAAGGTATCCGTGTGACATGAGAAATTGTGCAAACCTGTCATACCAGGCTCTTAAGGCCTGTTAGAGTTTGTATAGGGAACGCTGAAAAAAGTAGACGTGGTCTGGAAAGTTCCCATCTTAAAACCCTGGTGGTTGAGCCACGTATACTTCTTCTTTCAAATATCCATTAAGAAAGGTGGTCTTCACGTCCATCTGATAAAGCTTGAATTCCTTGTGAGCTACAAAGGCTATTAGGAGTCTAATCGCCTCGATTCTTGCTACATGGGCAAAGGTCTCATCATAGTCGATGCCTTCTTCATGGTTGTAACCTTGAGCTACCAACCTTGACTTGTTCCTTGAAACAGATCCTATGTCATCCAACTTGTTACGGAACACCCACCATGTTCCTATCACATTCTTTCCTTTCGGACGAGGAACCAGTTTCCACAATTGGTTCCTTTCAAATTGGTTGAGTTCCTCTTGCATTGCCACTATCTAGTCTGGATCTTTGAGAGCTTCTTTGAAGTTCTTAGGTTCTAGCATTGAAACAAAAGCATTGAATGCATTGAAATTTTGAAGTGATGACCTATGCTGGAGAGATTTGTGTCCTCCTCTTCGTTCCTATCATCACTTCCATTGCATTCTTCTTGCAGATCCTCATCTTCTGGATGTTCTTCAATTTGTTCAACGTTTTCTGATTATTCATCCCCGACATTGGATGTGTTCCCTCTATGTTCCCCTTGAGTGCTTGATTCGAGAATATCTTCCAGTGGAGGAATCAGGGAACCATCTTGTGAGGTGTCAAGAGATTCATCCAATGACGAGATTTCAACAAACTTTTGAAATTCTCTGATATGAGTGTCATTGTTCCCTTGAGGATAGCGAGGTGTTCCTTTCCTTGGTTCATCATCGTCATCATCATCTTCCTCGTTCCAAGGAAGCTTAAAGTGAGTTTCAACCTTCTGTACATTAGTTCCCATTCTGGCTGACTCTTCCTTGAATATCACGTGAATGCTCACCTCTTTCTTCTTGGTTCTTTTGCATTACACCCGGTAAGCCTTGTTGTGAGTTGACTAACCCAAGAAGATCCCTTCAACACTTATTGCATCGAACTTGCCCAAGTTGTCTTTCCCATTGTTGTGCACGAAGCATTTGTACCCAAAGACTCTTAGGTGGGATATGTTAAGGTCCTTCCTCTGATCAACTCATAAGTAGTCTTTTTGATCATTGGGCAGACCATAGCTCGTTGAGAATGTAAGTTGTTGTAGAAATTGCCTCTACCCAGAAGTTATGAGAAACTCCAATCTCAATCATCATTGTTCTCGCCACTGCTTCCAGAGTTCGATTCTTCCTTTCCACAACTCCATTTTGGTGTGGGGTACGTGGGGCTGAAATGTTGTGTGAGACACCATTCTTGTCACAGTATTGTATGAACTCTGAGTTTTTGAACTTGGTTCCATGGCCAGATCTGAGGGCAATGAACTTTAGGCCCAAGCTCACTTCTACTCTCCTCATGAATGGCTCAAATTCCCTAAAGGTATCTACTTTGGACACATGGAAAATAACCAACTGAATTTAGAAAAATCATCAATGTGAACAATCATATACCTTTTTCCTCCGTAGCTAGTCGTCTACATGAGACCATAAAGATCCATGTGGATCAGTTCCAAGGGATAGGTAGTGCTCACGACTCATTTGGGTTTGAAGGAGCTTCTCGTTTTTTTTCCTTTGACACAAGCCTCACACATCTTCATGCCTTCTAGACCAATCATGGGCAACCCAATCACGAGATCTTGAAGATACACCTTCAGGATTTGGTTCACTCTCGCATCTCCCAATCTTTTGTGTCAATGTTCCGCTTCGTCAATGGAACTTGCAAGACATAGTTTCCTCGGAGGTTCGTACGATGTGTCTACGAAATAGATGGTGTTGGACCTTGTTCCCTTGAGTAAGATCTTGTTGGTCTTCTTGTTGATCACAAGACACTCTTTTGAATCAAATGTGACCACATTGTTTCCTTGGTCACGATTGTGAAACACTTAGCAAGTTATACCTAAGGTCGTTAACTAGATTTACATTTTTGATTTTGATTCCTTTGTTGATGATTGCTTCGCCATTTCCAATGATTTTGCCTTTGTTTTTGTTGCCGAAAGAGATGTGGCCTCCGTCGACTTTTGTAAGTAGTAAGGTGAGGTTAACTTTCTTCACATTATGTGGTTGGAACATCCACTATCAATGACCCATATGTTGTTCCCCCTCACTACAACCTGAAAAATTAGTTAGATTTGGCGACCCAAGCAAGATGTGTCTTGCCTAGAGTTCTTTCACTCAAATAATCTTCTATGTTATGAACTTGCGTGGAGTTCCTGGAACTCAAAGAGGGGTTCCTAGGCGGGTTCCTATTCTTTGATGTTTTCCATTGTTTTGGTCGGTTCAGATGTTTTCGACACACTGAACACATTAGGAATAAGGCTCCATTCCCAGTTGTTCGGTTAACACATGTTTTGTCTGATCAAGTTTTCTTTGTATCTTGATATTATCTTTTAGCAACTTTGTCAATAACTTAAGTAGCTCTGGTTTTTCATATTGAGAAAGAGAGTCAAGAAGGGTTTAAGGATTTACCTCACTAGGTTGTTCCCTAGTGGTTCACCCTACGACCATTACACAACTTTCTAGTATTGACCAGGCTTCTGGCTCCTCATCATCAGAGTCACTCCAGGTTGCTACGTATGCCATGCTTTTGCATTTGTTGAGTCTTCGCTCCTTAGTTCCCTAAGGACAGTTTTTGGTGAAGTGTCCCTTCTTGTAGCATTTTTAGCATGTGGCATCAGCAATGTCTCAGTCTTTTTCTTGGTACCTTCCGTTGGCCTCATAGTTCCTTCTTTCTTTACTTGTGTTCCTCTTGAATTTCCCTTTTTTGTAGAAGTTCCTAAGAGCCTTTGTGACTAGTACCAGTTCCTCATTTTCGTCCTCCTCTAATTCTTCATACTGTTCCTGGACAGACTTGATGACCTTCTCTAGTTTGAGGGTTGTACCTCTTGTTTCAATCTCGTGTTGCTTATCTTCTTGCTTTCTCTTCTCATGACCAATGAGGCTTACCAAACACTTGGTGAAGCACCAAGTTCCAATTCTCATGATTTTCCTTCAACATGGGTCGTTCATTTTCCCACTCCGTTGTCAGCCTGTTGAACAGTTCCTGCGCATTCATTTTGTCTGAGATTTCTTGCTTGGTGATTCCAAGGGCTACTAGCTTTGAGTAGAGGGACTTGAAACGCGATTGATAGCTATCAATCGATTCACCCGTAGTCATTTTGAAGTTAAAGAACTCCCTTCTATAGTTCTTCATGTGATCTTCCCTCATATCGGAACTACCAACGTGCATTTCTTGAATGATTTCCCACATTTCCTTGGATGTTTCCAAGTTAGCCACTCGATCACTGTCTTGCTCGCACATGGCATTGTTGAGATACATTTTGGCCTTGTAGTTTGCCTTCATGCATTTCCATTCAGTGGGACCCCATTTAGACAGTTCGTTTTGAATATTTGCATTGACCTCGAAGTTCCCATGTTCTATGACACACCTGGCTTGGTAGTCATTACTTCTCGTCTAGTCTCTCATCTTGATTTGCCAGTTTTTGAAGCGTTTGGCGATGAGTCTGGGAGGATTGTTGTTCCCATGTCCAATCTTCATGACTTCTTGAGACATTTTTCTTAGTATCTGCAAAGACTAACCAAAATTTAGAGCGTTTGCTCTGATACCAATTGTTGGATCGTATGTTAGTCGTAATTACTTATGGGAATTGTATTGAACAGTTCTCACGCACAACGGAATAAGTAAATATGCAGGTAGGTAAAACAGTAGAGACATTTCCCTTATAGAGGAACCCCACATCGATCAACTAATTGCGTGAGTAAACCTCTGCCTCTTCTTGGAGGATTTTCGAATGAGTTCCATTTTCATTATTGCTTAGTTCCCTTCGGATTACAAGGAAGAATACAAACTTCTCTGTTCCTACAAGGACTCTCTCCATAGGCAACACTAATGTGTTCTCTCAACCCTAACCCGTTGAAAGCTCACAGTTAAAGACAAAACGAAACTCAAACCGACCTCTCTGTCTTCTTCTGTCTCTTCACCCGAGTTCCCCTAGACCTAGAAACTCGTTCTTTCTCCTTCACCATCGTCGAGATTAGCTCGCCGTCGGGGACTTTTCACCAACTTGATGGTTTTCACTTGAACAACCTTTACTCTTCTTTCTCCGTGTTTGGGTTTGTGATTTGTGAAAAATGAGCAGTGAGGAAAATGTTGAAGGGGTTAAATAGGTGTGATGAGAAACCGCTATCCATTTGAGGTATTTTTTATAAATACCTTTTTTGCCTTGCTCTCCAAGTATGATCCTTAAGGTTGACATGTGACTTTGATTTGAATTTAAATTATCAACTCTCGAATCTCATCGAACCATTGGGTGGTCGTCTTCGTCCTACTACAGCTCTAAAAGTTTGAGAATCTCTTTTGTCCGATCTAGACATGATCCCTAGAAATGTGCTGAAATGTCGCTTTCATGCATGCACCAATTCTTATCCAAAGGGAACTCTTGTCTTGTTGGTTCCATTGTCTTAGGAACTCTTCTTGAAATTGAGGGGTTCTTGTTCTTCTCATCCAGTTCCCATACGATGGGAACTTTGGTTCACAGAGTTCCCATCTCATGGGAACTCTGTTCGCTGTTGAGGTTGGTCGCTTCCTTTTCATCGTTGCATTAGTTCCCCTATGTTAGGAACTTGTTGTTCTTTACTGAAATACTTAGCAATTGGTGTTAGTTCTCATGGTGTTTGTCATTATCAAAATTGAGGACGTTGTTCCAATGTTAATGAATGTGAGTTCCTAACACCTACTCAACAGAAAGATCGAAGAACACGAAATGAGATCTGATATGTGATTGTGATATTTATGGTGAATTTAGGAACCACTTGGTCCCTAAATTCAAAAAAATGTATTTAACGACTAATTGGTCGCTAAATCCAAATATTTGGATTTGAAGCTATTTTTATTTCTCCCACCATTTTTTGGGTATGGCGACTAAGTGGTCACTAAGTCCCATAAAAAAGTAACTTTTGCACTTGTAGCTATATTTCCTCCCACATTGTTTGTATTTAGTAACCAAGTGGACGCAAAATACCAAAAATGTGTGCACCACCCTAGCTAGCGGTTTAACTGAGATTTTACTCATGATCTAGTTTTTATTGTGCACGATCTTTGGTAATTTAGCGACCATTTAATTAACAAAAATATATTTCCTAAAACCCAATTCTCTCAACTCAACGAAATCCTAAAAATGAATAGTTCATACATAATTCAAAAGTTACACAAAAATCAATAAATCCATCCAATCGCTTCCAAAATATATAAGAGTGATCAAATTCATCACAACAATTTCTCATCGGTATCTGATTTACTCTCAAAATCCCCTCTTGTCATGTTGCTAGACGTTGTTGCCTCTACATCAACATCAACGACATGATCATATCCGCTTAGGTCATTTAGCGGACCAAGCAGATATGAATTATATTTATCGTCGATCACTCATGGAAGTTATAAATCTTGTTGAAATGACTCAATGCTTCTGCATCTGACTGATGTCGCATCACCCCATCTTATATGTTCTCGGCATGTCATCGCAAATATTTAGTTGTAACCACAGATGCGTATAACCTCTACAACCGTCTACTTATTGGCATGTAAAACATACAAGGGTACAGAATGAGCTTCGTTTTTCCTTGCCTGCATCTAGGGCATTGTCATTTCTTGCAAGATATGTATTCTTCATCTGCACCCCAGCAAATCATAAAAGAGTTTGGGCAATAATCTAGGGGGACGCTATTTAGCGTCCATTTGGTCACGAAATGTCGAATTACCATCCTAAATATATTTTTCACAATACAAATGAAAATTAATCTAAACATATATAACAAATTATCCTATAATTATTTAATATATTAATTATCATAAAAATAATATTTGCTTAAATGATTAACATTTTACTACATGATACGAAAAGTTTATAATTACATACCTCTAAGTTGTATGGGTCAAAATAAATCACACGGAGTACCTCTTCTCCTACAAATGAGATGCGGAAACGAGCATTGTTATTCGCTTGTTTTATGGATATCTTTGCATACAAATGAATGAGGAGGAGCATTGTAGATATACAAAATGAGTAGGGAACATATGCACGCTAAATTGGTGGTAATTTTCCCGCACTTTAGGCAACGATTGTATTTAGCGACCAAGTGGTCGCATAATCCACGATAAAAAGCGTAAAATTGCGGGGGGAATTTGGTGTGGGTATTTAGTAACCAATTGGTCCCTAAATACTTGCACCAAATTTCCTTGGGAACTTTAAGTGACCATAGACTATGTGGTCATTATTTTTTTTTTTTGAAGTGTATTTGGCGACCACTTGGTCGCTATTCAGCAACCATCTGACGTAGTCGGTACATCAATAGAATGGTGTACGTAGTAATTGCAGCAGAGAAGTACTCAACTCCTAGTCGCTCACCAGATAGAGATATGCAGGACCTGTTGTAATGTAGAGCAAAAGAAGGTTGGATTAAAATTAATTTGAATGATACGGTCGAGGACGGAGGTTGAACGACTGTTGGGGGTGTTCAAAGGGATACCAAAGAATGTTCAATGCACAAGTTAGGCTCTTATTTAATTCCAATTGTGGAGCTTTGGGCATGCTTAATGGACTCAAGTTAGTATGGGACAAGGGATTTTGTCAAGACTTCATTAGTAGAGATTGGACTATTCCATTCCGTCACATGTATTGCGTGGCGAACACCATAGTGGATTGCTTTGATTCTATTGCTTTTCTTTTTCCACTGAATTTTATGTATTCTGTGCTCTGATGAGATTCTTTTACTATTATTTTTTATTAACAAAATTCCCAAAAAAATGGAGAGTGCACTGCTGGAAAACGTGTCTACAGCCAAGACCGCTAGCACGCAATAAGCCACAAAGTTAGTCAGAAAAAAGGCTTCGCCACAGAGATAGCCACCAATGTTCCCATGACGAAAAGTTGTGGTTAAAACGCTCGCGGGTATAACATTGCGTCAAAACTAGCCACAAACTTTTGAGTCGTACGTGCCTATTTAACCACAATATTGGGTACGAAGATCACGTTCTGCTAAATACATGGTATAGCCAGAGACACTTCGTGGCTAAGTTTGAGTCAATTTTACCAGAAAATTAGCGTCGAAGTATTTTTCTGGATAAATTCAAGAGAAAGAAATCGTGTTCATCATCCACATGTCGTGGCCATTTAGTATCAAAGTTTGCCTCGAATACATTTGGTGGATAAAGCTGTGGCCTTTAGCATGATATTTTGCTACGAATTGGCCAAATACATTTAATGGCCAATGTTGTGGCCCTTTGGCATGAAAATTGGCCTTGAAAACACTTAGTGTCAAAATTTCTGATTATATTATTATGTAGTTTAAATATTAAAATTATAATATTATAATCCACCATTATATATTCAATACCAAATATATATTATAATAACCTCTTTCCAATCCATATGTATATATTAAACGTAATTCAAATATAATTACAACTTAAATAAACTATCTTACAACCAATTTCAATAGTACCAAATTATTCATAAAAAAACAACTAGCGTCATCCACAAACATCGTAATACTAATCATCCAAAAGCCATCTTGTATCACATCGAACAATACAAAAAAAAACATCATTATCAAGATGTGAAGCTTTTATCTCAAGCTCTATCAACTAAGCACTTGACCATGGTTGAGATGATTCATCATTCCCTTGTTCCTCGGCACCAAGGCGTTCAAACTCATGCTTAAAAACATAAAAAAAATAAACATTAACATCAAGATGTGAAATAGATATACGACAAGTTGTAAAAACCAATGTAAAATCAACAATTATACAAGAAAGATCAACCCTTAATAATCATGAAGTTCAAACCATATAAGAATGACCAACACTTATGAATCATTAAGACCAGCCCTTAACAATCGATTGTTAAGATCAGCCGTTAACAAATCTATAACATATACGTGCTCATAAAAGGGTAAAATCACTGAATTATATCACCATAGTTATTTTCCATTAGGCACAACCAACTAAGAGCACGATTAATTAGCCAATTCTTCCTTCCATTGTTAGAAACTAGCTTTTTGTTCAAAACTAACCAAACAAGTAGACTAGCACTAACTTACTAGCTTCAATTTGTCATCTACGGTCAATAATGGGTTCATTGTGTCCAAGCCATGCATTTTGATTCAAATACCCATACATTAGCCAAATTTATGCAGCACAAGCTAATGAACTTCACAATTCATCTTCAGCATTAGTGAAAAGGCATTGAAATGATATGTTCCTAGCTAGAAAATTGACAGAGATGACTAAACAATAACATGAGAATTCAATGAAAAAGCTTTGATTACGTTTATGTTTACCGACAACACATATGGGGTACCTGGACAGATATATACTTTACCAGAAAGTTCACCAATGTCAAGCAACACATATTCATCTTCTCCACCATCATCATGCTCAACATTCATTTAATCTATCTAAATCCCTACAGATGAACACAAGTAGGAAACTTACAAATTACAATCTATCTATAGCATGATAAACCTAGGGTTTAAGGAGGGGTTTGAATCACTTCATGCATCTCAAATCAATGATTTATATCTCAAATCAGTAATTAGTCACAATCTTAGGTTAGATGATACGAATTATGGATCATTTTAAAGCTACTACAAATAGGAATTCAGTGATCTTAATAAGAGACAAAAATGATAATCCAACATAGATAGATATACCAAAGAAACACTTCAGCTCTCTCTCATTCTCCTAAACCTCTCAATCTAATCCCAAAGCTTTACCCCAAAAATAGTTCAAGTATTTAAAGTTCCTAGTGTTAATAGTCGTGAACAAAATTATAATCTATCCATGTCGAGTTTCATGTAACTTGCAATAATAGCATCACGAATTGCTGAATTAATGTCACCAAGCCTATTCACCATTCTGCATTGACAAAAAAAAGCTATACAACTCACCATTCAACATCAACATCAAACATTGTATTGGGCTTCTCAACAATATCCAAGCCATATCCCTTCTCTTCTTGGACAAACAATTCAAGAAACTTTGTTCAAGAAACTTTGTTCTTGCTTCACCAAGTGTGGCTAGTTTTCTTCTTTTGAATATAAAGAAACTTGTACAGTATTATGAAGAGCTCATCACAAACATAAAAGCAAATGGATTGTAGAATACAACATACATTCATGTTGTGGAAAAAGAAAATAAAGTAGTAATCCTTCATCAGTAAGTTGAAATTAGCAATAACAATAATAGAGAGTAGAAGGAATGAATAAGAAGAATAAGAGGAATGAGAAGAGACGACGAACCTAAAGACCTAGCGGCGATCAAGGGGACGACAAACATGGCGGCTGGAGTTGAGTAAATGAGACATCTCATATAGCAGAATGATAGCGGTGAAATGGTCGTGCAAATCACGGCTATGCAAAATAGTCCTAACAAACCTAAAGGTTGTAGTCTTAGGTAAGTAAGGGTCAAATCCGCAGGGAGGTATATTGTTTTTTTTGCATGATTTTAATGTCAATTATTGTAAAAGAAGGTATTTGTAAATTAAACTAATTACCAAGCATGCAAAAACTAGTAAAACAATTAAAGTTGGAGTTTTTACCAAATTGGAAAAACACCTAGTCAACCAGAAATCCACATTCGTATGACAAGTTGATCATAGATTTCACTCAATATTGCATGCACATGCAATTCCAATTCTTTTTCAAAGATAATTAAAAGCACAACCAGATACTATCAATCCTAACTAATTGAATAACCCTGAAACCATCAAGATTCAATTCAAAAGCAGCATTAAGAATAGAAATATAATTAGGATACAGTTCTAGCATAAAACAACCAGCTTTTATACTAGAATGCAATTTAACATTCTTCAGTAGTACTAGCACAACCAGATACTAGTACAATGAAGTTTGCTACCATGAAATAGAGAAACTCAACCAGTAATTTCTCTAGATCTAGCAATAGAGATTTAATAACAACCCTAGAAATTGTTGAAATCAATCACATGAACAATTCAATCAAGAGAGTAAAATAATCTCATGCAATAGACAAAGAGTAGAAATCTCACAACTGAAAGTCAAAACAAAGGCTTCAAACTATCCGACTAAGCAATATGGCTTAGTTCTCCATGAAAGGTATGAACTCAAAAGTCTGAAAGAGAATCATGATAATAGATGAGAGGTGCAACTCTTATAACCATAATATATAAACTAGGTCTAAAATATATATCCAAAAATACATAAATCTTGGAATAAAACTGATAGAGAAAGAGCAAATAAAAATATAACACGTGGCAAACAAGATCTCCACGGCTGTCAGGGCAGCGGGCGCCGCCGGCCAAGCGGCGAGTGCTGCCAACAACTCGATTCAGAATTCAAGTGACACTTCGAGGGCTGTTTTGACTCCTTTTGAGTTGGAATTTGGACTCGGAGTAAAAAACATGAATTGTAGATCTTTGAATTAACTTTTGAATGATAAGAAATTCAACACCATCAGACTACTATAGCTCCCCAACGAGGCCATACAAGACAAAGGAGTCGAACCAACCACTCCAATGGGTAGCCCGAATTCAAGCGTTCTTTCCCTAGTTTCCATTCCTTTCACACTTGTTTACTTTAAAACCTGTAAAGCAACATAGAACAAGTGCAAAAATCCAAAAATCCTAGACACTCTAAGATACTAAAAAACTAACTAAAACTACCTAAAAACAAAGCAAAAGAAACGGAAACATGCATCCTAAACACTACCTATATGCAAGCTATCAAATTCCCCCATGCTTAGACCTTGCTTGTCCTCAAGTAAGACATAGAATCAAGTCACACCACAACATTTCAATTCATGCATTCATCTCATAATCCATAGAGCAAGTCAACATATAACTATAACTTGATCAAGGCGTCCTAGCATGCAATATTGAGTAAAGCAAAGAGCAAAGAGATTCATCCATTCCAAACCTCACCAAGGTAATGTGTTTGCACTCTCACTCAAGTGTTTAAGGATATGTGTTTCACTCAAAATCAATAATGAAAAACTAAGCTACCATCTGTTTGCATCAGCGTCCTAATTCTCCACCGCTATGGACCATACACATAACAAAAATCACGAGGAATTTTTAAGGGATGTAATGGGGCCAAGGTAAAGAGAAATTAGAAGGGATCATATTTGGTCATGTGTTGCTAAATTCGGGATAAAGAACTAACTAAACCCAAACTTCACACTTTTTCTTCTTCTTACTTCCACTTTCCTTCCCCAACTCCATTCACACTCATATATGCACTTTTATTTCTCTTTCTTTTTAACGCTTTTGCCTCTTTTTTCAACATACTATACAATTATGAAGACTTATTCTTTGAAGCACACTTTTTCACAACATACTTTCATCTTCATTTTTTTTTTCACTTTCTCTCATGAGTTTTCTTTCCTTCTACCTTTTCATCACACTTCCCCCATACTTATTCACAACCAAACAATAAAATCCACCCAAAGTCCTAAATCCTGGATGGCTCAAGCTTATATAGGCTAGGAAATATTTTGTGAAGCTATCAAATAGGCTTTAAGGCTTAAAAGAAATAGGGTTTCAAAAACATGGATCTTGTCAAAGTAGAAAAGGAACATATAAGCTAATAAGGAAACATGCCTCAATCATATTAATGTCATACATTATAGTCAAGAAAAGCAGCCTTGAAAAACTTCAAAATAGAGAACAATTAAACAATAAAAAGGCCAAAACTAATCTCACAAGGTTAATTTGTCTAAAACTTCAAAATATATCTAAAACTCAAGCTCATCTACATGCTCAATTCTATAATCAAAGTATATAATCAAAGATAATGCTCATATCATAGAAACTTCAACACATCATGCATGTCATGTGTTAGAATCCATACTTAACTTAGAAACACAAGAGGTCTTACACAATGGTGAAATAAGAACCTAAAATGCATTAATTTTTTTTGATTTTTCTGAATTTTCTTAATGCAAAACATAAAGTAAACATGGCTAATCTAATACAACTACATGAATGCAAAACAAGTAATCCCCTTCCCCCATGCTTAATACTTACATCGTCCCCATTGTAAAGTAAAAGTAAATAGAAGAGAAAAACTCACAGACCAACTACTAACTTTGGTAAGGGAATGGTGGTGAGCAACATCCCCGGCAACGGCGCCAATTTGATAGCGATGAAATGGTCGTGCAAATCACGACTATGCAAAATAGTCCTAACAAACCTAAAGATTGTAGTCTTAGCGAAGTAAGGGTTGAATCCGCATGGAAGTAGATTGTTATTTTTGTATGATTTTAATGTCAATTGTAGTAAATGAAGGGATTTGTAAATTAAACCAATTACTAATTAAGCATGCAAAAACTAGTAAATCAATTAAAGTTGGAGTTTTTATCAAATTGGAAAAACACTTAGTCAACCAAAAATCCACATTCGTATGACAAGTTGATCATAGATTTCACTCAATATTGCATGCACATGGAATTCAAATTCCTTTTCAAAGATAATTAATAACACTACAAGATACTATCAATCCTAACTAATTGAATAAACCTGAAACCATCAAGCTTCAATTCAAAAGCATCATTAAGAATAGGAATATAATCAGGATACAATTCTAGCATAAAACAACCAGCTTTTATACTACAATGCAATTTCACTCTCTTATGCAGTAGACTAGCACAACTAGATACTAGTACAATGCAGTTTACTACTATGAAATAAAGAAACTCAACTAGTAATTTCTCTAGATCTAGCAATAGATATTTAATAACAATAACCCTAGAAATTTCTGAAATCAATCACATGAACAATTCGATCAAGAGAGTAAAATAATCCCATGCAATAGATAAAGAGTAGAAATCTCACAACTGAAAGTCAAAACGAAGGCTTCAAACTGTCTGACTAAGCAATACGGCTTAGTTCTCCATGAAAGCTAAAAACTCAAAAGTCAAAAAGAGAGAATAATGATAATAGACGAGAGGTGCAACTCCCATAACCTAATATATAAAGCTAGGTCTAAAACGTATATCCAAAAATACATAGATCTGGGAATAAAGCTGAAACAACAAAACAAATAGGAATAAAACACGTGGCGACACAAATGACATACGCGATGTCCGAGGCAGCGGGCGCTGCCGGCTAGGCGGCGGATGCCTCCAACAACTCGGTTCAGAATTCAGGTGACACTTCAGAGGCAGTTTTGAATCCCTTCTAGTTGGAATTTGGACTCGGAGTAAAAACAGGAATTGTAGATCTTTGAGTTAGCTTTCCAATGATAAGAAATTCAACCCCGTTAGA
Organism: Fallopia convolvulus; assembly: GCA_964016875.1. Classification (NCBI taxonomy): domain Eukaryota; kingdom Viridiplantae; phylum Streptophyta; class Magnoliopsida; order Caryophyllales; family Polygonaceae; genus Fallopia; species Fallopia convolvulus. Next base: position 23,613,600 of record OZ024730.1, read on the forward strand.
CCAATATAGCTCCTGACCGAGGCCTTACAAGAAAACGGTGTCGAACCAATAACTCTAATGGATGGACCGAATTCAAGCATTATTTCCCCAATTCCATTCCTTCCACACTTGTTCACTTTAAGACCTGTAAAACAACATAGAACAAAGTGCAAAAACCCAAAAAAAACTAAAACTACCTAAAAACAAAGCAAAAGAAACAGATTCATAAGAAATCAAACAACATCATCCCTAAAAACAAAGCATCCTAAACACTACTTATATGCATGCTATAGTGGTAGACGGAGACGGAAGAGAATGGAATAGTGGTAGCACTCGATTTTTTTAGGGATATGAGTCGTCGGCTATACGTTCAACCTTCTTGGATCGAGGTTCGGTGGATGTGGAGAGATTACAGGAGAGGGAGGAGAGAGAGGCCGAGAACGACGGCAGTGGAGGAAGTAGCGGGAAGTGGTGATGGGAGGAGGAAGATGCATTTGAGGAGCCATTGGAGGAGTTCAGATAAGGGATCTGGTGAGAGGGAGAACACGAGGGATCTCGTGAAGGAAGAAAGTGACAAGGGATCTGGTGAGCGGCGCAAATAATTAGGGTTAGAGTTCAAGGACTTTTTTTAAACAGTAAGGAAGATGCCCAAAATTTTCAACCCGCCCAAAATTTCATTTAACCAAAATTTCCCTCCACTTAATATTTTTCAGCCCGCCCAAATTTTTTTTAATCAAATATTCCTTTTATTTTCCCTCCTAAACCATATGTGTTAGATGATTAAATTAGAAATTATTAAAAAAAAATTCTTTAACCAAATACACTTTTCTATATACAAATAATCTAAATAATTAAAACACTTTCCTATATATACAATTTCCTATCTAGAAAGTACAATACTCCCTCCGTTTCACAATGTAAGTCGTTTCTAGCTCTCTAAAGGTGTTACATAATGTAAGTCATTTATTCCCTTATTTAGTGTAACACTTTCTAAAATAGGTCATTACTCTATTTAATTTACTTAACATTCCAACAATATTCATCAACTCAAGCAATTCTAGTGGTATTGGAAGTTTACTTTTATAGGGAGTATTTAGTGTATTTATAAATCCAAGATTAAAGAGTTAATAGTGCATGTGATATAAATAAGTTTTAAATTATCATCTTTTCCATTTTAAGCTTGTCTTAATTCCTGTGCAAAATCAAAAAACGACTTACATTGCGAAACGGAGGTAGTAATTAAAAGTGTGAAATTGAAAATTTTATATATAAACCGATCATCGAGACCGCCGTCGTGGGGTGTTGCTCCCCGAACCCCCTAGTAGGGGGCTCCTCCCCTGAACCCCTGGTGGGTACTTATATATCAGCATCAATCATATGATGATCATCAAAGAGGTTTAGGTTTTGTTAATCATAAACTTTAACCATAACATGTGAACTAATTAGGTTTTGTTAATCTTAAACCAAACTCTAGCCATTAAACTTCAATCCTCTTACCAAAGTCTAACCACTTATCTCTAAGAATAAACGATTTTAAATGAATATAATGATTTTTTATAAGAATTAACGATTCTAACTAAATATAACAAGTTCTTATAAGAATAAACGATTCTAAATGAATATAACGAGTTCTTATAAGAATGAATGATTCTAAAGGAATATAATGATTTCTTAAAAGAATGAATGATTTAAAGGAATATAATGAGTTCTTATAAAAATGAAAGATTCTAAAGGAATATAGCGTTTTCTTATAAGAATGAACTATTCTAAAGGAATATAGCGTTTTCTAATAAGAATGAATGATTCTAAATGCATATAACGATTTCTAATAATAATGAACGATTCTAAAGGAAAATAACGATTTCTAATAAGAGTGAATGATACTAAAATAATATAAAGATTTCTTATAAGAATGAACAATTCTAAAGGAATACAGTGTTTTCTTATAATAATGAACGATACTAAATGAATATAACAATTTCTTATAAGAATGAGTGATTCAAAGGAATATAGCATTTCCTTATATGAATGAACGATTCTAAAGGAAAATAACGATTACTTATACGAATGAACGATTCTAAAGTAATATAATGATTTCTTATAAGAATGAACGATTCTAAAGGTACATAACGATTTCTTATAAGAATGAGCAATTCTAAATGAATATATCGAGTTCTTATAACAATGAACGATTCTGAATGAATATAACGTTTTCTTATAAGAATGGATGATTCTAAAGTAATATAACGAGTTTGACCTTTCGGGCGAGTATTCCCCTAATTGTTTTTTTTTTTGCAACCTTCCTTATACTTGTTTTATTATTTAATATCTAGATTTTATAAAATTTTACTTGTTCAAATAATCTATAAGAACAAAAATATGTTTCTTCCAAAAATATAAATATCCAAAAAATGAAATTTATTTGATTAAATTTTAGTCAAAATCTCTTATTATGGATTTTAAAAATATACTATGATATTTCTACATAAGTTTAAGTTTTATTACTTATAATTATTCTTTCAAATCGCACTTGTTTGGATACCGTGAAAGTATGGTGTCTCGCACTTGGTGTGGCCACTATAGTTGTGTTTGCCTAGAATTGAAAGTAGAACCGAATTGACCACAAATGTAGAAACGAATTTCGCGTCAAATTGACCACAAATGTAGAACCGAAGTTAGCTTCGTAAGTCATTCGTGTTAATATAGCCTCAACTATATCCGAAAATCATATGTTCAAGACTATATGGCCACAAATTTAGTATCGAACTTAGCTGCGTAAGTATTTCGCGAAAATTTTCCCACAAATGTAGAACCAAATTTAGTATCGTAATATATTCGCGTCAATAAGGCCGCAACTATAGCCGCAACCCATATTTTCATGGCTATATGGCCACAAACATAGAACCGAACATAGTTGCGTGTTATTTCGCGACAATTTTCCCACAAATTTTGAACCGAATTTAGCTTCGTAATATATTCGCGTCAATATGGACGCAACAATAGCCGCAACCCATATTTTCATGGCTATATGGTGATAGAGCATATAGTTATAGGTTTCAGAGCATCTTTTTATTCTCTTTTCATGCATTTCTATCTAGATTTTCACCTTAATTCATAGTTTAGTTTTGTTTTAGTTTAGTTCGGAATCTACGCTCTTTTGTGCTTCATTGTAGGATTGAGGTGATTGAAATGTGAGCATGGTGGATATCAAGCCAGGGACCGGAGCTATGGAGCTAGGAACAAGTGCAGGGAATGAAGAAACCGAGCGAGGGGATGCTCAGAAGGCTTAAACGGCGCCAAGAAGATAGAGGTTTTTGGAGGCTGAGCGCGGGGAAGAAGGGTTGAGCGCGACCGCGCTTATGGGCATTTTACCGTGTCCAGGCTCGCGTTGACTGGCGCTGATTTCGAAGCTTCAATTTATCTTTTAACCGACTTCTTGTTATTTTAGGATGCTCTTAGATTATGATATAAATACTTTTTAGGGTTTTATTTTTGGGAGTACAGTTTTTACGTTATCAAATTTGGAGAGAGTTTGGGAGAGAACTTGGGAGACTAAAAACCCTAGAGAGGAATTTGAAGAGAAACTCGACTCTTGTAAGTTTGATTCCTCTTTAATGTCGTTTTCTAGATAATTTCTCATGTCCAACTAGTTAGTTGACGTTGTATGCATGAATGATTGTGAGATTTGAATTAGTTCAACTTGCCTTGACTAGATTGAATTACTCCATGCTTAATTGATTAAATTCGCTTAGGATTATAATAGCTTGATCACCTATTTTGATTTATAGGTTGATTTACAACTAGAATAACTTAATATACGGTGGAATAAGGTTAATCAAAGAAGGAGAATTCAATCACGAAACTTCATGAATATACGGTGGAATTTATGAACGATGTTTCTATTGAATGTTTTGAACTAAAATTTGCATGATCAATTTGGCATAGAAGGGTTTCTAGGATAATTGGTTAAAAGGTTATTAATGACGGTGTACATTAATAACCATATTGATCTTGAATTCAATGAATTCACAATAGATTAGTCAAGGGAATTGAAATAAGAATAATCAAGGATCAAAACTAATGTATGCAATGGATATGAAACTAGTTGGACGCTTTCTTGCTACTTGAAAACTCAATTATTTTACTTGATTTGTTTTTGTTTTCTTAGATTAATAGTTTGAAATCTGAAAATCCCCTTTTATTACTCTGGTAATATTATTTAAACACTGGAAATCTGAGTCTCTGTGGTACGACCCTTGCTTTCAATATACTTAGGTTTAGAAGTTAGGATTTTTCTTTGACAACACTTTTACCACGACATATCAGTGCTCGTCAACTTTGGAATTGTTGTCGGGGACTCGACTATTTCTTTGTGTTTATGTAGTATTATCAATAGGAATAAAACACGTGGCCACACAAGGACATCCGCGTTGTCAGAGGCGGCGGGCGCCGTTGGCGGGTGCCTCGAGCAACTCGGTTCAAAATTCAAATGACACTTCGGAGGCTGTTTTGGTTCCCTTCTAGTTGGATTTTGGACTCGGACTAAAAATATGAATTGTAGATCTTTGAATTAAATTTACATTGATAACAAATTCAACTTCATCAGACGACTATAGCTCCCGAACGAGACCTTACAAGACAAAGGTGTTGAACAAAAGACTCCAATGGATGGCCTGAATTCAAGCGTTCTTTCCCCGGTTTCCATTCCTTTCACACTTGTTCACTTTAAGACCTAAAAAACAACATAGAACAAGTGCAAAAACCCAAAACTCCTAGACACTCTAATAACTAAAGAAACTAAACTAAAACTAACTAAAAACAACGCAAAAGAAACGGAAACATGCATCCTAAACACTACCTATGTGCAGGCTATCACGACCCCAATTCTCTTAGGTAGACCATTCTTAAAAACGGACAAAACAAAAATCGATGTGTGTAGTGGCTCATTAACTATGCAATTTGATGGGGAAAGGGTTGAGTATAACATTTATAATGCCATGAAGTTTCCCTATGATGACAATTCTTAATGCTCTATTGATGTCTTAGATACTCTTGTCCAAGATTTCTTTGATATTAATGATCATGATGGATTGAAATCTACTCTTTAGAAATTTGTGATTAATGATTATGAATTGGAATTTATGCTAAATGATGACATGCAGGAAGTTGTAGCTGAGTTGAACGATCATTACGAGCGACCACTCTTGCTACCGGGCTCTAAGCCCATACCACTAACATTGCCAAGCGAGAAGCTTGTTCCTTCTGTTGTGAAGGCCCCAAATGTGGAGCTCAAGCAACTACCAGACCACCTTAAGTATGCCTTTCTAGGTGATGGAGAAACCTTGGTAGTAATAATTTCAAACAAGCTAATGGAAGATCAAGAGCACCGATTATTGGATGTGTTAAGGGAGCATAAATCCACTATAGGATAGACCATTGCCGACATTAGATGAATAATCCCCTCTACATGTATGCATAGGTACCTATTGGAAGATGAAGCAAGGACCTCAAGACAATCACAAAGGAGGTTGAGCCCGCCCATGATGGAAGTTGTGAAGAAGGAGGTCCTCCAACATCTTCAAGCAGGTATGATTTTTCCAATATCTGATAGCAAATGGGTTAGTCCTACTCAAGTCGTTCTCAAGAAAGGTGGAATCACGGTCAAGGAGAATGAGCTCATTCCATCAAGAATTCAAACCTGGTGGCGTGTCTGCATCGATTACCGTAAGCTTAACACGGTAACCCGTAAGGATCACTTTTCTCTACCTTTTATTGACCAAATGCTTGAGCGACTTATGGGTTGTTCCTTCTATTGTTTCTTGGATTGATATTCAGGTTATTTCTAAATATCTATTGCACCCGAGGATCAAGAGAAGACGACATTTACTTGCCCATTTGGCACATTTGCCTATTGAAGAATGCCATTTGTACTATGTAATGCTCCCGCAATCTTTCAAAGGTGTATGGTTAGTATATTCACCGAATATATTGAGAACTTCATTGAAGTTTTCATGGATGATTTTACCGTTCATGGGAACGATTATGATTCTTGTTTAACTCACCTGACACTTGTACTAAAACGATGCAAGGATGCTAACCTTTGTCTAAATCCTGAAAAATGTCATTTTATGGTAGATCAAGGCATAGTGTTAGTTCATATAGTATCATCTAGGGGGATTGAAGTCGATAAGGAAAAGTTTGAAGTAATTCAACAATTGCCTTATCCTACTAATGTTCAAGAAGTATGCTCTTTTCTCGGTCATGCAGGTTTTTACCGCAGGTTCATTAAGGACTTCTCAAAGATCGCTTCACCTCTTTGTGAGTTGTTCAAGAAGGAAGTTACCTTTGACTTTAATGAAGCTTGTAAAAGAGCTTTTAATGAGTTGAAATCTTGCCTCACTACTACACCAATAATTTAACCCCCGGATTGGTCTCTACCTTTTGAGCTAATGTGCGATGCAAGTGACTATGCGGTAGGAGCGGTGTTGGGTCAAAAGAATGGTAAGGCTTCTCATGTAATCCGTTATGCTTCTATGACTTTAAATGAAGAGTAGAGAAATTATTACACCATCGAAAAGGAGATCTTGGCGGTGGTATTTGCTTTGGAGAAGTTCCGGTCTTATTTGCTAGGAACGAAGGTGATTGTCTACACGGATCATGCGGCCCTTTGTTACTTATTGACGAAGAAGGAAGCGAAGCCACAATTATTAGCTGGATCTTATTGCTGAGTGAATTCAACATTGAGATCAAGGACAAGAAGGGGGCGAAAAACGTGGTGGCCGATTCTTAGTTGCTTTGTTCATAAGGAGAAAAGTTGTTCAAGACACACCTATTCGAGAAGAGTTTCCGGATGACACCTTGTTTTCTGTACGTGTACTAAAACCTTGGTATGCTCATTTGGTTAATTTTCTGGTTTCGAGTGTGTTTCCTCCTAGTTTTAACAAGGCTCAAAAGGACCAGCTAAAGAGTGAAGAGCGGTACTATGTGTGGGACGATCAATATCTATGGAAGCATTGTTGTCCCGAATAATGAGGTAACATCAGTTTTATCTTTTTGTCACTCTTATGCATGTGGGGGGCACTTTAGTGCTAAAACGACCGCTAGGAAAATGTTGGATGCAGGTATTTGATGTTTGGGGTATAGACTTTATGGGATCATTTCCTAGTTCTTATGGGAATGTTTATATTTTCTTAGTAGTGGAATACGTTTCCAAGTGGGTGGAAGCGAAGGCCACCCGGACTGATGATTCCCCAGTTGTGGCAGATTTCTTGAAGGTGCACATATTCTTACACTACTAGATTAAAGACATAAAGCAACGGTCAAATACCGTTGTATTATATCTTATAACCGTTTAATTAGGTCTAATCCAGCGGTTTTTGGCCGCAACATCTGCTGGCGTAGCATTAGGTATAATGATGCGTTTTTTTAGTCTAATGTAGCGGTTTGTTTTCACCTTCTAAAACCGCTGCATTTGGTATTAAAATTGCTGCCTTATTGGTATAATGTGGCGGTTTTTCTAAACGTGAATGCAGCGGTTCTTTAATTTAATGTTGAGGTTTGTGTTTCTAATGTTACGGTTTTACAAGTGATCAAATGTTTTTTATCCCCCCAAAAAAGGGAGGTTGTAATCATTTAACCCATCAAATACCTATACACCATTCTAATGTCTGTAATTCACAGAAAAAAAAAATCAATTGATTCAATACAAGTACAGACAAAGTCAAGAAATAAGAAAGTTTGCAGGAAATGAAAGAAAAGTCACCTGGATTTCCATTTGCAGCTTGTAATGGCAAGTCAAGAGCATTTGAAGCTTCATTCTGATCACTTGTAGCTTCTTCTAAGAATTCACTAGTATCTTCACCATCCAAATCTGGAACCATATTTGAATGATTCAAATATAAGCCACTTCTTGGCTGTCGAGCTCCTAAATCTCCATCGTTTGTATTGGTTGGTTGTTGTGGTCTTGAATCTCCACCATCCAAAGTTGAAACCTTTGATTGATTCACTTGTACATCCTTGCTTTTGTGACCTCTTGATTCTTGTGTTTTTCTCATATTGTGGTACTTTGAAAGAGTTCCTAGAGCATAAAACACCTTCTAAATTTTATTAGGTTGTTGGCTGAAATCTTTCATTTATTGATTTTGTCGTAGTTGACTGGATTTTCTTTCTCTTGAATTTTTTTAGTCCAACCACATTTTGGAGTTGAACTTGTTCATTTTGTGCTTGGCTCACATCTGGATCTAAGGCATTTCCTCTTTCTCTCTGCCAGCTCCGATTGTTCAACTCAAAAAACTCAATCATGGGCAAACCTTGAAAAAGATCTTTCTTTTCTCTTTTACCCCTAGAAGAAATCTTCAAAACATACAAAGATAGTTTTAAAATGGATTAGAAGAGACAAGTAAATAACATGTCAACTAGTCATATAATTAAATAAAATACCTGAGATTTGTTTATAGTAGTTGGAACAACATCATGATTCTTATCCGGGGAACCAATCTAGCCTAAAAAGAATGCATAATGGGTAAGCTCTAGATGCTCAAACTGATCCATCTTCAAATAATTGATCCATCATCATTAATTTATCGGAATATACAGAGACTAGAAGTTGAAACTCAGTTAATAATTGAAGCAAAGGACACACATTTAAAAGCTAAGACTCAAATGCAGCAACTTAAAAGCTGAAACTGAAAAGTTGAAACTCAGAAGCTGAAATTTACGTATGTATCCAATTTTCCAGAAGTTGTACAGAATGCAGAGTAAAGACTGACCTGAATGATCTATGGAATGAAATGAAGAAGACAAACAACCACCCTTAAATAAGAAAAACCAAGGACCATAGTGTAGACCGATGTACAATCATGGTTATCATGTTTTGAAGACCAAATCAAAAAGCACATATCTGAAGTTGGGAATGAATCAAAACTAAACTAGATAAACATGAAATTTAACTACAAGTGTACAAGAAACTTAATGATCATATTTCAGCACATATAAACAATAAGCCATGCTTATGTTTGGTAATATTGATGGGTTGTTTCTCATGTTATCCTCAGCCATACAGCTAGAGTACTCTTTAGATTTTGGTTTAACCACAAGACTTATGTAATGAAGTTTTATAGTAAAATCTTCTTCAGGGAAAGAGCTAGGGAGATTAGAGGTAGGTGTAGAGTGATTTGTACCACAACAGAAAATATATAAACAAAACATCTAGAAAATATTGTAGGTTCTAAGACAAGATAACATGCACATAATTGGGCAATCCTTAAGAAAAAGAAGAAAATTAACCCAAAAAATACAGCAGACAAAAATAGATATCAAACTGAATAGTAAATATGATTATAGCTCATATTGGACAATCCTAAAAAACAGCAAAAAATATATAAACACAATTGTTAGAAAATGCACGGCAACTAGAAAACACATCAACAATCCTTGTTGTTTTTTCAAAATTGTAAATATCATTATACCTCAGATTGAGAATCCATCTCTTCAATAGCAATCCTTGAAACTCGTTCATACTTCTCATGCAAACTCTTATTTACAAGGTTGTTGGGCAATCCCTTAGCTTGCAAAAAGGCTTGATTTTCTGCTAGTATTCTCATCCTTTGTTTTTCATATTCACCAAGAGGTTCAGCTTGATAAGAAATTTTGGTCTTCCTTGCCATCTACTAAGATAAAAAAAAATCAGTCAGTAAGCTAAGTTTTACGCATACATTTTCTTTATTCCAAAGCAATCCAACAATCAAATTATAATTCCACACTAAAAAAGTTCTAAGAGGATTGATAATATATTATTCATTCTACCAATCTTGATCAATTGAGTTCATGCATCTATGTGAATCAATAATCATTTAGGCTCACCATTTTTGTTTATCAAGAATTTATTGAAGACAACCTTTAGATATAAACCGAACTGATAAACACCAAGAAAGTACAAGAAAGACATTCAAACATAAAGTAATGAAGAAGGAACATCTGCAAATAAATCATAGAGAAATCTGGAAATAATAGAAAATTGCTCATTCAAAAAAATAGCATACATACAAATTTGATTCATTCTAATCTCAATTTATATAAGAAATGTCACTCAATATCACCAAAAATCAGAAATAAAAGCTACGTAGGGCAATATAGTATAGAAGAAAAAATATATTGTGTATTTTTTCTTTCTTTTTTCGAGGCATTTCACCTCAACTCCAAATGAAAGAATAAATCAGATTGATACTAGGTATCAAAAAAACGTAGTCAATCTAGATGAATAAAGAAATAGTGGGTTCCTTCATTTCTATGGTTACTTCTTAAACGGTGAGGTCCTCCGTATACACCGGAGCCTTTTATTTCGTTTAGTCAACGTTATTGGTAACTTTTACAATTCAAAATCTTTGGCTCTACCCATGAATTATCCAGTAATAGGTCTTTCACAACGAGATCCGCCTATACAGTAACGGTATTTAGTTTTGAAGGTTAGCTGAATAGCTGACCCTGTTAGTCCGTTTTGCAAAAATGGGAGCATAATCTTTTTTCTTTAAAAATAGTACTTTTCCGCTTAATGTATAGCATTTGCTACCTTTGGAACTTGCTTCTCATCTTAAATCGAGCTAATCGGGATTACACCGAGGGAACCATAAATTTCATGCGCAATAGATGGATATGGGAGATCTTGTTTTCTTTAGTGACTAGAGTTCTTCCATTTTATCCTATTCGCTGGTAACGATCATTGATACTGGGAATTTTTTTTTTTTGTTAGCCCAGCTCATAAATTGAACGAGTCGCACATACACCCTAGTACATGTTCCTCGGCGCTGAGGACATCCCCGAAGAGCGGGGGATTTTGTGACGTTTCTGATTGGTTGTCTTGTGTTTCTAATAAGATGTTTATGTGTGGGCATGTCGAACTATTTACATAAGGGACTAGTTTAGATCAATCCTAACCTGATGAGTATGAATTATTTCTAGTTATATAAAATATTACCCAGGAAAGTCAAAAGAGAAAATATGGATTTGTGAATTTGACTACTTTGGCTCTTTCCATTTGTCCTTATTTATTATTTCTACTCTTTCATTCGCTATAAGATCAATAATTCCATGAGCTTGGGCTTCTTTTGCTGACAGAAAAACATTCCTTTCTAGGTCTTCGGTTAGAACCCAAAAGGGTTGACCTGTTCTTTGTGCATAAACCTTTGTGAGTGTTTCTCGCAAAGTCAATAGTTCTTCCGCTTCCATCATACATTCTCCTGTTGATCCCTCATGAAAAGAACTAGCAGGTTGATGGATCATTACCCTAATGGTATAACAAAAAGAAGGTTCCTCTATCTTGCATGATGAGGCGAAGACAAAAGATAAGGAATAACACTAAACATGAATTACCGTACGTGCATCGTCATCTTTTGCGCATTGCATACGGCTCGACAATGGAATTTACTTTTCTCTTCCATCGAATAAAAATAGAATCGATCAGATCCAGATCAGTAAATCATTCAATTACCACCCTTCTTTTCGCGAGTTCAAAATACTATGATGGTTCTGTTGCTTTATGGTTCATTTCGTTTGTAATTCAGCAATCCCAAAGTTTCTTTTTGATCCGAAATAAGGAATTGTTTTATTTTCGGACTCTTTCACACATAAATATTGTTAGGTTAGGATTAAGAGTCTTTTGGTATAAAAACAAAAAGTTTGTGATGCTGAAACGGACTCCGTAAAAAAAAATTGGGCCCTTTATCGCATACTCTTATCTCGATACATAATCTAATGTTTTGAAAAAACACTAACAAAATTTTGCATATCGAATTCAAATTGTCATGCTATTTTTACTATTTTTACTTAACAATACTCATAATATATCTTGATATTTCTTGTGGTGAAGGCATAGTCTTTTTTTCTCAAATAAAAAAGCTCATTGGCACCAAAGCCAAGCGTGAGGGAATGCAAAACGTTTGGTAATTTCTCCTCCGACCAGGATAAAAGATCCCATTGAAGCGGCTATTCCCATGCAGATTGTATATACATCTGGTAGGACAAGTTGCATCCGCCAGGATAGTACCCATCCGCCAGGCAATACCCATCCGGCAGGACAGTTTATAAATAAATATAAATCCCGAGTTTGGTCCTCTATATTGAGATATACGATAAGACCAACAAGATAATTCGAGATCTCGGTCGTAATCTCTTGGGTTAAAAAAAGTAATCTTGCTCGATAAAGTCGGTTGATTAGGGTAAAATTGTATCCCTTAGGAACTATACATGCACCTTTTGATGCATACGATTCAAACAAATGTGAAAAAGAAAAAAATCAATGTGTAGATTATTGCCCTCTTTTTTTATAGCAGTTCCTTCTAACTTCTAATGAGGGGGTTTTGTCTTCTATTTTTCCATAAATATGAGTTTTTCCTTATTTCGACTAAAAAAAATAAAAAAAAGATAATCTAATGAATATAGTAAATCGTAGTAAAAAGGTAAGAAGACTCCATATTTAGATACAAAACAAAATATAGCAAAGGAAAGAGTAGAAAAAAGTCGGGTGATTTGGCTAATCCATGTTATCAAGAAAGGAAGATGATATTACTAGTGCTAGCTGATTGGCTAACACAGTGATCAATAACTCACAAGAAGAAATTTCTAGGTTGAGGTCTGAGCTTGCAGAGAGTCCAACTATAACTAGAGTTTCAAAGAACTTTCATGATCAGTTTGATATGTCATGAAATGATTTTACTAAATTTCTAGGCTGAGGTCAAGCTCCTAGAGGATCAAGTCGGGCAGTCTATATTGGAGAAAATAGAATTAAGAGATTCACTTGAAGCTCAAGAGAAACAATTCCAGGCAGACATAAATCAGCTAAAAACTGAGCTTATTAGAGGCGTGAATAGGTAGACGTGCTAAACACAAGTTTTGATTACATCTAGTTGAAGTATGACATGCTGATCATTGAGAAAGATGAGCTCACTGCCAAGGTAGATTCATGTAATGCTCAAACCAATTGTAAAAACAACCAAATTCAGCAAATGGAGGGGTGTGTTATGGAACTAGAAGTAAAGAGATTGAAGCTTATGGCTAAGTTAGAAGAAGGAGAAAGTATGACAACTGAATTGAGAGTAAGTATCATCAACTTCGCTGGGCTTTTAATGGGCTAAAGAGGCATCCAGTTTCGGTTTAAGGTAGATATAAAAAAACTCCCTAGTCTTTTTACTAACATTGTCTAGTGGATAAAACTTATGACTATTACATGTCTATGATATCTTATTTGTTTGTGAAAATGTTGCTTCAATGTATGATTTATGATGTTCTGTAGCATGTTATTTGGAAATGAACAAGAAAGATGTGCATTCAATTTTGCTAATTTAACACCATATGAATGTACATTAATATAATATGAAGTTTAAAGAAAAACAAATCCCATATTGCCATATCAATGTACATTAATGTTCTGTAGCATGTTATTCGGAAACTTAAAACCATATCAATGTACATTAACGTAATATGAAGTTTAAAGAAAAACATATCCCATATTGCCTACTCCTAAGCATTGCTACCAATTTGAAGGCCTTTCAAACACAAACACCGTACTAACTTTCCTAATTAATCTTCATCTTCAATGGCCCAGTAAGAAAACCTTACTAACTCACCAATTACTACCTACTTGCTATGCTTGGCCTTTGAGTGAGAATCCAATGCTTTCTGGGAGTTGAAGGACCTACAACAAGAAGCAGTAATTTAGAAATTTATACCACCCAGTAAATTATATGCCTTCCTAAATAAACACACTTTTTTACTTGATCAATGCACAACATAGCCAACGTACTTGCTGCAAGAACCACAAGTCACTTGGCCAGTAGACTTGGGTGTCATCACATTCGATTTGTCACAAGTTGAAATTGCCACAAGTTTAACAAACAAATTTTTTCACTTAGCAACATTTTCCAGATGTTAATGACAAACACAACTTGCTCAAAAGAATGAAGAAATAGAATCTGAATGCTCCCCGAAACCACTCTAATTATCCAAGCGAGCTAAGGCAATGCTTATAACAAAGATGCAGAAACTCAATCTGCCGGCCAAAGATTTGCCGACAAAAACACAATTTTCCTTGCAGCCGAAAGTGATTCAAAAGATAAGGCCACCAATGAAAAAGACAAATAGAAAATTGAAGGACGCGAAGCGACTGCCATTGCCACTTCTCTCGACACTCAGCGATTTACAGAGACAAGAGAGCAAGAAAGAGAGAGAGGAGATTACCTTTGGTGAGAGTGAGCGGGTGTCGATCAGAGAGGGAGTGATAGCTTGCATATAGGTGTAGTTTAGATGCATGTTTTATATTGGTTTTGCATAATTTTTACTTAGTTTTAGTTAGTTTTAGGTTAGTTTCTAGGATCTAGTGTTTTAGGGCAGTTGCACTTGTTTTGTTCGGTTTTGCAGATCTTTAGGTAAACAAGCATGGACGGGACGAAATTTAGTGGATTATGGGAGTTTGATGAAGCTTAGAGTGATACAAGTGAATATTATAAGATCCAAGGCCAAAGAGCTTGTGTGAAAAGAACGCTTAAATTCGGGCTATGCATTGGAGACTTCTTTTGACACCTCTATCTTGCAATGCTTGGTTTGGGAGCTATAGTGGTCGGATGAAGCTGAATTTGGTACAATGGAAAGATAATTGAAAGAGCTACAATTAATATTGTTACTCCGAGTCCAAATTCCAACTCTAAGAAGGTCAAAACAACTTTTGAAGTATCGCCTGAATGCTGAACCGAGGTTAAAAGCGCGGGTTGCCAATTGCTCAGCCGCACAATTAAGGTGCAACCCAATCAATTCCAACTGAATGCACATTACGCTGGTTGCACATTGCTCGGCCGAGCAATTGTCAAGCCGCACAATTGGGGATTTCACGCGAACAACATGGGCCGACATTTGGGCTTGATATTTGGGTCTTGGTTATATCTTCCGAGTAGATGTTTAAAGATAGGGTTTTTTAGGGTTATATTAGAAGACATATTTAAGCCTTTGTTAGTTTAATTTTCTCATAACTTTTATCAGACTCTTTAAGGCTAGGTTTTTATCTCAAGAGAGCAACTTTGAAACTCTTGTAAGTTTGTTTTCAATTTAATTATCCATTGTTAATTCCTTTGTGTTTGACTAGTTATTGAAATCATAGATTGCATACTAGGGTTTGATTGATTCTCATCAACTTGAATAGGTTTTATTCCCTGTGCTTAATTGAATCAGAATTATTCTAGGGTTTTGTTAGCTTGATCACCTAATAGAATTTCTAGGTTAATATACAACTAATCTGATTAATGCCCGTTCGGGGTTGATTAGATAAAGTAGCATCTATAATTGTTTGGACCCGTTCGGGCTATTCAATTGTAGAAGGGAATAAATCCAGAAATAATTTAGATGTCTGTTTGCTCTAAGTGTTTGTTTCTATTAATAACTTGACTCGTAAAGCTGTCGTTTAATTAAACTTAGACGTTGCTTTAGGTTGTTAAATGACTAGGGTTGTTTAGATTGTTAGTTCTTTCAACTAAAATTGAAGTTTGGTAATAATTCTTAGTAGGAGTATAATCCACAATAGATTATTCAAGTGAATTGAGAATCGAAAGAATCAATGATCAATAAGCATATCTA
The DNA here is from genome assembly GCA_964016875.1 of Fallopia convolvulus. Classification (NCBI taxonomy): domain Eukaryota; kingdom Viridiplantae; phylum Streptophyta; class Magnoliopsida; order Caryophyllales; family Polygonaceae; genus Fallopia; species Fallopia convolvulus. The sequence continues at coordinate 23,629,194 of OZ024730.1, forward strand.
TGATGGATTTAACTAGTTGAATACTTGTCTCTCATATACTTATAATCAAACTTTGCATTCATAGTTAGTTTTTAGTTTGCATATAAGATTAGATAATTTTTCATAAAACCCCCCTTTTAGTTACTTGGCACCTAAGTAATTACATAAATACATGAGTCTATGTGGGATCGACCCTTACTTACCTCTCTACTGAGTTGGTAAAGCTAAGGTTTCTTTTATAGGTATTAACGACCACTAAAAACACCTCATTAAATTTGGCGTCGTTGTCGAGGACTCATCGCTATTTGTGTTTTTACTTTTGTGCTCTTCTCTGTGTTGTGAACCTATCTTATGGTTCATAACACCCGTGCAACTAATCTATGGCTTTGTTCGATTGTAGACATTTGCAGGATGAACACTTCCATGACTATTTTTCAAGATTTCAAGACCATGTGTTTGAACTTGGTGTTGGGGATTATGATAGAGGGATAGAGAGGTGAACATGGGTGTTATCCATGGTATGAATTTTTAGACAAGAGGGTTGGCCGGCTACAAGAGCAATGAGAGGCTTTTATTTATGAGACCTGAGGAATGTTGGGATTCCTTTTGTTTTATGAGCCATCAAAGCTTTCCAGTTGAGTCATCTTCTCAACCACCCCAGCCGGTTGATAAGCCTCTTGAGGATATAATCAGGGATATTTCAAAAGGGCGGATGTTATAATCATGGAGCATTATGAGTCATGTTCTGAAAGTTTTTATTCCACAATCTCATGTTCTTTTGAGTTGTGTGAAAAGAGTGGTGGAATCACATTGGAGTCAAACTATCATGAGGCCGACACTAAGATTCAAGTTGAGGAGCAATCTACTACACTTGATGTGAGTATTGAAGATGAATTTGATGCCCAACAGGAATTCACACCTAAAAGGCAAGTTGAGCTGATCATCACAGAGCCAAGAGAAGTTTGTGCAGGCTTAGAGATTCTTACAAAGCCTACGGAGTCTTGAGTCATATTCACCCATGTGGAGTAAATTGCTTGAGGGTTTTACGCTTTTGGAAGAAGACTCTTTTGTCGACCATGATGACTTCTTTATTGATGAAGTAGACAACCATGAGGGAGAAAATCAAACACAATGCATCTATTAAGTCTCCCGCTGTCATGGTGTACCCTATGTTAGGCCTTGACACTCCTTGCTTCAGTTTCTCCACATTCTCACATTCAGAGTTGATGGAGTTCCAAAATGAGGAGCCAAGACTACAACACAAGGTGGAAGATGAAGAATCTATGGAATTCATCTTTGACAAAAGTGGTATTGCTGATAAGTGCTTTGATTCATACTGTAAGTATATTCTAAAGCCACCACTTGTGCTGAATTCTTTTGAGCATATGCCATCTTATGCGAACTGGGCACACATGTTTGATAAGTTAAAACGATCTTTGAAAGTTATATTATGCATCTTTAATTTATCATGGTGTTACTTAAGTTTTTCTGATATGTGTGCGCAGGGGTTTGATAGGTTGTTAAGGGCATTGACAATGTAAAATCTTATCAAATCATGCTAAGAGTCAAGCTAATGACATTAATCAAGCGTTTCTTGGGAGGCAACCCAAGGTTTAGAGTATTTTTGTTTTTCAGTTATAATCTTTTTCTTTTTAGGTAGTTTTTGGTGTGGGTTAGATACCTCATGTCCGAAGTTTGATAACCTAAAGAAGCCACGACCACCACCGTCGGATTTCCCGCCGCATTACCCGGATAACTAAAGTTTTTTGAGTATTTCTTTTGCCTTTACTTTGTACTATACTTTGGGGACAAAGTATGATTTAAGCATGGGGGAAGGGAATACTTGTTAGCATTGCATATAGTTGCATTAGTTTAGGTCATATTTAAATTTTTGCATGCATTGATTAAATTCTTGACAAATGAAAAAAATTAGAAAAATTAAAAAAAAATACAAAGATATTGCACTTAGGTTCTTATTTACCCATTGTTTGATTCCTCTTGTTTCTTAAAGCTAAGTATGAGTCCTAACCTATGATTTGCATGATTTGTTGAAATTGATATGATATGAGCATGATCATTGATTGATTACCTTGATTATAGGAATGAGCATGTATTTAGCTTGCGTTTTAGATTCATTCTGATGTTCTAGACAAAAATTTGCATGGTGAGATTTTTGGCCTTTCATGATCATATTTGTTCTCTAAATTCTTGAGTGTATCACCATGATTATCTAGCTCTAGAACTTGCGTTATGACTCTTTTTCAAGGCTTCTTTATATGATTAAATGCATGACATTAAAATGATTGAGGCAATGTTTCTTATAAGCCTATTATTTCCCTTCCTACCTTACAAGATCCATGTTTTAACACCCTATTTGTTTTGAGCTTTAAGCCTATTTTTATAGCTCCACAAAATTTCCCTAGCCTAATAAGCTTGACCCATGTGGGATTTAGGACTTCAGGATGTGTTTTTTGTTTTGTTTGAGTTATGTATAAGTATGGACGAAGTTGGAAGAAAAGGTGGAAAAGAGGAAAAACAACTCTTATGTGTGAAAAAATGAAGGTGAAAAGTATGTTGCAAAGCAAAGCAAAGAATGAGTTGAGAATAAATGTTAGTAATCTTCATGAGTGAAAAAGAAAAGAGTTGAAGAAGAGGCAAGAAAAAAAACTGAAGAAAGAAATAATGTGTTTAAATGAGAGTATATGGAGTTGGAAAAAAAAGAATGTTTGGGAGAAGTAAGAAAAGAAAGTGTGTTGAAGTTTGGGTTTAGGATTAGTTCTTTATTCCGGATTTAGCACCACAAGCCAAATACGATCCCTTCCAAATCTCTCTTTACCTTGGCCCCATTAAAACCCTTAAAAAGACCTCTTGATTTTTGTTATGTGTTTGAGCCCCAGCGGTGGAGATTTAGAACTCTGATGCAAGCTTATGGTAGTCGAGTTTTCATGGTTGATTTTTGAGTGAAACACATACCTTTAAACACTTGAGAGTTTGAGTGCAAACACATTTACCTTGGTGAGGTCTAGAATGAATGAATGATTTATTTTGGTTGTTATAATGCATGTTAGGAAGTCTTGGTCGGGTTTTTAATTATATGTGAAATGCTTGTTTGACTTGAGATGGGTGTATGATTGCATTTTTGTGGTGTGATTTGGATTTTTGACTTGCTTAAGGACAAGCAAGGGTTATGCATGGGGGAATTTGATAGCTTGCATATAGGTGTAGTTTAGATGCATGTTTTATATTGGTTTTGCATAAGTTTTACTTAGTTTTAGTTAGTATTAGGTTAGTTTGTAGGATCTAGTGTTTTCGGGCAGTTAAGCTTAATTTGTTCGGTTTTGCAGATCTTTAGGTAATCAAGCATGGATGGGACGAAGTTTAGTGGACTATGGTGGAGTTTGATGAAGCTTAGAGTGATACAAGTGAATATTATAAGATAGAGGCCCAAGAACTTGTGTGAAAAGAATGCTTAAATTCAGGCTATGCATTGGAGACTAGTTTTGACACCTCTATCTTTCAATGCTTGGTTTAGGAGTTATTGTGGTCGGATGAAGCTGAATTTAGTATCACTGGAAAGATAATTCAAAGAGATACAATTCATATGTGTACTCCGAGTCCAAATTCCAACTCTAAGAAGGTCAAAACAACCTCTGAAGTGTCGCCTGAATGCCGAACCGAGGTTAAAAGCGCGGGTTGCCAATTGCTCGATCGCGCAATTAAGATGCAACCCGAGCAATTCCAACTGAATGCACATTACGCTGGTTGCACATTGCTCGGCCGAGCAATTGTCAAGCCGCACAATTGTGGATTTCACACGGACAACATGGGCCGACATTTGGGCTTGATATTTGGGACTTGGTTATATCTTCCGAGTAGATGTTTAATGATAGGGTTTTTTAGGGTTATATTAGAAGACATATTTAAGCCTTTGTTAGTTTAATTTTCTCATAACTTTTATCAGACTCTTTAAGGCTAGGTTTTTATCTCAAGAGAGCAACTTTGAAACTCTTGTAAGTTTGTTTTCAATTTAATTATCCATTGTTAATTCCTTTGTGTTTGACTAGTTATTGAAATCATAGATTGCATACTATTGTGAGGTTTGATTGATTCTCATCAACTTGAATAGGTTTTATTCCCTGTGCTTAATTGAATCAGAATTATTCTAGGGTTTTGTTAGCTTGATCACCTAATAGAATTTCTAGGTTAATATACAACTAATCTGATTAATGCCCGTTCGGGGTTGATTAGATAAAGTAGCATCTATAATTGTTTGGACCCGTTCGGGCTATTCAATTGTAGAAGGGAATAAATCCACAAATAATTTAGATGTCTGTTTGCTCTAAGTGTTTGTTTCTATTCATAACTTGACTCGTAAAGTTGTCGTTTAATTGAATCTAGACGTTGTTTTAGGTTTTTAAATGATTAGGGTTGTTTAGACTGTTAAATCTTTAACCGAAAATTGAAGTTTGGGTAATAATCCTTAGTAGGAGTATAATCCACAATAGATTATTCAAGTGAATTGATAATCGAAAGAATCAATGATCAATAAGCATATCTATGATGGATTTAACTAGTTGAATACTTGTCTCTCATATACTTATAATCAAACATTGCATTCATAGTTAGTTTTTAGTTTGCATATTAGATTAGATAATTATTCAAAAAACCACCCTTTTAGTTACTTGGCACCTAAGTAATTACATAAATACATGAGTCTATGTGGGATCGACCCTTACTTACCGCTCTACTGAGTTGGTAAAGATAAGGTTTCTTTGATAGGTATTAACGACCACATAAAACACCTCTTCAAATTTGGCGCCGTTGCCGGGGACTCATCGCTATTTGTGTTTTTACTTTTGTGCTCTTCTCTGTGTTGTGAACCTATCTTACGGTTCATAACACCCGTGCAACTAATCTATGGCATTGTTCGATTGTAGACAGCTGCAGGATGAACACTTCCATGACTATTTTTCAAGATTTCAAGACCATGTGTTTGAACTTGGTGTTGGGGATTACGATACAGTGACAGAGAGGTGAACATGGGTGTTATCCATGGTATGAATTTTGAGACAAGAGTGTTGGCCGGCTACATGAGCAATGAGAGGCTTTTATTTATGAGACCTTAGAAATTTTGGGATTCCTTTTGTTTTATGAGCCATCAAAGCTTTCTAGTTGAGTCATCTTCTCAACCACCCCAGCCGGTTGATAAGCCTCTTGAGGATATAATCATGGATATTTCAAAAAGGGCGGATGTTATAATCATGCAGCATTGTGAGTCATGTTCTTAAAGTTTTCATTCCACAATCTCATGTCCTTTTGAGTTGTGTGAAAAAAGTGGTGGAATCACATTGGAGTCAAACAATGATGAGTCATACACTAAGATTCAAGTTGAGGAGCAATCTACTACACTTGATGTGAGTTATGAAGATGAATTTGATGCCCAACATGAATTCACACCTATAAGGCAAGTTGAGCCGATCGTCATAGAGCCAAGAGAAGTTTGTGCAGGCATAGAGATTCTTACAGAGCCTAGGGAGTCTGAGTCATATTCACCCATGTGGAGTAAATTGCTTGAGGGTTTTACGGTTTTGGAAGAAGACTCTTTTGTCGACCATGATGACTTCTTTATTGATGAAGTAGACAACCATGAGGGCGAAAATCAACACAATGCATCTATTAAGTCTCCCGCTGTCATGGTTTACCCTATGTTAGGCCTTGACACTCCTTGCTTCAGTTTCCCCACATTCTCACATTCAGAGTTGATGGAGTTCCAAAATGAGCAGCCAAGACTACAACACAAGGTGGAAGATGAAGAATATATGGATTTCATATTTGACAAAAGTGGTATTGCTGATAAGTGTTTTGATTCATACTGTAAGTATATTCTAAAGCCACCACTTGTGCTGAATTCTTTTGAGCATATGCCATCTTATGCCAACTGGGCACACATATTTGATAAGTTAAAACGATCTTTGAAAGTTATATTATGCATCTTTAATTTATCATGGTGTTACTTAAGTTTTTCTGATATGTGTGAACAGGGGTTTGATAGGTTGTTAAGGACATTGACAATGTCAAATCTTATCAAATCATGCTAAGAGTCAAGCTAATGACCTTAAGCAAGCGTTTCTTGGGAGGCAACCCAAGGTTTAGAGTATTTTTGTTTTTCAGTTATAATCTTTTTCTTTTTTTTAGGTAGTTTTTGGTGTGTATTAGATACCTCAGGTCCGAAGTTTGATAACCCGAAGAAGCCACCACCACCCACCGTCGGATTTCCCGCCGTACTACCCGGATCACTAGAGTTTTGTGAGTATTTCTTTTTCCTTTACTTTTTACTATACTTTGGGGACAAAGTATGTTTTAAGCATGGGGGAAGGGAATACTTGTTTGCATTGCATATAGTTGCATTAGTTTAGGTCATATTTAAATTTTTGCATGCATTGATTAAAATTCTTGACAAATGAAAAAAATCAGAAAAATTAAAAAAAAATACAAAAATATTGCATTTTTGTTCTTATTTACCTATTGTTTGATTCCTCATGTTTCTTAAGCTAAGTATGAGTCCTAACCTATGATTTGCATGATTTGCTGAAATTAATATGATATGAGCAGGATCATTGATTGATTACCTTGATTATAGGAATGAGCATATATTTAGCTTGAGTTTTAGATTCATTGTCTATACAAAAATTTGCATGGTGAGATTTTTGGCCTTTCATGACAATATTTGTTCTCTAAATTCTTGAGTGTATCACCATGATTATCTAGCTCTAGAACTTGCGTTATGACTCTTTTTCAAGGCTACTTTATATGATTAAATGCATGACATTAAAATGATTGAGGCAATATTTCTTATAAGCCTATTATTTCCCTTCATACCTTACAAGATCCATGTTTTGACATCCTATTTCTTTTGAGCTTTAAGCCTATTTTTATAGCTCCACAAAATTTCCCTAGCCTAATAAGCTTGACCCATGCGGGATTTAGGACTTTAGGTTGTGTTTTTTGTTTTGTTTGAGCTATGTATAAGTATGGGGGAAGTTGAAAGAAAAGGTGGAAAAGAGGAAAAACAACTCTTGTGTGTAAAAAAAATGAAGGTGAAAAGTATGTTGCAAAGCAAAGCAAAGAAAGAGTTGAGTAAAAATGTTAGTAATCTTCATGAGTGAAAAAGAAAAGAGTTAAAGAAGAGGCAAGAAAAAAAAGTGAAGAAAGAGATAAAGTGTTTAAATGAGAGTATATGCAGTTGGAAAAAAAGAATGTTTGGGAGAAGTAAGAAAAGAAAGTGTGTTGAAGTTCGGGTTTAGGATTAGTTCTTTATTCCGGATTTAGCACCACAAGCCAAATACGATCCCTTCCTAATCTCTCTTTACATTGGCCCCATTACAACCCTTAAAAAAACCTCTTGATTTTTGTTATGTGTTTGATCCCCAGCGGTGGAGATTTAGAACTCTGATGCAAGCTTATGGTAGTCTAGTTTTCATGGTTGATTTTTGAGTGAAACACATACCTTTAAACCCTTGAGAGTTTGAGTGTAAACACATTTACCTTGGTGAGGTCTAGAATGAATTAATGGTTTATTTTGGTTGTTATAATGAATGTTAGGAAGTCTTGGTCGAGTTTTAAATTATATGTGAAATGCTTGTTTGACTTGAGATGGGTGTATGATTGGATTTCTATGGTGTGATTTGGATTTTTGACTTGCTTGAGGACAAGCAAGGGTTATGCATGGGGGAGTTTGATAGCTTTCATATAGTTGTAGCTTAGATGCATGTTTTATATTGGTTTTGCATAAGTTTTACATATTTTTAGTTAGTATTAGGTTAGTTTCTAGGATCTAGTGTTTTTGGGCAGTTGCGCTTATTTTGTTCGGTTTTGCAGATCTTAAGGTAATCAAGCATGGACGGGACGAAGTTTAGTGGACTATGGTGGAGTTTGATGAAGCTTAGAGTCATACAAGTGAATATTATAAGATCCAAGGACCAAGAACTTGTGTGAAAAGAACGCTTAAATTCAGGGTATGCATTGGAGACTTGTTTTGACACCTCTATCTTGCAATGCTTGGTTTGGGAGCTATTGTGGTCGTATGAAGATGAATTTAGTATCACTGGAAAGAAAATTCAAAGGCCTGCAATTCATATTTGTACTCCGAGTCCAAATTCAAACTCTAAGAAGGTCAAAACGACCTCTAAAGTGTCGCCTGAATGCTGAACCGAGTTTAAAAGCGCGGGTTGCCAATTGCTCGGCCGCGCAATTAAGGTGCAACCCGAGCAATTCCAACTGAATGCACATTACGTTGGTTGCACATTGCTCGGCCGAGCAATTTTCAAGCCGCGCAATTGTGGATTTCACACGGACAACATGGGCCGACATTTAGGCTTGATATTTGGGACTGGGTTATATCTTCCGAGTAGATGTTTAAAGATAGGGTTTTTTAGGGTTATATTAGAAGACATATTTAAGCCTTTGTTAGTTTAATTTTCTCATAACTTTTATCAGACTCTTGGAGACTAGGTTTTTCTCTCAAGAGAGCAACTTTGAAACTCTTGTAAATTTGTTTTCAATTTAATTATGCATTGCTAATTCTTTTGTGTTTGACTAGTTATTGAAATCATAGATTGCATACTATTGTGAGGTTTGATTAATTCTCATCAACTTGAATAGATTTTATTCGCTGTGCTTAATTGAATCAGAATTATTCTAGGGTTTTGTTAACTTGATCACCTAATAGAATTTCTAGGTTAATTTAAAACTAATCTGATTAATGCCCGTTCGGGGTTGATTAGATAAAGTAGCATCTATAATTGTTTGGACCCGTTCGGGCTATTCAATTGTAGAAATCCACAAATAATTTAGATGTCTATTTGCTCTAAGTGTTTGTCTCTATTGAAAACTTGACTCGTAAAGCTGTCGTTTAATTGAATCTAGACGTTGTTTTAGGCTGTTAAATGATTAGGGTTGTTTAAACTGTTAGTTCTTTCAATGAAAATTGATGTTTGGGTAATAATCCTTAGTAGGAGTATAATCCACAATAGATTATTCAAGTGAATTGAGAATCGAAAGAATCAATGATCAATAAGCATATCTATGATGTATTTAACTAATTGAATACTTGTCTCTCATATACTTATAATCAAACTTTGCATTCATAGTTAGTTGTTAGTTTGCATATTAGATTAGATAATTATTCATAAAACCAATCTTTTAGTTACTTGGCACCTAAGTAATTACATAAATACACGAGTCTCTGTGGGATCGACCCTTACTTGCCACTCTACGGAGTTGGTAAAGCTAAGATTTCTTTGATAGGTATTAACGACCACTGAAAATACCTCATCAGGGAGGCAGATCAAGCGGAGGGAAGCGTGGAGCCCGACAGTGGGTATGGAGACAAGCGTGAGAGATGAAGTTCAGGATTTGGTGCTCTTTAGCTTTGGGGAACTAATTCTGGGATTTTGAGGGAAAAGGGCATAAGGGTTTTTGATAGGCGCGAGCCTAAATTAACTAGGCGGAGTGTATGCGCGTGCGGCGATTTATTTTTTATCAAAACCGCTTCATTAGAGTTTCAACTCCCATTTTTTATAAAAACGAACGAACCGTTGGTTTAAGCCTAATCGCTACAAACGAACCGTTGCATTTGGTCTTTAATCTAGTAGTGTCAAGGTTTGGGATTCCTAGAGCTTTGATTAGTCACAAGGGATCCCACTTTTGCAACAAAACAGTGAGTCCACTCTTCAAAAAGTACCATTTCACACATAGGATTTCTACAACTTATCACCCACAAACAAATGGACAAGCGGAGGTATCTAACTAAGAGATCAAGGCAATACTTGAGAAGACGGTGTGGCCAAACTGGAAGGATTGGAGCACTCGCTTAGACGGTGCTCTATGGGCCTATAGGACGGCTTACAAAAGACCGATTGGAATATCACCCTTCCGTTTGGTGTTTGGTAAAGCTTGTCATCTTCCGGTGGAGAACCAACACCGAGCTTATTGGGCCGAGAAGAATCGTAGCTTGAAGATGGATGAGGCCGGAGAATTGAGGAACCTTCAATTGTAAGAGCTTGAGGAATTACGGTAAAGGCATATGACAATACAACCATATACAAGGAGAAGACGAAAGCTTGGCATGACAAGAAAATTTGGAGAAAGAGTTTTAAGGTAGGTGACAAGGTGTTATTGTATCAATCTAGACTTAAACTTATTCCAAGAAAGCTAAGGTCGAGATGGACGGGGCCATTCGTAGCAGCTAAAACATATCCTCATGGAGTGGTGGACATCTATGATGGATTCACTCTTTCAATAAAAAAAGTAAATGGACAGCGCTTGAAACCGTATTTTGAAGGGTTTAGCAACGCTACTCTTGAGGAGACGGTTTTGACCGAGCCTGATCTATGAGCGGTAATGCGTCAACCTAATGACGTAAAACAAGCGCTTCTTTGGAGGCAACCCAATCTTTATTGTAATTTTTCTCTTTGCTTCCTAGGATAGATTTGTTTTTGGTTTGTTTTTATGTCAAGTTTTAGGTAAAGTCGAAGAACAGGTGAACACGGTCCAAGATGGTTGGGCGCCCCCACGCATATAGGCTCATGCCCACGTGGAGACAACAGATAGTCGAAGGAGCTGAACCCGGGGAAGGTTGGATGGGCGCGACCACGCTCGAGGACGAAAAGCCACGTCCAGCTTTTGCTCGAGGACAAAAAGCCGCGTATATAGGCTCGTGCCCACGTGATATAATTGTTTATTCTTGCTTGTTTGGTGGATTGCCCGTGTCGGGGCAATAGAATTTTGCCTAATTTTTGTGTTAGTGCATTGTGTAGGTAATTTTGGCTATGGGTCATACTAAAGCTCACTCCACCGCTGCTACGATACCGAGACGTACTCAAAGAGTGACCCGAGCAGCCCCATCTACAACTCAAACTACTGCTCCTTCTTCATCTCATCCTCGCGCTCCGCTTCGACCTCCTTCAACGGGAAGAGATATCACCCTAGCATCCTTGGGAATTCAGTTTGTTGATTTTAAGCACTTAGCCCATTTTAATCAGCTAAAGAAATGTGAAATCAATCCTCCTAGGTATATTGATTGGGACTTAATGGATGCTTTGGGATAGACTAGGGAATTGAGGAAATGTGAGGAGGCTAATGGGCTTAAAGGGTTGCTAAACATGAGATTGCCAGCTTACAACAGTTTTGTTTTGGAATTCATGAGCACTCTGGATGCTCATATATTGGAGGGACGGTTTCAAGGAGAAGGTAGATGCACTTTCCAGTTAGGAGGAATGAAACGATCCATGAATTTAAATGAGATCAACACGGTCTTTAGGTTCCCGTGATATCAGTATCAGGTTCATCGATGGGAGTCTAGAACCGAGTGGATGAATAATGAGAAATGGGCTCGGCTTTCAGGGAGCAACATATACTTGGCTTCTACGACAAAGGCTTTTGGGATCTCTCATCCAGTGATTAGGGTGCTCCAGCGATTCTTTGCTCACTCTATCACTGGGCGAGGAGAGGGGGAAAATAATTGTCCAAAGAAGGATATATTTCTGCTTTGCGGTATTTTGGAGAAACGGAATATTGATTTTGGTGGGGCCATGATGAACAACATGGCTCGAATGGCTAAGAAGCATATAGGAAAGATTAATGTGGGTGGCGTGATCATTAGGCTTGCCCAGCATTTTGAGATTGATTTGGAGCAATGTATGGATAAAGTGGATGCTTTACCAATGAACTTTTCGTTTTTCAACAAGATGAAGGTTCTTTACTTGAAGAATGGTCAGTTTTATTGGGTTCTCGGTAATAGAAATTATGCCATGAGGTTGCCTAATCCTCACATAGTAAAATTAGAGTTTGGCTTAGAGAATTCTACCATTGGATTATTGCTCCTCGATCCGGTGTGGACGTCTTGGTTAAGGAAGTGTCGGGAGGGGCAAAGAAAAGAAAAGTAATGGAGAAGAGGGAACAAGTGCTTTGATGGACTTGGATGATGAAGAGTACAGAGATGAGGATGATTTAGAGGACTTGGAGGATGATGAAGAAGATGATAAAGAGGGTGTTGATAAAGCTATAGAGGAGGCACCAACTAAAGAGCACGGTTTTGAGCAACAAGGAAGCTACATGTCGACAACCATTTGGTAGAGTTGATGGGTGGTCTTTCCACTCAAGTGGGCAGCTTGTCCACTCGTATGGATGGGTTAGCTGCTGATTTCAACCACTTTAGGGGCTATGCGACGATTCACTTTTGATTATGTTGATGAGCAGACACACTTTCTTCATCAAAAGATGAACATGTACACTCCACCACAAGGCTTCCCACCTTATGTCTATCAACCATATCCCGAGTACCCAGACCCAGCATTTCCATACCCGGGATACCCACCACCACCACCAAAGTAGTAGATTTTAGAGTGTGCGAGCTCTTATCACGAGGTTAGTTTCTTTTTCTCTTTACTTTTATCTTACTTTGGGGACAAAGTAAAGCTTAAGCATGGGGGAAGGGGATTCTTTGTTTTGTCATAAGTGCTTAGTTGTAGTTAGTTCATGTAGTTGCATTTGCATGTTTACATTATTGTTTTGCATTGATTAAAAAGCTTGAAAATTCCAATAAAAATTGAAAAATTCAGAAAATTTTAAAAAATAATATAGTGCATTCTAGGATTCATTTTGCCCTGGGAACCACTTGTTTGTTGAGTGAGCACAATTTCATATCCCATAACTTGTCGGTTATTGATGAAAGCTCTACAAAATTGCTTGATTATGGAGGAGTATGCATGTTTTAAATCCATGTTGTAAAAGGGATTGAGGCATTTTTCTTAACTCATTTATATCCTTATCTACCTACATTATACCTTTGTTTTTGTAGCCCTATTATTTTGAGCCTTATCCTTGTTTGTTAGCTCCACAAAATTTGTTCCTAGCCAAATAAGCTTGACCCATATCCGGGAATTAGGATTTGACTAGGGGAGTTTTGAGAGTTATATGATGTGATTATGGGTTTGTAATGAAGTTCAAAATGATGTAATTGAGGAGAATGTTGAAAAGATGATAAGGAAGTTAAGGATGCTGGGAAATTTCTTTCAAAATCTTATAAGAGAAAGTTTGGAATGATTGGTTGATTGAGATGTGTTTTTGTAAATTTTGCATATTTGTTCTTGTGAGAGAAGAAAAGGGAAAATGATGAATCTCAAAATGAGGTTTTGTGGAAAGGAAAAGAAGAAAAGAAAGCAAAAGATGTAAAAAAAAGAGAGAATAAGTATTTGAATGTAAGTGATGGGGAGAAAGGGAAAGGAAGTTGGTGAAATGCTTTGAGAGTGAGTGATGTTGTAATTTGGGTTTTAGTTGATTCTAGTTCCCGGATTTAGCACCACATGGCCAAATATGATCACCTCCTACTTTTTTATACCTTGGCCCGTTACAGCCTTGAAAAGGCCCTCATGATTTATATTGTGCATTTAATCATTCGTGGTGGAGATTTAGTACACTGATGGAAACATATGGTAGTTTACATTCAAAGATGATTTTTGAGCGAAAACACTTACCTTTTTAAACACTTGAGTGATGAGTGCAAACACATATACCTTGGTGAGGGTTAGAATGGATTAATGATTTGGTTTGAAGCTTTGGTTTGATGTATGCGATGATTTCATAGTTGAGTTTGAATCTCATGAATATGAATTGAAGTCATAGCTTGCTTGTTTGTGGTGTGACTGATTTTATGTCTTGCTTGAGGACAAGCAAGGTTCAAACATGGAGGAATTTGATAGAGCATATAGTTATAGGCTTTAGAGCATGTTTCTATTCTCTTTTCACGCATTTTTAGCTAAATTTTCACATTAATTCATAGTTTAGTTTTGTTTTAGTTTAGTTCGGAATCTACGCTCTTTTGCTCTTCATTACATGATTGCGGTGATTGAAAGGTGAGCATGGTGGATATCAAGCCAGGGACCAGAGCTATGGAGCTGGAACAAGTGCAAGGAATGAAGAAACCGTGGGAAGGCACAGCTAAGGACAGGCCAGCGAGGGGATAATCAGGAAGCTTAAACCGCGCCAAGAAGATAGAGGTTTTTGGTGTAACACCCCTATTTTGCAACATTGAGTATTTTTGACAGTGACCTCGGACTTTACCGTCCAAAGTCACCCAAGGCTTTATAATGATATTTAGAACTTATAAAATGCGGAAATTGACATAAATATTACATAAGTTAAAGAGTGTTCCCGAAGGAGTCTTTGTTCTTACAGCCTTCATTACAAAAATAAAAACAAAGTTTGATAGCGGAAAACGTAAACTTGTCCTTTAAACATAAGCATAAATAAACCAAAATAAGCGTAAGGTACATCTTTGCGAGTTCAGCCCTTCCTTCGTGATGCGGTCTTCACCTACGCCTTCTGGGAGTTCCTAGGGTCTGGCATAAGTCGCGAAGGGCGAGAAATGTCAGGCAAACATGCGGAAAAGCGGAATTAGTTAAGAGACTAAGCAAGTGAGAACGGAACTTCTCAAGGGTATTTCGGTAATTTGTAATATTCGAGAGATATTATTGGGATGTGTTTTAAGGTAAAATTCTTTATGTGGGGCTTATCGGATGAAGAAGGGTGTATCTTGAGAGGAGATAACTCATTAATCGAGAGAAGAACTACGAGATTGTAGACTTCTCAAAAGAGAAAGTATGTTGGGAACGTTTATTAATTCATACAAGTTTTGAAAACCTCCTGCACCCTTGTCGGACCTCAAGCAACCTCATCTTATTCGATTCTCCAGATAGGGGAGGTGGCCCGAAGGCGCTTAAGTACCCGCACACCTTAGACAAGCCCGAATAAGCATTCAGATTGGAAAGACGATCTTTTCAAGAACCAAGAGTCGGGTGGTCTTCCACGTTCTACTATTCCAACCCGGTTTTGGTTTCTTTTAATTGTGCTTTGGCACTTATCTTATGTTGGATCGTAAACGTTAGCAAAGAGTTTGGGAACTAGCAGTTAAGTTGTTCCCAAGGCAGCGGAAGTAAACAGTTCGCAAGTATTAAAGACAGTAAAGAACGTAGTTCCTTTATAGAGGAACCCCACTACAACGAACTAGTTGTATGGGTAAACCTCTACCTACGCTTGGAGGATTTTGAATGACTTACTTATATTAATTGCTTTGTTCCTTAGTTACACAGCCGGATTCACACTTCTCTGTTCCTACGAGTTCTTCCTAACTCTAGCAACACTAGTAAATCCTCTCAACTGAGTTCCTAAGCTCACAACAGCAAAATACAAATAACTCAAACCTTACACCGACTTCTCAGTTCCCTTGCTCCTGGGAACTTCGGCTTCACCGTCGTCGAGATCACACACTCGCCGGCGGGGACTTCTCTTTCTTTTCTTTCTTTTCTCTGATGTGGGTGTTTGTGAGTTCTGGAAGAAGTACTCAATCCGAGTACTATTCATTTGGCTTTATAGTCCAGGTGAGCTTGGGCAGTCGCATCTTTCGTTTGTGTCCAAAATGCCCTTTGCTTGATGCCCAAGTTGTACTTTCTTAACATGTGACTTTGGTTTGAACTAGGTCAACTTCTTGGATCAATCGGACCGTTGGATGAAGCGTCACAGTATGATCCTCAGACTGTTCCTTCGGGTTGTCTGAGACAAAATCCCGCGATCTGCGCTGAACGGTCGTTGTCCTCACATGTAAGTTCCCATGTCCTGGGAACTATCTTGTTCAGAGTTCCCTTGATGGAAACTCTTCATCGTTGTGGGCTTGTGTTCTCTTGATCATTTCTGGGAGTTCCCATTTCATGGGAACTTCCCTCTTTAGAGTTCCCTTGATGGAAACTCTGCATTGTAGGCTTCTGTGGCTTTTGGTCATTCATGGGAGTTCTTGGCTGTACATGCGTTCCTTAGAAATACTTGAACAAACCACATTAGTTCCCTATGGTGTTTGTCATTATCAAAACTTAGAGAGTTACATCGTTGATCCGTTGTTTAGAACCAGAGGTCCCAACAACGTCCCAACAATTTCCCCCTTTTTGATGATGACAAACCCATCACAAAATATGCAAGTATTTCAATGAATGATATGCTGATGAGTTCCTAAGTAAGATTTTGGGAAGTCACTTTTAGTGAAAGAATTGGATTTAGGGAACCACTTCTGGTGAGACACTTAGTTCTTACTAAGCTTTTTATGCGATTGTTCCCCCTTAGCTTATGCGTGGTCTGTGATAACTTAAACTTTTAACTCATCTCGCATTTTTTGTCTTTCCCCCTTTTGACATCATCGAAAACAAGCAAATCAATAATAGGCGAGAAGGGAACACGCAATCAAATTAAAGACCAATTCATTACTTAAGAAAATATTTACAAGGGAACTCAAGTACAATTTTGTGGTCATTTTTGGATTAAGGGAAAAAGAGGGGAGAGATCATGGGGCATGAGGGAACAGGGCGTCACAGAGGCGCGTCAGGACTTGTGTAAGCTTTTCTTGTCCTCTGGCCAACGCTGCTTGATCCCTGGCAATCTGGTCGAGGGTGTTGGCGATACGGAGCAACACTTGAGAGTTCCCCTCTTGTTCACCAGACTCCAGTTGAGCCGCTTCCTCTACAGGCTCAGAGTGCCTCATTTTCTGGACAATTGAAATGTCCAGTTCCCTTCCAAGCTCTATTTCGTCCTTAGAGGCGTTGTAGAGACCCTCTTTTTGTAGGAGCTTCTTTATCAGCCCAGAGTAGGGAAGGGAATGGGACTTGGAAGCCATGCACTTCTCCATGTGCCCAAGGATGATTCGGGGAAGGTTGATGGGCTTTTTGAGGAGGAAGTGGTAGAGGATGATCGCATCAGGGATATTGACGACCAGACGCTTCTCTTGGCGCGGGATCACCACATTGATGATGAATTGGTGAGCGAGCTTGGCGACCAAGGACAGATGGTGCGTCGAGGGAACTTTGGAGGGAACCCGACCCTCAAAGATGGTGTTATACACTTCGGCGCTGTTGAAGTCCCCCCTAGAGCTTGTTGGGAAACTCATTGAGCCCTTGACCGGGGACCTGGAGCTGAAGGCGGATTGTTGACGTTGTAAAAATGAACTCATCGCCTTCGTGGGAGAGAGTTCCCTGAGTGCAGTCGTTGGTGATAGTGAAATTATTGTAGAATTGACGCACTTGTGAGGGATCGACGCTCAATGTCTCTTTGCAGAGATTCTCCCAGCTCTGGGCCTTGATCAGGTCCCACAGTTCCCCTAAGCCGTTGGCATTCAGCACGTCTTCAGAGATGATGAGCGGAGGAAGGAGCTTCCGGCGTTCATCCACAGGGTGTTTTGTGGAAGAGGTCCCCTTCTCCTTCCTTGTAGTGCTCTTTGACGTGTTCCCCCTAGAGACCGTGCGAGGTCCTTTCTGCTGAGGGGGTGCAGCCGCTTCAATCATGAGGACGTGGTCCCTTGGCTATTGTGAACTTGTGGACACCACCATTTGGTGTCCAGGTGTTGGGATCCGCGCTTGCTCCTTAGCTGATGGAGCTACTTCTTCTTCTTCGACCTCATCGTGGGAGGTCCTTTCTTCCTCAGAGGAGCTCCAGCTTGAGCCCTCCGCGTCATCCTGGGGATGACTTGTTGTTTCCCCAGCACCACCAACCGGTGTTGGGTCCCTTCTCTCCGTGGGCTCTTCCGGAGCCACCTTCTTTGGGGACTTGGTCCCGTGATCAGTTGTGTGTTCAGAGGGGTCCCGGTTGAGCTCTTCTTCGATTTCCTTGAGTTGGGCCTCCTCCTCCACAGTTCCCATTATGATAGGAGGAGGGTCCTTGGTCATTTTGCCGATGACTACTGAGAGAGGGAGATCATCGTCGTCCAAGGTAAGGGCGACGACACTTTTGGATGGTGAGGAAGAGGGGAGTTTGGTGGTGGTGGGGGATGTGGTGGAGGAAGGGAGAGAAGAAGAAATGGGAGTAGAGAGTTGGGTAGAAGGAGGAGGAACGGTTTTGGTAACCTGGGGAGTAGAGATCCCCGAGGTAGGAATGGGAGAGGTGGAGGTGTGTTTTGGTGTGGAAGTAGGGGAAGGAGTTTTGTGAGGTGGAGGTGGAGTTGGAGTTCCCGTTGTTATGGGAACGGAAGGAAGTGAAGAAGGTGGAGTTCCTTTTGGAGTGGGAACAGACGGAGGTGGTGGTGGAGGAGTCTGCTGTTTCGTGGGAGGAGGTTTGGGAGGTCCCTCGGTTAGAAGAGGAGGGAGAGAGGAGGAGGAAGGGAGTAGACTTTGGGATTGAGAGGTCCAATCGTCGGAGGGGAAAGGGAAAGGAGGTTTGGGCGCACAGGAACTCTCCTTGGAGCAGTTCAAGTAGTCCTCAAACTTGAAGAAGGCTTTCTTTCTAGGCTCCGAAAATTCAGAGACCTCATAATGTTTGCGTTTTTTGGATTTGGAGGGATCTTTGGAATGTTTGGATTTTTTGGGTTTTGAGGGGTCTTTTGAGGAGTGGCGTCGTTTGGATGAATGGCGGTGTTTGGATTTTTGGGGTTTTTCAATGATGGAAGGACGAGCGTCTCCGAAATTGTCAATGATGACAACGCCAGAGGAGGTGTTGGTGGTTGAAGGAGGAGGAAGGGATTCAGAATAGGTGGCGGAAGAGGTCCAGGCCACAGTGTCGTTGGCCGGAGGAGGAGGAGGGGGCAAGAAAGGGCTTACTTGGTTGTAGAGCCCTTGGATAAGAAGATCCTTCATAATTGGGTCTTGTTCGTTCTCAATCTGGGCAAAGGTGTGTTGAGGGGCCATTTTTGTAAGATTTTTGAAGGTTTTGGAGGTTTCTTGAAAAAGGGAGTGAAAGGGATGTAGAGAAGAAGAATGGCAGAGATGGAAGATGGAATAAGATCCCAAAAATGGCAAATGAGGGTTTTAAGGAGAGAAGGGGTGAAGGGTAGAAAGGGAAGTGGAAAACCTCGATAACCATCGCCCAATGAACGTAGGGCATCATTTCAACTTCCATAGAACGCTTCTGGACACGCGTCACGATATCTCAGGAAGTCCTTTTCAAAATTTGAATACTTGGCCTCTAACGCTTCAGAGCCTCTGACACAAAAGTCCGTTTCCCAAGTGACGGTTCGCCTTTGTAGATGAGTCAGCGTTCCCTTGCTAGTTTGTATCCGTTCCCATGATCATATCAAGGTTAGAGAGAGTGAAGTGGTTAAGGGAACTTCACACTCATCCTTTTGTGGGGCTAGGGAACTCAAAGGGGAACCAGACAATTTGCGACTCGATAAAGGAGTGAATATTTTGGCTCATGAGAAGCGTTTGTCTGGTCCCTAGCTTAGGGTGGGTCATATGATCAACCGTCATGGTGGCTTGTAAAGAGGGATAAAGGGAACTCTGGTTGATCATTTTGGGCCAAAAGAGATAGAGTTCCTTTGTACACATTTATCTTTAGACTAGTAATCATGGCATAGTGAAAGCAATAAGTCCAAGTTCCCTATCTTGCAATCTTGTATAAACTAGTCAAGCATTGAGGGAGAAACAAACAGGGACTTGTTTAGTTTAGAGTTATCATCCCTAGAAGCATTCGAAAACGCTGGTAGGGACGTCTGTCTAAAGCTTTGGTGAGAATGTCCGCAATTTGCTCTTCAGTTCTACAGTGTTCCATCGAGATGTTCTCACTTTCAACATTGTCACGTAGAAAGTGATGCCTTATATCTATATGCTTAGTTCTAGAATGATGTACAGGATTTTTGGAAATGTTTATGGCACTAGTGTTATCACAAAGTATGGGAACTGGGTCAAAAGACATACCGTAATCCTGGAGTTGTGACTTAAGCCATAGAACTTGGGAACAACAAGATGCGGCAGCCACATATTCTGCTTCAGTTGTGGAGAGTGCCACTGAGTTTTGCTTTTTAGATCCCCATGAGACTAAGCATGACCCTAGGAATTGGGCCATTCCAGATGTGCTCTTTCTATCAACCAAGTGCCCTGCAAAGTCCGCATTTGTGTATGCAATGAGCTCAAGGGAACTGTTCCTTGGATACCAGAGGCACAAGTTATCGCTCCCTTTGAGATACCTGAAAATTCTCTTCACCTCTTTCAGGTGCGATTCCATAGGGTTAGCTTGAAAACGAGCACAAAGACATACGGAGAACATGATATCAGGTCTACTAGCTGTTAAGTAGAGAAGGGACCCGATCATACCTCGATAGTTCCTTTGGTCCACACTTATACCTGTTTCATCCGCATTGAGCCTTGAATTTGGAGAGATGGGGGTGTCGATGGGCTTGGAGTGTTCCATTCCATACTTCACGAGCATTTTCTTGATGTATTTATGTTGATGAATCTTTGTTCCCTCCTTGGTTTGGGATATTTGAAGTCCCAAGAAGAACGTGAGTTCCCAATGAGACTCATCTCAAACTCACTGCTCATGAGGTCCTTAAATTTCTCTACAAGAGTTTCGTTAGTTGCTCCAAACACAATGTCATCAACATATACTTGCACAATCAAAATGTCTTTAGACTCTTTCTTTAAGAACAAAGTCTTGTCTATGGAACCGCGAAGGTATCCATGGGACAAGAGGAATTGAGCAAACCTGTCATACCAAGCTCGGGGAGCTTGTTTGAGTCCGTAGAGGGCCCTCTCCAGGAAGTAGACATGGTTGGGTAGCTTTTCATCTTCGAATCCTGGAGGTTGGGCCACATACACTTCTTCCTTGAGATGTCCATTGAGGAAGGCTGTTTTCACATCCATTTGATAAAGCTTGAATCCCTTGTGAGCAGCATAGGCAATTAACAGTCTGATGGCCTCGATCCTGGCAACCGGTGCGAAGGTCTCATCATAGTCGATTCCTTCCTCTTGCCTGTAGCCTTGTGCCACTAGCCTAGCCTTGTTCCTTGCTACAACCCCAGTATCATCGAGTTTGTTCCTAAAGACCCATCGAGTTCCTATGATGTTCTTGTTCTTGGGCCTAGGAACTAGCTTCCAAACTTTGTTCCTCTCGAATTGGTGGAGTTCCTCTTGCATGGCTTGAATCCAATCTGGGTCCTTCAAAGCTTCTTTGATATTTTTGGGTTCCACCATTGAAACAAACGCGTTAAAGGCACAAAAATTATTGAGAGAGGAACGAGTTTGTACACCTTTATCATAAGGGGAGATGATGTTCTCAATGGGGTGGTCCTTCCTTTGTTGAAAGTTTCTTGTATGAGCGGGTTCCCTTGCATGTGTGTCATCTTCAGTAGCTGTTTCTTTGTCATGGGAACACTCATCTTCAGCTTCTTCATTTGAGGTTTCTTCAGAGATATCTGGCAAGTTCCCTCTTTGTTCCCCCTAAATACTTGATTCTGGCAGGGTATTGTCTTGGGGGACAAAAGAGTTGTTCCCTGAAGAGGGAACCTCGAGAGAGTTGGAGGTGTCTTGTAGTTCTTCCGAGGGGGGAGCCTCGAGGGAGATTTGATCAGTGAGGGTTGGATCTCCGTTATTGTTCCCTGGTTGTGGGATGTTGCTTGCACTTGGATAGTCTTCATCCCTTTTCCTTGGCTCATCATCGTCATCATCATCGTCTTCTTGTCTAACCAGTTTGAACAGAGTTCCCTTCCCTTGGGTCTCTGTTCCCATCTTTACAGATTTCTCGTTGAAGACGACATGAATGCTTTCTTCTATCTTCTCGGTCCTCTTATTATAGACCCTGTAAGCCTTGCTTTGTGCTGAGTATCCCAGGAAGATCCCTTCATCGCTTCTGGGGTCAAATTTGCCAAGGTTGTCTTTGTCGTTATTGTGAACAAAGCACGTGCACCCAAATGTTCTCAAGTATGAGATGTTTGGTTTTCTCCCTTTGATGAGCTCATAGGACGTTTTGTTGATCTGGGGCCTTGTCATGGCTCGGTTCAAGATGTACGTAACCGTGGAGATGGCTTCAGTCCAGAAGTACTCAGGAACTCCACTTTCAATCATCATGGTTCTGGCCATGTCCTCCAGGGTTCTGTTCTTTCTCTCGACCACTCCATTTTGCTGAGGGGTGCGAGGAGCAGAGAAATTGTGAGAGATCCCATTTTTCTCACAGAAGTTTAGGAACTCTGAGTTTTGAAACTCAGTTCCGTGATCAGATCTGATTGCTTTCAGTTTGAGTCCCAAGCTTACTTCTGTTCTTTTGATGAAGGGTTCGAATTCTTCAAATGCTTGTGATTTTGCCTTCAAGAAAATAACCCAGGTGAATCTTGAAAAATCATCAATTAAAACATACATGTACCTTTTTCCACCGTAGCTAGCCGTTCTCATGGGACCACAGAGATCCATGTGAATTAGCTCTAAAGGCCTGGTTGTGCTCACCACCTTTTTGGGTTTGAAGGAGTTCCTGGTCTGTTTCCCTCGAACACATGCTTCACACATTTTGACTCCTTCGAGATTGATCCGTGGAAGACCAATGACCAGATCATGTAGATAAAGCTTCAGGATTTGATTTACATCTGCATGTCCCAGTCGTCTATGCTAGAGTTCCGTGTCATCTTGGGAACTTGCAAGACACAGCTTCATTGGTGGTTCAAATTATGTATCTACTACATAAACGTTGTTGTGCCTTCTTCCTCTCAGAATCACTTTGTTGGTCTTTTTGTTGATGACTAGGCATTCGTCTGAGTCGAAGGTGACAACGTTGTTCCCTTGATCACATATCTGGGCAACACTTAAGAGATTGTATCCCAGATCTTTCACCAGGTTGACATTGCTGATTTTGATTGATCTATTTAGCAACACTTCTCCCTTTCCAATTACTTCTCCCTTGTTTTTATTGCCAAATGAGACATGGCCTCCTTCGGCATGAGTGTGGAGTGAGATGAGGATATCCTTGTTTCCGGTCATATGGTTCGAGCATCCACTGTCTATGAACCATGAATTGTTCCCTCTCACTGCCACCTACAAGGTAAAGTTAGTGTTTTAAGACCCAGGCAAGATGACTCTTGCCTGGTCCCTTGCAAGGGAAAATATTCTCATTTAAAACGTAGTCAGCGATGTTGATATCATGAGATTTGGAGTTCCTTTGATGATTGGCATGATGTTTTTGTTTGTTTAGGAACTCACGGTTTCTAAGAGTTTGGGCTCTTTTCTTGGGACATGCTTCCTTGTAGTGCTCATAAGCACCACAGTTCCAGCACGTCTTGTAGTATTCTCCCAAGTAGTACTTTGGGTGTGGTCTCTGGATTCTGTTCCTAACCTTGGTTTCCTTATTGTACACCCGTGACCCGTTTCCCTTAGCAATTTGGACATAAAGTCTATGTCCAGTGTTCCCAGTATAATAATCTCTCTCACCACCATTCCCACTTTCTAGGACCTTGATTTTTTCTTCAAGATGAGCATTTTTCTGTTTCTCACATTGAAGTTCTAAGGCCCTACACTCATTGATTTCGTGTTCACTCAGGGGTGACTTTCCATTCTTTGAGCACTCACCTTTGTATCCTATGCCGTGTTTGGCTGGGACAAACTTAATTTGGGAACTAGAGGCTTCAAGATGTTCGGGAGTCTTACTCAGGTTTTGCAAGAGGGTGTTCTCATCTTTCTCTAGAGTTTTGATTTCTCTTTCTAGATCTACGATGTGAGACACATGGGACTTGAGTTTTTCGAGAAGGGATATGCAGTTGGGACACGGCTCAAGACCAACTAATTGAGCATTTATGTGTTCCTGTTTTTCAAACTTGTTTTGCAGTTTTATGTTATCTTTGACAAGACTTGAAAGGATTTTCAACAGCTCAGGTTTTTCATAGTTATTTAGAGAATCAAGAACAGTTTCAGTGGTTATCTCACTGGGTTGTTCCCCAGTGGTTTCTCCTATGGCCATGCCACACATGTCTGGGAGTGCCCATGACTCGGGATCTTCGTCTTCATCATCGCTCCAGGTAGCGATGTAGGCCTTTTTTCCTTGCTTCCGGCCATCAGTTCCCTGTGGGCATTCCTTTGCGAAGTGTCCTTTCTTGTTGCACTTATAGCATGTGACATCCGAGAGATCCTTCTCTGCAGGTTTTCTTTGGGAACTCCATCCTTTTTCCCAATTCCCACTGTTCCTTTGGGACTTCCCTTTGTATAAGTTTCGAAGAGCCTTTGTTACGAGAACTAGCTCCTCATCCTCTTCTTCTTCGGAGTCTTCGTGTTGTTCTTGGGTTGATTTGAGCATCCTCTCGATCTTCAGTGCGATCCCTCGATGAGCTCGAGTCTGTTCCTTATCATCGATCTTTCTCTTCTCGTGTCCCACTAGCTTTCCAAACACTTGATGGAGCATGAGTGTTCTATTTTCTGGATTTTCCTTGAACATTGTTCTCTCGTTTGCCCATTCTCCAGTCAATCCGTTGAAGAGTTGTTGGACCTTCATCTTATGGGTGATTTCTTCTTTGGTGATCCCCAAGCCTTCCATTTTGGTGAAAAGTCCTTCAAATCCGGACTGGTAGCTATACTCTCCCATCTCCATTTGGAAGTTGTAGAACTCCCTTTTTGCATTCATCTGAAGATCTTCTCGGAGATCTGAGTTCCCAACGTGCATTTGTTGGATGGCTTCCCACATTTTCTTAGCTGTGTCAAGGTTTGCTACCCTGTCACAATCTTGTACGCACATGGACCTCTTCAGGTATTGTTTGGTTTTGTAGTTTGCCTCCATACACCTGTATTCGTTGGGTCCCCACTTTGAGAGGTCGTTGACTATAGCAGGATCGATTTCGAAGTTGCCTCTCTCGATAACACACCAGGCTTGGTAGTCTTGGCCACGCATCCAATCCTTCATGTCGCGTTGCCAGCTTTCAAATCTTCCTATAATAAGCCTTGGCGGCTTACTAGTGTTGTTCCCCACCTGAGTAAGTTCCTGAGCCATTTTATACCTGCGATGCTAACACAAATCTAGAGCACAAGCTCTGAAACCAATTGTTGGATCGTAAACATTAGCAAAGAGCTTGGGAACTGGCAGTTAAGTTGTTCCCAAGGTAGCAGAAGTAAATAGTTCGCAAGTATTAAAAACAGTAAAGAACGCAGTTCCTTTATAGAGGAACCCCACTACAACGAACTAGTTGTATGGGTAAACCTCTACCTACGCTTGGAGGATTTTGAATGACTTACTTATATTAATTGCTTTGTTCCTTAGTTACACAGCCGGATTCACACTTCTTTGTTCCTACGAGTTCTTCCTAACTCTAGCAACACTAGTAAATCCTCTCAACTGAGTTCCTAAGCTCACAACAGCAAAATACAAATAACTCAAACCTTACACCGACTTCTCAGTTCCCTTGCTCCTGGGAACTTCGGCTTCACCGTCGTCGAGATCACACACTCGCCGGCGGGGACTTCTCTTTCTTTTCTTTCTTTTCTCTGATGTGGGTGTTTGTGAGTTCTGGGAGAAGTACTCAATCCGAATACTATTCATTTGGCTTTATAGTCCAGGTGAGCTTGGGCAGTCGCACTTTCGTTTGTGTCCAAAATGCCCTTTGCTTGATGCCCAAGTTGTACTTTCTTCACATGTGACTTTGGTTTGAACCAGGTCAACTTCTTGGATCAATCGGACCGTTGGATGAAGCATGACAGTCTGATCCTCAGACTGTTCCTTCGGGCTGTCTGAGACAGAATCCCGCGATCTGCGCTGAACGGTCGTTGTCCTCACATGTAAGTTCCCATGTCCTGGGAACTGTCTTGTTCAGAGTTCCCTTGATGGAAACTCTTCATCGTTGTGGGCTTGTGTTCTCTTGATCATTTCTGGGAGTTCTCATTTCATGGGAACTTCCCTCTTTAGAGTTCCCTTGATGGAAACTCTGCATTGTAGGCTTCTGTGGCTTTTGGTCATTCATGGGAGTTCTTGGCTATACCTGCGTTCCTTAGAAATACTTGAACAAACCACATTAGTTCCCTATGGTGTTTGTCATTATCAAAACTTAGAGAGTTACATCGTTGATCCGTTGTTTAGAACCAGAGGTCCCAACAACGTCCCAACATCTTATATCGTGATGAAAACTTTCACTTACTTTAATGATTTTAAAGAATTTGGGGGGATGCATGGGCCCGGACCACTGACAGGAACCAAGTTTCGGCACTTAGCTACGGTGCACTCATCCCTCCGTTGAGTGGGAGCGGACATAGATCATGATCTTGAAAGTCGTACTTTAGGCACGGACGCATACGACTTAGTAGGTTATATAGAGGTGTCGGGTTAGTCCCGCACCCCGCACTATTTCATCCAAACTGATCTCTAAACAAGATCTTAAACAATCATGGTCACAAACAACACTAGCATAATAGTCCTATCAAATATCTAAATAACGGAATAACGATAACAGGGGGGTCGTTATTTCTAACAATCGATATTCCTAGATTCGTTTATTATTAGCAAACAAGTTGTTCCCAACATCAAGAAAATTCACGAAACGAATTATTAAGGCTACAAGGAGAAATTCCACTTGCCTTAGCTTTGTACGATTGTGTACTAACGAGTTGAACGGAAACGTTGTCTTAAAACGAAATGGGAGCTCGACCTATCGACACGGAATATACGAACAATCTTAAAATTCTTTTAAATTTTTGGAAAACTCTTATATCATTATTATAAGAGAATTAATTTCTAATTATTATTATTTTATTATTATTATTATTATTATTATTAGTATTAGTATTAGTATTAGTATTAGTATTATTTTTATTATTATAAATTAGATAAAGTTGGACGGGAGCCTAGAAACAAGTTGGGCCCGTACACCCTTCTAAATGCAAAAACACAATCTATGAAAAATGAAAGCACCACTCTTAACATTGTTAAAGTGGCTAACAGAAAGAGCCTTAATGCGTGAGAGCGTGTCCAAAGCCTCCTTGTCAAAATAATAATAATTTAGGTGGAGATGAATAAAAAAATAATATCTTCTATTATTATTTTACAAGAAGAGTCTCGTGCGAACGCATGCGTGTGTGAGAATGAGAAAGCTCCCTATCCATTCGATCGTATCACACGGATGGTTGAGATTGCTCTTATCTTAAAAAAACTGTAAAAAAAAAAAAAGGAAACGCGCCACGCGGAGCGTTTAGGAGACGCGCTTTTTATAAAGTCATCGTCTTCTCTTCTCTCGCCATTTCTCTCTCACTCACTTTTACAGTTTCCGAAGCGGTTTTCAAGCAGTTCAAGCGTGAATTTGTTCAATCGAAGCTATTTCGGAGCGATTTCAAGCCTGATTCTTACCATTAACGCCATTAGAAAGCTCAATCCAGTTCCAGATGGCGAATCAAAGTTTATCTCAAGAGAATCAAGGTTTTTATATCTCGTTTTAAATTTACTGAAACCCTAGGTTTTTTCGTTTGTTATTTGTGTTTGTCGAGTGTATATATACTAAATGTTTGATCAATTGTGACTTTTTTAGTGTTTATTTGAGTTGTTTGAAGTTGATAGTGTCGATTTTGGTGTTTTGTGCTTTTCTGAATAAAAAAATGCATGAATCATCACTTTCTTTTTAATCGTTTTCTGGTCCTACCACTTGAATAAAATACAAATTGTGTATGCATGTGCGTATTTGATGTTTTTATCTAGGTTTTTGATGTTGTGTTTTGCAATAGGTAATTGTGGCTTTGTTAGTTGCATGAAATGATTTGATATATGTGCGTGCGAAAGTGTTAGTGATCTTGTGTTGACTTTTGTTCATTTATTTGTGCATATTTGTTCATTCAAACTGGCATAGCATTTGTTCATCAGAAATTGGCATTTGTTCATAAGAAACTTGTATTTTGTTCATCAGAAATTGGCATTTGTTCATCAGAAACTTTTATTTTGTTCATCAGAAACTTGCATCTGTTCATCAATAAAATCAAACATTGTGGTGGATACATGTGTGAATTTGTTCTTTGTATCTATTGTTTATTTAGGGAATAAACATCCAGGATCTATTAAACAACGTTCTGCAAATTAGAAACAAGTACAACATCTAAGGTTTGGCACAATGACAATCGGAGAAGATGAAATATGTGCTTTTCGAAGAGGTTTTCCATTTTTTTATTTTTTTCATTGTTGTTTTAATATGTTTTTTTGTGCTTTTAAAATATGTGTTTATACTGTCTTTTATCCCTTTTTTGTAATAGAAATCTGGAGCAAATCTGGAGCAAATCCGGAAGTGATGCCTCTTCCACCGTTGAAAAGAATGTGAGAGGAAAATCAATTTCTACAAAGCCGGTTTCAAAATCAATTGCTACTGAAGTGCCTGTATTGAGGCAAAAGCCGGCTGTTGAGTCGTCTCCATCAAATAAGAAACGTCGGCTGGACAAGGGTAAAAAGGTTGCGTCTGATGAATCCCCCGATGATGTGTTGCTTATGGATATGATCCATAGAAAGGGAGTGACGATAAACGAACCATCTGAGAGGAAAACGGATGATACTGTTGGTGAATTACAAGTTGTTGGGAAGAAGAGGAAAGTTGATATTGTTGTCGGCAAAGGATAAGGTGTTGGGAAAAAGTCAAAAGCGAAGGTGCCATTGAGAGAGTTGAAGCATGGGCATTTGTCATTGAATCACAATAAGGAAGGATCATGACCAGTGATAGTGAATCTAGAATTAGAATATTCACCTTGATCCATTAGTGAGGGCGTCGGCACAGAGGTAGTTGGGGTCGTTATCGAACACTCTAAACTAAAGCCTCCCTCGGTATTGTGCCAAAATGCGCTGCCCTCATCATATTGTTGTACGAAGGGCTTGGTACCGACCCAAGGGGGGTCGTTAGCTTCCTTAGTAGCACCTTTATCATCCTTATTGATTGGAAGGCAAACTTCAGACTTAGCAATGTCGAGCTTTGGCTGAGACATCTCGATCTGTGCGGCCGCGGCCGTGTCATTGGCATCTCGATTAAGGTTGAACTCGACTCGTTCATCTCCTATTTCAAAGGTGAGGAGTCCTTTCCGAACATCAACCCGAGCGCTAGTTGTAGCAAGGAATGGCATGTCTAGAATGATGGGCACTAAAGGATCTTCAAGCATATCAAGGACAATGAAATCATTTGGTGTGAAGAATTTGCCCACTTGAATTGGATAATCATCTACGACTCCTGTAGCTTTTACACTTGATCTGTCTGCCATGTACAACTTCAAATCCACTGGTTCTAGAGGTCCCATGTTAGCTTTTGAACAGATTGATAAGGGAAGTAAACTGGCACTAGCTCCCAAATCACATAGTGCTTTGAATCTGTGGGTGCCTATGCCAATAGTGATAGCAAATCTCCTTAGGTCACCTAGATTTTCTGGAAGGGTAATGGATCAGACCTCATTTGTAAGCTCTATTATTGACCTTTTCCTGCTAAGAATGTCATTCAAAAATTTTGTGTAAGCCGGCATTTTGCGTAGGGCCTCAGCGAATTGTATAGAAATCACTAAGCCCTCAAGAATCTTAACGAAACTCTTAAACTTGCCTTCTCTTGAGTCCTTAGACTTCTTAGTAGGGAAGGGGAGAGACTTCACCAATCTCGGTACCAAAGTGGGCTCGAGAGGTGGTGCTACCGGGTCGACAATCGGGTCGATCGGTGCCGCAAAAGGATCGGTACTGACCCTGGTGAGGTCGGTATCGAGCCTGGGACTAAGGGAGTGGCTCAGTGTAGAGAACTTACTTGTGTTTGGGTCGGTGACGATCTTGGGAGCATCGGTACCGAGTGCTTTAGGCTCGGTAACGACCCTCTTCGGCACGTTGTCGACCTGGGTTGAGGCGTCTTCTTCAGCACCAGGGTCCTTTTCCTTGCCTTTGGCACGTTCTGGTAGCGTCGTTCCGCTCCTGAGGTGTATGACCGCTATCTATCCTCTAGGGTTCTCGTCGGGGCGGCCCGGGAGTTGCCCTTGCGGCCTGGGAGTTGCCCTAGTTGTGACTCAACACTCTTCTTCCAAATATCGAACTCTCCCCATCTTTTCATCTGATTATTAAGGTTGGCTTGGAATCCATTGATTTCATTCTTTACCCCATTAATCTCTTCATAAAGTCCTTGCACTCAAGATGGTGGCTCTTGATAGCCTAGAGTTCGATACGATGCGGGTTGTCTATCCAGAGGGGGAGCTGTATAATTCTGATTTTGATTTTTATTTCCCCAAGCCGGATAATTGTTTGGCCTATCAAAGTTATTAGGCGGGTTCTTGTATTGACCTCTCATGTAATTCATCTTAACATATGTCTCAGCGGCTCTAACCTTCTCGATGTTAGTTCAAGTAGAAGTACTATGCGCAGAAGAGCCACATTGATATGATTCAGGAATTCGCATATCAAAGCTCAAGAGAAGTGGCAAGGCAGTTTTCTCTTCCTCGGATCTTCAAACAATGCTTCAGTATTTACGTTCCTTTGGAGGCTATATTGATTCCTTTAAGGCCAATGAATACTCGTTGGAAAGCTAAGAGTCAGAGCTACAACTTTCATGTTGATCACTTTCACCAATTATATCTACACATGACCCAAAAGAAATGTTCTTTCCAATATTTCAATTTAGACGAAAGAAGATCTCAACCTCATGGAGTAGGTTGTATTCAAGTTGTATGGCTCTTTGTTTTTGGTGACGACTTTCGAAGGTCTTTTGCTCTTCAAATCCCCACAAGTTAATAAAGTTGAAGACTTCCAAGTAATAAAGAGAAGACCTTTCATATTTTGGGTTTTATGGTGTGTTTAATTTGTGTTTTGTTTTTCCTATAAATAAGACGTCTAGGCTCATTGTTAGGTACGTCAATTTTTTACAGATCAAATTTGTGTTGGAGAAGCTCAAATGAGCATTTGGGAGTGATCCCTTGTTTGGTGAGTAATATCCAAACATGTTCGATGAGTTGTATCCGAACGGGGTCTTCGTTTCTCATTAGGTGCGTTATATCCTACCAGACTCGAACTCTCTTTCGAATTACCTTGGTGTGTCATATCCTTGGTGTTTCGATTGCTTACCCCTTATATTTATAATTTATGTTGGTTTGAGTCAATTATCTTTCCTTTTAATTTCATCTCCAAATAAAACACAAAAATCCAAAAGCGAGGTTTTTTCAAGTTGAGTTTGAGTTGGAACTTTCTTCGACAACGATCCTATTCGCATCACACATTCTTGACAAGGTTGAGAAGTTTTCAGAATACTTACCTGTTTCTTCAGACGGTTGATCTCATCCTGTAGAAATTGATTTTTGACATCAGGATCAACTTCGTCTTTATTAGGCATGTAGAGACGCTTCTGTGGCTGAGGTGGCTGCTGGGCTCCATACATAGCATCGTAGTTGGTCAGCTTGTCCAGCAACTCCCATGCAGTGGTGGGATCCATCTCAATAAAACCTCAAGCAGTGTGCAGGTTGATGCGGTTCTTCGTTTCAACATTGATCCTTGGAAGAAGATTTCTTGGAGCACATATTGTGGTTGCCCATGGGTAGGGCATTGTCTAAGCATCTCCTTGAATCTCTCACATGTCTCCACAAAGGTCTCATTAGACATCTGGTGATAGGAGGTGATGCGCTTCCTTAACTTCGTAGTCTTGGCGAGTGGGAAGAACTTTGTCATGAACAAGTCATGTAGAGTTTCACATTTTTTTATTGACTTGGGAGGTAGGCTCTCTAACCAGCTCAAGGCCTTTCCTTACAAGAGACTACTTGAAAGCTTTCAACAGAACATATTCTAAAGAGACACCGTTAGCAGCAATAGTGTCACATAAATCAAGAAAATTTCTAATATGTTCTATCGGGCACTTAGTGGGTTTTCCATCAAACTGACCCCTTTTGATCAAGGATATGAATTGAGGTTTGATCTCAAAGGTCTTCTCTATATCAGGAAGCTCTATGGCGGACTCTGGCACCCTTAGTTCCTGTTTGGCATTCCTTGGAAGGCATTGAGTTGCTCCCGTATGGCGGCTTTTTCAATTTGCACGGCATCGAGCTACCTCTGGAGTGTAGCCATCTGTTGTGCCATCTCTTCAGGTCTCATGGCCATGGCTTTGCGTTCTCTTAATCGGCGGTGGAATGATCGCTATGGTTCAGTCTACTATTGGATTAGAGACAACTCGACGTCCTTTAGCTGGGATACACTGTAAGCAAAAACAAAAACAAAAGCAAAAGCAAAACGGGTTCTCAGAGGAGGGTCGGTACCGAGGCCCAAAGGGTCGGTATCGAGTCGGCAGCGATCCCGTAAAACAGAAACTAAAAAGAAAGAAGCAATTACCTGTCGACAGGGTTGCTACCGACCTAGATAGGGTCGGTAGCGACTCGACAATGACCTAGAAAATAAACAGAAAAAGCACAGAAAATAGGTTGCCCAGCAGCGTTATCGACTAATCTGAGTCACGAGAAACGCTCAAAGAACAAAACTTGGCACTATTGAAATCCCCTCGGTAACGGCGCCAATTTGTTGAGCCCTTCTACCCATCCTGTATATTTTCCATTTCTTTCGTTGTTTCTATTCCAATAGAAAAAAAAATTCTATCATATAGAGAGAGTGACGGGATACACGGATTCTTACAAAGGAGAATCTTTTAGTGCTCACTCATTTTTAGTTAATAATCCGAGTGCTTTTTTTAGTAAATGTAAATTTCAAATGACTTTTCATCAAATGACGGGCATTTTTAACTCGACAACAAATAAATTTGTAGTCAAGACCCCATTGAGTATAGGGAGGTCAGGATCGTCCACAAGAAGCAAGGTTATTTGTTTACCGAACTACGAAAAAACAAGAAAACAAAGCAAAACAAAAGCAAACAGCTACGACAGCCTTCGGTACCGGACCTTTTCAAGGTCGGTAACGACGCTGGGTTTCTACTAAAATAGAGCAAACAATACGATTTAAGTGCAGGCTCGGTGCCGACCTGTGTGCCTCGGTAACAAGCCTGTTCGAATGTAAAAACCAAGGAAATTCAAATGGAGAAAAGTCTAGGACAAGGGTTACCACGACATAATTATGCATACAAACTAGTGTGAAGGATAAATATCATGCCTTTAAAGATAAATTTATCAACTTTCGTTGACTAAACAAGAAAATCAATCAACTTTCATAAATCAATTAACTTTTCTACTTGTTTTGAATCCAAAGCTCGAAACATTCGTTATCGAACAATATCAACATTCAAGTTCACAACTTTCTCTTTCGATCAAGCGATAAACTCAAATTACATCGACTCTCATCTAAGTATAAGCACAAACAAGTAATTCAAAGGATAAAAGGAAACCAAAACATCAACACATTCATTTAATCATGCATAACTATGTTAGGTTTCAACCCCGACCCTAGAGAAGAAAACTACTCACTCATGATTGAAACAAAACAAACAGCTTTATTGAAAGATAACATTGCAATTAAAACTTACATGAAAATATAGAAAATCTTTGTCTTACAATCAAGCTCGGAATCAAAGAACAACAAAGAACGAGAACAAAGACTCAAACTCTCTCTCTGGATCGAGCCGAACTTCTCCCAAAACCAACGTCTTCTCCTCAAAATCGAACTCCTAAAAACGACTCACTCTTCTCAAACAAGGCTAGAACAAGGGTATTTATACTAGAGGAAACTATCTAATAAAGATTCTAAAAGATAAAAACTTCCTAAACTAAAAAGATTACAAGATAGAAGATATAATTTCAAGACATCGGCGCTGCTCTACCGACACAGGTCACCTCGTTAACGACCTGCACAAGTTCGGTAGACACTTGCTGAATTCCTTGGATAAAACTTTGTAGCTCAGCTCGGTATCAACCCTCACAGGTCGGTAACGAGCTCTCTGTTTTGGCCTTTTGTACACTTTTCACAGCTTCTTCGTCGAACTTCATCGGATCTTCAAGACATATTCTTTCCTCTCTTCCTTTCATGTATTCCACCATGAACCACTTGTCTTCAGCTCTTCTGGAAATGCTCCTTTCCTCTTCAAAAACCTAAGAAAAAACACAAAAAACGGAGTAGCTTCCATACTTTTCACAAAATATGCAAACTTATCAAAAAACACACAAAACTAACTCCAAACCTACTAAAACTAAACAAAACAACCTAAGAAAGACACCTAAAATCTATACTAAAAACACGAACATCGGTATCCAATTTCTTTCCATGGTTTCCTGATTGAAGACTCTAGACCCGTTTCCCTTGGCTATCTTAAGGTATATTTTGTGGCTACTGTTCCCAGTGTAGTACTTAGTGTTCCCATCTTTCCAGCTTTCAAGAATACGAATTATGTCTTCCAATTGAGCATTCTTTAGCTTGTGGCTTTGGAGCTTGAGATCCCTACACTTATTTCGCTCCTTTTTGTGAGAAGGATGGATCCATCTTTTGACGATCCTTCCCCTTACCCTATTCCATGCCTACTGGGACAAACTTGATTGTGGGGATGGTGATTTTTGTGATTTGTGGAAGGGAACTTTCTAGACACTTCTGGTTATCACTCAGCCTTTTAAGAATCTCATCTTTCTCACTCTCAATGGTATATAGCTCATCCTTTAAGAAGGTGATCTCATTGAATGAGCACTATAGTTTTTTGACAAGCTGCACACATTAGGAACAAGGATCCATTCTTAGTTGTTCAGCTAAAACATGTTTTGTTTGGTCGAGTTTTCTTTGAATCTGTATATTGTCTTTTAGCAGTTTGGTCAACAATTTAAGCAACTCGGGTTTTCATATTGAGAAAGAGTGTTAAGAAGAGTTTCAGGATTTAACTCACCGGGTTGTTCCCTAGTGGTCTCCCCTATGGCCATAACGCATGTTTTTGGGGTTGACCAAGCTTTCGGTTCCTCATCATCGGAGTCACTCCAGGTTGCTACGTATGCCTTGCCCTTGCCTTTGTCGAGTCTTCTCTCCTCAGTTCCTTGAGGAAAGTTTTTGGCGAAGTGTCCCTTCTTATAGCATTTGTAGCATGTGGCATCAACAATGTCTTTGTCTCTGTCCTAGTACTTGCCGTTGGACTCATAGTTTCTTCTTTCTTTACATCCTCTTGAACTTCACTTTCTTGTAGAAGTTCCTGAGAGCCTTTGTGACTAGCACCAGGTCCTCATTTCGTCTTCCTCAAATTCTTCATACAGCTCCTAGACGAACTTGAGGACCTTCTCCAGCTTGAGTGATATACCTTTTGTTTCCATCTCTGGTTTCTTATCTTCTTGCTTTCTCTTCTCGTGACCAATGAGCTTACCAAACACTTGGTGAAGCATCAAGTTCCTATTCTCAGGATTCTCCTTGAACATTGTTCGTTCATTTTCCTACTCAACTGTCAGCCCGTTGAATAGTTATTGCACCTTCATTTTGTCGGAGATTTCTTGCTTGGTGATTCCAAGGGCTGCTAGCTTTGAGCAGCGGGACTTGAAACGTGATTGATAGTTGTCAATTGATTCACCCATGGTCATTTTAAAGTTGAAGAACTCCCTTCTAGCGTTCATTTGATGATCTTCACTCAGATCGGAACTTCCAACGTGCATCGGTTGAATGGCTTCCCACATTTCCTTGGTTGTTTCCAAGTAGAGACAGTTCCCTTATAGAGGAACCCCACAGCGATCAACTAATCGCGTGAGTAAACCTCTACCTCCACTTGGAGAATTTTTTAACGAGTTCCCTTTCTTTATTGCTTAGATCCCTTCAGGTTACAAGGCATAATACAAACTTCTCTGTTCCTACAAGGACTCTCTCCCTAGGCAACACTAATGCATTCACTCAAACCTCTCTCTCTCCTTCTGTCTCTGTGCCAGAGTTCCCCTAGACCTAGGAACTCTTTGCTTCTTCACCGTCGTCGAGATTAGCTCGGCGTCGGGGACTGTTGACCGTCTTGATGATCTTCACCTGAGTAGCTCTTTAGCTCTTCTCCCTTTGTGTTTGGAGTTTTTGATTTGTGAAAAGTGAGCAGCACGTCATTGTTGAAGGGTTTAAATAGGCATGATGAGAAACCCTTATCCATTAGAGGTATTTGTCCTAAATACCCTTTTTGCCTTGCTCTCCAAGTATGATCCTTAAGGTTGACATGTGACTTTGATTTGAATTTGAATTGTCAACTCTCGGATCTCATCGGACCGTTGGATGTCGTCTTTGTTCTGCTACATTTCAGAAGTCTGAGACGCCCTTTTGTCGGACATAGACAGGATCCCTAAAAATGCGCTGAGATGTCGCTTTCGCGCATGCGCTAGTTCCCATCTAAAGAAAACTCTTGTCTTCGCGGTTGCCTTGTCTTAGGAACTCTTCTTGACTTCGAGGGATTCTTGTTCTTCTCATCCGGTTCCCATAACTTTGGTTCATTGAGTTCCCATCTCGTGGGAACTCTATTCTCTTCTGAGGTTGGCCACTTTCTTTTCGTCGTTGCATTAGTTCCCATGTGTTGTACGCGAACTTGTTGTTCTGTGTTATGCTTGGCGACGCGCAACCTTTTATGCTGAAGTACTTGGCAATTGGCATTAGTTCCCATGGTGTTTTTCATTATCAAAACTGAGGGCATTGTTCCAGTGTTAATGAACGTGAGGTCCTAACACCGACTCAACACACTTCACTCAATAAACCCTAGAATAGCCTGAATTGTGAACCAAATCAACCAGAAGGGAAAACACCATGCCAAATCCTTGATGAAATTAGGGCATGTTCATCCAAGGATGAACTGGAGGTTTTGGTATGCTCACGGTAGAGCATCTGGTACTTCAGGAACAAAACAGTCTTTGATTCAAACAATAGTAGACAAACAGAAGCTCAAAACAACCTGTGTGAATTTATTCACAATCAAGTAAAAGAATGGAAAAATGCTAGTAAGGACGATGTCACGAGCGCTTGTGGTGGTAGAACACGAGGGAAAGGTGGAAAAATGCACAGTGGAAAAAACTCGCAGTGAACTTTACTAAACTCAATTTTGATGGTGCAGTGAACGCTGATGGTGTGGCCTCGTTCGGATTTATTCTCCGGGTTCACGACGACTTCCCCATCGTTTTTGACGGAGGACTGATCGGCCGACAATTTATTCATGAGGCCACTCGACGTGTCATCTCCCATATCTAGGTTGAAGGCAACAATCTGCAGCTGGTCAATGTTGTGCTTGGCGATTGGGGTTGTCCGTGGGAGATCGAGATCTTGCGGGTGGAAATTCATTACTTGCTTGCCCGGTTCTAGTGGTGGAGAATTTTTCACGTCGTTCGAGAGTGTAATTCGAAGACGGACTATATTACTGATTTTTTTCATCGCCCTTTGAAAAGTAAAGAGGAATTAACGATTCAAATAAAAGTTGGGTATCTTCCTCATTTCCTCTTCTTTCACAAAAGTATCTGAGCAGAAAAGTTTTTCCTTGTTCATCTCCTATTAATCCACGTCTTGGAAAACGCTAACTTATTAGCGGCCTTCCTAACCACCTTCCTTATATATATATATATATATATATATATATATATATATATATATATATATATATATATATAAACTCGTACACATTACTTGTCTACTTGAACAAGGCACGTATAGTAGTGTGGAAGAGGAAAAAACTGAAAAGCGAGAGCATAGGATTTCCCGTTTTTCGATTCTTTTCTTCCTCCTCGACCTCCTCCTCCGAGTTTCTGCGCTCTCTCTCATTCTTTTTCTGGGTTTCATCATTCTGATTGACTTCCATTCTTTTAACAAGACTAGCAGAGGAAGCCGGCAGGAGACTAGGAGGGAGGAACCCTTTTAGCTGTGAAAGTATTGTTTGGTTGCAAAGCAAGTACACAAGGATAGAAATGGCAAGGTACGGAAGAAATTCGGGTCGCGACGGCTCGGAAGCGGATCCTGAGCATGAATGGGCCGAGACCGGGCTAGAAGGTACGCTTTTTCGTTGGTTTCATTTGATCAGCATTTCGCTTCCAATCCCCCCTCCACGAATCTAGGGTTTCATTTGATCAGCTAGGGCTTTTGCTTGACTGGTCGAGTAACCTTCCTTTTTTTTTTTTGGTTCATATTTGATGATTTCTCAGCTCTTATCGCTTGTGATTTTTGCCCTTATTGAAGAGTCGATGTGGGGTTTAGGGCTTGCTACTAAGGAGACGTACCCGGAGCGGGCCGGGGCCCATGCCTGTGTCTATTACATGCGAACTGGGTTTTGTGGGTACGGTAACCGGTGCCGGTTCAATCACCCCCCTGATCGGGCTGCTGTGAGTACTCGGATCACATGCCTTAAGTTTGTATTTATGTTATTTGGTGTTTACCTTCTTTATGGGAACAATCATGAGTTGGAGTTGCTATGACTGAGTTGTTTAGTTGGGTTGTAATGGGTTCGGGAATCAACCAACCTCACACGTGCATTTAGGATTCCTGCTTTGACTGTTCAGGGTTACATTTTATGGTTAGGGAAGTGATTCAGCGAAGACGACGAGAATGGAGGAGGAAAAGACATTTAAACTCTAATTTGATTCCAAAATCCTAGCCGAGCGGTCAATACTAAAAGTTCAGATGTTTCCCTGTACTGATACTGATGCAAAGTCTAATTCAGAATGGAAAATCCTGGCTAATTTATCATTGACAAGGTTGGAAATTATGCTAAACCTCTCTACGAGGAGAGGTCATAGTGTATATTCATGAAGGTTTCCTAGTATATTCATCAATGTTGTTGTTTGTGTTAAATTTGCCTATTTGTTTTTCATTTGGCTGAATTACACAACCTTATGTTACAAACTAAATAATATATCATCAACTATTCATACTCACCCAAATGCAATAGGTCAAATGGGTCACGGGTCGACTTGTGACCTGATCCGTAAAACTCGTGTTACAGGTCGACTTAATTTTTTTATGGGTCTTCTTGATAACCTCAAGGGTTTAGGGTAGTTGAAGCTCTTTTCTAGCTCAGTGCTCCTGTTTCCTTGTAATGTAAGGATGATCCTAGTCAAAGAAGCAAGTCATATGTGTTAACATGCTTGTTGTATTTAGAGAAGAGATAGATGAAACACAGAGAAGAAGAAAATCTCTTCTATTTCTGATGAATTGAATGTAAATCATGCATATCCTGATTTTAGGGAATTATAATTTCTGATTTTCCTACAATGCTTGTTATGGGTTCCTGACATTTATTCAGACTCTTGCGGTGAGCAGGTTATGGCAGCTGCAAGGGTAGCTGGAGGGGAGCACCCCGAGCGGCGTGGAGAGCCATTTTGTCAGGTATGATATTTTTTATAGTGAATCTGTGGACTGGCTTGATCTGATATTTACCTTTTTATTGTTAAAACTTCACTTTGATCGCTTCAAAATTACTTTTGTTGGGATTATAGCTAATTGTTTGTGCTAATCCTTGCTATTGTTGATCTGATTGCACAGTATTATTTATTGACTGGAACATGTAAATTTGGGGCCACTTGCAAGTTTCACCATCCAAGAAATGCTGGTGGATCATTGAGCAATGTGTCCCTTAATTATCATGGATACCCATTACGGCAGGTTTAAATCTCTTCCTTCTTTCTTCAAGTATTCTTGTCCTTTGTGTTTCCTTGTTTGATCTTTAGCTTTTCAGTTCAGGAACTGGTTCATTGATGTTCTTGTTTGCTTGTAATAATAGGGTGAAAAAGAATGCTCCTACTATTTGAAAATGGGGCAGTGCAGATACGGGTCGACCTGTAAATTCCATCATCCACAGCCAGCTGGCATATCAATCCCAGCAACTGCACCTCCATTTTATCCAATGGTGCAGTCTCCTTCTGTTCCTATACCTGAAGCAATTAGGGGGTCCTCCAATGATATCAGGGTTCCAAGGCCCCCTCTATTACCTGGATCGTATGTGTCAGGGACATACGGTCCTTTGCTACTTTCACCTGGAGTTTTGCCCTTTCCTAGTTGGACTGCTTCTTACTCCGTATGTCAAGATCCCAAAACTAGTCCTTTTTTTTCGGTCAGTGAATGCTATGTAATAATGTCATAGATGTAATCTTATGCGTAGGCCCCAGCTAGTCCTGTCATGTCTCCCAGTGCTCAACGCTCAGCTGGAGCCGGCTCTTTGTATGGATTACACCCCCAACTGTCTCCTTCAACACCTACGTATACTCCTGCACTTTCTCCTGGTGGCCAATCTGGTGTTTTTGGAAAGGAAGCGAAGTTCCCGGAGAGACCTGATCAACCTGAATGTCAATATTACTTAAAAACTGGTGATTGTAAATTCGGGTCATCTTGTAGATATCATCATCCTCCGGCACGCACTTTGTCTACAATGGCTTGCTACCTCAGTCCTCTGGGCCTCCCTTTACGGCCGGTAAGCTTTTCTGTGGATGCTTCAAAAACTGGTTAATTGACTGGTATTATGAAATTAAAAGGTATTATGAAATTATTGGTATGAGCTTATGCTGAATGGAGAGAACTTGTAGGTGATTTAAGTCTGTATTTACTAGCGCTATTTATCATGAGTTCATTGAACACAGGGGGGGCGCGGTTGCTCATTCTACATGCAAAACGGGTACTGCAAGTTCGGGCCTATGTGCAAGTTTGATCATCCCATGACTACTACAATAAGATACAACAACAATTCAGCTTCTTCACTCACAATCACAGACACACCTCGTGTTCCCTACTTGGCAGGGTCTTCTTCACTGTTACACCCTGATACGTCTCCTGACTTCGGTTTAGGCTCAAAATACAATCCTGGTTCCACTAGAATCCCAATCAACTCTTTTGCTTTCTAAACCTACTGTCCTACTCTGTGGTAAGCTGTAAAATGTCTCATGTTATTTGGTACATAAACGTGTTCTACTTGGAATCTTATGGGTTATCTAAGCTCGTCCTGCATGATCATTAAAGCTGGCAAGTGGATTGCACAGATAGATCACATCACCATTGCTGTGTTTTGAATAAAATACTAAACCAACATGGCTGTGTGCATAGAGGGCATGAATCTCGTGTTACGGATTGGCTTCTACAATCTCACAAGTTACAAACTCTGATCATAACGTTGGTTTTTCATAGAAAGGCTC
Source organism: Fallopia convolvulus (assembly GCA_964016875.1). Taxonomy (NCBI): domain Eukaryota; kingdom Viridiplantae; phylum Streptophyta; class Magnoliopsida; order Caryophyllales; family Polygonaceae; genus Fallopia; species Fallopia convolvulus. Next base: position 23,669,927 of record OZ024730.1, read on the forward strand.
AAATTCGAGCTCTATGTAACGACTCGGAAAAGTTGCATCATTAAAAATAATTTGGCGTCTACATACATACATGTAGACTGTAGAGAAGGGGGGGATAGGTTTATTTCAAAAAAGACTTTCGTTGATCTAATTGAAATAACTAGTGTAATACCCGTGCAGGGCACGAGATTACTAAATTATTTAATATTTATCAAGTATGTTTGTGAGCTTAGAAAAATGCATTTTTTGAAAGAGAAGGATGAAAATGTGAAAAAAATCCAATATTTTCCATCTCTATATTCCTCATGTTAATATAGAAGAAAGAACAATGCATATTTTCCATCTAATCAGTATATGTAGATGCTCTCAAATTTAAAATAATATAGTTAACTAATATTTCAATGGCATCTGCATAAATAACAATAAATATTATATAAAGAAAACAAAGATAAAAATAATTCTAAAAAATTCAGAAAAGTTTTAGAATTAAAGAGTTGTCAAACTCACCAATAAGATAGGTCATCCAATTTTTCATTCAAAATCATATCAAAATCAGCAAAATCAAATCCATTTTTAGGAATGGATATTGAAGAGCAAGGCTTAAGAATAATATTACGCTAAAAATTAATTATTTAGTACGGGAAACAAATTTTGAAATGTTATAAGCCTCTCCTTCCTTGATTTGTTTCACGTAACTATATAATTATATATAAATAAATTTCCTTGATTTGTTTCACGTAACTATATAATTATATATAAATAAATTAAATATATATATATATATACGATTATATATATATATATTTAAATAGTCAAAATTATAGTTTAAAATTAAATAGTGGATATTATTATATATTCATAAACTCGAAATTATTATATATATTCATAGATATATAATTAGAACTGTCAATCGGGTCGGGTCGGGCGGGTTCGGGTAAAATCGGGTTCCTATTCTTTATGGGTCACGGGTCAATCGGGTCGGGTTGTAGCGGGTTTTCGGTCGGTTCGGGTTGACCAGCGAGTCTAAAATCTCCTTTTTTCTTATGATTATTAAAATCAATTTTTATTTAAATAATAATATTTATTTATAATATATTATTTTCATTTATTTTAATAATAAAATATATTATAAGTTTCAAAATAAATTTAAAAAATTCTATAAATATACTAAATCGATCAACCCAACGGGTTTCGGGTTTCAACTCAACGGGTTTCGGAATCTATCGGGTTTGGTTTATTTCGGGTTTCAGGTTCAAATTTCAAGGTCTTGACCCTAAAATTATCGATCGGATCGGGTCGGGGTTAGCGGGTTAGGTCTGTTTTTGACAGGTCTATATATAATCATAAAGTCGAAAATTAAACAGTCAAAAATTAAAAAGTCGAGATTATAATATATATTCCCAAAGTCAAAATATTATAATTGATTTATTCATAATTAGGGTTTAGTAAATACCTTTTCATCAACCAATCAATTCAGTAGTGACATAAGTGCTTGGATCATCTTTCTTTTGAAGTTTCCACATACAAACTATATATACGAACTTGTAACTTGTACCTATTTCGACTCGAGACAATGTCCTTTGTATAATTTATCTTCTCGTATATAGTTGCATGTAAAAAAATTATTCAAACTTTAAATAAAAGTTCTATAAGCATGATATAATTATATGCATTTAGCATTATAGATGATTCTAAAACAAACCTGATGTTCTTGAGTAATTGACAATATGATAGAGCACAAGAATGAACGAAGAAGAGAGTAGGTGATTTTATTGTTTTGTGTGACATCTATATATATTGAATATTTTGTAACCTAAAATATTATTTAAAAATCTATAAATTAAAGAAAGTGATATTTTAGGCCCTTTTACTGAAGATACGTAAGTGAATTTGGATAAATTAAATTATTTTTCAAAATTATATAGAACCTTCTCAAAATGGAGATATTTAAAAATATGATTCGTTTGCTTATTTTTGCAAAAAATAAAGATATGTATGCTAAATATCTCATTTATTATTTTATTTTAGAAATACAAATTAATCTATATATTTCATTGTAAAAATTATCTAGAAATCTCTTAAAATAAAGATATGATGTAATCTAAAAATCTAACTAGTTTATGTCCCGTACCATGTACGGGAATTATTTTATTTTTAGTAATCAAGCAAACAAATTATATGTGATACGAAACTCGAATTCTACACTAATTTATTTATATATTTTTGTTATAAATTTTTTTATATTATTTTATATATTTGGTAGGGATTAAATTGGTTAGTGTATTATCTTAAATTTTAATTAAAAAAGAATGATTATTTTTTTGGAAAATATCTCTAAATCCAAATAATAGGATGTAATGTTAAAAGAGAAAAAAAAACAGTAATTACAAAATTATTAAAGATATATAAGTTTATTTAATGGATATAGATTTAAATCTATCTAGTAATGGAACATTAGTTCATGGACTCGGGCTTCTTCTGTCCCGCTCATAGTCGACTCGGGTTTTAGAAACTTCATCTGTAAAGATGTTCTAGAGCATTTTCATGATGTTTAGGAGGCCCCCTGATTTCTTTCCTCGTAAAAAAATTAACTTCCTTACAAATTGAATCAAGCGTAAAATAAAAAAAGTTATAAAAATACAAAGTACTCAATTAAAAGTTTGGTTTTTTTAACATGTGCACTAAGGGTATAGGTTAAGCATACTAATAAAGGAAACTAAAATCATATTAGGAAATTAATAAACCCCTTTAAGAAAATTAATTAATCTAAAATAAATACAAACTTAAAAGATTACCATTTTTAGTAGCTTTACTTATGCCACAAGGTCATAGGTTAACATTATATCTACAACTACCAATGCTATATGTAATTTTATATAATTTAAAAAAGAATTTAAATTTAAATTTAAATAATAAAAATAACAATTAAGATTTTAATATAAGGTGGAATCAAAATTAATGTGATGACTCCAAAAATATCATTCAAAAAATATCTCAATATCTTCCTTTCCTTTAAAGTTCTTCTTCCACATAGATATAATACGTACTATGTCTGTGATCGATGGTGTAGTTTTGATTTTAGTAATCTCAGTATCATGTATAATAATTTATATGTTGTGCTAAATAAATTAGTACCAATTTGTATAATGTGATGAAGCCGGGACCAAACTATTGGCTAAGAGTCCGCAGATAAACAATTTATAAACAAATATAATGTTTTTCAAAGCAATAATAAAAATCTAGCAAAGAAATCTAATCTACTATATATATAAAAGCAATAAGGTTTGGAGCCTTCTCATTACGCCACCTAGGATTTCGCCACATGTCGATCCTATATCAAGCCATCTCATATTTTTACACGTGTCATTTTCTTATAATTTAGACGTCTTTATAAATATTCCATGTCATAGTCCACATGTCAAAAAATATCCATATCACTCATATGTTATTGTTGGTGTACAAAATCTCGTCTTCAATTCGTATTAAATACACCAATTAATAACTTCTCCTCTTCCGCCCCGTCTTCAATCTCTTGACCTAAAAAACCTGCAAAACAATGGACAAAGGGGGCGGGGACCCCCTAATCCACCTCCGATGCCTAAGTCAGAAGAGCAATTGTCGTTTGAGCGTCGAGGTACAACAAGAGAGCGATGAAAACCTAAACAGTCGAGCTAAGCGAATATTAGCCTGCCTAGGATCTCTGAATATGCTATGCACATGTGTCTCTCCCTACATGCCTAGGGCATGTATTTATAATGGAAGAAGGGGAGAAGGGGGCCGAAAATTCTATCATATGGCCGAAAATATTATCCTTCCCAGGCTGGCCAACTGCTTTAAAGCCCAAGTCGGAAATATTCCACCCTCTTTCCAATTTTAATTTTATCCTTAATTAAAGATAGACTCTCCCATTAAGTTGCATAACCGCCATATAATTTTATATGAAAATAATGAAAATAACTGCGCAGTAATTTTAATAAATACCTTTATAGCGAAAATAAATATGGTAATTATGTTTGGTTTACCCGCTCACAAATGCCCCACCTACACCGCCCTTACACGACTCACCGTGTTAGGCGACGTAGGGTACAGAGGGTTTCTAATCGAAGTGGCCATGCAGATTGGTCGATTGGTCCCCTAGCGCTTTCGTATATTCGTGTATTCGTATATTCGTATATTCGTACATCCATGAGCGATTATCATGGGGCGAGTGCTATCTTTTCGAGTCGTATCTTCTGTCGAGGTTTAAGATGGAATCTCTAGAACGAACAAAATCAGACTGGGGAGAATAGAACGTTTATGTTGAAAAAAGTGCTTGGCCAAGCCTTCTAATTTTAAGAAAACAAAAAGAAAATGTATAAAGTCGTTCATCCTAGCGATCCCAGCCTAAGCTCAACATCCACGCAAGAAGCAACTACCGGCGGCCCGACGCTCGCGGTTTACGAGCCGCGGCCGCTGTCGACTTATTTCGCGGTAGTCTTCGACGATCTAGCGTCTACGGTTTTCCTTTTTAAGGGAAAACCTCTTCAAACGAGCGAGATTTACAAGTCCGGGGGACATCTCCCCCGTCGAGACTTTCCTCACTCATATGCTCTACGACTCTGCGCTGTAGTCACTTAATATTATCCCTTACAACTCGGGCCGAATTACGCCATATGTGTGTGTTTTTCCATGACCTTTTGACGTATAGGCCTCCACGCATTACGCTACGGCCGCCTGTTGGTAGGATGCGTTTCGTGTAGTGACAATGTCTTGATAATCCTCGGTGATGACGAGATGGTCGGAAAGAGCGCGTCAATTACTTTATTGGTTTTCTCGAGGCACTTTTAAAAAGGCCACCAATATCTTTGCTAACAAGATCGGAGAGTCAAGATGCAATCCTCGGCGTATATCTCATGTATGCGTTTATCGATCTTGTTTCAGCGTAGGCTCAACCCTTCTTGGGGGTATGCTTCTCAAGTTTGGCCCGAAAAAGAACGACAATGTAGTGTCTTCCCCGGCGATTGCCAAAACCTATGAGCCCTTAAGAGAACTTCCCGTGCCCCGGTGATATCCCGCTGCCTCGACACGCATCGAGGTCTTTAAGTTATTCTTGCACGGGTGGCTAACGTTGCCAATGCTTCAACGGACTTGTTTTTTATCGCTTGATCATTGTCCAATCTTGAATAACTCGGACTCTTCTATCATATTCGACCATCGTTGACTTTTCGGTTTTACAATGCCCCAGCATTTATTTTCGAGTCCTTGATTCCAACACACGTCGTACGATTTCAAGGATTGATCTTCAATCTGAATTTCTCGGGGGCGAACTGCGGTCGCTGTTTAGGGACCTGAGGGCGCGGTGCTCGTAAAACGAGACAACGAACACTTTTGGAGGCTGGCCGCGACCGCGGCCTCTGGGCGCCGCGATCGCGGAATCCTGGTCGCGGTCGCGGCCTCGCTGGCCGTGATCGCGGTCTTCGTCATTCGCAAGGTTCTGCGATTGCGATAATTTTCCCTCGTACTTGGCTTGTATAGTTCTTCGATCTTTTCATCAGCATTTTACCGGCTTGGGACTGCGGCGGTTATCCGCGAATTCGATAACACTAACGAGCCGTCGATTGGTCCATTCGATCGCCGATTCATTGATGAGGCGCTTCTCTTGGATCTCTACAAAGAAAGCTTTTAGCCTTAGCGATTTCTCCAGGGCTTGATGGCAACAAGGCTTGATCCGATTATGCTTGTCTTGAATTCACTGGTTCTCTCTTAAAGTGGAAGCTAGAGTGCGTATTGAGTACAATCTCGTCTTTATTCTTGATGGTGGTCGATGCCCCACTATCTTGATTGCTTTCGGGTTCAGCGACTCGCATCGCTGATTCTAAGAGAAGATTGATTTCATCAAACTGTGTAGCGCCAAGACCCTTGATTCCGTCGTTTTATCCGAACCTTGCTTGGCTTGCATGAAGAGCAACCATGCTTTGATGGTGAGGTCGGGTCATAGATTTGATCATCTTTAAGCAAGTTGTTCTCCCTGGAACTTTTCTAGGGTTTGATCATCCGAGCGGATATCGGAGTTTCGCTTGATAACCCTCCGAGTCTTGATTCTTTTTCGAGCGAAGATCGGATTTTGCCCCCAGTGCTTTTAGGGTTTTCGGGTTTCGAAAAAACCACACGGAGATTGCTATCGCATGGGCCGCGGTCGCGGAGGAACGGACCACGGTCGCAGTTCCTGAGGCGGCTGTCGCGGCCGATGGTGCCGCGATCACGCTGGCGCTAGAGTTCGCTCGTGATTTAGGGTTGGCGAGTTCGTTGTTTCCTCGGGGCTAAGAAAGGTTGTTTCTTGTTTGTCAGAGATCGATTCCAGCCTCACGGTTGCATGGATTGATCGCTTTTTGACATCTTCTTGATAACTTCTCTTGTGGCTTTACTTGGAATCCATTGATTGGTTGATCTTGGAAAGCAAGGAGAACTCTTTGGTTGCGCTCTACTACGATTAGTAAAGTCCGCTCAGACTCTCCAAATCTCTTGAATAGCGTTGATCTATCTTCATCCCTTAGCGATTAAGGCTTCTGATTGCTAGATAGGATCGCTTTGCTTGCTTTTACGATCGGCTTTACGTTTTAAGAGGACGTTCAACCTATGGCAAGTAAGATCCAATTCGATTTCAAGCAAATTGTACGTGTCCTATGCGGAGAGGTCACGATTACCCCGCATTAGGTTTACGATTGTCGAAAGCCCGTCGGGTTTGGCTTGCGAATAGAGAGAATGCTCCGAAATACGCAGCCCGCGGTCGCGGTTTCTGAACCGCGGGCGCGGCTTGACAGGCCGCGGTTCGGTTCGGCGATCGCGATCCCTCGGATCGACCCGCCTTGCCCTTGAACCATTTGATTATTCTTGTTTTTGGCAACACGCATTGCCGTTTCCCAAGCTTGATCAATTTCAATTGATTCAGGCCTTGAAGTGCCAATACTGATGATTCCGTCGCTCGACTCGGACCCCGAATGGTTTTTGCGATGAACAACCGTATCAGCAAGAGGGGCCGGGTCACGATTCAAGTCGTTTCCGGGCACAAAGGTCTGACCTTCCGAGCGAATATCGGAGTCAGATTGATCAATTTCCACTACGGTTCAATTTTCCGAGCGATTTTCAAAAATCCCGACTTCGATTGCTGATCCGCGATCGCGGTCTACAGTTCCGCGGTCGCGGCTTTACTCGTTGGGCGTGCCTCGCACGATACGCTTTGCGACGGTGCCTTAGGATCTCCAAAAACCGACTTCATAATCTTCAGGGATCGACTCCAACACCACAATTGCGTAGATCGAATACTCTTTTTCCAAAATTGCTTTCTGTTGCTTTGATTGTGGTTGGATGTTTGATTCACAATCAAGTTTTCAACTTTGGGCTACCGGGCACGCACCCGGAGCCTAATCCGTCAATTGATGGTCGACTACGAACCTTAGGCGGGATTGAATTCGACAAGGATCCGACAAGGTTGATCTTGCCCCCAGTGTCGTCGATTTCACAGCACGCACTGCGATCGACACTGGTTGTGGTGATTCGATCATGCTTTTACTTAGGGTTCAAACAAATCCCACAGCGGATCTCCTTTGTTGATATTTGGGGACGCCCTTAGGCTAGAAAAAACCTAAAAACACAAATTTTCGGAGTCACATATTTTCGGAGGGGCACTCCGGTCGAAAATCCGGAGTTCGCAAATTTCCGGAGGCGCACTCCGGTGGGCCGCGATCGCGGCGTTTGTAGGCCGCGGTCGCGGCCAGTGTGCCGCGATCGCGGTGTTACTATACCGCGATCGCGGTTTGTTCGCTGGGGCGGCGATTTCGTTTCGTGCGATCGCCCCAGGGTTCATAAATTCGATTTGTTTTTACTAGGAACGATTACTCATGGATTTAATCCTCGTTCCCACAGACGACGCCAATTGTTGGTGTACAAAATCTCGTCTTCAATTCGTATTAAATACACCAATTAAGAACTCCTCCTCTTCCGCCCCGTCTTCAATCTCTTGACCTAAAAAACCTGCAAAACAATGGACAAAGGGGGCGGGGACCCCCTAATCCACCTCCGATGCCTAAGTCAGAAGAGCAATTGTCGTTTGAGCGTCGAGGTACAACAAGAGAGCGATGAAACCCTAAACAGGCAAGCTAAGCGAATATTAGCCTGCCTAGGATCTCTGAATATGCTATGCACATGTGTCTCTCCCTACATGCCTAGGGCATGTATTTATAATGGAAGAAGGGGAGAAGGGGGCCGAAAATTCTATCATATGGCCGAAAATATTATCCTTCCTAGGCTGGCCAACTGCCTTAAAGCCCAAGTCGGGAATATTCCACCCTCTCTCCAATTTTAATTCTATCCTTAATTAAAGATAGACTCTCCCATTAAGTTGCATAACCGCCATATAATTTTATATGGAAAATAATGAAAATAACTGCGTAGTAATTTTAATAAATACCTTTATAGCGAAAATAACTATGGTAATTATGTTTGGTTTACCCGCTCACAATTATGTACACATCATATTGCCACATAATCTATAAATATCAATCAATTTTTTAATTTTTTTTTATTTTTTTTTATATTGGATTACAATAATGTTTTTTTTTGGAAATTTATTTACATATAAAAATATTTGTTAACCATATCTTTATGATCCTAACAATTCTCCAATATAATCTACCAAAAAAAACTCATATAAATATATACCGAGATCTTATTCTATAATATAAATATATACCCAGATCTTATCCTATAATATATACTGAGATCTTATCCTATAATATGTCAAATCAATTTTATTTGATAATCCATATTAAATGTCTCATTATTTTCATTTTTATTATCAAAAATTTTAATTCAGAATTATGCTTTTTTTACAATTTATATAAGTCACTAATTCACAATTATTATTTATATTATATTTTTATTTATTAATATTTTTTTATATTACATCTAAAAAAATATCAATTTATAGTCGTATATGGCACGACGGGGACAACTAGTAGTAAAAATAGCAATAAAGAAGAAAGATAGTTGTACATAATTATCAATATTATCAATTACATCCATGCAAAACTTATCTTTGGTTTTGGGCGCACCAAATTTACAGAGACTAATAAGGAATTTGGTTAGATAATTTACAGAGATGAAAAGTGAAAGAATTGCAATCAATAGAGATTTAAATACACAAGAATCATGATGATTTTAGAAATCGTTCATTAATTAACATTACAAATTTAAATCCATCTGTTGAATTATTTACCTCAAGAAGAAACACCAAAAGAAAAGAGGTGGAGATTGGCGATCACACACCGGAGGATTCAAGGGAGAGGAACCACCAAGGATGATGTCGACAAAATTCTGTTAAAGATAGGATTAATAGATGATTAAAAATAATATAGTTCAAAGATACTTGTAGAATGATAAATAAGATAATAAAAGTAATTGGTTGCGTGATCTTTCCTATTAAGAAATAGGAAAATCCAATACAATGATTTAGATATTAGGAAAAAGAAAAATATAAATGATAGGAAATTAATTATGAAAAAATAATTTTTAAAATAATCCAAGGTGGAAACGATTTTTTTTTTTTACAAAATCTTATCTTTAAACTTTAAAAAACATAATCCAATGTGGAAACGATTTTTTTTTACCACATAATCCACTGTGGAAACGATTTTTATTTTTACAAAATAAAAAAATCTTATCTTTAAACCAAAGTATTCGATTTGAAGGGGCATTTATTAGGTATATTTATCTTTTGCGTAATAAAATAAATAAAAGAATTTAATTAGGAGAACTAAAATAATTTAAATAAAAATTATTTTTTTAAATATGTGGTGGGGTCAGAATCAACGTGGTGGCTTAAAAACGGTCGGCTTTTATAATATATATTGATTCTTTAGTTTATTTTGAAACAATAAAGATATGTTAAAATTTGTAGGTAACAATAAAGATACGTATAACAATCTGATTCTTTGTTTTGTTATAGAAAAATTACCTAGAAATTTTGCAAAATAAAGATATGAAATAATCTAAAAAATCTAATTCGTTAATTTTTTTGCAAAAGATAAATATAAGTAAATATTTTTGGGTAACAAAAATCCGATTACCTAAAATATTATAGAAATATGTATATTTAGGAAAGTGGTATTTTAGACCCTTTTAATGAAGATATGTAAGTGATTTTGGATAAATTAAATTATTTTTAAACATTATAGAGAAGCTTCTCAAAATAGAGATATGTACGTAATCTTAAAAATATGATTCGTTAGTTTATTTTTGAAAACGATAAAAATAAGTAAATATTTTTGGGTAACAATAACGACTATGCTAAGAATCCGATTATAAATAACGATCATGGTCAAATATTTTCAGATTTGGTAGTTTATTTTATAGCAACAATGAAGATTTTCTGATTGGGAGTATGATTTAGTAGTTCCTAAAAATACGCTATAACAATTTTATTGGCAAAAATATTAAATAAATGTAATGATATTATCATAATTTAGTTCATCGACATCATTAACCGTTCATTAAAGGCTGGATATACCGGTCGTTGCCTGTCGCCGCAAAGTCCGACGACCATATCTAGTTCCGACCACCACTTAATAAGACTTTGACCAAGTGCTTGACATCATTGACTAAAGGCTGGAAATCCGACCGGCTTTGTGGAGTCCGACTGTCGTATCTAGTTCGGACCACCACTTAGGCACTTACTAATGAGTTATTCAATGAATAATGAGTTATTCAATGAGACCCGATATAATTTACAATATAATTAGTCATTCAATGTTGAGATTCTGCTCGTTTAAATTCAACTTGTGTAAATGTAAAATTCTAATTCATGTGTTATCATGTTCATCTTTACTTCTCCTGGTTCGTTCATCTGGTTGTTTAATTTACTCTTTAAAATTATTTTAATCTTTAAATTATTCTTCATGAAGTCTGGTTGTTTTAATTTTATATAAATTTATGACATGTAAATTGTGTTATTGCCATATCATATGAGGTACATGATGTGTATTTGAAATGTTTACATAATATGACATGTAAAATAAAACGAGTAAGGAAATTTTGACACGTGTCAAAATCAGATGTGGCACAACGTGGGATCGCCAAGTGGCAAAATCCGACGTGGCGCAATGTAGAGGTTTGAATCCTTACTGGTTTTAATTATATATATAGATTGTTGTTATTGCTACTAGTGTAATTCCCATGCCCTGCACGGGTTTTACTAAATTTTAAACCTTTTTTTAATTATAGATTATATATTACTCTTATACAATTAAATAAAACATAACAAATATTTAATCTTATAAAATTAAATTATGCTACTTTTTTTAATCAATATCTAAATATTAAACCTTATAAAGTAAAGTAAGTTTACATTATGTAATCAATTTTAGAATACAATAAAGTAGCGACATTGCAAATATTAGGTAGTAATTTAGGATTAATAAATCCTATCAAATTTAGCTAGATAAAAAATAAATAAAATTTATTCAAATAAAATTTCAATTTACAAAAACAAATATCCATATAGAAGTAAGGCTAAATAAATAAGGAAATAATTTCAATAAAGTATTCTGTATTGCCATACTAAAGTAACAATTTTTTTTTATATATTATTAAAAAATAGAACTACACAAATAAGGAAGATGAGGTGATTTTTTGCCTTTCAAAATAAGCCTAAACTGATTAAGACTAACTAAATAAGAAGATTTATTTATCTTATTACATATATTATAGCAAGAAAATATAACAATTGTCAATTTTGTTATTTATTTTATTATTATTTTTTAGAAAGATTTTATCTTGTTATAAAGATATTCTCACCAACTTAAACCACTTTTCCTTTCATATAATCAAAAATTGAATTTTTTTATCAAAAATAATACTTGGTCTGGTTTTATCCAATCCTTTTAAATATATTAGAATTTCAGTTTAACAAAATTTAATAAGTTGGTTTAAATTTTACAATTACTTAAAAAATCTATTAAATAATTAATAGAATATAAATGGAATTAACTAACACTAAATATAAGAATAAATCGTAATAATAAAATATAATATGTAAATAAATCTTAATATATGAATAGCTAGAAATATTGTAATTATAATCATTTGATTATTGTGAATTCCTAGATGATTACAAAAAAAACTATGTGAATACCTCAAAAAATATAATACATAGAAAAATCATATTATTAATTAATAAAATTTATAAGATAAAACTAATAAAATATAATACACAGAAAAATCATAAGATAAAAAATTAATAAAATTTATTTTTAAAAAATTTCAATTTACAAAAATAAATATCCATAAAGAGATAAGGGCATAACCGCATAAGGCTCACTAAATAAGAATATTTATTTATCTTATTATATACTAATAGTTGTACCCGTCGTACCATGTACAACTACGATTCGTTATTTTATAGACATTATAAATAGGATATTAATAATAAAAATATAATATAAATTTTAAAATAATTAATTTTATTGTTTGTAGAATGTAAAATTTCTTTAATCAATAAAAATGGTTAAATTTAATGTTGAGAATAAACATATATTTTTTAGATAAATTAATTATATTTCTCTTTTTCCTTGATAATATTTCATGGATACAAAAATTTATATATTCAAATATGGAAGAGATAAGAATTTAAAAAATAATTGTTAACTTAATAAATAAGATATAATAAAATATGAAAGATAAAGATAACTGAATTATATAAAATATTTAAAATTTAATTAATTTAATATAAGATGAGACCAGACTCAGTTTGTGATTATATCTATAAATAAATTCGTGAAAAAGTATCATACTAAAAGATAAAAGATATTTATACTTATTTTAAAATATTTTAAATTGTTATTTTTAATTTTAAATATTTGTGTAAGAAAGTTTTCAAAAAATATTGTTAAACTAAATAGATATTTTTTTGATGTTAAAGATAAATTTAAATAGTTAAAAAAGAATTTAATAGAAAAAAAGTTAAAATATTAGGAATAAAAATTATTTTTGTAAATATGAGGCTGCGCTAGAACGGGAATCGAAAAATTTGATGGACAAAGAACGGGAATCGAAAAATTTGATGGATCAATCGGAAAATTATTTGTTATATTGTTGTTGTTGGAAGGTAGGTTGGCGCAATTCATCGGTGTAATTGTTGGAACTTGGAAGATGAGTTGGCATAATTCATCGATTTTTTATGTTCATCTTTGTTTGATCGAATCCTACATATGGTTTTTTATGTACAATCATGTTGATGTAATCGATTTTTTTGTTCATCTTTGTTTGATCGAATCCTACATATGGTATGTACTATTTATAAGAGAATTGTGTAATTTTGATTATTTGTGGTGAATGACATGTAAAATGTGGTGAATGACATGTAGAATCTGGTGATCTGATGTGGATAAAAATAAATGACGTGTTAAAGTAATTGAGTAAGGAAATCTCGACGTGTGTGGAAATCATATGTGGCACAACACGGAAATTTCAAGTGGTAAAATTTGACGTGGCGTAGTGAGGAGGCTCGAAACCTTAGCGATTTTAATTATATATATAGATTCCTAATGGTTGAGAGTTGAGACTTGAGAGCTGAGACATTTTCAATTCCAAACTACACAAAATAGATCTGCCAAAGTTTTTTACTAATTCAATTGGGTGTATATGTCCTAATTTACGTACCATTTCGTTATAAACCTTCGCTTCAAAAAAAAAACCAACGTGATGGCAAAAAACTAAGTTGATGGGGAAGTAAATTTGTAATTTCACTCTTGAATTTAACAAACATCTTTAAAAAAAATTAAAAAATTCATCATTTTATTCACAACCGTAAAATTAGGAGATATACATTCACGTATAAAATTACAAAATTAAAAAAATTCATCGAAATAAAGGATCTTCAATAGCCGCTTGATTGTCACATAGAAATTGCATGGGAGAGGAATGTGAGACATCAAGAGATCGCAAAAAAATCCTTGAGCCAAATGAGCTTGCAAAACATCATGACATCATATGAAAATGGAGTACAAACTCGATAATCTATTCAAAACTTTTCTGCCTTTAGTCCATGTGTATCTTTTATTGGGCCTAAAAATGTCAAAGAAGCTCTACAAGATCCAGATTGGATACAAGCTATGCAAGAAGAGCTCCATCAATTTGAAAGGAACAAAGTCTGAAAGTTGGTTTCAAAGCCAAAAGATAAGAATGTCATTGAAACAAGATGGGTGTTTCGAAAAAAGCTTGGTGAGACAGGAAATGTGCCCAGGAACAAAGCTCGACTTGTAGCACAGGGATACAACCAGGAGGAGGGAATCGACTATGATGAAACTTTTACTCCTAGTTATCAAAATTGAAACAATTCGCCTCCTCATAGCCTTTGCAACTTTTAAGGGATTCAAGCTGTTCCAAATGGATCTAAAGACAACCTTTCTCAATGGCTATCTTCAAGAAGAAGTGTAGTCAAGCAACCACCAGGCTTTGAAGATGAAAACGAAGTTAAAAAATTGGTATGAAATATTTGCCAAATTCGTGTTATCGAAAGGCTATCAACGAGGTTCCATCAACAAAATTCTATTCCTAAAGAAAGAATCAGGTGATATCTTAATCGTTCAAGTTTATGTTGATGGTATTTGTTGATGAGGGTATTTTTGACAACAAAATTTATAATCAAGACCCCGCTGAGTATAGGGAGGTCAGGATCGTTCCACAGGAAGCAAGGTTGTTTGTCTATCGACTACTAAAAATAAAACAAAAACAAACAAAAACACACAGAAGCAGCTTCGTTAACGAAGTTGTCAGCCTCGTTAACGACCCACCGTAAACAAAAAAAAACAAAAACTACGACCTAGACAAGCTCGGTACCGAGTCAACAAACTCAGCAACGAATATGATTATGAGAGAATTCAAATAAAAATAAAGATCTAGGACAAGGGTTACCACAACATAGTCATGCACACAAGCTCGTAAGAAGATAGAATATCATTCCTTTAAATAGATGGATGCATCAACTTTCATTGACTCAGCAAGTAAATTAATCTACTTTCATAAACTAACTCACTCAATTGCTTGCTTTGGATCTAAAGTTTGAAACTTTCGTATTCAAACAATATCAACCTTCAAGTTTATAACTTTCTCTTTCAATCAAGTCAACAACTCAAATTACCTCAACTTTCATCTTGGTATAAGCACAACAAACAATCTTAACAATGGATAACAAGCATTCAACACATAATCTTACTCACCAATCATGCATAACTATACCGGGTTTCAACCCCGACCCTAGATAAAAGGACTACTCACTAATCATAACTATGAAACAAATAACTTCAATCAAAGAAAACATTCAAAACAAAACACTACTCAAATTAATAAGAAATATCGTCTTACAGAGATTCAGAAGAAACCGACAACACCAAAATAACGAACCAAAGCCTCGACTAACGAACCCGGTAACTCTCGTCCACCGAGCTCTTCGATCACAACTTCCGACTCGTCTCTCTCTTCTCTCGGTTCTTCCTCTTCTCTCCTCTATCTACTACGATCCAATCCCCCCTTTCTATGCTAGAATAGAAGGGTATTTATACTAAAAAGGCTAGAAACTAAAAAAGGCTAAAAGATATAAACTTTCCTAAAACGATAGAATCTATTCTAAAAGATACAAATAAAATCTAGAAAGATAACAAAACCTAAAATACATAATATAATAACCCTAAAATCATAAAAAGATACTCTTCCGACACGTAAATAAATTCCCGCACATGATCGGTGAGTCACAAAGTCGTCTTCTCGATTATTCTATCTCGTGGCCTCGTTGACGAACCCTTCAGGGTCGTTAACGAGCCTGGGTTTGGCTTTCTTCAACACTTCTCTTCCAAAAACTCGAACTTCAGCTTCTTCACTCTGTATTCTTCATCCTTTATCATAGCTCTTCAATTCCAGCTTCAAACAACAACTTTTCCTTGCTAAAACCTACAAAAAGACACAAAACAGAGTAGCTTCCATACTTTTCACAAAATATGTAAAACTATCCAAAAACACACAAAACTAACTCTAAACTTATCAAAACTAATCTCAATAACCTAAGAAAACCTATCAAAAACTATACTAAAAACACAAACATCAAAATACCCCATACTTAGACTTGCTTGTCCTCAAGCAATCACAAAACATTAACCAAAACCAAACAACATGCTCATCAAACTATAGCCATCATCTAAAAAGCAACTTCAAAACATATAGAAGAAAAATAGAAAAAGACTATTAACGTCATCACACACATATGTACCTAAAATAGACACAAGAAAATACAATCCAACCTCACAAGGGATAATGTGTTTCTCTCAACTCTCAAGTGTTAAACTTATAAATATATCTCTCAACTCATCTTATATGCAAAAACTCATAGAAATTGGAACTTATATCACCAAACTCTCCACCAAAGATTTGTCAAAACAAACAAAAATCATCAAGAGAACTTAAGCTCAATGAAAAACTTCATAGAAGCTTCCATTAGGCCGGGTTGTAATGGGGCTTGGTAAAAACAATAAGGCGTGGAAATATTTTGGCTATGTGGTGCTAATAATATCCGGGAATCAAAGACTCCTAAAACCTCACATAACAACAAAACACTCATAAACAATATACCAAACTCACTCAAACATTATGCACTCTCTCTTTCATTCACCCATTTATCCCAACTTATCTTGCTTACAAACACTAAGGAAAATTTGGCTCATGCACACTTTCACTATTCAGCTCTTTTCTCGGACTTTTCATGATCTCTCTTTTCTTCCTTTTTTTTTCTCTTTTATTTTTTGTCTTTTCCGCGGGGGCTCGGTACCGAACCCTTTTAGGGTCGGTAATGATTCTGCATTTTCTATTTCTTTTGTTTTCCCCTTTACTTTCCCTTCTTTATACGGTGCATACAGGGAACCAAACTCCATATACCTGATAAACTGCAAGATCTTTCAATTTACCCAACCCATATTACCCCACACTTGAACCAAACTACTCACTTAACAAAATCATAGCAACCAATACTAAGTCCTAATCCCCGGATATGGTCAAGCTTATCTCGGCTAGGGAATAATTTTGTGGAGCTAAAAAAAATAAAAGGCTTCAGGCTCAAATTGGCTTTCAAAAAGAGGATAATGTAAGGGTGGATATGGAATAATAGGGCTTATAAAGATAAGTTCTCCATCATATGATTTTCATAAGTAAGGAACTATAAATCTTATATAGGTCTCAAGTAACAGATAACCATCACAATTCCAAGAGATAATATGCATATAGAGAGTAAATCACACAAAAGAGAAAAGGGATTCGTTAATGTTCTCCCTATAAGGCCAAAAATAACTCACAAGGTAGATTTTGTTGGATTGCATCACTTATGCTAAAAAAAAGGTATATGTGCTCAATTTCATCAAATGCCATTCCTTCCTAAAAACAACTTCAAAATAAGAATCCGGCTATATTCTCAAAGACATGATTGCAAGGAATTATATGATCATGCTAGCAACTACTATCATAGAACATAAGAAAGGGATATTTATCAATTCTAAAACTCTTTTTTTTAAAATTTAAGTTATTATAAAAAATGTTTCTTCTCTTTTTTTTCGGAATTAAAACTACCTAAGACAAAACACATAGGACAACGAGACACAAAACAAACTAGTTTTTCTACTTTTTCCCACCCCATACATAAAATTACAGTGTCCCGACTGTAAGAAAATAAGAAGAAGGAAAGAAATAGAAAAGAAAAACAAGAAAAGAGAAAATAAAAACTTACAAAGTTTCAGAAGTGGAAAACAAGGAAAACATCTTGAAGCTGGATAACCGGTTAGGTGGAGGAAAGTAATGCTCGAAGTTCCCCATGAAGTCATACATCGTCCTCCAGCGCTCAGCATCCTCTGTCTCTCTCTGACGGTGCCTCTCATCCTCAAATGTCATCCGAGCTGAGTAGACAGTCTCCCATCTATCCATCCTCTGATGAATGTGGTCCTGCTGGAGGTTGAGCTGTTGCATTCGTGCAGAAAGATCCTCGGCCCATGGTGGCAGAATGCTCGATCCAGTGTATTCAGGCTGAGGAGGTGGTGGGTAGTGAGGCTGGAAGTGATCATGGTGAAGCACCGGGTGATATGGCACAAGCCCATAAGAGTAAGGATCGGTAGGAAGTGGCGGAGGGTCGATAGGAGCTCTCGGCGGGTCGTTAACAACCTTGGGTACCTCGTTAGCAGCAGATGTAGAAGGCTGGAAATGATCGGTAACGAGCCTGGTGGGCTCATCAACGAGGATGTTGGTGCCTAGTACTTCCGTGTCGAGGTTTTCTTCCTCGAAGTTAAGCTCCTCTGTGCCGCCTTCTGTGTCGGCTTCCTCGATGTTTTCTCCAACTAGCTCGGTGTCCTCATCTTCATCTTCATCTTCATCCATTGCATCTTCCTCTCTTTAAAACCGGGACACACATGGCCTAAGTGATAGCTCATCCTCCGGCTTGGGCTCCAATGGGAAAGCATGTCCCGTCCACGCCTCGTACCAATTTGGTACGTATAAAAGCTCCAATTTCAGTAGGGTGGGCGGTACATCTCGGCCATGGACTTTTGTAACGAGCCCCTCTCGGACTCGAGTGAAAATTCCAGCGCTAAGCCAATAGTTTTGGTTTAGCAACTGAGCGTGAGCCGGTGTGTAGAGAGTGAGGTCGACTCCAAGGTTGGTGGCCAAAAGACTGACCAAGTTACCACACCAAACTTCCTTGGACTTGGTTGATTTCTCTATGTAGTAGAGCCATTCATACCCCAAATTCAAAGGGCCGGGCTCATCGAAAAGGATTGTACAGAGACAAGCAACTTCCGTCCTCGTCGGCCTGTTCAACTCTCTCTTTGGCCAGAATGTAGCGGCTAGGACTCGGAGAATGATCCTGAAGATGGGGTTGATGATACTTGCCCCAGATAGTGCCGCTGTGGAGGATTGGACCTCCCCGGTGATGTAACTCCAAGTCCGAGTCACCCTGTAGTCCTTCAGACTGTATTCTCTAGATGGTTAGGGAGTTCCATAAGTGCATTGAACTCCGCCATGGTGAACTCATGGCTCACATTGCCGAGTCGAAACCGGATGTGTCCCGCCGAAGTCTTCGACGGGAAACTTGTCTCTAGTGTGGCCAACAACTCGGATGTGAGGGCCGGAAAATGTGGTACATTCTCCTTCTTCAATAGATGAGATGCACCGAGAATAACGAAGGCCTCCTTGACATCCGTGTAAATCCCCGTGTGTACATCACTAGACTTTGAGAACCAACGGGTGTTGTGGTCCTTCTCTAGAATGGCATGGTATCGTTTTGCTTGGCCTTGAGTGCTCAAGATCACATTATTCATGAGAGGTGGATATGGGGACCTCTGGTTCCTTCTCTTCTTCTGAGCTCGGGTAGCGGGTCTGCTTGAACTTGCCATGAGATCTACAAAACAATCATGATTTTTCCAAGATAAGATCTACTCAGATAAGTTAGGCAAAAGACCCCATACTTGGTCTCGAAATAGTCCTCGGAATTATTCGTTAACTACCCAATTGGGTCGTTTACGAATCTGGACTGGGTATTGATCTTTGAGGCTACGCAGGGTCGTTAACGAGCTCCCGAGAGCCAGTACGCAGAATTCCGAGTTTTTCAACTTTAAAAATCAGACCAAAATCAAGCATGCAATCCTCTATACTCCCTCACTAGGCACGCAATCGGATATATGCACCCCATACTTGCTCAATTACCCATCCCGAACATGCTAGAATTACCCAAAATTTTGACATGCAAAGTTTGAACTTAAGACTAGAACAAGAAAAATTCATGCTTTTCTAATTAGAGTGTTGCAATAGATAATCTAACATGAATAATCTTCCCTAGAACAAGAACAACTAAGCACAACCAAGAATTTTCATGAGCAAAATCCGAACATGCAAATCGACCTCTCTATGAACAAGCTCCAAGACATGAAATTTCTACCTTAAAAACCATGAATCATGCAATTTCGAGTTAGGGTTTAGAAATCATACCGGAGAATCGAGAAATTGAAGAACAAGAGGTCGGAATTGGGTGGTTAACGAGCTCGGATCTCGTCGGTGAGAAAATCGGGTTTCCGGGCTTCGGTAACGACGGTCTCTCGGTGGTCGGTGGAGTTAAGGATTCCAATCGGTGGTGGGGGATCTCCAAGATCTTTGGTAGGATTTTTGAGGGATTTGGAGTTAAAGGATTTGAGAGTGAAATTTTTATGAGGGGTAGAAGGGTTATATAGGAGAGGGTAGGGATAGGAAGAGGTGAAGGGCGGCGGCATGGGTTAGGTAAAAAGATAGATTAGGTTAAAAAACTTACCTGTCCGTTTTGACGAATCGGGTCGTTAAAGACCCTGGGTGGGTCGTTAACGAGCCACCGTAGCCTCTTGGAGTGATTTTCGAGCCCTTCTCCTGCATCTTGTTAGCTCAAAATTTATCCTAATTTCTATCCTAAAACTACTAAAGAAAAGAAAAACTCAAAAGAAAACTAAGAAAAAGAATCTAAAAAGAAAAAGTCTAGTCTAAACTAAGAGCGGGTTGCCTCCCGTAAGCGCTCTGTTTAACGTCGTTAGCCCGACGTATTTCCCTTACTTCAAGGTGGCTCTTCTATAGCTTTGTCAGGGTCTTGAGATATCCTATACTTAGCTTTGTAAGCATTGTTTGCTTGAGTCACTAATGATACGTGATCGCCTCGGATTACTCCTCAGAAACCTCGTATTTGACCACACAGGAACCCGATCTTGCCAGCAAATCAATTCAATCCTACAAAAGCTTTCAACTTGAGAACTCCTTGTGATGCAAGTAACAAACTGATTTGAATGATGGTGAATTGAATGGATCGAAATTGATAGGAAGATTCAAATAGATAGTTCAATTGAATTGGCTCTAACGCTAAATTCAATTGATGAATTAGGATCGATCTTTAACAATCAACCTAGAACTAAACTAGATGAACAACTTATCAACACAATCTGAATTTCGAATTTAAGAACACGAGAGAGACAAATTTCGGCAGTTATGATGATGATGATCTCGAGATTGCAAGCACACAAACACAATTGTATTTTTGAGCCCAAGGACTAGATAAACCTTTCTTAGGGTTTATCTAATCTCAAGCTGATTTTTATTAATGAAACTGAAAAGTATTTATAGAGAATACAAAAGCTAATACTTGGGGAGCGAGGGAGAAGGAGTGGCCGACCCTAGAAGGGGAGATTAGGTCTCCTTTGCTTGCTTCCCAAGATATAATAATATCTAAATAAATCTAACTAGATTCCCTTAAATAAAATAAATCATGGCTGATTTATTTATTTAAGGAAATAATCCTAACAAACTCAAAATATCTCTAACAAACTAAAAATATCTCTAACAACCAGGAGAGAGAAGATCAACCAACTAACATAAGCCTATTGGCTGATTTCTCTACATTATTAAAATAAATAGAAATTGTTCATATACCAATTCATCTCACCCGGTCACTTACTAAATTCAGCCCTAAAGTGAGACAAATTAATACATGTTTCTAAATAAAGAAATAGTGATTTTCGGCCCTCATATAATTAATCCATGGAATCCGGGCTTAATTGATGTCGAATGCATGAGACCCACTTCGCCTTGCTAGGCTCTTCAATAACCGCTGCCAATCGAACCAAGATCGCTGTTGTGCCTTAAGCAATCTTCTTAGCTCGACTTCTTGTGATTGGTCCGTCAGAAGGCACTCGAATCAACTCATCGACGTCGGTTGGAGACATGGCAGGCTTCACTGCATCATTCTCCTCCACTTGAGCTCGAATCGTCTCTGATTCGACGTCGGAATCAAAATCTGGCACATAAAGAGATAGATCAGCCACATTAAACGTCGGATGGACATTATACTCACCAAGTAAATCGACATGGTAAGCATTAGGGCCGATCCGCTTAGGAATTCTGAACGGTCCATCTCCTCGCTGATCTAACTTGTTCTTCCTTTGATTTGGGAACCTCTCCTTCCTAAAATGCACCCAAACGAGATCTCCTTCTTCAAAGATGACCTGTTTCCGACCCTTATCAGCATGGGCCTTATACTTCAAGGATTTTCGCTCCAAATGCATCTTAGTCCTCTCATGCAGCTTCTTCACAAACTCAGCCCTCTTGTTAGCTTCAAAGCTCTCTTTTCCCTTGTATGGATGAGGCGTCATGTCCACTGGTGTCCTCGGATTCAGCCCATAAACAACCTCAAAAGGGGTCATTTTTGTGGCTGAATGGATTGACCTGTTATAAGCAAACTCCACAAAAGGCAAAACATCTTCCCAACGTTTGAGGTTAGCTTTAAGCATAGTTCTAAGTAAAACCCCTAACGTTCTATTAGTAACTACAGTTTGCCCATCAGTTTGTGGGTGACATGAGGTAGAAAACAGCAATTTAGTTCCCAATTTAGACCATAGGCTCTTCCAAAAATAACTCAAAAATTTAGCATCACGATCTGAAACAATAGAACAAGGAATGCCATGCAATCTAACAATTTCCCTAAAGAACAAATCAGCAATATGCATAGCATCATCAGTCGTGTGACATGGAATAAAGTGAGCCATTTTGGAAAATCTATCTACCACTACAAAGATAGAATCTCTACCCTTCCTAGTTCTAGGCAAACCTACAATGAAATCCATCGAAATGTCTTCCCAAGGTGAACTAGGAATAGGTAAAGGCTGGTACAAACCATGGGGGTGAAGTCTAGACTTAGCTTTAGCACAAACAGCACAACTCTTGACAAATCTCAGCACATAATTACTCATTTTAGGCCAATAGTAGTGTTCTTTTAAACCTTCTAAAGTCTTTTCTAAACCCCTATGTCCTCTTGATTCATGAACCTCTTTAGTTAGAAGCCTACGTATACTAGATGAAGGAATGCACAATTTACCAGCTTTAAACAAGTATCCATCATCAATAAAGTAGGTATTTATTTCACCCTTAGACATGCAATTCTTATAGATTTCAGCAAAGTGAGGATCACTAGCATATAATTCCCTAATCATTGCAAATCCAAGGATCTTAACATCACATTGGTTCAAGAGCACATACCTCCGAGAAAGGGCGTCAGCTACCACATTCTCCTTGCCTTTCTTATGTTTTACAACATAAGGAAAGGTCTCCATAAATTCAACCCATCTTGCATGTCGCCTGCTGAGTCTGGATTGGCCTTTCAAGTACTTCAAGGCCTCATGATCAGAATGGATTACAAACTCTTTAGGCCACAAATAATGAGACCAAGTTTTCAAAACCCTAATTAAAGCATACAACTCTTTATCATAAGTAGGGTAATTCAACTCAACCCCACTAAGCTTTTCACTAAAGTAAGCAATGGGTTTCTTGTCTTGCAAGAGCACGCCTCCTATGCCATGTCCAGAAGCGTCCACCTCTATCTCGAATGCCTTGGAGAAGTCAGGGAGTTGAAGCACTGGGGCGTGGCATAATCTGTCCTTCAAAGTGTTGAAGGTGTTCTCTTGTTGCTCCCTCCATTTAAAGGTTGTATCCTTCTTTGTAAGCTCGTGGAGGGGGGCTGTAATTGTGCTAAAATCACGCGCAAATCTCCTGTAGAATCCAGCCAAGCCGAGAAATGATCTGACCATTGTTGGTGTAGTCGTCTGGGGCCATTCTTTGATTGCCTTGATCTTGTCTTCATCTACCTTCAATCCACCTTTAGACACAACAAAACCAAGAAAAATGGTAGACTCCGAGCAAAAAGAACACTTTTTTAAGTTAACATAAAGCTTTTCTAACCTTAAAGTGTCCAAAACAACCCTAAGATGATCTACATGTTCATGCATGGTTTTGCTATAGATTAAGATATCATCAAAGTAGACTACAACAAATCTGCCTAATTATCTTCTTAAAACATGGTTCATAAGCCTCATAAAGGTACTAGGTGCATTAGTTAATCCAAAAGGCATTACTAACCATTCATATAAGGCATACTTAGTTTTAAAGGCAGTTTTCCTTTCATCCCCTTCCCTCATCCTAATTTGATGGTACCCACTTCTTAAATCAATCTTAGAAAAGAAATTAGCACCATGCAATTCATCAAGCATATAATCTAATCTAGGGATGGGATGGCAGTACTTAACTATTATTTGGTTGATCGCTCTACAATCAACACACATTCTCCATGTGCCATCCTTCTTTGGCAACAAAATCACCGGAACCGCTCATGGGCTGAGGGATTCACGCACATAGCCTTTGTCCATGAGATCTTGCACTTGTCTTTAAAGCTCAGCGGTCTCTTCTGTACTTGCTCTATAGGCTGCACGGTTTGGTAAAGAAGCGCCGGGCACCAAATCGATTTGATGCTCAATGCCTCTAATTGGTGGAAGGCCTTCTGGCAACTCTTCAGGCATCACATCTTCAAACTCCTGTAATAGATCCTGTAGACACTTCGGAAGATGTGAAATATCTTGACTAATAATAAGTATCTCTTTCCTCATAAGAAGTAAGCAATAAGAGTTAGGGAAAGAAATACTAGACTGAGTCACAAGAGAGCGCTTTTCTACACTGCCTTTCAAGCTGATTTTTGGCTCTTTCTGTAGGCGTTATTTTTCCAGATTTGTATCTCTCTGAGTCTCTGAAGTGCTCCCAAAATTTGAGCCAAAACGCTCGAGTGGATTGGGAGTTAGCCCCGTTTTCGTCCCAGATGCACTGCTGGTAGTGTTGCTCGGCACTTTGGACGTTTTAGGGACATGCTCTCGGCGTTTTTCGTCCCAAACAGTAGCTCCACCTGTGTTTGATGTTGTTCCAAAATTTGAGCCAGAACGCTCGGGTGGAGACTGGGAAACGCTGCTTGGCTTTGTCGACGCGTCGGGCGCCGAACGCCGGGCCGCAGCTTTGGCCATTGAATCAGCCTCTTCTTTCTCTTCCTTGGCACGCCTAAGTGCCCTAGCTTGATCTCGACGTACCTGATCCTGTAGAACTTGTTGGGGAGACAAGGGTAGAAGAGAAACTCTCCTCCCATCATAGTTAAAGGAATAGGTGTTTAACATGCCATCATAAATCACTCTCCTATCAAATAACCATGGTCTTCCTAACAAGATATGAGTGCATTCCATGTTTACTACATCACACATAATGTCATCAACATAAGTACCAATAGCAACACGGACTAAACACTGATGGGTGACAAGATTAGGACCTTCTGAATCATTAATTCCATTGAGACCATAACTAGTAGCCCTAGGTTGGGTTTTTAATTGCAAGTGATCAACTACCTTAGCATTAATAATGTTACAACAGCTACCACTATCAATTATCATGCATAACACTTGGTTCTTTACTGTACACCTAGTATGAAAAATGTTTTCCCTTTGATCTAGCCTAGGTGTTTCTTGTAAAGTAAGAGTACGCATTGTTACCAAAGTTAGAGGCTGTTCGGTGCAATCTGGTTCAATGGCCTCTACGCCCTCCTCTTCTTGTCCATTGCTGTCCTCTTCCACTTGATTTGGAGGTATATCTTCATCACTCACATATCCTCCATTGGTGGTGAGAAGCACTTGCTTTAGATTTGGACAATCCTTGGCATAATGACCTCTTCCTTGACACTTGTAGCACACTAAATCACGTGCCCTAGGCTGGTTTGGAGGTCCATTGGTGGGACGCCTTTGGCCTTGAAAACCTGTTGGTTTAGGTGAGCTAGAAGCTCCCTTTTGCTGCATAGAAGGGTTAGAAGAATAAGAGTTGGAATTTGAACTAGGATTAGAACCATACCTTTTTGGAGCATTCCAAGCTTCCTTCTTCTTCCTTTGTTGCTGCTCATAGAGTAGTTGGGCTGAATGTACTAAGGCATTGAGATCCTTGATTTGTTGAATCTCCAATGTGTCTTGAATGCTTTGATTTAGTCCAGCCATGAATTGGGTCCATAGAGACCGTTCGGAATGATGAATTCCCGCTTTAAAACTCAGATCCTCTAGCTCATTGAAGTACTCGGTTGGAGACTTGGTGCCTTGTTTGCAAGTTACAACTTTCAATCTCATGTGCTCGGTATGCTCTTCAGGCACATATTTCTTCCTCATTACAAATTTCAGCTGGCCCTAAGTTTCAATTGGTGCTAAGGCCTTTCTAATTCGATCCTCTTTCATTCTAAACCACCAATTTCTAGCGGTCCCAATAAAGTGGATGACAACAACAGCAACTTTCTCCCATTCTTCATATCCCATATGATCTAGAATGAAATTTGTAGCTTGTTACCACTCTAGATACTTCTCCGGATTAAGCTCTCCATTGAATGGCTCTATCTTGATCTTTATATCACGTTTCCCAATCTGATTTACAGCTTGGTTAACGTTGTTTTTGTTGTTCGGCCTTTGTACTCCATAAACTGGTGAGATCTTCTCTACAACCTCAGTTTGGTTATAGAAATCATCTAGAGGAGGATGCCATGGGCGCATTTCTTCCCCGGGATAGCCATACGTCACATCATCAAAGAATTGTTGTATTGTTGATATTGTTGATGAGTGGCTTGAGGATACCAGTTTTGTGGCTGATTATAGAATTGTTGATGAGTAACCGGTGGAGTCCTCGACCCGATGCCTCTTCCTCTACCTCGGCCTGCTGTGGGGGAGTAGTGAGCCGGGGGATCATTATCTTTGTTGTAGCTAGCAAGCACATCATGCTCTTCATCAACTAGTTGTTGCTTGCCTTTGTCGCTACCCGAGGCCTGATTTGGGTCACTTGTAAGATCGACTGCAGGGGTGCTCTTTCGACTTGCTTGAGATGAATCAATTAATGTTTCAAGTTGCTCCTCTAAACGCTTCATTTGTGGAGCCAATGCAGCCGTGGCCAGTTCTACAGCTCGAGCCTGGCCTTCTCGTACACCATCACTAATGGACAACCTAATGAAGTCGATTGCCTCCTTAGTGAGGTTCAATTCAGTTGGGTTAGGTTCTGATGGAATCACCATTGTTCCTGAAACAAGCAAGAAAGTAGAGAGAGTAGTGTGTTCTAAAGCAAATCACAACAAGCAATACCACAACTTGATCAAGCCAAAACTTGCCTCAAAGCAATCCAATCAACTTAATTCAGTTTTTGGGCTGATTTGAGGGAGTAAAATGGGTAGATATAGTGTAGGTATGGAATACTAATGATAAATAAAGGAAATATGCAGCTTAAGCAAATGGCAAGTATGCAATAAGACAAGCAATGCAAATAATCCCTCTATGAGCTCTAAAACACATGCAATCTCTCAATTGACTCTATGCAAGTTAATAAAGCCAAAATTCAGCATGCAAAGACAGAAAATATGGTAGGCTTAGTGACTTTTATTTCGTCACTCTTTTTCTTCAAAGTGATTTCTACTTAGCTATCTTTTTAAGCAAGCAGTCACTAGGGTTGAAAGTGGCTTAAAACTAGCTGGGGTAGATCACTTTTCTTTTCTGTTTTTTTTTTATTTTATGCACAAACTACTCTAGTGCTATAATGAAGAAACAAGCAAAGCAATGCAACAATGCACAGGACGAAATTAAAAGGGTATACACAAACTGATTTTTTTTTAACTAAGTGACTTTTGCTACCAATGAAACCAACTAGAAGCCAAATTAACAAAAGAAGAAGGGGTAGGTCGAATTGATGGGATGCAATGACAGAAATTAGCAAATATTAATCAAGCAATATGAATCGCAATCAATCATGCAACATGAATGAAAAACTCATAAAACTGTAGGAAAACAATTGCTAATCTAAATTGCAATACAACTCAACCAATTCAGCCAATAAACATGCACAAATCCCATAAAAATCTCCTAATTGGGTAATTGCTTGGAGGGCAAGGAACAACTAAGGAATTTAGGGTTTGGAAGCTCACGGCTGGATTAGGGCTTTTAGGGTTCGGTTCTAGGGTTTGGGGTATGGTAGGGTTTCGGTTTAGGGTTTGCGAGAATAGGGCTAGGGTTTCTCGCAACTAGGGTTAGGGTTTGGGATTAGGGTTGCCGCCAGATTAGGGTTAGGGTTAGGCTAGGGTTCTCGAAAAATTAGGGTTAGGGTTTCGAGAATGAGGGTGGGCGATTTAGGGTTTGGATGCTCCGATCTGGATGGGTTGGTGGGGTTGTGATCGGACGGTGGTGGTGGGTGGTGCGGCTAGTGAGAGCGACACCAGGTCGTGGTGGGTAGGTGGTGGCGGGGTGGTGGTGTTGGCAGAATTATGTGGTGGTTGTGGTGAAAATTCAGCTTTTGGATCTCAAAAATTGTAACTTGGTTAAAGGTTCAAACTTTGGGATCAAAAACTGAATCAAATCAATTAAAAAGCAAATTAAGGAAAGAAATTTTACTTGGCGAGACGCTGGATTATGATACCACTTCATACGTGATCGCCTCGAATTACTCCTCAGAAACCTCGTATTTGACCACACAGGAACCCGATCTTGCCAGCAAATCAATTCAATCCTACAAAAGCTTTCAACTTGAGAACTCCTTGTGATGCAAGTAACAAACTGATTTGAATGATGGTGAATTGAATGGATCGAAATTGATAGGAAGATTCAAATAGATAGTTCAATTGAATTGGCTCTAACGCTAAATTCAATTGATGAACTAGGATCGATCTTTAACAATCAACCTAGAACTAAACTAGATGAACAACTTATCAACACAATATGAATTTCGAATTTAAGAACACGAGAGAGAGAAATTTCGGCAGTTATGATAATGATGATCTCGAGATTGCAAGCACACAAACACAATTGTATTTTTGAACCCAAGGACTAGATAAACCTTTCTTAGGGTTTATCTAATCTCAAGCTGATTTTTATTAATGAAACTGAAAAGTATTTATAGAGAATACAAAAGCTAATACTTGGGGAGCAAGGGAGAAGGAGTGGCCGACCCTAGAAGGGGAGATTAGGTCTCCTTTGCTTGCTTCCCAAGATATAATAATATCTAAATAAATCTAACTAGATTCCCTTAAATAAAATAAATCATGGCTGATTTATTTATTTAAGAAAATAATCCTAACAAGTTCAAAATATCTCTAACAAACTAAAAATATCTCTAACAACCAGGAGAGAGAAGATCAACCAACTAACATAAGCCTATTGGCTGATTTCTCTACATTATTAAAATAAATAGAAACTGTTCATAATAAAATAAATAAGATATTTTCTTCAATTTAGAATGGTCAAGTCAAAGGGTTGACTTTGACCCATATACCAATTCATCTCACCCGGTCACTTACTAAATTCAGCCCTAAAGTGAGACAAATTAATACATGTTTCTAAATAAAGAAATAGTGATTTTCGGCCCTCATATAATTAATCCATGGAATCCGGGCTTAATTGATGTCGAATGCACGAGACCCACTTCGCCTTGCTAGACTCTTCAATAACCGCTGCCAATCGAACCAAGATCGTTGTTGTGCCTTGAGCAATCTTCTTAGCTCGACTTCTTGTGATTGGTCCGTCAGAAGGCACTCGAATCAACTCATCGACATCGGTTGGAGACATGGCAGGCTTCACTACATCAACTAAGGCAGGTCCCTTGTCTTCTATGAGTATGCCCGGTATTCCTACATATGGGTTAGTGAAATCCGAAAACCAAGGCGGTTTGGACTCCTCAATAGCATAAACTGTGGGGCATGGTGTAGGACTAGGGCAAGAAGAAAAGTACTCACCGTGATTGTTTCCTCGTATATGAGACTTACTAGTAGGCCATGTGAGCTTGGCAGGGTCCTGTGAGAGGATCTCGTCCTCTTTCGAAGTTGGTGGAAGTTTGGTAGTATCAGCTATGTCGAGTTCTGGTTGGGGTAACTCGATTTGTGCGACCGTGGTTGGGTCGTTTGCGTTTTGGTCTAAGCTGAATTCCACACGTTCTTCTCCAATCTCAAAAGTAAGAAGTCCTTTCCGCATATCGACCTTGGCATTTGCTGTAGCTAGGAATGGTCTGCCTAGGATAACGGGGACATGAGGATCCTCAGGCATGTCGAGGACGACGAAATCATTTGGTATGATGAATTTCCCAAATTGAATAGGGTAGTCATCCACAACTCATGTGGCTTTAACACATGATCCGTCCGCCATGAAGTGATTCATATCCACAGGCTCTAACGGTCCCGTGTTAGCTTTTAACCAAATGGAAAGAGGCAGCAAACTGGTACTGGCTCCCAAATCACATAAAGCTTTGAATTTATGGTCGCCTATACCAATTGTGATAGCAAATCTCCCTGAATCTCCAAGCTTCTCTGGTAAAGCAATAGATCGGACTTCATCCTGCACCTTAGTGATGGATCTTTTCCTGCTAAGAATATCTTTCAAAAATTTTGTGTAAGCCGGCATTTCGCTTAGGGCCTCAGCGAATGGGATGGAAATATTAATGCCCTGAAGGATCTTCACGAAACGCTTGAACTTACTCTCAGTAGAGTCCACAGATTTCTTAGTTGGAAATGGAAGAGATTTCACCATTCTCGGAACCAAGTTAGGCTTGAGAGGTGAAAGTACCGGGTCGACACTAGGGTCGTTAGGTGTCCTCAGCGGGTCGTTACCGACCCTGATGGGGTCGTTAACTACCCTGGGATTGAGAGGAAGGCTCGGATTAGAAAACTTACCTGGGATAGGGTCGTTAGGTACCCTCGATGCCTCGTCATCGTGGCATATTGGTTCGGTACTTGCTCTCGCTGGCCCGTTACCGATCTGCACTGTGACCTCCTCTTCCTTCTTGTCCTAAGCTTGGACTCGCTCCGACAATGTCTTCCCGCTCCTAAGGTGCACCGCTACTATTTGTCCTTTAGGGTTTTCCTCGGGGCGGCCCGGGAGTTGCCCTTGTGGTCTCGGAATCTGTGCAGCAAGGTTCCCTAGATGGGAATCAACACTCTTCTTCCATATATCGAACTCTCCCCATCTTTTGTTTTGTTGGTTTAGGTTGGCCTGAACTCCGTTAATGCCTTCCTGTAACCCTTGAACCCATGATGGTGGTTCCTGGTGGCCTGGAGGTCGATATGGTGCAGGTCATCTATCCGGCAGAGGTGCTGCATAGTTTGGATTTGGATTCTGATTGCCCCACGCGTTATAATTGTTTGACCTGTCAACATAGATAGGTTAGTTCCTGTATGGTCCTCTCATATAATTCATCTCAACAATTGTATCAGCGGCTCTAACCTGCTCGATGTTAGTGCAAGTAGAAGTACTATGGGCAGAAGAACCACATTCTTGACATGATTGAGAGGATTTCAGAAAACTTACCTGCTTCTTCAGACGGTTGACCTCATCTTGTAGAAACTGATTTTTAACATCAGGGTCAACTTCTTCTCGGTTGGGCATGTAGACACGTTTCTGGGGTTGTGGAGCTTGATGGGTTCCATACATAGCATCATAATTGGCAAGCTTATCCAACAATTCCCACGCTGCTGTAGGGTCCATCTCTATAAAATCGCACGCAGTATGCGTGTTGATGTGGTTCTTGGTCTCTGTGCTAATACCCTGGAAAAAGATTTCTTGCAAAACATATAAAGGTTGCCCATGAGTGGGGCACTGTCTAAGCATCTCCTTAAATCTTTCCCATGTTTCAACAAAAGTCTCATTAGGCAGTTGGTGATAGGAGGTGATGCGTTTTCTCAACTTCGTTGTCTTAGCAGGCGGGAAGAATTTTGTAAGAAATTGATCATACAAGTTCTTCCAAGTCCTGATAGACTTAGGAGGTAAGCTCTCCAACCAGCTCAGGGCCTTTCCAGCAAGAGACCACCTGAAAGCTTTTAACAAAACTTATTCAAGTGAGACACCTTCAGCAGCTATGGTGTCACATAAATCAAGAAAATTCCTAATATGTTCCATAGGGCACTCAGTAGGTTTCCCTTCAAAATGAGCCCTCTTGATCAAGGATATGAATTGAGATTTAATCTCAAAAGTTTTCTCTATCTCTGGAAGCACAATAGGAGATTTTGCAACCCTCAGTTCCGGATGCATATATTGTTTGGCGTTCCTGGCATTCAGCTCTTCCTGTAGACGAGCATTGTTAGCTCGTTGACGCGCAGCTTTGGCGGCAGCGCCTTCCTTCTCGGTTTTTAACGCCTCCATCTGATTTCAGAGGTCTTCCATCTGACAAGCCATCTCTTCAGATGTGGCCATGGCTCGGTTCTCTCGGCGTCTACGGTGCATGGAACGTTCAGGTTCTGAATAATAACCAGTGTTATTGAATTCAAGCCTCCGACGTCCTACCGGCATACGCTGAGAAAACGGACAAAGAAAAAAGAGATTAAAAACAAAAACGGGGTCGGGCTATTCCCAGACCCACAGATAAACAAACAAACTCGTTGCGTCCCCGACAACGGCGCCAATTTGTTGATGAGGGTATTCTTGACAACAAATAAATTTATAATCAAGACCCTGCTGAGTATAGGGAGGTCAGGATCGTTCCACAGGAAGCAAGGTTGTTTGTCTATCGACTACTAAAAACAAAACAAAAACAAACAAAAACACACAGAAGCAGCTTCATTAACGAAGTTGTCAGCCTCGTTAACGACCCACCGTAAAAAAAAACAAAAACTACGACCTAGACAAGCTCGGTACCGAGTCAACAAACTCAGCAGCGAATATGATTATGAGAGAATTCAAATAAAAATAAAGATCTAGGACAAGGGTTACCACAACATAGTCAACCTGGTTGCGCTGCTTGATGCTCTGATCGTCGTCCAGTCGCCACAACCGTCTTTTTGGTTGCACACAAGCTCGTAAGAAGATAGAATATCATACCTTTAAATAGATAGATGCATCAACGTTCATTGACTCAGCAAGTAAATTAATCTACTTGCATAAACTAACTCACTCAATTGCTTGCTTTGGATCTAAAGCTTGAAAATTTCGTATTCAAACAATATCAACCTTCAAGTTTATAACTTTCTCTTTCAATCAAGTCAACAACTCAAATTACCTCAACTTTCATCTTGGTATAAGCACAACAAACAATCTTAACAATGGATAAAAGACATTCAACACATAATCTTACTCACGAATCATGCATAACTATGCCGGGTTTCAACCCCGAGCCTAGATAAAAGGACTACTCACTAATCATAACTATGAAACAAATAACTTCAATCAAAGAAAACATTGAAAACAAAACACTACTCAAATTAATAAGAAATATCATCTTACAAAGATTCAGAAGAAACCGACAACACCAAAATAACGAACCAAAGCCTCGACTAAAGACCCCGGTAACTCTCGTCCACCGAGCTCTTTGATCACAACTTCCGACTCGTCTCTCTCTTCTCTCGGTTCTTACTCTTCTCTCGTCTATCTACTACGATCCAATCCCCCCCTTCTATGCTAGAATAGAAAGGTATTTATACTAAAAAGGCTAGAAACTAAAAAAGGCTAAAAGATATAAACTTTCTTAAAAAGATAGAATCTATTCTAAAAGATACAAATAAAATCTAGAAAGATAACAAGACCTAAAATACATAATATAATAACCCTAAAATCATAAAAAGATACTCTACCGACACGGAAATAAATTCCCGCACATGATCGGTGAGTCACAAAGTCGTCTTCTCGATTATTCTATCTCGTGGCCTCGTTAACGAACCCTTCAAGGTCGTTAACGAGCCTGGGTTTGGCTTTCTTCAACACTTCTCTTCCAAAAACTCGAACTTCATCTTCTTCACTCTGTATTCTTCATCCTTTATCATAGCTCTTCAATTCCAGCTTCAAACAACAACCTTTCCTTGCTAAAACCTACAAAAAGACACAAAACAGAGTAGCTTCCATACTTTTCACAAAATATGTAAGACTATCCAAAAACACACAAAACTAACTCTAAACTTATCAAAACTAATCCTGATAACCTAAGAAAACCTATAAAAAACTATACTAAAATTACGAACATCAGTATTGTTTTTGGTTCCACTAACCCCTTGCTCATAGAAAGGTTCGAAAAGAAAATGAGTAGTGAGTTTGAGATGAGCATGGTACGGGAACTAATACTCTTTCTAAGACTTCAAATCTCTCAAAAGAAGGAAGGAACTAAGATCCATCAACAAAAATACATTAACGACATGCTGGGAAAGAATGGGATGGACACATCACAACCCATTGATACTCCCATCTCCCCCAACACAAAGGCTTGTTTCTCCTTTCCTTGACTCCTCTAACACTACTATGATTCAACTTGATTCCTTAATCATCTTGAAAATCCGAAAACACCTCCAAAAAGCCGGAAAAAATAACACTTGTGCATGCATCCATCCTACAAATTATACGAGATATATATCAACAAAAAATGCAAAGCATAAGCTAGAAAAGGAAGAAATCTAATCCTAAATACTCATTCAAAACTATACAAAACTAGATGACATCAATCAACACCATTGATTTCTCCGATCCAACGTCCCACATTTGATCAAATTTTACACTATAAGAGTTGTTCTCATCTGATCTCACATCATATGAAATTATTGACATTAATTTTTTTTAAACTATTATATATGTTTAGTTAATATTCTTAAAAATTAAATGTAAATAGAACTAAATTTTGATATTACAGGTTTACAAGATACGAGTACATCAACTAGTTTAAATAGATAATAAGAATATATGTATATATACATATATGGTCATGATTACGTGCAATGAGCGCTTACTTGTGAAATAAGCATGAATATGAGGCTTTGGATGAGGAAAAATAAGGATTTGAATCCTCTTACTTAAAAATGAGGAAAATATGGCACAAAAAAAATTTCGGTTTGAAAAAAAGGATATAGGAGACGCGTGCGGGATGTGAAAACAAGATTTTTGTACATCAAAACTGAGTTTTTGTGCATCAAATTTGTCCATGTATGCATTGAAAATAGTCAAATGTGCATAATAATTGCTATCTTATATACGTGTTTGTACATCTAAACTAACCTCCCTATGTGTCTCTAAATGAGTCGTGTGTGAATCAAAACAACTAAAAAGTGCATTTTGGTTGCATATGCATCAAAACTATCAGTGTGTGCATCAAAACTATAGTCAAATTTGCATAAAAAATAGCATCATTAATATCATATTATGCATCAAAACTAGTTGTGTGTTCGGTCACGTTGGTACAAGGCCACAGATTTAAAGCAACCTCGGAGGAGCCAAGCTGCAGCTCCGCGATCGCGGTGGTACAAGGCCGCGGTCACGGTCAACGTTCACTCGTATTCAGGATTTATCAACTCCACGATCTGATGAGCACTTTTATGTCGTGGTAAAAGCGTTGTCAAAGAAAAACCTAACTTCCGAACTTATGTATAGTGAAAGCTATTGGATCGTAAACGGTTAGCAAAGAGCTTGGGAACTGGAAATTAAGTTGTTCCCAAGGCAGCGGAAGTAAATAATCGCAAGTAATAAAGACAGTAAAGAACGCAGTTCCTTTATAGAGGAACCCCACTACAACCAACTAGTTGTATGGGTAAACCTCTACCTTCGCTTGGAGGATTTTGAATGACTCACTTATATTAATTGCTTTGTTCCTTAGTTACACAGCCGGATTCACACTTCTTTGTTCCTACGAGTTCTTCCTAACTCTAGCAACACTAGCAAATCCTCTCAACTGAGTTCCTAAGCTCACAACAGCAAAATACAAATAAGTCAGACCTTACACCGACTTCTCAGTTCCCTTGTCCTTAGGAACTTCAGCTTCACCGTCGTTGAGATCACACACTCGCCGGCGGGGACTTCTCTTCTTTTGTTTCCTTTTCTTAGATGTTGGTGTTTGAGAGTTCTGGGAGAAGTACTCAATCCGAGTACTATTCATTTGGCTTTATAGTCTAGGTGAGCTTGGGCAGTCGCATCTTTCGTTTGTGTCCAAAATTCCCTTTGCTTGATGCCCAAGTTGTACTTTCTTCACATGTGACTTTGATTTGAACTAGGTCAACTTCTTGGATCAATCGGACCGTTGGATGAAGCATGACAGTCTGATCCTCGGACTGTTCCTTCGGGCTGTCTGAGACAGAATCCCGCGATCTACGCTGAACGGTCGTTGTCCTCACATGTAAGTTCCCATGTCATGGGAACTGTCTTCTTCAGAGTTCCCTTGATGGAAACTCTTCATCGTTGTAAGCTTGTATTCTCTTGATGGAGTTCCCACTTCATGAGAACTTTCCTCTTCAGAGTTCCCTTGATGGAAACTCTGCAGTGTGGCCTGTTGTAGCTTTTGGTCATTCATAGGAGTTCTTGGCTGTACCTGTGTTCCTTAGAAATACTTGAACAAACCACATTAGTTCCCTATGGTGTTTGTCATTATCAAAACTTAAGAGAATTACATCGTTGATCCGTTGTTTAGAACCAGAGGTCCCAACAATTTCCCCCTTTTTGATGATGACAGACCCATCACAAAATATGCAAGTATTTCATGCTGATGAGTTCCTAAGTATGATTTTGGGAAGTCACTTTTAGTGAAACACTTAGATTTAGGAAACCACTTCTGGTGAGACACATAGTTCTTATTAAGCTTTTTATGCAATTGTTCCCCCTTAACTTATGCGTGGTCTGTGATAACTTAAACTTTTAACTCATCTCGCATTTTTTGTCTTTCCCCCTTTTGACATCATCGAAAACAAGCAAAGCAATAATAGGGAAGAAGGGAACACGCAATCAAAATAAAGACCATTTCATTACTTAAGATAATATGTACAATGGGAACCCAAGTACAATTTGTAGTCATTTCTGGATTAAGGGAAAAAGAAGGGAGAGATCACGGGGATTGAGGGGACAGGGCGTCACAGAGGCGCGTCAGGACTTGTGTAAGCTTTTCTTGTCCTCTGGCCAAAGTTGCTTGGTCCCTGGCAATCTGGTCGAGGGTGTTGGCAATGCGGAGCAACACTTGAGAGTTCCCCTCTTGTGCACCAGACTCCAGTTGAGCTGCTTCCTCTACGGGCTCAGAGTGCCTCATCTTCTGGACAACTGAAATGTCCAGTTCCCTTCCAAGCTCGATTTCGTCCTTAGAGGCGTCGTAGAGACCCTCTTTTTGTAGGAGCTTCTTGATCAGCCCAGAATAAGGAAGGGAATGGGACTTGGAAGCCATGCACTTCTCCATGTGCCCAAGGATGATTCTGGGAAGGTTGATGGGCTTCTTAAGGAGGAAGTGATAGAGGAGGATGGCATCAGGGATGTTGACCACCAGACGCTTCTCCAGGCGAGGGATCACCACATTGATGATGAATTGGTGAGCAAGCTTGGCGACCAGGGAGAGATGGTGCGTCGAGGGAACTTTGGAGGGAACCCGACCCTCAAAGATGGTGTTGTATACTTCGGCGCTATTGAAGTCCCCCCAGAGCTTGTTGGGCAATTCATTGAGCCCTTGACCTGGGACCTGGAGCTGAAGGCGGATTGTCGACGTTGTGAAAATAAACTCGTCGCCTTCATGGGAGAGAGTTCCCTGAGTGCAGTCGTTGGTGATAGTTAAATTGTTGTAAAATTGACGCACTTGTGAGGGATCTACACTCACAGTCTCTTTGCAGAGATTCTCCCATCCCTGGGCCTTGATCAGGTCCCACAGTTCCCTTAAGCCGTTGTTAATCAACACGTCCTCACTGATGATGAGTGGTTGGAGGAGCTTGCGGCGTTCATCCACTGGATGCTTTGTAGAAGAGGTCCCCTTCTTTGCTGTGATCCTAGACCTGTTCCACCTAGAGACCATGCGAGGTCCTTTCTGCTGAGGGGGTGCAGCCGCTTCAATCATAAGCACGCGGTCCCTTGGCGGTTGGGAACTCGTGGACACCACCATTTGGTGTCCAGGTGTTGGGATTCGTGCTTGCTCCTTAGCAGCTGGAGCTTCTTCTTCTTCTTCGACCTCATCGTGGGAGGTCCCTTCTTCCTCGGAGGAGCTTGAGCCCTCCGCGTCATCTTCAGGATGACTGGTTGTTGCCCGAACACCACCAGCTGGTGCTGGGTCCCTTCTCTCCGTGGGCTCGTCAGGAGCCACCTTTTCTGGGGACTTTATCCCTTGGGAGACTGTGTGCTCAGAGGGGTCCTGGTTGAGCTCTTCCTCTATTGCCTTGAGCTGGGCCTCCTCCTCCAGAGTTCCCATGATGATAGGAGGAGGGTCCTTGGCCATTTTGCCTATGACCACAGAGAGAGGGAGATCATCGTCGTTTGAGGTAAGAGCGACGACACTTTTGGATGGTGAGGGAGAGGGAAGTTTGGTGGTGGTGGGGGATGTGGTGGAAGAGGGAAGAGAATAGGAAGGAAGAGGAGTGGAGAGTTGTGTAGAAGGGGGAGGAATGGATGCGGTGACTTTGGGAGTAGAGATCCCCGAAGTAGAAATGGGAGAGGTGGAGGTGTGTTTTGGTGAAGAAGGAGGAGAGGGAGTTTTGTGAGGTGGAGGTGGAGTTGGAGTTCCCGTAGTTATGAGAATGGAAGGAAGTGAGGAGGGTGGGGTTCCCTTTGAGGTGGGAACTGAAGGAGGTGGTGGAGGAGGAGTCTGCTGTTTTGTGGGAGGAGGTTTGGAAGGTCCCTTGGTTAGAAGAGGAGGGAGAGAGGAGGAAGAGGGGAGTAGAGTTTGGGGTTTAGAGGTCCCATCGTCGGAAGGGAAAGGGAAAGGAGGTTTGGGAGCACAGGAACTCTCCTTGGAGCAGTTCAAGTAGTCCTCAAACTTGAAGAAGGCTTTCTTCCTGGGCTCCGAAAATTCAGAGACCTCAGAATGTTTTCATTTTTTGGATTTGGAGGGATCGTGGGAATGTTTGGATTTTTTGGGTTTTGAGGGGTCTTTTGAGGAGTGGCGTCGTTTGGATGAATGGCGGTGTTTGGATTTTCGGGGTTTTTCATTGATGGAAGGGCGAGCGTATCCGAAATTGTCAACGATGACAACTCCAGAGGAGGTGTTGGTGGTTGAAGGAGGAGGAAGAGATTCGGAAGAGGAAGAAGTCCATGCGACAGTTTCGTCGGCCGGAGGAGGAGGAGGGGGCAAGAAGGGGCTTACTTGGTTGTAGAGCCCTTGGATAAGAACATCCTTCATGGTTGAGTCTGGTTCTTGCTCAATCTCTTTTAGTTGAGAGATGAAGAGAATGCGAGGATTGGCGAGGACCCACGCTTTGATCTGGGCAAAAGTGTGTGGAGGGGCCATTTTTGTAAGATTTGAAGGTTTTGGAGGTTTCTTGAAAAAGGGAGTGAAAGGGATGTGGAGAAGAAGAATTGCAGAGATGGAAGATGGAATAAGGTCCCAAAAATGGCAAATGAGGGTTTTAAGGAGAGAGGGGAGGCGAGGGGTAGAAAGGGAAGTGGAAAAAACCTCGATAACTGTCGCCCAAGGAACGTGGGGCATCGTTTCAACTTCCATAGCACGCTTCTGGACACGCGGCACGATCTCTAGGGAAGTCCTTTTCAAAATTTGAATACTTGGCCTCTAATGCTTCTGAGCCTCTGACACAAAAGTCCGTTTCCCAAGTGACGGTTTGTCTTTGTAGATGAGTCATCGTTCCCTTGCTAGTTTGTATCAGTTCCCATGATCATATCAAGGTCAGGGAGAGTGAAGTGGTTAAGGGAACTTCACACTCATCCTTTTGTGGGGCTAGGGAACTCAAAAGGGAAGCAGACAATTTGCAACTCGATAAAGGAAATAGTTTGGCTCATGAGAAGCATTTGTCTGGTCCCTAGCTTAGGGTGGGTCATATGATCAACCGTCATGGTGGCTTGTAAAGAGGGATAAAGGGAACTCTGGTTGATCATTTTGGGCCAAAAGAAATAGAGTTCCTATGTACACATTTATCTTTAGACTAGTAATCACGGCATAGTGAAAGCAATAAGTCCAAGTTCCCTAGCATGCAATCTTGTATAAACTAGTCAGGCATTGAGGGAGAAACAAACAGGGACTTGTTTAGTTTAGAGTTATCATCCCTAGAAGCATTCGAAAACGCTGGTAAGGACGTCTGTCTAAAGCTTTGGTAAGAATGTCCGCAATTTGCTCTTCAGTTCTACAGTGTTCCATCGAGATGTTCCCACTTGCAACATTGTCACGTAAAAAGTGATGCCTTATATCAATATGCTTAGTTCTAGAATGATGCACAAGATTTTTGGAAATGTTTATGGCACTAGTGTTATCACAAAGTATGGGAACTGGCCCAAAAGACATACCGTAATCCTGGAGTTGTGACTTAAGCCATAGAACTTGGGAACAACACGATGCGGCAGCCACATATTGTGCTTCAGCTGTGGAGAGTGCCACTGAATTTTGCTTTTTAGATCCCCATGAAACTAAGCATGACCCTAGGAACTGGGCCATTCCAAATGTGCTCTTTCTATCAACCAGGTGCCCTGCAAAGTCAGCATCTGTGTATGCAATGAGCTCAAGGGAACTGTTCCTTGGATACCAGAGGCACAAGTTACCGTTTCCTTTGAGATACCTGAAAATTCTCTTCACCTCTTTCAGGTGTGATTCCTTAGGGTTAGCTTGAAAACGAGCACAAAGACATACGGAGAACATGATATCAGGTCTACTAGCTGTTAAGTAGAGAAGGGACCCGATCATACCTCGATAGTTCCTTTGGTCCACACTAATACCTGTTTCATCCGCATTGAGCCTTGAATTTGGTGAGATGGGAGTGTCAATGGGCTTGGAGTGTTCCATCCCATACTTCACGAGCATTTCCTTGATGTAATTCTGTTGATGAATCTTTGTTCCCTCCTTGGTTTGGGATATTTGAAGTCCAAGGAAGAACGTGAGTTCCCCAATGAGACTCATTTCAAACTCACTGCTCATGAGGTCCTTAAATTTCTCTACAAGAGTTTCGTTAGTTGCTCCAAACACAATGTCATCAACATATACTTACACAATCAAAATGTCTGTAGACTCTTTCTTTAAAAACAAAGTCTTGTCTATGGAACCGCGAAGGTATCCATGGGACAAGAGGAATTGAGCAAACCTTTCATACCAAGCTCTGGGAGCTTGTTTGAGTCCGCAGAGGGCCCTCTCCAGGAAATAGACATGGTTGGGTAACTTCTCATCTTCGAATCCTGGAGGTTGGGCCACATACACTTCTTCCTTGAGATGTCCATTGAGGAAGGCTGTTTTCACATCCATTTGATAAAGCTTGAATCCTTGGTGAGCAGCATAGGCATTTAGAAGTCGGATGGCCTCGATCCTGGCAACCGGTGCGAAGGTCTCATCGTAGTCGATTCCTTCCTCTTGCTTGTAGCCTTGTGCCACTAGCCTGGCCTTGTTTCTTGCTACAGCCCCAGTATCATCGAGTTTGTTCCTAAAGACCCATCGAGTTCCTATGATGTTCTTGTTTTTGGGCCTAGGAACCAGCTTCCAAACTTTGTTCCTCTCGAACTGGTGGAGTTCCTCTTGCATGGCTTGAATCCAATCTGGGTCCTTCAAAGCTTCCTTGATATTCTTGGGTTCCATCATGGAAACAAACGTGTTAAAAGCACAAAAATTATTGAGAGAGTAACGAGTTTGTACACCTTTATCATAAGGGGAGATGATGTTCTCAATGGGGTGGTCCTTCCTTTGTTGAAAGGTTCTTGTGTGAGTGGGTTCCCTTGCATGTGTGTCATCTTCAGTAGCTGTTTCTGTGTCATGGGAACACTCATCTTCAGCTTCTTCATTTGATGTTTCTTCAGAGATTTCTGGCAAGTTCCCTCTTTGTTCCCCTTGAATACTGGATTCTGGCAGGGTGTTGTCTTGGGGGACAGAGGAGTTGTTCCCTGAAGAGGGAACCTCAAGAGAGTTGGAGGTGTCTTGTAGTTCTTCTGAGGAGGGAGCCTCGAGGGAGATTTGATCAGTGAGAGTTGGATCTCCGTCGTTGTTCCCTGGTTGTGGGATGTTGCTTGCACTTGGATAGTGTTCATCCCTTTTCCTTGGCTCATCATCGTCATCATCATCGTCTTCTTGCCTGACTAGTTTGAACAAAGTTCCCTTCCCTTGGGTCTCTGTTCCCATCTTTACAAACTTTTCGTTGAAGACGACATGAATGCTTTCCTCTATCTTCTTGGTCTTCTTATTGTAGACTCTGTAAGCCTTGCTTTGTGATGAGTATCCCAGGAAAATCCCTTCGTCGCTTTTGGGGTCGAATTTGTCAAGATTGTCTTTGCCGTTATTGGGAACAAAGCATGTGCAACCAAATGTTCTCAAGTGTGAGATGTTTGGTTTTCTCCCTTTGATGAGCTCATAAGACGTCTTGTTGATCAGGGGCCTTGTCATGACTCGGTTCAGGATGTACGTAGCTGTGGAGATGGCTTCAGTCCAGAAGTACTCAAGAACTCCACTTTCAATCATCATGGTTCTAGCCATGTCCTCCAGAGTTCTGTTCTTTCTCTCGACCACTCCATTTTGCTGAGGAGTGCGAGGAGCTGAGAAGTTGTGAGAGATCCCATTTTTCTCACAAAAGTTTAGGAACTCTGAGTTTTGAAACTCAGTTTCGTGATCAGATCTGATTGCTTTCAGTTTTAGCCCCAAGCTTACTTCTGTTCTTTTGATGAAGGGCTCAAATTCTTCAAAAGCTTGTGATTTTGCCACCTTTTTGGGTTTGAAGGAGTTCCTGGTCTGTTTCCCTCGAACACATGCTTCACACATTTTGACTCCTTCGAGATTGATACGTGGAAGACCAATGACCAGATCATGTAGATAAAGCTTCAGGATTTGATTTACACCTGCATGTCCCAGTCGTCTATGCCAGAGTTCCGTGTCATCTTGGGAACTTGCAAGACACAGCTTCATTGGTGGTTTAAATTCTGTATCTACTACATAAACGTTGTTGTGCCTTCTTCCTCTCAGAATCACTTTGTTGGTCTTTTTGTTGATGACTAGGCATTCGTCTGAGTCAAAGGTGACAACGTTGTTTCCTTGATCACATATTTGGGCAACACTTAAGAGATTGTATCCCAGATCTTTCACCAAGTTGACATTGCTGATTTTGATTGATCTATTTAGCAATACTTCTCCCTTTCCAATTACTTCTCCCTTGTTTTTATTGCCAAATGAGACATGGCCTCCTTCGGCATGAGTGTGGAGTGAGATGAGGATATCCTTGTTTCCGGTCATATGGTTCGAGCATCCACTGTCTATGAACCATGCATTGTTCCCTCTCACTGCCACCTACAAGGTAAAGTTAGTGTTTTGCAAGGGAAAATATTCTCATTTAAGTCGTAGTCAGCGATGTTGATATCATTAGAGTTAGAGTTCCTTTGACGATTGGCATGATGTTTTTGTTTGTTTAGGAACTCACGGTTTCTAAGGGTTTGGGCTTTCTTCTTGGGACATGCTTCCTTGTAGTGCCCATGAGCACCACAGTTCCAGCACGTCTTGTAGTATTCTCCCAGGTAGTACTTTGGGTGTGGTCTCTGGATTCTGTTCCTATCCATGGTTTCCTTGTTGTACACCCGTGACCCGTTTCCCTTAGCAATTTGGACATAAAGTCTATGTCCAGTGTTCCTAGTGTAGTAATCTCTCTCACCACCGTTCCCACATTCTAGGACCCTGATTTTTTCTTCAAGATGAGCATTTTTCTGTTTCTCGCATTGAAGTTCTAAGGCCCTACACTCATGGATTTCA
Source organism: Fallopia convolvulus (assembly GCA_964016875.1). Lineage (NCBI taxonomy): Eukaryota > Viridiplantae > Streptophyta > Magnoliopsida > Caryophyllales > Polygonaceae > Fallopia > Fallopia convolvulus. The sequence goes on from OZ024730.1 coordinate 23,713,406, forward strand.
TGTTCACTCAGGGGTGACGTTCCATTCTTTGAGGATTCACCTTTGTATCCTATGCCGTGTTTGGCTGTGACAAACTTAATTTGGGAACTCGAGGCTTCAAGATGGTCAGGAGTCTTACTTAGGTTTTGCAAGAGGGTGTTTTCATCTTTCTCTAGAGTTTTGATTTCATTTCTAGATCTACGATGTGAGACACATGAGACTTGAGTTTTTCAAGAAGGGATATGCAGTTGGGACAAGGTTCAAGACCAACTAATTGAGCATTTATGTGTTCCTGTTTTTCCAACTTGTTTTGCAGTTTTATGTTATCTTTGACAAGACTTGAAAGGATTTTCAACAGCTCAGGTTTTTCATAGTTGTTTAAGGAATCAAGAACAATTTCAGTGGTTACCTCACTGGGTTGTTCCCCAGTGGTTTCTCCTATGGCCATGCCACACATGTCTGGGAGTGCCCATGACTCGGGATCTTCGTCTTCATCATCGCTCCAGGTGGCAATGTAAGCCTTCTTCCCTTGCTTCCGTCCGTCAGTTCCCTGTGGGCATTCCTTAGCGAAGTGTCCTTTCTTGTTGCACTTGTAGCATGTGACATCGGTGAGGTCCTTCTCTGTGGATTTTCTTTGGGAACTCTGCCCTTTTCCCCAGTTCTCACTGTTCCTTTGAGACTTCCCTTTGTAGAAGTTTCGAAGAGCCTTTGTTACGAGAACTAGCTCCTCATCCTCTTCTTCTTCGGAGTCTTTGTGTTGTTCTTGGGTTGATTTGAGCATCTTCTCGATCTTGAGTGCGATCCCTCGATGAGCTCGAGTCTGTTCCTTATCATCGATCTTTCTCTTCTCGTGTCCTACTAGCTTTCCAAACACTTGATGGAGCATGAGTGTTCTATTTTCCGGATTTTCCTTGAACATTGTTCTCTCGTTTGCCCATTCTCCAGTCAATCCGTTGAAGAGTTGTTGGACCTTCATCTTATGGGTGATTTCTTCTTTGGTGATCCCCAAGACTTCCATTTTGGTGCAAAGTCCTTCAAATCGGGACTGGTAGCTATCGACAGACTCTCCCATCTCCATTTGGAAGTTGTAGAACTCCCTTTTTGCATTCATCTGAAGATCTTCTCGGAGATCTGAGTTCCCAACGTGCATTTGTTGGATGGCTTCCCACATTTCCTTGGCTGTGTCAAGGTTTGCTACCCTGTCACAGTCTTGTACACACATGGACCTCTTCAGGTATTGTTTGGCTTTGTAGTTTGCCTCCATACACTTTTATTCGTTGGGTCCCCACTTTGAGAGGTCATTGACTATAGCTGGATCGATTTCGAAGTTGCCTCTCTCTATAACACACCAGGCTTGGTAGTCTTGGCCACGCATCCAATCCTTCATGTCGCGTTGCCAGCTTTCAAATCTTCCTGTAATAATCCTTGGTGGCTTACTAGTGTTGTTCCCCACTTGAGTAAGTTCCTGACCATTTGATGCCTGCGATGCTAACACAAATCTAGAGCGCTTGCTCTGATACCAATTATTAAATCGTAAACGGTTAGCAAAGAGCTTGGGAACTGGAAATTAAGTTGTTCCCAAGGCAGCGGAAGTAAATAATCGCAAGTAATAAAGACAGTAAAGAACGCAGTTCCTTTATAGAGGAACCCCACTACAACCAACTAGTTGTATGGGTAAACCTCTACCTCCGCTTGGAGGATTTTGAATGACTCACTTATATTAATTGCTTTGTTCCTTAGTTACACAGCCGGATTCACACTTCTCTGTTCCTACGAGTTCTTCCTAATTCTAGCAACACTAGCAAATCCTCTCAACTGAGTTCCTAAGCTCACAACAGCAAAATACAAATAAGTCAGACCTTACACCGACTTTTCAGTTCCCTTGTCCTTAGGAACTTTAGCTTCACCAACGTTGAGATCACACACTCGCCGGCGGGGACTTCTCTTCTTTTGTTTCCTTTTCTCAGATGCAGGTGTTTAAGAGTTCTGGGAGAAGTACTCAATCCGAGTACTATTCATTTGGCTTTATAGTCTAGGTGAGCTTGGGCAGTCGCATTTCGTTTGTGTCAAAAATGCCCTTTGCTTGATGCCCAAGTTGTACTTTCTTCACATGTGACTTTGATTTGAACTAGGTCAACTTCTTGGATCAATTGGACCGTTGGATGAAGCGTGACAGTCTGATCCTCAGACTGTTCCTTCGGGCTGTCTGAGACAGAATCCCGCGATCTACGCTGAACGGTCGTTGTCCTCACATGTAAGTTCCCATGTCATGGGAACTGTCTTCTTCAGAGTTCCCTTGATGGAAACTCTTCATCGTTGTAAGCTTGTGTTCTCTTGATGGAGTTCCCACTTCATGAGAACTTTCCTCTTCAGAGTTCCCTTGATGGAAACTCTGCAGTGTGGCCTGTTGTAGCTTTTGGTCATTCATAGGAGTTCTTGGCTGTACCTGTGTTCCTTAGAAATACTTAAACAAACCACATTAGTTCCCTATGGTGTTTGTCATTATCAAAACTAAAGAGAATTACATCGTTGATCCGTTGTTTAGAACCAGAGGTCCCAACAACGTCCCAACAAAATCAAGGGTCACACCACAAAGACTCAGATTTTCGGTGTTTAAATGATCTTACTACAGTAATAAAAGGTGATTTTCAAACTTCAAACTAATAATCTAAGAAAACAAAAGAAAAACAAGTAAAATAATTGAGTTTTCAAGTAGAAAGAAAGCATCCAACTAGCTTCGTATCCATTGCATACATCATTGATCCTTGATTATTCTTATTTCAATTCCCTTGACTAATCTATTGTGAATTCATGGAATTCAAGCTCAAAGTGGTTATTAATATGCACCGTCTTTAATAACCTTTAACCAATTATCCTAGAAAACCTTCTATGTCAAATTGATCATGCAAATTAGTTTAAAGCATTCAATAGAAACATCGTTCATAAATTCCACTGTATATTCATGAAGTTTTGTGATTGAATTCTCCTCCTTAAATTAATCTTATTCCACTGTATATAAGTCTAATCAAAGGATTCATCCATGAACAATCGAACTCCACCGTATATTAAGTTATTCTAGTTATGATTCAACCTAGAAATCAAAATAGGTGATCAAGCTATTAAAATCCTAAGCAAATCTAATGAATTAAGCATGGAGTAATTCAATCTAGTCAAGCCAAGTTGAAATAATTCAAATCTCACAATCAATCATGGATACAACTTCAACTAACTAGTTGGACATGAGAAATTAGCTAGAAAACAACATTAAAGAAGAAATCAAACTTACACGAGTCAGGTTTCTCTTCAAATTCTTCTCTAGGGTTTTAGTCTCCCCAGTTCTCTCTAAATCTCTCTCAAAGTTGAATAACGTAATAATGCTTCTCTCCCAAAGTAAAACCCTAAAGAGTATGTATATCACAATCTAAAAACATTCTAAAATAACAAGAAAATAACTAAAAGATAAAACGAAGCCTCAGAATCAACGCCTGATCAACGCGACCTTAGGCGCGGTTTGAAATGTAGGAGCGCGGTCGCACTCTCGGCTCCTTGACCGCACTAAGCCTGCAGTGGCCTCCATCTCCTCTGCGTGGTTTGAGTCTCCTGAGCGCCCCGAGCCGACCCGTCCTTTGTCGTGCATTGATACTTCAATGCTCTCCACCAGTTTCTTCACTCCTCGCACTTGTTCCTAGCTCCATAGCTCCGGTCCCTTACTTGACTTCCACCAAGCTCACCTCTCGATCACCTTAATCGTGCAATAAAGCACAAAAGAGCGTAGATTTCGAACTAAACTAAAACAAAACTAAAGTACGAATTAAGGTGAAAATCTAGCTAGAAATGCATGAAAAGAGAATAGAAACATGCTCTAAAACCTATAACTATATGCTCTATCACGATTGCGAGATTTACTCACCGCGCCCGCGGTTTTACACGTCAGCGAAGATCCGAGACGGTGATTTATTTTTCATGTTTTTGGTGACTACTTAAGCCTTGTTTTCAGACCTTTTGGGAGAGACCTCTCTTAGACCTAATTTTCATTATTCCAGATTTTTGTATTCTCTGTTTCATGAAGAACTAAACTCTTAGGTCTTATTCAAGTTGAAGCTATTCAAACTCATGTTGTTGTGAGATTCTTCTATTCATGTTTATTTCTACATGTTATTTCAATTCTTTTGTGCATACTTATTATTGATTGTATTTGATTTCTACTTGATTGATCACCTTGTTGGAATTAATACTTTCCATTGCTAGATCTAGGTTTTCTCGTAACAAAACCTTATCTTTGTAGCAACTCAAATGGTTTAGGACTCGTTGGACTAAAATAATTGAGAAAGAGATTTGAATGCATGTTAATTGTTTGACTCGTTAAAATTCAATTGCATGTATCCTGTTTATCCTTGTTCTCATTGCTAATATCCTTATGATTTATGATCGTTTCATGAGTTGTTTGGATGTTAAGTTTGCATGTCTCGTTGCCATGTTATATATCTGATCAGGATAGGATAACCAAAAGAAATAACTTGTTTGAATCTATGATTAATAACTTGAGGAAGAAAGTGGATGCTTGAATAGGATTGCTTTTCCCTAAATTGATAAAAGCTCAATCTTTGCTTTCGTTAATTGATTGATTTGTCTGATTTAATTCCTTAGTGCTAGTTTACAATTCAAAAATCCCCCTTTTTGTTACTATTGAGTTGATAATAATATTACTTAGAGTTACAAGTGACTCTTGGGTACGACCCCGACTTACCAACTATACTAGTTGATAATTAGGGAATTATATTTTGATTTGGCACGACGACTTTTAGCCAGTCAAATTTTGGCGTTGTTGCCGGGGACACTTTGCTTTAATTCTATGTTTTTATTGTTACCAACTCTGGTGTGGACCCAATTTTATGGTCCACACCCGTACTACTGATTCTTCTCTTTTGCCTTTTGATTCGGAGATTGAAAGACCCTTTCTAGGTTGAGACGTGAAGCTCAGAATCGACCCCGTGAATTGCCTTTCAACTTGAATTATACCGAAGTTGAGAAAATGGGAGATCAGACTTTTAGGCAGCTAACTGCCCCAAAATTTCAACAATAGCCCCAGGATGTAAAGTTCCATGTGCTGAATGAAGGTGTCAAGTTTGAGTTGAAGTCCGGATTGATCCACCTTTTGCCACAATTCCATGGCTTGGGTTGAGAAGACCCCAACAAACATCTTTCTGAATTTGATCAGGTATACTCTAGTATGAAACCTGTTGATATAACTGAAGACAAAATCAAAGTTGAGGGCGTTTCCTTTCTCTTTAAAGGATTCGACCAATGAGCGGCTCTAAATCTTTCTCCAGGCTCCATTGATACCTGTACTAAGATGAAAGCATCATTCTTGGAGAAGTGCTTTCCAGCCACCAAGCAGAACAGTTTGAAGAAGAGCTTGAGCAACATTAAACAACAGGTTGGGGAGAGCCTGTATGATTATCATGAGTCCTTCAAGAGGATGTGTACTAGTTGCCCATATCATGGGTACTCTAATCAAGATCTAGTGCTCTATTTCTTTGGTGGACTGTTGGAAGATGAGCGCAAAATGGTGAATGCATCTTGTGGTGGAAGCCTGATGAACAAGACACCATCAGATGCCCTTGAGCTTTTTTCTGAACTATTTGAGAATTCAAGGCAATTCAACAAGAGAATTGGCACAGAAGGAGTAAATGCTATGGACTCCTCATCTTTTGCTTTAAGATCTGAGGTGGCAGAGTTGAAAGATATGATGAAGAGGTTCATGGTACAAGGAACCCCTCAACAACTAAAGACATGTGAAATTTGTGCTGACACACTTCACCCTACTGATGCATGCCCACAACTCTAAGAACCTCAGGCTCAAGTTAATGGTGTAGGAGGCTATGGACCTCCTAGACCTTGCTTTGATCCTTATTCTAACTCTTACAACCCAGGATGGGCAGCTAATCGAAATCTCTGATATGGGAATCAAAATCTGCCGCAATATAATCAGCATGGAGGAAATAAACAATACATGCAACCTTATGCTCCTAGACCTCCAATTTAAAATCAGAACAACTCATTCAATGCTGAAGAGATGTTTGCAAGGCTTGCTAACACAATGGATCAGTTGGGAAAGAACACTCAAGCTAGTATCAAGAACATAGAGACTCAAATCAGTCAACTAGCTACTACAGTGGGCAAATTGGAGGCCAGAGATTCAGGAAAATAACCAGCTCAGCCCATCAATCCAAGGGAGAATGTGAGTGCTATCAGATTAAGGAGTGGAAAAGAGCTGAACAGAGACATAGATGTATTTGAAGATCCACGAACTGAGAATTCAGATTTTCGGAAGAACGACTACGCGACCGCGATGAGCAACGTCCGCGATCGCGGAGTTGGAACTCAAAGCATCGAAAATTCAATCGAGGATTCCGCAACCACGGTGACAATGTCTGCGATCGTGGAGGCGAGGAACTTTGGAATTCCAAAAATCCGATTTTCCACGACCACGGGACTCAATCCGCACCCGCGGACTTGTAACTGAACTAGAAGATTGTTAGGTTCGACCTTAGTTTCCTCCAATGAATTCACAAAAGCCTATTCCTCTGTTCCCTGAGGAACTCAAGGATACAAAGAAGCCAGAACATGACAAGGAAATCTTTGAGACATTCTCCAAGTGTGAGGTAAACATCCCTTTGCTTAATCTAATTAACAGCGTTCCTAGATTTTCTAAACTTCTAAAAGAGTTGTGCACTATTAAGAGGAACCAAAATTTAAAAGGGAAACACAAGGTTAAGGTCAGTGAACATGTCTCTGCTGTATTTCAAAGGCGTATGCCTAAGAAGTGCAGTGATCTAGGCATGTTTAGCATTCCCTGCATAATAGGATACACTAAAATTGATAAAGTCATGCTTGATTTAGGTGCCTCTATTAATGTCATGCCTTATTCTGTTTACACTTCACTAGGCTTAGGACCTTTACATGAAACTGATGTGATTGTTCAATTAGTTGATAGCTCCACAGTCTAACCGAAAGGGAATGTTTAGGATGTGCTTGTAATGGTTGACAACTTGATATTCCCTGTTGATTTCTTTGTGCTTGACATGGATCATGATGTGCATGATGCACCCATTCTGTTAGGTAGACCTTTCATGAAAACTACTAGAACAAAAATTGAAATGTGTAAAGGTGTCCTAACCAAGGAATTTGATGGGGAAATATTTGAATATAGCATGGATAATGCTATGAAATACCCCCATGATGATCACTCTATGTGCTCCATTGATGTAATTGATCCTATTGTGCAAGATGTTTTTGATACTACTTGTGTAGATGAATTACAATCTGTTCTAGAGAATATCATCGACCCTTCTTGTTTGGATTATGAATTGCCTGATAGATATCATGAGATCCTTGCTGATTTGAATGCTTGTTGTGAATCTCATGCTGATGCTTTGGCCATTGGGCCCATACCACTAACTCTCCCTAGCGAGAAGTTGCTTCCTTCTGTAGTGCAAGCATCAGAGATTGAGCTTAAGCAGCTCCTTGAACATTTGAAATATGCTTTCCTTGGAGAGGGTGATACTTTGCATGTTATTATCTCTAAAAAACTCTCCAAGGAATAAGAGGATAAATTAGTGCAAGTACTTAAGGAGCACAAGACAGCCCTAGGTTGGACCATTGCTGACATTAAAGGGATTAGTCCCTCTACATGCATGCATAGGATCCTTCTAGAAGATGATGCCAAGCCATCCAGACAAGCACAAAGAAGGCTCAACCCACCTATGATGGAGGTAGTCAAGAAGGAGGTGTTGAAGCTCCTACAAGCAGGTATGATTTACCCCATCTCTGATAGTCAATGGGTTAGTGCGACCCAAGTTGTGCCCAAGAAGGGTGGTATTACAATGGTAGAAAATGTCATAGGGAGTTAGTCCCCACTAGAGTCCATACTGGTTGGAGAGTTTGCATTGATTACCATAACACGGTAACTAGAAAAGATCACTTTCCCTTGCCATTTATTGATCAAATGCTTGAGCGACTTGCTGGTCGTTCCTATTACCCCTTTCTAGATGGATATTCAGGGTATTTTCAGATTGCCATTGCACCAGAGGACCAAAAGAAGACGAGATTTACATGTCCTTTTGGCACTTTTGCATACCGTAGAATGCCATTTGGATTATTTAATGCACTCGGGACATTCCAAAGGTGTATGGTTAGTATGTTTTCAGAATATATTGAGAATTTTATTGAGGTTTTTATAGATGACTTTAGAATACATGGAGATGACTTTGAGGCCTACTTAAACCATCTTTCTTTAGTCCTTCAAAGATGTCTAGAAACCAATTTGGTTCTAAACTCTGAGAAGTGTCACTTTATGGTTGAGGAAGGCATTATTTTGGGTCACATAGTGTCATCCACAAGTATTGAGGTCAATAAGGCAAAGATTGATATCATTCAGTCCTTGCCTTATCCTACTAATGTGCGTGAAGTGAGTTCTTTTCTAGGCCATGCAAGTTTCTATCGCAAGTTTATTAAAGACTTTTCAAAGATGTCAACCCCATTGTGTGAATTGCTGAAGAAAGATGTGCCTTTTGAGTTCAATGAGGCATGCAAAAAGACGTTTGATGAGCTGAAAATCCGCCTTACAAGTGCACCAATAATTCAAGCCCCGGATTGGTCTCAACCATTTGAGATCATGTGTGATGCTAGTGACTATGTTGTTGGGGTTGTTTTGGGTCAAAAGGAAGCTAGAGCATCTCATTATACATTATGCTTCCATGACCTTGAATGATGCCCAGAGGAACTACTCCATCACTGAGAAGGAAATGCTTGTTGTAGTGTTTGCTTTGGAGAAGTTCAAGCAATATCTTTTAGGGACAAAGGTGATAGTATACTCAGACCACGCAGCACTTCGTTATTTAATGACGAAAAAGGAAGCAAAGCCAAGACTGATTAGATGGATTCTCCTGTTGGGTGAGTTTGATATAGAGATCAAAGACAAAAAGAGAGTAGAGAACATTGCGGCTGATGATCTAAGTAGGCTTGTGCATGAAGAAAATACGCCAGAAAGCCAAGATCAGATTCAAGGGCGTTTTCCCGATGACACATTGTTCGAGGTCCGAAAAGTCGATTCTGCGATCGTAGAGATAAAAAACCGCGCTCGCGAGGCTGTGATAACGCCTATTGTAGTCATATTTTAGGGTCTAGTTGCATATTAATTTAGAGCATTTTCATGCATATTTTGCACATTTTATATTTATTTTATTTTTGCATTCGGATTCTACACTCTCGTTTTTATATTTTTCAGGTATTTAAGCTATCTTTGGAGGGAAATTAAATTAAAGAATAATAAGAAGATGGTGATAAGCAACGCATAGGCTGAAGAAACTTGACAATTGGGCTTTTGATGTGATCTAGCAACAAAAAGTGAGGCGGAGGCCCACATGTGCGGTAAGATTTATATATTGAATAATTGCAACCTATCCATATATAGCTTTAGGGGAAAAACACGTTATTTTTTTTTAGCCGGTAAGATTTAGGATAGTCCAAGTACTACTTGGACTAGCCTAGAGCACCCTTGAACGATTGAGAACATATTATTATATATAGGAGGATAGCTTAGGTTTATTTATCTTGTTTTTTGGGGAGTTAGCCTTCGTTTGTTTGGAGAGCCACAGAGAACAGAATTTCACGAGGAGTTTTCGGCCATCGTTTGAAGAATTTTTTTGTTTCAAGATCTAGCCCTTTGATTTGGATTATCTATATAATTGAGACTAAATTTTCTTACTCTTTAATTGTATTGAATAATTCTTTGCTAGTTTATTTATTGTGATTATGTATTCTCAATCATGCTTGGCTAAATTCCTAGTTCTAGGGTTTTGGTGATCCATTCAATGTGTATTTATTAAAGTTATATTCTTTGCCTGAATTGAAATATATTTGATTCAATCCTAGATGTTTTATGCCTTAGTAACTTTTGCGAATGGGAACTTGTCAAAGTTTGAGACTTAAAGGTAATAACTTTGATAAGTAGTAAGACAAGGAATTGAGATTGAAAGATACTTTTCTTGTCGGAACCCTAGGATTTGAACCTGAGTTTCTATAATGCGAAGGTGTATTGATTTCTCTTGTGGATTAATAGTTGTCATAGAAACCTTAAGGTTGGGTTGAGTTAGCAAGTCGCGAAAGCGGATGTTAATTCAGTTTAATCTTAAATTCTAAGTGCTAACTGGTCTAGATAACTACCTTCAAATAATTGGAAATTGATTCAGGTAGAGTATAATTTTATTTTTTGAAACATTGTTGTGGTGATCCTTAACCTTAAACAGATCTATTCCATAGTTTTTATCCTTTATTTGCATAATTAGTTGTTACCTTAGTTATAGATTTCAATTCTTCCTTATACTTTTGGCCTAATTTACTAGTAAAGTTCCAATTGGTATTACATTGGTCCTTGTGGGATCGACGCTTGAGGTACTATAATTGACCCCGTTCGCTTACGGGTTAGTTTTGGTTGCATCAGGTTGCAACTTAGACGGGCGAAAATCTTCATAATTTTCCACGATCGCGAGAACCCGTCCGCGCCCGTGGACCTAACTTCGACGGCGATCTCGATCCATGAGTTGAGGAGTTTATTTTTGAGGTCCATTCGTTTATGCCATGGTATCCAAACATTGTTAACTACCTCAACTCAAGGGAGTTTCCACCTAATTTTACCAAGGCTCAAAAGGACAAGTTGCGTCATGAATCCTGATTCTATGTTTGGGATGATCCTTATTTATGGAAGCACTACACAGATCAGGTAATCCGACGTTGTGTCCCGGATTCTGAGGTACAATCTATCCTTTCTTTCTGTCATTCCTACGCATGTAGGGGTCATTTTGGGACTAACAAAACTGCTATGAAGTTCTAGAAGCTGGTTTTTATTGGCCTCATATTTTTAGGGATGCTTATGCTTTTTGTAAATCATGTGATCGTTATTAGAGGGTGGGTAAATTTCCAAGAGACATGAGAGATGCCTCAATCTCGCATGATATTTTGTGAAATTTTTTATGTTCGGGGCATTGATTTCATGGGACCTTTTCCCTCTTCTTATGGGAACCTATATATTTTGCTTGCGGTGGACTATGTTTCCAAGTGGGTGGAAGAAAAGGCCACCAACAGAACTGATGGTTCAAAAGAAGTTGCAGGTTTCCTTAAAGACAGCATTTTCTCTAGGTTCGGGAATCCCAAAGCATTAATAACAGACAAGGATACTCATTTTTGCAACAAGACTGTGAGTGCTTTATTGAAGAAGTACCATGTCACTCTGAAGATCTCTACTGCTTATCACCCACAGAACAATGAACAAGATGAAGTGTCTAATAGGGGTATAAAAACAATTTTTGAGAAGACAGTGGCACCCAACAGGAAAGACTGTAGCCTAAGGCTCAATGATGCCTTGTGGGCTTACCGTACTACTTATAAGACACCAATTGGGATGTCTCCCTTCATATTGGTCTATGCAAAAGGATGTCACTTGCCAGTGGAGCTTGAGCACAAAGCTTACTGGGCGGTCCAAAAGTGCAATTTCAGATTGAAGAGGATGGAGCATATAGAAAATTACTGTTGCAAGAGTTGGATATGTGAATTATAAAAACAAAACCCTCAAGAACATACTAAGGAAGAATTCAGAGCTCCAGACAAGGTTCTTCTGTTTCAATCTCGTCTCACACTCTTCCCAGGGAAGCTCCGTTCTAGATGGGATAGACTATACACTGTTGCTCGAGTTCTTCCACATGGGGTTGTGGAATTGATTGATGGGGACTCCCAAAATGTGTTTAAAGTAAATGGTCAATGATTGAAGAAATAAAATGAGGGAGTCAGCCAAGAGGTGCTAGAGGAAGTGGGTCTTGCTGATCCAATCCCAAATCTCCGTTCTAGATGGGCTGGACTATACACTGTTGCTCGAGTTTTTCCACATGGGGCTGTGGAATTGATTGATGGGGACTCCCAAAAGGTGTTTAAAGTAAATGGTCAATGATTGAAGAAATAAAATGAGGGAGTCATCCAAGAGGTGCTAGAGGAGGTGGGTCTTACTGATCCAACCCCAAATGCTGATTAAGAAGGCACTAATGTCGAGCCAACGTCATTAAACAAAGGCGCTGCTCGAGAGGCAACCTGAGGTAAGTTTTCTTTTTCTTTTTCTTTTCTTTGGTTTTATTTTAGTTTTCCCTTTCAATCTTGTCGGACAAACATGCAGGTACTAGGTTCGGAAGAACAAATTTTGGGGAATTATATTTCTCGAAAAAAACAGACGTCTAGGTACTAGCCTTCAGCTTCATGATCGCAGAATTTACCCACTGCACTCGCAGTATTGTATAGTCCGCGGTTATAAATTAATAAAAAAGGATTTGACGGTGAAATTCCGGCTTTGCCCCTACATATTCGGTCGGTGCTACCTCTTTTCCTTACCTTTCTTCTTCTTCTACCTCCACACCTCCACCATTGCCACTCTTCAAAGTCTAAAACCTCCATTGACACTCTCAAACCCATTTCTCCAACCTTCATAAAAATCAAATCCAAACCCACTTTCTTTATCCTTTCCTCATCCTAAACACAAATCCTTCATCCAAATCTTCAAACACCCACTCAAAAGGCCACAAAATCAGATCTAAAACTCCATACAAATATTTCCCAAATCTTTCTCAAAATCACTTGCTCTCTTCGGATTTGTTGTTTGGAGAGTGTGTCGGACCACCGCAATCCATTTCGAAAGCTTCCATGAGTGCGCCGTCAAATACTGCAGATTTGCGAGTATAGTCATTGCGCGATCGCGGTGAAGAGTTTCCACTCCCGCGGTACTGTTGCCAGAGCCGAAAGTCTCTGTTTTGTGAGTTCTGATTTTCTCCCTTTACAGTTAAATCAAGATTATGCATAGCTCAGTCCATTTGAATAGGCAAGAAAGGGAATTGTGGAATGAACTTGATAAAAAGGTCATGATATATACTAACTTTTTTCATGTAGACATTGCATGCTCTAGGATTATATCAGTCAGTTTGTTAGTTATTACTTCAGGGTGGTTTGGAAGGATTGCTTGATTTGCATGCTTATACATACAAGTCTCTAGTGCTTGAGTTTTTGGTGACTTATAGGGAACTTGATGATGGGATGATTGGGTTTAAATTGTTTGGTAGATAGTACACTTTATCTAGAGAGCAGTTAGCTGCATGTTTTGGGATAACTGGTCAGTCTACAGCTAGCTGGTTGGCAATTGAGGAGAACCCGGGTGTGATGCACTTTTGGACTGAGGTAACTCATACCTCGTATGCTCTTAGGGTTGTGTTGCAGAATTACAGTATTGTACACCTGGGACTGAGATTCTGTCATAAGGTGATTTCCAACACCTTTTTGGGGAATGGTGAGGTAAATAAGATGGTTGCTAGGGATGTGGTGATGATGTGGTGTTTGATGAGGGACCAACATGTGGTCCCTGATTGGGTAGAGCTGTTCATTTATGCCGTGAGGAAGGCCCGGTAAGATTGCTTTTGGGGGCATGATCACTCTGATTGCCCTTCGATTTTTGAGATTGAAGTATATACAGGGTCGTTATCTGAGTCCCAGAATGAGGCTGGATTTGACATTCTGGTCAGCTACATAAGGAATATTTACATCTGGCTAGGGAGTTTGGAGTTGAGTAGACGGCTCATGAGTTCTTCTTAGAGTCTGAAATTATGGAAGAGGGTGATGAGGAGGAAGAAGAAGAGGAGTATGATCACCATGATGAGCCTCCCCGTGGGCATAATGAGGCTAGTACATCTGGTGCTGGAGGATCTTTAGAGTGGTATGATAGGATGTTTTCTGCAATTGAGAACATGAGCATACGAGTGATGATATTTATGACCGACAGAGCTTGTTTCAGAGGCAGCATGATGTGATGAGAAGGACTCTAGATGATGTAGGGAGGAATGTCAAGGACATGTTCGTGACTATGGACCAGATGAGGAAGCAAAAGGAGGCATTCTATTAGCATTATTGGCCTCAATACCCTCAATTTTTTCAACCTGCTCCTCCACAGTACGTCTTCTATTTCCTTCCTTTACTTTATTTGATTTGTCTTTTATTTCATTGAGGGCAATAAAAAATTTAAATATGGGGGAGGGAGTATGTGTGTATGATATGTGCAGTTGCACTTTGATTCAGTATTTTAGTTTCTCATAAAAAAAATGGAAAAAAAACCCCTTAAGTCATGTGCTGAGTTAAAAACCCGAAAGGGCGGCTCATGTAAAAATGAAGGGCCCGCACCAGCATTAGTCTAGGGTAATAAGAGGCTAAAAAGAGTGAAAGTGAGTTGGTGAGCACATCTATTGGAAAATGAAATGAGACATTAACTGAAAACCTGAAAGGGCGCCTAAGCAAAATTAGTGAAAAAAAAGAGTGTGTTGGAACATTTCTGCTGGGACCTGGGGATCATTGATTATGGGTTCTTACTTTGATTTTGATATGTTGTTTTGAGTGATAGATTGTGCTATGATTCTCATTGTATGCACTTTCATTCTTTTACATGCGTTCGGGTTGTGAGCTTATTGTTGAGTGCTTTTTAGTTTTAATCATTTTCTCCCATTTCTTCCTATAGACCTTGTTGATCTATCTTTCTTAATTTGATTTTGAGCTTACTCGGGGACGAGCAAGGTCTAAGTATGGGGGAACTTGATATGCTGTATTTTATATAGCATAACTAGGACTAGATAGTACATTTTATGTATAGGTTTAGGTCTTTTTAGAGCTTGTAATGACAAATTAGGAGAAGACCGAAGAGTTGAAGAATTTCATTTAGAAGAAGACATGAAGACGGATTTGGAATTCAAGGCAGGTGGTCGCGGATTTAAGGCAACCTCGGAGGAGCCAAGCTGCAGCTCCGCGATCGTGGTGGTACAAGGTCGCGGTCGCCAGTCACATGGTGTTTGTCATTATCAAAATTGAGGGCGTTGTTCCAGTGTTAATGAACTTGAGTTCCTAACACCAACTCAACAATTATAAACCTTGTCTTTAACGGAATAATCCATTCAAAAAAAAATTATTTCAAATCTATTTTTGGTTCTACAACATTCTTATTGAAAAATATTTTTTAGGAAAACTAATTATTTATATAAAAATATATTGGATAAGATGAATAACCTTTTAGGCAAAGTCCCAAGTAATAACATAACATTATAAGTTTAATTTTCTCATTTATAAGAAAATAAGGCAATCTAGCTACCTAATACATTATAAAGCAGAAACCATGTCTGTTGAAAAATTTGCACCACCTGGCAATACTTGAATAAAATAATGTCAAACTTTTTAAGAGTAACTTGTATTATTCTTTCAATACCTTCAATTTTTTTATATTATAATAACTTGATCCATCTATATATGCTGATATTTTCTATATTAATTTGATGCATATCTTTTAACAAAACTTGATCTATATGCTAATATTTTTATATTAATTTTATACATATAAATTTTCTTTTATTTTTTTAATAAATCTTGCACTCCAAGTATATAATTTTTTTATCTATATGTTGATATTTTGCAATATAATAAATTATTGATATAATATAGGATGAATTAATTAAATAGCAAAAAAAGAGCCTAATTAGGTAGATATTAAGGAGTGTGCAAAAATTAGGTAAATGGCAAAACCCCCAATCCCCCACCCCCACCCCCACTCCCAACGAGTTGACTCGGTCATTGACCGGGTTGACTCGCCCGTTGACCAAGTTGACTCGGTCTTTGACCGACCGTTGACCGACCGTTGACCGGCGTTGACCATCATCACAATCATCACTATCGTCATTTTCAAAATCGTCATCACCGTCATCACAATTTTTTGATGACAAAAAGTGTAATAAAAGGTAAAAAGTGTATCAAAATGTCTTAATGACACTTTTTGATGAAAAAAAGTATCATCAAAGACATTCAACCACATAAAAACAACCGTCATCACTGTCATCACAATTTATTTCACCGTCATCACAATTTTTTCACATTCATCACAATTTTTTGATGACAAAAAGTGTAATAAAAATCAAAAAGTGTAATAAAAATGTCTTGATGACAACTTTTTGATAACAAAAAGTATCATCAAAGGCATTCAACCATATAAAAACAATCGTCATCACACGGTTCGAACCGTCATCAGCTGTCATCGTAACTTGATGACGGTTTGATTATCATTAACTATCATCTTGATGACGGTTCGATTAATTTGTCCTGAAAAAGGCCTTGATGACAAACAAGTGTCATCAAACTGCCATCACTACTTGATGACGGTTTGATCGTCATCAACTATTTGATAACGGTTCGATTGTCATCAATTATCATCACTACTTGATGACGGTTTGATTAATTTGTCATCAAAAGGGCCTTGGTGCCAAACAAGTGTCATCAAGTGTCATCAAATTGTCATCACTACTTGATGACGGTTTGATCGCCATGAATATTTGATGACGGTTCGATTGTCATCAATTATCATCACTACTTGATGACGGTTCAATTAATTTGTCATCAAAAGCGCGTTGATGACAATGGTCTTAAAGACAAACAACCGTCATCAAGTGTCATCACTCAAATTTTGTTCGTTTTTATCATCATCACAAAAAAATAATTTGTCATCAAAAGGGACTTGGTGACAAACAAGTGTCATTAAACTGTCATCACTACTTGATGACGGTTTGATCGTCATGAACTATTTGATGATGGTTCGATTGTCATCAATTATCATCACTACTTGATGACGGTTCGATTAATTTGTCATCAAAAGCGTTTTGATGACAATGGTCTTGAAGACAAACAGCCGTCATCAAGTGTCATCACTCAAAGTTTGTTCGTTTTTATCATCATCACAAAAAATAGTTGTCATCAAATCTCATCACCACATAAAAATAGTTGTCATCACCGCATAAAAAACGATTGTCATCACAAATAAAAAAACAAAGTTGTCATCAAATATCTATCATCACGTTTAATTTTTTAATGTCATCACATATAAGTTTTAGTATCATTATTCAAAGTATCATCAAATATGTGTCATCACGAAAAGTTGGTTGACCAATATCTACTGATTTCTCGAACACATCTTTGCTCAATTTAAAGAGATCGACATTCTTATCAGCCAAGCATCTCTGTGAAAACTAAATAACGAAATATCATTCAATACTAGTACTGAATTCAATGAATTACAAGTTTCTAGATGAAAACAACAACAACAACAAACAATCTTACCCCGTAATCTTGAAAGAAGGACTTATACGCTTTCACTCTCTCTTTGATTTCCTCAACAGTGTGGTCTTTATTTACAACAATGCGGATTTTTTCCCACGTCTCACCATATTTCCATGAATAACCTAAGTATCCATCTTCTTGTTTTCTGACCTTTTTAAGCTCCTCCAAAAGAATAATATCCAACGATATTGGCCACGTTTGATCTCTCATGAATGATAAGCTGCTCGTCATTCCCTGGATGACACAGTCAATATCTTCAAATTGAGAATTGCTAGGTCTCAGATGGAAGCCGGATACAGCAGAAAGCATATTGCAAATGAAAATGTAGCCCTAATTGAGAATTGTTCTTTCTAAAATTTACCAATTGCAACCAATAGCCTACAAACATTAGCATTGCGAACCCAAATTAAATCAAATACATCGGAAAATTTGTGGATGCAATCTTCTTAGACCTAGAAATTTGACCAACTAAAGTGCTCAAACTTAGACAACCTGAAGCAATCTAAGAACTCGATACCTAATCAACTTGAAGGATGATTATATATTGATGATCAGATCATGTAAGAAAAAACTATTTTACAGAATCTCGATTCAATGTTCAAAGAGCTCACCTGAGAGTTAACAGAAGAGTCCGAGTCCGCAGAAGAGTCCGAGCCCGCAGAAGCCACAGAAGAGTTCGAGTCTTCTTCTTCTTCTCTTCTCCTCTCCACCTCAGAGACCGATTCGTCTTCTTTTGTTCTCTTCATTTTTCGAAGGATTTGTATGGAGAGTTGGGGAATGGGGATGGATTTTAGTGGTATGGACAGTGTTCAGTTGTAGCTTACAACCAAGAGCGAGAAAGATGAAGAGAAGATGGTCGTGCCTTCTCAGAATTCTACACCGCCGGCGAAAAAGACGAGAACCTAGAGGAGGAGGGGCTTTTATATTTGACAAAAAACTAAAAAAATGAGTTCAACTTACATGCGCCTAATTAGGGTATTTTTTTTGGCGTTTCAGCTAAATTTTAGTATACATTGATATACCTACCTAAATTTTAATAAATTAACGTTAAAAACTATTTTAATAAATATTTTAATATGTTATAATATACTTTCTAGATATCCTACCATAATTATCTTTAAGTTATAGGATTAAATTATTTTTCTTTTTTTTTCTTTTTGTTATCTCTTATACCAATCTTTATATTAATGTTTTCCATATTTAAAAGAATAATTATATTCATTACAATGTAATAGATAAAAACTCAAATATATAACCTTAATAAATATTTTATAAAAAATGATTTTTTATACATATTATTATCTTAAGAAAAAACAAAAAATATATTTAAATACATTCAATTCAATTGAAATTAACATTTTAGAAATTTTAATCAAAGTATGAGACAAAATCTTAACAAATAATGAAAATAATTTTAAAATATATTCAATTAAAATATGTGGTACAATCTTAAAGTTTTTTGTAATAAATTACATAATTTTATTACTATATTGTATACAACTACAAATAGAGTTGTCAAAAGCTGACCCGACCTGAAAAACCGACCTGAACCGCCAAAAAATCAGAGTGCCCAACAACTTTAAGATTGTACCCTAAAATGTGGACATTGCGAAAGTAGAGTGCCCAACCACTCCTAAAGTATAGGATATTTTGTAAAATTCAAAAAGGTTGGGTAGAAGACACAACCAGATAAAAAGTTGGGATATTTTAAGCAACTTTTCCTATATTTGATTGATATAAGTACTCTAGTTTATTGAATAGCATTATTTACCTACACATATTCCGCTTTCTAGCAACAAAAAATCTCAAATAATCAATCAAAAAAAGCGAAAAGCGAACTTTATACATAGCGGGTAGAGCGGTCAAAAGCTGACCCAATCCGAAAAATCGACCCGAACTGCCCGAAAATTTTAGGGTCAAGACCCGAAAATCTGAAGTCGAAACCCAAAATAAATTCACTAGTACAAAAACTTAAATTAATATCGGTAAAAAAATATACCGGTTGTAATTCCGATATGCGTGTGAAATATATATACCGGTTATAAAATAAATCCAATATAAAACTAAAATACAATTTTCGCATACCGGTTTTTGGGTAATACCGGTATAAGAGTTCGAATAATACCAACACGGATACCGGTTTTTTAAAAAACCGGTATATATATATTTTTAAAAAGAAATTAGAAGTACTTTTTCATATACGCGTATAGTCTTCTTCGATCTCTCCCTGCGATACAAACCCTAACCCTTTTCTCCACGACTTTCGTGCCCTCGTCTGCGCGCCAACTCCCGTCACCAATTTACTCGTCTTCCCTGACCTTCATCCAGCGGTAGTCGACGAAAGCAGCTCACATCATCGCCCAACCAATGTCGTGGAGTTCTACCGTCGCCCTTTGTCGCCCAGCCTGCACCGTGGAGTTCTACCGTTGCCCCGTTGAGTTGTACACTTGAGTGATATAAGGCGTCCAGAGATTTACTTTGGTGAGTTTAAGAAGAATTGGGTTTTGTATTTTGGGTTCTTGATTTTGATATATGGAGTCATAATTTCCTCCTCTGTTGTTCTCTTGGGCTTACGATTTTTTTAATTTGTTTGGATCTAGGGCAAAAAGCTCCAATTTGAACGTTTCTGATTCCTGTCTTCCGCTCAGAGAAGGCGAGCGACAACCGACAACACTACAACAGTGCCCGAATCAAGCCATTGGCAAACAAATGAAAGCGAGCCAGAGATTGGGCAAGCTTGGGCCGAGGGGTGACGCCACCGGTGGTCTGGTGGAGCCGTCAACTGGTGGAAGCGTGGAGCGAAGCCGCTCAACTGCTCGAGCACAACTACACAAGGTGGAAAAGGGTAAATATTTTATCCTCTATTTTGTTTTGGGGTGTTGACAATTGGGAGTTGGATTTGGATGTATAATTTGTTAAATGTGGTGGAACATCGATGATTATTTACACCTTGTTCTGTTATCCTTGCACATTGTGGTGTCGAAATCGTTTTATAGATTATTCACTAGAAGAAGATTTATGACTGACTACATCACAAATGTGTTGAAAAAGTAGATTGTTCATGTTCTGATTTGTAGGTTTCGACCTCGAATTCTTATTGATGTGACCAATATAAACATTGCTACAACCGTCTTGGGCATCAAGGTTTCAATGTTGATCATGATTGCTCCTACTGCTATGATGAAAATGGTTCACCCAGCAGGTGAATTACTCGATCTTGTGATGGACTGTTATACTTTCTTATTGTGCGTTTGTTACATCTGCTAGCACAATCATGTTAATTAAAATTCTTGTCCTTATCAGATTTGTTGTTGGCAATTTTTGAATGACAAAACTATTTTGGTTGACTTTTTTTGCATCTGTTTCCTAGTGATTCTTCAGAATTTGTTGAATTTTTTTCTCTGTTGTACTTCATTCACTGTGAATTTTGGATAAGTTGCTTAGGTGTAATGGATTATCAAACTTGAAAATTTCATAGTAGAGACCTCTACTGAGGATCATATTTTGTCACTCTGTAAGCAAATCATGCTTTGTTGACTCTCACACCCAACTAAACCAAATATCAACCGATGTTTTCATCTGTACTCATGCTTTTGATTATGAAAAATACTAAATTGAAATTGCAATTACCTACACATGGAATGCAGGATTTTAGCTGGATTATTTTATAGACCAATTGTAATTTTTTGGAACCAAACGAGTCTGATTGTGGATTTTTGAACTGCAGATTTAATTGCCTTATATATTATCTCCCATGATGGTTGAACCATGCTAATTTTTCCTCCTTGCCAATGAATGCCAGGTATAGATTATGTGTTTTTAATGCTTATCCATCATTTGTGTGATGAGTTCTCTTTCTCCAAACTAACTATCTTTGCATGCTATAAACACTTCATTATTTTATCAGTAGGCAGATTTGTTAAAGGCCTATTGTATGCTATAAACACTTAATTATTTTATCATGTTTACTGGATAGTTACTTAGCCTTGGCAAGTTGGATCATGTTTCTAAAGTAGAATTTCAATCTTTTTGAAGTCGTGTACTTCTTAGAATTAATTCTAGTGGATTCTAAGTTGCAAATCTATGTTCATGGATTATCCATGAAAAATTACATTTCTTCTTATGCATTGATCAATTCTTCATTGTTATCATGATCGAACATGGTCTATTTTTACATGTGAAATGATTAATTAACTTGTTACTATGTAAGTACATAACAACATTGTTGTCTTGTTGTTTTAGCCCATGATTGACAATGGCTCATCTAATTCTTCTCCAAGTACGAGACATAGTAGAAACAGTGACGGATTCCTCTTGCCAAGGCTTTGTCTGAAGATTCTTTGCAGGTAGAGAACATAAGATTGGTGGTTCGAGTTACTGATTACATGAAAGTGGTGGATGAGCTCGAAGCTGCAAATGCCAAGATAAAGCTGCAAATTAAATATTTTTTTTAAAAAACCTTTGTTGTGGCATACCGGTTATATGTAAAAACTGGTATGCTGCTTATATATATATTATTTTTTTAAAATAAAAGGACTCAGATACCGGTTTTTTAAAAAACTGGTATCCGAGATTTTGTTTATACCGGTTTTTGAATAACCGATATCCGAACTTTTATTTCGGAAAGATTTAGAACGGATGAAAAAGCGGTATCCGCTTCATAAAAAACCGGTATTAATTAACCTTTTTGTACTAGTGATTGAACCCAATAGACTTGAAATCCGTTGGGTTTACCCGATTTGTTATATTTTTTATAATATATATAAAATAATTTGAAAATTATAATATATTTTATTATTAAAATGTATAAAAATAATAGATTATTATTAAAAATCATTTTTAAATAATATAATATTTTTTATAATTGTAAAAAATTTGATTTTCTTGACCTGTTGGGTCGACCCGACCCCCCGGAAACCCGAAATTACCCAACCTGATTTGACCG
Source organism: Fallopia convolvulus (assembly GCA_964016875.1). Taxonomy (NCBI): domain Eukaryota; kingdom Viridiplantae; phylum Streptophyta; class Magnoliopsida; order Caryophyllales; family Polygonaceae; genus Fallopia; species Fallopia convolvulus. Next base: position 23,735,559 of record OZ024730.1, read on the forward strand.
ATGACCCGTTACGACCCGAACCCGACTTAACCCGAACCCGACCTGACCGACCCGTTTGACAGCTCTAATAGCGGATATATTGCATAAATTATGATAAAATGGGGGAGAGAAAACACCAATACAATAATTTAAAAAAAAAGAAAGAAAAAAGCCAAACAAAGCCTTCGGAAAATAATGCTTTAAAAAGTAAATTTGGGGAAAAAAAAAGAAAAATGGCAATAAAATAAAATAAAATTGAAGAACAAGGCAGAGATGGATTAGTAGCATGTATAAGTGTGCGTAAGATAACCTCCCCCCACCCCTAAAATAAGGTGCGTTCCAAACACACCAAAAATGCATGCAAAAAAAAGGAAGGAATTCAATGTCACACAAGAAAACACACCTGCCTATCAATTATTGCAAATATATTTATAAGAAATAAGAGAAGAAGCTTGCTTGTGATGGCAAGAGTTTGCTATATATATATATAAATGCCAACCCCATTTCCCACAGCAGCCGATCGATCTCTCTCTCTTTTCGTTTACAACACCATCACTGCTAGTGCGTACGTAGTAATTAAGAAGAAGATCGATCGATCGATCAATTGCAAAGGATCTCTTCCATTTCAACTACGTACGTACGTACAAACAATGGCAACCCTTCTAACCTTCCATCACTTGGCAAACTTCTTTGGGATATTAGGTATCTGTTTTCTTAATTCGATAGTACGTAGATTTACTAGTGCTATTGGTTTTACTTAAACTTACCTTTCTCTCTCTCTATATATATATTTTTGTTTGGCAGGCAACATCGTGTCGTTCATAGTATTCCTCTCTCCATCGTAAGCGCTCATAAATTATCTATCTATCTTATCTTATCTTTTGATTTTTTAACATTGTTTTGGATGTATGGGCGAATTATATTAGGCCGACATTCCACAACATATACAAGGCGAGTTCGACCCAAGGATTCGATCCGCTGCCCTACTCGGTTGCGCTGTTCAGTTGCATGCTGACGGGATACTATGGCTTGGTCAAGCATAACATTTTGCTCATCACCATCAACGCCGTTGGGATCGTCATCGAGTCCTTCTACCTCACAATATTCATGGTGTTCGCGCCGCGAAGAGAAAAGGTACGGCGGTATAACTAATCCAAATCAAACCAACAATATTAATAATATTTATTACTTACTTTAATTATATTATTGTATATACGGCCGGTTATTAATTTTAAGTACATGTATGTGACTCATGAACTAAATATGTACATATGTAAAAGTTGTGATCGACCATGTATATATTATGTTAATTATTAAATGAAGATGAACGCCGCCAAGCTGCTTTTGTCATTCAACGTGGGACTGTTGGGTCTCATCATCCTTGTCACCACCCTAGTCATGCATGGCGCTCGAAGAGAGATGGCCGTCGGCTGGATCTGCGCGATTTGCTCTGTCTGCGTCTTCGCTTCCCCTCTCTCCGTCATAGTACGTATCTCAACCATATTCATATTCCTTATTAGTCATCACCCGTACTTTCGTACACGTTAGTATTAACAAGTGTCGTGGTTTTCGATCTATGACCTCAGAGAACGGTTATAACGACAAAGAGCGTGGAATTTTTGCCATTTTGGCTCTCCTTCTCCCTCACCGTTTCAGCCATCATTTGGTTCCTCTTCGGTTACTTCATCAGTGACTTATTTGTCGCGGTAAGCTATTCGATCAAATTATATACATGTATATATACACACACATAAAAAAACAAGTTCAAAGTGAGGTTGTGTATCTTTCAAATAATTCCCGCAGGAGAACCGAAACCATTTTTTTTTGATCCTTGGGTAAAAAGATTCATTCTCTTCATAAAAAATATTGTGTACATTTAATTGAGCTAGGGAGATGCATGGTATTCTTTGAATATTGATGATCATTAATTAATTCTTGCCTACATGTACGTTGGATCAGTTGCCTAATGTCCTAGGACTCCTATTTGGGATCGCTCAAATGTCACTCTACTTCGCCTACAAGAAAAACAACAAGGCCGCGTTAACTTTAATGGATGAAAATATCATCAAAGCCTCAGAACTCTCGAGCCTAGACTTCGTCAAGATGGAGGCCGGTGAGATTAATGCAATGGAGCAAGTCGACAAATGCAGCATCCAAGACGACATCATCAACATGAAGACGACTGCCCTCGAGAAGCTGTCTATGGTGGAATGCGTTGTGTGAAAAACTTATGGAGGCAACCATTATTTAAGAAAAAGTGAAAAACTTATTAATTGTCTCAATTTTATGTGTTGTATGTGATCAAAGGTGTCAGTCGAGATATTCGGTCGGGTCGGGTCGGGTCGGGCTGGATGCTGACCTGACCGACAAGTACTACTATGTTTGAGCAATTTCAGAGTTTATTATTGATGTTGCAAGTTTAAGGGTCGACGAAACCAAAAAAAAGTGGCCTAAATCTCTCGTGTAATTACATCACTACTAAATGAATATGAAAGTGATGAGTTTGGTTCAAATGAAACAAACTTTTATCTTGAAACGAACTCTTATCTTGAAACAAATGCACTTTTTTCTAATTCGCAATGCACTTTTATAGAATTGCACTTTTCGTAGTTTTCAATGCACTTTTCGTACTTTTTGTATTTTGCAATGGACTTTTGTATGAAAGTTGCGTTAAGAATTAAGAAAAGTTTCACGCTTTAGGATAAGAGTTTATTTCATTTGAATAGAACTCTTAAAGTGATATCGTACTTTTAGAAATCAAACAAGTAGTACGTACATGCACCCAAATTAAAAACTACTCTTAAGTAATGAATTTATGATTTCTCTTGACCAAAAAATAAAACATGGTATTATCATGATTCGTGTGAGTTGGTAATGAATTAAATCTCCTTCCTCAATCAGAGATATGGCATTTTCTTAAATTTTGGTGGACGGTGGACGCAATAGATTGAAAATTAGAGATTGGCTCAATTTTTTATTATTAGATTGATTTTACTTTTTGTTGGTGCAGAATTTGGTTAAATCAAATAACACACCAAAAAGCAATCAAATGAACAAAACAAACAATAAAAATAAAAACACGGAGATTTAGGTTTATGTTTTAGGAGAGAACATGTCCGTTTTATTAATGGGATCACCTCTTTTATATGGGAGTAGGAGGCTTATTAGGGTTTGGGTTTAGATACGAACTAGCTGGTTGATGACCCGGTCTTGTCTTGAAATTTTTTTAAATAAAAACTATAATATATTAATGGTCAAACGACCGAATATCACCCGTACAATAGGTCGAACGACCATTAACGGGTGAACGACCTATATTAATTTAAATATGCTATAGGTATTATAATTTATATAATAAAAATAATATTACAAATAATTAAATTATATATTTAATATCCGCAATTTAAATTATAATAATATATTATACTATTAAAATGTATAAAAATATTATCTTATTCTTAAATATGCTATTTGTAATATTTATGAAATAATTATAAAAAAGTTGATGCTTTTAGGTCGTAAGGTTAACTAGCCCACACAAAAACCGAATGCATTGACCAATGAACCAGTAAATTTTAACGACGTGAACCCGTACTCAACTCGAACCCCAAATGACCGACCTAAACTCAATTGAACTGACCCGATTAACCAGTTTAACATTGAGGGATCTATAATTTTTATTTATTTATTAAGGAATTCGCAATATAAAAAACCACCATACTTATGAATAAAAATTTAATATATTTCAAGATATAACATATTTATACAAACATTAATTAAAATTTTTTCATACTTATTATTAGAAAATTAGTATAAAAAATCAACATGCTTATGGATAGAAAATTTAGAAAAGTTGTAATACTTACAAATCAAAAATTAATAAAAGAAAATCTAAAAATTAATATAAAATCTACATTTACAAACACGGTCCATATTAATTAAAAAATAGTCATAGTTATGGATAAAATATTAATATAAACAATTTCGTAACTGAAAATACGTTGACTGAGACATTAAAATTTGATGACAATATTGCATTTAATATATAAAACCCAACAGATTCATGGACGGAAATTTAAAGAGTTGTCATTCTTATGTATGAAAAATTATTATTGAAAAATCCCAAATTAATATGAAAAATATGGTCAATATTAATTAAATTGAAAATTAATATAAAAATATATGATTGAAAATATGGCTAATTAAAAAAGTTATTATACTTTTGAATAGAAAGTTAATATAAAAGAATCTAAAAATTTAATATGGAAAACCCGTAATATAAAATATGGTCCATTTTCATACTCATGGATATAAAAGTATCTATTTTATTTAGAGATATTAAAATTAATTTTTTATGTGGTATAAATTTAAAAAAGGTATTGGAATATTAAATTACTATTTTATATTTGTCATACTTATGGATAAAAACATAATATTAAAAATCTGTAATTAAAAATATACTTACATATAGAAAATTTATATAAAAATTAGCAGTTCAACCACTTGAACTGCTTGTTAGTGTCGGAAAAGATCATGACAATTTTCTCTACATGCCGTGCTTGCGTGGGTTCATGTAATGTGTTCATAACCTCTAAATGATGCATTCTTTGTCTTTATTATATCTTGATGCTTTCTTGCTTTTGATGCTCGAGGTTAAACACTTACACTGCTTGTCTTTTTGTACTCTCTTCTTCTCAAGTATGCTCCTAATGGCGTTGCTCTTTCCTTCACTCAACAGATCCTTCAAGTGCCCTTTTGAGCGATCTCTCTTACACTAATCTTTGTTGTCAAAGTGGGCTTGTTCACCACATGTCGCTCCTCGTGCCTCATTTTTCTTTGTAAGGGATCATGCGTCTTAGCACCTTTAGAGTCGAATTTGCATATTCCGTATCGGACCTCGCCCTCTTCGTAATCCCGTGTAATCATGATCTTTGGGTCGGGGTGGTACTGGTCCATCAACGACTCTTGATGCTTCATATTGTTAACTCTAGGGTTGCGCCCCTCATCGCTTTCGTTTGACCCTGTGTTATTTCGTCGAGGATCCTACATCTTGATGTTTCCCATCCCTAGATCGTAATTGATTGCCTTGTTGAAAATGTTAGATCTGTGACTGTTTCCTCCTTCGATCACACTTGTGAGTCTGAACGCTCTGCTCTCAAAATCTCCCCCATTTGCAAAAGACACTTTCCTTGAATGTTTTCTAAGGTTAACTTAATTTAATTGCCAAATTTTCTCTCTTGCCTCTACTAATTCGCGCTAGCGCTCTTAGGGTTCAGCCTTTTGGAAGGCCACCCTCTCTCCACTCTTCGGGATCAGAGCTAGCAACGGCGGGTTTGGACGCTCGAGATCCATTCGAGCAGTGTGGACGATTGATGCTCTTTCCCCACGACTGACGCAAATTTGTTGATGCAGAATTTTGTTGAATCGAATAACACATCAAAAAGCAATTAAACAAACAAAATGAACAATAAAAATAAGAAAACAGAGATTTAGGTTTAAGTTTTAGAAGAGAACATCGCCATTCTATTATTGGAAGCACCTCTTTTATAGGAGAGAAGGAGGCTAATTAGATTTTGAGTTTGAGCTTAGTTATTTGCTTTATTTATTGTTATTTGTTAGGGTTGTGTTTATCTTGCTTTTATTTAGATTTTATGATATCTTTTATTTTAGGATTGTTGTAATCATAAAATATAGATATATATCTTTACTATTATTATTTTATTATTTCTTATTTTATTAATTCATTTGTTAAATTGATTGGCCAAAAAGTTTGTCCACACTTTTTAATCCAAAAGATTAAGTGATAGGTAAGGAATTTACCTATCTTATATGTTGGTATTTTTTCAATTGTATTTGCAGTGTGAGAACTTTTGTCAATATTTTCATATGCCTCTGGAGTGCAACAAGCACAATCCTTTTTGGTCGGAAAAAATGAGTTCAACTAGCTTGAAAAACAACCCCAAAATCAAACCCGCTCTGACATGAAGATCTTAAATTTCCTTAAACTAATGGGTAAGATTTCACCTATCTAATATTCTAATATTTTTTGATAGTATTTTCGACGAGGTAAAACTTTTCCAATTCTCTTCTTGAACCCTTGAAATCAAACAGACAAACACACCCTTTAACTCATGAGAAATCGCTCCATCCTTTTTGGCTAACGGAACATGTACCATGTCATCCAGTCACCCACTAGTGCTCAATCAATCAATTAATCAAGAAAAATGATGGATTATTATGATTTCTTCGTAACTGATCGATGCAAAGATTAAACGTTTTTCTTTCGTGTACGTTGTTGCTTCACCATAGTTTTGTGTAAACCCCTATTAAAAGAGAACTCTCTATCAATAAAACAGATACTACAATAACAAAAAACTCAATAAAAACTTTAATTTAGTGACTCACTTAACATTAATTTGAAAGAAAAAAAAAACCATGTGAAATCAAAACTTCCGAATGCCGCCCACAAAGAACACGCTGCCACGCGCCCTCTTCTTCTGCCTCACCTTGGCTGAAACCCTAGCGACCGCTAATTCGCCGCCTCGTTGGTTCCGCTCAACCAAGTTTACAATCACAAAACAATCCAGTAATCAAACATCGCCTCCCTATCATTTGCCTTATCAATATGGAAAAAACCAACCCAAATCTACGTTTATCGATCTAGCGAAAAATGACGGCAAGGATGGGGGTTACTCCGGCGTGCATACCGGTGGCCAAACAAAAACAAATTGCAAAGAAATTAGTTCTGTTTTTCAGATCAAGTTATGGGAAGGGCAAAGAATTTGATCCCATCAATCCAGGCCCGAGGCGTCTTGTGTGGTTTACTCCTCACTTGTTTCGTTTTCCAGGGTGGCGGTGGGGAGGCTGCCATCGGCGATGACGCTGGTGTGTGTGTGAATGGGGGTTGCCTCAGTTCCCTTTATCCGGCGGCCATTAAGTGGTGCGGATCCCTTAAACAAGTCGTTGGGCGCTTCGTCTTCATCGCCTACTTCCCGAGACGCTCTTGTCCTTTAAAAATGACAACCCTTTTGTTTAGAACTCTCATATCTCAATATTTATCACTAGCTTTCCTCTTCTTCATGTCTTCTTCGCTCTCCTCTTCTCTGTGCTCAAGTGTTATGTTCAACCTCATGGTTGAATCCAACAAAACCAAGACAACCCCTGCTGCCCTGCCCACTTTTGCAGAGGTAGTCAACCAAATCCCCAACCAAAACAACCACCACAAAGATGACCAAACATCAAACCAACAACAACTCGAAAATAGATTGTCGAAACTCAAAATCGACCGGAATGAATTCAAATCCAATCTGAAAAAGGCAAAAGAGGCAACAATCAAGTCCATGGAATTGTTGTTGTTCGGATTCATGGTTGGTGCTCCAATGGAATTCACCATGATGAGGGAAAAAATGCGCAACCGTTGGAGAAACCTCCTCGTTCTAGACTTCATGATTATTAATAGGCAAAACTACTGGTTCGAACTTCGGTTCAAGAACCCAAAGGGGAGTGCGGCAAGCATCACAACCATCTAAGTGGAGAATTCAACCCACATGAAAATAAGGTCATAAAAAAACCCAATGTCAGTACCAAATCACTCAGCTTTGTGTTTGTTGTTGTTTGTTCTTTTGTGTCGCCTCCGGTCGGTTTGGTGTTGCCTTGTTGGTTGGTCGTGTCTGTTTTTTGTGCAATGCGTATCCTCCGATACGCAGCTGCATTTGGTGGTATGTATCGAGTCGCTGAGAATAATCATTTGGTACGTAGATCTTTAGTTTTCTACTATGTTTTGTTGTTGGTGTCCTTCTCCCCCTGTCTCGTTTTGTGCCTTCGATCTAGTTTTTGTTGTAAGGAAAATTCGGAGTAAATTTGAATATGAGCCCCGAAGGGCTAGTACAAGCGATATAGTCCTAATCGGGGCATACATGGGTCGTCGCGTAGGCCTCCCATACTATGCCCCGAGTAGTCAAAGCATAACAACATAACAACATAACAAGGCACATACCAAGCTAACAACAAAGCCTAACACAAACATGAAATAACAAGCCGGATCAAACAACAATGTGGCTAAGACAAGTGCCGAGCGCCTAGGGAGGTCTATTGGTGGATCTTGTGCATCTTCGGGTGATGCGCACTTGAGGTTCCTCCGGCCTCTTAGTGCGAGACTTGAGCCCAAGAACCGTGACTCCCCTCTTTGGTGAATGTAGTCTAAAACCTTCCGGGATCATCACGTATATTTCCCCTTTCGTGGTTCCTCTTCATCTTCCTTGCCACGCATGGTGGCCACTTGTGATTCTTCTTCTTGATTGCCAACACTAGCTTCCAAATCTTCGGAGAAAGGCTCGATGATGCTTGTACCCTCCGCTCCTTCGCACAAACTCTCTAGCTCCTCATGAGCGCTCTCAATTTTGGTCTCACTCTCTAGCGCCTCAAACTCCTAGTGCCTTCGATCTTTGATACTGAAACTTATCGAGTACAAACGTTGGTGGTGTGCATTAGCTGTGGCTAATAACACACATAAGGGAATAACCCCTTTGTTTTGGAATAACAACATTTGGGCCAATCCAAAGCCTGCTGTTTTCCACCAATGGAATCCTAGAAGTGTGGGCAAAACCCACTGAACAAAGCCCAATATTTTAGTTGGCTCAAACCCAATTAATAACTGTAGGGGGCTTCTAGCCTTCTACCAGAGTTGTAGGTGGTTGGATACATCCACTAACAGCCCATTTGTCAAAATTATCAACAATTATAGATAATTGGGAAGTATCAACACTACTTATGCCAACAAACCAACAAAAATTAAATGGACCATAAGCCACAGTCTAGGTGTTAAAACTAAACTAAATGATTGGATGAATACCCATCCCACGAAGGCCAAAAGCCACAACAAACCTCGTTGCTTATGAAAGTCTGCAGTTGGAAATGTCGAGGCACTAAACACAAGTCATTTTGGACTGAAGTGAATTCGTTTTGTCTCCCGGAACACATCAACCTTATCACCCTAATGGAAACAAAAGCCCAAGACCCTCCTGATTGCAAGAAATGGAAAAAAGTTGGATTCGATTCCATAGAGTTCATCCCGGCTAATGGGTACGATGGTGGTTTGTGCATCCTTTGGAAAAGCACACCGCTTACAAATGAAACCATCAGAATCATTCATAAAGATAATCGCTTTATTAGCTTCCACTATGCGAACCTCGAGAATAATAGGGAAATTATCCTAATTTTTGCTTATGCTCCCCCAAGGGCGCTAGAAAAAGACCAATTCTGGACGAAGTTGAAAGACATTATGCAGAACTGCAACCTTCCTTGTTTACTCATGGGGGACTTAAACGAAATCCAACACCCAGACGAGAAACCGGGAGGCGCTAATCCCACCCAATCCAGATTTGAACGTCTCCTCAAATTCAAAGACGAATGTGATATATGTGACATCGCGTCTTTTGGAAACAAATTTACATGGAGAAAATAAAAAAACCTAGAGAATACCACTTTTGAAAAATTCACCCTTGCTCATAACCAAATTATCCAATGGTACCCGTCCATTTCAACCAAAAATCATGTTTTCTCCTCTTCAGACCATTGTCCTATATCATGTGAAATACCCACTGGAACACAATTCAAAGCACAACCTTTCAAGTTTGAGATGATGTGGACATCCAGAAAAGATTTCCAAAACATGATTAAACAAGCTTGGCGTTTCAACGCTGGTGGCTCCCATATGTACAACCTTACCAAAAAAACTCAAATGCTCAAAACAAAAGTGTAGGCATGGAACAAACATACCTTTGGAAACATATTTGAACAGATAAAGAAAGTTGATGAAGAAATCATCAATCTGCAAAAAGAGATAATTGAACATTCAAATCTGCAGCTAATCCAGAAACAAGAGAGACTATCTAGGAAACGGGAATGCTTACTAAACTTCCACAATTCCTACTGGAAAGAAAGAGCAAAGAACACACACATAAAACTAAATGACAAAAATACCAAATATTTCCACCGAATTGCCTCCGGCAGAAGAAACAGAACAAACATCAAAGAAATCCGCACAACGGTGGCACACAAATCACTAATGTTGACAATATCTGGACTAAAATCAAACGCGATTTCCAAAACCGATTTTGGGATCTTGAAATAAACCACGACAAACTCCAAAACAAGACAAAAACCGTCCAAAAAGAAATAACCGATGCAGATAACTTAGAGCTCATCAAACCAGTTTCTAACACAGAAGTCAAGAACGCCTTGTTCGATATTGGGGACAACAAATCCCCCGACCCGGATGGAATGCCAGCTAGCTTTTACAAAAAATATTGGCATATAGTTGGCCCGGATGTAACTAAAGCTGTTAAAAGTTTCTTGCACAATGGCAAAATCCTAAAACAAATAAACCATACATTCATCACTCTACTGCCAAAATGTGAAAATCCCAACTCTACAAATCACTGTAGGCCAATCAGCGTATGTAACACCATATACAAAATAATATCAAAAATATTGACCAACCGGCTAAAAACATCTTAGAGAAACTAATCCATCCTATGCAAGGTGCGTTCATTCAAAACCGAAGTATCCATGATAATACACTAATCGCACATAAGATTTTCCACTCCTTCCGTAACAAACAAGGGCGTGAGGGGTGGATTGCAGTCATATTAGACATGGAAAAAGCCTACGACAGCATAATCTAGGAATTCCTAGCTATAGTTCTAAAAAAATTCAGGTTCCACGAAAAATTTCGGAGGTGGATCCGTGAATGCTTTGAAACCGTATCTTTTTCAGTCCTCTTCAATAACGGGCCAACAGAACAATTATTTCCCCAGAGGGGACTCAGACAGGGAGATCCCCTTTCACACTACCTGTTCATCATTGATGCCGAGATTCTGGCTAGACAGATCCATCTGGTAAGCGCCAACCCAAAAAGCGGCATCGAGATCCAAATCTCAAGAAATGGAACAAAAATTCCATTCTTAGCCTTTGTAGATGACATTTTCATCTTTGCTAAAGCTAATTGCCAGTCATACAAAAACAGGAAAGAAATCATTGATGACTACTGCCAGATATCCGGCCAAAAAGTCAACTTTTATAAATCTGCGTTCCAAGTCACAAAAAATACTAACAACAACACGAAAGAACAGATAAAACAACTGCTCCAAATAACGAACATTGTTGCTCTAGACAAATATCTAGGTTGTCCGATAATCAATGGGAAAGTAACACAAAACACTTTTAAACCCCTAATAATGAAAACCAAATCCCAGTTATCAAAATGGAAAGCAAACACTCTATCACAAGAGGGTCGAAAAACCCTAATCAAAGCAAACCTTTCTGCACAACCAAACTATATAATGCAATCATTCATGCTACCCCAAAAAACTCTACACGAATTGGATCAAATCAATAAAAATTTCTTTTGGAACAAGGAAAACAATTATAAGCCTCTAATTAGTAGGAATTCCATCTGTAGGCCTCCTGCGCATAGGGGGTGGAATTGCAAAGGTGGAGGACATGAACCAAGCAATCTAGATGAAATTGCTATGGAAAATCTTAGCAGAACCAAATAACCTCTGGGTTAAAATAAGTACTGAGAAATACCTCAAAACGAATAACATCCTGAATTATAAGAAAAAACGTAATACTGCTTGGCAATGGTCTAAGCTTATGGGTCTTAAAGATCTTTTTGTGTATGGACTCATCTGGCAAGTAGGGTATGGGAAAACCATTTGTTTTTGGAAAGATAACTGGAATAGGTACGGCCCTATCCAACCAAAAACTGGAACTGAGACCCATATCAACTGGGAGGAACGAGTCGAATCGTACTTATGTGAAGACAACTCATGGAACATAGAAAAACTAAGTAAGGTTGTTAATCCCGATGACCTAGATAATATAGCCAAAATAATTAACTCAGTGAACAAAATCCAAGATAGGCTTTACTGGCAACCAAGTAGAGTATTCCACCCATTCAACTATGCAATGGTTAAACCTGGCTAAAAACAAACCTAAAATCAACCTAGAATGGATTAACAAACTCAATGTCCCACCCAAAATGCACAATTTCCTTTGCAAGGTGGAAAGAAATGGCCTACCAACCAAATCGAGACTTGCTGAAAAACACATCCTGGTACCATAAGGTTGAATTGTATGTAAAAACTAGTGCGAAGACACAAATCATATCTTGATTTCATGCCCTCTTACGAAAGAAACTCTTAATACCATTAGCCCAAAATTACGAAGGACGATCGAACCTATCTCCTCCGATGGTAAAAAATCACACCAGGTCCTGGAGGAAATCAGGGCAAGGATAAACAAAGAGGATATGGAAATCCTTACCGGCACCTGGTGGTGTATTTGGTACTCCAAAAATAGGAGAGTGTTTGATAACAGTACTAGAACAAACCTAGACGATGCAAGCAAACTTAGTAAATTTACTCAAAAACAAATCCAAGAGTGGAAACTTGAAGGGCACCAGACTCATCTGACTCACAACCAAACAAGGGTCATGTAAGAACTGAAAGGAAAAATAAATATTGGGTAAAACCCAAGAGCAACTATATTAAGCTTAACTTTGATGTTGCTGTGTGTGCAGATGGTGTGGCTACTTTTGGGTTCATACTTAGGGACTCCAACGGCTCCCCCATCTCGTTTGACGGAGGACTGATCGGTCGACAGTTTGTTTTGATCTCCGAGACCATCGCCTTACACCAGGGACTTCTCGAGACCATTCGTCATGGCATTCCCCAGATCCAGATTGAAGGCGAAAACTTGCAGCTAGTCAAGGCCATTCTTGGCAACTGGCGCTGCCCGTGGGAGATTGAAGTGTTGTGTGCGGACATCCATTGTTTGTTGGCTCAGTTCCAGGATTGGAGTATTGCTCATATCTACCGTGAGTGCAATTCTGTTGCTGACTTCATCGATGACTCCTTCTGACACGTCTCTTTCGTTCCACTTGTAGCTGATTTGGGCTTTTGTTCCCTTATCCGTCAGGATGCCCTTGGGCGGTCACTAGGTTGTTTGTGACCTCTCTAATTCCTTTCCTAATAAAAAAAATTTGAAAGAAAAAACATAGAAAATCCTACCTAAAAAGTCTAAAAACGAAAGAATATTTCTGCGTAAAAAAAATCTACAAAATTTGACTTTAAATGACAAAATTCATGCATGATTCATGAACCATGGAGTAAAAGACAAATGGAACTAATTGGAAATGAGCGAATCAAACGATCGGCATGGTAACAGAAGATTGTAGCCAGGGGCAAGGTTTAGAGAAGTGGAAGTCAAATACGAAACTCATATACCATATATAGCTACTACGTACGTAGTATATAATACTATATAAAATATCTAAAACGAACAAATAAACAATTAAAGAATTGCAAATATATGGCAATTACTGGTAGTATAAATGCAGCGGCCCTCGAAGAAAGTGGAGATGCAAATGAGAACTGATGATGAAACTCATGGATCATAATAAATAGGAGTACTACATACATAATTTAATGGCGCAAACAACTCTCATTCAATTCCTTAACCGCACAAGCACCACGTACATATACACCTTCTACATTCATTATCATGAAGTTTGTGAAGTTTGCAAGTCCATACATTATGATTTATAAACACTTATCAAATTACTCTTACCTAAATAGTGACGACGATTATGTAAAGGAAGGACCTAAATTAATTACAACGTATTATATACGTTTGCTAGCTGTTGGAACAATATTTTTCAAAGAAATTCTTTTTGTGCCTTTTTTTCCTAAGAAAAAATTTACTCCTCTTAGTATTTTTGAGGTTTTGGCTTTTCTTATTAATACCTCTTTTAAGTTTAAATTAATTAAATTCGAGTTTATTATTGTGTTGCTACCTTTATATTAGTAGGTTTCTACTTTTAAAAAAATCCTAAATTCATAACCAGGGACGGGTTTAGGATTGTCTAGGACGAGACAGACTTTGGAGAAATTCTAACAGCTGCCCGTCGGCTCCTAAGCGGCTCCGCCCGTCGGTGCCTCACGTATGGCCTTATAGCCGTATGGCGCCTCATCATTTGGTTGGATGTGCAAACGATATGTTTTGTGCCATTCGACTTTTCTATAAAGTTGACGTACCCTAATTTGAAAAAATAAACAAAACATATTTTTTTGATTGAAACGACGACGTTGAGCATATGACGGTCAAAGTCTTCTTCATTCTTTTTTCAATTCCCCATGGTCATTACCTCCATTAACGAGGCAGCAGACCTTGCCCCCTCCCTTTCATTCTCCTCCTGTTGGTGCATAAAAAATCTTCAATACGATAATTGATTACTCCTTCTTCACCTTCAATTGCAACTACTTCTTCAACTTAGAACCGGCAAAATAATAGACAAAGGGGGCAAGGACACCCTAATCCACCTCCGATGCCTAAATCAAAAGAACAGTCGTCGACCGAGTATCAAGGTAAAGACAAGAAAAGCTAGAGAACTCAACGAATATGAGGATTGCTCTTTATACACGGCGATGACGTGTATTTATAACGGAAAAGAGAGGGTAGGGGGACCGAAAATCAACCCCCTAGCCCCGGCCTGCTGCCTTGTCACCCAAGCAAGCGGTATCTGCTCCCTACTCCAAGTGAAAGTTCTATCTCTTCATTAAGATAAAATCTTCCATTATGTTGAATAGCCATCATATTTATATTTATATTACAATACTAAAATTTATAAAATTTATAAAAAGCATAATAAATAAAATACCTTATGGCGGTAGATAGAGAAAATAATTATGGTGATTAATTTTTACCCGCTCACAATGCCCCACCTACGTCTTTGTTACGCTTCAAACGTAACTAGGACATTGGGTACATAGGTCTAACACAAAGTGGCCATGCAGATTAGTCGCTTCGAGTCCCCTTACGCGCGTTTTTATATATTTGTATATTTGTATATTTGTATATATTGCTATACTCGTACATCCATTAGAGAATATCATGAGCTCTTTTCCTCTTCTACATACACGCATACTTAGAGATTCATTAGTGCGATGAACTAATGTTGCGCTCAAGAATATTTGTTTTCTGCAAGACTCAAACTAATACAAAAACCGACTTTTATTAAAATTAAACGTGAATGACATGATCTTAATCACTTAAATAAATATTGACAAGAAAAACTCTAAGGGCCTCATCAAAACCAAGTGGGAAAAAGAGTGCCCTATTTACATGCATTTCGTAATCCCGAGATCCATGCGCTAGGGAAGATGGGTGACCGTGTTCGCGCTCGTACGGGCCTTGGCTGTGGTTTTTCTCTTGAGAAGGCGAGCCTTCAGATGCAGATCCGCGATCGCGGAATGATGGTACGTGGTCGCGGACGTTGGCACCGTGGTTGCGGTTTTGCCCTAGTGGAGGGGTCTTGCTCTCTGATCCAGATCCGTGGCCACAGACCTTGGGCCCGCGGTCGCGCTCACTGTTGAAAGGGTTTCTCGGCCAACAAATAAATTTGTAAGTCAAGACCCCGCTGAGTACAGTGGAGTCAGGATCGTTCCACAGGAAGCAAGGTTGTTTGTCTATCAATCTAACAAAAATCAAACAAAATCAAAACAAAACACTCACGAGATGTCTCGTTAACAATGTTGTCAGGATCGTTACCGAGCCACCGAACACAAAAATACTAACTAACGACCTAATAAAATTCTAATTAAAATTCGGTACCGAGGCAAGTACTCAGCAACGAAGATTCACCAGAAATAATTCAAATAAAGCAAAAATCTAGGACAAGGGAAACCACAACATAGCTAAGCATAAGAATTCCGTAAGAAGATAAGATCATGCCTTTAAATAGATAGAGTCATCAACTTTTGTTGACTTAACAAGTAAATTAATCTACTTTCGCATCCTAATTCACCCAATTGCTTGTTTTGGATCTAAAGCTTGAAACTTTCGTTTTCAAACAATATCAACCTTCAAGTTACTAACTTTCTCTTTCAATCAAGTTAAAAACCTAAATTACCTCAACTTTCGTCTTGGTATTAAGCACAACAAACAATCTCAATAAAAGATAAAAGGCATTCACACACAATCTTACTCATCCAACATGCTCAACTATGCCGGGCTTAATCCCAACCCTAGAAAAGTAAACTACTCACTAATCATGACTAAAAAACTAAAACCTTCAATAAAAAGAAACATTGCAACAAAACATAACTCAAATTAATAAGAAAAATATATTGTCTTACAGAGATTCAGAAGAAACCGAAAAAACATAAAACACCGAACTACAAATCACAACCAACGAACACTCGACAACCGTCATCGACCGAGCCTCGTGATCCTCTTCCGATCCGATCTCTCTCCTTCGGCCTTCACAAATCTCTTCCCTAAAAACTTCTCCAAAATCAAGCCCCCCTTTCTATGCTAGATAGAAGGGTATTTATACTAAAAAAAAGCTAAAAACTAAAAAGGCTAAAAGATATAAACTTTCCTAAAAAGATAGAAACAATCTCTAAAAGATAGAAATAAAATCTAAAAAGATATTAAACCCTAATATACATATTCTAACAACCCCAAAAGATTCTAAAAAGATACTCAACCGATACGGAAATAAATTCCCGCTCAGGATCGGTTAATAATAAAAATAATACTCGAAATCTTTCTTTTCGTGGCCTCGTTAACGACCCTTCACAGCCTCGTTAACGAGCCTGGGGTTTGTTTTCTTCGACACTTCTTCTTTTACTCTCGAGCTTCGACTTCTTCAATCTTGCACTCCTCCGTCTCTCGCTGCAATGCTCCAAATTCAGCTCCATTTAGCTCCATTCCTCGCTAAAACCTGCAAAATTCACAAAATAGCGTAGATTCCACTTTTTTCACAGAATTATGCAAAACTAACTAAAAATACTCAAAACTAAACCTAAACTAAACAAAACTAAACCTAATAAGCAAAGAAAACCTATCAAAAACTATGCTAAAAATGCGAACATCAAAATACCCCATACTTAGACTTGCTTGTCCTCAAGCAATAAACAAGACACTAACCAAAACTAAAACAAATCATGCTCATCAAAACATAGCCATCTTCTAAAAAAAACAACATCTACACATAAGAAAATTATAGCAAAAGACTATTAACATCCTCACACATATATGCACTTAAATAAACATAAAATAATACAATCCAACCTCTCAAGGGATATAATGTGTTTCACTCAACTCTCAAGTGTTTAGGCTTATAAATTCAATCCCTCAACTCATCTTATATACAAAAACTCATAGAAATTGGAACTTATATCACCAATACTCTCCACCCAAGATTTGTCAAAACAAGCAAAAAAATCATCAAGAGAACTTAGGCTCAATGAAAAACTTCATAGATGCTTCCATTCGGCCGGGTTGTAATGGGGCATGGTAATAACAATAGCGCGTGGAAATATTTTGGTCATGTGGTGCTAATAATAATATCCGGGAATCAAAGACTCCTAAAAACTCACACTTCCACCAAAAAGTTCATAAAACAACATACCAAACTCACTCTTCTTTATGCACACTCATTTTCACTCACCCTTTATCATCCTAGAAAGTCTCATAACCAAAATAAAAGAATCTCTTGATATTACCTATAAACACAAATGCACTTCAACTTTTTCCTTCTTTTTGATTTCCTTCTTCTTCTTTTTTTTTTATATTTCTTTCATTCGCTGCCTCGTTAACAAGCCTACATTAGGGTCGTTAACGATCCACCGTATACATGCTTCTCTTCCTTTTAACTACACTACATCCATCAAAACTTTATTGTGTGCATCTTTTTTTTCTATCAAGAGACCTTTCTTACTTGTAATAACAAGAGACTTCCAATCTACCCTTCCCAAATACCCTTCTATTCAAGAAAATATAAACTCTTTTCTTTTTTAACAAAGCACGAAACTTTACCTCTCCAATCTAAGTCCTAATTCCCGGATAGGGTCAAGCTTATCTCGGCTAGGGAATAATTTTTGTGGAGCTAAAAATAAAAGGTTTCAGGCCAGAATTGGTTATCAAAAAGAAGGAATAATGTAAAGGTAGATAGGGAATAATAGGGCTCATAAAAATAAGTTCTCTATCATATGATCTTCACAAGTAATGAACTATAATCTTATAAGGGTCTCAATAAATAGATAACCATCACAATTCCAAGAGATAATATGCATAAAGAGAGTAAATCACACAAGAAAAGAAGAGGGATTTATAAATGTTTTCCCTATAAGGCCAAAAATATCTCACAAGGTAGATTTTGTTGGATTGCATCATCTATGCTATAAAGTATATGTGCTCAATTTCATCAAGTGCTATTCTCTTCTAAAAACAAAAATTTCATTTTTTGAGAATCCGGCTATACTTTCAAAGACATGTTTGCAAGGAATTATATGGTTAAGCTAGTGATTGCTATCATAGAACTTAAGAAGGGATATCTATCAATTCTACACTCTTTTTGGATTTTTTTATTTTTTCAATTTAAAAGAAATAACAACTACATAGAACACAAAAACACCTAGGACATAATTTTTCTACTTTCTCCCCACCCCATACTTAAAATTACAGTGTCCCCACTGTAAGGAAAATAAGAAGAAGAGGGAAAAGAAATAGAAAAGAAAACAAAAAATTAAAAAGAAAAAGAAAAACATAAAACTTACAAAAGTGGAAACAAGGAAAAGAGACTTCATCTTGAGCTTGAATCAACGGTTCGGTGGAGGAAAGTAGTGCTCAAAAGTTCCCCATGAAGTCGTACATCGTCCTCCGACGCTCAGCATCATCCGCCTCTCTCTGACGCTGCCTCTCGTTTTCCATCGACATGCGAGCGGAATAGACAGTTTCCCATCTATCCATCCTCCTATGAATGTGATTCGTCTGGAGGTGAAGCTGCTGCATCCGTGCAGAAAGATCCTCGGCCCATGGTGGTGGTATACTCGATCCTGCGTACTCGGGCTGAGGAGGTGGTGGGTAGTGAGGCTAGAAATGGTCTTGATACATCACCGGGTTGTAAGGCATGAGACCGTAAGCATGAGGGTCGACAGGAACTGGTGGTGGGTCGACAGAAGCTCTCGGCACCTCGTTAACGAAGCTGGGTGCCTCGTTAACAAGGTTGAGATGCGGCTGGAAGTGGTCGTTAACGACCCTGGTGGGCTCGTCAACGAAGATGTGGCCGCCTAACACCTCCGTGTCCATGTCTTCTTCTTCAAAGTTGAGCTCCTCAGTGCCTCCCTCGCTGTCGGCTTCTTCGGCGTCATTGCCTACTACCTCGGTATCCTCTTGCTCATCTTCTTCTTCATATTCATCCACGTCGTCCCGCTCAAACCGGGTTTCACAAGGCCTAAGCAAGAGCTCGTCCTCCGGTTTTGGCTCCAAAGGATAGGGGTGTCCCGTCCACACTTCGTACCAATTTGGTACATAGAGTAGCTCGTACATGTCGAGGGAAGGTATGACTAGTCGATCTTGCACCTTCACCTTGTAGCCTCCCTCGGCTTGTGCGAAAATCCCGGAGCTATACCAATAGTTTTTGTTGAGGAGTTGGGCGTGGGCCGGTGTGTAGCGGGTGAGATCAACTCCAAGATTCTTAGCCAAGAGGCTAACCAAATTGCCACACCACACCTCCTTGGACTTGGTGGACTTCTCGACGTAGTAGAGCCATTCGTACCCCAAATTCAAGGGGCCGGGATCCTCAAAGAGAATGGTACCAAAGCAAGCGACTTCCGTTCTTGTAGACCGGTTCAACTCTCTCTTCGGCCAAAATGTTGCGGCGAGGTCTCTCAAGATAATCCAGAAGATGAGGTTGACTATGTTTGCCCCGGATAGCGCCGCGGTGGAGGATTGAACCTCTCCGGTGATGTAGCTCCAAGTGCGGGTCACTCGGTAGTCCTTCAAGCTATAGTCTCTTGACGGGTTTGGGAGCTCCGAGATTGCATTGAACTCCGCCATGGTGAAGTCACGGTCCTCGTTACCGAGCCGGAATCGAATACGTCCCGCCGAGGTCTTCAACGAGAAGTTGGTCTCCAAAGTGGCCAAGAACTCGGATGTGAGGGCCGGGTAATGTGGCAAACTCTCTTGCTTCAATAAGTGGGCGGCCCCAAGGATGATGAAGGCGTCCTTGACATCCGTGTAATGGGTAGCGCCGTACTTGGCTTTGACTGCTCAAAATCACATCATCCACCCGAGGTGGAGATGGAGACCTGTGGTTCCTCCTCTTCTTTTGGGCTCGGGTAGCGGGTCTGCTTGAACTAGCCATGGATCCTACAAAATAATCGAAAATTTTCCAAGATAAGATCCACTCAAAAATAATAGGTATGAGACCCCATACTTGGTCTCAAAATTAACCTTGTAATTATTCGTAAACTGCCCAATTGGGTCGTTCACGATTCTGGGCTCGGATCGATCAATGATGAAGTGCAGGGTCGTTAACGAGCCTGGATGGGTCGTTAACGACCTGCCGAGAGCAAAACCAGAAATTTCCGAAATTCAATCTACCTCTAATTCAGCACAAATCAAGCATGCAATCTTCTAATATTTTCCACGAATCCCCTATCGGGTATAAGCACCCCATACTTACTCAATTACCCATCCCGAACATGCTAAAATTTTCTCGGAATTTTGACATGCAAAGTTCGAACTTTTAGATCTAGAACAAGAAAAATTCATGCTTTCCTAAGTAAGGGGTTACAATAGTTAATCTAACATGAATAATCTTTCCTAAAACATGAACAACTAAGCACAATCAAGAATTGTTAGAACGGAATTTAAGCATGCTCATCGATCTCCCTAAGAACCATGATTCAAGATGTGAAATTCAACCCTATAGATAATCAATCATGCAATTTAAAGCAAGGGTTTAGAAATCATACCGGAGAACAGAGAAATTGAAGAACAATGGTCGGAATTGGGGTAGTTAACGAGCACGGCCTCGTCGGTGGATGGCTTCCGAGCTCCGGTAACGACGACGTCTCCGATGGTCGTTAGCGTGAGGGATTCCGAATCGGTGGGAGAGAAAGGAGAGGGATTGAGAGAGTTTTGGGTTTGAGAGTGAATTTTTAAGGGATTGTGGTAGAATTTTGGGAGGGGTAGAAGGGTTTATATAGGAGGGGTAAGGGTAGAAGGGGGCGGCGGCTAGGGTTAAAAAGATAGAGTAGGCTAGAATTACTTACCTGCCCCGTATTGTGACGAATCGGGTCTTCCGAATCGGGTCGTTAACGAGCCTGGGTGGGTCGTTAACGAGCCACCGTGGCCTTCTTGAGTGATTTTTCGACCCCTTTTTTCCTGAAATCTTGTTAGCTCAAAAATCTAATTTCTATCCTAATTAAAACTAAAACTAAAAATAAAATAAAGCTAAGAAATAATCTAAAAAGAAAAAGAGAAAAATAAAATAAACTAGACCTATTCTAAAAAGCGGGTTGCCTCCCGTAAGCGCTATGTTTAACGTCGTTAGCCCGACGAGCTCCCTTGCTAGTCTGCTGATGTGAGAGCCATGGTGACTCTTATCTCTTCATCTGGGTCAGTCTGCTCATGGAATTTCTTCAGCCGGTGTCCATTAACTTTGAAAATGACGCCTCGGTTATCCGTCAACTCAACTGCTCCGTGAGGATAAATGTGATGAACAACAAATGGCCCACTCCATCGTGTCCTTAGCTTTCCTGGGAATAATCGGAGTCTAGAGTTGAAGAGAAGTACCTTATCGCCGATGTGGTAAGTTTTGGGCACCAATTTCCGATCATACCACCTTTTGGTGCACTCCTTGTAGATTTCAGCATTTTCGTACGCCTTTAGCCTCAATTCTTCTAATGCTTGCAAGTCCATGAATCGTTTTGCTCCAGCCGCGTTGAGGTTCATGTTGAGCTCCTTGAGAGCCCATAATGCCTTATGCTCCATTTCGACCGGTAAATGACATGCCTTGCCATACACTAGATTATAGGGGGTGGTGCGTAGAGGCGTCTTGTATGCTGTCCTATATGCCCACATAGCGTCATCCAACTTGGAGGACCAATCCTTCCTAGAACGGGAAACTGTCTTCTCCAATATGCTCTTTATTTGCCTGTTTGAAACTTCAACTTGGCCACTTGTTTGGGGATGATAGGGTGTTGCCACCCGATGAGATACCCCATATTTAGCCAAAAGGGCTTCAAGACTTCGCTCAATGAAATGGGAACCACCATCACTGATAAGGACTCTTGGAAAGCCGAATCTTGGGAAAATATTGGTCTTGATGAATTTAGCAACAGTCTTGGCGTCATTAGTCCTTGTAGAAACATCCTCCACCCACTTGGAAACATAATCAAATGCAACTAAGATGTATTTGTAGGGTCCTGAGGCGGGAAACTGTCCCATGAAATCAATGCCCCATACATCAAATAGCTCAACTTCTAATATCCCAGTCAGTGGATTTTCATGTCTCCAAGTTATGTTGCCTGAGCGTTGACATCCATCACATGCTGTCACATAAGCTTGCACATCTTTGAACATAGTGGGCCAATAGAGACCACTTTGAAGAATCTTCGCAGTAGTCTTGAATCCTTTTGCATGACCTCCAGTTGGAAGTGTGTGACATTGACGGATCACGTTTTCAATCTCCTCCTCTGGGATACAACGCCTAAAGAGGTGACCGCTTCCTTGTTTAAACAAGTAGGGATCGTCCCAATAGTATTGTTTTACATCATGGAGAAATTTCTTCTTCTTTTGTGGGGTAAGGCCCTCGGGAATTACGCCTCCTACAAGATAGTTAGCGAAATCCGCATGAAAACAAATCAGTGGGGCCATGCCGGTACGAGGAGCTTTTGGCCCTCTAATAGCATGGATTGATATTGAGGAAGAAGAAATTGAAGAAGGAGAGGGGGTGAATTTTAATTGAGAAGACTTAGGTTCAGAAATCTTACCTGGATGGGTCGTTAACGAGCTAGGATTTAATATTTTGACCTCGGTACCGACCTCCCGTAGCTCAGTAACGACCTCATTGACTTGATTGTCGACCCAATCTGAACATGTTCCCTTTTTATTTGTGTCTTCCAGCCTCGGCACCTCGTTAACGACCCTGAAGGGGTCCGTGACGAGGGTCTTGTAAAGTTCAACCTCGTTCAGCAGGAGGTGTTCGTCGGGTCTGGAATCATTTATCGGAACTTCATTATTGGACTCGGTGATATGCTCAACTGGCAACCTGGACAAGTGATCCGCCACTAGATTTTCTGCTCCCTTTTTGTCTCGTATTTCATGATCAAATTCCTGCAGTAAGAGCATCCAACGAAGCAATCTAGGTTTTGCATCTTTTTTGGCCATTAAGTATCTAACGGCCTCATGGTCAGTATAAACAATCACTTTGGATCCAACAAGTTAGGACCGAAATTTTTCAAAGGAAGATACCACATCAAGGAATTCCTTCTCCGTTGTGGTATACTTACTCTGCGCCTCATCCAGCGTCTTACTGGCGTAGTAAATGGCGTGGAGTTTTTTATCCTTCCGTTGCCCTAAGACTGCGCCAACTGCATAGTCACTGGCATCGCACATGATCTCAAAGGGTAATGTCCAGTCTGGGGACTGCATGATGGGGGCGGACACAAGGGCAGCTCTTAACCTATAAAATGCTTCAAGACATTCTGGAGACAGCTCAAACACTACATCTTTCATTAGTAGGTTAGTCAAAGGTTTAGCTATCTTAGAAAAATCCTGAATAAATCGCCTGTAAAAGCCAGCATGCCCTAAAAAACTCCTAATGTCTCTTACAGAAGAGGGAGGAGGTAGTTTTTCAATAAGCTCAATTTTCGCCTTATCTACTTCTATCCCTCTTTTAGAGACAAGGTGTCCTAGTACTATCCCCTCTTGAACCATAAAGTGACACTTTTCCCAATTAAGTACAAGATTGGTTTCTTCACATCTTTTAAGCACTCGTGCAAGGTTAGCAAGACAAGAATCAAATGAAGAACCATAAACAGAAAAATCATCCATGAAAACCTCTACAATATCCTCTATCATGTCTGAAAAAATGGCCATCATACATCTTTGAAAAGTAGAAGGGGCATTGCAAAGCCCAAATGGCATTCTTTTGTAAGCAAAGGTTCCATAGGGACATGTAAAGGTTGTTTTCTCTTGGTCATCAGGATGAATGGGAATCTGCCAAAAGCCGCTATAGCCATCTAAATAACAGAAATAATCATGCTGGGCTAAGCGTTCTAACACCTGATCTATGAAAGGAAGCGGAAAATGATCTTTTCTAGTAGCACTATTAAGCTTCCTATAATCAATGCACATCCTCCAACTAGTGGTGGTTCTAGTCGGAATAAGCTCTCCCTTTTCATTTTCTATCACAGTCATCCCATCTTTCTTTGGGATTACATGGACCGGACTCACCCATTTGCTGTCCGAAATAGGAAATATGATCCCAGCATCAAGCAATTTAATAATTTCCTTTTTAACTACATCCTTCATATTAGGATTTAATCTACGTTGATGCTCTATGGTGGGTTTATGATTGTCCTCCATGTAAATCCTATGCATGCAAAGAGAAGGGGATATGCCAGTTATATCATCTAGGGAGTAGCCTATGGCTTTTCTATGCATCCTAAGTACATTCAGGAGTTTTCCTACTTCTTCACCTTTTAATCCAACATTAATGATGATAGGTAGAGTAGAATTAGGACCGAGGAATTCATACCTGAGGGAATCTGGCAAAGGTTTTAGTGTTGGGGACGGTTCGGCAGGGATTAGAATCGGCTCTTCTGGTTCCGTCTTCAACACTTCCCCAAAGCATTCAAAAGCTGAGATCTCGCCATCTTCGGCCAGGTTCGTTAACGAACCTGGGTGGTTCGTTAACGAGCCTGCGTCTTCTGCCAGGAGAATCGGTAACGATGCTGGAGAACTCGTTACTGAAACTGCAGTTGTTATTTCGGCCCATCTTTGCCCTGATATTTCATCATCATATGCTGGTCTTCCTATAGGGTCTCCGCATTCAATGATCTCCTCGTGGGTGTAGAGCATCTTGACTTCAGCTTTGTCGGATTCCCTGGATTGTTTGAATCGGAATTCCGTCACCTCATCCCCAATTTCGAAAGTTAGGAGTCCTCTCCTAACATCGATTATGGCTCCTGCTGTAGCAAGGAATGGTCTTCCCAAAATAATAGGCACAACTGGATCTTCGGGCATTGTCATAACGATGAAATCATTAGGAACAAAGAAATTGCCCACTTGAACTGGGAAGTCTTCTAGCAGCCCTGTTGGTTTGATGCAAGATCCGTCTGCCATATAAAGCCGCATGTTAACGGGCTCTAGTGGTCCCATATTTGCTCTAGACCAGATTGAGAGCGGAACAAGACTAGCACTAGCACCAAGATCGCATAAAGCTTTGAACTTGTGGTTGCCTATGCCGATTGTGATTGCAAACCTCCCGGGATCTCCAAGCTTTTCTGGAAGAGCTATGGATCTAACTTCATCCTGCAACTCTGTAATGGACCATTTCCTGCTAAGAATGTCTTTCAAAAAATTTGTGTAAGCCGGCATTTCGCTTAGGGCCTCAGCGAATGGGATGGAAATATTAATGCCCTGAAGAATCTTAACGAAACGCTTGAACTTACTCTCAGTAGAGTCCATAGATTTCTTAGTAGGAAATGGAAGAGATTTCACCATTCTCGGAACCAAGTTAGGCTCGAGAGGTGAGAGTATCGGGTCGACACTGGGGTCGTTTGGTGTCCTCGGCGGGTCGTTACCGACCCTGGTGGGGTCGTTAACTACCCTGGAATAGAGTCGAAGGCTCGGATTAGTAGACTTACCTGGGTTAGGGTCATCAGGAATCCTCGAAGCCTCGTCATTCTGGCTTGTAGGCTCGGTACTAGCTCTCGTTGGCTCGTTAACGAGCTGGATGGAGAGGTCCTTTTCCTCCTTCTCTTCAGCTTGAATTCTCTCCGGTAGTGTCTTCCCATTTCTGAGGTGTACCGCTGCTATTTGGCCTCTAGGGTTCTCCTCGGGGCGGCCCGAGTTTTGCCCTTGTGTTCTTGGAATCCGTGCAACAAGGTCTCCTAGTTGGGAATCAACGCTCCTCTTCCAAATATCGAACTCTCCCCATCTTTTATCCTGTCGGTTCAGCTGGAATCCGGGAGTTGCCCTTGTTGTTCACTCCGTTGATGCTCTCTTTAATCTCCTGAACCCATGATGGCGTCTCTTGATGGCCCGGAGGTCGATATGGTGCAGGTCGTCTATCTTGTGGGGGTCCTGCGTAATTTTGACTTGTATTCTGATTGCCCCATGGTTGATAGTTGTTCGACCTGTCATTATAATTAGGCTGGTTCCTGTAGGGTCCTCTCATGTAATTCATCTCAGCTATTGTCTCAGCGGTTCTAACCTGCTCAATGTTAGTGCAAGCAGAAGTACTATGCGCAGAAGAACCACATTCTTGACATGATTGAGAGGATTTCAGAAAACTTACCTGTTTCCTCAGACGGTTGACCTCATCTTGTAAGAATTGATTTTTAACATCGGGGTCAACTTCATCTCGGTTAGGCACATAGAGACGTTTTTGAGTTTGTGGAGCCTACTGGGTTCCATACATAGCATCGTAATTCTCCAGCTTGTCCAACAGTTCCCACGCCTCTGTCGGGTTCATCTCTATAAAACCGCACGCAGTATGCGTGTTGATGCGGTTCTTGGTCTCCGCGTTGATACCCTGGAAAAAGATTTCTTCCAATACATATAAAGGTTGCCCATGAGTAGGGCACTGTCTAAGCATCTCTTTGAATCTTTCCCATGTTTCAACAAATGTTTCATTAGGCAACTGGTGATAAGAGGTGATGCGTTTCCTTAACTCTGTTGTCTTAGCAGAAGGGAAAAACTTTTTAAGAAATTGATCATACAAAGCTTTCCAAGTCCCGATAGACTTAGAAGGTAGGCTCTCTAACCAGTTCAGGGCCTTTCCAGTGAGTGACCATCTAAAAGCTTTTAACAGAACATATTCTAACGAGACACCTTCAGCAACTATGGTGTCACATAAATCAAGAAAATTTCTAATATGCTCCATAGGGCACTCAACAGGTTTCCCTTCAAACTGAGCCCGTTTGATTAAAGATATAAATTGAGACTTGATCTCAAAAGGTTTCTCTATCGCAGGAAGCACAATAGGAGATTCTGGCAACCTCAGTTCCGGATGCATATATTGCTTGGCATTCCTTGGATAGGCGTTTAGCTCTTCTTGCAATCGAGCCTTGTCTGCGTCTGCGCCGTCCTTCTCGGCTTTCAGTGCCTCCACCTGGGTCCGGAGGATCTCTAACTCTCGAGCCATCTCTTCTGCTGAGGCCATGGCTCGGTTTTCTCAGATTCGACGGTGCAGGGAACGTTCGGGTTCTGAGTAATAACTTGTGTTATCAAACTGAAGCCTTCTTCGTCCTACCGGCATACACTGAGAAAACAAACAAAGAAACAAAGATTAAAAACAAAAACGGTGTCGGGCTATTTTCGATCCCGAAGATAAACTAACAACACGTTGCTTCCCCGGCAACGACGCCAATTTGTTGAAAGGGTTTCTCGGCCAACAAATAAATTCGTAAGTCAAGACCCCGCTGAGTACGGTGGAGTCAGGATCGTTCCACAGGAAGCAAGGTTGTTTGTCTATCAATCTAACAAAAATCAAACAAAATCAAACAAAACACTCACGAGATGCCTCGTTAACGATGTTGTCAGGATCGTTACCGAGCCACCGACACAAAAATACTAACTAACAACCTAATAAAATTCTAATTAAAATTCGGTACCGAGGCAAGTACTCAACAACGAAGATTCACCAGAAATAATTCAAATAAAGCAAAAATCTAGGACAAGGGACACCACAACATAGCTAAGCATAAGAATTCCGTAAGAAGATAAGATCATGCCTTTAAATAGATAGAGTCATCAACTTTCGTGGACTTAACAAGTAAATTAATCTACTTTCGCATCCTAATTCACCCAATTGCTTGTTTTGGATCTAAAGCTTGAAACTTTCGTTTTCAAACAATATCAACCTTCAAGTTACTAACTTTCTCTTTCAATCAAGTTAAAAACCTAAATTACCTCAACTTTCGTCTTGGTATTAAGCACAACAAACAATCTCAATAAAAGATAAAAGACATTCACACACAATCTTATTCATCCAACATGCTCAACTATGCCGGGCTTAACCCCGACCATAGAAAAGTAAACTACTCACTAATCATGACTAAAAAACTAAAAACTTCAATACAAAGAAACATTGCAACAAAACAAAACTCAAATTAATAAGAAAAATATATTGTCTTACAGAGATTCAGAAGAAACCGAAAAAACATAAAACACCGAACTACAAATCACAACCAACGAACACTCGACAACCGTCGTCGACCGAGCCTCGTGATCCTCTTCCGATCCGATCTCTCTCCTTCGGCCTTCACAAATCTCTTCCCTAAAAACTTATCCAAAATCAAGCCCCCCTTTCTATGCTAGATAGAAGGGTATTTATACTAAAAAAAAGCTAAAAACTAAAAAGGCTAAAAGATATAAACTTTCATAAAAGGATAGAAACAATCTCTAAAAGATAGAAATAAAATCTAAAAAGATATTAAACCCTAATATACATATTCTAACAACCCCAAAAGATTCTAAAAAGATACTCAACCGATACGGAAATAAATTCCCGCTCAGGATCGGTTAATAATAAAAATAATACTCGAAATCTTTCTTTTCGTGGCCTCGTTAACGACCCTTCACAGCCTCGTTAACGAGCCTGGGGTTTGTTTTCTTCGACACTTCTTCTTGTACTCTCGAGCTTCGACTTCTTCAATCTTGCACTCCTCCGTCTCTCGCTGCAATGCTCCAAATTCAGCTCCATTTAGCTCCATTCCTCGCTAAAACCTGCAATATTCACAAAATAGCGTAGATTCCACTCTTTTCACAGAATTATGCAAAACTAACTAAAAATACTCAAAACTAAACCTAAACTAAACAAAACTAAACCTAATAAGCAAAGAAAACCTATCAAAAACTATACTAAAAATGCGAACATCACTCACGCTTTTGGTCGCCATTTCTTGGCTCGTCTTCAATCCTCTGTATAAACTCTGTCTTAGGGAGATTTCCCTTAGAGCACATACGCGCTTCAAGCTGATTAGCCCAAACTCAAACTATAGCGTCTTCATCTCTAAATTGGATCATTTGATGGAGGGTTGAAGGTACCGCTCCTATCACATGAAACCATGGCCTCCCCAAAATTAGATTATATGAGGCAGGCATGTCAACGATCAAAAATCTATTGTCATCACTTTCCAAGCCAAGATGACTTGTGTTTTATACATTCCAAGCGGGAATGTTAGATATCCTCCAACTTCTGTAAGCTGCATCTTGACTGGAATCAAATCTTCATTTTCCAAGGAGCCTGAAGACATCATAATATATAATTTTAACTGAACTCTCAAGATCAAACAGAGCCGGATGCACCTTAAAGCCTTCAAGCTCGACAACTAAGACTATGGGCTCATTGTGTGAGATTTGGACTGACGCGAGGTCCTTGTCCCGAAAACCAGCCTGGGTGAGGATAGTGGTCCCAGATCGGCCTGTTGGACCCTCATTACTTCGAGCTCATGGCATGATCTCCTAAAATTTCTCTTAGCTTCATCATCTTCATGTTTGCATGTCGCCGAGATTGTTTGAATGACTTCACTTTTCTTCTTTCTCGGCTCTCCCCTGTCTTCAAGCTTGTCTTCCTTAATGTACTCATGCAATTACCCTTCTTGAACCATGCTTTCAAGGAACTTCTTAAATGGCTCACAATCCTCAGTCATGTGCCCCCGCATTATGTGGTACATGTAATACTTCCGACTACAGGGATCATCTTTAGTACATTAACCCTTCGGAGGATAGAGGAAGTGACTCTCGTGCTTAATGCACGGTAAAATCTTGTAGATTGGACGTTGAAAGTGGTGTAGACCGCACTGGCTTGACCTTCTAAAGAATGTACTTTTCTGAAGCTTCTGTTTGAAGGGTGGTGTAATTTACGAGGCAGAGAGGACGATCTTAAACTTGTCTTAGACTCCTCTAAGTGTACATATTAGTGAATATGCTATTTGAGCTCAACTATGATGGAAGGAAGACGAAGTTTCAGCTCTTCCCTTATCTTGCTATCAAACGGAATTGCCCTCTTAAAGGCAGTAATTGTAGTCTTCTCATCACACCCATTAATTTCAGCATAGCACTCCATAAAATGAGTGGAAAAGCGACACATGATTTCGTTTTTCTCTCTCTTGAGGCCGAAGAGTGTATCTAGAGACGTTGCAGCTCAGCTATTGGCTATGTAGCGCTTCATAAATTTAGTGGCCAATTGATCCCAAGACCGTATTGATCATGGCTTCAGACTTTGGAACCACTTCAATGATCCCTTGGTGAGGCTATACGGTTCCTCGAACATTATAGCTTCCTCGGACAGCCACCGTGCCATCTTGTGAGAGAAAGTAGCTATATGATTTATAGGCTCCAAATTCCCATCATAAAGAGTGAATGATGGTGGAGAGAACTTTGTTGGGGGCCTGGCTTGTTGAATATCCCTATGGAATGGTGTCGATGTCACCATAGCCAATTTATGCTTTGCTTGCTCTTGAGCCAATTGCAAGGTCGCACCTTGTGCTCTTAAGAGGTCAAGCAATCTCCTCTCAGTGCGCCTAAGAGCCTAGTTCCTCCCTTCACGTCTTTCTCTACTTTCACACCGACGTCGACTCCGTTGTCTTTCTTCTTTTTGCCCCGATCATAGGTTGACTCGAGGTTTTTGGAAGGATCACAATGGTCGTCGCCGTGCTCTTGTGATTTCTCACATCGATTGTGTTGTCCACGCAGTCGCAAATGGATCGGTCATGATCGCGGACTGATTCTCCGTGGTCACAGCTTTGGTCTTCGCGATCGCGGTGTCGGAATCATCCGAGTCATCCAAGGTCGGGTCAATCGATTGAGGGGTTCCGCGACTCGGGACCTCTTACGCAGGGGCGAATCGTGATGACTATCTCTTCACCGACTTCTAGATGCCCTACGATCGCTTCCATAATCAACTTGCATCTCTTCTAATTTGTCAGAACTTATCGACTACGGATCACGACGGTTATCGACGAATTCGATAACGCTAGCGAGCCGTCGAGTAGTCTTTTGGGTTGCTGATTCGTTGACGGGTCACTTGCCTTTAACTTTATCCAAGGTAAACTTTAATTTAACATGGAAGTCTCTCACGTGGCTTGGTCCAAGCGAGACTCAGCTTGAGCACACCTGGTTTTGATCTTCTCATTCTCTCTCAAAGTAGAAAGCACGGGGATCATCTTCAATACATTCACCTTTTGGAGGATAGAGAAAGTAACTCTCATGCTTAATGCATAGTAAAATCATGTAGATTTGAACGTTTAGAGTGGTGTAGACCGTGCTAGCTTGATCTTCCAAAGAGTATCCTTTTCTAAAGCTCTTGTTTGAAGGGAGATGTGATTTTTGAGGTGGAGAGGACGATATTCCTCTTCTTCTTCATTCCTAATGGTGGTTGATGTCCCAATCCCGTAGTTGGCTGCGATACCAAAGATATACGATTCCCACCACGAACAGGATTGGAACCGGCATGGTTAGATTGACCTTGCTCATAGCGAGGGTTGACCAAGATAGGGTTTTGCTCGCGTCTGAGTATTACCGCATGCTCGGATATACGCAACATGCGGTCGCGATTTGATTGGTCGCTGTCGCGGGTCACCAGGCTGCAATCACAGTTCTTTTCTGCGGCCGCGGTTGCTAGTCCCGATGGCTCGCGATCCTGAACTCTTCGGTTGCTCTCGGATTCAGCAACAAGCATCGCTAAGTCCCAAAATTGACCAAATCTAGTATATTCAGACCTCAAAGTGTTATGACTATTGATTTCGTTGCTTCACTCGGATCATAGATGATGCGTGCGATGAACAACCGTGTTTACGAGAGGGGTCGGGTCACATTTCAAGTCGTTTACAAGCAAGATGCCTTGCTTTGACAGAGAAAAGTTCTGATCCTCCAAGCGAATATCGAGATTAGATTGACAAATACACGCTAGGGTTCATTCGTCCGAGCGAACCTCCGAGTTTGTGTGATCATCCCCATGTTCCACGGCCGCGGAGGTGGGTGCATGCTCGCGGTATACTGTTTCGCGGTCGTGGGTTTCATTCCGCGATCACGGATCTGTTCGTTGACGGCACCGTGCTCGATTTCGCTATGCGCGGCTGCCCCAGGGTTATTAAAAACCACTTCTTCATTTTCTGGGATCGATTTCAACACCACAATAATTGCGTGGATCGAGTACTCGTTTCTCATAGATGGTGCCAATTGTTAGTTCACAAAAATTCGCGTTCAATGCACTAATTAAAACCAAAATCGGCCGATGTTTTTAAAATGTTAAGCTAGGGTAGGCATGTTGCATATAGGGGGTAGGTGACATGTCGCGACTCCGCCACCATCAGCCGAAGGACCTCACATAGAGTAGTAATAATTTTGTCAGCATTAGGATGCTTAAGTTTTGATTTGGGACTTTCTATTCTAGATGGCCCCACCAACCGGAGCGCGAGTTGTTGAAGCCAGTGGTAGAGGTATGCTCCTCACCAGGAAGAGGTTGTTGAGACTCAGGATGTGGTTGTTGCTGATCATCATGAGGCTAGTGTATCTGTCATTAGAGGGGGTCCCCTGGCTAATGGGGCACATGAGAGAGTAGAGGTTCCACCAGCAAGACTGACACCAGAGGTGAACGCTGCGCGGGAGTTGCACCTAATCTGAACGCGGTTGTTGGGCAACAAGGGCCTAAGAGGAGGGCACCAGGCCCGGAATCTGTTTTGGCTGCCCAATTAGGTGCACTTCTAGAATTGCAAGGACCAGTGATAGCTGATCGCATGGTGGAGCCGAGGAGACCGTATCGCGAGCCTCAACATGACAAGTGGCTCGCGGAGTTTAGGAAGACTAGGGTGTCAAACTTTATTATAGCCTAGGATTCTGATGTGGAGCAATGGTTGAGGAGAGTGAAGTCTGTGTTGGACTCCATTCAGGCACTGAAGGAAAGGAGGATGTCCCTGGTGTAGAGTCTACTACAAGAGGGCACTTTTGGCGTGTGGGAGTTGGGCAGGGACCACTAGACCGAGGTGACATTTGAGGAGTTTGGGAGGAGGATCTGAGATTACTATTGTCCTCCGGTGGTAAGGATGGCTCGAGAGGGTGCATTTCGGGATACTGGACCCGAAAACATCACAGTAGTTGAGACTATTCTGAAGTGTCAGCAAGAGTTGGCGGCGGTGCAGAATGTTGCCCCTAGTGAGGAATTAAAGATTGCGACCTTTTTGAAGAGGTTGCAGTCGCATTTGCGAGGTTGTGTCTGGACTTAGACATGACGTTGGGAGAGGTTCAACAGTCTGATTTGGCTTATGCTATGGCCACTCTGAGGCCAGAACAGGTGGATGTTCAAGTAGGAGGGAGTAAGAGACGGAAAGTGCCAACTGCAGCGAATTCTAGGGGTGACGATTAGTCTGGACAGTACCCAAAGATTAGACTAGAGTTCCAACGATCGGAGCGCCAAGAATAGTGATTGCAGAGTCGAGCTACCAAAAATCAGAGACAGTGCTACAATTGTGGAAGCACCGAGCACATGAGGAGTTAGTGTCCTAGGCCAGTGAAGGATTGCTATACATGTGGGAAGCCCGGACATCTTCAGAGGTTCTGTAGGGTTGCCACACCTTCGTAGGGATCGACACCGGGAAGGGGAAACCAAGGAGTCCGTCATATGCCACAAGCACCAGGTCAAATTATGGCTCGGAGCGCGGGAGCTAGCAACACGGGAATAGTTCCACCGAGAGTGTTTGGAATGAAAGGATTGGAAGAACAGGAGGTTATCGCTCCTCCTAACGATCTACCTTGAACATTTCAGTCGACAATTGTTAGTTATAGTTTAGTCCCTAGTCCCTTAGTTTATTTTACATGACGTGAAGACCTTTAGTTGTTCACTAGGGATGTTGGGTTCTTTTGAACCGGGATTTATTGCTTTATTGTGACTGTTTGTTTTACTTAGTTGTTGCTTTGACAGTTGTTTTTCTTGGACGTGATTGTGAATACGACATTGATTATTTCTGTCTAAGTTATGGCCTCAATTTTAAGCTTTGGGTTCGTAAGATGTTTTAGAATGGTGGTCTGGGGATGAACCGTTTTTTTAGAGGGAGGTGAGTGTAGAACCTCACGATAGGTCTAGAAATAATCTTTTTAAGTATCACACTTTTACTTCAATTCCGTTCAATCCTAAGTTTCGGGACGAAACCTTTTTTAAGGGGGGTAGTATGTAATACCCGGGTCAGTTTTATGTCTTTTAGGTTGGAAAATGAATTTCTTGAATTACAAGCAATCAAATTTCTTAACCCTCAAGTAACCCCGCTATATGGAATATCTATATTTATAATCCGTTTGAAAATACCGATCTAATTACAAGTTTACCCATAGGTTAATAATTAACTATGCACCAAAATTTATATATTTTCTTAAGCCTTACGATTATATCCATATATATAGTTTCGGTTTCTATCCTTATACAATTTTCAGCAGATTCAAGAATAGTTATGATCATATCTTCTATTTTATGGTCGTTAAAACCAAATCCTATCTAATCGGACTAAATTCCTATCATTAAGCCGAACCTCCTACTTTTAAACCGATTCCTTCCCCAATTCTTTTCCACGTCCTGATCTTCATTCTTGAGCGGCCTAAACCGAAAAGCCAAAGCCTGAGTTTTCGTTCTACGTGGGAGGAGCCGAAGAGATCACGATTTGCTTGTGCCGCCGTCAATCTCCGAACTCAGGTAACGCTGCCTTGTCGTCCTCGGCAGGTTGTCATTGGCCATCGTTTCTTTCCGTTCATTTTCGCTTTCTCATTGTTCCTCTTCCATGGTTAATTTTCGTAGAGTTTTCGGTCTCGAGGAAGAGAAGTTAGCCGAGCCACTGCATCGCCAGCCTCGTCCTTTTTTATTTTCTCCGATAAGTCGCGTTTTCCCTCTGGCTTAGTGGGCGGGGCAGTGTCGGGTTTTGTCGTGTATTGATATCTATAGGAATCGGTTAGGCTAGGGGTATGGTCACCGGTTATGTGTAGGCATTGTCTGGTAATGTAGGGGTTGAGTTAAGTCGTGGGTTCTGGTTTGAGGTTGTAGTTGAATGTCCATGGTTGAATTCATGAGATTCAATGTGAGGAATTGGGGTGTTACTATGGGTTACCTTATGGCTGGGTTAGCAAATTAACTGGTTTTTAGTTAGAATTGTAAATAGTATAAGTCGAGAGGCATAAATAAAAACATGGGCAAATTACCCCAAAATTTGTAACACAAGAGTCAAACTAGTTAATAGTATATGTTAGAATAATATTAGTTAGTGTAATTTAGAATAAAATAGTTAGAATAGTATAAGTTACAATAGTTAGGATTATTATTCATTTGTATATAGGGTGTGGTTATCTTAGTAGAGTTTGCAAAACTAGTGGTGTTTGTTTAAGGGGAGTATTGTATGGTTTGGATCGTATCTAATTTCACGTATTAATATTGTATTAGAAAATCATCTTCGCTCGTGCTCTTATTTCCATCTTCTTCAAAAAATCCCTAGTTTCGAGCTGAGTCATTTTCGACTTGCTCGGTTCTTTTTTATCTTGTTAGATTTTGTGTCATTATTGTAGGATTGGCTTTGGGAACTCGTCTCAAATATAGTTTTGAAATGTTTTGGATTTGTTTGTGTTGTTGTGTGCAAATTGGTTTTTAAATGGGTTTTTATCGGAAATAAGTTTTCAAATGGTTTCTCTGTGTTGGTACCGTTTCTGGCACGACCATCGTGGCTGGCGGAGACGAAGGGTTGCCTATGTATGGCCCGTGTGACAGAGAAATCGTGCCCCTTCAAAAGAAAATGCTATCTGTGTGTTTTGGCAAGTGCTCCAGTGGAGGCTTAGCCGGGGATAAAAGGAAGAAGTGATGTCAGGAGTGGGAGGGCTTGCCTCTGCACTATGGATTGGAAAATGGGATGGAGAAAGAGTTATGTTGCTTTAATTGCGCGATTGTGTGTATGTGTGTTTGGCTTATGTGTGACTAATCGTCTAATTTAGGTGTTGGCCTTTAGAGTTATGGTTGTGTAACACCCCCTTACTTACCCTGGAGGTATTACCTCCAGTAACCCCGATTAAGACTAAACCGAAGCTACCCAAGACTTTAAACTGACTGAATAAACTAAAAACATTACAGCGGAATAAATACAATTGGTCTTATACAAACCTTAATTCAAAAAGAATAAATAAATAGAACAACCTTCTATTTAAACAAAATCTTCATCAAGTCTTCCTTGAGTTCTATTTTCTGAAACTCAGCTTCGCTTTGAAGTAGTTCAATCATGATCTTCAGTCAAGTATGACCATTGAAAACCTTTCTTCAACTTCTGGAGCTTCAAACATCCGAATCCGCCTCTTGAATCAACTTCGAAGAAGAACTTGATGTGTCGTAAACCAACGGTGGACACCAGCCGACCATATAAAAGTAGAGAAAAAAAGGACGGGTTAGCCTAATGAAAGACTAGCAAGCGGAGAATCTAACTTGGTTCTTATGGTTGTAACTAAACATATTGGCATCCAAAATCCGAATAGACTCGGATTATGATCCAACAGTTAGCAGTCTTATAGAGAAAAATAAGGAGACTCGCATAATCAAGAGAGAGAACACCATCGATTGTGGTTTCTTTAAGAAGCATAAACGATTAATGGAACTTATACTAACCACTCAACATTCACCATCGTCTTCAACGACTAAACAACTTAACTTAATCAAAGTTTGATTAAGAATCATTCTTAATCAGGAGCAAGAATGGTCATCAAATGGACTAACCATTATGGTACTTTAATGTGCCTAACGCACCAATCTTTCATTACTTTCAAACTGTGCACTCGCACCATTTAATAGTTTTTTTCGTAGTTCGGCCAACAACCGAGATCAGAGGGCCAACAACCGAGATCAGAGGGCTTGTTTCATCCATGATCATTTATACATGCTCGGCCAACAACTAAGTTTCAATTACACTTAGCTAGAGTGCGCCATTGTCTTCCTTCAACGTGAAGTGTGACATGAGTCATGACTCCAATATTGGGATACGCTAGCAAGCTACGCCCCTAATACAGATTTTGTTATAAAGAGGTCATTGGAGACTCGGCTCCTACCCCTGGAATACCTATTTTGCAACAGTGTTTCAGCACAGGACCACTAAAGAGATGTCTTGGAGTCTAAACTCCCATCTCTACCATCTTATTCCATAGCAATGTCTCAGCATGAGACAACTACTCATACAACGGTCCTAAGTTCAATTCTAGCGCAAAAACTGCAATAACGACACGGTCGTTATTTCTAACAAAATAACAACCTATCAAACTTTATTCAACATACAAATTATTCCCAACATGAGGATCAAAAGGAAGTCAATCCCTCATTAATAACCATAACGCAAGAGAGAATCGTCCACTTGCCTTAGAAGGCGTGCTCAACGTCCTTAGCAATTCCAACAGTAATCTTTATCATCGTTCTAACAAATATAACAAAAGGATTTCTCAGCAACGAGCTCACTGAAACACCTCTTAGTTGTATTCTCAACTCCTACAACTTCCTAATCGATAAACGATTTAATTTCCGAATATCGATATATAGTAAATCCTTAATTATCATGCTTCAAGGAGCCATCTTCGCGGAATTATAACTAATTATCCGCTTCACTTTTGAAACAATTTTCTGAACAAAAATTGTTCATTAGCAACATTTCTTAAAGATTACCAAATCTCGGATCAAACGGATTAACAACGAATCCCGAGTAATTAACCGAAGTCCTTTACCTGCCAATCGGTAACCAAAACTTGTATTCGTTGTAACGGAAGATCCGGACGTCCGTTTCTCGAGCGGTTTGAACCTGTGGGACCGTATCAACGTCAAGATTATAAAAACCATAAATTTAATTAGCAAAGCGGAACACAAATGCCCTTATGGTGGCTCCGCAATCAATCCGCTAATGAATTTCGATCGTATATACCTTCACTCGAGCCCATGGCTCGATCCCCGAGCCCGAGGGTGGCTGGGCGTTGCCCGGCGGTGGTCCTCTTTTTGGGAGGTGGTCGGACAAGCCAACGGTCGTCGGCGGCGTCACTTTGGCGAGGCGAAGAAGGAACCGGCGGTGAAGACGTCTTCTCCCCGAGCTTGTCGTTCCGCCCATCTCTCTAGCTGGTTCCTTTCCCTCACAGCAGCCAGCCCACAAAGGGGAGGGAGAAGAAGAAGTGGTGGAGGGTGGTGATGGAGGTGGCTGGGCAAGGAGGTGGCTCGGCGGTGTAGAATTCTTCCATCCGAGGCCGTCGTCGCTCCGTCCTTATCCTCTCCTTTGGTTTGCAAGAAGGAATGATGAGCTTTGAAAAGTCAATAAAGTTGGCTACAAAATTCTATCTCCCAAGCAAGCCTTCGGTGTTAAGCAAAGACGTCAAATGCAAATTTCCGTCTCAGAACGGGACTCGCGTTAAAGCGGTAAAATTATGTACCTCGGGTGGAAAAACTCACTAAACGAAAAACGTCCCGTAAATTATGTAGACCAATAAAACCAATTTTCCATGATTTTATCTTACTACCTTCATTTTTTAAGGCTTCCGTTTCGTACTTTACATTCCTTCCGGTACATAATTAAGAAGACGGCTTATCCAATAATTATTCTTTTTCCACTGAAAAATCCTAGAATTCACACTGATCCATAAAATCATTTCTTTGTGATTTTAGGATATCACCAACAATTTTCTAGGATTTAATCTCCAACAAAAATATTGGATTAAGCGTTAAAACGAACCAAAAAGGTTAAAAGGATATCCGAGAAAAATTCAAAAATATCCTCAAAAACTGTTGTTATTACATTAGTACCCCCTTAAAAATGGTTTCGTCCTCGAAACCAAGGAGGACTTAAATCACAAGGAAGGATAGCACAAGCACAAACATACAACCATTGCAAACCTATACAGAAGTTTGTGGTACCCCCTTAAAAAAAACATAGTGTTACTTCTGCACCAAGCACAATCAACCATTGCTTAGTTAGCAAACTCCTTCTTTACAACGTTCACTGACTTTGGAAAATGACTCAACATTTCCTGTCTGGTTCTGGAAGTCTTTTCTTCACTTCCATTTTTAGGCCAAGGTAGCCTAATCAAAGGTATTTTTCCTATTCACGAAGACATTACGGATAGAATGCATTGAAGGTGGCAATGCCAACCGATAAACAAGCTTAACAGTTCTTTCCAATATCTTGAAAGATCCAACATAGCAAGCATTTACGTTGTCTCGCTTTCCCCAACGGAATACGCCTTTCAAGGCGGATACCAGAACAAAAACGTTGTTCTCTACAATGAATTTAACATGTTCTTGCTTTAAAACAATACACAATTGTTGTCAATTTTGAACAGTTAGCACCTTTGGTCGTGCTAGAGCGATATCAGCTATTGTTCTCATGGCCAAATCTGGCCCATGCAGAACCTTGTCAGCATTGTCATTCCAACAAATTGACGACTAACACTTCTGGCCTTACAAAGCCTCAAAAAGAATCATTTTCTTTATCGTGAAATCAGAATTCTTGTATGTGAATTCACTCAATTTCAAACTACCATTCCAACTCGTGTGGAATCCAGAATACATGTCCTCGGGAGTTTGAATTTGTCTCTTTGCATTACTCATCAGTTTAATGAGGGAAGCCAACACTAAAGTTCAATTCACTCCATAAAGCTTGATGTTACTCCTTTCAAAACCTTAACATGAACCATCCATCTCATTCAGAGATAATAGTCTTTGAGGTTTTATGAAGATGAAAAACTTCATGTTTGAACACCTCAGCTAACTTTTGTACTCTTTAAGTCATCTTAAATGCATTAGAAAGAACACTCTAGATGAGTTTCTTAACAATCTTCATATTGAATTCTTCTTACATTCTTCTTTCATTAAATCTTCAACGACTAATGACAAGAATCCATTGTAATATCTTCCCACTTTCCTTCTGAAACAAGAAGAGATTATAACATTTCATTTGGTCTTCTATGCTCAAACAGAACTTCCAGATAAACTAAACATATCAAAATAATTCGGTGACATTTCGCTTCATGTCAGCCCATTAAAAGCTTTATCTTAATCTTTATACATTCACTTGTTCCAAGATGAACTAATTAAGCAAATAACTATGCTTCCTTTGAAATAAGGTTTCAAAGCTCATCAACAACAGATACACATGAACAGTTTCAAAACCAAGCAATCCATGGTCTTAAATAACAAATCCCATTGTCTTACCTTCTGGATCCTCTCCAATGATCTTAAATAACATTACTTTTCCATACTACTTTTCCTTGATCTGGTTAACAGATTTTGAATAACATCCTAAGGGATTCACACAACCTTGTTGTCATCCAAACTAACCCTTTAGTCCTTCTCAAATTAGTTTCTTTATAAGGATTACTTAAAATCCTTACTCAATTTCCTTTTTGAGATAAAATCTCAGTATTGCTTTAACCAAGAATATGAAATTTATCCAACACATGACAAGATAATAACCTATCTTGTCAATCTTTTACATCCTTTTCTCAATCAAAACCCAGTTTGGGCATACTGACATTCAAAAGTAGTTATCTCTCTCAACTACTTAAAACTACACTCTTACTACCAACATATTGGACAATAATACCTTTAGTCCAATAATTTCCAACAAAATTGTCTCCATTGACACTTTTCAGTCTTTTTCATCAAAGAACTGTTTAGACTTCACTTAACATTATGACTTGTTGAGCAACCTAACTCTTAGGATTAAAAACATATCCTCACGTGTCCACTCTCTATATCCAACAACTTATCAGGCTGAGATTGAAAAACAATACTAATTTACATATCCAAACTCCAGACCCATTGGAGTTCTGCTTAAAGTCCTCACTTGACTATCTTATCTCAAAGAGATTTAAGTTTCCAAGACAACATGAAAACAAATAACAACTAATGGAGAAATTTCTAGTACATCCTTTATTCCAAAGAAAGGATTACTACAATATCATCCTTAGAAAAGGGTTCCATTCCAGGAGTCCATATCAACTTACTTTCAAGGACAATTCCGCTAAAGAGGCAATGACTTCCTTAGGTCATGATGTCAACCAAGATGAACTACTAGCAAACTGCTTAGAGAATTCCATTAATCGTTGACTGAAAACAATCCCAAACTTTTAGAGAAGTACAGAGTTACTTCATGTTCTTCAGAGACCAACACAGATTTGTAAAGAATCTTACCAAATTTCTTTACTTATAATCGAACTGTTTTGGGAAGTTGACCATACTTCTTAAATGATATAGGGTACCAAGGATATACTAACTCAAATGAGTTTTACAAGATACTAGATATAGCAATGACCATAATGCAAAAGAAAGCTTGCATCTTTTCATCTCAAACAACTACACTTGCAACACTCATATAATTACAAAACCTATATGATTGCCAAAGCATACTAGAAACTATTCTTTAAAACCCAAGGAATTATGTGATCTTATTCCACCATCTAATCAGGATGGGGAGATAAAATAAACATAATCCTTTACTGCATTCTCATAGGAATAAGACATGTAATCTTGCCTTACCATGTGATCAAGATGGAAGACAAATCATATTCTTACTCACCACCATGAAAACCGCAAAAACATTTACTCTCAAATCGTTTTAACCACTAATATTGCCTTAAAATTTCATATTTGAAATTTTCTCATAATCAAAGATGAGTCTCAAAGGAGCAAAGATAACTAATTCGTTTCTAGACATATCACTTCCCTTTTAAAGTATAACACTTCTTTTCTTCTTCAAGGTAGTACCTGATGACATACCTTGACTTTTCTTAAATAGACATACTGCTAGACATTTCTATAATCCATAATATCGAGTAATCTCTGCCTGATTTAACTCAGTCTTCTTAACCCAACTTAACTTCGCAAGTTTAATAAAAAGAAGTTGGTTGCTTGTATCAAT
This sequence comes from Fallopia convolvulus, assembly GCA_964016875.1. Taxonomy (NCBI): domain Eukaryota; kingdom Viridiplantae; phylum Streptophyta; class Magnoliopsida; order Caryophyllales; family Polygonaceae; genus Fallopia; species Fallopia convolvulus. The sequence goes on from OZ024730.1 coordinate 23,777,525, forward strand.
CTACTTGCAATCCTTAGGGAAAATATGATTTCAACATCTTCTTACTCATAACAAATTCTTCCAAGGTCGATCTCAACTTGTATGTCTCCTTGACATCCCACTTTAAAGTTACGCAAATATGATGCATTGCCAAAAATTTAATACTTCAGTTCATCCATTCACAAGACAACAAGCCTTCTGCAAGTGAATCTTCATATAAATTCCGATATCCAAAAGTAAACTATCAAACTCTTCTGATGAGTTTAAGGCCTTTCAATCCTTTTACAACTTAATCCTCTCAATATAAAAAGTGAACTTTCAAACTTTGCATCAAGTTCAAAACATCCAATCATTATATCTCTCTACGTATAAGGAAATTTCTTTAATTTCCAATCTCTTTTAGCAGAAGAATGCACAGGATCAAACAAGGTATCCTTTAGCCTTTCTCAATTCAACATAGTTGAACAACTAAACTTCTTCATCATTATTGTCTTCTTACTTAACCATAAGCAGAAGACATATACCTTTTTATTAGCTCAAGTTCAAACCACATTGCAAAGGAAGAGCTTGTGGTTAAGAAGCTTGCCGACAACTTAACAGTCTCACCAATACCACCTTAGGCTTTGGATTGACTGATATAAAATCTTCAATACCCAAACACAAATGGAATTATCCTTTCAGCAATAAGGTCTAAGCCTTATTGACGATAGATGATTGCTATTTTTCTCCCAACTGTTTAAAATATCACAAACGAACCTACCAAAATCATTCCTTGAATGATCTTCTCAAAACTGAATTTTTATCATTTCCATCCCTGAAGAAGCATAAGCCAATACCATTGGCAATTTAGAACATCTTAATGTTGATTCCATTTCTAGTCCATTATAGACCTCAAGTCTCTTCTCATTATCCCGAGTTGGGTATCATACAACGAAACTCCAATAACGTTGTCACATAGGTTAATCATTTGGATATCAACAACTCATGTAATCAATTAACACTTGTACTAAGTAGTTAATTGAACATAAACACATTACTGATGAACTTTTACCCGTTCAATCCATTTTAACCAATTAACCTTATTCACGACAACCTTGGTGATTAACCACTTGTTCACAACTTAAACTAAACCAACATTCTTCCTTTCTTTCTTACTATAATCATAAGAAATTCCCATTCCATTTAGGATTCTCAATCCTCTTAACTCAAAGGATATCAACATTTATGAAAATCCGAGTTTGAACACTTCTCAGATTCAAAATTGAACTGCATCTTCCAATAGTATAACAATTCAATTGATCCAACATTTGAGCACCTCAAAGCTCTTTAACTTCCAACTGAGCAAAGAAAAGTACATAATATCCATGATTCTATACCATAGAGTCACAAACACAGTTGTTGAAGAAAGTTTCCAAAGACAATCCTTTTTTTTTCAGGATTCTTTTACATCCCTTCATGATCCATACTGATATTTTTAGAATCACTCAAGGCTCATAAGATTCTCCAAATCTCAACATTGAGGAGTAGAGGTTCCAACTCCAAACTTCTATTGATACTCGAATTTCAAAGTTCAGAAATTCCTATAAGAATATAGTCTTGAAAACTCTTACTCTTATGACTTCAATGTCAAAGAAACTCACTTTAAAAATTCCTTTTTAATGACAACGTTCATAACTTGAAATCTTCCATCATATGAGCTTAAAATAGGAACCTTCAAACTAGGAAGTCTTTATGAAGTACAATACTTAACTTCAAAATCTCACAAGAAGTTTCCTAATATGGAAGAAACGACGAGGGTACACCCAATTTAGACTCTCAAGAGAGAATAGGAATTCATTGAGAACTTGGTCTAGAACCGGTTCAACTTCAGGAATCTTCACCTGATCTTACTATGGATCCTTCTCAGAATAGATTCCCATCTCACGGAAATCAAATGTCCACTATAGGACCTTTTTCACATAAACCATTACAAACTTGTTACCTTGTGTTCTCCAATTCCCTTTTCTCCTTCTATCTCTTCACGAGTCTGACCTCCAATCTTAACCACTTTTCCGTAAATGGTTCTAAGACAACACTCATATAGAATTCTCCGTAATTCTATATAAAAGAGGAAAGTTTTAAGCAAGACTTGGGAACTTTTAGCTCTGATACCACTTCTGTAACACCCCCTTACTTACCCTGGAGGTATTACCGCCAATAACCCCGATTAAGACTAAACTGAAGCTACCCAAGGCTTTAAACTGATAGAATAAACTAAAAACATTACAGCGGAATAAATACAATTGGTCTTATACAAACCTTAATTCAAAAAGAATAAATAAATAGAACAACCTTCTATTTAAACAAAATCTTCATCAAGTCTTCCTTGAGTTCTATTTTCTGAAACTCAGCTTCGCTTTGAAGTAGTTCAATCATGATCTTCACTCAAGTATGACCATTGGAAACCTTTCTTCAACTTTTGGAGCTTCAAACATCCGAATCCGCCTCTTGAATCAACTTCCAAGAAGAACCTGATGTGTCGTAAACCAACGGTGGACATCTGCCGACCATATAAAAGAAGAGAAAAAAAAGGACGGGTTAGTCTAATGAAAGACTAGCAAGCGGAGAATCTAACTTGGTTCTTATGGTTGTAACTAAACATATTGGCATCCAAAATCCGAATAAATTCGGATTATGATCCAACAGTTAGCAGTCTTATAGAGAAAAAGAAGGAGACTCGCATAATCAAGAGAGAGAACACCACCGCTTGTGGTTTCTTTAAGAAGCATAAACGATTAATGGAACTTATACTAACCACTCAACATTCACCATCGTCTTCAACGACTAAACAACTTAACTTAATCAAAGTTTGATTAAGAATCATTCTTAATCAGGAGCAAGAATGGTCATCAAATGGACTAACCATTATGGTACTTTAATGTGCCTAACGCACCAATCTTTCATTACTTTCAAACTGTGCACTCGCACCATTTAATAACTTTTTTCGTAGTTCGGCCAACATCCGAGATCAGAGGGCCTGTTTCATCCATGATCATTTATATATGCTCGGCCAACAACCGAGATTCGGCCAACAACCGAGATCAGAGGGCTTGTTTCATCCATGATCATTTATACATGCTCGGCCAACAACCGAGTGTCAATTGCACTTAGCTAGAGTGCGCCATTGTCTTCCTTCAACGTGAAGCGTGACATGAGTCATGACTCCAATATTGGGATACGCTAGCAAGCTACGCGCCCAATACAGATTTTGTTATAAAGAGGTCATTGGAGACTCGGCTCCTACCCCTGGACTACCTATTTTGCAACAGTGTTTCAGCACAGGACCACTAAAGAGATGTCTTGGAGTCTAAACTCCCATCTCTACCATCTTATTCCATAGCAATGTCTCAGCATGAGACAGCTACTCATACAACGGTCCTAAGTTCCATTCTAGCGCAAAAACTGCAATAACGACACGGTCGTTATTTCTAACAAAATAACAACCTATCAAACTTTATTCAACATACAAATTATTCCCAACATGAGGATCAAAAGGAAGTCAAACCCTCATTAATAACCATAACGCAAGACAGAATCGTCCACTTGCCTTAGAAGGTGTGCTCAACGTCCTTAGCAATTCCAACAGTAATCTTTATCATCCTTCTGACAAATATAAAAAAAGGATTTCTCAGCAACGAGCTCACAGAAACACCTCTTAGTTGAATTCTCAAATCCTACAACTTCCTAATCGATAAACGACTTAATTTCCGAATATCGATATATATCAAATCCTTAATTATCATGCTTCAAGGAGCCATCTTCGCGGAATTATAACTAATTATCCGCTTCACTTTTGAAATAATTTTCTAAACAACAATTGTTCATTAGCAACATTTCTTAAAGATTACTGAATCTCGGATCAAACGGATTAACAACGAATCCCGAGTAATTAACCGAAGTCCTTTACCTGCCAATCGGTAACCAAAACTTGTATTCGCTGTAACGGAAGATCCGGACGTCCGTTTCTCGAGCGGTTTGAACCTGTGGGACCGTATCAACGTCAAGATTATAAAAACCATAAATTTAATTAACAAAGTGGAACCTAAAGGCCCTTAAGGTGGCTCCGCAATCAATCCGCTAATTAATTTCGATCATATATACCTTCACTCGAGCCCATGGCTCGTTTGGCTCGATCATGGATCGATCATGGCTCGATCCCCGAGCCTGAGGGTGGCTGGGTGTTGCCCGGAGGTGGTCCTCTTGGTGGGAGGTGGTCGGACAAGCCAACGGTCGCCGGCGGCGTCACTTTGACGAGGCGAAGAAGGAACCAGCGGTGAAGACGTCTTCTCCCCGAGCTTGTCGTTCCGACCATCTCTCTAGCTGGTTCCTTACCCTCACAACAGCCAGCCCACAAAGGGGAGGAAGAAGAAGAAGTGTTGGAGGGTGGTGATGGAGGTGGCTGGGCAAGGAGGTGGCTCGGCGGTGTAGAATTCTTCCATCTGAGGTCGTCGTCGCTCTGTCCTTATCCTCTCCTTTGGTTTGCAAGAAGAAATGATGAGCTTTGAAAAGTTAATAAAGTTGGCTACAAAATTCTATCTCCCAAGCAAGCCTTTGGTGTTAAGCAAAGACGTCAAATGCAAATTTCCGTCCCAGAACGGGACTCGCGTTAAAACGGTAAAATTATGTACCTCGGGTGAAAAAACTCACTAAACGAAAAACGTCCCGTAAATTATGTAGACCAATAAAACCAATTTTCCATGATTTTATCTTACTACCTTCAATTTTTAAGGCTTCCGTTTCGTACTTTACATTCCTTCCGGTACATAATTAAAAAGACGACTTATCCAATAATTATGCTTTTTCCACTGAAAAATCCTAGAATTCACACCGATCCATAAAATCATTTCTTTGTGATTTTAGGATATCACCAACAATTTTCTAGGATTTAATCTCCAACAAAAATATTGGATTAAGCGTTAAAACGAACCAAAAAGGTTAAAAGGATATCCGAGAAAAATTCAAAAATATCCTCAAAAACCGCAGTTATTACAGGTTGTGATTGTGGATTCTGGTTGCTAACTATAGAAAATTGTTTTTAAACGTCTTATAATTTTCGCATATTATCTAGCTTGGTAGATTAGTAGTGACCTTTCAGAGATTATTTTTCCATCTATTGGTATATTACAGGAAACCGTGCATGAGCCTTGGCCGGATGGTGGAGTGGATCTTTGACGCACGTGTCATTAGTTTGGGTGTTTCGGGTCTAGTTCGGGAGGATTTATTATTATTATTATTATTAGTTATGTTGAATTACTTTAATTGTAATTTTTAAGTGATGTTTGGAATATTGTGAGGAAAATTCGGGAAGCGTTACTTGGTAATTTTGTGTATGCATTCGGGCATTCAAACATGTTTTATATTCAGTTTTATAAATCTGAAAGTTGGATGTTTTACTTGTTTCTCGTCGTGCCCGCGTTGTAAGATCTAAAGTGTTGTTATCAACCCTCCTAAGTAGTACCTGGTAAGTTCTACTACCAAGTAGCGCCCTATCGAAAGACGGGGTGTTACACCCAGGGAATATGAAAAAATTCCTTTGTTGCACCTAGACACACCCTCAATAAGCAAAGACGTCGACGTGTTTGAAGTCCAAGAACATAATCCAACATCCTCGTCGGTGACACCTTACCAAAAATGGTTACGAGACAGAATCTTGCCAGAAGATAAAGAAGTTGCTCGCCAACTTAAGGTAAAATCATCTACTTTTGCGATTAAGGATAACAACTTGTTCAAATGGATGTCTTCAGGACTATATGCACGATGCGTAAAAGAGGATGGGGTGGAAACAAGGCTACAAGATATCCACGATGGCGAATGCGGAAATCACACTAGGGGCTCGCAAGTTGGAAAAGAATGCAAGCAAGATGAGTTACTACTAGTTCACCATGAACAAGGACGCAATCCACTTCGCTAGAAGATGTGACGTGTGCCATCATCATGGACCTATCCCTTACCAACCACAAAAGCAACTTGATCCCATACCATTCTCGTGTCCTCTTACAAAATGGGGAATGGATATTGTGGGCAAATTACCTCCAGCTTCTGGAAAAATGTTTACATTCTGGTGATGACTGATCATTTCTCCATATGGATTGAAGCCAAGGCATTCAAAGAAGTCCAAGACACTTAGGTTATTTCCTTCATCAAACGAAATATTCTGAGTAAGTTCGCCGTCTTGTCCACTATAGTCTGTGACAACGGCTTCTATTTCATCAATGAGAAGACTAGATCCTTTTGCAAACATTACAACATTCAATTGGTAATGTCAACACCACGTTATCCCCAAGCGAATGGTTAGGAAGAAGCTAGTAACAAGGTGATATGAAAACTCTAGAACATAAAGAGATGTTAACGAGTTAAGATTACGCAGAGTTTTACAAAGAAGGCGTAAATAAGGGTAATACTTGCACCTTCCACTGTGCAGCCGCTGCTTCTACAAAGACTTCAGTCATGGAGGAACGATCTGCTCAATCACGAGGACCGACAACGCGAAAGAGGTAGAGGGCGTCTAGGTATTTTTCAACCGCTTGGTTTAATGAGATCATGGGCTCTGATAAATCAAAAAGACTAGGGGTCGATGAACGCTTTGAAGAAGTCCTTTCTGTGGGATTTATCAACGACTTTGGGGGAAGCAGAATGGCCAAAGTGGTATTTGTGATAGAGGTCATTTCTGCCTTCCTTTTCTTTCTAGCCTCAACACGTTCCAAGGTTGATAAAGCGACAGCTCCTAATCGGGACGCTCTTGAACCTAAGTCGAAAAAGGGTAAAAAGGAATACAGAAACACTAGTGAAAAAGGAGCAATGAAATTAATAAACATCCTTACTTGACATCTCAGATTCATCAAGCGCGACATTGCATATCTTAACAATATCGGAGTAAAACCTTTCACTTTAAGGCAATGCTTTAATACGAGCGACAAGATGTGCTAAAATGTCTCGAGCCACCAAAGATGGAATGTCCACTATACAACACATAACAAGATGATCAAAATGTTAATACTTCGGAAAGCATGCAAGGATAAAAAGAAATGATGCATTCCCAGAGGTTCGTCAACGAGGCTTAAGGAAGTTGCAATCAAACCCTAAAGACTACAAATTTACAAAAAAAAAATATCTGCCCAACCCCGGTCCGACTTTGACACATCCAAGACTAGATCAGATTTACTTCTTATGGTTTTCAAGGTAAAATGGACAAAACCACCTTTGGAGAGACAATAAGTATGAAAAGATCTTTCCCTATGAAAGCGATATAATGAGCAAAAAAAGAGGATTGAAATAAAGAAGAATTCTCCACACCTAGTATTCCACACATGAGATTTAGGCATGGAAGTAGAGTTGGAAGGTCGAATATACTTGGATCGGAGAACGTCAACCCACAACTCATTAGACTCCATTAGAAAACACCAACTCAACATGCCTACTAAGGTGAAATTAAGCTCTCTCACAGCTAGGAGACAAAGGCCACCACAATCCTTTGGTTTGCTCACTTCCTCTGAGCCGACAAGATGAATCCGATGCCTGCCCTCACAGCTTCCCCAAATAAAATTGTTGGTCAGGGCTTCAATTTTCTAACACACTTCTTTAGGCAAGATGATCGTGGCCATAGTGTAAACCAGTAAAGAGGATAAAACCAATTTAGCAATAGTAACATGACCTACGAGATTGAGGAACCTTCCTTACCAAGCTTGGAGCATCTTCGTGATCTTCTCCAAAAGAGGCGCGAATGTTTTAGTTTTGACCTGTTCATGAAACATAGGCAATAGGCAAACCTAAATACTTTCCAATGTCACGAGTAACCGTGAAGCTGCATTTAGCCTTAATTCTTCACCCCAAGCCACTGGGCACATTGGGAGAGAAGAAAAGCTTGGATTTTTCTATGCTGACCTCTTGACCCGAAGAAGAGCAAAATTCGTCTAAACAATCCTAAATGAATCGAATTTGTTGAAAAGAGGCTTCCGCAAAAAGCATAATATCATCGATAAACAAAATATGCGAGAGAACTGGACCACCACAAGAAAGTGAGATAGGTATCTAGTGTTTATCTGCCACAACTGGAGAAATAATCTGACTAAGTCGCTCAATGTATAACACAAATAAGTAGGGTGATAATGGGTCAACCTACTGGACCCCCCCCCCCCGAAACGGAGTAAAGTTAGAAGTGATCTCTCCATACCAAAGTAGGCGAAAGGAAGTGGAATTAAGGCATGCTCGAATCCAAGCAACCTAGACAGACGAGAAACTAGCATTAATCAAGGTATCCATAATGAAATCCCAACGGAGCCGATGATATGCTTTCTCTAAATCAAGTTTCAAAAGCATCCACCCTTTCACACCTTCAATGAGTTTCATAGAATGAAGAACCTTCTTAGCAAGAAAAATATTATCAGAAATCAGGTGGCCAGGCAAGAAACTCCCCTGCATGGGACCAATCAAACGTGAGAGAATGTGCTACATTCTATTGACCATAACCTTAGTAATGACCTTGTAGAGTACATTACAAAGGCTAATAGGGTGAAACTGGTTAATTTGTTCTGGTTCAACCACTTTAGCAATCAGAACAATAAGAGTCTCATTCCAATCAGACGGCAAGGCAGCGGAAGCAAAAAACTCATGAACAGAGTTCATTAAAGACCACCTAAAATCGTCTAGAACTTTTGGAAGAAGACGAGCTGAAAATCATCAATTCCCGAGGCCTTTAAAGACCCCATCATTTTCAAACCCCTAAAAATCTCCTTGTCAGTCAACGAAGAATCAAGGTGAGCACAGGTTTCTGCTTCCAAAATAGGGAAGTCTCCCCTATTGCACGAGTTGGGCAATCGCTCATTAGTTGGTAAATTGTACATAGTTTAGAAAAATTGCACCGCATAGGCTTCTAACTCCTCCTTATCTGTGATCTTTCTTATCTATGAAAGCTTCTATTCTTAATCTTACATTCATATTGCTATTTGTTATTCCTGGCTTATATTTCAATTTATATACTGCATCTTAACAAGTCTACGTGTTTAATCGGGTTTGTGGTTAAGGTCCTCTCATTTTAGCGGATAACAAGTTTATGAGGTAATCCGCCCAAATATATATATATATATAGAATTGGGCTCTAGAGAAACTCATACTTATAGAGAAACTAGAGCTGGAAGGATGACCATTGCATCTGATTTTTTGGATGGCTCAGATCTAATTAAAAAAGGTATAGGAGAAGAGGATGCACGTTAAAACACACGATCTGATCTCTTTATTTGTCATATCTCCCCATTATCCATAAACGCTGCCTCCTCATTTGTCTCTTCACATTCAACGCCGCCCATGGAAAAGTGCGAGAAACGAAAGCCTCATTATTTCTTCACCTTCTCAAGGAATTTTGAAGATTTAGTCGTCTTCATCCATTGCTTAACTTTGAATCGAAGCTGAAAGGTCAAGTTATATATAGTTTCAAGAAGCGATAAGTTAGTGTTTCATTTTATTCAGTCGGGAACCGTCTGGGGTGCTTCGTGTTCTACACAAATCGAAGTCCAACTCGGTGAAATTGCTTCTCATTACGGTAAGACGTTGTAAAATTCGTTTAATTTTTGTTTTAAGTTGTAGCTAGAAGAGATTGTTCATATGGTTTTTGTGTTTCTGGAAAATCCGGACTCGAAACTAATACCGAACTTGATATATTCGGTGTTTTGAAGTGTTTGTCCGAATTCCAAGTTGGATTTCTGGAAAATCCGAACTCGAACATACTTATTCAAAGTGATATTAGTTGTTTGGTTGTAATTTCAGGTTATTATGTTCAATGCTTGTTATTCGATTTAATTGTTTTAGGGCTTTGGAAGTAATTTCGGATTTTTGGAAGTAACTTAGGTTGATGCAAAGCCAATTCCGGTATAGACCAGTTTTTTAAAACTGATGATTTTGGCGTTTCTATTGCAGGTATATAATGTCTTCAAAGAACAAGGTGGGGAAGAAGAGGAAGCTTGTGAAAGGTTTGGAAATACAAAGATTGATTGTTTTCAATTATCAGTTTAGTGTTGAATGTGGGTGAATGAATTTGGAATTTGCAATATGCTATTCTGAATATAAGATATGAAATGAATATTATTGTACATATGTTGAACATATATGTGTGCATGTTGAATATATGATAATAATGTACAACAATGGATGTATATTGAAGGCTAAGCTTGAGAATATGAATTACATTTGTTTGATTGTTAGATTTTGAATGCTATTGAGATGTACATTTGAATGTTGTTTATAATATATTTATTTGAACATGAGGTGGATGATTGTAACATGAGGTGGGACAGTGAAACTAAAATATGGATTTCGAATTTGCAGTCATGAATTTTGAATTTGTATTAGTTCAATTCGAATATAATATGTATGCAAGTATGTGATGACATTATTCAAGTTGCAATGTATGATTACAGGTTTGAAACCTTTATTTGATGCAAGTAAGTCAAAGGGAGGGCATGATGATGATGGAAATGATGATATTGATTTTGAATTTGATGATGTAATTGAAGTTCAAGAATCTCCGATCAAGAGGGCTAAAAGGATCAAGAAGGACGTTATTTCCAATGGTAAGTAACCATGTCTATAATTGTCATAAATTTCATAATTGTCATAAGTGAAATGTAATCATAGGTTGTTTATATTTGGATTATTGTAATAATATGCTCATTTTTCTTGATTTGTAAGGGAGTGATGATGATGATGATGATGATTCTGTAAGATTGGTTGAGATGTGCAAAAAAAAAAGACAAACTCAAAGGATACTAGCATGGCAAGCACATCCAAGGATGTAGAGAAGAAGAAAAAGTCTTTGAAATCAAGCATTCAAGAAGCACCTCATGTCAAAAATCAATCAAAAGCCCGAGGTCATTTTCCTACTATACAACACTGAAGTAGAACGGATCATTTTGTTCAGCTATTCAATGCTATGAAGTCTGAGGAAAAAAGGATGCTATTAAGAGAAGTGGGTTTGGAAGTATACTTCAACTCCCCGAATAGAAATACCAAAGCAAGTACAAACCTTAAATGATTATAACAAACATGTATATTATGTAGGTTTCAACTGTTTAATTAACATATTTTTTTAGGACATTTGTACAAATTCATTGTGTTCATTATATATGTTATTTGATTGTTTAAATACATTTTATTATTTTTTATGATAAGAACAAGAAGCTTGCACATTGGATAGTTAGCAGTTATGATCCAAGGAAGGGAGTGTTAAAAATGGAGTATGGTGAAGTTATAGATGTGTCAAAGGAAGATGTCGAAAGATGCTTAGGGATTCCACGAGGTGTCAAAAAGGTGGAGAAGATTGTCCCCTCAGAAAACAAAGTTTTAGCTAATGAGTGGAGAAAACATATTGGCAAGTTGGATTATCCAATGTCTATCAGGTAATTTCTATTGCAATATGAATTGTTGATGCATTATATTGCACGTAATGTTAATATTCAGGTATGCAGTACTTATATTCAAATAATATAAAGATCATATTCAGATTACTATTGTTGTTGATTATATTAACTAATTGTTTATTTAGTAATAATTATTCATATAGAGAATCACTGTTTGATATTCATAATTATATTTTTCAGGCCGCACCATATTTGCAGTGTGATGGTGGGTGCGGACAACATAGATGAGTTTTTGAGGGACTTCATCATACTTTTCTATTGTTGCATTGCTGAGCCACCTCAGAGTGGATGTGCCAATCAGAACTTGATTATTCCATTGGATGAAATGAAGAGATTATCGGAGTATAATTGGTATGGGTTTGTACTCAGGTGTTTGGATTACACAAAGGTTAAATGGGAATTGAATACCTCAGCGTCCTTCACCGGGCCTATAACATTCTTGCTAGTAAGAACTGTATTTATTTATATACAAATTATATAATATTCATTTGATATATATTAATTGTTTGCATATATTGCAGTTTTTATACTTGGACCAAGTGGTTAATTTTCATTAGCGTGATGTTCTAAGGAATGTACCTACATTCATTGGATGGACACCGGATCTTGTGATGAAAAGAGAAGTAGTTGAAATGGAGTCTGGAGGATTTGGGAGGGGAAGTATTGAGCTGCTGCATTGTGCCTCAACCAAATCGAAGAAGACTAAGATTGGAAACAGAAAATCACAATGGAGGAAGAAATTATGCCAGCATCACATGTTTGCTAATTTTTTTACCATGGTTTTTATGATCTATACAAGATTTAACTTGATGAAATATTAAATTTACCCTACTCAAGGTAGAATCAATATATTTTATACATAGTGATTTATTTAAGTATAATTATTGATGTTACAGAAATTTAATAAATCCATGGGAGAGGATTTGTGTGATTTGGCGTCTCTTATCATTCGTGTTGTCGATAACCCATAAAGAGTCCCTACTAAATGCAAGAGTGATGATGTATCAAAGGTACTTGTCTAGACGGCAAAGGCTTTTCTTGGAACAACTACAGAAGTTATGAGACATGTATGTTTATATTATTGAATATAAATACATAAATTTTGAATATTTGGTAATTAAAACAACATGTTTGCACACATATTCAAGATTTGATAAGAGTACAAAGGCTTTTATACGAACTAATGTTATGAATGCATATTCAGTAATGTATACGTCACATGCATTTATACAGTTGTTTTCGCATATTTCACCACGGATTTACTACAAAAACAAGAAAAAAAATTAGAGAATTGCATCAATGAAAAATACCATAAGATAACCACGATACCTAGGGTTTTCAATTACCCATGGGTGACCGACCTACCCATTTAACCCACCGGAAATAAAGGGTGAAAACCCAATCAAAGCGGGTGACAGGCGGTTCGGGTGACGGGTGAAACGGGTGGGTCGGGTAAGGGTGAGATTTTATTACCCAATAACCCGACTCGTCAACTGAACCATCACCCATTTCACCTAAACCACCCGTATAACCAGTTTCAGCCCATAATTTCTAATATGTGTGGGCCTTTAAAGTCACCATATAAGTCCTTTCGACCCTTTGATAAATAAGCTCATTTGTTCCCAACCCATTTATTTACCTAATTGCCTCCGTTCTACACTTGTACTTTCTAAGTAATTCTAATTTCTATCCCTAGTATATCTTTCACCTGATAACATCACCGCTCACTAGTCACTACCTCTGACCTCTCTCTTGAAGACTTCTCTTCAACCAGAACCACCAATAGCATCAAATACAACGATTATACAACGATTATTTTTTATGGGATTTGATTTTGTTTATGTATGGATTATGGCTATTTGTTTTTAGTTTATGTGTGACAATTAATTTATAGACATAAAATGCAGCAGTTATACAACTGGTATACGGGTGAACGGGTCACCCATATAACCAACGGGTGACAGGTGGTTTGAATGACGGGTAGAACATTTTACGGGTGACGGGTAAGTTGGGTGGGGCATTTTAACTTGCGGGTCGGGTGGTGGAAGTGCTTCACCCACCCATAACCCGACCCATTGACAGCCCTAACGATACCTAACCTTTATCCATGGAAATGGTCGTCGAACATAAACCGATAACGGTTATAAAGCGACGAATTTGCATAGCACAATTTTAGTGAATAAAAGAAGCTACTGTATTTGCTGAAGGTGGTTATTGATTGAAGAAGGTTGAGAATGGAGTGCAGGGAAAAAAATTTGAATGGCTGAACAATATCAGAGTAGTTGCTATACATGTTATCAATATCTCCTATAATTTCGTAGGTTATCATTTTTCTTCTTTTTTTCCATCCAAAATTTCCTTTTTCAACGATATGGCATATTCTCATGTCCATATTTCTTATCATGCTCCTACAATCAGAACCATTAATTAAGATGAATCTAACTATCCTCCTTCCGACTCTTATTTCTCTATAATAGTTGTTTCTCTAGAGTCCTCCCCTGTATGTATATATATATATATATATATATATATATATAAAGAATTCCAAATTTCTCTATTTGTCTTTATACTCTCAACCAATGAAATGTTGGTCTTTAGCTGTATTGATAATTTTTCTTTCATATATATGGTTTATGACATTTTCTTACCACTGCATAAGTTCAGATGTTTGATCGACGAAATCTCACTTCAATTGGAGTTGGCTTACCAATGCATATGTTTGAAGGTCATGAGGCTCCAGTGCTATGTGTACAGGTACCTAGAGCATTTGATTCCCTCCTTTTGATAAAATACTAGACATGCTCCTTCGACGTATCTAGTTATCTGATATACATTAAAATTGTTCATTTCCCTTCCTTGTAATTGAAATAATGATGATAATTGTGGTTTTTAATGTATAATTTAATCAATTTTGATTCGTTATAATATCTTTTTATGAGGAAAAAGTTTGTCGTTACCCATTATGGTTTTATTGTTATTGATTAACTAAGTACGATGATATATTTGCTCGTCGTTAAATCATTAACGACTACATTCTTGCTCGTCGTTGATGTTTTTGCGACGAGCACGTATGTCGTCGTTGATGCTTAACGACGTGTAGGCATGTCGTTGTTGATGTTTAACGATGAGCAAACATGTCGTCGTTGATGCTTAACGATGAACAATCATGTCGTTGTTGATGCTTAACGACGTGTAGGCATGTCGTTGTTGATGTTTAACGATGAGCAGACATGTCGTCGTTGATGCTTAACGATGAACAATCATGTCTTCGTTAATAATTAATGACGAACATGGTCGTTAAAACCAATAACGTCGGAAGCTATTGCAACGAACAAACGACAGAATTTTGTTCGTCGTTAAATGTTTTAACGACGAAATATTTAACTTATAACGACATATTTGTTCGTCGTTAAAGACCCCTTTTCTGGTTTTGTTTTTTGATTTACTAAACCAACAAATTTATTAAGAGACAAATCCAATCTTCATAAATTTACAAATCTGAGAGGCCCCTTGTTACAAAGCTAATTCTACAATAATTTATATTGGAACTAACAATTTATCAAACACTTGGTGTGCACCTCACAAAATTTAACCAAAAATACCCAATAACTAAGAACAAGACTATTTTGCTTTCTTGCAACATATCACAAAATACTAAAACTTCAAATCAATGAAAGCATAAATAAAAAGACAAAGATAGTATCCAATTCATACATTTCAAAGTAACAAAACCGCAAAAGAAAATTCAAGTCGCAACTTAAGTTGCGGTTTATGGAAATACAAGTGATGGTTCATAAAAACACATGTGAAGGTGCATAAAAAGCAAACATAGAGATCATTCAAAAAATACTACTCAACGAATATTTAGATCTAAAGAACAACAAAAGTAACAACTCAATGAAATCACACAAAACAAGAAAGTAGACAAGTGAAATCAATGAAAACCATTCGAAAAGAATACAAAAACATTGCCAAATCATATAATTTGAGGTATTAAACTCCCAAATTTAAAAACCCCTATATGGTAAATTAAAACTATTTGAAAGCAACTTAAACCGAAATTCATAATGAGAGAAACTCGATTGGGGACGAAAAAAACAAGAAAAAGGAGTCGAAAGAGTGTAAGAAGTCGACATTGAAGAGCTCCAACAAACAACAATGGAGAATCTCTGCGTGCCCAAAGGTAGGAGATGACTATTGTAGCATTCCTTTAATTCGACATGTAAAAAGATAAAAATACCCCTAGTTTATATAAAAAAAATGAACAGACGCGTGTCCCTCTAACAACCGTTGATCTAATAAATCGAACGGATCAAATTTGCCCTCATTTTACACCCTAGCATTAATTTCCATCTAATCACAATTCATAAATAGAAACCATCTTTGTTGAAAGAATTGCGCCGCATGGCATAATGTTAATAAATTAACTTCAAAAATAATATTCAATAAATAGTTTATAAATAGTAATTTTATATTCCCTCCATTTCATAATAATCGTTAATTTTGATAATTTCACTGTTTTTAGTAAAAGTAGTAAACCATCCCAACATTCAAACCGGAATACTACGTGGTAGTAGACCTCAAGTGGGTCCACTTAAGCTAATTTTGACGATAATTCTACATTTGGACCTTACAACAAAGACATGACGAGAAAACAAGAAAATATCCAACTCTTACCTTATAAAAAATTTTGAGTTTAAAGTAAGAATGTGGTTAATCCCAAATAATAAGTGCCAATGTCATCAATCCCATTTAATTCTTTTAAAGTAATTCCAAATAATAACTAAGTAACAGTGCATGAAAATAACCTAGTTGTCCTAAGACACATCATGTCAATATGCAAAGAAAGTCCATGAAGGGTTAGCTAACAATCCTGAAACATGACCTGAAAAGAAAGTCCTTGAAGGGTTAGCTAACAATCCTAATATACGAGAAATCAACATACACAATATGCAAAGACTAAAACAAAAGCATATAAGTTAAAAAGAGATGTAAACATAGTGCATAGATGTTTCTGTTAAGAATTCAATAGGAAGGGCAACAATTAACTCGCACAGAAAAACCAATTTGAAATCTCAACAGATCTCATCACGAGAAGATGTTATGAACAATTTTTAACATTTAAATGAAAATCCGAAACTGTTAAATCGGACAAGGCAAAGATAATAACTTCAGCAAAAACATGATTCACATACAATACATATTCATGTCACTTATATTATGAACAGTTAACTAAGTAACTTGTCAAAAAACTTACCTAAAAGAAGAAATCCCACAAAAGTAGACAAATATATTAAACCAAGCAACGCAAAATCCAAGCTAATTATACAAAGTGGTATTCAAAATTACAATGCCTTACGAAAAGAGATTTAACGAGACCCGAAAACCTGCCACTTTATAATCTAGCAACCTCTTAGTAAAATAAGATTATGCGAAATTAAATTACCCAATTTAAACTACTTTAAACCGCATGAATCATGGAGTCATTTTAAACTAATATACCAATTTTAACCGATAATAAACCTTATGAGCTAACAACCCTTACTAGAACAATTTAGTTAACTCACTCTTGTTTTCTTGAACGGGGACTTGATAAAAATTAACTAGTTACATAAATGAATTTTAAACGAATTGAACTCACTATAATACCCATCATCAACTTGAATGCAACCGAATTATATTTTGACAAAACGCACACAAGAATACCACACCTAAACACAAGCACTCGATTGAACCCTTCCAACAAAACCCGAAGAACCCGATCAACAACCACAAAACTCCACCTTTAAATGGTTAAAGAAACATGCCTAGTACCCCTATCTACACCCCTACCTTTTGCAAAAGACACCTCAAACGCCCAATAACACCCCTAAGCTACTTTCGTTATCAAACTAGAATACAAGTCGGGATAGCTTTCCCGAATACTCTCTTCAATCTCCTGCATGGCCTCTTCAAATCCTCATCGAGACAACTAAACTAGTAACAAAGAGATCTCCTAATTCCGCAACCTCTGCACTCGACGCTCCAGAATCACTATCGGTCATTCAACAAAAGTGTGATCCGAATCAAGCCTCAGCTTCTTGTTGTTGAGCTTATGGTTGGGGTCTGACACGTATTGTCTCAACTATGACACGTGAAACACTAGATAGACCGCTTCGAAGGTTGGAGGTAACGCTACGCGATACGCCAACTCTCCTTAATCTCCTCCAAAATCTCTAATGCTCTGATGTATCGGGGACTCAACTTCCCTTTAATCTCCTCATTGCACTCCACAAGTAGGGGACACTCTCAAAAAAACATGTGCCCCCACCTCAAACTCCAAGGGTCGATGTCAGTTGTCCATGTATGACTTTTAAAGAATTTGAAATCATTCGTGGCCTCTTGCCTACACTATATGCAGGATCATCACAATATAGCGACATTCGAACCTTCCGCTAATACAATGCCTCATATGAAGCCATCTAAATAGAAGAATGTCAGGAGGAGGAGTCCTTGTTGTTCGCGGCCCTTTTGCTAACCAGGAGAAGGAGTACTTGTCCGTGCGCTCCAACGGATCCATAGTGGCATGCACGCTAGCTAGCCATGGCTCGCCCGAGCCATCACTAGTGTGCATCGTCACCATTGGCACGTGGAAGACCCGAGCCTCAATGCGGCGGACAAATCCCTCACCGTGCTAGACTCAGCGCGCCTCATCATCTCCATTCCAGCCCTGACGCATCCCGACACGTTCACTTGAGGTTCTCGCCAACACCGAGGCCATGCCGCGACGCACACTACGTGTCGCGACATGCCTCGTGATCGCACGGGCATGCCATCACCCTTTTCGAATTTATGCCAGAATTATCACTTGGGCGTCAACCTTCTTATCCTCTTCCTCTTGATCAAATTCTCCCTTGAATCGGTCAATTATCATCTCTTATTCTACTTCTCCCTCAAATTCTAGGCCTCACACCTCAAATATATTGTTTCAGCCCTCTAACGAGACCCAATACGCTCTCCAATGTCAAGATCCTCGAGTGAATCCGAATTCTCAAGACGGGTTCTTATCAACTGGCATCAAATCCATCGGATTGCATAAGTCTCATCTTACCCTTGTTCTCTCTTGTTTGCACAAAACAATTTTCGTACCACCTTTGTTTTCATTTTTGCCATAGCTTCCGCCTTCTAACATGGCATGTAGGATTCCCACGTGTTTTTTTCAAAAACTCAAGAAAAATTGACAAAAAAAGTTTTAGCCAACACCCCTCAACTTTCACTTGTTTTGGTCATATTGCTTAAAGTTTACGAGTCTTGCATTCTAAGAGTCCTTTTCTTGATCAATTTTGTCGATTATTCTTGTGTGTGTTGAGCATATCTTCATTTTATTCTTCATGTTATTGGTTGGAAGAGGATCAAAATCCATTCCGTCTCGCTCGATCTTACAAGGCAAGAGTATAAAATCCATTCCTTGTTGATTTTGGCAGAGATTCACCAATTATTTGTTGCCTTTTTGGTTAAGATCTTGGAGGATAACATCCACAACATTTTATTGTTATTTCCGAATTAAAAAAACAGATTTGGTTTCCATTTTAAAAAAATATTGGAAAATTACACAAGCCAAAATAAGGCAAGTATCTTCCGAATCTTTTCCATTTACATAATTGGCTACCAATATCTTTCATCATATCTCTCTTTGTCCATATTGTTCAAAGATTGTGCCTATCATATCTTTCTTGATTGATAACAATCTCGGCCTACCCTCTTGGCCAAGATTCTTTCCCTCTATCTTAATTCTTTCTCTAAGTGAGTCGTGCCTACCCTAGGCCGCCGCTCACCCCTCTTCTCTTCTCTCTTTTGTGTGCTTGCTTGTTGCGTGATTGCTTTGCACCTTGCTTGTGTTTGGTCGAGATCCTAAGCCACCAATAGCCCTTAGCCTCTTGTGGAGTTCACATTAGAGTCCATAGGTCGGTGAGTCTTGCAATATCTCAACTCTTTTGTTTGTTTGTTTACTTGTGAGATTTTTACTCGTTTATATCTATGGTGGAACTAGGTGACAAGTCGAACATGGACTCACATGCTACTTCGAAAGACCAAAGCCAAGAGCAAGGCGCGCGCACAACGCCACCCTCGAATCGGTAGCCACCTCTCTTGTCGACGCCCGGGGCTGCACCTAGTCATTCGCGCCTAGCTTCCATTGAGAAGATGTTGGCCGAACTCATGGCCCAAAATAAGACCATCTTGTCGGCGCATAGCCAGCCCCCGAACCCTAGCATGCAACCGCAATGCGTGATTGTTCCGAGGGCCATGACTCAAGAGAAGAGCAAGCAACTAACCTTCGTCACAGCAAGGATTGCAGCGCTTGCAGTCCATGAAAAAGAGTCGGTCGACCGACGTTGAAGAAAGCGTACATGTCCATGACGTCCACTCCAACGAGGATTATGACTCAGTTGAATGGAAGCATCATCAAGTAGAGCAAAAGAAGAAGAAAGTCCAAAACATTGATGCCTAAGAAGAAAAGAGGGGTCGTGGTGATTACAATGTCGATGACTACCGTGGTCATCAAAGCCCTACTACCCTGACGTACTTGGATTCCGAGGACTCCTATACGGAGTACGATGAGGTTTCTGAGGACAAGAGATTTGAGCACCCCCGGTCCATGAGGTCGAGGAGTGGGTAGATCCGGATCTGGAATGGTCCCCGCCACCCAAATTGCCCGCGAACCACATGGCTTATGATTGACGACATCGTCCTAACCGCCGCGAACGGGACCGGCGCAATGGGGACCAGTGCGACCAAGATCGTGATTGTGGAGATCGTAGGTGCCCATGGTGCGATGGAGGAGACGAGCCTAGAGATGATGATGGCAAGTCAAGGAAAATTTTGAACCTTTCTTTGGTAATTACGATCTTGACACATTTGTAACTTGGCTGCCGGGAATGGAGCATGTCCTCAATCATTTCCATTACGAGGAGCGTGAGAAAGTCGAAGTGGTTGCCCTTCATTTCCAAGGGGCCGCACGAACATGGTGGAACCAGCTCGAATCCGAGCGTGCTCGAAAAGGCAAGGACCTCGTTGAAGAGTGGCACCAATTGGTGTTCATAATGAAAAGGAAGTACATCCCTAAAGACTACAAGGAAAAGGTTTGAATGCAAATCAATGACACTCGTCAAGGAAACATGACTCCTGAGGAGTTCTTTGCTCATCTTGAGGATTTATTCTTTAAGGCGGGTATAAGTACTTCACCATGGGCATTGAGGTCACGCTTTATGGCGAGATTCAATACATGAATTCGTGACAAGCTTGTGGTGTTTCCCATCAAGGACATCGGGACCTTAATCCACATGGCCATGGAGCTTTATGATCAATACAAGCGACCGAAATCCTTTTATTCCACCCCGAGGTATACTTCTAACTATAGTCAATCCACTTTGGGTACTAAACCATTTGTTTCTTCCTCTATGACTAAATCAAAGGTAGGTACTCAAGGGAATGACTCCAAGACACCGTCGGGTGGGAAAAACTGTGAGAAACCAGCTGCTACCCCACAACAAAGGATTATCTATGGCCTAACGAGTTCGTAATTCATATGGATCAGACAACCTTAGCATAATTGAAGAGTCAAACGACTCTCAATAGGCGCCACACACCTAGGGTTGAGTTCATGGAGACATTCCCTTACGTCATTGCTCATAAGAAAGGAAAAGAGAACGTTGTCACCGACGCTCTCTCTCGTAGGTATGCGTTACTCACTCAGCTACATAAGCATCTTGGGTTCTCGTTGATCAAGGAGTTGTATTCCTCAGATACATTCTTCTCACCAATCATCAAGGCACTCGAGAACGCTCGTGTCCATGAGTCTTACTTTTTGGACAATGAATACCTATATCGAGTTGGAAAGCTTTGCATCCCGAACTCCTCAATTAGGCACTTGTTGCTCAAAGAAGTTCATGAATGGCATATCCAAAACATTGGCAACACTTTGTGAGCATTTCTTTTGGCCACACATGGCTAGCGATGTGAACAAGTATTGTGAGGGTTATGTACCGTGCCAAACGGCTGTCTCAGTCTCACCCACACGATCTCTACACGCCTCTCTTCCTATCCCGGACACCCCATGGGAAGATCACTTGATGGAATTTATTACGTGACATCCACTGCCGAGGCGCGGTAGAGATTGTATATTTGTAGTCGTGGAACGCTTCTCCAAGATGGCCCACTTCATTGCTTGCAAAGGGAAAAACAACGCGGTTGACATCGCGAACTTAATCTTTGAGCACGTAGTGAAACTAAATAATGTCCCTCGCACTATTGTTAGTAATAAGGATACCAAAATCTGCAAGCACTTTTGGGAGAACGCTTTGGGGGAAGCTAGGTACCCGTCTACTCTTATCTACTGCTTATCACCACCGGACTAATGGTCAAACTAAGGTGACCAATCGGACATTGGGCACCCTTCTTCGAACAGTGCTCAAGGCTAACCTACGCCAGTGGGAGGACTTATTGTGTCATGTTGAGTTTGCATATAACAAGTCCTATCATACGACGACGAAGATGACCACATTCAAGGTTGTCTACGGGCATAACCCTTGTACGCCCATGGACATGATGCCTAGATCATTCAAGACCGGCGAGCATGTGACGTGGCCAACCACGCCGAGCACATACGCAGCTTACATGAGCGCACCAAGGCCCAGCTAGAGAAGCGCTCAAATTAGTATACCGCCCAACGAGTTAGGATATATATGTATAAATTGTGGTTTAAGGTTCTTGAGGCTTGTGGTTTTTAGGATTTAGGGTTTTTTAGTTATTTTTAGAATTTTTTTTTTTGAATGTTTAGGGTTAAGAAGATTGAGTTTATGATATCTTTAATTTTTTTGTTGGAATCAAATTCACCTAATGGTTTAGAATGGATCATTTTCAGGAATGAAATCGATTTCATATTTTTTCCTACCAAACGACATATTGAAATCATCCATTCTTGATTTTTCCTGATTCCTAGGAATTCAAACCAAATAAGGTCTTAGTTAACAAGCCAGTTTTTTCCACATGACTTCTAGAATAAATGAGAGATTGTTGAATGTATAAAAATAAGGATCCTCGTATAAACACCTTCAATTGTATTTTAAATTTCCACCTTCAATTGTATTTTGAATTTCCCGTGCTTTTCAAGGTCAATTTGTTGAATTCTCCTTTCATTCACTGATTTTGTTTAGATTTTTCCTAAATAAATAATTATTAAATTTGTTTAATAAAATAATTTATTTAATTTTTAAAATTTAAAATGCCTAAATTTTAGGATTAGTAAGTAGTTCTTATTTAAATTAGTATAAAAATTAATTAGTTAAAATAAAATAATTTAAAAATAGAAAACAAATGACATGTGAGACTGACATGTGACCAAAAAGCCTCTTATTTAATATATTGATAAATATTAGTTTGACCTTGCTCTTCTGTGACTCTGTCTGTTTTGATCTTAATTGTTATCATTTTCATATCTTCGTTATACTAAAATTATGCGTACACAGCAAACAAATGTCCTCAATCATAATATCAGCCGCTCAAAATCAAAGATAAATTGTCTTCTAGTTCGATGAAGAATTAACATAAAATAGGAATCAGAGATGCAACCCTGAATTACACCACCTAGGCTAATCCATCTTTTTTTTTAGTGCTTATCCTTTGGAATGCCGAGATCCTTGAAGATGGGACTATCAACTCCAACACCCATGGCGTTCAAACCGTTGTCAACATACACAACTGCACCGGTTATAGCTGAGGCCAGTGGTGATGCCAAGAAAGCAGCAGTGTTTCCCACTTCATCTGCACAGACGAGTGATTCAAGCTCAGCTACGGACGATGACACTAGAGAATCAAAAAAGCATTTCTAGAATAATCAAGAAAGAATTGTCTTACCAGCAGATAGTTCCTTTTGTAGGGGAGCGTTCTCCAACGAATAGTCGATCATCATATCAATAAACCCAATTGCCTTTGCAGCACGGCTCCTAAGTGGGCCTGTCACCGAATTTGACCACTTTATTAGGAAAATAAATCATGCATTCCTCAAATGATTTTAGGGAATTCCCTAAATTTGGGGAGATCTCTACCCATTTTGGAAAATTACTCTATAATGGGGAAAGAGATAGGGAATCTATTGGACCAAAAAAAGGGTTCAAAATCCGTAAAAGTCCAATTCCCAAGAATTTGGGGAATTTGTTGGGCTTGCTCTAAGAGAATGTAACGGCTACAAAAGCAAGAGGGGTCAGATATAAGTACCAGCTGAAATAGTGTTAACTCTGACCCTGTGTTTCCTTCCTGCCTCAAAAGCTAAAACCTAAATCAAAATTTTCAAAAAAAGATAGATGACAGATAATAATCAGAATCTGCATAAAGCAGGATATATACCAGATTTCTCCTGAAAGTTTATAGAAAAATTGGGCAGACATACTTTAGTGTCACTCTCCAAAGCAGCTTTAGCTGAACTCATTCCCCCACCATACCTGTCTCAAGGAAATGGGTTAGTTGTCACACTGCAACCATAGAAAATTTTACAGCTAGAGAAAAAAAAAACACAGACCCAGGGATGATCTTCTCGGAAGCAATGTAGGTAAGTGACAACGAGGCACCGCCTGTAATAGCAGCAAACACCATTCTAAGGGTTCAACTAAAGTTTCTTTCTACAAATTGTCTAAGAAAAGGAAGAAAGACGCCTGCCTTGATTCATTATTGGAAGAAAATGCTTCAGCAGTGAGACATAGGAGTAGCTTGAAGCAGATACTGCTGCAAGATATCCATACCTAGATGTTTCTAACAAAGGCTTAGTCACCTGCAAAAGATGTGCAACTACAATAAGTTACAGAGTTTCAAAGAAAAATGGAATATTGAAATTCTCTGGAAAGAAGACATGTGAACAGAAACCTCAGGTCCGTTTGCAAGTGAGTGGACAAGGATGTCAATGCTACCAAAATCCTCTTTCACTGATTCAACGACTTCCTGCATCCAGGGAAATATAAGCAACTAATTTTCCATAAAATTAAACAAATAATGGCACGGAGATCTGTGAATGGTAAATGGTGGTGAAAGTCTCCCTTTTAACAAACACAGAGAAGAGAACAGAGAAAGTTAATAGATAGGCTCGATTGGGAACCTTTCGTCCTTTTCCTTATATTACTTCAGACAATGTCTCATACAAAAATCTGAAACAGATAATAGGAGTTGACAAAAAAAGCTGAAAAGAGGAAATTAAAAGTCAGCATGAAGTTAAGAGAAATATTTATGAGATCCTAAAATGAATGGTTCAGAGAATCAATTTTGGGCAAAATTTTCAATCTGATATTAATGAAGCAGACAGTAATTAAAGAAGCCGTATATTATTTGACAATTATCCTCAAGCAGTAGTAGACTGGTAGCGAGACAGTTACCTTCACAGTCCATTTTGAAGATCCAGCATAGCGCTTGTTTGCTTTCACCTGCAGAAATCAAATAAAAGGTAAGAAGTACAAAAGATGTCAAATCATTGACTTTAAACAAGTATATTCATGTGTATCATTACATCTTCAGGAACATCTTCAGGGCTATCATAAATTGCATCCAGAGGGTATATTTTATTAATCTCCATGAGGGAACCATCAGGCAACCTGAAAGGTCAAACCTTTCAGATATATAGGACATAACAAGTATTGACAAGCCCAAATAGAAAATGTCATGCCTGCTGTAAAGACTTACACTCGTGACTCGTCAAACTTCCCACGTCGTAGACTTGTTTCAAATATATTTAAGGCCTGCAGGTTGCATTCAAGTCAAATAACCAGTAGCTTTACCAGAGAAAAAGAACTAACAGCTTTCATGTAAAGGTTTTAGTGGCTTACAGGAACCCATGTTCCAACAAGAATCTCAGCACCAGCAGCAGCAAGAGACTTGGCTATTGCCCAACCATATCCATTATCATCAGCTACACCAGCAATGAATGCCCTCTTGCCTGTCAAAAATTTTCCAATTAATCATATTAAGCAAATTAGATACCTCATTTAAAAAGTTCCATGTTTGGCAAACAAGTACTAACTTCAAAACATAGAAATACAGAAGCCATATTCACTGACAAATATTATATACTAACTAAATTGAAACATTTCAAATCATAATTTTAAAAGATCAAACCTCTCAAATCAATGGGAAGCCCTGACACAGGTTTATCACTAGATTCTGCCACTGCCTTGATCACCACCTTGACGTTCAAGGGTGAAGATGAAAAGCTGTGTTGAAAAGGCCGTACAGCTGACAAATGAATTGCACTAGTAAGCTTGGTCAATGGAGTGGCTTTGAAATCAGTACCAAAACTGATTGCCTCGACACTGAACATCTTCCGAGAGGAAGACATACATTGTCTGGCAGCTGCTAACCTAAAGCATTGAGCTTCAATTGCTGCCATTCTTACAAGGCTGCCAAGAAGAATATCAACATTATCATTCATCAAAATTACTCAACATTCTACACAAAATGGCACAAAATGGAAAAAATAGGATACTACCAGATTGGAATGCAAGATGGTAAACAATCAAACAGAATGTATACAGAACATACGTTGATGACAACAGCTCATAAGCAAAAGGGGTAAACTCAATCTAATTCCAACAACAGCAACAACAACAACAACAACAACAACAACAAAAACAACAACAGCAGCAGCAGCAACAACAACAACAACAACAACAACAACAACAGCAGCAGCAACAACAACGACAACGACAACAACAACAACAACAACAACAACAACAACAACAACAACAACAACAACAACAACAACAACAACAACGACAACAACAACAACAACAACAACAACAACAACAACAACAACAACAACAACAACAACAACAACAACAACAACAACAACAATGACCCAGTGCAGCTCCCTTACGAGAAATCTGGGGGTCAAGATGGGGGCAAAAGACCCGACGATGGGACCATAGAACACAGATTCGGACTATAAACAGTTTTTTCGAAAAGCAAGCACTATATACAGATTCGGACTAATAAACTTGTGAATCGAAATCTCGAGCATATATGAGAGAAAAGGATCTACACAATAAAAACAAAGGAACAAAAAAATCGAAAAATCAAGAAGAAAAATTGCAGTCTAAAGCAGAGGAAGATGGCATACCTCTTTGCCACCGAAATTGGCAATGCTGAGTAGCAGGGAGAGACAAGATTCGGAGCCTCGGATGTAGAATCGTTGCTATTTGTGGTTTACTGAGTACTGAACTAAGTTTGAGGAGGGAGTGTATCAAGCAGAAGCATCGGCACTTTGGAATTGTCGAGAGTGTTGTTAGCTGGGAGAGTTGGATGGGAAGCATTCAAGAATGATTATGGGCTCTATTTCGGAGTCTATTATGGTTAAAATGGACTACTGATATCTTGGGCTGGGCTAATTGGGCTAACATTAACCCAGTTCATAACGGACCCAACTACATAAACAAAAAGTTAAAACACATGTGCTTGGTATAAAATCGAGGTTTCGATGGTTTGGGTGAGTACAGAGGCGAAATATCAATGCACCTGTCTGGAGACGTTGCCACGTGGGAGCCTGGTTTTTTTAGAATTTCGTAAGGGAAGAGGTAGATCGAAGAAGTGTCGAAAGGACAGCGTACAACAAGATATTAATTAGTTGAAAATTTCAGCAGATCTAGCATTATGCAAGAATTGATAGAGGGAGAAGATCAGGGTGACGGACAATTAGAGTGTTCTTTTCTTTGCGAGTCTTTTGGGCACACCCCTGCCGTGTTAGGATAGGGTTGCTGCAACATCTTGACACCTCTAACGTGTCAGGGTAAGACTTTGCACACGTCCGTCACGTCAAACTCTATATATTATAACTATATATTAAACATATGCCCTTTTTAAGTAATAATTTTTTTCTTTTATCTCTTTTTTGTTAAATTATCCTATTTATGAAGCACCACAAGGAAAAGGAGATATGTAAATTATTTTATCTTAATAATCTACCTTTTATCATCAATTTTAAACTTAATAAACTTGATTTGTTTTATTTGATTCCAAAAATAATATAATTTTTATATATGGTAGGAGCAGTAAATTACTTACATTAAATTTTATATTATAATTTTATTAATATCCTATTTATAATATGTCTAAAATATTTTGAGCCATGGTCATGCATGATAGATACAACTAGTAATAAACTACTTATTACTAATAGTAATAACTAAAGTCGAAACAATTTCTGCCACCACATCACACCTTTATCAAAATAATAGTTTTATAGTTAATTATGCAAAAATGTTATCTCCAACTAAACATAAAGATAAAATAATATTTGCAAAAATTTATCTCCAAATAAACATAAAGATAAAATAATATTAGTATATTTTACCAATATGTATAAAAAGGGCATTATATTTATCATATTTGTAAAAGATAAATTAAAAAAATGTTTAAAAAAATATGTAGATATGGTCACGTATATATCTTTGAAATAAAAATAGTTATATAAATGATAATATATGTGAAATATCTATCTATCTATCTATAACTATATATTAAAGGCGAACGTTTTCCAAGCACCAGAACAATTTTGTCCCCACCTTATATTTAAAAAGTAATTTTGTATTCTTATTATATATAATTTTTTCTTTTAAATTTTCTAAAAATATATCTAATTTTTATCAAAACTAATGTTCTAATATATTTAATAAAAAATTAAAAGAAAGGTAAAAATAAAACATACTTTTTTAATATATAATGATAGATTGTTATGATAATAAGGTAGGAAACAATTTTTATCTAAAACAAACATTACACTATATTTTATATTTGGAAAAACTTAATTTGAATTTTAATTAAAAATGAAAAAAAATTATCTTTATCCTATTATATATTTATGTAAAGTATTTATCTTCAATCAAATTTAGATAAAAAAAAATTAAAAATTTTAAATATCTATATAAATACTTTCCTAAATTAAATTTTGATAAAAAAAATTATATTACCTTTTCCTTATTTTCTTTTGTATTATTTATATTAATATAAAAGATTTTTTATCTTTAAAAAAATTCTATATTCATTCATATATTTTTATCTTTTCTTATTAATTATCTTTTTAACTTTTTATTGAAAAGATTTTTAAATAATTGAATTTGATTAAAAAATTATAAGAATTTACATTTTTTGTCTTTTTAATTATTTTTGTAAGAAACTTATAAAATTTAATGATTCTAATTAAAATAATTTTTACTTATACTTTTTCATAAATAAATTATCATTAAGCTATCAAACTTATATTGGACACACCTTAACAACTTTGGTTGTGCCTCACATTATATTGGCTCAACTTAATGATTTTTCTAATAAATATGTTATTTTTATTTTTAATATTAAATTAAAATAATATTCATTAAATAAATTAAGTATTAAATCCACATAGTCGTGCACGGCACAACGGGTATAACGAGTAAAACTGTTTATGAAATATTGTCAAGGAAAAAGAGCAATGTAGATTATTTTTCTTAATAATCTATGTTTATCTTTAATTTTAAAGTTAATAATCTAGATTTATTTAATTTGTTTGATTTGATTTCAAAAAAAAATAATTTTTATCCATATTACTGGCAATAAATTACTTATATTATATTTTTCTTTATTAATATCTTTTTATAATATATCTAAGAGAATACCAAGTCATAGTTAATAAAATAATAATTTCTACAACTAGTATGAAGTAATTTCTGCAACCACGTTTTGCCACATCATCCCTTTATTAAAATAATAATTTTAAATAGTTAATTATGCAAGAAAAGTTATCTCCAAGTAAACATAAAGATAAAATAATATTTGTAAAAATTTATCCCCAAATAAACATAAAGATAAAATAATATTAGTATATTTGACCAATATATTTAAAAAAAGCACATTATATTTATTATATTTGTAAAAGATAAATTAAAAAAAATGATAAGAAAAAATATGTACATGTGATCACATATATATCTTTGAAATAAAAATATTCATATCTATCTATAATTATATATTAAAGTTGTAACTTTTCTATCCACCACATTAATTTTGTTCCCACCTTATATTTAAAAAAATATTATATTATTTTTTAATTAAATTCCTTTCTATTTATTTATGTGGAAAAAATCCCTTATAATAAGGCATATTGCTAAAAACATTTTTATCTTTATCTTTATCTTCTTAAATCAAATTTTGATAAAAAAAAAAGTAAAAATTTTAAATATTTATATAATTACTTGCCTAAATTAATTTTTTATTAAAAAATTATATTTTATTTTCATTAATTTTCTTTTTGGAACTTTATGTAAATATAGAAAAAAAAATTTTAAAATTCTATATTTTTTTATCTTTTATTATTAATTAAATTTTTAACTTTTTATTGAAAATATTTTTAAAGAATTGAATTTGATTAATTTTCTTAAGAATTTACATTATTTTTGTCTTTTTATTTATTTTTGTATATTTACTTTATTACTATCATATTTGTAATATATCCAAAAATTGATGAGTCGTAGTCGTACATGGCACGACGGGTACAACTAGTTCTAATCCTAAAGCAACTAAGGACATTCTTTTCATTTAGTTTTTATATTTGAGTGGCCATATTTTTATTAAAGATTTTTTAATATTAGTTTATTATCTATAAGTATGACAAATTTTTTAAATAATATGGACCATATTTTTAAGAACAAATTTAGCCCAAAAGCATTTTGGGCCACCCTAATTAGGCCCTTGTTAAGCTCCCCTATTAAATTAGCTATTTGTTAAGTATATAAGGCTTAATTTTTTTTTTACTTTTTCCTCTCTCTCCCTCCTCTCGCGTGCGACCGGTAAACTCTCTCGTCTCTTCCATCACTTGCAAAAACCGATTCTCAACTGCAAAAAACGGTTTGAGTTCGTCGATTTTAAGTCGGATTTCGTAGTGCAATGTGTATTTGAAGTTGATTTGAAGTTCGTTCTCGACATTCTGGTGTTTTTGCGCAACTGTATTTCGTCTACTGATCGTCCATAAGCCTCTGTTTCAAGTTAGGGTTTTTTGTTTGTGTTATCATTGATTTTAGTTCGATTTTTCTTCGTTTTTGTGTTTGGATTTTGCTGTATGCTTTTGCTTTTTCGGTTTGTTTGTTTATTCGAATATGAGTTGCATGTGATGATAGTAATGAAATGTTTTTGGTTCATTTGATGACTTTTTGTTTTCGTGTTTGTTTACTTTTAGTGTTTGAATCCTTGTTTTTTGTTTTCCATTGTTCATCTGTTGGGATGTTTTCAAGTTAAATTCTCGATTTAGAGATTATGTTTGAATAGTGATGACAGATTGTAACTATGCTTATGGCATTATTTTTTTGTGATGACAGATTATAACTATGATTAGAGCATCACCTTCCCCGATTATTTGTGATGATAGTAACATATTCATGCAATATGTTGTGATTATAGTTGTTTGTGATGACAGTTGAGTCATTTTGTATTTGCTTTGTGATGACAGTTGTAGTTATTGATGATAATATATTGATTATAATTGTGTTATATTTACATTAGTGATGACAGTTGCTTTTTCTTGTGATGATAGTTGTTTTAAATGACACTTGTTTTATATTGATGATGGTATATTGATTATAAGTGTGTTTAATTGACATTAGTGATGACAGTTGCATTTGTTATGTTTTAATTGATCTTTCTTATGTTTCTAAGTTGTGATGACACTGTGTAGGGGTTTGTGATGACAGTTACATTTGTTATGTTTTAATTGATCTTTCTTATGTTTCTAAGTTGTGATGACAGTTGTTGCTATTGATGATAGTATATTGATTATAAGTGTGTTTAATTGACATTAGTGATGACACTTGTTTTATATTGATGACAATGCCTTTCTTATGTTTTATTTATATTAGTGATGTAAGTTGCTTTTTCTTGTGATGATAGTTGTTTGTGATGACAATGTATCTTTCTTATGTTTCTAAGTTGTGATGACACTTGTTATATATTGATGATAGTATATTGATTATAAGTGTGTTTAATTGACATTAGTGATGACAAAGACATTTTTTACTTTTTTTATATTAGGGGTTATGATGACAGTTCCTTTTCTTATGTTTTATATGTTGTGATGACAGTGTTGCTGCTAATGATGATAATATATTGTTTCTAATTGGTTACAGTGACATATTAGTGATGTCAAAGTGTGTACTTGAGAGTTGAAACATGTGGTATTTTTTGCTTTATGATGATAGTTGTTTGTGATGACAATGCCTCTTTTTCTTTTGATTTCTAGGATAAAGAATGGAGCCTAAGCAATTGCAATATATGGTACCTGTATCAAAACGATATAATGGAAGAGCAAACCAGTATCACACTCCAGATGTTTTCCACCTCTTCAAGTGTCATCTTACATCTGATGAGTTTTTTAGGTTAGGTCAAGGGTGTTTTGGTGTAGTGTTAAAGTTAGGTGATACTATACCACTTCGTTACAAAGTTATGCATTATGTCATCATGTGTGAGTTAAAAACTTCATACAAGCATGAGATGTGGTTTAGAATAGGGGGTAATGTGTTCCATTATTCTTTGATGGACTTCGCTGCTGTCACTGGTTTGAATTGTGAGAATTTAGTTGATGTTGATATCCTGAAAGTTGACCCCATAGATGTCGTAGGTGTGGATAAGTGTGATTTGGATCATTTACGGTCTTTTTTTATAAAAGAAAAAGATCGGTCTAGGAAGTTTAAACTTGCACACCTGTTGATCCTTGAGGCTGTTTTGCTTCCTAAACGGGATAAGATTCCTATAGATCCAATTCATATTGCTCTTTCAAGTGATTTGGAGAAATTTTATGCTTATCCTTGGGGTAGATTGTCCTATAATGCTTTGCTCGATAGCTTGTTGCATGTGAATCGTACCCCACGTGACCCGGAGATGATGAAAAAGCCAAACTATATACATGGCTTCAAGGTGTTTGGATATCCTTTTGGATTCATGGTAATGTGTTGATATATTTTTTTGATTTTTTTGTTTATTTTAGTTGCATCTGCAATGGTTTTTTATTGTTTCTTTTTTGTGTGTTGTTATAGTTTTGGATCGTGGAGACTTTTCCAGCTTTTCGATCCATTTGTCATCTTGCTGAGAGAGGAGGTAACAAAGAAGTTCCTTATATGTTGCGTTGGCGTAGCACTTCATCGCAACTTGTTGGTTGGAAAGCAATTTGTGATGCTGGGGACAAGAAACTGGTATGTTTAATTTTTTATTTATTTTGATGACAGTTGAATTTGATGATAACTGTAACTTGTAGAGTTTATTTGATGACAGATTAATTTGTTTTATTTTGATGACATAAATGTTTGTATTCGTCGTACTCAGATTATGTTGCATTCATCACATGTGACTATCCTGATGAGGTTGTTGACCTTGTGTACAATGATCTTGTGAAACGGATGATATTGAAGCAAAAAGCAATTGAAGGTGAAGGATCTGAGTTTGATACAGAGGATGAACTTGCTGATTTTGTTATTGCTCCACGAGATGCAGTTATTGAAAAAGCCAGTGTTGGTGGTAAGAGGAAGATTGGATGTACAGACGCAAAGGCTAAAGGTGCAAAGGCTAAATGGGTAGGGAAAAAGGAATCTGAAGAGAAACCGAAAGAGCGCTCTGAAATTGTGAAGAGGGAAGGTAGGAAATTACAACTTCCTAGAGTGGCTAAAACTAAGGTTGATGACAGTATGCATAAGATTCCGAGGATTGGAAAGGATCACAAGAGCCCGAAGGATTCAAAGGGTTCAAAGGATTCAGGTGTGAGTGGTCGGAAGAGTCGTGTCAACAATGTGCCTGAGATTATTGAAAAATGCAAGAGGCCAAAGTTGAAGAAAGATTCTAATGAAGTTGTAGAGAAGGACTTTCTAGAGAAAAAGGATGTGGTTGACAATGAAACTGATTTTGAAGTTGCTAGGATTTTGTCAATGGCAAAGGAGAAGGCGAAATTTGATAAAGTTGATGAGGATCCAGTTTCTTCAAAGGGAAAGGAGAAGGCAGAAGAGTACAATAAAATGGAAGAGCCAGCTTGGGTTAAGTCTTTGAGGGAAAGTATGTGTTCCCTGCAAGATGATATGATTAGAATGATGAAAACTCTTCAGAGTCAAGTGCAACGTGTTGAGATGCAAGTTGTGAAAGTTAACAGCAGGGTTGATAGAATTGAAAAAAAACTGAAATCTAAAGACCAAGATTCTGTTTCTGATGATAACAGTGATGAGATTCGCGTTGTAAGTGTGGAACCAGTGAGAGAAAGTGATTGCAAAGGCATTGAGTCTTTGAGGTTGTCCCCTGATGATGACATTTCTATTAAAGATGGAGGTGAAGGTATGAATTTGCAATTGATGAAGCTTGTTCCACTAGATATAATTCCAAGGCAAGAGCAAGGTAAGAGCAAGGCCACTAAGTTGGTTGAGCATGTGATGACAAAGATGACAACTGAGTTGGTTCATGACAAAGATGTTAATGATGATGAACCAGTGAAGGATCAAGTTGGTGGTGATGACAGGGAAGTTAATGATGAAGAACCAATTGTGGATGAAGGAATATCAAGGCAAGAGCAAGGCAAGAGCAAGGCAACTGAGTTGGTTGAGCCTGTAAAAGATGGTAAAGAGCACGGTGGTGATGACAAAGAAGTTAATGAGGATGAACCGGTGAAGGATCAAGTTGGTGGTGATGACAGGGAAGTTAATCATGAAGAACCATTTGTGGATAAAGCAAGGGTTGATGACAGAGAAGATGTTGATGAACCTGTCAAAGATCAAGCAGAGGTTGATGACAGAATTGATGACCCAGGTGAGTTAGGTTCAAGCTTTTTTTCTGTCTCCTCGGATGAGTTAGGTTTTGACATGCGTGGACTTTTACAAGATGTAATGGATAATTGTTCTCAACTTACTGAGCATGGTCATTTGTTTGGTTTCTTGTTTCAAGCTTCAAAAGAAGGTGCACCCTCTGAGATTGATGAAATTTTTCATAATCCAACGGTTCAATCTGATGATGATGCAAAGGAAACAGTTGAACTTAGGAGGTCTACTAGATTTTTGAAGCCAGGTGCTTCAACCACAACTCCTTATACTGTTGAGAAGGATAAGAAGAAAAAGAGGGTTGCTGGATTGCCTAAGGCTCCAAAGCATTCCTTTTATGAAGATGATGTTCGTAAATCATTTTATGATTGGTATAATAATGGGTATGTTATCTGTTTTTTATTAGTTATGTTATCTGTTTTTTTGTGTGATGGAAGTTTGTGATGATAGTAATGTTCTGACAGTTTTGTGAAGATAGTATTGAGATGATAGTGTGTTTATAAGGTTATGATGACAGTAATGTTATGATGACAGGTTTTTTTTTTTGTTGATTGCATTGTGATGACAGTTATGTGATGATAGTAATGTTTTGACAATTCTGTGCTGATAGTGTGTTTATAATGTTATGATGATAGTAATGTTATGATGATAGGGTTTTTTTTGTGTTGATTGTATTGTGATGACAGTTATGTGATGATGATGATGATGTTGACTGTATGTTTATAATGCTCTGATGAAAGTCTCTTTTTTTGCGTTAGTGAAAAAAATGCTACTGTGGCTGGATCTGATCAAATGCTGAAAAAGAAATTTTTTAGACTGCTCAAGACTAGATGTCTTTGGTTAGGAGATGAGGTAAGTATATGATCAAGTGACATTTTGTTTGTTGTCAAATTAATTATGTGACATTTCATGTCTTTTTGTAGCATTTATGCGAGGCTTTGTATTATTTGAGGAAAAATATACATGATCATGATGAAGACTTCAAGAATGTGGTTATTATGGATTGGATATGGTACAAGAGATTCACGCCTTTTGAAGTTGAACATTATATCGTTCGAAATGATAAAGTGCCAAGCGATGTGTTTGATTATTTTGTTGGTTGGAAGCCTCGTCTATTTGGGAAATCATGGGTTCGTGGTGAGGTGACAAAGGTTTATACATCAGTTCACCTTTCAAAAGAGAGGTGTGAACATTGGATTGTATTGGAAATTAACTTGCATCGTCGCCACATGACTGTATTTGACTGTTCTCGGGATTTGTATACTATGGAGGAGCTTTCCAGTTATATACAGCCTTTTATCAAGCTGCTTCCGTTTCTAATGAAGAAAAGTGGAAAGTTTGACCATCTTGAGGGCTTGGATGCTGATTTCACTTGGTCTAGAGACACTTTGGTTTGTCAAGATTATTCTGGGTAGGTTGCCTTGTGTTATTTTAATTCAGTTATCCTGTGTAATTATGTATATTTTTTTGATTAATTCAGTCATTTTGTTTATTTTTCAGTGGTAATTGTGGTGTCTATTGCATCAAGTATATTGAAGCTCTTGCATTGGGACTTAGCTTGGAAGGTGTTGATGATGCACACATGCTGGCGATTAGAGAGAAGATGGCCATAGATTTTTATAACTTCCGTTGGGTGGTTGATCAAAAATTGGATCTGGCTGTTGGAGATAGATATAGATGTATTGTTAGTGAAATGTAATCTGTGATGATAGGTGATGACAATGTTAGTTCTAGTGGTTGATGACAATCTTTTAACTTTTGTTTAGGTGCTTGATGACAACGTAGGAGATGGATATAAATACTTGTAGAACCTTTTATTGTGATAACAGTAATTGTTCTTGCAAAATTCATGTCTTTTTTGATATTCAACTGTGATCACAGTAATTGGGATGACATTAGATCTTACGAGATGCTACATACTAATATTAAAATGGGAAACAATTCGATGACAGATAAGAAAGAAAATCCCATGAAATGCAACATACAACAGTCAAAACGCCAACTAGAAGAAAAATATTAAATAAGAAACCCTTCATTGCTGTATTGTTGGTTTGATTGCTCTAATCTCAGAATCTTCATTAAGGCCAAGCTGCAAAGAAAGCATTATCATGATGTCATGTATATGTTCTGATGACAAGAAATTGGATTATCATGAATACTGATCGCTCACGAATGCGAGGGTCTAGAGATACAATTTATAACCCGACCCCGTTGTAGTACATGGTGGGTGTCGAACGCTCGGGAAATCTACTCGATTGAGGTGCCTAAACACTAGAAAGCTGGAAAGGAGAACTTAAAACAAAGGAAAACAAAGAGAATAGTCGGGACCGACACAAGTGTCACGTCGGGCCCGATGTTGGCGACAAAGAGGGAAGTCGGGACCGACGTAGAGCAAGTCGGGCCCGATGTAGCTGGTTTTGTCGAACTCAAAGATTGAAAGTAGATCTTGGGCTTTTGGGTTCCTTCTCTAGTAGATTAAGGCTTTTCCACCCCAATTCAAGCAATAAGTGATGATCGGAATAGGATCGAGGTGCTTTCACCCTCGTTCCAACCACTTCTACACATCGATCATTGGGGAAATCCCCTTCAAAGCAAGGTCTTGAGATGGACAAATGTTCACTTTCGTTACTTTGCCAATCACAAGCCTTGATTCCTTACTTTCATAAGGAATTGTAGCTCTATGTAGAGTGGGTTCCTAGATCAAGCACTCAAGGCTTATGGAATTGGGGTTTCTAGCCCAACCTAGCTAGAGTTTTCCCCCATAACCCAAGATCAAGGAGATCTACTCCATATGGCAAACAAAGAAAGCAAACAAATCACAAAGCAAAGCAATCAACATCATCAATCTCAAACCAAAGCCAAATTTCATTCACAAATCAAAAGCAATCCACAAACTCCAATCCAAGGTTTCCAAATCCCGAAAATCAAAATAAGGCAAAGCTAATCTATCAACCAAACCTATCAAATCTCCTTCTCCTATGCCGATTCCCTCTCTTCTCCTTCTCCTCTCCTTCCTCCTTGCTCTCCAAGTATCCTCTTGAGAGTTTTTGAGAGTTGGTTCCTTGCTAAGTGTGTAGGAACCTCCTCCAATTAGAAGATAAGAGAGCCTTAATAGATGAGGGGCAAAAGTGGTAGTTTACAATTTCGTGCCTTGGAGCCCAATCCAGCCAGCGACCGACTCGGACCGACACGGAGCACCTCGGGCCCGACTTACTGGGCAAGTCGGTCCGAGGTCGAAAAATCATCTCGGGTCCGGCGTTGGTTCTAACTCGATCCGGACCTCGTTCCACCTTCTTCTGGTTGGCTTTTCTCTTGTTCTTCTTCATGGCTTGCTCCTCTCTTTCCCTCTTAAGCTCGGGCCTTGCTCCATGTTCCGATTCTCCTTCAAAACGACCCTTGATCCATGCCAAAACACCTACAAAACACATAAAACGCGCATAGTCTCCGAATCTCATAAAAATACGGGAACTAAGCTAAAAAGGAACAAAACACACAAGAAAAGGGGAAAAAGAAACATATTTACAAAGGGAATCATATATAAAACACCACCAAATAAAGAGACATCAAAATACCCCATACTTAAACTTGCTTGTCCTCAAGCAATAACAATGTAAGCAAGACCGAAACATAATCTTCAAGTAAAGCCTCGTATGAAAACACATTTAAGCACAAGTGATTGATATTCAAGCAAGATTACATCATCACACATGATTAAGTGTTCCAAGGAATAGAGTCAATGCAACTAAGCCTCACTTTAGGGATATGTGAATGTGTATCACTCATCATGTGTATGGGTATAGCAATGAACGCTCAAGCTCAAAAATCATGCAAGTAAGGACTTTACTATTGAAGCTAATATCACCAAATCCTCCACCTAGAGATGCCTAATACAAAGTACACAAAGAATTCGAACTTGGCTCAATGGAGGTCCTCAAAGAGGTTCCATTCGGCCGGGTTGTAATGGGGCTTTTGGTATTTCTCAAGGTGGGAATTATTTGGTCTTGTGGTGCTTACAATGGGGATTGAACAACCTAAACTCTCACCAACTTCACCAAAATTCCACAATCAATTTCACACTCATCCAAAAGACTTAACATTTTTCCTCTCAACCCAAAATTTCACTTAACATTCCACTTCATCTTTGCTCTTAGGCTTTTTGTTGGATTTTCCACACTTTCTACACTGGACCGACTTTCTTATGACATCGGGCCCGATGTGGTGTGTAACTCGGTCGGACCCTTTTTCTTCACTTAAGCTCTTTACCTTCATTCCACTTTACATTTCCAACATTTTCTTTCTTTCTTTCTTTCTTTTTTTTTCATTTTCTTTTTGCACAACAAAGATGCACTACCCACATGATTCATAACACCATTCTTTGCCCTTAAACCAAAGAGAATCTCAACTCTTCAAATACAATCCAAGCCTCTCTTCTAAAGTCCAATCCCATAAGGGTCAAATCATATAAGGCTAGGAATAATATTTTTGAGGAGTTTCAAACAAAGGCCTAGGCTAAAACGGGGCTACAAACAAAGGATTCACTTCATGGTAGGATATGGAACATTTATGTGACTAAAAGAACAAAGTTCAAAATCAATGTGACAATTCTAGGACAAATCTCATGACGGTCTTGGAAAATAGATAAACACCGCAATAGCAAGTTTTACTAAGCATGCATGAGCTAATCACACAAGAAACATGAGGGATATGCAAATATGAACAAGCATCCCTAAAATGGCCAAAAATCAATCTCACAAGGGTCACTCATACTTAGTTGCATAAGAACTCATCCTAGAACTCACATGTTCAATAAAACAAGCAAGATATCATGATCACATCAAAAGCAACATCTTTTTAGAGGCTAAACCATCCAAAAATATGCAAAGGAATTTACATGCTCACATCATCATTAGCTTTCATTTGGACATCTAAGATGGGAATTTCTAGTCCAAAAACTACAAAACACAAAATCTTTTTTTTGTTTTCAACACAATTTTTCAAATTTTTATGGATTTTTGCAAAAATTTCTCTATACAAAACCAAAAACAAAGACTCATCCATTCAAAACCAAATCAATCATCCATGTCATTCATCAAACCACAAACCAAGAAACAAACATCCCAAACACAAACTAGAAACCGAAAACCAAATATCCTCAAAATAACAAACACACACAAGCAAGTGAAATCATGAGCACACTTACCCCCACCCCATACTTAAAAGTTTGATGTCCCCATCAAACAAGGAAACCAAAACTTAAAAGCAAGAGAGAAGAGTACAAAGAGCTCACAATTTCTTTATTCTTCAATGGCATGTCTAGAATCACTCGAAGGGGTTGTCACGCCTATATCCTCTTTGGAGTCTCGCTTGTCGCTCCCTCTCGTACACTTGCTCTTGGTAGAAGTCTTGTGGTGGTGGTTGGAGTTGAGGATCCGGGCGCGTCCATTGGTCCTCACGGGAAGGGAAGTTCCCGCTCATCCATGTGTTGAAGCTATCTTGGACCCGCCACCTTTGGTCCTCCACCTCTCTAAGCTCATCCACCTCTCGCCTAGTGTAGCCGAGGGCTCGGTTCATCTCTTCTTGGCTAGATTGGAAAGCACCTTGTTGTTGAAGCAATTGTTGTTGTTGTTGGTACATGTATTGTTGTTGAAGATTCACTTGATGGACCTCTTGAAGAACATTCTCTTGTTGAAGTTGAAGATGGGCCATTTGGTTGGCCAAGAAGGACATGTCCACCGTTTGTTGTCGCTCGGGAAACACCATGCCCGGACCATACCATTGGGCGTAGCCTTCATAACCGCCACCTTGAGCTTGTTCTTGCCTTGCACCACTCCCCTCTCCATGCTCATAGTGCCTCGGGACCTCATCACCATAAAAGGCACCGGACCGACTTTGATGGAAGTCGGGCCCGATGTCATGTGTACCTTAGTCCGCCAATGTTGGAGCTTGGTGCGTGGCTCGGAGGTTGGCCATCAAGCCTTGGAAGCGCTCATCTTCTTCATTTTCCCCACGAGGTGCAAACACAAATTATCTTGGTCGGAATCCGGTGAAGATGAAGGGGAGGTAAACCGAATGTGTTGAGGTTGTTGTCGCCGCCCCTCTCTTGCACCTTAGGGGTCACCAAATGAGTGTGGCTTGCCGGCCCACACTTGGTACCAATTGTGATACCGAGAAAGATCATAGAGGTTGGGCACCAACCGGATGGACACACCATCATAGCTCGAGTGAGGGGCCAAAGAAGTCATGTAAAGCTTCTCCTTGATGATGTTGACCTTCTTAAACTACTTCATGTTCATATACTCAACACCATTCGGAGCCGGAGAATACTTGTTAAGGTCGACTCCTAGACGCACGGCTAGCCTTGCTATCATCCCGCCAAAGTAGATACAAGAGGAGCTTTGGAAGTCTCGCACCATCTTGACCCACTCCCATGCAAGGTTCATGGGCTTCTCGGTGTGGAAGAGCATCTCATGTAGCAACATAATCTCTTCCTTCATCGGCTTGTTCAACTCATGACGGGCATAGATTGCACATCCCAAAACTCGCACCATGACCCGAAAAAGAGGGCTAGCAATCTCGGTTGTGGTGGCGCCCTTTCTCATCTCGCTCTTCCCGGCCACATGCCGCCACACTTGGTTCACCTTCTCGTTGTCGACGTCGGTCTCTTCTTTTGGACATGGAAACCCGAAGTCGGTAGCCAAGTCCCTAAGAGAGATATTGTGGTCCTCATTGCCCAATTGGAAGGTGATCGCCCCTTCCTCATCCTCCATATTATCATAAGTGCATTCAAAAGTGGCCATGAATTCCGAGGTGAGGGCGGGATAGTGGGTGTTGTCCCACCTTAGCATCCCATTGAGAGCGATGTGGGAGTAGCACCTTGGAAGAGCTTGATCCATGCCCATCTTCTTCACGGTTTCCCAATCAAGCCACCTTGTGTGATGCTCAAGCGCCATATACCTTGCATAACTCTCAACTTGCTCATCATCCTCCAAGTAAACATCCTCCAACTTTGGCTCTTTTCTTGACTTCTTGGAGTTCTTCTTCGGCCTTTCCGCATGAGATGATGAAGCTCTAGTCTCCATGGTACCTACACACATCCAACCAAACAAAAGGGTCCAAGATAAACTCCATACAACTCAACAAAAGCACTCATCAACACACATCAACACATCAACACAAGGGGAACCCCATACTTAGTCTCTAAATACACATGCATCACAATCCAACATGAATCATCATGGATATCTTCTAACAATGGCTAAGCAAATGATCATACTACATCATGATTAAGCTATAGCCAACAATGAAACACATGAATCCACATGATATCACAAGAAGAGAGCAAAAGCAACATGGATCGACTTCCAACCTATGTCGGGCCCGACACATCCTCAACCTCGGTCCGACTTGATGGACCGACTTCCACAACTCGGGCCCGACTTACCTGGGCACGTCGATCTCGACCTAGTTCATGCTTCGACTCTAACCTCAAATCAACCCAAATCACTCTATCATGCACTTAAATTTCAAATTCAACCATCAAATATCCCTAATCGAATTTCTAAATGGATCCAAGCATGCATAAACAACTTTGAAGCTCAATTTCACAAATCATGCAAATCCACCATTGATGCTCAAGCTCAAACCCTCAATCAAACATGGCATTACTCAATCTATGCAATGAAAGCACAAAATCTCCAAGGAAATAGGTAGAGATCGAGTAACATATACCGGATTTGAAGAGTATTGGACCTTTAAGCAAACAATCTACTTAGAACTCAAACTTTCTCAACCTAGATCGAGATGGGGGATGAAGAACGAGATTGAACTCGAAATTTCTCTTTGGAATCGGGCTAGGGAGGCCTTTTTGTGATTGGATCGAGATGAAGAAAGGGAGAGATGTGTGGATCGAGTATGGTGAGAGGGGGGCCGATTTTGAGAGTGTGAGGGAGATGGGTTGTATTTTGGGAATGGTGGTTAATATGAAGATGGTAGGTAGGTGGGGGATGGCATTTAATGGGGGAAAGGGACAAATTAGGTCAAAGGGCAAAAATAGCATTCCACCCAGTCCGATCGGGTCGGACCGACGTCGTGGACCGACGTCCCTGTGTCGGGCCCGACTTACCTGGGCTCGATGTGGGGTGTTCGGGTCACCAATTTTACTCCATCCTCTTGCAACTTCTTTCTCCATATTTCCATTTATTTTTTTTATTTTTTTTCATCTCAAATCCTACACAACCTTGAAGAATACACAACACCAAAAATCCACAAAACACTAGATAGAGATTGGTTAGAGAAAAGCTAGGCTAAACTAAGAAAAATCAAACTAAAATTACGAAAAGAAAGCTACTAGCTCGGGTTGCCTCCCGAGAAGCGCTCGTTTAGAGTCACTAGCTTGACTTCCTAACCTCAATCTCATGGCGGGTGAAACACGGTGAATTGCTCGCCATTGTTGTGCCCATTCCCATTGCCCTCATACCCATAAAACCACCAACGATGGTCTATATAGGCATGGCTCTCCGATCTCGGGCCTCTCTCATCATACTCCTCCAACGAATGAGATTTCTCCTCCTTACTTGCTCCATCATGTTCCTCTTTTCCTACACCAAAGTTATCCAAAGAATTCCTAGGAGATTCCACCAATTCATCTTTCAAGTCACTAAGGCAAATGTAGGAGTCTCCTAAGTCATCTTTCAAATCACTTAAACAAATGTAGGAATCAAAAGTTTGGAAAGAATTGTGGTCATCACCAACATCAAAAGGATATAAGTAAGGATACTCTTCATTTCTCCTTGGGCTAGCATTGATCCTTGACTCATCTTGTTCCTCAACTTGCTCCAACAACTCCCTTGCTTGTATTTGTTTATTGAACCCTTCATCACTTCTCAACACAATGACCTCTCTAGCAACGTCCACTTCTTCTCTTTTTCTCTTGGCACTCTCTTCAAGTTTGAGGATAGCCAAGGCGTCCGGCTCATTCAAAGCCTTGTTGAAGTGAAAATCGACCTTTTCTTCACCAATCTCAAAGGAAACTTTGCCGTTTTTGACATCAAACCTTGCCCCCGCCATAGCTAAGAATGGTCTTCCTAAGATTATTGGGACCAAGGGGTCCTCGTGCATGTCCAAGATCACGAAATCATCGGGAACAAAGTACTTTCCAACTCGCACCGGCACGTCATCCAATATTCCCTTAGCCTTGATGATGGAACCGTCGGCCATAGTTAGGGACATATCGGCCGGCTCAATTTCACCTAAATTTGCCCTTCTCCAAATACTAGCGGGCATCACCGAAACACTTGCCCCAAGGTCACATAAGGCTTGGAAGTTTTGAGACCCCACACCAATAGTGATAGCAAACCGACCGGGATCTCCTAGCTT
Organism: Fallopia convolvulus; assembly: GCA_964016875.1. Classification (NCBI taxonomy): domain Eukaryota; kingdom Viridiplantae; phylum Streptophyta; class Magnoliopsida; order Caryophyllales; family Polygonaceae; genus Fallopia; species Fallopia convolvulus. The sequence goes on from OZ024730.1 coordinate 23,821,149, forward strand.
TTGCGGTAACTCCAAGGTCTTGACCTCATCTTGCATTTCAACTATGGACCTCTTCTTGCTCAAAATCTCCTTTAAAAACTTGGCATAGGATGGCATCTCGCTCAATGCATCGGTGAACGGGATAGAGATGTTCAAAACTTGCAAAAGCTTGAGAAACCTCTTGAACTTGTTCTCAACAACATCTTTCGGCTTCTTTGAGGGATATGGAAGAGTTGTTGCACCTTGAATCTTGCTTGGATCAACCTCCTTGGACTTCCCCACTTCACTTGCAACATTTCCTGGTTGGACCGACTTAGGCACCACGTCGGGCCCGATGTCGTGTATCACGGTCCTGGGGCAGAGCTGAGGCAGAGTAGTCGGATCGACATCTGGGTACGTCGGGCCCGACTCACTCTCAACCTCGGTCCGGGGCAGAGGAGTTGATCTTCCTGCTGGGTCGACTTCAGGGAACCTCGGACCCGACTTGCTGGGTAAGTCGGTCCGGCTCTCTTCATTCTTCTTAGGTATGTGTGGCTCGGGTAGGTTTCGACCACTTCTCAATCCAATTGCCCGGACTTCATTTTGATTGTTTTGAGCTCGGGGGTTCTCCTCGGGTCGGCCCGGAAGTCTCCCATTCTCTCTCGGGGCTTGAGTTGCAATTTGGGCAAATTGATTGTCGACTTGCCTCCTCCATGCACCAAACTCATTGAATTGGGTCCTCATCTCCTTGAACCCATCCCTCATCTCTTGAGCCAATGATTGTAGCTCATTGAATCCCTGTGGCCTATATGGTGGTGGTTGCGGCGCCCTTGGCTCGTTTTGGTTGAAGTTGTTCTTGTAGCCTTGAGCTTGACCGTTGTTCCACCGGCCATTACCACCATTGTTGAAGTTGCCTCTTCCACCGAAATTTCCTCGAACATAGTTTGCCTCCTCAATTTGCTCGGCCAAGCGCACTTGGCTCTCATTCGGACAAACTTGTGTAGCATGTGCAAAGGATCCACACTCCTCACAAGCTCTAGCATTTTGCTTGTAGTAGTGGACTTGCCTCTTAAGCTTGCTCACTTCACCTTCAAGGAATTGGAGCTTCACATCCTTGTCAATGTCTTCTCCCTTTGGATCATATAACTTCCTTGCACCTTCACCTTGAACTTTCACCTCTTTGCTAGCTTGACTCACCCCGTACATGGCCTCATAATCGGATAGCTTGTCAAGTAGCTCCCAAGCTTGATCCGGTGTCAAGTCTATGAATCCACAATCGGTGTGGAGATTGAGCTTGTCCTTCGTTGCCGGATTGATGCCTTGGAAAAAGATGTCTTGGAGCACATCTGGTTGTTGGCCATGAGTAGGACATTGGCGCAACATCTCCTTGAAACGGTCCCATGCTTCGAAGAGAGGCACATTCGGACCTTGTTGAAAGTTTGCAATTTTCCTTCTTAGCTCGGTTGTCTTTGAGGGCGGAAAGAACTTCATCAAGAAAGCATCATGGAGTGCCTTCCAAGTTGTGATCGACCTAGGGGCTTGGCTCTCGAGCCAATGTGTGGCCTTGCCCCCAAGTGACCACTTGAACGCCTTTAGAAGCACATACTCCAACGTCTCTTCGTCGGTAGAGATCGTCTCACACATGTCCACAAAGCGTTTGACGTGCTCTATGGGACACTCATGTGGACGGCCCTCGAATTGATCACGCTTGATGAGGGAGATGAATTGCGTCTTGATCTCAAAATTCTTGGCAACCTCGGGAAGCACAATAACCGGTTCGGGTACCCTCAACTCCGGATGCATGTATTGGCGTGCATTCCGGGGTAGAGCGTTGAGTTGAGCCTCGGCCCTCATCCGTTGCTCCCGTTTTCTTCTTGCCACCGCCTCTTGATTGTCCTTCTCAAGTTGCAATCTAGCCATTTCGGCCCTAAGTCGAGCCAACTCCTCATCACCATGGAGAGCTTGATTCTCCATCCTTTTCCTTCTTCGGGCTTCTTTGAGAATACTTTCCGGATCACTCACAAACTCAAGCTCAAGTGTTCCTCGGGGAACGAGATCGCATACACCTACGAAACAAAGACACAAACCAAAACAAATCAAAAACAAACAAAGGGTTTGGGCTATTCCCTCACCCAAATCACTACCAAAACACAAGAAACTCACCAAATTGGCACTCAATGCACTTAGAATTCCCCGGCAACGGCGCCAATCTTTTGATCGCTCACGAATGCGAGGGTCTAGAGATACAATTTATAACCCGACCCCGTTGTAGCACGTGGTGGGTGTCGAACGCTCGGGAAATCTACTCGATTGAGGTGCCTAAACACTAGAAAGCTGGAAAGGAGAACTTAAAACAAAGGAAAACAAAGAGAACAGTCGGGACCGACACAAGTGTCACGTCGGGCCCGATGTTGGCGACAAAGAGGGAAGTCGGGACCGACGTAGAGCAAGTCAGGCCCGATGTAGCTGGTTTTGTCAAACTCAAAGATTGAAAGTAGATCTTGGGCTTTTGGGTTCCTTCTCTAGTAGATTAAGGCTTTTCCACCCTAATTCAAGCAATAAGTGATGATCGGAATAGGATCGAGGTGCTTTCACCCTCGTTCCAACCACTTCTACACATCGATCATTGGAGAAATCCCCTTCGAAGCAAGGTCTTGAGATGGACAAATGTTCACTTTCGTTACTTTGCCAATCACAAGCCTTGATTCCTTACTTTCATAAGGAATTGTAGCTCTATGTAGAGTGGGTTCCTAGATCAAGCACTCAAGGCTTATGGAATTGGGGTTTCTAGCCCAACCTAGCTAGAGTTTTCCCCCATAACCCAAGATCAAGGAGATCTACTCCATATGGCAAACAAAGAAAGCAAACAAATCACAAAGCAAAGCAATCAACATCATCAATCTCAAACCAAAGCCAAATTTCATTCACAAATCAAAAGCAATCCACAAACTCCAATCCAAGGTTTCCAAATCCACAAAATCAAAACAAGGCAAAGCTAATCTATCAACCAAACCTATCAAATCTCCTTCTCCTATGTCGATTCCCTCTCTTCTCCTTCTCCTCTCCTTCCTCCTTGCTCTCCAAGTATCCTCTTGAGAGTTTTTTAGAGTTGGTTCCTTGCTAAGTGTGTGGGAACCTCCTCCAATTAGAAGATAAGAGAGCCTTAATAGATGAGGGGCAAAAGTGGTAGTTTACAATTTCGTGCCTTGGAGCCCAATCCAGCCAGCGACCGACTCGGACCGACACGGAGCACCTCGGGCCCGACTTACTGGGCAAGTCGGTCCGAGGTCGGAAAATCATCTCGGGTCCGGCGTTGGTTCTAACTCGATCCGGACCTCGTCCCACCTTCTTCTGGTTGGTTTTTCTCTTGTTCTTCTTCATGGCTTGCTCCTCTCTTTCCCTCTTAAGCTCGGGCCTTGCTCCATGTTCCGATTCTCCTTCAAAACGACCCTTGATCCATGCCAAAACACCTACAAAACACATAAAACGCGCATAGTCTCCGAATCTCATAGAAATACGAGAACTAAGCTAAAAAGGAACAAAACACACAAGAAAATGGGAAAAAGAAACATATTTACAAAGGGAATCATATATAAAACACCACCAAATAAAGAGACATCAAATACTTACAGAAATATAAGTGTCTCCTCCAATCCGTGATGTGATATCGGTTTCGTTTAAGAAGAATTTCATATATCCTGGTGGTACCCCGTTCATAATGCTATAACGGTTCACCAATATCGACAATGGTGTGTGTGGTCTTATTCCTATTGGTGTTCTCTCATTAGTCTATGCATGGAATAGAAAACTTGTTAGTTTTCATGAAATATACGGTGTACAAAAAAGAATTATATGGACTGATTTCTACCTCAACGTTCACCATCGTAAAGGTGACGAATGGATTGGCGTAGGTTCTTCTGGTTATGGCATTCCTTCTTGACATGGTTGAATGGAAATGTGTTTTCTGCTGTTGTTGAGAACTTTTTTTTTATTTTCTGGAATGAGAGTGTTTTGTGATGATAAAAGTATACTTTTTATATGAGAATTTTAAAATAGCAAATTAAAAGCAAATCTTTTTGAATGCATCACCTTTTTTACAATGTATTTATGGATTTTATCTATTCATTGGTCTTATTTAAAGCTATTTTTGATGATATGCTTCGAAAATAGAAAATTGCTTTTTTTGATGATAGGCTGTTTGATACTGTCATCAGAATAGGGGTAATAGATGAATGTGTAATAAATGAATGTTATCTGAGAGAATATGAGAGAATTCAAACATATTCAATTCAATACATGCATTTGCTTATTTGATTTTGTTTTAAATGACAATTGTAAAGACAATAGTGATGACAGTAATAAAAACAGTTGAATAGTACTTGATGTTGATGACAACAGTTTTATGATGACAGTAACAGAAATATTGTAGATCGATGACAACAATCCGATTTTACTGATGACAGCAGAAGGAATTGAAGGAAATTCTATTCTATAATATTTGTGGTGTTGCTTGATTCAGCTGAAACCTTATCCTTCTTAGCATTCTTGCTTCTCTTTGTATTGAACTCGCCTTTTGAAGGGATTCTTTTTCTTTTAGGTCTCCCAGTCATCCTTCTCACATTTGGTGGATGACATATTGTGCTTTTAACTTCTACAGGCACATCCCAATCTATTTTTGGAGGAAGTGGGTAGATTGAATCTTCGTATGTTGAGGACCAAGCTTCAAATTGGTAGTACTCACTGATAAAGCTTCTCAATGGGTATGGCATTTGCTGAATTGCAGCAAGGGCATGAACACAACGGATTTTTTCTAAGTCAAACATTCGAAAACTGCATGTTTTCTGAGTTAGATTGACCACACCGGAGAAGTCTCCACTGAAGACTTCGAACTGAGAATTATTTAGGACTTTAACGCCATATCTCTTTGATTTCTTGCATCTTAGCTCAAGAATCTTATGTATTTTTGGTGGCAGCTGGTTGGTGTTCTCTTGGATTGTTTGCTTACGCTCTACAAACCATCTTGACAACAAATCTCTGATGAATTCTAAGAGAGCAACAATAGGGAAAGATCTTGCTTGTTTCAAAACATTGTTGAGACTTTCTGAGTTGTTGGTGGTCATTATGTTGTACCTATCTCCATTAAAGTGTACTCTTGACCACTTTTCTAGTCCAGCATCCCTTAAATATTGTCCCATATCTAGATTCTTTGAACAAATATCTTGGAAGTATTTGTTGAAGTCTGTCATCGTGTAAGATTCAGCTGCTTGCTTGAACAACTTTGCAATCCCTTTTTCCTTGAATCTTGTAATGAGATTTTGCTTCAAATGCCGAATACATATCACGTGTTTTGCACATCTGTAGACTGATTCAACAGATTTTCCAATGCTTAAATGCCGATCTGACACGAACACTAACTCACTAGAGCATGGAATTACAGTTAGCAACTGATCAAAAAACCACTTCTAAGCTTTATCATTTTCAGAATCCACTATGGCATAAGCGAGAGGATATATCTGTTGGTTTGCATCTTGTGCTGAAGCAGTAATTAAAACTCCCAAATATTTGTTGTGGAGATGCGTCCCATCTACTTGAATGACCTGCATTTTATTATAAAGATAGATGAGAAATCAAAATTGATGACAGTCGGTCATGAATATAAGTGATGACAGCTTATCATAGTGATTACAGTACCTTTCTCAATTGATTAAAACCTCTAATTGATGCTCCGATTGATACGAAGACATATTTGAATCTTCCTTGGCTTTCAACTTCGAGGCATGTGTACGTGCCTTGGTTTGTTCTTTTGATCATGTGACAATATGAAGGGAGCATCTCATAGTTTTCTTCCGGTGATCCTCTTATCAGCACTTGTGCCCATTGTTGTGCCTTCCAAGCTTTCCAGTAGCTAATATTTTGCAAGTAATCATTTCTCATGTCATTCATGATCATACTTGGGTCTGGTCCCTTGTTAACACCATCAAACATGTGATGACAACGATGTATTTTCAGGAGGTGATAGAGATGACAGTGATGACAGTGATTACAAAATAGAAACATACCTTATTTTTATTTTATGTGCAATAATTTGATATGGTGGTTGCATATGCCTTGAACATCTCACTTCGAATGGGCATGTATGGTTTTCATTGAATTTCTTCACCTCAAAATAACTCAAGCCTTTCAGTTTTGATGCCACCAATTTCCATTGACATTCTTTATGTACACATTTCAGCGAGTAGTAATCTTTCCTTGATCTGTGCACTTTGAAACCATAGCTCTCCTTTATTGCTTGGTTATATATTGCAGTCTTTAGATCTTCTTTTGTTCCAAACAGTTGCCCTACTTGAACAAACTGACTATCTGGTGGATGATCAACTTCTTCATCACCATCATCAGATATCATTGCATTTTCATGTGCATCATACATTTCTAGTGGTTGGTAGCTGTTGCTTACACTTGATGACAGTTGCATATTCTCAGTTGCAAGCTCTTTTCCCTTCGATGACAGTTGCATATTCTCAGTTGCAGGCTCTTTTCTTTTCCTTCTTCCATTTATTGTAACATAGATAGGCAAACCCCAAGCAACTTGAGGTTTGTTGCTAATCTGGTAGAATGATTTGAGATCTTCATCTGTCTCAATTGTGAAAGGACTTGTCACCTTTTTTGTTGGATGTAGGTGTGATAGATTGATTTATGCTTGTTGTGAGTTCATTGTAAACTTTGCCACAATCATCTTCTTTAGATCGTCTAGTGTTACATCCTCTTCCAACAGAAATGCTTTCGAATTTACATCATCACCAATATAAAGATATTCACCATTATTTGTCTTCCATCCTCCACCAACACAGACAGTTAGAACCTTGATATCCATTTTTTGTCATCATTTGTAATCACAAACATTGTCATCAATTAACATGTATCATCAAAAAATATATCATCATCTAAACATGAAATATGTCATCATGAAAGACTGTCATCACTAACATCTATCATCAAAACACTGTCATCATGAAAGACTGTCATGATGAACCATTGTCATCACTAACATCTATCATCAAAACATTGTCATAATCTAACATGAACACTGTCATCATCTAACATGAACACTGTCATCAAAACACTAACATCTATCAGCACTAACATCTATCATCAAAACACCGTCATCATCTAACATGAACACTGTCATCACAAAGACTGTTACTAACTAAACTTCACCACTGTTATCACAAACACTGCCATCAAATTGACTGTAATTATGAACAGTGTCATCAAATATGAGATTTTTCAAAAAAATCGTTTTATTGAATTGTCATCCCATAAACCTGATGATGATAGTTGTTACATGACATATCTAACATCAAAATTGAAACTTTGTTACGTATGTAGATTAAATGTCGCGAATATGATGACAATGTCTGGGAAACTTGCCTTTGTAGATGACAGGACAAAGGATTTTGATTGCCTTGTAGATAAAAGATTGTTGTAGATGACAGGATACAGGATTCGATCTCGAAAACGACTAGTAATCGGTCGTTTTGATGACACCTGGAATGAATTCGACGAGCTTTCAATGGTGAAATTTTGCGCGAAACTTTTGATGACAGGAATCGATTGCAAAAACGAATACCAATGCGTTCGTGATGACAACTGGAATGAAATCAACTGATTTCAATCGAGAAAACGATGACAATAGGATCGAGAAAGCGATGAGAAGCTAGCGTGAGGAAGGAAGAGATCGAGTTTCGCGGAATATGGGTGCGCGCGATCCGTTTTTGCTATTTACCTAATTTTCCCAATTCTCCTAATATCCACCTAATTATCCCCCTAATTTTTGCTATATAATTAATTCGTCCTATTTTTAATAACGAGCTTTCATATTATTTTCAATTTATATTAATATTTTATCCACAATTATGATAATTTTTTAAATTAACATGGACCATATTTTTAATTATGGTTTTAATATAGATTTTTATTTTTATATCAGTTTTTTATTCATAAGTAAGGCAACTTTTTTCAATATGACATAGACTTTGTATATTAATTTATGGATTTTTATTTTAGTTTTCTGTCCATAACAATATGATAACTTATTTTTAAAATTTTATATTAATTATTTATTTGAAAACAACCTGCAATCCTTCAACAATTCCCATGGAACCAAGAATCAAATTAAGTAAACAAATTCTGATGCAGAGTTAGTGGATGATTCAACATACAAAAGTGTCATTGCCTCAAGCCTATTGAACTCTAGACATGACTTGAGTTATAGTGTGGGGGTGCTTAGCAGATTCATGGAAACTCCTTGGATTTCTCACATGGAAGCACTAAAGAAGATTTTGAAGTATGTGAAAGGCACCGTCAAGTATACATCTCCCTAATTGGATACACAGATAGTGATCTTGTAGGAGACTCGGATGACATAAAAAGCACAAGTGGAGTGCTCTATTTCTTAGGTAAAAATCTAGTGACTTGGACGTCTAGAAAGCAAGTATATTGCAGCAACTGCAGGGGTGTGTCAAGGGTATTTGGCTCCAAAGGATATTGGAATCATTAGAAGGAAAAAAGGGGATAATCTCAACTTTACAAATTGACAACAAGTCAGCCATTGCTTTAGTGAAAAATATGATTTTTGGAATACGTAGACACCAATTCAAGTATCATTTTATAAGAGATTGTGTTGATGAGGAGAAGATCATGGTGGAATACGTAGGCACTAAAGATCAGCTAGTTGGCACGTCAGTGATTTTTGGAATTAAGAAACAAAGTTGACATGAAGCTTATAAACCAAGCTTATGGGAGTGATTGATAGGATTAAGCTTGTTTTATAGTTATCTATTTATTGCAATTAGTAGATAATTAACTTCTGTTGCTGTGTGTCGTGTGTGACTAGGCATGTGTAACTGTCTCAACAAACAGTTTAGAAAACTGTCCTAGAAAGTAGTTATAACTGTCATAATGACAGTTGATAGATTGTGTATTAAAGATTGTCTGTATTTCGTTTGGTGTTGCTGAAACTTCAGAAAAACCGTTTGGAACCAATACAAAAGAAAACTGTATTGTTGAGACAAAAGAATCGCGTGTCAAAACAGAAGAGAAATTATTGAACTCAGAACTGATCCTAGGCTTGATTATATCAGGATCGAAGCCTTAAAAAAATTTGAATGCGGCTGGTGTCTTGCAGGAAGATATAATAACAGATGTAAAAAAAAAAAAAAAAAAACTTTGAATGTTGCTGGTGTCGTGCTGGAAAATATAATAACATATGTTAAATGAATGTTCTAGTTTGGCTGGTGAATGGAGATATACAGCAAAGGCATGTCTATCATACAAAGGGATCTAATAGGACATTTTTATTTATTTAATTATAGTATATGAATAAGCTACCTTCCTTACAAACAAGATTTGCAGCACTTAAAAGGAAAGCTACAAGCACTTTTATTATATGCAGCATGGCTCCCTGCACCTTTCTCTTTGGCTTACTCGTTTGTTTTTCCTTTAGGCTATGCAGAATTTTTCAGCCATTAAAACTGCTCCATAACCAACTTCCTAATGTAATTTTCAGGTGCTACAAAAAAGAAGAGGAAACCAGACATAAAATTCAGTAAATTACAACATTGTTTTTTTTTCTGAAATAGTTAATTTCATCATCTAAGAGAAGAAGAAAGAGGCAAACCTAGTCCACCAGTGAACAGTCTGAATTGGCCAAGAGCTTGTCTTATGAACATCTCAAGCCCGCTCACGGTTATGGCTCCCACCTCCGCTGCCTCTTGCAGAAGTCTTGTGTTTCTAGGCGTGTACACCGCGTCAAAAACAAGCTCGTATGAGCCCAATGCCCCCTACGAAATCACATATGATCACTTCAGTCCTACTTAATCATAGGAAAACATTACATTTTCCTCTTTAAACATAAACTTGTGTTTTTACCATTCAATTCTTGGGGAGCAGAATTCTTAGCTTCTCATTAGTCAGTTACACAACGCGTTCTATCAAGTATATATATGTTCTTTTGCAATTGTGATGTACAAAAAAGCTAGACTTGAGATTGAGAGGATGGATGGATACCTTTGAGATTGGAGTTGTATCTACATTTGGAACCATTCCCACAGAAGACGAGTTTGCAAGGATCATTCGTTTGTCTGAGCTGAATGTGTCGATAAAATCATAAGGCAGAGCTTCTCCAGATACTGCACTTGCAAGAGCCTTTGCCCTCTCTAGTTATAACATAAATCAACCATAGTTATATTTTTTGTGCTTAGTTTTATTTCAAGTGTACAAGAGATTGATCAATCTTATGTTTTTTTGAACGAATATGATTTAAGAAGGACGTGAATGAATCTTGTCATCTACCATAGTTACGGTTGAATATGACAACATGAGCGCCTCTGCTCTTAGCACCAAAAGCCAATGCTCTTCCAGCGCCTCCTGCTCCAATTAACACAAACAGTTTACCGAACAAAGGAGATGGATGCAACGCGTCTCCATTGATGTTCACGCTCCCTATTCAAGAATTCCACACTTGTTCATTTATGAAGACATTTTAACTTGACTTGATAACGCATTATCTTGCTTTATAATACAAGATACAAGATTCAATACAATATATTGCAGTATAATTCAAGATAATGCATTACCAAGAGCGGTCCAAACAAAACAGACCCTTATTATAAGGAAAAGAGTAACAAAAGTTTGATGGTAAGTAAGAGTTTCATGAGTAATCATTGTTTGGTCAAGTATGATTAATTTTGTTTGTGATTTACCTCTCAAGGCATCCTCGATTGCTGTTAAGGAAGCCTCGCAATCCGTGTTGTATCCAATAAGCTTCCCATCAATAGGTCTTCTTACAATGGTGTTCACAGCCCCTATAGACTGACAAGACCAAGAAATAACCACACTTTCTGTAAACTTAGTTGTGTGTCACAAATATAGGAGATGCAAACGATGAAGACGCATTCCCAACCTTTGCTAGGGGATGCACTTGGTCGCAGCAGCTCACAGCAGCTTCCTTATGTGGTATGCCAACACTGAAGCCAGCAAAATCAGAGGAAGAATAGACTTGGAAGAAGTCCTTGATATCGTCGACGAGCATGGGCACATAGATGCCGTTGTAGCCGGCGTGCCTAAGTGCAGGATTGTGTAAAAGAGGGCCTTTGCTGTGGCCTACAGGGTTTGAAATGAGACCAAAGATTTTTGTATCTGGGTTCAGATATTCAGGCTTGTACACCTGCCTTATGCTGACAAGGCTTGGCCAGCCTGGCACGGGGTTGTCGCCCAGAGATCCATACACCACAAAGCCGCCGAATTTGGGGCCTAATAGTTGGCATATTAGACCTCTATCTCCCACAGCTGCAGCAATCAAAGGCACCTAGTGCAATACAGTATGTACATTATGATGCATTATTATCAAGTGTAATCCAAACGCAGCCTTAAGAAAGCAATGTGAGGTAAAGAAAGAAAGTACCTGGGAATGGGTGAGCATTTGGAAGACGGGTGCGACATCGGTGATATAAGAAACATCCAGGACAAGCTTGATGATGTCAGCTCCAGTAGACTGAAGTGTTGCGATGAGATCACCGAGCATCTGGCTTGAGTGCAGCTCACCGTTCACGTGGCTGCAAGCGATCATTCGGGTGTTGTTGTTTCGGTGGTTGTCGATCACACTCATGTCATTGTCTAGCAACTCCTGATATAATTATAGAACAGGATTGCAATGCTTGATTCAAGCTGGATGGCAACCATAGCTAGTTAGGCATTCAATTTAGACAATTTGACCATTGCTTTGTACCTCGGGATCCACTTCGACAAACTCAACCTCTAATTGCAGGGCCACCTTGAGCACTTGAATGTACTTAGCCTTGTACTTTCCTCTGCTTCTGCTTCTGCTTCTGCCCCCACCACGTGTTGATTCCAGGCTGAAAATCCATTCACAAACTCAACAGCAGATCAGTCACCAGTCACCAGTATCATGAATTGGATAAAAAGAAGCTCAAAACTACACTACTTGTCAGATGAGATCAACCAAAATGAACTGCACATTGTAGAAAATAGAAATCAGACTGTATTGTACTATTATTGACTACTGGAGAAAAGAGAAGAGAGGATAACATACCACAAGGAGACAATGGCAGGGAGAGGCCTGTGTTTCAAGACGAATTCGACCTCCGAAACGTCAGCAAAGTCCAAGGAATTGAAGGAGAGCTGAACAAGATCAGCTCCCTCAGCTTTGGCCTTGTCCATGGACTTCACAATCTCCTCCATGCTTTCTCCTTCTACTCTGGTGCACACAAACACTTGGCTTTTCTGAACCATTCTCCTGTTTCTAGCTCTTGGATAGTAGGAGTGTATTATTGTTGGTACAATATAATATTAATGTGTTCAAAGCAGAAGAAGTTCAGTCGGAGGAACCCTTTGTTTTCGATCCTGCAATTAATAAGTAGCCCTGCTTTTCTAATAATGCATAAGAATTTATCAATCACGTGTTGTGTGCCACGCTTTGATGGACCTTTCTTCACTTTTTCAACTAACAATAATTTGTGGCTCACAAGTTTTTTCCTCCATATTTTGGATTTCTTACAATAATTGGCACTTTTGATTCCAGAATTTACTTTGCTACGTGGCAAAATAATTCCATCAAAGACGTGACTTTTGGACTAAAATATAACAACATGCCTCCTTCATATAATTGCAGAATTCGAAATTCACAACATGCCTCCTTTAATTTTACAAATCAAATCTTCTACTCCCTAAATATACTCCCTTTTATACTTCTCTACGACGTGATTGGATGAATTTCCGTTAGTTTTGTGCCTTGTGTGGAATTCTACCTTCAAAACATTAGAGGAACTCTACAAAAATGAGAGTAATATGATCCAATTCAAGATATTGATCGGTTTGCATAAATGTTTGTTGATACAAGATTTGGCTCAGATACATTTGTGACAACACTGATTGCGTCGCGTAGGGTCTAATGTTGGTGTCGTGCGCTCTTTGAGTGGAGGAATTCTGTAAGGTCGGCGACTTCAAGCAGGTCGACGACTTCTTCAGCATACCAGGGAAAACGATCAATGAACGTAACGTATTGGTAACTTAATATAGGTTTGAATCGCATGGAAGCTTTCCTAAACCGATATTTCACCCTTTATTCAGCCCAAGGTAATCCGTGAAATCCGATTTGAGATAAGACAAACCCTCTTGTCCTTGTCGTGGATGTCGATCTAGGACAAAACTTTAGAGTTTAGTATATGAACGATTGCTTCTTGTTGAGAGTGTTTTTTAGAGAGTACAACTCTTTAACCTTCGACATAAAATCCCAATGCAACCTTTAAATAGGTATTTGGACATCCAGGACGGTTACCGCAAATTTTCTGGAGTGGATGACTTGGACAGTGGTTACTGGTTACTGGCGGTTACCGACAGTTACCACTTCTATCCATTACCTCTCCACGTGTTCCCACTACCATTATACGCCTCAAGGAGTATCTAATCTGATTAGATAACCTCCTAATAGTTAGATGCACGTTATTTGACTGACTCAACAGCGATTACCAAGCGGTTACCCCAGACATGTCACCAGGTCATTGACCTCACTGAAGTCGGCGACTTACAAGTCCCAACCTCAAGTTCCCAACATGTAACATACTTTGAACGTATTCAACCTTCTGGAACTTAGGTTCACTTACACGAACGTGAACTTCGCACACCCTAGCCCGTGTTATAGTAAAGTCGGTTTCCATTGTGTCGACGTGAATCCCGATCACACCAAAACTGATGTCGGTGACTTCTCAAGTGTCGATGACACTAAAATCACCAACATTCCTCCCCCATTTTAGTGTAATCCTTGATCCACAAAATTAATGCAAGCATTAGTCCCAAGCTCATGCATAAACAAAAGTGTCGAAGCGATTGAACTTCCGCTTAGTGTAATTACACATTAAAAACACCCAGGAATCATGGTGTCCTTAGGATTGAACCAATCAACCTATTTGGACGCCTCAAAATAACACACACACACACGAGCTTCTTACGACTCTAAAGTCTACTTGACTCCATTAATGGTCCTTGAATCCATATCTTCTCATGAACGTATGTGAAGCCAACCCAAGCTTCGTGAAGCGACCGAAAATTTCACGTCCACATAGGTAAACCCTTTAGGTCGTGCGCCTACAATTGCACTTTTTTAAATGATCTATTAAGATGTCAGTGACATCAACCTCGAACTTGTAGGAACAGAGCACACGTTGGGGACATTGAGATGTCAGCGACATCAAGTTGTGCTCACAGCTTCTAGGTGTGAGCTTTCCACATTGAACTCGTTCCCAACGTCAGTTGGAAAGGAGTTGGGTATCCCACCACTAGAAACTTATACGGGTCTTAATCTCTTCCCCTTTACCGACTTGGACACCAAGTCCCTTGCTAAACCCTTCGTCAAGTGGTCAACCATATTTTGTTGTGTCCTAATAAAATCCACCGAAATCACCCCGTGCATAATGAGCTCTCTACCGCACTATGCCTTACGCCCAAGTGATGTGATTTCCCATTATATACATGGCTATATGCCTCAGCCAAAGTTGTAGCGCTATCACAATGGATTGATATGGGTGAAATTGGTTTCTCCCACAATGGAATCTCATAAAACAAATCCCTTAGCCATTCGGTCTCTTTCCCAGCCGCCGCTAGGGCTATAAACTCGGATTATATCGTCGAACTCGAGATGCGCGTTTGTTTCTTGGAACCCCATGAAATGGCACCTCCACCTAGTAGGAAAACCCAGCCACTCATCGACGAGTGATCCTCTTCATTAGTTATCCAACTTGCATCCGAGTACCCCTCCAACACCGAGGGTGATCCAACGTAAGATAGACCAAAATTTTGAATCCCCTTAAGGCATCGTAACACCCTTTGGACCGCTTGCCAATGAAACACACTAGGATTACTAGTATACCGGTTGAGTTTCCCAACCGCAAAGGCAATATCAAGTCTAGTCGTCGACATCGCATACATCAAGCATCCAATCACTTTTGAATACTCAAGTCGCGAACAAGTTGTCCCTTTATATATTAGGCAACAACTTCAGATTTGGATCATATGGAGTGCTACCTGGTACACAACCCTCGTAGTTGAATTTCTTTAACACTTTCTCAATGTAATGAGATTGTGTTAACACTAGGCCGTCCTTTTCCCATTTAATCCTAATCTTAAGGATAACATCGGCCTCCCCCATGTCTTTCATGGAGAACTGTGATGACAAAAATTCTTTTGTAAGGTCCACTTGTATTTGGTTTGTACCAAAGATCAACATGTCATCAACATCCAAGCAAATGATAACTCCATTTCCAGAGTCATCGACTTTGTTGTACACACACTTGTCCGCTTGATTAAGTTTGAAACCATTGGACAACACAATGTCATCAAACTTTTGATGCCACTGTTTTGGTGCTTGTTTCAGCCCATACAAGGACTTCACCAACTTACACACCTTTTGTTCATGACCGGGCATGACAAACCCTTCAGGTTGTTATATATAAACTTCCTCTTCTAGATCCCCATACAAGAATGCTGTTTTAACGTCCATTTGATGTATAACCAAGTTGTGAAATGTCGTCAAGGCTATCAATAACCTAATGGTGGATATTCTAGCAACCGGTGCATAAGTATCAAAGTAGTCAGCCCCATACTTTTGTCTAAAGCCTTGGACTACCAAACGGGCTTTAAACTTATCAATGGTACCATCCACTTTCATCTTCTTCTTGAAGATCCACTTACTTCCCAAAGGTTTACGACCTGGGGGAAGATCATCTAGCACCCAAGTGTGGTTTCCCATGATGGAGTCCATCTCATCATTTATAGCTTCCTTCCAAAAGGACACGTCTTGAGACCTCATGGCCTCATCAAACGTCCTTGGATCCTCCTCAACACTATAACAATACATTTATTGAGAGCCAATCTCATTGCTTATTCCTTCAAACAAGTAAACATGGAAACCAGGACCAAAAGTCATGGACCTTTTCAGTCTTTTACTCCTTCTGATCTCAGGTTCTTGATTCCCTTGGAGGTCAGTGACCTCCCCCAAGTCGGTGACTCACATCGAGTCAGCGAATCCCAGTTGGGCGTTGGCCAACTCGATGTTCTCACTAGAACTCCGAATCGAATCCTTTGGTATATGCATTGATGAAAATCTGTTCTCATCAAAAATATCATCTCTTGACTCTACAACGGTATGAACCGAAATAGACGGGTTAGGTTTAATGACATAGAACCTATACGCCTTAGAGTGCTTGGCATATTCAAGAAAGATGCATTGAACACCTTTCTCACCTAAGGTCTTTCGCTTAGGTTCAGGAAGTCTCACGACTGCTCTACATCCCCAAACCCGAATATGATTCAGATTTGGTTTCTTTTTATACCAAAGCTCATATGGGGTCACTGACCCATTCCCCGTGTTGGGAACTCGGTTTAGTAAGTAACAAGCCGTCAACATGGCTTCAGCCCAAAATCCACTATTCAAACGTGGGTAGGAGAGCATGGAGTTAACCATCTCTTTTAGAACTCGATTTTTCCTCTCCGACACACCATTTTGTTGTGGTGTGTAGGGTGTCGTAGTCTCATGTATTATCCCCACGGATTGAAAATACCCAAGATCCATATACTCACCACCTCTATCGATGCGCAACTTCTTGATGTTCATAGACATTTGAAGTTCAACTTCAGACTTAGAAGTTCTAAACTTATCCAAAGTCTCGTCCTTAGCATGCAAGAGATAAACATAGTAAAACCGAGAATAATCATCAATGAAAGTATCAACATACTTCTTATTCCCCAAGGACGGAGTAGCATGAAAATCACACAAGTCACTATGATCCAACTCAAGCAAGTCACTGACTCTATGCACATCAGGAAAAGAGTGCCTTATTATCTTAGTAAGCATGCAAGTTCTACACTTCTCAACATTCATGTCAAAAGCAGGAATCAAACCATTCTTAGACATATCAAGCATGCATTTATAATGAACATGACCCAAACGAGCATGCAAAAGAGAAGAGTCAAAACCCTTCAAAGGTGAAGAACCTTGTGAGGTCGCTAACCTTTGAGAGGTTCCCGACTTATGCAAAATCTCATACATGTAAACAGAATTCATAACTTTATTGATATTGAGTTAAACATGCCATTACATAGATAACCACTTCCAACAAAGACACCACCCTTCGACAAGATAAACTTGTCGTCCTCAAAGACTAAACGAAAGCCTAACTTATTTAGGACACTATCGGAGACTAAATTTTTCCTTAATCCGGGTACATACAACACGACTTTCAGAATTAAAGTCTTTCCGGATGAAAAGTCCAACTCTACTTGGCCCTTGCCTAAGACTGGGGTCGTTAACTCATTGCCCATGTGCAAGACTCGTACATTATCCACGAGAACGAAAACCGCGAACATTGATCGGTCTCTAATCACGTGAGTGGTAGCACCTGAGTCAACCCACCAAGCAACCTCATCATCCTGCACAAAAATGCCTCAGATATGTTAGGGACAAAATCCAAACTCGGACACGTCACCGACTCAAAAGAGTTCCTAAACATCTAACCTTGATGAGATTTCTTCCCAAAGTCAGTGACCTGAGCAGGTTGGTTGGGAATATTTCCCTTTTTACCCTTTCCATCACGATAACCCCTACGTAAATGTCTAGCTTTTCCACAATTCCAACAACCATCTCCTTTCGGAGTGCGTTTCTTGTTAGAACCATTGTTTGTGTTATTGTTGGAGGATCTTTTCTTGCCCTTCCACTTGTTCTCATGTTTGGAACCTTCTTCCACCATGTTGATAGTGGAAGAACCAAGAGTCTCCTTCTCCTTGCCCTTTTCTTGCGCTCGAATACCATCTTTAATACGCAAGTGGCTTCCAAAGTTCCACAAGAGAAATTTCTTCCTTCATGTGCTTAAGCATATGCTTAAAGTCTTTCCACGATGGTGGTTACTTGTCAATAATACTTGAAACCGAGATGGCTTCATCCATCTTCAAATTATGTTGGGCAAACCTCCCTAAGACATGTAGAAGTTCATTGAACTGCTTCATCACTAACCTAGAATCAACCATCTTGTAGTCATTGAAGTTACTAACAAGAAATTTCACACTTGATGCATCCTCGGCCATGTATTTCGACTCAAGAGAGTCCCATAATTCTTTGGCGGACTCCACATGTTGGTAAACATCAAAGAGTGAGACAGACATACTGATAAGCTCTAGTTTAGTATAGGTTAACTCTTGTATTTTGGGCATGATTTGAGTGTGTTTAGGTTAGTTTTGAGCATAAATGTCATATGAAGACCGAAGACACGATTTGGAGAATTGCAAGAGTTTTGAAGACAAGTGTTGATTTGGAGTTGTTTTGACACCACTTTCTTGTAACGCTTATTTCGGGAGTTACAGTGATCGGATGAAGATGAACTTGGTATCATTGGAAAGCTAATTCAAAGAGCTACAATTCATATTTTTACTCCGAGTCGAAATTCCCACTCTAAGGTGGTCAAAACATCTTCCGAAAACAGCGTTGGAATTCTGTCACGATCAGGTCCGCGATTGCGGAGAGTGTTCACCGCACCCGCGGAGGTCCACGTCAGCATAAATCCGAAGCGGCGACTGATCTTTCTATCTATCTATCTTTATTTATTTCCGATATTATTTTATTTCGTACGAGTTGTTCGAGACTACTTAACCTAGTTTTTCATCCTTGTTTTATTAATTCTCTCTTAGATCTAGTTTTCAATTTATTCAGATTTTAGTATTTTTCTCTCTTATGGAGAACTAATTTCCTTTGGAGTTTGTTTGATCAAGGAAGCCTTTTTATGTAATTCGTGAGATTCTGGTAACTTTTCTCTCCCTTGGTTAATATCAAAACTTTTGTTTTTATTTATATGATCTATGTTTGATTTGATAAGCCAGATCAACTTATTTGATTGACTTAGATCTACTGTTTATATTAGGTTTGATTGTTGTTTGTGCAATCTTATTTATCCTTGAAACAACTCGTTTCTAGGACCGTGGACTAGAATTGAGAAGAGTATTTGATTGTTGTTTTATGCATGAGACTCGTAGTTTGATTGCATGAATTAATATCCTTCTATCCTTAATATTTGCATGATTTGAATTAAGCGTTCTTGTTCATATCATCCTTTTGCTTGGACCGTGGACAAGCGGAAATCTTTTATAAGGATTGGAATTAACCTGGGAATTAATAGAAAAGTAGATGAATCAATGATCGAATGATTAAAAAGATGGAATTGGTTGAATAAACTCTGCTTTCCTTCCATTGATTTAAACCCTAAATATTATTTGTCTGCTTAAATCCCAAAAACCCCTGTCTTGTTACCTGCTGATTGTTCAAAATTCCGATTCTCTTGGGTTCGACCCCTTGCTTGCTTACTATACTAGTTAGTATAATAGGGTTATTTATATTTGATCTTGGCAACAACAACTTTAGCCGAGTCACATACCATTAAGAATGTGACCACGACAGATGTAATCATCATTCTCCCATCCTACCTGACCCGTTTGAGGCCGATAAACCATTTACTTTGGTGAATCTTGCCAATACCATCAATCTATCCCCTACCAACTGTTCCGCTTGGAAAACGCAGATCAATCTCACCCTCATTGGGTATGGTCTGTTCGGTTTCCTTCATGACACAGCACCCACTACACCATTTTGTTGATTTAGCAACCAAGGAAAATGGTCGCGATTTAGTGACCAAGTGGTCGCCAAATCCACGCCAAAAAACACTTAGTAACCACGTTAGCGACGAATTCTGTCATATTGAGTTCACGCGCATCTCATTTGAATGAGGAGAGGAATTCTGTTAGATTGATTTTGCTCCATTCAACTAATTGGTATGTAATTATAAAATTTTCATATAATATTGTAAAATGTTAATACTTTTAGCAAATATTATAGTTATAATAGTTGATATTTAAATAATTATAGGAGAATATATCTTTAATTTTCGCACCTCATTTAAGCATATATGTCTAAGAAATTTTCTTTTATATTGTTCTAAATGTATTTAGGATCGTAATTAGACATTTAGTGACCAGATTGACGCTAAATAGAGTCCACCTGGTCGATAAATACTAGCAAAAAACTCAATGAAACTCTCTCTTCTCTTTAACCCCAACCGGTTGCACGTCTACTTTCCCCTCTCTCAGGTTCGCTCCTGCAAGGCTCCACCTCACATGGTCCTTTCCCATCGCACAAGGCACGCATCCTCTGGAGTTGCCTCTGTGCCGAAGCCCACCGACAGTCCCTTGTACGCCGGCGTAGTGTTTTCTCCCTCTCCGCCACCCAAAATCTCTTGTGCCCTCGCTCCTTGTATGTCCACATTTACTTGCGGTGGTGTCGTACCTAGCCATCGGTTGTCCTTTGTTGAGCTTGCTTTTGCCATGGGGCACAAGAACAAGGCTCCTTCCCATTCCAAAGATGGTGATCCAAGCAAATAAAAGCTAGATCCAGTGGTGAATCCCTCCAATGGAGCCGGCAATATGGAAAACCCAAAGGGAAACAAGAAATCCAAAGCTTTGAGCAAGTTAGAGGATGGAGGTGAAAATCCGATGCCCAAAACTGCCATTGTTGATACCTCAAGCTTTGAAACAAAGCACAAATGGAGTTGAAAATGATGAGATAGTGGCCAACACAAGAGATGAATTCTCCGATGATGAAGAGGGTGAATTTCCGGCACCTAAAACCCATGACCCACCACCACCGGCCAAGGAGGAACTGTCGCCGGAGCACACCACCACCTCCCCACAAACGCCAGCTTTGGCGGCACTTGGAGTGCAAGCTTCCTTGGATTATGGTTTACGTGACAATCCTAACACAAAAAGTGTCTTGGAGATTGAAAATGGAGGTACCATTTCGAGTAATCCCCTTGTAGGCACCATTTCGAGTAATCCCTCTCTAGAAGCATCACGTGAGGCTCCTAAGCTTCCAACCGCCCCTACATGCCAAAAGCAAGCCCTAGGCCTGTCACTTTCGGCCACCCTCACCAACAAAGATGTGGCCCCACCAATGCCTTCCAACCAAGATGCATCACCCATGGCGCCACAAATTCAAAAATTTGGCGCCCCCAATCCCTCCGCGCCACCAGCCAAGGCCAATGCCATGATCACCCGGCCAGCCTCGAGAACCGACGCTCCCAAACTAATTGTCACGCTAAGTGATACTTTGCAAGCCATGAATCCGGCCAAAGACAATGCCAAACACGCTAACACTTGACCCACACCACCTATGGACCACAGTGGCACGAGTGCATCCGTGCCAAAATATTATGCGCGCGCACTTGCGAGCAATGACACGATCCTCCGTCACAGTTCGAATGATGAAAGGCCGAATGCATAGGCAACTCAATCCAAAAAAATCCATGACTCCAGGCTTGGAGGAAAGCTTGAATACACGCCACCCACCTCGAACCGCATCTCCATCAAGTGTTCCGAAGGTCTTCCAAAGCAAGTAGTATGTGGTTGGTCATTGCTTGGCCAATATGTTGGTTTCCATCCGAGCAATTTCTTAATCAATGATCTAAGGAATCAATGAGGTGTTCGATCAAGATACTAGGAAGAAGAAGGGCGGAGAATCTTCAACTTTGACTCGGAAGAGGATTGTGACACAGTGCTCAAAGGAGGCCCATACTTCATTCATGATCAACCCATTATCCTTAAGCATATCCCGGATAATTTCGATTTCAATAGGAAGGACATTGCCACCATTTCTCTATGGATTCAAATGTATGGTCTTTCTAACGACTATTGGACCACGCCCATTCTTGGCCGAGTGACATCTCAAATTGGCAAGCCTATCTACATGGATCCGGTGACTAATGAAAGAAAGAGGGGCACGTATGCTTGAGTGCTTTTTAGCGAGGTCAATCCACTGCATGGTTGAGTGGGTGGAGTACTAGCCGTTTTTGCTTGGTTGCCAGTATAGTCAGGGGAGGAGCCAGGGGGCGAAGGGGGGTGGTCTCTCCTCGTCTCCCTGTCCAAATAAGAAGTAATATATTTAGTTGCAGTAAAAAAATTAAATGTAATTCTTTGGTGCAATGGTAAGGAGCTCCACACGTACCGCGTTGACCCGTGTTCAAATCTCGCGGACAATCACGTCTTCATTTTATTAACTTGTACAGTTGTGCGTGTCGTTATTTTATTATTATTAATATTTTGTTTATGTGAGAGACATATAATTAGAATTTCAACGTGTTGTTAATTTTTTTTTTATGTGAGAGACATATAACGTAGAATTTTAATTTATCTTCGTTAGTACCTTTAAAAGGTTATTAATTTGGTTGATAATTAAAATTTAATTGTTATATTCAAAGTAAAAATAAAAATATTTTTAGTACATTGTAACTAAATTCTCTATTAAACAATTATTACTTATTAGTGAATTTTTAATTATTTATTTACATTTTTTCCTATTGGAATAGAATGTAACACCCCCTTCCTACCCTAGAGGTATTACCGCCAATAACCCCGATTAAGATTAAACCGAAGCTACCCAAGACTTTAAACTGACTGAACAAACTAAAAATAAGGTAAATGAAACCATTTAAAACCTAACAAAATTAAGTAAAACTTTACAGCGGAAAAGAGAATAAAAAGGTAAGCCTTAACTTAAAAAGAATTGAGAAAAAAATAGAACAACCTTCTATTTAAACAAAATCTCCGTCCAGTCTTCCTTAAGTTCATATTTCTGGAACTCAGCTTCACTTTGAAGTAGTTCAACCATGATCTTCACTCAAGTATAGCCATTGGAAAACTTTCTTCAACTTCTGGAGCTTCAAACCTCGGAATCCGTCTCTTGAATCAACTTCCAAGAAGAACTTGATGTGTCGTAAATCAACGGTGGACACCAGCCGACCATATAAAGAAAAGAATATGGACGGGTTAGTCTAATGAAAGACTAAGCAAGCGGAGAAACTAACTTGGTTCTTATGGTTGTAACTAAACATATTGGCATCCTTTACGAAACATGAGCAATTATTGGGAACCCATATTAATCACATAACATTTTGAAAAGTCTCCATCGACTAATCAGATTGACTTAATCAAAGCTTGATTAAGAATCAGTCATAATAGGGAGCAAGAATGGTTATCGAATGGACTAACCATCTTGGTACATTAATGTGCCTAACACACTTATCTATCATTACTCTCAATCTGTGCACTCGCAACATTTAATAGTTCTTACATAGTTCGACCAACAACCGAGATCAGAGGGTCTATTTCATCCATGATCATTTACATATATCCTCGGCCAACAACCGATATCAGAGGGCCTATTTCATCCATGAGCATTTACATATATCCTCGGCCAACAACCGAGTGTCAATTGCACTTAGCTAGAGTGCACCATTGTCCTCCTCCAACGTGGAGCGAGACATGAATCATGACTCCAATATTGGGATACGCTAGCAAGCTATGCCCCCCCATACATACTTTGTTATAAAGAGGTCATTGGAGACTCGGCTCCTACCCCTGGACTACCTATTTTGCAACAGTGTTTCAGCACAAGACCACTAAAGAGATGTTTTGGAGTCTAAACTCTCATCTCCACTATCTTACTTCGCAACAATGTCTCAGCATGAGACAGCTAAACACACAAAGTCGCACAACGGTCCTAAGTTCAGTTCTAGCGTAAAAACTGACATAACGACATAGTCGTTATTTCTAACAAAATAACAATCTATATTCAACACACAAATTATTCTCAACATGAGGATCAAATGGAATTCACTTCCTCATTAATAACCATAACGCAAGAGAGAATCGTCCACTTACATTAGAAGGCGTGCTCAACGTCCTTAGCAATTCAACAGTAATCTTTATCACCCTTTTGTCAAATATAACAAAAGATTTCTCGACAACGAGCTCACAAAAACACTTCTTAGTTGTATTCTCAACTCCTACAACTTTCTAATCGATAAACGATTTGATTTCCGTATATCGATTTATAATTAATCCTTAGTTATCATGCTTTAAGGAGCCATCTTGGCGGAATTATAACTAATTATCCGCTTCACTTTTGAAACAATTTTCTAAATAAAAATTGTTCATTAGCAACAGTTCTTAAAGGTGACCAAATCTCGGATCAAACGGATTAACAACGAATCCTGAGTAATTATCTGAAGTCCTTTACCTTCCAATCGGTATCAAAACTTGTATTCGCTATAACTGAAGATCTTGAAGTCCGTTTCATGAGCGGTTTGAACCTGTGGAACCATATCAACGTCAAGATTATAAAAACCATAAATTTAATTAGCAAAGCAGAACTGAAAGGTCCTTACGGTGGCTCCACAACCAACCCGCTAATTAATTTCGATCGTATATACCTTCACTCGAGCCCATGGCTCGTTTGGCTCGGTAGTGGCTCGATCCCCGAGCCCAAGGGTGGTCGAGTATTTCCCGACGACAGCTCTCACAGTGGGTGGTGGTCGGAGTGACTAGTGGTCGCCGACGACGACGTACAGCGAGGGGATAAGATGACCGGCGGTGAAGAGGAGTTCGAATCTTTTCTTCCCGAGCCGTTGTCGTCCCGCTTGATTCTCCTACTGGTTTGGTTTCAACAACACAAACCCATAGAAAGATGAAGAAGAAGAAGATATATAGAAGATGGGTAGAAGGTGGTTGGGGAGGAGAAGATAGCCGGTGGTGAAGACGCTTGAATTCGCCGAGTCCGTCTTCCTTTGTTCTCTTTCTCCAACTCACTCTTCCTTTGTTGTTATCCAATACGCACAAAAGAGATGAATTTCATCCATCATTAAGCAAGTGAAAGTCGGTTTACAAACAAAACCCGTCTCGGAACGGGACTCGCGTTAAAGCGGTAACATTATGTACCTCGGGTGGAAAAACTTACTAAATACAAAATGTCCCGTAAATTACGTATACCAATAAAACCAATTTTCCATGATTTTATCTGGCTACCTTCAATTTTTAAGGCTTTCGTTTCGTATTTTAAAACCTTTACAGTACATAATTAAAAAGACGGCTTATCCAATAAATATTCTTTTTCCACTAAAAAATCCTAAAATTCACACCGATCCATAAAATCATTTTTTTATGATTTTAGGATATCACCAACAATTTTCTAGGATTTAATCTCCAACAAAATTATTGGATTAAGCGTTAAAACGGACAAAGAGGTTAAAAGGATATCCGAAAAAAATTCAAAAATATCCTTAAAAACCACAGTTATTACATAGAAATAAGAATTTAATTTTCTTTTACAAACTTATATTTATATTTTACTTGCTATATACAAATATATTATTAATTACTAATATATTATTATATATTCAAACTTATTTTAAATTTTTTATTATCTAAATAATATAACAATAATAATAATACTAATTTATTGTTTTATTTACCAATCTATACACCTGACTTCCCCCCCCCCCCTCCCTTTCAATTCTTTCTGGCTCCGCCACTGAGTATAGTCTATCTTAGATTTTGTTAACCGGGTTAATTATTTTGGCTATGTTGTCTAGGTCATCGGATTTAACAACCTCACTCAATTTTTCGATGTCCCATGAGTTGTCCTCACGTAGGTACGAAACGACTCGTTCCTCCCAGTTAATGTGAGTCTCAGCCCCAATTTTTGGTTGAATAAGACCGTAACTAATCTAGTTATTTTTTCAGAAACGGATGGTTTTCCCATCCCCTACTTGTCATATGAGTTAGTTTGGACCATTGCCATGATGTGTTATGATTTTGCTTATAATTCAGGATGTTTTCCGTTTTGAGGTATTTTTCTGTAACTATTTTGACCTAAAGGTTATTTGGTTCCACTAAGATTTTCCATAGCAATTTTATTTGGAGTGCTTTATTCATATCTTCCGCCTTTGCAATTCAAACCCCACCATGCACAGGGGGCCGACAGATGGAATTCCAACCGATGAGAGGCTTATAGTTGTTTTCTTTGTTCTAGAAAAAGTTTTTATTGATTTGGTCCAGTTCTTTCAGAGTTGTCAGGGGTAACATGAATGATTGCATAATATAGTTTGGTTGAGCAGAAAGGTTTGCTTTGATTAGGGTTTTTCGTCTCTCCTATGATAAAGTGTTTGTTTTCCATTTTGATAGTTGAGCTTTGATTCGCATAATCAAGGGTTTAAATGTGTTTTGTGTTACTTTTCCATTAATTTTCGGGCATCCTAGATATTTGTCCAATGATATTGTGTTCGTTATCTAGAGAAGTTGTTTTATTTGTTCTTTCGTGTTGTTGTTAGTATTTTATGTGACTTGGAATGCGGATTTAGGAAAGTTGACTTTTTGGCCAGAAATCTGGCAGTAGTCATCAATGATTTCTTTCATGATTTTACATGCCTGATAATTAGCTTTAGAAAAAATGATAATGTCATCTGCAAAAGCTAAGAATGGAATTTTTGTTTCGTTTCTTGAGATATGGATCCTGATACCACTCTTTGGGTTGGTGCTTACCAGGTGGCTTTGTCTTGCTAGAATCTCGGCAACAATTACGAATAGGTAGGGTGAAAGGGGGTCTCCTTGTGTGAGTCCACGATGGGGATAGAATTATTTTGTTGGTCCGTTGTTCATGAGGACTGAAAAGGATACGGTTTTGACACATTCATGGATCCAACCACGGAATTTTTCATTGAATCCGAATTTTTTTAGAACTACAGCTAGGAATTCTCATCGTATTCGATCATATGCTTTTTCCATGTCTAGTTTGACTGCAATCCACCCCTCCCGCCCTTGTTTGTTGCTGAAAAAGTGGAAGATCTCATGTGCGATTAGGGTATTGTCGTGGATACTACGGTTTTGAATACACGCAACTTGCATTGGATGGATTAGTTTGTTTAAAACGTTTTTAGATGGTTTGTCAGTATTTTCGAGATGATTTTGTACGGTGTAACGGTGTTGCATAAGCTGATTGGTCGATAGTGATTGGTGGAGTTGGGGTTTTACACTTTGGCAGAAGGGTTATGAATGTATGGTTTATTTGTTTTAGGGTTTTCCCTTTGTGAAAGAAGCTTTTAACAGCTTTAGTTTCATCCTGGCCAACGTGTGCCAGTATTTTTTATAAATGCTAGTCGACATTCCGTTCGGGCCGGGGGATTTGTCGTCCCTAATGTCGAACATGGCATTCTTGACTTCAGCCTTAGAAACTGGTTTGATGAGTTCTAGGTTATCTACATTGGTTATTTCTTTTTAGACGGTGTTTGTCATGTTTTCGAGTTTGCAGTGGTTTATTTCTAAGACTCGAAAGCGGTTTTGAAAATCTTGTTTGATTTATGTTCGGATGTTGTTGATAACTTGAATTTAGGAGTAGATTATGATGCATTTTGTGTTGGTTTTTGCATATTTTTAGTTGGTTTTAGCTTAGTTTCTAGGTTTTTAGGTTTTTCAGGAAATTCAGATTTTTCGCTTGTTTTGTTCGGTTTTAAAGATCTTTAGGTAAACAAGCGTGCATAGAATGGATCTTAGATGATTGCGGAGGATAAAAATGAAGCTTAAAATGGTGCAAGTGAAAATTGGAAGAGTTAAGGCCCAAGAGCATCAGGGATAAAAACGCTTAAACCCGGGTCATGCATTGGAGTCTTGTTTTGACACCTCTATCTTGCAATGCTTGGTTTGAGAGCTATAGTGGTCTGATGTAGTTGAATTTATTATCATTGGAAAGATAATCGAAGAGCTACAATTCATATTTTTACTCTGAGTCCAAATTCTAATTAAAAGGTGGTCAAATCAGCCTCTGAAGTGTCACTTGAATGCTGAACCGAGGCTGGGCGCGGGGAAGACCGGGTGGAGCGCGACCGCGCTCTTGTGTGTTTTGACCGCGTTTCGGCGTATTGATCCGACGTTGTTTTGAGGCTTCTGTGTTATCTTTTAGCCGACTTTATTATTATTTTGGGATGTTTTTGGATATGATATAAATACTCTTTTAGGGTTTTATTTGGGAGGTTATGCATTATTGTTTCTACGTTACTTTTCACGCTAAAGAGAGAACTCTTAGGAATAAACCCTAGATTGCACAATTGAAGAGAAACCAAACTCTTGTAAGTTTAGTTTCTTCTTTAATGTCATATTCTAACTTATTTCTCATGTCCAACTAGTTAGTTGAAGGTGTATGCATTATTGTTTGTGATATTTGAATTATTTCAACTTGCCTTGACTAGATTGAATTTCTCCATGCTTAATTGATTAATTTTTACTTAGGGTTTTAATAGAATGATCACCTATTATGATTTCTAGGTTGAATTATAACTAGAATAGCTAAGTATACGGTGGAACTTCGTTATTCATGGATGAATCCTTTAATTAAACTTATATACGGTGGAATAAGGTTAATCAAAGGAGGAGAATTCAATCAAAAAACTTCATGAATAGACGGTGGAAATTATGAACTATGTCTCTATTGAATGCTTCGAACCAATTTGCATGATCAATTTGACATAGAAGGTTTTCTGGGTTAATTGGTTAAAAAATTATTAAAGACGATGCATATTGATAACCACTTTGAGCTTGAATTCCATGATTTCACAATAGATTAGTCAAGGGAATTAAAATAAGAATGATTGAGGATCAATATGCATGTGTGCAATGGATACGACACTAGTTGGACAATTTTCCTCTATTTGAAACTTCAATTATTTTACTTGCTTTGTTTTGTTTACTTAGATTAATAGTTAAAATCTTGAAATCCCCTTTTATTACTTTAGTAATATTAATTAAACACATGAAATATGAGTCTATGTGGGTACGACCCTTACTTTAACTATACTTAGGTTTGAAAGTTAGGATTTTTCTTTGACAACGCTTTTACTATGACATAAAAGTGCTCATTAATTGTCAACTCTAGTGATTTTTGTGCCCTCCACTGTGCGGATTTCTTTGATATTTGTTCTGTTTCTTCTACCGGAGTCAATTCGGTGGAAATATTGGTGTTTTTGTCATTTAGTTTTATGTGTGTGTTCTTCGCCCTTTGTTTCTAGTAGGAATTGTGGAAGTCCGGGAGGCATACCCGTTTCCTTGATAGCCTATCTTGTTTATGAATTAGTTGCAGGTTGGAGTGTTCGATGATTTCTTTTTGCAGATGGATAATTTCATCATCAAGTTTCTTGATTTGTTCAAAAATGTTTCAAAGGTATGTTTGTTCCATGCCTTTGCTTTTGTTATTAGCATTTGAGTTTTTTTGTAAGGTTGTACATATGGGAGGCACCAACGTCGAGACGTCAAGCTTGTTTAATAACGTTTTGGAAGTCCTTTCTAGAGGTCCATATCATCTCAAATTTGAATGGTTGCGCTTTGAATGGTGCGTCGGTGGGTATTTCGGATGATATAGGAGAGTGATTTGAAGATGAGAAAGCATGGTTTTTAGTTGCAATGGACGGGAACTATTGGATAATTTGGTTATTTACAAGGGTGCGGTCCAGTTTCTCAAATGTGGTGTTATCTAAGTTTTTTGATTTTCTTCATGTAAATTTATTTCCAATAGACAGGATGTCACACATGTCACATTCGTCTTTGAATTTGATGAGTCGTTCACATCTGGATTGGGTGGGGTTAGCACTCCCCAGTTTCTCATCTAGGTGTTGAATTTTGTTTAGGCCCCCCATGAGTAAGTATGGTAGGTTGTAGTTTTGTATGTAGTCCTTCAACTTTGTCCAGAAATTGTCTTTTTTCTTATGCCCTTGGTGGCGCATATGCAAATATTAAGATCATTTCCCTATTCTTTTCATGGTCCGCGTAGTGAAAACTAATAAATCGGTATGTTTGGAAACCCGTTTCCAAAATTTTGTTGGTAGTTTTCAGATTTAAGGTGGTTCCTAGAATATTCCATTTTATTTAAACAATTATTTTGATAACTACAAGAAAAAACAACCAGAAATTTACAACTGAACCAACGAGCCTAAAGATCTATTTAAACTAGTATTATTCACGTGCCTTGTACGGGTTTAATATAAAAATTGTTTTTGATTTGTTTGTAAAAAAAATTCCCGAACACATTTTCACGACTAAATCACATTTTTTTTAGTGTTATTCATATACCTTGTACAAATTTAATATAAAATTTATTCATAAAAATTTTTTTACTTGTTCTTAAAAAAATTTACAAACACATTTTCACAAATCACACTTCCTTTAGTAAAGAATTAGTTGTCCCCGTCGAGCCATACACGACTACGACTCGATATTTTAAGATATACTATAAAAAAATATTTTAATAAATAAAAATATAATATAAAATTTACTGTAAGTAATTTGTTGCCCGTAATATGTACAAAAATTATTTTGTTTTCTAAAATCAAATAAAACAAATTAAATTTAGATTATTAAGTTTAAAATTGATAATAAAACATATATTATTAAGATAAAATAATCTACATTGCTTATTTTCCTTGATAATATTTCATAACTAGGTTTAATTTAAAAGAAGAAGATAAAATATGAAGAAAATAAAGCAAAAAAGATACAACAACATCTACCCGGGTGGAACTCGATATGAACGGGATCTGGGGGGTCGAGATGTATGTACCCTTACCCCGACTCGACGTTGGAAGGAGATTTAAGGAAAATATGGAAGAGATGAGATTTTGTAAAAAAAAAATTAAAAATAAAATTATTTCTTACTAAAAATTACAAATTATTAATTTATTAACGAGTGGTGGTTTTTTAGATAGTGGGTAAGTGAAAGTATTTTAGAAAAAATAAAAAATATTTCAAATTGTCAAGTGGCTAAATTTTTTACAAAGACTTGGTTTTTGCTTTACAACTAGTTTTACCCGTCGTACCATGTACGACTACAATTCAGTATTTTGTAAACATTATAAATAGGATACTTATAAATAAAAATTTAAAATCAGTAATTTATTACTCGTAGAATGTATAATTTTTTTATTCAATATAAATGATTAAATTTAATGTTGAGAATGAAGATATATTATTAAGATAAAATAATTACATTTCTCTTTTTCTTTGATGATATTTCATAAATATTTAATTAAAAAAAGAAGATAAAAAATAAAAAAATTATGTATTCAAATATGGAGAGATAAGAATTTAAAAAGTAATAGTTAACTTAATAAATAAGATAAGATAAAGATAATTTAATTATATAAAATATTTAAATTTTAATTAATAAAATTTAAAATGGAACCAAACACATTTTGTGGTTCAATAAAGTAAAGATTAGATAAGATTAAAATTATACCATTCATGTTTTATTACTTTTCATGTACGTAACTTTAGAGATTATCAAATATTTTAGTATATCTATTAAATATTTTATTATTTATTTTTATTAATTTTAAACATTATAAATATTTATCAATAATTTTTTTATAAATGAAAAGCAATATATATCTAAAATAAATTTATCAAAAGATATATGCTAAAAGATTTATATTTATTTAAATATTTTAAAATTTTATCTTTAATTTTAAATAAATGTATAAGGAAGTTTTCAAAAGATATTGTTATACTAAATAGATATTATTTTGATGTTAAAGATAAATCTAAATAGTTAAAAAAGAATTTAATAGAAAAAGTTATAATAATAGAACTGATATTATTTTCTTATATATAAGGTGGAGCCATAATCGTTCTAATGATTCGAAAATGTACATCTTTAATATATAGTTATAGACTAAGTGTCCCTGTCGTGTCATGCACGATTATAACTCAATATTTTTAAGATATAATAAATAAAAATATAAGATAAAATTTAATGTAAGTAATTTGTTGCATATAATATGTATAAATTTTTTTAAATCAAACAAAATAAATTAAATTTAGATTATTAATTTTAAAATTGAGAATAAACATAAATTATTAATTTAGATTATTAATTTTGAAGATATGGAAGAGATGAGATTTTGAAAAATAATAATTAATTTAATAATAATATATGTAATTGAGTATATTTATCTTTTTATATAAGAGAGAGAAAGAAACAACTAAATTTTTAAAAAGATAAAGCATATATATTTTATTGACTTATAAAGAAAAAAGTCAACCATTAGTTAAATTTTTTTAGTTAAGATATTATCTCCTACCAAAAATTAAGAGATTATCTAAATTTAGGAAATAAATAATTTTAATTAAGTGGAAACAATTTGCCATGTGGAATATGAAGTAGAAAGAATAATTAATATATAATTTTTATGGAGCAAGGATTAAATGACATGTGGCAAAATCCTATGTGAATTAATAATAGAACGACATGTGTAATACTATTTTCTATTGTCCAAGAGGTTGGGCCTTGGATCGGTCACATCTGTTGGAATGATAGACAATTTGCTTGTGTATCCATGTACCTTGGAAGGGGGCCATTGATCATCGTTTCCAGGATTAGCATATGTATGAATGAGAATACCTTGAAACAAATCAAAGAGATGGTTACAACAGTCCAAGCACACGATAGTGAGAATTAGTATTTCTTTCACAAATGCGTATGGATACTTGTCAGCGTAGGCTGAAGCTACAAACTCAGCACATTTGGAAACGCTGGGCTAGAAGAAGCATAGAACAAACATAGCCACAAAAGTGAACAAACAGATCACTCATTCACTCATGGTGGTCCGGCAAGATTCATTCCAACCAATGAGATTGAAATAACAAAATGAACCCAACCAAAATCAATGCCAGTAACAAACAATGTGTCCAAGTAGGAGGAACCCACCCCCCACATGTCTCCCATAATTGTGGAAGCAATTTTCAATTTTAATAGAGCCCACCAAATTATTCAAATAATAATGAATGATTCACTGATTCAGACGTGGTGCACTAACTACGCATTGTATTCAGATCCTCTTGCAAAATTCGGTCCAATAATGTCGGCGCTCAATATCAGATCCACATCCACAAACTATTAAGGTCATTTGCATCATCAAAACTTAAGACACCACAAGTTTAATTGGTATATAGCAACTATTCTGCTACAATTATTGAATTAGTTTTTGAAATACCTGGCGTCTGGCGTCTGGCGTCTGGCGTCTTGAGGAGCCTTGAAAATTTTACCCAAACAAACACAAACTCTTTAGCTTCCCCGGAAGGCTTGGAGCGCTAGCAACTTGCACAGTCATTTACAGATTAGATTTTCATTAACTCCGATGATAAAGTTAACAGTTAACAGCAAACAGCAGGTGAGAGAAGAACGCAAGGGAGTACAATAATGAAGGGACCACACTCTAGAATCTAGATACAACAAGACCAGGCCCACACCCTACATAATTAATAATCTAGACAAGGGTCCAGCTGATAGCTTAGCCAGCCCCACTAATTTATGCTTTGCTTGAAATCATATGGGATACCCAAGATGAAGAATTATAATGCTCCGATACAAATACAATATATCAGAGATAGACCTGTTTTATCATCCATGACCATTTGTCAGGGGCGATTAGCATCCATTCATCACAGCTTTGACTCACAAAGGAGAAGTTCAATTTGCAACCAACAAAGTCTTCAAAGCCAAATGAAGGAAAAGAGAAACTAGCAAGTCATAACAACAGTTCAAACCACTACCTAACTAATTATGCAGCTCAGAATACTTGCAAACAACACTCAGCTTTGTGAACTAGTGTATTCATCAAGACTTGAGCAAATTAAGCATAGATATCACAAGATGATTTGTAAAAGACTCAAATCAAATAAAAGGAAAGGATGATTGCATAAAGATCAGATCAGTAACCACAGACATTTGCTGCAATTGCCATTTCAAGTAAACACTGTATCTGCATTCTGCAAAAATCCTTAACAGTATCCTAAGAAAGGGAACATAACATAATTTGAGAAAAATCCTAGAAAATGCAGTTATACTGAAATCACAAACAAGCAGATCTAATCGTATGCTTTGAACAAGACTTCTACAAACTACAAAGGTAAAACTTAAGAAAGAATAAAAACTGGGGTGATTTTGGCTCAGAAAGGTATTTGAATGAGTGCTTTGGGTGAAAATATTTGTTCCCAGCTTAATGTCCAGCATTTAAAAAAAAAAAACCTTCTGAGGAATGTTGCCAGTTCCTTGAAACACCATCCATCCCTTACAAGAGAATAGTTCTGTACTTTTGCGACAAATTAAAATATAATTACCATTTCAATAACAATAATGATGCAATTGGATAAAATACAAACAAGATGTAAAGCTTCACATGGAAAGATCTACATCATTTATTCACAAAGTGTAGATTTGAAGAATTCAACAGAATTTGCATGTAGCATACATAAAGAACTTAAGTAATACCTTGTGGAGAAATAGATAATAATATCACGGGGAAAACAAAACAGTTGACAAAATTCTCTTGAACTGATCTTACCCCACCCCCTGGGGTGAACATATACAAAACAGTTGCTAGACTCATTGTTGAACAGCATTATCTCTCATAACTAGTCCTGCTCTATACGTTCAGCAATCAAACTAATAGCAGCATTAGCAGATGAGAATGCTCCATGAAAGCTTTCTTGGTATGAAATGGATTCCAACTCTCTAGCCATTTTTAGTAAAATTTCACCCAGATCAGTTGTCTTCTGCAGAAGTGATCTATAATATGAATCTGCAGCAAGCTTGCTAATCTCTACATTTGTTGGCTCAGGACAGTACTCCTCATCCAACCACTTATGAAGAGTAACTCTAAGCCACTCAGCTTCCTGCCAAGAGCGCATCAAGTCTCAGATCTAGACCAACCAAATGTATTCAAAGACAAACTGAAACGATTCAGAAATATGTGTGCACTCAGGATATATGGCCAGACGAATAAAATTTAGGTAAATTTCCTGATTGATCCCTAAAATTTGGCCATTGTCCCAAACAGGTCCCTAAACTATCAAATGAGCTATTAAAGTCCCTAAACTATGGATCCAAATTCATACATGGCTCTTATGTTAGATTTTTAGACTTTACACCATTGAAAGGATGGCATGTCGCCACCGTGGCACTGAAAATGTCTTGTTGGCATCATTATTATACAGGCGAGAAAAGTAGAAAAAGGGGAAAATTATATATAAGAGAAAGTAAAAGGAAAATGAAATTATTTTAATATTGTCATACTTCATATAAAATATTAATATAGAAACTCAGCCTTCGTGCATTTGGTTGGCGGTTGGGCCTTTGGGGTAGTACCCGAAGGTCACCATTTCGAATCTCTCGGGCGGCAGTTTGCCCTTTCCTCTTTAGAATTGGTTAGTAATTAGTTCTCATCCCTAGTAGATGCTCTAGGCGAGCCCAAATAGTACTTGCGGTGACCCTAATCCTTACCTTATCAAAAAAAAATTAATATAGAAACTCAATCATTACAAGAAGAGTCACAAGGTCTTAAACTCAGTTCACCCTATGTAACTTAACCCACAACACTATTCGTTTCTTGTTTTTAGCCCCCTCCCCCCCACCCCCCTCCTCTATGACTTGGAAATCAATCTTTTGTGAAACTGAAACCTTATTGTTCTCTCCTTCGAAACAGAGGAATCACCAACTTAAAAAATTACATATTTTCATTTTCCTTTATATGTATATATAATATATATTATTTTCCTTTTTGTACTTTTACCTAACTGGCATAGTGCCAACAAGACATTCCACAGTGGCACAGTGGAGATACGTCATCCCTTTAACGACTAGGAATATAACGGAAGGACCAAGACTGAATTTGGACCATAACATTAATTTGTTGTTTGATAGTTTAGGGACTCATTTGGGACAAGGTCCAAACGTAGGGATCAAAAGGGAATTTACCCTACTATATAATGCTACTCATTTCCTAGCTCATTTATTACTCTACCTAAAGCGCATAAAACTATGAGTGGATTCCATTGAAGATGGAATGTTCTGATGCCAACAATTTCTAAATGATACAATAAATGCATGCAACTCACTTAAATAAATTGATTCATCCAACAGAGGACATGATCACATCAAATATCTCTTGTACCATTTCAGATGCATTTTACTCCAATATTGACACCAATATTCAGATACCTCTCTCTCCATTCATGTCGAAAAGGTTTCATCTATACAAAGGCAGAAATTACATATTTAATAGAAATATGTTGCATTAGAAAATTTGTATAGAACATATGGTACCATCTTACTTTATGTTTTAAGACTAATTTCAAGCTTGCCCATTTGTAGATAGATAAAAAGGAAATTGATTCTAGACAAAAAAAAACTTATGATACAGACATCAATATTCTCTGATGCCTAAAATTTGACTGAGCCTGTATGTATTTCCTTGTGAATCTACACTCTACTAACAGCTGGAGAGCTTGCAACAATTTAGAATGTACTACAACAAATCTTCCACGGGTTGAAAAGGGCTTGGGAAAAAGGAGATTGATCCATTTATGAGCAATTGGAGCAATTCACTAGACAATCACAGAGCCACATAGCAAGTAAGGATTTATTAAGCTTGGAAACAATTCATTGTTTTACGCTCTCAAACAAGTGAACAGGAAGAAGAAGAGTCAGCAATCAGCATCAAAATCAACACTTTCATATTAAATACATACCTCAGAAGCCCTGGAAGGGATCAACCAATGGTCTGGAACCCTGAGGACATCCACCACACCCATCGATTCTCCATCTTCGGGGAGAGAACAACAACGGACAATTTGCGATATCCTTTTGTAGGAGACACGAGATTGAGCTGGGCAATGGCACTTGAAGAGAGAAGGGATCGAGAATTTTAGGGCAGACGATGAGAGGACTGCGAAAGATGGGGATATCTGAAGTTGTTTTGATGGTACAGTGAGAAGAGAGAGAGGTTTGACCGCCATGGCCATGGCGGAACAAGCTTTGAAGAGCGGATAGTTCCCACTATCGGGAAGATGGGGTCCGTCCTTTTTCTTCCCGAACCCAGTTGGATAATTCTGCTTAAAAGTTAAAATGGACAAGTAATGCGGATAGACTTGTCTGAAAATCTTTTGGGCCATTTAGTCCATAACCCACGGATTTGATGATCCGGACAGGTTAGGGTCAAGTTTAGCTAATCTTATCTTACCACTTATAAAGTTATCCGACATAATAAGGCCGCTCGTTTGCGCACTCTTTTTTTTATGTCGCGCACTCTGCTATGGACGGATTCATAATCCGCACAAGAAAACCCGGTTTTTTGCCGAATCATGGACGGACCCTAAACCTGTACAAAAAACGACACCGGTTTTCGGGAAAAAAAACCGGCCTTATGGGCGGATTCCGAATGCGCCCAAAAATGCCCTTTGGGCGGGTTCCCGGCACGCCCATATTAAATAAAAGGGTATTTTTTTTGGAAAAACGGAATGGGCGGATTCAGGGAACGCCCGTGGACGGATTCCGAACGCGCCCAAAAATGCCCTTTGGGCGGGTTCTTGGCACGCCCATATTGTAGGGTTTCAACCGACTTTACACGTCTTTTATACGGCGGCCGAGTTGTTTACTATTCACTTTTCAATCAACAATTCCACTAAACAAGAGAGCATATACGACAAAGTGCATTCTCGTGAGATGTCGACTTCGAGTAGCGGGTCCACAAAGACGTCATCATTTAGCGGGTCATCCTATTCGTCGGAGTCAACCTCTTCCGTTGGCAATCTTCCTCTTCCCGATAATGAATTGGTTAGTATATGTTGAATCCTTAAATTATAATATATTTGTTTAGTTTATACTTTATTGGTTGTCGGTTGATTTTAGTTTAGGTTGAAACTTGAAATTATTGGTTGTCGGTCGATTAGTTGTCTCGTGTCTAATTTGGAGTATGAAATTTAAAATTTAATTCGTAATGATGATGATGATCATATTGTATTTGAGTTTTTTTACTACTTGCAAGTTCGTAGTTATTACAGGCCTAGGGATGGATTTGAGCATGTTGATCACACGGAAGTCAACTTCTCTACATACTTCAATAAAAATGATGGATTTGATACAATGAAAGATTTGAGACAATGGGTTAAAACTATCGGTCTTGGTATGTCTATGATCATAACGACCAAGTCGTCCAAACACGATAAGATCATTTTACAATGTTCAAGGTCGGGTAAGTATAGATCGGGGAGGAAGAATGAGGTGAAGAAAGCACGGGATTCGTTGAAGACCGAGTGTCCGTTTGAGTTGCATGGGTTGTTTAGGAGAGGAAATTCATATACACCCTCTCGTTGGACATTATCGGTGATAAGAGGGTTCCATAACCATGAGCTTCCCCCGGATTTGAAAGGGGTTAGGGGTGCACATCGTCTTAGTGCGGAGGAGCGCAACCACATAATACTTGCTAGTACGTCGGGTGCAAAGCCTAAGTCCATCTTTATAGAACTTATCCAAAAGAACCCCGAAAGTTTACTATCGAGGACACAAGTCTATAATTTCAAGGCGTCTCAAAGGAGGATTTCAATGGGTAATTTGAATGTGACAAAATACTCCTTGGCATGGTTGAAGGAGAAGGGATACTTCACCGACACAATGAGCGGGAGGCAAAAAGATGGAGAGTTGGCGTTGAGCGCGTTGCTTATTAGTCATCCTGACTCACGACATTTGTTGAGGATGTTTCCGAATGTCATTATCATGGATTGCATGTACAAGACCAATATGTATGTCATCTCGTTTATGTACCATGTTTTTGTTATTGAGTTGTTTTAGTGATCATTAATTCTTTATATATAACTATTTGTTGTCAATGTCTAGGTACGGATGGCCTTGTTTGGAGTTTGTAGGGATGACATCCACAAACTTGACGTATTGTATTTCTATTGTCTTCATGAGGAAGGAGAAGACGGAGTACTTCAAATGGGCACTCTTGCAATTGAAGTTCTTATTCGGCAACCAAAAGTCGCGTTGTTTCATGTCGGATAGAGAGCTTGAGCATTGAAGGCGGTGAAGAGTGTCTTCAAGGTCCCCCACTTCTTGTGTCAAGTCCATGTGGCTCGGAACGTGAGGGCATATGCAAAAACACAAGGTATAGACCCGGAACGATTCACTAGTAGCGTTCGTCGAGTTATGAGGTCACACACCGAGGAGGAGTATGAGGCCCGACTTGAACATTTTCGGAATATATGGAACAGCAAAGGTGGAACCGGTTTGGTGTCATATGTTGAGAAGATATGGTTCACTCCGCATAAGGAGAAGCTAGTGAGTGCGTGGTCCGATCATATTCTACATTTTGCAACAAGAACTACTGACCGGTAACCTTACCCTCCTATCATTTTTGTTCAATATTATTTCTCCAAATTTTGTTTTATATATATATTTATTTAATATTCGTCTTATAGGGTTGAGGCTCAACACTCTATGCTAAAAGACATGTTGGAATCTTCCGTTGGAGGCTTTGACACGATCATACAATACTTGGATAACATGTTTATGGATCAAGTTTGTCGAATCCAAGAGGAGATGGGAAGGAGTAGATCTGTGACACCGGTTGAAACATATACTCAACCATATCAGCGCACTCAGCAGAGGAGAAAGTGTGAGCTACCTCGTGCCCCTCAATCAGCAAACCGAGGATGATGGCAACGTCGTGGAGCATAATCGTCATCTCGCCCCACGGAAAATGAAAGCTGTTGGTCTTTGGATGCCAACGCTCTACAAAAGCAGAAATGAGGCCATGGTCGACTTTGTCGAAATCGAAGTACAATAGCTGTGTCAGGCCGGTCTGTCGAATCATCCATAATCACGAACCATGTGCAACATCAACGTCGGCCAGGCGAAACTCCCTCGGTCTGCTGTGACACGTAATACGTCGAACATGTCCGTCCATGTCGCTCCTAAACGGGCCGAATGACTTCCAAATCAAGTCGGCTATGTGTGTATGGAAATCCCGTAATACAGATGGATCATCGATCCCATACGGTGTCTGCTCGGGCAAGTCGGCTTGTGGAGGCTGGGCCAGTGGAGGTTGGTCCTGTGGAGGCTGGGCCTCTGTCCCCCCAACAGAATCTACAACCACGTCATCCAAATGAATATGAGTCGGGTCGGAGGGCAAAGTATCAAACTGCGGAGGGTCGGAATGGGGCGGATGCGAGAATGACGACGGTGGCTCGTTCGGAGCCTCTCCCGTCCCAACAGAATCTCAGTAAGCCTCTGTCGTCCCAACAGAATCAACCAACATATCCTCTAACTGAGTCAGTGGGACCTCATCATGGAGAGGTTGATCCTCTCCTGTCGCAGCAGAATCAGGATCGGGACGAGCATCCGGCTCGGAGGTCGACTCTTCGTGTCGTCTCTTGCGACCCGAAGTCGTGACAAAACGAATCTCAGTAGCTCTACCATCAGCTACAGACTGTCGTAAGAGTTCTACTAGCTCCTGTTATTTAATATATTATTAGTTATTTAACAATTTTGCCTTATTTTATTTTATTTCACTCAAACTAATCATAATTTTTATTATTTCTATTTACGATTGTTACCACATAAAAATAAATTTTCTAATCTAATAAATACATTATTTTTACGTTACAATTTCTAATTTTTTTATTTTTGTCGTACAATTTTTCACTATAATATAATTTATAATCAAATAAATATATTATTTCTATAACGTACGATTTCTAATTTTTACGTTACGATTTCTAATTAGTATCATACAATTTTTCACTATAATATAATTTCTAATATAATATATAAAGAAATATTATTTCTACGATACGATTTTTAAATAAAATATATGTATTTCATATATTTTATTTTATATGCATCTCATAAATAAAAAAATAGATGCATTTTATATAATATAAAGCATAATCTAATATTCATTTCATATATATTTCGCTAAATCAAGTATATTAATTTATATAATATAATTTCTAATCTAATATGCATTTCATATACTATTTCGCTAAATCAATTATATGCATTTCATATAATAACATTTCTAATCTAATAAATACCTGGTTTTTTACGTTACGATTTCTAATTTCTTTCATACAATTTTTCACTATAATATAATTTCTAATATGATATATAAATATATATTATTTCTACGGTACGATTTTTAAATAAAATATATGCATTTCATATATATTTCACTATATCAAATATATGTACGGGCCTATATTTAACATGATTTCGATAAATACTAAATAAACTATCAATATAAATCTATATATAATATATATTCAAAATATATTTAAGAAAATACCTCATCCGTCATTCTCCTCCGACGCACTGGACGACCTGGATCTGCATCCTCCGTCGTTGTCGACTCGAACGGGCCCGCTCCCTCCTCTATCTCCACCGCAGCCATCGCCGCCGCTCCTGCCAGCGTCGGTCCTCCGCTGGCGAGCTGGGCGGATCCGGAATCCGCCAAAGGTTTGACGGAGCCGGAATCCGTCGAAATGCCGCCGGCCATCGTCGACTCCATTGTTTCCCCGCCGGCAAGCTGAACGGATCCGGAATCCGCCAACGGTTGGACGGAGCCGGAATCCGTCGAATTTATGCCAGAATTTTCCGGTCCTCCGTCGCCAACTGGAACGGATCCAGAATCCGCCAACGGTTGGACAGAGCCAGAATCCGTCGAATTTATGCCAGAATTTACCGGTCCTCCGTCGCCAACTGGAACGGATCCGGAATCCGTCGAATCCAACTCACCCGCAACCTCCCTCTCTCTCGCTCTTTCGTGCATCAAATTTGGAAAATCAAAATTCGGATTTTGATTATAACAAGACGAAAGTAGAAGACGAAAATTCCGGAAAACTATGTGTGGATTATG
Organism: Fallopia convolvulus; assembly: GCA_964016875.1. Taxonomy (NCBI): domain Eukaryota; kingdom Viridiplantae; phylum Streptophyta; class Magnoliopsida; order Caryophyllales; family Polygonaceae; genus Fallopia; species Fallopia convolvulus. Next base: position 23,862,779 of record OZ024730.1, read on the forward strand.
GATCCGCCCAAATGAGAGGGCGCATCATAAAAAAAAGAGTGCGCAAAAAATCACCGCATAATAAATGTTAAAAACTTTTTTTTTGTTGTAAATCTAAACTAGGCTTAGTCTTAGTCTTAGTTTTCTTGTTTGCTTCGTTAGTAGATCTAGGCAAAGGAATATTATTAGAGTAAGTAGCAAATGGAGCAACAAAGTCTTGTTTTACCCCGGTTGGTTGGAACATATGGTGGAAAGAAGGGTGGCTCCGAATAAATCTTTTGGGACACTTTTGGCAAGTGAAGGTGGAGCCTTCTTCCAAGTGGACGGCGCGGCTTGTGGCATGGAGGAACTCATTGTGTGCGCCCTCCGAGGCAAAAGGATTGCCATGGTTGACACTTAGGCCAAAAGGTGACTGGGCCTTGTTTCGGATCTTTGCATTTGAAGCTCCAAAGCCTTAAGTCTTGAGGTCACAACTTGTATTGTGTCTCGGATGGATTGATTGACGGATTAGTGAAGGGATTGTTGGAATGTCATCATCAAAGCCTCTATAGATGCCTGAGTAAGAGCTGGATCAGAGTCTCGACGATCATCTCCATCTTGCTCTGTGTTCGACATGCTTACAATCACTCAACAAATAAGATTATCCAACAAATCACAAGTAATGCCAAACCACAAGTTCCTTCTAAATCAACCAAGAAAGAATCATGATCAAAGCCTCCATAGATGTTTGAGTAAGAGCTGGATTAGAGTCTCGACGATCATTCCCATCTTGCTCTGCGTCTGACATGCTTACAAGCACTCAACAAATAAGATTATTTAACAAATCACAAGTAATACTAAACCACAAGTTCCTCCTAAATCAACAAAGAAAAAACAACAAAATACAAGTGCAAGGTCAAAATAGGGAGTTAAATATGGCTAGGCAAAGAACAATCCAATGCACACACAAGCACTATTACTTATCTACATCTACATCTACATCTACATCTACATCTACAATACTATAAAAGAGAGAGTAGTTTACGGCTAAGATGACTCCATTTTTATAGTTTTATTGACTTTAAGTTTGACTTACATCGTACGGCCCAAATTCGTTCAACTACTCCCTCCGTCCCATAATGTTCGTCCAAAAGGACGGTTTTCACACAAATTAAGAAATTAAAGTGGAGAAAAAGTAGCCAATAGGAATGGGAGAGAAAGTGTGATGTTGATGGATATAGATGGGAAGAAAGAGAAGGAAAAAAGGAAATGACTAAAAGGGGTTTTGAAGTAGATTTTTGATTGGATAGTATAGATAAAGGTGATATTGAATGAGGGTAATATTGTAAGAAAAATATAGATATAAAAGGAAAGTGGACAAACATTTTGGGACGACGGAAAAGGAAATCGGACAAACATTATGGGACGGAGGGAGTAATATACAGCCCCATTGCGGAATCGAGAGCAGAGAGATTCAGGACGGAACAACGGGATCTGGAGAGAGATTTCGCCGCCGGCATATCTTCCACGCGTCGTCAAATTCTACTAATCCGTCCTTAAATTTGATCGGTTTTAACTCGTCGCTCTCAATTGCTCTAGAGAATTGGAACCATAGAGAGAATCAGGACGGGACGACAGCGTCGGGTGAGAGATTTCGTCACCGCCGGCGAATCTTCTCCGCGTCGTCGACGTCTACAAATTCGTCACCAAAATTGATCGGTTTGAACTCGTCGTTCTCAATTGAATTCTGTTCCCCTGATGTATTTATGTCATCCGTGGTTTTCATTTTGCAGGGAAGGGGTTGCGGTCCTGATGGCTTCATCCCTAATTCTTCTTCTTCAATGATTATTTGGCTGCCACTACTTTGATTTGGTGAGGTTTTTCGTTTTGTTGCTCATTCAATTTCTTTAGGGTTAGTGTAGGCTGCTCTTGTTGATGTATCAGCACTTGGAGAGGCAAATTGGAGTACACATGATCGTCCGTGGGGTTTTCTGTTATCTGCTATTGATACTTTTTTCTGATTTCTGCTTGAATTACAGATTTTTTATTGGTAATCTTGTTGCTATGATCCTTGATTGCGATTGTTGGTTGATGAAGAAGCTGAGTCGGTCGATAAATGCTTGTTTATATGATAATGTTATGATTGTTGATTTTCAACCTGAAATTCAATTCAGATGCAGTTTGTTGTGTTTCCAGTGTTCTTGATAATTTTAGAGTAGATTGACAGTGCTTCTAATCTCCGATAATTGCAAACTTAGGCATAGATGGTATGGACATTATGAAGCTCATCTTTGGGCTACCTTTGATTATGAGAGTGTCTGACTTTTGTAGGTGCTTATGATGATCGGGAAGCAGCAACGACGACATATTATCTTACAGCGTTGAAATATTGGGAGCTTGGGACCCTACTTATCTTTCTTGGTAGAAGCCAAGCCATTTGTTTGGAATTTGTAGATTTTGACGATTTGTGCCCAGATCGTTCCGGTTTCAAATCTGTGTTTCGTTATGTTGGTTACGAGGTATTCCGTTCAAGGCTGGTGCGAAAGCGTTTCAGTTATCTTCTTCGTTGATTTCATAACAAGTTTGTCAAGGTGATTGCTTATTAGGACACGATTAGGCTAAAGATGTTCTCAAGGTGATTGCTTCTTTTTGTTTTGTTTCACTTTTTTTACATAATGTGAGTTTCATTTGGTAATGTTTTAAAAAAAAGTGCAGAGGCATACAGACTGTTTCATCACAGCTGAAGATTTCAAGTTCCTAAACCGACATGGAATTAATACAGTGAGGATCCCGGTTGGATGGTGGATAGCTTATGATCCTATTCCTCCTTCGCCTTTTATTGGAGGAGTATTGAAGGCTCTACACAACGCGTTCTCTTGGCCCTTGTAGGTATTCCTCTACTTTCTAGATTCCTGTATTTAAGATAAATTTATTTTTGTTGAGACTATACTTAATTTCATTCTTGTTTTTCTGGGTTCCCGTATTTACTTTGTCACCAACATCGGCTTTTATGCAGCATCTTATCTTGTATTTTTTGAACCTTAAATCTTACACATTGTGCCAAATCAGTTGGAACCCAGTGTATTTGTGCTCTCCATGTCTTCTGTGAAAATATAGCAAACACATCAAATTTTAATATTATAGATGTTGTTGCTGCCGTTCATATCATTTTTTGAGTTTTGATCCACAATGTCAAAATTTAAAAGGAAAATTAATTTTATATTTATGCTTTTCATTTTTTTGGATAATGTTGCATCATCATTCTTGCATATTGTGATTACCTTCAAATTATTTGTTTTCAAAGTGCATGAACACACCTCTATTTGTAACATATGTGAATATGCACGAGTTGTCTGTGGATTACATTTCCTAGCTATGAACTTCTTAAGACTTATAGTTATCTTTTGTTTTTTATCCAAGTAATTATATTTCTCCCCTATTTTAGATTTCAAAGGCCTCCAGGGATCGATGTTTTTCTGAGTTGTTTCTTAATGTTGTTTATAAAGTTGTATATGTGAAAACTTCTGTGCTCACCAACTTGTTAAATCTGTTGCAATACTTTCTTCTAGGCAAACATGAAGCTTTTATGAGGAATAGGGAACTGTGAGAGACTCTGGATGATACAGGTTAGTTGATAATGTTTTCTGGTTTTTATGTTCCTTTTTCTAAACTGCCTGGAGCGGCACAGACGACATATTTTTGCTATATTTACAGTCTGTTTTCTCAATCACAGTGATGAATTGTCTGGCTTTGCTGTTGACTTGGGCTTCTCAGGAGACATCTCAGATGAACTGTAGCTACACAGTTGCGTCTTGATGTACATACATATGGTAAGCATCCGATTGTTTATTGGTTCTTTTTTTTTTCTTTTTTTTTTTGCTACAGTAAGTTGTGAAGATGATTTTCTTATTTAAGACAATACTAGAGCATCCTTTCTTTAGGATGCAAATATGAACTACAAAAGATATCATCTGTTTGAGATGTGTGCCCGATATGTGCTACTTGTGGAGATATTAACATGTACAATGTCCATCCTATGCAAATTTTTACTTAAGTAGTTTATTTCTTGCCCATATTCATATGTGATATGATTTGAAAACTTAAGTTTCATATGTGGATACAGATAGTTAGACACTCATTCATAGTGATCATATTAGGCACTGTTGAAGTTCTAGGGTACCCATCTCTTGATGCAGTGGACACTCTTACAACACATACAGCTGGATGCTACTGCATTGCAATTGACCCAATGGGAAGGTGTGTTGTTGTAGATGTCTCAACTCTTGCTTTATTGCATGATCTAGAACTTGTTTATTTGGAGCTGAATGATATGGATGTAAAAATGAAGTGGTGCTTGTTTGGTTTTATGCATGACTCTCTTTACCTTTTAATTCTTTTGGAATCTTTCTGCCATCTTTACTTGCTATCTTGCAGTTAAAACTGGATCTGCAACCTTGGTTGGTTTGCTTTAAGGATTGTTGATTCCTTGGTCAGCCTTCAAGATATCTCAGAGATGCTCTGTGTGCGAACTTTAACAAAACTAGAGTAAGCTGTTTTGATGAAAGCGTTGTTTTCTATAAATCTGGTACTCATGCTCTTACACTATTATACATCTCTTGTCAGATATGACAGTCTTTTGAACCTTTTTTCAGGTGGCCAGTTCGAACCATAAGCTTCAATCATACTGGAGAATATATTGCCTCTGCCAGTGAAGACTTGTTTATTGATATAGTAAGTACTTAAAGTTTTGAAACTAGCGTCGCCATGAGAGGCACTTACTGTTGCTTTATTTTGCAAATATAATTTCCTGGAAGTTGATGTATGGTTTACTGAACAAGGATGTGGATCTTGCCTAAAATTGTCTTTACATCAAATTTGGCTTGCACTTCAGCATAGCAACTGAACTTGGTCTACTAAAATTTGATTTCTATGTACACTGTTCGATTTTGTTTTACATTGTGAAAGCATATAACATTCTATTAGGGTTGAGCAAATTAATAATTTAAAGATTAGTTGGTTTGAATTAAAATGGTCAAATCTCTTCTTTGTAAAATAGGCAAATGTTGAAAGTGGAAGATCTGTCCATCAAATACCATGCAGGGCTGCAATGAACAGCGTCGAATGGAATCCCAAGTACAACTTGCTTGCATATGTTGGCGATGATAAGATTGTCTTGACTTTCACTACAGGCTAATTAATGCAGATCAGGGTCTTCTAGCATGGACTTCATTGGTTCGGTTGAAGCATCTGTTGTTGGTTTAAGTCATCTTTTTCGTGGGGCAGTGGACTCAAAAGGTTCTTTCTCCTGAATTTTAACTGTCATTTGATTGCATGTATAGAATACAAAGCATGAAGGGAGTAATCAACAGTTTATGAACCAGGGACCTCACTTTCAAGACATCAGAAAAGATGCAATCTGAACATGCTGTTGCATTTTGTTCACTCATTGGTTCACTTCAGAGATCTACAGGCCTCTGGAGACTGGAAAAGTTATTTCTCTAACTTCGAATGACGATATTCATTCTTTAATCATTAGTCCTTCATTCTTTAAACCTCTAATAGAAACCTTCATCCTGATTTTCTCACTGTGATGTGTGGTTTACAACAGGTCTTGAGTCAATACAATTGGCTAGAGCATTTATAATATGATTTCATATATGGTATACAAGTTTTCCCTCATGAAAATCTATTTTTTGACGACTGTTATGTCATATTTCCTCTTTAACCTTCTTATTGAACTGCTCTACTTTGAAGGTGCATCCTCGATTGGCTCATCCGTTGATGCAAAATTTGTAGCAGCATTCTCATCAACTGCTGGAAAGAAGGCAATACATTCTTTTGATTCTGAAAAGAGTCTGATCCCGAGGTGATGAATTGCCTTTTTTTGCGATTATAATTTTTTTTAAAAATGTTTATCCTTTGCTTATTCATTAACCTGCAATTGTTCACTGTATGCTTTTATAGTGGGGGCGCTGGAATTCAAGCCATGAATTAAAACAACACGTCTATTAGGATTGTTTTTCCTACTATTGAAAGAGTTAGGAATGCACACAATGGAGTTAGTCTGGATTTTTTAATGTCTCATTTTTTTCATATTTTATTGAATCATTTGTTTTTAAGAAGTATGGTATTAATTTTTTTGTTCCATTCTTTTCCAACCTATGCAGAGGACATGGTTAAGGTTGAAGCCTGTAGGCATCACGAAGCATGCCCCTTTATATGAATTTTCATTCAGCTGGGTTTTAATTGTTTATTATATTTTTACCGCATTTGTATTTCAATATTGCACATAAGGTGAATTTTTAAAATCTAATACGATCTTGATTGCTATTTTGCTATGGTTCAAATATGCAGGAGATTATAACTTATTTTGGGGTAAAAGTAATTCTGAAGGAAAAGTAGAACAATGTCTAAATCAAGTGTTGATTTCTATTAGCTGTCCAGTCATGAATATGCAAATTCTCCTTTGGCAAATGGAAGCACGGATGAACCTTCAGAAGGATCTGATGCTCATTCTGGAATGGGCATTTATTATTATTATCCTTTTTTAATTTTTCTTTGATACGAAATTTCTGAATAAAATAAGCCTTCACCTTAATTGGTTGTATAAAATAAGTTGATAAAATATATAAATAGTAAAATAATATATTTCTGTTGTGCAATGAAATCTGTGTTGAGATAATTAAAAGGACTTCATATTCAAGGTTGGGAAGCATAATTACAGTGCTCACATAATAGGCGTATAATTGGGCCCTTACACCAGCTACAATATTAGTCCCAACTTAAATAAGGTGTTAAATTGATACGGCCATGATTCTTATATTTTTATTGTGTATTATTAATTTCACTATCGTTTGTCCCTCCTCTGTTCCGCTTTCCTATCTCTCATTCGCTCCACCTCCTGCTGTCTTCCTCACCGGCACCGCTTCTCACCACTTTCTTTTTTTTTGATCTCATCTTCTTTTCTGTAAAATTCGGTCAGCTGCTGCACAACCCAGTAAATGAAATGACAATCACCGCTTTCTTTTAGCTGGTCTCTTTCCCCACAAAACATCGTAATCTATTGCAAACCGATTTCATCGCCACTGTAATCCTTGCACCGACACCTTAATCCGGCGTACTCCGGTACGAAATTACGGGATTAGCTTAATATTTTCTACATCGTTGTTGTTCCGCTTCGCCTGCTAGGTTCATCGATTTTCCCGTTTCACTGTTCCGGCGCGTGGACTGATCACAGTAGCTCTCACTTGGGCTCTTCCTTGCTTGCATACTCCAAGTGAATTCGGACCTTGTCTAGGTAAACTTCAGGCTTTAGTTGTTTCAATTTAGAGTTCAAGATTTCCGCTTCACATGCTTTTATTTGTTGTACAAATTCGTTTTCGGTTTCTCGTTATGAGAGGTGTTGAATTGTTAGGGTTCTTTGCATTTATAATCTGTAGGCTTTAGGTTTTTAGGTTTGAGCTTATTTGATATTACTTACTGTTAGTTTCGTCATTGCATTCTGATCTTCCTATGGGGTCTCCACATTCAATGATCTCTTCGTAGGTGTAGAGCATCTTGACTTCAGCTTTATCGGACTCCCTGGATTGTTTGAATCGGAATTCCGTCACCTCATCCCCAATTTCGAAAGTTAGGAGTCCTCTCCTAACATCGATTATGGCTCCTGCTGTAGCGAGGAATGGTCTTCCCAAAATAATAGGCACAACTGGATCTTCGTGCATTGTCATCACGATGAAGTCATTAGGAACAAAGAAATTACCCACTTAAACTGGGAAATCTTCTAGCAGCCCTGTTGGTTTGATGCAAGATCCGTCTGCCATATAAAGCCGCATGTTGACAGACTCTAGTGGTCCCATATTTGCTCTAGACCATATTGAGAGCGGAACAAGACTAGCACTGGCACCAAGATCGCATAAAGCCTTGAACTTGTGGTTGCCTATGCCGATTGTGATTGCAAACCTCCCGGGATCTCCAAGCTTTTCTGGAAGAGCTATGGATCTGACCTCGTCCTGCAGCTCTGTAATAGATCTTTTCCTGCTAAGAATATCTTTCAAGAATTTTGTGTAAGCCGGCATTTCGCTTAGGGCTTCAGCGAATTGGATGGAAATATTAATGCCCTGAAGAATTTTAACGAAACGCTTGAACTTACTCTCAGTAGAGTCCATAGATTTCTTAATTGGAAATGGAGGAGTTTTCACCATTCTCGGAACCAAGTTAGGCTCGAGAGGTGAGAGTACCGGGTCGACACTGTGGTCATTTTGTGTCCTCGGCGGGTCGTTACCGACCCTCATAGGGTCGTTAACTACCCTGGGATTCAGAGGAGGGCTCGGATTAGTAGACTTACCTGGGTTAGGATCGTCAGGAATTCTTGGAGCCTCGTCATCCTGGCTTGTAGGCTCGGTACTAGCTCTCGCTGGCTCGTTAACGAGCTGTTTTGCGAGGCCCTTTTCCTTCTTCTCTTCAGCTTGAACTCTCTCCGGTAGTGTCTTCCCGCTTCTGAGGTGTACCGCTGCTATTTGGCCTCTAGGGTTCTCCTTGGGACGGCCCGAGAGTTGCCCTTGTGGTCTTGGAATCCGTGCAGCAAGGTCTCCTAGTTGGGAATCAACGCTCCTTTTCCAAATATCGAACTCTCCCCATCTTTTATCCTGTCGGTTCAGCTTGGCTTGGACGTCATCAACCTTGTTGTTCACTCCGTTGATGCTCTCTTTAATCTCCTGAACCCATGATGGCGTCTCCTGATGGCCTGGAGGTCGATATGGTGCAGGTCGTCTATCTTGTGGGGGCCCTGTGTAATTGTGATTTGTATTCTGATTGCCCCATGGTTGATAGTTGTTTTGACTTGTCATTATAATTAGGCTGGTTCCTATAGGGTCCTCTCATGTAATTCATCTCAGCTATCGTCTCACCGGTTCTAACCTGCTCAATGTTAGTGCAAGCAGAAGTACTATGCGCAGAAGAACCACATTCTTGACATGATTGAGAGGATTTCAGAAAACTTACCTGTTTCCTCAAACGGTTGACCTCATCTTTTAAGAACTGATTTTTAACATCGGGGTCAACTTCATCTCGGTTGGGCACATAGAGACGTTTTTGAGTTTGTGGAGTCTGCTGGGTTCCGTACATAGCATCGTAATTTGCCAGCTTGTCCAACAGTTCCCACGCCTCTGTCGGGTTCATCTCTATAAAACCGCACGCAGTATGCGTGTTGATGCGGTTCTTGGTCTCCGCGTTGATACCCTGGAAAAAGATTTCTTGCAATACATATAAAGGTTGCCCATGAGTAGGGCATTGTCTAAGCATCTCTTTAAATCTTTCCCATGTTTCAAAAAATGTTTCATTAGACAACTGGTGATAAGAGGTGATGCGTTTCCTTAACTCCGTTGTCTTAGCAGGAGGGAAAAACTTTGTAAGAAATTGATCATACAAAGCTTTCCAAGTCCTGATAGACTTAGAAGGTAGGCTCTCTAACCAGTTCAGGGCCTTTCCAGTAAGTGACCATCTAAAAGCTTTTAACAGAACATATTCTAGCGAGACACCTTCAGCAGCTATGGTGTCACATAAATCAAGAAAATTTCTAATATGCTCCATAGGTCACTCAGCAGGTTTCCCTTCAAACTGAGCCCATTTAATCAAGGATATAAATTGAGACTTGATCTCAAAAGGTTTCTCTATCGCAGGAAGCACAATAGGAGATTCTGGCACCCTCAGTTCCGGATGCATGTATTGCTTGGCATTCCTTGGATAGGCGTTTAGCTCTTCTTGCAGTCGAGCCTTATCTGCATCAGCGCCGTCCTTCTCGGCTTTTAGTGCCTCCATCTGGGTCCGGAGGATCTCTAACTCTCGAGCCATCTCTTCAGCTGTGGGCATGGCTCGGTTTTCTCTGAGTCGTCGGTGCAGGGAACGTTCGGGTTCTGAGTAATAACTGGAGCTATCAAACTGAAGCCTTCTTCGTCCTACCGGCATAAACTGAGAAAACAAACAAAGAAAACAAAAATTAAAAACAAAAACGGGGTCGGGCTAGTCCCGATCCCAAAGATAAACTAACAACTCGTTGCTTCCCAGGCAACGACGCCAATTTGTTGAGAGGGTTTCTTGACAACAAATAAATTTATAAGTCAAGACCCCGCTGAGTACAGTGGAGTCAGGATCGTTCCACAGGAAGCAAGGTTGTTTGTCTATCAATCTAATAAAAATCAAATAAAATCAAACACAATCACTCACGAGATGCCTCGTTAACGACCTTGTCAGGATCGTTACCGAACCACCGAACACAAAAATACTAACTAACGACCTAATTAAATTCCAATTAATACTCGGTAACAAAGCAAGTATTCAGCAACGAAGATTTACCAGAAATAATTCAATTAAAACAAAAATCTAGGATAAGGGACACCACAGCATAGCCAAGCATAAGAATTCGTAAGAAGATAAGATCATGCCTTCAAATAGATAGAGTCATCAACTTTCATTGACTTAACAAGTAAATTAATCTACTTTCATAAACTAACTCACTCTATTGCTTGTTTTGGATCTAAAGCTTGAAACTTTCGTTTTCAAACAATATCAACCTTCAAGTTACTATTTTTCTCTTTCAATCAAGTTAAAACTCAAATTACCTCAACTCCTGTTTCGGTATTAAGCACAACAAACAATCTCAATAAAGATAAAAGGCATTCAACACACAATCTTACTCATCAAACATGCTCAACTATGTCGGGCTTAACCCCAACCCTAGAAAAATAGACTACTCACTACTCATGATTAAGAAACTAAAAACTTCAATAAAAACAAACATTGAAACAAAACTCAAACTTAAATTACCAACAAAAATATCGTCTTACAGAGATTCAGAAGAAAACTAAACAAAACATTCACCGAACCACAAACTCGACAAACGAACCTCGTCACCGACTTCCGATCCGGTTCTCTCCCTTTCGGCCTTCCTCCAAATCTTCTCCAAAAACTAGCTCTAAAATTCGACTCTCCCCTCTATGCTAGATAGAAGGGTATTTATACTAGAAAATCCTTAAAAAACTAAAAAGGCTAAAAGATAAAAACTTTCCTAAAAAGATAGAAACAATCTCTAAAAGATAGAAATAAAATCTAGAAAGATATTAAACCCTAAAATACATATTCTAATAACCCATAAAGATTCTAAAAAGATACTCAACCGATACGGAAATAAATTCCCGCTCAGGATCGGTGAATAATAAAAATAATACTCGAAATCTTTCTCTTCGTGGCCTCGTTAACGACCCTTCACAGCCTCGTTAACGAGCCTGGGCTTTGTTTTCTTCAACACCTCCTCTTGTACTCTTAAGCTTTGACTTCTTAAATCTTGCACTCTCCCATCCTTCACTGTGATGCTCCAAATTTAGTTCCTTTTAGCTCCTTTTAGCACTAAAATCTGCAAAATACACAAAATAGCGTAGATTCACTCTTTTCGTAGATTTATGCAAAACTAACTAAAAATACTCAAAACTAAATCTAAACTAGACAAAACTAAACCTGATAAGCAAAGAAAACCTATCAAAACCTATACTAAAAAAATGCGAACATCAGGGTTCGACATAGTTGTACTGGGATATGTGACTACAATTTTACTGCTTTATCGGACCCAAAATTTCCCTTAACTTTTTCACGTGTTGACACTAATTGTTGCCTTCTCTATTGTCTGCTTGTCTTACTTGTTGTTTTAGTTTTGCAGGGCAAGGAAGTTTTTTTGTGTTTTCCCCTTTGTGAGGATAATGACGGCCGTTGATGAGTGTGAGCTGATTTCTTCTTTTCTTGAGATCGCGGTTGACCAGACTATTGAAACTGCTCGTGCATTTTTACATGTACACTTTTTTGGGCTCATTTTATGTTCTTTTATCCCTTTTCTCCCCCGTTGTCATAATGTTTCGCATAATCTGTTTCTTATGTTATTTGAATGTGTATGGTTTTTTTCTTTCTCTTTTTTATGCTTTATCTTACCAGTTTTAAGTGTATTTGTTTGTTTTAATTTCTCAGGCTGGCCGTTGGGTTGTTGATGATGCATTGGAATTGTTCTATTCTGGTGATGCTGCTGCTACGGTTTTTATGCTTCATTTGTTGACAATTTGCCTGATGTTGAGGTCTGTACCAAAATGTCATGTTGTCTTTGTATGTCTGTGTTGTTTTGTTTTTCTTAGGTTTATTCTTTTCTGTTTTTCCCAGGCTCCATTGTCTTCTCCTTTGACATAGCGATTTGATGTCGCCTCTACGTGCCTTGGGAAAAGCCCTGTTATGCAGGTAATGGGATTGCGTAAGTGACAACACTTGCTTATGTCGCGGCATGACTGTCATCTTTTTTTTTTTGGTGTGAGGCAAGAATTTCTGTAGAGACTGTACTTCTTTTTTTGTTCCGGCTTTTGGGATGTCATAAAGTAATTAAATTGTACTAAATGTCTCTTTTGTGTTTGGCTTCTTTTTTTTCCATACCGCCTTTGTGAGTAATATGGTTTTTCTTTCAGGCTGCGCCCTATTGCAGTCACGTTGACGTTGTTTTAAGTGAATGCGCTTTGACTGATGCGCTTTGTGAACAAGGTTCTTTTGTCGAGGTACTATTCCCTAATCTTTGCTCTCATTTTGATGTGATCCTGTATGTGCCTCTTTTTCGTCTTTATTTGGCCTTATGTATCGCCTTATTTTGATGGCCTTGCGCCTTGCGTTGGTGTTGTTATATATTTTGTGCAATTTACCTCTTATATCATTTGTGCTTATCTGTACACGCTTCTATATACTTCCTTTCTCACACCTTTTTCTTGTGCTTCTATATATTTTTTTCCAGGGTGTTTCTATTATGTGAAGTATTAACTATTATTTTTTGTGCATTCCCTTTGCTCTCCTGCTTTTTCCAAGTGATGTCTTCATGTTTTTTTTTCTGTGTTGTTTTAGTTTGTGCCTGATTGTACACCGTTTTGCCCCGAAGGATATGTTCTTCGAAAAAAGAGGAGTACTCGTGCTGAGGTATTCTTGTTATTGCATCTCCTTATATGACTGTCTATTCTGTGTTTGTTTAACTGTGTTGTTCATGTCTTCATTCCTTGTTCTTAGAAACTTGCGGCTTCTTCAAACCCTACGTCTGTTTTGCCAACTCAATTTGTGTTATGTAAGCGTAGGCGTACTCCTTCCGAGGTAGCTTCTACTATGAGATCCACATGTCAAATTAATTTATATTATATTTATTATCGGTGTCTATTCGTATAGAATTTTGTATACTATTTCCTTATGTTTATTTGGTGTATTTTTGCCCGTCTATTTAAGTTGTCGGCCGCTGCATTGTTGCCTTCTACTTCTACTACTTCTCCTGCTGTTGTCTCGTTCGTTAGACAGACAGAGATTGAAAAGCAAAAAAGCCGAAATCCCATGCCGATTGTGGTAAGCACATTTACCAATTATCATATTTCCTAATGTTGTTTCTTGTTTTCTTTCGTAATGGATTTCTCACATATCAGTTTTGCATTATGTTTTGTTTGCGTTATTTATGTAGGTGCTTTTAATTATAAGCTTTTACATGTTCTCTTTTTTCTCTTGCCAATTTCTTAGCATCCGCTGGTTAAGGCTTCCCGGTTAAAAAAGCCTACTCGGCTTCAAGTATGTTTATTATATTAGTTACATTATTTACATGCGTGTGCTTATGTCTATAGTTCCTTTCTTTCTGTTCTAACAATGTCTCTATTTTTTTACCTTCGTTTAGCTTGAGGAGGAATTGCTTGCTTCGCCGAGTTCAGATGTCATAACTGTTTTTAAGGCACTTGGAATGGAGCATGTTCTAGACGCTGCAATTCCCTTGCCTTCAACTGAAACCTGCAAATTTTGTGGTGCTTTGAAATTTGCGTTCGAGTGTCCTTCTCTCTGTTGTGCGAATGGAACCACTAAGCTTGCTGATATCGATATTCCTCCCCAGTTGAAGGACCTTATTGTGAACGATGGTGCGCTCGGTGTTCATTTTTGCAGATTTTGTCGTGCCTACAACAACTACTTCGCCTTCAACTGTCTAGGTGGCACTATTGATGCGAGCAATGCGAACGATTTTTTTACGTTTGTTTTACAAGGCTAGATTTACCACTTCCTGCCGAATCTAGTCCCGGATAACGAGGCGCCAAAGTTTATGCAGCTGTATTTCTACGATGGTGATTTGGAATTCGAAACTCGGTGTCGGGGTTTTGCCGGTTTACAGGCTGATTTAATTGCCGCTTTCATTGCGCTGACTGCGGCGAATCCGTATGCGTGCTTCTTCCGATCGCTGCGCAACTTTCCTATTCAAACGACGTCTCGTATACGGATTTCAAAGAATCCTGTTCTTGATCAGCGTGTGTACAATGCTCCGACCTCGGATGAAGTGGCTGCTATCATTCAGGATGATGAGTCGTATGACTGGATTAACAGTCCCGATGTTCTGGTTTATGGTGATTCGCCGCATGGCCATCGAATAATGCACTACTTTGGTTGTTATGATCCTTTACAATATCCGTTGTTGTTCACAAAAGGTGAGAGCGGATGGCATCAAGGTCTATGCCGTGTCCGTCCTGACGCTTCTCGGCGCTCTAATGCTGCTCCTTTTCCGATAGTGCCGGGTCAGACCCAGCGTGCAGAAGATATCTTGGATTTGGAGATGTCAGGTTGTGCTCTTCTTATCAATTATAGTCGTTATGTTTTTGGGGTTCTAAATTTCTGTCCATTTTATTATATTATGTATTTTCCTCATAATGTATTCCCGTTTTATGGTTTCCTAATGTTGTGTTGTGTTTCAGCTTCGTCTAACAGGTCCTCTGACGCAGGCAAGGCTTTGTCGTGTAGAGAGTACTATGCTTACAGGTTTCAGATTAGGCCCAATAATTACCTGATAAATATGGGCCGGATATTTGTGCAATACGTGGTGGACATGTATGTCAAGGTGGAGAATACCCGGCTGGATTACTTGAAGTACAATCAGGCTAATCTGAGGAGTGAGCTGTATCAGGGGATAGTTGACAGAGTAAGAGATGGCAACTGCTTGGCTTCCAAAATTGGGCGACGCGTGATACTGCCCGCCTCGTTTATTGGAGGGCCGAGGGACATGAAATGTCGGTACTTGAATGCCATGGCGCTCGTGCAGCGCTTTGGCAAGCCCGACATTTTCCTTACGATGACATGTAACCCGAAGTGGCCGGAGATAGTGGACAACTTGTTGCCGGGGCAGAATACGGATCATCGTCCGGATTTGGTTGCCAGAGTTTTCTATGCTAAGGTGCGGTTGCTGCGTGAACAGATTGTTGACAAACAGATATTCGGGCCCGTGGCTGCTAGGGTAGATGTCATAGAGTTCCAGAAGAGGGGGCTTCCTCATTTACATATGCTGCTGATTTTGGCTGAGGGTTCAAAGGTATCCGATCCTGACTGCTTTGATCAATATGTTTCCGCTGAGTTGCCTTCTTCAGATAACGTGAGGTTGCGTTCCCTTGTTGAGCACCACATGATGCATGGGCCGTGTGGAGTGCTGGGCCCTTCTTGTTCTTGCATGCGCAAGGTCGACGGTATTCCAAAGTGCAAGTGTGAGTATCCTAAACATTTTTCCGAGTTCACGACCTGTAATGATGAGAGCTATTTGTTGTATCGAAGACGTGACAATGGCGATTTTGTTGTCGTGAAGAGGCAGCGATTGGATAACCGATGGGTTGTCCCTTACAATCCGTATCTATTGTCCGCCTTCGATTGTCATCTGAATGTTGAGATATGCTCGACGGTGCAGGCAGTTAAGTACTTATATAAGTATGTTTACAAGGGCCACGACAAAGTGTGCTTTAGTGTTGGGCCTGATGGGCTGCGTGTTGAGGACGAGATCTCGTCGTACCAGTCCGGAAGGTGGGTGAGTGGACCAGAATCTGCTTGGCGGATATTTGAGTTTCATCTGTATTCGATGCAGCCAGCTGTTATGCCCTTGCAGCTGCACCTGCCGCACTTGCATGTCGTCAGGTTCACCGCTTCGTCGGACTTGACGGATATAGTTAACAATGAGAACATTGCCGGAGGCTAAGCGTTTTTTATATTTGGACTTTCCTAAGTTCTTCACGTGGTCGAAGACGAACAAGGTTTGGACAGCACGCATTGGGCCGAAGTGTGTTGGTAGATTGGCGTATGCAAGCCCTTGTGAGGGGGAGCGGTATTACCTGCGCTTGTTGCTTGTCAATATAAAAGGGCCCACGTCGTTTGATGATTTGCTTACTGTCAGTGGTCTGAGATGTGCAACCTTTAAAGAGGCCGTTGAGAAACACGGGCTGCTGCAGAGGGATGACTATGCTGAGTGCTGCTTACGCAATGCGGCTGAGGTGCAGATGTCGTGTTCGCTGCGTAAGTTGTTTGCAACGCTTCTATTGTTTTGTGTGCGCGTGGATCCCCTCGCTCTATGGTTCAAGTTCTACCCTTCTTTATCTGAGGATTTCGCGTTTAAGTTCAAGGGACAGACTACGAAAGTGTTGAATTTGACTTTCATGGAGGTGGCTCGCAATCTGGACGGTATGGGAAAGACGATGAAAGATTTCAACTTGCATATGTGTTCTGGATACGCGGCGCTTGGCTTCAGGTTGACCAGGGATATTGTCGACGCTGTGGACGTGCATATTCCTGATGAATATTTAAATGCGCACGAGAGGCTCAACGTTGAACAGAAAAGTGCGTACGAATCGATTCTGCACCATGTTGAGCAGGGCCTGCCCGGAGCGTTCTTCATAGATGGGTCGGGTGGCATTGGTAAGACCTTCCTATATTGTGCGCTTTATGCGGTCTTGACGAGGTTGGGCAAGGTCGTGTTGCCTACGACGACATCGGGAATTGCAGCCTCCGGTATGCCCGGGGGGAGGACCGCGCATTCTAGGTTCAAGATCCCTGTAGGATCCAGCGGTATGATTACGTCCGGTGTCTCCAAACAGAGTGCTTTGGCTTGTTTACTTAGAGAGTGTGCGCTGATTATATGGGATGAGGCGTCCATGGCAAAGAAGGATGATATCGAGTGCTTGGATCGCCTGCTTCAGGATATATGTGGATCGAATATGGTTTTTGGAGGTAAGGTTGTCGTCTTTGGAGGTGATTTCAGGCAGGTGTTGCCGGTTCTTCCTCACAAGTCTCAGACGGAGGTTCTGGGTGCCAGCTTAGTAAATTCGTATTTATGGCCTAAGCTGCACAAGTTCAGATTGCACATCAATGTGAGAGCGAGTCAGGATGCAGAATTTGTTGATTTCTTGCTTACGCTTGGAAACGGCGAGCTGTAGTCTGCCTGTACTGATGAGGTTGTTTTGCCGTCCTTTATATGCTGCCTCCCTGTTGACAAGAAGAAGTTCTCTGAATTGTCGGATGTCATGTTCCCTGAAATGCGAGAGCCTGGTTTGAGCTTTGATATTTTCAGTGCGCGTGCAATTTTATGCCCGACAAATATTGTGGTTGATTCGATCAATGAGGCTCTCATCTCATCCTTTGATGCTACTGCTGCGTCGTACTCCAGCTGTGATGCGGTTGTTGATGACAACCGTGAGTTATATCCGACTGAATTTCTCAACGCTTTGTGTCCTTCGGAAATGAGCCCTCACAATTTGGTGTTGAAACTAGGGTGTCCTGTTATATTGCTCCGAAATTTGGACCCTTCCAATGGCCTTTGCAACGGAACAAGCCTTATATGCAGAGAGTTTAGGAGAGACGTTATCGTCTGTGAGATGGCTGTTGGATACAACAAAGGTACGCGGGTTTTTATACCGCGTATAAATCTTCGCCCCCCTGAAAACACATACCCGTTCCAGTTTGAACGGAAGCAGTTCCCTATCAAGTTATGCTTCGCGATGACGATCAACAAATCGCAAGGACAGACTCTTGACCGTGTGTGTGTGTACTTGAATCAGCCGTGCTTCTCGCATGGGCAGTTGTATGTCGCCTTTTCAAGGGCTCGGACGAGTTCGACACTTACGGTTTTCTCTCCCCCTTCGTTTGATCCTGACTCTGGACGTAATCGCGTTCTCAACGTCGTATCTTTTGATCTGCTGCAGACTGCTGGAGTTTCACAGTCCGTTTCTATCTGACTACGGTATGCATACATTTTTTTATTAGTTATTTATGTAATGCTTTATTTTTTTTTGCAGACATGAGCTATGTTGTTATGTTGAATATATAAGTTATTATCCAGAATTAGTATTAGACCAGTTTTTTTTGTGCTGTTACACGAAATTGTATATCATGGTTATTTAAGTTGTAAAGGAGAGTAGAGTGTGGTTGTTTAAGCCTGAACAAATAAACTGTTGTGAAACAAAGAGGCAGATTCAAGAAGTCCCTGACGAGTTTTGAATCTGAAAAAAATGGCTTTATGGGGTTTTCTGATGTGTCTTGATCGAACAAATTTCATGTAAGTTTACTTCAAACTCTTATACTTTACCTTGTTCTTCTCTCATATATTATTCCAAATTGCAGTTTTTTGAAGGGTTTATACATAAACTTCGTCAATTTCTTGGTATGAATATATTATGCTATTTCCATTGCTTGATTTGTGACAATATTTTATTTATGGTGCAGTTTACATTCTAAGCATGCTTGTATTATTATTAGTTCACAATCACAAAGATAGCTTAAGATCCATTCCTTTTGTTTGATTTTTTTTTCTATTTTACGTTCCCCCTCCAAATGAGATTATTTTGCTTGCTTTTTACCTATTTCCATCCGCAAATGCCTTAGCTTGCTAATTCTGAGCCATGCCTAGCAGTATGGTAGTAGCTTGACTGCTTTTATACTATTTACAAGCATATCAAAAAATTTCCTCTCACAATTTTCTTGTAATTGGACAAGGCAAATACTTTAATATTTTTCAAATGAGATTTTTTTTTGGTAAATGATTAACATATATTGTTCAGCTAACCCTGATTTTGTAATTCTTTTATAGAATTGTTGGCAAAGCTCTGCAAATTGATGGTTAGTAGATACAGATCCTTACAGATTTTTCAGCTGAAGTTTACGGGTATTTAAGCTCTTTTGGTTGGATTTTTTGGTTTTGCAGGTTTTATAGTTGCGACTTAAATGTTTCTGTTATCTATTTTGTTGTAAGTTTTTTAAGCTCGTTAAGCCCCAACTGTTATATTTGTCAAGACAGTTTTGAATTCTCTCGTCAGTTTCCTCATAAATCAAGGTGCAAACCAAATGTATTTTTGTTGCTAACTACGATGTTCTATATTTTTGAATGGGGGAAGGGAAAGCGATTTCAAGTTATAGCAGGCAAAGCATATCTATTTTTTTTGCCCTTTTGATATAGTGCCTTTATTTAGTTACGCTTTATTTCTTAATATATACTCCCTCCGTTCTATTCTACTTGACACTTTAGAGCTAAAACTTTGTTGATTAAAACTTGTCATTTTTTAGCCTTTATTTAATAAATGTATTGGAAAGTGTTTATATTGACTTTTTTCTCTCCATCTATTGGTTTTAAGGATGTATTAGTAATTAATTTTTGATTACATTTAGAAAATTTTGGATTTTCAATAATATTTCTCATATTTTCAATGAATTTCTTAATATGTGTGAATTTTCCTAAAGTGTCAAGTAGAATAGAACGGAGGGAGTACTTTTTTGCTGTCCCTTTTTTGTAATCATTTTTTTTATATTTTTATTTTAGGGTGCTTAACAATAGCGAAGTTTTAGCCAATCGGTTTGCTACGTTTAAAGCACATCAGTTGTTGAAGAAAGATATTCCTATTATGACTCTTTTGGAGGCAACTACAACTCTGGTATCGAAAATATTATTGTATCTTCTCTAATATGTTAATACGAGTATAAAGTATGTGTTTAATTAACTTTTCTTTTCAATACTAAGCCGCTTTTTTGTTCTGTCTTTCGTAGATTTCAGATGTGTCTGAAGATCGTGTTATTCGTGTCGTGGCCTGTATTAAATGTTTTGATGACCATACTCCTTTGTCATTTCTTACTTGTCCGCGATGTGGTTATCATGGTAGTGGTGATGGATGTTATTCTCAAAGATGTCCTTTGTGTGTAGAGCCATCAACGTGCACTGCTAACTAAGTTTTGGCATTAACCTCAATGTTTATACTTATGGTATCGTAATTATGTGGTGAAATTTATACTTATGTTATCCTAATTATGTCCTCTTTCTTGCAGATTCATGCTAAAGTTCACTATCATTGATGGTGAAACTACTCTCTCACTTCGAGCAAAGCCAAAAACTGCTGAGAAAATCCTGGGAATTAAAGCATTAGATTTTATTAGCATGACAGCGCAGGTATAATATGTTTATTATATCATATATTTAATTTACTAAAATATTCTTCGTTATTACGTATTTTCCTATATTTTTCTATTCCATTGCAGCAAAGGGTTGGCTTTATACGAGACGTTGAAGAGTCTCTCAAAACTAAGAAGATTGGTTTTGTTCTTGCTGCAAATGATACGGGCTTTCACTTCTCCGAAGTTAAGTGGGACTTGCAGTATGTTGTTGAGGCATAAGGCAATGCTTTTATGATATATTATGTTCAGCGCTACTTTTAAAATGATGGACCATCTTCACTTTTGGAGTGTTTTACTATCAGTTTGTACTGGTTGTGTACCGTTAGTTTTTTTATTTGGCTTTTACATGCTGTATTCAGTTTGTAGTTATATGTATGCTGGTGTGGTTGTTATAATTTTATGTACATCCGTATAAGGATATGACATAACTGAAGTCACGTTATTTACATATTAAAATAAAGTATGTTGTGCTTTAATTATTTTTTCTTTTTTTTTGTATTATAATAAAAAAAAATTATTCTCTTTCCTCCGGTATTTCTTTTACGACTAAAGTTACTACCTAAATAGGATTACTTAATATATAATTGAACAGCACAAGACTCAAAGGATTGCACAGATGAGCCGATATAAATATAATGGCATATGAAAACAAAATAACTCCTTTAGAAAGAGAAACATAGCCTTGTGTATTACAAATCGATTCCAAAACTGCAACTAACATAAACTAGATACATATTATCACTTATATCAATTACGCTTTTCTAATCATATATATTCCGAACTTTCTTATGAGCTAAGCAATGCACAACGAATTTGAGTAAAAATTAAAATATCAAATTTTGTCGTGAAAAAAAAAAAATAATAACAATTACATAATATTAAATCAGTTTACTGAAAAAAAAATTTATGACACCCACACGATAATATAACACAAATTTATGGTAATTAAATGACCGTATTTGAAAGTTACGTACGCTTTTATACTTTTCTAATAAAATATGTAAATTGTTCGTAAACAACGTGTATCACCATGAACTGGTACTTATATTACCGGGCTTACTACGGAAGGTTTTTAAACCACTTGGCCGTTCGATCTGAAATATATATATATATATTTACAAAGTCCAATAACATTTCATCGGCCCATCAAGTTTTAATCTTTTCTAAAAAAAATGATTCCATTTAGAATATATTACTACATTTGTATGATTTATTTTTATTATTTAGTGTTTATGACCTGCTTTTCTTGCTTAATTTAGATGGATGTAATACATGTCATTATTGGAAAATACATTACATATCATGTACATTAAGTGTTATATTAAATTAATATATCCTTTACATATGTAATAACCTATCTGCTAATTCAAGCCGAGAAACAAACACCGTACCCATATCCTGTCACTTTTTATTCGGTGGTAAGAGGTCTATAAACTTGCGAACCTACCAGAACCATCGACATACAGCTACGTAAAAGTCTCTTCGCCGACCTTCTTCACCGTATGCTTCCCAGCTTCTTGTATTTTGTTGTAGTATGCTTGAAGATAATTTCCGTTTAATTCTACTTTATTTCAGATACATGTTAGACTCTCCATTATGTAATTGGATTTTCTCTTTTAATGGCCTGAAAAGGTTATAGCTATTGTTAATTGCATATTTTCTTTATGTACTTAAGTCTGAATACATCTATATTGAATTAGTCATGACTTTTTGGGCTCCTAGAAGTTCAATAAACTGGTAATCAAACCGATCAAGGAACTGAAATTGAACCACACATATATTAATTACAAAACGGCTGATTCGGGATAAAATTTCTATCTGTTTCCACATTTTCTCAATTAAATGATAACCATGGAGGGACCTTCACATCTGTATTGGACGTATAATAATTATACCGATTCATGTTTAGGACGACTTAGTAATGTAATTAGCTTTTTTTTTACTGCATTTTGGGCTACCTGATTATCTATTAGGTGCAATAATTATTATGTGTAACTTTGTTATCAGGTGTGCGTTTATATATGACGTTCATACCGGATTCGTTGGTCGCACACGTGCTGAGTTACCTACCTTGTAAAGACATCATCAGGTTTCAATTAGTTAGTAAAGCTTGGCGACAACTGATCTTGCATAACGCCTTTCCGCACCTCCACTTTGTGAATTTCCAACAGCATAATCCACATAAAGATATACTTGTTATACAAGGGGTAGAGAAAGATTGTGTGATACGCTCTTCAACGACACTGAAGCAGATAGGATCTGCTATAGATAGTTTGGGACAACATAACATATGTGATAGGTGGGAATATCATCAATCTTGTGATGGTCTTGTATTGCTGACACAACGGATCAAACCTTGCGATGAAAATTACACAGGCGATTACATCAACATATTACTCTGGAATCCTTCTATAAGAAAGAGATTAAGATTACCGAATCTTGCTATAAGGAAGGAAGATTGGCGCATAATAGCAATTCTTGACTTAGGCGTGGCCTATGTACAAGCATTACAGACCTATAGGGTTGTTCGATTGATTTTCCATGGGCCGTTGCTATATGAGATCGCCTTCTTCACTCTTAAAACATTAGAATGGACTCGTCATCTCTACGAAGAGCAGCCTTTCTTATGGAGACATGACTTTATGAAGACAGTTGGCGTAGGGCATGCTGATAAGATGTATTTTGTTGCTTATAATGAAGATGATCTGCTAGCAGAACTTGTGTCTATTGATTTGAACACCAGTGCCCTGACCAAAATCTCATGCCCGAAAGGTATGTACGACGCTTACACACCTGTGACCCAGTTCGAGCCGGTACAACTCAACAATGGAGCCATTTTAGGGATCTCCGATTTTATGACATCTGTGTGGTCTCTGGAAAACCACACTATAGTTAATGAATGCCCTGTATGGCACAAAGCATACACCTTTGATCTCCCTCTAACATACTATAAACGATTGTTAGTAAACAACGTGATCATCTTACAACGCGTTGAAACACCTTATCCTCACCGCCGCCATACAAGATCCGGACATCACTGCTATTACTGTGAAATTGGATTACGTCACCGTCTTCAGATAAACAGAACTACAGATGTTATCTTACATGGAAGCAGTATAACTACTTTCACCACATGTGCACATACATCCAGACACTCGCACTTCTACATACTCCTTTGTGATAGTATAAGCTAGGTAAATAATTTAGTATACTTTTTTATCTTCATATCTACATTATTCATTGCATACTTTTAACAAAGCTATGCATTTCTTTATCCTTTATATCCATCTAATTCTAATGCAATAAACATTTAATCTTTCTACTATCATATTCACATAAAATTATGTACTTATTTATATCGGGTATGTATTGTAACTTATACTGGTTATTCGTGTATTTGGTGTGTACAGGTACACCTAACATCTTCAGAAGATAGCTTATGAGTAGATGTTTTTTTTATAAGAGTTGTCATTTTATCAATATCCAACATAGCCCAGTTATTATAGTGGTTATATTATGGTCTATGGCTTTTGCTACATATAGATACTCTTTTTTATGTTCTCTAAGTTATGTTTAAACGTCAATAGGATTTAAGACCGTTATGTTTAGGGCTATTCATCGGTCCAAAACCGAACCGAACCGTAAACTGAATTTCGAAAAATCCGGAACCGAGGACCGAACCGAATAAGCTCGGTTCGGTTCGGTTTGGTTCAGGTAGGAACCGAAGTAACCGATTAAGTAAAAAAACGACCCAAAATAAAGAAGTGAAAACCCTAAATCAAACTAGAACCGAACCAATTTCTACCCAAACCGAACTAGAACTGAACCAAACCAAACCGAACTAGAACCGAATTAAACAAAAAACAAACCAAACAAATCCATTTTTATATTAAAACCGAACCAGTTTGAATTCTGAACAATGAAAAATTTTAGATGGGAATTTAGGGTTAAGGATAAAACTGTACTTCCCCCACTTATATTTATATTTTTATTTACATATTAAAAATATCGGTTTACCCGAACCAAACCGAAACCGAACCGAACCAAACCGAAAACCGAATTACCAAAAATCTTGAACCGAGGACCGAACCGAAGTACCTTGGTTCGGTTTGGTTCGGTTCGGTTCGGTTCGGTTTTCAGGTAAAAAACGAACTACCCGAACCAATGAACAACCCTAGTTATGTTTACTTTATGACTAAATACATATTTTGCCCGTGCTTATATTAAAATTGGTATGTATTTTTTTAGCATAGTTCTTGTTATTATTCTAACTGAATTTATCCTTTGTATTAAATAGCCTTCAAAGAGCTATTGGGTATGATTTATCGAACTAGCTCTTGACTATAATATTGTAGAAACAATTGTATACTTGCCATATTCAATTACATTTTTTTGTTCAAAATCACAGTTACGTGCATTACTTGTAAACTATATCCCATTTTACATCCCGTACAATAATTCCATAAATTTATGTCTGATTTGATGAACTTTGCATTAATGTTATTTGAACCTCATTCAACCAATTTGGGAATATGAATAAAATTGTGCGTACTATTAGGACCCCGTGTTTGAAAATACAGTATATTTTTGGGTTGGGCTTTTAAAATAAATGCTATAAAGTGTACATATTCTACAAGTGGTTTGTATAAAGATGTATAATCAGTCACTTATTAAACACTATAAATATAGATTGGGCGGTAAATATACATATATTGTAATTTTATGTTAATTACAAAATTATCAAACCTTACTATAGGTTTTTCTAAAAAAATTATGTATATATATAATTGTGCAAAATAATATTTTTTTTCTTTAAAGTTAAACACATATGTAGTAAAAAATTAAGCCAGAACAATTTGTTCATAGTTAACCATATATAAACATAAAAAATAAATACAAAAAATAAGAACTTTAAGTGAAATATATAAAAAATTGGGTATTTCATTTTAATACTATTATTTAATATAATATTTTTTTAGAATACTTAGGCCGCAAACTAAGTGTGCTGTGTTCATACACGAAGATAATAGCAATCATAATAAAAGAAATTTATATTTAATTGAACCTAATGGAATTGGAGAAGCATTTGAAAAGCATAGATAATAGGCCGTGCATAAGGCCACTAAAGATGAAATATTAACATATCCCCACTTACTAAGTGGCCCATTAACATACTCCCATTTATGCAACTGGACTGGATATATAAGCCTGAAAATCAAATGTATATAACTGGAATAGATCCATTAACTTCCTAGCACCGCTTGCATTTCGATCCGCTATAATTATACAATTACAATTAGCATTTCGAAATGGTCGGCTCATTTTGTTCTTTATGTAAAGAGTCCATACCTTATAGTAACCCATCGCAATTACTACATTTATTTACTAAATATTGATGAGCTCTCCTAATCCAAATATTTTTATATGGTTTACCAATTGCACAATGTTACATTATATAATTCCTACCATTTATGCATTTAACTCTCTTTATAATTTATTATACAAGTTCCACTTACAAAAATTGTCATATGATATATATTAATTTATATTTAACTAGGCTATTGTGTTAAATGCTTTTTTATAGTGCTTACAACTGGTCAAACAATGTAATCATCTGCGTCGATTTCTGCATCTTTTATCACTTAACTCCATATTTCATACCCTACCAATAAAAAGCGTTCGTTTATCCTATTACAACATAATAAGATAAAATACATTATATATCATATTACATCTGATTATTTGTTACTAACCATTTAAAATAATTATTAAAAGCTTTAAACCTTTGTAGTTTATATGATAATATATAGAGAGAGCTGTCAAAAGCTGATTCGACCCGAAAAAACGACCCGAACCGTCCGAAAAATTTAGGATTAAGCCCCGAAAATTTGAACCCGAAACCCAAAATAAAGCGAACCCAATAGACTCGAAACCCGTTGGGTTCAAACCCGAAAAAACCGTTGGGTTGACACAATTTGTTATATTTTATGAATTTATAATATATTTTGAAAATTATAATATATTTTATTATTAAAATATATAAAAAATAATAGATTTATTATTAAATATCATTTTTGAAATAAAAAATATTTTAATAATTGTAAAAAAAATTAAATTTCGTGACCTGTTAGGTCGACCCGACCCGCCCGACAACCCGCAATGACCCGACCCGATGTGACCGGTGACCCGTTACGACCCGAACCTGACTAAACCCGAACCTGAAATAACCGAACCCGCACCTGAACTGACCAACCCGTTTGACACCTCTATATATATACAAAACAATATTATTATAATGTATATTAAAATTCAACCATATAAATCTTCACCACTGCACCTCCTCTCTTAACTTCTCACCTTTAACGATAGCTTACACCTAAATTTTTTTTTTCCGTATCCAATTGCCTATTATTTATTTATTACGTTTTTTTTATCGGTTTAATAGTCATTATATTTGTAAATTTACTCATATTTACGTAACCACTTAATAATTTATGATGCTATACAAAGCTACACACATTAATTTTATATATAAAACGACTTGCATCTACGTATTCATTTACAATAAGATACATTATTTTATTGCATAAAAATTATTTTACATACCAAATACATTACTTGTATTCATACATTCGGTTACATTCCAAATTATACACGCTACAAAACCACGTCTGCATATTTTTTTTTAGCAAAATATTCTAATAATCTCGGTGTGATTAGGCCACTTATTTCGTAGCAAGCTATCTTACATACTAATCTTATTTGAGTTATATAACATAGCATCTTACTATTTGCATACTGCTTATTCGATAACAGGTTTCATTGTAGCGGGACTGCACTTCACTATTTCACCCGTTAGAGGAAGACGAACTTTGTACTTTCGATTGTTGGGTCACCTTTGGATAACCACTCCTTTCCACCATCCAACTTTAAACCATGTGTGTACAACCTCTCCAACATCATACGTTTCTTGATACGCGAATATAGGTGGACGTACTATTACTCATGTGGGAGGATTTGCTGGAATTTTGATTGCCCATCCTCATTATAAAGACTACAGTATTCCACTCCATAGTGGTTATCAAAGTGAGCGCTTATAATTGTTGCTTCATAGTACGAACCTATATATTTTTCGGATGTCTCTTTCACTTCTATGGCTTCGCCAACATCATAGAAATAATCCATATTACCTATACACAAAAGTTATTGCTTTCTAATTATATTTGGTAATTTAATACATTTACTAATATGTAGTATAATTATATTTATTTACATACCTTGGCTTCCATTCAACACCTCTTCACTTTCATTCAGCTCCTCTTCACTTTCATTCAGTTCCTCTTCCATTTGCTCTATTTTATCTCTGTTGTATGTATAACTTACTAGCTATTTTTACACTACTAGCAATAAGCCGCGCGTTGCGCGGCGATTATGAGACGGATAATTTATTAGTGTAGAGATATAAAAATGACATTTCCGTAAATTTATGTAAAAGGTCAATTTTTTTGGGTATTAATTTACCTGACTTCACGACATCCAATGTCTTAAAAATTGTTTTATTACGTATACGAGCTTTCTTCACAACTAAGAAACGAACTTATCCGAGCTTGCTTACAAGCGAAGTAACTTGGACACGTTTTTCGAGACATGTTAAAATTACCCATTTACATCCAATTATCACTCAAGTCGATCACGCTATTCCAGGAATATATATCCCGATATTACTTAAGAGCTAAGCAATGTCGACACGAATTTCGAGGAACATTAAAATATCAAAATTATTACTATACGAGCTTTCTTCACAACTAAGAAACGAACTTATCCGAGCTTGCTTACAAGCGAAGTAACTTGGACACGTTTTTCGAGACATGTCAAAATTACCCATTTACATCCAAATATCACTCAAGTTGATCACACTTTCAAGGAATATATATCCCGATATTACTCTAAGCAATGCCGACACGAATTTCGAGGAACATTAAAATATCAAAATCAACTATATGAGCTTTCTTCACAACTAAGAAACAAACTTATCCGAGCTTGCTTAGAAGCGAAGTAACTTAGACACGTTTTTCGAGACATGTAAAAATTAAACATTTACATCCAAATATAACATAAGTCGATCACGCTTTTCTAAGAATATATATCCCGAGATTACTTAAGAGCTAAGCAAGACCGACACTAAGTTCGAGGAACATTAAAATAACAAAAGTATAATTGAGAAATAATAAATAATAACAACCGCACGATAGTGTTATATAGAAAACTGTAAAATGAACGGACGGGATTCAATAATTAACCGTGCTTTTATAGTAATATAGATATAAATATAAATATAGAAGTATAGAAGTATAGATATAAATATATAAGAATTTTAATCTAACTCATGAAGCCACTTATCTAAATGCATGTTTGTATCGAACTATACATATAGATAAAGTGTCAAATCATATAACTCTTTAAATTCTATCCTTTATACTTACTATTGCAGCCTATATGAATTGTCCCATCAACTTATTAATTTTTTTTATCCTTCAAACTTACTTTTGCAGCTTATATGAATTGTCCATCAAGATATTGTAATCTATTAATTTTTTTTTTCCGTTAGTATGACAATGTCCTTTTTTCATGTTTTTATTCTTTTACATCAATTTTCAATCCATTTTGTTATTTATTTTTTACGCGTATTCAATTCTTTTATATAAACTGATTGTTATATTAACACATAATATGTTACTTAATAATACTCCATGATTGTGTTTCTTTAGCAGTACAATATTATAAATCATTTACGACAAAATTGTTAACTATTTAGCAATACAAATTTACTGGAGATCTCAATTAATATATTGCCCTCACTACTATAAATTTATTAATTTCTTATATTGAAAAGCTAATCCAAAGTATGACACAATTCCTGATAATTATATATTTAGAAATATAACTGTGTCACCAGCTAACCGGATAACATAATTACGTCTTTTCATATTTTATTTTGGTAACCTATAAACAATATATTCGATTTTTACTTCCGCACCAATATTTGGTATTTTTTTTTGCAGTGAATGTTCAAACTTATCTTATTATAGTTTCATGAGATAGCATATGGTACACTTGTCAATTTTTTAGTTACTCTACTTGTCTTTTAATTTCTGACACCACATTTTATACATATCTTGTATTATTGTCCCCCATTTTATTATATTATTATTCATCTCTATACTCTCGTACACATTATTTTTTTTCTTCGGAGTTACATTGTTTTTTTTCTTGGTCTTAACATTTACTCCATCATTTTTTCCCATTTTTATTACCTTTAAATATCATATATATCTCGTAAATTTTGTTTTCAAAAAAATAAATATTTACAACATACTAATTAAACATGTCATTAACAAATTTAGTTAACCTAATATACCTGCTCATCTAGAAAAATTTGTATCATCTTATAACTTATTATTACTAATACTCTATTTTTATATTTTAAGCTATGTTTTCTTTTAAGCAATCTATGATATTGGTATTAACAAAGACAATAGCATTCTAATAAACTCCAAAAAACAAAGGCATTATAAATGAAATTTGTAAAAAAAAAATAAAATGAAATCAACATCCTTTAGGTCAAAGTAGAGAGCCACATCTTACGTAGAATATTAAAAGGCCCATATTAAAAGGTCCAATACTATATAATATCCATTAACCCTTTATTATTTTATGCGTAATTACCATTTCCTTTTTTTTGGGATGTTGTAAACTAAATTAATTATAACTCCTGACTCTAATATTCCGCCTTTCTCCTGGTGAAACCTAATCTCCCGATTACAAACCACTTTTCTGCTTCTTTATCCCCTATCGTTCTCGCTCGTATCGCACCTGAACGACTCAGTCTTCCTGCCCCTTGTGTCGCCATCCACGCCTTCTCCAATGGCCCACACAGTCGCTACACCGTTTCCTATTTCGTGCCGACACTGTCGCATAACCCTAACGCCGGCCGCCACACGACTCTCTTTTGCTCTTATCCGCGGCTCTGCTTCTCTGGGTGAGTGAAACGTACCTAGGTTCTTAATAAGTTTTCAGCTTTAAGCTCGAGGCTCATTTCTACAGTTGTTATTTGATTTGCTTTACAGTGTTTGCTAATTTACTGACCTAGATTTTTTTTACTGACTTTTCTGTTTTATCAAATTAGATTGGGTAAATTAAGTGTTATTCTGTTACAAAATTCTGTTAAATTTGGATTTATACTACTTGTATTGCATTTGCGGTGCTAGATAAGATAAATCTACAATAAAACATTGCAGGAACCGGATCAATTCTGTCAAATTTACATCTAATTTATTTTATTTATTGACTACACCATAATACAACTACGTCAGACAAGGTCCGGCTATCTCACAATCATTTACATACTAATACTCGTGATCGAAAATGAATTATTGGTTGGCTTAATATTGCAGACAAAGCTTACTATAACTGTCTAAATATGTCGACGATGATATGATTTCACACTATTGAGTCGAGTTGCTATTACAACTCACGTATTTATACAACATCTTACCTCATTAAACTAAGGACTTTGACTCTTGAGTAATCCCGTTCCAACCCAACAAGTGTTGTTATTAATTATGTTTCTATGTACCATTGGCTAACCCAATTATATATGTACATATCCGTAGTCCAAAAGAGATGCCATATTTTCCAGAAGCTGTAATCTATCAAATCCTTGGCTACCTACCCGCCAAGGACTTGGTGAGGAACCAAATAATCTCAAAGAATTGGCATAGGATCATACTCACGGATCGCTTTGCACGACATCACGTCACGCACTTCAGGGCCAACATTGATGAAACAGAGGTGCTCGTGACACAGGAGCACAATAGGGAAGTAGTCGTGCGATCATCAACCACTCTCTTGCAAGTCGGTCCACCAATCCACAATCTGGGATATATTATAGAATTTGAGAATTGGATAGCGCTCCACTCATCAGAAGGTGTCATGTTACTCAAACAGTACAACATTAACGACCACTACAGTCCCCTCCTGCTATGGAACCCATCCATCAAGAGAACCCTCGTGGTCCCTGATTTACACATACCGGCATATATCGACCCCTTCTTCGTCCGGCAGGTTCCTATAGGCGTCGCTTATGACAACACGGACTCCTCTTACAAAATCATCGTCCTCGTATTTTACACGGACGTCTTAGGTTAAGTTTCATCTTTCACAGTAAACACCCTTGCCTGGACCACCAGACCACACTATACCTTCCCGATCACATTCAACTACAGCTTACAACATCCCACCCCGGTTGCCTACCAAAACAGCTTATTCTTCCTCCACACAGACGACGACTCACGCACTCTACACCTCCTTTCCTGCGACCTCCAAGAGACCAAGCTCACTGAAACTGCATGCCCACCGGGAACTTATCGGGCACCAAATGAGTCTTGCCATTTCTCCCTCGTACTTATTGACGGAGGAACGACTCTTGGATTGACCAACTACACAACCATAGTGTTCACCCTAGAACCCTCACACATCGATCTCAAATACCGTACGTGGCACAGCAGATGGGGTTTCAGCTTGCCTGCTGCTGATGTAGAACACATGAAGACAAGCAACGAGATACACATTCACCAGTTTACTTAGCAACGAACATGCAGTGTACCGCTGGAAAACAGGTTAATCGATTACACCGATATAGCCCAACGCCACAATCTCCCTACGAACACCACGCTCACTATCATGACACCTTCACAGGCTTATTCAAGCTTCCACAGAATAGAGGCATACTATCAGAATCTCGCCCTCTTGAACACCAGCAGCGTAATAACAAAACACCCGGACCTCCATTAACACATCTCCCGATTCTAACATTTCTCTAACTGCCTTATAATATGCAGCTTAATTTACCTATTTTGTATAAGGTTACCACCCCCAGACATCATGTTTCCATGCTTTTGATGCCAGTTGTTACATATGATCATATAGTTTGAGTTGTATGGTTTTTTTCCCCTTTTTACGCTTGGTTAATTTTCTAACCGTTTTACTTCCCGATAAGAAGTTCGGTTGTTGTTTCGTTGTATTTTTTGCTTATTTCGCCTCCTGTTGTTCGTACTCCTTCTATATACTATTATTTAATATTTCCTGTTTGCAATTTTATGTTTATTTTCTGACTTCATTATCCTATATTTGTGAGCTTACGCTTCGCTTTCTTATCATAGTTGTTCTTGAATTACTTATAAGATTCATCATGTTTAGGGTTATTTTCTTACTTGAATTCATACATCGACTTCTTGTTTAACTTATAAACTTACTGTATCAGTAAAACCTAGCTCCACAATTATACTGTTCATAAAATGAAAAAAGCAGTAATAGGTATCTTAAAGTAATATATACAACAAAATTTTTCTTTTTAATTTTTTTTTATAATACGTTGCACATTAATATTGTTACTAATACATACCTATTCGTAATGGTGTAATTCATTCAGATGACGACACATGAAGTCCCTTATCTTTGCACTCGGAATTCCGCTGCTTCACAAAATATTCCTGACGACATCCTCTCCCACATTCTGACGTACCTGCCGGCAAAGGATCTTATCAGATACCAATCTGTGGCCACAAATTGGAAGGCCATCATACAAAGTGATGAATTTACGGATGCTTACATTCGCAATTTTGAAAACAACGTGAACGAGGCTGAACTACTGGTCCAACAAGAAAGACAAGGAGATTCCGTCATGCGTTGCACCGCAACACTCTGTCAACACGGATACCCACTGGATACAGTAGCACTCCATAGGATCTTTCATACCTGGTCACCTTACCAATCCTCCGAAGGATTAACATCACTCATGCAGTACTTCAGAGGCAAGCACAACAGACCCCTTCTATGGTGGAATCCTTCAATTCGGAAAACACTGCTCCTGCCCGACCTTCCCCGGCCTACGAATACGAATCCGCTCTCCATTACCCATGCCGACCTGGGCGTAGCTTACGTAACTGCGCAGCGCACATACACGGTGACGAAGCTCGTATTCAACGAACAACAGCTGTACAAGGTCGCGTACTACAACCTCAACACGCTAGAGTGGGCCACTTTAGAGCCTGAGACTGAGGCGCTCGTCTGTGCCGACTCATATAAAATAACGCCTGGGACGCCATACAAGGACCGACTCCTCTGCCTCGTCTACGACTTCCCAGAATTCACAGTTCGGCTATTATCTTGCCACACTACAATTGCAAAAATTGACATAACACCATGCCCTAAAGGTGCCTACATGGTACCAGACGAACCAGCAGATTTCGATCTCGTACTTTTAGATGGACGGACGACAATCGGCCTCTTAGTCTTCCTCTCCTCTATTTGGACACTTGAACCACAGGACGCGCCAATAGGACAACGAACATGGCTAAAACGATACACCTTCTCGTTGCCCTTCGGCCACGTAGTGTACATCACATTGGAAAACGAGCTCATCTTACATCAGAGATTCAGAGAGCCCCCGCACGAAGACGAAAACGGTGACGCCTACATTGAAATAGCAAGACGCCATTGCCTTTCCAAGAACACAACGACAATCATCACTGCACCAGCAGCAGCTTACAGAAGAATCAAATACATATCCGCACACATCCAGAGCATGGGTCTCTTAAACAACCGCAATGCAAAGACGGCCTCGC
Organism: Fallopia convolvulus; assembly: GCA_964016875.1. Taxonomy (NCBI): domain Eukaryota; kingdom Viridiplantae; phylum Streptophyta; class Magnoliopsida; order Caryophyllales; family Polygonaceae; genus Fallopia; species Fallopia convolvulus. Next base: position 23,896,690 of record OZ024730.1, read on the forward strand.
CAAGCGATTACAGCTACCTCAACAGGAACGTCACTTTTACATCGCGCCCTAAAGCATTCGGCTTAGTTTGAAGCCCCTTTTTCGTGTTCTCTATAATATTTGGTACACCTCTGTCTATCATATTTTATATGTCGCTAAAGCAGAAGTTGCGTTTTTTTTTGAAGATCACAAGGATTCCCCTCAACCTTAATCCAATCGAGAGAAAAGTCTAACACATGCATTGTGTACTACTATATTCGTGTAATCATGTAATACTTATACGTTTTGAAGTGCAATGCGTTTAGTATATCTTAGTGGTTGTATGTCTAATGTTAAATATATGCCTAAACTTGTGACTTTATGACCCTTATGTTGTTATTAGTGGAAATCTTGTATGTTTTTTTATAGTACTCCTAGGTTATTGCTGGATTAAACGTAATATGCAAATACTGTAGGATCGAGTCTTGGCTTTTATTTCACATCTTATCACTTAATCTGGTACGACTGGTGACGGTGAAATGCTACAATTTATAAACAAATGTTGATTGTTATACCATATGTTCATTTCATTTACAAACATGGACTACAAATTAGCAAGAATAAACTACATACACTCAACCCTTATCTTGACTTTTTTACACGAAACCACTCCTTATTTTGATTTCTATAAATAACCAGCTTTTATTTATAGGCGAATTTGCGGATATGCCCCAAAAAATGTTGGTAAAGTAAAAAATATCCTCTTTTAGATTAAATAACAAGTACTGCCCTTTTGGGTATATTTTACAAAGAATTTTTTTTGTTTTTCATCCACTACAAAATTAAAAAAAAAATCCAATAGAAAAACAAATGAAAATAGTGTTCCTTATAAAAAAAATTTGATAAAAAAGAATAAAAATATGTAATCTTATTTTGATAAGATCGAATCTGTTTAAATCATAAACTCGTATTTCAAAATCTTATTTAGTAATAAAAATGATGATAAAAACAAATATTCCAACAATAGCAAACTCACTTTCAGCATTTTCAATCCCTTATATGCAAACAATTGATAGGTAATTAAGCAACAAAATAACAAACTGCACTTAATTCACCATTCGCAAAGAGATATTGGTTGCATCCTGCAACAAGATGCTGGTTCTTCTAATTGAAAATTCAATCAAGAATAAAATTCTTCTAATCGGCAATTCAATTAACCTACACATTAGACACAACCTTCTCCTGAAGCACCCAACCTTTCTTTAAACTAACTACAAATCAAAAAGCGAAACAAATACATTACATTTTCTGAAATCTCTTCAGTTTTCTAGGATCTCCCCATCCCAGTGGAGATCTCGTCCTGCAAATCCTTCCTTCCCGTCCACCGTGCATCTGAATGAAACACACAGGTCCCGGTATTTTCGTTGACGGAACCGGCGAGATGTTACCGTTCTACCAAGAATCTCCTTGATGGTGGTACCGCTGATAGCACGCCGGCACCGTACCTTTGCTTGACGCTTTTGCACGACAATCTTCACGGTGACGCGGAGACCCTTCCAATCCTTCATTGTATCCTTGGCAATGTCTTCTCCGATCTTCCCTAGATACCGAGTGGCCTTATCTTTGGGGCCATTGAACTCGCCGCTTTGACCTCACCTCCGCTAACCCGAACGAACACATCCACAACCTGTGACGGTCAAACTTCGGCGGCATGGCGATGGAGAAGGGTTCAAATGCTTTAAATTACGATGGCGATGGAGAATGATTCAAAAACTTTGTAGTGCCGAACAATAAGAGTGTATGTATATTACGAGACCAACAACTTAGATTTTGATAGATTTATGAAATAGATGAAAATCTGTTTTGTTGACTATTTTAATTATTATAGTTGTTTAATATAATTAAATTTAAATAATTTTAAAATTTTACCTTTTTAAAAGTAAAAAATTTGAAAATTTGGATAGGCATGTAATTAAATTGGATATTTAGTTAGTTTTATTTGGCATTGATGCAAATTTAATAAAACAAAGGCATTTTTACTATTATAAATTTTTTTGGGGGGACATGGACTACAATAAACACTTATTTTATATTCTACTTGCATTTAGCCATTTCGTATCCTCCTCTGTTAAATCTTGCCTTAAAAAAAGGGGAGTCTTCCGTTAAAATAAATAAGGCCTTTTTTCACCACTAGGACCACCTTCGCACATGAATTAGGTGATATTTAAACACTGGGGTAAAATTTGATTTCTAATTTATTTAGTCTCCTGTTTTCCTTTTCGTTGGTTTGTATCTATAGTATTTAAATTTTTTTTTTTCATCAATTTGTAATGTTCAAATCTTCAACTCGGATCCATTTCTCTTTATGTGCCTCTTTCGTGAGTTTCAACTTTAATATATCATATCTCTCTTCCTATTATATAAAATGTATTAGATATATAAAATTGGGTTACATATAAATTAATGTATATAATTTTATTTTATTTCTCCTTTTCTTTTTATGAATCCCCCGCCCCCAGATTTCATTCTCTTTCATGACTCCTACCATGAGCACCTTCACATTGTCTCTTTCGCGGGTTTAAATTTTTCGTCCATTCCAATTTATATTTATATTAATAAAAGGGATCTCTTATGGGTGATAACCATTATTATAAATTAAACACAAATAGTTTAAATTTGAATACTTTTTAAGTGAAGAATAAATATTATTATGAACGTGCTTTATTGAAGTATGACCTTCCTCTTCTAGCTCATATCATTTAGTAAAATCATTATACAATTTTTTTTTACGTTTTCTTTAGAATTAATATGACATTTAGATGAATGCAAAAAGAAGAAAATTAAATGGTGGTTTTATGTAGAAAGTCAAATATAGGGTGGTTTATTGTAAAGGGGCTACAATAAAGGGTGGCTTTATAGAGTTTACCTAATGAATAGTTCTATTGACCAAACCCTTATCTTTATTTATAGCTGTCACTACCAAACCATTAGCTATCGTTTTTTAAATAGTACATTAATAGGCTTCCACGTTCCGCGTATTTTAATTCTAACTAGACTTCGTTTTTTATGGAATCGTGGTTTATACTATTTTCAAATTGGGTTTACCTGTTTGTTGATTATATACCTAAATTCAGGATTCTGTTAATTTATAGATTATTTTTTACCATGATTTTAGCCGATTTGAATTCTTTTGGATAGATATCCACTTAATTATTTATGCATAGGTTGTTCAAACTGTTTAGTTTTGTGTAATTTATTAACAAATTTACTCTTCTTTTTTTTTACCTATGTTTTTCATTTTACCAAACCATTAGCTTCTCTATAAGAGACGATATTAAGTTTATACGTCTTACTGTCTAAAATTTATTACAATATGTCAATTGCATATGTTAAATACTTTGTCATCATGGTTTACAATTCATGTTGGAAACAAAATTTCCTCTGAAAGTATAATGATGGTTGTATACTACGGCAACCTCGAGCATCGCGTGCATTTTTCTGCAACTTTTGTACAAACTCACTCACTATTCTGCATATCCTAATTGTTTTTTCCCTGCTTGGGTATTTTTGCTCTGTTTTTAGCTGACAGCTATGGACATTCCTAAGACTTACCTTAGTGATCTCCCGAGTAGTGTATTGCCGTTGCAGAAAAAACTAATACTTAAAGTTACTATGAAGAAAGTTGCTGAGCAAATAGATGGTCGGGCCTATCAAGCATATACCTTTATAGATGAACATGTAATACTTTTTTTTACCAGCTAAACTTAAATACGTACAATATCTTAAGGATTACTGATTTCAGGCTTTTAAATATAGGGCATAAGGCGACGCGCAAATGTATTCGGCCAACAGGTTGATATCTTTGACAGTCTGCTGTTTGAAGGAGAAGTATATGAAATTATGTTTCCTATTGTTGACCGTGCTGATTTCCAAGATGCAATGTATGGAGGAGAACAACAGCTCACTTTGTCAAAAAAAAACAAAATTTCCATTATCCCTCCATCTGCGCACACTATGAAATTTGAAGCTGCATATACCCCGTTGTCCCATATTGAGAAAATGTTGTTTCAACACACTTACGGTATACTTTTGAGGACCTAAAATTCATACTAATTTCCGTCTTTTGATATCCTTCATAGGTGTTGCATTTGTTTGTTATAATGTGCGGATATCACAGCCGTAGTTGTCAGAATTGATCCAATTCGTAAGAAGAGATCTGTAGCTACTTGGCTTCCAGTCGATCTCGCAATCCTGTATCTCATAGATGAAAGGTATTATTACAACTAGCTACTGTAATGTTCATGAAACAAGTATAAATTCATCCGCTTGTTTTTGTCCTCTACCTATATGCTTTCAGAGTTGGCGATGTGATTCATTTATTTGCTTGGGGAGAGTACGCTCATTTCTGTCATAGTGTAACAAGATGCACATACACCTACACTGTTATGAGTTTCAATGACGTGTGCACTGAACAACACAAGGGTATCTACCCTAAAACATAACTATTACATATCTCATATTACCTGCACAAAGTTTGCTTAATAAACTATATTTACCGCTCTCCGTCTTGTTGTTTCCAGGGAAATTTAGCATATCAACCACTTACAGAACTCAGATTGAATTGAATGTATCTACGCATAGGACATTGGCCTTACAGACGTGGTACATTTTATTAACATTATGTAATATTTTCTTTACTATATGGACCATTACTCACCCATATGCTATGCCTTTCTTAATTCCCCAGGGCAACGACATATGGCCCACTTCTGGCCTTATGCAAAAGCAACATTCCCGCATTTCGTACCAAGGAACCTAAAATGATGGAATACACCCTCACTGAGGCTGTAAAAAAATTGGTAGACTCACCTAATAATACGCTGCATTTATTGTATTGTGCACAATATTATAGCTTCTGATGAAGACGGCATATGCGATACTCATTTATATTCATTAGTCATTAAAACAATTTATTTTTTTTATCAATGCAGTACAATAGTTACAATATGCATATAACTAACATCAATACGACTGCATATTCAAAATTTATTGTCCAACAGCATACCGACTTTCAACCGAATGTTGCAATCAGAGTTCCAGCTCGCATTATCGCCTTCATCAAAGAAAGTCCCCGCACCAGCCTTAAATGCCCTGATTGTAATGCGACTTATGTTGGAAATGCTGAACATGACCAGTTGTGTGCAGCTTGTATCCCTGCGGTTTCGTGCATCGCGGAGTAAGCGTGCCTCATCACTACATGCTACATTGTATAATAGTGTCAGCCTTTAACTAACGTTATATGCCTCTGTTTATTTTACTAGGCTCGTTCTTGACTTCATTGCCTCCGACAATCATACAACATATGAGTTTAGAGCCACAACTCGTGTAGCTGAATCCATCTTACGCGTCACTGCATTGGAGTACTACGGCCTCAGCCATGAGGTTATTTTGCTAAACCAGACACGCACGTTCCCGTTTTTGTTCTAAACACAAACAAGCCACCTCTCTTAATAAATGACCTACTTATGTACAGGACGCCGTTGATTTCAATGCCGATTCACTAGAAACTCTGCGCAGACGAGAGCTGTTTCTCATTATCAAACCTATCATAAGCCCTGTTAATCCCGCTGAGCTAGTATGGGAGCTCTGTTATATAACATACACTTAGTTTCTACATAGAGAGGGTTACACTGAAAGCACGACTCATATACATATATGTATATTATGCTTTTGCGGGATTTACTTTTTGCGCTTATTACATATTCCGGCCTCTTCCCTGTGTTATGTTGCTTTTGCTTTTTATTGCCTAATCCTTTACGGCCTAAGCTTTCACTATATGGACTCTCTATGTACCTACTTCTCTTTGTACTAAACCCAAGTTTTTCCTAATCGTATTATATGTACAAGGATGTTAATGTTTGTTTTTATTTCACATCCATCATTACTATAAGTAGATACAAGCAAATATTTCATTAAATATGATTTGAATATTCTTATCTCTTGCAAAGGCTAAGAGCCTATTTGAAGCATCTCTTATACACAAAATGCCAACAGAATTGGACAGTTTATTTAGATAACAAACCCACAGACTTTTGCTCCATGTTTTTTTTACCTGAATAAAGGTCTGATCAACCACTTTTTTTCAGTCGTTATATGTACTTCTATAAAATATGGATTTGATATATACGCTTGTTCACCATTTTACACCTCTGTCAAAAGTGGAAGCTCTTAGATTAGCCACACACAAACTAACCATTTCATTTATTGGAGTTATACCAGCAGTTACCACAATTTGTAATATTCTATGATGTTATTATTTTATTAAACGTTTATGTGTGCGCATTTAAATTATTTTTGTTTTTCTTATAATCTCGATTATTCTGACCTATGTTGTTTTTTTTACTTTTAAATTAGGAAATAGTGCACAAATGAGGAATTAGTTAAACCTCTTAAGATTTGCAACGAACGATATCCAATTGCTAACATATCGAATGCATTCGCCTTGCTTCATCAGTCGTTACCTTCATTGATTCAGTTATTCGAATATCCGTTAACTAGAGACGGCGTCAGATCTAATTTTCTGATTACATTTAACGAATAAATGAGTGAAAATCCAATCAAAACGTGTCATGCTTAATTCGAGTGATAGGCGAAACGGAGTATGAATTGGGTAAGAATGAGATTTTATCGCTCAATAACCCGAACCAATAACCCGAGTACTCAAACAACACATCACACATTTTACCCAAATCACCCATATAGCCCGTTTCAATATATAATTTCTAATATGTATGACTATTTGAAGTTATCCATATACTTCATTTCGGATTCTTAATAAATAAACTTATTTATGACTTATTTTTAAACTTATTTTGGCGTGTATTGCTTTTGATATTTGTTTTAGTTTATGTATATATTATACATATTTGTTTTAATTCATATATGACAAATTATTTATATATATATATAAAATACAAAAGTTATATAATGGTTATACATATGAACAAATCACTCATATAATCAGCGAATACCGGATGATTTGAAAAAATGGATATAATATTTTACGCGAGACGGGTGAGTCGGATGAAGTGGTTTAATTTGCATGTTGGGTAGTGTAACTGCTATATACACTTATAACCCGACTCATTAACAGCCCTACTATAGACACGAAGCCATACATTTTCAAATAAAACCTAATAGCCGCCCATTTATAAACAAACAAAATTGAAGCCACTCATACTGACATGGTCGTTCATTTGCTCACACGTGCAAATTTTTATGGATTATAATATTTTACACCGCCACGTGTTACTCTTTAAATAAAACTTTACTATTCTTTCCCCTCTTCACGAATTGCCCTCAATAGCATACCTGTTGTCTACTTTTATCAGAGCTTTATTTCCACCTTACATTATGTTCATCTTCTCAATGAACCTAAACTATTTACCAGGTTTGCTCATCTGTTATTCAGATTATTACGATATTAATTTTCATTCATTTTATATGTTATTTTAGATTTTATAGATAATTGATTATGAGCGAGTTATGAGAATTGGTATTAGAATGCTTTTTTTAAAAATAAAATTATTCATTAATTGGTTATTAAAATTTAATGAGTGATAACATTTATACAAATTTTACCTTTTGAGTTTAGTTAATATTATTCTTAATTTTGTTCTTGAAAAATAAAACTTTATTCATTTTGAATAAGAGAGATTAGTTAAATTTCATATAATTTTTTTTGCACCTTTTATATATCATTCCACCTATGATTCTTTACCACATAGACAATATAATATTTTCATCGAATGAAAAAAATATAATCGCTGGATTTCATGTAGATGCGAGTAATGATGCTGTGGATACTGTCTTCGATTTACTGAAGGTCACTTATCCAACTTATTTACTATTCGTATCACCTGCATCACATGAATATACCCTATTTTCAATTACTATATTTCATGATATTTTCTGTTTCTGATTGTAAAGGCATCATCTATACATATCGAGAATATTACACAACGTTTTAACCTCATAAACATATGTCATACTGCTACTCCTCCTCCACATGATAGACTTATACACAACTCTGGTACAAGAATTACCCATGCAGTCAGGTACATACATTATCTGAATGCTACTTATATATGTATATGTTTTTACAATTCGTTACACACTAAATTATACCTTGTATTTCCTACATTACGCTAAACTATTGTTTTTTACACTATCAAATTTATTTCCTATATGAAATATTAGGTCGGAGAACAAAGTATATATCTCTACTCTCTTGGTGACCTCTGAACCCGTAGCAGATATACTTCTACTCAAGCTCTTACTTAAGCCCGATAATAAAGAAGTCCTTCATGATTCTACACTTAATGCTTATACATTTATGGATGAACAGGTTATATAACCACATATACAACATATTTTGAAACTTATAAATAAATTATTTCATATTAATTATGTGTATTATTATACTCATTTACAGGGAAACAGGATTCGCACAACATTATTCGGAGCACCTTCAACGTTATATAAGGCGTGTTTCTATGCCATTATGAAGGAAGAGCATATATATGAAATACAGAAAGCTATAGTCATACCGGTCCCCACTTGTTATGCTGCATACCCAAATGAAATACAACTCGCTTTCACAGATACCACAATCATATCTTCACAGTAACCACCTAAATCAATATCTCTCTTATACGCAAAAAATAGAAAAAAAAATCGTTTTATTTTATGGTTATATCTAGCTACGCTATTTCGTTCGTTTAATATGAGTACATGTATGATATAGCAATTGATTGTTATAATCCTTTAAAGTGTACAATACATCTGTTTGTCTCCGATCTTTTTTTAATTTATACCAATATCTTATAAGTTATTTTGTCTTCTTTTTTTTAATTAACAACATCTTTTCATTTACACACCAACAATTTTACTCCAAAGTATTTACTTCCCAATATAGTCCCATAACTTTATACACAACTCCTTTATTAAAACACCATCTAACTATAAATTCATATTCCTTGCGTATAATAAAAAAGAATATAACTCTTAAACATATATACATTTGGAATTCTCTCTAATAATGTTATTTTTTTTCAAATTAATTTTTTTTTGCCAATCTTTAATAATTATACTTTCACTTTATATAATTGGTTAATTTATATGATATATAATTTATATATGATTCAGAAAACTTTTTTTTTATAATATAAACGCAATAATTCGATGCATCATGTTTATACACACGAAATATAATACATATTGTATTTAGTGTATATATATATTACACCTCAAACACACGGACAAACAAAATCAACATAATAAACAAGTACTTCCTCTTAGTGTACACAAACTGATCGATTACTAATTTGAACCTACACTTTCTTCAACATCATTTAGAATTTCTTCACTACAATCCTCATCTTCATCACTTGCTTGTAAGCTCTGCATTGAACTCCAAGATTGTATATAAAAACCCCGTAGTGGTTCTGCAGATACATATACATCTATTTTTTTATATCTGCTCATTCGTTTCAACATACTCAAATCATCATCACTACATAATTTCATAAATTTTGTTGGAATACAAAGACACGGCCCAACATAATATATATAACACTTCACATCTCTAGATAATTTACAAATCCTATCTATAGTAAACTCGCAATCTTGTATACGAACATCTATTTTACTACCTCCCACATATGTTGACATACCATCTCTAAAAGTGCCGCCTCTTCTTAAACAAAATTGCACCATTTCTCGCTTCTCTTCACATACCTATATATACTTACATACTTCGTGTTTTCCTATTCTATCTGTGCTTCTCTACTTATACATTTCCGAATTTGCTATACTTTAATTTTTTGATATTTATCTTTATATCATGCTTTACACTTGTCGCCATATAGATACGTTTAATCCATATGTTACAATTATATGCTGCCACAGCACATGTTTGTGATTTCAGCTTCTACTATTTTGCCATTTTCGTTTCAAACAAAACATCTAAACTGCGTACCACCATTTTCATCTTACATTTAATTTGTATATATATATTTGATACTTATCTTGGTATATGTTAATAAAAACGTACCAAGATCCAACAGATCCACAACTTTTTGGCTCGGATCATTATATTGAATTAGTTGAATAATATTTATTTTAACACTCCTACTATGTATATCTATAAAAGTTCAATACATTAAAAATTGATGTAAAAAAAATGTTAATCACATAATTAAAAAGAAATATAAATTGCATATTAACTCATTATAAACTTAAACCACTTTATTTCACCTCCTTTTGGACGTTAAATTTTTTTTTCCATAACATTTAGAGCTAGAATTAAATAACCTTTTTGACAGTCCAATCTAACTAACTAATTTGAAGGCCCAAATATAAATAGGCCGACCATGTGCTTTATAAAACTATAAAATATATTATATCTGCCTCTTTGTCTTTTCTCAAATCAGGACTTCCTTTACTGTTTCAAAGTATCGATTCCGCCTCTTCCGACCTATATCCAGTCATCTATTAACTGTCGACGATCTATCACCACTTCGCAATAAATCCCCGACGATAGGTAAATTTCTCGTCGCTACAGACGAACTGGTAATTTACTTCTTCAATTTCATATATTGCATCCCTTTACTTTGTTTTTATTGACACTAATAATTTAATCAGTACATTTAGCTTTAACAAATTGCTTTATGACGCATTCAAATTATTTTGCATCAGATTATAGACTGATGTTTGAAAGTATTTCATCAAAACTCGGGATCAAAAACGGTTGTTTTCCGAATCGGGACTGAAATTCCCAGATTTCAGCGAGTTGCAACGAACCACTTTGTACGACTTCGTGCGCCGTCCTCCGACCACCAAAGCCGTCGAAACTGCCGACAGTTGGAAGAGGAGTTCGCCGACTATCCATAACCACCGCCCCCATCGTCGTTGCCACCCCAAGTCCGCATCTAAACGTTTCTGAACAGGCCTTCGTGACCAGCCTTGTTACAAAACTTTTGAGGGTTAAAATCCTTGCTTGAAATCTCGTTGTGTTGTGCAGCAAGCCGACGAACAAGGTATAGTTTCTATCTACTATTTTCTAAATTCTTGAGTCAATTGATTTGTAAGTCCTTGATTTAATACGCAGATTGAAAAGGTGTTTAAATTTTTGAACTTTAAGTTTTACCTCATGCATTCAAGATGTTCGTTAAAATGCCAGTTCGTGGGATGCATGGCCGTTCGATGTATTGTTTATAATGTTTTACTAAGTGAAATTTGTTACTGTTTTTTCCCACCCATTCCAAGGCCTTGGTAACATTCTTTACGCTGCTATTCAGTTCAGCTATACAAATCTTGGATACTAAAGTGAATAAGCTGATAAAGCGTCTGAAAAAATAGGAAATACTGTCCTACAGCCTTATCACAATGGTAAAATGATAAACTTATCTATAAAACTATAACATTCTAATTTAGTAGATTGTAATTATGCTTCCATATGAGTTAGGATATAATCTGCCTATTTACGTAACTTAAATTCTAGGAATTGATGTTTTGCTAAGTTCTTTATCTAAAGAGTTATTTCGTGAAAGCACTAAAGATGAGTCTTATCTCTGAAATACCTCCACTAAGTAGTAGATGTTGATGTATTTGACATTAATGATAAAGTTATTAGTTTTACCAATTACAACCTTTATAATGGCTTAATTATAATTTTTTTTATATAATTATCCCCTCTACTTGCTTCTAAATTCAATTAATGATCTTTCTGTTTCTGAAATTTGTGATTCCTCGGTTGAAAGGTGTTAAGATATATTGATTTTACTGAGTTGTTGGTTGTTGAGGTGTATAGGATGACTTCAGTTTTGTCATAGTCTAGCATGAGAAGCTCAGTTGAGCTTTCTGTTTTCTTAATCTCAACTACTCTCTCATGAAATTGATCATCTTTGAAATCAACCTTCAAAAAGAGTTTCTCTATAAGATTAAATATCACTTTTTGAACAGTCTTTCTCGCCGACCTTTATAGTTTAGATTCTGAAGTTGGTAATAACATAAAATTTTATATTCATCTGTCTTTTACCCCTATATTGAACTGCCGCTGTTCAACAACAATTTTTTTGCATTAGTTTATGTTTGGATTTCACTATGACCACAACATTTTTGCTTCGTCTTTCAAATTTAATTCTGCTCTATTCAATATTAGTTTCGCCTTTTTTTAGTTGACACCAGCATAATTTGCTTGCAGATCCCCTAATTCTGTAGTTTTACTTATAATTTGTGTTGCACCTAAGCTGTTCGACAGAATGCATATGGCTATTGTGTATGTTTTAACCCAATAAATCAATGTTTGCATACTAGGAAATCGTTTTACAGGATTCAGGCAATTGATGTTTGGAAGCAAAAGTGCTCTCTTTCTATTGAGATCTCCGCCTTTTATTGCTTTGTGTTGTAACGTTTACTCTAATTCTCACTCATTTTATAGAAAAAAACAGACGTGCATACTCAAAAACCTGCCTTAAATCTTACCTTCACACAATTGATTATTTATCATTTTATAATGTTTTCCAAATCGAAAGGTATTATACGTTGCTTGTATATTGCTTCAGTATTTGCTAAACTTCACAGGCTATTTCCAACACCCAGCATGAGCTACCTATCGGATCATATCCTCGCTCAAATACTGTTGAATCTGTCAACAAGAGAGCTGATTAGGGACCAGCTCGTGGCCAAAAAATGGCGTTCGATAATCCGCAGCAACCACTTCTCTAGATTGCACCTTATCAATTTTCCTCCCAACAAAGAAGAGAGGGTATTATTCGTAATACAGGGTAATGATTGCCCATGTGTGGTCCGTAACTCAAGTATGCTTCAGCAAATGGCGCCTCCTCTGACCGAACTAGGTCCAGAAGACATCCCAACAAATTGGTCCTACCATACTTCATCCGAAGGCCTAATTTTACTCAGACAGGAAACCCTTCAAGTGAATTGTAAACCCCTCTGTCTATGGAACCCCTCCATAAATAAATCAGTCTTCCTTCAAAGTAAATATGCATGTCTTCAGATACAGCCAAGTCAGTTTGACTGTGCGGATCTGGGTTTCGGTTATTCACACATGTCGTCATCATACAGGGTTGCGAGACTCTTATTCTACAGCAGCCGGCTCTACTGCACATCCCTCTACACCTCACAAACTGAGTCTTGGCACACGGTCCTCCACCAAGGATTCGAATTTCCATTCACTCATCATCTTCGCAACGTAACTGGAACAGCCTTTTGTGATAATTTATTCTTTGTTTACTACGACCACACTAAGAACTGCGCCCAGCTCGTTGCTTGCAGCTTAAATGATGGCATAGTCAGCTCAATCGCATGCCCGCCAGGACTGTACAACTCGCAAGTTGAATTCAAAACGTATGAGGCCGTAGTCATGGACGGAGGAAACACACTCGGTATTTCCGACTTCCAGACGTCAATTTGGATCTTAAACTCAGAAGATAACACATGGACCAAAAGGTATACATTTACTCTCCCTTTCGCTACATTCAACACAAGACACATGAAACTTTCGAATGAAATTATCATGCAGAGATGGCATATAACAGAACCTTGTAGCATCCCCCACAATGACTCTCTTGTTTTACACACCGAAATTGCAATACGATTCCAATTGCCAACAGGTGTCGTCCATTATATATACATGCCTACTAAGTCCTACATCCGCTTTCGGGCTATATGCCCGTTCATCCAAAATTTGGCTCTTCTGTAAGTTTCATACAACATTTATCTCTTACTGCAACAAGGACGTCTGATCTTGATCACGCACATACGGCATTGCTCGATATTTGGCATCATTGTTCAAATTGAGTCTTGCCGCCCACTTCACGACTTGCTTGCACATTCCCTCAAAAAAATGCTCTTCGTGCTCAGTTTTCGTCTATGTAATATGTGTGAAAAAATCTTCTAATAAATTGAACTTCTTAACTATTTTGCATCTTCATATTTACCGTGTTTGTGGATCTCATATTAGTGTTGTTTAATCAAATATATATAGCCAAAGCCTAATAGCTAAATACTTTATGTATGACCCCTTTTTACCCGTATGTTATTTTTTTTGTACTACATTAATATTATATTTTCTATGCATTTCAGCCATAGTTCCATATCACATTGGACAATGTCGGGAGCTTTAATGGACTGTAAATGGACAAAAAAAAATTCCACTCGATGAGCTGTAAATGTGCCATTTTTTGTACAACCAAAAAATTATATATATTGTCGATCACAACTAAAATAAAACTATGCATGCAAGCCAGATGTACAATTTTTATAATAAACTACAAAAAAATTTAACAGATAAATGCTGGTGCATGTATCCTACATGGACTGTGGAATCAGCGGACTTAACTACATCCAAATGTATTACGTCCAAATCTATATACATGTGTGTACTATTATTTGACACACGTATACACTCTTAAATAAGGTAATTCTATTGATATAATCACAAGTGCCTACAATATAGTTTTATTCGTATTATACGTCAAGCATTATATATAAGACTACAACTATATGTCCCGTATTTCCTCCACAACAAGACCACTGTACAAGAATGCTATGTTGTAAGGTAAACTTGATGTCCCTTATTAATATATTTACCATGATCTACACAGTTTAGTTTTGGCCAACGTGTATTACTTATAAAAGCATTCCTTTTTTTTTTTTTTAAATTTTGTAGAAGCTAAAAAACTTTTACTGATTATACAAGTATATCTGTCTAATTAGATGACTGAAGTTTCAGACGAAACGGATATAAGCGACTCTGAAATCACCGAGTATTCGAACACGCCATACTCCGATATTGCCGAAGGTAGAATCAGAATACAGAGACGCGATGGGACATATAATTGTCCTTTCTGCACGGGAAAAAAAACAGACGTATCCATTGCAAGAGTTACTGCAACACGCCTCAGGGGTATCAATGAGTACTGGTCGACGCAAGACAGCCAAACAGAGGGCCAACCACAGAGGTTTGGAGAGATATCTTAACGAACAAATACGACCTCATATTTGAGTTCGCTTCCTAGCACAAGAAATATGATCTTTCAACATGGCTTATATCTGTAAAATTTCAAATAAAAAGAATACAGTCTCTGTTTGTAATAGTATAGAATTTGTACCCGTTTTACTGTAATTTGCGCAATCAGCGACTATTAAATAAATAAAATACAGCGCGCTTCTGGTTTTATGCGTTTTATAGCACAAGTAGCTAATATGATCCACTATCCAACCGACTTCCTCATGAATTCTCGTGTTATACATATTATTATTACTTATAGATTTTAAACCTATTACTATCTAATTAAACACAGTAAACACGTACGAATAATTAGAAAGTTTGGATGGATTGATAATAATATGACCTATACAAACATAGCTTCTCCTTCTCAATCTCTAATTCAGGTCTGAAATGCACAGGCCCGTTAAAGAAACAGTGGCCCAATAGCACGCGTGCCCGTCTCACTCAACATAAAGCACTACGATAGATAATGGACACCTGCTGGATGGCTTACTAGCTACTCAAGTTCGACTCAAACACGACCCAAATAAGCCTATATGTGTGTGTTGAAAATAAGGCCCATAAAAGTAAACGCCAGTGCAAAAAAAATATTATCCTCCTTTTAGGTCACTGTCTTTCTTACTCGGTCCTAAAATGCTATTCTTTTTTCTTTATTTCTTGTTTTTTTCTTATGCTGATTATTTTTTACGAAACTTACAAGGATTTGAAAAAGATGTTTTCTTCCCCTTAATAATTGAAAAGCTAAAGTTCAAGGATGCTCTTCACTAGACATATATGGATATGGTCCTTGCAACCCATTGAATATTTATCATATGCCAAGCATCACTAATTTTTCAGTGTTGTTAGGTATTAAAATATACAAAAAAATATACATTATCTATTTGCTTCTACTAAATTCTGTCTATATAAAAACCGTACTCTATGTTAGTATTTCAATTTGTATATTAATCATTAAAAAAAGATTTGTTTCATCTTTATTTAAATAAAATTGTTTCTGCTTCAGTTTAAAATTTGGAATTGGTATTGTTATTGGCTTGGTTGTAACTAGGCTGTCTTTTGAAAGTGAGTGAGGTGACGTTTTGTGAGGAAGAAACTCGGCCAAATCCACTTGGATCTGGACTGGGTACGAGAGGGTGTTTGTAGGGTGAGGTTGAGTGCTCAAAAATAGTAGTTTTAGGGTTGTTGTTCTCAGATCTGGAACGGTGAGGGCGTTGGAGGTCGGATCTCTGCTGGATTCGTGTCTTTTGATACCAAATCTTGTTTGGGAAGGTGTCTTCTCGGTGTTTTGGTGTTGTCCAAGGTCAGATGTGAAGTGTAATGGGTAGATTTGCTAAAAAACGGCAAGTTTTCAGACCCTTGGATGTGTTTGCTCGAGAGGCTGGTCAGGTGGCGCGCTCGAACCAGGTGCGGTCAAGCCCGGGCACGGTAGGTTCGATCAGAGAAGGAGAGAGCGGTTCCACGTTGGACTTGGCTGGGAACGAGCTCCCATTTCCTATATCTTCAGCTTCCAAGTCAGCCATTGAAGAAGACATGAAGCTGAAAAATGCTCCAGCTGGAACCAGCCCTCAAAAGACGTTGATGATGGTGGTTTCAAAGGAGGCTGCTGCTTTGGAAACTAGGGCTAGCAAGGTGGGGTCTCCAACGCCTTTTTCTGACCCACCTTTAGCTGGTCAAAGCTTGGGAATGACAAAAATGAAGGGCAAAATCCAAGAAGCAACATGTGACAGCTTTTGCCATTTAGGGAAGGAGGCCAATGGAAAGAAGGTGATAAGATTTGCTACTTTGGAACAACCCCCATTTTCAGCTTTAAATCACATCCACCCATCAGATTCGGCCTCCATCTTTACCTCTTCTTCTCTAAAACCTCCTGACAACACCATTGAAAAGGGGGCTTCAAGCTCAGCTAACCCTTCTTGCGTTTTTTCCCCTAAAAAATCCCTTCCAAAACCAGAAACCACTTCCCATGGCAATAGAAATGTCTTATTGGCTGAGAAGCTGGATTTTTTTCCCAAGATTAACAAGGAGGCCTATCATTTCGAGGATGTAGAGGTTGAACCAGCCCTAGCTGAATGGAGACCGAGTCTTCTTGGGGTGGTTCTTGGAAGCAAGGTCACTTATGGAGCAATTGTGGAGTATACCAAGAAGAATTGGGCTGAGCACACACCAAAAATCTTTCTTAAAGATAATGGTGTTTTTGTGTTTAAATTCCAAAAGGAAGAAGATAAATTATGGGTGCTTGAGCAAGGACCTTGGTTGGTGGGTGGTACTAGACCACTCATGTTGAAAGAGTGGAGCTATGGGTTAAAAATTGATTGGGGCTGCTTCGACCGCATACCGGTTTGGGTGAATATCCATGACCCGGATCCCATGTTCCTTTCATCCAAGCATATGCTAGGGATTATGGGAAGCATGATTGGAAAACCAATATGCTTGGATAAGACTACGGCGGAAGTAAATCGCATTTCGTTTGCAAGACTACTAGTGGAAGTGAGCCCGGCTGAAACAAAACGAAACAATGTTGTTTTGGTGGATTCAAGGGGCAAGGTATTCAAGCACGAAATCAGATTTGAGCAACTCCCTTGGAGGTGTTTTGAGTGCAACTCATTTGGACACACACATAGATTTTGCAAGAAGGGTAGGGCGTTTGGGGATAAGGGCTTCTTGAGAAGGCCTAGGAAAATGTGGGTGCCAAAGAGCAAGGATTCGGGCATAGGAGTAGAGTTGGCTCAAAAGGTGGTTGCTCCTAGTGTGGTAGAGAAGTGTGGGGCTGCTGGGGCCCTAGAATGTGAGGAGAGGGTTGTAAAAGATTGTTTGAAAGCTGATTTTGAGGATCGAGAGCTTGGTTGTGTAGATGTTGGTAGGAAAGCTGTTTTTGGTGCTAGTGAGACTGTTTTGAGGGCTGAGCTGGTTCCTACCGAGTTGTCTCGAGAGGTTGTTGTTCAAGAGGCTGGATCTAAGGGTCTTGATATTGCTTTGAGGTTGGTTTCACAACCTAAGGGGTGTTTAGAACTTGATGCGGATCCGGTTGCTAACCCGGACCACCCTAGGGAAGATACTAGTTTGAACAAGGTGTCTAGTGCTGAGGATCCTGGCGAGACTGAGATTGCTAATGGGGCTGGTTTGAATGAGGATATGCTTGAATGCATCGCTGAGTTATGTGATCGAGATATTGGTATAAGCGCTGATTTGTGTGGTCATGATTTTTGAGAAAAGGGCTGATTGTGAAGAGCTTTCACCTTTGTTCGTTGTTAAGCCGTTGCTTGTCAAAGAGGGGAAGCATGAGGGGTATAAGCCGGTGGTAATGGGGCTAAGAGCTAATGTGCCGCTTTACAAAGAAGGAGGGAGTGCTAAAGGAGGTAGCTCTAGCTCTAGAAAAATCCTCTCTCCAATAGTGGATATGACAAAGTTAGTCATCAACAAGAAAAAGAATTTGAAAGGAGTGAGAGACAACTTGGCAAGAAGGTTTGGTCTAGGAGAGGGTTGTAGTAGCCCTAAGAGAGGTGCCCATGGTTGATGTGAGAATGGGAGCTTGGAACGTTAGGGGTGTCAATGGCGCTCCTAAAATAAGTATGGTGAACAAGTTTGCCATAAAAAATAAAATGAGCTTGATTGGCTTGATGGAAACAAAAACGTTGCGCTCCAAGGAAGATGATTTAGCTTGGTCTTTGCTAAGAGGGTGGAAGTTTTGTACGGAGGAGGGCTCGGGTGAAAGAAGTAGAATGAGAGTGGCATGGGATCCCATGGTTTTGAGAGTGGATATTGTGGTGAAAACGGAGCAAGCCATACATTGCAAAGTCAATCTGAAAAGTTCACATGAGACGTTCTATGCCACGTTTGTGTATGCCTTCAATACTAGCCCGGAAAGAAGAACCTTGTGGGACCTTTTGAGAAGCATCTCTTCGAACATGAATGAGCCATGGGTCATCCTAGGGGATGTAAATTGCATTCTAAACTCTAGTGAAAAGTTCTCTCTTCGAAGGTGAAGTGAAGGAGAACCAACAGAGTTAGCGGAGGTGTTGGATAGGTGTTTGCTTGAAGACTTGGCCTACTCGGGAGCGAAATTCACTTGGTCAAATGAACAAGAGGGGAGGAATAGGGTGGCGACCAAGATAGATAGAGTCCTAGTGAATGGGGCTTGGAAGAAAAATTACGACCGAGCCTATGCTTTCTTTGGAGACCCATGGCTATCCGACCACTCACCGGGACTTGTCTTTGTCAATCCTTCCCATGTTGGGAGGAGGTTCCCCTTTAGGTTCTTCAACTTTTGGACGGAAGAGGAGGGGTTTAGGAGTGTAGTGGAAAGAACATGGAATACACGAGTGGAGGGGACGGCGCAATTTGTCCTCATGACAAAGTTGCAAAAGGTCAAGGGGGAGTTAAAGGGGTGGTTAAGGTCAAAGCATAGAGCCCTTGAGGGATTGGCGGAGGAAAGTGTGGAGAAGCTTAAAAGAGCACACTTGGCTCTTAATGAGGACTTGTTGAATGAGGAGAAACAAGAAGAAGTGAAAAGGGCCAGGAATGAGTTGGAAAGTATTTTGAGCAAGCTCACTAGTGCCACCAAGCAACGTGCAAAGATGGATTGGCTTGCATATGGAGAGGAGACGTCTTCCATCTTTTTCAATAGAATCAAAGAGAGGAGGGTCAACAAGAAACTACACTTGCTCAAGGATGAAGAAGGGCAAGAGGTGGAAGGGGAAGAGAACATCACAAGAGAGGTCGTGGGGTATTTTGAAAAACTCTTTGGCTCACCCGGGACAACCCAACCGGCTGATTTTGAGGGGTTGAGCGGGCCCACACTAGTTGAGGAAGATGTGACCGCTCTTACTTTCATCCCCACGGAGGAGGAAATCCATAATGCCTTCTTCAAGATAGGTGTGAACAAATCACCGGGGCCGGATGGTTTTGGTAGCCACTTTTACAAAGAGTGTTGGGACATCATTAAAAGTGATGTAGTGGCGGCGGTTCGAGAGTTTTTTAGCTCGGGTCAACTTCTAAGGTTTTGGAACAACACCTTTGTAAGTTTGATCCCGAAAGTGGAGGAGCCTTTCATGGTCAAGGAGTTCAGGCCTATTGCTTGTTGCAATGTCTTTCAAAAGGCATTATCAAAGATAATGGTGGAGAGGATACGACCTATGCTTGGGAAGATTGTGGGTTTGAACCAAGGGGCTTTTGTACCGGGCCGACTCTTAGCCCATAATGTAGCGGTCGCGCAAGAAATAGTGGCAAATTATGAAAACCGGGATGTGTCAAAGAGGTGCATGATCAAGGCGGATTTACATAAAGCCTACGATTGCTTGGATTGGGCATTCTTAGAGAAGACCCTCAACTACCTCAACTTCCCTCCGCATTTGATACATCTAATCATGGTATGTGTTTCCACACCTCGCTTCTCTATTTTGGTGAATGGTGAGGCCAAAGGCTTCTTTGAGGGGAAAAGAGGGCTAAGACAAGGGGACCCTCTCTCCCCCTTCCTCTTTGTCTTAGCCATGGAAGTGTTGAGTAGGAAGCTACAAAAGGCTAGCAAAAATGGGGGTTTCTTTTTCCACCCAAAATGCAAAAGACTTAGCCTCCTCAATCTAGCCTTCGCGGATGATCTTTTGGTCTTTTGTAAACCCATGAGGGACTCTTTAAAAATTGTAACCAAATGCTTGAGGGAGTTTTGAGAGGAATCCGGGCTCGTTCTTAGTGCCTCAAAAACCCACCTTTTCTTTGGGGGAGTGTCGGAGGGAGATAAGGTTCGACTTGCTAGAGAGTTGGGGTTTTCCTTGGGTACCTTCCCAGTGAGATACCTTGGGCTTCCACTCCACACAAAAAAGCTTAAAATTTCAGATTATGGACCCCTCCTCAATAAAATCACCACAACCCTTCAACATTGTTGCATTCCAACCCTTTCCTATGCCGGAAGAGCGGAAGTGATTAGATGTGTGGTGGGGGGCGTGCTCTCTTTTTGGGCTCATTTGGTGTTACTACCTAAAAGGGTTATAAGGAGGATTGAGAACCTTTGTAGGAATTTCCTTTGGTCGGGGAGATTGGAAGGGAGAAGGGCCCTAGTGGCTTGGGAGGTGGTTTGTAAGCCCTATGAGGAAGGCGGGCTCAACATCAAGGAGTTGGGTGCGTGGAATGCATCACTCTTTTTCCTGTTGGGGCATGATGTGATTACCGGGAATGTAAACTTGTGGACAAGGTGGGTGGAGGATAATCACACACGTAGGGTTGATTTTTGGAGTGTGAGGAAGACGAACACCGACTCGTGGGTATGGAGGAATTTACTTAAAACCCGGGAAGTTATGAGAGGTGTGTTGCTAGGAGGAGAACACCAAGGGGCGGGGGTGGATGTTCTTGACATAACAAGGCCTAGTGGGGGTCTTGACACTAAGGCGCTCTATGAGATTTTGAGGGACAAGGGAGAAAAGGAGACTTGGTGTGAAATTGTGTAGGGGGTGGTTCGATCAAGATCATGGAGCTTTCGAGTTTGGTTGGCTTAGCAAGACCGGCTCCCTACTTTGGAACGACTCTTTGAATGGGTGTGTGCTAGCCACAACGTGTGCCCCTTGTGTAATGAACACCCTGAGACCATAGAACATATTTGGGGGTCATGCCCTTTTGTGATGCAAGTCATGGTGAAGGTTTGGAGGTGGGTAGGGATTAGTACCCATAAGGAGAATATTAGAGAATGGGTGGAGTGGTTTGCCCGTTCACCCGGTAGGGATAGCACACTCTTCAAGGTAAAGTTCATGGTGTTCCTTGGAGTAGTCTACTTTACTTGGAAGCATAGAAACATGGTTCTTCATGAGGAGCTTGAACCTAATGTCATATCATGCGCCCAAGAAATCATCATTGCATGTAAACAAAGATTGGAAGCCACATGCAAGTTTGAGGGAAGAAGAGGAGAAGCCCTCCGACGACATCTTGGCCTTTGAGGTTAGTTGCTCGACCCCACTTGGCCTCTCTAGGCATGCGCTTTCTTATAGTACACTTTTTGTTCGGCCTTGTGGGTTTCCACTTGTGGATTGTTGCTCGAGCCGTGTGGCTTTGAGAGTTTTGGTTGAGTAGGTGGCGAGTTGTTCGCACCTAGTTTTGAGTAGTTTTTTCTGCCCTTTTTGTTGCACATAGGGGTGCCGAGTTTTACTCGGGTTTTGGAGTATATATTTATAGGCTTAGTGTCTATAGTTTCGGTTGGGGTCCTAGACCTGTTTTTGTTAGGCCCGCGGGGCGTAATTTGGACCAGATCTGCGTATCCGTGTTTTGAGTTGTACTTTTATCACCTTGACTTTTTATGGTCAAGCGTGCTTTGTATATTCCTCCTTTCTTTCTATATATTTACCACGTTTCGGGCTTGGTTGTAACTACTAAAAGAATATACATCCGGACTGGTTGTTTATCAAGGCTTTTATAAAATTGTTTGTCATGGTTATTTGTATCAGGACTTTGTGAATACTGATCTGAGAAGGAGAGCTGTTGGAAAATTGAAAGAGGTCTGGAACTGGTGGTAGTTTTCTTCATGCTTTCCACGTTTTTATTTTGGTTGTTTCATTTTGAACTCTCAATTGAACAGGTTTTAAAGATATGATAAAATCATAACTTCTCTTACTGTTATAGGTTCATGTGTTACTGAAATATATTACAATGTCTTTTGAATGATCCACTGCTGTTTTAAGCTCACCATCGTGCATATCATTGTTTGAGAATGCTTTGCAATCTGAATACATGTGAATTGTCTCCATGACTGAACCACAAAAAAAAAACCTGAAGAATGATTTTTGCTCAATGAAAACATGAAAAATGGAACTTTGGATGTTTGGTCAAGGAACAGACCATACACATTTAAGGTTTAGCTTCCATGACTCAATAATACATAGTTCACAAAATACACCACTCCTAATTTAAAGACTCACATAAACCGTCTTTACGTACGATATACTTCCCTAACACTGACATAACTTTAAACAAAAGCTATATCTTACCACAGCACATTACAAAATTTGCCTCCATATTACATACACCTCCTTTCTGCATAAGGCAATATTAATCTCAAAACAATACAATTACTTAATATGAACAACCAATCAAATTCCCTTACAGTCCAAACCCTTCAAGGTATACACCACCTGCAGCTACACAATAGATAACCATAACACATTATCAGACTTTATATCAAAATTTACTTAAGTACTCTACAATCATTCGTTAACGTATATGTCATATACCTTCACACACTAAAAACATGTAAATACCATACCTAGCATTGAGAACGTTGAAAATCTTCTTTGTATCGTGATCTAACATAAATATTAGAATATCATCCTCGTGTATGCCACTATCAAGCACGAACTTTTTCCATCCATACGAAAGGGTGACACGAAGGGCACGCCCCCTTTGAATTCTACAGCCAATTATATATGGCTTTGAGTGAAAATACACAACAATCTCCTTACTTCCTTCCTGTTGTGGATCAAAATGAGCCTTTGCAAAATACAACGGCACATACTGCATATATAAAAAAGACATTACTAATACAAACACATGCTTACAGAACAAAATAGCCGTCTAAAAAACATACAGCGTTGTCAATTATAACTTGTAGGCCCACTATTTCCTTTAAGATTCCACTTCTTAATCCGCACATAGAATTTTGATACTCCAACACTCCTATTCGATGACAACGAGTTAAAATCACTATCAGATGAACCATCCTCCACAGAGGCCATTCTCGAATCATAACTATCTTCCTCTACATAAGTTACAGTACATTAATAGTTAGACAAACAGACAAGATACTAATCTTTATCTACAACAGCCTATACATAATATAAAAAAAATAACAAAAAAAATAACCAGATTCCGAACTCCTTGTCGAATCCTCTGAATCACTTGTATCATCTTCTAGAACAAATAGCAACCATCAAACAAATCGAATCTTAATACATCTTCATACAAAAAACATATCCTACTTAACATAATTTTGTAATACAATTTGTACTATGAACCATGGGCATATTACATATATTACGAAAAATATATATAATACCAGTAACATTATAATTTATACATACTAATTACTTCATTCCTAATATTAAGGACATCGAATATACTTTATTCACATTAGTTCTAACCTAATATTTAACAAACTATAAACCCATTTAATTAACATACCATCTGAAACAGAAGCATCCGAAATTGGAAAACCAGTAAAACCAAATTATGAAATAGATGCTACTCTAGGTAGGCGTATAACAGAAAAGCGAATTACGAATACGAAGGCCTTTCCTTTGAAAGGCATTTGTGTTTCTCTAAATAATGAACAAACAAACTAACTGCCCCATTAACCATATCTGGGCCCCCATACGAAAATTGGCCCATTAACCATAATTGAGCCCCCATGCTAGTTAATAAAAAGTAGTTATTATTATTAAGAAGTGTCTACAAGACTACCCTCAAAATACCTCGTAATCTACAAGACGACTCTACCCTTATAAAATACTCCTAAAAAATGAAGAAAGAAGCGGAAAAGAACAAGGAAAAAGAAAGATGAGGCCACGTATAAGCGTAGGCATTCGTCATTGCTAAACTCTGCCGTCGACTGTATCTTCAACCGCGATCCTCTCTCTCCGTTCCTTTCTTCAGAGGTGAATTTTTCAAATCATTTCGCAGTTCTCTCTTGCTTCTGATAATTGTTTGTTTGTGCTGTACAGTTGCTTGTGTGTTTTAAACCCTGATCATACTCAGGAACGGGCTTTCTTGATACTAGGTTTATATTTGGTTGATTTTCTTTTCGATTTTGGGTAGATCCTTACTACAGTGCTTCATTTCGGTTATCTCTATCCGAATTTGATCTCTTATATACCCGCGTTTCGAATTTCGAGGCTTTAAGGAGAACTTGGAACAACTAGGTTGATTGAGTACTGATCTACCCTGTCACTTGGTTAATTTGTAGTGTGAGGGAGAGACACAATATTATCACAGACAGAACCTCTGAATGAGGAATTCAAAAATTAGTGATGGTGTCAATTTATATGCTGTATGATTTTTGCATTTGGTGGTATTTGGATTTTATACTTCTCTTAGCAAAATAGATCTTCTGTTTTTGCATTGCTCAAAAACCTCAAGGAGCAATGATGCAATTGTACGAATTGGCTGCTCAACTTGCTACATGAATGCTAGTGCAAGGATATTTTGTAAACTTGATTGATTCTTTGAACTAATTTTGATAGTAAGAGGCCATGAGTGCTTTTTAGTGAGATCTTTGACTCTCTGGCAACCTAACAGCATCTTTAGGAAGTTCATACATATGTTTGTTTTTGCATTTTTTGGGAAACTTGTTAGATTTTAAGGTGTATAAGGAAATATTTGAGTGTAATCACGGGAATGAACTTCATCTATTCTCTGAGAATGATGTGGAGAAAGTTGTAATGTGTTTTTTGTTTCCTAGGTCATATGTACAAGTTTGCTTAGAGGTTAGCCACTATAGTATGACTAAAACATTATATGATTGCACTACTAAACAAATCATTCACATGGGCATATAGGGAGCTGCAGATGGCTTCATTTAGGGTTTAACACTTTAACTAGTGTAAGAGCCCGTACCTTGTACGGGTTTTATTAAATATAAGTAAAATAAATAAATAGTTAAATAGTAGAAATTTTTGTATTACGGATTTTTTTTCTTACAAAATTGGTTTTGGAGAGTCACACATAATTGAAAAGAATATTGCACATTTATTTTTATCTAAAATATTTTACCTAGCTCTTATCTAATAATTTAGAAAAACAATTATTATAATAAATTTTTAAGGAAAATTTTATTTTTTCAAGATAATATAATTTAAATTTAATTGTAAATATCTTATGAGAAAATAAAAAATTTAATTATTTTTGTCCAAATTTAATTAATAATTTAATTGTCAATCTTATAAGATATAATGTATATTTCTATATTTTTTATCAAAATTTTATTTTAATAAAATATTTTCCATAAATAGATTAAAGCAAAGATAATGTAAATATTTATTTAATTCTAAGAGTAATTTAGATTCATTTAATTTATTTAAGCAAAGCTTTTATCAATTTTGTTAATCACAATTCGTTTTTAAATATTATGAAATATTTTTTTTTATATTTTTATAATCTTGTGAAAAATTATAGATTTGTAGAATTAGATATATTTTTACTTAATGGTTATTTTGCCAAAAATTGTCAAATCGAAATCTTACAGAATATTTTACATGGACATAAATAATAATTTTATTATATGTGGGGTCTATAATTATTTTTCAACCAATAAAAAGATACCCAATTAAATTTCAATCAATCAGATTGTTTTTAATAAAAAGGGTGGTGTGGTCCAATCTAAACGCGACATGTGTCGTTTAATATTTTTTTTAACCTCCACTTTAGGTTATAGTTATGATTCTGGTGCTGAACCTTGTGTTGGACTCTTAGAGAAAGGCAAGCCTGTTATTTCCTTTTTATGTTTTAAATGAAAGATTTAATACTGCCAACCAAAATCAGAATTTATGTGTGATGGCTACCTCCTTCTCCTTCGTTCTCTTACGTCCAAATCTTTTGAAGAGAGGAAAGGGTAAGTTGGCTCACCAAGGGGTGACCCGTATCCTACTCTAACTCTAGATCTGACTAAATAAATTAGTAATGTGTAAACTATAGCTGTCTGTAAATTGACCAAACCAATATCGGTCCATTAAGAAAGGAGGGATGCTAAAATTAGCAAAATAAGCATGCAACATCCTTGTATGTAGCTGTTTGGCCAAAGAGACTGATGGATACCCTTGCTATTGCTCGAGCGCGTAGTGTGACTTGGCCTCTTTGATCTTCTTTGCTCTTGATCTGTTTTCAGACCATAAAAAGGAACTCGAATCAACTCTTTGACGTCTCTCACATTCATGGTTGAACAGATGTCATCGAGAATGGACTGAATAGAGACATAATGTGGTCTTTGAGTGTCAGTTTGCTTACTAGTATGTAAAATGAAACTGATTGCAAGTTACATATTTCAAAGAACTCAGTCAAACAAATTTCTGTATGGTCATTGATAATTTTCATATTCTACCTTTATTGATTGGTTGGCTCTTATATGATTTGATTGTTGCTTGCTACTTTAGATATAGTTTCTTGAATCTCTAATAATGTTGGTAAAATTTGTCAGTTCTGTTTCTTTCCTTGCCATATATGCTCAGCTGGGAGAGTGGTGCCCGCTAAAAAGAAAATGACAAACCATCAAAAGGCTGCAGATTCTTCAGAACCTCCTACTCCCGAAAACAAATATCCGAAAGCATTAAAACCTGGAGTTGTTATAATGAAAAAAGTTCAAAGTCAACACTCTGCAAGAACAATGGAAGGAATAGGTACAGCACTGAATTATCCAATCTGAACTTAAACTACGCCTGCTTCTCATTCTGTTGCGTTTTCAGTCTCTCCAGAGCACACTTTAAGCTCGTCAAAACCTGGAGTGGTGGTTCTTGAAGCATCTACTCAAGACTCTGCTAAATTGAAGGAATTGGAAGGTACTAACCCAAGTCAAACTGCGAATGAGACCGACAGGAACAGTACTGGAATAGTGAAAGATGATGGAAAATTATTGAACAGGAATGAAGCAGAAAAGAGAGGAGAGGATGAAAATAATGAGCTTGGTGGAATCATATTCATGTGCAGTCCTAAAACAAAGCATGATTGTTACCGCTACCGAGTCATGGCAGCACGCAAGATAGAGCAGGTGATGGGTGCCAGACCTGGTCTTAAGCTTTTCCTCTATGATTTCGATGTCAAGCTACTATATGGAATCTATGAAGCAACATCTACTGGTGGTATGAACCTTGAGCCAAATGCATTTGGAGGCAGCTTCCCTGCCCAGGTAGCAGTTTATTTGAACCTCAAGTTGCTTATAACAAAACTTTGTCCATCAAAGCTGCTCAGCTGATTGTAAATAATAATGCTCATTTCGCAGGTCCGGTTTAGAATTTATCAGGAATGCCTGCCACTTCATGAAGGCGTTTTCAAGAAAGCAATTATAGAGAACTACGATAAGAGAACACGCAAATTCAAGACTGAGCTTACTGTCAACCAGGTAGGAAACGAACTTTGTTATGTGTTAATGTGTGTATACTACACATACATCTCTAATTTCCACTATAGGGCTGATAACTAAGTGACCCTATATAAAATCTCTTATATTTGCAGGTGAAGAAACTAATTTCCATGTTCTGTCCTCTTGATCAGTCTACTTCAACTGCACACAATGCTCTTGGGCCAAGTGAGAGCTCCTATAAAACCAATCAACCTAATCTCTCTCAAACAGAATACCCTAGCTATGGCCTAAGACAAGAGCTACATCGGCTTCCACAATCCTCAGTGTTTGGATACCATCAAAGCAACTTGGAGAGAGGGCTCCTTTTAAGAAACCCTACTTTTGATCCTAACCTACAGCTAACGGGAAGAGGAACCATCCCTCTTGATGCGTACAGACCCGAGCCGTTGTTGGCAGCTCATAGCTTACAAGTGAGGGCTACCAATGAAAGGCAGCTTGTCCCTTACTACACTCTAGAACAGCTGTCCCAGTACGACCAGGGAACCCAGACGGACAACGTGTCAGCCCCTGTTTCATCCAGATACGCCTTCAATGGTGCTTCCTTCAGGTAAGGGCTATGGCAGTTTGATGGATAAAAGCTCTTCTTTCCCCCATAGAGCTTGTAGTTTTAACGTTTGTGCTGTCATCTCTGAATTGGAAGACGAATTGTAGTTGCCGTCTCTAACAATGAGAGCTATAACAATATAATTTTTGGATCAGCTGATTTTAGGTGCAAATCAAGACTTGGACGAGATGTCCGCAATGTAAAACATTCGATGCCATTAGAAAGCACGTTTTGTGAAACGATGTTATGTACGCGTAGACCCACATATAAGATTCTGGACATGGCAGGTTTTGCTAAAAAAAATACTGAAGTTAATTACCTCATGCTCATGTGGACAATTTTTCAATTTAAACTTGAACCTAGTGCAATTCCCGTAAATTTAGTTTACTGGAATGATATTAATGATATTCATATAAAATTTAATGATTCTATCTCCCATTGGTCTTTGGGAGCTAGTAGGGAATTCAACACCACATGGGAAAAATCGACAGTAATCCTGGCACAAGCTGCGCTATACATCGTGAGTCTCATCGCTGGAAGAAAAAGGAAGTTCTTTTTTGATTATGGTATACACACAGTTTGTTTGCTCTACTTTACATCCCTTGCATCTTTTGACATTCCTAACCATACCATCAAATAAACTCCATGAAAGAAAGGTTTGGATAAGAAAATCGTTGTCCTTTTTGCTCTGTCGCTTAATCTAAAACAAACATCGTGAATTCCCTTGCAAAACTCATTTGTTCAATCACACGTGCATCTTAATCCTCATGTTTGTTATGTCAAATGAATATTGAAAGAATGAAACAGGTGCAAGCCTTAGAAGCAGTTCTGAGAATCAATCACATCAAAGAAAAACAAGAAAGCCATGATGTTCTTAAACCTTGCAGTGAGATCTGCATGAGGGGATGGTTCATTCGAGCTCTATCAGAGGAGTTATCGTCCGCTCATCGAGAGGATTGTCTGAACCTGGAACGTTGTTCAAAAAACTTCATGGTCATCCTTCGAGATGTGGTCATGTGTTATGACGGCACTGTAAGAAATGTCTGCAGCAATCCAATCCCCAATCTGAGTATGGGGGGAAGGCTTGAACTAAGTCACAGACTTTTTTCCTTGCTAGTGAGCATGTTGGTTTATGATTCCATGCCTAGAGACTTTCCTTTCTCAAAGGAAGCGAGAACGCGAGGGACGGTCACTCAATGGAAAACGTTTTTCCATTTTTCATTAGCCAATCGAGATGTTTGTAAGTCAAGGCGGAATCCACTTGATTACACGTCTGGGTGGGTCGAGCTATTCCTTAAGGATCGTGGTACTTCTTCTTTTCCGCCGTGGTGAATTGAATGTATCCGTTGATCCAATGACAAACTCTTTCACACCACAACTGTGATTAAAGAATGCAATGCTTTGTACCAGATGCTTCTGCTGCGGAGATGCAAACCGGAAAGCAACTGTCATGACATGACAAATAAATGGGCTAGGCCCTCTTGATGATGATAGATAGCCGAATCCGGGAATCCTTTTTTTCGGAAATGAGAGAAATGTCACCACATCGACTGAGAAAGAAATCGGTGGTCTATCGATTCGAGAGCTAGCCGAATAGCTTAGCTATCAGTGACATATGCGAACGACCAGTTCGTCAGTAAAGTTGTTGGTGTAAAAATACACGCATGATCGGGAACCAGACGTCGGGATCAACCAGAGGGAGACTCCCCCAAGGTTCTTGAAAGAGAGGTTAGTAGCACTTTTCCTTTTTTTTTTCTTCTTATACTTCCACAGAGCAGGCTGAATGGAGTGATCCCTAGGGAGTCAAAGGTTCCATGGATATAAGAGGTTTTTACATACCTTTCCATTCCTTCAGCTTTCTTTCCGCCTTTTTTTTTAAGGTATGAGTACGTTACATCCCTCTAGTGTCAGGGTGTAAGGGAGAGAGGAAGTGAAGTACTCTATGGAATATGGGTTCAAGCGAGTGACCATGCCAGGTTCCTTTGTTGTCGGTCCAGACATTGAGGGTTCAAGTCCTACTCCTCTAGAGAAAGTTTAAGTTCTAAATGAAGGAATCGAGCGAGTGTAAGTGCTTCGCTTGTTACGTTAGAACCAGTAAATAAGAAAGCCTTTTAGAATCCTCTTCAAGTACATCAAAACTATGAAAGCCCGCAATCTTAGGGTAATTGATCTAGTTTAGTTCTAGATATTGGCTTCTTCGATAGCTTAAGAGAAGATATTCTAGTCAGTGAAACCATAACCATATCGAATATTTTTATAGTAAGGAATGCTTTTTTAGTAGTATATAAGAAAGGGATTGTCAGTGGGGCCTTCAAACATACAAACGAGCCTGCAAAAAGATATGTGAACAACTAGTGGCCCTTATTTAGTTTAGCAATTACTACGGCTCGATTGCTAAGTTTTAGATCAGCTATCTTATTATACTTCTTCTTTTTTTCCTAAGCTCTTCCAAGAGAGTGGATCTCCTTCTTCTTAAGAACTTCCCGCTCCCGCTTATGGTAATTTCAGTGTTTGCGGTTTCCTTTTTAGTGGTAGTGGGCCATATGTGAAGAAAGAGGTCCAGTCGAGCTTCTTTCTCCTTTCTCCTGCAGGCCATAATTAAGAGTTCTCTAGTGGAGGCGAGCCAGTGACAGTGCTTACTAAATATAAAAAATGGGATTCCCCTTTTTCTATTTAGTAAGCGACCTTTTATAAGCGAGTATGAAGTAAGCCCTGAACCTGAAGTGCTATTTCTTCCTGGGTAGGTCAGCCGTTGACGAGACTTAGAAGGGCTATAAAGCAGGTATTCTTTCAAGAGCTTGCTTGTAGCTCTTCAACCATGGTCTTTCTCCAACATGATTGAGATGACGCTTCATAATCATAAAAGGAATCGGGTTCTCTTATAGAGAAGAGTCAAAGGGGCAGACTGGTGCTACAATAGTCCGTTTTGACTTGATCGGCCTTGTTGGGTTGGGAAGATACCTGAGGTTAGGCAAATCACTATCTTCTTTTCTTGAATGAATAGATCAGGGTATTTGACTAAGTAAGGAAGTAGGACTAGCGAAAGTTAACTAATAGGGCCTTTCCCTCTTTATTTATAGGGTTGACCTCTTTGTTCCTTTGATTGAGAGTCATCAGAGAATGGGAGGTGACGTCATATGCTTTCCTTTATAAGAGCAGGTGGGCTAGAGAGTCAAACCCTTGATTTCTCCACAACGAAATGTGAGATATAAGCTAGAATCAAGTACCAAAAAATATGATGCTTATCTTTTCGCTTCGGGATCAGGGGGATCCCCCGTGTACTCCACTACTGCCTTCCCCTTATTCATTCTATAGGGCGGGGGGACCAACAATCCATAGTGTACATGGTTGGCTCATCAATCGAGTACGGTCCGTGTGCCCTTTTTCTCTTAGTAGCTAGTAGAATAGAGCTGCACAATCAATCATTGGAGTGTCCGGGCATATCAACATCCAATTCCTATTCCTAAAGCTGGACAGATTCTCTGAAAGTGATCGGACGGGTAGCTAAGAACGAGAGGACTTTGACACAAGCTTTTGAAAGCGATTGTGAAAGAAGATACGATGACAGGGAGGGTGGTCGTAGATCAGCTGAAATAGAAAGAAAAAGGCCGCTAGGCTCCTTTCTTTCTCATGTAAGGGGTTCGCATCCAAGCCCTATCGATAACCCTAGCTAGGACATTGAAGTGAGTCGGGTTTCGATCCGGTTCCGAGCAGACTCGTGGAATTCTTGTAGAATAATTGGATTATCGTAGAGTAAGAAGACTTAGGAAATGACTTAACTTAAAAGAAAGATTCTGTTGCTGTAAGGCGAGAGAGCAACTTGTCTGGTCTTGCGGTGCACTCACTCCCGTTACGAGAATGAAATGAGGTCCCAGCTCGACTCGAGACCAAGACTCCTTACAACTCGCACCGATAGCGTCACTGAGCGGCCGAAGATTGATTGAAAAGGCAGCCCATCCTCCTACCTACTCGTGCTCGTAGCTCGATCGGAGGTCAAGAGTGTGGTCTGGCGGAAAAACAGAAGTCATTCGTATCAAGTGATACGTGAATTGCTAAGTACTGCTTCGCCATTGTCGTAGTTGGCGGAAATAGCTTAATGGTAGAGCATAGCCTTACCAAGGCTGAGGTTGAGGGTTCAAGTCCCTCCTTCCGCTCCTGGCTTCGTCGTAGTGGTAAGGAGTGGAGTAGGCGACGAGTAGAGTGCATAAGCCCTTTTAGAGAGAGGGGCGAGCAGCAAGAAGAACGAATAAAGTATAGGTTGGGTGCTTGAGTTGTATAGGTTCTGGAAGAAAACCTAGTCCTAAGAAGTTGATGGCTTTTCAGTCGTTGCGTGCTTCTGTTTTTCAGCAGGCTTCTTCACCTATATACTAACTATATAGTTTCTATATATATAAAAAGAAAAGAGGCTATAAGGAGCTAGCTAGCGCGCTAGCCTTTTCCCTTACTAGTAAAAGGGCTGCTAGTTGTAGTGCGTAGTGTACTAGTGAATAAGAAAAGCAGATTGAGATGACTAATGACGGATAGAGGCAATGGAATTTGAATTGTTCGGTGCCTCGCCCTTGTCTCCTTCCCTTCGCCGGAGACTTAAAATGATTGGAATCGTATCGATAAAGAAGAGGCATAGGCATTGCCTCTCGATCCGATCCCATCTTCCCTAGCCCCCCCCCCCAACAAACTATTGATACGAAATAAATCTCCCACCATAGAGAAGAGATCTATAGTCTGGGTCCTATCGATCACCCTTCCCTTGAACTAGAGAAATTAACCCGCACCACATTTTATAACCTTCGAACTGAAAGCCCCAACTAGATATGGAATTCAAGACCCTAAACAACTCAGTTGAGAGCTCCGTGACCAGTTAAAGGGAAGGTCCACCAATAATTGACCCAAGTTCCCACGAGCCCCCTCTATCTGTCTCTTGATCCCTCATTCTACTAAGGAGTTCTTATCATTCAAGTCATAGACTTTCCACTTCTTTGTCTTATTAGCGCAGGTGTTCGTCAACGATGAAAGCCGCTGAACTTAAGACTCAAGTTGAGAAAGAGGGCTAGGTCCAGGAGGGCTTTCAGGGACTGGAAAAGAGGGGTAGATTATAGAGCTAAGGGCAGATCGAAGGTTTATCCATTGGGATTGGGCTTGGACGAGCCTCGACTGAGCCAACATTGATGAAAAAATGACTAAATAAAAACTTCTCCCATCGCATCATTAACCGGTGTAGCTAGGATTAAAGATCAGGTCCAGGATTTTAGTCAAATTGACCTTCCCTCGAAGGCTACGGCAAGGCGGCTCTAGACGTTCATTGTTCAATATCTCGGAGGTTCAAGAAGTTAGACTAGCTGCTCTTCCGACCCGGAGTGGATTCGAGGGAAAGGGCAGAGCCTCACCTTATAGTAAGTAGGAAGGTCTTCGTTGCTGAGACAGGTTCAAAATGGACTGAAAGGAGGAAAAATTCAATACTCGGATCTTCCTGAGGATTCATCACTGGCTAGGGCTTTCGAATGAAAGCATGAGCATCCGCAACTAAGAGAGAATAGTAGATCGTCCCAGGTCAGCAAACTTGAATGAAGCCATGGAGCCGCCAGCCGGATCGACCAATAAATGATAGGCTAGGGGGAGCCTCTGGCTTCGACTAATTAGTGATCACTGAGCCTACCTAACACGGATTCCCTGAAATAGG
Organism: Fallopia convolvulus; assembly: GCA_964016875.1. Lineage (NCBI taxonomy): Eukaryota > Viridiplantae > Streptophyta > Magnoliopsida > Caryophyllales > Polygonaceae > Fallopia > Fallopia convolvulus. The sequence goes on from OZ024730.1 coordinate 23,931,065, forward strand.
AGATTGGTTGATCGGAAAGCTCAGGCAGGAGTAGGACGTTCCATACAAATCTTTCTAATCCGCTAGCTGGTGGTCTTCTCAAATAAAATCCCTTTTTTTTGCCGGCAGGAGAAACCATTTTAATGTATTGTTTATTATGATTGATCTGTAGTTCAAGGTCACTCTTCTTAATCCGAGTTTGAGATTGGACCAGACGTAGAGTCCCGTCGGTCGATCGGGAAGGGATTTTCTTTTTTATGGATTTTTTACTCTCTTCTGGCGCGTCGCGACTATTGCAGGTTCTTATCTTTCCCCCCGAGGGGGAAAGCCCTTTCCAGATGGAGTAGTGCATCTTTGTCTTGAAAACCTACCCTAAAGATAGGAGTTCCTATCTCTACTGTCTATCCAACCCGAAGACTCTTATTCGTGGTGGAGTGCTTCGAGTAGGATCCGATCCCATCCCAGCTCCTTCCTAACCCGCCTCTGAAGCTTGAATTCCTTTCCTTTCTAGAGGTGACTACATGAGGCAATGAAATGGAAGTGGGATGTGGAATGTGATTGGTGATGGATGGTGCTTATGAAATCGATTCAGGATCATCTCGCATCTAGATCTGTATCCCCATCTAGTTCTGCTCTTGAAGCGGGATGGAACAAGTTCTTAGGTTTGTTTCATTGAAAAAACAATGCTTTTCTATGATCAACACGAGTTTTAGGCAACGTCTTGAACTCAAGGACCGCACTCTGCTGATCGTAGACCACCCTCAAGTTCCTCGGCTAGGCAACTACTAATCCTTCTTTTCTTCCTTCTCGCCCTTATTTTTGGTTTAGAAAAGTCCTTTTTTTTCCTTCGGCTGGCTGGCAACGCTTGGCCCAACATTGGATTTGTTTGAAAACAAGCAACGTTCATTTAATCAAATCTTTTTTTTATGCTTGCTCAAACTAGTTACTATCTTTGGAAAGAATGTAGGTATCCAAGCTTGGAAGCTTGCCTTTCCACTGGTTTTTGAAAGCTATCAATCTCCTCTTCTTCTCAATTACATCGAGCCTTCTCGTATCGGTTCTGCATTAGATGATGAGCCCATGCGAAAACTTTCTCTTTTATTGGCCATCGATAGGTAGGCTATTAGATTGAGTCGAAAGCCTACTAACGCGGTTCCGATTTGAGCGAGAGCCCGAACGGGGGAGGCGATAACATCTTGATTGAAAGCTCCACTATTATGAATAGTGAAAAAGACTTTTCTAAATTCGAGCAAATCGATCGAGAATCTCATCATCTATTAGGTGGGCTAACCGAGTGACCGAGTTGGGCTGAGCGTCCATGTCACAGAACCTTTATCTAGCCAAAAATCCCAGTATTGATCGGATCCAATGAATTGCAAATTGGAAATATACCGTTTTAACACTAAGAAAATAAACCTAGAAAAAAAGAAGAAAAGTCACTAAGACAAGAACTAAGTAAGCAAGCAAGAAGGCTCCATGTAATTGAGAAGGCAAGGGGCTCTCCATTTATAGGAAGATTGTGTCCAAGATCTAGTAATCTAAGCTTTGCTTCTTCTGGTCGTCTCGTATTAGCCTGTGCTTTCTCACTTCGATCGCCTCGTTCTTTTAGTATTTCTAATGGTACTTGACTCTTATCTTAAGTCTCGGTCATGTCTTGCCTTCCTCTATTATAGTGACCGCTTTCATGTTTTCCCCGAATTTCATCAGTTTCAGGCCCAAGTGCCTGTTCATCCATCTTCATTCCAAAGGTTAGCATGGCTACTGACTGTAACTGTTATGGTTTACAATAAATAGTGCTTAACCAACTCTTTCTCGCCGAGATTTTTTTTAAGAGAGAAGGAATAGGGAGTAAGGGGGACCTTCGCTTCATTAGAAATTGGACCCGAACTTTCTTTCTTCTCCTGCGGAGCTCTGAGAAAGTCACCATCGGTTTTCGCAACCAACCTTATATTCATTCTTTTTGTCTTTCTGAAGGGCTTGAGCTTGCGGTTCATTACACTCAATTTCAGTGAACTATTGAAGCTATCGAGAGAGTACCAAATGCTGACGGTGACGAAGGTTACCGACTTTCGCTGGACGCGGAGCCAAGGAGTTCAGTCGAACAGCGTAAGGAGTCTAAGGTTACAAAAGCCTTCTCCAACTTTGATAGGCATAGCATTGCAAGCAAATAGAGCAGAGAGCTTACCCTTTCTATTAGAGTTGCGAGCTTGTTGTAGTCGGTCCTAAACTAAAGGGAGAATCTTGCTGCTTACTTGCTATATCCACGCGTCCTTGCACGCCTCGAATTTCTTTAGGTTTCGCGAAATCCCTGCTTTTCCCTTCCTCCTCTCCCTGTTCTACCGTCCAAAACAGGCCGTATGGAGTATAGCCAAGTGATAAGGCATCGGGTTTTGGTACTGGCATGCAAAGGTTCGAATCCTTTTACTCTAGATTATGAACACCCGATCGGATCTGTCAAGAACGAGCTGACGACTACAGGGAAGCGGTTTCTAGCCAGAAACCTGAGCCCAACTTGTAGCAAGCCAAAAGTTTGACTTGAGCCTACTTTGCTAAGAGAAGAGAGAGAAAGGAAAGACAAACGATAGAAAGCAATCCTTCCAACCAGCCGACCTGCGGAGTTGAACACAATACTCACTTCGGCCTGAACATACTCAGTCTGGCCCTTGCTTAACTCCTTGTTTCGTAAACCGGTCGCTGGTTGATTTGATCGGACTTGGTCTTCCTTTTCCATTTGCTTCCTTCGACGAATATGCAGGCTAGATTATGTGCTACTATTGCCTCTTTGTAAGCGGTGGAGCATGTGGGCGCCAAGGACTCCATCTCAAAACGACTGCTCTTTCTAGACAGATCCTCCTACATCTATATTTATTCTCACAGCACGTCTACTTTGAATACTCACTTTACTTTGAGAGAAGGAAGAGCTCACTAACTCAATTGCTTAAGCTTCAAGGCTTAACTTGATCTAACTTACATACTCACAGGATTGCTAGCCCGAAAAGAGAACCCAAAAAGAGATGGAATTATACTCGATTTACCCCTTCCCCTTAAACTAGAAAGAAAGCAACTGACACTGTTTGTTACTGACTGATTTGCGGCTCGAGAAAAGAATCCGCTCTCCAAAGCTTTCTTAACTTTTTGATGGGGTAAAGACCTTAAGAGGCGCAAGAACTTATACCGAAACGAGATTCTCCCACGGAATGAGCGACGTCAGTAGATTTCAATGGGAGGAGAAAGGGCCTAGAATGGATTCTGAATGGAAAGGCAGGGGAAAGAAGATAGGGCTAAGCGCAATCAACTAGTTATACGCCACTAGTCCAGTTGGAAAGACTCTATGCTTAAGTTTCAATATCTTCACTTAAAAAAAACAATGCTCTCACTAGCTTTTGTTAAAGGGTCTACCGGAAATATACTGCTTGACTGGCTTGAAAGGAAAGCTACTACAACTGACTCGCAAAGGCCATATACAAGATAACTAAATACTGCTAAAAGCATAATTTGCTTAAAACTGCATCATTAACCGTATAACATGGAAAGTACTAGTTGAGCTAGCCTATGGTATGAGAGATAAAGAAGATTTTTTTTACCAGTCACCCGAGGGCGAGGGAGGAAGCTTACTGATGCGACCCCCGTCATGGATGCTAGCCAAGAGGACGACGCATTCACTCTTCGCTCGGATGGCCCCATCACTCGTGCCAGAACCAGAGCAATCCAAGACGCAACGAGGTCTCTTGTGGCGCGCCTCTCCGCAGGCCACGGCGCGCCCTACACCGCAACCTCGCTCGGCACCATCACCACCATCGGCGCCGAGGAACCTCGCGTCGAGCTCTCGGATCGACATCGCCAAGGCGCGCCATCCTCGAGCATCGGATCGCAAGACGAGGTCGCCACCAGCCTTCGCCAAGACCTCGGAGCCAAACTGGAGGTTCTCGTATCGGACCTCGGGATCGAGTCTCAACAAGAGGTTCTCGGAAGCATCGGCGAACCTCAAGTCCTCGAGACCTCGCTAGCGCCGTCACCAGCGTCCCGCGTCGTGCCAGCGACCTCGCCAGCGCCCCGACGCGCACCGTGACTTCGCCAGCGCCGAGTCCCAGCCTTGCCAGTGTCGCGACAGCCCTTGTCATGACACTCCCAGCACGGTCACGGACGACCTATCCATTTTTAGTACTTTTATGCATTCTTTCTATTATGGAGCATTTCTATTGTTGGTTTTACACATTTAGAAAGACTTTTATGGGCCTTGCGCCGATCATTTTCGGACCGCGCCGTTGGGCCTAAGTTTGCAAGCTTGCCCTAGTCCCGCCGCCGATAGATTAGTGTTTCTTTGCATTTGCTTCAACCGCCTCTCTATATAAGGGAGAATAGGCTTATGTTTTCAATTAGCGCACATTTAGGGTTTAATTCAAGTTGAGGTTTCTCCTTAATTCTATCCTAGTGCTTGCGCCGCCTCTCTATTCTCAAACAAACACAATTGCTCTCGCATTCTCCCTCTTGTTCGTACCAACTCACAATCAAATCAGCCTTCCGCTACGCCAATTGGAGACCTAATACTCAAGCCAACGATCGATCCGGAGCATCCCAAGCGAGGGACGCATCAACTGGCATCAGAGCCAAGGTTTGAGTAAGTCTCGTTCAACCCTTCTAGTTCATTCTCACACGTCTTTCCGCCAATTCAAACCCTAGATTCATCCTCCACTTCGCATATCCGTCACCTAGGGTCCCAATTTTTTTTTTCTTTGCTTCGTAATTCATTCAAAAAAAAAATCAACCGTACCCTAACTCATTCGATCTATTGATTTTGGTGAAGTTGTTGCTTTGTTTTGCTAGTTGCATGAACATAGGACTTGTTTTGCCAATTTCTCTTGTGTTTCGTGTGATTATTTGCGTGTTGATTATCTCATTGTTCAATCGGTTCTAGAGGAGAAAACCTAGTCCGATTTAGTTGTTAAAAAAACGTGTTCTTCGACTACAAAGCCAAAATAAGGTAACTAGTCGATTGGATTGATTAAAAAAAATCTCGTGAAGATCACAAGCCAAAATAAGGCAAGATCATTCACTTTTGTTTGCAAATTTCGCACCTTTCATTCGTATCATTACTTGCCTTGAGTTTTTGGTTTCGAACTTGCGTTGTCTTGCTTCGCTTGCATTGTAATTTTCGGATCCACTTCTTTGATCGAGTTTGAGTGACCTTTAGCCTTGCCAATCCTTCAACGTGTGGTTTGAACACAAGGGTCGGCTTGACTTAAGCGAACTGTAACTCTTGTTTAGTTGCTTGTGAACTTCTTACTTGCTTCGATGACTGGTGTTACCATAGGTACTATGTCGGAGTCGGGAGACGGTGGAAACAACAACCCCACCGAGGGCCAAAACCCTACCCAAAATCGAGAGGCGTGGAACCCCGAAGCCGTGGCGCGCGTAGAAGAGCTCGAACGCCTCTTGGCGGCAAGCCAAACTCAATCGAAGCACACCGTGCCACAGCCGCATGGCTTAGCTTCCGAGATCCATGGCGTGCCAAGCGTGATCGCGGAGGACGTTGCTCGTGCCAACGCGAAGGGGAAGAAACACGCACAACCTTCATCACAATTCGGCACCATGCAACGCATGGAGTCGATCAAAGAAAGTCGCCAATTTGATCGGCACGATGGTTGTCCCCGGACCGCAGATCGCTATCAAGTGGCGCGAGACTATAGGGACACACAAGTTTACGACGTATACTCCGATGAGGAGTACAACTCCGAGGAGTATAGACGTCGACATACGAGTGGGGATCCCAAAAGAAAGAAAAAGAACAAGTCGCCGGCGTATGTGTACGAAACCCCAAAGCGGAAGCACGGGGCCAAGTATTACGACGCCGACGCCTATAGAGTTGAGGACGACCTCGGGCATCAAAGTGCTCGTAGTCCGTTCTCGGAGTTTGAAAACGAGTATGATGAGTTCTCGGATTATTCTAATGAATCTTCGTTTGAGCATCCAAATGTGCAGGATCCGGAAGAACATGACAACCGGTCTTCGGATTGGATCCCACCACCGCGCCTTGCCAAGCATCGCACCGAGTACGATCGAGTCTATGGCTCAGGTCGCACGCACGACGCCCATGGACGGCGCGACAGGGATCGCGACGATCGGCGTCCGCGGAGGCCTTACGGTGGAGACGATCCGGACGATGGAGATGACGGTCCGCATCGAGGACAGCCTCGGCATCGGCGCGACAGGCGCGCCTACTCGCCTCGGCATGACAGCCCTCGGCGCGATCGAGATCGCCGTGATACTCGGGATCCGCGACAACAACGTCGGGTTGTCAAGGTAAAATTCGAAACCTTTTCCGGTTCTTATGATCCTGATGTGTTTTTGGAGTGGTTACAGGGCACGGAGCACACGCTCCGTCATTTAGGTTACGAGGACGACGAGAAGGTGGAAGTTGTGACGCTCCACTTCGTTGGTGCCGCGAGGACATGGTGGAACCGATTCGAGTCCGAAAGGATTTGAAAAGGAAAGCCCCTAATCCGTGAGTGGCATCAACTCGTCTATATCTTGAAGAAGAGGTACATTTCAGCCGATTACAAGGACAAGATGCACATCGAGATCATGCGCATCAAACAAGGCACAATGACGCCAGAGGAATATTTTTCCAAACTCGAAGACATGTTCTTCAAGGCGGGGATGAGCGTCTCACCATCCGTAATGAAGACGAGGTTCCTTTCGGGTTTAAGGCAGTTGATTCAAGATAGGTTGGAAATCCTCCCAATTAAGGACATCAACAATTTGGTGCACACCGCCATGCAAATCCACAAACAAGAGATGCGCACCAAATCGGGATGGTCCAATTCGAGGTATGTGTCTAACTCTAGTCAATCCGGTTTATCTACTAATCGGTTTGCTCCTTCTTTGCCTAGCCCTTCGACAGGTTCCAAAGCAAAGGCCGAGGCCTCCCAAGCCAAGTCCCCATCCGCTCACCGCCGAGTCGAACGCCGATCGAGCTCGTGACATGGCGTGCTACAAGTGCGGGGGACGAGGCCATTTGCAACGGAACTGTCCAAACAACAAGAAAGTTTTGTTTACCACTCAAGGCGAGCCATATGACAGTGAAGACGATGAAGAAGTTGAGCCGCATGAGATCGACGCAGCCAAGCTCGAGTGCGATCCATCGGATGCCCTCGGCGTAGCCAAGCTCGGCCTAGTTACTCGGCGCGCCCTTAGCGTCCGCGAAGCTCCACGCACGGACCAACGCGAGCAACTTTTTCACACCCGATGTTTGGTCAATAATGTCTCGCTGAGTGTCATAATAGATTCCGGGAGTTGTGCAAACTTCCTTTCAAAAAAGGTTGTCGATCACTTCAAGTTGCCGACCACGCCACACCCTCAACCATTCAAGCTTCAATAGATATCAAATGATGGAGGGGATTGGGTCGACAAACAGGTAATCTTCAATTTTTCCATTGGTCAATACTCGGATTCTATTTTATGTGACGTAACGCCAATGGACGCCACACACCTCTTATTGGGGCGTCCATGGCAATACGATCGCCGCGTGCTTCACGACGGGTATTTGAACACTTACATGTTCAATTACCACGGGAAGCGCGTGACTCTCTTACCTATGTCGCCTAGTGAAGCTCTACAGGATGAAGCCGAAAGGCAAAGGCAGAAGAATAGCGACAGCGGCACCGGCACGCCAAACAAGACGCCAACGGCGTCCGAGGAAAAAACTGCTAGTTCTACAGGCGCTCCTGGTGTCAATCCAACCAAAACCAAGTCTCTTGAAGTTCAAGAAGAAAAACGCCAACAAAATCTAGAGGAAGGTCGACAGTTTGCGTCCAGAGGACTCGGTAACGCGCCGAACGCCGCCGATTTTGACAACAAAGGCCTCAAACAGATTTCTGACTCTTCTCTCGGCGTTCCAAGCTCCAAACCTCTTAAAATTGAGTTTCCACCAGATCTGAACAAAAAACGCCCAGGAGATGTCAATTTAAGCAAGGGACCGCCGAGCACACCTCCTAGCATCGCAAATCACGCTGTCGCTACACGAAAACTCGGATTCCAGGAGCTACGGGACGAGTTTCACGGCGTTTCCAGGGGCAATCTTCCACAAATTCCAGGGGCTACCACCACACCAAAACTCGCCCCAGATGCTGATCGGACGAGCACCGACGCCGAGCCACCATTGCTAGGCACTTGCCAGGATCGTTTGCTATTAGCCAGGCGTCGGGACGTCGAGAAATCCATTCAGGGGAGTCTTTCTTGTTTCATACTTGTTCCCCTTCTTTCCATTATTAAATCCGAGATTTCTTCACTTCCATCTTCTATTGTGTCTATTTTGAAGGAGTTTGAAGATATCATGTCGGACGAGCTTCCGAAGGGCTTGCCGCCGATCCAAGGAATTGAGCACAAGATTGACCTCATGCCAGGCGCTTCCCTTCCCAATCGAGCTGCATATAGGACTTCACCTAGGGAAACCGAGGAGCTTCAATGCCAAGTTCAAGACTTGTTGGAGAAGGGATTCGTCCGCGAGTCTTTGAGCCCTTGCGCGGTGCCGGTGATCCTCGTGCCCAAGAAGGATGGCTCGTGGCGTATGTGCGTCGACTGCCGAGCCATCAATCAGATCACGGTGAAGTACAGACATCCCATTCCACGGCTTGATGACATGCTCGATGAGCTCCACGGCGCCGCCTTGTTCTCCAAGATCGACCTCCGGAGTGGCTACCACCAAATCCGGATGCATGAAGGCGACGAGTGGAAGACCGCATTCAAAACCAAACATGGTTTGTACGAATGGCTTGTCATGCCTTTTGGCTTGACAAACGCCCCTAGTACTTTTATGCGGCTTATGAACTATGTTTTTCGTAAGTTTATAGGACGTTTTGTTGTCGTCTACTTTGACGATATTTTGGTATTTTCTAAGGACTTAGATTCTCACGCGAGGCACCTTAGGTTGGTGTTAGACTGCCTTCGCGAGCACTCTTTATTTGTAAACTTGGACAAATGTTCGTTTTGCACGGACACGACGAATTTTCTTGGGTTCGTCGTGTCCAAGGATGGGCTAAAAGTGGATGACGACAAGATCCGCGCCATCCGAGAGTGGCCCACCCCTACGACCCCGACGATGGTTCGATCCTTCTTAGGGCTCGCAGGGTTTTATAGGCGATTCGTCAAGGACTTTAGTTCCATCGCCGGGCCACTCCATAATTTGACCAAGAAGGCAACCACAATCAAGTGGATGCCGATTCATGAGGCCGCCTTTCAGGCCTTAAAGGATGCTTTGTGTAGCGCTCCGGTCTTGCAATTGCCAGACTTCACTAAGCGCTTTGAAATCGAGTGCGACGCCTCCGACTATGGCGTAGGCGGCGTACTCCTTCAAGAGAGACGCCCTATTGCATACTTTAGTGAAAAATTTAACGGGGGCAACTCTCAATTACCCGACGTATGACAAAGAGTTGTACGCACTTATTCGGGTTCTTAAAACATGGCAGCACTATCTTTGGCCTAGTGAGTTCGTTATTCATACGGACCATGCGACCCTTGCATATCTTAGGAGTCAGACGACTCTAAACAGGCGCCATGCTCGGTGGGTGGAATTTATGGAAACATTTCCGTATATTATCGCTCACAAGAAAGGGAAGGAAAATGTCGTGGCAGACGCTCTGTCACGCAGGTATGTACTTTTAACTCAACTGCATGCCAATTTGCTAGGGTTCTCCTTGATTAAGGAGTTATATTTGCATGATCCATATTTTAAACCGATCATGGAGAACCTTGATTAAGGAGTTATATTTGCACGAATCCATGAGACATTCTTTTTGAACAATGGATATCTCTACCGAGCCGGGAAGCTTTGCATTCCGGCCTCGTCTGTGAGGCATCTTTTGCACAAAGAAGCTCATGATGGCCGGGGCCACTTTGGCATCGCCAAAACACTAGCAGCACTTCGTGAACACTTCTTTTGGCCACACATGGCTTCGGACGTTCACAAGTATTGCCGGGGTTGTGTGCCGTGCCAAACTGCTAAGTCGAGGTTTCACCCTCATGGCCTTTACACTCCGTTGCCTATTCCGGGTACTCCGTGGGAAGATCTCTCTATGGATTTTATCACGGGTCTTCCGATGTCTAGGCGCGGTAAAGATTCGATTTTCGTGATTGTGGACCGCTTCTCCAAAATGGCTCACTTCGTGCCATGCAAAGGGAACAACAATGCGACTGAAATCGCAAACTTGTTCTTTGAGCATGGCGTGCGCATACATGGCGTGCCTCGCACTATTGTTAGTGATCGAGACACGAAATTCTGTAGCCATTTCTGGAGAACGCTTTGGGGAAAGCTGGGCACACAATTACTCTTTTCTACTTCTTATCATCCCCAAACCGATGGTCAGACTGAGGTGACCAATCGGACATTGGGCACCCTTCTTCGGACGGTGCTCAAAAATAACCCACGCCGGTGGGAGGATCTAATACCATTTGTTGAGTTTGCTTACAACAGGTCCAAACACTCGGCCACCAAGATGACGCCATTCGAGATTGTCTACGGCCTTAACCCTCACTCTCCGATGGATCTCACACCTCGGCCTTTGAAGAACGGCGAACACATCGACGCCTCAAACCGCGCCGACGCCATCCGCAAATTACACGAGCGGACTAAAGTTCAATTGGAGCGCCGCGCCGCTCAATACGAGGCTCCGCACAACAAGGGTCGGAAACGCATGGTTTTCAACCCCGGGGACCTCGTGTGGCTCCATCTTCGGAAGGACAGGTTTCCGGATTCAAGGAAGACGAAGCTTCACCAGCGCGGAGACGGACCTTTTAGGGTCCTTGAGCGCATCGGAGACAATGCATACAAGCTCGACCTCGACGGCAAGCACTCGGTTCACTCAAGCTTCAACGTCGCTGAACTCTCCCCTTATGTTACACCCGCTTATGAGGAAACGGGGACGTTTCCCAGCCAAGTGGGGGAGGGTGATGCGACCCCCGTCATGGATGCTAGCCAAGAGGACGACGCATTCACTCTTCGCTCGGATGGCCCCATCACTCGTGCCAGAACCAGAGCAATCCAAGACGCAACGAGGTCTCTTGTGGCGCGCCTCTCCGCAGGCCACGACACGCCCTACACCGCAACCTCGCTCGGCACCATCACCACCATCGGCGTCGAGGAACGTCGCGCCGAGCTCTCGGATCGACATCGCCAAGGCGCGCCATCCTCGAGCATCGGATCGCAAGACGAGGTCGCCTCAAGTCCTCGAGACCTCGCTAGCGCCGTCACCAGCGTCCCACGTCGTGCCAGTGACCTCGCTAGCGCCCCGACGCGCACCGTGACTTCGCCAGCGCCGAGTCCCAGCCTTGCCAGCGTCGCGACAGCCCTTGTCATGACACTCCCGGCACGGTCACGAACGACCTATCCATTTTTAGTACTTTTATGCATTCTTTCTATTATGGAACATTTCTATTGTTGGTTTTACACATTTAGAAAGACTTTTATGGGCCTTGCGCCGATCATTTTCGGACCGCGCCGTTGGGCCTAAGTTTGCAAGCTTGCCCTAGGCGCGCCGCCGATAGATTAGGGTTTCTTTGCATTTGCTTCAGCCACCTCTCTATTTAAGGGAGAATAGGCTTATGTTTTCAATTAGCGCACATTTAGGGTTTAATTCAAGTTGAGGTTTCTCCTTAATTCTATCCTAGTGCTTGCGCCGCCTCTCTATTCTCAAACAAACACAATTGCTCTCGCATTCTCCCTCTTGTTCGTACCAACTCACAATCAAATCAGCCTTCCGCTACGCCAATTGGAGACCTAATACTCAAGCCAACGATCGATCCGGAGCATCCCAAGCGAGGGACGCATCACTTACCAAGTGGGATTCGACCCTAGATTCGAGATCAGATTGAATCTACGAGATTGGCTATGATAGGTGGAAAAGAAAGACCTAAGTGAACGAGCTAAATTCATGTTTTGACCTTAGCCGATAATCTACCCTTATGGGGTGCGTAGCGTTTTAAGCCATCTTGTTGTTAAGGGATGGCAGTATCCTCTTGATCTTATGCTTTCCTCTGATGACAGCCAGTAGTTTTATTACCTCAAGATATATATAGTATTAGAACGGTACACTAGTGATAGAGCAATAAAGGGCGAACTCTACCTATTAAGAAGGAAGTTCTCTACGGTAATCAATGAATCTACTTGTTAGGCATGTTATATTCAAGCAAGTCACGTTAGCTTTTCCTTTCATCGGTTTCGGTTTCTGAGTTAGAGATTACCTCCTTATTCATGCCAACCCCATTGTCTTGCCTCAGGCCTCATCCTTTGAAAGCCATCCTTTAAAACCAGCAGTTGGCCTTTCCTTTTAGTAGAACCCATGATACAAGACAGTTTCATTTAGGCCAGCAAGCAAGTGAGTGAGTTTGTGACGGATGTATTAGCCTTTCTTCAGTGTCTTTCCTCTCTCTGCCAGCTTGAGGAGATAGTCTATCTTTCCTTCTTTGATTGCCAGCGAGTCAAGCAGTTAAGAGCGGAATTTTCTTCATAGTTATAGTCACTATTTCCTCCCTTCTTTTATCTTTCCTTAGGAAATGAAATAAGAAAGAGTTAGCTTACGTCCTTTCATCCAGGAATGCGAGCGAAATAAACGAATGGAAGACTTTCAACGAGTAGTTGAGGAGTTTGACTCTCAATGAGTAGTTTGACTCTAAACGAGTAGTTGAGTAATTTGACTCTCTCTTTTTAGCGGTGTTACTTTCGTAGCGTAATGAGGTGAGCCAGTGCCTGTTGGTGGTCAAGTCCCAGTGGAAGCGTAAGTTGTTGGGCGTTCAGGTTGCAAAGGAAGTTGGTGGGCTAACGGTGGTCCAGGTAAGGTAGGTGGGGAAGACTCGCCACGAGATCGACCGATAGCTTTGACCCAACCCCGGAAGCGGAAGTGCTAGAGAGACGATCTTTGTGAAGCAGAGTGACTAAGGTCAAGTATAAGGTGCTACGGGAACGATGTCTCAAAGGTTAGTGCCAACGGCTCAATGCGAAAGCAATCCGCTGCTCACAGGGACTGTGCGGGCTGACGCTCCTCTTTCTCATTTGTAATCTTTAAGATAAACACAAATAAATATGAGAAGTTATTTTTCCGATTCAAACTATACTTTAACCATCCACTTCTAAATAAAATAAATAAATAAAATTATAAAAGAATGGATTGTTTCTTAATGTGCCATGTGGCACAAATTTTTACAAAGAAATGGTTTTTGCTTTATAATGTACTAGTTTTCCCCGTCGTGTCATGCACGACTATGACTTGATTTTTTTTTTATATATTGTAAAAAAGATATTATTAATGAAAAATACAATATAAATTTTAATGTAAGTAATTTACGGCCCATATCATATATAATTATATTATTAAGTCTAAAATTTAAAATAAAGAGAATAAAAAGATAAGATAGTATGCATTGCTCATTTTCCTTCACAATATTTCATAAATAGGTTTAATTTTAAAAAAAGGAAACAATATATGAATGAAATAAATTTTTTTTTCTTCAAAATATAGAAGAGATAAGATTTAACAAATAATACTTTATTTAATAAATAAGATTTATTTTAATATGAAATGTAACGATGATTTATTCATAAAATCTATTCTTCTATTCTATTATAAAAGTGTATGTAACTTTTGATCCTACCATCCAATTTTATAAAATTTGATCATGTGGGTGTAATAATCCGTTTTTTTTCGGCCGCTTGATTTACTATCGTACGACTGTTATTAATTCATTATTTCTCAAGAATAATTTTGTTATTTTAATGTTCCTCGAAATTCTTGTCGTTATTGCTTAGCTCTTAAGTAATCTCGGGGAGACCATAAAAAATATATATTCTTGGAAAAGCGTGCTCGACTTAAGTGATATGTGGATGTAAATGGGTAATTTTGACATGTCTCGAAAAACGTGTCCAAGTTACTTCGCTTGTAAGCAAGCTCAGATAAGTTTGTTTCTTAGTTGTAAAGAAAGCTCGTATACATAATAAAACAAGGTTTTAAACACTGGATGGCGTGAAGTCAAGTAAATTAATCCCAACAAAACCATGCCCCTTTAAATAAATGTAAGGAAATGTCATTTCCATATTCCTTTTCCAAACAAATCATGCCCCTTTAAATAAATTTACGGAAATGTCATTTCCATATCCCTACACTTCTTAATGACTGTTAAAATGAAGTCTCCGTCTTATAATCTGATGCGGGGTTAACCGTGATTAGCCCGATCTTCGACAATCAACGACTCAACAAACAAGGGAAACAAACGAATGGTTAGAAATGAAACAAATGGACTCGACACAAACTGGATTCAAAGGAAATAACGAGACGCAATGAAAAACGATAGGGAAATGAAGATCAACCAAATGAAACAACAAAAGGACCCTCGTTGCTTTGAAAACGAGAACCAGATTGAATGATCAAGTGACCAACCTTGTACGACTTCACACAATCAAGGATCCAGCCTTGAAAGCACGAAGAAGATGCTCGTATTCAACTAGCACACCAACTATGATCGATAATTGATGCAATCAAGACAAACCAAGCTGAAATTGCAATACTTTGAAGAACAAGTCTTCGATTCTCACTATGGAGAGAAAACACTCAGTTTTGTGATAAAGGTAGTCTAATCTGAAATAATGAGCAACTAGAGCTATTTATATGTCCTCCTAATAATCAGAACTAGCTAGAAACGTCTAAGTAAAACAAATAAGGGGGGGCCAAAATGGCCTAACAAGCCCAAGCAACGCACACATGTGCGGGGTGCCGCTGGCGCGCGCGCTTGTGCCGCAGCCTAGGCACCGCGGCATCGGTGCCTCAATCTGGCACATCGTGGCTTGACTCCTTGGCGACGAGGCTCATGAGAAATGGCTTGCATTCAGGGGCGTTCTTGGCTTCCTTGACTCCATGATATGCCAAGAATGCGAATAAGTCCCTTTGAAGCTTCTTGGCTCGCGCCCTTGTCATCGGACCATCAAAGAGGATGGGTGTGCCCGGTGGTGACTTGACGGATGGTCCCTCATCATCCTCCCCTTCTTGAAAAGGATTCGACCTCGAATCAAGGTCTTCATCCACAACAAGATAAGGAGTTAGATCAGCCACGTTGAATGTAGCACTCACGCCGTACTCTCCGGGCAACTCCAGTTTGTATGCATTATCACCAATGTGTTGAAGCACCTTGAAAGGCCCATCTCCACGTGGTGACAGTTTGGACTTTCGTTGCTCGGGGAACCTCTCCTTCCTCAAATGCACCCATATGAGATCTCCGGGCTGGAAAACAACCTTGCGCCGGCCCTTGTTAGCTCGATTGGCATTATACTCGGCCTTTTGTTCCAGCTTGATCCTTGTCCTCTCATGTAACTCCTTAATGAACTCAACCTGTTTTCCTGCATCAAAACTTTCTTTTTCCCTCATCGGAAATGGGGTAAGATCTAAAGGAGTTAGGAGGTTAGTACCATAAACGCACTCAAATGGAGTAAGCATAGTAGATGAATGCATTGTCCTATTGTATGCAAATTCCACATGAGGCAGCATTTCTTGCCAAGATTTCAGGTTCTTCCTAATAATGGCTCTAAGGATGGTGGTTAGAGTCCTATTGGTGACCTCGGTTTGGTCGTCGGTTTGTGGGTGGCTAGATGTGGAAAATAACAGCCTAGTACCCAACTTACCCCAAAGAGTTCTCCAAAAGTGACTAAGAAACTTCACATCCCTATCACTAACTATGGTTTTCGGTACACCATGCAGTCTAACAATTTCCCTAAAGAATAAAGAAGCTACATTAGTGGCGTCGTCTGTTTTGTGACATGCTATGAAATGAGCCATCTTAGAGAATCTGTCCACAACTACAAAAATAGAGTCTCTCCCCCTCTTAGTTCTAGGTAATCCCACTATAAAATCCATGGATATGTCTTCCCAAGGGGCTGAAGGTATGGGCAAGGGCGTATACAAGCCATGAGGTTTCAATTTAGATTTAGCCTTTAAACAACCAATGCATCTCTTAATAGCATGTTCTACATCTCTAAGCATATGAGGCCAATAAAAATGTGCACGCAGCATATGATAAGTCTTATCCCTACCAAAGTGACCCATTAATCCACCCTTATGGGCTTCATCAACAAGTAACAATCTCAATGAACATCTAGGAATGCAAACTTTATCCATACAAAACAGAAATCCTTCATGCACATAATAAGACTCAAACGACCCCTTTTCATGACATGCTTTATATGCAACCCCAAAATCAGCATCATCCACATAAATATCCTTAATATAAGCAAATCCAAGCACCCTAGAATCTAATGTGGTTAACAAGGTGTGGCGTCTAGACAAAGCATCAACCACAACGTTATCTTTGCCCTTTTTATACTTAATAACATATGGAAATGTTTCAATGAATTTCATCCATCTACCATGTCTCCTATCAAGTTTATCTTGGCTCTTAAAGTGTTTTAGAGATTCATGGTCAGTTTTAAACACAAATTCTTTAGGCCAGAGATAATGTTGCCATGTTTTTAACACTCGAAACAAAGAATACAATTCTTTATCATAAGTCGAGTAGTTTAAACATGCACCTTTAAGCTTATCAGAAAAGAAGGCTACAGGTTTACCTTCTTGCATGAGTACACCACGAATACCAATGCCGCTAGCGTCACACTCCACCTCGAAAGGCCTTGTGAAGTCCGGCAGCACCAACAATGGGGCGTGTGTCAATCTGTCCTTTAGGGCCTGAAATGCCCTCTCTTGCGCCTTTCCCCACTTGAACTCGCTCCTCTTCTTGGTGATCTCGGTTAATGGCGCGACAATAGTGCTAAAGTCCCTCACAAACCGCCGGTAGAAACCGGCCAGTCCATGAAAACTCCTCACTTGTCCAATTGACGTAGGCGTCGGCCGATCCTGGATCGCCATCACCTTAACCTCATCAACTTGCAGCCCATTCTCATTCACTACAAAACCAAGGAAAGTAACGGAAGTAGTGAACAATTCACATTTTTTCAAGTTAGCATATAAGTGCTCTAGACGCAATGTGTTAAGCACATTTCGCAAATGATCTTCATGCTCAGCTAAGGACTTACTATACACTAGGATATCATCAAAATACACCACTACAAACTTTCCTATGTAATGCCTCAAGACATGGTTCATTAATCTCATGAAAGTTCTTGGGGCATTAGTAAGCCCGAATGGCATAACGAGCCATTCATATAGACCGAACTTGGTCTTGAAGGTTGTTTTCCACTCGTCCCCTTCCTTCATCCGAATCTGATGGTACCCACTTTTAAGATCGATTTTTGAAAAGATAGTGGAACCATGCATCTCGTCCAACATATCATCAAGACGAGGAATGGGGTGCCTATACTTCACCGTTATATTGTTAATTGCCCTACAATCGACACACATTCGCCATGTGTTGTCTTTCTTAGGCACTAACAATATCGGTACAGCACAGGGGCTTAAACTCTCCCTTATGTATCCCTTATCCAAGAGCTCTTGGACATGGGATTGGACCTCTTTGGTCTCCATGGGGTTCATACGGTAGGCTGTCCGATTTGGCAAAGACGCCCCGGGAATGAGATCAATTTGATGCTCGATTCCTCTAATTGGGGGTAGGCCAGCCGGTATCTCTTCGGGGAATACGTCCTTGTACTCCTCGATGAGCCCCAAAATGGGCGGGGGCAGTGAAGCTCGAAGCTCTTCACTTAACAAGCTCAGCTCCTTGCACAAGAGCATAAGCGTTGTTTCCCCGTCCAAGTAATCGTCCACTAACTCCCTCTTGGAAGCTAATAGGACGGAGGAGGGTGTAGGGCTGTCGGTTTGGCTCGTCTTACCCCGAGCTTTTCCCTTCTTCCCATTCTCCCCCTCACCATCACCACTTACTTTACTTACCTTGCCCTTGTCGAAGGCCTCAGCCACCTGGGTGGGCGTCATGGGCTTGAGCACGACATTCTGGCCCTTATGCACAAAAGAGTGGCGGTTGGTGAATCCATCATGCGTCACCTTCTGATCGAATTGCCATGGACGTCCAAGTAAAATGTGACAAGCCTGCATAGGAACTACATCGCATAAAATATGATCTTCATAATGACCAAGCTTAATAGTAACATGCGTTTGCTTATTCACTCTCAATTCACCACTATTATTCATCCAATGCAATTTGTAAGGCCTAGGGTGATGAAAAATAGGAAGCTGCAGTTTTTGTACCATTTCCATGTTAGCTATGTTACAACAACTACCGCTATCAATGATTAAATTGCACACCTTGCCTTGTATTAAACAACGACTATGAAATAGATTTTCCCTTTGATTATCTTCACATGGGGCAGGTTTAGCATGCAATGTTCTCCTAGCAATCAATGACTCCCCAGACTCATATTCTACTTCATTCTCGTCGTTATTATCATTATTATCATGCAAATCAGATTCATCATTAGCACAAGCATTCTCATTATCATTATCAACTTCAGATTCATACTCTCCTAAATGATTAATCAAAAGGGTTTTAGAGTTAGGGCAATCTTTCATGTAATGACCTCTCCCTTGACATTTAAAACACACTATGTCTCTAGCTCTAGAAGAGGTGTTAGAATTACTCCCCTTAGGGGTTGCGGAAGCTCCCTTTAAGTTGCCCTTATTGTTGGATGATGAATTGCTCCATGGGGTCTTACTTCGTCCCCCTTGTTCTCCTTGGGCGCCAGCTGCGCTCCCCTTCTCTTTGTAAGGCGTGGCTTCCCTCCCTTGGCCAGCTTGTGCGCCTCGGCTTTGGCTCCTCCAATTGCTTGGCTGGTTGGGCGCGCCTCGACCTCCTTGGTTCCTAAACCTTAATTTCCTTTCTACTTTGGTAGCTAGATGCAAAAGGTCAGTCATAGTAGAATAAGGATAAAGATCAACCTCATTAGATAAAGAAGGGTGGAGAATACGAATGAACCTGGCCATCGTGGCTTCGTTGTCCTCAACCACGTTAGCTCTCACCATCGCCACTTGCATGGCGTTGTAAGCTTCCTCGACACTCATTGACCCCTGCTTGAGACTCTCCAGCGGCTGTCTTAGCTCCCGGGCATAGTGTTGAGGTATGAAAAGACCCCTCATCAACGCCTTCATTTGCTCCCAGCTGGATATTGGTGCGTCCAGGTTGCGCCTCCTCTCTTTCACTAAGTTATCCCACCATATGAGGGCATAACCGGAGAACTCAAGGACGGCGAGTTGCACCTTCTTGGTCTCGGGAAAATTGTGGCAGCTCCACACATGCTCTATCTTCGTCTCCCACTCCATGTAAACGTCGGGATCACACCGGCCCTCAAATGAGGGTATTTTCACCTTGACCTTCCCGACACCATCCTGCTCCGGTTCTCGGGGTCTCCTAGGACGCCTATCATCACGGCGCTCCCTTCCTCCCCTTCTTGAGAACCGCTCCCAATTATCCTCCTCCTCGCCATCATACTCATCGTCATAAAGATCCATATCACTTGGTGATCCTCTTTGTTCCTGAAATCCTTGAAAACTATTAGCGCGATTATGCTCATCCCGAAGGGGAGTGAGCTGGGAACCAATAGGCACTCTTCTAGGAAGATTGCCCGAGGAATTACGCAATGGATTAGAGTTATGAGGCACTTCCCTGGTTTGGTTTTGAAAACCATGTTGTTGTGATGTGGACGCCCTGAATTGATCACCATGGGGCTAGTTGCTAGTGTTGGTGGCGTCTTGGTCCTGGCCATCGCCCACAGCTTGGGCATGTGCATCAACGCCTGGCGGCACACCGGGGGCTGGCAACGCAAGTGCACGTGTCTCCAATACCTTCATCCTAGAGTTGAGGCGTGTAATGTTGTTGTTGAGTGAGGTCAACAACTTGAACACCTCGGGGTGGATTGGCTCCGGGCTCTTGGGCAGGTTCTCTGTGCTATTGTCCGTCATGATCCTTAGACGACAAGAAAAACAACAAACTCAAGCAAACTCGTTAGGTTAGTGTAATCCAAAACAGTCTCGCGATGTGTTTCGCTCACACTCTCCCTCGTGTATTGCAATAATGCTCGTTGTTTCAATCTGCCTTGAAAGAATCAAAACTCAAGTTCAAGAGTTAGTGGTAGCTTCAACTCACAAAATCAAGTTTAGACACAAGATAGAAGAAGAAGGTTGAAAACTGGACGTTTAGAAAGTGGACAGAGGCGTTATGAAGAAAATATCAACGAGGTGAAAAGGACTTAAACAAGGAAAGAAATCAGACCTTTGGTTAAGCTTTCTCTCGCCTCGAGTACCTACACCAAGTATGTCACCTTAATGTGTAGTTTGTAGGACAAAAGGTGGCTCTTTGTGGAGGTAAAAGGCTTCTTCGATGACACCCCAAAGATGAGAAGAGAAGAAGAGATGAAACTATGCAATATACACAATATGAATGAAATGCAACAATATGATATGAATAAGAGAAATAAAATTCTGATTTCTGTTTTTTTTTGTTTTTTTTTTGAATTTTCGATCTTTTTTTTTTACTTTTCTTTTTTTTTATATCAGATATAATCAGAAATTAATGCACTAAATAAAATGCTATTACAAAGTTTGAATGAAATGAAATGCAATTCTCGGATATGCAAATGGCGTTTGAAATTTGAATGTGGGGCTTGGGGATAAGGTCAAAGCTGGATATGTGGAGGAAGAATAGGGTGGTTGTGGTTGAATTTCGAATTCAAATGGAGATCCTTAAGAAATAGGAGGCGTGGGGATTGATTTGTGGAGGTGAGGTGAGTTTGTTTTCAGCTTTGAAAAATATCCCTTGAATGTAGGAGGCTGAATAGGATGGGTTGAATTTGAATTTAATTAAAAGAAATGAATTCCTTTAATTAAACTAAATTCGTGGCAGGTGATAATATGAAGGTGGTGGACGTTTTTGGTGGTGGTGGTGGGCGTAAGGTGGCTAAATAGGCGGCTCAGGCAACAAGCCACTACACGTTAGGCAACAAACCGGTTAGTAATTCTCGAGAAAGGATAAACGAGATATGATTAACCAAACCTGACTTCGAAAGACTCTTTTTGGTGTTTTTGATGGAGGACTCCAATGGTGGACGAGTTGAATGTCGGGAACACGACTCTGATACCAATTTGTTGCGGGGTTAACCGTGATTGGCTCGATCTTCGACAATCAACGACTTAGCAAACAAGGGAAACAAACGAATGGTTAGAAATGAAACAAATGGACTCGACACAAACTGGATTCAAAGGAAATAACGAGACGCAATGAAAAACGATAGGGAAATGAAGATCAACCAAATGAAACAACAAAAGGACCCTCGTTGCTTTGAAAACGAGAACCAGATTGAATGATCAAGTGACCAACCTTGTACGACTTCACACAATCAAGGATCCAGCCTTGAAAGCACGAAGAAGATGCTCGTATTCGACTAGCACACCAACTATGATCGATAATTGATGCAATCAAGACAAACCAAGCTGAAATTGCAATGCTTTGAAGAACAAGTCTTCGATTCTCACTATGGAGAGAAAACACTCAGTTTTGTGATAAAGGTAGTCTAATTTGAAATAATGAGCAACTAGAGTTATTTATATGTCCTCCTAATAATCAGAACTAGCTAGAAAAGTCTAAGTAAAACAAATAAAGGGGGGGGGGCAAAATGGCCTAACAAGCCCAAGCAACGCACACATGTGCAGGGTGCCGCTGGCGCGCGCGCTTGTGCCGCAGCCTAGGCACCGCGGCATCGGTGCCTCAATCTGGCACATCGTGGCTTGACTCCTTGGCGACGAGGCTCATGAGCAATGGCTTGCATTCAAGGGCGTTCTTGGCTTCCTTGACTCCATGACATGCCACGAATGCGAACAAGTCCCTTTGAAGCTTCTTGGCTCGCGCCCTTGTCATCGGACTATCAAAGAGGATGGGCGTGCTCGGTGGTGATTTGACGGATGGTCCCTCATCATAATCGCCGCACAACGCGCGACCTTATTGCTAGTATAGTTAAAAATGAATTTACTTTATAAAATCATCTTGGTGGCTCAGTAATGTAAATTAGCTAAGATTAAATATTACATTATCTATATTTTTTATTATTTTTCATGTACATAAACCTAGAGATTATCAAAATCTTTCAACATATCTATAACATTAAATATTATATTGTCTATATTTTTATTTTTAAATATTATAAATATTTATCATTAACTTTTTATTGTAAAAGGAAACCAACATATATCTATAAAAAATTCATCAAAACATATCATTCTAAAAGATAACTCAATATATGTATACTTATTTTTTAATATTTAAATATTTATCTCTATTTTCTAAACATTTTTATAAAGAATTTTTCAAAAAATATTGTCATTTTATATTTTAAATATATTGTAAGGATGTATAAATTTTAAAAAGTTAAAATATATTAAATAAGAATTGATTTGAAGGCGAAGATTGAATTAAATAGATATAAAATTTAAAATAATAAGTTAAAATAATAGGATTAAAAATTAATTTTCTTAAATATGAGGTGGGACGAGATTCGTTCTGGTAGCGCAAAAAGATATAGTTTTAATATATAGTTATAGATTGAGAACCTTGAATTTTTTTTTCAATTAAATACAAATTCTACAAATTACCAAAATAATATACACTTTTAGTATATTTTCTTTCCATACATTTACTTTTAATGTTTATTAAAAGATAATGTAACAATGAAGATTTGTTAAATGTTTATTAAAAAATTAACTACGAAAGATAACCTTTCCATTCATTTACATTTAATTTACAATCTATATTTTTTATCAAATAAATTATGTTCTATATTAAATAATTAATAGATCACCTAGCCACCACAATCTTTTCTATATTTTAAATAAAATAGTACACTATCAAAGCCAATCTAGTTGTAAGAAATCACCATAATTTATTTTTTATAAATTAAAGTTTAATTAAATATGCTAGAACTTCCAAAATTATAAATTGAATTTTTTTCTAAAATATCGGATGATATCAAAACTTCCAAACCATATTTGAATTTGTAAGATTTGTTTTCAAAATTACCAATTTATTTGTATAATTTATATGGATTAATGAGGAGATGACATGTAACACCCCGTCTTTAAATAGGGGCGCTACTCGGTAGTAGACCTTACTAGGTACTACCTAGGCTAGTTTGACAACGAGTTCACTTGGATCTTGCAACTCGGGCACGACGAGAAAACATGAATAAAACATCCAACTGATATTTATAAAACCCAAGTATAGAAAACATGCATGAAACCCAAAACAACATAATTTACAACCCTTCCTAGAAACATTTCATTAACATACCACTACCCTTTCTTTATCAAAACAACGCATTATTCGAAAGATAACAAAAAGTATACCACCATTTCTCCCAACCGAACCCATCCTAATGACACAACCTTCAACGATCTGTTCCATCGTTCAGCCGAGGTTCCATCATGGGTCCCATGTCTTTACCTGAAACTAAAAAAAAACAAGTCCCCGAAGGGTCATCTACCATTCTAATACAAGCTAGAATCCATACGGTACTAGTAAGACGTTTAAAAAAAACCAATCAGTTGACTAACATATACACAAGCAAGGTTCGCATGATTACAACACATATCAGTTCTAGATTCATACTTCACTTCCCATAGATCATAAATATAGATCTTAAACACAAATCACATATCAAACTTCCATACACATTCATATATACAATTCCAAGCAGAACAATACAACCATTCTCTCACCGTTCCATTCCATTGCGCTTATCAACCCTATGTCGTAGGTGTCGAGGCGCGATCTCCCACCTGTTACAATTACATCCTTCTAACCTCGGGTCAAGCCTCCTCGGGAGCACTTGCCCAAAACACAGATAGCTTTACTTTTGAAGGGGCACGATTTCTCTATCATATAACCATACGTAGCCGTCACTTCAACCCAGAGGACTACGCACATGGCCATGCCGAGAACGGTACCAACATAGAGAAAATATTCGAAAACTTCACATTCGATGAAAGCCCAATGAAATTCTTTTCACACATATCATACACAAGTAAACCTTCTTCATAAAACAATCATCTAGGGACTAGTTCCCCAAAACCAATCCTATAAGCAACACATGAAGTCTAACAAGTATTGAACAGCAACCGAGCAACTCGTAAATGACTTGCCTTGAGGACGAATTTCCAACGCCAAGAAACCACTAATTATTATACAACGCGAAACCCCGTCTAAGACAGATAGCCTGTCTTTGCCCTTCGTCTCTGATCACAACCTAAGACTCACGCTCCTATATGCATATATAAACCCCAATGAATAATAATAGCCTTTTAACTCTTACAAACTCCCTAAAATCAACGAAAAGCCAGGATGTTTTATAACTTCTTGTGTATAATTCCAAATCCTTTAAAACTTGACATGAATATACTAGATATATAAAAGAACATTTTTCTAGTTAAAACCTTTCTGAAAAACTGGATCAAAGGTCTCCCTAATATCATTACAAAGCAAAACCCTAAAATTACTCTGAAATCTTTTACCGATTATAAATCCGATATCAAAAATACCCTCTGAGAACTATAAATGGACTGATTTTTAAATCCAATCAATTGTAAAGCTAGATCTGGAAAAATTAGTAAAATCTAAACAAAATATTAACTAATTAAAACTTACCAAATAACGCCTGAACTCCAAAATCCGACCCGACGAACGAACCTTGCACGCAGGCTAAACCCCTCCCCCCCTCTCTCTCCCCCTCCCTTTTCTCCTCCCTCTCGGCCTTTTGCTGGTGAAATTGAACAAACACGTACAAATGTATATATAATTGAAGAAGTCGGTTGAAACTTATACACAATTGCACTTTTTACCCTCAAATCTTCTTTACTACAAATTTTACCTTAAAATAATTATTAATTACTTTGAAGTTTTTTTTTTAATATAATTTTTTAAAATTCAAAATAAAATATTAAAATATTCCCGAATATTACATGACATGTGTCCAAATCTAACGTGGTGAATTTTAGAATTGACATGTGGTAAAAGATGACATGACGAAATGTGATTTCTCGCAACCTTATTGCTTTTATATATATAGTAGATTAGGGTAGATACACATACCTTCTAATATCAAAAAGGGCATGCGAAATGGTTGTCGCTTCATTATTGAACTTTCAAGTTTTTGTAGGCAAACTTCCATAATGTCTTATTGGTCTTGTGTTTTTGTGCAAGGAAAGTTTAAGAAAAATGTCATTCCTCCATAAGTGTCTCTAACACCTAATGAAGGCTTTTTAGCGGGTCACGTGTAAATAAATAAATATGGTTATGAGAGACTATACATGGGCTCACTATCAATATACTATAACTAAAGTCAAATCCATCTGTTTTATGTGTCGTTGCTAAGTTTGTCAATACATGACCCGACCCGACCCAAGAAACCGACCCAACCCATCTGACTTCGAACCTGACTTGACGCTCGAAAAATACCAAAAAGTGTATACCCGAAACTAGTTTGACCCGAACCAATTTGACTCGAACCAGTAAAAAAATCCGAACTCGTGATTAATTCGAAATCGATTATTTCTAAATGGATTAGCCCAATTCAAACCGATACCCGATGCTACCCAATTTGAAATCATCTGATAATCAGAAATTATCCGACCCAAAATCAACCGTTAATCTGAAGTTACCTTATCCGAAGATCCAAAGTACTTGAAATCATCCGAAAATGGTTATCTGAATCAAAATCATTCGAAAATTACATTATGTTTTTAAAATACTAATAATTGTGAATATATATTATAATTATGTTTTTAAATTTAAATATTGCATTAAATATCAATCACTCCATTTCACCATCAAAACTCCATAAAAAATTGATCCCATTCCATCGCCACTCCATTAGTATAGATCAATCTCATTCAAGTCCTCTCAAAAATCTCTTCTTGGTGAATTCTGCGACACTTCAGTGGAATTGTCATAGATTTCGTTCCACAAAAGATCTTTTATCTCAAAATTTGAGGAATTCAACTAGACTCATAGATATAACTCCTCGAGTTGGAATCACTCCAATCTAAATATGAAGTAGGGAGAACTACCCTTGTGCAGCCAAAGAAGAAGCGCCAACACTAGATTTGGTTGTTTCCCATTATTCCAAGCCAAGTGGTCCTCCTCGCACCGCTTCGACCACCACGATCCTACATCTATACCCAACACAATTTTTAAATGATTATTACACAATGATTTTGAGTTTCAAAATAATAAGAGTAAAAAATCCTCAATGTTGCCTCACCAAACAAATAAAGGAAGATCATGAACACTAGATTTTAGTATTTTAACTAATAGGAAGTATATTAGCCCTACGAATGTATCATAATCTAAGAATAATATCTTTGTAATATTTTTCTACAATATCGCTATACACACATAATACATGATTAAGTCTCTCACATTGATTGAGTCATTCAGTCCTAAACTTGTTCATAACTTCATGTCACCACTCATCATAGCGAACATTTCAGAGTATTGAAGCTAGAAGAGGCAGTAAAGATCTTGAGTTTGTAACTTGTCTCGTGACACCAAGCCCCACATTGTAAGGGAAGATATTGGCATTATAGACATTGTTGTGTCCACAAACCATTTCAATCTCATAAATCATTAGAATTCTAATCATGGTAGCCATAGCTCCCTTTTGAAATTCATTCACCACGTTAGCCCAGACTTCAACAAGCGCCTTTAGAGCTGGTACACTCTCACCACCATTCAACACACTCACTCTTCACTAAACTAAATGGCCACCAAACTCATTAGTTTCAGTTCAAATAGAATCCTTGTGATTTTCCATGAGTTTTGATTCGCCAATGTGAGAGTAATCCAGAAGCTGTGATCTCCCCTCCAAACGAAGCTCTTTTTGTGATCGTCGTAGGTCATTTTGAAACTCTAATTTGATGAATTGAAGCCTTTCTAATGTGCTTCAAAACCCTAAATCGAAGAATTAGAGACGAAAAGCAAATTCGAGCTTTGAAAGGCAATGAGAGAGTTTTTTTGTTCAACTCTTGAAGATTTCGAAGGCAAATCGGAGAATTTGAAGGTGTTCGATTAAGAAATAAATGAGGAGGAAGTTTGTGTTTTCATAGCAAAGATCGTGTAGACGACCATGAGAGGGGAGAGAGAGATAGAGAGGAAGAGCAAGGAATTAGGGATAATATGTGTAAAGGTTTTGTCTTTCTATTTAAACTTTAGTCTAATTA
This sequence comes from Fallopia convolvulus, assembly GCA_964016875.1. Classification (NCBI taxonomy): domain Eukaryota; kingdom Viridiplantae; phylum Streptophyta; class Magnoliopsida; order Caryophyllales; family Polygonaceae; genus Fallopia; species Fallopia convolvulus. Next base: position 23,958,241 of record OZ024730.1, read on the forward strand.
TCTTTTGTACGATATAAAATAAACCTCCTAAAATTCTTACGTGAACCATATTGTTTTGATCTCATACTCCCCTTAATGTTATCCAACACTTGCAAATTGTCCTTATTTTACACTATTAGTCCTTGTTTGGTTGTAATTCATGGAAACGTAAACGGAATGAAAATAAATGTAGTCCACTTTGATGTCATGATACATTGACAAAAAATTATCCTGACAAACCGAGGCCTACATTATTTATGTTTAGGTTTACGTTTTCATATGTCATGACAAACCGAGTCCTTCATTGTTTCACCAACTCTTATTTGGTAATCCAAAGACAGGCGTGGGGGAGGTGACGTGTCAATCCAAAGTCTTTCTTTCTTTCTTTTCATGTGGTCTATGAAAGATGGCGAAGAAGTCCTTTTTGTACAATGAAAAAAAATGCCGAAATATACAACCTCATTTCTGCCCCCTCCTACACTTTCCTTAGGAACAACCTTGGTCCTTGGACGACAATGGTGGGTGAACGTTCAAGCTCAGGTTTGTGCCTCTCAGGTCTTTGGGCTTTTGTTGATTTGTTCACAGAAATTCCCTAATTTTCCATTGGGATTGGGATTTGGATATCGAAAATTTTCAATCTTCAGGTTCTGTCAAGGCGTTTGGCAACCACAACTTGGCGGTTCCAACATCTGCGATGCTCTATCACTTCGGAACAAGTGCAGTTTCCGTTGCTATGGCTACCGGGGTCACTCATCCTTTAGGTTTCGCTCCCAATTTCCTAGATTTGCTTTTGCAAATTTGGTTGCAGTTTTATGTCACTTGCTTTGTGGTCTAGCCTTGGTTTAATCCTGTGAATTACATTCCGACTGTTTTTGTTTGAATGTGAGGAAACCTGTATGTAATTCTTTATCATACTAGATATCCTAAGTTAAAACATACGGAGTGCTACTTAATACTTACAGTGGTATAATGAGATCTGATGGCAAGTGTCTTTTCTCGTCTTAAATACAGCCTTGGATTAGAGCATCTTCACAAGTCTTGGTATAGAACACTATTCACACGAACACCAACTACTTTACTTCCCTACATAGCACATAGTCATCTACCTCTTGTCTGTCTATATACCAAAAGAATAACAAGTATTGTAGTGATCCCACTACATTGTATACATTTTTTCCTCAACTCCCTTAATCCTTGATGATATCATACTGAGCCCATACATACTTATTTTCATGGGAAAACCTTTTGACCTTTTGATTCTTTGTTTTTTTGGTGATGGAAAATTGGTATTAGTGTTTTCCTTGTTTTTCTTCAGTAGATTTTGACATTTTAGTATTTTTTTATTTTAGAACTAAAAAGGATCAGGCTGTTTGGTTTGATTTATTAGAACATTAATCTTTGTCTTATTGAAGATAATATTCTTGGAACTTGCTTGTTGAATACCTGTTCGACGCTGGACCAGCATATTTTCTCATGTGACTCCCATTTACGCAGATGTTCTTAAAGTTAGGCTCCAGATGCAACTTGTTGGGCAGAGAGCTCCTCTAACTGGAGTGGTATTTCTCATAACACTTTAGGAGACTAAAGCTGTGTTTGCACATACATATAAAGTAGTTTAAAAAATAGTGGTGTTTTTTTTTTTGTTTGGATGTGTTTGCACACAGCAAATAAACTAGTTTCTAGTTTTTTTTTTATCTAGGTTTAAATTTAAAGCTTCAAAATAAAGCTTTTCAAGTAGTTTCTTGAAGTTCAAAACACGCAAAAGCAAATGTTCATAAAAAAATAAAAAGATAAGATATGACATCACATGATTTTAAACTACTCCGTAATTTTTATTATTTGTCCATGAAACCAAAGAATAGTTTTCTTTACAAACTACTACTACAACAACGAGCCTAGTTTTTCAACTAGAAAGACAGAATCTTAGGATTTTAGGAAGACAGAATTTTAGGATTTTGTATATCTAGTTTTTCCCTACCACTACAATAAGAACGTCAACTAGTTTTTCAACTACATGTGCAAGCACAGCGTAATTGATGTTGCAAATATCAAACTACTGTGTGCTTAATAGTCTGTTAAACAATTCAGGGAAAAGTCTTTAATCAAATCTTGCAAAATGAAGGGCCAAGATCGTTTTACCTTGGGCTGGGACCTGCATTGACAAGGTCAGTTCTTTATGGAGGCTTGCGTTTGGGCTTATATGAACCTACAAAGTATGTCTGGGAGATGGGATTTGGATCCAGTAATATACTGCTTAAAATTGCATCAGGAGCATTTGCCGGTTCCCTTGCAACTGCACTCACTAACCCAGTTGAAGTTTTAAAGGTTTGTCTGTTTAGTTTTGCGTTTCCTTTCTTTTAAGTGTTTTTTGACAGAGTCCTTCACTACAGATGTACTTAACCAGTTAATGATTTTATACGTCTTGCTTCTTACGCAGGTGAGGACACAAATGAGTTCTAACCCAAGAGGAGGGGGGTCAATAAGAGAATTGCGCAAAATCATCTCAGAAGAGGGAGTACGCGCTCTTTGGAAGGGTGTTGGCCCTGCTATGGCAAGAGCTGCAGCTTTGACTGCATCTCAACTGGCAACATATGATGAATCTAAGCAGGTTAGCTTTCAAGTAACTTAATTCATTTCAGAAATTTTTGGACATAGTATAAGTATAATTGAACTGCAAATTTTTTTTTAGGTTGGGGATCACTCTCCCTGTTTCCTCGTGTAGATGTTATCTGCTAGTGGCTAACTCTCCCCTCTCCTTTCCTTGCAGATCTTGCTGAGATGGACAGCAATTCAAGAAGGATTTCAGCTTCACTTTATGTATATACATATTCAGCTTTTCTATTGTTACTTCACTTTCTTTCTCTCTCAAATCAGAATGATTTTATTCTTCACTACCCAAAAATGGATGTCAATTGATATAATTGTATAAATTTATACAATGATGACCATTGTCCTTGAAAACTACATTAGTGAAGCTCCAACTACAACTTTCGTCCTGGCAAAGATATTCTTAAAACCTGGAACATGAAACTAATCTTGATGAGTCAAATTAGTGAACCTCCATCTTCTTTCAAAGTGAATAGTGATTTTCTTTTCCTATTAAGCAACATATCCAATGATTTAAAAATGCCATTCAAAATGTCTCTGTAAACATCGAAGTATATCATTCCTTTTTATTTTCTCATCCACTAAAATCATGGAACGGCCGGCCATGTATCAGATCTTCTGGTAGATAATCATCTCTTGATTAAAAAAAATCCCTAATACTTTACAAAAATCTTTTTCATGTTGCTTGTTTTTCAACTTCTACGGTTTTCATTTTATATATTAATCAAGATTGTACAATGTACAGTAATTGACTGTTAGTAACTTGTGTTGTAGCTCAAGTACTATAGCAGGCATTGTGAGTACCCTAATAACGGCACCTGTGGATATGGTCAAGACTCGTTTGATGCTACAACGAGAATCTGGAAAACTAGGAACTTACAAGAATGGATTTCATTGTGCTTACAAGGTAATAATATTGTCTGTACAATTTGTTCCTTGGATCTATTCTAGTAGAAAATCTTTGTGTAAAGTGTGATTTATAGTTAGACTGTGCTCGGCTTCATACAACTACATTATTATGCTTTCATGTAAATGCATTAGGCCTTAGCAGTTATTACTAAGAGAAGCCCAGAACAATTTTTTTGTATTTATGCTAAGAGAATTTGGTCATTGGAAATCCCTTGACACTTTAAAGTGGTGGATATTACTCTCTTATCAGATTCCATTTGAGCTGAAAATTTGGTAATGCTATAAAAACTCAGAACAGATATGGTAAAAAGTTTAGTATATCTGGCTCCCCAGATGATGCTCCGCCTTGAGAGTATATTTTGAGTCAAATCAGGTCATCTACAGTGCTAATTTATCTATTGCCTGCTGCTGTTTTAGGTGGTGCTCACTGAGGGTCCCCAAGGTCTTTACAAAGGGTGAGAATCCGTTGCCTCCTCTTGTTGTTAAATCATATCGACATGTCATGCTTCTTTGTAACATAGTGAAACCCTTCATGCGATGCGAGGCTATTATTATGTTAACGACAATGCAGTTTTAGCCATTTGCAGCCGAAGGCATTTGTGAATTTTGTTCTGTCCCTTTTCCCTGGTTGCGCACTTCCAGTATCAGGTGCTTTGATTTTCTGATAAGAAAATGCTCTATTTTGGACACGATAGAAATATGAAACCAATGAAAAAAAGAGAGCTCAGCACCAAGTGCCTATAGCATCTCTGGTTGACACCAATCTAGATACTATAATATTCAGCAACTCGACACTTGCTCTGAGAACAGCAGAACACCATAGATATTAGATAGTTAGATACGTGTACATTGACTCTGTCTCTCTCACTCTCTCTTACAGGGGATTCACACTCTTTGCACGGTTAGGTCCACAAACAATGATCACCTTCGTACTGTGCGAGAAGCTGAGGAAGTTAGCTGGACTTCACGCGATCTAAGCCACACCATATCTGAGTACTGAGCTTGTGCCAAGTATTAAAGCTGTGGAGCTCTATATTGGTAGATAGGTGCCATTGAAAATGCTTACTGCTTAGTCAATACACCATTCTTTGTCCATTATTTTTGATGGAAGCCAACAGATTCGTTTTCAGCTAGGAGAATTCTTTAGCAAGCTATCAATCTTAAACTATAAGCTCTATTGCTGTAATTTTATGTGTTACGTATGAATAGAACTACAGTATTTGATTTTTTCTTAGTGAATCACACTTGATTTTTAAGTCCTGGTCCAAGACTCGCTCTTGAACCTTTCTATCTCCATTAATGCATATAATGTGGTTACAACTTACAATTGTCATGATTTGTTTTGTTTGTGGATTTGAAAGGCAATCCCATCAGGCATTACTCATTTAATTCCATTGAGAGACAATTAGGGACAGTTCAGTGCCTCCTAATGTGATTTGCTATTTTGTCTGGAAGTTAATAGTTGATTTATGTCAAACACTAAAGGCTCCAACTCATATCTGGATTCACTTATTAGCCAACAAAAGACCTATGTGGCGGGTAAATTATAACCAACAAGTTATGGACAAACACGAAATACTTGCAGACACTAGCGATGTAATTCATCAAATGATTTTTCTAATCCATATAGCCCTTGCATAGGATTCACTTATTTGTATGTATTTTGAATCATATACATTTTTACGTTTGTGTACATAGTTTTTGCTTAACCCTGCATTTCCAGGAATTTCAATATTTTGCCTCACCATCTTTCAATCGATCTCAAATCAATGACTATCCATTACTACTAAGGTCTCGTTTGGTTTGTCGTGACATATGGAAACGTAAACGGAAACGAAATGAATGTAGACCATATTTAGTGTCATAATACATTTATATAAAAAAAATCATCCAACAACTTGTCCATTGTAAAAGTGAGATAGAAAGGAGTGATTTCACCATTTTGTTACCCACCCCCTTGGTGGAGGAATGATTGAGGTGGAGCAAGCCCCTTGGTGGAGGAATGATTGAGGTGAGCAAGCCCCCTTGATATTTTTTTTGTCAATGTATCATGACACTAACATGGACTACATTCATTTCCATTCCGTTTACATTTCCATGAATTGCAATCAAACGGGGCCTAAAATTGATCAACTTTCATCTACGGAATGTAAAACAGATTTTTGATTGCAACCTGATACCCTCTATCAATTATGAAATAATTGAATACCCTCTATCATGAATATCTTCTATCATACATATCTGATTTCATCTCCTTAATCTCCTACGAAGTTGAGTCAAATGATATCGATATTGCCATTTGGTAGAAGGGCTCGTCATCGGAGCTGATGAGCCTTTTCCTTCACCGCACAAGTATAACTCATGTGTAATAGTAAATTGCTTTTCTTTTTTTGTTTGTTATATACTACATATATTATTTTCTTATTAGTTATTAGTAATTTTAAAGACCTTATCCTTCAAAAAAGAAATTATAAATCTTATAAAATCTCAACTATTCTATCAAATTAATGACTGAAAATCTACAAACTCTATGTAAAATTATTCTAACCAACAAAAAAAATTAACTAACGTATTTAATTTTATGAGAATCTAATCCAACAAACTCAGTAGTCACTCACTTAGTCACTTCACTAATGTGGACAAACTCTAGACTCGAATGGAAAAAGAGTAGTCCTAATACTTGCATTTTATGGTGATTTGATCGATAAGATAAAATAGACACTAGCGGATTTAGGGGATGGCCCCTCATGTTGCCAGAGGAGTGAGGATTAATAGTGGGGGATTTGAGTGATTTGGACTGGAGGACTGTATTTTATTAAAACGTTCCATTAAAATAATAGAAGAACTTATTTCAATGGTACATAGGTGAGGTTTGAAGCTAAAGGTCTTGAGTTCAACATTTCTCAACCTCATTTTTTTCTATTTTTTTCAATGGACATATCTATACCCCTTTAAAAGGGATGTTGTTTTATCCCTTGTGCGCAGAGGCTTTTTCACCCTTGGGATCAATGAGTGTAAAAGTAGAACCGATCTTCCAGACCGGTTCTATGGGGATTCGGTTTTCAAGGCCGGATCCCCCCCCCCCCCCCCCACAATGGCAATCCTAGGGAGAAAAAACGCAGATTGCCAACTTGGCAATTCGGGGGAGAAAAAAGGTGGATTGCCAACTTGGCAATCCGGGAGAGTAAATTTCAAGAGAGAAAATTTCTTTGTCTATATAAATCATCTCACATTTCATTTTAACTTGTATTATTCCTCCTTCCTTTTCTTCTTCTTATTTTCTCAACATGTCTTAGAATCCTTTTGATATTTTCAATTATCTTCCACCACCCGAAGAATCTCAAAATGAAATCCCAAATCCGGATCGGAATAATGCTCCAATGTATTTCTCAAATTTGTTGGACATTACTTCTCTTTCAAAATTCAAACGAGCAATATTATCTTCCACCACCCGAGCTTCCTCAAAATAAAATCCCAAACCCGGGTCGGAATGATGCTCCAATGCATTTCTCAAAATTGTTGGAAAGTAAGAATTTTCAAAATCCAAACTTCTTTCTACCATCGGAGCTTCCTCATCAATTGGAACGATGTTATCCTTTTTATCCGTCGAATCAAGGTCACATGACTTATCCATCAGAACAAGGTTTCTCGTGTTTATTGCAAATGGGAATTCTGTGACGAACACCTAGAAAGTTATATTCTGAGCTTGCCCCGCGCTACCCATGAATGGGATGTGGCTCCAAACTACATGGTTTCGAGCCACACTCTCACACAAAGATGCTTATAGCGTCCCCTGAAAACCGATTCAATCCGAACCAAAGACCCTTGATGACTCAAGTAGGCAATAGCATCATTGCGGTATGGAATTCAATTTTGTAATTTCATTATAGCTTAATGATTTGCTATATTTATTTGATTATACATTATTTATTCTCTAATCTTATAAATCTTATATGGTTTAAATAATATACATGCTCACAACTACGTGAAATGCTACATAATTGATAATATGCATGTCTTGGATCGGTGCACCGAGTTGAGGCCAATATAGACACTCATTTATAATGTTTTGACGCAAACTCCTATTCCACCACCTCCTCAAGTAGGCAATAGGTTGGCTTTGCTCATTAGGGTTTATATCTGTGGTTTTTGTTACACTATTTAAGTAAGAATCTTTTGTTTGGAGTTTATTTGTGTTTGAGTTTTTAGGTTTCACGTTGACCTGGTGGAGCTCCTTGAGATTGCAAACACCAAAAAGGGTATGCATTGCTTTCTTATTGTAGAATTTTGTGGCTTGCTTATTCATTCAACTTTATAATTTAAATTGGTGTTTCAAAGATGTCATGTAGTTGCTCATTTAAGGATATACTTAATTTGAACAGTTACAAATGTAGCAGGAAGTAGTGGCTTCTACCTAAAAGGTGATGGAGTGCTTCTGAATCAAGCATTGATCAATTTTGGTCTGGCATTTCTCTCATGGAAAGGTTATACACCATATTTCATGAGGAAGGAAGTCATGTCCAAATGTGCCCAATTGCCACAATTTGACAAGGGGCTTTACAAGGTCCGACAGATTTCTAATACATATATTGCAGTCTCTAAAAGGTGAAAAAAATATATATTAAGAATACAACTTTAATCATTTGATGTGCATTTCAATCATGAAGTAGATATTCAATTGATACGATTCCAACTAAGAAAAAGCCATTGAAAACATGCCTAAAATTCAATAATCAATTAGTATCAATTATTCTATTATATTGAATCTATTATTTTGTATTTAAGGAAATAAATCCATAATTATTAGGGTAGCTTATCTTTTATCTATCCTTTCCTAATTATAAATTAGTGGCTGATTATATAAAGCCATAGTTAGAGTATGTAAAAGGCATTTACATTATGAAATAACAGATCTTTTTCTGCATAAATTCCTCTTTGGAGATTCTCCTTTGAGTGGTCCTTAACATTTGGTATCAAAGACATCGATCCGATGGTGAATACCCGTTCCAGTTCCGTTACCGATCCACAAAACACCAAATCCTCTAAGCATTGACCCACAAAACATCGACCCATCTACCACCACAAGCCAAAACCCTACACCTGACATGATATCACAATTAGGTCATTAAGCATCCTAGGAAAGAATCAGAATTCATTCAAATCTCCATTCAACCAATTATTACAATTCAAATCCACCTAATCAATTATTGGATTCACCCTTCCATGGAATAAAAGACTTAACTAGACATAACAAAGGAAGAAAACAAATCAAATTCAATAAACAACATAACAAATTGTCTTCAAATTGATTCAAACTTCAATCCAAGCAAACTCTAGCAAAAATCTCCTCAAATCTCCAACTAGAGCTCTAAGAGTCTAAGAAAGAGAGAGAGAGAGAGAGAGAGAGAGAGAGAGAGAGAGAGAGAGTAGAGAAAATTACAAATTATGAAAACTTGTTCTCCAATCCCAAACCTAAAAGGATAGTAAAACTAGACTAAAAGTATTTTAGGAAACAAATAAACTAAGAAGATCTCGGCCAAATCCCAACACGGGAGACTACCCCACCAACTACCATAGGTAGTACCCGGTTGGGTAGTCCAATAGAACATCTCCGGGTAGAAAAGAGACTACTCGACCAACTACCCGATCGGGTAGCTTTCAGTTGACGTTACCATGGCTGTTACTCTGGTTGAGACAGGTAGGATAGTCCACAAACTCGCTCATTCTTCACTCGGGCTCTTACTCGGGTAAAAACCCGACTTGTTTAGCCTTGAATCTCTTTTCTTAACTTCTCTTCGGACTCCTTTACTTCCCAACTTCCTTGAATGGCTCGATAGCCTTATCCTTTTAGACCTGAAATACCAAAATTACAAAGCGTAAATACCGAACAACAAGACTCACCAAAACAACTAAAAACACTAGGAAAAACCAGAAATGCAAACTAATAACATAACTAAACATGACCTAAAATGCACCCTAAACATGTTCTAAATGCAAGTTATCAACTAGGGGGGCCACCCCCTTTTCGATTGTTTGCAGATTGTTTTACAACTCTCGGGATTAAAGGAAGAGATGTAACATTATTGAAGGAGAAGAGAGGAAGGTCTCTGGATTAAAAAAAGAGATTGAATATTATTGAAGGAGAAGAGAAAAAACCCTAATTAGTGCATCCTTATCAGTAAAGTTACACTAATTGATACATATATTTGTACATTTTAACAATACTTTGTCCACACTAACGCAAATTTACAAACAACTGTATTAGTTGAGGACATGGAGCGCACCAACAACTTCCACCAACATTCGTCCATCGAGAAGAGCTTGCAAAAATATTAGAGCACCAAATAAAAAGATTTCAGAACATCAACCATGTCTGAAATTTCTTTGGTGGTTTGATGTCTCTCTATTTGGTGGTGTTTTCATATGTGATTTCCTTTGTAAATATGTTTCTTTTTCCCCTTTTCTTGTGCGTTTTGTTCCTTTTTAGCCTAGTTCCCGTATTTCTATGAGATTCGGAGACTACGCACATTTTATGTGTTTTGTAGGTAATTTGGCATGAATCAAGGATCGATTTGAAGGAGGGTCGGGACATGGAGCAAAGGCCGAGCTAAAGCGGGAAGGAGAGAAGCAAGCCATGAAGAAGAACAAGAGAAGCCAACTAAGAAGAAGGTGGAACGAGGTCAGGACCGAGTTGCAACCACATCGGGCCCGACTTTGAAGTCTCCAACCTCGGACCGAGTTGCACAGTAACTCGGGCCCGAGGTCCTCCGTGTCGGTCCGAGTCGGTCACCGAACTACTTGGGCTCCAAGGCACGAATTTGTGGACTTCCACTTTTACCCCTCATCTAATCTATAAAAGGCCCTCTTGTCTTCTAAGAAAGGGTTCCCTCACACACACACAAAAAGGGGGTTCCAAGGGAGCCAAGAGGATTCTTGGAGAGAAAGGAGGAAGGAGAGGAGAAGGAAGAGAGAGAGAATCGGCCAAGGGAGGAAGTCTTGATAGGTTTTGTTGGTAGATTTGCTTTGATTTGCTTTGTTCTTGTGGCTTTGAAAACCCTTGATTGGAATTTGTGGATTGCTTTGGATTTGAATGAAACTTTGCTTTGTTTTGAGATTGATTATGATGATTGCTTTCCCTTTTGATTTGATTGCTTTCTTTGCTTGTCACATGGAGTAGATCTCCTTGATCTTGGGTTATGGGGGAAAACCCTAGCTAGGTTTAGGCTAGAAACCCCAATTCCATAGCCTTGAGTGTTTGATCTAAGGAACCCACTCTACATAGAGCTACAATTCCTTGCGAAAATTGGGAATCAAGGCTTGAGATTGGCAAAGTAGCGAAAGTGAACATGTGTCAATCTCAAGACCTTGCTTCGAAGGGGATATCCCCAATGATCGAGGTGTAGAAGTGGTTGGAACGAGGGCGAAAGCACTCGATCCTAGTCCGATCATCACTCTTTGCTTGAATTGGGGTGGAAAAGCCTAAATCTACTAGGGAAGGAACCCAAAAGCCCAAGATCTACTTTTAACCTTTGAAGTTCGACATCCCCAGCTACCTCGGGCCCGACTTACCCAGTGTCGGTCCAGACTTCCTCTTGTCGCCAACCTCGGGCCCGACGTGACCTCAGTGTCGGTCCCGATTGTTTTCTTTGTTTTCCTTTGTTTTATGCTCTCCTTTCTAGCTTCCTAGTATCTAGGCACATCGATCGAGTAGACTTCCCGAGTGTTCGACACCCACCACGTACTACAACGGGGTCGGGTTATAAATTGTATCTCTAGACCCTCGCAATCCGAGAGGCGATCAAAAAGATTTGCGCCGTTGCCGGGGAAGTCTAAGTGCATTGAGTGCCAATTTGGTGAGTTTCTTGTGTTTTGGTAGTGATTTGGGTGAGGGAATAGCCCAAACCCTTTGTTTATTTTTGATTTGTTTTGGTTTGTGTTTTTGTTTCATAGGTGTATGCTAGCTCGTTCCTCCCGAGGAACACTTGAGCTTGAGTTTGTGAGTGATCCGGAAAGTATTCTCAAGGAAGCCCGAAGAAGGAAAAGGATGGCGAATCAAGCTCTCCATGTTGATGAGGAGTTGGCTCAACTTAGGGCCGAAATGGCTAGATTGCAACTTGAGAGGGACAATCAAGAGGAGGTGGCAAGAAGAGAACGGGAGCAACGGATGAGAGCCGAGGCTCAACTCAACGCTCTACCCCGGAATGCACGCCAATACATGCATCCGGAGTTGAGGGTACCCGAGCCGGCTATTGTGCTTCCCGAGGTTGCCAAGAATTTTGAGATCAAGACGCAATTCATCTCCCTCATCAAGCGTGATCAATTCGAGGGCCGTCCACATGAGTGTCCCATAGAGCATGTCAAACGATTTGTGGATATGTGTGAGACGATCTCCACCGACGAGGAGACATTGGAGTATGTGCTTCTAAAGGCGTTCAAATGGTCACTTGGGGGCAAGGCCACACATTGGCTCGAGAGCCAAGCTCCTAGGTCAATCACAACTTGGAAGACACTCTATGATGCCTTCTTGATGAAGTTCTTCCCGCCCTCAAAGACAACCGAGTTAAGAAGGAAGATTGCAAGCTTTCAACAAGGTCCGAATGAGCCTCTCTTCGAAGCATGGGACCGTTTCAAGGAGATGTTGCGCCAATGTCCTACTCATGGCCAACAACCATATGTGCTTCAAGACATCTTTTTCCAAGGCATCAATCCGGTAACGAAGGACAAGCTCAATCTCCACACAGATTGTGGGTTCATAGACTTGACACCGGATCAAGCTTGGGAGCTACTTGACAAGCTATCCGATTATGAGGCCATGTATGGGGTGAGTCAAGCTAGCAAGGAGGTGAAAGTTCAAGGCGAAGGTGCAAGGAAGTTATATGACCCAAAGGGAGAAGACATTGATAGGGATGTGAAGCTCCAATTCCTTGAAGGTGAAGTGAGCAAGCTTAAGAGGCAAGTCCACTACTACAAGCAAAATGCTAAAGCTTGTGAGGAGTGTGGATCCTTTGCACATGCTACACAAGGTTGTCCGAATGAGAGCCAAGTGCGCTTGGCCGAGCGAATTGAGGAGGCAAACTATGTTCGAGGAAATTTCGGTGGAAGAGGCAATTTCAACAATGGTGGCAATGGCCGGTGGAACAACGGTCAAGCTCAAGGCTACAACAACAACTTCAACCAAAACGAGCCAAGGGCGCCACCACCACCATATAGACCACCGGGATTCAATGAGTTACAAACATTTGCTCAAGAGATGAGAGATGGGTTCAAGGAGATGAGGACCCAATTTAATGAGTTTGGTGCATGGAGGAGGCAAGTCGACAATCAATTTGCCCAAATTGCAACTCAAGTCCCAAGAGAGAATGGGAGACTTCCGGGCCGACCCGAGGAGAACCCTCAAGCTCAAAACAATCAAAATGAAGTCCGGGCAATTGGATTGAGAAGTGGCCGAAACCTACCCGAGCCACAAATGCCTAAGAAGAATGAAGAGAGTCGGACCAACTTACCCAGCAAGTCGGGTCCGACGTTCCCCGAAGTCGACCCAGCAAGAAGATCGACTCCTTCACCACGGACCGAGGTCGAGAGCAACTCGGGACCGACGTACACAGACCTCGATCCGACTCCTTTGTCTAGGACCGAGATTCACAACATCGGGCCCGATATGGTGCCCAAGTCGGTCCAACCAGGAAATGTTGCAAGTGAAGTAGGGAAGTCCAAAGAAGTTGATCCAAGCAAGATTCAAGGTGCAACAATTCTTCCATATCCCTCGAAGAAGCCGAAAGATGTTGTTGAGAACAAGTTCAAGAGGTTTCTCAAACTCTTGCAAGGCTTGAACATCTCTATCCCGTTCACCGATGCATTGAGCGAGATGCCATCTTATGCCAAGTTTTTAAAGGAGATTTTGAGCAAGAATAGGTCTATAGTGGAAATGCAAGATGAAGTCAAGACCTTGGAGTTACCGCAAAAGATAGGAGATCCCGATCGCTTTTCTATAACTATTGGTGTGGGGTCTCAAAATTTCCAAGCCTTATGTGACCTTGGGGCAAGTGTTTCGGTGATGCCCGCTAGCATTTGGAGAAGAGCAAATTTGGGTGAAATGGAGCCGGCCGATATGTCCCTAACTATGGCCGACGGTTCCATCATCAAGGCTAAGGGAATATTGGATGACGTTCTGGTGCGAGTTGGAAAGTACTTTGTCCCCGATGATTTCGTGATCTTGGACATGCATGAGGATCCCTTGGTCCCAATAATCTTAGGAAGACCATTCTTAGCTACGGCGGGGGCAAGGTTTGATGTCAAGAATGGCAAGGTTTCCTTTGAGATTGGGGAAGAGAAGGTCGATTTTCACTTCAACAAAGCTTTGAATGAGCCGGACGCCTTGGCCATCCTTAAACTTGAAGAGAGTGACAAGAGAGAAAGTGAAGAAGTGGAAGTTGCTAGAGAGGTCGTTGTGTTAAGGAGTGATGAAAGCTTCAATGAACAAATACAAGTAAGGGAGTTGTTGGATCAATTCAAGGATCAAAATGAGTCAAGGATCAATGCTAACCCAAGGAGAAATGAAGAGTATCCTTACTTATATCCTTTTAATGTTGGTGATGACCACAATTCTTCCCAAACTTTTGATTCCTACATTTGTTTAAGTGATTTGAACGATGACTTAGGAGACTCCTACATTTGCCTTAGTGATTTGAAAGATGAATTGGTAGAATCTCCTAGGAATTCTTTGGATAACCTTGGTGTAGGAAAAGAAAAATATGATGGAGCAAGTAAGGAGAAGAAATCTCATCCGTTGGAAGAGTATGATGAGATAGGCCCGAGATCGGAGAGCCATGCCTATATAGACCATCGTTGGTGGTTTTATGGGTATGAAGGCAATGGGAATGGGCATAACAATGGCGAGCAATTCACCGTGTTTCACCCGCCATAAGGTTGAGGTTAGGAAGTCAAGCTAGTGACTCTAAACGAGCGCTTCTCGGGAGGCAACCCGAGCTAGTAGCTTTCTTTTCGTAATTTTAGTTTGATTTTTCTTAGTATAGCCTAGCTTTTCCCTAACCAATCTCTATCTAGTGTTTTGTGGATTTATGGTGTCGTGCATTCTTCAAAGTTGTGTAGGATTTGAGGTGAAATATTTAAATGGAAATATGGGAAAGAAGTTGCAAAGAGGATGGAGTAAAATAGGGAAGGAACCCAAAAGCCCAAGATCTACTTTTAACCTTTGAAGTTCGACATCCCCAGCTACCTCGGGCCCGACTTACCCAGTGTCGGTCCCGACTTCCTCTTGTCGCCAACCTTGGGCCCGACGTGACCTCAGTGTCGGTCCCGACTGTTTTCTTTGTTTTCCTTTGTTTTATGCTCTCCTTTCTAGCTTCCTAGTATCTAGGCACATCGATCGAGTAGACTTCCCGAGTGTTCGACACCCACCACGTACTACAACGGGGTCGGGTTATAAATTGTATCTCTAGACCCTCGCAATCCGAGAGGCGATCATGGTTCATTTGGGGTCATAGAAATACCTTGATTGATCTTCAATCCTTCTCGATTAATTGGTAATCTTTTACATTATGTCTTGTCTTTTAATCAACATCTTTAGTGGAATTCAGCCAATTTAGTTATTGATAAAAATAAATTGCAGTGAAAACGTAAACTGAATGGTGTTTGGGTTAAGCCTACTGCTCACTAGCTTAAACTTAACTTTGATGCCTCCAAATAAGTAAACTCTTCGACCTTTGTTGGTTTCATTATTAGGGATAGTAATAGTAATATTTTACATTTGATATAAGTTCTGTAGCCCCTATGTCTATCTTAAAAGCCGAAACACTTTCTTTGCTTCAAGGTGTCATTGCAGCTATCTCCATTCAAACCTTATTATAGAAGGTGATAATTTAATTGTTATCAATTCTTTAAAGTAAGTTTGGAAAGTTCCTTGTGAGATTGATTCTATTATATCTAACATTCAGAATCTTGTTCATCAGATTCCACATTTTTTATTTTTGGGAAATTCCTTTTGATACCCTCTAGTTTTCAACTTTTCCTTTTGGTATCCATAAAGCTCAGTTTTGACCAATCAAACTCAGGACTATGCAACAGTTATAGAAATTTCACTTTATTGGACTGCAGCGCCCAAATTTTAAACCATAACCGGACCCGATTAACAAAATGGAATTGGGTGTGGAGATGCGGACAAAATAAATCGATTTATGAAGATTGGTCTATTGAATTGTATGGGGATGGGTTGGAAATTGACAAATTGTTATAGCTAGAAATGACTCATTTTGCAAAATCGAGCGTATACAAATCATGGTAATAGTAGAGACAAAAATGGATAAACTACCAAGCGATCAGGTGTGGCGAAGAGCGGGGTTCGACAACTTAGTTTGGTCCCCTACTAATGGTAGAGAAGGTGGTATTGCAGTGCTAGGGAATGGTTAACGAACAAGTGTTAATATTAATCCAACACCCGAGATATATCATTCTGAAATACTATAACATTGTTACTAAATACAATTTAGCGATTTGCTTGGCCTATGCCCCGCCTAATGCGGGGGATAAAGAGGCTTTTTGGGAACACTTAACTGAAACCTTACAAAACTTGAATCTACCCATATTGATTATTGGTGAGCTAAATGAAATACAGGACCCAAGCGAAAAAAGGAGGTGCTACCCCGGAAACAACCAGATTTGAACGATTAACTAAATTTAAAAATGACTGCCTTCTTGAAGATATTCCGTTTATTGGTAACATCTTCACATGGAGAAAAAACAAAACGGAAATTGATAATATTTATGAAAGGTTAGACAGGGTGTTAGTTAGTAACAGTATCATTCAATGGTTCCCAAATATCTATACAACAAACTACGCTTTTCACCAGCTCTGACCATTGTAAAATTTCGGTCGAATTAACCAATGAAGAAACAACTAAAGCTGCCCTATTTAAGAAGAGAAAATGTGGATGTATAGAAAAGACTTTAGAAATGTGGTTAAACAATTTTGGCGAGTTCATTTCCCGGGCTCTAATATGTTTCAACTCATGAAAAAACACAATTATTC
Source organism: Fallopia convolvulus (assembly GCA_964016875.1). Taxonomy (NCBI): domain Eukaryota; kingdom Viridiplantae; phylum Streptophyta; class Magnoliopsida; order Caryophyllales; family Polygonaceae; genus Fallopia; species Fallopia convolvulus. Next base: position 23,974,781 of record OZ024730.1, read on the forward strand.
AAGAAACAAGCTAAGAATTGGAATAAGCGTACCCTTGGAAACATATTTGAACAATTAAAAGGTATTGAAGAACAACTAGTGGAAATTCAAAACAACATTCTGATCTCGCGACAACCTAGCATCATACAAAAACAAATCAGGCTAATACAAAAGAAAGAATGTATCCTAAACTACCAGAAAGTATATTGGAAACACGAGTCAAGACAAAACATATCAAGTTGACGGATACAAACTCAGGATATTTTCACAAGATTGCGAATGGGAGACGAAACCGTAAAGCTATCAAAGAAATAATAACGCAAGAAGGAAAGAATATTATAGGAACGGATAACATCCAAGAAGAAATACGATTGAACTTCAAGAGAATGAAGATATACAAAAGAACCAACAAGTAGCAATGGTGGCCAAGAATACTTTAATCTAATCATTAAAGAAATAACAGACGAAGATAGTGCTATGCTAATAAGCCCGATTAGCAATGAAGAAATTAAATCATTAGTTATGGTATTAGGAACAAATAAATGTCCAGGACCTAATGGGATGACGGCGGAATTTTATAAGAGATATTGGGATATTGTAGGTCCGTCAGTAAATAAAGCGGTTAAAAGCTTCTTTCATTCAGGGAAAATATTAAAGCAATTAACCACACCTTCATAACACTTATCTCGAAAACTAAAAACCCAAACTCAACTATTCATTATAGACCGATTAGTCTATGTAAGATAATATACAAAATAATATCTAAAATTATAATGGAACGACTGAAAAAGGTAATAGATAAAATAGTACCCCCTCTTCAAGGAGCATTCGTGTCAAACCGTGTGATCCAAGATAATATTCACATAGCCCACGAAATTTTCTACCCCTTAAGAAGCTCCAAAAACAAAGATGGATGGATTGCTATTAAATTAGATATGGAAAAGGCCTATGATCGCGTTGACTGGGAATACTTGTTTGAAATACTACAGATATTTGGATTCGATAACAAGTTCATGAAGTGGATTAAGGAGTGTGTGTGTTCATCATCCTTTTCAATATTAGTAAACAATGGCCCCACAGACCCTTTTATCCCAGAAAGAGGTCTAAGACAAGGTGATCCATTGTTGTCTTTCTATTTGTTATGGCAATAGAAATTCTCTCAAGGAAACTACAAATTACTAGTCAAGTAGACAAAAACAAGATTGGTTTTCCTATCTCCAGAGGTGGAATTAGGATTCCCTTTCTCTCATTTGCTGATGGTATCATCATCTTCGCCAAAGGCTCCCATGGGGCATGCATGAAGGTTAAAACATTTTCGATACCTTTTGCAAGATCTCAGGATAAAAAGTGAGTTATAATAAATCTGCCGTTCAAGCTTCGAAAAATATGACTACCGCTCAAAAAACACAGGTGCAACAAGTTCTTGGAATCACATCAATGACGGACATTGAAAAATATTTGGGTTGTCCTATTATAAATGGAAAAGTTAATAAAGAGACTTTCAAGGAAGCAATTGGAAATGCCCATAAACAACTGACTAAATGGAAAACCAATTCCCTTTCTCAGGAAGGGTGGACAACTCTGATTATATCAAACCTGGCTACAAAACCAAATTATGTTATGCAAAGCTTCATGCTTCCAAGCAGCGTTCATGCTGAGATGGATAGAATAAACAAAGGATTCTTTTGGAATAAAGATAGAAACCATAAGCCGCTAGTGGGACGGGATAAAATTTACAAACCAAAGATATATGGAGGACTTGGAATTCGGAAGACGAAACATATGAACAAAGCATCACAAATGAAACTACTCTGGAAATTGGTAGCCGAACCAGATAATATATGGGTTCGGATAGTTAACCAGAACTACTTTAGAAATGATAATTTATTTTCATACAAACTAAAATCAAACATATCATGGGAATGGAAAAGGCTTATGAATCTTAGAGAAGAATTCTATAAGTGTCTTATATGGGAAATAGGGGACGGAAAAACGATAAAATCTGGAAAGACAACTGGAACTGCGAAGGGCCCCTATACCATCATGCCACAAATCCTAATAACATCAATGAAGAAGCCAAAGTTGCTGAGTGAATTACAATTGATTGTAAATGGAAGACTGATGAATTAAAGCAAGTCCTAATGACATAGTCGCATTAATCCAAGAAACCCCTTAAGCGGAAAATAATATCCAAGATAGACTCTATTGGGTGCCAAGTAAAAATGGATGATTTTCTACTTCTTCAGCTGTAGAATTAATCATGAAAATAGAATCACAGACCAAATATATAAATCAGTGGATTTCAAAATTGGACATCTACCCAAAAGTGAAAATTTTCCTTAGGAAAATTGATAATAATGGGCTCCCTATGAAGGCAAGGCTAAGGGATAACCAGATTGTAACACCAAGTGGGTGCGTGTTAAGCGATTGTTCGTTTGAGGACTCTACACATTTACTAAATAAATGCCCCTACATGTTGTATATAACTAGTAAGATAGACATAAAAAATACTAAATATAATTAGGGGACTTAATACCAATGACAAAACACCAAGACAAATACTAAATTAATTGTACCGAATCCTTGGCAAGAAGGAGTTCACTATAGTAGCAATGGTGTGGTGGTGCGTTTGACACCAAAGAAACAAACTGATCTTCCAACAAGATCATTATGATGAAATCCCTGATCTAGCAAATTACATCCGGACACAACTTGGGTTGGGTATTCCTATTGGGTGTTGGCGCAATATCTTGGGCATCCAAGAAGCAATCTTGCATAACAACCTCGACTATGGAGTCGGAGTTTGTTGTTCTTTCCGCAGCTGGAAAGGAGACGGAATGGATTAGGAATCTCGTGAGTGAGATACCCTTGTGGCCAAAACCGATATCCCCTATTGCTATCTTTTGTGATAGTCAAAACACGTTGGCAAAGGCCTATAACCAAGTGTATAATGGGAAGTCAAGACATCTAGGTGTGAGGCATAGTTCTATTAGAGAACTGATCACACATGGAGTCATCTCGGTTGTCTTTGTGAGAACACACAATAACCTTGTTGATCACTTAACCAAGAGTTTGGTAAAAGATTTGGTGTCTAAGGCATCACGAGGGATGGGGTTAAAATCCTAAGAGACCCTATGATTTGGACGCCCAATTCCCCCTTACCGAAAGGTGTAGGGCTGAATTCAATGTGGTAAGCCAAAGACATAGAGTTGGAGAGCATACAAAATTCCCATCAAGGTATTTGCTCTAGCCTACATGTAAAGGAAGTTTTGGAACAAGATTTCATTAATGAGTTTTTGGAAATTGCAATTGTAGGTGCAAGTTAGAAAACTCAACTAAGCATATGTGGAAATGTGAGGCTTCTTCCAAGAGAGTTCAAGGATGACTCGTCTATAAGCATATGTGAAAAAGATATGGGATGAAAGAGCCTTCTTCAAAAGCGTCAAGTATAGCCTATATACGCTAAGAAACTCATGTGTAATTCTTACGACGTGTACTTAGACAAGTTGATGTGGTTCAATTCTTAGAACACCACGATTCTTTAGTGCATGATTGTAATTGTTACATGATGTCTCTTTATTTGGTGGTGTTTTTATATGTGATTTCCTTTGTAAATATGTTTCTTTTTCCCCTTTTCTTGTGTGTTTTGTTCCTTTTTAGCTTAGTTCCCGTATTTCTATGAGATTCGGAGACTATGCGTGTTTTATGTGTTTTGTAGGTGTTTTGGCATGAATCGAGGATCGATTTGAAGGGGGTCGAGACATGGAGCAAGGCCCGAGCAAAGGAGGAAAGAGAGGAGCAAGCCATGAAGAAGAACAAGAGGAAAGCCAACAAGAAGAAGGTGGAACGAGGTTCGGACCGAGTTGCAACCAACCTCGGGCCCGACTTGAAGTTTCAACCTCGGACCGACTTGCACAGTAACTCGGGCCTGAGGTCCTCCGTTTCGGTCCGAGTCGGTCACTGGACTACTTGGGCTCCAAGGCACGAAATTGTGAACTTCCACTTTTGCCCCTCATCTAATCTATAAAAGGCCCTCTTGTCTTCTAATTTGGGGGTTCTCTCACACAAGGAAAAGGTTCCCACACTTGGAAGGAACCAACCCTCAAGAGGATACTTGGAGAGCAAGGAGGAAGGAGAGGAGAAGGAGAAGAGAGAGAATCGGCCCAAGGGAAAGGAAGATTTGATAGGTTTGGTTGATAGAATAGCTTTGCTTTGTTTTGATCTTGTGGATTTGGAAAACCTTTGATTGGAGTTTGTGGATTGCTTTTGATTTGTGAATGAAACTTTGCTTTGGTTTGAGATTGATGATGTTGATTGCTTTGCTTTTTGATTTGTTTTCTTTCTTTGTTTTCCATATGGAGTAGATCTCCTTGATCTTGGGTTATGGGGGAAAACCCTAGCTAGGTTTGGGCTAGAAACCCCAATTCCATAGCCTTGAGTGTTTGATCTAAGGAACCCACTCTACATAGAGCTACAATTCCTTGCGAAAGTAAGGAATCAAGGCTTGTGATTGGCAAAGTAGCGAAAGTGAACATGTGTCAATCTCAAGACCTTGCTTCGAAGGGGATTTCCCCAATGATCGATGTGTAGAAGTGGTTGGAACGAGGGCGAAAGCACTCGATCCTAGTCCGATCATCACTCATTGCTTGAATTGGGGTGGAAAAGCCTTAATCTACTAGAGAAGGAACCCAAAAGCCCAAGATCTACTTTCAATCTTTGAGTTCGACAAACCCAGCTACCTCGGGTCCGACTTACCCTACGTCGGTCCCGACTTCCTCTTGTCACCAACATCAGGCCCGACGTGACCTCTGTGTCGGTCCCGACTGTTCTCTTTGTTTTCCTTTGTTTTAAGTTCTCCTTTCTAGCTTTCTAGTATCTAGGCACCTCAATCGAGTATATTTCTCGAGTGTTCGACACCCACCACGTGCTACAACGGGGTCGGGTTATAAATTGTATCTCTAGACCCTCGCACCACCGAGAGGCGATCAAAAGATTGGCGCTGTTGTCGGGGAGGTCTAAGTGCATTGAGTGCCAATTTGGTGAGTTTCTTGTGTTTTGGTAGTGATTTGGGTGAGGGAATAGCCCAAACCCTTTGTTTGTTTTTGATTTGTTTTGGTTTGTGTCTTTGTTTCGTAGGTGTATGCTAGCTCGTTCCTCCCGAGGAACACTTGAGCTTGAGTTTGTGAGTGATCCGGAAAGTATTCTCAAGGAAGCCCGAAGAAAGAAAAGGATGGAGAATCAAGCTCTCCATGTTGATGAGGAGTTGGCTCAACTTAGGGCCGAAATGGCTAGATTGCAACTTGAGAAGGACAATCAAGAGGCGATGGCAAGAAGAGAACGGGAGCAACGGATGAGAGTCGAGGCTCAACTCAACACTCTACCCCGGAATGCACGCCAATACATGCATCCGGAGTTGAGGGTACCCGAACCGGCTATTGTGCTTCCCGAGGTTGCCAAGAATTTCGAGATCAAGACGCAATTCATCTCCCTCATCAAGCGTGATCAATTCGAGGGCCGTCCACATGAGTGTCCCATAGAGAACGTCAAACGCTTGGTAGACATGTGTGAGACGATCTCTACCGACGAGGAGACATTGGAGTATGTGCTTCTAAAGGCGTTCAAATGGTCACTTGGAGGCAAGGCCACTCATTGGATCGAGAGCCAAGCTCCTAGGTCAATCACAACTTGGAAGACACTCTATGATGCTTTCTTGATGAAGTTCTTCCCGCCCTCAAAGACAACCGAGCTAAGAAGGAAAATTGCAAGCTTTCAACAAGGTTCGAATGAGCCTCTCTTCGAAGCATGGGATCATTTCAAGGAGATGTTGCGCCAATGTCCTACTCATGGCCAACAACCATATGTGCTCCAAGACATCTTTTTCCAAGGCATCAATCCGGCAACAAAGGACAAGCTCAATCTCCACACCGATTGTGGGTTCATAGACTTGACACCGGATCAAGCTTGGGATCTACTTGACAAGCTATCCGATTATGAGGCCATGTATGGGGTGAGTCAAGCTAGCAAAGAGGTGAAAGTTCAAGGTGAAGGTGCAAGGAAGTTATATGATCCAAGGGGAGAAGACATTGATAAGGATGTGAAACTCCAATTCCTTGAAGGTGAAGTGAGCAAGCTTAAGAGGCAAGTCCACTACTACAAGCAAAATGCTAGAGTTTGTGAGGAGTGTGGATCCTTTGCACATACTACACAAGTTTGTCCGAATGAGAGCCAAGTGCGCTTGGCCGAGCGAATTGAGGAGGCAAACTATGTTCGAGGAAATTTCGGTGGAAGAGGCAACTTCAACAATGGTGGTAATGGCCGGTGGAACAACGGTCAAGATCAAGGCTACAACAACAACTTCAACCAAAACGAGTCAAGGGCACCGCAACCACCACCATATAGGCCACCGGGATTCAATGAGCATCAATCATTTGCTCAAGAGATGAGAGATGGGTTCAAGGAGATGAGGACCCAATTCAATGAGTTTGGTGCATGGAGAAGGCGAGTCGACAATCAATTTGCCCAAATTGAAACTCAAGCCCCGAGAGAGAATGGGAGACTTCCGGGCCGACCCGAGGAGAACCCTCGGGCTCAAAACAATAAAAATGAAGTCCGGGCAATTGGATTGAGAAGTGGCCGAAACCTTCCCGAGCCACACATGCCTAAGAAGAATGAAGAAAGACGGACCGAGGTTGAGAGTAAGTCGGGCCCGACGTACCCAGACGTCGAACCGACTACTCTGCCTCAGCTTTGCCCCAGGACCGAGATTCACAACATCGGGCCCGACATGGTGCCTAAGTCGGTCCAACCAGGAAATGTTGCAAGTGAAGTGGGGAAGTCCAAGGAGGTTGATCCAAGCAAGATTCAAGGTGCAACAATTCTTCCATATCCCTCAAAGAAGCCGAAAGATGTTGTTGAGAACAAGTTCAAGAGGTTTCTCAAACTCTTGCAAGGCTTGAACATCTCTATCCCGTTCACCGATGCATTGAGCGAGATGCCATCCTATGCCAAGTTTTTAAAGGAGATTTTGAGCAAGAAGAGGTCCATAGTTGAAATGCAAGATGAGGTCAAGACCTTGGAGTTACCGCAAAAGCTAGGAGATCCCGGTCGCTTTGCTATAACCATTGGTGTGGGGTCTCAAAACTTCCAAGCCTTGTGTGACCTTGGAGCAAGCACGAGCATCATTCCTTACACCATATGGAAATCCACATCCATGGGTCTCATAGCTCCGGTCAACATGAGGTTAACGATAGCGGATGGGTCGTCCATCGAGCCAATTGGTATCGTCGAGGATTACCCCATTTGCATTGAAGGCCACTATGTCCCGATCGACTTTGTTGTGGTGGACATGATAGAAGTGCCGGGTGAACCGATTATACTAGGGAGACCTTTCCTTGCTACGGTTGGGGCAATCATTGATGTAAAAAAGGGTCACTTGTCTCTTGACATTGAAGGAAGAGAGATTGAGTTTTTCTTTAGGCCAACTTCAAAAGGGGCCGTGCATAAGGAAGCTAAGATGATCCAAGTTCCTCTTGGATTGCAATGGGAAGCCGTTTCTAAGAAGCCAAGGCCAAGGGAGCTTAGATTGAAAGCCACCCCACCACCTAGAGAAATTGAGATAGAGCGCCAAGGTCTAGCCCTCAATATGATTGAGCATGAGCAATTGGAGGAAGGGATGACTTATTTGGAGGTGTTCAAGGCCGAGAAGGAAGAAGTTCAAGCACCACCGGAACCATCTCAAGAACTCAAGGAGCTTCCAAAAGATTTGAGGTACGCATTTCTTGGTCCCAACTCTTCTTTACCCGTAATCATAAATGCCAACTTGAATGATGAGGAGGAGTCTAAGTTGTTAGAGGTTCTAAGAAAACATAGAGGAGCTTTAGGGTATTCACTAGAGGAACTAAAGGGAATCTCTCCCTCAATTTGCATGCATAGGATTTATATGGAGGATAACCATAAACCCACTATTGAACCCCAAAGAAGATTAAATCCTAACATGAAAGAAGTGGTAAACAGTGAAATACTTAGGATGTTGGATGCGGGAATCATCTTCCCAATTTCCGATAGCAAGTATGTGAGTCCTGTGCATGTAGTTCCTAAGAAAGGAGGTCTCACCGTTGTGCAAAATGAAAAGGGAGAAATGATACCTACTAGAACCACAATAAAATGGCGTATGTGTATTGATTACCGTAAGCTTAATAGTGGCACTCGCAAAGACCATTTTCCTCTTCCCTTCATAGACCAAGTCCTAGAAAGATTAGCACAACATGAATATTTTTGCTACCTTGACGGGTATAGCGGGTTTTGGCAAATCCCTATCCATCCCGATGATCAAGAGAAGACGACATTCACATGTCCTTATGGGACTTTTGCCTATAGACGCATGCCTTTTGGTTTATGTAATGCGCCGACAACATTTCAAAGATGCATGATGTCCATGTTCTCCGATATGGTTGAGGATATAGTAGAAGTGTTTATGGATGATTTCTCCGTCTATGGTTCCTCATTTGATGTTTGCTTAGCTAACTTAGACAAGGTTTTGACTAGATGTGAGGAGACTAGCTTGGTGCTTAATTGGGAAAAATGCCACTTCATGGTGAAGGAGGGCATAGTACTAGGACACCTCGTTTCTAGTAGGGGGATAGAAGTAGATAAAGCTAAAGTTGAAATAATTGAAAAACTACCTCCTCCCTCTTGTGTTCGTGATGTTAGGAGTTTCTTAGGTCATGCGGGATTTTATAGACGGTTCATCAAGGATTTTTATAAGATTGCAAAACCATTGTCTAACCTCTTGATGAAGGATGTGCCCTTTGAGTTTTCCGAGGATTGCATGAGTTCTTTTTGTAGGTTGAGAGATGCCTTGATTTCGGCTCCAATAATGGCGGCACCCGATTGGAATCTTCCATTCGAGGTAATGTGTGATGCTAGTGATTTCGCCGTAGGGGCCGTCCTTGGGCAAAGGAAGGATGGAAAGTTGCATGCCATCTACTACGCAAGCAAAACTTTGGATGAAACTCAGTGCAATTACACAACGACGGAGAAAGAGTTTCTTGCGATAGTGTTTGCATTTGAGAAATTCCGTTCATATCTTGTGGGATCAAAGGTGGTAGTCTTCACGGACCATGCGGCAATCAAATACCTCATGAAGAAGAAAGATGCAAAGTCGAGAATTCTAAGGTGGATGCTCCTTCTCCAAGAGTTTGACCATGAGATCAAGGACAAAATCGGTGCGGAAAATGTGATAGCTGATCATCTATCTCGTTTGCCCATTGAGTACATGTTGGAGATGGAGGATGGTTTGACTATAGATGATTCAAGGGCAGATGAAGTTCTCATGAGTGGAAAGGAGGAAAGGAAAGGTGGATCGACGAACCAAGTAAGTCGGGCCCGAGGTCCAGAACATCGGACCAAAGGCAGGGCAGGTACGAGTGAGTCGGGACCGAGGTCTTAAGAGTCGGGCCCGAGTTACCTGTGTGTTTGCGAAGCTAGACCGGCGTCCAACCATGTCGGGCTCGGTACACTTTAATGTCGGTCCGTGGAAGAAAGTAAGTTTCCTAACTCGATCTCCATTCCTTCTCGTTCTCAATTGATTAATTCTTTCTCTCCCACTTGCCTTCTTTCTATTAGTGTCGTAAGACGAGGGGTTTCCCCTTGGTTTGCGGATTTTGCTAACTTTGCCGTAGGGGGAGTGATCCCACCAAATTTGTCTTATCAAGCTAGGAAGAATTCTTACATGATGCTAGACAATATTTTTGGGATGATCCATATCTCTACAAGGAAGGGCGTGATCAAATCTATAGACGGTGTGTGCCAAGTGAAGAGGTTGAGAGCATAATTCACCATTGCCATTCCTTGCCTACGGGGGGTCACGCTAAGAGTTCCAAAACCACTTCAAAAATTCTTCAATGTGGTTATTATTGGCCAACCATGTTCAAAGATGTGCATGATTATGTGAGGAAGTGTGAGGAGTGCCAAAGAGAGGGGAACCTATCAAGGAGGAATGAGACTCCTCAAACTGGCATTCTAGAAGTTGAGTTATTTGATGTATGGGGCATCGATTTCATGGGACCATTTCCCACATCGGGGCCTTACAAGTTGTTGAAAGGGTTTCTCGGCCAACAAATAAATTTGTAAGTCAAGACCCCGCTGAGTACAGTGGAGTCAGGATCGTTCCACAGGAAGCAAGGTTGTTTGTCTATCAATCTAATAAAAATCAAACAAAATCAAACACAATCACTCACGAGATGCCTCGTTAACGACCTTGTCAGGATCGTTACCGAACCACCGAATATAAAAACATCAATTAACGAACTAATAAAATTCTAATTAATACTCGGTACCGAAACAAGCATTCAGCAACGAAGATTTATCAGAAATAATTCAATAAAAACAAATATCTAGGATAAGGGACACCACAGCATAGCCAAGCATAAGAATTCGTAAGTAGATAAGATCATGCCTTTAAATAGATAGAGTCATCAACTTTCATTGACTTGACAGGTAAATTAATCTATTTTCATAAACCAACTCACTCAATTGCTTGTTTTGGATCTAAAGCTTGAAACCTTCGTTTTCAAACAATATCAACCTTCAAGTTACTAACTTTCTCTTTCAATCAAGTTAAAACTCAAATTACCTCAACTCCCGTTTCGGTATTAAGCACAAGAAACAATCTCAATAAAAATAAAAGGCATTCAAAACACTACCTTACTTCATCAAACATGCTCAACTATGCCGGGCTTAACCCCGACCCTAGAAAAATAACTACTCACTACTCATGATTAAGAAACCAAAAACTTCAATAAAAACAAACATGAAAACAAAACTCAAACTTAAATTAATAACAAAAATATCGTCTTACAGAGAATTAGAAGAAAAACCAAAACAAAACAATCACCGAACCACAAACTCGATCAACGAACCTCGGAAACCGTCGTCACCGACCCCTCGTCACCGACTTCCGATCCGGCAGCCTTTCCTTCAGCCTTCCTTCCTTCTCCAAAACTAGCTCTAAAACTCTACTCCAAAATTCCCCCCCCTTCTATGCTAGACAGAAGGGTATTTATACTAGAAAATCCTAAAAAACTAAAAAGATAAAACATAAAAACTTTCCTAAAAAGATAGAAACAATCTCTAAAAGATAGAAATAAAATCTAAAAAGATATTAAACCCTAAAATACATATTCTATTAACCCATAAAGATTCTAAAAAGATACTCAACCGATACGGAAATAAATTCCCGCTCAGGATCGGTGAATAATAAAATAATACTCCGAAATCTTCTTCGGCGTGGCCTCGTTAACGACCCTTCACAACCTCGTTAACGAGCCTGGGGTTTTGTTTTCTTCAACACCTCCTCTCGTTTTCTTGAGCTTCGACTTCTTAAATCTTGCACTTTCCCGTCCTTCATTGTGATGCTCCAAATTTATCTCCATTTAGCTCCTTTCCTAGCTAAAACCTGCAAAATACACAAAATAGCGTAGATTCCACTTTTTTCGCAGATTTATACAAAACTAACTAAAAACACTTAAAACGAAACCTAAACTAGACAAAATTAATCCTAATAAACAAAGAAAACCTATCAAAAACTATACCAAAAATGCGAACATCAAAATACCCCATACTTAGACTTGCTTGTCCTCAAGCAATAATCAAGATACTAACCAAAACCAAAACAAATCATGATTATCAAGACATAGCCATCTTCAAAAAGCAACATCTATACATAAGAAAATTATAGCAAAACACTATTAACATCCTCACACATATATGCACTTAAATAGACATAAAATAATACAATCCAACCTCTCAAGGGATATAATGTGTTTCACTCAACTCTCATGTGTTTGGGCTTATAATTTCAATCTCTCAACTCATCCTATATACAAAAACTCACAGAAATTGGAACTTATATCACCAATACTCTCCACCCAAGATTTGTCAAAACAAGCAAAGAATCATCAAGAGAACTTAGGCTCAATGAAAAACTTCATAGAAGCTTCCATTCGGCCGGGTTGTAATGGGGCTTGGTAATAACAATAAGGCATGGAAATATTTTGGTCATGTGGTGCTAATAATATCCGGGAATCAAAGACTCCTAAAAAAACTCACACATAACATCAAAAACTCTCATATAAAATAACCAAACTCACTCTCATATTATGCACACTTATTTTCACTCACCCATTTATCATCCTAGAAAGTCTCATAATCAAAAATAAAAGAATCTCTTGATATTATTTTTTAAACACAAATGCACTTCAACTTTTCTTCTTTATTTCTCTCATTTTTTTTTTCTTTCGCTGACTCGTTAACGAACCCACATCCGGGTCGTTAACGATCCACCGTATACATTTCTTCCCTTTAAACTTAATTGTGCATCTTTTTTTTTTCAAGAGACCTTTCTTACATGTAATAACAAGAGACTTCCAAATCTACCCTTCCAAATCCCCTTTAATTCAAGCAAATAAAAACTCTTTTCTTTTCAACAAAACACAAAACTTCACCTCTCCAATCTAAGTCCTAATTCCCGGATAGGGTCAAGCTTATCTCGGCTAGGGAACAATTTTTGTGGAGCTAAAAATAAAAGGTTTCAGGCCAGAATTGGTTATCAAAATAAGGAATAATATAAAGGTAGATAGGGGATAATAAGGCTCATAAAAATAAGTTCTCTATCATATGATCTTTACAAGTAATGAACTAAAAATCTTATAAGGGTCTCAAGAAATAGATAACCATCACAATTCCAAGAGATAATATGCATAAGGAGAGTAAATCACACAAAAAAGAAGAGGGGTTTATAAATGTTCTCCCTATAAGGCCAAAAATTTCTCACAAGGTAGATTTTGTTGGATTGCGTCATCTATGCTATAAAGTATATGTGCTCAATTTCATCTAATGCTATTCTCTTCTAAAAAAACAATAATTTCAATTTTTAAGAATCCGGCTATACTTTCAAGACATATTTGCAAGGAATTATATGGTCAAACTAGTGATTGCTATCATAGAACTTTTAAGAAGGAATATCTATCAATTCTAAACTCTTTTTTGGATTTTTCAAATTTTTCAATTTTTTTTTTCGATTTAACAGAAGTAACAACTACATAAAACATAAAAACACCTAGGACATAATTTTTCTACTTTCTTCCCACCCCATACTTAAAATTACAGTGTCCCCACTGTAAGAAAAATAAGAAGAATAGGGAAAAGAAATAGAAAACAAAACAAAAAAATTAAAAAGAAAAAGAAAGACATAAAACTTACAAAAGTAGAAACAAGGAAAGGAAACTTCATCTTGAGCTTGATCAACGGTTCGGTGGAGGAAAATAGTGCTCAAAGTGCCCCATGAAGTCATACATCGTCCTCCATCGCTCAGCATCCTCCGCCTCTCTCTGACGTTGCCGCTCGTCCTCCCTCGACATGCGTGCGGAGTAGACGGTTTCCCATCTATCCATCCTCCGATGAATGTGATCGGTCTGAAGGTGAAGCTACTGCATCCGTGCAGAAAGATCCTCGGCCTATGGTGGTGGTATGCTCGATCCTGTGTACTCGGGCTGAGGAGGTGGTGGGTAGTGAGGCTGGAAATGATCTTGGTACATCACCGGGTTGTAAGGCATTAAGCCATATGCATGAGGGTCGACAGGAGCTGGTGGAGGGTCGACAGGAGCTTGCGGCACCTCGTTAACGAAGCTGGTTGCCTCGTTAACAGTGTTGGGCGGTGGCTGGAAATGGTCGTTAACGACCCTTGTTGGCTCGTTGATGAAGATATTGCCTCCTAATTCCTCCGTCTCCATGTCTTCTTCTGTAAAGTTGAGCTCCTCAGTGCCGCCCTCGGTGTCGGCTTCCTCGGTATCATTGCCTACGACCTCGGTATCCTCTTGCTCATCTTCTTCTTCATATTCGTCCACATCGTCCCGCTCAAACCGGGTGTGACATGGCCTAAGTGAGAGCTCATCTTCCGGTTTTGGCTCCAATGGGTAAGGCTGGCCCGTCCACACCTCGTACCAATTTGGTACGTAGAGTAGCTCGTACATGTCGAGGGAAGGTATGACGACTTGATCTCGAACCTTCACTTTGTAGCCTCCCTCGGCTTGCACGAAAATCCCGGCGCTATACCAATAATTTTTGTTGAGGAGTTGAGCGTGGGCCGGTGTGTAGCGGGTGAGATCCACTCCAAGATTCTTAGCCAAGAGGCTAACCAAATTGCCACACCATACCTCCTTGGACTTGTGGGACTTCTCGACGTAGTAGAGCCATTCGTACCCCAAATTCAAGGGGCCAGGCTCCTCGAAGAGGATGGTGCGGAAGCAAGCGACCTCCGTCCTTGTAGACCGGTTCAACTCCTTCTTCGGCCAGAATAGTGCGCCGAGGACTCTCAAGATGATCCGGAAGATGGGGTTGACTATGGTTGCCCCGGATAGCGCCGCGGTGGAGGATTGAACCTCTCCGGTGATGTAGCTCCAAGTGCGGGTCACTCGGTAGTCCTTCAAGCTATAGTCTCTAGACGGGTTTGGGAGCTCCAAGATTGCATTGAACTCTGCCATGGTGAAGTCACGGTCCTCGTTACCGAGCCGGAACCGAATGCGTCCCGCCGAGATTTTCGACGAGAAGTTGGTCTCCAAGGTGGCCAAGAACTCGGATGTGAGGGCCGGATAATGTGGCAAGCTCTCTTGCTTCAATAAGTGAGCGGCCCCAAGGATGGCAAAAGCGTCCTTGACATCCGTGTAGATGCCCGTAGAGACGGCGCTAGACTTCGAGAACCATCGGGTGTAATGGTCCTTCTCCAAGAAATCCCGGTAGCGCCGTACTTGGCTTTGACTTCTCAAAATCACATCGTCCACCCGGGGTGGAGATGGAGACCTGTGGTTTCTCCTCTTCTTCTAGGCTCGGGTAGCGGGTCTGCTTGAACTAGCCATGGAACCTACAAAATAATCGAAAATTTTCCAAGATAAGATCCACTCAAAAATAATAGGTACGAGACCCCATACTTGGTCTCAAAATTAACCTCGGAATTATTCATAAACTACCCAATTGGGTTGTTCACGAAGCTGGCCTCGGATTAAGCATTGATGAAGTGCAGGGTCGTTAACGAGCCTGGGTGGGTCGTTAACGAGCCACCGAGAGCGAAACCAGTAATGTCCGAAATTGAATCTACCTCTAATTCAGCACAAATCAAGCATGCAATCTTATATTATTCTCCACAATTCCCTCATTGGGTAAAAGCACCCCATACTTACTCAATTACCCATCCCGAACATGCTAAAAATTTCCCGAAATTTTGACATGCAAAGTTCGAACTTTTAGATCTAGAACAAGAAAAATTCATGCTTTCTTAACTAAAGGGTTACAATAGCTAATCTATCATGGATAATCTTACCTAAAACATGAACAACTAAGCATAATCAAGAATTTTAGAACGGAATTTAGGCATGCTCATCGATCTCCCTAAAAATCATGATTCAAGATATGAAATTTAACCCTATAGATACTCAATCATGCAAATTCAAGCAAGGGTTTAGAAATCATACCGGAGAACCGAGAATTAAAAGGACAAGGGTCGGGATCGGGGTAGGTTAACGAGCTCGTCGTCGACGGTGAAAGGGCCTTCGAACTCCGGTAACGATGGCGTCTTCGGTGGTCGTTAACGTGGGATTGCCGACTCGGTAGGAGAAAAGGGAAAGGGATTGAGAGAGTTTTGGGTTTGAGAGTGAATGTGGGAGAGATTGTGGTAGAATTTTGGGAGGGGTAGAAGGGTTTTTATAGGAGGGGTAAAGATAGAGGGGGTGACGGCTAGGGTTAGAAAATGTTAACTAGGTTAGAATTACTTACCTGCCCCGTATTGTGACGAATCGGGTCGTCCGAACTGGGTCGTTAACGACCCTGAGTGGGTCGTTAACGAGCCACCGTAACCTCCTTGAGTGCATTTCGACCCCTTTTTTCCTGAAATCTTGTTAGCTCAAAAAAAATCTTATTTCTATCCTATTTAAACTAAAAAAGAAAAATAAAAGAAAGCTAGGAAATAATCTAAAATAAAAATAAAATAAAATAAAATAAACCTATTCTAAAAAGCGGGTTGCCTCCCGTAAGCGCTATGTTTAACGTCGTTAGCCCGACAAGCTCTCTTGCTAGTCTCTTGGTGGTTCATGTCTGGCCATGTTAGGGTCTTCAAATACCGTGCCTGTAGCTTTACTGCCTCTATGCACTTGATTTGCTAAATTGGGACCTTCTTCTTCTATTAGTAAGCTCGATATCCCTGGGTTAATGGTATAGTCCGAAAGACAAGGTGGTTTGGGCTTTTCTGTAACCTCTGTAGTAGGTCCTTTGTGCATGGGAGCATCATTGATCGGCAGATGTGGCTCGGTAGGGGCTGTGGTGTCTGGTTCGGGTTGAGTCAACTCTAGTTGTGCCACTCCAATTGGGTCGTTAGCTTTCTGATCTAAATTGAATTCCACCCGTTCCTCTCCTATATCAAAAGTGAGGAGTCCCTTACGCACATCAACTCTTGCTCCTGCTGTGGCTAAGAATGGTCGCCCGAGAATTATGGGGACATGAGGGTCTTCAGGCATATCAAGGACAATAAAATCATTTGGTATGAAGAATTTCCCGACTTGAATGGGGTAATCGTCCACTACTCCTGTTGCTTTGACACTTGACCCATCTGCCATGTACAGATTCATGTCTACTGGTTCTAGTGGTCCCATATTGGCTTTAGACCAGATTGAGAGTGGAACAAGACTAGCACTGGCACCAAGATCGCATAAAGCTTTGAACTTGTGGTTGCCTATGCCGATTGTGATTACAAACCTCCCAGGATCTCCAAGCTTTTCTGGAAGAGCTATGGATCTGACCTCGTCCTGCAGCTCTGTAATAGATCTTTTCCTGCTAAGAATATCTTTCAAAAATTTTGTGTAAGCCGGCATTTCGCTTAGGGCCTCAGCGAATGGGATGGAAATATTAATGCCCTGAAGAATCTTAACGAAACGCTTGAACTTACTCTCAGTAGATTCCATAGATTTCTTAACTGGAAATGGAAGAGTTTTCACCATTCTGGGAACCAAGTTAGGCTCGAGAGGTGAGAGTACCGGGTCGACACTAGGGTCGTTTGGTGTCCTCGGCGGGTCGTTACCGACCCTGGTGGGGTCGTTAACGAGCCTGGGATTGAGAGGAGGACTCGGTTTAGTAAACTTACCTGGGCTGGGCTCGTCAGGAATCCTTGGAGCCTCGTCATCCTGGCTTGTAGGCTCGGTACTAGCTCTCGCTGGCTCGTTAACGAGCTGGCTGGCGAGATCTTGTTCCTCCTTCTCTTCAGCTTGAATTCTCTCCGGTAGTGTCTTCCCGCTTCTAAGGTGTACTGCTGCTATTTGGCCTCTAGGGTTCTCTTCGGTACGACCCGGGAGTTGCCCTTGTGGTCTTGGAATCCGTGCAGCAAGGTCTCTTAGTTGGGAATCAACACTCTTCTTCCAAATATCGAACTCTCCCCATCTTTTATCCAATCCATTGATGCCCTCTTTAATCTCTTGAGCCCATGATGGTGTCTCCTGATGGCCTGGAGGTCGATATGGTGCAGGTCGTCTATCTTGCGGGGGCCCTGTGTAATTATGATTTGCATTCTGATTGCCCCATGATTGATAGTTGTTCGACCTGTCATTGTAATTAGGCTGGTTCCTGTAGGGTCCTCTCATGTAATTCATCTCAGCTATCGTCTCAGCGGTTCTAACCTGCTCAATGTTAGTGCAAGCAGAAGTACTATGCGCAGAAGAACCACATTCTTGACATGATTGAGAGGATTTCAGAAAACTTACCTGTTTTCTCAAACGGTTGACCTCATCTTGTAAGAATTGATTTTTAACATCGGGGTCAACTTCATCTCGATTGGGCACATAGAGACGTTTTTGAGTTTGTGGAGCCTGCTGGGTTCCGGACATAGCATCGTAATTCGCCAGCTTGTCCAACAGTTCCCACGCCTCTGTCGGGTTCATCTCTATAAAACCGCACGCAGTATGCGTGTTGATGCGGTTCTTGGTCTCTGCGTTGATACCCTGAAAAAAGATTTCTTGCAATACATATAATGGTTGCCCATGAGTAGGGCATTGTCTAAGCATCTCTTTAAATCTTTCCCATGTTTCAAAAAATGTCTCATTAGGCAACTGGTGATAAGAGGTGATGCGTTTCCTTAACTCCGTTGTCTTAGCAGGAGGGAAAAACTTTGTAAGAAATTGATCATACAAAGCTTTCCAATTCCTGATAGACTTAGAAGGTAGACTCTCTAACCAGTTCAGGGCCTTTCCAGTAAGTGACCATCTAAAAGCTTTCAACAGAACATATTCTAGTGAGACACCTTCAGCAGCTATGGTGTCACATAAATCAAGAAAATTTCTAATATGTTCCATAGGGCACTCAGTAGGTTTCCCTTCAAACTGAGCCCGTTTAATCAAGGATATAAATTGAGACTTGATCTCAAAAGGTTTCTCTATCGTAGGAAGCACAATAGGAGATTCTTGCACCCTCAGTTCCGGATGCATGTATTGCTTGGCATTCCTTGGATAGGCGTTTAGCTCTTCTTGCAGTCGAGCCTTGTCTGCATCAGCGCCGTCCTTCTCGGCTCTCAGTGCCTCCATCTGGGTCCGGAGGATCTCTAGCTCTCGAGCCATCTCTTCAGCTGTGGCCATGGCTCGGTTTTCTCGGAGTCGTCGGTGCAGGGAACGTTCGGGTTCTGAGTAATAACTGGAGCTATCAAACTGAAGCCTTCTTCGTCCTACCGGCATACACTGAGAAAACAAACAAAGAAAACAAAAATTAAAAACAAAAACGGGGTCGGGCTAGTCCCGATCCCAAAGATAAACTAACAACTCGTTGCTTCCCCGGCAACGGCGCCAATTTGTTGATAGGGTTTCTCGGCCAACAAATAAATTTGTAAGTCAAGACCCCGCTGAGTACAGTGGAGTCAGGATCGTTCCACAGGAAGCAAGGTTGTTTGTCTATCAATCTAATAAAAATCAAACAAAATCAAACACAATCACTCACGAGATGCCTCGTTAACGACCTTGTCAGGATCGTTACCGAACCACCGAATATAAAAACATCAATTAACGAACTAATAAAAATCTAATTAATACTCGGTACCGAAGCAAGCATTCAGCAACGAAGATTTATCAGAAATAATTCAATAAAAACAAATATCTAGGATAAGGGACACCACAGCATAGCCAAGCATAAGAATTCGTAAGTAGATAAGATCATGCCTTTAAATAGATAGAGTCATCAACTTTCATTGACTTGACAAGTAAATTAATCTATTTTCATAAACCAACTCACTCAATTGCTTGTTTTGGATCTAAAGCTTGAAACCTTCGTTTTCAAACAATATCAACCTTCAAGTTACTAACTTTCTCTTTCAATCAAGTTAAAACTCAAATTACCTCAACTCCCGTTTCGGTATTAAGCACAAGGAACAATCTCAATAAAAATAAAAGGCATTCAAAACACTACCTTACTTCATCAAACATGCTCAACTATGCCGGGCTTAACCCCGACCCTAGAAAAATAACTACTCACTACTCATGATTAAGAAACCAAAAACTTCAATAAAAACAAACATGAAAACAAAACTCAAACTTAAATTAATAACAAAAATATCGTCTTACAGAGAATTAGAAGAAAAACCAAAACAAAACAATCACCGAACCACAAACTCGATCAACGAACCTCAGAAACCGTCGTCACCGACTTCCGATCCGGCAGCCTTTCCTTCAGCCTTCCTTCCTTCTCCAAAACTAGCTCTAAAACTCTACTCCAAAATTCCCCCCCCCTTCTATGCTAGATAGAAGGGTATTTATACTAGAAATTCCTAAAAAACTAAAAAGCTAAAAGATAAAAACTTTCCTAAAAAGATAGAAACAATCTCTAAAAGATAGAAATAAAATCTAAAAAGATATTAAACCCTAAAATACATATTCTATTAACCCATAAAGATTCTAAAAAGATACTCAACCGATACGGAAATAAATTCCCGCTCAGGATCGGTGAATAATAAAATAATACTCCGAAATCTTCTTCGGCGTGGCCTCGTTAACGACCCTTCACAACCTCGTTAACGAGCCTGGGGTTTTGTTTTCTTCAACACCTCCTCTCGTTTTCTTGAGCTTCGACTTCTTAAATCTTGCACTTTCCTGTCCTTCATTGTGATGCTCCAAATTTATCTCCATTTAGCTCCTTTCCTAGCTAAAACCTGCAAAATACACAAAATAGCGTAGATTCCACTTTTTTTCGCAGATTTGTACAAAACTAACTAAAAACACTTAAAACGAAACCTAAACTAGACAAAATTAATCCTAATAAACAAAGAAAACCTATCAAAAACTATACCAAAAATGCGAACATCACAAGTACATCTTGGTAGCCGTGGACTATGTCTCAAAATGGGTGGAGGCCATACCAACAAGAACCAATGATGCTAGGGTGGTGATGAAGTTCTTGAAAAGCAACATTTTTGCAAGGTTTGGTGTGCCTAGGGTTCTCATAAGTGATGGCGGACCTCATTTCATTGAGAGGTGCTTCGAGAATGTGTTGATCAAGTATGGGGTGTCTCATCGAGTTGCTACTCCTTATCATCCTCAAACAAGCGGGCAAGTCGAGGTGTCAAACCGTCAAATCAAGGCTATCTTGGAGAAGACCGTATCTCGATCAAGGAAAGATTGGGCCTCTAAGCTCGATGATGCACTTTGGGCTTATAGAACCGCCTTCAAGGCACCTTTGGGAACTACACCCTTCAATCTAGTTTATGGCAAGGCATGCCATCTTCCGGTAGAGCTTGAGCACAAGGAAAAATGGGCACTCAAGGAGATGAATTGGGATATCAACTTGGCCGGTGAGAAAAGGTTTCTAGAGCTTCATGAGTTGGGAGAATTAAGGTTGAAATCCTATGAGAACTCCAAGTTGTACAAGGAGAAGACCAAGAAATGGCATGATAGGAAGTTAATTCCAAAGACTTATCAAACCGGTGACAAGGTTCTCCTTTTCAATTCAGGGCTTAAACTTTTCCCGGGGAAGTTAAGGACTAGGTGAAGTGGACCATTTGTGGTCCACCGTATCTATGCTCATGGTGCGGTAGACTTGGTTGATGAACGAGGACATATTTTCAAAGTGAATGGTCATCGAGTGAAGAAGTTCTATGACAAGGCCGGTCCAAGTGAAGAAGTTAGAGCCTCATGGGCTCTCGTCCTCGCCAATTGATCCTAGACATGCCATTGAAGAATAAAGAAATTGTGAGCTCTTCATACTTTTCTCTCTTGCTTTTAAGTTTTGGTTTCCTTGTTTGATGGGGACATCAAAATTTTAAGTATGGGGTGGGGGTAAGTGTGCTCATGATTTCACTTGCTTGTGTGTGTTTGTTATTTTAAGGATATTTGGTTTTTGGTTTTTGGTTTCTAGTTTGTGTTTGGGATGTTTGTTTCTTGGTTTGTGGTTTGATGAAAGACATGGATGATTGATTTGGTCTTGAATGGATGAGTCTTTGTTTTTGGTTTTAGAGAAATTTTTGCAAAAATCCATAAAAAATTGAAAAATTGTGTTAAAAACAACAAAATGATTTTGTGTTTTGTAGTTTTTGGACTAGAAATTCCCATCTTAGATTGCCAAATGAAAGCTAATGATGATGTGAGCATGTAAATTCCTTTGCATATTTTCGGATGGTTTAGCCTCTAAAATGATGTTGCTTTTGATGTGATCATGATATCTTGCTTGTTTTATTGAACATGTGAGTTCTAGGATGAATTCTTATGCAACTAAGTATGAGTGACCCTTGTGAGATTGATTTTTGGCCATTTTAGGGATGCTTGTTCATATTTGCATATCCCTCATGTTTCTTGTGTGATTAGCTCATTCATGCTTAGTAAAACTTGCTATTGCGGTGTTTATCTATTTTCCAAGACCGTCATGAGATTTGTCCTAGCATTGTCACATTGATTTTGAACTTTATTCTTCTAGTCACATAAATGTTCCATATCCTACCATGAAGTGAATCCTTTGTTTGTAGCCCCGTTCTAGCCTAAGCCTTTGTTTGAAACTCCTCAAAAATATTATTCCTAGCCTTATATGACTTGACCCTTATGGGATTGGACTTTAGAAGAGAGGTTTGGATTGTATTTGAAGAGTTGAGATTCTCTTGGTTTAAGGGAAAAGAATGGTGTTATGAATCATGTGGGTAGTGCATCTTTGTTGTATAAAAAGAAAATGAAAAAGAAAGAAAGAAAATTGTTGGAAATGTAAAATGGAATGAAGGGAAAGAGCTTAAGTGAAGAAAAAGGGTCCAACCGAGTTACGCACCACATCGGGCCCGATGTCATAAGAAAGTCGGTCCAATATAGAAAGCGTGGAAAATCCAACAAAAAGCCTAAGAGCAAAGATGAAGTGGAATGTTAAGTGAAATTTTAGGTTGAAAGGAAAAATGTTAAGTCTTTTGTGTGAGTGTGAAAGTAATTGTGGAATTTTGGTGAAGTTGGTGAGAGTTTAGGTTGTTCAATCCCCATTGTAAGCACCACAAGACCAAATAATTCCCACCTTGAGAAATACCAAAAGCCCCATTACAACCCGGCCGAATGGAACCTCTTTGAGGACCTCCATTGAGCCAAGTTCGAAATTCTTTGTGTACTTTGTATTAGGCATCTCTAGGTGGAGGAATTGGTGATATTAGCTTCAATAGTAAAGTCCTTACTTGCATGATTTTTGAGCTTGAGTGTTCATTGCTAAACCTAAACACATGTTGAGTGACACACATTCACATATCCCTAAAGTGAGGCTTAGTGGCATTGACTCTATTCCTTGGAACACTTAATCATGTGTGATGATGTAATCTTGCTTGAATATCAATCACTTGTGCTAAAATGTGTTTTCATACGAGGCTTTACTTGAAGATTATGTTTCGGTCTTGCTTACATCGTTATTGCTTGAGGACAAGCAAGTTTAAGTATGGGGTATTTTGATGTCTCTTTATTTGGTGGTGTTTTTATATGTGATTTCCTTTGTAAATATGTTTCTTTTCCCCCTTTTCTTGTGTGTTTTGTTCCTTTTTAGCTTAGTTCTCGTATTTCTATGAGATTCGGAGACTACGCGCGTTTTATGTGTTTTGTAGGTTTTTTGGCATGAATCGAGGATCGATTTGAAGGGGGGTCGAGACATGGAGCAAGGCCCGAGCAAAGGAGGAAAGAGAGGAGCAAGCCATGAAGAAGAACAAGAGGAAAGCCAACAAGAAGAAGGTGGAACGAGGTTCGGACCGAGTTGCAACCAACCTCGGGCCCGACTTGAAGTTTCAACCTCAGACCGACTTGCACAGTAACTCGGGCCCGAGGTCCTCCATGTCGGTCCGAGTCGGTCACTGGACTACTTGGGCTCCAAGGCACGAAATTGTGAACTTCCACTCTTGCCCCTCATCTAATCTATAAAAGGCCCTCTTGTCTTCTAATTTGGGGGTTCTCTCACACAAGGAAGAGGTTCCCACACTTGGAAGGAACCAACCCTCAAGAGGATACTTGGAGAGCAAGGAGGAAGGAGAGGATAAGGAGAAGAGAGAGAATCGGCCCAAGGGAAAGGAAGATTTTATAGGTTTGGTTGATAGAATAGCTTTGCTTTGTTTTGATCTTGTGGATTTGGAAAACCTTTGATTGGAGTTTGTGGATTGCTTTTGATTTGTGAATGAAACTTTGCTTTGGTTTGAGATTGATGATGTTGATTGCTTTGCTTTTTGATTTGTTTTCTTTCTTTGTTTGCCATATGGAGTAGATCTCCTTGATCTTGGGTTATGGGGGAAAACCCTAGCTAGGTTTGGGCTAGAAACCCCAATTCCATAGCCTTGAGTGTTTGATCTAAGGAACCCACTCTACATAGAGCTACAATTCCTTGCGAAAGTAAGGAATCAAGGCTTGTGATTGGCAAAGTAGCGAAAGTGAACATGTGTCAATCTCAAGACCTTGCTTCGAAGGGGATTTCCCCAATGATCGATGTGTAGAAGTGGTTGGAACAAGGGCGAAAGCACTCGATCCTAGTCCGATCATCACTCATTGCTTGAATTGGGGTGGAAAAGCCTTAATCTACTAGAGAAGGAACCCAAAAGCCCAAGATCTACTTTCAATCTTTGAGTTCGACAAACCCAGCTACCTCGGGCCGACTTACCCTACGTCGGTCCCGACTTCCTCTTGTCGCCAACATCGGGCCCGACGTGACCTCTGTGTCGGTCCCGACTGTTCTCTTTGTTTTCCTTTGTTTTAAGTTCTCCTTTCTAGCTTTCTAGTATCTAGGCACCTCAATCGAGTATATTTCTCGAGTGTTCGACACCCACCACGTGCTACAACGGGGTCGGGTTATAAATTGTATCTCTAGACCCTCGCACCACCGAGAGGCGATCATTACAAGTTATAAATTCAAGTCCAAAGACATTTATTTCTATACATAGAATTTGTTAAAATAAGTTCTTATTTATGATGTTGCACAAATGGGGGAGGAATGTTGGTGATTTGTGAAAAGTCATCAATCCATTTGGTGTAAGTTATGAATGTTTAAGTGTGAGAATTACAAAGCGTATCGCTTTGGCATAGGGTGTGCGGGAGGCACGACCATGATCGGCCCTAAAGTATTTCTAAGGGTTGAAAGAGATAGAGGAATCATTGGAGGCTCGGCGTGGGCCTAGATGCAAGGGCGCAAGTAGGCGCACCTTGTTCGATAAAGCCAACGTGGGTCTCGGCATGTGGCATGGACCAAGGAGCGAGGGCGTGGAGAAACTCATGTGTGCCGAGCATCGAGCGATGGCGTTGTGCGCTGTAACGCTGGAGCGCACACGGCGAGGGCTGAGGCATCGACAATGGTGCGCCGTTGCATGGAAGTAAGCGTGCGCCTATGTGGTCAAACCATAGGCGCGCCTTAGGCATTGATTTGCCTTGTTTTGTATGTTTATCCAATTTCATATAAGTGATTGGTTATGTTATGATTCCTATAGTGAGAAAAGAAGCTCTAAGACTTTGTGGCAAAATTTGAGAACTAGCCAAAGCTTGGAACACCTAAAAAAAGCTAGTTAAAGTTATGAGCTGGTTTTGGGTTTTAGCTCGGTTTGAGTTCAAGCGTTGACCTTTTGGATTCGCAGTAGCTTCACTAAGCTTTATATAAATGTTATACACATTTTATATTTAGGGAGTGATGGTTAGCTAAGCTAGCTCAAAGCTAGCTCTAGCATGGGTGTTGGGCCGCCCGCCTATTGGGCCATTTTGGGCCTTGTCTTTTGAGTTTTGGATAAGGATGGATTTGAATTTAAAAAAGTTATTAAGGGAAGTTATAAAAGTTGGTTGCAACAAACTCCCTTGTTTTCCTCCTTAATTTTCTCAACTAATTAACTACCTTTTTCTCTTTCTATAACCACCACCACTCTTGGCCTATAAATAGGGGTGGGTGTCTCTCATGAAGGGATGTTAGAGAGTTGTGTGAAAAACACAAGATTGTGTTTTGAGGTTTTCCAAATCAAATTACAAACACTTATTGAAGAACGAGGTGCGTATATATGCAATGATGTTACATGCTTGCCACATGTTCCTTGTATAGGAACGTTTTATCTCACAACGTTATTGTGGTTGAACCTTGGCATTAATAGGGGCAATAAACGTTGAAGGAAAACTGGATCTCATCCAGTGACTCGTTGCCTTTATCAAGTCACGTTTTGTTTATGCTTAAAGTTTACTTTTGTTCTAACATAAACTAACTATTCGGCGGTGATTACCCTTGTGGTCTACACCCAACGAGATTACCTTCGGGTCTACTCACGAGATTACCCTATGGGGTTTACTCAAACTGTCTTGACTACCCTTCGGGGTCTACAAGATCCGAATCTAACCTTCAACTAACAACATATTCTAAAACTAACAATCTTCAACGTTTATTTATTGTTTTAGTATTGTTGCCTTATCTTGCATGGTGATTGATGATGGCTAAAACGAGTGAATAATCGATTAAGAAGATAGCCTCTAAGTTTGTGAAAATGGAAAAGTTTAAGGGGCAAGATTTCCGTCGATGGCAAAAGAAGATGCATTTTTTGCTTACTTCTTTGAAAGTGGTGTACGTGCTAACAACGTCATGCCCAGAGGTACCACCCCCATATCGAAAGTGGTCAAGGATGAGACCGAGGAACAAGCCAACGAAAGGCTGGCCATTGCGCTCCAACATAGGCGCTTTGGGAAATGGGAGAACGATGACTACATATTTCGTGGGCACATCCTAAATGGAATGGCCGACTCCCTCTTTGATGTGTATCAAAATCTCGAGTCATCTCGTATTTTATGGGAAGCACTTGAAGGAAAGTATTTGGCCAAAGATGCTTCATCCAAGAAGTTCCTAGTATCTAACTCTAACAACTATAAGATGGTGGAGTCTAGACCCGGTGATGGACCGATACCATGACTTGGTTCGTATATTGGGACAACTAACCCAACATGGAATCAATATGGATGAGAACTTCGTCGTCTCTTCCATAGTGGATAAGTTGCCTCTTTCATGGCAAGAGGCAAAATATCTTCTCAAGCATTCTAAGGAGGACATGAATCTTGTCCAACTTGACTCCCATCTTCGGATTGATGCGAGTTCAAAATGAACGACAAAGGGAAGAAGAATGAGGACAAGTCCACACATTCGGTTAATACCATGGAGGCGGCTAAATGTAAGGGAAAAGGCGCCAAGATGTCCAAACGGTCCAAGGGTGGGAAATGCGAGAAGCGTTGTTCCAAGGAAAAGGCTGGGACATGCTGGAATTGTGGCAAGGTTGGTCACATGAAATGGGATTGTCAAAGCAAGACCGTTCACAAGGATAAGGGCGCGCCAGCGTCTACATCGGGCTCGGGCGCAAGCCACGAGCAAGGTATTCCAATGGATTTTGGTTTATTTAAAAAGGATTCATTGTTTAGTGTATCCAAAATTGATGAATGTCTTATCTTGAAGGATGAGAATCAAAATTGGTGGCTTGATCGGGTCCACCACCCACGTGTGCATGGATAAACGATGGTTCAAGCACATGAAGGATGTAGAGGACGTTTTAGCTCTTTACATGGGAAACGAGTCGACGACTCCAGTCTTAGGGAAGGGAGACGTGCTTCTTAACCTTACAAGTGGGAAGGAACTTATTTTACATAATGTATTGTACGCACCCAACATTAGAAAGAATGTTGTTAGTGGTGGTGTGCTAAATAAGTTAGGATATCGGTTGGTTTTCGAAGCCGATCGTCTTGTTATAAGTAGGGCTGGAATATTTGTAGGCTTCGACTACTACAAAAACAATATGTTCCTACTCAATGTAATCAATAATTATAAGATTGTGCATGATTACATGGTGGTGTCAAATGATTCGGCTTATGATCTATGGCACGCGAGGTTAGGGCATGTCCACATGAAACGCATGTTCGATATGGCAAAGGATCAAGTTATTCCTAACTTTGGACCTACAAGTGAAAAGTATAAAACTTGCTTGTTAACCAAATTAACAAGGCTTCCTTTCAAAAAAATTGAGAGAGAGGAAGGAGTCCAAAGGCTAGTCCACTCGGACTTGGGGAATTTGCATGCAACGCCTTCGTTGGGTCAAAAGCGTTATTATATAACGTTTATTGATGATTATTCAAGGTATTACTATATTGATAGCTTGCATTTAGGTAGTGTTTAGCATGCATATTTATGTTTATATTTCATGGTTTTAGTTTAGTTTAGCTTAATTTTTAGGTTTTTTTTTTGGTTTTCTAGGAAATTCGAGTTTTGCACTTGTTTTGTTCGGTTTTGCAGATCTTTAGGTAAACAAGCATGGACAGGATGGATATTAGAGGACTATGGTGGAGTTTGAGGAAGATTTGAGTGATACAAGTGAAGATTGGAAGAACCAAGGCCCAAGAGCTTGAAGGATAAAAACGCTTAAACTCGGGCTATGCATTGAAGGTCTTGTTTTGACACCTCTATCTTGCAATGCTTGGTTTGGGAGCTATAGTGGTCGGATGAAGCTGAATTTGTTATCACTGGAAAGCTAATTAGAAGAGATACAATTCATATTTTTACTCTGAGTCCAAATTCCAAATCGAAGGTGGTGAAAACAGCCTCTGAAGTGTCGCCTGAAATGCTGAAACGAGAGTGCCGCGGCCGCGCCACCCAAAAAGGAGACCGTGCCTACTGTTTTATGCGGAGAAGTTGGGCCGCGAGTTTTGGGCTTCGAGATGGGCTTAAGTTAGGTCTTGACCGACATGTTTGATTGGAGTTCGGAATATTTTGATCTTTGGATATCTTGTGGGTATTTAAACCTTGTTTTTAGTTTTCTCTCTATTGTCATAACTTTTGATCAACTTTTGGAGGATAGGGTTTTTCTCTCTAGAGGCAAACTTTGAACCTTTTGTAAGTTTTTTTCAATTTAATTATGCATTGCTTATTCCATTGTGTTTGACTAGTTATTGAAATCATAGATTGCATAATATTGTGAGGTTTGATTGATTCTCTTTAACTTGAATAGGTTTTATTCCTTGTGCTTGATTGAATCAGAATTATTCTAGGGTTTTATTAGATTGATCACCTAATAGAATTTCTAGGTTAATTTACAACTAATCTGATCAAGTCCCGTTCGGGATTGATTAGATAAAGTAGCAACTATAATTGTTTGGACCCGTTCGGGCTTTTTAGTTGTAGAAGGGAATAAACCACAGATAACTTGATTAGCTGTTTGCGTTGAGTATTTGTTTCTATCGATACTTTGAACTTAAAGCTGTCGTTCAATTGAATCTAGACGTTGTTCTAGGTTGTTAGATGATTAGGTTTGTTCAGACTGTTAGTTCTTTCAACTAAATATAAAATTTTGGATAATAATCCACGGTAGATTATTCAATTGAATTGAGAATCAAAATAATCAATGATCAATAAGCATATCTATGATGGATTTAACTAGTTGAACACGCTTTTCTCATATTTGTTTAACACAATCATATTTGCATCCATAGTTAGTTCTTAGTTTGCATATTAGATTAGATTTTCAATCATAACCCCCCCCCCCTTCTTTGGTTACTTGTCATCCAAGTAATAACACAAATACACGAGTCTCTATGGGATCGGCCCTTGCTTACCATTCTACTCAGATTGGTTAATTTAGGATTCTTTGATAGGTATAACGACCACTGAAAATACCTCATCATATATCTATTTAGTTCACTCTAAAAGTGAGGCACTAGATAGGTTTAAGGCATATAAAAACCGAAGTTGAATTGCAAACCGGTCATAAGATCAAAAGAATACGAACCGATCGTGGTGGTGAATATATGGACAAGGAGTACTTTTAGTCTTGTGGTATAATACATGAGACAACGGCTTCATATACCCTAATACCCCACAACAAAATGGGGTGGCAGAACGAAAGAACCGTGTGCTTAAGGACATGATAAATGCCATGTTATCTTACTCCGGGTTGAAGAACTCGTTTTGGGGTGAAGCAATGCTTACGGCAAATTATATTTTGAATAGAGTGCTTAGCAAGAGAAATCGCCAATCACCTTACGAGTTGTGGTTTAAAACGAAACCTAGTCTTCATTATCTTCGTATATGGGGTTGTCATGCGGTTGTTAGACTAACGGACCCTAAGCGTAAGACATTGGGAGATAGGGATGTTGAGTGTATATTCATTGGATATTCTCATAATTCTAAGGCCTATAGGTTATTTGTGATAGAGCCTAATCATGCAATTTCGATTAATACCGTGATAGAATCGCGTGATACCGACGAGACTAGATTCTCATCTAGTCCAAGGCCTAGGGAAATAGACCAAGAATAAATCGATCCATCATTGGATCCAATGGATACCGAGGAGGAACCAAGATCGGCGCTTGGATCGATAATAACTCGGTCCATGTCTCGTGCCGCTGCACCACAAGGTGCGTCGCAAGGCACATCGATGGGGGCATTGCCAGGTGCGCCCTTGACACCGAGCGATGACGACGTCGGTGTGGCGCCTATGCTCGAGGGGTTGAACCTGGTTGAGGGATCAAGATCACCCAAACACAAGGTTGTGGGGATCAAGGACGAGGACGCTGGCGCGACTAGCGATATCGAGGATGCGATTGTAGCATCGCTTGGCACTTGCGATGCCGAAGCGGCAACGTCGGGGTCTAAAACGCCTAACCGGCGACGAGTGCACGAGGCACTTGTGATGGGACCAATGTCCCATGAGCCAATTTTCGAAATGTTCTTGGTAGAAGGATCTAGAGAAATTGAGGGTCAAAGTATTTCATATTTTCATATGGATGAGGATCCTAAGACTTTTACCGCGGCGATGAGTTCTCAAGATGTTTAATTTTGGAAAGAAGCAATCCAAGATGAGATGGACTCTATTGTTGGAAACAACACTTGGGTGTTGTCGGACCTTCCACCTAGTTGTAAGCCTTTAGGGTGTAAATGGATCTTCAAGAAGAAGTTGAAGGCCGATGGGTCCATTGACAAGTTTAAGGCTTGATTGGTTATCCAAGGCTTTAGACAAAGAGAAGGTGTCGATTATTTTAATACCTATGCCCCCGTGGCAAGAATCACCACGATAAGACTCTTGATAGCCTTAGCAAGCATTCATGGTCTTGTCATCCATCAAATGGACGTGAAGACGGCGTTCCTCAATGGAGACTTGGATGAAGAGGTTTACATGAAGCAACCCGAAGGATTCGTAGTGGAAGGACAAGAACATAAGGTATGTCGTTTGATCAAATCTCTTTATGGACTTAAGCAAGCGCCAAAACAATGTCATCAAAATTTTGATGGAGTAATCTTGGCCTATGGTTTCAAGATAAATCAAGCGGATAAGTGTGTATATAATAAGTTTGATAATTCCGGTCAAGGAGTTATAATATGTCTATATGTTGATGACATGCTTATATTTGGTTCAAACCAAATGATAGTTGACAAGAGAAAAGAATTCTTGTCTACTAAGTTCTCCATGAAGGATCTTGGAGAGGCCGATTTCATCTTAGGAATTAAGATAAAGAGGGATGACAAGGGCTTGCCCCTAACACAATCCCATTACATCGAGAAAGTGGTGAAATGTTTTGAATGTTATAAAGCCACGCCGGTTAGCATGCCTATGGATCCTAGTGAGAAACTCCTTCCTAAGTTAGGAGAACCAATTTCTCAACTTGAGTATTTGCAAGTGATAGGGTGCTTGATGTATGCAATTACGAGTACGCGCCCCGACATAGCATATGTCGTGGGCAAATTGAGTCATTACACTAGTCGACCAAGTGCAAGTCCTTGGAACGCTCTAAGATCCATAGGCAAGAAGCAATCTTGCATAACAACCTCGACTATGGAGTCGGAGTTTGTTGCTCCTGTTGCGGCTGGCAAGGAGGCGGAATGGCTTAGGAATCTCATGAGTGAGATACCATTGTGGTCAAAAGCGATATCCCCTATTGCTATCTTTTGTGATGGTCAAAGCACATTGGCAAAAGAACAATAACCAAGTATATAATGAGAAGTCAAGACATCTAGGTGTGAGGCATAGTTCCATTAGAGAATTGATCACACATGGAGTCATCTCGGTTGTCTTTGTGAGAACACACAATAACCTTGCCGATCACTTAACCAAGAATTTGGCAAAAGATTTTGTGTCCAAGGAATCGCAAGGGATAAGGTTAAAATCCTAAGAGACCCTATGATTTGGACGCCCAATTCCCCCTTATCGAAAGGTGTAGGGGTGAATTCAATGTGGTAAGTGAAAGACATAGAGTTGGAGAGCATACAAAATTCCCATCAAGGTATTTGCTCTAGCCTACATGTAAAGGAAGTGTTGAAACAAGTTTTCATTAATGAGTTTTTGGAAATTGCAATTGTAGGTGCAAGTTAGAAAACTCAACTAAGCATATGTGGAAGTGTGAGGCTTCTTCCGAGAGAGTTCAAGGATGACTAGTCTATAAGCATATGTGAAAAAGATATGGGACGAAATAGCCTTCTTCAAAAGCGTGAAGTATAGCCTATATACGCTAAGTAACTCATGTGTAATTCTTACGACGTGTGCTTAGACAAGTTGATGTGGTTCAATTCTTAGAACACCACGATTCTTTAGTGCATGATTGTAATTGTTACAACTTACAAGTTATAAATTCAAATCCAAGGACATTTATTTCTATACATAGAGTTTGTTAAAATAAGTTCATATTTATGACGTTGCACAAATGGGGGAGGAATGTTGGTGATTTGTGAAAAGTCATCAATCCATTTGGTGTAAGTTATGAATGTTTAAGTGTGAGAATTACTAAGGGTATTATTAGGGTGTGCGGGAGGCACGACCTAGTGATCATTAGGGTGTGCGGGAGCATCCTTTAGGATGACCTTGTAGTATACATTTTATAGTTTTTTATTAGGCAAGGATAAGGGTGCTCGCTTTTACGGAGGGCGCCAAGAGTATCCTTTCGGATGAGAACAAAAAGATTTAGATGAGTCTTGATACACTCAACATGGAGACTGTGAGTCTTGACCCAAATTAGCAATTTTGTCAGTCATAGCGTTACAATCCCTAAAGACATGGTTAATTATTAGGTCCTGGTTACGGATCAACGATGTCATTCTCCGTGTTTTGATAATGACAAACACCATAAGGAACTAATGTGGTTTGTTCAAGTATTTCTAAGGAACGCAGGTAGAGCCAAGAACTCCCATGAATGACCAAAAGCCATAGAAACTCACAATGCAGAGTTTCCATCAAGGGAACTCTGAAAAGGAAAGTTCCCATGAAATGGGAACTCTCAGAAATGATCAAGAGAACACAAGCTTACAACGATGAAGAGTTTCCATCAAGGGAACTCTGAACAAGACAGTTCCCATGACATGGGAACTCACATGTGAGGACAACGACCGCTCAGCGCAGATCGCGGGATTCTGTCTTGGACAGCCCAAAGGAACAGTCTGAGGATCAGACTGTCACGTTTGATCCAACGGTCCGATTGATCCAAGAAGTTGACCTAGTTCAAACCAAAGTCACATGTGAAGAAAGTACAGCTTGGGCATCAAGCAAAGGGCATTTTGGACACAAACGAAAGATGCGACTGCCCAAGCTCACCTGGACTATAAAGCCAAATGAATAGTACTCAGATTGATTACTTCTCCCAGAACTCACAAACACCCACACCAAAGAAGAGAAAGAAAAGGAAGAGAAGTCCCCGCCGACGAGTGTGTGATCTCGACGACGGTGAAGCCGAAGTTCCCATGAGCAAGGGAACTGAGAAGTCGGTGTAAGGTTTGAGTTATTTGTATTTTGCTGTTGTGAGCTTAGGAACTCAGTTGAGAGGATTTACTAGTGTTGCTAGAGTTAGGAAGAACTCGTAGGAACAGAGAAGTGTGAATCCGGCTGTTGTAACTAAGGAACAAAGCAATCAATATAAGTAAGTCATTCAAAATCCTCCAAGCGGAGGTAGAGGTTTACCCATACAACTAGTTGTTTGTAGTGGGGTTCCTCTATAAGGGAACTGCGTTCTTTACTGTTTTTAATACTTGCGAACTATTTACTTCCGCTGCCTTGGGAACAACTTTACAGCCAGTTCCCAAGCTCTTTGTTAACGGTTTACGATCCAACAATTGGTATCAGAGCAAGTTTGCTCTAGATTTGTGTTAGCATCGCAGGTATCAGATGGCTTAGGAACTTACTCAGGTGGAACAACACTAGTAAGCCGCCAAGTCTTATTACAGGAAGATTTGAAAGCTGGCAACGCGACATGAAGGATTGGATGCGTGGCCAAGACTACCAAGCCTGGTGTGTTATTGAGAGAGGCAACTTCGAAATCGATCCAGCTATAGTCAATGACCTCTCAAAATGGGGACCCAACGAATACAAGTGTATGGAGGCAAACTACAAAGCCAAACAGTATCTAAAGAGGTCCATGTGCGTACAAGACTGTGACAGGGTAGCAAATCTTGACACAGCTAAGGAAATGTGGGAAGCCATCCAACAAATGCACGTTGGGAACTCAGATCTCCGAGAAGATCTTCAGATGAATGCAAAAAGGGAGTTCTACAACTTCCAAATGGAGATGGGAGAGTCTGTCGATAGCTACCAGTCCCGATTTGAAGGACTTTGCACCAAAATGGAAGGCTTGGGGATCACCAAAGAAGAAATCACCCATAAGATGAAGGTCCAACAGCTCTTCAACGGATTGACTAGAGAATGGGCAAGCGAGAGAACAATGTTCAAGGAAAATCCGGAAAATAGAACACTCATGCTCCATCAAGTGTTTGGAAAGCTAGTGGGACACGAGAAGAGAAAGATCGATGATAAGGAACAGACTCGAGCTCATCGAGGGATTGCACTCAAGATTGAGAAGATGCTCAAATCAACTCAAGAACAACACGAAGACTCCGAAGAAGAAGAGGATGAGGAGCTATTCTCGTAACAAAGGCTCTTCGGAACTTCTACAAAGGAAAGCTCCGAAGGAACAGTGGGAACTGTGGTGAGAAAGATTATTACACTGGGAACACTGGACATAGACTTTATGTCCAAATTGCTAAGGGAAACGGGTCACGGGTGTACAATAAGGAAACCATGGATAGGAACAGAATCCAGAGACCACACCCAAAGTACTACTTGGGAGAATACTATAAGACGTGCTGGAACTGTGGTACTCATGGGCACTACAAGGAAGCATGTGCCAAGAAGAGAGCTCAAACCCTTAGAAACCGTGAGTTCCTAAACAAACAAAAACATCATGCTAATCACCAAAGGAACTCCAACTCTTAGACCACTCATGATATCAACATTGCTGACTATATCTTGAATGAGAATATTTTCCCTTGCAAGGGACCTGGCAAGAATCATCTTGCATGGGTCTCAAAACACTAACTTTTCCTTGTAGGTGGCAATGAGAGGGAACAATACATGGTTCATAGATAGCGGATGCTCGAACCATATGACAGGAAATAAAGATATCCTCATCTCACTCCACACTCATGCTGAAGGAGGCCACGTCTCATTTGGATACTAAAACAAGGGAGAAGTTATTGGAAAAGGAGAAGTGTTGCTCAATAGATCTATCAAAGTTAGCAACGTAAATTTGGTAAGGGATCTGGGATACAATCTTTTGAGTGTCTCTCAGATATG
This sequence comes from Fallopia convolvulus, assembly GCA_964016875.1. NCBI lineage: Eukaryota > Viridiplantae > Streptophyta > Magnoliopsida > Caryophyllales > Polygonaceae > Fallopia > Fallopia convolvulus. The sequence goes on from OZ024730.1 coordinate 24,009,867, forward strand.
TGATCAAGGGAACAACATCGTCACTTTCGACTCAGAAGAATGCCTCGTCATCAACAAGAAGACCAACAAAGTAATTCTGAGAGGAAGAAGATACAACAATGTGTATGTGGTGGATACAGATTTTGAACCATCAATGAAGTTGTGCCTTGCGAGTTCTCAAGATGATACGGAACTCTGGCATCGAAGACTGGGACATGCAGGTGTAAATCAAATCCTGAAGCTTTACCTACAGGATCTGGTCATTGGTCTTCCACGGATCAATCTCGAAGGAGTCAAAATGTGTGAAGCATGTGTTCGAGGGAAACAGACCAGGAACTCCTTTAAACCCAAGAAGGTGGTAAGCACAATCAGGTCCTTAGAGCTAATTCACATGGATCTCTGTGGTCCCATGAGAACGGCCAGCTACGGTGGAAAAAGGTACATGTATGTTTTAATTGATGATTTTTCAAGATTCACTTGGGTTATTTTCTTGAAGGCAAAATCACAAGCATTTGAAGAATTCGAGCCTTTCATCAAAAGAACAGAAGTAAGCTTGGGACTAAAACTGAAAGCAATCAGATCTGGTCACGGAACTGAGTTTCAAAACTCAGAGTTCCTAAACTTCTGTGACAAAAATGGGATCTCTCACAATTTCTCAGCTCCTCGCACTCCTCAGCAAAATGGAGTGGTCGAGAGAAAGAACAGGACCCTGGAAGACATGGCCAAACCATGATGATTGAAAGCGGAGTTCTTGAGTATTTCTGGGCTGAAGCCATCGCTACAACTACATACATCTTGAACTGAGCCATGACAAGGCCTTTGATCAAGAAGACATCCTACGAGCTCATCAAGGGGAGAAAACCAAACATCTCTCATCTAAGGACCTTCGGATGCACATGCTTTGTGCACAACAATGGCAAAGACAACCTTGGAAAATTCGATCCTAGCGATGAAGGGATCTTCCTGGGATACTCGTCACAAAGCAAGGCTTACAGGGTCTATAATAAGAGGACCAAGAAGATAGAAGAAAGCATCCATGTCGTCTTCAACGAGAAATCTGTAAAGATGGGAACAGAGACCCAAGGGAAGGGAACTCTGTTCAAACTGGTCACACAAGAAGACGATGATGATGATGATGATGAGCCAAGGAAGAGGGATGAAGACTATCCAAGTGCAAGCAACATCCCACAACCAGGGAACAACGACAGAGATCCAACTCTCACTGATCAAACCTCCCTCGAAGTTCCCTCCTCAGAAGAACTACATGACACCTCTAACTCTCTTGTTCCCCAAGACAATACCCTGCCAGAATCAAGTGTTCAGGGGGAACAAAGAGGGAACTTGCCAAGAATCTCTGAAGAAACACTCAATGAAGAAGCTGAAGATGAGTGTTCCCATGAAAAGGAAGCCTCCACTGAAGATGACACAAGTGAAAGGGAACTCACTCATACAAGAAGCTTTCAACAAAGGAAGGACCACCCCATTGAGAACATCATCTCCCCTTATGATAAAGGTGTACAAACTCGTTCCTCTCTCAATAATTTTTGTGCTTTTAATGCGTTTGTTTCAATGGTGGAACCCAAAAATATCAAAGAAGCTTTGAAGGACCCAGATTGGATCCAAGCCATGCAAGAGGAGCTTCACCAATTCGAGAGAAACAAAGTTTGGAAGCTAGTTCCTAAGCCCAAGAACAAGAACATCATAGGAACTCGATGGGTCTTTAGGAACAAGCTCGATGATATTGGGGTTGTAGCAAGGAACAAGGCTAGACTAGTGGCACAAGGCTACAGGCAAGAGGAAGGAATCGATTACGATGAGACCTTCTTACCGGTTTCCAGGATCGAGGCCATCAGACTCTTAATTGCCTATGCTGCTCACAAGGGATTCAAGCTTTATCAAATGGATGTGAAAACAGCCTTCCTCAATGGACATCTCAAGGAAGAAGTATATGTGGCCCAACCCCCAGGATTCGAAGATGAGAAGCTACCCAACCATGTCTACTTCCTGGAGAGGGCCCTCTACGGACTCAAACAAGCTCCCCGAGCTTGGTATGACAGGTTTGCTCAATTCCTCTTGTCCCATGGATACCTTCGAGGTTCCATAGACAAGACTTTGTTTTTAAAGAAAGAGTCTAAAGACATTTTGATCGTGAAAGTATATGTTGATGACATTGTTTTTGGAGCAACTAACGAAACTCTTGTAGAGAAATTTAAGGACCTCATGAGCAGTGAGTTTGAGATGAGTCTCATTGGGGAACTCACGTTCTTCTTGGGACTTCAAATATCCCAAACCAAGGAGGGAACAAAGATTCATCAACAGAAATACATCAAGGAAATGCTCGTGAAGTATGGGATGGAACACTCTAAGCCCATCGACACCCCCATCTCTCCAAATTCAAGGCTCAATGCGGATGAAACAGGTATAAGTGTGGACCAAAGATACTATCGAGGTATGATTGGGTCCCTTCTCTACCTACCAGCTAGTAGACCGGATATCATGTTCTTTGTATGCCTTTGTACTCGTTTTCAAGCTAACCCTATGGAATCACACCTGAAAGAGGTGAAGAGGATTTTCAGGTACCTCAAAGGGAACGATAACTTGTGCCTCTGGTATCCAAGGAACAGTTCCCTTGAGCTCATTCATACACAGATGCGGATTTTGCAGGGCACCTGGTTGATAGAAAGAGCACATCAGGAATGGCCCAGTTTCTAGGGTCATGCTTAGTCTCATGGGGATCTAAAAAGCAAAACTCAGTGGCACTCTCCACAGCTGAGGCAGAATATGTGGCTGCCGCATCTTGTTGTTCCCAAGTTCTATGGCTTAAGTCACAACTCCAAGCTTACGGTATGTCTTTTGGCCCAGTTCCCATACTTTGTGATAACACTAGTGCCATAAACATTTCCAAAAATCTTGTGCATCATTCTAGAACTAAGCATATAGATATAAGGCATCACTTTCTACGTGACAATGTTGAAAGTGGGAACATCTCGATGGAACACTGTAGAACTGAAGAGCAAATTGTGGACATTCTCACCAAAGCTTTAGACAGACGTCCCTACCAGCATTTTCGAATGCTTCTAGGGATGATTACTCTAAACTAAACAAGTCCATGTTTGTCTCTCTCTCAATGCCTGACTAGTTTATCTAAGATTGCATGATAGGGAACTTGGACTTATTGCTTTCACTATGCCATGATTACTAGTCTAAAGATAAATGTGTACAAGGGAACTTTATTTCTTTCGGCCATACATGATCAACCAGAGTTCCCTTTATCCCTCTTTACAAGCCACTATGACGGTTGATCATATAACCTATCCTAAGCTAGGGACCAGACAAACGCCTCTCATGAGCCAAAATATTCTCCTTTATCGAGTCGCAAATTGTCTGGTTCCCTTTAAGTTCCCTAGCCCCACAAAAGGATGAGTGTGAAGTTCCCTTAACCACTTCTCTCTCCCTGACCTTGATAAGATCATGGGAACTGATGCACACTAGCAAGGGAACGCTAAATCATCTACGAAGAAGAACCGTCACTTGGGAAGCGGATCTTTGTGTCAGAAGATCTGAAGCGTTAAGGGCCAAGTATTCAAATTTTGAAAGGACTTCCCTAGAGATCGTGACGTGTGTCCTGAGGCGTGCTATGGAAGTTGAAACGATGCCCCACGTTCATTGGGCAACGGTTATCGAGGTTTTCCCACTTCCCTTTCTACCCTTCGCCCTCTCTCTCCTTAAAACCCTCATTTGCCATTTCTGGGCTCTTATTCCATCTTCCATCTCTGTCATTCTTCTTCTTCACATCCCTTTTCACTCTCTTTTTCAAGAAACCTCCAAAACCTTCTCTCTTTCCCAAATTCTTACAAAAATGGCCCCTCAACACACCTTCGCCCAGATCAAAGAGTGGGTGCTTGCCAACCCCCGAATCCTCTTCATTTCTCAATTGCGAGAGATCGAAAAAGAGCAAGAACCCGTCATGAAAGACGTACTCATCCAAGGGCTCTACAACCAAGTAAGCCCCTTCTTGCCACCACCTCCTCCGGCCGACGAAACTCTGGCCTGGACATCTTCCGCCACCTCCTCTGAATCCCTTCCTCCTTCCTCCTCCCTCCACCACCAACACCTCCTCCGGAATTGTCATTGTTGACAGTTTCGGAGATGCTCGTCCCTCCATTAATGAGAAACCCAGCAAATCCAAACACCGTCATTCATCCAAACGACGCCACTCCTCCAAAGACCCCTCAAAACCCAAAAAATCCAAACATTCCAAAGATCCCTCCAAATCCTAAAAACGCAAACACTCTGAGGTCTCTGAATTTTCGGAGCCCAGAAAGAAATCCTTCTTCACCATTGACGATTACTTGAACTGCTCCAAGGACAGTTCTTGTATGACCAAACCACCCTTCGTCTTCCACTCCGACTCTGGGACCTCCGAATCCCAGAGTCAACTCCCTTCTTCTTCTTCTCTCCCTCTCCCCATCACTGAGGGACCTCCCAAACCTCTCCCCTCGAAACAAAAGACTCCTCCACCACCTCCTTATGTTCCCACATCAAAGGGAACACCACCTTCATCACTCCCTTCCGTTCCCACAATAGAGGGCACTCCCCTTCCACCACTCCCCTCTGTTCCCACAACAACGGGAACTCCAACTCCACCTCCACCTCACAAAACTCCTTTCCCTCCTTCCTCACCAAAACACACCTCTATCTCTCTCACTCCTACCTCGGGGATCTCTACTCCCCAGGTTACCAAACCCACTCCTCCTCCCCCTTCTACACAACTCTCTACTCCCCTTTCTTCTTCTCTTCCTTCTTCCACCACATCCCCCACCACCACAAAACTCCCCTCTCCCTCTCCATCCAAAACTGTCGCCGCCCTTACCTCGGACGACGATGACCTCCCTCTCTCCGTGGTCATCGGAAAAATGACCAAGGACCCTCCTCCTCTCATCATGGGAACTGTAGAGGAGGAGGTCCAGCTCCAGGCTATAGAGAGGGAGCTAAACCAGGTCCCCACTGAAGCAACCAACGATCAAGGGACCAAGTCCCAAAAGAACGCGGCTCCTGAAGAGCCCATGGAGAAAAGGGACCAAGCACCTGCTGGTGGTGCTGAGGCAAGTACAAGTCATCTTGCCGATGACGCGGAGGGCTCATACTCAAGCTCTTCCGAGGAAGAAGGGACCTCAAATGATGAGGTCGAAGAAGAAGAAGAGGCTCCAGCTGCTAAGGAGCGAGCACGGATCCCAACACCTGGACACCAAATGGTGGTGTCCACGAGTTCCCAACAACCGAGGGAACGCGTGCTCATGATTGAAGCGGCTGCACCCCGTCAGCAGAAAGGACCTCGCACGGTCTCTAGGGGGAACACGTCCAAGAGCACTACAAAGAAGGGGAAGGGGACCTCTTCCGCAAGGCACCCTGTGGACGAACGCCGGAAGCTCCTTCCTCCACTCACATCTCTGAAGAAGTGCTAAACGACAACGGCTTAGGGGAACAGTGGGACCTGATCAAGGCCCAGGGCTGGGAGAACCTCTGCAAAGAAACTGTGAGCGTAGATCCCTCACAAGTGCGTCAATTTTACAATAACTTCACCATCTCCAATGATTGCACTCAGGGAACTCTCTCCCACGAAGGCGACGAGTTCATATTTACTACGTCCATAATCCGCCTTCAGCTCCAGGTCCTAGTTCAAGGGCTCAACGAGCTTCCCAACAAGCTCTGGGGCGACTTCAACAACGCTAAGGTGTACCACACCATCTTTGAGGGTCGGGTTCCCTCTAAAGTTCCCTCGACGCACCATCTGTCCTTGGTCGCCAAGCTCGCTCACCAATTCATCATCAATGTGGTGATCCCGCGCCAAGAGAAGCGTCTGGTCGTCAATATCCCTGATGCCATCATCCTCTATCACTTCCTCCTCAAGAAGCCCATCAACCTTCCCAGAATCATCCTTGGGCATATGGAGAAGCGCATGGCTTCCAAGTCCCATTCCCTTCCTTACTCTGGGCTAATCAAGAAGTTGCTACAAAAAGAGGGTCTCTGCGACGCCTCTAAGGAAGAAATAGTGCTTGGCAGGGAACTGGACATATCAGTTGTCCAGAAGATGAGGCACTCTGAGCCTGTAGAGGACACGGCTCAACTGGAGTCTGGTGAACAAGAGGGGAACTCTCAAGTGTTGCTCCGTATTGCCAACACCCTCGACCAGATTGCCAGGGACCAAGCAGCGTTGGCCAGAGGACAAGAAAAGCTTACACAAGTCCTGACGCGCCTCTGTGATGCCCTGTTCCCTGAAGCCCCATGATCTCTTCTTTCTTTTTCCCTTAATCCAAAAATGACCACAAATTGTACTTGAGTTCCCATTATAAATATTTTCTTAAGTAATGCATTGGTCTTTAATTTGATTGCGTGTTCCCTTCTCCCCTATTATTGCTTTGCTTGTTTTCGATGATGTCAAAAGGGGGAAAGACAAAAAATGCGAGATGAGTTAAAAAGTTTTAAGTTATCACAGAACACGCATAAGCTAAGGGGGAACAACTGCATAAAAAGCTAAGTAAGAACTAAAGTGTCTCACCAGAAGTGGCTCCCTAAATCTAAGTGTTTCCTTGGAAGTGACTCCCCAAAATCATACTTAGGAACTCATCAGCATATCATTCATTGAAATACTTGCATATTTTGTGATGGGTTTGTCATCATCAAAAAGGGGGAAATTGTTGCGACGTTGTTGGGACCTCTGGTTCTAAACAACGAATCAACGATGTCATTCTCCGTGTTTTGATAATGACAAACACCATAAGGAACTAATGTGGTTTGTTCAAGTATTTCTAAGGAACGCAGGTACAGCCAAGAACTCCCATGAATGACCAAAAGCCACAGAAACTCACAATGCAGAGTTTCCATCAAGGGAACTCTGAAAAGGAAAGTTCCCATGAAATGGGAACTCTCAGAAATGATCAAGAGAACACAAGCTTACAACGATGAAGAGTTTCCATCAAGGGAACTCTGAACAAGACAGTTCCCATGACATGGGAACTCACAGGTGAGGACAACGACCGCTCAACGGAGATCGCGGGATTCTGTCTTGGACAACCCGAAGGAACAGTCTGAGGATCAGACTGTCACGCTTGATCCAACGGTCCGATTGATCCAAGAAGTTGACCTAGCTCAAACCAAAGTCACATGTGAAGAAAGTACAGCTTTGGCATCAAGCAAAGGGCATTTTGGACATAAACGAAAGATGCGACTGCCCAAGCTCACTTGGACTATAAAGCCAAATGAATAGTACTCGGATTGAGTACTTCTCCCAAAACTCACAAACACCCACACCAGAGAAGAGAAATAAAAGGAAGAGAAGTCCCCGCCGGCGAGTGTGTGATCTCGACGACGGTGAAGCCGAAGTTCCTAGGAGCAAGGGAACTGAGAAGTCGGTGTAAGGTTTGAGTTATTTGTATTTTGCTGTTGTGAGCTTAGGAACTCAGTTGAGAGGATTTACTAGTGTTGCTAGAGTTAGGAAGAACTCGTAGGAACAGAGAAGTGTGAATCCGGCTGTTGTAACTAAGGAACAAAACAATCAATATAAGTAAGTCATTCAAAATCCTCCAAGCGGAGGTAGAGGTTTACCCATACAACTAGTTGGTTGTAGTGGAGTTCCTCTATAAGGGAACTGCGTTCTTTACTGTTTTTAATACTTGCGAACTATTTACTTCCGCTGCCTTTGGGAACAGCTTAACAGCCAGTTCCCAAGCTCTTTGCTAACGGTTTACGATCCAACACCATTCCATAAATGAAAATAAAGATGTCAACGATAATGAATTCGATCTCCCAAGTACATTGAATTTTCTCTTGAACAGTTTTAATGACCTAGAGATTATCTCTTTCAATTTCTAACCTTATAATATAGAGTACTACATTTGATCTAATGTTTAGCTTGCTTTGTTTAAAAAAAAAGTGAAGTTTCAAAAATGAAATTTATAACGTGAGCCCCACGATATCCAACCTGCAAATAGTTATTTTATCCAAGGCACTGAAGAAGAGAATGTAAATTACACAAAAATCCAGGGGTAGTTTTGTCATTCGGAAGGTCCATCCCCTCGTTCTCCGGTGACAGCCACCACCACTGTCACCTGATCTGTACAAAAAGTCCAAAACCAGCTGGGCAGAACCGTACTGGCATTCACGTAATTAATTCCAAAAACCTGGGTGTTGTCGTAGAACTAAATCATTTTTTATTCCAACGTCTAACGAAAGATCCAATTTTTGCCATCTAGAAACACGCCATTTTCCTCCGAAGGAACGACGACTCAGAGGAGAGAGAGAGAGAGAGAGGCGAAGAGATCAACGCAGAGAAGACTTTGGAGAGAGCGAGAGAGAAAGAAGGCAACAATGGCGGAAAACCAGCTGAATGAGATGGGAGGTCGGAAGCACGGCGAAGAAAGCGTGAAGCTTTTCGTAGGTCAAGTCCCAAAGCACGTGTCAGAGGCCGACCTCCTTGCTGTATTCGAGGAGGTCGCTTCCGTCGAAGAGGTTACCATTATTAGAGACAAGGCCACCAAGACCCCTAGAGGTTCTTCTTCTCCTTCTAATTTTGCATTTTGCTCTTGATCTGCGTTTTTTTTTGGCGCCAATGGACTCTGCCATTACGCAATGTGGTGTGATCTGGTTGTAGATTTGAGCCTTGTTGAGCTGTTCATATTCCTTTTCCGCCGACCGCCGAGAATTGTGAATGCTGGTTGCGAGTCGGTCATTCATTCCTTCTAGGTTTTTATATGTTTGTTTAATTGTTTCTGCAGGATGTTGTTTTGTGATATGCCCTTCGAGGCAGGAGGCTGACAAAGCTGTCGAGGCATTTCATAATAATAAGACTCTCCCCGGGGTAGGTTCCGCCAGTTCCCAGCCCTGATTTTCTTGTCATGCTGTAGCCTTGTCTATTCTTTAGTACTCCAACACGCTGTTTTAATTTTATATGTGCTTGCTTATGATGGATTAATTTGCATGTCTGTCCATTGCATCCTACTTCTGATAGGGAATGCATAATAGGGATCGGTATGAGTTAATGAGGGCACGTTTCAAGTAAGGAGCTGCTATTTTTATTTTTTAGTGGGCCTGATGCAAGGGCAGTGCCCGGTTTGTTTAATGGTGTGAGGACTAGAAGTAAACTCATCAAAGATTTGGATGATTTGCATTTGTAGCTTAGTCTTCAGATCCGGTGGAGTTCAATTTGTATAACTTCCACAGATAACTAAACCCTAAAAAGCTAAATTGAAAATTTAATTAACAATAAGTGAACTCCACAAGATCTGGATGCTGCAAGTTATAGGGAAATCTCTTAGAACTTGAACTTTCTGTTCTGCTGAACTTCATTTGGATGTATTAATGTTTAATATAAGATTTTCCTTCCATGAATTCTGGAGAGTTTATTAAAATATAGGTTCACTTCACTTTAAATTGTCGTTAGATGGTCTCTAATATGATAATTGTTTCTGAAACTTTCAATCTGCCTTTGTGGGTGATAATTGTTTCTGGGAATAGCAATATACTTTTATTTTTGATGTTCACTTTGCACATTTTTCATTATTTTGACTGATAATGTCCTGTTCAAGGGCATGGAAATTCTTGAACCTAAGTTTAAATTTGGGAGTTTGAACTTATTTTGGAATCATTGCTCCTAAGATGAATATTACTGAACTTTTGATCTCCCTCAACATATAATAGAACCCTCAGCTTGCATTTTTCATATTTAAGGGACTGGTCATGTTTTGAAGAATATAAGAGACAGATGAAGGAAATTCATTATCTTTCATGTGGCCTCCTTTCTCCAGCTCTGTCAAAGAAGACATAGGAGGCCCCAAGAGAGAAACTGATGGAGGAAATTGATTATCTTTCATGTTGCCTCCTATCTTCAGCTCTGTCAAGAAGGACAGAGCAGAGACATGGAGCTCGTGTAATAATTAGCATGTCTGTAATGTATACAGGATTTCAAAGAATAGCCTTTCGGGATTAGTGCTTCAAGAATACGATTCTGTGCTCTCTTTAGAGGTTGTTATAGGATTAGTTAGTTTAGCTGAAGGTTTGAAAAAAGTTATGTTTCTGGAAGTTTGACAAAATGATCAAATTGCCTCAAAAGGTTATGCCTTGAGCTGGCTATGGCGGGGTTGCACCTGGAGAACTTACCCAAGTGCCGAGGTTGGTTGCAGGATAGTTCACTGGGGCTAAGTGATAGACACTTAGAGGTTTAGTTTTATGCTTTACTCATACCTGTTTGAAGGAACATGCATTGTCAACACAGTAAAATGATCAAACTTTCTCAACAGGTTCATCTATTAAAGACAGTTGTATCTTGGAATATTTCCCAAATATCTCTATTCCAAAGAGGTATCTTAGTAAAAATTGAACCATTATGATATCCATATTAGTCATGCCCTAAAATATATTGCAAATATATCTTAGCTTCATTGTATTAGGAACTCACCAAACTGTAGTTAGTGTTTATCTAGAGGTATATTCCCTTATTGAAGGATATAGTAAAAAAAGATATATCACTATTCTCTTTGCTTTATATCTCCTATTTTACTTTTCAGCATAAAAAGCAGGTAAACAGGAGCTCCCATTGTACAAAAATGACAATTATTTTCCATTCTTCAATGATCTGTTTACATTAGTTAAAAGTGAACCAAAATTCTTTGAAACAGTTGATGTGGTAGTGGATATTAAATGTTTTAGAACTTTAATTTGAAATAGACTGAAATGGGACATGCAACACTTAATATTGGAAAGTGTAATAAATTATCTGCAGTATATCTTTTTATATGTTATATTCTATGTTCTGTCTCTCTTAATATAGAATTTAAGTTTAGAGCATGGTTAAGCTGAGAGATATTCTGTTGGTGCAGCAGTGGAAGTATAGCGCGCGCGCACACACACACACAATATATATGAGCATTTTTTAATTCCAGATGATAACAATAAACCGGAGCAAACCTTTTTATATATTGATAAATAAAATTTTGAGGTCTTGTATTACTTGTAACTTGGAGTAGAGAAGGACTGTATCATTTCATTGCTGCAATATGGTTGATAGAAATGCTAGGGTTCTATGACATCATGTCACAGGGCTGTCATTCTTGTCTGCTTAAATTTTGTAGTGGGACAAGCCCTCCTACTGAATCTATTGACAATTCTGTGACACTGCTTATATAGTTATATTTGATTTTTCTGCATTTTGCTTCCTGATAATTTGACTTGTCTTTTGTTTTTCTCATCCGAGTAATTCTTCCTCAGTTAAGCTTGTATTGTTAAAAGTATATTACATTGTGTATATCATCTCCCTCTAGCAGTTAGTGTTGCAGCATAAATGCTTACAAGAGATTCTTTTTTCATATCTCTATTCAGGCTTCTAGTCCATTGCAAGTGAAGTATGCAGACGGCGAGTTAGAAAGGCTAGGTATAGATCTTGTTCTTTGTTTCTAGTCCATTATAAAGTTGCTGTTATTTTGTTTAATTTATTTTTTTTGGCATGGTTTACACTGTATTCATAGTGTCATTTGCTCTCGTGAAGTTTCGAATGCTTCATTATGACTTTTACTATGCAAACTCTTTTGTAACCAGAGCACAAGCTTTTTGTTGGTATGCTTCCAAAGAATGTCTCAGAGGCTGAGCTGTCTGCTTTGTTTTCTCAGTATGGGACTATAAAAGAATCGCAAATTCTGAGAGGTCCTCAGCAAACAAGCAAAGGTACTAGTATTTACGAGGTTGTGAGTGTATATTTGAAGTCAAAATTCTCTCTTTGACAGCTTCTCTCTGTCTTCGGTGTCCTTCTGTTTTTTTCCTATATATATACTCCCTCCGTTCATACATGATGTTTTAGCTTGATTTTCTTGTTCAATAATACTTGATGTTTTAGCTTGATTTTCTCAGCAAACAAGCAAAGGTACTATTATTCACGAGGTTGTGAGTGTATATTTGAAGTCAAAATTCTCTCTTTGACAGCTTCTCTCTGTCTTCGGTGTCTTTCTGTTTTTTTCCTATATATATACTCCCTCCGTTCATACATGATGTTTTAGCTTGATTTTCTTGTTCAATAATACTTGATGTCTTACATAATTTACCATACCTTTTCCTATATTATCCTCACTAATTAAAAAGAATAATAAAAATAGAAAATAGAAAAGGAAAGATCTTCAAAAGATTATGGGTATTTAAGTCAAATCACACACCTTAATTTTAGAGACAATTTCTAAAACATCATGTATTTTTGAACGGAGGGAGTATTTTTTGAATGGTAATATATTAGATAGGAAACTTTAATAAACAAGAGTCAAGTGCAAAATACAAAGGCCACAAAAGCAAGGCAACAAACAAAAGCCTTCACAAACTAAGCCAAGAACCAGTACATTAAAAGGTCAACCTGTTCCTAATAGCAAGCCCTCTCCTACTTCTTAGATATATCATAGCTATCAATCTAAGCTCACATAATTGGATTACTGTTTTAGCTCAAGCAGTAGGGTTCAAGCTAAGTCCTATAATAATAGTGGTCCATGCGAAGACTCCTAATAATAGTCGTCCAAGTTTAATTCCTGTAATTAATATCATTATGGGCTCTCAAAGTGTGATCTATGATCCCATTTAATGCAAGGAGTTTAGACTGGAATATATTGTTCTGCTTCCTAATTTTTGGCTATATAAAGAATATCCTTTTTATAATTGATAATGGCGGATTGACCTGACCAGGAGACTAACTACAATATTTTGCATCACTCAGCATGTGCTTTTTTGAAGTATGAGACCAAGGACCAGGCAGTTTCAGCTTTGGAGGGCATTAATGGCAAGCAGAAAATGAAGGTTTATGCTTCTTTCTCTAGTTTAGTCTATTTCATAGTTAATTTATTTGTTATGGAAAAATGTTGCATAGATAGGTCTTGTGTGGAAAGAAGTTATGCCATTTTATGTAAGGGGTTTCATTTTTGTCCTGGACTTTTATATGGACATAATTTGGTTTTATGGCACAGTTGATGAAACTAGAACAAGCGGTTAAAAATTTGTCCTTTCTGTTTGTCTTTTGGCAATCATTCTAGACACAAAGTAGTTCTTCACCGTCAAATTATTCAAAATGAAGAATTAATAAAATGTATGGGATTATTTTGAAGAAGCCAAGAGGTTTTCTGACCCAGCTTGGGCTTGGAATCTTGAAAGTAATGAATGGGCTGTACTTTGTATCAGGACAGGATGGAACCTTTAATAAGGCTGACACCTGACTTGAAACCAGAAAAGTCTTTTCATAGGATAAGTGGGTGATGCTAAAGACTGTTTTCTTTGTAATGGTTCAAAGTTATGGCTTATAATAATTGTTGAGCATCTTGTAGCGGATTGAAGTTTATTTGGAAAATGTCATCTACAATTAAAGTAATACTTGTTTAACTTCAATAGTACTTTTCCTAGAAGAGACGAGCCAAACACCAGAGTCGCACCCTGTTGTTTGATGAGACTGAAAACTGGGTCAGAGAGTCTTTAATATGTGCCATTAAAGCTAGTATATTCTCGTGGTTTCACATGTGGGTATTTTTTCTCTTATCTGCAAAAGAGTTTGAGGGTTACAACTCAAAGGATCAACTTCTTAAACCTCGAAGAACTAGTGTTTGGTTGCATTCTTATATCATTATCGTTCATATTTATGCTATTTGAAATGCCATTTTAATTAAAACTACCTGAATCTATATTTTCTCATCTTTCAATTGTAATTTTGAGGTGTTAGGGTTCAAATGTCCCATTGGTTGTTAAATGGGCGGATACAGAAAGGGAAAGGCAATCTCGGAAAGCTCAGAAGGCTCAATTTCAGGCCTCTAAATTGGCCGTTGATCCATCACAGCAACCTTCACTATTTGGAGCAGTACCATACGGTTATCTTCCTCCATATAATGGATATGGCTATCAGGTTTTGTTTCCTTAAAGTATCATTGGCCATATGAAACTCGGTAATGCTGTGTGTTTTCTTCTCTTGCACTTGCCATTCATCAATACTGTTGCAGGCTCCAGGAAGTTATGGCATCATGCCATATCGCCTACCTCCAAACCAACCCCCATTTCATAACAGTTTTTCTACACCGAATCAAGGTAATGGAATACGTGGTGTGAGACTCGATCCTTCACCTGGAGCACAGAGAAGTTACAGTTATCCTTCTGTTCCAAATATTCAGTACCCTATGCCATACTCTGGCAGAATGATGAATCAGAGACCTTTGCATGATTCACCTGGGTCTGTACCTTCTACGGTTGCAAACAGTCCCATGGAGGCACCTCGTGATGTCACTTCAAATTCTAAAAGCCAACTTGAAGGTGATTATAGTAATAATAATTTGCTGTTCCATTAATGCCCTAACTTGGTTACCCTAAAAAGGAATTAATATACCCTAGAAAAGTAGTTAAAAATAAGCAGCACTTAGATTAATTGTGATTTACCAAATTTGGAAGTATTATAATGTGCTGCTGATGGTTAGTGATTAGAAAAAAAATCCATTTTTTTAATGTGCTTTGTAAATCTTGCATTTATGCACTCGTCAATACAGGTCCTCCCGGGTCTAACCTCTTCATTTATCACCTACCTCAAGAATATGGTGATCAAGATCTAGCAAAAACCTTCCAACCATTTGGAAGGGTAATAAGTGCCAATGTTTATGTCGATAAAGCCTCGGGCATGAGTAAATGTTTCGGTACGTGCCTTTCTTACTATGGCGATTCTGACATTTATCTGATTTTATATATCTCTAGGCGGCTAGCCTTAATTCTAATTTATTTACAGGGTTTGTCAGCTACGACTCACCCATGTCTGCTCAGAATGCAATTAAAGTTATGAATGGATATCAGCTCGGCCCCAAGAAGTTGAAGGTACAATTGAAGAGAGACAACAAGCAGAAACAAACTTACTGATTCATGAATACGTAAATCTCAAGTACGCTGGACTCTGTAGCACAACTACAACACCGTGTAAAAGTGCCACGTAAGAAAGGAGGGCAGAGTCTATGGTATTTCTGAGGGGCAATTGTGGACGTGTGCAGGTTTGGATGGGGGTAGTAAAATGGATGACATGGTCCAAATGGAGATTTGTAATTTATGTATCATCAAATTCATTCTGACATTAATTTAAAATTCATTGATTTTTCTTAGAGATCAACTCATGGAGTTAGAAGTTTATTCATCCATCAGGAAAGATAGAGAAATTGGGAAATGCAGAAAAAGGTCCCTTATTCATCATTTACCGTCTTTTCCCCTTCCTTTCAAAGGTGTGTGGGGCATTTTTGAGCATTTCAGGCATCAATTGCAAAAGTGAGCAATCAATCTGTCTAACAAGTAAAAGCTTCTGTTTCAATCAGTCATTGAGCTTTTTACTGAAGCACCTCATTCCGAGAAATTTTAAGCTAAATAGAAACAACATACTGCATCTAACAAACGGAAGGGCATTTTAAAAACCTAAACCACACATCCGGGGTTCAACCCGAGCATGACCCATCATCAGTTAGCAAGTCCACATCAATTACCAATTGGTGGAAACGCATCTAAACTACTAATGGTCAGCTCCAAGCTGAACCATGACTCCAACCAGTCCAAGATGTTCATCTTCCTAAGAAGGAGATTCCAGTTCATATAATGCTAATTTACAGACACAACAAAATAAGAATTACAAGCGTATGAAGCGAACAACACAACAAATATCTCCACTGTAACCAAATGTCAACTCGACATGAGCAATGGGCAAGAAGAAGGGCATAGTTTAAAGGGCTCCACCATTTCTTTCACATTTTCATGTCTCTCAGATGCACTCCTAAAGGCGGTTTCTTGAACTTTGGCGGATGACCTCATCATGCTTAGGTCGGATTTGCAGTCCCTGTTTCCATCAGAAAACGTGATTTCATCGCCTACAAGTTCCATGTGTTCTACTACCTCATCAGCTCCTATTGCATTTCCCTGATCCAACTGCCTTAAGAAACATTCTTCAATGTCACTCAAGGATTCAGCTTCACCCTTGAGTTGCTCATCTTCATTTTTATCAAGAATGCAATCAACAGCACTGTCATTATCATCATCATCATCATCATCATCATAATCATCATTTTCACAATCAGAAGCAGACCCTCTCGATTCACAGCTCATATCCATTTCTTCTTGGCTATCATAACACCCTTCATCATCACTTTGTTGACCACCAGATGAATGAGACATTGTCGGTGATTTTCCTTCCATAGAAGCCGCCTCTTCTCGTTCCCTCAGGGTTCTTGTGATCAGGGTCTTCAGCAAGTTCATCACTTGAACAGCATGCATTAGAGCCGTCAAAGGATCAGACATCTACAAAAAGCATATAAGAGACTCAGCAAGTTCATCACTAAGATTTAGGGCTTGTTTGAATTACATCAGACATTGTATTGTCTTAGGTTATAATGCATTAAATCTTGCGTTATACTCAATGACACAAGCACAGAGAACATATTTGTAAATTGCGTTCTGCAAACCTGAGTCATGTTAGGGGCAAAAACCATGGCAATGTTTCTTGCATTCATCTTGTTGAATTCTTCCTCTTCTACAACATCAGCCATAAGATCAATAGCCCAGTTGAGCAATGCAGATTCAGTAGGTTTTAGCTGCTTGACAAGCTCAGTGTAATCTTCTTCAGAGTTGCACTGAAGAACCTGTTCTGGAGAAAGCCCGTCTAAAACACCAGAAGGAAGCTCCCTGAACCACGTTTTAATCAGACCTGCAAGGCAGTGAACGTCGATATCATCAGGGACGATCCCCCTGTTGAGTTGGTCTCTCACGTGTTGTTCTTGGCTGTTCTCCGGATTGATACGGAATATTCCTTCTGCCTACATAAACAAACAACCAGTGTCCAGTTATAAATGAAAGCTTTTGACATTTTCTCTTTGTAGATGTATGTTAAAGCTGCCCACCTGCAAACCGTCTTGTGAATACAGCCTCTCTTGCATTAGCAAGAGGATGATAGGGACACTGTTTCCTTTTGTATCATAGGAGCATTGCATAGATTCAGCCGACACGCCAAACACACTAGCACTGCAGCATTCAAATCAGAAAATTCATGACAGGGTCATGGATAGAAATAACTAAGACAGTGCAAAATAAAGCGAATGCAAGCACATATGGAAACACAATCGCACAATGATAACACCCATCTCGTCTTGAAGAATAAGCATCGATTCAATTTTTGTGGTTAATGTGCTCTATGAATCAGGGAGCTTAGACAATTTTCTATCATGACCTGACATTCGTCAACAAAACAATGGAGTAGTTCCGTAGTTTGAAATTTAAGCTCAGGTCAGTTAGTATGTAGCTCAAATAACTTATATTTCACATTTGACCAACAATCATCCTCACACAGCGAATACCTAGGGTATAGTCAAAATTAGAAGAGGTTTTCAACCTCAAAAACCAGATCTGGACATAATGACAAAACAAAAGCAGCAATAGACGCACCTGGCGCTGGGGACTTTACAGGGGATTTCAACTTGGAGCTCAGCGGGGAGGCCCAAGAAGCCATTAAACCTGTCAAAGGTGACGTGGGTGATGTGCTGGACGTTGGTGGGCCACCCGATCTCCAACTGGTGGACGGCGGAGATCACTTCCTCAGCTCCCCTCCGATCTACACGGCAAGACACCATGGATTTCCGCAGAGCAGCTAGGATGAAGGCCAGCAGAGACAGCTGGCTCTCCTGCTCCTCCTCCTCCGACGATGAACCTCCTCCTCCTCCTCCCTTCGCCGGGCTCTTGGTGCTTCCTCCGCCGCACCCACCGCCTTTTGTAACCATCACAAGCCCCGTCATTCTCTCTCTCTCTCTCTCTCTCTCTCTCTCTTTTGTATGAGGGGTTTGGACTTTGGAGGTCAAGATAGAGAGATAGATTTGAAATGGGGAAGAGTGAGTGAGTTTCGTTCGTGGCAGATTTCGATTTGTTTGTTTTTGTTTTTTTGAATTTTAATACGGCCCCGGCGTTTGTGGTGTGGGATTTTGAAGTCCGAGGGGAGGGTTTCAAACGGCCACTCATTTCAAATTTGTACCACTTTTATCTCTCGTTCAAACCTCCCCCATCTTTCCAACTAATTCCATTTACTTTTCCAAATTTGACACTTTTGTCCCCTCCTTTTTTTTATTTTTTATAATTAGAAATTTTCATTTCACATTATTTCCGTTACAGATCTCCCCCACTCAAATTTCAATCCATCACCATTCATAAAGGAGGTTTCTCGTGGGGTTATCATCGAACTGGATGGTCGAGTCGAGCTTTGAATGAGTCAAACTCATCTTAATTAGAAATAGGCGAGCTTGAGTTCGTTTTCCAACTTTCTTCGAGTTTAAAATTTAATTGGAGTGCGATATATTTAAGGCTTAACCAACTTGAGCACTTACGAGTCGCTCATTTGATTTATTTATGAGACAGATTTTTAAATAATTCATATACCAAGTCATCTATACAAGCAAATAAACTAAAAATGGTCAATACGAAGCGCCCCGTGCAGAAAAGCGAAGCGCCCATGCTTTTTTGTCGGCCACCTCGACCGATGTGCCAACACGTCGGTCGAGGTGGCCGACTATATTATTTTTTTAAATTAATCGCTTCTGCAGCAGAAGCTGTAGAAAGCGAGGTGGGGCCCGCATCGGTCGCCTCGACCGACGCGCCCCACAAAGAGCCGTTGCAATTAATTTGCAACGGCTCTTTCCATCGCTTATAAATGAAGGGGAAGGCTTGGGGCATTCGGCATTCCAACCATAAACCGGGCAAGGCAAAGAGGAAAAAAGGAAAGAAAAGAAAGGGAAAGGGAAAAAAAAAAGAGAAAAAAATGAAAATATTTTGAAAATCAAAAAGTCGTTGAAAAACACCGCCTTCGTCTGCATCGAATCCTATTGATCTAAATCAAGCGAATATGGAAATGACGGAAGTTGTGCAAGAGGAGATGTCGGTTTAACCAACAGCTCCAAATGAATTTGATTTCAATTTATCTCATTCGATGGGATTTGATTTAGGTAAGTTATTATACTTTAGGTCTTGAAATGTTAATTTAATCGCTTTAATTTAATTTTTTTAGATCATAATTTTAATTATGCGGATCAATTTATTCATTTTATTTATTTATACAGCAATATATTAGAACTATATTTAATTTATCGTGATATTTATAATTTTTATTATGCGTTCCATTTAAGTATAATTATTTATGCATAGATTGGTCCCGGCCACAATTCGACTTCTCTAGCTCTCCTTATCCACTAAATCCCATCAATCTACCCACTCAAACTCAAATCCCAACCCCCGATTACCAAAATTTGTGGGCGTCATCTAGTTCCCAACCCACACCAAATCCTCTTGATTTCGGGCCTACTCAAAACTTGCAATTAGAATTTGACAATGCCGTCACACCAAGGGGCCGGACCTTCCTACCAAGGGGCCGGACCTTCCTACCAAGGTCCAGGACTTTTCAACCAAGATGTCGGACCTTCCCACTTTCTACCTGAGCCCACCCACTATCAGGCCAATCCGTCTAACCATTCAACACCCCGCGAGGCCGAGCCTTCCTACCACAGAACACCCCTATTTGACGCTGAGGTCGAGCCTGCACAAGAGGAATATGGTGGTGGACCTATTGATACGAGTCTATTGACCGACTTCAACAATTATATTGCGAATGATTTATGGGAAGACCCCAACAAGGTAAGAATGTTCAGGAAATTTTAAATAAAATAACCTTTTTTTAACTTGATTTTACAATGATTTATTGTTTGTAATGGTCTCAGTTGAATCGAAGACCGTTAAAGTTACAAAAGCGAGGAGGGTTTTCTTGGTGGGAGGGTAAGATGCCCCCTGATGCGGAGTGGGTTGGCATTGTGAACCGTAGCGGATTAATGCGCTTACAGAATTGGAAGTTTAACGAAACAGATGAAGCATTGATTACGGCGTTCGTCAAGAGGTGGCATCCGGAAACGAATAGTTTCCATTTTCCTTGGGGCGAGATAACAATCACTCTCCATGATGTGCATTTCATTTTGGGAGTGCCGCTAGACGGGAGAAAGGCTGGAAAGACGTATGATGATTATGATCTGAAGAATTGGATAATAGAAACCTACCAATTGACGCCGGAGCAGATGGATGGGCTGTTTTCTAGGAAAAGTGTTTCCATGATGCGTTGGCATGCTATCATGGAAAACCTGATGGCTAATAGAGGAAATCCGGCTTTGTGGGCAACAGGGTATCTATTCAAGTTGTTAGGATGTACTTTATTTATTAATAAGACAGGCGATGGAGCGTTGCTGAAAGTGATGTAGCTGGTGATGAACCCTAATCTCACACGTGAGTATTCATGATGCTCCACGACACTCTCATACTTGTTCCACCACCTTGGAATGGCAACCCGTTCTGATGGTGCACAAATAGGCGGTTGCTTATATGTCCTACACGTGAGTAATGCTATCTAGTATTACTATTTTTTAATCCAAATTTATTTGTGTCACTTATTTTACCTATTTTTGTAGAATTTTATTTGGAGGTACTTTCTTGGTTTACGAGGTCACCTCAACCATGATGATGTTGCACGCTTGCCTGGGGAGGATCTCTTGAGAGATAGGGGCCGAAACAGAGATCCTATGTCATGCAGTATCGGCATTATTTGGACACCTTAAGAATCGACCAAGTAAGTATCATCTCTACTAAATAAAACAATATTTAAGGTTATTTAACAAATAATAATATATCGCTTAATTTAAACATTTATAGGTCGACTTATGTCGTGGCGTGAAGTTATTGAATTTTCATCTCCACCTATAAGTTTGTCGAGGTACCGGGGCGTGTTGACGTTTATCGATATCAAGGCGGCGTACCATCCCGAGAGGGTTGCCCGACAGTTTAGATGGCACCAAGCTATACTGTTGAGAGGGTTTTAATTTGACAACAAATAAATTTGTAGTCAAAACTCCGCTGAGTACAGCGAAGTCAGGATCGTTCCACAGGAAGCAAGGTTGTTCGTTTATCAATCTATTAAAAAGCAAACAAAAACAAACAAAAACACTCACAAGCAGCCTCGTTAACGACGTTGTCAGGGTCGTTAACGAACCACCGTAAACAAAAATACTCAAATAACGACCTAAATAAATTCGGAACCGAGGCAAGTAACTCAGCAACGAAAATTCACTTAAAATAATTCAGATAAAACAAAGATATAGGACTAGGGACACCACAACATAGCCAAGCATATAAACTCGTAAGAAGATAAGATCGTGCCTTTAAACAGATAAAGTCATCAACTTTCGTTGACTATCAAGTAAATTAACCAACTTTCGCATCCTAATTCACTTAATTGCTTGTTTTGGATCTAAAGCTCGAAACTTTCGTATTCAAACAATATCAACCTTCAAGTTACTAACTTTCTCTTTCAATCAAGTTAAAAACTCAAATTACCTCAACTTTCGTTTCGGTATAAGCTCAACAAACAATCTCAATAAAAGATTAAAGGCATTCAACACACAATCTTACTTATCACACATGCTCAACTATGTCGGGCTTAACCCCGATCCTAGAAAAGAAGACTACTCACAAATCATAACTACTAAACAAATAAACTCAATATAAGAAAACATTGAAAACCAATCACTACTAAATTAAATAGAAAAATCTGTCTTACAGAAGTTAAGAAGAAAACCGAAAAAGAACAAAACACCGAACCAAAACCTCGATCAACGAACTCGGTAACTTTCGTCCACCGACCTTCGAACTCGACTTCGATCGACTCGCCTCCTCGGTTCTTCCTCTTCTTCTTCTTTCTCTAATTCGACTCCCCCTTTCTATGCTAGATAGAAGGGTATTTATACTAAAAAGCTAAAAACTAAAGGAAAAATTATTTTAAATAATACCAACTTTTCACTATTAACCCAAAATAATACCAACTTTTAAATTTACTAACAATAATATGAAGTATAAAGATATTTATCCATAATGGTACAACTCTATTTCCGGTAGATTTTCCGGCAAAAATTGCTGACATGGCTTCCAGAAAATATTAACTATAAGTGTGCCTAATTGTTTAGCATAATAATACAATATTTGAGGAAAAAAAGCTCATCTTCCTCCACATCTTTCTCTGCAACACAATTTGCTTTACAACACAGTAGTAAACCCTCAATTGAGAGATGCTCTGCCACCCTCTCAAGTCTCAACGACATGCGCCACCCTCTTGTCCACCAATCCTCCGCCACCCTTTGCCGTCCGGCTGTTGCCTCGGCTTCTCGTCGACTTACCCTACACTACCGTACCTAGAGATTCCCAAGCTTTAAAAGCCCTCAACTTCTAAATAATCAAACAAATCGCCTAAATGTCCTAAAAATATCTCCAATCTCACCACAAAAACACAAATTGATCGCAACAAACAAAAATTTGATCTGTAAACATTAACATTCAAGCACCAATTTCTCAAAATAATGAAGGTTTAGGTAGAACTTATATTTTTAGGTTTTCTAAAATTCAATTTGGGATTTCACAAATTAACTCCATTTAAGCCATACGCATTCTGAAACGGTGGAATGGTTGTTCTCAAGAGTTGTTTGGTAGCCGGTGAAGACGATGCTACGTGGTTGAACATCATCAAAGTGCGAATGTGGGATGGGCATATGTAGATTTTGAAGAATTAAGAACAACTTCACTGGGGTTTTAATTTTTTTAAACATTTTAATGCAAGTTATTGTTTTTAAATGAAAAATCCTAGTCGCAAATTATTTAATACATCTAGTCAGCATTTTCAGGCAACCATGTCAGCACTGTTGCCGGATTTTTCATCGGAAAAAGTGGTATACCACTATCATAAAATGTCTTTATACTTGGTATTATTATTAGTAAATTTAAAAGTTGGTATTATTTTGGGTTAATAGTGAAAAGTTGATATTATTTAAAATAATTTTTCCAAAACTAAAAAGGCAAAAAGATATAAACTTTCCTTAAAAGATAGAAATAAAACTCTAAAAGATAGAAATAAAATCTAAGAAGATAATAAGACCTAAAATACATATTCTAATAACCCTAAAAGATTCTAAAAAGATACTCAACCAACACGGAAATAAATTCTCGCTCAGGATCGGTGAATCATAAAGTCAACCTTCGAATCTTCTCTCTCGTGGCCTCGTTAACGAGCCCTCACAGCCTCGTTAACGAGCATGGGCTTTGTTTTCTTCCACACTTCCTCTCGTAAATCTTGAACTCTGACTTCTTCAATCTTGTATTCCTCTGTCTTTCACTGCAACGCTCCAAATTCAGCTCCATATAGCAATTTTCCTTGCTAAAACCTACAAAATACACAAAATAGCGTAGCTTCCACTTTTTTCATAGAAATATGCAAAACTATCTAAAAACACTCAAAACTAATTAAACCTAAACTTAACAAAACTAAACCTAATAAATAAAGAAAACCTACTAAAAACTATACTAGAAATGCGAACATCAAAATACCCCATACTTAAACTTGCTTGTCCTCAAGCAATCAACAGACATTAACCAAAACCAAAACAAACATGCTCATCAAAACATAGCCATCATCTAAAAAGCAACATCTACACATGAGAAAAATATAGCAAAAGACAATTAATGTCCTCACACATATATGCACTAAAATAGACATAAGACAATACAATCCAACCTTACAAGGGATATTGTGTTTCTCTCAACTCTTAAGTGTTTAGGCTTATAAATTCAATCTCTCAACTCATCTTATATACAAAAACTCATAGAAATTGGAACTTATACCACCAATACTCTCCACCCAAGATTCGTCAAAATAAGCAAAAACCATCAAGAGAACTTAGGCTCAATGAAAAACTTCATAGAAGCTTCCATTCGGCCGGGTTGTAATGGGGCTTGGTAAAGACAATAAGGCGTGGAAAATATTTTGGTCATGTGGTGCTAATAATATGCGGGAATCAAAGACTCCTAAAAAAAACTCACACATATCAAAAAAACTCTCATAAAACAACATACCAAACTCACTCTCATTATGCACTTATTCTCATTAACCCTTTATCATCCTAGAAAGTCTCATAAGAAATAAAAGAATCTCTGATATTATCTATAAATACAAATGCACTTCAACTCTTCACTTTCTTTTATTTTTTTTATTTTCCTTTTTTTCTTTTCCTTTTCGCTACCTCGTTAACGAACCCACTTCAGGGTCGTTAACGAGCTTCCGTGTACATTCTTTCCTTACTTTCTCATCTCCATCACATACTTTATTTTGTGCATCTTTTGCCTATCAAGAGATCTTTCTTATTACAAGTAAAAAAACAAGAGACTTTTAATCTACACTTCCCAAATATCCTTCAATTAAAGCAAAAATTATAAGAAACTCCTCTCTTTTTAACACACAACAAAACATACCTCTCCAATCTATGTCCTAATTCCCGGATAGGGTCAAGCTTATCTCGGCTAGGGAATAATTTTGTGGAGCTATAAATAAAGGCTTCATGCTAGAATTGCTTGTCAAAAGAAGGATCATGTGAAAGTGGATAGGGAATAATAGGGGGCAATACATCAACAGACACTCGAACTTGTAACTTTTTATCAACCAGCCCCCGGTACTATGAAATATTCAAAAAAAACACTTCAACTTAACTATCTTTGCACTTATAAACACTGAAAATATAGGTGCACATCACGCGCCCTGATTTGTAATTTTTTTAGTCAAATAAGTCAAAAATAGGTTATTCTTTTTGCCATATAAGCAAATAGCATACAAAAAATAAATAGCAATTTTTCTTTTAGCTTTTAAAATAAAAAACAATAATATTCCTCTTCCACCATTAAAGCTTCCCTCTAGCTAAGAAATATTCAGATCTGGACAAAAAAATCCACAAGATTTAGAATTCTTCTCCGACTTTATCTTCTCTGCAAATTTAACCAACAACCCTAGGAAAGAACCAGAGTGAGAATTAGGACGGAGCATCGGCATATCTTCTCAGCCTCGTCGAAGTCTACAAATTCGTTCCTTCCCATGGTTTTGGTTCCATCCAGATCTGGTGTAGATCCGAAACCACTGTTGGAGGAGAAGGTTGAATAGGAGAATCAGAGGAAGCAGCTCGCCATAACACCCCCAAACGGTCGAATTCTTTCCAGTCCGTCGTTCCGGTTCCAAGATCTGAATTTCCCAGAACTAAGATCTAGGTTCTTTTCTTCGGTTTTCCACGCTTGAGGGTAGCAAATCGCTTGAGGGTAGCAGATCTGGGCTCCTTCCTATGCCGCCGGTGAAGAATTCAAATTCTTTTTCCAGTTCGTCCATCGTTCCGTCTTGGTTACTTGTTCGTCGTTGCCGGAAATCTAGATATGTTAAAATCCAGATCTGGAAGATACAAAAAAAAATGGGGAGAAAATTTAAAGGAAAAAATGGAAGAAGATAATAAGAAATAATTTTTTTAATGTTCTAACATTATTAAAAATAAAACAAGAAAAAGAGAAAAAAGGGAATTTAAAAAAATTCCATGTCAGCGAATTGAAGACACTAAACGTGCTAAAATATCGATTGTTCTTCACGCGCAACGCCACGTCATCATAAAGTGTTCGATTGAATATATTTAGTCAAGTTTAGATGTTTATTTGAACATTTCAAAGTACAGGGGGCTGGTTGATAAAATCGTACAAGTTCAAGTGTCTGTTGATGTATTTTGCCAATAATAGGGCTTATAAAAATAAGTTCTCCATCATATGATTTTCACAAATAATGAACTAAAAATCTCATATGGGTCTCAAGAAATAGATAACCATCACAATTCCAAGAGATAATATGCATATAAAGAGTAAATCACACAAGAAAATCAAGGCTAATATGCTCACATGGTAATTTGTTGGATTGCATCACTTATGCTATAAAGTATACGTGCTCAATTTCATCAAATGCTATCTTCTTCTAAAACAAATAATTTCAAGTTAAGAGTCCGGCTATACTATTAAAGACATGCTTGCAAGGAATTATATGATTAAGCTAGCGACTACTATCATAGAACCTAAGGAAGGGATATCTATCAATTCTAAAACTCTTTTTTTTTAGATTTTTCAAATTTTTCGATTTTTTTTTATTTTTATTTATTTCGATTTTCAGAATAAAAACTACTAAAAACACCTAGACACATAAGACAACAAGTTCTCTATTTTCTCCCACCCCATACTTAAAATTACAGTGTCCCCACTGTAAGAAAAATAAGAAGAAGGAGAAGAAATAGAAAAGAAAACAAATAAAGATAAAAATAAGAAAAAGAAAAACATAAAAACTTACAAAGTTTTAAAAGTGGGAAACAAGGAAAAACTGCATCTTCAGGCTGAATCAACGGTTTGGTGGAGGAAAGTAGTGCTCAAAGTTCCCCATGAAGTCATACATCGTCCTCCAACGCTCAGCGTCATCCGCCTCTCTCTGACGATGCCTCTCATCCTCCATCGACATGCGAGCAGAATAGACGGATTCCCATCTATCCATCCTCCTATGAATATGATCCTGCTGGAGGTGAAGCTGCTGCATTCGTGCAGAAAGATCCTCGGCCCATGGTGGTGGCATACTCGATCCTGTGTACTCGGGCTGAGGAGGTGGTGGGTAGTGAGGCTGGAAATGATCTTGATACATCACCGGGCTATAAGGCATGAGTCCATAGGAATGAGGGTCGACAGGGGCAAGTGGTGGGTCGACAGAAGCTCTCGGCACCTCGTTAACGAAGCTGGGTGCCTCGTTAACAGTGTATGAAGGGGGCTAGAAATGATCGTTAACGAGCCTGGTGGGCTCGTCAACGAGGACGTTGTTGCCCAATACTTCCGTGTCGATGTGGTCATCCTCAAAGTTAAGCTCCTCAGTTTCACCCTCGGTGTCGACTTCTTCCGTGTCGTCGCCAACTACCTCGGTCTCCTCATCTTCATCTTCATCCATTGCTTCATCCTCTCGCTCAAATCTTGTCTCGCAAGGCCGAAGTGATAGCTCATCCTCTGGCTTGGGTTCTAATGGGTAAGCATGTCCCGTCCACGCCTCGTACCAATTTGGTACGTAGAGAATCTCAAACTTGTCGAGGGTCGGTGTAACATTGCGATCTTGTACTTTCACCTTGAATCCTCCCTCGGCTTGAATGAAGACACCAGAGCTATACCAATAGTTCTTGTTGAGGAGATGGGCGTGAGCTGGTGTGTAACGAGTAAGATCTACTCCAAGGTTTTTCGCCAAGAGGCTAACCAAATTGCCACACCAAACCTCCTTGGACTTAGTTGATTTCTCGATATAGTAGAGCCACTCGTACCCCAAATTCAAGGGGCCGAGTTGCTCGAAAAGGATGGTGCGGAGACAAGCAACTTCCGTCCTCGTTGGCCTGTTCAACTCTCTCTTCGGCCAAAACGTAGCGGCTAGGACTCGGAGAATTATCCTGAAGATGGAGTTGATGATGGTTGCCCCGGATAATGCCGCTGTGGTGGATTGGACCTCTTCGGTGATGTAGCTCCAAGTGCGAGTCACTCTGTAGTCTTTCAAGCTGCAATCTCTAGACGGGTTTGGGAGCTCTAAAATTGCGTTGAACTCTGCCATGGTGAACTCATGGCTCACATTGCCGAGCCGAAACCGGATTCGTCCCGCCGAAGTCTTCGACGAGAAGCTAGTCTCTAAGGTGGCCAAAAACTCGGATGTGAGGGCCGAATAGTGTGGTAAATTCTCCTACTTCAGGAGATGAGCGGCGCCAAGAATAACAAAAGCCTCTTTGACGTCTCTGTAGATCCCTTGGTTTACGGCACTGGACTTTGAGAACCAACGGGTGTAGTGGTCCTTCTCTAATATGGCACGGTATCGATGCACTTGGCCTTGAGTACCTAAAATCACGTTGTCCATGCGAGGAGGAGATGGTGACCTCTGGTTCCTCTTCTTCTTCTGAGCTCGAGTAGCGGGTCTGCTTGAACTTGCCATGAGATCCTACAAAATAATCAAGAATTTTCCAAGATAAGATCCACTCAAAATAGGTAGGCAATAGACCCCATACTTCGTCTTGAGATAGCTTCGGAATTATTCGTTAACTACCCAATTGGGTCGTTTACGATTCTGGACTGGTATGGATTTTTGAAGCATTGCAGGGTCGTTAACGAACCTGGGTGGGTCGTTAACGAGCTGCCGAGACCCAAATCGCAGGATTTCCGAGTTTAATCTACCTTAAAATTAAAGCATAAATCAAGCATGCAATCTTCTATATTTCTCCACAAATCCCACGATCGGATATAAGCACCCCATACTTGCTCGATTACCATCCCGGATCATGCTAAATTTTACCCGAAATTTTGACATGCAAAGTCTAAAACTTGAGACTAGAACAAGAAAAATTCATGCTTTTTCACAATCAATCATAATGGAACATCTAACATGAATATCCTTCTCTAGATCTAGAATTATGAAGCAAAATCAAACTTTCAAGGGCAAAATCCAATCATGAACATCGATCCTCTATATGAACTCAGTTCTAGACATGAAATTTCTACCCTAAAAACCATAAATCATGCAATTTCGAGTTAGGGTTTAGAAATCATACCGGAAAACCGAAAAATTTGAAGAACAAGGGATCGGAAATTGGGTGGGTGACGAGCTCGGTGAGGGTTATCGAAGCTTGGATCCTCGTCGGTGGAGGGTAGGGTTTCCGGGCCTCGGTAACGATGGTTGCTCGGTGGTGGTTGGTGCGAGATTCCGAACGGTGGGAAGGGGATTTCGAGCTCTTTGGTTGGATTTTTGAGAAGTTTGGAATTGGGAGAGTGTGATGGTAGATTTTTGGAAGGGGTAAAAGGGTTTTTATAGGAGAGGGAAGGGATAGGAAGAGGTAGAGGGTGGCGGCTAGGGTAGTAAAAGATAGATTAGGTTAAAAAAACTTACCTGCCCGTTTTTGACGAGTCGGGTCGTCGAACCGGGTCGTTAACGACCCTGGGTGGGTCGTTAACGAGCTGCCGTAGCCTCTTGGAGTGATTTTCGATCCCTTCTCCTGAAATCTTGTTAGCTCAAAATTTTTCTAATTTCTATCCTAACTAAAATTTAAAAAAGAACTCAAAAGAAAGCTAAGAAAAATAATCTAAAAAGAAAAGGAAAAAGAGAAACTAAATCTATTCTAAAAGCGGGTTGCCTCCCGTAAGCGCTATTTTTAACGTCGTTAGCCCGACAAACTTCTTTGGCTAGTCTGATGATGTGAGAGCCATGGTGACTCTTATCTCTTCGTCCGGGTCGGTTTGCTCATGGAATTTCTTCAGCCGGTGTCCATTAACTTTGAAGATTACGCCTCGGTTATCGATCAACTCTACCGCTCTGTGAGGATAAATGTGATGAACCACGAATGGCCCACTCCATCGTGTCCTGAGCTTCCCCAGGAATAATCGGAGTCTAGAGTTGAAAAGAAGTACCTTGTCGCCGACGTAATAAGTTTTGGGCACTAATTTCCGATCATGCCACCTTTTGGTGCGCTCCTTGTAAATTTCAGCATTTTCATACGCCTTCAACCTCAGTTCTTCTAATACTTGCAAGTCCATGAATCTTTTTGCTCCTGCCGCGTCGAGGTTCATGTTGAGCTCCTTAAGAGCCCATAATGCTTTATGCTCCATCTCGACCGGTAAATGACATGCCTTGCCATACACTAGATTATAAGGAGTGGTGCGGAGAGGCGTCTTGTATGCTGTCCTATATGCCCACAGAGCGTCATCCAATTTGGAAGACCAATCCTTCCTAGAACGGGAAGCTGTCTTCTCCAATATGCTCTTTATTTGCCTGTTTGAAACTTCATACTTAGCCAAAAGTGCTTCAAAACTCCGCTCAATGATATGAGAACCACTATCACTGATAGGGACCCTTGGAATGCCGAATCTGGGGAAAATGTTGGTCTTGATGAATTTAGCCACAATCTTAGCGTCGTTAGTCCTTGTAGCAACAACTTCAACCCACTAAGAGACATAATCGACCGCAACTAGGATGTATTTGTAGGGGCCGGATGCAGGAAATGGTCCCATGAAGTCTATGCCCCATACGTCAAATAGCTCAACCTCTAATATCCCGGTTAGTGGATTTTCATGTCTCCAAGTGATGTTTCCTGAGCGTTGGCATCCATCACATGCTGTCACGTAAGCTTGCACGTCCTTGAACATGTTTGACCAATAGAGACCACTTTGAAGAATTTTTGCTGTGGTTTTGAATGCTTTTGCATGGCCTCCAGTTGAAAGTGTGTGACATTGACGGATCACATTCTCGATTTCCTCTTCCGGAACACAACGCCTAAAGAGGTGATCGCTCCATTGCTTAAACAAGTAAGGATCATCCTAATAGTATTGTTTTATATCATGGAGAAATTTCTTCTTCTTTTGTGGGGTTAGACCCTCGGGAATCACGCCTCCTAAAAGATAGTTAGCGAAATCCGCAAACCAAGGGGCTTTTGACCCTCTAACAACATGGATTGATATTGATGAAGAAGAAATAGAAGTAAGAGAAGGAATAGATTTGATTTGAGCTAATTTAGTTTCAGAATCTTACCTGAATGGGTCGTTAACGAGCTTGGAGTCATTATTTTAACCTCGGTAACGACCTCCCGTGGCTTAGTAACGACCTGATTGACTGGCATGCCGACCCACTCTGAAAATTTACCCTTGTAATTTGTGTCTTCCAGCCTCGGCACCTCGTTACCGACCCTGAAGGGGTCGGTGACGAGGGTTTTGTGGAGTTCGACCTCGTTTAGCAGGAGGTGTTCGTCGGGTCTGGAATCGTTTATTGGCACCTCATTGTTGGACTCAGTGATATGTCCTACTGGTAATCTGGATAAGTGATCCGCCACTAGATTCTCTGCTCCTTTTTTGTCTCTTATTTCATGGTCGAATTCCTGCAGTAAGAGCATCCAACGAAGCAATCTAGGTTTGGCATCCTTTTTAGTCATTAAGTATCTAACAACCTCATGGTCAGTATAAACAATCACTTTGGATCCAACAAGATAGGACCGGAATTTTTCAAAGGCAAATACCACCGCAAGGAACTCCTTCTCCGTTGTGGTATACTTACTCTGCGCCTCATCCAGCGTCTTACTGGCGTAATAGATGGAGTGGAGTTTTTTGTCCTTCCGTTGCCCTAAGACTGCGCCAACTGCATAGTCACTGGCATCACACATAATCTCAAAGGGTAATGTCCAATCTGGGGACTGCATAATGGGGGCAGATACGAGGGCATCTCTTAACCTGTAAAATGCTTCACGACATTCTGGAGACAGTTCAAACACTACATCTTTCATTAGTAGGTTAGTCAAAGGTTTAGCTATCTTAGAAAAATCTTGAATAAATCGTTTGTAAAAGCCAGCATGCCCTAGAAAACTCCTAATATCTCGTATAGAAGAAGGAGGAGGTAGTTTTTCAATAAGCTCAATTTTTGCTCTATCTACTTCTATCCCTCTTTTAGAGACAAGGAGTCCTAGTACTATCCCTTCTTGAACCATGAAATGGCACTTTTCCCAATTTAGCACAAGATTGGTGTCTTCACATCTCTTAAGCACTCGTGCAAGGTTAGCAAGACAAGAATCAAATGAAGAACCATAAACAGAGAAGTCATCCATAAAAACCTCTACAATATCCTCTATCATATCCGAAAAATGACCATCATACATCTTTGAAAGGTAGCAGGGGCATTGCAAAGCCCAAATGACATTCTTTTATGAGCAAAGGTTCCATAAGGACATGTAAAGGTTGTTTTCTCTTGATCATCAGGATGAATGGGAATCTGCCAAAAACCGCTATAGCCATCTAAATAACAGAAATAATCATGCTGGGCTAAGCGTTCTAACACCTGATCAATGAAAGGAAGCGGAAAATGATCTTTTCTAGTAGCACTATTAAGCTTCCTATAATCAATGCACATCCTCCAACTAGTGGTGGTTCTAGTCGGAATAAGCTCTCCCTTCTCATTTTCTATCACAGTAATCCTCCCTTTCTTTGGGACTACATGGAGCGGACTCACCCATTGGCTGTCCGAAATAGGAAATATGATCCCAGCATCAAGTAATTTAATAATTTCCTTTTTAACTACATCCTTCATGTTAGGATTTAACCTACGTTGATGCTCTATGGTGGGTTTATGGTTGTCCTCCATGTAAATCCTATGCATGCAAAGGGAAGGGGATATGCCAGTTATATCATCTAGGGAGTAGCCTATGGCCTTTCTAAGCATCCTAAGCACATTCAGGAGTTTTCCTACTTCCTCATTTTTTAATTCAGCATTAATCATGACAGGCAGAGTAGAATTAGGACCAAGGAATTCATACCTGAGGGAGTCTGGCAGGGGTTTAAGTGTTGGGGACGGTTCAGCTGGGATTAGAATCGGTTCTTCTGGCTTCGTCTTCAACACCTCCTCAAGATATTCAAAGGCTGAAATTTCGCTGTCTTCTGCAAGGGTCGTTAACGATGCTGGTGTGGTTGTTAACGAGCCTGCGTCTTCTGCCAGGAGAATCGGTAACGTTGCTGGAGGACTCGTTACTGAAACTGCAGTGGTTATTTCTGCCCATCTTTGATCTGAAATTTCATCGCTTAATGCTGATCTTCCTATAGGGTCTCCACATTCAATGATCTCTTTGTGGGTGTAGAGCATCTTGACTTCGGCTTTTTCGGACTCCTTGTTGGATTGTTTGAATCGGAATTCCGTCACCTCATCCCCAATTTCGAAAGTTAGGAGTCCTCTCCTAACATCGATTATGGCTCCTGTTGTGGCAAGGAACGGTTTTCCCAAAATAATAGGCACCACCGGATCTTCGGGCATTGTCATAACGATGAAGTCGTTAGGAACAAAGAAATTGCCTACTTGAACTGGAAAATCTTCTATTAGCCCTGTAAAGGAACGATCTTGATGCAGGATCCGTTTGCCATGTAAAGCCGCATGTTGATGGGCTCTAATGGTCCCATATTAGCTTTAGACCAGATTGAGAGAGGAACTAAACTAGCACTGGCACCCAGATCACATAAAGCCTTGAACTTGTGGTTGCCTATGCCGATTGTTATTGCAAATCTTCCTGGGTCTCCTAGCTTTTCCGGTAGAGCTATTGATCTGACTTCATCTTGTAGCTCTTTAATGCATCTTTTCCTGCTAAGAATATCTTTCAAAAACTTTGTGTAAGCCGGCATTTCGCTTAGGGTCTCAGCGAATGGGATGGAAATATTAATGCCCTGAAGAATCTTAACGAAACGCTTGAACTTACTCTCAGTAGAGTACATAGATCTCTTAGTTGGAAATGGAAGAGATTTCACCATTCTCGAAACCAAGTTAGGCTCGAGAGGTGAGAGTACCGGGTCGACACTAGGGTCGTTTATTGTCCTCGGCGGGTCGTTACCGACCCTAGTGGGGTGTGTTAACTACCCTGGGGTTGAGAGGAAGGCTCGGTTTAGAGAACTTACCTGGGGTAGGATCTTCAGGAATCCTCAGAGCCTCGTCATCCTTGTTTGTGGGTTCGTTATTTGCCCTCGCTGGCTCGTTAACGAGCCGTTTTGTGACGTCTTGTTCCTCCTTGTCTTCAGCTTGAACTCTCTCCGGCAATGTCTTCCCGCTTTTGAGGTGTACCACTGCTATTTGGCCTCTAGGGTTCTCCTCGGGGCGGCCTGGAAGTTGCCCTTGTGGTCTTGGAATCCGTGCAACTAGGTCCCCTAGTTGGGAATCAACACTCTTTTTCCAAATATCGAACTCTCCCCATCTTTTATCTTGTCGGTTCAGTTTGGCTTGAACTTCATCAACTTTGTTGTTCACTCCGTTAATGCTTTCCTGTAATCCCTGAACCCATGATGGCGTCTCCTGATGGCCTGGAGGTCGATATGATTCAGGTCGTCTATCTGGTGGAGGCACTGCATAGTTTTGACTTGTATTTTGATTGCCCCATGCTTGATAGTTGTTCGACCTATCATGATAACTAGACTGGTTCCTGTATGGTCCTCTCATATAATTCATCTCAGCTATTATCTCAACGGCTCTAACTTGCTCGATGTTAGTGCAAGCAGAAGTACTATGTGCAGAAGAACCACATTCTTGACATGTTTGAGAGGATTTCAGAAAACTTACCTGTTTCTTCAGACGGTTGACCTCGTCTTGTAATAATTGATTTTTAACATCTGGGTCAACTTCTTCTCGGTTAGGTATGTAGAGACGTTTTTGAGTTTGTGGAGCTTGCTGGGTTCCGTACATAGCATCGTAATTAGCCAGCTTATCCAACAATTCCCACACAACAGTAGGTTCCATCTCTATAAAACCGCACGCAGTATGCGTGTTGATGCGGTTCTTGTTCTCTGCATTAATGACCTGGAAAAAGATCTCTTGTAAAACATATAAAGGTTGCCCATGAGTGGGGCATTGCCTCCTTAAATCTTTCCCAAGTCTCAACGAATGTTTCATTAGGAAGCTGGTGATAGGAGGTGATTCGTTTCCTTAACTCCGTAGTCTTAGCAGGAGGGAAGAACTATGTAAGAAATTGATCGTACAAAGTTTTCCAATTCCTGATAGACTTAGAAGGCAGGCTCTCCAACCAGCTCAGGGCCTTTCCAGTAAGAGACCATCTAAAAGTTTTTAACAGAACATATTCTAGTGAGACACCTTCAGAAGCTATGGTGTCACATAAATCAAGAAAGTTTCTAATATGCTCCATAGGGCACTCTGTAGGTTTCCCTTCAAACTGTGCCCGTTTTATTAAGGATATAAATTGAGATTTGATCTCAAAAGGTTTCTCTATCTCCAGAAGCACAATAGGAGATTCTGGCACCCTCAGTTCTGGATGCATGTATTGTTTGGCATTCCTCGGATAGGCATCACCCTCAGCTCGGTTTTCTCGGAGTCTACGGTGCAGAGAACGTTCGGGTTCTGAGTAATAACTAATGTTATCAAACTGAAGCCTTCGTCGTCCTACCGGCATACAATGAGAAAAATAGGCAAAGAAAACAAAAATTAAAAACGAAAACGGGGTCGGGCTATTCCCGAACCCAAAGATAAACTAACAAACTCGTTGCTTCCCTGGCAACGGCGCCAATTTATTGAGAGGGTTTTAATTTGACAACAAATAAATTTATAGTCAAAACCCCGCCGAGTACAGCGAAGTCAGGATCATTCCACAGGAAGCAAGGTTGTTCGTTTATCAATCTATTAAAAAGCAAACAGAAACAAACAAAAACACTCACAAGCAGCCTCGTTAACGACGTTGTCAGGGTCGTTAACGAACCATCGTAACCAAAAATACTCAAATAACGACCTAAATAAATTCGGTACCGAGGCAAGTAACTCAGCAACGAAAATTCACTTAAAATAATTCAGATAAAACAAAGATCTAGGACTAGGGACACCACAACATAACCAAGCATATAAACTCGTAAGAAGATAAGATCGTGCCTTTAAACAGATAAAGTCATCAACTTTCGTTGACTATCAAGTAAATTAACCAACTTTCGCATCCTAATTCACTTAATTGCTTGTTTTGGATCTAACTGGAGCTATCAAACTGAAGCCTTCTTCGTCCTACCGGCATACACTGAGAAAACAAACAAAGAAAACAAAAATTAAAAACAAAAACGGGGTCGGGCTAGTCCCGATCCCAAAGATAAACTAACAACTCGTTGCTTCCCCGGCAACGACGCCAATTTGTTGAGAGGGTTTCTCGGCCAACAAATAAATTTGTAAGTCAAGACCCCGCTGAGTACAGTGGAGTCAGGATCGTTCCACAGGAAGCAAGGTTGTTTGTCTATCAATCTAATAAAAATCAAACAAAATCAAACACAATCACTCACGAGATGCCTCGTTAACGACCTTGTCAGGATCGTTACCGAACTACCGAATATAAAAACATCAATTAACGAACTAATAAAATTCTAATTAATACTCGGTACCGAAGCAAGCATTCAACAACGAAGATTTATCAGAAATAATTCAATAAAAACAAATATCTAGGATAAGGGACACCACAGCATAGCCAAGCATAAGAATTCGTAAGTAGATAAGATCATGCCCTTAAATAGATAGAGTCATCAACTTTCATTGACTTGACAGGTAAATTAATCTATTTTCATAAACCAACTCACTCAATTGCTTGTTTTGGATCTAAAGCTTGAAACCTTCGTTTTCAAACAATATCAACCTTCAAGTTACTAACTTTCTCTTTCAATCAAGTTAAGACTCAAATTACCTCAACTCCCGTTTCGGTATTAAGCACAACAAACAATCTCAATAAAAATAAAAGGCATTCAAAACACTACCTTACTTCATCAAACATGCTCAACTATGCCGGGCTTAACCCCGACCCTAGAAAAATAACTACTCACTACTCATGATTAAGAAACCAAAAACTTCAATAAAAACAAACATGAAAACAAAACTCAAACTTAAACTAATAACAAAAATATCGTCTTACAGAGAATTAGAAGAAAAACCAAACCAAAACAATC
The DNA here is from genome assembly GCA_964016875.1 of Fallopia convolvulus. Lineage (NCBI taxonomy): Eukaryota > Viridiplantae > Streptophyta > Magnoliopsida > Caryophyllales > Polygonaceae > Fallopia > Fallopia convolvulus. Next base: position 24,046,263 of record OZ024730.1, read on the forward strand.
ACCGAACCACAAACTCGATCAACGAACCTCGGAAACCGTCGTCACCGACCCCTCGTCATCGACTTCCGATCCGACAGCCTTTCCTTCAGCCTTCCTTCCTTCTCCAAAACTAGCTCTAAAACTCTACTCCAAAAATTCCCCCCTCTTTCTATGCTAGATAGAAGGGTATTTATACTAGAAAATCCTAAAAAACTAAAAAGATAAAACATAAAAACTTTCCTAAAAAGATAGAAACAATCTCTAAAAGATAGAAATAAAATCTAAAAAGATATTAAACCCTAAAATACATATTCTATTAACCCATAAAGATTCTAAAGAGATACTCAACCGATACGGAAATAAATTCCCACTCAGGATCGGTGAATAATAAAATAATACTCCGAATTCTTCTTCGTCGTGGCCTCGTTAACGACCCTTCACAGCCTCGTTAACGAGCCTGGGGTTTTGTTTTCTTCAACACCTCCTCTCGTTTTCTTGAGCTTCGACTTCTTAAATCTTGCACTTTCCCTTCCTTCATTGTGATGCTCCAAATTTATCTCCATTTAGCTCCTTTCCTAGCTAAAACCTGCAAAATACACAAAATAGCGTAGATTCCACTTTTTTCGCAGATTTATACAAAACTAACTAAAAACACTTAAAACGAAACCTAAACTAGACAAAATTAATACTAATAAACAAAGAAAACCTATCAAAAACTATACCAAAAATGCAAACATCAACTTTCGTATTCAAACAATATCAACCTTCAAGTTACTAACTTTCTCTTTCAATCAAGTTAAAAACTCAAATTACCTCAATTTTCGTTTCGGTATAAGCTTAACAAACAATCTCAATAAAAGATAAAAGGCATTCAACACACAATTTTACTTATCACACATGCTCAACTATGTCGGGCTTAACCCCGATCCTAGAAAAGAAGACTACTCACAAATCATAACTACTAAACAAATAAACTCAATATAAGAAAACATTGAAAACAAATCACTACTAAATTAAATAGAAAAATCTGTCTTACAGAAGTTAAGAAGAAAACCGAAAAAGAACAAAACACCGAACCAAAACCTTGATCAACGAACTCAGTAAGACCTTCGAACTCGACTTCGATCGACTCGCCTCCTCGGTTCTTCCTCTTCTTCTTCTCTCTCTAATTTGACCCCCTTTCTATGCTAGATAGAAGGGTATTTATACTAAAAAGCTAAAAACTAAAAAGGCAAAAAGATATAAACTTTCCTTAAAAGATAGAAATAAAACTCTAAAAGATAGAAACAAAATGTAAGAAGTTAATAAGACCTAAAATACATATTCTAATAACCCTAAGAGATTCTAAAAAGATACTCAACCGACACGGAAATAAATTCCCGCTCAGGATCGGTGAATCATAAACTCAACCTTCGAATCTTCTCTCTCGTGGCCTCGTTAACGAGCCCTCACAACCTCGTTAACGAGCCCTCACAGCCTCGTTAACGAGCCTGGGCTTTGTTTTCTTCCACACTTCCTCTCGTAAATCTTGAACTCTGACTTCTTCAATCTTGTATTCCTCTGTCTTTCACTGCAACGCTCCAAATTCAGCTCCATATAGCAATTTTTCTTGCTAAAACCTACAAAATACACAAAATAGCGTAGCTTCCACTCTTTTCATAGAAATATGCAAAACTATCTAAAAACACTCAAAACTAAACCTAAACTTAACAAAACTAAACCTAATAAACAAAGAAAACCTACTAAAAACTATACTAGAAATGCGAACATCAAAATACCCCATACTTAAACTTGCTTGTCCTCAAGCAATCAACAGACATTAACCAAAACCAAAACAAACATGCTCATCAAGACATAGCCATCATCTAAAAAGCAACATCTACTAATGAGAAAAATATAGCAAAAGACTATTAATGTCCTCACACATATATGCACTAAAATAGACATAAGACAATACAATCCAACCTTACAAGGGATATTGTGTTTCTCTCAACTCTTAAGTGTTTAGGCTTATAAATTCAATCTCTCAACTCATCTTATATACAAAAACTCATAGAAATTGGAACTTATATCACCAATACTCTTTACCCAAGATTCGTCAAAATAAGCAAAAACCATCAAGAGAACTTAGGCTCAATGAAAAACTTCATAGAAGCTTCCATTCGGCTGGGTTGTAATGGGGCTTGGTAAAGACAATAAGGCGTGGAAAATATTTTGGTCATGTGGTGCTCATAATATCCGGGAATCAAAGACTCCTAAAAAAACTCACACATATGAAAAAAGCTCTCATAAAACAACATACCAAACTCACTCTCATTATGCACTTATTCTCATTAACCCTTTATCATCCTAGAAAGTCTCATAAGAAATAAAAGAATCTCTGATATTATCTATAAATACAAATGCACTTCAACTCTTCACTTCCTTTTATATTTTTTTTATTCCCCGACAACGGCGCCAATTTGTTCAGAGGGTTTTAATTTGACAACAAATAAATTTATAGTCAAAACCCCGCTGAGTACAGCGAAGTCAGGATCGTTCCACAGGAAGCAAGGTTGTTCGTTTATCAATCTATTAAAAAGCAAACAGAAACAAACAAAAACACTCACAAGCAGCCTCGTTAACGACGTTGTCAGGTTCGTTAACGAACCACCGTAAACAAAAATACTCAAATAACGACCTAAATAAATTCGATACCGAGGCAAGTAACTCAGCAACGAAAATTCACTTAAAATAATTCAGATAAAACAAAGATCTAGGACTAGGGACACCACAACATAGCCAAGCATATAAACTTGTAAGAAGATAAGATCGTGGCTTTAAACAGATAAAGTCATCAACTTTCGTTGACTATCATGTAAATTAACCAACTTTCGCATCCTAATTCACTTAATTGCTTGTTTTGGATCTAAAGCTTGAAACTTCCGTATTCAAACAATATCAACCTTCAAGTTACTAACTTTCTCTTTCAATCAAGTTAAAAACTCAAATTACCTCAACTTTCGTTTCGGTATAAGCTCAACAAACAATCTCAATAAAAGATAAAAGGCATTCAACACACAATTTTACTTATCACACATGCTCAACTATGTCGGGCTTAACCCCGATCCTAGAAAAGAAGACTACTCACAAATCATAACTACTAAACAAATAAACTCAATATAAGAAAACATTGAAAACAAATCACTACTAAATTAAATAGAAAAATCTGTCTTACAGAAGTTAAGAAGAAAACCGAAAAAGAACAAAACACCGAACCAAAACCTCGATCAACGAACTCGGTAAGACCTTCGAACTCGACTTCGATCGACTCGCCTCCTCGGTTCTTCCTCTTCTTCTTCTCTCTATAATTTGACCCCCCTTTCTATGCTAGATAGAAGGGTATTTATACTAAAAAGCTAAAAACTAAAAAGGCAAAAAGATATAAACTTTCCTTAAAAGATAGAAATAAAACTCTAAAAGATAGAAACAAAATGTAAGAAGATAATAATACCTAAAATACATATTCTAATAACTCTAAAAGATTCTAAAAAGATACTCAACCGACACAGAAGTAAATTCCCGCTCAGGATCGGTGAATCATAAACTCAACCTTCGAATCTTCTCTCTTGTGGCCTCGTTACTCACTCACAACCTCGTTAACGAGCTTGGGCTTTATTTTCTTCCACACTTCCTCTCGTAAATCTTGAACTCTGACTTCTTCAATCTTGTATTCCTCTGTCTTTCACTGCAACGCTCCAAATTCAGCTCCATATAGCAATTTTCCTTGCTAAAACCTACAAAATACACAAAATAGCGTAGCTTCCACTCTTTTCATAGAAATATGCAAAACCATCTAAAAACACTCAAAACTAAACTAAACTTAACAAAACTAAACCTAATAAACAAAGAAAACCTACTAAGAACTATACTAGTAATGCGAACATCATATACCTTCGCTTGATATCATCAGGCCGACCTCTTCTTTTCGAGGCTCGACCCTGATATGGGGTGTGTGGTCGGTGTGCTTATCGAATGATGACGACCACTGGGAAGAACGGTTGGACCATTTGGTTCCCCTTGGTGAACCGGCGGCGTACCCCTACTCTATGGATGTCGAGTATGAGCAGTGGCATTTGAGGTGCACTCACCCATTTATACTTCACACTTCAGCACAAGAAGTAGCTAACAACCCTCGACACCCTCGACCAGAGCTGGATGATCGTACGTTATGTAAAAACCCCTATAGTGTTTAGATTTAATGTTCTTTTGCCTCGAATTAATAAAATTTGTATTTGCATGACAACGTATGCAATACGTACGAGGCGTAATAAGGGAAATGGAGATATATCGGAATGACAACGGGATATTGGGAGCATTTAGTCGCCGACTGTATGACATTGTATTTGCACAACACGCTCCACCTCCGGTACCCCCCCGACAGAGGGATGCCCCACGAGTGCCTCGCCGCCGCTCAACCTCCTTCCAGCCGCCCCATCATAGCGATGCTGGCTATTATAGGTAGTTTAGTTAGGGTTTAGGGTTTTGTACCTTTTATTTGAATTTCTAAACTTCTTTTGTTCATGAAGACTTAGTCTTGCACTTTGTATCTTTTAGTTGAAATTTAAATTTTGGGCTTGTTTTGTTACTTATATTTGGGGCTTAAATTTCCATAAACTAAACCATACAAACTAAACCATGATATTACACTAAACCATTCATACACTAAACCATTCATACATTAAACCATTCATACACTAAACCATTCATACGATTGTACATAGACCATGATATTACACTAAACATTCATACACTAAACCTGATAAGGACTAGATATCCGCCCATAAGGATGAGACAAATTTTCTGCAATATGAAACTGATCGAACCTATATAAACGATCATGATACCGGTCTAGATATCCGCCCACTAATGGATCATGACAGTTCTTCCACATAAGTAGCGGGGGGCATCGGAGAATCATCGTGCAATGTAACCTACAATTTTAAACAAAACACGCAATTATTAAGTGTCCTAAATAAAAAAAACTATATTTATCAATAATGAGAATATTGAATTACTAGAATGTAGTGGTTCCCAAGGAAAGAAATACATGCAACCTTGTCCCAAAGAGAGTTATAAACACCTCCGTCTCCTGTGATCGGGAAACATGTGTGTGACATACCCCGATCTAATGTGATCAGTGTACACTGAAATCTAGTAGCAAATACAACGCCCATCGAAGGTGTCTCCATCCAGTACTGCCTTGGACGATTCGGGTGCAACCAGTTGACTTTATTAATCAACTCATCAACTTGCTTCAAGCCCCATCGCTCCATCCTCGAATATATCTCGCGGTGGGTCCTCAGCTCCTAGACAAGCTCCCGTCGCATACGCTGCCATCCATCATTCGCATTCCACCCCATCTGAGAAGCGAGCGCCCTATATCCACAATGACCGTCTCTTGGAACATCATGCGCAGTGGCAATGTATGAGATCATGAAAGGAGGTACATGATGTATGAGATCTAATCCTCCAAAGTCGCTAGTGAGAGGGGGGGGGGGGGCTTGGGTGGAATAAACCCCATTCCCGACGTGGGAGGCAAAATCGGGTCTGCATCTTCCTCAGTCTTGACATCTTCCTCTTGTTCATCAACTGTTGGGATCGATGTAAATGATGTCCCTGGCATAGAATGAGCACCTTTTACAACCCTTTTGCACTGTGGAGTTTGTTGTTGTAGATGCTTCAATCTGGTCAACCCTCTTGCTTGAACCTTCGATTTCTTCCTAGGTCTTCCCTTCTTCTTTTCACCATCGGGTTCCTCCAATGTGCTAGTATCCTTGTGCTTACGATAATCGCGGATCACCTCACGTTGCACCCGTTTGGGCATCGTGCCTGCATTGTAGTTTGCTATCATCTTCTCCCATTCAGCATCGTCATCTTCTATGCAATCATCCTCGGGCGATGTCATCGGAAGGCCTTCCCATACTAATTGCTTCCAAAAGGGATGGATCATTGAAAGCTCAATAGGCATACATCAGTCGATGCATTGACGAACTTGGTGAGGGCACGGGAGCCCACGGGCAGTTGTCCACCATTGATCGTTGCATACCGGACTAAGAGGGGCACTAATATGATCGAAAAAATGACCTATACAACTGTTGGATACCTTCATTGGGAGGAGAGAGAATACCGTTCGGAGCGGTTCAGCCATGTGATAGATGGCAAGTGGAGCAATGGTGCGATCCATCTCCATCTGCCCACGTACGGTCATAATCTGGATTCTGACCGCGTTGTGTATCTTCCTCACTATAGCACTGAACCCCAAAACAGATGATCCCAAGTAATCCTTCAGCGTGGAGTGTTGTGACTCGACCCTACAAAAATTTGGAAATTAAAACCCAATTTTGTGAAAATTTGGAAATTAAAATCCAAATTTGTAAATTGGAATGAGTGGCAAAAATAACTTATTTTTACCTATTTGTGGTCCTCGTAAAAAGGTTGAAGCGGTGGTCGGTGAATGCCCTCACAATCCGATCGCGCCAAGGGGTGAGCCAGGTTTTCTTGAGATATGTAAATAAAATTGGATCCACGGCTTCTTTCACCAATTGGAGTCGTGTCTCGTACTCCCACATGGTCGTCGAACAAAATAGCTCCCACGCTTTGTTCGCAAAAAAGTCCGCCGACTTATCCGAGAACCCTTTTCCCAACGCGTATGCCCTACAGTTGCGTTGGATGTGCACCCAACAAAGCATATGTTTGGCTTTGGGAAATAAGATATCGACAACATTCACCTCAGCCATATCCCGATCGGTCAATATGGCTTCTGGCTCTCTTCCAATCAGCTTATAAACCTCTTTCAATTGGAATAACACCCATTCGTAGTGGTCTTGAATCTCCCTTGTCATTAACGCAAAAGCAATACAAAAAGTCTTCCCGGTGCATGTAAATCCAACAATTTCGCACAAAGTCATGTCGTACCTACAATGTCAATTCAATGAGATTTAATGCGTATACTTCAATATACTTCTACGTCATAGGTAATAAAAAGACTTACATGTTTGTTTTGTACGTCGAGTCCATCACAACAACGTAAGGGAACAACTTCAGCAACTGGATCGACTTTGGATGGGCAAAGAAGATGTCTAGTACCTTACGGCTACCCTTCACAGTTCGATAGTTGACATAGTATTGATTAGACTCTAAGAAATGAATCGCAAATTCGCTCACCCCCCTTCGGTGCATCTCCTTTTTAAACACGTCGTATCGAAAATCATACAATTGCTTCATTGATGTGGTCATATCTAGATACTTATCCAATAGAAATTTCATGGATTTCCTAGGTTCTATATCTGCCAAAGCCATATTTCTTGCATCAATCTTCTGATCCTTAGTCAGTCGGCCTGCAAACGAATAGCCCTCTAGACTGGTGGAAAGGTCATGGTTGTGGTTACCACATTCCACCCTTAAGTGCCAATTTTGGGTCTTTCTGTCCCTCCAACCTATCACCTCAAAAGGGCAACCCTTCTTTCTAGTACGAGGACGAGGTTTAAGCTCATCAACGACACCTAAATTCTTAACCATTTTACGCGGTATGCCTTTTTTCCCGCTTTGTACTCACCGCCTAATACACATCCCAAACTAATCTTTGCCGGCCATGAGTTTTTGATGGTGAGTACAATGTTTAACCCCCTCCCTATCTTAATGGAAAAAACCAAATAAATTACTTACATTAAATTTTGAAGTGAGTCAATTCATATTGTTTAGAGGAAGTTTTTTTGGACAATTTTGAGATCGAGTTTGTGTGCTCGATTTATGCCCGGATACACGTTTATATAGACCGAAAATCCACCCGTTATCTCAACAGGTGGCGCGTCGGTCGGGACAACCGACACTGCACGTCGATCGAGACAGTTGACAACAGTGTCGGTCACCTCGACCGACGCAATTTCCCCATTTCCACTATTTCGAGGCAGCTGCACTTCGGTCGAGGTGACCGACGTGGGCGCCTCGCTTTTCTGACATGGGCGCACCGATTACGCGCTAAAAATTAAACTGCGATAATTTGAGAGATCATCAAAACAACATAATTTTACTTAAATTATGTATTGTATAATACAATATTCATATAGTGGAGCTTGTTAATGAACATATAATCGAGCTTGTACATGAGTGCATAATCGAGCTTGCTCATGAACGTTAGCGTTTAGCTTTTATAATCGAGCTTGCTCATGAACGTTAGCGGTTAGCTTTTATAATCGATCTTGCTAATGAAAAACAAGACAAGTTTTCTTGTGCTCAAGCTCTACTCATTTATCTAATGAGCCTTAAAATTGTCTTTAGCTCGGCTCATACAAAGTCAAACACAAACTAGACTTAACCAAGCCGAACACTAAGACCCTGTTTGCGAAGTTCAAAAACGTTAGTGTTTAGCTTTTAAAATTCTATTTTAAACGCTACTAGGATGTTTGGTATAATCAACGGTAGAGGTGTATCTAGTGTTCAAAAGCTTGAATTTTGGATGCTACTCTAGAAAGTTTTTTGAGATTTGAACTAGCGTTTCAATTTTTTTTTCCATATTTTTCATTAACCAAAAAGGAAAATCATACCTTCTTTAATAAATTATATGTATCATTTTGTTAGTTTATAAGTATAAGCTAAGCCAAAAGCTACCTCAATCTTATCAAAAAGCTACCTCAATCAAACACACATTAGGCCACGAGCAATGGTGGTAAATGATGGGTACAAAGGAGGGTACATATATTTTTTTTGTGAGGAAAAAAGGTAATTCAGTTGTACCGCATACAAATTAACTATATAAAAAGTTTCTTAGATCATTTCTCAAGGGTTTCTGGTCTTTCGATTAATTATCATAAAAGTAGTTTTCCGGTCTCAGAAAATATTTCTCGACAATCTGCAGTTTCTCTTGCTAGTGTTCTCAATATTCAAATTATTACTTCTATGGATAAATATCTTGGTATTCCTATTCTTAAAGGACGTGTTCAAAATGCAGTTTTTATAGTCTCCATTACTAAATTGAAAAAACAATTATCTCAATGGAAAGCAAACTCTATTTCTCAGGCTGGTACAACAGTATTAATTCAAGCTAATCTATTAGGACAACTTAATTATCTAATGTAGAGTTTTTTGCTTCCTAAAGGAATTCTTTGTCAAATTGATAAAGTAAATAAATCTTTTTTTTGGAATAAGTTCACTCCTAATCAACATCCTCTTATTAGTTGGGAAAAAGGTTGTTCTCCTAAAGAGTCTGGTGGAATGGGGCTCTATTATGTGGAGGCTGCTAATATTTCTCTACAAATGAAGTTTCTTTGGAAAATTTTAACTGCTCTAGAAAATTATTGGGTGCGTATTATTTCTGAAAAATATTTAGGTTCCTCTTTGATTTTTCAAATTCAAAAAAATAACTGCTCATGGCAATTTGATAGATTACTAAATCTTAGAGAGAAATTTTCTAAGGGATTATTTTGGACTATTGGAAATGAGCACACTATGAATTTTTGGAAAGATCATTGGATTAAAAATACGGATTTGCTTCCTTTTTTTTGATAACTACAATATTAACTTAAAAGTCTGGGATTTTATAACTTCAAATCGTTATTGGAATTTGGATTATTTGTGCATGCTTCTTCCTAACTCGATTGTAAATTTAATTGCGTCATTGAGAATTACCTTTTCTGACTCTAAGGATCGTCTGGTTTGGCTTCCTTCGATTGATGGAGCCTTCTCAGTCTCGTCTGCTTCTTATATCCTAAATTTAGCTCATCATGATCTTCATTTTGAGTTTGCTTGGATTTGGAAGTAGTCTCTTCCTCCTAAAATAAAAAACTTTCTCTAGAAGACATTTGCTGATTGTCTTCCCACTACAGATAGATTAAATCATTATGTACAAATGAAGATGAAAATCTGAATCATTTGTTCTTTAATTGACCTTTCTCTCAAAATATGATTTCCAAACTAGAGACTAAGATGAATATTACTTTTCAAATCAATTCCTTGTGAGCTTTTATTGATAATCTTGTTTCTACTATAAATTCAAATAAAAAAAGTAATGTTCTTTTTTCCTTTGGTGGTTTATTTGGGGTCATAGAAATGGGAAAATTTTCAACCCGTATAGGATAATTTCGTCTCTGCTTTCTTGTGATTTGGCTTTTTCTCAGCATATTCAGTGAGTCTCGGCTCAACAAATTTTATCTCCTAAGCCTGTGTCTCGTCCTAAAAGAAAAAATAATCTTTCTCGGATTAAGCCTCCTCTAGAATGGTCGAAATTGATTTTTGATGCTTCAAAACGAATTAATTCTTCAACTTTCATGAGTTTTCTAATTCGTGACCACAATAGCAATTAAGATTCTAAGTTTTGATCGTAAGGAAAAGCTTCCTATTTCGGTCCTCCAAGCTGAAGCACTTGCCTTGCTTGATGGGTCGGAGTGCGGTTTCTTTAAAAATAACGTGGCTTACTATTGAAGGAGATAATTTATAATTCTTTAAAACGAACTTGGAAAGTTCCTTAGGAAATACAGGCAATTGTAAATGATATCCGTCATTTTGTTGATTTAGTTCCTTGTGTGGTGTTTTTTCATTGTTTCAAGGAATGCAATTCGGCGGCCGATTTCCTCGCTAGAAGGCTTTTTAGTTTTCCTCAGCTTAGTTTTGCTATTTCAATTTTTTTCTCAGGATCCTTGTTAGATCCCGCATATGTCTCGTCTCTTAATTCTTGGTTCAGTGATCATCCTTTTTTATTTGATTTTCTTAAGATCACCCGTCGTGATGATTTCGGTTAACCTTGTAATTCACATGTAACCTAGTGTTTGCCTTGTAATGAGCTAGTAGCTCATTTATTCAAAAAAAAAAAATTGTACCTCGTACAAGTTAGATATATTACTACCCCTCACGTACCTCATTTTTTGCTTCTTCCTTGCCACATGGCATCTTCTTGTTAGTCTTGATTTTTTTTATTTTGTGAATATATTTAAGCTTATAAAATTAGCTATGGTATTTTTAACATCTCTTTTAATAAAATTTTAATCATAGAATATATTATTTTATTTAAGGAATTTATAAAAGATAATATTATCTACCCTACGACACCCATATACATATGTTTAGCATATTTTAAAATAATTATACCATAAATTTGATAGTATTGTTAATTTTAATTATATGTGGTAAGCTTTATTTTGTTGTGAAATATTTAATTATGTTTAGTGTGTAATATTTAATATGAGTTTGGTTCAAATGAAACAAACTCTTATCCTAAAACGAATTCTTATCCTAAAACGAATGCACTTTTCATAGTTAGTAATGCACTTTTCATATAAAAGTGCATTAAAAAATACAAAAAGTGCATTACGAAAAAGTGCACTAAATTTGTTTGAAAAGTGCACTAAAAAGTACGAAAATTACAAATGCGAAAAAGTGCACTCTGAAGTATGAAAAGTGCACTACTAACTACAAAAAGCGCATTCGTTTTAGGATAAGAGTTCGTTTTAGGATAAGAGTTTGTTTCATTTGAACCAAAATCTATTTAATATTATTAGTATTAATTAACTTTATCATTAAAATGAATTCGTTATTTATAACTTTCTAATTATTAACATATTGAAAATAATTTAAATTGTAACATGTGAGTATATTTATATATGATTTGAAGAGAGAAAAAATATAAAATAAGATATTATGTACCCTTTTGTACTTATGAAGAGTATAGTAGTGTAAAATGATAAAATATTAGAGTACTTAGTAGTTAAAAGTATGAAAATATATTATTTTATTATTTATGTACTCTTCTGTACCCATTTCGAGTACACCTGTTGATAGGGTTTCTTGACAACAAATAAATTTATAACCAAGACCTCGCTGAGTACAAGGGAGTCAGGTTCGTCCACAGGAGAAAGTCAGTATCAAGTTATGTTACTTAGAGTGCAAGTAAGAGAGAAAAGCAAGGATTTTTATCAATAAAGGGAGAAAATCTAAGGTTTTGGTATCACCACAACAACAATCATGCATACTATAGCCAATGAAATACATAGATCATGCTTTTATCAAATAAAGTTGCTAACTTTCGTTAACTAAGCAAGTCAATCAACAACTTTCATCCAATCAATAAACTTACTATCTATCTCTTCTACTTCAACTAGGATTGATCCACTTTCGCTTCAAAACCCTAAATTGACTATTCTGATTCAAGGTTTTCGCTTTCGCTTCAACTATGAATGAGAAATTCCTTTCCACTTTCGTTTCAAGGAGTTAAGAGCAAGAGAGAAGAATTATGATAAAAACAATAAAAACATGATCAAGAGCAAGCATGCACAACCATTGTTGGGTTTAACCCCAACCTTAGTGAGAGAGACTACTCACAGTTCATAATTGAAAGCAAAACAACTAATTGAATTAAAAAGAGACTTACAAACTGAATCAAAAACTTATCTTCCAAGCAATCCAATTTCTACTCTAACTCTATCTCCTATGCCTCTCTATCTTCTCTCCTCCTCCTCTAATGAATCGTGTATTTTTTTAAAACAAAGGCTAGGACAAGATTATTTATAGAGAAAAACCTAATCTATCTAAAGCTATCTATAAGGAAATAAATCTTCTAAAAAGATATATCCCTTTAAACTATCTAATAACATACAAGAAAAAGGATAAAAGATCATTTAATTGCACCGACTCTGTCTTCGCTAACGACCTTGAGTGCCTCGTACCGACCCCATCAGAGTCGGTAGACACTTGCTGTACTCTTGACTTCTTTGCCTTTCCTCAGAACCTCGTTACCGACCTAATGTACCTCGGTATCGACACATGTAGACCTCAGTATTGAACATCACAGGGCCGTTATCGAGCCTCTTTAACACTGAAAACAGTTGAGAGTAAAACTTTAGTGGCGGGTTCGTTACACCTCGATTTGACTCGATTCTTTTTCCTATGTCTTCATAACGAGTTTCTCTACTTCTTTCTTAGCTTGAACTTTATTCTTCATCTCTTTATGAACTTCATTCCTTAATCTTTTCCTCATTCTCACTTCATTCTTTAGTGCGAACTTTAAGTGCTTTCCTCCTTTCTTCAAAATTTGCTCAGAAACAGCTTCAAAACCTATAAAAACACCACCAAAGCTTATGCAGATTCCATATCTTAAGGAAATACGAAAACCTACACAAACGACTCAAAACAAAATACAAAACTAAAGAAAAAGACTCAAAAACACAAAAACACACCCTAAAAACATAACTAAAAAGGCGGACATCAAAATACCCCATACTTAGACTTGCTTGTCCTCAAGCAATCAACAAGACATCAACCAAAACCATCAACACATATATCAAGTCAATTCCCTTATCAAAAAGCAACATCATAAGCTCAAGTAGAAATAGATAGACAAGTGAATCTAATGTCATCACACATATATGAACAACCTGAAGCAAAAGCAACTATAATCCAACCTCACAAGGGTAATGTGTTTCACTCAACTCTCAAGTGTTTAGGCATATAATAACAAATCTCAACTCAATCGAATATACAAAAATCAACCTAGTCATTATTACTTATATCACCAAATTCTCCACCAAAGATGTCAAAACACATAAAAATCATCAAGAGAACTTAGGCTCAATGAAAAACTTCATAGAAGCTTCTATTCGGCCGGGTTGTAATGAGGCTTGGTAATAAAAATAAGGCATGGAAATATTTTGGCTATGTGATGCTAATAATATTAGGGAATAAAGACTCATAAAAACTCACACATACTTTCCATCAAAAAAAAAACTCACACATACCCAAAACACTCATAAAACAACATACTAAACTTTTTCTCAAACTTTAAAGAACAAACTTCAACTTTTTTCAACCCCCTTTTAAATATCCCAACTAATCTTGCTTATAAAATAACAAGGAAGATTTGGCTCATGCACATTATTCGTTATACAACTTCTCTCTTTCTTTCTTTCTCCCTTCTGATTTTTCACCCTTTTTTTCTTGTTGGGAAGCTCGGTACCGACCCTACTAGGGTCGGTAACGATGTTCTGCTCATTGTTTTTCTTTCTTTCTTCCTTTTGATTTTCCAATTCTTTTTCAAGTGCATACAGGGAACCAAACTTCTTTTACATGAAAAACTACAAGATCTTCACTTTACCCAACCCATATTACCCCACAGTTGAACCAAAACAATCTTACTCAACAAAACCATCACAATAACCAACACTAAGTCCTAATCCCCGAATAGGGTCAAGCTTACATCATCTACGGAATAATTTTGTGGAGCTATAAATAAAAGGCTTTAAGGCTCAAATTGGCTTAAAAAAGAGGAATATTGATAAGGTAGGTAAAAAGAAAGGATAAAAAGTGGGTTAAAGAAATAAGTTCTCCATCATATGATTTCACATGCAATGAACTAGTATCTCATAAAGGCTTCAAGAAATAGATAACCATATCAATGACACGAGATAATATGCATAATGAGAGTAAATCACACAAGAAAAGAAAAAGGATTTTTTATTTTTTCCCTATAAGGCCAAAAACAACTTACAAGGTAAATTGTTGGATTTAAGTCACTTCTACCTAAGATTATATGTGCTCAATTATATCACATGCTCAATATCCACATAAACACAATTTTTCAACATGATTCAGGCAAAGCTATCCAAACATGCTATGGAATTACATGATCAAACAAGTTAAAGCATATCATAGGACATCTAAGTGGAATATTATCAATCCTAAGAACAACAAAACACAAAGCTTGTAACTGAGTTTCCTTTTTCCATACCCCATACTTAAACCAAACATTGTACTCCCTACTTGAGGGGAATAATATCAATTCTAAAGTAATTGAGATGCTAAACTCCTCAAGAAAAAAAATTTAGTTCAAGTGCTAACCCAAACAAGTTACCACTTGAGGGGCATGAGAGAAAATATTTACTCCCCACATCGGACATAAGGATCAAATAACCAATAATATATAATGGAGGAGGAAAGCTCTATCCACTGACTTAAGTTTTGGAGTTAGAAGGTGGATCTAGATCTTATATGTAAAAGAAGATAAAAACCAACGCATTACCCATTTAATATTGCCCTCCTAGAGGAATATTTGGCACTAGGTTTATTTAACATGATGATTGTTTTATCAGGTAAGAATTCGGTTACCAGACAAGCTTGGTAAAACTGATAGGCCGTTAAGATGGCATGCATAAGACCGAAAATAACAGACAAGCAAGCCAAAATAAACACAAGAAAAGAAAGTACAACAAACGAACACATGGACCAAAGGCGCTTGGGAGTAGCAAGTCGGTCAAATAAGGACAAATTTGGTAAAGAAATTGGGCCTTGACGTTGCTACCACTGGAATGGAGGATCTTTAGAAGCCACATGATGTCCATAAACACGCCGCAGATCACAAATTTGGAGTCGTACACATCAAACTTAGGCTAAACCTACAAAACAAACACACCCAATATTCGCAACATCAAAGAGCTAACTAGGGCGGACCCAAAAAATGGGTACACGGGGCCAAACCAGGAAAGGAATGAAAGGGAAGAGACCACCCATGCATAAGAAATGTCAAAATAGATATTCATGTTTGAACATCATCGAAAAATGGTGACTAAAGATTGACATCCTACAAAGGCAACCAAAAGGCCTCAAACTAAGAGAAGATGAGTCTTGTTGATAAAAGTCCGACACATTGCAC
This sequence comes from Fallopia convolvulus, assembly GCA_964016875.1. Classification (NCBI taxonomy): domain Eukaryota; kingdom Viridiplantae; phylum Streptophyta; class Magnoliopsida; order Caryophyllales; family Polygonaceae; genus Fallopia; species Fallopia convolvulus. The sequence goes on from OZ024730.1 coordinate 24,061,915, forward strand.
ACCGGAGAGCACTGGTGGCCAATACAGAGACAACTCAAGGAACTACTCGCAAGAGGGAATCGACGAGAAAACTGATGTTCTCAAGTCCACTAGATCAAAGTCGAACATAGGCGTCGAAAACAATCAAGCTCGAGTATCATTGCAAATAGTTTGATAAAATTAATTGTCTAGTATCTGATCAAAACTTTGTAACACCCCATCTTTACCCTGGGATATCACTCGGTAGTAGACCACACTTGGGTCCATATGCTAACCTGACGATGAGTTCACTTGGATCTTGCAACTCGGGCACGACGAGAATACATAAATAAAACATCCAACCTATATGTATAAAATCCAAGTATAGAAAACATGCATGAAACCCAAACAACATAACTTACAACATCACTTGTGCACATTTCATTAACATCTCACTACCATTTCTTTATCAAAACTACACATTATATAGAAGTATCAAAAAGTAACCACCATTTCTCCCAACCAAACCCAAGCTAATGACACGGCCTTCAATAACCTGTTCCATCATTCTGCCAAGGTTCCATCATGGGTCCCTTGTCCTTACCTGAAATTGAAAAACAAGTACCCGAAGGGTCATCTACTATTTTAATCAAAGCTAGAATCCAAACGGTACTAGTAATACATTTAAAAACCAATCAAGTTCCTAACACACACAAACACACACTCAAGGTTCACATGATTACAAAAAAACATATCAATTCTAAATCCATACTTATCTTCCCATTGATCACACACACAAACCACACATAACACATACACACATTCATACCCATAAGTCCAAACAAAACAATACAACTATTCGCTCACCATTCCATTCCATGGCGTTTATCAACCCTTCACTCCAGCTGCTGAGGTGCGACCTCCAGCCCTTCAGAATTCAACACTTCTAACCCCGGATCAGTCTCCACTGAAGCACTGCCCAAAACACAAATATCTTTTCTTTTGAAGGGGAACAATTCTCTATCACCGAACCATACGTAGCCGTCACTGCATCACGAGGACTACGCACATGGCCATGCCGAGAACGGTACCAACATAGAGAAAATATTCGAAAACTCCATATCAGATGAAAAACTCATTAAAAACCATTTTCACACATATCACACACAAGTAAGCCTTTTTTCATAAAATAATCAATTAGGGACTAGTTCCCCAAAACCAATCCTACGAGCTCGACATGAAGTCTAACAAGAATTGAATAGAAACTGAGCAAGTCGTAAACAACTTACCTTGAAGATGAATTCCCGAAGCCAAGAAACTATCACGCACTGCGAAACCTTGTCGAAGACAAACAACCTGTCTCTTCCCATCGTCTCTATTCACTTCTTAAGACCCACACTCCTATATATATAACCCAATGAATAAAGATAGCCTTTTTTACTCTTACAAACTCTAGCCCTAAAAACAATGAAAAACCAACATGTCTTATAACTTCTTTTGTATAAATCCAAACCCTATAAAACTTGACAATAATATAATATATATAAGAATATTTTTCTAGTTCAAACCTTTTTTGTAAAAGTTGATCAAAGATCTCCAATAATCATTACAAACCTTAAAAACACTCTGAAATCTTTTACCAAATATAAATCCAATATCAAAAACACCCTCTGAGAACTATAAATCAACTAATTTTCAAAACCAAATTAATTATAAACATAGATCTGAAAATTTAGGACAAGCTAAACATATTACTAACTAGTTAAAATTTCCCAAACCACGCATGAACATCAATATCCGACCCAACAGAAGAACCCTACACAAGGACCTAACACCCCCCCGGTTTCTTATCTAGGCAGGAACATCACATATGCATAAATATATATATATATATATATATATATATATATAAATCACGCGTCGCCAAAAGTTATAAAAAATTATGATTTCGACACTCAAATTTCCTTTACTACAAACTTTACCATAAAATAATTAATAATTACTTTTAAGTTAATTTTTTTAAATATAATTAACTTAAATTCAAAATTAAATATTAAATACTATTATTTATTCGATATTACTTATAAGCTAAGTAATCCCAACATGAAATTCAAGGAGCGTAAAAATAGGATAAAAAGATCAAAATATTTCCGAATATTACAAACTCGACTTATATCTCTTTCATACTTCTTTATTCCAAAGGATTCTCATCCCACATGAAGAAATGCTATTCAGTATCACTCTAATAAGGTCACTAGGGACTTTATATCATGTAGCGTGTCTTCGATGAGATTCCAACGCAAGCGGTTGTAGGCTTTTCCAAGATCGATTTTCAATGTGATCATTCTTGCACCTCTTTTCGCCTTCATGGAATGCATGGCCTCTTGGGAAATAGCGATGTTGAATATTATTTGTCTACCCAGAATGAAGCTAAATCGAGTGGGTGCAACCATTTTTTGCATAATTCTTTTCAACGGGATAGTGATCGCCTTTGTTATGACCTTAAAATCCACATTGCACAAATTGATGGGAGGAGTTGATTCACATTCATCGGGCTTTCCACTTTTGGAATCAATGCAATCAAAGTTTCATTTGATTTAGAAGCAATACTTCGCCATTCAGCACTTTTAGCACCTCCCTCTCAACTTCATCTTTAAATTGACCCCAATCTCTTTTATAAAACACTGCATGTAACCCATCTTGACTTGGAGATTTTAGTGGATTCATACAAAATAAAGCATCCTTAGCATCCTTGCCTTCGAACATTCTGTAGAGCTCGTCATAATCCTTAGCATGCTTAACTTCGAACGTTCTAGGCCCATCTCAATCAGCTTCCAGAGTTGTCCATCAAGAGAGCACCTTGAAATGTTCAACCTGCCTCCAAACACCAACTCCTCAGAATAAAGCACCTTGAAATGTTCAATTACCATACATTACAAATCATATGGCTCCTAAAACAAACAACAAAAAGCATCTTAGAAGCACCCAAAGTCCAACTCCTTAAAATAAAGCACTTTGAAATGTTCACTAATCATACAATGCAAATCACCCGGCTCCCAACGCCAACAACATAAAGCATCTTGTAGGCCATCAATCGCCTAGGTGCTCGCCTAGCGCCTAGGCGTTAGGGCGATGAGTAAAACGCCATTTGATGATCAAGGTGGGCGTTTTCCATAAGGCGAGCGCCTTTGAGCGCCTAGGGTTAGTTCTCAGTTTACTTTCCAAGATGTTTGAAAAGCTGAGCTTTGATTTTTTTAGAGCATCTGTTCTCGCTTTTTGCACCCAAAACAAGTATATTTGCTGCAACACTTCTTCAAGATTAGTTCTCAGTTCACTTTCCAAGATGTTTGAAAAGTTGAACTTTGATTTTGATGGTTCTAAACGCAAGTCAATGTTTGACTTTGAGTCTGCGAAACAAGTCACCAACGTGAATCATGTTCCCAACATGAAGCAATGGCAAACATAGAAGATCTTGAAGATGCATGTGATATTGAAGATTTGATCGATATATTCATGTTATAGATAGTATCTTCTATGTTTGGATAAGGCAATGTTGATTGCCTTAAGCCCTAAGCTATATCTTATTGTTTTATCTTGTTTGCTTAGGATGATCTTTGTATGTGTTAGAAAAGCTGGAGGCTTTGATTTTGATGGTTCCAAACGTCTGTCACGTGAAGAACCTCGAGTCTTTGAAAAGAGTTGCCAACGTCAGTCAGGTCGTCGATATGTGTTGAAGACAGATCTCGGAGATCTTGAAGACGTGTGAGATCTTGGTAGTTTGGATAGTATAAACTTGTTTTAGGAAAGATCTTATGCAGATTATATTGTAAGCCATGTATGCCTTTACCCTAAGCCGTTATTGATTGTAATCCTTTTATATGCTTAGGATGATGTGGTAAAGATAATAGCAATAATATCTTGCCATAACCGAATTGGAAGATATTATTCTCTCTTAGATGACCTAGTTCGTGTGTATTTAATCTGAGGCTTTAGGTTAGATAGAGCACGAACTCGTACTCCATTTTGTGCTAAGAAAGAAACGAGAGTTCGAGAGGAAGACATAGGCTTTTGTTAGATTGAGTGCGGGTTGTAGTTACTCAGTCCACAACAAGTTCTAGAGTGCTTGGGAAGTATGTCTAGATCCAGGGTGTTTGTGTAACTAGTCCAAAAGATCAATAAAGCAAGCTACGACTTTTAACCCTTCCAAGCGAGAACTTGGAAGGGAGTGGTTTTTGCACTTGGTTTATTGAGTTAATCAAACAAGTGTTTCCACTATAAAAACTTCGTGTTCAAGTAAGTCTTTCTTGTAGTTCATTTTCGCTACATTTACTTAAAAGGTTGACGACTTAGTTGAGGTCGACAACCTAGACGTACTAATGATCCTACAATTGGTATCAGAGCCTTGGCTCTAGATTGTTTTAGTACTTATTGTTTCACAAGAAAGATGACTTCAACGAATACTGTAATCAACGATTCATTCTCGAAACCACCAGTGCTCAAGGCTGGTGAATACGATTGGTGGGTCGAGCAAATGGAGACTCACATCTGCTCGCTTGATGGACAACTCTGGAAAGTCATAGAGATGGGTCCTGAGACTTTTCTCACTACTGATGGAAAGGGAGAAAAGAAAAAGGAAGACTATAATGATGCTGACTACAAGAAGTTAGAGAAGAATGCTCGTGCTAAGAAGGTCCTTCGCCATGCTCTAACTCCTGGAGACTTGAAGAAGGTTGTCCAGTACAAGATGGCTAAGCAAATTTGGGATGCTCTCAAAAGGCTCCACCAAGGTAATGATGATGTGAAGAAGGATCACATCATTGCTCTGGAGAGGGAGTATGAAGGAGTGAGTCAAGAAAAGAATGAATCCTTGGGTGACTATCACTCAAGATTTCAAGCTGTGGTTAGCCAACTTGAGTCTCTTGGTGAAAAACTTCCCCAGTGGAAGCAGGTTAACAAGTTGATCCAAGGACTCAATGCAAAATGGAATGAAGCAGCTGCTGCGATGTTAACCAATAGTGAGACAAAAAACTCACCTTGGAAGATGTCATAGGAAAGCTGACTATGTATGGAGGAATTAAGCAAAGGCGAGATGATCGCCTTGAAACTATCAAGGTCAAGAACATTGACTTGAAAGTCGAAAGGGCCTTCGATCTTGCTCAAGGTGATGATGATTAAGTTGACGGTGACGAAGAAATTGCATTCATTTCAAGAGCCATGAAAAGGCTTTGGAATCGCAATAGTAAGACTCCAACTAAAGGAACCGAACCTATCAAAGACATGAAGGATGTGATATGTTATCATTGTTCGAGAAAAGGACACTTTGCAAGAAACTGTGTTAGGAGAAAGTCGAAAGGTGACAAGAATGCCTTGTTAGCTACTTGGGATGATTCCGATGTTGAAGATGAGGCAAGTCAACAAGAAGACATGTGTCTCATGGCTATAGATGCTCCAACAGAGGTATATGATTCTGAACTCTTGTCTATGTTATCCAATAAAACTAAAGAACAGTTGCATGCTATCATTGAGAAGTTGGGAACTCAGGTTACCCAACTCAGTAAGAAACTTGAAGAAAAAGAAGATAATATCTCTAACTTAATGGATGATAATCATGGTGATGCGACCCCCCGTCAAGGATGCTAGCCAAGAGGACGACGCATTCACACTTCGCTTGGATGGCCCCATCACTCGTGCCAGGACTCGAGCAATCCAAGCCGCAACACGGTCTCTCGTGGCGCACCTCTCCGCAGGCCACGACGCGCCCCTCGCCGCGCCGACGCACACAGCCTTGTGCGTCCTCGGCGTCGAGGAACCTCAACTCGGGCCAACGGGGACAACCTCCAACCCCTTGCCACCGTCGGACCGAAGTCTTGCACCATGCCATGGATCGCCATTCGAGGTTCTCGCGACCCTCGCGCTAGCGCCCTCGCAAGCATCCTCGCCAGTGCCCGCGCCAGCGCCCAGTGCTGCGTCGTGACCTCGCCTGCGCCGTGTCCAAGCCTCGCCAGTGTCGCGACAGCCATGTCATGACACTCCCGACTCGGTCACGGACAACCTATCTATTTTAAGTACTTTTTAGCATAATTTACATTCTAGAACATTACTATTACTAGTTTTATGCATTTAGGAAGTCATTTATGGGCCTTGCGCCGATCACTTTTGGACCGCGCCGTTGGGCCTTAGCTTGCACGCTTGCCCTAGGCGCGAGCCGCTATTTTAGGGTTTTCTCTAGGTTTAGTGTGCTACCTCTCTATATAAGAGAGCTTAGGAATATGCTTTCAATCCAGCGCACATTAGGGTTTAATAAAGTCGAGGTTGATCTCCTTATTTTATCCTTGTGCTTGCGCCGCCCCTCATAATTTTCAAAGTTCTCGTGTTTACTTGCAATTTTCGTGCCAAGTTCAATCAATCAAGCCTTCTGCTACGCTACATTGAGACCTAATACTCAAGCCACCGATCAATCCGAGGCATCCCATACTAGGGACGCATCAACTGGCATCAAATCCAAGGTTTGAGTAAGTCTCGTTCAACCCTTTTCGTTCATTCTCACACGCATTCCGCCACTTGAAACCCTAGAATCCATCCTCCACTTCACAAATCTGCCATCTAGGGTCCCAAATTTTTTTTCTTGCTTGCGTAAATTACAAAAAAATCAAAATATCAACCGTGACCTTACTCAATCGATCTATTGATTTTGGTGAAGTTGTTGCTTTGTCTTGCTAGTTGCTTGAACATAGGACTTGTTTTGCCGATTTCTCTTGTGCATCTATTGATTGATTGCGTGTTGAGTTTATTGTTATTGCTTGAATCAATTCTAGAGGAGAAAGCCTAGATTCGACTTGCTTTGTCAAAAAAAAAGTTGTTGATCGACTATAATAGCCAAAATAAGGTAACATAGTCGACAATTCAAAAAAAAAATCTCGTGAAGATCACAAGCCAAAATACGGCAAGATCCTTCACTTTTGTTCATCATTCTCGCATCTATCATTCATACAATCTTTTGCTATAGTGATTTTGGTTTCGAAATTGCCTTTGTCTTGCCTTGCTTGCATTGTAATTTTCGGATCCATATCATTGATCGAGTTTTGAGTGACCTTAGCCTAGCCCATCCTTGTTCGTGCGTTTTGAACTCAAGGGTCGGCTTGGCTTAAGCGAACTGTAACTCGTTGTTTTGTTGCTTTTGAACTTCTTACTGCTTCGATGACTGGTGTGACTATAGGTACAATTTCGGACTCGGGAGAAGGTGGTAACAACAATCCACCCGAGGGCCACAATCCAAACCAGAATCGCGACTCTTGGAACCCTGAAGCCGTGGCGAGAATTGAAGAACTCGAACGCCTTTTGGCAGTGAGCCAAACGCAGTCCAAGCACACCGTGCCGCCGGCGCTTGGCCTCGCTTCGGAGATCCACGACGTTCTGGGCGTGTCCGCAGACGACATAGCTCGTGCCAATGCTAAGGGAAAGAAGCATGCCCAGCCTTCATCGCAATTCGGCACCATGCAACGCATGGAGTCGATTAAAGAAAGTCGCCAATATGATAGGCACGATGGTGGTCCCTGAACCGCAGATCGCTATCAAATGGCGCGAGATTACCGGGACACACAAGTGTACGACGTATATTCCGATGAGGAGTACAACTCCGAGGAGTATAGACGCCGACACACGAGTGGGGATCCAACGAGAAAGAAAAAGAACAAGTCGTCGTCGTATGCGTACGAAAACCCAAAGCGGAAGCACGGGGCCAAGTATTACGATGCCGACGCATATAGAGTTGAGGACGACCTCGGGCATCAAAGTGCTCAGAGTCCGTTCTCGGAGTTTGAAAATGATTATGATGAGTTTTCTGATTATTCTAATGAATCGTCCTTTGAGCATCCCAATGTGCAGGATCCGGAAGAACTCGACAACCGGCCTTCAGATTGGATCCCACCGCCTCGCCAAACATCGCACCGAGTACGAACGAGCCTATGGCTCGAGCCGCAAGCATGGCGCACAGGGAAGGCGCGACTGGGATCGCGACATGCGGCGTCCTCGGAGGCCTTACGATGGAGACGATCCGGATGATAGGGATGACGATCCGCATCGAGGCCCGCCTCGGCAACGGCGCGACAAGCGCGCTTATTCGCCTCGGCGTCCCAGCCCTCGGAGCACACGATGTACGGGATCCTCGCCAACAACGCCGAGATGTGAAGGTAAAATTCGAAACCTTTTCCGGTTCTTATGATCCTGACAGTTTTCTCGAGTGGTTATAGGGTACGGAGCACACGCTCCGACATTTAGGTTATGAGGACGACGAAAAAGTGGAAGTTGTGACGCTTCACTTTGTTGGTGCCGCTAGGACTTGGTGGAACCGATTCGAGTCCGAAAGGATTCGATAAGGAAAACCCCTAATCCGCGAGTGGCATCAACTCGTCTACATATTGAAGAAACGGTATATTCCGGCAGATTACAAGGACAAGATGCACATCGAGATCATGCGCATCAAGCAAGGATCGATGACGCCGAAGGAGTATTTTGCCAAGCTCGAAGATATGTTCTTCAAAGCCGGCATGAGTGTGTCGCCCTCGGTGATGAAGACGAGATTCATGTCGAGATTGCGACAATCTATTCAAGATCGATTGGAAATCCTCCCCATTAAGGACATCAACAAATTGGTTCACACCGCCATGCAAATCCATAAGCAAGAAATGCGAACCAAGTCGGGTTGGTCCAATTCAAGGTACGTTCCTAACTCTAGTCAATCCGTTTTTTCTACTAATCGGGTTGCTCACTCTTTTCCAAGTAATTCGACAGGTTCCAAGGTCAAAAACGACACCACGCCCGCCAAGGCACCTGCCGCGCCACGGAACGCCGAGCCAAGTGTCGATCGCGCACGTGACATGGCGTGCTACAAATGTGGGGGACGTGGCCACATGCAACGAAACTGTCCGAATACCAAGAAGGTGTTGTTTACTCACCACGGAGAGCCATATGAAACCCTAGAATGAGTCTAAAAATGTGCTAAGTTAGAGAAAAAGTCTTTAATTTCTAAGTCTATTGCCTGCAAAACCTGTGATAATCTTAAATCTGAAGTGGATAACTTAGAAAAGAAAGTCACTGACCTTGAAGGAGAAAATATCATGCTTAAACTTGGTAATGCTAAGTTAGTCAATGACCTTGAAAAAGAAAAGAAATTTAATGAGTCCAATAAAAAGAAATGGATAGAGGAGTTTGTAGCTAAGAAAACTGCTGAAGAGTATGCAAAAACTTTTGTAACGTCAAGACCTGGACTTGGATATTCCTATGTGCCTAAAAATTTGAAAGCCTTGTGTCCACCTGAACCTAAAGGTAAAGCACCTATGTGCGACAACAATGCAAGTTGTTCCACATTAGATGTGAAGAATCCTGGAAAAGGTAAACGACCTTGTTTTTCAGGCCAGAAAGCACACAAAATCTGGATGAAACAAGTTGAGAACTTGAAACCAGCAAAAATTGATTTTCATGCTCGTATCAATAACAAACCAATCTATCTTGGATATAGCAAGTATGTCAGTCTTAAGTCTCATAAAACTTGCTGGTATTGTGGAAAAGAGGGTCATCTTCAAGATGAATGCATGAAAAAGAAAAGGGATAGCAGATCTTATGGATTTTGGGAAGCTCATGAACGTGAGCCAACCATAGACCCTGAGAGAGTTTACAATGAAAGATGTTCTGCAAACCATTACGTTGCCCAACCCAGAAGAGTTGTTAAACAACTCTGGGTTCGTAAAAACTGACTTTTACCTTGCAGAATGAAGTGTGAGAAAGCGGTCCCTGGTTCTTCGACAGTGCATGTTCAACTCATATGAGGGGAAGCTTTGAGTCATTCATCTCACTTCATCAACAAGAAGGTAGCAACATCACCTTCGGTAACAACAGTAAGGGTCAAGTTTTAGGTATTGGAAAGGTAAGAATTTCTAAGAACTTCTATGTGAACAACGTAAGCTATGTCAAGGGTCTTAGATACAATTTGTTAAGTATTTCTCAACTGTGTGCTAACAATATCTATCAAGTTGTCTTGATTCTCTTGGATGTCAAGTGATTGATGTTAGCTCAGGAAAGACTCTTCTGAAGGGAATCTGTGAAAACAATCTTTATAAAGTTGTTCCCTGGCTCTTACCTGAGGAAAATTTGTGTTTTCAAGTAGTCCAAGACGTTGCCAACCTCTAGCACAATAGGTTTGGCCATGCAAGTTTGCAACTTAGCTTCATAATCAGGAATTGGTATGTGGATTACCTAAGATTGACCAAACCAAACATGAAGTGTGTGAAGCTCGTGTGAAAGGAAAACATGTCAGATCTTCTTTTCAATCAAAAAGAGATGTAAGTACTTCTAATCCTCTAGAGTTAATTCATATGGATATGTGTGGGCCAATGCGTGTGAGAAGTCGAGGAGGTAATAGACATGTATATGTCATTGTTGATGACTTTTCACGTTATACTTGGGTATTTTTCTTGTTTTCTAAAGACCAGGTGTTTGATGAATTTAGTACATGGGTTAAGCTTACAGAGAAGGTGCTTGATGTACCTTTGATCTCTTTTCGATCTGATCATGGCACTGAATTTGAGAATGCTCAGTTTTTGGAATTCTGCAAAGAAAACGATGTGAATCATAACTTTTCAGCCCCAAGAACCCCTCAACAGAACGGAGTTGTTGAGAGAAAGAATCGAACATTGGAAGACATGTCGAGAACGCTGTTGATTTCGAGTGGACTTCCAAGGAATTTTTGGGGAGAAGCTATCAATGCTGCATGATATGTATTAAACAAAGCTATGGTGCGACCTCTTCTTGGGAAAACACCATATGAGCTTTTAAGAGGAAGAAAGCCCAACGTTGCCCACTTGTGTACGTTTGGTTGTAAGTGTTTCGTACATAATAATGACAAAGATAGTCTTGGCAAGATGGATGCTAGGAGTGATGAAGGAACCTTCGTAGGCTATTCTCAGCATAGCAAAGCCTACAAAGTGTTTAACAATAGAACTAAGAAAGTTGAAGATAGTGTTCATGTGGTGTTTGATGAGAGTACCATGGGAGGCGGCTCTATTGTTGATGAAGAGGAAGGAGATCTAGGTTTTCATCTGGTTGAAGAGTCAGAAGTTAGCTTTGAGAAAATTGATCAAGTACAACAGGTTGTTAACCCGACTCAGGTGGACGACGTAGATGATCCTGACATGCCTGCTCTGGAAGATACTGCAAATATTGAAAAATCTGGTGATAATGAGTCTGATCCAAGCGAAGAAGCTACAGAGACTGAAAATCCTAACACTGATCAAGGTCACAACAATGGGGTAGTTGACCTCACTCAGCTTCAGTTAAACTATCAACAAAGAGATGCTCATCCAGTGACCAACATCATCTCAGATTACTCCAAAGGTGTTCAAACACGTTCTTCACTTCAGAATTGATGTGCTTTCAAAGCTTTTCTTTCTGTTATGGAACCCAAAAATGTGGATCAAGCTCCAAAAGATCCAGATTGGGTGTGTGCTGTGTAAGAAGAACTTCATCAATTTGAGAGAAACAAGGTTTGGCACCTAGTTCCACGACCCAAAGATGGAACTGTGATTGGCACACGTTGGGTTTTCAGAAATAAGCTTGATGATTTTGGAAACGTTGTGACAAATAAAGCAAGACTTGTGGTTAAGGGATATAACCAACAAGAGGGGATAGATTATGATGAGACTTTTGCTCCTGTAGCACGTCTTGAGGCAATTCGTCTCTTGATAGCTTATTCACCTCATCATGGCTTCAAGCTTCAACAAATGGATGTTAAGACAACCTTTCTGAATGGATTTTTAAAAGAAGAAGTGTTCGTAAAGGAAACCTCAGGTTTTGAAGATGTCACTCACCCAGATCATGTTTTCAAACTCAAAAAAGCTCTTTATGGTTTAAAGTAAGCACCTCGAGCTTGGTATGACAGGCTTTCTCAGTTCTTGCTCCAACATGGATATGTTCGAGGACAGGTGGATAAGACACTCTTTCTTCTCAAAGAAGGAAAGCACACTCTGGTTGTATAGGTCTATGTGGATGACATAATCTTTGGCTCTACTGATGAAAAACTTGTGAAGAGGTTCGCTAACCTCATGGCCAGTGAATTTGAGATGATTATGGTTGGTGAACTTAAGTTTTTCCTAGGACTTCAGGTTACTCAAGATATGGAAGGAACAAGAGTGCATCAACAAAAGTATCTCAAGGAGTGTGTCAAGAAGTTCGGATTGGACAACTCAAAATCCTTTGACACACCTATCTCTCCTATCACTTCTCTAGGAAAAGATGAAAAATGAAACGAAGGTTGATCAGAATTTGTATCGGGGCATCATAGGTTCTTTACTCTACCTCACGGCAAGAAGATCAAACATCATGTTCAGCGTATGCTTATGTGCCAGATTTCAGTCTGATCCAAGACAATCGCATCTCAAAGCTGTCAAGAGAATTCTAAGATACCTCAAAGGGTCCGATGACTTATGCCTATGGTACCCAACCTCATGTGATTTTGGTCTAGTCGGGTACACGGATGCTGATTTTGCTGGGAACAAAATTGATCATAAGAGTACTTAAGGGATGGCTCAATTTCTTGGACCATGTCTTGTGTCATGGGGTCCAAGAAGCAAAATTCAGTTGCACTCTCTACTACAGAAGCTGAGTACATCGTCGTTGCTGCGTGCTGCACCCAACTTCTTTGGCTCAAGCAATAACTTCATGACTTTGACTTAGAGTATGATGGCATACCTATACTTTGTGACAACACAAGCGCCATCAACATCTCAAAGAACCCTGTACAACATTCACGAACCAAGCACATAGAGATTCGACATCACTTTCTTCGTGACTGTGTCGAGAAAGGGTTGGTGACCATGGATTTTTGCTGAACAAGTGAACAACGTGCTGACATATTCACTAAAGCTCTCAATCGTGAACCCTTTGTATAGTTCCGCATGGAGCTAGGTATGATTTCCCTAAACTAATCTATTTCCCATCTATATTCCCTCAATGATTGACTAGATTAGATGATCTATTTATGATTCAAAAGTTTTATGATCTTGAGGTGTTAAATTTGAATGTTTCCATGTTACATACTCATGAACCATGCACATCATTATGTCTTCATTCTTTGCTTCTTGATTTATGCATCAATTACATGTTGAAACCTTTCTTTGAGCCTTAAAGAGTCCAAACCTGATGTTCCTAACCCTCATTACAAACTCAAGTGATGGTTGACTCTACAGCCTGCCCTAGCCTATCATGTTAGAGATTCTCTATGAGCCTACGTCTGAATGCTTTGCTATAAACGGAGACTTATCTACTTGATTGAAAAATCCACATAAATTATTCTCCCTGGTTCTCTTTGGCACCCCTGTGCAAAACCCCAAAGAACCAGGCGTATTCTCTTTTCAATGGATGTTGGCAAATTGAGTGAAGTTAGTGACTGTGCACTATATGAGGAAAGTCAGGTGTCTGGAATTTTTGTTGGTTAAGTGGTTGACGTAGAACAGGTCAAGAACGTCAGTTTCAGAGTAAGACAAGAATAACCTTTCTCCAACGGTATCTTTTCAAAAATCTGGAAATCTTTTTGTCAAAGGAAATTGCCTTTTCAGTTGCTTTGATTAAAGATCTTGGGAAGATCTAGTTTCTATCTAATCAACTACAGTTCAAGAATAAATAAGGAGAGGGATTCTGATTAAAAGGTACGCTCTCTCTTTCTCGTGCATTATCTCACTCTCTTGCTCTTCTCAATTTCTCTACAATTTCCTTTCTCTCCCAAAAAGCTTCCACCTTTTCAATCGTCAATGGCGTCAAATCCTAACCCCTCCTCTCCCATTCGCGGCACTGAATCTCCGCGAACCCTATCCCTAAAGCTCGGGAAAGTTGTTGATCCCCAAACCATGGCTCTGCTTTTAGCAGCCATTCAAACTGCCAACAAGACCTCTACGCCATTGATGCTTGAAGGTCCCCATTCCACACAAATTCAAGAACCCAACCCTTCATCTCTCAATCCCAACGAATCCTTACCTATTGCTCAAAAAATTCCATCTACCCAAACCCTCAATGAAACTTGCCCTCAATCTCCACAAAATTCCTTACCCGGTTCTTCCAATCCTGCAGAGAGAGAGCAAGTTGAGTTTGAGAACTTGCATCGAGTTGAAAGCCCCAAATCTCAAGACATGCAAGAGAAATTTGACTCTGTTCAAGAAGTCGTGAAGTCAATTGAGGCTATGGAGTCAGGAGATAGAATCTCTGAACCAGTCATCACGGAGAAGACGACTACTGTGCTTTTGACGGGAACTAATGCTCAAGTGAATGACCCAGAACATGTCGTTGACCCAAGCAAGGTGATTGACTCCACTAAGAATCCTGACTCACCACTTCAACCTCTCAACATCGAAGGACACGATGATTCAGAACAAGGTACTCCTAGTGATCCTAACCTCACTCTACTCAAATATGTTGCATCCTCTTCTAAAGTAAAATCAAAAGAAGAAATGGCTAGAGAACTGTTTGAGTATGAAAAGTCCGATGAGGATGATGTGGTGATAACTAAGGAATCTAGAAAACCTAAGACTACGGAGTCTAGTGCTAAGGTTACTAGAAAGAGAGGAAGGGATGTGTCTCCGACACCAATTGGATCTGAAGGTGGAGACTCTGTTGTCTCCAAGAAAACTGTTAAGTCGAAAAAGAGCAAAAAGATGCCCACTCGGTCAAGTAGACGACTCGCTGCAAGTGGCAAACCTAAAAAGTTAGTAAGGAAATCAAAGGTGAAGGAAGTAACATGACAGGACGTGACTTTGTCAAGGAACTCATCATGGACGATGAGTTCATCAATTCCACTGGTTTACAAGGCGTGACTGAGCTGCTATCTCATCAAGGGTGGACTCATCTCTTCCATGAGGAGGAAAGTTTCAATCCGGAGTTAGTTAAAGAGTTCTATAGGTCGTTAACTGTAGAGGACAAAGAGAAGAGGACCATGGGCCATTATGAGTTACATGGTGAGAAATTCACCCTATCAAGAATGGAGTTAGCCACTCTTCTGCAAGTGCCACACAAGGGATTTGCTGAATATCATAGAGCTACATGGCCTGAGGAAGTTGATTCTGCTGAGCTGCTCAAAAAGGTCACACAGGTCGATGACGTTGATGGTGTTCCTTTTGCCACCAACTTCATGAGTGCCGAAAGGAAGGTTCTTTTGGCTTGGGTGATCAGCAACCTGATTCCCCGGGAACAAAAGAGGAGAACTGCTATGATCCAAGACATTCTTGTCATTGATAAAATTCTCAACAAGTAACCTGTCAACTTTGCTCGGTTAGTGCTTCTCCACATGGAATCTATGAAAGATAACCCCACACATGCTCTCCCATATTTCTCTATTGTCAAGAAAGTACTTCTTTATCATGAGGCTTATGAGGCTGAGAAAGAAGTGGAGCACGTACGACTTCTGAAGTCTGACATTGTTCGCAAGATGGGGTATAAACTGATTGATGATAAATGGGTGTCAAGGGATGCAGGCAAGGAAGTGATTTTTGATGTTGAAATGGAAGATGCTGAGTTAGGCATCCATGTTATGGGAAGGGAAAGTGAACAACCTGGTGCCATTATGAAGTTGTTAGCCGAGGTCCAACGTCAAAACCAGGATTTGCTTGAGAAAGTTGGCCAACTCCTGCGTGATCAATCTGCGCTAAAATCTGATGTTCATGACTTATCTGTTGCGCTTGAGGATCTGATCAAGTCAGTGACTTAGCTTGAGTAGCCGGCATCCAGTTCCCTTTTATTTTTCCTTGCACATCTACTATCTCAAAAACATCTTTTCGGTTTCATCTATGTGCTTTTGCTTTCTCTGTGTTGCATGATTCAGACTATTTTTCTTTCGTTGCTATGGATTCCGTATGTATGTTGGATAATTTTCTATTTATGCTTGTTTGATTATCTCTTTTTTGCTTGATTATTTAGATCGATCTTTTTGATGATGCCAAAAGGGGGAAAAGGATGGGGGTAGATAAAAATAATGGGATTTTTATGCTGAATTACATGAGGGTTATCCAACTTAAGGGAAACTTTTGGCTAACTTCAATATTATTGCATATTCTGTTCGAATTTGGGTATTTCTTTGATTATACAGGATAAAAAAGTTTGTCACCATCAAAAAGGGGGAATTTGTTAAAAAAGCTGGAGGCTTTGATTTTGATGGGTCCAAACGTCTATCACGTGAACGACCTCGAGCCTTTGAAAAGACTTGCCAACGTTAGTCAGGTCGTCGACATGTGTTAAATGCAGATCGCGGAGATCTTGAAGACGCGTGAGATCTTGGTAGTTTGGATAGTATAAACTTGTTTTAGGAAAGATCTTATGCAGATTATATTGTAAGCTGTGTATGCCTTTATCCTAAGCCGTTATTGATTGTAATCCTTTTATATGCTTAGGATGATTTTGTAAAGATAATAGAAATAATATCTTGCCATAACCGAATTGAAAGATATTATTCTCTCTTATCTGACCTAGTTCGTGTGTATTTAATCTGAGGCTTTAGGTTAGATAGAGCACGAACTCATACTCCATTTTGTGCTAAGAAAGAAACGAGAGTTCGAGAAGAAGACGTAGGCTTTTGTTAGATTGAGTGCGGGTTGTAGTTATTCAGTCCACAACGAGTTCTAGAGTGCTTGGGAAGTAGGTCTAGATCCAGGGTGTTTGTGTAACTAGTCCAAAAGATCAATAAAGAAAGCTACGACTTTTAATCCTTCCAAGCGAGAATTTGGAAGGGAGTAGTTTTTACACTTGGTTGATTGAGTTAATCAAACAAGTGTTTCCACTATAAAAAATTTCGTGTTCAAGTAAGTCTTTCTTGTAGTTCATTTCCGCTACATTTACTTAAAAGGTTGACGACTTAGTTGAGGTCGACAACCTAGACGTACTAACGATCCTACAGTATGATTAGAAATATATTATCTTTCCATAACATAATTGGAAGATAATATCTTTCTATTTGACCTAGTTTTTTATCTATTTTAACCTAGAGATTAGGCTAAGATAGAACGAACTCAAACTCTACATTTGTGAAAGAGAAACACTAACGTGTTCAAGGGTTTGAAAGAAGAATATAGTTCATATGCTCGATAGTTGATTGAGAATAGGGCTTTACTCGGTTCAAACGAGTGATAGCATACTTGGGAAGTAGGGTTAGCTTTGGGTTGTTCTTGTAAACATATTCGAAACATTAATAAAGCAATCTACGAATTTTAATCCTTCTAGGTGAGAACTTGGAAGGGAGTGGGTTTCACACTTGATTGACAGAGTTCGTTGATCAAGTGTTTCCACTATAAAAAATATTTTGTCAAGTAAGTCTTTTTTGTTATTAGTTTTCGATGCATATACTTTGAGGTCGACGACTTAGTTTAGGTCGATGACCTAGACGTACTAACGATCCTACAATTGGTATCAGAGCCTTGACTTTAGATTTATTTTAGCACTTCATGTTTACAAGAAAGATGACTTCGACGAATACAACAATCAATGATTCATTCTGGAAACCACCGGTGCTCAAGGCTGGTGAGTATGATTGGTAGGTGGAACAAATGGAAAGTTCTCGGGAAAAGAAGGTTCTCCATCATGCTTTATCTCTTGGAGGTCTAAAGAAAGTTGTTCAATACAAAATGGCCAAAGAAATTTGGGATGCTCTCCAACGGCTTCATCAAGGGAATGATGGTGTGAAGAAGGATCACATCATAACTTTAGAAAGAAAGTGTAAAAGAATGAGTCAAGAAAAGAATGAGTCTTTGGGTGACTATCACTCATGATTTCAAGATGTGGTTAGACAACTTGAGTTTCTTGGTTTTGAAAATTCCTCAACAAAAGTAAGTTAACAAACTGATCCAATGGCTCAACTCAAAATGGAACGAAGCTGCTGCTACGCTGCTAACTAACAATGAGACCAAGACTCTCACCTTGGAAGATTTCATTGGAAAGTTGACTATGTATGGAGGAATCAAGGAACGACGAGATGATCTCTTTGAAACTGATAAGGTTAAAAACTTTGCCTTGAAAGTGGAAAGAGCTTTTTATCTTGCTCAAACTAAAGAAGATCAAGTCGGTGTTGATGATGACGTAGCACTCATAACAAGGGCTATGAAGAGACTTTGGAATCAAAACAAAGTTCCTTCAAAAGGTTCTAAACCAACCCGAGACATGAAGGATGTCGTGTGCTATCACTGCTTAAGAAAGGGACACTTCACAAGAAACTGTGTCAAAAGAAAAATTGAAGGTGGCAAAAATGCTTTGTTGGCCACCTGGGAGACTCTAACGCTGAAGAAGACTCAAGCCAACAAGAAGAAGTCTATTTCATGGCAGTTGATTCCTCAATAGAGGTACAAGATTTTGAACGCTTATCTATTTTGTCTAGCATGACAAAAGAACAATTGCATGCTATAGTTGAAAAGTTGGAGACTAAGGTTTCTAAACTAAGGTTTCCAAACTCAGTGAAAGACTTGAAGAAAAAGATGATAACATCTCTAACTTAATGGATGATAACAAATGATGGCCTCAAAAGTAGTATAAGTTAGAAAAGGAACTTCCATTTCGAAGTCTGTAGTTTGCAAAACTTGTGATGATTTAAAGATTGAAGTGGAGAACTTAAAGAAGAAAGTCACCAACCTGGAAGGAGAAAATTTCATATTAAAACTTGGAAATTTTAAGTTAGCTAATGATCTTGAGAATTTGAAAATAAGTGATGAGATTAAAAAGAAAAAATGGATCGAAGAGTTTGTTGTTAGGAAAACCGCCGAGGACTACGCAAAGACATTTGTAAGGTCAACAACATAAAGCATCTTGCAGGTCATCAATTTTGTTTTTCTTCCTCCTTATCACTACACACATGTGAAAATAGTGAGTGTTATGATCTCCATCTTTTAGAGCATTCGTTCTCGCTTTTTGCACCCAAAACAAGTATACTTGCTGCAACACTTCTTCAAGATTAGTTCCCAGTTTACTTGGAAGGGAGTATTTTCACACTTTATTCACAGAGTTCTTTGATCAATTGTTTCCACTATAAAATCATTGTGTCAAGTAAGTCTTTTATATTATTAGTTTCCGCTGCATATACTTTGAGGTCGACGACTTAGTTGAGGTCGACGACTTAGACGTACTAACGATCGTACAATTGGTGTCAAAGCCTTGGATTTAGATTGATTTTAGTACTTCATGTTTATAGGAAAGATGAATTCGACGAACACAACAATCAATGATTCATTCTGGAAACCACCGGTGCTCAAGGCCATTGAGTATGATTGGTAGGTGGAACAAATGGAAACCCACATATGATCTCTTGATGGACAGCTCAAAAAGGTTATTGAGATGGGCCTAGAAACATTTCTCACTAATGATGGAAAGGAAGTAAAGAAGAAGGAAGACTACAATGATGTTGACTTCAAAAAGATGGAGAAGAATTCTCGGGCAAAGAAGGCTAACCACCATGTTTTATCTCTTGGAGGTCTAAAGAAAGTTGTGCAATACACTATGGCCAAAGAATTCTTTTCCGGACGCTGTCAAATGACTTCATCCAGGGAATTATGATGTAAAGAAAGATTGCATCATAACTTTAGAAAGAGAGTATGAAGGAATGTGTCAAGAAAAGAATGAGTCTTTGGGTGACTATCAGTCATGATTTCAAGCTGTGGTTAGACAAATTGAGTTTCTTGGTGCGAAAATCCCTCAACGGAAGTAAGTCATCAAACTGATCTAATGGCTCAACTCTTAATGGAATGAAGTTGTTGCCGCGTTGCTAACTTACAGTGAGACCAAGACTCTTGGAAGATGTATTGGAAAGTTGACTATGTATGGAGGATTAAATCAATGATGAGATGATCGCTTTGAAACTAACAAAGTTAAAAACAATGCCTTAAAAGTGGAAAAAGCTTTTGATCTTGCTCAAACTAAAGAAGATCAAGTCTATGTTGATAATGAGGTAGCACTCATAACAAGGGCTATGAAGTGACTTTTGGAATCAAAGCAAAGTTCCTTTAAAAGGTTCTAAACCAACCAGTGACATGAAGGATGTCGTGTGCTATCACTGCTTAGGGAAGGGACACTTCGCAAGAAACTTTCTCAAAAGAAAAGTTGAAGGTGGCAAAAATGCTATGTTGGCCACCTGGGAGACTCTGACGTTGAAAAAGACTCAAGCCAACAAGAAGAAGTCTGTCTCATGGCATTTGATTCTTCAAAAGAGGTACAAGATTTTGAAGTCTTATCTATTTTTTCTAGCAAAACCAAAGAACAATTTCATGCTATCATTGAGAAGTTGGAAACTAAGCTTCCGAACTCAATGAAAGACTTGAAGAAAGAGATGATAACATCTTTAACTTAATCGATCATAACAAATGATGGTCTCAAAAGTATTTTAAGTTGGAAAAGGAACTTCCATTCTGATGTCTAGAGTTTGCTAAACTTGGTGGAAAACTTAGAGAAGAAAGTCACTGATGATGTCCAAAACAGTAAAATAAGAAGTGGGCCCGGGGTACCAAGAATAAGTAGGCCCGGAGAGATTCCCAAGGGCGATTCAAGGACCCACATCCATACCCTTCGTTTATTTAAACAAAACACATACCCTCGCGAGGTCTCGCAAATCCTCGGGACGAGGTCTAGACCTCGCCACCGACTCTACTAAACACACCCGCCCACCCAGACCAATCACAAGCGGCCTCATTCCCGAGCCAATCACAAGCGACCTCATCCTCGAACCAATCACAAGCGGCCTCGTTCCCGGACCAATAAAAATCCCCTATTCCGGGCGCCCCACATCGGACCTGGGCCTAAACTCGGCTCCCCAATTCTCTATAAATAGAGGAGAACCTCGTAGGAGGAAGGGGTTGAAAAACCCCTTGAACTCAAGAACTCTCTTGCTTGTTAAAGATCGACGGGATAGAAACATCGTCAAAAGACCTCGCTACAGACAGGAGAAGTCCACAAAAAGACTTCAAGTCGTACAAAGACCTCGCCCACACTAAAGACCTCGCTACAAAAATATCACAAAGCTCTCTACACCACGAACCCAAATCTACCTCGCCCTAGAGTCAACCTCGCAACATTTAGGTTTGATCTCGGAACTTCGTAGGAGGTCTAGGTGTAATTCTCAAATTTGTTCATCAGCCTCGTAGGTTTGTAACCTCGTTATTGGGAGAAAATCATAAATAAAGGAGCAAGTGTTTGTACTCTCAAATATAATAATCTTGTTCCTTTTCTCGTAGCGTAGCCGTTATTTCGGGTTTCATCACTGGCGCCGTCTGTGGGAAACTTCTTCATCCTAAGCAGTCTCCCGTTTAGTGCGAACCTTGACTCCTTAAAACCCCTCAAAATGGCTTGCCCAAACAATTTCTTCCCCCAACATCCCGACAACATGGCCGAGACCCCTTCGTGGATGACGGCAGGTCCCTTGGGGTACCCTTTTGTGGTTCCGCCAGGTTGGACGTACAACATTCCACAAAACCCATACCCGTTCCAGGGGTACGAACAGGGTGGCGCGCCTCCTAACCCGTCTCCCTACCCGGGTTACGGGAAGTACCAACAGGGCCAAGCTTCCCCATATGTCCCGATTCCCTCCCAAGGGCAACCTCACTCCGAGTACTTGCCCGCGTATGTCCCTGGATATATGCCGGGGCAGGAGGCGCCCACCAACGGCTCCACCAGAGAAAGACCCTCCCGAGATCCGATGCAGATCTCGCGATCCCTTTCGCGATGTGCAGGGAGGCGTGACACGGAGTTGTCCGAAACGGCGGCAAGCGCGGCACGCCCTCTGGCAAAGTCAAAATCAAAATCTGCCCGCCCGTCCGTCGAGAGTGGATACAAGAATCCCTTTGTGCCTGAGATCCAGGATGCACACATGCCCAAGGGTTTCCATTGGCCGCAAATGGGGCTCTACGACGGCACGGCCGACCCCGAGGACCACATAAAACACTACACCGTCCAGATGAACGTCAACTCCTACAATGACGCCATTTTCTGCCGCATCTTCCCGACCACTCTGGACAAGGCGGCAATGACGTGGTTCACCAGCCTTAAGGTCGAGTCGATAGCCTCATTTTCTCAACTATGCGAGTCTTTCATCGGACACTTCAACGGCTCCAGGAAGCGCAAGAAGAACATGCGCGATCTCCGCGACATTGAGCAAGGAGAAAACGAGAAACTGGGTACCTTTTTTACGAGGTTCACAACCGCAGTTGCAGAGATCGCACAAATCGACGAGTCATCGGTGCGAGATAACCTCATGGGCAACCTTCGCCAGGGGGATTTTAAGTGTCGCATTTTTCTTAAGAACCCGACGACGTATGAGAGTCTGTGTGCTCGGATCACGGCGTAGGTCTACACCGAGGACGCTGCCAGCCAGAGCTCGCGACCGAGGACCGATAGGGAAATCGTGACCGAGGTTAAGGGGAAGGCTAAAGTGGCTGCACCGGCCGCGAGGGATGCATACATGACGCAAACTCACGACCGGTGCGCCGATTACAAGAGCAAAAACAACAACAACCGAAACAACAACAACAACAAAGGCAACAACAACAACGACAATAGAAACAACAACCGCTACGACAACCGCGGGAGTGGCGGTGGGGGTTGGAGCTGCTTTGGCGGGAGGCCACGAGGTTACAAGGGCAAAGGTGGCCCCGCCTACAATCCAAATGAAAAAAGGCGTGCCAACCCCGCGTCGGGAGCCAACCTCATGCAGCAGTGACCAACCCAGTCTCGACCAAGCAACGCGGAGCAACACGCTCCGACGAGGCAGTCGCGTTCCGGACAAGCCGCGGCGCCCGATGGATACATCAATACCATCTCGAGCGGTCCCTCGCTGGCAGGTTCGAGCCAGGCAGAGAGAAAGAGATACGCGAGGGCAAGTCACCATGAGCCCTCGGTATACAACGTGAAGCAGACCTCACGGTCCCACGTAGGTATGGCTTTCACCTCCGAGGATGCCGAGGGAATCCACATGCCCCACTCCGATGTTGGTAGGGTTTCTTGACAACAAATAAATTTATAAGTCAAGACCCCGCTGAGTACAGTGGAGTCAGGATCGTTCCACAAGAAGCAAGGTTGTTTGTCTATCAATCTAATAAAAATCAAATAAAATCAAACACAATCACTCACGAGATGCCTCGTTAACGACCTTGTCAGGATCGTTACCGAACCACCGAATACAAAAATAACAATTAACGACCTAATAAAATTCTAATTAATAATCGGTACCGAAGCAAGTATTCAGCAACGAAGATTTATCAGAAATAATTCAATTTAAACAAAAATCTAGGATAAGGGACACCACAACATAGCCAAGCATAAGAATTTGTAAGAAGATAAGATCATGCCTTTTAATAGATAGAGTCATCAACTTTCATTTACTTAACAAGTAAATTAATCTATTTTCATAAACTAACTCACTCAATTGCTTGTTTTGGATCTAAAGCTTGAAACTTTCGTCTTCAAACAATATCAACCTTCAAGTTACTAACTTTCTCTTTCAATCAAGTTAAAACTCAAATTACCTCAACTCCCGCTTCGATATTAAGCACAACACACAATCTCAATAAAGATAAAAGACATTCAACACACAATCTTACTCATCAAACATGCTCAACCATGCCGGGCTTAACCCCGACCCTAGAAAAATAGACTAGTCACTACTCATGATTAAGAAACTAAAAACTTCAATAAAAACAAACATTGAAACAAAACTCAAATTTAAATTAATAACAAAAATATCGTCTTACAGAGATTCAAAAGGAAACCAAAACAAAATAATCACCGAACAAACTCGATCAACGAACCTCGGAAAGCGTCGTTACCGAACCTCCTCACCGACTTCCGATCCGGTTCTCTCTCCTTCGGCCTTCCTCCAAATCTCCTCCAAAACTAGCTCTAAAATTTTACTCCCAAATTAAGCCCCCCTTTTCTATGCTAGATAGAAGGGTATTTATACTAGAAAATCCTAAAAAACTAAAAAGGCTAAAAGATAAAAACTTTCCTAAAAAGACAGAAACAATCTCTAAAAGATAGAAATAAAATCTAGAAAGATATTAAACCCTAAAATACATATTCTAATAACCCATAAAGATTCTAAAAAGATACTCAACCGATACGGAAATAAATTCCCGCTCAGGATCGGTGAATAATAAAATAATACTCCGAAATCTTCTTCTTCGTGACCTCGTTAACGAGCCCTCACAGCCTCATTAACGAGCCTGGGGTTTTGTTTTCTTCAACACCTCCATTCGTATTCTCGAGCCTTGACTTCTTAAATCTTGCATTTTCCCGTCCTTCACTGTGATGCTCCAAATTTAGCTCCTTTTAGCTCCTTTCCTTGCTAAAACCTGCAAAATACACAAAATAGCGTAGATTCCACTCTTTTCATAGATTTATGCAAAACTAACTAAAATTACTCAAAAGTAAACCTAAACTAGACAAAATTAATCCTAATAAGCAAAGAAAACCTATCAAAACCTATACCAAAAATGCGAACATCAAAATACCCCATACTTAGACTTGCTTGTCCTCAAGCAATAAACAAGATACTAACCAAAACCAAAACAAATCATGCTTATCAAGACATAGCCATCTTCAAAAAGTAACATCTACACATAAGAAAATTATAGCAAAAGACTATTAACATCCTCACACATATATGCACTTAAATAGACATAAAATAATACAATCCAACCTCTCAAGGGATATAATGTGTTTCGCTCAACTATCATGTGTTTGGGCTTATATTTTCAATCTCTCAACTCATCCTATATACAAAAACTCATAGAAGTTGGAACTTATATCACCAATACTCTCCACCCAAGATTTGTCAAAACAAGCAAAGAATCATCAAGAGAACTTAGGCTCAATGAAAAACTTCATAGAAGCTTCCATTCGGTCGGGTTGTAATGGGGCTTGGTAAAGACAAATAGGCGTGGAAATATTTTGGTCATGTGGTGCTAATAATATCCGGGAATCAAAGACTCCTAAAAACTCACACATAACATCAAAACTCTCGTATAAGATAACCAAACTTACTTTCATATTATGCACACTTATTTTTACTCACCCTTTATCATTCTAGAAAGTCTCATAATCAAAAATAAAAGAATCTCTCGATATTATCTTTAAACACAAATGCACTTCAACTTTTCCTTTTTCTTTCTTTTTTTTTTTCGCTGCCTCGTTAAAGAACCCACATCCGGGTCGTTAACGATCCACCGTATACATTTCTTCCCTTTAAAACTTAATTGTGCATCTTTTATCAAGAGACCTTTCTTACATGTAATAACAGGAGACTTCCAAATCTACCCTTCCCAAATACCCTTTAATTCAAGCAAATAGAAACTCTTTTCTTTTCAACAAAACACAAAACTTTACCTCTCCAATCTAAGTCCTAATTCCCGGATAGGGTCAAGCTTATCTCGGCTAGGGAATAATTTTTGTGGAGCTAAATATAAAAGGTTTCAGGCCAAAATTGGTTATCAAAAGAAGGAATAATGTAAAGGTAGATAGGGGATAATAGGGCTCATAAAAATAAGTTCTCTATCATATGATCTTCACAAGTAATGAACTAAAAATCTTATAAGGGTCTCAAGAAATAGATAACCATCACAATTCCAAGAGATAATATGCATAAGGAGAGTAAATCACACCAAAAAGAAGAGGGATTTATAAATGTTCTCCCTATAAGGCCAAAAATAACTCACAAGGTAGATTGTTGTTGCATTGCTTCATCTATGCTATAAAGTATATGTGCTCAATTTCATCTAATGCTATTCTCTTCTAAAAACAATAATTTCAATTTTTAAGAATCCGGCTATACTTTCAAAGACATATTTGCAAGGAATTATATGATTAAACTAATGATTGCTATCATAGAACTTTTAAGAAGAGATATCTATCAATTCTAAACTCTTTTTGGATTTTTCAAATTTTTCAAACTTTTTGGTTTTTTTTTTCGATTTTTTCAGTTTAAAAGAAATAACAACTACACAAAAACACCTAGGACATAATTTTTCTACTTTCTTCCCACCCCATACTTAAAATTACAGTGTCCCCACTGTAAGAAAAATAAAAAGAAAAGGGAAAAGAAATAGAAAAGAAAACAAAAAATTAAAAAGAAAATGAAAGACATAAAACTTACAAAAGTGGAACAAGGAAAGGAAACTTCATCTTGAGCTTGATCAACGGTTCGGTGGAGGAAAATAGTGCTCAAAGTGCCCCATGAAGTCATACATCGTCCTCCAACGCTCAGCATCCTCCGCCTCTCTCTGACGTTGTCGCTCGTCCTCCCTCGACATGCGTGCGGAGTAGACGGTTTCCCATCTATCCATCCTCCGATGAATGTGATCGGTCTGAAGGTGAAGCTGCTGCATCCGTGCAGAAAGATCCTCGGCCCATGGTGGTGGTATGCTCGATCTTGTGTACTCGGGCTGAGGAGGTGGTGGGTAGTGAGGCTGGAAATGATCTTGGTACATCACCGGGTTGTAAGGCATTAAGCCATATGCATGAGGGTCAACAGGAGCTGGTGGAGGGTCGACAGGAGCTTGCGGCACCTCGTTAACGAAGCTGGTTGCCTCGTTAACAGTGTTGGGCGGTGGCTGGAAATGGTCGTTAACGACCCTTGTTGGCTCGTTGACGAAGATATTGCCTCCTAATTCCTCCGTCTCCATGTCTTCTTCTGTAAAGTTGAGCTCCTCAGTGCCTCCCTCGGTGTCGGCTTCCTCGGTATCATTGCCTACGACCTCGGTATCCTCTTGCTCATCTTCTTCTTCATATTAGTCCACATCGTCCCGCTCAAACCGGGTGTGACATGGCCTAAGTGAGAGCTCATCTTCCGGTTTTGGCTCCAATGGGTAAGGCTGGCCCGTCCACACCTCGTACCAATTTGGTACGTAGAGTAGCTCGTACATGTCGAGGGATGGTATGACGACTTGATCTCGAACCTTCACTTTGTAGCCTCCCTCGGCTTGCACGAAAATCCCGGTGCTATACCAATAATTTTTGTTGAGGAGTTGAGCGTGGGCCGGTGTGTAGCGGGTGAGATCCACTCCAAGATTCTTAGCCAAGAGGCTAACCAAATTGCCACACCATACCTCCTTGGACTTGTGGGCTTCTCGACGTAGTAGAGCCATTCGTACCCCAAATTCAAGGGGCCAGGCTCCTCGAAGAGGATGGTGCGGAAGCAAGCAACCTCCGTCCTTGTAGACCGGTTCAACTCCTTCTTCGGCCAGAATAGTGCGGCGAGGACTCTCAAGATGATCCGGAAGATGGGGTTGACTATGGTTGCCCCGGATAGCGCCGCGGTGGAGGATTGAACCTCTCCGGTGATGTAGCTCCAAGTGCGGGTCACTTGGTAGTCCTTCAAGCTATAGTCTCTAGACGGGTTTGGGAGCTCCAAGATTGCATTGAACTCCGCCATGGTGAAGTCACGGTCCTCGTTACCGAGCCGGAACCGAATGCGTCCCGCCGAGATTTTCGACGAGAAGTTGGTCTCCAAGGTGGCCAAGAACTCGGATGTGAGGGCCGGATAATGTGGCAAGCTCTCTTGCTTCAATAAGTGAGCGGCCCCAAGGATGGCAAAAGCGTCCTTGACATCCGTGTAGATGCCCGTAGAGACGGCGCTAGACTTCGAGAACCATCGGGTGTAATGGTCCTTCTCCAAGAAATCCCGGTAGCGCTGTACTTGGCTTTGACTGCTCAAAATCACATCGTCCACCCGGGGTGGAGATGGAGACCTGTGGTTTCTCCTCTTGTTCTGGGCTCGGGTAGCGGGTCTGCTTGAACTAGCCATGGATCCTACAAAATAATCGAAAATTTTCCAAGATAAGATCCACTCAAAAATAATAGGTACGAGACCCCATACTTGGTCTCAAAATTAACCTCGGAATTATTCATAAACTACCCAATTGGGTTGTTCACGAAGCTGGCCTCGGATTAAGCATTGATGAAGTGCAGGGTCGTTAACGAGCCACCGAGAGCGAAACCAGTAATGTCCGAAATTGAATCTACCTCTAATTCAGCACAAATCAAGCATGCAATCTTATATTATTCTCCACAATTCCCTCATTGGGTAAAAGCACCCCATACTTACTCAATTACCCATCCCGAACATGCTAAAAATTTCCCGAAATTTTGACATGCAAAGTTCGAACTTTTAGATCTAGAACAAGAAAAATTCATGCTTTCTTAACTAAAGGGTTACAATAGCTAATCTATCATGGATAATCTTACCTAAAACATGAACAGCTAAGCATAATCAAGAATTTTAGAACTGAATTTAGGCATGCTCATCGATCTCCCTAAAAATCATGATTCAAGATATGAAATTTAACCCTATAGATACTCAATCATGCAAATTCAAGCAAGGGTTTAGAAATCATACCGGAGAACCGAGAATTAAAAGGACAAGGGTCGGGATCGGGGTAGGTTAACGAGCTCGTCGTCGACGGTGAAAGGGCCTTCGAACTTCGGTAACGATGGCGTCTCCGGTGGTCGTTAACGTGGGATTGCCGACTCGGTAGGAGAAAAGGGAAAGGGATTGAGAGAGTTTTGGGTTTGAGAGTGAATGTGGGAGAGATTGTGGTAGAATTTTGGGAGGGGTAGAAGGGTTTTTGTAGGAGGGGTAAAGATAGAGGGGGTGGCGGCTAGGGTTAGAAAATGTTAACTGGGTTAGAATTACTTACCTGCCCCGTATTGTGACGAATCGGGTCGTCCGAACTGGGTCGTTAACGACCCTGAGTGGGTCGTTAACGAGCCACCGTAGCCTCCTTGAGTGCATTTCGACCCCTTTTTTTCTGAAATCTTGTTAGCTCAAAAAAAATCTTATTTCTATCCTATTTAAACTAAAAAAGAAAAATAAAAGAAAGCTAGGAAATAATCTAAAAGAAAAATAAAATAAAATAAAATAAAATAAACCTATTCTAAAAAGCGGGTTACCTCCCGTAAGCGCTATGTTTAACGTCGTTAGCCCGACGAGCTCTCTTGCTAGTCTCATGGTGGTTCATGTCTGGTCATGTTAGGGTCTTCAAATACCGTGCCTGTAGCTTTACTGCCTCTGTGCACTTGAATTGCTAAATTGGGACCTTCTTCTTCTATTAGTAAGCTCGATATCCCTGGGTTAATGGTATAGTCTGAAAGCCAAGGTGGTTTGGTCTTTTCTGTAACCTCTGTAGTAGGGCCTTTGTGCATGGGAGCATCATTGATCGGCAGATGTGGCTCGGTAGGGGTTGTGGTGTCTGGTTCGGGTTGAGTCAACTGTAGTTGTGCCACTCCAATTGGGTCGTTAGCTTTCTGATCTAAATTGAATTCCACCCGTTCCTCTCCTATATCAAAAGTGAGGAGTCCCTTACGCACATCAACTCTTGCTCCTGCTGTGGCTAAGAATGGTTGCCCTATAATTATGGGGACATGAGGGTCTTCAGGCATATCAAGGACAATAAAATCATTTGGTATGAAGAATTTCCCGACTTGAATAGGGTAATCGTCCACTACTCCTGTTGCTTTCACACTTGATCCATCTGCCATGTACAGATTCATGTCTACTGGTTCTAGTGGTCCCATATTGGCTTTAGACCAGATTGAGAGTGGAACAAGACTAGCACTGGCACCAAGATCGCATAAAGCTTTGAACTTGTGGTTGCCTATGCCGATTGTGATTGCAAACCTCCCAGGATCTCCAAGCTTTTCTGGAAGAGCTATGGATCTGACCTCGCCCTGCAGCTCTGTAATAGATCTTTTCCTGCTAAGAATATCTTTCAAAAATTTTGTGTAAGCCGGCATTTCGCTTAGGGCCTCAGCGAATGGGATGGAAATATTAATGCCCTGAAGAATCTTAACGAAACGCTTGAACTTACTCTCAGTAGAGTCCATAGATTTCTTAGTTGGAAATGGAAGAGTTTTCACCATTCTCGGAACCAAGTTAGGCTCGAGAGGTGAGAGTACCGGGTCGACACTGGGGTCGTTTGGTGTCCTCGGCGGTGGGGTCGTTAACGAGCCTGGGATTGAGAGGAGGACTCGGTTTAGTAAACTTACCTGGGCTGGGCTCGTCAGGAATCCTCGGAGCCTCGTCATCCTGGCTTGTAGGCTTGGTACTAGGTCTCGTTGGCTCGTTAACGAGCTGGCTGGCGAGATCTTGTTCCTCCTTCTCTTCAGCTTGAATTCTCTCCGGTAGTGTCTTCCCGCTTCTAAGGTGTACTGCTGCTATTTGGCCTCTAGGGTTCTCTTCGGTACGACCCGGGAGTTGCCCTTGTGGTCTTGGAATCCGTGCAGCAAGGTCTCCTAGTTGGGAATCAACACTCTTCTTCCAAATATCGAACTCTCCCCATCTTTTATCCAATCCATTGATGCCCTCTTTAATCTCTTGAGCCCATGATGGTGTCTCCTGATGGCCTGGAGGTCGATATGGTGCAGGTCGTCTATCTTGCGGGGGCCCTGTGTAATTATGATTTGCATTCTGATTGCCCCATGATTGATAGTTGTTCGACCTGTCATTGTAATTAGGCTGGTTCCTGTAGGGTCCTCTCATGTAATTCATCTCAGCTATCGTCTCAGCGGTTCTAACCTGCTCAATGTTAGTGCAAGCAGAAGTACTATGCGCAGAAGAACCACATTCTTGACATGATTGAGAGGATTTCAGAAAACTTACCTGTTTCCTCAAACGGTTGACCTCATCTTGTAAGAATTGATTTTTAACATCGGGGTCAACTTCATCTCGATTGGGCACATAGAGACGTTTTTGAGTTTGTGGAGCCTGCTGGGTTCCGTACATAGCATCGTAATTCGCCAGCTTGTCCAACAGTTCCCACGCCTCTGTCGGGTTCATCTCTATAAAACCGCACGCAGTATGCGTGTTGATGCGGTTCTTGGTCTCTGTGTTGATACCCTGAAAAAAGATTTCTTGCAATACATATAATGGTTGCCCATGAGTAGGGCATTGTCTAAGCATCTCTTTAAATCTTTCCCATGTTTCAACAAATGTCTCATTAGGCAACTGGTGATAAGAGGTGATACGTTTCCTTAACTCCGTTGTCTTAGGAGGAGGGAAAAACTTTGTAAGAAATTGATCACACAAAGCTTTCCAAGTCCTGATAGACTTAGAAGGTAGGCTCTCTAACCAGTTCAGGGCCTTTCCAGTAAGTGACCATCTAAAAGCTTTTAACAGAACATATTCTAGTGAGACACCTTCAGCAGCTATGGTGTCACATAAATCAAGAAAATTTCTAATATGTTCCATAGGGCACTCAGCAGGTTTCCCTTCAAACTGAGCCCGTTTAATCAAGGATATAAATTGAGACTTGATCTCAAAAGGTTTCTCTATCGCAGGAAGCACAATAGGAGATTCTGGCACCCTCAGTTCCGGATGCATGTATTGCTTGGCATTCCTTGGATAGGCGTTTAGCTCTT
This sequence comes from Fallopia convolvulus, assembly GCA_964016875.1. Lineage (NCBI taxonomy): Eukaryota > Viridiplantae > Streptophyta > Magnoliopsida > Caryophyllales > Polygonaceae > Fallopia > Fallopia convolvulus. The sequence goes on from OZ024730.1 coordinate 24,093,280, forward strand.
CTTGCAGTCGAGCCTTGTCTGCATCAGCGCCGTCCTTCTCGGCTCTTAGTGCCTCCATCTGGGTCCGGAGGATCTATAGCTCTCGAGCCATCTCTTCAGCTGTGGCCATGGCTCGGTTTTCTCGGAGTCGTCGGTGCAGGGAACGTTCGGGTTCTGAGTAATAACTGGAGCTATCAAACTGAAGCCTTCTTCGTCCTACCGGCATACACTGAGAAAACAAACAAAGAAAACAAAAATTAAAAACAAAAACGGGGTCGGGCTCGTCCCGATCCCAAAGATAAACTAACAACTCGTTGCTTCCCCGACAACGGCGCCAATTTGTTGAAAGGGTTTCTCGGCCAACAAATAAATTTGTAAGTCAAGACCCCGCTGAGTACAGTGGAGTCAGGATCGTTCCACAGGAAGCAAGGTTGTTTGTCTATCAATCTAATAAAAATCAAACAAAATCAAACACAATCACTCACGAGATGCCTCGTTAACGACCTTGTCAGGATCGTTACCGAACCACCGAATATAAAAACATCAATTAACGAACTAATAAAATTCTAATTAATACTCGGTATCGAAGTAAGCATTCAACAACGAAGATTTATCAGAAATAATTCAATAAAAACAAATATCTAGGATAAGGGACACCACAGCATAGCCAAGCATAAGAATTCGTAAGTAGATAAGATCATGCCCTTAAATAGATAGAGTCATCAACTTTCATTGACTTGACAGGTAAATTAATCTATTTTCATAAACCAACTCACTCAATTGCTTGTTTTGGATCTAAAGCTTGAAACCTTCGTTTTCAAACAATATCAACCTTCAAGTTACTAACTTTCTCTTTCAATCAAGTTAAAACTCAAATTACCTCAACTCCCGTTTCGGTATTAAGCACAACAAACAATCTCAATAAAAATAAAAGGCATTTAAAACACTACCTTACTTCATCAAACATGCTCAACTATGCCGGGCTTAACCCCGACCCTAGAAAAATAACTACTCACTACTCATGATTAAGAAACCAAAAACTTCAATAAAAACAAACATGAAAACAAAACTCAAACTTAAATTAATAACAAAAATATCGTCTTACATAGAATTAGAAGAAAAACCAAAACAAAACAATCACCAAACCACAAACTCGATCAACGAACCTCGGAAACCGTCATCACCGACCCCTCGTCACCGACTTCCAATCCGGCAGCCTTTCCTTCCTTCTCCAAAACTAGCTCTAAAACTCTACTCCAAAAATCCCCCCCCCCCCTTTCTATGCTAGATAGAAGGGTATTTATACTAGAAAATCCTAAAAAACTAAAAAGCTAAAAGATAAAAACTTTCCTAAAAAGATAGAAACAATCTCTAAAAGATAGAAATAAAATCTGAAAAGATATTAAACCCTAAAATACATATTCTATTAACCCATAAAGATTCTAAAAAGGTACTCAACCGATACGGAAATAAATTCCCACTAAGGATCGGTGAATAATAAAATAATACTCCGAATTCTTCTTCGTCGTGGCCTCGTTAACGACCCTTCACAGCCTCGTTAACGAGCCTGGGGTTTTGTTTTCTTCAACACCTCCTCTCGTTTTCTTGAGCTTCGACTTCTTAAATCTTGCACTTTCCCGTCCTTCATTGTGATGCTCCAAATTTAGCTCCATTTAGCTCCTTTCCTAGCTAAAACCTGCAAAATACACAAAATAGCGTAGATTCCACTTTTTTCGCAGATTTATACAAAACTAACTAAAAACACTTAAAACGAAACCTAAACTAGACAAAATTAATCCTAATAAACAAAGAAAACCTATCAAAAACTATACCAAAAATGCGAACATCAGGAATCAACACTCCTCTTCCAAATATCGAACTCTCCCCATCTTTTATCCTGCCGGTTCAGCTTGGCTTGGACGTCATCAACCTTGTTGTTCACTCTGTTGATGCTCTCTTTAATCTCCTGAACCCATGATGGCGTCTCCTGATGGCCTGGAGGTCGATATGGTGCATGTCGTCTATCTTGCGGGGGCCCTGTGTAATTATGATTTGTATTCTGATTGCCCCATGGTTGATAGTTGTTTGACCTGTCATTATAATTAGGCTGGTTCCTGTAGGGTCCTCTCATGTAATTCATCTCAGCTATCGTCTCAGCGGTTCTAACCTGCTCAATGTTAGTGCAAGCAGAAGTACTATGCGCAGAAGAACCACATTCTTGACATGATTGAGAGGATTTCAGAAAACTTACCTGTTTCCTCAAACGGTTGAACTCATCTTGTAAGAATTGATTTTTAACATCGGGGTCAACTTCATCTCGATTGGGCACATAGAGACATTTTTGAGTTTGTGGAGCCTGCTGGGTTCCGTACATAGCATCGTAATTCGCCAGCTTGTCCAACAGTTCCCATGCCTCTGTCGGGTTCATCTCTATAAAACCGCACGCAGTATGCGTGTTGATGCGGTTCTTGGTCTCTGCGTTGATACCCTGGAAAAAGATTTCTTGCAATACATATAAAGGTTGCCCATGAGTAGGGCATTGTCTAAGCATCTCTTTAAATCTTTCCCATGTTTCAACAAATGTCTCATTAGGCAACTGGTGATAAGAGGTGATACGTTTCCTTAACTACGTTGTCTTAGCATGAGGGAAAAACTTTGTAAGAAATTGATCACACAAAGCTTTCCAAGTCCTGATAGACTTAGAAGGTAGGCTTTCTAACCAGTTCAAGGCCTTTCCAGTAAGTGACCATCTAAAAGCTTTTAACAGAACATATTCTAGCGAGACACCTTCAGCAGCTATGGTGTCACATAAATCAAGAAAATTTCTAATATGCTCCATAGGGCACTCAGCAGGTTTCCCTTCAAACTGAGCCCGTTTAATTAAGGATATAAATTGAGACTTGATCTCAAAAGGTTTCTCTATCGCAGGAAGCACAATAGGAGATTCTGGCACCCTCAGTTCCGGATGCATGTATTGCTTGGCATTCCTTGGATAGGCGTTTAGCTCTTCTTGCAGTCGAGCCTTGTCTGCATCAGCGCCGTCCTTCTCGGCTTTCAGTGCCTCCATCTGGGTCCGGAGGATCTCTAACTCTCGAGCCATCTCTTCAGTTGTGGCCATGGCTCGATTTTCTCGGAGTCGTCGGTGCAGGGAACGTTCGGGTTCTGAGTAATAATTGGAGCTATCAAACTGAATCCTTCTTCGTCCTACCGGTATACACTGAGAAAACAAACAAAGAAACAAAAATTAAAAACAAAAACGGGGTCGGGCTAGTCCCGATCCCAAAGATAAACTAACAACTCGTTGCTTCCCCGGCAACGGCGCCAATTTGTTGATAGGGTTTCTTGACAACAAATAAATTTATAAGTCAAGACCCCGCTGAGCACAGCGGAGTCATGATCGTTCCACAGGAAGCAAGGTTGTTTGTCTATCAATCTAATAAAAATCAAATAAAATCAAACACAATCACTCACGAGATGCCTCGTTAACGACCTTGTCAGGATCGTTACCGAACCACCGAATACAAAAATAACAATTAACGACCTAATAAAATTCTAATTAATATTCGATACCGAAGCAAGTATTCATGAACGAAGATTTATCAGAAATAATTCAATTTAAACAAAAATCTAGGATAAGGGACACCACAACATAGCCAAGCATAAGAATTTGTAAGAAGATAAGATCATGCCTTTTAATAGATAGAGTCATCAACTTTCATTGACTTAACAAGTAAATTAATCTATTTTCATAAACTAACTCACTCAATTGCTTGTTTTGGATCTAAAGCTTGAAACTTTCGTCTTCAAACAATATCAACCTTCAAGTTACTAACTTTCTCTTTCAATCAAGTTAAAACTCAAATTACCTCAACTCCCGCTTCGGTATTAAGCACAACAAACAATCTCAATAAAGATAAAAGGCATTCAACACACAATCTTACTCATCAAACATGCTCAACCATGCCGGGCTTAACCCCGACCCTAGAAAAATAGACTACTCACTACTCATGATTAAGAAACTAAAAACTTCAATAAAAACAAACATTGAAACAAAACTCAAATTTAAATTAATAACAAAAATATCGTCTTGCAGAGATTCAGAGGGAAACCAAAACAAAATAATCACCGAACAAACTCGATCAACGAACCTCGGAAAGCGTCGTTACCGAACCTCGTCACCGACTTCCGATCCGGTTCTCTCTCCTTCGGCCTTCCTCCAAATCTCCTCCAAAACTAGATCTAAAATTCTACTCCCAAATTAAGCCCCCCTTTTCTATGCTAGATAGAAGGGTATTTATACTAGAAAATCCTAAAAAACTAAAAAGGCTAAAAGATAAGAACTTTCCTAAAAAGATAGAAACAATCTCTAAAAGATAGAAATAAAATCTAGAAAGATATTAAACCCTAAAATACATATTCTAATAACCCATAAAGATTCTAAAAAGATACTCAACCGATACGGAAATAAATTCCCGCTCAGGATCGGTGAATAATAAAATAATACTCCGAAACCTTCTTCTTCGTGACCTCGTTGACGAGCCCTCACAACCTCGTTAACGAGCCTGGGGTTTTGTTTTCTTCAACACCTCCTCTCGTATTCTCGAGCCTTGACTTCTTAAATCTTGCACTTTCCCGTCCTTCACTGTGATGCTCCAAATTTAGCTCCTTTTAGCTCCTTTCCTCGCTAAAACCTACAAAATACACAAAATAGCGTAGATTCCACTCTTTTCATAGATTTATGCAAAACTAACTAAAATTACTCAAAAGTAAACCTAAACTAGACAAAATTAGTCCTAATAAGCAAAGAAAACCTATCAAAAACTATACCAAAAATGCGAACATCATCCGACCCCCTCGTGATACACGCTCAACTGGGCTCGAAGATAGTGAAGCGGATACTGGTGGACACAGGTTCTTCCGTGGACATCATGTATTTCGGCGCTTTCGAGCAGTTAGGGATCTCCGCGACATCTTTGAAGCCCTACGCTGGGAAGCTCACCTCCTTCTCGGGAAACGAGGTCGATGTCGCTGGTCTCATAGACCTGTGGATGAGACTCGGTGCTGGCTCCACAGCGAGAACCGAGGTGATAGAATTTACGGTGGTGCACCTACGTTCGGCCTACAACGCAATCATCGGGAGAGTCTCCTTGATGAAGTTCCAGGCAGTGGCCTCCATCTACCACCTCAAAATGAAGTTCCCCACCAACGGTGGTGTCGGAGAGGTGAATGGCAACCAAGAAGAGAGCCGCGTCTGCTACATGACCTCGGCAAAACAAAAATGCTCCGTGTTCATGGTAGAGGCCTCCGGCAAAGCGGACCTTGAGGTCCGGGATTTCACAATACCCACCCCCGAGGCAGAAAGAAGGGTGATCACCCCCTTCGAAATCAACTCCGAGAAAATCTACCTCGGGGGGTGCCTTGTCGGAGATGCAGCGACGTCACTAGAGGCCTTGCTTGCTGGATCTCGTGACGTGTTCGCGTGGACTGCAAAAGATCTCCGAGGTTTGCCTCGGACATTGGCCCAGCACTCCCTGAACATCGACGTCGCCATTCGCCCTGTGGTGCAGCGTCGAAGAAAAATGAACGAAGAAAGAGCGACCGCCGCGAACGAGGAGGTGGCCAAGCTGCTAGCCGCGGATTTCATCCGCGAGGTCCAATATCCGAGGTGGCTGTCCAATGTCGTATTGGTCAAAAAGGCCAGCGGCAAGTGGCGGATGTGTGTAGATTTCAAGGACCTCAACAAAGCATGTCCCAAAGACAGCTACCCTCTGCCCTCGATTGATGCGCTCGTAGATTCAACTACGGGGCACGAGGTCTTGAGCTTCCTCGACGCTTATTCGGGATGCAATCAGATCTCGATGAATCCGCGTGACGAGGAAGAGACGTCCTTTATCACCCAGCGTGGAACATACTGTTACAAGGTCATACCATTTGACCTCGAAAACGCCGGAGCCACATTCCAACACCTCATTGATCGGGTCTTCAAGGACCACCTGGGCAGAAATGTGTCGGCTTACGTCAATGACATCGTGGTGCGAAGCAAGAACCCCGAGGAACACCTGGCCGATCTCGCCGAGGTCTTCACCACCCTCAGACATCACCAGCTCAGCCTGAACCTCGAGAAATGCGTTTTCGGCGTATCATCGGGGAAGTTTTTGGGATTCATGATCAGCGAGCGCGGGGTCGACGTCAACCCCACCAAAATAGAATCGATCCTCTCGATGAGGTCTCCCAGATCTCAAATTGAGGTGCAGCGACTCAATGGCGCTGTAAATTACTTGGGGCGATTTTGCTCCCGTTTAGCGGACAAATCTCTCCCTTTCTTTGCCGCCCTCAAAAAGAATGACAAGTTCATCTGGGACGAGAGCCTCGAGACTGCCTTCTCCGAGTTAAAGATCTTACTCACAAAGCTCCCTACATTGTCACCTCCGCATGCGGGCGAAGACCTGCAACTGTATGTAGCGGTGAGCCCCGAGACAGTCAGCGCGGTGCTCACTAGAGAAGCCATGCACCCGGTGTACTTTGTGAGTCGCGTGCTCCAGCCTGCGGAGCAGCGGTACTCCCCAGCAGAGAAAATGGAGCTAGCAGTAGTGACCGCCGCCAGGCGTCTATGTCCGTACATCCATGCACATCCCATCCATGTCCTCTCGGACCTCCCACTCCGTCAAATCCTACATCAGCCCCCCCTCTCCGGGCGTATGATGAAGTGGGCCATCAAGCTCTCTGAGTTCGACATCAGTTACCTCCCGAGGACCGCAATGAAGGGACAGGCCCTCGCCCATTTCATGTTAGAGGTCACCTTCCCCGAAACCGACACAAGCTCGGACGAGTGGAAGGTGTTCGTGGATGGCTCACGATGTGACGCCGGTGGCGGAGCCGGCGTATTCCTCGTTGGCCCCTCAATCGAGACTGAGTACGCTCTCAACTTTGCCTTTGATGCCACCAATAACGACGCCGAATAGGAGGCCATGATCGTCGGGATCGAAATGGCGCTACTTAGCGGAGCTCGCAAGATCAGGTCTACACATATTCCGAGTTGGTGGCACGACAACTCAACGGCCAATGCGACACCAGGATAGGTTTTCTGCCCGCCTACCGAGCAAAGGTGAAGGCCTTGGTTTCATGCCTGGAGACCTTCGCGGTAGAGTCGATTCCACGAGCCTCAAACACAAAGGCGGATGCTCTCGCCAGGTTAGGCTCCACACTTCCCTTGGATGTGGGGAACCGCGTGATGGTAGAGAGAAAACTCTCACGAAGTGTTGATAGTGAGGTCCTGTCCATAAGGACCGAGGACTGGAGGTTCCCAGTGACGCGGTATATACAAAGCGGCGTCCTCCCAGAGGACCACGCGCTAGCCAGGATATTAAAGATGCAAGCTGCCCGCTACTGCATCATCGGTGACCTGCTCTACCGCCGAGGCTACGCTGAACCCAACTTGCTATGCATACCACCCGAGGCCACGGACCACGTCCTCTACGAGGCCCACGAGGTAGTTTGTGGAGGGCACCCGGGGTGGAGGTCTTTGGCACACAAGATCGTCCACTTGGGGTACTTCTGGCCCACTCTCCGACAAGATGCAAAGGCTTACGTCCAAAGATGCGTCGGATGCCAGAAACACGGGAACCTCCAACACACCCCGATGGCCCCCTCCGTAGCATCCACGCACCGTGCCCATTCCCGATGTGGGGAATGGACATCTTAGGTCCTTTCCCCAAAGCAGCTGGCCAGGTGCAATACATTTTGGTCATTGTCGACTACTTCACGAAGTGGATCGAAGCGCAGGATACTAAAGATGCAAGCTTCCCGCTACTGCATCAGCGGTGACCAGCTCTACCGCCGAGGCTATGCTGAACCCAACTTGCTATGCATACCACCCGAGGCCACAGACCACGTCCTCTACGAGGCCCACGAGGGAGTTTGTGGAGGGCACCCGGGGTGGAGGTCTTTGGCACACAAGATCGTCCACTTGGGGTACTTCTGGCCCACTCTCCGACAAGATGCAAAGGCTTACGTCCAAAGATGCGTCAGATGCCAGAAACACGGGAACCTCCAACACACCCCGACGGCCCCCTCCGCAGCATCCACGCATCGTGCCAATTCCCGATGTGGGGAATGGACATCTTAGGTCCTTTCCCCAAAGCAGCTGGCCAGGTGCAATACATTTTGGTCATTGTCGACTACTTCATGACGTGGATCGAAGCGCAGGCCATGGAAAAAATCACTGGGGCGAAGGTCTGCGAATTCTTGTGGAAGAACCTCGTTTGCCGTTTCGGTGTCCCCATGACAATCATGACCGATCATGGCCCCCAATTCGACTGCGAAGAGACTCGGGCTTTCTGCTCTGAGCTGGGCATCGACCTCAAATTTTCCTCCGTGGCCCATCCACAGTCCAATGGTCAGGTAGAAAACGTCAACGCCCACATCTTGACATACCTAAAGAAGTGCCTAGGCGTGGCACAAGGCCGCTGGGCCGAGTTACTCCACTCGTCCTCTGGACGTATCGCACGACATCACGTCGCGCAACGGGCTAAACAACCTTCGCTCTAACCTACGGGGCGGAGGCACTCGTTCCCGTAGAAACCCTGATCCCATCGGCAAGGGTGTACAACTTCAACGAAAAAGAAAATGAAGCCAACCTCAGGGTCGAACTGCAATTCCAGGACGAAATCCGCGAGGTGGCAGACCTACGCTCCAGAGAATACAAGCGACGTGTCGCTGTATACCATGACAAGAAGGTCAGACCTCGCCTCTTGGCCACAGGAAACCTCGTTCGGAGACGCACCGAAGGAGGCAAATTGGACCCTAACTGGGAAGGAACCTACCTCCTCGGGGAGGAAGTCGCGCCCGGAGCTGTTAAGCTCAAGGACAGCGAGGGGCGTACACTGAGCAAGACATGGAACTTCGCGCGACTCAAAAAATATTACATGTAAATTCTCGAAACCCCGTTGTTCCTCGCAGTTTTGATGAATAAAGGATTGTAGGCTTTTCAAAAAAAATCTCCCTCGAAAATCAGAATCTTGTTAAGTCCACCCCTCACTTCCCGCTTGAGGTTGGAGAACCTCGTTGGAAAGAAAAAATACACCCCTCGCTTCTCGCTTTGGGTTGGAGAACCTCGTTGGAAAGAAAAAATCCACCCCTCGCTTCCCGCTTGGGGTTGGAGAACCTCGTTGGAAAGAAAAAATCCACCCCTCGCTTCCCGCTTGGGGTTGGAGAACCTCATTCGAAAGAAAAAATCCACCCCTCGCTTCCCGCTTGGGGTTGGAGAACCTCGTTAAGTCCACCCCTCACTTCCCGCTTGGGGTTGGAGAATTTCGTTAAGTCCACCCATCGCTTCCTGCTTGGGGTTGGAGAATCTCGTCAAGTCCACCCCTCGCTTCCCGCTTAGGGTTGGAGAATCTCGTTAAGTCCACCCCTCGCTTCCCGCTTGGGGTTGGAGAATCTCGTTAAAAGTCCACCCCTCGCTTCCCGCTTGGGGTTGGAGAACCTCGTTAAGTCCACCCCTCTCTTCCCGCTTGGGGTTGGAGAATCTCGTTAACTCCTCCCCTCGCTTCCCGCTTGGGGTTGGAGAATCTCGTTAAGTCCACCCCTCGCTTCCCGCTTGGGGTTGGAGAATCTCGTTAAGTCCACCACTCGCTTCTCGCTTGGGGTTGGAGAATCTCGTTAAGGTCCACCCCTCGATTCCCGCTTGGGGTTGGAGAATCTCGCGTTTAAACATAGCCCTCAACGAACGAGGTTTGTGGACTCCCTGAGAAGGAAGGATTCTCTAATTCGCTAATTATCTAAAGAGGCGAGGTCAAAACGATCCGGCCGGATTTGTTGGACCGAATCTCAGGATGTTTCTCCAGGTTAAAGACATCTATTCGGTGGGCAGTAATCGCACCCCGCAGGAGTCAAGGGGGTGTAGCGGTAAGATTTGAAGCACAACCAAAGGCGGCAGCTAAACACGATGAGAACGAGAAGTCGCCTTCGCCAACAAACAGGAACTTGTGGAAGTCGTTGTAATGCCCCATCCAATTCTCACTAAAATCGGAATCGGAATCATAAGCGAACGAGTTTGATCAAGATGCGTGTAATAAGTTGTCTCCATACTAGTTCTAACTAGCACTTGTATGGAGTTGCGTGAATCTCGTACGTCTGACTCAGGATCATCACGCAAGATCATCACGCGAGATCCGAGCAAGGCTCAGGACCTTGGCATAACAATTGTTTAGGTTGCGACGAGCTTCCGGAACAACGAAGTGGATTTTAGAGAAAGGCGAGGTCCGAGCAAAACTCATGACATCGAGGCGGAACTAAAATGCCCAATGTGGTCCGAGTTCCACAAAAGATGTGGCACTCGATCCATGGGGTTGGATGGATAAAGATAGAAGTATGCAAGAAAGACTAAGGCAAACAAACACAGGAAAAGAAAGTGGCATAAGGCATAAGGTAAAAAGGCCGCGAGGGCCAGGATGTTTAATTACAGACCCCGTAGGGCCACCAACAAAAAAAAAAGAAGAACAAAAAATCACCCTCTACTTCTTTAGGGCTTCGGCGGCAGGAGTGGCGGAATCCGGGGCGGCTTCCGAGACGTTGACGGCAGACCCTGCGGTAGCCTCAGGACCAGGGTCAGTAACAGCAGGGGGCTGGGAGCTGGACACATCCGCTGCAAGCTGAGGGTCTAGAACTATGACCTTCGGCTCCCCTTGTGCGAGATCTACCTCGGGAGGCGCTGTGCTTGACACAGTCCCATCCTCGTTGAGGAAGAACTCACATTCCCCCTCGGGATCCTCCGATCCCAACTCCCCCATAGTTTCATCGTAGTTAGGGTTGAAGAAGACGATCTGGGGATCGAGGTGCCCGTACATGGCCACCGCTTGTTTGACGCCCATACGGACGGCTTGGTGGAACATCTTCGTCACGCTCTCCACCAGCACCGCCTTGTACTCTTCCGAGTCCACGTACTTGGGACCCGTGTCCTCGACCTCCTCGTTGAGCTCGACGATACTCCCTTCAAGGCGCCTGATCTCCTCCTCGGACCTCAAAACCTCCGCCTCCTTCTCCTTAAAGAACTTGTGCTCGGCGGAGAGCTTACCCCTAAGCTCCTCGATCTCACCCTGCAAGGCCTTGACTTCGTCCCTCGCCTCTTTCTCCCCCTCCTTCGCCACCGCCGCCGCTCGAGCCTCGTTCCTTGCCGAAGCCTCCGCGACCTCAACCCGCTTCTTGGTCGCAGCCTCCGCGGTTTCGGAACGTTTTGTGACCTCGGCCAGTTCCTTGGCCTGCCTCTCGCATTCCTCGCCACGGGCTCGAAGCGCTGCCTCAAGTTTGTCTATTCTTGTGTGGGCGAGGATGACGCGGCTTCGGTTGTACTTTTCAAAAAAGTTGTGCTACAGATTTGCAAAAACGTGAGAAAAGAAATAATACGGAAACAGGAGTAAAACGCAGGAAAATAAAAGAAGCTTACCATGGCCGAGTATCGAGCGGACTCGTCGTCAAGCGCCGCATCAGTAAGGTTGTTGGCCCACGCAACCTCCTCCTTCCATTACCCCCTGGCCCATTCCAACGGGGCCCCCCTGACCGGACCCGGACAGTGAAACTTGGCAGGATGGGGACCAACAACCTCGATGGCTCGCCCCTCATAGTTAAAGGCAGGGATGATGTCCCCCACGGACGTACCTGGCTGCTTGTCGTCCGCCCGAGGTTTATTTTTCCTCTCCCCAGAGGGGGACCCCGCGTTTTTCCTCTTATGGCCGGCTTTGTCGCCGGTCCCTCGAGAATAATGGGACGAAGTCTTCGCCGTTTCCCCTGGCGGCAAAGCCACCTCGGACTTCTTTCACCCTTTGGGCGGCCCCGCGACGTCCCATTGGGACGTCTTCACGATGCTCCCCTAGGCGGAACCCCCCCAGCAGCCTTCCCCCCAGTCGCGGTCGTCGGCGGAGGTACGGGTGTAGGATGCGTTATGCTCGGCCTCGCCTGCGGGCCCGGCTCGTTGATGCTTATCCCCTTTAGAGTTCGGGGAGCCCGGGCCTTGGAACTAGAAGTCAGGGGCTGTTTCCCCTTCTTTTTCGAGGTAAGAGCGTGCAGAAGATCCACTGTCAGGAGAAAAAGCATAAAATGCAAGTTAGGAAGAAGTCAAAAACAAATATAACGAGGTTTATAACCTCGTAACCTTACAAAGAAAAGAAGAGCAATCAGAAAGAGAATAAAATACCCTCTCCACCCTCGCGGGGAGGGAGACTGAGGCTCAGCCCGGCCCGCTCAAGCCGGTCCTGAGAAAGGTATATCTCATATGGCGCCTGGTACGTTGTAGCGTATCGAGCCTTGAGTGCCTGAAACTCAGCGACCTTGTAAGGGCACACGCACCTCTCGAAGGTACCCGACGCCACAGGAAAATTGAGATATATCCCGCTGAGATCTCGAACCAAAAACCACTTAGGTTTCCACGTCCCGACATTCGATTAGGTCGTGGTGATCTTGACGTTCGGCGTGCTGAGATTGATAAGGGAACACCGAGGTTCCCTCCTCGCTAAAACCAACGCCGACAAATCATCGCAATTCGGTTCGTCCATGAGTTTGCGACTTCGAATCGTGTAGGCACACAGCAACCGCCACGGATTCGGAAACAGCTGGGCGGGACAGACACCCATAGCCCACAGGTAATCCACGATGTGATGGGCCAAAGGTAGCCTGAAGCCCGCTTGAAGACTGAAGAGGTGCACGACCGCACACCTCTCATAGGACGCCAAGGGCCGTCCCTCCTCCTCGGGGAGTGCCAACTCGACTCCCTTAGGCCAGGGGAAGTCCTTAGCTATCTTCGCGAGGTCTTCCAAATTGAGGTCGGTGGCCATTCCCTCGGACAGATAAGCCTCGGGGGTGCTCGGGCTAATAGGGATTCGTTCTTCAAGAACAGCAGGGACGCCAGACATGGCGTCAGTAATGTAGGCCTCGGGAAAGCTCGGGGGCACGTAGGAGGCAGAGGCTGAGGCAATTGCCGCGTCCAACCGCGCCCCAACCTTGGCGACGATCACGTCGGGAGAAGAAGAGGAAGCCATTTCAACGCCGGAGTAAACACGAAGACGAGGGAAGAGTGAGTTGATCGAAGCAGCGGAGTCGCTAGAAGAGGGGTCGCTAAAGACCAGTGAAGGAGAACTCGGGTTTTGAGAATCGCTAGGCTCTACGCTCCCTACAGACTCGGTAACCTCCTGGTAAAAACTCTCTTGTTTGAAAACAAAACCAGGCGGTGGGCTCACAGAAGCTCTCCTAGGCATTAAAGGGCAACGTCCAGGACGCGAAAGGCTAGCACTTGGAAAAGAAACGGTTAGTAAGACACTGGGCAAGGTAGCCAAAAGGAAAAAGCACGAGATCGTAATCTCGGAAGGAAAAAGCACGAGATCGTAACCTCGAAAGAAAAAAACACGAGATCGTAACCTCGGAAGAAAAAAGCACGGGATCGTAACCTCGGAAGAAAATAGCACGAGCTCGTAACTTCGGAAGAAAAAACACGAGATCATAACCTCGGAGGAAGAAAGCACGAGATCGTAAACTCGGAGGGAGAAACTACACGAGGTCATAAGGGAGGAAGGCCACGTGGCACACTAGAGGCTACTCTGACAAGATAGGACGGCGAAGAAGAATTTGAAGCGCCAAAACAAAGGAGAGAGAAAGAAGAAGGCCAGGCAACGGTGGAAGCGCAAACGTCCCGTCAGTCAAACATCATGACGTTTGGGCTCCCAAGGGTTTCGAAATTCAAAAAAGTGGCAGACGGAGGAACAGAAGTTCAACCGCCACCCAAACAAGCAATGACCCCAAAAAAAACACAGCGGTGACCTCACGGTGGTGACTGTCCGCCACCACCGTCCCACCGCCGCGACGCGGAGAAGAAACACCCGGCAAAGCACCGTCTTCCACCAAAAAAGGGGGGAGAGAAAGAAAAAATCAACAGCAAACAAACGAAAAACGAAACGGGAATAACGCCAGGTGACGCACAGAAACACCCGCCTCCTCAACGCCGCCTTCCCGCCACCGTGACACCGGCGCGAAACGCCAGGCGACACAACGTCGGCCATCCGAAGCACGAAATAAAAAAAAACAGGCGAAACGGAATCTAAAGCAAAAAACACCAAAAAGCGAGAAAAAAGAGAGTCGAGAACTTACTTGTTTAGAATTGGCGTGGAAGGAGCGGTGATGCGGATGGAAAGTGGTGGAAGTTCGTCGGAAAATGTCTCGAGAACCGTTCGCAGGAGACTGAGAAGACAAAGAGAAAGGAAGCGAAAAGGTTGAAGGAGAAGATGAAGGGGAAACGTGTAAGATACGCCCTTATAAAGAGCAGGTTTGGGCCTCACCTCACCCACGAAAGGCTTATTGGGCCTACCCCACCGAGACGGCCCATTAGTCTAAAGCACGAAGAACAGGCCCAGGAAAGTCCGCCCGTACGAGCAGAAGAGAATCCTAAGTGTGAGGGCTCGCGAAGAAAGAACCTCGCAAAAAGGAAGAAACTTCGCATGATCCCCTCCTCGTACCCCGTGGCCCCAAGGAACTTATGACCTGTGGACCTCCGAGCGAGGTCCCTAGGCCATGGGGTTGTGATGATGTCCAAAACAGTAAAATAAAAAGTGGGCCCGGGGTACCAAGAATAAGTAGGTCCGGAGAGATTCCCAAGGGCAATTCAAGGACCCACATCCATACCCTTCGTTTATTTAAACAAAACTTATACCCTCGCGAGGTCTCCCAAATCCCCGGGACGAGGTCTAGACCTCGCCACCGACTCTACTAAACACACCCGCCCACCCAGACCAATCACAAGCAGCCTCATTCCCGAGCCAATCACAAGCGACCTCATCCCCGAACCAATCACAAGCGGCCTCGTTCTCGGACCAATCAAAAGCCCTATTCCGGGCGTACCACATCTGACCTGGGCCTAAACTCGGCTCCCCAATTCTCTATAAATAGAGGAGAACCTCGTAGGAGGAAGGGGTCGAAAAACCCCTTGAACTCAAGAACTCTCTTGCTTGTTAAAGATCGACGTGATAGAAACATCGTCAAAAGAGCTCGCTACAGACAGGAGAAGTCCACAAAAAGACTACAAGTCCTACAAAGACCTCGCTCACACTAAATACCTCGCTACAAAAATCTCACAAAGCTCTCTACACCACGAACCCAAATCTACCTCGCCCTAGAGTCAACCTCGCAACATTTAGGTTTGATCTCGGAACTTCGTAGGAGGTCTAGGTGTAATTCTCAAAGTTGTTCATCAGCCTCGTAGGTTTGTAACCTCGTTATTGGGAGAAAATCATAAATAAAAGAGCAAGTGTTTGTACTCTCAAATATAATAATCTTTTTCCTTGTCTCGTAGCGTAGCCGTTATTTCAGGTTTCATCAGTCACCAACCTGGAAGGAGAAAATCTCATGTTAAAACTTGAAAATGCTAATTTAGCTAATGATATTGAGAATTTGAAAATAAGTGATGAGATAAAAAAAGAAAAAATGGATAGAAGAGTCTGTTGTTAGGAAAACCGCCAAGGACTACGCAAAGATATTTGTAAGGTCAAGAGCTGGACTTTGATAGTCCCATGTACCTAAAGGATTGATTACCACATGCTCTCCGAAATATAAGGATCATACTCCCTAATGTAGATACAATGCAAATTATTCTACTAATAAGTTGGGGAACGTCATAGACAAGAGTAAGCAACCTTGGTATTTTGGTCAGAAGGTAAAAAAAAATATGGAAGAAATAAGTTCAGAACTCGAAACCTTCACAAATTGACTTTCAAGCTTGTCTTAACAACAAATTGATCTATCCTGGCTATAGCAAGTATGTTGGTCTAAAATCTCACAAAACTTGTTGATATTGAGGAAAGGAAGGTCATTATCAATACGAGTGAAGGAAAAAAAGATATTAAATCCCACGGTCTTTAGGATGCTCATGATTGTATTGATCTAGAGAGACTTTACAATGAAAGCAATCCTGAAAGAACCTAGGTTGCCCAACCTAAAGGAGTTGTTAAACAACTCTGGGTTCTCAAAAACTGACTTTTACTTTGAAGAATGGAGTGAGAGAAAGCGGTCCCTAGTTCTATAATAGTGCATGCTCAACACATGTTACAGGACGCTTTGAGTTATTCATCTCACTTCAAAAACAAGAAGGTAGCAACATCACCTTCAATAACAATAGTAAAGGACAAGTCAAGGGCATTGGAAAGGTAAGTATTTCTAAAAACTTTATTGTCAACAACATTAGTTTCATGAAAGGTCTTGGATTTTATCTTTTAAGTGTTATCCAACTGTGTGCTATCAATCTCCATCAAGTTGTCTTTGATTCACATGGTTGTCAAATTATTAAAATTAGCTCAGGTAGGACTCTTCTGAATGGAACATGTGAAAACAATCTTTACAAAGTTGATCATTGGTTCTTAT
Organism: Fallopia convolvulus; assembly: GCA_964016875.1. Taxonomy (NCBI): domain Eukaryota; kingdom Viridiplantae; phylum Streptophyta; class Magnoliopsida; order Caryophyllales; family Polygonaceae; genus Fallopia; species Fallopia convolvulus. Next base: position 24,109,654 of record OZ024730.1, read on the forward strand.
CTGAAGAAAAAATATGTCTCCAAGTAATCGATATATCTTTGTTATCGTTGATGACTTTTCATGGTATATTTGGACTATTTTCTTGTCTTCTATGGATCAAGTATTCGAAGAATTTAATGTACAGATAAAGCTAACATAAAAGGTGCTTGGAGTACCTTTGATCTCAATTAGGTCAGATCATGGCACAGAATTTGAAAATGCTCAATTCTTGGACTTTTACAAGAAGAACGGTGTTGACCACAACTTTTTAACTTCAAGGACTCCTCAACAAAATGGTGTTGTTGAGAGAAAGAATCGAACTTCGGAGGAAATGTTGAGAACTTTGCTAATCTTGAGTGTCCTACCAAGGAACCTTTTGGGTGAAGCCATCAATGTTGCATGTATGTGTTGAATAGAGCTATGGTGCGTCCTCTTTTTGGAAAGACACCATATGAGCTTCTAAAAGGAAGAAAACCGAATGTCTCCCACATGCGAATGTTTGGTTTTACATGTTTTGTGCATAACAATAGAATGATTGTCTGGGAAACTGGGATACTAGAAGTGACGAAGGAACATTTTTTTGGTTACTCATAACACAATAAAGCATACAAGGTCTTGAATAAGAGAACATGAAAGGTGGCAGAAAGTGTTAATGTTGTGTTTGATGAGAACACAATGGGAAGCAGTTCCATTGAAGACGATGATGAACGAGATTAAGGTTTTCAACTTTATGATGAAGATGAGTTTCAATTTGCGGAAACAACTCAAAACACTAGTGTCGCCAACTATGAATAAGTGGACGACTCTGATGACTCGGGCATGCCTTTGGAAGAAGTTGAAAATGATGGTGATGAGAATCATGAAAAAGCAATTTCTGAGCAAAGTGAGGAACCTACTAATAACGTCAACCATGAATCTGAGCAACATCATGAAAGTGAGGTGGTTGACCTTACTCAACTTCAATTGAACTATTAACAGAAAGGGGTTGAAACAAGTTCCTCACTTCATAACTTTTGTGCAATCAATGCATTTCTCTCTATGATGGAACCAATGATAGTGGATCAAGCCTTGAAGGATCCAAATTAATTGTGTGTCATGCAAGAAGAACTCCATTAGTTTAAGAGAAACAAGGTTTAGCATCTGGTTCCTCGACCCAAGGACAAAACACTAATTGGAATATGTAGGGTGTTAAGGAACAAGCTTGATGATCCAGGGAATGTTGTGAGAAACAAAGCCATAATTGAGGTTAAGGGATACAACCAACATGAATGAATAGATTATGAAGAGATATTTGCTCTAGTAGCTCGTCTTGAGGCAATTCGTCTCTTGATTGCTTATTCTGCTCATCATAGATTTAAGCTTCAACAAATGGACGTAAAGACAACCTTCCTGAATGGAATTCTCAAAGAAGAAGTCTTTGTTAAGAAAACACTAGGTTTTGAAGATGTCGCTTACCCAAACCATGTCTTTAAACTCGACAAGGCACTATATGGTTTAAAACATGCTCTAAGATCCTAGTATGATAGATTGTCACTCTTCTTGCTTCAACATGGATATACTTGAAAACAATTTGATAAGACTCTATTTCTTCTCAAGGAAGGAAAGCATACTCTCTTTATGCAAGTATACATCGACGACATCATCTTCGGGTCGATAAATGACATGTTAGTCAAAAAGTTCGCAAACCTCATGTCAAGTGAATTTGAAATGAGTTTGGTTGTTGAACTCAAGTTCTTCTTAGGAATTCAAGTTGTTGAAGGAAATGATGGCACAAGAGCGCATCAATAGAAGTATCTTAAGGAGTGTGTTAAGAAATTCAGACTGGATAGCTCAAAATCCTTTGATAAACCAATCTCTCCAACTATTTCTCTAGGAAAAGATGAAAATGAGAAGAAAGTTGACCAAATGCTATATCGAGGTATCATAGGTCCCCTAGTTTACCTCACTGCAAGCAGAACAAACATCGTGTTTAGTGTATGTCTATGTGCTCGAATTCAGTATGATCCAAGAGATTATCATCTTAAAGTTTTGAAAAGGATACTCAGATATTTCAAAGGTTCTGATAATATGTTCTTATGGTACCCAACGTCTTGTGACTTTGGGCTAGTTAGCTACTCAAACGCTGACTTTGCAAGGAACAAGTTTGATCGTAAGATCACATTAGGGATGGCTCAATTTCTTGGACCATGTCTTGTGTCATGGGTGTCTAAGAAAGATAATTCAGTTGCACTTTCCACTGCGTAAATTGAGTAAATTGTCGTTGTTGCGTGTTGTACCCATATTCTTTGGCTCTAGCAACAACTTCATGACTATGGGTTGAAGTATGATGCAGTTCCCATACTTTGTGACAATACCAGCGCCATCAACATCTCGAAAAATCCAGTTCAACGCTCACAAACAAAACATATTGAGATTTGTCATCCTTTCCTTCGTGATTGAGTTGAAAAAGGCCTAGTGTCTATGAAATTCTACAGATTAAGTGACCAACATGAAAATATATTCACCAAAGCTCTTCATCGGGAACCCTTTGAGCAATTCCACATGGAGCTAGGTATGATTTCCCTTAATTAAAACTATTTCCTATCCATATTTCCTCGATCATTGGCTAGTTTAGACTCTTGTTTTATGATCCAATAGTCTCATAATTTTAAGGTTCTAAGTATTAAATGATTCCATGTTACTCACCTATGAACCATGCATAGCTTTTTATCTCGAATCATTGCTTCTTGAGTTTTGTTTAAATGCATCATGAAGCCACTCTTTGAGCCCAAAGGAATCAAACCTGATGTTCCTAAACTTCATGATTCGGCTAAAGTCGTTGTTGCCAAGATCAAAAATAAATTACCCTAAACTACAAACTAAGTATAGCATGCAAGTAAGGGATCAAACCCAAGAGAATCGGTATTCTGAACAATCAGCAAAGAACAAAACAGGGGCTTTGGGAGTTTAAGCAAACAAGCAAATTTAAGTATCAAATCAATTAAGGAAAAGAAGAGTTCATTCAATCAATTCCACCTTTTTAATCATTCGATCATCAATTCATCCACTTTTCTATTCATTCCCAGGTTAATTCCAATCCTTATCAAAGATTTCTGCTTGTCCACGGTCCAAGCGAAATTATGATATGAACAAGAACGCTTAATTCAAATCATGCAAAGTATTAAGGATAGAAGGATATTAAATCATGCAATCAAGCTACGAGTCTCATGCATAAAATAACAATCAAACACACTTTCTCAATTCTAGTCCACGGTCCTAGAAAAGAGTTGTCTCAAGGATAAATAGGATTGCACAGACAACAATCAAACTAATCCAAACAGTAGAATATCAATCAAATTCAACAAGTTGCGCACCAAGAGAAATCAATTGATAATCATAAAATTAAGCACAAGAGTTTTGATATTAACCAAGGGATAGAAAAGTTATCAGAACCTCACGAATTACATAAAAAGGCTTCCTTGATCAAACAAACTCCAAGGGAAATTAGTTCTCCATAATAAAATTGAAATAAAACCTAAGAAGTAAAAGTATGCTAGATAATGCGTGATTCTCTGTCATCCTAAAGTGTGCCACGAAACTAAGCTTAAATAATAAAAAAACAACTGAAACCTAAAGATATAAAAATAGATAAAAGATAAAATAAAACCGAAACGAAGTCGGCGCTGAAACACTTCGACCCGCGAGCGTGGTCCACAACTGCGAGTGCGGCTCCATCTATCTCTCGGCGTCCGCTGAATCCTGATCCCCCACGAGCGCGGCCCCTACCCGCGAGCGCGGGTCCTTCTTTCTTCAACTCTTCAGCTTCGTTCACTCGGCTCCAAACCCGAGGGCACGGGTCTTGAACTCCGTAAAATCTGCAGTCTTCTATTCCTTGCAACCGCTGTAAAGAGGGTCTTCATCTCTATTAGGACTTCTGTATTTAAAAGCTTCATCTGTAGGCTTTTCTAATATTACAAATAAACACCCTAATCTAGCCTAAAACACTCAGAAATCCTAATAAAAATACATACTTACGCTGTACTAAAACCAGCGTATCAAATTCCCCCATACTTAGATCTTGCTCGTCCTCGAGTAAGCTCAAAATAAATCTAACAATAAATCCTATCAAAGATCCTTAGGAAGTAAAGAGAAATACGAAAAATCTAACTCTCAACTCACAACCCGAACCCTTGTAGAGAAATAATGAGCAGAGACATGAAAGCTCAAACACACACCTCACATATACAAATAATATCAACTCTCAAGCTCCAAAAATTGTAGAGCAACCTTGGATCTACCCGACATCTAAAATGTAACCCCCAAGCCCCAAAGTAGAATATGATCCTAAACACTCTGATTTTACCACTCATTCTACTTAGGCGCTCTTTCGGGTTTTCACCTAATCACTCATTTCATTTTTCTTTAGGTGTGCTCACAAATACTCACATCTCTCATAAACCTCTTATTACCCCAGCCTAAAGCTGGTCTGGGTTACCTGCTTATTACCCGAGCCGCCCTTTCGGGTTTTTAACTCATCCCATGATTTTATATGCCTTTTTTCTATTTTTTTATGGCTTTTTCATTTTTTATTATAAACTGAAAATACTGAATCAAATAACAGAAAAAATAACATGCAACTGTACATATATCACAAGCATAACAATGAATCCCCTCCCCCATACTTAAACTCTTCATTGTCCCCAATTAAGCGAAGAAATATAAATCAAAGTATAGAAGAGGGAATCAGAAGACTCACTGCTGATCAGGTGGAGGGAATGATGGATAACCTGGCCACTGCGTCTGCTAGAAAATAGCAGCCTGTCTCTGATGCTCATATAACGCCTCCAACGATCTATCCATAGCATCCTGACAGACTAACAAATGTTGTACCCCACTCAACTTATGCTCGTCAAACGTCATCTCAGGAGTCCATGGTAAACTAGATGGAGCAGAAGTAGAAGCAGAAGTAGATGTATGTGTAGCTGGGGGAGGTACAACCCAACCAGCTGCAGAATGTGGACTTGGAGCCCATCCAGATGGCTCATCAGAAAATCTAGAGTGAAACGCCTCAACATACTCATCCCAAAATCCTCCATCATCCTCAAAATCCTCCTCAACAACTTCCTCTACAAGAGCTAGCGTCTATATCATCCTGTAAATGAAACGCATATACAATATCTCCATATTGTAAAGATGCAGGTAGACGCAGAAAAGGTGTAGGAGGATTCCCATGCAACCAAGTCCAACCCCCCTCAGCCGATCCTCTCAAACAACTATCCCTAACTAACGCGTGATGTGTATATATGTAACCATCAGTCAGACATCCTCCAAATTGGGCCTTAATTTGCTCAATAGTAACAAACTGAGTGGCTAAATGTGTAACCATGCCACCCAATCCAATCAGCCCTTGTCTCCTGGGATACTTCCTAGATGATGAAATAAATAATCCAAACCAGTCTGGGCACTCAGATGGAAAAGGAAACAAGCATCTAATAATCCTCATGTCATGTGCAGACACCTTGTTCGCCTCTCCCTGCCCTAGAAATGCCATAGCTAGGACCTTGTGACATAAACGCACACAAGGGTGGGGAATCATACTGTTTGTCTCCCCAGAATTAGTGTTAAAAGGGGAGCCAATAAGAGCATGCCAAAAATCAAAGATTGTAGCATCAATCAATATACTCTTCCACCCTTGAATAGGTAGTGAAGTAATCCCAAAAATAAGACAAGCCTGCTCACGGGATATGCTACAAAATCTATCACAAGCATTGAAACTGAGAACCCCATCAAAATAGCGGAATTTTGAAAGAAACTCTATGGTCAGCCCTTTGTAGGTGGGAATAGATAATGTACTGAAACTACCTAAAACCCAAGTTTCTAGTAATCGTTCTGTACACTTAATATTTCCCAGATCAATCAGTGTATGGATATCAAAAAACTTAGTACTCACAAAATTTCTGGTATCATACTTATCCCATAACTCCCTCTGTCCATCAGTCAAATTCTGTGAACCAAAATATGCCATAGTTAAATACAAAACAGAATCGAACTAGAAAATTACCGGTAATAGCTGATATCCGCGGGCGCTGGTCGTGAACAGGGGGTGCGGAATTGGAAAACGCAACCCACGAGCGCGGATTAAAAGGGCGAGCGCGATTCTGGCAAATCATACCTGCGAGTGCGGGTTGAAACCTCGGGCGCGGTTCCAACGATTTCCAAATCTAAGCTTTTCGCACGAACAACAATGGCGTACAACCGCAAATCTTCCTCAAAATTCCTCAAATTTCTCTCAAACAACACAAATCCGACTTCAACAAGAACAAATCTAACTCCAATGGTTTAGAAGAACAACTAACCGTACAGATCTGATTCCAAATTGCTCCAACCTTCAAACGCCTTTACTTCCAACAATGTCCTACAACTGAGAAGCCGATGGTGATGGCGAGCCGCGGGCGCGGTAGGTGTTCGGGGGCACGGTTCCAGTGGTCATGGGAGTTGCGGGCGACGGCGCGGTGGAAGTGGTGGTTTTGGAATTTTGGCTTGGTGGAGCTTTTGTGAGGAATTTAGGTATTTTTGTGTGGGGGAATGAGGAAGACAAGGGGTATAGCAGGGATTGAATTTTTTTTTTATTTTGAGAAGGCTAAGGGATTTTTGTATTTGTTTTAGGCCCGAATTGGTACTGATTTGGGCTTTTTCGGGGGTTTCACCCGAAAACCTTTTATTTTAGGGGTTTCACATACAAATCTTTTATATTTATTTTATATTTATCATTTTTTTTATTTTTTTCATTTATATATTTTTTAATTTTTTCCGAAAAAGCAAAAACAGATTCCGTCAGGGCCAACCCGCGAGCGCGGGTCCAGCCGCGGCCTCGGATCCTCGCCTCGGGCTTGCTTTCTTCGAGATGGAAAAATTGTACCTGCAAGTTAGCCCGACAGAACCAAAACAAAACTAGAACTAAAACTAAACTAAAAAAAAATAAAAGAAAAGAAAAACTTACCTCGGATTGCCTCCCCAGCAGCGCCTTTGTTAACGTCGTTGGCCCGACGTCTGTTATAGCTCAGAATGGGTCATCATCTATCTGAAATTGGACCTTTTTCCCTTCATGTGGCATAGATAATAGGCCCTTTGAAACATCAATCACGGCGCTTGCCGTCTTCATGAATGGACGACCCAACAGTGAAATTGGGTCGTATCTCCCTTTTTCAATTTCCAGGACATAAAAGTCCGTTGGGAAAATTAAACCGTCCACCTGCACTAAGACACATTCCACAAATCCTTTTGAATGCACATTAGAGTGGTCAACCAGTTCAATACTAATATTTGAATCCTGTAACGGCCCTAAACCTAACCGCTCATATATGCTAAGTGGCATGACATTTATGGACGCTCCTAAATTAAGAATAGAATGCTCAATTTTTGCCTCACCAATAGTAACGGGAACAGTAAACCCGGATCTCCATACTTCTTAGGCAATTGCCTTTGAAGCATGGAAGATACATTTTCTCTATTCTCAAGAAGATTAATTTTCTAAACCTTCCCTTTCTCTTTTTGTTTCCTCTTAATAGTACATAATTCTTTTAGAAACTTAGCAAAACGAGGAATACTTTGAACAAGTTTAAGCGAAGGAACATTTACCTCACACTTGGAGAAGGTTTTCGAAAATTTCCTCAGGAAATGGTGGAACGGGCTTTTGAGAAGCCATGGGAGGAAACGAAGGCCTGACATAATTATCGGAATCTGGCGGAGGAGGGACCCGCGATCGCGGGTGGGGACCCGCAAGCGTGATTCTGTTCCGCGTTCGCGGGTTCTGGCTGACACTCAAATTCAGCCTCGTATTCTGTGCCGCAATCGGGATCGTCCTCCTGCAAGCTTGGCTAGTTCCGCTGGCTGGGATTTCAATATTAATCTCTTTCCCACTCCTCAACGTAATTGCACTCACATTCTCCCTCGGGTTGATAGTTCGAGATGGCAGTTTCCCCGAGTCTTTGGCTTCTAGACGATTAAGAATGGTTGCAATCTGACTTAATTGATTTTCAAGGCTTTTCATTGCAGCCTTGGTTTCTTGATTTTCCTTCATGAGCTGAGCAATAATAGCGGGATTTTCAGGAGGACCTTAGGGCCTTGGCACATAATTAGGCCTGGGAACATAATTGGGATGAGCTCCTTGTTGTTGATAAGGCTGTTGGGGTTGTTGATTCCATCTAAAGTTAGGATGGTTTGCCCACCTCAAATTACAAGTATTGGAATATGAGTCTGAAGGTTGATATTGTTTGAAAACGAAAGTTTCAAGCTTTAGATTCAAAACAAGCAATTGAGTGAATTAGGATGCGAAAGTAGATTAATTTACTTACTAAGTCAACGAAAGTTGATAACTCTATCTGTTTAAAGGCATGATCTTATCTTCTTACGAATTCTTATGCTTAGCTATGTTGTGGTGTCCCTTGTCCTAGATTTTTGCTTTATTTGAATTATTTCTGGTGAATTTTCGTTACTGAGTACTTGCCTCGGTACCGAATTTTAATTAGTATTTTATTAGGTTGTTAGCTAATATTTTTATGTTCGGTGGCTCGGTAACGATCCTGACAACATCGTTAACGAGGCATCTCGTGAGTGTTTTGTTTGATTTTTGTTAGATTGATAGACAAACAACCTTGCTTCATGTGGAACGATCCTGACTCTGCTATACTCAGTGGGGTCTTGACTTACAAATTTATTTGTTGGCCGAGAAACCCTATCAACAAATTGGCGCCGTTGCCGGGGAAGCAACGAGTTGTTAGTTTATCTTCGGGATCGGGAATAGCCCGACCCCATTTTTGTTTTTAACCTTTGTTTTCTTTGTTTGTTTTCTCAGTGTATGCCGGTAGGACGAAGAAGGCTTCAGTTTGATAACACAGGTTATTACTCAGAACCAGAACGTTCCCTACACCGATGACTCCGAGAAAACCGAGCCATGGCCACAGCAGAAGAGATGGCTCGAGAGTTAGAGATCCTCCGGACCCAGATGGAGGAACTGAAAGTCGAGAAGGGCGGCGCAGACGCAGAAGTTGAGCGTCAACGAGCTGATAAGGCTCGACTGCAAGAAGAGCTAGACGCCTATCCAAGGAATGCCAAGCAATACATGCATCCGGAACTGAGGGTGCCAGACTCCCCAATTGTGCTTCCGGCGCTAGAGAAACCTTTTGAGATCAAGTCTCAATTTATATCCTTAATCAAACAGGCTCAGTTTGAACGGAAACCTGCTGAGTGCCCTATGGAGCATATTAGAAATTTTCTTGATTTATGTGACACCATAGCTGCTGAAGGTGTTTCGTTAGAATATGTTCTGTTAAAAGCTTTTAGATGGTCTCTTACTGGAAAGGCCCTGAACTGGTTAGAGAGCCTACCTTCTAAGTCTATCAGGACTTGGAAAGCTTTGTATGATCAATTTCTTACAAAGTTTTTCCCTCCTGCCAAGACAACGGAGTTAAGGAAACGCATCACCTCTTATCACCAGTTGCCTAATGAAACATTTGTTGAAACATGGGAAAGATTCTAAGAGATGCTTAGACAGTGCCCTACTCATGGGCAACCTTTATATGTATTACAAGAAATATTTTTCCAGGGTATCAACGCAGAGACCAAGAACCGCATCAACACGCATACTGTGTGCGGTTTTATAGAGATGAACCCGACAGAGGCGTGGGAACTGTTGAACAAGCTAGCGAATTACGATGCTATGTACGGGACCCAGCAGGCTCCACAAACTCAAAAACGTCTCTACGTGCCCAACCGAGATGAAGTTGACCCCGATGTTAAAAATCAATTCTTACAAGATGAGGTCAACCGTCTGAGGAAACAGGTAAGTTTTCTGAAATCCTCTCAATCATGTCAAGAATGTGGTTCTTCTACACATAGTACTTCTGCTTGCACTAACATTGAGCAGGTTAGGACCGCTGAGACAATAGCTGAGATGAATTACATGAGAGGACCCTACAGGAACCAACCTAATTATAATGACATGTCGAACAACTATCAACCATGGGGCAATCAGAATACAAGTCAAAATTATGCAGGGCCCCCACCAGATAGACGACCTGCACCATATCGACCTCCAGCCCATCAGGAGACGCCATCATTGGTTCAGGAGATTAAAGAGAGCATCAACGGAGTGAACAACAAGGTTGATGACGTTCAAGCCAAACTGAACCGACAAGAAAAAAGATGGGGAGAGTTCGATATTTGGAAGAGGAGTGTTGATTCCCAACTAGGGGTCCTAGCTGCACGGATTCCGAGACCACAAGGGCAACTCCCGGGCCGCCCCGAGGAGAACCCTAGAGGCCAAATAGCAGCGGTACACCTCAGAAGTGGGAAGACATTGCCGGAAAGAGTCCAAGCTGAAGAGAAGGAGGAACAAGATCTCGCCAACCAACTCGTTAACGATCCAGCGAGAGCACATACCGAGCCTACAAACAAGGATGACGAGGCTCCGAGGATTCCTGACGATCCTACCCCAGGTAAGTTCTCTAAACCAAACCTTCCTCTCAATCCCAGGGTAGTTAACGACCCCATCAGGGTCGGTAACGACCCGCCGAGGACATCAATCGACCCTAGTGTCGACCCGGTACTCTCACCTCTCGAACCGAACTTGGTTCCGAGAATGGTGAAATCTCTTCCATTTCCAACTAAGAAATCTATGGACTCTACTGAGAGTAAGTTCAAGCGTTTCGTGAAAATTCTTCAGGGCATTAATATTTCCATCCCATTCGCTGAGGCCCTAAGCGAAATGCCGGCTTACACAAAATTTTTGAAAGATATTCTTAGCAGGAAAAGGTCCATTACAGAGCTGGCGGATGAAGTCAGATCAATAGCTCTACCAGAAAAGCTGGGAGATCCCGGGAGGTTTGCAATCACAATCGGCATAGGCGACCACAAGTTCAAAGCTTTATGCGATCTTGGTGCCACTGCTAGTCTTGTTCCTCTCTCAATCTGGTCTAGAGATAATATGGGACCACTGGAGCCCGTCAACATGCGGCTTTATATGGCAGACGGATCTTGCATCAAACCAACAGGGCTGCTCGAAGACTTCCCAGTTCAAGTGGGAAATTTCATTATTCCTAATGACTTCATCGTTATGACAATGCCCGAAGATCCAGTTGTGCCTATTATTTTGGGAAGACCATTCCTCGCCACAGCAGGAGCCATAATCGATGTTAGGAGAGGACTCCTAACTTTCGAAATTGGGGATGAGGTGATGGAATTCCGATTTAAACAATCCAGGGAGTCCGACAAAGCTGAAGTCAAGATGCTCTACACCCACAAGGAGATCATTGAATGTGGAGACCCTATAGGAAGATCAGCATACGATGATGAAATTTCAGGGCAAAGATGGGGGGAAATAACCATTGTAGTTTCAGTAACGAGTCCTCCAGCATCGTTACCGATTCTCCTGGCAGAAGACGCAGGGTCGTTAACGACCCACCCAGGTTCGTTAACGACCCTAGCAGAAGATGGCGAGATCTCAGCTTTTGAATGCTTTGAGGAAGTGTTGAAGACGGAACCAGAAGAGCCGATTCTAGTCCCTACCAAACCGTCCCCAACACTTAAACCTTTGCCAGATTCCCTCAGGTATGAATTCCTCGGTCCTAGTTCTACTCTACCTGTCATCATTAATGCTGGATTAAAAGATGAAGAAGTAGGAAAACTTCTGAATGTGCTTAGGATGCATAGAAAAGCCATAGGCTACTCCCTAGATGATATAACTGGCATATCCCCTTCTCTTTGCATGCATAGGATTTACATGGAGGACAATCATAAACCCACCATAGAGCATCAACGTAGATTAAATCCTAATATGAAGGATGTAGTTAAAAAGGAAATTATTAAATTACTTGATGCTGGGATCATATTTCCTATTTCGGACAACCAATGGGTTAGTCCGGTCCATGTAGTCCCAAAGAAAGGGGGGATGACTGTGATAGAAAATGAAAAGGGAGAGCTTATTCCGACTAGAACCACCACTAGTTGGAGGATGTGCATTGATTATAGGAAGCTTAATAGTGCTACTAGAAAAGATCATTTTTCGCTTCCTTTCATAGATCAGGTGTTAGAACGCTTAGCCCAGCATGATTATTTCTGTTATTTAGATGGCTATAGTGGCTTTTGGCAGATTCCCATTCATCCTGATGACCAAGAGAAAACAACCTTTACATGTCCTTATGGAACCTTTGCTTACAAAAGAATGCCATTTGGGCTTTGCAATGCCCCTGCTACTTTTCAAAGATGTATGATGGCCATTTTTTCAAACATGATAGAGGATATTGTAGAGGTTTTCATGGATGACTTTTCTGTTTATGGTTCTTCATTTGATTCTTGTCTTACTAACCTTGCACGAGTGCTTAAAAGATGTGAAGAAACCAATCTTGTGCTTAATTGGGAAAAGTGTCATTTTATGGTTCAAGAGGGGATAGTACTAGGACAACTTGTCTCTAAAAGAGGGATAGAAGTAGATAAAGCGAAAATTGAGCTTATTGAAAAACTACCTCCTCCCTCTTCTGTAAGAAACATTAAGAGTTTTTAGGGCATGTTGGCTTTTACAGACGATTTATTCAGGATTTTTCTAAGATAGTTAAACCTTTGACTAACCTACTAATGAAAGATGTAGTGTTTTCAAACACTAC